>CM073488.1:10682500-20682500 GCA_037074505.1 Albizia julibrissin
GATTGATTGGTCTGAGGTTATCGACAAAAAATATTTCTCTAAGTCACTTTGTTTCTTTTTGTCCAAGTTTCTTCTCTCTTTGTCTAACTCACTTCCTTTTTTCTTTGAGTTTCAGGATTATCCCCATTCATAGGTCCAAGATCCACATCCATGAATTAAAAGGTCCGAATGATCAACTCTGCAATCAGTTGTTAGAATCAATAGGTCTTCAAATCGTTCATTTGAAAAAATGGAAACCCTTCTTATTGGATGACCATGATACTTCCCAAAAATCGAAATTCTTGATCAATGGAGGAACAATATCACCATTTTTGTTCAATAAGATACCAAAGTGGATGATTGACTCATTCCATACTAGAAAGAATCACAGGAAATCTTTTGATAACATGGATTCCTATTTCTCAATGATATCCCGCGATCAAGACAATTGGCTGAATCCCGCGAAACCATTTCATAGAAGTTCATTGATATCCTCATTTTCTAAAGCAAATCGACTTCGATTCTTGAATAATCGACATCACTTTTGCTTCTATTGTAACAAAAGATTCCCTTTTTATGTGGAAAAAGCCTGTATCAATAATTATGATTTTACGTATGGAAAATTCCTCAATATCTTGTTCATTCACAACAAAATATTTTCTTTGTGCGGCGGTAAAAAAAAACATGCTTTTTTGGAGAGAGATACTATTTCACCAATCGAGTCACAGGTATCTAACATATTCATACCTAACGATTTTCCGCAAAGTGGTGACGAAAGGTATAACTTGTACAAATCTTTTCATTTTCCAATTCGATCCGATCCATTCGTTCGTATGGGTACTCACAGGTTATCATTTATAACATGCACATACCAAAAAATCAAATGATGGGGGACTTATATGATAAAACCCAAAAAATATAGAAATTGATCAGCTAAAAAGTAAGAGTCGAAAAGTTGATTAGGGTTAGGGTTAAACGGTAGAGTAAGAGAAGTAGATGAATTTGGATCCATCACACATGTTTGAGAAAGCTCTAATAACAAGAGAATTCTAATGTATGAATTATCATTCAATGGAATAACCTTTTCCCAAAGCATTGTAGTATTTATTCATAATGAGGAATATATGGTTACAATGAAAATATGCCATCTATATACATAAAAGAATATTCTAGACTAATATATACATACATAATATTAAAGAAAAATAATAAATACTAAAGAATAAAACATAGTCGTTTGGATATATCTTTAACTGTAATATTTTTGCACTGTGGGTCCTACAATTCTTTTCACTCTCTATTATTTTAATATATCTTTTGAAATATGTGCCTTTTTTAATCTCTTACCCTCTCCCCCACCTCCCCACCTCTCTCCCCTCCTCCTTCATAATTATCTTTCTACACTTTGGATCCCACCTTTCCCTCTCTTCCTACTCTTGTTTTTTCCTCTAATAGTTTAACCTTTTAATATTTAGTACCAATAGTACCTCAAATATAATTACCTCTAATTAGAGAATACATGTGCATTGTAAGAAAGATATACTTTTTATAATTTATCAATAGCCAATGTTTTTTATAGCCAAATCGATAGTTAATTAATTAAGAAAATATTTGGATGTTCAATGACAATATATGAATTTTAACCATACCTCTAGAGAGAAAATGTTTGATTTTCCCTTTTCATTTACTAGGAAAAGTATTCTATTAAAGCCTATGTTTTGATGATAACAAAGCTTAAAGAGGTATTACAAAAGTGTTTACTGATAAGCAAAGGATTGTTAACATGCAAAAGATAATTTTCTGAGACAAATAGTTATATCACTTGAGTGTGCACTTGAGTGATATGGTTTTGTTATTTGAAATCTAAATCTCTTTTACACTATTATGGTGATATGTTTGACAAGTACTCTTATCAAAGGAAAACTATTTTTAAGTACATATATCACCATAATCAAAAACTGTGTTCAAAAAATAAATTTTTTTTAAAGGGAAATCACTTGAGTGATCACTCATGTGATGTTCCAAGATCACTCGAGTGACCACTGGAGTGATAGTTTAGAACTTACCACTAGCATACCACTCAGATGATCTATTCGAGTGATGCTACCCTAAAAGCTTTTGAAAAACATCACTCGAGTGATGTGTCAAAAGGCATCACTAGCAGAGTATTGCAGTGAATCTGAAAGTGATCTCTTGAGAAAATTTTTCTGAGTATAAAATCTCTCGAGTAACCAACAGTTTTGAGATCATTAGCAGAACACTCGAGTGATACATCAAGTTGAAGATTACTAATAGAGCACTCAAGTGGTATATTAAGTAATTCATTAAACATCACTAGAGTGATGCCATTTAGGAATCATTGGCAGAACTCTCGAGTGATTTATCAAGTAATCCATTAAAGATCACTCGAGTGATGCCATTCGAGAATCACTAGCACAACACTCGGGTGATCCATCCAGTGATATGTTATGATATGAAACTTTTAAGTATAGATCACTCAAGTGATGGTTTCTAGAAGAACAAAGCATCACCTTCTAATTTTTAAAATCAGTAAATGATTATATAATTTATTGATCTTAACTCTCTTTCACTCTAATACTTCATTACATTAGTGTATAAAGCTTTTTCCAGGTAAATAAGGAAAAGGTTATGCGAAAAGAAGAAAAAATAACTGTGTCAAAAGCATTAAATGCGAGCAAAATTTCAACCAAGACATTCTCTTTACTCCAATGGCTATTTTCCTACACACAAAGAATGTTCAAAGGAAGCAATGACACTCTAACGGACGGATAAATGGAATGCTCACAATGGTCATTTATTTCACTTCAACTATAAATATGGAAGCATTCAAAGTGAAACAACCATCAAAAAGCAAAATCATTCCAGTCTGCTTTAAGTGTTATGTTCTTCATCCATTATTATTCTCTTTGTACCCTGTAATTCAGTGATTATGTATTCACTCTTTGAGAGAGCTATATAAAAAACTCAATACTTCTTGTTAAGATAACTTAAGGTTATGGAACCTTGAGTTGGGTATTAGTTTACATTGTGTAAGGGGGAGCAAGTATCCAAAAAAAGAACTTGCAGTGTATTGAGGTGCCAAAAACTCACTAAATCTTGGAAGATGTAGTGAAAATCTCAGAAGTTCTCTGAGGACTGGACAAAGGTTAAAGAGGTCATGACCGAACTGGTATAAATCTCTGGTGTATATTTCGATGATATCCTTCTAACTCTCAACTCTAATTTAATTTCTATTAATTGTTAATTTTTTTATTTTCACCCAATTCACCCCCTTCTTGGGTGAAACACTTGTACTAACATTTGGTATCAAAGAATAGGTATTCTTGTTTAGGTATAACAACTTAAGAAGGATTTGATGGAAAGCATAGGTGAAGGAATACTTCCTCACGGAGCCTCAATTACAAGACTTCCAGGCTTTAATGGAGAACATTTCTCTTTTTGGAAAGTGAAGTTCAGAGTATTTATAATGGCCACAGAATACGGACTCTAAGAGGTTATTAAAAATAGGAATTACATACCCATAAAAATTGTAGAAGGACAACCAGTCCCTAAGTCACCAGCAGAATTTAATGACAATGATAAAAAGCTAGTAACTGTCAACAACAAAGCAATCCTAATAATCCAAAGCGCCTTAAGTTAAAATAAGTATTTTAGGATTTGCACACTTCCAACGGTAAAGGAAATGTGGCAATCCCTGAAAATAACACATGAAGGAACTTCGGGCATAAAAGAAAATCGGATCAATACACTTGTCACAGAATTTGATATGCTCTAAATGAATTCAAGTGAATCAATAGCTGAGTTTGAGCTCAAGTATACTCATCTTATAAATTAACTTGGTGCACTTGGGAATTTTTATAATTAAAATACCCAAGCAAGTAAGATACTGAAATCCTCTTTAAGGAGTGGGACGCCAAAGTCACGATAATAGAGGAAGCCAATGGAAAATCAATGCGATCGGTGGCTTCCCTATATGTAAGTCTCTTTGAATATGAGAGGATATTAAAGTTTAAATGAAAGCTAGAAGATATTAATGACAAGAAGAAGAAAAGACTGGCACTAAACATGATAAAGGAAGAAAAGGATCAAGGGATGAGGAAGATCTTGATGATGATGAAATGCAGCTAATAATAAAAAGATACAAGAAATTTTATAAGCAAGGTCAGGGATTCAGAAACTTTCAAAAAGGAGGAACCAGCAACAGAAATGAGACCAAGGAACATATCATTTGCTATAAATGCGGAAAGCCAAGACATATCAAATATGAATGTCTAGAGCTTCAAAAGAACAAAGAAAAGAGAAAAGGTAAATTCTTTAACAAAAAAGAAAGCATTTGTATCCGCAATATGGGGAGATAGCTCCTCTAATGAAATAGTGATGAAGAAGAAGTAGCCAATATTTATCTAGTCGCTCAAGAAGAGTCAAAAGAGGAAGAGGTAATTGATTCTAACCCTACTTAAGATGAATTACAGTATTAATATAATGCTTTACATTCTAAATTCATCAAAGTGGCTAAAGAATTAATTGAATACAAAAAGAAGAAAAAAATTCTTAAAGAGAAATTTGAGGAATCTTCTGAAAAAAGTTGTGAAAATTGTCCCATTTTTAAAGGGAAAACTGATGATCTCACTAAAACTCTTGAAAAATTCACTAAAGGCAGTGAGATGCTAAATGTCATTTTGAAAGCTCAACGTTTGGTAAATGATTGGTCTGGTATTGGATATGATCCTAAATCAGACAAAAAGAAAGGAAGGAAGAAAATAGGAGGCAAAACATATTTAAATTATTTTTAACATTCTGTACATGTATCAAATCCATTCACACATTGCAACTTCTACAATAGAAAGGGTCACTATACTTCCTCATGTTTTCATAAAAAAGAAGGTAGATTAGAAACCTACAAATAGGTACCTAAAGGATCACATGTTCAAAAATTGATTCATACTAACCCAAAAGGACCCAAAAAGATATGGGTACCTAAAACTTAACTATATTTGATTGCAAATATGTCTCAAATCATCCAAGACCAACAAATAATACATAGACAGTGGATGTTTCTGACATATGACTGGTGACCAAGAAAACTTTTCTACATTTGCACTAAAGGAATAACATGTTGAGGCAATCAAAAGAATATTTAGATATCTTGTTGACATATCAAAGTTACGTATATGGTATCCTAAAGGAGGAAATGAGTACCTTATTGCATACTCATATTTTAACCATAAAGGTTACAAAATATACAGAAAGAGCACCAATGGGCAATTTCAATTCCTTGGAGGCTCATTAGTATCATGGTTTAGCAAGAAACATAACACAATATATCTATCATCAACAAAATCTGAGTATGTTACCACTTCAAGTTGTTGTACACAAGTGCTCTGGCTAAAGCAACAACTTTAAGATCTTGGTATTTACTTAGGGCTTGTTTGGTTCAAAAGATGGGGTAGAAGGGGACGGGATGGAGGGGAAGTGATGGAAACAAAGGAGAGGGGGTCACCTTGTTTGGTTTGGTTAGAGAGGGAGGAAGGGGAAGGTTTTTTAATAATCTTTTGTTTGGTTTAAGAGGGGATAGGAGGGAAGATAATGACTAATTTACCATTTTACCCTTATATATAAGCTTATACTTTTTTGCTTATATAAATAATTTAAATTATTTTTTTAAAAATGAAAATTATTTAAATTAGTTTGTCAAACACAATAAAGGATAGAATCCTCCAAGATAGAACCAACCATAATTAAGATCACTCCACAGGTTGAACCAAATGCAGCAATTTCATCTTAACAAAGTATGAAAATAAAAATAGCAAGTATAAGGCATGATAGATAATTCACTGATTAACATATACAAAATAGGCTCTCAAATTTCTAGATAACTTTTACTATTTAATCATATTAAGCTAGTAATAAATAACCATTTGAGTAAGTCAGATGGAACTCAGTTAAAGATCATGTGACAAGTGATCTCGTATATGCCTTACTAATTCAGTCTTATTGTTTATAGACCAAGTTCACATATATAGAATCCCTACTAAGTTGTGCAATTATCATCAAGCAGTAGAGAATGTGAACTAGAGTATAAAACAACATACCAATGCCTAGAATATGCATACTCCAATAATAAGCCCTACTTCAAGATGCTCACTGAGTAATTAAAATAGATCGTAAATGTAGCAATAATAGTTCATGGTGAAAACCAACATTCAGTATTCAGCAGTAAGGTACAATATGAAACCTATTATATATATGACTTGCTTTATATCCTATCAGCAAAGATCAATTCAAAAAGAAGGGATGAGAGATTTAATACCCACCCATAATAAGTCATAAATACATATCCAAATACCATATGTAGAGCTTACGACAAATCATACAAAAAGTTATCAAATATGCTCAAAAGTCATATTTTCATCAACATCTACCAAAATGTTCAAAAGTCTCTATAATAAATAGCCAAGAGACCATCTATTGAGAACCATAAAACATCTCCATTATCACTTCCTTCCTAATAAATGCTAGAGATTGTACGCAGTCCTAAGCTTTTCATCATCATTCATAAGAAAGCAAAAAAAATGGTATTTTTTCAACATCACAACCACATTCTTTGAGCATCTTGATAGTTCCTCACTAGACAATTGGGGCACTTCCCTCTTATTGTTACAAGCTCTTAGTAGAACAAAATTTGCTTGCATAATTTCTTTATTCCCTCTGTCAAGTGATGCAACCATTGCAGACATTATCCCAGTCATTTCCTTAAAATTATTTTCAAGCTTTTTAGGTGCCCTCTTTGGCTTCTTATTGCAAGCACTATTAGCATGAGATGAATGATCTTATTCACATGAAACTCCTTGTCTAGGTGAGTTACCTTGACCATCAACCTTAACAAACATATCAGTATTATTTAATGAGAAGCCACCTTGTGAAACTAAGTTATCAATATCATTAATAGTTTCAGTGACCTCTATTGTAGATCAATGCCTCTTCCTCCACTCTCGCATTGTTTCCCCTTCATCACTATTAGCTTTGTCTACTTCATATAGTAGCATCATCTTTTAATAATTTAGAATAGGAGTATTTCTCCATATATCTACTTTAGGTTTAGCCTGGTAAAATAATGCAATAGCAAATCAGTACATAAGCTATAGGAGATATCAAATCTGGAAAAGAAAATCAAATAGTTTTCTACGGTAGGTTCAGGGTAAGTTAGGAAATTAAAGAACCTTATTTACACATCAATGAAACAGTTTCAGAGCTGAATCAAGTCATATAAGGGCCTTACTTCCAGCAATGAATCAGTTTCAGATATAACAAGTCTTAGGAAATTAAAGAACCTTATTAACACCATCAGGTCAACTTAGTCACATAAGGGCCCATAGAACACACAAATCAAATAGTTTCAGACCTGAATCAGTTTCACACAAGCCTAATCTCACTTAAAAAATTCAAGTGGGGAATAGAAATTGAATCAATTGTACTCTTACATCCCACTTTAAAAAAACATAATAATAAGCATTAGGAAATTGAAGAAAACAGAATAATATACCTCAATGAGTGTATCAAAAACTTCAGGTTCAGCATCCTAAATTTGAGTTATGGATTCCAAGCAAACCCACTCAAATATTTAAAAATATCATGCAGATCAGAGAAATGTTTCTTCATAGTTTTCCACCGATTCTTTACCTTATTCTTGTTAATGTGTTTACCAAAATAAAGCACTCAGATACTTGACAATGTTGTCATAAGCTTGAGTTGTAAAAGATCCATTAAGTTTACAGCCCTTATTATACTTAGTCATAAAAGCATCAATAAGGATATCATCCATGATTCGTGACTAGTTAACTGCCTCCTTATTATTGTTTGGGTCCATCCTATCACATAGTAGTATATATAATAACTGCAAATCAAACTACACAAGTAATACAATAAACACAAATTATGAAATTTAAATTCTTAAACTAAATAGAACAAGTTATGCCCTCAACATCATATCTGAAAAAAAATTAAATTTGAAGACTACATTTAACAAGAAATATAATAAAAATAATGCCTTAAATTCAAAGCCTATCGTCATATCTAATAATAATACATAAAAAGTAACAAAGTATATATGTAACTTAGGAAAACAGACTTTAACCATTAACATCATCATCAAAGTCGTCCTCAAGAGCACCCACATTATTCTAATAATCTGTCTACATCTGAGTTGCTATATTTTCTCTAATAAGTTCACCTTGAGCAACCTCATTATTGTCACTATTTAGAGCATGATTATCATTATTTGATCTATTTTGTTGATAGAGGTCCATGTCAACTTCTCTTAAAAGATCTTCAATAGGGTCAACACTCATGAGGAAGTTATGAAGAATGATACATACATACATATATATATATATATATATATATATATATATATATAATCATTTTTTAAACTTTTATTCCATATGTAGATTCAATTGCATTGGATAAAATTACAAATCTTTTCTTCAAAACACCAAAAACCCATTCAATTGCATTATGCAACTTTGCATATTGAAGGTTAAACAACTCCTTATAGCTTATGGGTGGATTGCTCTATGAATACTCTTTCAAATGGTAGTGGACTCCCCAGTAAGGTGTTATAAGCCCTCTTGTTAACATGAATCTAGCATCCACAAGGTAATATTTACCTATAATAAATGAAGATAATTACTATAGTGGGTTTTGAATACCTAATGAATGTAAACTTCATCAAAATTGGTTCAATATTTACCTTCGGGAATGTTAAACCTATCTTCCCTTGTTAATACATTTTTAATAATCCTTGTGTCAGATGCAGTGCCTTCCCAACCAGGAAGCACATAAGTGAACTTTAAGTCAAATGTACATGCCACTAACACATTATGTGTAGGGAATTCCTTCCTACCATGATATCGAGGAGCATCTAAAGAAGACACTTTCACACATATATGTGTTCCATCTATAGCACCAATGCAGTTCTTAAAAAATAGAAAGAACTTATGCTCATTTTGAATTTTAGGAGGAATTCTAGACCCATCAGGTTGGACAAAAAAAATTTCTTCTAACTTAATGATGGTTGCTAAAATTGTATGAAAATGACAACTAATTGTCTCACCAGAAAGCCTAAACCAAAAATTGACTTCACGACTTTTTGCACTATGTGTTAATATATAAAGAGTTTTTGCAACTTGTTCTTCCACACTTGACCAACGAGTGGGTTGTACACCGCTGTCTCTTTCTAACATACCATATAATTCTAAGAATGCTCTAGGTGTCATTCTAATTATATTTTGACTAAACGGATAGCTACTTATTCTATCATTATTTCATCACACACCCTCTCTCTTTTACCACTCAAACTATAACTAATTTTTTTAGGACACATTTCATTGGCACATACTTGCACCAGAACACACATAAGCAACGCTATTGCTCTTTGACACAATTCAAGCCACCAACGAACTAGTAGAAAGTATTGAGTTTCCAACTCCATCTAACAAAGTAAATGAAAAATGCGTATCAATAAGTACATAAGTAAGGAAGAACATAAATGACAGATTCACAATTACATATCTAACAAAGCAAGCAAGCAAGCAATACAACGAATGGTAAGTCATAAGTAACACACATTCAAATTAAAATCTCTCGCCGAATTACTGGACTAAGGCTTTTTCCTATTACTGAAATTAAAATCAAACAATCAAAAAATATTGATTAATAACTATAATGAAGGTAAGTTGTAAGAAACACCTGTAATATCCCGAATTTTGGGACTAGAGGCATAAGATTAATCTTGGATTAAGTGGACTGCTAGACCCCAGTTTAGCAAATGTCCCTATGAAGTATGTTTAAATTTCCCAAAAATTCTTTATATCATTGGATATTAAAAGGAATTATATTGGTGAGCTAAAGAGCTCAGGGAATAACAAAACGAAGTGATTGGAAGTCACACATAATAGAGTAAAGTGGAACACAAAGTAATTTTGCCACTGGTGAAATTCTCGGTGTGGCAGTGGTGATTATGTGACCTTTTTCAATGGGTAAATGATGGTAAAAAGTTATGAAACTTTTCAAAATGAAAGTAGACTTATAAATATTTAATTTTATAGGTCATATAATTCATTTGGATTTGTACACAAAGAGAAATGAATTTTTGAAGTTAGCCCAGCGAAATTAATTATTTTCTGGGACAACATCCAAAGATTAAAATTCTGGGAATTTTGAGCTTCTAATTGGCCAAAGTTTATATTTTTACTTAAAACTAGACTCAATAAGGGTCTCATAGCCTTTAGAATCACTCCAATTGGACATTTGTACAATTAGATATGAATTTTCGAAGTTAATGAAAATTATGCAGAATTTGGTATTTTATGCGGAAATTGTAATTTTGGGCGAATCAGAGGGTGACACGTGGCAAGGCAATTTAACACCTGATTTAATAATCAATTGTCATCTTCTTCCTTCATTTTTTCACGCAGAATTTCAGCAAAGAGAGAGAGAGAGTGAAGCAGAGTAAAAATGGAGGAGAGGAAAGAGAAAAATTCTTTCCTCCGAAACACTGCCGAAACGGCATCATCTCTTAAAGTACCCTTCAGTAAACTTCCTCTACTCATCGAGATCTTCATTCCTACGGTTTTGGATTTTCATTTGGAGGAGTTTGGTGCCGTCTCCCTTGCCGGGGTGTTGCCGGAATTCCAAACCGTTTGTGGAAACGAGTAGAGGTAAGCGTAAGCTTCCTTTTTAACCGATTGATTTGTTGTTTGGATGAGTATAGAGGAAGTTGGACATTGTTCACTGTTACGGGTGTAGGATGGTGTATTTAGAAGTGCAAGTGTACACTGTCGTAATCAAGTAATAAAGAAGTGAGTAGAGTATCATTCCCACGAGGATTGATCACTAAGTACCAAAATTGGTAATTTTAATTCTATTTAGTCGGTTGATTAGTTGTGATTGAGATTGCAAGATAGAAATGATGAAATATGAATACAAGTGATATAAAGAAAAATATGAGAAAAAGCCCTAGGGATTAGATTTCACTTAATAAATTCCGGATTGAATCACTTATCTATTCTAGTCCAATTTATTCCATATGATTGATAGTCGAGTTTCCCTATTTTAATTACTAGCCTCTTCCAAGGTCAAGTAATTCTATAATTAATTGCTAACCCAATATATTCCTATATGAATTTAAGCAATCAATCATGCATTAAGATTTATGGAACTCAATTAAGACTACATAACCCATATGAATATATTCCTATTTCATATGCAAATTATGGTTTTAATTATAGGATCCACACACATGTATCTCCTTCCGGTCTCAACATACATATTAAAATCATCCAAAAGGTGGCCAATCAATTGTAAGCATTAAGAGCAATAATTAAAACTCAATCATGAAGGAAAAATTAAAACTAGATTTAATAAGTTAAGATTCAATCCGTCATTAATAAGCTACGTCATCACCCTAGGAAAAGGAAAATTTAGCTCATGATAAAATTAAAAACAAAACCAAAATATATTCCAAACATCATAAATATTGCATAAAAATTAATTACAAAAACATAAAAATACTACTACAAGATGCATGAAAATGGAAAATCTAGCCTACCATATAGGAGGTAAAACCATCCATGTAGGTGGTAACCTATACCATCCATAAAGGAGGACTACCTAGGCCTTCCATATAGGAGGTAAAACCATCCATGTAGGAGGCATGCAAGAAGTAAAAAAATGCAAGAAATAAATTCTAAAAATAACAACTCTCTCTCTAAAATAGAAACTCTCTCTCTCTCTCTTCCTTCCTCCTTCTTCCTCCTCATTTTAGGGTGCCAAGAAGCTCTATTTATAGGCTTCATTTTCGGACTGCTACAGTGATTTGCTACAGTTTGTACAGTGAATAGTACCACGTGAATAGTAACTTTTCCTTAAATGCCTTCTTTAATTCTTTTTAATCCGGTACTATCCATGGCTGCAAGAAAATCATTATTTATTTATTAATTACACCCAAATTGATTACATTCAGCTCAAATATAGTCCACAAAATCATCATATAAGGGAAAATGAATATGCAAATATTTTACTTATCAAATTCCCCCACACTTAGCTCTTGGACGTCCTCGTACAAGAAAGAGTAACTAATAAGTGCTTCCAACAAAATCAGAAGTGTCAAGTCATAAACAAGGGCACAATTAAAGAATAAAGAGATCATAGTATTCTTGAATCAATAAAAGTATAAACTGGTAACTTCATTTGAAAATAAATGAACCGAATTCATAATTGTCGCTCATTCTCTCAATCTCTCAAGTGTTTTAGGGTAAGTGTTTCGCTTAAATTCACCTGAAAAAATTACACTACCATAAGCTTGCCAAAAATCTCAATCTCCACTACCTAATTGACATGCATAGTTCAAATCAAAAGGACTTATTAAAGGTTGTAATGGGGTTAAGGTGAAAGGAATGTAAAAAGTGATATGAAGGGCTATTTTTACTAAGTAAATAGAACAATTGAAAAATGGGCCATCTTATGAATAAACCTGGCTTATCTCATCCCAACAAACCATAATTTACATTTTTTTTTCTTTTTCTTTTTCTTCTTTTTTCTTCTTCTTTTTTTCTCTTTTTTTTTAAAACAACTTCTGCACTTTTGTAGTTGATGATATATAGACCCCCACACTTGTCAAAAGCCCATTTCACAAAAATTTCAAATGCTCTGTTAATCTTTCGAATTCAGTGAAAGCACTTGATAAATCATTAAAACACATATTAATGGGTTAAGAATAAATAATCAATTAGGCTCAAAGGGGCTTATCAATGGTATAATTGTAAGGTTGGCTATTTGGCTCTGGCTAAACAAAATGAATGCCTTTATCATTTTTGAATGTGCATGTGACATGTAATTTCAACTAGATTTAAGGCAAGTTTTAGAGTGACAACTTAATAGGTGAATATCACACACAAGAAAGATAATCACTATTGATCATATAGGCTCAAAAGCTCACTGTTAGGGACTTTCAAATTCAGCTCATTCAATCTCAAAATTCATCACCAAATTCAACAATCAGTTATTCAATCATGCTATAAAATCTCTAAACTCAATTGATCCATGCTTCAAACTTATATACTTCTTAAAATCATTGAAAAGCACTTAAATAATTTTTTTTTAGGTTGAACCTCTTTTTTTTTTTAAAGATGAAATAACAAAAAAAAATTACAACTAATAAGATGCGTCTCAAGAGTTAAGAATAACTCTTTACTCTGCCATCTATGCATACCCCATGCATCTAATGGTTTTACTAACTAACTATCTAATGGAGAAACTATGCTTTTTTTTTATAATCCTCCCCCAACCTAAATCAGACATTGTCCTCAATGTCTTCTAAAGATTAAAGAAAGTTTTTTTTTTGAACAACCTAAACACACAATAAATTAAACCAAAATGCTGAGAGTAAAACCATAAGATAAAAGAAAGTTACAACCGGAGAGTGGTATCTGGATTCTGCTTCTGACTGCTGTCTGAAGATTGCCCACCTTTTTCTTTTACTAATAGATCTGGTTGAGGTTCATAGGTTTGCAGTTTATCTAGTAGTTGATCAGCAGTTGGTGCAAAAATGATGGAATGACGAGTCACTTGGGGTATGAATCCTGTTTCCACAGCATGATCAAGAAAAGACAACAGGTTATCATAAAAACCATTAACATTTAACAATCCTAATGGTTTTTTATGAAAGTTCAGTTTAGCCCAATAAGCAATGCTAGAGATCCCATCCAACGTTTCAAAACCACCGGGTAGAGCGATAAAAGCATCAGCACGGTAAAACATACGTCCCATTCGTTCAGGCAGACTTGAAACCTCTAACTCTTGCCCTAAGAAGAAGAATTGATGTTCTAACTCCTTTATCCTTACACACAAACCCTTGCTACCATGAATGGTTGCAGGAATAGCCATACTTAACTTCAAGCCCTCGAGACCTCTCCCGTAGACAAAGTTGATTTTCCTAGCGGCTAGTGCACGTCCCAGTTCCTGTGCTGCAGGTATAAACTCTCCATCTTTTCCTGAGTCAGTTTCACCAAAAATGCATATAGATTTAAAACTGCATTTTAGAGTGATACCACTCCTCTCTTTTTTTCTCTCAGACATTTTGTGTTTTTTACAAATGGAAGATTACATATTTATATTACAAAAACAGCGACAACAAAATCATGCAAATCACACATTTTTCAAAAAAATTTGAAAAAAATTTCTGACACGAATGACCAGTGGGCCACTGTGCGAAGAAATTAAGTAAAGTGAGTAAAGAAAGTCAAAAGTTACTGAAAAAGATAAGACAGATTGACAAAAGCAAGATTATGTACAGTAGTTGTGATTGTGGCTCACATCTTCCTCTGGTTTTACGTCCAGTAACGGCTTAAACGCTTTCTATGAATCGAGGATTTGCTTCCCATCCAGTTTTCTTATAAACTGGCAAACAGGGTCTTTTAACGTCAGATTCCCAAGACGGTAGCGCTCTTTTTCTTTGTTGAATATATCTAATAAATCAAGAAGAACATGATGAACATCACCACTAGGATGCGTCTCAAGAGTCTGAATGATATCATCCAATGACTCCTTACTCAGTCCATCCTTTATAAATTGGATTTTATCTTCTCGATTTATAGAAACCATACCTTTGCTCCTACATCGCTGATCACAATTCCACCTTGCACATTTAGGACAAACCTTCATTCTTTTAGCTCTTCTCTTTTTGGAGTAAGAGCTTCTTCCCATACCTGGCATAGGTTTAATAAATAAATCATGAATCTCACCTATTAAACGTACCTTAGCTTCAATAATCCAGCGGACATCCTCAGGAAGGCCCAAACGCTTGAATGTCTTCATTCGTTCAAGTCGACAGCTATAGATCTTCCTAAGCACATCTTTGGGAAGAGTAGGGAACCTGTTCTTAAGCTTTACAATAATTTCCTCCATGATCAGACTAAAATTTAAAGATGCAGTTTTGTGTGCTTCAGTAAGTAAGAAAGAAAAATGAAAGATTAAGGAAAAGAAGTTTTGGGTTGCCTCCCAAATAGCTGCCCTTCTTTAACGTCTTTAGCTAGACAAAGACCAAACCAATAATATTTTTTTTTTATTTTTTTATTTTTTTATTTTTTTAAAAAAAATATTAGGACTTACCTGTTGTTTCCTCCAAAGTGATGACAGTTTTCAAAGTGTTGAGTGCACCATCATTATATTCTTTCAGCCTTTGCTCGTTCACTTTGAATTTTCGATCACCATCTTGAATCTCCACTGCTCCATATGGCCATGTTTGAACCACAGTAAAAGGTCCTGACCACCTTGATCTCAACTTTCTCGGAAAGAGCTTTAGCCTTGAGTTGCATATCAAAACTTTTTGTCCCGGCGTGAACTCTCTCCTCAAAATTCTTTTATCCTGCCACATTTTTGTCTTCTCCTTGTATAACTTTGCATTCTTATGAACTTGTTGTCTGGATTTTTCAAGCTCATTGAGTTGGAGAAGTCTTTTCTCACTAGCCGCCTTTAAGTAAGAATTTAAGGATTTTATTGCCCAATATTCTTTGTGCACTTCAGGATTAGTTGATTTTGAAACATCTACTATTCCCATTGCGAGTGGTTGATTCATGCAGCTTTTATTCACCATGTCTTTTGTACAGCTGGTCATTGTTTCTACTTTGTAACAAGTGTCACCTTCATTTGGACATGACCAAGCCTTAAAAATGTTAAAAGATACTTGGTCATCTTGAGCTCGTAAAGTCAACTTTCCCTGTTGCACATCTATTAAAGTTCTCCCAGTTGCTAGGAATGGCCTCCCAAGAATGATAGGAATTTCTTGGTCTTCTTCCATATCAAGTATGATGAAATCAGCTGGAAATATGAGTTTGTCCACCTTCACCAGAACATCTTCTAAGACACCCCTCGGATGTTTAATTGATCGATCAGCAAGAAGTAGTGAAACTGTGGTAGGCTTCACCTCTCCAAGACCAAGTTTTCTGTAGACAGATAAGGGCATGAGATTTACACTTGCTCCCAGGTCACAAAGTGCTCTTTCAAAGTTACATTGACCTATGGTGCAAGGTATGCAAAAGCTTCCTGGATCTTTCAGCTTTGGTGGTAGTTTCTTTTGCAGAATGGCACTGCACTCCTCAGTAAGTGCAACTGTCTCAAATTCCTCCAGCTTACGCTTATTTGAGAGAATGTCCTTCATGAATTTTGCAAAACTGGGCATTTGGGCAAGAGCGTCTGCAAAAGGGATGTTGATATGTAACTTTTTGAAAACCTCCAGAAACTTTTTAAACTACTTGTCTAGCTTTGCCTTCACAAGTCTCTGAGGGTATGGACCTGGTGGTACATATGGAGGAGGGTTATCTGGAAAGCTAATTCTTCTTGGTACCACATCATCTTCTTGAGGTTTCTGTGCTTCCTCCTTTTTTTCTGGTTCACTTTCTTTTTTTTCTCCGTCATTCTTATGTAGAATTACAGGATCTTTCAATTCTTTCCCACTCCTTAATGCAATAGCCTTCACATGCTCTCTTGGGTTTTTTTCAGTGTCACTTGGAAGAGTACCTGGTTGTCTGGAATTCAGCATATTTGCAATTTGGCCCATTTGGATCTCCAAGTTCTTTATTGAGGCTTCCTGGCTTTTAAGTGTTGCATCAGTCCTAGCCATGAATTGAGATGTATTCATGGTTAGTTGAGCCAGTGCATCTTCTACATTCACTTTTTGTTGTGGTGGATTTGGTAGTTGAAGAGCTTGTTGCTGGTAGTTCCCTTGCGGTTTGAACATATTTTGATTATTCCTCCAGCCAAAGTTTGGATGATTCCGCCAACCTGGATTATAAGTGTTTGAGAATGGGTCATTTCTTTGATTTCCGATATAATGAGCTTGCTCCGACTGAGAAGGTATGGATGACTGTCCATCTTGACTTTGTGTACTCATATGAGGTCCTCCATATCGGTCACAGGTTTCATGAGGAGTACTGATTGCATTTGCTTGACTAGTCAATGAGCTCACTTGCTTGGATATAGATGCAACTTGAGAAGATAAAGTTGTAAAGATATCCAGCTTGTGCACTCCAAGTACCTTCTTTGAATTATGACGTTCAGAAGGCCATTGATATGCATTTGCTGCCATCTCCTCAAGTAAATTATAGGCAAGAAGTAAAAAAATGCAAGAAATAAATTCTAAAAATAACAACTCTCTCTCTAAAATAGAAACTCTCTCTCTCTCTCTTCCTTCCTCCTTCTTCCTCCTCATTTTAGGGTGCCAAGAAGCTCTATTTATAGGATTCATTTTCGGACTGCTACAGTGATTTTGCTACAGTGATTTGCTACAGTAACCGACCACACCGTCCGCTACAGTGAAACTGCTACAGTACCGACCACACCGTCTGCTATAGTGAAACTGCTACAGTGCACAGTGAACAGTACGCATGAACAGTGTACAGTGAATAGTAACTTTCCCTTAAATGCCTTCTTTAATTCTTTTTAATCCGGTACTATCCATGGCTGCAAGAAAATCATTATTTATTTATTAATTACACCCAAATTGATTACATTCAGCTCAAATATAGTCTACAAAATCATCATATAAGGGAAAATGAATATGCAAATATTTTACTTATCATTCACGTTGATTTAAATTGGTATTTTGAATGGATAAACGATGTCCAATTGAAGTATAATTAGCTAATCACTTGATTATGAGTAGTAAGGAAGTGATTAGGTAAGAGAAAACGAAGAAACAACAAACTTTTTTGGATAATCTCATTTCTGCCCTGTATTGTGACGTGATGAAGATGTAAGAATTTGGTAATTTTGATGCTTCCATTGGCTTTAGGAGGCAAAATTGTGTAGGTATGCAAGTGTTCATGATTTTTGGATGCTTGTATATGAATTGGGAATTTTTGGAAATTGATTAATAAATGCTGTGTAATTCGTTGTCTGGAAGCAGTGTTGTTGTGCGCTTGTTTTCAATGGGCAAAACTTGTCTAAAAATTCCGAAACTCTCCAGTTTGAAAGTAGATACATAGACCTTTAATTTGAATGGTCATAATGGTTAATTGGATAAGTATACTATGAGATATGAATTGTTAAAGATATGCCCTGTTTTCTGGAAAGAATCTGAGACAGTTGATGTTTGGAAAATTTCTGGGAATGGTGTAGTGGTGGCGTTTACAATCGAGTATTTTTATATAAAACTAAACTTAAAGGGATTCAAATAGAGCTTTGAACCACCTCAATTGGAGTTTTATAGAATTAATTATGATTTTCCAAAATTTGGTCAAAAATGCTGGTAGATTGAGTACCATGCGAATTTAAGTAAGAAATTGACCAAATATAATTGGAATGAACTCCAAGGGTGAAAGTAAGCCTATAGGGCTAATGTGGGCCATTGGATATTCACTTTTCATGGCTCTAATAATGTTATCACTTGCCTAGGGCCATGAAGTGATAAAGAAGGAGCAATGATTGGCGGATCAAGGGACAAGAAGAAAAGGACATAAAGTCCACCAGGTAGTGAACTTACCTTTTCTGCATGTATGTGATATGTATGTCTTGCATTGATTATGTGACTGCTTTGCCTATTTATGTGGAACATGTATGATTGGTTGAAGCTCTGTTATATTTGTGCAATGGCCATATGTATGTCATAACATCGAGCATGCAGCATGTCATTATGTTGGCATGAAATAGTGTAGGCAAGCATGTCATACATTCATATATATCTGGCATGCATAGTGGTAATGTTTGCTACTGAGATTCTCTCGAATCTCACTCCTCCCAAACAACCATTCAGACAGGTGAGCATTGGAAACGTGCTGAGAACAGAAAAGAGGTATGCACGAAGAGGACTGTTGCTGGTTGTTTGAAGGTCTGTAAATATTAAGTAAACCCCTGGTGGGGAAACTTTTGTATTATAATCAAGCAATATTGTATTAATATTATCAGTATATTCATGTTATTCCTGTGTGCCCACTGAACTATGCATTGCTACTCTGAGTAAGGTGAGTAATAAGGGATATGTGAGGTAGGTCGTTACAACACCCATTCAAATTTCAAGTATATTGCAAAGATCTCATTTTGGGTATTCTACTGTAAATTTTAATATTTATGCTCACCATTTAATGCTTCAACATTTAAGTTATTATATTCTTTGTAAACAAAAATTAAATCTGTAAAATCATATGATTATAATATTCATGCTCACCATTTAAATATGTGTCCTCATATGATCATAAAATCAAATAGCAATTGATTATGCATATCTCCTAAGACAGATCATCGAATTATATAATCGTCACTAGGTGCTACCTTTGAATCCACAAGAGGAAATACCACACCTGACAAGTATGAAGTAGATCATTGATTGCTTTTAATGGGTTAGACTGTGCAGCCAATACAACTAAGGTATGGAGGTCATCAGACATTAAAGCCATAAAAACATCATGGAAATTATTAATAATATCTAAAGTATCAGTTGGGATGGAATCCTTCCTATTTGTGAGATCATGTTGGCACAGAAAGCTTTCACATTCATGTAAAGTCTAAAAATGTTTATGAATATAAGTCTCCTTTTCTCAAAAATAATAAAGATTTGATCTTTAACAATTTTTGGGTTACATAGATTGGTGAAGAAAGATAATAATGAGGAAGTGAATTTGGACTTGAGTGAGAGTATTCACAAGCAACGGGAAAGCAAGATTGCTCTTTATACACGTGCATTCAGTTCCTCTATTGTATCATTAGAGAGGAAAACAAAAGCGGTAAACAAAACATCGAGCTCTGGTGAAATCAACCAAACACTTTAACACCAGAACAAGAGAAATCAAATAGTATATAACAAAAAGAAAGAAATCAAGGCAAGCAAGTATACCTTGAGTATAAGAGAGCTCTAGTGATAGCTTGAGTGGTGAGGGGTATAGAGCTCTGATAAAGTCTTACGCGATTAGGTCAAAAGAAGCAGTGAGCGTCGAGGTCGGAAGACTCAGAACTCTCCAAAGTGTGTTTTTATTTTTTCCTCAGGGCTATCAATGAGAATATCAAAAAGTAATGGGGTAAATTAGTCACAATATTTTGCTTCCCTCCAAAACACCCCAATTTGGAGGGAACAAAAATGAGGGGAGGAGAGGGATTTGGAGCCTATATTTTGGCTCCCCTCCCCTCCAATTTTTCAAACCAAATAAGGGAAGGGGCTTATTTTTCATCCCCTCTCATCATATTCCCTCCAACTAAACAGGCCCTTAAAGGAGTTACCTATCTACTGTGACAACATTAATTACAATAAGCTTGGCGAAAAATCCTGTTCAACACTCTAGAACCAAGTATATCGATGTTAGACACCACTTCTTTAGAGATCATGTCCAAAAGAAAGATGTCAAAGTGGTGTTCATCCCTACTTATCTTCAAATAACTGACATTTTCACAAAACCGCTGGCAAAAGATCAATTTTTATTTATAAGAAGAGAATTAGGAATGGTAAATCATAATGAATTGTAAGCATTTTCATGTTTATAAAAGTTCTTTGATTATGTTTTGATGATAGCTTAACTAACTTAAGCATCGGAGTATCGAGGAGTGTGTTTTGTAGGTCTATGTTAAATCACCTTGTTCAACAGTATATGAAACAGAGCTTAACAGAGTATATGGTTACTACGACACCACTCGAGTGATGTCTTCCAGTGATCATCACCATGTCATCACTTAAGTGATCACAACAAATGATGAAGAACATCACTCGAGTGATCACTTAAGAGATAAGATGGAGAGACACAACTGCTGAGGAAGTTCAAATGTCTTAAACTGAAAAAGGTGCAATAGTTGAAAATAAAAAGATAGAAACTGAAAGGACTGGTCACTCGAGTGATTATCAAAGGAGTGGAGAAATCAATCAGAGACTTATTCCATCATAAAATCAAGAGTTGTGATATACCTTTTTCTATGACCAAGGATTCATTCACGAATAATTATGAGATTATTTGGGTCAGGTATTACATAATTTCTCAATTATCATTAGATCACTCGAGTGATGACCCAAGATCACTCGAGTGATGTTGGGGAATAGGGTTATATCAATAAGAACAGTGTCATTTTCATCAAATCACTTCCACTGTCTCTCCCAATGTTGTGACAAAATTTCTCCTATTCTCTTACCCACTCAGTTCCGCTCCAAACCCACCAAATTTCATCTTCAAAAACTTTCTAAATCATTCAAAATCCTTTAACCTAGCTTTTTTATAGTTGCGAATCCTCAGAATCTTCATCAAAGATTGTATGAATTTTCTATAAATGGCTAAAACTAAAAAAACAAGAGCATAATCTTCAGGATCTCTACCACCTTATCCAGCCAAAAACCAAAAGAAATCCACAACTCCGAAGTCGAAACACTTAAAGCATCCTCGGCTAAAGGTTTTGGATCAATCTCCACCTAAACCACAACCTAAGGCAAAGGGAGTAGTTATTCTAAAACCAATTATCACTCGTTCAAAGACTAAAGTGATTACATCAGAAGGAAAAGGCAAATCAAAGGCTCCTCCTAGCTCTCTTTATCAAACCCCTTAAAATTTCGATATTTGTAAAGTATTAAGTGCATAGTTCACAAGACATACAAAAATATTGGAACCATATTGACATTAAGTACTTGTTTACAATATAGGAAAAATCCCATAGGGTTTGAAAATATGTACAGAGTGTTCAACAGAAATAAAATTATAACTATATATAGCCAACTGCAGCCTCTACATACATCAGGACTCTACTCGCCGGTAACTGCTGCCTTGCTATTAGAGCCGCTGCCTTCCGCTGGAATATTTTTAGATGTTGAAAACGGTGAGATTCGAGCAAATCTAAGTAGTAACAGGAAATCATACATATAGAATGTAAAAAATAAATATGCAATGCACCATGTTATGTAAGATGCGAACTCATACTATGTTGTGTGCACACTGTCCAAGGCCAAACAATTGTTTGCAACCCTGACTTAACTCATGTATCATTGTTGGATCCTAAACCACAGCTAGGTCGTGTGCCCTAGGCACTGTCATGTTACAGAAGATGGCATACAAAAAACATACAAATTATCACATAGTATATGAAAGAAAGAGTTACTACTTGAATCATTTTTCAGTTCCACTGTTAATCCGAGACTCTTTTTTCGGCTCGGGCTATTACCAATTTCTATAATTGAAAGTTAACAAGTAAATTGTTATTACTTGAATTAATATTACCTTTAATCATATTTTCTTAGTTATATATCACATTTTTAGCAGTTGTATGCACAGTACAACTCTGTACCGTGCAGTTTCACAGTTTTTCAGAAATTTGGTAGATTTTTAGTCAACTTTGAAAAATCACAATTAATGCTAGAAAATTCCAAATTGATTGGTTCTGAGTTATATAAAAATATATTTAAGTTTAATTCTATATAAAAATACACAAGTCTAACCATTAAACTTACATCATTTCTAGAATTTTGTCAAACTTTCCCTGTTCTAGATTTCCTTCTAGACATAGGGCTCAACTTTAAGAATCCATATCTTTTAATCTACTAGCCCAAAAATTATGTTCTAACCATAAAATTAAATCTCTACATGTCTAATTTATAACTGTAAATTTTTATAATTTTTGGACCAGGTTTGACTGTTAAATTCATTTCACAACAAAACTGCCTCCAGGAATCAAATCAAACATCATTTCCTTTACATTTCTAAAAATTCCAAATTTGTATACAATCATCTAAAAATTATGAACTCATATAGTCCTACACAATTTTCCCTTATAAAACTAATGGAACCATCAAAATATTGAAATTATAACTCTACCCCTAGTTTCTGCATATGGCCAAAACATACAACCCTAGGGGAGTTATGTTTTCTTGATTTCTCTTGATTAACCACTTCTTTTTCACTTATAATCACATGATTAACTATCCAAACACTCAATAAAAATAATTCATTGAAATTTTAGCATCATATCATTCTAGGGTTTCATCTTTTATTTTTCACAAAATCAACAAAACCAAGCCAATATCAACAACAACCACCACAACAACAACCTACTAGCCAAGAGGATTAAGGGCTCATTTGGTTCGATCCCATTACACCCTACAGTGCAATACAATGTGATGCAATGGTAATGCAATGCAGTATTAATTATAGGGCTAGCATTTGGTTTGATTTTTAAGCAAGGTGCAATGAGTTATTATTTTAAGAATTATTTAAAATTAATATATCACATAAATTCTATTTTACCCTTAATATAATCTTTGTAAAAAAATAGTTAAAAGCCATCGTGCTACCTTATCATAACTATCAGGCTATCTCGCTGAGGATCGTTAGATAGTGATGGTTATGGTGGTGGAGGATAGTAACAGTGCTGTGGTAATGGTGGCAGCGGCGAAAGGTGGTGATAGCAATAATAATGGAGGAGACAGTAGTAGCAGCGATGATAGAGGTGAAAATAGTGGAGGTGGAAAAGGAGGAGGTACTAGCGACAACTGTGGCGATGGTGGAGGAGAAGGTCGTGGTGGCGCAGCGGCAACGACGATGGAGGAGGAGATTATAATGACGGGAAACGACAATGGTGCACATAGTGGTAATGAGGTTTAGCCAAGGAGGAAGAGGTCATGGTGGTAGTGGCAATGGTAGAGGTGGCAGCAGCGACGACAGTGGTGGAGGAGAAGGTAATGGTAGCGGAGGGGGATAGAGTAGGAGGAGGTAATGGCGGCAACAATGGTGGGGGTGGCGAGCAGCAATTGTGGGGGTGGCCAGGGCGGCAGTAGAGGAGGAAGAGGTAATGTCAGTAAAGTTTGGTGGCAGTGGTAGTGGTGGGGGGCAGCGACAGTGGTGGAGAAGAAGGTAGCGACGACGGTGGCAGCAGTAAGGGAGGAGGAGGTAGTGGCGGCTGCGGGGGGTAGTAGAGGAAGAGATAGTGGTGGCAACGGCAGGTGGAGGTAACAGTGGTGGAGGAGAAGAAGGAGGTAATGGCGGTAGCAGTTGTAGCGTGATGTGGCTAAGTGAAAAGATACAAGTAAAATAAAGAGAAGTAAAACTAAAGGGTAAATTAAACTTTTTTAACCATACAATGGGATGGTAATGAGGATTCATAGGGGGGAGCTATGAATGAAGATTACCAATGTTTTGGTATTCATCATTACCAGGGTAAACCCTATTACCATGCTAAAGAGCAATCAAACACTCTTCTCTTAGTAATGCAATCATGATTACCATTACAAGCATGCAATGGGGTTGAACCAAACAAGCTCTAAGTTTCTTAAGATTACCTCTTGCTTACTTGAATTTCTCTCTCTAGGCGTCATTGTTCTCTCTCTCTTCCTTCTTGATTTTGCTTGCTAAACATGATTTCCAAGATGAAAAGGAGATTAGAAGTAATTCTACATGCATTAGAAGGTAAGAATTCTTGAAATCAAGCCTCTTACCTTGATTCTTGCTTCTTGAACCCTCGCTCTCCTCTTGTGTTCTTCAAGCTCTTCTCTTTCTCTATTTTTGTGGTCTTAGCTGAAAATGATGAAGGAGAGAAGGGATATTGGCTTTATCAAAATACCTCTCTTCTTGCTTTTGATATATTATTGTTTAATGACAATTAACCATGTGCATCTTTTTACTTGGCTATAATTATATCTCCATGAATTAATGTGAGCTAAGAAATATTCATTTCCCTTTATTTCCCCTTTTGGTTGAAAATTCGGAGAAGAGAGGGAATAAATAAATGCTTCTTTCATTTTCCCATAATTCCTTCTTTAATTAAGTAATTATGCCATAGTTACTTTTTGACTTTTCCAACTTATTTACTTGGCCACAATTGCTCCAAAATTATATTATTTATCCCAAAATATTTATTTCCCTCCCATTTTCCTCATTTGGCTGAAAATTGGCCCAAACAAAAGAGGAAAATAATTAGCTTGTTGTTTTATGGAAAATTACCATTTTGCCATTGCATTTTTATGATTTATTGTAATAAATCATGGCTTACTCTTCTTCTTTGCTTTTGGCTGAATTTTAACACTTATATTAAACCAATATTTGTGCCCTTTCATGCTCCAATTTAGGTTACAATGTTAGGCCTTTCAGTAGATAAGGGTTGTTCATTTGTGTCATAGCTTAGCTAAGTTGTATGTAACTACCGATTGCAGTGTTTATCATTTCATGTACACCATAATTCATCATTTTATTCCATTAAATGTCTTAATTACATACAAGGAAATTTGTGAATAAAAATGGGATGTTACACTCCTTCAAAATCAGGCTCAAATACCCCTTCCTGGAGTGAGAGAGATTGTCAAGAGGCTAAGTACAATGCTCGGATTAGCAAGGTCATGGCTGCAATGCTTAAAGAAGCCTTGAGTTCCATAAAACCTACCAAAACTAAACAAGGTTCTACTTCCAAAACTAGTAAAACCCTTCTGAGAAACCAGAGGATTCTACTGAGGAAGAACGAGGCAATGAAGAAGGAGATGATGAAGAGGAAGATATTATAGTGACTCTACCTAGGTTTAATGTAGAGAAGCCTGATGACTCTAGGAAATTCAAAGAACACTTTGTTGGGAGGAAATTATTTAAGATGTTCTATGTTGATCTTAGTACTCTGTTTGAAGCTATTAAGATAGATCTATTTGAGTACTTAGGACATTACATGTCATGGCTTTCTGTACATCTTCCTTATTGCGTCGAAGTAGTTAGACATTTCTACTACAATTTAGAACCAGTAGAAGATTGTTCAAAGGACGATTTTGTAGTTGAGGAGGAGTTAGAAGCAAAAGTAAGAGGACATAAATTCATCATCTCTACAAGTGGCTTGGAATTAAAAAGCCACCAAAGGATGACCCTGTAAAACTCTCTCCAAATCAAATTTTCAGTATACTCAGACTTGGTGAAAGAATAGGTCCTCTAGCCTTCAATCCTTGGGATATGTGTGACCTCTACAAAGTCTTATGGTATGTCTACTCTAAATCCATAGTCAACAAATCCAACAACTTCACTCATTTTATTGATCAAAATTATGGGCTTATATAAGGCTTCACTAATTTGTAAAGAGAAGAGAAATCCGGGTGACATTATTTTCTTAAAGATTAAGAGGTACAGGTTCTCTGGTACTAGGACCACTCCTATGCCTTACCCTTAGTGTAACATCCCAAATTTTATTCACCAAGATTCCTTACACTTTATGGCATTTAAGGGAATAAAATGGTGAATTAAAGAGAACAGAAAATGACGAAACAAGGCAATTAGTGGTCACACATAGTATGATTATATTTGGAACACAAATTGTAAAAATTTAGATTTGCTGCTAGTGTGTTTTCCTGAGCAGTAGTCTAGTCGTGTGATATTTTTAAATAGGAAAATAATGTCTAATGCCTATGAAATTTTCTAGAATAAAATTATATTTATCAAGTTTTAATTTGATAGGTCATATAATTCAATTGAAGTTGTACAATAAGAGTTATGTATTTTTGAAGTCAGCCAAGTAAAACTGACAAGTTTCTACGGCAGTATCCAATAAATGATATTCTAGGAATTCTAAGCCTCTAGTTGGCTAAGGAAAATATTTTTTTCTCAAAAATATACTTAATAAGAGTTACATAGCATTTAGAACCACATCAATTAGACATCTATAAATAAATATATGAATTTTTAAAGTTTGATGAAAATTCTATCAACTTTCAATCAAAGTGCGAAATTACAAAGATGATGGCAAAAATTATGGGCAAAATAGTCATTTGGCTAAATTTAATCTAAAGCCCATATTTTCCCCTTTTCCTCATGATGTTGGACGGTCAAAAGGGGAGTGAATATTTGTGATAAATATGCCAAGAATTGGAGCAATCTTGGCTGAACAAAATGAGGTAGAAAAGTCAAAAAAGTAAAACATGTGTTATAAATTGCAATTAAATAATATATGCAAGGAGGTGGATGATGATAATTCAAAAGCTCTTGTAGTCTCTTCAAGGTCCATAATTACGTCAATTAGAAGGGAGCAAGAAGGAAAAATAAAAACTTGGAGAAAAATATGCCATGTGGAAGCTACTTGGCCAAGTAAAAAGGCAAGAAGCAAAAATTCAAAAATTACTTGATTAATTAGCAATAAAATATTGTTAATTAAGGAGGAGGAGGATACTTTAAGATCATATTTATCCCTTGCTTCTTGCAATTTTCGGCCAAGTTAGAAACAAGGAGAGAGAGAGAGAGAGCTAATTGAAGAAGCAAGAGAAAGAGAGAAGAAAAGAGAAACAAGAAACAAGAAGCAAGAATCAAGATAAGTTGCTTGTGAATTCAAGTGTTATGCCCTCAAAATTCATGGAAACACCTTGCAATCTCTATTTCCTCTTAAATAACATGTGTAGCAAGGCAAACTCAAGAGCAAGGAAGGAGAGAGAGGTGATGTTTTGGGAGGCTTAGATAGAGAAACAAGAGGTAATCATAAACAACCTTGTTTTCTTGATGATTCAAGGTGTATATTGTTGTTGTGGTTGAGATTTATGGTTTTTGTTAGCTTGATATGTAATTTGGGAAACACAAACCCTTAGGGGAGGTGCAGCCCAATTTCACACTAATCATATTTAAGAAGTTTTTAAGTGATTAGACAAGTGATTAGAAGTGAAAAGAAGGTAATTTATTGAATGGAATCAAGAAAAACCATTTTTTTCTCAAAAATTGCATAATTTCGTCCAGAGGCATTTTGGTCATCTAGCATTTTTAAGCTAAGACAACCAACAATATGAGTTTAGAATAATACATGAATGAGTAATGACTCATTTATTGCACATTTGGGAATTTTAGGATCAGACAGTTGTACCTGAGCCGGATCAAAGATAGTGGAACAGACAATGGATCAGAAAAGGGCAACTAAGATAGTAACTTTATCTCTCATACACTATATGATGGTTTATATGTTGTATGTTTCTATATTTTTTGACATGAATACAGTGCCTGGGGCACATTACCAAGTTGTGGTCTTAGACCCAGCAGAGGTATACAGACAAGTAAGGGATCCAAACAGTCATTTAGCCTTGAACAGTATGCACACACACGATACAATATGTATTTTCATTTTACACTATATGGTTCATTGCATATTTATTTATCGCATCATCTTAGCACTAGCAACAATAAATTTAAAGTTCAAAACCATAAAGAAAACGAGAAGAGAAAATAGAACATAGCTAATGATCTTTCCCTTATTGCGTAAACATTATCTTTCTCCTCACGCTCTTCCCTTCTTCCTCCTCTTAGATTCAAAGTTGAAGCAGCAGCTCAATCCTTGCAATTGCATCTTTGTTTTCCCTCTCTCCTTCAATCTCTATCGAGCTTGCAAGAAGAAGCAATAGTGACAACACCTCCTTAAAGAACAAAAACAGTAGTCACAACGGCACTTCAGGTACTAGGTTAAATTGTCTTCACAATTTTATCATCCTCTCATGAAGACAATATTGAAAAACTTAAATGCCTTCCTCCCTCCCCCTCTCTCTCTGGTTCTCACCCACTCTCATTCAAGTCCACCTAAGGAAGACAATAAACAATGTTTCAACCGTGAATAGTGGTCGCCTCCTCAATCTCTTAAACTCATGGCCTTTTAGGTCAATTGTTCCCAATTGGTACTTAAACAATGTTGTCTTGCTTCTAAAAGGAGAAAAGAAACAAAAACAAAAATAAAATAACAAAAATGAAATAATAATAATAATAATAATAATAATAATAATAATAACAACAACAAACAACATTAATAATAACAAACCTAAACTCTTTTCTCTCTTTTTTTTTTACTTTTAAATTATTATAATTTACTTATTCTTTTATCTAATCCTAAACTATTCCTATTTAATTTTAAATTATGATATTTTCAATAATAATACTAATAACATGTCATTGTCTCAATCTCTTGTATTTTTCCTTATTTCCTTAACATTATTATAATTATTGAAATTTTCCTGCAAGGACGTCAACTTATAGTCTTTCATGTCACTGCTACTGTAGAATTATTATAATTTACTTATTCATGGATTAGCTTATGAAAGCTTCATAAGTGCTTATAAATCGTGATTCACGAAATACGAAGTAACTTTTATGATTTATGAGGTTACTTTTACGGTCTACGAGGTAAATATGTGATGGAGTTTAAGTAAATCGGGCTTATAAAATAAGCCCGATTGGAAACAGAGTTTCCAAACATGCCTATAACACCCAATATTTTGTACTTTTAAGGGAAACCGTAAAATATCCAGAGGCAAAGATTATGTTAGGCAATACTTCACGGTTGTTAAGATAACCCGTGAAGTATACCCATGAAGTATATTGCCAAACAATTCAAAATTTTACTAAACAATTATGAAATATATCTTTAATTTTTTTATTTATTAAAATATTCTCATATACATAACGGTTTACTTTGAAAAATCGTTAAGTATATGATATCAATAATTTATTTTGAACAACCATGAAATTCTTTTGAAACACCATAAAACTTATTTATTTCATAGTTGTTCAATATAAAAAAGTATAGGGATTTTAAATCCCCTTATAGCCCTATTTGTTCACATTTTCAAAATTTGCAACATTCTCCGCGCTCTCAATAAACATCTCTGACGATTATTTTTCAACATCGCCACTATTATTTCAATATCTATTGTTGCTAAACTTGTGATTATCCTCGTTCCCACATTCATGGCTGTTCGTGAAGGGCATTCGTCGCTTGTTTAGGGTTTAGGCTCGAAGCTCTGAAATCTTCACATGGGTTCTCATAAAGGTAAGTAATTACTGCTCTTAAGTGGAGTAAATTATTCAAATTTGATGCTAATGATTTAGGGTTAGAAGCTCTAAAATTTTTTCTTGTTCTGGGTTATGGGTTAAGTTCGAAGATCTAAAAATTTTTCTTGTTCTGGGTTATGGGTTAAGTTCAAAGCTCTGAAGTTGATTTAAACCTCTTTGGATCCTAGGATGATGTTGATGTTGCTTTCATTTGCATTATTTCCCTATAAGTTTTTTACTTTTTTTTATTTCATTTGCTTTCGGTGTTCCAAATGAATTAAGGCAGAGGAAATAGGTGAACTTTGTCAAAATTAAGTACCCCAACGTGTTTAAAAAAAAGGATTTTGGGTTGTTGGGGTTTTATTTTCAAAAATTGGAAGCTTGGCAGTGATGAGGAGGTGCTATCCAAATTTCTATTTCATTGTATTGTTCTTTTAAATATATGTCATCTAAACATGTGTTATTTTTATCTCCATACTCTTAAATGTGTGTGTGTGTGTGTCCAAGTGATTGTATAGTTCTTTTAAGCCATCATTGTTATTATCCCTATTATAAAATTAAGTTTTGAACCATATCATTGATTTCCTTTTGAATGTTGTTACAGGTTAATATGGTGGTTTCTGATAATGACTCTAGTACAGAGGGTCCTAACCACACAACCCCTACGCCACCTCCGCAATTATTCTAGTACACGAAATGATGATGCAAGTATGGCACAAGAGGAAAGAGTACTAGGAAGGGTCATGTTGTCATGAAGGAGGTCCAAAAAGAAAAGAAAGAGGGGAGGAAACTTACTATGAGATGAAACAATAGAGGTCAAGTTGTGAAATCTAACAAGTTCATTAGCTACATTGGATGGGCGGCAAAAAAACAATATGCCTATTACTTTAGGAATCTGGAAGAAGGAAACCGATTCAATGAAGGAGCGTGTCTGGGATAAAGTATCAATAAGGTATAATGCTACATAGTTATTAATTTCTTGTTAACCAATATATCAAACACTAACAGGTTTATTTGTGTTTTATAGTCTAGATTCCACATAGATGTCAATCAGAAGGATTATGTACTCAGGAAGGCCGGCAAGGTATTGCACTCATACTAAGCGTTTGTAACAAAGAAATATTTGAGGGACCCAAATTTGTAGATGAATCGGTGGTTCCTTAGCATCTAAGGGAAATTTTCAAACAGCCCAAAGGGGCTACTTTGTACATTCACGACATGATAGAACGTTCAACGTATATTAAATTTAAAGGAATAAAAAGTCAATAGTACTTCTATAATGGAATGTAACTCTATAATATCTTTTGTTCTTTTCACAGCAATTTATCAAGACAAACAGTGAGAGGGTGAAGAATAATGCATATTTGTACCATAAGCCCGCATGGGATATGCAAACATCGAGCAACATTTTATAGAGAAGTAGGGATCATAATCGAATGTCACTATACAACGTGGATTGTTGTGGATTATTGTGAGGCAAAATAAAGAGGGAAACATTAGTAATCCTCATATGTAGGAGATTATCTAAAAATTAGTAAGTATTGATTATTTTGATTCAATTATAATTGAATTTTTTTTATATAAAAAGTTCTTAACATTTCATTTTGCTATAGAAGAGCCTGAGCTAAGAAGTTGGGCAAGGTGAGCTTCCTACAAATGAGGATGTTTTGGAAAAGGTGTTGGCTCCTGACCACGGTGGTCTTCTAAGGGCTGTCGGCTATGGAGTTGGCAAGAAAGAATAATTTGGGAAGTGGAAGAAGCCAACAAGATTTTCTAAGAAGAAGCTTCAACAATAGATGGAGATGATCGAAATGCTGAAGCAGTAAGTTGAAGCACAATAAGCAATTATTGATCAATTCATGAAGGGGACACGGAGGGAAAGTAGGGAATGACTAACACCCTAAGTGCCAACGATAGTTGCACATTCACCTCTCAAACTCTACCTAAGGTAGTATGACTCATTAAGAAAGCCTGTGCTTTATTTATTTTTTCTTTACACTAATTGTATTTTCTATTTGTTTAGGGTAAGCAAACATTGAGTGTGTGGCAGATAGCTCAAAGCAGCATACGATTACTACAAGCCACATGTATAACTTACAGGGAGAGAACATGATTCACAACTCATCTCTCCCTCATAATCATGTAAAGGTAGAAATGAAGACTGCCATTGATCTTAAGTATGCCCTTATGGTGCCCACCCCAAATGAAGATACAGTGGGAGGAGCTGTACTTGGCTTGTTGCATGGCCTAACTACCTTATTGTCATACCATCCAAGACAAAACAGGTATATCGGTGCATTATAACTTGCTAATAAAGTGTATAATAACTATTTTGCTAACTTCTCAACTTGTTTAAGGGAAAAGGAAGAAGAGCAATTTAGGAGCTTAGTCTGGGCATGGTTTGGTGTCTTGTGCGCCCAAGAAGATGAATGAGCCTAAGTCTTCTATTCCGCCAATTTCCTATAGACATCATATAGTTCTTAAGGAGCACGATATCATATTCGCTAAAACAGAACCTCAACAACAAGGGTACAACAAAGAAGTCTTTTTTGTGCTAGATATCTACAGGGAAGAAGGTGCATTCTGGACGTTAGTCAAAGATATCATCACGAACGATATCGAAAGGTCAGCTACTTGTAACTTTTATATCTAGTAATTCTTTAACTATGAATGAATACTTGATTATAATAACTGTTTATATATATTGACTTTCTTATTTTTGTTTGTAAGACCATGTAGGGCCTAAAGGACAAGTTCATCCTCCTCAACCCCCACCACTATTCAAGCATATTAGACAAATTCTTAAAGGCAAATTTTTTGGAGAGAAAAGTGGGGAAACTTGAAGATATGTTTATTAAGAGGGCATCAAAGAAGAAGGACAGTTTGTTTTTGGTTCTGTACTGCCAAGGGTAAGTATACTACTTCATTAAATTGTTTGTTAATTAAGTAGTATTGTTCTCATTATGTTTATTTTACTTAGGGGTCATTGGCTCCTCATTGTGCTAAATCCCTTTAAACAAAGGATTTGGTATTTTGATTCAGTTCATGGGGATGGGGACAATCAACCACAGATGGTCGAGGTATTCAATAAGTAAGTTGATGAATTTAAATTTGGTTCTTTAATTTCTTTTTGTCTTGTTAGAGTTTATTATAAATTTGGTGCTCTAATTTCTTATTATTTTGTCAGAGTTGTTTACTACTATGCCACGAATGAAGGCCTCAGCTGCCCCTCGTTACTTGGTCGTGGCTATGGATCCATTTACAAATGGAAGGGAGTAAAAGTAATTTACCAATCTATTTCAAAGTTGTTTATTTGTTTTCCTTTTACACAAATGAAAGTAGGGACTGATACATTTCATTTGTTTGTTTATATTGTCCATGGCAACTAGATAAGAGCTTTGATTGTGGTTACTATGTCAGGAAGTTCATGAAGGACATAATCACCCGCAATCTCGCCTTAATTAATATTTAATGTGTGTGTGTAAGCTAAATTAAAAAGTCAAGTCATATATATTTTAATATATTTGATTTGTTCTTTGCAGACAGTTATTGAGAGCAATATTTTCCCGAACAATTGAAGAAGCCATAGAAAAGTTGGCTATAAATGCTAATCGTTAGTGGGTTGCTGCAATTTGCTATAGAGTAGCCCTTTTTTTTTTTTTAAGTTTATGTTTTGGTTCCTGATTTGCTTTTGATTTTTGTACATGTTGGTTTTGGTTTTCGTTTCCGTTTTGATTTTAGTTTAGATCTATTCTAGCTATATAGTAGCCATTTTGATTTTTGAAATGGATCTCTGTTTTGGCCTTTGTATTTATAGGAAGTTGTATATGTATCATGCATTGGGCTGATAAAAAATGAGCTGCAATTGTTTTTTTAAAAAAAATGAACATTTGTCCCCAATTGCAAATAACTGTCATATTGGGAGAGATATATCATGGTTTTTTAAAACAACCGTTAGATGTATCAAAATATTTGACAGTTATTTACCAATAACGGTCAAATAAACACTTCATGGATAACCAAAACTAATGTCAAATACTTTACATTTTATCATTTGAACCGTAAAGTATTTGGTGATTTATTTCACAATTATTTGCAATTAATTGTTGACTATTGTTTAACATATTTAACAATTATTTTTTAACAACCGTGAAATATAAACCTCCCAATATATAACGATTTTATTTAAACAACTATGAAATATAATGCCATATATTGTACAATTAACCATCGTTAAATATTAGTATTTAGCGATAAAATATTTAACATTGAAATATAGATGAATCTATAGCAGCACAAATACCAAGTTATAAATTCAATAAAAATAAAGTCAACTTAATATTTTCAAAACATCAGTTCATTCATAAATATTCATGAATGATGTTTCATCATAGATTATTTTTACAGAGGAAAGTGGGATTGAAACAGGATATTAAGATTATTCAATTTGTCTCTAATTAGTAAATAAACATTATTTGAAGATGACATGAACCACATACTATCCCGTGCATCCAACAAGGAGAATGCCTAGTTATATATGAGGTTCAACTCGACTTGTTGGGTCAATTCAGTTGTGCTCACCTCCCCCCCTCCCCCCCTTCAGTCCCCCAACGCATACATAATACATTTTATAACTTTATATGATATTTTATCTTAAAGTTTATTTATGTTTGATGCAGGCTTCAAATTTAAAATTTTGACATTTGAATTGTGCCAAAAACATCCCAATAAACATAAATAAATAAGCACTTATTTCTGAAAATAGATATTTCTCCCTCCAGTCTTTATCAATAAGGACCTTCCTTATGGATCTTTAAGATCCTCCATCTGAAACATTACTTTTCTCTGTAAATACCCTCCACAGTGATATACAAGGGAAAATTTCCATTGAAAATTTTATTAGTGAGAAGGACCAAAATCAAAGTACTGGATATATACAAAATTCCCCAAATACCGATACTTTCTATGTATAAAAATTTATCATATCCTTCTTACCAATAAAATTTTCAATAAAGGTTCCCCAATTTTCCCATACATAAATATATAGAGAGAGAACAAACTGCCTCTACAATGATCATATCAAGTTATTACAGCAGTGAGCAATGCTTATATACAAAAGCCATTTACCGTTTCAAGACAACCAATCGAAGCAGAAGTAGACAACTATAAATACCTGAATTTTGAAGTAAAGGAACAAGCTGTGCCTATTAAACCGAACCAGAAAGAGATGCAAATATCCCCACATGGCTGCTATAATTCTCTAGCGTTTTCTAAATTTCCTCTTGACCGTAGCTGCTACCCTTCAAAACATTATACTTGCAGAGCGGGCAAGTTGCGTTTATGTACAGCCACTTGTCGACACAGGCACAATGAAAATGGTGACCACAAGGAAGTTCTCTTAGTTCAACCCCATCCTCATAAGCAGAAAGGCAGATACAACATTCCTACAGATCATAATATGAAGATTGATATCAGATTTCACACTAAGAACCACTCCCTCCATTCCTTTTTATAAGAGACGCTTTGTGCAAATGGCTATAAGAGACATGTTTGAATTTTTTTTGTTGTTTGCCCATTTTACCCCCATTGAATAACTCATTACTCATTTAACTCCCACTTTCTCTCTCTCCACCACACATTCTCTCTTCCATATGAGGGTATTCTTGGCGAACAAATTACATTTTTTTACTAATTTTAACCGACATTTCGAACAACTTTTGTTGCTTATAATAAGGAATAGAAGAAGTAGCTAGCATGATGTGGCCAATTTCTGTGAAACCAGAGGGCCGTGACATCGAGTACAAATTTAGAGCAAAGCATAAGTTGACTACAAGATGATGATAACCAGAAAAATGAGAAAAGGCAAAACCAGTTGCTAAAAAAAATGTATAGCATACCGCATCCTCATTGGAAAGAACACGTTCAGTGGGTAAATCGAAGCCACATTCAGTCATCACACCTCCCACAGGTCCTTCTGTGCTACCAGCAACTTTCTCATTGTCTATTCTACGGAATTTGTATTTCGACAACTGCTCAAGGTCTTGTTTTGTGGCCCCTTCCTGCTTGTTTACCCAAGAAGAAGAAAAGGATTTGAAAAATAGGAAAAAAATTAAATTAATTTACAAACGAACTACAAAATAACAGCATTATCTTCAGTTCAACACTCCTACTCAAATTTAGGAAAACATTTCATTTGAATTGCTACTCGCTCAAATTGTACCCAAGAAGATTGAACATTTAGAGATAAATTGGTACATTCAAAGCCAGCTATCAAACTGCAAGAAAGAAAATTATAAAGTTTATCTGGATGCTAGGTCAACAAATTGTCAGCGGAAAAATTAAGCAATAATGGGAAAAAAAATTAATGATGGAATGATGCAAACATTTGTCCCCTGTGCATAAAACACAATCCTCAGATGAAGTCAAATAACCAACTTATCTGAGGATAAGAAATCGACTGAACAAGTCATAACCTCTCATCATCAAGGTTATATAAAAAGTTTATCTGGATACTAGGCCAACAAATAGTCTACGGAAAAATTATACAATAATGTAAATAATTTTCCTTCAATGATGGAATAATGCAATCATTTGTCCTCCTCCGTGTATCAATCCAAATGAAAAGCCCAAGGAGTCCTTAGATGAAGTCATAACCAACTTATCTGCGGATAAGAAATCTACTGAACAAATCATAACCTCTCAACATCAGAGGTTATAAAAGGTTTTGCACCTGACAGTGACAAAATTCTAGAAAGTAGTTCGAAAGACGCCAGAAATTTTCCCAACAAACGAATCTTAAATTTTTTATTATTGACTTTTAAACACGAATCTCATGCAGAAACCTTTCAGTCATCAGTGCAAAATATTTTGACAATAGTTACATTCCAATCATTTTCCCATCTGAAGTTTCAATGTTCAGTAGAATTTGTCCTTATGTATCAAATGCTGATACACAACCTTTTCACAAGACTCACTTATCAACCAGTTTATCTTATGATAGGAAAACCATTCCCTCTTTGTGTATCTATGAAGGTTTCCATTTTTTCTCCTACTAAAACGAAGGCCAAAAAGGACAACAGTTTGTTACTAGCAGAAGCTATGGCATAAACTTAAATTCAGGTACAGCTTAATTTGTTTGTCTACAACACCAAAAATAACCCCTATAGAGAACATATCACCGTGATAAGGACCAAGTTAGTATAAAATGTTCAAGCCCCACATCCAATAATATGGACTGCTCAATGAGATATTATTGGCTCATAAAGCCTAGATTGCATTGATAAAAATCAAGGATTACATTATGCATGTGTATATATAGGAAAAACAGAGTAGAGAGTGCAGGAAGAAAAATGGAAACCAGAGAGGGGTGATTGAGGAGTGATTGAAGGTGCTTTCGGTGCAAGTCAATAATCTCAAGCTTGCACCGGAAGCTCCTCTAACTTTTAACACTCCCCCTCAAGCAAGAGAGTATATGTCAGTCATTCCCAGCTTGCACCGAAATCCTTCAAACTTAGTTCTACTTAGTGGTTTGGTCATTATATCTGCAATCTGGTTTATAGATCTGATATAGGATGGACTCATGATGCCTGCTTCACTTTTCTCTTTAATAAAGTGTCTGTCTATCTCAACATGTTTTGTCCTATCATGGTAAATTGGGTTCTAAACCATTCTGATACTGGCCTTGTTGTCACACCAAACTTGTATTAGCCCCTCATGTGGAATTCCCAACTCCTTCAATAATCTGATGACCCAAATTCCTTCACAAACTCCATTGTTAACTGCTCTTAGTTCTACTTCTGCACTACTTTTTGACATCACAACCTATTTCTTGCTTCTCCACGTAACTAGATTTCCCCACACATGTGCAATACCCTGAGGTTGACCTTATAGTCTCTCTATCCCTTGCATGGTCTGCATCGGTGTAAATTTCGATATTTCTGGTAGTACCTTTCTTAAAAAAGATTCCTCTTCCAGGGTTAAGTTTCAAATAGCTTAGAATTCTGTATACAGATTCCATGTGCTCTTCCTGTGGCTAATGCATAAATTGACTTACTATTCCAACTGCATAGTTAATATCAAGACGTGTGTGGGTTAAGTATATCAATTTTCCCACAAGTCTTCTGTATCTTTCTGAGCTAACTAGCACCACCTTATGGCTTGATCTCTAAGTGACACCCTTCTTCCATTAGTGTCCCTTCTGGTTGAACACCCAACATCCCTGTCTCATGTAACAGGTCTAATGTATACTTTCGCTGAGATACACTTATGCCCTTTTTAGTTCTTGCAACTTCCATGCCTAGGAAATACCTTATTTGTCCTAGATCTTTTACTTGGAATTCAGTTGACAACTTCTGTTTTAGTTGAGCAATGGATCCTTCATCATTTCCTATAATGACTATGTCATCAACATAGACGATCAAGATGGTGGCTTTGACATTAACACGTTTGATGAATAAAGTGTCATCTGCTTGTCCCTGAGCATACCCAAGTCCTTTCATTGTTCAAGTGAATCTACCAAACCATGCCCTAAGAGACTTTTTAAATCCATACAACGACTTGTTGAGTTTACACACAGAGTTGTTAGGTGCTAAAATTCCATCTGGAATCTCCATGTATACTTCTCCCTCCAAGTTTCCATTCAGAAAAGCCTTTTTCACGTCCAGTTGGTGCAGCGACCAATCCAAATTGGCTACAATTGATAGTAGCACTTGGATGGTATTAAGCTTGGCTACAAGAGCAAATGTCTCCTGATAATCAATTCCATACGTCTGGGTAAATCCTTTTGCAACAAGTCTTGCCTTGTATTTATTGATACTACCATCAGGATTGAATTTTGGGGTGAAGATCCACCTACATCCTACTAGTTTCTTTCCTTCAGGAAGAGTTGTAATATCCCACGTCTTATTTTCCTTGAGTGCCCTCAATTCTTCTTCTGCAGCTTGTTTCCAATTCGGATCAGCCATAGCTTGATGAAAGGTGTCAGGAACTTTTATCTGTGCACTGTCTACAACAAAGCTTTGCATTTTTGCAGACAAGTTATCGTATGAGACAAAACGTTGAATTGGATGTTGAGTACAAGTTCTTACCCCTTTTCTCAATGCAATAGGCCAACCCAGTTCTTTAGGATTTAATCCCGGATTGGAGTCTTGGTTGTTCTTTTGAATGGGAGAGATAGTACCGCTAGTGTTTGGTTCATCTCTAACTTCTAGCCTGGACTCCTTTTCTTGTCGTGATTCGGTATCCAACCCTGGATTAATCTCAACATGTGTTTGCAGTTCATTAGGTGTGGGTTCAGGTTGAGGTGGTCTATATTTAGATTCAGGATCAAGTTGGATATGACTAGGTTGGTTTGTGGGAGCAAATGAGTCAATGGTGGCTATAAGGTTAGGTTTAGGTTGTGGTGGTGACGATGATGTATGTGGCAAGCCTTTGGATTTAGATTCTTCCATAATTAGCCACATTCAATGACAGTATACTCCCCCTGAATGGGTAATTTGGGATAATATGCTTCTTCCAAGAAGACAGTATCCCTAGAGATAATAAGCTTTTTATAAGTAGGACAGTAGTATTTGTATCCTTGTTGAGTAGAGGAGTAACCAAGAAATATACATTTGTCTGCTCGAACAACAAATTTATTGCCATCATTTTTGTGAACAAAGACAACGCAATCAAACACCTTTAGAGGTAATGAATTGATTGGTGGGCAAGTTGGAAAGTGTTCAAGGAGTTTTTGGATAAGAGTCGTGTAATTGAGAACTATGGAAGGCACACGATTAATGAGATAAGCTGCAGTGAGTAGAGTATCACCCCATAAGATGATAGGAACATGTCGTTCCATCAATAATATTTGGGTTACTTCCAACAGGTGAAGATTTTTTCGCTCAGCCACTCCATTGTTGACGGGTGTAAGGGCAGGAAGTTTGATGAGCAATTACTTGTTGATCTAGAAATTCTTTAAAGGCATTGCTCATGTATTCTTTGGCATTATCACTTCGTAGTACCTTAATGGAAGTGTTGAATTGAGTTCGCACAAATGTATAGAAGTTTTGAAATACTTTGGCCACTTCGGATTTGTCTTTCATTGAATAAACCCATGTGGTTTTAGTGTGATCATCTATGAAAGTAACAAACCAACGAGTATTAGTAAGGGATTTTATTCATGCAAGACCCCAAATATCACATGGATTAGTGTAAAAGGTGAGGAGGGTGTATAGGGTTGTTTGGGATATAAAAATCTAGTTTGTTTTGCAAGTTGGTAAGTTTCACAATAAAAAGGGATGGAATTTTTATTGCATAAATTTGGAAATACATGTTTCATGTAATCAAGACTAGGGTGACCTGAACGACAGTGCCACAAGTGTACATCATGATTTGGAGGGTTGACCAGTGCCCTTCTCGCCTTCCTTGCATGTTGAGTTTTCAAGTTTGAACCGTCAAGGTAGTCCAGTCCATCCCATTCTCTAGAAGTCCCAATCATCCTCCTCAATTTTAAATCCTGAAACACACAGATCATCATCAAAAATTACTCGGCATATTCGTCCTCTAGTTAACTTGCTCACAGATAGTAGATTACAAGTGAGTGCAAGTACAAATAAAACATTTTGTATTTCCAAGTTATCAGATAATGTGACCGTGCCAATTTCTTCAACCCTTGTGAAAACACCATTAGCAACTTTTACTTTAAGGGGTTCATGACAGAATTTAAGGTTGTAGACCAAGGTTTTGTTACTAGTCATGTGATCTATAGCCGCGGAGTCAACAATTCAAGTATCTTTACTAGTCACCACAACGTTGAGAGCTACAACGGAATTACCTGATTGTACTAGATTCACACTAGGAGTAGAATTGGACTTATTCTGCTTGTCAAGCATCAAGCGAAACATCTGTACTTCTTCTTGGCTCAGGTATGCAGTATCTTCTACTCTTTGCTCAGTCGTAATGAGGTTGACATTAGGAGGCAGGTGTTGTTTGCTGGTTGATGGTCTGCCATGTAGCTTCCAGCATTGCTCTTTGATGTGGCCCTTTTTCTTGCAGTAATTGAACCATTTATTATTTCTCCGTTCATCTTTTGGTCTTTTTATTGCAAGAGTTGAACTTTCAATTTGGATCGAAGAACTGCTTCAATTCAAGAGTTTTTGGCCTTCCTCAAACTACACATGGTTGACAACTTCAAGCAGGAGAGGCAGGGGCTTTAATCCTATGATTCATCCTCTTATCTCCTCAAAAGAATCATTAAGTCCAAAAAGGAAGTCATATATTCTTCCTTCATCTGTTAGTTTTCTATGTAACAGGGCATCTTTGACAGTCTCCCATAGATGTACATCGGAGAGGTCTTGTTGCCAGAGTTTCATCAAGGCATTATAATAATCAGTAACTGTTAAGTTACCTTGCCTCAAATCTTGGAACTGTCGTTTCAGGTGAAGTAATGCAGCGGCGTTGTCAAGGGAAGAGTAAGTTTGCCTTGCTACATCCCATATTTCCTTTGCTATATTTGCTAGGAGATAACTTTCACTGATGTCATCAGTCATAGAATTGCACAACCAAGTCATAACTTGATTGTTTTCAGCAAACCATGTGTCAAAATTTGGATTATTTGGAGCAAGTTGAGGTACTGCTCCATTGATATATTTCTCCTTCCACTTCCCACGAATATATCTTAACACAATTTGAGACCACTGGAGATAGTTTCGCCCATTGAACCTATGGTTAATGGCCATAATTTGACTATCGGAGAGTTCTGGAGCCGTCACCGTACTGCTCATAGTGGAGGAATGAGAGGAGGAAGATGAATCTTGAGTTTCAAGATTTGTACCTGACAAAAGTGCAATTGGAGTAGCCCTAGTTGGTGGATTTCTAGGACGGGAGCCAAAAAGAGGAGGAAATTTTGAAGAATCCATGTTTCTAGAAAAATAGTGGCCAGAAAACACTCTGGACAGCGTCACAGCGCGTGGAGGTCGTCACGCGTAGGGGAACGATGACAACGCGTGTGAGTCACGTGCCGGTTAAAATGCCGCCGTTTCTCTAGGAATTGCCGATCAACGTTGTCCGACCTTATTTGTAGTAGCGGTGTACTTCAACACGCCATGGTTGCTAAGAAGTGGTCTTCTGCTGCTTCCTCTATTTTTCCGTCACGCACACTGATCTCTGTCGTTTCTCAGGTCCTCCACCGGTTGCTTTGGCCGTGGAACATTTCTACCACAGCTCTGATACCTTATTGGCTCATAAAGCCTAGATTGCATTGAAAAAATTCAAGAATTACATTATGCATGTGTCTATGTAGGAAAAACCGAGTTGAGAGTGCGGGAAGAAAAATGGAAACCAGAGAGGAGTGATTGAGGGTGCTTTCAGTGCAAGTCAATAATCTCAGGCTTGCACCGAAAGCTCCTCTGACTTTTAACAGATATTTAAGTAGGATGCTTCCTCCACCTCATAAGCCAACTCTTAGAAAAGGATTCCCTATCCCACTGGGGTGCCTGTGAAGGATCCTAACCGATAAAATGCTGCGTGAAACATCACAATGGAGTCATTGAGATGTTGGCTCTAACATCTCACTTTAGTAACCAATTTCTGGCCACGGAAGCTAATTTAGGCTCCTTTCAGAGCAATTAGAGACAAGAAAACTCAAAGGTTCGAGCTCATTCTTAGTTTACTTTAATTTGTTATTTTCATAGATTTGGGGCCTACTTCAAAACTTCATAACTTGGTCTTGCTCTAGGAATACTGGATTGAGCTCATTCCAAAGCTCCAATAGTCCTTTTGTACGGAAAAATATACAATATGATTTTGGTCTTCTCACTTTTTCCTTTTTGGTCCAGCAACTACGTCATACTAAGTTCTGGTCTTTTTGGACCCAATGAAATCCTACCCTAGATGGTACACAACCATCAACTTATGAAGATTCAGCTCTACCTCTTCTCTGTGATCTTGTGTCACTGTATAGTTGAGACTATTATTATAAATCCATGCATAACAGATTACTTGTCTCAAGACCACATTTATTAGAGTCATTAACTTAAACATTACTTGAGCAGAAGGTTATCTTTACTATAACCTTTGTTTTCTAACTTTAGCCTTATTAATTTCGTACTTCTTCTAGCTGCCTGTCCAATTAGATCAAATATCCTACTAATAAAACTTCATTCTTATACCCGACAAGCAATCAGGTCTAATTTTTGGGTGTTACATGGTCAAGCCAAAGAAAAGCAATTAACAGGAATCAAGGTAATATAAGATGTAAAAATAATTTCTTTACCCTTTTAGAGTATCTATCACACCAACATGGTACCAAATGTTTAAGTAAAAGAACACCAGTTTTAGGATAAGTGGTAGAGCATCCATTGCAAGACAATTTATGTAAATCATATTTGTTTAAACTTCTTGCACTCATATCTCTATTAAAAATTCTACTATCTCTTGTTCTTCAATATCAGTTTTTGCCAGAACACCTTATAGCCTGGCTTAGTTTATTTCCAGTAAACCAATCAAAGTCTGCAGTAATTTATCTCAAAGCGTACTTGTTTATTTAATTCCAAATTAAGCCACAAGACCTATATATCATGGAAGGAAGAGAAAAATTAGGAGAAAAGAGAGGTGGTTATGCTTAGGAAATAACTTCTGTAAGTTCCCTTGCGTCTTGTCAAATTTACATAAGGGAGTTTCTTTTGAATGCTCTATTGTTAAATGATGCTAGATGTTTACGTATGGTTTGTTGTCATAATGAAATTATTGAACGGGATGTGTTAGTTAATAATATATCCAAAGATTTAGCCATTAATAGAGTATATTGACGTCATGCAATCCATGTACTTGATCTCACCTAGTATTGTTGTCATCAAAAGCCTCGGAGTTAGTCAGGTACAGCTATCCTATTGACCAAAATGCATCTGTATTATTTATGTGCAGGTCAAACTAATAGAAGGCACATGTGAAGTATTATTCAGGTCAATTATGGGAGATTCTCCTTGTGGCTGTGTATATAAGTTGCCTTATACTCTACTTGAGATTTCCTTCTTTTCCCTTTTTATTCTATCAATTTTCCAGCAGTTCCCCAGACTTTTATCAATTTTATTAACCCAGACCGTAACATGAAATCACACCAACAAAAGCAACGTATATATATATTACAATTCCCCTTATTCATTTGCTGTTTCAAGACAAATTACCCATGAAATCCAACACTTCCTATGCCTTGAGTGTAGATGACCTGAGATCCTTAAGAGCATGAATATGAACTTCTCTCTTCTATACTGTAGATATTAGGAAGTCCAACTTCATCTAGACTCAGTAATTCATGGAAACATAAAATTTGGAGCCATATAATGCAAGACTACACATACTCTTGAAACCCTACCCCCAACACCCAAAACGAGTCAAATTCAAAAAAAAAAAAATCATTGGAGTGTATAATAATATTATTATATTATCTGAAACCATCCGCCTGCAACATTAGCTCAAAATACATAAATTTCTCCTCACACATTCTTTCCACCTTACAGTTGTATCCAGATAGAATACTAAATGATGCTTTGCAATCATATCTATTTAAACACGAGACACAAATTGATGTAGAATAGCCAAGGGCCCAACAACATAGAGATTAAGATTTAGTACTAAGCAGATCAATAGAACATAAGTTCCAATTCAGATGCCAAATCGGCCCACCGACAAGTTAAGATATAATTTATGTTGAAACCAGTTATTTCAATGACTATGGACCCTATGGGTGTTTGTTCCTTTATATAAAAAATCAATTAGAATATGTCTTTCAATCAAAAACTACTTTTGCACGTGCCAAAATGAAAATATTTGTAAAAACCCTCATAAAAAATGCATATTCACCAACTTACAACTGAAATTTAGACAAGAAAGTTCTTTTTAACGATATTTACTGGCACTAGATTAATGAAATACCTACTTAAAAACTAGAGTAAAAACACATAATCCAAAATTTACCTGGTCTGCAACAGCATAAAGAAGAGCAATGATACATGGAAGACAACAGCAAACAGCAATGCCAATAATGCACGCCAGTGCAATGCAGAAAATGACAAAGAAAACATCAAAAGCCAGGAAAAGAATGCATAGCCTGCAAAGCAAGTTAACTTTGTCAAAGGTAATAGAAGTAAAAGAACAACAGCTTTTCCAATAGGATAATAGATCAAAAATGCAATATTTAATAGTAGATGCATCCTATACAAACAAATTGAATGTGAGGGGGAAATAGGGAGCACAAACCAGTAAAGCTGAGGAGAATCATTGGCTAAATCTTGAGTACCAGAGGACACCCAGTAAAATCCAATGATCCACCAAACGAATGAGAACATTGTATTGGCTGATTCGAGATGCTTTACAGTACTGCTGAAAACAATTAAAAAACAACATAAAAAAGGTACATTATAATCCAAATATTTAACAAGTGCAAGAATTATTCCTGTCATCAACAGATACTTGGCATATGTATATATTGTCTCAACACAGTTAAAACTGAAGTGATGCTCTAGTTCCTGACTCACAGTCATGAAAGCAATACAACTCCCAAAAGGCTTAGAGAGACATAATTGTGCAGTTCACCGAAATTTCTTAATAAGCAGTGCTAAGTTTTCACTTCATTTCCTGAAGGCTGAAGCACATGAAGTAGAAGTGTGAAATGATTCCAAATGAGACCACGCTAATATTTCATTATTAAATTTTCATTAAGCACCGTACGCTCGAAAGTTCACATGAAAACCCATAATTACTTTATTCACTAATACAATTAAGAGCGTTACGGAAGACAAAGCAGGAATTTACCTCGTACCCTCCTCATGAAATTGCGGTAAACTCTCATAATGCCCAGAATTCTCCCTTGAACCGGAACTCGAATTGTCACTGCTTCCAGACCTTGGCACTGAGTCCAAGGATGACGGGGATTGACTCTGTTGGTTCCGCCTCCGCCTCCTATACTCAACGCAGACACAGAATATGTGAAGGACGCATTGAATAGCATAACCCACAATCCACAACCTCAACGGCACGCTTGGCGATTCATTTCTGCTCATAACCAGCACTGTAGCGGCCGCAATAACAAAGGCAAAATTCCAAATAATATCAAGAATCACAACGGGTTTGGAATAAGCCCAATCGCTTTGTCTCTCTTCCAATTGCTCGGCTGCAGTCTCTCTAACCATCATTGATGGCTCGCGCATCATCCTACGACCACTAGCGTGCCTGAGGAACCGTGCAGCTTGTCGCAGACTCTGTCTTCGCACAAATCGACGGCCGGAATTGAATTCATCGGAAGAACCACCTGAATTCCCCAGAAAAGGCGTTGAATCGACGATGTCGTCAGAGGAACGGTCCATTGACCTGGACGTAGCCATGACTTGGAAAAATGATGACAGGTCTAGATTCGAAAGCTTATTCGAGACTAGGTTTCACTGCATCACGGTTTACTCTCCGTACATAAAAGATCATGAAATCCTTGAAATCTTCGAAAAACATAGAGGACCGATGCGAATTAAATGCTCAAAAGCAACGAGAATTGGAGTGTTGTTTGGCGGATTGAGCAGAGTGAGAAAGGAAATGATAGATTCTACTTGTAATGGGATAATGGCGATGTTTGAGAAAGAAAATAGAAACGGAGATGATGGCGTGTCCTCTTTATCTTTTATTTTTTATTTGATTTAATGATTTAAATAACCTTTTTTTCCACCTGAGCAGTGTTATCATGAGGCCGTCCACTTCATCGGGTGGCTCTTGTCATGTCATGTGGCTTATAACAACGCAACCGATTAATCCTATTTTCTTATTAACATCTATATCATTTTGATTTTAGTTCAAAAAAAAACACAACGGATTAGTACGAGTAGCCATACACATTTTTAGGCTCCATTTGATATAAACAAGCAACACGTCTTATTTTTCTCTAATCACTATTTCTATTTCATTAAAATTATTCGTACCTTCGTCATACAATGCACTGGTAATTTTACTTGTATGTAATCAAAATTCTTCGTACATAATAAATTAGCACATCCCCCTCACTTCACCAACTAAATTACAATCTCCCATATATCAATAGTGTCTGCAAAGACGTTGCTATTAATATGGTAATGGAAATTAGCCTGAATTTGCCAAATCAAACTAATAAATCTAATATTTTATGATTATTTTTGCCTGGAACCTCTTAAAATGATAGGAAGGATCACCTAAAATTACTATGTGAAATCGAATGCTACCAATTCTTACATTTTCTCTTAAAAAATCTTATTAATTGGTTTGAAACCAAAAAAAATTAGGAAGAATAATCTTTAATAGCTTCTCATTTACAAAACATAAGTTGAGTAGAACTATGAATGTGCTATACTCAGTTTTTTCCCCTCTTATTTTTGCTTACATAAACAATAATATATGTGCAGCAGCACAATCCTTAGTTTTCTCCAAAATCTTAGTTTATAAAAAAAAAAATATGAGATCTTTCTTATGCACAAGTTCAAATATTTTGCTTTCTTATTTTTTAAGTTGTCTTATCAAGTTACAAACTGAAGTTACCATATATAATATATCTCTATGTTGTCACTTTTTTTTATATGCCTCCTTTTTTTTTTTTGCGGGGGTAACATGAAAGGGTTAAACCGGATCAACTACATATCTTTATTCTTTCTTATAGTGTTCATGTAATATCCTATTTTTTATCATAGTTTTTCAAATAGTATTTTATCTCTACCTCTCGATGCCAGGGTAGTTCAAACTTCAGCACATGGACCTACATGTTCCTTCATTTTATGTGCCAGATGTTGGAATAATATAAATCCCAAATATATTGCACATGAAAGAGAATGAGGGAAAGATTTGATGAAATACCTCCAGCTATAATGATTCTACATGTAATGTCTCACAACCTGGAAATTGTAGAAAACAAGAAAGATTTAGAATAAAAATATAATAGAATAAGTCAAGACTTCTTTTAACGGAAAGATGAGACACAGTAATAATATAGAATAAGATTATTTATTATTTATATTGTAATAGAGGACAATTAAGTAATTGTAGGTTAGTTAGTTGTTGTGTCCCAACTTGGGACCTACTGCCTATGACCTACTGCCTATAAATACATGTGTGAAGGCAAGTTAGCTATAATGTCATAAGGGTTATTCCATTGATTAGAAAAGTGCATTATTTAGTTTATTACTAGGCCTACTCGTTTCATCATGGTATTATAGCCCAAGGTTATTGTTAACCCGACCCATCTATTCTAAACTACTCGTTTCAAGATGTGTTGTCTCTTCCATGATCTGTCACAAGCCCTGATCTATCACGAGTCCTGATTCCACCATGGGGAAGCCCTCATTCATTCCACCTGGAACGTTCATGCTGAAGATCGGCATTTCTGGTGGCATCGGTACTCACTCACCGAAGCTCGGCATTTCTGGTACTCTTGGTAGAGCTCGATAACTTCCAGCAGTATCTTCGATCTTCTTTCTAGTGGTCTCTGGTCCTGTTTCTTGTTTTTCTTGCTCAAGACCGACGTCTCCCGGTGATTTTTTTTCTTCTGTTCCTTCGCCGATCATTTTCAGGTGATTCTTGGTCAAGATCGGTGTCAATCGCCGATCTTGACATCTCTAGTAGTTCCTCACCTAAAGATTGGCGTCAATTGGTGGTATACTGTGCCCCTGTTTCTGGTTTTCCTCATTGAAGGATGGGACCAACAAATTCCTTGATTCACGATTCAGCCGACCAACAAAGTTCTGGTAATTTTCTGTCTCAACCAGTAACTTCTGCTGTTTACTCTCTGTTCTTCGTTGTGTTTCTCCACAGTCGTGAGTATGGCAGAAGCACAAAATCGAAGTCTTGATTTCCAACATCCCCTATACTTGCATCCTAGTGATACCCTTGCAGTCACGTTAGTATCCCAGCCATTGGTTGGCTCTCAAAATTACCCTGTCTGGAGTAGAGCCATGAGGATAACACTTCATGCCAAAAGTAAATTGGGATTTGTGGTTGTAACAGTGTTGTCTTATCTTGGTTGATTAACTCAGTAGATAAGGAAATTGCTACTGGTCTTGTATTCTTTCAGAATGCTTATCTTGTCTAGCTTGATCTGAAAGAAAGGTTTGATGTTGTGGATGGTGCAAAAGCTTTCTCCTTATATCGCTCAATCAATTCACTCACCCAAGGTACTCTTAGTGTCTCTGGATACTATACCAAGCTCAAAGAGCTATAGGATGAACATGCAACCTTGGTGCCTATCCTTAATTGTCAATGTAGCACTTCAAAGGATTATGCTAAAACCATATTGTTAGAAGACAAAGCTGAAGACAGAGCTTTTTGGTAGTGGAGCAAATAATTCTCTCCACCATGTCTCCACTTTCATTATCTGTTATTATCTTGCATTATCTTGCATTATCCTTCATTATCTTTTTTCTAGTGCACTACCTCTACTTCTGCCTATATAAACTCATATCATGTAATTAGTTTCATATCAATGAATTATGAGCTCTACAATCTAATATGGTATTAGAGCGAGAGACTAGTGATTCATGGCTAAAGCCTAGCCTCCGAAAGTAATAACTGATTAGGAAAGAGAGAGGAAACAGTGAGCACGAGAGAGGAAGGGAGTAGCCACCGATAATGTTTTCCGACTAGTAAGCATGCACCACCCACCCAGAAGAAGTTGCCAGGCGCCGATCAGCAAAACCCTGGAGTTCGCTGTCAAACTGACCAGCGCGTGGAGTTCACGCGCCTCTCTCTGTCTCTGCGCGTAAGATCCACGTGCCACCACACTTCCAGCGCGTGAACTGCACGCGCCGCCATGAACAGTGTTCCCGGTTACTTGTTTTTTTTCCCAGAAACATGGATCCCCCCATATTTCCTTCACTTTTTGGTACTCTTCCTAGCAACCCATCAACACTCAGGAGTACTCCATTAGCACTTATGTCTAGTTCAAATCTTGAAACCCAAGATACTTCCTCCACCACCACTAATACCTCTACTATCAGCAGAACAGGGACTACTCTAGAAATTTTAGATAGTCAAATCATATCCATCAACCACAGGTTTAATGTTCGAAACTATCTCCAGTGGTCCCAAACTGTACTGAGGTATATTCATGGGAAGCGAAAGGAAAAATATATTAATAGAGCAACACCTCAACATACTTCAAATGATCCAAATTTTGATACATGGTTTGCTGAAAACAATCAAGTTATGACTTGGTTGTGCAATTCTTTGACCGATGACATTAGTGAAAGCTATCTTTTAGCTGATACAGCAAAGGAAATCTGGGATGCAACAAGACAAACTTACTCTTCACTTGACAACACTGTTGCATTGCTACACCTGAAGAGACATCTTCGAGACTTGAGACAAGGTAACTTAACTGTTACAGAATATTATAATGCCTTGATGAAACTATGGCAACAACAAGATCTCTATGATGTACATCCATGGGATACTGTCAAAGATGCCCAGTTACATAAAAGATTAGCATACGAGGGAAGAATATATGACTTCCTTCTTGGACTCAATGACTCATTTGAGGAGATAAGAGGTCGAATTATGGGACTAAAATTCCTGCCTTCCATACGTGAAGTTGTCAACCACGTACAATTTGAGGAAAGCCGGAAACTCTTGACTCAAAGTTGTTCTTCCATTCAAATTGAAAGCTTAGCTCTTGCAGCAAAAGGACCAAAAGATGAACGGAGAACCAAGAAATGGTGCAATTACTGCAAGAAAAAGGGTCACATCAAAGAAGAATGCTGGAAGCTACATGGCAAACCATTAACCAGCAAACGACATTTTGGTCTTAATATCAACCTTCTTACAGCTGAGCAAAGAACAGACAATAATGCATACCTGAGTCGTGAAGAGGTACAGATGTTCCGACAGATGCTTGACAAACAGAATAAGTCTAACTCTACTCCTAATGTGAATCTGGTACAATCAGGTAATTCCATTATCGCACTCAACACTACAGTGACTAGTAAAGATACTTGGATTATAGACTCAGGAGCTACAGATCACATGACGGGTAACAAAACGTTATTCCAAAACCTTAAACTTTGTCCTAAACTTCTCCAAGTAAAAGTTGCTAATGGTGTACTCACAAGAGTTGAGGGAATTGGCACGGTTATCTTATCTAATCACTTGGAACTTAAAAATGTTATGTTTGTACCTACACTCACTTGTAATCTTATATCTGTGAGCAAGATAACTATAAGTCAATCATGCCAAGTAATATTCAATGATGACCTTTGCCTTTTTCAGGATTTAAAATTGAGGCGGATGATTGGGACTTCTAGAGAATGAGATGTATTGTACTATCTTGAAGGATCAAACTTGAAGGTCACTGATACAAGGAAGGCAAGAAGGACACTAGTTAGCTCATACTCTCAAAATCATGATGTACATTTGTGGCATTGTCGCTCAGATCATCCTAGTTTTGAGTATATGAAGCATGTTTTTCCCATTTTATTTAATAAAAGTTTCATTCCTTTTCATTGTGAAACTTGTCAGCTTGCCAAGCAAACTAGATCCTTATATCCCAAACAACCTTATATACCCTCCTTACCATTCACACTAATTCATAGTGACATTTGGGGTCCTGTATGAATTAAAACTTTCACTAATGTTAGGTGGTTTGTTACTTTCATAGATGATCATACTAGAACCATATGGGTTTATTTAATGAAAGACAAATCCAAAATAGCTACGGTGTTTAAAAACTTTTAACTTTGTGCAAACTCAATTCAACACTTCCATTAAGGTTTTACGAAGTGATAACGCAAAATAATACACGAGCAATGCCTTTAAAGACTTCTTTGACCAACATGGAATTCATCACCAAACTTCCTGCCCTTACACCCCTCAACAAAATGGAGTGGCCGAGCGAAAAAATCGTCACCTATTGGAAGTAACCTGAACCTTATTAATGGAACAGCATGTGCCTACCATATTCTGGGGTGATGTTGTACTCACTGCAGCTTATCTCATTAATCGTATGCCATCCAAAGTTCTCAATTACACCACTCCTATCCAAAAACTACTTGACCACTTCCCAACCTGCCCACTGATCAATTCCTTACCTCTAAAGGTGTTTGGTTGTGTTGTCTTTGTTCATAAAAATGATGGCAATAAATTTGCTGCTCATGCAGACAAGTGAATATTTCTTGGCTACTCCTCTACTCAAAAAGGGTACAAATGCTACTGTCCTACTTCCAAGAAATTTATTATCTCTCGGGATACTATTTTCTTGGAAGATGAAGCTTATTATTCCAAATTACTCATTCAGGGGGAGTATAATGACATTGAATGGCTAATCCTAGAAAAGTCTAAAGGCTTGACAAATACACCACCATTAATACTTCTACAATCTAAACCCAACCTTATAGCCACAATTGACTCATTTGCCCAACCTAGTCATGTCCAACTTGATCCTGAATCTGAACCCACACTTACTGAACTGCAAATAAATGATGAGATCACCTCAGGGTTGGATATTGTATCACGTCAAGAAGAAGAAACCAGGGTACAAGGTAGAGACGAATAAAATACTGGTAGTATCATCCCTCCCATTCAAAGGAATGACCAAGACTCCAATTCGTGATTAAATCCGAAAGAATTGGGTGGCCTATTGCATTGAGAAAAGGGGTAAGAGCTTGTACTCAATATCCAATTCAACGCTTTGTCTCATATGGTAATTTGGCTACAAAAAATGCAAAAATTTGTTGTAAATAGTGCACAGATAAAAGTTCCTGACACATTTCAACAAGCTCTGGCTGATCCAAATTGGAAACAAGCTACAGAAGAGGAATTGAGGGCACTCAAGGACAATGAAACGTGAGAGATTACAACTCTTCCTAAAGGCAAGAAACCAGTTGGATATAGGTGGATCTTCACCCCAAAATTCAATCTTGATGGAAGTATCAACAAATGCAAAGCAAGACTTGTTGCAAAAGGCTATACTCAAACATATGGCATTGATTATCAGGAGACATTTGCTCCAGTGGCCAAGCTTAATACCATCCAGGTGTTACTATCAATTGTAGCCGATTTGGATTGGTCACCGCATCAGCTGGATGTGAAAAATGCATTTCTAAATGGAAATTTGGAGGAAGAAGTCTACATGGAGATTCCAGAAGGTGTTTCTACTCCTAACAACTCTGTGTGCAAACTCAACAAGTCATTGTATGGACTTAAATAGTCACCTAGGGCATGGTTTGGTAGATTCACCAAAATAATGAAAGGACTTGGATATACCCAGGGACAAGCATATGACACATTATTCATCAGACGTGTTAATGACAAAGTCCCCATCTTGATAGTATATGTTGATGATATAGTCATAACCGGAAATGATGAAGGATCCATTGCTCAGCTAAAACAGAATTTGTCAACTGAGTTCCAAGTAAAAGATCTAGGACAAATGAGGTATTTCCTAGGCATGGAAGTGACAAGGACTAAAAAGGGCATCAATGTATCTCAACGAAAGTACACACTAGACCTGTTACATGAGACAGGTATGTTAGGTGCACAACTTGAAGGAAAACCTATGGAAGAAAGTTGTCATATGGAGATTAAACCAAATGGTGTACCAGTCAACTCAAAACGATACAGAAGACTTGTCAGGAAACTCATATACTTAACCCACACACGCCCAGACATTAGTTATGCAGTTGGAATAGTAAGTCAATTCATGCACCAGTCGCAGGAAGAACATATGGCTACAGTATATAGAATCCTGTGCTATTTAAAATTTAATCCTGGAAGAGGAATCCTCTTCAGAAAAGGAACAACCAGAAAAATTAAAATCTACACTGATGCAAACCTTGCAAGAGATAGAGAGACTAGAAGATCTACCTCAGGGTATTGCACATATGTGTGGGGAAATCTAGTTACATGGAGAAGCAAGAAATAGACTATGGTGTCAAAAAGTAGTGCGGAAGCAGAGCTGGGAGTAGTTAACAATGGAGTTTGTGAAGAAATTTGGATCACCAGACTACTTAAGGAATTGGGGATTCCACATGAGGGACCAATACAAGTTTGGTGTGACAACAAGGCCAGCATCGAAATGGTTAAGAACCTAGTTTACCATGATAGGACAAAACATGTTGAGATAGACATGCACTTTATCAAAGAGAAAATTGAAGCATACATCATGAGTCTACTTTATATCCAATCTGAAAATCAGATTGCCGATATAATGACAAAACCACTTGGTAGAACTAAGTTCGAAAGATTTCTGTGCAAGCTAGGAATGATCGACATATACTCTCCAGCTTGAGGGGGAGTTTTAGAAGACAGAGCTTTTTGGTAGTGGAGCAAATAATTCTCTCCACCATGTCTCCACTTTCATTATCTGTTATTATCTTGCCTTATCTTGTATTATCCTTCATTATCTTTTTCCAGCGCACTACCTCTACTTCTGCCTATATAAACTCATATCATGTAATCAGTTTCATATCAATGAATTATGAGCTCTACAATCTAATACATACAAGAACAGAGGTTGTTTCAGTTCCTTATGGGGCTAAATGAAGGTTTTCATCAAGTTCGCAGTCAGATACTCCTCATGAACCCACTGCCAACATCCAATCAGGCTTTTTCAATGATTGTACAAGAAGAGACCTAACAAAATATGTCCTTTAGGTCTCAGATTGTTCCAGTTGATGGCTTCATTATGGCCTCTAATACATCCTGAGGAGGACGAGGTCATGTTAGAGGCCGTGGTAAAGGTCGTTTTCAAGAACCATGCACTCATCATGGGAGAAAAGGCCACCAAAAGGAGACTTGCTATTAACTCATTGTTTTCCTCCAGGTTCTTAGCCTTCCAGATTCATCAAAGAAAGAGATAATCAAGCCAATCCTACTGTAAATGAGTCAGCTGCAAAAGTAGGGATTGATCATAGCACTAGGGGTTCTCAAGGCTCTCTATTCACTCCAGCTCAGTATAGACAAATTCTGGAGATGCTTAAAAGGGATTCGACCCTACTGAAGCTGCTGTAAGCATGCAAGCTGCAAATCCAGGTTTGCCAATATATCCTAACTGTGAATAGATTTTAGATTATGGAGCTAGTTGTCATATAGTTAGTAAATTAACATATTTGGATTCTTACAAGTTATATGAAGATAAACCTAAGTGGGTAAGAGTACCTAGTGGGGCTAGAATTCGAATTACACATATAGGAGAGGTTAAAATTACTAATTCTATTACTCTGAAAAATGTATTGTATGCCAAAAAATTCTGTTATAATTTAATTTCTATAGCTAAACTTACCTTAGATAGCATGTATGTCATGTTCAATGGGATGATCAAAGGGATTGGTAGGCTTACTAGAGGATTATACCTTTTGAAAGGAATCGATAAATCTAAGCATGCAAATGTTGCTAGGAAAGAGCATGAATTAGTAATCATTAGAAAAGAATGCCTTTGGCATTGTAGGTTGGGGCATGCCCCTATACAAGTTTTGAAACATCTGAATGGTTTGAGAATTAGCGATTGTAATTTTGACAATGATAAATGTTAGACATACATTCAAGGAAAACACACTCACCTACCTTTCACTCCTAGTACTTCTTTTTCTCACTATTGTTTTCAACTTGTGCATGCTGATATATGGGGGCCCTATCGGACACCCACACATCAGGGACATATATATTTTCTTACACTAGTAGATGATTACTCTCATAGTATATGGATATTTTTGATGCATTACAAATCTGAACTGCCTAAACTTTTAAAAATTTTCATAACCTTTGTATCTAATCAATTTTCTGTTATGATTAAAACAATAAAATCAGATAACAGGACATAATTTGTCAACCAAGAAGTAACACAGTTTCTTAAGGATAAGGGGATTGTTCATCAAAAATCTCATCCCTTTACCCCTCAACAAAATGGGGTGGTTGAACATAAGTATAAACACCTTTTAAATGTAGTTAGGAGTATCATGTTTCAATCTAACCTACCCATTAAGTTTTGGGGGGAAGCCGTTAGAGCTGCAGCCTACATGATCAATAAGACTCCATCCAAAACTTTAGGGTATGTCACACCTTATGAGTTGTTGCATGGAAAACCCTCATCTTTAGACCACTTAAGAGTGTTTAGATGTTTGACATTTGCTGGTAATATAAATTGTCCTGACAAGTTTCAGCTAAGGGCTGAACCTTGCATCTTTCTAGGTTATCGAACAACTCAGAAAGGCTATTTGTTATACAACATTAAAACCAAGTCATTAATTGTCACTAGGCATGCTACCTTCTTTGAAACCAAATTCCCTTTTTGGGATCTTAAGTCTGTTCATCAAGGGGGAGTAGGTAAGACTAAAATGATTGATCCATTTATCATTAATCATAATGCACATCCCTTTGGATTATTTGAAAATATTGGCAAGTTGGGAACATGTGAATATAGAGTTCCCAACTTGAGAGGGAGTGTAGAATAAGATTATGTATTATTTATATTATAGTAGAGGACAATTATGTAATTGTAGGTTAGTTAGTTGTTGAGTCCCAGCTTGGGACCTACTGCCTATAAATACATGTGTGAAGGCAGGTTAGTTGTAATGTCACAAGGGTTATTCCATTGATTAGAAAAGTGCATTATTCAGTTTATTACTGGGCCTACTCGTTTCATCAAATAGACGTCACCCGTCAAGGAACCCCTAAGGAGCAAGTAAGTGGGTTTTCATGTTACTACTCTAAAACTGGGCCTACGCTATTTATAACCTCCCATCAAAGTTTGTAACAACTTACCAGCCAAACAGGTAACCCTAAATCAAATCTCTATGCAAATCAAATATGGGCCACAATCAAGGGATATTTTATTCAAAAATAAAGATAAGATGACATCTAGATATAATCTATATTAAATAATAATAATAATAAAATATCTAACAGTATCCTACTTGGCTCACAACCTAATGTTATTTGGTGAGTAAGGTTCATTTAAGCATTACTACAAGAATCATAGCGGTAAGTCATCTTTGATAAAGTATTACCTTCCATGTATCGCAAGTAATACCCTTACTTAATAGGTCAAAACTTAATAAATAAATCCAAAATGTTTATTTGGTTCCAACTTAAATGTTTGCTAAAATCTCATAATTTAGATACCAATAATTGAGAAACCAAACTACAACTTGAATTTCATCACTTAATAATGTCTCATCTAGATCACTAAATGTGATCTATCCCTGATGAGATATTTAATCCTTTTAATTTCTCTAAAAGCATGTTCTTTATTAAAGGATATATGCTCTATGTGTTTATGACCTCTTAACTCTATGGTCATATAACACCCTTAATTAGTTTGAATTTTAATAATTTCAAAATCCTTTGATGAAATTATTTAATTGGTAATCTTGTAATTTTCCTCAAAGAATGACTAGGTCAAGCAATCCATAGTGGAACTAAGTAATCAGTGACTGTTTAGCAATCTTATACCCCTTCATGTGTAATTTGCCTAAAAAAATGACTAGGTCAAGCAATCCATAATGGAACTAAGTAATCAGTGACTGTTTAGCAATCTTATACCTCTTCATGATGCAACTTGTTCAGCAAGTGTAAAAGTGTATCATAATGTTAACTCTTTTATAGTTAATGCATCTTACAAAACTAAACAAACTAATCATTCTACTATATATAAAGCATGAAACTTAATGTACATTTGGTAATCTACCACATAACTTGTAGCTTTTCCGTTATTATTCAAGTAAGAATATGCTTGATTATCCTCCTAAAATTCCTTTTAATCGCATTACCCATTTATGCGCATATTTAAGCAAGCCCACATATTGGAAATTAAATTAGAAGTAACAAGATGATATTAGAGACATATGGACAGTCTAATCACATTCGCATAATAGACATTACTCATAACAACTACCACTATCTATGAATGTTTAAATGTTTGTGATCGTAGATTTCTTATGATATTCTCAAATATTTGAGAATAATATCTTCATGCATTCCAAAAGAATACCACACCTAACACGGTCATATCACAACTTTGAACAATGGTGACTTGGTTATTTATAACACCTTAAGTCAAAATGCACAATCTATAAATGAATCATCATCTTGTACCATATAGATGACTCAAATCCCACTGATCCAGTGATATAATAAAATTTATGATATTCTTAATACGGTCTTGTATATAATCGCATCATAATACCTTAACGATTACTATTGTGAGATTTGCTCATGACAAAAGGAACTCCTAATTTTATTGACTAAATCCTTTTTATTATTTATATGACAATCTCTACTAATTCACACATATATCTCTTCTTATATCCAAAATGAAAAGATACCAATGACATCCCAAATCAAGATAGACATTTAACTACCATAAAAGATATGGAAGAAATTATACATGGATATAGGAGAAAATAGCTCACTAAATCAATTCCTTCTTCATAGAGAAGTTATAGCAAACAACTTGATTTGTATTACTTAATGTTGTATATTGACAACTTTACAAAAAAACTTATAGTGTTGCTTACCTTACATCTATCATGGATTAAAGCCTACATTTGTAATTTACGATCACTTCTCTATATTTATGTTCTATTTAGATTTCCTGAAGTACATCACATAGTAACTGAATTGCCGAATTTTAATCATCATTAGTCCTAACAGAATCCATTGATAGATTGAAGTCCAACAAGGTGAGTGCTATGTAAAATCAATGCTCTACCATTAAAGGTGAGAATCCTCCATATATGATCACTCTCAATGAGTTTGATCACTTCAACTAATTTTGGCATTCCTAAGTAATCTGGAATTTCAAAATACTACACAAAACTATAAAATAAAATAGACGACTCACTTAAATTTCTAAGACATCTTTACATTTTCACCAAAATATTCAGTCTCAAGATATTTTTTGTAATATCACAAATTTAATCACCAAAATTTCTTATATATTTAATTATATTTAATGAAATAAAATGGTGAATTTTGGTACACTTGAAGTAGTCAAATTAGAGAAAATAGTGATCATATGAAATTTTTGGCCAAAAAATACCTAAAGCCCAATTTTTTCCATGAAAAAGGTTTAACATTGAAGCCTAAAATTTAGTATGAATGAGTACAATTTTAGGCCCAATATATTGCAAAAATTTGGCCAAGTAGAAAGGAGAAGAAGAAAATGGCAATTGTTTCAAAAATTCAAGAAAATTTAAGGGTAAAATAGTCATTTGGATAAATAAAATAAAAATCTAATAATTTCCCTTAATTATTAAGGGAAAGTCGGTCAAGAAGGGGGAGCATAAGGGTGCATGAAATTTTTCCACAATGGACATTTGGAAGGAAAAGAAGACATAAGGAAAAAGAAAGTATAAACATTTGCCAAGTGTTATAAGCTTATGATAAAATAATGATAAAATGAGAGGAGGTGGAAGGTGAAAATATAAGGGTTTATTTCAACATCCTTTGGCCATATTTCGGCCAACATAAGAAAACAAGAGAGAGAGAGAGAGAGTCAGTCTTGAGAAGAGCAAAAATAAGAGAGAAGCATAAGAGATTCAAGAAGCAATCAAGGTAAGTTGGTTTTGAAATTTCATGTGTTATGCCTTCAAAATTCATGGAAATTCTCTCTAATTTCTATGCCTTCTTGAACAACACATGTAGCAAGCACAAACTCAAGAAAAAGGAGGAGAGGGACAGTTTTTGAAGGTGTAGAGAGAGAAGCAAAGGTAATCTAAAAAAAACCTTGCTTTCTTGAAGAATCAAGGTTGCTTGTTGTTGTGGTTGAATTGTTGGTTGTATTGGTTGAATTTGTGATTTGGGATGCTCGAATTCTATGGGGAGATGCTGCCCAAATTGACACTAATCTTGTTCAATAGGTGTTTAAGAGGTGAAACATGTTATTACAAGAGAAAAGAATGTGTTTTAATGGATTAATTATGAAAAACACAATTTCCCTTTTATTTTAGGATTTTTGGTCATGAGCTGTACAAGGTGTTAGAGTTGGAATTTTTTATTTTATGATTCCATTCAATTTAAAATGGAAAATTGTGTAGGGAATATGTGAATTATGGAGTGTGAAGACTTTATGGTGTGAAATGACAATTTTACTCATAAAACCCTAATTTCATGGCTATCAAGGATAATATGGTCATTGGAGTGTGAATTTGTCAAAACTAAGGTCAGAAATAGATTATATACATGAAATTGCCTATGAATAATGATCACAATTTCATTCTGTAAAGTTAAGCATTCTTTAATGAATCGGAAGGACATTCTTTTTAGGCTATTACGTGAATACTGAAGGGCAGACCTTTTATTTACTGGTTTATAATGTGATGTTTGTGTAGTTTAATGATAGCTTTAACAAACAATTGGAGTTCAATGATAGCATGTACTAAACAACTATGAGAGGAGCTGGAAAAAAACCATAAAAGAAAACATATATATAATTAATAAGTACACTATAGATTCAACATATAATAAATAAATACAATGTACATTCAAACGCTCTAAACATAGATCAGCAAAACAACGTTCAATAAAGACATATGCATGACACAAAGTATCGATGAAACAGAGGATCAATCCAAAGCTATTCACTTGTCCTCGCGACGATTCTTCTTCCTGGTGCCAAAGACACCGTTTTTTCACCTATGCCGCCACATGCAGCAACATCAGCAGCAGATAGAATCTGCTTCAACAGTGAGTAGATAATTTGACAAAGATATAATATAGCATTTCACGTTTATGAAGCATATTCTAAAAAAAATGAGTTGCAATGTATAATACAATTTAATTTCAGCCTTCCAACAAACCTTGTGCAAGATACAACATCGCTAGTGCCATCATGTAGTTCAGAAAGTTGAGCAGCCTCCTTTTTATTTGAAACAACACCAGTCAACTTTGCATCATCAGGAATCCTAACCTTACATAGGTACTTCTTTTCCATAATCTTGTCAACCAACTCAAATGGAAAGTTATTGTCATAATCAACCTGTTATAATCACTGAAAACATCACCAACAATCACATTGCACACAACAAGCAACAAAATGGAAAAACAGACCTTCGTCTGATCATCTTGGCCAATACCCTACCGGATAATGCCTTTCAACTCCACAGCAGTGTAACCAGCAACCTAGATACTTCTTTATCAAATAGAACAAACTCACAACACCCACTGTCATCAGCTACCTTGGTGTACAACATAAACCTACAATGATATGAAAGACAATGATCCACGAACAGAAAGAACTGAACAGATACAATATAATGTAAAAGTGTATGAGGAAAGACAAAATAAACAATACATTAAAAAAACACTACCTCGAAACAACAGCCCTAACAATACCCATACACTGTCCACAGTAATAGCCATAGCCATCAGGAATAACCTTTTTACCATGAATCTTACATGACGTGTAATACCATCCTCTAGAAAGCTTAACGTCAACAATGGCAACCATAACAGTAACCACAACATCCTACATATGAAATTTCATATCAGACACTAATCCGAAGAAAACACTAAAAACGGAATATCAATAACTCAATAGTGAACACACGTTGAAGATATAATATATTAAAATAGCAATCATCATGTAATCATCATGCTGATAACAAATTCTGACCACTACGGATCGAATGATTTAACAGCCCATAATTTTATAAGAGACGACGATCTCACAGCAGGTCCACGACGCAAAGAAGAGATAGTCCATCTATCCATGACACCAAGCAAGTCATCTGCAAGACTTAAAGTCACTTGCGAGGAAATATGTTCAGGTGCTTGATCAAGTTCAAGTCTGGTAGTCTTCAATCTGAACAAATATAATGAAAAATAAGTCAAGAGAAAAATACAGTTCAAATGACTAAAAAAACCTCAATAACACCATAAATAGACACCTTTGAACAAAACGCTTAACCTCAAGCATGGCCGGTTGAACAAACATACGTGAGGCATAAATAGAGTTAGACAACTTGTTCTTCCCTATTACAACAAAAGCATTAAGAAACAAAGACTAACTTACATATATACATGGAAAAGCATATTTCAAAAACAACCGACAGACATACGTTCAAACTCTTTTACTTTACACCATTGGAGGACAAAAGTAACAGGTCCAGAAACATGGCCACTCATATATTCCAAAAACTCTATTACATAGCCTCCCTACAGCATACAATGAAAGCGATGCATCCTAAAATTGTCGTAAATCATAAATAAACGACACATTCATTTAGAAAATATAAGAAACAGTACAAAACGCAACAAACAAAGCGAACATAAATATGAGAAAAGTAGTTATATTACACAAAAGAAAGTACTCCTTATCTATTATCTCAATCTCAACCCTAGTCTGCTTTCGCCCATCTACAGTATTTTCATTGCAAGATCCAACCTCAGTAACCACACCAAAAACATCTGTTAACCAATACTTAAAGTCAACATGAATAGTCAAAATGTTAAAATCAACAGACAAAGGCCAAAGTGAACGAAATACGACACTCACCCACTAGAAAATGATCGTCAAAATCATCCGATAGAATATTAGCAAAAGGAACAAAAGTGAAACCAAAGAGTAGGATACGACCATCATCCTTAGTAAGACGAACAACAGTCTGAAATTGGAAGTTAATTCGATAGGCATGCTCTGTTGTACGATACGGTACTGTCGAGGGAGCAATATTGAAACGCGAAATAACGCACATCACCCTCATGTAAGCTCTTCTCATGGCGCTGCACAAAACCACTACAGACGGTAGCATGAATTCGATCACCCTTTACATAAACAAACCAACCATTAACAATGAGAAACATAAGGGAAAAAATAAATCAACCAACAAAAGTTACATGACACACCACAAAAACAAAAATACAAACAAAAAGATAAGCGAACAGAAAAATAGCAACTTACCTCAAAATCCTACAACACAAGCTTAATAGAAGCCACATCTCCCCTGCTGTACCGACCAAGCATTTTCCACAAACGAATAATACGAACACAGAGCTTCCAACCTTGACGACTGGTGTTAACGTCCTTTACATGATCGTATACAACACTCCCCATAGAAAAAAAAATGCAACAACAGAACGTAGAACTTCCAAAGATATCGAAGAGGAACACGGAAGTGAATCTGAATTTATAGAGCTTCGGGAATAATAACTAACCAACACACGTCCTCATAAATTCCGGATAAAGAGCACACGTTCGAGTAGTGAGAAACCATTACAGACGTGTAGTATAGTAATCGTTAATGAAGGTGGTGCAGAACGTGAGAGAAGAGAGAAAATGTGCGCACCTGACTCCACTACTGACATAGTAGTTAGCAAGGGCTGATGAGTAGCGATGAAGAACATCCGACTGTCAAAAATATCGATTGAAGAATAGAAAGGAATTTTGATAATGACGTGGCCTTCCAAGGAACCAGCTTTAAACCCTACAATTATATATATATAGATATGGCGGTGGGCTCATAGAACAGTTTTAGGCATAATATAGACAACGATTTAACATATTATCTCAAGAATTGAAACCCACAATTGGAATTTAAATAGGAACGAATTGATGAAATTACCGAAGGTTCGTCGGTCTGAAAAGCTAATGGCAAGCATGTTCTCTCGCATTGATTTCGCCAAAGCAAGCCAAAACAGAATGAAATTTTGATTTTTTGAAATAAATTGAAACGTAATAACATGATCATTTTTCCAGTGAACTCCATGACGGTATGAAAAGAAATCAAGATACCAACAATATTCAAGCATTGTTGTCATTAAAATCAAGCCAAAATAAAATCAAAGATTTTCAATTTTTTTAATTTAAAGGCACATCAAATAAGTGACTTTAGGAATAATTTAAACGGTGGATTCATAAGTAGTTTTTGACGGCTCTATGCATCAAAATCCAACAAAGATTCAAAAATAAAGAACCCATATTAAAGAAATATAAAACTAAGGGCGAAGGTGTAATTCTATATATCTATAAACATTTCCTGAAAGAGCTACCAGCACCGTAAATATATTTTAAGTGCAAAGATACCCATGAACTTTAAAAAGTAGACCGATAATGTCAATTCCGTTAACTTTTCTTTATGGCATTAGTTTTTCGTTAAAAAATAGGTGGGGCACACATGAATAAAAAACTAACGTCATCAAGCAAAGTTAACGGAATTGGTATTATCAGTCTACTTTTTAAAGTTCATGGGTATTTTTACAGCTAAAAATATTTATGGTGCTGGTAGCTCTTTTGAAAAATGTTTATGGATAAAATTGAACATTCACCCTAAAAGTTAAGTTCAAAAGAGTAAATCATGATATTCTGCAATTGACCAAATACATGCAACAAGTTTTTAGACCACCAATGAACGGAACCCAACAATCAAATATAGTTTCAAAAATCAATATTAGAATCTTAGATCAAAATGACTACACATATTAAGAGTGCTTTGGATAAATATGGAGACACTTCTATAGAATCCAAGATCTCAAACAATTACCAAGATGAATTATGTTAAAAAAGGCATCCAAGATTTAAGCATGAGAATAAAATAGATGGGCAAAAAGCAAAATTTGTACCGATAGAAATTACTATCATGTTATCCATCTAGAAAATAAAATATAACATATGCAAGTCACTAGGTAGAGGGGAATTCGGAAAAAAAAAAGTTCTAATGCAACATGTTGGAATAATCTAATAATAAATCCTAAATATATTGCATATGAAATAGCAACAGTGAAATACTTTATGAAATGCTCTAGTCATAGTGATTCTACATGTAGAGTCTCACAACCTGGAAATTGTAGGGAATAAGAAAGATTTAGAATTAAAATAAAATATAATAGAATAAGTCAGGACTTTTTCTAACAGGTAGATGAGTCACAGTGATAGTTTGGGAATAGCCATCACCCGTCAAGGAATCCCAAAGAAGCAAGTAAGTGGGTTTTTCACGTTACTACTTTAAGATCTAACATACGCTATTTACAACCTCACATCAAGGCTTGTAGCTTACCAGCTAAGTCAGTAACTCTAAACCAAATTTCTATCTAAATCACATGTAGGCCATAATCAGAGGATATTTTATTCAAAACTAATGATAAGATAACATCTAGATATAATCTATATTAAATAATAATAAAATATATAATCTTAAATAATAAAATACTAACACCAGCACCCCACTGTGAAAAAAAAAATCAGACCACTTAATATGTTCCATATACTCCCTCCCATCTAGTGAGTTGAGGGTAAACCAATCATGTCCAAATAACTCAACTTTGTTCTAAAACAACTCTAGCTTTCTGCAAATGAGAGGAGCGGAGGGAAAGTAAGAGGAAGGGAAATTTTAAGTTGGATTTTAAAAAATTAAAGAAGTGGGGTTGAAAACTTTTAATTGATTTTTTTTTAATTTTTTTATCTTACATCTTTTTTTTATTATTAAAATTTGATAGCCTCATTTTTATAATTTTTTAAAATTTAACTCAAAAACATTTCCCTTCCCTTCTCTTTCCCTCCAAAACCTAACTTTGTGCCTAGTCTTTTGTGAAAAAGCAAGTCACACTTGCACAGGCTTGAACCTTAAGGGAGAGGTAGGTGCCAATCGAGCTATAGTTGAAGAATTACTTCCCGTTGTTTTTGATGTCCCTCTAATCCTCTTATAGGTACCAGCTATAGAAAAAAACACCATTTCTAGTTGAGCCCCAACAGTAATTAAACTCCATATTTTTCTCATCGGGGTGGGATCAAGTGGTCATTTCCTTCTAGAGACGAGAGTCATTCATTACCTTTTGAAACAAGTCACAAGCGGTCCGCACGCCTCCCTATCTCACCCATACTTCCCTTGGAGGATTGGAACCCACAGATCATTTGGATTTTTATGGAATCTCCCCAACAATTTTAGAACGAGTGCACCATTCATACTTTTGAGGAATTTGTTAATGAGACAACTGTGTTAATACATTTTATAAACTTAATAGATTAAACTAAAACTTGATATAAGCTTCAAGAATCGAAGAACATATATTATTTTGTAAATTCGTGAGTAATTTTGTACTCTAAAACGTATATAGTATTAAGCGCACTTTGAGTGAAAGTTTGAGTATATTTTCACCAATACCCCTTTTTTCATAACAAGACAAAATGATATTAATAAAAAAAAGTACACCAGTTAACAATCAAGTTGCCTATATTATATTGTAGTTATAACTTGGTCATGGTTTTCTGCTTAGGGATTTGCATTTTTAAGGGCAGCCAACTCTTTGTCAAATTTTGATACATGTACACCTATAACATTGCTGGAAGTAAAAACTCAATTAACAAATACACCAATCAATCTTATTATTTAAGGAAAAAAAATATTTAGAATGTATAATAGTGAAACTCACGAAAACTAAATTTGTAATGCTCAAACTTTCTTGATGACAAATGATCATTGCATGGTGTGTAGAGTAAATATTCTGAAAGTATTCCTGAAACCTCCTTCCAAACAAAGTTAGCATTTACTCTCTTATGATGTACAGGAAGAAACTATGATAAGAAAACAGGAAGACTCTACTTACTTACAATATATTTAAACAAAGTATATTATTCTAAATTTAAATCCAACAGTAAAATACAATTATCCATGACCACTAAATTTGATGTAATTGATATTATATATTATGAGATGTATCCAGTGATTTCAAAATGTATTTTATTGATAACAATAAAAAATTGTTTTGTATTTCATAAAAACAATTGTTTGCTTCACATTAGCTAATGTGATTGGTTCATGTAAGCAAAATACAAAACAGATCTTGTCCAACTAAAGAACACTGAAATTTAGTAATCCATCATTGCAACAAATATAGTTGCTAGCAATGAAATTATTCTATCAGCACATGAATATTGGTGTTGCAACTATTAAACTCAAAAAACACCAAGATATTATCAACCGGTTGCTGATGTTTTTTCTAAATCATATTACTAGATATCAACCGATTAAAAATATACTTTTTACATAAAACACTATAAATTTTGACTGTTCAAATTTTATTCTAACAATAGAAATAGGTAATGGAAGGAAAGGGTAAAGGAGAGAAGCTAAATCTAGGGGAGAGAGTGTGATGAGTTAAAGAGGGAAAGCACATAAGAAAAAGAGGTTCCCTATGAGTCAGAGAGAGAATGAACAATTTACCTTAATAATTAAAGCAATGATAAGACCTTGTAGCTTATTAGTATGTATACTCCCCTGTTAGAGGGAGGTTGCGAGTTCGATCCCGCTGGTTGTAATTCAGGCCATTAGTGTTTGCTTTTATAATTTAAGGAAAAAAAATTAATGCAATGATATAAACATGACCTCAAAATGTTACTAATGATTGGGAACAAAAAAAAGCTAGCTACCGACCCTTGCCCATCCATTACGACCGTAGCCCACCCATTGCGTAATACTTTTTTAAAAAAATATATATATATCACTATAATTTTTTCAGAAAAAAATCACTATGGATATCAAATAATTAAAAAATTAAATGAAAACAATAAATTCGACTATTGCCTTTCATTAAGATATTGAATCACCAAATATATTATATTCTTTCAGTCCTTAATATAAGACATATTTACCTATTTTGATTATATTAATAAAATTAATTAATATGACATATATTTTCTAAAACATCCTAGTCAACTACTCTAATTCCTTCATTCCCTCTCCTCCTTAGTTATTATTGAGGGAGTATGAATATGAATAAATTAGGAAAAGATGAACAAATATGAAAACTATATTTTATATTTAAGATTAAGATCAACACCTCAAATATGCCTTATGTTAAAAAGTGGAGGAGTATTTTGAAACTCATGGCCTTATGTAAGAGTGATCACTATTGGCAGAAAATGCTTTTTACGACTATTATTTATCTGTCATACATTATGGTTCCAAACCATCATATATGCAACTGCTATATATGCTCTAAACAAATAAATTATGATTCCAAACTGTTTTTTATTCTAGATCTATGATAATGGTTATAATATAACATATGTTATGCATTGAGACTCAGTGAGGCCATGTTATTCATATTGCTATAATAATAATTACTAGGCACACATAAACAACCGTTATAATATATAGTGATGCTTGCATAATACATAATGGTTCCGCTTTAATAATCGTTATATATGTATAACATATGTAACGGTTCTATAAAAAAAAACCATTATATATTGATAGTAATGCTAATAGATTTATTTAAACAATCGTTATATATAGTTGACATAAATAATAGTTTTTAGGTAACAACCGTGATTTATTGAAGCTAAATTTTTTAAAAAAAAATTGGGGGCGGTTGCTTTCGATATCCCCTCTACATATACATTTGTACATAACAAATCATAATATATATTTGCATTCATTTATATACAAAACAATACAACAAATTAAAATACAAGTCATTCATATACATGTATACAATATTAATACCAAAACTTTAAAATAAACAAATTATCAGTATCTAGAAATTTACAATTATTTGATGTATTTACTCTCTCACTGATGTTGCACAGATGCCACCAACTCTTCAGTCATTTCTTCCATTTGTGAGTTGTTAAACATCATGTAAGAGGCATTAAAATACTGTGCGCAAAAGGAAACAACATATGGAAGTTAGATATTGTAATATATAGCTGACCAAATATATATGTGAACGAATTGAGTATATAATATATCTTATTTGCATCAATATTTTTAGGACCATGCATAAATATGTCTTTCATGTACTATATCATGCAGTACCCACAATTATTACTCATGTCTGGTTGCTTTGGGCACTATAAAGAAATCAAAAGAAAAATTTGTTAGTCAATCATATATATAAACTATATGTGTGCTTTAATTTAATATTATAGTAATTGGTGAATAATATATATACCTTCGAACGCAACTATTGGAAGGCGCACCTGTAGCTACCATGAGGAGGTTTTTCGCATGCCACTTGTCCAAGTCACAAATTGGTTGCATGTTGTGACCAAGTTGAGATTTGAAATCATGACCTCTCAACGCGTGTGCTAGTGCCTTTGCTAGTTGAGCTAAAGAGAACCTGTGAAATTTAAATGCAAAATCATGCACGCACACACACACACACACACACATATATTAATTATTAAATATTTCAATTTAGTTTTTAATTTTATTTTATTTAAATATTCTACCTAAATTTTTATTATTAATATCTTTTTTTATTCATTTTATTATATATTTTATTTTTTTGTTTCTATTTATAAAATTTGTATATAATATATTATTAAAAATTCAAATATTATTTATAATTTCAATTTCAAAAATAAATATAAGTTAATAATTTTTATTTATTTATTTTAATATTTATATTATAAATTTGTAATAATTTAAAATTTAAAATATTTAAAAAATTTATAATTATGAAAAAAATATAATTATTGAAAAATTTAATTATTAATGATGGAAATAAGAGATAGATTAGCGACGCAAATTAGTGACGGAATAATTCCGTCAATAATTTCCGTTGCTAATATTTAATGATGAATTAGAGATGGATTAGTGGCAAAATTTAGCGACGGAGTGTAATTCCATTGCTAATCCGTCACTAATTTAGTGACGGAAAAATTCCATCTCTAATTTTACTAACGGAATTTGTGAGGGATTAGTGACAGATTAGCGATGGAATGAAATTCTATTGCTAATTTTATATTTTTTTGTAGTGATAATCTTCATCATTCATCACTGAATCCACACATGAAATGACATGCACAAAATTATCAACATCAACCTCCTTCAATTTGGGAGGACTTGTGTGTAGCCAATTTTGAATATATACGAGTGTTAGCCATTTTTGAAGATAAGGAGTTTCTAAAAGTACCTAGAACTTGACCCTCAGTATTAAAAGTGGATTATGAAGACATTGTGGAAACTGATGTAGCCAATAAATCATGTGCAATCAAATTTAGAACTTTATATTTGGAAGTATGCACTTTCCATCATGCCAAAAGATCAAAATTTGATTCACAATATCCAATTAGCGCGGCTTGATGATATTTACCAACCTCTAAAAGCTGCTTAGCCGTCTTAGTCGTAGTCTTTTCACTAGCTAAAAACTTCTTACATATGTGATTAATGGCAGATAAGAACATTTCAGTTTCAACCTCTGGAACTAAAACATTATCAGCATAAACACTATCACTACTACAGAAAACACTTTTAACGTCTGTTTTTAGGCCATTTCTAAGTCATTTTTAGGGAGACACCTATGTGAGTGATATAGTAAAATATGGAAATAACGTCCATTAAAAAAGGGACGCCGTAAGTTACTTACGACATCCCTTTTTTTAAAAAGGGATGCCATAAGTTGGTCACTTACGGAGTCCCTTTTTCCAAAAAAGGACCGTAAGTGACCTACAACGTCCCTTTTCTTACGGATGTTGATTTTTTTTTAATTTTTTTTATATTTTTCACTGCCCATCAATTAAACCCTATAGAAACATCATCGAACAATTCTTCATAAATCAAAATGTTCGTACAAATAGTAAGGGAACATCCTGCATAAGATAATTAAAGTGTTAACTCCTATATAAAAAAATAATTATCCTTAATGAAAAATAAATGAGGAACTAGGTTATGACGTAATTAGGAGTTAGGAGAAAAAATAGTGCTGACCTATATGAAAACAAATGGGTACATAATTATCTAAAAACACCATGATTATATTTTTTTGTTTCTCATGTTTGGTTCTTCCTTTAGGGTGTGTTTGGTTTGAAGGGAGGGGAGGGGTAGGGGAGGGGCCCTCCTTCCTTCATTTGGTTTAAATTTTGAGGGGGGAGGGAAGCCAAAATTTTGTGTTAAATTCCCTTTTCTCCTTTATTTTGTTTTGAGGATTTTCTCCCTTCCCCTCTAACAAACCAAACAAGGTAACATACCCTCTCCCCTCCCCTCCCCTCTTCCCCTCCCCTTAAACCAAACACACCCTTAATTATATAGTCCCAATGTGTTAGAAATTTTTCTCTAGTGGCCAATCATTATATTTTGAACATTATTATCTAATGAATTTCTCTATTTAGTTGTCATATTTTTCGCATGTTTATTGTGATAACATTATTCTTGGATAAATTATAAAGATTGTCCTAAATGTCCCTAGTCGGTCATCTATACGGGATCAAAGATGAAATAAGACCAGTATGACTTTGATAAGGTATGGAGATACGGATCAAAGTCTTAGGCACTTGTAAGAGTACAACGTGCTGGACCGACCCACTATGAGAAAGCTGCATGCATGGATTAAGTCATAAGCTTATCTCATGTATAACCATGTCACAATACCCTTTGACCTAAGATCATCATGGATTCCTACATGAGAGTTGCTAAGCTTTGACCTAGTCAAAAGTCACCTTTGATCGGGTGATGATAAAGGCTACGATTGAGCTTGGTAGTTTTCATGCAGAGGAATGTGAATAGTCAAGATGTAATTTGTCTCTCATATTAGTAAATAGATATTACTAGGCCCTATGATGAGTGGGTCTGAGAAATGTATGGCCATACTACAATGAAAAAGAGTTTTAATTTATAAACATAGAGATATAGTATCTCAAATTTAATTTATAAAGATAAATTAAATTTATTTTCATTGGCTCTTTATTCGGATTAAATAAATAGGTTAAATTAAAACTGTTGGACAGATTCAATTAAATTAAATTTATTTAATTAGCTCATAAAAAAAATTAAATGTTAATTGATATAATATGAATTTCAAAATTAATTAAGATTAATTTTGAAAATCTATTATAGCTCTAATTAGTTATAAAAAATGAAAGGCTAGAGAACCCTAGGGTAGAAGTGAAATAGAGAGTCACAAGAAAACCTTAGAGAGGCATTGGAGGCGCTAGCACGCTGCTAGTGTTGGGTCATGTTTGTGTGGATACCAATAGAGGGAGCTAATATGAGTAGTTGGCTTCTCAAGATCAAAAAAGGCAAAACTAAAAAAGGTATGACCATTTCTAACTCAATTTAAATGCCGTTGATAGATCCATAATTGCGATTTTGAAAAATTTTAAAGGTTTAATTTCTTCTGTTGTGCCTTCCAATCCCAACACAATCTTCACATAAGAAGGAAACATGGAAACCTACAACTAGTAACAAATATTATAATATAAATATGAAATATGCATTGTATTAAAAAAAAGCATACCTACCACAATGTCCGATAATGTAGAGGGAGAGGGATGAGAGATAGAGCTATGGTGGAGAGCGAGGGAGGATAGAGGAGCCAATGGTGAGAGAGGGAGGGAGTAGCCGACGTAGGAGAGAGAGGGAGGAGGGACCAACATCGTGAGAAAGGAAGGAGGACGACAGAGCGACAACAGTGAGAGAGAGAGGAGGGAGGAGCAACGACGGTGGAGAGGGAAAGAGGAGGATGACTGTGATACCTTATTTCCAAACACTACGGTAGAGTACTCAATATTCAATACTCACCGAATATAAACATCAGAGTGCGGAAAATGCTAGAAATTCCATACAATGCCTCTGCTGGATATACATATTCACATATGAACACACTCATGCACAATTCATATTACAACACATATATTCATTCTTCGCTTCATTTCATATACAAACCACAACTTTACAATATTCTCAAAATACATAACGGAAACTTGACAACCTAAACTAATTCCTTCCGCTGCTCGGCCTGACTCATCATCATAGGGCACATACAACATACAAGATAACACATATATAGCATGCTCATCATACAATCATCAATCAAATCATCATAACATTATGTAGTGTCATTTTCATGCAATTCACAAACCATGCTAGCGCTAGACAAGGACTTGGCCCCGAGGGGTACCCGCGCAAAGATAGGCCCCGGGCACCGCTCGTACAATATGAATATTATCGCCTGAGTATCAACCCGCGTAAAGATAGGCCCCGAGTGATTACTCCGCATAATCTAAACATGTTAGACATTTGATGATAACACATCACACATATGCATGCTATATTATATGAAGACGGTTACTACCTGATTGCTACTTTACGCAACTCTCCCACTTGATTCAAGCTCGGGCAACAACTTCTGAGGCCAAACCGGTTGTCAAGTCCTGAAATTGCCAAATATCACTAAAGGGGTCATTACTCATCTATACATTCTTCCAAACTCATTACATTGGTAAATTTAGCCTATTGGTGCCAAATTACCAAAATACCCCTTAAGTCCTTATTATCAATATTTTCTCAAAATCATGATTTAGGCCATTGCTACACATTTTCGCGTGTAGAATTCATTTCCGACCTCGAATTGGCCAAAATCAATTTCAGATGATGAAAATACCCTTGAAAGACCTCAAATAAGGCTTAGAAAGGGCAATTTTGTCATTTCGCTCTCCGGGCCTTTTCTCACTTCGGGTCAACATAGACCCTACAAAATTCGGCCTCCTGAATCCAATGGAAATATTGAATTGGTCAAATTCCCATTCATTCATCATGTCCAACACAGGGAAGGGAAAATAAATTCTCAGAAAAGTTGTGTCGGATTCTCGTTTTCTTTGGCCTAATCACCTCCTTTTTACTTATAACCAATATATTAACTAGCTAGACATTCATTGGACTTGATTTGAAGACACTTATATATTAAGGTCTCTTTGGATTTCTTGAATTATCTTGTACCAAATGAACCATAATCAAACCCAAAAACAACTCTACTAACCTTAAACAAGCAAGAGGAACAAGTTTGGGAAGTTACATCTTGATTTTGTTCACTTTCTCTCTCTAGGTTGATTTCTCACTCCTCCTTCAAGCGTTTGATTCAGCTGAACATCATGAAAATAAGTGGTAGGAAGATGAGGAGAAGAGACCATAGAGGAATTAGGAACCTTTAATCACAAGGTTCAAGCACCTTACCTTAAGATTGGATGATCCCTAGCTCTCCGTCGTTCTTCCTGTTCAGTTTCGTTCTTTAGCTCTCTCTCACTCTTTCTGGATCAATTCGGTCGAGAATGAGAGCTGATGGAATGAATGAGATAATATAACATTAGAGATTAATTAACCATGCCATGTGTCATGCCATGATTGGCCCATAAATGCATTATCTCTTTAATTAATCTCTCATTTCCCTTTCATGCTTCTTATATGCCAAAAATCACATGAAAAGAAGAGGGAAATATTGATTCTCCAATTATCCCATTGTGTCCACACGTAACTTGTTGACCAAGTCATTGACTTTTTGACTATTTGACCATTTTTGACCATAATTCACCAAAATTAATTCATTGATGATCAGTTAGTCATTTTCCTCTTTTTAATTCCCATTTAGCTCAAATCATTGGGAATTGGAGGAAAAATAATTATTTTCCACTTTTCGGCAAAATTACCGTTTTGACCCTGCATTTAATGATTTACCGAAATAAATCATTTTCCACCCATTCCTTCGGCTAAACCCCATTTTGACGCTTAAATAAGGCCATTAATCATATCATTAAATTTTGTAAATTTTGGTTACCATATTGGGCCTTTACCGGTCTCTTTTACCCTTATTCGGCCAATTTACGCGTAACCGGTAAGTGAAATATTTCCCATAAATTCACATAAATTCATTCACATCATTTTTCACCATTTTATTCTATTAAATATACATCAAATACACACATAAGTGTATTGGTGAAAAATGGGGTATTACAATGACGACCATGACTTGCAAGCTTGAAGATAGAGTTTTAGGACAGTGGTGAGAGGGAGAAAGGAGCTTAGTGTGACTGTAGGTGTTGGAGAGGACGATTGAAAGATGTGACTTTAAATTCGAGGCTTACTTTATGTGTCCTAATTTGAATTTGGGATGCAAAAAGTGGGTTTAGGCCTCCCTTTTTAATTAGGACGCCTAAAGTCACCCTGTCCCAAATTAAAAGGGACGCCAAAAGTCCTGCATAGAATTACAAAAATATCATCGCCTTTATTTTTTATTTCTCTTTTTGAAAAATGGACTTTTTTAGGGAAGCAAAATTTATATCTTGTAGTAGTATATCATCCAATTTCTGTAATGTTGACTTAGACTAAGATCTGGATGCTTCATTACAAGTAATAAAGCTATCATATAGTGATGCAACATATCCATAATCTGCTTGAACTTTACTTCAAATTGTGTTGAATCATAGAAAATTGCTTCCAAAACAACTTTGACTTCACCTTATAATATAATATATTTATATTTAAATATATATTTTATCCCACATATGAGATAAATAATTAAATTAATATGAGCTCTTTTGCCTATACGTATGTATGTATGTATGTATGTATGTATGTATGTATGTATGTATGTATGTATGTATGTATGTATGTATGGATCTATCTATCTATACACATACATATGTATGTATGTGTATAGACACACACACACACACACACAGAGTGTGTGTGTATATATGTGTGTGTGTGTATGTATGCTATGTATGTATGTATGTATGTATGTATGTATGTATGTATGTATGTATGTATGTATAGATACAGACGCATGCACGTGCGCGCGCGCGCACACACACACACACATATATAAAATGTGATAGCCGATACCCAAGAATTCATAATCAGGATATAAGAAAGATACCATGGGTTTGACCGAACATGATCCGGGTTATGGAAAGATCTATACCCTCTTTCATGCGTAGAATATATTACAGAGAGTCTGTCATACAAGACCTTAATAGACTCTTAACCTTCCTCCTTCAGACTATATCAGCACAACCTTCATTCGTTTTCTACTGGAGGTGTAGCCATATATCCCTTATAATAATGATTATAAAAAATTTGATATCATAATCCTAATTTAGATCATACTTATTTAGAATATGATAAAACTACTTCCCTAAATCCCTATAATGGGTTTAACCAGACATACGTTAGTCGATTATCAATACAAAATGTTATTCTTCAATCCACGTATATGTTGCTGAAATGAAGGCTTTATTGATAGTAGGGAATTTACAAGAGGGGCTTCAAGATTTCAGAGCACTCGAAAGTTTTACAAAGAGAATTAGAAACTAGATACCTTATACTAAGGCTTACAGACTCTTATATAGACATTAAACAAACTCTAGTTAAAAGACTCTGGTTACTTTTCTAAACTATGGTTCTCTTTTTCTCACTGTTTCTTCACATGCCAGTCCTTTTCTTGTCTGCTGGTTGTACTCCTTTCTCTGTTCCTTGTCATGCGTATTCTCCTTAATTTCTCTGCTATCATTTCAACTTCATTGTATTTTTCTTCCAACAATTCTTCCTTTATCTTTAATATCTTCCTTCGGATTCTATTTTCTTCTTTTCTTGCTTTTTTCAACTTTTTCTTTATTGTCTTTGTTCTTCTTTCGATCTCTTCGATTCCTTTTTCTTCTTCTTTTTTCTCATGTGTCACATATGATACCTTATTTCCAAACACTATGGTAGAGTACTCAATAGCCAATACTCACCGAATATAATTATCAGAGTTCAAGCAATACCTCTGTTGGTACAAATATTTACATACATGCACAATACATTAGATACAAAACCACATACACATCATCTGCTCTCTTTCTTATATATAGCCCAAAATCTCATATAATTTTCAAAATACATCCAAAGACTAGACAACCTAGACTAAGCTCATCCACTGCTCGGCCTCGACTCATCATCCTTTACCTTTTCCTTACCCCACGAGCTTCCTCCCTGTACTGGGGATTTGTTTTTGGGAAAAGAATGAGATTAATGGGAATCTCAGTAGTAACACATATATAGCATGCTCATCATACAATCATCAATCAAATCATCACAACATCATTTAGTGTCATTTTCATGCAATTCACAAACCATGCTAGTGCTAGACAAGAACTTGGCCCTGAGGGGTACCAGTGCAAAGATAGGCCCCGGGCATCGCTCGTGCAATTTGAACATTATCGCCTGAGTATCAACCCGCACAAAGATAGGCCCCGGGTGATTACTCTGCATAATCTAAACATATATGACATTTTGATGATATCAAGCAACACATATGCATGCTATGTTATATGAAGACAGTTACTACCTGGTTGCTACTCTACGCAACTTTCCCGCTTGATTCAAGCTCGGGCAACAACTCTTGAGGCCAAACCGATTGTCAATCTTGAAATTGCCAAACATTACCAAATGGGTCATTACTCATCTATACATTCTTCCAAACTCATTACATTGGTAAATTTAGCCTATTGGTGCCAAATTACCAAAATACCCCTTAAGTCCTTATTATCAGTATTTTCTCAAAATCATGATTTAGGCCATTCCTACACATTTTTGCGTGTAGAATTCATTTTCGACCTCTAATTGGCCAAAATCAAGCCCAAATGATGAAAATACCCTTGACAGCCCTCAAATAAGGCTTAGAAAGGGCAATTTTGTCATTTCGCTCTCCGGGCCTTTTCTCACTTCGGGGTCAACATAGACCCTAAAAAATTCGGCCTCCTGAATCCAATGGAAATATTGAAATGGTCAAATTCCCATTCATTCATAATGTCCAACACATGGAAGGGAAAATAAATTCTCAGAAAAGTTGTGTCGGATTCTCATTTTCTTTGGCCTAATCACCTCCTTTTTACTTATAACAAATATATTAACTAGTTAGACATTCATTGGACTTGATTTGAAGACACTTATATATTAAGGTCTCTTTGGCTTTCTTGAATTATCTTGTACCAAATGAACCATAATCAAGCCCAAAAACAACTCTACTAACCTTAATCAAGCAAGAGGAACAAGTTTGGGAAGTTACCTCCTCCTCTGTTCTTCCGACAAGTTCTCATTCTTAAGCTCTCTCTCACTCTTTCTAGATCAATTCGGTCGAGAATGAGAGCTGGAGGTGGAGATTAAAATGATATAAGGCATTGTTTTAATTAACTTGACACATGGCACTTTCTAATTGGGCTAATAATGCTTAATTCCATCAATTAATTCCATCTCTTTTATAATCTGTCACATCAGTCTAAATATGCATGAGAAATGAAAGGGAAATCTGAATCTCCAATTATCCCATTATGCCAACACGTAGCTTGTTGACCAAGTCATTGACTTTTTTTGACTATTTGACCATTTTGACCATAATTAACTAAAATTAGTCCATTGATGATCAATTAGTCATTTTTCTCTTTTTAATTCCCATTTAGCTTAAATCATTGGGAATTGGAGGAAAAGTAATTATTTTTCACTTTTCGGCAAAATTACCGTTTTGCCCCTGTATTTAATGATTTACCGAAATAAATCATTTTCCGCCCATTTCTTCGGATAAACCCCATTTTAATACTTAAATGAGGCCATTAACCATATCACTAAATTTTGTAAATTTTGGTTACCATATTGAGTCTTTACCGGTCTCTTATACCCTTATTTGGTCAATTTACGTGTAACCGGCAATTGTAATATTTTCCATAAATTCACATAAATTCATTCACACCATTTTTCACCATTTCATTATATTAAATATACATCAAATATATATGCAAGTAAGATTACTAACATGATATACCCAATGATTTTCATCTATGTTGGAAACAATCCTGTTCGTTTGTTGGAATATTATATGATGATCCTGAGCTCTTATATTAGACACTCTGAACTGGAATTTGTCATCTTCTTTGATTTCTTCTTTAATTTTTGGTTCAAACTCAATGGGATTCTTTGTCGTTCCAAGTTTGATCAAATTAATTGGATTATAGAATTTTTCAGGCGTAATCTTAGCCACCGTGGAATAACACCTGATAAACACTTGATGTTGCAGGACAATTTTAAAATACTTTTCAACGGCTTATCTAAATCTTGGTGGGAATAACTCGATTTCTTTCATATTCTGGGAAGGATAAATGGTTTGAAATAATCCATAGCTGTACAGGGTTTTTACTATCTTAGGAGGGGTTCCTAGATATATAATGACTTTGTTAAAGGCGTAATGAGACACATACTTAATGGTCTTGTGGGTAAGGTTTAAACAATTTAATCTTTTTACAATGAGTTTATAAAATTGGTATTGCTGAGGTATGTCAAATACTTCTTGATTTCTGGTCTGTTTAGAGGTTGTGGCTATAATACTTTTATCGGGTAAATTAGTCTTATACTTTAGACTTGGGCTTTTTTCTTTTTGGACTTGCTGGTCTTTTATAATTTGGGCTAAAGGGATACTTTCTGGCTTATTGGGCTTTTCTTGAATTTGGGTAGAAGACCCAATTAATAGTTTCTGAGTGAATGACTCAGTTTGGGTAGGTGACCCAATTACAGGTTCCTTGTCTTTACTCTTTATCTTTGAAGGTTCCTCATCTGATTCCTTCATTACAGTTCTTATTTTCCAGATTTTCTACTCTGGTAAATAATTCATTTACTGATCCCGTAAGATTAGAGACAAAATTAGATAAATTTTGTACACTATTACTTACTTGACTTCCTAGTAAACTCATATTTACTTCGAGCATATTAATCTTCATCACAATGTGAGTCATAAATAGATTTTCCTCTTGTGGCTCATTTAAAGGTATTCTGCTTACAGGGTTATTACTCATTCTGTTTTCTTGTTTAATCTGCTTAAATAATTAGCAATTAGATTATTTTTTTCTTTGATATATTCAATATCATAATCATAATATAACAAATCACTATGCCATTTTAATAAGATTTTATTACTCAACTTACCATTTTTTATTCCATTTTTCAACCAATGTTTTACTTGAGTATTATCAGTTCTTATTGTAAATTTACAATTTACTATGAATAACTTAAATTTTTCTATTGCATTTTTTATTGCTAAAAATTATTTCCAATTTGAATGATAATTACTCTGAGATTCATTAAATTTTCCATTTGCATATCTAGTTATTTTTTCTATTTCTTTGCTATCTTCAAAATACAAAGCTACACCCCAATAATTTTTTGATGCATCAGTGTATATTATCCATTTTATATTTTCTTCTAGAAGTATGGTTAATTTTGGTAATTTGTTACATAGCATTTTTATTTTTTCTATTATTTCATGAGTTTCTTCATTCCATTTCCATATCGTCTTTTCCCCTACTAATTTAGATATTTTTGCTGTTAGTTTTGATAGATGAGGTATATAATTCCTAACTTGATTTACTAATCCTAAAAATGATTGTAATTCCTTCTTATTACTTATCTTCGGAAATTCTTTTACCTTTTGACTTATGTGATCCTGTAATTCCATTCCATGTTTAGATATTATTTGTCCAAAAAATCCTATTTTATCTTTCCTTAATTATGCTTTCTTGGGTGATATATTTATTCCCTTTTGTTCTATTAATTTCATAAATTTTTCTAAATGTTCTTCATGTTCTTTTTCATTTTTTGAGAATATTAATATATCATCTATGTAGATTACTATAAAATTCCTTATTGGACTTAATAATTTTGATACATATTCTTGAAATATACTTGGACTATTGTGAAAACCCATAGGTAACACATTCCATTCATATAATCCTTTTAATGTACTAAAAGCTGTATATTTTTACTTTCTTCTTCTAGTTTTATTTGTAAAAATCCTGATTTGCAATCAAATTTACTAAATATAATTTTTCCTCTTATTAGATTAAATAACAGTTCCATTTTCGGTATTTGATATCTATTTCTAATAACAATTTCATTTAACTTAGTATAGTTTATTACCATTCTAGATTTTCCTCTTTGTTCCTCACTATGTTTTACTACTATCATTGCAGATAATGAATATTCAGATCTACTTTCCCTAATTAAATCATATTTCTTCATTTCTTCTATATGCATTATGAATTCATTTCTATCATTTTCTGTCCATGGATAAGGTTTATAATTTATTTCTTTACTATAATCTTTTAATTCTATTTTTGCTAGAGGTTTTGATTTTTCCCAATGTATTAATGGATTATCACTAATTTTTTATTAATCTTTCTTCTATGGTTAAATTTTCTTTATTTTCTACTTATCTTATATTCAATGTAGCTAACATGTGTTTTATATATACTGGTTTGTTATTAGGCAAAAACTGTACTTCATGTTCATTATTTTTTAGTTGAAATTTTTCATCTTTTATACTATAAGGTTAATTTATTCTTATTCTCCATGTTTCATGTTTACAAGGCGTAGTAAATATAAATGTTTTTTCTATCATATGTATTAGATAATATTGTTCTATAAAGTCTAATCCTAGTATTAAATCACACGATGGTTCATTAAACTGATTTAATATTTTTAATTTTAATTCGTAATTTCCTATTTGTATTTTTACATCTAAAGCTTCATATTTCATTAAATGTATTTCTTTTCCTACACTTTCCATCTTTAAAGGTTTTTTCTTCTTTTTCCACATTACTGTTGGTAATACATTATATTTTGCTACATATAAGTTTACTCCTGTATCTACTAATGCATGATATTTTCTTGATCTATATTTCTCATAATTAAATTTTGTAAGTATATAAAATAACTTAGTCATATCCTAGATAGCAATTCTAATTTTTCTTCCTCCATACTCTCATCCTTTCTTTCATTATTCCTTTTAATCTATTATTTTCTTGAATATATCTTTGTCTATTGCTATAATATAATGTTTTTAATCTTCTCATATCTTCCTTAATATATTTTTCTAATTTTCTTTTTAATTTTCTTATTGTTACTATTTATTTTTATAACTTGTCCATCCCTAGTCATATAATAATTATCCATTAAGCACGTGATAATATATTTAGTTTATTTTTCTAATATTTTATATATGTATTTCTATCTCTTATTCTCAAATATGCTTAGTATCTTATTCTAAATCCTTCTTCTATTTTCTTTCTTTTTTCATCACTTAATATTTCTCTTATAATTTCTTCATCATTTTTATTCCATTTTCTACATTTATTTATTATCTTTCTCATAATATTTTTATTGCATTGTGATATTATTATTTCCTGATTTCTTACTTTATATCTATCTATTGGAATAATTCTAAGACTCATATTAAACTCTAGATAATACTTCTAATATTTTCTTGTAATTCTTAGCATAATATTTTCTTTCTACAACTATTTCTACTATATCTCTATATTCTTCCACCCATAATTTAAAATTTTGAAAATATAATTCTCTTAATCTTGTTTTTGTTCCTTATTTAACTTTTCAAATTTATGTTTTAAATATCTCATGAAATTTATGTAACACCCAAAATTTTGAGGCAAGAGGATTGAGAATAAGCCTGACTCAAGTAAACTACTAAGCCCCAGTTTAGCAAGTATCCTAGTAAGGAATAATTTTATTCTCTAAAATTAAAAGGAATTGAATGGAAAATTAGAGAGCACAATAAGTGATAAAACAAGGAAATTAGGGGTCCCATACAACATAATTATATTTAGAACACAAAAGAGATTTGCTGCTAATGAGTTTTCCAGCAAGGTAGCTATGTTGTGTGATATTTTTCAATGGGCAAATGATGTCAAAAAATTCTTAAACTTTCCAGAATAAAATTAGACTTATCAAGATTTAATTTGATAGGTCATATAAGCCATTTGAAGTTGTACACAAAGAGTTATGTATTTTTGAAATTACCCAGAAAAATGATGATTTTTAGTGGCAGTGTTCGAAAACAAATATTCTGGGAATGTTGAGATTCCAATTGGCTAAAGGATATATTTTTCATTAAAACTAGTCTTAATAAGGGTCACATAACCTTTGAAACCACCCCAATTGAATATCTATACAATTAGTTATGAATTTTCAAAATTTGATAAAAATTCTGCCCAATTTTTCCTCAAGTGCGAAAATGAAAATAAATGTATGGGCAAAATGGTCATTTGACCAACAAAGCAAGAAGCAATTATTTTCTCCAACATTTGGGAGATATTTCGGTCAAATGAACAAATGGAGAGGAAATGGATATTAGCTATTATATATATGTCATGGAGACAATTTGACCAAGTCATAAAAAGATGATGACTTAGTCAACAATTTACAACTAAAGAGTGATATTCAAGAAGCTATTGTCTTCTTTCCTTCCATATTTCGGCTGAATTAGGGAGCAAGGAAGGGACATTAATACTTGGCCCATATTTAATCTAAGAGGAAGGAATTATAGCCAAGTATTGTATGCACATGCATAATTAGATGTTAAACAATAATATTATCAAAAGCAAGAGAGATATTTTGGAAAACCATTAACCCTTCTCTTCCTCATTATTTCGGTCAAAAAGAAAGGAAATAGGAACATATTCAATTCATTATATTTATTCAAAAAGAAGAAAAACAAGAGCCAATTAAAAGGGAGCACATGTTATTCTAGCAAAAAGCAAGAAGGGATATTATTCATAAAGCTTCATTATCTCTATTGCTTCTTCTTTTTCGTCCAACACACCAAAGCAAGAGAGAGAGATGAGCTTGAAGAGCTCAAGAACACCAAGAGGGCTCTAAGGTTTCAAGAGCCAAAAACTCAAGGTAAGAGCATGTAAATCAAGTGCTTATGCCTTCTAAACCACTTAGAACTTCCTCTAACCTCTTCTTTTTCTTGAAATTCATGTTTATCAAGATAAATCAAGAGAGAAGAGAGAGAGGGAAGAGGATTTCAAGAGAGAGAAAGTGGTGCAATCAAGAGGTAATCTCATAAACTTAAACCTCTTATGTTATAAGATGTTGTTGTGGTTGTTGTTCTTGAATTTGGCTTGGTTTTGATTGGTTTTGTAAATTTGGGAAGATGAAAACCTAAGGGGAAATTCTACCAAAATTTCCCCAAATCATGTTCAATTAGTGTTTAAGTGATTAAACAAGTGGTTAGAGGTGTAAAGAAGGAGGTTTATGGATTGAAATCAAGAAAACACATTTTCCCTCACATTTAATGATTTTCAGCCAGGGGCATTTTCATCCTTTTTGGTCTGAAATTTTATCAATTTGATGGTTCCATTGAGTTTATAAGGGAAAATTGTATAGGGTACATGTAGACTGCGAAGTGAGAAAAACTCTAAAATATGAAAATGACCAATTTACCCTTAAAACCCTAAGTTATGGGCTGCCAAAGGTAAAATTATAATTTGGGCCTGATTTTGACTAATTTGAGGTCAAAAATGGATTCTACATGCGAAATTGTGTAGGACTAGCCCGGGTCATGATTTTTGAAATAGTACAATTTGACAAGGTATAAATAGGCTTAGACCGGGTTCCTAGGGGTATTTTGGTAATTTTGTGGTTTTGAGTCAAGATAACCAACACAATGAGTTTAGTATGAGTTATGAATAAATAATGACTCATGTGTCCTAATTTTTTAATTTTAGGATATACCGATAGCCTGAGTCGAAGACAGAGCTGGACCAATTAACAAGCAAGAAAATGGCATGTTCCAGGTAATAACTTCTTCCTACGTATACTATGTGATTACAAAATGTAGTATATGTCATTCACTGTAATATGAGCTAGTGTCGTTGACACACCAATTCGCCATATTGTGGTCAAGGACCCAACAGGGGTGCCAAGTAGACCAAGGTGCAGACATATCGTTTGTTCTTGGGCAAGTGTACACATAGTTTTGATCATCTTACATGACATGGAATAACATATCTATTTTCGCATTCTATATGTTTGAAAGTATGTTACTACTGAGATTCTCTGAATCTCACCCTTTCCATAAATGTATAAAGTTTCCAGCAGTAGGCAACAGCTCGAAGGGCAAAACGGTAATTTCTAGAAACTGAAGGTTCCGGGCCAGTGCGAGAGGAGGCATTGGTTATCTGAAGACCTTTCTATTTGTTTAAGGTCTGTAATTATTCTGTACACCTCTATGGGGAATTTTGTATGTAATCAAGCAATATTGTTTCAATGTATCAGTATATTTATGCTATTTCTATGTACCCTCTGAGCTACGTAATTGCTACTCTAAGCAATATCAATAATAAGATGAGGTCTTACAATTTATATTTGTATGGTTTACTTTTATTCTTTGTCCTCCTATTTCTATATAATTTGGATTTCCTAGGTGCCTTTTTGGTTATGGTTCCCAATTTTGATTATTTTGATTATTCATTTAATACTTTTGGCAGTCTTATCATTACATTGTTTATGTTAATAATTATTCTGTTTTCTTGTATTCTATAAGGACTTACTTTTTCTAAAAAAATCATTCCTATAATTAATCCATAATTCACCATATTCTTTTCTATTTTTAATGTTGTTTCCATTATATCTCTATTATTAAATCTTATCATTACATATGTCTTTCTTTCTTCTTTTATTCTTATATTTTCATCTATATATTTTATATCTATTTTACTTTCTTCTACTTCTTCTAATATTAAAGCTTTTATTTCTATCAATCCTATATTTTTCTTGATTTCTAATTTTATAATATTCTGTATTATAACTTGTCTACTACTTGGTCTTATTTCTTCCAGTTTTGTGGTTAAAGTATTTCTGCTAATTTATTACTAAATGATTTTACTATTCTTTTTTCTTCTGCTAGTGGTTTTTCATAATCTATACTTGATCTTCTAGGATTCACCAGTACAAAAATCACTTTTAAGACCGGTTAAAAAAGACATTTAAGATCGGTTCTGGATCAGGTCTTGATACAGTCGGTCTAAAAAGTATTAAACTTTTTAGACCGGTTAAAAAATCGGTCTAAAATATGAAATTTTAAGACCGGTTCTACAACAACCGGTCTTAAAGTTTAACTAACGGAACAAGTAGGGGAATTTCAGTATAAAAAAATAGGACTTTAAGACCGGTTCTAACTATAACCGGTCTTAAATATGAATTTAAGACCGGTTATTTAGAGAACCATTCTTAAAAGTTTACTTCTTTAAGACCGGTTCTATTAATAAATGGTCTTAAATATCGATTTAAGACCGGTTAAATTTAGAACCGGTCTTAAAGTTTAATCTTTTAAGACCGGTTCTCTTAATAACCGGTCTTAAATTCATATTTAAGACCGGTTATAGTTAGAACCAATCTAAAAATTGTGTGTTTTTTTTCGTTTTATTTGTTTCAATCTTACCTAGACCAGTAAGCCATATTCAACAACAATCCCCCCTGTGCCACATTACATACACATGCATATATATATATATATATATATATATATATATATATTGACAATCAGAAGCAGTGACAACAACATTTTTATTTCCAGAAACAATTGGTATTTCTCAGAATGCAAACTTGCTCCAAATATAGAATCATGAAGCCTAAAATCCTTATTAGTTCCCCTTTCCCTCTTTTGTTAAATATGACCTTAGTTATCGTAATCGGTATGAACCTATAAATGTCAGTCTGTTCAAGGGAAAAACACTTGGCCCTTACAATCCTCGACTCTCAACAATCACAGAATGAACATTATGAAAAAAATCATTGAAAACAAACACATTCAATTCCAATAACTACCAATAACACATGATCAACTTATTCAATTCTCATAAACAGTACAATATTAACAATTTACAATTATCAGACGTTTTGAACCACATCACCATAATTAAACAATGATAGTAGGAAAATTGCGACATTGTGTGAACTTGCAATCCCAAAGCTTGTAAAGGGAAGGAAGAAAAGAAATATTTCTCATTATATGGAAAAAATTTCTAAGTTTTACAGAAAAATGAAAAAAGTGAAGGAAAATGTACAATAGTGATCCCATGCCCGAATCAACAGCCAACTAGTATAACCAATATATAAGAATTTGTCTTGAACAGAGATATAAACCAAGTTAGATATATATGAAAACCATAAGTATTATTAGAACAATATAGGATCGGATTCAAAAACTTACTAATCTTGTAAAAGCTCATAAATGAATTCAGCACAACAATTGTGGACGCAATCAATATCTTCTTCAGGAAAGGGATCAGCAAGATCAAACATCTGTATGTGTAACACCGAAACCAAACAAAACATTAACTTACTAACTTAAAAACAATAAAGTAATACAAAATATTTGAAATATACATTTATTACCTCCTCGGTAAAGTCAGCCATGCCTAGGCTGATAATATTGTAAATTTGCCTCAACATATTTATATTAAAACTTAATGATCTTTGTCCTAATTGGTTATTAGTTTGTAACCTTAACTTTTTTATGTCTTCGTATTCTTTTGTCCTATCCATGTCAATTTTTAATTGTTCAGGTAATGTTATATTTGTTGGATCTACTGGCAATTCTTGCAATATGGCATAAAATGTTTTTCTATATATATTCTTCCTTTATTTTTATTATATATTTTATGTTCATTTGTAAATACTAAACCAATCATTGTTGTTATACTTATTATTTTTTTATCCTTCCAATAATCTTATTCCTCCTAATTTATGGTATACGTTTATAGTTTGGTTTATATGTTCATATGTTCTAAATATTGCAAAATTTGTATTTAATTGATTTTTAATTTTTGGTATATTAAATTTCCTGCTAGCATTCCTATTATATTATATTTTACATCACTTATTATTCTTCCATCTGTTATTAATAATTTTATAGGTGTATCTATTTCTTCCTTAAAATATGCTTTTACTAATAATTGTATTCCTGCTATATAAATTTCTATTACTTCATCTTTAAATGGTACATTCTTTATTTCTTCTTTTATAAGTCTTTTACTAATTAAATGTATTCTTAATACTCTTTCTGTTAATGTCGATTCTATAGGATGTCTTTTTTCTAATATTACACAATGAGTTTTATGATTCTTTTTTGGTTTTAGTTTTTTACTTACTTTTTCCATAAAAGTCTCTTCTTGTAATTGTTCTGTAATATCCTGAATTTTGAGACTAGAGTTTAAGATTTAGCCTAGATTAAAAGGGACCACGAGACCCCTGTTTAGTAAATGTCATAGTGAGACAAAATATTATTTTCCAAAATTCCTTTATATCCTTGGATATTAAAAGGAATTATATTTGTGAGTTAAAGAGCTTTGGGAATAACAAAACAAAGTATTGGAAGTCACACACAACATACTGAAGTGGAATACAAAGTATTGTTGCTATTGGTGAAATTCCCGATGTGGCAATCGTCTTTGTGTGGCATATTTCAAGGGGCAAATGATGTCAAAAAATTATGAAATTTTTTAGAGTAAAAGTAGACTTATCAAGCTTTATTTTCATAGTCATATAAGTCATTTGGAGTTGTATACAAAGAGAAATGTTATTTTGAAGTTAACACAACGAAATTAATTATTTTCTAGGACAACATTCAAAGATTAAAATTATGGGAAGAGTGATCTTCTAATTGGCCAAATTTTATATTTTTTCTTAACACTAGACTCAATGAGGATCGCATAGCCTTTAGAATCACTCCAATTGGATATTTGTACAATTAGATATGAATTTTATGAGTTTAATGAAAAGTCTTCCAGATTTAATACTATATTCAAAAATTGGAATTTCGGGCCAATCAGAAGATGACACGTGACAAGCAACTTTAGCACCTCATTTAACCAATAATTCATCATCTCTTCAGGCATTTTTCTCGTGCAAACAGAATTAGAACGCAAGAGTGAGGGCTTGAACGAGATGGGAAAGCTTAGAAACTCTCTAATCTCTTCTACTTCAATAAATCCATGGATTGAAGGAAAAATTTCAAGAGAAGTGAGGGAGGGGGCTGACGTTTTCTTGGGAGAAAATGCTCAAGAATCAAAGGTAAACTTCAAGACTTGCTTCCTTTACCTTGGTTGTGATTGTTATTGTTGGTTTTGGCTTGGTTTGTAAATTGGGGCTGATTAAACCCAAGGGGAAATGCTGCCAAAATCTCCCCTAAATGATATCTAATGAGTTTTTAAATAGGTAATCATTTTATTAGAAGTAGAAAGGAAGAGATTAAGTTAAAGAAAACAAGAAACTGACAAACTCTTCTTGAGAAGCTTGAAATCTGCCCTATACTGTTTTGTGTAGAATGAGTGAGAATTTGATAATTTTTATTCTTCCATTGAATTTAGGAGGCAAAATTGTATTGGTATGAAAGTGTTCATGAATTTTGGATGCTTGTATATGAATTTAGAGAATTATGAACTAAATGTGTACATGTTGTGAAATCTATCTGGAGGCAGTGACCTTGTGATGTGTTTCTGAATAGATGAATGTTTTCCAATGATAATGAAACTTTCCAAACTTAAAATAGACTTAATAATGGTCATTTGGGACTTGTAACCACCTTAATTGGATTTTTTTATATTTATAAATGAAGTTTTGAAGTATTTGCCCTATTTCTGGGAAGGAATATGAAACATGGTGATTTTTTGAAATATTGGGAATTTTTTTGGCTCTAATAGCTAACATTAATTATTTTTATGTGAAACTAGATTGAAATATATTTACATATAATTTGTAACCACTCAATTTGGAGTTTCATAGAATTAATGGTGAATTTTTAAAGTTTGGTCTTGTTTTTGGAACTAAATCTGGAATAGTGGTCATCAACGAAATTCTAGGAATACTTTGTCTATATTAGGGAAAACCTATATATTTTTACTTAAATTTAAATTGAAATACCTTTATTTAGGATTTGGAATAAGTGAAATTAGAGTTTTGTAGAATTATTCATGATTTTTGACATTTGGATATTGAATCTGAAAAACTGTTTTGAGGTAGTGGAGTGTAATCATGAAATATAGACTTTTGGGAATTATTATTGTAATATTAATGATTTATAATGGGAATTATACTTGATAGGGGTCACATAGGCTTTTCAACCACCTCAATTGGAGTTCTATAGAATTAATTATGATTTTTTAAAGTTTGGTGAAAAATCTGTCAACTTTATGTCTTATGTAAAATTAAGACTTAATGGCACCAATGTAATTGGTATGAATTCCAAGGGTGAAAGTAAGCCTTTAGGGCTAATGTGGGCTATTGGGCATTTATTTTTCATGGCTCTAATGATGTAATCACTTATCTAGGGCCATGAAGTGACAAAGAAGAAGCAATGGTTGGAAGATCAAGGGACAAGAAGAGAAGGACATAAAGTCCAAGAGGTAGTGAACTTATCTTGTTTGCATCTATTTGACATGTATGTTTGCATTGATTATGTGACTGCTTTACCTAATTATGTTGAACATACTTGATTGATTGAAGCTCTTTTATATTTATGCAATGGCCATGTGTATGTCATAACATTGAGCTTGCAGAAATGTCATTATGTTGGCATGAGGTATGGTAGGCAAGCATGTCATGCATAAACTATATATCTTACATGCATAGTGGTATTGTTTGCTATTGAGATTCCTTTGAATCTCACCCTCCTCAAACTAACGATTTAGATAGGTGGCAGAGGTAAAGAATGCATGGAAAAAAATGAAAGAGGATTACGAAGGAGAATTGGAGATTGAAGCGTAAGACGTTGTATGTATTTGATTTACGTATTTGATAGCCTTGTGTGGCTACACATTTCATGCATAAACTAAATAGACGAATGAATGTGGTATAAGTTCAAGCAAAGAATCGCTCGTAACTCTGATATAGTGCAATTAAGAGCCAATAAGACTTAGTAACGTAGTGAAACACGTGAAATTATTTAGAAAAGTTTTTGTATCTTCTGAAACACCCTCTCAGCCCAAGGTTCAACTCTTGAGTTGAGATTGGGGATTTATGAACGTTTTCAAGAGTTGAGAAATCCAGGTTCGGATTCTGGTCCCACTAGTGATTTCACTACTTATTTGCACTCATATAAGGCTATGAAAATAAGGTGTCACATGTTCAGTTTTCATATCTAGTTTTTTATCTTTTATTTTATTAAATTGTTTTTGATTAAATGTCATTCTTTTTTCTACTGATCCTTCATTTACATTCTTATATTCATCATATTCTTCATAATCATCTTCTTTTTTATTACTATTTTCTCCGTCTTCTACTTTTCTCATCTCATATATATATATATATATATATATATATATATATATATATATATATATATATATATATATTCCATATATTTTATCTTCTGTTAAATATTCTTCTAATGAACTTTCTGTTTTTGTTTCTTCTTCCCTGTTTATTTCTTTTAAGTTATATATTTCTACTTCTTCATTTTCTATATCACTAAATAATGGTTCATTTAATTCTATAGGTTTTAATTCATATTTTTCCGCTTCTTTTAAAATTTTCATTTGTTTCTTTTCCTTAGGATTCTTACATTCTGTTGATATATGTCCTATTTCCCCACAATTATAACATCTATATTTTCTTGGTCTTTTAGTATAATTTATTATTCTTCTTCCTTTCTTAAAATATCTTGTTGGTTTAAATTTATTAAAATACTTACTCTTTAGATATTTGTTAAATCTATACTTTTTGTTTTTATTATATTTATTATATTTCTTGGATCTTCTTTTTCTATATATTCTTTTCTCATTTCCACATCCCCATTTATGAGGTGTTTCATATTTATTACAATTTATTATCATTTTATTTCTCTTATAATACTTAGCATTTCTCCATGCTTCTTTACAGTCTTCAAATAAAAATTATTTTAAAAAATATTCTCTTCTTCCCATCGTATTTACAAAAGATATTAAATCTTGCCTATTTCCAAAATATTCATAATATTTTTCATTTATTACTTCTGAAACTAATCTTAGTAATTTTCTATAAAACATTTCAAAATAAAATTTTTGTTTCTCATCTGTATCTAATCTTGCTTCATAATAATATTTTTATATTCACATATATATTGTTCTAAATATTTTGGTTCTAAAGAACATATTTCTATTTGGTGTAAACTTAGTAATGCTTTCTTTTTATTTGTATCTTGTAATACCCCATTTTCACCAATACATTTATGTGTATATTTGATGTATATTTAGTGGAATAAAATGGTGAAAAATGATATGAATGGATTTATGAGAATTTATGAAAAATATTCCAATCACCGGTTATGCGTAAATTAGCCGAATAAGGATGTAAAAAGGTAATAAATGAGCCATTAAAGGCCTATTATGGTAACCAAAATTCAAAAAAATAAGTGACATGAATAATGGCCTCATGTAAGTGTCAAAATGGGGTTAAGCCGAAGAAATGAGCGAAAAATAATTTATTTCGGTAAATCATTAAATGCAGGGGCAAAACGATAATTTTGCCGTAAAATGGAAAATAGTTATTTTTCCCTAGTATTCCCACTAAATTGAGTTAAATGGGAATTAAAAAGAGTAAAATGACTACTTGATTATAAATAAATCAATTTTGGTAAATTATGGTAAAAAATGGTCAAATAGTAAAAAAGTCAATGACTTGGTCAACAAGTTATGAGATGTCATAATGGGATATTAGAGATTCAGATTTCCCTTGCATTTCTCATGGGATTTTCGGCTGGAATGAGGGAGTATGAAGGAAAATACAATTAATTAAAGTGTAATGCATTATTGGACCAATTGCATGGTGCCAAGTGTCCAAATTAATTAAATCCTTCAATATATCATCTAAGTTCTCATCTCCAGCTTCTCACACACACGATCAAACTGAATCAGAAAGTTGAGAGTGAGGGCTGAGAACGCAAGAATGGAAGTAAGAAAGAAGAGGCTAGGGTTGCTTGGAAATTGAGGTAAGAAGCTTATACCTTGTGTCTAAAGCCACCTAATCCCTCCATGATCTCTCCTCCTCACCTCTCTACCATTCATTTCCTTGTTGGACAGCTGAATCAAGAGCTGGTATAGGAGAGAGAGAAAACATGCAGGAGAGAGAAAGTTGAAGAAATCAAGAGGTAACTTCCTGAACTTGTTCCTCTTGCTTGATTAAGGTTAGTAGAGTTGTTTTGGGCTTGATTATGGTTCATTTGGTATAAGATAATCCAAGAAAACTCAAGTGACCATAATAATTAAATGTCTCCAAATCAAGTCCAATGAATGTCTAACTAGTTAATATATTGGTTATAAGTAGAAAGGAGGTGATTAGGCCAAAGAAAACGAGAATTCAACACAACTTTTCTGGGAATTTATTTTTACTGTCCTGTGTTGGACGTGGAAAATGGATAGGAATTTTATAATTCCGATGCTTTTATTGGATTTAGGAGGCCAAATTGTGTAGGGTCTATGTTGACCCTAAAGTGAGAAAAGCCACGGAAAGTGAAATGACAAAGTTTCCCCTATTTAGCCTGATTTGAGGGTTGTTAAGGGTATTTTCATCATTTGAGCTTGAATTTGGCCAATTTGAGGCTAGAAATGAATTCTACACAAGAAAATGTGTAGGAATTGCCTAAATCACGATTTTGAGAAAAATACTAATAATCAGGACCTAAGGGGTATTTTGGTAATTTGGCACCATTAGGCTAAATTTACCAATATTATGAGTTTGAAAGGATGTATGGATGAGTAATAACTCATTTGTGGTATTTGAAGATTTGATGACTTGACAACCGGTTTGGCCTCAGTAGTTGCTCGAGCTTGAATCGAGTGGGAAAGTTGCATGAGAAGCAACCAGGTAGTAACCGTCTTCATATGACATGGCATGCATATGTGTTACTTGATATCATCACTAAAATTTCATACATGTTTAGATTATATGAAGTGATCACCCGATGCCTATCTTTGCACGGGTTGACACTTAAGCTATAATATTCATATTGCACGAGCGGTGCCCGGGGCCTATCATTGTGCGGGTGCCCCTCGAGGCCAAGAGAACTTGTCTAGCGCGATGTCAGTTATGAGATTGCATTATATGCACTATGCACAGATGCCCTCACGGGCTAAGAACCTGTCTATCGCGATGTCAGTTTATGAATTTAATGTTTGCACTAAATAATGTTATGATGATTTTGTGAGTAAAGCATGCTTGTATGTGTTATTTTATATGCTTGATTGCGTTACTACTGAGATTCCTGTGAATCTCATTCTTTTCCCAAAAACAAATATCCAGTACAGGGAGGAAGCTCGCGGGGCAAAGAGAAGTTAAATGATGAAGAGCCGAGGCCAAGCGGCGGAAGAGCTTAGTTTAGGTTGTCAAATTCCTGTTATGTATTTTAGGACTTTTTTGAGTTTTGGGTTTGCATATGAAGTGGAATAGTGATAGGATAAAAGTATTGTAAAATGAATTGTGTATGAATTTGCTTATATGTGAATATTTATATCCAGCAGAGGCATTGTATAAGGTTCTAGCATTTTGGCACTCTAACGTTTATATTTGGTGAGTATTAGCTAATTGGTACTCTACCGTAGTGTTGGGAAATGAGGTATCACATATCTTCTTTTGCTCCTACGCTTTTTCCTACAAATTCATTTCTTAGTACTTGTTCATATTTTCTTATTAATATTGCATAATATTCTTTTCTATTTTCATATGGTTCTATTACATGTGTTACTTGTTCTCTAAATTCATGACTCTTACTTTTCCACCAATTATGTACATTTCCTAAAAATGATGATTCCAATTATAAACTTACTACATTAGTTTCTAATGATTTTCCCATTAAGGCTATTAAATGTGATTTACTCCATTCTTCTAATATTTTTTCGTTTTCTTTACTACAATCCAAATCTAACCATATTCCTGAATTAGGTACTTGTCTTGTTTCAAATTGTTCTTGTCACGGCCCCATTTTAAAACCATATATAATCACGGCGACAAGCATATTAAGTAGCATAAAAGGGTATAGTACAATAGAAACTTAAAAACTAATAAACATACAAGATACCAGTTTACATTCTGGAGGTTACCCTCAAAGGAGTTAACTAAAACTTACATACACATACATAACCAAAAAAGAAATAAACTCCAGGATCTTATTCACCGGTAGCTACCGCTTTGCCTTTTGAGCTTCCTGCTTCAGTTGAAATGGTTTTTGTTGTGGGAGATAATGAGATTCGGAGAATCTCAGTACCAACAAGCTTACATACATATATAATGCAAAAAATAGATATGCAATGTCATAACAGGTAAGATGATCGAACGTGTGTGTACACTAGCCTAAGGTCAAACTATACGTTCGCCCTTGGTCGACTTAGTGCCCCTGTCGGGTCCTTGACCACAACATGGCGAGTGGATGTGTCTAGGACACTAGCTTATGTTACAATGTATGACATTCATAATGGTATCACATAATATACGTAGGAAGGATGTTACTACCTGATTGCTTTCCCCCAGTGTCCTTTACACGTACTTCGGAGGTCAGGAAAGTGTTTAACTTCAGACTGTCCTCAAGTCCTACAATATCTTACCACTATAGATGAGTTACCACTCATTTGAACCTTACTTCGATTCCACAATAGTGGTTAACTTAGCTTTACGTTGCCAAATTACCAAAATTCAGGTAGCCCCGGTCTATATGGTCCTTACCATAATCATGACACAGGCTATTCCTACACAAATTCACGTGTAAAATACATTTTTGACCTCAAATTGGTCAAATTCGGGAGCAAATGATGAAAATGCCCTTAGTGACCCATTCCTTTACATTTTAAAGCATATTTTTTCATTTCTCATTCTGGGGCTTTCTCACTAAGTCATGAATATAAACCCTACACAATTTCATCATCTAAACCCAATGGAATCATCAGAATTATCAAATTCCATCTCCATTACCATGTTCAAAGCAAGTCTAGGTTTTAGATTTTCAAAAAAATTGTGTCAGTTTCTCGTTCTGTCTGTCTTAATTACCTCCTTTCTACTTATAGTCAAACTATTAACTATTAAAATGATCATTGGTTAAGGTTTGGAGAAACTTGAATTTCAAATTCTTTCAAGTTTCTTTATCTTTCATTCACCATAGCAACCAAACCAAACCATAAATAGCATCAATAGCATCCACTTAGGCAATAGAATCAATCTTGGAAAGTTACCTTTTGATTTCTCAACTTTCTCTCTCCTCAACGTTTGACCTCTCTCTCTCTCTCCTCTTGGAAACGCTGAGAAACTATGAACACAAAGATGGGAAGATGAGCAAGAGTGATCATTGGGAGTTTAGGAAACAAGAAACACAAGTTCTAAGCTCCTTACCTTGATTTGAACTCAAACCTAGCTCTTAGTTGCTTTACCGACTCAGCTCTTACTCTCGCTCATTCTTGCGTTCTGTTTCGTTTCTGATTAGCACGGGAAATGGATGATGAAGGGAAATATTATATGTTAAGCTAATATAATATCTTGTATGTGTGGCAAACTCTCATTAGCCCCCATATTCATTTCTTACCTAATTACTTCACTTCCCTTCTTGCTCTCCATTCCACCGTGAGATACATGAGAATAGAGAGATAATATGGATATCCACTTATGCCATTGTGTCAACTTGTAACTTGTTGACCAAGACTTTAACTTTTGACTAGTTGACCTTTTTTGATAATAATTCACCAAATAGACTTATTAATTATCAAGTGGTCATTTTCCTCTTTTTGGATCCTATATAATAGATATTATTGAAAGAATTAGGGAAAAATAATTGTTTCCCTCATTTTGACAAAATTACGATTTTACCCCTACCATTAATGATTTAATCCGATAAATCATTTCTTGCGTCTTGTCCTTAGTTTTGACCAATTTATAGGTAACCAATAATTGAAATATTTTAGAAATTCTTACTCATCACCATTCACCATTTTATTCCATTAGGTGCATTAAATACATAAGAGGAATATTGGTGATTGAAAATTGGGGTGTTACAGTTCTAATGGTGGTGGTGTAAATTTTGAATTTCTTGGTGTTTTAAATTTAGCTTCAAATTCTATATAATTGGATTCTTTTAATGGTTCTTTATGATAATATTCAAAATCTTCATTTTCTTTTTGTAATCTTTCATTTCTTCTTGCACTACTTGATTCTTCATTATGAGGTGGTTGTGATGGTAATATTATTGGTCTTTCTGTTGTATCTATTTCTTCTGTGATATTTAATTATAGGTTTTCTGGTATTTTTATTTGTTACATCTTTATATTCTCTTTGTATTTCTTCTAATTTCTCTTCTTCTTTTCCTATTAAATTTTCTAATTCCAAATATTCTAACTCTTCCTTTATATTCATTATATTTATTTTGTCTTTTGGTTTTATTATTTTTAATAATTCTTCTATATCATCTTCTTTTCTACACATCAATTCTGCTAATCTATGTGATTGTTTTATTATCTCTTTTTCCTTTTCTTTATCTATTTTTTCTTCTTTTATTATTAATCCCTTATTTCTTCGGGAGAATTGCTAAAAAAAACCTTGCAAGCAAATTAATTGCTCATTGCTACCATTGCACACGGGCGGATGATATGTTGCACACGAAGGATGATATTTTACACACAAGGGATGGTGTTTGCACTTTCGCAGGGATGCTTTTTGCACATGTGGATGCTGATTGCACATGATGGATGCTTGCTTGCATATTGGTACCATTTAGCAATTAATTTTCTTAAAAGGTATTTTTAACCATTTTCCCTATTTCTTTCTTCTGATATTACTCCTTTTCCTTTTATAATCTCTCTTTCTAATTTTTCTATTTCTTCATATATTACAAATATATTATTATTTATTACTTGTTGTCCTTGTACTAATGACATAGTTATTAATCTTGTTTCTTTTACATTTACTTCAAAACTTTGTTCTTCTATTTGTTTTTTAGGCATTTTTTCTATTTGTTCAATTTCTTTTATAGCATCCATTATATTCATCATATTTACTTGTGGATTATTTTTTATAGGTTCTATCATATTTTTAGATTTTATTCCTAAACATTTAATTATTTCCTTTACATCATCTTTTACTTCTATTATATCTTTCTTTTTATTTTTTACTTCTTTCTTTATCTCATATACCTTATGTTCTAATGGTTTTGCTAATTCTATTAATCTTTCTTTTCTTTCTCTTGATAATTCATTTTTTATTATCTTTCTTATAGCTTTAGGAATTCTATTTTCTAATAATTCTTCCATTTCATATACTTCTGTTAAATCTATTATATTTTTATTTATATATGATCCTAACTATTTTACTAAAAACGTATTGGTCCAATTTATTAAATTCCATGAATTATCACCTTCTCCGCCTAACATAAAGGGTGTCATATTACAGATTTCTTCTTCTTGTTCTACATATGAACTTTCAGGTAAATTACTTTCTTCTATTTCATATATTCGTGGTTATACTACTTCTATTAGATTCATTTTACAATTACTAATTACTCAAAGATTTCTTTTCTCTTGTACATACATACATATATGTGTACACACACACACACACATACAACAAAAATAGGATTATATGAAGAATTAGAATTAAACATGGCAAATGAAGAAATGGATACATCAGAAATAGTTCATATACCTAGACAAGAAGAATCTAGTAATAGAGGACAAAATGAAGAAAGAGAAAGACAATATAGAGAAGCTGAAAGAAGAGGAATGGAAGAAGAATTAAGACAACAAGAAAATTTAAGACATAAAGAACCATTAAGATCAAATTATATGGAATTCAAAGCAATATTTAATACACCAGAAAGAAATAAAACAATATTTACACAAACACCAATAGATCAATATGAAACTAGACAAGTACCTAATTCAGGAATATGGTTAGATTTGGATTGTAGTAAAAATAATGAAAGAATATTAGAAGAATAGACTAAATAATAATTATTAGCATTAATAGGAAGATCTATAGAAGTATCAACAGTACCAATGTTATTAGAAGCAACTTTTGTAGGAAATGTACATAATTGGTGGAAAAGTAAAAATGAAACATTCAGGAATGAAGTAAGAACTGTAACAGATGTTTATGAAACAAGAAAAGAATATTATGCTTTAATAATAAGAAAATATGAACAAGTTTTAAAAAATGAATTTGTAGGAAGAAGTGTAGGAGCTGAAGAAACAACTAAGAAAGAACTAGCAATACAAAAATTACATCAAATAGAAATTTGTAAAGTAAGACAAGATATATTAGAAGGATATATATGCAAATATAAGAAAAATTATTATGATGCAAGATTAGAAACTAATGAACAACAAAGATTTTATTTAGAAATGTTTTATAGAAAATTACCAAGATTAATATCAGAAACAATAATGAAAGAATATTATGCAGCATATGGTCAAAGACAAGATTTAATACCGTTTATAGATACTATGGGAAGAAGAGAAGAATTTTTAAGAGAAAATTTATCAAATAAATGTAAAGAAGCATAGAGAAATAATAAATATTATAAGAAAAATAAATTAATATTAGATTGTGCAAGATTAGAAACACCAAGAAGATGGGGATGTGAAACAGAAAGAAAAAACAACTAAGAAAATATGATAAATTTAATAAATATAGAAAGTACAGAAAAAGATATAAATTTAGAAAATATCCTAAGAATATATTTTTTAATAAATATAAACCAATAAAATATTTTAAGAAAGGAAAGAAAAATATAAATTATAGGAAAACCCCTAAAAATGTAGATGTTATAATTGTGGAGAAATATGTCATATATCTACCGAATGTAATAAACCTAGAGATAAGAAAGTAATAAAAATATTAGAAGCAGCAGAAAAATATGAATTAGAACTAATAGAATTTAAAGAACCAATATTTAGTGATATAGAAGATGAAGACATAGAAATATATAACATAAGTATAGAATTAAGTGAAGATGAACATGAAGAATCAGATAATATGAGTGAATTAAGTGATACAAGTGAAATTGATAATTCTGAAGAAGATGAGTATATGTGTTATATGATGAATATTGAAGAAGGTCTGTGATACCTTATTTCCAAACACTACAGTAAGGTACTCAATAGCCAATACTCACCGAATATAATTATCAGAGTGCGAGCAATACCTCTGTTGGTACAAATATTTACATACAAGCACAATTCATTAGACACAAAACCTCATATACATCATCTGCTCTCTTTCTCATATACAACCCAAAATCTCATAAAATTTTCAAATTTACAAAACAAAGACTAGACAACCTACACTAAGCTTATCCACTGCTCGGCCTCGACTCATCATCCTTTACCTTCTCTTTACCCTGCGAGCTCCTTCCTTGTACTGGAGATTTGTTTGGGAAAAGAATGAGATTCATGGGAATCTCTGTAGTAACACATACAACATACAAGATAACACATATATAGCATGCTTATCATAAAATCATCAATCAAATCATCATAACATCATTTAGTGTCATTTTCATACAATTCACAAACCATGCTAGCGCTAGACAAGGACTGTTACGACTGTCCTTACAAGTATAAATTGCTCAACGCACTTGTCCAATCATGGATAGTGCTTAGAGTAGCACTATGTGGAAGAATTGTAGGGACTCTCATCCCATCAATTATATTACTCAGAGGCGCGATTACACAGCACAGGGCACATAGCAATAGAATAACTATACTGATATTATTACAACAACAAAAATGATAATAATGCTTGATAATGCTACATAGTTTTCATAATAGGGGTTTACAAATAGATACAACCTTAAAATCATACACAACCTTCAGATAACCAACGTCCTCTTCTTGCTCTAGTCCGCAACCTCCAGTTGACGGAATGATCCTCCTCGCTTATCGAGCCATCAACAACTGCTGGAAACTTACATATTATATGGAAAGGGTGAGATTCGAGAGAATCTCAGTAGTAACATGCTTACATACAAGTAGAATGTGAAATAGATATGCAATGTCATGGCATGTAAGATGATCGTATGTTCGTGTGTACACTTGCCTAAGGCGAAACTATAAGTCCGCACCTTGGTCGACTTAGTGCCCCTGTTAGGTCCCCGACCGCAACATGACGAATGGTTGTTTAGAAAATTATTTCATACTACAATGGATGACATTCATAATAGTTATCACATAGTATATGTAAGAAGGAAGTTACTACCTGAAATATGACCTTTCCTTGCTCGTCCTTGGTCTAGCTCCGCTTCCGGCTAGTCTATCGATATATCCTAAAATTACACATTTAGGATAAATGTGTTATTAACTGCTCGTAACTCATTCTAGACTCATAGTGTTGGTTATCATAGCTTATAGTTGTATAATTACTAAAATACCCCTAACACTTAGCTTATGCCCATTTGTACCCAATTATTTGTACTTTTCCCAAAGAATTGACCTGAGGTGATCCTACACAATTTCACGTGTAGAATCCATTGGTGACCTTGGTTTACTCAAATTCAGGACCTAAATGATGAAAATACCCCTTGACAGCCATTACTTAGTGCTTAAAGGGCAACTCGGTTATTTCACATACCATGCCTTTTCTCACTCCGACATCAACATGAAACTTACTCATTTCGCTCTTCTGAACTCAATGGAATCATCCAATAGATGAAATTTCAATTCCTTCATCATGCCACACAATTAGTAGCAATTATGAGTTCTTGGAAGAGTTATGTCGGTTTCTCTTGCTGTCTTGCCTAATCATCTCCTTTTTACTTATAATCACATGATTAACTAGTTAGGCAAGCATTATATATCATTTTAACCATTAAAAATAATTGAATGAGAGATGAATAGTACCTAACTTCTCCTATACTCATCCAATCAACAAACTGAAATGGTAGAAAGGAAGCATACGCTTACCTTAACTCGTTTATGAATTCGGTTCGGAATTCCGGGGACACTCTGATCGGCGACACGGCACCAACGGCCTCCAATCGAGAATCCAAATCCATAGAATTGTAGCTCGTGATGAGTAGAAGAATTTAGAGAATGGTACTTAGAGAGAAGACGTCGTTTTGATAGAAATTCAGCGCTCCAAAGATTTCTCTCTCTTCTCTCTCTCCTCCGTTCTCGTTCCGTCACTGTGTTCTTTCGTTTTCTCATTCTGTCTCGTTTTCTCGCTATTTTTGCATTCTTATCTGATTCATTGGCACGCAGGGAATTAATGAGAAAGGATGATGAGTCATTAAAAATGGCTCTTATGTGGCTATAATCATTAGCCTACTTCTTTCGCTTTCTTGCATGATATTTCATTTCCTTTGCCATGCTTATTCATCCAATAAAATAGTGAGACTCATAGAGAGAATTATTATTCTCAAACTATCTCATTATACCTATTGTACCACCTTCATGTGGTTACTCGTAGCCTTAGCTTAATGGCTTTGTCTTTTCTTGGGTATTAATTCACTTAATATTTGTTTCCCTCCTTTTTAGTTCCCATCTCATTACAATCATAGGGAAAAATACTCATTTCTTGCTTTATTGGCAAAATTACCATTTTGCCCTTGCATTATTGGTGAGAATTACTCGTGCCTATTTATGATACTGGCCAAACAGGGCCTAGTAGCTCACTTGAATTAGGCTTTTTCTCAATTTCCTTGTCTTAAAATTTGAGGTGTTACAAGGACTTGGCCCTGAGGGGTACCCGCGCAAAGATAGGCCCCGGGTAATTACTACGCGTAATCTAAACATGTTAGACATTTGATGATAACACATCACACATATGCATGCTATGTTATATGAAGACGTTTACTACCTGGTTGCTACTTTATACAACTTTTTCCCCTTGATTCAAGCTCGGGCAATCCTGAGGCCAAACCGGTTGTCAAGTCCTGAAATTGCCAAATACCACCAAAGGGGTTATCACTCATTTATACATTCTTCCAAACTCATTACATCGGTAAATTTAGCCTATTAGTGCAAAATTACCAAAATACCCCTTAGGTCCTTATTATCAGTATTTTCTCAAAATCATGATTTAGGCCATTCCTACACATTTTCAAGTGTAGAATTCATCTCCGACCTCAAATTGGGCAAAATCAATCCCAAATGACAAAAATACCCTTGACAGACCTTAAATAAGGCTTAGAAAGAGCAATTTTGTCATTTCGCTCTCCGGGACTTTTCTCACTTCGGGGTCAACATAGACCCTAACAATTCAGCCTCATGAATCCAATGGAAGCATCGAATTAGTCAAATTCCCATTCATTCATCATGTCCAACACAGGGAAGGGAAAATAAATTCCCAAAAAAGTTGTGTCAGATTCTTGTTTTCTTTGGCCTAATCACCTCTTTTCTACTTATAACCAATATATTAACTAGTTAGACATTCATTGGACTTGATTTGGAGACACTTACATATTAATGTCTCTTTGGATTTCTTGAATTATCTTGTACCAAATGAACCATAATCAAGCCCAAAACAACTCTACTAACCTTAATCAAGCAAGAGGAACAAGTTTGGGAAGTTACCTTTTGATTTCTTGGACTTTCTCTCTCTTGGTCAAATTCTCTCTCTCCTTCCCACGCCTGATTCAGCTGATCATCATGAGTTTTAATGGTAGGAAGATGAAGAGAAGAGATCATAGAGGGAGATGTATAGCTTTAAAGACAAGGTAGCACTCCTTACCTTGATCTTGTGGATGAACCCTAGCTCCCTTCACCTCACGCCTCACGCCTCAGCTCTCACTCTTCTCTTTCTATTTCAGATTTTGGTCGTGCGTGAATGAGCAGCTGGAGACTAAAGATTAATGATATAAGAGATGGTTTAATTGATCATGACACTTGTTACCTTATCATTGGACCAAAAATGCTAAATTCCATTAATTAATTCCAACTCTCTCTTTCTTCACTCTTGAAAGCCGAAAATCCCATGAGAAATGCAAGAGAAATTTGAATCTCCAATTATCTCATTGTGCCAACATGTAACTTGTTGACCAAGTAATTGACTTTTTGACTATTTGACCACTTTTGACCATAATTCACCAAAATTGGTCTATTAATGATTAATTAGTCATTTTAATTTTTTTAATTCCCATTTAACTCAATTTATTAGGAATATGGGGAAAAATAATTATTTTCCACTTTTTGGCAAAATTACCGTTTTGCCCCTGCATTTAATGATTCATCGAAATATATCATTTTTCGTCCATTTCTTTGGCTAAACCCCATTTTAACACTTAAATGAGGCCATTAATCATATCATTAAATTTTTTGAATTTTGGTTACCATATTGGGCCTTTACCAGTCTCTTATACCCTTATTCGACCAATTTACGCATAACCGGTGATTGAAATATTTCCCATAAATTCACATAAATTCATCCACATCATTTTTCACCATTTTATTTCATTAAATATACATCAAATATACACATAAATGTATTGGTGAAAAATAGGGTATTACAAGGTCAATCTAGTAAAAATGAGGAATATGAAAATGAAGATTATGAAGAATATAGAAACATAAATTAAGGATTTGTAGAAAAAAGGATGACATTTAATCAGAAAAAATATAATAAAATATCAGGTATGAAATTAGATATAAAAACAGATAAATTAATAAATGAAAATTTTATGGAAAGAATAAATAAAAAAGTTTAAAGCTAAGAAAAACCAGAAAACACATAGTGTAGTACTAGAAAGAAAACACCCTATAGAATCAACTTTAACAGAAGGAGTTTTAAGAATACCCCTAATAAGTAAAATATTGATTGAAGAAGAAATAAAGAAATTACCATTTAAAGATGAAGTAAGTGAAATTTATATACCTGGAGTACAATTATTGATAAAAGCTTATTTTAAGGAAGGAATAGATTCACCTATAGAATTATTAATAACAGATGGAAGAATAATAAATAGCGTACAAGATAGTATATTAGGAATGTTAGCAGAAAATTTAATGTATCAAAAGTTAAAATTCACATTAAATACAAATTTTACTATATCAAGAAATGATGAACATATAAATCAATCAATAATGGTATATCATAAATTAGGAGGAATAAAATTATTAGAAGGAGCAAAGACTGAAACACCCTTCCTTACAATACCTCACCGGCTCTTAGTTTCATTAAATCAGAGTAAGCGAGCGATTACTTTAATAAACTAAAATCCGTTCACTTTATTTACATTAGAGCGATCCTATGCTTATACAACATTCATACCTATAAATACATAGAATACAAATAGTAGTGCCTCGCACTACGGTTTTCTCTTCACTTCGCGTCTACATATTTATTCTGTGCATACTTTCATGCATCCTTCAACCTGTATAAAATGATTGTTTGGGAGGAGTGAGATTCGAGAGAATCTCAGTAGCGAATAATACTACTATGCATGTAGATATATATGAATGCATGACATGCTTGCCTACACTATTTCATGCCAACATAATGACATGCTGCATGCTCGATGTTATGACATACCAATGACCAATGTACAAATATAACAGAGATTCAATCAATCAAATATGTTCCACAAAAATAGGAAAACCAGTCACATAATCAATGCATAAACATACATATCACACACATGCAGGAAAGGTAAGTTCACTACCTGTCGGACTTCACGTCCGTCCTCAATCCTTCATCTTTGCTCCGGTTTCAGGCACGTCCATTCATCGAGTCCTAGAATTCCAAATATATTTAATGAGTCACTACTAATCCATATAACATTCTAGACTCATTTTCAGTTGATAACTTAGCCCAATTACGCTAAATTACCAAAATGCCCCTCGAAGCCCGGCCCAACTGTACTTTTACAGAAATTACAACATAGGCCAATCCTACACAATTTCTCGTGTAGAATACATTTATAACTTCATATCAATCAAATTCAGGCCCGAATGATGAAAATACCCTTGACAGCCCTTACTTAGAGCTTTTAAGGAGTAATTTGGTCATTTCACACTCCAGGTCTTTTCTCACTTTCCCTTTAACATGAACCCTACACAACTTGCCCTTCTAAACTCATTGGAATCATCCAATCAATGAAATTCCAACTCTATCCTCATGCCGCACACAAGGCAGTCAATATAGAGTTCTCGAGAAAGTTGTGTCGGTTCCTTTCTTTCTTTATCTTAATACCTTCCTTTCTACTTATACTTATATGATTATCCATTTAGACATCCATTGGACATCATTTTGGCCCCTAAAAAATTGATTGAATAAGAGATGAACAGTACTCTACTCTCAAAATACTCATTTAAACGACAAACCGAAATGGTAGAAATGAAGCTTATGCTTACCTCTACGCTTTTCTGAATTTGGTTTGGAATTTTGGCGACGCTCTAGCCGGTGAGATGGCACCAACCATCTCCAAATGAGAATTCGAAACCATAGAATTGAAGCTCGGGATGAGTAGAAGAATGTTTGTACTAGGTACTTTGAGAGAAAACGTCATTTTAGTCGAGTTCCACCTTCGTTCTCGTTCTTTCCGTCTCATTCTTGTTCTCTCTGATTTCTCATTCTGATATGTTTCTCTTTCTCTTTCCTGTTTTAAACTGAGAATGAGAGATTAAAGGATGAAGAATAATGACTTTAATGAGTCATCCAAGTGGCCACACAATATTAGTCAACTTCTTTAACTCTCTTGCATGACAATTCATCTCTTTTCATGCTTCTTTATCCATTAATATTAATGAGAGATAAGAGAGTATAATTCAATATCAAATTATCCCATTACACCACCTCAAGTGGTCAACCGAAGCCTTAAGCTTCTCCGCTTATTGACTTTCCTTGATAATGATTCGCCCACATAGGCTTATTAATTACCAAGTAGTCATTTCCCTTCTTTTAATTCCCATTCAACTCAAATCATAGGGAATATTAGGGGAAAACCATCATTTCTCAACTTATGGAAAAATTACCATTTTGCCCTTACCTTTTATTTCCTTTTTAATATCCAAAGATATTAAGGAATTTTGGGAAAATATATCATTCCTTACTTGGACATTTGCTAAACTGGGGTCTAGCAGTCCACTTAATTCAGGCTAAACCTCAAGCCTTTAATCCCAAAATTTGGGGTATTACAAAGACAATAACTATAACAACAATGATAGGATTAATATTTACTAATGAACATAAAATTTATAATAAATCTCAAGGAAGAATAACTATAGAAAAACAATTTATGCCTATATTACAAGAATTGAATAAAGATCCATTAACAATTACTATACCTGAACAATTAATGATAGAATTAGATAAAACAAGAAATTATAATGAGATAAATCCAAGAAACATAGAAGTTAATAATCAAGTAGGACAAAGATTATTGAAAGTATATAATCCAAATATAAGTTATAGTTCAAGAAGATTAAGTATTGATAATATAAGACCAAGAAGTAATATTAGTATATCACTAAGTTTTAATAGTAATTATGGAAATCAATTAGCTGAAATACCAATACATTCACAATTAAGAGAAATAAGACCAAAAATAAATATTATAAGAGTAGAAATAATGAAAGAATTAGTATGGATGGAAATAAAGGCATTATTAATAGAAGATAATTAAAGTATGATAGATTCAGAATATGTAAGTAATAATATAAAATTAACAGAACAAGGAGAAGAGAAAACAAATACAATAATAAGATTTAAAAATAAAGATATTATAGAAATAACACTAAGAATAAAAGAAAAAATAGGAGAATTCTTAAAAACAGTAAAACCATATAGAATACAAAACCAAAGAATAAAAAAAAAATAGGGTGAGTATTATAATTCCAAAATTTTTAAATGAATAATTACGAATATTATGAAAGCACAGATGGAAAAACATTAAGAGTACATAAAGCAGATAGATGTTTATTAAGATTTATAAAAAGAAAATTCCAAAGAATAAATAAAGAAGAAAAATAGAGATTAAGAGAATTACATTTTCAAAATCCAGAACTATGGTATGAAGAATATAGTAGAAGTGTAGAAATGTTTGTAGAAAGAAGAGATTATGCTAATAAATGCAAAAATATATTAGAAGTATTATCAAGAGTTTAATATGTGTAGAATGATAATTCCAATAGATAAATATAGAGTAAAAAATCAGGAAATAATAATACCACAATGCAATAAGACTATTATGAGAAAAATAATAAATAAATGTAGAAAGTGGAATGAAAAGGATGAAGAAATGATAAAGAATATAATAAATGATGAAAAAAAGAAATAAAACAGAAGCATGATTTAGAATTAGATATCAATTATATTTAAAAATAATAGATAAAAATGAATATATAAGATATTGAAAGAATAAACTGAATATATTATCAAGATGTTAAATGGATAATTATTATATGGATAGAAATTGACAAATAATAAGGATACCTAATAATAATAAATGTCTAATAAGAAAATTAAAACGTAAATTAGAAAAGACTATAAAAGAAGATATGAGAAGATTAAAAATATTATATTATAATGACAAAAGAAGATATTTCCAAGAACATAATAGAATTGAAGGAATAATGAAAGAAAGAATGAAAGTTAGGAATAAATTTAAAGAACAATTAGAATTATTATCCAGGATATAAAATGATAAAACTATTTTATATACTTGTGAAATTTAATTATGAAAAATATAAATAAAGAAAATATCATGCATTAGTAGACACATGAGCAAACTTAACAGTAGCAAAATATAATGTATTACCTCAGGAAATGTGGAAGAAAAAACAGAGAGCATTAAGAATGACAAGTGTAGGACAAGAAACACATTTAATAGAATTAGAAGCTTTAAATATAAAAATACAAATAGGAAATTATGAATTAATAATACAAACATTAAATCAATATAATGAACCATCTGTTGCTGTAATATTAGGATTAAATTTTATAGAACAATATTTTCCTATGCATATGATTAAGAAAGCAATAATATTAATAACACCATGTAAACACGAAGCTTGGGGATTAAGAATAGAAGAACCTTATAGAAGGAAGGATGTAATGTTTCAGAAGAAGACATATAAATAGGAAGTATAATTTTTACCTAATAATAAACATTACAAATAAAACATATGTTAGCAACATTAAAAATAACATAAGTAATTAAAAAAGAAGAAAAATCTATTGAACAAAGGTTAAAATAAAATTATAATGATAACCCTTTAATTCATTGGGAAAAATCTAAACCTATAACAAAAATATAATTAAAAGATTATAGAAAAGGAATAAATTGTAAGCCATACCCCTGGATAGAAAACGATAGGAATGAATTTATAATGCATATAGAAGAAATGAAAAAAATATAATTTAATAAGAGAAAGTAGGTCAGAGTATTCATCACCAGCAACGATAGTAGTAAAACATAGTGAAGAAAAAAGAGGAAAGTCTAGAATGGTAATAAATTATACAAAGTTAAATGAAATAGCTATAAGAAATAGATACCATATACCTAAGATGGAATTATTGTTTAATTTAATAAGAGGAAAAACAATATTTAGCAAGTTTGATTGTAAGTCAGGATTCTTTCAAATAATGTTAGAAGAAGAAAGTAAAAAATATACAGGTTTTAGTACATCTGAAGGATTGTATGAATGAAATGTATTACCAATGGGATTTCATAATAGTCCAAGTATATTTCAAGAACATATGTCAAAATTATTAAGTCCAATAAGAGATTTTGCAGTAATATATATAGATGATATATTAATATTTATTAGTAATGAAGAAGAACATGAAAAACATTTTAAAAAATTTATGGATTTAATAGAAGAAAAAGGAATAAATATATCACCAAAGAAAGCTGAGTTAAGAAAGACAACAATACCTTTTCTAGGACAAAAGATATCTAAAGATGGTATAGAATTACAAGATCATATAAGTAAAAAGGTACAAGAATTTCCAAGAATACATAATAAAAAGGAATTACAAGCATTTTTATGATTAGTAAACCAAGCTAGGAATTATATACCAAATTTATCAAAACTAACTGTTAAAGTATCTAAATTAGCAGGAGAAAAAACTATATAGAAATGGAATGAAGAAACTCAGAAAATAATAGAAAAAATAAAAGTGTTGTGTAAAAATTTACCTAAATTAACAATACCTTTAGAAGAAAATAGAAAGTGGATAATATATACTGATGCCTCTGATAATTATTGGTGAGCAGCATTGTATTTTGAAGATAAAGAAGGAATAGAAAGAATAACTAGATATACAAGTGGAAAATTTAATCCATCACAGAGTAATTATCATTCTAACTAGAAAGAATTTTGCCAATAAAAAAGGTTGTAGAAAAATTTAAATTATTCATAGTAAATTGTAAATTTATGATAAGGACTGATAATACTCAAGTAAAGCATTGGTTGAAAAATGGAATAAAAAATGGAAAATTAAGTAATAAAATGTTATTAAAATGGCATGGAGATTTATCTTATTATTATTATTATAATGTGGAATATATCAAAGAAAAAAAAAATCTAATTGTTGATTATTTGAGCAGATGGAATCAATAAACAAATCAAGTAATAGTCCTGTAAATAGACTACCTATAATGGAGCCATATGAGGAATCACCTTATATGACTCATCTTGTAATGAAGATTAATGTTCTGGAAGTAAATGTGAATTTGCTAAGCAATCAAGTAAGTACTAGTATACAGAGTTTATCTAATTCTGTATCTAATCTTACGACAATAGTAAACGACATATATGCTAGACTAGAACAACTACATGTAACAGAAGAACCTGATAAAGGATCTTCGAACAAGAATAAGAATAATGATCAGGAATCACCTGTAATCGGGTCATCTACCCAACCTCTAATTATTGGGTCATCTACCCAAAAACCAGGAAATGGGTCATCTACCCAGATACCAGGATCATCATGATCAAAGTCCAATAATACCAAATCAGAAAGTCCAAAACTAGTAAGCCCAAAACAAATAATCCCTTTAGCCTAAATCATAAAAGGGCAGCAAAAAGAAAAAGAAAAAGAAGTCTACAAGACTACTTTAGCCAATAAAACCACTGTAACCACCTCAGCCTTATCATCAGGAACCTCATTAATATACCCCAACAAATACCAGTTCTATAAGCTTGTTGTAAAAAGATTAAACTAGTTGAATCTCACCCATAAGACCATTAAGTATGTCTCTCATTATGCCTTCAATAAAGCCATTATTTATCTAGGAACTCCATCAACTATTGTAAAAACTTTGTATAGCTATGGATTAATCTAAACTATATACCCATCACCTAATATGGAGGAAATAGCAGAATTACCACAAAGATTAAAAGATGCAGTGAATAAGCATTTTGGAGTTGTAACTAAACACAAAGTATTCATCAGGTGTTACTCTACAGTTGCAGAGATTACTCCTGGAAAGTTTTATAGTCCCATTAATCTAATTAGATTTGGAACCACAAAGAAGCCAATTTAATATGAACCAGAGCAAAAAGAAGAAATTGAAGAAGATAGTGAATTCTAATTCAGAGTTTCAAATATAAGGGCTCAAGATCATTATATAATCTTCCAGGAAATGAACAGGATTGCTGCCAATATAGAAGAAATTCCTTGGGTATATCATGAAAGTGATATTAATTGTATATATTATCTAGAAAAAAGTACTAATGGATCCCATGGTAAATTCTATAATTGGTATGATAAAATTAAGAAGAATGTTATGGAACACACTGAACAAACAAGTGAAAAAGTATGTAGATTATTATCTGAGTATCCTAACCATGAACGCGGATATTGCAGAGAACAAACAAAGAAGGAAAAGGAGCAATCAATTCTTTTAAACCTAGACATCCTGTAATGGCAGACAAAGAAGAAGAAAAGACAGAAAGATTAATAAAGATAAGGAGAAATATTGGCAAGATAAGATCAAGATTAAAGCAGGCCAGAAAAGCAGAAAAGAAAATCAAAAAGAAGATATTGAAGATAAAAAAGAAGCTGTCGGCACTACTGTAATGCCCCTTTTTAAACCATAGATAATTATGGGCGATAAGCATATTTGGTAGCTTAAAGCATAGAACTCAGCGAAAATGTGAAAATACATCGTATTAGTTTACATTACCGGAGATTTCCTCAAGAGGGTTTGACACACACACACACACACTCACATATATGTACAAGAGTATCCAAAACAAAATAGCTATGACTATGCGGAAGCGCTAAAATTGCAACGGAACTCTGGAATCCTAATCACCAGCCGACTTGCCTTACCTTTTGAGCTACCTGCTTCAATTGAAATGGTTTTCTTGTTTGGAAAGAATGAGATTCGAGAGAATCTTAGTAGCAACATGCTTACATACAAATAAAATGTGAAAATAGATATGCAATGTCATGAAATGTAAGATGATCGAACATATGTGTGTATACTAGCTAAAGGTTAAACTTTACGTCTGCCCTTGGTCAACTTGGTGCCCCTGTTGGGTCCTTGACTACAACATGGCGAATGGGTGTGTCTAGGACACTAGCTCATGTTACATGTATGACATTCATAGTGGCATCACATAGTATATGTAAGAAGGATGTTACTACCTGAATGCTTTCCTTGTGTTATTTCCTTGCAATTCAGGGCTCAGGCAAGCTTAAACTTCGGACCATCTTCAAGTCCTATAAATATCCAACCACCATAGATGATTTACCACTCATTTGTACCTTACTTTGATTTCTTGATATTGATTAACTTAGTATAATGACGCTAAATTACCAAAATGTCCCTGTTGCCCCGGTCTATCTGGAACTTACCAGAAATCATGACATAGGCTATCCTACACAAATTCACGTGTAGAATCCATTTTTGACCTCAAATTGGTCAAATTCAGGGTCAAATGACAAAAATACCCTTGGTTACTCTTTCATTTGTGTTTTAAAGCATATTTTGTCATTTCTTGTTCTGGGGCTTTTCTCACTTAGTCGTTAACATAAACCCTACACAATTTCATCATCTAAACCCAATGGAATTGTCAGAATTATCAAATTCCATCCCCTTAATCACGTTCAACAAAGGGTCTAGATTTTAAGTTCTCAGAAAAATTGTGTCGGTTTCTCGTTCTGACTTACTTAATCACCTCCTTTCTACTTATAATCTAACTATTAGCTATTAACATGATCATTGGTTAAGGTTTGGAGAAACTTAAATTTCAAGGTCTTTTAGTTTTCTTCATCTTCCATTCACAAGAACAACCAAACCAAACCAAAAGTAGTACTAATAGCATCCACTTAAATAATAGAATCATGTTTGGAGAGTTACCTTTTGATTTCTCAACTTTCTCTTTCCTCAACGTCCAACTTCTCTCTCTCTCTCCTCTTGGAAATGCTGGGAAATCATGAACACAAAGATGGAGAGATGAGCAAGAGAGATTGTAGAGAGTTTAGGAAACAAGAAACACAAGTTCTAAGCTCCTTACCTTGATTTGAACTCAAACCTAGCTCTTGGTTGCTTCACCGATTCAGCTCTCACTCTCGCTCATTCTTGCATTCTATTTTGTTTCTGATTCAATTTGCACGGGAATGAGAATGAATGGGTGAAGGGAAGAAATATATGTTAAGTTAATCAAATAACTTAACACATGTCAATTTTCCATTGGTCCATATATTCACTCCTTGTTTAATTACTTCACTTCCCTTTTTGTTTTCCATTCCACGTGAGATGGTTGAGAATAGAGAGAAAATATGGATATCCAACTATCTCATTGTGTCAACTTGTAACTTGTTGACAAAGACATTGACTTTTGACTAGTTGACCTTTCTTGATAATAATACACCAAAATAGACTTATTGGTTATGAAGTGGTCATTTCCCTCTTTTTGTATCCCATATAATTGATATTATTGTAAGAATTAGGGAAAAATCGTTTCCCACTTTTTGGCAAAATTACGATTTTGCCTTACAATTAATGATTTAATCCCATAAATCATTTCTTGCTTCGTTTTCTTTTGTTTGGCCAATTTTTGACCTATATAATAGGAAATTCACCATTTTATTCCATTAGGTGTTTCAATTACATAGGACGAATATTGGTGATTGAAAATTGGGGTGTTACAACTATAATACAAAGAAGTTAAAGTAGATGGAAAAGAAGAATTCGCATGTGAAGAAACAGAGGAAAGATCATAAGATGAAAAGAAGGCTGGAATTTCATGAAAGTCTAACAAGAAAGAACGTGTCAAGAAAAAGAAGAAGGACAAGCATGAGAAGCAACAGGAATTAGTGATAGAAAGTAACTCAAGTTATTGTAAAGTAACCATGGTCATGTAACTAGGGTTGGAATGCCAGCTCTATATAAAGCCTTATAATTCTCATTTGTAATCAATCGATTGCCAAACCTCTCAACTGAAGTTTAATTGCACTCGAGCTCTCATATTCTCTCTTGTAAAGTTTCTTAATATTAATAAATTCTCAATTCAGTAATCTTTTCTAGAATTCTCTGAGGATCAACAACAATAACAACAATTTGAAAAGTGTCTAAGGTATGTCAGGCTAAACACCCTGTAAGGATTTAGGGAAGTAGTTTTATCAGATTCTAAATGAGTACGGTTTAATATGGGATTATAAGATTCAGATTTTTATGATCATTGTTATAAGAAAAACACTATGGCTACGCCTTTAGTAGGAAATGAAGGAAGGCTGTGCTGAAATAATCTAAAGGGAGAAGGTTGAAATCCAAGGGTATTATATGTAAATGATTATCTATGCATGAAAGAGGGCATAGATCCTTCTATAACACGAATCATGTTCAGTCAAAACCATGATGTTTGTTTTATATGTTGGTCATACATTCCTGGATCTTATCTGTCTCATGAAAGATACTCATCAATCATTTAAGGTTAGTCTTCCAACCTAATAAATCCTTTGCTTATAGTTTGAGTAAGGGCTTGTTGAGTCTCTTAAGCGATAGTCTTCTGACATTTCATCAGTATAGATTTTAGCTTTGTCTTTCCTGGTCCTTTATCTATCTAATGAGGTTTTTAATCATATAAGTTCTTTGGTGATGCCCAAAGACTAGCCTGAGGGATTGTGTCAATCACAACTGTTATAGAATATATTGAATCGATTAAGGAAAGTAAACATATCAGCAATGAAATCAAAAGAAGTAATCTCAATCAAGTCTTACAAATAATCCATCATTTCACTACTCTAAATGGAAATTTAGGTTGGAAGACTAACATAAGCCAAGAATTTGACCTTTTACAAAGCCTATACTGGGGCTCTGTCCCCAGTATAACCTTCTTTAGTATGCTCAATGAGAGGTGTAATAAGAAAATTATGAAAGTTCTGACGATATTCACCATTTTTGTAATAAGGAATATGTGACTAAACTTTGATGTATGCTATGCCAAAATTATGTTGTTTCCTTATTTCTTCATTTAAGGTTTCTCCAAATGGTAAATCACTTATGTCTTCTGATATACAGAATGCTGCCACCATTCCATAAGCTAGAAATTTCATGTAATCAATTGGATATTCTTCACCTTTTAAGACATGTGTAGGTCTATCCAAATCAATTACTAATTTAAGAAGGCATGTATATACAAATTCACCTGAAGAAGGTTAATGAGGGGTGTAAAATCTGGCAAGCTAGGTGATTGATCACAAATAGCCGAATGACTTATGCTGGTAAACAACTTGATTACCTAGATCTTGAATTAGGTAAGCCTATAGCTAAAAGAAGTATTGATGAAAAGAAATTTAGATGCTTTGCTAAAGGAACTCACAAACTTTCACTTTAGAGGTAGCACTTTGTTGTTGAGGGTCTTCCCTATGCTTTCATTAACGAGAATGTGATTCTTTTCATCCCATTGAGGGGTACTTTGTTGTTGAGGGTATGGTAAATTGTACTTATCCTCTTCTATTGTTAAGGTATGTACATCAAATAGAATGATGTTTGAAGAGTTACCTTTGAGTTTCTCAACTTTCTCTCTCCTCAACGTCTGACCATCTCTCTCTCTCCTCTTGGAAGTTCTTCAAAAACCATGGTTCAAAGATGAAGAGACGAGCAAGAGAGATCATAATGAGTTTAGGAAGCATGAATCATAAGTTCCAAGCTTCTTACCTTAAGTTTGAGTGAAACCGAGCTCTCCTTCTTGCTTCTCGTTCTGCACCGCCTTAGCTCTCTCTCTCTCGTTTGTTCTTGCGTTCTATTTGCATGGGAATAGAATGAAGAAATGGATTAATGAATGGAATAATAATAATATAGTTTAAGTTAATAGAATAACTTAACATGGGTAGCATTATTCCATTGGTTCACTTGTGTAATCTCTTCTTTTAATATTTCATTTCCTTCCTTACTCTTCTTCATTCCACGTAGAGCATAAGAAAAAGAGAGGGAATTATGATTCTCAACTATCCCATTGTCATATTGTAAGTAGTTGACTTTGACTAGTTGGCCTTGTGTGATAATAATTCACAAAAAATGGGCTTATTCATTATCAAGTAGCCATTTTCCCCTGTTTAGTTCTCATATAATTGATATTATTAGGAAGATTGGGGAAAAATAATTGATTCCCACATTTTGGAAAAATTATGATTTTGCCCTTACAATTAATGATTTATCCCGGTAAATCATTTCCTGCTTCTTTTCCTTTGTTTTGGCCAATTTTTAACCTATATAATAGGCAATTCACTGTTTTATTCCATTAGGTGCTTTAATTACATAGGAGGAATATTGGTGATTGAAAATTGGGGTGTTATACCCTCAACAACAAAGTTCCCCTAAATGGGATGAAGAGAATTACATTCTCGTTAATGAAAGCATAAGGTCCGGATTAGGTGTTTACAACTTTAACCGCATCCCTCAGGTATATGATAGTCAGGTACCAATGCCAAATTTCAAGACTACACCTGTAACACTACCAGTAGTAGGATAGCAATAAGGAAGACATCGCGGCCAAAACTACCCATATGAATATATAGGTGAACTTCCTCGTGAATGATGGATCAATACTAATCCTTGTAGGAATACCTCCACAACTTTGGGAAGAGGTTATAGGATGATGGGAATCATCCACTATTCTACATTGTTCAAACATTGCTTTCGCTAACAACCAAGAAAAGGTTCACTACATTGAGAATCTTTTAGGTGAAACAGCTAAATACTATTATTTAAATTAGGTTTTTGCTTTTCCTAATGACTATAATGGCCTTGTAGCTTCAACCAATAATACCCAGAATATAACTGGACATATTTGGCAGCTTATAATAGGATATGATCCCTCTAGAGGAACAACATAAGTGTAGGATAAAGCCTTACAGGATATAGAAAGGCTAGTCATTGAAAATATGAAGGATATAGATAGTTATTCGGATGCTTTCCTTAATCTTGCATCTAAAACAAAACAGGCTTTCACACAGAACATGAGTGATAAGTTCTTCAGTAAACTACCACCACCCTTTAATAGTATCTTAAAGGATGAATGGTACAGAACCTACCCTAATGTCACACAGGGCATTGCACCAAGAATAGTCTTTACTAAAGAATACCTTAAGAAGAAATGTATAGAAAATAAGGTAGCTAAATAGATGAAATATTACAACTTCTATAAACATGTTTATATTCCAGGATATTTCTCGAAAGATAAGAGGAGGCTCAGACGAGCTACGAATTACAAAAATGGAATACCGTAGAAGAACAACATTAAGAAGTTTAAATGGCACAAGCTCCCTGTTAAGAAATGTAGGTGCTATACTTGTGGTGAAGAAGGACATTACGCAAGATAATGTCGAAGCAAAAGAGGAAACACATACATGTTTTCTCTCTATCACTCTCTTGACATTCCCCAAGATTGGGATATTGTCAACTTTGATCAAAATGATCCTAACAATGACAGTGAATATATAGGTGAACTTCCTCGTGAATGATGGATCAATACTAATCCTTGTAGGAATACCTCCACAACTTTGGGAAGAGGTTATAGGATGATGGGAATCATCCACTATTCTACATTGTTCAAACATTGCTTTCGCTAACAACCAAGAAAAGGTTCACTACATTGAGAATCTTTTAGGTGAAACAGCTAAATACTATTATTTAAATTAGGTTTTTGCTTTTCCTAATGACTATAATGGCCTTGTAGCTTCAACCAATAATACCCAGAATATAACTGGACATATTTGGCAGCTTATAATAGGATATGATCCCTCTAGAGGAACAACATAAGTGTAGGATAAAGCCTTACAGGATATAGAAAGGCTAGTCATTGAAAATATGAAGGATATAGATAGTTATTCGGATGCTTTCCTTAATCTTGCATCTAAAACAAAACAGGCTTTCACACAGAACATGAGTGATAAGTTCTTCAGTAAACTACCACCACCCTTTAATAGTATCTTAAAGGATGAATGGTACAGAACCTACCCTAATGTCACACAGGGCATTGCACCAAGAATAGTCTTTACTAAAGAATACCTTAAGAAGAAATGTATAGAAAATAAGGTAGCTAAATAGATGAAATATTACAACTTCTATAAACATGTTTATATTCCAGGATATTTCTCGAAAGATAAGAGGAGGCTCAGACGAGCTACGAATTACAAAAATGGAATACCGTAGAAGAACAACATTAAGAAGTTTAAATGGCACAAGCTCCCTGTTAAGAAATGTAGGTGCTATACTTGTGGTGAAGAAGGACATTACGCAAGATAATGTCGAAGCAAAAGAGGAAACACATACATGTTTTCTCTCTATCACTCTCTTGACATTCCCCAAGATTGGGATATTGTCAACTTTGATCAAAATGATCCTAACAATGACAGTGATATTTGTTCAGTTATTAATGAGGATGACCTTGAAACAAAGGTTGCCACAGATTTCCAGTTTGAATTTTCTAGTCCAATTTTTGTCATATTAGAAGACTGGAACATTTCCAGAGCTTTAAGAACTTTAAAACTACCTCAGAGTCTCTACAGTCATTATTTTTTTAATCATTTTAATACACCAAGGCAATCCCCCAGGTGCTTTTTCTGTAACATGATCCTAAACAAACTAATTAGGACAAAGTGTCAATATTGTGAGCTTGTTCTTTGTTATTTATGTGCCAAACATAAGCTAGATATTACCATTCCTGTACTTTTTGAACCAGTTCAGTCTACCACTGACTACCCTACTCTTATAAGGGAACTCATAAACAGGAACAAATATTTGGAATTCCATATTGAATAGTTACAACATTAGCTTGCCCAACAACAACCTCCCTTAATAGACAAAAGAAAATACGTAGATCCTCATGGAAGTCTAGAAATTGAGGGAATCCTTAAACAGGTAAGTAATAAAACTCTAACCATTAGAGAGAATATACCCTGTACTTTTGAACCTCTACTAGAAGAATGTGAGGAAGATGTTATTCTCCATTACCAAGGTGAGAAGTCAGTCAAGAATAATTTGTTAAATTACCAAGCCATTATTTATGTAGAAGGAGAATCTCTAGTGCTTAATTGCATTATAGATACATGCGCAAGTAAGAGCTGCATCACTCTGAAAGTAATTCTCAGACATTATTATGAGGAAATGTATATGCATGTACATGTCACAACCCTCAAAATTGGTAATTTTATTAAATATAAATTAAAAAAGGCTGACGTTAGATTTAACAAAGAAAGATACACTCTCCCCCTAACTTATGTCATGACTTTTGCTCTTGAAGATAGAACACAATTAATTATAGGAAAGAATTTCTTAGACAGCCTAGGAGGAGGACATCTATGTTTAGGAAATGAATTCATAATCTTGAAACATATAGACAGAGTGATCACTTCCCCAGTAAGCCAAGGTATTGACTTCAAAGTATTATAAGAAAGAGAGGAAGATATAGAATAATTAGGAGATGAAGATCTCCTAATATAGGATTGTATATGTTATAGTATAGGAAAATTAACAGATTTTGAAAATCAGATAATCCATCTCCTTAATAATCTTCAACAACTTTAAGTATTAGGAGACAATCCCACAGCTCTTTAGGAGAAAAACAAGATCACTTGTAAATTAGAAATCATTAACCCAGATCTTACTATTCAAGATAAGCCCATTGTTCCCTCTCTCGCTGAATAAGAAGAATACCATAAGCACATTCAAGTCCTACTATAAATAGGAGTAATCAGACTAAGTCAAAGTAGGCATGGGATATCGGCATTTATTGTCCACTCTGAAACAACAGTTAACCCTGATGGTTCCCAACCAGAGGTAAGAGTAGATTAGTTTTTAATTACAAAAGATTGAACAATAATACATACAAGGATCAATACAGTCTCCTAGGGATTGATGCTTTATTACAAAAAATCAAATCTAAAAAGATTTACAGTAAATTTAATTTGAAATCTGGTTTTCATCAAGTAGCTATGCACCCATAATCAGTTACTTGGATAGCTTTTTGTGTTCCACAAGGCTTATATGAATGGCTTGTAATGCCTTTTGGCCTTAAGAATGCACCAGCCATCTTTCAACAGAAGATGGATAATATTTTTAATGAGTATAGTAGTTTTGTTGTCTGTTATATTGACGATATATTAGTCTTTTCATATGATATATCGCAGCATGTTCAGTACCTTAAGATATTCATTGATGAGTGTCTTAAGAATGGTCTTGTTCTTTTAAAAACAAAAATACAAGATTAGAGTACCCAAAGTGAAATTCTTTGGCCTAGAAATAGGAGAAGGAAAGGTTAAACTCCAACCTCACATAGTGAAAAGTATAATGGAATTCCAAGAAGAAACTCTTGTTGAAACAAAGAGTTTACAGCATTTTTTAGGAATTCTTAATTATGCTCGGAACTATGTCCCAAATCTTACAAAGTATACAGGACATTTGTATTCAAAATTGGCACCTCGAGGAGCGAGGAAATTCAACAAACAGGATTGGAAGAAGATTACAGAGTTAAAGAATATTATTAAACACCTTCCAGATTTAGAATTACCTCCTGAGGATAGTTATATTATTATTGAATCTGATAGATCTCTCGATGGATGGGGAGGAATCCTTAAATGGAAACCCCATAAGGGAGACCTTTCATCAATAGAAAAGGTAGCCAGATATGCTTCAGCTAAATATAAAACAACAATTTCATCCATTGATGCAGAGATTATGGCTTGCATCAACAGTTTAGATAAATTCAAAATTTTTATTATAGATAGAAAGGAATTTACACTCAGAACTGATTGCGAGGCTATTATTAATTTTTATAATAAATTGGCCACTACCTGAAAGTTAAGTAGAAATAGGTGGGTTAAATTTTGTGATTATCTTACTTGTACAGGTGTTATAGTTCACCTGGAACATATAAAAGGAAAAGATAACACAGGAGATGACAAGTTATCTCACATAATCACTAACAGTGTTTCTCTTACTTTTGCAAAAATTTGAGATGAATAAAGGTAAGGAGAAGGTAGAAAAGATGGCATCAAAGGCCACAACAGGATCCCACAGAGTATAATCTTCTTACTCAACAACTCAGAACAGTTCTCTCATGACGTTTGGAGAATCAGTCCTGATAAAATATCCACCAGGACACAGTAAAATTTTTAAACCATTTCCTTATCTACCTACCCCCGATGAGTCATAACAATGTATATTAGATGTACTATGGAATGCTTCTACAGGAAAACAGAAGCACCCATCTCTTAATGCTTTAAATTATTATTTTTCAAAAATTCGGGAAAAACCCCTAAGAGAGAATTTCTCTTTTTATATCTTGTTTTGTGGGGAAAGACCAGGTATTTATATAAACTATCCTGAAATGGTCAAAGCCATTGGAAGAAATCCTAAACCCTACTGGTTAGGATATTACAACTTCCAAGACGCCTGGTAACAGGCCACAACAACTTTACCACTGCCTATCTTCGTGGAAGGAAAATCCCTAGAGAAATTACCCCTATATGTATGTATATATTCTCTTATGGAGAACAGGATAAAACAAGCAAAATTAACCAACATTTCTCTATTTCAGTCTAATATCAAATTACAACAGGAGCTGGAAAAGGAACAAAAGGAGAGTTAGACTGTTAAGGAACATTTTAGGAGATTGAATCTTAAGAGTCAGGATCTGAAGGATCAAAACAGCCACCTTCATAACCTACTCTTAGGAACATAATCTTTTAACAGGCTACAGATATCCTGCCTTAACCCTAACAAGTGGAGGGTGATTCAAGAAAATATAGAGAACATTGCCCTTTTCTTTGAAATTCAATCATTCATTGAAAGAAGACATGTTTAGAAGCTGATGGATCTTCAGCAACAGCTTCTTGATCTCCATCACAGAGCACCGCCCGATGGACGATACCGAATCTACCAAGAAGTTACCAATTAGGTCAATACAGAAGGTGAATTTGTATATACTAGCCTTCTTAAATTAGTAATTGATTTGGATAGACCCATACATGTCTTAAAAGTTGAAGAATATCCAATTGATTACATGGAATTTCTAGCTTATAGAATGGTGGCAGTATTCTGTAATCAGAAGACATATGTGATTTACCATTCGGAGAAACCTTAAATGAAGAAATAAGGGAACAACAGAATTTTTGCACAGTATACGTCAAAGTTCAGTCACAGATTCCTTATTACAAAAATGGTGAATATCATCATAATTTTCATAATTTTCTTGTTACACCCCTCATTGAGCATACCGAAGAAAGTTATACAGAGCCCCAGTGTGATAAATATCTCAACGACCCTCATCTATACAAGATATTGGGCAACAGGCATGTAGCAAATTATAGTACCCTAATCTTCGACCTAGTTGTTAAATGTTCACATTATCATGTCTAGATCCTAAAAGATCAAAATCATCTCAGCCGATATCAGCTGAGACCCCAAAATATGGATCCTGATGACTATGGCAACACATATATGTTTGATAAAGAATACATGGCAGACATAGATTAAAGTTATGACATTTGTATAGTACAATAATAATCTACTTTCACAAAAGCAGATTCTTTCTTTAATAATTGTACATTTCTTTATTAAAGTTTATGCCAGCTTGCATGCTAGAGCATCTTTTTGGATTTAAAACAATGTAAAGTCCACAGATTTCAGATAGTTTCAAGTCCGTACAGTTAAATCCTCGTGTATATAAGTCATGGATTCACTGTCTATAGACACCATGACTCAGAACCCGAACTTCCAATAGAGTAAATTCACAGAAAACTCTAATCTCTTTCCCTCTCTTCAAAATATTCTTAAGCTTCCAAGGCAGGCTTCTTAGGAACTTTGCCACTATGTAAAGTCCTACCTCTATACAGATAAGTAGGCACGGGGCTGAAAGAGCGGAGGCTCCCTCATTCTGGTATCAAAGCATACAATCATGAAGGTATAAATCCTTTTCTTATGGTTTGAGTAAGGGCTTATGGAGTCTTGGAGTCTCTTAAGCGATTGTCTATTGACCTTTCATCAATATAGATTTTAGCTTTATCTTTCCTAGTCCTTTATCTATCTAATGAGGTTCTTTATCATATAAGTTCTTTAGTGATGCCCAAAGACTAGCTCGAGGGATTGTGTCATAAGACCTAAGGAGGCAGACTAAACAATCTGGCAAGTTAGGTGACGGATCATAAGTAGCCGAATGACTTATGCTAGTAAACAACTTGATTACCTAGATCTTGAATTAGGTAAGCCTATAGCTAAAAGAAGTATTGATGAAAAGGAATTTAGATGCTTTGCTGAAGGAACTCACAAACATAAGTACCACTCAGACCATACTCATTTGAATCTGATATCTTATCTTTGCTCTTTAATTATGTGTAATCACTCTACTAAATATCATTCCGATAACTCTCACTTTAGAAAGATTATAAATTTATTAACTTCGAAAAGAACTTCTTTTGCAACAATTTTTGGAAATCTTGAATACGTTAAAAACCATTAAGATCTGTCTTATTTAGGAAAGATTCCCACTAAAAGGGAACTACAGTCACTAATTTAGAAGATTGGTTTTGAACTAAAACAGACAGAAACACAACAGGAAGTTGAAGAGTTGTAATTAAAACTTGTTAAGTTACAAGAACGTATAGAATATCTTTATGCTTATCTTCATAACTTAGAAGGTCAAATTATGTCACGAATAGAACAAAAGCGTAATCTTTTATTAGGTTAATGCTTCCTCTAATAACCTTTTTACAAAGGTTAGAATATGAACATTTAGCTGAAACAAGATCTGTATTAGCTTATCTTATCCGAATATATCTGAGACATGCACAGACTAATTATTTGTTAACAACGGTTGTCAGAAGGGATCCTATATCCTACAGATATTTTTTGTGTTTATTAACAGTTTTTATCCAAGTTCTGGAACAGGATTATTTATGATTGTTTAGTTCTTGAATTAGTTAGCAAATAGAGAGATCATATCAGCACAACCTTCCTTCGTTTCCTACTGGAGGTGTAACCATAATATATCTCTTATAATAATGATTATAAGAACTTGGATATCATAATCCCAATTTAGATCATACTCCTTTAAATTTCAATAAAACTACTCCCCTTAACCCCTATAAGAGGTTTAGCCTGACATACCTTTGGCGCTTTTCAAAATATTATTATTGTTGTTGTTCTCCAAGCAATTCCAGAATAGATTACTCGAATAGAGATTTTATTGATAGCAAAAGTGTTTACAAGAAGGCTTGAATGTTCAAGACTCAAACTGAGAAACTTGAAAACTCAATTACAAACTTGATAATTTACACTTCAAATTACAGGCTTATATAGAGCTAGAAATAAACTATAGTTACGTAACTCTAGTTACTTTTTCTAACTCTAGTCCTCTTTTTCCTGTTTCTTCACATGCTTCTGTCCTTCTTCTTCATATTTTTGTTGACACATTCTTTTGATGGGAATCTTGATAAGATCTTCTTCTGACATATTTTCTTCATATGCAAATTCTTCTCTTATTAGCTCAGCTTCTTTGTATTGTTCTGCCGACAATTCTCTTTTTATCTTCAAAATCTTTCTTCGGATTCTTTTTTCTGCTTTTCTTGCTTTTTCCAATCTTTTCTTTATTATCTTTATTCTTCTTTTAAATTCCTCAATTGCTTTTTATTCTCCTTTTTCTTTACTTGTCAATTCTTGTCTGTCCTTTCTTTTGTCTTCTTCCATTACAAAATATTTGGATTTAGTGCGATTGATTGTTCCTTTCCTTTCCTTTCCTTTCATGTTCTCTACAATAATCACAATTACAGTTGGGATATTCAGATAATAATCTGTATACTTTCTCACTGGTTTCTTCAGTATGATCCATTTCATTCCTCTTGATATTATCATACCAACTATGAAATGATCCATGAGATCTATTACTTCTTCTTCCAAGGGAATATATACAAGTTGTTTCAGTCTTATGATACACCTAAGGAATTTCTTCTATATTGGCTACAATTCTATTCATTTCCTGGAAAATAATGTGATGATCCTGAGCTCTTATATTTGAGACTCTAAACTAGAATTCATTATCATCTTTAATTTCCTCTTTTTGTTCTGGTTCGTACTCGGTTAGTTTCTTAGTGGTTCCAAGTCTGATTAAATTTATAGGATGATAAAACTTGTCAGGTGTAATTTCTGCAACTGTAGAATAACACCTAATAAATACTTGGTGCTAGGTTACAATTTTGAAATAACTCTTCAAGGCTTCTTTAAATCTTGGTGGGAATTTTGAGATTTCTTTGAGATTAGGTGATGGGTAAATGGTCTCTATTAATCCATAATTATACAAGGTTCTTACTATATCTGGTGGTGTTCCTGGATAAACTATGGCCTTATTGAAAGCATAATGAGAGACATATCTAATGGTTTTATGAGACAAGCTTAAAAGATTCAAATTCTTAACAACAAGCTTATAAAATTGGTACTGTTGGGGTATATTGAAAATATTAGATGTGGTTAAGGTCTTGGTATTAGTCTTGTTGGGCAATGTTGTTTTATAGGATGAACTGACTTCTTTTTCTTTTTCTTGACTCTTTATAATTTAGGCTAAAGCGATTATTTGCTTTGGACTTTCTTGTTTTGGGCTTTTGGGTTTGGTTTGGGTAGATGACCCAATTACAAGTACTTCCTTGTCTTTATTCTTGGTTTAAGTCGAAGATTTATTTTCAGGTTCTTCTTTTACTTGTAGTTGTTCCAACTTAGTGTATATGTTGTTTATTGCTTCGTTAATATTAGATAAAGAATTTGATAAACTCTGTATACTAGTACTAACTTGGCTACTTAATAAACTCATATTTACTTCTAGAACATTAATCTTCATTACAAGGTGAGTCATATAAGGAGATTCCTCAGATGGCTCCATTACTGGTAGTCTGTTTACAAGACTGTTGTAACATCCCAAATTTTGGGACAGGAGAATTGAAAATAAGTCTGACTCAAGTGGACTGTGATAAGTAAAATATTTGCATATTTATTTTCCCTTATATGATATTTTATGGATGATATTTTGAGCTTAATGTAATGAATTTGGGTATAATTGATAAATAAATAATGATTTTCTTCTGACAGGCTGTGCAATACCATATTAAGCAGATATTCAGAAAAGCATAAAAGGAAAAAATGTAGTAAAACACTATTCATACAACTGTAGCAAAATATAGGAACACTGTAGATATGGTACTGTAGCGATATAGCGGGGATCACTGTAGAGTATTGTAGTAGTCAGTAGTGTAGGAGTGGGATGGTTCGGTGTGGTTCACTGTAGCTAGTAGGTGGTCGGTTCACTGTAGCAGTGCGATTCACTATAGCAAAATCATTGTAGAAATTCACTGTAGCAGTCTAAAAATGAAGCCTATAAATAGAGCTTCTTGGCAGCCTAAAATGAAGAAGAAGAAAGAGAGAGAGAGCTTCTATTTTAGAGAAAGAATTGTTATTTTTAGAATTTATTTCTTGCATTTTTTTTACTTCTTGCATGCCTCCTACATGGATGGTTTTACCTTTTATATAGAAGGCCTAGGTAGTCCTCCTTTATGGATAGTATAGGTTGCCACCTACATGAAAGGTTTTACCTCCTATATGGTAGGCTAGATTTTCCATTTTCATGCATCTTGTAGTTGTATTTTTATGTTTTTGTAATTAATTTTTATGCAATATTTATGATGTTTGTAATTTATTTTGGTTTTGTTTTTAATTTTATCATGAGTTAAATTTTCCTTTTCCTAGGGTGATGACGTAGCTAGTAATGACGGATTGAATCTTAACTTATTAAATCTAGTTTTAATTTTTCCTTCATGATTGAGTTTTAATTATTGTTCTTACTGCTTTTAATTAAATGGCCACCATTTGGATGATTTTAATATGCATGTTGAGATCGGAAGGAGATACATATGTGTGGATCCTATAATTAAAACCATAATTTGCATATGAAATAAGAATATTTCATATGGGTTGTGTAGTCTTAATGAGTTCCATAAATCTTAATACATGATTAATTGCTTAAATTCATATAGTAATATATTAGGTTAGCAATTAATTATAGAATTGCTTGACCTTGAAAGAGGCTAGTAATTAAATTAGGGAAATTCGACTATCAATTATGTAGAATAAATTGGACTAGAATATAAAAGTGATTCAATCTGGAATTTGTTAAGTAAAATCTAATCCCTAGGGCTTTTTCTCATATTTGTCTACATATCACTTGTATTCATATTTCATCAATTTTATCTTGCAATCTCAATCACAATTAATCGACCGACTAAATAGTACTAAGATTACCAATTTGGTACTTAGTGATCAATCCTCGTGGGAACGATACTCTACTCACTTCTATATTACTTGTTTACGATAGTGTATTCTTGCACTTTCTAAATACACCATCCTACACTCGTAACAGACTGCTAAGCCCTGGTTTAACAAGTGTTCTAGTAGGGCATGATTTTATTATCTAAAATACCTTTATACCCTTAGGGGTATTAAAGAGTATAGGGAATGGAAAAATAAGGCAATTAGTGGTCACACACAACATAATTATATTTAGAACACAAAAGAGATTTGCTGCTAGTGAGTTTTCCAGCGAGACAGTCATGTTGTGTGACATTTTTCAATGGGAAAATGGTGTCCAAAAATTCTAAAACTTTTCTGAATGAAATTATACCTATCGATCTTTAATTTGATAGGTCATATAAACCATTTAGATATGTACACAAAGAGATATATATTTTTGAAGTTAGCCCAATAAAAGTAGAGATTTTCAATGGCAGCGTCCAAAAACAATAATTCTGGGAATGGTGAACTTCCATTTAGCCAAATTTTATATTTTTCTTTAAAAATGTTCTTAATAAGCGTTACATAGCCTTTAGGAAAACCCAAATTAGATATCCATACAATTAGATATAAATTTTCAAAGTTTTATAAAAATTCTGCTCAGTTTTTCTGCTAGTGCGAAAATAGAAATAAATGCAAGGGCAAAATGGTCATTTAACCCACAAAAGTAAGCAACCATTATTTTTACCTTTTCTTGCTGACCAATTCAGTCAAAGTGGGAAAGATGAAGGGAAAGCATATATTTGGTTAAGACATAATCAAGAAGAAAATCCTTAACCAATCACAAGGAAGCATAAGTCAAAAGCGAAAGGCATAAGACCATGATTAATGAATTGTAAGAGGCATTATATACTCCCTCTTCTCCATGATGTTTCCGTCAATAAAGGGGAAGGAATAGAAATATTTGTGTGGTCTCCATAAATACAAGAAAAGAAAGTAAAAGATGACCAATTGAAATTTACTTAATTGAATTTCCATTACACCAACTTATGACATAAGCCAAGTAATATTTCAAAAAGCCAATTCCTGTCTTTCCTCTCATTATTTTCATCTAGCTGAACCAAGAAAGAGAGAGAGAGAGTTCAAAAGTTCAAGAAAACAAGAAAGAAGAAGCTAGGGTTCCAAGCCAAAAACCAAAGGTAAGAGCATGAAAACTTAGTGTTTATGCTTCCTAATCACCTTGGAACCTCTCCTAACCTCTTCTCCTCCATGAAATCCATGTTTTTCAAGACAAATCAAGAGAGAGGAGAGAGTGAAAAGTGACATCTTAGAGAGATAAAGTTAAGGAATCCAAGGTAAACTCAAGAACCTAGCTTATTTTGTTGATTATTGATGGTTCTTGGTAGTAGTTGTTGTTGTTGTGGTTGTTTGGGCTTGATTTGTGATTTTGGGAAGCTCAAACCCTAAGGGGTTATGCTACCCAATTTTTCAATAATCATGGGGGAAAGGTTTTTAAGTGATTAAACATGTGATTAGAGGTAGAAAGAAGGAGGTTTATGGATTTAAAATCAAGAAACAACATTTTTCCTTAATTTTTCAGATTTGGTCCAGGGGCATTTTCATCCTCTTTGGTTTGTAATTTCATCAATTTGATGGTTCCATTGAGTTTATAAGGGAAAATTATGTAGGGTTCATGTAGACTGCGAAGTAAGAAAAGTCCTAGAATGCGAAATGACCAAACTACCCTTAAAACCCTAAGTTAGGGCTGCTAAGGGTAATTTCTTAATTTGGGCCTTATTTTGACTAATCTGAGGTTAAAAATGGATTCTACATGCGAAATTGTGTAGGATTAGTCTAGATCATATTTAATTGTAAATTATCGTTTATAGGTTCTATCTTATTCTTAGATTTTATTCCTAAGCATTTTACTATATCTTTTATATCATCTTTTATTTCTATCACTTCTTTCTTTATATTTTTTTACTTCCTTTTTTATTTCATATATCTTTTATTCTATAGGTTTTGCTAATTCTATTTATATGAAATTCATAATAGGTATCACATAGTACATGTAAGAAGAAGTTACTACCTGGTTGCTTTCCTTTAGAATCCTTTTCTCATGTTTCGGAGCTCAGGCAAGTCTTAGACTTTGGACCATCTCCAATTCCTACAATATCCAAACACATCATAGATGAGTCATTACTCATTCGCTCATCACCTCAAACTCATGATATTGGTTAATTTAGCTTGACAATGCTAAATTACCAAAATGCCCCTATACCCCCCCGGTCTATTTGGACCTTACTAGAAATCATGATTTGGGATATTCCTATACAATTTAGAGTGTAGAATGTTTTTGACCTTAAATCATGATGAAAATGCCCTTGGTAGCCCTTTCCTTTGAGTTTTAAGGATAATTTTGTCATTTATCATTATGGGGCTTTTCTCACTTCGTCAACAACATATACCCTACACAATTTATCATCTAAACCCAATGTAATCATTCAAATTATCAAATTCCATTTCCTTTTCCATGTTCAAGATAGGGTTTAGATTTTAGGTTCTCAAAAAAATTGTGTTGGTTTCTCATTCTGTCTTACTTAATCACCTCCTTTCTACTTATAATCAAACTATTAGCTATTTAGACATTCATTAGATAAGGTTTAGAGGAACTTGGATAATAAGGTCATTTAGGTTTCTTCACCTTTCATTCAGAAGAACAACCAAACCAATCCAAGAATCACACCAATAACATCAACCAAAGCATAAGAATCAAATTTGAAGGTTTACCTTTGGATTTCTCAACTTTCTCTCTTCTCAATGCCCAAATTCTCTCTCTCTCTCTCTCCTCTTGGAAGCTCTTGAAAACCATAGATTCAAGGAAGAAGAGATGAGTAAGAGGGATTATGGAAGGATTAGTAAGCAAGAATCACATGATTATGACTTCCTTACCTTGAGTGTTGGAGAAACCTAGCTTCTTCTTGCTCTACCACCTCAGCTCTCTTTCTTGTTCGTTCTGGTTCTATTTTGGATGAGGAATGGAATGGAGAATGAATGAAGGGAATGGTTTATTAAGTTAGTCAAATAACTTAATAGGAGGCACTATTCCATTGGTCCAAAAATCTCATTTCTTGTTCATTATTTCACTTCCCTTCCTTGCTTTTTCATTCCACGTAGAGCATGAGAAGTGAGGTAAATATATATTGATCTCAACTATCACATTGTCATCTTGCAAGTTATTGACTTTTGTCCTTTGACTTTTGACTATTTGACATTTCTTGATAATAATTCACTAAAATAGGCTTATTAATTATCAAGTAGCCAATTCCCTCTTTTTAGTGATCATATATTCAAAATTATTGGAAAGATTAGGGAAAAATAATCGTTTCCAACTTTATGGCAAAATTACCATTTTTCCCCTACGTTTAATGATTTATTTCAGTAAATCATTTCTTACTTATTTCCTTTGGTTTGACCGATTTTTGACATGTATAATAGATCTTTAGCCATATCGTTTCATCTTCCAATTTTGGTTACAGTAGTAGGCCTTTAGGTAAACCTTAATTGCTCATTTGTGTCCGTGCTTAACCAAATTGTGTGTAACCGACAATTAAAATATTATAGTAAACTCATGCAGACCACCATTCACCATTTTATTCCATTAGATGTATCAATTACATAGGAGGAATATTGGTGATATAAGATCGGGGTGTTACATAATACATAAGAAAATGAATATGAGGAATATGATGAATATAGAAATGTAAATGAAGGGTCAGTAGAAAAAAGAATGACATTTAATAAAAAGAAATAGATATGAAAACTGAACAATTACAAAATGAATCATTTATGGAGAAAGTAAGTAAAAAACTAAAATCAAAGAAGAACTATAAAACTCATGTAGTATTAGAAAAAAGACATCCTATAGAATTAACATTAATAGAAGGAGTATTAAGAATACCTTTAATAAGTAAAAGATTAATAGAAGAAGAACTAAAAAAGGTACCATTTAAGGATGAAATAACATAAATTTATATAGCAGGAATACAATTATTAGTAAAAGCATATTTTAAAGAAGGAATAGATACACCTATAGAATTATTAATAACAGATGGAAGAATAATAAGTGATGCAAAAGATAGTATAATAGGAATGTTAGCAGGAAACCTAATATGTCAAAAATTAAAATTTACATTAAATACCAACTTTGCAATATCTAGAATAGATGAACATATAAATCAAACTATAAATGTATATCATAAATTAGGAGGAATAAGATTATTAGAAGGGTCTAAAACAATAAGTATAACATCAATGATTGGATTAGTATTCACAAATGAACATAAAATATATAATAAAAATAAAGGAAGAATATGTATAGAAAAACATTTTATGACTATTTTACAAGAATTACCAGTAGATCTAACAACTATAACATTACCTGAACAATTGAAAATTGATATAGATAAAACTAGAGAATATGAATATATAAAAAGATTAGGATTACTAACTAATAATCAAATAGGAAAAAGATTATTAAGCTTTAATATGAATCCTAGAAGATTAAGTATAGATGGTATAAGAACACCAAAGGAAGAAAATAAAATAGTAAGATCATTGAGTAATAGTTTAGCAGAAATTCCTATAACCATAAAATTAGAAGAAATAAGACCATTTAATAGTAGAAAGGATAAAGAAATTATAACTCAAAACATTATAAAAGTAGAAATAAATAAAAATACAGAATGGATGTAAATAAAAGATTTAATATTAGAAGAAATAAAGGAAAGTAAAATAGATTTAAGATTAACAAAAGGTGAGCAAACAAATATAATAATAAGATTTAACAATAGAGATATAATGGAATTAACATTAAATATAGAAGAAGACATGATGAATTATGGATTAATATTAGGAAAATATTTTTTAGATAAAGTAAGTCCTTATAGAATACAAGAAAATAAAATAATAATTAACATAAACAATGTAATAATAAGATTACTAAAAGTGTTAAATGGATAATAATGATTATATAGAAATTAATGGACAATTAATGAAAGTATATAAAGCATATATAACTGTTATGAGATATATAAAGAAAAAATATGAAAAATTAAATAAAGAACAAAAAATAAGATTAAGAAAATTATATTTTGAAGATCCAAACCAATTTTTTGAAGAATATTATAACACTGTAGAGACAACTGTAGAATGGAGACATTATGCTAACAAATACAAAGAAATATTAGAAGTATTATCTAGAGTTTAAAATGAATATTAGAATTATTCCAATGGACAAATATAGAGTTAAAAATCAGGAAATAATAATACCACAATGCAATAAGACTATTATGAGAAAAATAATAAATAAATGTAGAAAGTGGAATGAAAGAGATGAAGAAACTATAAAAAAAATATAATAAATGATGAAAGAAGAAATAGAATAGAAGCAGGATTTAGAATTAGATATCAAGTATATTTAAGAATAAGAGATATGAATGAATATATAAAATATTAGAAGAATAAACTGAATATATTATCAGGTGCTTAAATGGATAATTTTTATATGACAAGAGAGGGACAATTTCTAAAAATATCTAGTAATAATAAAATCCTAATAAGAATATTGAAACATAAATTAGAAAGAACTATAAAAGAAGACATGAGAAGATTAAAAACATTATATTATAATGATATACCAAGATACATTCAAGAAAATAATAGAATTAAAGGAATAATGGAAGAAAGAATGAGAGTAAGGAATGAATTTGAGGAAAAATTAGAATTATTATCTAGGATATAATATGATGAATTATATTATATAAATTTAATTATGAAAAATATAGATCTAGGAAATATCATGCATTAGTAGATACAGGATAAAATTTATCTATAGCAAAATATAATGTTTTATCAACAGTAATGTGGAAAAAGAAGAAAATACCTTTAAGAATGGAAAGTGCAGGAAAGTAAATACATTTAATAGAATATGAAGCTTTAGATGTAAAAATACAAATAGGAAAGTACGAATTAAAACTAAAAGTATTAAACTAGTTTAATGAACCTTCTTGTGATTTGATATTAGGATTAGACTTTATAGAACAACATTATCCTATACATATGATTGAAAAAACATTTATATTTACTACACCTTATAAACATGAAGCATGAGGAATAAGAATAAATGAACCTTATAGTAGAAAAGATGAGAAATTTCAATAAAAAAGTAATGAAAATGAAGTACAATTTCTAACTAATAATAAGCCAGTACATATAAAACACATGTTAGCAACCTTAACTATAAGAGAAGTAGAAAAGCAAGAAAATTTATCTATAGAAGAAAGGTTAATAAATAATTATAGTGATAATCCATTAATATATTGGGAAAAATCAAAACCTTTAGCTAAAATAGAATTAAAAGATTATAGCAAAGAAATATACTGTAAACCATATCCATGGATAGAAAAAGATAGAAATGAATTTGTAATGTATATAGAAGAAATGAAGAAATATGATTTAATTAGAGAAAGTAGATCTGAGTACTCATCACCAGCAATGATAGTAATAAAACATAGTGAAGAAAAAAGTGGAAAATCTAGAATGGTAATAAATTATACTAAGTTAAATGAAATAGCTATAAGAAATATATATCCTATACCAAAAATGGAATTACTGTTTAATTTAATAAAAGGAAAAACTATATTTAACAAGTTTGATTGTAAATAAGGATTTTTTCAAATACAATTAGAAGAAGAAAGTAAAAAGTATACTACTTTTATTACATTAGAAGGATTATATGAATGGAATGTATTACCTATAGGTTTTCAAATGGTCCCAGTATATTTCAAGAATATGTATCAAAATTATTAAGCCCTATAAGAAACTTTGTTATAATATATATAGATGACATATTAATATTTTCAAAAGATGAAAAAGAACATGAAGAACACTTAGAAAAATTTATGGAATTAGTATAACAAAAATGAATAAATATATCACCTAAAAAAGATGAGTTAAGAAAAACTAAAATACCATTTTTAGCACAGATAATATCAAAAGATGGAATAGAATTATAAGATCATATAAGTAAGAAAATAAAAGAATTTCCTAAGGTAAATAATAAAAAGAACTACAATCATTCTTAGGATTAGTAAACCAAGCAAGAAATTATATATCTCATTTATCTAAATTGACTGCAAAAATATCTAAATTAGCAAGCGAAAAAATAATATGGAAATGGAATAATGAAACTCAAGAAATAATAGAAAAAATAAAATTGTTATGTAATAAGTTACCAAAATTAACAATACCTCTAGAAGAAGACATAAAATGGAAAATATATATAGATGCCTCTGAGAATTATTGGGGAGTAGCACCGTATTTTGAAGATAAAGGAGTAGAAAAAAATAACAAGATATGCAAGTGAAAAGTTTAATAAATCACAAAGTAGATATCATTCTAATTGGAAAGAGTTCTTAGCAATTAAGAAAGCTGTAGAAAAATTTGAATTATTTATAGTAAATAGCAAATTTATGATAAGAACTGATAATACACAAGTAAAGCATTGGTTAAAGAATGGAATAAAAAATGAAAAGTTGAGTAATAAAATGTTATTAAAATGGCATGGAGATTTGTCATATTATGATTATGATGTTGAGTATATTAAAGGAAAGAATAATCTAATAGCAGATTATTTGAGCAGAAGGAATCAGGAAACAGATCCAGTAACAGTCCTGTAAACAGACGACTAGTAATGGATCTGAGGAATCTCCTTATATGACTCACCTTGTAATGAAGATTAATGTTCTAGAAATGAATATGAGTTATTAAGTAGCCAAGTTAGTACTAGTATATAGTGTTTACCAAATTCTGTATCTAATATTAACAAAGCAATAAACGACATATACACTAAGTTGGAACAACTACAAGTAAAAGAAGAACCTGAAAATAAATCTTCGACTCAAACCAAGAATAAAGACAAGGAAGTACTTGTAATTGGGTCATCTACCCAAATCAAACCCAAAAGCCCAAAACAAGAAAGTCCAAAGTAAATAATCCCTTTAGCCCAAATTATAAAGAGTCAAAAAAAAAAAGAAGCCAGTTCATCCTATAAAACAACATTGCCCAACAAGACTAATACCAAGACCTTAACCACATCTAATATTTTCAATATACCCCAACAGTACCAATTTTATAAGCTTGTTGTTAAGAATTTGAATCTTTTAAGCTTGTCTCATAAAACCATTAGATATGTCTCTCATTATGCTTTCAATAAGGCCATAGTTTATCCAGGAACACCACCAGATATAGTAAGAACCTTGTATAATTATGGTTTAATACAGACCATTTACCTATAATCTAATCTCAAAGAAATCTCAAAATTCCCACCAAGATTTAAAGAAGCCCTGAAGAGTTATTTCAAAATTGTAACCTAGCACCAAATATTTATTAGGTGTTATTCTACAGTTGCAGAAACTACACCTGACAAGTTTTATCATCCTATAAATTTAATCAGGCTTGGAACCACTAAGAAACCAATCGAGTACGAACCAGAACCGAAAGAGGAAATTGAAGATGACAATGAATTCTAGTTTAGAGTTTCAAATATAAGAGCTCAGGATCATCACATTATTTTCTAGGAAATGAATAGAATTGTAGCCAATATAGAAGAAATTCCTTGGGTGTATCATAAGACTGAAACAACTTGTATATATTCCCTTGGAAGAAGCAGTAATAGATCTCATGGATCATTTCATAGTTGGTACGATAATATCAAGAGGAATGAAATTGATGTTACTGAAGAAACTAGTGAGAAAGTATGTAGATTATTATCTGAATATCCCAACCATAATTGTGATTATTATAGAGAATAGGAAAGGAAAGAAAAGGAACAATCAATCCTACTAAATCCAAATATTTTGTAATGGAAGGAGACAAAAGAAAGGACAGACAAGAATTGACAAGTGAAGAAAAAGGAGAAGAAAAAGCAATTTAAAAGAAGAATAAAGATAATAAAGAAAAGATTGGAAAAAGCAAGAAAAGCAGAAAAAAGAATTCGAAGAAAGATTTTGAAGATAAAAAGAGAATTGTCGGCAGAACAATACAAAGTAACTGAGCTAATGGGAGAAGAATTTGCATATGAAGAAAATATGTATGAAGAAAATATGTCAGAAGAAGATCTTATCAAGATTCCTATGAAAGAATGTGTCAAGGAAAATATGAAGAAGAAGGACAGAAGCATGTGAAGAAACAGGAAAAAGTAACTAGAGTTGTGTAACTATAGTTTATTTCCAACTCTATATAAGGCTGTAATTCGAAGTGTAAATTATCAAGTTTGTAATCGAGCTTTCATGTTTCTCAGCTTGAGTCTTGAACATTCGATCTTTCTTGTAAACACTTTTGCTATCAATAAAATCTCTATTCAAGTAATCTTTTTTGGAATTGCTTGGAGAACAACAACAATAATAATATTTTGAAAAGCGCCAAAGGTATGTCAGGCTAAACCTCTTATAGGGATTAAGGGGAGTAGTTTTATTAAAATCTAAAGGAGTATGATCTAAATTGAGATTATGATATCCAAGTTCTTATAATCATTATTATAAGAGATATATTATGGTTACACCTCTAGTAGGAAACGAAGGAAGGTTGTGCTGATATGGTCTGAATGGAGAAGGTTAGAGGTCTATTGAGGTCCTTTTGGAGAGACTCTCTGTAATATAATCTATGCATGAAAGAGGGCATAGATCCTTCTATAACCCAGATCATGTTACACACACACACATACATACATACATACATACATACATATATATATATATATATATATATATATATATGTATGTATGTATGTATGTATGTATGTATGTATGTATGTATGTATGTACTTGAGGGTGTGCTTATAACTCATGCCGTTTAGTCCACATGCTCGCCGATTTAAGGCCTCCTATTATAGGCCTTTCTTAGGTGGGCCCAGAATGGCAATTTTCAATTGGGCCTGGGTGGGCTTACTAGGTTGTGGGCGACTTGCTTAGCCCTAGTTCAGTGGCTTTGCTCTTTTTATAATATGATGTTTCTTTTACCAAAATAAATAATATAATGTTAAATTGGTAAGAGTATATATAGGATTGGGCCACTATGGTTCAGTGGCTTTGCTCTTTTTACAATATGCTACATAAGTAATAGGAAGTTTTTCAAGGTTAATCCACTACTATAGAAATCACAATATATGAAAGTTATTAACTACCATACATCACGGTTCCGAACCGTCATATATGCAGGCGCTATATATACTCCATGCAGTTAAATTAAAGTTTGGAATCATGATTCATTCAGTACTTATTATAATGGTTCCAACATAACACCCTGTTATATATTGAGTTATGGTGAGGCCATGTTATGCATAATGAAGTAATGATAATAAAACATGCTTACATAAACAATCGTTATATATACTGTAATACTAGCATAATAAATAATGGTTGTAACGTATATAACTGTTCTTTTACAATAACTGTTATATAAAGTTTAGCATGAATAACGGTTGTTATAGTGCAACCATAATTTATTTGCAACAAATGCTAACAAGTTTAATGAAACAATCGTCATATATATATATTTTTGTGTGTGTGTGTAATGGTTTTTATGTAAGAATTGTTACTTTTTTAGGAATTTTCTAAAAAATGGGTATTCTCCTTCCCCTACAAGTATACAGAATGAAATTGTACACAAATTTATAAATAACAGAAGCTCTTAAATTGAGTATAGCCATGCAACATGGAATACGACATTCCCGACTTTGGAGCTATACTTAATAGAACTTCCTACCATAAAGGGCTCAAGGGATATGCAACCTCAAACTAGAGTTGATAGAGAAGGAGGGGTTAGATATTGCTATAGAACGCCATCAGCATATGGTGTTCTATAACAAGATCTAACCTCTCCTTCTCTATTAACTCTTGCGTGAGGATGCATATGGAGTAAGACTTGATAGTGAAGGAGGTGTCAGATCTCACTATAGTACACCATCTGCTCCTCGTTTGGTAACATATGGCATTCTATAGTGAGATCTAATCCTCATTCTATATCAAGTCTTGCTCAAGGCCGTATACTTTTTAAGCCCTTTATGGTAAGGAGTTCTACTGAGTCTAGCCACAAAGCTGAGAATATCTTGTGTAATATTCCAAATTTTATTCACCAAAATTCCTTGTACATTTGTTACATTAAATGGAATAAAATGGTAAATTTTGATACATTTGAAATGGAAAAAATATTGATAGTAGAGGTTACATGAAATTTTGACCAAGTTAAGACATAAAAGCCCAATTTTTGTCTTCTTAAAGGCTTAATTTTGCAACCCAAAATTAAGAACGGAAGAGCATAATTTTTGACCCAATTTAATGTGTGAATCTTGGCCAAAAAGGAAAAGGAAGAAGGAAGACAACATTTAATTCAAAAAATTGAAGAAATGTAAGGGTAAAATGGTTATTTAGCTAATAAATCAAAAAACTCTTATTTTCTCCATAATTAAAGGCCAAAGTTATCCAAGAAAGAAAAAGGGAAAAGAAAATAGATTTTTGGATACTAAATATGCTATGTGGAAGCAATATTGGCTAAGTGGAAAAAGAAGAAGCAAAAAGTAAAAAATCATGTGCAAAATTCCACTAAATAATTATTATTTTAAGGAGGTGGAGATAGATATAATAAGAGGCCGTTTAACTCTTTCAAAAGGCCAAAATTTCAGCCAAATAGAGAGAGAAGAGAGAGAGAGCACAAGCTTGAAGAATACATATTACAGAGAATACATATTACTACCCTAGAAGAAGTCCTTTTTTAAAAAAGGGAAATAAAAAATGGACGGAGTGGTATTTTTGTAATTCTAAACTATAATTTTGAGCTTTAATCGTCCCTATTAAAATTTAGGATGTGTAAAGGGATCTTTAGGCGTCCCAAAAAATTAATTGGGACGCCTAAACCTTCCCTTCAAGCTCTAAAAGCTTAACTTTTTAACGATTTGATGAAATTTGGGACCCTTTAGGCATCCCTATTCAAAATAGAGGCGCCTAAACTTTAAAGACTGGTGCTTTAGGTGTCACTATTTTAAAATAGGGATGCCTAAACATAAGCACCAATGCATGTCAGTCAAAGACTGATATGTGATGAGGGATAATAGGCGTCCCTATTTTTATTAGGGACGCTTAAACTCTGCCCAATGGAACAAAGGCATCCCTATTTTAAAATAGGCAAACCTAAAGTTGCCCAATGTATGTCTGTCAAAAGATTGAGCTGTGAAGCCTACATTGGGCAATAGGCGTCCCTATTTATAATAGGGATGCCTAAAGGAAGACAATAGACGTCTCTATTATAAATAAGGACACATAAGGGACCTTTAGGTGTCCCCATTATGTAAGTAGGACGCCTAAAAGGCTATCAATCACTTGGACAACGTCCTCTACTTTCTTCTCTCTTGGTTTCTCATCAAAACATCCTCTGCTCTCCTCTCTCTCGGTTTCTAATCTCCTTTGCTCTCTTCTCTCTCCCCATTCACTTAAAACTTGGTACTCTCTTCTTTCTCCATCTCTCATCTCTCTCACGTTCTCAAGCCACCTTGTTCTGTAACTGCTAACCCAGCCTTGGTCATTCACTGGCATCACCAAATTCTTTATGAAAATGAGGAAAGAGATTTACCACCGTCATCCTCCCCTCACCACCGTGGCTTATCTTCCTCTACATCGTTGGCCACAGGTTAACTTGTGTTAGTAAAGAACTTGGAAGATTTCAAGTATTTTCCTTTCAAGTTTTTGATAGTCTTCATGAAGTATGTTATTGCATATGGTAGCTTTTAGAATATAACAAATTTCTTCAAATTTAAGTAGCAATGGAACTAGGACTGATACATTCTGTGATGTCATGGGGTTAATGAGGCAGAGAGAAATCTCCTTCATAAAGTAGTCGATTCTACTTCCTTGCTTCTTTTATGCTAACATCTAATGCTACTTTTCTTTTCCCTCTAAATATTGTTATGAAAAAAGAATCCATTTGCCTCATCATCTATCTTGAAGATGCTAGCAGAGTGTACGCCTGAGATTATAAATGGGATCAAACCCGCTACCTCCCACTTATAGGAGCTTTCATTCTAGTGGGTTAATAAGCCATTGGTTATGGGGTAGGTTATATAGCATATGAGACAACGATATTAATATTTTAGTGAAACTATATACAATAAAAAAGGTTCATAATCCCAATAATTCAACTTTAGTCAACCCTTAATTTCAATAATCATCTCAGGCTGACTGTAGATAGCGAAGACATCCAACTCTAATAACAATTCTAATATACACAAAAAAAACATAAGTCATACGTATGTCATTCATGCAAAACAATAAATATATCATACATGCACATAATTTGTCAAGATTTATAAAATTTAACCTGGTACAACTTGCTAACAAATTTTATTAGTAATTAACCTGGTTATTTATTATTTTATTAACTATTATCCATTTATTTTATCTATTTAAAGAGCCTCATGTATTGCATATTTTAGTCAAGTAATAAAGTGAGAATTTTAGGATATTTTCCTTATTGTATGACTCTATTCTTTTATTTACTTGCTACCATTTATTTTCTCCTTTACTAACACTACCCTGATTTTATTCCTTTCTTAAAATCAAGAGTTTGATTGTTATGAAGGGATTATGGCCTTAGATATGGTGGTTAAGTGTGGAGATGTATTGTTAGAAGTAGAAAGCTTGAAAAATAAGTATTGTTGTAATTTGGGGAACTCCTTTTCATAAAGGGAAGTTTTGCCTAAATTTTAATAAAATTTATATTTGGATAGATAAATATTTTAATGAAGAGAACATTAATTTTTTAGAAGCTAGAAAGCATTAAAAAATATGTTAAGAATTAAACTAGAAAAAACTTACAATATTAAGGAAAAAACAAGGCTCCTGGCCATGAGGAATTGAGAGGAAAAGAGTGAGATTTTGATAAATTAAAGTTGGCTTTTGTTTAATTACTATTATTTCAATTTTTCTTTTTAATTTCAAATGAAAAGCATGTATGAATAATTTGACTTCAAAAGTTAATGAACAAGGTTTCATTGCTTTAACGAAATTGTTGGATTAAATTGCAAATATTATCCTAAATTACCTTAGTTAGTTAGTTTTATTTAAATTAAGTTGAAATGGTTTGTTATTGAAATTTTGGGATATCTCACTTTTAAGGGGAAATGTTGCCAAAATTTAAAAAAATAGTAAAAGGAAATCCAATAGGTAACAATTGTTCTAAATTTGAGTGTTGTTGGAAATGGATTAGGTCGTAATAAAATGGATCATAGTTGGATAAATGCTTTGAGAACTAGTGAAGAATATGAGAATGTGGTAAAAGAGTTTATTAAATTTGCTAGAAGGAATGCTCCAACAAGAAATGATAAGTATTTTTGTCCTTGTGTCAATTGTTTAAATGAGAGTCGACGGGATGCTGATGTTATAAGGGATCACCTACTTTGTGATGGAATAAATCTTTGATACACAAGGTAGATATGGCATGGTGAGGAAGTAACGGATTATCCGTCGAACAATAAGGAAGTTGTAGATGTCATAAATGATAATAGAATGGAGAAAATGATTCACGATGTTGAGGTGGAATCCTTTGTGTAATTGCATGAATATGACGGTCTGCGGACTGATGCAGAGACACCATTGTACCCTGGGAGTAAGTACACATGGCTCACAGGGACATTGTATTTGGTCAACTTAAATACAACTTGTGGATGAACCGATAGTAGTTTTACACTACAACTTGAATTGTTGTGTGATATGTTTTCAGAGAATAATGTACTTCCAAACTATATGTATAAGGCCAAGAAAAGCTTGTCGACAATGGGTATATAGTACAAAAAGATACATACTTGCCTTAATGACTGCGTTTTGTATAGAAAAGTGTATGAAGGTCTCAGTAAGTGTCCTAAGTGTAAAACGTCACGATACAAAGTGAAGAAAGATGATGGTTGTGGCAAAGGTACAACTAAAAGGAAACCTTCAAAGGTTTTGTGGTATCTTCTAATAATACTATGGTTTAAGCAGTTGTTAGTGAGTGCAATAAAAGCAAAGAAGTTGAGATATCATTCTGATGAGAGAATATCTGATGGAAAATATCTTCGGCACCTGGATAACTCTCTACAATGGAGGAAAATAGATGAAATGTTCCCCTCAATTTGGTAGCGAGCCAAGAAACCTTTGGCTTGGGCTTTATAAAGATGAAATCAATCCGTATGGAACTTTGACTAGAATACATAGTTCGTGACCAGTTCTCCTTGTAATATACAACTTACCTCCCTAGCTATGTATGAAACGCAAGTATGCGATGATTTATATGATGATCTCTGGACCAAAACAGCTAGGGAATGATATCAATGTCTACTTGGTGCCTTTGATTAAGGAAGAAGTTGTGGGAAAAAGGCATAGATGTGTTTGATTCATATAAGAAGGAGGCTTTCAAACTACGTGCAATGATTTTCACCACGATAAATGACTTCCTTGATACGAAAAATTGTCAGGGCACAGTATGAAGGAGCATAAAGCATATCCGATTTGTGAAATAGACACATACTTCCATCAACTTAAGCATGGGAAAAAATGGTATACCTTGGTCACAGGAGGTTTCTTCATTAGTTCCACCCATATTATAGGTTAAGAAAGCATTTTAATGGCTTATTGGAGCATGGAATAGCTCCAAAGGCATTAATCGGGGATAAAGTTTATAGTCAGGTGGAACGTATTAATGTCACCTTCGGTAAAAATCAGAGGATTGCGGGTGAGAAGAACATATGGAAGAAAACATCAATTTTCTTTGATCTTTCATATTAGCGTAGTCTTGATGTAAGACATAGTATTATGTGATGCATGTGGAGAAAAATGTTTGTGATAATCTTATCAGTACGCTTTTGCACATCCCAAGGAAGACTAAGGATAGCATGAGTGCGAGACTAGACCTTGTTGATATGGGAATAAGAGAACGGTTACATCTATAACTAAGAGATGATGGTAGGAGGACATACATGGAGCTAGCAACGCATACACTATCAAAAGCGGAGAAAAGAAGTTTGTGTGGGTGTTTGCATGAAATTAAGGTGCCACATGGGTATTTTTCTAATGTGAGCAGGTGTGTCTCAATGGACAATTTGAACTTAATGGGAATGAAGTCCCATGAATATCATGTGTTGATGCAACAAATATTACCAATAGCTATTAGAAGCATTATGAAAGATAAAGTGTGAACCATTGTAACAAGATTGTGTATTTTCTTTAATGTTATATGTAACAAAGTCATTGACACTGAAAAGTTGGATGAACTGGAAAATGAAGGTTATATTATTTTGTTCCAACTAGAGATGCATTTTCCTCCTTCATTTTTTGATATAATGGTGCATTTGATAGTTCATTTGGTAAGGGAAGTAATGTTCTGCGGTCCAGTTTACCTGAGGTGGATGTACCATTTCGAGCAATTCATGAAGATCTTAAAAGGGTATTCTAAAAATTCTTATCGACCTAAAGCCTTAATAGTTAAGTGATATATATTTGAAGAGGCTATGGACTTTTATAAAGATTATCTATTAGAGAAGAAGGAATAATCTCGGCATGAAGAGGGGAGAAGCCAGGGAACATGAGGACTGGAAGTGAAGAATGTGCATCATGAAGAAGTGTTGCAAGCACACTTATATATCTTGAATAATATGGAAGAAGTTCAACTGTACATAGATGAACATAAAAAGAGTTTGAAGAACATGAATCCAAAGAAGAGTGACATGCAGATAGCTATTGAGGAAAACAAGACATTCATAGAGTGGTTCGAGGAGAAGGTTTCAAATAAGACCAGTGTGTCTGAGATAATCTAGTGGCTAGCTTGGGGGCCTTCATTTTAGGTTATTACTTAGACCGGTTATGATATAAACGGGTATTCTTTCTACACAAAAGATCAAGATGACAGAAGTACTATACAAAATAGTGGGGTGATGGTAGAAGTTGAAGCCATGCGCTTTTCCAGTTTTGAAGACAAAAACCCCATATTAGCATCCATGGCTTATTATGGAGTTATAGAAGAAATATGGGAGATAAACTACAACAAGTTCAAAGTTACTTTATTCAAATGTTAGTGGGTTAGCAATACTGCTGTAGTAATAGATCAACAATTTGGATTTATCTCGGTTGATCTTCGAAGAGTTGGTTATAGAGATGAGCCCTTCATTCTAGCAAGCCAGGCGAAGCAAGTGGTTTGTGTCACAGATCTTGCAAATAAAAAAATGTCCATTGTACTTCAAAGTAAAAAACAAAAGTATGGTGATCCAACCTTCAACCTTGACGACACACCACCTTTCACAATAAATCCACCTAAAACAAGTGAAGTAGAATTGATAGATGATGAAGAATATGCTACAAGAAATGATCATTGTGAAGGAATATGAGAAAAAATATAAAGTAGGACCTTTACTTAGAAATTTGTGTTGTATGCTTAACTTATAAATAGTACTGTGTGCCTTTTTTTCTTAATCCTCGATAGTTTTTCCAATTAATTGCAATTTATTTACCTCTCTAACAATGATTTTTGTGTTGATAGGAATATGGATAGTTCTAGTGACTCACAAAGTGATAGGGAGCATCAAATAGAAGGAGGTCAACCCGTTGCGAGAAGAACTAGAGGCATCACAAAGATGCCTGTATTAGTTGCACGTCATCAACATCAACAGGAGAGGCTGCATGTAGACTTCGATTCCAACATGAATCCACTTGGTCATGAGGAAGACCATTTCATTAGCTATTTAAGCCATTTGGGTAAAAGCAAAGTTCATATCATCTATGATAATTAGAGGCGGGTTCCCCCGAAAACGAAAGATATGATTTGGCAACAAATTTTGGTATATAAGTTTCGATAAATCTGTATTTGGATCATTATTCCTATTACTTCAAATATAATTTTCTTTATTCCTGCAGCAAACATTCGATGTCCCAGTCACCAGAGAGATGTACAAGTATTGGATGGGGGTGGTTCGTCTACGATGGAAAGATTTCAAAAATAAGCTCATACAAAGGTATATTTAAAGGGAAAAGTGGGGTTATGACCCATGTCAAGAGTATTCATATTTGCCTCCAGAGGACTGGAGGTTGTTTATGGCATCACGGTAAGATCCTCAATTTTTGGTAAACTTTCTTTCATCATAGTATAGAACTTTTTTTTTAATATTTTTGACATCATTGACTCGTTTTTCATTATTTTCCTTTCACATGAAGTAAGTGCAGCAAATGCAGAGAGGCAAGCAGCAAATCTGTATCAACATTGCATGTCTCGTGGTGGTTATCATAAGCTTGTATGGAGGATGATGAAAGAAGAGTTGGATAAAATGAAGGAAGCAGCCAAATCAGATCCTAACGTTGTTGTGCAGGCCCCGGTTACTCTTCCACGTCACAAAAAATGGAAAGTATGGAGGATTAAGGGTGGGAAGTTCATAAATCTGGCTGTTATTGAGGTTGCCGCGAGTATTGTAAGTAGTTAAAGCATAATTATTTAATTTTGAAATTTTTTCGTATTAGTAGTGTTTAATTTTTGTTTACAATAAGTTCTATGCTATAGGATGAACTCGAAGAGGAGAGCAACCAAGGTTCGTTCACTCCTAGTGGATGGATGGACATATTATCAACAAAGATTAGGAAGGCTAATAACCCCAATCATGTTCAAGGCGAGGTGAGGGGAGTTAGTGTCACGAATTTTTTTGGTCGAGCCTTACATAATTCATTACAAGCTGAACCCAGTAGAGAGCTTGTGGCCAAGATTGAACAAGAGCTTGAGGTCAAACTTCGTGACAAGCTCCGAGCAGAGCTCTTGGTAGGCTACATGGTGAAATAAAATCTATGTTTTAATCAAATATGGAAAGTGATGGACATAGAACCCAGGAATCCCCGTCCTTCCTTAGCACCAAAAGAAGTTATAACCCACCGGAGGAATCCCTTAGCCAGCCTTCTCTCACTTCAGAGTTGGGAGAACCTTTTATCCTCTATTTGGATGCCCAATTGCTGGTGCTGTTGCCGATGCTCTCGTTCAAACAAAGCAACCACCCACCATCATCAGTAAATTCCACAGCGTTTAAGTAGGGTGACTGTGACATGTGTTTGAGAAGGGGAAGAAGGTGCAGTCGTCCCTATCCCTGACGTAGGGGTTGCCATGCTGGGTCAGGCAAGAGGATATTTCATTCTTTGGCCTCAAAATCTTATTGGCATGTCGGCAACACCTCTAATGGTAGGAACTACCTTCATATTACTTAACATCTATTGGCATCTTACTAATAATTGGTTTTTTATGTTATGATAATAAGATGAGTGAGATACAGTGAAATGACCCCTCTTTGCACGACTGCAACAGATTTGCAAAGGTATTCGTCAGATCGACTTGCATATGCCTCCAGGGATTATGGGCCTAACATTGACGTATCCCTTCATGATTGACAATAAAGATCTTAGGGAGTTTATCTATTTAGAGGAGATAGATGTAGGATGGGTGAAACTTTCCATTCGGTTAATTTTTTTCCTTTAATTAATATAGTGGTTTTTTACGTCCATAAGCAAAAGGGAGATCTAAAGATACTTTAGACGTCCCTTTTTGCACAAGGGACGCCTAAAGTCCCCACTTTAGGCATCCCTATTGCTAAAAGGGACGTCTAAAGTGGGACTTTAGATGTCCCTTTCTTAACGAACATTATTTCCATTATTTACTACGTTGCTTGTAACACCCCAACTATCAATCACAAATATTCCTCCTATGAAATTGATACATCTAATGGAACAAAATGGTGAATTATGGTATGCTTGAAATTACTATAATATTTCAATTTATCGGTTACACACAATTTGGCGAAACAAGGACCCAAAAGAGCAATTAAATGTCTACTAAAAGGCTTGCTATGGTAACCCAAATTTGAAATGTGAAATGATATGACTAAAGGCCTATAATACAAGTCAAAATTTGGTTAAACCAAAGGAAAGAAACAAGAAATGATTTATTTCGTTAAATCATTAAACGTAGGGGAAAAATCATAATTTTTGCTAAAAAGTGGGAAATGATTATTTTTCCCTAATCTTCCTCATAACCTCAATTATATGGGAACTAAAAAGATGAAAATGACTACTTGATAAATAATAAGCCTATTTCGGTGACTTATTATCAAGAATGGTTAACTAGTCAAAGTCAAAGGACAAAAGTTAACAACTTACAATATGACAATGGGATAGCTGAGATCAATATATTCCCCTCAATTCTCATGCAACACGGCTGAATGAAGAAGCAAGAAAGGAAATGAAATATTAAAACAAGAAATGATATTTATGGACCAGTGGATTAGTGCCACCTATTAAGTTATTATATTAACTTAATATAACCATTCCTTCATTCATCCATTTCTTTATTCCATTCCCGTGCAATCAGAACACAAGAAAGAACGAGAGAGAGAGTTGAGGCGATAGAGCAAGGAGGAGCTAGGTTTCCTTCAAACTCAAGGTAAGCAAGTCTTGATCATGTGATTCTTTCCTCTTAAACCTATCATGATCTCTGCTACTCATCTCTTCATCTGTGAACCATGGTTTTCAAGAATTTCCAAGAGGAGAGAGAGAAACAGTCAGACGTTAAGGAGAGAGAAAGTTGAGAAACTCAAAGGCAACTCTCCAAACATGATTCTATTGCTTAAGTGGATGCTATTGGTGTTATTTTTGGTATGGTTTGGTTGTTATAGTGAATGAAAGATGTAGAACTCAAAAGACTTTGAAATTTAATTTATCCCCAAACCTTAACCAATTATCATGTTAAAAGCTAATAGTTTGATTATAAGTAGAAATGAGGTGATTAAGTAAGACAGAACAAGAAATCGACACAATTTTTCTGAGAACTTAAAATCTAGACCCTATCTTGAACGTGATTAAGGGGATGAAATTTTGTAAATCCGATGATTCTATTGGGTTTAGGTGATGAAATTGTATAGGGTTTATGTTGACGACTTAGTGAGAAAAGCCCCAGAATGAGAAATGACAAAATATGTTTTGAAACACAAATGAAAGGGAAACCAGGGGTATTTTCGTCATTTGGCCCTAAATTTGACCAATTTGGGGTAAAAAATGGATTCTACACATGAATTTGGGGTCATGATTTCTGGTAAGGTCTAGATTGATCGGGGCTACAGGGGCATTTTGGTAATTTAGCATTGCTTAGCTAAGTTAACCAATAACATGAGATTCAAGTAAGGTGCGAATGAGAGATAACTCACCTACGATATTTGGGTATTGTAGGACTTAAGGGAAATTTGAAGTTAAGCAATTTCCTGAGCTTTAAACCACGGGAAAATAATTCAAGGAAAGCAATCAGGTAGTAACATCCTTCTTACAATTATTATGTGATGCCTATTATGAATGTCATACATGTAACATGAGCTAGTGTCCTAGACACACCCATTTGCCATGTTATGGTCAGGGACCCAATAGGGGCACCAAGTCGACCATGATCAGACTTAAAGTTTAACCTTGAGCTAGTATACACACACATGTTAGATCATCTTTCATTTCATGACATTGCATATCTATTTTGGCATTTTACTTGTACGTAAGCCTGTTGGTACTGAGATTCTCTCGAATCTCATTCTTTCCAAACAACAAAACCATTTCAGCTGAAGTAGGCAGCTCAAAAGCCAAAGCGGTGGCTACCGGTGATTAGAGTCTTGGAGTTTCGTTGTGATTATAGTGCTTCTGCATTTACCTAGCTATTCTTGTTTTGGTACTCTTTGTACATGTATCTATATGTGTTATCAAACCCTTTGAGGGTAATCTTCGATAATGTAAACTAACACGATGTATTTATGTGTTTTCGCTGTGTTTTACGCTTTATGTTACCAAATATGCTTATCACCCGCAATTATTTATATTTTAAGAAGGGGCATTACAGTTTTTGGTATCAGAGTATAAGCATATACTAAAACATAAAGTAGTTTTGGAAAATGCGAAAATGACATGGTATGGTTTACATGAGGTGGGAGGTATGGCAGTTGGAAGCTACCAAAGAATGTTAATCAAGGGGAAAATAATGGGTTAGATGAGTTAGAGAGGAATTTGGAGTGATTTCTAAAGTGTAATCAGTGTTGCATGGCTGATGACCTCGAGTGTGAGCTGAATAACTCGAGTTTATAGGTGATTTTGGGGGCCAGAACTTGAGTTTGAGGTGTTGAACTCGAGTATAACGAGAAATCTAGGCAATTCCAGGAAGGAACTCGCAAGAGTGTAATAATTAGACTCGAGTACAATGGGTGAAAACTGGAGTGAATCTAAGGAAACTTGAGTGTAATTAGTGGGAAACTCGAGTGCATATATGGGAACTCGAGTGCACATTGTATTCTGGCAAGTTGAGAAACTCTCAGGTAAGAACTCTCTTCCCTGAACTCACAAAACTCGAGTGTGAAGACCTCCAGAACTCGAGTGTCGAATGGTGAACTCAAGTGCAAGCTTTCATGATGTGTACAAAGTGAAGGAATCAGCCAAGTCTCAGTGTAGAACTACCTGGACTCGAGTGCATGGGTCTGAACTCGAGTTCCTTATCCCAAACTCGAGTTCAGAGGTAATGAAACAACATATGACAAGTGATTTTGTATAATGCTTTATTATGATGAGTAACTATCATACATGGGTCGAATATACATGATCTGTGAGATGTATGGTCATGCTAAATACTATGTATGACAAATTCATGTACTCAAATTATTGTGAAAGGAAAAAAATGCCCTTGCTTCCATATGATGTTTACCTTTTCTCTATTCTCTTGTAGAGTGAATTAGAGAGATGACCTGAACACGGGGAGATGGTAGAGGGTGAGGTAGAGGCTGAGGTAGAGGGTGAGGCAGAGGCTAACATGGGAATAATAATGAGGAACCTAATGTTAGGCCTGATCAAATGCAACAATTGATGGGTATGATGCTAGAACAACATAATGCATAGAATGAGCTTCGAAATGAAATGAAAGAAGGGCAACAGAAGCAAAATGCTGATGAAGAAGCCAATAATAATCCTGAGGGATAGGACAAAGGTCACTTATAGTCTCCAGAGCTTGAGCTAGTGGTGCCCGAGGTTCCGATTGTTAAAATTGAAAGTATGCAGACCTGGGTAACTCGAATCAATCAACATCAGCTATATGTTTTTACGGGGAAGTTTAATCCTGAAGATGCTGAGAATTGGATATCTAGTTTAAAGAAAATCTTCAGAATCTTAGAATGCCTTGATGATGTTAAAGCCCATCTAGTAATTTATAAGCTGGAGGGTGAGGCTGATCGATGGTGGGACAGTACTAAAGCAATTTTATAAGCACAAAATATTCCCTTGACGTGGGAAGAGTTCAAGGAGAAATTCAACGAGAGATATTTTCCCAGATCAGTGAGGCTGGCTAAGGAAACTGAATTCCCAATTATTCAGCAAGGCGACAAGGAAAGTTTTGATTATTATCTAGCCAGATATACTCGACTATCCAGATACTCTTCTTATTTAAATATTTGTGAAGACGAAAGGTGGAGTTCGGATATGATGATAAGGGGACTGAAGCCAGAAATGAAAAAGAAATTTATGTCCCGACATTTTAAAAAGTTTCACAAGGCTGTTGAGGAATGTCGACTAACTGAGCATAATCTGATAGAGCTACATACCCAGAGGAATACTGACAGCAAGATTACACTTAGTGGCGGTAATTTTTCCCAGAAGCGTCAATATCAGGGAGGTGCTTTAAGTAGTAGCAACAAGAAGCCTAACTAGTCTAATAGCTGAGGTAATCCAAGACCATCTAGGAACAGAATTTACTGATATTGCAAGAATCCTCTCCATCTGGGTCAGATGTACTCACAAGCGAAACAAGCAATGGCACCAACTAGGCAAATTGTTTGCTACAACTGCAATAAACCAGGACATATTGCCAGGGATTGTAGATAGCGACAAGAGATTAGAGAGTCGAGACAATAAGTGCAGAGCAGAGTATTCGCATTGACACACGAGGAAGCTCAGAAGTCACCAAAGCTGATTCGATGTATGATTTCTCTTAATGGTAATCTAGTACAAGCATTGTTTGATTCAGGAGCTAGTCACTCATTCATTGCATTTGACTGCATAAGACACCTAAGCCTGAGCATGCATCGATTACCTTATGATTTGACGGTGTCCACTCCTATGGGTAACGGGTTCGTCACCATAGAGGTTTGCCTGAATTGCATAGTAAACATTGAAGGTCATGAGTCGACTGTTGATCTCATTTGTTCACCATTGAAGAGACTTGAGGTGATACTCGGAATCGATTGGCTAACTGTGAATAATGTGATGTTAGACTGTGGGAACAAAAGGGTCGTTTACCCCAATCCAATAATGAAAGGCACTTTAGAAACCAATTTGAACTTTATTTCCACAGCTGAGGCCGAGAGATGCTTACATAAGGTTGTCAGGGGTATATTGTGTTTTTCTCCATGCAGTCAGAAATAGGCGTAAAATTGGAGAATATCCCTGTTGTGAATGAATTCCCTGATGTATTTCCTGAGGATATCAGTGGACTACCCCCGAACAGAGAAGTGGAGTTTACAATTGAAACTAAGTCTGGAGCAGAGCCAATATCGAAAGCCTCATATAGAATGGCACCAAGTGAAATGTCAGAATTGAAAAAGAAGATTAAGGAATTGCTAGAAAAAGGTTTCATTAGGCCCAGTGTTTCACCATGGGGAGCTCCAGTACTATTAGTGAAAAAGAAAGATGGAAGTTTACAACTCTGAGCTTTGAACCACGGGAAAAGAATACAAGGAAAGCAATCAGGTAGTAACATCCTTCTTACAATTACTATGTGATGCCTATTATAAATGCCATAAATGTAACATGAGCTAGTGTCCTAAACACACCCTTTCGCCATGTTGTGGTCAAGGACCCAACAGGGGCACCAAGTCAACCAAGATCAGACGTAAAGTTTGACCTTGGGCTAGTGTCCTAAACACATACATGTTCGATCATCTTATATTTCATGACATTGCATATCTATTTTCGCATTTTACTTGTACGTAAGCATGTTGCTTCTGAGATTCTCTTAAATATCATTATTTCCAAACAACAAAACCATTCCAGCTGAAGCAGGAAGCTCAAAAGGCAAAGCGGCGGCTACCGGTGATTATTCCGGAGTTTAGTTGCGATTACAGCGCTTCTGCATGTACCTAGCTATTATTATTTTGGTACTCTTTGTACATGTATCTATATGTGTTATCAAACCCTTTGAGGGTAATCTCCGATAATGTAAATTATGTTACCAAATATGCTTATCGCCCGCAATTATTTATGTTTTAAGAAGGGGCGTTACATCACTCGCATAGGCGTCCCCCCCATAAATGGATGTTAAAAGGCCTTAACAATGGATGTTAAAAGTGCTTTCTGTAGTAGTGTTAGGTAAGTTTGTAAGAAAAATTCACTTGTTCTTGTCTCTAAATTCTTAGAAACCTCTTATAATCCTCATATCCTTCTTGAAATCACATGAAACTAAAAGCAAATCAAATAGAAGAAGAAGGAAGAGGGGACGGTTTTGAAGGAAGAAGAGAAATCAAGAGGTAAGGATGGAACCTTGTTTAACTTGTTGATTTATGGTTGTTATCGGTGAATTGGTTGATTGTTTGGCTTGGTTGCCATGATTTTGTAATTTGGAAGGCATAAACCCTAAGTGGAGGTACTGCCCAAATTTTGATTAATCATATAGGAAGTGTAATTAAAGGGTTCAAGAAGTGATTTCGGGTGAAAATGAGGTGTTTTATTGAATAAAAACATGAAGCTTCATTTTCACAAAATTTCCTTAATTTTTGGCAAAAGGGAGAATTCAGTGTTTGGACTAGAATTTGATGAATTTGATGATGCCATTATGTTTAGAATGAAAAATTGTGTAAGTAACATGTGAAAAATTGAGTATGGAGGTTTTAGGGTGTGAAATGACAATTTTACCCCTAAAAACCTGACATGTGGTTGCCAAGGGTATTTTGGGAAATGGAGTGTCTTTTTGTTAAAACTAAGGTAAAAAATGGATGCTACATGCAAAATTTTGTAGGAATAGCCTGGGTCATAATTTTTTATAAAGTACAATTATACCAGGTATAAATGGAATTAGACTAGATTCCTAAGGGCATTTTGGTAATTATGCATTTTAAGTAGAGATAACCAACTATGAGTTTAGGAATAAGAAATTAATGAGTAATAACTCATTTATTATAAATTTGGAATTTTAGAAATTGGTATTTCCCTTCACTGGACAAAGAATTATTAGATCGGATTAGCTATCAGTGGAAAGGATTCTAGATAGTAACTCTATCTTTTATACACTATGTGATTGTTTATATGCTTAGTATTGCCATGTTCTGTGATATGAATTGCATGTTACAAAACCTAGCTGTGGTGTAGGAAAAGCACAAGTACCATCAGGCCAATTGAGACCCAGCTGAGGTAGTAAGACAAGTACGGACAGACAACCAAAACATTACAGCAAGTAGGGGTCAAACAATCATTTGATCATGAACAGTAAACACAGTATGTCTAGTAGGGATAAAATAGTCATTTGATCCTGAACATCGAGCAAAGAGACAAATTATAGTATTTTATTTCTGTTACATGATATGGTGCATTGTATGTTTATTTATCGCATTTTATATAATTGATTGTGTGTTACTACTGAGATTCGTATGAATCTTACCATTTTCCATAAATTTAAAATTTATTCAGCTAGAGGAAGCCATATTGTGTCTAATGCAAAGCAAAAATAGAAACTATATATAATGCATATATATTATAGGATGACAGTATACCTTTTTTTATCTTAGATGGTATGACAATAAGGTAGTTAGGCTACGCAATAAAACAACAATAAAAACTTTAGCATTTTACCTCATCGTCTTTTTCGTGCTCTCTACTTTTCTCCAATGGCTATCATCAGAAATTAAATATCATTTTTGCTTTGCGATTCTTCTTAGATAATCTTGACCGGCAACTTTGAGCCTTAACTAACAAGCTCTTGTTATATAAAAAATAAAATAAAACTAAAAATGTTAATTAGAAAAAGAAATGAAAGCGTACATGAGGAAGAATCACGAGAGGAAGGAGCTGCAGAGTGAAGAATTATATAGTGGTAGAGGATAAGACCCGCAACGGTAGAGAAAAATCTATGAAAAAATATGAGTATGAGACCTAAGGAAAGTTCAAAACATGTTTGAGAATGAGTTGAAAGAGTTGCGTTAAATAATTGTTTTTCAAAATCCCACGTTCTTCTATTTTACATTTTTCAGAATCCCACATTCTAATATGAAAGAATATATAACAATTCTGTGTGAAGAACTATCAAGTATTGTCAGATATAATTTTTCAAGATCCCGCCTCCTTATTGATATTTTCAGAATCTCTCATTCTTGTATATGATAGTCATCATTTTTAACCGTTAAGTATTATTAAAGAATACATAATGATTCATTATGAAGAACAATCAAGATTGTCAAATAAATTTTTTAAGAATCCCACCTTAAAGAATAAAGGGAAAATGAACAAAAAAATATTGTCAAAATACGTAAAAGACAAATGACGGTGGTCAATTTCAATAATTCTAAATTGACATATTTAAAATTTTGAAATGTTGACAAATTTGTGAAATTACATAAATGTCCTTACTTTTATTTTTTTTTAAAAATCCCTAAAACCCCTTACCAACCACTAGAGTCCCAACAATGGCCTATCACTGGAGCTCCAATGTCCTTGCTGGCGATTGGCTACCAGAGCTCTAGTGGCATAAATTTTTTTTTTAATATTTTAAGCAAAAATTGTCAATATAAATACTTGAATTGTTAATAATGATACTAAAGTTATAAATGATGGCCTCATATATTTTTTTGAATTTCTCAGGTAAATGTTGTCAATATGAATACTTGATTATCAGTAGTGATACTAAAGTTGTAAACATGATATTTATTGAATATTTTCTAATTTCTTTCATAAAGCTTCAGTTGTGTAATATTGTTTTTGTATTTATCAAGTAAAAGTTGTCAATATTGATACTTGAGTATTTAATAGTGATACTAAAGTTGTAAATGGGGTATTTGTTGAATATTTTCTAATAACTTTCACCAGAGCTCCAACGGTGTAATATATATATATATATATATATATATATATATATTGCATTTCTCAAACAAAAGTCATCAATATTGATACTTGAGTATTTAATAACGATACTAAAGTTGTAAATAGGTTATTTGTTGAATATTTTCTAATAACTTTCACCAGAGCTTCAGTGGTCTAATATCTTTTTTTTTTGGATTTATGAGGCAAAAGTTGTCAATATGGATACCTGAGTTGTTAATAGTGATACTACTACAAAAAGTAGATTTAACAACACTTATTTACGTCCGTTTTTTGAAAATGGTAGTTAAAAAGGAGGCGGTGGCATTTTTTATAATTTCGGTCTTAAATATTAATGACTGTTTTCTTAAAACAGTCATTAAATCATACTTTCAACGACTGTTATTAAAAATAGTCCTTGAAATTCAAGAAAAAAATAAAAAATTAACATTTCAGAGAATCAACAATTGTTTTTCAAAAACAGTTGTTGAATCTTGGAAAAAATACATCACAGCACTGTGGAGCATATGGATATTTTCCTGAGGGTCATGTGTTTGAGCCTCCCTGACCATTTTGATTTTTGTTTTTATTTTTAGACATACAACGACTATTTTATTTACACAGCTGGCTAAAGGCTTTGTTAATTCCCCTGTAGTGGAGGGTTCGAGCTTGCCTGACGTGTTTGATTTTAGTTTTTATTAGAGTTACAACGAATGCTTTTGTTTAAAGCAGTCGTTGATACTTAATCACCCTAGTTCCTTAGCGTAGCTGGCTAAACCAAAGGCTTTGGTAATTTCCCCGTGGTTGAGGGTTCGAGCCTACCTGAAGAGTTTTATTTTAGATTTATAATGACTGTTTTATATAAAACAGTCGTTGAAACTTAACCAATCTGGTTCCTTGGCGCAACTGGTTAAGTGGCTTTGGTAATTTCCCTGTGTTGGAGGGTTCCAACCTGCCTGACCGCGGATGGTTTATTTTTTAATTTAAGCTGTTTCAACAACTGATTTTAAAAACCAAAGGTTGTATTCCTCTTCTTTCCCACGTCCATTCATCGTGAGTTCACTCTTTTGTTTTCTGATCATCGTGAGTTCACTCTTCAATATCAATATAATCCTCCACTTCATCTTCTTCAAATTCCTCCTCCTCCTCTTCATCTTCACTGTTTTCCTCTTCCTGATCCTCTTCTTCATCATCAACAAGATCAGACCCTCTTCTTCAAGATGTGTTGTCATTCCTATTATTATATACATAAGTATATCCTTTAATTAATTACAGTAAAAAACAACGACTGGTTTTCTTAAACCATTCGTTGAATGGCATATTCAAGGACTGGTTTATTCAAACCAATATTTGAAACTCTATTTTCAATAACTGGTTTGAATAAACTAGTCATTGAATGTGCCAGTCAGATCAACTACTAAAGTGTGTCAGAGACTCTGGGAAGCGTATTCCAAAAGAGTAAAGCAGGAACTATGAAATGTAGACTCATTTTTCTCCTTTGCACGCTGCCTCTGTTTGTTCAAAAGTTGCTTGAGTCGCGCCTTTGAAGATGAGAAAGGCATGGGTTTTCTCTTGCTTATATTGCTCTCAATTGGATTTCATTCTCCCTTCTCTTCTAAGTCCTCCATTGTTGTTGTGGGTTCTGGGTAGCTGCTGGGTCAATCCTCCTTGTTTTCCCTCCTTAGCTCTCTTTCCGGACAAGGTAAGGCTGCATCTTGATTTTATTTTCCTGGGAACTTTCAATTCTTTTTTGTAATTTTCCAAAATTGCTTGCTTAATTCGTGAATTTGTGGACATTATTATTCATGAGCTTTCAATTCTATAATTAACGCATGCACCTCCCAAATTGCCTATACCTGTTTGTCGATGTTTATTTTTATATGGTAGATGGAACTTGTAATGATGATATGAGGGGAAGCAACTTTTGCAAGTGAGACCTTGAACAAATTAGTTACTGCACGCTTTAACAGACTGTCTGAAGAAATTCAAATGTCCATCATTATTTTATCAATGGAAATATTTGCAATGGTCATAAAGAGGTCAATAGAAGCTTCTCTTCACAAATGCACTAGTAGAGATTTTCTGAACGAACTACAATTGCAATATACACAAAACGAGCTTATTAGTTTTCAATCTTTTCAACTTGTATTATGAGCTTCAGTGATTATTCATCTGCTCTGTAAGAGAGTTTCTTCTGTAAATCTTTTCATTGTAAATCTTCATATCAAGGTAAAGGGACCTTGAGAGGGTTGAGTGCTTCCTTACCAGTGAAGCTGAGAGAGTTCATTGAAATCACTCTGCTCATAAGTCTTGTCGTGAGGGGGAGAGAAAGTTATGAGTCAAAGAACATTTCTGCTCGTAGTCCTTACAAGGACAACTGTTGTACTGTGCTTTCCAAGAGCCAATTGAATCTTGGAAGAATATTAAAAATCTCAGTAGGTGGAAACCTCTATGGACTAGATGTAGGCAGTAACTTTTGGCCGAATAAGTATAACTCTCTGTGTGCATATTCCTTCATCTTCTCTTTCACCTTGTTCAGTTTAAAATCTAAAAAATTTGGTATCACCCTATTCACCCCTCTCTTAGGTGAAACTGGCCCTTTACATTTGGTATCAGAGTAAGATCTTCTCTGAAGTGCTTAACGGCTTGAGAAGGATCCATACACATGGCAACCATTGGTGAGAACATTATTCCAGAAGGAGCTTCGATTACTAGACCTCCAAGTTTTAGCGGAGAACATTTTTCATTCTAGAAGGCCAAATTCAAAGTATTTGTAATGACAACTGAATATGGTCTATGGAATATAATACAAGATGGAGATTATATTCCAATAAAGAAAGATAAAAATAGAGTTGTAAAGAAAAGTCCATAAGAGTTTGACGAGAATGACAAAAGGCTAGTGACACTGAATAGTAAAGCTATTCTGATGATTCAGAGTGCACTTAGCCAAAAGGAATACTTCAGAATATATACGTTGAATACGGCCAAAGAAATGTAGGAAGCCTTAGAAATCGAGCATGAAGGTACCTTCGGAATCAAAGAGAATCGAATCAACACTCTAACTACTGAGTACGATTTATTTCTAATGAAACCTGGAGAAACAATATCTGAGTTTGAGCTTAGATATACTCATCTAGTCAACCAGTTAGCAGTACTTGTAAAGATCTTTAATCAAAATGTCCAAGTAAGGAAGATTCTAAACATTCTTACCAAAGAATGGGAAGCAAAGGTGACTGATAAGTAAAATATCTGTACATTTATTTTCCCTTATATGAAGCATTTTTTGGATGACATTTGAGCTTAATGTAATGAATTTGGGTGTAATTGATAAACAAATAATGATTTGACATAAAATAGAATTCATTGGAAAATACTAAATTTTGACCCTATTTCAGTTTTTAGGCAATATTTGGAGTTCTAGATGTCAAATTGAGACGTTCTTTATAGAGATAGAGAGCTGAGAAAATTTACTACAACTTTTATGTTGAGGTGAAAACCCAGTTCTGTCCTCAAGAGCTCCGAATTTTGCTTAGAAGTTGAGCACGTGATTCTGTCTAGGTCTGACCTTTGTCCACTAATTTGACCATAAATGGAGCCACAAATGTTGAAATGAGGAGCTCTCATATACGTTTTCAATCTAAGATCCAGATCTACAACTTTTATGAATACAACAAAGTACAATTCTAACGTTTTAATTGCCAAATATTAGTTGCAATCAATGAGCAAGGTGGTCACAAAGTCAATATTGGTGGCTTAGAGTCAAGATTCTTACCTAACATGTGGAAATTCTTACACCCAATTCACCTATAAATAGAGGATTTGAAGGCACAAGGAAGGACACCATCTTAGAATTTAATTTCATGCATTTTTATTGTTCTTGCATACCTCCTACATGGAAGGTTTAGGTAGTCCTCCTTTATGGATGGTATAGGTTGCCTCCTACATGGAAGGTTTACCTCCTATATGGAAGGCTAGATTTTTCTATTTTCATGCATCTTGTAGTTGCATATTTATGTTTTAGAATTTAATAATCATGTTTTCTGTAATATTTATGAAGTTTTCAATTTATTTTGGTTTTGTTTTTAATTTTATCATGAGCTAAATTTTCCTTTTCCTAGAGTGATGACGTAGCTTACTAATGACGGATTGAATCTTGACTTATTAAATCTAGTTTTAATTTTTCCTTCATGATTGAGTTTTAATTATTGTTCTTAATGCTTATAATTGATTGGCCACCTTTTGGATGATTTCAATATGCATGTTGAGACCGGAAGGAGATACATGTGTGTGGATCCTATAATTAAAACCATAATTTGCATATGAAATAGGAATATATTCATATGGGTTGTGTAGTCTTAATTGAGTTCCATAAATCTTAATGCATGATTGATTGCTTAAATTCATATAGGAATATATTAGGTTAGCAATTAATTATAGAATTACTTGACCTTGGAAGAGGCTAGTAATTAAAATAGGGAAACTCGACTATCAATCATGTGGAATAAATTGGACTAGAATAGATAAGTGATTCAATCCGGAATTTGTTAAGTGAAATCTAATCCCTAGGGCTTTTTCTCATATTTGTCTTCATATCACTTGTATTCATATTTCATCATTTTTATCTCGCAATCTCAATCACAACTAATCGACCGACTAAATAGAATTAAAATTACCAATTTTGGTACTTAGTGATCAATCCTCGTGGGAACGATACTCTACTCACTTCTATATTACTTGATTACGACAATGTACACTTACACTTCTAAATACACCCTCCTACATTCATAACAAGTTTATGACGCCGTTGCCGGAGATTGTTGTCATTAATATCAATACAAAGTAATTTTAATATTAATTTGGTCTTTACATTACATTTGTTTTCTTTTTGGTGTCTTGTGTTTCTTTTCAGGCTTTTGCTTAGTGCATGACAAGATTGAAGAAGACTGAATTACAACCTTGTGATTCGGAGATCGAAAGAACTTGTCAAAGAAATTAGAGAAAGCAGTCTACTTCAATAAATCCAATGGTAAATCCGGAGGGAGAAACAACAGATACCAAAATACTCCGTGACTATGCAATACCAACAATTATGGAGACAACTTTTGGAATCAGAAAACTGCCAGTAGCAGCTAATAATTTTGAACTCAAGCTTGCAATTATCCAGATGATACAAGCAATTCAGTTCGGTGGTTTACCAACAGAAGATCCCAGCACACATATAGCCAGCTTCCTAGAAATTTGTGACACATTCAAACATAATGGTGTTTCTAATGATGCCATTAGACTTAGACTTCTCCCTTTCTCACTCAGGGATAAGGCTAAGAGCTGGCTATACTCTCTATCAGTGGGAAGCATAACTACATGGGATGCCTTAGCACAAAAATTTTTGGCACAATACTTTCCTTCAAGAAGAACAGCTAAATTGAGGAATGAAATTACCTCATTTTCCCAGCATGAACCAGAAAGCCTCTATGAAGCATGGGAAAGATACAAGGAGTTACTAAGGAGATGTCCTCATCATGGGTTACCAGATTGGTGGCAATTACACTCATTCTATAATGGGATGACGCATACAACCAGAATTCTTGTAGATGCTGCAGCTGGAAGATCTTTTATGGGAAAGAGTCTAGAAGATGCTTACAATCTTCTTGAGGAGATGGCAGCCAATACATACCAATGGCCTTCTGAACGTCATGTTTCAAAGAAAGTGGTTGGAGTGCAAGAGCTGGATATCCTTACAACTTTATCTTCTCAAGTTGCATCTATATTCAAGGAAGTGAACTCATTGACAAGTCAAGGAAATGCAATTAGCACTCCTCATGAAACCTATGATCGATATGGAGAACCTCATGCGAGCACGCAATGCCAAGAAGGACACCCATCCATGCCTTCTCAGTCTGAGCAAGCTCATTACATTGGAAATCAAAGAAATGATCCATTCTCAAACACTTACAATCCAGGTTGGCGGAATCATCCAAACTTTAGTTGGAGGAATAATCAAAATATGTTCAAGCCACAAGGAAACTTCCAGCAACAAGCTTTTCAACAACCAAATTCACCACAACAGAAAATGAATATAGAAGATGCATTGGCACAACTAACCATGAATACATCTCAATTCATAGCTAAGACTGATGAAAGATTCAAAATCCAGGAGGCCTCAATAAAGAACTTGGAGATTCAGGTGGGCCAAATTGCAAATATGCTGAATTCCAGACAGCCAGGTACTCTTCCAAGTGACACTGAAAAAAATCCAAGAGAGCGTGTGAAGGCCGTTGCATTAAGGAGTGGGAAAGAATTGAAAGATCCTGTAATTCAACAGAAGAAAGATGAAAAAAAGAAAGAAAGTCAAGAAGAACAAAAAGAGGAAGCATATAATCCTCAAGAGGATGATGTGGTAGCAGGAAGAATCAACTTTCCAAATAATCCTCCTCCATATGTACCACCAGTTCCATATCCTCAGAGACTTGTGAAGGCAAAGCTAGACAAGCAGTTTAAAAAGTTTCTGGAGGTTTTCAAAAAGCTACATATCAACATCCCTTTTACAGATGCTCTTGCCCAAATGCCCAGCTATGCAAAATTCATGAAGGATATTCTTTCAAATAAGCGTAAACTGGAGGAATTCGAGACAGTTGCACTTACTAAGGAGTGCAGTGCTATTCTGCAAAAGAAACTACCACCAAAGCTGAAAGATCCAGGAAGCTTTTACATACCTTGCACCATAGGTCAATGCAACTTTAAAAGAGCACTTTGTGACCTTGGAGCAAGTGTAAATCTCATGCCTCTATCCATCTACAAAAAAACTCGATCTTGGAGAGGTGAAGCCTATGACAGTTTCATTACTTCTAGCTGACCGATCAATAAAACATCCAAGAGGTGTCTTGGAAGATGTTTTAGTCAAGGTAGACAAAATCATATTTCCAGTTGATTTCATCATTCTCGACATAGAAGAAGACTAAGAAATTCCTATCATTCTTAGGAGGCCATTCCTAGCAACTGGGAGAACTTTAATAGATGTGCAACAGGGAAAGTTGACTTTACGAGCTCAAGATGACCAAGTAAATTTTAATAGTTTTAAGGCTTGGTCATGTCCAAATGAAGGTGACACTTGTTACAGAGTAGATACAATGACTAGCTGCACAAAAGACGTGGTGAACAAAAGCTGAATGGATCAACCACTCGCAATGAGAATAGTAGATGTTTCAAAATCAACTAATCCTGAAGTGCACAAAGAATATTGGGCAATAAAAGTCTTAAATTCTGACTTAAAGGCAGCTGGTAAGAAGATACTTCTCCAATTCAATGAGCTTGAAGAATCCAGACAACAAGCTCATAAGAATGCAAAGTTATACAAGGAGAAGACAAAAATGTGGCAGGATAAAAGAATTTTGAGGAGAGAGTTCACGCCGGGATAAAAAGTTCTAATATGCAACTCAAGGTTAAAGTTATTTCCAGGAAAGCTGAGATCAAGATGGTCAGAACCTTTTACTGTGGTTCAAGTATGGACATATGGAGCAGTGGAGATTCAAGATGGTGATCGAAAATTCAAAGTGAATTAGTAAAGGCTGAAAGAGTATAATGACAGTGCGTTTAACACTTTGAAAACTGTCATCACTTTTGAGGAAACAACAGGTAAGCCCTAAAAAATAATAAAAATAATAATAAAAAATTTGGTTTAGTCTTTGTCTAGCTAAAGACGTTAAAGAAGGGCGGCTATTTGGGAGGTAACACAAAATTTCTTTTCCTACTCTTTTATTTTTCTTTCCTACTCACTAAAGTACTCTGCATTGCATCCTTAAATCTTAATTCTCATTATTGTCATGGAGGAATTTCTTGCAAATCTCAAGAACAAGTTTCCTACTCTTCCCAAAGATGTGCTCAGGAAGATCTATAAATGTCGACTTGAAAGAATGAAGACATTCAAGCGTTTGGGTCTTCCTGAGGATGTCCGCTGGATCATCGAAGCTAAGGTACGTTTAATAGGTAAGATTCATGATTCATTTATTAAACCTATGCCAGAAATAGGAAGAAGCTCTTATTCCAAAAAGAGAAGAGCTAAAAGAATGTAGGTATGTTCTAGATGTGCAAGGTGGAATTGTGATCAGAGCTGTCGAAGCAAATGTATGGTTTCGATAAATCGAGAAGATAAAATTCAATTTATAAAGGATGGACTGAGTAAGGAGTCATTGGATGATATCATTCAGACTCTTGAGACGTATCCTAGTGGTGATGTTCATCGTGTACTTCTCGATTTATTTGACATATTCAACAAAGAAAAAGAGCGCTATCGTCTTGGGAATCTGACGTTAAAAGACCCTGTTTGCTAGTTTATAAGAAAACTGGATGGGAAGCAAATCCTCGATTCATAGAAAGCGTTTAAGCCATTACTGGACATAAAACCAGAGGAAGATGTGAGCCACAGTCACAACTACTGTACATAATCATGGTTTTGTCTAATCTGTTGTATTTTTTCAGTAACTTTTTTACTTTCGTTACTCCTTTTGTTTAATTTCTTCACATAACGGCTACTGGTCATTCGTGTTGGATATTTTTTTCAAACTTGTTGGAGAAATGTTTGATTTGCATGATCTTGTTATCGTTGTTTTAGTAGTATAAATATGTATTTTTCCACTTATAAAACAAAAAAAATGTCTAAGAGAAAAATAGAGAACAAGGGTGTCACCAAAAAATGTAGATTTACATCTATTTGCATTTTTGGTGAAACTGACTCAGGAAAGGATGGAGAGTTTATACCTACAGCACAGGAACTGGGACGTGCATTAGCTGCTAGGAAGATCAATTTTATATACGGGGGAGAACTCCAGGGCCTGAAGTTAATTATGGCTATTCCTGCAACCATAAATGGTAGCAAGGGTTTGTGTGTAAGGGTGAAGGAGTTAGAACATCGCATCTTCTTTTTAGGGCAAGACTTAGAAGTTTCAAGCCTACCTGAATGAATGAGACGTATGTTCTACTGTGCTGAAGCTTTTATCGCTTTACCCGGTGGTTTGGAAACATTGGATAGGATCTCGAGCGTTGCATATTGGGCTAAACTTAACTTTCACAAAAAGCCATTAGGATTGCTAAATGTTAATGTTTTTATGATAACATGTTGTCTTTTCTTGATCATGCTATGGAAACAGGATTCATACCCCAAGCGACTCGTCATTCCATCATTTTTGCACCAACTGCTGATCAACTACTTGATAAACTGCAAACCTATGAACCTACACCAGATCTATTAGTAAAAGAAAAAGGTGGGCAGTCCTCATACAGCAGTCGGAAGCAGAATCCAAATACCACTCTCCGGTTGTAAGCTTTCCTTAATCTTAATGGTTTTACTCTTAGCATTTTAGTTTACTTTATTGTTTGTTTATGTTTTCAAAAAAATAGTCTCTAATCTTTAGAAGACATTGAGGATAATGTCTGATTTAGGTTGGGGGAAAAAGCATAGTTTCTCCATTAAATAGTTAGTTAGTAAAACCATTTGATGCATGGGGTGTGAAAAGATGGCGGAGTAAAGAGTTATTCTTAACTCTTGAGGCGCATCTTATTAGTTGCATTTTTTTTCTATCTTTCTGTTTCATCTAAAAAAAAGAGGTCCGAAATTTTTTTTGAGTGTTTTTCAATGATTTTAAGAAGTATATAAGTTTGAAGCATGCAGCAATTGAGTTTAGAGATTTTATAGCATGATTGAACAACTGATTGTTGGATTTGGTGATGAATTTTGAGATTGAATGAGCTGAATTTGAAAGTACCTAACCGTGATTTTTTAAGCCTATATGATCAATAATGATTATCTTTCTTATGTGTGATATTCATCTATTGAGTTGTTACTCTAGAACATGCTTCAAATCTGGTTGAAATTACATGTCACATGCACATTCGAAAATGATAAAGGCATTCATTTTCTTTAGCCAGAGCCAAAAAGCCAACCTTACAATTACACCATTGATAAGCCCATTTGAGCCTGATTGATTATTTCTTTAATGTCAACCCATTAATTTGTTTTAATGATATATCAAGTGCTCTTACTTAGTTCAAAAAGATTAACAAAGCATTTGAAATCTTTATGAAATGGGCTTTTGACAAGTATGGGGATGTGTATATTATCAACTGTATAATTGCAAAAAATAAAGAGAAAAAGAAAAAAAAAGAGAAGTAAAAAAAAAAGAAAAAGAGGATATTAAGTTTTGGAATAAAAATTACGGGTTGCCATGATAAGTATATTCATAAGATGGCCCATTTTTCAAATGTTCTATTTATTTCTTAGATGTAACCCTTCATATCACTATTTACATTCCTTTTACCCTAGCCCCATTACAACCTTCAATAAGTCCTTTTGATTTGAATTATGCATGTGAATTCGGTAGTGGAGATTGAGATTTTTAGCAAGCTTATGGTAGTGAAACTTTTTCAGGTGAATTTGAGCGAAACACTTACCCTTAAACACTTGAGAGATTGAGAGGACTAGTCACAATTATGAATTTGGTTCATTTATTTTCAAATGAAGTTACCAGTTTATACTTTTGTTGATTCAAGAATATTATGATCTCTTTATTCTTTAATTGTGTCCTTGTTTATAACTTGACACTTCTGATTTTGTTGGAAGCACTTATTAGTCAATCGTTCTTGTCCGAGGATGTCCAAGAACTAAGTATGGGGGAATTTGATAAGTAAAATATCTTCACATTTATTTTGCCTTATATGAAGCATTTTTTGGATGACATTTAAGCTTAATATAATGAATTTGGGTGTAATTGATAAATAAATAATGATTTGACATAAAATAGAATTCATTGGAAAATACTAAATTTTGACCCTGTTTCAGTTTTTAGGCAATATAGGGAACTCTAGATATCGAATTGGGATGTTCTTTATATGGATAGAAAGCTGAGAAAATTTCCTACAACTTTTATGTTGAGATGAAAACCCAGTTCTATCTTTAAGAGCTCCGAATTGTGCTTAGACTTTGAGCACATGATTCTGTCCATGTCTGACCTTTGTCCACTAATTTGACCATAAATGGAGCCACAAATATTGAAATGAGGAGCTCTCATATACGTTTTCAATCTAAGATCCAGATCTATAACTTTTATGAATACAAAAAAGTGCAATTCTAACGTTTTAATTGCCAAATATTAGCTGCAATCAATGAGCAAGGTGGTCACAAAGTCAATATTGGTGGCTTAGAGTCAAGATTCTTACCTAACATGTGGAAATTCTTACACCCAATTCATCTATAAATAGAGGATTTGAAGGCACAAGGAAGGACACCATCTTAGAATTTAATTTCATGCATTTTTATTGTTCTTGCATACCTCCTACATGGAAGGTTTAGGTAGTCCTCCTTTATGGATGGTATAGGTTGCCTCCTACATGGAAGGTTTACCTCCTATATGGAAGGCTAGATTTTTCTATTTTCATGCATCTTGTAGTTGCATCTTTATGTTTTAGAATTTAATAATCATGTTTTCTGTAATATTTATGAAGTTTTCAATTTATTTTGGTTTTGTTTTTAATTTTATCATGAGCTAAATTTTCCTTTTCCTAGAGTGATGACGTAGCTTACTAATGACGGATTGAATCTTGACTTATTAAATCTAGTTTTAATTTTTCCTTCATGATTGAGTTTTAATTATTGTTCTTAATGCTTATAATTGATTGGCCACCTTTTGGATGATTTCAATATGCATGTTGAGACCGGAAGGAGATACATGTGTGTGGATCCTATAATTAAAACCATAATTTGCATATGAAATAGGAATATATTCATATGGGTTGTGTAGTCTTAATTGAGTTCCATAAATCTTAATGCATGATTGATTGCTTAAGTGAAATCTAATCCCTAGGGCTTTTTCTCATATTTATCTTCATATCACTTGTATTCATATTTCATCATTTTTATCTTGCAATCTCAATATTTGTCTTCATATCTCAATCACAACTAATCGACCGACTAAATAGAATTAAAATTACCAATTTTGGTATTTAGTGATCAATCCTCGTGGGATCGATACTCTACTCACTTCTATATTATTTGATTACGACAGTGTACACTTGCACTTCTAAATACACCATCCTACATTCGTAACAGTGATAGCTATAGAAGAAGCCAAAGGAGAGTCAATGAGGTCTGTAGCTGCACTCTTTGGGAGTCTTTTAGAATATGAAAGAAAGCTGAAGTTTAAAAAGGAACTAGAAGATTTTGATAATAAAAAGAAAAGAGGAGTTGCTCTCAAAGGTTTGAAAGAAGCAGAACCATCTGAAAGTGAAGAAGAAATCAATGATGAAGAGATGGGGATGCTTGTTAAAAGGTTTTAAAAATTCTACAAAAAGGGAGAACGGAATTTCAGAAATCAACAAGGAAGTTCAAGCAAGAAAGAAAATAAAGAGCAACAAGTCATATGCTATGGGTGTGGAAAGCCTGGACATATCAAGTCTGAATGTTTCAAAAACAAAGATAAGAAACAGAGAAAGAAAGCATACATATCATCCATATGGGGTGACAGTTCATCAAAAGGTGAAAGTGATGATGATGAAGTTGCTAACATATGCTTGGTAGCCAAAGAAGAAGAATCAGACACAGAGGTAAGTGACTCTTAACCTTCTTATGATGAACTCTTATCTGAATATAATGCATTATATTCTGAGTATGTTAAGATTGCTAAGGAAATGTTATGTTATAAAAGAAAAGTTGAAAATCTTGATAGCAAAAATTATAACGGCATGCCACAATCATCATGTACATCATGTGAAGAAAAAGATAAGAAAATTAATAATTTAACAAAAACTTTAGAGAAATTCTCTAAAAGAAGTGAAACTTTGAAAGTTATCCTGGAATCACAATGTGTTGTGCATGATAAATCTGGAATTTGATATAAACCGATTCAACAGAAAAACAGACGAAAGAAACAGGGAAGTAAGATATACTTGAAGTATTTTAACCACTCAGTTCATACATCCAATCCATTTGTATCATGTAATTACTGTAATAAAAAGTGTCATTATACTTCATCTTGCTATTTTAAGAAAAAACCTGTCGACACATATAAATGGATTCTAAAAGGAACACATATGCTAAATGTATCTGACACTAACCATAAAGGACCCAAGAAAGCATGGGTACCTAAATATCAATCATCTTGTATCATGTATGCCTCAAAGTATCACGAGCAAACAATTAGTATATTGACAACGGATGCTTGAGACATATGACTGGTAACAGAGAAAAGTTCATCACACTTGAACCCAGAGATGGAGGAAAAATAACCTTTGGAGGAAATCAGTCTGGACACGTTGATGGAATTGGAGAAGTTGGAAAATCAAATGGTGTCTCAGTTAATGATGTCTATTATGTGGAAGGATTGTGTCACAATCTCCTTAGTGTTAGTCAAAGTGCTGACAGAGGTAACTGGGTAATCTTCGATTCAGAAGAATGCTTGATTATTGACAAGAAGGATTTGCAACTTAACAAAGAATCTATCGAAGCAAAGATCCAAGCTCAAAGGGATGGTAACTGCTATACTATTGATTTAAATTCAAACACTCCAGAAAATTGTTTCATGAGTAAAAATGAGGAAAGCTAGCTATGGCATAAACGTTTAGCTCATGTTAACATGAACCAACTAGAAAAACTAATTAGAAAAGATTTAGTCATTGGTCTTCTGAAACTAAAATTTAAGGAAACATGATTTGTGATGCTTGCCAGAAAGGTAAACAGAATAAATCATCTTTCAAAATAAAAAATGAAATTTCTATGTCAAGACCTCTACAGCTTTTGCATATGGATCTTGTAGGTCCTGCAAGAATAAAAAGCTTTGGAGGAAACCTTTATACATTGGTTATTGTTGATGATTTTTCAAGATTTACCTGGACTATATTTCTTGCATCTAAAGATGAAACTTTTGTTAACTTCATTATATTTGCCAAGAAAGTCCAAAATGAGAAAGGTATTTCTATTGTTTCAATCAGGACAGATCATGGAGGAGAATTTGAAAATCAACTCTTTGAAGACTACTACAATAAACAAGGAATAGATCACAACTTCTCTGCACCAAGAACATCTCAACAAAATGGAGTTGTGGAAAGAAAGAACAGAATACTTACAAAAATGGCACAAGCGATGCTTAATGACAGAGAAATGTCCCAAGTATTCTGGGCAAATGCAATGAGCACAGCCTGCTACATCTCCAACCGAGAATATGTACGAAAGAAACTTGGAAAGACTCCATATGAACTATACAAAGGAAGGAAGCCCAATCTTGCTCACCTGCATATTTTCGGATGCAAATGCTATATCCACAACAATGGTAAAGATAATATAGGTAAATTCGATCCTAAATCTGATGAAGGTCTATTATTAGGATATTCAAATAGGAGTAAGGCATATAGAATATTTAACAAAAGAACATGTGTAGTAGAAGAAACAATTCATGTTGTGTTTGATGAATATGAGTCTCATACAAAGTTACTTGATGAAGAAGAAATAGATTTAGTTAAGAAAACTAAAGAGGTAACTTTATCAGATCAAAATATTTCTGAAAAATCAGTTGATGTAAATAAAGATGCTCAGCCTAGAGCATGGAGACACATGAAAGATCATCCAATTGATCAAGTAATTGGAAATATTCATGAAGGTGTTAAAACTAGAAATAGAATTCTGAACAAAATAACTTTTTCTACATTTATTTCTAAACTAGAACCATCTTGCACTAATGAAGCACTTTTTGACAATGATTGGATACTTGCTATGCAAGAAAAATTGAATCAATTTGAAAGAAATCAAGTTTGAGATTTAGTACCCCGTCCAAAAGATCGATCGGTCATTGGAACCAAATAGGTATTCAAAAACAAACTTGACGAATCTGCAATCATTGTGAGAAATAAGGCAAGATTAGTTGCCAAAGGCTATAATCAAGAAGAAGGTATTGACACTATTATAAAAATCACATTTAAGACCGGTTAAAAAAGACATTTTAGACCGATTATGGATCAGGTCTTGATACAGCCGGTCTAAAAAGTATCTAACTTTTTAGACCCGTTAAAAAACCGGTCTAATATATATATTTTTAAGACCGGTTCTTAGACAACCGGTCTTAAATCTGACAAACAAAGGCGTTCTTGTGGATTAAAATTTAATTTTAAGAATAGAACTGGTCTAAAATAACTGCTACTTTAAGACCTGTTTTGTAAATAACCGGTCTTAAATTATTTAAGACCGGTTATTTACAAAACAGGTCTTAAAGTAGCAGTTATTTTAGACCGGTTCCTAATAGAACCAGTCTTAAATCAATATTTAAGATCAATTATCTTGAGAACTGGTCTTAAAGTATAGAATATTAAGACCGGTTCTCAATATAACCGGTCTTAAATATTACTTTAAGACTAGTTCTTATGAGAACCGGTCCAAATTTTTTTTTTCAGTTTTGTTGTTTCAATCTTGTTACCGAGGCAGTAAGCCATATTTAACAACAATCCCCTTTCCACACACACAAGAAACAACACATGCATGTATATTCACAATCAGAAGCAGTGACAACCCTCACCTCTCAACAATCATAGAATGAACATTATGAATACAATTCACTTCCATTGACAACCAATAACACATGATGAACTTGTTAAATTCTTAGCAACAGTACAATATGAACAATTTATAATCATCAGGCTTTACAGAGAAATGAAAAAAATGGAAGAAAATTTACAATAGTGATCTCATGCCTGTATTGACATCCATCTAGTATGACCAATATCCAAGAAATTGTCCTAAGCAGACATATATATAAACCAAGTTAGATATATAGGAAAAGCATAAGTATTATTAGAACAACATAAGATCGCATTCAAAAACTTACTAATCTTGTAAAAGCTCATATATGAATTCCGCACAACAACGGCGGATGAAATCAATATCTTCTTCAGGAAAGGGATCAACAAGATCAAACATCTGTATGTGTAACACCGAAGCCAAACAAAACATTAACTTACTAATAAATTAAAAATAATAAAGTAATACAAAATTTTTAAAATATACATTTATTACCTCCTCGGTAAAATCAGTCGTGCCTAGGCTGATAATATTGTAAATTTGCCTTAAAATAGAAAGACCACACAAGTTGGACCCGGTGGCTGCCTACAGGTCTGAAAAAGAACATGATATCATCAAAGCAAGCATAAAAGCATAGCTTATGGAACAGATCTTAAAGAAAACAAATATGTACTAACCTTTGGCGTGATCCATGTAGGGTCTTTTAAGTCACGAACATGCTTACCACACTTAGCGTGTAGGAATGTCCGCATAGCCCTATCAACAAAATCATAAAGAGTACTTATTCTGCACACAAACTTTGCACATAAAAGGTAATATTAATAAAGCAAGAAAACTTATGAGTTCATGGTCTTCTTCAAGTCACTTCCCGGTTTTAAGTGGAGGGAGCACAAGAGAATGACTGTGTAACTAGCCTTACACAGAATAACCAATTGCCAATGAAACCTTAAAAAAAGAGATGAATGTTAAGAAAATATATATAAAGCATTATGTGTTTTGGAATATAAATTTGATGTTTCTTACCCATGCACATAAGGAGCCAAGAAACACTCATTTTCTGTTTCACTGAGCCTTTCTGATAAATATCTATGTCTGATGGCAGAAGTGGTCCCTTTCTCTTGTACTTGAGCAGGGCACATGAATCCAAATTTATCGCTCAGGCCCGAGGAGACCAACCTACGATTCATGTACCTACAAAAATGCAAGCACACAAATTAAGGGAAAAACAAGGTAATTTTTAAGATATTTACTTCCAATTGAAGAAGATATTTACATCAAAAAAAGTTGGACAACCGCAATCGTAAGTTGCTCTCTAGGAGCCACCAGGGACATTAAATCATCTGTCTCAAGATAGCATGCCGCCCCTGATGGCCCAACAACTGAATCCATAGGCCAATTTCTTCATGGGAAAGATGTATCATATGCCATCAAAATCACTTGCTGCATCACATTCAGTGGAGGCTATGAAACTTCATGAGGGATGGGAGCTGGACTTAGGGCTCTGATCGGGGAATCTCCAGCTCTAACAGAAACAAGGTTCTTAGGCCATGATATGAAGGTACCCAAGACATCGCCCACAATCTTGAACTCCTCAGAAGGGATAGGGACAGGTGCATCTGCGATGATAACCTCCTCAACTGACACCCTGACTTGATCATCTGTCATCTGGAGGTGGTGAACAGTCGATCCTAGGTTGTGCACACTACCCCGTGCAACTAACCATCTCAGAGGATCCTTAACATATAATGCACAAGGCTTAGTATTGTCCTTTCTAGGACCCTCTGATGACTATCCAATGTTGCAAACAACTCCCTTTGGTGCTCTGCTTGTTAAGATCCAGCGATTATGCCTGGGCTGGAATGGTTTCTTGTCTTATGTTGACCATGGCATATACCTCCTCCCTCATCTTGCTCATCCGGGGCATCCAATAGTGCATCAAACGATGCTTCTGCCTCGACCCTTGCTTCTGCCCTCACAGTGGCTAACATATGCTCCAATTCGTCTCTCGTGACCACGTTGGAGGAGGAACTGCGTGAGGAGGATCTAAAGTAATCCTTTATACCCACCCCTCCTCCAACTCCCCTGACACGGCCTAGATTCTCATGTTTTCCAGTAGCAATCGTGAGAATGTCATTCATGCCCTCCGACTTGAAGGATCCCGGCTTGCTTTTTTTGAAGTTCCTCTTGTGAGATATAGAAATAACACAAATGAGTAATGAAACATGTTTACTAAATAGTTAATAACAAAAATGATACTTACAATTTTTTCACAGACTATACGAGACTGTTCACTCGTATAGGATCTACCACTCTTTCGGCGAGCATGCAACCATAAATCTTCGTGCCGTATCGGAGATAGGGGAGATAACAGAACAGAAGGATCGGATTGAGATGCTTCTTCTAATCTCTTCCGTTTGGCCACCAATAAATCTTTCTCAGCCTTTGTGTAACCCCCATGAGACATCGTGTGGGGGCAATCATTCTTCCTCCCACTCTCTTGTGCTTTTTGTCTTCTTTCCTGCGAATAAGAAATGAGAAAAATAAGGTTACAATCAGTAATGACAAATGATAAGTAAATAAAGTACAAAATATGTTAACTCACTAAAGCCTCTGGAGTAGTCCGATGTGTAAAAAACTCCTGCCATGTCGCTTCATCTATGTATGTGTACTTACTGCACGGAGTAGGACGAGGCTGTCCAGCTGGAACCTCGATATGAATGTAATTGTTGGCCAGATTCATCTTGAACTTCCTCCAGTGCTCACAACAATACGTCATAGTCTTGTTATACAAGACTTCACTCTGAGGAACGTCGTAGGTGAGCTGTTATCCATGAATCTTACGAGTTAGTGACCAATTTATGACAAATATGATAATCATTACATACGAATAGAACTTATACCTGAATAGTATCCCAAATATGATGCTTCACATTTTTTTCGACATGCCTCCACTCCTCTATCAATATGCTAGCCTTATTCCGTGCGAGGAGGCCGACAAAACTCCTATATCGGCTTTTATTGGGCCCGATCGGTTTCCAGTATTGATCAAACTAAATTGGTATCTTCTCACTGGTAGACCGACTCAAGGAAACATCCCTCAACCGTATGGCCCTCCTGCCCCTCCGTCCGGGCTGGTGACTCGGCTGACCTTCACTCTGCCTTTGATTGACACTCCGAGGCTCGTTGTGCTGAGCAATAGGTGACGCTTGATCCTCTGTCGTAGGATGCACCAGGTCCGTCATTGTACTGTTCAGACAAATTATCAAGTTAGTAAGTTATAAAATAACTATATATATAATCTACATATAACTTATAATGATAATTACTTTAAATAATAGATAACTAACTTTTAAAGTAGATTTATAAAGAGATATCCTCCCATATCCATTCACGATGATCATTTCTTGTGACGTGTTCATTATCAACTTTATCTTCTTCGTTCAATACAGGGAGACCCCTGGAAAAAGAAGGAGTCTCAAGAAGATCATAATTTGAACGACTATCCTTTTCAAAATCAACGACCTTTTTTCCTTGGAGAGCTACATACCATATTTTATTTGACTGATCGGTAATATAGAAAACTTGTTTCGCTTGATCTGCCATAATGAAAGGTTCATCTCCAAAACTTTTGTTGTTCAGATCAACTAATGTAAACCCTAACTTATCGATCTTCACATCATTATTGACATCAACCTACTTACATTTGAAAATGGGAAATTTAATCTTAACATAGTCAACCACCCAAATCTCATCAATAACCCCATAATAAGGTATGGCTGCCAATGTATGGTTCTTATCTTTTGAACAAGAGAAGTGCATAGATTCAGCCACTAACATAACACTACTGTTCGGCACAGTGCTCTTATCACCAAGGGACTTCGTGTAAAAGGTATAATCATTGATCACAAACGAAGTCCAGCTTATGACATCAAACTCATGACCACGTGCCAGCCATTTAATTGTATCAGGAACACATTCTTCTCCATCAACGTTATGTTTAAACCAATATGCAAAAGTCCTGGTATGCTCCCTAATTAACCTTTGTTCAGTCATTCGGTTGTTCTCTTTCCGTACAATTTCTTTATGAGCATTTATGTAATCTTAAACTGCATCAACATTATTCAAAATGAACAAGTGGACTTGTTGTAATTCATCAGGATCGATACTCTTGACTGTAGCCCTGCGCCTACCCCCTTCTTTATCATGGCATTTAGGAAGGCCGATATGTCCTACATTTGACAAATAATGTTAGCAAAATTTCATGGCTTCTTCAGAAACATATTTCTGAATAATAGATGCTTCAGGCCAGTTAGGGTTCTTCACATATCCTTTTAAGATTTTCATAGTTCTTTTAAATGGGTACATCCATCGATAATAGATAGGCCCACACAATTTTATCTCTCTCACTAGATGAACAACTAGATGTACCATGATGTCAAAAAAGGAAGGAAGAAATAGCTTCTTAAGCTGGCACAAGATTAGGTATCCTTCATTTTCCAATTCCTTCAATCTTTCCATCTCAATGACTTTACTACAAATCGCATTGAAGAAGAAACAAAGTCTGCTCAATTTGTGTTGAAGATCATATTCGGCAATGCCTCGAATAGCCACTGGGAGTAGTTGTTGCATTAAGACATGACAATCATGAGACTTCAGCCCCACTAACTTCAAGTCTTTCATCGACACAAGCTTTTTAAAATTTAAAGAATACCCTGAGGGAACTTTGATGCCATGCAAACACTCACAAAAACTTCTTTTCTCATCCTTAGACAAAGTATGAGAAGCTGGAAGACAAAAAGTTCTCTTACCATATGACATTGGATGTAAGTCTGCCCGTATTCCCATTTCTTGCAAATCTAATCTTACCTTAACACCATCCTTAGAACTACCTTGTATGTTGAGCAGTGTCCCAACAATACTATCACACACGTTTTTCTCCACATGCATGAAATCAATACAGTGTCTCACATCAAGATTCTGCCAATATGGAAGGTTAAAGAAAACAGACCTCTTCTTCCATACACCTTTTTCATTTCGAATCTTTGAAGTCTTACCGAAGATCACATTGATATTTTTCACCTTTTCATACACCTTCTCCCCGGTCAATACCTTTGGAGCATCTTCAAACTCTTGGCCACCAAAAAAGGCCTTCTTTAATCTGCGATATGGGTGGCCCCGTCTAAGGAATCTCCTATGACCAAGAAAAACAATCTTTCTTCCATGATGAAGTTGATGGTAGCATGTGCCTTCTTCACAAATCGGACATGCTTTGTGGCCTTAACGCTATATCTTGACAAGTTTCCATAAGCAGGGAATTCGTTTATATTACAGAAGATCAAGGCTCGCATTTTAAACATCTCCTTCTTGTTAGCGTAAAAAACGTCGACGCCTTCGTCCCACAACTCTTTCAAGTCATCGATCAGGGGTTCTAAGTAAACATCTGTCATTTCTGGGTTGTTTTGGTCCCGAAATCAACATAGAAAACATGATGTACTTTCATTTCATATATAACAAAGGAGATAAGTTGTAAATTACCAACAGAACAGGCCATGAACTATGTATACTGCTTAGGCTACTGTAAGGATTCATGCTATCTGTGCTGAGCCCAAGCCTAAGGTTCCTAGCCTCTTTGCCGAAGTTAGGAAATAATTGGCCAATTTTCTTCCATTGAGAAGAATCAGCTGGATGTCGAAGCTTTCCATCGGAAATCCTCTCATCCATATGTCATCTCAAATTTTTGGCATCAATTTCATTAGTAAACAGTCGTTTGAACCTTGGTATGACTGAAAGATGCCACAACACTTTTACAGGGGCCTTATTTGATTTGTACCTGGGGGTTTCACATATAGAACATTGCTCTTTCTCTTCATGCTCTTTTCTGTACAATATACAATCATTAGGGTATGCATGAATTTTTTTATACTTCATCCCTAGTGGACACAGTATTTTCTTAGCATCATAGTATCGGCAAGGTAGAACATTATCGTCTGGAAGCATGTCCTTAAAGGCGTCAAGTGCTTCTGAAAAAATTTTGTCGCTCCATCCATGACGTGCTTTCAAGCTTACCAATTTCAATACAACTTTCAATAATTGGTATTTTGTGCACCCCGGATATAGCAGCTTCTCAGCATCATTGCACATATTACCATATGCATATGATTGCTCAAAAGCCTCTTCTCCTACATCACAAATAATATCCTCTATCTGATCTTCCAGCTCCATGACATGATCATCAAAGATCACTCCCCCCTCTTGAGATGCGCTTGGCATTTCTAATCGTTCACCGTGCCATACCCATACTGTATAAGTCTTACAAAATCCTTCACAAATACAATGTGTATATATATCTGCATCACTTAGTCGCTTCTCGTTCAGACATTTTACACAAGGATAGTAAAACATCCCACTATCATCATTACCAGAATTTCTTCTAGCAAATTCAAAAAAATCCCTCACCCCGTTATCATATTCAACACTAGTCCGTTTAGTGTTCATCCAACTATGATCCACATATTTCAAAACATTTTTTTATTCTCTTTTGTATATTAACTCCCTTAGAAGCTGCAGAAGATGCAGAATTTTAGTTGACGAAGCTGCAGAATTCCAAGAAGAAGTAAAAGACCTCCTTAGGAAAATCAATAGTAAATTAGATATTTTACTTTGTTAATGTTTCCAATTGCTACGTTTTTATATTATCTTGAGGAAGAATACTTAGCACTCAACAGGTACGAATTAGCTACTATTATCAGAATCTTTCTTCGTCAAGCACAAAACAGGTATCTCTTAACACCCGTGCACAAAAGGGATCCAGTTTCATACAGATATTTTTTGTGTTTATTGACTGTTTTGATTGTTCAGTTGTTAAATTAGTTAGCCAATCAGGAGCTTGAATGATCATCATACAGAAGAGATCTGATACAGCTAATACAGCTGGTATTAGAACAAGAAAATCGACTTTATCAAAGTAAACCACCAGAATTTAGGAACAAAGATAGGTATCTGAAGTTCCTATAGTTTGTTCTTTTTATTATAGTTGCTTTAGAAGTAATTTGATGTATGTAAATGATTTAAATTATAAAAAGATATTAAGAAGAATAGAATTAATTGGTGAACAGTCATGTAAGCCTACTATAGGTTTGACTATAGAACAAACAGAGTTAGGGGAACCAGCACTGGTAGGAGATAAGATCCTCATAAGGTAGAATAACGTTATTATTGAACAATTAATTGATATCAGGCAACTCTTAGGGGTCTTAGTTGTTCAAACAACTCGTGATCCACAGGAAAAGGCCTTATTAACACAGGTCACAGAACTAATTAAATCCTTGTCAATAGGGAAATAACCCAAGAGTGTATATAGTGGTCCTCACTTTGTTTGGAAGAAAAATGAGTGATATGGAACTCACATGAATTTCCACTTCTAGGGAAATAGCCAGAACAGATAATATCCGAAATTTTAGTATCATTTCAAAACTTGCCAACAAATGGAATAGATATAAAATCAGAGAATTAGACAGGTTAATAGATCCTGATAAACAACTTGAAGTCCTACAGTACAGACAGGCAGGACTTGCACCAGCTGAAATATTGTATTCTCATGGTATATGGGAAACAAAACAAAAGGTGTATGAACACTTCAGTGAAGAAACAATAAGGCGCACAGGTGAAGATCAGGTAAATCTTCCTTTCATTAATAATAGGAGTAGGCATGTTCTTTTAGAAAATCAATATATAATGATTCATGTGGGACTTGTCTTGATAAAAGTCACAAGATTAACTAGATCACATGCAGGAGGACAGGTTTTGATAAATCTTGTTGATACTAGGTACGGTGATCTACAGAAATCTATTATAGGACCCATGGAAATTGATATGACAAATAATTATGGTATTATATACATGGCTCCTAAAATACAGATGACAATTAAAGATTTTACTAAGCATTTTCAATTAATAATTAAGACAAGAGGATATGAAGATTTTTACAAAGGACAGAATCTGTGTATAACAAAAACCCTTACAGGCATATTAAGTAACAATAGTAATACCAATTTTAAATTACAAATAGATAGGGTAATGCAACATTTGGCTAGTCAAGGGATAAAGGCTGTTGAAGGAAAAGCATTTTCTAGCAGAGATCTAATCAGTTATGAATGGAAAGTGGTATTACCAGCAGCAACAAGACTAGTGCCAAACAGAACAAGTTTTTGGGAAAACTCAGACAGATCTGTAAGTATTCATTTTTTTATTATTTCGCTAATAGTACTAATCATGAATAGGAATCTGATAAAGAAACAACACAAGAGTGTATACTTTTCTTTCAATATTCAAATGTCACAGATAATAATCTACAATTATTATACAGTTATTATCCCGATTATGATTGGTCTATTGATTTTGAAGAAATACCTCACCCAGACGATTGTCACCTGTTGATACAGTCTAAATATCATAGTGATTATCCTAAAATTTTCTTTAACCCCTTTGCATTAGAGTCATAACGAAGCATGGTGTGTAGTAAAGATACAGATTGTAAAGATACAGTTTCTATTTATACGAAGAATTAATAAACTGAGACAGGGGAAATTTCCTGAATGTAGTGACCTTGGAGGCTTGAGGAGCAGGAGGAGAGGGGTTGCACCGGCCTCACGATAGTATACAAACTCACGGCCTTCACTATAGTGACTCACGACGGAGTACTTCACGGAATAGGGCCATCGAACGAAGGAGGGACTATTGTTAAACAATGGGAATACAAACTGAAAAAGGAGAAGGAGGATGTGGCGGTGGCGGCGGTGCGGCGGCTAGAGTAGTGGCCGAGGATGATGGGGAATACTCATCGAAGAAGAAGGCGAAGAACTCAAACGGTGATATTTTGCGGCTGTGTGGAATGAGAGGGAAAACAAAATGCAAGGCTGTTAGGTTGAAAAGAAGAGTTTTAAGACCGGTTATTTAAATAACCAGTCTTAAAAACACTTTTAAGACCGATTGAAAAGAAAGTTTAACACTTTTACGACCGGTTATATAAAGATTAAGCAAGTTTCTTATCGAGCAAGGCTTTGTTAGAGGTAAGGCAGATACAACGTTATTCATCAAACACAACAAGAATGACATTTTAGCAATTCAGATTTATGTAGAATGATATTATATGCGGTCAAGAATTTTCTAAGCTTATGCAGGGTGAATTTGAAATGTCAATGATAGGAGAACTAACTTTCTTTTTGGGACTTCAAATTAAACAATTGAACAAGGGAATTTTTATTTCTCAAACCAAGTACTTAAAGCAACTATTGAAGGAATATGAAATGGAAAATTCTAATGGAGCTGAAACTCCAATAAGCTCAACTACATCATTAGATGCAGATGTGAAGGGTAAAGCATATGATATAACCAAGTATAGGGGAATGATAGGCTCTTTACTTTATTTAATAGTAAGTAGACCAGACATTCAATTCAGCGTTGGGATGTGCGCGAGATTCCAGTCTGCACTAAAAGTATCTCATGCTGAAAATGTGAAAAGAATCTTCCGATACTTAGGAAAAACTGCAGAACTTAGATTATGGTATCCAAAAGGAGAAAATGATATCTCGTGGCTTATTCGGACTAAGATCATGCAAGATACAAAACTGACAGAAAAAGTACTAGTGAACAGTGTCAATTCTTTGGAGGCTCTTTAGTATCTTGGTTTAGCAAAAAGCAAACCACAATTTTAGTGTCTTCAATTGAAGCTGAATACATAGCAGCAGCAAGTTGTTGTTCTCAAGTGCTATGGCTAAAGCAACAACTCCAAGACTTAGGAATCTATCTAAGGGAAATTCCTATTTTGTGCGACAACACAAGTACTATTAGCTTGGCAAAAAATCCTGTGCAATACTCAAGAACTAAACATATTGATGTCCGACATCACTTTATACATGATCATATTCAAAGAAACGATGTCTGTGTAGAATTCATTCCAACTAATTTCTAGCTTGCTGATATTTTTACAAAACCTCTGGAAAAAGAAAAATTTATGTACATGAGAAGAGAATTGGGTATGACTAATCCCAATGAACTGTAAGATGTTTGTTAAAAGTTATTTATGTTACTATTTATGTTTTGATCACTGGGTTACTAACTTAAGCATCGAAGTATCTATAAGTTTGTTTTGCAGGAAATGCTCTGTATAGGTAAAGCAAAATAAAGGTTAACAAAGAAAATATGAACTCTAAGCAAATACTCGAGTTCATAAAGAAGTGCCATGACTAAACTCGAGTTCACTGGGGAAGACTCGAGTTCACAGCTGAAAATTCTATGCAAACAGTCAGACTTAGCAGCTAGGTTACTCAGGTGATCTTGGAGGACTTGAGTACAAAGAAACTAGGAGTTGAAAAATAACTTGAGTGTCTACAAGTAACACTCATGCCAGGTACGCTGGGGTGGTATGGGAAATTAACTAATAAACTCGAGTTTTACATTTAGAACTCGAGTGTCGGGCTACATATATCAGAACTGAGAGCTCAGAATCGTTACACTTCTTCTTTCACTCGAACACATCTTCTCACTCGAAACCCTGGAACAAAAATCCCACCGTTTCAACTCTCTCAAACGGCGCATTCATTGCATTTAATCATCGGTTACATCTTTTCACCCACTCCAATCGCTACATTCAGTCTATAAATCTTCCTTTTCAGAAGACCCATCGGCATCATCTTCAACATTCTTGCTCGATACCTCTGAAAAGATTTTCGGTAATCTCTAAAATTTCTATCTAAGCTTATATTTTCATTGTTCAAAGATGGTTAGAAGCAAGAATCCTGAACTCCATTCATCTTCCTCCACCGATTCTTGATTGAAATCTCATCGAACCCCATCAGAGTCTGTCTCTCGGTCAAGCTCTCTGTCCCCTTTACCAACTCCATCTTCTACTCCTACTCCTCAACCGAAAGCATCATCCAAACCCGTGAAATACCCTTGTCCAAAATCTAAAGTGAAAGAACCACCATCTAAGCAATCAAAGCCTATGATAAAACCTACTTAAGCACCGAAAAAACTCACTATCAAAGAACCATTGTGACTCGGTCTAAATCCAAGCCATCGAAGCAAGTACCGGGAAGAGGCAATGGTGCAGCCTCTCCATCCTCCTTTGAGCATTCCTCTTTAGATGACCAAGTTCTTCAAGAAGTCATACGTGCTTCCAAGTTGGACACACTTGTCAAGAAGATTGCCTCTCAAGCAGGTACTTCAGCTGGTCCTTCCGTGACACACAAGCCATCTCAATCGGCTGCCTCTGCAACTCAAGCACCCGAAGAGGAAGAAGAAACAGAACTACCGGAAGGTTTTAACACCTCCACTATTAAACCTCTGGACAAGAAGGTATACAATGATGAATTTTCTCATAGAAAATTTTGTCCAATTATTTATGTTAATTTGGATTATCTATATTCTACCTATAACATTAACCTAAGATAATACCTGGATTTTTATGAATGGTGGCTCAATGGTCATCTTTTATATTCACTAACTGTTGTACGAATCTTTTACTCAAATATGATTGTGTAAAATAAATTTTCAACAAAAGGTGAATTAATAGAAGAAGGCATTAAGACTACTATCCATGGCCAAGTCTTCAAAATCACTCCTACCATCATTAACCATATTCTTGGCTATGACAATCTACCTCCTGAGCCTATTATTGAATTCACTCCATCCCAAGTTTTTCAATTACTGAGACCTAGAGAGAAAGTGAGACCTCTAAATTTCAAACCTGTTCAAATGTCAACCCTCCATCGTATCCTATTTTATATCTACACCCAGAGTATAGTCAACAAATTCAAGAACTTTACCCACTTTGCTCACAAGGACTATTACATGATGGCCTCCTTACTTTTGGGACATCAGAGGAATGTAAGGGAACTGATATTTCAAGAGATGAGGAGATTCCATTTTTCGTTAACTCTGAACACATATATTCCACTACCTCAGATTGTTTCCCGCATCCTTCGGCACAACAAGATTTGGTATTTAGAAAAGGGTGAGAAAGTAAGGATACCACTCTTTGGGATGACTCAGATGTATCGAATGGGTATATCTCTTCCATTCTCACGAAATTCTCCTTCCACCACTACTGATGAAGCCCAATCTTCCACCCAAAGCTAACCTCCATCTCCTTCTTTCATTAGTGCATCTATCCAAAACTATGTGGGTGACTTGATTAACAAAGCTATCAATGAACTTCGGATTGAAATGATAGAGCAATTTCAACACTTAAATAATCAATTTGAGAAGATGATTGCCACCATTGACCAACAGATGGGCACATTAGTTCAAAATTCTAACCATAACTTTACCCTCATTATGCAGACTCAGGCGAAGCATACAAAGTAGTTGAATGAACTTAAAGAAATGATTCATATATCATTCTCATCTGTTCCACCACCTACTTCACCACCATCATCACCAATTCCACCTCCTACCTCACCACCAATTATACCGACAACCAATACCATGGTACTCTACGTTCCTCCCATTTCTTCCAATCTCACCTTTCCTGCACCCCCTCTTTCAGATAATGACAAAAAGGGGGAGAAGAATGAGTAATGGATTCTAAGTTCCTCAGGGGGAAGTGTCTATGTTGTCTATGTTGTTTTGTGGTCTATGTTATGTTGTCTATATTGTTTTCATGGTTCTTAGTCTCTTGTTTTCTTTCCTATGTGTGAACTCTGGATTGTAATAGTTTTCGTAGGATTATATGTATTTGACATTTAACTAATAGTATTATGTTGTTTATATCCTCATCTAATGTAATGAGCAAGTATCTTAAACGATTTCTCAAAATTCTCAAATCCAGAGGTTTTGTATCCTCAAAAAGGGGGAGAATGTTGGATCTCATGTTTTGATGATAACAAAATAATGATAAAATGTTTTGCAAGGAAATGAGAAGTATTGATTGAATATATTAAGTGAAATTTATCAATAAAAGAAATTTGTAGCTTATGGCTTATATACTCTGTCAAAATGCTGCTACACTCCAGTTCTGTCTGCTAAACTCAAGTTCTGTTCAAAATTTTCTACACAATTACCGTTGTACCTAATGATATTTGAAGCGTCATGTTGGCCAGGAACAATAGCACTCGAGTGAGAAGACGTGCACTCGAGTACTGAAGAAATATACACTTGAGTCCTGAGAGTTTTGGGATAAGAGTTTGTGTCCAAGAGTAAATTTTTGGAAGAACAAGCATAGCACTTGAGTTTGACATCATACACTCAAGTTCTTGACAAATGCTACACTCGAGTTTTGAAAGTGCAGGCATGAAATTTTGGACCCAAGAAGAAGTAACTTTAGATAATATGTCATGCACTCGAGTCCAAGAATATGTACTCGAGTGACGAGAGTGTTATAATGGAAGTATGTACCCGAGAGACTTGTAAGCCAGGAGAAATGAGTTGCACTCGTGTTGGGATATGAGAACTTGAGTTCTACACCAATTCACACTCGAGTTATGTGATTTTTTGGCTTGAGAGTTTCCACCCGAGAAGAGCTAACTTAGAGGTACAAGGCCTTCACTCGAGTTCTAAAAAGTACACTCGAGTTTCTATGATATCTAGCACTCAAGTCTTGTGAGTGTTGGCTTGAAAGTTTGTATCCGAGAACAACTATCTTGAGTAAACATGATGTGCACTCGAGTCCTGTTTCATGAACTCGAGTCCTTGATCAATTTACACTTGAGTTCTCTTCAGAATTATTATCAGAAGCAAGGATAGAACGAATCAAAATGGGTTGCACTCGAGTGCATCAGTAAGCACTCGAGTTCATATTGAAATCACACTCGAGTTGGTATGGATAAACTCGAATTCATGATGCTGACAGAAGTAAAATCATTCAAAGATAAATTCTAAAACATCTATATGTTATTCAATTATTGTTCATTCAAATTCTAACGTATTTAGACTTTGTTCTTAGTATAAGACAGATCTTATGTAACTGAAAGTGCACATGCAAGTGGGACCTTGAACAAATCAGCTACTGCACGCGTTGACAGACTGTCTAAAGAAACTCAAATGTCCATCATTATTTTATCAATGGAAATATTTTCAATAGTCAGAAAGAGGTTAATAAAAGCTTCTCTTCACAAATGCACTAGATAGAGATTTTCTGAACGAACTACAATTGCAATATACACAAAACGAGCTTATTAGTTTTCAATCTTTTCAACTTGTATTGTGAGCTTAAGTTATTATTCATCTGCTCTGTAAGAGAGTTTCTTCTGTAAATCTTTTCATTGTAAATCTTCATCTCAAGGTAAAGGGACCTTGAGAGGGTTGAGTGTTTCCTTACGAGTGAAGTTGAGAGAGTTCATTGAAATCACTCTACTCATAAGTCTTGTCGTGAGGGGGAAAGAAAGTTATGAGTCAAAGAACATTTTTGCTCATAGTCCTTGCAAGGACAGCTGTTGTACTATGCTTTCCAAGAGCCAACTGAATCTTGGAAGAATATTGAAAATCTCAGTAGGTGGAAACCTCTGGGGACTAGACGTAGGCAGTAACTTATGGCCGAACCAGTATAACTCTCTATGTGCACATTCCTTCATCTTCTCTTTCACCTTGTTCAGTTTAAAATCTAAAAAATTTGGTATCACCTAATTCACCCCCCTCTTCGGTGAAACTTGCCCTTTACAGATGACAAGGAGGAGGAGATGGTGGGCGAGCTTATAGAAGAGGAGGGGACGAATGGAAAAAGCTCTCTAGCGTTTGACCATGATAATAGAGAGAACATTGAGGTTATGAAAATGCACTTTTTAGAAAAGTACTAAGAGCAAAAAAGAATAGGTACTTTACTTTAAAGTATTTAACTTAAGAGAACTGGTACTTGATGTAGGACCAAATGATGTTTTAAAAATGAGCTTTTTAGATTTGTTTTTTACATGACCATTATTTATTATGAAATGTGATTTTAGTTGTTCATACTTAATTGTTAATTAATATAACCATTATTATGTTTGTGTTTTCGCTGATGTAAGGTTGCAAGCGAATCGTTTGTAAGTGTTATATGACTGTTGTTTCCAAATAACCATCACTTTTGTCACTAAATAAATTACGGTTATTAACTATAACTATCATTTTTGTGCTTTCATAAATTCCACCTCATAATACATGATGGTGTGCATAATTAACCATTACTTTTAAGCGTTATATATCCTTGCGCAACCTCCACCTCGACATATATGATGTTTATTTGCTATAACTGTTATGTATCAAGCATTATAAATGCACAAATTTATAGCAGTATGGTGATCAAAACCCTTCATTGACCTTGACCTTAGGGGCTTGCTTGGTATGAGAGATTTGGAGGGAAAGGGTGAGAAGAGAAAATTTTTATGAGTTGAATTTCAAAAGACTAGTGAGGTAGGGCTAAAAAATTTTAATTAATTTTTTGTACTCTTTTATTTTACATTTCCTTTGTATTAAAAGAGTAAAATACTATAAGCACCCTTTTATTTTACCCTAATTACACAAATCTCCCTTCTATTTTGAAAATATAAACTTGGGTCCAAACCGTTAAATTTGTTAAGAATATTCCAAAAATATTCTTAAAAATATTTTTTAATTAGACTTTATATCAAAATAAATTATTTTTGCAAATTTTCCAATCATATCAAATCCCAAATTTATTTTTGAAGGTTTGAAAATTTAAGGAAAAAAATCAATCGCCGCAGCGATGAAATATTTATATATTATCTTGAACTTATATTATTTATACTATATGATAACAAAAATATGTGTTTGCAATATGTTTTTATCGTTTAAAAAAAATCCAAAATTAACATATTTTCAATAAATATATGAGAAACTTGTGATACCTTATTTTCTATGACCTTGGATGAGTATAAAAGAGTAGTGAAATCATACAGGAGATCAGGATTCAAACCCAGCTACCCAACTTTCCAAAACATTTGCAAATTTCCCACCCTCAACTCAGGAGTTGTGCCTAAAGTTGAGAGGGTAGTAAAATTTTCACAAACCATTTTCACTAGCTTATTTACTCTAACCAGTCCTTTCTTTATATTCATTTATCAAAGTCGGCGAGCGTTTATCTTAATTGCATTTCATTACCGATGGGAAGTGTAACACCCCAATTTTGAATCACCAATATTCCTCCTATATGATTGTTACATCTAATGGAATAAAACAGTGAATTGTGGGTGCATAAATTTACCATAATATTTCAATTGTCGGTTATACATAACTCGGCTAAACAAGAACCCAAATGAGCAATTAATGTCCACAAAAAGGCCTACTATGATAACCAAAATTGGAATATGAAATGATATGACTAATAGCTTATTATACAAGTCAAATATTGGTAAAACCAAAGGAAAAGAAGCATAAATGATTTATTTCAATAAATCATAAAACTTAGGGGCAAAATGGTAATTTTGCCACAAAGTGGGAAACAATTATTTTTCCCTAATCTTCCTAATAATATCAATTATATTAGAACTAAAAAGAGGGAAATGACTACTTGATAATTAATAACCCTATTTTGGTGAATTATTATCAAGAAAAGTCAACTAGTCAAAGTCAAAGGACAAAAGTCAACAACTTGCAATATGACAATGGGATAGTTGAGCTCAATATTTTTCCCCAATTCTCATATGACTTTTGGCTGAATGAAGAGGCAAGAAGGTAAAATGAAATAATGAACAAGAAAAGAAATTGTGGACAATGGAATAGTGCCACAAATTAAGTTATAATGTTAACTTAATATGTTACTTCCTTCATCGACTTCTTCAGCTCCATTCCACGCAAGAATGAGAGAGAGAGCTGAGAGGTGGTGCAGAAGAACAAGAAGGAAGGGAGCTAGGTTTCTCCAAAACTCAAGGTAAGAAGCTTAAAACTTGTGATTCATGCTTCCTAATCCTTCCATGAGCTCTCCTACTCACTTCTTCGTCCTTGGAACTATGGTTTTAAAGAGCTTCCAAGAGGAGGGAGGGAGAGAAGTCAAACATTGAGGAGAGAGAAAGTTAAGAAATTCAAAGGTAAACCTCCAAACTTGATTCTTATGCTTTGGTTGATGCTATTGGTGTAATTCTTAGATTGGTTTGGTTGTTCTTGTGAATGAAAGGTGAAGAAACTTAAAGGACCTTATTGTCCAAGTTTCTCCAAACCTTATCCAATGAATGTCTAAATAGCTAATAGTTTGATTATAAGTAGAAAGGTGGTGATTAAGTAAGACAGAACGATAAACTGACATAATTTTTCTGAGAACTTAAATTCTAAGCCCTGTCTTGAACGTGGTAAGGGAAATGGAATTTGATAATTCCAACGATTCTATTGGGTTTAGATGCTAAAATTGTGTAGGGTATATGTTGTCGACGAAGTGAGAAAAGCCCCAGAATGAGAAATGACCAAATTGCCTATTAAAACTCAAAGGAAAGGGCTACCAAGGGTATTTTCATCATTTGGCCCTAAATTTGACTAATTTGAGGTCAAACATGGATTCTACATATGAAATTATGTACGAATAGCCTGAGTCATAATTTCTGGTGAGGTCCAGGTAGACCAGGGTCTACAGGGGCATTTTGGTAATTTAACAATGTACAGCTAAGTTAACCAATAACCTGAGTTTGGGTAATGAGTAAATGAGTAATAACTCATCTATGGAATTTGGATATTGTAGGACTTGGAGACAGTCCGAAGTCTAAGACTTTCCTGAGCACCAAAACACGAGAAAAGGACTCTAAAGGGAAGCAACCAGGTAGTAACATCCTTCTTACAAATACTATGTGATGCCTTTATGAATGTCATACATTGTAACATGAGCTAGTGTCCTAGACACACCCATTCGCCATGTGTTGGTCAAGGGCCCGATAGGGGCACTAAGTCAACCAAGGGGTAAACATATAGTTTGACATTGGGCAAGTGTACACACATAATGTTTCAATCATCTTACATGACATGACATTGCATATCTATTTTTGTATTTTATATGTTTGTAAGCATGTTGCTACTGAGATTCTCTTGAATCTCATTCTTTTCCAACCCAAAACTATTTTAGCTGAGGCAGGCAACTCAAAAGGCAAAGCGGCGGCTACCGGTGATTAGGGTCCCGGAGCTTAGTTGCGATTATAGTCGTTTAGCATGTACTTAAGACTTTTGAGTTTGTTTTCTTTGTACATGCATATATGTATATGTGTTATCAACCCTTTAGGGAATCCTTCTATAATGTAATCTAGTACCATGTATTAATGTGTTTTTGTTGTGTTGTACTCTTTATGAGTCTTTATATGCTTTTAGATCTGCGATTATGAAAGTGGTAAGTAGGGTCTTACATTTTTTCTATCAGAGACATAAGCATATACTTAAACAAAAAGTTTTTTTGGAAAATGCAGTATAGATATGGTCTAGTTTACATGGGATAGGAGGTATGGTAGTAGGGAAGCTACCTAAGAGTCATAATCAATGCAAGAGTGAAGGTTGGATAAGTTAGGAATGAATTTGGAGTGATTTCTAAAGTGTAATAAGCTATCTATAGCTGATGAACTCGAGTGTATTCTTTGGAACTCGAGTTCATAGGTTGTTTTCTAGTGAATTTGGTTGTGAGAACTTGAGTTTTTGAAGGAGAACTCGAGTTAGTTAAGGAAACTCGAGTGCAATGAGAATTTTAGGAAGGAACTTGCGAGAGTACAAGAACCAAACTCTAATGTAATTGGTTGAGAACTCGAGTGCATATCTTATTCTGGTAAGTTGGGAAACTCTCAGGTAGAAACTCTCTTCCCAGAACTCGCAATTCTCAAGTGTGAGACCCCCAGAACTCAAGTGTTCAATGCTGAACTTGAGTGCAATGCTTAGCTAATGATATCCAAGAGCTTTCTGGAACAAACCCTCACTTCTACATTCTCCGGACTCGAGTGCAATTTGAAGAACTCAAGTGTGACATTCGCGAGTACAAGCTTTCATGGCGTATACAAAGTGGAAGAATAAGTTAAGTCTCAGTAAAAAGCCACCTGGACTAGAGTGAGATTTGGAGGACTTGAGTGATGGGTTAGAACTCGAGTTCTTGAATCCAAACTTGAGTTCAGAGGTAATAGAACAACATATGAGAAGTGATTTTGTACAATGCTTTGATGTGATTAGTAACTATCATACATGGGCTGAATATACATGTTGTATGAGATGTATAACCATGCTATGTGATATGTATGACAAATTCATGTACCCAAATTGTTGTGAAAGGACAAAAACGCCCTTGCTTTAATTTCTCTATTTTCATGTAGAGTAAATTATAGAGATGACCCGTATACAAGGCAATGGCAAAGGCCAAGGTAGAGGCTGAGGTAGAGGCCGTCATGGAAATAATAATAAGGAACCTAATGCTAGGCCTAACCCAATACAATAATCAATGGGTATGATGCTAGATCAACAAAATGCCTTGAATGAACTTCGTAATGAAATGAGAGAAGGGAAACAAAAGCAAAATGCCGATGAAGAAGCCCATAATAATCTTGATGAATAGGTTGGGGGTCACTTACAGCCTCCAGAGCCTGAGCCAGTGGTGCCCGAGGTTCCAATTGTTAAAGCTGAGAGTATGCAGACCTGGGTAACCCGAATGAATCAACACCATCTGACTGTTTTTACAGGGAAATTTGATCCTGAAGATGCGAAGAATTGGCTATCTCGTTTGGAGAAAATCTTTAAAATCCTAGAATGCCCTGACGACATTAAAGCTCATCTAGCAATCTATAAGCTGGAGGGTGAGGGTGATCGATGGAGGGAAAGCACTGAAGCGATCCTACAAGCACAAAACATTCCCCTGACGTGGGAAGTGTTCCAAGAGAAATTCAACGAGAAATATTTTTCCATATCAGTGAGATTGGCTAAAGAAACTGAATTTCTAACTATTTAGTGGGGCGATAAGGAAAGCTTTGATGACTATTGACCAGATACACTCATTTATCTAGATACTCTTCCTATTTGAATATTCATGATAACGAAAGGTGGAGTTTAGATATGATGATAAGGGGACTAAAGCCAAAGCTAAAAGAAAAATTCGTGTCCCGACATTTCAAAAAGTTTCACAAGGCTGTCGAAGAATGCCGACTAACTGAACATAATCTGATGGTACTGCACACCCAGAGAAATACAGGCAATAAGATTATGCCTAGTGGCAACAATTTCTCCCAGAAGCGCATATCAAGGTGGTTCTATGAGTGGCAAAAATAAGAAGCCTAACCAGACTGATAGCCGAGGTAATCCTAGACCATCTGGGAACAAAATCTACCGATATTGAAAGATTCCTCTCCATCTAGGTCAGACATGTGTATAAGCAAAAAAGCAATGATAGCAGCCAGGAAGATTGTCTACTACAACTATAATAAGCCAGGGCATATTACCAAGGAATGTAGATAGCAACAAGAACTAATAGAGTCGAGGTAACAAGTGCAAGGTAGAGTATTTGCTTTGACATACGAGGAAGCCCGCAAATCTCCAGAGCTGAATAGAGGTATGATTTCTCTAGAGCCAGCATTGTTCGATTCAGGAGCTAGTCATTCATTCATTGCATATGACTGCATAAGACGACTAGGCCTGAGCATACATCAATTACCTTATGATTTCATGGTATCCATGCCTACGGGCTAACGTGTTCGTCACTACAGAGATTTGCTTAAATTGTATAATAAACATCGAAGGGCAAGAGTCTACAGTCGACCTAATTTGCTCGCCATTGAAACAACTTGAGGTGATTATCAGAATCGATTGGCTAACCACAAATAATGTGATGCTAGACTGTGGAAACAAAAGGGTCATTTACCCTAATCTAATAGCGAATGCCAACATAAAAACCAACCTGAACTTTCTTTCCACAGCCAAGGCCGAGAAATGCTTACACAAGGGTTGTCAGGGGTAGATTATGTTTTTCTCCATGCAATCAGAAGCAGGCGTAGCATTGGAGAATATCCCTTTCGTGAATGAATTTCTTGATGTGTTTCGGGAGGAAATCAGTAGATTACCCCCAAACAGAGAAGTGGAGTTTACAATTGAAACTAAGTCTGGAGCAGAGTCGATATCGAAAGCCTTATACAGAATGGCGCCAATCGAGATGGCATAACTGAAAAAGCAGATTGAGGAACTGCTAGAGAAAGGGTTTATCAGACCCAGTGTCTCGCCATAGGGAGCTCCAGTGCTATTTATGAAAAAGAAAGACGGAAGCCTATGACTCTATATTGATTACAGGGAATTAAACAAAGTGATTGTCAAGAACAAGTACCCGCTTCTAAGAATTGATAATTTGCTCGATCAAATATTAGGAGTCTGTGTGTTCTCTGTTAGAATTGGTTGCACCCAAGAGGGGGTGAATTAGGTATATGATAAGAAAGTCTAATCTCTTAAATTCTTTTCTCATATTGTTAACTCAGTATATATAAAAGTATAAAATTGCAAGCAATTATGTAAATCGTATATGCTGGAAATATAAAAGCTTAGGAAGAGAAGATGCAAACTGTGTTTTATCCTAGTTTGATCCAATCCACGATGACCTACGTCCAGTCCCCAGGCTCCTCCTAAGATTTTCAATCCACTATCTTCTTATTTAACCAGGCATAAGAAAAGCCTCTACAAATCTCTTACAAAGTACTCCCCCTTACACATTATAAGGTTATTCCCTCTTACGACAAGTCGAGCAAAGTAATCTGAAAGACCTTTCTCTCCTGCTTACCCGTGCAAGTCTTATGAGTAACAACGTTCTCTCCTTCTTACACCACTATAAGTCTTATGAGCAACAACGTTCTCTACTGCTTGCACCTTATAAGTCTTACAAGCAAAAAGTCTTACTGACAATTTATTCTACAACTTCCCCCGTAAGGTGATCAATCCTCTCAAGGTCCCTCTATCTTGAGAACACTTCTGAAATACAGATGAAGTGTTTACTAGCTCTCTCTCAAATACTCACTGAAGTACAATACAAATATTCTCACTCTCAATTATACATGATATTGTAAACTGATAAGAACAGAGAGTATGTGAGGCGGACGACTTATAGTATCAGCATATTAGTAGTTGGATTGTCATTGCTCGTGTATTTGTTAGCTATAGTATTATGTTTCTTCTTCTTAAATACTTTAGTTTATATAGAAGATGGGTTGAGAGCCGTTGGAGCATTCAAATATTTTCCCATTGAAATCCCATCGTGTGTTTGCCAGATACTTCAGCATTTTCCATTGATCTGACAGATGCTTTAGCCGTTACTTACAATTAGCACGTTGTTGGTTATTTGTTGAATATTGCTAGTGCCCATGATTAATTTCCATGGAATGTTATTCTGATGAGTAGTAGTGAATAACACCTGTAATACACTTAGGAAAATAGTCGTTAGAGAATATTTTAAATATCACTCGAGTGATTACAGACTTCACTGGCAGTGATCTTTGAAAACCAAAGAATCACTATAAGTGATTTTGATTTCACTGGAGGTGATTCTCAGAAAATAATATTCCATTGGCAGTAATCTTGATAAAACAATATTCCACTGGCAATGATCAACAACCCTCAAGTGTAGTTCAAGATCCCTTGAGTGATTTCCATGATTCTTTTAAGAACACTGAATCACTCTAGCTTTCAATAAATTCTCTGGCAATGAATTCTAATTTTCTTACAGTGATTTTAGTATTACTGGAAGTGATTCAAATTCTCTGGTGGAAGTTGATATTTTTTGGTGGTGCACTGTAAGCGATTCTGAGAAAATCCTATATCACTGGCAATGATCTTGATTTGGAAGTGATTCTAACTCACTAAAAATGGTTTTAACAAACACAATATTTTAGTGGCAATGCATTGCGTGTTCACTGGAACTAATTCTGAGTGATTCTGATTTTTTGTCACTGGAACTGATTCTGACACAGTAGAGAGTGTACTGAGTATTCACTGGAAGGTATTTGATTTACTAGAAATGCATTGACTGATCACTGGGAGTGATCTCATCTTCACGGGAAGTGATTCTAATTCATACTGATATACTGGCAGTGATTTGATGTCAACCGGAGGTGATACTAAGAAATTGGCATATCACTCGACAGAAAGTGATTTCAAGAAACAAGCAAACCATTCGAGCTGATAGAGATTCACCAGAAGCAATACTGATTCAATTGGAAATCAATGGCAATGCGTTTAGGCTTCTTCTGTAAAAAATTATCATATTACTTGAGTGAATTTCATATCACTGGAAGTGTTTTTGCAAACAGTGAATTTTTCTTCTGGTGATTTTTAATGAGCTGGAAGTGATTCTAAAAGTTTTAAAGATCACTCGAGCGAAATAACCATCACTGGAAGTCATTTTTGAGATACTAAATTTTTCATGCAGTGATTTGTGCTTGCACTGGAAGTGATCTGCGGAAATAGAACATCACTCAAGTGAATTGGGCTGCACCGGAAGTGATTTTTTAAATAGTGAAAAATTCTGGGAGTGATCTGATAGGCCACTGAAAGTGATATGTGGAATAAGTCATATCACTCGAGTGAATTCTAAAATCACTTGAGTGATCTGTAATTTATGGCATGTCACTCTAGTGATCTCTTGTTCAGATCACTTCAACTTCGTTGTTGCGTTTCCAATTCTTCAGCAAACAGGGGTCAACTTCCAGATGATATAACCTTTTTGAATATAACTTAAAAATTGGCATATTATATATCAATAGAAAGCTCTTTTAAGTCTAGTTTCATATGGCACTAGTTTCAACTCAATTGGATCTGTGGTTTGAGAGTTATGTATAAAATACCGAACCTGTTATGGAATATGATGGTGATTTCAACTTCAACTTCAAATATTCATATCTGATTCATCTGAGCTCCTTTGATGCTTTTCTTGGTTTCAAAATGACGTATTTGGAGTTTAGTTTCATATGTCACTAGTTTCACCTCAATCGGAGTTATGGTTTGAGAGATATGATTGAATTACCAGACCTCACTCAGCTAGATGAAAAACATAGCATGAAAATCTGAACATCACTCAAATGAATAGTCACTTCAAGTAATTTTCACTATTTACATAATCACTTTAGTAATTCTGAAATATCACTCGAGTGATTGTTAAAATCACTCCGGTTGCTACAGTTACCCACTTTTACAGTACCATAGAACTTGAATCTTAATATTTTCATTAATTCTTACAAGTTCTTCATTCTTCAATCTCTTTCTTTCTTTGCTTGACTAATCTACAAGATATGAAACATTTAATATAATAGTTAGTCAATGTAAGAGACAAGTATATTATGCAAACTTTTGCTCTTTTAATATTTGACATCTATATTTGTCATCATCAAAACTAATCATATCTAACATTCTCAAAGATTGACCTGAGATCAAGTTACCATCAACTCAGAGTGAGGACCGACGATGTTTCGAAAACTGCTTTCAGAACACGGTATGGCCATTATGAGTTTCTAGTAATACCATTTGGACTGACCAATGCACATGCTGTATTCATGGACTATATGAATATAATTTTTTGTCCATACTTGGAGCAATTTATGGTAGTTTTCATTGATAATATTCTGGTATACTCCCAGAGCAAAGCTGAGCATAAACACCACTTAAGAACTATACTAAAAACGTTGAGGAGCAAGCAACTCTATGCCAAGCTAAGAAAATGTAATTTTGGCTTTCAGAAGTTAAATTTCTAGGTTATGTGGTTTCACAGCAAGGGGTCTCAGTAGATCCGAACAAGGTAGAAGTAGTACTGAACTGGAAGAGACCAGAGACAGTCTTTGAGATACATAGTTTTCTGGGTCTTGCAGGCTATTATCAACTATTCATACTGAATTTCTCTAGAATAGCATTGCCATTGACTAAGCTGACACGAAAGACTCAGCATTTTGTGTGGAACAACAATTGTGAGGAGAGTTTCACCGAGTTGAAACAAAATCTAACGACAGCACCGATTTTGACAATCCCAGATCCACAATCAACCTTCATGGTTTACACAGATACCAATGGGCATGGATTGGGATGTGTCTTAATGCAGCAAGGCCATGTTGTGGCATACTCATCTTGAAAATTGAAGCCTCACAAACAACGATATCCCACGCTCGACCTAGAGTTGGTAGTGATTGTATTCACACTAAAGATCTGGAGACACTATCTCTATGGAGCGACCGTAGAGCTGTACTCTGACCACAAGAGTTTGTAATACCTATATGATCAAAAAGAAATTAATATGCGGCAATGTAGGTGGATGGAGTTACTCAAAAACTATAATCTAGAGATCAAGTATTATCCAGGCAAAGCCAATGTTGTGGCTGATGCATTAAGTCACAAAGTAGTGCAGGTGGCAGTCCTTATGATTCATGAGCAGAAGTTAATTGAGAACTTTTGAGATCTCAACTTATCAAATTAGATACTAATTGGCCACAACAATGTCAGTCAGATAGAGAATGATCTGAGAGCGGAAATAGAAGAAGCTCAAAAGCAAGCTAGGCGTGCTAAGTCTATCAGAAACATGATTATGAAGGGAGAAACTCAAGAGTATGATTTATCACCGAGTGGACTAGTCCGATACCACAAGCGGATATATGTTCTACCACAAGCAGAATTGAGACGACAAATCCTAGAAGAGGCACATAAGAGTAAATATACTCTACATCTAAGAGCAACAAAAATGTACCACAATCTGAAATCCACATATTGGTGGCCAAGCATGAAAAGGAACGTGACAAGGTTCGTTGCTCGTTGCCTTATGTGCTAGAAAGTCCAAACCGAGCATCAATGACCTTCAGGACTACTACAGAATCCTACAATTCTTGAATGGAAATGGGAGAGTATCACTATGGACTTTATGACAGGATTACCGAAGGTCCGGAACCATGATGTTATATGGGTGATAGTAGATCAATTCATGAAGACATCCCATTTTCTTCTAATCAGTATGCACTATTCTCCCCAAAAGCTGGCAAACATCTTTATTAAGGAGATTGTGCATCTTCACAGTACACCGAAGAACATTATATCGAACAGAGATCCACGATTCACTTCCAAGTTCTGGAAGGCGATACATGAGGCTTTAGGTATGAAGCTCTGATTCAGTACGGCCTATCATCCTCAAACAAATGGACAAACTGAGAGAACAATTCAGACACTAGAAGATATGCTCAGGGCGTGCTTAATTGATTTCGAAGGCAGTTGGGATCACTTCCTTCCTTTAGCAGAATTCGCATACAACAATAGCTATCACTTGACTTAATCTCCAGGTTGTAATCTTTCAGCAACTCCATCCACTTACATTGTCTTATGTTGAGCTCTTTTTGATCATATAGATACTTAAGACTCTTATGGTCGCAGTACAATTTAACCACCACCCTATATAGGTAGTATCGCCAGACTTCAAGCGCAAACACAATTGCTGCCAGCTCCAAATCATGTGTAGGATAGTTTAACTCATGAGACTTCAGATGCCGAGAGGCATAAGCCACCACTCTACCCTGCTGCATTATGACACATCCCAATCCCTACTTGCTAGCATCACTGTAAACCATATAGGTCAACTCAGGATCAGGGATAATCAACACGGGTGCAGTTGTTAACCTCTCCTTTAGCTTCATGAAGCTCTTCTCACATCGATCGTCCCACTTAAACGGTTGATCTTTTCGCATGAGCTTGATCAATGGCAAGTCAATCCAAGCGAAATCTTGAATAAATCTCCGGTAAAAGCCAGTAAGACCCAGAAAACTGTGAATCTCAACAATAGTTTCTAGCCTTTTCCAGTCTAGCACTGCTTCTACTTTATTGGTATCTACTGCAACACCTTTTGTGAGATAACATAGCCCAAAAATCTGGCTTCTGAGAGCCAAAACTCACATTTGCTCAACTTCGCATAGAGTTTCCTTTCCTGTAAAATGCTTAGCACAATTCTCAAATGCTCCTCATGCTCTTCTTTACTCTTAGAGTATATCAAAATGTCGTCAATGAAGATTACTACAAACTGATCTAAGTATTGATGAAAGATACAGTTCATGTAGTCCATAAGTACAGTGTGTGCATTAGTTACGCCAAATGGAATTACTAGAAATTTATAGTGTCCATACCGGGTTCTAAAAGTAGTTTTCAGTATATGTTCTACCTTCACACGAAGCTGATGATACCCTGATCTTAGATCAATCTTCGAGAACATACTTGCTTCAGATAGTTGATTTAAAAGGTCATCAATCCGGGGAAGCGGGTACTTGTTCTTGATGGTTACCTTGTTTAGCTCTCTGTAATCAATACATAGCCTCAGGCTCCCGTCCTTCTTCTTAACAAATAACACCGGAGCTCCCTACGGTGATACACTGGGTTGAATGAACCCTTTCTCAAAGAATTCTTCGATTTGCTTCTTCAACTCAGTCATTTCGTTTGGATCTATTCAATATGGAGCCTTTGATATAGATCCTGCTCCAGGCAAAATTTTAATTGTGAATTCTACTTCTCTTTTGAGAGGCAAACCATTAAGGTCATCTGGAAACACATCAGGAAATTCTCACACAACTGGAATGTCTTTCTGGGCTATTTATGTATCCACCTGCACGAAAAAGAACACAATGTATCTTTGGCATCCCTTCTTCAAGCATTTCTTAGCTTCTGCCAATGAAATAAAGTTCAGGCTAGCATTCATGTTACTGAAATCCTGCTAAGTAGGATATATTATCCTCTTATTTCCATAATCTACCAATACGATATTTGTTGTTAGCCAGTTAAAACCCAATATAACTTTAAGTTTTTAGAGCGGCAAAAAGATCAAGTCAACTGTAGACTCATGTCCCTTAACATTTACCACACAATTCAAACAAACATCAGTAGTCAGAGTCTTGACACCTATCAGTATCGACCCAATCAAATCAAATGGCAGTTTATGCACATGCGGTTTTAGGTGCCTAGCACAATCATACGCAATGAAGGAGTGATTAGCACCTGAATCATATAAAGCTTGCAATACACTACCATTGAGAATGATTTTACCTTGAACTAACTCTGGGGACATCTTTGCCTCCTCCTGAGTCAAGGCAAACACTTGGCCCTGATTCTGCTGTCTAGGCTAAACAGGTCGTGGTGCTGCTTGCTGGGGATAATTTACTGCCAAATGGCTTGGCCTCTTACAAGTATGACAGATCACTTGGCTTGTAAGAAGATTACACTATAGCCTTAGATGAGACTTGCCACACCAAAGACACGTTTGAGATGTTGGAGGTTTTTGGCCGCCACGGTTCCCGGGCCAAAAGGGCTTTTTATTGCCTCCCTTTTGTGGGAAACCCTATCCCTTTTATTTTTGTGAGGTATCTCCTGGACTAGGTCTACTTCTCTGGCTAGTACCCCTACTAGCCTGTACTCTTCTTAAATTCCCTTATGTCAATCGACACACTTCTACACTTTGTTAAACTTTTTAAACTGTCGGGCCACAAGTTTCTCTTCCATTTCGGGATTCAATCCCCGAATTAACATATCAGAACTCCACTTCTCATCCTTTTTGAGTTTTAAGTAGGAAGAGTAGTGAGATAGTCGAATGAACCAAGACAGATAGGCATCAAAGGTCTCAGTATCACCTTGCTGAATTGCTAAGAATTCTTTCTCTTTCTTAATTCTTACTGACCTTGGGAAATACTTTTCATAGAATTTCTCTTGAAATAACTCCCATATCATAGGGATATTCTGGCCCTGCAATACAAGCACTGTATTTTTCCACCATTCGTCAACATCACCTACTAGCTTATATATAGACATCCTGGCTTTCATCTCCATCTGGCATCCGAGAACCTTAAAGATTTTCTCTAGGTGGTTCACCCAATTCTCAACAACTTGTGGATTAAATTTTCCTTTGAATGCCTCAGGCTGATATTTAATAAATTTAGGCATCCAATACTGGATAACATTCTCCTCAGGTTCTTGAACAATGGGGATTTCTGAGTTCACCTCATGCGATTGCGTTTGCTCGTCACTAAGTGGTTGTTCTCCATCTGTATTCCCCTCAAGATGGTTTCCTTCAGGGGGATTCCCCTTCGAGTTATTCCCTTCAGGCTACGCCTCATTTGCATTCCGTCTCTCCCTCAATTCCCAGACTTCTTCTCACAAGTCCTGGATCATAGTTTGTTGTTGGGTTAGCATTGTGAAAACTTGCTGCATGAGATCAGGCTCCACATTATTCTTAGATTCGGGATTTGGTGGTATATTTCCCGCTGATCTACATCGCACCATTGTTCCTCTTCACTATTAAGAAGGAACACTACATTAATACCACATTAACACATATATGTACATATTCACTTCTCAAGATTTTAAATACCAACACATAACAGAGATACATCTATTATAGCAAACACTCACATTTGCATTAAAGTGGCTTGGTATTTACATCAAAAGAAGCTTGTCTTACAACAGAAGTAACTTATATGTACAATAAGAGGTTTAACATTCACAACAAAAGAACCTTGCCCTACTACTCATTGGGCATATTAAACAGCACATATAGAAAGAAATGCCTAACAAAAGGCATAAACTCAAAAGGACTTAAAAATACAATCTCGTTCTTCTTCTTAATCCAAGAGGTAAAATCGAGAAAATAAGCTAACATAGTCTGAATTCACACATCATCTGTCATCATCAGCCCAAGCTCTTCTCTTTGCTCGTACAACTTTTGTACTAAATTAAAGAATGGTGTATACTGTGTTGTAGGGGTGATAAAATCATTGAAGGATGTCAAATACAAATCCTTCAATTGCTCCAAAAGCTCATGATTCGAATGTGGGTCAAAAGCTAATTTCTCCACTGGAGCATCCGACTCTTTATTTAAATTTACGCACAGCACACTGTCATCGGTCTCTAAGTCATCTGTATCTACTACAGTTGCTTCATCTTGAACAATAGGACCATAGTATACTGGGTACTTGACTCTCTTTCTGCGTGTACGAACAATCTTCGGTCCACGTCCATGTCCTCCTCTGTTAAGGACCACATAAGCCTCGCCCACTGGTATCTGCTCCTCTAGTGGAGGTTGATTAATCGATGGAAGTGAGAGTGATCTCCTTCTTTTCCTTTTACTATCTGACCTATTTCTAGTCTTGATAGTTATAGGCGCTGGAACACCCTTCCGAGCAGTATGCCTCACTCTTGTCATTCCTGCCTTTCTGTACACCACTAGGTCAGAATCCATATTTCGATGATAACCAAACGGTGATGAGATATTCTACAAGGAAATGATCAAGTTAAGCAAGGCACAATATGTTAAAGTTTCTAAAGAAAACATTACATAAAGTCACATATATGTTTCCATGCATTTTCTTCTGTACTCGAGTTTGGGTACATGAACTCGAGTTCTTGCCAGAAACTCGAGTCCTGCTAAGCTACACTCATGTTCAGTTAAGACACTGCTGGGACTTAACTGACTCTTGAATCATGTATACGCTAGAAGGAACTGCACTCGAGTTCACTACGAAGAACTCAAGTTCTCAAGAACTCACATTCGAGTCATAAGAGTCTTGCAGTGAGAGTTTCTAGCAAACAACTCTTGGTAGTCATGAGTAATTGATGCACTCGAGTTTGGAAATATGAACTCAAGTTCTGTGGAAATACCACACTCGAGTCTGAAGAGTTTTGGAATAAGAGTTCATTTCAGAAAACCTTCAGATTTTTATGGCAAGTACTGCACTCGAGTTGGAGGATTAGCACTCGAATCCTATGCAAGTACTTCACTTGGGTTCACAACATCACACTCGAGTTCTCAGTTGTAAATGCACTCAAGTTCAGGAAGTGATGTTAAGAGATTTTTTCCCAGAGATAATCAAATTCTTGAAAAGCAACGTGTACTCGAGTTCAAGTGGTCATACTCGAGTTCTGAGACAACTTGCACTCGAGTTTATCAATAAGAGTTTCTACCCGAAAGTCTTGAAATTGGAAATGAAGGGCATGAACTCGAGTCCTTAAGGATGCACTCAAGTTCTTAGGAAGCTTACACTCGAGTTCCACTTTTGAACTCCTTCGAGTTTCTGCCCAAAACCACATAATAAGTGAGAAAATTCCTTATGCACTAGAGTTCTTTTGCACGAACTTGAGTTCTGGCTATACAACACTCGAGTTTTCCCTGTTAAACTCGAGTTCTTCAGCCATTCCCAAGCTGAATCACTTCAGGAAACACTCCAAATACTGTCATATGCTATCCAAACTATGACTTATCCCTTGTCATCATTCTCATACCTTACTCTTATATACTCTTATACCCTATGCTTCTTATCCCAAAGCCGCTAACGAAAGTTAGAACCTTATAATCATAATCAGAAAATTCCAGCAAAGTCCATCATTGCCAGAACCAACGCTCTGATACCAAAAATGTGATACCTTATTTCCTATGACCTCGAATGAGTATAAAAGAGTAGTGAAATCATGCGGGAGACCAGGATTCAAACTCGGCTACCCAACTTTCCAAAACATTTGCAAATTTTCCACCCTCAACTCAGGAGTTGAGCCTAGGGTTGAGAGGGTAGTAAAATTTTTACAAACCATTTTCAGTATCTCATTTACTCTCACTGGTCCTTTCTTTATATTCATTTATCAGAGTCGGTGAGCGTTTATCTTAATAGCATTTCGTTAGCGATGGGAAGCATAAATACTTATCAAAATATCATTCATACATTAAATCTCACTCATGTTCTCAACATGTTGGCATAACTATATACATCATACACAACCCAAAATATCCAAAACACATATGGAACTAGATAACCAAAATGACTAAAGTCTTCAGCCTTCCAACCTTTAATCATCCGCATTTATCTTTTGCTTGCCCCTCGAACTTTCTCCCTGTACTGAAAGTGGGCTTTTGAAAAAAGAGAGATTCAAAAGAATCTCAATAGTAACGTATATCAATCATACAGTTATAACATTTCAAGGCATGCTAAACAAGCATCATTCATCAGAATCATCAAAACAACAATCATGCATCACATGGCACTCGTAAACTATCATAGCGCTAGATATACTATAAGGCCCCGAGCGTCCACCCATGCAAAGATAGGCCCCGGGCGACCACCCCGTATATTCAAAATACATCAAAAAATTCTTGATCAATACACAATCATTCAATACATACCATAACATATGAAAGATAAGTTACTACCTGGTTGCTTTTCTCTAGTAACTTCCTCCCACCTTTCCAAGCTCGGGCAAGCCTTGAGTTTCGGACAACAACCAAATCCTGAAATCTCGAATATACCATAAATAAGTCATTTATCATTCATGCATAATTCCAAATTCATAGTATTGGTTAACTTAGCCTAATTGTGCTAAATTACCAAAATACCCCTTGAGACCCGGTCTCACTATACTTTACCAAATTTATGACCTGGGCTAATCCTACACAATTTTGCGTGTAGAATCCATTTTTGAATTCCAATTGGTAAAAATCAGGCCCAAATGATGAAAATGCCCTTGACAACTCTTATTTAAGGCTTTTAAGAGTAATTTGGTCATTTCACATTCTGTGGCTTTTCTCACTTTATCATCAACATAAACCCTACACAATTTTGCCTCCAAAACTCAATGGAAGAATTGGAATTTTCAAATTCCTACCCCTTTACCACATCCAACACAGGGAAATCTAATAGGATTCCTAGAAAGATTGTGTCGGTTTCTCGTTTTCTCTTGCCTAATCACCTCCTTTCCACTTATAATCACACTATTAGTTATTTAGACATTCATTGGACTTAATTTGGAGATACTTAACCATTAAGGTCTCTTAGGTTTCATGAGCTAACTCTTACCAAAACAACCAAAACCAAGCCAAGGACATCTCTAATAACATCAATCAAGCAAGAGGAACAAGTTTGAAAAGTTATCTCTTGATTTCCAGCACTTTTTCTCTCCTCAACGTTTTTGTCTCTTTCTCCACAACTCTTGATTCAGCTTGGAAACTATGGATTCAAAGGAGTAGAGATGAGTAGGAGAGGTTATGAATGGATTAAGAAGCTTAAAGCACAAGGTACAAGTCCCTTACCTTGAATTCTTGAGAACCCTAGCTTCTTCTTCACGTTCTCTGACTCAGCTCCCTCTCACTCTTTTTGATAAGTTTTGCATGAGAAATGAGCTAAAGAAATGCAAAATTTGATGATATAATACAATGGTTAATTGGCTTAACACATGTAAGCATTTCATTGGTCCAAAATTGTAATTTCTTTATCTAATTGTTCCATTTCCTTTATCTTCCCTCATTCCTCCGTAAATGAATGAGAATTGAGATAGAAACATTGATCTCAAACTATCTCATTGTGCCAACTTGTAATTTGTTGACTTTTGACTATTTGACCTCACTTGATAATAATTCACCAAAATAGGTTTATTAATTATCAAGTAGCTATTTTCCTCTTTTTAATTCCCATTTAACTGAAACTATTGGGAATATTAGGGAAAAATAATTATTTCCTACTTTATAAAATTACTGTTTCCCCCTACATTTTATGATTTACCATAATAAATCATTTCTCGCTCATTTCCATTTCTTTAACCCCATTTTGACATTTAAATGAAGCCATCATTCATGTCATTTAAATTCTCAAATTTTGGTTACGATAGTAGGCTTTTAAGTGGACATTAATTGTCTCTATGTGTCATTGTTTGGGTGAAAAAGTAAGGTATTACAAAATTAAAATTATAAAATTTTATAATATAATCAAAATTAATAAATTTTGTAACATGTTAGAAATTTTGAAAATATATATTATAATTTTTTGTTGTATAATTTTTTTCTAACAAATATAAATGTTTAAATAATTTTTATATTAAAAAGTGGTATTTTGGTTAAACAAATTTGAAAGTTAAACTTAATGGTCTACTAACAGTATGGATGGAAAAAAAATCTTAAAAATATAAGAGAGATGTGTGTAACATATATTTTGATTTTAAAGAAGATTTATTTGAGTTTTCAAAATAGAGAATATTCATGTAATTAAGGTAAAACATATGGTGGTTAGGGTATTTAATTTTATTAAAATTTTCTATATAACCCCACTACTTCTTCAATTTTTTAAAACTCAACTAAAAAATTTTAATTTCCCTCCCCCTCCCTCGTAACAAACAGAATTAGGAAGAGAGAAACAAAATCAGACATATTTTCCTTCATGCATGTTTGGTATGCCTTAATCTTGATTCTCAAGGAATAGGTTCCTTGTTCCATTCCACCCTTTCTATCTCCCTCCTTCTGACAGTAATCAGTTGGAGCATATACATGTGCTTCGCAACATCTAACAACGATGATGACCTTCAAGCTTTATGTTCATTCCATGTTTGCTTTAATTTAATTGATCCATGCCTGAGGTGATAAGCTCTCAGCCATGACAGACCACGACAACCACACCTCTGAAAAATGTAATATCCCAAATTTTGGGACAAAAAGCTTAAGATTAAGACTGGATTAAGTAGACTGCTAAGCCCTGGTTTAGCAAATGTCCCTATGAGGCATGTTTAAATTCCCTAAAATTTCTTTATATCTTTGGATATTAAAAGGAATTATATTGGTGAGCTAAAGAGCACAAGGAATAACAAAAAAGAAATGATTGGAAGTCACACACAACATAGTGAAGTGGAATACAAAGCATTGTTGCTATCGGTGAAATTCCCGATGTGGCAGTTGTGTTTGTGTGGAATATTTCATAGGGCATATGATGTTCACAAATTATGAAAATTTCCAGAATGAAAGAATACTTATCAAGCTTTAATTTGATAGGTCATATGAGCCATTTGGAGTTGTACACAAAGAGAAATGAATTTCTCAAGTTAGCCCAGTAAAATTAACTATTTTCTGGGGCAACTTCCAAAGATTGAAATTCTGGGAAGAGTGAGATTTAAATTGGCTAAAGATTATATTTTTATTTAAAACTAGACTCAATAAGAGTCACATAGCCTTTAGAATAACCCCAATTGGATATCTACAAAATTAGATATAAATTTTCAAAGTTTAATGAAAATTCTGTCAGATTGGATATTATATGCGCAAATTCAATTTTTTGGCCAATTAAAAGTTGACACGTGGCATATGAGTTGGCTGATGCATTTATCCATTAATTCATCATCATCTTCAGCCATTTTCTGTGTGAAATAACCAGAAGAGAGAGAGTGAAGGTTCAGAACGAAAATGGAGAAAGGAGGAGAGAGAAAATTCCAACCTCCGAAACACTGCCGAAACGGCGTCCTCTGTCAAAGTGCCCTTCAGCAAACTTCTTCTACTCATCACAAAATTCATTTCTATGGTTTTAGATTTTTTTTAGAGGTGGTTAGCACTGTCTCACTAGCTGGAGTGTTGCCAGAATTCCAAACCGTTTGCGGAAATGAGTAAAGGTAAGCGTAAGCTTCCTTTTTAACCGATTGGTTTGTCATTTGGATGAGTATAGAGAAAGTTTGGTACTGTTCATGCTAGTTTAAAATGGTTTTTTGAATGGCTAAACGATGTCCAATGGATGTCTAAATAGCTAATTATTTGATTAGAAGTAGAAAAGAAGTGATTAAGCCAAAGAAAACAAGAAAACAACATGTTGCACCTAAGAATTTGATTTTCTTCCTTGTATTGTGACGGTGGTGATGGGTTGAGAATTTGATGATTTTGATACTTCCATTGGCTTTAGGATGAAAAATTGTGTAGGTATGCAAGTGTTCATGAATTTTGGATACTTGTATATGAATTTTGAAGTTTTAGAAGTTAAAGGGTGCATGTTGTGAAATTTGTCTTCTGGAGGCAGTGTCCTTTTGATATGTTTTTGAAGGTCTGAATGTTGTCCAATGATAATGAAACTTTCCAAACTTAAATTATACATGATAAGCTTTAAAATTATAGGTAATAATAATGATTTGGACAAGTATTCTAGGAGTTATGATTTGTCAAAGTCTGGTAATGTGAATTTGGACAATTCTGGAGCAATGTCTAATAGAATGGATCTATATAATTATATGAGTTCATTTAGCTTGTGGCCATATTTTTACCTTAAACTATACTTAAAGAGGGTTAAATAGAGCTTTGAACCACTCAATTTGGATGTTTTTATATTTAGTTATGATATTTACAAGTTCAGCCAAGAATCAAGAAGTTGGAATTCTGGAACAGCGGGGTTCTTGGCCGCGGCCAACACCCCCAAATTCCAGCATTTTATGTTTTTGAAGGAAATTGACTTATTTAGCCCTTCCTAGCCTCTTAGGCCTTATTATACACTTCCAATGACTCACAATCATGATTCTAATGATGTGGTTGGGTATCTAGGACTATGGAGAAGTCAAGAAAGAAGAGGCATAGAATAATTTCCATAGAGGAAGAGACATGGATGAATTTCTAAGAAGCTCCAAAGGTATGAGGAAGAGGAAACCAAGGAAAGACTATGGTCCCCCAGATAGTGAACTTACATTTTCTGCATGTACTTGATATATATGTTTTGCATTGTTTTATGTGACTGCTTTGCTTGTTGCGTTGAACATGCTTGATTGATTGAAATGTTGTTATGTTTACATGATGGCCATGAGTACATTGAATCATTGAGCATGTAGATGTCATCCTATTGGCATGATTTTAGAAATGCAAGCATGTCATGCATTCATATATATCTTGCATGCATAGTGGTATAGTTTGCTACTGATATTCCCTCGAATCTCACTCCTCCCAACCAACCTTTTAGACAGGTTGAAGAGTGCAAAGGGACATACACTGAGGAGATATGAAGTTGAAGTGAAGCTTGAAGTGCAAGGCGCTAGATTGTATTTGATTGTATTTATAAGAAGTGATACATGTATATGTGGATGTATCTATATAAATGAATGTGTTTAGCATAGAACGGCTCTAATGGATAGCTCTTAGTTTATTTTATGTAATCGTTGCACACTCTGATATTGTGAAACTAAGAGCCGATGATGTATTAGTGACATGGTGAATCTTGTGGAAATGTGTTTAAAGTATTCTACCCTTTTGAAACCCCTCTCAACCCCAGGTTCAAATCCTAAGTTGAGAGCGAGGATTTACAAACGTTTTGTACGTTGCGTAGTCCGGGTTCAAATCCTGGTTTCACAATGGATTTCACTAGTCACTTATACTCATTTATGAATATTGAGAATAAGGTGTCACAACAAACACCGACGACATTCATTCGTAGCTAATGAAAATGACGATGATGCCCCTTTCCAGATCTATTTTTGCTTGCAATCTTCGACGGAGTAGTTCTGTTTTGTGTAATTGGGCTGTGCAAATGGTTTGTGGTTTTCTTGAACAAGGACAGTGCCGCGATGGTCGACGTAGATGGAGTTGTCAATCACCAAGGTGTGGTGGTGAATGGTGGATTTTGTAAGAATTGAAATAGCATGCATCAATTTTTGGATTTTTTTTTAAAAACTTTTTAAAGCAAACAGATTGTAAGTGGATAAACAAATTCAAGAATGGCAAGTTATTTACAAAATGTCTAACCAATTTTTTTTATTAAAAATATTAGGTGGATTGGTTTTGGGACTCATTAGGGTTAGATTATACCTTCGAGCTAAAAAATGTGGATACTTTAAATTGAAAGTGATAATACAGACCAACATGCGGGTTGTAAGTTGGGTAGGGCTTAAAACTGCTTGTCACAAACATTCAACTAACTTAAACCCGCTTAAGACGAGCTGGCGAGTCAACTTGCCAATCCCCTATTTATTTTTTTAATTTCAATTTCAATTTTTTATATATTAAAGAAATATTTTTATACTTTGATAAAGGTTTATAGTTAAATTAACCACTCAAAGCTTATAAATATAAATATATAATATATTTTACATGATTATTCTATTAATAAAAAAATAATAAATCAATAAAAAATGAGAAGTGAAAATCAAGTTATGAATGCAAAATAATCAAATAAATTTTAGATTAGTTCGAGAGGTTATTATCGATAAGTTAGTATTTTAAAAGGATTAATTATAAATTTTAATAATATTTCAAATTTTCAGATAGTATAAATTTTATTTTGATATACATCTATGATATATCCTCATTATCAATTAAACACGATGCATACCATGGAGTAAAAAACGTCTCTTTGTTTATTTAGTTTAATTTGAATTTCTTTTGGATAAAGAGTTTAATTTGAAATAAATATATGAAAATTTATTATTAGATATATAATATCTTTTACTTAATTAAAATTAGATTCATTTATCAAAAGAATGAGAATTTTTTAAGAAGTTATATCCACTTCACTTTTAGCAGAGCAGGCAAATTTGGTAAAACAAAGCACCAATTATGAGAATTATTAGTTATCAATTGTTTTTGGCCAAAAATTAATTATCAAAAATTTTAAGATGGAACGGAAAAAGATAGGCTAGTAGCTGTCACACCCCACCTTTTAACACATCAGAAGCAGAGCGCCAAACAGTATTAAACCAAACAACTTATAAATAGAAAATCAAGGAAGATTTGAATCAAACAGAATCAAAATTTAGATAATAACACTTCTATCCGAATTCATATTCATAGAATCTTATCTTTCTAGCTCCAATTTCTATAAATTCTCTCTGCTTTCTCTCTTTCATGTCGTCTCATCTCATTCTGTCCCCTGTTCTTTTGTTCTTGTTCTAATTCCTTCCTCGTTCTTATCGGAAAAAATGGCGAGCTCCGATCAAACCATTCTGGTCACCGGCGGTGCTGGATTCATCGGCACTCACACCGTCGTTCAGCTCCTCAAAAGTGGATTCAAGGTTTACATCATCGATAATTTGGACAATTCCGTCATAGAAGCCGTCGATCGAGTTTGTGAAATTGTCGGACCTGAACTTTCTGAGAGACTTGAATTCACAAAGGTAACGAATCGATTTCTTCTTTGATTTCGGATTTCAATCACTTGTTTCAAAGTTAATTAGTTCTTTTCAGTGAGTTCATTCTCTTGCTCTGGTTTGGTTTCAGGGCGATCTCAGAAATAAAGACGACTTGGAGAATCTGTTCTCTAAAACAAAGTACGTCGATGAACTGATCCGAATTTTTTTTTTTTCAAAGTTTTAAAGAAATTCCTTCATGAAGCATAATGTCTTGTTCTATTCCTCTTTCCTAGAGCTCTATTTTTTGGTTTTTAAATTCAAGAAAACAGTACGGTTGCTAAGAGATTTGTTTCTTTCATTGGGAATAACGATGAAACAGATTCGATGCTCTGATTCACTTTGCCGGTCTCAAAGCTGTTGGTGAAAGTGTTTCTAATCCCCGCAGATACTTTGACGTTAATTTGATTGGCACCATTAATCTGTATGAAGTGATGGCAAAATATAACTGCAAAAAGGTTTGTACATAATTCTATTATCACTTTACAATTACAATAAAAAGTTATGGCAAAATATTTCTATTATTAATATTATGACTTTATTTCAAAATAAAAAGGTCACAGTATCCTGTAAAAAATAAGTCACAGTAGTAAATAGGGGAAGTTATTGAAGATAAAAGAATATACCAGAGAATATAAATGGATGATTTGTGGCCTATTCATGCAATGGCAAGTCATTATATAGATGTATAATATGTATGTTTCTGGTCTTTATAAATCAATGCTAAAGCATTTTATTTAGGTTCTGTTTCAAGCATTTTATATGTGCATGAGTTGTCTTCATCATTCATGCAAAGCTGACACTTAATTATTTGAATCTATCGTGGAAAATAGATGGTCTTTTCATCATCTACAACCGTTTATGGCCAACCTGAGAAGATGCCATGTGTTGAGGATTTCGAGCTACGCGCAATAAGTCCTTATGGACGAACTAAGGTACCCACATTTCTTTTTGCGTAGGAATGACTGATCTTTTTTTTTTTTTTTCCCCTTTCCTTGCCATTGGAGATCGAGAATTTTGGCATTTGTTTCCTCTCTGACACACATGTTTCTACAGCTTTTCTTAGAAGAAATTGGTCGAGACATTCAAAAGGCCGAACCAGAATGGAGGATAATATTGCTGAGATACTTCAATCCAGTTGGAGCACATGAAAGTGGTAAACTTGGTGAAGATCCCAGGGGCATCCCAAATCAACTCATGCCTTATATTCAACAAGTAGCTGTGGGGAGATTGCCTGAGCTTAATGTTTATGGTTTAGATTATCCCACAAAGGACGGATCAGCGGTTCGTTAAAATTCACACGTACACTAAATTTTCATTTTGCATGAGACTAAATCACCTAACCAGAGATTTCCATTAGTGCATTTGATCAGATCAATATCATTATATCTTTATTTAGCAGTAAGATATATTTGAGGAATCAAAAAAATCTATTAAAAGAGAATAATTAACAGGACAGTAGAAACAGGCATGCTTGCACAAAAATATATATTTCTAAACTCTACATGTTAATTAACCCTCAAATATTTTGGCTGTGAATTAGGTCCGAGACTATATACATATAATGGACTTGGCAGATGGTCACATTGCTGCTTTGAGAAAGCTTCTCACCACTGAGAACATAGGTGAAATATCCTCTTCTTTTCATTATATATAACATAGTCTGAGAGTTGTTTCCTACCATCTTTAATTTGTTTACTTAAAGTTAATTGGTCAATTTGTTGCTTAGGTTGCACTGCTTATAACCTGGGAACTGGACAAGGTACATCAGTGCTTGAAATGGTTGCTGCATTTGAAAAAGTTTCTGGCAAGGTATTTATAGATTTTGCTCATACAACATTGGAACTGGTCATATGTATGATCAATTGGTTAGAAGTTCATATTTTATTTGGTTCTTTCTCTTGCAGAAAATTCCACTGAAATTGTGTCCTAGAAGACCTGGAGATGCTACTGCTGTTTATGCATCAACAGAGAAGGCTGAGAAAGAACTCGGTTGGAAGTAAGGACCTGGTTTATTTCTTTTATTTAAGTCAAGACAAGCATATTATCCTTAAATATATATTATGGGTCATGTTATCGGTTGTTGTTATTCAATTTACTATAATTAATGATTTTTTACATTCAGGGCAAAATATGGTGTAGAGGAGATGTGCCGAGATCAATGGAATTGGGCCAAAAATAATCCATGGGGCTACCAGGGAAAGAAGGATTGAGTGACTTAAACTTGAGAAATAAATAAATAATAGAGCTTACAGTGGCAAATGTATTTATTATGTTTTCTTTCTTTTTTTCCTGAGTTTGAGGTTTATAATGTTATTTGACTCAGTTGAATGATTTCTTATATCCTCAGTTTGATTTTTTTCTTTTTTCTTTTTTCTTTTTCTTTACCACTTACACTAGCTTTATAAAAATTAAATATATAACATTATCAAACTGAGGATATAATTATATCCTCAGTTTGATAATGTTATATATTTAATTTTTATAAAGCTAGTGTATTTATACTTTATGATGTTGGCAAAAAAAAAAAAAGTGTATTTATTTTTATGCTCACATTTCTAAATAAAAAAGACCTATTAGTCACCGCTACTTGCAGTGAATAATTTGAGCCTACCCAAAAAAAGAAAGACCCATTAATCACAGTCCATTAATGCGTTGTTTTTTCTTGCTAATTTAAACGATCGCGTAATAATAATAATAATAATAATAATAATAATAATAATAATAATAATCATCATCATCATCATCATCATCATCATCATCATCATCATCATCATCATCAACAACAAGGTTTATGAGTTATGACCCATTAAAGTATAATTGCTTGTAAGTAAATTAATGTATTTTTACTTTTTATATATTAAAAGTATTATATAACTCAATATTAATGAATTTTGTACTTTAATCTTAATTGTGAATAACTCAATATTAATTCATTAACATGAAATAAATTTAAAATAAGTAATTAATAATCAAACATTATAGTTAATAAGTTTATAATTTTTGAAGATTGTGGACAAGAAATATTTAAAAAATTTAATTTAAAAAATGAAAATATTTATATCAACTACCAAAACAAATTTTTTAAAAAATTTATATGCTACATGTAACACCCTTCATTATGCCCCTTTATCACACATGCAGAAGTCATATATTCTTAAGGGGCGTCATAAGTTATTACCAGAGTGATCCATTGTTCATTTCTCTACTCATTAACTGACATACAATTTTTTTCCCTTTTCGGTTACTATTCATTTGGTAAACACTGTATTTTAAGGTTACCAAATATTAAGAGCTAACTTAAGCTCATTCCTTTTTCTTTCACACATGTACATGCCCACATGTAGTAATTCTAATAATACTACTCTACTTGGCATGTTTATACATACAACCACACAACATGCGATAATTTATACAAAACAGATTATCGCATCTACATCTTCAGTTCTTCATCACATTCTCTTTTGTATGGTTGGTTAGGGGAGGGTAAGATTCGGAGGAATAATCTCAGTAGCAAACAATGCTAACTTATGCATGCAAGATAATACTTGGTGTATGACATGCTTGCTTACATAAATTCATACCAACATAATGACATCTGCATACTCAATGCTTTATAATACACTTATGGCCATAGCATAAGTACAAACAGAGCTTCAATCATTCACATATGTTTCATACAATTCATCAAAACAATGACACATATCATCACACAAGCATTCACATATCAAATACATGCAAATAAGAAGAGTTTAACTACCTTGTGTCTTTATGTCTTCCTCTTATTTCCTTTTTCCTCCAACCATCGGAGTTGCTTAAAGCATTTTCCATTCTTCTTCTTCCTTGACTTCTCATGGCCTTAGATAATTACCACATTATTAAAGTCATGATAAATGAATGCCTAATGTGGCTATCCTAGCCCCAAGTGCTCAACTTAACCCTTGTAGTTCTCATTTATTACAATATACCCTTATTCTTTTAATTTCGCATCATAGTCAAAAGTTGGTAGAATTTTCAACCAACTTTGAAAATTCATATCTTGACCTAGGAATATTCAATTAAGGTAATTCCAAATTCTATGTGTCACTTATTAAGTCTATTTTAAGGAAAAAACACTTCTCATTTCTACCTATCCACGCATCATTCCCAATTTTTAATTTTTCCTATACTGCCAGAAAATCTTTCCAGCTTTAAGGGTCCAACTTCAAACACTCATAACTCTTAGTGTACTAATACAAATCTTTCATGTTACATATCAATTTAAAGCTCATTATGTCTATTTTAAATCTGACAATTATCACTATCATCAAACAAATTTTGAACAGTGAAATGTTTGCTACAATAAATCTTCCAGTAAAAAACGCAATATTAGCAATACATTAACAAAGTTCCAATTTTTGGTTTTTCATTCTAAATCATGTAAGATTGTAATAAGGGGCTATTCCCACACCAATTTTCATTCCAAACACAATGGTAACATCAAAAGTAACAAAATCATATGCCTTCACCCCCTTCCAGGTCTGGCCGAAACTTTAAAGTTTTTGGGCCAAAATTCTGTTTTTGATTCTAATACTTCCGGGACTAGTTTTTCACTATTATCCCACACAGTTTTTCGTCTTGAATCCATTGGAAGCATCAGAACTAACAAAATCACACTTCTTCCCCATAAATCAGGGTTTGTCCGAAACAAGACAGCCCCTTAACTCCAAATTTAACCGATAAAAACTCAAGATATACGGCTTAAATCGAAGCTTAGACTTACCTCTACTCGATTCCGTAATTTTTTTTTATTCCAACAGCACCTCTCCCAAGTAGATAGCACTAAACACCTCTGATCGGAAATCTGAAACCTTATAAATGTTGCTCTTACTTAGAGGAACAACATTAGAGAAGACTCCAGAAACTGGAAACATCAAATTAGGGGTGAAATCAGCTCCAGAGCACAAGAACTTTTACTATTCACATTCTTTTCTTTCCTCTTCCACTTTCTCTTATTTTTTCTGATTTTTCTCCCTTTTTTGTGCAGCTAGACGAAATTTTAAGGCCTCTTAAGGTCTTGAAATTAGTCTGACATGTGTCAAAATTCTATGGTGCCACGTGTCTGATAACCTAATCAAACGATGACAAGTGTCCCTAGCTTTAATTAAATGGGTCCCACCTCTTTTCCTTGGCCTTAAGACATGCCAAATGTAAAGGAAAAGGAAGTTCTGGTAATTTTACCTATCTCCCGGGTTCGGTGTTCGGAAAAGTTAGTTGGGTGACCGGACTGGAGACCGGTGGGTTTCCCTGACTAAGGGGCCAAGTGGCGACTTCTTATGGTGCCAACACAAAAGCGAAAAGGTGAGGGCAATGATGAAGGGACATGTGTCCTCTTCTCATGGTGATAACACAAAAGTAAAGGCTAGGTGGCAACTTTTTATTAGTTAACCTCAAAAGCCACTTTCCAAAAAACTAATTTATTATACATAGTCACTCAGTTTAGTGCCACGTGCCCTTGTGGCCTCAAGACCGTGCCAAGTGTCAATGTAAACCCTTAGATAACGCCACATGGCCTCTAGCTCGGGGAATTACCAACTATTTTCTTGTAAGCCCCACATGATGCTACAAGCCAGTGTCTTTTCCCAAAACGCATGGTATACCGGTGTATTCTTAAAAAACATAGGGCATACTGATCCACCTTGAAAACACCATCTGTCCTCACATACAACATACTTTGCTCGATTAACTTGTCCCATACTTCATGCTACAGCTGGGTGGCATCTTTCTACCAAACTAATGGCTATATGTGTCCTATGTACATCTTCACCAAAACTATAATCATACTTCCTGTAAATACCGAGCCCTTTGCCCAGTAGGGCCAAATCACATAATCTCTAAGATGTTAGATATGATTAGTTTTGATGATGACAAATATAGATGTCAAATATTAAGCATAAGAAGCTTGCATAGTATACTTTTCTAATACATTGACTAACTATTTGATGTTGCATATATTGTAGATTAGTCAAGCAATGGAAGAAAGAAATTGAGGAATAAGGAACTTGCAAGAATTAATGAAAAATATGAAGATTCAAGTTTTTATGGGTACTGTAGCAGTGGGTACTGTAGCAATACGGTTACTGTAGCCATTGGCACTGTTTGGCACTGTTTGGAACTGTAGCAGAGTATTTTTAACAAATCACTCGAGTGATTTGAGGAATCACTCGAGTGATTCAGTAAAAAACGCAATCACTCGAGTGATTCAGCAAATCACTCGAGTGATGTTCAGCATTTCAGAGTCTGTTCTTCGTCCAGCTGAGCGAGGTCTGGTTATTTGATCATTATGAAAAATATTCTCGATTTATCATTCCATAAAAGTTGATCATTATGAAAAGATTCACTACTCTCTTGATCCGACTTATATGAATTGCTTGACAATCTTATCAATGACATATTCTCTATATAAAGTGTGTTTATAAATTGTCATTGATCTTTGAAAAATTATCACTCTTGGTATCTCTTGATCGTTATAATTTATGATTCAATGATTTGAATTTACTGAGTAAAATTATATTTTGATCTATATTGGTTTATGATATTCTTTGCTCAAATAATATATGATTCACTTGTATAAGAGCATAAGAGTTATTCTATAGAACCAAGAGGAGTTAGGTACCAAAGTATCTAAAGAATGCTATTGAAGAAATGCGGGTGGATCAAGCAAACGGAACAGACATATCTATGAATTCAATTACATTGCTTGATATTGACATCAAAGAAAGAAGAAATCTGTGACATCACTTAATCAGAGAATCATATTCAAAAAGAAAGATGTCAAAGTGATATTCATTCCGATCCATCTTAATCTTCATCTTCAATTAGCAGCAGACATTTTCACAACTCCTTGCGAAAGATCAATTAGGAATGGTTAATCCCAATAAGTTGAAAGAATATTTTGTTACTGATAATGCTTCTGTATATGTTATATATGTTCATGTGCTTGATGATTACTGTACTAACCGAAGCATCAAGGTATGAGGAAATTTATTTTGTAGATGTTTTGTTCTCTCTTCGAGCAATAGAGGTGAACAGAGAACACTCGAGTGATGGGTACAAGTTCACTCGAGTGAACAAAACTGTGACATAGAAGGTTACTCGAGTGATTAGTGACACCACTCGAGTGATAATGAGACTACAGGTAGGTAACTCGAGTGATTTCAGTCAAGCACTCGAGTGAGGTAAGGAACTTGGAGTGAATGGTAAAATCACAAATCATATCAGTTGTTCTTTCTGCAAACTTTCAATCACAAAATTATCATCATCTTCCTTTCGATGAAAATCTCTGAAATTCTCTTTAACTCAGTGTTCCTTCTTATGCAAACTATCCACTTCATTTCCTCATAAACAATTTCAAACACTTCCCAATTATTCATGCATCATTTTCAAATGGGACTAAATCTTCAAAATTTCATGCTTTATATCTCTACACAGTTTCTTCAATGGTTGTTCAAATCCATGAGAGTTCTTAATTGAATTCATCATATTTCTTAAAGCCATGCACTCATTAAGGGGGAGCTTCACATTCACATGTGTTTCATATCTTAAAAGCTTATCTCCTTGATTTAGAAAATCATTATACCATACTCATATGCATTCACCTTCAATTGATTAGTTTTGATGATGAGCCACTTATATATTTTCTTTCCATGACCTCAATTTGCATATACTTTATAGGAAGGAAATTTTTTATTGCACTAACCATTCTTCTTGCAAGAATGTTATTTTGGTTATAGCAGGAGTATTTGCTTTATACAAGATCATTCCTCAGCACGCTACAAGAAGAATATATCAATCTTGAGGACAAATACTGTGATAATCAATCAAGAGAAATATATTGGCTACAACATTGAAAGCCCTATGCCAATACAAAGGAACATTAGCCATATGTGATAAAAATATGGAATAGAAGCTCAAGAGCATCCTAGAGACAATATGAATACACATCAGAATTGCACCGAGAATGTGGCATAAGCTGGACTTCATGGGTCTACAATCAACCTACCAAACTCAAATGAGCATTTCTAAACCCTCCTCTCTCTCTTTATGCTCTATACATGCCTTGCATATCTTTCATTATGAGAGCTTTATTGAAAACATTTTTCATTTGCATCACATTCAAAAAGCATTACTTTCAAAAAGGGGAGAGTAAACTGTTTATTTTGATTAATGGAGAAAATGATATTTCAAATGTATTTTCATAAATACTTCTCCAAGCAACCTTCTTCTTTATACTTCAAACTTTTTGCTAATGTCAAATAGGGGGAGAGAAATGGAAAAATATGTTGCACTCAATTTGTCTATTCACATTCAAGCATATTTTTCTTGAAGGATTTGCCATCATCAAAAAGGGGGAGAATGTTAGATATGATTAGTTTTGATGATGACAAATATAGATGTCAAATATTAAGCATAAGAAGCTTGCATAGTATACTTTTCTAATATATTGACTAACTATTTGATGTTGCATATATTGTAGATTAGTCAAGCAATGGAAGAAAGAAATTGAGGAATAAGGAACTTGCAAGAATTAATGAAAAATATGAAGATTCAAGTTTTTATGGGTACTGTAGCAGTGGGTACTGTAGCAATACGGTTACTGTAGCCATTGGCACTGTTTGGCACTGTTTGGAACTGTAGCAGAGTATTTTTAACAAATCACTCGAGTGATTTGAGGAATCACTCGAGTGATTCAGCAAAAAACGCAATCACTCGAGTGATGTTCAGCATTTCAGAGTTTGTTCTTCGTCCAGCTGAGCGAGGTATGGTTATTTGATCATATCTCTCTCAATACATCTCCAAATGAGACCAAACCAATTTCATATGAAATTAGACTCCCAATTCGTCATTTTGACACCAGAACAAACATTAAAGGAGCTCATATTAGGGAGATATAAGTGTTCTAATTTGACCTTCATGACAGCATCACTTTCTGGAACAGTCTTAGTATTTTGGCTATAACTCTCAAACCACTGATCTTATTGAGCTGAAACCGGTGCCATATGCAAGTAGACTTCCAGGGCTTTCCATTGATATATAATACAGAAATTTTGGAGTCATATTCGAAGAGTTATGGCATCTGGAAGTTGACCTCTATTTACTGAAGATCTGGAAACGGATCACTCGAGTGATTTGGCAAATCACTCGAGTGATATGGCATTTCACTTCCAGTGATCGAAAAATCACTGCAAGAAAAATCACTGTTTCAGATTTCACTTCCAGTGAACTCCAAATCACTCGAGTGATATCTCAAATTTTCCAAATCACTTCCAGTGATCTCCAAATCACTTCCAGTGATATCTCAGTTTTGCAATTTCACTTCCAGTGAATGCCAAATCACTCGAGTGATACATGAAGTTTTCCAAATCACTTCCAGTGATCCTGAATCACTCGAGTGATGCGCCAAATCACTTCCAGTAATTCTGAATCACTCGAGTGATGCAACAAATCACTTCCAGTGATTGAAAATTCACTGCAAGAAAAATTCACTGTTTTGAAAATCACTTCCAGTGAATGCTAGATCACTCGAGTGATGTGCCAAGAATTAAAAATCACTTCCAGTTATCCTCAATCACTCGAGTGATGTTGCATTTTCACTGAATCACTTCCAGTGAATTCAAAATCACTGCAAGAATATTTCACTGTTTGCCAAATCACTTCCAGTGATCTTGAATCACTCGAGTGAAGTTTGAAAAGTTGCAAATCACTTCCAGTGGATTCAAAATCACTGCAAGAATATTTCACTGTTTACCAAATCACTTCCAGTGATCTTGAATCACTCGAGTGATATTTGAAAAGTTCCAAATCACTTCCAGTGAATTGGAAATCACTCCAAGAAGAAATCACTATTTACAAAATCACTTCCACTCGAGTGAAATATGGAATTTTCAATATCACTTCCATTGAACCAGCAATCACTGTCAGAAGTTTTCAAAGTTTTCAAAATCACTCCCAATGACATTATATTCACTTCCAGTGATATTGCACTTACTCATATAATGATCTATTGTTCCAGTATACACTTTCCTACATACACTATGATCCATTTGCTATTACCTTCATAAACAATAACTGATTTTGCTAGTGAAATTCTATTATTACTGATTTCTCCAAATTGCTATCAAAATCATATGGTATATCATTTTACTACTCAGTTGCGAAAACAAGATCACTCCCAATGGTCTTATTACTGTTTTTCAGAAAACGCTTCCAGTGAATCATATAAGTCTGTTGAGATACAAATATTTTCTAACGGTTATATTGAAAGTGTATTACAGCTGTACTCCACCAACACGCACATGACAAGTAACTGAACTCTCCATTCAAACGACAACTATTCGTGGGCGGCAGAAAAATTCATAAGTAACGGAAGACAAATACTATTACATCTGTCAGACTAATGGGCAAACTATAAGAAATGCTGAAGCATGTGCCAGGGCACGATCAACGGGAAAATATTTAAATACACTCAACGACCGTGCAAAGCAATGGGACTCCAACCGAAAATGATATAGTGACTGTCTAAGCATCAGATGGGATTATAATAGAAGAATATTCGAATGGGCTCAACGGTCAAATGAATCAACAGACTCTAACGGATATCTTCCACAACTCAGCTATAAATAGGAGAGGATTCAAACACAGAAAAGTAAGCAACGCAATGAGAACATGAACAAGCTGATATTCTAAGTCTTCTACCTCCGACCACTCTTTGCTCTATTTCATCTTCTATATTATGTATATTTGAGAGAGTGAATATTTGTATTGTACTTCAGTGAGTATCCTATCTACTCTGTAAGAGAGTTTGTAAATCCTTACAAATATATTTCTGTATTGAACTCAAGGTAGAGGGACCTTGAGAGGGTTGATTACCTTACGGGAAAGTTGTAGAGAGAATTGCTAGTAGTACTTTCTGCTCACAAGACTTACAAGGTGCAAGCAGTAGAGAACATTGCTGCTCGTAAGACTTACAGTGGTGTAAGCAGGAGAGAACGTTGCTGCTCATAAGACTTGCACGGGTAAGCAAGAGAGAAATGACTTTGGGATTGTTTTGCTCAACTTACCGTAAGAGGGTGTAAACCTTACAGTGTGTAAGGGGGAGTAACTTCATAAGAGATTTGTAGTGGCTTTTCCTGTGCCCGATTAAACAAGAAGATAGTGGATTGGAAATCTCAGGAGGAGCCTGGGGACTGGATGTAGGTCATCGTGGATTGGACCGAACCAGGATAAATCACAGTTTGCATATTCTCTTCCCTAAGCTTTTACATTTCCATCATATATGATTTACATATCAGCTTATGTTTCTATACTTCAGCATGTATTGATTTGATAAGTTGCGAAAAGATTTTAAAAGATCATACCTTCTTATCACACACCCAATTCACCCCCCCTCTTGGGTGTCAGCCAGTTCTAACATAAGAGTCTTTCTATTTCTCGTCATTCTTGGGACTTTTCCTAAACTAGCTTAGTCGTTTGCCTGATATAGGCTAATCCTCAAGTCTCTAGGCACAAAATTCAGGATATTACACTAGGAGCATGATTGCCAAAAAATACCTCCGTTTCTTTGGGATCAACACAGCAAAAGAAACCCACTTTACATAAAAAGAATGACAATTTTTTATATACAGAAGGAAAGCCTATTAACTTGGGTCTTTGTGATTTTGTATAAGTCAAGATTTATAGAAGTTGATATTTGAAGAGAATACAGAAAGAAGATAGAACACAGCTGTACGGTTGACTTCTTTTGGAACTATTAATATAATTAAATATAATTTGATTACAATTGATTCGTGAAATTGTATTGAGTAAAGTTTCTTGTAAATATTTTGTTTAAGTTGATATATCATATTTATTGTTATTATTGATCCATAATATTTTTTTTAGCCAACAATCCATAATATATATTTATTTCTCTAAGAATAACTATGAATTTGTTTAGTGATTTATTCTTTTAAAATTAAAAATAAAAGTCACAGTATCCTAAAAGAAATTCACAGCACAAAAAGGGAGCTATTGAAGATATATATACATTGACTATTTATGGCCTATCCTTGCAAACACTTGTATTCATCAATGCTGAAGATTTTTTTAGATTCTTTTTCAAACACACTTTTCATTCATATGGAGACATCTATTTTACATCAAACCTCCTAACTAAGCTTGTCAAACTTATAAGCAAATTCATGACAGTGATGTAAAATCAAAATATATTATAAGTTTATTTTTATTAATAAATCTATTAATAGGGAATAATTAAAATATAAAAAATAATAAAAAATTGATTTAAATATATTTTAAATTAAAGTAATTGAAATTAAATCCCTTAACATCCATAATTTATTATATGGCTCAATTATACAAGACCCTCTCTAAACTTCAGGTTAATTGCAGGTAACCCTCTTGACATTCTAAAATTTAAATATAACCTCCCTTTTATTATAAACTCCTTACCGTTAACTTACCACTATATTTTTAACAAAAATCGCAACATTAGACTAATTAAAGACACTTGGCTCCCTACATGGAATCCCATGTAAATTACTAATTTTACAAAACTCCCCTAAATTTTAACTAGTTATAGATAAACCCCCTAACATTTCAAAATTTAAACTTAACCCCATTAATTTTTTTAATTTGTAATATTAAACAAGTTCAGTTTCTTTTATCATCTTAATATATTCAATAAATTTATTATTATTATTTATAAATTAAAATAGCCTATTGGCATAAAAAACTATAGAAATATTACATTGAAATAAAAATAAAAATAAAAGGCTATTTTGATATATTGCACTTGTTTAAAGAAAATTTTTTGTTATATATTATGTTACAATTGAAATAGCATATTTCTCCTTAGAAGTACCAATGTGGCTTTATATTACGCTTATTTAACGAAAATAATTGTTATATCACTATGGACCTTTTTAATTATTATTTTATAAATACGTCACAATTTTTGAAAGCATAGTATATAATTAACACTTTTAAGAGAAAAATTTTCATTGTATAATTTGAAAATAATGTTTACGATATAATCGAGTAATAGCATAATTTCATGATCACATTTAGTTATCGCCATATAAAAAAACTATTTTAGTTAATAAATGATAATTTATCAAGATGATGGGTTTAATATTAAAAATTAAAATATCAAGGGTTTAAGTTTAAATTTTGGAATGTTATGGTGTTTATCTGCCACTTGTCAAAGTTTGGGATTTCTATAAAATTAGTAATTTACATAGGATATCATATAGGAAGCCATGTGAACGGTCAAGTCATTCACAAGTGTGCAAGATCAGGTGGTTGTCAATGGTCAAGTTACTACTTCAATCTTTCCAACAAAAGGAGTTCATCAAGGTGACCCCCTGTCACCCTATTCATACACATTGGCTACTATTGTGCTCTCCTATATTTTGAATACTTTTGAACATTTTGGCCATTTGAAAGGGATCAAAGCTAGCAATAACTCTTAGCCTGTCTCTCATTTATTATATGATGACGACTCAGTCTTCTTTTTTTAGGGTACCAATCAAAGTCTCAATTCTATTAAGGTTTCACTAGATCTTTATAGCTTATGGTTAAGACAACATATCAATTGAAATAAATACTTATCTGCTGGCCTAATTTCTCTCATGACCTCAAGTCTTATTGCGCTCAATTTCTAGGTATTAAATTTTCTGATGGACTTAGAAAATTTTTTGGAACTTGGGTTGATCCTGGAAGGAATAAGGAAGTTGTTTATAGACAAGTATATAATTCTGTGGTTGTGTATGACATCATGGAAGGCTAGGCTTCTCTCTCAAGTATCCAGATTGACTTTAACTAGATATGTTCTTTCTAGAGTCAATCTTCATGTTATCTCTTTCCTTAAACTCCCCCAATATATTTGCAATCAAATTGATGCAAGATGTGCAAATTTCTTATGGGGATCTACTGATGATAGGTGTAATATCCTAAATTTTAATCACCCAAAATTCTTTGAATATTTAACTATATTCAATAGAATAAAATGAAGAATTCTGCTGCACTTAGAGTAGTCAAAATATTTGAAATAGTAATTATATGAAATTTATGGCCAAGAAAGACCTAATGCCCAATTTAATTTAAGGAAAAGCCTAATATTGTGGCCTAGGAATTTAATATGGAAGAGCACAATTTTTGGGACTAATGTGTAGCAAAATCTTGGTCAAGAGGGAATAAAAGAAGGAAGTAGTAATTATTTCCAAAAATATAAGAAAATATAAGGGAAAAATGGTCATTTTGGATAAATAAATAAAATTTAGCAATTTTCTATAACTATTAGAAAGGGAGGTCGGTTGGAAGGGAGAAGAAAAAGGGATGGAATAATTGTCTAGAGAATTCAAGACAAATCACATAAGGAAAAAGAAATAATAAAACTTTATCACATGATAAAATGCTTAATAAAATAATAATATTGGAAGATGACACAAGATAATTCTAGAGCACTCTTCCCTCTCTATAAAAGAGGCCAAAGTCAGCCAAAATGGAGAAGAGAAAGAGAGAAAGAGAGAAAGAGACTTGGAGGAAGAGAGGAACAAGAAGAGAAGACAGAGTTCAAGAAGCAAGATTGGTAAGTAGGTAGAAATTTCTACTTATTCTTTCTCTCTAATTCATGGAATCTCTTCTCAACCTCTATGTCATCTTGGATTAGCCATTAACAAGCAACAACTCAAGGGAAAGAAGGAGGAAGGTGACAAATTTGAGAAGAGAAAGAAGAAGAATTAAAGTCAGTCAAGGAAAACCTTGAAATTCTTTTTAAAATTAAAGTTGTGGTTGTTGTCTGGTTAGTTATTGGTTTGTTTGTGATGAATTTTGTAATTTGGGATGTTCAAACCCTAAGGGAGATGCTTCCTAAATAACACTAATCATGTTCAAATAGTGTCTAAGGGGTTAATCATATGATTACAAGTGGAAAGGAAGGTCTTTTAAAGATTAAAACATGAAACTTCCACTTTTCCAATTTGTACCAAAATTTTTCTGGCGTGTTGTTGAGTGAACAAACATAGTCCAAGCTTTATGAAATTTTACAGGATTAAATTAGACATTTTGAGCTTTAATTTGATAGGTATTATAAGTCATTTAGACTACTGAATTGAAAGATATGACTTTTTAAATTTTGACCATGAATCTGGAAAGAATTCTGTAGCAGACTAAGCTTGACGAATTTCTGGACTTTTGTGGATATGTCTGATATTTTTCCTTAAAAGAGAACTGAAAGAGCTTTACATAGGAACTAGAACCACTCAATTTGGAATTTTTATATTTTTATGAATTTTCAAAGTTGACTGAAAAGTTAGAAATTTCTGGAAAACCTATGGAAATAATAATTTTGCCCTTAAAACCCTAAATTCATGGCTGCCAAGGGTAATCTGGTAATTTTAGTGTGAATTTGTCCAAACCAAGGTAAAAATGGATTCTACACGTGAAATTATGTAGGATTAGCCTAGGTCATGATTTTGGAAAAGTACAAATATACGAGGTAAAAAGGGAATTAGACCGAATTCCCTAGGGGTAATTTGGTAATTTGGTAGCTTGAGTAAAGATAACCAACTTATGAGTTTAAAATATAAATGAGTAATAACTCATTTGTTTTTAATTTGGGAATTTTAGGATTTGATATTTTTCCGAGCCAGACAAAAAGTTAAAGAATATGTCATAGCTAGGCTTTAGAAAGGAGTCAAGGTAGTAACTCTATCTCTCATATTCTATGTGAATGTTAATATATATTGTTTGCCATGTTCTGTGCAATGAGTTGTGAATGGCGGTAATTCCTATAGCTGGGTGTGGTAAAGTATGAGTACCACTCTAAGGGACAAGCAATGTACTTTAAGGACCAATGGGTACCTAGTTTAGATAGGCTAATGTGATTTACTTGTGCGGCTATGCTTACCTGTGTTCGATGTATAGCTTGTGTGGTGATGTGATCACTATACTTACCTGTGTGCTATGTATAGCCTATGTGGCGATGTGGTCACTACATGATTTGTTATATGTAAAGAACGAATGGGCGATCATTTTGATCCGGACAAAGTAATCGCTTTGTTCCTGAACAATGTCATACATGTTCTTGGCATTTTGATTGTTGCATCATGATAAATGCACTTATGCATGTTTACTATTCATATTTTATATGATTGATAGTCTGTTACTACTGAGATTTGTATGAATCTCATCCTTACTATAATTCAAAATTAATTCCGCTAGAAGAAAATGCTCAAAGGGCAAGGAAGCGAATACCGGTGGGTTTGGGTCTGGTGCAGATCAAGAAATTTTTTGTTGGTTATCTGATAGTTTCTCTTTTTAACTAGGATTTGTATTGTATATTATACAACCTTGTGGGAATCTTCTGTAATGTAAGCAAGAATATTATATCTGTATATTATACTATTTCTGTATGCCATTAAACTGCACGTTAATACTCTGATTAATGTCAAAATATTAAGGGGTTTGACATTTTTAGTATCAGAGCATGTGGTTCTAGTAATGACAGAATAGTCTACTGATATGAACTTGACTACGTTATAGTAAGAAACACAAGCGGAATATGGTGACAGAAGATCAGTGGATATTTGGAGGGTAGTCAGGATGACTATATTAAGTTAGGAATGGTTTCAGGAAGTTATGAGCTCCAAAGAAGTAGATGCATCAACAGTCAGTATACGAGCCCAATCTAGATCAGGGTCAACAGTCAAGTCATTTGCTGATAATGCGGAGCAATTGCTATCTTTCGGAATGGAGTCAGTTCCATACAAGGGCACCGATTTTAGAGCAGAACTCTTATACATGGGATATAACTTGCAGCTAGAATAGGGATGGAGATGATGCATTAGGATTAGATTTATGCAGCTCCCCGTAGTTAGGATACTCTGACCCCCCAATATGCACGGTATGTGCATGATATCGACACAATGTATTGGAAGTGTAACACCTTACATTTCTGCCCCTTTATTACATATACGGAAGCGTTTACTCACTCTTAGGGGATTATTCCTTATTTCCGGATGTTGAGCCATGATTCTTACCAAATATAAGAGTTAATTCTTTTTCTTAGCGATCCCAATTATAGTTCAACTTTAATACGTGTCTGTTCATACTATTCATACAAATATTTGGGTCGTGCAATTAATCTACATACAGTAAATTAATACACATTCTTCTTCAATTCTTCGTCTTCTTTCCTTCTTGTTTTTCTTCAAGCATTCTTCTCTTTCCTATTCTCGTACCTATATGGTTGGTGGGGGAGGGTGAGATTTGGGGAATCTCAGTAGCAAACATACAGACAGTGCATGTAAGATGAATGCTAGTGCATCATATGCTTTCCTTACATAGGCGTATGTTCTCATAATGATATTCTGCATGCTCAATATTTCGTGCAACATACTTATAGCCACCGTAAAAATAGAAATAGAGCTTCATTCATTCATACATGCTTCACATAATCAAGCAAAGCAATACCGAAAATCAATACATAGCATAAACATCACATACATACAAGTAAGTTTACTACCTTGTGGACCAATGTCATTCTTTTGTTTTCTCTTCTTCCAACCATTGAAGCTTCTTGGAAATTCTTCCATGCCTCTTCTTACTTGACTTCTCCACGGCCCTAGATAAGTAATGACATTAATAAAGCCATGAAAAGTGAATGCCCAATGGGCTATATTAGCCCTAAAGGCTTACTTTCACCCTTGGAGTTCATACTAATTACATTTTATCACTTTCTTTTTCAAATTTGCATGGTAGCCAAAAGCTTCCAGCATTTTGACTAAACTTTGAAAAATCATAATTAATTCCATAGAACACAAATTAGGGTGGTTCAAAGTCCTATATGAATATATTTTAGTATATTTTCACATAAAAATACTCAATTCTAGCCATAACAGTCAAAAAAGTGCCTGAATTTCTCCAAATATAACCTATTCCAGATTTCATTCCTGAAACAGGATACAACTTTAAAAAAATACATATCTCCCAATGTACTTGTCCAAAAATTACAAACTACCTATAAAATTACAGCTTAGGATGTCTACTTTAATTCTAGAAATTTTTATAATTTTTGGATAAGGTTTAACCCATGAAACATCTTGCACAATGTCACTGTTTCAGACAGGGTAGATCAACAATATGTATATCCAACTTCATAAATTTTCAAATTTATATACAAGCATCCAAAAATCATGAATAATTGCATACCTACACAATATTTCATGTATAATCTAATAGAATCATCAAAATTACAAAATTCCTACTTCTTCATCACATTCTATTCAGACCAGAAAATTAGGGTTTCCTACAACAATTCACCAATTCAGAATTTTGTCTAACAACTTGGTCCAATATCATCATAAATTATCATCAACCATAAATACATGATTTAAATCATGATTAAACCTCAAAAATACCCCTTGGATAAAAAATTAACAGTACCCAACCCTTACAAAAACTTATCCAAACAACAAATCAATCGGTTCAAAAGGAAGTTTGTGCTTACCTATACGCTTTTCCGCAATCGGTTCATAAATCTGGCAGTACTTCAGCCAGCGAGATGGCACCAAACACCTCTAAATGAAAATCCAAAACTGTAGAAATGAAGCTTGGGATGAGTAGAAGAAGGTTTGTGAAGGGTACTTTGAGAGAAAACACTGATACAGTAGTGTTTCGATAGATTGAAGTTCTTAGAAAACATTATTCATGTTTTCTCTTTCCTTTTCCATTTTCTCTCTATTTTTCATGATTTTTCAGAATATTTGGGGCTGTTGGATGAAATTTTAAGGCCAAGAAAGGGTCTTGAAAAATTATGCCACGTGTTGCATTCCTGTGGTGCCATTTGTTCGGTATTCCACTGATTTGATGACACGTGTCACTTCTTTTTTATAAAGTAGGTCCCACATCTTTTCTTGGGATTTTAGCCATCCCTTTTATCAGGGAAAGTAAGGGTCTAATGATTTTTCCCAACTCCCCGTCTCAGTGTCTGAGAAAGTAGTCGGTGACCTGACCAGAGACCGATGAATTCCCCTGACTTCTATGCCACATGTCACCATCTTACAATGCCAACATAAAAGGCAACAAGACATTTCATCATTAACGGGACATATGTCACCTTCTCATTTATCCAATATAAAAGTTATGTCATGATTGCTTACTTTATTAAAATTACTTTAATAAAGTTACTTTATCGATGTATACTCAGGATTCTACTCAGGACTTACTCGGGATTGCGTCATGCATATCAAAGCCCGTCATATGACACTAGGTCAGAGTGTATATGTAGGCCCTACATGGCGCCACATACCGGCATCCACTTTAAAAACACAGGGTACACATGTACACCTTCAAAATGGCATATGCACACCTATATCAGCCTATTTTACCCAACTAATCGGTCCCTTACCTCATGACATAGTTGGGTGGCCTATTTCTACCAATCCCATGACACCGTATATGTGTTTTGTGCACATTTACATCGACATTCTAATCATACTTCCTCAAAATACTAAGCCCTCTGCCTGGTAAGGCCAAATCACATATTCTCTTAGAGTATTTCTATATCTCATCATTTTTGGGACCAATACTAAAATTGGCTTGGTAGTCTACTTTATTTAGGCTTATTCTCTACCCTTTAGTCCTAAAATTTGGGATATTACAGGAAGTAGGGACTACTTGAGATTGAGTTCCCAGAGAAAGATCGGATATATACAATAATAAATTTTTTCTTTGACACTGGATTATGGGTACTGAGGAGGAACAACCTTATCAAGTGAGGTCCACATGTTAACTTTATAGAGTTGGTAAAGCATATGGCCAAGTACATGTTGAATTGTATGTATCAGTATTGATATATAAAATCATACATAATATTTGGTTATAGGAGATAGTTGACCCGACTAATCAGGATGGGGCAGTTTAGGGGTACCAATGCATAGAAGCGGTTGAAGTTGGTACCATCATTTTACACTGCTACATTAAAGTTAAGCATGCTCAGTCCAGGAAAATGGAAGGATGGGTGACCCATTGGGAAGTTGTTGGAAATGTTAAGTCATGAGATGCAAAGGAGTAGAAACATGTTGTATAGTCACTTATGGGCAAAGTATTACCAAAAGTCTTTCCCAAACTGTTGTAAAGGTCTGCTGTATGTTATTAATGAAGTAACCGTGTGTCCAAATTTTGACAAAAGTTCCCTTGTGAACACATGGAAGTTACCTCTTTATTATTTTTAGATAATGATACATACAGATGGTGAGACAAAGAGGTAGAGATGTCGAGTAAGGTCAAGGAGCTAGATCTAACCCAATATAGCAGACGGTAGGCAGGTTAACAAAGTAATGTATAATGGAAACATAACTTGAGTGGCTAGCTGTAAGGGGTGTAGGAAAATAAGATGAGGATATGGAAAGAGCAAGCAACCCTAGTAGACAGGGAAATGAGCGCATATAGCTTGTGAACTCTGACCAACATCCTTTATCTAGGAATTCACCTGGACCAGCTGTTGACGGTGAATGTCTGCAAACATAACATATATGATTTTGCTAGCAATAATCTCCTGCTTTTAAGAGAAGTTTGATCCTTATATAGTAAAGGAGGAGTGGCTTCGTATGGAGGAAATTTCCAGAATTCTATTAAAGTATAGATGTCAATTCATAAGTTAGAGAATATTACAAACAGCTAGGGAGTAACACATTAAAATGATACAGGTAGATGGGAGTGGACCCAGTAAATTATGAACTTCGAGGAAGCGAGGGCAGCCAAGGCTTGTGTTCCGACCTCATCTCAGACCAACACCGATAGTCAATTCATCTGCTAGTAATGAGGAGTGAAGTACAGACATGATGATATAAGGATCGAGACTAGAACTAGAAAAGAAATTGGTCTCCAAAAAATATACTGAATTTAATAAAACAGTGGTGTGACACCAACTCATCAAAAGTAACTTATTGAATGAGTACATGAGCAGCAAAAATGGAAATAAGGAAGCAAAGCCTATTGGCTTTATGGCAAGCCCCATTATTCTAGAGACCATGTAGTGTTCTAACCAAATTATTAATCTATTATAATTGTTAGCAATTAGGGCATTTAGCCAGTAACTGCCTACGACAACAATGACAAAGGAGTTGAGATAGGGAACTTTGGGTAGAGTTTCGCGATGATGCAAAAGGAAGCCAACAAGTCTATGGAATTGACCTAAAATATGGTTCTACCCAATGACAATTCCGTACAAGTATTGTATGATTTAGGTACAGTCATACCTCTATTGCATTTGACTACATAAAATGGATAAACTGAAACATACATCAGATACCCTATGAATTGATTATGTCTACCCCATGAGTATCAGATCCATTATAGCTAATGTTTATCAAATATGTCATAAACGCTGAAGGACAAGAGTCGGCAATGGATCTGAATAGCTTCTAATTGTATGAAATGGGAGCAATTCCTGATAATGATTGATTAATGGCAAACGATGTTTTGCTAGATTATGGAAGTAAAGATATTTAATCTAATCCACAACTATATGTCAATACAAAAGGCAATCTTAATTTTCTTCCAGTAACTAAAGCTGACAAATGTTGCAAAGGAACTATGAGGAGTTCTAGTACTCTTTGCCCAAAATTAGAAAGGTAGAAGCCTAAGAGTTATGAGCAGCATTCTGGAATAGTCGGAAGGTTGAAATATATGAACTGTGTAACTTGAGAAATGTTGTAATGGACTATGTGTCCCATAAATATCAAACTTGACCAATTAGGTCTTGGGAGTGATTGATAATTGATGATATCTTGTGTATTCATTAAGCAAGATAAAACATAAAAAGTGTTTGAAAGCATAGGTAAGCACATTGAGAAATAAGCAACTCTATGTCAACTTAAGTTTTGGCTTCCAGAAATCAAGTCTCTAGGCCAGGTAATTCACAAGAAAGGGTTTGTTGGAACCTGGCAAAGTAGAAGCTGTACTGAATCGGAAAAGGACAAAAAATTGTAGTTTTATGGGTCTTGATGATTATTACAAATGAGTTATATCATATTTCTCCAGTATTGTTTGCCTTTAATAAGGCTTATATGAAACTCAACATTCTATGTGGGATGATAGTTGTGAGAGAAGCTTTACAGGGCTGAGAGAGGAATTGATAACAATATAAATCATGTTGACCTGAGTAGTCTCAATTTACAATTGACCTGTGTAGTCTTGATTTGCATTTGACCTATGTGGTCTGTGGTAATGTGAACAAGCATGAATTAAAGTGTTTCCTGATGTAGCAGGATAACATTGTGGCATAAGTCTCTCATCAGCTGAAGCCTCAAAGACTAAGGTATTCTACATATGAATCTTGAGATAGCAGAAACTGTGTGTGCATTGAAAATATGGAGACATTGTTTCTACTGGGAACGATAGAGTTGTACTGCGACCACTAGAATTTGAAATAGCTATATGATCAGATAAAGTTGTACATGAGACAACACAGATAGATAGAGTTGCTTAAAGATTTCAACCTAGAAGTTAAATACTTTCTAGGAAGGGATAATATAATTGCGAATGTATTGAGCAGCAAGACAAAGTAGGCTGCAGACCAATTGATGTAAAAGTAAAAAATTGAAAATCTCAGGGATCTTAATCTATCTAATTAGATTTTGATCTATGACAACAATATTAGTTAAGCAAAGTGTGGTCAAAGAATAGCAATAACGGAAGTCAAGAGACTTTTGCTTTCGTATCTTATGTAACGATGGTGCATATATGAGTTTATCTTTAAGCATATTCATGTTGAGAAACTATAGTAGGCAGTAAGACCTATTGAGCTAATAGGTCTACAAGCCATAAGACCTTATGAACAAGCAGAGCAGGGTCATGAGACCTACAATATAACCCAAATTCAAGATTTTAAGCAATGGCTCGAGACATGAATATCCGATGATAGGTGATTAAGGTGCTCTATGACCTTTCATGGGACTGTGTGTCCTGCAATTGCTAAATGCCAATTAGTGATTGTCAATGAATAACTTGTCCTTATAAGCTTTGTGAGCATTATAAAAGTGTATGAAAGGTTGAGAAACAAAAACTAGAGCCTGAGATGTGTTCAAAAATGATTATGGGATGCATATTGAGATATAAATCTTAATACACATTCAGCATGAATGTTGGATTGAGTATCCAAAGGTTATGAAACTTGTTGGACCAATACGTCTTTAAAACTAGTAATTGATGAGCATATAGATTATGACAAGCAGAAGCTAGTACAGTAAAGGATAGTGTGTAAGTTTTTAAAAGCCAGAAGCTCTGGATTTGAAACCAATATGCCTAGTGTCGAAGTTGTTTCCTAGCTCTATGATATGGGACTAATGAGTTCAAGAAATGTGTTTTAATGAGTGCTAAAGGTTATTTGGAACTATTTACAGATTCTTAGAAATTCTAGATCCGTAATGTAAGAGCTATCGATGCTCAACATTTGTGAAATTCTTATAGAATATGTCGCATACTTTGAGAAGTTGCACAGGAGGAGAAAGACTAAGTTATGAAAAGAATGGGAAGAATAATGAGAAGCAACTCCCCAAAGTATAGTTAAATCTGTACAATGTCCGAAATTTTGAGGATGAAATTTTATTGATGGGGGAGAACAATAATATCAAAAATTTTAATCACCCAAAATTCTTTGAATGTTTAACTATATTCAATGAAATAAAATGGTGAATTCTGCTATACTTGGAGTAGTCAAAATATTTGAAATAGTAATTATATGAAATTTATGGCCAAGAAAGACCTAATGCCCAATTTAATTTAAGGAAAAGCCTAATATTGTGGCCTAGGAATTTAATATGGAAGAGCACAATTTTTGGGACTAATGTGTAGCAAAATCTTGGTCAAGAGGGAACAAAAGAAGGAAGTAGTAATTATTTCCAAAAATATAAGAAAATATAAGGGCAAAATGGTCATTTTGGATAAATAAATAAATTTAGAAATTTTTCTATAATTATTAGAAAGGGAGGTCGGTTGGAAGGGAGAAGAAAAAGGGATGGAAGAATTGTTTAGAGAATTCAAGACAAATCACATAAGGAAAAAGAAATAATAAAACTTCATCACATGATAAAATGCTTAATAAAATAATAATATTGGAAGATGACACAAGATAATTCTAGAGCACTCTTCCCTCTCTATAAAAGAGGCCAAAGTCGGCCAAAGTGGAGAAGAGAAAGAGAGAAAGAGAGAAAGAGACTTGGAGGAAGAGAGGAATAAGAAGAGAAGACAGAGTTCAAGAAGCAAGATTGGTAAGTAGGTAGAAATTTCTACTTATTCTTTCTCTCTAATTCATGGAATCTCGTCCCAACCTCTATGTCATCTTGGATTAGCCATCAACAAGCAACAACTCAAGGGAAAGAAGGAAAAAGGTGACAGATTTGAGAAGAGAAAGAAGAAGAATCAAGGTAAGTCAAGGAAAACCTTGAAATTCTTGTTAAAATTAAAGTTGTGGTTGTTGTTTGGCTGGTTATTGGTTTGTTTATGATGAATTTTTTAATTTAGGATGTTCAGATCCTAAGGGGAGATGCTGCCCAAATTAACACTAATCATGGTCAAATAGTGTCTAAGGGGTTAATCATATGATTACAAATGGAAAGGAAGGTGTTTTAAAGATCAAAATATGAAACTTCCACTTTTCCAATTTATACCAGAATTATTGTGGTGTGTTGTTGAGTAAATAAACTTGGTCCAAACTTTATGAAATTTTACAAGATTAAAGTAGATATCCTGAGGTTTAATTGATAGGCATTATAAGATATTTGGACCAATGGATTGAAAGATATAATTTTTCAAATTTTGACCATGAATCTAGAATGAATTATGTAGTAGACTAAACTTGACAAATTTTTTGGAATTTTTTGGATATTTCTGGTGCCTTGTGATTTTTTTCTTAAAAGAGAACTGAAAGAGCTTTACATAGGAACTGGAACCACTCAATTTGGAATTTTTAGATTTTTATGAATTTTCAAATTTGACTGAAAAGTTTGAAATTTTTGGAAAACCAATAAAAATAACAATTTTGCCCATAAAACCCTAAATCCGTGGTTACCAAGGGTAATCTGGTTATTTAAGTGTGAATTTGTCCAAACCAAGGTCAAAAATGGATTCTATATTTAAAATTGTATAGGATTAACCTAGGTTGTATTTTGGAAAAGTACAAATATACCAGGTAAAAAGGGAATTAGACTGGATTCCCTATGGGCATTTTGGTAATTTTGCAGCTTGAGTAAAGATAATCAACTTATGAGTTTAAAATAAAATATAAATAAGTAATAACTCATTTATTGTCAATTTGGGAATTTTAGGATTTGATATTTTCCTGAGTCGAACGGAAAGTTAAAGAATCTGTGATAACTAGGCTTCAGAAAAGAGTCCATGTAGTAACTATATCTCTCATATTCTATGTGAATGTTAATATGCATGGTTTGCCATGTTTTATGCAATGAGTTACAAATGGCGATAATTCCTAGAGCTGGGTGTAGTAAAGTATGAGTACCACCCTGAGGACAAGCAATGTACCTTAAGGACTGATGAGTACTTAGTCTTGGTAGGCCAATGTGATTTACTTATACGGCTATGCTTACCTATGTGTGATGTATAGCCTGTGTGGCGATGTGATCACTATACTTACCTGTGTGCTATGTATAGCCTGTGTGGCGATGTGGTCACTATATGATTTGTTATATGTATGTAGGGAATGGGGGATCTTTTTGATCCGAATAATAGCTTTGGTCCTGAACATTGTCAGACATTACTTGGCATTTTGATTGCTGCATTATGATAAATGCTGCTATGCATATTTACTATTCATATTTTATATGATTGATAGTCTGTTACTACTAAGATTCGTATGAATCTCACCCTTTCCATAATTCAAAATTAATTTAGCTAAAGGAAACGCCTTAGAGGGCAAGGAAGCAGATACCGTGACTTTGGGTCCGATGCAAATCAAGAAATTTTCTGTTGGTTATCTTATAGTTTATCTTTGTAACTAGGATTTGTATTGTAAATTATACAACCCTGTGGGACTCTTTTGTAATGTAATCAAGAATATTATTTATGTATATTATATTATTTCTGTATGCCCATTGAACTGTGCGTTAATACTCTGATCAATGTCAAAATATTAAGGGGTTTGACAATAGGAACAAAATTCATTTAGCAAGTAAAGATTTTATTTTCAGGCCTCTCTCAGAAGGAGGATTAGGGATTTGAACCATCTCCAAAGTGAATGATTCTCTTCTTGCAAAAAAAATTTGAAGAATTATCAATGCTTAGGCTGGGTCTCTTCTTTCTAAGACTTTAAAGCCGAAATATATAGATCTTGAAAGGGAGTCATTATTGAAGAAACCTTCTAGTTCTTCTTGGATATGGAAAGGAATTTTCCAATGTTCTCTTATAATCACAAATCATTTAGGATAGAAAGTGAGATATGGAAATTCCATTGCTATCAACCACATTTTGTGGTGGCCTATATAGTTTAAATCCTCTAGCTCTTCATCACTAAGAACTGTCTCAGATTTATTAGTATATATTCCATCTACACGGTGTCTATTTAGATGGAATCATAACTTGATAAGGAAAGTTTATCCTTCTCACATTACCATATCTATTCTCCGGATTCATGTTTCCTTCCTAAATGGTCAAGATAAGTTAATTTGGTTGTCTAGTCCTTCAGGAGAATATAAGCCCTCTATTTGTTTCAAAAATATCTCCCTCTCAACACAACAGAGGAAAAATAAGGAGTTTTGGAAATTCTTATGTACCATATCTCTGCCTTCAAAGGATCTTCTTCTAATTTGGAAGATTTTGAATGATATCATTTCTTTGGTGGATATCCTTAATAAGCAACATCTACCTATTTAAGGTAAATGCTTATTTGGTTGCAACTCAGAGGAATCTATAGAGCATATGTTTGTGACTTGTCCATTCTCAAAGGCTGTATGGTTTAGAGGACTTTCAATTGTTTTACCTTTTAGTTCATTAATGGATTTTAAATTTTGGCTAAATAGGGTCCTTGTCAAGCTTCACAATGATGGATTCTTGGAGGAAATAACTCAGATTATCAATCTCATTTATATGTTATGGATTAATAGAAACCACTTGCTAAATAAATGGAAGAAGGTTGATCCGGCTACAGTTATCAAGGAGATCAAAGTTTCATCCTCCCTTAGTATTGTAGCTTTCTCATCAAAGGACAATGTGAACCTCAACTATTCTCAGGCTCCTAATGTTTCTGCTCCTTTGAACAATGTTCCTACAACTAGTTGGAGTGTTATTATTGATTTTGTAAGATCTAGTGCTTATCGAATTCTGAGACTTTTCGTTTGTTGCCAAGGGCAGTCAATGTAATGCATGCAGTAGAAGAAAGCAATTTTGACAAGTCAATTGGCAATAACAACATTAAGAGCATCGTTGATTTGGATTGTTAAATGTTCCCTTTTTAACTTGGAAGCAAATGAGTCACTAACCTTGATTTGTTAAGAGAGAAATGGTTTAATAAGATGGAGGATCGGAAGCAGCACTTAGATGTAATCTATAACATCCTTTTTTTAATGATTTAGAGAATCAATTCTGACAAAAAGTATATACTTAAATATAAAATGATTTATATGAAATATTTGATATTTCAAATTTATTTTACGATTATAGATTGATGAATTTAAAAATAAGATGAAATTCTTACTTAAAATAATTTTTTTATATATAAACATACATGCAGATATAAGTATATTTAATGCCATCACTCGATGCACAGTGGATAACACTTGTCAAGGCCCTTCTTCCATGTTCTCCTTTGGCCAGGATTACATTAGAACTGTGAGACATGTGACATATCCTTAGTTTGGATCTTTTAAGGAGGGGAGCTATAGGCCAGTCTTAAGCTCTACACCTTTGGCTAGGTACACTGTGAGCTTAGGACAATCCAGTCAAATGAATGTATTTCTATTAGACTATGTGTTAGCCTATGGCTCTAGTCAGCGAAATAAGGATGGACGGTGGTATAAGGGAGTTGCATATTGCATAATTGTATATTATATGTTTTGATGAAAATAGAAATTGACACAATGATGAATAATTTGAAATCATTTTATATAAGGAATGTGATATATGTAAATATATATGTAATCAATTCCCTCTTTTAAATCATATGTAGTTTGCTTATATATGAGAAACTTTCAGTTGTTACTGAGATATGGAATTTCATCTCTTATTAATATTAACATTTTTTAGGTAATTGTTCTAATAGGGAGCAAGGGAAGGCACATATGGAGTGAGCCTTATAGGCTCTATTTTGGGCTTCTTTTATGCCACTTTATATTTAATTGCTATGACACTAGGATTATTTGTACATTATTAAATCTTTTATTAATAAATGTTGTTAACTATACTTTTGAGATAATATTTGAAAATATTGAGCTAGCGTTTTTTGGACTTCATATATTTGGGACAACGTCAAAAAACCCATAAATATGGTCTAATAGATTGATTAACGTTAAGTATATAGGTTCAAGTATAGGGTGTTACATAATCCTTCAAGATATAGGGAATTTATTAGAGCCTTTTCATTTTCAAAAGTTAGTTATAGTAACAGGATTTAGCCATGTTGTTCTTGTTTCTCTACAGTCATGTCCTTTTTTAGCTTTTTTAGCTATAGGATATTAATATGTAACATTATGTGATATTTTAATGAAATTTGACCTTTAATCCAAAAAAAATGTAGGAAGCCATATGTTTTGATTAGTCTAACGTGACAATTTCTGTTAAAAAAATAATGGCAAGTTAATGGCAGGGGATTTATAATAAAAATATGAAAGGTTAGGGAGATTAAATCTAAAGTTTAAGGTGCAAATTTAGCAACTAACTATTTTGTTGTAGGCACCTAACACAACTAGTTATTTTTATGTGCAAAAGTAGACATAATCATGGGGTTGTGTTATAAAATAGTGTAGTACTATAAAATAAATTGATTATGTCTGCTTTTACATTGAAAATAGTTAGTTGTGTTGAGTGCCCATAGGAAAATAGTTGGTTGCTAAATTTTCACCTTAATGCTAAATTTAAACTTTAAAATTTCATGGGGTTTATCTACAACTAACCTAAAGTTCATGGGGCTTTATAATTTAGTATTATTAAATTGAACAAAGAAATTTATATACAATTTGTAACATCCCACTTTTTATTCACCAATATTCCTTGTATGTAATTGAGACATTTAATGGAATAAAATGATGAATGGTAGTGCACATAAAATGATAAACACTCTAATCAGTGGTTACATACAGTTTGATTAAGCTAGGACATAAAGGAGCAACTCTTGTCCACTTAAAGACTTAACATTGTAACTTAAATTGGAGCATGGAAGAACACAAATATTGGATCAATATTTGTGATAAATTTGGCCAAAATAAGGAAGAAGAGTACAAGATATTATTTAATATAATAAATCATAAAATGTAATGGCAAAATAGTAATTTTCCATAAAACAAGAAACTAATTATTTTCTCATAATATTAGGCCAGATTTTTGGCCAAATAAGAGAAATAAAGGGGAAAATAATTAATGGGAGATAAATATCTAATTTTGGAGAAATGGTGACCAAGTAAATGAGTTGGGAAAAGTCAAAAAGTAAATATGACCAAATTAATTAATTAAAGGAGGTAATTATGGATAATGCAAGAAGCAATTTTTATTTCCCTTTTTCTCTTGATTTTCGTCCAAATTGAGAAAATAAGAGGAAATGATTTATTTGGTCCATATTAAAAGAAGAAGGATTAACTATAGCCAAATAAAAAATGCACATGGTAAATATTGCATTAAATAATATTATTCCAAGAAAGAAGAGAGATATTTTAAGAAGCACTTATCCCTTCTCTTCTTCATTATTTCGGTCTAGCACAAGAAATAGATAGAGAGAAGAGAGCTTCAAGAAACTTAGAAGAGCAAAAAGGTCCTAGGGTTCAAGAAGAAAAATCCAAGATAAGTAGGCTTGAATTCAAGTGTTTTTGCCTCCTAATTCATGTAGAACCCCTTCTAATCCCTTCTCCATCTTGGAAATCATGTTTAGCAAGTAAAATCAAGAGGGAAGAGAGAGAGAGAGAGAAATTTGGTGCCTAGAGAGAGAAAGTGGAAGAATCAAGAGGTAATCTTAAGAACCTTGATCCTCTTGATTAATATGTTGTTGTGGTGGTGGTTATTGTTGTGATTGGCTTGATCTTCATGATTTTTGAAAAATGGGAAGACGAAATCCTAGAATGTTATGCTGCCAAAATTTCCATGCGCTATGTTGATTGAGTGTTTAAATGGTTAATCATGTGATTATAAGGGAAAATGAAGTGGTTAATCAAGAGAAATTAAGAAAACACAATTTCCTTTTAGGGTTGCATGTTTCATCCAACTGCAGATTTCATGTTTTTGATGATTCCATTGGATTTAAAAGGGAAAATTGTGTGGGAACACATGTGTTCATGATTTTTGGATGATTGAATGCAAATCTGGAAATTATAGAAGTTACGAGGAGGTGTTTTTGATTGGTTTCTTGGAAGCAGTTTTGTTGTTAAATATTTTCGATGGTCAAACATAGTCCAAATATTATGAAACTTTATAGGATTAATGTTACGAGTGTAGGATGGTGTATTTAGAAGTGCAAGTGTACACTGTCGTAAACAAGTAATATAAAGGTAAGTAGAGTATCGTTCCCACGATGATTGATCACTAAGTTCCAGAAGTTTCCTCCATGACTGTTGGTGTTGCATAGTCACGGAGTGTTTTGGTATTTGTTGTTTCTCCCTCCGGATTTGCCATCGGATTGATTGAAGTACACTGCTTTCGAATTCTCCGATTTCTTCGACAAGTTCTTTCGATCTCCGAATCACAAGGTTGTAATTCAGTCTTCTTCGATCTTGTCATGCACTAATCAAAAGCCTGAAAAGAAACACAAGACACCAAAAAGAAAACAAATGTAATGTAAAGACCAAATTAGTATTAAAATTACTTGGTATTGATATTAATGACAACAATCCCTGGCAACGGCACCAAAAACTTGTTACGAGTGTAGGATGGTGTATTTAGAAGTACAAGTGTACACTGTCGTAAACAAGTAATATAAAGGTGAGTAGAGTATCGTTCCCACGAGGATTGATCACTAAGTACCAAAATTGATAATTTTAATACTATTTAGCCGATCGATTAGTTGGTGGTTGAGATTGCAAGATAAAAATGATTAAATGAAAATGCAATTGTTATAAAGACAAATATGAGAAAAATGCCCTAGGGATTAGATTTCACTTAGCAAACTCCGGATTGAATCACTTATCTATTCTAGTCTAATTTATTCCACATGATTGATAGTCGAGTTTCCCTATTTTAATTAATAGCCTCTTCCAAGGTCAAGTAATTCTATAATTAATTGCTAACCCAATATATTCTAATATGAATTTAAGCAATCAATCATGCATTAAGATTTATGGAACTCAATTAAGACTACACAACCCATATGAATATATTCCTATTTCATATGCAAATTATGGTTTTAATTATAGGATCCACACACATGTATCTCCTTCCGGTCTCAACATGCATATTGAGATCATCCAAAAGGTGGCCAATCAATTGAAAGCATTAAGAACAATAATTAAAACTCAATCATAAAGGAAAAATTAAAACTAGATTTAATAAGTTAAGATTCAATCCGTCATTAGTAAGCTACGTCATCACCCTAAGAAAATGAAAATTTAGCTCATGATGAAATTAAGAACAAAACCAAAATAAATTGAAAACTTCATACATATTACAGAAAACATGATTATTAAATTCTAAAACATAAAGATACAACTACAAGGTGTATGAAAATAGAAAAATCTAGCCTTCCATATAGGAGGTAAAACCTTCCATGTAGGAGGCGACCTATACCATCCATAAAGGAGGACTACCTAAACCTTCCATGTAGGAGGTATGCAAGAATAATAAAAATGCATGAAATTAAACTCTAAGATGATGTCCTTCCTTGTGCCTTCAACTCCTCTATTTATAGATGAATTGGGTGTAAGAATTTCCACATGTTAGGTAAGAATCTTGACTCTAAGCCACCAATATTGACTTTGTGACCACCTTGCTCATTGATTGCAGCTAATGTTTGGCAATTAAAACGTTGGAACCTCACTTTGTTGTCTTTATGAAAGCTGTAGATCTGGATCTTAGCTTGAAATCGCATGTAAGAGATCCTCATTTCAACACTTATGGCTCCCGTTATGGTCAAATTAGTGGACAAAGGTCAGACCTGGACAGAATCACATGCTCAACTTCTAAGCAACATTCGGAGCTCTTAAGGACAGAACTGGATTTTCACGTCAACATAAAAGTTGTAGGAAATTTTCTCAGCTTTCTATCAATATAAATAACGTCCAAATTTGACATCTAGAGCTTCAGATATTGCTTAAAACGGAAAAAGGGTCAAAATTTAGTATTTTCCAATGAATTCGATTTTATGTCAAATCATTATTTATTTATCAATTACACCCAAATTCATTACATTAGGCTCAAATGTCATCCAAAAAATGCTTCATAAAAGGGAAAGCTTATTCTTCCTAGTACCACATCATTCTCTTAAGGTTTCTGTTCTTCCTCCTTCTGTTCTTCTTCACTTTCTTTCTTTTCTCCATCTTTCTTCTGTTGAATTACAGGATCTTTCAATTCTTTCCCACTCCTTAAGGAAATTGCCTCCACATGCTCTCTTGGATTTTTTTCAGTGTCACTTAGAAGAGTACCCGGTTGTCTGGAGTTTAGCATATTTTCCATGAATTGAGATGTATTTATGGTTAGTTGAGCCAGTGCATCTTCTATATTCACTTTCTGCTGTGGTGGATTAGGTTGTTGAAGAGCTTATTGCTGGAAGTTCCCTTACGGCTTGAACACATTTTGATTATTCTTCCAGCTAAAGCTTGGATGATTCCGCCAACCTGGATTGTAAGTATTTGAGAATGGATCATTTCTTTGATTTCCAATGCAATGAGCTTGCTCCATCTGAGAAGACATGGATAGGTGTCCTTCCTAATTTTGCATGCTCACATGAGGTTCTCCCTATCGATCAAAGGGTTCATGAGGAGTGCTTATTGTATTTGCTTGACTTGTCAATGAGTTCACTTGCTTGGATATAGATGCAACTTGAGAAGACAAAGTTGTAAGGATATCCAACTCATGCACTCCAAGCACTTTCTTTGAAACATAGCGTTCAAAAGGCCATTGGTATGCATTGGCTGCCATCTCCTCAAGAAGATTGTAAGCATCTTCTAGACTCTTTCCTATAAAAGATCCTCCAGCTGCAACATCTACATGAATTCTAGTTGTATGCGTCATCCCATTATAGAATGAGTGCAATTGCCACCAATCTGGTAACCCATAATGAGGACATTTTCTTAGCAATTCCTTATATCTTTCACATGCTTCATAAAGGCTCTCAAATTCATGTTGAGCAAATGAGGTAATTTCATTCCTCAATTTAGCTGTTCTTCCTGAAGGAAAGTATTGTGCCAAAAATTTCTATGCCAAGGCATCCCATGTAGTTATGCTTCCCACTGGTAGAGAGTATAGCCAGCTCTTAGCCTTATCCCTGAGTAAGAAAGGGAAAAGTCTAAGTCTAATGGCGTCATCAGTAACACCATTATGCTTGAATGTGTCACAGATTTCTAGGAAGCTGGCTATATGTGTGTTGGGATCTTCTGTTGGTAAACCACCGAACTGAATTGCTTGCATCATCTGGATAATTGCAGGCTTGAGTTCAAAATTATTAGCTGCTACTGGTGGTTTTCTAATTCCAGAAGTTGTCTCCATGACTGCTGGTGTTGCATAGTCACGGAGTGTTTTGGTATCTGTTATTTCTCCCTCCGGATTTGCCATCGGATTGATTGAAGTACACTGCTTTCGAATTCTCCGATTTCTTCGACAAGTTCTTTCGATCTCAGAATCACAAGGTTGTAATTCAGTCTTCTTCGATCTTGTCATATATTAAGCAAAAGCCTAAAAAGAAACACAAGACACCAAAAAGAAAACAAATGTAATGTAAAGACCAAATTAGTATTAAGACCAATAATTAAAACTCAATCATGAAGGAAAAATTAGAACTAGATTTAATAAGTTAAGATTCAATCCGTCATTAGTAAGCTACGTCATCACCCTAAGAAAATGAAAATTTAGCTTATGATGAAATTAAGAACAAAACCAAAATAAATTGAAAACTTCATAAATATTGCAGAAAACATGATTATTAAATTCTAAAACATAAAGATACAAATACAAGATGCATGAAAATAGAAAAATCTAGCCTTCCATATAGGAGGTAAAACCTTCCATGTAGGAGGCAACATATACTATCCATAAAGGAGGACTACCTAAACCTTCCATGTAGGAGGTATGCAAGAATAATAAAAATGCATGAAATTAAACTCTAAAATGGTGTCCTTCCTTGTGCCTTCAACTCCTCTATTTATAGATGAATTGGGTGTAAGAATTTCCACATATTAGGTAAGAATCTTGACTCTAAGCCATCAATATTGACTTTGTGACCACCTTGCTCATTGATTGCAGCTAATGTTTGGCAATTAAAAAGTTGGAATCTCACTTTGTTGTCTTTATTAAAGTTGTAGATCTGGATCTTAGCTTGAAAAATCATGTGAGATCTCCTCATTTCAAGATTTGTGGCTCTAGTTATGGTTAAATTAGTGGACAAAGGTGAAACCTGGACAGAATCACATGCTCAACTTCTGAGCAAAATTCGGAGCTCTTAAGGATAGAACTGGGTTTTCACATCAACATAAAAGTTGTAGGAAAGTTTCTCAGCTTTCTATCCATATAAAGAATGTCCCAATTCGATATCTAAAGCTCCAGATATTTCCTAAAAAATGAAATAGAGTCAAAATTTAGTATTTTCCAATAAATTCTATTTTATGTCAAATCATTATTTATTTATCAATTACACCCAAATTCATTACATTAAGCTCAAATGTCATCCAAAAAGTGCTTCATATAAGGAAAAATAATGTGCAGATATTTTTCTTATCAATTAAATTATACATGTAGAGCTTTAATTTTTTGTGTAGAACATAATTTTTAGAGTAGTAGGTTAAAAGATATGATTTTTCAAAGTTAAGCCTTGTTTTTGGAAGGAAATCTAGAATAGGGGAGGTTTGACGAATTTATGGGAATAACATGATGATAATTATCAGACTTGAGTATTTTCCATAAAATTAAACTTAAAAATATTTACATAGAATTTGGAACCAGTCAATTTGAAATTTCCTAGAATTAATTATAAATTTTCAAAGTTGACTAAAAATCTGATAGTTTTCTGAAAAACTATGAAAATGCACTGTATAGAATTGTGTTATGCAGAAATTGTTGTAACTATGATAAATAACCAAAAAAATGTGATTAAAAGGAACTATTAATGCAAGTAATAACCAGTTTCTTATAAACTTTAATTGATAGGAATTGACAATAATCCGAGCCAGATTGAGGGTTTTGGACTAACAGTAGAATAGAAAAAGGATTCAGGTAGTAACTCTTTCTTTCATGCACTATGTGAATATCTGTATGCTTTGTGTATGCCATCTTCTGTGACATGCGCATAGTTTCTGGGACACAAACACATTGCCTGGGGCACATTACCTAGTTGTGGTTTGGGACCTAACAAAGGTGCAAGGATAAGCCAAGGTTATAAACAGTCGTTTGACTTTAGACAATGTACACACAACATTTTTATCTTACATAACATGGTGCATTGCATATTTATTTTCATATTTTATATGCCTGATTGTATGTTAATACTGAAATTCGCTCGAATCTCAAATTTTTTCAACATTTAAAAACATTATAGCGGAAAGGTAGTGGCTCGAAGGGCAAGGCAGTAATTACCAGAAAATAGAGTCTTAGTGCAAGTAGAAGCTGTTGTTGATTATCTTAGATTGTACTTTTGTTTCTTTATGACTTTGTATATATTTTTCAAATCCTACGGGGATTTTCTGTATTGTAAATAAGTACTTAATATCAGTATGTTTCCGCTATCTCTATATGCCTTATGAACTATGCACGTATTACTCTGTGAATATTGAAATGTTAAGGGATTTGACACAATTCATATATAAAGCTACTATGCATAATCAAGTTGAAAAAATTAATACAAGTTTTAAAGTGATTTAACATGATTTTTTAAGTTATCAACGTAAAAACGGTAAACTCAGTGTGCAAATTCGCGAGTTTAACCTAGTTTACAACTACCCTGAGTTTAAAATTGACTTGACACGATTTTGTATGTTAGAAATGTAAAATAGCAAAATCTGATAGTCAACTTACGAGTTTGATAATAATACTCCCAACCTTCCTCTATATATATAGGACAACGTTGCTTAGCATGCAAAATTATCCCAGCAATGTTTCCTCTCAGACAAATATGTTACAACTTTTTCTTGAAGAAATTGTTTAAAGATATTCAAAAGGCCAAACTAGAATGAAGGATTATTTTGTTGAGATGCTTTAGTCTAGTTGAGGCACATGAGGGTAGACTCATCTACTCTATTTTTTAAAAAAAAACATCTATTTTAGTAATATATTATGTGTGTGTGTAATTAAAATGATTTCAATTTTTATAAAATAATGCTAATAATAAATTTATCATTTCTAGTATTAATTAAGTTGATTTTTTACAAGTATTGTCAAACCTCTTGGTAATTCGACATTTAAAAGAGTACCAACATATAGTTTAGTACATAGCATATTACAAAACCCAGAAATACATAAAAAGTATAATGATAACTAACATAAAATTCTTCATCAAAACCTGAAATCTCCACAGAGTTTGTACATAGCATATTACAAAACCCAAGATTACATAAAAAGTACAATGATAACCAACATAAAATTCTTCATCAAAACCAGAACCCTCAGTTGCCGATGTCCAACTCTTTACCTTTAGAGCTGCTACCTCTTGCTGAATAAATTTTATTTATGGAAAGGGTTAGATTCAAATGAATCTCAGTAGTAACATATCATCAATCATATAAAATGTGAAAGATAACATGCAATGCAACATATGATGCAGCGGATAGTAATAATGTGTACATGTCTATCAATCAATGTTCATGATCAAAGCATGATTTTGTTCAAATTAAAATAATCCCCTTGTCCCCACTTACCACATTGTGATCACATCAATGCTTTGGAGCAGGCACCAACTTATCCGTACTTACCACAACAATATTCCAAAGCAGGCATCAACATGTTCGTACTTGTTACATCGCCTTAGCTGGGTCCCACTGGACTCATGGTACTTGTGATGTTCCCATGGGGTGATACTTGTGCTTTTCCCAGACCACAGTGAGGAATTTCAATCATATTGGGCTACCTAGACTGTGTACTATTAGGCCAAAAGGTACTTGTATTTTCCTTTAGGATGGTACTTGTGTTTTTCCCATACCTAGCTCTAGGAATTACCGCCATTCACATGTCATTGCACAGTATATGACAAACAATGCATATTAACATTCACATAGTATATGAAAGATAGAGTTACTACCTTAACACATTTCCTTGCCTAGCTAACGTCAGTCCTTAACTTCTAATTCGGCTTGGCAAATATCAAATCCTAAAATTCCTAAATTGATAACAAATGAGTTATTACTCATTCATACCTTACTCTAAGACTTATAAGTTATTTATCTTTACTCAAAAATGCGTAATTATTAAAATGTCCCAAGGGAATCTGATCTAATTCCCTTTATACCCAGTATAATTGCACTTTTCCAAAAATTATGACCCAGGCTATTCCTACAATATTTTTCATATAGAATCCATTTTTGACCTTAGTTTTGGAAAAATATACTGCATTTCCAATTTTACCCTTGACAACCACCAATTAGGGTTTTAGGGGCAAAATTGTCATTTCACACCCTAAAGCTTTCACACTCTATAATTCTTATATTTCCTACACAATTTTTCATTCTAAACACAATGGAATCATCAAATCCATCAAATTCCATCTCTAACCCCTTAAACTCCAACTGACCAAAAGTTTAGGGTTTTTAAGGAATTTGAAGTTTTTCAATTTCCAACTAACCAAACATCTTCTTTTCACTTCTAATAACTTATTTAACCATTTAAATACCATTTGCACATAATTAATCAAAGTTTGGGCTGAATTTTCACTTAGGGTTTATGCATCCCAACTTACAAGTTCAAGCAAAAGCAAGCTAAACAATCAATCAAAACACCAAAAACAAACATAAATCATTAAGAGATTACAAGTTCTCAAACTTACCTTGCTTCTTCTTAATTTTCTCTCTCTAGCCGTCCCTTCCTCTTCTTCTTTCTCTTGATTTGCTTCTTGATTTACATGATTTCAAGGAGGATATGAGGATTAGGAAAGGGTTACAAGTGATTAGAGGAAAACACACATGAATTTTACTACTAATCTTACCTTGTTTGCTTCTTGATTTCTCTAGTTTCCTTATTGTTCTTGTTTTGCCCTAGCTCTCTCTCTTTCTCTCTCTCTTCTCTTCTTGATGTTGGCCAAAAATTAGGGCCAAAATGTGCTAAATTGTGTTTATAATAATCACCTTCCACCTCCTTAATTTAATTATTATTTTATTACCAAATTATAACACTTGGCAATTTCCTACCATTTCTTTTTCCATATGGCATTTTATGCTTCCACATGTCCATATATGTGGCAAACTCGCATGTTCTCTTGCTCTTCTCTTCCTTGGCCAACTTAGCATAATATTTTAGGGGAAATATTGGTTTTTTATTTTATTTAGCCAAATGACCATTTTACCCTTATATTTTTTTAAATTTTTTGGAAAATTGATATTTTCCTTCTTCCCCTTTCTTTTGGCCAAAATTTTCAAGGCATATTGGGCCAAAAATTGTGCTCTTTCATACTAAATTTTAGGCCACAATGTTAGGCTTTTATGAAGACAAAAATTGGGTTTTATGTCTTTCTTAGCTAAAAATTTCATATAATCACTATTTCCACTATTTTGGCTGCTTCAAGTGTACTTAAATTCACCATTTTATTCCCTTGAATATAATTAAGTGTACAAGGAATTTTGGTGAATAAATTTGGGATATTATAAGTACAATGCTTAGGCTTCCTTTTATTTATTAAGTCAATTTCTTCCCTCACACATGATAAATGTTTTTTTATAATAATAAAATTTTTATTTATTTTTTATTGTTTATATATGTTAATCAAGTTAAATTATCAAAATTCTTGTTGGCAAAAAAAAAATTTTAAGTTTTAGTTTTTCTATTAAAGAATTTGTTTAATTAATATTATAAATAGATTTGTGTGAAAAATACCATACCCGGTCCAAAACATTCCAATATTCCCTTCATTTACGAAGGCCATTTATTAGAACTACAAGGTGGTCTTTTTCCAAAATAATAATAATAACAATATGAATGAATCATTATTGAAAGTGATATGACTTCGGGCTATTGAATCACAAAACATAAGGTAGTACAGTTATCAGGATCATATATATGACATTATGTAATCATATATAATACTATTATTTATATAAACATATATGTGTGTGTGTGTATCTATGTATTTATGTGTGTGTATACATATATACATATAAACAAACCCAATGAAAAGAAAGGGGAAAAACATAAACAATACAAATTATTTCATGTGAATTTATAGTTAAATGATGATATTTTAAAAATAGAATATAGAGTCATGTGAGGTTTGAGAATTAGATATAATAGATATAAAGAATTTGAACTAAGTATTTTTCATTGGAAAAGTGAACCAAAATGAGCATAGGATAGCCAATATACCGCCATTCTAATTTATATTAAAGAAATTCTTAGATCTTTAATTCTAATAATTATTAACTATGTTGGATTCCAAGGGAAGCAAACAGAGTGTCGCAGAAAAAATGTCCCGATGACTGGTTTTGGAGTATATTAAAGAAATTTCTTGATCCTTAATTCTAATAGTTATTAACTATGATGGATTTCAAGGGAAGCAAACAGAGTGTTGCATAAGAGATGTCCTGATGACTAGGTTTGGAGACCTCCAAAGGCTTTTCAAATTCTGCTGGACAGTGATTTCAATGAGTTTCGGATGCATTGCAAATTCTCTAATTAGTTATTTTATGTTTCTGCTCTGTTATCAGGACTTTGTTATTATGTTATTTAATTTTCTTCTCTAGACTTTGTATTTTTTATTATGGAATGCACTGACCCAGAATTTGTTGGGAAAAAAAACTATGGGTGTATAAACTCATCATGGTACCCGCGTAGATTTGAATACGGTGAGAGTGGGTTTGCTTTTCCGTTTTTTTTTTTTTTTTTTGGTGACCGCGAGTCTACTTTTATCACCACCCATGGATGATCTCATAAATATAGTTTTGCTGATGCACCGAAAGCCTCAATGGCATCAGCATGTCAATATGGGAATCTCCCATTTTGGGTCTTGCGTCAAAATAGTATTAGTTTATCAAAATTTATGTTAATTACATTATAATTATTAATTATATCAACTGAAATTAATTAATTAATGATATCTTAATTATATATTTCAATTTCATATATTAATCAACTTCGTATAATAGTTAATTACACACACACACATAATATTTTATATCTAAAAAAAACTCCGGAAAAAAATAATTCAATGTATACCACTTAAATTATATACTTTTCTATTAAAAAGTATATAATTATACACACACACACATCAATATAATATCTAACTATATTCTTTTCTTTTATTTGATCAGGGTATAATATATCTACAGAGTACTGGTACCCATTTTCTCATAAACACTGTTTCATCCAAACCCAGCTCAAATTGACCCTAGATTCTAATATATTATAATGTGAAGATCTCACATCATTTTTATTACAATTACAATTATGTTTCGTTTATTATTATGATAATTATTTGTTACAACATACAAGATTTAATTTTCTTACTTAATTCCTTTTAAAAATATTATGCCGAATATATACTTTGAATTCAAAAAAATTATTTAGTAATTATAAATTTATTATATTTTCAAATTATCATGTCAATTAAAAATATAAAAGAGTTAATATCAATAATCAATAAAGTAATTTATTTTAAAGTTAATCTCTTTTATAAAGTTTAAATTAATATATCCAAACAAATAATGTATATCTTTATTCGTTTTTCCTCTATGGCTAGTTAATCTTGAACGATCTAAATTTAATTATTTACTTTATTATTTTTTAAAAACATTATACCAAATCTTTACTTTGATTTAAAAAACATTATTATTAATTATAAATTTACTAAATTTTCAAGTTATCATCTCAATTAAAAATATAAAAGAGTTAATATCAATAATCAATAAATTAATATATTTTAAAAGATAATTTTTTTTATAAAATTTAAATAAATATATCCAAACAAATAATATATATGTTTATCTTTATCCGCTTTTCCTATATGGGATCTAACTTCTAAGGCTATATATACACCCTCAATGATTAGGTTGGTGTACACTTGATCATTCACAACACTAGCTGAAGGAGGCTTAAGAAAAAACAACTTAGTTTTCCTTTTCCGGTCAATATGAAGATGTTGACGAAAAGCTCACTATTAGTAGTGTTATGCTATCTTCTTGGGGCATTGATATCGTCATCCAGTGGTTTACCTCTCTCGACAAACAAGAGATGGATCGTGGACGAAGCAACAGGGAAACGTGTGAAACTAGTTTGTGCTCATTGGGTTGGTCATCTTTCTCCAATGGTAGTTGAGGGTTTAGACAAATTGCCTTTGAATGATATAGTTGGTCAGTTCCATGATAAAGGCTTTAACTGTGTTCGTCTCTCTTACTCAACCTACTTGTTTACTCGTTATGCCAATCAAACTGTTGCGAAAACCCTATCCGATTTGGATCTACCGGAGGCCACTAAATCCGCCATAGCCAAACACAATCCTTGGGTCTTGAACATGACTCATCTTGAGGCTTATGAAACTGTAGTTGATGCTTTGGATAAAACTGGCGTTATGACTATTATTGATAATCACGTTAGTTTCCCAAATTGGTGTTGTGATAATGCTGATGGTAACGGGTTCTTTGGAGATCGACACTTTGATCCTGATGAGTGGCTTCGAGGGTTAGCTTTTGTGGCATGTCACTTCAAGGAAAAATCTCACGTAAGTAACCAAGATATCTTTCAATAATTAGATTTAATTAGTTTCTATAATTTGAGATTAGGGAAAAAAAGCGATTGTGATATTTTCTTTTCTGCTTTACTTGTTTATGGTTGGAGATGAAGTAAGGTATAATGAACGAGTTTTGTGAGAAAGAAGGAAATAATTAATGAGAGTATATTGTCTCAAGGGCATTAAAGTAAATTGACAGATTTTTTATAGTCTCGTAAGATTTCCCAGGAGTATTAGTTTGTCTTAGGAAAACCTATAGGTTTTATGAATTATCAGTTATGATATACATCTAAGTTTCCAGTTCATTATTCTTTCTCACAAGATTGTGTTTGGTTTGTGCGGAGGATATAGAGAGTAGAGGCGATCTTGTTTGATTTGATGAGAGGGATGGGAGTTGAGAGGCTTTTAATGATCATATCCTTTTTTATTAAGAGGGAAGAGAGGTAACAATTTAATTATTATTCTATCCAAACATATTAGTTTATATTTTTTATTTATATATTTTAGATATTAATTTACACTTTAATTCTAATTAATGTAATAAAAATTTATTTATAATTAATGTAATAATAAATTTTAAAAATGTAGTTATATTTTTGTTTTTAATAATATATGTTATTTTAAATTAATTTCATAATAATATTTTTTTTATAGAAATAGATAAGAGTTACTAAAAAAAAGAAATAGACAAGACTGGATCCCGGATATAAAATCATGAATAGATTATTTAACTTTCCCTTCAACTACCTGTATATATTTCTACTAGTGCAGAGAGATCACAAAAGATTGGTCTTCCCTGAAAAAATTGTATTTTTTTTATCACTGTGTATGTTTCTTTCTATTATGGCATTCAAAAAGTGGTTCTTCCACTTGTAAGATTATATACAAGTTTAATTGAATTATAACTTGAGAATGACTCTAGATTTGAAATTCAACTAAACTTGATATATATATATTTTCAGGTGATAGCTGTTGACTTGAGAAACGAGCTAAGAGGTGCACGACAGAACAAGCATGATTGGTACGAGTACGTGAGGAAAGGAGCAAGAACAATTCACAAAGCAAACCCTAAAGTGTTAGTTATTGTTTCAGGTTTAAACTTTGACAGTGACTTCACCTTCTTGAAGAAGAAGGGTGTTGACTTGGAAGACTTGGGAAACAAGCTTGTGTACGAGATGCATTTGTACTCATTCACAGGACCAGCACAAGACAGGTGGACGATTCAACCATTGAACAGAATCTGTGCTGACACTATTGAATCACTAGTGAACAGTCAATCTGCATTTCTGATGAGCGGTGAGAACGCGGCGCCGTTGTTTGTGAGCGAATTCGGGTATGACATGAGAGGCCTGACTCCATCTGACAACAACTTTGTGCCGTGCTTCGCGGCATATGCGGCAGCGGTGGACTTGGATTGGAGCTTGTGGGCTTTTGGAGGAAGCTACTATGAAAGACAAGGGCAGATAGGAGTTGAAGAGGCATATGCTGTGTTGGATGGCACCTGGAAAAATTACAGGGACCCTAATTTTACAGACAAATTTCAGCTTCTGCAAAGAATGGTTCAAGGTATAGATCTCAATCATACTTATACATATGTGTGTCCATATAACTCGTAGGAAACTCTTAATATTGATGGTGTGGAGAGGGGCACCCAAAGTCGACAAAGACTGGGGTTTGTGTCTGATCTAAGTTAAAGAAATTGGAAATTGGTTATGTTCACTTCAAATTCTCCCAACCTTTTTAATTAATCTCTTAAAATTTGAGTAGTCAAATAAAAATATGCATCTTCTCCTCCTATGTTACATTAATATATAACAGATTGAGTGAGTTGCTTATTATGATGCTGTCATATATTTGAAATAAATAGGAGAGTTTAGTCCCTCAAGTTTAAATGTTGATTGTTATTTGTTTTCCTTTTGAGCCAGAAGGTGGGGGAAATTATTTACACATAACCTAATTACCTCTTCTTTATCAATCCAAATCAATTGAACCAATACTACGTCCAGAAGCCACTTGATATTAAAAGAGAAACTTTTAACCTCCCAATTCGTGGTTGTTGGATCTGCTCCTCTATGGTAGCATAATAGAAATGTTAATACACACACACAGCACACTGGTACTTAAATTTTTGAATGTGATTGATTGTGCAGATCCAAGTTCAAACATGGCCAAGTCACACATACTGTTTCATCCACTGAGTGGAGGATGTGTTCATGTGAACAAGGAGACGAACAAACTTGAAGTAGGGAGTTGTATTGAGAATTACAGAAGATGGAGTTACGAAGGAGATGGATCGCCGATAAGATCGTTGGAGTCGAATGCGTGCTTGAAGGTAACTGGGGAAGGCCATTCTGTTAGGGTTTCCAGAGATTGCTTGAGTGAGCAAAGTTCATGGAAGCAAGTTTCAGCGACGGGTCTTCACTTGGCTACTCTTGATCAAATAGGTCGCCATAATTTATGCCTTCAAAAGGACTCAAACTCTTCAAACATCATCACTTCAAAGTGTATTTGCATTGGCGATGATTCTAAGTGCATGGATAATCCTCAGAGCCAGTGGTTCCAACTTGTTCCCACTAATGTGCATTAGTCTATAGGCATTCATGACTGATGAATCGCGTTGCTTAGCTAGTTTTACATTTTATATTTTATTTTTATATTTCACTTTTTCCCTTAAAAATACAAATTTATTTTGATATTTACAGTAGGTATAAAGAAAAACTAATATTTTTTGTTCTATTTGAATTTTGGTGCTCTGTTTGTAACATCTCCATTTATCTAAAATGTTGAAAATTATAAAATTTGAGGAGCTAAATCAATAATTGAATAATCCGCTAATTGGTTTCATCATGTGATTTTAAGAATTATAGTTATAACAATCAATATAAAATATAAAAAGTAACTGCTAAATATTCTTGTTATTTTCAAGATAATAATTCCTCTTTACCTTGTTAAATTGCCTAAAATAATAGTCGATGCAATATTCCCAAAAGCTATGTATAAAAAAGCCTTGATTAGAAATATCGGTAAAGTGAAGAGAGGAAGACACTTTACTTGGCGCCTTACTTGAGAGTTCTCGCAAAGAACTGTCAAGTAAAGGGGGTTTTTCCTAGAAGTGATAATTTGGGCCGGGCTAACGGGCTCGGCCCGTTAGCCCGGCCAAATAAACGGGCTCGGGCTTGAAAGTCCGAGCCCGTTTATTATTCGGGCTAAACGGGCTCGGCCCGTTTAGCCCGAGAGTTAAACGGGCCTGCCCGTTGGGTAAACGGGCCGGCCCGTTTAACTATTTAAAAAAATAAAAAATATATTTTTTATATATTTTTCAAATAAGTTAGATCCCAATGTTTTCAATTCTTAGTGATGTTGTGTTTAAAGACTTCCTATTTTTTTTATTTGACACTTTTTTCATATTATATCTATTTATTTTACTATTATTAAATTTTAAAAAAATGTATTCACATGTTTTTGTGATGTAAGTAGACAAAAAGAAAAAGAAAGTAAGAACAAAATTGGTTTTGTAGCATGAATATATAAAAGAAAATAAGTGTGACATAAATGGATAAAAGAGAAAGGGAGTAAAATTTTTTTAAAAAAATAAAAAAAGACGGGCTAACAGGCCGGCCCGTTAGCCCGTCTAAACGGGCTCGGGTTGGCATTTCGCCAGCCCGTTTATAAACGGGCTAAACAAGCTTGGGCCCGTTTAGCCCGTTATCCCAACGGGTCAGCCCGATGGGCCCGGGCTGGCCCGTTTTCCCAGTACTAGTTTTTCCCCCAAAAAAAAAATTGCTTGCACTCTATGAATATAAATAGCAATTTACCTAAATAAATGATTCCAAAACTAATAATTTAGCAACCATCATTATGAAAAAATTACAAATACGAATATAAATTATTGATTTCCCATCCCAATTCCACAAAATACAACACTTTTTTCTCAATTAATCTCCAACAAATCAAGATATAAAAGTAAAGGGGAAAAAATTAAAGAACAACTTCTCAAAGTAATTTCTTTAATGGAAATTGAAATTATGCTAAATTATATAAAACCCCTATGAATTTTAGGTTACTTACATATAACCCTTAATATTAAAAAGTTTAAATTGAACCTCCCAAACCTTTTAGTAAGAACTGGAGATATTTTTGAAGTTCTTCATTTGTATTTCATACAAATTTGGCTTTTAAAATAATATATGTGACTATTGCATTTTTCTGCTCTCTCAATTCTTCTTGAGGATCAAAGCTTTCACAATTTACAAATTCAACACAACACTTAGAAATCAGAAATATCATAGTGAGTATTGGAAAAGAAGTTTCAAGGTAATCAAGAGCTCAAATGACACAAAGGTTTTAAATATTAAAGCAAATTCTATGTGTGAAGATGGATAGCTTAGAACACTTCCTGCACAATAATTGAAACTTTTTTATCTTTTTTTTTGTTTTCTTCACTTTTTTCTAATGCTCTTTTTTGTATTTCTTTTCTTCCTATTGAAACTTAAAGAAAATAAAAAAATTTATCACAAACAGCACAGCACAAAGCAATCTAAACCTAAAAACTCCAAAAAAGCGTCTTGAAAATTTCGCACTATAGAAATTTTGGATTGAGATAAAACCAAAATGATTAGAAAAAAAACATTATAAGACATGAAAATAACATATCACATGAACCAAAGTCGAAACGAAAATTGGTTGAACAAGGGTGAAACTTTTGATGACGTTCTGGAAAAAATGAAGATGAACAAACAGATAAATTTCAGAAAACATGTCTTGATTAAAATAATTATAACTCGCAATAGAAATCTCATATTGAAAAAATTTCAAAACAAGCAAAAAGGCAAGAATTTGAACTCTGAAAATGGCCCATTACATATTAAAAAACTCAAAGAAAAACGTGACTAACAGAGGAAAAAATTTGGCACGCATAGTAGATGAAAATTAACAAACACAATGAATAGGCACAAACAATGAATAAAAATGAAAATAAAGAATACAAATATATGACCTGAGTTTATATCTGAAGCTCTGATAGCAAGGTGGTGCAAACCCACAACCAATCAAAGATATACTCATTCTAGGAAAGATAAACAACAATCGACGATCCACTTAAACCCTTGAACACTAAAAAACAAGGGCTCAAAGTGTTAGAAGACGTCACAATGTTGATTAAACCTTGATAAGTATATTAGTTCTATGAAGAACCCTAAAGAGGATCTACTCTTAAGACACAAAGTGCAAAAAATGACTTTTCAATTACAAAAGCAAGTCTCAAGTCTTCTTTTCAAAAGAGGATGTACAATGTATTTCAAGGATACATTGAAAATTTTAACCTAATTGCATCAAATTCAACCTAGAAAATAAAAACTAAAACATAACACATTAAACGAGGGAACCCAACAATCAAATTTGTAACCTAAATATTAATTTTTGTACAAATTCAATTATTAAAATATAATAATAATTTAAAGTCCAAAATGTGCTTATCTATGCATAAACAAGCCCTCCCATGTGTAGTACTTGATCTAAGCTCTTTAGTTTGGAGTCTTCAAGCCCAATCTTCATCTAGCTTTGTTGATTGAATTGCCATTTGCTTTGCAAAAATCTCTTCAACTAGCCTAATCAATGTTTCTTTACATATTTTAGCATGTGATCTTGTAATCAGTCCAGTTGGAATTTATAAAGGTTCACTTGAAGTTGAAGATACAACTTACTGATGCACATAACTGAATATATAATGATTATTTACATGAGCCCGTTATATATTATGATAGCATTACTGAATATATAATAGTTATTCATGTGAGTCCATTATGTATTATGCCAGCAGTACACATATCATGACCTCACAAAACCTCAGTACATAATGAGTGCTGATTAGAACCATCATATAAGTTACTAAATACATCACAGTTCAAAACCGTTAACTATTTTCATTGAGAATATATAATGCCACCATAAATAACTATTCGGAACTATAATGTATTGTTGAAAATAATTGTGATGTATAACATTTTTTGTGGTAGTGCTTGTTGACTCATTGAGTTCACTAAAAAAAATAGGAAATTAGAGACAGAAATTAGCGATAGAAAAAATTCCGTCTCTAATCCGTCCATAAATCCATCACTAATTTTAGAAACTGAATTAGTGATGGAAATTAGCGACGGAATTATTCCGTCGTTAAATGAATTTAGGGACGGATTAGCAATGGACAACATTCCATAGCTAATTTCCGTCACTGATCCGTCTCTAATTTTGTCGCTATTCTGTGACAATTCCATCTCTAATTTTGGTATAACTTATTATGGGTTTTTGATAGAAATTAGCAACGAAAATTATTTGTGTAATACCTCAAATTTTGAGATTAAAGGCTTGAGGTTTAGCCTGAATTAAGTGGACTGCTAAACCCTAATTTAGCAAATGTCCTAGTGGGGCATAATATTTATCCCAAAATTCTTTAATATCTTTGGATATTAAAAGAAATAAAAAGTAAGGGCAAAATGGTAATTTTGCCATAAGTTGAGAAATGAGGACTTTTCCCTTATGTTCCCGATGATTTGAGTTAAATGAGAATTAAAAGGAGGAAAATGACTATTTGATAATTAATAAGCCAAGCGGGTGAATTATTATCAAGCAAAGTCAATAAGCGGAGAAGCTTAAGGCTTCGGTTGATCACTTGAGGTGGTATAATGGGATAATTTGAGAGTGAATTATAATCTCTTATTTCTCATTAATATTGATGGAATGATGAAGGAAAAGAGAAAGGAAACTTGTTGTGCAAGAAATGAGATAGGTGGACTAATTGAGTAAAGGCCACCGGATGATTTATTAACTCATCATCAATTCTCATCTTTCTCGTGCGATCAAGATTAAAAGAAAAGAAAGAAAGAGAAATGGAATAGATGAGAACGAGAATAAGAAAGAACAAGAATGGACGTTAGAACGAGAAGAGAGAGAAAACTATAATTCGCCAGAACTCGATCGAAACGACGTTTTCTCTCCAAGTACCCAGTACAAACATTACTCTACTCATCCTGAGCTTCGATTCTATAGTTTTGGATTCTCGTTTGGAGATGGTTGGTGTCGTCTCCCTGGCCGAAGCGTCACCGGAATTCCGAACTAAATTCAGAAAAGTGTAGAGGTAAGCGTAAGCTTCCTTTTTACCATTTCGGTTTGTCGTTTGGATGAGTATTATGGAAGTAGGGTACTGTTTATCTCTCATTTGATCAGTGTTTTGGAGGCTAAAACGATGTCCAATGGATGTATAAACGGCTAATCATGTAATAAGAAGTAGAAAAAAAATGTATTAAGCCTAAGAAAGGAAGGAACCGACACAACTCTTCTGAGAACTCTATAATGGCTTCCTTGTGTGTGGCATAAGGATAGAGTTGGAATTTCATCAATTGGATGATTCCATTGAGTTCATAAGAGCAAATTGTGTAGGGTTCATGTTGACGATAAGGTGAGAAAAGGCCTGGGGTGTGAAATGACTGAATTACCCCTTTAAGCTCTAAATAAAGATGTCAAGGGTATTTTCGTCATTCAGGCGTGAATTTGACTAATATGAAGTCATAAATGAATCTACACATGAAATTGTGTAGGATTGGCCAATGTCATAATTTATGTAAAAGTACAGTTGGGTCGGGCTGCCAGGGGCATTTTGGTAATTTAGCATAATTGGGCTAAGTTATCAACTAATACGAGTCTAGAATGTTATACGGATGATTAGTGACTCATTTATTGTGTTTGGACTTCTAGGACTCGATGAATGGACGTGCTCGAACCGGAGCAAAGACAAAGGATTGAGGACGGACGTGAAGTCCGACAAGTAGTGAACTTACATTTCCTACATGTGTGTGATATGTATGTTTATGCATTGATTATGTGACTACTTTGCCTATTTGTGTGGGACATATTTGATTGATTGAAGCTCTGTTATATTTGTACATTGGCCATTGGTATGTCATAACATCGAGCACGCAATATGTCATTATGTTGGCATCAGATTTGGTAGGCAATCATGTCATGCATTCATATGTATCTGTCATGCATAGTGGTACTGTTCGCTACTGAGATTCTCTTGAATCTCACTCCTCCCAACCAACCATTTTAGACAGGTTGAAGATTTCCTGGAGAAGTGCACAGAGGAGATATGAAGATGAGTGAAGCTTGAAGTGCAAAGCGCTAGCTTGTATTTGGTGTATTATACAGTGATTGTATTAACGGGAAGTTATACATGTATGTGTGTATATGAGATGTATTTTGATATGTATGGATGTTGTATAAGCAAAGGATCACTCTAGTGTAAATAAAGAGAATGGCTTTTAGTTTATTTAAATTATCGCTCGCTTACTCTGATTTAATGGAATTAAGAGCCGGTAAGGTTATGAAAGAAATGGTGTCACAATTCATCTCTAATTTCCATTGCTATTCCGTCTCTAATATCCGTTGGTAATTCTTTTCGTCTCTATTCTATCGCTAATTTGAAAATTTCAAATTTTCATCATTTAGAGAGTAAATGATAATATAATTATGCATAAAATTTAAAATTCATAACAACTCATGATATAATTCACAAAGTAGTAAACATCAGAACTTGTTTCTTGAGTTTTATGTAAAGCACAAGATTTTATTTATAAAATATAAAATTTGTAATAAATTGCAATAATGCAGTTTACGATTTCAAACAATACATAAAAACACATAAATAATAACTACTACATATATTATATGAATGTGCAATTAAATACTCATTTGATTTACAGTATAAGTTCATTCTTGTAATTTTGTCGAACAAAAGTTCAATCTTGCAGCTTGTCCTAGCTATTTCAAAATATAAGTCTAATATGATATTTAGAAAATACTTTTTTTTCTTATATTGTTCTTTTGTACAATTAATAACTTTATAAATAATTATTTTGTTACCATTAATGTAATAATATTAATTTTTAAAATTAGTTCAATGTTCAATACTTTTGTTAATTGAGATTAATGAATAGGACCAAAGTGTAGTCTATAGGCCAAAGAAAATAATAAATTTAGTGACTAATAATTTTTTTTTGTATTTTTACCATCTCACCCTTAATTGTACTCTGTATGGAGAAAGTATATGTGCCATGCTTGTTAGCCGAATTAGGAACCTCTAAGTGCATGTGTATATGCAAATAACCTTCCAAAATTTCATTAACGTCATTTTGTGTTTTTCTGTGCATATCCAAATTGCTGAATAGCTAAATCAAAGGTGGAACTAGTATGTACAAATTAGGGGTGGAAACAGGCCAGACAGCTTGTCAGGGGCCTGCGGCTTGGCCTGTTTCTGGCCTGATCATGCCTGGCCTGTCAGGCTAAAAGGCCAGGCCCATGCTTGCTTCGAGGCTTATTTTTTTAAAAAGGTCAAGCTCAGGCTTACTTACAGGCATGTTAGGCCTGTCAGGCCAGCCTGAGCCTGTAAATTATTTTTTAAAAAAATTCCCACACACCTCACATCCTAACCTTAAATCCGATAATTCTCATTCCCAAATCCCTGTTTTTTGTCTGTTTGAAATAGGCATGTTTTCGGCATGTTGTGAAGCCTGTGACCTGTTAGCCTGTTTAATTTTTTTTAATTACAGGCCTCCTTAACAGGCCACAGGCCAGATTTAAGCCCAAAAAAAGGCCTGTTACAGGCCACAGGCCAGGCTCATGCCATCCAGTGCCTTTACAGGTCAGGCCTGTTAAGGCATAAGCTTGGCCTGACCTATTTCCACCCCTATGTGAAAATCTTGTGTGAACCTAGTTTTCCACATCATATGTGATATAATCATTTAAAATACAACAACTCAACTAATAATTATCCTAGTTGGCTGCTGATGTGATTTACATATTTATTTTTCTTAAAAATTCAAATCTTTTAATTAAGATTTCACAAATAAAGAAAAAATAAATATTATGAAATCTTTTAATATACCAGTTAATATTTAGGAGGTGTCAAATAAGTTCATGAATTATCCTATTTTAATTGGTTAGACTATAAATAACATGACCAACCAGATTGATATAAGAATTTTTAGGGATGATATAAATACGTGTGCACATTCCCTCCATTTATAAAAGATTGAATATATTATAGCTAGGTGGACAATTTTTCATCAAGACTTTGAAAGTAAATTATTCATTTAAAAAAGATAGAATATATATCTTGTACTTTATATTCGATAATTCTTGGGTTTTAAACGAGAGATAACCTCCGAAAACATTGAACTCAAGCATATATGTTTAAGTGGCTACAACTCTTTAATTTTAATTAAGATATATATCAATGCATGTACCAAATATAGATTATACAATATGAATTATTTATAGTATTATTGAAGACTAGAAAGATATAACTTTTATTTATCATCATATCTATAAATGTTGTTGATCCTTATTTGATCACTCTTATTATTTCCACATTCAATATGATAAATATACTCCCATTGTTTCTAAAATATTTCTTATTTTAGAGTTTTAACTTTATTTAGAAATATCTATTATTTTTTATATGATTTTTGTATATCATTAGTATAGGCCATAGATTCAAGTATCATCAAATTAACCTAACGGGGGATAACTCTCTGAATATATATATATATATATATATATATATATATATATATATATAATGTTATTTTGATTTTCCCATCCATAAGTCGTTTTTATACTCAATTTTGTTTATATAAAATTGTGTTTTTCCTACTAAAATCAACCATATGATGGATAAATATTTATCCCTTCAGATTTTATACATACAAGCGTGCACAATTTCATTATGCTGGAGAAAATTAAAAAGTTAATAGAAATATATAAATATAATGACATACGTTTTCAATATATACTCGTGGTTGTACGTGCTTGAATATTACTGGACAATAATGTTAAATTGTAACGTGATTTTCTAATAATGAGGAACCGGTTATAGATAATTTTAAGAGACAAGATTTGAGGGCTCCTATTCCCCCTCCAAAATTTTTGCAAATTCCCTCCAAACTTGAGCGGTTTCTTTTTTTAGGGCTCTCTCATACCGTCATAGATCTGCCGACAGCTGTGACTCTGCAAATCGAATCAGATCATGCCTTGTTTAGTTATGTGCCTTTACTTACGGAAGAAGCATGTCACCATCGTGATATGGAAAATATGGTTAGAAAGTTTGATATATGATAGGAAGTAGATGTCACTAATTTAAACCAGGATTGACTAACTTGAGAAGTCTAAATTACTCTCGGGTATCCAAACATTTCAAAGAGTCTTGTTCCTTTTGATTTTTCTGCTGCCAGAAGTTCTAACTTCCAGCTGGATTCTACTTAATCAATTATAGATCCATGTGTTGGCTTCACGCGTCAAGTAATGACTTACTTATGTGTTAAGAAGACGACTAAATTTTACAATGCCTTAGCCACCCAAGTACTTGGTAGTGTCTTTTTGAAGAGGCGAACAAAGCAAAAAAGCCTTAGCTAGCTGCTTGATAATCGGGCCTCTTCTATGGGAGGCACTCAACACAAAGGGGGTAGCATTCCTAATACGGAGCATAAGAGAAGGTTGGTAAGAATTTATTTTCAAATATGCTCATTGTTTTTTTAATAAATGATTTAATACTTCTTTATAAATTATTATAGGCTGAGCAGTTGGGAAGAAACCCTACTCCATTTGAATTGTTTACAAAGACACATTATGATGAGAAAACTGGTGAATTTGTGAATCAGAGTTCGACTGAAGTATCTGTAAGTATATGTTTGTTCGACTGAATTGGCATGGTGAACTCGAGTTCATAGGCTTAACTCTGAAGGAAAAGCGGTCTTGGGTAAGAACTCTCATGGGTGAAGGGTATGAACTCGAGTGCAAAATGGGGTCAGAACTCGAGTTCAGTATGAAGAACTCGAGTACGCAGTGGTTTCAGACGGAACTCGTGGGAGTGTAAGACCTAAGTTTGAGTACGGATGCCTGAGAACTTGAGTTCATAAAGGTGAACTCGAGTGTGGGCTGTTGAAAACACAAGTTCAATATGGAGAACTCGAGTGCATGAGATGGTTTCAGGCAAGAACTCGCTGGAGTGTGAAGCCTAGACTCGAGTTCGGATAGTCGAGAACTCGAGTTCATATAGGTGAACTCGAGTGCATGTGCTGATCTTGCATGATGGGATTGTTTCTGGCAGAAAATCTTTCCCCAAACTCAAAGAACTCGAGTGTATATTGGGATAAGAACTCGAGTTCGTGGTTATGAACTCGAGTGCATAAGGTAAGTTCTTGTACTCACGAGAGTGCAAAGTTCAGATTTGAAGTGCAGAAGCTTGAGGACTCGAGTTCCTATGGAAGAACTCGAGTGCAGATAAGCTGAGGACACGAGTTCGTAGATGAGAACTTGAGTGTACCTCTTAGGTTCACAAGTTGTAGATTTCTTGGGTAGAAACTCTTATGGTGGAACTCGCATAACTCGAGTAGGGAAGAGACACAAAACTTGAGTGCTATTGAAGCTGAAAACTCAAGTGTGAACTTTCATGGCTTGTAGAAAGATTGAAGTTTCAGCTAAGTCTCCATAGGAAACCTATAGAACTCGAGTGTGTTTACTGGAACTTGAGTTGTGGGCCATAACTCGAGTGCAAGAGTCCAAACTCGAGTTCAGTGGCAATTTGCTGAACATGGAAATGTGACTTTGTGCAAAGTTTTATGGGAAGCTTTAGCACATTGTTGGAGACTTACTTACCTTGTCACATGGTGGGTAAGGTATTATGGGATGCCAATACCCAGTGATGTATGAGATGAAGCTAGCACTGATACCCGGATCTTATTGGAACTCTGATGTTGAGCTTGCTGAAAAGAGAAGAATCATGGGTAGATTCATGTGATCTTGCCTAGTTATGGGTTGGAATCCCGTGTCACTGTGGCGGGCGCTCAAAGTAAGGGTAGCGCTATAGTTCGACTTAATGGGGATCCATTGTCAAGGTTTGAATACCTTGAGGCAAGATGTATGGTAATCCTTGAGGATGTCATGAGTGATGACTATACCATACAATGATCCTAGAGGATCTGATTTGATGATACTGAGGGTTGAGGATATGATTAGATAAGACTTAAGTTGAAAATGATGGTTAGGTCAAAATGAGGAATATGTTGCACTTTGGTTCTATTTCATGACAAAAGTTTGAACCTTGTGAGCCTTACAGATGAAGTTGTACCTTCAGTAATCGCTTAGAGATATTACTCGAAACTGTGGAGGTTAAAGTGGTCACTATTGACTTTGATTCATAGCGTGCCTATTGGGTATGATTGAGGAAACCTGATTATGACTCAGGTAAGGTTAAGATTCTAAGAGTTGAACCATACCCTAAGAATCAAATGCAATAGTTGAATTGATTCTTCAGGAATCTGAGATAGCTTAAGTGGCTTAAGGTACTAGAAAGTAGTACCAAAAAGTATGAGAAACCTTATACATATTTCCTGAAGCTGTTAGTTGTTGATCTAGCATAGAGAAAGATCTAATTTGTAGAATATTCCCTTTGTGTCATGATTACTGCCTGGAGCAAGATCAATATTGAAGTTCAAATGAACTAGCCCCAGTGGGATAGTAGATTGCAGAACTGCTAGAGAAGAAGGACCTTATGGGATTTGAATTCCATTACAATGGTACTTCTATTTGTAGGCAACCAACTGGACAGAACTACCTGTGGAGGATTCTGATCAGAAAGGGCTACCTACGGGGAGTTTTGATCTGAGAAGGCTACCTATAGGGAGATATGATCGAAAAAGGCTACCTACGGAGGGTTAGATCAGAGGGGCTGACCAGTCAGTGGACCACATAAAGCACTGAGTATAGGATCGTAGTGTGAAGCCACCGTGATATTGAACCATAGTATGTAGCTGCTGTGATGACAAACTGTGGCGTGAAGGCACCGTGAAGTTGAAACCGTAGAGTAGAGCTACGGGGATGTTGGCTCTCAATAGTGGTATATTGTAATGAGTTTTCTGTCGAGTAAGTTTCCTTGAGAAGAAAGGTTATATGACCCAATGAATAGCTATGTGGTACTTTAGTACCAAATGATGAAAGAGATTGAGGAAGAACATGCTTAGCAATGTTAAGCTAAATAGCTCTTGCTGCAAACTTTATGTAATGATTCTGCATGTATGTGTTTACCATCAGGTGTATTCGTGTTATGAATATATGGTAGGCAGTAAGACCTATATGGACCCGCGTGTCCTTATGTAGTCAGACCTGAGGGGCAGAGGTCTAAGGCTATAAGTCTCGTAATGTCTATGACATAGGGGTGATTCCCTGGGAAGTAAAACCTTATGAGCATTCATGAGTTGCAGGGTGGTCACCCAGGGCTTATCTTTGCGCGGGTGGACGCCACAGATATTTTTATTATGCACGAGTAGTCGCTCGGGACCTATCTTTGCACAAATGGATACTTGGGGCCATGGGAATTACTGTTATACACAAGTGGAATCCCGGGGCCTATCTTTGCGCGGGTGAACACTTGGGGCCATGTGACTTGTAGATCGAAAGTTCAGCAGATGCCGTGAGGCTATGTGCTAAGATACGGGATGCTCATGAAATGATCGTGATGGTGATGGTTTATTTAGCATGCTTCGTGAACCTTGCATAAGAATGTGAATGAATTGAACAGCAAGAGATGGAGCCAGAAATGAGAAGCTAACTCAATGATGCTAAAGTTATCAAATGCAGCTTAAGTACCTAATATCGTGTGTTCGATATTTGAGGAGACCTCCTTCAAGGGATAGCTGGTTGGGCGGCCAGCGAAGTCTTGCCTTCTGTGCTCCTAGTAGGGGTTCAGTTGGGCCGAATGCTGCACTCATGCACAGTTAGTCTAGGTGAGCCTGGAACTGAGTCCTAATGGGTGTAGGTTTAGTGGATACTCATCTGGCAAGATGATAGACTAGTTGGTTAGGAAGTGGCTATCCCATAGGTTTGCCACACTCAGTCCTGGTGAGCCAGGGAGTGTGAGCTGAATCTCTGTGCGGCTGCAGGTGGCGCCCAGTGAGGATAGCTCTGCAGTGGGCTTAGTGAGAGAGCTGTTATTCAACAAGAAGGGTGAACTAAATGTCCTAATGCCATAAGACTTGATAGGGTAATATATCCTTAGGCTAGCAGAAAGTGAGATGTATTGAAAATGGAGCCAAGAGGAGGCTTAAGGCAATAAGACCAAATATGCAAGTTTGTATAGGACAAGTATCCGTGGGCTGTAAGACCTATATGTCTAAGTGCTATGGTTTTTACCTAGCACAGTGACAATGGACTAGTGTGTCCAGAGTATATATTGAAAATGGCAGAACGTTCAAATTGTACCAGATTGTAGCTAAGGTAGTAAGCCTGAGATGCCTATGGCATGAGGGATGAATCCTTAGGCGATCAAGCCAGAGTATCTAGCGTTTTAGAAGTTGAATGAGCCATAAGGTTTAGTATGTATATAATGTGATATAGGTAAATCCCAAAGAAGCTGGAAAGCCTAGTATGAATACAAGATGATCCGGGAGAGTCCCGAAGAGGCAGTGAGGCCTGAGAAACCAAGCGCTGTAAGATCGAACTAATGAGTCCTGTGTGAATGCTATATATTGGGTACATAAGGGATGAATTGCTGCATGGTGAATGTAGAATGCCATATGAAATTTGGTCTCAAGAATATGATTCTTGAGTTGCATGCTCTATGAGCTTGCAAATGGAAGAGCTAATTGATAAGATGGCAGTAATTTGCCACTGTGATAAGAGGTTCTCACTATGTGAGGGTGAGATAAAGCATTGGCTTTTACTAGACACAGCATAGGGCTAAGTACCCTATGGGTACCCAGGCTGGAAGAGCTGACCAGTGTGTGTGAGCCTGTGTGAAGCACCAGTTTTGATTAAGAAAAGAGGTTTAAAGATAGTAGCTAAGGTGCCATATGTGATCCCCAAAAGGGGGTTGACTGGCAATGGTGCTGTAAATTGAATGGAAAGATAGACGACATGTCTAGAGATGATTCTCTGAGGTACAAATGGTACCATATGACGTTTGAAATTTTGAGGGCGAAATTTATTGAACGGGGGGGAAAATGTAATACCCTGAACTTTGGGATTAAAGGCTTGAGGTTTAGCCTGGATTAAGTGGACTGCTAGACTTCGATTTGGCAAATGTCCAAGTGAAGAATGTTATTTATCCTAAAATTCCTTGATATCTTTAGATATTAAAAGAAATAAAAGGTAAGGGAAAAATGGTAATTATTCCAAAAGATGAGAAATGATGGTTTTTCCCTAATATTCCCTATGATTTGAGTTGGATGGGAATTAAAAGGAGGGAAATGACTATTTGATGATTAATAAGCCCAAGCGGGTGAATTATTATCAAGTAAAGTCAATAAGCGGAGAAGCGTAAGGCTTCAGTTGACCACTTGAGGTGGTGTAATGAGATAATTTGAGAGTGAATTATACTATCTTATTTCTTATTAATATTGATGGAATGATGAAGGAAAAGAGAAACGAAACTTGTTATACAAGTAACATGATAGTTGGATCAATTGGTGGTAAGCCACTTGGATGATTTTAATTAATCATCATCCTTCATCATTTATTCTCTTTCTTTCCTGCATTCAGATTAAATCAGAAAAGAGAAGGGAAAAGAATCAAAAAACGTGAAAAAGAGAGAGAGAACGGAAAGAATGAGAGAAGTCGGTGGAAAGAAAGAAGAGAGATAAAGTGATAATTCACCGGAACTCGACCGAAACAGAGTTTTCTCTCCAAGTACCTAGTACAAACATTCTTCTACTCATCCTGATCTTCGATTCTATGGTTTCGGATTCTCATTTCGAAATGGTTGGTGCCGTCTTTCCAGCTAGGACGTCACCAGAATTCTGAACTAAATTCAGAAAAGCGTAGAGGTAAGCGTAAGCTTCCTTTCTACCATTTCAGTTTGTCGTTTGGATGAGTATTTTGAGAGTAGGGTACTGTTCATCTCTCATTCTATCAGTGTTTTGGAGGCTGAAACGATGCCCAATGGATGTCTAAACGGAAAATCATGTAATAAGAAGTAGAAAGGAGGGTATTAAGATAAAGAAAGGGAGAAACCGACACAACTCTTCTAAAAACTCTATTGACTGTCATGCATGGGGCGTGAGCCATGAGTTAGAATTTCATCAGTTGGATGATTCCATTGAGTTCAAAAGAGCAAATTGTGTAGGGTTCATGTTGATGAAAAAGTGAGAAAAGGCCTGGAGTGTGAAATGACCAAATTACCCCTTAAAGGCTCTAAATAAGGGCTATCAAGGGTATTTTCATCATTCGGGCCTGAATTTGATTGATATGAAGTCATAAATGGATTTTACATGTGAAATTTTGTAGGATTGACCCATGTTGTAATTTCTGTAAAAGTACAGTTGGGCCGGGCTTCCCGGGGCATTTTGGTAATTTAGCGTAATTGGGCTAAGTTATCAACTGAGAATGAGTCTAGAATGTTATATGGATGAGTAGTGACTTATTAAATATATTTGGACTTCTAGGACTCGACGAACGAATATGCTCGAACCGGAGCAAATATGAAGGATTGAGGACTGACGTGAAGTCCGACAGGTAGTGAACATCTCTAACTTACATATCTTGATGTGTGTGCTTGTGTAATGATGTGTTGTATGCTTTGATGAATTGTATGAAGCATATTTGATGAGTGAAGCTATGTTTATTTGTACTATGGCCATTAGTATAATATGTTAAGCATTGCGCATGCATATATGTCATTATATTGGCATGGATTTATGAGAGCTCGCATGTCATGCACATAGCATTTCTTATATGCATATGTTAATATGTTTGCTACTGAGATTCTCTCGAATCTCACTCCTCCCAAACAACCATTTTAGACAAGTTGAAGGATGCATGGAGTTATGCTCGGAGGAGGAATTGCTGAGGAGAAGATCGTTTAATGTAATGGATTTACATTTGATAGCCTTGTGTGGCTTGAAGTATATGTGTATGTATAAGCATGCATGAATGATTGTTGTTAAAGCAGAGAACTGCTCTAATGTAATAAGAGGATCGCTCTAGCATAAAGAAAGAGAACGGCTTTTAGTTTATTTAAATTATCGATCGCTTACTCTGATTTAATGAAACTAAGAGCTAGTGAGGTATTAAAAGGAAGGGTATCACAACTACTACCTATGTTTCTGAGAGCAGCGCCATTATTGCCGGTAACTCCACTTTATGGGGGCGGCGGTGACCACCACCATGACTCTCATTGTGCTCTCTCTCTTATGTCATCCTCACAGACGCATACAAGCTCGAAGCTCACACTCCCACCATCATTGTCTACTCTCTTTCTCTTTACATTCAACTCACATACTCAATTGTTGAAGCTTATCGTCGTCTTCACTCACATTCGCATCATTATCTTCTTACTTCATAGTGACTTGAAGGTCATCTTCCTCTTTCCCTCTCCATTATTAAAGCTCGTCATCCTCATCTCTCTATTGAAGCTTGTCACCCCTCAGGTCTGATCTTGTTTCTGTGGTTTATGAAAAATTGCCGAGTAATGAAAAATATAAATAAATATTTTTTTGAAACAAAAAACATTTCAATGTCCATAATGAATAAGGGACACCATAAGGCGTCTCTTTTTTAACGGATGTTAGATGCCATATTTTACTACGCCGCTCACACAGGCATCCCCCGATAAAAAGATGTAGAAAGGGCTAAAAAAAAGACGTCAAAAGTGTCTTCTGTAGTAGTGTACCTTCTTTACCGTATTTTATTTGATCTATCTGGGATAATATGAGCCAATATATAGAGTTAAAGAGATACCTTTTATCGATTGTTATAAACATTGTGTTTCATGGCTAAGATTGGAGATTGTTATTATTTTTATATCTTATATTTCCTTTACAAATTCTTTTATATTATTATTGTTATTTTAGTATGGCCAGAAGCCATACACCTCTAATTTCATATTCTAAAATTATATGCCATATTGCTTTAATTTCCTATTCTAGATATATATGGTCATAAGCCATATTGTTCTAATTTCCTATTTTGAAATTATATGACAAGAAATCATATTGTTTTGATTTCCTATTATATGGCCAGAAGTCATATTCCTCTTATTCTTTTTTAGAGATTATATGACCAGAAGTCATATCATTTTCATTCTTACTTTGATATTATATGGCTTAAAGCCTTATGCCTTTTTCTCTCTTACAATATGGCCAGAGGCCGTATTCATTTGATTCCCTATTATATAGCCAGAAGTCATATACTTTCTTGTCTTCTATTTTATTGGATGGCTAGAAACTATATACAACTTTTATTGGTCTTGAAGATAAAAGGCCAGAAGCCATATAATTTTAATTATCCTGAAGATAAAAGACCAGAAGCCATATAATTTTATTTTTCCTAAAGATAAAAAGCTAAAAGCCATATAATTTTATGTTGAACTTAAAAGGTCATAAGCCATATGAATCTAATTTCTCATCTTGAGATTAAATGGCCTGAAGTCATGAGAACTAAATGGCCTAAAGCCATAAAGTTTTTTTAATTTTGTTGTAATATTTTACTTTATGAATTTCTTGTTATTATTGTTTGTGTTATTATATTACATTTTTATATTTCATATTTTATGAATTCCCTTTTATTGTATTAGTTTGAACTATGTTAAATCTTGTGAAATTTAATTTGTGGCTCTTGTCATTACCAAAAAGGACTATGTATCTTGAATGCTTGATTCATAATTTTTGTATGCCATCATTTGCATGAAGGCCTCAAAATTGAATATTTGGCTATAAAAGACCCACTTATTCTTTAGAATAAATTAAAAGAAATGTATAACTACCAGAAGATGGTTATTCTTCTAAAAGCTCATTATAACAATATGGTTGTAGCAATATCACGAAAAAGGTTTCAAGAAATATGTTGAATTAATTTCTTTCCTCATGGTTAAACATAACAATGAGCTTTTATTGAAAAATCATGAATCCCATCCTAATTAAAAGAAAAGAAAATCAAATCTCACTAAAACTAAGGATAAGGGTGATTCTAAATCTTAAGTGATGACTTAAATTATTATAGCCTTGATTACTTCTTAGTGTCTAATTCCTCCCTTAATTGCATTTAAGTTATATTTGCTAGTCTAGGACTCTTAATTACCTAAGAGTGTCTTTCGATCCACTAAAAGGCATTCCAACTATGTTAATCCCTAATGTCTTAGGCAATTAGTACTTAATTGGATTAATTTAAGTGTAAGCTTAATGAGACTATGTAGGGATGGTAGGTATATGTCTATCCTACACAATTCAATTGAATGTCTAGTCTGAATTTCCTTCGTCTAGGATACTTTATGTCAAACCCCTTAACATTTCGATATTTGCAGAGTAATAAGTGCAAAGTTCCGTAAGGCATACAGAAATAGAAGAAACATACTGATATTATGTACTTGTTTAACATACAAAGGAATCCATGCAGGATTAGAAAAATATTTACACAAATGTATAGATTGACAACAAAAAAAGTACATGCCCAGATAACTACAGTAGTGTTAACTCCTAGAAATTGATAATATTCTAGCATATTTTCTTCTCTTTTTACCTATTTTGGGTTTAAAATGTGCATAGAAAGAAGTGTATAGAAGAAAATGTGGATATCAAAGTATCACGAAAAAATCAAAGATATTATAGTTACATCCTATATAGTTTGTGATTCAGTTGAGAATTTATAAATCCTTCCTCTTTTGTAGGAGGATGGAGGCAAGTTTTGAAGCTCTATAGGAATCCTGAAATAAGGAAGTGAAGCATTGCAAAGTTACAAGGAGCTTGTACAACTGGCCTCATCAAGTTGACTAACTGGCCGTGGCAAGAAATCCCTGTCTTGCACTCTGTGTAATTGGCTTTGGCAAGTTGAAACACTTGCCGTGGCAAGTCATCCCTACTTGCTCTTATGTAACTGGCCACGACAAGTTGACAGACTTTCCATAGCAAGTCAAAAATATGAAGAGAAATATGCTCTTTGTGTAACTGGCTACAACAATTTGACAAACTTGCCGTAGCTAGTTGTGAAAAGTACAGTTGCGCATTTTGATTTCAGAAGCGGAAAAACACCACTTAACCTAGAAGAAGGTGCCAAAAAACACATTCTCTAGACTGGAAAACAGTGGAGCATGCAAGGGAAAGCTTGGGAAATGAGAACTTTGAAGATTTGGAGCCTTGGGTTGGAGTTTTATGGAGACTTAAGCAATAATCTTGGGTTTTTCTCATTCTTCTTCATTTTTCTTACATTTTGCTAATATAGGTTGTGTTTTGTGTTGAAATTTTGGCATGTACAGACCATGAGTAGCTAAACTCTTTCAATTAGGATTACTTTTACCCATTGTATGGATTTACACTACTAGATTATCTTGCTTTTATTGGTTAATGAGAATATATGATGATTTTTCTTTGTACTTAATGCTTTCTTGTGCTTGATCATCATATAATAAAGTAGTTTAATTGGAAGATGCTTGAGAGAGCTATTTTGATTGTAGAACTTAACAAAAATCATGTTAGACTTGAAGTTTAGGGTTTAAATGGATGGTTTGTTATTAGAATAGAGATATATCTAACAACCTAGCATAGTCTATTGAAGAATTGTTTCGGAAAGATGATTTTCATTAATTATAAATAAGAGATAGAATATTCTTAATGAAAATTAAAAATCAATCTTGACTTGAGAGAGCTTGGTTGATGGTTTAGAACCTTTGATTAGCATATAAACTCATTTAACCAACATAAGTGGATAATTGCTTAGTTTTATGAAATACAATGGGAAGAAGTAATCCTAAGCTTATAATCTCTTGAAGTAAAACCTAATTTCGCAATTTTCATTGTTTTCTTTGTTGTTTTCATTAATAATATTTATTTACCTTGATCAAATTCAAATGATTCGATTCAACCTAATTAAGAACATAGTTGCATTAGTTAGCTCGCTTTTGTCATAGTCTTTGTGTGAACGATCTTTACTTATCACTCTATTTCTTGACGCGATCAGTGCACTTGTGGTAGCGAACAAGTTTTTGGTGCCATTAGCGGGAACTATTGACTAAAGTCTCTTGAGTTAATTAGTGTAATTGTGTGCTTAATTACGCTTGAATCCTTTTCCTCTTCTTGTTTCACTTTCTTAATTTGCTTTGTTTTTTAAGTATAGTGATAGCTATAGTTCTTTTTCTTGTTTTTATTAGTTTAGTATTACTTGTTGATAAGTTTGATACTTGTTATGTGATATTTGAATTGTAGGCACTCGTGCTCCGTATGCAAACTGATTATTCTTGAAGGAGTGGTTAAAGAATATTTTTCTAAAGATTTTGAAACTGAATCGGAGACTCCACTTCCAGTGCAACCTATCCAAGGACCCGAACCTTTATCAGTACTAGAGCAACAGAGATCACCGCCTCATCTTCATCCATATTTCAATATGGCTAATCCTAATAATGATATTTAGAGTGCACTTTAGATGAGTATATGGAGCAAGAAAGCTCCACCTATCAATTTAGCATCCAGTTCCTTGCTATTCAGGCTCCGAATTTTGAGTTAAAACCAATCATGATTCAAATGCTCCATATGATTGGCTTATTTTCGGGGACTCAGAATAAAGATCCTATTGACCATTTGACACGCTTTGTCCAAGTATATGAGAACTTCAAATTCCAAGGAGTAACTTCATATGCACTCTGATTGCGACTCTTCCCCCTATCACTTGACAAAAAGAAAAGAGCTTGGCTTACCGCTCTACCTCCTAACTCAATCACTACTTGGGATGAAATAGCATCCAAATTCAAGGCAAGGTTCATTCCAAGGGGTTGACGGGTGGTTCAAAGAGCTGAACTCTTGGGTTTCCAACAAGAGCCAGGCGAACTCTTCTATAAAGTAGGAGAGATTCAAGGAGATGTGGCATAGTTATCCCAATCATGAAAAGAAGACCTATATCTTACTTGAAGCCTTTATAGCAGGATTGGATGTACCCACCTCAAATATGCTCAACAATGCCTCCAATGGTGGAATTGGTAAGATGCGGGTTTATGATATATTACAGTTGTACGAGGACATCGCTTCTAGTTCCTTGCAACAATTTGAAAAATCACGGTCTAGCTATCGAACATATAAGGAACCAAGTCCTTTAAGTAGTTCAAGTATGTCTAAGGAAATTACTGCTCAACTTGAAGCAATAGCCAAGAGGTTGTACCAACTTGAGTTGAAGATAGAGAGAAATTCTTCCAAGAATGTGAATTATATCTAAGTGCCAAGTCCTTCTTGTGAAATATGTGGAGAAGCCCACTCCTATGAAGAATGTCATCATACTATGGAGTTGGTAAATTATTTGAACAATAATCAAAGATATCCACGTGGCAACCCTTACTCTAATACCTACAATAAGGGTATGAGGGACCATCCCAACTTCTCTTGGAAGACTATACCTAATAAGAACCCAATTAATCACTATGCTTCTACTAGTAAGCTAATGCATCCACTAGGCTTTGAGCAACCACAAAAGCCACAAGAGGGTGATTCCGAGACAAACAAACTTTTAAGGCAACTTCTCAAAGGTCAAGAAGGCTTAATTGGCATGGGTTCTCTTTATGACACGGAAATCAAGAATCTTGAGATACAAATGGGACAAATTGCTTCACACTTGAGTGCTCAACCAAGAAATGGTCTTCTAAGTGATACTATTCCTAATCCTAAGCAGGAAGGTAAAGAGGAATGCAAGGCTCTCACTCTACGTAGTGGCAGAACTCTACCCGATATTCCCTATTTGAGTAAGGCTGTTGTAAAGCCCAAGGACCATGTTGTTAAAGACCTTAACCATGATGAAGAGGTTGATGAAGACATTATGGTTGAAAAGAGGATAGCAAGAAGAGAAAACAAACTGAGGAGAATCTAGATGATGTGGTGTAAAGCAATCCTATTGCTCATAAAAATGTGGATGAGAAGAAGAGAAAAACCAACACTTCTCCTCCACGATATGTTCCACTACCTCCTTTTCCACAAAGGCTCAAGAAACACCAAGAAGATAAGCAATTCAAGAAGTTTATTGAGATGTTCAAACAGTTACATATCAACATTCTCTTTGTAGAAGCCTTAGAGAAAATGCCTAAATATGCAAAGTTCATAAAAGATGTCCTCACAAAGAAAAGAAGATTTAATGAGTTTGAGACGATGGCCGTCACCAAAAGCTTCGCCGATGTTATCAAGCAACTTCCACCTAAGTTGAAGGACCCCGACGGTTTCTCTATCCCTTATCATATTAGAGGTAAATTCTTAGGTAATGGTTTATGTGATATTGGGTCAAGTGTCAATCTTATGCCTTTGTTTATATTCAACAAGTTGGGATTAAGTGATGCTCGACCTACCACGGTTACCTTGCAATTGGCCGATAGAAGCTTGTCTTATCCTAAAGGGATTATTAAGGATGTATTATTCAAGGTTGATTAGTTCATATTTCTGGTTGATTTCATTGTTCTTGACTTTGGTCCTGATAGAGAAATGCCTTTGTTGTTAGGAAGGCCATTTTTAGCAACAGCTGGAACTTTGATAGATGTGGAAAAAAGTGAGCTGACTTTGAGGGTAGTAGACAAGCAAGTTACCTTTAATATGAGTCAATTGATGAAGAATCCTTATGTGTATGAAGAGTGTTTATTTCTTGATATGATTGGTCTTGTCACTCAAGAGGAATTTGAGACCTCTGTAATTGAAGATCCACTTGAAGTCGCTCTTCTTGATGTTGAATCTGAGGGTTTGGATGTAGTAGAGTGCAAGGCTATTATGGATGCTTCAACCCCTTATCCTAAATGGAGGATACCATTTGAGTCACTTGAGTTAGGTTCAACTGATAGACTAAACTTGAAATCTTCTTTAGAGGAACCACCTTCACTTGAGTTGAAGGCATTGCCATCTCATTTACAATATGTTTATCTTAGTTCTAACAATACTCTTCCAGTGATTATTGCTTCAGATCTTACTATTCAACAAGAAAAGTAATTAGTTGATGTCTTGAAAGCTCATAAAAGAGCTATTAGGTGGACAATCACTGATATTAAGGGCATTAGTCCCTCTATGTGCATGTATAAGATCTTTTTAGAAAAGAATTATAAGCCTTTCATTGAACATCAAAGAAGACTCAATCCCATTATGAAGGAAGTAGTGAAGAAGAAGCTTCTTAAATTACTCGATGCTGGCATTATATATCCTATTTCTAATAGTTATTGGGTGAGCCCAATCCAATGTGTCCCCAAAAGGGGCGGTATAACTGTAATGGCTAATACCCACAACGAACTTATCCCCACTCGTACTGTTACTGGGCGGCGGGTTTGCATGGACTACCGTAAACTTAATACGGCTACTTACAAGGACCACTTTCCCTTTCTTTTCATTGATCAAATGTTGAACAAACTAGCTGGAAATGAGTTCTTTTATTTTCTTGATGGTTGCTCCAGGTACAACCAAATAGAAATTGCTCTAGAAGACCAAGAGAAGACTACATTTACATGCTTATATGTTACCTTCGCTTTCAAGCGCATGCCTTTTGGCCTTTGCAATGCACCAGCTACATTTCAACTATGTATGATGGCTATTTTTACTGATATGATAGAGAACACCATGGAAGTATTCATGGATGACTTCACTGTGTTTGGTAATTCATATGAAGAGTACTTAGCCAACTTAGCTCAAGTCTTGAAATGGTGTGAAGACACTAATCTTGTGCTCAATTGGGAGAAATTTCATTTTATGGTGAAGGAAGGCATTGTGTTGGGCCACCGTGTTTCCAAGAATGGGTTAGAAGTTGACCGAGCAAAGATAGAGGTGATTGAACAACTTCTTCCACCTACTAATTCAAAGGTTTGAGAAGTTTTTTGGGCCATGTTGGATTCTATAGAAGGTTCATAAAGGATTTTTCTAAAATCACTAAGCCACTATGTGCTTTACTTGAGAAGGATGCTAAGTTTAAGTTTGATGATGCATGTTTGAAAGCATTTGAAGAATTGAAATGAAGACTTGTAGCAGCTCCTATCATCATGGCTCTGATTAGAGTTTACCCTTTATAGTTATGTGTGATGCTAGTGATTATGATGTGGGAGCTGTACTTGAGCAGAAAAAAGATAAATTCTTCCATCATATTTATTATGCAAGCAAGACACTCGATGGTGCTAAAGAAAACTACACTACCATTGAGAAAGAGCTTTTGGCTGTAGTGTAATCATTCGCCAAGTTCCGGCCTTACTTAATTGGTGCCAAGGTGGTTGTCCATACTGATCATTCTGCACTAAGGTACCTCTTTAGTAAAAAGGAATCTAAAGCAAGGTTGATTTGATGGGTTTTTCTCTTACAAGAATTTGATCTTGAGATTGTTGATAGAAAAGGCTCTGAAAATCAAGTTGCCGACCACTTATCTAGGTTGAGTTCTGAAGCTCAACATGATGGAGATCTACCCATTCATGAAACTTTTCTAGACGAGCAACTCCTTTTAGTGAGTCACTCTGAAACTCCTTGGTATGCTGACATAGTAACTTACCTTGTGAGTGGTATTATTTCTGAAGACTTGAGCTATCACCAACGGAAGAACTTCTTAAATGATGTCAAGTTCTATTGTTAAGAAGAACCCTTCTTATTTCACTATTGTGCTGATCAATTGATTAGAAGATGTGTTTCAGAAAGTGAGCAACAAGATGTATTGAAGTGTTGCCATTACTCTTGGTATGGAGGCCACTTTGGTGGTAATAAGACTGCTATAAAAGTTTTACAATCTGGGTTTTTTGGCCATCCTTGTTCAAGAATGCTTATGAATTTGCTCTATTTTGTAAACGGTGTCAAAGGGTTAGTAATATCTCTAGGAGAAATGACATACCACTTAATAGTATGTTGGAAGTTAAGTTATTTGATGTATGGGGGATTGACTTCATGGGACCTTTTTCCAAGTCCTTCAACAATTAATACATTCTTGTAGCAGTGGATTATATGTCTAAATGGGTTAAGGTCATTGCTACCCTAACAAATGATGCTAAAGTCGTGGTCAAATTCATGAAAAAGAATATTTTCACTCGCTTCGGTGCTCTAAGGGCTATTATAAGTGATGGAGGCACTTACTTTTACAACCTTCAATTTAAATCTCTTTTGAAGAGGTATGGAGTGAGACACAAGGTTGCTTTTGCTTACCATCCCCAGATGAATGGTCAAGCTAAAATTTCCAATAGAGAAATTAAGAAAATCCTTGAGAAAACTGTGGGTATCACTCGAAATGATTGGTCCATGAAGTTAGAAGATGCACTATGGGCCTATTGCACCGCTTACAAGACACCTATCGGTATGTCTCCCTACCGGCTGGTTTTTGGGAAAGCTTGTCATCTTCCTGTGAAATTAGAACACAATGCTTATTAGGCCATTAAAAAGTTGAATTTTGATGAGGAAGAAGTGGGTGACAAAAGGCTCTTGCTACTAAATGAGCTTGAAGAATTTCATTTCCATGCTTATGAAAGTTTTAAGCTTTACAAGGAGAAAACCAAGCGGTGGCATGACAAGAAGATTATCTCTAAGTCTTTTGAGCCGAGACAACGAGTGCTCTTATACAACTCTAAGTTGAAGATTTTTCCAGGAAAGTTGAAGTCTAAATGGTCGGGACCTTTCATTGTGGTTCAAGTCTTTGACAAAGGTGTTGTGGAGCTGCAAGGAAAAGATGGTGAGCGATTCAAAGTCAATAGACAACGATTAAAGCATTATTGGGGTGGTATAGTGGAAAGGCAAACTATCACTCTACCCCTCATTGATTCCACTTGACAAGATGAAGAGTCGATCTAAAGACTATAAGTGCTTCTTGGGAGGTAACCTAAGTTCTTAACTCAATCTTTTGTCATTTTTGTGTTTTTGGTGTGTTTTGGTAGAGTTATATTTGATCTTTTGATTTGTAGGAAGGAAAGGTACCCCAACTTGGATCTTAACTTTTGAAGCTAGGAGGAATGTCAATTAAGGAGGAAGAACTCATAAGTACAAGGGAAATACATTTCAGGGAAGTTCAATTGACTCTAAGCTCATATATAAGATTTTTGAGTGCATTTATCATGATTGTTCAAATTTGAGGAGTACTGATGCTACTGTGATTTTTGATTGATTCTTTATTGTGAAATTCACTTGTAACCATTATTTGATGCAATTTGAGTGGTGAAATTGATGTGTTATGGTATTCTCCATGAATGCGCTTAGTTTGTGCCTTTATTGTTTTTTTTATGGTTTCAAGTCTTGCTCCAATTTGGTTTTGATTGATAATTATTGGTATGGAGCTAATTTGGGGATCTTTAGGGTATTTGGGAATGTCTTGTGGGTGTTCAGAGCTGCTGTGTTATTTGGTCTTTGACAGTTTAAGTTGCTTCAGTAAGTTTACCAACTTGCCGTGGCAAGTTGGCTGCTTTCTTTGTAAAATATGCTCTTTGTGTAACTGGCCACGTCAAGTTTTCAAAACTTGCCGTAGCCAGTGTGCCAGCGTCCCTCTCTGTCAGAATAGCCTTAGCAAGTGTCAAAACTTACTGAGGCCAGTAGTGTTTTTCAATTTTAAAAAATATTATTATTATTATTATTTTTAATTAAAAAAAAGAAGAAAGAAAAAATCATATCTAAATTAAACAAATCCGTCTTCCCATTTTACCCTTCATTTTTCCATGCTATTCTCATTTTACCCAAATGAATGTGGCGTACAATTGGGACCACATTCACTCCCCAATTTTAAAATTTCTTTCCCCAATTGTAAATTCCCTCTAAACTCAAACCCTAATTCTTCTTCTTCTTCTCACTTTCAACTTCCTCTCTCAGTCAGCACCCTCACCATCATTTACTTTTCACTTTCAACTTCCTCTCTCACCTCCAACCCAAAGCACTTCGCCTCCTAGCTCATTCATTGTTGTCTCCTAGCTCATTCACCATCGCCTCCCAGTACTTCACTGTCGTAGCTACCACTATCGCCCTACCTCCAGATCCGTCGCTACTTTCGTCTAAGCTAACCACCACTACCAGACTCGAACCCTCCGGCGCACGCTCACACCCACTTTCCCTCTCCGGCGAACCCATACCGTCACCATTTTCTTAGCCCACTCCTCCTTCTCTATTGTAAATATCGGCCTTCACCGTCATCCTTTTTTCTGCCTCCCAGCCCCCTTCACTATTGCTCTCAACCCTCATCCTCCGCCTCCCCAACCCCTCCACCGTCACTATCATTCTTAGCCCCCACCGACAACAGCTCTCTCCTCCTCCCAGTTTTACTATAACCTCCTCTCCGCTACTCTCTCTCTCTAGATCCCCAACCCCTCAACGTCAACCTGTAATATCCCGAATTCTAGAATAAAAGGCTTAAGATTAAGCCTGGATCAAGTACATTGCTAAGCCCCGGTTTAGCAAATGTCCCTATAAGGCATGTTTAAATTTCCTAAAAATTTCTTTATATCCTTGGGGGTATTAAAGAGCTCGAGGAATAACAAAATAAAGGGATTAGAAGTCTCATAAAATATAGTAAAGTGGAACACAAAGTAATTTTGCCACTGGTGAAATTCCCGATGTGGCAGTGGTGATTTTGTGACATTTTTCGATGGGTAAATGATGGTAAAAAATTATGAAACTTTTCAGAATTAAAATATACTTATCAAAATTTAATTTGATAGGTCATATAAGTCATTTAAAGTTGTACATAAAGAGAAATGAATTTTTGAAGTTAGCCCAGCAAAATTAATTATTTTCTGGGACAACATTCAAAGATTAAAATTATGGGAAATGTAATCTTTTGATTGGCCAAATATTATATTTTTCCTTAAAACTAAACTCAATAAGGGTCGTATAGCCTTTAGAATAACTCCAATTGGAAATTTGTACAATTAGATATGAATTTTCAAAGTTTAATGAAAATTCTATCAGTTTTGCAATTAAGTGCAAAAATTGGAATTTTGGGCCAATCATGGCTTGACATGCGGCAAAATGTGATGGTTAATTCTTTTAACCATTAATTCATCATCTTCCTCACCATTTTCACACAGAAATCAGAAAGAATAGAGAGAAAGAGTGTAGAACAAAAGTGGAGAAATGAGGAGAGAGAAATTTCAAGGCGCCAAAACACTACCGAATTAGCGTCCTCTCTCAAAGTGCCCCTTAGAAAACTTCTTCTACTCATCACAAGCTTTATTTCTATGGTTTTGGATTCTTATTTGGAGGTGGTTGGTGCCGTCTCACCAGTCGGAGTGTTGCCGGAATTTTGAACTATTTGCGGAAACGGGTAGAGGTAAGCGTAAGCTTCCTTTTTAACTGATTGGTTTGTCGATTGGATGAGTATAGAGGATGTTGGGTACTATTCATTTCAAGTTTTAAAGGATGTTTTTAATGGCTAAATAATGTCTAACAGATATCTAAATAGCTAATCATTTGATTAGAAGTAGAAAGGAAGTGATTAAGCCAAAGAAAACACGAGATCGACAAACTCTTCCCGAGAACTTTGATTTTTCTGTGCTATGTTTTAGTGGAAGAGGAGTTAGAATTTGATGATTTTGATGCTTCCAGTGGCTTTAGGAGACAAAATTGTGTAGGTATGCAAGTATTCATGATTTTTGGATGCTTGTATATGAATTTAGAAATTTATGAAGTTTGGGTATTCATGTTGATAATATGCCCTGTTTGGAACAGTGTTCTTGTGTGTGATATTTAAGGGGACAAACCTTGTCAAAAAATTTTGAAACTTTCCATATTTAAAGTAGAGACATAAATCTTTAATTTTATAGGTATTTTGTAATTTTTGGACAAGTATGTTGGGAGATATGAGTTTCTTTGCGTAGAAAATGTTTTCATTATGTTTTGAGTAACTGAATGGTGTCTAATGCCTATGATATTTTTCAAAATTAAAGTAGACTTATTAAGCTTTAAATTGATAGGTCATATAGGTCATTTGGAGCTGTACACTAGGAGTTATGTATTTTTGAAGTTGGTCATGTGAAAACTGGCATGTTTCTAGATAGTGTCCAATAAATGGTAATTCTGGAATGTTGTGCATCCAATTGACTAAGGGAAATATTTTTTTTCCTAAACTAGATTTAATAAGGGTCACATAGCCTTTTGAACCACTACAATTGGACACTTGTACAAAAATATATGAATTTTTAAATTTGGTTAACAAATTCTGCCAGCTTTTAGTAAATATGGGGAAAAAAAGTTAATGGCACAATGTAATTACCTAAAACTCTAAGGGTAGAAATAACCAATTTGGGTTAGTTTGACCTTAATGGTTCTTCATTTGACTTAGTGTATTAACCATAATGATATGATTATATATCTAGGGTTATGAGAAGTCAAAAAGAAAGAAAGAAATTCTAAGAAGCTCCAAGAATTGGAAGAAAATGGGATAAGAAGAAGGACATTAGTCTATCACGTAGTAAACTTAATTGCATGTATTTTATGTGTTTGCTGTATATTGATTTGAAGTATTGCTTTGCTTAATTAAGTGACGCATGTATGAATGAATGAAGCTCTGTTTCTTTTTTTTACTGTGGCCTTAAGTATATTGCACAAAACATTAAGCAAGCAGAATATCATTATACGGACATAAACCTATGTAAGGCCAGCATATCATGCTCTAGCATTCATCTTACATGTATTATCTGTAATGTTTGGTACTGTGATTCCCCCAAATCTCACCTCTCACCAACCGTATAAGTCAGTGTGTACGAGATAGAAGGAATGCTTGAAGATGAACAAGAAGGAAAGAAGACGAAGGATTGAAGAATGAAAGTGTGTTAATTTACTATATGTAAATTATTTATACTTGATAAAGAATTGAATAAATACATGAGTTAGAATTTAGTCAGTAATCAGGATCACTGAAACTAAGAATAAGAATTAACTCTGATATATGAATCATGTAATGTAATATCCCAAATTTCAGCCATCAAAATTCCTCTATACCTTAGTGGTATTAAATGGATAAAATGGTGACTTAAATATCATATTAATAGAATAACAAGGTAATTAGAGGTCACATACAATATAACTATTTGGAACATAAGTTAAAGATGTTGCCAGTAAGTTTCCCTGTGAGGTAGTCATGTTATATCACATTTTAAAAAATGTAAATGATCTCCAAATATTCTGAAACTGTCCAGAATAAAAGTAGACATGATATGATTTAATTTGATAGGTCATATGGAATTTTTGGAGTTGTATATAAGGAGATATGAATTTTTGAAATTTTCCCAGCGAATTTGACGTTTTTCAGGAGCAAACTTTAAAAATAATAATTCTAGGAATGTTTAGATTTCAATTGGCTTAAGGTTATATTTTTTCATAAAACTAGACTTAATAAGGGTCACATGGCCTTTAGAACCACCCCAATTGGATATCTATACAATTAGATATGAATTTTCAAAATTTGGTGACAATTTTGCCAATTTTCTCAAGTATTGCAAAAATTGCAAGGGCAAAATGGTCATTTTGACCAAATAAATAAAATATGAAAATTTTTATTAATAAGTGCAGTAAACGTGGACAGATGGTGCATGGAAAAATATTACATAATTAATTATTTAATTAAAATGTAACATGTGTCATAAATAAAATAAAGACTAATGAGAGTTAGACACCACATGGCACTAGAGAACTCCACAAATTTCTGCACACTTGGTTATTTAAGGCCCTTGGTTGGCCAAGATGGAGAGAAAGGAAGGAAATGAAGAGAGCAAGAAAGGAAGAGGAAGAGGAGGAAGAAAGGAAGTCCATGGCTCAGATATAAGGTAACTATGCCGAAATCTCTACACAATCTTGTGTTATAGTACCAGAAACCTCACCTTAACCTCCCTATCTTCTTGAATTAGCCATTCAACAAGAAAAAATATAAGGAGAAGGGAGAGATATTTCAGCCAAGTAGGAAGAAGGGGGAAGAGGTGAGGTAAGTTACTCAAATTTTGAAATTTTTATCGAAAACTTAGTTGTAACTATATCCTGGCTGGTTATTGGATTGTTTCTGGTATCTATTTTCTAATGGCAAATGCTTCCCAAATTTCCATTGATTATGTTGAAATAGTGATTGAATACATAAACCAATGGAAACAAGTGTTAACATGGTAGATTAAGGATTAAAACTAAGAAAAGTTCAATTTCCTTAAAATCTTTATAAGTTTCGGCCAAGGTTAAAAATAAGGGAAGGAGCTGGAATTTCATGATTCTAATGATTCCATGATTTTTAGAAGAGAAAATGGTGTAGGGTTTATGTAGAATGTGAAGTCTGTAAAGCCTTGGAATGAGAAATGACAATTTTTCCCCTTAAACCCCTAAGTTAAGGCCGCCAAGGGCAAATTTGTAATTGGACCTATAATTTTTCTAATCTAAGGTTAAAAATGGATTTTACATGCAAAAATATGTAAGATAAGCCTGGGTTGTAATTTTTGGAAAAGTACAAAAATACTGAGTACAAGGGAAATAGATCGGGTTCCCCAGGGGCATTTTGGTAAATACGTGATTTTGAGCTAAGATAACTAACCTGTAGATTCTAGAATAAGATATGAATGAGTAATAACTCATTTATTATTAATTTAAAAATTTTAGGATTTGATATTTACCTGAGCTAGACGAAAGGTTAAAGGACCGGTAGAAGCTAGGCTTTGGAAAGAAGTCCAGGTAGTAACTCTATCTCTCATATTCTATGTAAATGTTAATATGCATTGTTTGCCATGATCTGTTCAATGTATTGCTTGTGATGTTGATACTCTCTGGGTGTGGGAGATGAGTTAAACTACCCCATGGAACCTTTGGGGTACTATATGACTAGGTGGACCAAGTTGAGCAGCTTAATATGTATGGACGGGTATAGGCCTGCTCCAAGTTATGATCATTATGGACAAGTATAGGCCTGCTATGATTTTTTGTGATCACATTATGAGATGATATTGTGCAATTCAAGAACAGATGATCATTTTGATCCGGACAAAATCATCATTTGGTTCTTGAGCATTGTCAAATAGACATTGGCATTTTGATTGCTACATCATGATAAATGCTTCATTGCATGTTTAATTTTCGCATTTTATATGATTGATATTATATTACTACTAAGATTCGTATGAATCTACTCTTTCCAAAAAATTAAAATTTACTCAGCTAGAGGATATGGCTCAGAAGGCAAAATAACGGAAATCGGTGATTAGAATGTTTGGTGCAGAACAAAGAGTTTTGTTGGTTATCTCTTAGTTTCTTATTGTATCTGGGATTTGTTCTAGATATGTACGAACCCTGTTGGTTTATCTATAATGTAATCAAGAATATTGTATCAGTATATTGTACTATTTTGTATGCCCATTGAACTATGCGTTAATACTCTGATAAATGTCAAAATAGAGGGGTTTGACAGGTAAGAATAATAGCTAACGAGTCATGAAGAAGTAATTAACCCCTTAGTGAATTGATAATGAATGCTTTCGACGCATATAAAAGGGGTATAAATGTAAGGTATTATAGTTAGTCAAATATATGATGCAAACTGAAACAAATCTAGAACAGTGATGTTTTCTTATATTCTGGGAATTTTGTGTTGTTATTTTCCAGAAAATGATATTTTTTCTTAAAATTATACTTAAAGAGGATCAAATGGAGTTTTTAACCACCTCAATTGGAGTTCTATAGAATTAATTATGATTTTCCAAAATTTGGTCAAAAATGCTTGTAGTTTGATTACCATGCTAATTTGAGTAAGAAATTGGCTAAATGTAATTGATTAGAACTCCAAGGGTGAAAGCGAGACTTTGGGGCTAATGTAGGGCATTCACGCTTCATGGCTTTAATGATGTCATTCTTATCTAGGGTCATGAAGTGTTAAAGAAAAAGTAATGGTTGGAAGATCAAGGTGCATGAGGAGGACATCAAGTAAAAGGTAGTAAACTTACCTTTTATGCATGTATGTGATATGTATGTCTTGCATTGATTATGTGACTGCTTTGCCTATTTGTGTGGAACATGTATGATTGGTTGAAACTCTATTATATTTGTGCAATGGACATATATATGTTATAACATCGAGCATGCAGCATGTCATTATGTTGGCATGAAATAGTGTAGGCAAGCATGTCATACATTCATATATTTTAGTAGTGTTTATGTGATTATACATTTGATGTATATGTATGAATGGATCGGCAGAAAACTACTCTAGTTTAACTAAAGGAGAACAACTCTTAGTTTATTTAAAGTAAACGCCCGCATACTCTGATTTTATAGATTTAAGAGCCAATAAGGCATTGGTGATGTAGTGAATCTAGTGAAAAATGTTTTAAAGTATTCTACCCTTTGAAAAACCCATCTCAACTCTAGGTTCAAGTCTTAAGTTGAGTTTGGGAGATTCATGAACTATTGTGAGGTTTAGGTAGTTCGAGTTCAAATCCTGGTTCCACAGCTGATTTCACTACTCATCTTTACTTGGGCTATGAGAATAAGGTCTTACAGTTTCATGGTACAAGTGGCTACCAGGTGGCGTTCGGGACTCAACATATCCCTCCATAGGTCGAGTGTTCGAGCACCTGGGGAGGTGTATTAAATCCCGAGAGGGATGGGACAATTCTTGCCATTGTGAGCCAGAGCGCCGGTGGCCGGACGGTGTTGGTATCAAAGCCAGGCCGGTCTGTTACACAACCTCTGTTACAACCCACTCTCATCTCCTCCTCTTCTTTCTCTCATCAAAGCTTGCCACCACCGTCGCTCTCAGCCTCAACCTTCTCAACCCACTACCAGATTTGACTCCTCCGTCACTCTCAACCTTAGCCATTTACCTTTCACCGTCACACAACTTCTCCATTTCTCTTGGTAATTTTCATTTTGTCTCCTAATTGAGGTAAATCCCATGCTTTTCCCCATTTTTTATGTTAAGAATTGAAAGAGCAAAAGATGGAGAATTAATAAAAGAATTCAAGAAGGAGCTAGAGGTGAGCAAGAGTATCCTTTTGATATATATGTTGCTTTGGTTAATTGAGTTTTTTTGGGTTGTTCTGGCTGCCCTAATTTTGGCCTTTTAGGGTTTTCTAGGGTTTATGAAGCTTTTTTCATATACATGTAATTATATGTTGTTTTGGAAGCATATGAGCTAAGTTTGGTGGTTGAAATGTGAATTGGTAACTTGTTGCATCAAACCCTAAATTCTGGTCTGAATAGGACATGATGAAGGAATGGGAATTTAATTATTTTGATGTTACAATTGTGTTCTACACAAAAAAAAAGTGTGGGAATAGCCCCCGGTTATAAATTCTAAGTCATTGGAATTTTGCTCTTAACATTTGACATCTATATTTGACATCACCAAAACTAATCACAACTAACATTCTCCCTCTTTTTGATGATGGAAAATCCTTGCATAAAAAATGTGTCTAAGTATGATAGCATATTACATGCAACATATTTTTTGTGCAATATCTCTCCCCTTATTTGACATCATCAAAATGTTTAAAGTATAAAGAAGAAATGCTTTTAGAGAGGAAAATATGAAAACAATGTAGAAATGCATGTCTCTCCCTTCATCAAAAGGATTTTGTCAATCAAGGTTTTGAAACCAGGATCAGTCATTGAACCGTCGGGGTACTGGGTTAAGGGTCAGTGGGTCAAATCGTAGTCAAACTGGAGCTAAACTGAGGCCAAACCAATGAGAAATTGAATATTTCAGATTTATTTATATAAAATTATAAAGAAAAATTTTAAAAATTATTTTTTGAAAAAAAATAAAAAAATGCCAAACCGGACCGATCACCGAATTGGCCCAGTTTGGCCGCTGGGATGCAAGTTCTCGGGTCAAACCGGCATGTTCGGTCCGGGTTCACAAACCTGGGTGTCAATAAAACAACTCTTTTTCACCCTATACTACTAAAAAAAGTACTTTTAATGTCACTAATTAACGTCCGCTTTTAAAAAACAGAAGTTAAACAGAAGGCGGTGGCATTTTTGAAATTTTGGCTTATCTTTTAACAACTGTTTTTAAAAAATAGTTGTTGAAATATACACTTTCAACAACTATTTTTGAAAAGTAGTCGTTGAAAGTGAATTTCAACGATTGTTTTTAAAAACAGTCATTGAAAATTATATACTAATATTCCCAGCCCATATCTATTTCAATACCAATCTTATCTCCTCTCCTAGTTGTGCCTCTCCTTCTCAAATCCACCTCTGAGCTCTAGTCCAACCTCTAATCACATCATCAGCCACTGTCGTCAGTTCCTCCCTTCGATTCCTGGTAATTCCTTCATTTTCTTTGGCTATTCTGTCTTCCTAGGGTTTAGTTTTATCTTTGTAGAGTTTAATCATCTCTTCTTTTTGGATTTTAGCTTTTCAACAGCTGGAGATTTATTATGTTATTAGAGAGAGTCATAAAGAATTCCTTCCAAATTTGTCCAGAGCATCCGCCATTATTAGAATGTTTAGAGTTACGAAGGAAGGTTAGCTCATTATCAAGTTTTTCTTCAGATTTAAATTTTGTTTTCTAAAAGAATCTAATGCAGCAGTTAGAGATTTTTTTGTCTATACTTAACAGACTTTTGCCTTTGTTTATAGTGAAGGATCTTGCATTGTTATATTTTTGCGCATTTGAAAATAAACCAAAATTTTAGGTAATTGTAGGGAGTAGTTGTATCTCTTCTGTTTATTTTATATTGATTGTTCTCTGTAACTTGTTCTACTTTAGTGACAGATGAACTCAAGTTCTTTCTGTAAACTCGAGTTCTCATTGCACACTCGAGTTCCCACTAATTATGCATGTCTGAGCTATGTTAAACTTCAAGTGTTTTTTGGATATTGTATGAAGAATTTTTTTCTCCAGACTCAAGTTCCTAACCTAAACTCGAGTTCTTTATCTGTTTTTCAAAGTTCCGACTCAAGTTTTTCACAAAAACTCAAGTTTCAATGTTGTCAGCTTCTCTTTAATTTGTCTCTACCAAGAACTCATGAGAGTTCATTTTGCAAACTCGAGTTCTCTCCTAACTAGAACTCAAGTTTTGCTACCAAACTCGAGTTCTCACTACTAACCAGGAAGCTTCCTCATATATTTCCCTAATTAACTCCTCAACAAAGTAATTTCTCTACTATTAGTCTTCTTCCCTTCCATTTAAGTAGAAACCTCCAGAAATGCTTTGTGCAGAAGCAGTCCCAATCTACTCAAGAAAAGGAACAAGAGCAAGACGATCAAGAACTTTTGATTTATTCTGTTTACATATGAAAATATATCCTTTTTATTATTCTTGTAATCCATAGTAAAACTCTATTTGCTGCTTTATGTAATTTTCTTGTATTCATTTTTCCCCTTATGTTGATATTTCCAGGAAGCTTATCCAGTGCAATTTTATTGGTTACTGGCACAACAATGCGCTTGTTTTGCTTCTTTTTACTATTATAGCAAATTTTATTTTAAGTTCATGTCTGCATGTATTTGGCTCCTTCTTGGTATAAACATATATTTATTTTGGAGTAAGGTTTAGTAGAAGTGTGGAACAAGAAACAACTTTAAAACAGGACGAAATGCCAATTATCTTTGCTGGCTCTTCAAAGCAATCAAAGAGGAAGAATCAAATTCTATAGTAACTAGAGATGGTTGGTAGTGACTTTTTGATATATAATTGTAGATAATTAGCAGGTACTCGAGTACCTCAAAAGAAAAAGGTAAGGAGAGGTACTCGAATACTATATAATTGACTTTATCGCTTGTTGTTTCTTGTATATCTCTCATATATGCATCACCCCATTATAGCTTTTATGCTTGCTGCATATTGATTTGGTATGTATTAGGTTTTGATATGAAATTAACTGTAGCATATTGATAGATTAGAAAAGCTGGTAAAACAGGGCAATCACTATCGAGGTCAACAAATGTACAAATCTATCAGTACCAGGTTCAAATCTTTCCTTCTTAACAATTTTCATTAGTGTTATTTTGTTTATCTATATAATAATTCTGATTTTCTTGCATTTGGTCATACGTCTTCATCCATTATGCCCTCCTTGTTGCATTTGGTCATACATCTTTATTTGTATCATGAGGGAATAATTTTTTTTTTAAAAAAAGGGTTACAATGACTGTTTTTTCAAAAATATTCGTTGTATGTCTATAGATACAATGACTATTTTTGAAAAATAGTTGTTGTATGTTTTAAAATGGTTGTCTATTTTAAAACTTTCAATGATACTCACATACACGTCCTCCTAAAACCGGTCATCTAAAGGCATAAAAACGAACTTTAAAAGTGCCTTCTGTAGTAGTGCTATTTGAAAAAAGTTTCATTTTTAATGTGATGCAATTTTGAGAGATTTTCAAGAAAGCTTTTAAAATCTAAGCAAATTGATATTAAAGATATGTAAAATATTCACAAAATATAAAGAGATAAGGTTTAGAAATACTCATTTGTATTTAACAAGCTGATGATTGATCCATATAGTCCAATTCACCACACTTTTGCTATACAACTATGGATGGTAAGATTGATGCTCAGGGAATGAGAGGTAGAAGGTGATTAAAGTATTGGATCTAATGGATATGGTTTGTTAGGTCAGAGGTAGCTGAGGGGTCTAAAGAGACAGGCGGAGAAGGTAGAATCATAGAAGGCTGTCTTTGAAGGTGTGATTTTAATAGGTTCCTTAAGAGCAGGAGTACCCATGTAATCTCTAAATAGGGTCTCAGATGAATCCAATATCTGCTTATAAATCCTTAGAATGATGCTGGCCTTAAACTTTATCCTGTTTTGAGTCTTTTGTTTGCTCAAATAGAACCTTGAAGTTTTTATTAACCATGTCACACAGCTGCTTCATGTTATAATCCATAAAAGTGATGAACGCAACATTGTTGGGGTCAATCTCTACGTTAAATCTTTGAAGCTCCTATGTCAAATATATCTGGATAGATGGACCAAAGAATGAAGGACCAGGGGATCTGGCTCTAATCGAATATCCTGCCTCATCAATTCTTGAAATCTCAGCTTCCATTCTTTGCCTCTACCTTATAGTACTCTTCCTCAGAACATAACTCAACTGGCTCTAAATCACAATAGAAATGTCTTACTACTTTAGGACAATAAGGATAATGCAAAACATAATGAACTTCACCATAATGCATCAATTCAAGCCTAATGTCAGCATGCTTTACCAACTAAGCTCAATCATAAAACCTTCTTAAAACCACTTGAAAATTTAGCCTCTACTAGGCTTAGTAGTCTACTCTATTCGAGCTTATTATTTAGCCTCTATTCCCAAAATTTAGGGTATTACACTAACTACTATGTTTAATGTGAAATATATTGTAGATTAATCAAGAAAGGAAAGAAGATATTAAGTCGGATTATGATGAATGGTCAAGTAAATGATTAAGAAGCTATTGAACAAAGAAGTTGTTAAATATGAAGAAAAATCAAGAAAAGAAAGGAGTTATTGAGTTTGATTATTGGGAATGAGTAAGAAGGATAAAAAGGAAGAAGAGAAGATATTGAAGAAAGAAGAACTTGCAAAATATAATGAGAATATCAAGTTTCAAGTTCTAAGAATTAGTATTGGAGATTGTTATGCTCAAATAGAAGTTGGAATGACTCAATTTAAAGTTAAATTACCTCACCTGGAAGCTATTTCATCTTCACTTAAGTCACATTTCATTATCACACTACTATAGAAAATACATATTACTACCCTAAAAGACGTCCCTTTTTAAAAAAGGGAAGTAAAAAATGGATGGAGTGGCGTTTTTGTAATACTAAACCACAATTTTGAAATATTGAGATGCTTTAAGCATCCCAATTAAAATTTAGGATGCGTAAAGGATCTTTACGCGTCCCAAAGTTTAATTGGAATGCCTAAACCTTAACTTTGGGTGCCAAAGGACTTGTTTTTCATGTTGAGATGAAATGTAGGAGACACTTTGAATAGGGATGCCTAAAGTAATGTGGGACACACTTTAAGCGTCCCTATTCTAAATAGGGATGCCTAAAATGCATGTGAGTACTTACACGTCAGTCAAAGACTGACATGGAGGACAATAGGCGTCCCTATTTAAAATAGGGATGCCTAAACTGATGCCTAAATAGAGTGAAGTTACTGCCCCAAACCAAGACACATACACAGAGAGAGAGAGAGAGAGAGAGATACGTGGTTAAAGGCAAAATGAGAACTCTACCTCTTTCCTTACTCTTTTCTCTTCTTTCACAGTACATATACTTTGCAGATTAGGTTTGATGTTATTGTGCAGAGTAAATAGTGAGGAAGGTAAGAAGAGTTGAGAAGGAGGAGCACTGTAGCTTCTTTCTTCTCTTTGCTCTCTCCATAGTTGGTGTTACTAAGCCTAAAAAATATATTATCTCCTAGAAAAGTAAAAGATGGTAGTGATACTTCCTTCATCCACACACACTTTCTCTCTCTTTTCACTTGTTTCTTCTTCCATTATTTGTTTTACCTGCCTTGCTCTACATGATTTTGCACTTTTTATTTCAATCCTTGCTGTTTTGTTTTTGTTTCATAGTTTGATTTAATGCATTTATTGGTTACATCTGCTAATGTAGTAATTCATACCTACATGCACCCTCTGTTTATTGGATTTCTTTGTTCTTCAAGTGATACTTGGGATTGTTCTTTTATTTTGATGGCGACGAAGCTTCAGATTTTAGGTTTACGTCATCAAACTTAGCATCAGCCATAAAGTACTAAGTTTATTTGGTCTTGTTGTTATTTTAGTTGCATTATATCACATATATAGCTTACCAGTTTATTTTGAATTATAGTTTGTTACTATTATGTTGCATTATGTTGTATATGTTTCTATAAAAGAAATCTTTAGTCTTTTGTAATTACTTTAGGCATCCCTAATTTCTTTAGGGACGCTTAAAGTCTCCCTATAGAAGTCCCTAATTGATTTAGGGACACCTAAAGTATTTATTTACTATGTTGCTCACATATGCATCCTCCCATAAAAGGACGTTAAAATGTCCAAATGAGGACGTTAAAAGTGTTTTTTATAGTAATGTCATTTGAGTGATACTTCATTATCACTCAAGTAGCACCTCCAAAAGTGATTTCACACATTTCACTCGAATGAAGGAAGCCTCATTCAAGTGATTATCTAATTTCAGCATACTCTGTTCAGCTCTATTTTTGTTTAGCATGGAAGAGGTTAGGTAATTTGGTCATATCTCTCAAATCACAAGTCCAATTGAGCTTAAACTTATTTCATATGAAAGAGATATGTATTTTGAAAGTTGATATTTGGAATTTCTTGCATTATTCCAAAACAGGTTTGGTAATTTGGTCATATTTTGCAAACCATAAATCCGATTGAGCTGAAATTTATTTCATATGAAACTAGACTTCAAATTAGACACACAAACACCAAGATCAAGCTCAAAATATTTCAAACAAAAGAGATATAGATCTTAAAATTTGACACTAGAATTTCTCATGTTATTCCAAAACAAGCTCAGTAATTTAGACATACCTCATATATCACAACTTTGATTGAGATGAAACTTGTTTTATATGAAACTAGACTATAAATGTGGTTTATGAACATTTATTTAATTCTCAAATATTTTCAAATAAAAGAGATATGAACTTCAAACTTTGGTGCCTAAAATTAACGCTGTGTTCCAAACCAGTAGCTACTGATTTGATCATAAAGTTTAGAAGACAACGAATTTGGAATTGGTTTTTGTTGTATTGGAAAGAAGATGTAAAGTGTAATATCCCAAATTTTAAGACTAGAGGCATAAGATTAAGCCTGGATAAAGTTGACTGTTAGACCCCAGTTTAGCAAATGTCCCTATGAGGTATGTTTAAATTCCCTAAATTTTTTTATATCATTGGATATTAAAAATAATTATATTGGTGAGCTAAAGAGCTCGGGGAATAACAAAACAAAGTAATTGGAAGTCACACACAATATAGTAAAGTGGAACACAAAGTAATTTTGCCACCGGTGAAATTTCCGATGTGGCAGTGGTGATTGTGTGACATGTTTTGATGGGTAAATGATGATAAAAAGTTATGAAACTTTCCAGAATGAAATTATACTTATCAAGATTCAAATTGATAGGTCATATAAGTCATTTGGAGTTGTACACAAAGAGAAATGAATTTTTGAAGTTAGCCCAGCGAAATTAATTATTTTCTGGGACAGCATTCAAAGATTAAAATTCTGAGAAGATTGAACTTCCAATTGGCCAAATTTTATATTTTTCCCTAAAATTATACTCAATAAGGGTCGCATAGCCTTTAGAATCACTCCAATTGGACATTTTTACAATTAGATATGAATTTTCAAAGTTAATGAAAATTCTGCAGAATTTGGTATTATATGCGAAAATTCAATTTTTGGGCGAATCAGAGGGTGACACGTGGCATATGAGAAACTGATCCATTTAATCAATTCTCCATCTTCTCCATCATCTTCTTCATCATTTTTCATGGTGGAATTGCAGAGAAGAGAGAGAAAAGAAATATGAAAGAAATGGAGAAAGGAGGAGAGAGAAAGTTCTTTCCTCTGAAACAATGTCGAAACGGCATCATTTCTCAAAGTACCCTTCAGGAAACTTCCTCTACTCATCAAAATCTTCATTTCTATGGTTTTGGATTTTTATTTGGAGGTGCTTAGCGCCATCTCACCGGCCGGGGTGTTGCTAGAATTCCAAACCGTTTGTGGAAACGGGTAGAGGTAAGCGTAAGCTTCCTTTTTAACCGATTGGTTTGTCGTTTGGATGAGTATAGAGGAAGTTGGATATTGTTCATGCTGATTTAAATTGGTGTTTTGAATGGCTAAACGATGTCCAATGGATGTATAAATAGCTAATCACTTGATTATGAGTAGTAAGGAAGTGATTAGGCAAGAGAAATCGAAGAAACAACAAACTCTTTCTGAGAATCTAATTTTCTGCCCTGTTTTGACGTGGAGAAGGAGTAAGAATTTGATGATTTTGATGCTTCCATTAGCTTTAGGAGGAAAAATTGTGTGGGTATGCAAGTGTTCATGAATTTTGGACACTTGTACATGAATTTAGAAATTTTAGAAGTTAAAGGGTAAATACTGTGTATTCTGTTTTCTGGAGGCAGTGTTATGGTGACGTGTTTTTGAGTGGTCAAATGTTATCCAATGACCATGAAACTCTCCAGTTTGAAAGTATACACATAGACCTTGGTCATAATGATCAATTGGATTTTTGTGGATTTAGATATGAATTTTTGAATGTCTGCCCTGTTTTCTGGAAGAACATCTGAAACAGTTGGTGTTTGGAAATATTCTGGGAATGTTGTGGTGGTGGCATTAAAAATAGAGTATTTTTATGTAAAACTAAACTTAAAGGGATTCAAATAGAACTTTGAACCACCTCAATTGGAGTTCTATAGAATTAGTTATGATTTTTCAAAGTTTGGTCAAAAATGCTGGTAGATTGAGTACTATGCGAATTTAAGGAAGAAATTGGCCAAATATAATTGGAATGAACTCCAAGGGTGAAAGTAAGCCTATAGGGCTAATGTGGGCCATTGGGTGTTCACTTTTCATGGCTCTAATGATGTTATCACTTGCCTAGGGCCATGAAGTAATAAAGAAGGAGCAATGGTTGACGGATCAAGGGACAAGAAGAGAAGGACATAAAGTCCACCAGGTAGTGAACTTACCTTTTCTGCATGTATGTGATATGTATGTCTTGCATTGATTATGTGACTGCTTTGCCTATTTGTGTGGAACATGTATGATTGGTTGAAGCTCTGTTATATTTGTGCAATGGTCATATGTATGTCATAACATCGAGCATGCAGCATGTCATTATGTTGGCATGAAATAGTGTAGGCAAGCATGTCATGCATTCATATATATCTGGCATGCATAGTGGTAATGTTTGCTACTGAGATTCTCTCGAATCTCACTCCTCCCAAATAACCATTCAGACAAGTGAGCATTGGAAATGTGCTAAGAACAGAAAAGAGGTATGCACGAAGAGGACTGTTGCTGGTTGTTTGAAGGTCTGTAAATATTAAGTAAACCCCTGGTGGGGAAACTTTTGTATTATAATCAAGCAATATTGTATTAATATTATCAGTATATTCATGCTATTCCTGTGTGCCCACTGAACTACGCATTGCTACTCTGAGTAAGGTTAGTAATAAGGGATATATGAGGCGGGTCGTTACATAAAGATTATTTTAGGGATAGGTAATTGCCAAATTTAAAGTTATATTCAAAGAGTTATGCCCACTGGAAGTTGACCTCTATGTCAAATTATCAATCTAAAAGTATTCATAAAAAATCCTTCTTTATCACTTGAGTGATTTGGGAAACCACTTAAGTGATCCAAAAATCACTCAAGTGGTCCAAAATCACTTATAGTGTACTTGCAAGTGATCTAAAAATGCTGAAATATCTTAAGTAAAGATCACTCGAGTGATCACTCATGCACTCGAGTGATTGTTCATCAGAGCTTTTAAATAACCGTCTCGGATTTTTTGATATTCTTTCAAAATCATTCAAATTTTGATTATCTTGTTCCTAAAAATTCATAATAATCACTAATCAAATTTACATGAGGATTATAGGTGATTAAACTTGGATTAGAGCTCAACAGCTAAAAAACAACTTTGTGTCATAATTTTCAACGGCTACTTCCAACTAACTTCTAACGGTCATATTCTCAATGGAAAGAAGAAAAAGCTCAATGGAAAAGTTCTCTTTATCAACTACAAATAGAAGATCATTCAAAATGGAAGAAAGATAAAGCGTGCACCTTCACCATTGAAATGTTAATGCTCTGACTCCAATGTTCATCTCACATAGTCTCTGTTTTCTCAGTTCTTATAATATTTACTTTAAGAGAGACATATTTGTATTGTGCTTCAGTGATTATCATTATCTACTTCACATAGAGAGAAGTATGCTTTCATTATAATGATTCTATCTTTATGAGAGTTACTCAAGATTGGGGGATCTTGAGTGGGAAAAAAATTGTATCCTTACAGTGTATAAGGGGGAGTCCTTATCTTAGTGCGAGTATTGTAAACGCTTCACAAGTGCCCGAATCAAACTTGTGGGATTGTAGAGAGTCTCAAGTACTTGGTTAAACTTGAGGGAGATAGTGGATTGAAATGTTAGAGGAAGCCTAAGGACTTGACGTAGGACATTGTAGATTGGATCAAATCAAGATAAATCATAGTATGCATCTTCTTTTCTATAAGCTCATATATTTCAGCATATATGATTTAAATAACTAATTATATTTTTATAATTAATTACTTTCATACTTATTGATTTCATAAGATGCGAAAAGATTTTCAAAGTTGTTAAGTTTTTTATCGTACAACCAATTCACTTCATCTTGGTTGTCAGGCGATTCTAACTATATGGGCCTCACATATTAATGCCAGGTGTCTAAATAGTTTGACCCATTACCTTAATCAAAAAATTGACTATCACCATGTACTCTCCCTTACTCACCATTAGCGCCTTCATTACCAGTCCCTACCCTTTCATCACTGCCACCTACCCAATGTTGTCTTTGCGACCATCGCTCTTCCTCCTCCTACCAAATCTAGCAGTAGTTGAGTTCATTATGGTAAAAGGAAAAACGACGCTAGAGAGCTTAAGTTGTTCAACAACAAAGGAAAATCGTGGCAGAGGAAGAACTGTGGTGACTGAGATCTCACTACCACTTGAACAAGGTGACTGATTTCATGGATGATGGGACGATTTTGTTAATCACTATCTATAGGGAATGTTTGTACTAGTTGAATATATATATATATATATATATATTCTACTTAGAAAGAGTAAAATACATCAACATCCTCTCTATATTCCTTGAATTATAGAGACCTCCATTCTATTTTAAAAACCTAGATGAACCTCTTTTAAAGTCAAAATATATCTGAAATAAACCCCCCTTTTAGTTCTGAGATTCAAACCTTCATCTATTCAACTTTTAGTTGACCATTAATGTATAGCATTGACCTATCATTTTGACCAAAATACTCCTTCTTAACGTTAATATTAATTAATAATTGTTTAATCAACATATCTTTATCAAACATTAAAAAATAATTTTAATAAAGATTTTATGATGTAATCTTTTAAATACATATGTTGGCTAAAATGTTTTGTAATTAATCATATATATTTTTGTAAATTCAAATAATTTATAAAATTATTAATTGTAAAACCCCTAAAGAAAATATGAGATAGTTAATTAATCTATTAACATTTTAATTATTTATTGTAGATTTTTAATAAAAGTATAGTGGTAGCTTTGCGGCACCTGAAGCTATTATGTACTTTTTGATTTTGAGTTCAAATACCTATTTTGCCAAAAGTGATGTTCTATTTTGTTATGACGTGCTAAAGTTACTTTAATGCCATGACGCCTAGAAGAAAAATAAAATAAACATCAGATTTTTCTTTTTCTTTCTTTCCTCTCTTCGGTACTCCATCGATTTGAAACGGAAGGGAATAGAAGGTTCAAGAGCACAGGACCTTGCCAAAAATAAAAAAATAAAAAAATGACCGCCATACTTCCTCATTCTCTTCTTCTGGTGAGCGGAAATAGCAGGGGGGAAAAAAAAAGGAGGCGAAAGATTTCTCTCCATCTCCTCAGGCGTGGTTGGATGTTCTTCCCAGTTCAGCGCCTAAGTCATCTTCTCTCCGGTGGTGGCTATGAGTTCGATCGAATCTGTGGTGGCTAATTTTTGGCTATTGCGTGGGTAACTGTGAGTGAATGTCTTCCTCCTACTCCTCCTTCTCTTGTGCGTCATTTTTGTGGGGTATGTTTGAATACCTTCTTCCTTCATGTTCCTGAATTGCTGTCTTTTCTTGAATGTGTATGTTATAATTTTGCATTTTCTGTCTTTGTTCTGTCATTTCGTGCAGTTTGGGAAATTATGGTTTTTATTAATCGGTGCTTGTGTATCAATGTTTAATTATTAAATAGAACATGGTTTATAGTTGGATTGTTTGATGGTTAGGAGCTATGATTTTAAAGAAGAAGAATATTCCTGGAGCTTGTTAACTTTGAATGCACATTGAGTGTTCGATGCAATGCCCGAAAGGAAGAGGTTTATTTGAACTATTGTTCATATATCATTTCCTAATAAAGGAGAATTTCAATTCTGTTTTGAATTAGAGTTTGTTTAAGATTGAATTAAAAAGCTCAGTTTCCTCAGGATAATGCAAAACTATTTAGGTTTGGTATTGGGTTTTGAAATTAAGACATTGTTAACACGTGAGTTTTGCTAGAAGGGTGAAAAAAAAATAAAAATGATAAATAAATACACTACATCAATGTATTAGTGAGACGTTGTTCTTATTAAATATGTGCTATAAATACTTATAAAAGTTATGGGTTTCGCAGTGTGTTCTTTTAGGCACTAGCTGTTTGTCCAGGGAAAATGATTGAGTTAAGCTGATAAATGTTGGGCTACCATATGTCATCTTGATTTACACAAGGATTCATTTCAAATGGGGAGCAATGTTCATATGTTTTCCTATTTTAATTTACTGATCAAAATGCTTGAAAGACAAAATAGAGCTATGCTAAAGTTAATACTTGATCATTTTAATTGAAATCCTAATTGATTTTTCATTGATCTATATGCATACATATGTCTTTGAGAGGAAGTTGGAGATTTGGCTTTTGAATATTTTCTAAAACTTATATGCGAGTGTATTTTATTAGAGCAAACTGTCATACATAAAAAATATAATAAAATGATTTCTTATAAAGCTGTGAATTTTTTTTTTCTATTAGAGGATCTAAACATAGAGTGTTTGTTACACTCGCACTATTGCAACAATCACTTTTAAAATCAGTTAAAAATGACTTGTTAGACTGGTTATTTTGGAGGTCTTGATACAGACGGTCTAAATAGACCGGTTAAAAAATGGTCTAAAAAGTCTCACTTTTTAGACTGTTTTTTTATATAACCGATCTAAAAAGTTTCTTTTTAGACCGGTTTTTCTCACTTTTTAGACCGGTTTTTTATATAACCGGTCTAAAAAATCACTTTTTAGACCGGTGTCTTAAGAAACCGGTCTAAAAAGTCTCTTTTTTTTTAAAATACTTCATTGATTGTTAAATTTACCCAGGCCATTAAGCCATTTCAACATCATTCATCCTGCAAACAATCCACATTCTTATGATGACAGTAAATTCCACAGCTTATGACAACAACTATTTATGGTAGATTAAATCATAAGTTATCATTAAATTCAGCTAGGATGGCTCACACATGCAGAAGTTTGAAAGTGCACAAACATGATTTGAGATTAATGTTTACTAAATATGACATGAATTAAGTGTAAATCATAAGAATTTGGGATAGATTCTGAGCAAATTTTTGAGGTTCAAGCATACATGACTTCATCAGTCAATCATAGCACGTGATAGCAGTTTTAAAACATTATAGTTCACTTCAGAACTCTCTAACTTTAGTCAAAATTCCTAGTAGTGTAACAACTAGTAATAACTAAGGAAAAAGTTAAGAAATTTCAACATAGTACCTGTAACATACTGAAATATGAACAACAATAACTGCTTGTAAATGTAATTAGTCGGAAGAAAATTCACCGGTGACAGTGTTGTGTATACGGTGTTATTTTGATAAAGAGGACACTTAGCAAGATTTTAATGGTTGTCATAAAGTAATAATTAAATGAAATAATCTTACTTTGTGTAGGGACCATAAGGAGGACACCTCGTAGGTGAACCCGGGGAAAATTCCCTGACTTTCATTTCCCTGATAAATTGGACGGTTAGGTGGAGGGAAGAGATAGGGATGGGTCCCACATAAGGGACACATTGCGTCATCTTAAGGAAGAAGAGAAAAGGTGATGTTGACTTTAATGTCTTGGCCGAATAAGAGCGTGATACTTATTTCCTCTTTTTGACAAAGTTACTTTATCTTTTGAGTTGTCATCACCAGAGGGTGCCACGTTACCTGAGCCGGGGAAATCCACCGGTCTCTGGTCTGGTCACCCGACTAATTTTTTTGAACACCGAACTCAGGAGCCGGGGAAAATCATCGGGCTCTCACTTTCCCTGACCATTAGGATAGCTCAAGACACATTTGATTAAAAGAAAGGACATGTGTCACCGTTTGGCTAAATCACCGAATATGTGGCACCATAAGATTCTGACACATGTTGGAACACCTTTATGACTCTTTAAACTCTATTATTTTCATTTATCATCAGCAAAAATAGGAAGAAATCAGATAAAAACGTTGAGAAATAGTTAGAGGAAAGAGAAAACATGAATAGTGAATGTTCTTGAGTTCAATCCACCGAAACACTACCGAATCAGTGTTTCCTCCCAAAATGTCCTTCACAAACCTTCTTCTACTCATCCTAAGCTTCATTTCTACGGTTTCAGATTTTTATTTGGATGTGTTTGGTGCCGTCTCACCGGACGAAGTACTGTCGGATTTCCGAACCGATTGTGGAAACTTATAGAGGTAAGCGTAAGCTTCATTTTGAATCGATTGGTTTGTTGTTTGGATGAGTCTTCATGAAGGTTGGGGTACTATTCACTTCATCCAGAAGGAATTTTAAAGGATTAATCATTTATTTATGGTTAAATGATGATTTATGATGATATTGGACTAAGTTGTTCAACAAAATTCTATTTTGGTAATTTTGCTGAAAATGGATTCTGTCTTGCCAGTGGGTTTTGGGGCTGAAGCTTTATGATTTTGATGATTTTGATCATTCCATTGAGTTCTACATAAAAAATTATGTGGAAAAGCATGTACTTATAATTTTTGGATAATTATACAAAGTTATGGAATTTTTGAAAGTTAGATGACCCTGCTTTTAGACTTGTTTTTCTGGAGCAGATTTGTTGCGATGCGTGTTTCAGTAACCAAACCTTGTCCAAACCTTATGAAATTTTACATGATGAAAGTAGACATCCTGAGGTTTAATTTTATGGGTAATATGATGCAATTGGACTAGTGGATTGAGAAATATGATTTTTCAAAGTTTAAGAATGATTCTGGAATGGAATCTGTGGCAGATTGGGTTTGACGAATTCTCTGGAATTGGGTGGCTATAATTAGTGCTCTGTAATATTTTTCTTTACACTAGGACTTGAATAAGTTTAAAAAAACTTGGAACCAACTCATTTGGAGTTTTTTAGAATTAATTATAAATTTTCAAAGATTGAAGAAAATTCTGGCAGATTTACTCAAATGTGCGAAAATAAAATATGCAATGGTATTATGTAATTGTAATGAACTTTAAGGGTAAAACTAACCAACTTGATATAGTTGAACCATTTTTTACTTTGATTTTGGGTTAGTATTCTAACCTTAATGACAACCGACTTGACTATTTGGATTATACAAGTATTGGACGAAATAATAACTTGTCGTCTGTAAATTCCATTTATAGGACCTAATACTGTTCAAAGTTTATGATCTGCCCGAGCTTAGTGAAACAATTGGATATTGCTCAAGAGAAGCTATCAGGTAGTAACTTTGTCTTTCATATGTTATAAGATACATTGTATGTGTGTAGTTTCATCATGAACTGTCTGGAACATTTTGTTTATGCAGGGTTGTCGCCCGGGGCCTATTGCACGGGTTGACGCTCAGGCCATTGAATTTGTTTGTGATGCACGAATGAATGCCGGGGCCTATTGCACGGGTAATACTCGGAGCCTTGTGATATACCTAGTACTATTATGGTATGAGAACTACATGTTGAACCGAATGCTGTTATGATAATTCTTTTATATGATGACTGTGTAACATGCTCTGTGATTTTATATCTATATGATTGACTACCTGTTACTACTGAAATTCTTTTGAATCTCACTCTTTTTCTATAAACAAATTACAGTACAGGCTGGTAGCTCAAAGGGCAAGAAGGTAAATATGGACAGCTAGAAGATGAAGCTGAAAGATTTACTTTCTCTATTGGTTGTCTGTTTGGTATTTTGGACATGTATATATTGTATAAATCGGTAACTGTGACAATAGTATAGTGGTTGAACTGATAGTACTTGTAGCCAGGTAAATGGATGGTAATGTAATAAAGAGATAACTTAGTTACATAACACTTTCTAATCGTTAGAGAAACATTAACGAATGAATACAACGTAAGACTGAAGCAGAGACACGCTCGTATACTCTGATAAAATGAAAGGAAGTATCGATGAGTATAAATGAGACAGTGAATATTTGTGAAAAATGTTTGAAAATTTTTTATTCCATATGAAAAACCTACTCAATCCTAGATTTATCTCCTGAGATAATATTGGGATTCATTAATGTTTTCAAAGTTTATTCAGTTTGGGATTAAATCCTCGTTTCACAATTTATTTCACTACTCTTTTGCACTCATCTGATGTTATTAGAAGTAAGGTATTATAGTACCGATACAGAATTTTGTAATAATGACAACAATGACAGGAGTATATGCTAGCCAAGAGTAACATCAATGAATTTAGCAATTGTATCAGATAGAAACTCAACACGCAAGCATAAATTTTCTCCTCAATCATTTATTAATGGCAATTATGATATTTGACAAGAAAATCCACAAATCAATGAATAAGGTTTCAACTCTTCAATAACAATTTCTTAGAAAATATAGAGAATGCAGTAGCTCAACCAGTGATAGGAAGAAGTAATAAGGTCAATCACATCTCATGCATGTATCAACAACTAAACAGTATCACCCATATCCTAGAAATTGTTCTACGCAGAGATATAAACCAAGTTAGATATAAAAACCACAAGTATCATTAAAACAACATTGGATTAAAAAATTTACTATTCTTGTAAAAGCTCATAGATGAATTCAGCATAACAGTTGCGGATGAAATCAATATCTTGCTCAGGAAAGGGATCAATAAGATCAAACATCTGCATGTAATACCGAAGTAAGACAAAACATTAACTTGCTAACTTAAAAATAATAAGTAATACAAAATTTTTGAAATATACATTTACCTCTTCGGTAAAATCAGTCGTGCCTAGGATGATAATATTGTAAATTTGCCTCAAAACATAGAGATCACATAAGTTGGAGCCTGGTGGTTGTCTACGGCCATGAAAAAGAACATGACATCATCAAATCAAGCATAAAAGCATAGCTTATAGAACACATCTTAAAGAAAATAAATATGGACTAACCTTTGGGGTGATCCATGTAAGGTCTTTTAACTCACAAACATGCTTACCACACAGAGTGTGTAGGAATGTCTGCATAGCTCTATCATCAAAATCACAAAGATTACTTATTTTGCATAAAAAACTTTGCACACAAAAGTTAATAACGCAAGGAAACTTATGAGTTCATAGTCTTCTTCAAGTCATTCCCCGGTTTGAAGTGGATGGAGCATAAGAGGATGACTGTGTAACTAGTCTTGCACAGAAGAACCAATTGTCAATGATCCATGAGAAAAAGAGATGAATGTTAAGCAAATATAAAGCACTATATGTGTTTTGAAATATAAATTTGTTTCTTACCCATGCACATACGGAGCCAAAAAACACTCAGTTGCTATTTCACTAAGCCTCACCAGTACAAAAATCACTTTTAAGACCGGTTAAAAAAGACATTTTAGACCGGTTCTGGATCAGGTCTTGATACAGCCGGTCTAAAAAGTATTTAACTTTTTAGATCGGTTAAAAAATTGGTCTAAAATATGAAATTTTAAGACCGGTTCTACAACAACCGGTCTTAAAGTTTAACTAACGGAATGGGTAGGGAAATTTCAGTATAAAAAAATAGGACTTTAAGACCGGTTCTAAATTTAACCAGTCTTAAATTGATATTTAAGACCGGTTCTTAAGGAAACCGGTCTTAAAAGTTTACTTCTTTAAGACCGGTTCTCTTAATAACCGGTCTTAAATATCAATTTAAGACCAGTTAAAGTTAGAACATGTCTTAAAGTTTAATCTTTTAAGACCGGTCTTCAATTTAACCGATCTTAAATTCATATTTAAGACCGGTTATAGTTAGAACCGGTATAAAAATTGTGTTTTTTTTCGTTTTATTTGTTTCAATCTTACCTAGGCTAGTAAGCCATATTCAACGACAATCCCCTCTGTGCCACATTACATACACAAGCAACAACACATGCATATATATATATATATACATATATATATATATATATATACATATATATATATTGACAATCAGAAGCAGTGACAACAACATTTTTATTTCTAGAAACAATTGGTATTTCTCAGAATGCAAACTTGCTCCAAATTTAGAATCATGAAGCCTAAAATCCTTATTAGTTCCTATTTGCCTCTTTTGTTAAATATGACCTTAGTTATCAAAATTGGTATGAACCTATAAATGTTAGTCTGTTCAAGGGAAAACACTTGGCCCTTACAACCCTCGACTCTCAACAATCACAGAATGAACATTATGAAAAACAATCATTGAAAACAAACACATTCAATTCCAATGACTATCAATAACACATGATCAACTTATTCAATTCTCAGAAACACTACAACATTAACAATTTATAATTATCAGGCATTTTGAACCAAAGCACCACAATTAAACAATGATAGCAGGAAAATCACAACATTGTGTGAACTTGCAATCCCAAAGCTTGTAAAGAGAAGGAGGAAAAGAAATATTTCTCATTATATGGAAAAAATTCCTAAGCTTTACAGAGAAATGAAAAAAGTGGAGGAAAATTTACAATAGTGATCCCATGCCTGAATCAACAGACAACTAGTATCACCAATATCCAATAATTTGTCCTGAACATAGATATAAACCAAGTTATATATATATGAAAACCATAAGTATTATTAGAACAACATAGTATCGGATTCAAAAACTTACTAATATTGTAAAACCTCATAGATGAATTCAGCACAACAATTACGGATGAAATCAAAATCTTCTTCAGGAAAGGGATCAGCAAGATCAAACATCTGTATGTGTAATATCGAAGCCAAACAAAACATTAACTTATTAACTTAAAACAATAAAGTAATACAAAATTTTTGAAATATACATTTATTACCTCCTCGGTAAAGTCAGTCATGCCTAAGCTGATAATATTGTAAATCTGCCTTAACATATAAAGACCACATAAGTTGGAGCCCGGTGGTTGCCTACGGGTTTGAAAAAGAACATGATATCATCAAAGCAAGCATAAAAGCATAGCTTATGAAACGCATCTTAAAGAAAACAAATATATACTAACCTTTGGCGTGATCCATGTAGGGTCTTTTAAGTCACGAACATGCCTACCACACTTAGCGTGTAGGAAAGTCCGCATAGTCCTATGATCAAAATCACAAAGATTACTTATTCTGCACATAAACTTTGCACACAAAAGGTAATAAAGCAAGAAAACTTAAGAGTTCATGGTCTTCTTCAAGTCAGTCCCCGGTTTGAAGTGGAGGGAGCAGAGGAGGATCACTGTGTAACTAGCCTTACACAGAATAACCAATTGCCAATGATCCCTTAAAAAAAGAGATGAATGTTAAGCAAGTATAAAGCATTATATGTGATGTTTTGGAATATAAATCTAATGTTTCTTACCCATGCACATAAGGAACCAAGAAACAGTCAGTTTCTGTTTCACTCAGCCTCTGTGATAAATATCTATGTCTGATGGCAGAAGTGGTCCCTTTCTCCGTGGCATGAGCTAGGCACATGAATCCAAATTTAGCGCTCTGCCCAGAGGAAACCAACCTATGATTCATGTACCTAAAAAAATGGAAGCACACAAATTAAGGTTAAACAGCGCAATTTTTAAGATATTTACTTCCATTTGAAGAAGATACTTACATAAAAAAAAGCTTGACAATCGCAATCGTAAGATTTTTTCTAAGAGCGACCATAGACATTAAATCATCCCTCTCAAGATAGCATGCCACCCCTGACGGCCCAACAACTAAATCCATAGGCCAATTTCTAGTCGAGAAAGTTGTATCAAATGCCATCAGAATCACTTGCTGCATTACCTTCACTGGTGGAGGCTGTGAAACTTCACGAGGGAAGGGAGCTGGACTTAGGGCTCTGATCGGGGAATCCACAGGTCCAACAGAAACAAGGTTCTTCGACCATGATATGAAGGTACCCAAGACATCGGCCACAATCTTGAACTCCTCAGAAGGGATAGGGATAGGTGCGTCTGCGATAATAACCTCCTCAACTGACACCCTAACCTGATCATCTGTCATCTCGAGGTGGTGAACAGTTGATCCTAGGTTGTGCATACTCCCCCCTGCAACTAACCATCTCAGAGGATCCTCAACATATAATTCACAAGGCTCGGCATCATCCTTTCCAGGACCCTCTGATGACTGTCCCACATTGCAACAACTTCCTTTGGTGCTCTGCTTATGGTAATCGAGCGACTGTGCCTGGACAGGAGCGGTATCTTGTCTTGTGCTCACCATAGCATATACCTCGTCCTTCATCTTGCTCAACCGGGCATCCAATAGTGCATCAAATGATGCTTCTGCCTTGGCCCTTGCTTTCGCCCTCGCAGTGGCCAACATACGCTCCAATTCGTCTCTCGTGACCACGTTAGAGGAGGAACTGCGTGAGGAGGATCCAAAGTAATCCTTTATACCCACCCCTCCTCAAACTCCCCTGACGCGGCCTGGATGCTCACGTTTTCCAGTAGCAATCGTGAGAATGTCATTCCTCCCCTCTGACTTGAAGGCTCCCTCGGCTTTCTTTTTTTGAAGTTCCTCCTATGAGATATACAAAAAAACACACATGAGTAATGAAACATGTTTATTAAACAGTTAATAAGAACAACGATACTTACAATTTTTTCACCGACTATACGAGACTGGTCACTCGTATAGGATCCACCACTCTTCCGGCGAGCATGCAACCACAACTCTTCGTGCCGTATCGGAGATGGTGGAGATAGCAGAACAGAAGGATCGGATTAAGATGCTTCTTCCAATCTCCTCCGTTTGGCCGCCAACAAGTCTTTCTCGGCCTTTGCGTATCCCCCACGAGACATTGTGTGGGGGCAATCATTCTTCCTGCCACTCGCTTGTGCATTTTGCCTTCTTGCCTGTGAATAGGAAATGGGAAGAAAAAGGTTACAAAAAGTAAAGACAAAAGATAAGTAAATAAAGTACAAAATAAGTTAATTCACCAAAGCCTCTGGAGTAGTCTGAAGCCTAAAAAACTCCTGCCATGTCGATTCATCGATGTACGAATACTTGCTGCAAGGAGTAAGACAAGGCTTACCAGCTGGCACCTCGATATGCACGTAATTGTTGGCCAGATTCGTCTTGAACTTCCTCTAGCTCTCACAACAATACGTCATAGTCTTGTGATACAAGTTCTTACTCTGAGGAACGTCGTAGGTGAGCTGTTATTCATGAATCAAAGGAGTTAGTGACAGTAATGAAACGAATTTGATAAAAGAAACATACAGAGGGAATTTTATACCTGAATAGTGTCCCAAAAATGCTGCTTAACCTTTTTGTCGACATTCCTCCACTCCTCTATCAATATGCTAGGCTTATTCCGTGTGAGGAGGCCGACAAAACTCCTATAACGACTGGCATTCGGCATGATCGGTTTCTAGAATTGATCAAACTGGATCGGTATCCTCTCCCTGGCCGATTGACTCAGGGAAACATCCCTCAACCGTGTGGCCGTCCTGCCCCTCCGTCTGGGCTGGTGACTCGGCTCACCCGATGACTTCCCCTGATTGACACTCTGAGGTTCGCTGTGCTGAGCAGTAGGTGACACCTGATCCTCTGCTGTAGGATGTATCTGATCCTCTACTGTAGGATGCACCTGATCCTCTGCTGTAGGATGCACCGGATCTGTCATTGTACTGTTACTGATCCTCTGTTGTAGGATGCACCGGATCTGTCATTGTACTGTTAAGACAAATTGTTGAGTTAGTAAGTTATAAAATAACTATATCTATAATCTGCATATAAGTTATAACGATAATTACTTTAAATAGATAGCTAACATTTAAAGTAGATTTATAAAGAGATATCCTCCCATATCCCTTCACGATGATCATTTCTTGTGCCGTGTTCATTATCAGCTTCATCTTCTTCGTTCAATGCAGGAAGACCCCTAGAAAAAGAAGGGGTCTCGAGAATATCATAATTTGAACGACTTTCCTCTTCAATATCGACGACCATTTTTCCTTGGAAAGCTACAGACCACATTTTATTTGCCTGATGAATAATATAGAACACTTGTTTCGCTTGATCTGCCATAATGAAATGTCCATCTCCAAAACTTCTGTTGTTCAGATCAACTAATGTAAACCCTGACTTATCGATCCTCACACCATTATTGACATCAACCCACTTACATTTGAAAATGAGAAATTTAATTTTAACATAGTCAACCACCCAAATCTGGTCAATAAGCCTATAATAAGGTATTGCTGCCAATGTAGGGTTCTTATCTTTTGAACTAGAGAAGTGCATAGATTCAGCTACTAACATAACACCGCTATTCTGAACAGTGCTCCTATCATCCAGGGACTTTGTGTAAAAGGTATACCCATTGATCACAAACGAAGTCCAACTTATGACATCAAACTCGGGACCACGTGCCCTGGAAAAGGCAGGAGTATGATGAGAGTATGAAAAGGTTACACTCATCAATTTATCTAGCTTAACATAATTCTTCATTAGAATTCCGCATAAGATATAATTGCAGTCTGTTCCATTTTCTTCAAGTAATATGGAAAATGTATCAACATACACTAGCAATTTCAGGACTTAAATTAGACCACATACACAAGAATTGCTTTAGTCTAAACCTCAAATCACCTCTCAAATTTAGTTTCAAAACTAACTTAAACTTATGTAACAATTTTCTAATCAGCCATTCATGAGCATACATGCCAGGAAATTTGTCACAATAACTTAAGCAATCTAGAGACTATGAAAACTAGCAATTATCAGTACCCTAATCCTCAAATAATCAAATCATACCAGTTCAGGCTACCGTTAGTTAAGCTTCACCAATTAATTTCCATCAGAGTAAATGTCATTTTTTTCTCCATTTATATGTTAATTTATAGTTCAATTATAGTAGAGATTCTTCTTGGATAGACAGTGAATACTAAATTTCTATTTATACGAAGGATTGAGATAGGGGACATTACCTCTTTGAAGTAACCTTGGACTGTGGCTTGAGGCGTAGGAGGAGAGGGGTAGCAGTGGCTAGAAAACACGCCGGAGGGAGATAAAGGCTGGTAAAATAAGAAGCTCAGCCACCCTTCACGATAGTACTCACGGTGGACTTCTTCGCAGCAACGGGCACACAAATGGGGAAGGAGGGCGTATTTTTAAACGACCGACAACAGAAAATGGAAAAGAAGGTGGAAGCGGTGGCGGCGGCTGGAGCGGTGGCCGGAGAATAAGGCGGAATATCACCTAAGATTCTGGACTTGAGCTGTTCACGGTAGTGGAGACAGAGTGGGGGGAAATGAAACGTGCTGATGAAATGAGCTTTTGCGGCCGATTAGGTTTAAATATTAGACTTTTAAGGCCGGTTTTTTAAATAACCTGTCTTAAAAAACATTTTAAGACCGGTTATTTAACTAACCGGTCTTAAATTATTGACTTTTAAGACCGATTATTTAAACAACCGATCTTAAAAGTCTAATATTAAAACCTAATCGGCCGCAAAAGCTCAGGTCTTAAAATGACTTTTAAGACCGATTATTTAAACAAACGGTATTAACAATAACGTGATTTATTTATTCATTTTAATAATTTTTTTTCAGACCGGTTGTTTAAATAACAACTGGTCTTAAATTATTGACTTTTAAGATCGATTATTTAAACAACCGGTCTTAATTTGTTTTTGAGACCGTTTGTTTATATAACCGGTCTAAATAAGGTTTTCTTAGACCGGTTAGACCGGTTTTTGAAACAACCGGTCTAAAAAATTGATTTTAATTATGGAATTGCCACTCCGCCTTTCTTTTAGACCTTATCCGCAATAACCGGTCTAAATGATGCGGTTTAAAAAGCCTATTTTGCACTAGTGCCTCTTTGATAAGTATTGGTGTCTGATGACAGCAGTGGTCCCTTTCTCTTGGACTTAAATAGGGCATATGAATCTAAATTTATCGCTCTTGCTAGAAGAGACCAACCTACGACTCATGTACCTACAATAATGCAAGCACACAAATCAAAGTTAAACAGTGTAATTTTTAAAATATTTACTCCCAATTGAAGAAGATACTTACATTAAAAATAGTTGGGCAATCACAATTGTTAGATGTTGTCTAGGAGCAACTAGGGACATTAAATCATCCCTCTCAAGATAGCATGTCACCCCTGACTTGCCAACAGTTGAATCCATAGGCCAACTTCTTGTTCGGAATGATGTATTGTATGCCATCAGAATCACTTGCTGCATGACATTCAAAGAAGGCTGTGAAACTTCATGAGTGAAGGGAGCTGGACTTGGGGCTTTGATCGGGGATTTCTCAGCTCGAACAGAAACAAGGTTATTCGGCCATAAAATGAAAGTACCAAGAACATCGCTCAAAATCTTGAACTCCTTAGAAGGAATAGGGACAGGTGCGTCTGCGATGATAACCTCTTCAACTGACACTTTGACTTGATTATCTGTCATTTGTTGGTGGTGAACAGTTGATCCCAGGTTGTGCATTCTCCTCCGTGCAACTAACCGTCTCAGAGGATCCTCGACAAAAATGTCACAAGGCTCATCAATTTCTTCTCCAGGACCCTCTGATGACTGCCCAATATTGCAAAAACTCCCTTTAGTGCTCTGCCTATTACGATCAAGTGATTGTACCTGGGGAGGATCGATATCTTGTCTTGTGCTCACCATGACATACAGTTCCTCCTTCATATTGCTCAACCAGGAATCTAATAGTGCATCAAATGATGCTTCTACCCTCGCAGTAGCCAACATACGCTCCAATTCCTCCCTAGTCACCACATTTAAGGAATAGAGTGAGGGGCTCCAAAGTAATCTTTTATTCCCACCCCTCCTCCAACTCCCCTGACACGACCTGGATGCTCACGTTTTCCAGTAGCAACCGTCATGATATCATTCCTCCCCTCCGACTTAAAGAATCACTTGGCTTGCTTTTTTTGAAGTTCCTCCTATGAGATATACAGATAACACACATGAGTAATGAAACATGTTTACTAAATAGTTAATAACAACAACGAAACTTACAATTTTTTCACCGATTATACGAGACTATTTACTCGTATAGGACCCACTACTCTTTCGGCGAGCATGCAACCACATTTCTTCACGATGTACCAGAGATGGTGGAGAAAGAAGAACAGAAGGATCAGATTGAGATGCTTCTTCCAATCTCTTCTGTTTGGCCACCAACAAGTCTTTTTCGGCCTTTGCGTATCCCCTACGAGACATTGTATGGGGGCAATCATTATTCCTACTACTCTCTTGTGCTTTTTGCCTTCTTGTCTGCGAATAAGAAATTGGGAAAAAAATTTACAATCAATAAAGAAAATTGATAAGTAAATAAAATACAAATTAAGTTAACTCACCAAAGCCTCCGGAATAGTCCGAAGCCTAAAAAACTCTTGCCAGGTCGCTTCATCGATGTATGAATATTTGCTGCACATAGTAGGACAAGGCTTTCCAGCTTCCACCTTGACATGCACATAATTGTTGGCTAAATTAGTCTTAAATTTCCTCTAGCGCTCACAACAATATGTCATAGTCTTTTTGTACAAGATTTCATTCTGAGGGACATCGTAGGTGAGCTGTTATGCATGCATTGACACAGTTAGTGACAAATTTATGACCAATTTGATAATTATTACATATAGAAGAGAGCTTTATACCTAAATAGTGTCCCGAATATGTTGCTTTACAATTTTGTTGATATTTCTCCTCTCCTCTATCAATATGCTAGCTTATTCCGTGCGAGGAGACTGACAAAACTCCTATATTGGTTGGCATTAGGCCCGATTGGTTTCTAATATTTATCAAGCTCAATCAGAATCTTCTCCCTGGCAATCCAACTGAGGGAAATATCTCTCAACCATGTGCCATATCTACCCCTTCGTATAGACTGGTTACTCGACTCATTACGACCCTAACTCAGAGCATTGCTAGGCTCGCTCTGATTAGCACTAGCTTGCTCACTTTGATGAGCACTAGGTGGCTTCGGAGCCTCTGCACTAGGATGCCTCGAATCCTTCATTATCCAGTTAAGACAAATAGTTAAGTTAGTAAACTAAACAGACTATATCTATAAAATAACTATATACCTAATTCATATAGAATTCATAATGATAATTACTTTAGCTAACTAATTTTTAAAGTAGTTTTATAAAGGGATATCCTCCCATATCCCTTCATGATGATCATTTCTTGTGCTATGTTCATTATCTGTTTCATCTTCTTTGTTCAGTTATGGAAGATCCCTAGAAAAAAAGGAGTATCAAGAATATCGTAATTTGAACGTCTTTCCACATCAATGTCAACAACACTTTTTCCTTGGAGAGCTACAAACCACATTTTATTTTCCTGATCGTTAATATAGAACACTTGTTTCACTTGATCTACCGTAATGAAAGATTCACCTCCAAAACTTCTACTGTTCAGATCTACTAATGTAAATCCTAACTTATCGATCTTCACACCATTATTGACATCAACCCACTTTCATTTGAAAATGAGAAATTTAATTTTAATATAGTCAACCACCCAAATCTCCTCTATAACCCTATAATAAGGTATGACAACCAATTTAGGGTTCTTATCCTTTGATCTAGAGAAGTGCATAGATTCAGCAAATAACATAACACCACTATTTTAGACGGTGCTCCTATCATCTAGGGACTTCATGTAAAAGGTATAACCATTGATCACAAATGAAGTCCAACTTATGACATCAACCTCAGGACCACATGCTAACCATTTAATTGTATCAGAAACACATTCTTCTCCGTCAACCTTATGTTTGAACCAATGTGCAAAAGTTCGGATATGCTCCCTAATTAACCTTTGTATAGTCATTTGACTATTTGCTTTCCGTACAATTTCTTCATGAGCATTCATGTAATCTTGAACTTCATCAACATTATTTAAGATGTACAAGTGGATTTGTTATAATTCATCATGATCTACACTCTTTACTGTAGCCCCGCATCTACCCCTTCTTCATCATGACGTTTAGGAAGCTCAATATGTGCTACATTTGACAAATAATGTTGACAAAATTCCATGGCTTCTTCAGAAACATATTTCTGAACAATAGATGCTTCAGGCTGGTTAGGGTTCTTCACATATCCTTTTAGGATTTTCATAGTTCTTTCAATTGGATATATCCATCGAAAATAGATAGGCCTGCACAATTTTATCTCGCTCACTAGATGAACAATTAGATGTAACATGATGTCAAAAAAGGAAGGAAGAAAAAGCTTCTCAAGATGGCACAAGATCATGTATCCTTCATTTTCCAATTCATCCAATCTTTCTTTCTCAATAAATTTACTACAAATAGCATTGAAGAAGAAACAAAGTCTAGTCAATATGTGTTGAAGATTGTATTCAGCAATTCCTCGAATAGCTACTAGGAGTAGTTGTTGCATTAAGACATGACAACCATGAGACTTCAGCTCTACTAACTTCAAGTCTTTCATCGACACAAGCTTCTTAAAATTTGAAGAATACCCTGAGGGAACTTTGATGCCATGTAAACACTCACAAAAACTTCTCTTCTCATCCTTAGACAAAGTATGAGAAGCTGGAGGACAAAAAGTTCTCTTACCATATGGCTTCAGATGTAAGTCTTCTCGTATTCTCATTTCTTACAAATCTAATCTTGCCTTAACGCCATCCTTAGAACTACCTTGTGTGTTGATCAGTGTTTTAACAATACTATCACACACGTTTTTCTCCACATGCATGAAATTAATACAGTATTTCACATCAAGATTGCTTCAATATGAAAGGTCATAGAAGACATACATCTTTTTCCATATATTTTTTTTCATTTCGACTCTTTGAAGTCTTACCGAAGATAACATTGATATCTTTCAAATTTTCATACACTTTCTCCCCAGTTAATGCTTTTGAAGCATCTTCAAACTCTTGGCCACCAAAAAAGGCTTTCTTTAATTTAAGATATGGGTGGCCCCGTCTAAGGAATCTCCTATGGCCAAGATAAACAGTCTTTCTTTCATGTTGAAGTTGATGGTAGCATATGTCTTCTTCACAAATTGGACATGCTTTATGGCCTTTAACGCTATATCTTGACAAGTTTCCATATGTAGTGAAGTCGTTTATAATACAAAAGAACATGATGTACTTTCATTTCATACATAACAAAGGAGATAAGTTGTAAATTACCAACAAAATAGGCCATGAACTATGTATACTTCTTAGGCTACTGTAAGGATTTATGTCATCCGTACTAAGCCCAAACCTAAGGTTCCTAGGCTCTTTGCCGAAGCTAGGAAATAATTAATCAATTTTCTTCCATTGAGAAGAATCAGCCAGATGTCGAAGCTTTCTATCGGAAATCCTCTCATCCACATGCCATCTCAAATTTTTGGCATTAATTTCATTCATAAACAGGCCTTTAAACCTCAATATGATTGGAAGATACCACAACACTTTTGTAAGGGCCTTATTTAATTGGTACTTGGGGGTTTCACATATCGGGCACTACTGCTTCTCTTCATGCTCTTTTCTGTACAATATGCAATCATTAGAGCATGCATGGATTTTTTTATACTCCATCCCTAATGGACACAGTATTTTCTTAGCATCATAGTATCGGCAAGGCAGCACGTTATCATCTGGAAGCATGTCCTTAAAGACCTTAAGCGTTTCTGAAAAAACTCTTGTCGCTCCATCCATGTCGTGCTTTCAAACTTACCAATTTTAATATTGTTTTCAACAATTGGTATTTTGTGCATCCCGAGTACAACGGCTTCTCAGCATCACTGCACATATTACCATATGCATGTGATTGCTCAAAAGCCTCTTATCTTACATTACGAATAATATCTTCTATCTGATCGTCCAAATCCATGTCATTATCAACAAAGGCTACTCCCCCCTGTTGAGCTGCGCTTGGAATTTCTAATTTTTCACCATGCCATACCTATATTGTATAACTCTTGCAAAATCCTTCACAAATTAAATGTGTATATATATTTGTAGCACTTAGTCGCTTCTCATTCAAACATTCTACAAAAGGGCAATAGAACATCCCACTATTATTATCTGAATTTCTTCTAGCAAATTTCAAAAAATCCCTTACCCCATTATCATATTCAACACTCGTTTGTTTAGCATTTACCCAACCACAATCCATATATTTTAACACCTTTTTTTTCTTCTCTTTTGTATATTTTTTCTCCTAGAAAAGGAAGGAGTATGATGAGAGTATGAAATCATTACACTCATCAAGCTACCTAGTTTAACTACTACATAATGACCAAAATTTCTAATTTTACCCATGTTAAATCAGGTACTAAAGGAGAGAGACAAATATAAACAAGATGAGAAATTTGATTTGAAGATATAGCTAATGAAAGAAAGAAAGCATAGAAAACCATAAATATATAAGCTTATTCAATCATAAACCATTATGTTCTAGGTATCACTTCAGTTATGTAATGGCAAAGAATAATTAAATTACCCGTCAATCACTTGAAGAAAGCCTATGAAGACCGGAAACTACACATCAAAGATGAGCTTGGTATGGTGGGTTAAAGTAAAGGCAACAAAGGATCTGTTGAAATATATCGTACCTAAAGGTTTTATTGTTGTAGATGGGACTAGTTTGACCGTGGTGGATATTTGATGAAGAAGAGTGTTTCAATTTCATGCTGGTAGCTTACACTCAACAGAAGATAGTGATTCCTTTAAAGAAAGTTGGACAGAAGGTAAATTTGGAGGTGGATATTCTTGGCAAATATGTGGAGAGACTTCTTAGCAATGGCTTCATCAACTCCATAAAAAATTCCTGATATGTTGCTGCTGAATTATTACTTTATAGACATGGTCTTCCCATGATCTATAAGTATGTCACAATACCTTGTGGTTTATATTTCTTCTTTTTGCTGCTGAATTATTACGTTGTAGATATGGTCTTCCAATGATCTATGAGTATGTCACAATACCTTGTGGCTTATATTTCTTATTTTTATCAAGGACAGGGAACGCCCGTTAAATATCGTCTCGGCCGTAACTAGTCTTAGGGTGGCTTTTTGAACTTGATTTGTGTCAACTTGTAGTAACGTGCATTTTTCTGTAGTTATGGTATTTAAGGCTATGAATAAAGGGGTGATTTTCTTGAGTTGATGAAGTATTTATATATTCATATCTGTTTGTGCATCTGGCAAGTTCTTAAGATTCATTGACCCCAGGATGAGTGAGATGGCTATACAAGCCTTGATGGTAAATTGTGAATCAAAGATCTTCATAAGAGTTTTCTTATGTTTGTTATGTGAGCTCCTAAAATTGATAAAATCTCAACTACAACCTAATACTAGCTGCTTGAATTAATTAGTGTTTATTCGGTTTTTTGTATGCCTTACTTTCTGATGTCTTGCCATGCCTATAAAGGCCAGGAGGGTAAATTCAATTAGATTCGAAGATTCTATTTGGTTTTCTGAAGATATATTGAAGTCTTTGATCACTAACATTTGAACTTGATGAATCTGATTTCATTGTCAATTTTGCTCAGTTTAATGTAGTGGATTGGGTCACTTTTCCTATTTGGAAAGGAAATGATTAGGACCCATGGTGTACTTTTCGTATTACACTATCAATAATGGGATTTTAATGTTGAATACAATTTATCTAGAGGGCAGGATAGGCAGCTTCATTTATATAGTTGCAATTATTTTCCTTTAATAATTGTTTTTTGCCAAACTTCAATTCGTAAGAGCATATTGGCCAGCATCAAGCCAGCAAAACATGCTATCTAATATTTGAAGAACACCTTTTGTCCCATTAGCCAACTATGCAATCAACCAGTCCTCTTTTTGGTCCAACAAGGGCATGGTGTGAATTGCCCCACCAAGGGCATGGAGTTGAAAATTGAGAAGGTAAATTTCAATAGAAAATTACTAAAATCCCCAAGACTCAATGACATGCCTAAAATAATCATATTTCAATAAATTTTGAACTTATAACAGAATACATGCCTAAACACCAGAAGCAGAGGAATAAGCAAAATCATAGTTAAAGTGAATTGAAGAAAGAAACGCATTACCTATAAACTTTAGAGCCAGAAGATAAGTAGCTAATGAAACTCAGGAAAACCTTGGATCCAGAAATAAGAATCGATCCTAAAAATAGCAAAATAGCAAGTTTGGACTAGGGTTCACTGCTAGAAACAAAGAAAGGGGGGAAACAGCTGCAAGAAATAGCAAAATAGGGCTTCATTTCCAGCAAACATGCAACAGACAGAGAAGAGCGATAATAGGGGATCAGACTGTGAAATAGAAAAATAGGGAGCTTCAAGAGAAATACCAAATACCTGCTGCAAGAGAAATAGCTTCAACAAATTTCCCACACAGATTTCGCTATTGAGGCAACAAGAGAATGAAGGGCAAAATCTCTTAAGATCGCAGCTGAGATATCGGACTTTTAGCAAAGAACACAGAGCAACAACATGAAACTTTGAGAAAAGAAGACGAGATTGCTGATTTTATTGGACTTATAAGACCAGTTATGAAAATAACCGGTCTAAAAAGTCCCTTCTTTAAGACCGGTTATGTTTCATAACCGATCTTAAAGAAGGGACTTTTTAGACCAATTATTTTCATAACTCGTCTTAAAAAAAACTTTTTTAATTTATTTTCTCTTATAAATGGTCTAAAAATTTATACATTTTAGACCGGTTTTCAGTTGCAACCGGTTTAAAACTTAAAAAAAATATTTTTTAGATAATTTTTATTTCTGTTATTTTTTAGACTACTTATTTTGAAAACCAGTCTAAATAATTTTTTTAGACCGGTTTTTTAAATAACCGGTCTCAAAAGTTTCTTATAATTACAAAATTGCCACCGCATATTTCTTTTAGACCTTGTCCGCAATAGCCAGTCTAAATATGTCAGTATAAAATGCCTTTTTTGCACTAGTGTCGTGAATTGTGTGTCCATGCCTATTATTCGTAGCCTTTAGGTTACACATGTTATTCCTAACCTTCATGTTGCGTCAGTTATTTGTGACCTTTAGGTTGTGTCTAATATTTGTAGCCTTCGGGTTATGCCTGTTAATCATTTTGTGTTGGTTCCTTTGGTGAAACAAGTTAGTTTTGAAAAAAATGTTTTCAATATTATTATTTCTTTAAAGATAAGAATTTCTTTATTTGAGTTTTTTATTTAAGATTAAACTTATGAATATTTTTTAGTTTTTTTTATGATTAGACAGCTGAACATATGTCTTAAAAGATAGAATCAAGAAGAGATCATATTAGGAAGAGAAATATGGAGTTTTTGAGGTTTTGGTGGCACTGTTTGAATCTATAGTGTCTCTAAGACAACCAGAATTAGGCGTGGTTTTCACAGGGCTAATGGTGTCCTTTGTCTATGACATTTGGCAAGGAAATAGTGCACATTATAAACTTTAACATGAGTCCTAGAACACGTTAATTGGATATCTAGAACAAAAGTTATGATTTTTGGAATTTTGGATAGAAAACTAGAAACATTCTGTTTTCCATATTTCAGGCGGTGAGCGATTAGGCAAATTACACGAGGTTATTTTAGTAATTTTTTGGTGTGGTTATTTTTCCTTTACAATAGACTTATAGATCTTTAGATCAAGTATTAGAACACAGAAATTGGATGTGTATTGTAATATCCCATTTTTCACCAACATTCCCTATCTATATATTTGTGATATTTAATGGAATAAAATGGTGAATTGTGGTGAGCTTGAATTTCTTGAAAAATGGCAATCGCCGGTTACATATAATTCAGCTATATAAGGACACAAAGAGGCGATTAATATCCACATAAGGCCCAATATCATAACCAAAATTTGAGAATTTAAATACCATGAATATTGGCCTTATTTAAGTGTCAAAATGGGGTTAGCCAAAGAAATGAGCGAAAAATGGTTTATTACGGTAAATCATAAATGTAGGGGCAAAACGGTAATTTTTTCATAAAGTGGGAAATTATTTTTCCCTAATATTCCCAATAATTTGAGTTAAATGAGAATTAAGAAGAGAGAAATGACTACTTGATCATTAATAAACCAATTTTGGTGAATTATTGTCAAGAAAGGTCAAATAGTCGAAAAGTCAAAGGCTTGGTCAACAAGTTACAAGGTGGCAATGAGATAATTTGAGATCAATAATTTCCTCTTCAATTCTCATTATTTTTGGTTGGCATGAAGGAACGGAAGGGGAAATGGAATTAAAATTATATATTGCATTTAAGGACTAATGAGAAGTTTACACCTATTAAACCAATTAACGATTGCATCATATCATTAAACCTCTTCATCTCTTCAGCTCATTTTCGACCAAAACAGATTCAGAAAGAGTGAGAGAGAGCTGAGGTGGTGGAAGAGAAGAGGAAGGCTAGGGTTCATCCAAGATCAAGGTAAGGAAGTTGTTACTTTGTGTCTTAAGCTACCTAATCCCTCCATAACCTCTCCTACTCACTTCTCCACCTTGGGAACCATAGATTTTCAGCTGAATCAAGAGCTGTGGAGAGAGAGACAAAAACTTGTGGAGAAAAAAAGTGGTGGAAATCAAGACGTAACTTCCCAAACTTGTTCCTCTTGCTTGGTTAATGCTATTAGAATTGTTCTTGGCTTGGTTTTGGTACAAGATAACTCAGGAAACCTAAAAGACCTTAATGGTCAAGTACTTCCAAATCAAGTCTAATGAATGTCTAAATAGCTAATAGTGTGATTATAAGTAAAAAGGAGATGATTAGGCTAAAGAAAACGAGAAATCGACACAACTTTTATGGGAACCTAAATTCCTTGTCCTATGTTGGACGTAGTAAATGAGTAGGAATTTGATAATTCCGATGCTTCCATTGAGTTTAGGAGGTAAAATTGTGTAGGGTCTATGTTGATGACGAAGTGAGAAAAGCTCCAGAAAGTGAAATGGCTGAATTACCCTTTAAAAGCTCTAACTAAGGGCTGTTAAGGGAATTTTCATCATTTAAGCTTGATTTTGACCAATTCGAGGTTAAAAATAGATTTTATAAGCGAAATTGTGTAGGATTAGCCCAAGTTACAAATTTTGGGTAAAGTGGAGTGAGACCGAGTACAAAGAAGATAAACCAAATCTTTAGGGTATTTTAGTAATTTAGCACTTTTAGGCTAAGTTTACCAATGTTATAAGTTTGGAATTGTACATGAATGAGTAATGACTCATTTTTTGCATATTTGAAGATTTCAGGACTTAACAACCGTCTGGAACACAGTACTTGTCGAGTTAAACAAGCAAGAAGAAGTTGCTGAAAGAAGAGCAACCAGGTAGTAACTTGTCTCCATATGACATAACATGCTTTGTGTGTTGTTTGAAGTCATCACAAAATGTCTAACTCATTTTGATTATGCAGGATGATTACCTGGGGCCTATCTTTGTGCGGGTTGACACTCAGGTTATAATGTTCATGATTGCACAAGCGGTGCTCGAGGCCTATTTTACGCGGGTACCCCTCGGGGCCAAGTAACTTGCCTAGCGCTATGATAGTTTATGGATTGCATTAAATGCACTAAATGATGTTGTGATAATTTTGTTGATTGATGAGTGTGAAGCATGCTTTGTATGTTATCTCTATATGTTTAACATATGTTACTATTAAGATTCCTTTGAATCTCACCATTTTTTTCAAAACCACCTTCAATACAGGGAGAAAGCTCGAGGGGCAAGAAGAAGGTAAATGACGATGACTAGAGATCGAGGCACAAAAAATTTTAGTCATATGGTTATCTAGTTCCCTATGTTTTGTAATGTCTTTTGGATTTTGGGGTTGTATATGAAGAATATGATGTTTATAGAGTAAATGTTGTTTAAGAACAATGAATCATGTAAAGCTAACAAGTGGATAAGTTATGAATAATTAGTAGCTTTTGCTTCCTATCGCTAATGAAATGTGTATGTGGGATGGACTATGAGCTTGTTTTGGAACACATTTATTAAGTAAAAAAGCCCATTTGAAGCTCTTAATCACCTAAAAGCTCATTTGATATCTTAAAAAGGTGTTTGAGATCATTGTTGCTCATGATGGGCTTTTTAAGAAAAAAGAACTTTTTCTTAAAAGCTCATTTTTTAGCTTCTTCTACTAATGAGCTTTCAATTGGGCATCACTTAAACAACTTTTTCTTCTTAACTTCATATGCTATTTTTTTTCTTTTTCTTTTTTTGAAAAAAACACTCATTGGTTGAATTTTTATTTTTTAATTTAATTTGTTTCTGTGGGATTAACAAATTTTGAACCGAAAAGCTGGCACCAAAATCAATGACGGAAAGGGAGAATCTACGAAGCTAAGTAACTATATATATATATATATATATATATATATATATATATATATATATTCAACAAGGTTTATATCATTTTCAGTTATTTTTCATCTAAACGGAATTTTCCAATGCTAATCCAAACAGGTTCAAAGTTAAAAAAAAAAGTCACTTCTCCACTGTATTCTCAAACAGGCACATAGCTTTTGGTCCCAACTTCTCATCACTTTTTATAATTTGCATCACTTTTTATTTTAGGAAAAATGATATTAAAAAGATAAGTATTAAGTATGAAATTTTTTTGGTTAAAAATGAGTTACAAACATAAGAGTTTTAGTTGCAATAGAGACTCATTTGTAACTTATGATCTAACAAAATTTTTTGGGATGTAACTGTAGTTAAATTTAACTTTTAGGAATTAAATGTAATTTTTTTTCTTTTGTTCTTTTTTTAAGAAAAAAATCATCCTTATCTTCATCACATATGAATCATGTTCGTGACATGATCAGAGATGAACTTATTAGGGGTAGATGATCCAATTATGATTCACTTCATGTATAAGATTCTGATTGAAATATATATTTATCCTTTTTAAATTAAATGTTTCATTGTATTTTTCTTTTTTAAATAATTATTTAAATTTTTTATTTTAAAAAAATTTATTTATATTTTTAACATCAATTATAATAATATATATATAATTAGTAATCGATTGAAAGTTAGGGCTTTGAGAGAGATTAATTATGCTATGAAAGCATGCTAAGCTGAATATTAATTTGTTCTTACATGAATAATCAATAGGGTTTGATAATTGCCATCAATACTAAAGAGGAGATAAATCAAAGGAAGTTCAAGTGAAAGGTAGTGAAACTTACACTTATATAGTTTGTGTTTGGTTGCTTGTATGTTTATTTTCCATGTATATGCCTTTAAACATATAATATCCTTACTTGAGTTATGCCATGGTCATATGCATATGCTTGTAAGGTGTTGTTCTTATATTGGCAATTAACATGCTTTATTTATTTCCATTGCATATTATATATTGAGTTAATGTTTTACTATTGAAATTCCCTCGAATCTCACCCCTTTCTTCAATGACATACATTAAGAGTAAGTACTTCTAGGGCAAGGGAATTGTTTTTAGTGAAGCCTGAAGAAGGTTGGAGCTAAAGGAGTTTAAGATAAATATTTTGTTTAAGTGTTAGCTATCTGTTTAGCCATTATTCCTTTCATCACTATCATTTATATGTATGTATGTATATGTTTTTAATATCATTTATATGTATGTATATATATGTTTTGGCATGTAAATACCCTCCATAAGGAGAAGATCATCTAAGGCTATGATTGCCTAAAGGTAAGTGTCATATGTGGTGATGACAAAAGTATATTTATACATAGTTGATAGTGGAGGTTAAAGTATGCTTGAATAGTAGTTAATCTATTTAAAAGATCAGGCAAATACATGAATTATGCCCACTGGTACAAAAAACACTTTTAAGACCGGTTAAAAACGATATTTTAGACCGGTTCTGGATCAGGTCTTGATACAGCCGGTCTAAAAAGTATTAAACTTGTTAGACTGGTTAAAAAACCGGTCTAAAATATGAACTTTTAAGACCGGTTTTACAACAACCGGTCTTAAAATTTAACTAAAAAACAAGTAGGGAAATTTCAGCATAAAAAATAACAATTTAAGACTGGTTCTATTAATGACCGGTCTTAAATATATATTTAAGACCGGTCATTAAGAGAACCGGTCTTAAAAGTATACTTATTTAAGACCGATTCTCTTAATGACCGGTCTTAAATATATATTTAAGACCGGTCATTAAGAGAACCGGTCTTAAAATTTTATTTTTTTTCATTTTATTTGTTTCAATCTTACCTAGGCCAGTAAGCCATATTCAACAACATTCCCCCTGTCACATTACATACACATGCATATATGTATATATTGACAATCAGAAGCAGTGACAACATCATTTTTATTTCCAGAAACTACCAATACACAATCCTCGACTCTCAACAATCAAAGAATGAACATTATGAAAAAAAATCATTGAAAACAAAAACATTCAATTCCAATGACTACCAATAACACATGATCAACTTATTCAATTCTCAGAAACAGTACAATATTTCTCATTATATGGAAAAAATTTGTAAGCTTTACAGAGAAATGAAAAAAGTGGAGGAAAATTGACAATAGTGATCCCTGCCTGAATCAACAGCCAACTAGTATCGCCAATATCCAAGAATTTGTCCTAAACAGAGATATAAACCAAGTTAGATATATATGAAATCCATAAGTATTATTAGAACAACATAAATCGGATTCAAAAACTTACTAATCTTGTAAAAGCTCATAAATGAATTCAGCACAACAATTACGGATCAAATCAATATCTTCTTCAGGAAAGGGATCAGCAAGATCAAACATCTGTATGTGTAACACCGAAGCCAAACAAAACATTAACTTACTAACTTAAAAACATTTGGCATGAGCTGGGCACATGAATCCAAATTTAGCGCTCTTCCCAGAGGAAACCAACCTACGATTCATGTACCTACAAAAATGGAAGCACATAAATTAATGTTACAGAGGGTAATTTTTAAGATATTTACTTCCAATTGAAGAAGATACTTACATCAAAAAAAGTTGGACAATCGCAATCGTAAGATTTTGTCTAGGAGCGACCATGGACATTAAATCATCCCTCCCAAGATAGCATGCCGCCCCTGACGGTCCAATAACTGAATCCATAGGCCAATTTTTAGTCGGGAAAGATGTATCAAATGCCATCAGAATCACTTGCTGCATCACATTCAGTGGTGGAGGCTGTGAAACTTTACGAGGGACGGGAGCTGGACTTGTGGCTCTGATCGGGGAATCCGCAGCTCCAACAGAAACAAGGTTCTTAGGCCATGATATGAAAGTACCCAAGATATCAGCCACAATCTTGAACTCCTCAGAAGGGATAGGGACAGGTGCGTCTGAGATAATAACATCCTCAACTGACACCCTAACCTGATCATCTGTCATCTCGAGGTGGTGAACAATTGATCCTAGGTTGTGCACACTCCCCCGTGTAACTAACCGTCTCAAAGGATCCTCAACATATAAATCACAAGGCTCAGCATCGTCCTTTCCAGGACCCTCTGATGACTATCCCACATTGCAACAAGTCCCTTTGGCGCTTTGCTTATGGCGATCGATCGATTGTGCGTGGACAGGAGTGGTGTCTTGTCTTGTGCTCACCATGGCATATACCTTGTCCTTAATCTTACTCAACCGGGCATCCAATAGTGCATCAAATGATGCTTCTGCCTTGGCCCTTGCTTCCGCCCTCGCAGTGGCCAACATACGCTCCAATTCGTCTCTCGTGACCACGTTGGAGGAGGAACTGCGTGAGGAGGATCCAAAGTAATCCTTTATACCCACCCCTCCTCCAACTCCCCTGACGTGGCCTGGATGCTCACGTTTTCCAGTAGCAACCGTGAGAATGTCATTTCTCCCCTCGGACTTGAAGGTTCCCTCGGCTTTCTTTTTTTGAAGTTCCTCCTGTGAGATATACAAAAAACACACATGAGTAATGAAAAATGTTTATTAAACAGTTAATAAGAACAACGATACTTACAATTTTTTCACCGACTATACGAGATTGGTCGCTCGTATAGGATCCACCACTCTTCCGGTGAGCATGCAACCACAACTCTTCACGCCGTATCGGAGATGGTGGAGATAGCAGAACAGAAGGATCGAATTGAGATGCTTCTTCCAATCTCCTCCGTTTGGCTGCCAACAAGTCTTTCTCGGCTTTTACGTATCCCCCACGAGACATTGTGTGGGGGCAATCATTCTTCCTGCCACTCGCTTGTGCATTTTGCCTTCTTGCCTGTGAATAGGAAATGGGAAGAAAAATGTTACAAACAGTAAAGATAAAAGATAAGTAAATAAAGTACAAAATAAGTTATCTCACCAAAGCCTCTGGAGTAGTCCGAAGCCTAAAAAACTCCTGCCATGTTGCTTCATCAATGTACGAGTACTTGCTGCAAGGAGTAGGACGTGGCTTACCAGCTGGCACCTCGATATGCACGTAATTGTTCGCCAGACTCGTCTTGAACTTCCTCCAGCGCTCACAACAATATGTCATAGTCTTGTGATATAAGATCTCACTCTGAGGAACGTCGTAGGTGAGTTGTTATTCATGAATGAAAGGAGTTAGTGATAGTAATGAAACGAATTTGATAAAAGAAACATACAGAGGGAATTTTATACCTAAATAGTGTCCCAAATATGCTGCTTCACATTTTTGTCGACATTCCTCTACTCCTCTATCAATATGCTAGGCTTATTCCGTGCGAGGAGGTCAACAAAACTCCTAAAACGACTGGCATTCGGCCCGATCGGTTTCCAGTATTGATCGAACTGGATCGGTATCCTCTCCCCGGTAAACCGACTCAAGGAAACATCCCTCACCCGATGACTGCCCCTGATTAACACTCTGAGGCTCGCTGTGTTAAGATGTACAGTGCACCTGATCCTCTGCTATAGGAGGCACCTGATCCTCTGCTATAGGAGGCACCTGATCCTCGGCTGTAGGATGCACCGGATCCATCATTGTACTGTTAAGACAAATTGTTGAGTTAATAAGTTATAAAATAGCTATATATTAAGTATGCATATAAGTTATAACTGACTTCCCTAATACAGGTTGGCTCATTAGTATTGTTTGTAGATGCTTTTGGGGCATGACTTGTAGAGGCTATTACAGGTGATCTCTTGTCACTCGTGTGGTCACTTATCTACTCGAGTTACCTCCCTTCTCAACTCTCAATAACCTCGCAAGTGACTTGCTGAGATTACGCAAGTGAAGGGGAATCACTCGAGTGAAGGCTTAGCCACTCAAGTGATTTTGCCTCACTTTCCAATGTTTAGTGAGTAACTTGCAAAACTACAGAAAGTTGAAGATCATCACTCAAGTGAATTGCCTATCACTCGAGTGATCATCTAAGATCACTGAAGGATGAATATCTTCTGATTCAAGTTTCTTTCTAAATTCATTTCTTTTGTCTCAAACATACTTTAAACTTTCAAAAATTTTCTTAACTCACTTGAATCACAAAGTATTCATTGTTTATCAAGATTAGTTATCATCAAAACATATTTGAGAACTAACACTTATGGGGTTCAACACAGTGTGGGGCTTGTGAGCTAAGTTTCTAATCAACCCTTAATTGTTTTTGTCCTGAGTCTTAGGTTATTGTTGTCACATCCCAAGAATTTAAGGGTGATAAGCAAGGAATGCGAGGGGACTCACATTCTTAAAGCTTTAAAACACATATAAACAAACGCCTCACCAAATAATTTCAATAATATTGAATATGAATACATTATTTCTAACTCATATATATATCTCTTGCAATCAAAATATTAAGTGATTGATAGAGATTTCAATAGAGTCTCTTATGCAAGTCAGAATTTCCAAACTTTCTACTATAGCATGCAAGTTCATTATAGTACACGGAGCTTTGCTCCACAACAACATATATAGATGCCTACTACTTGACTAATTAAAGAAGGTGGGGATCCTACCAATAACAATGTGAGATAAAGGCTTGAGGCAGGGGCAATTACCTGTTTGACGTAACTTGGACCGTGGCTTGAGGCGCAGGAGGAGAGGGGCAGCAGTGGCTGGAAAACACACCGGAGTGAGATAAAGGCTGGAGAAATAAGATGCTCTGTAACATACTGAAATATGAATAACAAGAACTGCTTGTAAATGTAATTATTCGGAAGAAAATTCACCGGTGCCAGTGTTGTGTATACGGTGTTATTTTGATAAAGAGGACACTTAGCAAGATTTTATTGGTTGTCATAAAGTAATCATTAAATGAAATAATCTTACTTTGTGTAGGGACCACGAAGGAGGACACCTCGTAGGTGAACCCGGGGAAAATTCCCTGAATTTCCTTTCCCTGATAAAGTGGACAGTTAGGTGGAGGGAAGAGATAGGGATGGGTCCCATATAAGGGACACATGGCATCATCTTAAGGAAGAAGAGAAAAGGTGTTTTTTACTTTAATGTGTTTGCCGAATAAGAGTATGACACTTGTTCCCTCTTTTTGACAAAGTTACTTTAGCTTTTGAGTTGTCATCACCGGAGGGTGCCACGTTGCCCCAAGCTGGGGAAATCCACCGGACTCTGGTCTGGTCACCCGACTAATTTTCCCGAACACCGAGCTTAGGAGCCGGGGAAAAATCATTGGACTCTCATTTTCCCTGACCATTAGGACAACTCAAGACCCATTTGATTAAAAGAAAGGACACGTGTCACCGTTTGGCTAAATCACCGAATATGTGGTACCATAAGATTGTGACACATGTTGGAACACCTTTATGACTTTCTTTAAACTCTATTATTTCATTTATCATCAGCAAAAATAGGAAGAAATCAGAAAAAACGTTGAGAAATAGTTAGAGGAAAGAGAAAACATGAATAGTGAATGTTCTTGAGTTCAATCCACCGAAACACTACCGAATCAGTTTTTTCTCCTAAAATTTCCTTCACAAACCTTCTTCTACTCATCCTAAGCTTCATTTCTACGGTTTCGGATTTTCATTTGGAGGTATTTGGTGCCATCTCACCAGACGAAGTACTGCCGGATTTCCGAACCGATTGTGGAAACGTATAGAGGTAAGCGTAAGTTTCATTTTGAACCGATTGGTTTGTTGTTTGGATGAGTCTTCATGAAGGTTAGGGTACTGTTCATTTTCATCCAAAAGGAATTTTAAAGTATTAATCATGGTTTAATCATGTATTTATGGTTAAATGATGATTTATGATGATATTGGACTAAGTTGTTCAACAAAATTCTGTTTTGGTAATTTTGCTGAAAATGATTCTGTCTTGCCAGTGGGTTTTGGGGCTGAAGCTTTATGATTTTGATGATTTTGATCATTCCATTGAGTTCTACATGAAAACTTATGTGGAAAATCATGTACTTATAATTTTTGGATAATTATACAAAATTATGGAATTTTTGAAAGTTAGATGACCCTGCTGTTAGACTTGTTTTGCTGGAGCAGATTTGTTGCGGTGCGTTTTTCAGTAACCAAACCTTGTCTAAACCTTATGAAATTTTACATGATGAAAGTAGACATCTTGAGGTTCAATTTTATGGGTAATAGGACGCAATTGGACCAGTGTATTGAGAAATATGATTTTTCAAAGTTTAAGGTTGATTCTGGAATGGAATCTGTGGCAGATTGGGTTTGACGAATTTTCTGGAATTGGGTGGTTATAATTAGTGCCTTGTAATATTTTTATTTACACTAGGATTTGAATATTATTGAACATAACCTGGAACCAACTCATTTGGAGTTGTGTAGAATTAATTATGAATTTTCAAATATTGAAGAAAATTCTGGCAGATTTACTCAAATGTGCGAAAATAAAGGATACAATGGTATTATGTAATTGTAATGAACTTTAAGGGTAAAACTAACCAACTTGATATAGTTGAACCATTTTTGACTTTGATTTTGGGTTAGTATTCTAACCTTAATGACAACCGACTTGAGTATTTGGATTATACAAATATTGGACGAAATAATAACTTGTCGTCCGTAAATTCCATTTATAGGACCTAATACTGTTCAAAGTTTAAGATCTGCCCGAGCTTAGTGAAACAATTGGATATTGCTCAAGAGAAGCTATCAGGTAGTAACTTTGTCTTTCATATGTTATAAGATACATTGTATGTGTGTAGTTTCATCATGAACTGTCTGGAATATTTTGTTTATGCGGGGTTGTCGCCCGGGGCCTATTGCACGGGTTGACACTCAGGCCATTGAATTTGTTTGTGATGCACGAGTGAATGCCGGGGCCTATTGCACGGGTAATACTCGGAGCCTTGTGATATACCTAGTACTATGATGGTATGAGAACTACATGTTGAATCGAATGATGTTGTGATGATTCTTTTATATGATGACTGTGTAACATGCTCTGTGATTTTATATCTATATGATTGACTACTTGTTACTACTGAGATTCTTTTGAATCTCACTCTTTTTCTATAAACAAATTACAGTACAGGCTGGTAGCTCAAAGGGCAAGAAGGTAAATACGGACAACTAGAGGATGAAGCTGAAAGATTTACTTTCTCTGTTGGTTGTCTGTTTGGATATTTTGGACATGTATATATTGTATAAATCGGTAACTATGACAATAGTATAGTAGTTGAACTGATAGTACTTGTAGCCAGGTATATGAATGGTAATGTAATAAAGAGATAACTTAGTTACATAACACTTCCTAATCGTTAGAGAAACATTAACGATTGAATACAACGTGAGATTGAAGCAGAGACACGCTCGTATACTCTGATAAAATGAAAGGAAGTATCAATGAGTCTAAATGAGATAGTGAATATTTGTGAAAAATGTTTGAAAACTTTTTATTCCATATGAAAAACCTACTCAATCCTAGATTTATCTCCTGAGATAATGTTGGGATTCATTAATGTTTTTAAAGTTTATTTAGTTTGGGATTAAATCCTGATTTCACAATTTATTTTACTACTCTTTTGTACTCATATGAGATTATTGGAAGTAAGGTATTACATGCTCAGCCGCCCTTCACGATGGTACTCACGGTGACTTCTTCGCAGCAACGACAAGTACGAACAGAGAAGGAGGGAGTTTCAAACGCCAACAACAGAATATAGGAAAGAAGGTGGAGGCGGCGGCGGCGACTGGAAGGGTGGCAGGAGAATACGACGGAATATTACCTACTGCGTTGGAAGTGAGCAGTTCGCGGCGGTGGAAGCAGAGGGCGAAGTGAAACGTAACTGATGAAATGAACTTTCGCGGCCGTTCTAGGTTTGAAAATTAGATTTTTAAGACCGGTTATTTAGATAACCGGTCTTAAAAGTACTTTTAAGACCGTTTATTTAAATAACCGGTCTTACTAATTACTTTTAAGACCGGTTATATAAATAACCGGTCTTAAATTATTGATCTTTAAGACCGGTTGTTAAAACAACCGGTCTTAATAATAAAGTGATTTTTTTATTCATTTTAATAATTTATTTTTAAGACCGGTTTTTTAAATAACCGGTCTTAAATTATTGACTTTTAAGACCGGTTATTTAGAAAACCGGTCTTAATAATATCGTGATTTTTTATTCATTTTAATAATTTATTTTCAGACCGGTTGTTTAAATAATCGGTCTTAAATGATTGACTTTTAAGACCGGTTATTTAAACAACCGGTCTTAATGTGTTTTTGAGACCGGTTGTTTGTATAAGCGGTCTAAATAAGATTTTTTTAGACCCGTTTTTTAGACAACTGGTCTAAAAAATTGCTTTTAATTACGGAATTGACACCGCGTGTTTCTTTTAGACCTTATCCGCAATAACCGATCTAAATAATGCGGTCTAAAAATGCTATTTTGCACTAGTGGCCCTAGGATAAGTACATGCCAAACTTATAGTTTATATGATTTTATAAAGATGAGAGTAGAGCAAAACTTTGATAAGACTAATTATGATTAAAGACTTGATGAGCTATAATGAAGAATTTGAACCTCTAGTTAACTATTTCAAAAGGTTTTAAATTTTTTTAGAAAAGCACATTTATTTACAAGTTTAAATATTTTGTTTGGGCTAAGTTTTCAACTATTTGTAAAAGTGTTTTCTTCCCAAGACCAAACTTAACTTAATGGTTCGAATTCATTATGCATATAATTGTTCTTAATAGTGATGAAAATAAGGTGTCACAGTGCTCATCACAATATCAAGCGCTAAAAGCTAATAGTTGTTGAGAAATATACAAGATTCAAATGGAATTTCAATGTTTCAGATTTTAAGATTTTCAATTAATGATTTTTCAATAAAAATGATCATTTTTTGATAAATTGACTATTGAGTGATTATCTTTATTTTATACTCTATGCATAGTAAAATAATTTTAGTAAAAGTAAGATAAATTAAAACTGAACCATTCAAGTTAGATCTAATGATCTGTAAAGGCAGTGAGCTCTTGGTGCTCATCATTGCAATGAGCACTGAAACTAGTTCCAAATTTTTTTAGTGATTTTTTCCTTTAAAATAAAAAATAAAAGTCACAGTGGAGTTATTGAAGATAGATGTACCAGAGAATATACAAGGACGATTTGTGGACTATCATTGCAAACCCTTTGTATTCATCAATGCTGAAGATTTTTTAGCTTGTCTTTCAAACCCTTGTAATTCATCGGGCCGTCTATTAGACCACATAGCTTAGGACGCAAAATTGAAGAAATTGTTCAAGATATTCAAAAGGCCGAATTAGAATGAAGGATTATTTTGTTCAGATACTTCAGTCTAGTTGAGACACATGAAGGCGGACTCATCTTCTCTATTTTTTCTCAAATTGATATATTTTAATAATATATTGTGTATTTTATATTTTATAACCATAATTAAAATGATTTCAAATTTTATTAAATAATTCTAATAATTATTTTATCATTGCAAAAGATTTTTACAGTAATAAAAGGTTTGTTTATTATTTTTTATTTTTTTGGATATATATCGATCAAGTTAAATGATTAAAATTCTTGTTGGCAAAAACATTGAAGTTCTAGTTTTTCTATTAAAGAAATTGTCTAATATTAATTTTATATCTAGATGTTTGAAAACCCCATACCCACCCGAAAACGTTCTGGTATTCCCTTTATTTATAAAGGCCATTTATTAGAACCACAAGATGATCTTTAACCCAACCCCCCCCCCCCCAAAAAAAAAAAAAACTAAACTAGTATGGGAAAACCAATTGAAAGTGATGACTTTAATTTGATCATTCAATCACAAAACACATATAGAGTAAACTAAGTAAATTCAAATTCATATTTATAAACAATGTTAAACTCATAACATATTACATTATATAAACCCCACACACATATATAAACAAACCCAAATGAGAGGAAAGAAACAGAGAATAACCAATATGAATTAGGGAAAATTCCATTTAAAATACCTAAATTCAAAATCAGGCTTGCACTTTTGATAAATCCCTAATAATAAGGCCTATAGGCCTAATTAGGAATTTCTAAATTTAATGATTTTACCAAATTGTCCTTATGCTATTTTCTCTACTCCTCATTTTTTTTTAAATTTTGATTTGGGGCTTCTTGTTTCAAATTTTCAATACAAATTAAAGGAAAAGGTTTTAAATTTTATAATATCTTTATAATATCAGCTCAAAGATATTTTTTCAAACTTCTGTCATCCAGTTTTCCCCCCCAAAATTTTCATCCATTTTTAGTAAAAAGGATTGTTAATGATGTACTTGCTTATAGCTCAAAAATTTTGATTTACCTTGACTCTTTGACTGAATTTGTTTCTGGCAGTATATCAGTAATTTTCTAATTGAAGGTAATTTATAGTTACCTTGACTGTTGGACTAATTTTGTTTCTGGGTGAATCAAAGATATTTTTTTTATGAATCTACAGTTTCAAAAGCACATATAAATCATGCCACTTCAAGGTTTAAATGATTGAGAGAACTTACCCTTCAATGTTGTTGTGAATTGACTAAAAGTTGAGATCCTATAAGTAAGTGTGGATTATGGCCTTAGGGTTAAAAGTCTATAGGAATTTGCAATTAAAAATCTTCAAAATTTTAAGTATAAAAGGACATTATGGTCTTTTAACAACACTCATGAAATCCCTAATTAGGCCTATAGACCTTATTAGGGATTTGCTAAAAGTGCAAACGTGATTCTAAATTTTATTTCAAATGGATTTAATTACACTACTACAAAAAAGGGTTATTGTGACACTTATTTTTAAACTAATTGTGATGCTTAGAAAGTATCACATATCCTATCACCACTAAAAGAAGCGTCATATATATATATATATACACCAAAAAACATATCTTATGGCACTTCTTTAAGGAAGGGCCACAGGAAGTGTATACTTACTATGTCACTTCTTTGGAAGTCTATATTTTTTTTTAGAAAAAAAGTTTGCTTCTTGTGGCACTTTTCTAAGGAAGTGCCACAAGAGGTATTTTTTTAAAAAAAATTTTCCGTTATTTTCTTTTAAAACCTTATAATTATAGTTTATAACACACTTTAAACATATTTCCATATCGGCAAAAAAATGAAGAAAAAAAAACTACAATTAAATAACTCCAAAATGATATAAATTAACAAATAACTAATTAGGAAAATCACTTCTAAGTAAAATACAAGTGTTAAAAATAAATAATTATTTTATTTATGTAACTCATCAATGTTAACAATTACTACAACTAAAAATTATAACTACTACATATCTTCACATACAACATATATATAATAACATTGGATTTTATCTCATTTATTTTTCAGCATATAAAAATGAGAATAATTTTTTCAGATTTCATAATAAATTAAATATAAAATATATTGAGCAAATTAAACTATTAACTACTAATAAAGTTAGATTTGTAAGCACAAAAATTAAAAGAACTTACAGTGTATAGGAAGCCTGAATAGAGTGAGCTGAAACCTTAAACACAACACCTGAAAAAAATTAATAAAGGAAAAAGACAAAGAAAAAGTTTCATTCATGTTTTAAAAAAAAGTGTAGTTAAGAAGACAATGTGTTGTACGTAACTTTAAAATATATTAAAAAAAATGAAAGTGAGTGGGTACGTACTTACAGGACGAAATGAAACTATAAGGAGGATGGAATGGGACAAAAAGGGAGGAGGAATGAGGTCGGTTTGGTGCAAGTAATGGAACCAAAGAAATGAGGAGGAAGTGCTGAAAATGAAAAGAGGAGAAGGAAGAAATGTGAGAAGTGATGGAACAAAAGAATAAAGAGGAAGTGTTGATCAAAACGGGGACGGTGATGAGTGACAAAAAGAGGAGGAGGAAATGTGGGGACTAAGAGGATAAGGAGTGATGACACATGTTGAATGAGAAGTGGATATCAAGAGGATAAAGGTGATGGAAGCAGATTGCGGGAGAGAGAAAAATTTGAAAAAAATAACTTTGTGTGGTGCTTATTAAGCCAAGTATCACACAATGCGTAACAGCTGTGACACTTCCTTGAGCAAGCACCACAGCTAGTACTTCATTTTTTTAAAAAAATAAAACACCTTAGGTACTACTTGGTCAAGCAAGCGCTACATTAGACCCCTAGGTAGCTGTAACCAAGGAACAAAAAACCGGATCGGTCAATGAACCGGTCACAGCACTGGTTTAAGGGTTAATGGTTCAACCGGGGTCGAACCGGTGGTCAAACCGGTCATATTAAAATATTATAATTTATTAGTGGTAAAAATCTTTAGGTAAAAAATGCTTAAAATATATTAGTATTAGTTATGATACCTATATTTATATAATGACATCTCCTTTCCTATAATTAATTAATTATTATATCCTCTAAAAATCATTTTTTTTAGATTTATTCTTTTTTTACTTACTTTTCTCTTCATTTTGGTCTTCAAACTTTCATTTTTCCCTAAAAAATAATGTCCAATAGTAGATAGAAGAATAAAAAAATATATTTTATAAAAAAAAAAAAGGAAAACCGGTCGAACCACCGGTTTTGACCGGTTCGACCGGGTCGAACCGGTTCACCGGTTTTGCTATGAACCGGACCGGATCACCGGCCGGTCACCGGTCGGACCAGTTGAACCGGCCGGTTCGGTCCGGTTTTTTTTTCAATGGTTGTAACACTTCCTTGAATGAGTGCTACAACATGCCAATTTTTTTAAAAACAATTAAAAAAATTCTAGAAGAAGTCGTGACACTTCTTTAAAGAAGTGTTACAAAAAGTGCGCAACTATTTCCTATTTTTGTAGTAGTGTTAGGATTTTCCCAATAAATTATTTCATGTGAATTTATATTTAAACAATAATATTTTGAAAATAAGATTCATGCTCTTGTGTGATTGGAAAATGAGAGAAGGATAAGAATTAGAAAATATTAAATGTGATATTGATCTAATAATCATGAATGGATTATTAAAAGATGCAAGCAGATGGAAAAAGAAAAGAAGAGAAGCCAGAGCTTGACCTAATTAAATATTACCCACTAAAAAAATAAACTAGAATGCATATAGTATCACAAAGAACGTTTCCAGATCCTTAACTGTAATTGTTATTAACTCATCAGGGGTAATCATTATCTTCATTAAAAGGAATGGAGGTCTGCGTCATTTTCTTCATTATCGGGTAAAATTTGTTTTCCCCTCTCCTAAAGAATGTTTATACTCAAACCTTTTTTATGAAAGTGAGATTTGAATTTATGCTAGCTTTGATATCAAAGCTTAATAAAGAATCGGTAACTATCATGTCATAAGCTTAAATAAGTAGGAGATGCATACCCCAATTCCTTTAGGGCCTGTTTGATTCAAAGGGAGGGGATGGGATGGGAGGGAATAGATCAAGGGTCATTTTGTTTGATTTAATTGGAGGGAGGAGAGTGGAGGGGAGATAATAACTAATTTATCATTTTACCTTTATATGTTAGTTTACATTTTTTATGCTTATATAAATAATTTAAATTAACTTTTTTGAAATAAAATTTATTTAAATTAGTTTACACCTCAATATAAATTAAATAAACTATCAAAATTCAAATTTGTTTTACTAAACGGATACAAATTTATTTTAATTCACACTGTTGGAATTACTAAAATAATTATTGGTAAACAGAATGAGATTATAATTTTGTACAAAAGAAGCATCACAGAAGCTGTGAGAGACGAGGTCAAAACTCTGTGAGTGCGTGTTTTTATTTTTTGCTCAAGGGTATCACTGAAAATATGAAAAAAATCTTGGGGGTAAAATAGTCAAATATTTTGTTCCCTCCAAATCCCCCCAATTTGGAGGGAACAAAATGGAGGGGAGGGGAGGGATTTGGAGCCCCTCATGTGGCTCCCCTCCCCTACAACTTTTCATACCAAATAAGGAGAGGGGCTCATTTTTCATCCCCTCCCCTCCCCTCCAACCAAACAGACCCTTAATGTAGACACAAATCTATTAGTCTTCTATAACATTGTGGTCATACAAGACGAACCAGATAAGCATTCGACCACGTGCTGGCTCTATTACCAAATTTTAATAACAAAGTGCTAATCATGTATCATAAGTTTAAACTAGTAGTAAGGGTTCCCCATATAGATTACATTATATAATCATATATAATATTAATATTAATTATATAAACAATATATATATCAATTATAAAACAACAAAATTCAAATTAAAACGTCATTAAGGTAAAAATAAATAAATAATGCAATATTAAAGCAACAAATTACAAATAGAATAAACATAAACCAACATAATATAAAAATATAAGAAACACAATATAACAAAAAGAGGAATAATAATGCGAAAAACATGGTGTGTGTGTGTCAATTTGTAATGTAAATTATAAAACTATCAGAAACGAAATATAATGAACATTAATTTATCATATATTATTTTATCAAAATATATGTTAATTAAATTATAATTATTAAATATGTCACTTAATTTCATATATTAACATGTTAGCATATTTTAATTTCATATATTAATTCAATTTCGTATAATAGTTAATTAGAGTGATGTATACACACACACTTAATTTGTTTGAATTTGAACATATATAAATATATTATTGATATATTGTATATAATATATTTTATATATACAAAACATCCCCCAAAAAAAAAATATTAAGTGTATACGATTTAAATGTTTTTTTTACGGAAATATACAATATAAATGCTGATATAATACTGTAGATTATAGTTATATAGTTTTCTATTAAATATTATATAGAATTTATATATCAATATAATATCTACATATATTTTTTTATTTTATTTAATTAAGGGTATAATATCTATAGAGGTACTGGCCTCCAATTGCTCATAACCGTACCATTGTTTCATCTAAATCCAACACAAATTGACCCTAGATTCTAATATATAATGTGTAGATATCACATCATCATAATTATGTTTCGTTTATCATATATCATAATTATTTGTTACAACATACCATATTTGATTTTCTTACGTAATTCTTTTTTAAAAATATTATATCGAATCTATACTTTGAATTCAAAACAGTATTATTAATTAACTATAAATTTACTAAGTTTTCAAATTATCATGTCAATTTAAATTTTAAAATATTTTAATATTAATAATCAATAAATTAATATATTTTAAAAGATAATTTTTTTTATAAATGTTAATTAATATATCCAAACAAATAACATAAATCTTTATCTTTATCCGCTTTTCCTATACGGCTAGTTAAATATTCTTGAACGATCTAACTTCCAAGGCTATCTATATATACACAGACTATGATTATGTTGGTGTTCACTTGATCATTCACAACGTTAGCCTAAGAAAAACCTTCTTGTTTTCCTTTTCGCCGTCAATATGAAGATGTTGACGAAAAGCTCATATTTATTACTGTCAGTGTTCATATGTTATCTTCTTGGGGTATTGATATCGTCCTCAAATGGTTTACCTCTCTCAACAAATAAGAGATGGATCGTGGACGAAGCAACAGGGAAACGTGTGAAGCTTGTTTGTGCTCATTGGGTTGGTCATCTTTCTCCAATGGTGGTCGAGGGTTTAGACAAATTGCCTCTGAACGATATTGTTGATCAGTTCCATGATAAAGGCTTTAACTGTGTTCGTCTCTCTTACTCAACCTACTTGTTTACTCGTTATGCCAATCAAACTGTGGCGAAAACCCTATCGGGTTTGGATCTACCGGTGGCCACTAAAGCCGCCGTAGCCAAACACAATCCTTGGGTCCTGAACATGACTCATCTTCAGGCATATGAAGCTGTGATTGATGATTTGGATAAGAATGGCGTTATGACTATTATTGATAATCATGTTAGTTTCCCAAATTGGTGTTGTGATAATGCTGATGGTAATGGATTCTTTGGAGATCGACACTTCGACCCTGATGAGTGGCTTAAAGGGTTAGCTTTTGTGGCCGGTCACTTCAAGGAAAATTCCCATGTAAGTTTATTAAGCAATATATCTTTATATAAGTAGATTTCATTAGTTTCTATAATTTGGGATATGAATTAGATTTAATTAGTTTCTATAATTTGAGATATGGGCAAAAAGCGATTGTGATATTTTCTTTTCTGCTTTACTTATTTCCTTTTAGATGTTTGGAGGTATAACTTTTTCTTTATTTTATTAAGGATAAAAGTAGAGAAAAATCTTACAAAAGCCTGTGGCTGTAGGTAAATAATCAATGAGAGGTATATTGTCATGGTCTCAAGGGCATTTAATTAAATAATTAATAAGCGGTTTATTGTCTCAAGGGCATTGAAGTAAATTAAGAAAAAAAATTTAGGCTCGTACCCAAGAAGTATTTATAACAAAAGAAATTCAAATATTGTTATATATGTGTGTATATATTAATGACTACCGTTATATATAGTTATTTTTAATTAAACTGTTGATATTGTAAATCAATGCTTGATTATATACAGAGAATCTCTAAACTTCATATTCTTTTTCAGGTGATAGCTGTTGACTTGAGAAACGAGCTAAGAGGTGCACGACAGAACGAGCATGATTGGTACGAGTACGTGAGGAAAGGAGCAAGAACAATTCACAAAGCAAACCCTAAAGTGTTAGTTATTGTTTCAGGTTTAAACTTCGATAGTGACTTCACCTTCTTGAAGAAGAAGGGTCTTGACTTGGAAGACTTGGGAAACAAGCTTGTGTACGAGATGCATTTATACTCATTCACAGGACCAGCACAAGACAGGTGGACGATTCAACCATTGAACAGAATCTGTGCTGACACTATTGAATCACTAGTGAACGGCCAATCTGCATTTCTGATGAGCGGTGAGAACGCGGCGCCGTTGTTTGTGAGCGAATTCGGGTACGACATGAGAGGTTTGACTCCGTCTGACAACAACTTTGTGCCGTGCTTCGCGGCATATGCGGCAGCGGCGGACTTGGATTGGAGCTTGTGGGCTTTTGGAGGAAGCTACTATGAAAGACAAGGGCAGATAGGAGTTGAAGAGGCATATGCTGTGTTGGATGGCACCTGGAAAAACTACAGGGACCCTAATTTTACAGACAAATTTCAGCTTCTGCAAAGAATGGTTCAAGGTATAGATCTCAATCATACTTACACACATGTGTGTGCATATAACTCGTAGGAAACTCTTAATATTGGTGGTGTGGAGAGGGGCACCCAAAGTCGACGAAGACTGGGGACCGTGTCTAATATGAATTAAAGGAATTGGGTATCATACAGTTAACTTCAAATTCTCCCAAATCTCTTAAATTTTTAGTAGTCAAATACAAATATGGATCTTCTTCCTTGTTACATTAATATATAACAGATTGATTGAGTGGCTTAATGTGATGTTGTCATATATTTGAAATAACTTAGGAGAGTTTAGCCCTCAAGTTTAAAGGTTATTTGTTATTTGTTTTCCTTTGGAGCTAGAAAATGGGGGAAAATATTTACACATAACCTAATTACCTCTTCTTTAACAATCCGAATCAATTGAACCAATACTACGTCCAGAAGACACTTGATATTAAAAGAGAAACTTTGACCTCCCAATTCCTTGTTGTTGGATCTACTCCTCTATGCTAGCATACTTGATATGTTAATATATATACATATATATACTGGTACTTAAATATTTGAATGTGATTGAATGTGCAGATCCAAGTTCAAACATGGCCAAGTCACACATACTGTTTCATCCAGTGAGTGGAGGATGTGTTCATGTGAACAAGGAGACGGACAAACTTGAAGTAGGGAGTTGCATTGAGAATTACAGCAGATGGAGTTACGAAGGAGAAGGGTCGCCGATAAGATCGTTGGAGTCGAATGCGTGCTTGAAGGCAACTGGGGAAGGTCATTCTGTTAGGGTTTCCAGAGATTGCTTGAGTGAGCAAAGTTCATGGAAGCAAGTTTCAGCGACGGGTCTTCACTTGGCTACTCTTGATCAAATAGGTCGCCGTAATTTATGCCTTCAAAAGGACTCAAACTTTTCAAACATCATCACTTCAAAGTGCATTTGCATTGGAGATGATTCTAAGTGCATGGATAATCCTCAGAGCCAGTGGTTCCAACTTGTTCCCATCAATGTGCATTAGTCTATAGGCATTCATGATTGATGAATTGCGTGCCTTAGCTTGATTTATATTTTATATTATTTACTTCCCTTTTTCCCTTAATAAGACAAATATATTTTGATATTTACAGTAGATATAAAGAAAAACTTTTTTGTTTTATTTGGATTTTGATATTATGCTCTGTTTATAACATCTCCATTTTATTTAATTTGTTGAAAATTATAAAATTTGAGGAGCTAAATCAATAATTGAATAATAAGCTATACTGATCATAGGTACAACAATTGTAACCCACTTGGGTTTACTCTAATCATCCATTAGTTGAGGGTGATATGATCCAACAACCCTAAACTCTAGGAATTATGAGGGAGACCTTGGTTACCATCCCTATAGAGGGAAACTCCACTTATTTTACTTGGGGTTTGGATCAATATCCCTTCACAATTAACGACTGTGTTAAGTCCCCCTATTTATATAGATTTAAGGGTTATCACCAACTAATACTCCCCTCTATGCTTCTAACGCTTTAAATAAGCACCACAAGTGTACGGGCCATGGAAATAATATAGTAGCAAATCAAGGTCATCCCACAGAGATTCAATTAAACTAATGATTAGGCATTAAATTTCCCATGTTCATTTAAGTTGAGAAAATCAAGAAAGAAAATAATTTGAAAATCAATTTAAGCAAAAGCAAAAGTCCTAAATTTAATATTTTTGAAATTTCAGTGGAGGAAAAACAACCTAGAGTGGCTAATCCCTTTTTCAAGGTTAGAGCATGTATTTACCCAATTAAATGCACTTAATGTTAATTTGTTAATCTAGAGTTTAAATGGATATAAGTATCTTCCAATTACTAATACCCCTCTCTCAAGTTAAAATTGTTATTCCTAACTAATTTACTCAAGAAGCAATAAATGTCCAATTTCACTATAATATGATTATATGGGTCCAATAGGTATATTCCTATCCTATTGGCAAATTAGAATAAATTCTAATCCCACATTACTTAATCCTATGGTCCAATTAAGATACCTCTTCCAAGGCTAATCTAAATTCCCCAATTCATATTTAGTGGTGATCAAGCACTAAATAGATAAACAATCCAAGATTAATAAACAAAATTAATAAAAAGCACAATTAATTGGTTCATACATGCTCAAATCCTCAAATTAGTTCATAGCTACTCTAGATTTAAACATATTAGCCACACATGGCTTTAATTATAATCAGAGCAGCAGCAGTAAAATATTTCAGAGTCAAAACCATATTGCCAATTAAACTAGAACAAGGGAAAATGGCGTATGAAAGAACTTCTATTGTAGCTCACTGTCAAAAGAGAAGGGATAAAACCATGACTTCAAGACATCCTTGCTCCTTGATTCAATCTGAAAATTGATGAATAAAACTGTGAATAGTGCCGATGAAGATTCAATTCCATTCCCTCTGTTTCTGTAGCTCTTGTGTTGATTCCAAGGTCTGCTAGTTCAGTTCAGAGAACCCTCTCCGCCTCTCACTCACGACTTGAATAAAGAGCTCCCACTATGAGTAAGCGTGGCTGCTGAAGATGAAGCCTCCATTGTCAGAAAATGTCAGCTACTCCCCTTCTGGTTCAATGTTTGCTCAACCTCGGCTCTTCCTCCCTTATCTCTCAAGCTTTAGGTTTGTGAGTTGCAGAAGCTGACCATGACGCCACTTCTGTCTCCAGTAGCTTTTACTCTGGTTCGTCATGCTGAAATCTGGTTCAGACTGTGACGACAGTACCGCTGCTACCGTCAGACTCTATCTCTCTCTGGTTCCCTAACATTGTTGCTGCAATGATGATGAAGAACAGTGGAGGAAATGACGCCTCTTCAACACTCAAAGCTTCGGCGATGATGGCAGTGAAGTCCCAAATGGTTGACGGAAGAAAGAGACCGATGATGATGACGGTGATAGCCTCAGCTCCCAGCTCTCAAGCATCCGTCTCAGCTTCCCTCGTCTTCAGTCCAATCACGGCTAGCTCCTCCTTCAGCCACCATGCACCCACAGCTAACTCTCAAATTTGTCGCTCCCTTTCCTTCCTTCCACAACGGCTCCTTCTTCTCCCAGATATCCCGCCGCTACTGTTATCAAGCTCGCCCCCAACAAAGAAGAAGAAACAGGGAACTGTGACGACACACCGAAATTCCTTCTGTCATCACTCCGGTCGCCGTCAATATTTGAAGAAGAAGACTACCTCCCACTGTCCAACTACTGCTGCCGTCCAACTGCCTACTCTCTAGAATAATGCTGCGGCCGCTCCCCCTCTGCTTTTTCTTTCGCTCCTCCGTTTCTTTCATTTTCTGTACAGACCTAAAGAGATCCCTTGGTCAAAACGTACGTTTTGACCAAGGGACTAAAATGAAATTATTTGAAACTTCAGAGGAGGGACTAAAATAAAATATTTTGAAATGTCTTAGGGCTCAATCAGAATTTCCTGAAAATACAAGATCTTTTCTATAATTGTTCCTTTTTCAGAAAAGTGAATCCTTACTATTATTAGCCTAAATTAAATTATTTCTATTTTAGATTAAAAACTACAATATTTAAAACAAAATCCCCAAATGATTCACTAATTTCATTTGCTCCCATAATCTCATAAAATCTCATAGAAATCCTTCAAAACTTGCTTAGATAACTCTCCAAATATCTCTAAAATATTCTTTAATTGTATTAAAAATGGAGAGTTATCACACCCCCACACTTGCATCAAATCTTGTCCTCAAGATTTTAAAAATATAAAACAACCAAAGAAACTCATGGAAGCAAGGCTTTAAAGCAAGTAATATAAAATTGGAATTAATTCAAAATTTCAAGAGTAATGCTTTATTAGAACTCTTTTCCATCTTCTAAAAATGCAAGTAGCAAGGCAATTAATTTGACAAAGATAAATCACAATAAAATGCCCCTCACAAGGTATGTGTTTGCACTCATCTCTCAAGATAATAAATGGCTTGTATTTCACTCAATTCCACCTATTGCAACCCATCTACCATAGGCTTGTTTATCATCTCAATCTCCACTATATTATCCCATTGCATACTCAAATCAAAAGGACTTTTCCAATGGTTGTAATGAGTAAGGTAGGATAATGAAATGAAAATGGTCAAATGATATGGAAGAATACTTTAATTAGTGCTAAGCAATTCAATGACATCCATGAAAAATGAAAGACTATTCACTTAAAGAAAGCAAACTCACTTCTACTATACACAACATTTATTAATTAATCTTCACAATTTTTTTTTCTATTCATTTTTTTTCATTCTATTTTTATACACCTTTCTTTTCAATCTTTTTTTTTATTTCACTTTTTCTCTTTTCTTCTTTTTTTTTCTTCAAAGTATCCACACCAACTCATCATATAACATAAGCTTCCTAATCCTTTCATTCTTGTTCTAAAATTGCTTACTTAGCACTTACTAAAGTGGCAAATGGATGGAAAAGGAAAAATATAAAAATTGCATTTATCAAACAAAGGGCTATTTACTCAATGCGATTTTCTTTTAAAAACAAGTTGAGGCTCAAATAGGGTAAAGCAAAGGATTTTCATATGATAAGGATGGTCATTTGGCCTAACTAGCTATGAAATGAATGCCTAAATCATCTTTGTGTATGCAAAAAGATTTAAAGCTTCAAAAGAGATTCAAGACAAGTTCTAGAGATGAAATCACAATAAGTGTACTCCCTCTTGAAAGAAATGAATATTTAGGCTCAAATTTCTCACCGGCATTTGACATCCTAAAGTCACTTACCTAAGCCAAATCACTTGCCTATTTACTAACATTTCAAGAAGATAAAACCGAATTCTAATAAAACTCAATCCTTTTAAATTCAAATCAACCCAACTTTGCCAATGTGCACAAGTAAAATCCAAGCTTCCATGAAAAACAAAATTTTTGTTCAAAATTTGTCAAAATTTTTCTATTTATGTGCAAAATCAAAGAAATTTGTCAAACTTGAGGACAAGTTATACAAAATCAATGGTATCTCTCAATCACCCCCACACTTAAATGTCACATTGTCCTCAATGTGAACACGTAACACTAAGTAATGGAAATAAAAAAAATCACCATATCCAAGTGTAAGGATAGCCAAAGTTCCAAAGATTTCAAATGTTCACCAATTAAGCACAATTCACAAATGTCACCATTCAACTCAATAGTCACAACAAATATCAATCACATGCAAAACTAGACTATCACCAGCACTCATATCCCAGAACATGTTATTAACAATCAACTCGAACAAAACAAAGAAAAGTAGAAGAATACTCCCCTCTCAATCATTGTCTTGTGCTTTTGAATGCTCTATCTTGTGGCTATCAAAGTGGAATGCATCATCAGGGGCTACCAAAAGTCCTACAAAATCAAAACAACACATCAAACAACACCTTGGGTTGCCTCCCAAGAAGCGCTAAGTTTAAAGTCTTCAGCCAGACTATATGAGAAACTCATGGAGGTTGTGCCAAGTGATAAACCATTGCTTGTCGATCCACCTCACCACCATGATAGTGCTTTAGTCTTTGCCCATTCACCTTAAAGCAATTTCCTGTGCTCTCATTTCTAACTTTAATTGCACCCTTTGATGACACGGAAACCACTCGAAATGGACCAGACCATCTAGATCGAAGCTTCCCAGGAAACAACTTGAGTTTTGAATTGAAGACAAGAACCAATTGCCCAGGCTCAAAATTGCGCTTCAAGATATGCTTGTCATGCCATTTCTTTGTCCTTTCTTTATATAATCTTGAGCTCTCATATGCTTGAAATCGCAATTCTTCCAACTCATTTAGCTGCAACAGCCTTTTAGCTCCAGCTTCGTTGTGATCCATATTCAACTTCTTAATTGCCCACCATGCTTTATACTCCAATTCAAGTGGCAAATGACAAGCTTTCCCAAAAACCAACCGATAAGGTGACATGCCAATTGGAGTACGAAAAGCTGTTCTATAAGCCCACAAAGCATCATCAAGTTTATCAGACCAATCTTTTCTTGTAGGGCCTACAGTTTTCTCCAGGATCATCTTAATCTCCCTGTTAGCCAACTCACATAAGCCATTAGTTTGAGGATGATATGCAAGTGACATTCGGTGGTGTACTCCATATTTTACCAATAGAGCCTTGAAATTCTTATTGTTGAAATGAGTGCCCTCATCAGTAATGATCGCTCTAGAAGTGCCAAATCTTGTGAAGATATACTTCTTCAAGAAGCGAATTACTGTATTGGCGTCATTAGCTTGGCAAGCAATAGCTTCAGCCCATTTGCTCACATACTCCACCGCAACAAGAATATATTGGTTTCCTCTTGAAGATGGGAAAGGACCCATGAAATTCATCCCCCAAACATCAAATAGCTCTACCTCTAAGATCCCAGATTGAGGCATCTCATGTCTCTTGGAAATGTTACCTGTTCTTTGACATCTATCATACTTGGAAACAAAATGGTGAGCATCCTTAAATAAAGAAGGCCAATAAAAACCAGAATCAAGTACTTTAGATGCAGTTCTTTGCCCCCCATAATGTCCCCCATATACAGATGCATGACATTCAGTTAAAATTTCCTCTTGTTCAACCTCAGGCACACATTTCCTAATAATCAAATCAGCACATCTCTTAAAAAGGAATGGTTCTTCCCATATATAGTAGGCAACATCATGCAAAAATTTCTTTCTTTGATAGAAAGTCAAATCAGGAGGTAACACATCACATGCCAGATAATTCACAATATCAGCATACCAAGGCAAATCATAACTGCTAATAGCAAATAACTGTTCATCAGGGAAATATTCATTAACCATTAAATCATTCACACAATCAGAAGAGTTCACAATTCTAGATAAATGATCAGCAACTTGATTTTCAGTTCCTTTCCTATCAACTATATGCACATCAAATTCCTGTAACAATAAAACCCATCTAATCAATCTAGGTTTGGACTTTTTCTTCCTTAACAGATATTTGATAGCAGCATGATCAGTGTGAACTAAAATCTTAGCACCCATCAAGTAGACTCTAAACTTTTCAAAAGCAAACATTATAGCAAGCATTTCTTTTTCAGTAGTAGAGTAATTTACCTGAGCTGCAACTAGTGTCTTACTTTCATAGTAGATGGGATGGAAGATCTTAGCATGCCTTTGCCCCAACACAGCTCCAACAGCATGGTCACTCGTATCACACATCACTTCAAAAGGTAGTGACCAATCAGGAGCAATAATAATAGGAGCTGAAATCAATCGACTCTTCAATTCTTCAAAAGCCTTCATGCACTCCTCATTAAAGTGGAAAGGAGTATCTTTCTCAAGTAATTGTGAAAGAGGCTTTGAAATCTTTGAAAAATCTTTAATAAATCGATGATAGAATCCAGCATGCCCCAAGAAACTTCTCACAGCTTTGACGTTAGAAGGAGGAGGAAGTTGCTCAATCACAGAAGTTTTTGCTCGATCAACCTCTAAGCCCTTTTTAGAAACTTTATGCCCAAGGACTATCCCTTCAGTCACCATGAAATGACACTTTTCCCAATTGAGAACCAAATTCATCTCTTCACATCTCCTTAACACCTTATCCAGATGTATCAAACATTCTTCAAATGATTCACCAAAGATTGAAAAGTCGTCCATGAAGACTTCCATTATCTCTTCTATCATATCAGAGAATATGCTCATCATATATCTTTGGAAAGTAGCAGGGGCGTTACAAAAACCAAATGGCATTCTTTTGAAGGCAAAGGTACCATAAGGACATGTGAACGTTGTCTTTTCTTGATCTTCAGGAGCAACAACAATTTGGTTATAACCTGAGTACCCATCCAAGAAGCAAAAGAATTCCTTACCAGCTAATCGATCTAACATCTGATCGATGAAAGGAAGTGGGAAATGATCCTTCCTTGTTGCTTTATTCAACTTTCTATAATCCATACACACTCTCCAACCTGTAACTGTACGAGTGGGGATGAGCTCTGATAAGTAAAATATTTGCATATTCATTTTCACTTATATGATGATTTTGTGGACTATATTTGAGCTGAATGTAATTAATTTGGGTGTAATTAATAAATAAATAATGATTTTCTTGCAGCTATGTATAGTACCGGATTAAAAAGAATTAAAGAAGGAATTTAAGGGAAGTTACTATTCACACGGTACTATTCACTGTGCACTGTTCATGCGGTACTGTTCACTGTAGAAGTTTCACTGTAACGGACGGTGTGGTCGGTTCACTGTAGCCGTGCGGCTCCTGTAGCAGTCGGTGCACTGTAGCAAGTGGGTGGTCGGTGCACTGTAGCAGTCGGTGCACTGTAGCAAATCACTATAGCAAAATATTGTAGCAGTCCGAAAATGAAGCCTATAAATAGAGCTTCTTGGCACCCTAAAATGGAGAGGAAGAAGGAGGAAGGAAGAGAGAGAGAGAGTTTCTATTTTAGAGAGAGAGTTGTTATTTTTAGAATTCATTTCTTGCATTTTTTTACTTCTTGCATGCCTCTTACATGGATGGTTTTACCTCCTATATGGAAGGCCTAGGTAGTCCTCCTTTATGGATGGTATAGGTTGCCACCTACATGGATGGTTTTACCTCCTATATGGTAGGCTAGATTTTCCATTTTTATGCATCTTGTAGTAGTATTTTTATGTTTTTGTAATTAATTTTTATGCAATATTTATGATTTTTGGAATATATTTTGGTTTTGTTTTTAATTTTATCATGAGCTAAATTTTCCTTTTCCTAGGGTGATGACGTAGCTTACTAATGACGGATTGAATCTTAACTTATTAAATCTAGTTTTAATTTTTCCTTCATGATTGAGTTTTAATTATTGCTCTTAATGCTTACAATTGATTGGCCACATTTTGGATGATTTTAATATGCATGTTGAGACCGGAAGGAGATACATGTGTGTGGATCCTATAATTAAAACCATAATTTGCATATGAAATAGGAATATATTCATATGGGTTGTGTAGTCTTAATTGAGTTCCATAAATCTTAATGCATAATTGATTGCTTAAATTCATATAGGAATATATTGGGTTAGCAATTAATTATAGAATTACTTGACCTTGGAAGAGGCTAGTAATTAAAATAGGGAAATTCGACTATCAATCATGTGGAATAAATAGGACTAGAGTAGATAAGTGATTCAATCCGGAATTTATTAAGTGAAATCTAATCCCTAGGGCTTTTTCTCATATTTATCTTTATATCACTTGTATTCATATTTCATCATTTCTATCTTGTAATCTCAATCACAACTAATCAACCGACTAAATAGAATTAAAATTACCAATTTTGGTACTTAGTGATCAATCCTCGTGGGAACGATACTCTACTCACTTCTATATTACTTGATTACGACAGTGTACACTTGCACTTCTAAATACACCATCCTACACCCGTAACAAGCTCATCATACTCATTAGCAATAACTGTCATTCCTCCTTTCTTAGGAATACATTATACTGGACTAACCCAGGAGCTATCTGAAATAGGGTAAATGATTCCAGCATCCAACCATTTAATCACTTCTTTCTTGACTACATCCTTCATCATAGGATTCAATCTTCTCTGATTCTGAATAGACTTCTTATGATCATCTTCCAAAAGTATCTTATGCATCACAATTGAAGGACTTATACCTTTGATGTCGGCAATTGTCCAACCCAAAGCCCTTTTGTGATCCCGAAGAACTTTCAATAACCTTTCTCTTTGGTCTTCAGATAAAGAAGAAGATATGATAATAGGAAGTGTCTCAGATTCACCCAAATAAGCATATCGAAGATGTGATAGTAAGGGCTTAAGCTCAAGAATTGGTGCTTCTTCAATAGAAGGCTTCAAAGAAGTTTGCCTTGATTCCATCTCTAACAACTCAAATTGCTTTGATCGATTACTGTAAAGAGAAGAAGTCTCAAGTAACCTCTTGCATTCAACTAAATTCCCTTCTTCAACATCATAAATTCTAAATAACACAGCTTCCAAAGGGTCTTTTATAACATAAGATTCTAAAGTCTCTTGAATCACATCATCTAGTATATCAACCCTGAAGCAATCAGTTGTGTCCCTAGGATACTTCAATGCCTTGTTCATATTGAAAATAACTTCTTCATCATTCACTCTCAACTTGATCTCCCCTTTTTCAACATCAATCAAAGTTCGAGCTGTAGCAAGAAAAGGCCTTCCTACAATGAGTGGAAGAGTGCTATCTTCATCACAATCTAACACAATGAAGTTAGCTGGAAAAATAAACTTATCAACTTTAACCAACACATCTTCAATAATACCCTTTGGATAAGCTAAACTTCGATCAGCTAAGTGAAGTGTAACAGAGGTTGGATGAGCTTTACCAAGTTGCAATTTCTGAAACATAGATAATGGCATCAAATTGACACTTGAGCCTAGATCACATAAAGCTCCACCTTGAAATTTTTCTCCAATTATGCAAGGTATAGAAAAACTACCAGGATCTTTCTGTTTAAGAGGCAACTTGTTGAGAATAATAGCACTACATTCTTCAGTGAGGGGTACTATTTCATAATCACCAAATCTTCTTTTCTTACTCAACATCTCTTTAAGAAACTTCACATATTGAGGCATTTGCTCTAAAGCTTCAAGTAAAGGGAGATTGATGTGTAATTGCTTGAAGATCCCCAAAAACTTCTTGTACTGCTCATCTAAAGCTTTCTTTTGGAATCTTTGAGGAAATGGCAAAGGTGGTACCCATTTAAGATTTTCATTGGTAGGCTTCTTCTTCACTTCACCCTTCGTAGACTCACTATCAACTTTTGTCTTTTGAATAAACTCTTCATCATTCTTTATAATGATCGTAGGAGTCTCGTAGCCATTAGAAGCTGAAGGTTTCTTCACTGTTTGTGAAATCTCAGGTAACTCTTTACCACTTCTCAAAACGAGAGCTTTACATTCCTCTTTTCCATTGCTACGAGGATTAGTCACAGTATTACTTGGCAATTCCCTTTGCTGTAATGCATTCACAGCAGTTGCAAGTTGCCCCACTTGAACCTCAAGATTCTTGATGGATGAACTCAATGTTGTATTAGTAGCAACTTGATCTTGAGTACTCTTCAATTGAAAACTCATAAGCTGAGACATCATTGCTTTAAGATCAGTTTTGGGCTCTTGAATAGGCTTAACTTCCTTTTCCATGTGATAGAAACCAGGAGGTGCCATTGGATTTGAATTAGAAGTAGATGCTTCATTAAGAGTTGCACCATGTTTCCAAGAGAGATTGGGATTTTTACGCCATCCAGAGTTGTAGGTATTGGAATATGGATTAATCTGATTGTTACTATGGTAATTTCCTGCATAATTGACTGACTCAATCTGTTGAGACATAAGGCATTGTCCCATAGCATGTCCATCTCCACAATAATCACAAGGAGCATGAATAGCATTAACCCCCATGTGTCCACTTTTGGATAGGTGTACTTGAGCTTCTAGATGATCAAATATCTTGTTGAGAGCATTTAACATTCCCACCAATTGTGATGAAGTGTCATCATTAACTCTCTCAGTTGACTTCACTGATCTTCTATCATTGTTGTTTTGAATAAAGTCAGCTGATAGGTCATCTAAGCAACTCCAAACATAATTCACCGGTTGCTTTGTAATTCCTCCATTAGTGACATCATTCAATTTTGATCTAGATTCAGGAGTCAACCGGGTACAGAAGATTTGAAGTAAGACCCACTTCTCAAAATTATGGCCAGGACTCTGCCTAACAAGCAACTTGAATCTCTCCTAAGCTTCATATAAGTGTTCCCCAAACTGTTGGCAAAAATTAGTAAGAGCAGCTCTTGCATCAACCATCTTGTTATGTGGAAAGAAACGAGATCTGAACTTATCTTCCAACACTGCCCAAGAAGTGACACTACCTTCTTCTTAATTGTTGAGCCACTCTTTAGCTTTTCCTTGTAGAGAATAAGGAAAAAGCCTAAGGCGGATCACATCATTAGGAACTCCATTTTACTTGAATGAGTCACAAACATCCAGAAATTGAATCAATTGCCGATTTGGGTCTTCTAAATCATTCCCGGCATATTGATCATGTAACTCAAGCATCTTCAGCATAGTCTGCTTGATCTCAAAATTATTAGCTTGGAATTCAGGCACTCTGATTCTTGATTGATACCCACGAGATTGTCTTCCCAAGAAATCATTGACACCCAAACGGTCATTCTCATCCTCAGCCATCACTGTAGTATCAGTTTTTACACCATTCCTTGCTCGAGTATGAGGTCTTGTAGCTTCCAAAAGTTCTTGGATGCTCCTTGTTTTCTGTGGTGTCTTTGCAACTTTGGATCTACGGGGCATATACTAAAGTACCTGGAAAACTAAACAAATCTCAAGAGTATCACACTAACACAAAGAACTAACAAAAATAAAAATAAAAATTGCTCAAGCTAAAATTACTAAAGGAATTCTAATTCTAATCACCAATTTACTTGAATCCCTGGCAACGGCGCCAAAAACTTGATGCTACTGAATTTTAAATAAGCACCGCAAGTGTACGGGCCGTGGAAATAGTATAGTAGCAAATCAAGGTCATCCCACAGAGATTCAATTAAACTAATGATTAGGCATTAAATTTCCCATGTTCATTTAAGTTGAGCAAATCAAGAAAGAAAATAATTTGAAAATCAATTTAAGCCAAAGCGAAAGTCCTAAATTTAATATTTTTGAAATTTCAGTGGAGGAAAAACAACCTAGAGTGGCTAATCCCTTTTTTAAGGTTAGAGCATGTATTTACCCAATTAAATGCACTTAATGTTAATTTGTTAATCTAGAGTTTAAATGGATATAAGTATCTTCCAATTACTAATACCCCTCTCTCAAGTTAAAATTGTTATTCCTAACTAATTTACTCAAGAGGCAATAAATGTCCAATTTCACTCTAATATGATTATATGGGTCCAATAGGTATATTCCTATCCTATTGGCAAATTAGAATAAATTCTAATCCCACATTACTTAATCCTATGGTCCAATTAAGATCCCTCTTCCAAGGCTAATCTAAATTCCCCAATTCATATTTAGTGGTGATCAAGCACTAAATAGATAAACAATCCAAGATTAAGTAAACAAAATTAATAAAAAGCACAATTAATTGGTTCATACATGCTCAAATCCTCAAATTAGTTCATAATTACTCTAGGTTTAAACAGATTAGCAACACATGGCTTTAATTATAATTAGAGCAGCAGCAGTAAAATATTTCAGAGTCAAAACCATATTGCCAATTAAACTAGAACAAGGGAAAATGGCGTATGAAAGAACTTCTATTGTAGCTCACTGTCAAAAGAGAAGGGATAAAACCATGACTTCAATGACATCCTTGCTCCTTGATTCAATTTGAAAATTGATGAATAGAACTGTGAATAGTGCCGATGAAGATTCAAATTCTATTCCCTCTGTTCCTGTAGCTCTTGCGTTGATTCCAAGGTCTACTAGTTCAGTGCAGAGAACCCTCTCCGCCTCTCACTCACGACTTGAATAAAGAGCTCCCACTATGAGTAAGCGTGGCTGCTGAAGATGAAGCCTCCATTGTCAGAAAATGTCAGCTACTCCCCTTCTGGTTCAATGTTTGCTCAACCTCGGCTCTTCCTCCCTTATCTCTCAAGCTTTAGGTTTGTGAGTTGTAGAAGCTGACCATGACGCCACTTCTGTCTCCAGTAGCTTTTACTCTGGTTTGTGATGTTGAAATCTGGTTCAGACTGTGACGACAGTACCGCTACTACCGTCGGACTCTATCTCTCTCTGGTTCCCTAACATTGTTGCTGCAATGATGATGAAGAACAGTGGAGGAAATGACGCCTCTTCAACACTCAAAGCTTCGGCGATGATGGCAGTGAAGTCCCAAATGGTTGACGGAAGAAAGAGACCGATGATGATGACGGTGATAGCCTCAGCTCCTAACTCTCAAGCATCCATCTCAGCTTCCCTTATCTTCAGTCCAATCACGGCTAGCTCCTCCTTCAGCCACCATGCACCCACAGCTAACTCTTAAATTTGTCGCTCCCTTTTTTTCCTTCCACAACGGCTCCTTCTTCTCCCAGATATCCCGCTGCTACTGTTATCAAGCTCGCCCCCAACAAAGAAGAAGAAACAGGGAACTGTGATGACACACCGAAATTCCTTCCGTCATCACTCCGGTCGCCGTCAATGTTTGAAGAAGAAGACTACCTCCCACTGTCCAACTACGACTTCCGTCCAACTCCCTACTCTCTAGAATAATGCTGTGGCCGATCTCCCTCTGCTTTTTCTTTCGCTCCTTCGTTTCTTTCATTTTCTGTATAGACCTAAAGAGATCCCTTTGTCAAAACGTGCGTTTTGACCAAGGGACTAAAATGAAATTATTTGAAACTTTAGAGGAGGGACTAAAATAAAATATTTTGAAATGTCTTGGGGCTCAATCAGAATTTCCTGAAAATACAAGATCTTTTCTATAATTGTTCCTTTTTCAGAAAAGTGAATCCTTACTATTATTAGCCTAAATTAAATTATTTCTATTTTAGATTAAAACTATAATATTTAAAACAAAATCCCCAAATGATTCACTAATTTCATTTGCTCCCATAATCTCATAAAATCTCATAGAAATCCTTCAAAACTTGCTTAGATAACTCTCCAAATATCTCTAAAATATTCTTTAATTGTATTAAAAATGGAGAGTTATCACCCCCCCAAAAAAAGTGCCCCTCAAGTCAAACACCACTTATCTCAAAGGTGGTCAACTTGAACAATACAAACTAAAGGGGTTAAGGTGTAATTAAACCAAAACATTTTCGATTTATGAAAACAAACATGAAGGTTTCTTTAAAACACTCTAATTCATATTAATTCTCAAATAATTACTGGAGTAACAACTTCACCACATAGCCCTTTATTCCATGGTGCTTCAATCTTTTGATGTTGTCCCTGGTACATTATTAGAGACGATTTACACATTGTTCCTCAACCCATCTATCATGGTTTGGCGTTGATGAGCTATTCCAAGCCTGGCCATCTGTAATGTCTTTACTGCTTCAGCTATATCTCCTTGCTACACTTATATTCGTGAACATGGTTTCTAATTTCACTCTACTTGTTTAATTGATCTTTGCTGTCTGTATTTTGGTTCAAATCCAGTCTGACCAACTAGCTCATTATTCTTTGACCCTGCCATATCTACAAACATTAGCCTCCCTCCCGTTGTTGGGACATTGAGGATGATCATGCAGCTGCTTCTTCCAGAACTTCTTTCATTAGAAACAATACTTTTAATAATCCTGCGCTTCTCTACCTTCTGAATTTCTTTTGAAATTTTTCCTGCTTCAGTTCCAAATATATAGGGCTTGCTACAATTTTTAAAAGGGAAAATTCTAATTAAACCTATATGAACTAAAAAAAATCCAAATTTAGGCCTACACTTTTAACAAATTTCTAATCATTCCTATAAGCCTTATTAGGGATTTCCGAATTTGGAGATTTTACCTGCATGCCCTTTTACCCTTTTTCTCCTTTCCTTCTTCGCTTTATGTATATGCTCTATTTGTGAATCTCCATTCGTGGTCTGAGCCTCTCTCCAAAAGAGTACAAAGTAATCGTGCTATCTTTTTCCCAACTCCTTCGAGCAACAAGGTAGACGAGCACCGACATTTTGAGATATGTCTTTTGATACCTTATCCCGTTCCTTCTTTTACGTTCGGACGGATTTATGTGAGAGCCCATCAAGTGGAAGCACCACTTTAGTGGAAAGAAAGTCGCTACTGCCAACATGGAGGTTTGAGATGCTCCAGCAAGGGGATTCAAGGAGATGTTGCGTAGTTGTCCTAATCATGAATAGAAGACCTATGTCTTGCTTGAAGCTTTTGCAGTAGGATTGGATCTGTCCACCTTAAATATGCTCAACAATGCCTCCAATGGTGGAATTGGTAAGATACGGGTTTGTGATATATTAAAGTTGTATGAGAACATAGCTTCTAGTTCCTTGCAACAATATGAAAAATCACGTTCTAGCTATTGAACATATAAAGAACCAAGCTCTTCAAGTGGTACAATTGTGTCTAAGGAAATTGTTGCTCAACTTGAAGCAATGGCCAAGAGATTCGATCACTTAAGTTGAAGATAAAGAGAAATTCTTCCAAGAATGTGAATGCCATCCAAACCCCAAGTCCTTCTTGTGAAATATGTGGAGAAGCCTACTCCTATGAAGAATGTCATCATACTATGGAGTCGGTGAATTATTTGAACAACAATCAAAGATATCCACGTGGCAACCCTTACTCTAATACCTACAACAAGGGTATGAGGAATGCAATCAAGAATCTTGAGATAGAAATGGAACAAATTGCTTCACACTTGAGTGCTTAACCAAGAAATGGCCTCCCAAGTAATACTATCCTTAATCCAAAACAGGATGGAAATGAGGAATGTAAGGCCATTAATTTGAGAAGTGGCAAGGTGCTACCAGATGTAACTAGATCAAGTAAGCCTAGCCCAAAGCAATATGACCAAGTAATTATTGATGATTAAGAAGTTACGGATCAAGCAATCGCAGCTGAAGAGGATGACACTAGGAAGAGAAAGCAAACTGAAGAAAGTTTGGATGATGTTGTCAAAAGTAAGAAGGTAGAACAAGAGATGAATGATGAGAAAAAGAGGAAGCCCACTTCCCCCACCATTATACCACCTCTACCTTTTCCTCAAAGATTTAAAAGGAAATAGGAAGATGCTTAATTCAAAAAGTTTGTGAACATGCTCAAGCAACTCCATGTGAACATTCCTTTTGCTGAAGCTTTAGAAAGCATGCCTAAATATGCTAAGTTCCTCAAAGATGTTTTATCCAAGAAGCGGCGATTCAATGAATTTGAAACCCTGGCATTGACTGAGAGTGTAGTATGGTTATTCAATGAAAGTTGCCACTAAGCTTAAGGATCCAGGAAGCTTCTACATCCCTTGCAACATTGGCACTAACTTTAATGGTAAACCTCTCTGTGACTTGGGTGCAAGTATTAATTTGATGCCTTTAGCTGTTTTCAATCAATTGGGTTTGGGAGAACCAAGGCCCACTACGGTGACCCTTCTCTTTGCGGATCGTAGTATTTCTAAACCTAGAGGAATCATTGAAGATGTCCTAGTTAAAGTGGACAAGTTTATCTTCCTGGAAAACTTTGTTGTGCTTGATTGTGAAGTTGATTGGAACATTCCTCTCATTCTTGGTCGTCTGTTCTTAGCTACTGCAAGAACCCTCATTGATGTAGAGAAGGGTGAGATCACTTTGAGGGTTGATGATTAAAAAGTGATAATGCCAAAAGCCTTGAAGTTTTATGATGATTTAGCTCAATGTTCTTTTGTTGATATATTAAATTTATTTATTCCTCAAGAATCATATGCCTCCATGATCAAAGACCCTAGAGGCATTTTTGATTGGTGAGAAGAGCTTGGAAGAGTTTATTGATAAAGCTATTGAAAATCTCTTTCGTATGGAATCATTTCCTCATTCAAGGTCAAGGACTTTTGAACCACTTGAGGTGTCTGATGCCTTAAGTACTCCATTAAAGCCTTCTATTGAAGTTCCTCTGGCTCTAGAGTTGAAGCTACTACCTTCTCATCTCAAGTATGCTTATCTTGGGACTTCTAACACTCTACCGGTGATCGTATCTTCTATCCTCTCTGATTTACAAGAAGAGAAGCTCCTATGAGTCTTAAGAGAGCACAAGCGTGCCATTAGGTGGACTATAGCCGACATCAAGGGAATAAGCCCTTTTATTTGTATGCATAAGATTTTATTGGAGGATGATCATAAAACCTCCATTGAGCATCAGAGGTGCTTGAATCTGATGATGAAATAAGTGGTCAAGAAAGAAATTCTCAAATGGCTTTCAGCTAGAATTATATATCCTATCTCCGATAGTTCATGGGTGAGCCCAGTTCAATGTGTCCCTAAGAAGGGTGACATGACTATAGTGGCTAACACCCAAAATGAACTAATTCCTACTCGCACGGTAATTGGATAGCGAGTGTGTATTGACTATCGAAAGCTTAACACTGCTATAAGGAAGGACCACTTTTTGTTGCCATTCATTGATTAGATGCTTGACAAGCTAGCGGGCCAAGAGTCACCGGTACAAAAATCACTTTTAAGACCGGTTAAAAAGGGCATTTTAGACCGGTTCTGGATCAGGTCTTGATACAGCCGGTCTAAAAAGTATTTAACTTTTTAGACCGGTTAAAAAACCGGTCTAAAATATGAAATTTTAAGACCGGTTCTACAACAACCGGTCTTAAAGTTTAACTAACGGAATGAGTAGGAAATTTCAGTATAAAAAAATAACACTTTAAGACCGGTTCTAAATTTAACCGGTCTTAAATATTAATTAAAGACCGGTTATTAGGAGAACCGGTCTTAAAAGTTTACTTCTTTAAGACCGGTTCTCTTAATAACCGGTCTTAAATATAGATTTAAGACCGGTTAAATTTAGAACCGGTCTTAAAGTTTAATCTTTAAAGACCGATTCTCTTAATAACCGGTCTTAAATTCATATTTAAGACCGGTTATAGTTAGAACCGGTCTAAAAATTTTGTTTTTTTTCCGGTTTTATTTGTTTCAATCTTACCCAGGCTAGTAAACCATATTCAACAACAATCCCCCCTGTGCCACATTACATATACATGCATATATATATATATATTGACAATCAGAAGCAGTGACAACATCATTTTTATTTCCAGAAACAATTGGTATTTCTCAGAATGCAAACTTGCTCCAAATATAGAATCATGAAGCCTAAAATCCTTATTAGTTCCCCTTTCCCTCTTTTGTTAAATATGACCTTAGTTACCGTAATCGGTATGAACCTATAAATGTCAGTCTGTTCAAGGGAAAAACACTTGGCCCTTACAATCCTCGACTCTCAACAATCACATAATGAACATTATGAAAAAAATCATTAAGAACAAACACATTCAATTCCAATGACTACCAATAACACATGATCAACTTATTCAATTCTTAGAAACAGTACAATATTAACAATTTATAATTATCAGGCGTTTTGAATCACAGCACCACAATTAAACAATGATAGCAGGAAAATTGCGACATTATGTGAACTTGCAATCTCAAAGCTTGTAAAGAGAAGGAGGAAAAGAAATATTTCTCATTATATGGAAAACATTCCTAAGCTTTACAGAGAAATGAAAAAAGTGGAGGAAAATTTACAATAGTGATCCCCTGCCTGAATCAACAACCAACTAGTATCACCAATATCCAAGAATTTTTCCTGAACAGAAATATAAACCAAGTTAGATATATATGAAAACCATAAGTATTATTAGAACAACATAGGATCGGATTCAAAAACTTACTAATCTTGTAAAAGCTCATAAATGAATTCAGCACAACAATTGCGGATGAAATTAATATCTTATTCAAGAAAGGGATCAGCAAGATCAAACATCTGTATGTGTAACTCCGAAGCCAAACAAAACATTAACTTACTAACTTAAAACAATAAAGTAATACAAAATTTTTGATATATACATTTATTACCTCCTCGGTAAAGTCAGTCATGCCTAGGCTGATAATATTGTAAATTTGCCTCAACATATAAAGACCACATAAGTTGGAGCCCAGTGGTTGCCTACGGGTCTGAAAAAGAACATGATATCATCAAAGCATAGCTTATGAAACACATCTTAAAGAAAACAAATATGTACTAACCTTTGGCGTGATCCATGTAGGGTCTTTTAAGTCACGAACATGCCTACCACACTAAGCGTGTAGGAAAGTCCGTATAGCCCTATCATCAAAATCACAAAGATTACTTATTCTACACATAAAATTTACACACAAAAGGTAATAAAGCAAGAAAACTTACGAGTTCATGGTCTTCTTCAAGTCATTCCCCGGTTTGAAGTGGAGGGAGCAGAGGAGGATCACTGTGTAACTAGCCTTACACAGAATAACCAATTTCCAATGATCCCTTTAAAAAAGAGATGAATGTTAAGAAAATATAAAGCATTATATGTGATGTTTTGGAATATAAATTTGATGTTTCTTACCCATGCACATAAGGAACCGAGAAACAGTCAGTTTCTGTTTCACTGAGCCTTTGTGATAAATATCTATGTCTGATGGTAGAAGTGGTCCCTTTCTTCGTGGCATGAGCTGGGCACATGAATCCAAATTTAGCGCTCTGCCTAGAGGAAACCAACCTATGATTCATGTACCTACAAAAATGGGAGAACACAAATTAAGGTTACATAGCGTAATTTTTAAGATATTTACTTCCATTTGAAGAAGATACTTACATCAAAAAAAGCTGGACAATCGCAATCGTAAGATTTTGTCTAGGAGCGACCATGGACATTAAATCATCCCTTTCAAGATAGCATGCCACCCCTGACGGTCCAACAACTGAATCCATAGGCCAATTTCTAGTCGGGAAAGATGTATCAAATGCCAACATAATCACTTGCCGCATCACATTCAGTGGTGGAGGCTGTGAAACTTCACGAGGAAAGGGAGCTAGACTTGGGGCTTTGATCGGGGAATCTGCAGCTCCAACAGAAACAAGGTTTTTCGGCTATGATATGAAGGTACCCAAGACATCGGCCACAATCTTAAACTCCTCAGAAGGGATAGGGATAGGTGCGTCTGCGATAATAACCTCCTCAACTGACACCCTAACCTAATCATCTGTCATCTCGAGGTGGTGAACAGTTGATCCTAGGTTGTGCACACTCCCCCGTGCAACTAACCGTCTCAGAGGATCCTCAACATATAATTCACAAGGCTCGGCATCGTCCTTTCCAGGACCCTCTGATGACTATCCCACATTGCAACAACTCCTTTTGGTGCTCTGCTTATGGCGATCGAGCGACTGTGCTTGGACAGAAGCGGTGTCTTGTCTTGTGCTCACCATGGCATATACCTCGTCCTTCATCTTGCTCAACCAGACATCCAATAGTGCATCAAATGATGCTTCTGCCTCGGCCCTTGCTTCTGCCCTCGCAGTGGCCAACATATGCTCCAATTCATCTTTCGTGACCATGTTGGAGGAGGAACTGCGTGAGGAGGATCCAAAGTAATCCTTTATACCCACCCCTCCTCCAACTCCCCTGACGCGGCCTGGATGCTCACGTTTTCCAGTAGCAACCGTGAGAATGTCATTCCTCCCATCCGGCTTGAAGGCTCCCTCGGCTTTCTTTTTTTGAAGTTCCTCCTGTGAGATATACAAAAAACATACATGAGTAATGAAACATGTTTATTAAACAGTTAATAAGAACAACGATACTTACAATTTTTCACCGACTATACGAGACTGGTCACTCATACAGGATCCACCACTCTTCCGGTGAGCATGCAACCACAACACTTCACGCCGTATCGAAGATGGTGGAGATAGCAGAATAGAAGGATTGGATTGAGATGCTTCTTCCAATCTCCTCCATTTGGACACCAACAAGTCTTTCTCAGCCTTTGCATATCCCCTACGAGACATTGTGTAGGGGCAATCATTCTTACTGCCACTCGGTTGTGCCTTTTGCCTTCTTGCCTGTGAATAAGAAATGGAAAAAAAGGTTACAAACAGTAAAGACAAAAGATAAGTAAATAAAGTACAAAATAAGTTAACTCACCAAATCCTAAAAAACTCCTGCCATGTCGCTTCATCGATGTACGAATACTTGTTACAAGGAGTAGGACGAGGCTTACTAGCTGGCACCTCGATATGCACGTAATTGTTGGCCAGATTCGTCTTGAACTTCCTCCTGCGCTCACAACAATACGTCATAGTCTTGTAATACAAGATCTCACTCTGAGGAACGTTGTAGGTGAGCTGTTATTCATGAATCAAAGGAGTTAGTGACAGTAATGAAATGAATTTGATAAAAGAAACATACAGAGGGAATTTTATACCTGAATAGTATCCCAAATATGCTGCTTAACCTTTTTGTCGACATTCCTCCACTCCTCTATCAATATGCTAGGCTTATTCCATGCGAGGAGGCCGACAAAACTCCTATAACGACTGGCATTCGGCCTGATCGGTTTCCAGTATTGATCGAATTGGATCGGTATCCTCTCCCCGGCAGACCGACTTAGGGAAACATCCCTCAACCGTGTGGCCATCCTGCCCTTTCGTCTGGGCTGGTAACTCGGCTCACCCGATGACTGCCCCTGATTAACACTCTGAGGCTCGCTGTGCTGAGCAGTAGGGTGCACCTGATCCTCTGCTATAGGATACACCTGATCCTCTAATATAGGATGCACCTGATCCTCTGCTGTAGGATGCACCTGATCCTCTGCTGTAGGATGTACCGGATCCGTCATTATACTGTTAAGACAAATTGTTGAGTTAGTAAGTTATAAAATAACTATATATATAATCTGCATATAAGTTATAACGATAATGACTTTAAATAGATAGCTAACATTTAAAGTAGATTTATAAAGAGATATCCTCCCATATCCCTTCACGATGATCATTTCTTATGCCGTGTTCATTATCAGTTTCATCTTCTTCGTTCAATGCAAGAAGACCCCTAGAAAAAGAAGGGGTCTCGAAAAGATCATAATTTGAACGAATTTCCTCTTCAATATCAATGACCCTTTTTCCTTGGAGAGCTACAGACCACATTTTATTTTCCTGATCAATAATATAGAACACTGGTTTCGCTTGATCTGCTAAAATGAAAGGTTCATCTCCAAAACTTTTATTGTTCAGATCAACTAATGTAAACCCTGACTTATCGATCCTCATACCATTATTGACATCAACCCACTTACATTTGAAAATGGGAAATTTAATTTTAACATAGTCAACCAACCAAATCTCGTCAATAACCCCATAATAAAGTATGGCTGCCAATGTAAGGTTATTATCTTTTAAACTATAGAAGTGCATAGATTCAGCTACTAACATAACACCACTGTTCTGGACAGTGCTCCTATCATCCAGGGACTTTGTGTAAAAGGTATTCCTATTGATCACAAACGAAGTCCAACTTATGACATCAAACTTAGGACTACGTGCTAGTCATTTAATTGTATCAGAAACACATTCTTCCCCGTCAACCTTGTGTTTAAACCAATGTGCAAAGGTCCTGGTATACTCCCTAATTAACCTTTATTCAGTCAATCGACTGTTCGCTTTCTGTACAATTTCTTTATGAGCATTTATGTAATCTTGAACTGCATCAACATTATTCAAAATGTACAAGTGGACTTGTTGTAATTCATCAGGATCCACACTCTTAATGGTAGCCCCGCGCCTACCCCCTTCTTCATCATGTCGTTTAGGAAGGCCGATATGTCCTACATTTGCCAAATAATGTTGACAGAATTACATGGCTTCTTCAGAAACATATTTATGAATAATAGAAGCTTCAGGCCGGTTAGGTTTTTCACATATCCTTTTAGGATTTTCATAGTTCTTTCAATTGGGTATATCCATCAAAAATAGATATGCCCACACAATTTTATCTCCCTCACTAGATGAACAACTAGATGTACCATGATGTCAAAAAAGGAAGGAACAAATAGCTTCTCAAGTTGGCACAAGATCAGGTAACCTTCATCTTCCAATTCATCTAACCTTTCCGTCTCAATGACTTTACTACAAATCGCATTAAAGAAGAAACACAGTCTGGTCAATATGTGTTGAAGATCATATTCGGCGATGCCTTGAATAGCCACTGGGAGTAGTTATTGCATCAAGACATGAAAATCATGAGACTTCAACCCTACTAACTTAAAGTCTTTCATAGACACAAGTTTCTTAAAATTTGAAGAATACCCTGAGGGAACTTTGATGCCATGTAAACACTCACAAAAACTTCGTTTCTCATCCTTGGACAAAGTATGAGTAGCTGAAGGACAAAAAGTTCTCTTATTATGTGGCCTCGGATGTAAGTCTGCCTGTATTCCCATTTCTTGCAAATCTAATCTTGCCTTAACGCCATCCTTAGAACTTCCTTGTATGTTGAGTAGTGTCCCAAAAATACTACCACACACGTTTTTCTCCACATGCATGAAATCAATACAGTGTCTGACATCAATGTTCTGCCAATATGGAAGGTTAAAGAAAACAAACCTCTTTTTCCATATATTTTTTTCATTTCGACTCTTTGAAGTCTTACCGAAGATGACATTGATATTTTTTACCTTTTCATACACTTTCTCCCCAGTCAAAGCCTCCGGAGCATCTTCAAACTCTTGGCCACCAAAAAAGGCCTTCTTTAATCTGCGATATGGGTGGCCCCGTCTAAGGAATCTCATATGACCAAGATAAACAATCTTTCTTCCATGTTGAAGTTGACGGTAGCATGTACCTTCTTCACAAATAGGACAAGCTTTGTGGCCTTTAACGCTATATCCTGACAAGTTTCCATAAGCAGGGAAGTCGTTTATAGTACAAAAGATCAAGTCTCGCATTTTAAACATCTCCTTCTTGTTCGCGTCAAAAATGTCGACACCTTCATCCCACAACTCTTTCAAGTCTTCGATCAGGGGTTCTAAGTAAACATCTATGTCATTTTCGGGTTGTTTTGGTCCCGAAATCAACATAGACAACATGATGTACTTTTGTTTCATACATAACAAAGGAGATAAGTTGTAAATTACCAACAGAACAGGCCATGAACTATGTATACTGCTTAGGCTACTGTAAGGATTCATGCCATCCGTGCTAAGCACGAGCCTAAGATTCCTAGGCTCTTTGCCGAAGTCAGGAAACAACTGATCAATTTTCTTCCACTGAGAAGAATCAGCTAGATGTTGAAGCTTTCCATCGGAAATCCTCTCATCCACATGCCATTTCAAATTTTTGGCATCAATTTCATTAGCAAACAGCCGTTTGAACCTCAGTATGATAGGAAGATACCACAACACTTTTACAGGGGCCTTATTTGATTTGTATCTGGGGGTTTCAAATATCGGACACTACTCTTTCTTTGTATGCTCTTTTCTGTACAATATACAATCATTAGGTCATGCATGGATCTTTTTATACTTTATCCCTAGTGGACACAGTATTTTCTTCGCATCATAGTATCGGTAAGGCAACACGTTATCATCTGGAAGCATGTCCTTGAAGGCTTCAAGTGCTTCTAAAAAACTCTTGTCACTCCATCCATGCCGTGCTTTCAAACTTACCAATTTCAATACAGCTTTCAACAATTGGTATTTTGTACACTCCGGGTATAGCGGCTTCTCATAATCACTGCACATATTACCATATGCATATGATTGCTCAAAAGCCTCTTCTCCAACGTCACGAATAATATCTTCTATCCGATCATTCAAAATCGTGTCATTATCATCAAAGGTGACCCCCCCTTGTTGAGTTACGCTTGGAATTTCTATTTCTTCATCATGCCATACCCATACTGTATAACTCTTACAAAATCCTTCATAAATTAAATGTGTATATATATCTGCAGCACTAAGTCGCTTCTCATTCAGACATTCTACACAAGGACAATAGAACATCCCACTATCATCATTACCAGAATTTCTTCTAGCAAATTCTAAAAAATCCCTCACCCTATTATCATATTCAACACTAGTCCGTTTAGCGTTTATCCAACTACGATCCATATATTTAAACACCTTTTTTTCTTCTCTTCTGTATATTAACTGCCCTGGAAAAGGCAGGAGTATGATGAGAGTATGAAAAGGTTACACTCATCAATTTATCTAGTTTAACAGAATTCTTCATTAGAATTCTGCATAAGATATAATTGCAGTATGTTCCATTTTCTTCAAGTAATATGGAAAATGTATCAACATACACTAGTAATTTCAGGACTTAAATTAGACCACATGCACAAGAATTGCTTTAGTCTAAACCCCAAATCACCTCTCAAATTTAGTTTCAAAACTAACTGAATATTATGTAAAAATTTTCTAATCAGCCATTCATGAGCATACATGCCAGGAAATTTGACACAATAACTTAAGCAATCCAAAGACTATAAAAACTAGCAATTATCAGTACCGTAATCCTCAAATAATCAAATCACACCAGTTCAGGCCACCATTAATTAAGGTTCACCAATTAATTTCCATCAGAGTAAATGTCATTTTTTTCTCCATTTCTATTTTAATTTCTAGTTCAATTATAGTACAGATTATTCTTGGATAGACAGTGAATACACAATGTCTATTTATACGAAGGATTGAGACAGGGGACATTACCTGTTTGAAGTAACTTGGACCGTGGCTTGAGGCGCAGGAGGAGAGGGGTAGCAGTGGCTGGAAAACACGCCGGAAGGAGAAATAAGAAGCTCAGCCGCCTTTCACGATGGTACTCACGGTGACTTCTTCGCAGTAACAAGCACGTACGAGCGAAGAAGGAGGGAGTATTTTTAAAAGCCGATAACAGAATATGGAAAAGAAGGTGGAAGCGGTGGCGGTGACTGGAAGGGTGGCCGGAGAATAAGGCGGAATATCACCTATGATCCTGGACTTAAGCAGTTCGCGGCGGTGGAAGCAGAGGGGGAAGGAAATGAAACGTAACTGATGAAATGAACTTTCACGGCCGACTAGGTTTGAATATTAGACTTTTAAGACTGGTTATTTAAATAACCGGTCTTAAATTATTGACTTTTAAGACCGGTTATTTAAACAACCGGTCTTAATAATAACGTGATTTATTTATTCATTTTAATAATTTTATTTTCAGACCGGTTGTTTAAATAACCGGTTTTAAATTATTGACTTTTAAGACCAGTTATTTAAACAACCGGTCTTAATAATAACGTGATTTATTTATTCATTTTAATAATTTTGTTTTTCAGACCGGTTGTTTAAATAACCGGTCTTAAATGATTGACTTTTAAGACCGGTTATTTAAACAATCGGTCTTAATTTTTTTTTGAGACCGTGTATTTATAGAACCGGTCTAAATAAGGTTTTTTAGACCGGTTGTTTAGACAACCGGTCTAAAAAATTGATTTTAATTACTGAACTGCCACTCCACCTTTCTTTTAGACCTTATCCGCAATAACCGGTCTAAATGATACGGTCTAAAATGCCTATTTTGCACTAGTGAGTTTTTTTGTTTTCTAGATGGTTATTCAGGGTATAATCAGATTGCTATAGCCCCGGAAGACCAAGAGAAGACGACTTTTACTTGTCCCTATGGCACCATCGCTTTTAGAAGAATGTCATTTAGACTTTGCAATGTTCCAGCCACATTTCAAAGGTGTATGATGTATATTTTCACTGATATGATTGAGAAAACCATTGAAGTGTTCATGGACGATTTTTCTGTTTTTGGTCAATCTTTTGATTCTTGCTTGGATAATATGGATGCGGTACTTAAAAGGTGTGAAGAAACTAATTTGATTCTCAATTAGGAGAAATGTCACTTCATGGTGCAAGAAGACATTGTACTTAGCCACCGGGTATCTAAGAAGGGCTTGGAAGTGGATAAAGCCAAAATTGCTACCATTGAGCAATTACCTCGACCTACAAGTGTAAAGGGTATACGAAGCTTCCTTGGCTATGCTGGGTTTTATAGGAGATTCATCAAAGATTTTTACAAGATTGCCAAGCCACTTTCCAAGTTATTGGAAAAGGATGTGGAATTCAAGTTTGATGATGAGTGCTTTCATGCTTTTGAGGAGTTGAAGAAGCATCTTATTTCTTCTCCTATCTTAGTAGCTCCGAATTGGGTTTTACTCTTCATTATTATAGCCGATGCTAGTGATTATGCAGTTGGGGCTGTTCTTGGGCAAAAGGCAGATAATCTATTTCATCCTATTTACTATGCAAGCAAGACTCTTGATTATGCCCAACTAAATTATACCAACACCGATAAGGAATTACTTGCCATAGTCTATGCTTATGAGAAGTTTTGGCCTTACATTATGGGTACTAAAGTCATTATTTACACCGATCATTCAGCTTTGAAGTACCTACTCACAAAGAAGGATTCTAAGGCGAGACTAATTCGATGGGTGCTTTTACTCCAAGAGTTTGACTTGAACATCATTGATAGAAAAAGCACTGAGAATCAAGTGGCTGACCACCTTTCATGGTTAAGTACTGAGGGCCAACATGATGCTTCTGATGAGATCTATGGGTCATTCCCGGATGAGCAGCTGTTCTTTGTTGACAATTCAACCATACCATGGTTTGCCAACTTCGTCAACTACTTAGTTTGTAGGGTTTTACCTCCAGATTACAATGCTCATCAAAGGCGAAGGTTTTTACATGAGGTGAAGAAGTACTTTTGGGATGAACCATACTTGTTCAAGAGGTTCCCTGATTAGCTTATTCGAAGGCGTGTCCCGAAGAATGAACAAGAGTGCATTTTGCATTGTTGCCACTCCTTTGATTATGGTGGCCATTTTGAAGGGAAGAAAGCTACTATAAAGGTAATCCAAAGTGGGTTCTATTGGCCCTTTCTATTCAAGGATGTATATGCCTTTGTTGTCCAAAGTGATAGGTGCCAAAGAGTGGGGAACATACCAAGAAGGAATGAGATGCCATTGAATATCATGCTGGAAGTTGAAATTTTTGATGTTTGGGGGATTGATTTCATGGATCCCTTCCTTAAGTCATTCAACAATGAATATATCTTAGTTGGAGTTGACTATGTCTCTAAATGGGTTGAGGCCACTGCATGTGTCACCAATGATGCTAAAATGGTGTTGAAATTCCTTAAAAATCACATTTTTACTAGATTTGGAACACCAAGAGCGATTATCAGTGATGGTGGTTCAAACTTTTGCAATCACCAATTTTAAGCTTTGATGAAGAAATATGGTGTCAAGAACAAGGTTGCATTGCCTTACCATCCATAAACCAATGGTCAAGCAGAAATCTCCAATCGGGAGATCAAAAATATCCTTGAGAAGATGGTAAATACTACTAGGAATGATTGGTTTTCAAAGTTGGATGATGCTATATGGGCATACCAAACAGCCTACAAAATGCTTATAGACATGTCTCCATACCACTTGGTGTTTGGGAAAGCGTGTTATTTGTTGGTAGAATTGGAGCATGGGGCTTATTGGGCTATTAAAAAGCTCAACTTTGATCCTTAAGTAGTGGGAGAAAAGAGGCTACTCCAAATTAATGAGTTAGATGAACTTTGCCTTAATGCTTATGAGAGTGCAAGGATTTACAAAGAGAGGACTAAGAGGGACCATGATAGAAACATTGTTCCTAAGAGTTTTGAACCAGGTCAAAAGGTTCTCCTTTACAACTCCAAGTTGAGGATATTTCCTGGGAAGCTGAAATCTCGATGGTCCGGCCCATTCACAGAGGTTTAACCATCTAAATTTGGTGATGTGGAGCTAGAGAATGAAAAAGGAGAAAAATTCTAGGCTAATGGTTAATGATTGAAGTATTATTGGGGTGGAGATGTGGCTAGGCTTGTGTCCACCATCTACTTGTCTAATAAAGAGTGACCAACATGAGGAGTCAGGCTAAAGACTATAAACTAAGAGCTTCTTAGGAGGCAACCCAAGTTATAAACTCAAAATTTTTTATTTTTAATGTTTTTGGTGTGTTTTGATAGATTTATGTTTGATCTTTGTGTTTTGTAGGAAGGAAAGGTACCTAATGAAGAATGAGCAAAGCTGATGCAAAAGAGGGAATTCTTGGGAGTGAGCATGAAGTTGTTGGAAGGATATGTGAAAAGTATTTTAGGGAAGTACACTTGACTATGAGCTCATATATAAGATTCTAAAGTACATATTTGGTTATTGATCAATTTTGGGTAGTACTGAGGCTACTTTGAGAATGTGATTAATTTTGACTTCCATTTGCATTGTGTATGGATGAGCTTGTGGTGTTAGTATTTCATGTGTTTAAAGGTGTAAGAATGCTAGTGATTTTCTTTATAATCCTCATGTTCATGATGCATTTTCTGTATGGTAAAGAGTGTGGATGTATTGAGATGGTTTTGGTGTTTGAATGGATGCATGATACTTGTTTCATAGTGTTAGAGTGGGGTCTGGACTTGGTTGTGATGTTTATTTTGCTAATTGAGAGTCTGTCTAAAATTGGCTTCAGCCAACAAGTTGTGTGCTGAAGCCAATCAGGTGTGTCTTTGAAAAGTTTTGCTCACTGTGTACTGTGCTTTATCATACATGGTGTTGGCTGAAGCACATTTTTCTCATTTGAAGGTTTTGGCGTTTAGTGTCATAAGCTTCAGCACACAAGGTGTGTTCTGAAACCAATGGCTATAAGCTATTTTCTGTGTTAATGGCTTCAGCACATAAATGGTGTGCTGAAGTCAAGTTACACTTGAAAAAAAAGCAAGCAAACAGAAAAAAAATATATATATATATAATTTTTTTGAAAAATACAATATAATAATATAAAAAATTAATTATTATTAAAATAAAATTTATTTGAAAAAAAATAAAAAAAATCAGAGAGATTCTTTCCTTTCTATATATCCTATACTTTTTCATCTTATTCCTACTCTACCCTTATGAATTTGGCCCACTACTGGTCCCCATTCATTCCTAAATCTAAAACCCTAATCCCCAAATGTCATTTCCCTCCTTCACTTAAACCCTAATCTCCAACCCTTAGCTCACTCTTTCAATCGCCCTTAGCTCACTCATAAGTCCTTTTCTACATCCTCAACATCCTCCCTGTCCCAATCCCATCACTCCTTTCACCCTCAGCCTCTATTTCTCTCTCGCCTCAACTGTCACGTCTCCCTCAGCTCCTCTAACGATATAGAACTCTCTGCCTCCAGCTCAACTTTTACCTTCTTCACAGCTTACTAACGGCTCTCTCGCCATTCTCCCTCCAGATTTATTTCCTCCTCCACTGACTACAAACCTTCAACAACTCTCACCTCCCAGCTCTCACTCAACATTGCTCAGCTCACTCTCACCTCTCTTGCCGTCACTCACCCTCAGATTCTCAGCTCCACTTCCCAGCTTCATCACCGCCTTTAACCTACCCTCACCATCGATCTCTCACAGCCCATCAGCTCAACTGATCCCCACCCATATTGTCTTCCACCATCAGCTCAGACCCCACATTGTCTCCCTTCTCTTTTTCCTTCAGCTTAACCGACATTTACCGCCACCTCCTTTCCCTTTTCACCATTATGCTCAACCTCTATCTTCTTCCGTTACTCTCACTCTCAGCTTCACATTCTCAGTACTGGTCTCGTCACCCCTAATCGACCTTCGACCTCCATAGCTCACTGTCTCTATTTTCTTGGTCGCTGGAATCTCTGTTTTCTGACAATTTCAGCTTTGGGTTTCTGCCATCGCAGCTCAGAAGCCGTGTTCAAGTCTGGGTTCTCAGTAATCTTCCTTATTTTGTTGTGTTCATGTTTTTTACTTCTCTGTTCTAGTTTTGTTGTTGTTCTTCTCTGAGGTAATTTTCATGTCCTTCATCCATGCTCTATTAGTGTTCTGTTAGATTAGAATTGAGATTGTGACTAGGGTGACAATATGAAGACTTTGTGGTTCTGATTAAGTATAGAAGGATGATGATGTTAGGCTTGAATAGATATGGAATGATTTGCGGATTAATGTATTGTGTTTCTTGCTAGGGAAGTCTCTGAAATTAACAAGTTTGGTCTCTTAATTTCCTAGATCACTTTGTATTTGTATTGGCTATCATGAGAACTAAAAAAAATGGGGGAAGGCTATTAAGTTCTGTAATTTATGATTACACTTAAAAAAAAGTGTCTAAAGGCTCAAAAACTTCAGTTGTGATCATCTATTTAAGTTTGATAATAAATTTAGAGCTGAAGTCTCTATAGAGGCTATCTCTAATCCTAATCCCAAGTTTCAGAATTTCAATTTGAGCCTACAAGATTTTAATAGATCAATGAAATTTTGTCAAATTTCTCATGTTTTAAAACATTCTCTTGATAGCTTGCATATGTTTCGTTACTTTGGAAATTCTGATCTGAATTGTGGAGAGGAATATTGGCATTTAGGCTTGAATTTCAAAGATGGCTTAAGGATTAGGAGTTGGAAATTACTAATGTTTGATTGTGCTAATAAGTTCTAGAGTTAGATAAGTTATTTTGGGTGCTCTTTAACCTTGTTTTTAGCATAATTGTTGGATTAAGAGTTGTAAATTGCAAATCTACTAGTTGCTCTGAAATCTTTTACTTGCTAATTTAAATGAAAAAAAAATTGCAATTCAATTTTTACAGTTTTGAAACTTTTGTTATTTCACAAATAAAACAATGATTTTGAAGGATTTCCTTGGCCATTTATATACTGATATTTAAATGGAATTGAATTTCTGTTTGTTTTTGTTTAAAAACAATTATGTGATTACATTTCAAAGGTTTCAGAACTTATGATTGAATTTTCATGCTTTTAAAAGAACAATTTTCCATTTGAATATGTTGTTGCAATATCAAATACTTGTGAGGATATATAATCGCCATTGTTGATGATTTCTTGTGCTCAATAGCTCTTGCATTAGCTATGTCAAATCTGTTTCAAGTTTCAAATGGTTTCAAACATGAGTGGCTACATGAGCTTTACTTTGTGCTTTACTCAAGTGAATTGGTTATGGAATTCTTTAAGTGATTTGTTATCACTTCAAAGTTTTGAACTTTATGATGATAGCCTTTTTGCTACATATTCAAGAATTTCAGCACTAACTCTGCTTGAGTCAATTGCACCAACATTAGCCATTATTATGTTACACTGATTTTGATAGCTAATCTAAGATCATTTGAGGTTATAAAAGAGGTAGCGAGGTTACAGTTAGGCTTGGAATCATAGTTGAAAGCTTTGGAATTAGATAGAATTCAAGTTTGGGGTATCTTTTCTTTCTTTTAGGATTGTTTTAGTTCAATTTTCTTTTTCTTTTTGTTTTGTTTGATTTTCATTGTTGTTGAGTGTTATTTGTGCATGTGCTTTTCTTGCTTTTCTCTCTTCAGACCATGACACCTAGCAACAAGAGGAAGCCAAGGACTTATAATATCCCAAAAGCTATAGTCCAAGATGTAGAGCATAAGATTAATGCCATAAAATTCCTCCATGACCAGGAATTTGTCAAATCTTTTGACTATAAGTTTTACAATCAATCCAATGCTAATGGGTTGGGCAAGTTACTTGGCAAGAGAAAGTATAGTAATGCAAGGTTTGTTCGCCAATACTACCTTCATGCTGCCTACTACAATGGATGTGTCAGGCTATGAGACAAGCAGTTAATGATTGGTCCAGATGATATCCAGGAATTTTATGGTTTGCCGGGTGTTGCTCCTGAAGATTGTGTGTATGCAAAGCTAAAGGATGCCGAAACTGATTTCCCTTACCCTCAAATTGCTGTAAAGTTGGTTCTTGGTGGAGAGGATACTTGGTTTGCTCTAAATAACAATGAACACTATTTGACTAGAGCTGATTTGACCCCACAGGCTAAATGTTGGTTGCATCTAGTTGCCAACAATATTTCTCCAACTAGCCATACCATTAGGCTAACCAAAAGCCTATGCCTTCTAATTTTTCTCCTAAAAACAAATCAACCTATCCAACTGGAGGAAATCATGTACCAGGCTCTTAATTCTTGCAGTCGGAATCACTCTTACAAATTAATCTTTCCTCACTTGATCTCCAACTTATTCCTCAAAGCTAAGGTACCACAATTGGAATCCGATCCCAAGTTTAAGCCTCGTCTTGCTTTCAATTATGCACATGTCCTTTCCCATAAAATTCCTACCATTCAGTGTTAGATGCGAACCCATAAACTTAAACATCCTTCCCCTACCACTCAATAATTACATGAGCTTCATCAGAAAGTCGATAGGGTGGATAGGAAGTTGGATAAACTTTATGATTTGTTTAGTCAGTTTACTATCTTTCGAGGTTTTCCTATGAACCCTCCTGAATTGTCACACACCAATATGGTTGGGGGAATCTGCTCGAGAATGATGGAAGTGGTGACGATGTGGACATCAACAGTTATAATGATGAGCCAGAGTATACTGAAGAGGATGACGAGAACACTAGTGACTCTACTGATGAGGGGCATGGATGGGGCACTGCACCCATGGATGCTACCTCAGGCTCTGAGTAAGACCCGTATGAAGATATTGATCCCTGATACTGCTTTTCTTGATTGTTGTCTTGTGTTGTATTTATGCCTTAAATTTGCTTCTAGATCTAGGATTTTGTTGGTCAGGATTAGAACTTTTGATATACTTGTGTTGTGCTCTGTTTTGGGATCCGCTGTTGATAGCTGGTCATTTATTGCTGACTAATTTTTTATGTGGTGGGTGCTATTGGTCACTTTGCTACTTCAGTACATTTTACGATTTAACCACTGATAGTTATCTCTTACGTTTTCCACACTATTTTTGATAATGTGAAATGCTCAACATGTTGATATATTTTTGAATGTTTGTGGACCACTATGCTTGTTAGTGAACCACTATACTTTCAGAATCCATGCCCTGCATGACTTGTTGTACATGTGGCTTAATTTTGATTGTTAATGTGTGAGCCATTAATGGCCCTTGCTGTAGGTATGCACAGGTTTCAATTAGGCTATTGAGAGCCTCATACTGGTTCTTCAGGTTATGAATATGTTTCTGTACAGGTAATGTCTCTTGTATTTCTCATCTTTTTAGTTGACAATGGGAACATTGTCAATTTTAAGTTTGGGGGTGAGTGCTTCAATTTTGACATTTTGATGGAACCAAAATTCTGAAAAAAAATTATTTGAATGAAAATGACTGCCCAGCAAAATTTTTTTGAACAGGTTTTGTTAGGAAATTGTTGGAATGTTTGAAATTTCTTATACTTAAGTTTTTGCTTTTGAAATTTTTTTGAAAATGAGCTGTTAGTTTCGGTTATTCGTCAAATATTGTTTGGATGATCTAATGATATAAATTACTGCTCTATATGTTATATTAGGTAGGAAGTGTTTATTAATGTGTATGGATGAGTACATTATAGTGATAAAATATGTTGTTCAAGAGTTTTTTTAAGTAATTTATGCACTATTAGAGTTAAATTTATTGTGGATGTGGCTGTTGAAAGGCTTTGTGGCAAATTAGGTTATATACCTTTATTTTAAGTTTATGATTTTAGAATCCTCTTTGAAATTCCTCAAAACTTTCAATTTATTTCATAAAATTTGAAAAAATGATTAGGGCAGTTCATAAAATGCGATTGAGCCTTTCAAACATACCTAATTGATGTGATTTCCCTTTTTGAACCCTTATTTTGAGCCTATTTGAAAAACCAATTGAAGATTCTTATTGAAAAACCTAACATTTACCTACCTTAGCCAATGTGAAAAACCATGATTCCCCTGCTTTGAGATAGATGATAAGTGATTGGGTGGTGGAATGTGGTGATGTTATACAAAGTTACAAAAAGATTGGGAAAAGGGTGTAAAAAAAAGAAAGAAAGAAAGTTCACAATGTATAGAAATCAAGCCAAAAAAAAAATACAAAGAAGGCTTGATATGAAAAGATCAATTTGGTTCAAGTTTGGAGGAGTATGTTTCATGAGAAAAGAAAGAAAGCCCTTGAATAGCTATCTCTATCTTAAGGTATTTGATTGATTATTCTTTATCTTTTCTTTTGAAAACCTCTACCCCTGGCCCCATTACAAGCTAAGAAAAGTCCCTTCGATTTTTAAGTTAAGTGGAATGAATTAGAAGAAAAGAGGAAGGAATTAGGGGAAGATAAAATTATTTGTTTAAATATTGGTATATGATTTGAAGTGTTGCTTTGAACTTTGACTAGTGCAAAAGGAATGAATGTTAACTCCATTCACATACTCACTTAAGAATTCTTAAACAACATGTTTTAAATCTATGAAGCCTTTATCTTTACATATTGTATTCATTTCTTGTTTAATATAATTACTTGAGCAAATGATGAGGATAATGTGTTCATATAAAAATGATGAGTAACTGATTAATTCAGTAAGGATATATTTCTTTGCTTGAGGGAAAGCAAAAGCTTAAGTTTGGGGGTGTGTTAACACATAGAAATTGATAGCATACTAGCATACTTTCTTCTATTTTCTACTAACATTTGTGTATAAATTGTACATATGCTAAAGCACATGGAGATCTAAGTTCATTGTGTCATATGCTTCAGCCAAAGATGTATGTGCTGAAGCAAATGGTGTCAGAACTCACTATGTTATATGCTTCAATATTTGACCCTTGGCTGAAGCCAACAAAAACCAAAACTTACTGTGGTATATGCTTTAGCACACGACAAACAATACAACCTTGCGTTCTACTTGCTGAAACGCTTGATAAGGCTTTTAAGGAAGGGATAGGCCAAAAATACATTATTCTGCAGTTTGGAAGGGTTCTTTAAAGCTTTTGGGTTCTAGGGTTTTGGCCTCTTGGAGAGTTTTGACATTGGGTTGAAGATTGGAAGGCATTTTTGGCTTCAAACCTTGGTTTTTATCATTCTTCTTCTCTTTCTTTGTTAGATTATGATTATGGCTATGATTATTCCATATAGTTGTAGCTATTTTATGATTATGTATAGTTAAACTCTTCATTCTAGGGTTATTTTGAAACTTTGTATGGATTAAGACTTAATCATTCCTCTCTTTAAGTTGTTAATGATATATATGTGTTGATTTTAATCTTTAATTAATGCTTCTAAATGTTTGGCCACCATTTAGATTGAATTGTTTATTTAGATTTGACTTGAGAAAGCTAATCTATATGTAGAACATGGGTAAAATCATGCTAGACTTGAAGTTTAGGTATTTAATGGATGATTTGTTAGTAACATAGAGATATAGTTACTAACCTAGCATTGTCAATGAGGTTACTGCTAAATGAATATTCTCTCTTAATTGTAGCAAGAGATTGTGCATATTAAGTGAGGATATAAACTTGGTTTTGATTTGAGAAAGCGTAAACAAATGATTTTTAACCATAGACTAACACATATTATCATTGAAAATACTATTGGAGAGGAAATTCATCAAGTTTTATGAAGTACAAAGGGGATAAATAACCCTAGGCTTCATCTAATATTTAAAATCAAAGAATCCGATTTTACTTAGTAATTGTTAGTTTTAGAAATAGTTTGTTATTTTCAACAAAAGTTTTTATTCAACCTTGTTTAAATTTAAATGATTCTATTCAACCTAATTAAGAACATTATTTCATTAGTTATAGCTCGCTTTAGTCATAGTTCTCGTGGGAATGATCTTTACTTATCACTTTATTACTTAACGCGATCCATGTACTTATGGAGGTGAACACCAATAGAGGTGCCTTAGCCTCATAGGCTTACTTTTACCCTTGGAGTTCATACTAATTACATTTGACCCTTTTCTTTCTTAAATTCGCATAGTAGCTAAAAGCTGCTAGCATTTTGACCAAAACTTTGAACATTCATAACTAATTCTATAGAACTTCAATTGGGGTGGTTCAAAATTCTATGTATTGGTCATTAAGTCTACATTACAGGAAAAATATCCCCTACTACCAATTACATGGCCAGAATTCCATAGTTCTCAATTAATCCTCACTGCCACATAATTGATTCCAGATTCAATGCCTAACTTCAAAAATTCGTAATTCTTAATGTACTAATCCAAATGACATAAATGACCTATCAAATTAAATCTTGATAAGTCTACTTTCATTCTGAAAATTTTCATAGCCATTGGACAACATTCTATTACCAAAAAACACAATACATTCATACTGCCATGTAGGAATCCCAACTGGCATTTCATTCCAGTGATCAGGAATTCACAACCGGGGGCTATTCCCACATAGTTTTCTCTCATTTTTGGCTGATTATTTTGAGTATAAGTGAGGGAGTGAATGATTAAATGATCAATTCCTCTTCACTTATAATACTTGGCCGAAATTTATCCTTAAGAAAAGCAAATCATGTGGCCAAAATTCATCTCCTTACTCAAGCTAATTTTAGTTACTATATGTGATAATTTTCCATGGTAATTTCATTGACTTTCTTTCCTTTTCTTTTGGTTTCGTTTTTGGTTTTATGTCATACTGACATATCCAAAAGGAATCATGTATTTTCTTTTGACTAATTTGCACCGAAATTTATACTTTATTCTAAGTGCGATTTCTAATAGTCATTCTATTTCTTATTCATTCATGGGACTCTTACTAAAATAGGAATAGTAGTCTACTTTATTCAGGCATATTCTCTAGCCTCTAGTCCCAAAATTTGGGATATTACATGTTAGATATGATTAGTTTTGATGATGACAAATATAGATGTCAAATATTAAGAGGGAAAAAGTTTGCATAATATACTTATCTATTCCATTGACTAACTACTATATTTAATGTAACATATATTGTAGATTAGTCAAGCAATGGAAGAAAGAAATTGAGGAATGAAGAACTTGCAAGAATTAATGAAAAGTAGAAGATTCAAGTTCTATGGGTACTGTAGCAGTTGACTGTAGCATACGGTCACTGTAGCGTATCACACTGTAGCGCACTGTAGCATCGAGTGATTCTGAAAATAGTGAAAATCACTTGAAGTGATTCACTATTCACTCGAATGATGTTTAAATTTTTATGCTCTGTTTTCTGTCCAGCTGAGCGAGGTCTGGTTATTTGATCATATCTCTCAAAATACAACTCCGATTGAGACCAAATCAGTTGCATATGAAAATAGACTTCCAATACGTCATTTGGAAACTAGAAGCAACATCGAAGGAGCTCAGATGAATCCGATATTAATGTTTGAATTTGAAGTTGAAATCAGCGTCACTTTCTAGAACAGCTTTGGTAATTCTGCCATAACTCTCAAACCACAGATCCAATTGAGCTGAAACCAGTGCCATATGAAACTAGACTTAGAGAGATTTCCATTGATATATAATATGGAAATTTTATAGTTATGTTAGAAGATTTATGGCATCTGGAATTTGACCCATGTTTGTTGTCAAATTGAAAGAGCAGCTACGAGTTCAAGTGATGATCTGAATAGAGAGCACCCGAGTGATTCTCATAATCACTCGAGTGATCATTAATAATCACTCGAGTGAAATGGGTCAGATGGCAGATCACTCGAATGGCACAAAAAATCACCAGCGGAATTTTTCACTGTTCTCAAAATCACTTCCAGTAATACTGAAATCACTCGAGTGATTCTGTTGATTTTTCAAATCACTTCCAGTGCAAGCCAAATTACTGCAAGAAAAATTCACTGTTTGTAATTTCACTTCCAGTGATATCGAATTCACTCAAGTGATATGAGATTTTTCAGAATCACTTCCAGTGCGTCTGAAATCACCGAAAGAAAAATACATTGTTTTGAAAATCACTCCAGTGATAGTCAGATCACTCGAGTGATTTTTAAAATTTCCAGATTTACTTCCAGTAGATTGAAAATCACTGGAAGAAAAATTCACTGTTTGCAAAATCACTTCCAGTGATGCCAAATTCACTCGAGTGATATATGAAGTTTGCCATATCACTTCCAGTGGATGCTGAATCACTTTCGGTGAATATTAAAATTTCTCAGATCACCTTTAGTGCCGTAACTGATCATTTCTAAAGAATACCAATATGCACCAGATTACTTCTAATAAACTGATATCCATTCAAGTGATCTTCTGTTTGTGAGATATCGGTGAATGAACTGATAGCTCAAGTGATATGATGATTTTGATAGAACACTTTCAAGTGAAGCCTGAACGCACTACCAGTGAATTACAACAGAATTAGAATTGCTTTCACTACATCAGAATCACTTCCAATGATATCCAACATTACTTCCATGGATTACAATGCACTCAAGTGATATGCTTATTCTTCGAAAGCCACTGCCAGTGAAATGCTTCTGCAAATCACTTCCAGAAATATGATAGAAACAAGGAAACAACTCAAATGATTTCATGGTACACTCGAGGGATGCTGATCATTGCCAATGGAATATTATTTCTGAGAATCACCTCCAGTGAAATCAAAATCACTTCCAGTGATTCTTCAGTTTCCAGAGATCACTGCCAGTGAAGTTTGTAATCACTCGAGTGATGTTTTCTAATGGCTATTTATCTGAGTGCTTTTACAGGTGTTATGTACTACCGATCACATGGCATACACGGATCAATATTCAGTGACAACAAATCATGGGCAATATGACTATTCAATAAACGATTCAACGAACGTGCACAACAGAAAGAAAGCAACGCTGAAACATTTTTCAAAGCATGATCAACAAAAAACGCTGAAGTATCTGTCAGAGCGCACGATAGGTTTCAATGGGAAAATATTTGAATAGACACAAGGCTCTTACAGCTTCTGCTATATAAGCTCAATCTTTCAAAAACCAGAAAAGAGAGATAACAATGAACTGAGATACACACGAGCAACAAAGTGACAAGAACCCAACTACATCAACATGTTGTTATAAGTCTTCTGCCTCACGTACTCTCTGCTATCCTCCATTTCCAGTATCATGTATATTTGAGAGAGTGAGAATATATGCATTGTACTTCAGTAAGTATCATATCTACTCTGTGACAGAGTCTGTGAACACTTCATCTGTATTTTAGAAGTAATCTCAAGGTAGAGAGAACTTGAGAGGATTGATCAACTTACAGGGGAAGTTATAGAGTGAATTGTCAGAATTTCTGCTTATAAGACTTACAAGGTGCAAGCAGTAGAGAACATTGCTGCTTGTAAGACTTACAGTGGTGTAAGCAGGAGAGAATGTTGCTGCTCATAAGACTTGCACAGGTAAGCAGGAGAGAAAGGTCTTTGGGATTGCTTTGCTTGACTTTCCGTAAGAGGGAGTAAACCTTACAGTGTGTAAAGGGGAGTAACTTTTGTGAGTTTATAGAGGCTTATCTTGTACCTAGTTAAACAAGAAGATAGTGGATTGGAAATCTCATGAGGAGCCTGGGGACTGGACGTAGGTCATCGTGGATTGGACCGAACCAGGATCAATTACAGTTTGCATCTTCTCTTCCCTAAGCTTTTACATTTCCATCATATATAATCTATATATCTACGTATGAATTTATAGTTCCATATGTATTAATTTGATAAGATGTGAAAAGATTTTAAACAATCAGACTTTCTTATCGTACACCTAATTCACCCCCCTCTTGGGTGTCAGCCAGTTCTAATATTACAGCTATAATATACTTAACGGTTGTTTAATAATAATGGATAAGTATACCCTTTAAAAAACCCTTCTCATAGCCATTTTCATTTGAAATTTGAAACTTATAAGTTACAGAGAGTTCACTCCTAACACCTCTAACAAGTTGACTTTGGCTCCTTTACCACCATTTTACTCTCCTTCGTCACTCCATTGGTAGTTTTACTCATTTCTCCTCCACTGGTCTCCTTTGTAGCTCTCCTTCAACCGTCATCGCATTCGTAGGTTCGTGGGTTTTGTGGGTAGGGCCTTTGAGCTTGCCGCTTCTTCCTACAGGTGAATTCAAGTCAGTTTCTTATACTAGTAGTTTTTGATCTCATTTTTTCGATATTGATTTGGGTAAAGAGTATGTTATGTAAAGATTTTTTTTGAGTGATTTTGTATGTGCATAGGGTTTTGCTATTGATTTTAAGTGTTTGTTGTTATTAAAGTTCGTATTTGTTAGTATTTATTATTTGGGTAAATAGTATGTAAATATTGTTTTTTTGGGTGATTTTGTATGTACATAGGGTTTTGTCATTGATTTTATGTAGTGTTTGTTGTTACTGAAATTGTTATATGTTAGTATTGATTTAAATAAAGAGTATGTAAAGATTATTTTTTGAGTGATTTTGTATGTGTGTAACATCCTAAATTGTGGGCTTATAATATAAAGAATTAATCTAAATTAAGTAAACTACTAAGCTCAGTTAAACTAACTGTCTTAAGCATATCATGAGCAAAATGCTTAAGATAATTATAAAAAATATTTAAGGGCCTAGATATATTTAGGAAAATAGTATGAAATGCTATTATAGGGAGTTAGAGAAATTATAAAGAGGCTTAGTTCTTCAGAAATGGCTTAAATAATTTTAAAGATAATTTTGGGATTTAAAGGCCTAATTTCCTGAAAATTTAAGGAAAAATAGTTAGAGATCATAATTTGGCTTGAAAATTGCAGAAAAATTATTTTATGTCAAACACCTTAATATTTTGATATTCGCAGAGTATTGAGTGCATAGTTCACAAGGCATACAGAAATAGCGGAAACATACTGATATTAAGTACTAGTTTACAATACAGAAAATCTCTGTAGGGTTTGTAAAATATATATACAGAGTCTCAAAGAAACAAAACTACAACTATAGATAACCAACGGCAGCTTCTGCCTGCTCTGGGACTCTTACTCGCCGGTAGCTACTGCCTTACCCTTAGAGCCGCTGCTTTCCACTAGAATGTTTTTAGATTTTGGAAAATGGTGAGATTCGAGTAAATCTCAGTGGAGACAGGAGATCAGACATATAAAATATGAAAATAAATATGCAATGCACCATGTTATGTAAGTTGCAAACTCATACTATGTTTTTTGCATATTGTCCGAGGTCAAATGACTATTTGGAACCCTGGCTTAACTCATATACCTCAGTTGGATCCTAGACCACAGCTAGGTCATGTGCCCGAGGCACTGTCATATTACAGAAGATGGCATACACAAAGTATACAATTGTTCACATAGTGTATAAAATAAAAAGTTACTACTTTTGTCCTTTTTCAATTCCTCTGTCTATCTAATACCTTTGATTCGACTCGGGCTATTATCACTTCCTATAAATTAGAGTTAGCAGGTAACTAGTTATTACTTGCATTACTACTGCCTTCTAAACATAGTTATAACAGTTTCTGCACAGTATAATTCTGCATAATGCATTTTCATAGTTTTCTAGAAAATTGCCAGATTTTCATTCAACTTTGAAAAATTCATAATTAATTCTAGGAAATTTCAAATTGACTGATTCTAAAGCTTATGTAAATCCCTTCAATTTTAATTTTATAGAAAAATACCCTATTCTGGCCATTACAACAACATTTTTCCCAGAATTTCGTCAAACCTCCCCTGTTCTAGATTGTATTCCAGAAACAGGGCTCAACTTTAAAAAATCATATCTTTTTATCTACTAGTCCAAAAATTATGTTTTACCTATAAAATTAAAGCTCTACATGTGTAATTTATACCTATAAAGTTTCATAATTTTCGGTCCAGGTTTGACTAATGAAATTTATTTAACAACAGAATTAAACAACATTTACTCTTTAATTTCTAAAATTTCTAGATTCATATACATTCATCCGAAAATCATGAACACATGTAGTCCTAGAAAATTTTCCCTTATAAATTCAATGGAACCATTAAAATTACAAAATTCCAACTCCTTACCCTAGTTCTATGCTTGGGAGAAACATAGAACTCTAAAAGGGAAGTTATGTTTTCTTGATTTCTCTTGATTAACCACTTCTTTTTCACCTATAATCACATGATGAACCATTTAAATACTCAATGAAAATGATCCATAAAAATTTTGGCAGCATAACATCTTAGGGTTTCATCTTTCAAATTTCACAAAATCAACAAAACCAAGCCAATAACAACAACAACCACCACAACAACAACATACTAACTAAGAGGATTAAAGTTCTTAAGATTACCTCTTGATTCTTCCACTTTCTCTCTCTAGGTGCCAACTTTCTCTCCCTCTTCCCTCTTGATTTTCCTTGATAAACATGATTTCCAAGATGGAGAAGAGATTATAAGAGGTTCTACATGCACTAGAAGGCAAGAACACTTGATTTTCATTATCAACTTACCTTGAGTTCCCTTGTGCTCTCTTCTTGTTCTTTGTCTTTCTGAAACAACTCTCTCTCTCTCTCTCTTGTTTTCTTGAGTTGGCCGAAATGATGAAGAGAACAAGAGCTAATGACTCATTAAAATATCCCTTCTCTTACTTCTTAATTGCTATTATTCTATTGCCAATATTCCTTGTGAATTTACTTGGCTTGAAATATGTCCACATGGCACAATCTTAATTGTAATCTTTTTTTCTTTCTTTCTCTATTTCCCTTGTCCGAATGAAGGTGTCTGCTGCTACTTGAAGATGAAGATGATTCGGAATGAATATCACTTTGACATCTTTCTTTTTGAATATGATTCTCTGATTAAGTGATGTCACATATTGCTTCTTTCTTTGATGTCAATATCAAGCAATGTAGTTGAGTTCATAGATGTGTCTGCTCCGTTTGCTTGATCCACCCGCATTTCTTCAATAGCACTCTTTAGATACTTTGGTACCCAACTCCTCTTGATTCTATAGAATAACTCTTATGCTCTTATACAAGTGCATCATATGATATTGAGCAAAGAGTATCATAAACCAATACATACCAAAATATAATTATACTCAGTAAATTCAAATCATTGAATCATAAATTATAACGATCAAGTGATACCAAGAGTGATAATTTTCAAAGATCAATGACAATTTATAAACACACTTTATATAGAGAATATGTCATTGATAAGATTGTCAAGCAATTCATATAATTCAGATCAAGAGAGTAGTGAATCTATCCATAATGACAAACTTTTATGGAATGACAACTTGTGAATGAAATCAAGTTTTCAAGAATGAAATATGTAAAGTATTTCAAATCTCAAGTGCTATTTCAAACCATGACAATGCATTGTAAAATTGAGATTTCAAATATATGCAAAACTTATTGTTAAAACATGTTTACAATCGATGCTTATGATAAAGGTAGTAGAAGTCAATATATGTGTGTATATATCAGAAAGCTCCATCTTAGACAGTGGGGTTAACATGTTTGAGAATTTTCCCAAGAGCAAAAGTCATATGAACATGAATTAGCCAAAAAGGGGCTTAACTATATAGACATATGTAAGCACAATGACTTTGCTATTAATCAAGAGATAATTTTGCCTCTTGGAATTCAGTCATGAAACATATGAGCATGTACGGCAAGAATTTGAATACAGGACTCTAGATACTCAGAAATGAATAAAGACAAATTTTAATGCATATGAGTAACAAGATGAGTACAATGATTTATAGATGATGAAGCACATACTCAATAGTCTAAATGACTAAAGTTCCAAAATATCATCCTAATATGTTATTCCACTATAATGGTTAATGCATTAGCATTCATTCAATGCATTAATAAATATTTTTAATGCTTGGAATAACTCAATCAATAAGGATTTATGCTTTAGGAACAATGCTTTTTATGAAATCAATTCATTTCTAGGATATAAGCTTGAAACTCATACAGATGCCTAACTTATTAGATATAAGGTCTAACATATTGCAAAAGAGTTCAAGTATGTGATAGCACCAAGAAATAACACAATAATGGGAAAAACTCTAGCAGATGGATTTGAAGCATTTCTAACATTCAGTATACAAAAATATTAGCTTTCAATTTTGAAACTGATTTGAATACAAACAATATATGAATAAATTTTTTTTAAATCATGTGTATGCACTAGGATAAAATAAGATGAACTAAAACCAAAACACAATTTTTTTTATTGCATTTCAAAGCATAGAAAGATTATGCACAGTTTCACTTTCGGTCTATTTAGCAATCTGGAAATAATTTGATGATCAAACAAAATTGATTGCTAAAGAAATGCAATAATAGAAAAATATTCATTACCCAAAATAAATAAATTCATATAAGCACATTATATGGTAAGGATTAGATATCACCGTAATTCCTCTTATCCTTGTGACTACTTGCTTGGCTTTGGTGGAATAATATTGATTTTCCTCCTTTGCATACTCAGTACAAAAATTCAGCATCATCAATATATGAATTTGTTTTCGTGCAGCTATAGACTTGAAAGCTTTTACTATCCTACAGAACTGTATAAATTTTCTTCATGGTATCCAACTTCACTTGGATCCATTCAAGGTTAGCATGTAGGAAACATAATTCAAATGCTTAAGCAATATAGTCAGTTTGCAGAGATTAAGCATAATGAATTAAACATGATTTTATACATAAAAATATTTTCTCTTGAAGTATGCATATATGCATAAAGTGTTAAGTTATTGAACATTGCAATCCCTGCATGAAATTATCAAGTGGATTTTCTAATGGATGTGAAAACATAATTTCAAAATAGTTTGTAATGCTCATTACTAAGGTAGTATGTTATAAACCTCAACAGATATTATAGACAGTTACATAGGAGGTTTTATCATCATGTACCTTTGCCTTAGATACTTGGAGGATTGGCTTTGCTTAACCACTGCTTCTTTCTGTTATGTTGATTCTTCATATGAGTTTCCAAGGGTGTCTGCAAAGCTCTCTCAAAAGATGTAGACTTCAAAAATCTTATGTTTGATACTCGAGAGATTCTCCCTTTCTTGTTCTTCTCAAGATAGTTGAATGGTATTATATGATAATCCATTCTTGAGGTGGAACATACTCCTTTTCTCCATTGCTTCTTTCGATGGTTATGTTTTATAGTTCCAGGAATGGGTGATTCGAGAGTTCTTCTAATTGATATGAATTTCCTTTCAAGTACATTAGGAACTCTTGGAATCTTCTTAATTTCCTCTATACCCTTATGTCCATTCTTTCTAGAATCAATCTGCACACATGAAACACTAGACGGACATTTTGATACCCACTTTACTTTGGGTCCTGATTATTAGTATTAGATTTTACATATCCTTTCAGAACCCAAACATATTCATTTCTCATACTAGAATTTCTTCTCATATAGCATGTGTGAGAAATATGACCAGATTTACCACACTTTACTTTGAGGTTTTGTGTAAGTATTGTGTAGTTTGAGGGAAGAAGTCTTTAATTGTTTAGTTTGCTTAAATTCCTTCTTCACACATAAATTTCCAGCATGTTTGAAAACACTTTTACTTTTCTCAACAGAATCAACAATTGGTTGGAAGACTATTTTATGCAGACTTAGAAATTCAGTTTTTTGAAAATCACAAGAAGAATTGGAACTTTCTACCTTAAGTTTGTCTTGAGTTCCATAGAGTGATTTTTCATGGTCGTCTGTAATGAGCTCCATTTGGGAATCCTCTTCTTCCTTTTCTTCTGTGTTGACTGCATCATGGAAGTGCTTTATAATTCCTTCTTCATTCTCAACTTCCATTTGTTCACTGATTCTGGATAAGCAGCTAATAGTTTCAAGTGAACGATCTATACTGTCAACTTCAACATGCTTATTAGAAGTATATATAGAATCAAGAGTATCCCAGACATCTTTAGCATTAGTGCAAAATCTAATTTTCTCAAAATCATTTTCTGTCACAGCACTATACAAAATCTTTATTACTCTAATATTTAATGAAAACATTTTCTTTTCTTTGTCTGTCCAATCCTTTCTTGGTTTATGATCAAAAGCATTTGTAAAAACATTCCACATATCAAAATCATATGCTTTTATAAAACTAGTCATTCTAGCTTTCCAAAACCAAAAATCTATATCTTTTAAAATTGGTGGGATGGTATAATTGAAACCTTCAGAAAGTGAGCAACACTCAAAATCAGCCATTGAATACTCTTGAGACGGTTAAGTCCTTTAAACAAGCACCTGGCTCTGATACCAAATGTTAGAACTGGCTGACACCCAAGAGGGAGGGTGAATTGGGTGTACGATAAGAAAGTCTGATTGTTTAAAATCTTTTCGCAACTTATCAAATCAATACATATGGAACTATAAATTCATAAGCAGATATATATATCATATATGCTGGAAATGTAAAAGCTTAGGGAATAGAGGATGCAAACTGTAATTTATCCTGGTTTGGTCCATTCCACGATGACCTACATCCAGTCCCCAGGCTCCTCCTAAGATTTCCAATCCACTATCTTCTTGTTTAACTGGGCACAAGATAAGCCTATACAAATCTCTTACAAAGTACTCCCCCTTACACACTGTAAGGTTACTCTCTCTTATGGCAAGTCAAGCAAAGCAATCCTGAAGGCCTTTCTCTCCTGCTTACCCGTGCAAGTCTTATGAGTAGCAACGTTCTCTCTTGCTTACACTACTGTAAGTCTTACGAGCAGCAATGTTCTCTACTGCTTGCACCTTGTAAGTCTTATGAGCATAAAGTCTCTGAAAATTCACTCTACAACTTCCCCCGTAAGTTGATCAATCCTCTCAAGGTCCCTCTACCTTGAGAACACTTCTGAAATACAGATGAAGTGTTTACAAGCTCTCTCACAGAGTGTATAAATGCTCACTGAAGTACAATACAAAATATTCTCACTCTCTCAAATATACATAATATAGAAGACAAAGTAGAGCAAAGAGTGGTCGGAGGCTGAAGACTTGGGATATCAGCGTGTTCATGTTCTCATCATATTATCCATTGTTCTGTGTTTGAATCCTCTCCTATTTATAGCTGAGTTGTGGAAGATGACCGTTGTAAACATCCATCCGTTAGAGTCTGTTGATTCATTTGACCGTTGAGCCCATTCGGATATTTTCCTGTTGTAATCCCATCTGATGCTTAGACATATACTACTTCATTTTCGGTTGGAGTCCCATTGCTTTGTATGGTCGTTGAGTGTATTTAAATATTTTCCCGTTGATCGTGCTCTGACATATGCTTCAGCGTTGCTTTCTTTCTGTTGTGCACGTCGCTGAAACGTTTATTGAATATTCATGTTGCCCATGATTTGTTGTCACTGAATGTTGATCCGTTGTATGGCATGTGATCGGTAGTGCATAACACCTGTAAAAGCACTCAGAGAAATGTCGTTTAGAAAACATCACTCGGGTGATTACAGACTTCACTGGGAGTACTTTCAGAAAATGGAAGAATCACTGGACATGATTTTGATTTCACTGGAGGTGATTTTGATACAATAATAAATCACTCGACTGTATAAGTATTTCGCTGGTAGTGATCTTGATTTCTGGATGTGATTCTGATTTGCTGGTAGTGATTTTGATTTACTGTCACTGGAACTTTAAAGAGGGAACTGAGTAATCACTGACTGGAAGTGATCTGTAAAATCATCATAATCACTTGCTTGGATATTATCTGACAGATAGTGAACTGATGCAATTAATATCCAATGGGAGTGATCTTTGTTTCATCGGAGGTGATTCAGATTCTCTGGTAGTGGTTTTCACAAACACTGTATTTCTCTGGCAGTGCATTGCATGATTACTGGAAGTGATTGGAAGTGAAAGGTCTTCATATCACTTGAGTAAATATTGGTTCATCAGTAGTGATCTGAGGCATACTGGCTTTCACTGGAGGTGCATTCTGGTTCACTGAAAGTGATTTGAGAAAGAGTGAAATTCACTAGAAGTGATTCAGCATCCACTAGAAGTGCGATCTTAGAAAACAACATAATCACTCGAGTGATTTTGGCATCACTGGAAGTGATTTTGCAAACAATGAATTTTTCTTGCAGTGATTTCAGGCGCACTGGAAGTGATTTGGCAAAACTGAGATATCACTCGAGTGATTTGGAGATCACTGAAAGTGATTTGGCGGAAATCACAAATCACTCGAGTGATTCAGGATCACTGGAAGTGAAATCTGGAACAGTGAAAATTTCCTGCAGTGATTCTGGCACCACTGGAAGTGATTTGCCATATCACTCAAGTGAATTCTGGAATCACTCGAGTGATCTGTTCTTCAGATCACTTTTACTTCGTTGTTGCGTTTCCAATTCTTCAGCAAACAGGGGTAAACTTCCAGATGACATAACTCTTCGAATATGGCTCCAAAATTACTTTATTATATATCAATGGAAAGCTCTTGAAGTCTAGTTTCATATGGAACTAATTTCAGCTCAATAGGATCAGTGGTTTGAGAGTTATCGCCAAAATACCAAACCTGTTCCAGAAAGTGACGCTGATATGAATGCCAAATTCAAACAATTATATCTCCAACATCTGAGCTCCTTTGATGTTACTTCTAGTGTCAAAATGACGCATTGGGAGTCTAGTTTCATATGCAACTGGTTTCGTCTCAATTGAAGTTCTATTTTGGGAGATATGATCAAATAACCAGACCTCGCTCAGCTGGACAAAGAACAGAGTATGAAACGCTGAACATCACTCGAGTGAATTAGAGAATCACTCGAGTGATTTTTAATTTTTCCAGAATCACTCGAGTCATTCTGAAAATCACTCGAGTGATTATTAAAATCACTCGATACTACAGTAATTGTATTGCTACAGTAACTTCTTAATTCCCTTATGAGCATAGAAACATCCAATATTTCTTCTAGAAGCTTGAATCTTGATATTCCCATTAATTCTTCAAGCTCTTCATTCTCCAATCTCTTTGACTAATCTATAAGATATACAACATTAAATATAATAGTTAGTCAATATAAGAGATAAGTATATTTTGCAAACTTTTGCTCTTAATATCTTATATCTATATTTGGCATCATCAAAACTAATCATATCTAACAACTACTACGCGTGAAAACACACTGGCATCAAAGTATCAATTCTTACAATTTGTGTTCCAAACATAATCATGTTATGTGTGAACACTAATTGCCTTGTTTTGTCATTTCGTGTGCTCTTTAATTCACCATTCTATTCCCTTTAATATCCCAAAGGTGTAAAGGAATTTTGGTGACTAAAATTTGGAATGTTACATTTTAAGACTTAAAGAAGCTAATCAAGGAAGAAAATCCTCATAAAGTATTAAGGATTAATTTATGAAAATTATATGGTGAGCTAACACCAATTTAGAAAAAGGACAAGAATTAGTAACTTTATTTTACAAAACCGAAAAATAAGAATTATACCAAAGTTAAGCCAAATTATAGAACCTAAGGGATTTAAGAGATTTTAAGGTTGGTAAATTAGGAAATTTAAAGCCTTGTGAGTAGGAAAAATAGGATAAAACATACCCACATAAAACCACACACCTCCCTTTCTCATAACATACATCACTCCCTCTCACCATACACACGCATACATACCCAGCACACACACTCACACATATAATAAAGCACTCAACACTTTAGCTTCCTCTCATTTTACATCCAGAAGCACAGAAAAAGAAAGAGAGAAAATAAGGAAAGAAGGAGAGGCTGGGAGAGAGAGCTAGAGAGAAAGGCCAGGGATTTTAACGCAAAAGAGGCTAGAGACCATATGCAACCTCATATTCTTGACTAGGTGAGTATACTACACCATTTTCCAACTTCATTTGGGTTGATTGGTGGTTTTTCTTGGGTAAAAAATGTGCAGGAAGCTGGGTGTTTTTGAGAAAGAAATTGTCACTGTAAAAGCTTGAGTTATGGTCTTGCATGTAGGTTTTGAGGTTAAATTTGTTGGAAATTGTGCCCTAGGGGCTAATCATTGTACTTTGAACATTATTAATTAATTAACTTCTCTATTTTGTTATCATATTATTCACATGTTCACTGTGATAACTATATCCTTAGATAAATAATGATTGTCCTAAATGTCCCTGGTCAGTTATCTATGTAAGAGCAAAGATGAAATAAGACCAGTATAACTTTGATAAGGTATGGAGATACGATTCAAAGTCTTAGGCACTTGTAAGAGTGCAAGATGCTCGACCGACCCGCTATGAGAAAGCTGCATGGATCAAGTCATAAGCTTATCTCATGTATAACCACGTCAATATGTCCTTTGACTTGAGATCATCATGGATTCCTACATGAGAGTCGCTAAGCTTTGACCTAGTCAAAAGTAACCTTTGACCAAGTGATGATAAAGGCTACAATTGATTTTGGTGGTTTTCATGCAGAAAAATGTGAATGGTCAAGATAGAATTTATCCCTTACATTAGTAGAGAGATATTACTAGGCTCCTCGATAAGTGAGTCTGAGAAATGTATGGCCTTACTACTATGGAAAGGAGTTTCCATTTCTATTGTTAGACTACTCAGAAATTAGGAAAGTAAGGGTCTGGAATAGGAGGATGACACTATCCATACCTCATCTGTAGGTGAAATATTGTGTGACAAAAGGGACATGACATGATTGTATGATAGGTTGAATCATGTTAACAATCCTCATATGAATTGGGTAGTCGCAATGTCTTGCTAGAGGCTGCTTGTGACTTATGGGTTAGTACAGTTGTTGGCCTACTGCTAACTTCATATGGGCTTAGAGGGTTGCATACAAGAATAGCTCAACACGATCTATAATGTCTAGATTCATTGAATCTATGATGTGTCTAAGATTCAATGAATACAATGTTTAATATAAGGTAGACAGATTATATATATATATGATATAAAATTTGTAAAAGGAAATAATGACAGTAATAATGATAATAATAATAATAATAATAATAATAATAATATGTAGTGTTAGTTTCTGATTTAATTTTATTTGATAAATTAAATAACTAACATTGATAGAGATTTAATATCTCAGATTTAATTTGTAAAGATAAATTAAATCTAATTCCATTGGCTCTTTATTCAGATTAAATAAATAGGTTAAATTAAAACTTTTGGACATATTTAATTAAACCAAATTTATTTAATTAGCTCACCAAAAAAATTAAGTGTTAATTAATTTCAAAATTAATTAAGATTAATTTTGAAAGACCAATATAGCCCTTATTAGTTATTAAACTGAAGGGCTAGATAGATCATAGTAGGGATGAGAAATAGAGAGCCATAAGAAAACCTTAGAGAGGCATTGGAGATACTAGCACATTGATCGTGTTGGAGTTATATTCGTGTAGATGCCAGTAGAATGAGCTGATCTAAGGTGTTGGCTCCTAGAGATTGTAAAGGAAAAGAAAAAAAAGGTATGCTTCAAGCTACTCAATTTAAATGACATTTATAGATCTGCAATTGAGATTGGTGAAATTTTTCAATTTTAAATTTCCGCTGTACCTATAATCCTAACAGTGGTACTAGAGCCAGGTCAATTGAGTGTTTAAATGAGTTTATGTTCTTATACATATGATATATATGAGATATATATATGTATGTTTATAAGAAACATTTGAATATATATCTGATCTAGGAATATGTATCTGATCTGGTTACTTTCCCTTTTGTCATTGCTTGAAGCGGGGTAATACAAAAAGGAATTATTTCAAAAGATTTGATCTTGAAATCATTTTTTGATTTTCGTTTTCTGAGAACTATGTTTTTTTGCAATTTTTCATTTTTGGATACTGCTATATATATGCGATCTGGTGAAATTGTTTTGATTATATGCGATATGTTTCGTTTCGATTACTGCTGTTGGTTTCACGATTTATATTTTGCATTAGATCTGAAACTAGAATTCATGATTTTATTTCAAACTGTTTCTATGATTTCAGTCTGGTTTGAAATTTGGGTTTTGTGTGAAATCAAAGTCTCAGATTTTGATTGTAAAACATTTTTCCTAAAAGCCACCACCGAAATCAATGTTTCAAACCGTAGATTGGCTGAAAGATCGCCTGAAGTTCGCGGCCAGTTGTAGGAACAACTGGATCTCATTTAGGTCTTTAATTAGGTTTTAGGGATCTGGAAGTATGGGGAAGATGAATAAAATGGTGTTGTTTAGACCTAGACATAACGCACATTTTACTAGAGTTTCGGACTAGAAGAGTTCTGGGCCAGAAAATTGGGCTGAAATTTTTTTGAAGTTAGACTGAAAGAAATATTTTAAAATTGGGTCAGAAATTTTTTTCTTCTAAAAGGAATATGCCCTTTTTCAAAAGCTCCGAGGGCGCTACCCCATTCAACCCCCGTAAGGGGCACTATCCTTTAACCGGCTAGTGGGACCACCGTGGCTAACTATTCATAGCATGATATAACCTAATCACGACATTTATTGCTTTTCATATTATATGAACTATTGCTTGTTGTGGTTTATTTTCAAACTTGTTTAGGTATGGTAAACAACATGGTTTTAGTTTTTACAAGGTTTATAATATTTAAATAAGGCCTGCGTGCCATGCCTTCCTCTAAATAGTCCTGATGTACATTCTCTTCTGATCTCATTTCCCTCATATGCTTAAACAAGATTTCTCTCAATGTATTTCTTTTTCTTATTTAGAGAAGTCCTCTCATTGGCTTGGGAGGATCTTAGATTAGGTGAGCCATGTTTTTTATGTTTAAATTATGCTTTTAATTAGGTCATTGCATGCATACTTTTGTATTTATATGTATTTATTTGTATGAGATACAACCACAATTACATTCATAGAAACAAAACTAATTGATCAAGCCCTCTAAATAAAATCTTAAGTCATAATGCCGTTAATTAATGAATACATGTTGAAACCTAGATCAATCAATTGTAAGAACCACCAGAGTAGATGCATTGGAGTTATCTTGGTGAGACAAGTATGAGTAGTGGTGATACTCACAAAATTCATTATTGTTTTGACTTCATTGAGATTAGAAAAATGGTTTTGGATCTCAAGGTATTGATGGGATTAAACATGCCAGATCATATGATGATCGAATCCCATAAAGATCTAAGAGTTACATGTGATATATGGGTAAAGAGGTTACCTTTGTAAATAACTTGAATTTAAGCGTTCAGTCAAAGCGGACTTAAATTTAAGCAAGGGTTGTTAATTTAGTGGGAGATTACCAACTAACTTTGCATATTTTAATTATAGAATCATGACGACTAGTAATATTGCTACACTATCATTGCAATCAGTCTTTGAGAAGGACAAACTTTCTTGACTGGTTCAAGAACTTGAGAATTATTCTCAAGCATGAAAGAAAGGCATATATCCTAGATCAACCTATTCTTGAGGAGCTTGCAACCAATGCTCCAAGAGCTCAGAAGGTTCCTTATACGAAGCATAAGGAAGACTCTGTGGATGTAGGTTTCCTAATGCTTGCCACTATGGTTCTAAAGCTCCAAAGAGATCTAGAGCTTATGGAGGTTCATGAGATGATTGTGTATCTCAAGGAAATGTTCCAGCAACAGGCAAGGCAAGAAAGGTATAAGACCACAAAGGCTTTACATTCATGCAAGATAGTTGAAGGTGCATTAGTTAGTGCTCATGTGTTAAAGATGAAAGGCTACATTGATCACCTTGAGAAGCTTGGATTTCCCATAAGCCAGGAGTTAGCTACATATTTGATCTTAAACTTATTCCCAGAAAGTTATGACCAGTTTGTTATGAACCACAACATGAATAACATGGAGAAATAAATTTTTGAACTGCATGGGATGCTTAAAACTGCTGAGCAGAACATTAAAAAAAGCCTAGCATTGTTTTAATGGTTTAGAAAGAAAAGGGTATGAGAAGGAAAGGCAACAACAAGGGGAAGGGTCAAGGCTCATGTGGTAAGACCAAAGAGTCAAACAAGCCTGAAATCAAGCCTACAGCCAAGAAGGCAAAGCCTCTAAAGGAAGGAGTGTTATTCTTCTGCAATGAACCTGGTTATTGGAAGAGGAATTGTAAACTCTACCTTGAAGATATGAAAAAGAACGAGGATAGTGGGGCTATCTCTTTAGGTATTTATGTTATAGACATTCATTTTTCTACTTCCTCTACATGGGTATTAGATATTGCATGTGGTTCTCACATTTGTGCACATGTGCAGGGCCTTAAGGATAGTAGAAAGCTCAAGAAGGGTGAAGTGGACCTACGAGTTAGAAATAAAGCAAGAGTTGCTGCTTTAGATGTAGGTACTTATGAATTAGTTCTGCCTAGTGGGCTTTTGTTAGTTTTGAGCAATTGCTATTATGTTCCTTCTTTAAGTAGTAACATTGTTTCTCTTTCTTATTTGGATAAGGAAGGTTACACTTCCATTACTAGGAATGGTAAATGTTCTATTTATTGTAATGACATTTTCTATGTTGATGGTGATTTACATGTTGGTCATTATATTTTAAATTTAGAACATCCTAATACTGGAAATATCTATAACGTAACCACCAAAAGGGTCAAGTCAAATGATTTGAATTCGACCTACCTATGGCATTGTCGTCTAGGTCATATAAATGAGAAACACATTTCTAAACTCCATCAAGATGGATTTATTAACTCATTTGATTTTGAATCATATGATACATGTGAATCTTGCTTATTAGGAAAGATGACAAAGACACCTTTTACTAGGCATAGTGAGAGGGCCATTGATTTATTAGGCCTCACACATACTAATGTATGTGGACCACTGAATACAACTTCCAGGGGAGGTTATATGTACTTCATTACAGTTATAGATGACTTTAGTAGATATGGCAATATCTATCTAATGAAACATAAATCTAAATCTTTTGAAATGTTCAAAATATTCCAAAATGAAGTACAAAACCAACTTAGTGAAACAATTAAAGAACTTCGATTTGATTGAGGTGGTGAATATTTGAGCCAAGAGTTTATTGACCATCTTAGGAGCTGTGGGATAATCTCATAATTGACTCCTCCAAGAACACCATAATGGAATGACATTTTTAAGCAGAGGAATCGAACACTATTAGATATGGTTCGATCTATGATGAGTCAAATAGATCTTCCACCATCCTTTTTGGGCCATGCCCTAGAGATAACTGTGTTCACACTAAATCATGTTCTATCTAAGGCAGTTGAAAAGACACCTTATGAGATATAGACTAGGAAGAAACCTAGTTTATATTTTCTCAAAATTTGGGGATGTAAGGTTTATTTTAAGCAACAAGCCTCTGATAAATTAGCACATAAATCCTCAAAGTTCCTTTTTGTGAAGTATCATAAGGAAACAAAGGGATACTATGTTTACAACCCCACCAATAACAAAGTATTTGTTATCCGAAACAATATCTTTCTGGAAAGAAAGTTTATCTCTAAAAGAACCAGTAGGAGCAAGATATATCTTAAAGAAGTTCAAGAGTTACAAGATAACATAGAACCATAGATGAAAAATGGAGAAGACTCACAACAAGTTGTTGACCCTCCTCAAGTAACACAAGGTCCATGAAGGTCTGATAGGACACGACATCAGCCTCGGAGATATGGATTTCTGATTACTAGAAGTCGTGATGTATTGCTCATTGAGCAGAATGATCCAACAACCTATCGAGAAGCCATAGTGGGACCAAACTCTGAGAAATAACTAAATACCATAAGTCTGAAATGCAATCCATGTAAGACAATCAGGTATGGACCTTAGTTGATCCACCTGAAAGTGTAAGAACCATTAAGTGCAAGTGGATTTTCAAAGAGAAAACTGACATGGATGACAAAGCAAATGTCTTCAAGGAACGACTAATTGCAAATGGATTTACTCAAACTCATGGTGTAGACTAGGATGAAACCTTTTCCCTAGTTGCAATGGCTAAATCAATCAGAATCCTTCTTGCTATTGCAGCATATTATAATATGAAATATGGTATATGGACGTCAAAACAGACTTCCTTAATAGAAATCTCCTTGAGGATGTGTACATGACATAACCTGAAGGCTTTGTAGGTCTAGAGGACTCTGGTAAGGTATGCAAACTTCAAATATCCATTTATGGATTGAAGCAAGCATCTTAGAGCTAGAATTATCGTTTTGATGAAGTAATCAAAGAGTTTGGATTTTTTCAAAATATTGATGGACCTTGTACTTACCAGAAGGTTAGTGGGAGCACAATTGTATTTCTAGTGCTTTATGTAGATAACATCCTACTGATTGGGAATGATATTCCTACCTTGCAGAGTGTCAAGTCTTGGTTAGGAAAGTCTTTCTTGATAAAAGACTTAGGTGAAGCCACTTACATCCTAGGGATTAGGATCTATAGAGATAGATCCAAGAGGCTAATAGGACTAAATCAGAGCACATACATAGACAAGATACTACATAGGTTCAGTATGCAGGATTCAAAAAGGGGTTATACACCAATATCTCATGGCATCCATCTTAGCAAGGATATGTGTCCTAGTATATCTGATCAGCGAGATCACATGAGCAAAGTTCTATATGCCTTGGCCATTAGATCCATCAAGTATGCCATGTTATGTACTCAACTGAATATCTTATTTACCTTAAGTATGACCAAAAGATATCAACAAGATCTTGGTGAGGGTTATTGGACTACTATCAAGAATATCCTAAAGTACCTGAGAATGACTAAGGACTTGTTCTTAGTATATGGTGGATTGGATGATGATCTCTGTGTAACTGGTTACACAGATGCAAGTTTCTAAACTGACCAAGATGATCTTAGATCGTAATCTGGATATATATTCATTTTAAATAGTGGTACGGTAAGCTAAAAGAGCTCCAAGTAGAGTACTATAGCAGATTCTGCAACAAAAGCTGAGATATAGCAGTATTGGATACAACTAAGGAAGCCGTTTAGATCAGAAAGTTTTTTACTAAAGTAGGGGTGGTACTTACCATCTCAAATCCAATATTTTTTTTGTGACAACAGTAGGACTATTGTATAGACCAAGGAGCCTAGGTCACATAAAAGGACCAAGCATATACTCAGGAAATTTCATATTATCAGAGAAATCAATGATAGAGATTATATAAAAAAATGTAAAGTAGTAAGAGAAGACAATGTTGTTGATTCTATTACTAAGCTGCTTACACAAGCAAAGTATGAGCGTCATATTAGGATAATGAGAATTAGGCAAATTAATGATTGTACCTAGTGTACGTGGGAGGATGTTGGAAATTATGCCCTAGAGGCCAATCATTGTACTTTGAACATTATTAATTAATAAATTTCTCCATTTTATTATCATATTATTCGCATGTTTACTGTGATAACTATATCCTTAGATAAATAATGATTGTCCTAAATGTCCCTGGTCGGTCATCTATGTGGGAGCAAAGATGAAATAAGATTAGTATGACTTTGAAAAGGTATGGAGATATGATTTAAAGTCTTAGGCACTTGTAAGAGTATAGGGTATTGGACTGATCCGCTATGAGAAAACTCCATAGATCAAGTAATAAGCTTATCTCATATATAACCACGTCATTATGCCTTTTAACCTGAGATCATCATGGATTCCTACATGAGAGTCGCTAAGCTTTGACCTAGTCAAAAGTAACCTTTCACCGAGTGATGATAAAGTCTACAATCAGGCTTGGTGGTTTTCATGCAGAGGAATGTAAATGGTTAAGATGGAATTTGTCCCTCACATTAGTAGAGTGATATTTCTGGGCCCCTTGATGAGTGAGTCTGAGAAATGTATGGCTATACTATGATTGAAAGAAGTTTCCATTTCTATTGTTAGACTACTTAAGAATTGGGAAAGTAATGGTCAAAAAGGGGAGGATGACACTATCCATACCTTATCCTTGGCCGAAATATCGTGTGACAAAAGGGACGTGACATGGTTGTATGACAGGTTGAATCATGTTAACAATCCTCATATGAATGGGGTAGTCGCAATGTCTTGCTAGAGGCCGCTTGCGACTTATGAGTTAGTACAGTTATTGGCCTACTGCTAACTTTATATGGGCCTACAGGGTTACATACAAGAATAGCTTAGCTCAACACGATCTATAATGTCCAGATTCATTGGGTTTAAGATGTGTCTAAGATTCAATGAATACAATATTTAATCTAAGGTGGATGGATTTTATATATATGACATAAAATTCGTAAAAGGAAATATTTAATCAATGAAATTGTTTAGAAAATTTTTATTTCCCTAAAAAGTCCCTTCCAATCCCAGGTTCAACTCCTGAGTTAGGTTTGGAGTTTGCAAACATTTTCCAAAGTATGTTTAATCAAGGACCGAATTCTAGTTCCCTAACTGATTTCACTACTCTTCCGCACTTATCTGAGGCTATTGGACATAAGGTGTCATATTTTTATGGTATCAGAGTGTTGATTATGGTAACAGTAGGTATTTTCTAGAGTCCTCTACTTATGATAATAAGTTCTAAGCTTTCGTTATTTGCTTTGTGTTAGGAAGCAATTATGATAAGAGAAGATAAAGGAGTAGGCTACCCTTACCTCTATCCATTAACCAGCCTCTACCAAATGAACATATACCAGAGGGTAAGCTGTGTGTAACCATTAATAGAGGAGGGCCTGGATGTGGACCAAGGATGGTGCGTACTATAAGAAAAAGAGTTAAGATTCTAGTGTTTTATAGACCTTCCCTTAGGGACATAGCTACAATCGCTAACACGGATAACCTAGAGCTAGGAGACATCGTGCAGCACCCATACTCGGATGCAGAGTCAAAGTGCTCCAGTCGTTGGGTTGGCGTTTGACCCACACCCAAAACACGAATTGTGGGAGCAACTTAAGGATTTGTACCTGACGGCCTTTCATGATTTCATCTCCCCCATGACACAACACACAACATTCCTTTACTCAGTATAGAAGCTGTATGAGCATAGGGAGGAGCTTAGGCTATGGATAACGGATGATGTTTGGATTCAAACCATGCTAGCCTATTTCCCCAACTTTACTTCTTGAATTATGAAAAAGAACGAGATCATATTTCAGGGTCTTTTTGAAATTTTTCCTTTTATTAGGCATATGTATTTATATATGATGTTTCATATGGACTAGTGATAATAAGGTAGAACGATAGTGGTATGCTTATTAAGATAGCACATGCTTTTTTTGGTGTAAATATTAAGCTACTTGTTGTACATATGACTAGTTGTTGTTGTAGAATAGGCTTCTTTTGATGTAAATACCAAGCCACTTTGATGCAAATGTGAATGTTTGCTATAATGGATTTGTATATCTATTGTGTGTTGGTATTTCCAGTCCTAAGAAGTACATATGTACATATATATGTTTGATGTGGTATTAACGTGATGTTCCTTCTTAATAGTGAAAAGGAACAATGGTGTGACGTAGACCAGGGGGAATGTACCACTAAATCCTAAACCCAAGAATAACGCGAGGCCTGACGTTATACAACAAGTTATTGGAATGATGACAAGGATTCTCACAAAAGGGAGACAACAAAAAGCCCTTTTGGTCTGGGAATTGTAGCGGCCAAGAACCCCCAACGTCTCTAACATGCCCTCATTGTGGAAAGTGTCATCTGGGATGACGTTGTAATGTTCCTATGAGCCAGGTGATCTGTTATGCTTGCTAGAAGCCAGACTATATTATTATAAATTGACCCCATCAAGTAGCACCACAACCTGCTAAGCCTAGACACAAGAATCAGGGCCAAGTATTTTCCTTGACACATAAAGAGGCGAAGAAGTCTCCTAAGCTAGTTCAATGTAAAATCCTTCTTAATGGAAATTTGTTGCAACCTTTATATGATTCAGGTGCTAGTTACTCCTTCATTGCTTATAACTGTGTTAAGCACCTAGGATTACATGTGCATAAACTGCCATTTGACTTGATTGTATTAACACTAATGGGTGTCAAAACTCTGACTACCGATCCTTGTTTGATTTGTGTGATATACGTTGAGGGATATGAGTCTACAACTGATTTGATCTGTTTACCACTCCAAAAACTTAAAGTTATAGTGGGTTTTGATTGGTTGACGGCGAAGAATGTGCTGCAGAATTGCAGGAATAAGAGGATAATATATCCTACTCAGTTGGAGGCCGATAACAGAGATACTAGTTTGAACTTCCTCTCATTGGCAGAAGCTAAGAAATGCTTGAGAAGGGGATGCTAGGGACATATTGTGTTCTTTTCTGTATAGGCGAAGACAGAAATAACACTAGAAGACATTCCGGTTGTAAGAGAATTTCTCGATATGTTTTCAGACGACCATAGTGGTTTATCTCTAGAATGAGAAGTGGAATTCACGATCGAGATCATAACTGAAGCTGGGTCTTCATATTAAAAGCCCCATACAGAATGGCTCCAAATGAGATGGATGAGCTAAAGAAGCAGATTATGGAATTGATTGAGAAAGGGTTCATTCAACCCAGTGACTCACCGTGGGGAGCTCCAATGTTATGCGTCAAGAAGTAGGATGGAAGCCTGAGGTATGTATTGACTACAGAGAGCTAAATACAGTAACCATCAAGAAGAAGTACCCGCTTCCCTGAATTGGGGACTTGTTAAGTCAACTGTCCAGAGCAAGTGTGTTCTTGAAGATTAATCTAAGGTCAAGATATCATCAGCTGCGTGTGAAAGTAGAAAACATACCAAAGACTGCTTTCAGGACCAAATATGGGCACTATGAGTTCCTAGTAATGCCTTTTAGGGTCACTAGTATAAAATAGAGATTTTACACCTAATAATATAGGACACGTGTAGAAAGTGTGACCGGTGGAATTTTTGTAAATATATGAAGATGACGGAACTTTCTACACGTGTTGAAAAGACAACACGTGTAGAAAGTAAATTTAAAATATTTTTCTTTAATATTAATACCTTTAATTATATTTAATGTTTTTAACAAATAACCACTTTCTACACCAGTTGGGGGTCCAACCGGTGTAGAAAGTGGTTATCTGTTAAAAAAAATTTTAACTCCCACCTTAGCTATTCGTCAAACCCGCCATGGAGTAACTTTTCTATCTCATCAATCCGGATAGGCAAGACCCTAAACACTCCCTCACTTTCTCCATTTCATTTCTCATACTCGGCCAGCAACAGAGAAGAGAGAGCGAGAGTGAAAATTCTGGTTAAATAGGGAGAAGGTGAGCTCTAATCCATATACAAGCTTAGATCTAGACTAAGGTAAGTACCAAGAACTCTATTCCAACTCGTCTTTTTCTTTTTTTTTTTCATTTGCTGCGTCTAGAATGAGAGATCAGAGACTGAAAATTCTGGTTAAATAGGGAGAAATGAAGGGAATGGTCTTAGCTTGTTGGCAGAGACAAGGGAGTGTCGATCTCTTCTTCCCTGCGGTGCTTCCACTTCTCACGGCTGCAAAGAGAGCTCGCCAGGTAGAGAACCACAGATTTTATAACAAGTCCCAAAAATCCAAAATTAAAATCCGTATGAAGAAGGTTTCTCGTGGTGCTTCCACTTCAGTAATGAGACATACCCAATGAATTTAAGCATTTGGGAGCTATGAGGTTTCGTGAGTTTATGTTGTCTCTTACTTTCAAGCGTTAAGAGCTTTTGCACTAGGAAACATATTAGAGATGTTAATAAATTTGTAGCCTACTCAATATAGTTAAACATTTCCTTAATCTTATTCACGAATGGTTCGTATTTTATCTGACATTTTTGGATCTTTTGTTAGCCATCTCTGTGGCTAATATATATAACTATTCTTCAGTACTACTAGTTTAGTAATTGTGTTTGTGAGCATTGTTTTGAAATACCTTTTTACCTGAAATAATCATGTGCTAATTCTATATTAAAAGAACTAGAGAACATTTTGTGGCTCAATATGATCCATATCGATGTTTTTCTTCTTGTAAACTGTCAAATCAAAATTGATGTGTGCTAATTTGTTTCATACTTTGTGCTGTACAATTTTCTAATGCTATTTCAACTTGATGTTCAATGTGAAGGTGGTTTTGTCATAAAGTGATGATATGAGATAGTATGATTAGTGCACATAATTTACCTAGAGATATACACTGAGTCATATTTCTGATTAATCAGTCTTTTCCATTTATTTGAAATGATTTTTCACTTAGTAATAGGTTCTGGTGTCTGCTGATTCATATTCTAAATTTAAATAACTTGTCTTTCTTAGATGTATTGTGTAATGCCAGTTATATAATAGACAAAGAGTCATTTAGGGTGGTTTCTCCATGGTGGTTTGACCGTTTTAGAGGCTATCTTTTGACTAGCCATTGCCCCTATTACATGTGATATTATCATATCTCTTAAAATTTTTTTCCTAAGCTGTTGAAGAACAATGAGGTAGCTAGTGTGTGAATTTTTGATGTGAACTTTCATTCTCATAAAAGATAAACAAGTGAAAATTCGATTCAGTTAAGACCTTTTCTAAAATGTATGATTTAATGATAGAGCCCAGCATCCTTTTCTAGTACTGTTTAGATTATTGATATAACTGTATGTTTTAGAAGCGCCACTTATGTTATTCCTAAATCTAAAATGTCCATCTGTACGTTTAGTAGTGTTAGTTAGTCATAGACTTGATATTTTTCCATGGTTCCTTTCTGCCCTTCCTACTGTGAGTATTAAATTATGTCACATGCCATTATAGAATAGCCTTGATATTACCCAAGTATCTTGTCTTGCAGTTGCATCAAAGTTACAGTTTGATGTCTAATGAATAATGATATTACAAGTTAGTTTTCATGCACCCACTCGCATGCAAAAATATGAAACTACTTCACCTAGCAATCGTAGTTATCTAATCATTTTGTGGTCCGTGTCTTAGGTTGTTTTGACTTTAATACAAAAGAAAGCAAAGACTAACTAACTAACGATATTCATTGACCAAATGCTTATCTAATTAGTTCAAACTGTAAAGCGCAATATCTAAAATTTCAAACAGAGTGACTTCTCTGACCTTTTTAATTTTTTATGATACTAATTGTTCTATTAAGCATGGGAGTGAAGCCTACTAATTAGCTAATTTAAATTTCTTATAAATCTTCTTTATGATGTTGTGAAAGCTTTTATATATATTTGTGAAGCTATCATTTATGAACCACTTATCACTCTTCCCTAAGTTTTTCAACTGATATCCCAAACACTTAATTAGACTTCTCCTCCGCTGGGACAAGACTATCATAGTTGTGATGAATGAGGTGAGCATCAGCAACCCATAACTCCCTGAATCTATTATTGGAGGCACTCCTGCTACAAATGAGCGAGTGAAGAAAGTGGTATGGTCCTAAAACAATACCTGACCTTCATTATTTGCTTGTAATTTGATTTGATAAGCTAATTTATCATCTCAAACAACTTTTTTTTGTAATGGCATAGAAACTTTTATGTTCTTTTTTCTTTCTTTGTTTCTTTGGAAGATTATACGTTTGTTATCCTGCATTATGTATGTTTGGGATTGCACCTTATAATTATTTAGGAGAAGCGAAACAATATTTTACGCAATGTAATTTATGTTAACTGCGATCTTTTCTTTTCTATCTAGCATCCAACAATCTTTTTCTGTGATCTAAACCAATTTTTGTTGAACGTTGAATTCATGAATCATGGTTTTGGTATGCATTTCTAAATAGTTACTGTGAAGTGAATGTATATGTTCATTTAGATTCTTTTTGGATAATGTTACACTGTAAGAAGAAATATGGTGTCATTCTTCTTCTTGGTATATAAATTTAGAGTAAGGAATTTTGTATTTATGCCTTTCTTGTTCTTTAATCTTGCCTGTAGTTGATTCTTTGTATCTTCACTTAGTAGGTTGAGTTTGAGAGGAAGAGGTTGCAACTCAGCAGTACCAGTGGTCAGTAAGGTTCAATATTTGCATCTTTTTCCTGTAAGAAAAAGCTCATTGTTATTGGTGGAACCGTGACAGGTTGTGTTGCTTTTAGCAAGCCTGAATAAGATGATTTTCAAAGGCATCCTTCTGACTACTGCCATCTCTTGATTGTGCCTTCTTGACCTCTCGAGTTGATGTTGCTGTGAAGTTCATTTGGGGTATTTTCTCTGGTTTCTTGATAAGAGCAAATGTTAAAATCAGGTGTTTGGACTTAACTTTGATTGTTGCATCCTTCATTTGGACTTAACTTTGATTGTACAAATTTCATTGTAAAAGTTGATATGGCTTTGTTAATATTTTAGATTTCAATTTACAATAAATTTGATATTTCAGATTAGTTTTGTTGTAATTATTTTTATTTTTCAGGTATTTGATTGTTTGTTATTATGTAAACAGGTTTGTAGCATAATAAATAAATAATTTTTTTTAAAAAAATGAGTTTCTACATTTGATGAATAAGGAGAGGTGTAGAAAGTGGGACTTTCTACACTTAATACGTCATTTGTAGAAAGTGGCTTTCTACACCTGACATGGGACGTCACGTGTAGAAAGTCCCACTTTCTACACCTGACTTGAGACGTCACGTATAGAAAGTCTGGATTTTCTATACCTATTGTTTCTACACTTGTTGTATGTCAAGTGTAAAAGTCCTTTCTGACACATGTAAAAAGTCTTTCATGCACTAGTAGGTAACCAATACACTAGTCGTGTTTATAGACTACATGAACCGTATCTTTCATCAATACTTAGATCAATTTGTGGTAGTCTTCATCGATAACATTATGATATACTCTATGAGTAAAGACAAGCACGAGGAGCACTTGAGGATTGTGCTAAGTATTCTGCAGGAAATGAAACTCTATGTGAAACTGAGTAAATGTGAGTTTTGGCTTTCAAAAGTCAAATTTCTGGGCCATGTCTTCTCACAAGAAAGGGTAGTAGTGGATCCCAATAAGGTGGAACCAGTACTAGACAAGAAAAGGCCAGAAACAATTGTAAAGATGTGCAATTTTTTGGGTCTTGCAGGCTATTACCGGAGATTCATTCAAAATTTCTCTCGGATCACCTTACCATTGACTAAGCTCACTTGGAAAGATCAACCATTCAAGTGGGACGATCGATGTGAGAAGAGCTTTATAGAGTTGAAGGAGAATTGACAACTGTACCCGTGTTGATTATCCTTGATCCCAAGTTGACCTGTGTGGTATACAATGATACTAGTAAGTAGGGACTGTGATGTGTTCTGATGCAGCAAGGCAGAGTGGTGCCCTATGCCTCTCGACAGCTAAGGCCTCATGAGATGAATTATCCCATACATGATTTGGAACTGGCGACAATTGTGTTCGTTCTTAAAATCTAGCAATACTACCTATACAGTGTGATTGTGGAATTGTATTGTGACCATAAGAGTCTTAAGTACCTATATGATCATAAAGAACTTAACATGAGACAACGCAGGTGGATGGAGTTGCTAAAATACTACAACCTAGAGATCAAGTATCACTCGGGTAAAGCTAATGTCATCGCTGATGCTCTTAGTTGTAAGGCGGTGCAAGTGGCAACTATGATGATACAAGAGAGGAAATTAATAGAAGATTTTCTAGATCTAAACGTGTCAAATCAAATACTCTGTGTCGATTATGGTATTAGCCAAGAGGAAAGTGATCTGAAGGTTGATATTGTAGAAGCTCAAATACAAGACGAGCAAGCACGGTCTATCAGGACTATAATCGAATATGGAGAGACGTGAGATTACAACCTTTCACCAAATGGATCATTTTATGTAATACCCCATTTTTCACCAATACACTTATGTGTATATTTGATGTATATTTAAAGGAATAAAAATGGTGAAAAATGATGAGAATGTAATTATGTAAATTTATGAAAAATATTCCAATCGCCGGGTACGCGTGAATTGGCCGAATAAGGGTATAAGAGACCGGTAAAGGCCCACTATAGTAACCAAAATTCACAAAATTTAATGATATGATTAATGGCCTCATCTCATTATCAAAATGGGGTTGAGCTAATGAAATGGGCGAAAAATGATTTATTTCGGTAAATCATAAAATGCAGGGGCAAAACGGTAATTTTGTCGAAAAGTGAAAAAAAAATAATTATTTTTCCTCCAATTCCCAATGATTTGAGTTAAATGGGAATTAGAAAGAGAAAAATGACTAATTGACCATCAATGGACTAATTTTGGTGAATTATGTTCAAAAATGGTCAAATAGTCAAAAAGTCAATGACTTGGTCAACAAGCTATGTGTTGGCACAATGGGATAATTGGAGATTCAAAATTTCCCTATAATTCTCATGTGATTTTCAGCTAAATACAGAAGGGAAAAGAGAGATGGGATTAGTTAATGGAATTAAGCATTTGGACCAATCATTTTGTGCCACATGTCCAAATCAATTAAAACCTTTCATTATATTATCATCTCATTCACTCCTCAGCTCTCATTTCTCATCCAAACTGATCTAAAGAGTGTGAGAGAGCTGGAGAATGTGAGAACTGCGACGGAAGAAGAAGAGGAGTTAGGGATTTCCAAAGATCAAGGTAAGGGACTTGCTACCTTGTAATTTAAGGCATCAACTCCTTGTATGATCTCTTCTCCTCATCTTCCTACCATTAATTTTCATGATGATCAGCTGAATCAAGCGCTTGAAGGAGAGAGAGAGAAATCAACCTAGAGAGAGAAAGTCCAAGAAATCAAGATGTAACTTCTCAAACTTGTTCCTCTTGCTTGATTAAGGTTAGTAGAGTTGTTTTGGGCTTGATTATGGTTCATTTGGTACAAGATAATTCAAGAAAGGCAAAGAGACCTTAATATTTAAGTGTCTCCAAGTCAAGTCCAATGAATGTCTAACTAGTTAATATATTGGTTATAAGTAGAAAGGAGGTGATTGGGCTAAAGAAAATGAGAATCCGACACAACTTTTCTGGGAATTTATTTTCCTTTCTATGTGTTGGACGTGGGGAATGGCTTGGAATTTGACCAATTTGATACTTCCATTGGATTCAGGAGGCCGAATTGTGTACGGTCTATGTTGACCCCAAAGTGAGAAGAGGCCCGGAGAACGAAATGACAAAATTGCCCTTTCTAAGCCGTATTTGAAGGCCATCAAAGGTATTTTCGTCATTTGAGATTGATTTTGGCCAATTCGAGGTTGGAAATGAATTCTACATGTGAAAATGTCTAGGAATGGCCTAAATCCTGATTTTGAGAAAAATACTGATAATAAGAACCTAAATGGTATTTTGGTAATTTCGCACCAATAGGCTAAATTTACCAATGATATGAGCTTGGAAAGGTTTATGGATGAGTAATAACCCCTTTGGTGATATTTGACAATTTCAGAACTTGACAACCGGTTTGGCCTCAGGATTGCCTGAGCTTGAATGAAGTGGGAGATTTGCGTAGAGTAGCAACCAAGTAGCAACCGTCTTCATATGACATAGCATGTATATGTGTGGTTTGTTATCATCAAATGTCATACATATTTAGATTAAGTAGAGAAATCACCCGAGGCCTATCTTTGTGCGGGTTGATACTCATACAATAATATTCATATTGCACGAGTGGTGCCCAGGGCCTATCTTTGCGCGGGTACCCCTCAGGACCAAGTCTTTGTCTAGCGCTAGCATGATGTATGATTTGCATTAATTGCACTGAATGATATTATGATGATTTGATTGATGAGTATATGATGAGCATGCTATGTATGTGTTATCTTGTATGTTGTATGTGTTACTACTGAGATTCCCAAGAATCTCACCCTTTTTCCCAAAAACAAATCTCTAGTACAGGGAGGAAGCTCGTAGGGTAAGGAGAAGGTAAATGATGTCGAGTCGAGGCTAGATAGCGGGAGAGCTTAGTTTAGGTTGCCAAGTTTCCATTATGTATTTTGAGAACTTTGTATGTATTTTGAGATTGTATATGAAGACTATGAGTTGTAAGTGAATTGTGTATGAATTGTGCATGTATGTGAATATGTATATCCAGCAGAGGTATTGTATGGAATTTCTAGCATTTTCCACACTCTGATGTTTATATTCGGTGAGTATTGGTTATTGAGTACTCTACCGTAGTGTTTGGAAATAAGGTATCACATTTTACATGTGTGTATCAGCATTAATTTCTAAATTTTCTAGTTGCACATTTCAACATTTATCAATATTTTTTCTTCTTTACTTTATAGGTTTCTTGGGAAATTGAAATCTTACATAAGGAATAAGCTATGGTCAGAAGGTTCTATAGTTGAAAGTTATATAGGGAATGAGGTCCTGTATTTATATTTAAGGTACTTTGATGACATTGAGATGTCTTTCATCCAATTGCCTCGTGTAGACGATTGTCCTTAACCTGATCTATCATCAAGAGAGTTGTTAATCCCTCATGTTAGTAAACCATTTGGAGGAAGTAAGAACTTCAAACTAACAACAACTGGGAAGTTCAAGCACATAGACATGGCTTGATTAATTGCACTCAAGTTGAACCCTTTCTTCAGTTAGAATTGAACACTCATGTTATTCTATATATTTCTTTACATTTTTTACTTACATTTCATGATCACCACCGCATCATTAATTGTAGGGAATTTAGAAGTCATGTGAAGCGTCAACTCAATATCCTTACACAAACATCCTCTAAAATTGATAAAAAGGTCCATAGAGAATTCTCAAGTTGGTTTGCACACAAAATACTAAAGGACCACAACCCACACTCACCATGCAAAACTCAAAACTCGGGAGTTTATGTCACTTTTGGGACAAGGAGTTATGCAAGTAGTAATGATGGCAACATGTAGTTTGAAGGTGTCCCTTATTATTGAAAGCTTCTTGATTTCGTTGAACTAAATTACCAAGGCCGTTTTATCATGACATTGTTCAAGTGTTTGTGGGAAAATACTACAACTTCCCGGGGACTCACAACTGACGTTTTAGGCATTATGTCAGTAAATTTCTCGCAGTTAATTCATATTGGTCAATCTAAAGATGATGAGCCATATACTCTTACCTCAGAGCACACCAGGTTTATTATGTCGAGGATAAGAGGCACAGGGATTGCAATATAGTAGTTTACTTAAAGCCTTAAGACCTTTACGACATAGGTGATGGCGATAACATCACCTATGAGAGTGAGCCATTTTAGCCCGCAAATTTCAAAAACTTCTTCCTTGAATGTGATGACAATTTACCTATAATATAGAAAGTTTTTATGAGTTACGCTTTATTATCACTTAATTTAAATTTAATTTTTGTATAAAATAATAAACTCAACATTAACATTTGCTCCACGCATTTTTTATAAGGATGCCAATGGAGAATGACTAAACAAATTTTACTTTTATTCTTGTAAACCTCAATTTATATATATTTTTAAAAAATATTTCAACCAATATTTATAGTAGTTTTAAAATTGCAACAAACACTTTCACCTCAACCACTACAAATATAAACAGTTACAAAAAATTGTCACCTTAACCGCTACAAGCGTTACACAGATCCCTATAAATACCCCCACTACACCTCATTTCAAACCCTCTTATATTTCTTCATACCCCTCTTCTCTCTCATTTTCTCTCATCTGGTGAAGATTTCCAGAAGAGATAAGCAAGATGATCAAGTATGGTAAAAGTTTTTTAAAATATTTGATTTCAACATTTTATTTTTTCTTTCTTATAATACTTATACTAATTATTTTTTCTTCTTCTCAGAAATTTATGGACTTTTCCCCTAACATTTTCAACATTCCTTCCAAAATTATCAACATTCCTTCCATAATCAAATAACATCTAGTGGACAACATAAGTCCTTATTACCTACGCATTCTCAATATTAAACCTACATAATATTTATACTTATCTAACTTAATTTGATCATTCTTCTCAAATATTAATTACTATCATTTAAATTGTTACTTAAATAATAAAACATTCAACATAATATTGAAACAATAGACTCAAGTTATTAATTTTCTTTTTATTTTTTAATTTATGCAATAATATTTAGTAGCAGTTTTCAAACTGCTACAAATTTAAATTAACACTACTACAAAAAGAGAGATTTAATGGAGCCCCAATTGTGACACTTCTTTAAAGAAGTGTCAAATATGGTTTTTTTTAAAAACAATATTTAGAAGCTATGACGCTTACAATTATAAGCATCATAGTTGGTGTTAAGCTTCTATGACGCTTGCCTAAACAAGCGCCAAATAAGGCCTTCATTTTTTGAAAAAAAAAAGTGCCAACTATGGCGTTTGCTTAGGCAAGAGCCATGGCTGGAATTATTTTTTTTAAAAATAGTAAGTAACTTATATAGCGCTTCCTAAGAAAGCACACTCCAAAGCATTATCTGTATTTAAAACAAAAACTAAAGGAGGGAAGCTTTGGCACTTCCTAAAATAGCGCCATTGCTTCCTATTTAAAAAAGATAAAAAAAATTGAGAAGTTTTAGCACTTCTTTAGAAAGTGTCATTGCTTTCTATTTAAAAAAAATATTGGCATTAGGAAGCTTTGGCGCTTCTTTAGGAATTGTCATTTCTTCCCATTTAAAAAAAAATACATGCCACAAATGGCGTAGCTTCTATCTTCTTACTGATGTTTACTTATGGCAGTCTTGATTTTAGGTAATTCGTTCTACCACTATTATTGATTCATATGTGATTCTCTCTATTATGAATCCTTGATTATGAGGAATCTTACGTTGGTATTAATTCTGTTTTTCCCTCATCAAATTCTAGGTGTTTCTCTTTATTCTTAGTCAGAGGCTGCTGATGACTGTCAAAAAATGGTTACTCTAAATTGTATCTATTATTTTTTCTTAGCAAATTGTATATGTTAATTGGATCATTGATTATTGAACATTTAATTGTATATGTGTACATATCTTGTACATAATCTTGAACCTTTGGTTTGTTCTAGTATTCACCCTTCTTTTTCATTCTTCTTCCTAATATTACTTGCCTTTTTCCCAACTTCTCCGTGGAGTAATAATGAGTTGATTTTTGATTTAGTGACTTGTATCCACTGTTGGCTGGCTTAGTACTTTGGAATCACATGTCTTTATCGTCAATATGACAGTTTAGATTAATTTCAGATAGTCCATTAGCAAAAAATTAAAAATAAAAAGATTAATTTTAAATGGTCCAAATTTAATTACTTTACTTTTTTTTACTTTAAATAAATTTTAAATTTATTAAATGTATAAATTTAAATTTATTGTTGAGTATTTTTTTTAATGGGAAGCAATGGCGCTTCCTAAAGAAGAGCTAAAGCTTCCCATTTTTTTTTTAAATGGGAAGCAATGATGCTTTTTTAGGAAGCACCAAAGCTTCCCCTACCTTCTATGGTGCTTCCTATATAAGCACCATACAAGGTTCTATAAAATATAAGCGCCAAAGCTTCCCTTAACTTTTGTTACAGTACAAAGCTTCCTCTCCTACGTGTTTTTTTCTTCTTCTTGTCTCATTGCAGTATAAAGCTTCCTTTCCTACGTATTTTTTTCTTCTTCTTTTCTTGGCCTCCTACAGAAGTTCACTAGCATGTAAGTGTTTTTTTAACATTTAATCCACGTTTTCTTTTTCTATTTTTTTATTTTTAGTTAAAATTTGTCATGACTCTGATATGTTTGCTCATAATTTTTGTTTTTCAGGTATTTATTTGAAATGTCAACTCTGTTTGCTTAAACTTCCTATACATTGTAAGTTTTTTAATTTTTGAGCTTACAATATAATAATACTGGTTTAATCTTGCGTAGAAGTAACGTGTATGATTTAAGTTTAAGCAACTTAAATGCTGAGGTTCTTTTATGCTTGATAGATGAAGACACTATTGCAAAGGATATCTACAAGTTTGGTGATAGATTGTTTTACAAATATAATAATACTAGTTTAATCCTCCATAGAAGTACATGTTGTCAATAGTGAAAAACTTGTTGTGAATGGCATTGATGAAATGGTCAAATTGGGTGGAAGTGTTATAAATGCTACTGATAGTTTAATAATGATTGTTTTAGAACCAATAAATTTAATAAACGCATATGAAAGTATTTTTGTTGGCTTGTTATGGAACCAATTACTTTAACTATGATATGTAGTGTTGGCAAATATGATTTATTTTGCTGTGAATTGTGAAAAATTATTATGATGCTGCGGAATTAATTGGTTAATTATTTGTGACTTAAAGAGAGTGTTTAATATTTGAAAAACTTCAAATTTGAGGATGTTATGTTGCTGAATTTTTTAAAATAAATAAAAAAAGATAAAAGTAATTAGCAACTACAAGAGGCAAGCAACTGACCACTTTTAAAAATATGTTTAAATTATTTATGTGCATGATTATTTATGTAGTCTTATGAAGATCAATGCTTTGATTATTCTTGTTTTGTTTGTTCACTTTAAAATTAGTTGTACATTAGAATTTTTGCAATACAATACATTTTGTAGTGATTTTATGAATTAGTTATTTGTTTCAAGTTATTTCATTTTGCTATCGTATTGTAAATTGCATGTGTATTTGGATTGTAAATAGAGGGTTTCATTAGGAAAAGAAAATAATTATGAAAAATTATTTAAAAAAAAGACCTCATATGGCGCTTCTAAACGAAAGCCATAGGTTAAGGAGGAATAAGCCTCCTATAGCACTTCATGATGAGGCACCATAGGAGCTCTCTCTATATTAAAAAAATTAGAAAAAAAGCTATGGTGCTTCCATATATTCAAGAAGCATCTTAACTATTTTTAATTTCATTAGAAGCTATGATTGTAGTATCCCAAATTTTAGGACAAGAGGCTTGAGATTAAGCCTGGATTAAGTGGACTACTAAACCCCGGTTTAGTAAATGTCCTAGTAAGGCATGATTGTATTCTTCAAAATTCCTTTATACCCTTGGGGTATTAAAGGGAATATTATGGTGAATTAAAGAGCTTGGGGAATAACAAAATAATGCAATTAGAAGTCACACACAACATGGTTAATTGGAACACAAAGTGGTGTTGCTACCGGTGAATTTCTTTGTGTGGAAGTTGTGTTTTGTGACATCTTTCAAGGGGCAAATGATGTCCAAAAATTATGAAACTTTAATAAAATTAGACTTATTAAGATTTAATTTGATAGGTCATATGAGTTATTTGGAGCTGTACACAAAGATATATGTATTTTTGAAGTTAGCCCAGTGAAACTTGCTATTCTCAGTGCAGCACCTAAAAACAATAATTCTGAGAAGTGTGAACTTCTAATTGTCCAAAATTTAATTTTTACTTACAACTAGACTCAATAAGGGTTGCATAGCCTTTGGAACCACCCCAATTGGATATCTACACAATTAGATATGAATTTTCAAAGTTTAATGAAAATTCTGCCAAGTTTTGCATTAAGTGCGAAAATGAAATAAATGTAAGGGCAAAATGGTCATTTGACTAATAAAGAAAGTAGCCATTTAATTTTTCCCTTTAATTGGGATAAATATTGGCTGAAGTAGGGAGCAAGAAAGGAAAATTAATTTACTTGGTTCATAGTTAATTCAAGAGGAAAAACAAGAGCCAATAAAAAACAAGCACATGCCAACAACAAAAGGCAAGAAGAGAGATAATTGATTAAGTCATTATCTCTTCCTTTGCTTCTTCATTCATTTCGGTCAGCCAAGAAAGATAGAGAGAGAGGGAGTATTTCAAGAGGCAAAGGCAAAGAGAGAGCTTAAGAGAAGCAAGGAGCAAGATCAAAGGCAAGAAGCATAAAAACTTTGTGTTTATGCCTCCTAATCTCTCTACAACCTTTTCTAACCTCTTCTTCTTGAAATCCATATTTTTCAAGACAAATCAAGAGAGGGGAGATAGTGAACAGTGACATTTTAGAGAGAGAAAGTGGTGAAATAAAGAGGTAATCTCATAAACTTGATCCTCTTGTGCTATATGTTGTGTGGTGGTGGTTGTTGTTGATATTAGCTTGTTTTTGTTGATTTTGTGAAAATGGAAAGATGAAACCCTAAGGGTTATGCTGCCCAAATCCTCATTGATCATTTTTATTAGGTGTTTGGGTGGTTAATCATGGGATTATAAGTGAAAAGGAAGTGTTTAACCAAGTGGAATCAAGAAAATTCATGTTTCTCTTTAACTTCCAGATTTATTCCAGGGGCATTTTCCTCCTTTTGGAGCTGGATTTTAGTATTTTTAATGGTTCCATTGGATTTAGAATGGAAAATTGTGTAGGTATGCAAGTGTTCATGATTTTTGGAGGCTTGTATATTAGTTTGAAAATTTATGAAGTGTGTGTGTGTGCATGTTGTTAATCTGCCCTTTCTAGAATAGTGTGATTGTGCGTGATGTTTCATAGATCAAACCTTGTTCAAAAATTCTGAAACTTTCCATAATTAAAGTAGAGACATAAATATTTGATTTGATAGGTAGTTTGTAATTTTTGGACAAGTACATTGGGAGATATGAATTTTTAAAATTATACCTTGTTTTCTAGTAAGAAACCTAGAAAAATGTTGTTGGGCAAAATTCTGGGAATATTGTAGTTATGGTGGTCAAAATTGAGTATTTTTATGTAAACTTATACTGGAATATCTTTACATAGAATTTGGAATCAGTCAATTTGGAATTTCCTATAATTAATTATGATTTTCCAAAGTTGATTGGAAATCTGCCAGTTTTCTAGAAAACAGTGAAACTGCACTGTGTAGAATTGTACTATTGAAAATGTGATAGATAACCAGAAATATGAGTTTAGAATGAGTTATGAATGAATAATAACTCATTTATTATAAATTGAGAATTTTAGGATTGGACAGTTGTGCTAAGCCGGACCAAAGATAGTGGAATTGACAGTGGAACAGGGAAGGACAATTAAGGTAGTGAACTTACCTAGCCTGCATGTATTTGACATGTATGGTTTTGCTTTGATTTATGTGATTGCTTTGCCTATTTGTGTTGAGCATAGTTGATTGATTGAAGCTCTGTTATATTATGCAATGACCATATGTATGTCATAATATTGAGCATGCAGATATGTCATTATGTTGGCATGAGGTATGAAAGGCAAGCATGTCATGCATTAACTTACAAATCTTGCATGCATAGTAGTAATATTTGCTACTGAGATTCTCTGAATCTCACTCTTCCTCACCCAACCATATAGGTGTTGAGTACAAGTGGAGAATGTGTAATACCCTGAATTTTGGGATTAAAGGCTTAAGGTTTAGCCTAGATTAAGTGGACTGCTAGACCCCGGTTCGCCAAATGTCCAAGTGAGGAATGTTATTATCCCAAAATTTCTTAATATCTTTTGATATTAAAAGAAATAAAAGGTAAGGGCAAAATGGTAATTTTGGCAAAAGTTGAGAAATGATGGTTTTTCCCTAATATTCCTTATGATTTGAATTGGATAGGAATTAAAAGGAGGGAAATGACTACTTGATGATTAATAAGCCCAAGCGGGTGAATTATTATCAAGTAAAGTCAATAAGCGGAGAAGCTTAAGGCTTCGGTTGACCATTTTGAGGTGGTGTAATGAGATAATTTGAGAGTGAATTATACTCTCTTATTTCTCATTAATATTGATGAAATGATGAAGGAAAAGAGAAATGAAACTTGTTATGCAAGTAATGTGATAGTTGGATCACTTGGTAGTAAGCCACTTGGATGATGTTAATTAATCATCATCCTTCATCATTTATTCTTTTTCTTTCCTGCGTTCGGATTAAAAGGAAAGAGAAATAGAAACAGATCAGAACGAGAAAGAGAAAGAGAATGGAGAAAGAACGAGTACGCAGAGAAGAGAGAGAATGTGATAATTCACCAGAACTCGACCGAAACGGCGTTTTCTCTCCAAATACCGAGTGGAAACATTCTTCTACTCATCCCGTGCTTCGATTCTATGGTTTTGGATTCTCGTTTGGAGATGGTTGGTGCCGTCTTGTCGGCCGGAGCGTCACCAGAATTCCAAACCGAATTCAAAAAAGCGTAGAGGTAAGTATAACCTTCCTTTCTACCATTTTGGTTTGTCGTTTGGATGAGTATTTTGAGTGTAGGGTACTGTTCATCTCTCATTCTATCAACGTTTTGGAGGCTGAAACAATGTCCAATGGATGTCTAAATGGCTAATCATGTAATAAGAAGTAAAAAGGAGGGTATTAAGTTAAAGAAAGGGAGGAACCGACACAACTCTTCAGAGAACTCTATATTGGCTGTCATGTGTGAGGTGTGAGCCATGAGTTGGAATTTCATCAATTGGATGATTCTATTGAGTTCAGAAGCAAATTGTTCAAGGTTCATGTTGAAGGGAAAGTGAGAAAAGGCTTGGAGTGTGAAATGACCAAATTACCCCTTAAAGGCTCTAAGTAAAGGCTATCAAGGGTATTTTCATCATTCGGGCCTGAATTTGACTAATCTGAAGTCATAAATGGATTCTACACGTGAAATTGTGTAGGATTGGCCCATGTCATAATTTTGATAAAAGTACAGTTGGGCCGGGCTTACGGGGGCATTTTGGTAATTTAGCATAATTGGGCTAAGTTATCAACTGAAAATGAGTCTAGAATGTTATAAGGATGAGTAGTGACTTATGTATGCTATGTTTGGGAATTCTAGGACTCGACGAACGAACGTGCCCGAACCGGAGCAAAGACAAAGGATTGAGGACGGACGTGAAGTCCGACAGGTAGTGAACATCTCTAACTTGCATATCTTGATGTGTGTGCTTGTGCAATGATATGTTGTATGTTTTGATGAATTGTATGGACCATATTTGATGAGTGAAGCTCTGTTTATTTGTATTATAGCCATTAGTATAATATGTTAAGCATTGAGCTTGCATATATGTCATTATGTTGGCATTGATTTATGAGAGCTCGCATGTCATGCATATAGCATTTCTTGTATGCATATGTTAGTATGTTTGCTACTGAGATTCTCTCAAATCTCACTCCTCCCAAACAACCATTTTAGACAAATTGAAAGATGTATGGAGTTATTGTAACAACCCAATTTTCAATCACTAATATTCCTCCTATGTAATTGAAACACCTAATGGAATAAAATGGTGAATTGCCTATTATATAGGTCAAAAATTGGCCAAACCAAAGAAAACAAAGCAAGAAATGATTTATGGGATTAAATCATTAATTGTAGGGGCAAAATCGTAATTTTGCCAAAAAGTGGGAAACGATTATTTTTCCCTAATTTTCCTAATGATATCAATTATATGGGATCCAAAAAGAGGGAAATGACCACTTGATAATCAATAAGTTTATTTTGGTGTATTATTATCAAGAAAGGTTAACTAGCCAAAAGTCAATGTCTTGGTCAACAAGTTACAAGTTGACACAATGAGATAGTTGGATATCCATATTTTTTCTCTATTCTCAAGCATCTCATGTGGAATGGAAGACAAGAAGGGAAGTGAAGTAATTAAACAAGAAGTGAATATATGGACCAATGGAAAATGGATATGTGTTAAGTTATTTGATTAACTTAACATATATTTCTTTCCTTCACCCATTCATTCTCATTCCCATGCAAATTGAATCATAAATGAAATAGAACGCAAGAACGATCGAGAGTGAGAGCTGAGTCGGTGAAGCAACCAAGAGCTAGGTTTGAGTTCAAATCAAGGTAAGGAGCTTGGAACTTATGTTTCTTGTTTCCTAAACTCTCTTGCTCATCTCTCCATCTTTATGTTCATGATTTCCTAGCGTTTCCAAGAGGAGAGAGAGAGAAGTCAGACGTTAAAAAGAGAGAAAGTTAAGAAATCAAAAGGTAACTCTCCAAACATGATTCTATTACTTAAGTGGATGCTATTAGTGCTACTTTGGTTTGGTTTGGTTGTTCTTGTGAATGGAAGATGAAGAAAACTAAAAGACCTTGAAATTCAAGTTTCTCCAAACCTTAACCAATGATCTTGTTAATAGCTAATAGTTCAATTATAAGTAGAAAGGAGGTGATTAAGCAAGTCAGAACAAGAAACAGACACAATTTTTTTCAAAACTTAAAATCTAGACCCTATGCAGAACGTGATTAAGGGGATGGAATTTGATAATTCTGAAGATTCCATTGGGCTTAGATGATAAAATTGTGTAGGGTTTATGTTGACGACTAAGTGAGAAAAGCCCTAGAACGAGAAATGACAAAATATGTTTTGAAACATAAATGAAAAGGTAACCAAGGGTATTTTTGTCATTTGACCCTGAACTTAACCAATTTGAGGTCAAAAATGGATTCTACATGCAAATTTGTGTAGGAATAGCTCGTGTCATGATTTTTGGTAAGTTCCAGATAGACTGGGGCAACAGGGGCATTTTGGTAATTTAGCATTATTAAACTAAGTTAACCAATATCAAGAAATCAAATTAAGGTACAAATGAGTGGTAACTCATCTATGGTGGTTGGATATTGTAGGACTTAAAGATGGTCCAAAGTTTAAGCTTGCCTGAGCCCTGAATTGTAAGGAAAGAACACAAGGAAAGCATTCAGGTAGTAACGTCCTTCTTACATTTACTATGTGATGCCTACTATGAATGTCATACATGTAACATTAGCTAGTGTCCTAGACACACCCATTCGTCATGTGGTGGTCAGGGACCAACAGGGGCACCAAGTCGACCAATGACAGACGTAAAGTTTGACCTTGGGCTAGTGTACACACAAATGTTCGATCATCTTACATTTCATGACATTGCATATCTATTTTCGCATTTTATTTGTATGTAAGAATGTTGCTACTGAGATTCTCTAGAATCTCATTCTTTCCAAACAATAAAACCATTTCAGCTGAAGCAGGTAGCTCAAAAGGCAAGGCGGCGGCTACCGGTGATTAGGATTCTGGAGTTCTGTTGCAATTATAGCGCTTCCACATAGTCATAGCTATTTTGTTTTGGGTACTCTTATACATATATATGTGTATGTGTTTTGGGTACTAATACGATGTATTTTCATGTTTCCGCTGAGTTCTATGCTTTATGCTACCAAATATGCTTATCGCCCATAATTACCTATGGTTTAAAAGGGGCGTTACAATTATGCTTGGAGGAGGAATTGCTAAGGAGAAGATTTTCTAATGTAATGGATTTACATTTGATAGCCTTGTGTGGCTTGAGGTATATATGTATGTATAAGCATGTATGAAGGATCGTTGAAAAGCAGAGAACCGCTCTAATGTAATAAGAGGATTGCTCTAGTGTAAATAAAGAGAATGGCTTTTAGTTTATTTTAATTATCGCTTGCTTACTCTGATTTAATGGAACTAAGAGCCGGTGAGGTATTCAAAGGAAGGGTGTCACATAATGCAAGGAGATATGCAAAGAGGAATTCTGAAGGTGAAGCGAAGATCGTAGTGTAAGGTATTATCTTTTGTATTTAGTGTAAATGTTTTGATAGTTTTATACGGCTATACATTTTATATGTATAAACAAATGAATGTAGTATGAGCAGAGAATAGCTCTAATTTCATTAAAAAGGAAAGTAAATTGCTCGCATACTTTGATATAATGAAATTAAGAGCCAATGAGGTATTGGTGATGTAGTGAAACTTGTGGGAATGATTGCAAAATTTTTCTACCCTCTGAAAAACCCTCTCAACCTTAGGTTCAAATCCTGAGTTAAGAGTGAGAAATTGTGAAATATTTCAAAAGTTGGGTAGTCCGGGTTCAAATTATGGTTCTACAATGGATTTTACTACTTATTTGTACTCATTTGGGACTATTAGAAATAAGGTATTACAATGATGCTTCTCAAGCACCATAGTATTCTTTAAAATAAGCGTAATATATTGTTTTTTTATAGTAGTGTAAATTTTTGGTGCAACTTTTAAAATTTCTTCCAATATTAGTAGCGGTTTCATAACTACTACAAATATTTTGGCATTAATTTTTTAAAATTCCATGATGTACTATGTTGGCGCCAAATTTTCAATTTTCATTCCCTGCCATACCAAAATTTGGTGCCAATGTTTTTAGCGATTTGAAAAGCATAACAAGATGCTCTGATAATGTGTTATTTACATACATATCTTGTAGCGGTGTGACAAAACTGTTACCAATACAGTAGTGGTTCTATTTGCATGAGTAGTAGTTCTTAAAAACTACTACAAAACAGTTTGCAACAGTGTATTTTGTAGTAGTTTTTCTAACCGCTATTACTGTCGTTTATAGTGGTTAAAACTGCTACAAATACACCATCTTAACTGTTAGAACTGGCTGACACCCAAGAGGGGGGTGAATTGGGTGTATGATAAAAAGGCATGATCTTCTAAAATCTTTTCGCAGAATGTTAACTAAGTATTTATGGAAGTATAAACTCACAAACAATTATGTAAATTGGGAATATAAAAGCTTAGGGAAGAGAAGATGCAAACTGTGATTTATCCTAGTTCTGTCTAATCCACGATGACCTACGTCCAGTCCCCAGGCTCCTCCTGAGATTTCAAATCTACTATCTTCTTATTTATCCGGGCACAAGAAAAGCCACTACAAATCTCTTATGAAATTACTCCCCCTTACACACTGTAAGGTTTACTCCCTCTTACGATAAGTCGAGCAAAGCAATCCTAAAGACCTTTATCTCTTGCTTACCCATGCAAGTCTTATGAGCAGCAGCGTTCTCTACTGCTTGCACCTTGTAAGTCTTACGAGAAAAAAGTCTTACTTGCGGCTTTCTCATAAGGTAATCAACCCTCTCAAGGTCCCTCTACCTTGAGATCACTTCTAAAATACAGATGAAGTGTTTACAAACTCTCTCACAGAGTGGGTAGAATGCTCACTAAAGTACAATACAAAATATTCTCACTCTCTCAAATATACATATTATAGAAGATGAAGTAGAGTAAAGAGTGGTCGAAGGCTGAAGACTTAGGATACTAGCATGTTCATGTTCTCATCGTATTATTCGTAGTTCTGTGTTTGAATCCTCTCTTATTTATAGCTGAGTTGTGGAAGATGACCTTTGTAAGAGTTTGTTGATTCATTTGACCGTTGAGCCCATTCGGATATTTTTGAATATTGTTGTTGCCCACTATTAATTGTCGTTAACATTTTTTTAGTTACTTGTCATGTGCGTGGTAGTGGAGTATATCTGTAACACACTTAGAGAAATAGCCGTTAGAAAACATCACTCGGGTGATTACAGACTTCACTGGCAGTGATTTCTGAAAACTGGAGAATCACTGGAAGTGGACTTGATTTCACTAGAGGTGATTTTCAGAAAACAATATTTGACTGACAGTGATCTCCATTGATTTGGAAGTGATTCTTAGATGGCTTTCACTAGAGGTGCACTAGATTACTAGTATTGGAAGTGATTTTCTCAGGATAGTATTTTACTCAAATGTTTAGACAGCTTCTGGAGGTGTTTCTAATAAAAATAGTGAATCACTCGAGCTACCAGTAAATTCTTTGGCAGTGATATCAATTTACTTGAGTGTAACATTACTTCACTGGATGTGATTTTGATAAAACAATAAATCACTCGACTGCAGAAGCATTTTCCTGGAAGTGATCTTGATTTCCAGATGTGATTCTGTTTTGCTGCCATTAGAACTAATTCTGTCATAGTGAAAAGTACACTGAGTGATCACTGGAAGTTATTTGATTCACTGGAAAAGCATTGGGAGTGATATACCAAAATAAACATATCACTTGAAGCATATTGGCTTTCACTGGAGGTGCATTTAGGTTCACTGGGAGTGATCTCATCTTCACGGGAAGTGATTCTGATTCATACTGATATACTGGCAGTGATTTGATGTCAATCGGAAGTGATACTGAGAAAATAGTTAATTACTCGAGTGAATTCAGTTCCACTGGGAGTGATTTTTAGAAAAGTGAAATTTTCTTCTGGTGATTTCAGAGCCACTGGAAGTGATATTGAAAATTTCAATATCACTTAAGTGATTTGGAGTGAATTTCGAAACAATTAATTTTTCTTGCAGTGATTTGGCTTGCACTGGAAGTGATTCTGAAAAATCTCATATCACTCGAGTGATTTCGTTATCACTGGAAGTGAAATTGCAAACAGTGAATTTTTCTTACAATGATTTGGCTTGCACTAGAAGTGATTTGCAAAATCAACAGAATCACTCGAGTGATTTCAATTTGTATAGAAAGGAAATTGGTTAGTTTTGATGATGAGTTACTCATACTCTTTCCTTCCATGATCTCAATTTGTATTAAAAGGAAATTTTTGATACTTGATTACACTAACCATTCTCCTTGCAATAATGATTTTAATTTACGATAGGAGAATTAGCTCTATACATGCTCACTCCTCAACATACTAAAAAGGAGAATATATCAATCTTGAGGATATTTGCTTTAATAATCAGTCAAAGGAAAATATATTGGCTACAACATTTAAAGCAACAAATACCTATGCTAATACAAATGAGCATTAAGCATATCATGATATGGAAAAGAAGCTCAAGAGCATCCTGGAGACATGATCAGATTTCTATAGCGAAAGGGTGGTGAACTGGACTTCATGGATCTACAATCAACCTACCAAATCCAAATAAGCATTTATAAACCCTCCTCTCTCTCTTTATATTTTATGCATACCTTGCATATATTTTATTATGAAAGCTTTCTTGAAAACATGTTTCATTTGCATCACTACTTTCAAAAAGGGGAGAGAAGATTGTTTATTTTGATTAACGAAGAAAATGACATTTCTAATTTATTTTTATATTTACTTCTCTATGAAACTTTCTTCTTTATACTTCAAACTTTTTGCTAATGTCAAATAGGGGGAGAGAAATGGAAAAATATGTTGCATTCAATTTGTCTATTCACATTCAAGCATATTTTTTTTAAGGATTTTCCATCATCAAAACTAATCATATCTAACATTAACTACTATAAAACAACAGTTTCTTGTAGTGAGAAGAGCCTTTCATTTTGGCTTCTCAAGCTAAACAAGTGTCATATGTTCCCAATCTTGTTAATAAATAATGGTCTATTATTTTGTTATCAAACAAAACAAATGAGGACATAGGAGGTGAATTCAGTGAGGATGATCCTTTCTAAGGGTCATCACTTAGAACACAGTTCAATAAAGAATATGCTTTATACATTAAGCATGGCCACAATGAAGGAATTTGGATATTAAAGTAGGGGAAGTTGCTTCGTAAATTAAATAAAACAATTGTCACTAAAAAGAGAATTAAAATTATTAGGACTAAGAAAAGAAAAGGGGCACTTGATCATGTATATTCCCTTACCTTTGATGTATTCATAATTATATAGCTAGTATTCGATGATTTGTTTTAATTTGTTGGGATTTATTGGTCAAAATTAGTTATTTTGTATATTATGAAACATCCAATTAGAACTGGATTTGTATAGATATTTGATATATATATATATATATATATATATATATATATATATATATATATATGTTATTTTTTGTAGGTTATTTTGTAGGGTCTTTATCGAAAGTCAGCCTCCCAATTTTTTTTAAAAAAATTTGTCACACATACTCAATAGTTATTTGGCAATAATCATCAAGTATTACATGCATATCACGATTTTTTCAAATAACCGTCAAATAAACCCCTTTCTCTAGTGACAAATACTTTATCGTTCATCATTTTAACTGTTAAGTATTATACAAAATATTTCATGGTTATTAGTAAAAAAATGTTAAATATAGATTGTTATATTTAACCATTATTAACTTACAACTGTTAAATATAGTTCCCTATAAATAACGGTTGTGTTTGAAAAATCATAAAATATATTACCCAATATTTAATGGTTAAAAACTATTAAATATAAATATTTAGCACTTAGATATTTAGGGTCTGTTTGGCAGGAAGGAAATAGAGGGGAAGGAAAGGGAGGGAAAATTTTTATGAGTTAGATTTTAAAAAATTGGAGAAGTGGGGTTATAAAATTTTAATAAAGATAAGATGTAAAATACAAAAGTAAGAAAAATTAACTCAAAACTTTCAACCCCACTTCTTCAATTTTTTTAAATCTAAGTCATCAAAATTTTCCCTTCCCTCCCTTCCCCTCCAAATCCCTCATACCAAACAACCCTTTAATGGTTGAAAACGATTAAATATAGGTAAAAATAATCATTATATATGGATAAATATGTATTAGTGACTAGAGGAACATTTACTTTCAAGTTTCACTAACCTTTATGAATTTAAATAAAAACTTCCATACCTACCTTAACAACCTTTGGACGGCTTCACTTTTTTCTGAGCAAATCAAGATAAGTTTTTTGGATGAATTTACAATTGCAAACACAAATGTGGGTTTTATGCTTTCAATAATCTATATACATAGTGATAAAAGAAAATTTTTCATTACTAACCCATTAATATTGTTGGAAGTCTGACAAAAAGTTACCCCTTAATGTTGTTGGAAAGTCAACTAAAAGTTGAGATTTAAAGAACTTTAGATTCTAACATTAGGGATAAAAGTATAGAGGGACACTATAGTCTTTCAACAATATTAGGAAAATCCTAAAGGCCTATAGGCTTGATTAGGGATTTGTTGAAAGTGTAGGTAAGAACTTGGATTTTTTTATTTCGGATGCATTTCATTAGGATTTTCCCTTTTAAAAAAACAAAAAATAATAAAACCTTATTGGAAATATTTTTTTAAAAAGGTTTTTTAAAAAGGAACAGTAAGTTGTTTTTAAAAAACTAAGAAATCAAAATAGTTTGTAGATATTTTCTTTTTTTGTTAAACTATTTCTTATTTTTTGTTTTGGAAAATAGGGAAACTCTTTCTTCCCTGCTTAAAGATTTGAGGCTCCCACCTGTCCATCATTAACACCACACCATATGTGTTGATCACCGTTATAAGTAACCCTTTGCTAACGCCAACGTCGACCAAATCCATGTCACTATTGCCAACAGCTAATAGCCACTACTACATCACAGGTGGTGATGTTACTGTTGCCTCTAAATCACTGCAAAAACATATTTTTTGACACAACTATCCAAACAAAGTTTCTTAATTTTTCTTTTTAAATCTCATTTTTTTAAAACCAATTTTACGAAATTTTTTTGGGAAAAATAGAAAAAAAGAAACTATGGAGGAACTGGTAAACAAGAAAGAAATGGAAACTACAGTGTTTGTGAAAAGATATGCTCTCTATACTGATAATGATGGCTCCTCCTTATTTATGGTCTCTATATGGATTAGAAAATTTAGAGTAGAGTCATTGCGAAGGAGAAAAAAATAATAAAAATTTAAAAAACACAAAATATTTATCATTTATATTGATAGATTTAAATTGGGAAATTACTTGTGGGAAAAATATAGAAAAAATTAAAATACAAAAAATACCTTTGATTTATGTTGATGGGTTTAAATTAGAAAATTACTTGTGAGAAAATATAAAAAATTTAAAAATAGAAATAAAAAAACCCTCTCATTGATGGTGATTAGTTTTCAAATTAGGAAGTTTCATTTTAAAAAAATAAAAAATCTCTCTCATTTATGGTAATTAGTTTTCAAGTTAAGAAATGTTATTAAGTATAAAATATAAAAAAATTAAAAAAATGTGCATTTATAAAGAAAACCCTACTTTAAAACTATAAATAGATGAGTAAGGGTTGAAGCAAGAGGGACAAGGATTTCTTGAGAGTGAAAGGAGCTCATAGAGAAAATATCTATAAAGGTGAAGTATGCCTAAGATTTTTTGCATTACATTCTTTTTTTATATATTCTTTTAAAGAGCAAAAGTTTGATAGTTGACTTGAGTTTTCAATAATTGTACAACTTCTTCCCTTTGATCCTTGGTTGTGGCTTCACTCTTACCCTCTTCTTTTTCTTCTTTTGTGCATGGATCAAATGCAGATGGAAGGTTTAAAGTGAAAGGTGGATCGAATTGTGAGAGATTAATCATTTGAGTTGCTGCACAAGAGCTGAGTGTATTGAAGAAGTGTTAAAATTGTAACACCCTACTTTTGAACCATACAAAACAGTTGAAAACATGACTTGATGCCACATGAGAGACCAAACGTAGTTCTTAATCCATTTGGAATCCCAACTTCACTACAGGGTCGATCCTATAGTTAAGTGGGTTTTTCAAAGGTACTTCAAAACATTTAAGTTGTGGTCTCATTTTCATTTTCCAAATTGGTTTAATTCAGTCGGGTCTATTTCTATTTCTTAATATCAAAGTACTTACTGAAGTTCTTAATGGATAATTAGAATAAGTTCGCTACTAAAGGGTCCACCTAGTACTATCACCCGGTTCTAGATAATTTACATCGGTTACATACAACCTTCCAGGTTTACAGTTGGTGTACTTTTCCACCATGAGTACTAAGTTTACCAAAATACCATTCGGTTTATATACAATTCCAAAAGTAAGATAACCAACCAAAAATAAATTCTAAGTCTTCACTTCTACCCGTCCGTGGCTATCTTCTTCCCATGAGAACTACTTACCCGTGCTGCAGGTTAGTTATTGGAAATGAGAGATTCAAAAGAATCCCATTAGTAACAAATAACACTCATATAAAATGCACAAGAAGAAATCTGCCATAACAACCACCACATACCAAATAGTTCAATATTCAGAGATATGTTCATTCAATAAATAATTCTATTCAAGGACGTACCATCCCTTCCCATTGCACTGGGTATTCTATTGGGCCAAAGCCCTTCTCATCTGAATGCTTAAAGGGCAATTCGGCCCGATTCATGTTCACAGTTCAAGTATGTATAATGGCAATAATATGCATGAAGCAGGATACATAGAATATGAGGGAGAAGTTACTACCTTAACCTTTCCAATATTCCGAGGTGTATTACCACTTCTTTGGTCATCCCGGACAGATATCGAATCCTATATGTGGGAATTCATGAATGGGACGGGTTATTACTTAGCCCAATACATTTATAAATTACTCTTTAATGTTGGTGATCATTAGGGTTATTATGGTAACTTTACGAAGTCAACCAATGAGTTAAAATGGTCAAATTATCACAAGGGACTAATTTCTACCCTTGGTGTACAAATAAATTACAATATGCTATTACATTTTGCAATTTTCGCATAGGCACAAATGCTGACAAATTTGGTCCAATAAATTTAAAAATTCATATATTTTTGCACAAATCTTCAATTAGGGTTGTTCCAAAGCCTATGTGACCTTTATTAAGTCTAGTTTCATGGAAAAATACCTCACTTAGACAATTGAACGCACAAAAATCCAGAATTTCCAGTTATTGGACATTGTCCCAGAATTTTCCAGTTTTACATGACCAAATTTCAAAAATGTGGAACTCCAAGCATACATATCCAATTAATCCTTATGACCTATCAAATTAAATTTCTATGTCTCTACTTTTAGACTGAAAAGTTTCAGAATTTTTCGATAAGATTAACCCCTTGAATTATCATGCACAACATCTACTGTTACACAGGGCAGATTACACAACATGTTTATGCACACTTCCAAAATTTCCAAATTGATATAGGAACATCAAAAAATCATGAACACTTGTATACCTACACAATTTTTCCCTATAAAGACAATGGAATCATCAAAATTACCAAATTCTCACTCCTTAAAGGCATCTTGTTTTGGCAGAAATTTTACATATATTCCAAAAATTACCAAACTTGTGATTTAAGCTTCAAACTAGCTTCGTGTGCCTTCTAAGCATTCATAAAACACTATGAACACAATCAAACATCATGATTATTCAAGACACTAACTTGACCAAAAATAGGGTAGAATTTTACATGCCAAAATACTCAACAAAACAACACAATCTATAGCTCAAAATGAAGCTAAAACTCACCTCTTACTCCTCCTTAAGTTCTTTCTTTGATTCTCCAACTTTTGTTCTTGCAAGGTTTCTCAAAACACCTCCTATTAAAATTATTAAACCATAGAATTGAATCTCTCATCAAGAGGAACAATGTTTAAGAAGAGCATTTGAGCCATAGAATAGGTCTACTAGGTGAAAATCAAAGAGGAATATCTCACCTTAACCTTGTTCTTATTTTTCTCTTTCCTCTTAAACTTAGATGTTAATTTGAGCTTGAAGAGAGAGTAGAATATGATCTAAATAATCCACTTCAGCCCCTTTATTTCTGTTGGACGTAAGTTTAAAAAAATCAAGAGAACAAGCCACGTGTCAACTTGCTCTGGTTTCTTGCAAAATTGGTTGGTTAATTGCCAACCATGGTCAAGTTTACCTTGGTTAATCCTCTTGCCTTACATTTTCCTCTTTTTGACCGTAAATGACTACCCCAAAATGGTGTCCATTTAATTACCCAAGTTCTCTTCCAATTCATTTATATCTTAGTCAAAATTTCCAACTTACAAGTTTATCATGTTAACCTTTTGACTTTCAACTCTAGCCTTTAATTGGTCAAAAGTCACTCCTTCTTGATTCATTTAACCCAAGCATTTTATTTCTTCAATATTTCCCTTACTTGACCAAAAATGGCAAGAAAAATGGGAATTATTAATTATTTCTTGCATAATTGGCAAATTACGATTTTGCGCTTATATTTTATGATTTATCGAAATAAATCATTTCTTACTCATTTCCTTTGGTTTGGCCTAATTTTTGAAACTTACATAAGGCCATGAATTGTGTCATTTTACGTTCTAATTAAGTTTTTAGTCATTCCCGACTTTAAGCGAAACTTAGGTCGCTTACCGATAACTAATCGGGCTAAAGTCATTGCACAATTTCTTTGGATAATCCTTTTGATTAATTTCACTATCTATTTATACACATAGCCCTTGAGTACATTTTGGGATATTACAATTCTCCCCCCCTAAAAAATTTCATCCTCTAAATTTGTTATACATCTTGAGGCATAAACTCTGAGTAACGCCTTTTCATGTCTTCTTCTGCTTCCCAGGTTGCTTCCCTTGGGGAGAGTCCCTTCCAGACCACTTTCACAAATGGAATGCTTCGGTTTCTGAGACATTTTTCTTCTCGATCAATGATTTGTTCCGGCTCTACCACAAAAGTGGAATTCTCTTGCACGTTAATATCTTCAAAGCAAAGACGATTGCTGCAAGTTCCAAATTATGAGTGGGGTAATTCAATTCATGAGGCTTCAGCTATCGAGAGGCGTATACCACTACTCTACCCTGTTGCATTAGGACACATCCCAATCCCTGTTTGCTAGCATCGCTATACACCACGTAGGTTTCACTGGGTTATGGAATAATTAATACTAGTGAGAATGTTAACCTCTCCCTTAATTGTATGAAGCCCTTCTCACATTTCTCATCCCACACAAATGATTGGTTCTTTCTCGTGAGCTTTGTCAATAGTAAGGAAATTTGGGAAAAATTCGATATAAACCTGCGATAGTACTCAGCAAGACCCAGAAAACTGCGTATCTCAGCCACAGTTTCTGGTCTCTTCTAGTTCAACACTGCTTCTACTTTACTGGGATCTACAGAAACCCCTTATTGTGAGATAACATGGCCCAAGAATTTGACCTCTGTAAGCTAAAACTCACATTCACTCAGTTTTGCGTAGAGTTGCTTTTCTCTCAGAATATTCAATACTATTCTCAGATGATTCTCATGCTCTTCTCTACTCTTTGAGTATATCAGGATGTCGTCGATGAAGACTACCATGAATTGATCTAGGTATTGACAAAAGATCTTGTTCATGTAGTCCATAAACATGGCAGGTATATTGGTTAAGCCAAATGGCATCACCAAGATTTCATAATGCCCATATCTGGTTCTAAAGGCTGTTTTTGAAACATCCTCTGCTTTGACTCGCAGCTGATGATAGCCTGATCTCAGATCAATCTTAGAGAATATACTAGAACTAGACAACTTATCAAGTAGATCATCAATCTTGGGGAGTGGATATTTATTCTTGATGGTTACCTTGTTCAGCTCTTGGTAATCGATGCATAACCGCAGGCTTCCATCTTTCTTCTTAACAAATAATACTGGAGCTCCCCATGGTGAAACACTGGGTCGTATGAACCCTTTCTCCAATAGTTCCTCTATTTGCTTCTTTAATTCTGCCATTTCATTCGGTACCATTCGGTAAGGTGCTTTGGATATCGATCCAGCTCCTGGCACAATTTCAATAGCAAATTCGACTTCCCGTTTTGGAGGCAATCCACTAATGTCTTCTAGAAATACCTCAGGAAATTCATTTACTGTCGGTATATTCTCAAGTGTGGTTTCCACTTCTGTCTGGGTAGAGAAAAATACCATATATCCTTGGCATCCTTTTTCCAGACATTTCTCAGCTTCAGCAATTGAGAGGAAATTCAAGTTCACACTTGCATTGCCATTCTTCTGCAGATTAGGATACACAAGCCTTCTATTACCGTAGTCTAATAACACATTATTTGCTATCAGCCAATTCAAACCCAATATGACTTTGAGATAATGTAGTGGCAGAAAAATTAAATCTACCGTAGACTCATGTCCCATAACATTTACAATACAATTCAAACATGCATCAGTAGTAACTGTCTTACCACCGATAGGCGTTGAGACAATCAAATCATATGGCAGTTTATGGGTACTCAGTCTTAAGCGTCTAGCACAATCACATGCAATGAAAGAATGGCTAGCACCCGAGTCAAACAATGCTTGCAAAGTATTACCATAGAGGAGGATAGTACCTTGGATCATTTCTGGGGACTTCCGGGCCTCCTCATGGATCATAGCAAAAATTCTGCCTTGATTTTGGGGTCTGGGCTCCGCTAGTCGTTGTGGACAATCTTTGATAAAGTATCCAAGCTTCTTACAAGCATGACAAATCAATTGCCCATCGTAAGACCTACCATGGTATGTCCTACCGCATCAAGAACAAGGTCACAGTGTTTAGGAGCCTTGGTAGCCTTTCTTCTCTAATTTGGAGGATTTCTTATTGTCTTCTCAAGGCTTGGACCCTTGCCATTTCCTCTTCTGAGAAGAAATCCCTCAACTCGACTCACTGCAGCTATTGGCATTCTTTATCGCATGCAAGTCTTTCAGATTATTCTCAATAATCCGACATTCCTCCACCGCCTTGCTGAATTCGTTGAATTATCATGAGACCAACCTGTCCTTGATCTCATACTTCAATACCCTTATCAGCATGTCAGAACTCCATCGCTCACAATTTTGGTTTCTCACGTAGGGAGAATATCGATATAGTCGAATGAATTGAGCCAAGTAGTCATCAAAGGTCTCATCACCGCCCTGTTGAATTGCCAAGAACTCTGATTCCTTAGCAATCATGACCGACCTAGGGAAATACTTCCCATTAAACTTTTCTTGGAACACTTTCCAAGTGACAGGAATGTTCTGAGCTTTGTAAAATCATTTCTGTGTTCTTCCACCATCTATTTGCATCCCCTTGCAACATGTATATTGCCATTGGTGCCTTCTTCTCAGTAGGGCACTCCAGTACTCAAAAGATCTTTTCTAACCTTAGCATCCAATTCTCAGCATCTTCTGGGTTAAAACTTCCCTCAAATACCAAAAACTGGTGTTTATTGAGTTCAGTAATCCAGTACTGTAGTGTCTCTCTAGCAAGTGGTATCTGGTTATTCTAAGGTATATGAGGCTGGCCCTCAGGCTGTAGCTGTTCTTCATTTGATTCACTTTCTTCATTTCTAGTTTCATCTTGATTACTATCTTCGGTTTCAAAATGCACCCTGTCTTCATTTTGTTTGGCCTTTACCTCCTGAAGCTCTTCCCGAATTTCCAGTAGCATAGTCCATTGTTCTGTTAACATGCCTAGTACTTGTTGCATAAAATTAGGTGGGTTATGAGGCACTCCGTCCCCTATCTCAACCTCCGGGGTCACTGGTCTATTTCTAGGGCGAACCATGATTTCTTTTCACTATCACAGAGAAAAGATTGTACCATCAATGTCGTATTGTTATGTATATATGTATATATATTCCTTATACCTAAGATCCATGTCAAGAAAGGAACATACATATATGAGTTTGAATAGTTATATACATAACAACAATGGCTTTTACATTTACATCCATAACTCAGGATTGGAGGTAGAATCATAAACCAGCTTTTTCTCTGGAGCCCTAAAGCTAGTCATGGAGCCATTACCATATACTACCTCTCCTACCCCTGGGTTACTATCCAAGAGTCAGTATATCTACTTAGCAATAATTCTAACTTAATGCCATAACTTCTGCTCTGATACCAAAAATGTAACATCTTACTTTTAAACCATACAAAACAGTTGAAAACATGACTTGATGCCACATGAGAGACTAAAAGTAGTTCTTAATTCATTTGGGATCCTAACATCATTACATGGTCGATCCTATAGTTAAGTGGGTTTTCAAAAGGTATTTCAAAACATTTAAGTTGTGGTCTCATTTTCATTTTCCAAATTGGTTTAATTCAGTCGGGTCTATTTCTATTTCTTAATATCAGAGTACTTACTGAAGTTCTTAGCGGATAATCAGAATAAGTTCGCTACTAAAGGGTCCACCTGGTACTATCACCCGGTTCTAGATAATTTACATCGGTTATATACAACCTTCCAGGTTTACAGTTGGTGTACTTTTCCACCATGAGTACTAAGTTTTCCAAAACCATTCAGTTTATATACAATTCCAAAAGTAAGATAACCAACCGAAAATAAATTCTAAAGTCTTCACTTCTACCCGTTCGTGGCTATCTTCTTCCCATGAGAACTACTTGCTCGTGTTGTAGGTTAGTTATTGGAAAAGGGTGAGATTCAAAAGAATCCCAGTAGTAACAAATAGAACTCATATAAAATGCATACGAAGAAACATGCCATAACAACCACCAAATACCAAATAGTTCAATATTTATTCAACATTCAGAGATATGTTCATTCAATAAATAATTCTATTCAAGGACGTACCGTCCCTTCCCATTGCACTGGGTATTCTATTGGGCCAAAGCCCTTCTCATCTGAATGCTTAAAGGGCAATTCGGCCCGATTCATGTTCACAGTTCAAGTATGTATAATGGCAATAATATGCATGAAGCAGGATACATAGAGTATGAGGGAGAAGTTACTACCTTAACCTTTCCAATATTCCGAGGTGTATTACCACTTCTTTGGTCATCCCGGACAGATATCGAATCCTATATGTGGGAATTCATGAATGGGACGGGTTATTACTTAGCCCAATACATTTATAAATTACTCTTTAATGTTGGTTATCATTAGGGTTATTATGGTAACTTTACCAAGTCAACCAATGAGTTAAAATGGTTAAATTATCACAAGGGACTAATTTCTACCCTTGGTGTACAAATAAATTACAATATGCTATTACATTTTGCAATTTTCGCATAGGCACAAATGCTGGCAGATTTGGTCCACTAAATTTAAAAATTCATATCTTTTTGCAAAAATGTCCAATTGGGGTGGTTTCAAAGTTAATGTGACCATTAGTAAGTGTAGTTTCATTAAAAAATACCTCACTCAGCCAATTGGACGCACCGATATCCAGAATTTCTAGTTATTGGACATAGTTCCAGAATTTTCCAGTTTTACATGAACAACTTCAAAAATGTGGAACTCCTAGCATACACATCCAATTAATCCTTATGACCTATCAAATTAAAGTTCTATGTCTCTAATTTTATAAAAATATTTCAGAATTTTAGACAAGATTTACCCCTTAAATTATCACGCACAACATCTACTGTTACACAGGGCAGATTACACAACATGTTCATGCACACTTCCAAAATTTCCAAATTGATATAGGAACATCAAAAAATTATGAACACTTGTATACCTACACAATTTTTCCCTCTAAAGCCAATGGAATCATAAAAAATACCAAATTCTCACTCCTTAAAGGCATCATGTTTTGGCAGAAATTTTACATATATTCCAAAAATTACCAAACTTGTGATTTAAGCTTCAAACTAGCTTCGTGTGCCTTCTAAGCATTCATAAAACACTATGAACACAATCAAAAATCATGATTATTCAAGACCCTAAATTGACCAAAAACAGGGCAGAATTTTACATGCCAAAATACTCAACAAAACAACACAATCTATAGCTCAAAATGAAGCTAAAACTCACCTCTTACTCCTCCTTAAGTTCTTTCTTTGATTCTCCAACTTTTGTTCTTGCAAGGTTCCTCAAAACACCTCCTATTGAAATTATGAAACCATATAATTGAAGCTCTCATCAAGAGGAACAATGTTTATGAAGAGTATTTGAGCCATAGAAGAGGTCTACTAGGTGAAAATCAAAAAGGAAGATCTCACCTTAACCTTGTTCTTATTTTTCTCTTTCCTCTTGAACTTGGCCGTGAATTTGAGCTTGAAGAGAGAGTAGAATATGATCTAAATAATCCACTTCAGCCCCTTTATTTCTGTTGGACGTAAGCTTAAAAAAATCAAGAGAACAAGCCACGTGTCAACTTGCTATGGTTTCTTGCAAAATTGGTTGGTTAATTGCCAACCATGGTCAAGTTTACCTTGGTTAATCCTCTTGCCTTACATTTTCCTCTTTTTGATCGTAAATGGCTGCCCCAAAATGGTGTCCATTTAATTACCCAAGTTCTCTTCCAATTCATTTATATCTTAGTCAAAATTTCCAACTTACAAGTTTATCATGTTAACTTTTTGACTTTTAACTCTAACCTTTAATTAGTCAAAATTCACTCCTTCTTGATTCATTTAACCCAAGCATTTGATTTCTTCAATATTTCCCTTACTTGACCAAAAATGGCAAGACAAATGGGAATTATTAATTACTTCTTGCATAATTGGAAAATTACGATTTTGCCCTTACATTTTATGATTTATCGAAATAAATCATTTCTTGCTCATTTCCTTTGATTTGGCCTAATTTTTAACACTTACATAAGGCCATGAATTGTGTCATTTTACGTTCTAATTAAGTTTTTAGTCATTCCCGACTTTAGGCGAAACTTAGGTCGCTTACCGATAACTAATCGAGCTAACGTCATTGCACAATTTCTTAGGATAATCCTTTCATTAATTTCACTATCTATTTTATACACATAGCCCTTGAGTACATTTTGGATATTACAAAAATCCCTAATGAATGCGTGATGCTTGTTGACATCATAATTGTCACTGAACTTTAATAGATATTTGGCACAAACAACATTGAAAGGTATATTTCTTGAAATCTCTATTCTCCATTAATACATGCTCGAGTTGTTGAATTATGATTTGTGTCTCTTGCTCTTATTCACACCATGTTTAATCATGTGACAAATGAATTTGATTTGTATATTTGTTGTTATTTTTGTCCACATGATATTTTGATCTCCTTTCCATCTTTAGCATCCCTTTTATTTAATCTATGTCGTGTGAGGATTTTAGAACCTCTGTAGGCATACCAATGTGGGTTTCTCCTTTTTTATTTTTTAAAAAATATAATTTAAAACCAATTTTTATAAATAAAAATTTTAAAAAATTTCTCTTCTTTATGAAAAGGAAAATAAGATTTCAAAAGATTTTTATGTCATGTAAGGCTTTTGGAACCTCTGCAAGTATAAATATGATTATTCTTCTGTGTAAGGTTATTGAAACCTCTGCAAGAAATTTAATAAAAAATATTTTCCAAATAAGAATTGAAGAAATTGTTTTTTTTAAACCAACAAAAAATATTTTTCTCAAATAAATTAAAGGAATTTTTTCTAAGGAATCAACTCATTGACATGCATTTCTATCCTAAATTGTGTGGGCTTTGATCCCTCTAAAGGGTGTGTAGACTCTAAGCCCTATTCCTAGGTCAAGTCCAACTTTATAAATAAATATATTTAGTCCCTTATTTTCCTTTTACAAATAAAATTTTTTTCTTGGTTTCATTTTATATCATTTTGTAAATATTTTTCTTGGGTAATCAGGATACTTTTAAAGGTCATATTTATTTTTAAATAATTGACTTAGGGTAATCGCTTTTATGAATGGGTGTTGTGGGGTGTCTAACATCTTCCCCATGCACAACCTGTCAAACCCCTCAATATTTTGTCATTTATCAGAGTATCAACATATAGTTCAGTAGGCATACAGAAATATCATAAACATACTGATATAAAGTACTTGATTACATTATAGGAAATTCCCATAGCATCTGTACATATTAGTTACAAATCCCAAAATACCTAAAAGGCTAGTAGAACCAATAGTAAAATTCTTGATCAGGACCGGCTTCTCAGTTGCCAATGTCAACTTCCTTGCCCTTGCAGCCTCTTCGTTTGGCTGAATAAATTTTATTTATGGAAAGAGTGAGATTTAAATAAATCTCACTAGTAACACACTATCAATCATATAAAATATGATAAATAAACATGCAATGTCGCACATCATGTAACAGAACAATTGCCATAAATATGTCTATCAACCAATATCTAGGAACAAAATGATGATTTTGTCCATACTTGCCACACAGTTATCACAATAGCGTTCTAGAGCAGGCACCAACCTGTTCGTACTTGTCACACTACCTCAACTGGGTCCCACTGGCCTTATGGTACTTGTGTTTTTCTCATGGGATGGTACTTGTACTTTTTCTGCACCACAACAATGAATTATATCAATCATAATTGCCTACCTAGACTGGGTCCAAACTGGCCTAGTAGTACTTGTGCTTTTCCCACTAGGTGGTACTTATGATTTTCCCACACCACAGCTCTAGGAATTACCGTAATATATATTTCACCACACAGAACATGGCAATACAATGCATATAAACAATCATATAATGTATGAGAGATAGAGCTACTACCTAGAATTCTTTCCAATTACCTAGCTTATACCGATCCTCTAATTCCTTGTCTGGCTCGGGAAAATATCAAAGCCTAAATTCCACATTTATATTAAATGAGTTATTACTCATTCATACCTTATTCTAAGACTCATAAAGTCGGTTATCTTTACCCAAAAATGCATAATTACCAAAATGCCCTTAGGAAATCCGATATAATTCCCTTTATACCTGGTATAATTGTACTTTTCTAAAGATTATGACCCAGGCTCTTCCTATACAATTTTACGTGTAGAATCCGTTTTTGACCTTATTTTTGATAAATTCACTCTTCATTTCTAGAAATACTCTTGACAACCACAAAGTTAGAGTTTTAGGGGTAAAATTGTCATTTCACACCCTAAAGCCTTCAAACTCTATTTTTCATATGTACTCTACATAAATTTCCATTATAAACATGATGAAATCATCAAATCCATCAAATTCCAACCTTAAAACCCCTTAACTGGCCTGGACAAAAATCTAGAAAAATTGAGAAAATGGAAGTTTCTTGATTTCTTTTAACAATTCACCTTCTTTTCACCCTAAATCACTTGTTTAATCACTTAAACACCTCTTGAACATAATTAATCAAAGTTTGGGTAGTATATCCTCTTAAAAAAACCAAGACAAATAACCAACCAAACCACCACCAACAATCATAAAACAACAAGAGGAATCAAGCTTTTAAGTTTACCTTGATTTTTTCTTCTTTCTCTCTCAAACGACCGACCAGCTCTCCCCCTCTCTTTATTTGACTTTCTACTTGCTTTAAATGATTTCAAGAAGGATGTGAGAATTAGAGAAGGTTTCCATGAGTTTAATGGCAATAACACATGAATTTTTCTACCAATTTACCTTGATTTTCTTCTTGATCACTTGTTCTTTCTCTTTGCTCTTTGTTTTTGTTCAACCTCTCTCTCTCTCTCTTCTCTTGAATTCTAGATGAAAATGGGGTCTTGGAAGAGCATAATAAGCTCTTAAAAATATCCACCTCCACCTCCTTAAAATATAATATTTTTCTACAAATTTTCACACGTCTTTACTTTTTATTCTTCCTTTTTCCATATTACACATAAGGCTTCCACATGGCATGCAAGGTCTCCCAACCATTTTTATTCTTGCTCTTCATCTCTTTCATCGTCCTTCTTCATAATAAAAAGGAAAATATTGGATTTTAATTTTTTATTAGCCAAATGACTATTTTACCCTTATATTTTCTTCAATTTTTGTACCAAATGTTGTCTTCCTTCTTCCCTTTTCTTTTTGGCCAAAATTTTCATATTTATTGGGCCAAAAATTGTGCTCTTCCATACTTAATTTTAGGCTACAATATAAGGCTTTCATGAAGACAAAAATTGTGCTTTATGTCTTACTTAGCCCAAAATTCCATATAATCATTATTTCCAACATCTTGGCTACTTCAAGTGCACCAAAATTCACCATTTTATTCCATTTAATATTGAATAAAATTTGGGATATTACACAATCGATTCCCGAATCCACTTTGATTTTTATTGACCATTTTTCATTATTTTTAAATGTTTCTAAAATTATCTTGTTTTAACAATTTTGGTAGTGGTTCCATATTTTTCAAATTTTGAGCAGCACAATTATATTATCTAAGTATTGTTAATTATATAATTTATTGATACTAAGACCCATTGTAGTGGCACATGGTCTAAATATATTAATCTGAACCATTGTTTATTTCTTGACTGGTCTAATATCATTTAATCTTCCTACGTATACTCTTAATTTAGAATGGTTAAGATTTGTACCCAGTCTCATTAATATTATTTAGATTTCTTTTTAAAAGACAACCAGTCTAAATACATAACGTTTTAAGTTCCAACACATATCATCATGTTTTGTCATTTATCTGAAGTTTCTGGCCATAAATACTTATTACAAATACCAATGCACCTATAGTTCTAAAGTTCAAATTCCAAACTCCCTTTATATATTTATCTTTCTTCTTTGAGCGAAAACTTTCCACCTACAGCACCATGGCAAGAACAAAAGGGAATTATTCTCCCTCTCCGTTAATAGTGGCAGCCACCTCTTCGTAGCCCCCTCTACCTTCAACCTTGGAAGAAATCATAGAGGTGATATTTTGCCTCTAGGGACCCATTCTGGAGGTCATAAAGAAGGAAAATTGCTTCTCTCAACAACTAGAGGAGCTGGCAAAAAATGTGGACAATATCCAGGATTGAGGGAATTCTACTAGAATGACGATGATCATCTGGGTTAGGTTTCAAACCCTTTTGTTTACATATCTTGATGTAATGTTTATTTTGTGCTCGATCATCATCATATATACATGTACTGCCACCTCCAGGAGAAAAAATTAATAAAATAGTTTCAATCTTTTTATTTCTTTTTATTAGTTCCTATTATTTCTTATTGATGATATTGATTAGTTCGCGTTATATGATCATTCAGATTGTTTAAGTTCTTGTTTCTGAATTTGTTTTCTTAAATTTTATTTCTTTGTTTATATAAATTACTTATTAGACCAATTGTTTTAAAAGCTGGTTTTGTTATCATTTAAATATAATTTCTTACATATTTAAACCAGTTTAAATGAGGATCAGTGTAACATCCCACTTTTTATTCACCAATATTCCTTGTATGTATTTGTGACATTTAATAGAATAAAATGGTGAAATATGGTACACATAAAACAATAAAAACAATGCAATCGGTGGTTCTAAGCAATTGACTAAGCTAAGACACGAAGGTGTAACTTTTGTCTACTTAAAGGTCTAATATTGTAACCTAAATTGAAGTATGAAAGAGAACAAATATTGGCTCAATAAATATGTTAAGTTTTGGCCAAAACAAGGAGGAAAGAAGGAAGACATGATTTAATGCAAAATTTAAAAAAAAAGGTATGGGCAAAATGGTCATTTGCCAATAAAGCAGGAAGTCATTAATTATTTCCCATTTTCTTGTGATTTTCGACCAAATAAGGGAGCAAGAAGGAAATGATTATTAGGTAATAAATATGCCAAAATTTGAAGCATTTTAAACCAAGTAAATAAAGGTGGAAAAGTAAAAAAGCAAAACATGTGTTAAATGGCCATTAAATATTAATTTCAAGGGTGGATAATGATAGTTCAAGAGGCTCTCTTAGCACCTTCAAAGGCCCATTTATGTCAAGTTGGAGAGAGGAAAAGGAAGGCATTTATGGACAACTTAAAAGGGATAAATCCTTAAGCAAATTAACATGTGCAAAAAGATAATTAAATAATATAAACTAAGGAGGTGGAATTGAGATATTTCAAGAGCTCATTATCCTCTTCCTAAGGCATATTTTGGCCAACATTAGAAAATAAGAGAGAGAGAGAGAGATAGAGTTTTACAAAAATACAAGAAGAGAAGAGAAGGAGCAAGGTACAAGAAGAAAAGATCAAGGTGAGTTGATGAAATTTCATGTGTTCATGCTTGCTAATTCATGGAAAACCTCTCATAATCTCTATTTCTTCATGAATCACTCATGTAGCAAGACAAAATCAAGAGGAATAGAGAGATGAGCCATGGCTTTGGAGCTTTAGACAGAGAAAGCAAAGGTAACTTTAATTACCTTGATTTTCATGATGATTCAAGGTGAATATGGTTGTTTTGGTTGTTTATTGGCTTGTATTGGTTGGCTTTTATGGTTTTGGATATTAAAACCCTATGGACTTATGCTGCCATTAACCCTAATAATGATTAATAAGTGTTTAAGTAGTTAATCATGGGATTACAACTGAAAAGGGAGTGTTTATTCAAGTGAAAACATGAAAACACAATTTCCCTTTTATTTTCCATATTTTCGGCCAAGCATTAATAGAGGGCTAGAGTTGAAATTTTATATTTTTGATGACTCCATTGTGTTCTACATGAAAAACTGTGTAGGAATAGCCTCTGACTATAAATTTGGGATTATTGGAATTAAACACTAAATATTGAAATATAAATTGTGCTGCTAGTGTGATTTCCTACATGACAGTCTGGCTTTGTGATGTTTTTAAATAGGAAAATGATGTTCAATGAATATTATATTTTTCAAATATTAGACTTATCAAGCTTTAATTTTATAGGTCATATAAGTCATTTGGAGCTGTACACTAAGAGTTATGTATTTTTGAAGTCAGCCAAGTAAAACTGGCAAGTTTATGTGGAAGTGTCTAATAAATGATAATTCTGGAATTCTAATAGTCCAATTGGCTAAGGATGATATTTTTCCTCAAAAGTAAACTTAATAAGAGTCACATATCCTTTGGAACCACTACAATTAGACATTTTTAAATAAAGATATGAATTTTCAAATTTGATGAAAATTCTAGTAGCTTTTAATCAATGTGCGAAATTAAAAAGGTAATGGAAAAATGTAATTACCTTGAACTATAAGGATAAAGATAACCAACTATATGAGTTTATAATGAGAATATGAATGAGTAATAACTCATTTATTATGAATTTGGAGTTTTAGGATTTGTCAGTTTGCCCGAGCCGGAACAAGGGTTAGAGCAGAAAAAGGGATTTAAGGTAGTAACTCTATCTCTCATAGACTATGTGATGGTTTATATATTTTATGTTTCTATATTCTATTATATGAACACAGTGCTTGGGGCACATTACCTAGCCGTGGTCTGGGACCTAGCTGAGGTACACAGACGAGTAGGGGATCCAAACAGTCATTTGGCCCTGAACAATGTGCACCACACGATACAATATGTATTTTCATCTTATAGTATATGGTACATTGCATATTGATACAAAAAATGTCACCCCTTAACATTTTGATAATAACCAGAGTAATAGCGTACAGTTTAGCGGGCATACAAAAATAGTATAAACATACTGATAACAAGTACTCATTTACATTACAAGAAATCCCTATAAGGTTTGTTCAAAAATATATACAGATCCCAAAAGAGACAAAATGAAAGTATAGATAACCAATAGCAGCGTACACTGAACCGATACCCTCAGTCGTCAGTAACCACGTCCTTACCCTTAGAGCTGCTACCTTATGGTGGAATTTTTATATGTTGGGAAAGGGGTGAGATTTAAACAAATCTTAGTAGTAACTCTATCTCTCATACACTATGTGATGGTTTATATGTTGTATGTTGTTATATTTTGTGATATGAACACAGTTCCTAGGGCACATTACCTAGTTATGGTCTGGAACCCAGTTGAGGTACACAGACAAGTAGGGGATCCAAACAGTCATTTGGCCCTGAACAGTGTCCACACACACGATACAATATGTATTTTCATTTTACACTATATGGTGATAGTTATTTATCATATTTCATATGATTGATTGTGTGTTATTACTGAGATTTGTTTTAATCTCACCCTTTTTCAACATTTAAAAATTCTTGCAGAAGGTAGCGGCTCTAAGGGTAAAACAGTAAAAACCAGTGAATGAGGGTTCCGGTTCAAGCAAGAGTTGTTGTTGGTTATCTCTAGTTTTATTTCATTTCTTTTGGGATTTGTACATATTTTTCAAACCCTATGGGGATTTCTTATAATGTAAACGAGCACTTGATATCAGTATGTTTATACTATTTCTGTATGCCTACCGAAATATACGTTTATCACTTTGGCAAATATCAAAATGTTAAGGAGTTTAAAAATCAATCTAAAAAAGTTTGTCATATTATTTATACTCACATTTATACTTAGACTTCATCTTTCTCCTTTTGAAGTAGCACTCGCACGCTCTTCTGTCTATGTCAACTTCGGCTGCCATGCTCTCTCTCTCCCCCCTTCCCTCCCTATCGTCATGATTGCTTATTCTTTGTTTCTATTGAGATCTCCCTCTCTTTCATCACCATTATACTCTTATGTTGGACGACCATCTTTGGTTCTCACAAACCCTAGCTAGACCTCTTCTGTAAGTATTCTCTTTTGTTGTTTTTGCTTGCATAGAGGTTTTAATCAATTAATCTTGATGCTTACTTAGTTTCATTCTTTGTCAAAATCCCAAGTATGTACTTTCCGAGAAAAGATAATGCTAGATATGACATTGATGATGAGGGTTTTCTTGTGGAGATTTATGGTAGTTTAGTTGTGGCTTTAGTGTAATACCCTAAAATTTGGGATTAAAGGCTTGAGGTTTAGCCTGGATTAAGTGGACTGCTAGACCTCGGTTTAACAAATGTCCTAATGGGGCATGATATTTATCCCAAAATTCTTTAATATATTTGGATATTAAAAGAAATAAAAGGTAAGGGTAAAATGGTAATTTTTCCATAAGTTGAGAAATGAGGATTTTTCCCTAATATTCCCTATGATTTGAGTTGAATGGGAATTGAAAGGAGGAAAATGACTACTTGATAATTAATAAGCCTATATGGGTGAATTATTATCAAGCAAAGTCAATAAGCAAAGAAGCATAAGGCTTTGGTTGACCACTCGAAGTGGTGTAATGGGATAATTTAAGAGTGAATTATACTCTCTTATTTCTTATTAATATTGATGGAATGATGAAGGAAAAGAGAAATGAAACTTGATATGCAAGAAATGAGATAGGTGGACTAATTAAGTAAAGGCCACTTAGATAATTTTAATTAATCATCATCCTTCATCATTTATTCTCATCCTTTCCTGCTTTCGGATTAAAAGGGAAAAGAAAGAAAGAGAAATTAGATCAAAACGTGAGAAAGAGAGAGAGAACGGGGAAAGAACGAGAACGTAGAGGAGAGAGAGAAGAGAGAGAAAGTGATAATTTACCGGAACTCAACCGAAACGGTGTTTTCTCTCCAAGTACCCAGTACAAACATTCCTTTACTCATCTTGGGCTTTGATTCTATGGTTTTAGATTCTCATTTGGAGATGGTTGGTGCCATCTCGCCGGCCGGAGCATTGCCGGAATTCTGAACCGAATTCAGAAAAGCGTAAGCTTCCTTTCTACCATTTCCATTTGTCATTTGGATAAGTATAGGGTACTATTTATCTCTCATTCTATCAGTGTTTTGGAGGCCAAAACGATATCCAATGGATGTCTAAACGGCTAATCATGTAATAAGAAGTAGAAAAGAAGATATTAAGACAAAAAAAGGGAGAAACCGACACAACTTTTCTGAGAACTCTATATTGGCTGTCATGCATAGGGCGTATGAGTTGGAATTTCATCAATTGGATGATTCCATTAAGTTTAGAAGAGCAAATTGTGTAGGGTTCATGTTGAAGGGAAAGTGAGAAAAGGTCTAGAGGGTGAAATGACCAAATTACCCTTATGGCTCTAAATAGGGGCTGTCAAGGGGTATTTCCGTCATTCGGGCCTGAATTTGATTGATATGAAGTCATAAATGGATTCTACATGTGAAATTGTGTAAGATTGGCATTTGTCATAATTTTTGTAAAAGTACAGTTGGGCCTAGCTTCCGGGGGCATTTTGGTAATTCAGCATAATTGGGCTAAGTTATCAACTAATACGAGTCTAGAATGTTATAAGGATGAGTGATGACTCATTTATCGTGTTTGGACTTCTAGGACTCGATGGACGGACGTGCCTAAACCGGAGTAAAGACGAAGGATTGAGGACGGACGTGAACTCCAACAGGTAGTGAACTTACCTTTCCTGCATGTGTATGATATGTATGTCTTGCATTGATTATGTGACTACTTTGCCTATTTGTGTTGAACATGTTTGATTGATTGAAGCTCTGTTATATTTATGCAATGGTCATATGTATGTCATAACATCGAGCACGCAACATGTCATTATGTTGGCATGAAATAGTGTAGGCAAGAATGTCATGCATTCATATGTATCTACATGCATAGTGGTATTGTTCGCTATTGAGATTCTCTCGAATCTCACTCCTCCCAACCAACCATTTTAGACAAGTTGAAGGATGCATGGAGTTATGCTCGGAGGAGAAATTGCTTAGGAGAATATCATTTAAAGTAATGGATTTACATTTGATAACCTTATGTGGCTTGATGTATATGTGTATGTATGAGCATGTATGAATGATCGTTGAAAGGTAGAGAGTCGCTCTAATGTATTAAGAGGATCGCTCTATTGTAAATAAAGAGAACAACTTTTAGTTTATTTAAATTATCGCTTGCTTACTCTGATATTGTGAAACTAAGAGCCGGTGAGGTGATGAAAGGAAGGGTGTCACATTTAGCATCAGTGTTGAACTTATCTATGGTACTTTTTATTCCCTCTATATTTTATGGTCATGCTACATAGCTTTTGAAATGTTTATATTTTTTTCTTCAATACATATAAATGACAAGAATGTTGTATGCAAGTATGTTCACTTTATTATGAAAAATTCTTCTACTTGGTCGATATTCTATATGGTTATTGCAGTTATTGTATACGAATTTTTGTGCATTAAATTCCTTTTCATTAGGACTGCAAAGCTTGTGATTATGACAATAATGCAATTTCATTGTATCCTTCTCATAATTGCAAGTTTCACAAATCCAATCATCATAAATTTTATGGACATAAATTTGAATACACGTATGTTTCATGTAGGTTGTTGATTAATTGAACCTTATTTGTGTTGCCTTTGTTCTTTTCCAATTTTTTTTGTTTGGATACCTCACCTTAAAAGGGCTTAGATCATTATTGAGTATTGGATAAAAGTGTATATTGTAATTTTAACCTGATGTCTGGGAGATGTTGATGTATGGTTCTTGTTGCAAGCCATCCTTAAATTTGAATACTGTAACTCTTGAGTTTGGGGTCAAGTTAACTAATCTTAGGCATTTTGGTTCTTTCGAGACTTTAGATAGAATATGGCTTTAACCTACCTCAGTTTTAGGTGATAAAGGAGAAGACTCTTATTTGTTGAAGCTAATTTTAACATAGTTGATATACAAACTTTATAATTTTATTTTTTATATGGTTGAGTATGGTTGTGCGAAGAGGTATTGGTTGAGAGGAAAATCATACTTAAGGACACTAATAGGGGGCTACCCAACTACTATTTCCATATACTTGGTTACTTCCTTATTATTGGCCTTCAGCTTGTTTTCCATCTCTTCCAAGTTCTCCCATGATATCATATTTACTCATATAAAATATATTCCTATTTGTATATTAACTCTATTATATTTAGCTTCATTAAATAAGAATCTTCTCCTTTATTACCTAAGACTAGGTAGGGTACAACCATGCTTCATATTTGAGGTCTAGAAGGATCAAAATGGATAATAATAGTAACCTAGCACCAAAGTCAAGGATTGCAACATTCGACTTTAACGAGTCTCGTAATATGAATCATGCATCAACAACATGTAGATGCCAAGTGTAAAAATTCATCTACTATATCTAATACCAAAAAATCATCTAAGTCCTTTTGAGATGGTGAAAATGCAAGCAAAAATAGTAAACCTTAAAAAAACAAATACCATAATTAAGATTCAATTAATATTATTGGCAAGATTCACATATTAGATATAATTATTTTTTATATCAATTACATTTATATTTTGATTTGTCTGTTGAATTCATATTCCATAATGTAGCTTTTAGATATAATAATCTAACAGGACTTTTGTGAAACAAAATAAAAAATATTTTTAAAAAAAAATTATACACTTTTTAGATTGGCTATGAAATTACCTAGTCTAAAAATTAGCCATTTTTTATTATAAAGTGATACTTTTTAAGATCCGTCAAAAAACAACTGGTCTTAACAATTAACATTTTAGAGCGGATATAGGATCAGCTTTAATAAGGACAAGCTTTTTAAACTGGTTGACTTAAGACTGAACATAAACCTAGTCTAAAAAATCAATTTCAACTGGTCTAAAAGACCTTTTTTCTAGTAGTATAGGAACCATTGACTTTACTATTCTTAGGCTGATTGGATGCAATCTTGGGCTTCAACAAATGCATAGCGATCAAGATGCAAGATATGTAACAGGCCCATAATGCAACCTCCAGATTCCATGTTAAGCTAACAAAGTAGGAGAAAACATCTCCATTAATAATTAATCCATAGGCTCATACAACAATGGTAAATCACTTGGGTTTATACAAATTGTCCCTACTTAACTAAAAAATAAAATCAAATTATTGACGAAAACACAGACATAATTTTAACTTTCCAACGGAATTACTGATGGATTAATTAGTGATGGAAGGGGAATTACAAAAAAAATTATCAATGCAATCCATTCCATGCTAAATTTTATGTGGAAAATTTGTTTGGCGACAGAATTGAAATTTTGTCAGTACTTTTTGACAAAATTGAAATTCCATAAAAAATTTTTGATAGAAATTTTTTGTCAAAAATTATCGATGGATTTTCAATAGAAACTATTCCATTTCATCAATAATTTAGTTTTTCAAAATAAATTTCCACACGGAACCTTTTAAAATGGGCTATAAGTCCTTACTGTGGCTAAAAATGTTTATATTGAGAAAAACATTCATCACTACAATGATCACTAGTAGTGATAAGTGATGATCACTATGGTGACCACTCAAGTGATGTGACAAAATCATTTGAACTCATTTCTATAATGGTGATGAAGTAGTCTTTGAAAAATTAACTCAACACCCGATCACTAATAATGATAAACTATTATCACTATAATTACCACTTGAGTGATAATCTACAAAAGTACATCACTAACAGATCACCACAGTGAATTATCTATTGATTAGATTTCCTAAAAATTTTCTAAGAGAAGATCACTATAGTAACTACTCAAGTGATGTGATAAAATTCTAATCACTATCACTTCACCACAAAAATACCTCATAATGATCAGTTTTCCAAAATTATTTCAAATAGAAGTTCATTATGGTAGTCACTCGAGCGAAGTGAAAATTTCTCATCACTATTACTATACCAAGTGATATGTCCTAGTGATCAATTTCCTAAAAAATTTTCTAAGAGAAGATCAGTCAGGTGATGTATGAACATGAGTATGACTAGGGCAGCACCATAGTGGCTCAGGTAGTGCTAAGCTTTTTTGAAAAATATTTTAAGGTTGGATTACTAGAGTGTTGTGTAAAAAGTGCAACACTACCACATCACCATAGTGAACCATTCAATGATATGTTTTGTTTTCAAACAACAAAATGAAGATCACTCTAGCAACCTATCGAGTGGTACTACTTCAGAAAACAGAGTATCATATCGTAAATCTTGATACTCATTCAAATATATTCTAAACTTGTTCTATTGTTTCTAATTTATGTAACACTTCATTATACTAAAGTTTAATCATATTCAGTTGATTGATCACGGATTAAACCAAGATTAGAAAAAATCACCTTTGTGTCAGAGTATTAAATGCACCGAAGTTTAAACCCTTCACATTCTCTATGCTCTTAATAGATAAATTGAAAGACTTAAAGAACAATATGATATTCTCAATATATAGAAGAAAGACCATACACTCTAACGGCTATAATTGTAAAGCAATGATGTTCAAACATTCTCATCCTATAAATAGAAGCATTGAAGATAGAGTAACCAACTAAACTGTGCATTTATTGTTACATTCATTTTGCTAAGTCTTAAAAGCTCTCTGTGTGAATTTGTACTTTGTTGATTATTCATTTATTCTTGTGAGAGGACATACTTAAGCATTTATTTCATCTAAGATACTCAAGATAGCGGGACTTTGAGTAGGAATTAATTGCAAAGTGTAAGGGGAGTGAGTGTTCTTTAAAGAAGAACTAGCTTGTTATGATACCCTATTCCCAATAACCTCAAATGAGCACAAATGAGCAGTGAAATCTGTAAGGACCTCAATTCTCTGATACTAAAAATGTCAAGACCGTCCTTACAAACATAAATCCATCTTATGCTCTTATTGCTCAGAGTAGCATAATGCGGAAATAATTACCAGCGGGCACAGGGCAATAGAATAAATACTGATGTTATTACAAAAACAATGATAATAATAATGCTTGATAATGCTACATAGTTTTCATAATAGGGGTTTACAACTATTTACAGACCTTAAAATCATACACATCCTTCAGATAATCAACGTCCTCTTCTTGCACTAGTCCGCAACCTCCGGTTGACGGAATCGCCTTCCTCGCTTATCGAGCCATCGACAACTGCTGGAAACTTACATTTTTATGGAAAGGGTGAGATTTGATAGAATCTCAGTAGTAACATGCTTACATATAAATAGGATGTGCAACTAGATATGCAATGTCATGGCATGTAAGATGATCGTATGTTCGTGTGTACACTTGCCCAAGGCGAAACTATACGTCCGCACCTTGGTCGACTTAGTGCCCCTGTTGGGTCCCCGACCGCAACATGGCGAATGGTTGTTTAGAACATTAGTTTCATGCTACAATGGATGACATTCATAATAGTTATCACATAGTATATGTAAGAAGGAAGTTACTACCTGAAATATGACATTTCTAGCTCGTCCTTGGTCCAGCTCGTCTATCGATATATCCTAAAATGCACATTTAGGATAATTGAGTTATTGATTGCTCGTAACTAATTCTAGACTCGTTGTGTTAGTTATCATAGCTCGTAGTTGTAGAATTACCAAAATACCCCTAAGACTTAGCTTATTCCCATTTGTATCCAATTATTGACTTAAGGTCAATCCCACACAATTTCGTGTGTATAGTCCATTGCTAACCTCGGTTTACTCAAATTCAAGCCTTAAATGATGAAAATACCCCTTCACAGCCATTACTTAGCTCTTTAAGGGCAATTTGGTTATTTCACACACCGGGCCTTTTCTCACTCCGACATCAACATGAAACTTACTCATTTTACTCTTCTAAACTCAATGGAATCATCCAATTGATGAAATTCAAATTCCATCATCATGCCACATAATTAGTAGCAATTATGAGTTCTCGGAAGAGTTGTGTCGGTTTCTTGTTTTGTCTTGCCTAATCATCTCCATTTTACTTCTAATCACATGATTAACTAGATAGCCAAGCATTAGATATCGTTTTAACCATTAAAACGCATAATTGAATGAGATATGAATAGTAGCCAACTTCTCCTATACTCATCCAATCAACAAACTGAAATGGTAGAAAGGAAGCATACGCTTACCTTAACTCGTTTATGAATTCTGTTCGGAATTCTGGCAAAACTCCTGTTAGAACTAGCTGACACCCAAGAGGGGGGTGAATTGGGTGTGTGATAAGAAATTACGATCTTTTTAAAATCTTTTCTTAACTTATCAAATCAATACATGCGGAAGTATAGAAACATAAGTTGATATGTAAATCATATATGCTGAATATGTAAAAGCTTAAGGAAGAGAATATGCAAATTGTGATTTATCCTGGTTCGGTCCAATCCACGATGACCTACGTCCAGTCCCCAGGCTCCTCCTGAGATTTCCAATCAACTATCTTCTTGTTTATCCGGGCACAAGAAAAGCCTCTACAAATCTCTTACAAAGATACTCCCCCTTACTTACTGTAAGGTTTACACCCTTTTATGGTAAGTTGAGCAAAGCAATTCCAAAGACCTTTCTCTCCTGCTTACCCGTGCAAGTCTTACGAGCAGCAACGTTCTCTATTGCTTACACCTTGTAAGTCTTATAGGCAGAAAGTACTACTAGCAATTCTCTCTACAACTTTCCCGTAAGGTACTCAGCCCTCTCAAGGTCCCTCTACCTTGAGTTCAATACAGAAGTATAGATGGTGTGTTTACAGACTCTCTCACAGAGTAGATAAATCCTCACTGAAGTACAATACAAAATATTCCCTCTCAAATGTACATATGATATGTAAACAGATAAGAACAGAGAGTATATGAGGTGGACGACTTATGATATCAGCATGTTGGCAGTTGGGTTCTCATTGCTCATGTGTTTGGTTACTGTCGTATCATCTCGTCTTTCCTTATTTGAATACATTGGTTTATATAGAAGATGGTTGAGACCCGTTGGAAGTATTCAAACATTCTGCCCGTTGGAATCTGATCGTGCTTCTGACAGATAACTCATACCGTTGCTTTCTGTTTGCACGTTCTTGGTTGTTCATTTAATTTTGTTGTTGCCCATGATTAGTTGTCAGATAGGTCTTTAAACATTGATCTGTTGATAGCATCTCAACATACCCGTTGGAGTCGCACTGCTTGTTCTGACAGATTTCCACTTCAGAAAACTAGCCGTTATCAGTGGACGCTCGGCTTCTCGTGAAGTGGTTTTTCCTCTCTCTATGGTCTCTTCATTGTTCTTTCTGTAACAATACATCAAATATCAATACAATGAAGTGTTAATCATAAATATGTTGGATCATGGACCAAAGACAGGATTTCCGCTTTCTGGGTTGCATCACTTCGAGTGACGATGCTTGCCGTGAGTCACCTTCAGACTTGAAGTTTTAACCCAAACGCTTGAGCCCCTATTTCACACTTGAAATAAGTATTAATCAATGTCTAAGAATGATAGCAAGTGAAAACACAAAGATTGCATAACATATGAACCCATTCGGATTGATCGTTGTATTCCATTTTGCTTCGTCAACATAAGAATTCAAGTTCCTCATACCAGACTTAAGTGCACAGAGAAACTTTAATATCTCCGGATGGCTTCTATCATAAACTTCCAGAGTGTATTGAATTCCACTGGTGGTGATGAACCAAAAGGACCATATCACAAGAATGAAGATTTGGAGTAATTAAGAGATGGAGGTGCATTGGTCTAGCAACACTGATAGAATCAAACGCATTACTTGAGCTATTGGTTTAATAAACATTGGTGCATATGGGCTTTCACTGGAGATGCATTAAAGCTTACTGAAGGTGATTTGATTCAGCATCCACTGGAGGTGATATGGGATATTGGAGTTGCACTGGACTGCTAACACTGGAAGTGATCTGCAGAAGATTTCATATCACTCGAGTGAATTCCATATCACTGGAAGTGATATTGAGAACAGTGAAAAATTCCTCCGGTGAATTCTGCGCCACTGGAAGTGATATGTGAAATAAGCCATATCACTCGAGTGAATTCTGGAATCACTCGAGTGAATTCTGGAATCACTCGAGTGATCTTCTATATCACTCGAGTGATTAACAATCACTCGAGTGATCTGTTGTTCAGATCACTTTAGTTCTTTCTTTCGTTTCCAATTCTTCAGCAAGCAGGGGTAAATTTCCAGATGACATAACTCTTCGAATATGGCTCCAAAATTGCTTCATTTTATATCAATGGAAAGCTCTTGAAGTCTACTTTCATATGGTGCTGGTTTCAGCTCAATAGGATCAGTGGTTTGAGAGTTATAGCCAAAATACCAAGACTGTTCCAGAAAGTGACGCTGACATGAAGGTCCAATTCGAACACTTGTATCTCCCTCATCTAAGCTCCTTTGATGTTGGTTCTGGTGTCCAAATGACGCATTGGGAGTCTAGTTTCATATGCAATTGTTTTGGTCTCATTTGGTGTTGTATTGTGAAAGATATGATCAAATAACCAGACCTCGCTCAGCTGGACGAAGAACAGAGTCTGAAAAACTGCATATCACTCGAGTGATTTCGTTTTTTAATGAATCACTCGAGTGATTCCTCAAATCACTCGAGTGATTTGTTAAAAATCACTCTGCTACAGTTCCAAACAGTGTCAAACAGTGCCAATTGCTACAGTAACTGTATTGCTATAGTACCCACTGCTACAGTACCCATAAAAACTTGAATCTTCATATTTTTCATTAATTCTTGCAAGTTCCTTATTCCTTAATTTCTTTCTTCCATTGCTTGACTAATCTACAATATATGCAACATCAAATAGTTAGTCAATGTATTAGAAAATTATACTATGCAAGCTTCTTATGCTTAATATTTGACATCTATATTTGTCATCATCAAAACTAATCATATCTAACATTCTCCCCCTTTTTGATGATGGCAAATCCTTCAAGAAAAATATTCTTGAATGTGAATAGATAAATTGAGTGCAACATATTTTTCCATTTCACTCCCCCTATTTGACATTAGCAAAAAGTTTGAAGTATAAAGAAGAAGGTTGCTTGGAGAAGTATTTATGAAATATCATTTTTCTCCATTAATCAAAATAAACAGTTTACTCTCCCCTTTTTGAAAGTAATGCTATTTGAATGTGATGCAAATGAAAAGTGTTTTCAATAACCCTTTCATAATAAAAGATATGCAAGGTATTCATAAACCATAAAGAGAGAGAGGGTTTAGAAATGCTCATTTGAATTTGGCCAGTTGTCTTCAAGATACTTCTCACTGAGTTGAACTCCTTGTTCCATCACAGTATGGTTAATGCTCCTTTGTATTTGCATAGGGCTTTTGAATGTTGTAGCCAATATATTTCTCTTGATTGATTATCACAGTATATGTCCTCAAGATTGATATATTCTTCTTGTAACGTGCTGAGGAATGATCTTGTATAAAGCAAATTCTCCTGTCATAAGTTAAAAATATTCTTGCAAGGAGAAGGATTAGTGCAATCAAGTATTAATTTCCTTTCTATAAAATACATGCAAATTAGGATGAAGAAAAGAAAATGGATAAGTATCTCATCATCAAAACTAATCAATTGAGGGTGAATGTAGATGAGTCTACTATACTGATTTTCTTCAAATAAAGGAGATAAGCTTTTTAAAATATAAAACACATGTGAATGTGAAGCTCCCCCTTAATGTTTGCATGGTCTTAAAACTTTTCATGAGAAATACAGTTAAAAGCTCTTATAGATATGAGAAACCATTGAAAACTTTAAGACTGAATGTTGAAAAATTTAGAGGGAAATCAAACTCGAAAATGATGATCCTCTACATGGATTTGAGCAATTGTATTCTAATATCATTCGAGTCAGAAAATTTAAATGACTTGAGCTTCAACTACTATCCAGATAGGATGGTAGGATTAAAAGATGAATATCTCCTTAAGGCCCTTACTCAGAGAATTTCACTTATAAAAGAATACAATACCTCACTCAAGTAATATTGTAATTACTTGAGTCATGATCCCCTTTTTTTGATGCACTGTTGCTAATCATCGTCTGGTGACTTGATCAGTACTGAAGGAATCTGAGTATGTGATCTCTATGGAACACTTAAGAGTAGAAGCAACAAGATGAGCTTGGAGAAAGGCTTCATATTCATTTATCCTCTTAGTATACGCCTTTTGTCAAATATTGTTTGGAAATTTTGGTTTGCACATACTCCCTTATTTGAGGAGTTGGATTCATCATCTCTGGGTGCCTTAACCTTTACTCTTTTACTTGCACAGATTTTGCTTCTGTTCACACTGTAATACTGCCAATCATGCCTCCTTTGTTATCCTCTAGTCTTTGTATCCGGAAGTAGAACCTTTTTATCAACACCTACAAAAGTATAAGTACATGCTCCCGCTTTGGTACCCAACTTCTCTTGGGTCCACAATATTAGATATAACAACTCTTATGCTCTTATACAATTAAATCATATGATAATGGAGCTAAGAGTATCATTAACCATCAATGAGAAATGTATAATTTTACCCAATAAGTAAATTCATGCAATTGAATCATAAAGGGTAATGAGCAAATGATATCAATTAAGAATGATGTTTTCCAATGATCAATGACAACTTGAAAATACACTTTATATAGAAAATATGACATTGATAAGGTTTTCATACAATCTATGTAAGTTGGATCAAAAGAGTAGAGAATCTATATATAATGACCAACATTTATGAAATAATAAATCATGAATGAAAATATGAAAATTTTTCAAAATCTCAAATGTTCTTTTGAATCAAGAATATGCATTATGACATTAAGATTTTGAAAGTATGAAAACTCCAAGATCACTGGAAGTGATTTGAGAATTTTGGCGGATCACTCGAGTGATCTCAGCTTCACTGGAAGTGATTTGTAAAACAATAGATTTTTCTTGAAGTGAAAACAAAACCACTGGAAGTGATTAGCCTGATCACTCGAGTGATTTACAATCACTGGAAGTGATTTGGCGGATCACTCGAGTGATTCATAATCACTGGAAGTGATTTTCAAAACAGTGAAATTTTCTTGCAGTGATTTCGCGATCACTGGAAGTGAATTTGTGGATCACTCGAGTGATTTCTCATATCACTCGAGTGATCTGTCATTTTTCGCAATCACTCGAGTGATTAACAAAATCACTCCAGTGATCTTGCACAGATCACCAGAATCACTTCCTTTGCTGATATTAAATCCATGAGCTTCCAAAACATGATTTGTTATCATCAAAACATCATCAAAACATGAAATTTGTTAAGGTTTAATCCTCATGCTCAAAATGGTGGAAGTCAATAGTTTAAATGTATACATGTACCAAAAAGCTTCCTTCTTTAAGATAACTTGTTTGAGAATCTTCCCAAGTGCAAAAGTCATTTGTAAAATGAATTGGCCAAAAAGGATTAACTCAATAGAAATATATGAGTACAGTGACTTTGCTATTGACTAAGAGATAATCTTGCCTTTTAAATTGTGTCATGAAACATATGAGCAATCATGGTAAGAATTTGAATACAAGGCTCTAGTTACTCAAAAATATACGAAGATAAATGTTGATGTAATTGAGTAACAAAATGAGTATAAGGATTTATAGATGATAAAGCACATACTCATTAGACCAAATGACTTGGTTTCCAAAAATCATCCTAATATGTTATTCCACTATAATGATTAATGCATTAGCATTCATTCAATGTATTAATGAACATTTATAATGCTTGGAATAATTCAACCAATAAGAATTCATGATTTAGAAATAATGCTTTTCATGAATTCAATTCTTTTCTAGAATATAAGCTTGAAACTCATATAAATGCCTAACTTATTAGACATGAAGTCTAACATGTTAGAAAATGAAGGTTATGGAGTTTTAAATATTGGATAGCACATTCAAGATCAATGATTAATATATCGATGATAGGGAGATACTCTAGATGAATTTGAAGCAATTATGACATTTAGTACACAAAGATATTAACTTCCAATTTTTGAAAATGATTTGAATGCAAATGTGATATGAATAATTTTCATGTCATGTATGCATTTTTATAAACAACATGGATTGAGATTCAAGTAGAATATGCATTTCAAACTCAAATTCATAGAAAGATTATGCACAATTTCATTTTCAGTCCATTTAGCAATCTGAGATATTTTGAAAATCATAAATGATTGATTGCTAATGGTATGCAGTAAAGAGCAAGAATTTATCAATCAAATTGGGTTGGGAAGAATAGGTGCAATATTAAGCTTAGGAAACTGAAATAAATTCTCATACTAACTCGGTGTACCTGGCTTGAGTGTGACTCGTAGACACTCAAGTTAGTTTCCAATTCCTAGTTTCTTTGTACTCAAGTCCTCCAAGATCACTTGAGTAACCCATGCATTTGATTCAAGCTATACTGCATGTTCTCCTCAAAATTCATGTATGGACTATTTATCATTATTTTACTGACCGAGAGCATGACATCCTTTTCTTCTTCCTACGAAACCGTATAACCCTTTTTCTTCCTAAGGTATCCAGTTTTACTTGGATCCACATATGGTTAGCTCATAGGAATCATAACAGAATTATCAAAACAATTGAATAAATTGATGACTTTATGCATAAGAAGAATTTTGAAACATGCGTGTATGCATAAAGAACTAAAGTATTGAACATTGCAATCCCTTTGTAAATAAGTTTAAAAGATGAGATTTTCAAAGGATTTGAAAACATGTTTCTAAGATAGTTTGCAATACTCATTCCTAAGGTGACATGTATAAACCTCAATAAACATTAAAGATAACAATATAGGAGGTTTTACCATTTTGCACATTTACCTTAGGTGCTTAAAGGATTGCCTTTGCATACCCATTGCATCTTTCTTTGAAGCTTTGTTTTTGCATATATAGCTTTAGGATTATGCAAAATTTTCTCAAATGATATAGGCTTTGAGAATATTTGTGCACGAGAGATCCTCCTCTTCTTGTTCTCCTCAAGGTAGTTGAATGGTACATTATAGTAGCCTTTTCTTAAGGTAGAATGTACTTCTCTTGCTATTATCCATTGCTTCTTTTGCTTTGACAATGAGGTTATAGCAATGGCTTTTTCATGAGTTCTCTTTTTCGATGATATCACCTTCCTTATAGGTGCATGAGAAACTCTTGGCTTCATCTTCTTTGTACTGTTATGTCCATTTCTTTTTGAATTATCCTGCATACATAAAGTGCTAGGTGGACATTTTGGTACCCACATATACTTGGGTCCTTGATTGTTAATGTTAGACTTCTTATGACCTTTTGGAACCCAAACATATTTATTTCTCACATTAGAATTTCTTCTAATATAGCACATATGAGAAATATGACCGGTTTTACCACAATAATTGCAAATAACATGATGATATACATTGTGAGGTTCTATGTAAGCATTGTGTTGTTTGAGGGATGACAAAACCATATATCCAGTTTGCCTACTTTCTTCCTTCACATACAAGTTTCCAGCATATTTGAAAACAATTACAGATTCAACAATTGGTTGGAAAACATTTTTATACAAACTTTGAAAATCAGTTTTATAAGAGTTATAAGAAGAATTGGAACTTTTTACCTTAAGTTCATCTTGAGCTCTAGAGGGTGATTTGTCACGAACGTCTATACTGAGCTCTTTATGGGAATCCTCATCTCCTTGTCTATTCATGTTGACTGTATGGAAGTGTTGTGTGATATCTCCATCTTCATCAGTAACTTCCAACCGTTCATGTACCATAGATGCGTAACTTGTAATTCCACATGAACTGTCAACACTTTCAACTTCAACACGCTTGTTAGAAATGTATATAGAATCAAGAGTATCCCAGATATCTTTAGCATTAGAGCAAAATCTAATTTTCTCAAAATCACTTTCGGTCATGACATTATACAGAAGCTGCATTGCTCTAATATTCAATGAAAACATTTTCTTTTCTTTATCTGTCTAATCCTTTCTTGGTTTATGATCAAAAGCATTTGTAAAAATATTCCACATATCATAATCAAATGCTTTTATAAAACTTGTCATTCTAGCTTTCCAGAACCAAAAATCAATATCTTTCAAAAGAGGTGGAACAGTATAATCAAATCCTTCTGGAAGCATAAAATACCCAAAGTCACCCATTGTAACTCTTGAGACGGTTAAGTCCTTTAAACAAGAGCCCAAGCTTTGATACCAAATGTTAGAACTAGCTGACACCCAAGAGGGGGGTGAATTGGGTGTGTGATAAGAAATTATGATCTTTTTAAAATCTTTTCGTAACTTATCAAATCAATACATGCGGAAGTATAGAAACATAAGTTGATATGTAAATCATATATGCTGAATATGTAAAAGCTTAAGGAAGAGAATATGCAAACTGTGATTTATCCTGGTTCGGTCCAATCCACAATGACCTACGTCCAGTCCCCAGGCTCCTCTTGAGATTTCCAATCAACTATCTTCTTGTTTATCCGGGCACAAGAAAAGCCTCTACAAATCTCTTACAAAGATACTCCCCCTTACTTACTGTAAGGTTTACACCCTCTTATGGTAAGTTGAGCAAAGCAATTCCAAAGACCTTTCTCTCCTGCTTACCCGTGCAAGTCTTACGAGCAGCAACGTTCTCTCCTGCTTACACCACTGTAAGTCTTACGAGCAGCAACGTTCTCTACTGCTTACACCTTGTAAGTCTTATAGGCAGAAAGTACTACTAGCAATTCTCTCTACAACTTTCCCGTAAGGTACTCAGCCCTCTCAAGGTCCCTCTACCTTGAGTTCAATACAGAAGTATAGATGGTGTGTTTACAGACTCTCTCACAGAGTAGATAAATCCTCACTGAAGTACAATACAAAATATTCCCTCTCAAATGTACATATGATATGTAAACAGATAAGAACAGAGAGTATATGAGGTGGACGACTTATGATATCAGCATGTTGGCAGTTGGGTTCTCATTGCTCATGTGTTTGGTTACTGTCGTATCATCTCGTCTTTCCTTGTTTGAATACATTGGTTTATATAGAAGATGGTTGAGACCCGTTGGAAGTATTCAAACATTCTGCCCGTTGGAATCTGATCGTGCTTCTGACAGATAACTCATACCGTTGCTTTCTGTTTGCACGTTCTTGGTTGTTCATTTAATTCTGTTGTTGCCCATGATTAGTTGTCAGATAGGTCTTTAAACATTGATCTGTTGATAGCATCTCAACATACCCGTTGGAGTCGCACTGCTTGTTCTGACAGATTTACACTTCAGAAAACTAGCCGTTATCAGTGGACGCTCGGCTTCTCGTGAAGTGGTTTTTCCTCTCTCTATGGTCTCTTCATTGTTCTTTCTATAACAATACATCAAATATCAATACAATGAAGTGTTAATCATAAATATGTTGGATCATGGACCAAAGACAGGATTTCCGCTTTCTGGGTTGCATCACTTCGAGTGACGATGCTTGCCGTGAGTCACCTTCAGACTTGAAGTTTTAACCCAAACGCTTGAGCCCCTATTTCACACTTGAAATAAGTATTAATCAATGTCTAAGAATGATAGCAAGTGAAAACACAAAGATTGCATAACATATGAACCCATTCGGATTGATCGTTGTATTCCATTTTGCTTCGTCAACATAAGAACTCAAGTTCCTCATACCGGACTTAAGTGCACAGAGAAACTTTAATATCTCCGGATGGCTTCTATCATAAACTTCCAGAGTGTATTGAATTCCACTGGTGGTGATGAACCAAAAGGACCATATCACAAGAATGAAGACTTGGAGTAATTAAGAGATGGAGGTGCATTGGTCTAGCAACACTGATAGAATCAAACGCATTACTTGAGCTATTGGTTTAATAAACATTGGTGCATATGGGCTTTCACTGGAGATGCATTAAAGCTTACTGAAGGTGATTTGATTCAGCATCCACTGGAGGTGATATGGGATATTGGAGTTGCACTGGACTGCTAACACTGGAAGTGATCTACAGAAGATTTCATATCACTCGAGTGAATTCCATATCACTGGAAGTGATATTGAGAACAGTGAAAAATTCCTCCGGTGAATTCTGCGCCACTGGAAGTGATATATGAAATAAGCCATATCACTCGAGTGAATTCTGGAATCACTCGAGTGAATTCTGGAATCACTCGAGTGATCTTCAATATCACTCGAGTGATTAACAATCACTCGAGTGATCTGTTGTTCAGATCACTTTAGTTCTTTCTTTCGTTTCCAATTCTTCAGCAAGCAGGGGTAACTTTCCAGATGACATAACTCTTCGAATATGGCTCTAAAATTGCTTCATTATATATCAATGGAAAGCTCTTGAAGTCTACTTTCATATGGTACTGGTTTCAGCTCAATAGGATCAGTGGTTTGAGAGTTATAGCCAAAATACCAAGACTGTTCCAGAAAGTGACGCTGACATGAAGGTCCAATTCGAACACTTTTATCTCACTCATCTAAGCTCCTTTGATGTTGGTTCTGGTTTCCAAATGACGCATTGGGAGTCTACTTTCATATGCAATTTGTTTGGTCTCATTTGGAGTTGTATTGTGAGAGATATGATCAAATAACCAGACCTCGCTCAGCTGGATGAAGAACAGAGTCTGAAAAACTGCATATCACTCGAGTGATTTGTTGAATCACTCTAGTGATTTCGTTTTTTAATGAATCACTCGAGTGATTCCTCAAATCACTCGAGTGATTTGTTAAAAATCACTCTGCTACAGTTCCAAACAGTGCCAAACAGTGCCAATTGCTACATTACCCACTGCTACAGTACCCATAAAAACTTGAATCTTCATATTTTTCATTAATTCTTGCAAGTTCCTTATTCCTTAATTTCTTTCTTCCATTGCTTGACTAATCTACAATATATGCAACATCAAATAGTTAGTCAATGTATTAGAAAATTATACTATGCAAGCTTCTTATGCTTAATATTTGACATCTATATTTGTCATCATCAAAACTAATCATATCTAACAACTCCGACCGGCGAGACGGCACCAACGGCCTCCAATCAAGAATCTGAATCCATAGAATTTTAGCTCGTGATGAGTAGAAGAATGTTAGAGAAGGGTACTTAGAGAGAAGACGTCGTTTTGATAGAGATTCGGTGCTCCAAAGATTTCTCTCTCCTCTCTCTCTCCTCCGCGTTCTCGTTCCGTCACTGCGTTCTTTCGTTTTCTCATTCTGTCTCAATTTCTCGTTCATTTTGCGTTCTTATCCAATCACTTAGCACGCAAGAATGAATAATGAGTGATGAGTCTCTAATAGCGACTCTTATGTGGCTATACTCATTAGTCCACATCTTTAGCTTTCTTGCATGATATTTCATTTCCTTTGTCATGCATCTTTATCCAATAAAATAGTGAGATTCATAAAGAGAATTATTATTCTCAAACTATCTCATTGTACCCATTGTACCACCTTCATGTGGTTACTCGTAGCCTTAGCTTAATGGCACTTTATCTTTTCTTAGGTATTAATTTACTTAGTATTTGATTCCCACATTTTTAGTTCCCATCTAACTATAATCACTGGGAAAAATACCCATTTCTTGCTTTATTGGCAAAATTACCATTTTGCCCTTACATTATTGGTGAGAATTACTCGTGCCTATTTGGGATACTGGCCAAACCAGGGCTTAGTAGTTCTCTTAAATTAGGCTTATTCTCAATTTCCTTGTCTTAAAATTTGGGGTGTTACATTTCTCCCTTTGTGACTGAAATTTCATCCTCGAAATTTGAACATCATATAACCTTAATTGTGTAGGCATTCTCCTACCTCATTGCCTTACTGATCATTGGCATTCGGGATTAACCATTTGCATCCCTACTTTCCATATTGTGTACCTTGCTATTCATAGCATAAGGTGCTTGACAGGTCTTATTGCCCTCATTCCCAGTGTGACACATCGCTGGTTGCTTAGTGATTCGCTAACATATCCCTGGGTTTTACAATCCGTTAGCATGTCCATATCCTTTACAATCGGTGGACTCATAGCTTACTCTTTAGCGTAACCTTATTGGCTCTGCGATTTGCTCTTTTGTGGACATATCAATTCAATTGGCCTCATAGTCTCTGGACACACAATCCAGTTGTAACTCTAGTACTCTTTGCTTGTTCGGGACACTACTCGGTATGTTTATCCTTAGTGCACTGCTCAAAGTCAAATTACCATTTGACTCTTGTTTCTCATTCTGTGTGCATTGCTCATTGTGCACTTGCTGCTTATATTGTGTGCATCACTTGGGATAGACATCAATCTGTCCGTAGTTGCCTCTTATTCTCATATCAACATCAATTATTGTTAGCTTTATAACACAAATGAGGAAATTAGCTTTGTGAGGCTACAATGGTTGTGATGCATGTGCCATTACTTGGCTTGGCTACATCATATCACATTCCAATTTGTGTTTATTCACAACTTGCGATCACTAAGACCATTTGTGGTTCTCAGTTTACCATTGTTGTATCATTGAGAGGAATTTTGCCACCATCGTGCCCTATTGCTCTAGGACTCATCCCCATCTTTGTTCACATTTGTCACCACAAATCATATAGGTGGTGTGATTGTTGGCTACATAGGTGATGTCACGGTATACCTTATTGGTAATATAGCCGCCCCATTCCAGAAGTGCGATAATCAAACTACGGCATGGTGCCCAGACCACAGCTCGCAGCTAGAAATAGTTTCATTGGTGACCACCACATAGGTGTCTCATTGTGACCACGTAAGTCATACTGTACACCACGTACATTGCGCCATTGCTGACCTTACAGGTCAATTCATGCTAGACCACCAGGGGTCTTATTGCGATATAGGATGATCATCACTGGTGCGATTGACAACCTCTCTTGTAATTTACAAGATGGATGCATAGATTCACTATGCTTTTGCTTCACCTCTCTTGATATATTATTTCCTCATAAGAGCTAACCATGATAGCCACTTCACTCAATCGTGCACAATAGTCATAGTGGATCATCCAAGATCAATTACGTCCACTCATTAGGCTTGCTAAAAGCAATCATGAGCAATTGTTTCTATACCAACTTCATGGTATTTGGGTGATATCCTCAAATCATTACTGAAGGTTCCATCATCGATTGCAAGGTTCATCATCCTCATAGAATAGAACCATAGTGCAAGCTTAATTACATTGTGATCCAAGCACTCTTTCAGCCTAGATCTTATTTCAAACTTTTCCTCACCCTTCAGTATTATCAAATCGGGTTCTCTAGGTTAGATATACGGCATAGTCACCACACCTCATGCCCTACCACATATCGTGATCATATAGCGCTAATCCAATAGGATAACGAAGACCATTGTCTAGCATGGAGAAATCTTAATTCGTTCCTTCTCTTAGCACACTTAGCCACGGCATTTCCATAGCATTTGTGCTTACATCATTCATCGCTGGTTATCGGTAGCCCATATCTACCTCAATTATAGTCATGCAATCCAGCCTCAATTGTACTAGATATTGCCCCCATAGGGAAATCTTAAGAAGTACTAGCTTCTTAACATTTCTCCATATTGGGTTAAAGCCTTTAGCAAAGCATAGCACTAGATCACATTTCCTTGTTCATCAAAATCGCTCTGCACTCGAGTTCGTCCTCAAGAACTCGAGTTCCAGCTTCATACTCGAGTTTTCCCAACACACTCGAGTTCTGCCGGGTTCTTCACTAGGACTTAGCTAATTTTTCCCAACTTCGTACCTTCCATGAAGGCTTGCACTTGAGTTTATCCTCAAGCACTCGAGTCCTAACTTCACACTCGAGTTCACCCAAATCACACTCGAGTTCCGTTAGTTTCTTTGCTGAAACTTAGCTGATTCTCTAATCTTGCACTCGCCATACAGACATAGCACTCAAGTCCATAGATTCACACTCGAGTTCTCTCATACTCGAACATCGAGAGTGTAAGTATGGGAATCCGTTCTAAAGAGTCCTTAGGTTTCATCAAGTATACGTTGCACTCGAGTTCAATATTCTGCACTCGAGTTCTGTCCAGGATTTACACCCGAGTTTTCACTTCTGCACTCGAGTTCTCATTTCCGCACTCGAGTTCTCATGGCATCACCACTCGAGTCCTGAGAGTGTGATAGTGAGAGTTTGTTCCATAAAGCTCTCACTTCACATTAACCAAGCATTGTACTCGAGTTTACCCTTCAGCACTCGAGTTCTCAGCTTGCTCACACTCGAGTCTCACGAGTTATGGGAAGAGTGTTCCTTCTAGAGACACTTCCAACTTGCCAAATCATAAGGTACACTCGAGTTCATATTATCGCACTCAAGTTCTTATCCATCTTACTCAAGTTTCGTCTTACACTCTCGCAAGTTCACAGCCAAAATACTCATAGCACTTGAGTTCACTTTCCCAAACTCGAGTTCACCACCAATTACACTCAAGTTCTACTTCATCAACTCAAGTTCTCGCAATAAATTGCATTGGAAATTGCCTCATGAACTCGGGTTTACCAGCTCCCGCTCGAGTTCATCAGTTGCCCAAAGCTGATTTCACTTCAGAAATCCATCTGAAATCATCCGTAAGCGATCCAACTCTCGCTTCTTCATTCATGGTCATCTTAACTATTCAATACTTATTACTTGACTGGGCTTGTCAATTCCTTTTGTAAGCATAACGGTGAACTGACCAAAGTAATTTACCTCGCTATTCTCATCACTATGTAATCAAGCATTTATCAGTATACTATTCTATAGCCCGAATCGCATACTCAGTGGCAAAAACCACTGCTCTGAGTTACAAATATGTAGCAAGAACCTTTCCTCTGATACCAAAAATGTAAAGACCTCAATTCTCTGATACCAAAAATGTCACGACCGTCCTTACGAGCATAAATCCATCTTATGCTCTTATTGCTCAGAGTAGCATAATACGGAAATAATTAACAGCGGGCACGGGGCAATAGAATAAATACTGATGTTATTACAACAAAAATGATAATAATAATGCTTGATAATGCTACATAGTTTTCATAATAGGGGTTTACAACTATTTACAGACCTTAAAATCATACACAACCTTCAGATAACCAACGTCCTCTTCTTGCACTAGTCCGCAACCTCCGGTTGACGGAATCGCCTTCCTCGCTTATCGAGCCATCGACAACTGCTGGAAACTTACATTTTTATGGAAAGGGTGAGATTCGAGAGAATATCAGTAGTAACATGCTTACATATAAATAGGATGTGCAACTAGATATGCAATGTCATGGCATGTAAGATGATCATATGTTCGTGTGTACACTTGCCCAAGGCGAAACTATACGTCTGCACCTTGGTCGACTTAGTGCCCCTGTTGGGTCCCCGACCGCAATATGGCGAATGGTTGTTTAGAACATTAGTTTCATGCTACAATGGATGACATTCATAATAGTTATCACATAGTATATGTAAGAAGGAAGTTACTACCTGAAATATGACATTTCTAGCTCGTCCTTGGTCCAGCTCCGATTCCAGCTCGTCTATCGATATATCCTAAAATGCACATTTAGGATAATTGAGTTATTGATTGCTCGTAACTCATTCTAGAATCGTTGTGTTGGTTATCATAGCTCGTAGTTGTAGAATTACCAAAATACCCCTAAGACTTAGCTTATTCCCATTTGTATCCAATTATTAACTTAAGGTCAATCCCACACAATTTCGTGTGTATAATCCATTGCTAACCTCGGTTTACTCAAATTCAAGCCCTAAATGATGAAAATACCCCTTGACAGCCATTACTTAGCTCTTTAAGGGCAATTTGGTTATTTCACACACCGGGCCTTTTCTCACTCCGGCATCAACATGAAACTTACTCATTTTACTCTTCTAAACTCAATGGAATCATCCAATTGATGAAATTCAAATTCCATCATCATGCCACATAATTAGTAGCAATTATGAGTTCTCGGAAGAGTTGTGTCGGTTTCTTGTTCTGTCTTGCCTAATCATCTCCTTTTTACTTCTAATCACATGATTAACTAGATAGGCAAGCATTAGATATCATTTTAACCATTAAAACGCATAATTGAATGAGAGATGAATAGTAGCCAACTTATCCTATACTCATCCAATCAACAAACTGAAATGGTAGAAAGGAAGCATACGCTTACCTTAACTCGTTTATGAATTCTGTTCGGAATTCTGGCGAAACTCTGACCGGCAAGACGGCACCAACGGCCTCCAATCAAGAATCTGAATCCATAGAATTGTAGCTCGTGATGAGTAGAAGAATGTTAGAGAAGGGTACTTGGAGAGAAGACGTCGTTTTGATAGAGATTCGGTGCTCCATAGATTTCTCTCTCCTCTCTCTCTCTCCTCCGTGTTCTCGTTCCGTCACTGCGTTCTTTCGTTTTCTCATTCTCTCTCAATTTCTCGTTCATTCTTTGTTCTTATCTGATCACTTAGCACGCAAGAATGAATAATGAGTGATGGGTCTTTAATAACGACTCTTATGTGGCTATACTCATTAGTCCACATCTTTAGCTTTCTTGCATGATATTTCATTTCCTTTGTCATGTATCTTTATCCAATAAAATAGTGAGACTCATAAAGAGAATTATTATTCTCAAACTATCTCATTGTACCCATTGTACCACCTTCATGTGGTTACTCGTAGCCTTAGCTTAATGGCACTTTGTCTTTTCTTGGGTATTAATTTACTTAGTATTTGTTTCCCTCATTTTTAGTTCCCATCTAACTATAATCATTGGGAAAAATACCCATTTCTTGCCTTATTGGCAATATTACCATTTTTCCCTTGCATTATTGGTGAGAATTACTCGTGCCTATTTGGGATACTGGCCAAACCAGGGCCTAGTAGTTCTCTTAAATTAGGCTTATTCTCAATTTCCTTGTCTTAAAATTTGGGGTGTTACAAAATCCATTGTGAAACCATGATTTGAACCCGGACTACCCAACTCTTGAAAGTGTTCACAAATTCCCACTCTCAACTCAGGATTTGAACCTAGGGTTGACAGGGTTTTTCAAAGGGTAGAAAATTTTGCCATCATTCCCACAAGATTCACTGCATCACCAATACCTCATCGGCTTTTAGTTTCAATATATCAGAGTATGTGAGCGATTTCCTTGTAATTAAATTAGAGCTATTCTTTTCTTAAACTTCACTAATTCATTCTTATACATATATGTATAATTTCATATAAACTATCAAACATTTTACATCAAATACAAAAATAGCACCTTGCCCTACAATCTTCACTTCACCTTCGTAATTCCTCTTTGCATATCTCCCTGCATTATTCACCTGTACGTAACATACCTATATGGTTGGGTGAGGAGGAGTGAGATTCGAGAGAATCTCAATAGTAAACATTACCACTATACATGCAAGATATATATTTAATGCATGACATGCTTGCCATTCATAAAATCATGCCAATATGATGACATCTAAATGCTCAATGTTACAACATACTTATGGCCATCGTATAAACATAACAGAGCTTCAATCAATCAAATCCATTCAACCCATTTAGGCAAAGTAGTCACATAAAATAATGCAAAAACATACATATCATATACATGCAAGCTAGGTAAGTTCACTACCTCTTGGACTTTTTGTCCTACCTCAAACCACCGTCTTTGCTTCGGCTCGGCACAATCCGTTGGGTCCTAAATTCCCAAATATACCATAAATGAGTCACTTCTCATCCATCTATTATTCCATACTCATATTATTGGCTAACTTAGCTCAATAATGCTAAATTATCAAAATGCCATCAAAAGACCCGGCCTCTGCCCCTTATACCCGGTCCAACTATACCTTACCAAAAATTATGATCTAGGCTAATCCTACACAATTTTGTATTTAGAATCCACTTTTGACCTCGGATTGGTCAAATTCAGAACCAAATGATAAAAATACCCCTAGCAACCGCTAATTTAGGATTTTGAGGGTAGTTGGTCATTTCACATTTTAGGGCTTTTCTCACTTCACCCTTAACATGAACCCTACATAATTTTCCCTTATAAACTCAATGGAACCATCAAATTGATGAAATTCCAGCTCTTTCCTCACATTACACATAGGGCAGCAATTTAGGATTCTTAAAAAAGTTATGTTGTTTTCTTACTTTCTCTTACTTAATCACTTCCTTTCAACTTCTAATGACATGATTAGCTACTTAAACACTCATTCAACACCGTTTAGAGGGGATTTGAGCAATATTTCCCCTATAGTTCTACTTCAGCCCAACAATTAGAAAACAAGAGAAACAACACCATATCCACCAATAGTCACAAGAACAATCATCAATTAAGGTAAAAGAAGCAAGTCTTGAAGTTTACCTCTTAATTCCTCTACTTTCTCTCTCTAAAAGTCATCCCTCTCTCTCACTTCTCTTGAGATGTTGCCATAAAAAGCATGAATTCAATGGTGAAGAAGAGATTAGGAGAGGTTATGGAATGATTAGGAAGCTTAAACTTCAAGATTACAAGCCTCCTACCTTGATTGATAGAAGCCCTAAGCTCCCTTTGCTTCTTCAAGTTCTTGTTCAACTCCCTCCCTTTCTTTCGTTCTATTTGCACGAGAGAATGAGATGGAAAGGATAAAGGATTATGGTTAAATAAATTAACCAATTTACTTGGCATGTGTCCATTTCTCATTGGTCTAAATATCTCAATTTTGTCAAAATATTCATTTCCCCTTTTCCTTCTCTTCTCCACTAAAAATGAATGAGAAATAAGAGTATATATTACTCTTGCATTATCCTATTATGTCATCTTACAAGTAATTGACCAAAGCCTTATACTTTATGGCTCTTTGACTTTTCTTGATAATAATTCACCAAAATAGGCTTATTAATTACCAAGTAGCCACTTCCCTCTTTTAATTCATATTCAACTAAAATTATTGGGAATATTGGGGAAAAATAATTATTTCTTGCTTTATGGCAAAATTACCATTTTGCCCTTACGTTTTATGATTTATCAAAATAAATCATTTCTTACTCCTTTCCTTTATTTCCCTCCTCATTTAACTGAATTGAGCTGTAAGAAAAGGGAAAATAATGGCTTCTTGCTTTAATTGGTCAAATGACAATTTTACCCTTACATTTTCTTCCATTTTCGCACTTAATGCAAAACTAGGTAGAATTTTCACTAAATTTTGAAAATTCATATCTAATTGTGTAGATATCCAATTGGGGTGGTTCCAAAGGCTATGCGACCCTTACCAAGTATAGTATTAAGAAAAAATATGAACTTTAGCCAATTAGAATATCATCATTCCTATAATTCTCATTTTTGGAAGATGACACTGAAAAATGTCAGTTTCACTGGGCTAACTTCAAAATACATAGCTCTTTGTGTGTAGCTCCAAATGACTCATATGACCTATCAAATTAAAGCTTGACAAGTCTACTTTTATTTTGAAAAATTTTAGAATTTGTGGATATCATTTTCCCTTTGAAAGATGTCACACAAACACACCTATCACATTGGAAATTCACCGGTAGCAACACTACCTTTGTTCCAATTAACTATGTTGTATGTGAATTTTAATTGCATTGTTTTGTCATCCCTCGAGCCCTTTAATTCACCATAATATTCCTTTTAATACCCTAAAGGTATAAAGGAATTTTGGGGAATACAATTATGCCTTACTAGGACAATTGCTAAACCGGGGTTTTGTAGTCCACTTAATCCAGGCTTAATCTCAAGCCTCTTGTACAAAAATTTAGGATATTACACTTGTACAAGGGCACCAAGAGCCCTATGAATCTTAGAAGATAGTGGAAATCTCAAAAAGGCCTTTTGGGAAGTAGACGTATATAGGTCAAGTGGATTGGACCCAACCAGTATAACTTTCTTTAACAGCAAGCAACTTGGACATTCAATTTAGTGATGGCATGTATGCAAGATATCAATTAACACCTAAAGAATCACATGCTGAAATAGTAAAGAGAATCTTGAGGTACTTGGCAAACACAGCTGAACTTGGAATATGGTACCCCAAAGGTGTCAATGAATACTTGATAGTATACTCAAATTCTAACCATGGAGGATACAAGACTGATAGAAAGAGAATCAATGGTCAATGTCAGTTTCTTGATGGCTCCATAGTGTCATAGCTTAGCAAGAAGCAAGACGCTGTGTCATTATTCTCCACCAAAGTTGAGTATATAGCAGCTACAAGTTGTTGTACTCAAATCCTATAGCAAAACAATAACTTCAAGATCTAGGCATCCACCTAAAAGAGATACCAATCTATTGTATCAAAAAGCACAATTAGCCTTACAAGAATCAGGTAAAAAGGATGTCAAGGTGGTTTTCTTACCCACACATCTCCAATTAGCAGATATTTTCACAAAACCTCTTGCTAAGGATCAATTTTTGTACATACAAAGATAATTGAAAATAGTAAATCCTAATGAATTGTAAGGAATTTCTTCCAAATCTTATGTTTTAATTGTTTTTCTTGTATGTTTTAATGATTTTTTAGCTAACTTAAGAATCAGAGTATCTAGAAAGTTGTTTTGCGGGAGCTTGGTAAAATGCTCTGTTCACTAGCACATAAAACTGGGGAAAACAGATAACCCATCACCACAACATCACTATGGTAATGATTGCTAGTGATGAGGCAAGATAACAATAGTGACCACTTGAGTGATGGAAGACTTAGAGTCAAAAGAAGCGATTCATTAAATAGTTATGCCTCTTTTAAGAAGTCATGAGCCCTATAGAGGAAGATAAGTAGACATGGATCACTCAATTGATCATCAGCATGAAGTAGAAGTACATGAGATGATTTCACAAATCCAACTTTTATGATCAAGACACATGGACGAATGGAAAATCACATCATTTAGGATAAATTTTTGAGTAATTACAAGATTGCTTGAATGAGATACTGTCACTTTAACTAAACTTTTCTAGGTAGCATCACTATAGTGATGATAGAGAGATGATCACTTAAGTATGGCAATGTCATTTCTCCAACATCAATACTAGTTACAATACTAGTACTTTTAACTTTTCTTTAACTAAATCAATGTATACTCGATTCTGACCAAAACCCCTTAAATTTTCTCTTAAATCTCTACAAAAAACTACACCAAATCTCCTAACCTAGCCTTCAACAATCGCAAGTTTTAGTTAACCAAAAAGTTACAATTTCTAAGTTTTTAAGCAAATTTCAGGTATGGCAAGAATTAAAACTACTACTTTTGAGAAGAAGCGCCTTCTTGATCACTTTTTCTACCTTCGACCAAGAAATCAAAGAAAACTACTAAGGCTAAGCTGAAGAAACATGCTAGGCTAAAAGCACAAGAAAAGAGCCCTCCTAAGCCACCTTCTAAGGCAAAGGGAATTGTCATTCAAGAGCTTATAACTACACGTTCAATGACTAAAGTTAGTACTTCAAGTCCATTAGGTAGAGACAAATCGAAGGCTCCACCTATACCTCCTGATTCAAACTCTGACATTGACATTCTATCTTGGACTAAAACAAATTGTCAAGAAGCTCAATACAATGCTTAAATTAACAAATTGATGGCTAATATGCTTGAAGAAGCATTAAGTTTGGGTATTCCAACTAGGCCAAGATAGGATAACACAAAGGCGAGTGCTGGGACTTCCTCTAATCTAGTAGTACCTCTTAAAATTGTAAAGGAACAATAAGGAGAAAAAGAAAAAGAGGAAGAGGATTTGTTAGAAGCTTTACCTAGTTTTTATGGCTGACAAACTTGATTATTCAAAGAAGTTCAAAGCTCACTTTGCCATGAGAAATGTAATACCCCAAATTTTGGGATAAGAGGCTTGAGGTTTAGCCTGAATTAAGTGGACTACTAGACCCTGGTTTAGCAAATGTCCAAGTGAGGACATGGTTTACATCCCAAAATTCCTTAATATCTTTGGATATTAAAAATGAAAATAAAATGTGAGGGCAAAATTGTAATTTTTCCAAAAGATGAGGAATGAGGATTTTTCCCTAATATTTCCTATAATTTGAGTTGGATGGGAATTAAAAGGAGGGAAATGACTACTTGGCAATTTGTAAGCCCAAGCGGGTAAATTATTATCAAGTAAAGTCAATAAGAGGAAAAGCTTAAGGCTTTGGTGGACCACTTGAGGTGGTATAATGGGATAATTTGAGAGTGAATTATACTCTCTTATTTCTCATTAATATTAATGGAATGATTAAGGAAAAGAGAAAGGAAATTTGCTATGCAAGAAATGTGATAGGTGGACTAATTGAGTAAAGGCCACCGGATGATTTTAATTAATCATCATCCTTCATCAATTAATTCCCTTCCTTCCCTACGTTCGGATTAAAAGGGAAAGAAGGAAAGAGAATGGAACAGATGAGAATGAGAAAGAGCAAGAAAGAACAAGAACGCGACGGAGAACGAGAGGAGAGAGAGAAGAGAGAGAAAGTTGTTATTGGCCAGAACTCATCCAAAACGGCTCTTTCTCTCAAAATGTCCAGTACAAAGATTATTCTACTCATCCCGAGCTTCGATTCTATGGTTTTAGATTTTCATTTGGAGGTCATTGGTGCCATCTCACCGGCCAGAGAGTCATCAGAATTACGAACTGAATTTAGAAGCAGGTAAAGGTAAGCGTGTGCTTCCTTTCTACCATTTCGGTTTATCATTTGGATGAGTATTTTGGAAGTAGTGTACTATTCATCTCTCATTCTATTCATGTCTTGGGGGCCAAAATGATGTCCAATGGATGTCTAAACGGCTAATCATGTAATAAGGAGTAGAAAGGAGGATATTAAGTCAAAGAAAGGGAGGAATCGACACAACTCTTATGAGAACTCTATAATGGCTGCCGTGTATGTGGTATGAGGATAGAGTTGGAATTTCATCGATTGGATGATTCCATTGAGTTCAGAAGAGAAAATTGTGTAGGGTTAATGTTGATGAAGAAGTGAGGAAAGGCCTAGAAGGTGAAATGACCAAATTGGCCTTGTTGCTCTATATACGGGCTGTTCAAGGGGCATTTTCATCATTTGGGCCTGAATTTGACTGATATGAGGTCAAAAATGGATTCTACACCTAAAATTGTGTAGGATTGGCTCATATTGTGATTTCTGTAAAAGTACAGTCGGGCCGGGCTTCCAGGGGCATTTTTAGTAATTTAGCATAATTGGGCTAAGTTATCAACTAATACGAATCTAGAATGATATAAGAAAGAGTAATAACTCAATAAATTTATTTGGATGGAATTCTAGGACTCGATGGATGTTCGTGCCCGAACCAGAGCAAAGACGAAGGATTGAGGACGGACGTGAAGTCCGACAGGTAGTGGACTTACTTTTCCTGCATGGATGTGATATGTATGGTATATGCATTGATTGTGTGACTGCTATGCATATTTGTGTTGAGCATATTTGATTGATTGAAGCTCTGTTATATTTGTGCGATGGCCATTGGTATGTCATAACATTGAGCATGCAGCATGTCATTATGTTGGCATGAAATAGGGTAGGTAAGCATGTCATGCATTCATATATATCTGCCATGCATAGTAGTACTATTCACTACTTAGATTCTCTTGAATATCACTCCTCCCAAACAACCATAGTGACAGGTGAAGATGCATTAAGATGCACGGAGGAGATATAGAGACGTGAAGTGAAGAGGAGGCTGTAGTGCGGGGCACTACTATTGGTATTTCATGTATGTGTGTGTATATGGATGTATGTGTATGTATGAATGTTGTATAAGCAGAGAATCGCTCTAATGTATTAGAGAAATTTTCTAGCATGAATAAGAGAATGACTTTTAGTTTATTGTTATATTCGCTCGCTTACTCTGATATAATGGAACTAAGAGCCGGTAAGGTAAGTATATGGAAGGGTGTTTACATTTTTGGTATCAGACCAATGGTTCTGGAAATGGTGGATAGTTGCTAGAGTAATGAGAGCGATGATTCTGGCAACAATGGTAATTGGTAGAATTATAAAGCGTTGATTCTAGCAATATTGGATAATTGCTAGAAGTTTTCTGCTTATGTTGATGGGTTATCATCCTTGGTTAGATGCCTTATGGAAGGAGGCAGGGTGGTGACAATATGGCTAAGATCGATGCCATGTGGAAAACAAGGATTTGGGTAACCTATGGATGAGATTGGAATTGATTTGAGATGAGTTTTAAAGTATTTATCAGCTGTGGATAGCTGATGAACTCGAGTTTGGCATGATGAACTCGAGTTCATAGTTGAAATTCTAAAGGAAAAGGAGTCTCAGGCAAGAACTCTCACCTCGCACTTCTAGAACTCGAGTTCATTGTTCAGAACTCGAGTGTGCAGTGGTTTCAAGCTGAACTCGTGAAAGTGCACAGCCTGAACTCGAGTGGAGAAGCTTGAGAACTCGAGTTCAGTGTGGAGAACTCAAGTGCATGGGGTGTTTCCTCGTGCGTGAGATGGTTTCAGGCAGGAACTCGTGGGAGTGCATTGCCTTAACTCAAGTACAGATGGTCGAGAACTCGAGTTCAAATGGATGAACTCGAGTGCATATGTTATTTTTACTAGATGGGATTATTTCTGGAAGAAAATTCTTCTCCAGAACTCACGGTACTCGAGTATGGATGAGCTGAGAATTCAAGTTCATGGTTATGAACTCGAGTGCATGTGGTAAATTCTTGTACTCGCGAAGGTGCAAGGTTCAGATTGAAGTGTAAAAGCCTGAGGACTCGAGTTCATATGGGAGAACTCGAGTACAAATGAATTGAGGACTCGAGTGCAGGTCTTCAACTTTCAATCCCAAGACTCTCGGATATGAACTTCTTTCCCCACACTCTCAGAACTCGAGTGGTGATGCCATGAGAACTTGAGTGCTGATTTTTAGACTCGAGTGCAACCCTTGTTTATGGCATTTGAATAGTTTTCTGGAAGGAACTCTCATCTATGCACTCTCAGGACTCGAGTGTGCTGTGGTGAACTTGAGTGCAAGTTTTCATGTTATGTAAAAAAAAACTAAGTCCTGGTGGAGAGACTGGCAAAACTCGAGTGTGTTGGGAAAATTCGAGTGCGAAGCCAAAAACTTGAGTTCAGAGGCAGTTTATTGAAATGGAAAATGTGACCTTGTGCAAAGTTTTATGGAAAGCTTTGGCACATTGTACGAGACTTATCTAACATGTCATAGTGTGGGTAAGGTATGTATAGACTGCCAACACCTAATGACATATGAGATGGTTAGAAGCATGGAGATGATAAAGTAAGTATTGATCTTCATCTGAACCCTTTCTGTTGTAGTAGTTAATGTACAGAAAAGTTTATTTATAGGGTTATGGAATTTGAGTTTGAGGTTTAGTGATTGTGTTGAGACTCTTCATGCTAAGAGATGAACCTTAGTAACCCGTGGGGTTAATAATATACGGTGATACATGATGAGTGATGATCATGTCGTATATCAATCATAGAGGATAAGATGTGATGATGCTGAAGGTTGAGAATATGATTGGATCAAATCTAAGCTAGATGGTGCTTAGGTCCAGATGATAATAAGGTTGCACTTTGGTTCTATTTGATGACGAAAGTCGGAACCTTGTGAATCTTATGGATGATGTTAAACCTATATTAATTGTTTGAGGATATTACCCAGAACCATAAAGGTTGGCATAGGTGCTATTGTTTTTGAATCTTAGCGTACCTATTGGGTAATTTGAGGAAATGATTATCACTTAGTGTGATGTTAAGGTTCTAAGAGTAGAATCTTAATTTGAGAATCAGGAATATAAGATAGCTTGAGTGGCTGAGGTACTACAGTATAGTACAGAGATGGATGAGAATCCTCATTTAGAGGTTGCTAGTTGTAAATCTAGCATGAGGGAAAGATCTTAATCATAAACTTATCCCTTTTAGTTATGGATATTGCCTGGAGTATAGTCGATATTGAAGTTTAAATGAACCGACTCCCGGGAGGGAGCAGATTATAGAATTGCTAGAGAAGAAGGATCTTATAAGATTTGAATTCCATTACATTGGTACTTCCATTTAGAGGCAACCAACCAGACAGAACTACCTACGGATGATTCTGATCGAAAAGGGTTACCTACGGGGAAGTTTTGATTGGAGAAGGCTATCTATGGGGAGATTTGGTCAGAAAAGACTACCTACGAAGGGTTAGATCGGAGGGGCTGACCATGATGGGAGTCTAAACCATGTGAACCTTATAGATGATGATAGACCTTCAGTAATTGTTTGAGGATATTACCCGAAACCATGGAGGTTAGAATAGGTGCTAATGATTTTGATTCTTAGCGTACCTATTGGGTATAGTTGAGGAAAGTGATTTTCGACTCAGGTGATGTTGAGATTCTAAGAGTAGAATCTTAATCTGTGAATCAATTGCAATAGTTGAATTGGTTCTCTAGGAATGTGAGATAGCCTGAATGGCTTGAGGTACTAGAATATAGTACATAAAAGAGTATGAGGTTTTTGGAGGTTGCTAGTTCCTAATCTAGCATAGGGAAAGATCTTGATCATAGAATATTCCCTTAAACTTGTGATGATTGCCTGGAGCTGAACTGATATTGAAAGTCCATATTAAATTACCCCAAATGAGAGAGCAGATTACAGAACTGCTAAAGAAGAAGGACCTTATGAGGTATAGATCCCGTTATAATGATAATTCCATTCAGAGGCGACCAACCGGACAGAGCTACTTATGGAGGATTCTGATCAGAAAGGGCTATCTACAGGGAGTTCTAATCGGAAAGGACTACCTATGGGGAGATCTGATTGGAAAGGGCTGCCTACAGAGGGTTCTAACCGGGGGGCTGACTAGGTGTATAGGCGCCTGTGTGAATCACCGAGTGCAGTACTGTAGTGTGGAGCCACCATGACATCGAACTATAGTGTGTAGCCTCCATGACGATAAACTGTAGAGTGAAGCCGCTGTGACGTTGAAACTGTAAAGTAAAGCTACGGGGATGTCAACTCTCAATAGTGGTATCTTATAATGAGTCTTTTATCGCATAAGTTTCCTTGAGAAGAAGGGTCGGGTGACCCAGTAAATTGTCATGGGGTGCTCCAGTGCCGAATAATGACAGAGATTAAGGAAAGCTACTCTTGCTCTCATATCCTGTGTAATGGTTCTGCATGTATGTGTTTACCATCACGTGTATTCCTGTTATGAATATATGGTAGGCAGTAAGACCTTTTGGGCCAGCGTGTCTTTAGGCAGTCAGACCTGACGGGCGAAGGCCCGAGGCTGTAAGTCTCGTAATGCCTCTGGCATAGGAGTGATTCCCTGGGTAGTAAGACCTGATGAGCATTCAGAATTTACGGGGTGGTCGCCCAGGGCCTATAGCGCGGGTAGACGCCCTGGCCATAGAGATTCCTATTTTACACGAGCAGTCATCTGGGGCCTATTGCGTGAGTAGACGCATTACGCGGGTGGACACTCGGGGCCATGGAACTCATGTGATACACAAGTGGAATCCCGGGGCCTATTGCATGGGTGAACACTTGGGGCCGAATGCTCATGTGATTATTGTTGTGATGATGATTTGTTTAGCATGCTTCATGAACATTGCATAAGAATGAGAATGAGATGAGTAGCAAGAGATGGAGGTTGAAATAAGAAGTTGGTCGGATGTCCTGTGCGACTGCAGCATGAGCCGAGCGCCATTGTAGTGGGCCAAGTGGGGCAGTCTGTTACAGAAAATGTTGAGCCTCGTGGAGGGGTAGAAGTTGGTCAGATGTCCCGTACGACTGTAGCGTGAGCTGAGTGCTATTGTAGTGGGCCTGGTGGGGCAGTCCGTTACATAAAAATGATACCAGGGTTTGTCAAGCGTAATTTTAATGGTGAATGTTGCGTGCTTGATACCTTAAAAGGTCTCATTTGGGGCACAATGGGAATGATTATCCCATAAGCTTGCTGTACTCAGGCTTGGTGAGCCAAGGGGTGTGAGCCAGACTCCCGTGCGGCTGCAGGGGGCGCCCAATGAGGGTAGTTCTGCAGTGGGCCTAGTGGGAGGGCTGTATTCAGCAAGGATGATGGACGGTATGTCCTAAAGCCATAAAACCTAATGGGTTATTAAATCCTTAGGCTGGTAAAATATGAGATGTGTTGAGAATGAAGTCGAGTAGAGGCTTGAGGCAATAAGACCCGAGATGCAAGTTTGCATTGGACAAATGTCTGGAGGCCATAAGACCTATATGTCTAAGTGATATGGTTGTTACCGAGCACGGTGACATGGACCAATGTGTCCAGAAAAATATATTGAGATTGATAAAGTGTATAGATTGTACTAGATTGTAGCAGAGGCAGTAAGCCTAAGATGCCTATGGCATAGAGGGTGAATCCCTAGGCTGTAAAGCCAGAATATCCTCGGAAGTTGAATAAGCCGTAAGGTTTGATGTGCATACAGTATGATATGGGTGAATCCCAAAGGGACCATAAAGCCTAGTATGCATACAAGATGATTCGGGATAGTCCCGAAGGGGCAGTAAGGCCTAAGAAACCAAGCGCTGTAAGGTCGAACTAGTGAGTCCTGTGTGAGTACTACATACTAGGTACAAAATGAATGAAAGTACTACATAGTGAGTACAGAATGAAAGAATTAGAATGGGAGAAAGATAGAATAAATGTCTAAAAAATGGTTCTCTGAGGTACAGATAGTACCATTTGATATCAAAATTTCGAGGATGAAATTTATTAAACGGAGGGAGAACTGTAATATCCCGAATTTTGGGACTAGAGGCATAAGATTAAGCCTAGATTAAGTGGACTGCTAGACCCTGGTTTAGCAAATGTCCCTATGAGGTATGTTTAAATTCCCCAAAATTCCTTTATATTATTGGATATTAAAATGAATTATATTGGTGAGCTAAAGAGCTCGGGGAATAACAAAACAAAGTGATTGGAAGTCACACACAATATAGTAAAGTGGAACACAAAGTAGTTTTGCTATCGGTGAAATTCCCGGTATGGCAGTGATGATTGTGTGACATGTTTCGAGGGGTAAATGATTATGAAAAATTATAAAACTTTCCAGAATGAAAGTAGACTTATCAAGATTTAAGTTGATAGGTCATATGAGTCATTTGGAGCTGTACACAAAGAGAAATGAATTTTTGAAGTTAGCCCAGTGAAATTAACTATTTTCTGGGGCAGTATCCAAAGATTAAAATTCTGGGAAGAGTTAGCTTCTAATTGGCTAAATTTTATATTTTTACTTAGTACTAGACTCAATAATGGTCTCATAGCCTTTGGAATTACTCCAATTGGACATTTGTACAATTAGATATGAATTTTCAAAGTTAATGAAAAATCTGCAGAATTTGGTATTTTGTGCGAAAATTCATTATTTGGGCCAATGAGCTTGTGACACGTGGCAAATCTAATTGACACCCCATTTAATCATTAAATCATCATCTTCCTCAGGATTTTCATGGAGAAAAATTTGAAAGAAGAGAGAGAAAGAGTGTAGAGAAATGGAGAAAGAAGAGAGAGGAAGTTCTTTCCTCCGAAACACTGCCGAAACGGCATCCTCTCTCAAAGTACCCTTCAGGAAACTTCCTCTACTCATCGAGATCTTCATTCCTACGGTTTCAGATTTTCATTTGGAGGTGGTTGGCACCGTCTCCCTTGCCGGAGTATTGCTGAAATTCCGAACCGTTTGTGGAAACAGGTAGAGGGCCATGAAGTGATAAAGAAGGAGCAATGGTTGGCGGATCAAGGGACAAGAAGAGAAGGACATAAAGTCCAACAGGTAGTGAACTTACCTTTTCTACATGTATGTGATATGTATGTCTTGCATTGATTATGTGACTGCTTTGCCTATTTGTGTGGAACATGTATGATTGGTTGAAGCTCTGTTATATTTGTGCAATGGCCATATGTATGTCATAACATCGAGCATGCAGCATATCATTATGTTGGCATGAAATAGTGTAGGAAAGCATTTCATGCATTCATATATATCTGACATGCATAGTGGTAATGTTTGCTACTGAGATTCTCTCGAATCTCACTCCTCCCAAACAACCATTCAGACAGGTGAGGATTGGAAACGTGCTAAGATCATAAAAGTCGTATGCACGAAGAGAAATGTTGCTGGTTGTTTGAAGGCCTTTTAGTTATTAAGGTCTGAATATATTGTGTAAACCCCTGGTGGAGAAACTTTTGTATTATAATAAAGCAATATTGTATTAATGTTATCAGTATATTCATGCTATTCATGTGTGCCCACTGAACTTCGCATTGCTACTCTGAGTAAGGTCAGTAATAAGGGATATATGAGGCGGGTCTTTACACCAGGTACTCGAACACTCAACCTATGGAGGGATATGTCGAGTCTCGAACGCCACCTGGTAGCCACTTGCACCGCCATATCCCTCCATAGGTTGAGTGTTCGAGCACCTGGGGAGGCGAATTAAATCTTAAGGGGGATGGGACAATTCCTGCCATCGTGAGCCAAGCGTCGGTGGCCATATCAGTAGTGCCGCTGCATACTCTGACCATTACATTTGAAACTTTCAAGGCAAAATTTCCCCTGAGCCAATACTTCCAGGACAAAAATAGCCTTTAACCCAAATATTTAGAAAAGAAGATTACTTTGGTGACTACTTGAGTAATGTGAAAATTTTTCATCACTATTACAACACCACAATGATTTGTCATAGTGATCAATTTCCTAAAAAATTTTCTAAGAAAAGATCACTGGAGTGACTAGTCGAGTGATATGTGAAAAAAAAGTATTACTAACACAACACCACAGTGACTCTGGTACTGCTAAGCTTTTTTGAAAAATATTCTAAGGTTGGATTACTCGAGTGATGTGTAAAAAAAGCACCACTACCATATCACCACGGTAAACTATCTAGTAATCTATTTTGTGTTTAAATGACTAAATAAAGAACACTTTAGTGACCACTCGAATTATGCTTCTTCATAAAATAGAGCATCATATCATAAATCTTGATATTCATTCAAATTTATTCTAAACTTGTTCTATTTGCTTCTAATTGATCTAATACTTCATTATATTAGAGTTTAATCATATAGCGGGTGATTAATCATAGATTAAACCAAGATTAGCAAAAAGAACTTTTGTGTCAAAGCATTAAATGCACTAAAGTTCAAACATTTCATGTTCTCTCTATTCTCAATATTGAACTGTGCATTTACTATTTTGTTAATTTTACCATGTCTTAAAAGCTCTCTTTGTGAATTTGTACTTCAGTGATTATTCATTTATTCTTGTGAGAGGACATACTTAAGGTAGTAGGACCTTGAGTATTCATTGATTGCAAAGTGTAAGATGGAGCAAGTGTTCATTGAAGAAGAACTGGCTTATACTGAGGCACTGAGAGCCATGAGAATCTTGGAAGATAGTGGAAATCTCATAAAGGCCTTCTGGGGATTGGATGTAGGTGAAGTGGATTGTATTGAACTAGTATAACTATATTGTGTCCTCCTTTGGTGATATCCTTCTAACTCTCCTCTCTTTACATAGCTTGTGTTGAAGTTTAAATTTTTAAAGTCACCTAGTTCACCCCCTCTTCAATGAAATCTTACACTAATAATATGGTGAGATGCACTAGGATTTCTTCAGTTTGTTCTCCTTTTCCTCTTCCTCCTCTAAAACCTCCACTGCCTCCTCTATAACCATCAGTGGGGCAATTTCTTGACCACCTCAATCCGAGAGTGGCTCCCAAAAGGAGACACCTCAGAAGACTCTTCACTTTGTTGCACACTGTCAACAAGTTGAACCTTGTACTCGATGCCAATAATGTTAAGTACAATCTTCCAGATGACCCCTTTTCCCCTTCCTCTTCTTCCTTCGAGTAGCAAAAAATTATGTACAATATTTTTTAATTAATGTACTGATGCCTTCGAGCAGTAAAAAATTATAATATTAATGAAATATTTTTTTTATTTCTAATCTTGATGTTGATCCTAATCTTGAACGTATATTATATCTTTTTTTTATTGTTGTTGTTTATCTCTGGCTAGATAAGTTAATTTTATGATAAAATATAATTTATTAGTAAATTATATTATGTGGTATATTGTTAAATATATAATTTGATTATATTTAGATCGGTTGTAGTGGCACAAGGTCTAAATATGTTAATCTAAACTATCATATAACTCTTGACTAATCTAATTGTTAATTATTTTTCTAACATTCACTTTTTATTTAAATCAGATAAGATGTACATCTAGTCTCATAATTATTATTTAGACTGCATTTTTAAAGACGACCGGTCTAAATACATAACATTTCAACTTCCAATAAATATCATCATGTCTCATCAATATCATCTAAAGTTTATGGCCATCATTCTTGATTACAAATACCAATACGCCTTTAGTTGTGGAGTTTAAATTTAAAAGTTTATTTCTAGTTATCTCCTTCATCTTTTTATGGCAACACTTCCAATGGCAAGAACAAAGAGGTAGTGTTTGTAATATCCCAAATTTTGGGACTAAGGCTAGAGAATAAGATGAATAAAGTAGACTACTAAGTCTAGTTTAGCAAGTATCCTAGGAATGCCTAAGAAACATAATGACTCTTAGGAACTGCATTTGGAATAAAGTATGAATTTCAGTGCGAATTAGTTGAGGGAAAGTACTCGATTCCTTTAGGATATGTCAGAATGACATAGAACCTAGCCTAGATCCAGAGGAAAAGGGAAATGGTGTCTAGAAAGAAGTAATAAAGAGAAAAGAAAAGAACTAATGGCATAAGGAATAATATTTCCATAATCAAGGACAAAAGAGATAATTGCCACTTGATCTTGAGCTTAAAATCAGAAGACAAAATGAAGGGCTAGGATTTGCTCTAGAAAAGCAAGAGTAATGATGAAGATGAAAAAGAAAATTAATTCCCTTCCTCATGTTATTAAAATGTACAAAAAGGGCAAGGAAGGAGAAAGGAGAGTGTAGTCAAAATGCCAAACTACTTTAAGGAAGATCAAAGTCAAACACTAATGCAAAAATTGCTTTTTAGACTGGGTGAAAATAACTTTTTAGACCGGTTCTAGAACAGGTCTAGATACAATTGGTCTAAAATGTCTGATTCTTTTTGGACCGGTTGTACGACGGGTCTAAAAGGTCACCTTTCAGATTAGTTCTAACTATAACTGGTCTAAAAAGTGGACTTTTTAGACTGGTTGTAATTAGAACAGGTCTAAAAGGTAGACCTTTTTGACCGGTTCTAATTACAATTGATCTAAAACGTGGACTTTTTAGATCAGTTCTAATGACAACCGGTCTAAAGGGTAACTTTTGAGATCGGTTGTAATTACAATCATTCGAAAAGGTAACATTTTTTTAAAAAAAATAGGGTCTTTTTTGTATTGGAGATTATTTTAAAAAATAAGCTCCAATACAAAAAAATGCCTTATAATTTTTATCATTACATAAGTTCTAGGTGAGCTATTAAAAAAAAGGTGCTGCTCTAGTGTTTCAATTTATAACTCCTAGTATAACTTATATATGCAGAAATCAAATGAGGACTAAGTTAATTTTGGCCTTCATGGAAATGCATTATGGGGTTATATACGAGCTTAACCTCTTAAACAATCAACTTATATGAATTTCCTGAACCCATGATTTGCAAAACGAGCACTAAGAAGAATTGCATTCAAATTAAAGACAAATGTGCTACCTAAAATATTAAAGACAAATGTAGCTCTGATTGAAAAGTACATAATTAACAAAGATACCCACATCTTTTACTTTTATTATGATTATATTGTACACATATCAAACCATGAACTATGGTGCATAACCATCAAAATTCAATATAAATGAACTATGGCACCAGCGACACCCTACCAAAGTGAAAAATTGAACATAAAATATAGAATGGTAGAAGTAGAACAAAAACCTTCTACTTATACTTTGGGTCACCAGTCCTTTGGGAAAGAACAATAAATTCTAGTTGTTCAGTGCTAGAATCTGCCAAAATACTCTCACCCTTGAAAAAGAGGAAGGATTAAAAAGAATTAGATCGACTGATAAACTACCTATAGCATATTGCCAACACAAAAACAAAAAGAAATCAGAAACTAATACCTAAAGAGAAAAATCCATTAACCAAAACCAAACAGACAAAGAATGGCTTAGAACAAGTACCGCCAATGTCCCTAATGTTCTGCCTTAGTCACAAAGTCGTGCCTTAAAAACAAATTTACCAAAATGATATAACAAATTTTAATTAAAAAATTAGAAAACTTCAAAAATAAATGCTAAGCCAATATACGGTCATGCTAGCAAAATCAATTATTGTGTAAAAATAAATAAGGCGAACAGAAACAAAAGCAGAGTTTGATCAAGCTAGCAACAAAGATTTCTATTTTCATTAATCTGAGACTTTTCTATGACCTCAAAAGATAGTTATTCTCCAAAAAGGCACATGCTTAAAAGTTAGATGAGGACTACTACTATGGAATCCTTAAGAATGATACCAAATGTTTCGTCAAGGTGAACCGCATAAATAGAATAATAAGAACATACCCCAGTCCAACTAGGATTGTATGGATTTCCATGTACCAAATTGATTATGTTATAAGGAATTCCTATAGGTGTATCCCAACCAAGTAGCAATTTGTCTGCAATGTCTCTAGCCTTATCAAGGAAAACTTTATCTCCTGAAAGATCATATACACTGAGGAGTCCACCTACCACTCTATATTTTGGGGGAAGTAGACCAAAAGAAAATATCAAAAACAGAATACATGGTCAAAGCTTAAAAAAAATTAACAATGAAGTAACATAAACTGCAATGTAAACCTTATAAAGCAACCTTATAGTTGTCTCAAAAATGCTAGCTTCATAGTTCTAGTTAAAATCCAGCAAGTTTTCAATCTATCTGTCACAGAATAATATCTTAATATGGTGTATCAGAAATAAAAACCAAGAGTATCACAATCAAGCATTAAAAAGACACATATAACAAGCCATTGAAGGGAAAAAAGGTTAACTACCTGCTTAAGTTAAAGAAAGATTCAAGAGCTTTTAAAGAAATGAGAAAAGGGGGAATATGTCAGAAAAATAATGCACAGGAATTAACATGTGAATAGTACCTCCAGCAGAGTTTATAAATTCATTCTCAATAAGAAATTTGATAGAAAGAACATATTCACAGATAAATAAATTTAAAATAAAATGATAGACTTCTAATTTGTGAACAAAATAGCACATTAACCAAATATAACTCAAATCTACCTCACACTATAGATTCCAACAAAACATATAGATTTTTCATATACAAATAACAACTCAGTGTCACATATTCAAAAGTTACACTCATTCTCTTGCTTTCTGAAACTGCTCAGTGAGACCCATAATGAATAATGTGTCAAGAGAATCAACTAAGGTTGCTCCAAGACCACCAAAGCAATCAACACCACTCTTAGATTGGGGTTGGTTGAACCAAGAAAATAACCTTTAATATTAAAAATGTAACATAAAAGATAAGAAAGACATATCATGTAAAATATCAATTGTGTAACCAGAGCAAGCCAACGGAGACATGCGACATCGACTGAGGAGCTATGTAGGACAGAGACTGAAAAGCGAGGTGCGAGGTTGGAGCAAGAAGAAGCTGACAACAAATCATGCGACAATGAAGAGAGGGCTTGAGAGCGATTGATTTCTGGATTCATTTTTAGACTAATTATTTTGAATATTAGGTTTAAAAGAACTATCTTTTAGAAACAACCGGTCTAAAATATATTATCTTTTAAACCGGTTATTAGTGACAACTGGTCTAAAAGGTATCACAATTTTAAAAAAATATTATTTTTTTTAATTCTGCAACTTTCAAACTGGTTGTAAGAAATACCAGTCTAAAATATTTTATCTTTTAGACCGGTTATTAGTTACAACTGGTCTAAAAAGTCTTAAATTTTTTTAATTTGAATTATTTTTATCTTTTTAGACTGGTTGTTTGGATAACCGGTCTAAATAATATCTTTTAGACCTCATATTTTAGGAAATGGTATCAAAAATTCTTTATAATTATAAAATTGCCACCGATCATACTTTTTAGACCTTATCCTCAATAATCGGTCTAAATGTTGTGGTCTAAAAGGGCTATTTTGTACTAGTAAAAGATGAGCATATACATATGTCTTTCTCATTTTCTCTCAATTAATTTTGGTCAAGATCCCAAAGAAAGAGAAAGAATATGCAATTGAAGAAATATAGTATCATTTGAGCAAGCCAAAAAGAAAAGTCAAGAAGACTACATAATTGATCAATTTGGAAGGTGGGTCCAAAAAGCAAGCTTTTAAGAAGAAATTTGTCAACATAATTCCCTTCTTTTGGGATGTCAATTTTGGTCAAGTTGGGGAAGAGAGAAGAAATGAAGAATTCTTAATTAAACTAACCTAACCTGGGTTAGTTAATCAGGCTACTTTCCAAGAAGTATGCACATGTTGACACATCATCTCTCTCTTACATTTTAGGTGATTTTTGACTAAGAAAATTGAGGAGGCAAGGAATGGATATTTAAAACACTTCACTTCCTCTCTCCTTCATGAAAAGTCAGCCAAGCCTCCCAACATAAGAAAAAAAAAGAAAAAAGAAAGAGAAAGGAGAGCTCTTGAAGTTCAAGAACAAGGTGAGATCTTCTACCTTGATTTTCACCTTGATAATCACTTTTCTAGCTCAAAGTATCTTCTTTAAAATTTTTCTCTCCTCTAAGAGCTTCAATTCCATAGTTTTTTAAGAGGTGTTTTGATTTTTCAAAGAAAAGCCAAAGTTGGGGAATCAAAGAACTAGCTTGGGAAAGTGATAGAGGTGAGTTAGAGCTTCAATTTGAAATATATATTATGTTGATTGGTTGAGTATTATGGAATTTGTTTGGCTGCCCAAAAATTTGGTTGATATGGGAATTTAGGGGTCCATGTTGTTTTGATCACATACGTGATGTCTTGTTATGTTTAAAGAGCATATGAGACTTGTTTGATGATTAAATTGGAAACTTAATTGTTGGACTGTGTTGCACTTCTGGTCAGAACAGGGCATGTAGAAGGAGTAGGAATTTGGTAAATTTGATGTCACCAATGGATTCTACATGAAAAAATACATAGGAGTAGCCTCTAGCTATAAATTCTGGATCACTGCAATAAAATACTGAAAACTAGAATTGAACATTGTGCTGCAAGTGTAGATTTCTCCTGAGGTAGTGAGAATATGGTATGTTTTTGGATAAACAAATGGTGTCCAATAAATGTGAAATTTTCCAAAATAAAATTAGACATGTCAAGCTTTAATTTTATATGTCATTTTCATAATTTGGATATGTGAAAAAGGGTTATGAATTATTGAATCCAAACATTTAAAATTGGAATGTTTCTGTAATAGTGTGAATTTAGTTGTGGTTCTGGAATCCTGTGCATCTAACTGGCTGAGGGAGATATTTTTCCAGAAAAATAAACTTGATAAGGATCACATAAAATTTTAAACCACCTAAATTGGATATTCCTAAAAAAAAGATATGAATTTTCAAATTTTATTGAAAATTATGTCAGCCTTTGGAGAACTTGCGAATTTAAGAAATTAAGGGCCAAGTGTAATAAAGTTGAATTCCAAGGCTAGAGAAAAACACTTGAGGCTAGTGTAGCCACCTTGGATATTCAATTATCATGAATTTAATGATGTGATTATATATCTAGGGTCATGAGATGGCAAGGAAGAGGAAGTGGAAGGTTTCCCAAGCAACCCTAATAGTTAGAAGAAAAGGTACAAGAGGAGTACACTGTTACGGATGTAGGATGGTGTATTTAGAAGTGCAAGTGTACACTGTCGTAATCAAGTAATATAGAAGTGAGTAGAGTATCGTTTCCAAGAGGATTGATCACTAAGTACCAAAATTGGTAATTTTAATTCTATTTAGTCGGTTGATTAGTTGTGATTGAGATTGCAAGATAGAAATGATGAAATATGAATACAAGTGATATAAAGACAAATATGAGAAAAAGCCCTAGGGATTAGATTTCACTTAATAAATTCCGTATTGAATCACTTATCTATTCTAGTCCAATTTATTCCACATGATTGATAGTCGAGTTTCCCTATTTTAATTACTAGCCTCTTCCAAGGTCAAGTAATTCTATAATTAATTGCTAACCCAATATATTCCTATATGAATTTAAGCAATCAATCATGCATTAAGATTTATGAAACTCAATTAAGACTACATAACCCATATGAATATATTCCTATTTCATATGCAAATTATGGTTTTAATTATAGGATCCACACACATGTATCTCCTTCCGGTCTCAACATGCATATTAAAATCATCCAAAAGGTGGCCAATCAATTGTAAGCATTAAGAGCAATAATTAAAACTCAATCATGAAGGAAAAATTAAAACTAGATTTAATAAGTTAAGATTCAATCCGTCATTAATAAGCTACGTCATCACCCTAGGAAAAGGAAAATTTAGCTCATGATAAAATTAAAAACAAAACCAAAATATATTCCAAACATCATAAATATTGCATAAAAATTAATTACAAAAACATAAAAATACTACTACAAGATGCATGAAAATGGAAAATCTAGCCTACCATATAGGAGGTAAAACCATCCATGTAGGTGGCAACCTATACCATCCATAAAGGAGGACTACCTAGGCCTTCTATATAGGAGGTAAAACCATCCATGTAGGAGGCATGCAAGAAGTAAAAAAAATGCAAGAAATAAATTCTAAAAATAACAACTCTCTCTCTCTTCCTTCCTCCTCTTTCCTCTCATTTTAGGGTGCCAAGAAGCTCTATTTATAGGCTTCATTTTCGGACTGCTACAGTGATTTTGCTACAGTGAACCGCTACAGTGAACCGCACTGCTACAGTGAACCGACCACACCGTCCGCTACAGTAACCCGTACTTCTACAGTAACCGACCACACCGTCCGCTACAGTGAACCTGCTACAGTGAACAGTACCGCATGAATAGTGCACAATGAACAGTACCCGCATGAACAGTGTACAGTGAATAGTACCACGTGAATAGTAACTTTTCCTTAAATGCCTTCTTTAATTCTTTTTAATCCGGTACTATCCATAGCTGCAAGAAAATCATTATTTATTTATTAATTACACCCAAATTGATTACATTCAGCTCAAATATGGTCCACAAAATCATCATATAAGGAAAAATGAATATGCAAATATTTTACTTATCAAATTCCCCCCACACTTAGCTCTTGGACGTCCTCGGACAAGAAAGAGTAACTAATAAGTGCTTCCAACAAAATCAGAAGTGTCAAGTCATAAACAAGGACACAATTAAAGAATAAAGAGATCATAGTATTCTTGAATCAATAAAAGTATAAACTGGTAACTTCATTTGAAAATAAATGAACTGAATTCATAATTGTGGCTCATTCTCTCAATCTCTCAAGTGTTTTAGGGTAAGTGTTTCGCTCAAATTCATCTGAAAAAATTGCACTACCATAAGCTTGCCAAAAATATCAATCTCCACTACCTAATTCACATGCATAATTCAAATCAAAAGGACTTATTAAAGGTTGTAATGGGGTTAAGGTGAAAGGAATGTAAAAAGTGATATGAAGGGCTATTTTTACTAAGTAAATAAAACAATTGAAAAATGGGCCATCTTATGAATAAACCTAGCCTATCTCATCCCAACAACCCATAATTTACATTTTCTTTTTCTTTTTCTTTTTCTCTTGTTTTTCTTCTTTTTTTAACAACTTCTGCACTTTTGTAGTTGATGATATATAGACCCCCACACTTGTCAAAAGCCCATTTTACAAAAATTTCAAATGCTCTGTTAATCTTTCGAATTCAGTAAAAGCACTTGATAAATCATTAAAACACATATTAATGGGTTGAGAATAAAGAAATAATCAATTAGGCTCAAAGGGGCTTATCAATGGTATCATTGCAAGGTTGGCTATTTGGCTCTGGCTAAACAAAATGAATTCCTTTATCATTTTTGAATGTGCATGTGACATGTAATTTCAACTAGATTTAAAGCAAGTTCTAGAGTGACAACTTAATAGGTGAATATCACACACAGGAAAGATAATCACTATTGATCATATAGGCTCAAAAGCTCACGGTTAGGGACTTTCAAATTCAGCTCATTCAATCTCAAAATTCATCACCAAATTCAACAATCAGTTATTCAATTATGCTATAAAATCTCTAAACTCAATTGATCCATGCTTCAAAATTTATACTTCTTAAAATCATTGAAAAACACTTAAATAGAATATTCTTTTATTAGGTCGGACTTTTTTTTTTAAAGATGAAATAACAAAAAAAATACAACTAATAAGATGCGTCTCAAGAGTTAAGAATAACTCTTTACTCTGCAATCTATGCATACCCCATACATCTAATGGTTTTACTAACTAACTATCTAATGGAGAAACTATACTTTTTTTTTTATAATCCTCCCCCAACCTAAATCAGACATTGTCCTCAATGTCTTCAAAAGATTAAAGAAATGTTTTTTTAAACAACCTAAACACACAATAAATTAAACCAAAATGCTGAGAGTAAAACCATAAGATAAAAGAAAGTTACAACCGGAGAGTGGTATCTGGATTCTGCTTCTGACTGCTTTCTGAAGATTGCCCACCTTTTTCTTTTACTAATAGATCTGGTTGAGGTTCATAGGTTTGCAGTTTATCTAGTAGTTGATCAGCAGTTGGTGCAAAAATGATGGAATGACGAGTCGCTTGGGGTATAAATCCTGTTTCCACAGCATGATCAAGAAAAGACAACAGGTTATCGTAAAAACCATTAACATTTAACAATCCTAATGGTTTTTTATGAAAGTTCAGTTTAGCCCAATATGCAATGCTAGAGATCCCATCCAACGTTTCAAAACCACCGGGTAGAGCGATAAAAGCATCAGCACGGTAAAACATACGTCCCATTCGTTCAGGCAGACTTGAAACATCTAACTCTTGGCCTAAGAAGAAGAAGTGATGTTCTAACTCCTTTATCCTTACACACAAACCCTTGCTACCATGAATGGTTGCAGGAATAGCCATACTTAACTTCAGGCCCTCGAGACCTCTCCCATAGACAAAGTTGATTTTCCTAGCGCCTAATGCACTTCCCAGTTCTAGTGCTGCAGGTATAAACTCTCCATCCTTTCCTGAGTCAGTTTCACCAAAAATGCATATAGATCTAAAACTGCATTTTAGAGTGATACCACTCCTCTCTTTTTCTCTCTCAGACATTTTGTGTTTTTTACAAATGGAAGATTACATATTTATATTACAAAAACAACGACAACAAAATCATGCAAATCACACATTTTTCAAAAAAATTTGAAAAAAAATTTCTGACACGAATGACCAGTGGGCCACTGTGTGAAGAAATTAAGTAAAGTGAGTAAAGAAAGTCAAAAGTTACTGAAAAAGATAAGACAGGTTGACAAAAGCAAGATTATGTACAGTAGTTGTGATTGTGACTCACATCTTCCTCTGGTTTTACGTCCAGTAACGGCTTAAACACTTTCTATGAATCGAGGATTTGCTTCCCATCCAGTTTTCTTATAAACTGGAAAACAGGGTCTTTTAACGTCAGATTCCCAAGACGGTAGCGCTCTTTTTCTTTGTTGAATATGTCTAATAAATCAAGAAGAACACGATGAACATCACCACTAGGATGCGTCTCAAGAGTCTGAATGATATCATCCAATGATTCCTTACTCAGTCCATCCTTTATAAATTGAATTTTATCTTCTCGATTTATAGAAACCATACCTTTGCTCCTACAGCACTGATCACAATTCCACCTTGCACATTTAGGACAAACCTTCATTCTTTTAGCTCTTCTCTTTTTGGAGTAAGAGCTTCTTCCCATACCTGGCATAGGTTTAATAAATGAATCATGAATCTCACCTATTAAACGTACCTTAGCTTCAATAATCCAGCGGACATCCTCAGGAAGGCCCAAACGCTTGAATGTCTTCATTCTTTCAAGTCGACAGCTATAGATCTTCCTAAGCACATCTTTGGGAAGAGTAGGGAACCTGTTCTTAAGCTTTACAATAATTTCCTCCATGATGAGACTAAAATTTAAAGATGCAATTCTGTGTGCTTCAGTAAGTAAGAAAGAAAAATGAAAGATTAAGGAAAAGAAGTTTTGGGTTGCCTCCCAAATAGCTGCCCTTCTTTAACGTCTTTAGCTAGACAAAGACCAAACCAATAATTTTTTTTTAAATTTTATTTATTTTATTTTATTTTATTTTATTTTTAATTTTTAAAAAAAATTAGGACTTACCTGTTGTTTCCTCCAAAAGCATGACATTTTTCAAAGTGTTAAACGCACCGTCATTATACTCTTTTAGCCTTTGCTCGTTCACTTTGAATTTTCGATCACCATCTTGAATCTCCACTGCTCCATATGGCCATGTTTGAACCACAGTAAAAGGTCTTGACCACCTTGATCTCAACTTTCCCAGAAATAGCTTTAACCTTGAGTTGCATATCAGAACTTTTTGTCCCGGCGTGAACTCTCTCCTCAAAATTCTTTTATCTTGCCACATTTTTATCTTCTCCTTGTATAACTTTGCATTCTTATGAACTTGTTGTCTGGATTTTTCAAGCTCATTGAGTTGGAGAAGTCTCTTCTTACTAGCTGCCTTTAAGTCAGAATTTAAGGCTTTTATTGCCCAATATTCTTTGTGCACTTCAGGATTAGTTGATTTTGAAACATCTACTATTCCTATTGCGAGTGATTGATTCATACAGCTTTTATTCAGCACGTCTTTTGTGCAGCTGGTCAATGTATCTACTCTGTAACAGGTGTCACCTTCATTCGGACATGACCAAGCCTTAAAAATGTTAAAAGATACTTGGTCATCTTGAGCTCGTAAAGTCAACTTTCCCTGTTGCACATCTATTAAAGTTCTCCCAGTTGCTAGGAATGGCCTCCCAAGAATGATAGGAATTTCTTGGTCTTCTTCCATGTCGAGTATGATGAAATCAGCTGGAAATATGAGTTTGTCCACCTTTACGAGAACATCTTCTAAGACACCCCTTGGATGTTTAATTGATCGATCAGCAAGAAGTAGTGAAATTATGGTAGGCTTCACCTCTCCAAGACCAAGTTTTCTGTAGACAGATAAGGGCATGAGATTTACACTTGCTCCCAGGTCACAAAGTGCTCTTTCAAAATTACATTGACCTATGGTGCAAGATATGCAAAAGCTTCCTGGATCTTTCAGCTTTGGTGGTAGTTTCTTTTACAGAATGGCACTGCACTCCTCAGTAAGTGCAACTGTCTCAAATTCCTCCAGCTTACGTTTATTTGAGAGAATGTCCTTCATGAATTTTACATAACTGGGCATTTGGGCAAGAGCATCTGCAAAAGGGATGTTGATATGTAACTTTTTGAAAACCTCCAGAAATTTTTTAAACTGCTTGTCTAGCTTTGCCTTCACAAGTCTCTGAGGGTATGGAACTGGTGGTACATATGGAGGAGGGTTATCTGGAAAGCTGATTCTTCCTGGTACCACATCATCTTCTTGAGGTTTCTGTGCTCCCTCCTTCTTTTCTTGTTCACTTTCTTTCTTTTCTCCGTCATTCTTATGTAGAATTACAGGATCTTTCAATTCTTTCCCACTCCTTAATGCAATAGCCTTCACATTCTCTATTGGGTTTTTCTCAGTGTCACTTGGAAGAGTACTTGGTTGTCTGGAATTCAGCATATTTGCAATTTGGCCCATTTGGATCTCCAAGTTCTTTATCGAAGCTTCCTGGCTTCTGAGTATTGCATCAGTCCTAGCCATGAATTGAGATGTATTCATGGTTAGTTGAGCCAGTGCATCTTCCACATTCACTTTTTGTTGTGGTGGATTTGGCGGTTGAAGAGCTTGTTGCTGGTAGTTCCCTTGCGGTTTGAACACATTTTGATTATTCCTCCAGCCAAAGTTTGGATGATTCCGCCAACCTGGATTATAAGTGTTTGAGAATGGGTCGTTTCTTTGATTTCTGATATAATGAGCTTGCTCCGACTGAGAAGATATGGATGACTGTCCATCTTGACTTTGTGTACTCATATGAGGTCCTCCATATCGGTCACAGGTTTCATGAGGAGTACTGATTGCATTTGCTTGACTAGTCAATGAACTCACTTGCTTGGATATAGATGCAACTTGAGAAGATAAAGTTGTAAGGATATCCAGCTCGTGCACTCCAAGTACCTTCTTTGAATTATGACGTTCAGAAGGCCATTGATATGCATTTGCCGCCATCTCCTCAAGTAAATTGTAGGCATCATCTAAATTTTTTTCCATTAAAGATTCTCCAGCTGCAGCATCTACAAGAATTCTGGTGGTATGCGTCATCCCATTGTAGAATGTTTGCAGTGTCCACCAATCTGGTAACCCATGATGAGGACATCTCCTTAGCAACTCCTTGTATCTTTCTCAGGCTTCATAAAGGCTTTCTAGTTCATGCTGGGAAAATGAGGTAATTTCATTCCTTAATTTTTCATTTTTTCCTGACGGAAAGTATTTCGCCTAAAATTTATGTGTCAAGGCATCCCATGTAGTTATGCTTCCCACTGGTAGAGAATGTAACCAGCTCTTAGCCTTATCCCTGAGTGAGAAAGGGAAAAGTCTAAGTCTAATAGCATCATCAGTAACACCATTGTGCTTGAATGTGTCGCATATTTCTAGGAAGCTGGCTATATGTGTGTTGGGATCTTCTGTTGATAAACCACCAAACTGATTGGCTTGCACCATCTGGATAATTGCAGGCTTGATTTCAAAATTGTTGGTTGTTACTGGTGGTTTTCTGATTTCAGAAGTTATCTCCATGACTGTTGGTGTTGCATAATCACGAAGTGTTTTGGTATCTGCTGCTTCTCCTTCCGGATTTGCCATTGAATTGATTGAAGTAGTCTGCTTCCGAACTCTCCGATTTCTTCGACAAGTTCTCTCGATCTCAAAATCACAAGGTTGTAATTCAGTCTTCTTCGATCTGGTCATATACTAAGCAAAAACCTTAAAAGAAACAAAGACACAAAAAGAAAAATGTAATATGAAGACCAAATTAGTATTAAAATTACTTGGTATTGATATTAATGACAATCCCCGGCAACGGCACTAAAAACTTGTTACGAGTGTAGGATGGTGTATTTAGAAGTGCAAGTGTACACTGTCGTAATCAAGTAATATAGAAGTGAGTAGAGTATCGTTCCCACGAGGATTGATCACTAAGTACCAAAATTGGTAATTTTAATTCTATTTAGTCGGTTGATTAGTTGTGATTGAAATTGCAAGATAGAAATGATGAAATATGAATACAAGTGATATAAAGACAAATATGAGAAAAAGCCCTAGGGATTAGATTTCACTTAATAAATTCCGGATTGAATCACTTATCTATTCTAGTCCAATTTATTCCACATGATTGATAGTCGAGTTTCCCTATTTTAATTACTAGCCTCTTCCAAGGTCAAGTAATTCTATAATTAATTGCTAACCCAATATATTCCTATATGAATTTAATCAATCAATCATGCATTAAGATTTATGGAACTCAATTAAGACTACATAACACATATGAATATATTCCTATTTCATATGCAAATTATGATTTTAATTATAGGATCCACACACATGTATCTCCTTCCGGTCTCAACATGCATATTAAAATCATCCAAAAGGTGGCCAATCAATTGTAAGCATTAAGAGCAATAATTAAAACTCAATCATGAAGGAAAAATTAAAACTAGATTTAATAAGTTAAGATTCAATCCGTCATTAATAAGCTACGTCATCACCCTAGGAAAAGGAAAATTTAGCTCATGATAAAATTAAAAACAAAACCAAAATATATTCCAAACATCATAAATATTGCATGAAAATTAATTACAAAAACATAAAAATACTACTACAAGATGCATGAAAATGGAAAATCTAGCCTACCATATAGGAGGTAAAACCATCCATGTAGGTGGCAACCTATACCATCCATAAAGGAGGACTACCTAGGCCTTCCATATAGGAGGTAAAACCATCCATGTAGGAGGCATGCAAGAAGTAAAAAAAATGCAAGAAATAAATTCTAAAAATAACAACTCTCTCTTTAAAATAGAAACTCTCTCTCTCTCTTCCTTCCTCCTCTTTCCTCTCATTTTAGGGTGCCAAGAAGCTCTATTTATAGGCTTCATTTTCGGACTGCTACAGTGATTTTGCTACAGTGAACCGACCACACCGTCCGCTACAGTAACCCACACTGCTATAGTAACCGACCATACCGTCCGCTACAGTGAAACTGCCACAGTGAACAGTGCCGCATGAACAGTGCAGTGAATAGTACCACGTGAATAGTAACTTTTCCTTAAATTCCTTCTTTAATTCTTTTTAATCCGGTACTATCCATGGCTGCAAGAAAATCATTATTTATTTATTAATTACACCCAAATTGATTACATTTAGCTCAAATATAGTCCACAAAATCATCATATAAGGGAAAATGAATATGAAAATATTTTACTTATCATACACGAAGACAAGAGGTAGTTAAACTTTTCTAACTTGCATGTATTTGATATGTGTATGCTTGTGTATTGGTGTGTGTTATTGCTTTGATGAATTGTGTGGAATATACATGAATCATTGAAGCTTTGTTTTTACTTGTGTTGTGGCCATAGGTATAATGTGTAAAACATTGATCATGCATATCTCATCATGTTGGCATAAATTTATATAAACATGTCATACACTAAGCATTATCTTGCATGCATAGTTAGTATTGTTTACTACTGAGATTAGCTTTAATCTCACTCCTCCTTCACCAACCATATAGGTATATTAAGCATAGAAGTGGAATGTATTGGAGTTGCACAGCGGAAGATGTGATGGAAAACTGAAGAATGTTATTTGATGGCTTGTTATGTGTTAATTATCGTGCTTTGAAAATGATTGTATAATCATGCATATGCATCTAAATGGATAATTTCCCTAGCACAATAATGAACTAAGAATGAGCAGAGGAATAATATGACTAAATAAATGAGCATTGAATCACTCTGATTGAATTAAATAAAGATAATAATTGATGATTAATAACAAAGTTTCGAACCACTAGAATAATATTCTGCAAGATTTTGAAATTGTTAGAAAAACCCACTCAATTACAGGTTCAAATCCTATCTTGAGGTTGGGAATAGAAAGAGTTTTGCAAAAGAATATCGTTTAGTGGTTCGAATTCATTGCGTAAAACTCATCAGATCGATTGCAGAAATAAGGCGTTATAGCATTCCCTCTCTCCTTCTCTGGTGGCAGCCACCAGTGGTTCCTCTTTGTGGTTCTCTCCACCTTTGATCAGAAGAAAACTGTTAAGGCCATCTTTTGACTCTAAGGCACTATTCTGGTGGTCAAGGCGAAGCAAGATTGCTTTTCCGAACGACTAAAGAAGTTGGTGGCAGTGTTGAACAACATAATCGACCATTTGGACTAGGGGAAATTGTCTCTTGGAATGATGATGATCATATGAAGGCATGGGTTTCAAGAACCCCCATTGTTATTGTTTTTTAATGTAATTATAATTTTGTGCCCGATCATTATCATATATAATATTTTGGTGTAATTTTGATTTCATGCATGTATAATGTCGCCTTTAGACCTTGATTATTAATACAAAGATTTTAATCTTTTATGTCATTTGAGTTCTTCTTGTTGATGATCATCTCATGTTATTAATCTCATATTGTTGAAAGAGTGTCAATCTTTCTATGCCTTTTAAGTTTCAATCTTTCTATTATTTCCTATTGATGATTATCCCGTGCTATAAGAACATTCAGATTGTTAAATTTCTTGTTTATGAATTTTGTTTCTAAAACTTTATATCTTTGTTCTAAAAATTACATTTTAGATTGGTTGATTTAAAAGATGGTCTTGTTATGAATTAAAAATTGTTAGATTTCATGTTTTGATGATAACAAATCATGTTTTGGAAGCTCATGGATTAATTACCAGCAAAGCAATCAATTCTGGTGATCTGTGCAAGATCACTCGAGTGATTTTATTAATCACTCAAGTGATATTCAAGATCACTCGAGTGATCGCTGAAATCACTCGAGTGATTGCGAAAAATAACAGATCACTCGAGTGATATGGGAAATCACTCGAGTGATCCGCAATTTCACTTCCAGTGATCGCGAAATCACTGCAAGAAAATTTCACTGTTTTGAAAATCACTTCCAGTGATTCTGAATCACTCGAGTGATGCGCCAAATCACTTCCAGTGATTGTGAATCACTCGAGTGATACGGCTAATCACTTCCAGTGATTGTGATTTCACTTCAAGAAAACTCCACGGTTTTGCAAATCACCTCCAGTGATTCTGAATCACTCGAGTGATGCGCCAAATCACTTCCAGTGATTGTGAATCACTCGAGTGATACGGCCAATCACTTGCAGTGATCTAGAATTCACTTCAAGAAACTTTCACTGTTTTTCAAATCACTTCCAGTGATCGTCAATCACTCGAGTGATGTTGTATTTTCGCTGAATCACTTCCAGTAAATTGGAAATCACTGCAAGAATATTTCACTGTTCACCAAATCACTTCTAGTGATCTTGAATCACTCGAGTGAAGTTTGAAAAGTTGCGAATCACTTCCAGTGAATTGGAAATCACTCCAAGAAGAAATCACTATTTACAAAATCACTTCCAGTGATTCCAAATTCACTCGAGTGAAATATGCAATTTCCAATATCCCTTCCAGTGAACCAGCAATCACTGACAGAAGCTTTCAAAGTTTTCAAAATCACTCCCAATGACATTAAATTCACTTCCAGTGATATTGCTCTTGCTCATATAATGATCTATTGTTTCAATGTGATTTTACCTCAACTGATTTTTCTAGTGAAATTCTATTATTACTGATTTCTCCAAATAGCTATCAAAATCATATGATATATCATTTCAATACTTAGTTGCGAAAATAGGATCACTCTCTATGGTCTTATTCTGTCACTTTTTATAAAACACCTCCAGTGATCCATATTAATTTGTTGAGATACAAATATTTCTTAACGGTTATATTCATAAGTGTGTTACAGCTGTACTCCACCATCACGCACTTGACTTATAACTGAACACTCCACTCAAATGACAACTATTCATGGTAGCAGCAGAAATTCAAAAGTAACGGAAGACAAATGCTGTTACATTTGTCAGAAGCATCTTTGAATCAACGGGCAAATTTACAACGGTCTTCAAGTGGTTCTATTATATATGTCCAGCCATTTGAAAAATACAATAACGAAGAAAAACGCCTGAATACTCCAAAAAGCTATATCCTCACAAAAGCTTCAGTTCATCATTTGTGCTTCAGTTCTTATCTTCATACTCTGTGAGAGAGATTTGTCATTCATACTTAATCATTTTCAATAGAGTTAACTTAAGGTTGAGGAACCTTAAGTAGGGATTTGTGATTACCTTGTGTAAGGGGGAGCGAGTGTCTAGAGGAACTTGCTAGTTGTACTGTGGTGCCAAGAACCCACTGAATCTTGGAAGATATAGTGAAAAGCTCAGAAGGATTTCTGAGGACTGGACGTAGGTCAAGTGGTTGAGACCGAACCAGTATAAATCTCTGTGTGAATCTCGGTGATATCTCTTCCTTTCATTAACTGTGCTTTAAGTTTTATAAATTGAATTTAAGCTTTCGATTATTTTGTAATCACCCAATTCACCCCCCCCTCTTGGGTGAAAAGCTTGCTCTAACATTTGGTATCAAAGCACAGGTCTTCTAATTGAGGCTTAACAACCTTAGAAGGATCCGATGGCAAGCATGGGTGAAGCAATCCTTCTTGACGGAGCTTCTATCACTAGACCACCTGGTTTCAGTGGTGAACATTTTTCCTTTTGGAAAGCTAAGTTCCGTGTATTCGTAATGGCTACAGAATACGGACTATGGGATGTGATTGAAACTAGAAACTATGTGCCTACAAAGACTGAAGAATCTCAAAAAGTTCCTAAATCACCAGCAGAATTTGACGACAATGACAAAAGGCTAGTGACTCTCAACAGCAAAGCAATTCTAATGATTCAGAGTGCACTAAGTCAAAAAGAATACTTCAGAATCTGTACTCTTCAGACTGCTAAAGAAATGTGGCAAGCGCTTGAAGTAGCCCATGAAGGAACATCTGGAATAAAAGAAAATTGAGTCAATACTCTAACTACAGAGTTTGATCTGCTTCGTATGAAGGAAGGTGAGTCAATAGCTGAATTTGAACTTAGATATACTCACATTGTTAATCAACTTGCAGCACTTGGAAAATTCTATGATCAGAATGTCCAAGTAAGAAAAATACTAAATATTCTCTCCAAAGAATGGGAAGCGAAAGTCACAGCTATAGAGGAAGCCAAAGGAGAATCAATGCAGTCTGTAGCTTCTCTGTTTGGAAGCCTTTTAGAATATGAAAGTAAACTAAAATTCAAACGAGAATTAGAAGAAGTTGGCGACAGGAGGAAGAAAAGTCTTGCACTGAGTGTAACAAAAACAAAGGCAGAAAACCAGGAAGAAGAAGAGGAGATCGATGATGATGAAATGGGCCTGATGATCAGAAGATTCAAAAAATTCTCAGAGGCCAAGGATTCAGAAATTTTCAAAGAGGTGGAACAAGTGGCAAAAGAGACGCCAAGGAAATCATCTACTATGAATGTGGTAAACCGGGACATATCAAATCAGAATATCCGGAGCTATTGCAGAAAAATAAAGAAAAGAGAAACTTCAAATCCTTCAACAGAAAGAAGGCATTTGTTTCTACAATATGGGGAGATAGCTCCTCAAAAGAAGAAGAAAGCGATAATTAAGAGACAGCCAATATATGTCTGGTTGCTCAAAAAGAAACAGACGAGGAGGTAATGAATTCTGACCCTACATATGATGAGTTACAAAATGAATATGATGCTTTACATTCTGAATTTATCAAAATTGTTAATACTTTGATTGCCTGTAAAAAGAGAAACAAATTTCTTAAAGAAAGAATTAAAAACCCTTTGGAAAGAGATTGCGAAAGGTGTTTGTTTTTTGAAAAGAAAAATATTGATCTTACTAAAACTCTTGAAAAATTTACAAAAGGAAGTGAAATGTTAAATGTTATTTTAAAAGCACAACGTCATGTGAATGATAAGTCTGCTATAGGATATGATCCGAACCTAGACAAAAGAAAAGGTAAGAAGAAAACAGGAAGTAAATCCTATCTAAGTTATTTCACACGTTCTGTGCACACATCTAATCCTTTTGCCTATTGTAATTATTGCAATAGAAAAGGACATTATACTTCTTCATGTTTTCATAAAAAGAAAGGAATTATAGGAACCTATAAATGGATACCTAAGAAGATTCATGAACAAGAAGTTATTTGTACTAACCCAAAAGGACCCAAAAAGATATGGGTACCTAAAACTTAATTATCCTTAACTGCAGGTTTGTCTCAGAACATCCAAATCAACCAAATGGTATATAGATAGTGGATGTTCAAGACATATGACTGGTGATCCTGAGAACTTCACCACATTAGTACCTAAGGAAGGTGGCAAGGTGAAATTTGGAGGAAATCAAACTGGAAGGATAGCAGGACTTGGGGAAGTCAAAGATAAAATCAAAGACGTATATTACGTTGAAGGTTTATGTCTCAATCTATTAAGTGTAAGTCAAAGCATGGATAAAGACAACTGGGTAATATTTGATTCAGAAGAATGTCTGATAGTCAGCAAGAAGGATCTGCAAATTGAAAAGAAAAAGTTGAAGACCAAACTCAAGGCAAAAAGGGAAGGTAACTGCTATACTCTTGATATGAATGAAAATATTTCTGAAAATTGCCTTCTGAGTAACACTGACGAGAGTTGGCTTTGGCATAAGCGACTTGCTCATGTTAATATGCATCAATTACAAAAGCTACTCAAAAAGGATTTGGTAATTGGACTACCTAATGTTAATTTCAAGAATGATTTAGTCTGTGATGCTTGTCAAAGAGGTAAACAAACTAAATCTTCCTTTAAAACAAAAACTGAAATTACCACTAACAGACCACTTCAACTATTGCATATGGATCTGATTGGTCCAGCAAGAGTTAAGAGTCTCGGTGGAAACTTGTACACATTTGTTATTGTTGATGATTTCTCTAGATTTACCTGGAATATATTTCTATCATCCAAAGATGAAACTTTTTATAAATTTATTACCTTTGCCAAGAAAGTGCAAAATGAGAAAGGTATGTCAATTGCAGGAATCAGGACAGATCATGGTGGAGAATTTGATAATCAAGCGTTTGCAGAATACTGTGATACAAATGGCATCGATCACAATTTTTCAGCACCAAGAACTCCACAACAGAATAGTGTAGTGGAAAGAAAGAATAGAGTTCTTACAGATATGACTAGAGCAATGCTCAACGAAAAGAATGTCTCTCAAGTCTTCTGGGCAGATGCAATGAGCACTGCATGCTACATCTCAAATAGAGCATATGTCAGAACCAAACTTGGAAAAACACCATATGAACTTTACAAGGGACGGAAACCAAACCTTGCTCATCTACACATATTTGGCTGTAAGTGCTTTATTCATAACAACGGTAAAGATAATCTTGGAAAATTTGATTCTAAGGCTGATGAGGGACTTTTCCTAGGATATTCAAATCATAGTAAAGCATTTAGAGTTTTTAATAAACGAACATGTGTTGTAGAAGAATCAATTCATGTTGTATTCGATGAATATGTATCCTCTAGTAAAAACTTTGATGATGAGATAACTAGAAACCAACCATCTATTAACTCTTCAAATCTTGAAGATGACGATTGTGAAAAAGAAGTTGAACTGAGTAATTCAGATCAACCTCGTGCCTAGAAATACATCAAGAGTCATCCTCTAGATCAAGTAATAGGTGGAGTTAATGAAGGTGTCAAAACTAGAAACAAGGTTTTAAACGAAGTAAGTTTTTCTGCATTCATTTCTCAATTAGAACCTTCTAACATTGAAGAAGCCCTATCAGATAATGATTGGGTGTTAGCAATGCAAGAAGAGTTAAATCAATTTGACAGAAATCAAGTTTGGGATTTGGTGCCCCGGCCTAAAGACCACTCGGTTATTGGCACTAAATGGGTATTCAAGAACAAACTTGATGAATCCGCAGCTATTATCAGAAACAAGGCAAGATTGGTTGCCAAAGGCTACAATCAGGAAGAAGGAATTGATTATGAGGAAACATATGCTCCAGTAGCAAGATTGGAAGCTATACGAGTACTCTTAGCCTTTGCATGCATCAAAGGATTCAAATTATATCAAATGGATGTGAAAAGTGCTTTCTTAAATGGGTACATCAAGGAGGAAGTTTATGTAGAACAACCTCCTGGCTTTGAAGACGTATCCAAACCAGATCATGTTTTCAAACTCAAGAAAGCCTTATGTGGTTTGAAACAAGCTCCTAGAGCCTGGTACGAAAGGTTAAGCAAATTTCTCCTCGAATTTGGTTTTACTCGAGGAAAAGTCGATACAACTTTATTTATAAAACGAAAACTAAGTGATATTTTGGTAGTTCAGATTTATGTTGATGATATTATATTCGGATCTACTAATGACTCCTTGTGTAAAGAATTTTCTGAGATAATGCAGGGAGAATTTGAAATGTCATTAATGGGAGAATTTACCTTCTTTCTTGGTTTACAAATTAAACAAAGGAAGAATGAAATATTCATATCACAGACCAAATATCTTCAAGAATTGGTCAAGAAGTTTGGATTGGATGACGCTAATGGTACAGATACACCTATGAGCTCAACCGTACTGATGGATGCTGATGAAAAAGGAGTTGACTTCAACATAACTCAATATCGAGGAATGATTGGATCATTACTCTATCTCACAGCCAGCAGACCTGCTATCCAGTTCAGTGTTGGTCTATGTGCAAGATTTCAGTCATGTCCTAAAGTATCACATGCTGAATTAGTGAAACGAATTTTCAGATATCTCGCAGGCACAAAAGAGTTGGGTATATGGTATCCCAAAAAGGGTAATGAATATTTAGTAGCCTATTCTGACTCTGATCATGGTGGCTATAAAACAGATAGGAAGAACACAAGTGGGCAATGTCAATTCCTTGGAGGCGCAGTTGTTTCTTGGTTCAGTAAGAAACAAACTACAGTATCATTATCTTCAACGGAAGCAGAATACATAGCAGCCTCAAGCTGTTGTGCACAAGTACTGTGGCTAAAACAACAACTTCAGGATCTTGGCATATATCTTAAAGAAATTCCTATTTACTGTGACAACACCAGTACAATAAGTTTGGCAAAAAATCCTGTACAGCATTCAAGGACCAAGCATATTGATGTGAGACATCACTTCATTAGAGATCATATTCAGAAAAGAGATGTCAAGGTGTTATTCATACCCACACACTTGCAATTAGCTGATATCTTCACCAAACCTCTTGCCCGAGAACAATTCATGCACATACGAAGGGAATTGGGAATGGTAAATCCCAATGAATTGTAAGTTGTTTAATCTTTATAAATGTTGATTTCATATTGTTTTGATGATCTCATTACTAACTTAAGCATCGGAGTATCTACAAAGTTGTTTTGCAGGATGCTCTGTAATATCATTAAGTAACAGGGACAAACAGAGAGGAAGACAGTGGAGTAAGTGAAAATTGAAACACTGCAATCACAGGTAAATTAGATAATTAAATTAATAAATTTGTCACTGGTAAGTCACATGAGTATTTTAATTATTAATTTTGGAATTACAGCATGGTTTGAGATTCTGTGAAGTGTTTTTGTACTTCACTCGAGTGATTTTTATATTTCACTCGAGTGAAAACCAAAATCACTCGAGTGAATGTTAAAAATCACTCGAGTGAATGTTAAAAACTCTGTTATATCAGTTTTTCTCTCTCGCGACTGTTCACTTTCTTCAAACCGTCACCTCCACTCGCTGAAATCCTCTCATTTTCCTTGAAACCTCTTGAACCCAGTAACGGAAACCTTCTTTACTACTCTTAACCGACAAATCCCCTCAAAAGCCAGCCCATTTCAGTTTAAAATCTTCCTTCCTTTTCCGTCAGTTTCGCACTTCATTCCTGACAATCTCCTTTTCGCTTCTCTCTCGCCATTTGCTTCCGACAGTCTACCAAGCGTCAAAATTTCAGTCTACCCAGCGTCAAAACCTTCGCCTCCACCAAGTGTCGGTACCCATGGCAAGAACAAAAAGGCCCGGGCAATCTCCTCCACCTCCACCTCCGTCTAAGAAGGCGAAAGCTCCCGCTGAACCAGAACCCAATCCACCCAGACCAAGACCCAAGGGGATTCGGATTAAGGAACCAACGGGAATGGCTACCCGTTCGCATACCAGCATAAAAGGGAAAGGGAAAGAAAAATAGCGAGAAGCAGATGTCCAAGAGTCTACCTTGCAAAGAAAAATCTCACGGGCAGTAAATATCTTGGCAGCCACAGTTCCTCAGAAGTCACGGTATGCAAGTCAAGCCACTGGTAGTCATCAATCTGGATCTCTGGCTGAAGAAACCACAGAACTCCTTGAACCTCCTTCTGGATTTAACACTGGTAATCTCAGTATCTTGAACTCCATTGTGTTTGCCTCACACTTTGCCAAAAGAACCTTCTGTCCTGTTGTGTGGGTTGACTTGGAGGAACTAAAACAGAAATTTCATATTGATCTAACCCCATATTTGAAACAATATGAACCTTGGCTGAGATTGAGAATGTCATACAATCCTTTGGTTGTCAAATATTTTTACTGTAACATGAAGACTGCTGATGTAAAGGATGACCAAGGAAACATCATTGCTGAGAGAATTGAAACAAGCATTAGAGATCAGAAAATTCTTCTGTCTGGGGATCTTATCAACACCTATCTAGGCATAGAGGATGCTCCCATGAGACCTCCACGTGTCTTTAATATTCATGAACTAGTTGATATCTTTAGACCAAGACAGCCTGGTGTGCCTTTACCCAATTCCACAGCCTCTCTTACCAACAACCAGAGAGCCTTATTCTACATTTACTCCCGTAGCATGGTTAACAAAGCAAAAAATTTCACTCATATCACGGGGAAGGATCTTCAGATGATGGCTTCTCTTATGACAAGGGAAAGAAGAAACGTTGGGGAACTCATTTTTCAAGAGATGAAGAGGTTCAGATTTCACTCTTCCAAGTCTACTACTATTCCCTATCCTCAGCTTGTGTCCTACATTCTTTCCATACACAACATTTGGCATTTGACACCTGAGGGAGATATTGTGAGGATTCCTAAGTTTGGGAAAATCCACCTCACTCGGATGGGAATTACCATTCCTGCTGGAGCATCTTCACAACAGAGACACCATTCACCTTCTCCTGAGGCCAGCCAGAGAGAACCTCAGAGGATGGACCCTTCACCCTCCAAGATGGATGAGGCACAGTCTTCTAGAGCAGTCTCACATGGTCCTTCTTTTACTCAGGCTGCTATTCAGACGTATATCCAGGAGGCCATTCAGTCTGCAGTCACTCAGTTGAAGAACTCTAATGCTCAACTGATTGATCAAGTCAATAATCAAGTGACAATCTTAGTGGCAGCAGTGGATCATAACTCCAATCTCCTTTTTGAGCGCCTGACTGAGCAGTCACAGAGAATTCAGAGGATTGAGGATGCTCTCAGGACTCACCTTCATATCCCCTTCCCTGACTTACCACCTGCCTCCTCACAACCTCCTCCATCAGATTCTTCAGTTCCAGAGATTTCACTTTCTGATCCTCCCATCATTCCTCCCATTATTCCTTCAGACACTCCTCCAGCACCTCCCACAATCTTTATCTCTGATCCTATTTCTGCTGGTGATATTCCACACACTGACCCCATTCTCCAGACTCCATCATCTTCTTCACATCATACTGCTTCTAGTTCTCATACTAAGGAAATTATACCTGAGGAAGCCACCACATAGGTCATAGGACCTACTCACTCCACTTCCACCACTCCTCTTGAGCCATCTCCTACCACATTTTCCTTCCAATCTCCTCCACAACTTTCCATTATTCCATATGTTCCACCTACATCCTTCTTTGCTTCTGCATCCACTCAAGCCTCTACACCGTCTACCTCTCCTTTAGATGATGCCAAAAAGGGGGAGAAGAGCTGATATGATATATTTTCTTTTGATGCATATGTGTTCTAGTTTGTAATTCCAAGTTATGTATTTTACTTTTCCAAGAACTTGTCATTGTGTAGCTTGTGTAATCTGAACTGACTCTAATCTAATGGATATATGAGTTTATGATATGATCTCATGAAATTTTTAATGCATCTGTCTTTATGACTGCAGTAGCCAACATGATCTCATGGAAATCCTAGTGTATTGCAGCCGCCAAAATGATTTCAAAAAAATTCACTTCTTATGTGCATTTTCTGTTTACAATGGTTTTTGAACTTTGAACTTACATCTTTTACTTTCCAAAGGTCAAAAATTCTTAATCTTTTAAACAAACTCATCTTAGCAATTGTAAATCAAAATTAGTACAAAAGTTTTCAAAAAGATCAAGTAAAGTGTATTAGAAAATCAAAATCTTTAATTTGATCATATGATATGTTTTGTCATCATCAAAAAGGGGGAGAATGTTAGATTTCATGTTTTGATGATAACAAAACATGTTTTGGAAGCTCATGGATTAATTACCAGCAAAGCAATCAATTCTGGTGATCTGTGCAAGATCACTCGAGTGATCGCTGAAATCACTCGAGTGATTGCGAAAAATAACAGATCACTCGAGTGATCCGCAATTTCACTTCCAGTGATCGCGAAATCACTGCAAGAAAATTTCACTGTTTTGAAAATCACTTCCAGTGATTCTGAATCACTCGAGTGATGCGCCAAATCACTTCCAGTGATTGTGAATCACTCGAGTGATACGGCTAATCACTTCCAGTGATTGTGATTTCACTTCAAGAAAATTCCACGGTTTTGCAAATCACCTCCAGTGATTCTGAATCACTCGAGTGATGCGCCAAATCACTTCCAGTGATTGTGAATCACTCGAGTGATACGGCCAATCACTTGCAGTGATCTAGAATTCACTTCAAGAAAATTTCACTGTTTTTCAAATCACTTCCAGTGATCGTCAATCACTCGAGTGATGTTGTATTTTCGCTGAATCACTTCCAGTGAATTGGAAATCACTGCAAGAATATTTCACTGTTCACCAAATCACTTCCAGTGATCTTGAATCACTCGAGTGAAGTTTGAAAAGTTGCGAATCACTTCCAGTGAATTGGAAATCACTCCAAGAAGAAATCACTATTTACAAAATCACTTCCAGTGATTCCAAATTCACTCGAGTGAAATATGAAATTTCCAATATCCCTTCCAGTGAACCAGCAATCACTGACAGAAGCTTTCAAAGTTTTCAAAATCACTCCCAATGACATTAAATTCACTTCCAGTGATATTGCTCTTGCTCATATAATGATCTATTGTTTCAATGTGATTTTACCTCAACTGATTTTTCTAGTGAAATTCTATTATTACTGATTTCTCCAAATAGCTATCAAAATCATATGATATATCATTTCAATACTTAGTTACGAAAATAGGATCACTCTCTATGGTCTTATTCTGTCACTTTTTATAAAACACCTCCAGTGATCCATATTAATTTGTTGAGATACAAATATTGCTTAACGGTTATATTCATAAGTGTGTTACAGCTGTACTCCACCATCACGTACTTGACTTGTAACTGAACACTCCACTCAAACGACAACTATTCATGGTAGCAGCAGAAATTCAAAAGTAACGGAAGACAAATGCTGTTACATTTGTTAGAAGCATCTTTGAATCAACGGGCAAATTTACAACGGTCTTCAAGTGGTTCTATTATATATGTCCAGCCATTTGAAAAATACAATAACGAAGAAAAACGCCTGAATACTCCAAAAAGCTATATCCTCACAAAAGCTTCAGTTCATCATTTATGCTTCAGTTCTTATCTTCATACTCTGTGAGAGAGATTTGTCATTCATACTTAATCATTTTCAATAGAGTTAAGTTAAGGTTGAGGAACCTTAAGTAGGGATTTGTGATTACCTTGTGTAAGGGGAGCGAGTGTCTAGAGGAACTTGCTAGTTGTACTGTGGTGCCAAGAACCCACTGAATCTTGGAAGATATAGTGAAAAGCTCAGAAGGATTTCTGAGGACTGGACGTAGGTCAAGTGGTTGAGACCGAACCAGTATAAATCTCTGTGTGAATCTCGGTGATATCTCTTCCTTTCATTAACTGTGCTTTAAGTTTTATAAATTGAATTTAAGCTTTCGATTATTTTGTAATCACCCAATTCACCCCCCCTCTTGGGTGAAAAGCTTGCTCTAACAAAAATGTTGTTTTTACAAATTGTGACTAGTCTTTAATGAGGAATGGTCTAGAAATGGTTGCCCTAGAATATATTCTCCCTTTCCCACTCGGCCTTTATCTTTAGCCTCTCTTAGTCTTGCGCACTTGCTCTTTTTCTCTTTGTCGCCTTTGCCTTTCGTAATATCTATCATCGGGATGGCTTGGTATTACTTTCCATTGGGCTATCCATCTCTGTCATTGCTATTTTTCTCTCATATTTGGTAAAAATCATTTCTTTTTAAACCCTCACTAGCCCTCTTCTATTAGTGTTATATTTTGTTGTCTTTACTTGCTTATTCGTTTTATTTCTTTGTCAAAACACTGATGCATATGCCTTTTCACTCATATATCATTTATGCTATATATGCATGTCTTATGTCCTCTAACCACCACATATATCACAAGGTTATTCCTACAACAAAAATGGACACAAGACATGTATAAATAGCACAGAGCCTATACGAGTTGTAACACCCCGTCTTATTATTGATATTACTCAGAGTAGCATTTGCATAGTTTAGTGGACACACAGGAAGAGCATAAATATACTGATATTATTGAAACAATGTGCTTATTTATATATAGTAATTCTCCATAGGGATTCATACAGTATGAATACAGACCTAAAAAATGAAAAGGTCTTCAGATAACCAACTGCTCTTCTCGTACTAGATTAGAAACTTTAGTTGCTAGAACTTTACAGTCTGCCCTTTGAGCCATTACCTGCTACTGGAAACTTTATACATTTATGGAAAGGGTGAGATTTAGAGAATCTCAATAGTAACAGACATTTCAAACATATACAATGTGTAAATAAATATGTCATGCACCATGTTGTGTAAGATGATAGAATGTTGTGTATACACTGTTCAAGGCCAAATGACTATTTAGACCCGGCTTATTTGCGTGCACTTTCACTAGATCTCATATCATAGCTAGGCTAATGTGCCCCTGACAATGTACTCATGCTACAGAAGATGGCATACTAAAAGCCTATATATTAATCACATAGTGCATGAAAGAAAGTGTTGCTACCTGGAACGTGATCTTTTCGTGCCTATCAATTGGTCCAGCTCTGTATCCGGCTTGGGCTTTTGGTATATCTTAAAACTTAAAATTTAGGATGAATGAGTTATTAACTATTCATAACTCACTCTAAACTCAGTGTGTTGGTTATCTTAACTCAAAATTACAAAATTACCAAAGTGCCCCTAAGGACCTGGTCTACGTTCCCTTTGTACTTGGTCAAACTGTATCTTACCAAAAATTATAACATGGGATAATCATAAAAAATTTCATGTGTAGAATCCATTTTTGACCTCAGATTAGTCAAATTAAGGCCCAAATTATAAAATTACCCTTGGCAGCGTGTAACTTAGGGTTTTAAGGGTAGTTTGGACATTTCACATTCTAGGGCTTTTCATACTTCACAATCAACATGAACCCGACACAATTTTCCCTTATAAAATCAATGGAACCATCAAATTGATGAAATTCCAGATCCTTCCCTCCCAATCAGGTCTGGCCAAAACTTTACAAGAATTAGGGACAATAATGTTGTTTTGATTTCAATCCATTAATCACCTTCCTTTCACCTCTAATCACATGTTTAATCACTTAAACATCTTTCCCACATGTTTATTAGAAAATTGGGTAGCATAACTGCTTCGGGTTTGAGCTTCCCAAAATCATAAACTAAGCCAAAACAACCACAACAACAACAACATCCAACAACAAGCAAGTATCAATAAGAAGAGCAAGGTTTTTGGCTTTACCTTTGATTTCTCTTCTTTCTCTCTCTAGGTGCCACCTCTCTACTCCTTCTTGCTCTTGTTTTTGCTTGCTAAACATGTATTTCAAGATGGCATAGAGATTAGGGAGAGTGATCATGAAGAAGAAGGCAAGAACAAGGAGGATTTGTTTGCAAACTCACCTTAGTTTGGCTTCTTGATCATTGCTCTTTCTTCTTGTTATTGTATATTTCTTCAACTCCCTCTCTCTCTTGGACTAACTTCAAAAATACATAACTTCTTGTGTATAGCTCTAAATGACTTATATACCTATAAAATTAAAGCTTGATAAGTCTACTTTCATTATAGAAAGTTTCATAATTTGTGGACATCATTTTCCTATTGAAAAACGTCACACAACACGACTGTCACACAGGGAAACTCACTGGCAGCAAATCTCATTTGTGTTCCAAATATAACTATGTTGTGTGTGACCACTAATTGCCTTGTATTATCACTTAATGTGCTCTTTAATTCATCATTCTATCTTCTTTGTTTGACATTACTTTAAGTGCTTCGCAATCTGTTGACCTAAGGACATACTAGTCTAACAGGTCTTATGATCTGTAGACATATAGTCCACTAGCAACTTTAGGCCTTATTGCCTTACTGGGACACTACTTGGTGTATTTAGCCTTATGGCTTATGTCATTCCACTCCTACAACACTAAATGTTCCGGCCTTACTGCCTTGCACAACACATGTACACTAGGACTTATTGCTAATCTTCCTGCCCAAAACCATCTCTATCTATAACTATGTCTATCTATACGATGTTCAGAACCAAATGATTATTTGACCCTTACTGGTCAAACTGTGCACACTACTCAAGATCAAATTACTATTTGACCCTTGCTGATCATACTGTGTGTACTGCTTACTATGTGTAATATTTTGGAACAGGCATCAACCTGTCCGTGCTTGCCTCATGTTCTCAAATCAAAATTAACTGTTGCTAGCTCTATAACACGAGTGAGAAATAATTCTATGAGGCTACAGCTATTGTAATGCATATGCCACTACTCGGCTCGACTACATCAGAACACATCCCAATTCATGCTTGCTCACATCTATGTAGACCACAAAGGTTAATTGTGGATATGTGATTGTTAACATCATACTTTCTGAGAGGTATTCGCCACATTTATGCTCTACTACTCTAGGGCTCATCCCAATCTCCGTTTACATATGCCACTACAAACCATATAGGTTGCATGACTACTGACCATATAGGTGGTGTCACTATATACCATACTGGTCATGTTCCTGCAAACCACACAGGTTTACATGGGCAATATAACTATACACCATACTGGATGTACTATTGTTGTCTATACCACCTAAGCCGCATGTTTTACGTACCGCCTCTCAACCACAAGGTTACTTGTGCTTTTCACCGGTACAACCAGGACTCTCATCTGCCATGTCAAGGGTATATCCTAATTATATAGTTGATTAACATGCTTTGATGGGGCTCCCTCATTGCTTACCACCACACAAGTGTCTCACTGTGACCACACAGGTCATACCATACACTACATATTTTGTGTCACTATTGTCCTCACAGGTCAAATCATGATAAACCATAAAGTTCATACTATGATATGGGATGATCAACACTGGTGCGACTAACAACCTCTCCTGCAACTCTCAAAATTATGCATAGATTCATTATGCTTCTATTCTTCCTTTTTGATATTTTATTTCCTCATAGGAGCTAACAGTGTCAAGATGATCGGATAGGAGTTCCATAAGAACCTCTTATAACCTCTGACTGAAACCAAAAACTGTGTACCTCTGTGATAATTTCCTTACCTCTTTCAGCTTAATACTATTTCTACCCTCAATACTGTGTCTACTTTATTAGGATCTACTAGATTCTATTTTATGAGACATGTTTTAGTACTACTCCTAGGTACTATTCATGTTCTTCTCTACTTCAGGAGTAGATTAGAATATCCATACTAAGTCTATCACCAGTCCCCAAGTAGATCAGAATATTAACACTAAGTCTATATATAACTGGTCGTCTACTTGCTGGGGATCAAACTTTCCTTAGAACATAGGGATGTCAAAGGCTAACAACAACAACCCTCTATTGACTCTATGTTGCTCATGTTTATAAATGGTCTCTCTCAAGAGTAGGCCTGAGCAGAGGCTCCTATTTTTCATCATGTGATTGGCTTTAACGCCAATATGTTTCATTATTTACAGTATTGGGTCAGGTCTAACTCCTTGACCCTACCCAGCATCTGTACCTCTTGGTCTTCACCATCCTTATGTTTCATCACATGAAAATAAGGAAAACTAAATTATACATAACCTAAGGGTATATCGAAAATCACTTTCAAACTTGAGTGTAAAAGTGTCCAGAACTCAAGTTCTTTATGTAAACTTGAGTTCTCCCTTTACTTCAACTTTTATGCATGAGTCTCTGGATGAAACTTATAGGAGGGCATTTCTGGACTTGAGTTTAACTTTCTCCAGAACTCAAGTTGTGGTTCCAAACTCAAGTTCTCCAACTATTCCCTACTTCTCTGGATAAAACTTAAAGAAGTGCAAATCCTGACTCGAGTTACTTTATGTCCTGAACTCGAGTTTCAAAACTAAACTCGAGTTCTCTAAGAACTTCATCTTTCTGACCTTGTCTCTGATGAGAACTTGCCGAAGTTAAGTTTCAGACTTGAGTTCATTTCCCAAAAAAATTCAAGTTTATCTTCCAGACTCGAGTTCTCCAAGTGTTGTCAGATTCAGAGCAAGACTCTGTAATAAAATCTTGAGAGTGCAACAGTAAACTCGAGTGCAACTTGAACCAAAACTTGAGTTCTATACCCATACTCGAGTTCACATGGCAGTATCAGATTTTGGCTTAACTTCTGGAACAAACTTGCGAGAGTTAACTTACCACTCAAGTACAACATGAAAACTCAAGTTTCCTACTTGGCCTTTACAATACCAAACTCTCGAGCAGAAGCTGACAGATTTTACAGTCAAATTTAAAAATTCATAACTAATTCTAAAAAAATTCAATTTGACTGATTCAAAATCCTAAATGAATCCCTTTCAATGCCAATTTGAGAAAAAATAGTTATGTTTTCCAAATGTGGACAAATAATTCCCAGACATTCGTTATATATCACTGTTCTAGATTGCTTTCCAGAAAATAGGTCATAAATTCAAAACTTTACCATTAATTCTAGGAAACTCCAAATTGAGTGGTTCTAAATTATATAAAAATATATTTCAGTCTAGTTTTACATAAAAATACTCAATTCTAGCTACCATAGATACAACATTCCCATAATTTCTTCAAACACAACCTATTCTAGATTACATTCCAGAAACAAGGCACAACTTCAAAAATTCATATCTCCCAATGTACAAGTCCAAAAATTAAAAACGACATATCAAATTAAATATCTATGTTTCTACTTTAATTTTGGAAATTTTCATAATTTTTAGACAAGTTTAGTCCCTGAAACATCATATAAAATAACAGTGTTCCAGACAGGCAGATATAACAACAAGTTCATGCACACTTCTTAAATTTCCAAATTGATATAGAAGCATCCAAAAATCATGAACACTTGTATACTTATACAATTTTGCCTTTTAAATCAAATGGAATCATCAAAATTACCAAGTTCTTACATCTTCATCACATCACAATATAGGGTAGAATTGAAGATTTTTAGGTGAAAGTTGTATTTTTCTTGTTTTCTCTTACTTAATCATTCCCTTCCTACTTCTAATCACATGATTAACTATTTAAACACTCATTTGAAAAGTTTAAAAGAATATTAAGTAGTAGGACCCCTTAGGGTTTCATCATCCAATCTTCTCAAAATAACCAAAACCAAGCCAAGAACAACAACAGTAAAGGCACAAGAAGCAAGTTTTGGAGTTTACCTCTTGATTCTTGTTGCTTCTCTCTCTAAAAAACCAGCCCTTTCTCTCTCTCTTATCTTAGAATTTTGGTCATGAATCCATGAAGTTAAAAGAGTAGAAGTGATTAGAAGAGGTTATGGAGTGGTTAGGAATCTTAAACTTCAAGATTTCAACTTCCTTACTTTTGATTTTGGAAAACCTAGCTCTTCTCTTGCTTGAACTCCTTGAATGTGGCTGAAACTCTCACTCTCTCTTTTGATCATATTTTGCATGAACATGGCAAGAGAAAGATGAAGGAAGAATGACTTAATGCAATTGCTAAGGTGGCTTTACTTGTGGCAATTCCTAATTGGTCCCAAGCTTGACTTTTTTATCCAATATTTCCAATAAAAAATCCTTTCCCTTTTTCCCTCTTCATCCACCGAAATGGAATGAGAAATAAGAAAAAAAATGTTGCTTTGATTCATCTCAATGCCATCTTGTAAATTTTGACTTTTGGATTTTTTTTACCTTTTTGGACTTTTTGACATTCCTTGATAATAATTCACCAAAATAGGTTTATTAATTACCAAGTAGCCATTTACCTCTTTTTAATTCCCGTTTAACTAAAATTATTGGGAATGTTAGGGAAAAATAATTATTTCATATTTTATGGCAAAATTACCGTTTTGCCCTAACGTTTTATGATTTATCGAAATAAATCATTTCTTGCTCTTTTCCTTTAGTTTGGCCTAATTTTTGACACTTATATGAAGCCATTATTTGTGTCATTTTTTGATTAAATTTTGGTTACTATATTAGGCCTTTAAGTGGACATTAATTGCCTCTTTGTGTCCATATTTGGCCAAATTTGTGTAACCAATGATTGGGATTTTTCTATAAATTTATGTGCACTACAATTCACCATTTTATTCAACAAAATATCACAATTATACATATGAGGAATATTGGTGAAAAAGTGGGGTATTACAATTCTCCCCCCGTTAAATAAATTTCATTCCTGAAATTTGTTATAGCCCATATGGCATAAATCCCGGGTAATGTCTTTGCATATCTTCTTCTACTTCCCAGATCGCCTCCCTTGATGATAGTCCCTTCCCGATCACTTTCACAAATGGTATGCTACGATGTATGAGCCGCCTTTCTTGTCTATTAATGGTTCGCTCTGGCTCAGCATTATAGGTGAGGTTATCTCGCATATCCATATCTTCATGCTCAATAATATGTTGGGGGTCTAGTTGGTACTTCTTCAATTGTGAAACGTGCAAAATGTCATGCAATCTACTCAAGTTTAGAGGTAGAGCAATCCGGTACGCTATAGACCTAATTCTTGACAAAATCTAAAAATGGCCCGATGTAGCAAGGGCATAGCTTCTTCCTGTTTATCTCCCTTCCAATACTGGTAACAGGTGAAATTTGTAGAAATACATGATCGTCAACCTAGAACTCTAACAGTCTTCACCGCTTGTCGGCATAGTTCTTTTGCCTACTTTGGGCTACAAGCAATCTCTGCTTAATGATTCTGATATGCTTAGTGGTTTGATCTACTATATCTAGCCCACACAATCTTCTTTATGATAATTCTATCCAGCAGAGAGGGGATTGGCATTTCCTTCTGTACAACGCTTCATACGAAGCCATCTAAATGCTTGCATGATAGCTATTGTTGTAAACGAATTCCGCAAGTGGAAGGTAGTGATCCCAACTTCCTTTGAAGTCTATTACACACACTCTTAACATATTTTCCAGCATCTGTATGGTTCTCTCTGACTGTCCATCTGTCTAGGGATGATAAGTCATACTGAAGTTTAGCTTAGTGCCCAGAGCATCATACAGATATCTCCAAAACTTTAAAGTGAATTGAGGATATCTGTTAGAAATTATATTCTTCTACATCCCATGGAGTCTCACTATCTCCTTGATGTAAATCTTTGCCAATTTATCAGGAGAATAGCTGGCATTGATCGGTATGAAATATGCTGATTTTGTAAAATGATCAACAATCACCCATATCACATCATGATTTCGGATTATCGGTGATCGTACTACAAGATCCATGGTTACGCTCTCCCATTTCCACTCTGGAATCTCAGGATTCTAAAGCAATCCTGGCTGTTTCTGGAGCTTAATCTTTACCTTCTGACAGGTAAGACATCATGCCACATATTTTGTCACATCCTTCTTCAATCTAGGCCACCAGTACATCGCCTTCAAGTCATGGTACATTTTTACCATCTTGCGTTGAGGGTGTAACGACTCTTGTGTGTGTCGTCAAGGATTTTCTGCTTCATATCAGCTTTCAGTGGAACATATCGAACTAGTCCACTTGGAGATAGATCATAATCATGAGTCTCTCCCCGTTCGATCATAGTCCTTATAGATTATGCTTGCTTATCTTGCATTTGAGCTTCTACAATCTCAGTCTTCAGATCACTCTCAGCTTGACTAACCCTATAACTAGTATAAAGGATTTGATTTGTCAGGTTTAAGACTCATAAATATTCTATTACTTTCCTCTCTTATATCATCATAGCTGCCACCTACACCGCTTTCTGACTAAAAGCATCAGCGACGACATTAGCTTTACCTAAATGATATTTAATCTCCAGATTGTAGTCTTTTTGCAGCTCCATCCACCTGTGTTATCTCATGTTGAGCTCTTTCTGACCATATAGATACTTAAGACTTTTGTGGTCGCAGTACAGTTCAACAACCACCCCATATAGGCAGTATTGCTAGACTTTAAGCGCAAACACAATTGCCGCCAACTCTAGATCATGTATGGGATAATTCAACTCATAAGGCTTCAACTGTCGAGAGGCATAGGCCACCACTCTGCCCTGCTGCATCAGGACACATCCCAATCCCTGCTTACTAACATCGCTGTAGACCACATAGGTCAACTTAGGATTAGGGATAATCAACATGGGTGCAGTTGTCAACCTCTCCTTCAGCTCCATAAAGCTCTTCTCACAACGATCGTCCCACTTAAATAGTTGATCTTTCTGTATGAGCTTGGTCAATGGCAAGGCAATCTGAGAGAAATTATGAATAAATCTTCGGAAATAGCCAGCAAGACCCAAAAAACTACATATCTCAGCAACAGTTTCTGGCCTTTTCTAATCCATCACTGCTTCCACCTTACTGGGATCCACTACAACCCCTTCTTGTGAGATAACATGGCCCATAAATTTGACTTATGTAAGCCAAAACTTACATTTACTCAACTTCACATAGAGCTGCCTTTCCCACAAGATACCTAGCATAATTCTCAAGTGCTCTTCTCTACTCTTAGAGTATATCAGAATGTCGTCGATGAAGACTACCATGAACTAATCTAAATACTGGTAAAAGATGCAGTTCATGTAGTCCATAAACACGGCTGGTATATTGGTTACCCCAAAGTGCATTACCAAAAACTTGTAGTACCTATACCGGGTTCTAAAAGTAGTCTTCGGTATGTCTTCTGCCTTCACATGCAGCTAATGATACCCTGACCTTAGATCAATCTTCAAGAACATACTTGCTCCAGAAAGTTGATCCATAAGGTTATCAATCCGAGGAAGTAGGTACTTGTTCTTAACGGTACCTTGTTTAGATCTCTGTAATTAATGTATAGTCTTAGGCTCCCATCCTTCTTCTTGACGAATAGCAACAGAGCTCCCCACGGTGATACATTAGGTCGAATAAACCCTTTTTCAAGTAATTCTTCGATATGCTTCTTTAACTCAGTCATCTCATTTGGGCCATTCGATATAGGGATTTCGATATAAAACCAGTTCCAGGCATGATCTTGATGGCAAATTCCACCTCTCTTTCCAGAGGTAAACCACTAAGGTCATCCGGAAACACATCAAGAAATTCTCTCACAATTGGAATATCTTCTAGGGCTATTTTTGTCTCTTCCTGCACAGAAAATAACACGATATATCCTTGACATCCCTTCTTTAAAAATTTCCCAACTTCTGCCAATGAGATAAAATTCAGACTAGCATTTTTGTCATTGGGCTCCTGTTGAGTAGGATTTATTATCCTCTTATTTCCATAATCTACCAGTATGTTATTTGCCATCAGCCAGTTAAAACCCAGTATAACTTTAAGTTTTTTGAGTGGTAAACAGATCAAATCAACTGTAGACTCATGCCCCTCAACATTAATCACACAGTTTAGACAAATGTCAGCAGTCATAGTTTTGAAACCCATCAGCGTCGACACAATCAAGTCAAATGGCAGTTTATGAACATGCAGTCCTAGGCGCTTAACACAGTCATAAGAAATGAAGGAATGACTAGCACCCGAATTATATAAAGCTTGCAACGAACTACCATTGAGAAGGATTTTACCTTCAACTAGCTCAGGAGACTTCTTCGCTTCTCTTACGTTAAGGCAAATACTCGACCTTGATTCTTCAATCTAGGCTCAACAAGTTATGGCGCTGATCGCTGGGGGCAATTCATTGCCAAATGGCCTGGCTTCTTGCAGGCATAATAGATTACTTGGCTTGTAGGAAGATTGCACCATCGTCCTGGATGAGATTTGCCACATCAAGGGCATATTTAAGACATTAGGAGTTTCTTATTAGAGCAAGCTTTTCACCCAAGAGGGGGGGGTGAATTGTGTGATTATAAAATAATCAGATACTTAAAATAAATTATGAAACTTTAAAACACAGTTATAAGTAGGAAGAGGTATCACCGAAGTTCACACAGGGGTTTATACTGGTTCGGTCTCAATCACTTGACCTATGTCCAGTCCTCAGAAATCCTTCTGAGCTTTTTACTATATCTTCCAAGATTCAGTGGGTTCTTGGCACCTCAGTACAACAGCAAGTTCCTCTCTTTGGACACTCGCTCCCCCTTACACAAGGTAATCTCAAATCCCAACTTAAGGTTCCTCAACCTTAAGTTATCACTATCGGAAATAAAGCGTGTATGATTGACAAATCTCTCTCACAGAGTATATAGATGAAAACTGAAGTACAGATGAAAAGTTGATAAGAGACGAAGCACTTATGAATGTATTGTATGCAGTGTGTTCAAGCGTTGTTCGTTCTCCTCATTGATTTTCAAATGGCTGGACATATATATCAGAAGCTTTGAGGACCGTTGTGAATTTGTTCATTGATTCATTGTGCTTCTGACAGATGCAACAGTATTTGTTTTCCACTTTGCACGTTGATGGTTATTTATGAGTTTCGCTACTACCCACGATTAGTTGTCGTTTGAGTGGTGTGTTCAGTTGCTTGTTACATGGGTGGTAGTGGAGTACACCTGTAATACACTCAGGGAAATGACCGTTAGAAAATATTTGAATATCATCGGAGTGATTTCTGAAAATCAAAGAACCATCAGAAGTGAGCTTGCTTTCACTGGAGATGGATTTCAGCAATTGAGTAATTTTAACAAAATTATATGCCACATGATTTTGACAGTAATCTAGAATAACTAGCAATGATTATCACTATCAAAATCTAACTAACAAAATCTGTTGATTTCTGTGGAAGTGGTTGCAAGTTGATCACAGTGACTGTCTGAGAGTGATACTAATAAAATGAAACATCACTGGAGTGAATTTGATGTCACTGGAAGTGATTTGAAAAACATTAACATCTTCTGCAAGTGATAACAGACTCACTGGAAGTGAACATGAGATTTCATATACCACTCGAGTGAATTTGGCATCACTGGAAGTGATTTTGTAAACAGTGATTTAGCTAAAATAGTGTATCACTCGAGTGATTCACGATCACTGGAAGTGATTTTGCAAACAGTGAAATTTTCTTGCAGTGATTTTCGTTCCACTGGAAGTGATTTTGAAAATTTTAAGGATCACTCGAGTGATCTGGTTATCACTGGAAGTGATTTTCAAAACAGTGATTTTTTCTTCCGGTGATTTCAAATTCACTGTAAGTGATTTAGCAGAAATCACAAATCACTCGAGTGATTCAAGATCACTAGAAGTGAAATCCAGAACAGTGAATTTGCAGTGATTTTTGATTCACTGGAAGTGATCTGCAGCATTACTCGAGTGATTTCGTAGATCACTCGAGTGATCTGGTATTTTTCATATCACTCGAGTGATTTTTAATTATCACAAAAGTGATCTTGCTCAGATCACTTTTCTTACTTCCTTTGCTGATGTTCTTTATTTGATCAAATCCAAGGACCTCCAAAACATGATTTGTTATCATCAAAACATGAAATCTAACATTTCTAGCCGCTACAGTTCCCAAACCAAAGTAGTTTCTTATTGCCTCCCTTTTGTGGGAATCCTTATCCCTTACGCTTTTGTGAGGTATCACCTTGGCTAGGTCCACCTCTTTGGCTAGTACTCTTACCGACATGTACTTCTTTAGGTTTTCTTCTGTTAGTCGACACACTTCTACATCCTTATTAAATTTTTTGAACTATCGGGAAACTAACTTCTCTTCCATTTCAGGCTTCAGTTCCTGAATTAACATATCAGAGCTCCACTCCTCATCATCTTTAAGTTTCAGGTAAGAAGAGTAACAAGACAATCGAATGAATCAAGATAGGTATGTATCGAAGGTCTCGTCGTCACCTTGTTGAATTGCAGGAACTCTTTCTCCTTCTCAATCCTTACTGACCTCGGGAAGTATTTCTCATAGAATTTCTCCTGAAACAATTCCCAAGTCAGCGGGATATTCTGACTTCACAATATAAGTGTTGTATTTTTCTACCAGTCACTAGCATCACCTTCTAATTTATATATAGCCATTCTGGCCTTCATCTCTGTAGGGCATCCCAATACCTCAAAGATTTTCTCTAACTGATTCAGCCAATTCTCTACAGCTTGTGGATTAAATTTCCCTTTAAATGTCTTAGGTTGGTACTTAATGAATTTGGGCATCCAATACTGGACAGTATCCTCCTCACATTCTTGAACAACAGGAATTTATGAATTCACCTCATGCTACTGTGATTGCTTGTCACTTGGTGGTTGTTCTCCATTTGGATTTCCCTCAAGATCCTTCCCTCCAGGGGGATTCCCCTCCAGGTTATTCCCTTCAGGGTTGTTAGGTTGTGCCCCATCCGCATTCCGCCTTTCTCTTAGTTCCCGAACTTATTCTCGTAAGTCTTGAATCATAGTTTGCTGCTAAGTTAGCATTTCAAGAGCTTGCTTCATAATGTCTGGCCTCACATTCTTCTCAAGTTCAGGATTAGGTAATGCATTTCCCCCTCTTCTAGGTTACACCATGGTTCCCCTTCACTATAAAGAAGGAACATTGTATTAATACCACATCAACACATATATGTACATATGTACTTCTCAATATTTCTAAATACTATCACACAACAAATATATATATATATATATATCCATTATAACAAACATTCATATTTGCATTAAAGTCGCTTGGTATTTATATCAAAAAAATCCTGTCCTACAACAGAAACCAGTCATATGTAAAATAAGAGGCTTAACATTTACACCAAAGGAAAGCCTATGCTATCTTACTAAGCATACATTTATCATTATATCCCATTATCCCTCTTGCACATTAAACAATACATATAAAATCATATGCCTAATAAAAGGCAAAAACTCAAAAGGACCCATAAGCATGATTTCATTCTTTTTCTTGACCCAAGAAGTGAAGTTGGGCAAATGGGCTAAAGTAGTTCAAATCGAAACATCATCATTTATCATTAGCTCAAGGTCCTCCCTTTTCTCATACAGTCTTTGTACCGAGTCCAAGAACGTTGTGTATTGTGTTGTGGGGGTGAAGAAATCATTAAAGGCTATCACATACAAATCCTTCAGTTGTTCCCAAAGTTCATGATCAGGGTGTGGGTCAAAGGCTAACTTCTCTACATAAGCATTCGACTCTATAGCTGAGTCTGGGTGCTGCCCAATGTCGTCTGACTCTAAATCATCCGTTTCAAACATAGTAGCCTTATCCCCAATGATAGGTCCATGAATGGTGGGTACTTAAGAATCTTTCTGTGAGTTTTTATCTTCCTTGGTCCATGCCCTCATCTATTATGGACTACATAATACTCACCCTCTGGTATTTGCTCCTCTGGTGGAGCCTGGTTAATCGATGGAAGTGAGAGTGACCTACTCCTCTTTCTTTTACTATCAGATATGCCTCCTAGCTTGATAGAGATAGGAGCTGGGATACTCTTCTGGGTAGTACGCCTTACTCTCATTACTCCTGCCGTTCTATACACCACTATCCTTCTATCGGCCATGCTTCCTAACACAAAGTAGCTAACGAAGGGTTAGAACTTATCAACATAAGTAGAGGACTCTAGCAAATACCTACCATTGCCAAAATCAATGTTCTGATACTAAAAATGTGATACCTCATTTCCTATAGCCTCATATGAGTACAAAAGAGCAATGAAATCATTTATGAAACCAGGATTAAGTCCCGGATTAAGAAATACTAAAAAATTCACAAATTCCAAACTTATCTTAGGATTTGAACCTAGGATTGGAAAGGAGTTTCGAGGGTAATAAAATTTTCTCAAACTATTTTCACAAACATTCACTATCTCATTAAGTCTCACCAGCTCTTCTTTTCGTTTTATCAGAATTTGCGAGCGATTCTCTGCTTAGTTCTCATGTTCCATACCTTAATTATGTTTTGTTAATGATCAGAAGCTTAATATAACTAAACCATTTTGTTGTCATGGTACATAGTTATACACATTATATATAATCCAAAATATCCAAAATATCAAAATAGACAACCAACAAAAGAGACTATAGTCTTTTGGCATTCTCAGTCTCTAGCCGTCCATATTTACCTTCTTCTTGCCCCTTGAGCTTTCTCCTTGTACTGTAAATGGTTTATGAAAAAGAGTGAGATTCAAAAGAATCTCAGTAGTAACATAATGCCAATCATATAGATATAGCATCACAAAGCATGCTAAACAGTCATCATACAACAGAATTATCACAACAGCATTTAGTGCATCATATGCAGTTCACAATCTATCATAGCGCTAGGTAAATTACAAGGCCCTAAGGGATACCCACGCAATAGGCCCCGAGAACCCACTCGTGCATCACAGAATGTTGTTAGCCTGAGCGTCCACCCACGCAGAAAGGCCCCGGGCGACCACTCCACATAACCAGAATGTGCCAGACAATTCATGATGATTTCAAACAACATACAATGAATGTTATAACTTATGAAAGACAAGTTACTACCTGGTTGCTTTCCTTGAGCAATATCCAACTGTTTCTTTGAGCTCGAGCAAGTTCTAGTTTCTATCAAAATTAAAGTTACAAGTAACTAGTTATTACTTGCACTATTATTGCCTTTAAATCAAATTATGTTGGTTATCTAAAGTAGTTATAACAGTTTCTGCATAATAAAATTCAATACAGTGCATTTTCACTGTTTTCCAGAAACTGGCATATTTTTCAGTTAAATTTGAAAATTCATAATTAATTCTACAAAAATTCAATTTGACTGATTCAAAATCCTAAATGAATCTATTTCAATGTAAATTGATAAAAAATAGTTAGATTTTCCCAATGTAGACAAATCATTCCCAGAAATTCGTTATATATCACTGTTCCAGATTGCTTTCCAGAAAACAGGTCATAACTTCAAAAAATTACCATTAATCCTAGGAAACTCTAAATTGAGTGGTTCTAAATTATATATAAATATATTTAAGTATATGTTCATATAAAAACACTCAATTCTAGGTACCATAACCACAGAATTCCCAAAATTTCTCCAAACTCAACCTGTTCTAGATTACATTCCAGAAACAAGGCACAACTTCAAAAATTCATATCTCCAAATGTACTTATCCAAAAATTACAAAATACATATCAAATTAAATATATATGTCTCTAATTTAATTATGAAAAGTTTAAAAAAATTTGGACAAGGTTTGGCCCCTGAAACATCACGTACAATAACAGTGTTCCAGACAGGCATATTTAATAACATGTTCATGCACACTTCTTAAATTTCCAAATTGATATAGAAGCATCCAAAAATCATGAACACTTGTACACCTACACAATTTTTCCTTCTAAATCAAACAGAATCATCAAAATTACCAAATTCTTACATCTTCATCACGTCACAATATAGGGCAGAATTGAAGATTCTTAGGTGAAAGTTGTTGTTTTCTTGTTTTCTCTTACTTAATCACTCCCTTGCTACTTCTAATCAAATGCTTAAACATGTAAACACTCATTTGACATGTTTAGAAGAAGATTAAGAAGCAAGACCCCTTAGGGTTTCATCATCCAATATTCTCAAAATAACCAAAACCAAGCCAAGAACAACAATAACAAAGGCACAAAAAGCAAGTTTTGGAGTTTACCTCTTGATTCTTGTTGCTTCGCTCTCTAAAAAAACCAGCCCTCTCTCTCTCTCTTATCTTGGAATTTTGGTCATGAATCCATGAAGTAAAAAGAGTAGAAGTGATTAGAAGAAGTTATGGAGTGATTAGGAAGCTTAAACTTCAAGATTATAATTTCCTTACCTTTGATTTTGGAAAACCTAGCTCTTCTCTTGCTTGGACTCCTTGAACGTGGCTGAAGCTCTTACTCTCTCTTTCGATCACATTTTGCATGAACATGGCAAGAGAAAGATGAAGGAAGGATGACTTAATGCAATTGCTAAGGTGGCTTTACTTGTGGTAATTCCTAATTGGTCCCAAGCTTGACTTTTTTGTCCAATATTTCCAATAAAAATTCCTTTCCCTTTTTCCCTCTTCATCCACCGAAATGGAATGAGAAATAAGAAAAAAAAATGTTGCTTTGATTCATCCCAATGCCATCTTGCAAATTTTGACTTTTGGATTTTTTTAATCTTTTTAGACTTTTTGACATTCCTGGATAATAATTCACCAAAATAGGTTTATTAATTACCAAGTAGCCATTTTCCTCTTTTTAATTCACATTTAACTGAAATTATTAGGAATATTTGGGAAAAATAATTATTTCATATTTTATGACAAAATTACCGTTTTGTCCTAACGTTTTATGATTTATCGAAATAAATAATTTCTTGCTCTTTTCCTTTGGTTTGACCCAATTTTTGACACTTATATGAAGCCATTATTTGTTTCATTTTTTGCTCAAATTTTGGTTATCATATTAGGCTTTTAAGTGGACATTAATTACCTCTTTGTGTCCCTACTTGACCGAATTATGTGTAACCGGCGATTGTGATTTTACAATAAATTTATGTGCACCACAATTCATCATTTTATTCCACAAAATATCACAATTATATATATGAGGAATATTGGTGAAAAAGTAGGGTATTACACACTATGTGATTATCTATATTTGTTGAGTATGTCATTCTCTGTAACATGAGCCAAATGTCTTGGACACACCAATTTGTCAAGTTGTAGTCAATGACCCAACAGGGGTGCCAAGTAGACAAAGGTGCAAACGTGTGGTTTGGCCTTGGGCAAGTATATACATAGTTTCGATCATCTTACATGACATAGTGCATGACATATTTATTTTCACATCGTATATGCTAGACTGCTAGTTACTACTGAGATTCCCCTGATCGAATCTCATCATTTCCATAAACATGTAAAATTTCTAGCAGTAGGTAGCAGCTTGAAGGGCAGAACGGTAACTTCTAGAAACGGGAGGTTCCGAGCCAGTACTAGATGAGACATTGGTTATCTGAAGACCTTTCTATTTGTTTAAGGTTTGTAATTATTCTATACACCTCTATTGGAAATTCTGTATGTAATCAAGCAATATTGTTTTAATATAACAGTATATTTATGCTATTTCTATGTGCCCACTGAGCTATGCAACTGCTATTCTGACCAATATCAATAATAAGACAGGGTCTTACAAAAGCACTACTTCATAAAGATAATGTCGGTTTTGTTATGCCTATGTTCTGTAGATTGAAGTCACTTTTTAATTGTAGCTAAAAAGGTGAGTACAAAGCCATGTATAAACTTGAAGACAATGCGTATTACCTATCAGGTTAATGGCCATCAAGCAGTTGTACAAAACATTCAGTCCAAACTTGAATTCTTCCTTTAGGTTTTTTTTTTCCACTTCCGTACATCAAATCAGAGAAGTGCAATGTATTGACTCTTCTATTTTCAAACTATTATACCATACACATATGAATATCCATCAAAATTTTTATTACACAACATTTAGTCATAACTTGAATTCTTCCATAAAATTTTTTATATCTACTTCCACACATCCTATTGGACAAATGCAAATATTGACTCTTCTATTTTCAAAGTGTTATACCATGTACATGTGAATAGTGGAAACCTTGTATGGGAATTACTCAAATATATCACCATATTAGATATGGTTAAGTATTAGCTTCTACAAGTGTTGTTGTTACTTTTAAGGGATCTGCATGCATAAGTAGGAACCTACTGTTGATACCTTGAAAGAGATTGGGGCATTTCTATCACCAGTACCATCAAGGATTGTGGCCGTGTTGTTTTAAGCTTATTGCAAGCTCAAAAAAGCTTAACTAATGTCTATACAGCATTCTAATTTTCTGAAATAATGGTTCTCTCTCAATAATGTCAAATATTGGTCAAGGTTGTCATTATTTCAGTGACATAAACCAAGGAAAATATTAGAATGCTGGTAAATTAGAGTTAAAATTATAATTAAGAAAATATATGAGTTAGAATACTGTAGCCATTATCGAGAGCAACTTGAGTTCAAAATTGAAGGATAACGCTGCAGTACTGAAATACTGTGAGGGTCTGAATTATAAAGCAAGCCCTTATTTCTCATACGTGCATTTCAAAAGAATTCCCATATGACCAGATATTCATAGCTCATTGGATAGTAATAAATCATTACTGATCCTGATTGATAATGCTGGTTTATTGTAATACCAATTAGTCCACTTGTGGAATTATAATTAAAATTAATTTCACTAATGAATGAATTCATCTACCTTACATTTTTCCCCATGGTTTATTACTATTCAATAAGCAGAGATTAACAGTGGTTAAGTGTGCATCTATGGTACAGACTAATTTTAATTCCAGTTTCATTGGACTGTTTCCAATAGCTGCTACAGATGAATGTTAAAGAAAATGATAAGAACATTTCATTAAACATCTAGAGAACATCGAAAAGGAGTTAACTTTAAATTGTAATTGACAACAAACTGAAAGTAGAATTAGATGTTCTACAAGAACATCTAAGATTAACACTGAAAGTTCTACAAGAGGAAAAGAAACAACTAAAACATATACCAGAGAATAGTAAAGCTTCAACATAGTAATGATACTAGTTGTGATTCCATGAATGCATGACCAGCATCAAGGGGTATTGGAACAATGTTTCATTGCAGTGTGTCTTCCTTCACACACCTGCTTTTGTCCCTACTTCTCTTGCTTAACAACTTTCAATAATCTTTCCTCATTAGAATGATAAGTGATGGATGAGTTCCTAAGCTAGATTCACTTGCAACAACATTTTTCCTCAAGATAGTCTTCCTTTTTCATTTTGCAAGGGCAACAGGTAAATTGCCAATATGTGACATCTCAGCTGAATCAACACTCTTTTCATGCCTTGCTTGATTCATAGGGGTTACATTGCAAGGCACTTCACTCTCTTTCTCTGAACTGACCTCAATAGTAGGCAAGATATTGAAATCTTAGCTTAGTATTAATTAAATTAAATTAAAACATGTACAGTAACAGATTAACTATCCAAGCAAACATATATTGGGAAACCTGACTAACTTGATCAGCTGTGCTTTCGGTTTGAGCCTCATTCTGAAAGTGATCGTAAGTGAAACAATCAGAAGAATGCAGTTTTGTTACTGTTATGTGAAAAACTTTGTTCAAACATAAGAATCCTGGATGTCCTATAATAGTTTCCTACCTCAATCACAACACCATTGAATTTATTTTCCAAATCCTCACAAATAATAAACTAAAGTATGCTTATATTGGAACCTGTGAGCTTGGAGTTGAAATCATTCAGCTTTAGCTTAAGCATCATGGTTTTCTCAACAGGAAAATCGTATTCTCAATCATTCTGAAAGAGGCATAGCTAATTTCAATGCAAAGTCTAAAAAATAACGTGACTTGCTTATCATATACTTTATATATGGATTAAAGAGGCATAGGTAATTTCAATACAAAGTCTAAAAAATAACATGACTTGCTTATCATATAATTTTTACGTGGATTAAAATTACATTCTTCATGCCTCTTTAAGAATAGTTTTCAGCCCAGGTGCTGACTTCCCCAACAATTCAAGACCAAGCTCGTCTAGAAAATCAGAGGCAACCCCAGACTTAACAGCAATAGTGTAGTGTACTTTAATCTTGCACATAAGGCCAAATATCAGCATGTATACTATCAGAAATGACAACTATTTTTGCTTAAGGATGAGAAAGTATACTTTGGCATGACAGATTCTAGCTTCTTTTTGTAGCTATGACAAATCAATGATTTAGCCTTATCTTTGAGATTTGAAGAACACTTTCCATAGCCATTATAGACCCATCCATGTCGGGTCTCTAATTTTTGCAATGAACAAATGACCACAAAAGGTTGACCCTAATATAAGTAATGTAAACAAAAACTTAGTTGTGTTAAGAACTTGAAAAAAATATGCTAGTTCTTTTGCATATAATCTTCTGATCAGGTATCTGAGATACCAAAATCTTGTTATTGTTCCTTAATATGCTTCAATTAGATTGTTGGCTTGACTGGTAAGGCATGAGTCGACTGATGCTAGGTGTGGTAAAGGGATCATTATCCTTGGCACTGTCAATATGAAAACAGAAAGTTAAATTTGCAAGATTGAAAATCGGTTAAGTACTATATCAGTGTCCAAAATGTTCCAACTCTTTCATGATTGCATGAAAAAACGATACATTTCAATTATGTCTTTCACTTCTTGGATTGCAGGATTGAAGAAAACCTGTTGCACTAAATGAGCTACACACTTGTGGCCTCCATGTAACATAGACAAATGAAACATTCATTTATTTATGAGGATTAATGCAAGTGTTATAAGATTTAAATTAAAATTAACTTCCTAACTTAATCTAAGTTGATGAACCTGCATACTTATATTACATCAGTATCAATAATCCTTAAGTGTAAGATAACACCATTACCTTCATGAGAAAAGCAATCCTAACAAGATTTAAAACAACAACTAGTGTTATCTATATTCTCCAATTGTGACATATAAGCATTGGTAGAACACAAATCAAATAAGACACACTCAAGGTCATTGTTCCTGCAACAAAAGTAATTATCAAATTAGCTATTAGCTATTAGTTATTAGTTAATAGTCAATCAGTCAAAAACAACAGTACGTTCCAAGTACATATAACTACAGATCTTGTACATACTCAGCATCAGTAAGGAGCATTCTCATCTTGTTCTTTGTTTCATTGTCCCTTGAAATTCCTCCAATGATCCAATTGATTTCACAAAAGCCACAACATCTGCATCAGTTTTAATTGATGAGAAAGATGAAGAATAACCATATAGCGGCAAAGATTAAAAGTACTTGAAGTACATAAATGTTATAAATTAAACTCTAATTAATATGCCAATCAAATGATTAGCAAAGTTCCTTTCTTGACTCTTCAATATCTCTAATATTGGGGAAAAAGTGTAAGCATGAAGCGGTATATTATGATCTTCTTGCTTCATAAAAGTTACCTATGTGAAATTAATCATGAATTGGTGCTTCGTGGCTTTGTATTGACTGGATTTTGAGAACCACAAAGTTAGCAATAAAGTAAGTCTGCCCTTCAGATATGCTTCTTTGAAATCTATCATAGAGGTTTTTGGGGATCACACTGGCTTGAATTTTGTTTCCTTGACTCAGAAAAAATGAAGAAAATATTAATGTGGTGAAATCACATGAAGTAGTGTGAGAGACTGCAAGAATGTGAAATATTAGAATCTGTGTACCGTGAATACAAAAACTACTTACTTCCCCATCCACCAAAATCATGGTAATATAGAACAACTTTGAAGGAGAAGATTTTTGGTACACTTTCCACTTCCTGAAGACTCTAATGGCAATACTCCATCTTTCTGTCACATCTTGTAAGTCTTTAAGCAAGGAATGATAAGCCATGACTAATATCACAATATAGTGAGGATAACTCAAAAACCTACAACAGATGAATTTGAAGAACTATAAGATGATGGCCTTCTGAGTGTTTGAAGTTCGAACTATAATTTATAAGCAAAATTGAAAACAAAAAGGTTGAACATGGCACCATGCCTCAAACTAACATTTCAATTTTTGAAGATTTTAGGTTCAAGTTCTTCCCTCCAAGTAAAAGTTGAACCAATTGTGTGTCAACCATGAAATCTTTAGCCAAGCAAGGTAAAGTTGGTTCAAAGAAGACCCTAGTCACGTCCTTTAAGCTGGTGATGGTTGGCAGACCTAAGTTTCACCAAGAGATTCCAAGCATCAGTACATTTCTTCAATTTACAATCAATATAGTATCAAGAATAAAGCACCAGCAACCAGCTTATAGGTACCATTCTCAGAACAAACAACATATTAAACAACCTTGTTAACTCCTGGCTGGATGCCTCTTCCCTGCATGAAGGCCAGAGTGGCCACTGTACATTCTCCATACAAGACACATTTGAGCTCGTTAGGACCCCTGTATATGGCAGGGTATTACTAATGTCCAAAGATAATGATTGAAAAACACATTAAAATGTGCAAAGACAAAAGAATCACTATCCATGGTTGGGCTCGTTGTCCTCTAAGATAAGAGGCAGCTCCTTAGAGAGGACACCATCCATATTGGTACAACGAAGATTATGTGTACTCTTCAGTGTCCCAAAAACATCTGCTTGCAGCTATAAAATGGACCCTTATCAAAAGGAAGATTACATTATAGCATAACATATAATATTCCCAAGTTATGCATCATACCAATCAAACCACAATCTGCATTGACTCCCCATGACAGGTCTGAAACATGCTTGAGGCAAAAACAATGAAGTGGCAGCTCAACAGAGAAATCTTCAGGAACACTGGTCCCATGCACAAATGAAAGAGGATACCTTCCATCAACCCCCAATCCTTGATACATAACCTCACATCCAGTGATTTTGTAACAGCCACCTTCCCCAAACCTCCATGCAAAATTCTCCACAATCTCATCATTGTCCAGACAATTAGCAATAATACGACAGTTTTTCAAGGATCCATACATGATGGAGTCAATGCAAATAAAACGATGTAATGGCTAAAAAAACATGGTTGAGTTTTCCCACCTTAGAGTCGAAGAACACGATGTACATGGAGACCAAATCCTACAGAGGTCGTGGGAAATAATCAAATGACCCAACCACCTCATTGAATATAATTCGATCTACCTTAAGCAACACGCCACACTTTAGCACGCCATAGTGGAGGTCAGAGATATAAGTCTCCATCTAGATTCCATGGAGGTCAAACAAATGATTCTTAGAAATGGTTAGCAAAGCAAGAGGTATAGAACTGAAGTTATAGAGAAATAAAGGAGCATCACCATGTTACAACAAAACTCATGAATAACAGCATTAATGGTGCCTTTCTGTTTTTGCGTATCTATCACATACCAGTTTCTCTCCGTGCACAGTAATGAGGTTGCCACTATCCTTGATAGCCATGCGACATGAACGACCTACAAGACATGGATTTTACATTGTATGGTCAGAGAAGTCATTAATACATAGAGCACATTTAAGAGGAGAAAATCTGGAAGACTCGGCCGCCAACATCATGTGGACTAACCTAAAAGGTGGATCTTAATCAACCTTCATATAATGTCAGGTCTGTCCCCATAAAACATTAGTGTCTCGATCGAGTTTAGTTTCCAGAGGAGGTCAATATAAGTTTGCAGCAGTGGCCTCATTCCTGGAAGGCAAGGGAACAAAACATAAGAACAAACATAAATGTTGCTATGAAAATGGCATAACTGAGTGACGAAGAGGCAAGCCATAGACAAACGTTACTATTTTCAAAGGAACTCGAGCTCGTCCTACAGGGTTGCTTTTGTTTTTAAATCTGAGAGTGAATCGAATAGTATATAAACTGTTTCAATGTGGTGGGGAAATAACAGGCGGTTAATTCAAATTCAAAATTTCACCAAACCACCACCAAAAATTTTTGAACCGGCAGCTATGACTGCAACCTAATGCTTTTTTTTTTCCTTGGACGCCAAGTCGATCATTGTTATGAACAGTGATTTGTGTTTGAAGCCGTTGGTGAGCCGGCTTGGTGGAGTGGTATTAGGTGATATATTGATGATATGTATTTATATATTTTTTTATAATATATATTTAATATATTATATTAAATATTATTTTTTTGATATTTTAGTTTTTATATTTTTATTGTTATTTTTTGTTATATATTATTTTATTATATTAATAAATTATGAAAATATAATAATAAATTACAAATTTTATGACGGATTACCGACAGATATTTTTTTCGTTCGTAATTCCATCGGAAAATTTATTTTCTGATGTAATTTTTTGTTGGAATTTATAGACGGAATATTTCCTTTGGTAAATTTACTGACATAATTTCTGTTGTTAATTCATCAGTAATTACCGATAGAAAAAATTCCGTCTGTAATTCAATGATCTTTTTGTAGTGCTTGAGAATGATGAACCAAAAATCTTAAACTCTAAAGATTACGAGGGAGATCTAAGTTATCATTCCTCTCTTTAGTTGGTGTGGATCCATATCTAATCAGACTTGAATACTTTGTCAAGTCCAGGTCATCACCAAGTATACATCAAAATGAATCAATATCCCATATTTGCTGGTACAGCAAAATGGACTAGCTTCAACATAAATAAGAGTTGTTTTATGGGACAACTGAATTTCTCAAATAAAATCCCAAAGTCTTAATGGTTAGCCTGCCTATAGCATTGTGAATAGACAGAGCATATATGTTTTTAACACCATATTTATCAATGATGTCCACCTTTCCAATGAAATTCATCCTTGCCATTATAGATTAAAATTGGTGTTTTTAACCATGTCGTCAACCACCTTCGAAAAGCAAATGACTTTCTGATAACAAAGAGCAAATGAGTATAACTAGTTAGAAACACATTCAATCCAACAGGCTAACAATTACGCTATGTTTGGATGGTGAAAAAAGTAAGAAAAAATAGGACGAAGGGAATACTAGTTAGGAAATAAAACTTTCAAAAATAGTAAAAAAAATTATTATTTTATAGAGTTTTCTCTTCTAATATTCTTTCCCTCTAATTTTCTCTTCCTCCAAACATGGGGTTAGGATTATTAGAAATAAGATTTGAAGATATTCATATCATTAGACATAATAAGACTGATGTGCCATAGGCCCCTAAAGGTTGTGGGCCATAAGAATAGAATTCCTCAAGGCAACATGTTATCTAAGGTGTTGAAAAATGATATTTGATGATTCCGAAATTCCTCTCACTAGGAAGTATTGGATGGTTTTCCCCCCCTGCAGAGGTATCCAAAATAAGCAACATCAATAAAATTAAGTACATATGTTGGCATAAGAAGAGTTAAGCGCATTCCAAATCCGAATACTTTTAATGAGTATTTTGGTTTTTGTCTCTATACATTTTTGTCATTTTTTTAAGGTTAATACCATCTTTAATCTCTCAAATTTACTCTCATTTAAGTTTTGGTCCCTCAAGTTTCGAACCATTAGTTTTGGTGCCTCTAGAGGCAAATGATTCTGATTTTTATCGAGTTACAGGGATTAATTTTTTAAACAAAATGAAACTTAAGGGATTAAAACCTATAATTTGAAACTTAATATACCAAAACCAAAATGAGAGAAAACTTGATAAACCAAATATTATATTAACTGTTTTTTGCATACGTACTTTGTGTCAGGCAAAATGTTGGTCTATATAATTTCATAAAGACTCAGGTATGATCTTAATAGTGTAAACTACATTAATGTGGCATTAACCCCATTAAATAGGCTAATGTGGACTATTGACTATGATTTATGTGGCTTACGTGTAGAAAATAAAACTAAAACTTGTAAAAGATATAGAGACTTAGAATGAGTTTAACATGCAAATAATAATAATAACAACACATTGTTGTTGTTGTTGTTATTATTATTATTACATCCACGACGCTTAATAGAAATTTTTTAATATTTTTTCCTACTTTCAACGTACAAAAGATGAAGAGCGGAATGTATTGATTTGTTCAATAAATACAAAATATATGAATGAAGCTCTATGCCTCTACCATTAATGAACGAAAAAATTACACACACATATATATATATATATATTACATAATAATAGGAATTTTCATAAATTCTATTTTTTTGACCTGGATAAATTATATATTATATAATGTAGATAGATAAATAACTATATGCTGCTATAAAAATTCATAAAAGGTTCGAAGCCATCTCATCATATCTTTTAATATTATGTAAGAAAATCCTTTTTTGTGGGTATTTAGATCAAATGGAATATTTTCTTTCTTTCTCTCTGTTTGCTTTTTTTTTTTCTTGTTTCCCGCTAGGCTTAGATATCCTCTTATTGGAGGTAATCTTGTTTGATGCACTATCAGGCAGTAAATATAAGCATATCTCTCTTAGCAGATGATTTGAACATTAATTCACTACATTGTGAGGGACTAGCCCATTCCGCCAGACCTAACCACATTAGTGATAAAATGGAATCTTAATTAGGTTAGATATCCTTATTAGACATGGGCTTTTGAAACATGACCGGGCCTAGGCCAATGAGACCTAATATTTTTAAGTAATTCAGTGCCATCCTCACCTCTCATATGAGCTAGCTATATCATGCCTCAAAAGCATATATAAAAGTCCATGATTGAAATTTATTATAAAAAAAGTCTTACTGGACCTTTTGGTAATTTTGAGATTTTAAGGGATTATTTTTTTTATTTTTTCTTTTGTCTAGGACCTGTTTGTAATTTTTCCTATTTTTTAAGATCATTAGACTTGCAAGAGACTTTGGATTCAAGAAATGTATTCTTGAATCTGAGTCTAAGAATTTAATTGATAAGATAAAGAACAAAAGTAGTAGAAAAGTGTACTGTAGTTTACTATTTGTTCAAATTCAAAGTTTAATGCTTTACTCATGAGTGCTTCAGGTTCAACATGTGATACCTCATTTTCTATAGCTTTGGTTGAGCACAAAAGAGTAGTGAAATTACGCGGAAGACCAGTATTTAAACCCGAAACACCCAATTTCCAAAAATACTTGTTAATTTCCCAACATCAACCTAGGATTTGAACCTGGAGATGAGAGGGTACTAAAACTTTCTCAAAACTCTTTTCACAGTTTTCACTAACTCATTATGATTCACCGATTTTCCCTTTTGTGTATGTTTATTAGATTTGCGAGCGTACCTCTGTCGACTTTATATAGTCATTATACATACACATTTCGTTAGCGATAGGAAGCAAAACTACTAATTTTCTACCATTCATTTGCTTGTTAGATTTACATGGTTTACACGATATATACATCATATACAACCCAAAATCCAAAAAGACATATGGACGAGACAACCATAAACTAAATTCTTCAGCACCTCGGCTTCTAGTCATCGCCGCTTACCTTTTCCTTGCCCCTCGAGCTTCCTCCCTGTACTGAAGGTGGGTTTTGAGGAAAAGGGTGAGATTCAAAGTAATCTCAGTAGTAACACATGTCAAACATATGGAGATAACATTACAAAGCATGCTTCACACTCATCAATTAACAAAATTATTACAACATCATTCAGTGCATTTAATGCAATTCATAAACTAACGTAGCTAGGTAAGTTACTTGGCCCCGAGGGGTAACCACGCAAAATAAGCCCCGGGCACCGCTCGTGCAATTATGAACATTATATTGGCCTAAGTATCAACCTGCGCAAAGATAGGCCCCGGGTGATCACCCCGCATAATCAAAACATGTTAGACATTTTGTGATGATTTCAAACAACACAAAATGCATGTTATGTCATATGAAGACAAGTTACTACATGGTTGCTCTTTTCTAGCAATTCCTTCCCACTTTTCCAAGTCCAGGAAAGTTATATACGTTTCGGACGGTTGTCAAGTCCTAAAATCTTCAAATATACCATAAATGAGTCATTACTCATTCATACACAATTCCAAACTTATAACATTGGTAAACTTAGCCTAAAAGTGCTAAATTACTAAAATACCCTTAGAGACCCGGTTTATCCCCTTTGTACCCCATCTCACTCCACTTACCAAATTTTGTAACTTAAGCTAATCCTACGCAATTTCGCGTGTAGAATCCATTTTTAACCTCGGATTGGTCAAAATCAAGCACAAATGACAAAAATGCCTTTGACAGCCCTTAGTTAGAGCTTTTAAAGGGTAATTCAGCCATTTCATTTTCTGGGGCTTGCTTTTCTCGCTTCATAATTAACATAGATCCTACACAATTTTTCCTACTAAACCCAATGAAAGCATCAGAATTATCAAATTCCTACTCATTTACCATGTCCAATACAGGGAATGAAATTTAGGTTTCCAGAAAAATTGTGTCGGTTTCTCGTTTTCTTTAGCCTAATCACCTCCTTTCTACTTATAATCACACTATTAGCTATATAGACATTCATTGGACTTGATTTGGAGAAACTTGACCATTAAGGTCTTTTAGGTTTCATGAACTATCTCTTACCAAAACATCAAAAATCAAGCTAAGAATAACTCTAATAGCATTAATCAAACAAGAGGAACAAGTTTGGAAGATTACCTCTTGATTTCCACCACTTTCTCTCTCCTCAATGTTTTTGTCTCCCTCTCCACAGCTCTTGAATCAGCCGGAAATCCATGGTTCCAAAGGTGGAGAAGTGAGTATGAGAGGTTATGGAGGGATTAGGTAGTTTAAGGCATAAGGTAACAACTTCTTACCTTGAATTTTAATTAACCCTAGCCTTCTTCTTCTCTTCACCACCTTCAGCTCTCTCTCTCACTCTTTCAGTTTGTTTTCATGGGAATGAGCTGAAGAGATGGAGAATATGATGGTATGTTAGGATTAGTCAAATGACTTTGACAAGTGGCATCTTCCAATTAGTCCAAAATGCCATTTCTCATTTAATTATTTCATTCCTTTTTCCCTTCTCCAATCTGCCGAGAATGCATGAGAATGAAGAGGAAAATATTAATCTCCAACTATCTCATTGCCATATTGTAATTTGCTGACCAAGCCTTTGACTTTTTGACTATTTGACCTTTCTTGATAATAATTCACCAAAATAGGCATATTAATTATCAATTAGTCATTTCTCTCTTTTAATTCTCATTTAACTCAATTTATTGGGAATATTAGGGAAAAATAATTATTTCCCACTTTATGACAAAATTACCGTTTTGCCCCTACATTTTATGATTTACCGAAATAAATCATTTCTCACTTATTTCCATTGGTTTAATCCCATTTTGACACTTAAATGAAGCCATCATTAATGTCATTCCACTTTTCAAATTTTGGTTACAATATTAAGCCTTATGTGGACATTAATCGCCTTTTTGTGTCCTTATTTGGCCGAATTATATGTAACCGGTGATGGCCCTTTTTCTAAGAAATTCAACCTCGCCACAATTCACCATTCTATTCCACTAAATATCACAAATATACATATGGGGAATATTAGTGAAAAATGGGGTATTACACAACATGTCTCGAGATTAAAACTGATTAGCCAGTGCTCTAGCAAAGGAAGGCTTGTCTAGTTCATCTATACTGGATTCATTTCCGCCCCATCTGCATACGTTGTTTGCAAATGAGTGTTTGGGATTCAATCCCCACTAGAATTTTATTGTAATGTTGATATAGGCCATAGCCCTTTGTTGTAAAATCAAAAATACATAAAATTACCTATTAGTAGCCAACAAACTGTTGTTTGATATGGTAATAAGTGATCATACATCGTAATAAGGAGAAAATACAAATTCAAATCCCAAAAACACACTTGTTGGGAGGACTCTTTAACCTTTACGTTCTTAGCTCAACAAGATTAGGCTCAAGTCCACAATAACTTGGAGATACTTTGGTAGTTCACAAAAAAAAATTATGTACCTATAAACAAACAATAATGAAATTAGTATGTATGTATATATCTTTATTAAAATGTAATTGACCTAACTTTTTAAATGAATGAAAACTTTCCAACATGGAACAGGGAGAAACACACACACACATATATATATAGAGAGAGACACACACATAAATATATGTGTGTACACACACATATATGTATATATATGCATATATATACATACTTTTTATATTTTTTGTATTTACTTACTTGTTGGTTTTTCCTTTTAATTCTTCTTCTTTTATTTTCACATCCCTACCTATGCGGTATTTCTAATTCTTCACATTTTAAGATCGTTTTATTTGTTTTGTAATACTTTACATTTCTCCATGTTTTTTTACATTTTTCAGACATATTCTCGTAAAAATTGTTCTCTTCTTCCCATAATATCTATAAATGGTATTAAATTTTTTCTTTGTCCAAAAGCTTTATAATAATAATTTATTATCGTTTTAGATATTAATCTAGGTAATTTTCTATAAAACATCTGTATATAAAAAAAATTTCTTTCATAATCTTGTATTCTTGCTTTATAATAATATTTTTTATATTCACAGATATATTGGTTTAAATATTTTGGATCTAATGAACATATTTCTATTTGGTGTAAATTTTGTATTGCTTGTTCTATCTTAGTATTTTCTCATGCTCCCATACTTCTTCCTATAAATTTGTTTCTTAATATTTGTTCATATTTTCTTATAGCTATATATAGCATAAAATTCCTTTCTATTATTATAAGGTTATGTTACATTTCTTACTTCTATGAATTCATGTGTTCTACTTTTCCACCAATTATGTACTTTTCCAACAAAACTTGCTTCAATTAACATATTTACTACTCCTATCTCAACCATTCTTCATATTAAAGCTATTCATTGTGATTTAGTCCATTCTTCAAGTCTTCTTTCATTGTCTAAATTACAATCTAAATCTAATCATATTCTTGAATTAGGTATTTGCCTTGTTTCATATTGATCTACTTGGGGTGGTGTAAATCCTGTATTACTTGGTTTTAAATTTCGCTTCAAATTCTATATCTTGTTGTCTTAATGGTTCCTTATGATATAACTCTTCTAGTTGTTGTTCTTGTTGTTGTTTTAATCTTCTTTCTTCTTCTGCCCTACTATGTTCAACATCCGTGACTATATTCATGTTTAATTCTACTTCTTTTTCCTTAGTTTTTATTCTTGTCACCTCTTGAAATTCTTTTCTTATATGTTCTAAATTTTCCTCTTCTTGACCCATTAATCTTTCTATTTCATCTTCTTTTGATTCCATAGGTTCTTCTTCATAAGCATTCATCATTTTTAATTTCTTTTTTGATTTTAATATTTCGAATAATTCATCAGTTTCTGATCCTATGTAGCATACTGTTTCTGATAACTTATTTCCTTCTTCAAGACTTTTCAATTCTTCTTCTTTTACTAATTTTTGATCTTGCTTTATCATTACCTGACCGATATTCTTATTTTCTTCTCTTTATTTTTCTATTTTTTCTATTTTTCCATATATTGTTCATAAATTTTTATTTATCACCTCTTGGCCTTTATGTAATTCTTCATCTATTATTCGGGTTTGTTTTACATTTTCATCCATAAGCTGATTCCTTATCTATTCTTTGAATAATTCCAATTTTTCAAATTCTTCTATAGCCCTCATCATATTTATCTGTATATTTTCTTGAATTGGCTCTATTATTAGATTTATTCCTAATGCTTTCATTATTTGTCTTATATCATGTTTTATTCCTTCTATTTCTTTACTTATATGTTTTACTTCTTTCCTTAATTCATACAATTTTTGTTCCATTGGTTTAGCTTTTTTTATTAATATGTCTTTCCTATTTTTTGGTGGTTCTTGTAATATAGTCTTATTCACATCTTCTGGTACTATTCTTTCCATTTCATCTGTGTTATATACATCTACAAAATCTCCTCTATTCTTATTTACATAAGACCCAAATTGTTTCATCATATACATATTAGTCCAGTTTATTAAATTCCAAGTATTATCTCCTTCTCCTCTAAACATTAATGGTGTAAAATTACAATTTTCATCTCTATCTATATTATAGATATGATAACTTCTTGGTAATTTACTAGATTTCATCTTATATATTGGGTGTTCTAATACACCTATTATATTCATTTTACTTCTATTTTCTTAACCGAACTTAAACTAACAAAACTCGAACAAATCAAAATCCAAACAACAGAAATAAAACTTAAATGTTCCAAACAAAAAAAACAGTCAACCTTAACAATCAATTAAAATATAGGAATTAAGGATTCGTATTATCTTATCCTCTAGGCTCTAATATCACAAGAAGATAGACATGGTTCAAGAACTCATAATATAACTAATAAGAAAAGCATCCCAGGTTTGACCACGAATGATCCGGATTATGGAAGAATCTTTATCCTCTTTCACACATAGATTCTATTACAGAGACTCCTTAAGGGAGCTGAACCTTCCTCCTTCAGATCATAGTAGCACAACCTTTCTTCTTTCTTATTAGAGGCATAACTGTAATGCTTATCTCATGAATAATTACAAGAACATGAACCTTGTAATCCCCTTTATAGGACCATTCCTTTTAGGAATAAGATAATACTACCTCCCTAATTCCTATAAGAAGTTTATTACTCATACCTTATTTTGCTCTATTCCAAGTTGTTATTTAGCAACAACAAGATAAGCTCAAGATACTGGGAAAGAACTTTTATTAATGAGAGAATTTGTACACAAGAGAGAGAGAGAGAGAAATAGAGAGTTTGAAAAAACTCAAGACTTCAAAGTTCGAAGCTTGATTGATTCTCTTACTCTTAATTATAGGGCTTTATAAAGAGTTGTCATTCCAACCTTCATTTCATGACTATAGTTACTTTAATTTACATAAATCATGGTTTTTAAGAATCTTCCTGCAGTTCGTCTTCTTCCTCCTTTTATCCTGTTAGCTTTGACTTTTTTCAAAGTAATCTTGGGTCTAATGGAATCTTTTGTTCTTTTTCATCCTTTTCTTGTTCCTTGCAATAATGGCATTCATGGAGAGGGTATTTTGATAATAGATGACATATTTTTTGTCTTGTTTCCTCAGTATTTTCTGGATTGTTATTCTTGATTTTCTTATGTCAATTATAGAAGATCTTATCAGTACTACTAGATTTTCCTAAGAAGTAAATACAAGTTAGGGGACTTGTATGATACACCCAAGGAATTTCATCATACCTTACAACAATTTTGTTCATTTCTTGGAATATTATATTATAGTCTTGGGCTCTTATATTTGAGACCCTGTACTGAAAATCTTCATTTTCCTAGATATCTTCCTTAATCTTTGGTTCATATTCAATGGGCTTTCTTGTTGTTCTTAATCTGATTAAGTATATTGGGTTGTAAAACTTGTCAGGATTTATTTCGGCTATTGTTGAATAGCATCTTATAAACACCTGATGTTGAGTTACAATCCCAAAATAGGTCTTCCTTGTTGGTAATGGTAATTTTGCAACTTCCTCCATTGATGACGATGGATATTGTAACACCCCAAAATTTTAAGACAAGGAAATTGAGAATAAACATAATTTAAGAGAACTACTAGGCCTTGTTTTGGCCAGTGACATAAATAGGCATGAGTAATTCTCACCAATAATGTAAGGGCAAAATAGTAATTTTGCCAATAAAGCAAGAAATGAGTATTTTTTCCAATGATTGTAATGAGATGGGAACTAAAAAGGAAGGGAAACAAATACTAAGTGAATTAATACCCAAGAAAAGACAAAGAGCCATTAAGCTAAGGCTACGAGTAACCACATGAAGGTGGTACAATGGGTACAATGAGATAGTTTAAGAATAATAATTCTCTTTATGAGTCTCACTATTTTATTGGATAAAGAAGTATGACAAAGGAGATGAATTATCATGCGAGAAAGCTAAAGAAGTGGACTAATAAGTATAGCCATATAAGAGTCACTATTAATGACTCATCACTCATTATTCATTCCCTGCGTGCCAATGAATCAAATAAGAACGCAGGATGAACGAGAAATCAAGACAGAATGAGAAAATGAAAGAACGTGGAGTCAAAACAAGAATGGAGGAGAGAGAGAAGAGAGAGAAATCTTTGGAGCTCGAATCGCTATCAAAACGGCGTCTTCTCTCCAAGTACCCTTTTCTAACATTCTTCTACTCATCACGAGCTACAATTCTATAGATTCAGATTCTTGATTGGAGGCCGTTGGTGCCGTTTTGCTGGTCGGAGTGTCGCCGGAATTCCGAACCGAATTCATAAACGAGTTAAGGTAAGCGTATGCTTGCTTTCCACCATTTTGGTTTGTTGATTGGATGAGTATAGGAGAAGTTGGGTACTATTCATCTCTCGTTCAATTAATACGTTTTAACGATCAAAACGATATACAATGCTTGCCTAACTAGTTAATCAGGTGATTATAAGTAAAAAGGAGATGATTAGGCAAGTCAAAACAAGAAACCGATATAACTCTTCCGAGAACTCATAATTGCTACTAATTGTGTGGCATGGTGAAGGAATTGGAATTTCATCAATTGGATGATTTTATTGAGTTCAGAAGAGCGAAATGAGTAAGTTTCATGTTGGTATTAGAGCTAAGGTTCTGACTACATATATGTATCTCAGAGCTAGTGGTTCTGGCCACTAAGCGAGCGATACTAACTCAGAGCAGTGGTTTGAGCCACTGAGCATGCGATTTGGGCCATAGAATAGTATATTGATAAATGCTTGATTACATAATTGATGGGATAAGAGTCCCTACAATTCTTCCGCATTATGCTACTCTGAGCACTATCCCATGATTGGACAAGTGCGTTGAGCAATTTTATGCTCGTAAGGACGGTCGTTACAAGTTTTGGTATCAGAGAAATGAGGTCCTTACAGATATATAGTCTAAATTAAACCATAGCTGTAAAGTATTTTTACAATACTAGCAGGAGTTCCTAGATAAATTATTGCCTTATTGAAAGCATAATGAGACACATACTTGATGGTCTTATAGGAGAGTTAATTTGTTTAATTTTTAGACTATGAGCTTATAATAATTATACTGCTACAACAAATCAAAGGTATTAGAGATAGTGGGTTTCTTTGTTATACTGGTAGTGGTTAAAGAGGTTTTATAAGATTAAGTCTGGGTTTCTTTTTCTTTTTCTTTTTGATTCTTTTGCCCTTTTATAATCTCTGCTAAAGGGACTATTTCTTTTGGGTTTACTGGCTTTTTGGATCTCGAAAATCTTTCTTTGTGGGTAGAAGACCTAACCTGGGTAGATGACCCAATTATTTGTGATTCCTGGTTTTTATTCTTGTGTGAAGGTTCCTTCTTATTCTTTGGTTCCTCGATACGAACATATAAGTCATTTACAACGTCAATCAAATTAGCGACATAATTAGATAAATTCTGAACACTATTATTTAATTGGCTGCTTAATAGACTTACATTCATTTCATGGACATTCATCTTCATTATTAGATAAGTAATTATTGGTGATTCTTTAGGCTCCACGACTCTATTTATTGGACTATTATTCTCTCGATTTACTAAATCCATCTGCTTATATAGTCAGCAATTAGATTATTTTGACCTTTAGGATATTCAACTTCATAATCATAATAAGACAAATCTCCATGCCATTTTATTAGCATTTTATTACTTAATCTTCCATTTTTTATTCCATTCTTTAACCAATGTTTTACCTAAGTGTTATCCGTTTTTACTGTAAATTTAATATTAACTATGAATAATTCAAACTTTTCTATTGCTTTCTTTATTGCTAAAATTTTTTTCCAATTTGAATGATAATTACTTTGTGCTTCATTAAACTTACCACTTGTATACCTAGTTATTTTTTCTTTTCCTTCTAATTTGTCTTGAAAATACAGAGCTACTCCCCAATAATTATCAGATGCGTCTGTACATATAATCCATTTTATTTCTTCTTCTAAAGGAATAGTTAATTTAGGCAAATTCTTACACAATATCTTTATTTTTTCTACTATTTCCTGAGTTTCTTTATTCCATTTCCATGAGGTTTTTTCTCCAGCTAACTTGGATATTTTAGCTGTTAATTTTGATAAATTTGGTATATAATTTCTAGCCTGGTTTACTAGACCTAAAAATGCCTGAAGTTTTTTTTTACTATTAATTGTTGGGAAATCTTTTACTTTCTGGCTTATGTGGTCTTATAATTCTATATCATCCTTTGATATTATTTGTCCTAGAAATGAAATTTTAGTTTTTCTTAATTCAACTTTCTTAAGGGATGTATTTATTCCTTTTTCTTCTACTAAACTCATACATTTTTCTAAATATTCTTCATGTTCTTTCTAATTTTTCCAAAATATTAATATATCATCAATATATATTACTGCAAAATTTCTTATTGTTAATAATAGTTTTGTTACATGTTCTTAAAATATACTAGGGCTATAATGGAATCCCATAGGTAAGACATTCCACTCATATAACCCTTCAGATATACTAAATGCAATATACTTCTTATTATCTTCTTCTAATTTTATTTGAAAGAATCCTGATTTACAATCAAACTTACTAAATATAGTCTTTCCTCTTATTAAATTAAACAACAATTCCATTTTAGGTGTATGATATCTATTCCTTACTTCTATTTCATTTAATTTTGTGTAATTTATTACCATTCTTGACTTTCCTTTTTTTCTTTGTTGTGCTTTATTACTATCATTGCTGGTGATGAGTATTCTAATCTACTTTCTCTTATCAAATCATATTTTTTTTTCATTTCTTCAGTATGCATTATAAATTCATTCCTATATTTTTCTGTCCAAGGGTATGGTTTACAGTTTATTTCCTTACTATAATCTTTTAATTCTATCTTGGCTAAAGGTTTTGATTTTTCCCAATGGATTAAAGGATTATTATCATAACTATCTAATAATCTTTGCTCAATAGTTTTTACTTCTTTTATTGTTAGTTTTGCTAACATATGCTTAATTTGTACCGGATTATTATTTTGTAAGAATTGTACTTCATTTTCATTTATTTTTTTCTGAAATTTCTCATCTTTTATTTTATATGGTTCTGTTATTCTTATTCCCCATGCTTCATGATAACAAGGTGTAGTTAATATTTTAGCTTTCCTAATCATATGTATAGGATAATATTGTTCTAAAAAATCTAATCCTAATATTACATCACATGAAGGTTTATTATATTGATTTAACTCTTTTATCAATAATTCGTATTGACCTATTTGTATATTTATATCATTTTCTTCTAATTCTATCATATGTATATCTTTTTCTGCACTTTCCATTATTAACATTGTTTTCTTTTTCTTCCATAATTCTGGGGGTAATACATTATATTTTGCTACTATTAAATTTGCTCTTGTATCTACTAGTGCGTGATATTTTCTAGCTCTATATTTTTATAATTGAACTTCACTAATATGTAGTATAAGGTTCTCATTTTATACTCTTGATAATAATTCTAATTTCTTTTTCAAATAATGAGCATAATCATTTCTTCCTCTAATTCTTAACATTGCTTGATATCTTATTCTATGACCTTGTTTTGTATGATTATTTCTTGTATCATTATATGTTATCTTGTCTTTTTCATTAAATTTTCTTATCCTATCAATCATATATTTCATAAAACATCTATTTACTGGTGGTATTATTATTGTTTGGTTTCTTACTCTATACCTATCTACTACTAATATTCTTGGCCTTTTATTCATTGAGAACTTTAGGTATTACAATTGTTACATGATTGATATTTATTACTATTATGTCTCTTTGTATTCTATATGGTTTTACTCTTCTTAAGAAGTCTTATGCTAATATTAAAGGATAATTAATCATATTTTCTCTTACTCCTAAGGTTACTTCTATCAGATCTCTCTTATTAAACCTTATTATCGTACTACTTTTTTCTCCTTCAGTTAATTCTATATTATTTTCTATATATGATGAGTCAATTAAACTTGCCTCTCGATCTTTATCGACTCTTGCTTTTATTTCTATCCATACAGCTTCTTTCTTTATTCCAACTTTTATAATGTTTTGTCTTATTAAACTTCTACTTATTGGGCTGGTCTTTGCTAAGTTTGATGTTATTGGTATTTCTGCTAATAGATTTCTTTGATATTCTTCACTATTAAAACTTAATGTTTTGCTAAGTATACTTAATGGTCTTGTATTCTCTATACTTAGTCTATGTGGTTGTATATTTATATTAAGATTAATCGATCCTGGATTATTTACTCTCAACATTCTTTATCCTAATTGATTATTTGATTCTATTGTTGTGGGGCTTAAGTTATTATAACTTATTGTTCTATATAACTCAATATGTAATTGTCCCGGTAATGTTATATTTTTTTGGATCTACATGTATTTCTTGTAATATAGGCATAAAGTGTTTTTCTATACTTATTCGTCTCTGTGACTTATTATAAATTTTATGTTCATTTGTAAATACTAGTCCTATCACAGCAATTATGCTTATTGTTCTTGCTCCTGGTAACAATTTTATTCCTCCTAACTTATAATATACCATTATTGATTGATTTACATGTTCATCATTTCTGGATATAGAAAAATTAGTATTTAATGTAAACTTTAATTTTTGGTATATTAAATTTCCTGATAACATTCCTAATATATTATCTTATACATTACATATTATTCTTCCATCAGTTATTAATAATTCTATTGGAGAACTTATTCCTTCTTTAAAATAAGCTTTTGCTAGAATATGTACTCCTGCTATATATATTTCTGTAACTTCATCTTTAAATGGTAATTTAGCTATCTCATTTTCAATTAGTTGTTTACTAATTAAATGTATTCTTAATACTCCTTCTGTTAATGTCGATTTTATAGGGTGTTTCTTTTCTAATACCACATAATGCCTTTTATTGTTTTTCTTATTTTTTTAACATTTTGTTAACTTTATCCATAAATATTTCATTATGTATTTCTTCTAGTCTCATATTTAATTTTATGCCTTTTATTTTATCATATTGCTTTTGATTAAATGCCATCCTTCTTTCTACAGATCCTTCTAATACATTTCTATATTCTTCATAATCTTCATTTTCTTCTTCTTCATAATTATCATTAGACTGTCTACTAGACTGTCCTTCTTGTATTACATTCATCATATAACATTTATAATTTTCTTCTTCTATTGACGAATATTTAGATTCATTTTCAGATGTTTCATCCTATGTTTCACTTACTTTTTTTAATTTATATATTTCAATTTCTGGATTTTCAATATCACTCTATATTGGTTCTTCAAATTCTAAAGGTACTAATTCATATTGCTCTGCTTCTTCTGATATTTTCATTACTTTCTTATTTCTTGGTTCATTACAATTAGTAGATATATGCCATATTTTTCCGCAGTTATAACATCTACACTTTCTATATGTATACACATACACACATTTATAGATATACATATATATCTATGTATACATATATATACATCTATATGTGTATACATATATAGACATCTATATGTGTATACATATATAGACATCTATATGTGTATATGTATACATATATAGATATATATGTATATCTATACACACACACACATTTTAAATAGTCCTTTTTAATGTCTTAATTCACATTCCCTTCACCAACCAACCGCGAGTTATTGGAACTCCCACGCCAGCCACCAGTGCCAGTAGCTAGTTGTAGAACTTTTGGACAAAAGTTGGTCAGTGTGTGAATTAATCCTATAACTTTCTGGTCCCAAAATCTTGTATATATGACCATTGGATTGCTAAATGATCTTGATAATGTAATATGAATTATCATTAAGATAACTATCAAGTTTTAATATGTTTTTGTGAAATAACTAATTTACTTTAGCGATATATTTACAACTTTAGTTATATAAAACTGTAACAATTTAAACCATGACAAGCATGTAGTCCTTTTTACAGTGGGGAAATTTTCCCCAATTTTCCCTAAAATTTAAGTATTTTAGTATTTTTAGTGTTTCCCATTTGTATGATTTCTAAGTATATACATTTTTATCCATTAAGTATATTTAATTAAATATTTAAGTATTTTCAAAATTTTCCTAATAATAAATTAACTATTTCTATTTTTTATAATTTTAGATTTATCATTTTCCTAAAACTATCACAATATATACATATAATATATACGTATTATTTAATAAGATTCATATCCTTTTGAGTCATTTTCCATTTAAACGTGCTTTCCAAACAATCATCCAAATATATCTGAGTTTCTCAAATTGATTTTTTCATAAAAGCCAATATAAACATAAATCACATTACCCTATTTAACTTCTACTCTAACTTGAGTTTTCAAAAGTCATATTCAGGCCAAAAAAAGAAAACACCACTTCTGTCATTGCTTATCCTAACAGACAAAGTTGATGTACTAGGGATATTGATATAGTTTCAATCTCACTTTATTGATGGTGTTTCAGAAAGCATTCATTCCAAGATCATATTTCTCCCTAACTTTTTTCTAGGGAGAAAAGTACACCGTAATATTGTTATTGTAAATGAAATGATACACTCAATGAGGAGAACAAAATGATGATTTATGGCAATAAATGATGATTTAGAATAAATAATTTATGAAAGAATCAATTAGCTAGCAATTCATTAAGAAGGTCCTGGAGGAAATCAAAATATGCTTAGAAATTTGTGATTAATCAAAAGAATGATTTTCTGTTAAAAAAATCAAAAGAATGATTAGCCTACACTACTATAGATTCGAGCATATATAACGCTTAATAAATAACGGTTATAATGAATAAACATCAAGTATGTCGATGCGGAGTTTGTACAAGGATATATAATGCTAAAATATAACTATTAAATATATGCACCATCATGTATTAAGAGGTAGAATTCATGAAAAGACAAAAATAACAGTTGTAGTTAATAACTATAATTTATTTAGTGACAAATATGTTGGTTTTTACAAAAAAAAACTGTCATGTAACACTTATAAATGATTTGTTTTCCAACATTATATCAGTAAAAACAAATACATAATGGTTATATTGTGAAACCCCTTAACATTTCGATATTTGCAAAGTAATAAGCACAAAGTTCGATAAGGCATACAGAAATAGCGGAAACACACTGATATTAAGTGCTTGTTTACATAACAGGAGAATCCCCGCAAAGTTTGAAAAATATACACAAATGTACAGGGTGTTCCTAGAAGAAACTAAATTACAAGTAAAAAAAAATAATTATAGCAGCTATAAAGTGCCCTGGGATTCTATTCACCGGTAGTCACCACCTTGCAATTCAAGCCGCTAGCCTCCGCTGTAAAGTTTTTAGTTTTGAAAAATGATGAGATTCGAGCGAATCTCAGTAGCAACATTCTTTTCAAACATATAAAATATGAAAATAAATATGCAATGACACGTCATGTAAGATGATAGAAAACTGTGTGTATACTGTCTAAGGCCAAACGATATGCTTGTACCTTGGCTTAACTCTATGTCCCTGTTCCTGACCACAATTGGGCTAATATGCGTGTCCAAGACACTTAGGTCATGTTACAGAGAATGGCATACTCAGACATTTAATAATCACATAATATATGTAAGAAAACGTTACTACCTGGCTCCTTTCTCAATTGCCTAAATTCACAAAACAAGAGAAAACCAAGGAAAAACCACCACCACCACCACCAACAACATTATACAAGGTAAGAGGATCAAGCTTTGAAGATTACCTCTTGGATTTTAGATCTTTCTCTCTCCTCAACGTCTCTGGTCTCTCTCTCTACACTCTTGTTTTGACTTGCTAAACATGAATTTCAAGGAGGAGAAGGGATTACAAGTGGTTCCAAGGTGATTAGAGGCCTAAACAGTAAGTTTTCATACATCTTACCTTGAGTTTTTTGCTTCTTGGAAACCCCAGAGCTCTTAGATGTTCTTGGTGTTCTTGAGACTCTCCTCTCTCTCTATTTAGTTTAGCTTGATCAAAATGAAGATGAAGGGAAAGAGAAGTTGATAACTTAATTACATATCTCCTCTTGCTTTAACTTTGACAAATGCTTGCTTGTGATTGGTCAAGAGGTATTGTTTTCTTCTTGCTTTGATTATTTCCAATAAATATATATATTCCCTTACTTTCCTCTTGCTTGACAGAAACTTGAAGAGGAATAAGGAAATTAAAAATTGCTACTTACTTTTACAACAATTACATCTTGCCATTACTAATTAATGCCATCTTGCTTTTGACTTTTCCTCTTGCTTTAATATAGCCAAATGAATATGTGTGTGTGTGTGTGTGTGTCTCTCTTGATTCCTTCCTCTTCGTCTGACGAAATATTATAGAGAAGAGGGAATTAATAATGCTTCTCTCTTTATCATAAATTCCCTTCTTCCATATATGTAGTTTGGCATGCAACTTTTTGACTTTTGCAACTTAATTTTTCCCTTAGTAATAATATTCCAAATTGTGCTTATTAATTACTAAGTAGCCATTTTTCCCTTTTACTTTTCCCCCTTGGACGAAATTATTAGGAAAATTAGGGGAAAAATATTTGTTTTTTGTTTTATGGTAAATTACCATTTTGCCCTTACATTTTATGATTTGTTGAAATAAATCATTTCCTGCTATTTTTCCCTTGATTTGGCCAAATTTTAACACTCATATTAGGCCACTATTTATGGTATTTTATGCTCCAATTTAGGTTACCATGTTGGTCTTTAAGTGGACATTCATTTCTCTTTTGTGTCCTTGCTTGGCTAAGTTGTGTGTAACCGGTAATTGGAATGTTTCTAACAATTGATTTACACCACCATGCACCATTTTATTCCATTAAATGTAATAATTACATACAAGGAATATTAGTGACTAAAAATGGGGCGTTACAGCTCTCCCCCATAAATAAATTTTGTCCTTAAAATTTGCTACAAATACTGACTCATAAATTCCGGGAAATGGTTCTGCATGTCTTCCTTAACTTCCTAGGTAGCTTCTCTAGGAGTTAACCCCTTCCATACCACTTTGATGCATGGGCTACTCCTGTGTCTTAGTTGTTTCTCCTATTGATCAATGATTTGGTCAGGTGTGACCACATACGTCAGATCGTCTCAAACGTCTACCTCTTCATATTCGATCACATGCTCTGGGTCAGGTTGATATTTCTTTAACTATGACACATGAAAGGCATCATGCAGCCTGCTCAAACTTAGGGGAAAAGCTATTTGGTACGCTACTGGCCCAATCTTTGACAAAATCTTAAAATAACCAATGTACCTAGGGCTCAGCTTCTTCACCTTTAATGCCCTGCCAATGCTAGTAATAGGTGAAACCTTTATGAATAAGTGGTCACCAACTTCAAACTTGAGACATTTCTACCTCTTGTTGGCATAGCTCTTTTGTCTGCTCTGTGCAGCTAATAGTCTCTGCTTGATTAGTTTTATCTATACCGTGGTTTAATCTACTATGTCTGCCCCATACATCTGCCTCTCAGACAACTCTATCCAACACGAGGGTAGACTGACACTTCCTTCCATACAACGCTTCATTGGGAGCTATTTGAATGCTCAAGTAATAACTATTGTTGTATGCGAATTCCGTGAGTAGAAGGAATTGATCCCAACTGCATCTAGCACATACGCCTTTAACACATTCTCTAGCACCTGTATTGTTCTTTCTATTTGTCCGTCTGTCTGAGGATGATAGGTCATACTAAATCAGAGCTTGATATCTAAAGCCTCGTACACCGCCTTCAAAAATTTGGAAGTGAATCGAGGATCTCTATCTGATATGATGTTCTTTAGTGTACCATATAGATGCACTACCTCCTTGATTTAAATGTCTGCAAGTTTATCAAAAGAATAATGAATATTGATTAGGAGAAAATGGGCTATCTTTATGAATCAGTCCACTATGACCCATATTGCATCCTGATTTCGGACTTTTGGTAGTCCTATCACGAAGTCCTTGGTGATGCTCTCCCATTTATACTCAGGAATTGTAGGGTTTTACAGAAGCCTTGAAGGTCATTGATGCTCAGCTTCTACTTTCTGGCAAGTAAGGTAATGAGTGACAAACCTTGTCACATCACATTTCATGCCTAGCCACTAATATGTGGACTTCAGGTTGTGGTATATCTTAGTTGCTGCTGAGTGCAGTGTATATTTACTCTTATACGCCTCTTCCAGGATTTGCCGCTTTAGTTCTACTTGAGGTGGAAAATATATCCGCTTTCTGAATCTGACCAGCCTATTTGGCGACAAGTCATGCTCCTGAGTCTCTCCCCTTCATATCTTTGATATATTGTGCATGTCTATCCTGTATCTGAGCTCTTCTATGTCCACTCTAAAATCATTTTCTGCCTGACTAATGTTGCTGCTGTTTATCATGATCTGATTTGATAAATTGAGATCTCTGAAGTTCTTGATCAGCCTTTACTCATGAATCATGAGGGCTTCCACCTGTACTACTTTACGGCTCAATATGTTTGCTACTACATTTGCATTTTCTGGATAATACTTATTCTCCATATTATAATCTTTAAGCAACTTCATCCATCTACGCTATCTCATGTTGAGCTCTTTCCGATTGTACAGATATTTCAAACTCTTACAGTCACAATACAGCTCTATAATCACCTAACAGAGGTAGTGTCTCCAGATTTTTAATGCGAACACAATCGTTGCTAACTCAAGGTCATATGTGGGATATCTTTATTCGTGACGCTTCAACTGATAGCATGCATATGCTACTACCCAGCCTTGCTGTATCAAAACACATCTCAATCTATGCCTACTGGCATTTGTGTAGACCACGACGGTCATTTGCGGATCTGGGATCATTAACACTCGTGTTGTTACTAATCTCTATTTCAGCTCTGTGAAGCTCCTCTCACAACTGTTGTCCCACACAAGATGTTGAGTGTTCCCATGCTAACTTTGCTAATGATAAAGCTATTCTGGAGAAGTTCTACATAAATCGCATGTAATACCCTATGAGACCCAGAAAAATGTGTATCTCAAACATTGTTTCTGGCCTCTTCCTATTGAATACTGCTTCCACCTTGTTTGGATCCACTGAGACCCCTTACTATGAGACCACATGGCCTAGAAATTTAATCTTCGTAAGCCATAACTCACACTTCCTCAGCTTGTCGTGGAGTTTCTTCCCTCAATGTGTTCAATACTATTCTACCTAGCATAAGTGGTTGTCAGGTCTTACTGCCCATAGAACATTACCCCAAGCAAACATACACCTCGGGTCTTATTGCCTCTGTTCTCTGTATGGCATACTTTGATTGCTTAATAATATGCTAACCTAAGGACATACTAGTCCAATAATTTTTATGCTCTCAAGACACATAGTCCACTAGTGATTCTAACCCTAATTGCTTTATCGGGATGCTGCCCGGTGAATTTAGCCTTACGGCCTATGTCATTCTATTCTCAAAACTCTGAATATTTCTGTATTGTTGCCCAGTACAACTATGTATGTTGGGGCTTACTGTCAATCCACCTGTCTATACCTTTAACTGTCTATAATTGACTTTGTCTACAATATGTTTGTTTAGAACTATGTCTATATGTTCAGGGTTTAGGGTTAAAGGACTATTCGATCGCTACTACCCGTATGGTGTATACTATTCATGATCAAGGTAATGATTTTGTTCTAGACCAAAATGATTGCTTTATCCCTACTTGTCACATCGTGATATCCTTACTTGTCATATAATGTTCTGGAGCAGGCATCAACTCGTCCGTACTTGTCTCATGTTCTCAAGTCAAAATTAACAATTGCTAACTCTACAATCATGAGTGGGTTATTTGATTTTATAAGGCTATATCTGTTAAGAGGTATTGGCCACCATTATGCCCTACTACACCAGGATTCATCCCAATCTTTATTTACATGTGCCATCATAAACCATATAGCTTGTGTGACTTCTGACTGCATATATAGTGTTACTGTAGACTGCACTAGTTATGTTCCTACATGCCACACGGTTCATATGGGTAATGTCACTATACATTATGTAGGATGTAATACTGCTGGCCATACCACCTCAATCGCATATTTTACATACTGCCTTTCGACCATAGGGCTATTTGTGATTTTTACTGGTACAACCAAGACTCTCATCTAGCCATGTCAGGGGTGCATCCTGATCATGGGGTTGATTAACATGCTTTGATGGGGCTACCTCACTACTGCGTACCATACAGGTGACTTACTATGACCACACAGGTTATGATGTACACCACGTATATTGTATCACTGTGGACCTCACAGGTTAAATCAGGATAGACCATAAGGGTCATGCTGTGATATGGGATGATCAACACGAGTGTGACTGACAACCTCTCCTATTGTCCTCAAACATTACACCTTGATTTATAAGCCCCACTTTATTGTTTCATTTTCTCATAATGGCTCCTACTGCGCCACTCTGATATTTCATCGTCTCGTACGAGGTATGATAATGTTAAGATGATTTGATAAAAGTTTCATAGGAACCTCCTATGATATTTGACTGAACCAAAAAACTGTATACCTTAGTAGTAATTCCTGGCCTCTTTTTGGCTCAATGCTATTCCCAGGGGGTCTATAGTTACCATGTTACCATGACCGTCAGGCTGATATGGCTATTTACTACTCCTACTAGAACGACCACCCTGATATCAATGCTTTTGTGAAGAGTTCCCACTACCAAATATGTTTTTTGCTGGAATTTCTATGGGAGTACAGATCCAACAGATTGTGCTTTGTGGTCTGACACTCTTCAACCACCTCATTAAACTCTTTGAGATGTGTTAAGGTCAACTTCTCCTTCACACCCTATTGTATCATCAAAAATTCTGTTTCTCTAGCCAATCTCACCGATTCGGGGAACATACTTTCTACTTTATTAGGATTTGTTGGATCTTATTTTGTGGGTCAACAAGTCTCGACACTACTCATAGGTGCTTCTCATATTTTTCTCTGTTCCTTGAGTGGATTAGAATGTTAATGCCAAGTTCATAATAACTAGTTTGAACACTGTCAGTAATTTCATGCTGTGGAAAAACACTACTTAATAAGTTAGGAAAAACTAGCCCGCTGTCAGCTGAGGATCAAGCTTTCCTCATGAAATAAGGGCGTTGTCCTCTGTCAACATCAACCCCCTGTTGACTAAACTATGTTGCTCTCGTCTTTAAACTGTCTCCCAAAGGAGCAGTTCTAAGAAGAGGATCCTGTTTATATTCCTTATGTAATTTGAATTTACTTATTATCCACCAGGTTATTGCGTATTTCTCTATCGATCTGCATTCTGTGAATGTAGTACCCCTCGCAGTTCATCCTTCAATTTATCTAGAATAATCTACTATACCGACATCATGCCTAATAGTTGTTGTATTAGATCAGGTCTAACTTCCTATCCCTTCCTAAAACCTCCTCCTCTTGGTCTACCTCTTGTTCTCACTATCTTTAGGTTTCATTATATTAAAATGAGGAAGATGAAAATTATATATAGTCATAAGGGCATATCTGTCATTTCACATAATTCTAGTACATAAGTAGTTCATATTAATGTATAACAGACCATTATAACAGTTTAGAAAAAGTTTACAACAATATACAACTTATAAACTATTGTACAATATATTACATACCCTATTTTAACATGTATAGGTGACTTCCCAGGGGTCACCTATCCTAACATTTCCCTGAGCCGAGCACGCTTAACTTTACTATGTATGTGCCAAAATACAGAGACTGGCTATAACCGCTTCTAAGCACCGGTACCCCATACCTGTCTCTGTCCTAGTAAGTCATGCCAACTGTCTCCAGGTAACAAAATACTGGGTAGAGGCCCCATCTCAGTACTGGTACATATGTAGCATCACATACTCTATCACATACTTCTCAAAATCCTGGAAGGTATCCCTCAGGCCCTGCTCTATGATATCATTATTCTTTCGAGCCCAAAATGCCGTATTTGGGAAGAAGTATAATGTAGTATAGATCCAATCCTCTTCCAAAAAACTTAATCTCGTGATATCCTTGATCCCAATACATGGAGTCCATATTGTATAAGAACTACGTGTACTGTGCCATCGGGGAGGCATAATTATTGACAGCATACATATACAGGTTCTTGATATATCCCCTCAGCTCCTTATCTGGCTGCAAGTCATGTCTCACCAACACAGGCTCTGCTCTGGAACTAGTGGCAACATGTGGATCTGACTCAAACCCGTCTGGTAACGGTTGTTCTGAGTCTCCTACTGATGAGCTCCATGATGGTGCTGGCGCCAGTCTAGGGTATGGTCGATAGATTGGTCTCACCTGTACATGTCTTCTTGGGGTATGATATACCCAAGAACCACTGCCACTCTGAGGTGATTGGGTTGATGGTTCCTTTAATGTATACTGGATCCTCACGGGCCAATTCACCGATGGTAGTGATCCCCTCCTCTGTCGTTGTCTATTGTGTCGTCTACCGCGCAAGACTCCTGTTGCCATATAAACAAGACCATATCAGTATACTATTCTGATAATGTTAGAACACCATTAAGCTCTGATACCAAAAATGTCAAACCCCTTAACATTTCAATATTTTTAGAGTAATATGTGGCAATAGGTTAGAATCCTCTGCTCGTATGAAAAGTGTAATACCCTATTTTTTCCACCAATATTCCTTGTATATATTTGTGGTATTTAGGGAAATAAAATGGTGAATTGTAATATACATAAAATGATGAAAGCACTCCAATCGGTAGTTACATATAATTGGCTAAGTTAAGACACAAATGTGTAACTTTTGTCTACTAGAAGGCCTAATATTGTAACTTAAATTGGAGCATAAAATGACACAAATATTGGTCCAATTATATTGCATCAATTTCAGCCAAAACAAGGAGAAAGGAAGGAAGACATGAATTTTTACAAAAATGTAAGGGCAAAATCCTAATTTTCCTTAACACAAGAAACAAATATTTTCCCCCTAATTCACTTACTATTTTCAGCCAAAGTGGAAAAATAAGACAGGAAATGGCTACTTGGCAATTAACAAGTCCATATTGGAGTATTATTACTAAGGAAAAAATAAAAAGTTGGAAAAGTCAACAAATGCAACTAAAACTAATATTTGTAGATACAATTGTGAGAAGTGCACGAAGCATTATCAATTCCCTTTTTCCATTGTAGTTTCGTTCAAGACAAGGGGAGTAAAGGGAAATACATATATTTGTTGACTAGTATTGTTTTAAGGAGAAAATTCTTGGCCAATCACAAGCAAGTAAAGTTGTTGTTGAAAAGTCAAAAGTGATTGTCATAAAGCAAAGTCCTACATGCAAATTGAAAGGGAATAAATGGAGATATGGTAAGACCATTTCCTATTGCCAATTCAACAGACATTCTACGGTCAAAAAGCAACATGGAAGAGAAATACACATATATGGTTATATTAGTGCAAGAAGAAGGAAAAAGAAGAGAACCAATCATAAGAGAGCAAATGTAAAGTAAGTTGTGATATTTTAAGAAGCACTTATGGAAATTCAAAAACAAACCCATATTCCCTTTTTCCTCATATATGGACGGTCAAGAAGGGAGTAATAGAGGAAAAAGAATTTACTTTATGGATATTATACAAGAAAGAAGCAAACTTGGACCAATGAGAAATAAGCATTTGTAAAGCAAAAAAGCAAGAGAAGTAATTGAGTAAAACCATCACCTCTTCTCTTTTCTCCTTCATTTTAGTCAGCTAAAGCTAAATAGAGAGAGAGAGGGTTGTAACACCCCAAATTTTAAGACAAGGGAACTGAGAATAAGCCTAACTCAAGTAAACTACTAGGCCCTGGTTTGACCAGTGTCACAAATAGGCGCGAGTAATTCCCACTATTTCTTGATACCTTGGGGGTATTAAAGGGCATAGGGAATGACAAAAATGAAGCAATTGGGACACACACACGACATAGTTATGTTGAAAAGCAAGGTAGTGTTCCTACCAGGGAATTACTAGGTGGTGGTCATGATTGTGTGATGATTTTCCAATGGGAAAATAACATAAGGGAAAAATAGTAATTTTGCCATAAAGCAAAGAATGAGTATTTTTCCCAATGATTATAATTATATGGGAACTAAAAAGGAGGGAAACAAATACTAAGTGAATTAATACTCAAGAAAAGTCAAGAGCTATAAAGCATAAGGTTACGATTAACTACATGAAGGTGGTACAATGAGGTAGTTTGAGAATAATAATTCTCTCTATATAGGTTACAATTTTATTGGATGAAGGTGCATGACAAAGGAGATGAATTATCATTCAAGAAAGCTAAAAAAATAGACTAATGAGTATAGCCACATAAGAGCCATTTTTAATGACTCATTAATATACACTTTATCCTTTCTCATTCATTTCTTGCATGCTAAATGAATCAGATAAGAATGAAAGAAATGAAGAAACAGAACGCAGAAACAGAACGTAGGAGAGAACGAGAAAATGAGAATGGAGGAGAGAGAGAAGAGAGATAAATCTTCTGAGCGCCGAATCTCTATCAAAACAACGTCTACTCTCCAAGTACCCTTTACTAACATTCTTTTACTCATCACGAGCTTCAATTCTACGATTTCAGATTCTTGATTGGAGGCTGTTGGTGCCATCTCGTCGGAATTCCGAACCGAATTCATAAATGAATTAAGGTAAGCGTATGCTTCTTTCTGACCATTTCGGTTTGTTGATTGGATGAGTATGGTAGAAGTCAGGTACTATTTAATCCTCATTCAACTAATGATTTAAGGGTCTAAACGATATCTAATGCTTGCCTAACTAGTTATTCATGTGATTAGAAGTAAAAAGGATATGTTTAGGCAAGAGAACACGAAGAACCGACATAACTCTTCTGAGAACTTAATAACTACTACTAATTGTGTGGCATGAAGAAGGAGTTAAAATTTCATCAATTGGATGATTCCATTGAGTTCAGAAGAGCAAAATGAGTAAGGTTCATGTTGATGTCGAAGTGAGAAGAGGCCTTCTGTGTGAAATGACTGAATTGCCCTTAAAGCACTAAGTAATGGCTGCCAAGGGGTATTTTTATCATTTAGGGCCTGAATTTGAGTAAACTAAAGTCACCAATAGATTCTACACATGAAATTATATAGGATCACCTCAAGTCAATATTTTGGGTAAAGTGCAAGTAATTGGGTACAGTATGGATATAAGCTAAGTCTTAGGGGTATTTTGGTAATTCTACAACTATGAGCTATGATAACCAACACTGAGTCTGGAATGTGTCACGAGCAATCAATAACTCATTTATCCTAAATGTATATTTTAGGATACACCAACAGACGAGCCGAATCAGAGCTGGACCAAGGACGAGCAAGGAAAGGTCATTAGTCTAGGTAGTACATCCTTCATACTTATACTATGTGATACTAATCATGAATGTCATACATTGTAACATGAGCTAGTGTCCTAGACACACCATTCCGCCATGTTGTGGTCGTGGACCCAACAGGGGCACCAAGTCGACCAAGGGGTAGACATGAAGTTTGACCTTGGGCTAGTGTACACACAAATGTTCGATCATCTTACATGCCATGACATTGCATATCTATTTTCTCATTCTATTTTTATGTAAGCATGTTACTATTGAGATTCCTTTGAATCTCACCCTTTCCAAAAAATGTAAGTTTCCAGCAGCAGGCAACGGCTCGAAGAGCATAAAGGTGATTTTCGTCAACTGGAGGTGGCGGACGAGTACAAGAAGAGACGTTGGTTATCTGAAGACTCTGTAATGATATTAAGGTTTGTAGCTATTTTGTAAACCCCTATAAAATGATTGTATATAATCAAGCATTATTGTGTCATTATATCAGTATATTAGCGCTATGATTATTTTAATGGGCCATTGTATTCCGCACAATCACGACTCTGAGTATTTTCCATATCGGAAATAGGTTCGCCACAAGGGTGCTAGACAGAAGAACAAAGAAGAGAAGAGAGCTCGGGCTCAAGTGCAAAAAATTAATGGTAAGAGCATGAAATCTTGGTATTTATGCCTCCTAATCACCTTGGAACCTCTTCTAATCCTTTCTCCTTCTTGAATACCATGTTTAGCAAGAAAAATTCAAGAGAAGAGAGGGAGAAGGCGTCAACCCTAGTGAGATAAAGTAAGAAGATCAAGAGGTAATCTCAAGAAACTTGATCCTCTTGCTTGATATGTTGTAGTTGTGGTGATTATTGTTGTTGTTGGCTTGTTTTGTTGGTTTTTGTAAAATTTGGAAGATGAAACCCTAAGGGTTCATGCTACCCAAATTTCCTCTAAATATATCCATTTAGTATTTAAATGGTTAATCATGTGATTATAAGTTGTAAGGAGGTGATTAAGCATGAGAAAACAAGAAAACAACCTAATCTTCTTAAGAACCCTAACCTTTTGTTCTGAATAGGATGTGATGAAGGAGTGGAAATTTTATAATTTTGATGATTCCATTGGATTTAGAAGGAAAAATTGTATAGGTATACAAGTGTTCATGATTTTTGGATGCTTGTATATGAATTTGGAAATTTTGAAAGTTGTGAAGTAGATGTTGTGTAATTCATTTTCTGGAAGCAGTGTGGTTGTGACATGTTTTTCATTGGCAAACTTATTCCAAGAATTCTGAAAATTTTCAGAATTAAAGTAGAGATATATATCTTTAATTTGATAGATAGTTTGTAATTTTTATACCAGTATGCTAAAAGATATGATTTTTCAAAGTTATGCCCTATTTCTGGAAGAAAATCTAGAATAGGTTGGAATTGGTGAAATTCTAGGAGTTATGTGGTCGTGATGGCCAAAATTTGTTAATTCTATGTTAAATTATACTGAAAGAGGTTTACATAGAATTTGGAACCACTCAATTTGGAGTTCCCTAGAATTAATGGTGAATTTTTGAAGTAGACCTAAAAGTTGGCATAATTGAGAACAAAGATGAAAATGAAAAATGTAATGGCATACAAGTAATTAAGTAGAATTTTGAAGGTGGAATTAACCAACTTGAGGTAGTTGAACCACCTTGAATTTACTTTTGGCATAGTATATTAAGTTTAATGCCAACCAATTTGACTAATTGGATTATGTAAGTATTGGACGAAATAATAACATGTTGTTCGTAAATTCTAATTATAGGACCTAATGTCCAGAGCTTAAAACTTGCCCAAGCTCAAACAAACGGTTGGAAATTGCTCGAGGGAAGCAACTAGGTAGTAACTTGTCTTTCATATATTTATAAGATGCACTGCATGTTTTGTGTGTTCATCATGAATTGCTTGGCACATTCTGGTTATGCGGGGTGGTCACCCGGGGCCTATTTGCACGGGTATCCCTCAGGGCCTTGTAATATAGCTAGCGATATGGTGATATATGAATTGCATGTGATGCATTGAATGTTATTGTGATGATTTTGTTATATGATGACTGTGTGACATGCCTTGCGATGTTATATATGTATGATTGACTATCTGTTACTACTGAAATTCTTTTGAATTTCACTCTTTTTCAAAACCAATTTACAATATAAGGAGACAGCTTGAGGAGCAAGAAGGTAAATGCGGGTAGCTAGAGGCTGGATAGAGAAAGACTTAAATTTTTGTTGGTTGTCTATTCTTAATATTTTGGAACTGTAAATTATGTACATAACTATGTAACCCTGATTGCAGTATGGTAGTGGAACTGGTAATGCCGATAGGCTAGTAAAAGTACAGTGCTTAAATTAAAAGGACAATTGAGCTAAATTACGCTTCTGATCGCTAACGAAACATAACTAAGGTATGGAATGTGAGAACTAAGCAGAGAATCACTCACAAACTCTGAAGAAACGAAAAGGAGAGCCGGTGAGACTTAGTGAGATAGTGAATGTTTGTGAAATTGTTTGAGAAAAATTTTATTACTCTCAAAAATCCTTTCCCATCCCAGGTTCAACTCTTGAGATAGGTTTGGAATTTACGAACATTTTCCAAAGCTTGTTTAATCCGGGACTAGAACTTGGTTTCACAAATAATTGCACTACTCTTTTGTACTCATTTAAGGCTATTGGACATACGGTGTCACAAAAGTATATATATTGATAGATTGATTAGTGACAAGTGTTAATGTTACTTTTCAGGAAATTAGAAAGAAAATGAGATGCTGGATTTGAATCTATAGAAAGGGAGTCTGAGATCAAATTTAAGTAAATTGTGTTTGAGTTTGCACCATTGTTTAGTTACATGATTATGGTTATGGTTATAGAGGCTATTTGGTAGCAATTGATGATGGGATAACTAAATTATAATTTTTTTCCTACTCTTGTTCGAAATAGTCATTACACCCTAAACAATAGCTACTTTTGGTTGGGTGTTAAATAGAACAATGGTATTTTAATAAGTCTCATGTTGCTATGAGGTTAGTATATGTTTGAAGGAAATACTCTTTGTTATATAGTCTATTTGAATAGAGATTTTTGACGATTCATTTAATCAGTGACTTTATAGTTTAGACCTTGTGATTGATGCTGAATTTTCAGTAATGATGTGAGGATATTATTTGGAAGGTTTGAAGAATTAAATGTTGGCATTTGACATAATAAGCCCTATCTATAAGGCTCTAATGATTCAATAGGAATGAGTTGGATTATGTTTTATCTAATGTTAGGAATGGGTTCTACATGCAAAATTATGAAGGAGCATCTTGTGGAACTGAATTTAAACCCATTTGCACTTGAAGTCCAATATTTAAAGTTTAAAAAAGGCTATGTAAGGAAGCATATAAGTTATGCATGCTCTGGCATGAATTTTGAATAGATAATAATGTGCAATTTATTTTATTATGCCTAGGCTTATATATATATATATATATATATATATATATATATTGAGCCTATAAGGATTAAAGTTTAAGAGTTGTTCAAGAGGTAGTTGAGCAAGAAAATTGTAACATCCCTAAAACTGGAAAAAGGGATAAATTTCCCAAAAAAAAAAGAAATTTAAATATTGATAAAATTAATTTTGGGAATTTAAGAGCCTATGTCCCGAAAATTCGATGAAAAATGTTAGAGGCCATAATTCGGCTTAGAAATTTTAGAAAAATTATTTGAAGGCTTTATGAAGCTAATTAAGATAGAAAATCCTTAAAAATGGTTAAGAATTAATTCATGGAATTAGAAAATGAGCCAATACCAATTTAGAAATTAAGAAAAGTTAATAACTTAAAAATGATTTGTTTGTACCTATATATGGTCACTTGAATGTGGAATGAATTACATAGAGCACAGTGACCTTGCTCTTCAAGAAAAAAAAAAGGCAAATAGTTTATGCGCAACGATAAGCCATCCACAAACGTTTTTCATGCCCCATACTCATTTTATTAGAGAAAGATAATCAATAAATGAAGATGTGGAGGAGATGTTCGCATCAGCAAAGCCATATTTAAGTTAGTGAAAGAAACATTTTCTTAATAAAACATGGCAATTAACTTGCATCATATTTGAAGATCTCAATCTCTTTAATGGTATATATTAATAATACAAACTGTTTTTAGTGTTGTCTCATCACATGACCAAAAATAACCTTTTCCGTTTTAGGAATCAGTTTGCTTTTTTTTGGTAGGCTTAAGGTATCCACTGCCAGTAACGGTAACTAATCTTCTCATATCGTAGACTTTCCTAAAAGAGCTTTAGTGCTAACCATGAAACCCTCTTCATACATACTGCCCGGGATCAAACCCTTAACAAAAACCTAGTGAGAAAAATTTTAGGAATCAGTTTGCTTTTGAATGAATGGTTGTGAGAAAATTTTAGGAAAGTCCACGAATTCTGGACTTTCCTCATTTGGATGCATCCTAAGAGACATCTCCTAGTGAGCCAAAAACTTATTTTGTAAGCAACTGAAAATGATCCAACGTCATTGGTTGGGTTCTCTCATTTTCCTTTCTCATTTTCTTTTTAGAATCTCATATTCATCATTAGATAAAAATATGGATAGTTCATATTTAATATTTTGAAAAATTATTTTAAAAATAAATAAATAAACTTAAATTGTTAAAATTTGATCTGCCCAGTCCATAAATTCTTTACAAAAAAATACAAAAATAACTTGTAAAATATTATAATAATAGTTTTATAAAATATTAGATCTGAATCTTTTATTTTTTGATATAAGTATAGAGTGAGATAGTAAAAGAAAAGAAGAAAAAAAGGAAATGAGAGGTTGTACTTCCCTCACGTGGGACCTTATAGCACTCTCAAGTACAAATAGAAGTGTCATCTCATTATCACCAACATAAATCCCTAGTAGTTCTTAAAGTAGCTAGGTTTCGATCTAGCTACCTTTTTTAATTCAAAGAAACCATCAGTATCAATCTTTCCTAGGCGAGCTATCTAGTTTTTCAATCATGGTTATGAAAACAATCATATTAACATGTCTTCTTCTCTTCCTTCTTCTTCAACTTAACTTCAGTTCATCAGTAGCAGCATCAAGGAACTTGCAAGATCAATCTCAAGTTTCTTTTACCAAAAACACATATAATAAGGCGAATGAGACTGGAGATTACTTCCGTCCTACAACTCCAGGTCACAGTCCTGGAGTGGGAAATCAAATACTCTCTGGAGCTGCATGAAGTAGTGGACTATGGTATCAGAGAGAAGAGATTTTAAATAGTTTTATCTGTGTGTGTGTGTGTGTAACTCCGCCTATGTTTATAGCCGGTCCCAAGACCGGGTAAAGGAGGAGGGTTGTGTTAGGCCCCGACAGCCAACGTAAAACCCTGTCGAATCTTTATGAACATGGATCAACGAAGAAATTGTGCTAATGCTAGGTCGTTGCTTGTAAGTAACGCGCTGTATGGCTCGAGTACAGTGAGAAGTAAGTGAGGGCCGCTGCATCGTCGCCCGGATGTAGTGTTAAATGAGCAAGGGCTACCGCTTTCTTCTGAACGGAGGCGACTAAAGAAGCTAGTTCATGAAAACAGGATCAGATTTGGCACTTGGAACATTGGGACTTTGAGCGGCAAATCGTGGGAGGTGGTGGGAGTAATGAAGGATCGTAAGATTAATATCCTGTGTCTCCAGGAAACTAAATGGTCAGGAGAAAGGTCTAGAGAAATTAATGGTTTTAAGCTCTGGTACACAGGAAAGGTCAATGGACAGAATGGTGTTGGTATCATTGCTGACAAGGAATGGAGGAAGAATGTGGTGGACGTTAAGAGGATTGAGGACAGAATTATTTCCTTAAGAATGATTGTTGGAAAGGATACTATTAACATTATCAGTGCGTATGCACCTCAAGTAGGGGCAGAAGTACATCTTAAGGAAAAATTCTGGGAAGATTTGGAGGGACTAATTCAGAGTATCCCACTAACTGAAAAGATTTTTATTGGAGGTGATCTTAATGGACATGTTGGTAAGGAGGCAGGACCTCATGCAAGAGCGCATGGTGGTTTTGGATTTGGGTTACTCAATAATGAAGGTCAATCTATTATTGATTTCTCCCTCGCATATGATCTCAAGATTGTCAACACTTGTTTTAAGAAGCGAGAGGAGCATTTAATAACATACAAGAGTGGAGCCGCAAGGTCACAGATCGACTTCTTCTTGGTAAGGAATTCTGATAGACGATTCTGTACTAACTGTAAAGTGATCCCTGGGGATGGCGTGACAGCACAACATAGGGTTCTGGTCCTTGATGTGAATATTAAGTATGTAAAACAAAAACGCCAGCAAGTTTTAAACCCAAGGGTCAGGTGGTGGCAATTGAAAGGGGAAAAAAGGAGATTTTTAAGAGAACTCTCTTGGAGGAGGGGGAGTGGGAGTTGCAAAGAAATCCTAATATCATGTGGGAGAATATGTCTAAAAAGGTCCAGCAGGTTGCTAAAGCAATTCTGGGAGAATCAAAAGGTCTTGGTCGGCAAGATAAGGAGACTTGGTGGTGGGATGAGACTGTTCAAGAGAAAACCAAGCATAAGAAAGATTGTTTTAAAGCCATACACTTATGTAATAATGCTGAAAATTGGGAAAAATATCGTATGGCTAAAAAAGAGACTAAAAAGGCAGTGAGTGAAGCTCGTAATAAAGCATATGAAGAGTTTTATAAGGAGTTAGGGACAAAGGCAGGAGAGCGTAAGATTTACAAGATCGCAAAGAACAAGGAGAGAAAATCAAGAGACTTGGACCAAGTGAGGTGTATAAAGGATGAAGAAGGAAAAGTTTTGGTTACGGATGGAGATATTAAGGATAGGTGGGAAGCCTACTTTTATAAGTTGTTTAATGATGGTGGAGAAGGGCCGCATTGTGACTTGGAAGATTTGACAACTCGAGAAGGTGACATCAATTTTTCATTTTATCGCAGGATTCGAATTGGCGAGGTTAAAGAAGCTCTTAAGAAGATGGAAACTGGTAAAGCTGTCGGACCTGATGGTATTCCAATTGAAGTTTGGAAATGTTTGGGTGAGGAGGGTGTGTCGTGGCTCACAAAATTATTTAATGAGATCTTACGAACCAAGAAAATGCCAGATGAGTGGAGGAAAAGTACTTTGGTTCCTATTTATAAGAATAAAGGGGATATTCAGAATTGCGCAAACTATAGAGGAATTAAGCTAATGAGCCATACAATGAAATTGTGGGAAAAAGTGATTGAATATAGGTTGAGGTTGGAGACTGATGTTGCTGAAAACCAATTTGGATTCATGTCAGGAAGGTCTACAACAGAAGCGATTTATTTATTAAGGGGGATAATGGAAAAGTATAAGAGTAAAGGAAGAGATTTACACATGGTCTTCATTGATTTGGAGAAAGCTTATGACCGGGTGTCAAGAGATGTGCTTTGGAAAGCCTTGGAAAAGAAGGGGGTGAGGATTGCATATATTAAAGCCATTCAAGATATGTATGCGGGGGTTACAACCAATGTTAGAACGTCTGGAGGTGTTACAAAGGACTTCCCTATAAGGATTGGACTACATCAAGGATCAGCTTTAAGTCCTTATTTGTTTAACCTAGTGATAGACGTCCTAATTGAACCTATTAAAGAGGAGATCCCTAAATGCATGCTTTTTGCGGATGATATAGTGCTGTTGGCTGAATCTAGGGAAGAAATTAACTCCAAACTTGAGATATGGAGGCGGACTTTGGAATTGAGAGGTTTTCATCTTAGTAGGAGCAAAACTGAATATATGCATTGCAAATTTGATAAGAGACAAAGTCAAAGTGAAGTGGAAGTTAAATTGGGTGGGCAAGTCATCCCGCAAGTGACAAAATTTAGATATTTGGGATCAATTATACAACAAGATGGTGAGGTGGATGGAGACGTCAATCACAGAATTCAAGCCGGATGGTATAAATGGAGAAAAGCTACAGGAGTTATTTGTGATCGTAAGGTACCTAATAAGGTAAAAGGAAAATTCTACCGCACTGCTATAAGACCAGCAATGCTATATGGTAGTGAATGTTGGGCTTTAAAGGGATATCATGAACATAAAATGGGGGTAGCTGAGATGAGGATGTTAAGATGGATGTGTGGCCATACAAGAAAGGACAAGATTCGTAACACTCATATACGTGAGCGTGTTGGAGTGGCCCCTATTGACGAAAAAATGGTAGAAAATCGTTTGAGATGGTTTGGACATGTTCAGCGAAGGCCATTGAGTGCTCCGGTGAGAAGGGTTGATCAAGCAGAATGGAGTCCTGTCAAACGAGGTCGAGGAAGACCGAAACGAACGCTTAATGAGGTCATTGAGAGAGACATTTTAATTAATAATATATCGAAATCTATGGTCTTTGATAGAGCACAATGGCGTCGTGCGATCCATGTAGCCGACCCCACCTAGTGGGATAAAGGCTTTGTTGTTGTTGTTGTTGTTGTGTGTGTGTGTGTGTGTCTTTGTTGTAGAAGCGATCGAAGTGAAAGTTTCTTAATGATGGGCTAGGGTTTTCTTGGATCCTTGCTGCATACTAAACCAGCATTTAGGAAGTAGTGTTATGGTTTGCTGTATTATTTCTGTTGTATACTTGTGCAGCAGTAATTGCTTTGCTATTAATATGAGATTAACTACTTGCATTCTGTTGTGCTTTTGTTAATATTGATAGAAACTAAGTTTAATGCAATTTTCTAATTAATCACGGAGATCTTTCTCTATATTTCAACTATATATGTTCCTATCAAACATCTGGAGGGGTTATTACTTGACCTAATAACAAAACCCTAACTTGACCTTAAATAAATGGGGGCAAAAACCTTATATGACCCGTATAAACTTGGTGCAAGAAAAGAGAAGTCTTTGGTGCGGAGCTCGGTTTATAAGAGATTAATAAGCCAAAGTTAGTCATCCTATTTAGTTGAATTTCAGTAAATTCAAACACATACACGTTAATAATATCTATTGAATTATTGCATTCATATTCTTCCTATGATTTTTTTTAATATTTAATTTCAGCTATATATATTCTCCTGTCGGACATACATCTGGAGTTTACTTAGCCATATAACCTTGACATGGTTGACATAAACCTAACATGACTGGAAATAGTGGGAAAAGTAGCTTTATTCGATATAATGCATCTGGGGCAACTAAGAAGAATAATTCTTCCGTTTAGCCTCGGGTTATAGGAGATTAATTAATAAAACAAAATTATTCATTCTATTTTAGTTTCACTAAAATTCACATATGATATCTTTGGAAGCCAATTTATATTTTCTATTTGATTTGATTTCATCTCGTGAAAATTTTCTTTTTCTAAATTATTTTATTTGAAGCATTATTATGCTAAAAACACAAAATAATTGAAGCTCTCATTCTATGCGGTCTAATTTTGTCATTTTGTATTGAACTGATCCAACTTATTAGGATGAGTGAAGTTTGATTATTGAAAGGAAGATAAAAAGTTGTCAACAACAAAGATCTTAGGCTTGATGGAAATATTTGGTTTTGGATGGGGGTTGAATAATTAATTAATAATTATTGCTCAATGACTTTAGGGCCATTTCAGTTGTATCATCACAGCAACGCTTAGTGGAGCACTTTGAGTCAGTCAACTTTTATGACATTAATTAATTTACTTAACCATGTTCCTCAGACATCAAATACGTTTTTTCTCTTAAATTTGATAATCTCTTTCCTTGGTTTTTAATTTATTATTTATTCTAAAATGCAAACTTTATGAATATGTCTTCGAGTTGGAGGTGATTTATTTGTTTCTCAAAATCATTTTTTGTTTTTAATAGGCTTAAAAATACACTCACAGGCACGAATAAACTCGAGTTGCGTCTCGAGATTTATTTTGTAACAAATAATTTGATATTACCAACTAGTTTAGAATCAAATGTTGTTGAACTTCATATCAATATGGAATAAAATGTTTCTCGAAATGTTCCTTTTTTTTAAAGAAAAAATGTTCTCTTTTGGTGAACAAAAATGATTTTTTTATCCAATTTCAAAAACTTGAACATTATGTCACACCTTCAAATCTCTTCCACCAGTGTACTCTTCCCTTTTGAGAAACTAGCTCTTACTATTGTTACATGCGAGGAAAGAGTGATGAGATTTAGGGAATCTTAATAGCAAAATCATTTTCTCAATATATGTCAAATGCAACCCACATAACACAATACCTCATAACCAAATAAATTGAATAAAATGTATAAACTGAATAATGCATGCACATGGCCATGGCAATAACTAGCTAGAGTAATGAGTTTGCATGTTTTCTTGCTTAACTACAACAAATATGACACAAATAAAGCTGCAACAATCATATGCATAAAGTGTTGGTGTAGTTCCTACAAATAAAGTCTGTAATCCGAGTCGTGTTCTAAAATACTGTTCTTAAGAGCTATTTTGTTACCACTAACTGATAGGAAGCGGCACTTCCCAAGATAAAATGGATTCTTCCTACCATGGTGCAAGTGGTTTTCAAGTGGCTCTTAAGGCTTGGACTTATCCTTAGGTCCTAGTTTGGAGCCCTTGAGGAGGCGTTCCCTGGTGTTAGTATGCATTCAGAGGAACAAATCCCCCAAAGGAGGGGACAATACCTACACCACGTCGCCCTTCTGGTGGCTAGAGGTGGGGGTGCTGGCACATCGACCTGCGGTGGTTAGAGGCAGGGCCGTTACACCACTCAATATTCGTAAAGGTGATTTTCCTGAAATGTACCTGCAATAAGCACATTATCATATAGGATTATGAAATTATTAAGAGTTTCACTCATCATCACCAAAATGCATCCTAGCACTTTCTCACATTATAGTAAGGGACTATCAATTTAATTTGAGTGCTAACAGAACTAACAAATGACTTGTTCTTACCTATTGAACTTCCTTCATGAGATTACCAATCACAGAGGTTAGGTTGCCATTATTGTTAATTTTGAATTGACTTGAGTCCCATTCGCCTTGATGAAACAATAACTTGTTTCCTTTTTAGGGATTTTGTAAACATATCCAATAGGTTCATTGCTGACATCACATAATTGATTGAGATTACACCTTCTTTTAGCAGCTGCCTTATAATATTGTCTCAATCAGATATGTATGCTTTTATCATTAAAGGTTTTATTTTTAGCTGTAGCTATTGCAAATTAGCTATTACAATGTAAAGACATTGATAGTGTTGGTTTTTCACCTAGTGGGATATGTGCCAAGAAGTTTTTCAACCACTCAACCTTAATACCAGCTAACTCTATAGCAATAAACTCATAATCCCTTGAGGAACTAGTTATAATAGTTTTTTTTGTTGGCTTCCACATTATGGTATCACCACAAAGAGTGAAAACATAGCCACTAGTGCATTTGGTCTCCTCTGAATCTAAAATCCAGTTAGCATCATTGTATCCCTCTAATACAATGGGAAATCCACTAGAATGAATACTACAATTCATGGTACCTCTTAGGTTCTTAATACTCTTACTAGGGCCTCCCAACACTTATTGTTTAGACAATGAGTATATATGCTCAACCTACACAAATCACATGCTATGTCTAACTTGGTATTGTTCATTAAATGTAATAGACTCCCTATAATTTGTGCATACATATTTAGATTGAGTGATTGGGTCTCTTTTATTTTTCTTTAAATGCACACTAGGATCATAAGGAGTACTCAAATGAGACTCATCAAACTGTTCAACCTTTCTCAAAATTTTCTCAACATAATGTTTTTGAGAAAGTATGATACTGTTTTCATTCCTTATGATCTTAACACCTAAAATCACTTTTGATTCACCCAAATCTTTCATATCAAAATTAGAAGAAATTAAAGGAAATGTTTTGTCTCAACCACAACATCCAAGCTAGTATGAAATAAACATGTCATTGACATACAAACAAATAATTACACAGTCACTGATTACACAAGGTTTGTATTAACACATCTTTCTACTCTAACAGTAGAGAATCTTCCACCTAACGAAACTTGATCTAGGTTTTCAAGCGCTATTGTTTCAGTGCTTATTTCAAACCATACAAAGGTTTAACAATTTTACAAACTTTGTTTTCTTGCCTACGAATAATACAACCTTCAGGTTGCACTATATAAATCTTCTTCTAAATCACCATTTAAAAAAGATGCTTTAACATTCATTTGATGAATAAATAGCTTATGAATAGTATAATACCCCACTTCATTATTGATATTAATCAGAGTAACATTTGCGTAGTTCAATAGGCACATAGGAATAGCAAAAATATACTGATATTATTGATACAATATGCTTATTTATATACAGTAATTCCCCAGAAGGGTGTACAAAATAATATAGACCTTAAAACAAAAAAAAGGTCTTCAGATAACCTGCTGCTACTCTCGCACTAGTCTAGAACCTTCATTTACTGAAAATTACAGTTTTGCCCTTTGAACCGCTGCCTACTGCTGGAAACTTAATACATTTATGGAAAGGGTGAGATTCAGAGAATCTCAATAGCAACATACAATCAAACATATACGATGTGAAAACCAATATGTCATACACCATGTTATGTAAGATGATAACTCATGTTGTTTATACACTGTCCAAGGCCAAACGACTGTTTAGACCTTGGCTTATTCGTGTGCACCATGGGTCAAACCCATATCACAGCTAAGCTAATGTGCCCCTAGCACTGTGCTCATGCTATAGAAAATGGCATACTCAAGGCATATAATTATCACATAGTGCATAAAAGAAAGTGTTACTACATGGAATGTGCCATTTCCTTGCCTGTCTATCGGTCCAGCTCCGTATCTAGCTCGGGTTACTACTATATCCAAAAATTTCAAATTTAGTATAAATGAGTTATTAGCTATTCATAGCTCATGCTAAACTCAATGTGTTGGTTATCTTGACTCAAAACTACAAAATTACTAAAATACCCTTGGGGACTCGGTTCATACCCCCTTATACCCGGTCAAGCAGTACTTCACCAAAAATTATGACTCGAGCTAATCCTATACAATTTCAAGTGTAGAATCCATTTTTGACCTCAGATTGGTCAAATTACAGCCCAAATTACATTTTTACCCTTGACAACAACTATGTTAGGGTTTTAAGGGTATTTGTGTCATTTCACACCGTAAAGCCTTCACACTCCATATTATACATGTTCCCTACACAATTTTCCATTCTAAAACCAATGGAATCATTAAAAACACCAAAATCCAGTCCAAAAATAGTGATAAAGCTGCTAGAAGAAAATCATAGAAAATGGAGAAAATTGGAGTTTCTTGATTCCATTCCATTAATCACCTTCCTTTCACATCTAATCACATGTTTAACCTCTTAAATATCTTTTAAACATGATTAATGGAAAATTGGGCAGCACCTCTCCTTAGGTTTCATCATCCCAAATTTATAAAATCAACCAAAACAACCACAAATCAAGCCAACAACAACACCAATAATTAAGAATCAATAAGAGGAGCAAGGTTTATGGTTTTACCTTTGATTTCCCTTCTTCCTCTCTCTAGGCTGCCATCTTTCTCTCCCTTTTCCCTCTTGATTTTGCTTGCTAATCATGGTTTCCAAGATGGAGAAGAGATTAGAAGAGATGTACAAGAGATTGAAGCCAAGAAGAAGTGAATTCTACAACTAACTCACCTTGATTTTACTTCTTGAATCCTTGCTCTTCCCTTTGGCTCTCTATTTTTGTATTAACTCTCTCTCTCTCTTGGCAGCCATGTTTGGACAGAAATATAATGATGAAGAATGAAGGGATATGTACTCTTCAAAATATCACTCTTGCTTTATTGAAATAATAGTTGTTTATTGCAAATGAATATGTCCCTTTTTCCTTGGCCCTAATTTTACTTCTTGCATTAATATAAGCCAAGCAATTTCATTTTCTTTTGCTTCCCTTATTTGACCGAAATGTCAAGGGTAAAAACAAATAATTAAATGCCTCTATCTCTTCTTGCTTTATGACATATTGTTGTTTAATGGAAAAATTAACATGCAATGGGTCTACTTTACTTAGTCAATAATTTTCCCTTAAATAAATATGGACCAAATAAATTGATTTCTCTTTATCTTTCCATTTTGACCAAAAAAATCTCCCTATTAAAGGGAAAAATAATTACTTCTTGCTTTAGTTGTCAAATGACCATTTTGTCCATACATTTATTTCCATTTTCGCACTTGCTGAAAAATTGGGCAGAATTTTCATCAAGCTTTGAAAATTCATATCTAATTGTATAGATATCCAATTGGGGTGTTTCTAAAGGATATGTGACTCTTATTAAGTCTAGTTTTAAGGAAAAATATAAACTTTGGCCAAATAGAAGCTCAATATTCCCATAATTATTATTTTAGACGCTAACACTGAAAATTGTCAGTTTTTTTGGGCTAATTTAAAAAATACATAACTATTTATGTACATTTCCAAATAAATTATATGACCTAAAACATTAAATCTTGATAAGTATACTTTCATTTTAGAAAGTTTCACAATTTTTGGATATCATTTTCCTATTTAAAGTTGTCACACAACACAACTGCCTCAAAGGGAAACTCACTGACAACAACATTAATTTGTGTTCCAAATAACTATGTTATGTGTGTGACATCGAATTGCCTTGTTTTATCCTTTCATTTTCTCTTGATTTCACCATTTTATTCCCTTTAATGCCACCAAAGTGTAAAAGAATTTTAGGGAATAAAATTATGCCTTATTGGGACACTTGTTTAACCGGGGCTTAGCAGTCTACTTGATTCAGGCTTATTCTCAAGCCTCTAGTCCCAAAATTTGGGATGTTACAAATAGAAGTTAAGGCAGTTAGAATTCTAACATAAGAAATTATGGTTACAGGAGAGAAGGTGTCAAAATAGTCAATATTTGTTTTGAAGTATATACTTTGACAATTAACCTATACTTGTATTTATCAATAGTCCCATCGGGAAAATACTTTGTTTCTAATAACACATTTAAAACCAATAAGCTTTGCTCCTGGAGGCAAGTCTACTGAAACTCATGTTTTATTTTGAGTCAAATAATACATTTAAGCTTTTATTGCTTCTTTCAAAAAAGATACATCCAGAGAAGAAATTGCTTCATGAAAATTTTTGGGTTTATCTTGTTCCAAATAAGTATAAAAAATCATCTCCAAAAGATGTTTCTTTTCTTTGTATTTTACTTCTCCTTAAATTTTCAACCAAACTTTCATTTGAATTTTTTTCAAAAGAAGAGGAAGAATTTTCAAATCTTTTTTGAATATATGCTCAAACTTCATAGGACTTTCTTTTCTCTGCATTTTTTGTTTTAGCAATGGTGTTACTACTAAAAAATCACTTTTCAAAATTAGAAAATGATAACCAACACTTTGTTTAATATATCCAATAAATGTACAATTAAAAGTTTTAGAACCAATTTTTCTCTTTAGAATCGAGTAATGAAACTTTAGTAAAGCACCCCACACTTTTAAATGTTGAAGGTTAGGCACAAAGCCTTTCCATAATTCATAAAGTGTCTTAGTTTTCTTATGAGGTATTCTATTTTATAGAAAACAAGCAGCCAATAAAGCCTTACCCTATAAGTTATTAGGTGTTGTAGAACTTACCACTACTACAAATTAGGGAATTAATGTCACCAATTAACGTCTATTTTTTAAAAAAAAAGAGACGTTAAAAAGTAGGCGATGGTACTGTTGTAATTTTCTCCTTACTTTTAATGTTTGTTTTTACAAAACAGATGTTAAATGTTTTGTTGATTTGAGATACAACGACTGTTTTGTTAGATTTCATGTTTTGATGATAACAAATCATGTTTTTGAAGTTTATGGATTCCATATCAGCAAAAGAAGTGGTTCTGGTGATCTGAGCAAGATCACTCGAGTGATTTAGTTAATCACTCGAGTGATATTCAAGATCACTCGAGTGATCATTGAAATCACTCGAGTGATGTGGAAAATTTCCAGATCACTCTAGTGATATGGGAAATCACTCGAGTGATGCGCATAATCACTTCCAGTGATTAATAAATCACTGCAAGAAAAATTCAATGTTTTGAAAATCACTTCTAGTGAAGTCCAGATCACTCGAGTGAGACGCCAAGTTTTCCAAATCACTTCCAGTGATCCTGAATCACTCGAGTGATGAGCCAAATCACTTCAAGTGATTGAAAATTCACTGCAAGAAAAATTCACTATTTTGAAAATCACTTCCAGTGAATGCCAGATCACTCGAGTGATACCTGAAGATTTCCAAATCACTTCCAGTGATCCTCAATCACTCGAGTGATGTTGCATTTTCACTGAATCACTTCCAGTGAATTAAAAAACACTGCAAGAATATTTTACTGTTTGCCAAATCACTTCCAGTGATCTTGAATCACTCGAGTAATGTTTGAAAACTTCCAAATCACTTCCAGTGGATTCAAAATCACTGTAAGAAGAAATCACTATTTACAAAATCACTTCCAGTGATTCTAAATTCACTCGAGTGGAATATGAAAATTCATGATCACTTCCAGAAAATCAGTAAACACTGTCAGAAGCTTTCAACGTTTTTATATTCACTTCCAGTGATATTGTATTCTCTCCAATAATGATTTATTACTCCAGTAAACACTTTTAAACATACAATGTGATCCATTTGCTATTACTCCCATGAAATTCAGTAGATTTTGTTAGTCAGTCTTTGATATTAATAATCATTACTGATTGCTCCAGATTGTTGTCAAAATCATATGGTATATTATTTTACTGCTCAGTTGCGAAAACAAGATCACTCCTGATGGTTTTATTGATTTTTTAGAAAACACTTCCAGTGAATCATATTATTCTGTGGATATACAAATATTTTCTAACGGTGATATTCACAAGTGTGTTACAGCTGTACTCCACCATCACGCACATGACGAGTAACTGAACTCTCCATTCAAACGACAACTATTCGTGGGTGGCAGCAAAATTCATAAATAACGAAAAGACAAATACTGGTGCATTTGTCAAAAGCACATTTGAATCAACGGACAAATTGACAACGGTCCTCAAAGTCTCTATTATATATGTCCAGCCATTCCAAAAATGAACAACAAAGAGAAACGCCTGAATACTCTACAAGCAATATCATTACAAGTACTTCAAGCTTTCGTCTGTACTTCAGTTCTTATCTACATACTCTGTGAAAGAGATTTGTCAGTCATACTTAATCATTTCCAATAGTGATAACTTAAGGTTGAGGAACCTTAAGAAGGGATTTAAGATTACCTTGTGTAAGGGGGAGCGAGTGTCTAGAGGAACTTGCTGTTTGTATTGTGGTGCCAAGAACCCATTGAATCTTGGAAGATATAGTGAAAGGCTCAGAAGGATTTCTGAGGACTGGACGTAGGTCAAGTGGTTGAGACCGAACCAGTATAAATCCTTGTGTGAACTTTGGTGGTATCCCTTCCTTTTTATTTACTGTGCTTAAATTTTTATAAACTTTTTTTAAATTTCTGATTATTTTATAATCACCCAATTCACCCCCCTCTTGGGTGAAAAGCTTGCTCTAACATGTTTTAATGAAAACAGTCATTACATCTCCATCCTCACACCATTTTTTCTTATTTTGAGAAACAATGATTGTTTTATTAAAAACAGTTGTTGAATCTTCTAAAAAGTTTTGTCTTGGCGCAGTTGGCTAGAGTGTTGGTGACTTATCCTTAGGTTGAGAGTTCAAACCTCGTCACCTCAATTCTTTGTTTTTATTTTTTTTGAGTTACAATGACTGTTTTTTAAAAAATAGTCGTTGTAATACTTTTTTTACTTTTAATTTTAGTTTTAACGTATGTTTTGCAAAAACAGACATTAAAAACCATGCTTAAAATAGTTCTTTAGAGGAGGGAGTATACAAATACTAGTCTCACACTCATAACCCCAACGCATCAATAAAGAATGACCCAAAATGCTACGAGGGAGACCATCCATCAGTGAATGTAGATCTGGGTTTGTAAGAATAACCCAGAAGGTTTGTGATTTCGATTTTTGTCTAGCATTTCAATTTCTCTCCAAATCTAGGTCTGTGATTTTTCTTGTTCTGTGATTTCTTCCAATTTTCTTTTGATTTCTCTCTAGGTCACTGTAGATCTGCCCAACAAGAGGAAGCATGATAAAGGATGGTAGATTGAGTGTTCGATGAAGCAACAGGAGGGTTCGAAGGATATGACTGAGGATGATAGATTGAGTTTGCTGAAGGAGAAGCATGACGGTAAGTTGTCACAATCGTGTTTTCCTCTGTTTTTTCATTTTCAGTTTAGCCTTCTCTGTTTTCTGAAACTAGCCTTATTGGGTTCTCAACTCATGATTGATATGGTTTTGACCTATATTAGGATCTTTCTTTGAAGGCTAAAATATGGTTTTGTTCTAAGACCTTTTACCCTTTGATAATTCTCTGGTATTATTTTAGCTATAGCTTTGTTTTTCGATCTGTCTGAGGATTCATGTTTCATTAAGAGACAATGGCTTCTAATTCTCCTCAAGTTGTTGACTGTGCTAAACTCAACATCACTATCTTGCTCATGCAGAATAATACCACCACTCTCTTTGTCAATGTTGGTTTTCTCAGATTATGGCAATACAAAGGTTCTATAATATTCACTTTTGTAAAATTACGTACCATGTTTGATTAAAATTAAGATTGTCTTTGTCTAACAATTGAGTTTATTTTTGGCTTATTGATCTCTATCTTTGTCTCTTTTTCCTTATCAAATTACTATTATTACATGATTATATGTGTCTCACCCTCTTTCCTTGAAAGGTTCTATCATGTGGTCAAAGATAGCTATGATTGATTGTGTTTTGTAACGAAAGCCTTGATCTTTGATTCTTCAAGGAGTTGTTATTATGTAACTCCTTTGAGGATGACTTTAATTTCATCTCACCTTCTTGTATATGATTGTAATTACTTCTTTTCAGTTTCTTCCTATTCTCATATTAAAATAATAAATTATATAATACATATTTTAAGGGTAAATGATTTATGAGGTTGAAAAAATCATTACAATAATATATTAAAAATTAAAAACAAGGGATGGAAATGGATATTCAGTAATCAACTTTAATTACTTTACTATTCAGTAAGTCAATGTTTAATTATCATTTCTTCCTCATAGTCTTTCTCTTTGTTTATTTTGTTTTGTCCTCACCCATCATATATATGCAGACTAGTTAAGCTTTTACATATATACATCACACCAATTGAGATGTCTCTAAATTCAAAACATAAACTATATAATTTAATTTTTTTTGAATGAATTCAAAATATTTTGTTGTTTGTTGATGCAAAAATTGTTAGATTGTGAACATAGTATAAATATTTCATTTGAGAACAATTATATGCTTTGTTCTTTCATTTACGACCTTCTTCCCTTAATGATGATCTCTTTAGATCATTTTCCAATTAAGTTATATTTTCCAGAACTTTGCTTTAATTAATTTGTAGAACAATTTGGTTTCATACATATGAACACCTATACCAGGAGAACAATGAACTGATACATTTTTTTAAAAAAAGAAGACTTGCAACATCTATTTTTAAGAAAATATACATTGTATGCGGTACATTTTAAAAAAAAAGACTTACAATGACTATTTTTCATAAAACAGTCATTGTTTGTCCCACTTACAACGACTGTTTTTTAGAAAATAGTAATTATAGGTAGAATTACAATTAGGGAGAATTGCTAAAAACTACCTTGCAAGCAAATTAATTGTTAATTGCTACCATTGCACATGGTGGGTGATAAGTTGCACACGGGTGGATGATATTTTGCACACGAGGGATGGTGTTTGCACATTTACAGGGATGAATTTTGCACATGTGGATTATGCTTGCACATAAAGGGTGCTTGTTTGCATCCGTGGTACCAATTAGCAAATAATTTCCTTATAAGGTATTTTTGAGTCATTTTCCCTTACAATTACTATTTAAAAACAATAATCTAGTTTGACACTTTTCAATGACACTCATATACACTACCCCTTGAAAACAGTCGTCTTATGGTCTTAAAATGGACGTTAAAAGTTCCTTTTGTAGTAAGCAAGGCATTAACCATTTCTTTTAAAGTTCTATTTTTCCTTTTCAGCAATACTCAAGTGAATAAGGAGGAGTTATGATTGAACCATATTTTGATATGCTTTTTCTTGATTAATTTGGGGAATTTAATGTATTTCTTAGCCCATTATTGTATGATTAGGCACTATTTTGAGTTAGGGACATTTTTATTGAATTAAGTCTAATTAGGGTTAAAATGGTCATATTTTGTATTTCTTATGATTAATTATTCATGCAAATGATTTTTGGATCTTTGATGCTACCTTATGTAATATCCCAAAATTTTGGGCCTAGAGACTTGAGGATAAGCCTCTATCAGGAAAACGACTAAGCCCCAATTTGGAAAAAGTCCCAAGAATGACTAAAAGATAAAATGATGTTTAGGGACTATATCTGAGTAGAGAATAATTATATAGATTGTATGATGGCCCCATGTATAAAATTAGTCTAAAGAAATTATCGTAGTCTATAAGACACATGGTACTATCTAGGCCCTACAAGGATATTTGGCGCCAACTTATGGGACACGGGTGCATAAAGGCGCCATTTAGTAGGCGCAAGTATACGTAGCGCTTTTAGATAAATCCTGAGTAAATTCCGAGTAGCATTTTGGGGAAAAGCTGAGTAAGATCCTAAGTAAACACCGATAAAGTAGCTTTATTAAAGTAGCTTTAATAAAGTAGTAATGATGATTAATTATGATTCCACTTTATGGTTGGCACCATAGGAAAATGACACTTGTCCTTAATCACTACACTCACCTTTCCTACTTTTGTGTTGGCTTTGATAAGAATGTGCCAAGTGTCCCTCATGATTGCACTAGCTTTTTGCCTTTTGAGCTGGCACTCTAAAGAGGCGCTATCTAACCTCTGAGTTAGGGGAATCCATCGACCTTTGGTTCGGTCCTGTACTTGACTTTTTTGAACACCGAACCTGAGAGTCAGGGGAATTCATCAGGCTTTTCTTTACCAGACCTAAAAAGGACGCCTAAGAGAGAGAATAGAGAGGAAAGGTAAATTAAAGTGGACACTTGTCACTCTATGATCTAATCACAAGACACATGGCACACTAGGAGACTTTGGACAATACAAGATCAAATCCTAGCCCTTCAGTTCTCCTTAAGTGTTCAGCTAACCAAGAGAAAGAAGAAGAAAAATAGGAAAATTTCCAAGAAAAAGAAAGAGGAGAGAAAAACCAAAGTGTTCTTGAGCTCAACCTTTGATTTCACTACTGAATTGTTGTTTTTGGCTGACAGAGTCGTCACTAATCTTCTTATACTTAGTGTGGGCTTCCTTTCTACAATTTCAGATTTCTAATCGAAGGTATTTAAAGCTATTTACCTAGGGTTGGTGCTGCCAAACTACCAAACCAGTTGTAGAATTGTGAAGAGGCAAACCTAAGCTACAATTTGAACTGAATATCTTGAAGTTTCATTAAGTTTTCATAAAGTTCTTGGGTTGCCTTATTTTTGGCTAGACCTAATTAATGGAGAAAGAATGTGATTTTGGTGTTAGGTTAGAAATGGATTCTACATATAAAATTGTGTGGGAATAGGTTGTGAACATAATTTTAGAAGGGTTGGATTGAAAACCCAAAATTTGAAATTAAAGGAGTAGTGCAGCCATATTCATTTTCTGGGAGACAGTATGCTTGTGACATGTTTTTAAATGGCCAAATCTTATCCAATGGCTGTGATATTTTATAGGTTATTATAGGACATCCTAAGATTTAATTTGATGGGTAATATGTACCATTTAGGTTAATACATTAGGTGATATGAATTTTTAAAATTTAGTCATTAAATCTAGAATTAATTCTGGACCAGTGAGGAATGATTGAGGAATCTGGAATTGTGTACATGTAAGTAGAAGTAGGGGATATTTTTTCCTTAAATTAGACTTCAAGAGTGTCACATAGAACCTTGAACCACCCCATTTGGATTTTTTTAGAGTTAGTTATGAATTTCTAAAGCTGGTCAATGAAATCTAACATATTAGGGTGACCAACGAATTTGTGGCATTTAAGGCAATTTGAGACAAGAATAGGTCTAAAGATAAGCAACATGTCCTAGAGGCTAATGTAACCATATTGGACATTCAATTGTCATAACTCTAATGATGTGATTATATATCTAGGGTCATGAGATGACAAGAAAAAGGAAATGAAGGTTTCCTGAGCAATTTCAGTGGTTGGAAGAAAAGATACAAGAGGAAGACATAAAGACAAATGTAGTGAACTTACCTAACCTATATGTACTTGATATTTATGCTTGTGTATTGATATGTCTAATTACTTTGCTTGATTATGTGAAGCATGTATGAATGATTAAAGCCATGTTTCTGTTTATGCTATGGCCATGAGTATGTTGCATGAAACATAGAGCATGCAGATATGTCATTATGTTAACATGAGCCTATATAAGACAAGCATGTCATGCATTAACCATTTATATTACATGCATATTTGGTACTATTTTCTACTGAGATTCTCTCAAATCTCATCCTCCCTCATCCAACCACATAGGCATGTGAGCATAGAAGAGGAAAGCAGAATGATGTGTCAGAAGAAGTCGCAATGAAGAGTTGAAGATTAGTATGCGCTAATCCGTTATGTAAACATTAACGTTTAAAGAAGGTTAATTTTATAACTTGCATGATATATGAATTGGTTTTACTAAGCATGATAATTGAATTAGAAATGGGTAATCGCATGGTACGAGCTCATTGGTTGAGTAAGTATAGGAATTAATAAGCAGAGAAAAAAATCTAATAGTAATTAATGGAGTGAAGTTAGTAACCCCGTGAATAAAAATAAACAATATGATAAATATGGTTAACCAAATGAATAGTGACCACAAAAGAAAAAGTATAAGTTCAGGTATGGGGCCTGTAACTAACATTTTTCTTTAAGTTGTAGTGCTTCTTAACGAACAGAAAATGGGTCTAAGTAGCGGGTGTTACACCTTATGCTTAGTCTTGTATTGTAGGTACTGGAAGAAATTGAACCAAATTTGAAAATGAAAGTTTGGGCTCAAATTGCAAAAATTAAAGTTTAGCCCCACAAATGTTTTAAAATTTGCAATTTAGTTTCTCCATAAACTTTTGAATCTTTTATTTTAGTCCCTAGTTAAAATTTGTGTATTAACTAGAGAGTAGGTCTGAAAATTGACCTGAAGCTTGTGATTAGAGAGCAAGTGTAGAACACTAGAGCACTACAGAGACCTCAAACTAGACCCTCACCATCTTCATCTCATCTCCACATTTGCCTCTTCAGCCACGGTCTATGGCGACATTTGTAACATCCCAAATTTTATTCACCAAAATTTCTTGTACACTTGATTATACTAAATGGAATAAAATGGTGAATTTTGGTGCACTTGAAATAGCCAAATTGTTGGAAGTAGAGGTTACATGAAATTTTAGCTAAGTTAAGACATAAAGCTCAATTTTGTCTTCATAAAAGCCTAATATTGTAGCTTAAAATTAAGAATGGAAGAGAACAATTTTTAGCCCAATAAATGATGAAAATTTTGACCAAAACAAAAAGGGAAAAAGGAAGACAAAAATTGGTTTAAAAATTGAAGAAAATGTAAGGGTAAAATAGTCATTTGGCTAATAAATTAAAAAGACAATATTTTCACCTTTATTTATGAACAAAGTCGGCCAAGATAGGAAGAAGGCAAGGAAAAATATAATTTTGTCACCTTGCATGCCATGTGAAAGTTTAAGAAGCCATATGGAAAAAGGAAGAGCAAAAAGCATGACATGTGTAAACATTTCCATTAAAATAATATTAATTTAAGGAGGTGGAAGATGATTTTTACTTAAAAGCATTTTAGCTCTTCTGAGGCCATATTTCAGCCAAGGCAAAGAAAAGAGAGAGGGAGTGAAGTTGAAGAAGACAAGAGCAAGAAGGGAGAGCTAGGGAATTCAAGAAGGCAATAGGTAACTTTGAGCTCAAAATTCAATTATTCTTGCCTTCAATTTCTTGAAAAACTTCTTCTAATCCTTATATCCTTCTTGAAACCATGTAAAGTAAGAAGAAAATCAAGAAAAAGAAGAGGAAGAGGGCACGATTTTAGTGAGAGAAACAAGAAGAATCAAGGTAAATGATAAGTAAAATATTTGCATATTCATTTTCCCTTATATGATGATTTTGTGGACTATATTTGCTGAATGTAATTAATTTGGGTGTAATTAATAAATAAATAATGATTTTCTTGCAGCCATGGATAGTATCGGATTAAAAAGAATTAAAGAAGGCATTTAAGGGAAAGTTACTATTCACTGTGCACTGTTCATGTGGGGGGTACTGTTCACTGTGCAATGCAACAGTTTCACTGTAGCGGACGGTGTGGTCGGTTCACTGTAGCAGTGCGGTTCCTGTAGCAGTCGGTGAAATGTAGTAAGTGGGTGGTCGGTTCACTGTAGCAAATCACTGTAGCAAAATCACTGTAGCAGTCCGAAAATGAAGCCTATAAATAGAGCTTCTTGGCACCCTAAAATAAGGAGAAAAGAGGAGGAAGGAAGAGAGAGAGAGAGTTTCTATTTTAGAGAGAGAGAGTTGTTATTTTTAGAATTTATTTCTTGCATTTTTTTACTTCTTGCATGCCTCCTACATGGATGGTTTTACCTCCTGTATGGAAGGCCTAGGTAGTCCTCCTTTATGGATGGTATAGGTTGCCACCTACATGGATGGTTTTACCTCCTATATGGTAGGCTAGATTTTCCATTTTCATGCATCTTGTAGTTGTAGTTTTATGTTTTTGTAATTAATTTTTATGTAATATTTATGATGTTGGTAATATATTTTGGTTTTGTTTTTAATTTTATCATGAGCTAAATTTTCCTTTTCCTAGGGTGATGACGTAGCTTACTAATGACGGATTGAATCTTAACTTATTAAATCTATTTTTAATTTTTCCTTCATGATTAAGTTTTAATTATTGCTCTTAATGCTTACAATTGATTGGCCACCTTTTAGATGATTTTAATATGCATGTTGAGACCGGAAGGAGATACATGTGTGTGGATCCTATAATTAAAACCATAATTTGCATATGGAATAGGAATATATTCATATGGGTTGTGTAGTCTTAATTGAGTTCCATAAATCTTAATGCATAATTGATTGCTTAAATTCATATAGGAATATATTGGGTTAGCAATTAATTATAGAATTACTTGACCTTGGAAGAGGCTAGTAATTAAAATAGGGAAACTCGACTATGAATCATGTGGAATAAATAGGACTAGAGTAGATAAGTGATTCAATCCGGAATTTATTAAGTGAAATCTAATCCCTAGGGCTTTTACTCATATTTGTCTTTATATCACTTGTATTCATATTTCATCATTTCTATCTTGCAATCTCAATCACAACTAATCAACCGACTAAATAGAATTAAAATTACCAATTTTGGTACTTAGTGATCAATCCTCGTGGGAACGATACTCTACTCACTTCTATATTACTTGATTACGACAGTGTACACTTGCACTTCTAAATACACCATCCTACACTCGTAACAGTAAACTTGAAAACTTGTCTTCTCTTATTGATTTGTAGTGGTTGTTGGTGATTTGTGGTGGTTTTTAGCTTGGTTTGTCTTGAATTTGTGATTTGGGATGCATGAACCCTAAGGGGAGGTGCTATCCAATTTGCCATTAATCATGTTCAATGGGTGTTACTCATGCAATAGGCCCTGGGCATCCAGTTCACTGTCACTAGTGGATGTTAGTATGTATTTTTTTTGGCATCCTTTACTCTTTTGTCCATTCTCACCCGTGACCTTCACTCTTACAAGGTTGTGACTGTGAGCTTGCTTTTAAAGAGGAGGAGGTTGGACCTTGAGCTTAGGCCTCGAGTCGATTTGGGAAAAGCAAAGGAGAAGAGAGAAGAAAGAGACCTTCGCCTCACACTATAATACCTTATATCCAATAGACTCAAATGACTGCAAAAGAGTAGTGTAATAAGTTGTGCAACCAGGATCCAGTCCCAAATTAAACAAACTTTGGAAAACGCTTACAAATTCCAAACCTATCCCAGGAAAACTTGGGATTGGAAGGGATTTTTATGAGGAATAAAATATTTTCCAAACAATTTTACAAACATTCACTATCTCACTAAGTCTCATCGGCTTTTCTTTTTGTTTTGTTAGAGTGTGCGATCAATTCTCTGCTTAAATAGCACATTTCATACTTTATTACCAGTTCTACTATTATACCATCGTTAGGTTTATAAGTTATTTACACCATATACAGGCCTAAAATATACAAAATATTTCAAAATAGACAACCAACAGAAAATTAAAGCCTTTCTGCTCCAGCTTCTAGCTGTTCGTATTTACCTTCTTGCCCTTCGAGCTACTAGCCTATATTATAAATTTGTTTATAGAAAAAGGGTGAGATTCAAAAGAATCTCAGTAGTAACAGATAGTTAATCATATAGATACAACATCATAAAGCATGTCACACAGCCATCAAAAATAGAATTATCACAATAGTATTTAGTTCAACATATCACAATAGCGCTAGGTATGACAAATCACAAGGCCCTGAGTGTTACCCGAGCAATAAGCCCCAGGCGACAACCCTTCATAATCAGAATATGTCAAACAATTCATGATGAAACCACAAACATACAATGTATCTTATAACATATGAAAGATAAATTTACTCCCTGGTCGCTTCCTTTGAGCAATATCAAACTATTTCTCTAAGCTCGGATAAGTCTTGGATTCCGAACAGTTGTTAGGTCTTATAATTAGAATTTATGGATGACAGGTTAGTATTTCGTTCAGTACTTGCATAATCCAATTAGTCAAGTTGGTTGTCATTAAGGTTAATACACTAAACCAAAAGCAAAGTCAAAGTGGTCCAACTATCCCAAGTTCGTTAACTTCACCCTCAAAGTTCAACTTAATTACTTAATGCCACTACATTTTCCTTATTTTTGCACTTGTACTCAAATCTGCCAAACTTTTCTTTAATTTTTGAAAATTCATAACTAATTGTACAGATGTCCAATTATGATTATTCTAAAGGATATGTGACCCCTAATTAGTCTACTTTTAGGGAAAAATATAGCAATTACACTTCTTGATGCATATCAATACAGTATCTCACTTAATTGATCACTGCCCCCAGAATTCACCAATTTTCCAGACCCAAATTTAAAAATGTAGAACTCTCAGCACACACATCCAAATGACACAAATGACATATCAAATTAAATCTTGACATGTCTACTTTTAGACTGAAAATTTTTACAAATTTTGGACATAATTTTCTTATTTAAAACCATCATGTAAATAAATTGTCTTGCACATAACACACACTAGTAGCATTTCAACTTTGCAGTATATATTTCCAGGGGTTTAGAATTTACAACCAAGGCTATTCCCACACAGTTTTCCATTCTAAACATAATGGTAATGTCAAAATCATCAAAATCATAAAGCTCTATCCCCTACCTTTCTAACCGAACAGAACCACTAATCATCCAAAAATTGCCAAAATAGAATTTTGTCCAACAACTTAGTCCAATATCATCATAAATCATAATCTAACTATACACACGTGATTAAATCTAAAAAATACCCCTTGGATGAAAAATGAGCAGTACCCCACCCTAAAAAAACTCATCCAAACAATAAACCAATCAGTTCAAAATAAAGCCTATGCTTACCTCTATACGTTTCAGCAATCGGTTCGGAAATCCAGCAGTACTCCAGCAAGCGAGACGACACCAAACACCTCCAAATGAAAATCTAAAATCATAGAAATGAAGCTTGGGATGAGTAGAAGAAGGTTTGTGAAGGGTATTTTGGGAGGAAACACTGATTCGGTAATGTTACGATGAATTAAAGTTCTTGAAAGTTACTATTCACCTTCTATCTCTCCTCTAACTTTTTCCTATTTTTTGTGACTTAATCTGATTTTCCCTTGATTTTTGGCCATTTGGCCAAAATTATATGACTAGAAAGGGTCTTGGAAAAGTCATGCCAAGTGCCAAGTTCTCATGGTGCCATTTGTTCGGTGATCCACTGGTTTGGTGACATATGTCACTTACTTTAATAAAGTGGGTTCTGCCTCTTTACTCAGGTTTTTAGCTGTCCTTTTTTTCAAGAAAAGTAGGGGTCTGATGATTTTTCCTGGCTCCCAGGCTCGGTGTTTGGGGAAATTAGTTGGGTGACTAGACCGGAGACTATATTTACACATAATTTGGCACCGGTGAGTTTCTTCCAAATACTTATATTTACAAGCAATATCAGGCACTCATATTTTAGTATGTTACATACACCACAGTCTATCCTTTAAGCACTGCCGTATCATTGTTCTTACCACCATCATCATACCCTTCCCTTTATTTCCTATCAGTTTCATAGCTTCATTACCCTTACTGCCTAAGCTCTGTCAACACTCTCCTTCCACCTCACCTCTACTTGTAACATTTCAAAAATTGGAAAAAGGGATAAATTTTTCCAAAAAAAAAGAAATTTAAATATTGATAAAATAAATTTTGAGAATTTAAGGGCCTATTTTCCCAAAAATTTGAGGAAAAATATTTAGAGGTCATAATTTGTCTAAAACTTTTTAGGAACATTATTTGAAGGCTTTGTGAAGCTAATTAAGGAAGAAAATCCTTAAAAATGCTTAAATATTAATTTATGGAATTAGAAAATGAACCAATACCAATTTAGAAATTAAGAAAAGTTAGTAACTTTATTATTCGAACCCGAAAATCGGCATTCAATTGAAGATAATCCAAATTATGGAACCTAGGAAATCTAAGGAATAATAAACTACACAAAGTGAAAAAAATTAGAGCCTAGTGTGGGAAATAGGATAAAAATGTCAAACCCCTTAATATTTTGACATTTATCATAGTATTAATGTGCAGTTCAATGGGCATACAGAAATAGCAAAATTATACTGATATAAAATTCTTGATTACATTATAGGAAATTCCTATAGGGTTTGTACATGTTTAATGCAAATCACAAAAATACAAAAGAAAAGCTAACAGATAACTAACAGAAAATTTCTTGAACTGTATCAGATCCTCAATTGCCGGTATCTACCACTTTGCCTTCCAAGTCACTTCCTCTAGCTGAATTAATTTTATTCATGGAAAGGGTGAGATTCAAACAAATCTCAATAGTAACATGATATCAATCATATAAAATGTAAAAGTTAAACATGCAATGCAACATATGATGCAGTAGATAATAATGCAGTGTACATGTTTGTCAAACAATGTTCAGGATCAAAGAAATGATCAAAATAATCGCCTTGTCCCTACTTGCCACATCGTGATCACAACAATGTTTCGGAGTAGGCATTAACATGTCCGTACTTGCCACATTAATGTTCCGGAGCAGGTAACAACCTGTTCATACTTGCCTTAGCTGGGTCCTACTGGCCTTATGGTACTTGTGATGTTCCCATGGGTTGGTACTTGAGATTTTCCCACACTGCAGTAAGGAATCTCATCAATCATATTAGCCGACCTAGACTGGATACCCTTAGGCCAAAAGGTACTCGTGCTTTTTCCTCAGGGTGGTACTTGTGCTTTTCCCACACCCAGCTCTAGGATTTATTGCCATTCACATATCATTGCACAGAACATTGTAGACAATACATATTAATAATCCCATAGAATATGAGAGAAAGAGTTACTACCTCGAATCCTTTTCAAAGCCTAGCTAATACCGGTCCTTTAACTTTTCGTCCGGCTCGGGCAAATATTAAATCCTAAAATTCCAATTAGACAAAAAATGAGTTACTACTGATTCATACCTTGTTCCAAGACTCATAAAGTTGGTTATTTTTACCCAAAACTCATAATTACCAAAATGCCCCTAGGAAATTCGATCTAATTCCCTTTATACCAGATATAACTGTACTTTTCCAAAAATTATGACCCGGGCTATTCCTACACAATTTCGTGTGTAGAATCCATTTTTTACCTCAGTTTTAGTAAAATCACATTACATTTCCAATTTTACCCTTGACATCCACTAATTAGGGTTTTAGGGGCAAAATTATTATTTCACACCATAAATCCTTCACACTCCACAATTCACATATTTCCTACACAATTTTTCATTATAAACACAATGGAATCATCAAATCTATCAAATTCTAGCTCAAACACCCAAAATCCAGACTGGCTGAAACTTTGAGAATTTAAGGGAATTTGGAAATTTCATGATTTCATTCCTTTAATCACCTTCTTTTCACCCTCAATCACTTGTTTAACTACTTAAACACCATTTTTGCATGATTAATCAAAGTTTAGGAAGCACCTCCCTTAGGTTTCATGCATCCCAAAACACAAAACTAAGCCAATCTAAGCCACACAATCAACCAAAACACCAAGAACAATCATAAATCATCAAGAGATTACAAGTTCTCTAGCTTACCTTGCTTCTCTTTGATTTTCTCTCTCTAACCGTCCCTTCCACCTCTTATTTCTCTTGATATTCTTCTTGTTTTACATGATTTCAAGAAGGATGTGAAGATTAGATAAGGACTTCATGAGGTTAAAGGAAAAAACAAGAGAATTCAATTACTAATTACCTAGTTTTGCCTCCTTGATCTCTCTTGCTCTCTTCTTGGTCTTTGTTCTTGTTCAAGCTCTCTCTCTCTCTCTTCCCTTCCACTCTTGGCCAAAATATGGCCTTAAGGGGCTGATATGCCCTTTAATAAAATCACGTTCCACCTCCTTATAATTAATATTATTTTATTCCAATTCTCTTACACTTGGCAATGTTTCATATCTTCTTTTCCATATGGCATTTTTTATGCTTCGACATGTCCATATATGTGGCAAAATCTTATTTCTTCTTGCCTTTACTCCCTTTGGCTGACTTTATGCTTAAATAATGGGAAAATATTAGCTCTTGATTTTTATTAGTCAAATGACTATTTTACCCTTACATTTTCTTCAATTTTTGTACTAAATGTTGTTTTCCTTCTTCCCTTTTCTTTTTGGCCGAAATTTCCATCATCAATTGGGCCAAAAATTTTGCTTTTATATACTAAATTTTAGACTTCAATGTTAGGCTTTTATGAAGACAAAATTGTGCTTAATGTCTTTCTTAGCCCAAAATTTCATATAGTCATTATTTCCAACATTTTGGCTACTTCAAGTAGACCAAAATTTACCATTTTATTCTATTTTTTATAATCAAATATACAAGGATTTTTAGTGAACAAAATTTGGGATATTACAAAAAACATACCTATATATCAACACTTCAACTCTCTTTCACCCACACGTCTTCATACCCATACACACAAACCTCCAATTAGACAAAAAAAATCCCTCCCTTTTCATTTCATTTATTCAATTAGATACAATACAAGAAAGAGATAAAGAGAGAGAGAAAGAAAGAGAGGGAGAGAAGTCGAAGAGAGGCCAAGAGTTAAGAACATTATCGGAGAAGAAGAAGAGAGTTTTATGCTTCACATACAGCTATAGATTTCAATAAAGGTGAGTCTCCTTCACCTTTAGCTTGCTTTTTCAGTTGAATTTGAGGTTATTCTTTGGTGGTTTTATAGGTAAAAGTTTGGTGTTGCTGGAAAAAGAAAGTTGACACCTACAAATGTAAAAACCAGTATATGCATGTCAGTTTTGGGGGAAATTTTGGGATTCCTTTAGTTCAGTAATTAGGTCAACAAATATAGGTAACATGTGTAGGAGTATGTAAGGTTAAATTTCAGGAGGTTTAGAGTATAAAACTAGGATTGCATGTTAGTTTCTTCATCTCTTTCAGTCACCCAAAAAATAGGGTAATTTGCCGAAAAGTTGCAGAAGCTCAAACAAAGTTCATAGGTGGAATTTCATAATATACCGAAAATTCCATACTTGTACTGTTTGAGTATGTATAAATTTTTCAGTTGAATGGGCCGGTGCAAGATATATGTATATATGTATACTTGTGTGTTAAACTTGGAAATAATTCAATAAACTTTAATGCTTCTAGTGGGCACCCAAAATGGTGCCAATTTAGGGAAAAATAAGGGAGAAAGGCGCCATATGGCAATATAGGACCCACACAAAAACCTCGATGTTTCCTGAGGCATATCAGTGCACAGACTTAGTAGTTCTCAGAGACTCAGGGGTAGGTGGCACCATCTTAGAGCATTCAGGGGATGCATGATGCCACTTAGCCTAAAGAAGGACACGTGTCGTAAAACCAGCAGCCTTGTATCAAAAAGTAGCTTTATTAAAATAGCTTTAATATAGTAGCTTTATTAAAGCATCTTTTGACATTTTCCTCAGATTAGCTAATCAAAAGCCAACATCTACTATTGGATATATGATAAAGGTGAAAAAGCTAGTGCAACCCACTGGTCTCTAGCTTGGCTATATACCCGATTTTACCTACTACTTACCTGAAGCTGAATGAATCCTTCTCCCTTGATAATTAAATTTTCCTAATTATGTTAAAGGTGAAATGAAGACAAATTTTAAGAGGTGCAACAGGTACCTTACAGTGTAAAGTAAGAATATTTGGTACACATAAACACCGGTTACCCGATAATTCCTAAAAAGGAGCCTCCAACACCTTAATTATTTTATGACATGCACCATATGTAATGGACGACCCAGAGTCTCAATATCTTCTATCCAAGTGGTTAAGACTAGCATATCAATCTCCATCTAGCTAGCCAGGAACCGTCCCTCCTCTTAGGGATTTATTTCGCCTCCCTCAGAACTCGAGGCCACGACTTGAGGATAAGTCATGCCTTAAGAGTTCCTTGGTAACCATAGTGTAGGTGTGTACCAGGGACCTCTTAAGGCATGAATTGTCCTCAAGTTTTGGCCTTAAGTCCTTAGGGAGATGAAATAAATTCCCAAGAGGAGGGGACATTTCCTGGCTAGCTAGATGGAGAATAAGATACTGGTCTGGACCGCTTGGATAAAAGAGATTGCGACTCTGGGTTGTTCGTTACACCATAGTTTATTTTAAATATTTTAGGCCTCTCCCTCTCTCTCTTTAAGTTGGCAGAAAATTTGTGAAAAATTTAGAGAAAAAGAAAAAGGAGAGAAATTTTCGTGTTCTTTGCCAATTTGAAGCCCGAAATTGCATTTTCAGCTCACAAAGTCTTCATTAAACTTCTTCTACTCATCAAGAGAAACATTTCTATAGTTTTAAAATTATGATATAAGGTGTTTGGTGTCATCTCCTTGGAGGAAGTACCGTTAAAATTCTAAAACCGATCAGATAGACGCGTAGAAGTAATCGTAAGCTTTAATATGAGTATAACATCTTACTATTTTGCTGAGTATTTTTGCAGTTCTTGACCCCTTATGTTTAGGACAAGGTGCTAAAATTGGTCTTTAATGGTTGATTAATGATGAATATATGGTTAATAAAGAGTTTATGGTGGTTAATTACATGTTTGAAGATTAAAAATTGCAAAAACACAATTTGTGTTTTAGGGTTTAGATTTGGCTAGCCCTATTTCGTGTGGTTAGAGTAGGAATTTGATTAATTTGATGTTTGAAATAGATGATATGGCTAAAATTACATAGGGATAGCATGTGGTTATGAGTTTTAGATGATTAGTTAGAAAATACAAATTTTGGAATTCAAAAGGGTGTTGTTGAGTCTGCCAAATTCATGGTAGTCTATTTGTGAGCTATTCTTGAATGGTCAAAACTTGTATAATTGCTATGATATTTTGTAGGAGTAGACATCCTAATATTTCTAATGATAGGTAATATGCATCATTTGAACTTGCCAATTATGAGTTATGCCTTGTTAAAGTTAAGACACAAGCACTGTAATGTATTTTCAGGCAGTGATGTTGGTCATCAGTTCTTAAGGTTGTGACCCTATAATTGTCCCTAAGTAGTATTTTTCCTTGAAAAATGACTTAAATAGCTTTACATATGACTTGGAATCACCCTATTTTGACTTTTCAACATGAAGTTATGAATTTTCAAAGTTAGGGGTCAAAACTGCCAAGTTGGGTTGACCTATAGATTTGAAAAGTTTAAAGTCAATTAAGTCAAGTTTGATTCCAAAAGATAAGGCCATGTGATAGAAGCCAATGTAGACCCTATTTATTATCATTTAACTTAATATACTAGACTTAGAAGATGTTTAACCAAGTAATGACACATTCATCATGGATTCTAACTTATAGGATTTGATATTTGCCTGGACCAGCCAAGAGATTCATAACTAAGGATGAGTAATCGGAAAAGTGTCAGGTAGTAACTCTATCTTTCATACACTATGTGATTGCTTATATGCTTTATGTTGCCATGTTCTGTGATATGAATTTCATGTTATAAAACCTAGCTATGGTTTGTGAAAAGCAAAAGTACCACCCGGTGGCAAAAGCAAAAAGGGTGAGACAAATACAGACAGACAATCATATGTACCAGAACATTAAAGCAAGTAGGGGTCAAATAGTCATTTGATCCTGAATAATAAACATAGTACGTCTAGTAGGGACAAAATATTCATTTTGATCATGAATGTCAAGCAAACAGATAAGTTTACAGTATTTTATTTATGTTACATGATATGGTGCATTGCATGTTTATTTATCGTATTTTATATGATTGATTGTATGTTACTACTGAGATTCATATGAATCTCACCCCTAATTTAAACCTATAAATGAGAGGTTTTTTCTTAAATTTTTTTTATTTTCCCTTAATGAATGATAATGCCAATTTGGACACCAATAATCATTAATAAGAGCATTTTTTTAATTTTTATTTTTTCCTTTAATGATGATTGCCAACTTAGACCCCAATCATCATTAATGAGAGGATTTTCCTATTTTGTCTTCTTTTTTAAAAAAAATTTTCTCTTTAATGTTGATTGCCAATTTAGACACTGATCATCATCAATGAGAGGATTTTCATTTATTTTTTCTTTTTATTATTTTATTTTTTAAGTGGAGCCCAGACAAAATAAGGTGTTAACAGTTATCCCTCTTTATTTATTTCAAAGCTGAGAAAAGTGAGATTCTCGTCTATGAAGCAAGTAAAGATAAGAAAAAGTATTTTTTCCTGTTAAAAGAATAAAGTAGCCCCATTTGGAACTAAAGAGGGTTTAGAAAAAATACAATGCCTATACCCCTATTTACTTGGTTCATAGGGGAGAAGAACGCTGGAGGAGCTAGATGATTACTTAGAGTAGGAGTGAAACACCTAATTACATAGGACTTTGGTAGGGCATAAAAGAATTGTGCTAGCCGTTACTGGGCTTTGAGAGTGTCTGCTGATGCAGGGCTTTGAAATAATAGTGCCTACCATTACAGGGCTTTAAGAGAATTATGCTAGTCATCACTAGGCTTAAAGGGTGCTTGCTAATACAAGGCTTAGAAAGGGTACTAGCTGTTACTGGGCTTTGAGGGTTCCTGCCGATACAGGGCTTTGAAAGAATAGTGCCTGCCATTACAGGGCTTTAAAATAATTGTACCAAGCATGATCGGGCTTTAAAAGAATTGTGCCAACCGTTACTGAGCTTTAAGGGTGTCTACCGATATAGGGCTTTGAAAAGGGTACCAGCGGTTACTGGGCTTTGAGTGTATTTGCCGGTACATGGCTTTGAAAAGGGTGCCAGTCGTGATTGGGCTTTGAGGGTACCTACCGGTAGAGGGCTTTAAAAAGGTGCCAGCCATCACTGAGCTTTGAGTGTGCCAGTACAGGGCTTTGAAAAGGGTGTCACTCGTTATTAGGCTTTGAGGGTGCCTGCCAGTGAGGGCTTTGAAAAGGTACCAACCGTCATTGGGCTCTAAGGGTGCCTGCTGGTACAGGGCTTTGAAAAGGATGCCATGAACATATGATACAGCTTGAGTAGTGCTTATGATTATGCGAATAAAGATAATGACACTGATGATGAAGTGCTAATGGTGATGTCATAAATGAAGATGATGATGACACTAAGTGTGTGGTACCCCCACATGAGAAGGTTTATGAACTATGATGTTGATAAATATGATAGTAGTCATGATGATAATGCTAATGTTGATGTTGATAATGAAATGCTAATAAGGATGACGACAATGATTCTGAAAAACTAAAAATCACTCAAGTGATTCTCTAATTCACTCAAGTGATGTTCAGTGTTTCATAGTCTGTTATTCGTCCAGTTGAGCAAGGTCTGGTTATTTGATCATATCTCTCTAAATACAACTCCGATTAAGACCAAACCAGTTGTATGTGAAACTAGACTCAAAATTCGTCATTTGGACACCAGAAGAAACATCAAAGGAGCTCTGATGAAGGAGATATAATTGTTTGAATTTGGCATTCATATCAGTGTCACTTTCTGGAACAGGTTTGGTATTTTGGCTATAACTCTCAAACCACTGCTCCTATTGAGCTGAAACTGGTGTCATATGAAACTAGACTTCAAGATATTTCCAGTGATATATAATACAGCAATTTTGGAGCTATATTCGAAGAGTTATGACATTTGGAAGTTTACCTCTGTTTGCTGAAGAACTGGAAATGCAATAACGAAGTAAAAGTGATATGAAGAACAGATCACTCGAGTGATTCCAGAATTCACTCAAGTGATATGGCAAATCACTTCCAGTGGCGCTAGAATCACTGCAGGAATTTTTCACTGTTCCAGATTTCACTTCCAGTGGATACTGAATCACTTCCATTGAATTCCACTCTTTCTTAAATCACTTCTAGTGAATCAAAAATCACTGCAAGAAAAAATCATTGTTTCGAAATTCACTTCCAGTGATCTCCAAATTACTCGAGTAATATGTGAAATTTTCAGTATCACTTCCAGTGGCTCTGAAATCACTGGAAGAAAATTTCACTGTTCTGAAAATCACTCCCAGTGCAGCTGAATTCACTCGAGTGATTAGCTATTTTCTCAGTATCACTTCCGGTTGACATCAAATCACTGCCAGTATATCAGTATGAATCAGAATCACTTCCCGTGAAGATGAGATCACTCCCAGTGAACCTAAATGCACCTCCAATTGAAAGTCAATATGCCTCAAGTGATATATTTATTTTGGTATATCACTCCCAATGCACTTCCAGTGAATTAAATACCTCCCAGTGATTACTCAGCATACTCTTCACTGAGACCGAATCAGTTCCAGTGGCAGCTTATCAGAATCACCTTCAGAAACTTCACAGAATCATGGAAATTACTCAAGGGATTATTATCATCCAGTCAATGACATGCTTACTCTCACAAAGCCACTGCCAGTGAAATGCTTCTGTAAATCACTTCCAGAAGTATGACAGAAACAAGAAAACAGCTCAAATGATTTCATGGTACACTCGAGGGATGCTGATCACTACTAATGGAATAGTATTTTATCAAAATCACTTCCAGAAGATGTGTGAACATTCCAAGTGACGTACATCAAGTTGAAGAATTTACTCGAAGGATCTCATGGTGTACTCAGCTGATGTAGATCACTTCCGGTGAAGTAGTTATCCACTCGAGTGATATTTAAAATGTTTTCTAATGGCTATTTCTCTTAGTGGATTTACAGGTGTTATGCACTACCGATCATATGGCATACACGGATCAATATTGAAGCGACAATAAATCATGGGCAACATGTCTATTCAATAAACGATTCAACTAACATCTAAAACAGAAAGAAAGCAACGCTGAAACATTTGTAAGAGATCAACAGGAAATGCTAAAGCATCTATCAGAGCACGATCAACGGGAAAATATTTAAATACACTCAACGACCGTGCAAAGCAATGGGACTCCAACCGAAAATGAAGTAGTGTCTGTCTAAGCATCAGATGGGATTACAACAGAAAAATATCCAAATGGGCTCAACGGTCAAATGAATCAACAGACTCTAACGGATGGATGTTTACAATGGTCATCTTCCACAACTCAGCTATAAATAGGAGAGGATTCAAACACAGAAGAACAAGAAATACAATGAGAACATGAATATGTTGATATCCTAAGTCTTCAGCGTCCGACCACTCTTTGCTCTACTTCGTCTTCTATATTATGTATATTTGAGAGAGTGAGAATATTTTGTATTGTACTTCAGTGAGCATTTATACCCTCTGTGAGAGAGCTTGTAAACACTTCATCTGTATTTCAGAAGTATTCTCAAGGTAGAGGGACCTTGAGAGGATTGATCACCTTACGGTGGAAGTTGTAGAGTGAATCGCCAGTAAGAGTTTCTGCCCATAAGACTTACAAGGTGCAACCAGTAGAGAACGTTACTGCTCGTAAGACTTACAGTGGTGTAAGCGAGAGAGAACGTTGCTGCTCATAAGACTTGCACGGGTAAGCAGGAGAGAAAGGTCTTTGGGATTGCTTTGCTCGACTTGCTGTAAGAAGGAGTAAACCTTACAGTGTGTAAGGGGGAGTAACTCTTGTGAATTTATAGAGGCTTTTCTTGTGTGGATTGGAAATCTCAGGAGGAGCCTGGGGACTGGACGTAGGTCATCGTGGATTGGACCGAACCAGGATAAATCACAGTTTGCACATTCTCTTCCCTAAGCTTTTATATTTCCAGCATATACGATTTACATAATTGCAGCTTCCATATATACCAAGTTTACAATCTGCGAAAAGATTTTTAAACATCAGACTTTCTTATCATACACCCAATTCACCCCCTCTTGGGTGTCAGTCAGTTCTAACACTTAGAAATTAAGGTATATTTGAGTTTAATTCTTGAATTTCTAGTTTTAAGTAAAATGAGATTGAGGGATAATTTAAAAAATAGGGATATGTTTTTTAGACCGATTGAACCACATTGAATACCTAAATCACAAGAGTCAAAAGCATATTGGAAGCCATAAATTAGGAATACTTTAGGCATAAGCACAAAAGAGTAATTATGATAACTAACTAATTTAAAATTAAAGGGCAAGAATTTTGAGTGGGTCAAGAATAACATAATCTTTATTATGTTGATAAATTAGAATAAGTAATAACCCCACTCTTCATAAATTAAAATTATAGGATACGATATTTGCTCAAGCCCTAATAGGACTCAATTCAAAGAAGGTAAAACCCAGGAAAGGCATTCAGATAGTAACTCTTTCTCTCATCTATTATGTATTGTTCTACATGTATGGATTTACTATTGATTATATTCATTTTATGAATATATGGAATGATGTTGGATTGTGTGTCCTAAGGTCGTAAGTCCCAATGTGCATTGTTGCATGGGATATAACCCTGGGTTGTAAGACCTAATATGCATTCAGAGTAAGGCTATAAGACCCGATGTGACTAGGGCATGGGGTGTATCCCTAAGCTATAAGACCTTTTGTGCAATCTGTATTGTGATGGACTGTGTGTCCCATGGCCGTAAGTCCTGATATGCCTAGGGTATGGATATATCCCTGGGCTGTAAGACTTGTTATACCAAATGTGTTGTATTGAACTATGTGTACTGTGATTGATGTTGTGTTGTGTAATATCTTGAATATTAGGACTAGAGGCTAAACAATAAGCCTGAATAAAGTAGACTACTAAGTCTAGTTTAGTAAGAGTTCTAAGAATATATAAGAAATAGAATGAATTTTAGAAACCGTACTCGGAATAGAATATGAACTTCGGTGTGAATTAGTTGAAAGAAAATACCCTGATTCCTTTAAGATGTGTCAGAATGACATAAAACCTAACCCGAATCCAAAGGAAAAGGGAAATGGTGTTTAGAAAGAAGTAATAAAGAGAAAGCAAAGAACTAATGGCATAAGAAATAATATTGCCTTTCAAGGGCAAAAGAGGCAATTGCCACTTGATCTTGAGGTTAAAATTGGAAGACAAAATGAAAGGCTAAGATTTGTCCTTGAAAAGAAAGAGTAATCATGAGGTTGAAAAAGCAAATTAACTCCCTACCCTCATGATATTAAAAACGTCCAAGAGGAAAAAATAGGGGAAATAAAGAGTTTGGTCAAAGTTTCAAAGCACTTTACAAGAGGACTTTGGCTAACTTGAACTTATATACCAAGAGGCATTTGGTCAACATTTCTCCTTCCTTTTTGATGAAGCATTTCATTCAAGACTAAGGGAAAGAAGGGAGTATAAGACTTAAAGCAACTTTATGTCCATTGACCAAGCCAAAAAAGAAAGGAAGAAAAGAAGAAGAAAAGTCAACAAGCCTTGCAATCGATTACCACTTGGAAAGTTTGACCAAAAGCAAGATTTCAAGAACACTTTTGTCAACATATTTCTCTTCATGTTGAGTGTGAATTTTGGCCGACAAGCCAAAGAGGGAAAGAGAAAATATAAAATCACTTAACCAAACCAAAGTTGAACAATTAACCAACAACTTTTCAAGAAACCATGACATGTTTACACTGCATCTATTTCTCCCAACTTTCTCTTAAATTTCAGCCAAGTATATTAAAGAGGTGAGGATTAAATATTTCGGCACATCACTCTCTCATCTCACTCCAAAAGTGACAGCCAAGTGAAGAAAAAGAAGTGGAAAAAGAAAAAGGAAAGAAAAAGAGCAAAGTAAGTTAAGGTGTTCTAGACCAATTTTCACCCTCTAAATCACATTTCTAGCTCTTAAGGTCCTCATAAATGTTGTTCCTCTCAACAAGAGCTTCATTTCTATGGTTTTATTTTCTTGAAGAAAGGTGTTTTATGCTATCTATAAAGTGCTAAAGTTGGAGAAATCAAGAACAAGCCCTAGAAAGTGAAAGAGGTGAGCTTAGGCATTAATTTGATCTATGTATTGTGAAATTTGATTGAGTTTTATGGATTTTCCTCGCTGCCATAATTTTATTCATTAAGGGTTTTGAGGGTTTCATGATGCTTTAGTCATATACATGTGATTATATGATGTTTTAGAAGCATATGAGCCTAGCTTAGTGAATAAATTATGAATTGGTGAATTGTTACTTTGTGCCCTAATTTTTGGTTAGAACAGGGCATGAAGAAGGAGTATGATTTTTGTGTTTTAAAGGTTTCCAATGGATTCCTTGAGTAAAATTGTGTAGGAATAGGTTGTTGGTATAATTTTAGAAAGAATGGATTTGAAATCTTAAAATTGGAATAATCCTACCAATTAGGGTTTCCGTGTGGCAATCTGAATATGTTGTGTTTTTGGGTAATATAATATTGTCCAATGGCCATGAAAATTTCCATAATAAAATTATAATTTTAAAGCTTTAATTTGATAGGTCATTTGTGCCATTTGGATTAGTACATTAAGAATTATGAATTCTTGAACTTAGGCATTGAATCTAGAATGAATTCTATGGCAGTGAGATTTTAGTCATAGTTCTAGAATTTTGTGGCTAGAATTGGCTCTAAGTAATATTTTATTTTTAAAATAGACTCAAAGAGCTTTGAATATGAATTTCAACTACCCCATTTGGAGTTACCTAGAATTAGTTATGAGTTTTCAAAGATTGGTCAGAATTCTGGCAGCTTAGTCTAGACATGCGAATTTAAGAAAGAAATGGCCAAATGTAATAAGTGTGAACTCCAATGGTTAAAGTAAGAATATGAGGCTAATATAGCTCATTGAGAATTCATTTATCATGGCACTAATGATATGATTATATATCTAGGGCCATGAGAAGTCAAGAAAGAAGAAGAATGGAATAATTTCTAAGAAGCTATAATGGTTGGAAGAAAAGGGGACAAGAAAAGGATACAAGTCCAAAAGGTAGTGAACTTTCCTAACGTGCATAACTTGATATGTATGCTTGTGTATTGATGTGTTAATTGCTTTGATGAATTGTATGAAGCATATATGAATGAGTGAAGCTCTGTTTATATTTATACTATGGTCATTAGTGTAATATGTTAAACATTGAGCATGCATATATGTCATTATGTTGGTATAAATTTATGTAAGTAAGTATGTCATGCATAAAGAACTTCTTGTATGCATTTGTTAGCACTGTTTGCTACTGAGATTCTTTTGAATATCACCACACCAACCATATAGGTTTGTGAGCAGGAAAAAGAAGAATGCTTGAAGATGAATCAGAAGAAAAAATGATGAAGAATTGAAGAATGAAAGTGTATTAATTTACTGTATCTAAATTATTTATACGACAATGAATATTATATGAATAAGCGTATATGAATTAAGCTATATTCGGGATCATTAAGAGTAAGAATGAAATTTGATATTTGGTAATAATATCGACTAATGAGTCATAAATGAGTAATTAACCCTAAAGGAAATGAGTAATTAATGCTTCTGATACGTAATTAAAAAGGGGTTGTAAGATGGGTCTTACATGCTGCATCTTGATTGCTGAATGCTTAGTCATATGATTGTTTGTTTGGCATGCTTTTTGAACTTGCATATGTTATGATTGGATGTTGTTACTACTGAGATTCTCATAAATCTTACCCTTTCTATTAATGATATACATTAAAAGCAAGCAGCTCAATGGGCAAGTAAGTAGTGATTTCAGAGAAATAAGAAGTTGGAGAAGAATAAATAATTTATGTTGGTTATCTGTAAACTAATTTTGATTAGACTTAGTATTTTTGGTAGCCTTATGTGGCTACGTGGGTTGTATATATGTATATATATACTCATAGTGAAGCTAGTACCTATAGTTACAGTATTAGAGGTAGTATAACATGCGTAGCACATGGTAGTTCTAGTTGATCCATTATACATAATGAAACGGTAATTACCTCTGATAATTGAACTAGGATTAGGCAATTGTATGTTAAGAGCCTATAGGTTAATTATCAATATACTAGTTTATGAGCAGAGAAGCACTCTGATAATAATAAATGGAGCTAAGGGTTGATGGGTCATAATGAAGTTGTAAACCACTATATAACTTCTTTTGATAGTTCTAAATTTTTCTAGAAAGCCCATTCAATTATAGGTACGAACCCTATATGTGAAGTTAGGATTTTTAAATTATTTTCAAAAGGTGTATTTGTCTTAGGATTGAATCCTAACTTAGTGCTTCAGATTCATTGTGTAAAAGCTCATCTGATAACTATAAAAATAAGGATGTCACATTGTATGGTATTAAAGCAGACGTCCTGGCAATAGGATAGAATTCTCTCCTCATGTGAATAATCTGTATATTGATGAACAGTTTAGTGATAATCTTTAGTGATACTGTGATATGGAATTATGAGTGATAGAGGAAACCACAGGAGTGGATCATCTTTGTAATACCTTGAATTTTGGGATTAAAGGCTTGAGGTTTAGCCTAGATTAAGTGGACTGCTAGACCCCGGTTTGTTAAATGTCCAAGTAAAGAATGATATTTATCCCAAAATTCCTTAATATCTTTGGATATTAAAAGAAATAAAAGGTGAGGAAAAATAGTAATTTTTGTTAGATATGATTAGTTTTGATGATGTTAAATACAAATATCAAATATTAAGAGAGCAAAAAGTTTGCATCATATACTTATCTAGTACATTGACTAACTACTAAATATAATATTGCATATATTGTAGATTAGTCAAGCAATGGAAGAAAGAAATTGAAGAATGAAGAACTTGCAAGAATTAATGAAAAATAGCTAGTTTCAAGTTCTACAGGTACTGTAGCAGTGGGCACTGTAGCATACGGTACTGTAGCGTACTGTAGCACACTATAGCAATCAAGTGATTTAGGCAATCACTCGAGTGATTTTCAGAATCACTCGAGTGATTCTGAAAACAGTGAAAATCACTTGCCGTGATTCATTGTTCACTCGAGTGATTTTCAGTTTTTCATGCTCTGCTTTTCGTCCAGCTGAGCGAGGTCTGGTTATGTGATCATATCTCTCAAAATACAACTCCTATTGAGACCAAACCAGTTTCATATGAAAATAGACTTACAATTCGTCATTTGTACACCAGATGAAACATCAAAGGAGCTCATATGAATCATATATGAATGTTTGAAGTTGAAGTTGAAATCAGCGTCACTTTCCACAACAGCTTTGGTATTTTGGCTATAACTCTCAAACCATAGATCCAATTGAGCTGAAACTGGTGCCATATGAAACTAGACTTAAATATATTTCCATTGATATATAATATAGAAATTTTGGAGCTATATGTAAAGAGTTATGATATTTGGAAGTTGACCCATGTTTGCTGTCGAATTGGAAGTAGAGTTACGAGTTCAAGTGATCTGAACAGAGAGCACCCGAGTGATTTTTATAATCACTCGAGTGATCAGGAAGATCACTCGAGTGATCAGGAAGATCACTAGAGTGATCGTTAATAATCAGTCAGTGAAATGCATTAGATGGAAGATCACTCAAGTGGTACAGAAATCACCAGAAGAATTTTTCACTGTTCTCAATTTCACTTCCAGTGATACCGAAATCACTCGAGTGATATGAGATTTTTCAGAATCACTTCCAGTGCAAGCCAAATCACTGCAAGAAAAATTCATTGTTTGAAAATTCACTTCCAGTGATCTCCAAATCACTCGAGTGATATCTCAGTTTTGCCAAATCACTCCCAGTGGCTCTGAAATCATCAGAAGAAAAATACACTGTTTTGGAAATCACTTCTAGTGATAGTCAGATCACTCGAGTGATGTTTGAAAATTCCAGATTCACTTCCAGTGGATTGAAAATCACTGCAAGAAAATTCACTGTTTGCAAAATCACTTCCAGTGATGCCAAATTCACTCGAGTGATATATGAAGTTTGCCATATCACTTCTAGTGGATGTTGAATCACTTCCGGTAAATATTAAATTTCCTCAGATCACCTCCAGTGTAGTAACCGATCATTTCTAGAGAATACCAATATGCACCCTATCACTTCCAATGAACTGATATGTCATTTTCTCAGTATCACTTCCAGTCTCAGATCACTTCCAGCCAGGTGTTATCCAGTCAATGATATACTAATCTTTTAGTAGCACTTCCAGTGATATCCAAGTCATTACAGTGAAATGATTACCTTTAAGTCAGATCAGATTCATTCGAGTGATATGGGTATTTTGATACACGACTTCCGATGATCACTCAGTGTACTCTCCACTGTGACAGAATCAGTTCCAATGGCAGCAAATCAGAATCGCATCCAGAAATCAAGATCACTATCAGGAAAATGCATCTACAGTCAAGTGTTAATTATTTTATCAAAGTCACCTCCAGTGAAGTGACACTGCACTCAGATGATTCTCATATTTCAAAATATCACTGCCAGTGAATTAGATGTTAATTCAAGTGATTCACTATTCTCATCAGAATTACTTCCAGAAACTTGACAGAAACAAGGAAAACAACCAGAATGATTTCATGGTGCACTCTACTGATGTGGATCACTTTCGGTGAAGTAGTTATCCACTTGAGTGATATTTAAAATATTCTCTAACGGCTATTTTCTGTCAGTGCGTTACAGGTATTCCACTATAGATCACATGGCAAGCAACTGACCAATATTCAACGATGAAGAATCATGGGCAATATCAATATTTAATAGACAAGTCAATGAACGTGCAAACAATTGAAGCATTTGTCAGAGCATGATAATGGGCAAAGATTCTATTACTTATCGGAGAGCATGATCAGATTACAACGGACAAATATTTGAATGCTCCCAACGGCTCAATGCATGTTTTATATAAACCAAGGCATTCAACAAGAAACTATATAGAATTGAGATACTACAGCGAACATAAATGATGAAGTAACGAGAACCCAACTGCCAACATGCTGCTTTCATGAATCTTTATCTCTAACACTATCCGTTAATATCTGGTTTCATTGTCATGTATAATTGAGAGTGAAATTATTTGTATTGTACTTCAGTGAGTATCATATCTACTCTGTGAGAGAGTCTGTAAATACTTCATATGTATTTTAGAAATGTTCTCAAGGTAGAGGGACCTTGAGAGGATTGATTACCTTACAAGGAAGCTGTAGAGAGAATTTCCAGTAAGACTTTCTGCTCATAAGACTTACAAGGTACAAGCAGTAGAGAACGTTGCTGCTCGTAAGACTTACACTGGTGTAAGCAGGAGAGAACGTTGCTACTCATAAGACTTACATGGGTAAGCTGGAGAAAAAGGTCTTTGGGATTGCTTTGCTCGACTTGCGTAAGAGGAAGTTAACCTTACAGTGTGTAAGGGGGAGTAACTCTTGTAAGTTTTGTAAAGGCTTTTCTTGTGCCCAGTTAAATAAGAAGATAGTAGATTGGAAATCTCAGGAGGAGCCTGGGGACTAGACGTAGGTCATCGTGGATTGGACCGAACCAGGATAAATCACAGTTTGCATCTTCTCTTCTCTAAGCGTTTACATTTCCAGCATATATGATCTATATATTTGTGTATAAATTTATAGTTCCATATGTATTGATTTGATAAGCTGCGAAAAGATTTTAAACAATCGGACTTTCTTATCGTACACCCAATTCACTATGATTTGAGTTGGATAGGAATTAAAAGGAGGGAAATGACTACTTGGTGATTAATAAGCCCAAGCGGGTGAATTATTATCAAGTAAAGTCAATAAGCGGATAAGCTTAAGGCTTTAGTTGACCACTTAAGGTGGTATAATGGGATAATTTGAGAGTGAATTATACTCTCTTATTTCTCATTAACATTGATGGAATGATGAAGGAAAAGAAAAAGGAAACTTGTTGTGCAAGAAATGAGATAGGTGGACTAATTGAGTAAAGGCCACCTGGATGATTTTAATTAATCATTATTTCCTTCATCCTTTTATTCTTTCTCGTACGATCAAACTAAAAGGGAAAGGAAAGAGAAACAAATGAGAACAAGAAAGAGAATGAGAAACGAAAGAACGAGAACGCGGACGGAGAACGAGAAGAGAGAGAAAACTATAATTCACTGGAACTCGACCAAAACGGCGTTTTCTCTCTAAGTACCCAATACAAACATTCTTCTACTCATCCCAAGCTTCGATTCTATGGTTTTGGATTCTTGTTTGGAGATGGTTGGTGCCGTCTCGCCTGCCAGAGTGTCGCTGGAATTCCGAACCGAATTCAGAAAGGCGTAGAGGTAAGCGTAAGCTTCCTTTCTACCATTTTGGTTTGTCATTTGGATGAGTATTTTGAGAGTAGGGTACTGTTCATTTCTCATTTTATTTGTGTTTTGGGGGTCGAAATGATGTCCAATGGATGTCTAAACGGCTAATCATGTAATAAGGAGTAGAAAGGAGGGTATTAAGTCAAAGAAAGGGAAGAACCGACACAACTTTCCTGAGAACTCTATATTGGCTGTCATGCGTGGGGCATGAGCCATGAGCTGTAATTTCATTAATTGGATGATTCCATTGAGTTTAGAAGGGTAAATTGTGTAGGGTTCATGTTGAAGGGAAAGTGAGAAAAGGCCTGGAGTGTGAAATGACCAAATTACTCCTTAAAGGCTCTAAGTAAGGGCTATCAAGGGTATTTTCATCATTCGGGCCTGAATTTGACTAATTCAATGTTATAAATGGATTCTACACGTGAAATTGTATAGGATTGACCCAGGTTATAATTTCTGTAAAAGTACAGTCGGGCTGGGCTTCCAGGGGCATTTTGGTAATTTAGCGTAATTGGGCTAAGTTCTTAACTAATACGAGTCTAGAATGTGATAAGGATGAGTGGTGACTCATGTATGCTATGTTTGGGAATTCTAGGACTCGATGGATGGTCATGCCCGAAACCGGAGCAAAGACGATGGTTTGAGGACGGACGTGAAGTCCTACAGGTAGTGAACTTACCTTGCCTGCATGTGTATGATATGTATGTTTATGCATTGATTATGTGACTACTTTTCCTATTTGTGTAGAGCATGTATGATTGGTTGAAGCTCTGTTATATTTGTACATTGGCCATTGGTATGTCATAACATCGAGCATGCAGCATGTCATTATGTTGGCATGAAATAGTATAGGCAAGCATGTCATGCATTCATATATATCTACATGCATAGTGGTATTATTCGCTAATGAGATTATCTCGAATCTCACTCCTCCCAAACAATCATTTTAGACAGGTTGAAGGATGCATGGAGTTATGCTCGGAGGAGGAATTGCTGAGGAGAAGATCATTTAATGTAATGGATTTACATTTGATAGCCTTGTATGGATTGGAGTATATGTGTATGTATAATCATGTATGAATGATTTTTGTTAAAGCAGAGAACCGCTCTAATGTAATAAGAGAATCACTCTAGCGTAAATAAAGAGAACGACTTTTAGTTATTTAAAATAATCGCTCGTTTACTCTGATATGTGGAACTAAGAGCCGGTAAGGTATTGTAAGGAAGGGTGTTTCAATCTTCATTTGTTAACTAGCCTACTGAGGAAAGTTATAGAAGAGTATATCGAGGAAGAAGTAAAGCAACTATGAGATATATTCTAAGAAAATCTGTTCGAGCCCCAACAGTAATCAGTTTGGTGTCTAGTGAGGAATCCTCTATAGGAAAGCATGAGAACAAGGAATTAGAAGAGGTAGCCCATGATATTGCTTCTAAAAATGAGATTCGTGAACTTGTTATGGAACGTAACTGGGATCCTCACCCTCTACTTGTGGGATATCTAGAGGGTTTATATATGAAAGCTTGTCGTGACCAAAACACCATACGAGGTCGTTACTTGGCATTTCTGGCAGAGATACCCAGGTTAAACTATGATGGAACGATAAGATGGATGAGTTATCTGATGAAGAGTGGATTTGCACCATTCTAAATTTCTTCCCCAAGACCACCATATGAAATCGGAAGAAAAATGAAATTAAGGAACATGGCCCCTTTTCTTTATTTGATTTTGCTGAGTATATGAGAATGTTTATATATGAAAATGTTTGAAATATTCTAAATTTTATTCACCAAAAATCCCTTGCAATTTAATTATATTCAATGGAATAAAATGGTGAATTTTGGTGCACTTAGAGTAGCAAAAATATTGGAATAACGATTATATGAAATTTTGGCTAAGCAAGATATAAAACCCAATTTTTGTCTTCATGAAAGCCTAATATTGTAGCCCAAAATTATGTATGTAAGAGCACAATTTTTTGCCCAAAATACATTAAAAAATTCAGCCAAAAAGGAAAGGGGAAAAAGAAAATGGCAATTGGTTCAAAAATCCAAGAAAATGTAAGGGTAAAGTAGTCATTTGGCTAAATAAAATAAAAAAGCCAATATTTCCCCTTTAATATTAAGGAAATTCAGCCAAGTGGATGAAGAGCAAGGGAAGAACAAGATTTGGCCACATAAAAGGCCATGTGGAAGGCTTAGAAGACATATGGCAAAAGATGAAGCAAGAAATTGCCAAGTGTAACACTTTGGCAATAAAATATTATAAAACATAAGGAGGTGGAAGGTGATTTTTAAGATCATATTTCAGCTCATTTGGGACTCATTTTCGGCCAAACTTAGGCAAGATAAGAGAGAGAGAGAGAGAGTAAGGAAGGAGGAGGAAGAAACAAGAAGCAAAACAAGGTAAGTAGTAGCTAGAATTGCTTGTTTTTACCTTCATTCTCTTGTAAACTCTCTCTAATCTTCATATACTTCTTGAAATCATGTAAAGCAAGAAAAAATTTGAAGGAAAAGAGAGAGGGAAGGGCATGGCTAAAGAGAGAAAGTCAAGGAGAATTAAGGTAAGCTTTAGAACTTGTAATCTCTTGATGATTTATGCTTGTTCTTGGTGGTTTTGCTTGGTTATTAACTTGTTTTGTCTTGGATTTTTTATTTGGGATGCATGAACCTTAAGGGCAAGTACTGCCTAAACTTTGATTAATGATGTGCAAATGGTGTTTAAGTGGTTAAATAAGTGATTAGAAGTGAAAAGAAGATGTTTGGTTGGTTGGAAATTAAAAAACTTCATTTTTCCTAAAAAATACTAAACTTTCGACCAAACCTATTTCAACGGGTTTGGGATGGAATTTGATGGATTTGATGATTCAATTGTGTTTAAAATGAAAAAATGTGTAGGAAACATGTGAAATATGGAGTGTGAAGGCTTTAGGGTGTGAATGACAATTTTGCCCCTAAAACCCTAATAGGTGGTTGTCAAGGGAAAATCTGGAAATATAGTGTAAGTTTTCCAAAAATGAGGTCAAAAATAGATTCTACACATGAAATTGTGTAGGAATAGTCCAGGTCATAATTTTTGAAAAAGTATAATTATAACGGGTATAAAAAGAATTAGACCAGATTCCCTAGAGGCATTTTGATAATTACGCATTTTTAGATAAAGAAAACCAACTTATGAGTCTTAGAATAAGGTATGAATGAGTAATAACTCATTTTTTATGAATTTAGAAATTTTAGGATTCGATAAGTTAAGGTAGTAACTCTATCTCTCATATTCTATATTAATGTTAATATGCATTGATTGACATGTTCTCTGCAATGATATGTGAATGGTGGTAATTCCTAGAGCTGCGGTTTGGGAAAAATACGAGTACCACCCTGAGAGAAAAGCATAAGTACCTCTAGGCCTAGTAGAGACTTAATCTAGGTAGGTCAATATGATTGATGAAATTCCTTACTGTGGTGTGGGAAAAGCACAAGTACCATGAGGCCAGTGGGACCTAGCTAAGGTGATATGGCAAGTACAAACAGACAGTCATCTACTTGGGATATTATTAAGACAAGTACAGATAGGTTGGTGCCTGCTTCATGATATCATTGTGATCATTGAATGGGAAGTAAGGACAAACAGCCATTTTGATCCGAACAAAATCGTCGTTTGATCATGAACATTGTTTGGCAAACATGTGCACAACATTAATTTATGCTTCATTATATGCTACATTTCATGTTTATCTCTTGCATTTTATATGATTGATCATGTTACTATATAGATTCGTTTGAATCTTACCCCTTCCATAAATAAAATTTATTTAGTAAGAGGTAGCGGCTCTAAAGGCAAGGAGGTGGACACTGGCAGTTAGGGCTTCCAATTCTGATAAAGAGTTTAGTGTTAGTTATCTTTGTTCTTTTTATGTATTTTTTTTAGGTTTTGTAATTTACTATGCACAAACTCTGTGAGGATTTCCTGTAATGTAATCAAGATATTTATATCAGTATGTTTACACTATTTCTATGTACTCACTGAACTATGCGTTGATACTTGTTAAATGTCAAATCACTGAGGGGTTTGACATTTTTGGTATCAGAGCATGCGGTTCTAGCAGTAGCAGAATAGTGTATTGATATGATCTTGATTAGTTGTAATATGACTCACGAGCGGAAGGCGACATCAGAGGAGCAGATCCCCGTCATCTGTAAACCAGCCCTCGGAGGACCAACGAATATATAAGGGATAGCAAACATGACCACATCTAGTCAGGAAAGGTCCCAAGGTGCTTCAGACCGCAAGGAAGAGTGTGCGGCCAAGGCCAATCTACGGACTACAACCTAGATCACAACCAACAGTTATTTCTTCTGTTAGTGATACTGAGTAGCCATTATAAGATGGATCATAGTCAGATCTATACAGTGTTACTAGTTCTAGGACAGAACCTATGCACTTGAGATATGACCTGTAGCCGGGTCAGGAGCTATGGAGGTATGTCAAAAACCTGTATATGCGGGCTCTTCGTATTTGTAACTCTCTGATGGCTTAGTAAGCACAGTTTTTGTACAACGTAGACACATTGTACTAGGATAAGGGATTTCTTGGGATAGAGTTCCCAGACGATGACTAGATCCATGCGACACTATACTTCTTCCCATATACAGTGTTTTGGGCTTAGAAGAAGAATGACATTATGGAGCGGGGATTGAGAGATAGTTTTATAAAGTTTGGAGATCACATGACAAACTATGTGCTGCGATATATGTACCTATACTAATATGTGGCTTATATACAGTTTTTGGTCATCCAGAGATGGTTGACATGACTTTTTAGGATGAGGGCAGTCGTGGGATACCGATGCTTGAAAGTGGTTGGAGTCGGTACCAGCATTTTTGCACCGGTACAACAGGGTTAATCATGCTCAACCCAAGGAAATGGAAGGATTGGTGACCCCCTGGGAAGTTTTTTAAAAATGTTATGTAATAGAAACATGTTGTACAATGTCTCATAGACTGTATATTATTAAAATCTTTCCCTAAACTGTTGTAAATGTCTGTTGTGTGTTACTTTTAGACTATCTGTTTTTCCAAATTTTTATGAAATGACAAATATGCCTTGTGAGTATGTGAAATTTACCTCTTCCTTATTTCAATATAGTGAACTATAAAGATGGTGAGACAAGGAGAAAGAGGTCCGGGGTCAAGGAGAAAGGCCTGACCCAATGCAACAAATATTGGGCATGTTTACAAAACAACGTACCATAATTCATGATCTCAGAGATGAGCTGCGAGAGGTGTCGCAGAATAGAATGCAGACAGAGAAAGAGCAAAATAATCTTGGTAAACAAGAGCATGAACCCAATCAGCCTAATAATCCTATCCAAGAGCAACCTCCAATTAAACATGTTGTTGAGGTGGAGAGTCTAGAGACATGGGTAACAAGATTCTGTCAACAACAACCACATGCCTTCCAGAGAAAGTTTGATCCTTAGAGAGTAAAGGTCTAGTTATCCTGTCTGGACAAAATCTTCAGAATTTTAGAGTGTCTCGATGATATTAAAGTACAGTTGGCAATTTATAAATTAAAAGGAGATATGGATAGATGGTGGAAGAACATTTAGATTATTTTGCAGGCTCACGATGTTCCTCTCTCCTAGGAATTATTTTAGAAATAGTTTAATGAAAAATACTTTCCCCGATCAGTCCGAATTGCTAAAGAAACTGAGTTCCTTATGATCCAGTAGGATGAAAAAGAAATTTTTTATGAATACCTCGCATGTTATATCTCATTTTCTCGATATTCTTCTTATTTGAGATATCGGGATGATGAGGACTAGAGTTTTGACATGATGATTTGGGAGCTGAGGCTAGAGCTAAAAGAAAAATTGGTCTCCAAGCAATTCACTAAATTTAACAAGGCAGTAGAGGAATGCCGAATCACTGAAAAGTAACTTATTGAATTTGTGCACGGATAGGAATATTGGCAGTAAAGGAGCATCGGGTAGTAGAAGTTCTTCCAAAAAATGTTAAAATTTGGGAGGACTATCGAGAGGGAATGATAAAAAGTTTTACCAGCTTGGTAATCGTAGTAATTAAAAACCTTCTGGAAACAGAACCTGCTGGTACTGTGGTAGGCCCCACCATCCTGGTACGGCCATGTGGTACTCTAGCAAGGCAAATAATATATTTTAAATGTCAGCAACTAGGGCATTATACTATTAATTACCTACGGCAATAAAGAATAGAGGAGCCAAGGAAGAGAGCTTAGGGTATAGTCTTTTCCATGACATAAGAGGAGGCCAAGAAATCCCTAGAACTAATCCAAGGTACGGTTCTACTTAATGGTAACTACGTACAAGCATTATATGATTCGGGTACTAGTCATTCATTTGTTGCATATGACTGTGTGAAATGGCTAAGCCTGAGTGTGCATCAGTTACCGTATGACCTGGTTGTATCTACACCCACGGGTGTTAGATCTAAAACAACTAATGTTTGTTTAAACTGGATAATTAATGCTGAGGGATATGAATCAACAGTAGATCTGATTTGTTTACCATTACACAAACTAGATGTAATTCTCGGTATTGATTGGTTAATAACGAACAATGTTCTACTAGATTGCGGAAACAAGAGGGTTATCTATCCTAATCCACAATCACACACCGGTTCATAAATCAATCTTAATTTTCTTTTGGCAGCTGAGACTAAGAGAAGTCTATATAAAGGTTGTTTGGGATACATAGTATTCTCTTATATGCAGTCAAAGGCTAGAATAGCACTTGAGAACATCCCTATGGTAAATGAGTTTCCTGAGGTGTTCCTAAAAGATATCAGTGGATTGCCTCTAGAAAGGGAAGTAGAGTTTGTAATTGAGACTAAGCCTGGAGCGGGACCAATATCCAAAGCCCCATATAGAATGGCTCTAAATGAAATGGCAGAAATTAAAGAGTAGATTGAGGAGCTACTAGAGAAAGGGTTTATTAGACCCAATATCTCACTATGCGAAGCATGTATCTTTGTATTGATTACAGAAAGCTGAATAAGGTGACCGTCAAGAAATAATATCCATTCCTTAGAATTGATTATTTGCTCGATTAGTTATCTGGTTCCTGCATATTCTAAGAAGTTGATTTAAGGTTAGGGTATCATCAGCTTCAAGTAAAATCAGAAGATGTACTAAAGATCACGTTCAGAACCAGATATGGCCATTACGAATTTCTGGTAATGCCATTTGGGCTGACTAATACACCTACAATGTTCATAGACTACATTAATCGAATTTTTCATCTGTATCTTGACTAATTCGTATTAGTCATCATTGATGATATTCTTGTATATTCACGAAGCAAAGCAAAACATAAGGAGTATTTGAAAAAAGTGCTGGGCACACTGAAAGCTAAGCAACTCTATGCCAAGCAGAGTAAATGTAAGTTTTGGCTCTCGGAAGTTAAATTCCTGGGCTAAGTAGTCTCAGAAGAAGGGGTAGCAAATTAAAAGCAGTATTGAACTAGAAAAGGCCAGAGAATGTTGTAGAAATACACAGTTTTTTGGGTCTTGCTGGTTATTACAAACGATTTATACAGAATTTCTCCAGAATAGCTTTATCTTTGACAAGGTTGACACGAAAGACTCAACATTTTATGTGGGATGAAAGTTGTGGAGGAGCTTTACAGAGTTGGAAGAGAGATTGACAACAATACCAGTGCTAGTAATCCCTGATCCACAGTTGACCTATGTGGTCTACAGTGATGCAAGCAAGCATGGATTGGGATGTGCCCTGATGCAGCAAGGCAGAGTTGTGGCATATGCCTCTCGTCAGCTAAAACCTCATGAATTGAGTTATCCCACTTATGATCTTGAGTTAGCAACAATTTATTTGCACTAAAAATCTAGAGGCATTATCTCTGTGGGGCAACCGTAGAGCTGTACTGCGACCACAAGAGTTAGAAATATTTGTACGATCAGAAAGAACTGAATATGAGGTAGCGTAGTTAGATGGAGTTGCTTAAAGCTTATAACCTAGAGATCAAATACCATCCAGGAAAGGCTAATGTAGTTGTAGATGTATTAAGCCGAAAGACAGTGTAGATAACATCCCTAATGATACAAGACCAAAAACTAATGAAGGATTTCAAAGATCTCAATCTGTCTAACCAGACTTTGATCAGCTGTAGCAATTAGTCAGGTGGTGAATGATTTGTGAACAATAATTGAAGAAGCTCAGCTACAAGATGAAAAAGCACAGTATATGAGAAGCATGATTGAAAATAGGGAAACTCAGGAATATAACCTGTCACCAAGTGGACTAGTCAAGTATAAGAAGTGGATATATGTTCCACCACATACTGAGTTGAGACAGCAAATCCTGGATGAGGCACACAAGAGTAAATATACTCTGCACCCAAGAGTAATTAAAATGTATCATAACTTGAAGTCCATGTATTAGTGGCTAAGGATGAAAAGAGATGTGATAGAATTTGCGGCTCGTTGTCACACTTGCCAAAAAGTGAAAGTTGATCATCAACGAACATTATGGCTTCTACAAAACCCTTAGATTCCTGAGTAGAAATGAGAAAGTATTACTATGGATTTTGTGACAAGACTACTCAAGGTTAGAAATCATGATGCAATTTGGGTAATCATTGATAGATTCACAAAGATAGCCTATTTCCTACCGATTAGCATTAACTATTCTCTTGATAAGCTAGTAGAGATTTATATCAAGGAGATTGCATAACTGCTTGGTACACCAAAGAATATAATTTTTGATTGAGATCCTCAGTTTACTTCTAAGTTTTGGAGGTCATTACATGAGCCTTTGGGTACCAAACTCAGATTTAGCACAGCTTATCATCCTCAAACAGACGGACAAACAGAAAGAACAATACAGACGCTAGAAGATATGTTGAGAGCGTATGTATTTGATTTCAAATGAAGTTGGGATTTATTCCTTCCTCTAGCAGAGTTTGCATATAACAACAGTTATCATTCGAGCATTCAAATGGCTCCATATAAAGTGTTGTATAGAAGAAAATGTCAATCACCTATGTGTTAGGCAAAACTCTCTGAAAGAAAGATGTATGGGCCTGACATATTTGACAAAGTAGATTAAATTGATTAAGCAGAGATTATTAATTGCTCAAAGTAGGCAGAAAAATTATGCTGATAAGAGGCAAAAACCTTTAGAATTTACAATCAGAGATCATGTGTTTCTGAAAGTTTCACCCTTTATCGGGATTGGTAGGGCAACGAAAATAAAGAAATTAAGCTCTAAGTACATTAATCCATTTGAATTCTTATCGAGAATTGGGTCAGTAGCATACCAGATAGTTTTACCCCTAAATTTGAGCAGATTGCATGATGTCTTCCATGTCACATAGTTAAAGAAGTATTAACCCGACCCAGAGCATGTAATAGAATATGAAGATATTGATATGCGGGATGATCTTACTTATGAAGTTAAGCCTAATCAAATCATTGATCGACATGAGAAACAACTCAGGCACACGAGTATCCTATTCGTGAAAATATTTTGGAAGGGGTTATCCCCTAGAGAGGCTACTTAGGAGGTGGAAGAGGACATGTAAAGATGTTACCCAAAGTTTATTAATGCGTCAGTGTAATAAATTTCAAGGATGAAATTTTATTGATAGGGGAGAGCTGTAACATCCCAAATTTTATTCACCCAAAATCCCTTGTATTTTTTATTATATTCAATAGAATAAAATGGTGAATTTTGGTACACTTAAAGTAGACAAAATGTTGGTAATAGTGATTATATGAAATTTTAGCTAAGTAAGACATCAATCCCAATTTTTGTCTTCATGAAAGCCTAATATTGTAGCAAAAAATTAAGTATGGAAGTGCACAGTTTTTTGGCCCAAAATACATTGAAAAATTCGGCCAAAAAGGAAAGGGAAGAAGGAAAATGGCAATTGATTCAAAAATCCAAGAAAATTTAAGGGTAAAATGGTCATTTATCTAAATAAAATAAAAAGCCAATATTTTCCCTTTAATATTGAGGAAAGTCGATCAAGGGGATGAAGAGCAAGGTAAGAACAAGATTTTGCCACATAATAGGCCATGTGGAAGATTTAGAAAAGATATGCCAAAAGATAAAGAAAAAAATTGCCAAGTGATGGCAATACAATATTATAAAACATAAGGAGATGAAAGGTGATTTTTATGAGAATAATTCAGCTCTTTTGGGACTCATTTTCGGCCAAACTTGGGCAAGTGAAGAGATAGAGAGAGCAAGAGAAAATAGAGAGCAAGGAAGGAGGAGGAAGAAACAAGAAGCAAAACAAGGTAAGTAGTAGTTGGAATTGCTTTTTATGTCTTCAATCTCTTGTAAACTCTCTCTAATCTTCATATCCTTCTTGAAATCATCTAAGAAAAGAAGAAAATCAAAGGAAAAGAGGGATGGAAGTGCACGGCTAGAGAGAAAAAGTTAAGGAGAATCAATGTAAGCTTTATAACTTGTATTCTCTTGATGTTTCATACTTGTTCTTAGTGGTTTTGCTTGGTTATTGGTTTGTTTTATCTTGGATTTTTGATTTGGGATGCATGAACTCTAAGGGGAGGTACTACTCAAACTTTGATTAATCATTTGCAAATGGTGTTTAATTGGTTGAATAAGTGACAGTAGTGGAAAAACGATGTTTGGTTAGTTGGAAAATGAAAATCTTCATTTTCCCTAAAAAATCCCAAACTTTTGGCCAGGCCTAGTTCAAAGGGTTTGGGCTGGAATTTTATGGATTTGATTATTATATTGTGTTTTGAATGAAAAATTGTTTAGGAAACATGTGAAATATGGAGTATGAAAGCTTTAGGGTATGAAATGACAATTTTGCCCTTAAAACTCTAATTGGTGGCTGTCAAGGGTAAATCTGGAAATTGGGTGTGAATTTGCAAAAAATAAGGTCACAAATGTATTCTACACATGAAATTGTGTAGGAATAGTCTAGGTCATAATTTTTGAAAAAGTACAATTATAACGGGTATAAAGGGAATTAGACCGGATTCCCTAAGGGTATTTTGGTAATTACGTATTTTTAGATAAAGAAAACCAACTTATGAGTCTTAGAATAAGGTATGAATGAATAATAAATCATTTGTTATCAATTTGGAAATTTTAGGATTCAATATTTGCCGAGCCAGACTGGAAGTTAAGGACCGATATTAGCTAAGCAAGGAAATGAGTTAAGGTAGTAACTCTATCTTTCATATTTATGTGAATGTTAATATGCATTGATTGCCATGTTCTGTACAATGACATGTGAATGGCGGTATTTCCTAGAGCTGCGATGTGGGAAAAATACGAGTACCACCCTGAGGGAAAAACACAAGTATCTCTAGACCCAGTAGGGACCCAGTCTAGGTAGGCCAATGTGATTGATGAAATTCTTCACTGTGGTGTGAGAAAAACCCAAGCACCACCCCATAGGAAAAGCACAAGTACCATGAAGCCAGTAGGACCCAGATGAGGTGATATGCCAAGTACAAACAGACAGTCATCTGATCCAGGATATTATTGAGACAACTACAGACAGGTTGGTGCCTGCTTTGGAATATCATTGTGATCACTGAATGGCAAGTAGGGACAAATGACCATTTTGATCCGGGAAAAATTGTCATTTGATCCTGAACATTGTTTGAAAAATATGTGCACGGCATTAATTTCTGCTGTATTATATGTTGTATTGCATGTTTATCTTTCGCATTTTATATGATTTATTGCATGTTACTATTGAGATTCGTTTGAATCTCACCCCTTTCTGTAAATAAAATGTATTCAGCAAGAGGTAGTGACTCTAAAGGCAAGGAGGTGGACACTTGCAATTGAGGGTTCCAGTTCTGATAAAGAGTTTAGTGTTGGTTATCTTTGTTCTTTTTATGTATTTTTTTTAGGTTTTAAAATTTACTATGTACAAACCCTGTGGGGATTTCCTATAATGTAATCAAGAATTTTATATCAGTATGTTTATGCTATTTCTATATACCCATTGAACTATGCATTGGTACTCTGTTAAATGTCGAATCACTGAGGGGTTTGACAATGTTAGGTAAATGTTGTAATGCTATAAACTTTTCATGTGATGATATTGTGATAAATGCTGCTTCCATTATATTGTGATTGCATGAATTGATATATATTCCTCCTATGTGTTTGTGATTAAATATTAGGAATATATATATACATATACACATATATATGTATGTATGTATGTATGTATGTATAAAAGATGCGATATTAATGGTGAAATCCTTCTCTTAATAGTGAAAAGAAACTATGGTTAATTTAAGAGGAGGAAGGATAGGACCAGGTACTGGTGGAGGAAGAAATCCACTTGATCCAAAATAGATATAGAGCATGCTTACTGGATAACAAGCCATGATCCAAGGGCTTGGGGAAGAGCTAAGGGAAGTGTAGACTAGACAAAATGAGGATAGCGAAAGAAGAGAAAATGATAGGGTGCCGGAAGGAGGGCAACCACAAATTGACCCTCAGCAACAACAACAATACTAGTAGCAACAACAACAACAATAGCAGTAGCAAGAATAATTACATAGACCTCATGATGATCCAGATAGACAAATAAGAGAAGTAGAGAATCTGCAATACTGGATCATGAGGTTCTGTAAACATCAACCTCCAAAATTTGAGGGAAGGTTTGATCCTCAGGTGGCCAAAGGATGGATTGTCAGATTGGAGAAAAATTTCAAGGTGATGGAATGCCCTACTGAAATGAAAGCTTAAATGGATATTTATGAAAGGGAAGGAGATGCCGATAGGTAGTGGAAGAATACATAATTGATTTTACAAGCCAGGAAAATTCCTATCACTTGGGAATTATTCCAGGAAAAATTTAATGTGAAATATTTTCCGAGGTCTTTTAGGATTGAGAAAGAGATAGAATTCTTATCACTAAAATAGGTGAGTCATAAAATGTTTGATGAATATCTGTCTAAATTCAATCACCTATCCTGATATTCTTCCTATATGAGGTATAGAGATGATGAAAACTAGAGCCCAGACATGCTAGTGTGAGGATTAAAGCCAGAACTAAAGAAGAAGTTGGTCTCCAAGCAATTCACGGAGTTTAATCAAGTTGTGGAGGTATGCTGAATTACTGAAAGTAACTTGATGAACTTGTATTTGGCCAGAAATGAAGTAAACCATAGAATTACAAGCTGTGGGAGTTTTTCTCACAAACAGAAGAGCCATGGGTTTTTACCCAAAAGAGATAAGAGAAGATTCTCCCGGATGGAAAATTGTAGTTTTCAAAGTCCTCCAGAGCTAAGACCATGCTCTCACTATGGAACACATCATAGTGGTAGGCCTTGTGATGCTGCACAAATAATCTATTATTCTTGCCAAAAGTCAGGTCATATTGCTAGGAATTGCAAACAGTGGCTAGCAGAGCCTAGACCTAAAAATCAAGGCAGGGTGTTCCCTATGACGCATGAAGAGGTGCTGAAATCACCCAAGATAATCCAAGGTACAATCTTGCTCAATGGTAACATAGTTCAAGCATTATTTGACTCTAGTGCTAGACATTCTTTCATTGCATTTGATTGTGTTAGACTACGAGGGCTCAAAATTCACAAACTACCGTATGATTTGATTATGTCTATGCTTATAAGTGCCAAAACTGTCACAACAAGTGCTTTTTTGAATTGTATGATAAATGTTGAGAAAAAAATTTCCATGATATATTTAAGGGAAAATGGCTCAAAAATACCTTATAAGGAAATTATTTGCTGATTGGTACCACGGGTGCAAACAAGGACCCCTTATGTGCAAGCATCATCCACATGTACAAAATTCATCCCTGCAAATGTGCAAACACCATCCCTTGTGTGCAAAATATCATACACCCGTGTGCAACTTATCACCCACTATGTGCAATGGTAGCAATTAGCAATTAATTTTCTTGCGAGGTAGTTTTTAGCAATTCTCCCTATATTTAATCTATTTATTGTTTCACGAACTTGAAGTTATACTAGGGTTTGATTGGTTGATAGAAAATAATGTGTTGTTAGATTACGGAAACAAAAGAATCATATATCCTACTCTGCAGAAGGATGTCAATGCAAACGTTGACTTGAATTTTCTCTCAGTAGCTCAAGATGGGAAATGTTTGCATAAGGGACACCAAGGGTATTTTGTATTCTTCTCAATAGAGGTAGAAGTAGAAATGACAATTGAAGATATACACGTGGCTAACAAATTCCTTAAAGTCTTTCCAAAAGACAAGTAGATTACCCCTGACAAGGGAATTAGATTTTGCAATTGAAATCATGCCTGAAGCTATACCTATATCTAAAGCCCCATACAGAATGGCTCCAAATGAAATGACGGAGTTAAAGAAGCATATTGAGGAGCTGCTAGAGAAAGGGTTCATACAACCCAGTATATTTCCATAGGGTGCTCTGGTGCTGTTAGTCAAAAAGAAAGATGGGAGCCTGAGGTTGTGTATTGATTACAAAGAGCCGAATAAGGTGACCGTCAGGAATAAATACCCACTTCTAAGAATTGATGATCTCTTGGATAAGTTGTTTGGTTCCTATGTATTCTCTAAAATTGATCTGAGGTCAAGATACCATTAATTGCAAGTAAAAGCAGATGATGTGTTGAAAACTGCTTTCAGAACTAGGTATGGGCACTATGATTTTCTAGTGATGTCATTCGGACTAACTAATGCACCTGTCATATTTATGGATTACATGAATTAAATTTTTTGACAATATCTATACCATTTTGTAGTAGTCTTTATCGACGACATTCTGATATACTCAAGAAGTAGAGAAGAGCATGAAGAGCACTTGAGAATAGTGCTGGGAATCTTGAAAGAAAAGCAACTATATGTAAAGCTGAGCAAATGTGAGTTTTGTTTTTCAGAGGTCAAATTCTTAAGCCATGTTGTCTCGTAGAATGGGGTCTCAGTAGATCCTAATAAAGTAGAAGCAATACTGAACTGGAAGAGGCCAGAAAGTGTCAAAGAAATACATATTTTTCTGGGTCTAGACAATTATTATAGAAAGTTCATTCAGAACTTTTCTCAAATCGCCTTGCCATTAACAAAGCTCACTTGAAAGAATTAGTTGTTTAAGTGGGATGACAAATATGAGAGTAGCTTTCTAGAGATAAAGGAGAAGCTAACATCCGCACCAGTGTTGATTATCCCCGATCTGAGTTTGACCTATGTGGTTTATAGTGATGCCAGTAATCAAGGATTGGGATATGTCCTAATGCAATAGGGTAGAGTGGTGGTGGATGCCTTTCGACAGTTGAAGCCTCACAAGATGAATTACCCTACATATGATTTAGAGCTTACGACGATTGTTTTTTCTTTGAAAATATGGTGACATTATGTATATGGTGTGACCATAGAGCTATACTAATACCATAAGAGTCTCAAATTCTTGCATGATCAAAAAGAGTTGCACATAAGACAACAAAGATTGTCAAACCCCTTAATATCTTGACATTTATCAGAGTTTTTAACACGCAGTTCAATGTGCGAACAAAAATAGCATAAAAATATTGATATAAAGCTTGATTATATTACAAGAAATTCCCATAGGGTTTTTACATAATATAATACAAATCCCAAAAATACAAAGAAAGGCTAACAAATAGCCAACAGAAAATTTCTTAATCATCACTGGACCCTCAATTGTGTATTTACCACTATGCCCTTTAAACTGCTTCCTCTAACTGAATTAATTTTATTTTTGGAAAGGGTGAGATTCAACGAATCTCAGTAGTAACATGCTATCAACCATATAAAATTTGAAAGATAAACATGCAATGCAGCATATAATGCAACAAATAATAATGCTATGCACATGTATGTCAAACAATGTTCACGATCAAACGATGTTTTTGTCCAGATCAAAATGGTTATTTGTCCCTAGTTGTCAATCAGTGATCACAATACTTTTCTGCTCGTTGTTAAAGTTCAAATGAATGTTTGTCCCCTACTGGCCTTACTGCATACTCTATTCAGGATCATATGACTGTATGACCCCTACTTGCTATAATATTTCAGTGTAGATGCTTTTCTGTCCGTACTTGCTATGAACTACCTAGACTAGGAACCTACGACCTTAGAAGTACTTGTGCTTTTCCCTCAGGGTGGTACTTGTGCTTTTCCCACACCTAGCTCTAGGAATTACTACCATTCACATATCATTGCACAGAATATAGCAAACAATAAATATTAATAATCACATAAAATATGAGAGTTAGTTACTACCTGAACTCCTTCCCAATTACCTAGCTAATACCAGTCCTTTAACTTTTGTCTAGCTCGAGCAAACGTCAAATCCTAAAATTTCAAATTGATAGTAAATGAGTTATTACTCTTTCATGCTTTATTTCAAAGCTCATTTAGTTGGTTATCTCAACCCAAAGTACTAAATTACCAAAATGCCCCTAAGGAATCCGGTCTAATTCCCTTTATACCTGGTATAATTGTACCTTTCCAAAAATTATGACCTAGGCTAATCCTACAAAATTTTGAATGTGGAATCCATTTTTGACCTCATTTTTATCAAAATCACACTGCATTTCCAGATTTACCCTTGACAACCACCAATTAGGTTTAATGGCCAAAATTGTCATTTCACACCCTAAAGCCTCCAAACTCTATTTTTCACATGTACCCTACATAATTTTTCATTTTAAACACAATGGAATCATAAAATCCATCAAAATCTAACTCAAACACCCAGAAATACTCCCTGACCAAAATTCATGAAAACTTGATTTCAATCAACAAAACACCTTATTTTCACCTTAAATCACTTTTTAAACCCTTTAATTACACTTCCCACATAATTAATCAAAATTTGGGTAGCACCTCCCCTTAGGGTACATGTATCCTAAATCATAAAATCAAGCCAACTAAATCAAGAATTCAACCAATTTGATCATCATCAACAACTAATGAACAAGTTAAGCAAGGTTTCATGATTATCTCATGTCTTCCCTTCTTTCTCTACCAAAACTGACCATCCTTCTCCTTACTTCCCTTTGATTTTATTCTTGTTTCATGTGATTTCAAGAAGGATATAAGGATTAGAATAGATTTCCAAGAGTTTAGAGATAAGAACACATGAATTTTGCTTGTAACTTACCTTGATTTGCTTCTTGATCTCTTGTTCTTTCTCTTTGCTCTTTCTCTTCTTCCAACTTGTTCTCACTCTCTTCTTTCTCTTTTAGGATGAAATATGGCCTCTTGAGAGTGCAAATTGGATTCTTGAATAAGCTATTTCAAACTCCTCAAAATAATATTTTTTTATTACAATTTTTGCACATGTCATAATATTTTATTCTTTCTTTTTTCCACTTGGCTAATAAGGCTTCCACACTGCATGAAATGTGTTCCAATCAAAAGTTTCCCTTGCTCTTCCATTCTTGGCCATTTAAAACCATAAAGAAAGGGAAAATATTGGCTTTTAATTTTTATTTAGCCAAATGACTATTTTACCCTTACATTTTCTTGAACTTTTGTACCTAGTATTGATTTCCTTCCCTTTTTGTTTTGGTCGAAATTTTCATCATAAATTAGGCCAAAAGTTGTGCTCTTCCATACTTAATTTTAGGCTACAATGTTAGGCCTTTATCAAGACAAAAATTGTACTTAATGTCTTACTTGGCCAAAATTTCACATAATCACTATTTCTAACATTTTGACTACTCTAAGTGTACCAAAATTCACCATTTTATTCCATTGAATATAATTAAATGTTCAAGGAATTTTTTTGAATAAAATTTAGGGTGTTACAAAGATGGATGGAGCTGATAAAATTGCACTGTTGCTTCCAATTAAGGTTTCCTGTGTGGCAATTTATTTACAATGTGTTTTTTAGTAACTAAACAATGTCCAATGACTATGAACGTTTTTTAGAATAAAATTATATTAATCAAGCTTTAATTTAATAGGTCATATAGGTCAATTAGATCTGTGCACTATGAATTATGTATTTTTGAAGTTAGCCAAGTAAAACTGGCATGTTTATGTGACAGTGTACAATAAATGGTAATTCTGGATTGTTGTGCATCCATTTGGCTAAGGGAAATATTTTGTCTTGAACATATACTTAATAAGGGTCATATAGCCTTTGGAATAACTGCAATTAGACATTTTTACAAAAAGATATGAATTTTCAAAGTTAGTTGAAAATTCTACCATCCTTTAGTAAATGCGCGAAAATAAAAAGGTAATGGCACAATGTAATTATCTTGAACTCTAAGGGTAAAATTAATCACTTTAGAATAGTTTGACCACATTATCTCTTCCTTGAACTTAGTGTATTAACCCTAATGATAACCAAATTGAGTGTTTGAATTATGAAAGAATTGGACTAAGTAATAACTCATTGTCCATAAATTCTAATTTTTAGGATTCGATATTTGCCTTAAGTGCTAGAACGAAAATAAGTATGAGATTGGAAAGGCTAAGGTAGTAACTTTTCCCTCATATTCTATGTCTCCTGCCTCATGCATATTTGCCATTATGAATACTTGAATTGTGAACATGAAATGAGCATAATAGCTTGTTAAGCATTCAGATGAGAAGGGCTTTGACCCAGTAGAACACCCAGCGCTGTAGGAAGGGATGGTGAGTCCTTAAATAGAATTGTTTGCTGCATACGCATATCTTTGAATGTTGAATGAATATTAAATTGTCTGGTATGTGATGGTTGATATCGCATGTTTCTCTGTATGCATTTTATATGAGTGTTATCTGTTTCTACTGGGATTCTTTTGAATCTCACCCCTTTCCGATAACTAATCTGCAGTGCGGGCAAGTAGCTTACACAGGAAGAAGGTAGCTACAAACAAATAGAGTTAAAGACTTAAAGTTTATTTTCTGTTGGTTATCCGGTTGCTAAGGATCTGTATATGATAAGTATAAGTACACTGTAACAGTAAGACTAGTACTCGTAGGGTAGTGCATCCACTAGCCATAAACCTGAATATTAGTATGTAGCCATAGTAAATAAACTAGAATAGGGTGACCGTACATTGGGAACCTCTTTAATTAACAAAAGTAATAAGAGTACTAGCTGAGAAATTCGATAAACACTCTGATATTAAAAAGTGGAACAAGAATTGGATGTGTCAAACTGACCCAGTAAATCGATATGAGACCATTAGCTCGTTTGGATTAGCTTATGGAAGTTTTATAAGTGTTTATAAATCGTGATTCATTGAATACGAAGTAACTTTTATGGTATACGAGGTAGCTTTTACGGTCTACGAGGTGATTTTATGGTATACGAGGTAAATATATGGAGGAGATTTATCTCGATTTGCATAGATCGGGCTTATATAATAAGCCCGATGCAAATAAGCTCAGCCAAATGAGCAACATAATGAAAATATTTTGAAAATTTTTTCAAAACCTACTTAAGTACAGGTTCGAACCCTATATCGAAGTCTGATCCCTAACTTGTTTGAAAACAGTTTCTGGTCTCTATTTTGACTTCATTATATGTTTTAAATGCTTTGAAAGTATGGTGTTACAACTACCAACATCACACCTTCATCTTCTTCACTTTCTCCATCCTCCATTTTTGGTGACCTTCTTGCATCTCTGATAACCTCCGACGTCCTCTTCCTTCTTTTGATCTAATCTTCACCACTATCAGCCACCACCTTTAATGATTCACCACCACCATCATCTACTCTCTTCCTCTTCCACCGGTGACATATCTGTTAATCTTTGGTGCTCACCTTTCTCACCACTTCCTCTGTTTTCACAATGTCGCAATCCTCTTCTTTATTCACCATCACAGATGCCATGGCCTTCCCTCTTTTCTTCCATTAAGGCTGATGCTACACCAACTTCTTTGGTGATTTTGGTTTTACAGATTGCGTTGGGTGTTCCAATAATGAATATTTGTAGCTAATTCTCTTGATTCTTTGTCGTAGAGAATGTGGCTAGAGCCTCAATGTGCTACAAAGGGGAATTGTTATTTTCCATTAGCTCATTAATTATATGTATTAATTGTGTTATGTTTGGTTTGATTCTGTAGTTGGTACATGTTTATGAGACTTGGATGAGTGTTCATTTGTCCTTCTTGGTCAACATTTATATTGAATTTTGTGTTGATTCACTTGGATTTTGTATTCAACATATTTCCTTATATTTTAACAAGATTATGCATTGAATGAAACACCCCAATTTTCAATCATCAATATTTCTCATATGTAATTGAAACACCTAATGGAATAAAATGGTGAATTTCCTATTATATGGTCAAAAATTGGCCAAACCAAAGGAAAAGAAACAAGAAATGATTTATCGGGATAAATCATTAATTGTAAGGGCAAAATCGTAATTTTTTCAAAATGTGGGAATCGATTATTTTTCCCTAATTTTCCTTATGATCTCAATTATATGAGAATTAAAAAGGGGGAAATTGCTACTTGATAATGAACAAGCCCATTTTGGTGAATTATTATCAAACAAGGCCAACTAGTCAAAGTTAAAGGACAAAAGTAAACTACTTACAATATGACAATAGGATAGTTGAGATCAATATTATTCCCTCAACTCTCATGTAACACGGTTGAATGAAGTGCCAAGAAGGGACATGAAATAAGCAAACAAGAAATGGATTTGTGGACCAATGGAATAGTACCACCCATGTTAAGTTATTATATTAACTTAACCTATATTATTATTATTCCCTTCATTCATCATTTCTTCATTCTATTCCCATGCAAACAGAATGCAAGAACGAATGAGAGAGAGAACTGAGGCGGTGCAAAATGAGAAGCAAGAAGAAGCTAAGGAATTCTTCAAAACTCAAGGTAAGAAGCTTGAAACTTGTGATTTATGCTTCCTAAACTCACTATGGTCTCTCTTGCTCATCTCTTCATCTTTGAATCAATGGTTTTTGAAGAACTTCCAAGAGGGGAGAGAGAGTAAAGAAACTCAAAGGTAACTCTCCAAACATGATTCTATTGCTTAAGTGGATGTTATTAGTGTTTTTTTTGGATTGGTTTGGTTGTTATTGTGAATGAAAGATGAAGAAACTCCAAGAACTCTGAAATTCAAGTTTCTCCAAACCTTATCCAATGATCATGTTAATAGCTAATACTTTGATTATAAGTAGAAAGGAGGTGATTAACCAAGTCAGAATGAGAAACCGATACAATTTTTCTAAGAACTTAAAATCTAAACCCTGTGTAGAACATGGTTAAGGGGATGGAATTTGATAATTCTAACAATTCCATTGGGTTTAGATGATGAAATTGTGTAGGGTATATGTTGACGACTAAGTGACAAAAGCCACAGAATGAGAAATGACAAAATGTGCTTTGAAACATAAATGAAAGGGCAACCAAGGGTATTTTCGTCATTTGACCCTAAATTTGACCAATTTGAGGTCAAAATGAATTTTACACATGAATTTATGTAGGAATACCCCAATTCATAAGTTTTTATAAGTTCCAGTAGACCGGGGTCTATAGGGGCATTTTGGTAATTTAGCATCATCAAGCTAAGTTAACCAGTATTTGGAGCATTTGGATATTTTAGGAATTGGGAGCGATCCAAAGATTTAGTTTTCCTGAGCTCCGAACCACAAGAAAAGGACACAAGGAACGCAATAAGGTAGTAACATCCTTCTTACATATACTATGCGATGCCACTATGAATGTCATACATGTAACATGAACTAGTGTCCTAGACACACCCATCCGCCATATTGTGGTCAAGGACCCAACAGGGGCATAAAGTCGACCAAGGGTGGACGTAAAGTTTGACCACTACTACAGAATAGGGATTTAACGTCACATAAAGACATCCCTTCTTTAAAAAGGAAAGTAAAAACTGGACGCAGTGGCATTTATGTAAATAAAGAGAAACTTTTTCCTCTTTAGGCGTCCTAAAAATCATAAAGGACGTGTAAAGAGATCTTTTGAAGAAGGGACGCCTAAAGATCAGCCTTTAGGCGTCCCTTCTCAAGAAGGGACGCCTAAAGGCTGCATGCATGCCAGCCACGTGGCTGGCATGCAGCCTACATTAGGCGTCCCTTCTAGAGAAGGGACGCCTAAAGTATACCTTTAGGCGTCCCTTCTCCTAGAAGGGACGCCTAAAGCTTCTTTCCCTCCACTTCCCTTCATTTCCCTCCATTATATTCCAACATTTTCGTTCTCTCTTCCTCCCTCTCTCAAAAAACCGACGCTGCAGAAACTTAGCCTCCATAGCAGCATTTTTTTTCAATCCCCTTCCTCCCAAGATTGTTAAGGTGCCATCCCCCTTCTCGATCTTCTCTCTCGCATCCTACCCATCTGTCCACCACAAGGCCAGCAGCGTCAGTCCGTCCTCAGCTCCAAGGTATAGCGGCGCCCCTCCCTTTATTACCACAAGGCCAGCATCAACGTCCTCAGTTCGTCCACCAAAGGTTTTTTTTTTGTTTTTTTGTATAGTTGCATTGTTTTTTATGCGGTTATTTAAGTATCTAAAATGTCACTTATGTGTTCGTACGTGCCTTATAGATTTTTGCTTCTCCTATTACATTTAGAAAATACATATAATATTTATAATATATGATATTTATTGCTATACTTGGGTTAGCAGCTGGTTACATCTAAACAAAGAAAGACACTTGTGTATTTTTATGGCTTTTGCACATGACATATATATATGTTGATAATTATAAAATATTTTACAAGTGAAAAATATGTTGGAATTTGTTGAAAAGTGACTATTAAAAAATTATAAAACTCGTTACCTATTTAGCTCCGAAGTATATATGTAATAGAATGAAAAATGAATGAGATTAAAAGGTAATAATTAATTATTTCAAATGTGAAATGTCATATATGTCTGGAAATAAAATATTTTTGAGAAATAATGGTTGTGTCATAATAATAGTAATATATAAGTATACATTTTTTAACATGTCCTTTTGAATTTTTTAGTTTAATGATGAAAAAATAGTGGATTGTATTTTTTATGTTTACAATAGTTATAACAGGAAATCTCATTGTTGTCAATTATTCTAAACTTTAGCGTTATTGAGAATGACTTAGATTAAAAATGGATCATAGTTGGATGAATGCTTTGAGAACTAGTGAAGAATATGAGAATGAGGTGGAAGAGTTTATTGAATTTGCTAGAAGGAATGCTCCAACCAAAAATGGGAAGTATTTTTGTCCTTGTGTGAATTGTTTAAACGAGAGTCGACGGGATGTTGATGATATAAGGGATCACCTACTTTGTGATGGAAGTTTATTGTTTCCTGTACATTTACTTAGTAGTTGTTTATTAGTGGACAACATTTCTGTCAACACTGTATAGTGCATGAATGTTTCATTAGAGCTGGATGTTGTGTTTTGTTAATTATATACTGCGTGCTGTATGTTTCCTTTTTGTGTAATAAGGAGACTATGTTGCTGTTTGCTTTCAGAATGGCCAGAAACAATACAAATAGCACCGTATGGGTAAAAAAAACCTTTAGGCATCCCTTACGCTAAAAGGGACGCCTAAAGTCCCTAATTTGAAAAAAAAAATTCTAAACGGGGACTTTAGGCGTCCCTTTTACCAAAAGGGATGCCTAAACCCTGCACTTTCCTCGTCCCTTTACAAAGGAAGTCTAAAGTCCAAATTTACTACGTCGCTGACATACGGGTCCCCCCATAAAAGGATGTTAAAAGTCCCAAATAAGGGACGTTAAAAGTGTTTTTTCTAGTAGTGGACCTTGGGCTAATGTACACACATACGTTCGATCATCTTACATTTCATGATATTGCATATCTACTTTTGCATTTTATTTGTATGTAAGCATGTTGCTACTGAGATTCTCACGAATCTCATTCTTTCCAAACAACAAAACCATTTTAGTTGAAGCAGGCAGCTCAAAAGGCAAGGTGGTGGCTACCGGTGATTAGAGTCCCGGAGTTTCGTTGCGATTATAGCGCTTCCGCATGTACTTAGCTATTATTGTTTTGGTACTCTTTGAACATGTATCTATATGTATTATGAAACCCTTTGAGGGTAATTTTTGGTAATGTAAACTAATACAATGTATTTATATGTTTCTGCTATGTTATACACTTTATGTTACATAATATGCTTTTCGCTCGTAATTATTTATGGTTTAAAAAGGGGCGTTACATTGTATGTGATTACTATGGTGTATAGTTTATTTATTTCATATTAAGTGTTGCGATTGTACTCTGAGGAAACAAGTGCATTAAAATAATTTTCAAATACACATCAAGTAGTTTTTAACAATTTATCTAAGAGATGGCTATGAATGTGATCATATAATTATTCATTAATTAGATAAATTGGAGTTAACATGATTGCTTGAGGTTTTCAATTTGAATTAATGATAAATTAATTCCCAAATCATTTTAAGAAGCTATGAAAATCATTTACTTTGCTACCAAGATTTATTTCCTCATATCCATCCCATTTTTATAAAAATACCAAAAAACAATAGCTTAGCATTTAATTAAATTGCATTCTTTTTCTAGTTATTAATTTTTTTAAAAAAACCAATTCCCCTTATTTTATTGTATTTGCATGGCATTTAGATATCTTAGGAATCAATAAAAAGTTCTTCCAGAAGAAAGAACAATTATAGGTTTGCCTAGACGCAATCCTTAATCAATTTTTGATTGTCGACTCCAAGGATAAAGACAAAAAGGTCCCCATCACATTCTCAAGATTTCAATCTATAAAATTATATATATAGATATATATATATGTATATATGTATATCTATATTAGTTCAAACTGTTTTCGGTGTTGTCTAATCACGACCAATGCCCTTTTCCTTTAAGGAATCAGTCTGCTTTTGAATGAATATATGGTTGTGGGAAAATTTTAGGAAAGTCAACAAAACTCCGGACTTTCCTCATTTAGATGCATCCGAAGAGGCATATCCTAGTGAGCCAAAACCTTATTTTGTATGCATATATGCGTGGGACCTTAGCACTAACATCTGAATTATAAATAGCACTATCATCTCATGATCACACCAACATCAATCCCCGGTGGTTCTTGAAGTGTAGCTAGGTTTCGATCTAACACTACTACAAAATGTAGATTTTACGTCCCTAAAAGACGTCCCTTTTTTTAAAAAGGGAAGTAAAAAATAAAGACGGTGGCATTTTTGTAATTATAGGTAAGAATTAAGTAACTTTAGGCGTCATTTTTCAAAAAGGGACGCCTAAAGTCTAAAAAAATTAAAAAAAATTTAATTTTTTTACTTTAGGCGTCCCTTTTTGAAAAGGGACGCCTAAAGTAAAAAAAAATTAATATTTTAAATTTTTTTTTTAGACTTTAGACGTCTCTTTTTGAAAAAGGGACATCTAAAGTCAATTTTTTTTACTTTAGACGTCCCAAATTTAAAAAGGGACGTCTAAAGGTAACGTATATCAGTCAAATTGATACTGACATCACTCTCTTGAAGCTCATTTTCCACCATAACTCTCTCTCTTACTCCCTTTCATTATCGTTGTTCTTTTTTTGAAAGTCGTCCTCCTCTATCTCCATCATCATCATCTACCGTCTTCCTCTCCATTGTTGAAGCTCGTCGCCATTGTTCTTCCTCGATCTTTGATGTTGTTGGTTCCTCCTCCCTCCCTCTCCCGCCGTTGGCCTCCATCCTCCCTCTCCTACTGTGGCCAAAAGGTATGGATAATTATTTTTTCTTTTTACAGGCTAAGTTTTAAACTGAGATTATTGTATATGTATTTTGTTGCATGTGTTAAGATTTAGATTTATCTTCATTGTAGATTCATTTTGATTTATCATCCTTCACCAATATTAATCTGTAAGGATATTTTGGTTTATAAAAAACTGTTCGATCTTGTTTCTGTATGTTATAATTGTTAGGCAGTGAAAAATATAAGCGAGTTTTTTTTTTAAAAAAATAACTTTAGACGTCCCTTTTTTAAAGGACGCCATATCCTGACTTTTTTACGTCCCTGGTATAGGCGTCCCTCTTTTTTTGGACGTTAAAAGGGCTAAAAAAAAGGACGTTAAAAGTGTTTTATGTAGTAGTGTAACTACCTAATATATTTTGATTCAAGAAGCCATCAACATCAATCATTCCCAAGCTATCTTATCTAGTGTTTTCGGTCATGGCTATGAAAACAATCATATTGATCTGTCTTCTTCGCTTCTTCCTTTTTCAACTTAACTTCCGTTCATCAGTAGCAGCATCAAGGAAGCTACAAATTGATCAATCTCATGTTTCTTTCACCAAAAATACATACAATAAGGTGAAGGAGACTGGAGATTACTTCCGTCCTTCGACGCCAGGTGGTGGGAAATGAAATACCCCCTGGAGTTGCATGAACAGTAGACTATGGTATCAGACATTTAAATAGTTTGGGATTGGAGAGAAAGAGAGTGTGTGTGTGTTGGTTTCTGCGCGCTGTGTGTTGTGTGGAAAGTATTAAAGTGTGACTCTCTTAATGATGGGTAGGGTTTTCTTTTATTCCTTACTGCATACTCAAGCAGTACTTATGATGTAGATTGTAGTGTTATTTATGGTTTGCTTGTATTATTTCTATTGTATACTTGTTAAACAGTACTTGCTTTGCTATATTAATATGAGATCAGCTACATGAATTCTTTTGTGCTTTTTTTAACATTGATATAAACTAAGTTTATTGCAAGCTTATAATTAATCACTGAGATCTTTCCCAAAATTTTCAACTATATGTTCCTGTCAAACACTGGAGGTTTACTTGACCGATCATAAAACCCTAACTTGACTTTAAAAGAGATTATTAAATAAAGGGAGCAGAAAATTATATGACTTGTATCAATTATGTTTATAAGAGATTAATAAACTAAATTAATCATCCCAGATGAACTTCAGTAAAACACGTACACATGTTAATCTATACATAGATTGAGTTTATTGCAATAATGTTCTTCCTATGATATTTCTGAACATTTCAACTATGTATACTTCTGTCATATAACCTTGACATGGTTAACAAAAACATAACATGACCTGAAAAGAGAATAAAAGAAAAATTATTTATAATGATCATATCATTTTGGGACAAGTATTAACAAGAAATTTTCGGTTTATAGGAGCTCAATCAACCAAAATTAATCATTCTATTTAAATTTCACTGAAACACATATATGACATCTTTGTATGTAAATTTATATTTTTTTAATTGATATCTCATTAAAATTATTTTCTTCTTTTTTCTTTTTTTTTAATTATTTGATTTGAAGCCCTCTGTCTATACATGTGGTCTGTTTTGTCATTGTACAGAACTAATAGTTAGGAAGAGGGCATCGGGCGTTAGATATTCCTATCACTTGCAAGAGTATACGTCGAATTAAATAAACAAATATATGACATAAATTAAATGGTATAAGAATCATCAGAATTATTAACCTGAAAAACCCCTCAATTCAAGGGTAAAAAACCATAGGTCATCAAGACCAATAAAACTATGATTCACTATTACCAAAACATGGTATAAAAGAGTCTTAACCACATATACAAATACATGCAATCACCCAACCAAACAACCAAAATTACTAGTTAACAACAGAAAATATAAAAGCTAAAAAAGCTAGAAAAAAGTCATTCTCTCACACCAAACCTCTAATCAGGAAACTCAGAGAGAATATTATTTTTTGCAAAGAACAATCTATAAACTTTCCTTTTTCATTCTCTCACTATTTTCCTTCTTTCCTTTTTTTTAGATTTATTTGCTTTTGCTCCTTTTCATAAAATAAGAAATATATAAAATTTGGACCTTTCTCAAGATAGGAAAGGAGCCCATGACCCAACACTAATACAACTTAGTACAAGTGAAGTTTGATTATTGGAAGGAAGAAAAAAATTGTCAACTACAAATATCTTAGGCTTGATAGAAACATTTGATTTTGGATGGCGATTAAATAAATAATTAAAAATTTAAAAATTAATGCGCAAAAAACTTTAGGACCATTTCATTTTATTATCATCTCAGCAACGGTTAGTGGACCACTTTAAGTCAGTCAACTTTATTTTGACATTAATTTACTTAACTATGTTCCGCATATACGTTCTTTCTCTTAAATCTGATAATCCCAGCTTTCATTGGCTATCTCAAATGCGAGCTTCATGAAATACGTCTTCGAGTTGGATTTGATTTAATATTTGTTTAATTTCTTAAAAGAAATTTTTATTTTTATAGGCTTAAATTCTGTAGACATACAAATCAACGTTACGTTGTCCGATTTAGATCATCATCAATTGCTAATTAACTCCTTAATTAAGAAATAGAGATTGATTAGGCGAAGGGAATCAGATACTAAAGTTGGCTCTTGATTAATTTAAATTGCTCACAACTAAACAAGGATTTAAATTTTATGCTGTATCATTTGTAAACTGAACAAACTGAAGGAAAATATGAATTTTCATAAGATGATGTCAAGTCATCAATGGCATGGCAACAACAAATCAATAGCCCTTCTTGGGTGAAACAACTAACCCTAAAACTCTTTGGGACTTATGAGATGAGCAATGTTAACCTAACGTCCCTCTACGAGGTGAGGATTCAACTTCTCTACTCATACATAAAGTGTGTGGCTCTTTATATATATACTGCAGTGTTACATTAAGTGAGTGAGAAATAACTAACTACTAACTCTGTGAGTGAGAAATAAATAACTACTAACACTACTCGTGGTTACACGAATCGGTAAATCAATCACATAATCACTTCCACAATTGTGCTATGTATCAAATGTAAGAGTTTTTTTGTTTTTGCTTTTTTTTGTTTTTTGAAGCAAACTATTTGATATTACCAACTAGCTTAGAATCTAATGTTGTTGAATTTCAATATATAAGGGATAGCACTCTCAAATTTAATTATTTCGTTCATTCACAAAACTTATATATTACAAAGAGAATTAAGTCTTCTGTTACATGAAATATCTCTTGGTTTTCAAAGATACCACTTCTATCCAAAAAAAACGAACACCGTAGTGTGTGTCAAGATTATTTTGCTTACAGAATCATCAAACTCAAAGCCAACAACTTCTTTAATAAAATTAACATTGGTAAGAAGAAGAATCTTATAAACAACTAATGCCTCAGATCGAATATGTTCTTTGGTTTTTTTTTTCCGTTTCAGTTTTGATTATTCTTTTTTTCCTTATATGTTTTTTTTTTATGAAATTTTCTAAAAAGCTTTTCTGTGTATCTGTATAGTTCATCACATTTTTCCCTTCATGGCACCGTCTCTATTCATGGATTCTGGTTTTGTATAGTTGGGTTCACTTCCCTACTGCCATGTAACTACTACACGCACTACTACAAAAATAGACATTACTGGCGCACCTTTTGTGGCACTTCTTTAAAGAAATATCACAGCTTCTTCCATATTTTTTTAAATTTTTTTTAAAAAAAAAGACTTTATGTGGCGCTTTCTTGAGAAAGCGCTAAGGAAGCGCCACCTAAAGTGTCTTTTTTAAAAAATAAAAATTAAAGCAACAATTGTGGCGCTTGTTCAAGGAAGTGCCACAGCTGCTACGTACTTTGTGTGGCACTTAGCCTAGCAAGCGTGACACAAAGTATTATTTTCTTTAAAAAAAATTAATTCAAACACTTCTCTCTCCCGCAATCTGCTTCCATCACTTTTATCATCTTAGTCTCCAATCTTCATCCAATACATGTCGTCACCCTTATCATTTTAGTTCACACATTTCCTCCTTCCGTTCAAAAGTTCGATTTACACTTCTCATTTTTTTGTTCCATCACTTCTCACATTTTCTCTTCCTCATCTTTTTGTTTTTGCGACACTCCTTACTCATTTCTCTTTGTCCAATTTCATGCACCAAACTGACCCTACTCCTTCTCCCTCGTCTCATTTCATCCTCCTTATAGTTTCATTTCATCCTGTAAGTTGTATCCACTCATTTTTTTTTTATATTTTGAAGTTACGTATATCATATTATCTTGTTAACCACTTTTTTTAATTTAAATATATATGCAACTTTGTCTTTGTCTTTTTCCTTTATTATTTTTTTTTCAGGTGTTATGTTTGAGATTTCCACTCACTCCGTTCAAGCTTCCTCTATACTGTAAGTTTTTTTTTTAATTTTTGAGCTTACAAATATAATTTTATTAGTAGTTAATAGTTTAATTTGCTCAATATCTTTTATATTTCATTTATTATGAAATATGAAAAAATTATTCTCATTTTTGTATGCCGAAAAATAAATGTGATAAAATTAAATGTTATTATATATAGGTTATATGTGAAGATATGTAGTAGTTATAATTTTTTATTGTTGCAACAATTGTTAACATTATATTGATGAGTTGCATAAATAATATAATTATTTATTCTTAACAATTGTATTTTACTTAGTAGTGATTTTGTTAATTAGTTATTTGTTAATTTATATCATTTTGGAGTTATTTGATTTTGATTTGTTTCTCTTCATTTTATTATAGAGATATAAAAATATGTTTAAAGTGTATTATTAATTATAATTATAGGTTTCTAAAAAAATACGAAAAAATTATTTTTTAAAAAAATTGTCTAAGGTGGCGCTTCCTCAAGGAAGCGCCACCCTAGGCCCTTTTTAATTTTTTTTTTAAAAAATTATTTTTAAATTTTTTTTTAAAAAGGGCCTAAGGTGGCTCTTCCTTGAGAAAACGCCACCCTAGGCCCTTTTTTAATTTTTTTTAAAAACATTTTTTAAAAAAAATTATTTTGTTAAACTTTTTTTAAAAAAATGGCCTAAGGTGGCGCTTCCTCACCCTAGGCCCTTTTTTAATTTTTTTAAAAAATATTTTTTTAAAAAAAATTATGTTTTTACATTTTTTTAAAAAAAGGGCCTAAGGTGATGCTTCCTTGAGAAAGTGACACCCTAGGCTCTTTTTTAATTTTTTTTAAAAATATTTTTCAATTAAAAAAATGTATATTAAAAATACAGATCAATAGTAACGCTTATTTAAGAAAGTGCCACAAAAAGATCTATACAAGTTGTAGCGCTTTCTTTAAGAAGCGTTACCTTTGGTTATTTTAATTTAAAAAAATATTATCTACTGTGACGCTTGGGATGAAGCGCCACAGCTTGTTTTAATAGCGTTCCAATATGTGGCGCTTGTGAAATACCACTAATATTATTATTATAAATGCCACAACTTTTACTTTTTGTGGTACACTACTAGAAAAAACACTTTTAACGTCCCTTATATGGGACTTTTAACGTCCTTTTATGAGGGGACGCGTATGCCAGCGACGTAGTAAATTTGGACTTTAGACGTCCTTTGTAAAAAGACGCCTAAAGGGCTGGGTTTAGGCGTCTCTTTGACCAAAAGGGACGCCTAAAGTAATGACTTTAGGCTTCCCTTTGGCCAAAAGGGACGCCTAAAGTCCCCGTTTAGAATTTTTTTATTTAAAAATTAGGGACTTTAGGCGTCCCTTTGGCCAAAAGGGATGCCTAAAGTGTTTTTTTTTTCAGAACCATTTTTATTGTTTCTGGCCATATCATTCTGAAAGCAAACAGAAACGTATACACAAAAAGGAAACATACAGCACGCAGTTTATAATTAACAAAACACAACATCCACCTCTAATGAAACATTATGCACTTGTCCACTAATATAATAAACAACTACTAATAAGTAAATGTACAGGTAACGATAAACTTCTACAAATCAATGTGTTGAAGAATCCTCCCAGCCAACAAGTCTCTGATCAAATTAATGTCTTCATATAAGTAAGCAGCATCATTATCAAAGATCTACAAATTAGAAAATATGATTATATATACGAAATCAATGAAATTAAAGGATTGTTTAGCAATTCAATTAAAATACAACCAAAATATTATCATTTGATTACCTGTTGAAAATCATTTGTAAAGCCACTTTGAATGATATTATACATGTAAAGTAGAACATAATAGCCACATTCAGTACCACCTGGTTGTTGAGGGCACTATAAATCAAAAGCAATTGGTTAAAATCAATAACATACATCATTTATAAAACAACCGTAAATAAAATAACTTAAATTATATTGAAACCACATACTTTGGGATAGAACCACTTTGGCTTGCGAACAACTCTACCCTCACGTGACTCGCCAAGCATTCTATATGTTTGGGTCGCGCTACCATTAAAATGTAAAACATTTTAAGTTAGAACAATTTATTTAAATCAAGCATTTCTTTAATTAATAAAAAAGAAATAACTAACGTGTTGAAGACTGATTTTGTGTCTTTGTCTGGTTTTTTTGTCAAGGAATCAAACCAATAGATTTCATTGAGGCGTGGGCAAACAACACACAGGCTCCAATGGTAACTAAAACAATACACAGATTAAAATGAAGTTTAGATTAGAAGAAAATTATTTCTCAAACATCCAAAAATAAAATTTTTTACTACATACCCTTGAACAATTGGCGCTAGATAACATCGCAATTTGGTCGCTGCCATTGTGAAGCCCACATAATGCGTCCTTTGTGCGACATCATTTTTATCTGATGTCGTATTTGCCGGACACAAGAATCCGTATAAATTTGATCTTTGCATATCAATGCACATGTGGTAGAAGGACCTAAAATAGAAATAAAATGACCAATGAATTATTGAACTTATGAAATCTTGAACTTAGAAAAGAAAAACTAACCAAATGGCAAGTGTGACCCATCCTGCATCTATCTCCTCCAAATGCATAAACTCCTTAAGATCTTTATTGTCGATCGTGTAGGGATACGTCAATTGTGTACCCACAATCCCTGGAGGCATATTGAAGTTGACTTGGGGAATACCTTTGTACATCTGTTGGAGCCGTGCTAGAAAGGGCCATTTTTTCGCATGTTGCTCCTCCTATAAGCATAGAAAACAAAACCAATTATATTACAATGATGCCAATAAATGTCAAGTGATATGAATATAATTCCTAATATTGGTGGGGTTCCCAACGTGCCAATAAGATATTGAGGCCAAAGGATGAAACCTCCAATTGCCTGACCCAGCGTGGCAATCTCAACGTCAGGGATAGGGATGGATGCACCTTCTTCCCCCTCATGAACACGTGTCACTGTCACCCTACGTAAATACTGTGGAATTTGATTATGATGGTGGGTGGTAGCTTTTGTGTAAACGAGAGCATCGGCTACAACATGAATCATGTATGTGGTGTCCAAATAAAGGATACACGATTCACCCGACTCCGGAGTGGCAGAAGGCTGGCCCAGTGGTTCTGTTATGTGAGAAGGATGGCCACAGGGTTCTGTACTATGGGAAGGCTGGACAAGACTATGGAAAGGAGCAGCAACAAGTTCTGGAGTATGGGAAGGCTGGACAAGGGGTTCTGGATTGTGGAAAGCCTCGGCAACGAGTTACAGAGTGTGGGAAGGCTGTACAAGGGATTCGTCCGGCGGGTTATGACTTCCTTTAGTGCTGGGGAAGGCCGGGGATTCCTCGTTTCTAACCCTAGTAGCCTCCATGTGATGAAAATCAAACCACGATTTCATTTCACCACGTAGTTGTGTCATTAGCTCATCTCGGAGCTCCTCTCGGATTTGATCGCGAAGCTTATCCACAAACTCTTGACTGGGTTCAGCTTGTGAAGAATATAACGAGGCTTTACCAAAATACTTCGAAATACCAACTCCCCTTGGCTCCCCTCTAACACGGCCTGGGTATTCAGCCTTCCCAATCGCCGTGGCCAATATGTCCATCCGTCCACTTGGAGTGAACGAACCTTGGCTACTCTGCTCTTCGAGTTCGTCCTGTAGCATACAATTCGTTATGAATACCCACTTAAATGCTAGAAATGTGAAAGAATTTTACAATTAATTACTTATGCTATTACTACTTACAATCCTCGAGGCAACCTCAGCAATAGTAGGATTTATATATTTCCCACCCTTAATCCTCCCTGCTTTCCATTTTTTGTGACGTGGAGGAGGAGCTGGCTCTTGCACAACAACGGAAGGATCCGATTTCGTAGCGTCCTTCATTTTTTCCAGCTCTTCTGCCATCATCATCCGCTCCAGCTTCCTGTAGCCACCCCGAGACATGCAATGCTGGTACTGATTTGCTTCTTGCCTCTGTGTGTTCGCCGCACTTAATTCCTGTTTAAGGGAAAAAGGGAAAAACAAGTCATTAGTGCATTAACTATATTGAAATTATAAATTTTCATACTGAAGACAGAAAATTTACCAAAAATTCAGGAGTTTGTGGTTTAGCTACAAACAACCTCCAGTCCTCTGGAGATAGATATGAATATTCCTAACAAGGATCCAAATGACTCTTGTCACCTCTAAGGTACTTCCTGGAGAGCTTATTTTTAAAATCCTTCCAGCGCAAACGAACCTCTCCCATCCAGTGGTTGTACATGTCTGTGGTGTCAGGAACATCGAACGTTTGCTGCAAAAACGGAGACAATTAAACTTGAATAGGAAGAAAGGTCTAAATACATAAAATGTTTCGAAAGTTATGTACCAAAATCTGTTCCCATATCATGGCTTTCGTCTTTTTGGGAACCTACCTCCAACTATCATAGATGATTCGGACTTTGTTTCGACCCAAAAAACCAAGATAACTAATGAAGTGGTCTTCCTCAGGACCTATTGGATTCATGTTGGCATCAAACTCTATGTGAACCCTCTCCTGTTCATTGTAGTGGCGCTTCGCCAATATAGCCATCTTCATGGCACCTCTTGTTCTTCTCGGAGCGGGTAGCTCTTCTTGGCTTCCATTATGCTGCTCGCTGTCGCTCCCTGAGTCACTGGAACTTGACATATTCCTAGACAAAAAAAAATCATTGTCAGAGAAGTAAGAATCATGTCAGAGAGGTAAGTAGATTGTAGGTATCTGTATAAACTACATTAAGGGAAAAAAGAACATAGGACATAATACAGTTTTATATAGTTAAAGGTCTTACTTCATATTGTTTCCCATATTCCTTCACAATGATCATTTCTTGCAGAATAATCTTCATCATCTACTAACTCGACCTCACTTCCTATAGGTGGATTTGTTGTCAAAGGTGGTGTGTCGTCAAGGTTGAAGGTTGGATCACCATACTTTTGTTTTTTGCTTTGAAGTACAATGGACATATTTTTATTTGTAGGATCTGTGACATAAAACACTTGCTTCACCTGGCTGGCTAGAATGAAGGGCTCATCTCTATAACCAACTCTTCGAAGATCGACTGAGACAAATCCAAATTGTGGATCTATTACCACAGCAGCATTGCTAACCCACTTACATTTGAACAAACCAACTTTGAACTTGTTGTAGGTCATCTCCCATATTTCTTCTATAACTCCATAATAAGTCATTGATGCACATATGGGGTTTTTGTCTTTCAAACTGGAAAAGTGCATAGCTTCAGCTTCAACCATCACCCCACTATTTTGCATGGTACTTCTGTCATCTTGCTCTTTTGTGTAGAATGAATACCCATTTATGTCATAACCAGTCCAAGTAACAACCTGAAATGAAGGCCCCCAGGCTAGCCAGTTGATTGTCTCGGACACACCGATCTCATGCGAAACCTTCTCCTCAAACCACTTAACAAATGTCTTGTTTTGCTCAATAGCTATTTGCATGTCACTCTTCTTTGGATTCAAGTTCTTCAAAGTCTTTTTGTGCTCATCTATGTATGGCTGAACTTCTTCTATATTATTCAAGATATACAAGTGTGCTTGCAACACCTCTTCACGCTCCGCAGTCTTCACTTTTAGTCCTCGTGTTCCCTTGCTTCTCCCCTCTTCATGCCGAGACTGTTCCTTTTTACCAGATAGATAATCTTTACAAAAGTCCATAGCCTCTTCAACTACATATCGCTCAACTATTGAGGCTTCAGGTCGATAAGGATTTTTAGAATACCCTTTTAAGATCTTCATGTATCGCTCAAAAGGGTACATCCACCTTAAATAAACTGGACCGCAAAGCCTTACCTCCCTTACTAAATGAACTACCAAATGCACCATTATATCAAAAAATGATGGAGGAAAATGCATCTCTAGTTGGGACAGAATTATATAACCCTCATTTTCTAGTTCATCCAACTTCTCAGTGTCGATGACTTTGTTACAGATAGCATTAAAGAAAACACACAATCTGGTTATAGTAGTTCGCACTTCTTCTTTCATAATGCCTCTAATGGCTACTGGTAACAATTGTTGCATTAACACGTGATAGTCATGGGACTTCATTCCCACTAACTTCAAATCATCCATTGACACACACCTGCTAACATTAGAAGAGTAGCCCTGTGGGACCTTAATTTCATGCAGACACCCACACAAACTTCTTTTCTCCGCTTTTGATAGCGTATGCGCAGCTGGCTCCATATATGCCCTCCTACCATCATCTCTTAGTTGTGGATGCAACCGATCTCTTATTCCCATATCAACAAGGTCAAGTCTCGCGCTCATTCCATCCTTGGTCTTACCTGGGATGTGCAAAAGCGTACTTACAAGGCTGTCACACACATTTTTCTCCACATGCATCACATCAATACTGTGTCTTACATCAAGACAATGCCAATACGAAAGATCAAATAAAATTGACCTCTTCTTCCATATATTCTTCTCACCCTTAGTCCTTTGATTTTTACCAAAGGTCACATTGACACGTTCTACCCGACTATAAACTTCCTCCCCGGTTAAGGCCTTTGGTGCAACTCCATGTTCTGGTAAGCCATCAAAACGCTTTCTCAGCCTACGATATGGGTGGAATCGAGGAAGAAACCTCCTGTGGCCAAGGTACACTATTTTTTTGCAATGCTTAAGTTGTCGAAAGTGTGTGTCTCCTTCACAGATTGGGCATGCTTTATGACCCTTCACACTATACCCTGACAAATTTCCGTATGCGGGGAAGTCGTTTATCGTGGTAAAAATCATTGCACGCAACTTGAAAGACTCTTTCTTATAAGCATCGAACACATCCACACCTTCCTCCCATAACTTCTTCAAGTCCTCAATCAAAGGAGCCAAATACACATCGATGTCATTCCCTGGCTGTTTTGGTCCAGAGATCATCATAGAAAGCATAACGTACTTGCGCTTCATACATAACCAGGGAGGTAAGTTGTATATTACAAGGAGAACTGGCCACGAACTATGTATACTAGTAAGAGTTCCATACGGATTTATTCCATCTGTACAAAGTCCAAGCCGAAGGTTTCTCGGCTCGCTGCCAAATTGAGGGAACATTTCATCTATCTTCTTCCACTGTAGAGAGTCGGCCGGGTGCCGAAGATATTTTCCGTCACAAATTCTCTCATCAGAATGCCATCTCAACTTCTTCACTTTTGTTGCGGTCGCAAACAAACGTTTAAACCGTGGAATTATTGGAAGATACCATAACACCTTCGAAGGTTGCCTTTTACTTGTTGTCCCTTCTCTACAACCACCATCTTTCTTCACTTTATATCGTGATGTTTTACAGTTAGGACACTCACTAAGACCTGCATACTCCTTTCTATACAATACACAGTCATTAGGGCAAGCATGTATCTTTTTGTACTCCATACCCATCGTAGACAAGATTTTCTTTGCCTCATACATACGGTTTGAAAGTACATTATCTTATGGAAACATATCACACAATAATTCCAATAGTAATGTAAAACTACTATCGGTCCATCCACAAGTTGCCTTTAAGTTCACCAAATGCAATGTTCCCGTCAGTCGTGTGTACTTACTCCCAGGGTATAATAGTGTCTCCGCATCACTCTGCAGGCTGTCAAATTCATGTGCCTGGGCGAAGGATTCAACCTCGGCATCGTGAATCATTTTCTCCATTCTATCTTGTTCTATAACATCCACTCCTTCCTTCTTGTGCGACGGATAATCAGTAATTACTTCCTCACCATGCCATATCCACCTTGTGTATCGAAGATTTATTCCATCACAAAGTAGGTGATCCCTTATATCATCAACATCTTGTCGACTCTCGTTTAAACAATTCACACAAGGACAAAAATACTTCCCATTTTTAGTTGGAGCATTCCTTCTAGCAAATTCAATAAACTCTTCCACCCCATTCTCATATTCTTCACTAGTTCTCAAAGCATTCATCCAACTATGATCCATTGTTTTACCACCTAAACCATTCCCAATAACACTCAAGTTTATAACAATTGTTAACTATGAGATTGCCAGCTTTTATCACTTTTTTCAAAAAACATTTCGGCAGCATTTCCCATTAAGTGTAAGATCCCACAATTTTAATAACAAACCATTTCACCTTAATTCAAACAACAACAAAAATAAAGTAACTTAGGCAATTAAGGACAATATCAACAATTTAAAATATCAATTTTTCTTTAGGGAACTAATATGTTTAAATTAGTACAAGTTAAAAGTTCTATGCACCTACATAATATTAAAAGTTCTATACATGTATTCATTATTTCAAACCAATGAGATTAAAATCAATTGGTTAGTTAATGTTGAAAATTACTTGTTGATAACTTGTTTTATAAAATAAAACAAGTTATATGCATGTTTAGATTTTAGACTTAAATTTGCATTTAGCACTCTAAAATGTGTCTTTTTATATAGCACTCAGAGCTTCCTAAACATGTTTTATTTTATAATTAAATAAATTATATAACTTATTTAATCTAATAAAATTATTTAATTAACTAGCTAGCAAAACTACTATATGTACTTATGGAATCTCTAGCATACTATACATATGTACTTATGGCATATATGAGTGGCTTATAGTTTCTAACAAAACTACTACTTTAAATTAAACGGTCGATCATGACATTAACTAAAGTGAAATAAAATAAACCAAAAGCAAAAAAAAAACAAAAAAGCTTACAGGTTATGGAAATTAAAATGGCGTGATGAAGAGGTTGGGAGCTAGGAAGGAGGCGCGCGCACCACCGTGAGAGAGGGAGCTCCGATGCTGCAAAGATCAAGGAAAATGAGGCTTTCACTGGTGGGGATTTCACCACGTCGTCTCCCTAGCTAGTTAGGGAAAAAAAGAAAGAAGAGAAGACTCACCACCAAACACTTTCTCGCTGCAAGAAGCTTTAGTAAGGCGGAAGATCAGAAAGATACAGGGGGTGAGTATTGAAGTGAGATGATAGAAGGAGGAGATGAGAGAAAATGAAGAATGAGGGATACAGCATAGGACATAATACGGTGGAAGGAGGCTAAGTGTTTTTGAGAGAGGGAGGAAGAGTGACGGTATGATCGGAATGGAGGGAAATAGTGAAAAAGTGGAGGGAAGCCCACATTAGGCGTCCCTTCTTTAAGAAGGAACGCCTAAACATATACATTAGGCGTCCCTTCAAAGAGAAGGGACGCCTAATGTGGGGTGTTAGGCGTCCCTTCTCCAGAAGGGACGCCTAATGTCTCATTTAGGCGTCCCTTCTTGAAGAAGGGACGCCTAAAGGTTAAAAATCTCTCTTTATTTACGTAAATGCCACTGCGTGCAGTTTTTACTTCCCTTTTCAAAGAAGGGACGTCTAAAGGAGACGTTAAATCCCTTTTCTGTAGTAGTGGTAGTAACGTTGCACCAAATGTAGTGTTGTATTTCTCTCTACATGAGTCAATGCTCTTACTAAGGTTTGCATGTGAAGAAACTTTTCTTTTTTAAATATGATTAAGCCATGTGGTGGATCATTAAAGATCGTAGAATCAATGTCAATGTAGTTTAAAATGCAACAATTAGCTTCTCTAGATATGGAAATGTAGTCAAACATGATAGATCAATGTTGTGTAATAAGATTTCCTATTTCACAAATAGTGCTTGTCAATATTCACTACTACAAAAAAGTTGTATTAGTAGCACATATTCTATAACGCTTACCCAACAAATCGCTACAACCAGATTTTCATTAATTTTTTTTAAATTAATTCACTGCTATAGCCCATTCTTAAGGGAGCACGCGCTACAGCTTGTTGCCATTTTTTTAAAAAACAATTGTGCATAATAAGAAAAAATAATTACCTCACGTAGCGCTTCCTTAAACTTGTTTGAATTTTTATTAAAAAAAAATTCCTCTTAACCCTTGTCCCATAGAACTCCATTGAAAATCCACCTTCCTCGTAGCGCCTCCACTACTCTTGCCTTTCAGATTTTCCTCCATTTCTGTATGTTCATTTCCAATTTCTTCCTCACTCTTGGCCCACATCACCACCCTTCCTCTTTCCCTCTTCTTTCTACACTCATTTTGTGAGATCATAGAGATGGAGTGCATCTTTGAGAACGTTGGGACATCCATGAGAACCCAAAGAGGTCTTGAAATATGCGGCTTTTCAAAAGGCCTACTATGAAAGTAGACATTTAAAAAGGATTTCACTACTACAAAAAACACGACAAGCGGCACTTTTTAAAAAAAATATTATGATGTTTTGTAAATGGTATAGCATCCAGTACCATAAGAAGAACCTATGGTACTTGCTGAATTTAAAAAATGTTAGAATATTATATTTAATTATTATTATTATTTAAAAAAAAGACTAACCTCTTACGGCGTTTCCAGTTGGAAACGCCATAGGAGGTGAAGAACCTCCTACGACGCTTCCTGTGGAACCGCCGTAGGAGGTTATTGCACCTCTTACGGTGCTTCCACATAAAGCGTCATAAAAGGTCCCTTTTTTTAAAAAAAAATTTTACATGACTGATTTTTTTTCCTAATGAAACCCTCGATCTATATTTATATCCAAATCCATCATAAAACTTGCAGGTTTTCTTTGCAATATTTAATTCTCATCTTCATCTATCAAGCATGGAAGAACTCCAAGTAAATATCTGGAAAAAAAATTAAGCATACATATAAGATTCATGACAGATTTTAACTAAAAAAGAAGAAGAAGAAGACATACAGATTTAAACTCAAAAATTAAAAAACTTACAATGTATAGGAAGTTTAAGAAGGCATAGTTGAAACTTCAAGTAAATACCTGGAAAAAAGATAAGCATAAATATAATATTCATGACAAATTTTAACTAAAAAGAAGAAGAAGAAAGTATACAGATTTAAGCTTCTGTATCTAAAAAACACTTACAAGCTAAAGGGCTTCTGTAGGAAATAGGGACCAAGACAATAGAGTGGAGACTGAAAGGATAAGACAAGATGGTGGAGTAATGGAGATTTAAAAAATTTGGAGCTGGAGGGCATGCGAGGAAGACGATAATGGCGGGCTAGTGAAAATTTAAAATAGAACCTTAAATTCAAAGTCTATAAAAACTCCGGCGCTTTTTTCACCAAGCGTCATAGCTTTTAATAATTAAAATAAAAAAATAGAAAAATAAAAACAATGACGTCAAATTCAAAGTTAATAATCTTTAACGATGCTTAACATTTAAACACCGTTCAAAAATACATATTACCTAACAATATCTAATATTATATATATATATATATATATATATATATATATATAATATAATATAATATTATATATAATTATATATATTGATTGCCTTAGGTAATCAATTACCTAAGGCAAATCCGGCGCTTCAGTTGAAGCACCAGATAAGGCTAATTTAATTAGCCAGTGAAATGCCGGATAAGGCTAATATTTATTAGCCTTCTCCAATGCTTCACTGAAATGTCAAATAAGGCAATAAAAATTGTTGTCTTCTCTGACATTTCACTGTGAAGTGCCGGATAAGGTAATTAAAATTATTATCTTATCGGGCACTTTTTAGTGAAGCGTCGGATAAAGTCCAGATTTTTGTTTGATAATTTTTTTATTATTTTTAAGAACTTTAGTTGACAAATTTTTTTTTCTAGTAACTTTTTTTTTACAGATTATTCCTTTGATATTTCAAGGATCTTAGTCGACACTTTCTTTGAAAGGGTTGATTAAGGTACAATTGTTTTTCCTGATAATTTTTTTTGCAGATAACTTATTTTTTGGCTTATAACTAATGGAATAAAAGGTCTTGGGTGCAAGGAAATTAATATAAAAAATTGAATTTAAATTTATATTTATTTTTTTATTTTTTCTTCATAATTAAATCATTAGAAATAAATAAAGTGTGTGAAAGCTTGCTATGACTACATGAATGTTCATTATTTATATAAGCTAAGTAGCATTTAATAACGTTGAGAATAAATGAGGTTTAAATGTGTTCACCAATATCGATTTTTTTTTTTAAAAAGACCTTGGACGGCGCTTTATGTTTTTTACAGATTATTCCTATTATTAAGGTGAAAATTTCATTTAGGCATGTTTTTTAAGATAAAGTGTTTGTATAGCTTTTGTTAATTAATTTATTTTTTAAATATTTATTTCATTTATTTTAATTTATAATTAAAGCATTAGAAATAAATAAGTTGGAGGAAGTTTATATACTGACTACATGTATATAACTTAAGTAGCATCTAAACGTTCAGAATATAGTTTTAAATCATTACACCAGTTATGACGTTTTACTGTAAAATGCTATAGCTGATATACTTGATATTAAAAAAAAAAGAAAAAAAAGATCTTGCACGACGTTTCTTAAGAAAGTGTCATTCAAGCTTAACACTAAGTTGTGACGTTTATAATAAAAAGCGTCGTAGTTTATAATTTTTTTCTCCTTAAAAAAAATTACCTACAGCGTTTCTTTAAGAAGCGTCATTAGACGTACGCCATTAAAAGCCTTTTTTGTAGTAGTATTTAGGCATTGGTAAGCTTTCTAAAGCTCCAAGTATCAGCCTAAAAAAAATTAGGGTTAATATAACTTTTGGTCCCTAAAGTTTGGTGCAATTTTATATTTGGTCCCTCAAGTTTGAAATCTGTGGTTTTGGTCCTTGAAGTTTGGCCCAATTTTGGTTTTGGTCCCTTAAGTTTGAAATCGGTGGTTTTGGTCCCTGGAGTTTAGCTGATTTTAGTTTTGATCCCTCAAGTTTAAAAAATGACTTGATATATTAATTTAAACTTAGGGACCAAAACTAAAAGTGGTTAAACTTGAGGGACTAAAACCAAAATTGGGCAAAACTTCAGGGACCAAAACCACCGATTTCAAACTTGAGGGACCAAAACCAAAATTAGGTCAAACTTCAGGGACCAAAACCACCGATTTCAAACTTAAGGGATTAAAACCAAAATTGAATCAAACTTTAGGGACCAAAAGTTATATTAACCCAAAAAATTAACATTCAAGTTTAGACCTAGGGTCAGGCTTTATACCCCATTACAGGCTCAGTCCTACTTGTCCAAAGCCTAGCCTAACCTAGCCTCTCCTGTCGTGACCTATTTCCCCCCATAGTTCTCAACATCTTCCGAGTCAAATTGAACAGTGCTTTTGGGCTAAGTAGAAAAATTTATATCATAATCATTAGGGTTAATATAACTTTTGGTCCCTGAAGTTTGGCCCGATTTTGGTTTTGGTCCCTCAAGTTTGAAAAGGACTTGATATGTTACCTTAAACTTGAGAAACCAACAATTATAAATGAAGTAAACTTGAGGGACTAAAACCAAAATTGGGCCAAACTTCAGGGACCAAAACCACCGATTTCAAACTTGAGGGACCAAAACCAAAATCGGGCCAAATTTCAGGGACCAAAACCACCGATTTCAAACTTGAGGGACCAAAACCGAAATCGGGCCAAACTTCAGGGACCAAAAGTTATATTAACCCTAATCGATCATTATCTACAACTTTTGCCGAGTACAAGTGCTTAATGTAACAAATTTATATTAATCAAAAGTTCAAGCTTCAAAATGGAAATAAGTGAGAGATTCACTACCAGTAATGAGCTTGTTTCATGGTTATCATCAACATCATTATGTGTATTCCATATCAATGATTTACAGTAAAACATATGATTTTTATAGCTCCATATAATAGTTGTGATGGTGACAAAAAACAATATTCATTTGGAGTGACATAATCATTCTAATCATGTAGCCATGGTTTCTTTTCTTTTCTTTTTTTTTTCTTTTTGCCCACCTTATAATTATATGAATACTAAAATAACAACCTTAGCAATCCATTTTGTTAAATTTATTAAGCTTATAATTAACACACACACACACTACTCGATTACAATACATTAGTCTTTTAAGAATCTGATCCCTTGATGTAAATAGTAGATTTTAGAAACGTGAGTTTAGCCTAGCTAGTTACTCATTCCTTGTCTTACACTTCCCATAGATGGTACTATTTCCTTAGTTTGAAGAACAGTTCAAGAAGAGTTCTAAGCTCAGATTTTTATCCTCATAAGCAAGATATATATTACGAGTGCATTACATGGATATTAAAGAATAAGTCATATTATCCATACGTTATAAATAGTATAATCTACTATAAATTTTAGAGAGAATTACTATGAAGTCTCAGATAAGCAATTTAATCACAAAAAGAGTTAGTTCAGAGTTTTATCAGCATAAACAACATATATATTACGAGTGCATTACATGGATATTAAAGAATGAGTCGTATTATCCATACATTATAAATAGTACTCCCCTTATCCTTAATTTAAAATATATTTATTTAATTTGATTAAATTAAAGAAGTTAGTTGAATTAATTAATATGACATATATTTTCAAAAACACCCTAGTCATCTTCTTTAAGTCTCTCATTTTTTCTCCTCCTTGACTATTGTTGAGGAAGCATTAATAGAAACAAATTAGGAAAATAGTGATAAATATAAAAATCATATTCTATATTTAGGACCAAGATCAACTCCTCAAAGTTGTCTTATATTAAGGACTAGAGGAGTGTGATATACTATAAATTTTAGAGAGAACTACTATGAAGTCTCACATAAGCAACTTAATTACAAAAAAGTCTCACAATAAGTGAGTAATATGCAATGACAATATCCCGTGCATGAAATTATCAACGAGTTGCATGTTGCTCCCTTGCTGTAGAAAGTTTTAGTGATAAGATTGTTTATGTGAAACTATACTAAAATTCTCCCTACATTTCATGTTAGATATTGATATACTACCTCTAGTCTTTGATATAAGACGCAATTGACTAATTTGGAGAGATTAAGAAAACCAAATAAATTACTATAAAGTATTTATATTAGTCATTTTTTCCAAACAAATTTAGCTGAGTTATAATATAAATTGATATATAACATAATGTTACACATAAATATTTCTAAGAGATTATGGAATATAATTAAGAAATTTATTTAGTTTTCTTAATCTCCATAAATTAGTTAATTGAGTCTTATGTTAAACACTATAGGTAGCATTATTGATGTCCTAAATTAAAGAGAAAACGCTATTCATGGCGTCACATGCATATAACTAAATGAGGGTGTTCTCTTCAAGAGATTTCCCCCCCCCCCCACTTTTCAAGTAAAGATGAATGCATGTTGTATGGGGTTTGAGCCTTTACATATCCAAAGTCTTTCTCTATTAATTTCAAGATTGATTATGGGCATCAGAGTTGAGGGGAATATGTGCAGTGTAGAACATGACTTCTCTAACTTTTTGGTTCTGATTTAACTAAATTTTGGACTTAATAAAACATTTGTTCTTTTCATCTTGGAAGAATTATTAGTTATACGAACAAGTTGATTAAGTAAAGAGCTCCACTGCCATGTTCAAGAAACTTATTTGACTTAGTATCTCAATGTCAGAATAAGGTAAGAAATAAATAATACCTCTCGTAGCCATGTACATTTGGAAAAATGGCAATAATGAACGCCATAAGAGGACAAATTAATGACAACAAAACACCATAAATTTTGGTGAATTTTCAAGTGATGCTGGTGTTTTCCACCTTATACCTTTTCAGTAGTATAATTTTAAGTTACAAAAAAAAAAAAATAGTCCAAGTTTGAAATGGGAGAATTTCCTACAGAAGATGTTAGTATTTTTATAGTAGTGTAGTTGCGTAAATTTCATACCCACCTTATACCTTTTCACTAGTGATGTGATTATGCAAATAAGAATGTTGAAAAGAAAAAAGTTGCCTGTGAAACTTAGGATAACTCTGTCTATAGTAATTGAGACTTATTTTCAGTGCGTGTTTGTGTGTGTGAATTAATTCTATGGCCAAGTTCTCCTCAATTTAATTTATATAATTAATCATAGGAATTAAAAGTAAAATTTTATGTTAATCATAGCAAGTGCTTCTAACTTATAGACCGAAATAGAGTGTAGTGGCCTCGAAGCTCTTCAAGCAAAGTAAAATTAATGGAGACAAGTTAATGTGCGCAACAAACCTTGAAAAATTTTCGTTTTCCATACTCATTTTAGTGAAAGAAAACTGGCAAAATAAAATAAAATAAAATGGAAGCGAAGATGTCTCTGTATCATCAGAGCCATTGTTAATGGAAGAAAATTTTCTTTATAAATTTAAACATATACCGATAACTTGTATGATATTGCTGATTTCAATCTCCTTTTATTAATGCGTGCGTGTCCTTATCCGTAGGCTCTGTATGGCATTAGAGGAGGGGAAGAGAAATTTTAATGAATTTGATTTAAAATAAGGAAAAGAGTAGGGTTAAAAAATTTTAATAAAAAAAATATGTAAGATAAAAGAGTAAGAAAAATTAAATTAAAACGTTTAACCTCAATTCTCTAATTTCTTTTTTAGATCCAACTCAAAAAATCCACCCCGCCTCCAATTACCTCATATCAAACAGCCCCTTATTACTGTTGTCTAATCATGATCACCAAGTATCTTTTCCTTTTTAATTAAGAATCATGAGCGTGCTTTTCAATGAACGGTTGTGAGGAAATTTTAGCAGATGTCAAGAAATGCTGCACTTTCCTCATTTGGGAAACATACTAATGCTCCCCCTTTCTCTCTCTCTCTCACACACACACAGTTTGATTACATTATCATCTAAGAAAGACAACCTCCGTGTGAACATAAAACCTAATTTTATATGATCCCATTAGGACTATACAGCAGTTCCATGTTATAAATAGCTGTCTCATCTGATGATCACCAACATCAATCCCAGGTAGTTCCTTAAGTAGATAGCTAGGTTTTGATCTCGCTAGCTATTAGTATATTTCAATTCAGAAGGCCATCAATATTAATCCTTCCTCCTAAAGCTAGGGTTTTCAGTCATGGCTAAGAAAATAAGCATATTAACCTGTCTTCTCTCACTACTAGAAAAAACACTTTTAACGTCCTTTTATGGGGGGACGCGTATGTCAGCGACGTAGTAAATTTGGACTTTAGACGTCCTTTGTAAAGGGACGAGGAAAGTGCAGGATTTAGGTGTCCCTTTTGGTAAAAGGGACGCCTAAAGTCCCCGATTAGAATTTTTTTTCAAATTAGGGACTTTAGGCGTCCCATTTAGCGTAAGGGACGCCTAAAGGTTTTTTTTTACCCATACGGTGCTATTTGTATTGTTTCTGGCCATTCTGAAAGCAAACAACAACATAGTCTCCTTATTACACAAAAAGGAAACAAACAGCACGTAGTATATAATTAACAAAACACAACATACAGCTCTAATGAAACATTTATGCACTATACAGTGTTGACAAAAATGTTGTCCACTAATAAACAACTACTAAGTAAATGTACAGGAAACAATAAACTTCTACAAATCAACGTGTTGAAGAATCCTCCCAGCCAACAAGTCTCTGATCAAATTAATGTCTTCATATAAGTAAGCAGCATCATTATCAAAGATCTGCAAATTAGAAAATATGATTATACGAAATCAATGAAATTAAAGGATTGTTTAGCAATTCAATTAAGATACACCCAAAATATTATCATTTGATTACCTGTTGAAAATCACTTGTAACGCCACTTTGAATGATATTATACATGTAAAGAAGAACATAATAGCCACATTCAGTACCACCTAGCTGTTAAGGGCACTATAAATCAAAAGCAATTGGTTAAAATCATTAACATACATCATTTCTAAAACAACCCTAAATAAAAGAACTTAAATTATATTGGAACCACATACTTTGGGATAGAACCACTTTGGCTTGCGAACAACTCTACCCTCACGTGACCCGCCAAGCATTCTATATGTTTAGGTCGCGCTACCATTAAAATGTAAAACATTTTAAGTTAGAACAATTTATTTAAATCAAGCATTTCTTTAATTAATAAAAAAGAAATAACTAACGTGTTGAAGACGGATTTTGTGTCCTTGTCAGGCTTTTTTGTCAAGGAATCAAACCAATAGATTTCATTGAGGCGTGGGCAAACAACACACAGGCTCCAATGGTAACTACAACAATACACAGATTAAAATGAAGTTTAGATTAGAAGAAAATTATTAGCACTGAAGCATCCAAAAAAAATTTTTGTTTACTAAATACCCTTGAACAATTGGCGCTAGATAACATCACAATTTGGTCGCTGCCATTGTGAAGCCCACATAATGCGTCCTTTTTGCAACATCATTTTTATCCGATGTCGTATTTTCCGGACACAAGAATCCGTGTAAATTTGGTATTTCTATATCAATGCACATGTGGTAGAAGGACCTAAAATAGAAATAAAATGACCAATGAATTATTGAACTTATGAAATCTTGAACTTAGAAAAGAAAAACTAACCAAATGGAAAGTTTGACCCATCCTGCATCTATCTCCTCCAAATGCAAAAACTCCTTAAGATCTTTATTGTCGATCGTGTAGGGATACGTCGATTCTGTACCCACAATCCCTGGAGGCATATTGAAGTTGACTTGAGGAATACCTTTGTAAACATGTTGCAGCCGTGCTTGAAAGGGCCATTTCAGCGCATGTTGCTCCTCCTATAACCATAGAAAACAAAACCAATTATATTACATTGATGCCAATAAATGTCAAGTGATATGAATATAATTCCTACCATTGGTGGGGTTGCCAACGTGCCAATAAGATATTGAGGCCAAAGGATGAAAGCTCCAATTGCCTGACCCAGCGTGGCAATCTCAACGTCAGGGATAGGGATGGCTGCACCTTCTTCCCCCTCATGAACACGTGTCATTGTTATAATCAAATTCCAAAGTATTTACGTAGGGTGACAGTGACACGTGTTCATGAGGGGGAAGAATGTGCAGCCATCCCTATCCCTGACGTTGAGATTGCCACGCTGGGTCAGGCAATTGGAGCTTTCATTCTCTGGCCTCAATATCTTATTGGCACGTTGGCAACCCCACCAATGGTAGGAATTATATTCATATCACTTGAAATTTATTGGCATCATTGTAATATAATTGTTTTCGCGTGAATAGTAACTTTCCCTTAAATGCCTTCTTTAATTCTTTTTAATCCGGTACCATGGCTGCAAGAAAATTATTATTTATTTATTAATTACACCCAAATTAATTACATTCAGCTCAAATATAGTCCACAAAATCATCATATAAGGGAAAATGAATATGCAAATATTTTACTTATCAAGAGGCTATGGAGAGATTAGGAACCTTAGATCACAAGGTACAAGTCTCATACCTCAAGATTGGATTATCCCTAGCTCTCTGTCGTTCTTCCCGTCTAGTTTCGTTCTCAAGCTCTCTCTCACTCTTTCTGGATTAATTTGGTCGAGAATGAGAGCTGATGGAATGAGGATTAATAATATAATGTAATGGTTAATTACTTATGCCAAGTGTCATCCCATAATTGGTCTAGAAATGTAATTATTCATAATTAATTCCATTTCCCTCTCCATGCTTCACCTCTTCCGAAAATCACATAAGAATTATAGGGAAATATTGATTCTCCAATTATCTCATTATGCCAACATGTAACTTGTTGACCAAGTAATTGACCGTTTGACTATTTAACCATTTTTTACCATAATTCACCAAAATTGATTTATTAATGATCAATTAGTCATTTTTCTCTTTTTAATTCCTATTTACTCAAATCATTGGGAATATGACGGAAAAATAACTATTTTCCACTTTTCAGAAAAATTACCGCTTTGCCCCAACATCTTATGATTTACCGAAATAAATCATTTTCCGCCCATTCCTTCGGCTTAATCCCATTTTAATACTTAAATGAGGCCATCATTCATGCATTAAATTTCTTGAATTTTGGTTACCATAATAGGCCTTTATCGGTACATTAATCGCCTCTTATATCCTTATTCAGTCATTTTACGTGTAACCGGCGATTGACATATTTTCCATAAATTCTCATAATTTCATCCACATCATTTTTCACCATTTTATTCCCCTAAATATACATCAAATATACACATAAATGTATTGGTAAAATGGGGTTTTACAGTTCTCCCCCCGTTCAACAAATTTCATCCCCGAAATTTGTTACACCACTTGCGGCATAAATCCCAAGTAACGTGTTTGCATATCTTCTTCTGCTTCCCAAGTCGCCTCCCTTGGCGATAACCCTTTCTAGACCACTTTCACAAATGGTATGTTTCGATGTCTGAGCCTCCTTTCTTGTCTATCAATTATTCATTCTGGCTCAGCCTCATAAGTGAGATCATAATGCATATCCAAATCTTCATACTCAATAATGTGTTGAGGGTCCGGTTGGTACTTCTTTAACTGGGAAACATGAAAAACATCATGTAATCTGCTCAAATTCGGGGGTAGAGCAATTATGTATGCTACAGGCCCCAATCTTGCCAGTACCTCAAATGGCTCGATGTAGTGAGGACTTAGCTTCTTTCTTTTCAATGCTCTTCCAACACCAGTAACAGGTGATATTTTCAGAAATACATGATCACCTACCTGGAATTCTAATGGTCTTCTCCATTTTTCAGCATAACTTTTCTGTCTACTTTGGGCTACAAGCAATCTCTGTTTGATAATTATGATCTGCTCAGTCGTCTGATCAACTATGTCCGGCCCATATAACCTTCTTTCTGATAATTCTGTCCAGCAGAGAGGGGATTAGCACTTCCTCCCATATAACGCTTCATACGGAGCCATTCGAATGCTCGCATGGTAGCTATTATTATAAGCAAACTCTGCAAGAGGAAGGTATTGATCCCAACTTCCTTTGAAATCCATTACACATGCTCTTAACATATCATCTAGCGTCTGTATGGTTCTCTCTGACTGTCCATCTGTTTAAGGATGATAGGCCGTACTGAAACTAAACAGAGTGCCCAAAGCATCATAAAGAGATCTCCAAAACTTGGATGTAAAGCGAGGATCTCTGTCTGAGATTATACTCTTCGGAGTCCCATGGAGTCTCACTATCTCCTTCATATAAATTTCTGCCAGTTTATCTAGAGAATAGTTAGCACTGATTGGTATAAAGTGCGCTAACTTCATAAAATGATTAACAATTACCCAGATTGCATCATGGTTCCGAATTTTGGGTAATCCAACTATCAGATCCATGGTCACGCTTTCCCATTTCCATTCTTGAATTTCGGAACTTTGAAGTAATCCTGGCGGTCTCTGGTGTTCAATCTTTACCTTCTGACAGGTAGGGCATCGTGCCACATATTTTGTCACATCCTTTTTCATTCCAGGCTACCAGTATACCGCTTTTAAGTAATGGTACATTTTTACCATTCCTGGATGGAGAGTGTAGCGACTCTTATGTGCATCATCGAGAATTTTCTTCCTCATATCATTCCACGGTGGAATTAAGTTCTTTGCTTATACCAAATTAATCCACTAGGCGACAGATCAAAATCTCAAGTCTCTTTTCGTTCAATCATAGTTCTCATTGATTTTGCTCGCTCATCTTACATACGAGCTTCCGCAATTTCCGCTTCCAAGTCATTTTCAACTCAGCTAATACTATAGCCTGCGCAGAGAATCTGATTTGACATATTTAGATCTCTAAAATATTCTGTCAATTTTCTCTCTTGTATCATCATAACTGCCACTTGCACGGCTTTACGACAGAGAGTATCAGCGACGACATTAGCTTTACCTGGGTGATACTTAATCTCTAGGTTATAGTCTTTCAGCAACTCCATCCATCGACATTGTCTCATGTTGAGCTCTTTCTGATCATACAAATATATAAGACTCTTGTGGTCACAGTATAGTTCAACGGTCACCCCATATAGGTAGTGTCGGCAAATTTTCAACGCAAACACAATTGCCGCCAGCTTTAGATTATGTGTGAGATAATTCAATTCATAAGGCTTTAGCTATCGAGAGGCATAGGCCACCACTCTGCCCTGTTGCATCAGAACACATCTCAATCCCTGCTTGCTAGCATCACTGTAGACTACATAAGTCACATCAGGATCAGGGATAATCAACACTGGTGCAGATGTCAACCTCTCCTTCAGCTCAATGAAGCTCCTCTCACAACATTAGTCCTACTCAAACATCTGATCTTTTCACGTGAGCTTGGTCAACGGCAAGGCAATCCGAGAGAAATCTTGAATAAATCTCCGGTAATAGCGTGCTAGACCTAGAAAACTGCGTATCTCAGCAACAGTCTCTGGCCTTTTCCAGTGTAACACTGCCTCCACTTTACTAGGGTCTACTGAAACCCCTTCTTGCGAGATCACATGGTCCATAAATTTAACTTCTGACAGCCAAAACTCATATTTGCTCAACTTTGCATAGAGTTGCTTCTCACGTAAAATACCAAGCATAATTCTCAAATGCTCCTCATGCTCTTCTCTACTCTTAGAGTATATCATAATGTCGTCGATAAAGACTACTATGAACTAATCTAAGTACTGACGAAAGATACAATTCATGTAGTCCATAGATATTGCTGGTGCATTAGTCACCCCAAAAGGCATCACTAAGAATTCAAGTGTCCATACCAAGTTCGAAAAGCAGTCTTCGGTATGTCTTCTGCGTTTACTCGCAGCTAATGAAACCCTAACCTTAGATCAATTTTTGAGAATACACTCGCTCTAAATAGTTGATCTAGAAGGTCGTCAATCCGGGGAAGTGGGTACTTATTCTTGACGGTTAGTTTATTCAATCCCCTGTAGTCAATACATAACCGTAGAGTTCCGTCTTTCTTCTTAACAAATAATACTAGCGCTCCCACAGTGACATACTGGGTCGTATAAACCCTTTCTCAAGCAATCCTTCAATTTGCTTCTTTAATTCAACCATCTCATTTTGAGCCATTCGATAAGGGGCTTTCGATATAGACCCCGCTCCAGGATCTCGATTGCAAATTCCACTTCTTTTTTTGGAGGTATACCACTCAAGTCATCAGGAAATACCTCAGGAAACTCTCTTACAACCGGGATATCCTTTAGAGCCATTTATGTATCTACTTGCACAGAAAAGAATACGACATACCCCTGACATCCTCTTTTCAGGCACTTATTAGCTTCTTCAAATGAGAGGAAACTCAAGCTGACCCCTCCATGGTTAAACTCTCAAAGAGTAGGATATATAATCCTCTTGTTTCCACAATCTACCAGTACATTATTTGCTGTCAGCCAGTCGAAACCCAATATAACTTCAAGTCTTTGGAGTGGCAAATAGATCAAATCCTTTGTAGACTCATGTCCCTCGACATTTATAACACAGTTCAAACAAACATTAGTAGTCAAGTCTTTAACACCCATCGGTGTAGATACAATCAAATCAAATGGTAGTTGATGCATATGAATTCATAGGCGCTTAGCACAGTCATAGGTAATAAAAGAATGACTAGCACCTGAATCATATAATACTTGCAGTACACTACCATTAAGAAGAACTTTACCGTGAACTAGATCTGGGGATTCCTTTACTTCTTCTAGAGTCAAGGTAAACACTCGACCCTGACTTTGTTGTCTAGGCACAAGAGGTCGTGGTACCGCTCGCTAAGGACAGTTTATCGCCAAATGGCCTAGCTTCTGGCAGGCATAACAGATTACTTGGCTTGTAGAAATATTGCACCATTGTCCTAGATAAGATTTACTACACCGAGCACACATCTGCGATGTTGATGGTCTCCGACTACCACAGTTTCCAAACCAAAAGGGCCTTTTATTGCCTCCCCTTTTGTGGAAAACCCTGTCCTCTTCGCTTTTGTGAGGTCTCTCTATGACTGGATCCACCTCTCTGGCTCATACTCTTATTAACTTGTACACTTTTCAAATTCCCTTCCGTAAGTCAACATGCTTCCACAACCTTATTGAACTTTGTGAACTGCTGGGAAACCAACTTCTCTTCCATCTCAGGTTACAGTCCTCCAATGAGCATGTCTGAGCTCCACTTCTCATCGTTCTTAAGATTCAAGTAGGCAGAGTAACGAGACAGTCAAATAAACTGAGACAAGTATGAATCAAAGGTCTTGTTATCACCTTGATGGATTGCCATAAATTCTTTCTCTTTCTCAATCCTCACAGACCTCAGAAAAGACTTCTCATAAAACTTTTCTTGAAACAATTCCCACGTCAGAGGGATATTCTGAGGGCGTAATATCAACGCTGTATTCTTCCACCAATCATTGGCATCGCCTACTAGCTTGTAGATTGTCATCCTAACTTTCATATCCATCGGGCATCCGAGTACCTTGAAGATTTTCTCGAGATGATTGATCCAATTTTCCGTAGCTTGTGGGTTAAACCTACCCTGGAATGCCTTAGGCTAGTACTTGATAAACTTAGGCATCAAGTATTGGACTATATTCTCATCTGGTTCTTGAACAATAGGAACATCCATGTTCATTGCATGCAACTGCGGTGGCTCGTCACTTGATGATTGTTCCTCACCTGTATTCTCCTCAGAATGGTTTCCTTCAGGTTGATTTCCATCAGGGGGATTCCCTTCCAGATTATTTCCTTCTGGGGGTGCTTCATCTGTATTTCGTCTTTCCCTTAGCTCCCGGACTTCTTCTTCTAAGTCCTGGATGATAGTCTGTTGTTGAGCCAGCATAGTAAAAACTTGTTGCATCATATTAGGCTCTGCATTATTCTCAAGTTTAGGATTTTGTGGCACATTCTTCTTTGGTCTACCTCGTCCTATTGTTCTTTTTCACTATTAGAAGGAACACCATGTCAATGTCATATCAATACTTATATGTACATACAAATTTCCAAATTTCATATACCAATATACATCAATCACATGTACTCAAACAACTAGGTATGCTTATCAAAAGGAAATATGTTCTTCAATATAATTAGTCATATGTACAACAAGTGGCTTACTATTTATATCAAAAAATAAGCCCATACTACCTTACTGAGCATATCATTATCCTTCTACTCCTTATACATATTAATCACCACATCCATAATCATATGCTCAATGAAAGGTAAAAACTCAAAGGGACCTAGGATTACAATTTCATTTTTCTTCTTGATCCAAGAAGTGAAATCAGGAAGATAGGTTAACGTGGTTTGAATCCAAATTTCATCATCCATCATTAGCTCTAACTCTTCTCTTTACCCATACAGCTTTTGCACCGATTCCAAGAATGATATATACTGCATTGTGGGAGTGAATAATTTTGTGAAAGCTGTTACATAAAGATCCTTCAATTGCTCCCATAGTTTGTCATTCAGATGTGGATCAAAAGCCAACTTCTCTACTGGTACATCCGACTCCACAGCTAAGTCTGGATGTTGGAAACTATCCTTCGAGTCCACATCATCTTTGTCAACCATTGTGGCTTCGTCTTTAGCAATAGGGCCAAAATATATTGGCCACTTGACGCTCTTCCTATGAGTTCGCGCCATCCTTGGTCCACGTCCTCCTCTATCGAGGATCACACCAACTCTCCCCTCCGGAATTTAGTCTTCCGAAGGAACTTGATTGACAGAAGGAAGTGAAGGTGACCTGATTCTCTTCCTTCTATTATCCGAATCATCTCTCTTCTTGATTGCCATAGGAGCTGGTATGCTCTTACGAGCTGTCCGTCTTACTCTTATTACACCAGGTCCTATATACTCTATCGTATGTGGATCCATATCTCGTTAATTGCAATGATGATATAATACTCTCTACACCAAAATAATCAAGTTAGACAAAGCTCAATGTGTTAAAGTTCCTAAGAGAAACAGCACACAAAGGCTCATGTAAACATGCTGGAAAAACACCACTGCACTCGAGTTTGGGGTGTATGGACTAGAGTTATGGCCAGTAACTCAAGTCCTGCAGCTTGCACTCGAGTTCTGTTGGTCTACCGCTGAAACCCAACTGATTCTCTACTGTCACACTCGAGTTCACACGAGAAAACTTGAGTCCTCCTCCAGATCAGGCACCCGAGTCTGTAGAGTGCTGGAATAAGAGTTCATTCTAGAAAATCTTCATATTTCACTAAGTGCTGCACTCGAGTCCACGGATCAGTACTCGAGTTCTGATGAGATATCACACTCGAGTCCTGAGAGTTTCAAGGAACGAGTTTGTACCCGAGAACCTCCAACACTAGAAACAACAAGCATGCACTTGAGTTTACCATGTAGCACTCGAGTTCTTACTGAGAGTGCACTCGAGTCCCGCAAGTTCACCCATGAGAGTTTCTACCCGAAAACCCTGAGAGTTAAAATAGAAGTCATGAACTCGAGTCCTCAGATCCACACTCGAGTTCTCAGACTCCATCGTACTCGAGTCACGTGAGTTTAGACTTGGAAGTTTCCACCCAAGAGCTCAATGCCCAGCAGAAACCATCATGCACTTGAGTCCTTCACTTGGCACTCGAGTTTTCAAGCAAAGGACACTCGAGTTTACTTTTGAACTCTCGCGAGTTTCTGCCCAAAAGCACTTGATTTGCGGGCAAATTCCTCTTGTACTCGAGTTCTCAACCATCAACTCGAGTTCTGGGCTGAAATGAACTTTAGTTTGGCCTGATAAACTCGAGTTCACCATCCGTTTTACCATATGAATTCTCTTTCAAATTTCTTAAACTTCCTCACAATCCTCAAATCAACTCTATCACTTCCTCCACTCTTTCACCAAACTCACACTTATATTCTAAACCATCCCAACCATTTCAATACTAATGAATTATGCAATTCTCTTAAACCCAAGTAGAGGATTTCTAGCAATTACAAACTTGTCACCAAAAGCTATGCTCTATGACTCTGACAATATCCATCGTTGCCAGAACCATGGCTCTGATACCAAAAATGTGATACCTCATTTCCCAACACTACGGTGGAGTACCAATTAGCTAATACTCACCGAATAGAAACGTCAGAGTGCCAAAATGCTTGAACTTTATACAATTCCTCTACTGGATATAAATATTCACATATAAGCACAATTTAATTAGATTTACTTCACAACACACACATTATCTATTCCACTTCATATATAGTCCAAAAACTCATAAAAGTATGAAAATAAATAATAGGAATTGACAACCTAAACTAAGTTCTTCCGCCGCTAGGCCTCGGCTCATTATCATTTACCTTTTCTTTACCCCGCGAGCTCTATCCATGTACTAGAGATTTGTTTGGGAAAAGAATGAGATTCATGGGAATCTTAGTAGTAACACAATCAAGCATATAAGATAACACATACAAGCATGCTTTACTCACATAATAATCAACAAAATCATCAAACATTATTCATTGCAAACATGCAGTTCATAAACTGACTTCGTGCTAGATGGGTTCTTAGCCCCGAAGGGTGCCTGTGGACAACGCATACAATGCAACTTCATAACCGACATTGCGCTTGACAGGTTCTCTTGGCCCCAAGGGGTACCCGTGCAAAGATAGGCCTCGGGTCCCACTCGTGCAATTATGAACATTTCACCTGAGTGTCAATCCGACCTTCGATAGGCCACAGGTGATTACTCCGCTTAATCTAAACATGTTAGACATTTTGATGATGATAACAAACAATACATATGCATGTCATGTTATATGAAGATGGTTACTACTTGGTTGTTATTCTATGCAACTTTCCCACTTGATTGAAGCTCGGGCAACTACTGAGGCTAGACTGGTTGTCAAGTCCTAAAAACGCCAAAACATCATAAATGAGTTATCACTCATCGATGTATCCTTCGAAACTCATACTATTGGTAAATTTAGCCTAATAGTGCCAAATTACAAAAATACCCCTTAGGTCCTGATTATCAGCATTTTCCTCAAAACCATGATTTAGGCTATTCTTACACATTTTCACTTGTAGAATCCATTTCTAACCTCGAATTGGCTAAATTCAAGCTCAAATGATGAAAATACTCTTGACAACCCTCAAATAAGGCTTATAAGGGGTAATTTTGTCATTTCACTTTCCGTGGCTTTTCTCACTTCGGGGTCAACATCGACCCTACACAATTTGGCCTCCTAAATCCAATGGAAGCATCGAAATTATCAAATTCTTATCCATATGCCACGTCCAACACAGGGAAGGGGAAATAAATTCCTAGATAAGTTGTGTCGGATTCTCGTTTTCTTTGGCCTAATCACCTCCTTTCTACTTATAATCAATATATTAACTAGTTAGACATTCATTGGACTTGATTTGGAGACAGTTACATATTAAGGTCTCTTTGGCTTTCTTGAATTATCTTGTACCAAATGAACCATAATCATGCCCAAAACAACTCTACTAACCTTAATCAAGCAAGAGGAACAAGTTTGGGAAGTTACCTCTTGATTTCTTGGACTTTCTCTCTCCTGAGTGATTTCTCTCTCTCTTTCCAGCGTTTGATTCAGTTGCTCATCAAGCAAACCAATGGTAGAGAGATGAGGAGGAGAGGCTATAGAGAGATTAGGAACCTTAGATCACAAGGTACAAGTCTCATACCTCAAGATTGGATTATCCCTAGCTCTCCGTCGTTCTTCCCGTCTAGTTTCGTTCTCAAGCTCTCTCTCACTCTTTCTGGATTAATTTGGTCAAGAATGAGAGCTGATGGAATGAGGATTAATAATATAATGTAATGGTTAATTATTTATGCCAAGTGTCATCCCATAATTGGTCTAGAAATGTAATTATTCATAATTAATTCCATTTCCCTCTCCATGCTTCACCTCTGCCGAAAATCACATAAGAATTATAGGGAAATATTGATTCTCCAATTATCTCATTATGCCAACATGTAACTTGTTGACCAAGTAATTAACCGTTTGACTATTTAACCATTTTTTACCATAATTCACCAAAATTGATTTATTAATGATCAATTAGTCATTTTTATCTTTTTAATTCCTATTTACTCAAATCATTGGGAATATGACGGAAAAATAACTATTTTCCACTTTTCGGAAAAATTACCGTTTTGCCCCAACATCTTATGATTTACCGAAATAAATCATTTTCGGCCCATTCCTTCGGCTTAATCTCATTTTAATACTTAAATGAGGCCATCATTCATGCATTAAATTTCTTGAATTTTGGTTACCATAATAGGCCTTTATCGGTACATTAATTGCCTCTTATATCCTTATTCGGCCATTTTACGCGTAACCGACAATTGACATATTTTCCATAAATTCTCATATGATGAGGGAGAGAGACAGTAATGAGAAAAGAAAATAAAAAAAAAATTAAATAAAAGAGAGAGAAAATAAAGAAAAGGATAGTAAAAAGAATAGTGGAGCCCATGTTATTCCAATATAATACTCGCTCGTCGCTCCACGCACGTACTCTTTCTTTCCGCGGGCGCCTTTCCTTCATCTTCCATTACTCCTTTGCGATTCCCTTACTGCTAGCAGCTCCAATCCTCTCCCTTCATGGAGGATTGAGATATTTTTTAGCTTCATTTCTTCTTCACAAAATCATCAAACTATAGTACTTATTTCCCAAATATTTTTTTTACATAATAAGAGCTCTTTAGAAATATAAATTTCATTCGATGCAAAGCAAGTTTGAAGATTAAGGCTTGGAGCAAGTGGAAATTTTCAACGAATGAGAACCATAAGCTTATAGAGGTGAGTAAATATTGATATTTAGTCGATTTAGAATTTTTATATTCTAGTATTTGAGAGATTTAGAGTTAGGGTTTAAATATTAGAGAAATGTTATGATTGAATATGATAATTGTACCGATTAAACTTGAGTTTGATGGTTGGGTTAGGTTTATTAGAAGTATAATTGATGTTTAATGGGTTTAGAATGTTGTTAAAGTTTGTAAAATAAAATTGGATATTTTGGTTAGAGTCCTAAGTTGGAGAAATTAGGGGTTTAGGTCTATTTGAATTATTATAATTTAATTGTTGGTTCAAATGAGTTATTGGAATTTATAAATGAAGGAATTTGATATTAGAATGGAGATTTGGGCAATATAAGTGATATTTAGAAGTTAGAGGTAGAGTTTGAGACTTTAAGTCTATATAATTAAATTGATTATTTGTTTAATAATTTGATTGATGAGAAATTGCATTATAATGGTATAGATTGAAGTTAAATTATTTGGTATTAGCAAATTGGAAGCATTCAAGTGTTGGTAAAAATAAGTTTGGATTAAAGGTAACCTTGATTATTATTTTATATACTTGTCAACTATATATACACACATACACTAAATTGTTTTAGGATTTGTTGTACCTATAGAGAGCTTGATTTGAAATTGTATATTTGATAGAAATTATATTATACTTGGAAACTATTCAAGTATGCTTGTGTGCATTCATGGATATGTATTTCAGAAATTGTTTAAGCATGGTTTTGTGTTACGTTGGAAATATCATATGTTATAAGTGATTTTGAAATGATGTTATATGTTTTGTATGATGAACACGTTTGTTATGGTTCCTTGAGTTAAAATAGAATTTTTATCTTAATGATTATTGAAATGATGTATTTTCTTGATAAATGTTGGTTGGAACCATATTCGTGATTTGGAACTTGAATGTAAATGTCATAATTGTGATTGATTGACTTTGATGCATGCGGATGGTTGTGGAGTTGTCATGGGAGGTTTTTGTGTAAGTAAATACCACGTGGTGTGCCACTACTCGGTGCATAGTGAGTGGTGATTCTCAGGGCCCCGTCTCCAATGTTTTCCTTTGGCTAGGAATTACAACGAGTTCGTTGGACAATGACACCTCCTTGGTTTCATCAAAAAGAGGGGAGCCATACTCCAATCATGATAAGCTAGGGACCTTGGCTGGGTGACATCTCATGATTTGGAATATTGTGTAATTCAGTTAAATGGATAAATCATTTACTAGCTATAGCTCCAGTCAACAGTTATAAGGGTGATCAGGGGTAATAAAAATGGTCTGTGTATCAATCATTTGCTTGGCATGTTATATAAGTGATTTATGATTTGAAGATGATAAAGCTTTTTATAATTATTTTTTTGATATGGCTGAGACATTTTTTTCTGAAATTTCTTGTGAACGATATTTGAAAAATAAATTATGATGTTCAATTGTTTTGGAACCTTTTTCGGAGGGGGTTTTGGTAACTGAATCGAGAACTAGTTTGTGAAAGGCTTTACATAAAGGAAATATATATATAAATTATTATAAGCTAAACTTGATTTTAGAAATGTATGTTCTCGATCTCAGCTTGCATGTATATTTCTGAATAACCAATAGTTACTCAGATCTTTGGATCTCATGGTTGCTATATTTATTTCTTTCAAGTGAGATCTAAGTAGCGATGTAGGGAAGTTGTAAGAGATGAGCCTAGTTGTAGGCTCTCTTTAAGGTTCTTCTTACTTGTACATGTCATCATTTGTCATTCTTTTTTTTTAACATATGTAATACCATGACCCATGAACGATTTGATAATTCTATATAACTCAAGTATTGTGAACTATGGTTTTGGAAACCATTTGTTCTAGTGTTTGCTTGAGATAATCGATAAATATGTATTGTTTTTATTGGGTGGAGCCCTTACTACTCTAATTTTGTGATAATAGATTTGGATTAAGGGATTTAACAAGTTAATGTCTTGGCTTGCAAAACGACTATTACCATGTTGGGCTTCATATGCCTGAGGCCTAGTTGTCTGTTAGGGTCCTCAATACTTTCTTCCATTGTGTTATGGAAATGGATTATTAAATTGCTCTAATTAGCTTCAAACTATTACTAAAACTAATCTATCATGGAATATTCTTTTCTACTATGATAATGTTTTCTTAAAGCTTTAAAAAAATAGTTATTGTTTTCTAAATAACTATGGTAGGCACATTTATCTGCAGTTTCTTTTCTTTTCTGCCATGGTAAGGTAAAATGGTTTGATAAATGTTTTCAAATTGGCTTTTAAACTTTCTACTATGGTAAATCCTTATTGTTTGAGTTTTGATTCTTTATTACCATGGTAGTGTGTAATGTGGTTTAATTTAGAAATCAGAGTGTCACACTATGATTGATCTCACATTGTCGAATTTCAAAGCTTTAACTTGGTGCCATGTAATATCCCAAAACTAATACAAGGGCTAAATGTCCCAAAAGCAAGTGTAAATAATGTTAGAAATTGCTTTGGGAATTTTGTAAGGAATTTAATTCCAATTGACTAAGGAAGGTACCAAAATCCCTTAAAGCAAGAAAGGATACAAAACCTAACTTGAACCCAAAGAGAAAGGAAAATGGCACCTAACATGGAAGGAAGAAGGGAATTAAAATGCAAAAGAAAAACAAACGGCCATTCAATAAATAATGCCATGATCAAGGGAAAAAGAGACAATTGCCTTTTGATCTTGTGGTAAAAATTGGAACCCAAGATTAAGGGCTAGAATTTACTCTTAAAAAAAATTAATTACCTCCAATTAAACCTAAATTTTCAGCCAAAAAGAGAACAAGAAGGGAGACAAAATGAATTAGCCAAGTAACCATTAGTTAATTAGCTTCCTTGTGTGTAGGAAACTATAAACCTTTGGACACAATATTTCCCTTTTCCCTCTCTCTAATTTCTGCCGAAGCCAACCAAATGGAAGAGGAAATGGTTTCAATTGAACTAAACCTCAATTAGTTGGCCTAACAAGACTAATATTCAAAATAACCAAGTAAACCCAATTAACCATTGGTTAAAAACCTTGGTGTTTTTCTTACAAGACTATTAGACAATTTAATGCTCTATTTTCACTCTACTCTCTCTCTCATTTTTAGTTAAGTGAAGAAGAAAAGCAAGAAGAGATTTTTATCAAGCCACTTGTCACTTATGGAGTTAATCAAGACCCATGTCACCTTGGTAGCAAATCAAACTAAAGTAAGATGTGATCTTGACCTTCCATTTTCTTTGGGATTTTGGTCAGCCCATAATGAAGAGAAATAAGTGACTTAAAAACACTACATCACCCTTCTTCTTCATCATTTTGGACAGCCAAGCAAGGAGCAAGAGAGAGAAAGAAAAATCTAAAATTTCAAGAACAAGGTAAGGCTTCTCTCTAAGATTTCACCTTCCTACTCACCTTTATATATCAAAATCTCTTCATAAACATTGTTCCTCTTGATGTAGGCTTTATTTCTATGGTTTTTTTTTCAATATGAGGTGTTTTGAGTCCTCAAGCAAGAAGCAAAGTTGGAAGATCAAAGAAAGAGCTTAAGAAAGCTAAAGAAGTGAGTTAGGTCTTTGTTGTGAGCCAAGTATTGTAATGATTGGGTGAAGTCTTTTGGTTTTCTCATTTCTACCCTAGTTTTTGTTCATATGGAAAAATAGGGTTTAATGTTATTTTGGTGTTGTAAATGGTAAGATATGGTGTTAAATGATGAGTATAGAGAAGCTATGTGCTAAAACTTGAATCTTAATTGTTGTTGTCTTGGGTAGCTATTTGGTCAGAGGGTAGAATAGGTAAAAGGAGTGAGATTTTGTTATATTTGAGTTCACCAATGACTTCTACATGAAAATTTATGTAGGGGTAGCCTTTGATGGTGATTTTAAATGAGTTAAGCACAAAAAGAACCATGTGAAACTTTAGGTGTTGTTGGTAAAAACACTGATCAATCTGTGGCAGGCTGGATTGTGACCTGTGTTTTCCTAACCAAATGGAATCCAATGGTTATGAAAATTTTCATAAATAAATTATACAGGACAAGACTTATTTATATATATAATTTGTAATATTTGGATTAGTACACAAAAAGTTATGGCTTGTTAAAGTTGATGTTGAAGTCTGGATTAATGTTTCTGGAAGAGAGGGCTAATTGTATCCTCTAGATTTGTGTGCATTTAATCAGTAGGGGAAAATAATTTTCCTTTAAAATAGAATTAAATGGGGTCACATAGGATTTTGAACCACCCCAATTGGAGTATACTAGACAAATTTATGATTTTTCAAATTTAAGTGAAAAATATGCCAACTTTCTGGAATAGTGTGAAATTGAAGATTAAGGGTAAATTGTAATAAGTGCAAACTCCAAGGGTAGAGTTGAGCACATGGGATTAGTGTAACCACTTTAGCTAATTAAGTGAGCCAAGTTAATAACCAAAATTATAACCAACTAAGTGTCTTAAGTAATCAAAGAAGTGGATAAGTATTAACTTGCTGACTATAAATTCTAATTGATAGGATTTCACATTTGCCCGGGATGCCCGAGAGACAAGGGAAAAGAACCCAAATTGGAAAGACTTCCAGGTAGTACCCTATCCCTTATATTATATGTGTTGCTCTGTATGTATTATTTTTCGTCTATGCATGTGCGGGACACTTAGGCGGTAAGACCTGTAAGTATAAGTTGCATCGGGAGTTACCCAGGGCGTCTTGAGCCAAGTAGGCCTGAGGCAGAAAACACATAAGTGCGCCTTGTATAGGGCAGAGGCGTCTAGCTCAAAAGGCAAAAAAGTAATACGGATAGATGAAGAGAAGGCGGAGTAGTTATGGAATGTTTGGTTATCATTTTAGTTTGGATATCTGTAAAAGGATTCATCTTCTCTCACATGCTCTTATTCTCCTTTGCCTCTCCATACTAAAAATTGTGCCGTTTTGGGTGTTAAGTGGTGAGGGTCATCTCACTTTTTTTCTAAAAATAACATTTAGCACCATGATGTATTTTTTTAGTAACACTCAATATCCTAAAATTATTTTCCATGCACTTTATGGTCTAAAATATTTTTCCAGTAGTACCAGTATCTGACAAGCTGCACCCTGAAGTATGTTTTAGTAACACTCAATATCCTAAATTATTTTTAGTGCATTCAGCACCCTAGTGAGTGTTATTGAAAAATAATTTAGGTTGTTGAATGTGCTAAAAATTAATTTAGGATACTAAGTGTTACTGAAAAAAGGCTTCAGGGTGTAGCTTGTTAGATACTAGTACTACTGGAAAAATATTTTAGACTATAAACTACATGAAAAATATTTTATGGATATTGAGTGTTACTAAAAAATACTTCATGGTGCTAAATGTTTTTTTAAAAATGAGATCATCCTCACCATTTAACACCCAAAATGACACAGTTTTTGGTATTGGAGAGGCAAAGGAGAGTAAGGGCATGGGAGAGAAGCTGAATCCACTGTAAAATATGTATATATAATTAAGTAGAAGTAGCAGTAGTAGTACTAGTAATCACGACACTGACCACATAAGTTGTAATCAGTACGCTAGACTTTTAGTAGCACACTAGTATCCAAAAGCGATAATTGAACTAAAATATGGCAACCAAACACCAAAAGCCTATAAGTTAACCACCACTACGCGGGCTATTGCCAGATAACGCTATGCATTTTTAATAAAATGATTTTGAAACCGATGAGGGTAATGAATTTGCAAACTTGTATGAGACCACACATAATCATTTTTTAAAAAAGTTTTTGAAAAGCCATACAAGTACAAGACTGAACCTTGTCTTGAAGTCGAGACTTTAATAACTTACTATTGTTAAGGTCTCAGGTTTGTAAACATTACATGATTACAAATCATCAAACGTTATATAAGAGATGGTATTACATGCCACTTGCTCAATACAAAAACAGGAGAGCAATAATGGGTTTTCTGAGAAACATAATTTCACAAAAGCAATTTAATGTTACCTTGAATGCTTTATCGTGTCGCGACTCCACAAAAGATGGTACCCACTTGACCATATATGACGCTTAGTACAACTAAACTAATTTATTCATCATATTCGTATTGATCTTTTGGAAGTAACTTCTATAGATATAGATACTTCCATAAAAAAGAGAAGTATTCACTTAAGGATCCATATCTCAAGAGGTTACTTCAAAAAGAACAATAGAGTAGGAACCATTAATCAAACCAATGGGTTAACAACTTCCTATAATAGGAAAGGAACCTTCGATCTGAGTATTAATAGATTTTCCAAAATAACATAACTTCACAAAAGCAATTTAATATCATGACGTGATAAGAGTAATAGCCATGAACTTAGCAATATTTTTGAACTTTTTCAAAACATAACCTCAATAGAAGGGCATTGACTGCGCACATAACTATCGAGGCCATAAGTAAGCTATGTCACTCAAAAGTAAGTTCCTTTACTCATATGGATAAAATAAAACCAAGCTTCTATAACAATTATAATCATAGTGAGCTCTACTCCAGTATCATGTCCATAGATACGTCAAGAATTTTATAAACAAGTCCCAGGCCCTAGGTCGTCATTAAAGGAAACTTGTGAATAATATCAATAATTAAATGTGATGCAATATGTTATAAATAAACATTCCAAAGTGGAAATTAAATGAATTAAACACAAACCCACGGCTACTATTTACAGTAGCCTTAAGCCTCTGGCTCTTTCTCAATCATGCTTGCCCTCAAACCCTCACCTGAAAAATGTAAGACCAACGGGTTGAGACTACTTTCTCAATAACATAGTCACTATCCACCTTACCTACCGACACCACTTATGGGGTGCTAAGTGAGACTAACAAACAAATAGTCAATAGATATAAAACTAATAAGGGAAGTATAATACATGAATATAACAATCTACTGTTAATCGCAACATGGCATGCTATAACACAAGTCAACAAAGACAAACACTTCATATTTAATTTCCTTATCATTATCCATTATTAACCCCTAATCCATCCTTATATCCTCCCTATTTCTAATGACATAACCCGTAGGCTAAGTCTTACCCCATGTTCCCATAGGCTAAGTCTTACCCCATGTTACTTGTGACTTTCATAAGCTCTCCCCAGGTGTTATGTAGGCCAACCAAAGTACTACAAAGCACACAAGTGACAATGGGTTCCTCTAGTATGGTTACTACCCTAAGAGATACTGGCCGAGCCCCAAGGATATTGCCCATATAGCTATTGAAGCGTGGTACTAAGGGGTACTTCCGTGTCAAATAGTACCAACTAGTGGTGCATATTGATAAACTAACAACCTTCCAAGTGGTATAGAGTTTTTATCAATCACAATCCATTCACTAATTCCGCTATCTATATCACATTTATTCTCAAGGGGTTTTCATATTCTCATATTCATACATGTCAATCAATACCAAAAGTCCACCATGTTCAATATGCATATATAATCCATACAATTGCATTATAGCAATAATTACATACTCGTATATTCAACAATACATAAATAATCATAACAAGAAACACTACTTGCCCCTACTGGCCACTCACCTTAGCAACCGGTATTGTTTCTAAGGCATTTGGTCATTGAAGCAAGGTATGCCTTTGAAACCACATGAATTTAGATGTATTTATCCTCACATGCCTATAGTTGTAACTAATTGATTGAAAAATCAACTTATCCAGTTCTAGGGTTCATATAGAGGTCCCACAAGGCAGTTTTAGGTCATAAAATAGTAGGTTCATACCAATTCTACTCCTCTAGGCTTGTGGGGTTTCCAGAAAAACCTACAAGCAATACCGATAAATATGATAAATAAGATCATGTTACCTGGTATTTCCCAAACGCACGAATTCAAACTACAAACAAGAAGGATCTTTCTCCAATACACAAATTCAAACTACAAAGCAAGGGCAACTAAATCAAATCATTAACATCTAGCTACTCAAGGATTTATCTCATATGGTTACTTTGAAATTTTCGTGAGTTTTACTAATAATAGAGATTCAGGCTAGAACTGATAATTGCCCTAAATGGAGTGTTAGACTATTCTAGTCTAACACCTCTATATCTTCAATTTGGGTTTTAAATCCTTAAAACTTAGTTCAATGAGAAATCCCCAACTTAGGGTTTTCAAGCGCTAGCCTAAATCCCTTAAAATCGTATAATTAGAGAAAGAGAAGGAAGAAGGAGGATTAGGGAGGATTACCAATAAATTAGATCCCCCAAGAATCATCCTCAAGAAACCCTAGCAGAGCTCTGCCTCTTCATATTCAACATTTAGAAAAATAATGAGTTGTCATGAGCCCTTCTTATTTATAAAAATTGACAATTCACCTTGGTGACTAAATTGATTGCAGAGGCAATTGTCACTGTGTCATTCACCTTGGCCACCTACTTAGTTACTAAAACAAGTGACATTGAAAGTCACTCCCCCATTTTTTTTAATCAACTTGCCTTGGTAAGTGCCTTACTCACCGAGACAAGTTTCCCAATCTAATGAATCTAATTTTTGGGATGTTAAAATTCTCCCCACCTTTTAGGAATTCCCCCCCCCCAAATTCATGTCTTAATAGGTGAATCAGAATATTTGCATTTCTTATCCTGGTTTCCCATGAATTTTCTACCATCTTAACCATCACATCAATTTATGTTACTTTCCCTAAAGTTATGACTTTCCTGCTTTTACTACTTGACTCTAATTGAATATATGTGTTCAAATCAACTTACAGTATGACCAAATTTATACCACTATTATGGTTATAGTTTTATCCCTCTATTATCTGCTTTGACCAGTTCATTTCAATTTCTCATTGTCTTTTTCTTTACCAAGTCCAAACCAATGGTTATTTCATTATGGTTGGCTTGACATAAAGGTGACTTACACCTTCGGCCATTCAATGCTTCACGTAGAGTCATCCAAATGCTTAAATCATTGTTATCATTTTAAGCAAATTTTGTTGGAAGCGATTAGTTATTCCAATTCCTCTTTAGCTCCATCATGCACGTCCTTCACAAGACTTCATATGTGTAGATGTTGACCTTAGTCCACCATAGTGTCTTCTGGTACTCCATGTGACTTGTGATTTCCTATAGCATGTAATTAGGCTAGTCTCTTTTAAGAGGAGTTTGTCCAAATAGGCAACCATAGATGATTTTTCCAGTTAATCCATAATAACTCTAGTAGCAACATAATCTATTAATGTCTATGGTCAATTTCCATGAAATGATCTATCATCTTTGGAGATGATTTCCTATTCCAATGTAGGAAAGTCTATAATCTAAAGTACTCAAGTTATTCCTGGTGTTTAGACTTGCCTTCTTGGCATGTCAAATACTTCACTTTATGGTCTATTACGTCTCTCTTCCTCCATCATCACCAATTTTTTTCTTTAAGCTACGATACATTTTAATTACTCATAGGTGAATTGTGAACCTACTTAAATGATTCTAATAGAAGAGATATCCCTTTAATTTTTTTGTTTAGTTCAATCATTGTATTTCAAGGTGCCATTACTATCAAATTTATACACATTAACTTCACCTCCTTATAATCATTATTCTTATTCATAACACTGCTTTCTCATTTAGTTGTGTTTTTCTAAGTCATTTACATGACTTACTTTTGAACCCCATACACTTGGGTTTTGTGGTCTTGTACTTCATTATGTTTGTATCCTTTAATTTCCCCCAAAAATTTTTAGTTCTTATATAGGCTGAATTAGAGTCCTGTATTTTCTTCCTTCTCAAGTTCTTGATAAAATACATATATTTTTCTTAGGTAGTCTTTCTCTTTGAATCTTAATATTTTGGGGGTTGTATCTATTCACACTATTTTCTATTTAACTTCTCCTAGTATGCTATATATCTCATTCTTATGTGGTCAGTGAATACTTAAATCTCAAGTCATAGAGGTACTATATCCAATCCTTTAATCAAGCATGATCGTCGCTAGTCCTAAATCATAAGTGAGATGATTCGCTCTGGTTAGAATCATCTATCTTAGGTGTAAGTTATACTTTATCCCCTTATATGTGAATACATCCCAAATAAACACTAGTGCAATGGTTGACCTTCTTTCTTACTTGTTTTTGAAGTTTGATTTCCTTTGGTTAACTTCATCAAGGGTATTATGATGCACAAGAGCTCCTCAATAAACTTGTGGTAGTAACTTGTCCACCTATAGACCTATTTGCTTTTGTCACATTCATCAAGGACTCCCATCTGGATACTGCATCTACTTTGCTTGAGTCAACAATAGTTTGTTTAGCCAACGCCACGTGGCCTAAAGTGTTTGCCTCCTTCATACTTAGTGTGCCAAGCATCATGTTAACCTTTCTTATATGATACTTCAATCAAAACATTAAATCATTCTAGGATTCCCTCTTTCTTCACTATCATTTTTTCAATTCTCTATACCTCACTAATTATTTTAAACTCTTATGATTGTTGGAAAATCCAAAGCTTGATTTATAGAGATGGTGTTGTTAGATTCCTTAAGGTAACCAATATTGCAACTGGCTCAAAGGCATGCATGAGGTAGTTCTCCTCACATGGTTTTAATTTCCTTACAGTATCATTCACGACCCTATTTCTCTACAAGAGCACATAGCCTAGACCCTTTAATGAGGTGTCTATGTACCTCATGTATGAAAAGCTTGGGTCAAATATTGTCAATACTGTTGCAATAGTTCATCTTATCTTTAGCTTTTGGAAAGCAACTCCATACTCTTTCGTTTGGACAAACTGTTGATCTCTTGGTCCAAGGCATCACGATTTATAAGAGCCCTAAAATGAATTGCGGTAATAACTGGATAATCTTATGAAGCTTTGCACTTGGTATCGTCTTAGGTAATCCTTAATTCAATACATTATCAACTTATTAGGGTTGACTATCACCCCTTTATTGCCATAACTTGGCCTATGAAGTTCTCTCTCTTAGTGAGAGTGGGGCCCCTTCAGCTCCATTACTAATGTCTCTTCCTCTAATCCTGTAGTTTGGTTCACCAATACCACTATCACATCTTAAAGTTCATCAAGGAAAATCTTGTTATTCTGGGGTTTGAGCTATTTTGTTTCTCATTTAAGGTCTTTCTATGCTTGTTCATTCATCTAATCAGTTCTTTGTACTTTTGTTGTCCTCCCCAGCTACGGATCCCAACCTACCTTAGGTATCCAAAGCTGAAATAGAAGAGAAAGGAAAATAATTCCAACAAATTAAAATTTAGTCGAGGCATTTGGGAAGGTCATGATTAATCACATTTATTGCCACAATCTATATGCAATATAGTAGAGATCAGAGTGTCATCGAAGGGGCCGAACCTGGCTCTGATACCAAAAATGTAACATGAATGTAGCAAAATATTTAAACTTCTTTAGAACATAACCTCAATAGAAGGACGTTGACTCTACATATTACTATCGAGGCTGTAAGTAAGTGATGTGACTCTATAGTAAATTCCTTTACTCACATGCATAAAATATAAACCCATGCTTCTATAACAATTATAATCATAGGCGGTATCATGCCCTTAGATACGTCAGAATACTACTTACAGTAAGGTATATAACTCAATTCAAATATGTAAAACCAAGTTCTTAAACAATTAACCACCTAGACCTTTGATTGTCTACTATGAAAATCTCAAATAAAATCTTGGGAATTTTATAAACAAGTCCTAGGCCCTAGGCCTTTGCCAAGGGAAACTTGCAAATAGTATCAAGAATTAAACGTGATGGAACAAGTTATAAATAAACATTCTTAAGTGGAAATTAAATGAATTAAAAATGAAGCCAAGGATACTAGTTACAGTAGCCTTAAGCCTTTAGTTCCTTCCCAGTCATGCCTACCCTTGAATCCTCACTTGAAAAATGTATGAGTAAAAGCATAAGACCAATGTCTTGATAACATAGTCACTACCCCCCTTACCTACCGGCACCACCCATGGTATGCTAGGTAGGACTAACAAACAAACAATCAACATATATATAAATAATAAGGGAAGTATAATGTATGAACATAACAATCCATAGTCAATCGCAATATGGCATGTTATAAAATAGGTCAACACATGAAGACACTTGATATTTACTTTTCTTATAATTATCCATTATTAACCCCTGGCCCACCCTTATATCCTCATTATTTCCTCTGATAGAAGCCATGGGCTAAGTCCTACTTCATGTTATTGGTGACTTTCATGAGCTCTCCACAGATGTAATGTAGGCCAGCCAAAGTACTATAGAGAACGTGAGGGACCATGGGTTCCTCCAGTAGGTTTACTACCCTTGAGGATACTTCCTGGATAACCACTAGAGTGTAATATCAAGGGGTACTACCCTATCAAATAGTATCATCTATTGGTGCAAATGATAAACTAGCGGCCTACCTCGTGTTATTTAGTTTTTATCAATCACAATCCAATCGCTAATTATACTATCTATGTCACATTTATTTTCAAAGGTTTTCATATTCTCATATTCATGTATGTCAATCAATATAATCCATGCCATTGTATTATATCAATAATTGTATGCTCGTATATTCAAAAATACATAAACAATCATAGCATATTATTATAGAAATCATAACAAGAAAACACTACTTGCCCTTACGGGCCACTCGCCTTAATGACTAACTGATGACTTCCTATTTTTAATAGATTTGAGATATATTTTGATATATTTGGGAAGTCATCAATGCTAAATTAAAAATATTTAATTGATATTTTATGAGATTTAATTTGGTACATGATTTGTGGGCTTTCAAATTAAACTATAAGTTTTTAAACTTAGGAAAGAAGCAATGATAAATAATAATGGGAAGTTTTCTCAAATAAATAAATTCAGATTTATTATCATTATTATGATTTCCTTTTCTTTTCATTGATAGGAACAACATTATTTTGGAAGTTTTGGGAGAAGGCAATATATGCCTTTATATATGCTAGGTGTAGAGAGAGGACAACATGTTCTATTTTCTTGGTTGGTATCGGCAAGACAATATCTCATAATTTTAAAAGATAGAGATTAAAGCTTGCAGATGCAGAAGATCTACAGTATGGATGACAATTCAACATTGAGTTTTTGTTTCTCCTTTCCTTTCTCTTCTTTCTTTTGTCTTTGATTAGCTATTACAATGTTCATTTATGTAGCTAAACCTTGGTTTTAGATTATTTAGTTTAATTATGGATTAGTGGATGATGATTTCTTCTTTTAAATTGCTATAATGTTATGTTTGTTAATTCAATTGCGAGCTTAATTGTTCTGAAATATGAGAAATTTGATTGGAACTTTATTTGGTGTTCTAAAGGAGCCTAGACATAGGGAATTTAGAATATACCTTTAATCAAATCATGTAGGATTAAGTTTTCGGACTTAATTTGCTTGTAAGATAGACATATAGCTACCGGTAGAGTAAGAAAAATGGGCCGACCCTTCACGAGCTTAGGCTAAATGAGTGAGTCCAAAAAAAAGTGGCCTAATTTTGAGGCTCGACCCATTTAACTAAGGACCACGAACTAGCCTAGGGGCTTTAGGCTCGTTTCCCAGTATTCACTTTTTATATATTTGAAGACTAAAATACCTACTTTAAAACATAAATATTATCAAAACTAAGTTAAAACATCAAACATTATCCATGTTTAACAAACACACAAACACTAAGCCCAAAAAGTTAAGAACTAATGTCCACAATCAAATAAATAACTAGATAAAATCATAAACCATAAACTAAACACTAAATATGAATAACATTATCATTTTTTCTCCTTGACCATCATCACTATCAACATCATTAATGATATTTGATTGTGCTTCACTATGAGTAGGCTCCTCTTTAGCTTTAGGGGAAAAAATATCTAGTCTTTTCATTTCTTCTCTACTATCATATGTGTTATCACCTCCATTATCTGCAACAAGTAATAAATCACCATCACATGTAATTTAAAGTGTAATGAAATAAATCTAACAAAATACATATAAATTACTAAACATCAAATGTCAAAGTTCTAGGCTTCTTATGCTTTGGTTTTTCACTATCTTGGATGAAAGATGCATGTCCTTTAGCCTTTATAGCTAATGGTTCATCAGTTCCTTGAGTTTTTTTTTCTTTCTGTGAGGAAGACATTATGTATGCTATCTATCATCAAATCAAAGCATTGCAAAAAAAATTTCATTTATCCATTATGAAACAAACTAAAATAAACAAAAAAAAACACTGTGGAACAAATTAAAACTAGAATAATTAAATGATAACAATTCTAGAACAAATTAACAAGTATAAAAAAACTTAAATTGACGGTTCAAGAAACCAGAATCGTTAATAGATCAAATATCACTAAAAAACAAATTAACCATTTTTAAAACCTTTTCTTTCAACATCACAACATCAGACAAGAATAAGAACTCTGGATCAAGTGTCTTTACACTAGAGAAGTATGTACTAATTACTTAACAAAAATAAGAACTCAAGAGAAACATAATAGCCCAAGAAAAAAATTTCAGCATCACAAAAACTAGAAGTTTAATAGATAATATAAGAAGATTAAACAAAGTAATAGATAAATACATCAAAGCAGTTGAGCAAGAAAAAGATCGGAAGCTTAATAGATCAAATGAGGGTGACAGATTAGAAGATTAATAGATAATAGATTATAACACTTGAGAGTGAGACAAAGCAAGATGGAGATCGGAGGCTCGGAACGTCGCTGGATGCCAAGAAAGTGAGGCAAGGCATGACAGAGTCATGGAGGCTTAGAAGTCAGAACATCACCAAAGTCATTGAGATGCAAAGTTGTAAACACAAGATGAGAGACACAAATGCATAAAGCCAAAGACATTGTCACTAAGTGTCGACCATCGAGTGAAAGTGAGTGCCAAGTGCCATTGCGGTATTACAGACAGGACTGCTGAGATTGCAAGACGCTGAGTGAGAGTGAGTAAGAGGCTTATCTGAGGGAGTGAGAGGTGAGACTCGAGAGAGAGAGAGAGAGCTCAGATCTATGACTGTGAGAGTATGAGTTTCAGTTAGTTGAGTGAGTGTGAGGGTGAGGTAGTGAGGTGAATGAGAGACAAGAGTAAGGTTGAGGGTTTGTTTTAGGGTTTTTTTCTAAAATAGTTAGGCTTTGTCATAAAGGATCAAAGGTCAGTGTAAAAAAAATTAAACAAGCTTAAAAAGGCCAGCCCTTAAGCCTTTCAGGGCTAGCCCTTTTAGGCTCGACTCCATTTTCAAACCCTAAATTACAAGGCCGGCCCTTAACTTAATCGGGCTTAAAAGGACCAACCCGACAGGCTTAGCCGTTTTCCTAACTCTACTTACCGACCCTACATAGTCTTATTAGACGTACACTTAAATTAATCCAATTAAGAACTAATCACCAAAGACATTAGGGATTAACAAAATTGGAATGTCTTTTAGTGGATTGAAAGACACTCTTAGGTAATTAAAAGTCATAGACTAGAAAATATAAGTTTAAATGCAAATAGGGGGAGGAATTAGACAATAAGAAATAATCAAAGCTATAATAATCTAAGTCACCGCTTAAGATCTAGAAACACTGTTATCCATAACCTTAGTTAGATTTGATTTTCTTTTTTTTTAGTTAGTATTTATTCCCATCTTTGATTTAAATTTTGGTTCACCCAACTAAAACAAAGGTGTAAAATCATTGCTTAACTAAATTTTTAGTACCAAGTTCTCACAGGAACAACATCTTACTTACTCTATATTACTTTATACGGCCCATATTCTTGCAGAGTTTTAGGCTATAATTTTTCTCCTATCAAGTTTTTTGCACCATTGCTGGAGATGTAATATCCCAAATTTTATTCATCAAAATTTCTTGTATATTTGATTATATTCAATGGAATAAAATGGTGAATTTTGGTGTACTTGAAGTAGCCAAAATGTTGGAAACAATGATTATGCTAAATTTTGGCTAAGTAAGACATAAAGCACAATTTTTGTCCTGATAAAGGCCTACTATTGAAGCCTAAAATTAAGGACGGAAGAGCACAATATTTTTGGCCCAATTTATGATGAAAATTTCAACCAAAAGAAAAGGGAAGAAGGAAAACAACACTTGGTATAAAAATTGAAGAAAATGTAAGGGTGTAACACCTTACATTTTACACTTGTACTGATGAGTTTTGTGTAGTGAATTCAAACCACTAAGCAATGTTCTATTATAAATTTGTTGCAAATTAGAACCTCAAAATAGGATTCAAACCTATAGTTGAGTGGTTTTTTCTGAAAATTTCAAAATCTTGCAGATGTGTATTCTAGTGGCTCGTAATTTTGTAGTGACCCATCGTCTTTTAATTCCTTTTAAAAATACTAAAGTATTTCTCTACTCGTTCTTAGTTTATTCATATACAAATATACACCAAAGTGTTTAAGTCTAATACATAAACAGTGCATTACACTTCAATCTTCAATTCTCCTTCGTATTTCCCCTTTGTATATCTTCATGCATTCTTCACCTGCACTCATCATAGCTATATGGTTGGGTGAGGAAGAGTGAGATTCGAGAGAATCTCAATAGTAAATAATGCTAACAAATGCATACAAGAAATTATTTATGCATGACATGCTTGCTTATATAACTCATGCCAACATAATGACATATATGCATGCTCAATGTTTAACATATTACACTAATGACCATAGTATAAATGGAAACAGAGCTTCACTCGTTCACATATGTTTCATGCAATTCATAAAAGTGATTAACACATCAATACAAAAGCACACATATCAAGTTATGCAAGTTAGGAAAGTTTACTACCTTGTGTCTTTATGTCTTCCTCTAGTTCCCTTTTTCCTCAAACCATCAGAGTTGCTTGAAGCATTTTCCATTCTTCTTTTTCCTTGACTTCTTATGGGCCTAGATAATTACCACATTATTAGATTTATGATAAAAGAATTCCTAATGCGGCTATACTAGCCCCAAGTGATCAACTTAACCCTTGAAGTTCTCATTTATTACAATATACCCCTATTCTCTTAATTTCGTACCTTAGTCAAAAGCTAACAACATTTTCAACAAAACTTTGAAAATTCATATCTTGACCTAGGAATATCCAATTAAGGTGGTTCCAAATTCTTTGTGTCACTTATTAAGTCTATTTTAAGGAAAAATTATTTCCTATTGCCACCTATCCATACACCATTCCCAATTTTTTATTTTCTCCATACTGCCAGAAAATCTTTCTAGCTTTAAGGGTCTAACTTCAAACACTCATAACTCCTAGTGTACCAACCCAAATCTTTCATATTACATATCAATTAAAAGTTCATTTGTCTATTTTAAATATTGAAATTATCACCATCATCAAAAAAAGTTTAAACAGTGAAAGTTTCTCTACAATAAATCTGGCAGTAAAAAACACAATACTGGCAGCACCTTAATAAAGTTCTAATTTTTGGCTTTTCAATCCAACCCTTCTAAAATCACAGCCATACCATATTTCCATACAATTTTTCATAAGAAATCCATTGGAAAACTCAAATTTGGCAAAATCATTCTCCTTCTACTTGCCCTACATTTGGCAGAAACATGTCTTCCAAGACAACAATTTACTAGTTCCACCATCTAACCACCAAACTAGTTTTATATGCTTCTTAAACATCATATAACCACATGCATATGAACAAAGCTTCATGAACCTTAACAAACCCTAAAATTTCAAAATTAGGGCAGTATCAACCAACCCCAAAAACTCAATCAACCAAAGTAATATATACCTCGAAATGATGCTCTTGCTCACCTCTAACTCCTTCTTGAGCTCGTTTCTTGATTCTCCACCTTTTCCTCTTGCAAGATGGCTTAAAACTCCTCCTCTTTAAAAAAACCATAGAAATGAAGCTTTTAAAGAGGGGAACAAGATTCATAAAGCTCATTTGAGCCAAACAAGTGGTTAAGAAGGTGAAAATCAAGCTAGAAGCCATACCTTCAAATGTGTCTTCTTTCTTTGCTTATCCTTGAAGCTTGGTCATCCAAAATGAGAGAGTGTGAGAGTGAGAATATTCAGATTTGTCCTCCCTTCTTAACCTAACTACTTGGCCAAAAATTGGCTTTAGGAAAAAGCAAAATATGTGGCCTAAATTCCTCCTTATTGAATAAGCCAAATAAGTTACCATGTGTGGTAAATTCCCATGGTAATTATGTTGAATTTTACTTCCCTCTTCTCTTCTCTTTTAGACAAATTTTCTCTTCAAAAAGGAGGAAAAAGATTGACCAAAAAGCTCTTATTACTTCCTTTATGTCTTAGCCACAATTATTGACCAAAAGGGTGAGGGTTTGTTGACCAAGCTTTTCCTTTCCTTCTTTGCCCCTTGCTTGGACGTGTTTTGTGGCCATAAAGGTAGATAAAATTTTTCTTTTCAACTCTTATAATTGCTTTTTCTTTTCAACAGCAAATCCTAGCCCTTCATTTTGTCTTCCAATCTTAACCTCAAGATCAAGTGGCAATTGTCTCTTTTTCCCTTGATTACGGAAATATTATTTCTTGTGCCATTAATTCTTTTAGTTCTCTTTCTTACTTATTTCTAGACATCAATTCTCATGCATTCCTAGGACTCTTGCTAAACTGGAGCTTAGCAGTCCACTTAATTCAGGCTTATCTTCAAGCCTCTAATCCCAAAATTCAGGATATTATAAAGGGTAAGATAGTCATTTGGCCAAAAGGGATGAAGAGGCAAGGAGAAATAATATTGAGCTACCTTATATGCCATGTAGAAGATTAGGAAGCCATATAGAAAATGTAAGCATAAAGAAATGCCATGTGTAAAGAATTACTAATAAAATATTATATAAATATAAAGAGGTGGAAGATGATTGTATTTAGGAACATATCATCTTCTTTAGGCCATATTTTGGCCAAACATTGAAAGACAAGAGAGAGAGAGAGAGAGAGTTTGGTGAAAACAAGAGCAAGAAGAGAGCTAAGGGAAATCAAGAAGGAAAATTTGGTAAGTAGTAGGTTAAATTGCTTGTTTTTTCCTTTAAACTCTTGTAAACCGCCACTAATCTTCATATCCTTCTTGAAATCATGCAAAGCAAGAAGAAAATCAAGGGAAAAGAAGAGAGGAAGGTGGCAGTTTTAGTGTGAGAGAGAGGAAGAATCAAGGTAAGTATGAAAACTTGATTCCTTCTGTTGTTTTATGATTGTTGTTAGTAGTTTTGGTTGGTTATTGGCTTGGTATGTCTTAAATTTTAGATTTGGGATGCATGAACCCTAAGGGAAGGTGCTACCCAGTTTGTTGTTAATCATGTTCAAAAGGTATTTAAGGGATTAAACAAGTAAGTAGAGGTGGAAAGAATGTGTTTGATGGAATGAAATCATGAAATTCCAAATTTTTCTAAGAACTTGTAATTTTCGGCCAGACCAATTTCTATGTGTTTGGGATGGAATTTGATTGATTTGATGATTCTATTGTGTTTAGAATGAAAAATTGTGTAGGAAACATGTGAAATATTGAGTATAAAGGCTTTAGAGTGTGAAATGACAATTTTACCCCTAAAACCCTAACTTTGTAGCTGTCAAGGGGTAAATCTGAAAATTCAGTGTGAATTTGTTAAAAATGAGGTAAAAAATGGATTCTACGTGCGAAATTGTATAGGACTAACAAAGGTCATAATTTTTGGAAAAGTACAATTCTACAGGGTATAAAGGGAATTAGATCGGATTCCCTAGGGGCATTTTGGTAATTATACATTTTTGGGTAGAGATAACCAACTAAATGAGATTTGGAATAAAGCATGAATGATTAATAACTCATTTATTATAAATTTGGAATTTTAGGATTTGACATTTGTCCGAGCTGGACAAAGAGTTAAAGGACTAATATTAGCTAGGCACCGGAAAGGATTTCAAGTTGTAACTCTATCTCTCATATACTATTGTGATTATTTATATGCATTTTAATTTCCATGTTCTGTGATATAGAATGTATATGGTGGTAATTCCTAGAGCTGTGGTGTGAGAAAAGCATAAGTACCACACATTAGGAAAAACACAAGTACCATTAGGCCAGTTTGGACCCAGTCAAGGTAGGTCAATGTGATTGATATAATTCCTTACTGTGGTGTAGAAAAGCATAAGTACCACCATATGGGAAAATCATAAGTACCATGAGGTAGTGGGATCCAACTGAAGAAGTGTGACAAGTACAGACAAGATGGTGCCTACTCGGGAATATTATTGTGACAAGTACGGACAGGTTGGTGCCTGCTCCAGAATATTATTGTGATAAGTACGGACAGGTTAGTGCATGCTCTAGAATATTATTGTGACAAGTATGGATAGGTTGGTGCTTGCTTTGAAATATTATTATGACCACTATAAGGCAAGTAGGGACAAACAACCATTTTGATTTAGACAAAATTGTCGTTTGATCCTGAACATTGATTGATAGACATGTGCACAGTATTAATATTTGTTGCATTATATGCTGCATTGCATATTATATGATTGATTGCATGTTACTACTGAGATTCGTGTGAATCTCACCATTTTCATAAATTAAAATTAATTCAGCTTGAGGAAGCGGCTCGAAGGGCAAAGCAGTATTTACCAGCAATTAAGGGTTCCGGTGCTAATCAAGACTTTAGTGTCGGTTATCTGCTTATCTTTTAATGTATTTTGAGATTTGTAATTAAAATGTAAAAACCTTGTAGGGATTTCTTGTAATGTAATCAAGTACTTTATATTAGTCTGTTTATGTTATTTCTATACGCCCACTGAACTCGCGTTAATACTTTGATAAATATCAAAATATTGAGGGGCTTAACAGGGGACTTGTGTGCCCACACTGTTTTGGTTGGATTTAATTGAGAATTAGTTGTTTGGGTTTATAAATATCTTATTCAATTTTCTTGTTTTCTTTTCTTAAAAAAATTGAAAAAAATATATATGGCTTTCACTTGGCAATCAAATGTTTTTAATATTAAGAAAGAAATGAATTCCATGTCTTCAACACAAGAATAACTGATTGTTTTCATTAATTCTTTGAATGAATTTAGGTAATAAAAAAAGAGCATAAATGATGGTTATATTCCATATGTTGTTTCTTCTTAATATGTTGATTTGACACAACCTTAGTTGCTCGGGGTCAAATCACAAATTTTACTATGAATTAAAATACAATATAGTGCAAACAACTTGGGATCGTTTTCTTATCAAGGAGCCTTTTATTTTGAATTCCATAGGTTAAACTAAGTGATAAAAACATGTTTAGAAAAGGGGTTTTCAAAATGGTTTTCTCTAAATTAAAATGCATGCAAATAAAACTATTTATACTCTTTTTGGTATTTTTGGAAAACAATCAAGGAAAGTTTTGGATTGGAAGGGATTATATGATGTATGCTCTTGGTAATGAAGAAAGTGACAATCGTTGCACAATAAGGTTATGGGAGTTGAAACTTCATTAATTCTTAAGAAAAACCTCAAGATAACACTTGAATATAATATTCCTAATTAATAGTAGCCCCAACAAACATAGCTAACTACTGTCTCTTGACATAACCACTTAATGTGCAATTGAAATTGGAATTATGTAACATGAGTCTTCTTAATTTTGAGTACTAAACGGCCCCTTAAAGGCATAAATCAACCACATTAACTAGACAATAACATGCTAATTTATATAATCACATTACAACAACAAAGAAATTCAAACATATATAGTCTTCATACTACAAAATTCAATCTCAACTACAAATATCAAACCAACAAAAATAAATTAATATCAATCTTAGTTCCAGAATTATATACAATTATTCCTAAAACTAGGAAATCTAAATATATAACTCTAGACTAATGGAATGATAGAAAAACTCCCTTATTTAGTCTATTGAGCTCAAGCACACATCCTCATCACCAAGAAACTGGAGAATTAGCCACTCATAGCCATAAACACAGCTCGCATTAATTGCTTAACCAAAATTTCCATGGAAGCTAGTGGCAACATTGATTTAATGGGAGAAAGAAGGTCATAGGTTTCTGGGTGTAATGAAAGAGATATGAAATAGAATGGTGGAAGGACGAAGATGGTTGAATATGGTAGAGAAAAGGAAGGTTGTCGAGTTTAAGAAGGAAAAGAGATTGTCAGTAGTGGAGGTAACAAATTATGGCAACGATGGTGGAGTGAAACGGTACTTAGTAGAGGAGGAAGGTCTAACGAAGTTCTCCATTCCCAAAATCGCTCTCTCTTTCTGTCCAAAACCCAGTCATGTCGCCTCTCCTCTGAAGCTCCATGGCACCTTTCAATGTCAAGGCTCTAATGGTTTCTCGCCAATGTGTCTCCATAGCACTGAGAGACGTTGGTGAAGGTGGATCGATAAATGCATCTAGTGGTGTGGAGAAGAGAGAACAAAGGTAGAGAGAGGAAGGTGAAGATCCGAGCTTTGGTTCTCATATTTAAGTCTCGTAGTCGCTAAAGTTGTCTTTGAATAACGAGAAAGAAGAAGAAGGTAACCTAGTTCATGGTCAAATGCAAGTTTTGACCAGGGACTAAAGTGAAAAATTCAAAAGTTCATAGTGGGACTCAACTGTAAATTTTAAAATTTTTGTGGGTCTAAACTATTATTTCAAAAACTCTGGGCCCTTATGTAATTTTCTCTAGTCCTTTTCTTCATTCATTTACGGTTTCTAGAAATTTTGGGGCCTTTTCTGTAATATTCCAATTCCTCAAAATATTAATTTTGACCCCAATTGACATTTTCCACATTCTCCAATTTTCTTCTTAAATACCTATAATGCAAGATTAAGCACAAGGTAGTATCAAAAGTCTAATAAATCAATTGCATGAATAATTAACAAATTATAATAATTTTTCCCCTAATTAGAATTAATTCAATATTAATGTCCCTAACTTAAGTTAGTGCTTAATCATGAAATAATGACCTATAAAATTCATTAAATTCCCCAAATTAATCATGAAAAGCATATCAAAATATGGTTCAATTAATTCCCCCATACTTAGACCATTGTGCTTTTGAATAGAGGTAATTACCGATCACTAATGCATTTGAACGATGAGCAATTTCATAATTAGAAAACAATGGATTAATTAATTAAATTCCTCAAGTCAATACTAGTCATAGTCAAGCGATGCAAAGAAATTGGCAAACTGCACAATCCAACATATTAGAATGAAGCACAAGAGAACTCTCAAGGGTATTAGTGTTTCACTCATCTTATCTCATTAGGATAATTTCACTCTCGCTCACTTAATCAACAGCTTATCACAGGCTTTTAACAACTCTAATATCTCCACTACTAATAGTAATAAATGTAATGAATCAAGAGGACTTAAAAGACTTGTAATGTTGGAAGGAGGCTATAAGGAATAAATTAATTAGAAAAAGGAATTGTTGATATGCAAGTCAAAGTTAATAGTAGGTTTATAGCATCTAAATAACTTGACAACTTTTTCCAATTCTTTTCCAAATTCGTGAACAAAAGCCTTCTTCATACTTATTTTGCTCTACTTTTTATCTATAAAACACTTTTCTATTTTTCTTTTCTTTTTCCTTTTTTTTCAATCTACACACATTTTTTTCTTTTGACTTTCTTTCTCTTTTCTATATACATGGTATTTCAATATATACATTGTTCAACTTTTTGTTGGCAAATCATTTTGATTTTTATAATACTATGAACACTATGACTAAATTACATGCATACAACATAGGAATGGCACAAAGGGGTAGCAAAGAGTGATGAATGGGGTTTTGTGTTTGGGTGAAAGGGTTCAAAATTGAATGTCTTTTTCATTTCCATCACACTAATGCAAATGTCATTTTGAAAATGTGTTGAAACAAGTTCTAGAAGGTGAAAAACTAAGTGAACATGCACACATGAAAAGAATTCAAGGCCCAAATATCCTTCCAACAATGTTTTTCTCCAATGCTCACTCTAACACAATCAATTGCATAGCAAGCTAACCACAAAACATCTACTTAACTATTTCTAATACTAACCTTATAAACACAATCAATCTAAACATTGCAATCAATTATAATAATGCTAAACTCTTAAATACACTAATGATGTATAAACTCTTGCTTTCTTTTTTTCTTTTCAAAGCTTGAAGTTAACAAAATCCAAAGTGTATATTAATTTATCTTTCCATTTACTTGAAAAACAAAAACATGGTTTTAAAAAATTGTCAAAACACTAGATCTCATTAAAGCTTAAAGAATGTCCCATAAATCATACTTCCAAAGTGGCAAATGTGATTCTTTACCATTTAGAGCATTCATTAAAGTAAGTCATTCTTGGAAAATTTTTGAAATTTTTTCTAGTTTTTAAGGTATTTTCTCATTTTAAAACAACCAACTAATGAGATTCAAAAATATATTCCCCTTCCCCACACTTAATCAACATATTGTTCTCAATGTTTATAAAACAACTTTATTTTTCTAACTTGTGTTCGATTCAGAGTTTTGATGACAACAAACTTAGGATTATTTGAATATGGATTAACATTTATGTTCATAAGATTTTATACTATAGACTATTTGAATAGTTAGGTTATTATTCAAATAGTAAAGCCTGTTTTTAGTTAGCAACTATCTTGATAGTGCTCAGGTTATTCGAATAGTCAGAGCATTATCATGATAGTAGTTGCGCTATTCGAATAGAAATATATTTATAAAAGTCTATAGTATTCGAATAATCATTTCACTATTCGAATAGTATAACTATCAAAGTTTTCTGAAACTAATTCAAGTGAAAAAGTATTTGAATAACCAAGGCTCTATTTGAATAGTCATTGCGTTTTCAAACTCAGTTTATAAATATGTTATCTGGATAATAGGATAACTATTCAAATAGTAAGAGTACTATTTGAATAAAAAACTCACTATCTGAATAATCCTTCAAATCAAATTTCTCAAAACTATTCAAATAGTGTGAAGAATATTTGAATAATCTTTCCAATTCAATATCTTTAAGATTATTCGAATACCATAGACATTATCAAAATATAATTCAAAGATCAATTAGGAAGAGTATTCGAATAGTGATCCAACTATCCGAATAGTGTTTTTTATTTGAAAGCAAATATTTTCAAATCCAGGTTATTCGAATAGTTTTAGGATAATTTTCTAATATCTATTCTAATAGTAAGGAAAAATATTCTAATAGTATGAAGGTTTGAAATAATTCTTGCTCAAGAGAGTATTTGAATAGTTAATGATTGTATCAGGAAAATCATTATCATTTTTCCAAAGAAACTATTCGAATAGTGAGTTAAGCTATTCGAATAGTCTCAGTGCAAAAATGTTTAATACTATTTGAATAGTCCATAACTTAAAAAGAAGCATTTTTTCCTAATAGTAATGCTTGTATTCAAATACTTCATATTTCTAGAAAACAGAGCATCATTACTACAAAAAGAAAAAGTTGTGGCGCTTATAAACATAATATTAGTGGCACTTCACAAGTGACACATATTGGAACGCCACTAAAACTAGCTGTGGCACTCCATCAAAAAGGTCACAGTAAGTATTTTTTTTTAATTCAATAAACCTAGGGTGGCGCTTTTTATAAAAAGCGCCACAGCAGATACAACAATTTCTGTGGCGCTTTTTGCCTTAAGCGCCACCCTATATTAAAGATCAATAAAAAAAATAATTTTTTTAATTGAAAATTTTTTTTAATTTTTTTGTAACCTTGGGTGGCGCTTTTTCAAAAAACGCCACCCAAGATCCCTCAATTAAAAAATTAATTTAAAAAAATAAAATAATTTTTGATTTTTTTTGGACCTTGGGTGGCGCTTTTTCAAAAAAGCGCCATCCAAGGTCCCCCAATTAAAAAAATAATTTTTTAATTGCAAAAATTTTGATTTTTTTTACACCTTGGGTGGCACTTTTTTGAAAAAGCGCCACCCATTGTAAATTATTTTTCAAAAAAAATTGTGTTAACACGTCTTTTTTAAAAAAATAAAATTATTTTTTATTTTTTTTAACGTACCTTGGGTGGCACTTTTGTCAGAAAGCGCCACCTATAAATATATTTTTTAATATAGGGTGGCGCTTTCTGAATAAAGCGCCACCCTAAGTCTTTTTTTTATATAATGCTTTCTATATTTTTGTCAAACCATGCTGTAACACAAATTTCTATACCCATACAAACCATAATGGAATAACTGAATTGACACATATAGATGGGTAATTAACAAAATCACCTCTAAACATGTATTTAGTCAAATGTGAATATATATGTATACATTAATTAATTCAGCTATTTAAAACCACAGTAAATGCAATAGGCAAATAAACAACCTAACACTTACTAGCCAGGACAGTGCCTCAACAAATACTCACACCATTCTTCGATGAGTTCATTGATTTGGTTGTCAGTCAAACTGTCAGAACGCTCATCTTCATAATACTATACCAATATAATGATGCAAATAATGAATTAATATAACTAAACATTAGTTATCAAACAATTAATTAAATCTAAAACACAATATGTATTGTACTAAAATGACTTACTTTTAGTGGAACTTGAAGCTGATCATGAGTAATGACATCCTTCATGAATTTCATTACATAATACCCGCAATCATCGTTATTGGGCTGGAAAGGGAACTGTAACAATATAGTAAAATAGTTAAATAAATTTGAAAATATAATATTGTTAAAATCAAAATGTAATTAAATTCCTAAATCAGTACCTGTATCATCTTCCAGGTATAGCTATAGGCAGGATCTGCAGATTTAGAATAGCTCAAGATGGCAGAGGCTTTATATGCCGTCAGTGCACTAAGAAAGCAAACAAATGTTGATTATGTTAGGGTATTTAATGGCTTGCACAAATATATATTTACACACTGCACACTGCATATATATGCTCACCTATTAATCAGCCGCAACAAATGAGGACGGTCTGAAGGAACACCTCCACTTAGAGGATCTATATAGTAAATGCGAGGGCTAGAAGGTGTCGATGCATTGATCACAATCAAGATCTAATGTGCCCTAAAAGATTTTGAAAGTTTTTCTTCGATCATGCATGATAGAGTAAAAGTAATACAATAAAGAAATGCAAAGTGAAATACGACCAGTAATAATAGATTTATTACCCCGCATTGTATGGCACCAAAAATAACATATTTGGGTTTGCTCTTTGTCTGAAGTATTCTTTTAGATCATTGGATTGGACATTGGGATCTACTCTACCTCCATGTTGTCCAATGAGATAAGGGTTGACAAAGGAGAACTGGACCTTTTGTGTGTGTACCAAGATGTCATGGTACAAGTGCCTTTACAAAGAACAAAAAATGTGATAACGACAAAAGATTGAAAGATGAATAATAATAACAACGATAAATGATGACACTAAAATACCTAATCCAGATGTTGATGATCGAAGCACCAATCCATCCACGATTGAAAATTTCACCCAACACATCACAGTAATATGTTCCTCTATGCCCTGAACACCACAGATGTCTCTATCAAATGGCAATGACAGACCTCCTTCGTGTATCAACCTAGATGCAATGCATGCCAACTGATCGCAATATGAGATCGTTTGTCGATTGCTCCGTTGGCTAGCTGTGTGGGATTCAGCTGTGTGGTTGAACACTTTGAAACCTTGCCATGTAGTCAAACTTGGTTTCCTTTAGAACGTTGAACCTATAAAAACAAAGCATGAAATTAAATGATGTTGAGCATAGGAAAAATAGAAGGAATTGTGTTCTTGACTACCTTCTGACATGGCTTTATAAAACCTATTGGCTAAGCAACATAACCGCCGACAACATCTTTAACCATTGTCTCGTCATCCAGAGAAGGGATGGGTAATAGCGCATCATCATCCATGCATATGTCGACCCTTACTCGGATAGTATTCTCCGGTAATGGTGAATTGTGGAGGGTATCATTATCTGTGTTGTAGGCAACACCCACTGTAACTGTATGCCTTCCAGAATGTTCAACATATAACTTACACGCTAACTCACCCTGTGAAAGATAAATCAGTATAGGATGTTATGTTATATACTAATTGACAATGTAACAATTAGTTAGAGAAGAAATTAATTACCGAAGGGAGATGTACTTTAGAGATAAAAGTACAACTATCTCTCACACTTGGACTGTCACAAGGAGGAACATTTGGCATTGCCTTAGATTGCATGAGCTGATCAATGTTCGCCCTCAGTTGCGTGTTTTGCTCTTGCAACAAACGCATTTATGAATCAAATTGTTCTTGCATTTGATGCTTGAAGTTGTTCATCTCCTCGCGTAACTGCAAAAAGTCACTCTTGTTCGGGTGCTTTTGACGTCCAAAGTATGATGTCTATGTCACGTAAAAACAAGTACCTCAAACACGACCATGGTACTCAGGTACATCCAGTGCTCTGCTCAGCAGATCATCACGAGCAACATAAGCCACCAACTCTAGCACCTTTTGTGTCATTGATCGCTATCACAAAATAAATTACAACATTATTACTGGTAGTTAATATAAACCAGAATCATCTAAGCAATGGGATTATTGTACGTTCGAGATACGTTTCAATACTTACACAATATTCTGCAACTCTTCTTGCTTCTTTACTTTGAATTTCCCCTTGTTTGTTTGTGCAACCAGCTACCAACAAGTCATGTTGTGGAATCTGTGTAATATCTGAAGTTGATTCTTCTATCTCCATATGAAAACTAGTTGAAGTTAAAAATGAGTCAGACAAATTAAAGAAATAATCATTAGACCTTACCATTTTTTGCTCTAACTTTCTATAAGATACAGCTCCTTGTGTGTAGCGGTATGGCATATTGACTGCATTACAGCGGTTCTTCTCACTTAGCTCCTGTTTACATCCAAATGATACATATTAATAAATATTAATTACAAACATATTATAAGTAGTTTATAAAATATGATGTCACATCACCTAAAATTCTTGACTTGTATGTGTTCTCACAAACTCATCCCACGTTCCTTGACTGATGATCCTGTCGTATAATTCCGGCGGTGTTGGAATGATATTCTCATTATCATCCCTTAAGAAATATTTCATAAGATCGGAACAAAACTTTCTCATGAGTTTGCCGGCTTTTCTAAGCACGAAGTTCTCGTGATCATCACCATCAATAACAAAACAAGACTGTGCCATAAAACCAAAGCTAATTTGTTAGATTGTAATCATATGAAACAAAACAACCTGAATAATAAATTAATTAATGTCTTACCTTGACTTCACCCCATATTATATTCCCATATTGTTTCTTCACTCGTCTCCAATCTTGAATGGTATAGGAACTCTGTCTCGCACTGTAGTCCCAATAAAATTATTAAGGGAGCTACTGTTCGGTCCAATTGGATTTCCTTTTTCATTCCAATCAAGTTCTAACTTAATGCCCTTGCTTCTCATTTTGATCAACCTCGCCATTACAGTCCTCCCACGGGCGACATGTTCAACAAATCTTTATCTACCAACATGCATGGGAACATCATCATCTTCACGCGGAGAATCCACTTTCCTAAAAGTTAAACAAATAACAAAAAATATAAGTGCACAGTAACAATCATGTCAATCAAAGTAAATGAACTTGACATATGTACAGGTAAAACATACAAGTAAAAAAATCAGGAACTCATTATCTTTTCCTCTTTCTTGTTGCACTGACAGTTGTGTATCCCTTGACTCTCCTAGTAGATGGATTTGTCAGCCTGACCCAAGTCCCCTCTGCATGATCATGTCTCAAATACAAGGGTTAGTCTTCATTTTCAAATTCATCTTCATCTTCATCTTCATCTTCATCTATACCAATATCTTCTGACCCCAAAAGCTCAAAAGAGGGATCTTCCTGAACAATATTCAAATAGTCTTGACTTTCAAGATCAACTTGTTCTTGACAATTCTTGTTTGATGGGAGTACAATGGACCAATTCTTCTTAGCAGGATCGGGAATAAAGAATACTTGTTTTGCTTGTGATGCTAAAATGAAAGGATCATCTTTATACCAAACTTTAGAAAGGCCACTTGAACAAAGCCAAACTCATCTGTCTGCAATCCACTGTTGTTGTTCACCCACTTACATCTGAATACAGGGACCCTGAACATAGAGTAATCAAACTCCCATATGCGTTCAATGACACCAAAGTATGACATTGGTGCGTAGATAGGATGTATGTCTTTAGCACTGGATTTGTGCTAAGAATCAGCAACAAGTGTTACACCACTATTCTGCATCGTGCTCCGTGTATCTTGTTCTTGTGTATAGAAGGTGTAACCGTTAATTGCATAACCATTATAAGATAATACGTTTAAGCTTGGTCCCTTTGACAACCATATCAATTTCTCAGAGACAGAAGTAGGATTCTTTTCCATCTCATCATTAATGCGCTTTTTCAACCAAGTTAAAAATTTTCGATTGTGTTCTTTTGTTATTAAATTTTCATTCCTATCACCATATAATTGTCAAAGAGCTTCCTTATGTTTATCAACAAATGATTCAACCTCATCAGTGTTATGTAGCACATACAGGTGGGCTTGGTCCCAATCAGTCACTGCTATCCTGATTACATCCCGCCCGCTTGTTCCTTTTCCCGATCTTCGGCCATCATGACGGGACTTGGGGATCCCAACAGGGTCAACATGTGATAGAAAATCAGCACATAAGTCACTTGCTTCTTCAACCATGTACCGTTTAGGAATACATCCCTCTGGTCGATATCTATTTTTAAAAAACTCTTTTACAATTTTCATAAATCACTCGTTCGGGTACATCAATCTCAAGTAGACTAGACCGCACAATTGAACCTCTTTCACCAAGTGTACAGTTAAGTGGACCATAATATCAAAAAAAGAAGGTAGGAAATACATTTCAAGTTCACACAAAGTACAAACAATTAGCCTTTGTAAATGTTGCAACTTTGTTGAATCAACCACTTTACTACATATCAACTTGAAAAACATGCTAAGTTTAGTGATTGTCTTTCTAACATTTTTCGGCAAGATGGACCGTATACCAACCGGCCATAAATTTTGCATGAGCACATGACAATCATAAGATTTAAGGTTCTTTAACTTCAACTCTTTCATTGAAATAAGGTTTTTGATATTTGAAGAGTACCCCTCTGGAACTTTAATTCCTTGTAAAAACTCGCAAAACAATTTTTTCTCCTTCTTCGACATAGTGTAAGCCGCTGGAGGTAGATAAGTGCGGTTCCCTTTCTCAACAGGTGTCAACTCTTCTCTTATTTCCAAATTAACCAAATCCAACCTCGCAATGACACCATCCTTACTCTTTCCTTGCACATTAAGCAACGTGCCAATTATACTATCACAGATATTTTTTTCAATATGCATCACATCGAGAAAATGCCTAACATATAAGGACTTCCAATATGAAAGTTCAAAGAAAATAGACTTCTTCTTCCAACCACTTGTCCTGGTTTGATTGACATATGACTTGCCAAAATTGTTATGTATCTCTTTCACCTTTTCAAAAACCTGAGCCCCGGTCAACATCTTCGATGGGCTACCTTCTTTAGAGTCACCATTGAAAGCCTTTTTCTACTTCCTCCAACGATGCTTTGATGGTAAGAATCTCCGATGTCCCATATAGACATTTTTCTTACAATTATCTAGTCGCATTGAATGAGTATCATCTTCACATATAGGGAACGCACAATATCCTTTAACGTTGTATCCAGACAAATTACCATAAGTTGGGAAATCGTTAATTGTGCCATACAGCATGGCTTTCAAAGTGAAACTTTCTTCTCTATACCCATCATAAACATTAATGCCATCTTCCCAAAGTAACTTCAAGTCATCAATTAAAGGAGCCAAGTATACATCTATATCATTCCCAGGTTGTTTTGGCCCAGAAATTAACATCGAGAGCATCATAAACTTACGTTTCATTATCAAGTATGGAGGAAGGTTGTAAATCATCAATATTACCGGCCATGTGCTGTATGTACTACTTTGAACGTTGTACGGATTGATTCCATCAGTTGATAATACAAGCTGTAGGTTCCTAACCTCGTTCGAAAAGTCAGGATACTCATGATCAATTTTCTTCCATTGAGGGGCATCTGCACAGTGCCTCAGCTGTGTGTCTTCAATCTTCTCATCTGCATGCCATGTCAACTGCTTCGATATCTCTGCATTACTATACAGACGCTTGAATCTCGGGATAATAGGAAAATACCATAAGACCTTGACGGGACTTTTTCCTTTCTTCTTCCCATATCGAGATGCATTGCATTTAGGGAACTTCTCTAACATTGCATATTGTTTCCGAAATAATATGCAATCGTTAGGGCATAAATGTATCTTCTCATATCTCATTCCAGTTGTTGAGAAAAGAATTCGCTTTGCCTTGTATGTCTTCGTAGGAAGTACATTTTCTTCTGGAAGCATATCTTACAAAAGTTCAAGGAGTATGGTGAAACCCGAATCACTTAACCCATAGCGGGCTTTAAAGTTGTACAATTTCAACACTGCTAGCAATCTTGTGTATTTTGTACAACCGACATATAATGCTTTCTCTGCATCACCTTTGAACTTCTCAAATTCTCCAGGACAGTTATGAAGTACCTGTTCAACCATATTAAGCATTTCTTAAAAACCATTATCTCCATCACACATGCTTCAGTCAAACTCATTTGAAGCACTACCGATGGTATGCGACCGATATTACAAGGATCGTTTGTCTCACCATGCCTTGTCCATCGTGTATATATTTGATCAATCCCATGACACACTAAATGATCTAACAAATCAAGTGGACTAATCCGCTTTCCATAACAACAAGATAAGCAGGGACACAAGATTTTGTTAGGATCTTTTTGTATGCTCAGTTGCAAATCTAATAAACTCCTTCACCCCATCTATATATTCTCTTGAACACCGATCAGATGACATCCATTTTCGATCAATCTATGGTTTCAAAAACCTATAATTAAATAGTGGTTAGTTGCTATATATGAGGAAGTCATCTATACCTTCAACCTATATACACACTAAATGAGAAAACTATCCGTGACAAAGGGTATGTGAGTCAATTTATTATACTAATTGGTCACCATAAGTTTAAATGAAAAAATAGATTTCATTCCAGATACAATAAAAATTTTAAAAAAAAGTTTAAAAAGGGAACTTATTTGACATTATTTATGTCACTATAGAATCCAAATAAATATTTAGCTGTTATATTTAACTAACAATCATGATAAATTAATACAATTACTTAAAATTAAAAAAATAACAAAAAAGGGCAGGTCTCAGTGGATAAAATATACAGAAAAGCAATACATATATATTAAAAAAATAATAAAAGACAAAGTTACAGATCCAAATAAATAGGTAATAAAATCCTAGTTTATTTTTTTGATAACAAAATAAATCCTAATTCACTATGCCAATTATGCATAAATCCTAAAAAAATAGACTTTATCCAAGATGCAACAAAAACGGACAGCTGAATTATTAGAGAAAATAATAAATTTTCATAGTATGTGAATTCTTGATTGTTGACCAATGTTTCCTAATTTTTATTTTTTAAATTATTTTTTATATTAGTAGTATACAGAAAAACAATACAGATATATTAAAAAAATAATAAAAAACAAACTTACAGATTCGCAGTGGGGACCAAGACCAAAAAGGTTGCTTTTGGCAGTATTATGGGGACACAGCTCATCAAACAAGATGAATTTGAAGCTGTTCAGCAATAAATAAATTAAAATCATCAGAAACAACACTTAATTATAAAAAAAGAGGTGACTACTAATATAAAAAACCCACCTTGAAAGCTAATGAGACACCTGAGGGCTAGGGGTGGAAGGTTTATTAAAAAAAAGGAAGAAGACAGCTAGCTAGGGAAGAGGGGGAGCTGAGGGACCGCCGGGGGGCGTTGAAGGGGAGCTAGGAGCGGCAGTGGGGGCGGGGAGTTGGGGGAAGGAGGGGGAGGGGAGCTGTAAGTCCGGGGAGAGCTGGGGGAAGGAGGGGGAGGGGAGCTGTGAGTCCGGCGGGGGGGGAGATGGGGGACAGTGGACACAGGTGTGGGCTGGTGAGCTGGGGGTAGGGGCGAGCTGGGGGACGATGGACACGGGTGGGGGCTGGTGAGCTGGGGGTAGGGGCTGGTGATGAGCTGAGGGTTTAGGATGAAGGTTATAGGGCCCGGGAAAATAAATTGAGGGAGGAGGGAAAAGAAATTTTTGGCGGGTACAACTTGGGTGGCGCTTATCCCAATGTATTTTTTTTATTTTCATATATTAATTAATATATTACTAATTATATTTTTTATTAATCATATTATTAATAAATAAAACAATAATAAATATTATATATATATTATTATTTTTTTAATTTTTAAATAATCAATTTATTAATAAATAAAATAATCATAAAAGGACTTTAGGTGGCGCTTTTCCCAGTAAGCGCCACCCAATGTATTTTTTCATATATTAATTAATATATAAATAATTATATTTTTAAATAATCATATTATTAATAAATAAAACAATCATAAAAGGGACTTTGGGTGGCGCTTTTTCCAGTAAGCGCCACCCAATGTATTTTTATTTATTTATATATATTAATTAATATATTAATACTTATATTTTTTAATTATCATATTAATAATAAATAAAACAATAATAAATATTATATATATATATTTTTTTTAATTTTACTTATATTAATAAATATATTATTATATAATCATATAATAACTAAATAAAAAAATACTAAATAATTATATATTAATAATTTTTTTGTTTTCCATATATTAGTTTATATATGAATAATTATATTTTTAAATAACCATATTATTAATAAATAAAATAATCATAAAAGGACTTTGGGTGGCGCTTTTCCGAGTAAGCGCCACCCAATGTATTTTTTTTTCATATATTAATTAATATATGAATAAGTATATTTTTAAATATCATATTATTAATAAATAAAATAAAAATAAATATAATATATATATATATATATATATATATATATATATATATATATATATTAATTTTTTAATTTTTATTATATTAATAAATATATTATTATATAATCATATGATAAATAAATAAATAAATAATAATTAATTATACATTAATTTTTTTTGTTTTCCATATACTAATTAATATATGAATAATTATATTTTTAAATAATCATATTATTAATAACCCAATGTCATTTTTATAATTTTCAGTATACACAAAATTTTTGTTTTATTAATTCATATATATATATATATATATATATATATATATATATATATATATATATATATATAATCATATTATTAATTTATTAAATAATATAATGCAGACCATTTTGAGTGGCGCTTATTGATATAAGCGCCACCCAAGATATGTCTCTACATATTAGTTATATATATTTTTAAATTATTTATTAAAAAAATAGTATTATTCATTTACGTTTATTAATTAATATAATAGATCTAATATATATTTATTCATATTAGTTGTATATGGCATTAATATTTATCATTTGTTATTTTATTATAGATTTTAATTTTTCTAATCAACACACGCATGTATAATTTTCATTTCAATAAGCAGAAATTTTAAAAAATTGAAAACTAGGAAAAACTATTGGGTGGCGCTTACTAAAATAAGCGTCACAGCTTCTTTTAATTTTATATTTTTTAAATTTTTTTTGGCAAAATACCTTAGGTGGCACTTAATTATAAAAGCGCCACCTTATATCACAAACTAGTTGTGACGCTTATGTAAATAAGCGCCACCTAATGTTAATCCAAAAAAAAAGTTTCAAATCAAAAAATTAGTTAAAGCTGTGTCACTTTTTCAAATAAGCGCCGTAAAAGGTACGCCACTAAATCTGATTTTTGTAGTAGTGCATGAAACCAAGATTTGTGAAATCAGTGGAACTTTTGTTATAAGTGATAATCTTTCTTATTATGATACTCTTTCATGATTAGCATCTATTTAAGAAAGTTTTAGGGAATTTATTCATCAGATATTTTTATTCCAAGAAAAGTAGATATTGTGTTAAAAGCATTAAATGCTAAGCCGAACTTCAACCAATACATTCTCTTTGCTATAACGGCTATATCCAAATATCATAAAGAATGTCCAGAGAAGCATTTAGTGAGTAACGGACAAATGGAATGTCTTACAATGGTTATTAAATTCACTGTAACTATAAATACAAGCACATTCAAAATGGAGAAACTACCGAACTAACGAATATTCATTTTGCATTAAGTGCTCTGTTTTTCATTGTCCATTATGTATTATTGTACTTCAATAATTATATCGTTTACTCTTTGAGAGAGAATTACTTTAAAATTAATACTCTTTATTGAGAGAAAACTTAAGATGGTGGCACCTTAAGTTGGGTATTATCATACATTGCGTAAGGGGGAGCGAGTGTCCAGAGTAGGAACTTGCTTTGTAAAGCGGTGCCAATAACCTAATGAATCTTGGAAGTGATAGTGAAAAGCTCAGAAGGAATCTGAGGACTAGACGTAGGTCATAATTGTTAAGACCGAACCAGTATAATCCCTGGTGTACACTTCGATGAAATCTCTAACTCTTAAACTTGTTTAAATTGCTTTAAATTTCTATTATTTGTTGATTACGGTCAAATTTTTTATTATCACCTGATTCACCCCCTCTTAGGTGAAACACTTGTGCTAACAACTTGTTCCTTAGTGAAGTAGAAAGTTGTAAAGTTCAATTGCAATTGATACAAAAAATGTCAACATCACATAAAGAAAGAAGGAAGAAGAAACAAATCATAATAGCAGAGAAAATCAAAGTGAAAAGGCATAATGGTAATTAAGTAGGATAGTGGCAAAAAATGCAAAGTATATATAAGGGGTTATTATTCTAGTTACTAAGTTACATTACTCTATATTTTCTAATGGGATGTTCTTTCCCCATACTTATCTCAAACAATCAGTGAAACACATTTATAACCACCAATCTAGTCATACCAAAAGTCAAAGAAAGTGGGCACTTCTATCACTTACTATAGCCCTTGATATTCCAAATCTATATAAGATGTTTAACTTGAGAAACTTGGAAATGGTTTGGGCATTATCTTTCCTAGTGGGAATGGCTTCTACCCACCTAGAAAGGTAATCTATGGTTAACACAAGATATAAGTAAAGCCAAACAATGGTGGAAAAGGACCCATAAAGTCTATGCCCTATATATCAAATACCTCACAAAATAGTATGGGTTATTGTGGCATCTCATGCCGTTTACCTAACCCTCCAAACCATTAGCATTTATCACATACCTTACAATACAAATATGCATCCTTAAATAGGGTAGGCCAGTAAAACCTAGCATCTAACACTTTCCTATAGGTCTTATTAGCATCAAAATGTCCACCAAAAAATATAGAAAGTCAAGAATAGAGTATTAACTTTGTAAGACCTGACTTGCATTCCCCTTTATTATGTATACGGATGTCTTTTCTTGGGGTTCAATACTTATTTATGACTAATGAGCCATTACTCTTACCACATATCAAAGTTTATTCTATTTCTTAGTTCCTGTGATCCAGATTTTGACTGAATTCAAATTCGTGTATTCATACTAACATATTCATACATACTCGTCAAGTGTAAATATTTTACATATAGTAAACATAAGTATACTTGGATCTTCAATTCTTCATCTTCTTTCTTTCAGGTTCATCTTCAAGCATTCTTCATTGTCCTGCTTATTGACCAATATGGTTGGTGGGGGAGGGTGAGATTCAGGAGAATCTCAGTAGCAAACATATAAACAATGCATGAAAGATGAATGCTAGTGCATGATATACATGTCTTACATAGGCTCATGTTCACATACTGATATTTTGCATGCTCAATGTTTCATGCAATATACTAATGGTCACAGTAAAAACAAAACAGAGCTGAATTTACTCATGCATGCTTCACATAATCAAGCAAAGTGATACAACAAATATATAATAGAATAAACATCACATACATACAAGTAAGTTAGTTTTTTTTATAAGAGGGAAAATAAACTAAAACTCTAATACAAGTCACTTGTCTCCTCAGTCTACAAATATACTGCTACAGTATTCGGGTCAAGAATCAAGAGACCTGGCACGTCATTCAGTGTCATTTTCGCCTTATGGTATGCCCTTATGTTGTTCTCCCGCTATATATAGCCTATGGATGTCGACCGTTGGCGATTCAGTATCTCCACAACTTTCAATGCTAGAATCTGATCCTCATGTAGTTCCATAATTCTATTACGGATTAACTTAATCTTCTCCTAAGAGTCTATAACAATCTCCACAACTTTTGATCGTCTCCTCATATAGTCTACCCTTACGTTATTCTCCCACTATATATAGCATATGGATGTCGACTATTAGCGATTCAGTATCTCCACAACTTCCAATGCTAGAGTCCAATCCTCATGTAGTTTCGGAATTCCATTACGGATTAGCTCGATTGTCTCCTGATAGTTTGTAACAATCTAGACTAACCAATGTCCTCTATCCCATGATCTCTTAAGTCCTAGGAGGACACCTCAAAGCTTTGATGTTAGTACATCTCCAAAATCCAATTGGCACTTAAATCCTTCCAATATAGTTCCAATCGGGTCCAAAATAACACCTCCACACGCAGCTTTAGTGTTATATTTGGAGAAGACTCCATCCACCTGAACTAGGACAATATGTAAAGCATCATTAAGTCCCTCATTGAATCCCATACATGTGGCACTCGTTATATTGATGTACCGAAACTTCTATTGTGTTTCGCCCATACAGCCCATAATTGCTTTGGCCCTTGCATATAGTTGTCCAAGGTCTATTTGTTTGCCCATATATACTTGTTCATTATGTGCTTGCCAAATTAGTCAGCAAATTATTGAGAATAGATTCTTCCATGTCTCTATCCATCTGTGATTTATGTCTCATATTAAACTGAAACCATTCTGTTGCTTTACCAAAGAAAAACTCTTGGTGTTTATGGGCTGGAATTAATCTTCCCCACCAAGATTTAATCTCTCTGCAATCCATTAGAGTGTGAAGCTTATCTTCCACTACACTTTGACATCTATCACATATGCCATTAATGTGAAGGTTCATGGCATGCTTAAATTTATTAGTGATAAGCCTTCCTTATAGCATTAACCAAGTAAAGGTTTTGCATCTCTGTGAAATTTTTAATTTCCATAAATTGCTCCATGGGTCAAGTGGGCCTGTATGATCAGGGGAGAGGGACCTATATGCAGAACAGACAGTGAAGCTCCCATGTTTTTCCTATTTCCATCTTGCCACATTCGTTCCATTATTCAACTATGCAAGTTGGATACCTTCTAGGACCTTGCCCCAAGAATTCTTGTTGCCACTCCATGTGTTTGAGCCCACTCTTCTTGGGTTTATATGAGGGATTAGGTCATTACCACACCCATATTTTCCTTTGATGACTTTAACCTACAAGGAATCTCTCTTTGTTACTAGTCCCCAACCAAGTTTCATCATGAAAGCTCGGTTTTGTTGCTTGATATGCCTCATGCCTAATCCGCCATATTGTTTCTCTATATACATCTTGTCCCAAGATACAAGGTTCATTCTTCTTCTTTCTTCAGCTGAGCCCCAAAGAAAGTTTTGGGATTTTTTTTAATGGAGTCGTATACTGTACCGGTATATTCACTGTTTGTATGGTGTAGGTAGGCATGGGCTGCTCTAATAGACTTTATGAGGGTGTCCCACCATACAAACAAATTCCTTGAGATCTTCCAACTGTTGAGTCGATTCTTCACTTTATCAATTAAGAATTGGTAGGTTTCTATGGTAACTCTCTCATAGTAGAGCTGAACTCCGAGATACTTTTCAAGATCAACTATGCTTTGAAATCTGAGGGCCTCACGCATCTGGGTCACCCTTATGTGATTAACATTTTCAGAGAAGAAGACCCTTATTTTATATGGATTAACCTTCTACCCCGAAATATTACAGAATCGGTCAATGCATCCTTTAACTGTATCTACCTGGTCCATACTAGCCTTTACAAAAAGCAACAAATCATCAACAAAGAATAGGTGTGTGATAGGAAGGCCATCCTTACCTAGCCGGATTGGCTTCTAGTGATTAGCAATAACTACTTCTTGTATGATGTGAGCTAACTTCTCCATACATATCAAAAATAAATATGGCGATATAAGGTCTCCTTACTGTATACATCTCGAGGGTGAAAACATGTTTGTTTTGCGTCCTTCCCAAAGGATCTACATGGTAGGTGAATAAATGCACATCCTGATCACAACCAGTAGGTGTTGGGGGACTTAAAGCTCATCAAGACATGACATGATAAAGTTCCATCTCACACAATCATAAGCCTTCTCTAAGTCTATTTTAATTACCATGAAACCTTTCTTCCCCTTCATATTCCTCATTGAATAGATCACCTCTTATGCCATGACAATATTGTCTAAGCTAGTTCATCCAGGTACAAAGCTACACTGGTTTGGCGATATAACCAGCTGGAGGAAGCATTTAATTCTATTAGATATGATTTTAGTAATAGTTTTATAAATAACGTTACATAAGCTAATAGGGAAAAAATCTTGAATAGTTTCAGGATACTCCCTTTTAGGTATAAGCACGATGAAAGTCTGATTGATTCCCGAACTATTACCGGCTCCTCAAAAGCTTTTTTAACTAGTTTGGTCACTGAGAGGGCTAGAGTCTCCCATTGGCTCTGGAAAAACAAAGAGTTCAACCCATCTTGTCCTGGAGAGTTTAGAATATCCATGCTAAATATAGCAGATTTAATCTCTTCATTGGTGATCATACTATTTAATCCTATCAGGCCTCTTGATCCACTATTAGGTATAAGAGAGTACAAGTCATAGTGCCATTTTCAATTGCTTTCTTCACTGAATAATTTAATAAAGAAATCAGTGGCCAAACTTTTAATTTCCTCAGGTTATTTGTCTATTCCCCTGTCTCTTTCATAATGGCCTCTATTTTGTTTCTTTTCCTTTTACTATTCACTCGGGCATAGTAGTATTTTGTATTCCTGTCTCCCAAACCATACCATTTGCATTTTGCTTTCTGTGCCCAAAAAAGATCCTCCTGGATTAGGACTTGTTCTAGCTCCAACCAAAGTTGATTCTGGAGTCGACTCAAATCAGAAAAAAGACCCAGATTACTGTTATACTTTTTAACGCCCTCAAGCCGACTTACGATTCGCCTCTTTTAACTTCCGAGATGCCCAAACACGTTAGAGCACCAGTCCTCAACATCTCTAGTAAACTTTCCCATATTCTCCTCCTATAGGGTGATAACATCCCAAGTATCCTTTACCATAAGAGCAAAGTCCTCATGTAGCACCTACGATGCTACAACACAAAATGGTCATACGCATCATCCTTGTTAAGCTTTGATTGTAGAGAGAAGCAATACAGGCCAATGATCCGACTTGAACCATGGAAGGTGTTTTACATATATGTCATGATAAGTCTCCATATATTTACTATTTACTATCACTCGGTTGATCCTTCTTTCACACCCCTTCTTATGCCATGTGCAAAATGGGCCACTGCATCCCATATCATAAATCTCCAAGTTTTCAAACTAGCGAATGAAACCTTTATCCACTGGGGTAGGAGATGAAGCACTAGAGCGTCTTTCATGGTAAAATAAAGTTGCATTAAAATCTCCTCCGATTATCCATGGCCACCTATTATCTAGACTAAGATTATTCAAAGTGCTCTATAATAGTCACCTGCAATTAGGATTAGTACTAGCATACATCGATGTCACATAAAATTTTTCGGCATCCTTTTATAGTAGCACATGAATAAACTGGTCAGATTTTTCAATAGTAGTGATATTGAAATCAAAATATTTCCAGGAAACCCATATGCCACCTCGACGGCCATTAGCTTCTACCGTTACAAAATTCTCAAAACCCATTTTCCTGCAACGATCTTGAGCTAGAGAGAGGTTAGCTTTAGTTTCAAGTAATGCTACCAAATCAAATGAATACCTTTTCTATAATTCTTTGATGAGCCCTAGTATTGCTTTGGAGCCTGTTCCTCAACAATTCCAAAATAAACAATTCATGGAGCACCATTGATGAGGGATGCTTCACTTATAGGTCCTTATGTATTGTTATTAAGAGAACATATTGAAAGATTGCTTCCTCCATCCATTGTCATATTTTCCTCAGTCTGTTGGTGAATAGCCTTATTATAATTATTCTCATCCATATTATTTGGCTCTTGGCCATCAAAATCACCTCTAGCATGAGACTGGCCCATTTGAACAAAGTGGTTAATTAAATCCTTCATGGGCTCATCTACACCGTTCGAATTGAGAGCCTAAAATAGGTTTACAGATTGTTGGAAGTAGCTTTCCTTGTCACAGACCTTAGAATAGCCCGGCCCACTCCACACAGGTATAGCATTAAAAGCCCCATCCTCCTTCATGTTATAGCTGCCACTTATGCTTGATAGATTGCTTGTTACTGGGACCCACCTTGATTTTATAAAAGGCTCATTCCTTGATGTCTTGGATGAACTTATTTTGGCCAATGTATGTTTAGATTTTTTAACCATTTTCTTCATAGTCTTTCAGATATCACTTTGATGATTAATCTCCTTCTCCTTTTCCACAGCTCTCTCCCTCCATTCTTCATGCGAAGATCTGTCCTTACTTTAAGTTTTAAATTTACCTTCCCCATTAAAGTTCCTGGATCCACTTTTTGTGGGATTTCCATTTTTATAGCACTGGTGCCGTTGCACCAGATTCCAAGCACCTAGACCTTCCTTTTCTGATAGATTTTTGACTCCACTCATACCCTTCTCCTCTACAACTTCATATGTTCCTTTTTGCTGGCTTTCCGGTGCTAAAACCATGGGAGTTACCACACTATTGCAAAAATCACTTTTTAGACCAGTTAAAAAAATGACATTTTAGACCGATTATTGATAAGGTCTTGATACAGCCGATCTTAAAAGTCTGTTACTTTTAAGACCGATTAAAAAACCTGTCTAAAAAGCCAAACTTTTAAGACCAGTTGTAGCCACAACCGGTCTTAAAAGTGTGACATTATGATGTGTTTTTTAACATCACACTTTTAAGACCGGTTGTGGCCACAACTAGTCTTAAAGGTATTTTTAGACCTGTTATGGTCACAACCGGTCTTAAAAGTATAATTTTTTTATTCAATTTAGGTTGCCCAGGCCAAAGCCATTTCAATGAAAATCCCAGATTCTACAGAAGCAACACACAATCAGAAGCAATGACAACAACATTATTATTACAACTCACATTTCAAAGAACAGCATGAATAAAACAAATTGAAAATCAGCACTCAATTCCAATGACAATTTTAAACACATTCAATTGTCAGCAAAAATATCATCAACATATTATTATCATCAAGCATTTTAAAAACACAATTTGAATCTATCCAGATAACAATGAACCACGATTTACCAATGACAGCAGTAAAATCTCAACTTTGTGCACTTGCAATTCCAAAACTTCTAAAGAATAGCAGGGGGAAGAAAATTGCCTCAGTATGTGCAGAATATTCCTCAACAAATAAATGAACAAGATTTTAACTCTTCAATAACAATTTCTTAGAAAATACAGAGAATGAAGTAGCTCAACCAATTATAAGAACAAGTAGTAAAGTCAATCACATCCCATGCCTGTATCAGCAACCAGCCTGTATCATCCATATCCCAGAAATTGTCCTACGCAGAGATATAAACCAAGTTAGATATAACAACTACAAGTATTTATTAAAATAACATTGGATTAAAAAACTTACTTCTCTTGTAAAAGCTCATAGATGAATTCCGCACAACAGTGGCGGATGAAATCAATATCTTCTTCAAGAAAGGGATCAGCAAGATCAAACATCTGTATGTAACACCAAAGCCAGATAAAACATTAACTTGCTAACTTAAAAAGAACAAAGTAATACAAAATTTTTGAAATATACATTTACCTCTTTGGTAAAATAGGTCATGCCTAGGGTGATAATATTGTAAATATGCCTCAAAACATACAAACCACATAAGTTAGACCCCGGTGGTTGCCTACAGATCTGAAAAAAAACATGACATCATTAAAGCAAGTATAAAAGCATAGCTTATTATATAACACATCTTAAAGAAAACAAATATGTACTAACCTTTGGCATGATCCATGTAGGGTTTTTAAGTCACGAACATGCTTACCATAAGCTGCATGTAGGAATGTCTGCATAGCCCTATCATCAAATCACAAAGATTACTTATTTTGCACACAAACTTTGCACATAAAAGGTAATAATGCAAGAAAACTTACGAGTTGACGGTCTTCTTCAAGTCATTCCCTGGTTTAAGTAGAGGGAGCACAAGAAGATAGTGGTGTAACAATTATTGCGTAGAAGAACCAATTGTGAATGATCCCTGAAAAAAAGATATGAATGTTAAGCAAATATAAAGCATTATATGTGTTTTGAAATATAAATTTGTTTCTTACCCATGCACATACGGAGCCAAGAAACACTCAATGCCGGTTTCACTAAGCCTCTCTGATAAGTATCTATGTCTTATGGAAGCAGTGGTCCCTTTCTCTTTGACTTGAATTGGGCATACAAATCTAAATTTATCGCTATTACTAGAGGAGACCAACCTACTATTCATGTACCTAAAATAATGCAAGCACACAAATCAAAGTTAAAAGGCATAATTTTTAAAATATTTACTTCCAATTGAAAAAGATACTTACATTAGAAATAGTTGTATAATCGCAATTATAAGATGTTGCCTAAGAGTGGCCATGGACATTAAATCATCTCTCTCAATATAGCATGTCACCCCTGACTTGTCAACAGTTGAATCCATAGTTTACTCTCTTGTTCGAAAAGATGTATCGTATGCCATCAAAATCACTTGTTGTATGACATTCAATGGAGGATGTGAAACTTTATGAGGGAAGGGAGCTGGACTTAGGGATCTGATGGGGGATTCCTCAACACAAACAGAAATAAGGTTCTTCGGCCACAATATGAAAGTACCCAGGATATCACTCACTATCTTGAAATCAATAGAAGGGATAGGGACAGGTGCGTCTACAATGATCACCTTTTCAACTAATACTCTTGATCATCTTCCATTTGTTGGTGGTGAACAATTGATCTCATATTGTGCACACTCCCCCGTACAACTAACCATCTTGTAGGATCCTCGACAAAAATGTTACAAGGCTCAACAAACTTTAACAGGACCCTCTGATGACTGCCCAATATTGCAACAACTACCTTTAGTGCTCCACTTATTAGGAGCAAGCGATTGTGCCTGGGGAGCAGTGGTATCTTGTCTTGTGCTAACAATGGCAATCATTTCCTCCATCATCTTGCTCAATCGGGCAACCAATAGTGTATCAAATGATGCCTTTGCCTCAGCCCTTGCTTTGGCCCTCACAGTAACCAACATACACTCTAGTTCCTCTTTAGTTACTACGCTTGAGGAATGGCGTAAGGGGGCTCTAAAGTAATCCTTTATGCACACCCCTCCTCCAACTCCCCTGACACAGCTTGGATGCCCATATTTTCTAGTAGAAACCATTAGGATATCATGCCTCCCCTCTGACCTAAAGGATCCCTCAGCTTTTTTTGAAGTTCATCCTATAAGATATAGATAACACACATAAGTAATGAAACATGTTTACTAAATAGTTAATAACAACACAGATATTTACAATTTTTCACCAACTATGTGAGACTGTTCACACATATAGGACCTACTACTCTTTTGGCGAGCATGCAACCATATTTCCTCTCAACGTATCGGAGATGGTGGAGAAAGAAGAACAGAAGGATCGGATTAAGTTGCTTCTTCCAATCTCTTTCGTTTGGCCGTCAACAAGTCTTTCTCGGCCTTTGCATAACCCCCACGAGACATTGTATGGGGGCAATCATTCTTTCTACCACTCTCTTGTGCTTTTTTCCTTTTGGACTGCGAATGAAAAATTGAAAAAAAGGTTATAATCAATAAAGATAATTGATAACTAAATAAAATACAAAATAAATTAACTTACCAACCCCTCTGGAGTAGTCCGAAGCCTCAAAAACTCTTTCCAAATCGCTTTATCAATGTATGACTACTTGTTGCAGGGAGTTAGACAAGACTAACCAGCTGCCACCTTGATATGCACGTAATTGTTGGCTAGATTCGTCTTGAACTTCCTCCAACTCTCACAACAATACATCATAGTCTTCTTGTACAAAATTTCACTCTGAGAAACGTCGTAGGTGAGCTGTTATCCGTACATTGAAGGAGTTAGTGACAAATTTGATAATCATTACATGCAGAAGATAACTTTATACCTAAATAATGTCCCAAATTTGCTACTTCACTTTTCATCGACATTTCTCCACTCCTCTATCAAGATGCAAGGCTTATTACGTGCCAGGAGGTCAACAAAAATCCCATATCGTCTTGCATTTGGCCCGATTAGTTTCCAATATTTATCAAACTCAATCGGTATCTTCTGGCCAGCACTCTGACTAAGGGTAACATCTCTCAACTGTGTGGCCCTCTTACCCCTCCATACGAACTGGTTACTCAGCTTACTTTGATTCTGGCTATGATTAACACTTGCTGGCTTGCTTTGATGAGCAATAGGTGACTCTGGAGCCTCTACACTAGGACACCTCGGATCCGTCATTATCCTGTTAAGACAAATCATTAACTTAGTAAGCTAAAAAGACTATATCTATAAAATAACTATATACATAATATGGATATAACTCATAATGATAATTACTTTAGCTAGCTAACTTTCAAAGTAGACTTTTAAATGGATATCCTCATATATCCCTTCATGATGATCATTTCTTGTGCCGTGTTCATTATATGCTTCATCTTCTTCGTTCAATTCTGGAAGACCACTTGAAAACGAAATCTCAAGAAGCTCATAATTTGAACAACTTCCCTCATCAATATCAACAACCCTTTTTCTTTGGAGAGCTACAGACCATACTTTATTTACCTGATCAGTAATATAGAACACTTGTTTCGCTTGATTTGACATAATGAAAGGTCCATCTCCAAAACTTATACTGTTCAGATCTACTAATGTAAATCTTAACTGATCGATCTTCATACCATTTTGACATCAACCCACTTGCATTTGAAATGGGAAATTTAATTTTAACATAGTCAACCACCCAAATCTTGTCAATAACCCCACAATAAGGTATGGCTGCCAATTTAGGGTTCTTATCTTTTGAACTAGAGAAGTGCATAGATTCAACCACTAACATAACACCACTATTATGGACGGTACTCCTATCATCTAGGGACTTCGTGTAAAAGGTATAACATTGATCATAAATGAAGTCCAACTTATGACATCAACCTCAAGACCACGTGCTAGTATAATTGCTTTATGAGCATTCATGTAATCTTGAACTACATCCACATTATTCAAGATGTACAAGTGGATTTGTTGCAATTCATCAGGATCCATACTCTTTACTGTAGCCCCGCGTCTACCCCCTACTTCATTATAGCGTTTAGGAAGCCCAATATGTCCTACATTTGACAAATAATCTTGACAAAATTCCATGGCTTCTTCATAAATATATTTTTGAACAATAGATGCTTCAGGCCGGTTAGGGTTCTTCACATACCCTTTTAGGATTTTCATAGTTCTTTCAATTGGGTACATCCATCAGAAATAGATAGGGCCACACAATTGTATCTCCCTCACTAGATGAATAATTAGATGTACCATGATGTCAAAAAAAGAAGGAAGAAAAAGCTTCTCAAGCTGGCACAAGATCATGTATCCTTCATTTTCTAATTCATCCAATCTTTCCATCTCAATGACTTTACTACAAATAGCATTGAAGAAGAAACAAAATCTAGTCAATATGTGTTGAAGATCGTATTCGGTAATGCCTCGATAGCTACTAGGAGTAGTTGTTGCATTAAGACATGACAATCATGAGACTTTAGCCCTACTAACTTCAAGTCTTTCATCGATACAAGCTTCTTAAAATTTAAAGAATACCCTGAGGGAACTTTAATGACATGTAGACACTCACAAAAACTTCTTTTCTTATCCTTAGACAAGGTATGAGAAGCTGGAAGATAAAAAGTTCTCTTACCATGTGGCCTCGGATGTAAGTCTTCTCATATTCCCATTTCTTGCAAATCTATCTTGCCTTCACGCCATCCTTAGAACTACCTTGTATGTTGAGTAGTGTCCCAACAATGCTATCACATACATTTTTCTCCATATGGATGAAGTCAATACAGTCTCACATCAAGATTGCGCCAATAAGGAAGATTGAAGAAGACATACCTCTTTTCCATATATTTTTCTCATTTCTACTTTTTGTAGCCTTACCAAAGATAACATTGATATTTTGAACCTTTTCATAAAATTTCTCCCCAGTCAATGCCTCCAGAGCATCTTCAAACTCTTGGCCACCAAAAAAAGCTTTCTTTAATCTATAATATGGGTGGCTTCGTCTAAGGAATCTCCTATAGCCAAGGTAAACGGTCTTTCTTCCATGTTGAAGTTGATGGTAGCATGTGCCTTCTTCACAAATCGGACATGCTTTGTGGCCTTTAACACTATATCCTAACAAGTTTCCATATGCAGGGAAGTCATTTATAGTACAAAAGATCATGACTCGCATTTTAAAAATCTCCTTCTTCTACGCGCCAAAAACATCAACACCTACGTCCCACAAATCTTTCAAGTATTTGATCAAGGGTTCTAGGTAAACATCTATATCATTTCTTGATTTTTTGGTCCCAAAATCAACATAGATAACATGATGTACTTTCGTTTCATGAATAACAAAGGAGATAAGTTGTAAATTACCAACAGAATAGGCCATAAACTATGTATACTACTTAGGCTTACCTTAAGGATTCATACCATCCGTGATAAGCCCATGCCTAAGGTTCCTAGGTTTTTCGCCGAAGTTAGGAAATAATTGGTCAATTTTCTTCCATTGAGAAGAATTAGCTGGATGTCGAAGCTTTCCATCAAAATTTTTTTCATCCGCATGCCATCTTAAATTTTTGGCATCAATTTCATTAGTAAATAGGCGTTTGAACCTTATTATGATTGGAAGATACCACAACACTTTTGCAAGGGCCTTATTTGATTTGTACCTTGGGGTTTCACAAATCAGACACTGATGCTTCTTTTCATGCTCTTTTCTGTAATATATGAAATTATTATGGCATGTATGAATATTTTTATACTTCATCCCTAGTGGACACAGTATTTTCTTAGCATCATAGTATCGACAAGGCAGCACATTATCATTTGGAAGTATGTCCTTAAAGGCCTCAAGCGTTTTTGAAAAACTCTTGTCACTCCATCCATGCTATGCTTTCAAGCTTACCAATTTCAATACTGCTTTCAACAATTGGTATTTTCTACACCCCGGGTACAACGGCTTCTCAGCATCACTGCACATATTACCGTATGCATGTTGTAACACCCCAATTCTCAATTATAAACAATTCCCCTTATGTATTTGATGTCCTTAATAGAATTATATGGTGAATGGTGATGTGCATGAAATTTTCCATAATATTTCAATTGTTGGATAATTATAATTTAGCCAAAGCAAAGGACAAGACGCAAGAAATGATTTTTCTGATTAAATCATGATTTGAGGGGCAAAATCGTAATTTTGTCGAAAAGTGGGAAACGATTATTTTTCCCTAATTCATCCAACAATATCAATTATATAGGATCCAAAAAGAGGGAAATGACCACTTGATAACTAGTAAGTCTATTTTTGGAGAATTATTATCAAGAAAGGTCAACTAGTCAAAAGTCAATAACTTGGTCAACAAGTTACAAGTTGACACAATGGAGTAATTGGATATTCATATTTTCCCTCTATTCTCATGTATCTCACATGGAATAGTGAAGCAAAGAAGGGAAATGAGATTTGTGGACCAATGGAATAGTGTCACCCATGTTAAGTTAATTATTTAACTTAACTCATTATTTTTATATATATTTTCCTTCACCATCCATTTCTTCATTCCATTCCCGTGCTGATCAGGAATGAAACAGAACGCAAGAACGAGAAGCTAGGTTTGAATTTAGAATCAAGCTTTTTTAAGAGGAGAGAGAGAGAAGTTGGACGTTGAGGAGAGAGAAAGTTGTGAAACTCAAAGGTAACTCTCCAAGCTTGATTTTATAGCTTATATGGATTATATTAAAGTCATTTATGGTTTGGTTTGGTTGTTATTATGAGTGGAAGATGAAGAAAACTAAAAGACTTTGAAATTCAAGTTTCTCCAAACCTTAACCAATGATCTTTTTAATAGTTAATAAGTTGTCTATAAGTAGAAAGGAGATGATTAAGACAATCAGAACGAGAAACCGACACAATTTTTCTGAGAATCTAAAATCTGAACCCTGTTATGAATATGATAAAGGATATGGAATTTGGCAATTCCAAAGATTCCAATAGGTTTAGATGATAAAATTGTGTAGGGTTTATGTTGACAACTTAGTGAGAAAAGCCCCAGAAAGAGAAATGACATAATAAGCGTTAAAATGTAATTGAAAGAGTCACTAAGGGCATTTTCATCATTTGGCCTTGAATTTGACCAATCTGAGGTCAAATATGGATTCTACACGCAAATTTGTGTAGGAATAGCCCATGTCATGAATTCTGGTAAGGACCGGATAGACTAGGGCTACAGGGGCATTTTGGTAAATTGTCATCGTTCAGCTAAGATAACCACTGTTATGGAATCGAAGTAGGTTCAAATGAGTGGTAACTCATCTATGATGATTGGATATTATAGGACTTGAGGACAGTCTGAAGTCTGAGAATTACCTGAGCTTTGAAGAACGTGTAGGGATATTGGAAAAGCTAACAGGTAGTAACTTCCTTCATACTATATTATGTGATATCATTATGGATGTCATACATTGTAACATGAGCTAGTGTCATAGACACACCAATCCTCCATGTTGTGGTCGAGGACCTGATAGGGGCACCAAGTTGACCAAGGAAAAACATATAGTTTGACCTTGGGCTAATGTACACACTCACGTTCGATCATCTTACATGTCATGACATTGCATGTCTATTTTCACATTTTATATGTATGCTACCTTGTTACTACTGAGATTCTCCAAATCTCATTCTTTTCAACAACAAAAACCCTTTCAGCTGAAGCAGGAAGCTCTAAAGGCAAAGCAGCGGCTACCGGTGATTAAGATCCCGGAGTTTGTTTCTTTTGGTTATGTATATGTGTATTTATGTGGGTATGTTAATGTAAGCAGACCTTTGAAGGGTAACCTTCAATGATGTAAACTCATATCTTGAATTTTGTAAGTTTTTCAAGCTTTTGCTGTGCTGTACACTTGTATGCTACCTAATATGCTTGTAACCATGACTAATTATGGTTATAAAGAAAGGGACGCCACACATGTGATTGCTCAAAAGCCTCTTCTTCTACATCACGAATAATATCCTCTATCCGATCATCCAAATCCATGTCATTATCATCAAAGGCCACTCCCCCTGTTGAGATGCGCTTGGCATTTCCAATTCTTCACCATGACATACCCATACTGTATAACTCTTAAAAAATTCCTTCACAAATTAAATGTGTATATATATATGCAGCAGTTAGTCGCTTTTCATTCAAACATTCTACACAAGGGCAATAGAACATCTCACTACCATCATCAACATTTCTTCTAGCAAAGTCAACAAAATCCCTCACCCCATTATCATATTTAACACTTATCCGTTTAGCGTTTATCCAACTACGATCCATATATTTCAACACCTTTTTTCTTTATTTTCTATTTTCCCCTGGACAAGGTAGGAGTATGATGAGAGCATGGAATCATTACACTCATCAAGTACCTAGTTTAACTACTACATAATGAACAAGTACATAGCAAATTTTATATTATAATGGTTTTGATAAGGTAATTAAAAGTAACGATGTATGCTGGAGTCAAAATACCAAAAAATAAATTGTTTGAAATATTTCTAGTAAAAGGCAACAAAAAATTATTTTTCTTTTTTGTAATGGGATCCATTTAACAACTATTTGAAGGTGAGCAATAAACAAGCAAATTATGATGGATTTCCTATCAGTCATAAAAAGGGACCCTGAAATTCGTATCAAGTATGCGCTTTCTATACACTAAATTAAATACATGAAAACTTAGCATATTTAAAAATCACATTCTTTAACAAGAGTAAAATAAGTACATTTTATCAATTTAAGATACATTAAATGATTTAACTAGTATTCTTTAACTTGTGTGAATTAGCTAACAACATTTTACATTTTGTCTACTTTCACCGCAATATACATAAAGGAGATCTGAGACCTCTCTTTACTACTCTTCACAAAAAGTACTCCTACTGTTTCACCAAAAACATCATAACATTTACTACCTTATTTATTGTCACTTCCTTCCTTATTATTAAATTAAGTAAGTAGTGTATTTCATTAATGTCTGCCTACCAAATTCCATCTAGAAGTGTTAATTGTGTATTAAGATTGAAGCTTACTAAATAAGTACTATTATTAATGGTTTCTTTATTGCATATATAATTGAGTGCTGACTTTACGTCTCCAAATTGTAATCACTGAAATTCCTCAGGATTTGATTTATCTCAATTACCATTCTAAGACTTGCAAATTGATCCATTTCTAATTGATGTTCCTCAAATTATTGAAGTATTTTCGTCAGCTCATCAAAAGAAAAAATCACCTCAAGTTTTTATATATTGTGTACAAGCATCCTATATTGGAGAAATTCTGTTTAAGGAATTAGTGGATACTAATTATATGTAAGCACATCTTCCAATAGAGACTCAAACCTAGCTTGTTTTATCATGTTGTGAGATAATAATTCCTTTGACTAGATTTAACTCTCATCGATAAAATCATGGCAATTTTTTTTCATAAACTCAATAATGATAAAATAATAGAAGTGAAGCAACACAAAGCTAGCTTTATCTTTTCAAGTAGAAAAACATCAGAGTAATAGCCAAATAATTGTACTGGAAGCATATAATCTCAATTCATAAAGTGATAATGAAATGAAGAGTAGTGGAAAAATAATATTGACCTTTTATCAAGGGTCAATGCCTCAAAGCAAGCAAAAGAGAAAGTCAAATGTATCAATTAATTACCTGGAGTCTGTGGTTGAGGAAGAAACCCAGGGGAGGCAAGCAACGGTGAAGTGAGAAAGAGCAACGTGGGAATGCAATCAACCATACCCGTGAGTCTACCAGCGGTGTTGGTAAAGAACGGAGGAGAGACGTGGGAAGGAGGAGCTTTAGGAAGAAACCCAGGGGAGCTAATTAATCAAGCTTTAGGAAGAAACACATAGCCATACGGTAATGGATTGCATTGTACCTCTGTGTCAATGGCGACGATGGTAGTGAGACAGTAATGGGAAGGAGGAGCTGCCACAGCACGACGGAGGGGTTTACAACACGCCATACCTTTGTGTCAACAACGGCGATAGAAGCAAGATGGTAATGGGAAGGGGAGTTGTAGCAGCACAACGGGAGGGGTAGTTTACAACACGCTGAGTATCAGATTTCAGAGTTCAAATTAGGCGCCAGCTAAGTTTTTAAGGCAGACTTTAAGACCGATTATTTAAAATAACTGGTCTTTAAAATAATTTTTAAGACCCGTTATTGAAAATAACCGGTCTTAAAGAAAAGGAAATTTAAATTTTTTTCCTGTCATTTTAAAGACCGGTTATTCCAAATAACCAATCTTAAAGAAAAGGAATTTTTAAATTTGTTTTGCCAGTTTTGAGACCGGTTATTAATTTAACCGGTATTAAAGAAATGGAAATTTAAGACTAGTTATTCCTAGTAACTGGTCTTAAAGAAAATGAATTTTTTAATTTTTTTTCCCTACTCTTTTTAGACCATATCCTATGGACAACAAATCTAAAAACTTCAATCTTTTAGACCGGTTATAAATAAAACTGGTCTAAAAGTTAATAAACATATTTTTCTTCTAATTACCGTTAAATCAAAAAATCTATTAGACCTATTAATTGGTAGAACCGGTCTAGAAATGATATTAAATTTATATATATTTTTTGTTGTTAATCTTTTAAGACCGGCTCTTCTGTAAAACCGGTCTAAATAACATATTTTAGACCGGTTATTAAGCAAACCGGTCTTAGAATTTATTCTTAATTACAAAAATGCCACTGATCAAAATTTTTTGACCTTATCTTCTAGAATCGGTCTAAATGTACCGGTCTCAAACACTTTTTTTGTATGAGTGCCATGTCTTTAACCAACATTGCATTTTTTCCTAGGCTTACTGTAGAGAGGGCGGGCTCTGGCTTGACTTAGGAACGTCTCTTTTCTCTATAGTTACGCATGAATTCACCTTTTCAGTACAGACCTCTTTGTCGTGCCCGTATTTTCCATACTCAAAGCATATAAGGGGAGACCTTCATACTCTACGTATCGCTGGCGACCAAAGATTTTTTATAACTGACTTCAATTTCTTCATCAAGTCAATCTCCATACAAATGTGAGCATATCGTCCTCTTTCGCTTTTATGCGTCACACGGTTGATCTTTAAAGGTTTACCAATGAGGGACCTGATACACTTAAGACTTGCTAAGTTAAAGAACTCAAGTGGTAGTAGGGGAATTCAAATCCACACTGATATTTTTCTTTGGATGTTCGCACTCCATAGATCGAAGTTAGGCCTCCATCGTTACACAACAAGATATCTATCCGCAATCATCTATGGTCTTTCCTGGTATACCAGATTCATGTCTAATTCATCTTTGAAAGACACCACAAAGAAATCTTTATCTATATCTCTTATGATAAAAGGCTTATTAATCTTCCAGGTTCTCGCTAATGAATTCCTTATTGCCCATATATGAATAGTTTTCCCTAACAATTTGATGATAAGAGACTTCCTCCATGGCATGCACCAAAGTTCATATTCATCCTGAGATACCTTTAGAGTCAAACAATCTTCAACATATTGATCCTCCTCCTCACTCCTAGAGTCAAACAATCTTCAACATATCCAAGTGTCGTCGAAGACCTTGCTTCCCATGTTATCCTTTGACACCTGCATAGAACCGTTACTGAGTAATTTATCCTTGAACGACATTCCCTCCTGGTCTCCAGTATCCCTTTCTTGCTTACTAAGATCATCATCGAGATTTCCTTTGCGCACCTTCTTCCTTACCCTACTCAGTCGCTCACCTTTCTCCGTTCCTCTACCCTCATTTTCTATTGTAGTATCCGTCATAGCCATAAATCCAGGACTCCTGTCTCAACTTCTTTCTAACCAGCTTTGAAATACCCACCCAATAGTTATCTCAACAATCGCGACCTTTGCTAACTGCAATGACATCAGTGACGGTAAAGATTCAGAGCACCAGTTCCATAGAGAAGACTAGTAACAGGACCAGAAAGCATCTACTGTGTAGTGAATAAACACCAAAACTACGAATCAGCGATGTCCATATGATAGACTCAGAACAACATCAGTATGGTGGAAACAAAGAAAACAGGGATGGCAAAGATGAAAATTGGACGCGCGATCTGTTAGTTGCAAAGATAAAGAACTCTGACACTGACGAACAAGATAAAGAATGGTACCTTGGAAGATAAACAACGCCGGCGATGATGGCAGTCTCAGATCAGCCACAACGGTTGCGATGAAGAAAACTTGACCGTTACAAAGCAAAGGTAAAAAAAACGTAGAGTTCCTCTATCTACATTTCTCTCTCTATTCACAAAAATTTTAACTTTACAAGTAAGTTTACTACCTCTTGTCTCTGAGTCCTCCTTTTGTACCTTTTTTCTAACCATTGAAGTTGCCCCTTCTTTGTCACCTCATGGCCCTAGATAAATAACCACATTATTAGAGCCATGACAAATGAATGTCCAATGGGGCTACTTTAACCTCTAGGACTTTTCTCTAATCTTTGGACCCACACTTATCTCAAATTACTTCTAATGCCATAAATTCGTGGGTTACCCTAAACTGCCAGATTTATTACCTTGATTTGAAAAATCATAACTTATTCTCTAAGACTCCAAATGAGGTGGTTCAAAGTCCTAAGTAAAGCTCATTAAATCTACTTTAAGGAAAAAAATATTAGCTACCACCAAATACAAGGTTCAAATTCTAGAAATCCTCAATTAGCCTAACTATACTAGGATTTGTTCCAGATTCAGTACCTAAATTTTAAAAATTCATATCTTACAATCTACTAACTCAAATGACACATATTATATATCAAATTAAATCTTAATGTGTCTACTATTACTTTGGAAAATATTAGGATTATCATAAAACATTTGATCACCTAAAATCATGTCACAAACAACCTGCCTCCAGAAAACAAAATATGGCAGCACTATTCCTTTAACTTCAGTTTTTGGGTTTTCAATCCGACCCTTCTAAAATCACAACCACACCTTAACCCCACATAATTTTACCCCAGGAATCCATTGGAAACCTTGAATTAGAAAAAATCATATTCCTTCCTTCAGTTCTAGTTCTGTCCGAAACTTAGGGTTCTTAAGCCAAAAATTCAGTTTTCTATTCTGATGCTTTAAGGAACGATTTCTCACCCTTATCCCACATAGTTTTTCATTCTAAACTCATTGGAAGCATCAAAACTAGCAAAATTACATACTCTCTATCTCTATGCCCTATTATGAATGAAACTAGGAAGCCCAAGAAAACTTATCAAAATCTCAGAATATTTAGCTCAAATCAGAGCTTATACGTACCTCTACTCGATTCATGAATCGGTTCTTGATTTTGACAGCACCTCTCCTGAGTAGACGTCACCAAACACCTCTGATCGGAAATCCAAAACCATAGAAGTGTTGCTTTCACTAAGAGGAACAACATTAGAGAAGACTGCAAGAGCTAGAAATGCCGAATCGAAGGTGAAATCGGCTTCGGAGTTCTAGAAATTATAACCCCAAAAGGCATTCATTCTAATCGGATATTCCTTTTCAAGGAGGAATGTTCCGCCTTGATATAGGTGATTTCCTGGTTTTTTTTAATGATATAATTGATATAGCTAGATTAAATGAATTAGTTCACCAGAGATGTGAACTTACCTATAGGGCCCTTGTTCAAGACGAAAATGACAATTGGATCATAGACTGCGTCAAAATATGGGATAGAAATTTTAGATATAGGTATATGTTAGAGTTATCTTTCTACTTTTTCTTTTCATTTTTTCATTCATTTTTTTGTTTAGACTTGTACTTCTTTTCAAACTTAGAGGTCTCGGGTCATATCTTAATAATATTCTCCTTCTTTTTTCTTTCTTTCTTGTTTTTCTTGGTGTCCCACTAATGCTACTGGTCACCATTATGAATAGCTCTTGTGCACACTCTCACCAATGTTTCACTACAAAACAATAGCGGATTAGTAATCAACTTAACGATTGAAATTAATGACGGATTAGTGACGGAACCATATTAGCGATGAAATTTGTTCCGTCGATAAAAAGACCATTACTAATTGATTAGTGACCGAATTTTGAATTCCGTCGCTAATTAGAGACGGAATTGACGGAAATTTCGTCCCTAAATTCCATCTCTAATTAGAGACGGAATTGACTAATTAGCGACGGAAAATTCCATCTCTAATTTAGCGACGTAATTCCGTCGCTAAATATTTTTTTATATATAATTTAAATTGCCACATGTCTACAACACGAACATCTACATGTCCCTCGCCAGCGGCTGCCATGTGTACCAGTCAGCCACCGCCACCTCACCTCCGGCTGCCATGTGTCACCCTCCACCACGCGCCACGTGTCAAAAGTTACAAATTGGTTGTATTTTGTGACCAAGTTAGGATTCGAAGCCATGACCTCTCATGCGTATGCTAGTGCCTTTGCCAGTTGAGGTAAGAAGAACCAGTGAAAGTTAAATGTAAAATCATATATATATATAGACACAGACACAAGTGCGCGCGCGCACACACATATATATCTCGCTTGCAAATAAAAATAGAAATACAAAATTTTATATATTATTGAATATTTTAATTTAGTTTTCTTATTTTATTTTATGTAAATATTCTACCTAAATTTTTATTATTAATATCTTTTTTATTTATTTTATTTTATATTTTATCTTTGTGTTTGTATTTATAAAATTTGCATTTTATTTGTATATAATATATTATTAAAAACTAAAATATATTATATTATAATTTTAATTTCAAAAATAAATATGAATTAATAATTTTTATTTATTTATTTTAATATTATATTATAAATTTAAAATAATTTAAAATTTAAATTATTTAAAAAATTATAATTTTGGAAAAAAACCGAATTATTAAAAAATTTAGCTATTAGAGATGAAATTAGCGATGGAAATTATGTCCCTAATTAGTGACGGAAAAATTCCGTCGCTAATTTTTAGTGACGGAAATTAGTAACAGAATTTAGCGACGGAATTACATTCCGTCGCTAATTTAGTGACGGAAGAATTCCGTCTCTAAATATCATCGCTAATATTTAATGATGGAATTTAGTGACGGAAATCCGAATCTAATTTAGTGACGGAAAAATTCCGTCTATAATTTTTAGTGACGGAAAAATTCTGTCTCTAAATTCCGTCGCTAATCCGCTATTTTTTTGTAATATTGCCATGTCTCTCTTCAACATCATTACTAGTTCGCTTCGCCCTCTGCATTGCTAGTCGCACACACCCAAACCTGTGGATTTCACAAGCTTTGCCCTCATCGCTTTTCCAATATCATGCCCACCTCTCATTGAACAAGGTCTCAGCAGTGGCCAGGGTAGTTCTCATTTATTGCATCATGGAGAACCATCTAGTAAATTTGAGATACTTTATTGAAAATATGGCCACTTCGCAAGCGGATGAGATTCTGCCGTGTATCCGACAGGATGTCCCCCTCCAGAAACTTTTGAGGCACAAGTTCTTCGTGAACTAACTGAACTTAAGGAACCACCGTCACAACCTTAGTCTCACAATCCCACTCAAGGGGACACAGTTCCTCCGCCTTCTTAGCTTTATTTCATATTATTGTACATATTCTAAGTTCTCTCTCTTTTCTTATTTACTATCTTTGGATGACTGTTATTGACCTCGCTTGTCACCTTCACTTCTTGCACTTGCATGTACTTAAACTTCAAGATGATGATATGTTGCAACTAACACGGATTACAGACTCTCCTCAGCTTTTGGATCCTAGTGCACCTCCTTATTTAATATATGCCAGGGGAGTGTTATTCCTTTTCTCCCTCATCCCTCTTTTAGGACTTGTTTGATATGAAGGGACGGGAGGAAAAAGTAGACGGAAAGAAAAAAATTTTAAGTTAGATTTAAAAAAAAAATGAGAGAAATGGGTTTAAAAGTTTTTAATTAATTTTTCATACTTTTTATCTTACATCATTTCTATATTAAAATTTGATAACCTTATTTTTCCAATTTTCTTAAATCCAACTCATTAAAATTTCTCCTCCTCTTCAAATCACTCATACCAAATAGACCATTAGTGTCAGATATATAATTGTGTGCATAATTCAAATTGAGGACACAATGACATTTAAGTGTGGGGGAGGGGTATTATTATTATTATTATTATTATTATTATTATTATTATTATTTGCATTGCTTGTCCTTTTAAGCAATTAGAAAAGAAATTGCAAATTTTCATTGTTGAAATTAGTGCATTCCTTAGGATTTAGCTTAACTTTGAAAATTCCCCATCTTGGAGAAATGTTATTAAATTAATAATTAAAATAGAAATGAATTGACTTAACTAATTCTCTAAACCTTAGTCTTTTGCATAAATCTTGAAATGGACTAGTATCCTAAAGTGTTTTATAGTTCATCTAGCACTCTAAAGTATTTTTCTGGTTCATCAAACATTTAATTAAAGCATTTTGTGGCACTATTTTATCCTTAAAGTATTAATTTTTCAAGAGAAAATTCTCCCATCAAGTATTTCTTTTGGAGCAATTTTAAACTAGATATTAACTTCTAAATTTTTTTTTAAGTTGAGGTATATCCAATACCCTAAAAAAATACTTTAAAATGTTAGATTAACCACAAAATACTTTATGATAATGGACGCACTTGAAAAAATGAGATGTATAATATTTGAAAAGAAATGTATAATATTTTTTTCTGAAAAATGAGAGACAAAATCAAAAGTATTTGTTAGGAATTTAAAAAAAAATGTAATTGAGTGTATTCATATAATGAACTCTCTCTTTTCTTTCCAGGAAAATTCACTGTTGTCTTGGGTCGGGATGAGATACCTAAATTTATGGAAGGAGCATATATTTGGGTTGGACCTATATAAGCCCAAAATTAACGCCCATGATATTAGATTGTTTTTGGACAAAAGATATCGGATTAACTATTTTTCTTTTTCTTAAAAAAGATTTTCATCTAACCTAGCCCTTCTCCATGAAGCAGGGAGACTCACACACCCAACACATACTTATTTTGGGATTAAAATCATAACCTTCTTATCAATAGTGGCGTAATGGTTATTGAGTGTTCTTTACTCTTTAGGCTACCTTCTCCCCCTCTCCACGGATTCAACTCGTGCCGTTGTATTAAAAAAAAATCAATAACCTTCTATTTAAGAGTTGTAGGTTGCCACTTGAGCTAAAAGCTCTTGATTTATTAGTTGATGATTCATATAGGGGTTTATACCTGATAATTAAGGCTTATTTAAAATAGTAATTAGAGTTATAAAAAACATTTTTTAAATTATAATTTAAATATAAGATAAGTATATACAAAAATTTATCTTGATTCATCATTAATTCCAAACCAGCACTAAATTTCCCCTCTTCCTCATCATGTTTGCTGACGCCTTCAGAGTCTTCGGAGTGTGACTCTTGCAAATCTCTATTTTAGATACAGTGATTTAAAGTCTGTTAAAAAAGAAAGTGATATAAAAAGTACTGCTCTACGCCTATATCTTTCTTCAAATTCTACTCTCGTTGTATGTACTTATAAAATCTTTCTCTAGCTTTCGAGCCCTACTTGTTCATAGTTTCTCACACAGTCATGAATAACATCCAAATTCTAAAGCATATTTCCTACTTATGTTCAAAAAAAATTGTGAATTAGGACTTAGAGAATAGAGGGCTCACAAATATTGAGGTTTCACAATTTGAAGGACGTTTATAAAAAGAGTTGATATGGGACTTATGAACAAAATTCTCACATAACTAATAACAAAATTTGAATTCAAACCTCTATAAAATACAATATTAGTTATTATAATTAACTAAACAAGTCTTCATTGATTAAAGGGTTAAGGTGCAGATTTAACAATGAACTTTTACTAAAGGAGCGCCTGGCACATTTATGTTTTGTTGGGGGCAAAAATAACAATAAACAATTAAAAAGGGTGAAAATTTAACAAAACCGTTAAATTTGACCTAACGGCGTTAAATTATAAGAGAAGAAAACCCCTAACGGAGTTAGGTCAAATTTAACGGTTTTGTTAAATTTGCACCATTTTTAATTGTTCATTGTTATTTTTGCCTCCAATAAAACATAAATGTGCCAGGCGCTCCTTCAGTAAAAGTTTATTGTTAAATTTGCACCTTAACCCTTGATTAAAACATAGTCTTGCTTTATACGCTATCAACAGACACGTTGCGATGGCCCCACCAAAAAAAAAATGTGTCCATGGATTTCGAATATGCCTTTAAACGTGTAAGTTTATTCGGAGCATCTTGAAGACAAGGTTTTCTCTTTCTTTCTTTCTTTCTTTCTTTTTTTTTTTTTAAAAAAATCTTCATCAATAAAGTTTTTCTTTTTTTAAAAAATAATTTATAAATACAAGTCTATATCATATCTACATCGTAAGACATGTGGATGGGACCCATTGCATTAATAAGTACAACCCATTTAATCTTTTATATGATGTACGGGGCCTAATCTAGTTTATCATTTATAATTATATGTTTATTATGAATAATTTTTGGATATAGATCAAAAGTGTAATTTTTTTTTTTTTACTTCCATTGAAATGTATTTTTTATCTGGTTTTTTTTGTGATGATTATATTTAAGCATGATTTATTTTAATTTAGACATGTAGTCAAGGCATGGACCTCAAATTATTTAAAATATAGAATATGTTCCAAATTACTATATATAATTGGAATTCACTATAAGAATATTTTTCTATTAAATAAAATAAAAAAAATCTCTGGATTAGATCGAAATCATATTAGCTGACAGAATCGCCTTGTCGCCCGACTTGACCTTGACTTATAAATGCCAATTATATATATATTAATTTCTATCTCTAAATGCGCACACATTATTGTATTGATTAAAACTTTTATTATTATTTATACATTTAGCGTTTGTTTGTTTTGGTTATATATAAACCTGATTTATATAAATCGAGATAAAATTTTTTTATATATTTATCTCGTAGATCGTAAAAACTACTCCGTAAACTATAAAAGTTACATCATATATAATAAATTATAATTAAAAAACACGATTAAAAATTTCAATCGTTATTCTAAATATATCTTTAAAATGTGTCATGGGATAAAAACCTCCTAAGGATAAAGTATCCTAGTCTTAAAACCCCAATTGAATTTAATCAATTGTTCGGATACTTATAATAAAATTTAAAATTGTGTTAGTAGTGATGACTCAGAGTTATCAAAAAGTTTGTTTCATTATAGTAAATAATTTTTGAGCATTTGCTTGGCCATAATTTTTTTGGTACATGATAAAATCTGAGTTTTTAAATAAGAAAAATCACAATTCACTTATCCTTCTCTTTTCTATCTCCGATATAAGATTAATGTTTTATTTATCCAAACGGCCTCAACATGTGCTGCCTACTTGAATCATATTACTGTATTACATATAAGAAGAATCGGTTCCAACGTCTCCTAAATTCCGATGTCAAGGGCACATTGAAAAAGGATATGTATTTGTTGCTTCTATATTTTTCCAATGATTCTCCATATAAATCTAATGTACTTCTTATGCCCCCTTTCCTGGACCTTCTACACCAACTTCAACTTTATATGCATATTTTTTTTTTAAATTCTAAAAAAATACCATTTAAACTTTAAAATCTTAAATATGTGATTTAACAATAAAATGATTTGTTAATTGCATTATCATTCTTGTTAATTCCATTACCGAACTTATTAACGGGATTTTGAAGTTTAAATGGTATTTTTTTAGCATTCTCTCTATTTTGTTTTTCATTTATAAAATAACTGATCATTTTATTAAAAAATATTTTTCGAGCAACAATGATAAACTTTTTTTTTTCTTTCAGAGATTACTTCTATATATTACAAAAACTTAAAAATCGTAAGGTATGGGATCAAGAGATGAAATCGAAGCATCTTTAGTAGGTGGTTACAGCCTAAGTGGACTAGAGATAGGCAAAATAATGGCACTCCATATTTTTGACTTTTAGCTCCTTGAAGATGAGATGGATAGCCGCCCCCCTCTTTTTATACACGTGTACAAAAAGTTAAAATTAGTTAAGAAATTAAAATTGTAACAAAATTTAATTATATTTTAATAATATCTGTATTTTTTTTTCATCAATATATTAGTTCGTTTGGTGGGGCGATTTTAAATCGGGTTTATTATATAAGCCTGATTTACATAAATCGAGATAAATCTCCTCTACATATTTACCTCGTAGACCGTAAAAGCACCTTGTAGACCGTAAAAGCTACTTCGTATTCTGTGAATCACGATTTATAAGCACTTATAGACATTCCATAAACTAATCCAAACAAGCTATATAATATCTTTATTAATTAAAGGATGAAGCTTTTCAGAGTAGAAATGACCCAGAGCAACACGATCATAATGTGCATATGAAAGTGAAAAAACGAAACTGTAACTCGTGATTTGCTGTTAAGATTTATTTAATTTAGAGTTACCAGGTCCTTAAATCGGAAACAAGGGACGTAGTTTTTTAGACTTCATTTCCTTTTATTTTTTTAGCTATCACAATGAGATACTACATAATACTCTTTTTTATTTTTACTTTTTTTAAAAAAAGATGTCAGTTTTTATAACATCATTCACTACTATTACTATAAAACAAAAACAAAAAATTCCTTTTAAACTGGTTGAAGTTGATCGCATAGATTGGATTTAGATTCGGTCTTGTATCAATTAGTTTAAAAAGTCTATCCTTATTAAGACGAGACTTACAACTGATTTTAAAACTTACTCTTTAAGACGGGTCGGTTAAAAGACCGGTCTTAAAAAGTTTCAATTCATAATTAAAAAAAATGTCTACTCTTTAAACCAGGTAATTTCATATCCGATCTAAAAAATAGACATTTTTTTAAAAAAAAGGGTTAAGGTGCAAATCAGCGTTAGAAATATTTTTTGTGAAGCAATATTTCCTTGAAAGTTTTTTCAGATTAAATATCACCCCGAAAATTTCAAAACATAGCAATATTGTCCTATTCCGTTAAAAAACAAACGTTGATTGTTAAAAAATTGACGTTGACTCTTAACTTTTTAATGAAAAATGGCAATATCGCTCCATTTTAATATTTATGAGGCAACATTCAACCTAAGAAAACTTCTGAAGTAATATTGCTTTTAGTGAAACTTTTGGGGCAAATTTGCACCTTAACCTTTAAAAAATATACATTTTATTTTTTTTAATACAAGCCCGGTTGGATATTATTATATCTGAAAATTATATTATGCAATATAAATTCTACAAACAACCCTAAAACTACAAATGCAATCAATATAAAAAATAATTATAACTAATAACCATGAATATAAGCCCTATATTGTTAGATAATTATTGAATCCTAATTCTAGTATTTTTTTTAAAGACTTACGGTTTTTGCATGCATTTTCCCCACCTCAAAAGAAGTTAGATGATTTTTTAGTATTGGATTTAATGGATACAATTTTAGGCTTGACATCTGCATATTGTTGACATATGATTCAACTAGTACAAAATATAAGATTTAAATCTATTTTTTACACGTGACGAAACCGGTAACGTGTAGAAAGTATGACCGGTGGCATTTTCGTAAATATATTAAGATAAAATGACTTTCTACACGTGTTGAAAAGATAACACGTGTAGGAAGTAAATTTAAATTTTTTTTCATTAAAATAAATGAAATTAAATTTATTTTAAAATTATATAAATTTTTTAAACAAAAAGAATATAACTTTCGACACCGGTTTCATATAAATAGGTGTGGAAAGTCTCAGATATTCACAAAATTTAGAACATGCAAGAATTTAAATTTTTTTTAATAAAAACACTTTCTACAACAGTTGGATCTTAACCATTGTAGAAATTGTCACAGTAATTCACCAGGAAAAGAATTTTTTAAAAAAAAATAAATAAGCATATTCTACACCGGTTGGGCCAGAACTGGTGTAGAAACTATAACTTTCTACACCGGTTGAGGCCCAACCGGTGTAGAATATATTTTCTACACCGGTTTAAAATCAACCGGTGTAGAAATTGTCACAGCAATTTGCAAGAGAGGAATTTTTTTTAAAAAAAAAATAAGCATATTCTACACCGGTTGGGCTAGAACCGGTGTAGAAACTATAACTTTCTACATCGGTTGAGGCCCAACCGGTGTAGAATATATTTTCTACATTGGTTGCAAATCAACCGGTGTAGAATGTCTTCTTTTCTACACCGGTTATGGCCTAACCGGTGTAGAAAATATATTCTACACCAGTTGGGCCTCAACAAGTGTAGAAAGTTATAGTTTCTATACCAGTTCTGGCCCAACCGGTGTAAAATATTATAAAAAAATGCATCAGGTCCTCCCCTCCCTCCCTCTATTTCATTTTGCTTTTGCCGCCATACCAATCTCATGCTTTGCTGCGCGAACGCCAAACTCCCTGCCCTAGTTGCTGCCTCGAGTTCAGACTCCTCTCTCCCTCACTGTTGCCGGCTACCTCGCGCTTGTTGGGATGACGCCGCCGTAAGCGTCTGTCTTTCCACGCTGCTATCGACCATCTCTCCATCACTGCTAATCAAGGCACTTTGAGTGGATTCCAACTCCTCCTCAACCATATGTATCAGATTCACTAAGGTATGTAGTGGGTTTCCCTTTTACACACCTAATCCTTTTGAAATGGACTGATAAGACGGAGGCATCATACGAGGAAGAAGGAATGGGGAATAAAAGCTGAACATAATTATTAAAACTGAGATCCTAAACCCCTCGGGTCATGCTTCCCTATTTTCACTTTAATTACTTTTTGTAAAAGATAATGCCATTGCCATATTGCCAGCACCACAATCTTGAAACATCATATACTTGTTGATATTAGAATAAATTATACACTCATTGTGATCCCTTTCCCATATATGAAGCTAAACAAATGTTTGTGCACAAGTTGGTTGTGAAAATTTTTGGGATTTTAGAATATATGGTGGTTAATTATATATTTGTGCGTTTCCAGAGTTACTCAAAAAATCACAAGCTTTTCTGATCCTGAGAAAAAGGCCACGACTTGGTTCAACAATGGAAAATAGGTAATTTTGAATATGATCGTCCCTTTACTCATGAACTGATTTTTGTTGCTTTTACATCTTACCATTATTTTCTTTGTTGTTATTGTTGGTTTTTGGGTGATTCATGAATGATTTGCATGTTTGGGAAGTAGCTTGATTTAATTAAAGCCAGGGGAGGCCTTGTAATGTCTTTTAAGTTTTGAAAGAGCTATTAAAGTTATGCTAATGGCCTTATAACATGGTGGCATTTCTGTTAAGTTCTCTTGTAAGTAAGAGTTCACATGTTTGATCCCTCATGTTGTTATTACCTGCTCATCCTGGTTAAAATGTCGTAATTGGGAGAATGTTGTAAATTGGGAAGTCCGTGTGTTTGATCTCCTTGGAACCTCATGCCGTTAGTCCTCCTCTAGTCCAAAATTGTAGGGATAAAAATGGAAATTCATTTCCAGTGGGTTAGGTTTAGCTTTTTCGAAGCAAGCTATATTTGTTACGCATTCAATTCAATAATTTAGATTTTAATACAACATATATTCTCATTTATTTTATATACTACTCACTTCTATTATTTTCATTAGACTTGCTTGCTGGTTGGACACAAACACACAAGTGGTTTCACTATGCATGTGCTTTGCTTCCTCTTTTGTTTCTCCGAACTAGAGAGACCCTTTTGTTCTTATCTCTGCAATTTTATTCCTCCTTTATTCCATGTCCTTCAATAGTCCTCCGATGGGTATGGCATGGTGAATTAGTAGAAGACCTGAGTGCATCTAAAGAGGTGGAAGTTGATGTGGACATGGATGATCGACTAGAGGACATGATTCGTGATATTGGCGAAGAGGCCTTTGAGTGATCACATGTAATGATAACTTGTCTAGTCATACAGAAAAGCCTTTATACCCAGGATGTACAAAATTCATGTTGCTGTCAGCTGTAGTGAGATTGGTCCACTTGAAAGCAAGGAATGGGTGGAGTGACAAGAGTTTTACAGAATTGCTTGAGTTGTTGATAGACATGCTTCCAGAAGGTAATGAATTACCCAACCGTAACTATGAGGTAAAGAAAATGTTGTGTCCCTTGGGTCTACAGTACAAAAAAATTCATGCATGTCCTAACGATTGTATATTATATAGAGAAGAGTTCGAAGGGGAGCATAAGTGTCCAAAATGTGGTGCTTCAAGGTACAAATTGAAAGGGAATTGCGATATAGACTTTGATGAGACTACTAAGGGCCCTCCTGCAAAGGTGTTATGGTATCTTCCAGTGAAACCAAGGTTCAAGCGATTATTTGCTAGTGTGAATGATGCAAAGAACTTAAGATGGCATGCAGATGAGAGAATATCGGATGGGAAGCTTCGCTATCTAGTCGATTCTCCTCAATGGAAAAAAATTGATGAGATGTTTCTTGAGTTTGGAAAGGAGCCAAGAAACCTCAGGCTTGGGATGTCTACTGATGGTAGCCTTAGCAGTACTCATAGTTCATGGCATGTTCTCTTAGTGATTTACAACTTGTCTTCTCGTCTGTGCATGAAACGCAAGTATATTATGTTGTCTATGGTGATTTCAGGTCCAAAGCAGCCAGGAAATGACATTGATATTTACCTAGCCCCTTTGATCAAAGACTTGAAAGAGTTATGGGAGATAGGTATGGATGTGTTTGACACGAATCAAAAAGAGGTGTTCAACATGCGTGCCATGATCTTATGTACCATAAACGACTTCCCTGCATATGGAAACCTATCTGGGTATAGTGTTAAGGGACACAAAGTATGTCCAATTTGTGAAGTAGGCACATGCCACTATCAACTTAAACATGGAAAGAAGACAGTCTATCTTGGCCACCAGAGATTTCTCAGCCAAAATCACCCTTATCATAGATTAAATAAAGCTTTTTATGGCCATCAAGAGTATGGAGATGCTCTAGTGCCATTGACTGGAGAGCAAGTTTATAAACGGGTGAAAGACATCAATATTATCTTTAGAAAGACGCAGAAGAGTGCAGCTGCTAAAAATATATAGAAAAAGAAGTCTATATTTTTTGATCTTCCATATTGGCAAAGTCTTGATGTGAGGCATTGTATTGATGTTATGCATGTCAAGAACAATGTGTGTGATAGTATTATTGGGACACTTCTCAATATAAAGGGCAAGACCAAGGATGGTGTCAATGCAAGATTAGACTTGATTGAAATGGGAATACGACATTTTGCATCACTCATTGGAAGTTAGTGGTTCTATGTCCAAAGCAAAATGTCTTTGTTCTTTTATGTTCATTACATTATAATCCAGGAAAGGATTTGAAGAAAACGATGGACACGTAAGTATACTTTAACAATGACATTTTATTTCAATATGTAAGTTTTTTAAATAATCTACCCTCTTTTATATATTTTTCTACAGGGCAATGGAAACGTACCAAAGAGTGGTTGAGAAAAAGCATACACATGAGCTTAGGGAGACTATCTGGATACAGCCAAAGGTAAACAGTTTCAATCCTTCTATGAACATAGTTATCGTGTTCACATATATAATTAATATAATATAATGCATGTTCTTGTATAGTGCCGTCGTCAAAAGGGGAATAAGGCTTGTGGATATTATGTGTGAGGCATATAGTTATTAAATTGATGTGATTTTTATTTTAAAATCTGTAGATGTTTGACATTACAGATGCATTTTTTGAAGAGGACATTGATGACGTTTGCACACGTTGGGCAACTTATTTTTTAGAGATCATAAAGTTGTGAGTGTAATGTTAAACATGTAGTTAATAACTATTTGGTATTAGACATGTTAAATTTTATTGTCACTGTTTGGAATTGGGTTTGACTTTAATTGTACAAATTTCGTTGTAAAAATGAGGTCAAGTTTGTGTACCTTTATATGGCTTTGTTAATATTTTAGATGGAATTTGATATTTCACATTAGTTTTGTTGCAAATTGTTTTTTTTATCAGGTGTTTTGTTCTTTATTATTATGTAAATGAGTTTATATAAAAAGAATTTTTTTTTGAAAATGAGTTTCTACACCTGATGTAATAAGTCAGGTGTAGAAAGTGGGACTTTCTACACGTGACCTCTGAAGTTAGGTGCAGAAAGTCCCACTATACCACTTTCTACACCTGACGTGAGGGGTCACGTGTAGAAAGTATGGACTTTCTACCCGTGACCCCTCATATCAGGTGTAGAAAGTAGACTTTCTACACCTGACTTGGGAAGTCATGTGTAGAAAGTGTGGACTTTCTACACGTGACTCCTCAAGTCAGGTGTAGAAAGTCCCACTTTTCAAACTTTCTACACCTAACGTAAAAATTCATGTGTAGAAAGTCCCTACGACACATGTAGAAAGTCTCGATTTTCTACACCTATTATTTCTACACGTGTGTTTATGTCAAGTGTAAAAAGTTCATTCTGTCACATGTAAAAAGTCTTTTCTGCACTAGTGTTCATATTATGATGAGCATTCCTACATGTAAATGTAGCTATCCATGGATTAGGTGCTAAGTTACCATACTTATACATCTTGATTCTTCAGGACCTTAAATATGAAACATGGCTTCGCCCTACCCCAGTCTAAAGTGATAAAGGAAAATATTCTTATTTAATGAAGTTGAGCATAACAAAGTTAATATGCAAATATGATAACTGGATTTTATATGTGTAAATATGATCTCATGGGAAAATCTTAGTTGAGAAGGAAACCAAACTGAAGGTCAATAATAAGAAAGAAATCGATTAGGTGAAAATACTAGTGGCAAGGTGAACATTAATAACTCTAAATTAGAGGATAAAAAACATTAGTTGGATGATCATCACTTGAAAGGATAAATTTGTTGGACTGGGAAGTAATCCAATGCAACCAATTTTTCCTTTCAAGCATTGATCACTCGACCTATATTTTTCATCATTGAATTTAGATATCTTAATGATCAATTCGTCACAAGTAACTCCACCAAATCGGGTAGCTCCTTATTATTGGCATTCACTTTGATTTCCATCTCAACCAAGACATCATCACACCATAATATTCAACTATACAAAATAGAATTCTCAAGTTTTTATATCAACCATGTTAGAGTTAGTTTCATTAAATAAGATTTTCACCTTTATCACCTAAAACTGAGGTAGGCCAGAGCCATATTCTATTTGAAGGATTGTAGTATTCGACTATAAAGATAGCCCATGATACGAACTAGGCATCAATAGCTCCCATACGTTGGGGTTAAAATTACAATCAACACTTACATCCAACACTCAATAATGATCTAAGCCCTTCCAAGGAGGGGGCATCGACAAAAAAAACATGAAAAGAACAAAGGCATGGCAAACAAGATTCAACTAACATGTGTGCATGCAAATTTTTGTCCATGGAATTCGTGAGGATTGGATTTGTGAAACTTGTCATTTTGAGAATGATGCAATGAAATTGCATTATTGTCATAATTTCAAGTTTTGCAATCCTAACTATAACGAATTCCATTGACAAAAATTTGCATACATGTATGTTAATTGAATATCAAACAAGTAAAAAATGAATATCATATTTACACTTGTGGAAGGAAGGCTTTTTTTTCCAAGTCCTACAAGAATGGCTTGCTGGTCTGTATCTACAACTCCAACTATATTCATTCCCTATTTTCAAGTACACTGAGTTACATATTAGATCAGATTATTTAATGCTCTTCATATGTCTAAAAAACATAAGTGCTAGCTACAAATAACCACTTAACTTGGTGTTCTTCACATGTCTTTTTGGTGCTCTTCATACTCTGTTTTGTAATTAAAAAGAATAAATTTGTAATAAGCAAATTAAATACAAATCCATTGTAATGAACATACATTTTTTGACTTACTCATGAATATATGGTTTGTTTGGTGCTCATCTAACTTCTATGCTATGTAGGCATGTATTGATTGGCTAGAGTGAATTTTTGTTATATAAAATTCTTACTTGCACTCAACAATATATGGTCTGTTTGGCACTCAGCTAGCCTTTGTGCAGACTTCTATTGCAATGAATCTTGTGATATATGTGGTGATGTTGACTAGTCTAAATTAATCACAACCAAGTAATTAGGGCTAATGCCCCAATCAACACCACCACATATATCACAAGGTTCAATTTACAATGCAAAATTGCAAATATATTTTGCAACAATTAGAGAGAATATCGATCAAGCAAAAAACCTTCATTTATGTGGATGTAAGATGTAATATCCTAAATTTTAGTCACTAAAATTCCTTTATACCTTGGTGCTATTAAAATGGATAAAATGGTGAGTTAAAGAGCACATTAAGTGACAATAAAATATAATTAGAGGTCATACACAACATAACTATTTAGTACACGAGTTAGTGTAACTACCAATGCGTTTTCCAGAGAAGCAGTCGTGTCATGTAACATTTTTCAATAGGCAAATGATGTCTAATAAATATGAAAATTTTCAGAATAAAAGTAGACTTATCAAGATTTAATTTGATAGGTCATATAAGTCAATTAGAGTTTTACATAAGGAGATATGTATTTTTGAAATTTACCTAGCAAAACTAGAAAATTTTTGTGACAGCAACAAAAAATGGTAATTCTGGGACTTCTGAGCTTCTAGTTAGCTAAAGACTATATTTTTTTTCTTAAAACTAGACTTAATAAGGATCACATAACCTTTGGAACCACACCAATTGGACATTTATACAATTATATATGAATTTTCAAAGTTTGATGAAACGAAAATGAAGAAATAAAATTTAAGGGTAAAATTGTCATTTTGACTATATAAGTACATGCAATATTTTTTCTTAAAGAATAAGGGATGGACGGTTGAGATGAAGAGAGAAGAGAATGGTAGAGAACTTTAGAAAATATCAAGAAGAAATATCAAGGAATAAAGAATAATAAAGAATTCAAGCATGTGATTAAATGTAATAAAATAACAATAAATAAGGAAAAAGCAAGAGAAATCTAGAACTCTTCATCCCTTATCTACTTAAGGCCATTTTTGGCCAAGGAGAGAAAGAGAAGGAAGAGGAAGAGAACTAAGAGGAAAGAAGAGAAGGAAGAGAAGATTAAGATCAAGGTGCAAGTTCAAGGTAAGTAGATTGAAATCTCTACTTATTCTTGTCCTTTAGCTTGTGAAACCTTCAACTAACCTTCAAACCATCTTAGATTATTTGTTCAACAAAAAAAATTCAAGGGAAAGAAGAGGAGAAAATCGGTTTGGAAGAAAGAAAGGAGGAGAAGCAAGGTAAGTTGCAAAAACTCTAGTATTCTTGTTGAAAACTGCGTTGTGATTGATCTTTGGCTGGTTGTTGAACTATTTGTGGAAATTTTGTAAATTAGGGATGTTAAAATTTTAAGGGGAGATGCTGCGCAAATTTCCATTGATTATGTTAAATTGATGATTGGGAGGTGAAACAAGTAAAAATAAGTGACAAGAAGGTGTTTTAAGGATTAAAATCAAGAAAATCTAATTTCCCTAAAATTAGCCCCAAGTTTCGGCCAAGATAGAAAATAGGGATTGAGTTGAAATTTCATGTTTTTGATGGTTCCATGATATTTAGAAGGAAAAATTGTGTAGGATTCATGTAGATTGCAAAGTGTGAAAAGCTCTAGTATGTAGAATGACAATTTTGCCCCTAAAATCATAAGTTAGGGCTGCAAGGGAAAAATTATAATTTGAGAGAGAATTTTCCTAATATGAGGTCAAAAATGGATTTTAAATGCAAAATTGTGTAGGATTAGCCCAAGTCATAATTTTTGGAAAAGTGCAAAAGTACTGGGTAAAAAGAGAATTAGATTGGGTTCCCCAGGCGCGTTTTGGTAAATTTGTGATTTTGAGCTAAGATGACCAACTTGTAAACTTTAGAATAAAGTATGAATGAGTAGAAACTCATATGAAATTACTTTGAAAATTTTAGGATTTGATAACTGTCCAAGCCGGACAAAAAGTTAAAGGACCGGTAATAGCTAAGCTTTGGAAATGAGTCCAAGTAGTAACTCTATCTCTCATATTCTATGTGATTGTTAATGTGTATTGCTTGCCATGTTCTATACAATGTGGTGCATATGGTGTGAATACTCACTGGGTATGGGTGATAAGTCGTACTACCCTATAGGACAAGCAAGGTACCATGTGGACAGGTGGACCCAGTTGAGTGATATGATAAGTACGGACAAGTGAATTCCTACTCCAAGTTATGATAAGTATGGACAGGTGAATACCTGCTCCAAGTGATTAGTATGTACAGGAGAATTCCAGATCCAAGATTTTTGTTGTGATCACATTATGAGATTATGATTGTGCACTTCAAGAATGAATGATCATTTTGACCCAGACAAAATCATCGTTTGGTTCCTGAACATTGCTTAACATGTGTTTAACATTTTGATTGCTACATCATGATAAATGCTGCATTGCATATTTACTTTTTTCATATTATATGATTGATAATATGTTACTGTTGAGATTCGTATGAATCTCACTATTTCCATAAATTCAAAATTTACTTAGCTAGATGAAACGACTCAAAGGGCATAATTGCAGATACCGACAATAGAAGGTCTAGTACAAAATAAGGAATTTTGTTGGTTACTCTTAGTTTCTCATTGTAATTGAGATTTGTATTGTGAGTTGTTCAAACCCTGTGGGATATGTTGTAATGTAATAAAAAATGTTATATCAGTATATTGTACTATTTTCTTTTTGCTTTTGTCATAAGTATTGGCCCTTTGGAAGAATATCATTCAGGATCAGAGGTTAAGAATAAGATGCGGCTCACATTATGTGATGAGAGGTAGACAAACCATGTGGTTAGTAACTTATCTATTGTATAGCAATGGTGTATTATATTATATTTAAGTTGTGTATGTTGTGTGTGGCAGGGAGAATACTGTCCATATGGTTTTATATGATGAGTGTGCTTTAAATCTATGTATGAATGATTTCAATGGTATGCAGAAGCCTATAGTATTGGTTGCTAAGCTTGCAAGGATTGGCTTTGATGACAGTGGTTAGTTTGTTTTTGCCTCTCATTTTATCCGTTTTTTTTAATGATGGGTATGCTTACTGATTACATATATATACATCATCCTGAAGGTGTACCAGAGGTGTGCAGCTCTTACCATGCAACCAAGATACACTTGAATGGGAAGTTCCCAGAGGTTAAACAATTTCTTACAAGGTATGGGCTATTAATAATGGAATGTGTGTTTTTATGAGGATTCTTGGGTTAAGCATTTCTTGAACATTTGGTTCTCACTTCCTATTTAGCTATACATAGTGCACATAACTTGCCATCACCAGTGTTGAATTCATTGAGTCAAAGTGTTGAGTCCCAAAGATCTAATTCTACTGTTGAAAGTATTTTGAAGAACACACCCAGAGTCAAAGTATCGACATCTCTAACCAGGAGTTGGTATGTTTCGTAATGAACTTTTCTTTTGTTTACTTATGGGTGTAATGGAAATAACTGAAATGCAATTTGCTGTAGGAAAAATATTTTGCTGTTGTATGTGAGTTTAAGAAATTTGAGACTCGTCATCGCTGGGTTTATGAGGGGTGTGCAAGGTGTGGCACTAAACCAACAATTCAGAATGGATCAGCTTTATGTGGCAGCAATTACTGCAAGGTAAACCCTGTAATATTGAATCAAAGTATGTTGATTAAATTAGTTTGGATAAGTTTTGATTATTGTTTTTTCAAAAGGAATGTATGACAGAAAAATTGTTTTTTCTAGGCTAAGGCTTAATTACCTTATTGGTGATGATTCTGGAACTGCATCAGTTGTCCTGTTTGATAAGCTTGCATTTGAGCTTATGAAGAAAAAGGCAGCTGAACTAAAAGCAGATATTCCTGAGGTTTGTTACTCCTTTTGTTGTAATCAGTTCATTATTTCTTATGTTTTTACGCTTCCCTAATTATTTTTAACACTAGGACGAAACCGGTTATGCGTTCCCAAGTGAAATAAACAACTTGATTGGGAAGAAAATGATCTTAAAGATGAAGTTAAACAAGTACAACAAGGAACACCCAAATTCAAGTGTATCAGTTACATCATATGCTGAGTGTGCTGACTTAATCGATGAGTTTAATGAAGCTGCTTCTCAGGTTTAGTGACATTGAATTCAGCTGATTTGAGACTCAACCTAACTTAATTGTAACCTACTAACTTTTGTATCCTTTCAATGTTTATTAGACTGGAGAGCCAAGTGAATTAGTCAATGATGAGGAGGAGGATGTTATCTTCATGAGCAATGTCACTACTGAAGATAAGAGAACAACAGATACTGACGAATGTGTTATGCTCTCTGAAACTTTCCTTACTATGGAGCTAGATGGAGTTTCTGTTTCTGATGTCATCCCTCTAACTCCTTCAAAGGGGAAGAGGAAGGTTATTTCAAAGAAAACTGCTGCCCAGGGTGCAAAGAGTGTCGGATTTGGACCTGGTTCTCCAGCAAAATCATCTGCAAAACCATTGAAGTCAATTAAGCAGGAGAAGAATTTAGTAGATTACTTTGCTTCATTATTTAAATTATGTTTTGCAAGTGTTGGTTGAAGTCAATAGTTTTTTACTCTTAATGTTCATGCAATGTCTTTATCTATGTCACTAGTGTAGAATGCAGCTTTTTAAGAAGGCAATGCCTTATTTTCCAATGTGGTAGAGGCTATAACAGCTCCTGAATGGAAGTTATGTCAATGTCTTTTTGTTTATGTATTGAAGGCTATAACATATCTTCAGTGGATGTCATGTTTTGTTAGTCTTTTTGTTATCAATGATATTAATATTCAACTGCTGTTGAACTTCTTAGAATTTTAATATAAAAAACCCATGCCATTAATGTCCAATTCTTAAAGTGTGTTGGAAAAATTTCATTGCAGCAAAAGTTAGTAGAATTGACAAGATTGCCACAATGTTTTAACACAATTATCAGTACTGAAACAATCTCAGATATGTTCATAGTAAAGAGGTTAAGGTTATAGGGTGAAGAGAGTTCTGGATTATTTACTAACACTGCATGATTTCACATTTAGTGCACAGGTGGTGATTTTGATATTTGTAGGGTCATCTCTAATATAAATGACATGCTAAACTATGAATACACAAGAAATATTATGGTTTTTTAGTAGTTCAGTTATTGCATTCTCAATTCACCATGTATGTGCAATATTTGTCAAAATATGTCAGAAAGGGTCTGCAGTAGGTGTACCCAACATTTTTTTACATCAGAAAGGGTCTTACTAATATGTGTTTGCACAGGAAATGTCAAAATATCTCAGCATATCTGATTGATAATGGCATAGTTACCTTGGTTCTGTAGCCTCAATAGAGTCTACATCTTATGATATGCTTAGACGTAATGATGCATCTGGAAGTTGAATTCTTCTTACTCTTTATGATTTAATTAGAAGTCCCATTTATAGCACTAAAATTTTTATTATTTGTTGGATATTAGTATAGCTAACCCTTGATATGTGGACTTTGGAAATTGGTGGCTATACTGACAAAGGGACAGATCTGACCTAATGTGCCTTCTAGCCTTTCATGTTTGCACTGTCCATGAAATTACCCTATGGAAGAAATTAGGTTTGCAATAGATGTGATGTTGTAGACATATTATTTAAAAAATTTTATACATATCTTCCAACCACACTTTGGAATTATTAGATCAATTGTTACACTTTAGGATCTTCAAATGGTATATGAGGCAGCTGTTTTAATTGAGTTGATTCATGCTTTCTAGAGTATGAAAGTGTTCTGGAAAAAGTAGGCATGAGTTACAAGATTTTGCTCCCATATTGACCACTCAAACCTAACCCAGCTTGGTGCAATAGTCATGAAGTTCTTTACCATATCAGGTATGTACTATAGTAATTTTTAACATTTATCTTGCTTTTTTTACTGCTATACATGTTTTATGTGTAGTATCCTTTCTATTATGTCATTAAAGATCCTTCATTTTTTGTATCTGTTAAAAAATGGATAGAAAAACTCCAATTGCCTTTGCCTTATTACTTTCACTATAAACTCTCGTCATTATTTAATACAAATTTAAATTAAATCATTTTACTCTTTACAGAAAAAATAAATAGAGACCTACACATTTTATTCTTTATAAAAAAAAGTAGATACAAATGGGTGGATTCATGAAAACCACCAAAATGAGAATAATGGATGCCACTTTACAACATTTGAAATAGAATTGCTTGGCGAGATGTTAAATACTGAAGTTTTAATGACTTAGTCTTTTCTTATATACAGTTCTAAAGACCCACAGAAAGCTAGAGCACACAATGTTATGGTAATTGTAATTGCACCATATATGCCACCACCAATACGTATGTACTCCCTCTGCTCCCACTGTCTCTTTTTGGGTACTTCTATTTCTATTAGGCATGTTGAAATCATTATGTTTTGCAAAGCTTTGTAGTTTCATATGCTATCTTATTGTATGTTATAATTACATTATTTATTCATATCATCTTTGAAACAACACCCTTTCATAGTTGTTAAAAATTATGTGCTTTTGTATAGTTATATGATTACATATATAAACTGATTGTATATGAGACTCCAAAATAATTACAATCAGATTTCTCAGATGTCACATGTCTATTTTATATTAATATAATTATATTGTATGACAATGCTTTTCCATTACTCATTTCTATATGTGAACATACATGATATTTTTCATTTAAAAAACTCACTTTTATATATGTACATTCCAATTCATAAACACCCCAACAAATTTATTTTATCGAAGCTCCAGGCAGTTTGATTTCTTCTTCTACATATATGAAAATATATAGTTGTTAAATCAAGTATTATCATTTTATGACTGACAGAAATTATAAACAACAATTTTGATTTTCCGCAGCAATCTCAACAGAGAGGGAGAATTGACTGAATACCAAGGAATTGATTGTATGTTTTACTTAGGTTATTCACTTTTTGTCATCTCTAGACCAAGAGACTTTTAGAATGATTAGCTTTTAAATAGTTCTATCATTTGCTATGTAATCTGACTGCATATAAGATTACTAAATATCAACTTAAAAGGGATGTTTCATTTCCATAACCTCAGACAAACATATTAATTTAAATTTTTAAGCTAATGATATTTTTTCAAAACCAACTCTAATATAAAATAGCTTAACTATGACAATAAAGATTACAAATTTTATGTTCAAATTCTCAGAAAGATGCCGTTCCTAAGGAAATTAATTTCCCCAACTCATTTTACCATATGCAGAAAATGTTTTCTCTTAACATTATTTTGTTCATCGATAACAACCTTCTATCTACTTTAACTACCTAACTTCCTCCACTTACTATAGGACATTTGTTTTGATAAACCTGCTAAAGGGGTTATACAATTAATTCAAAAACTGTATATACTTTAAAAATATATATTAGTTAAATCGAATTTCATTATATGATGACTTAAAGAAATTTTTAACATTTTTACAATTGCTATTTTACTCAGCAATCTCAATAGAGAAGGAAGAGTGTTTTCTTCTTTTCTTTATGAATTAGAAGGAATTAGTTATATGTTTTACTTTTAGGTTCACCACCTTTTGTGCTCTATAAATCAAAAGCCTTTTAGAATGATTAGCTTTCACATATCTCTACCATTTGCTATATAATCTGATCGTATATAAAAGTCCAAAATGTCATGTGAAAGGCCTGTTTGATTACATCAGCTTTGACAAAGCTATTATTTTAAACTTTTATGTTAATCAGGTTCTTAAAAAACAACTCAAAAATCAGAGCATTCATTTTGTAAAACCTTTCTACCAAAAATCACCAAACAACAATAAATATTGGTTTGTTAGCTAATAAGTTCTTGCACATTATTTATGCTCAACCATATATTATAGACAGATGCATATACTAATTCCATACAACAATATATTTCAGGTTTGTTTTATGATTATCAAACATCCAATAGTTGCTTAACTGTGTCATTTCAAGTGCATGGCGAAGAAATATGCCACTAAAGAAAAGAGTACACGCAAACAATGAGGGAAAAGTTGGGTTTAAAGAACAATCTAGTAGGAATTTCTTTGGGATATTACAAATGTCGTCAATTTTGAGGATTCACCATTTCAATCATTCAAAGCTCCAGGTATGACAATCTCCAAAACGTCTACTAACAGGTTCATGCCTTCAAATGTGGTTCATAATGGTTGCAACTGTTGTGTTATTGAAGAGATACACTTTTTCAGGGGAGCTAGACTTCAGGAATAGTACCATCAGACGCCGAACCAACAGATTTTCCTTTATGGAAATAGATTCCGGCCAGCACGGTGAAGTTCTCACAACCTCATCAAGTGGTGGGAGAAAACTTTCTAATGCATTTCAGGCAACTCGACGGATGGATTTTAATTTTGATACATCAACCATAGGTAATAAAGTTGTCTTATACTAAAATCACATCACACACGTGAAATTTTTACAAATAAGTCACGCAACCCTTAATGATTGATGTGACATGTAAGAGTACCAAGGTAGACATACCATATCTCTAACATGCCCTTTTTAATGGTTATGTGAAGGAAAACTTTCTATTCTATTGAATAAGTTTTAATTACTCTGTTATGTTATAAAGGATCGAGTCCATATGATATCCTTCAACAAAATACTTCAACATCTGCATCAACAGAACAAAGATCATTTAGGATTTCATCTGTGCATTAACACAGCAAACATTGACCAACCATCGGCCTCTTGAAATGCAATCAGGTTCTCTTTCTTTTTTGGTACACAAATAAAGACATGATGTCTCCAACAATTTTGTAGCAGAAATTCATTACGTTAGTAACATCTTATTTCATAACATTTTCTCCTTCTACTGTCTTTTTTTATTATTCATTGAAGCATTTATTTTTAAGTTAGGACCTGAACAATATTACAAACATGTTAGTTCGCATATAATGACCACTTAGGTTCTGATAATGAGGGAACTGAGAATGAGGTAGAACCAGCTGAAGGTAATGCATCTAAATATCAGGATAAATATATATGTAATTTCTATAGAATATTTACTCATATTACTGGGTTCTGATTTAGATAATGATGATAGAGGGACTACAGTTGGTGTGATCACAGACAACTCAAAACAGAAAAGAACAAGGAAGTGCCCGTTAATAATTGGTATTGAATGAATAAAGTATAAACTTAGTTGTCACAAATGATTCATCTCAGTTAATTGCTTTAATTTCATTTCGTTGTCTATTTTCAGTCCCTTACTTGACCCTTAATTTCCTTTTGTTGACACACATATCTTACATTATAGAGTATACGGATGAAGGAGATGCTACTTATACGTGCAACATTTGTGATGCGAAGATGTGGTATAATGAAAGGGTCCTGAGTCAGAAGAATTCTAATAAACCACTTTTTACAATGTGTTGCCATGGAGGAAAAGTCAAGCTTCCAAAAAACAAAGAGCCTCCATCAGTGTTGTATGATCTTTTCTTTGACAAAAACTCAGTCATGTCTAAGAATTTTCATTCAAACCTTAGGTCATATAACAACATGTTCTCATTTACATCAATGGGTGGGAAAATTGACCATTCTAAAAATAATGGTACTGGACCTTACACATTTGTACTGTCTGGACTTAATTACCATCATATAGGCAGCCTTTTACCTAAACATGGAGCGAAACCTGTGTACTTACAACTTTATATATATGACACCGAGAATGAAGTCCATAATAGGATATCTGCAGTGAGGTACATATAGTATATAAACTGATGTTTTTTAATGACATTGGGTACGCAGTCATAATTAATGTTGTATTCCTTCAACTAATTTATGTTCCTCCTTTCCCAGCAAGAACTTGAACAACACAAGAATTGATCCTACAATTGTAGCTTCAATTATGAATGTGTTGGATGAATTTAATCCATTTGTGAAACAATATCGAATGGCTTCTGCGATGCTTAATAGGCATAACTGTCATAGGTTGAAGTTACGTTTGATAAGCAGCAGGGAACATGATGGCCGAACACACAATTTGCTCTCTGCTTAAGAAGTTGCAGCGTTGATAGTTGGAGATATTGATATTAACTTTCAACGTAGAGATATTATTGTTGAGGAGTTGTCTGGTACGCCACAACGATTAAATGAACTACATCCATCATATCTACCATCACAATACCCTCTCCTATTTCCTAGAGGAGAGGATGGTTATAGAGACGATATTCCTCATTTTGCAGATGAACAGTCATACCCTAATAAATCAAATAAGCGAGTTAGTATGAGGGAATATTTTGTGTACAAGTTGATGGATAGAGATGATGAAGTCTCCATTGTTTTACATGCTGGGAGATTGTTTCAGCAATACGTGGTTGATGCATATACAATGATTGAGGCTCAAAGGTTGTTATGGGGTAGGACACATCAGAAAGAACTTCATGCGGATATGTACCAAGGTTTGTCCGATGCTTTATTCAGCGGGGAGAAAAGTGCGTCAGCTACCAGGAAATGAATTGTTTTGCCTTCGTCATTTACAGGTGGAGCACGTTACATGATCCAGGCTTATCATGATGCCATGACAATATGTAGGTTTGCTGGGTTTCCAGATTTGTTCATAACGTTTATGTGCAATCCGGCATGGCCTGAGATATCAAGATACTGTCAAAGTGCTTCTATGTCTGCTGCAAATAAGGCTGATATATTATCCAGGATTCTTAGACTCAAACTAAGGGCTCTAATGAATGTCATTAAGAAAAAGAAATTTTTTGGCAAAATCCATGCAGGTACATATTGTTTAGAGATTTAAATCTTTATGCTTCTATTTATACTATTGATATTTTCTTCCAAATACATAAGGCTTTAATGAAATATTGTTTATTGACGTTCAACTTTGTCATGCATTTTTTATATACATTCAATCTTCAACCTTTAATTATGTCAACCAATGACTAAGGTTTATTTTTTGTTGTGTTTGTTAATTACAGAAGTTTATACGATTGAATTCCAAAAAAGAGGTTTGCTCCATGCACACATCCTTATATGGCTTGCAGAATGTGATAAAATTAAAGATTCTGTAGATGTAGACAATATCATATCTGCTGAGATCCCAGACGTAGAGTCTAATCCACAATTGTATGAGCTGGTCCAAAAATTCATGATGCATTCTCCTTGTGGGCATCTCAATCCAAAAGCGCAATGTATGGTAGATAAGAAATGCAAGAAGTTCTTTCCCAAGAAATTTAATGAAGAAACAATTATTGATCAAGAAGGTTTCCCTACCTACAAGAGAAGAGAAGATGACAAGTCTATTGAAGTTAAAGGTGTTATGTTGGATAACAGGTTTGTGGTCCTATATAATCCTACATTGTTGTCTATGTTTCATGCTCACATCAATGTTGAAAAATGTAATCAGTCTACTGCTATCAAGTACCTATTCAAGTATATTAGTAAAGGGAATGATCATGTCGTATCCTCAATTTACGATAACAACCAAAATGGAAATTCTGATAGATCATTCGATGAGATTCAACAATATTATAATTTCCGTTACATCTCTGCATGTGAAGCAGCTTGGCGTATATTTGGTTTTGATATCCATCATAGGTTCCCCCCAGTGGAAAGGTTAAGTTTTCATCTGCCAAACCAACAATGTGTCATCTATTTAAACACTGATGATGTTGATGAGATTCTAGACAAGCCAAGAGTGTGTGAGTTTATGGTCCTTGCTTGGATGAACCAAAACAAAGATTATGCTTTTGCAAAAACACTTTATTATTATGAGTTCCTATAATATTATGTGTATCATTGTAGGCAACGAATCTGGAAAAAAAGGAAAAGAGGATTTACAATTGGATGACTTACTCATACTTCACCTTCATCTGGAGAACTATATTACCTCAGGATCTTATTAACTAAAGAAAAAGGACCATCATCTTATGAAGCTATTAGGACAGTTGATGGTGTCATACACCCAACATATCGTGCCATATGTATTGCATTGAGATTGTTAGATAATGACACTGAGTTCATTTCTACTTTAAAGGAAGCTTCGTTGTGGGCAACAGGTCGTTTACTGTGTAGGATGTTTGTGAGCATGTTATTATGTAATTGCCTTAGTCGACCTGAGATTGTTTGGAAGGAGACTTCTTAAATTCTATCTGAAGATTTATTACATACCCACGTCATGACCCTATGTCATCAGGTGTGTTCATATTCATTATAGTTTGTTTCAATTTAACGTTTTCTTGCTTTTATTTTCTTCATTGTATGTTTTTACTTTTGTAGGTATCGAGATATCATCGTCAGAAAAAGTGGAAGCTACTCTTACTGAGATTGAAAGTTTGTTACAGCTAAGTGGAAAAAGTATTTCAGATTTCTCTTCCCTCCCAATGCCTTCATTAGTCAAGCATATTGATATTGGTAATCACTTGATTCGTCAGGAATTAAATTATGACAAAGTTCAGCTCTCCAAGTAAGCAGTAGAAATAATCAAGGCGTTGAATTCAGAGCAGAAAGCTATTTATGATTCAATTATGTTAGCACTTAACTCAGGTGTTGCTGGTTTTTTCTTTGTGTATGGTTATGGGGGAACTGGTAAAACCTTTATGTGGAGTGCATTTACTGCACAACTTCGATCAAAAGTTGAAATAGTGTTAACGGTTGCTTCAAGCGGTATAGCAGCCACGTTGCTGCAGTCTGGAAGGACAGCTCACTCAAGGTTTGCAATACCAATTGCAATTAATGAAGATTCAATGTGCAATATCAAGAAAAATTCTAACTTAGCTGAGTTGATCAAGGCTACTAAATTGATTATATGGGATGAAGTACCAATGGTTCAACGATTTTGTTTTGAAGCATTTGACAGAATCTTAAAGGATATTATGCATTGCAATGAACCATTTGGTAGGAAGACTATACTGATGGGTGGTGACTTTCACCAGCTATTACCTGTTATTCCAAAGGGATCTAGAGTTACTATTGTGAATGCTTGCATTACTTCGTCATATTTGTGGGATTCATGTAAAATTTTTCAACTCACCAAAAATATGAGACTCTCATCTGTGTTGAATCAAGATAAGCAAAGATTACAAGTCTTCTCGGAATGTCTTCTAGCTCTAGGTGATGGAAAATTAGGTTTGCCACATGATGGCATTGCAGAGGTTGAGATTTATGAGGAATTCCTTATTCAGAATTATGAGGATCCTTTGCATGCTATTGCATCAGTGACATACCCAGGCTTGTTGGAAAATTTAAGTTACTCATATTACTTCAATAGCCTAGCCATTTTATGCCCTACGATTGAGTGTAAACCATGTGAATGAGTACATGTGCTCTTTATTACCTGGTGAATTGATGGAGTATCTTAGTTGCGATACTATTTGTAAGTCATCTCAAGAGATTGAAGGATTTGAAGACCTTTACATGACGGAGTTTCTGAATAAGATTAATTGCTCAGGTCTGCCTATGCATAGTCTTAGTCTCAAGGTTGGAGTACCAGTGATGTTGTTAAGGAACATAGACTAATCTATTGGGTTACGCAATGGTACCAGGTTACGCATCACACTTCTTGGGAAAAATGTTATTTAAGCAATTACATTAAATAGGTCACACCGTAATCAAAAGGTTTTACTTCATAGAATGGATATGAATCCTTCATATGCTAGTCTTCCTTTTCAGATGAAGAGAAGGCAGTTTCCTATTGCTTTATCTTTTGCAATGACAATTAACAAAAGTCAGGGGCAGTCTTTGCAAAATGTTGGATTATATCTGTCAAAGCCAGTGTTTACACACGACCAATTATATGTTTCTATATCAAGGGTTAAGGATATTGTAGGTTTGAAAATTCTTATACATCATAGGAGTAATCATGATAAGCATACAACAACTAATGTCATTTATAAGGAGATCTTGAGAAAGATAGAGCAGTATTCATTACATGATGTGAATACATCTGACCTTTAGATTTTTTTTTGGTTCTTGTGTCATCTCTTTTGTTGTTTCATGTTTTTTTATGGTTGATGCAATAGTTGTAATATGTTGATGGTGAGTCTGTTTTGGTTGCTGGTTGAACTATAGGGGATTTCCCCCCTTTTTTATGTGCTTCATGGTTAACTTTTTGTAGATGACTATCTGGAATATGTAGACGATGTGTTGTAATATAATGTCTTTTCCTTTGCTGATGAAAGTATGTTTTATTTCGTGCTACTACTTTTGTTAGTCACATTCGATGAGTGGAAGGTCAATATATGTTTATATGTGATGCGATTGATACACCTGCGCAAAGCGCGGGGAGAGTCTGTGCTTGTTTATAACAAAAGCAATTTAATAACAATTTAAATAATACACACATTGATTCCACAATGCCATTCATCTCACCAAACATGGCATCCCCTTCCACCCTCTCCCTCCTCTTCCTCTCTCTCTCATCTCCGCTCAATAGCCAACTTTGAGATCGTCAACAAACTGTATTGGCTACCGCTAGCCCCAGTAATATTAAAAAAAATACTTTTATATAATATAAAATGAAAAAGAATCTCTGAACTAGATCAGAGTCATTACCCAACTTGACCTTGACTTACTAGCAATCTCTAATAAATACCAAGTGTCTAAGTTATATATATATATATATATATATATATATATATATATATTCACTTCTTTGGCCCTCAATATAAGACATATTTGATGAGTTTATATTGGTCCTAAATATAAGATAAAGTTTTAAATTTGTCAAGAAGAGGGAATGATGGAATTAATAGACATGACTAAGGTGTTTAAAAAAATATATGTCATATTAACTAACTCAATGAACTTTCTTAATCTAACCAAATAAGGTAAATATGTCTTATATTAAGGAGCGGATGGGGTATATAATATGAGTTTCTTTCTCTTCAATACACAAATAATTGTACCCTCTAGCCTTAATTACAAGGTAGGGAGATTTTTTTTGTCATATTAAAAAATTCTTTTTCCAAATTTTTATTTTTTCAAGTTCTTTAAAAATGGGATCAAGAAACGAACGTCACTTTCAGGGAGAAGAAGAAAAGGGAGATTCTACTTCCATTCTGAAAACTGTAAAAAAGAAGAAATCCATTTTTTTTTCACTTTTTTTCATTGGGTAGAGAAAAAATTTTCGATCACAAATAACTCTGGTAGCATTTCTATAACCACATTGAGAAATTACAATAGCAACTTAGCTACATGACAACTATATCCAACTCAAGACCTGTTGCTACATTTAATTAGCTTGTTGCTCTTTCTTGTGATTTTTGTAGCTCTCCTATGCATATTTTTGTTGTATGGCCATCTAGGTATGAGGAGGTTCATGCCTTTTATCAACAAATACCTCATCCTTATCAAAAGAAGGACCCTTTTCTCTAATAAATACAACACAGGATGGTGGGAGCATTCTAATTTTAGTTGGGGGAGGAGAGAACAAATTTGGTAATGCAAGCTTCAATCTAATGAAGCTAGCGCTTCAAATTATCAGAGGTCTCATCAGGGTGCAGCTGAGCAATCTAATGTTCTAGTCCAAAACAAGGAAATAAAGATAAATCTAAAGATGCTGATCAATTACTGAAGGGAATGCTGAAGCAGATTAATCAACTGAATAACCAAACTAATGAAGATAAGTAGCTTGTGTTAAATCAAAGTAAAAAGAATAAAACTGCTATGATAAACTCATTTACATCAGTTATGCATCAGCTATCTGTTAACTGCTATGATAACTCAGCTATCGGATAATATTAGCAATTAGCAAGCTCAAATTGGAGGAACCTTACCTTCTAATATAGTAATAAATCCCAAGACTCTGCATATAATTAGATTGAGAGGTGGAAAAATATTTAGAGGAAAGGAACCTAGATAAGAAAAGAGTAAGGTTGAAGGTGCTATAAAAGATGAAGAGGATGTGGAGGAAATTTCAGCAGAACAAGTTAGACTATAGGATGTATCATCAGTAGCAAAATTGACAAATCAAACTGAGAAGACAACAAAAGACACTTCAGATGCAAAAAAGGGTCAGAAGGATAAGGTACGTGAAGGTAAAGAACCAAAACTATCTAAGATACCTTTTCCTAAATCGTATTTGAAAGGGAAAAATAAAATAAATGAGGCTCTAGAAAAAGAAATGATGGACCTATTTAGTAAGCTAGAGGTTAATTGCCTATGTTGCTACTAATTAAGTAAATGCCTAGCTATGCTAAAGTCTTAGAAGATTTATGCCATTATAAAAGAATTTGTAAGCCTAACAATTATGTACAATTAGGATATAATATTACTACTTTATTCAAAGCTGATATGCCTATAAAGTGTGTAGATCCTAGTTCTTTTACAGTCCAATGTCAGATTGGGAAATTCACTTGTGCACATGCATTGTTAGATTTAAGAGTTGCAATAAATGTAATGCCATATTCAGTTTTTGATTCCCTAGGGATTAAAAATATTTATACAACAAATATAATCTTACAACTTGCTGATAGAATTACTAGGAGACCATATGGATTTTTGGAAGATGTTTCAGTCAAGGTAAAAGGTCTAGTGTTCCCAGCAAATTTCTATGTGCCAGATATGTCCAAAGAGTCAATTGTGGGGGAATCTCTAATTTTAGGAAGGCCATTTATGAGAACTAGAAACATTGTAATTAGCTTAAAGGAAGGATAAATAATAATGGAAGTAGGAGATCAAACAATTGGATTCAATGTCTATGAAGCTATGAGGCACCCCTTTGAAGAGTATTCTTTATTGGCATTGCATATGATTAATGCTAAGATGGATGAAGCTATTGATAAGCATAAATTGTCTCTATGCATACATTCTATATGTGATTTTGGTAATTTTGACAAGGAAGAGTCGAATCTAGTTGCTTTTACCTTTGATTCTTCCTTATCCTTTAACTTGGATGATGATGTGTTTAATGTTAAGGGCCTAACATTTGATATCTCACTAGCTACTTTTGAAATATGTTGTTTATACATTTGCAAGGACAAGTTAATCAATTCTACATATTTTTACAAGTTCTCAAAAGGAGTCTTAATATGCAGTAGCAAGGAAAATTTTCAAAGTGGTATTAGCAAGGAAGCACTAGTAGCAGATAAAGAATGGGGTATGCTTGATGTAATATCCCAAATTTTTGGCCTAGGGACTTGAGGATAAGCTTATATGAGGTAGACTACTAGACCTAGTTTGGAAAGAGTCTCAAGAATGACGAGAGATAGAAAGACTTTAGGGAACTGTATGATTTAGTTTTCCGAGAAGAGAATGCTTCTTCCGATGATATAAGGCCTTATAAGGACACTTGGAGCTATCTTATAGGATACAAGAGCTCATGGTGCCATTTTCTAGGCTTTGATATACGTGGTGCAGTCTTGAGGAAAATCGAGTAGAATACATATACATGTGGCGCAAAACTGAGTGACTTCGTATAAAGTAGCTTTTTGTAAAAGTTGTAATAATTTATCTACTTTATTAAAGTAGCTTTAATAAAGTAGTAATGATGACTCAAATCTAAGGTTGACACCACAAGAAGGCGCCATATCTCCCTTAATCATGAGAATCATTGTTTGACTTTTGTGTTGGCACTCTCTTGAGGTGCCACCTAGCACATTAGTCAGGGGAATCTACCGGTCTTCGGTCCAGACATGTACTTGACTTTCCTGAACACTAAAATTAGGAGTCAGGGGAATTCATCAGGCTTCCTCTCCTCTGACATTAAAGGACGCCTAAGAGAGAGTAGAGAGAGGAAGGAGGAATTTAAAGAAGACACTTATTACTTCAAGGACAAGTACTTGGACACATGGCATACTAGGAAGCTTGGGACAATGTAAGATTAAATCTTAGCCCTCTAATTCTCTTTAGAAATTTGGCCAAGCAAGGAAAGAGAAGGGAAAAATAGAGAAAATGAAACATGAGAGAAAGTGGAGAAACTTGAGAATCCTAAGTGTTCTGGAACTGATTTCACCTCCAAAATCGTGTTTCTAGCTCCCAAAGTCCTCTCAAATGTTGTTCCTCTCAGTGAGAGCAACATTTCTATAGTTTCATATTCTTGATCAGAGGTGTTTGGAATTGTCTATAAGGTAGAGGTGCTACCAAAATCAAGAACCGGCTGTAGTATCTAGTAGAGGTAAGCCCAAGCATAGTTTTAAACCGAATACTTTGAGGATTTGTTGAGTTTTCATGGGTTTCCTTGACTGCCCTGTTTTTTGGTCAAACCTAGAACCCTAGGAATAAATATGATTTTGGTGATTTTAAGGCTTTCGATGGGTTCAGGATGAAAAAATGTGTGGGATAAAGGTGAGGAACTGATTCCGGGAACACCAGAATAAGAAACATAATTTTGGCCAAAAGACCTTAAGTTTTGGCCAAGTAAAGAACCTAGGGAAGGAATTTGATTTTGGTGCTTTTGAGGTTTGAAATAGATTCTACACACAAAATTGTGTGAGAATAGGTGGTGAGCATAATTTTAGAAGGGTTGGATTGAAAACCCAAAAATTGAAGTTAAATAAATAGTGCCGCCAGATTCATTTTTTGAGAATCACGTTGTTTGTGGCCTGATTTTGACTGTCCAAATATTATCCAATGGCAATGAAACTTTTCATAATAATAGTAGACATGATAGCTTTAATTTGATATATAATATGTATCATTTGGACATGTAGATTGTGAGACATTATATGTTGAAGTTAGGCTTTAAATCTGGAATGATGTTTGTGGCAGTGAGGATTGATTGTGGATTATGGAATTTTGTGTGTGTAAGTGGTTGTGGGGGATACTTTTCCCTTAAAGTAGACTTAAATATATTTAAGTAGGAGTTGGAACCACCTCAATTAGAGTTACTTAGATTAAGATATGAATTTTCAAATATGATTAATAAATATGGCAATTTAGGTGGACCCACAAATTCGTGGTATTTGAAGTAAATTGTGACAAGTATGGGTCTAAAGAGTAGAGACATTTCTTAGAACCAAATGTGACCACAATAGAGATCCAACTCACAAGGGACTAAGCACATCATGTGCTAGTCATACAGTGAGGAAAATTATAAAGACTATGTAAGAAAGATAAGTCATGAGTAATGACTTACTTTCATGGCTTTAATGAATTAACCACATAATATGATTATGTGTCTAGGGCCATGAGATGTCAAGAAAGAAGAAATGGAAGGCATTTCAAGAAGCTTCAATTATTGGAAGAAAAGGAAATAAGACGGAGACTTAAAGTAAAAGGTAGTAAAACTTTCCTGACTTGCATTCACTTGATAAGTATGCTTGTGCATTAATGTGTTTAATTGCTTTGATGAATGATATGAAGTATGTATGATGATTGAAACTATGTTCTTACTTATGCTACAGCCATAAGTGCAATGTGTAAAGTATTGAGCATGCAAGTATGTCATTATGCTAGCATGAATTTATATAAGCAAGCATATCATGCATTAAGCTTGTGTCTTGTATGCATAGTTAGCAAAGTTTTCTAGTGAGATTCCCTCGAATCTTACTCTCCCTCACCTAACCATATAAGTATGTTGAGGACATATAGAATGCTTAAAGAAGTGCTAGAAGAAAATGTGACAGTGAATTGAAGATTGAGATAGGGCAATGTGCTATATTTTAATTATGATGTAATTAATCGTATAAACATGCCAAGTTCGAGAATGGAAAGATAATGCTAAAGATATCAGATTGTGAATGAGATTTGAAATGCTAAATGAATGAATTAGTTCTTAATACTTGGTAAGTTTAAAATATAGTTTTACCAAATGAATGGTAACTAAGAATGTTAACGCTTCCGTATGTGAAATAAAGGGCCGTAAAATTAAGGTGTTGCACTTGACATCCAAGAACTTACTAACGTAGAAGCTACAATTGTAATAGCACATGTAATACAAAAAGAAGATAATAACAAATGTTTAAGGCTATTGTCTGGCTCAAAAGAATTTCAAGGAGTAATTTGTTTCAAGATTCCTGTAATATAGTTTTCTTATCCTCTTATGGTACAGTTGAAACACTTAATTTGACACCTGTTGCAGATAAGCTGGGAGCTATAGGAGCACAGGCTGAGAGTAACAATACAATATTGAAGTGAGAAATGATAGTAGAGAAAGATAGTTGCAAAACAATAGTTGGAAGGGAAGTCTCTTAACTCTTTAGAGATTCAGAAATTGGTTTAATTAATAGAACAACTACCTGAGTTAGAACTAAAACCATTGTCTTTTAACTTGAAATATGCTTATCTAGTTGAAAATAAAAAAATGCCAGTAATTATTGCTAATTCTCTAACTAAATCAGAGGAAGAAAAATTGCTTATTATGCTTGGGAAATATAAGAAGGCTTTAGGATAGACCTTTGCTGACATACCTAGAATAAACCCCTCAATGTGCATCTATAGAATATTGCTAAATGATAATGCTACACCCATTAGACAACCCCAAAGAAGGTTGAACCCATTGATTTTGGATGTAGTCAAGAAAGAGGTAACCAAACTATTAAGTGTTGGAATTATTTATCCTATTAGTGATAGTGAATAGGTGAGCCCTGTACATGTAGTTCCTAAGAAGAGTGGTATAACTGTGGCAAAAAATGAGAAGAATGAGCTAATTACAAAAAGAGTGCAAAATGTGTTCAAGAAAAGACCATTTTCTATTGCCATTAATTGACCAAAATTTGCATAGGCTTGCAAGCAAGTCTCACTACTATTTTCTTGATGGATTTTCAAGATATTTCCAGGTCCCTATTGCATTAGAGGATCAAGAGAAGACTACATTCACATTCCCATTTGGCACAATTTCCTATAAAATAATTCCATTCAAGTTGTATAATGCTCCTGGAACATTTCAGAGATGCATGATGAGCATTTTCAATGATTTTCTTGAGAATGATATTGAGGTATTGATGGATGATTTTGCAATGTATGGATATGACTTTGATTATTATTTCACCATAGTTGAGAAGGCACTTAGTAGATGCATTAATAAGAATTTAATTATGAATTTTGAAAAGTGTCACTTCATAGTTGATAGGAGGATTGTTTTAAGGCATTTTATTCCTAGGAATGGAATTGAAGTTTATAAGGAAAAGATAGAAGTGATTTCTTCTTTACCTTATCCAACTAATGTGAAGGATTTGTAGTCAATTTTAGGACATATTGGATTTTATAAGAGGTTAATTAAGAACTTTAGTTAGATTGTATTGCAATTGCCTCACTTATTACAAAAAGACATTGTGTTTGCTTTTGATGATAAGTGTAGAATGGCTTTTGATAAATTGAAAAGCAAGTTAGTGTCACTACATATTTTGACTACACCTAATTGGGATTTGCCATTTGAAATGTCATGTGATGCTAGCAATGTTGCTATAAGAGTGATGTTTGGATAGAACATGGATAGGTTGTCTATTGTGATTGGTTATGCATAAAAAACCTTGGATAAGGCACAAATTAACTACACTACTGGAAAAGAGTTGTATACTATTGTCTTTGGTTTGGGCAAATTTTGATCCTACTAGCTATACTCAAAGTAATAATCTATAGTGACAATGCTACTATGAAATTCTTGATGACTAAAACTCACACTAAGCCTAGACTAATTAGGTGGTGGTTGTTATTTCAAGAGTTTGATGTGGAAGTTGGGGATAGAGCAGGGTGTGAAAACTTAGTTCTTGATCATCTGAGTTGATTACCTCCCATTGTTTCTTGAATTAATGATTTTGCTTACGTGTGTGATTCTTTTCTAGATGATGCACTTATGTCTGTCATTATGTTTGATCCTTGGTATACTCATATTGTCTATTACTTGCTTGCTAATGTTGTTCCACCTTACATGAGTCATTTTTAAATTCAAAAATTGAAATCGGAAGTTGCATATTACATTTGGGATGAGCCTCATTTGTGGTACATGTGTAGTAAACATATTATTAGAAAATGCATTTCTGATGATGAGTTTGATTCAATTCTGAACTTTCGTCATTCCATGGCGTGTGGGGGACATTTTAGTACTAGGAAAACATTGAAGCATGATTTCATTGCCCTATATTGTTTAAGGATGCCTATGCTTTCTGTAAAGCTTGAGAGAATTGTCAAAAATTAGGAAGTTTAGGAAAGGGACATGAAATGCCACAATAGCCTTTACTTTTTTGTGAGACATTTAATATGTAGGGAATTGATTTCATTGTAGGTACTCTTATATCTTGCTTGTTGTGTACTCTTATGTCTTGCTTACTATGGATTATGTGTCCAAATGGAATGAGGTTGTTCCAACAAGGAAAAATGATGCCAACATTGTGTTGAAATTTCTTAAAACTCATATTTTTAGTAGGCATGGTGTACTTAGAGAATTGTTAAGTAATCAAGGCACCCATTTTATAATAAGCTAATAGAGAACATGTTAGCTAAGAATGAAGTGCTTCATAAAGTCTCAACTTTATACCATCCTCAAACAAATGGGCAAGCTGAGGTGTCTAATAGGAAAATTATAAGCATTTTAGAAAGAACTGTAAAGCCTAATAGGAAGGATTGGAGCTTGAGAATTGATGAAGTACTTTGGGCTTATAGAACTGCCTTTAAGATCCCAATTGGCATGGCCCCATTTAGGTTGATTTATGGCAAAGCATGTCACTTTCCTATGGAAATCGAGCATAAGTCCTATTGGACTGTGAAGTCTTGTAGTTCTAAGCTAGTTGCAATTGTAAGGAAGAGACAGCTACAATTACCAGAATTGAAAGAATTATGCTTAGAGGCCTATGAAAATGAAAGGATGTACAAGGAAAGAACTAAATTGGCTCATGATAAAGGCATTATAAGGAAGACATTTGCAGAAGGAGATTTGGTTATGCAGCACAAAGCAAGTGTAATACCCCACTTTTTCACCAATATTTGTATATGTATATTTGCGATATTTAATGAAATAAAATGGTGAATTGTGGTGTGTATGAATTTACAAAAAAATGACAATCGCTGGTTACATATAATTCGGCTAAACAAGGACACAAAGAGGCAATTAATGCCACTTAAAGGCCTACTATTGTAACCAAAATTTGAGAATTAAATGACATGAATAGTGCCCTCATTTAAGTGTCAAAATTGGGTCAAACCAATGGAAATGAGTAAGAAATGATTTATTATGGTAAATCATAAAATGTAGGGGCAAAACGGTAATTTTTCCATAAAGTGAGAAATAATTATTTTTCCTTATTATTCCCAATAATTTCAGTTAAATGAGAATTAAAAAGAGAGGAATGACTACTTTATAATTAATAAACCTATTTTGGAGGAATATTATCAAGTAAGGTCAAATATTCAAAAAGTCAAAGGACAAAAGTCAACAATTTGCAAGTTGGCAATGAAATAGTGCAAGATCAATATTTCCTTCTCAATTTTCATGCATGTTCGACTAATTAAGGAAGGGAGAAGGGGAAATGAAAAATTAAACAAAATAAATTGCATTATGGACCATTGAGATGCAAGCATGTGTTAAACCAATTAACTATTCCATTATATCACCAATTTTCTATCTCTTCAACTTTATTCTAGACCGAAACTGAATTAGAAAGAGTGAGAGAGAGCTAAGCACGGTGAAGAGCAAGGGAAGCTAGGGTTCTTCGAGATCAAAGGTAAGAGACTTGTAATCTTGTGGTTTAAGCTTCTTAATCCCTTCATAACCTCTCCTACTCACCTATACTCCTTTGAATCTATGGTTTTCAAGAGAAATCAAGGGTGTAGAGATAGAGAGAGCAGAAAACGTTGAGGAGAGAGAAAGATGAGAAATTAAGAGGTAACTTTCTAAACTTGTTACTCTTGCTCTAGTTGATGCTATTGGCATTGTTCTTAGCTTGGTTTGGTTGTTTTGATGAAAGATAGATAATGAAACCTAAAGGACCTTAATGTTCAAGTTGCTCCAAATCAATTCCAATGAATGTCTAAATAGCTAATAGTGTGATTATAAGTAGAAAGGAGGTGATTAGGCAAGAGAAAACGAGAAACCGACATAACTTTTCTGGGAATCCTATTGGATTGCCCTGTGTTAGGCATGTGAAAGGAGCAGGAATTTGATAGTTTTGATGCTTCCATTAGGTTTAAGAGGAAAAATTGTGTAGGGTTTATGTTGATGATAAAGTGAGAAAAGCCCTAGAATGGGAAATGACTAAATTACCCCTTAGAAGCTCTAAGTAAGGGCTGTCAAGGGCATTTTTGTCATTTGGGCCTGATTTTGGCCAATCTGAAGTTAAAAATGGATTATACACGTGAAATTGTGTATGATTGACTCGAGTCATAATTTTGAGTAAAGTATAGGTAGACCGGGTCTTAAGGGGCATTTTGGTAATTTGGCATTGTATAGCTAAATGAACCAATAGCATGAGTTCAGAAGTAATGGATAGATGAGTAATAACTGATGTATAATATATTTGGGAATTGTAGGACTTGGTTGTTATGCAAAACTCAAGCCTTGCCCGAGCTTGGACAAATGGTTGGAAGTTGCTAGAGAAAAGCAACTAGGTGATAACTTATCTCTCATATGTTATGATATGCATTGAATGATTTGTATGTTAATCATGAATTTTCTGACGTATTTGAAAATACGGGGTGGTCGCCCAGGGCCTATCTTTGCACTGGTGGATACTCGGGCTAATATAACGATCACTATTGCACGAGTGAGTGCCCGGGGCCTATTGCACGAGTATCCCTCAGAGCTTTGTAATATATCTAGCGCTACCATAGTTTACAAGCTACATGTGACGCATTGAATGCTGAGTGATGATTATGATGAATGATGATTGTTTAGCATGCCTTGTAGTGTTATAACTGTATGATTGATATATGTTGCTACTGAGATTCTTTTGAATCTCACTCTTTTTCCAAAAACTAATTATAGTATAGGGAGAAAGCTCAAGGGGCAAGCAGAAGGTAAATGTGGATGACTAAAGGTTGGGACGCTAAAGATTTTAGTAATTTTAGTTGTCTAGTTCCATATGTTTTGGATATTTTGAGTTGTATATGGTGTATATGTTCATGTAAGCATGACAACAATGTAAAAGTGGCTTAATAAATGAATGGTAGATAATGTGTTTATGCTTTCCATCGCTAACGAAATGTGTATAAGTAATGGAATATGAGAATTAAGTAATGGCACGCTCACAAACTCTGATAAACAAACAAAAAGAAGGGCCGATGAGACTTAATGAGATAGTGTGTATTTGTGAAAATGGTTTGTGAAAATTTCACTGCCCTCTCAACTCTAGGTTTAACTCTTGAGTTGAGGGTGGGGATTTGTAAGTATTTTCATATATTGGGTAGTCCGGGTTCAAATTCTGGTTTCTCGAATGATTTCACTTCTCTTTTGTACTCATCTGAGGCTATAGGAAATTAGGTATCACATCAAGGTTTACATTTAAAAATGTAAAGTTGAGCTCAAGGTGGTCCGGACTATATGAAGTAGTGAGAGCTCATGGTTTTGGTATGGTTTAAATCAAGGACATGCATAATGGCAAGATTTCCAAGACTAATGGGCAGTTGTTAAAGCACTATTATGCCAACCATAAGCCACCATGAAGATCAAGTTGTTTATCTTCTTACTCTCTCATTTTCTTTGCCATTATGTTTCTGATTTAAGTGGGGGGAGGAGTGAAACATACACCAGTAGGAAAAGGTAGCTGATTTTCATTTGTATTTGCTTGTGTCACTTTTGACACACATGTGGATTCACTTACTACTGGATGGACATATGCACACAAGTGGTTTCATTATGATTATGCTTTGATATGATTTTGTACTGATCTCCCTTACACTGCATACTTGTGTTGCTATATGAATTGGTTGCATTGAGGACATTGCATCATTTAAGTATATGTGTGTGTAGGGGGGCGGGGGAAGGTTAGTCTAGGCTTATTGAAATCAAGTTCGTTCATTCTTGTATGCTAGTGATTTTTGTTAACTCAGTTCATGTTAGTCAATATGGATTAGGATATTAATATATGAACTTGGTAAATATAGAGGCAAAGTGGTGTATGCTTGACGATTTTGGTGTCATGAGTAAATACTATAGGTTCATTGCATATGCATACTAAAATTTGTGTAGTAGATTGGACTTGAGAAGGTTAGATTGAAAGTACAAACCTTGTTGGAAGGATTGAGCCTAATTCACTACTATAGAAAGCACTTTTGACGTCATTTTTTAAGCCCTTTCTACATCTCTTTCCAAGGGAACGTCTATGTAATCGACATAGTAAAATCTTGGAATAACATCCATTGAAAAATGGATGTCATAAAACACTTACGATGTCCCTCTTTCAAAACAAACCTAAAAGTATGCAACTTTTGGCATCTCTTTTGGAAAAAAGGGACGCAATAATTTCTAAAAGGGACATCATAAGTTGCTTACTTACAATATTTGTTTTTAAACAATAGACGTTGAAATGTTCTTTTTCACACAAAAATGTTTTATATTTTTTACTTCCTATCAATTAAACCTTACATAAAATTATCATCCAGCACTTCTTCATAAACCAAAATGTCCTTACAAATAGTACAGAAACATCCAGTACTAGCTAATCAAAGTGTTAACTACTACTACTATGTACAATAATCACCACAAAAGTGTTTAAATCTTGTCTACATGGCTACTATCTAATATAAAAGTAAACTTTTATTCGCTTCCGCAAGTGCACGGGTCGCGTCAAGTAATAGAGTGATAAGTAAAGATCGTTCCCACGAGGACTATGACGAAAATGAGCTAACTAATGCAACTATGTTCTTAACTAGGTTAAATCGAATCATTTGAAGTGATTAAGGTAAATGTAGATTATTAATGAAAATAACAAAGCAAAGAGTGAGAATTGGGAAATTGGGTTTGGTTTCAAAAGGTTATAAGCTTAGGATTACTTCTTCCCCATTGTATTTCATAAAACTATGCAATTATCCACTTATATTGGTTAAATGAGTTTTATATGCTAGTCAAAGGTTATAAAGTATCAACCAAGCTCTCTCAAGTCAAGATTGATTTTTAATCTTCATTAAAAATATTCAATCTCTTGTTTATAATTAATGAAAATCATCTTTTCAACACAATCCTTCAATAGACTATGCTAGGTTGTTAGATATATCTCTATTCTAACAACAAACCATCCATTTAATCATAAACTTCAAGTCTAACATGATTTTTCCTAAGTTCTACAATCAAAATAGCTCTCTCAACAATCTTCCAATTGAACTACTCTATTCATGTGGTGATCAAGCACTTTGCATTAAGTACAAAGAAAAATCATCATATATACTCAATAACCAACAAAAGCAAGATAATGTAATAGTTTAAATCCATACAATGGGTAAAAGTAATCCTAAATGAAAGTATTTAGCTAGTCATAATCTTTAAATGCCAAGAGTTCAGCTTAACAAAGTAACCCATATCAGCAAATGAAAGAAAATGGGAGAAGAATGATAAAAACCACTGATTTTAGCTTCAATCTTCCTTAAAAATCCAACCCAAGGCTTCTAATCTTCAAAATACTCCTTTCCTGAGCTCTCCCTTGCATGCTCTTATGTTTTCCAGTGCTCAGATTGTGTTTTTCGGCGCCTCCCTCTAGGTTAAGTAGTGTTTTTTCACTTATGATATCAAAACGCACAACTGTACTTTTCACGACTGGCTACGGCAAGTCTGTCAACTTGTTGTAGCCAGTTACACAGAGAGCATATTTCTCTTCAGATTCTCGACTGGCTACGGCAAGCCTGTCAACTTGCTGTGGCCAGTTACACAGAGAGCAAAACAGGGATGACTTGCCACGGCAAGTGTGTTCAACTTGCCAAGGCTAGTTACACAAAGAGTAGGACATGGATTTCTTGCCATGGCCAGTTAGTCAACTTGCTGAAGCCAGTTGTACAAAGTCCTTCTAACTTGGCAATGCTTCACTTCCTTGTTTCTGGGTTCTTGTAGGGCTTCAAAACTTGTCTCCATTCTTCTACTAAAGAGGGATGATTTATAAATTCTCAATTGAATCACAAAGAGTAACTATAATATCTTTGATTTTTGCATGATACTTTGATATGCACATTTTCTTCTATACACTTTTTTCTATGCACATTTTGAACCCAAAAATAGGTAAAAAAGAGAAGAAAATGTGTTGGAGTGTTATAAATTTCTAAGAGTTAACAACTTTACTCATCTATGTGTTGAAGAAGATGTCTAGCTAAAAGCTTTCAGATCAAATTAATGTCTTCGTCTAAGTAGGCGTCGTCATTACCAAAAATCTGCAAATTGGAAAATAAGCTAAGATAAATAAATCAAGTGAATGAATTAATTCATAATTCAATTACAACACCAAAAATATTATCATTTAAGAATGAAGAAGCGATTACCTATTAAAAATCTGTAATAACTCTACTCCTAATGATATTATACATATAAAGTAAAACATAGTATCCGTACTCAGTTCTCCCTGGTTATCAAGAGTACTATAAATCAAAAGCAAGTGGTTAAAATAAATAAAGGCATATCTACAACAACTATTAATGAAAGAACTTGAATTTAAACTATTTACTCTCGGATAAAACCACTCCAGCTCTTTACTTTTACCTTCACTTGTCCCGCCCAATAGTCTATATGCCTTGAATGCACTATCATTAAAATGAAGATCAACAAACATTAAAACAATTTATTTAAGTCAAGAATCAATGATTTACAAACAAGTTAACTTACGTGTTGAAGATGGATTTTATTTCTTCTTTTAGCTTGTAACCCAAGGAATCAAATTAATAGAGGGCGTTCATAACGGGAGAAACAACACACTGACTCCAATGATAACTATAACAACATATATAGACTAAAATGAAGTTAGATAACAAGGAAATTTATTCTTAAATATCTTAAATAGACAAAACTAAAATACATACCCTTCAAAAAATGGTGCTAGATAATAAGGCAATCTAGTCTCTCTCATTGTGTAGCCCTCATAGCTCATCCTTAGTTCCAACTTATTATTCTTCTTTGTTGTATTTGTAGGATGTAAGAATCCATATAAACTATTTCTTCTCCTATCAACCCATATGTTGTGGAGGAAGGTATAATGGAATTAAAAGGATAAATGAATTATTGAATATATAAAACTCAAAAACCACTATATTAATTGAAGGGAAAAAAACTTACATGATTGCAAGGTAAACCCATCTTATATCTATCTCCTCCAAATTTATGAACTCCCTGAGATCTTTCATGCCAATTTTAAAGGGATACAATAGTCTTTCGGCCACATTCTCATAAGGCATCTACAAGTTGATTTGGCCAATGTTTTATGAAGCTTTTGTAGTCGTGCCAAGAAGGGAAATTTTGTCATATCTTGTTAATCCTATTAAAATATAAAATACAGATTATAAATAGGATGCCAAGAAAACTCAAGTAATAGTAAAGTATTTACTACTATTGAAGGTGTTACCACCATGTGAATAAGATTTTTCAACCAAAGGATGAAAAATCCTATCGCCTAACCTAGTATGACAACCTCTTTATCATAACCAAGACGTCTACAACTTCCTTCCCCTCATGAACACATGTCACAGTAACCCTGTCAAACATGTATACTTACTCCTAGAGTATAACAGTGTATTTGCATCACTCCACAAGCTGTCATATACATGCAATTGAGCAAATGATTTTACCTCAATATCATGAATCATTTTCTCTATACTATCTTCATCTACGACATCCACAACTTCCTTTTTGTGCGACGCACAAGTAGTTACTTCATCATCATGTCATATCTACCTTGTGTACTGAAGATTTATTCTGTCACAAAGTAGGTGATCCCTTATATCATTAATATCCCGTTGGCTCTCATTTAAACAATTGACACAAGAACAAAAATACATCCCATTTTTTGTAGGTGCATTCCTTCTAGAAAAATTCAATAAACTTTTACACCATACTCTCAAATTCTTCACTAGTTCTCAGAGTATTCATCCAACTATTATGATCCATCTAATTACTACTTAAGACATTTCCAACAATACTCAAATTTAAAACAATTGTCAAGAAAGTACATGTAAATATGAGTCAATGAAGGGATTTTCTTTTAATAATTTTTTTAAAAAAAATCAATAGCATTTCCCCTTAATAGTAAGACATCCAAAAATTTCAACAACAACCCATTTCAGCTTATTTCAAACAAAACTAACTAACAAAACATAAAATAGAGAAAAGTGTCAGAGTATTGCATAAAGCTTCAGCAACTTTATTTCATCTAACAATTTTCTTCTTTACAAACACTCCATAATAATTCCCAACAAAGATACATGCTTAAGCATTCATAAGGCCTCTTAAGTTAAAATTCTTATATGAATTAAACTTATAACCAGCATAAAACAATGTTCAAGTCCATTTTATTCTTCTTATAGCATAGGCCTTAGTTATTTAGCAATTTCAACAACATTCCAATCAATTTCTTCTCTTAGACATTTTATCAAACACATTGAGTGAAATCAAACAATTATGTCAAACTCCTTACTCTACCAAATATATAATTTTCAGTATTAGAATTAAAGTGTTGATTAGTATACAATCAATCTACATAAAATCCAGCCAAAGTACAAACTATAATTTACTGTGATGGGAAAAAAGAGAAAGCATCAAAAGCGAAGTTGAGTACCTTAAAGGAGAAGAGTGGGCTATGGGAGTGCGCAGAGGGGTAGAGCTGTGAGACACAAACAGAGACGAGACAAGCATATAGAAGTGCCAAGAAGGACCCACAACTGAGAGATAGAGACAAAAATGATGATGATGGAGGAGTCACGATAAAGGAGGACCCACAACGAAGGAGGAACTGCGACTGAGAGACGGAGACAGAGACAGAGATGAGATAAGTAGATGGAGGAATTGAGATGGAGGAGGAGCTGTGACGAACAAGGACATGTGAAGGAGGAGAAGCAGCAACAGTGGATGATGAGGAGTGATGGAGGGAACATGAGGATGGAGGACAGAGGAGGACCCACAATGGAAGAGGAGCAGTGATAGCGGAGGATCCACGATGGAGGACGACGAGCAATGATGGAGGGAATGCAATCTAGTTCGAGAGCTTTTGGGTGGAGGAGAACGAGTTTGTTATGAATCCAATAATGTTTTTAAGGCTGCTTTAGGCATCCTTTTTTTAAAATGGGACGCCAAAAGCAGCATTTGGCATCCTTTTTTAAAAATCGGGTACCTAAAGCTTTGGCGCCAAAGTCTTTTAGTGTCCCTTTAGGCGCCAAAGTCTTTTAAAAGGGATGCCAATGCCAAAGATTTGGTGTTCCTTTTGAGAAAAAGGACGCCAAAGATGCCAAAATCATAGCAAAAAATTGCAAAAATGTCATCACCTACGTTTTGATGTCCCTTTTTCTAAAAACATATATTAAAGATGGATGCTAAATCTTTCCTCTGTAGTAGTGATTGTTCAAATATGATTGAGAGCATACTTCACTACTTTCAATCTCCTTTAGAACTTGTTTTCTTCTAGAGTGAGGCTGCATATTATATGGCATGGTGAAAATGATAGAAGGCATTCTTGTTCTAAACCATTCTTAACCTAAACACAAGCTTGCAGATATTTTTAAAACATTGCAAAATCCTTTGAGCTATACACCTTCTTTTGTTTAGTCTATAATATATCACTTGTTTATAGGACTATTCGACTTGTTAATAATGTATATATAAGACACTTGCAAATCTTCTTTTGTTAAGAAATTAATTTAACTTGTTGATAAAAATATTTCACTTGTTCAAAGTGCAAGACACTTGCAAATGAGTAATTATTAAGAAATTGATTTATTTTGTTCATAAAACTATTCCACTTATTTATGAAATGTTAAATACTTGCAAATGAGTAATTTTTAAGAAATTAATTTATTTTGTCAATATAACTATTATACTTGTTCATAAAACTATCTTACTTGTTCACGATGCATAAGACACTTGCAAACTATGATGTCAAGTAGATCGGGATATAAAATTATTACATACATTAGTTTTTGAGTATATTAGTTAAAGAGCTTCATTGACCCAGTGGTCATTGCTCTGTTAGACTGTCACCCAGTAGTCAGAGCTCCAGCAACGAATGTTGGCCAGCAGCCATAAAATGTTGACTTTTTAAAATAAATAAATAAAGAGGGGTATTGATGACTTTTCATCATAAAATTTAATTTCATTTTACTCCTAGGTACTCCAGTGATGTTTTATAATTTATTAGGGACCATTTAACATTAACTGGCTTCAGAGGTCATTTACTGAAATTTCCCATTATTTAATCATTTTTGTATCTTACCCTCGTTTGTCCGCTAGTCCTTAAACAATACTATATCATTAGCAGCCTCAAGCTTAATAAATAAATAAATAGAATAAAAATATAGAAAAACTATAGCAGCCTCCGTTCACTGAAAATTTTCAACGTGAAAAAAGTCCACGTGGTGTTATTTGGATTGAGGTGAAACTTATTTTTAGCTGGTGCAGTATTTCGTATGTACAACTTATCTTTGCCTATATGTAAAAGAAGCAAAAATTTCCAACAATTTTCGCATACATATATATATATTGGATCAATCCCACCATGCTATTCACTTCACGGGAATCTCATCTCATCTCACTCACAAAACATGGCCTCCTCTTCCATCCTCTCCCTATTTTCTATTCTCTTCCTCTCTTTCTCTCTCATCTCCACTCACGCAGCCAACTTCGAGATCGTCAACAACTGTCCTTATACTGTCTGGGCTGCGGCCAGCCCTGGCGGTGGCCGCCGCCTTGACCGTGGCCAGACATGGAACCTCTGGGTGAACCCTGGAACAGTCATGGCTCGCATCTGGGGCCGAACCGGCTGCAACTTTGACGCCAGCGGCCGCGGCCGCTGCCGGACCGGAGATTGCACCGGCGGCCTCCAGTGCACCGGCTGGGGCGTCCCTCCAAACACACTCGCGGAATTCGCCTTAAACCAATTCGCCAACCAAGATTTCTACGACATATCTTTAGTGGATGGCTTCAATATCCCCATGGATTTCTACCCTGTGAACGGACGTTGCCACAAGATAAGATGTACGGCCGATATTATTGGACAGTGTCCTAGAGAATTAAAGGCTCCTGGAGGATGTAACAATCCATGCACAGTGTTTAAGACCAATGAATTTTGCTGTACTAATGGACAGGGAAGCTGTAAGGCCACCAACTTTTCAAGGTTCTTCAAACAAAGATGTCCCGATGCTTATAGCTATCCTCAAGATGATCCAACAAGTACTTTCACTTGCCCTGCTGGTTCCAACTACAGAGTTGTGTTCTGTCCCTTGGGTTCTTCTCATGTTCATCTTGAGATGCCTGGAAGCTCGAGCACTGAGTATTGATGAAGAGCGATTGAAGTATATGTGACTCCATGTGCTTCAAAATGAGGTTTTCTTTGTTGAAAATCTTTACTTTTGAGAATAATTAATAAACTTTGGAGTTTTGTGGTGTGGTTTTGTAGTGGGGTTGTGTAAGGAGTGTTGAAGATTAAATAAATGAAGGTTATGGTCTTATGTAGAGGTTGTAATATGGTCCAATCTGTTGGGTTTGGGTTAACCCGTTATGGGTTGGGTCCAAAAGAACCGTATTAATATGGGTTGATATTTAGTCAATCTAACCCATAACCACTGGGTTGGTAGGTTGGTCCGTTCAACCCATATTATTTTTTTAAAAATTTTTTTAACACAATATACTAAAAATTATTTTTTCTACAAACATAAACCATAAAGAAATTAAAAATTCATTAAAAATTAAACATTAATTACAAGTCCGCACATAATAAAAAAAATATAAATCCAAAAGTTATTTATATTTTAGTATACTAAATTAAAAAAATATAAATCCAAGGGAGGAGGAGTATTTATAACACGTCTTAACTCTCAAAGACTCAAACTAGGCAACTGGGCATCAAGTCACAACCCCAAAAAGCATCAATGGAATGGATAATAATGAATGACTCAAAAAGCTATGCAAATTGGATTGAGTCTTGTTTGTTTTTAGCCTTTCACCCAATCTCCCTTGTCCAATAAACACTAGACAACATTAAAAAAAAAAATAGGCCAACCCACCAACCCGGTGGTTTAACCCGTCATGGGTTAGGACCATATGGGTTTGGGCTCAAAAGAACCGTTCCCAAATGGTCCCAATTTTTCAGAACCCAAATGCTCATATTTACGGGTTTTGCGGACTCGACCCGTGGTCCCACTCCATATTACCACCTCTAGTCTTATGGATCAATTTTAGTCTGTACGTCGCTTTATGTGAATACCTCTGATATTTTTATTATAAGTCAACTTTAACAAAATATCATACACACCTGTAAAGAAATGAAAGTTAAGATATTTGATATATATGTTGGATTAAGTTCATTAATTTTTTAAAATTTCCTTTTATTTAATAATGAGTATTAAATAGGGGATAAAATCGAAAAATAGTTATCAATGACTCTAAAGTTAATTTATATTAGGATCAAAATTTTTTACAAATTAGATTTATAATAAGAATAAGAATAGTATTCTTATAATTATCGGATCATTTTTCATAATATTTTGGATCAATTACACTGATAAAAAAAATTTTAACTCTATTAATTTATCTTAAAATTTAATAATTTTTTTAATACTCTTAAAAAAAATTCAAATTATAATAAATGAAGGATAAAATAGATAAAATTTTTTAATGATGTCTCTTATAAATAGAACTTAAAATAATTATTTCTTTTTCTGCCTTATAAATATATAGAACCATGACCATTTTTAGGTATTTATATTTTATTATTTTTTTAAAATTAATTTTTCTGACTAATAAAATTATATATATATATATATATATATATATATATATATATATATATATAATATTTTCAGAAAGATTATATAATATATGCTGTATTTAAGTAATTTATTTAAATTTATTTAATTTTTTAAAAATTAATTACCTGAGTATTATATTAAGAATTAAAAATAATAGGAGTATTTTTGGCAAAGTCGTGGCTTGTCTGACTAATAGTTTTGTTTGTTAGTTTATGTATAAGCCCAATTTATATAAATGGAGATAAATCTTTTTTTATATATTTACTTCGTAGATCGTAAAGTTACCTCATAGACCATAAAAACCATTTTATAAATCATAAAACTTACCTCATAAACGGTAAGTTACTATTTAAAATCACTTATAAAATCTATCCAAATATGCTAATTATTAACAATGACGTCCCATGTCAGATGCTAAATCTGCAGTTACTAAACATTATAGCCGCTTCAGCATATTGCATATAATAACTAGCCACAAACAAAGACTTTAAATAGAGTAATTGATTAGGGGACAAAACCTGTTCTTTCCATTTAGTTGACGTGACGCTAATGTCATCCTTATCTTTAAAATATATACACGGATGCGAGGTATTCATATTACAAAATTAATTAATTTTGTTAAAATATGTGATGATTTATGTGTTTTATAATCAATTTAAGTCATTTATATAGTAGTGCATAGTATTTTAGTTAAAATACACACTACAGTTGTATAATCTATAACAATTCGATTTGAATCATGTAGGTTGAATAATTGAGCTAGCTAGTGGGAGTTATTTATTTCGATTCAATGTCTGATATTTTGAAATAAAAAATATTATTGTTTAATTTAAAATAAGATCACAACGGTTTTATTTTTAAAAGTTCACCAAGAATAATAGACAAAAAGAGGATATAAATTTAATGGTGAGATAATAAAATGATGGGAAAATAGTTAAAAAATATCTTTTAAGCAAATTAATTGTTAAATGGTACTAATGTGTAAGCAAGCATCCATCATGTGCAATCAACATCCACATATGCAAAAAGCATCTATGCGAAAGTGCAAACATCATTCCCTATGTGCAAAATATCATCCGCCCGTGTGTAACATACCACCCACCGTGTTCAATGGTAACAATGAGCAATTAATTTACTTACAAAGTGTTTTTTAGCAATTCTCCCTAAAATGATTTGTTTCACTGATGGATATATATATATATATATATATATATATATATATATATATATTATATGGCTTATTTGACTGACTTGTTATTGGGGCCATACAGCTGTCGTGCGTTTACCAAGTCAAGCAAAGCAGGTTCCGTGCATGTGCCATTTATTGGGACAAAATTAATATTTCAATAATTATAACAAATTATCAAAAACAGTAGGGCACCTTTTTCTTCTCTTCTTTTTACAAACATTTGTTTTTCTCTTTCATTCCAAATAATAAGAACTTTCTTATTATATATATATATATATATATATATATATATATAGAAATTCATGATGTTTACAGCTCCAATTTTATTTTACTACAAAAGACTAGCAAGTTAGTGACATATTTTAATGATTTCATAGTGAAATAAATTGTAACTAATTGGTTACCTCTAAACTGGCTTAGCGGCAGAATTTCGTTGTGAATTCACTATTTTTTACTGTTTAAAAAATATATCATGTTGATTTTCCTTCGTACCGACAAAAGTATGCTTTATTTGGCATCATGTTTGAATTCAATGAACTTCATTTCCTTTTCAGTGTGGAAAAAGCTAAGGAAACCATGTTTGAGACGCTTCTCCTCTGTAAATGCCACGTTCTATCCTCAAGGGACAAGAAACCCCCTTGGTTCATGAGCCAGTGATAACTTTCAATAATTTAGAAATGCTTTGCTGTTAGGTTTAGAGAAATATTCATTAAGCTAAATTTCTCGACTTTTTTATTTATTTGTTTTCTAGTGTAATTTTGCAAGGGGTTATGTATGTCTATTGATATACACGATATGATTTGCTGCCAAAAATAGCCTTTTAAAAAAAAGAAAGAAAGTTGAAGACCATATGTTTATCCTCAAAAACTAAAGAAGTTAAAGGGAATTTTGGTTTCACCATTTTAATTTTTTTAAAAAATAAAAATCATGTTTTAAGTTTCGATTAATGTGTTCTGAAAAATAAAGAAGTTAAATTTTGTTCTAAAAAAAATAAGAGCTATCTATTTTTTTATTTGGTTACCTTTTTATTTATGTTCTATCACTACTATAAAAAAAGCCTTTCATCATGGTTTTTATTGACCATACATCACAGTTTCAAAACGTCATATATTAATGTGCTATATAACACCCGTTATACATTAAGTTTGATGAGGTCATGATACGCACAACGCTGTGATAATAAATAACAAGCACATATAAACAATAGTCATATTTAGTAATGTTGTCATAGTACATAATGGTCTCACTTTAACGATCGTTATATATTTAACATATGTAATGGTTCTTTCACAGAAACCGTTATGTATTTATAGTATTCTTAGTAGCTTTATGTAGATAACATTTATATATAGTTGACATAAATAATGGTTGTTAAGTTATAATCGTGTAGTTTTTAAATCAATTACAATTGTTATATTATAATCAATATGCACTACTAAAAAAAAGGGAGTTGTGGCACTTATATTTGAATAAAGTGTGGTGCTTAGGACACGCTACATATACAAATGTCACTAAAAGAAGCTGTTGGAAGCGCCACAACTTATAATTTTTCTTAATAAACCCTTCCTGTAGCGCTTCCTGAGCGCTACAGGAAGTCCTAACTTCCTGTGGCACTTCCTCCATTCAGCGCCACAGGAAGTGGCGCTGAATTTTTTTTTTTACTTCCTGTGGTCCTTTTCTAAGAAAGCACTATATGAAGTATTTTTCAAAAAAAAATTATATATTTTTTATTTTTAATTCATACCCCTATAAATTTATTGTAGTGGATTGCTTTAAATACAAATTTCTATATCCACAACAAAATAAAGAAAAGAAAACATCAATGAAATAACTCAAAAATGATACAAATAAATAACTAATTAACAAAATCAGTACTAAATATATTTATAACAATTATGAATGAAATACAACAAATTCAACTTAAATAAACAACAGAACAATTGGCAAGAAACAACACCTAGGCTAGTTAATTAAATAGTGCCTAACTAGTGGTTTGCCTAAGCACATATTCACAACATTCCTCGATCACTTTATTGACTTAATGGTCAGTCAAACTGTCACAACGTTGATCTTCATAATACTACATTATATACAATCATGTACAAAATGAATTGAAATCACTAAAAATTAATTATTAGGCATTAATCATTTGGATTTAAAACACAATATGAATTGCAACACTAAATTACTTACTTTTTAAGAAATAAAAGGCTAATCATGTCTAATTACATCCTTATGAATTTCATGATGTAATACTCACAATCATTGTTATTGGGCTGGAAAGGGCACTACAATAATGTAACAAAATAGTTAACTCAATTTTTAAATAAAATTTGTTTAATAACAAAATTTGAATAAATTTATATATCAGTACCTGTATCTTCTTCTAGATATAGCTATTGACAGGGTCAACAACTTTAAAATAGTTTAAGCAGATAGAGGCCTGATATGCAGTCAATGCATTAACAAAACAAATAGAAATTGATTACTTTTGCTTAATCAATCAGACACGCAAATATTTACACATACACGCATACGCTAACCTATTGAACAATAGCAACATATCAGGATGGTTATCTAGAAGACCTCCAATTAGAGGATCCACATAGTAAATGTGAGGGTCTGTAGGTTCTGCTGGATTGATAACAATCAATATCCCATGTGCCCTAAAATATTTTAAAAATTTTTCTTCAACAATCATGTTATGGTAAAAGTTAAACAATAAAACAACATATATTGAAATACTACCACTAATAACTTACCCCGTATTATATGACACTAAAAATAGCATAGTTGGTGTTTGTTTGTTTTTTTGCTAAAGTTATCATTCAGATTATTAGATTGTGCATGCATATCTACTCTGCCCCCATGCTGGCCAACGAGATATGGATTTATGAATGAGAATTGGACCTTGTCTGTATCCATTAAGATGGTATGGTACAAGTTCCTGGTACAAAACAAACGTGATTAAAACTAAAAAATTGAATGATAAATAATAATAGCAGTGATAAACGATGATGAGTAAGTACCTAATCCAGATGTTGATAACCTGAGCACTGACCCATCCACGATTAAATATTTTGGCCAACACATCACCATTAATATGATCAACTATACCACTAGCATTGTAGATGTGTCTATCAAAATGTAATTTCAGACCTCCTTCGCGGATCAAATTTAGTGCAATCAATACCAATTGATCACGATATGAGGTCATTTTTTCTTTTGCTCTATTGGCTAGCTGATGCTTTGGACTTTAGTTGTCTTGTCGAACACTTAGAAATCTTGCTATGTAGTTGAATTTCTTTTCCTTTAGACTTTCCAGCCTGCAAAAATCATGAAATTAAATCATATAGTTTTAGATGGAAGTGAAAAGGAAAAGTAAAAGGAATTGTAAATGAACTACATTTTCACATGGCTCGATAAGACCTACTGGCCAAGCAACATAGCCACCTACAACATCTTTCACCGTTGTTTCCTCATCTAGAGAAGGGATCGGTAAGAGCTCATCTTCATTCGTGTAGATGTCAACCCTTACTCATAGTATGTTGTCAGGTAATGGTGAATTGTGCAGTGTATCATTATTGGTGTTGTAGGAAACACCTACTGCAACCGTGTTCTTGGAAACTTGATCGATGTATAACTTGCACGTTGACTCGCCCTATGGAACATAGAGTTAATATATTGAGATTTGCTAAATTATAATGTAACAAAATGTTAAGTAGAGAATAAATTAATTACCAAAGGAATAGGGACTTTAGGCATGGAAGTGCAACTATCCTTGAAACTTGGGCTGTCACAGGTGGGCACATGTTGTGTTACCCTACATTGCACCAAGTGTTCAATTTGCATCCTCAACTGCGCATTTTGTTCTTGCATTAAATGCATTTGTTCCAAAAAATTGTTCTTGCATTTGATGCTTGAAGCTATTTATCTCCTTGCACAGTTGTAAAATGTCACTTTGACTGGGGCGCTTTTGGCATCCGAAGTATGATGTTTGTATTGCGATTGGTAGCCACACAACGGAAGAATTAAAATTTAAAATTGTAAAAATTTACCAATCCCAATTGCAGATCTATCAAAGGCATTTAAATCAAGTTAGAAAGAGTCATACCTTATTCATGTTTGTTAGAATGCTCACAATCATCAACGTATTGCGAGTTCTCAAATCTCCATGCTTGGTTGCTCCTGAAATAATTTCCCCGGCATCTACATGTTCGCTAATTCTTCTTAAAAGAGCATCAAACTCTATGAGTGTGAGATTAACCATCCCCGACATCAACATGTTGGCTAGTTCTTCTTTGGAGTTTTTCCTTTTGGATCTTGAGGAGTGAACTACTCAGATCAGCTCCCTCTACTGGTATCCACACGAATAGGACCCAACACCGACAGCGTGCTAGCGCCTTCAATGTCCTTCTAAGGTTTTCTTGCGGCTCTCTATTTTTTCATCATCTGTAGAAAACTCTAGCTCTCATCCTTTATAACTAATCAGGGTTATATATTTTATGATAGATATTGGATTTTTAAATTAATCTTAATTAATTTCAAAAATCATTATCATATCAATTAACACTTAATTGTTTTGATAATCTAATTAAATAAATATGATTTAATTAAATCTGTCTAACAGTTTTAATTTAACCTATTTATTTAATTAGAATAAAGAGCTAATGGAATTAGATTTAATTTATCTTTATCAATTAAATCTAAGATATTATCATATAATATCTTTATATGTATACACAATATAATAATATTATCTTATAATATAATATTATCATATATTTAATATATATTATCAAATAATACACACACACACACATACACACACACACACACACACACACACACATATATATATTATAATATTATCGTATATATAATATATATTATCAAATAATATATATTATATATGTATGTATGTATGTATTTCAAAAATACATATGTGTATATATAATATTATTAATTTTCTTTTCTAAATACACACACACACACATATAAATATTTATTAAATAAATATTCACACAACATATGTATATAATATATATATATATAATTCTTCCACCTTAAATTAAACATTGTATTCATTGAATCTTAGACGCATATTAGATTCAATGAATTTGGACATTATAGCTTGTGTTGGGCTATTATTGTGTGCGACCCTGTAGGCCCATATGAAGTTGGTAGTGGGCCAATGACAATACTAACCCACAAGTCGTAAGTGGCCTCTAAAAAGACATTACAACTACCCAATTCATATGAGGATCGACAATATGATATAACCTATCATACAACCATATCACGTCCCTTTTGTCACACGATATTTCGGTCAAGGATGAGTCATAGAGAATGTCATCCTCCTATTTCTAACTATTACTTTCTCGATCCCTGAGTAGTCTGACTCTAAAATGGAAACTCCTTTCCATCATAGTATAGCTATACATTTCTCAGACTCACTCATCGAGGGGCCTAGTAATATCTCTCTACTAATGTGAGGGACAAATTCCATCTTGACCATTTACATTCCTTTGCATGAAAACCACTAAGCACGATTGTAGCCTTTATCATCACCTGGTTAAAGTTGACTTTTGACTAAGTCAAAGCTTAGTGACTCTCATGTAGGAATCCATGATGATCTCAGGTCAAAGGGCATTGTGTCATAGTTATATATGAGATAATCTTATGACTTGATACATGCAGCTTTCTCATAGCGGGTCGGTCTAGCATCTTGTACTTCTACAAGTGCCTAAGACTTTAATTCGTATCCCCATACCTTATCAAAGTCATACTGGTCTTATTTCATCTTTGCTCCCACATAGATGATCGATCAGGGACATTTAGGATAATCATTATGATTTATCCAAGGATACAGTTATCACAGTGAACATGCGAATAATGTAATAACTAAATGGAGAAATTCATTGAATAACAATGTTCAAAGTACAATGATTGGCCCCTAGGGTACAATTTCCAACATCCTCTTACTTGTACTGGTATAATCATTAATTTACCTAATTCACGTTGTCCGAACATGACGTTCATGCTTTACCTGTGCAATCAGCTTAGAAAGAGGATTAGCAACATTGTCTTCTCCTGCTACTTTGCATATTTTTATATCACCTCTATAATTGATTTATCTGATAAGATGGAATCGCCTGAGTATATGTTTGGTCCTCAATAGCTTCGCTATTGTCACAAAACAAATCAATTGGATTTGGAATGGTAGGCACCACCTTTAGTTCAATAATGAACTTTCTGATCTAAACGGTTTCTTTAGCTGCATCTGATGCTGCTGTATACTCAGCTTATATTGCAGAATTTGCTATAGTACTTTACTTGTAGCTCTTCCAGCTTACTGCAGCATTATTCAAAAGGAATATATATCCGAATTGCAATTTAACATTATCTGGGTCAGTTTGGAAACTTGTATCTGTATAACTAGTTACACAGAGCTCATCATCCAATCCACCATATACCAAGAATAAGTCATCAGTCATTCTCAGGTACTTTAGGATATTCTTGAAAGCAGTCCAACGACTCTTACTACTCTGACTTAGGCCTATTAGCCTCTTGAATCTATCTTTATAGATTCTAATCTCTAGGATATAAGTGGCTTCGCCTGAGTCTTTCATTGAGAAAGACTTCCCTAACCAAGACTTGACACTCTGTAAGGTAAGAATGTCATTCCTAATGAGTAGAATGTCATTTGCATAAAGTACTAGAAATACAACTGCGCTCCTACTAACCTTCTTGTAAACACAAGATTCATCGATGTTTTGAATGAATCCAAACTCTTTGACTACTTCATCAAAACAATGATTCCAACTCCAACATGCTTGCTTTAATCCATAAATAGATCTTTGAAGCTTACATACCTTACCAAAATCTTTTGGATGCATTAAACTTTCAGGTTGTGTCATTTACACATCCTCAAGGAGCATTCCATTAAAGAAGGTTGTTTTGACGTCCACCCATCATATTTCATGATCATAATATACTGCGATGGCAAGAATAATTCTAATTGATTTGACTATTGTAACTGGGTAAAATGTTTCATCTTAGTCTACACCATAAATTTGAATGAATCCTTGTTCAAATAGTCGTGCCTTGAAGACATTTATTTTTCTATCCATGTCGGTTTTCTCCATGAAAAACTCACTTGCACCTAATAATTTTTACACCTTCGGGTGGATTGACAACTAAGGTCCATATCTAATTATTGTATATGGATTGCATTTTAGACTTCATGGCATTTAGCCATTTCTCGGAGTTTGATCCCATTATGGCTTCTGGATAGGCGGTTGGCTTATTCTGCTCAATGAGCAATACATTATACTTCTAGTAATCATAATCCATATTTCTGAGGCTGATGCTGTATTCTATCAGACCTTCGTGAGCCTTGTGTTACTTGAGCAGGCTCAACTACTTGTTGTGAGTCTTCTCTATTTTCCATATGTGGTTATGTGCTGCTATCTTATGACTCTCGAACTTCTTCGAGATGTACCTTACTCCCACTGGTTCTTTTAGAGATAAACTCTCTTTCTAGAAAGATACCATTTCGGATAACAAACACTTTGTTATCGGTGAGATTATAGACATAATATCCCTTAGTTTCCTTAGGATACCCCACAAAAAGGCACTTTGAGAATTTATGCGATAATTTATCATAGGCTTCTTGTTTAACATAAACCTCACATCGCCAAATTTTGAGAAAAGATAAACTAGGTTTTTTCCCAGTCCATATCTTATATAGTGTCTTTTCAAATGCCTTAGATGGAACACGATTTAGTGTGAACGCATCTATCTCTAGAGTATAGCCCCAAAAGAACAGTAGAAGACCTGTTTGACTCATCATAGATCGAATCATATCTAATAGTATTCGATTCCTCCACTTAGAAATGTCATTCCATTGTGGTGTTCTTAGAGGAGTTAGTTGTGAGATTATCCCACAACTCCGAAGATGGTCACTAAACTCTTGGCTCAAATATTCACCACCTCGATCAGATCGAAGTGCTTTAATTATTTTTCCAAGTTGGTTTTGTACTTCATTTTGGAATATTTTGAACATTTCAAAAGATTCAAATTTATGTTTCATTAGATAGATATATCCATATCTACTAAAGTCATCCATAAATATAATGAAATACATATAACCTCCTTTGGCAGCTGTATTCATTGGTCCACATACATATGTATATATAAGGCCTAATAAATCAGTGGACCTCTCACTCTGCCCAGGAAAAGGGGCCTTTGTCATCTTTCCTAATAAGTAAGATTCACATGTATCATATGATTCAAAATCAAATGATTTAAAAATCCATCTTGATGGAGTTTAGAAATGTGTTTCTCATTTATATAGCCTAAACGACAATACCATGGGTAGGTCGGATTCAAATCAATTGACTTGATCCTTTTGGTTTTTCTTTTCAGATCTTTAAGGTAGAGTTTGCAATTCCTCTTCCAATGAACAGGTTCATTGTAGAAGAAGCATACTCCTTCCTTTGGCGGCTTTACCTTCTTGGCTGCAGGCTTAGTTTCGGGCTTGTTTGACTCTTTGGTCTTACTACTTGAGACATTACCCTTTTCCTTGCCCTTGCCTTAGTTTTTAATACCCTTTTCTAAACCATGAAAACATTGCTAGCCTTTTCTTAATGTTATGCTCAACAGCTTTGAGCATCCCATGCAGTTCAGAAATTGATTTTTCCATGTTGTAGTTCATGACAAATTGGTCATAACTTTCGGGAGTGAGTTTAAGATCAAATCTGTAGCTAACTCCTGGATCATGGGAAATCCAAGCCTCTCAAGGTCACCAATATAGCCTTTCATCTTTAACACATGAGTATTAACTGATGCACCTTCAGCCATCTTGTTGGAATGTAAGGCCTTTATTGTACCATACCTCTCTTGCCTTTCCTGTTGCTGGAACATTTCCTTGAGATACACAATTATCTCATGAGCCTTCATAAGTTCTATATCTCTTTGGAGGTCTGGAACCATGGTGGTAAGTATTAGGCAACCTACATCCATAGAGTTGTCCTTATGCTTCGTGTAAGCATCTTTTTGAGCTTATGGAGCATTAGTTGCAGGCTTTTTAGGAATGGGTTGATCTAGGACATATACCTTTCTTTCTTGCTTGAGAACAATTCTGAAGTTCCTAAACCAGTTAAGAAAGTTTGTCCCATTGAGTTTGTCCTTCTCAAAGACTGATCGCAGTGATAGTGTAGCAGTATTACTAGTTGACATGATTCTACAATTAAAATATGCAAAGTTATTTAGTAATCTCCCACTAAATTAACAACCCTCAATGTTATAATTAGTAGGCTAAGATCCATATTTTGCTTAAATTTAAGTCTGCTTTGGCAGGATGCTTAAATTCAAGTTATTTAAGTAGGCAACCTCTTTACCAATTACATCATATGTAACTCTTCTTAGATCTTTATGGGATTCGATCATCATATGATCCGGCATGTTTAATCCCATCTAATGCCTTGAGACCCAAAACCATTTTGCTAATCACAATTAAGTCAAAACAATAATGAATCATTGTGAGTAGCACCATTACTCACTCTTATTTTACCAAGATAACTCAAATGCATCCACTTTGGTGGAACCTACAATTGAGCGATCTAGGTTTTAACAAGTATTCATTAATTGATGGCATTATGACTTAATATTTTATTTAGAGGGCTTAATCAATTAATTTTGTTTATATAAATGCAATCGTGGTTGTATCTAATACAAATAAATACATATAAATGCAAAAGTATGCATGCAATGATCTAATCAAGAGCATAATTCAAACGTGACACATGGCTCGCCTAACCTAAAATCCTCCCAAGCCAATGAGAGGACTTCTCTAAATAAGAAAAAGAAATACATTGAGAGAAACCTCGTTTAAACATACGAGAGAAGTGAGATGAGAAGAGAATGTACATTGAGACTATTTAGAGGAAGACACGGCACGCATGCCGTATTTAAATATTACAACCCTTGTAAAAACTAAAATCATATTGTTCACCATACCCAAACAATTTTGAGAAGTAAACCACAATAATCAACAGTTCATACAATATGAAAAGTAATAAATGTCATGATTAGGTTATATCGAGTTACGAATAGTTAGCTACGGTAGTCTCGCTAGACTTCCAGATTTTTTCACCTTAATTTGAAAACTCATAATTAAATCTAGAAAAATCCAATTGCAGTGGTTCAAAGTTCTATATGACCTTCATTAGGTCTGTTTTTGACGTAAAATATAGTTTTCAAAAAATTATAGGTACAATTTTTCCGAAACTAAAATTAATCATCGCTACCACAGAAAACATTCCAAATTCAAAGTCTAACTTCAAAAATTGATATATCCTAATGTACTTATCTGAATTGCACATATTATATATCAAATTAAAGATTATGACGTCTACTTTCATTCTGAAAAGTTTCAGAATAATTGGAAAATATGTGGTCATTCAAAAATTCATCACAATCACACTGCCTCTAAAAATCAAAAAAATGGCAGCACTACTATCATAACTTCAATATTTAGGTTTTCAATCCAACCCTTCTAAAATCATGTTCAACTTATATATCACATATATAAGCACACAATAAGCACTACAACTCAATTTAAATGCACAATTGACCTAGTTCTGATGCCACTATTGGGATTGGTAGGCACACAGCGGAAGAATTAAAATTTAAAATTGAAAAAGTTTACCGATCCCAATTATGGATCTATCAAAGGCATTTATTGGTGTTGTAGGCAACACCCACTGCAACCTTGTTCTTGGAAGCTTGATCGATGTATAACTTGCACGTTGACTCGCCCTATGGAAAATAGAGTTAATATATTGAGATTTGCTAAATTATAATGTAACAAAATGTTAAGTAGAGAATAAATTAATTACCTAAGGAATATGGACCTTAGGCATGGAAGTGCAACTATCCTTAAAACTTAGGCTGTCACAGGTGGGCACATTTTGTGTTACCCTACACTGCACCAAGTGTTCAATTTGCATCCTCAACTGCGCATTTTGTTCTTGCATTAAATGCATTTGTTCCAAAAAATTATTCTTGCATTTGATGCTTGAAGCTATTTATCTCCTCGCGCAGTTGTAAAATGTCACTTTGACTGGGGCGCTTTTGGCGTCCGAAGTATGATGTTTGTATTATGATTGGTAGCCACACAACGGAAGAATTAAAATTTAAAATTGTAAAAATTTACCAATCCCAATTGAAGATCTATCAAAGGTATTTAAATCAAGCTAGAAAGAGTCATACCTTATTCATGTTTGTTAGAATGCTCACAATCATCAACGTATTGCGAGTTCTCAAATCTCTATGTTTGGTTGCTGCTGAAATAATTTCCCCGGCATCTACATGTCCACTAATTCTTCTTAAAAGAGCATCAAACTCTATGAGTGTGAGATTAACCATCCCCGACATCAACATGTTGGCTAGTTTTTCTTTAGAGTTTTTCCTTTTGGATCTTGAGGAGCGAACTACTCAAATTAGCTCCCTCTACTCTAATGTCCTTCTAGGGTTTTCTTGCGGCTCTCTATTTTTTCATCATCTGTAAAACAACCCTAGCTCTCATCCTTTATAACTAGTTAGGGTTATATATTTTATGATGGATATTGGATTTTTAAATTAATCTTAATTAATTTCAAAAATCATTATCATATCAATTAACACTTAATTGTTTTGATAATCTAATTAAATAAATATGATTTAATTAAATATTTCTAACGATTTTAATTTAACCTATTTATTTAATTAGAATAAAGAGCCAATGGAATTAGATTTATTTTATCTTTATAAATTAAATCTAAGATATTATCATATAATATCTTTATATGTACACACAATATAATAATATTATCTTATAATATAATATTATCATATATTTTAATATATATTATCAAATAATATATATATATATATATACATATATATATATATATATACGTATATGTATATATATATATATACATATATGTATATATACATATATACATATATGTATATATACATATACATATATATATATATACATATACGTATATATATATATATATGTATGTATGTATATATATATATGTATATGTATATATATATATTATAATATAATATTATCGTATATATATATATTAATATATATTATCAAATAATATATATTATATATGTATGTATGTATTTCAAAAATACATATGTGTATATATAATGTTATTAATTTTCTTTTCCAAATACACACACACACACATAAATATTTATTAAATAAATATTCACACAACATGTGTACATAATATATATATATATATATATATATATATATATATATATATATTATAAAATTCATCCACCATAAATTAAACATTGTATTCATTGAATCTTAGACGCATATTAGATTCAATGAATATTGACATTATAGCTCGTGTTGGGCTATTCTTGTGTGCAACCCTGTAGGCCCATACGAAGTTGGCAGTGGGCTACTAACAATACTAACCCACAAGTCGTAAGTTGCCTCTAATAAGATATTATGACTACCCAATTTATATGAAGATCGACAATACGATATAACCTGTCATACAACCATATCACGTCCCTTTTGTCACACGATATTTCGGTCAAGGATGAGACATGGAGAATGTCATCCTCCTATTCCTGACTATTACTTTCTCAATCCCTGAGTAGTCTGACTATATAAACGGAAAATCCTTTTCATCGTAGTATGGCCATACATTTCTCAGACTCACTCATCGAGGGGCCCAGTAATATCTCTCTACTAATGTGAGAGACAAATTCCATCCTGACCATTTACATTCCTCTGCATGAAAACCACTAAGCCTAATTGTAGCCTTTATCATCACCCAGTTAAAGTTGACTTTTGACTAAGTCAAAGCTTAGTGACTCTCATGTAGGAATCTATGATGATCTTAAGTCAAAGGGCATTGTGACGTAGTTATATATGAGATAAGCTTATATGACTTGATCCATGCAGCTTTCTTATAGTGGGTCGGTCTAGCACCTTGTACTCCTACAAGTGCCTAAGACTTTGATTCGTATCCCCATACCTTATCAAAGTCATACTGGTCTTATTTCATCTTTGCTCCCACATAGATGACCGACCAGGGACATTTAGGACAATCATTATGATTTATTCAAGGATACAATTATCACAGTGAACATGCGAATAATATGATAACTAAATGGATAAATTCATTGAATAACAATGTTCAAATTACAATTATTGGCCCCTATGGTACAATTTCCAACAGTTTGGTTTATTGCAAAACCAGTACCCCTAACATGACCATCATACTCAGATACTTGCTCGTAGCACTCTGCTCAACAAATCATCTCGACCAATATAGGTGGCCAACTCAGGCTCCTCCTGAGTGATTAATCGCTACCACAAAATGAATTACAACAATATTAGTTATTATAAATCAAATTCATTTAAGTCAAGCTAATTACTTATTGTATACATAATCCAATACTTACACAATATTTTGCTACTCTTCTTGCTTATTCACTACGAATTTCATCTTTTTTGTTTGTGCAACTGGCTACCTCTAGATCATGTCGTGGTACCTGTGTAACTCATATTGTACAGTTGCTTGAATATCAGAATAATGGGAAAATACTATAGGACCTTCAAAGGACTTTTTCCTTTCTTATTCCCATGTCGAGATGCGTTGCATTTAGGGCACTTTTTCAATGTTACATACTGATTTTGAAATAATATACAATCGTTAGGGCATGTATGTATCTTCTCCTAACCCATACTAGTTGTTGAGTAAAGAATTCGCTTTGCCTCATATGTCTTGGTAGGAAGTACATTTTCTTCTGGAAGCATATATCCTAAAAGTTCAAGTAGTGTGGTGAAACCTGAATCACTCAATCTATAACATACTTTAAAGTTGTACAAATTCAACACTGCGAGCAATAATGTGTATTTTGTACAACCGGCATATAATGGTTTTTCTACATTACCTTTTAACTTCTCAAATTCTTTAGGACAATTATGAAGAATCTCTTCGACCAAATTTAGCATTTCTTTAAGATCATCATCTTGATCACACATGCTTCAGTCAAAATCAATTGAAGCACCACTCATGGTATGCACCCGATCACTACATAGATCATTCGTCTCACAATGCCTTGTCCATCGTGTATATGTTTGATCAATCTCATGACATACTAAATGATCTAACAAATTAAGTAGACTAATCCACTTTCCATAACAACAAGATAAGTAATGTCATAAGATTTTGTTAGGATCTTTTGTATGCTCGATTATAAATCTTATAAACTCTTTCACCCCATCTATATATTCCCTTGAACATTGATCAGATGACATCCATTGTCGATCCATCTATATTTTCAACCTATTTTTAAAAAGTGGTTAGTTGCTAGAATATTACATTTACTAATTACTTTTATCTTCTTTTATTTATTTTAAAATAAAATCAGTAGCATAACATCCTAAAAAACTTCATCTTATTCCTATACTAAATAAAACCACTAAATAAATAATGTGCAGATATTAAAAAAATTAATTAATTTAATAATTTTTAAAAAAGAATATACTAACTTTCCTAAAATATCTTCTATAATAATTTACATCATAACTACCATTTGACATAATTAAATTCTATTAATATATGCAATCAATAAATTAAAGCTAGATTGATAATTGTGTACCCAATAAAAAATAAGTGTATAAAAATTAAAAAAACAAAATGGTATGTTAGGTAACCGTGTGACTACCACAAAATAGCACTACAAGATATAGTTAAGATCCCCTTCCTCCTGTTTTATGGATAGTTAGGAGACATTACCTAATAAAATTTTATTTAATGATTACATGTACACATTAAGAATTAAGAAATATATTAAATACTAGTAATTTATATTGTAATATTATATGATAATATTAATTGAACTATAAATATAATAAAATATTAGGAAAAATTAATTAATATTTTATAAAAATATAAATATAAAATGACAATATTTTATAACAAAAGTAAAGTTTAAAATTAAGCAACAATTATTTTAAAATAAGCAATTTTCAGCTATATGAGTTTTTTTTGTCAAAAAAAATTCTTAAGATAGAATCCCACGAACCTTAGGTCCTAAGAAGCACATACATATATATATATGTCCTACTATCACAATTAGTGTTTATTAATTAAGTACTTTATATGCACACTCCAGCTATTAAAGTGCAAATAATATATGTATGTAGGTATATGTATATTGAATGACTTCTTCTATCTTAGTTATGAAAAACCCTTAAAGCTTTAAGGTTGTGTGTGTGTACAGATAGCACTACAACAAAGGAGTGTAAAAATTAAAAAAAAAAACAAAATGGCATGTATGTGTGTGTGTCCAAAGATGTAACATAAAAATTTTAAAAAAAACATGTATGGGTGTGTGTGTCTAGAGATGTAGCATAAAAAAAAAGTATGCATGTGTGTGTCTAGATGTAGTACAAAAAAAACATGGCATGTATGTGTGTGTGTGTGTCTAGATGTAGTATAAAAATTAAAAAAAATGGTAGCATGTATACATGTGTGTCTCCATAAAGATATACAGATCTATATAATTTTTTTTTAAAAAATATAACTTACTTACAGATTCGCAGTAATGGGGATTGAATGGATATACACTGAAGTGGGGACCAATAGAGGAAGAGAGGAAGAAGAACACTATGACCTAGATATGGAGTAGGGACTAAAAGAGTAAGAGAGTATGAAGAAAAGGGAACAAAAGGATGAAGGAAAACAAAGCTTGTGGGGTAAAAGGGAACAAAAGGGGCTGATAATGAAAGAGAGGGAAGAGGCGGACAATGAAATTGGGAGGAGGGAGAGTGTATGGATTTTTAAGGGGAGGAGTGAAATGATAGAGCTGCATGCATTGTGATTGGTGGAGTGGATTTCCTTTATCTACTCCACACCCTTTGGGTGGCGCTTACTTGGATAAGTGTCATCCAAAGCAAATCCAAAGTGGATTGGTGGCGCTTGGTTAGCCAAGGGCCACCCAATCCACACGTGGCAGCTATGACGCTTCCCGCTCCCTCTTGTCTTATGTGGCCCTTTTATGATGAAGTGCCACATAAGACTACCCAACTATTGTGACCCTTCCTTAATAAAGCGCCACATAATCCCAATGATTTAAAAAAAAATAGTTACAAGCTATGGAACTTTTTTAAATAAGTGCCACAAAATGTGCACCATTACTCCTATTTTTTGTAGTAATGATTTATCTACTTAAATACATAACGGTTGTTAAGAAACGACTGTGATGCATCGAAGCTATTTTCTTAAAAATAGGGGGTTTTGCTTTCAATACCCCCTACATATGCATTTTGTATAAAAATGAATCAAAATATATTTACAGTTATTCATACACACACACACACACACTCTATTAAAACCAAAAGTTTAAAATAATCAAACAAATTAGTATATGTATATATAAAAGTTATGCCCGGTCCACTGATGTTGTAGTGTAGTCACCAACTCTTCAACCACTTCTTCCATTTGTGATAGGCTATACCTCGTGCAGTGGGCACCCTGAAAAAATTGTGCATAAAAGGAAATAATAGATCAAGTTAGATATTCTAATATATAGCTGACTAAATGTACATCTGAATGAATGAGTGCGCTCGCGCGCACACAACAAAAATTGAATGATGAATTTTATTTAGATCATGTGTGATTCTGTCTTTCATGTACTGCATAATGTAGTACCCATAATCGTTGCTGTGTTTTGGTTGCTGTAAGCACTATAAAGAATGAGAAGAAAAATGTGTCAGTCAGTCATATATAAACTATATGTGTACTTCCATATAATAACATAGTTAATGGTGAATAATATAGATACCTTTATTGTCAGCCATTAGGAGTCTTAGAAGTGGCCACTAATAAGCTTACAATTGTCGCATTCAAGGTTATTTTACATTTGGTACTTGTATACCGCACTGAGAAGAGACACATATGTAAGGTGCCAAGAAGTAAGTGTCCCTTTTTTTGGTGCCCTCCTAATGAAGTTATTAGGTAGAAAATTATATTGAGATTGCATCACCACCTCCTTCATGTCCTTACTCTAGCTACCCTTAAAGAGGATCATTGGATGCTCTAGCTCTAACCTCGAAGAAAAAAATTATTAGCGAATTCCTTGAGGCACTTCAGACTAGATTGATCAACATGCTTATTCTCTGAGTATGACTTGTGTCTGGATTGATCATTGAAGTGTATGGGATGCTTCCCCTTCTTAGAATGAGTGGTAGGCTTGGACTGATAGGCGGGCTTGGATATAGGGGGCTTCTTTTGAGTAACAGGCTTCTTCTACATCTTTCATACCCAAATTAAACAGTTAGGCCATGTATTTGAAGCCACCCACAACTTTTTCTACTATTTTTGCATCTCCAATGGCTACAAGGAGCTGGTAATGGGGGTCCATGTTGGTTTTGAATTCCACCTTCACATGCATATAAGGGGCAAAGGTACGATATGAGCCATGTTATCCTCTAGGAGGTTGTACATGTGGCCCATGCTAACTGTATGGCATCTAATCTATTTTTAAAACATTCAATGTCCGCCTCTCCTTGAGGTAGATCATGAGGGGGAATGTACAATTGCCTTTAGTTCTTAGGCTCTACACTCTCTTTCATCAACTCTGATTTTATGTTAGAAACTGTATTTGTTTTTCCATTTCATTGTACTATTTATGGAGCTCTTCAAATTGTTTGTTCTTTTTATTTTTGCAAGGTTGCTAGTGACCATAATAATATATCTTGGTCAATCCAAAGCTAACACCCTTAGGAAGACTGGGATGGTCAAACCCTAACGCCTTGGCTAATATGTCCTCATCTGCAAAAAGTAAGCCATGTGTAGTATCTTCATGTGACATATGGCTTGATGTGCATTTAACAATGATGTTGATATTGAAGACATTACTTCTATAAATTAGAGAGAAATATTAATACTTAACATTTTATCAAGAACTTCATTCACACGGTGATTGTCAAAAGAGCGATCTTTATTTTATCTCACCTTAAACCAAAGTTCATAATGGGGAGGTATAATACCTTCTCATTCTAAGTGGACAACTCTTCATCAATACCCACATACTCCTTTCAGCCTCCCCTGTAGTTATAGTTGGGAATATGGGCTGGCCCAGCTCTGCAGGGCCGGCCCTTCATAGGCTCAAGCCTAAATAGGTTGGCTCGTTTAGGCTTGACTCCTGTAAAACCCCCAATTTATGAAGCCCGCGGTCTTACAGGGCTAGCCCTTCACAGGCTCGGGCTAAAACTCATTTTAATTCAAATAAAATTTACTTTCAATTTAGTTATTATTTTGCTTTAAATTAAGATACATTATTTTAAAACTCATAAATTTCTAGTTAAAATAATTATCTAATTTCCAAATTAGCCTATTTTCTTAAACTTTAAATGAATAAACTATTGTATAAAACCAAATAAATCAAACTATTTAATAAGTGTTAGCCTTTTACAAATACTCTATTAGGTACTTAGGTGTCTCTCACATTGATATTTTGATATAATGATATTACATATATTAATTTATTTTAAAAACGGGCCTAAAAGGGTCGGTCCTACAGGACTGACACTTTTAAGCCCGCGGCCCTACAAGACTAGCCCTTTTAGGCCCAATTCCTTCTAAAGGCTCTAAATCATAAGCTGATCCTTGGCCTGAACAAGTTAGCCTGACGGGCTTGGCCTGATTTCCCAGCTCTACCTATTGGGATACACATATTTCTTAACCCTCTTCTTATTCGCCTAGCTTATTTTCCATAAAAACACTTGACACTGCAATTAATATTAAAAAGATACATATAAGCCTTATGAATTGTAAATAACTATTACCTTAAATGAATCCTGGCGATGTAAGTGGAAAAAATCTCTCCAATGGTAAGGTTTGATCGTGGACCAAAGTCTATTAGGAATTGTTGTCTAATTGGCCTCTTCTAGATTTTGCAAGTACGCCTTCATCAATACATGACATAATCTGTGTAGCACGTGCGCGGCCTTCTTAAGGACAAATTTCAACCGAGTTTGGTCTATATCATATGTCAATTGTAAAACACACAATTTGAGTTAATTGTTTTTACAAGTAATTTATATATATATATCTTACTGAGACACTATCCCAAATAATGTATTTGTAGTCTTTCTTTTCCATACTTCAATGATGCAACGAGATAAGAACATTGATCCTTGCCACTACGCCGATTTAGCTGATGAAGTGTGGCAGGTGAACAATTTAACCAACAGAGTTCCAATTCACACGAAATATTCTCTTGTCAGACTTTGCTTTGTTCACGAAAGTCATGATGTAGTGGCCCCTTTTTACAATTTTGTTCCCTTTTTCTATTGGCTCTTCCCGAGTCATGTTTCTAGTTTCCTTAGGGAGATTATTAGCATTAGAGCTACTACAATTGGCCATTTTAATTGGAAAACATAACTCATTCATTCAGCTATAGGTAATAAAGCAATGGGTTTTCCCAAAAAATAATCACGACTAAGGTCAAAATCTAGCTGGGCAAGATAAAGCGAAAAATGAAGAATGCATAATGTAGAATTGAAAATGGGAAATACAAAAGAGAAATCATACTTACAAATAAGGAGAATAAGGAATACGACCTAGCTAGGGCTCCGAAACAAAAAAGCAAGTTAGGTCAATCGAAGCAACTTGTGTGGTTGTTGCTCAGAAGTTTAACAAAAGGTTTGAAGGTTGTGGTTCAACTAAAAATGATCGTCGACAGCCAAAAAAGTTAACAGGAGTTTTGCTGTTTTAAGGTTGGTGGGTAACGTTTGACCTAAGACAAGTATGCTAAATGTAATAACTTGAGAATGTGAAGAGGCGCGAGATAACGGGTGTTTTAAAAGAGGCAACTTAATGAAAATAACTTATGAAAGGTGGCATTTTCTGATGGTCCTTACTTTACAATCATAATGCTTTTATGAACGTTAGTTCACGGGTTTTACATTACAATAGTTAGTTTTTATAAATGATGACGATTTTTTCTTAAAAATTGTTAGGTATTTGACATGGTATTTTAAAAAGTGGTGGATTTTACTTAATAACCGTTATATATTTGACATTTTTTTAATTTTAGAGGCTTATTATTCAACCCATATTACAAACAAAAATTAAAAAAGAAAAAAAACAATGTAAATAAACAAACAAAAAATAAAAAGTTATGAAGATGAATGATCTAATGCATCATCAGATTCTTCCTCATTCAATAATTTGTCCACCTTCTCATTGAGGGAGAAAACGGGGAGGTAAGTTCCTTTAATCATTGATCCATGTTTCCTTCTCTCTCATGTAAACCTGTGCCATATGATAAAGCTCATAGGTTGCGTTAGTAGGCCCTTCAATGCTTATCAGTGGAGGGAGTTCATCTTTTGGTTTATTCCTGATGATGAACCATAAGTTCTCTTGCGTTTGTCTATGATTTTGGTAAAGAACAAAAGTTAGAAGTTGACTATCAGAAGTTGATATGGTAGCGAAGTGAAGTTCAATTTTCAAATGTTTAAATAGAAAGGATTTTGAGAATTATCGTGCCGATCGTGTCCTTTTGGAATGGAAAGAGTTTCACGGGTTATAGAGTCAAATGTGTACTTTAGAATAGAAAGGGCTATAGAGCCAAACGTATCCTTGTATATTGCCGTAGTTATTAATATAAATAACAGTTATTTACTAATAACCATGAATTATCAAATGATTTTTCAAATACTTTTTAATACTTAAAACACAAAAAAAAGCATTAGTGGTTTTCACTCATCGCGCTACTGTTGTCCTCCTCCTCCTATCCCTCCCCCTCTTTGGCATACCATCGATATCAGAGGAAGGATATGAAGGGTGTGAGTGGAAGTCATATTCAACCTCATTTGTTCTAAAAGCTTACTCTATAGAATTGGTTTAAGAGGTTAGGACATAAAAATAGAGAATAAAACAAACAAACTCAAATTTGTTTTGAAAAAAAAATTGAGGAAATTTTTTTTATACTTTTTACTTTTTATTCCACAAAATTAGAGAATAGGCAAAATGGTAGGTTTCAATCATCCTACCCTGAGGTAAGCTTTTCTAGGTTGACCTATAAGGATTGCAACCTATGCAATCTAATGTTGTCACCGGTACTAGCTATCACCTTTTTATACAAACAACAATGTAGTTGGATTTGTTAATTTTATGATACATAAACATCATATTGTTCATGTGTTTGGTGAGTGTGACTGTGTTAATCCATTTAATTTCATCCAATGGAACTTAATGAGGATTATGAATATTGTTGTGGTCCTTCTTAAAGGAATAATTAATAAGTATATAAATATATGTTTAAGTATTGACTCAATAAACTAATTAAATGGATTGGTAACTTGAACTCCATTATCAATTGATGCCAGGATGTCATAGGTTACACTACAAAAAATAGCAAATTACCGATGAAATTTCAATTCACCGATGGAATTACCAACAAATTAGTAAAAGAAATGAAATTACTGAAGAAATCCATTCTATGGCTACATTTTACGTGGCAAATTAATTTACTGATAGAAATTCAATTCCATTGGAAATTATCGATAGACTTTTTCATTGGTAATTTTCAGATAGAATTTCTCGTTGGAAATTACCAACGGATTATTGACGAAAAATTCTGTCTCTAATTAGTGACAAAAAATTTCATCAGTAATCCATCACTAATTTATTTTTAATAAAAAAAAGGCCACGTGACACCCTCAAAAGCTCCCATGTGGCATATCCAAATGCCGCCATGTCTCTATCAACATCTGGCCACCTCCTCCACCTACCACGTGTCACCTTCACATGTGGGTGCCACCTCATCTATCCTAGAGCCATATGTCCCTTCACCATGTGTCTTACATTTTGCGACCAAAAGAGGATTTGAACCCATGACCTCATGCTCGAGCTGAAGCCTTAACTAGTTGAGCTGAAATGAACCGTTTTTATTTGCAAAATATTATATATATATATATATATAATATACTACCTTTGATCCTAAATATAAGATTCAGTTAAATTTTTTTGAAGATATTAAGAAAGCTAATTATACAACTTTAAAGTATTTATATTTATGTTTTTTCTCCAAACTATTTTGTCCAACTTATAAACTAATATATAATCTAATAATACACAACATATAATATGATCAACTAACTTATTTAGCTTCCTTAATCTCTCCAAAAAAATCAACTTGTTCTTATATTTATGACTGTAGGGACTATAGTTCAATATATTATTAAACATTTCTTTTTAACTTTCTAATTTTATGTAAATTTTTATTAATAATACTTATATTTTTTAATTAAAATTGATACAATAATATATATGTTACATATTCAAAGTTTTATTTGTATTTAAAATACTTTTATTTATATTTATATAGTATAATATTTAAAATGCAATTATTTTATTTTATGTTATAATTTGATAGAAAATAATTTTTATATTTTAAATTATTCTATTTATATTTTTTTTATTTACAGACATGTTTTTTTTAATATCAGATTATTTTCATTATATATTTTTGTAGATATAGAGAATTATGAATAGTCAGATTATATTATTCATGTGAAGAGGTGATAGCTGGAGAGTTACCACGATAATAATCGGTGGGATTGTGTGTGACTAATGATATCCCATAATAATAGCCTAACAATCAATAAATAATGAATTAGATAATATGTTGGCCAAAAGTTAATCAGATAATTATCTCATATAATTCTTTATAAGATATCTACAGATTTACTACAATTTTTATTTTAATAAATTATTAAATTATATAATTTATTTTATATAATAAAAATTTAAAAAAAGTAGCAATGCACTTATCAATGGAATTGTTGACTCAGAAAATTCTGTCGCAAATCTGTAGATTATTTTTCTGATAAATTAGTGATGGAATTTCATTGGTAATATCTCAGAAATTACTAATGGAAAAAATTCCTCCAATAAATATAATTTTTCACATAATTTTTTCGTTCAAAAATTTTGTTGGTAAATTTACCGATGGAATTTCCGTTAATAATTTGTTGGAATTACTCATGAAAAAAATTCCATCGGTAATTCCATGGATAATTTCATGCTTTTATGTAGTGTTACTATTCCAAGGGGATCTACTTATCTCATTTAATATCTATTTGTTAATTCATTCATTTTCATACTCATTCACTTATCAACTCATTTTATAAAAGAAAATTATAAAAACAAGTAGTTAGGAAATCATGTTTAACTTAATTGCAAAATTAGTTTTATAGATAAAACTTAGGATTTAGTTAATTAGGATCCAAAATGAAATTGACCTAGTTTACTTGTTTGTATAGATAAAAACAAGCAGTTTAATTTTTTTACCTTTTTTATTGGCAATTTTGATTGATTAGTTAACTTAGGATTCAGTTAACTAGGATCCAAAATGAAATTGACCTAGGTTAGCACTAGTTTGCTGCATTACTAATAAAGTTTTAATTTAACCCCAAAGTGACATGTGCATCGACAATAAACAAATGCTAATGGCATAAAGTACAATTAATGGTGTTAACTTTGGGTTCAAGTCTTCCTAAAAATGCAAAGACCAACATTTCTTAAGGAATAAACTTGAGAGATAAAAAATAACAGTTTCAAACTTTAGGGCTAATACTAAAAATGAGTGTAAACTATGAAGACCAACAATTGTATTAAAAATAAAAGGCTTTGCTGATTTTGCTATTTTTTCTATATGGTAAACCTTTTTTTTTCTTTTTCTTTATTTTTTACTGAAGTTATCACCGAAGTGTACACCGAGATTTATTCTAGTTTTGTCACAACCACTTTGACCTACTTCCGGTCCTCAAAGCTCCTCTGAGATTTTTACTATAACTTCCAAGATTCAGTGGGTTCTTGGCACCTTAGTACAAATGAAAGTTCCTTACCCGAACACTCGCTCCCCCTTACACAATGTAATCTCAAATCACGACTCAAGGTTCTACAACCTTAAGTTGTTTCAATAAAAGATATTAAGTTTGTGATGAAAATCTCTCTCAAAGAGTAAATGGATAATCACTGAAGTATAGAGAATGAAAGAATAACAAACAGAGCACAAAATATATATTGATCGTTGTTCGCTCTTGTATTTGTATATATATATTGTTGTTGTTTCTTGTTCTGCTTGCTTTTTCAGTATTTATAGTTGTGTAGGATATGACCGTTGTGAGTATTTCAACTTATCTGTTGGAGTCCTGCTACTACTTTTGACCGTTGTTGTATTTGAAAACTAGCCATTATATTCTAACGCTCCTCACGCTCCGTAAACCCATTTTTTGTCTCTTCACATAATCTCTTCATTGTAATCCTAGAAAAATATTTTAAACACTAATACAATAAAGTGTTAGATATGAATATATTAAATCAATGATTAGAGACTGATTTCTGGCTTTCTGGGACTCATCACTCGAGTGATCTTGATAGAAACTCATCACTCCAGTGATCTGTCTTGACAGTGCATAGATCATCACATATCATTGGATGGATCACTCGAGTGCTAAGTTAGTAATCCACTATTCCCATCACTTGAGTTATATGTGATGAATCATTAGATGCATCACTCGAGCGTTGTGGTAGTGATCAATCACTTGATGTATCACTCGAGTGCTCTACTAGTGATCTCAAAATAAAGCATCACTTGAGTGGTCTTTTAAGTGATTTGTCAATGCAATAGTAGATCACTTTCAGAATCACTCTAGTGATGTGCTAGTGATGCTTTTCATTCATCACTCAAGTGATCCAGAGCCATCACTCGAGTGGTCTAGGATCATCACTTGAGTGATTCCTTAAAAAAATTTGACATAGAGCATCACTAAAATAGAGTAATTTCCTTACTTCATCATTCGAGTGCTCACTCAAGTGATAGCACTATTTTCATCAAAAAAACTTTCTCTTTGTTTAAAAACCTTTTATTCATTATAAAATCTTTTGCAATATTGTTTGTTATCATCAAAACATGAGTTCTTAACACTTTGTTCTATTTCAATTTTGTTTTCTCATTGCTTAATTGATTTTTCCATGAGGAAGCTAGGTTTTTATAGAGCACTAAAGGTTGAATTATGGAGAGCTGTTTACGGCTTTAGTCTAGTTCAAGATTAAGAAACACTAAAATCATAATTGAAGGTGATTCCTCTGTTGTTATACAAAAGCTCTAGGAGGCAAGGATTAATAGAAATTCACAGAATACGATTTTGAGATCATAACTGCACCTAATCAACATAAATATTCAAACCTATTTCTCTCATACAATTAGGGAGGGTAATTTTGTTATGGATTGTTAGCTAATTCTAGCTTGGGGTGTGGTGAGGTTTTGTCCAGCTTCGTGACACCCCCAACATGTTCTCGATATCTTGTCTAGAAACTTCATAGGAGTTGCATTCCCAACTATTGTCGAGTTGATCAATAAGATTGATATGGGATGATGCCCCTTCTTTACCAAAAAAAAATCATAAGAAACTCGCTATCATGACATGCATGTAATTGTGCCAAGATATGCAACTTAAAGCCAAATGTACATTTTCCTATCTTGAGTATCCAATATATGCACATATGTATCAATGATTGTATAAAACTCATGGAAAATGTGCTGAAATAACATGTAAGGTAATATATAATATCAAGAGATGAACATGTTAGTGGTATAATTACCTAAGAGCAATGGTGACTTGGGTGATTAATAAAGGGAAAATTGCAACAGGTTCAAATTGACAGACTTAATGGCAATCAAGTCCCTCAGAATCATGAAATTGCAGTAAAATCCTAAAGGGCGTAGGTGCTATTAATTCCAAACATGAAACTACAATTTTGCCCATTTGTTAGTAATGACAAGTTTAAAGCATCTAATGATTGTTAATTGTATGCTGCCTTAATTATTTATGTTGTTGTTTCATTGAGTCTATGGGAAGGTATGAATTTCTGCTACTACATAATTGTCTATACTTAATGGTTATTTTTAATTATATTTAATAGTTTTCAACCATTAAATATTGCTAAATATTTATATTGAATGGTTTTCAACTGTTAAATATAGGGTGCTATATATCATAGTTATTCAAAAACAATTGTTATTTATAGGGCCATATATTTGACAATTCTTCATCAATGGATGTTAAATATACCAAGTAATATTTAACAATTATTCATTAAACACCGTGAAATATATTACCAAATACATTACGGTTTAAACGGTGAATCGTGTAACACCCCATGTTCAACTATCAATATTCCTCATATTTAATTAATACATTTAATGGAATAAATGATACATTATGATGTACAACCACTGTCGCAAATATTCCAACCGCCGGTTACACAAAACTTGGCCAAGCAAGGACACAAAGGAGCAACTAATGTCCACTTAAAGGCCTAATATTATAACCTAAATTGGAGCATACAATGACACAAAAAATGGCCTAGAATAAGTGTTAAAATTCAGCCAAAACAAGGGGAAAAGACGGCCAAAACAAGAGGAAAAGAGCAAGACATGAATTTTTACAAAAATGTAAGGGCAAAGAACAAATAATTTTCCCCTAATTCTCTTATTATTTTTGGACAAAGAGGGGAAAACAAGGAAATAGCTACTTGGTAATTAACAAGTCCATATTGAAGTATTATTACCAAGAGAAATTAAAGTTGGAAGAAAAGTCAACAATTTCAACTAAAGCTAATACTTGTAAGAAGCAATTATAAGATGATGCAAGAAACAAATTATATTTCCTCTTCCCTCTATCATTTCGGTCAGTAAGGAAGAAAGGAAAGAGAACACACATACTTGAACATCAAAGGGGCATTTGGAAAAGTCAACAATTGCAACAAAAAGTAAAGAAACAAGAAGAGGCAATTAATTAAACTATCATCATTCCATTCCTCGTCAAGTTTCAGTCAAGCAAGAGAGAAGCAAAGGTAATATATCTATTCATATGGTTAGTTCATACTAAAGCAAGAAGGAAAAGTCAAAGGTCAAAAAGCATATGACATGAGTTAGTAATATGGAAGAAGGGAATTCATATTAATTCAATAGGCTATCTTATTTTCCCATTCCTCTTGCACTTTCGGTCAACTGAAGAGGAAAAGCAAGAGAAATATTTGTGTGGTCACAAATAATTCAAGAAGAAGGGGAAAATAATGAGCCAAGCAAATTTACCTATGTAATTATTACTACTACAAATTATGACATAAGTAAAGAAGATATTACAAAAACCATTATCCTCTCTTTCCATCTTCATTCTCGGCCAAAACAGAACTAAAAGGAGAGAGAGAGAGTTTCAAAGTCTTCAAGAGCCAAGAACATAAGAAGGGAGCTCTTAGGGTTTCCAAGAGGAAGATCAAGGTAAGAACATGCAAAACCTTGTGATTTTTGCCTCCTAATCACTCTATAACCTCTCCTAACCTCTTCTACTCCATTAAATCCATGTTTTTCAAGACAAATCAAGGGTGTAGAGAGAGAGAGTAAATTTCAAGAGGTAATCTCCAAAACTTGATCCTCTTGACTTGTTTGGTGTTGTTGTTGATGTTGTTGGTGGATTTTTTCTTGTTTTTCCAATATGGGCTAAAGCAAACCCTAGGGGAAATGCTGCCAAAATTTCATCTAAACATGTTCATTTAGTGTTTAAATGATTAATCATGTGATTAGAAGTAGTAAGAAGGTGATTAAGCAAGACAAATCAAGAATTGTATTGTGAAGAAACTGTTATAACTGCATTAAATAACTAGTAGCATTCAATTTAAAAGCAGTAAAGCTACAAGTAATAACCAGTTACTTGCAACTTGAATTTTGATAGGAATTAGACATAGCGCGAGCCAAAATCCAAGTGTAGGACAAACGTGGAAATTTGGAAAAGATTTAGGTAGTAACTTCTTTTTACATATACTATGTGATAATTCTATATTTGAATGTCATTCTTTGTAACATGAGCTAGTATCTTGGACACACAAATTTGCCAAGTTGTGGTCAGGGACCTAACATGGGCGGTGAGTAGATCAAGGTGCAAACTTGTAGTTTTGCCTTGGGCAAGTGCACATAGTTTCGATCATCTTACATGACATGACATTGCATATTTATTTTTGCATTCTATTTATTTGAAAGTATGTTGCTACTGAGATTCTCTCGAATTTCATTCTTTTTCAAAATAAAAACATTACAGTTGAAGCTAGCGGCTTAAAAGACAAAGAGGTGGCTACCTGGGAATAGGGCCCCGGTGTAGTCCGAGGCAAATTCTGGTTATCTGTAGTTACACATTTTGTTTTGTGAACGCTCTGTACATTTATAAATATTTTTCAAACCCTACGGGGATTCTCCTGTAATGTAAACATATACTTAATATCAGTATGTTTCTGTACCTTACGGAACTGTGCGCTTAATACTCTGCGATTATCAAAATGTTAAGGGGTTTGACATTTTTGGTATCAGAGCTTAAAGTGGTTATGGTATTTATAGAATAATATACTGATATGGTCTTGTTTGCATGGTGAGAGAAATTATGCGTAAAAGACAGCGACAGTGAGATAGATCACCTTCATCAGGGAACTAGCCTCCCCCAGATCAGCGGATCCCTGAAGGACAGTATCACATACAAATATACAGATCACAACCATGGCTAGAGCTAGTACTCGAGGCCAGCATCACCAGCCAAGTCATTGGTGGGAGAGTTGGGACATCCACTGTCGGATGGTCCGAAGGAAAATCCAAGAAATGTCGACAACTCCAAAGCGGAGACAGCTGTAAGCTAATGAGAAGTTATGGGAGTTTTTCCATAACAAATATCATTAAGCGACACGAGTTCATGACACCTCAGTTGATCAGTACCTCACATACCTAGATACGATGGATATGTAGTACTAGAAGCAAGTTCCATTGGAGCTTAATTTCCCAGATGAGTTTTGGATCTTCACTATCATGGATTTCTTTTCGGACATGATTTTCTGGAACTGGAAGAAGAATGACATTGTTGAGTGAGGGCCGAACGATCACTTCGCAAAGTTCATGGAGCACATGATAGATTACGTGCGGAGGCATATGTACTTGGAGTGACATGGGGCCCATGCATTATATTTTAGGTGACCAAAGGCAACCAGCATGACTTTTAAGGCGAGGGCAGTCATAAGGAACCGATGGATAGAAGCAGATATAGCCAGTATCCACATTTTTGCATAAACATAGTAAAGTTATGCGTGCTCAGCCTAAGGAAATGTCAGGATGGTTGACCCCCTGGGAAGTCACCCATATATGTTAAACATGATGTGTAATATCTTATACAATAGTTTATAAGTTGTATGTTGTTACAAACTTGTTCTAAACTGTTGTAATGGTTTGTTGTACATCAATTTAAATTATTTATGTATCGGGATTTTGTGAAATGAAATATTTGCCCTTATGGCTATGTGCAATTTACCTCTTCCTCATTTTAATATAATGAAACCTAAAGATAATGAAAACCATAGGTAGACCAATAGGTGGAGGTTTTGGACATGATGGTAATACAGCAGGTTATTCTAGAAGTATTGAGGGATAAGCTGCGAGGGCTACAACAGGAACATAATGTAGATTGTAATATCCCATTTTTTCACCAACACATTAATGTGTATATTTGATGTATATTTAATAGAATAAAATGGTTAAAAATGATGTGAATGTATTTATGTGAATTTATGGAAAATATTCCAATCACCGATTACGCATAAATTGGCTAAATAAGGGTATAAGAGACCGGTAAAGGTCCAATATCGTAACCAAAATTCACAAAATTTAATGATCTGGTTAATGCCCTCATTTAAGAGTCAAAATGGGGTTTACCTAAAGAAATAGGCGGAAAATGATTTATTTCAGTAAATCATTAAATGCAGGGGCAAAATGGTAATTTTACCAAAAAGTGGAAAATAATTATTTTTCCTCAAATTCCCAATGATTTGAGCTAAATGGGAATTAAAAAGAGCAAAATGACTAATTGATCATTAATGGATCAATTTTGGTGAATTATTGTGAAAAATGGTTAAATAGTCAAAAAGTCAATGACTTGGTCAACAAGCTACGTGTTGGCACAATGGGATAATTGGAGATTCATACTTTCCCTATAATTCTCATGTGATTTTTGGCTGAATACAGAAGGGAAAAGAGAGATGGGATTAATTAATGGAATTAAGCATTATTGGCCCAATTAGAAAGTGCCATATGTCAAGTTAATTAAGCCAATACCTTATATCATTTTAATCTCCACCTCCAGCTCTCATTCCCGATCAGAATTGATTCAGAAATAGTGAGAGAGGGCTGGAGAATGAGAAGCACGACGGAAGAAGGAGAGAAGCTAGGGATTTCCCAAGATCAAGGTATGGTGCTTAAACCTTGTGATTAGAGGCTTCTAATCCTTCTATGGTCTCTTCTCCTCATCTTCCTACCACTTATTTTCATGATGTTCAGCTGAAACAAACGTGGTGGTAGAAATAGAGAAAACGTCCAGGAGAGAGAAAGTCCAAGAAATCAAGAGGTAACTTCCTAAAGTTGTTCCTCTTGCTTGATTAAGGTTAGTAGAGTTGTTTTGAGCTTGATTATGGTTCATTTGGTACAAGATAATTCAAGAAATGTAAAGAGACCTTAATATGTAAGTGTCTCCAAATCAAGTCCAATGAATGTCTAACTAGTTAATATATTGGTTATAAGTAGAAAGGAGGAGATTGAGCCAAAGAAAATGAGAATCCGACACAACTTTTCTGAGAATTTATTTTCCCTTCTGTGTTGGACGTAGGGAATGGCTTGAAATTTGACAAATTCAATGCTTCCATTGGATTCAAGAGGACGAATTATGTAGGGTCTATGTTGACCCCGAAGTGAGAAAAGGCCTGGAGAGCGAAATGACAAAATTGCCCTTTCTAACCCTTATTTGAGGGCTGTCAATGGTATTTTTGTCATTTGGGATTGATTTAGGTCAATTCGAGGTTGGAAAGGGATTCTACATGCGAAAATGTGTAGGAATGGCCTAAATCATGATTTTGAGAAAATACTGATAATGAGGACCAAATGGGTATTTTGGTAATTTAGCACCAATAGGCTAAATTTACCAATGATATGAGTTTGGAAAGGTATACGGATGAGTAATAACTCATTTGTAATGTTTGGCGATTTCAGGACTTGATAACCGAGTTGGCCTCAGTAGTTGCCCGAGCTTGTACCAAACAGGAAAGTTGTGTAGAGAAGCAACCAGGTAGTAACTGTCTTCATATAACATGACATGCATATGTATTGTTTGTTATCATCATCAAAATGTCTAACATGTTTAGATTGAGCGGAGTGAACACCCGGGGCCTATCGCAGGTCGGGTTGACACTCACGTGAAATGTTCATAATTGCACGAGCAAGACCCGAGGCCTATCTTTACACAGGTACCCCTCACGGCTAAGAGAACCTGTCAAGCGCAATGTCGGTTATGAAGTTGTATTGTATACATTGTGCATAGGTGCCCTTTGGGCTAAGAACCCATCTAGCACGAAGTTGGTTTATGAATTGCATGTTTGCACTGAATAATGTTTGATGATTTTGTTGAAGATTTTATATGAGTGAAGCATGCTTATGTGTGTTATCTTATATGTTTAATGACATTACTACTGAGATTCCCATGAATCTCATTCTTTTCCCAAAAACAAATCTCCAGTACAAGGAGGAAGCTCGGTGGGCAAGGAAAAGGTAAAGAATGATGAGTCGAGGCCAAGCAGTGGATGAGCTAGTTTAGGTGTCAAGTTCCCGTTATGTATTTTGAGAATATTGTAAAGTTGTGGTTTGTGTATGAAATGAAGAGAAGAATGAATATATGTGTTGTAATATGAATTATGCATGAATGTGTTCATTTGTGAAAATGTATATCCAGCAGTGGCATTGTATGGAATTTCTAGCATTTTTCGCACTCTGATATTTATATTCGGTGAGTATTGGTTATTGAATACTCTACCGTAGTGTTTGGAAATAAGGTATCACATTTTTGGTATCAGAGCAATGGTTCTAGCAATAGGCTAGTACTTGCTAGAAATCCTCTGTTTGGATTGAGGAAATTGCACATTCATCAGAATTGTCATGATCAAGGAGTTATGATGATTAACAACATGGTTAGGAGGTGTAGTGAAAGTGGTGAAAGGGTGAAGGAAGTGTTAAAGTTGATTGGGTATTGATGAGGAAGTTTGAGAAGATTTGGAAGAGAGTTTATATGGGAAAACGGCTGGTGAACTCGAGTTTAACAGGCTGAACTCGAGTGCATTACAACCTAAAACTCGAGTTTTCTCGTGTGAACTCGAGTGCAAGAGGAATTTCCCACAAATCACGTGTTTTCAGGCGGAAACTTGCGAGAGTTCAAGAATGAACTCGAGTGAAAAGTGCTTGAGAACTCGAGTTCTAAGTGGAGAACTCGAGTGCATCATGGTTTCTGCTGGGGATGGAACTCTCGGGTGGAAACTCTCAAAGCCAAACTTGCGTGACTCGAGTGTGCTTCAGGTGCAGAACTCGAGTGTACAATGGTGAACTCGAGTTCATGCATATGGTTTCGAGTGTTGAAGTTTCTTTGGAAGAAACTTGATCTACCAAACTCGAGTGCTGACCCATGGACTCGAGTGCACCGTGGGGAAACTCGAGTGCAAGTTCATGTCATGGGGAAATTGTTTTTAAAAAAAACTAAGTTCTGGGAAAACTCGAGTGCTAAGCCAAAAACTTGAGTTTTCAAAAAATAAATTTGAGTGTCTGATTTGAAGTAGGACTCGAGTTTTCTCAGGTGAACTCGAGTGCGATGGTAGAGAATCAGTTGGGTTTCAGCAGTAAGCCAACTAAACTCGAGTGTAAGCTATAGGACTTGAGTTACTGGCCAGAACTCGAGTCCATGCACCCCAAACTTAAGAGCAGTGATGTTTCCCAGCATTTTTGCATGAGCCTTTGTGTGATGTTTGCTTTAGAAATTTTGACACATTGTGCTATGCTTAATGCAAATTACTTCCTTGTAGGATATGGACCCCCATGTGGAGGAATATAGGGGAGCCGGTGTAACAAGAGTAAGGCGAACAGCTCGTAAGAGCATACCAGCTTCTGTGGTGCTGAAGAAGGAAGATGAGTCAACCAGTAAGAGACAAAGAAGTAGATCACCCTCATTTCTTTCTGTCAATCAAGTTCCCTTGGAAGAGCAAATCCCGAAAGGTAGAATTGGCGTGATCCTCAATAGAGGAGGACGTGGACCAAGAATGGCATAGACTCGTCGGAAGAGCGTCAAGTGGCCAGTATACTTTGGTCCTATTGCTAAGGATGAAGCCACATTGGTGGACAAGGATGATGTAGATCCAGAGGATAGTTACCAACATCCAGACTCAGCGGTGGAGTCAGATGCTCCAGTGGAGAAGTTAATCTTCGATCCACCTCCGAATGACGAGTCATGGGAGCAACTGAAGGATTTGTATATGACAGCTTTCACGGAGTTCTTTACTCCCACAGACAAGTATACAACATTTCTGGAGTCAGTGAAGAAGATGTATGAGCAAAGAGAGGAGTTAGAGCTAATGATAGATGATGATATTTGGATCCAAACCACATTAGCCTATCTTCCTGATTTCACTTCTTGGGTCAAGAAAAAGAACGAGATTGTAATAATGGGTCCCTTTAAGTTTGTACCTTTCATTAAGCATATGATTATGTATGTGGTGATTAATATGCATAAAGAGTAAAAGATGAGAGTATGTTCAGTAGGGTAGTATGGGCTTATTTTGATGTAAATATTGAGCCACTTGTGTATATACGACTAAGTGTGTTGAAGCACATGTTTCCTTTTGATATAAATACATAGTTGCTTGAGTATATGTGATTGATGCATGTTGGTATATGACTTTGGAGTATTGTATGAACATATAAGTGTTGGTATGATATTGACATGGTGTTCCTCTTGATAGTGAAAAGGAACAATGGGACGAGGTAGACCAAAGAAGAATGTACCTCAAAATCCTGAACCTAAAAATAATCCATAGCCAAATCTGATGCAACAAGTTTTCACGATGCTGGCTCAACAACAGACTATGATCTAGGACTTGCGAGAAGAAGTCCGGGAGTTGAGAGAGACGCGAAATGTAGATTAGGCACCCCCTGAGAGAAATAATTCTGAAGGGAATCAACCTGAGGGAAATAATCCGGCAGGAAACCAACCTGAAGGGAACCAATCAGAAGGGGATACAGAAGAAGAACAATCATCTGATGATGAGCCACTACAGTCGCATGAGGCGAACATGAATATTCCTATTGTTCAAGAACTGGATGAGAATATGGTCCAATACTGGATGCCTAAATTCATCAAGTATAAGCCTGAGGCATTCCAAGGGAGGTTTACCCACAGCTGCGGAGAATTGGATTAATCATCTTGAGAAGATCTTTGAAGTGCTTGGATGCCCGACGGAGATGAAAGACAGGATGGCAATCTACAAACTAGTGGGTGATGGGGATAATTGGTGGAAGAGTATTGCATTGCTACTGCGTGCTCGAAATATTCCTCTAACCTGGGAATTATTGCAAGAAAAGTTTTATGAGAAGTATTTTCCAAGGTCAGTGAGGGTTAAGAAAGAAAAAGAATTTCTGGCTATCCATCAAGGCGATAACGAGACTATTGATTCGTACTTGTCTCGGTTTATCCGATTGTCTCGTTATTCTGCTTATTTTGAATCTTAAGCATGATGAAAAGTGGAGCTCAGATATGCTCATTGGGGGGTTGAAGCCTGAGATGGAAGAGAAGTTGGTTTCCCAGCAATTCAGAAAGTTCAATAAGGCTGTGGAAGCATGCCGACTTACTGAAGGAAACTTGAGAAGGGTACAGACTAACAAGAATATAAGCCAGAGAGGTGGATTCAGTCACGGAGAAACCTCACAGAAACGAAGAGGACAGGGTTTTCCATAAAGAGGAGGCAATAAAAAGCCCTTTTGGTCTGAAAACCGTGGCGGCCGGAAACCCCCAACATCACAGATGTGTGCTCGATGTGGGAAATCTCATCTAGGGAAATGGTGCAGTGTTCCTACAAGCCAAGTGATCTGCTATGCCTGCCAGAAGCCAGGCCATTTGGTTGTGAATTGTCCTCAACGAGCAGCATCATGACCTGCCGACCCTAGACAACAAAGTTAGGGACGAGTATTTTCCTTGACTCGAGAGGAAGCAAGAAAGTCCCCAGAGCTAGTTCAAGGTAAAGTTATTCTTAATGGTAGTGTATTGCAAGTATTGTATGATTCAGGTGCTAATCATTCTTTTATTGCTTATGACTGTGTTAAGCGCCTAGGAGTGCATGTACATCAACTACCATTCGATTTGATTGTATCTACACTGATGGGTATTAAAACCTTGACTGCTGATGTTTGTTTGAACTGTGTTGTAAATGCTGAGGGACATGAGTCTACAGTGGATTTGATCTGTTTGCCACTCCAAAGACTCAAAGTCATATTGGGTTTTGACTGGCTTACAGTAAATAATGTGTTGTTAGATTGTGGAAACAAGAAGATCATATATCCTACTCAGTAAGAGTCTTGCCACAGAAATGTCAATTTGAATTTCCTCTCATTGGCAGAAGCTGAGAAGTGTTTGAGAATAGGATGTCAAGGATATGTTGTGTTCTTTTCCGTGCAAGTGAATACGGAAATAGCCTTGAGAGATATTCCCATTGTACAAGAGTTTCCTGAGGTGTTTCCAGATGATCTTAGCGGTATACCTCCAAAAAGAGAAGTGGAATTTGCGATCGATATCATGCCTGGAGCCGGGTCTATATCTAAAGCTCCATATTGAATGGCTCCAAATGAGATGGCTGAATTGAAGAAGTAAATTGAAGAATTGCTTGAGAAAGGGTTTATATGACCCAGTGTGTCATCGTGGGGAGTGCCGGTATTATTTGTTAAGAAGAAAGACGAAACTCTGCGGTTGTGTATTGACTACAGGGAATTGAATAAAGTAACCGTCAAGAACAAGTACCCACTTCCCCGGATTGATGACCTTCTAGATCAACTAGCTGGAGCAACTTTATTCTCAAAGATTGATCTAAGGTCAGGGTATCATCAGTTGCGAGTAAAGGCAGAGGACATATCGAAGACTGCTTTTCAAACTCGATATGGACACTACGAGTTTTTAGTGATGCCTTTTGGGGTGACCAATGCACCAGCAGTATTTATGGACTACATGAACCGTATCTTTCGTCAATACCTAGATCAGTTCGTGGTAGTCTTCATCGACGACATTTTTATATACTCTAAAAGCAGAGAAGAGCATGAGGAGCATTTGAGAATTGTGCTCGGTATTTTGCGTGAGAAGCAACTCTATGCGAAGTTGAGCAAATGTGAGTTTTGGCTTTCAGAAGTTAAATTTCTGGGCCACGTGACCTCACAAGAAGGGGTTTCAGTAGATCCCAATAAAGTGGAAGCAATATTGGATTGGAAGAGGCCAGAGACTATTGCTGAGATACGCAGTTTCTTGGGTCTTGCAGGCTATTACCGGAGATTTATCCAAGATTTCTCCCGAATTGCCTTGCCGTTGACCAAGCTCACACGGAAAGATCAGTTATTTGAGTGGGACGAATGTTGTGAAAGGAGCTTCATGGAGCTGAAGGAGAGGTTGACATATGCACCAGTGTTGATTATCCCAGATCTCGAGGAGACTTATGTAGTCTACAGTGATGCTAGTAAGCAGGGACTGAGATGTGTCCTAATGCAACAGGGTAGAGTGGTGGCCTATACCTCTCGACAGCTGAAGCCTCATGAATTAAATTATCCCACACATGATCTGGAGCTGGTAACAATTGTGTTTACGTTGAAAATTTGGCGGCACTACCTATATGGAGTGACTGTTGAACTATACTACGACCACAAAAGTTTGAGATATTTGTATGATCAGAAAGAGCTCAACATGAGACAACCTTGGTGGATGGAGTTGCTGAAAGATTATAACCTAGAGATTAAGTATCACTCAGGTAAAGCTAATGTCGTTGTTGATGCTCTTAGTCGTAAAGTGGTGCTGGTGGCAACTATGATGATACAAGAGAAGAAATTGATAGAAGATTTTAGAGATCTGAATTTGTCAAATCAGATCCTTTGTGCTGGCTATAGTATTAGCCAAGTCAAGAATGATTTGAAAGCTGAAATTGCAGAAGCTCAGATGCAAGATGAACGAACAAAGTCAATCAGAACTATGATTGAACGAGAAGAGACTCGAGATTTTGGTCTGTCGCCTGATGGATTAATTTGGTACAAGCAAAGAACTTATATTCCACTGAGGGATAACCTGAGGAAGAAAATTCTTGATGATGCGCATAAGAGTCGCTATACTCTCCATCCAGGAATGGTAAAGATGTACCATGATTTGAAAGCGGTATACTGGTAGCCTGGAATGAAAAAGGATGTGACGGAATATGTGGCACGATGCCTTACCTGTCAGAAGGTAAAGATTGAGCACCAGAGACCACTGGGATTACTTCAAAATTCTGAGATTCCATAATGGAAATGGGAGAGTGTGACCATGAACTTGGTGGTGGGATTACCCAAATGTCGGAATCATGATGCAATTTGGGTAATCGTTGATCGTTTTATGAAGTCAGCGCACTTCTTACCGATCAGTGCTAGCTATTCACCTGATAAGCTGGCAGAAATATATGTGAAGGAGATAGTGAGACTCTATGGGACACCGAAAAGTATAATTTTTGACAGAGATCCTCGGTTTACATCCAAATTCTGGAGATCTCTTCATGATGCTTTGGGTACTCGGTTGAATTTCAGTACGACCTATCATCCTCAAACGGATGGACAGTCAGAGAGAACCATACAGACGCTAGAAGATATGTTGAGAGCGTGTGTAATGGATTTCAAAGGAAGTTGGGATCAATACCTTCCTCTTGCAGAGTTTTCCTATAACAACAGTTATCATGCGAGTATTCAAGTGGCTCCAAATGAAGCATTGTATGGGAGGAAGTGTCAATCCCCTCCCTGCTGGACAGAGTTATCAGAAAGAAGGTTCTATGGGCCGGATATAGTCGATCAGACTACTGAGCAGATCAGAATGATTAAGCAAAGATTGCTTGCAGCCCAAAGTAGACAGAAAAGTTATACCCACAAACGGAGAAGACCGTTGGAATTCCCACTAGTGCAAATTAACCTTTTTAGACCGCATCATTTAGACTGGTTATTGCGGATAAGGTCTAAAAAAAATGACCGGTGGCAGTTTCGTAATTATAAAGAATTTTTTAGACCGGTTCTTAAAATAACCGGTCTAAAAGATATTATTTAGACCTGTTATAACTAATAACCGGTCTTAAAAGAAAAAAATATGTAATTTTTTTTAATTCCGCATCCTTTAGACCGGTTGTCACTAATAACCGATCTAAAAGATAAAAATTTTTAGACCGGTTGTTATTAACAACGGTCTAAAAGATGCGGAATTAAAAAAATTAAATTTTTTTTACTTTTAAGACCGGTTATTAGTTATAACCGGTCTAAAAGATAAAAATTTTTAGACCAGTTGTTAATAATAACCGGTCTAAAAGATGCAGAATTAAAAAAATTAAATAGTTTTTATTTTTAAGACCGGTTATTAGTTATAACCGGTCTAAAAGGTGAACTTTTTAAGACCGGTTTTGTTAAATAACCGGTCTTAAAAGTCCGCCATAATATTTAAAATCCTTTCTCGCGGCTTTAGCTGGCGCCTAATTTCAAATTTGAAATCTGATATTTATCAAGCTTTTTGTAAACCCCTCCCCTATGTCGCGGCAACTCCTCCTTCCCACATCGCTCCTCCATCCTTAACCATCTCCGCCGTCAAACGCAGAGGTACGGTGGAATCCATTACCGTAAGGCTCAGCTTTTCTTCCCTCCAATTGGTTTAAGGTAAGTGTTTTACTTAATTAGTTTTATACATACTTCATATTAGCTACCGTCATATACTTTAGATCGATTTCTATTGCAAAATTTTATACTCATATTTGCTGCAGGCTTACGATTGCGACATTTGAGAGAGTTTACAAATTGGATTCTTCATTAGTAGGGGCCGAGGTTAGTATTTTCTTCTGTCATTTTCCCTGTTTCTAAATATTTATTCTCCGACAAAATTTCTTAAATACAAAGTTATCTTCCAACTTATGATCTAATTACTTTCTTTTCTAACTCATTTTCTGATATTATTTCATATTATTGAGCCATTCGCAACTCATTATGTATTTGCTTTCGGTGTTGTAGGATTCCTAAGATATGTTCATTGGGTTCTTCATGTATGACTTCACCAGGATATATTCGTGATAAGTAATTATAAGTATGGCCTTAAAAACATGCTTTTAGAATATGTACAAATTAAGTATAATAACGTAATTAATGGACTAAAAAATTTAAAAAAGACACTTTTTAGACCGGTTATTTAAATAACCGGTCTAAAAACTCATATTTTTTAGCCAACAACCGGTCTAAAAAGTATCATATTTTTTAGACCGGCTGTATCAAGACCTCATCTAAAACCGGTCTAAAAAATCATTTTTACCCGGTCTAAAAAATCATTTTTCTACCCGTGTCCAGGTAGGTGATCATGTCTTTCTGAAGATATCACCTGTGACTGGTGTCGGGAGAGTGCTAAAAAGAAAGAAGTTAAGTCCTCACTACATTGAGCCATTTGAGGTATTGGCAAGAGTTGGGCCTGTAGCGTACATGATTGCTCTACCCCCGAATTTGAGCAGATTGCATGATGTGTTTCATGTTTCCCAGTTGAAGAAGTATCAACCGGACCCTTAACATATTATTGAATATAAAGATCTAGATATGCGAGATGACCTTACCTATGAGGCTGAGCCGGAACGGATCATTGACAGACAAGAAAGGCGGCTCAAGCATCGAAGCATACCATTTGTGAAAGTGGTCTAGAAAGGATTATCGCCAAGGGAGGTGACTTGGGAAGCAGAAGAGGATATGCAAAGACGTTACCCGGGATTTATGCCACAAGTAGTGTAGCAAATTTCGGGGACGAAATTTATTAAATGGGGGGAGAACTGTAATACCCCATTTTTTTCACCAATACATTAATGTGTATATTTGATGTATATTTAATGGAATAAAATGGTGAAAAATGATGTAAATGTATTTATTTGAATTTATGGAAAATATTACAATCGCCGATTATGCGTAAATTAGCCAAATAAGGGTATAAGAGACTAGTAAAGGTCCAATATCATAATCAAAATTCACAAAATTTAATGATGTGGTTAATGGCCTCATTTAAGTGTCAAAATGAGGTTTAACTGAAGAAATGAGCGGAAAATGATTTATTTCAGTAAATCATTAAATGCAGGGGCAAAACGGTAATTTTGCCGAAAAGTGGAAAATAATTATTTTTCCTCAAATTCCCAATGATTTGAGCTAAATAGGAATTAAAAAGAGAAAAATGACTAATTGATCATTAATGGATCAATTTTGGTGAATTATTGTGAAAAATGGTTAAATAGTCAAAAAGTCAATGACTTGGTCAACAAGCTACGTGTTGGCACAATGGGATAATTGGAGATTCATACTTTCCCTATAATTATCATGTGATTTTCGGCTAAATACAGAAGGGAAAAGAGAGATGGGATTAATTAATGGAATTAAGAATTATTGGTCCAATTAGAAAGTGCCATATGTCAAGTTAATTAAGCCAATACCTTATATCATTTTAATCTCCACCTCCAGCTCTCATTCCCGATCAGAATTGATTCAGAAATAGTGAGAGAGGGCTGGAGAATGAGAAGCACGACGGAAGAAGGAGAGAAGCTAGGGATTTCCCAAGATCAAGGTATGGTGCTTAAACCTTATGATTAGAGGCTTCTAATCCTTCTATGGTCTCTTCTCCTCATCTTCCTACCACTTATTTTCATGATGTTCAGCTGAAACAAACGTGGTGGTAGAGAGAGAGAAAACGTCCAGGAGAGAGAAAGTCCAAGAAATCAAGAGGTAATTTCCTAAACTTGTTCCTCTTGCTTGATTAAAGTTAGTAGAGTTGTTTTGGGCTTGATTATGGTTCATTTGGTACAAGATAATTCAAGAAAGCCAAAGAGACCCTGATATGTAAGTGTCTCCAAATCAAGTCTAATGAATGTCTAACTAGTTAATATATTGGTTATAAGTAGAAAGGAGGTGATTAGGCCAAAGAAAACGAGAATCCGACACAACTTGTATGAGAATATATTTTCCCTTCTATGTGTTGGACGTGGGAAATGGCTTGGAATTTGACCAATTCGATGCTTCCATTGGATTCAGGAGGCCTAATTGTGTAGGGTCTATGTTGACCTCGAAGTGAGAAAAGGCCTAGAGAGCAAAATGACAAAATTGCCCTTTCTAACCCTTATTTGAGGGCTGTCAATGGTATTTTTGTCATTTGGGATTGATTTAGGTCAATTCGAGGTTGGAAAGGGATTCTACATGCGAAAATGTGTAGGAATGGCCTAAATCATGATTTTGAGAAAATACTGATAATGAGGACCAAATGGGTATTTTGGTAATTTAGCACCAATAGGCTAAATTTACCAATGATATGAGTTTGGAAAGGTATACGGATGAGTAATAACTCATTTGTAATGTTTGGCGATTTCAGGACTTGATAACCGAGTTGGCCTCAGTAGTTGCCCGAGCTTGTACCAAACAGGAAAGTTGTGTAGAGAAGCAACCAGGTAGTAACTGTCTTCATATAACATGACATGCATATGTATTGTTTGTTATCATCATCAAAATGTCTAACATGTTTAGATTGAGCGGAGTGAACACCCGGGGCCTATCGCAGGTCGGGTTAACACTCACGCGAAATGTTCATAATTGCACGAGCGGGACCCGGGGCCTATCTTTGCACATGTACCCCTCGGGGCTAAGAGAACCCATCAAGTGCGATGTCGGTTATGAAGTTGTATTGTATACATTGTTCACAAGCGCCCTTTGGGCTAAGAACCCGTCTAGCGCGAAGTCGGTTTATGAATTGCATGTTTGCACTGAATAATGTTTGATTATTTTGTTGATGATTTTATATGAGTGAAGCATGCTTGTGTGTATTATCTTATATGTTTAATGACGTTACTACTGAGATTCCCATAAATCTCATTCTTTTCCTAAAAACAAATCTCCAGTACAAGGAGGAAGCTCGCAGGGTAAGGAAAAGGTAAAGGATGATGAGTCAAGGCCGAGCAGTGGATGAGCTAGTTTAGGTTGTCAAGTTCCTGTTATGTATTTTGAGAATATTGTAAAGTTGTGGTTTGTATATGAAATGAAGAGAAGAATGAATATATGTGTTGTAATATGAATTGTGCATGAATGTGTTCATATGTGAAAATGTATATCTAGCAGAGGCATTGTATGGAATTTCTAGCATTTTCCGTACTCTGATGTTTATATTCGGTGAGTATTGGTTATTGAGTACTCTACCATAGTGTTTGAAAATAAGGTATCACATAGATAAAGTAATGCACAATAAGCTGGTGAACAGGAAGTAAACCAGTATAGCGGGAGGAACATAAGCAAGATCTTATACTTAGAACTGCTCCTGGGGGAGACAATTTACAAGCTTAAGCAACATAGTTCAGTCAACAGGGGGTTGCTATTGACAGAGATCGACGTCCTTGTTTCACGAGGAGAGTTTGATCCTTATCTAACAAGGGCTAGTTTTTCCTACCTTACTAAGTAGAGCTTTTCCACAGCACAAAATTACTGACGATGTTCAGACTAGTTGTAATGGACTCGGCGTTGACATTCTAATCTACTCAAGGAGTAGAGAAAAACATGAGAAGCACCTGAGAGTAGTACCGAGACATGTTGACTCACAGAAGAGGATCTAGTGGACCCTAATAGAGCATGAAGTATTCCATGAAAAGTTCAATGGAAAGTACTATCCCCAATCAGTAAGATTATATAAAGAAACCACATATCTGATGATATAGTAGGGTATGAAGGAGAAGCTTATCTCTACATATTTCAAAGAGTTTAACAAGGTGGTTGAAGAGTGTCAGATCACAGAGCACAATCTTTTGTATCTATACACCCACAAAATTCAAGCAAGAAGAACACATTAAGTGGTGGAAACTCTTTGTAGAAGCGCAGATATCGGGGTGGTTCTTCTAGTGGCAACAATAAGAAGCCATACCAGCCTGACGACTATGGTAACTAGAGACCCCCTGGGAATAGTATTGAGCCAAAAGAGGCCAAGAGTTGTTACTAACGTACATAGTTTCTGGGATCATTCGGATATCATAAGAGATTCCTATGGAACTCCTAACAAATCATTTTAACATTATCAGACCTCATAACGAGGTGATGAAATATCAGAGTGGTGCAGCAGGAGCTATTATGAGCAAATGAAATAGTAGAGTGAGGTCACAAATAAACGTACAACTTGTGAGGATAACAAGAGAAGTTGATAGTCACACCCATGTTGATCATCCCACATCACAATATGACCTGTTTGGTCCATCATGATTTGACTTATGAGGTCAACAGTGACACAACATACGTGGTGTGCAGTATGACCTGTGTGGGCACATGAGGCACTTGTGTAGTGTACAGCAATAAGGCAGCCCCATCAGAGCATATTAATCAACCCTATGATCAGGATGCACACCTGACATGGCCATATAAGAATTCTGGTTACACCGGTGAAACGCACAAGTAGCCCTATGGTCGGGAGGTGGTGTGTAAAACATGCGACTGAGGAAGTATGGCCAACAATATTACATCCTACATGATGTACAATGATATTACCCCTATGAAACTGTGTGGTTTACAGTGACAAGACCAATATGGCCTACAGTGACACCACTTATGTAGTCAGAAGTCACATAACCTATATGGTTGGTGGTGGCACATGTAAACAAAGATTGGGATGAGCCCTAGTATAGTAGGTAGCAATGGTGGCGAATACCTCTTAACAAATGTAGCCTCACTGAATCAAATATCCGACTTATGATGATAGAGCTAGCATGAATTAATTTTGATTTGAGGAAATGAGATGAGTACAGACAGGTTGATTCCTTTTCTAGAACATTTATGAGACAAGTAAAGATACCACGATGTGACAAATAGGGATAAAGCAATCATTTTGGTTTGGAACAAAATCATTGCCTTGATCCTGAATAATGCACACCGTACGAGCAGTAACAGTCATACTAGCCAGTTAGCCCTAAACCCCAAACAAATAGATATGTTTCAAACAGACATATTGACTGACAAAATTGGTTATAGGTAGTCAGATTGGCTGTAAATCCCAATGTACATGTTTGTACTGGGAAGTAAGACTTGACAAGCACTTATTGCAATATTGGGTTGATCAATGCACCTGCCATATTTATAGACCACACAAATTGAATTTTCTATCCGTATGTTGACCAATTCGTGATAGTCTCTATTAATGATATTATGGTATACTCACAAAGTAGAACATAAAATGAACACTATCCTGAGAACAGTGTTGAATACATTGAGTGACAAGCAACTCCATGCCTAGCTAAGTGAGTATGAGTTGTGGTTACCAGAAGTTAAATTTCTAGGCCAGGTAGTCTCACAGCAAGGGGTCTAAGTGAATCCAAATAAGGTGGAAGCAGTACTAAACTAAAAGAGGCCAAAAATAGATTTAAGATACACCGTTTTCTGGGTCTTACAGACGATTCATACAGAACTTCTCTAGAATAGTTTTACCATTGATTAAGCTAACACAAATAACTCAGCATTTTGTGTGGGACAGTAATTGTGAGAGGAACTTCATAGAGCTAAAATGAAAGCTAATGACATCACCAATTTTAACAATCCCATATCCTCAAGTAACCTTCGTGGTTTACACAGATGCTAGTAGGCATAGATTGGGATGTGTCCTAATGTAGCAAGGCCATGTAGTGGCATACGCATCACAATAGCTGAAGTCTCATGAACAAAGATATCCCATACACGATCTTGAGTTAGCAGTGATTGTATTCGCACTCAAAATCTGGAGACACTATCTCTATGGGGTGACTGTAGAGCTGTACTGCAACCACAAGAGTTTGAAATATCTATACGATCAGAAAGAGCTTAGCATGAGACAACACAGGTGGATGGAGTTGATCAAATACTATAATCTAGAGATCAAGTATCATCTAGACAAGGCCAATGTGGTGGCAGATGCATTAAGCCGTAAGACCATGCAGATGGCAGCCCTCATGATTCAAGAGCAAAGACTAATTGAGAACTTCTGAGATCTCAACTTATCAAATCAAATCATGATTAAAGGCAGCAATATCAGTCAAGCAGAGAATGATCTAGGAGCAGATATAGAAGAAGCTCAGATACAAGATAAACGTGCCCAGTCTATCATAAACATGATTGCAAAGGGAGAGACTCAGGAGTATGACTTGTCACCAAGTGGGCTAATCAGATACCACAAGTGGATACATGTTCCACCCCAGACAGAGCTAAAGCGGTAAATCCTGGAAGAGGCGCATAAGAGTAAATATACTCCGCATCCAGGAGTAACCAAGATGTACCACAATCTGAAGTCCACATATTAGTGGCCAGGCATAAAAAGGGACGTGATAAGGTTCATTGCTCATTGCCTTACATTCCATAAAGTAAAAGCCAAGCATTAACAACCTTTAGGGCTATTGCAAAACCCTGCAATTCTTGAGTGGAAATGGGAGAGCATCACCATGGATTTTGTGACAGGACTCCCAAAGGTTCAAAATCATGATGCAATATGGGTGATAGTAGATCGATTCACGAAGACAGCTCATTTTCTCCCAATTAGCATACTCTACTCTCCCGATAAACTTGTAGATATCTATATCAAGGAGATAGTGCATCTCCATGGTACAATAAAGAACATCATATCAGACAGAGATCCTCGATTCACTTCTAAGTTCTAGAAGGCAGTACATGAGGCTTTAGGTATCAAGCTCTGATTCAGTATGGCTTATCATCGTCAAACAGAAAGACAAACTAAGAGAACAATTCAGATACTAGAGGATATGCTCAGGGCTTGCATGATAGATTTCAAAGGCAATTGTGATCAATTCATTTCTTTGGCGGAATTCGCATATAACAACAGCTAGCATTTGAACATCTAAATGACTCAATACAAAGCATTATATGGAAGGAAATGTCAATCAACCTTGTGCTGGATAGAGCTGTCTAAGAGGCACATGTATGGGCCATACATAGTTAATCAAACAACAGAGCAAATAAAGCTGATCAAGCATAGGCTTTTAGCTGAACAAAACAGACAAAAGAGCTATGCCGATAAAGGGTAAAAACCTCTCAAGTTTGAAGTTGGAGGCCACGTGTTCATGAATGTTCACCTATTAGTCGCATTAACAGGGCATTGAAGGTGAAGAAGCTAAGCCTTAGGTATATTGGTCCTTTTAAGATATTGTCAAAGATTGGGTCAGTAGTGTACCAAATAGCTTTGCCCCAAGCTTAAGCAGGCTGCATGATGTTTTCCATATGTCACAGTTGAAGAAGTATCAACCTGATCCCAAGCATGTAATCGAATACGTAAAGGTAGACCTGCGGGATAATCTGACATATGAGGTCACACCTGACTGAATCATTGATTGACAAGAGAAATAACTGAGGCATGGGAGTATCCCATTCATCAAAGTGGTGTGGAAGGTATTATCTCCCAGAGAAGTTGCTTGGAAAGTTGAGGAAGACATGCAAAAGCGTTTCTGGGAATTTATGGGTCAATACTTGTAACAAATTTTGGGGACGAAATATATTTAAGGGGGGAGAGCTGTAACACCCCAAGTTCAATTACCAATATTACACATACGTAATTAATATATTTAATGGAATAAATGGTGCATTATGATGTACAACCACTGTCGCAAATATTCCAACAGCCGGTTATATAAAACTTGGCCAAGCAAGGACACAAAGGAGCAATTAATGTTCACTTAAAGGCCTAGTATTGTAACCTAAATTGGAGCATAAAATGACACAAAAAATGGCCTAGAATAAGTGTTAAATTCGGCCAAAATAAGGGGAAAAGAGCAAGACATGAATTTTTACAAAAATGTAAGGGCAAAATTATAATTTTCCACAACACAAGAAACAAATAATTTTCCCCTAATTCTCTTATTATTTTTGGCCAAAGAGGAGAAAACAAGGAAATGGTTACTTGGTAATTAACAAATCCATATTGAAGTATTATTACCAAGAGAAATTAAAGTTGGAAGAAAAGTCAACAATTTCAACTAAAGCTAATACTTGTAAGAAGCAATTATAAGATGATGCAAGAAACAAATTATATTAATTCAAGAGGCTATCTTATTTTCCCATTCCTCTTGCACTTTCGGTCAACTAAAGAGGAAAAGCAAGAAAATATTTGTGTGGTCACAAATAATTCAAGAAGAAGGGAAAAATAATGAGCCAAGCAATTTTACCTATGTAATTATTACTACTACAAATTATGACATAAGTAAAGAAGATACTACAAAAACCATTATCCTCTCTTTCCATCTTCATTCTCGGCCAAAACAGAACTAAAAGAGGAGAGAGAGAGAGTTTCAAAGTCTTCAAGAGCCAAGAACACAAGAAGGGAGCTCTTAGGGTTTCCAAGAGGAAGATCAAGGTAAGAACATGCAAAACCTTGTGATTTTTGCCTCCTAATCACTCTATAACCTCTCCTAACCTCTTCTACTCCATTAAATCCATGTTTTTCAAGAAAAATCAAGGGTGTAGAGAGAGAGTGAATTTCAAGAGGTAATCTCCAAAACTTGATCCTCTTGACTTGTTTGGTGTTGTTGTTGGTGGATTTTGTCTTGTTTTTCCAATATGGGCTAAAGCAAACCTTAGGGGAAATACTGCCAAAATTTCCTCTAAACATGTTCATTTAGTGTTAATGATTAATCATGTGATTAGAAGTGGTCAAGAATGTGATTAAGCAAGACAAATCAAGAAAACATCATTTCCCTCCTTAAGACCCTTGTTTCGGCCAGAGGAAAAATATGAGGGTAGAATGGAAATTTTGAAATTTTGATGGTTTCGTAGGCTTTAGAAGGTAAAATTGTATAGGTCTACATGAGTTCATGATTTTTAGATGTTTGAATACAAATTTGGAAATTTATGAAGTTGAATGTGCATGTTGTTTGATCAGCCTCCTGTGAGGCAGTGATGTTGTGAAATAATTTCATGGGTCAAATCTTGTCCAAAAATTCTGAAACTTTACTAGATTAAAATAGAGACACATATCTTTAATTTTTCTTAGAATCAGTCAAATATGATTTTCTTAGAATTAATTATAAATTTCCAAAGTTGACTGAAAAATCTTCCAGGTTTTGGAAAACAGTGAAACTGCACTGTACAGAATTGTGTTGTGCAGAAATTGTTATAATTGCATTAAATAACTAGAAGCATTCAATTTAAAAGCAATAATGCTACAAGTAATAACCACTTACTTGTAACTTTAATTTTGATAGGAATTGGACATAGCTCGAGCCAAAATCCAAGTGTAAGACAAACGTGAAAATTTGGAAAAGATTCAGGTAGTAACTTCTTTTCACATATACTATGTGATAATTATATGTTTGAATATGTCATTCTCTGTAACATGAGCTAGTTTCTTGGACACCCAAATTTGCCAAGTTGTGGTCAGGGACCCAACAGGGGCGGTGAGTAGACCAAGGTGCAAACATGTAGTTTGGCCTTAGGCAAGTGCACAGAGTTTTGATCATCTTACATGACATGACATTGCATATTTATTTTCGCATTCTATATATTTGAAAGTATGTTGCTATTGAGATTCTCTTGAATCTCATTCTTTTTCAAAATAAAAACCTTAACAGTTGAGGCTAGCAGCTTAAAAGACAAAGAGGTGGTTACCTGGGAATAGGGCCCCGGTGTAGTCCGAGGCTAATTCTGGTTATCTGTAGTTGCACATTTTGTTTTGTGAACGCTTTGTATATTTGTAAATATTTTTCAAACCCTGCGAGATTCTCCTGTAATGTAAAACGTACTTAATATTAGTATGTTTCCACTGTTTCTGTATGCCTTACGGAACTATATGCTTAATACTCTACCATTATCAAAATATTAAGTGGGTTTGGCAAATCGTTATTTATAGGGCCATATATTTGACGGTTGTTAGTAAAAAGACTGTGATATCTTTAAATATATTATGATTATTAACAAATAACCGTTAAGTATTATTGACAATTTCTTTTTAAAAAAAATTGGGGTTCATTTTATATAAGCTTCAATGCATATTACATATACAATTACCTACAAAATCCAAAATCCAAAATAGAAATTGAAACCAAAATTGAAAACATAAACAAAAACTTGTGTATTACATATAATATACAAGTACCTACACAAAACAAAAACTAGAAACTAAAGATCTAAATTAAAAGAAAAAGAAAACCAAATACCTAATAAAGCTAAATAGAAATCAAAACAAAATAGAAAACCAACTAGCTAACTCCGTCACTAGTGCAAGAAAGATTTTTTACACTTGACGGAAAGAACTTTTAGAAAGAACAGGTGTAGAAAGTTAGACTTTCTACACATGTTCTAAAACACGACATAAAACACGACACCTGTTGTACAGCACAACAGGTGTAGAAAGTGGGACTTTCTACACGTGGTCAAACTCACAACAAGTGTAGAAAGTCCCACTTTCTACAGGTGTTGTCTCACAACCCGTGTAGAAAGTTTGTCTAAAAACATGTGTAGAAAGTCCACTTTTTACACCTCTCCTTGTGTGTCAAGTGTAGAAAGTGTGACTTTCTACACCTCTCATTGTTCGTCAAGTGTAGAAACTCATTTTTTGAAAAAGAAAATTGTTTGTTTATTATGCTACAAACCCGTTTACATGATAATAAACAACCAAATACCTGACAAATAAAAACAATTACAACAAAACTAATATGAAATATCAAATTTATTGTAAATTTCAATCCAAAATATTAACAAAGTTATATCAATGTAGGTAAACAAACTTTAGCTCACTTTTACAATGAAATTTGTACAATCAAAGTAAAGTCCAATACCAAACAGTGACAATGAAATTCAACATGTCAAATCCCAAATAGTTATTAGCATAACATGTTTGACATTATTACACTCACAAGTTTGTGATCTCTAAGAAAAAAGTTGTCCAACGTGTGCGAATGTCATCAATACCCATTAATTTGACCTTGAAGAAAAAGTTTGTAAAATATCAGCAAAGACATGACATCTTGTACAACAATTTCGCACTCCTGCTCTTTCATTTGTGCAATCCTCCTGGCATACATAAAAGTTTCAGCTCAAAGCCTATTCAATTCCATATCTGGAAATCAAAACAAAAATTATGCAACCAACAAGGAATTTAGGAACAATAACCATTCATTTGACCCAGAAGAAAAATGCTCATGGTCCTCTAGTCCATCACAATTTAGACCCAAATCAATCAACTCAGATTTTTATAAGGCAACTCATATAGAAGAACCGTACAGGGGAATAGGTAATAAAATACTTAGATGCAATAGAAAGAATCATATCAAATCTGATAAATTCTTGTAAAACATTTGAAGACTAAATGCCTTCATGGTAGTAACATGAAAAGGAAGGGAGGGGGGAAAAACCATTTGGGCCAAAATTATGCTGCCCTTGCAGGAAAGTCTTTCAATGTTGCAGACACAAGTGACCGCTATCAGAAGTGTTGATTGTTAGACCACAAAAGGTCAAGGGTTTCAACTTCAGAATATAAAACCGCTAATCACTTTGCTTTCTTTGCAAGAAACATATTACATTTGAAAGACAGAGACGGGTAAACTTGCTAATTTTACAAACTACATGAATGCAATCAGATACTTTTTTCAAACCTTTAGTTTTCTTTAAATAACTTCCATAAGCCATGAACCTATATATGACTATGGTTCAACAATACAAGGCAAACAACATTATTTTCTCCAATTGATTCCAAGTAGCTATAAAATTGTTTTTAACAATATCCTCTGCACTATGAAATTACAGTCCCTAAGGAATGCATTTTTCAAGAACGTTGGGCAATTTATTTGTCCACGAGTCATCGGAAGTCAGAATCATGAGCTTTCAGGGAAGCTTATCCAAGAATTTCTGAATTGGCTTCAAAGTAAAAGAATTTCAAACTAGCAATTTTAAGAATCACATTAAGTTGGCCACACCACACTTTTCCAAACTCAATGCGACCAATCCAGTTAATGGAAAGAAAAGAAGGAAAATATCTCATGTGTCCCAATGAAAAGAAGTAATGAAAGGGTACAATTACTGTTATATGATAAGAACATGAGCATTATAGAAGACATTTAATATCATTTTTTGTGCAAATAAAAGAAAATATTTTTCCCTTTAGTTTACTAAAAGAAGCAAGAGCTGCACATTGACCATGAAAGTTTGTTGAGATAAGATAGAAAAATGAAATGAATACCACTAAGTTCATATTAAAAACATAAGATTCTAAACCAGTCAAATCCATCTGCTGATCAACTCTTACAAGCATGATGTAAACAAAAACTTATACCACAGAGGCAAATAAACAAACCAAGTCAAACCCTGTTACTGATCACTAAACATTTGATTTCCTTTCGTGGCCATTTTTTTTTTAATGATACTGATAACAAATTCATGAATACTACCATCTTTTGCAGGTCAATAAATTCAAGCAAAAAATTTAGATCAAGCCTCCATAAAAAGATAATGCCCCCTTTAGTATCTACGAGGAAAAGGAAAAGGACAACTCATGATACAGGGATGGAATGCTTCCTAATAATATCAATAAATTTCCAAAATGAATTCACATACTTTCTTAAGAGATGAATTATAAGGCAAGTAAATACACATTTATTGATACACGCATAATTCGATTAATATCAAGCTACTGTTCACCCGCAAAAGATAAGCACATAATTAAAAAGTAAACTCAATGAAATCAATCCTATAAAGAAGTGCAAAATGGGGTTATGTTAGTTAAGTAAATGATTCCATCTTCAAATTGTTAAACCCAATTTTAGTTTCAAGAAAGAAGCGTGTCTACAAGTTAGTTCTGAATATAGCAACCCCGTAGGCCATTAATAGGAATAAAGACCAGAAGAACTAACATGTAATGACTTTGTTATGGTCAGCTTGAACAATATACTAAATTAAGACGCAAACTTGTGAAGCAAGTCCTCATCGGAACTTGCCGTGAGCGCCATGCGAGCAACCGCAGCATCTCGATCATCATCCAAAAGCTTGAGCTCCTCCGCCACCACAACATGGAACATCTGGCGGTGGTTCTGCAACACACCGCTCAGAAAACTACCCACATGGCATTTGGCTCTAGCGCCGAGTTCAGGCTACTGAACTCACAGTGACTCACACCAGCACTCGCCTTAACAACGTTGTTGGGTCTAATCCTAGAAATGGGTTTTCTGGGGAAATTGCAGATGAACCTAGAAATGGGTCTCACAGAGAGGTTATAGGTCAAACGGGGTATAACAAATGTGGATGATGGATGGTAGAGACAAATTTCCATGAAAAAGTAAGTGAAAGCTTGAAGAAAATCACAGAGAGCAGAGAGATAAAGAACAGGTTGGCCTTAAAGTCTTGAAGAGCAGAAATATCTTTTGGTTATGGATATGGCTTGGGAGATCGGAATTTTGGTGATAATTGATAAGTGCGTACACTAGTATTCATGTTTGGATAGCCTCCATAAGTGCTTTTCAATCGTGATTTATGTAATACGAAGTAGTTTTTACGGTCTACGAGGTAACTTTACGATATACGAAGTAAATATGTGGAGAAGATTTATCTCGATTTACGTGAAATCGGGCTTACATAAGCCTGATTGAACCAAACAAGCATATTTTGGTTTGTTTATCGGGAAAGCTACTCTCTACACTGGTTGTAGTCCAACCGGTGTAGAAAGATTACTTTCTATATGGGTTAGGTTCTCAACCCATGTAGAAACTTCAATCCATGTAAAAACTCCAATCGGTGTAGAAAGATTACTTTCTCTATGGGTTTGGCTCTCAACCCATGTAGAAAGTAATCATTTATTTTTTAAAAAAATTAAAATGAATATAGCAGGGTGAGGGAATTGGTGAAGTTTTTAATTTTTTTTAACATGGGACCACTTTCTATACGGGTTGGGCTCCCAACCCGTGTTGAAAGTAATCTTTTATTTTTTTTAAAAATTTTTTTAAATAAAATTAAAGACATTAATCAGGCTTGATTCCTAAAACACATCTAAAAATGCTAATTTATTAAAGAAAAAATATTTAAATTTACTTTCTATACTTGTTGTCTTTTCAACACTTGTAGAAAGGTCCTGCATCTTCATATATTTATGAAAATGTCATCAGTCACACTTTCTACACGTGTCCTATTTTGACAGGCGTAAAATCTATATTTTGTACTAATGCGTCATGCAGCAAACTATTGACTATAAATAGTCATAGCCAATTCTTCTATGATTTCTTCAATTTGTTTGGTCGAATATTGCTCACAGTAACTTTCCTCAAAGTACTGTACGTAAAAACAAGTTAAGTATATTTGTTAAAATATATATGACTTGACTTTTAATTTAACTTAAAAAAAAACACACACACACACCACCTTAGTATTAATTGAGGCGGGATTGTGGGTGACTATGTCTTTCATGAACTTCATGACACAGTGCCTATAATAAGAGCTCTTATCTAGTCACCGTGGACACTATAAACAAACAAATGAAATGTATCATTCTAACACAAATATCCAAATCTGACAAATCTAACACAAAATGGTAAGTATTAGTGAATTACCGCCACTTTCTTCCATTTGTAAGCAGATGCAATACTATGGCCATGTAACATGAGTTAGTTGAGGCCTTCATCTATGGCGTAATAGTAAACAACTCTAACAAGATCACAATAAGAAATTAAAGCACAAAATTTATAATAAACTCTGACAGGACCACAAGAAATTAAAGTACCAAATTTAAAATCATCAACTTACTTATTGAAAACCTCAACCATCTATGGTCGATTGTCTGCATCCCTATCAACCGATTCAAAGTACCAAATCCTTTGCTTGAAGGGATTTAGCATGATGAGTAGCCAATGACCCTTATGTACAATAAACATAATGAGAACAAAAATATTTAATTAAAAAATAATTTAATGAAGTAGTACGCTTACTACTGGCAGTATGACGCCAAGGAAATACTTAATTAACAATTTGCCTTATTGCACTATCAGATGGGTTGGTAGAGGGGTCGGCGGAGGGGGTAGAGGGGTTATGACCCTTAGTACTTGAGCCACTATCGATATCGATTTCTAACATATTAACTTGCAACAAATCACATTTCTTAACTATATCATAGAACCTCATAACATCCAAATTTCCTATATAGAAGAGCAAATAATTCATGTTTCCTTCAAGCATCTCATGGGAACCCAAGAATAAATCATAATTGATTCAAATAGTATCTAAGTTATTCTCCACCATTAAAATATTATGCAAACACATAGTTGAAGGAGCTGTTTTTAGAGCATTTCATCAAACACCTTAAAGGCACTCAAAATTAATTCATAGGACATGCATCTTAATTCTTAAATTAATAGCCATAACTTCCAAGCATCCAATCAATATCATGCCCCAAGCAAACCTTACTTCAATCCCTTTTTCTCACAAATCACAACAGCTAAGAGAAAAAAAAACAATGACATTACTCATCCCAATCTTCAAAAACACAACATTGCAAGAGATTTGGCAATCAAGAGCACAAAAATTGAGTGTTTTGGAAACATAAAGTTAATGAACAAGAAGAATTCAACATTGAAAGAGATTCGGAAAAATTCATAATAAAATGAACAACAATGCAGCTTAAGAGCAACAATGCATTAACAGAGCATGCCTAAAATACGCAATGCAGCTAACAACGCATAAATAGAGCAACAACATATAGGTTCCTTAGTTTTGAAGAACCCTAAACCTAAAACCCAACCAACAAGCATAGAGCATTACTTTTGTATTGTTAAGTCCAGTTAAGGGCAAAAATTTCTCACATTTATACGAATCAACATGAAACTTGTAGAGCTTCAAAGACATTGAACCTCAGAACACAGAACAAGCCACGAACAACTTCACCAACAACCACAAAATGGGGGAATGAGGAGAATCACGATTTCAGCAACAATAAAGAGGGGAGTAATTATGGGGATTCCAGAAAAGAGTGGTCGGAGTTGTTTAACGAGTGCGCAGAGAAATGATAGGAATTTTGAAATCATGACAATAAGGTTTAGAAAGGGATTTTAAGAACCTATATTTCACGGTTTATTTTGAAAAACTGTCAAATATATAAGTTTATGGTGTTTTGATAAATAACTGTCATATATTGGTAGCATATATATAGGTTTTTATATACCTTCATCAAGTAAACGATAGGTTTAAGTTTCATAGTGCTTTGATAAACAACAATCATATATTGGTAGCATATATATAATGGTTTTTTATATATCACCGTCAAGTAAATAATGGGTTTTTTTCCATAAAAAAACTAAACTTATATATCATGGTGGTCATATAAAACCATCAAATATTGTCTCATATACTTAACAATTGTTTTAAATAATTGTTATCTATTTCATTCCCTTAAATCCGTCTCTGTATATTTCACGGTGTTATGAAAACCATTAACTATAGAGTGTCAACTATGCGTAAATCTGTAGCAGTAGTACTTTTGTTATTTATTTTTCACTAAACAATTTCTTTCGTCATTTCAGGTTTACCAATATTGGTCTCCACCATATATCTATCATCCTCCTCATCTTCTTCTTCTTCCTCTCTTCTCTTATATCTATCTATTTTGGTTTTAAAATTTAAAGAACTAACTATATACATATTTTTCAAACTACTTATTTTTTTCTCAAGTTTTTTTATTATCTATATATTATTGAATATAACTTCAGCTTCATAAATCTAAAATACACTTATTTAGCTCATTAAAACTAAGTATAATGATAATAATAGTACCAATAAAAATACTTTTAATTAAATATTTTTTAACATTTTAATAAAATTGTAAACTTTCTGGAAAGATTTTTTTGTTATTTGGCCAAAGAATTAGTAGCGATTGCTAACCACTACAAAAGAATTTGAAAATTGACGAATTTAAATTTTAGAGGGTATTTTGTAGCAGTTACTATAACCATTGCTCATGTCCTACTAAATTTTCATGAAAATTTTGTCTCACACTAGTAGCGGTTGTTTGAACCTTTAGTAATGGGCCACCAAATTTCCATGAAATATTTTTCCTCACATTAGTAGCGGTTGTATTAATTGCTACTAATGTCCCTTCAAAACTTCACAAAATTTGGCATCGCAATTGTAGCGGTACTAGAACCGCTGCAACTGATGCGCAAAAGTTTCAATAAAAAATGATTTTTCCTATTGTAGCAGTTTGCAAGCCGCTACTAATGTCACCTTGATACTACCTCTTCTAACATTGATGTTGTAGTAGTTATGTGCAAATTGCAGCAAAAATAGTAGTGTTTTGATCGAATGGGTAGTGGTTCCAAATAACCGATACAAAAACACTTGTCATGGTGAAGTTTGAAGTGGTTGCTAAAACCGCTACACATGTTGTTTATAGCGGTCATAACCACTATAAATTCATCTTTTTAACCACCACAAAAATATTTTTTTTAGTGCTAATCATGTGTATTAGAACTACCCCTTGATAAACCCCCTACTAGGTGATATTTCAAGGAAAAATATAAATTTTGGAGATAAAGAGAATAGAGATATGATATTAAATATCAAAGTAGAACCCCTGTCTATCTCTTATATTAAGAACAGAAGGAATGCTTTTTAATATTTTATCCTCATAACCCCAGCCATTGTTTGATTACATGAAGTTTCTTTACACCATCCCAACTATAATATTATATATATGTATTGATGCTATTAAATTTTAAATAAACATTATAAGTGTACAGGCCGTAGAAATAGTATAATAGCAAATCAAGGTCTTCCCATAGAGATTCAAGATAATAGATAATTAGGCATTAAAATTCTCATTTTCATTTAAGTTGAGCGAATCAAAGAAAGAAAATAATTTGAAATTCAATTTAAACAAAAGAAAAATTACTAAATTCAATATTTTTGAGATTTCAATGGAGGAAAACAACTTAAAGTAGCTAATCCCTTCTTAAAGTCTTAGAGTATGTATTTACCCAAAATAAATGCACTTAATGTTAACTTGTTAATCTAGAGTTTGAATAGATATAAGTATCTTCCAATTACTCATGCCCTTCTCTCAAGTTAAAATTGTTATTCCTAACTAATTTACTCAAGAGGCAATAAATGTTCAATTTCACTCTAATATGATTATATGGGTCCAATAGGTATATTCCTATCTTATTGAAAAATTAGAATAAATTCAAATCCCATATTACTTAATCATATAGTCCAATTAAGATCCCTCTTCTAAGCTAATCTAAATTCCTCAATTTCTTACTTAGTGGTGGCCAAGCACTAAATAGACAAACAATACAAGATTAAGTAAAAAAAATAACAATAAGCACAAATAAATGGTTCATACATGCTCAAATCCCTAAATTAATTTATAACTACTATAGGTTTAAGAACAATTAGCCACACATGGCTTTAACCATAATTATCACAGTAGCAACAGAATTTAGTTCATAATCCATAAAAATAGAGAACAGAGTTGGTGAGGAAAACAAAGCTACAATTGGAATAAGCAAGAATCTTATGGTTCAGCTCAATAATACTGTTAGTGAAGTTGAAGAAGAAAGAACCATTCTCTTTTCCAATCGTGTTTTGCTCTTAAGAGAAAAATGATGGAAATGAATAAGGAAGCACAAAGAAGGACCGTTCATGGTGTCTTCTTCTCCCTCTCGTCGCTCTTTCTCGATGATTTAGTTCTGGTTCAGATTGAGGAACAACAGTGTGAACAGTAGCACTTCCTGCTCTCTGCCTTCGATCTCCAGCTCACTTTGAACTCTCAGCTCTGTCTGATCTCAGCTTTCCATGAATTCCGCCGTCCTCTGGCTCTGGTTCTGAAATTCCGCCAGTCTAGATCTCTCAAGCTTTAGGTACAAACTCCATAAGCACACATATGCAACCACTTATCCACTCTGCTTCCAGAGTCGCCTTTCAGCTCTTTTCTGGTTCAGTGATGACGGGAAGATGATGATCTATTTATTGCCGCCGTTATCCTTTCCTTCCTCTGTAACTCTCCAAATCAGCGGCTTCCTACTGTGCTTCTTTTGATCAAAAGATGAAGACCAGCCGCCCCCTTTCTTATTAGCTCTGTTTCATTTTTAGCTAGGCCTCCTCCTCATTCCTCCAAGTCAAAATGCTGTTGCCTACTTTTGTATTCGGCTGCAGCAAAGTTTTTTTAATTTTTTTCCTTCCATTTACCCAAAACGGTATCACTCTTCCCTGTCATTTAAATCATAAAAGAATAAAAACAAAACAAAACAAATGATGGAAATAATAATAATAATAAATCTGTTAGAATTGGCTGACACCCAAGAGGGGGGTGAATTGGGTGTGCGATAAGAAAGTATGATCTTTTAAAATCTTTTTGCAACTTATCAAATCAATACATGCGGAAGTATAGAAACATAAGCAGATATGTAAATCATATATGCTGGAAATGTAAAAGCATAGGGAAGAGAATGTGCAAACTGTGATTTATTCTGGTTCGGTCCAATCCACGATGACCTACGTCCAGTCCCCAGGCTCCTCCTAAGATTTCCAATCCACTATGTTCTTGTTTAACTGGGTATAAGATAAGCCACTACAAATTCACAAGAGTAACTCCCCCTTACACACTGTAAGGTTTACTCCTTCTTACAGCAAGTCGAGCAAAGCAATCCGAAGACCTTTCTCTCCTACTTACCCGTGCAAGTCTTACGAGCAGCAACGTTCTCTCCTGCTTACACCATTATAAGTCTTACAAGCAGCAACGTTCTCAACTGCTTGCACCTTGTAAGTCTTACAACCAGAAAGTCTTACTGGCGATTCACTCTACAACTTCCCCCATAAGGTGATCAATCCTCTCAAGGTCCCTCTACCTTGAGAACACTTCTGAAATATAGATGAAGTGTTTACAAGCTCTCTTATAGAGTGGGTAAAATGCTCACTGAACTACCATACAAATATTTTCACTCTCCAAATATATGATGTAGAAAATAGACAAGCAGAGAGAGTATGTGAGGTGGAAGACTTATGATAACAGCATGTTGGCGTAGTTGGGTTCTTGTGTTTCAGTTTGCTCGTGTGTATCTCAGTTCGCTGTTGTCTCATCTTTCTGGTTTTCGAAAGATTGAGCTTATATAGCAGAAGCTGTTAGAGCCGTTGTGTCTATTCAAATATTTTCCCGTTGTAAGCCGATCGTGTGCTCAGACAGAAAGTTCAACAATTATGCCCATTGATCATGGTGCTCTGACAGATGCTTCAGTATTTCCTGTTGTAATATGTTTGTGCTTCTGACAGATAATTCATACAGTTGCTTTCTGTTTGCACGTTCGTTAAGTTGTTTGTTGAATATTGTTTCTGCCCATGATTTGTTGTTGATGAATATTGATCTGTGTATGCCATGTGATCGGTAGTGCATAACACCTGTAAAAGCACTCATAGAAATAGCTGTTAGAAAACATCACTCGGGTGATTACAGACTTCACTGGCATTGATCTTGAAAAACTAAAGAATTACTTGAAGTAAACTTGATTTCACTGGAGGTGATTTTCAGAAGATAATATTTGACTGGTAGTGATCAGCATCCCTCGAGTGTACCACGAAATCATTTGAGTTGTTTTCTTGTTTCTGTCATACTTCTGGAAGTGATCTGAGACTGGAAGTTAAACTGAGAAAATGGCATATCAGTTCATTGGAAGTGATCTGGTGCATGTTAGTATTCTTTGGAAATGATCATTTACGGCACTGGAGGTGATCTGAGGAATTTTAATATTCACCAGAAGTGATTCAACAACCACTGGAAGTGATATGACAAATTTCATATATCACTCGAGTGAATTTGACATCTCTGGAAGTGATTTTGCAAACAGTGAATTTTTCTTGCAGTGATTTTCAATCCGCTGGAAGTGAATTTGGAAATTTTAAATATCACTTGAGTGATCTGACATCACTAGAAGTGATTTCCAAAACAGTGTATTTTTCTTCCGGTGATTTCAGACGCACTGGAAGTAATTTAGCAAAACTGAGATATCACTCGAGTGATTTGGAGATCACTGGAAGTGAAATTCAGAACAGTGATTTTTTCTTGCAGTGATTTGGCTCGCACTGGAAGTGATTCTGAAAAATCTCATATCACTCGAGTGATTTTGGCATCACTGGAAGTGAAATCCAAAACAGTGAAAAATTCCTGCAGTGATTCTGGCACCACTGGAAGTGATCTGCGTAATAACCCATATCACTCGAGTGAATTCTGGAATCACTCGAGTGATCTACAATTTTTAGCATATCACTTGAGTGATCACTAAAAATCACTCGAGTGATCTGTTCTTCAGATCACTTTAACTTCGTTGTTGAGTTTCCAATTCTTCAGCAAGCAGGGGTAAACTTCCAGATAACATAACTCTTCGAATATGGCTCCAAAATTTCTGTATTATATATCAATGGAAATCTCTTGAAGTCTAGTTTCATATGGAACCAGTTTCCGCTCAATAGGATCAGTGGTTTGAGAGTTATAGCCAAAATACTAAATCTGTTCCAGAAAGTGATGCTGATATGAATGCCAAATTAGAACAATTATATCTCTAACATCTGAGCTCCTTTGATGTTGCTTCTAGTGTCAAACTAACGCATTGGGAGTCTTTTTCATATGCGACTGGTTTCGTCTCAATCGGAGTTGTATTTTGGGAGATATGATCAAATAACCAGGCCTTACTCAGCTAGACGAACAACAGAGCATGAAACACTGAACATCACTCGAGTGAATTAGTGAATCACTCGAGTGATTTTTACTATTTCAAGAATCACTCGAGTATTCTGAAAATCACTCGAGTGATTATTAAATCACTTGATACTACAGTGCCAAACAGTGCCAATTGCTACAGTGACTTCTGAATTCGCTTCTTATCAGTATTTCTTCTGGAAACTTGAATCTTGATATTCCCATTAGTTCCTTGAAGCTCTTCTTTCTCCAATCTCTTTGACTAATCTATAAGATATACAACATTAAATATAGTAGTTAGTCAATATAAGAGATAAGTATATTATGCAAACTTTTGCTCTCATAATATTTGATATCTATATTTGTCATCATCAAAACTAATCACATCTAACAAAATCTTTTCTTTCTTTCTTTTTATAATTTCAGAGAAATTTTATAATACTAATGTTGTTTATTTTTATTATCCTAACTTATTTATTTCTATTTTAAAATCCCTAAATAACGCACCAAATTGATATCCTATCATAATCTCAAACAAATCTCTCAAAATTTTTCTATATTACTCTCCAAATATTTTCAGAATATACTTTAAATATACTAAAAATGGAGAGTTATCAACTATATTTCTCTATCTCATGATTCAAAGTTAGTTATAATCATATACACCAAAACATAGCCTCCTCTTCTACTCACTCCTTATTCTCCCTTCTCTTCCTCTCTTTCTCTCTTATCTCAACTCATGCAGCCAACTTTGAGATCATCAACAACTATCCTTATACAACATGGGTAGCCGCCAGCCCTGGTGGTGGCTGCCGCCTTAACTGTGGCCAGACATGGAACCTGTTAGTGAAACCAGGAACCGCCATAGCTCGCATCTGGGGTTGAACCGGCTGCAACTTTAATGCCAGTGGCTGTGGCTGCTCCCAAACTAGCGACTGCACTGGCAGCCTCCAATGCACCGGCTGGGGTGTCCCTCCAAACACACTAGCCGAGTTTTCCTTAAACCAATTCAGCAACCAAGATTTCTATGACATATGCTTAGTTGATAGCTTCAATATCCCCATGGATTTCTAGCCTCTGAACGGATGTTGCCATAAGATATGGTGTTTAGCCTATTAGTATAACTAGTTAGTTACTAAGAGAGTTAGGATAACCGGTCAATTACTAAGAGAGTTAGGCTAACCACTTTCAGTTACGAATAGGTGTGATAGTTGCTTTCAGGTGTAATACTCAGAGCAAGCTGACTGGTAGCTATAATTGTTCTCTCAGTTAGTTGTACTGAACAAAATCTCTCATTCATTGTAATCATACTTGTTATAAATAGGTTGATAGGCATCTCGTTTCACAATGTACAGTTATAAAAAGAAACTAAAATATACATCTGGTTACATGATTCCCTTCCTATACTTTCATTCATTTTTCTTCTTTCTTTCAGTACTTTTGCTTCTTCAAGTCTTATCCGATTTTTTGTCTTTTTGAATGCTAAAATGGTATCAGAGCACTCGATCGGACAACTATGACGATCGCTACATTTTCTGACAATCCTAAAGTTTCCGATCTTAGCCATACATCGGGAGTAGTTGCTTTCAATCATACAATTTCTGCGAAGCTGAGTGAGAAAAATTTATTACCATGGAGGCAACAAGTTCTGGTCGCTGTTCATGGTCACGATTTAGAGGATTTCCTGACTGGTAGTAACATACCAGAGAAGAAGGATGATTTTGGAGCTCTCACATATTCTTATACTCGATGGCTCAAGCAAGATCAGCTCCTTGTCTCGTGGCTCTTGTCTACAATTTCTGAAGAAATGCACACGAGGCTTGTAGGATGTGATACATATTATTGTCTATGGCGACAGATTCTTGATTTCTTTGAATCACACACAAGAGCGAAGATTCAACAATTCAAAACAAAGTTTTGTAGCACAAAGAAAGGTCCTACTCAGACTATTTCTGAATATCTTCTTAGATTTAAAGCATTGATTCATTGTTTAATTTCTATTAGTGAGACCTGTTGGGATTTCTAGGTGCAGCGAAAAATTAAATTTAAAATTTTTTTCCAATCCCTACTATGGATCTGTGAATAATGTTTAAATAGAGTAGTAGAAAATGTACCTTTCTTATGTGTTCAGTCTTTCCTTTCGATCTCATGGAGTTAACCACTCATATTAGCTCTCTCTATCGGTATCAACATAAATAGGAATCCAACACGAATAGCATGCTAGCACCACCAACGTCCCTCTAGAGTTTTCCGTTTCTCGTGACTCTTTATCCATTTTTCTTCATCCGTATAAAACCCTAGCTCTCTTTTTTTATAACTAGTAAGTGTTTTCTATTATATGATGGATATTAGGCTTTTAAAATCAATCTTAATTAATTTTGAAATCTATATCACATCAATTAACACTTAATTATTTTTTATAAGTAATTTAAATAAATATGGTTTAATTAAATCTGTCCAACAGATTTAATTTAACCTATTTATTTAATATGAATAAAGGCCAATAGAAATAGATTTAATTTAGCTTTATAAATTAAATCCGAAATATTATATCTTTATCATGTTAATTATTCAATTTAATTTATCAGATAAAACTAAATTTAAAACTAATACAATATAATAATATTATCATATCATATAACACACACACATAAATATTTATCAAGTAAATATTCACACAACATGTATACATATATACATAGATACATATGTATATATAGATACATATGTATGTTCATGTATACATATATACATAGATACATATGTATCTATATATACATATGTATCTATGTATATATGTATACATGAACATACATATGTATCTATATATACATATGTATATATATATATGTATGTATATATATAAAATTTGTCCACCCTAGATAAACCATTTCATTTTTTTAAATCTAGACATATCTTAGATTCAATGAATCTGGACATTATAGCTTATGCTGAACTATTTTTATGTATGACCTTGTAGGCCCATATGAAGTTGGTAGTGGGCCAATGACTATACTAATTCACAAGTCGTAAGCGGCCTCTAGCAAGACATTACGACTACCCAATTCATATGAGGATCGATAAACTGATACAACATGCCATACAACCATATCACGTCACTTTCGTCACACGATATTTCGGTCAAGGATGAGGTATGGAGAATGTCATCCTCTTATTCCTTACCATTACTTTCTCGATCCCTGAGTAGTCAGACTATAGAAATGAAAAATCCTTTCTATCGTAGTATGGCCATACATGTCTCAGACTCACGCATCGAGGGGCCCAGTAATATATCTCTACTAATGGGAGGGAAAAATTTCATCTTGATCATTCATATTCCTCTACATGAAAACCACTAAGCCTGAACATAGCCTTTATCATCACCTGATCAAAGGTGACTTTTGACTAGGTTAAAGCTAAGCGACTCTCATGTAGGAATCAATAAAGATCTCAGGTCAAAGGGCATAGTGACATGGTTATACATGAGACAAGCTTATGACTTGATCTATACAGCTTTCTTATAACGGGTCGGTCCAGCACCTTTTACTCTTACAAGTTCCTAGGACTTTGATTCGTATCTCCATACTTCTTCAAAGTCATACTGGTCTTATTTTCATCTTTGCTCCAGCATAGATGATCTACTAGTGACATTTAGGATAATCATTATGATCTATCCAAGGATAGTTATCACAGTGAACATGCAAATAATATGATAAAAAATAGAGAAATTCATTGTATAACAATGTTCAAGGTACAATGATTGGCCCCTAGGGCCCAATTTCCAACATCCTCCCACTTGTACTAGGTACAATAATTAATTTTCCTAATTCCCATTATCCTAACACGATGCTCATGCTTTGCCTGTGCAAGTGGCTTGGTAAGATGATTAGCAACATTGTATTTTCCTGCTACTTTGCATATTTTTATATCACCTCTATCATTGATTTCTCTAATGAGATGAAATCTCCTGAGTATATGCTTGGTCATTTGATGTGACCTAGGCTCCTTGGCTTGTGCAATTACACTATTATTGCCACAGAACAAATCTATTGGAGTTGAGGTGGTAGGCACCACCCCTAGTTCGGTAATGAACTTTTTTATCTAAATGACTTCCTTAGCTGCATCCAATGCTTCTATATAGTCAGCTTTTGTTGCAGAATCTGCTACAGTGCTCTATTTGGAGCTCTTCCAGCTTACTGCTCCACTATTCAGGAGGAATATGTATCCAGATTGCGATTTAAGGTCATCTTGGTCAGTTTGAAAACTTGTATCTATGTAATCAGTTACATAGAGCTCATCACCCAATCCATCATATACCAAGAATAAGTCCTTAGTCCTTCTTAAGTACTTTAGGATATTCTTGACAGTAGCACAATGACCCTCACCAGGATCTTGTTGATATTTGCTGGTCATACTTAAGGCAAATGAGACATCTAGTCGAGTACATAATATGACATACATGATGGATCCAATGGCCGAGACATATAGAACCTTGCTCATTCGATCTTGCTAATCAGGTGTACTAGGACACATATCCTTGTTAAGATGGATGCCATGAGACATGGGCATGTAACCCCCTTTTGAATCCTGCATACTGAACCTATGCAGTATCTTGTCTATGTATGTGCTCTAACTTAGGCTTATTAGTTTCTTGGATCTATCTCTATAGATCCTAATCCTTAGGATGTAGGTGGCTTCACTTAAGTCTTTCTTTGAGAAATTTTTTCCTAACTAAGACTTGACACTCTGCAAGGTAGGAATGTCATTCCCAATGAGTAGGATGTTATCTACATAAAGTACTAGAAATACAACTATGCTCCCATTAACCTTTTTGTAAACACAAGGTTCATCGATGTTTTGAATGAATCCAAACTCTTTGACTACTTCATCAAAACGATGATTCCAACTCCTAGATGCTTCCTTCAATCCATAGATGGATCTTTGAAGCTTGTACACTTTACCTGAGTCCTTTGAACGCATAAAGCCTTCAGGTTGTGTCATGTACATATCTTCAAGCAGCATTCCTTTAAGGAAGGCTACTTTGATGTCCATCTGTTATATTTCGTAGTCATAATATGCTGTAATGGCAAGAAGGATTTTAATTGATTTAGCCATTGCAACTGGGGAAAAGGTTTCATTATAGTCTACACCATGAGTTTGAGTGAATTCTTTTACAACCAGTCGTGCCTTGAAGACCTTTACTTTGCCATCCATATCAGTTTTCTCCTTGAAAAACCATTTGCACCTAATGGTTTTTACACCTTCAGGTGGATTGACTGAGGTCTATACAGAATTTTCATTTATGGATTGCATTTCAGACTTCATGACATTTAAGCATCTCTCAAAGTTTAGTCCCACTATGACTTCTCGATAGGTGTTGGCTCATTTTGCTTAATGAGCAACATATCACGACTTCTAGTAATCAGAAATCCATATCTCTGAGGCTGAGATTGTGTCCTATTAGATCTGCGTGGGCCTTGTGTTACTTGAAGAGTCACACCCCGCAGAATTTAGACATTTCATCAAGCATCATTGCATAGTTCAAACAGGTAAACATAATTTATACAAACATATTGATATATGTTTCTTGATTACAATACAGGAGTATGAAAAGTAGTCAAATAATGCATATTACATCCCAAAAACTTAAGTAGTCTATACTAGGACTAACACTGAACTAACTTCATAAACTGCTCAATCTCAATCCTTGTGTTTGAGTTTCTCCTTGCCTTTGGAATTGCTATCCCTAGCTGGATAATTTGTTTATAGGAAAGGAATGAGATTCGAACGAATCTTAATAGTAACTAGAAATCATTCATATAAAATGCAAATAGTAAACATGTAATGTAGCATTTATCATGATGCAACAATCAAAATGCCTAAGCCTATCTGACAATGCTCAGGAAACAAAAGATGACTTTGTCTGGATCAAAATGATCATTTGTTCTTGATCTGCACAAATCATATTATAATGTGATCACAACAACAACTTGGAGCAGGCCTACACCTGTTTGTACTCATCATAACTTGCAGCAGGTCAATACCTATCCGTACATATCAAGTCACTCAGCTGGGTCTACCTGGCCACATGGTACCTCAAAGGTCCCATGAGATGGTTTAACTCATCATCCATACCCAGAGAGTATCAACACCACAAAGCAATACATTGAATAGATCATGGCAACCATCACATATTATCATTCACATAGTTTATGAAATATAGAGTTACTACCTTGATGCTTTTCCTTTCCTGGTGTAACTGTCTTTATGGGTCCCGCTAAGCAAATATCAAATCCTAAAATTAACCAAAATAATTGCAATTAACTACTATTTAAGTCTATTTCACTTTGAAACTTATAACTTTAGCATTTCCTTCAAAATCACAAAATTACCAAAATGCCCCTGGGAACTCGGTCCGGCCTTGGTATTTTGTACTTTTTTCAAAAATTACAACTTAGGTCCATTCCACATATTTTCATGTGTAAATCTTATATTTGACCTCAGATCAGATCAATTCCAACTCAAATTACATTTTTGCCCTTGATAGCCCAACTTGGTGTTTTAGGGGCAAAATCATCATTTCACAATCTGTGGCTTTTCACACTTCGTATTCAACATGAACCCCACACAATTTTCCCTCTTAAAAATCATAGAACCATTAAGAACATGAAATTCCAGCAATAACCCTTGTTTTTAAATATGGTTGAAACTTTTGCAAATTTTGGAGAAAATTGGATTTTCACGATTTTAGTCTTTAAAACACCTTGTTAACACTTTCTTCCATTGGTTTGATCATTCTATTACCTTTTCAATATAATCTATGGAAATTTGGGGAGCATTTCCCCTTAGAAAATGGACATCCCAAATTTACAAAACATAAAAAACAACCTAAAATCTAGCCAGAATGTAGTAATAACTCAGTTATCGGTAAGAATCTCAGAGTTTGAGCAACTTACCTCACTATTTTCTTCTCCTTCCCACCTTGGCCGAAATATTCCTTTTCTCCCTTGATGTTTTTCTTGTTGAATGACTATTTTCAAGAGGATAGGGAGGAATTCTTAGTACTAAAATACAAGATTGTGTAGAGATTTCGGCATACTTACCTTATATATAAACTCAGAGTTTCTCTTCCACTTCTCCTTATTCTTTCTGTTTTTCCTCTCTTATTTTCTTTATTTTACTCCCTCTTGGCCGACCATGGCCTTAAATAAACCAAAGGGCAGAATTTTTGAGAAATTTCTAGACATTGGCTTGGCACTTTTTTATTGGTCCTTAGTTATTTTCTTCATAAATTATGTTTTTATTGCATAATTAATTGTGTAATATTTTTCCCATGAGCCATCTGTCCCACTTTCTTCAGAAATCAGTAAAAATTCATAGATTATATTTATTTTGTCAAAAAGACCATTTTGCCTTTGCAATTTAGTAATATTTAGAAAAATTCACATAATTGTCACCAAACATTGAAAATTCATATCTAATTGTGTAGATATCTAATTAGAGTGGTTTCAAAGCCTATGTGACCATTTTTAAGTATAGTTTTAGGGAAAAATATAAAATTTAGCCAATTGGAAGCTCAATATTCCCAGAATTTTTATTTTTGAAACCTGTTCCAAAAAAACATCAATTTCGCTGGGTAAGATTCAAAAATTCATTTCCCCTTGTATAAAACTCTAAAAATTACATATGACCTCTCAAATTAAATTTTGTCATGTCTACTTTTATTTTGGAAAATTTCATAATTTTTGGAGGTTATTTACTAATTCAAAAGTATCACATAATGTGACTGCCTAATAGTAGCTTGTCATATGTAATCTTATTGATTTTGCTTTGTCACCTTATATGTTCTTTTATCATGAAATACCATAATAGCTATATGACACTTAATGATCAAAATTTGGGACATTACAAAGAGGCTCAGCAACTTGTTGTGAGTCTTCTTTTTTTTCCATATGTAGTTTTGCGCTATATTGTAACTCTCAAACTTCTTCCAGATGTACCTTGCTCCCGCTAGTTCTTTTAGAGATAAACTCCCCTTCTACAAATATATCATTTTGAATAATAAATACTTTGTTATTGATGGGATTGTAGACATAGTATCCCTTGATTTCCTTAGGATACCCCACGAAAAGGCATTTTGAGGATTTGGGTGCCAATTTATCTTAGGCTTGTTGCTTAACATATACCTCACATCCTCAAATTTTGAGAAAATATAAACTAGGTTTTTTTCTAGTCCATATCTCATATGGTGTCTTTTCAATTACCTTTGATGGAAAACAATTTAGTGTGAACATAGCTATCTTTAGGGTATGGCCCTAAAAGGACGGTGGAAGATCTGTTTGACTCATCATAGATCGAACCATATCTAACAGTGTTCGATTCCTCTATTCAGAAACGTCATTCCATTGTGGTGTTCGTGGAGGAGTCAATTGTAAGATTATCCCATAACTTCTAAGATGGTCAATGAACTCTTAACTCAAATATTCGCCACCTCAATCAGATTGAAGTGCTTTAATTGTTTTGCCAAGTTAGTTTTGTACTTTATTTTATGTTTCAATAGATAGATATATGCATATATACTAAAGTCATCTATAAATGTAATAAAGTATATATAACCTCCTCTGGCAGCTGTATTTAGTGGTCTACATACATTTGTATGTATAAGGCCTAATAAATCAGTGGCCCTCTCACTATGCCTAGTAAAGGGTTCCTTTGTCATCTTTCCTAATAAGCAAGATTCACATGTATCATATGATTCAAAATTAAATGAGTTAAGAAATCCATCTTGATGGAGTTTAAAAATGTGTTTCTCATTTATATGGCCTAGACGACAATGCCATAGATATATTGGATTCAAATTGTTTGGCTTGATCCTTTTAGTAGTTACGTGATAGATATTTCCACTATTAGGATGTTCCAAATTTAATATATAATGACCAACACGTAAATCACCATTAGTATAGAAAACGTCATTACAATAAATAGAAGATTTACCATTCCCAGTAATAGAAGTATAACCTTTCTTATCCAAATAAGATAGAGAAATATTGTTACTACTTAAAGCAGGAACAAAATAGCAATTATTCAAAACTAACAAAAGGCCACTGGGTAGAGCTAATTCATAAGTGCCTAAAGCTAAAGTAGCAACTCTTGCTCTGTTTCCAACTCGTAGATCCACTTTACCCTTCTCAGCTTTCTACTATCTTTAAGACCATACACATTTGTACAAATGTGAGAACTACATGTAGTATCTAATACTCATGTTGAGGAAGTAGAAAGATGACTGTCTATAACATAAATACCTGAAGAGATAGCCTCGCTATCCTTCTTCTTTTTCATATCTTCGAGGTAGAGTTAGCAATTCCTCTTCTAATGACCGAATTCATTGCAGAAGAAGCATACTCCTTCCTTTGAAGGCTTTGCCTTCTTGGTTGCAAGCTTGGTTTTGGGCTTGTTTAACTCTTTGGTCTTACCATATGAGCCATTAACCTTCCCCTTGCCTTTGCCTTTCCTTTTCATACCCTTTCCTTTTTGAACCATCAAAACAGTAATAGGCTTTTTCTTAATGTTCTGCTAGCAGGTTTAAGCATTCCATACAGTTTAGAAATTGTTTTCTCCATGTTGTTCATGTTGTAGTTCATAACAAACTGGTCATTACTTTCTAGGAGTAAGTTCAAGATCAAATCTGTAGCTAACTCATGGCTCATGAGAAATCCAAGCCTCTCAAGGTGATCAATGTAGCCTTTCATCTTTAAGACTTGAGCACTAATTGATGCACCTTCAGCCATCTTGCTAGAATGTAAGGTCTTTGTGGTCTCATATCTTTCTTACCTTGCTTGTTGCTGGAATATTTCCTTGAGATGCACAATCATTTCATATGCCTCCATAAGTTCCAGATCTCTTTGGAGCTCTGGAACCATGGTAGCAAGCATCAAGCAACCTACATTCACAGAGTCTTCCTTATGCTTCGTGTAAGCATCTTTTTGAGCTCTTGGAGCATTGGCTGCAAGCTCCTAAGGAATAGGTTGATATAGAACATATGATTTTCTTTCTTTCTTGAGAATAATGCTCAAGTTCTTAAACCAGTCAAGAAAGTTTGTCCTATTGAGTTTGTCCTTCTCAAGGATTGATGCAATGATAGTATAGCAGTATTACTAGTCGACATGATTCTAGAATAAAATATGCAAAGTTGGTTAGTAATCTCCCACTAAATTAACAACCCTTAATGTAATAATTAGTGGGCTAAGATTCATATTTCGCTTAAATTTAAGTCTATTTTGGTAGGATGCTTAAATCATGTTATTTAGGTAGATAACCTTTTTACCAATTACATCACAAGTAACTCTTAGATTTTTTTGAGATTCAATCATCATATGATCCGTATGTTTAATCCTTTTTGAGATCTAAAACCGTTTTGTTAATCTTAATTAAGTCAAAATAATAATAAATCTTTATGAGTAGCATCATTACTCACCTTGTCTCACCAAGATAACTCAAATGCATCAACTTTTGTGGAACCTACAATTGAGCGATATATGTTTTGAAAAGCATTCATTATTTGACAGCATTATGACTTAAGATTTCATTTGGAGGGCTTAATTAATTATTTTGTTTATATGAATACATATATCACAGTTATATCATATATATATGTGTGTGTGTGTGTGTAAAATATGCATGTAATGATCTAATAAAAAAATTAGCAAACATAATTAAACGTGACATAATATGGCTCACTTAACTTAAATCCTTTCAAGCCAATGAGAGGACCTCTCTAGTAAGAAAATAAAATACATTGAGAAACCTCATTTAAACATACAAGGGGAGTAAGATGAGAAGATAATGTATATCCAGACTATGTAAATGAAGGCATGGCATGCAGATTGTATTTAAAAATTTACAACCCTTGTAAAATTAGAGTCATATTGTTCACCATACCTAAACAATTTTAGAAAATAAAACCAAAACAAATAAAAATTCATACAATATGAAAAGAAATAAATGTTATGATTATGTCACGCTACGAATAGTTAGTTACGGCGGTCCCACTAAACCACCATGTTTTTCACCTAAATTTGAAAAATTATAATTAGATCTAGAAAAAATCCAATTGTAGTAGTTCAAAGTTCTATGTGACCCTTATTAAGTCTATTATGAAGAAAAAATATGGGTGTGTTTGCATGAGCGGTGAGAAAAGTGACTTGTTTGAAAAGTGACTTATGGATAAGTCAGATTGGATAAAAGTCAAATTTTGTAAGTTATTTATGTTTAGATATGCGATTGGATAAGGGCTTTTATAAAAGTGAAATGTGTTTGGTTTGGCTTTTGCATAAGTGACTTTTGAGATATTTAAAATTAAAAATTGTAAAATATATGAAAAGTGAAAAAAATGTATTTAATCACATTTCACAATGGTGAAATAAATAATTAAATTGCAATGAAAATGCAAATAAATTAGAAATGATACAAAGTTAAAGTTTTTAATATAGTCAAATATAACAAAACAAATCAGATTAAATGTCCCGTATAATTAGGTTCCTGATGGCGTCACGAACATGATTTACTTGGGTTGAAGATGTCTGATGATCATTTATTGACGATGGCACTTGATCTTGACTATTATCTACAACAACTGTATTCTCATTTGCTGCATCCCTAAAGTGCACATCAGCTTGGGAATTTCTTCTAATAAAATTATGTACAGCCATTGTTGCACAGACAATGCGGACTTGAGTGTCGAAGCTGTACTTGGGTATGTTTTGTAAGATCCGGAACCTATTTTTCCATACTACAAATGTCCTTTCTATTTTGCACCTCAAGCTTGATTGATAAAAATTGAAGGCCTCATTAGGATTCTGAAACCCCTGTTGATTTCTGAATTCTGGGAGGTGGTAACGTTTACCTTTGTACGGACCAAGAAACCCAACTAATGTTGGGTAGCCAGAATCAACTAAATAATATTTTCCTAACATGAGTTAAAATCATTATGTTGGTCAGATTATTTTTAAAGTGAAATAAAGACATGTAATTAAAGTATACGAAAACATACCTTGTGGTGGATGTGGGAAATTCATGTGCTGATCCTTCCCATCCTACTAACACAAACATGAAGCATATATCCCAATCACAAACAACCATGACATTCTGCGTGGGATATCCCTTTCTCCCAATAAATTTATCCCAGCCCGGTCCACTTATCACACGCCTGATATAAGTACCATCTATAGCTCTAATGGCATTATCAAAATATGGGAAATATCGATCATCGTTCTTTATTTTTGGATGACATTCAAGGAATTCAGGATCACTTGGCCTGATAATTTTGGTTGCAAGATTAAGGAAAGCGTCTAAAACGCTATGTAGAAGCCTACTAACGGTTTCGCCTAAATGTTGAAATATTTCTTGTGCTAGCCTATTCCCTACTCCATGTCCGATAATGAGTAAGAACATCACAATCATTTCCTCAACACCTACATTCGTAGAATTTTTTAACCCATGCTCACCCAACTTATTGGAAAAATTGTAGAATATATATTTTTTCATTCTAAAAATCTCATGACACTTTGAACCTTTACTTGCTAAAATTTCTTGCACCCAGTAGTGACCTATTCGCTTACTCATTCTACACAGTTGTCTACACACATAAGGTAGTAAATATTGACTAAGCAATGTGCATAATTGTGATTCATTTCTAACTGAGCATCAAGGGTATAAGCATTGTCATACTCTTCATCTTCTTCCATCCCTTGCAACATGTTTTGATTGTTACAATTTCCAATTGACATACCTGTGATTGTAGTTAAACTAAGGTATGAGCAACATGATTACGAAAGATAACATTAGCATACAAATATAAAGTACATAAAACTGTTCTAAACAACAATTCAGTTAAGCCAAAATATTTTTTTAAAAAAAACTAAAATTGTCTTATGTCAGGCATCCCCACATCAACTACAATTGGAGCTACTACTCCTCTATGATATAACGCAACCAATTGAGCAAGTACTCAAGGTCTCCTTTCAATGACACAAAAAATTCCCAACGTGCCTTGCTCTCTAGAGCCTTCATACACCAGACTCCAAATGCTCTGTCACGCTTGAATTCATCAAAGGACATAAGATATTTCATAACCTCATCGATGCTAGTTTCATCAGTCTCTGTTAAGGCCACTGCTCTATCCATGGTCACATTAGCAATGGCACTGATAGCATCAGCTATTTGCTTTACAGTCGGCACTTTTTGTTTTTTTTTTCTCTTCCTAGATCTTTTACCTCTCTTCTGTTTCGGTAGGAAAGCAGATGCATTAAAACTAGTATCTGATAATGTTGATGTGGCTAATCCGATGCTGGCCATTTCATCGGTTACTCTTGTACTAAGTGCAGGGTCAACACCAAAATGCTTGTCCTCGCTGTCACCAGAGCCTTCTTCTTCATTCATTACTGGTCTGTACACATCGTTCCCCTATTCCTGATTGGTCAGAGGTTGAGTCAACGAGGGTGAGAAAATATGGTCCCCAGTAGCTATGACATCTTTAAATATAATTACAAGCTCTCTTTCAAACTTAAGGCTTGAACGCCTAAACTTTTTGTATCCTGAGTTAACCTGCATACATCTAGCTAAACCAAGTCCAAGCTTTAATTAAAAAGCAATACTTCAGTCTAGTAACATATCATGTTGATACCAAAACAAAAAGTTATTTTGAACCTGTATTTTCTCAGTCCACCAATCATCGATTGCTGACACCTTATTGGATGCAGGGTCATAGCCTACACCGGTCTCTTTCAGTAAAGAAACCCAGGTCTTGAAATCCTTCTTTAATATGTCTAACCTATTTTTCAACTATTTCCTATCATATGATTTTCTCGTCTTTTATTTAAATGTTGAGACTATGTTGTTCCACCCTGTTTTTATAAATGCTAAACCATTCTATTCTTTGCGATAAATTTGATCAACGCATGCATTAACAAAAATCTCAGTTGTCTCTTCATCCCAATTTGCTTTGCTGTCCATTTTCTCCTATAACAAAGTTTCACACCTACTCTATAAAAAATGTCCCTAAATTATCAACACAAAATATACAACATTGAAAACATACACTCACCCTATCAATTTATAAGACTTTTGTATAGCCAGCATGTTATAAAGACTCAAACTACAATTATAAACATTAAATTAACCTTTAATTGAATAAACTTAGTAAACCTTTAATTAAATCAGTAACTTGCTTTGATATTTCAGTCATCAGTTTATATATAGAAGCTTTGACATCCAGTTTAAAACCATAAATACATTGTAAGTTACTTTGAGGGTTGCACAAGCTTCAAAGAGCTCTCATTTTCTGATGCTTCCTTTACTATCTGCATCACCTGCATCACTTTGTTCTCTTCATCATTCTTGGATATTGGAATCCTTAGCAAGATTTTAATTCCTTTAACCCATTAATTTAAGCCTTGAACTTTTGCTTGTCAGGAATTTCCACCTCTAGTGGTTTCCTTGGAATTGAATATTTATCCAGTTATGCTTCCACCATCTAACAAACCTTATACAACTTATTTTGACTTGATATACAATTTCAACTTAACATTCTCTAGAAAGTTGGGTGATAGAATTTAAAAGACTGAATCATTCTAGTATATAAATTGTAAGTTTGTAACCCTAAATCCTATATATAAAATTCTATTTCTGACCTCAAAGCTTTATTTGAAGAGTCTTCAAAACAGTCAAAAGGAAGAAGATGATGCTAGATTAAAGTGAATAGTTAAATGCACAAACAATAGCAACTTCTACTTAACTGAGTAATACTCCTCACCCTACTAAAGTCAGCCTCTTAATTCTTTAATCTTCTTTTAGTTTGATGAATATATATAGATGTGCATTTATCTGGTTACAGATGTTCAGTTTTTCTAAACATACTATCTGCGAAACAAAATAAACAAAAGGTAGAGATGTATATAAAGCTTATCATTGCACAAGCATCAGCCTCTCTATGTAAGGATAATAGCCGAACTTGCCACATATGGAAAGATAAAGATACTATTTTAAAGGAAAGCAACAAAATATGTCAAGCAAGAACATGATATGCGAAAATTATACTTGGTGAAGTGCAGATCCATGTAGAGGCAAAAGAATCCAAGTCAAAACATACACACATACACACACACTCTCTCTCTCAGTGAAATGCAGATCGACGGTGAGGCTATGCAGAAGGAAAAGAAACCAAGTCAAAACACACACACACTCACTCTCTCTCTATATATATATATATCTATATATATCTCGGCCAGAGCAGTAGAAAATGCAGATCGACAACCACGGCGAGAGAGAACGTTTAAACCTTACCACAGATTAGAGATGAAGAAACTTGAAGATGCCAGACTAAGCATCAAGATAGATCGAAGATGAAGAAAGATGGAAGAGGCAACAGATCCACACTCGAAGACAAAGCCAGACCAAGCTGTTCAGGTTCAAGCTTGAGTCGCCGTCGACGGAGGGAAGAGAGATCTGATATTCCAACTAAGAGGATCGACGAGATGGATGGAGGAGAGCTTAAGAGAGAACGATAGCCTGATGAATGCATGCGAGAGGGAGAGACTGACACATAAGGGAATATTTGGTTCAGAGAGCTTATATGAATGCAGGAGAGAGAGAGAATCCGATGCTGGCAGGTATTTGGGTGGGTGAGGTAATTAAAAATAACTGTAACTTTTATTTTCCCATAAGCTATCTGGATAAGCTACCTGGAAGAGCTTAAATGATAAGGAGCTTTTTGTTTCATAAGCTCTTAATTCCAGAAGCCCATCCAAACACCAATGAATCCATTCCACTAATTGAATTGGGCTTATAGAAGCCCAATCGGGCTTAAATCACTGAATAAGCTATGCCAAACACTCCCTATATCCTTCAGAAAATTATATGTACATTGTTCTAGAAACTCCATTTAATCTTTACTGCCACAAAAAACATTCCATATTCAATGCCTAACTTCAAAAATTCATATCTCTTAATGTACTAACCTAAATAACAAATTATTTATCAAATTAAAGGTTAAGATGTCTACTTTCATTTCAGAAAGTTTCATGGTTATTGGACAATATTTGATCATTCAAAAACTAGTCAAAATCATACTGTCTCCAAAAGATAAAATATGGCAGCACTACTACTTTAACTTCAATCATTGGGTTTTCAATGCAACCCTTCTAAAATCATGTCCAACTTATATATCACCTATATAAGCACATAATAAGCACACAAACTCAATTCAAACGCACAATTGATCTGGCTCTAATGCCATTATTGGGATTGGTAGGCATAGCGGAAAATTAAAATTCAAAACTTTTTTTCAATCCTACTGTGGATCTGTCAACGACGTTTAAATCGAGCAGTAGAAAACGTACCTTTCTTATATTTCAGTCTTTCCTTTTGATCTCAAGGAGCTAACAACTTGGATTAGCTCCCTCTACCGATATCCACATGAATAGGAATCCAACACAAACAGTGTGCTAGCACCTCCAACGTCCCTCTATAGTTTTCCTTTCCTCACGGCTCTATATCCATTTTTCTTTATGCGTAGAAAACTCTAGCTCTTTCTTTTTATAACTAGTCAGGGTTTTCTATTATATGATAGATATTGGATTTTTAAAATTAATCTTAATTAATTTCAAAATCCATATCACATTAATTAAGGCTTAATTATTTTTATAAGTAATTTAAATAAATATTGTTTAGTTAAATTTGTTCAACAGTTTTTATTTAACCTCTTCATTTAATCTGAATAAAGAGCCAATGGAAATAGATTTAATTTATCTTTATAAATTAAATATGAGATATTATATCTTTATTAGTTAGTTATTAAATTTAATTTATCAGATAAAACTAAATTTAAAACTAATACAATATAAAAATATTATCATATCATATAACACGCACATACACATAAATATTTATCAAGTATATATTCGCACAACATGTGTAAATATATATATATATATATATTCATCTACCCTAGATAAACCATTACATTCTTTAAATATAGACATATCTTAGATTCAATGAATCTGGACATTATAGCTCGTGTTGGACTATTTTTGTGTATGACCCAGTAGGTCCAAATGAAGTTCGTAGTGGGCCAATGACTATACTAACCCAGAAGTCGTAAGCGGCCTCTAGCAAGACATCACGACTACCTAACTCATATGAGGATCGATAAACCGATACAACTTGTCATCCAACCATATCAAGTCCCTTTTATCACATGATATTTCGGTCAAGGATGAGGTATGGAGAATGTCATCCTCTTATTTATGACCATTACTTACTCGATCCTTGAGTAGTCTGACTATATAAATGGAAACTCCTTTCTATCGTAGTATGTCCATACATTCCTTAAACTCACTCATTGAGGGGCCCAGTAATCTCTTTTTACTAATGTGAGGGATAAATTCTATCTTGACCATTCACATTCCTCTAGATAGTGATGAATAGATAGTTTACTGGTTGAATGTCTCTTACATGTATGAGTTTCTGTCTAGAACCCTACCCATAGAGTCATAATACCAAATCTTTTTGCGAATTAGATTTAACACTATGAGCATCTAGTGCTCTCTAAGTATAATCATAAATGACACCATTAGGACATTTATAAAATAAATAAAAGCTAATTTAAGTAGAGTTAATGATGTTCACACCCTTGAGGGTAAGGCACAAAGAAGTGTCCCTTCTGTTTGGCGCCCTCCTAATGAATTCATCCCCTAGAACCCTCATGTGATTTTGTTTGGCATCTTCCTTCATGTTGTCACCCTTGTGCCTGACATAGTAAAGGCGGATGAACTTGATCTTGTCGTGGAAGCCATAGGGGAGGATGTAAGTATGCTATATGAGCCTGAAATGCCAAAACTAACATATCAAAATGTAATCAAATTTCTAAGCAGCCAATTATTTAACCAAGTTGAAGAAATACCTAATAAAGAAGTTGACAAAGCTTGTACTTATCATCTCCATTTTCAAAACCTCAAAAACAAGCTATTCGCTTACAACAACCTTTTGGTTTATTAGGTTGAAGACCTCTATCTCAACTTTGATAATTAGAAACAGGTATGTAGTGAAGTCATTGTCAGTGAATTCCTAGAGGGACTTCTAGGAAGATTGACCTACGGGCTTATTATAGAGAAAGACTTCTTCCTGGATGGATAATTGGTGGCAGGATGCTTCTTCTTCTTGGACTGAGAGGGGGCTTGGACTGAGTGAGCAGCTTGAGCTGAGTCGGATGCTTAGAATGAGTGGTGGGTCTTGGACTTGGTGGGTAGCTTCTTTTGAGTAGTGGAGTTCTTAGTTGGATTGAATACTCTAAGTTAACAGTGAGGCCACGCAACGATGCCACCTATAGCCCCTCCTACTATATTGCGTCTTTGGTGGGCAAGGGGAGCAAATAGTTAGGGTTGATATTGGTGTTGATTTATACCTTCACATGCTCAGGAGGGATAGGCTCGCAATGAAGCATGTTATCCTTCGGGAGGTTGAACATGTAGCCTATTGTAATTGTATAGTATCTAGGGCTATCGGCAAAACACTCAACATACACCAAACCCTAAAGCAGATCAGGGCCTAGAAATGTGTAGCTTCCTCTAGTCTTTGGGCTTCCATTTCCCCCTTGCTGCTTGTTATAACTCTTGTATAAGAAACAATATTTGTTTCTGCATTTTATTGTACTTTTTTTAGAGCTTTTCATATATTTCATCCCTGTTATTTCTTCAAGGTTGCTATTAACCATAATGATTTGTCTTAGTCAATCCAAAGCCACTGCTCCTAAGAAGACCAACATGATCAAGTCCTAATGTCTTGGCTAATACATCCTCATCCACAGTAAGGTAGCCCTGTGTTATAACTTCTTACCGTTAATATACATCCTTATCCGCAACAATGTTGTCCTTACTATTACATTGATATAGCTAACAAAGTGTGATAAGTCAAGAGCTTGACTTACATGTTTCCATGTCATGTGAAATTTTTTCCCTAAAGACTTTGCTTCGTTCACAAAAGTCAAGGCGCAGCTGCCCCTCCTTATAATATCCCGCACTCATTCTAACGCCTCTTCTAGGGTCTTGTTTCTAGTTCGTATAGTGGCAATATCAGTACCAGGGGCAATGCTAGTACTAGGGGTATGATCAAAACTAGGGGCATTATCAATGCCGGAGGAAGCAAAACTGACCATTATAACTGGAAAACAAAATTTATTTAGTTAGCCACAGGGAATAGAACAATGGGTTTTCTAGAAAAATATGATACACGACTAAGGTCAAAACCTAGCAATACAAGACGAAGAGAAAAATAAGGAGAAAGTGGAATATAGAATGGAGAATTCGAAATGCAGAAGAGAAATCATGCCTTAAAATAAGGAGAACAAAGCACGTGAAGGAATGCAACCTAGCTAGGGCATCGAAATGAAAAAGTGAGTTAAGTGTAATAACTTAGGAATGTGAAGAGACGTGTGATAGTAGGTGTTTTTAAAACACTTGACAAAACATACTTATGGTTATAAGTATAGACTTGTTATGAAAGGTGGTCTTTTCTTACGATTCTTAATTTAGAACCGTAATGAACCTCTGAACGAAAGTTCACAATTTTACATCACAATCGTTAAGTTTTGTAAGTGGCGATGGTTTTTTTCTTAACAACCATTATCTATTAGACATGGTATTCTAAACAGTGTTAGGTTGTACATAATAACTGTTAGTTATTTGACTTTCAACCCCAAGTACAAGCAAAAATATAAAAAAAGAAAACAATAGTGTGAATAAACATATAAAAAATAAAAAGTTATAAGAATGAAGGATCTACTACATTATCAGATTCATCATTTGATAACTCTCCAGTTTAAGTATATTTAAAGTATATTTTAGAGATATTTAGAGAGTTACTTAAGCAATTTTGGGAGATTTTCATGAAATTTTATGAGATACCAATGGATGCATCATTTATGGGATTTCAATTTAAAAATAGAAGTTCTTAAGTTTAGGAATAAATAACAATAATGGGAAGCCTTTCTCAAATTAAAACAAACAGTTATTATTGTTGCTGTTTTTTTTAATGAAATTTTATGATATACCAATGGATGCATCATTTATGAGATTTCAATTTAAAAATAGAAGTTTTTAAGTTTAGGAATAAATAACAATAATGGGAAGCCTTTCTCAAATTAAAAAAAACTAGTTATTATTATTGTTGTTGTTGTTGTTGTTGCTGCTCCTATTATATAATATTTCATTCCTCTTATTTTATCCCAGTTTTTGGCGCCGATTTGGAATCAATTAGAGAGAGGATATTAGTTTTGGGAGTCAAAATATAAAGGAGAGGAGAGCCACAATGCCATGTTTTGGGAGAGAACAAATTGGAAACCTAAAGAAAAAGATGTTTGGTAAAAAGTTGAGCTGGGAGCCAACATTTTGGAAAAAGGGGCTGGAACTTTGAATCCTCTTCATCGGTCTTCTCCAGATCAGAACGAAAGAAGTATCATTGCGAATCGTTGGACGGGAGGAAGCTTTTGGAGAAAGAGCCTAACTATTTCCGGATGATCACTGTGATACCTCATTTATGTTGGGATTGGTAGACATATAGTGGAAGAATTAAAAATTTTAAAATTGCAAAAGTTTACCAATCCCAAATGTGGATCTATCAACGATATTTAAATCGAGTTAGAAAGATTCTTACCTTACTCATGTTTGTTTGAACGCCCACAGTCATCAAAACATGGCCAACTCTCAAATCTTCATGCTTGGTTGCTCCTGAAAAAAATTCCCCAGCATTAACATGTTGGCTAATTCTTTTTCAGAGTTTTGCCTTTTTCGATCTTGAAGAGCCAACTACTCAGATCAGCTCCCTCTACTGATATCCACATGAATATGACCTAACATCGGCAGCGTGCTAGCGCCTCCAATGCCCCTCTAGGGTTTTCTTGCGGCTCTCTATTTTTTCATCATTTGTAGAAAACTCTAGCTCTTACCTTTTATAACTAGTCAGGGTCATCTATTTTATGATGGATATTGAATTTTTAAAATTAATCTTAATTAATATCGAAAAATCCTTATCATATCAATTAACACTTAATTGTTTTAATAAACTAATTTAATAAATCTGGTTTAATTAAATATGTCCAACAGTTTTAATTTAACATATTTATTAAATTAGAATAAAGAGCCAATTGAATTATATTTAATTTATCTTTATAAATTAAATCTGAGATATTATCATATAATATCTATATATATACACAATGTAATAATATTATCATATATAATATATATCATCAAATAATATATATTATATATATAATATATATTATCAAATAATATATTATATATATAAATGTATGTATGTATTTCAAAAATACATACATACATACATACATATATATATATATATATATATATATATATATATATAATATTATTAATTTTCTTTTCCAATGTAAATATATACACACATATAAATATTTATCAAATAAATATTCATACAATATGTATATATCGTCTACCCTAGATTAAACATTGTATTCATTAAATCTTAGACGCATCTTAGATCCAATGAATTTGGACATTATAGCTTGTGTTGGGCTATTCTTGTGTGTGACCCTGTAGGCTCATACGAAGTTGGTAGTGGGCCAATAACTGTACTAGCCCACAAGTCGCAAGCGGCCTCTAGCAAGACATTGTGACTACCCAATTCATATGAGGATCGTTAACATGATGCAACCTATCATACAACTATGTCGTGTCCCTTTTGTCACACGATATTTCGGTCAAGGATGAGGCATGGAGAATGTCATCCTTCTATTCCTGACCATTACTTTTTCGATCCCTGAGTAGTCTAACTATATAAATGGAAACTCCTTTCTATCGTAGTATGTCCATACATTCCTTAAACTCACTCATTGAGGGGCCCAGTAATCTCTTTTTACTAATGTGAGGGATAAATTCTATCTTGACCATTCACATTCCTCTACATGAAAACTACTAAGCCCGATTATAGCCTTTATCATCACCCGGTCAAAGGTGACTTTTGACTAGGTTAAAGCTTAGCAACTCTTATGTAGGAATTCATGATGATCTCATGTCAAAGTGCCTATGATTTTGACTTGTATCCCCATGCCTTATCAAAGTCATACTAGTCTTATTTCATCTTTGCTCCTGTATAGATGACCGACCAAGGATATTTAGAACAATCATTATGATTTATCCAAGGATACAGTTATCACAGTGAACATGCGAATAATGTGATAACTAAATGGATAAATTCATTGAATAACAATGTTCAAAATACAATGATTGGCCCTTAGGACACAATTTCCATCAATTTCCTATAACATCAGATGAGTACAAAAGAGTAGTGAAATCATTCGTGAAACTAGGGTTAAGTCCCAGATTAAGAAATACTGAAAAACTTTCACAAATTCCAAAACTATCTTAGGACTTGAACATGTGATTGGAAAGAATTTTTGAGGGTAGTAAAATTTCTCAAACCATTTTCACAAACATTCACTAATTTACTAAGTCTCATCGTGCTCTTCTTTTCATTTTATCAGAGTTTGTGAGCGATTCTCTGATTAGTTCTCATGTTCCATCCCTTAATTATGTTTTGTTAGCGATCGGAAGCGTAACATAACTAAACCATTCTTTAAATCATCTACTAGTATTACTAGTTTAACTATTGTAACATATTAGAGTTACAAGCTATTTATAGTATATACATACCAAAATATCCAAAGTACACATAACAGACAACTATCAAAACTAAAGTATTCAGCGTTTAAGCCTCTAGCCGTCCACGTTTACCTTCTTCTTGCCCCTTGAGCTATCTCCCTATAATGTAGATGGGTTTTGAAAAAGAGTGAGATTCAAAAGAATCTCAGTAGTAAAGTAGTGACAATCATACAGATATAACATCACATAGCATGCTACATAATCATCATACAACAGAATTATCATAACAGCATTTAGTGCATCATATGTAGTTCATAAACTACCATAGCGCTAGGTAAATTCAATGGCACCGAGGGATACATGTGCAAAAAGGCCCCGGTATCCACTCATGCATCCCAGAACGTTATTGGCTCGAGCGTCCACTCGCACAAAAAAGCCCCAGGCGATCACTCCGCATAACCAGAACGTGTCAGACAATTCATGATGATTTCAACCAACATACAGTGCATATTATAACATATGAAAGACAAGTTACTACCTGACTGCTTTCCTTTAGCAATTTCCTCCCATTTGTCTGAGCTCGGGCAAGTCTTAAGCTTTGAACCGCTGTTAGGTCCTATAATTGGAATTTACGGACGACAGGTTATTATTCTGTCCAATACTTACATAATACAATTAGTCAAGTTGGTTGTCATTAAAGTTAATATACTAAGCTAAAACAAAGTCAAGATGGCCCAAGCATCCCAAGTTGGTTATTTCTACCCTTGTTCTCAAATCTACTAACTTTTGTTTAACTTCAAAAATTCACCATTAATTCTAACAAACTTCAAATTGAGTGGTTCCAAATTTTATGTAAAGCTATTTTAATATAATTTCACATAAAAATACTCAATTTTGGCCACCACAGCCACAACATTCCCAAAATTTCACCAAAAATAACCTATTTTAGATTGCTTTCCAGAAAATAAGGTATAACTTCAACAATTCATATCTCCTAATGTACTCATCCAAAAATTACAAAATACCAATAAAATTAAATATCTATGTCTCTAATTTAATTCTGGAAAGTTTTAGAATTTTTGGACAAGTTTTGACCCATGAAACACCAAGCACAACCACACTGTTCTAGACAGGGCAGATTAACAACATTTACACACACACACTTCATAAATTCCCAAATTCATATACAAGTATCCAAAAATCATGAAAACTTGCATACCTACCCAATTTTTCCTTGTAAAGCCAATGGAAGCATCAAAGTTATCAAATTCTTACTTCTTCCTCATGCCACACACAGGGCAGAAAATAGGATTCTTAGAAGTAACATGTTGGTTCCTTGTTTTCTCTTGCTTAATCACTTCCTTTCTACTTCTAATCACATAATTAGCTATTTAAATAATAAATGGACATGTTTAGATGGAATTTGAGTAGCATTTCCCATGGTTTAGCTTCAGCCCATTTTTTTCCAAAAACATGAGAAATCAACACCATATTCACCAACAACAACAAGAACAACATCAACTAAGGCAAAAGAAGCAAGTCTTGAAGTTTACCTCTTGATTCCTGCTCCTTCTCTCTCTCTAAAAATTCAGCCTCATCTCTCTCTTCTCTTATGATTTTGTCTTGAAACCATGAATTTAATGGTATAGAAGAGATTAGGAGAGGTTATAGAATGATTAGGAAGCATAAACCTTAACATTACAAGCTTTCTACCTTGGATTTGTGAGAACCCTAGCTCTTTGTGTGGTTCTTGCTCTTGAAATGTTCTCAAGCTCTCTCTCTCTCTTTGTGCAGATTTTTGATAAAAAATGAGGATGGAAAGATGAAGAGATGATGCTTAAATGAATTGTCAAACTTACTTTACAACTGGAAACTTCCAATTGGTCCAAATATGTGGATTTTTGTATAATTCCATAAAATATAATTCCCTTCCCTTTTCCTTCTCTTAACTACTGAAAAGGGAATGAGAAATGAGGGAGAAAATATTTATCTTGAATTATCCTAATGCCATCTTGCAAATTGTTGACCTTTGGACTTTTGATTTTTTGACTCTTTGACCTTCCTAAATAATAATTCACCAAAATAGGCTTATTAATTACCAAGTAGCTATTTTTCTCTTTTTAATTCCTATTTAACTGAAATTATTCAGAATATTAGGGAAAAATAATTATTCCTCTTTTATGGCAAAATTACCATTTTGCTCTTATATTTTATGATTTGTCAAAATAAATAATTTCTTGCTCCTTTTTTTTGGTTTGGCCGAATTTTTGACACTTGTATGAGGCCATTACTTGTGTCATTTTATGTTCAAATTTTGGTTGTAATATTAGGCTTTTAAGTAGACATTAATTGCCTCTTTGTGTCCTTACTTGGCCAAATTATGTGTAACTGGCAATTGGAATATTTCTGTAAATTTATGTGCACCATAATTCACCATTTTATTCCACTAAATATCACAAATATACATATAATGAATATTGGTGAAAAAGTAGGGTATTACAATCACTGTCTTCATGGGTCTGGTGGTACCACCGAAAGAGAAAATCAGAAGGGAGCTTCATCTTAATCTCTAAGCAAGGGCGGTTTTTGGCAATAACCATAGACTGTGGAGAGCAAGCTTCATCATCTTTATTTTAAAGGATAAAGACTAATGGCAAAGGCGATCATCATCATGGCAAGCTAAGAGCAAGGTGAGAATCAGAGAGCGGCGGAATTGGAACATTTGGATCATCATTATCGCAAGGGAGGTGAGAAATAGAGAGACCAAACTAGAGAAGGAGAGCCGTAGATGCACTGTAGATTATCTTCAAAATCCTTGTTCATCATCTTCTGATGCAAGAAGCAATTTAGACAGAGAAGGCAGTATCAATGTTCAATTTTTACTCTACTGCTTTAGTTTGATTCCTAGTATGAGTTTGACTTTAAATTTGCCATGGTTGTTTTGTGAATTGTAAGAAGTGATTTAAATTGCAATTCTTCTTTTATTCCACTATGTTGTTTGCCTCTAGACTGATTTGTGGCTCTGAATTTGGTTTCCCTGTGATGTTGATTAAAGCCATGTGTGGCTAATTTTCTCGAACCTATAGGAGCTATGAACTAACTTGAGGATTTGAGCATGTTTGACCATTTAATCATGCTTTATGTTATTTTTGTTTACTTAATCTTGTTCTATTTTATCTACTTAGTGCTTCATTACCACTAAGTATTAATTTGGGGAATTTAGATTAACCTTGGAAGAGGGATCTTAATTGGACCATATGATTAAGTAATATGGGATTAGAATTTATTCTAATTTGCCAATAGGATAGGAATATACCTATTGTACCCATATAATTATATTAGAGTGAAATTAAACATTTATTGCCTTTTAAGTAAATTAGTTAGGAATAATAATTTTAACTTGAGAGAGTGGTATGAGTAATTGGAAGATACTTATATCCATTTAAACTCTAGACTAACAATTTAACATTAAGTTCTTTTATTTAGGTAAATATATGCTCTAAGACTTGAAAAATGGATTAGCCATTCTAGGTTTTTTTCCTCTATTGAAATCTTTAAAACATTAAATTTAGTACTTTTGCTTTTGTTTAAATTGATTTTTAAATTTGTTTCCTTCTTTGATTTGCTTAACTTAAATAAAAGTGGGAATTTTAATGCCTAATTATGTATTACATTGAATCTCTTTAGGACGATGTTGATTTGCTATTATCCTATTTCAACGGCCCGTACACTTGCGGTGCTTATTTAAAATTTAGTAGCATCAAGTTTTTGGTGCCGTTGCGAGGGAATCAAGGCAATTGGTGATTAGAATTAGAAATCTTTTAATAATTTCAGCTTGAGAAATTTTATTTTATTTTTGTTAATTCTTTATGTTAGTGTGATACTCTTGAGCTCTGTTTAGCTTTTTTGGTACTTTAGTATATGCCCCGCAGATCCAAAGCTAAAAAGACACCACAGAAGACAAGGAGCATCCAAGAAAGCTACAAAACCTCATACTCGAGCAAAGAAAGGAGTAAAAATTGATACTAAAGTAATGGCTTAGGATGAAAATGATCGTTTAGATGTTAATGATTTCTTGAGAAGACAATCTTTTGGGTATCAATCAGGAATTATAGTGCCTGAATTTCAAGCAAACAAATTTGAGATCAAGCAAACGATGCTGAAGATGCTTGAACTACATGGTCAGTATGTCGAAAACACTAGTGGAAAAATGACTTTTTAGATAGGTTAAAAATGACTTTTTAGACCAGTTCTGGATTAGGTCTTAATACAACTGGTTTAAAAAGTTTGTTACTTTTTACAAAGTATGACTTTTCAGATGGGTTGTAGTTACAAGTAGTCTAAAAAGTATTTTTTAGTCCTGCTGTATCAACAACTGGTCTAAAAAGTTTCATTTTCTAAAAATTATTCCTCTTACAAATTAGCTTTGCCCAACAAGCCATTTCAACGACATCCCAGATTCCACAGAAGCAACAACACATTAGCACACATAATCTGAAGCAATGACAGTAACATTATTACACCCTACATTTCACAGAAGCAACGACAATAAAAATTATTGAAAATCAACACATTATCACACACAATCATAAGCAACAATTTCATTTTTCAACAATTATCATAATTCTTCCTACCTACATTCTCAGTAACAATATCAACACATTATCATCAAGCATTTTAAAACACAATTTGAATCTATCGAGATAACAATGACCTATAATTTAATAATGACAGCAGCAAAATCTCAACTTTGTGTACTTTCAACTCCACAACTTTTAAAGAAAAACAGAGGGAAGAAAAATTCCTCAATATGTACAAAAAATTGCTCAGTTTTACAGAAAAATGAAGGGAAGAAAGGGTACAGAGGTCAATCCTTCAAATCCCATGCCTGTATCAACATCAGACCTGTATCACCCATATCTCATAAATTGTCTCACATAGAGACATAAACCTAGTTAGATATGAAAACCAAAACACTTTGTAATTGTACACAACATGTAATTGCATTTAAATGGAATTGCACACAGCAACACAGTAATCCAGCACACAACATGTAATTGCAATTACAATAACACTTTATAATTCTTACAATAGAAGCAATACATATGAGAACAACGTAACATTGGATTCAAAAGCTTACTATTCTTGTAAAAGCTCATAGATGAATTCAGCACAACATTTATGGATGAAATCAATATTTTTTTCAGGTAAAGGGTTAGCAAGATCAAACATTTGTAACACCAAAGTCAGACAAAACATTAACTTGCTAACTTAAAAACAATAAAAGTAATACAACATTTTTGAAATATACATTTATTTCTTCAGTAAAATTAGTCATGCCCAGGGTGATAACATTGTAAATATGTCTCAAAACATAAAAACCACATAAGTTGGACCCCGGTGGTTGCCTACGGCTCTGAAAAAGAACATGGCATCATTAAAAAAGTATAAAAGGATAGCTTATTGAATACATTCTTAAAACAAACAAATATGTACTAATCTTTGGGATGATCACATGTAAGGTCTTTTAACTCGAACATGCTTACCATAAGTAGCGTGTAGGAATGTTCGTATAGCCCTATCATTAAAATCACAAAAGTTACTTATTTTGCACAAATTCCATAAACTTTGCACACAAAAGGTAATAATGCAAGAAAACTTATAAGTTCACGGTCTTCTTCAATTCATTCCTTGGCTTGAAGTGGAGGGAGAATAAGAGGATGACAATGTAACTATTCTTGCAGAGAAGAACCAATTGCCAATAATCATTGAAAAAAAGAGATGAATATTAAGCAAATATAAAGCATTATATATATTATGAAATATAAATTTATTTCTTATCCATGCACATATGGAGCCAAGAAACAAACAGTTGCGGTTTCACTAAGCCTCTCCGATAAGTATCTATGTCTGATAGCAGCAATGGTCCCTTTCTCTTGGATTTGAATTGGGCATTCAAATCCAAATTTATTGCTATTAGTAGAGGAGACAACCTACGATTCATGTACTTACAATAATGCAAGCACACAAATTAAAGTTAAAAGAAGTAATTTTTAAAATATTTACTTCCAATTGAAGAAGATACTTACATTAAAAATAGTTGGACAATCGCAACTATAAGATGTTGTCTAGGAGCTACCAGGGACATTAAATCATCCCTCTCAAGAAAGAATGTCACTTTTGACTTGCTAACAGCTGAATCCATAGGTCAATCTCTTTGGTTGAAAAGATGTATCATATGCCATCAGAATCACTTATTGTATGAAATTCAATAGATGCTGTGAAACTTCTTGAGTAAAGGGAGCTGGACTTGGGGCTCTGATCAGGGTTTTTATTGGGATTGTCAGGCACAACGGACATTTAAAATTGTAAAAGTTCACCAATTCAAATTACGGATCTATCAACGACAGTTAAATCAAGTTAGAAAGAATCGTACCTTTTTGTGTTTTGCTTTTTCAATCTTTAGGAGTAAACACCTCATATCAGCTCCCTCTACTGATATCCACACTAATATGACTTAAACACAGACAACATACTAGCTCCTCCAATACCTCTCTAGGGTTTTTACGGCTCTCTATTTCTCATCAGTCTTAGGGTTCTTTAGCCTTACATTTTTATAACTGATGAGGGTTATATTAGATCTTCAAAATTAATCTTGATTCATTTTGAAATTAATTAACACTTAGTTTTTTTGATGAGCTAATTAAATAAATTTGGTTTAATTAAATCAGTCCAACAATTTTAATTTAACATATTTATTTAATTCGAATAAAGAGTCAATAGAATTAGATTTAATTTATCTTTATAATCTAAGATATTTTATCTCTATCAATGTTAGTTATTTAATTTATCAAATAAAATTAAATATGAAACTAATACTATATAATAATAATATTATTATTATTATATTTCCTTTTACAAATTTTATATCATATATATATATATATATATATATATATATATATATATATATATATATATATATAATCTGTCCACCCTAGATGAAACATTGTATTCATTGAATCTTAGACACATCGTAGATTTAATGAATCTGGACATTATAGCTCGTGTTAGTCTATTCTTGTATGTAACCCTGTAGGCCCATATGAAGTTGGCAGTGGGCCAATAACTGTACTAACCTACAAGTCGTAAGCGGACTCTAGTAAGACACTGCGACTACCCAATTCACATGAGGATCGTTAACACGATTCAACGTGTCAAATAACCATGTCATGTCCCTTTTGTCCTACAATATTTTGGCCAAGGATGAGGCATATATAGTGTCATCCTCTTGTTCCTGACCATAACTTTCTCGATTCCTGAGTAGTCTGATAATAGAAATAGAAACTCATTTTCATCATAGTATGACCATACATTTCTCAGAATCACTCATCAAGGGCCCCAGTAATATCTCTATACTAATGTGAGGGACAAATTCCATTTTGATAATTCACATTCCTCTACATGAAAACCACCAAGCCTGATTGTAGCCTTTATCATCACCTGGTCAAAGGTGAATTTTGACTAGGTCAAAGTTTAGCGACTCTCATATAGAAATCCATGATGATCTTAGATCAAAAGGCATAGTAACGTGGTTATACATGAGATAAGCTTATAACTTAATCTATGTAGCTTTCTCATATTGGCTCGGTCTAGCACCTTGTACTCTTACAAGTGCTTAAGACTTTGATTCATATTTTCATACCTTATCAAAGTCATACTGGTCTTATTTCATCTTTGCTCCCGCATAGATGACCAACCAGAGACATTTAGGACAATCTTTATAATTCATCCAAAGATATAGTTATCACAGTAAACATATAAATAATATGATGACAAGATGGAGAAATTCATTAAATAACAATATTCAAAGTACAATTATTGGCCCCTAGGGCACAATATCCAGCATCCTCCTACTTATACTACATATAATTATTAATTTGCCTAATTCCTATTGTCCTAACATGACACTTATACTTTGCCTATGCAAGCAGCTTGAAAAGAGGATCAGCAACATTGTCTTCTCCTGCTACTTTTGCATATTTTTATACCACCTCTATCATTGATTTCTCTGATAAGATGAAATTTCCTGAGTATATGCTTGGTCTTTTGATGTAACCTAGGCTCCTTTTCCTATACAATAGCACCGCTATTGTCACAGAACAAATATATTGGATTTGAGATGGTAAGCACCACCCCTAGTTCAATAATGAACTTTCTGATCTAAATGGCTTTCTTAGCTGCATCCAATGCTGCTATATACTCAGCCTCTGTTGCAGAATCTACTACAGTGTTATGCTTTATGCTCTTCCAGCTTACCGCACCACTATTCAAAAGGAATATATATCTAGATTGTGATCTAAGATCATCTTGGTCAATTTGGAAGCTTGCATCTATGTAACCAATTACATAGAGCTGATAATCCAATCCACCATATACCAAGAATAAGTCCTTAGTCCTTCTCATGTACTTTAGAATATTCTTGACAGCAGTCCAATGGCCCACATCAGGATCTTGTTGATATCTACTGGTCATATTTAAGACAAATGAGACATCCAGTCGAGTACATAACATGGCATACATGATGGATCCAATGGCTGAGGCATATGGAACCTTACCTATGTGATCTCGCTGATTAGGTGTACTAAGACACAGATCCTTGCTAAGATGGATGCCATGAGACATGGGCATGTAACCGCTTTTTGAATCCTACATACTGAACTTATGCAGTTTCTTCTCTATGTATGTACTCTAACTTAGTCCTATTAGCCTCTTGGATCTATCTCTATAGATCCTGATCCCTAGGATGTAAGTGGCTTCGCCTAAGTCTTTCATCGAGAAAGACTTTCCTGACTAAGACTTGACACTCTGCAATGTAGGAATATCATCTACATAAAGCACTAGAAATACAACGGTGCTCCTACTAACCTTCTGGTAAACACAAGGTTCATTGATGTTTTGAATGAATCCAAATACTTTGACTACTTGAAAATGATGATTCTAGCTCCAAGATGCTTGCTTCAATCCATAAATGGATCTTTGAAGCTTGCATACCTTACTAGAGTCCTATGGATGTACAAAACCTTTTGGTTGTGTCATGTACAAATCCTTAAGGAGCTTTCCTTTAAGGAAGGCTATTTTGATGTCTATATGCCATATTTCATAGTCATAATATATTACAATGGCAAGAAGAATTCTGATTGATTAGGCCATGGAAACTAGGGAAAAGGTTTCATCATAGTCTACACTATGAGTTTGAGTGAATCCTTTTGCAACCAGTTGTGCCTTGAAAACATTTACTTTGCCATCCATGTCAGTTTTCACCTTTAAAACCCACTTGCACCTAATGGTTTTTACACCTTCAGGTGGTTGACTAATATCCATACCTGATTGTCGTATATGGATTGTATTTTAAACTTCATGGCATTTAGCCATTTCTTGGAGTTTGGTCCCACTATGGCTTCTTGATAGGTGGTTGGCTCATTCTGCTCAATAAGCAACACATCACGACTTCCAGTCACCAGAAATCCATATCTCTAAGGATGTTGTCGTGTCCTATCAAACCTTCGTGGACCTTGTATTACTTGCGGAGGCTTAGCAACTTGTTGTGAGTCTTCTCCATTTTCTATTTATGGTTTTGTGCTATCTTGTGACTCTTAAACTTCTTTGAGATGTACCTTGCTCTCACTAGTTCTTTTAGAGATAAACTCTTTCTAAAAAGATACCATTCCGAATAACAAACACTTTGTTACCAGTAGGATTATAGACATCATATCCCTTCGTTTCCTTAGGATGCCCCATAAAAAGTCACTTTGATGATTTGTGTGCTAATTTATCAAAGGTTTGTTGTTTAACATAAACCTCACATCAATAAATTTTGAGAAAAGACAAATTGGGTTTCTTCCCAATCCATATCTCATATGGTGTATTTTCAACTGTCTTAGATGGGACATGATTTAGTGTGAACGCAGCTGTCTCTAAGGCATGGTCCTAAAAGGACGATGGAAGATCTGTTTGAATCATCATAGATCAAACCATATCTAGTATTCGATTTCTCCACTCAGAAACGTCATTCCATTGTGGTATTCATAGAGGAGTCAATTGTGAAATTATCCCAAAGCTCTTAAGATGGTTAATGAACTCTTTGCTCAAATATTTACCACTTCGATCAGATCAGAGTGCTTTAATTGTTTTGCCAAGTTGGTTTTGTACTTCATTGTGAAATATTTTGAACATTTCATAAGATTCAGATTTATTTTTCATTAGATTGATATAGTCATATCTACTAAAGTCATCTATAAATGTAATGAAGTACATATAACCTCTTATGGCAACTGTATTCAGTGGTCCACATACATCAGTATGTATGAGGCCCAATAAATCAGTAGCCCTCTCACTATGCCCAGTAAAAGGTGCCTTTTTCATCTTTCCTAATAAGCAAGATTCACATGTATTATATGATTCAAAATCAAATGAGTTAAGAAATCTATCTTGATGGAGTTTAAGAATGTGTTTCTCATTTATATGACCTAGACAACAATACCAAAGGTAGGTTGAATTCAAATCGTTTGACTTGATCCTTTTGATAGTTACGTTATAGATATTTCCACTATTAGGAAGTTCTAAATTTAAAATATAATAACCAACATGCAAATCATCATTAGTATAGAAAATGTCATTACAATAAAGAGAACATTTACCATTGCCAATAATGGAAGTATAACCTTCCTTATCCAAATAAGAAAGAGAAACAATGTTACTACTCAAACCAGGAACATAATAGCAATTGTTCAAAACTAACAAAAGTCCACTGGGCAGAACTAATTCATAAGTGCCTACAGCTAAAGCAGCAACTCTTACTCTGTTTCCAACTCGTAGGTTCACTTCGCCCTTCTTCAGCTTTCTACTATCCTTGAGACCCTACACATTTGTAAAAATGTGAGAACCACATGCAGTATCTAATACCCATGTAGAGGAAGTAGAAAAATGAATGTCTATAACATCAATACCTGAAGAGATAGCCCCGCTATCCTTCTTTTTCTTTTTTAGATCTTTGAGGTAGAGTTTGCAAATCCTTTTCCAATGACCGGGTCTATTGCAGAAGAAGCATACTCTATCCTTTCGAGGCTTTGCCATCTTGGCTGCAAGCTTGGTTTCGGGCCTGTTTGACTCTTTGGTCTTACCAAGTGAGCCTTTACCCTTCACCTTACCCTTACCCTTCCTTTTTATACCCTTTCCTTTCTGAACCATCAAAATAGTGCTGGGCCTTTTCTTAATGCTCTGCTCAGCAGTTTTGAGCATCACATGCAGTTTAGAAATTTATTTCTCCATGTTGTAGTTCGTAACAAACTGGTCATAACTTTCCGGGAGTGAGTTCAAGATTAAATCTGTAGCCAACTCATGGCTCATGGGAAATCCAAGCCTCTCAAGGTGATCAATATAGCCTTTCATCTTTAAGACGTAAGTACTAACTGATGCACCTTCAGCCATCTTGCTAGAATGTAAGGCGTTTGTGGTCTCATATCTTTCTTGCCTTGCATGTTACTGGAACATTTTTTATGCAACTAAATTTTAAAAAAGCACTGCAAGTGTACGGGCTGTTGAAATAGTATCATAGAAAATCAAGGTCGTCCCATCGAGATTCAAGGTAATAGATAATTAGGAGTTAAAATTCTCATTTTCATTTAAGTTGAGCAAATCAAAAAAGGAAATGAATTTCAAAATAGATTTAAACTAAAGAAAAAGTACTAAATTTAATTTTTTTTAAGATTTCAATGGAGGAAAACAACCTAGAGTGGCTAATCCCTTTTTCAAGTCTTAGAGCATGTATTTACCCAAAATAAATGCACTTAATGTTAATTTGTTAATCTAGAGTTTAAATGGATATAAGTATCTTCCAATTACTCATACCCCTCCCTCAAGTTAAAATTGTTATTCCTAACTAATTTACTTAAGAGGCAATAAATGTCCAAATTCACTCTAATAGGATTATATGGGTTCCAAGGGTATATTCCTATCATATTGACAAATTAGAATAAATTTGAATCCCACACTAGTTAATCATATGGTCTAATTAAGATCCCTCTGTTGGAGATTGTGCCCTAGGGGCCAATCATTATACTTTGAACACTGTTATTCAATGAATTTCTCCATTTAATTATCACATTATTCACATGTTCATTGTGATAACTGTATCCTTGGATAAATCATAATGATTGCCCTAAATGTCCCTGGTCGGTCATCTATGTGGGAGCAAAGATGAAATAAGACCAGTATGACTTTGATAAGGTATGTGGATACGAATCAAAGTCTTAGGCACTTGTAGGAGTACAAGGTGCTAGACTGACCCGCTATGAGAAAGCTGCATGGATCAAGTCATAAGCTTATATCATGTATAACCACGTCACTATGCCCTTTGACCTGAGACTATCATGGATTCCTACATGAGAGTCATTAAGCTTTGACCTAGTCAAAAGTCACCTTTGATAGGGTGATGATAAAGGCTACAATCAGGCTTAGTGGTTTTCATGCAGAGGAATGTGAATGGTCAAGATGGAATTTGTCCCACACATTAGTAGAGAGATATTACTGGGCCCCTTGATGAGTGAGTCTGAGAAATGTATGACCATACTACGATGGAAAGGAGTTTCCACTTCTATAGTCAGACTAATCAGGGATCGAGAAAGTAATGGTCAGGAATAGGAGGATGACATTCTCCATGCCTCATCCTTGACCAAATAAAGTATCGTGTGATAAAAGGGATGTGATATGGTTATACGACAGGTTGTATCGTATTGTCGATCCTCATATAAATTGGGTAGTCATAATGTCTTGCTAGAGGACACTTACGACTTGTGTGTTAGTATAGTCATTGGCCTACTGCCAACTTCATATAGGCTTACAGAGTTGCACACAAGAATAGCCCAACAGGAGTTATAATGTCCAGATTCATTGAATCTGAGATGCGTCTAAGATTCAATTATACACACACACACACACACATGTTGTGTGAATATTTATTTGATAAATATTTATATGTGTGTATGTGTGTATTTATATTTGAAACGAAAATTAATAATATTATATATACACATATGTATTTTTGAAATACATACATACATATATAATATATATTATTTGATAATATATATTATATATATGATAATATTATATATATATATATAATATTATTTGATAATATATATTAAATATATGATAATATTATATTATATGATAATATCTTATATTTAATTTATAAAGATAAATTAAATCTAATTCCATTGGCTCTTTATTCTAATTAAATAAATAGGTTAAATTAAAACTGTTAGATAGATTAATTAAATCATATTTATTTAATTAGTTGATCAAAACAATTAAGTGTTAATTGATATGATAAAGATTTTCAAAATTAATTAAGATTAATTTTAAAAATCCAATATTCATCAAAAAATAGATAACCCTGACTAGTTATAAAAGGTAAGAGCAAAGGTTTTCTACGGATGATGAAAAAATAAAGAGCCACAAGAAAACCCTAGAAGGACATTGGAGGCGCTAGCATGCTGCCAATGTTGGGTCCTGTTCATGTGGATGCCAGTAGAGGGAGCTGATCTGAGTAGTTAGCTCTTCAAGATCCAAAAGGAAAAACTCCAAAGAAGAACTAGCCAACATGTTGTTCAGGATGGTTAATCTCACACTCATAGAGTTCGATGCTCTTTTAAGAAGAATTAGTGGACATGTAGATGCCGGGGAAATTATTTTTGGAGCAACCAAGCATGGAGATTTGAGAACTCGCAATACGTTGATGATTGTGGACATTCAAACAAACATGAATAAGGTATGACTCTTTCTTACTCGATTTAAATGCCTTTTATAGAGATCCGCAATTGGGATTGATAAACTTTTACAATTTTAAATTTTAATTCTTCCGCTGTGTGTGCCTACCAATCCCAACACCCTCTTCCAATACTAATCTAAATTCTCCAATTTCCTTCTTAGTAGTGATCAAGCACAAAGTAGACAGAATAGTACAAGATTAAGTAAACTAAAATAACAATAAGCATAATTGATTGGTTCATACATGCTCAAATCCCCAAATTAGTTCATAGCTATTCTAGATTCAAGGAAAAATCAGCCACACATGGCTTTACACACAGTCACAGCAGCAGCAAAATCAATAACCAGACTCAGAGACATAATAAGGATACTAAAAATTTGTACTTAGATAAGCTTTTGAAAGAATGAATCCAACAAACAGCAGCCTATATCTCAGGTCCAGATCACGTCTGAAGCTTCCTTTTGTTGTTTATTAAGTTTTGACGTGTTTCCTTCCTCACCGAAGAAGGAGAACTCTAGTCGGAGTTCACCTTTGCATCCTCTGCTTCTGCAATGATGATAATGGATCAATAGTCCCTTCCACCGCTCTCCTCCATTCAACGATTTGAAGAAGGAGTTTGAGTAGTGAGCTATGGTTTGCTTCGAAACCCAACTCTCGATCTCTTGTGCTGCTGAAGATCACCTTTGTCAAGCTCATCGTCATCCACCTTTTCCTTTCGCTGCTGTAGCAACCCCCTCAACGTCTCTTATCTTAGATTTTCTATCACGCTCCAGATGCCGACGAGGTCACTAACAGCGTTCTTTGTTGGTCCCTTTCCTTTGGTTTTTGCTGTCACTCTCTCCCTCACTCTTGCCTCCTTTTTCTTTGATTCAACGATGGTCAAGATGATAACAGTAGCCACCTGTCTTTTTTTTCCCGTAGCTCCTCCTCCTTTTTTTTAGGTCTCTATCGTTTTCAATTGCCAAAAGCCCAAAACGGTGCACTCTTTTTGTTTCTTAGGTCAGATTGTTTTCACAAAAATGCAATGTCTGAAGCCTTCACTTATCACCATTGAAAATTTCTTTCATCCTCCACTAAAGCTGTACCTAATTAAGAAAGGAAAGAAACCAATGAAAAAAAAACCGGACCGGACCGGCCGGTTCAACCGGTCCGGCCGGTGATCCGGTCCGGTTCATAGCAAAACCGGTGAACCGGTTCGACCCGGTCGAACCGGTTCCGACCCGGTCAGAACCGGTCAAACCGGTCAGAACCGGTGGTTCGACCGGTTTGACCGGTTTTCCTTTTTTTTTAAAAAAAAAAAATAAAATATATTTTTTCTTTCTTCTATCTACTATTGGACATTATTTTTTAGGGAAAAATGAAAGTTTGAAGACCAAAATGAAGAGAAAAGTAAGTAAAAAAAGAATAAATCTAAAAAAAATGATTTTTAGAGGATATAATAATTAATTAATTATAGGAAAGGAGATGTCATTATATAAATATAGGCATCATAACTATTACTAATATATTTTAAGCATTTTTTACCTAAAGATCTTTACCACTAATAAATTATAATATTTTAATATGACCGGTTTGACCACCGGTTCGACCACCGGTTCGACCCCGGTTGAACCATTAACCCTTAAACCAGTGCTGTGACCGGTTCATTGACCGGTCCGGTTTTTTGTTCCTTGAAAGAAACAAAAATAAAAATAAAAAAGAGAAGAAATAAATATTCTTTACTTTAAATTATTGTCATTTATTTAATTTTTTTTATCTAAACATAAATATTTTTATTTAATTTAAAATTATGATGTTTTATTTGAAATCCCTAAAATAATGTACCAATTTGATTTGATCCTATAAAAATAAAATTTCATTAAATTCTTCTAAAATTGCCTAGATGACTCTCCAAATATTTTCAAAATGTACTTTAAATAAACTAAAAATGTATAGCTGTTACTTGAGATGCACAATCATCTCATGAGCATCCATAAGTTCCAGATCTTTTTTGAGCTCTAGAACCATGGTGGCAAGCATTAGGCAACCTACATCCACAGAGTCATCCTTATGCTTTGTGTAAGCATCTTTTTGAGCTCCTAGAGCATTGGCTGTAGGCTCCTCAGGAATGGGTTGATCTAGGACATATGCCTTTCTTTCCTGCTTGAGAACAATTATCAAGTTCCTAAACTAGTCTAGAAAGTTTCTCCCATTGAGTTTGTCCTTCTCAAGAACTGATTACAATGATAGTGTAGCAGTATTACTAGTTGTCATGATTCTACAATTAAAATATGCAAAGTTAGTTAGTAATCTTCCACTAAATTAACAACCCTCAATATAATAATTAGTAGGCTAAGATCCATATTTCACTTAAACTTAAGTTTGCTTTGGCAGAATGCTTAAATTCAAGTTATTTAGGTAGGTAACCTTTTCTACTGATTACATCACATGTAACTCTTAGATCTTTATGGGATTCGATCATGATATAATTCAGCATGTTTAATCCCATCTAATGCCTTAAGATCCAAAACTGTTTTGTTAATCTCAATTAAGTCAAAACAATAATGAATTTTGTGAGTAGCACTATTACTCATGCTTGTCTTACCAAGATAACTCAAATGCATCCACTTTGGTGATTCCTACAATTGAGTGATCTAGGTTTTGACAAGTATTCATTAATTGACAGCATTAAGACTTAAGATTTCATTTGGAGGGCTTAATCAATTAGTTTTGTTTATATGAATGTAATCATGGTTTTATCTCATACAGATAAATACATATAAACACAAAAGTATGCATGCAATGATCTAATCAAAAGCATAATTTAAACGTGACACAACATGGCTCACCTAACCTAAAATCCTCCCAAGCAATAAGAGGACTTCTCTAAATAAGAAAAAGAAATACATTGAGAGAAACCCCATCCCGTTTAAACATATGAGGTGAGTAAGATGAGAAAAGAATGTACATTGAGACTATTTAGAGGAAGGCACGGCACACAGGCCATATTGAAATATTACAACCCTTATAAAACTAAAGCCATGTTGTTCACCAAACCTAAAACAAGTTTGAAAATAAACCACAACAAGCAACAATTCATACAATATGAAAAGCAATAAATGTTGTGATTAGGTTATATCGCGCTACGAATAGGGAAGCGCCCCTTGTGGGGATTGAAGGGGGTAGCGCCCTCGAAGCTTTTGAAAAAGGGTATACTCCTTTTAGAAGAAAAATATTTTTTTGGCCCAGTTTTAAAATATTTGTTTCAGTCCAGTTCAAAAGGATTTCGGCCCAGTCTTTTGGCCCAGAACTCTTCTGGTCTAAAACTTTAGTGAAATGCGCGTTTTGGCTAGGTCAACATGATGCCGTTTCATTCGTCTTCCCCACACTTCCACATCCCTAAAACCTGATTAGAGACCTGAACAAGACCTGATTGTTCCTGCAATTGATCGCGAGCTTCAGGTGATCTTTCAGCCAATCTAGGGTTCAAAACATCGATTTCGGTGGTGGCTTTTACAAAAAAACGTTTTAGAATCATGATTTGAGGCTTTGATTTCACACAAAATTGAAATTTTAAACCATATCAAAATCACAGAAACAATTTGAAACAAAACCATGAATTCCAGTTTTAGATCTAATCCATAACAGAAATTTTGAAAACAACAGCGGTAATTGAAACGAAACATATCGCATATAATCGAAACAATTTCACTAGATCGCATATATATATATAGTAGTATCCGAAAATGAAAATCGCAAAGAAAAATAGATTTCTTTGAAAATGAAAATCAAAAAATGATTTCAAGATCAAATCTTTCGAAACAATTCCTTTTTGTATTACCCGGCTCAAAGCGATGACAAAATTTTGAATCCATAAGAAGAAAACAAAGATCACCAGGCATAACATACAGTATATGAAAATGGGAAAGTAACCAAATCAAATACATATTGCCAGATCAGATACATATTCATACGTTTCTTATAAACATACATATATATCCCATATATATCACATGTATAAGAACATAAACTCAATTTAAATGCACAATTGACCTAGCTCTGAAACCACTGTTGGGATTGGCAGGCACAACGGAAATTTAAATTGTAAAAGTTCACCAATCCCAATTGCAGATCTATCAACGACGTTTAAATCGAGTTAGAAAGAATTGTACCTTTTTGCATTTTTCTTTTTCGATCTCTAGGAGTCAATACCTCATATCAACTCCCTCTACCGGTATCCATACAATTATGACTCCAACACGGACAGAGTGGTAGCACTTCCAATGCCTCTCTAGGGCTTTTGCGACTCTTTATCTCTTATCAGTCTTATGGTTTTTTAGCCCTGCATTTTTATAACTGATGATAGCTATGTTGGATCTTTAAAATTAATCTTAATTGATTTTGAAATCAATTAACACTTAATTGTTTTGATGAGCTAATTAAATAAATTCGGTTTATTTAAATATGTCTAACAATTTTAATTTAACCTATTTATTTAATTTGAATAAAGAGTCAATGGAATTAGATTTAATTTATCTTTATAAATTAAATATGAGATATTATATATCTATCAATACTAGTTATTTAATTTACCAAATAAAATTAAATCTGAAACTAACACTACATAATAATAATATTATTATTATATTTCCTTTTACGAATTTTATATCTTACATATATAAAATCTATCCACTCCAGATTAAACATTGTATTCATTGAATCTTAGACACATTTTAGATTCAATAAATCTAGACATTATAGCTCGTGTTGGGTTATTCTTATATGCGACCCTGTAAGCCCATACGAAGTTAGCAGTTGACCAATAACTATACTAACCCACAAGTAGTAAGCAACCTCTAGCAAGACATTGCGACTACCCAATTCAAATAAGGGTCATTAAGATAATTCAACCTGTCATATAACCATGTCATATCCCTTTTATCTTACGATATTTCGGCCAAGGATGAGGCATGGATAGTGTTATCCTCCTGTTCCTGACCATTACTTTCCCTATTCCTGAGTAGTCTAACAATAGAAATCAAAATTCTTTTCCATCGCAGTATGGCCATACATTTCTCAGACTCACTCATCAAGGGGCCTAGTAATGTCTCTCTACTAATGTGAGGGACAAATTCCATCTTGATTATTCACATTCATCTGCATGAAAACCACCAAATCCAATTGTAGCCTTTATTATCACCTGGTGAAATATGACTTTTGACTAGGTTAAAGCTTAGCAACTCTTATGTAGGAATCTATGATGATCTCAGGTTAAAGGGCATAATAACGTTGTTATACATGAGATAAGCTTATGACTTGATCAATGTAGCTTTCTCATAGCGGGTCGATCCAGTACCTTGTACTCTTACAAGTGCTTAAGACTTTGATTCGTATCTCCATACCTTGTGAAAATCATATTAGTCTTATTTCATCTTTGCTCCCGCATAGATGATTGACTAGTGACATTTAGGACAATCTTTATAATTCATCCAAGGATACAGTTATCACAATAAATATATGAATAATATGATAAAAAGATGGAGAACTTCATTAAATAACAATGTTCAAAGTATAATGATTGGCCCCAAGGCATAATTTCCAACAGTTTTCTCAGCTCGAACAGAAACAAGGTTCTTTGCCCACAAGATGAAAGTACCAAGGACATCGCTCATAATGTTTAAATCATCAGAAGGGATAAGGACATGTGCATCTACAATGATTACCTCTTCAACTGAAACTTTGACTTGATCATCTTTCATTTGTTGGTGGTGGGCAGTTAATCCCAAGTTATGCACACTCCCCCATTCAACTAATCGTCTTAGAGGATCCTTAACAAAAAGGTCACAAAGCTCCGCAATTTCTTTTCCAGGACCTTTTGATGGCTACACAATATTGCAACAACTTCCTTTAGTGCTTTGCTTATTAGGTGTAAGCGATTGTGCTTGAGGAGCACTAGTATCTTGTCTTGTGCTCATAATCACCATTATTTCCTCTTTCATCTTTCTCAACCGAGCTTATAATCTTGCATCAAATGATGCTTCTGCCTTAGCCCTTGCTTCTACCCTTGCAGTGGCCAACATATGCTCTATCTCCTCTCTAGTCACCATACTTGAGGAATGGCGTGAGGGTGCTCTAAGGTAATCCCTTATGCCTACCCCTCCTCCAACTCCCCTAACACATCCCGGATGCTTTTGTTTTATAGTAGCAACCGTCAGGATATCATTCCTCCCCTCTGACCTAAAAGATCCCTCAGCTTATTTTTTTGGAAGTTCCTCCTGTAAGATACAAATAGCAAATATAAGTAATGAAACATGTTTACTAAATAATTAATAAAAAAAATGATACTTACAATTTTTTCACCTGCTATACAAGATTGTTCACTCGTATAAGACCCACTTCTCTTTTGGTAAGTAAACAACCATTTCTCTTCGTGACGTATCGGATATGGTGGAGAAAGAAGAACAGAAGGATCGAATTGAGCTGCTTATTCCAATCTCTTCCATTTAGCCGCCAATACGTCTTTTTCAGCCTTTGCATAAACCCCATGAGACATTGTATGAAGGCAATCATTCTTTCTACCACTCTCTTGTGCTTACCTTTTTTCCTGTGAATAAGAAATTAGAAAAAAGGTTACAATCAATAAAGATAATTGATAAGTAAATAAAATGCAAAATAAGTCAAATCACCAAGCTTCTGAAGTAGTTTGAAAAAATTCCTGTCAAGTCGCTTCATCAATATATGAATACTTATTACAAGGATTAGGATGAGGCTCACCATCTTTCACCTCAATATGCATGTAATTGTTGGCTAGATTTGTCTTAAACTTCCTCCAGTACTCACAACAATACGTCATTGTCTTCTTGTACAAGATGCCACTCTGAGGAATGTTGTAGGTGAACTGTAATACATGCATTGAAGGAGTTAGTGACAAATTTGATAACCATTACATACAAAAGATAATTTTATACCTGAATAGTATCCCAAATATGTTGCTTTACACATTCATCGGTATTTCTCCACTCCTCTATCAAGATGCTAGGCTTGTTGCGTGTAAGGAGGCCAACAAAACTCCTATATCGGCTTGCATTAGGCCCGATTAGTTTCAAATATCTATCAAACTTAATCGTTATCTTTTTCCCGGTACTCCGACTAAGGGTAATGTCTCTCAATCGTATGGCACTTCTACCCCTCCGTACACACTGGTTACTGGGCTCACTTTGATTCTGGCTCGGAGCATTACTAGGCTTGCTCTGATTAACACTAGCTGGCTTACTTTGATGAGCACTAGCTAGCTCGCTTTGATGAGTACTAGGTGGCTCCAGAGCCTATACAATAGGATGCCTTAGATCCTTCATTTTCCTGTTAAGAAAAAAAAAGATAAATCCTTAAATTATAATATGAAAAGACTATATCTATAAAATAACTATATATACAATTCGAATATGTTAGAATCCATGTTTTAATGATGAACAAAAGAAAATGAATTGTTCTGCAAACGGTTGACAAAGTTTAATCAAGAACATTGAGCCAAATTTATTGATAAATGCAGTTCTCAAATTGGCAGCCTTATATTCTGTAGATCATCTAATGCACTCGAGTTTTGGAGAAGAACTCAAGTTCAGGTTCATAAAGAACTCAAGTTTGGGTGAAGAACTCAAGTTTGGTATGCAAGTTTCAATATAACTCTTGTAAGTTTTGGCTAACACTCGAGTTTTCCATGAGAACTTGAGTTCTGTGTGTTAATGAACTCAAGTTGGCTAGTTAACTCCCACAAGTTTAATCCAGAAACTTGTATTGATTAAGGAACTCTAGTTTGGAACTAAAACTCAAGTTGTGGTGTGAAGAAAACTTGAGTTGATATTTGAAATTTCACAAGTTTTACACAGAAGTTGAGCCATAAATCAAAATTGTCTCAAGAACTCAAGTTTTAGGATAGAACTCAAGTTGTGGCCAAAGATGAACTCGAGTTGGCATTTGCACACTCACGAGTATTATCTAGAGACTTTTTTAGAATCTTGCAACACCTAGAGAACTCAAGTTTGAGAGCAAAACTCAAGTTCTGCTAAGAAAGAAACTTGAGTATGCTTTTGAACTTTTACAAGTTTTCATCCAGAGATTTAGTCAGAAACCTGAAGTTCCTGAAGAACTCGAGTTTGGGAATGAAACTTAAGTTCTGGGAAGAGAGAAACTCGAGTTTGCATTTTAACTTTCACAAGTTTTATCCAGAGAAACATTCAGAAGCAGACAATACAGGAAGAACTCAAGTTTGGTAGCAAAACTCGAGTTCTAGTGTAAGGAAAACTCGAGTTTATAAACAAACTCCCGTAAGTTCCAACCAGAGACTCATGCAAAAACTTAAAGTACAGGGAGAACTCGAGTTTAGATGAAAAACTCGAGTTCTGGACAGATGAAAAATTGAGTTTACAAATGAACTCTCATGAGTTCCTGGCAGAGACAACTTGAAGAAGTGCTGACAATACTGAGAACTCGAGTTGGGATCTTCGAAAATCATATGAAGAACTTGAGTCTTATGTATGAACTCGAGTTTGAAAGTAAGATTAAGCATAATGAATTATAGAGATCAATCTGAATATGGTTAAATGTCATTTATTCATTATGTTTACACTTATTGCAATATTTAAACATTAACTAACATGGTACAACTATAAATTTATTACATCACCCAATTCACCTCCCTTAGGTGATAATTAGTTTAGCTGGCTAACTTTCAAAGTAGTTTTATAAAGGGATATCCTCCTATATCCCTTCATGATGATCATTTCTTGTACCATGTTCATTATCTGCTTCATCTTTTTTGTTCAATTCTGGTTGACCCCTGGAAAAAGGAGTCTCAAGAATATCTTAATTTGAACGAATTTCCTCATCAATATCAATGACCCTTTTTCCTTAGAGAGCTACAGACCACATTTTATTTTCCTAATCGGTAATATAGAACACTTGTTTCGCCTCATCTGCCATTATAAAAGGTTAATCTTTAAAAATTTTACTATTCAGATCTACTAATGTAAATCCTAACTGATCGATCTTCATACCATTATTGGTATCAACCTACTTGCATTTGAAAATGAGAAATTTAATTTTAACATAGTCAAACTCCCAAATCTCTTCAATAACCCTATAATAAGGTATGACTACCAATTTAGGGTTCTTATATTTCAAACTAAAGAAGTGCATAGATTCAACCATTAACATAACACCACTGTTCGACGGTGCACCTATCATCTAGGGACTTCGTGTTAAAGGTATAACCATTGATCACAAATGAAGTCAAACTTATGACATTAACCTCAGGACCACGTGCTAACCATTTAATTGTATTAGAAACACGTTATTCTCCATCAACCTTTTGTTTTGAATCAATGTGCAAAAGTCCTCTAATGCTTCCTAATTAACCTTTATTCAGTCATTCAACTACTTTATTTTCATACAATTTCTTTATGAACATTCATGTAATCTTGAACTTCATCAACATTATTCAAGATGTACAAGTGGACTTGTTGCAATTCATCAGGATCCACACTCTTAACTATAGCCCTATGTCTACCCTTTTCTTCATCATGACTTTTAGCAAGCCCAATATGTCCTACATTTGATAAATAATGTTGACAAAATTCCATGGCTTCTTCAAAAATATATTTCTAAACAATAGATGCTTTAGGTCAGTTAGGGTTCTTCACATACCCTTTTAGGATTTTCATAATTCTTTCAATTGGGTAAATCAATCAGAAATAGATAGGGCCATACAACTTTATCTCCCTTACTAGATGAACAATTAGATGTACCATGATGTTAAAAAAAGAAGGAAGAAAAAACTTCTCAAGCTGGTACAAGATTAGATATCCTTTATTTTTCAACTCATCCATTCTTTCTGTCTCAATGAGTTTACTACAAATAGCATTGAAGAAGAAACAAAGTCTAGTAAATATGTGTTGAAGATCATATTTGACAATGCCTCGAACAGCTACCGGGAGTAGTTATTGCATTAAGACATGACAATAATGAGACTTTATCCCTACTAACTTCAAGTCTTTCATCGACACAAGCTTCTTAAAATTTGAAGAATACCCTGAGGGAACTTTGATGCCATGTAAACACTTACAAAAACTTTTTTTTCTCATCCTTAGACGAAGTATGAGAAGCTAGAGGATAAAACTTTTCTTACCATATGGCCTTGGATGTAAGTCTTCTTGTATTCCCATTTCTTGCAAATCTAATCTTGCCTTCATGTCATCCTTAGAACTATCTTGTATGTTAAGCAGTATCCCAACAATACTATCACATATATTTTCTCCACGTACATGAAATCAATACAGTGTCTTATCTCAAGATTGCGCCAATATGAAAGATCAAAGAAGACATACCTCTTTTTCCATATATTTTTCTCATTTATACTCTTTATAGTCTTACCAAAAATAATATTGATATTTTTTACCTTTTCATAAACTTCATCCCCAGTCAATGCCTCCAAAGCATCTTCAAACTCTTGGCCACTAAACAAAGCTTTCTTTAATCTACGATATAGGTGGCCCTGTCTAAGAAATCTCCTATGGCCAAGATAAACGGTCTTTCTGCCATGTTAAAGTTGATGGTAGCATGTGCCTTCTTTAGAAATCGGACATGCTTATTGGCCTTTAACGTCATATCCTGACAAATTTCCATATGTAGGGAAGTCATTTATAGTATAAAAGATCATGGCTCACATTTTAAAAATCTACTTCTTGTCGCGTTAAAAACATCAACACCTTCATCCCACAACTCTTTCAAGTCTTCGATCAAGGGTTCTAGGTAAATATCTATGTCATTTTCGGAATGTTTTGGTCCCGAAAATCAACATAGACAACATGATGTACTTTCATTTCATGCATAAGAAAGAAGATAAGTTGTAAATTACCAACATAATAGGCCATGAACTATGTATACTGCTTAAGCTACCATAAGGATTCATGCCATCCTTGCTAAGCCTAAGCCTAAGGTTCCTAGGTTCTTTGTTGAAGCTAGGAAATAATTGATCAATTTTCTTCCATTAAGAAGAATCACCCGAATGTCGAAGCTTTCTATCAGAAATCCTCTCATCTGCATGCCATCTCAAATTTTTGGCATCAATTTCATTAGCAAACAATCGCTTGAATCTCGGTATGATTGGAAGATACCATAACACTATTGCAAGGGCCTTACTTGATTTGTACTTCAAAGTTTCACATATCGAACACTGCTGCTTCTCTTCATGCTCTTTTTTGTACAATATGCAATCATTAGGGCATGCATAGATATTTTTATACTTAATCCCTAGTGGACACAATATTTTCTTATCATCATAGTATCGACAAGCTAAGGTAACACATTATCATCTAGAAGCATGTCCTTAAAGGCCTCAAGCGTTTCTGAAAACTCTTGTCGCTCTATCCATGTCGTGTTTTCAAGCTTACCAATTTCAATACTATTTTCAACAATTAGTATTTTTTACTCCCTAGGTACAACAGCTTCTCAGCATCACTACACATATTACCATATGCATGTGATTGCTCAAAAGCCTCTTCTCCTAAATCATGAATAATATCCTCTATCCGATCATCCAAACTTGTTTCATTAACATCAAAGGCTACTCCCCCTGTTGAGATGCACTTGGCATTTCTAATTCTTCACCATACCATACCCATACTGTATAACTCTTACAAAATCCTTCACAAATATGTATATATATTTGCAGCACTTAGTCACTTCACATTTAAACATTCTATACAAAGGCAATAGAATATCCTATTGTCATCATCAACATTTCTTCTAGCAAAGTCTAAAAAATCCCTCACCCTATTATCATATTCAACGCTTGTTCGTTTAGCGTTTATCAAACTACGATCCATATATTCCAACACCTTTTTTTTCTCTTTTCTATTTTTTCCCTTGGAAAAGGCAGGAGTATGATGAGAGCATAAAATCATTACACTCATCAAGTACCTAGTTTAACTACTACATAATGAACAAGTACATAGCAAATTTTATATTATAATGCATTTATATAGTAAAGATCAATAACTTCAATTAATTAATGGCAAAGACTAATTAAATTACCTGTCAACCACTCAAAGAACGGCTTTTAAGATTGGAAACTAAACAACAAAGATCAATTTGGTATGATGGGGTGGATTGCACACTGGAAGAAAGGCTTTGAAGACCAGAAACCACACAGCATTAACCAATGCAAAATAAGCCTTAAGAGCAACAATAGAAAAGCTAAACTTTAACAATAATAAAACTAAGATTCACAAATCAAGTTGAACTAGTAATATCCTAATAGAAGCAAAGAAAATCAAAGTTTTGAGTAGCTACATAAAGTGAAAGCAAATAGGCTATTGTATCGTGATTAATGCCCACATGCTGAAATGACCTAATTTATATTCCTCTGTGGTCATGACACTTTAAATTTTAGCCTCTAATTTCCATTTGATAGACATTAGATCAGTAAAGCAACAAATATAATTTTGATGGTCTCAATGGAAAGCATTAAACAAATTGAGCAATATGACCTTAGTATAACATCTGCCATAGCATTCTCCTAGAAGTTTACCCTATTAAAAAAACAACAAATACATATAAAGGTTCAACATACTATAGTTCCACTATATATTCATTATCATGTTGATAAAAATCCAGATCATGGACACAACTCATGAACTTAATACAAAACAATTTAGTCAAATGAATATTACTTTGTCGTGTCAATATCTTCAACTACAAGTTACAGAGCTTGTTTTATAGTAAACCAATTTCTTTTTGACTCTGAAAGGATCATATGCAAAATAAGAGACAAAAAATGTAAGCATTTAAATATATTTGTGTTTGCAAGTAACTCATGTATCATATACCTGCTTTTTTAGCAGTCTAGATTTTTCTAAATTATTCAGTGTTGCCATGTGCTCAAACCTATAGCTATGAAGTAGTTCTCTCCTAAATTGGAAATACAAAATATACTGACATCTTTAAGTCCTAAAAAAAGAGCTATAAAATGCAAAATGAGGGTTAATTTTATAAGTTTGTGTTGCCATGTACTCAAACCCACAACTGCAGAGTATCTCTCTCTTAAATTGGAAGTAAAATATACAGACATATTTAAGTCCTAAAAAATTATAAAAACAAGAAAAAGAACAAAAGAACTATAAAACAAGAAAAAAAAATGGGGCTTAATCTTATAAGTTAGAGAGTCCTGAGATCTAATGTGTCACCAGAGGGAAAAAAAAGGAGAAAGGCCACAATATTCCTCTAGTTTGGATAGAGCATGTGATGAATCAGTATAGCTAACATAAAAGAATATATAATTCACATCTGCTTCTTCCTAATTACTATACTACAAACAAATCAGACCTTGATTAGTGCTTCCAAGATGGAAAATCAGACCCTCAAGAAAATTTCCAATACTTAATCGATTCATTTTGAAGAATTCCTCAATCGCACAATGCGCTCACACAATACAGTTCAAGTAGTTTATTTATTTCCCTTGCTTCTCTCAGCAACCCAACAAATATATAGCAGAATGGAGAGAAAAATAGAAAACAGACATGAACTTACCTCCTTACAATTCTACATGAGAGAGCAATTTTATTTCTTCCAGGATTTAGAACTCAGAACTGGACACTAGAAAAAGAGTAACAACAATTTTGGAAGAATATTCAATTAGAACAAAGGAGCAAGGAAGAGGAAAGATTCGTGAGAAGAACAAGGTACCTTAAAAAACATGCAAAATATTGCAGGTTTAGAGGAGGCAAAACGAACAGATCTGAGCTTGGAGAAGACAGAACGCGTAAAATATCACAAGGGAGGAGGACTACCATGTGAAAATCTCCAATGCTCAGTTTTTATCTCTTACAACCTTGCCATAATCACAAAATGTCGCAAGTTCAGAGGAAGCAGAACCTAAAAACTGTCACCAGGGGAGGAAGGAGGAAAATTTATGAAGGGAACTTTTAAGACAGGTTATACTAAAAAACGGTCTTAAAAGTCTCTTTTAGACCTGTTGATCTAAATAACCGATCTTAAAACTAATGAATTTTTTAAATGTTTTCTCTGCTCATCTTTTTAGACCGATTCCAATGGCAACCGGTCTAAAAAGTTTAATATTTTAGACCGGTTTTTAGGTACAACCGATGTAAAAAGATATAAACATATTATTTTTTTAGTTGCTTTTAATTTAGAAAATATATTTGACCTGTTATAAGTAGAACCAATCTAGAAAATGTATTGCATATTTTTAAAAAAATTATTTTTATCTTTTTAGACCGGTTCCTTATAAAACCAATCTTAATAATATATTTTAGACCTGTTTGGTAAGGAATCGGTCTCATAAGTTTCTCATAATTATAAAAATGCCACCAGTTATACCTTTTAGACCTTATCCGCTATAACCGGTCTAAATTTGCCAGTCTAAAATGCCTTTTTTGTACTAGTGAAATGATTTAGAAGTTCCAAATCGGCACTTGACTCAATTTATGGATGTTTGTGACTCTTTCAAGCAAAATGGAGTTCCTAATAATGTGATTCGTCTTAGGCTTTTTCCTTATTCTCTACAAGGAAAAGCTAAAGAGTGCCTCAACAACTTAGAAAAGGGCAATGTCACTTCTTAGGCTCAATTGGAAGACAAGTTCAGATCATGATTATTTCCATATAACAAGATAGTGGATGTAAGAGTTGCTATTAATAATTTTTACCAATAGTTTGGGGAATACCTATATGAAGCTTGGGAGAGGTTCAAAGTGCTTGTTAGGTAGAGTCCTGGCCATAATTTTGAGAAGTGGGCATTGCTTCAAATCTTCTATACCCGGTTGACTCCTGAATCTATATCAGAATTGAATGATGTCACTAATGGTGGAATTACAAAGCAACTGGTGAATTATGTTTGGATGACTTATTAGCTGATTTTATCAAAAAGAACAACGAAAGAAGGATACCAAAGTCAATTGCAAAGTTACTGAGGGCACAACTTTATAGTTGGTGGCTATATTAAGTGCTATGAACAAGAGATTTGATCATTTAGAAGCTCAAGTACGCCTATCCAATGGTGGACATATTGGGGTTAATTCTATTTATGCTCTTTATGATTATTGTGGAGATGGACATACTACTGAACAATGCCTTATATCTCAACTGATAGATCCAGTCAACTATATAGGAAATTACCATAGCAATAACCAAGGCAATCAATACTCCAACACCTATAATTCTAGTTGGTGTAAGAATCCTAATCTCTCTTGAAAACATGGTGCAACTCTTAATGAAGCATCTACTTCTAGTATAAAGCCAGTGGAACCTCCTGGTTTCTATCCTTGGAAAAGGAAGTTAAGCCTATTCAAGATCCTAAAACTGATCTAGAGGTAATGATGTCACAACTTGTGAGTTTCCAACTAAAAAGTACTCAAGATCAAGCTGTTACTAATGCAATATTTAGTTCAACCATAAAAAATATTGACGTTCAAGTGGGATAACTTACAACTGCTGTAAATGTATTACAACAAAGAGAGTTTCCAAGTAATAATGTATCTAATCCTCGTAGAGATGGAAGAGCAGAGTGTAAAGCCATTACCCTTAGAAGTGGTAAAGAATTATTTGAGATACAACAGTCAACAGAGAAGCCTTTAAGTTCTAATGGTGATGACACTCTAGAAATTATTGTAGACAATGATGAAGAGTCTCCACAAAAGGTTAAGGGAGTATATAAGGACAGTGATGCCAAAAAGAAGGAAGTAAAGAAAAGGAAACTATTCCAGAGAAACCTAAGTGGACACCGCCTTTACCATTCCCCTAAAGATTTCAAAAGAAGGCTTTTGATGAGCAATACAAGAAATTCTTAGATATCTTCATAAAATTACAAATTAACATCCCTTTGCTAGAGTCTTTGGAGCAAATGCCCAAGTATGCTAAGTACCTGAAAGAGATGTTAAGTAAGAAGAAGCACTTTATAGAGTTTGCAACTGTAGTACTAACTAAGGAGATCACTAGTGTCATCAAACCTAATGTGCCTTCAAAGTGTAAAGATCCTGGTTCTTTCACTATTCCATGTGTTATTGGTGACAAATTTAAAGGACGTGCATTATGTGATTTAGGGTTGGCTGTGAATCTTATGCATTTATCTCTTTTCAAGAAGCTTCAATTAGGAGTGGCTAATCCTACAATTGTCACACTCAAGCTAGCTGATCAAAGTTTCTATTATCCATATGGCATCATTGAGGATGTAGAAGTGAAAGTTTGCTCTTTCATCTATCTTGCTGACTTCATTGTTCTTGACACTGAGGAAGATAAAGAGATTCCACTAATTATTGGGAGACCCTTTCTAGCTACTGCAAGAGTATTGGTATATGTTGAAGAAGGAGAGATAGTTCTACAAGTTGGTGAAGAGAAAATTAAGTTTAAGAGGAATAAAGCAATAGAGTTTCAAAATGAATTGAAATAATGTGCAAGAGTTGTTGTAATAGATGACCTCCATCAAGCTGAATTGGAGTCATTTGCTATTAAAGGGACTTTTAGTACTATTTTTGTTGATAAACATGGTATGGTGAATGTTTATAAACATAGTGAGCAAATTTTGAATACCCCTGCATCATTTCCCGTGATATATTGGCACTACTTGTTTCAACCTCCCAGAGTTTCTGACATAGTCTGGCTGAGGACCATAAACCAAGCGCTTCTTGGGAGGCAACCCAAGGTTTTGGTAGTTCACTTTTTTTTATTTTCTTTAGTTGAGTTGTTTTGATGTTTGTTGATTTTGTTGGACTTTTGGTAGCCCTTGATAATGTATTCCACATTGGTAGCCACAAGCTAGAGCATTCAAAAGTACAAGACAAGGATTGAGAGGGGAGTGTTTTTCTACTTTTCTTTGTTTTGTTTAAATTGGTTGTTGATAACATGTTATGGGATATAAGTGCTGGTTATAGTCTAGCTTTACATGTGATTGACTATTTGTTATTGACTATTGAGTTGAGTGGTGGCACTTGTGAGTTGTGCTTACACTAGTGCAGAAAAGACTTTTTACATGTGACGGAATGGACTTTTTACACTTGACATAAAACACGTGTAGAAACAATAGGTGTAGAAAATCAAGACTTTCTACATGTGTCGTAAACCACGTGTAGAAAGTCCCACTTTCTACACCTGACGTAAAATGTCAGGGTTAGAAAGTCTCACTTTCTATACGTGACTTTTTAAGTCAGGTGTAGAAAGTTTGAAAATGGTACTTTCTACACCTGACTTGAGGGGTCACGTGTAGAAAGTCCACACTTTCTACACGTGACTTTCCTAATCAGGTGTAAAAAGTCAACTTTCTACACCTGACGTGAGTCGTCACGTGTAGAAAGTGTGGACTTTCTACACGTGACCCCTCACATTAGGTGTAGAAAGTGGTATATTGGGACTTTCTACACCTGACTTCAGGGGTCACGTGTAGAAAGTGTGGACTTTCTACACGTGACCCCTCACGTTAGGTGTAGAAAGTGGTATGTTTGGGACTTTCTACACCTGACTTCAGGGGTCACGTGTAGAAAGTCCCACTTTCTACACCTGATCTATTACGTCAGGACTAGAAACTCATTTTCAGAATTTTTTTATTATTTTTATATAAACTCATTTACATAATAATAAACAACAAAACACCTGATAAAAAAAATAATTTGCAACAAAACTAATGTGAAATATCAAATTCTATCCAAAATATTAACAAAGCCATATAAAGATACACAAACTTGACCTCATTTTTACAATGAAATTTGTACAATTAAAGTCAAACCCAATACCAAACAGTGACAATAAAATTCGACATGTCTAATACCAAATAGTTATTAACTTTACATATTTAACATTACACTCACAACTTTGTGATCTCTAAAAAATAAGTTGCCCAACGTGTGCGAACGTCATCAATGTCCTCTTCGGAAAATGCATCCGTAATGTCAAACATCTAAAGATTTTAAAATAAAAAATCACATCAATTTAATAACTACGAAATGAACTTAATAAAACAAATATAATTAAATACAATTACCTCTTCTGTAAATTCTGTACTACCCAAGAGGATGGTGTTTAACATGTGCCTCATCACATAATATCCACAAGCCTTATTCCCCTTTTGACGACGGCAGTATAGTTGAACATGCATTATATTATATTAGTTATATATGTGAACACAATAACTATGTTCATAGAAGGATTGAAATTATTTACCTTTGGTTGTATCCAGATAGTCTCCCTAAGCTCATGTGTATGCTTTTTCTTAACCACTCTTTGTTACGTTTCCATTGCCCTGTAGAAAAATATATAAAAGAGGTTAGGTTATCTAAAAAAATTACATATTGCAAATAAAATGTCATTGTCAAAGTATACTTACGTGTCCATCGTTTTCTTCAAATCCTTTCTTGGATTATAATGTAATGAACATAAAAGAACGACGACATTTTGCTTTGGACATAGAACCACTAATTGCCAATGAGTACTGTAAAAAGAGGTATGAATTATATATATTCATAAAAACAAGGTATCAATTACAAACTTTTTCTTACTCGTGAACATATGGCACTAGGTAGCACTCTTTTCCATCTTCACAGAGCCTCTGCCGAAGGTATGACTCTCTTATGGTAGAAGTGTTCCCTTTTTTCTGGATGTGAATCGGGTAAAGGAATCCAAAATTGTCACCGTTCCCTGATAAAGTATAAAGGCGATGGAGGTACCTACAATAGTTAAAGCATATCAGAATCAAAAGTTGAATACTTAGTAATATTGTTAAAAATATACCCGCATCATAAACAAGTGGACGTGCGGTATGGTGATCTGATCCTTCATTAACATCCGCACTACATCCTCCTGCTCGATATGCATGAATATGTCCCTCTTACCCACAATGTCTGGATCCATCATCAATACTTCAGTTGAGAAGGATCCGTCAAACGCCAACATACACAAATGTTGAAGCGGCTTCACCTTGTTGTGGGTCTGCGGTTTGGGCTGGCGTTGTGGAACCACTTTATTGGATGGGGTAATTTTCTAAATAAACAAAAATTAATAAGAGTTAGTAATAATTTCAAGTTATAAATTTCTAATACGAAAAAATTGAAACATATTAAGAAGACAAATATTTTCATACTTCAGGACGAACTGCAGCTGGAACAACCCGGACAAGTCTCTTTGGCCACCTAAGGAATGTTTTGAGGGCTTCACCCACAATCTTCACCTCATCATTAGGAAATGGAACAGGCGCATCTGGAATTTTTACCTCTCCAATCACCACACTCACTTCGTCATCTTGCATTTGCTCGTGGTGGACGATTGGCCCCAAGTTTTGTATTGCGCCAAGTGCTACTAAGCGTCTATCAGGGTCCTCTAAATATAACTCACAAGGTTCACTATTTTTTTGGACTCTAGATTCCTCATATTTACTCCCAAGAACACAACTCCCATTTGTACTTTGAACTGCAGGAGAACTTGTCGCATAGATAGTTGTATCCTGTCATGAGCTTAGGATGCTCATAATTTCTTCCTTCAGTTGTAACATCTGGGCGGCCGTTTGCTTCCTTTCATTCTCTAATATCACTTGCATCTACTTCCTTTCATTTTTCTAGCATCAATTCTATCTCTTGCTTAGTGACCATTCCCAGGGAGGCATAACGTGTATGTGCTCCAAAGTAGTCTCTTATGCCTACTCCTCGTCCAACACCCCTAACACGACCACCATGGTCTGGAGTCCCCGTGGCAACCGTCAAGATATCATCCCTGTCCTATGAAATGAAGGCTCCCTAGGCACGTTCTTGTTAAAGTTGATCCGTTAATATATAAATAACAAACATAATTAATATGTTACTATACAACAAATAACATAATAAGGATTGATGTTAAATTACTTACAATCCTTTCACCAATCACGCGTGCCTTCTCGATCGTATACTCTCCAGTCTTCCTTCGATGTGCGGCCCTCCATTTTTCTTCACGAGATATTGGAGATGGTGGAGATATAATGGTAGATGGATCAGACTTAGCCTCTTCTTGTCGCCTCTTCTGCTTCTCCTTCATCATTACTTCTTCAAGCTTTTCATAACCCCCACGAGACAATATGTGGGGGCAATCATTCTTTCTACCACTCGCTATAGCTTTATCCCTTTTTATCTTTTAATAAGAAACCAACAAATCATTAATCGATAAAATTAAATGAAAATAAAGTAAGTAACTAATTAAAGTAAATAAAAACTAACCAAGGGTTATGGTGTAGTCTTTATCCTGTAAAATTCTTTCCATGTAGCTTCGTCAAGAAATGTATACTCCTTACAAGGATTAGGAGGATTCTTACCCTCTGCTACCTCGACATGCACAAATCTTTTAGTTAGAGAGGCCTTGAAGGCCGTCCAACGCTCCGCGCAATATGATAACAATTTATCCTTTAAGATTTGACTGGGAGGAACGTCGTAAGTAAGCTGTGAAGTCATTATATTAGTTAGTAACATGAATAAATGTAATAGTTACAAAAGTTCATAGGTGTATAGTGTTATACCACTAGAGTGTTCCAAATCTGATCCTTGATAGATTGATCCACTTCATTCCACTCCTTAATCATTATGCTAGGCTTGCTACGTGCTTGAAGGGCAACAAAGCTAATAAACTTGCTCTTGGTAGGCCCGATTGGTCTCCATTACCCATCAAATTGAATCGGTATCTTCTGGTCATTCGTTCGACTCTTGGTCAACTCTTTTAGTGTCGTGCCACATCTACCCTTTCTTTTTCCCTGAGCAGACTGGCTGCTATCCCCAGAATGAGTATCATCAATGTTGGAGGGATCCTTCTCCATGTTCCTATTTAACAATGAAATAAGGTAAGTAAATGAAAATCCAAGATACATAATCAACGAACTCTTCTTTTCTTACTTTTAATTAAAGTCTATCAAATAGAGTAAATATATTCTCCCATATTCCTTCATGGTGGTCAGTTCTTGTGTCATGTATGTCGTCTACTTCATCTTCATTTAATTCAGGCAACCCTGACGAGAAACATGGAGTCTAAAAAACATCAGAGTTTAATTCCTTATTATCATCACTGTTAACTACGGTTTTTCCTTGGAGAACAACAGAGCGACTTTTATTTACTGGATCGATTATATAAAATACTTGTTTTGCGTGGGCTGCTAAAATAAAGGGCTCCTCACTGTACTTTAATTTTTTAAGATCAACTAATGTAAATCCATACTTATCCACTTGAACACTATTATTATCAATCCACTTGCATTTGAAAATTGGAACTCTAAATTTAGTATAGTCAACCTCCCAAATCTCTTCAATAACCCCAAAATAAGGCATAGCTGCTAACTTTGGCTTTTTGTCTTTTGAACTGGAAAAATGCATGGATTCAGCCACAACCATAACTCCACTGTTTTGAACAGTACTCTTGTCATCCAGGGATTTTGTATAGAAGGAATACCCATTGACATCGTATCCACTCCAACATATGACATTGAAGTTAGGACCCAGTGCCAACCATTTTATAGTTTGAGAAACACTATTATCATTGGCTACTTGTTTTTTGAACCATTGTGGGAAAGTCTTATTATGCTCAAGCAATAACCTTTGCTCAGTCATGCGACTATGTTGTGCCCTTATAATTTCTTTGTGAATAGATATATAATCTTGAACTTCATCGGTGTTATTCAAAATGTATAAGTGTGCTTGTAACACTGCATCATGATCCATATTAGTTTTCATTGTTACCCCACGTGTACCCTTACCTAATAATCTCTCCTCATGACAAGATTTAGGAAGCCCAATAACTTCTTCGTTTGACAAGTAGTCAGAACAGAACTCAATAGCTTCTTCGGCAATATATCTTTCAACCATGGAAGCTTCAGGCCTGTATGGATTCTTCACATACCCTTTAAGGATTTTCATGTATCTCTCAACTGGATACATCCATCGTAGATAAACATGGCCACACAACCTGATCTCCCTCACTAAATGAACAATCAGATGTGTCATGATATCAAAAAATGAAGGAAGGAAGAGCATCTCAAGTTGGCACAAGATAATAGCATCATCCTTTTCTAGTTCATCCAATTTATTGGGGTTAATCACTTTATTGCATATGGCATGAAAGAAGAAGCATAGTCTAGTTATAGTGTGTCTCAAATTATCTGGCAATATGCCCCGAATAGCCACCGGAAGTAGTTGTTGCATCAAGATGTGGCAATCATGAGACTTTAAGCCCACTAATTTTAAATCTTTCATCGATACAAGCTTTTTAACATTTGAAGAATACCATTGAGGCACTTTGACACCATGTAAACAATCATAAAAGCTTCTTCTCTCAAGCGTAGATAAGGTATGAGAGGCTGGAGGTAGATAAGTCCGCTCACCTTGTGGCTGTGGATGTAACTCATCTCGTATTCCCATTTTAATCAAGTCTAATCTTGCATTGACACCATCCTTGGTCTTGTCCTTTATATTGAAAAGTGTCCCAATAATACTATCACACATATTTTTCTCGACATGCATAACATCAATACAATGCCTCACATCAAGACTTTGCCAATATGGAAGATAAAAAAAAATAGACTTCTTTTTCCATATATTTTTAACAGCTGCACTCTTCTGCGTCTTTCCAAAGATAACATTGATGTCTTTCACCCGTTCATAAACTTGCTCTCCAGTCAATGGCACTGGAGCATCTCCATACTCTTGATGGCCATAAAAAGCTTTCTTTAATCTACGATAAGGGTGATTTTGGCTGAGAAATCTCCGGTGGCCAAGATAGACTGTTTTCTTTCCATCTTTAAGTTGATGGTGGTATGTGCCTGCTTCATAAATTGGACATGCTTTGTGTCCCTTAACACTATACCCAGATAGGTTTCCATATGCAGGGAAGTCATTTATGGTACAGAAGATCATGTCATGCATGTTGAACACCTCTTTTCGATTTGCGTCAAACACATCCATACCTATCTCCCACAACTCTTTCAAGTCTTTGATCAAATGGGCTAGGTAAACATCAATGTCATTTCTTGGCTGCTTTGGACCTGAAATCACCATAGACAACATAATATACTTGTGTTTCATGCACAGACGAGGAGACAAGTTATAAATCACTAAGAGAACAGGCCATGAACTATGAGTACTGCTAAGGCTGCCATAAGGATTCATGCTATCAGTAGACATCCCAAGCCTGAGGTTTCTTGGCTCCTTTCCAAACTCAGGAAACATCTCATCAATTTTCTTCCATTGAGGAGAATCGGCTGGATGGCGAAGCTTACCATCCAATATTCTCTCATCTGCATGCCATCTTAAGTTCTTTGCATTATTCACATTAGCAAATAATCGCTTAAACCTTGGTTTCATTGGAAGATACCATAACACATTCACAGGAGGGCCTTTAGTAGTCTCATCAAGGTCTGTATCAGATTCCCTTTCAATTTGTACTGTGAAGCACCACATTTTGGAAACTTATGCTCCCCTTCGAACTCTTCTCTATATAATATACAATCGTTAGGACATGCATGAATCTTTTTGTACTGTAGACCCAAGGGACACAACATTTTCTTTGCCTCATAGTTACGGTTGGGTAATTTATTACCTTCTGGAAGCATGTCTATCAACAACTCAAGCAACTCTGTAAAACTCTTGTCACTCCACCCATTCCTTGCTTTCAAGTGGATCAATCTCACCATAGCAGACAACAACGTGAATTTTGTACATCCCGGGTATAAAGGCTTTTCTGTATGACTAGACTAGTTATCATATGCATGTGATCGCTCAAAGGCCTCTTCGCCAATATCACGAATCATGTCCTCTAGTCGATCATCCATGTCCATATCAACTTCCACCTCTTTAGATGCACTCAGGTCTTCTACTAATTCACCATGTCATACCCATCGTGTATAACTCTTCAAGAACCCATCACAAATCAAATGCTCTCTTATTTCTTCGACACATAGTCGTCTGAAATTTAAGCAATTTACACAAGGACAATAAAACTTCCCAGATTTATCACCACCAGCATTTCTTATAGCAAATTCTAAAAAGTTCTTCACCCCATTATCGTACTCATCACTAGTTCGTCTAGTATAGATCCAGCTACGATCCATATATGCAAACAAACTTCAACAGAAAATGAAATTGTTTAAAATTTTGTGTTCAAATTATAGGAGGACTATTGAAGGACATGAAATAAAGGAGGAATAAAATTGCAGAGATAAGAACAAAAGGGTCTCTCTAGTTTGGAGAAACAAAAGAAAAAGCAAAGCACATGCATAGTAAAACCACTTGTGTGTTTGTGTCCAACCAGCAAGCAAGTAAACAATATATAATAACAAGATCTAATATAGGAAATAATAACATGTCCATACACTAATAATACTCCTCTATTCAACTCAACAATTAATTAAGTTCTAACTTGCTTTATGTTTCTACTAGGTGTATTACTCAAGAGATAATGTGTCACATAATAAGATGCATAAGGCTAAATTTCTCTCAATTTTGGCACTTTACTAATGGTCAATTAAATGCCCATACTTTTTCCAGTCAAGGCTAACAAGTTCTAAGTCCATCCAAAGTTCAACAGAAATGTCATCCAAACACATAAGAACAGCAAGGTCAATGGAATTGCAGTGCTGATTAATAAGGTCAGTGCTAATTACTATGGCTTCTTCCATAGTAATTTGTTATATTGAAGACTTCATAAAAGGTATAAGCTAGTCCTTGTTACATAAACTATTCTATTTATAAAACATGCCACCTTATGAATGACATGGGACACAAACAGTGTCAAAATCATAAATATTTAAGCATTGGGTAATAAGCTCAGAAAAATAATGCAATTGCAGCCGCAATGAAAATATATGAAACTTTGGGTATATTTATATTAATTCGTCATAAGTTACATACAATCATAAACATTTAAGCATAGCAATAAATCAGCACCTAAATGTAGAATCATCAAATGCAGAAAAGGGAAATAACCATAAGATATAGATGCAAGAAAAAGAGAAGAGCCAGAGAGATTTCCGAGGAATAGGACCACAGATGTCCATAAATATCTTCTTTAATACAACTTGCAACTCAAAGCAACAAGCACTAAATGCAAAAGTAGATTTCCAAAAGAAAATACAAAAAGTAAAGTTATAAGTATAATTAAGAACCAAAAGCAAAGTCATCTTTTTCACGAATAATAATATCTTCCATATTTCTTGTCAATTCCCATATTACATCACGGAAGCCATGTGATTTTGTCAGGCAGATGTATAGGGTGATAAGTATCAGCCCCATTTGTTAGTTGATTAACGAAAAAAATTTTACTTTGGCAAGATCTAACATAAGAAACAAATGCTTACTTTCACTCCAGTGCCCACTTCTGCCTGAAACAACAACCTTTTGTGCCTAAAATCCCGGTAAGCGCCAGCGGTAGCAAGGGAGAGAGGTATCACGGCAGTGAGGGAGAGAGGTATCACGACAGTGAGGGAGAGATGGCCACAACAGCAATCGACAGCAGCATCCAAAGAAACCCGGTGAGCGCGACGCAGCTGGCGGTGGTGACGGAGAGAGGACTCTGAACTCAAGTAGGGCAGGGATTGGCGCGCGGCTGAGCGTTAGAGGGAGGGAGGGATGAGAGCTTAAGTGGCGGAAAAATGAAAAGGAGGGAGGGAGGGAAGACTTAATAATTTTTTTTTCATATTTTACACCGGTTGGGCCTCAACCGGTGTAGAAAGTCAGAGTTTCTACATCGGTTGAGGCCCAACCTATGTAGAATGTAAGTGTTTTAAGTGTTTCTACACTGGTTGGGCATTAACCGGTGTAGAAACTCTGACTTTCTACACTGGTTGAGGCCCAACCAGTGTAGAATATGTTTTCTACACCGGTCCCAAGTCAACCGGTGTAGAATGTCAGATTTCTTAACTTTCTACACCGGTTGAAGTACAACCGGTGTAGAAAGTGTATTCTTTCTACACCGGTTCTTTTCCAACCGGTGTAGAATATGCTTATTTAATTAAAAAAATTAAATTCTCATCGTTTCTATTCACTTTCTACACCTGTTCATATTTAACCGGTGTAGAAAGTTGCGCAGAGTTTTTTATTTTTTTTGCTGAAAAAATTTAGATAATTTTAAAATAAATTTAATTTCATTTATTTTTATGAAAAATATTTTAAATTTACTTTCTACACGTGTAAAAAGTCATTTTATCTTAATATATTTATGAAAATGCCACTGGTCATACTTTCTACACGTTACTGATTTTGTCACGTGTCAAAAATAGGTGTAAATCCTATATTTTGTACTAGTGTTAAGTGGTGAACATTTGAGATGTTAGAAACTTTTGTTATCCCTACACTTGGATATGGTGATTTCTTTACTTCCATTACTTAGTGTTACTTGTTCACATTAAGGACAATGTGACATTTAAGTGTGGGGTGAGGGTACCATTGATTTTGTATGACTTGTCCTCAATTTTAACAAATGTCTTTGGCTTTACACATAAATAGACAAATTTTGAACAAAAATTTTTTTTTTCATGGAAGCTTAGATTTTACTTGTGAACATTGGCAAAGTTGGGTTGATTTGAATTTGAAAAGGATTGAGTTTTATTAGAATTTGGTTTTATCTTCTTGGAATATTAGTAGATAGACAAAGAATTTGGCTTAGATAATTTACTTTAGGATGTCAAATGCCGGTGAGAAGCTTGAGCCTAAATATTCATTTCTTTCAAAAGGGAGTACACTTATTATAATTTCATCTCTAGAATTTGTATTGAATCTCTTTTGAAGCTTAAAAACCTTTTACATGCACAAAGATGATTTAGGCATTCATTTCATAGCTAGTTAGGCCAAATGATCATCCTTGTCATATGAATATCCTTTACTTTACCCCATTTGAGCCTCAACTTGTTTTTAAAAGAAAATTGCATAGAGTAAATAGCCATTTGTTTAATAAATGCAATTTTTATATCTTTTCATTCCATTCATTTGTTACTTTAGTAAGTGCTAAGTAAAGCAATTTTAGAACAAGAGTGAAGGTATTAGGAAGTCAATGTTATGTGAGTTGGTGTGGATGCATAAAAAAAAGAAAAAAAAAGAAAAAGAAAAAGTGAAATAGAAAGAAAGGAGTATATTAAAAAAAATAAAAAATAAAATAAAAAATAGAATGAAAAAAAATATAGAAGAAAGAAAGAAAAAGATTGTTGAGGTTAAATGAATAAATTTTGCTTATAGTGTAAGTAAGTTTGTTTTCTTTAAGTGAGTATTCTTTCATTTTTCATGAATTTCATTGAATTTCTTGGTACTAATTAAAGTATCCCTCCATATCATCTGACCACTTTCATTTCATTATCCTACCCTATTCATTACAACCCTTGGAAAAGCCCTTTTGATTTGAGTATGCAATGGGATAATGTAGTAGAGATTGAGATGATAAACAAGCCTATGGTATATGGGTTGCAATAGGTGGAATTGAGTCAAACACAAGCCATTTATTATCTTGAGAGATGAGTGCAAACAACTTACCTTGTAAGGGACATTCTATTGTGATTTATCTTTGTCAAATTAATTTCCTTGCTACTTGCATTCTTATAAGGTGGAAAAGAGTTTTAAGAAAGCTTCATTCTTGAAGATTTGAATTGGTTCCAATTTTGTATTGTTAAAATTTTACTTCCATGATTTTATTTGATTATTTTAAACTTTTGAAATCTTAAGGACAAGATTTGATGCAAGTGTGAGGGTTGTGATAACTCTCTAATTTAAGTATATTTAAAGTATATTTTAGAGATATTTGGAGAGTTATCAAGGAAATTTGGGAGATTTTTATGAAATTTTATGAGATACCAATGGATGCATCATTTGTGGGATTTCAATTTAAAAATAGAAGTTTTTAAGTTTAGGAATAAATAATAATAATGGGAAGCCTTTCTCAAATTTTGAAAAAAAATCAATTGTTGTTGGTATTATTATTATTATTACTCCTATTATGTAATATTTCATTCCTCTTCTTTTATCCCAGTATTTGGCACCATTTTGGAATCAATTGGAGAGAGGATATTAGTTTTGGAAGTCAAAATATAAAGGAGAGGAGAGCCACAACGCTGTGTTTTGGGAGAGAACAAATTGGAGACCTAAAGAAAGAGATGTTTGGTAAGAAGTAGAGCTAGGAGCTGACATTTTGGAAAAAGGGGCTAGAACTTTGAATCCTCTTCATCGGTCTTCTCCATACCATAACCAAAGAAGGATCATTGCGAATCACTAGATAGGAGGAAGCTTTTGAAGAAAAAGCCAGACTACTTCTGGATGACAATCGTCTTCATGGGTCTGGTGGTACTATTGAAAGAGCAAATTGGAAGGGAGCTTCATCTTAATCGCTGAGCAAGGGCAGTTTTTGGCAGCTACCATCAACTATAGAGAGCAAGCTTTATTGTACCACCCCAAATTTCAAGACAAGAGCATTGAGAATAAGCCTGGCTTAAGTAGACTGCTAGACCCTGGTTTATCAAGTATCCCAGTAAGGCACGACTTTATTCCCTAAAATTCCTTTATACCTTGGGGGTATTAAAGAGCACAAAGAGTGATGGAACGAAGCAATTAAAGGTCACACACGACATATTTATGTTATAACACAAGGTAGTGTTACTACCAGTGAATTTCTATGTGGCAATCGTGATTGTGTGACGTTTTCCAATGGAAAATAATGAAAGGGAAAAATAGTAATTTTTCCATAAAGCAAGAAATGAGTATTTTTTTCCAATTATTTCAGTTAGATGGAACTAAAAAGGAGGGAAATTATTACTAGGTGAATTAATACCCAAGAAAAGTCAAGAGCCATAAAGCACAAGGCTATGATTAACTACTTGTATGGTGGTATAATGGGATAGTTTGAGAATAACATTTCTCTCTTTGTATCTCATTATTTTAGTGGATGAAGAAGCTTGACAAAGGAAATGAATTATCATACAAGAAAGCTAAAGAAGTGGACTAATAAGGGTGTTCACATAAGAGCCACTTCTAATAACTCAATATATATCACTTTCTTCATCCTTTCTTTCCTCATCCTTTCGTGCCAATTGAATCAGAACAGAACGGAAGAATGAGAAAGAACGAGAATATGGAGGAGCAAGAGAGATCACAAATCAAGGTAAAGAAGTTGTAATCTTGAAGTTAAAGCTTCCTAAACTCTCTACTACCTCTTCTAATCTCTTCTTCACTATCAAATCTATTGTTTTCAAGGAAAAACTTTAAGGGAGAAGAGAGAGAGAGAGCTAGCAACCTAGAGAGAGAAAGTGGAAGAATCAAGAGGTAAATTTCAAGACTTGCCTCTTCTATCTTAATTGATGCTATTCATGTTGATATTGGTGGTTGATGGTGTTGTTTCTCAAGTTTTCTAACAAATGGACTATGGGGAAGTAATGCTTGAATTCCCTCTAAATCATGTCCAATGAGTTTCTAAATAACTAATCATGTGATTAGAAGTAGAAAGGAGATGATTGAGCAAAAGAAAACGAGAAATCGACACAACTCTTATGAGAACTCAATATTGCTTCTAGATGTGTGGCATGAAGAAAGATTTTGAATTTCATCAATTGGATAGTTATATCGAGTTCAGGAGGGAAAATTGGTAAGGTTTATGTTGATGATGAAGTGAGAAAAGGCCTAGGGTGTGAAATGACTGAATTACCCTTAAAGCACTAAGTGAAGGCTGCCAAAAGGTATGTTCATCATTTGGGCCTGAATTTGAGCAATCCGAGGGCAAAAATGGATTCTACACATGACAATTGTGTAAGATTAACCTAAGTCATAATTTTGAGTAAAATACAATGGACTGGGTACAAATGAGCATAGGCCGAGTCCTAGGGGTATTTATGTAATTATGAAACTTTGAGTCAAGATAACCAACACAATGAGTTTAGAATGAGTTAAGAGTGAATAATAACTCATTTATCCTAAATGTATAATTTTAGGATATAACGATACCCGAGCCGAAAATGGAGCTGGAACGATTGACAAGTAAGGAAAGGGCACGTTCCAGGTAGTAACTTCTTCTTACATATAATATGTGATACCTATTATGAATGTCATTCATTGTAACATGAGCTAGTATCCTAGACACACTAATTCACCATGTTGTTGTCAGGGACTCAACAGGGGCACTAAGTAGACCAAGGGGCAAACAATTAGTTTGACCTTAGGCAAGTGAACACACATAATGTTTCAATCATCTTACATGACATGACATTGCATATCTATTTTTGCATTTTATATGTTTCAAAAGCATGTTACTACTGAGATTCTCCCGAATCTCACGCTTTTTATAAACATGTAAAGTTTCCAGTGCCAAGCAGCGGTTCGAAAAGCAAGGCGGTAAGCTCCGACAACTAGAGGTTGCGGACTAGTACAAGAGGGGGCTTTGGTTATCTGAGGGCCTTATTTCTCAGAAATCTGAGGTCTGTAGCTAATTTGTATACCCCTATGAGAAATTCTCAATGTAATCAAGCACTATAGAATCAATAGATCAATATATTTATGCTATTTCCATATGCCCACTATGTTGCGCTATTGCTATTTTGAGCAATGTCAGTAAGAAAGCTAGGTTTGACATTTATCATCTTCATTTTGAGGGATAGAGACCAATAGTAGAGGTGATCATCATCATGGCAAGCTGAGAGCAGAGTGAGAATCGAAAAGCGGTGGAATTGGAATATTTTGATCATCATCATTGGAGGGGAGGCAAGAAAGAGAGGACTGAACCAGAGAAGGAGAGCCACAGATGCACTGTAGATTATCTTCAAAATCCTTGTTTATCATCTTCTGATGCAAGAAGCAAGTTAGACAGAGAAGGCACCATCAATGTTCAATTTTTACTCTGCTTTAGTTTGATTCCCAGTATGAGTTTGAATTTGAATTTATTTTGGTTGTTTTGTGAATTGTGAGAAGTGATTTAAATTGCAATTCTTCTTTTATTCCAATATGTTGTTTTCCTCTGGACTAACTTGTGGCTCTAAATTTGGTTTCCTTGTAATGTTGATTAAAGCTATGTGTGGCTAATTTTCTCGAACCTAAAGCATCTATGAACTAACTTAAGGATTTGAGCATGTTTGAACCATTTAATCGTGCTTTATGTTATTTTTGTTTACTTAAATCTCGTTCTATTTTGTCTACTTAGTGTTTGATCACCACTAAGTATGAATTTGGGGAATTTAGATTAGCCTTGGAAGAGGGATCTAAATTGGACAATATGATTAAGTAATGTAGGATTATAATTTATTCTAATTTGCCAATAGAATAGGAATATACTTATTGGACCCATATAATCGTATTAGAGTGAAATTTGACATTTATTACCTCTTGAGTAAATTAGTTAGTAATAACAATTTTAACTTGAGAGAATGGTAAGAGTAATTGGAATATACTTATTTCCATATAAACTCTAGATTAACAATTTAACATTAACTGCTTCTATTTGGGTAAATACATGCTCTAAGACTTGAAAAGTGATTAGCCACTCTAGGTTGTTTTCCTCTTTTGAAATCTTAAAAACATTAAATTTAGTATTTTTGCTTTTGTTTAAATTGATTTTCAAATTTGTTTCCTTCTTTGATTTTCTCAACTTAAATAAAAGTGAGAATTTTAATACCAAATTATCTATTACATTGAATCTTTTATGGGACGACCTTGATTTGCATTATACTATTTCAACGGCCGGTGTACTTACGGTGCTTATTTAAAATTTAGTAGCATCATCATTCTCTAATAATTTGTCCACCTTCTCGATCTAGAGAGCGAACGAGAGAGGTCAGTCCCTTCAAACTTATCCAAGATTCCTTGTTGAACACATCCTCTAGAGATCATTTATTGTTAATTAAATAGACATAAAATGGAAAGGGTTTTATAGGTTGTCAAGTAGAACATGTCCTTTGGAATGGAAAGGGTTACATTATAAAACCAATCGTGTCTTTTATAAATTGCCATGGTTAACATAAGTAATGGTTTTTTGCTAATAACCATGAACATTTCTCCTAAATTAGTAATGGTTGTTTATTAATAACCGTGAAATGACAATTTTTTTTAAGAAATATTTTTGGACGACATTGCCTTAACAATTAATTTTTTTAATATTAAAAAAAAGCAATAGTAGTTTATAGTTATCACCACTACTGCTGTCATCCTTCCTTTACCCCTCCCCCTCACTCAGCACATCATCTATGTATGAGGAAGGAGATAAAGGGTCTACCTAGAAGTGATCATATACAACCTGATTGTGATGAAGGATGGGGTCCAACTTCCTATTCAAACTATGGGCATGTCTACTGAGACGCCTTGTGGAGAGGTCAAGGCTAGCCAACGTCTGCAGAGAGCCTCTATTTGAGGAGGAGGCAAAAGAGGTGGAGGATGAGGAAGGGGAGGAGCTTGTGGTGGAGAAGGAGGGTGAGGATGATGATGAGGAGGAGGAGGAGGGCGAATGAAAAGAGCTCTTTTATATCTGACCATGATGAGGGAGAGAAGGACGAGGTTATGAAAATGAGCGTTTTAGAAAAGTACTAGGAATAAAAGGAATATGTCGGTATAAATATAGTTGAATACTTCGCTCTAAAGTATGTAACTTATGAGAACTGGTGCTTGGTGTCAGACCAAACAAGGTTTTGAAAAGGTTTTTTTAGATTTTTTCTTTACATGATGGTTGTTTGTTATGAAGTGTCGTTTTTGTCGTTCATACTTTATGGTCAATAGATATAATCATTATGTTTGTGTTTTTACTGATATAAGGTTGAAAGACAAACTATTTATAAGTGTTAAATGATGGTTGTATATTAAGAACTGTCATTTTTGTTACTACATAAATAATGGTTATTAACTATAACCATTATTTTTGTGATTTTGCGAACTTCACCTCACAATACATGACGGTGTGTACGAATAACCATTACTTCTAAGAGTTATATATTCTTGTGTGACCTCCTCCTTGACATACATGATATTTATTTGATGTAACCATTATTTATTAAACGTTATATATGCTCGAACCTATAGTAATGGTATTTTTGACAATAAGATTAATAAACATTGAGACAGGAACCAAATAAACATTCATGTTTATTCAAAAACTTATACCCATTAATTAAGGGTGCTACTTGTAATATATATAATGCTCATAAAGGGACTTATCACCATGATCCTATAGTATAGCCTTAGTAGCCTTAATTGACCTTGACACATCAATTAATATAGAGTATATGGGCCCAATGGGAGAATATTAGATATTTTAATTATTATCATTATGATATTATGTTTGTTAATTAGTTAGTTAATTAAAATATCAAGTGTGACCCGTAGTCAGCTTAGGCCCAATCTAGTTAGGGGTTTGACATATGCATTATTTAATAATTATTTTCATTGATGATGGGTAATAAACGATAGATTAAGTAAGAGCCAGTTACACACTTTGTTCTAAAAATTATCTCTACTATTTTTAGGGTTTCTTGACTGATGATGGATTGGCTCTGATTGTCATCTTTATACCCACCATTACTTAAACAAAGCCCAGATCATTATAATAACTAGTAGTGCTCTCTCTATTTATTGTTCTTTTTACTCTCATATTGTGAGTAGCTCCAAACTATTTGAACTATGACGAGAGGTATTTATACTATGTCTTCCCCAATGTACTTTGTGAGAATTCATATATACAATATTGTTGCATAATTTATTAATGTATATGAATTGTCTTAAAACTTATGGATTTTAATTAATTTAATTTAGGTAACTATATATACAATGAGTACAATTACAACTACACACATTATCTCAATAAGTAGAAGTCAGTTATATGAATCACATTATAATACTCAATCAATTACCAACTCTTTAGATAACTATATATATGTGATGAGCTATCTTGCCTCTTCATTCTCTATTCTAAATGGATGATGAGTTCCGATGTCATACAACAAAGTATTAATTGGATCTAATGAGTCTTAGTACACTCGATCATATCCCTAAGGTTGAGATCTTGGCATACTTCTAGCCACAACAATGTATATGCCATTTGATTTTTCAAACACAAAGACCTTTGTCATCTCTAATTAATCCTCCACAAGCAGCCTAGGCTCCTCTTTTGGCATCCTTGGGGAAGAGAATCAAGGTGGTCTTTACGAATAGCTTGATACACTTTCTCCCTTCAACCCTTTGAGTGAAATGTTACAAAAGCAAAACTTCATTTGCTGATAGATCTTCTTTAAAGATCTGGTTTGGCTTTCTAAATCAGCCAACATTACAATACATTCTCTAAAATTTAACTAGGGGTAACTCAATTGTTTAAGTTTCATCCATTTAATTTAATAGTACTAACTTACCACTAGTATAGATTTGGGCTTTTATAACGCCTAATACATAATGGTTACAGCTAATAAACGTCATGTATATTAAGGAAAAGGTCGCACAAGGATATATAATGCTTAAACATAATGGTTAATTATATGCACCGTCATGTATTGCAAGGTAGAATTGGCAAAAAAAATAAAAATAACAATTGTAGTTAATAACCGTCATTTATTTAGTGATGACAGTGACAGTTCTTTCAAAACAACTGCTATCTTACAAACGATTTAACTTCCAACCTCTTATACAGTGAAGACAAAACATAACGGTTTTCAGAAACAACTGTCATGTAGCATTTTCAAACCATTTGGCTTCCCCAAGTACTAGTTCATTGGTCATAACCGTTTATAACATCGTCAGACCTTTATAAATCATAACCCTTCATAACATCCTTTAGATCTCTTTTTAAACTTACCTATTCCTTGTGATTCTTACTACTTTTCTTTATCGACCTCCTCCTTCTCTCCATCAAGTTAACATCACAGGGAGCTTCTCCTCCACTACCGCCTTCTTCTGAAATAGAGGCTCTATGCAGCTGTTGGTAGGCCTTGACTGCCACATAAGACATCTCACAACATATACCAACAGGCTAAACTAGAAGTTGAACCTCATACTTCATCATAATGAAATTGAATATGACTTACAGTCAGACCCCTCATCTCATTCATCTAATGATGAGAATGAAGAGGAGGAGGAGGAGGAGGATGACAACAGTGGTGGTGGTGGTGATAACTGAACACCACTATCGTACTTTTATAATATTAAAAAATAGTTAAAAATAATAACTTCATACTTCACAGTTATTAATTAATAACCATAAAGTATTCCCTTATCGTGGTTCCAAAAAACCAACATACTTAATGGTTCTAACTTAATAAACGTAAATCAAAGCATACAAAACCTTTCCTCTTCCCCATGCTAATTGACTCTGGGTGCCTCCTCATTACTCAATGATCGTCAAGAGAACCAGGTACCCTTTTATTACGTCTCGTTCAACTTCCGATGTGTGCAATTATGGTTCTTTTCTGACCCTTCATTTGTTCTATATGTCTATTTAAACTCACCATTTTTAGTTGTTTTTCCTACTTTTTCTTCATCATCTCCTCTTTTTGTTCTCTTAATCGTAAAGATGAAACATCATGTAGAAGAATTTCCAGAAAGATCTCCGCTTTATCCTCTACCTCCTCCTTTTCTCCTCCCCAATATCAGCCACTGCCACCTCCAACTCCAACTCCTCCTACGCTTCTTCCTCCTCCTCCTCCTCTGCCTCTTCCTCCGCCTTAACATGCTATGCTTCCACAACTGGAGGCAATGTTGCGGCAAGCAGAACACACTTATCATGATGTGAGGAGGCTTTCTTTATACCTCTCAATTATGAATAGGAACGTTAATCTCATACTTAATGAGTATGGGATTGGCCATGATCCTGACATTGATCTTGGACACTCCTCTGGTACTCGTGGCCTGATAAACTCACCACTGCTCTTTTTCTAAATATACTCTTGTTAAAAAAATAGAGAATAAAGCTCATGATTATTATAAAACAATCGTTATGAAATATAATAAATAATGGTTCCTTAACTATTCTTTCAAAACAGTCTTCATGAATTCATAAGTAAGTAGCGGTGTTTATAAAACAACCGTCATGAAACTCATGGTGTGGGAAAAAAACATATATAATTGCCAAGATTCATTCCTCTTCAACTTCTATCACACGCTTCACTTCCAATCTATTTAAACTCTCTATTTTCATACAATATCTTCACTCTCTTCCACTGTTCTCATCATCATCATGGTCAAGCAATGCACTAAAGAAATGCTAGAGATTCATCCTTCCCAACCTCTACCACCTTCTCCTCCTTATGCTGCTTATGAAGAAATGCTGCAGATTCCTCCTTCCCAACCTATTCCTTCGGCTGCTTCTCTTCCTCTGGCTTCCTAACTTGCTCCTGCTCCTGCTCCTCTTCATGCGCCTTCCTAACCTGCTCCTCTGCCTACTTCTTTTCCTCCTCCTCCTTAACCTACTCCTCCTCTGCCTACTTCCCCCCCTCCTCCTTTACCCCTTCCTGCTTACCTTCCTCCTCTTACTAAACCTCTATGCCCTTCTCTGCTCCTTCACCTCCTTACCGCTACTGTTTTCACATTACTCGTACTCGTCTTTTCATATGATTCATATCACTCCTATGAGGATAATGGGTAGGTTTTTATTTATTTCTGTTTTTAAGTTTTATATATAAAAATTATATTAATAAAATGTCTCAAACATATATAAAATAATAATAACATAACTTACGGTTCTTATTAAAGAACTATGATAACCATACCTCTCAGTAAATTAATTAAAATAACCGTTATAAAGGTAAAAATATAATTAGCGGTTCTTACTAACTAACTGTTAATTAAGACCTTAATACTATAGATTTGTTAATAACATATCTCACAATAACTTGAATGTAATCATTATAAAAATAAAATTATTAGCGATTCTTACCAAATAATCATCATGTAAGTCCTTAAAATATACAACGGGGGTTTGTTTGTGAAACATCCAATCAGTCTAACATTTGAAAACTTTCAAACTCAATCAAAAGCTATAGTTCTTTCAGCTATGAGAAAGTCATCTATTCACCCTCGGAGTTTTCTTTCTTTAACTTATGGGCAAGTTAACAAAAGGTTTGTGGTTTCTCTTTCATTGTACATTTTCATGAATTTATTCTGGGTGCGGATGATTATTGGATTTTGATTGGGTTTTTTGTTTCTACATGATTTATGCTAGATGGGGTCTTTGAATAAGTAGTGGATGTATGCCAATCGACTAACGAGGAAGAAACATTCAACTTGAAAGCCATGCTTATAGGATGATGGGGTCATGGTGTATGATTCTTGTGAGGAAGAAACGTTCAAATTAAGAGCCATACTCTTTAGCACTTTCAATGAATTTCTTACATATCGTAATTTTCTAGGAAATAGCATTAAACGCCTACATAGATGTTTAATTTGTGAAGAGGGTTCACATTTAATTAGATTGAAGCATGTCATGAAGAATTCCTACATGGAACATCGAAGATGGCTATTTCAGGAGCATCCTTATCGGCGTTTTAAAAAAATATTTCAATGGGAAGTTAAAAGATGACAAGGCACCTAAACCTTTGACCTGTGAATAGGTATATCAAAAGGTAAAAAATATAAAATGTCTTTTTTGCAAACCTTTTGTAAGGATGTTGGGACAAGCGAATAGAAGAAGAGGTATATTTTCTTTGACTTGCCTTATAAGAGGACCTCTGATGTGAGACATTTTCATGATATTATACATATTAAGAAAAATGTGTGTAAAAGTATTGTTGGCATATTACACCAAATTCCAGGGAAGATCAAGGATGGCATAAGTGCTAGGCTAGACATGGTTGATATCAGAGTGAGGGAATAATTAAAGACAGTAGAAAGGGGAAGCTGTACATTTCCTCATCCTGCGCTCACATACTATCAAATAAAGAAAAAGTTAGTTTTTGTCAGTTCCTTGGTTAAGTCAAGGTGCCAAAAGGTTACTCTTCAAATTTTAGAAGGCTTGTGTCAGTGAAGGAATTAAAACTTATGGGATTAAAATCTCATGACTGTTATGTCTTGATGAAGAACTTGATTCCGGTAGCTATACTGGGTATCTTGTCTTATGAGGTGCAAGCTGCAATCACCAAGTTATGTTTCTTCTTTAAGTCACTTTACAGTAAAGTGATAGACCCTAAAAAATTACCGAGGTTGCTAAACTAAATCATACACATATTATGTAAGCTTGAGATATATTTTCCTCCAGCATTCTTTGACATCATGGTCCACTTGACAACTCACTTGGTTAGAGAGGTATAACTTTGTGGCCCGATCTATTTAAGGTGGATGTACCCTGTTGAACGTTTTCATGAAGATAATGAAAGGGTTTGTGAAAAATTGAAGTTGTCCGGAGGGTAGCATTATTGAACGATATATTTGTGAAGAGGCTGCTGAATTTTCTAGCATATACTTAAAGCATGCAAATGATATTGGGCTTCCCATGTCTCGGTATGAGGGAAGAAGGACTAATAGGTACGGTATCATAGGCAGGAAAGTTGTAACCATCTCAGACTAACCGTTAGAGCAAGCACATCTATATATGCCACATAACTCTGAGGAGATTGATGAATATGTGGGCAACTATGTGTATCAAATTTAGAAGGACAATCTCTACAAAGGAAAAATATTATATGCTCAACAACATAATAAACATTTTATAACATGGTTTAAAGATCAAGTCCTTCACAAGTATAAACCTGATCCTAAATCAGTTTCTAGAAAATTGAAGTTATTAGCATATGGCACAATCAATCAAGTGACGTCTTACACAAGCTACATCATCAATAGGTTCACCTTCTACAACAAAGAGCAATATGATCGAACAAAATGCAAAATAGTGGTGTAAATCTTGTAGCAAACACCATACATGTATCGAGTTCCAAAGATAGAAATCTTATCTTTGCGAAGATGTCATACTTTATGGTGATTGAGCACATTAGGGAGTTGGAGTATATCAACTTTTGGGCTCCCATTTTTGGTTGTAAGTGGGTTGATAATAATCATGGCTTGAGAATTGATGACTTAGGCTTGATACAATTGAATTTGAACAAGGAAGGATATAAAGAAGATCCTTTCATTTTGGCTTCTTAGGTAAAACAAATGTTCTACATTTATGATCCTTCTAAGCTTGGATAGTCTATTGTTTTGTTGACAAATAAAGTGAATTGATAAGGTGATGGCTGATGGAGTTGAGGATGATCCATTCAATCGGAGTTTACTTGAACCATTAAATTTGAATAAAGAAGATGCTTTGTACATCATGCACGATCATAATGAATGCATTTGGGTTTCAAAGAGGGGAAAATCATTACTTGACAAGAAGAGAAGAATTCAAGCTAAAAAAATTAACTTACAAAAATCTAAGACTGGGAAGAGAAAAAGAGGAACTTAATTTTTGTGTTTTGATTGTGTATTATTATTTTCCTGTTGCTGGGCTAAATTAATTTATGTGTTTTTATAGATGGTCTATGTATTATTGTTTTTTTTATGTGTTGTTTATGAAACCAAGTGGAAATCGATAGTAGTAGCCCCTAATTTTTCTTTAAAAAAATATTGCAAATATTTAACAGTTATTAGCTAGAAACCATAATATATGTTTTGAAATTACCTAACAGTTTCTTACAATAATCATTATATATATAACAATGGAGCAATACATTAGCGGTGATAAATTTGAACTGTTAAAAATTTTAACTTTCTCCTATATTTAAACGTCTCTTTGCTTTTCCATTTTATTTATTAGCACACATGTCTTACCCTCTTAGGTCAAATGTAAACCCCCAACCTACCAACCTCGGAACGCCACTACTTTGGTCATCATTTTCTGTCATCGACCGTCACTTTTAGTCAAACCACACCATCCATAAAACCTTCTCCATGCTTCTCAATGACAGCTACTTGAGTTGCTACACAAGCCCTAACACACTTTTTTGTTTATATCTAGTGTTTTTGTTCTTCAGCCCTAGCCAGGTCTCATTTCTATGTGTGGTCTATTCTAATTATATGGAGGTATTGTCAAACCCCTTAATATTTTAACATTTATCAGTATACTAACACGCAGTTTAATGGGCATACAAAAATAGCAAAATTATACTAATATAAAATTCTTGATTACATTATAGGAAAACCCCACAGGGTTTGCACATAATATAATACAAATCCCAAAAATACAAGAAAAGCTTACTGATAACCAACAGAAAATTTCTTAATCAGCATCGAACCCTTAGATGCTGGTTACTGGTGCTTTGCCCTTTAAGCCGTTTTCACTAGTTAAATTAATTTTATTTATAGAAAGGGTGAGATTCAAAAGAATCTCAGTAGTAACATGCTATCAATCATATAAAATGTGAAAGGTAAACATGCAATGCAACATATGGTGCAGCAAATAGTAATGTTGTGAACATATCTATCAATTAATGTTCAAGATCAAACGAAGATTTTGTCTGGATCAAAATGAACATTTGTCCCTACTTTCCAATTAGTGATCACAATGCTATTTTGCTCAGCGTTTAGGTACAAATGACTGTTTGTCCCCCCATAGCCTTACTGCATGCTCTATTCAGGATCATAGCTTTTATGACCCCTACTTGCTTTAATATTTCGAAGCAGATAGTGTTCTGTCTATACTCGCCTTAGCTAGGTCCTACTGGCCTCATGATACTTGTGCTTTTCCTACACCTAGCAAGGAATTATGCCACACAGGCTTGTCATTGGCTTACTTAGACTGGATACCTATTGGCCTTAGAGCTACTTGTGCTTTTCCCTCAAGGTGGTACTTGTGTTTTTCCCATACCCAGCTCTATAATTTACCGCCATTCACATGTCATTGCACAGAATATGAAAAACAATGCATATTAACAATCACATAGAATATGAGAGATAGAGTTACTACCTAGACTCCTTTCCAATCGCCTAGCTACTTTCAATCCTTTAACTTTTGTCCGACTCGGGCAAATGTCAAATCCTAAAATCCCCACATTGGTAACAAATGAGTTATTACTCATTCATACCTTATTTTAAGCTCATATAGTTAGTTATCTTTACCCTTAGAGTTCAAGGTAATTACATTGTGCCATTACCTTATCTTTTAATTTCACACATTTGACTAAAACATAGCAGAATTTTCATCAAACTTTGAAAATTCATATCTTTATGTACACATATCCAATTACAGTGGTTCTAAAGGCTAGGAGACCCTTATTAAGTCTATTGTCAAGGAAAAATTATTTCTCTTAGCCATTTGGATGCAAATCAATCACGAATTACCAGCTATTGGTTACTATCTAGAAACATGCTAGTTTTCACATGACCAACTTCAAAAATACATAACTCCTAGTGTACAGCTTCAAATAACCTATATTATCTATCAAATTAAATCTTGATATGTCTACTTTTATTCTGGAAAATTTCACATTCATTAGGCATCATTTGGTTATCCAAGAACACATTACAATCTCACTACCTTGTAGGAAATCACACTGGCTGCACAGTTTACATTCCAATTTTTAGTGTTTAATTCCAATGATTCAGAATTTATAGACAAAGGCTATTCCTACATAGTTTTACATTCTCATAACAATGGAATCATAAAATATATGAAATTTCAGCTTTAACACCCTGTATAGCTTTTGGCCAAAAATCACAAAATAAAAGGGAAATTGTATTTTCATAATTAATCCATTAAAACACCTTCTTTTCTTGTTTAATCACATGCTTAACCTCTTAACACCTATTGAACATGATTAGTGTCAATTTGGACAGCATCTCCCCATAGGGTTTGAGCAATACAACTAACACATTCAACTACAAAAACCGCAAGCAACCTTAAATCATCAAGAAAGCAAGGTTTTTGAGATTACTTTTGCTTCTCTCTCTCTACACCTTCAAAAACCATCCCTCTCCTCCTTATTTTTCTTGAGTTTGTGCTTGCTACATGTGTGGTTCAAGATGGCATAGATATTAGAGAGAGTTTCCATGAATTTTAAAGGCATAACACATGAAATTTCTCAACCAACTTACCTTGATTGCTTCTTGAATCTCTTATGCTTCTCTCTTGTTCTTGCTCTTCTCAAGACTCTCTCTCCCTCTTGTTTTCTTTGTTTGGCAGAAAATATGCCTCTTGGAGGAGAGGTTAATGTTCTTAAATTTCCACCTCCTCTAATATTAATTTTTAATTGCTATTTTTGAACATGTCACTATTTTTTTATTATTTCTTTTCCATATGGCTTTTCTTTCTTCCAAATGTCCATATATGTGGAAAAAACATGTGGCTTCTTGTTCCTCTCCCTCTTGACCGAACTTCCTTGATATTTTGGGAAAAATATTGGTTTTCTATTTTATTTGGCCAAATGACCATTTTTCCCTCACATTTCCTTGAATTTTTGCAACCAATTAACATTTCCTTCTTCCCCTTTCTTTTGGCCAAAATTTTCAATGATTATTTGGCCAAAAATTGTGCTCTTTCATATTAAATTTTACACTTAAACATTAGGCCTTTATCTAGAAAAACAAATTGGACTTTATCTCTTTTTTAGCTGAAAATTCACAAAATCACTATTTCCAGTATATTTGCTACTTCAAGTGCACCAAAATTCACCATTTTATCCCGTTAAGTATAATCAAATATTCAAAGAATTTTTGTGATTAAAATTTTGGATTTACAAGTATGACTTCCCTTCTCCATTCTGCATTCTCTATTATTATTTACTATGTGTTTTGTAGCAGGTTTTGACCTAAGTCGTGCTTATTTTTTCTATGAAAAATCTCTAATCGAATGTTCCTTCCTATTACAAGAAATTGTTAAAGATTTACAAAGATTTCACTATATTGAGTGTGTGGTAGATAGCCCCAAGTGGTATACGGTTGCTATAGGCCACATGTATAACTTACAAGAGGAGAACACAATTCACAACTGTCTCTACAAGTTACATGTGTAACCAATAGGGGGATAACTTGATTCACAACTTGCCTCTCCCTTAGAATAATCTTAGCCTAGAGAGCTAAAGGCCACTATCAATCCAAGTTAGCTATTCCAGTGTCCGCCACAAAATGCTAGTAGAAGGAAATGTGTGATGTGTGCTTGAACCTTTTGCTTGGCTTGACCACCTTATTGTCATACCATATATAACAAAAAAGGTATAATATAAATAAATAAATAAATATATATATATATATATGTATATATATATATATGTATGTATGTATGTATGTATGTATGTATTAGATAGAGTTTATGCTTTAGCTTTGCCTATTGGATTTAACTGTATAACAGAACAGAAGCTCAAACATCAGTATAGCAATGCAATTTGGAATGGATCAAGACATTCCCGAATTTATGGCTAGGCTCAATGGAACTCCCTTCTATTAAGGGTTCAAGGAGTATGCAGCCTCGAGTAAGACTTGATAGAGAAGGAGAGATTAGATCTATAGAATGCCATATGCTTTCTAATGAGAAGGAGCAGATGGTGTACTATATATTTAACCCCTCCTTCTCTTTCAAATATTTCTCAAGGCTACTTACCCTTTGAGCCCTTTATAGTAGGGAGTTCCATTTAACCTAGACACAAAGCTAATAATGTCTTTATCCATCCCAAAATGCATGGCTATACTCGATGTATATACTTCTGTAATATACAAATTTGTGTATAATTTTGTTATGCATGCAGAGGCGAAAGGATAATCCCCATTTTTTTTAAAAAATTGTCTCAAAAGTTATCGGTTATTAAATAAAAACCTTATATATTTATACACTATATATGATGGTTGTTTCATTAAACCCATTAGTATTTTATAGCAAATAAATAATGGTTGCTATATAGTGACCGTTATGTATGCTAAACTTTTATATAATGTTTATTTTGAAAGTACCGTTATGTATGTTACAAAGTTTTATAACAGTTGTTTGCTTGAGACCGTTATTTATTATGATAGCATTACGCACAGCATAGCCTCATCACATCTCAATACATAACATTGTTATATTACAACTGTTATAATAGGTATGGAATAAATAACGGTTTGTAACCGTAATTTATCTACCCGAGCTTTTATAGTGCCCGTATATATGACGATTCTGAGTTGTTATATATGGTAGTTAATAATGGTAATATATCGCGATCTCTGTAATAGTGTACATTTAATGACTCAATTACAACTTAATAATCCTTGGAGGATTATTATTTTTTAAAAAAAATTATGGATTGAATTATAATGGGTCAAGATTACATGTATTAAATAATTAATTTTCCTAGAGTTTGATATTTTATTTTTAAAGTTATTACATAGCATAATCTCATATATATATATATATATATATATATATATATATATATATATAAAAGGATGGTTTATTTAGATTTATTTGGGTGAAAATGGTTGAATTATTATAGTGGTAAGTCTTCCTCATTTTGATTCAATGTCTATTATCTTGAAATATATTAAAAAATATCGTAATTTAATTTTTAAATTTAATTCTAAAATAAGATCAAATCCATTTTATTTTTTACATAAAACTTCAACAAGAAAAATGAAAAATAGACAAAAAGAGAATATTTGTTAAATTATTTTAAGAAACACAATCACAAAAAAACAAACACACACGCACAACTAAGATTTTTGAATTAAATGACAGCGAACCATATATTTTATGAACATGACCAAAGAAATATCTTGCATTAGAAAAAATGAAAACGACTTGACTAAAATGCTTAATTAAAAACAACAAACAAAGTGGTAAATAAAGTATTATAAAAAACATAAAAAGTATTGAAATATATAAAAAAAATAGTAATCTAGATCTGTTTTTCTAGAACTGTGTCTGTGTTTTTTTCTTATTGGAGTATTATTTTTCTTTCTTTCTAGCCTCAATGTGTCTCACCCATTTTTTGTGTGAAGTCTGTTATTTTATTTGTATAACTACATGATATTTAATATTATGTCATATTGGAAAAATGATGAATTTTTTATACATTATTGTCACCTAAGCTACCAGAAGAAATATAATGAATTTCATAAACACTCTAAATTAACAAGAGTTTTTTTAATGTAAATAAATCAACAAAAGTTTGACTTGAGATACTCATTCTTCAATAAATAGTCAGAAAATGTACCCAAAATAAAATCATCTTAAAATATTATTACTATAGATTCGCGCATATATAACACTTAATAAGTAATTATTATAGCAAATAAATATCATGTATGTTGAGGTAGAGGTCACATTAGAATATATAACGATAAAATATAACAGTTAAATATGTGCACCATCATATATTGAGAGGAAGAATTCACGAAAACACAAAAATAACGGCTGTAGTTCATAACCGACATTTATTTAGTAACAAATGATAGTTCTTACTAAATAACTGTCATATAACACTTATAAACAATTTGTCTTCTAACCTTATATCAGCAAAAATAAAAACATAATGGTCATAACAATTGACTGTAAAGTATGAATGAGAAAAATTACGTTTTTTAAGAAATAATTGTCATATAACACTTTCACACAATCTATCTTTTCTAATTACTCTTTTCCCCCAACTACTCTTATTTAGGGTACCTCTACAAAAATCTCATATTAAATTCACATATTTAATCTCCAGGGAGCTCTTCCTCCATAAACCCTAAACTCCTTCATCATGATATTCTCTCTTCTTGTTATTGTTGTCAATGGAATTTGTGATTGTTGGATTTGTATCATTCTCATATTGAAAGTTTCACAAATACAATAATTGCGAATTCCATGGACACCAATTTACAGGGACATGTCTATTTGGCTCAATAATCTGTGAAACCCTTTCCGGCCTTTACAAGCTTTTCCACCTTTATCATGATATTCTCTCTATAATTGTCAATATTGGAATTCGCATGATTGGATTTGCAGAACTATTCATATGAGAATGATACAATTTCATTCTCATAATGCCAAGTTTCACAAATCCAATAATCGCAAATTCTATGGACACCAATTTATAGTGACACGCCTGTTCGGCTTAATAACCTGTGAAACCCTTTCCTAAATGAAAACTTACCTCTTTCATTCGCTCTCTGAACTAAAAGGTTGACAAATTACTGGAGAATAAAGAATCTAATGGTACATCAAATCCTTCATTTCCATAACTTTATTTTTATTTTTTTTATTTTTATTTTTATTTTTAAAATTTTTTTATGTAATGTGGTGGTTGATTATAAAACCATATACATATCAATTTTTTTTAAAAAATGTCAAATAAATAACGGTTATTAAATAAAACTTGTCACTTATTAGAATACCATTTCAAATTCCTAACAGTTATTAAGAAACAACTGTCACCATTTATAAAATATAATGATCTTTAAAAGTAAACGATGCAATGGCTCGATAATCCAAGAAACTCTCTTTATATAAATGTTTGAAAAACTAAAATCTACTTCTCCACTTCCATTTCAACTTCTTATAACCAACTGCAAGCTTTTTCTTTCACCAAAATCATGGACAAATGCATGAGAACTTCTGGATTATCATCTACAAACAAACCAAAAGATGAACTCCCTCCATCAACAAGCATTGAAGGGCTCGTCCACTTGACCTACGAGCTCCATAATATGAGCAAGGACACATGAACCAGTTCTTGAAGAAACTTACCTCTCTTGTTCACGCTATGAATAAGAAAGTGGACAAGTTACTGGAGAAGGAAAAAGCTGACAATGCATCAGATTCTTGAAACATCTCTATAACTATTTATTTTTGGTTTGTTTATTTACATTTTTTTATATTTTGTTTGCAAAATGGTTGTTGCATAATCAACCACCAAAATTTAAAAAAAATGTCAAATACATAATGGTTATTTGGTAACACCTATCACTTATTAGAATACCATGCAAATACATACAGATTGTAATTAGTAACTATTATATATTGTCTCACAAGAATGATAGTTCTTACACAAAAATTGTCATAAAACAACAAACGTCATAATGGTTTGACTGCTCAAGAACCAACCCCAAGTATGCTTTCATTTTACTAATGTCAACTAACATTCAAAACCTTTCCCCTACCCCTTGCTGATGATAATACTTTGTACATGCTTCTTTATTCTCTGATGATCAGGAACGAGAACCAAATATCCATTCATTACCCACCACTGCGTATGACTGCTCCTCTTCAACTTCTAAGATGTATAATGATGATTCGAACCTGTCATTTCCAATCTATTTAAACCTCCCATTTCCTTATGTTTTTTGTAATATTTCTTTATTGTCCTCCTATACTATCTCAATTGCCAAGATGGAACGTTATGCTATAGACTTGCTATAAAATCCCTAGTATCCTCCTCCTCCTACATCTTCTTCTCCTTGTCCACAACCTCCACCTCCTCCTCTACCTTCGCCTCCACATCCTCTGCTCCCTCAAGTAGAGGCAATGATGCGTCATGCAAAATGCATTGACCATGCCATAAGGAGGCTGGCCGGACATGATGAGTAAGAGGTTGGCTACCATGATCTTGACATACTCTTAGCTGATTCAGGCTATTCCTCTGGTGACAAGTAGTGTGATAATGTAAGGTATGCTAAATGTAACACCTCAATTCTCAATCATAAAAAATTCCCTTTATGTATTTGATGCCCTTAATGGAATTATATGGTGAATGGTGATGCGCATGAAATTTTCCATAAATATTTCAATTGTTGGATAATTATAATTTAGCCAAAGCAAAGGACAAGACGCAAGAAATGATTTATTGGATTAAATCATGATTTGAGAGGCAAAATCGTAATTTTGTTGAAAAGTGGGAAACGATTATTTTTCCATAATTCATCTAACAATATCTGTAATACCTTACTTCCAATAACCTCAGATGAGTACAAAAGAGTAGTGAAATAAATTGTGAAATCAGGATTTAATCCCAAACTAAATAAACTTTAAAAACATTAATGAATCCCAACATTATCTCAGGAGATAAATCTAGGATTGAGTAGGTTTTTCATATGGAATAAAAATTTTTCAAACATTTTTCACAAATATTCACTATCTCATTTAGACTCATTGATACTTCCTTTCATTTTATCAGAGTATACGAGCGTGTCACTGCTTCAATCTCACGTTGTATTCAATCGTTAATGTTTCTCTAACGATTAGGAAGCGTTATGTAACTAAGTTATCTCTTTATTACATTACCATTCATATACCTGGCTACAAGTACTATCAGTTCAACTACTATACTATTGTCATAATTACCGATTTATACAATATATACATGTCCAAAATATCCAAACAGACAACCAACAGAGAAAATAAATCTTTCAGCTTCATCCTCTAGTTGTCCGTATTTACCTTCTTGCCCTTTGAGCTACCATCCTGTACTGTAATTTGTTTATAGAAAAAGAGTGAGATTCAAAAGAATCTCAGTAGTAACAGGTAGTCAATCATATAGATATAAAATCACAGAGCATGTTACACAGTCATCATATAAAAGAATCATCACAACATCATTCGATTCAACATGTAGTTCTCATACCATCATAGTACTAGGTATATCACAAGGCTCCGAGTATTACCCGTGCAATAGGCCCCGGCATTCACTCGTGCATCACAAACAAATTCAATGGCCTGAGCGTCAACCCGTGCAATAGGCCCCGGCCGACAACCCCGCATAAACAAAATATTCCAGACAGTTCATAATGAAACTACACACATACAATGTATCTTATAACATATGAAAGACAAAGTTACTACCTGATAGCTTCTCTTGAGCAATATCCAATTGTTTCACTAAGCTCGGGCAGATCTTAAACTTTGAACAGTATTAGGTCCTATAAATGGAATTTACGGACGACAAGTTATTATTTCGTCCAATATTTGTATAATCCAAATACTCAAGTCGGTTGTCATTAAGGTTAGAATACTAACCCAAAATCAAAGTCAAAAATGGTTCAACTATATCAAGTTGGTTAGTTTTACCCTTAAAGTTCATTACAATTACATAATACCATTGCATCCTTTATTTTCGCACATTTGAGTAAATCTGCCAGAATTTTCTTCAATATTTGAAAATTCATAATTAATTCTACACAACTCCAAATGAGTTGGTTCCAGGTTCTGTTCAATCCTATTCAAGTCATAGTGTAAATAAAAATATTACACGGCACTAATTATAACTACCCAATTCCAGAAAATTCGTCAAACCCAATCTGCCACAGATTCCATTCCAGAATCAACCTTAAACTTTGAAAAATCATATTTCTCAATCCACTGGTCCAATTGCGTCCTATTACCCATCAAATTGAACCTCAGGATGTATACTTTCATCATGTAAAATTTCATAAGGTTTCGACAAGGTTTGGTTACTGAAAAACGCACGGCAACAAATCTGCTCCAGCAAAACAAGTCTAACAGCAGGGTCATCTAACTTTCAAAAATTCCATAATTTTGTATAATTATCCAAAAATTATAAGTACATGATTTTCCACATAATTTTTCATGTAGAACTCAATGGAATGATCAAAATCATCAAAATCATAAAGCTTCAGCCCCAAAACCCACTGGCAAGACAGAATCATTTTCAGCAAAATTACCAAAACAGAATTTTGTTGAACAACTTAGTCCAATATCATCATAAATCATCATTTAACCATAAATACATGATTAAACCATGACTAATCCTTTAAAATTCCTTTTGAACGAAAATGAACAGTACCCTAACCTTCATGAAGACTCATCCAAACAACAAACCAATCGGTTCAAAATGAAACTTACGCTTACCTCTATACGTTTCCACAATCGGTTCGGAATTCCGGCAGTACTTCGTCTGGTGAGATGGCACCAAATACCTCCAAATGAAAATCCGAAACCGTAGAAATGAAGCTTAGGATGAGTAGAAGAAGGTTTGTGAAGGAAATTTTAGGAGAAAACACTGATTCGGTAGTGTTTCGGTGGATTGAACTCAAGAACATTCACTATTCATGTTTTCTCTTTCCTCTAACTATTTCTCAACGTTTTTTTCTGATTTCTTCCTATTTTTGCTGATGATAAATGAAATAATAGAGTTTAAAGAAAGTCATAAAGGTGTTCCAACATGTGTCACAATCTTATGGTGCCACATATTCGGTGATTTAGCCAAACGGTGACACGTGTCCTTTCTTTTAATCAAATGGGTCTTGAGATGTCCTAATGGTCAGGGAAAATGAGAGTCCGATGATTTTTCCCCGGCTCCTGAGCTCGGTGTTCGGGAAAATTAGTCGGGTGACCAGACCAGAGTCCGGTGGATTTCCCCGGCTTGGGGCAACGTGGCACCCTCCGGTGATGACAACTCAAAAGCTAAAGTAACTTTGTCAAAAAGAGGGAACAAGTGTCACGATCTTATTTGGCCAACACATTAAAGTCAAAAGCACCTTTTCTCTTCTTCCTTAAGATGATGCCATGTGTCCCTTATATGGGACCCATCCCTATCTCTTCCCTCCACCTAACTGTCCACTTTATCAGGGAAAGGAAAGTCAGGGAAATTTCCCCGGGTTCACCTATGAGGTGTCCTCCTTCGTGGTCCCCACACAAAGTAAGATTATTTCATTTAATTATTACTTTATGACAACCAATAAAATCTTGCCAAGTGTCCTCTTTATCAAAATAACACCGTATACACAACACTGGCACCGGTGAATTTTCTTCCGACTAATTACATTTACAAGCAATTCTTGTTATTCATATTTCAGTATGTTACAACTCCTCCCCTGTACAAGAAATTTCGTCCCCGAAATTTGTTATAAGTATTAAAACATAAATTCCGGGTAATTTTTCCGCAAGTTGTCCTCCACCTCCCAAGTTGCCTCTCTAGGTGATAACCCCTTCCAGATCACCTTCACAAATGGAATACTTTTATGTCTGAGCTGTCTCTCCTGTCGCTCAATAACTTGTTCCGGCTCAATTCCATATGTGAGATCATTTTTCATATCTACATCTTCATACTCTATAACATGCTGGGGGTCTGGTTGATACCTTTTCAATTGCGAAACATGAAAAACATCGTGTAATCTGCTCAAGTTCGGGGGTAGAGCAATTCGGTATGCTACTGATCCAATTTTAGACAAAATCTCAAATGGACCAATATATCGAGGGCTTAACTTCTTTCTCTTTATTGCCCTACCAATACCAGTGACAGGTGAGACCCTTAGAAATACATGATCGCCAACTTGGAATTCTAACGGTCTTCTTCGTTTGTCGGCATAACTCTTTTGTCTACTCTGGGCTGTAAGCAGTCTTTGCTTAATGATCTTGATCTGCTCAGTAGTCTGATCCACTATATCTGGCCCATACAGTCTTCTTTCTGACATTTCTGTCCAACAAAGAGGGGATTGACACTTCCTTCCATACAATGCTTCATATGGAGCCATCTGAATGCTCGCATGATAGCTATTATTGTAAGCGAATTCCGCAAGTGGAAGGTAGTAGTCCCAGCTTCCTTTGAAATCCATCACACATGCTCTCAACATGTCTTCCAGCGTCTGTATAGTTCTCTCTGTCTGTCCATCCGTTTGAGGATGATAAGCCGTACTGAAATTCAGTTTAGTGCCCAGAGCATCATGTAGAGATCTCCAAAACTTTGAAGTAAAACGAGGATCTCTATCAGAAATTATATTCTTCGGCGTCCCATGGAGTCTCACTATTTCCTTGATATAAATCTCTGCCAATTTATCAGGAGAATAGCTGGCATTGATCGGTATAAAATGTGCTGATTTTGTAAAACGATCAACAATCACCCAGATCGCATCATGATTTCGAATTTTGGGTAATCCTGTCACAAGATCCATGGTTACGCTTTCCCATTTCCATTCTGGAATTTCAGGACTTTGAAGCAATCCCGGTGGTCTTTGGTGTTCGATTTTCACCTTCTGACAGGTAAGACATCGAGCCACATACTCGGTCACATCTTTCTTTAACCTGGGCCACCAGTATATTGCCTTCAAGTCATGATACATCTTCACCATCCCTGGATGGAGGGTATATCGACTTTTGTGTGCTTCATCAAGAATTTTCTGCCTCAGATCAACTTTCAGTGGAACATAGATTCTCTTCTTGTATCGAATCAATCCACTTGGTGAAAGATCATGGTCCTGAGTCTCACCTTGTTCAATCATAGTCATAATGGACTGTGCTTTCCCATCGTGCATTTGAGCTTCTGCAATCTCAGCTTTCAGATCACTTTCCTCTTGGCCTATACTATAACCAGCACAGAGGATTTGATTTGATAGGTTTAGATCTCGAAAGTCTTCTATTAATTTTCTCTCCTGTATCATCATAACTGCCACTTGCACTGACTTTCGACTAAGAGCATCAGCAACAACATTAGCTTTACCTGGGTGGTACTTGATCTCCAGGTTATAATCTTTTAGCAACTCCATCCACCTACGTTGTCTCATGTTGAGTTCCTTCTGATCATACAGGTATTTAAGACTCTTGTGGTCGCAGTACAGTTCAACCATCACACCATATAGGTAGTGTCGCCAGATTTTCAACGCGAATACTATTGCCGCTAGCTCTAGATCATGCGTGGGATAATTAATCTCATGAGGCTTTAGCTGTCGAGAGGCATAGGCCACCACTTTGCCCTGTTGCATTAGGACACATCCCAGTCCCTGCTTACTAGCATCACTGTAGACCACATAGGTCAACATGGGATCAGGGATAATCAATACGGGTGCAGTTGTCAACCTCTCCTTCAGCTCCATGAAGCTCTTCTCACAACGATCATCCCACTTAAACGGTTGATCTTTCCGCGTGAGCTTGGTCAATGGCAAAGCAATCCGAGAGAAATTCAGAATAAATCTCCGGTAATAGCCAGCAAGACCCAGAAAACTACGTATCTCAGCAACAGTTTCTGGCCTTTTCCAATCTAGTACTGCTTCCACCTTACTAGGATCTACTGCAACCCCTTCTTGTGAGATAACATGGCCCAGAAATTTGACTTCTGAGAGCCAAAACTCACACTTACTTAGTTTAGCATAGAGTTGCCTTTCCTGTAAAATGCTTAATACGATCATCAAGTGCTCCTCATGTTCTTCTCTACTTTTAGAGTATATCAGAATGTCGTCGATAAAGACTACCACGAACTGATCTAAGTATTGACGAAAGATGCGGTTCATATAGTCCATAAATATGGCAGGTGCATTGGTTACCCCAAAGGGCATTACCAAGAATTCATAGTGTCCATACCGAGTTCTGAAAGCAGTCTTCGGTATGTCTTCCGCCTTCACTCGCAGTTGATGATACCCGGACCTTAGATCAATCTTTGAGAATATACTTGCCCCAGACAGTTGATCCATAAGGTCGTCAATCCGGGGGAGTGGGTACTTGTTCTTGACGGTTACCTTATTTAACTCTCTGTAATCAATACAAAGCCTCAGGCTTCCGTCCTTTTTCTTGACAAATAGTACGGGTGCTCCCCATGGTGAAACACTGGGTCGAATGAACCCCTTCACAAGTAATTCCTCAATTTGTTTCTTCAACTCAGCCATCTCATTTGGAGCCATTCTATATGGGGCTTTAGATATAGATCCAGCTCCAGGCATGATCTCGATTGCAAACTCTACTTCCCGTTCGGGAGGCAAACCCCTAAGGTCATCAGGAAACACCTCAGGAAATTCCCTTACAACTGGGATATCTTCCAAGGCTATTCCTGTCTCTGTTTGCACAGAAAAGAACACAATATATCCCTGACATCCCCTCCTTAGGCATTTCTCAGCTTCTGCCATTGAGAGGAAGTTTAGACTAGTTTTTCTGTTATTAGTCTCCTGCTGAGTAGGATATATTATCCTCTTTTTCCCACAATCCAGCAATACATTATTTGCTGTCAGCCAGTTAAAACCCAGTATAACTTCAAGTTTTTGGAGCGGCAAACAGACTAAGTCAACCGCAGACTCATGTCCCTCAACATTTATCACACAGTTCAAACAGACATCAGCAGTCATAGTTTTGACACCCATTGGTGTCGATACAACTAAGTCAAATGGTAATTTATGCATATGTAATCCTAGGCGCTTAACGCAGTCATAAGCAATGAAGGAATGACTAGCACCTGAATCATATAAAGCTTGCAATGAACTACCATTAAGAAGAATTTTACCTTGAACCAACTCAGGAGACTTCTTCACTTCTTCGTGTGTCAAGGCAAACACTCGTCCCTGATTCTTGTGTCTAGGATCACCTGGCTGTGGTGCTGCTCGCTGGGGACAATTTACAGCAAAGTGACCTGGCTTTTGGCAAGCATAACAGATTATCTGACTCACAGGGACATTGCAAAGTCGTCCCGGATGTGACTTACCACAACGAGGGCATGTTTGAGAGGTCAGGGTTTTCTGGCCACTACGGTTCCCAGACCAAAAAGGCTTTTTATTGATATTTCCTTTTTGTGAGAACCCTTGCCCCTTACGCTTCTGTGAGGTATCCCCCTGACTAGGCCCACCTCGATTGTTGGTACTCTTATTGGCACGTACTCTCTTTAAGTTACCCTCAATCAATCGACACACTTCCACAGCTTCGTTAAATTTAGTAAACTGCTGGGCAACAAGCTTCTCTTCCATTTCGGGCTTCAGTCCCCGAATCAACATATCGGAGCTCCACTCCTCATCTTTTTTAATCTTTAAGTAAGGAGAGTAACGGGACAGTCGAATAAACCGAGACAGATATGCATCAAAAGTCTCGTCATCGCCTTGTTGTATCGCCAGGAATTCCTTCTCTTTCTCAATTCTTACTGACCTCGGGAAGTATTTTTCATAAAATTTCTCCTGGAATAACTCCCAGGTCAGTGGAATATTTTGGGCACGCAACATGAGTGTTGTATTCTTCCACCAGTTATCAGCATCACCTACCAACTTATATATAGCCATCCTAGCTTTCATCTCTGTAGGGCATTCTAACACATCAAAGATTTTCTCTAATTGGTTTACCCAATTCTCTGCAGTTTGTGGTTCAAATCTCCCTTTGAATGCCTCAGGCTGGTACTGGATAAATTTAGGCATCCAATACTGGAGAGTATCCTCTTCACGTCCTGGAACTACAGGAATTTCTGGATTTACCTCAAGAGACTGTGACTGCTCTTCGTTATGGGATTGTTCCCCTTCTTGATTCCTCTCGGGGTAGTTCCTTTCTAAATTATTCCCCTTCGGGTTATTCCCTTCAGGGTTTCCAGATTGTGCCCTATCAGCATTTTGGCTTTCTCTTAATTCTCGAACTTCTTCTCGCAAATCCTGAATCATAGCTTGTTGTTGTGTCAGTATTCCGAGAATTTGTTGCATAGGGTCAGGCCTTGCATTATTCTCAGGTTCAGTAATTGGTGGTACATTAGTTTCTGATCTACGTCGCACCATTTTTCCTTTTCACTATTAAAAAGGAACACCACATTAAAACGGCATCAACCATATATATATGTATGTATACATGTACTTCTCAAGGCTTTAAATATTAGTACACAACAGAAACATAGATCCATTATGGAAAACAACTATATTTACATCCAAGTAGCTTGATATATACATAAGTAGCCCATACTACCTTATTATCACTAGTCCGTATGAAACAACACATACATATACATATGGTTAATAAAAGGCCAAAACTCAAAAGGACCCCAAAATATGATCTCATTCTTTTTCTCAATCCAAGAAGTAATGTCAGGAAAATAGGCTAGTGTGGTTTGAATCCAAATATCATCTGTCATCTCTAGCCCATGCTCTTCCTTTTGCTCATACAGTTTCTTTATTGAGCCCAAGAATGTCGTATACCGTTGCATAAAGGAAGTGTATTCATTAAAGGCGTTCAGGTAGAAATCCTTAAATCGCTCCCACAGTTCATCATTTGGGTGAGGGTCAAATGCTAACTCAACCACTGGAGCACTTGACTCTGCATCTGAGTCTGAGTACTGCATAATGTTCTCTAATTCTATGTCATCTGTGTCACCGACAGTAGCATCATCCCTAGGGGCAGGTCCAAAAAATATTGGATATTTAACTCTCTTCCTGGCAGTTTTTGTTACTCTCGGTCCACGTCCAGGTCCTCCTCTATTAATGACTATATAGTGCCTACCATCTGGTATACGTTCCTCCGGTGGTAGCTGGTTAATAGATGGGGGTGATCTACTTCTTTGTCTTTCCCTATCAGACATGCTTCCTAACACAAAGTAGCTAACAAAAGTTAGAACATATCAACATAAGCAGAGGACTCTAACAAAACCTATCGTTGCCAGAATCAACGCTCTGATACCAAAATGTAATACCTTACTTCCAATAACCTCAGATGAGTACAAAAGAGTAGTGAAATAAATTGTGAAATCAGGATTTAATCCCAAACTAAATAAACTTTAAAAACATTAATGAATCCCAACATTATCTCAGGAGATAAATCTAGGATTGAGTAGGTTTTTCATATGGAATAAAAATTTTTCAAACATTTTTCACAAATATTCACTATCTCATTTAGACTCATTGATACTTCCTTTCATTTTATCAGAGTATACGAGCGTGTCACTGCTTCAATCTCACGTTGTATTCAATCGTTAATGTTTCTCTAACGATTAGGAAGCGTTATGTAACTAAGTTATCTCTTTATTACATTACCATTCATATACCTGGCTACAAGTACTATCAGTTCAACTACTATACTATTGTCATAATTACCGATTTATACAATATATACATGTCCAAAATATCCAAACAGACAACCAACAGAGAAAATAAATCTTTCAGCTTCATCCTCTAGTTGTCCGTATTTACCTTCTTGCCCTTTGAGCTACCATCCTGTACTGTAATTTGTTTATAGAAAAAGAGTGAGATTCAAAAGAATCTCAGTAGTAACAGGTAGTCAATCATATAGATATAAAATCACAGAGCATGTTACACAGTCATCATATAAAAGAATCATCACAACATCATTCGATTCAACATGTAGTTCTCATACCATCATAGTACTAGGTATATCACAAGGCTCCGAGTATTACCCGTGCAATAGGCCCCGGCATTCACTCGTGCATCACAAACAAATTCAATGGCCTGAGCGTCAACCCGTGCAATAGGCCCCGGCCGACAACCCCGCATAAACAAAATATTCCAGACAGTTCATAATGAAACTACACACATACAATGTATCTTATAACATATGAAAGACAAAGTTACTACCTGATAGCTTCTCTTGAGCAATATCCAATTGTTTCACTAAGCTCGGGCAGATCTTAAACTTTGAACAGTATTAGGTCCTATAAATGGAATTTACGGACGACAAGTTATTATTTCGTCCAATATTTGTATAATCCAAATACTCAAGTCGGTTGTCATTAAGGTTAGAATACTAACCCAAAATCAAAGTCAAAAATGGTTCAACTATATCAAGTTGGTTAGTTTTACCCTTAAAGTTCATTACAATTACATAATACCATTGCATCCTTTATTTTCGCACATTTGAGTAAATCTGCCAGAATTTTCTTCAATATTTGAAAATTCATAATTAATTCTACACAACTCCAAATGAGTTGGTTCCAGGTTCTGTTCAATCCTATTCAAGTCATAGTGTAAATAAAAATATTACACGGCACTAATTATAACTACCCAATTCCAGAAAATTCGTCAAACCCAATCTGCCACAGATTCCATTCCAGAATCAACCTTAAACTTTGAAAAATCATATTTCTCAATCCACTGGTCCAATTGCGTCCTATTACCCATCAAATTGAACCTCAGGATGTATACTTTCATCATGTAAAATTTCATAAGGTTTCGACAAGGTTTGGTTACTGAAAAACGCACGGCAACAAATCTGCTCCAGCAAAACAAGTCTAACAGCAGGGTCATCTAACTTTCAAAAATTCCATAATTTTGTATAATTATCCAAAAATTATAAGTACATGATTTTCCACATAATTTTTCATGTAGAACTCAATGGAATGATCAAAATCATCAAAATCATAAAGCTTCAGCCCCAAAACCCACTGGCAAGACAGAATCATTTTCAGCAAAATTACCAAAACAGAATTTTGTTGAACAACTTAGTCCAATATCATCATAAATCATCATTTAACCATAAATACATGATTAAACCATGACTAATCCTTTAAAATTCCTTTTGAACGAAAATGAACAGTACCCTAACCTTCATGAAGACTCATCCAAACAACAAACCAATCGGTTCAAAATGAAACTTACGCTTACCTCTATACGTTTCCACAATCGGTTCGGAATTCCGGCAGTACTTCGTCTGGTGAGATGGCACCAAATACCTCCAAATGAAAATCCGAAACCGTAGAAATGAAGCTTAGGATGAGTAGAAGAAGGTTTGTGAAGGAAATTTTAGGAGAAAACACTGATTCGGTAGTGTTTCGGTGGATTGAACTCAAGAACATTCACTATTCATGTTTTCTCTTTCCTCTAACTATTTCTCAACGTTTTTTTCTGATTTCTTCCTATTTTTGCTGATGATAAATGAAATAATAGAGTTTAAAGAAAGTCATAAAGGTGTTCCAACATGTGTCACAATCTTATGGTGCCACATATTCGGTGATTTAGCCAAACGGTGACACGTGTCCTTTCTTTTAATCAAATGGGTCTTGAGATGTCCTAATGGTCAGGGAAAATGAGAGTCCGATGATTTTTCCCCGGCTCCTGAGCTCGGTGTTCGGGAAAATTAGTCGGGTGACCAGACCAGAGTCCGGTGGATTTCCCCGGCTTGGGGCAACGTGGCACCCTCCGGTGATGACAACTCAAAAGCTAAAGTAACTTTGTCAAAAAGAGGGAACAAGTGTCACGATCTTATTTGGCCAACACATTAAAGTCAAAAGCACCTTTTCTCTTCTTCCTTAAGATGATGCCATGTGTCCCTTATATGGGACCCATCCCTATCTCTTCCCTCCACCTAACTGTCCACTTTATCAGGGAAAGGAAAGTCAGGGAAATTTCCCCGGGTTCACCTATGAGGTGTCCTCCTTCGTGGTCCCCACACAAAGTAAGATTATTTCATTTAATTATTACTTTATGACAACCAATAAAATCTTGCCAAGTGTCCTCTTTATCAAAATAACACCGTATACACAACACTGGCACCGGTGAATTTTCTTCCGACTAATTACATTTACAAGCAATTCTTGTTATTCATATTTCAGTATGTTACAATATCAATTATATGGGATCCAAAAAGAGGGAAATGACCACTTGATAACAAATAAGTCTATTTTTGGAGAATTATTATCAAGAAATATCAACTAGTCAAAAGTCAATAACTTAGTCAGCAAGTTACAAGTTGACACAATGGGGTAATTGGATATTCATATTTTCCCTCTATTCTCATGTATCTCACGTGGAATGGTGAAGCAAAGAAGGGAAATGAGATTTGTGGACCAATGAAATAGTCCCACCAATGTTAAGTTAATTATTTAACTTAACTCAATATATATATATATATATATATATATATATATATATATATATCTTCCTTATTTATTCATCCATTTCTTCATTCCATTTCCCGTGCTGATTAGAACGAAATAGAACGCAAGAACGAGTGAGAGTGAGACGCGAGAACGAGAAGCTAGGTTTAAATTCAGAATCAAGGTAAGCTTGGAACTCTTGATTTAAGCTTCCTAAACTCTCTACAATCTCTCTTGCTCATCTCTCCATCCTTGTATCTATGGTTGCTCAGCGTTTTCAAGTGGAGAGAGAGAAAGTTGTGAAATTTAAAGGAACTCTCCAAGCTTGATTCTATAGCTTATATGGATGCTATTAAAGCTATTTATGGTTTGGTTTGGTTGTTATTATGAGTGGAAGGTGAAGAAAACTAAAAGACTTTGAAATTCAAGATTCTCCAAACCTTAACCAATGATCATTTTAATAGTTAATAAGTTGGCTATAAGTAGAAAGGAGATGATTAAGACAATCAGAACGAGAAACCGACACAATTTTTCTGAGAATCTAAAACCTGGACCATGTCATGAATATGATAAAGGATATGGAATTTGGCAATTCCAAAGTTTCCAATGGGTTCAGATGATAAAATAGTGTAGGGTTTATGTTGACGACTTAGTGAGAAAAGCCCCAAAAAGAGAAATGACATAATAAGCCTTAAAATGTAATTGAAAGAGTCACTAAGGGCATTTTTGTCATTATGAACTGAATTGGACCAATCTAAGGTCAAATAGGGATTCTACATGCACATTTTTGTAGGAATAGCCCATGTCAAGAATTCTGGTAAGGACCGGATAGACCTGGGCTACAGGGGCATTTTGGTAAATTGTCATCGTTCAGCTAAGATAACCATTGTTATGGAATCGAAGTAAGTTCAAATTAGTAGTAACTCATCTATGGTGGTTAGATATTATAGGACTTGAGGACGGTCTAAAGTATGAGCCTTGTCTAAGCTTCGAAGAACGTGTAAAGACACCAGGAAAACTAACAGGTAGTAGCTTCCTTCATACTTATACTATGTGATACCAATTATGGATGTCATACATTGTAGCATGAGCTAGTATCATAGACACTAATTTTCCATGTTGTGGTTATGGACCCAACAGGGGCACCAAGTCCACCAAGGTGCAGACGTAAGTTTGGCCTTGGGCTAGTGTACACACTCACGTTCGATCATCTTACCTATCATGACATTGCATATCTATTTTTTGTATTTTATTTGTATGAAAGATTGTTACTACTGAGATTCTCTGAATCTTATTCTTTCCCACAATAAAACCATTTCAGCTGAAGCAGGATGCTCTAAAGGAAAAGCAGCGGCTAATATCTTGTATATATATATGTGTGTGTGTATTAATGTAAGCAAACCCCCCCCTTTTGGGTAACCTCCAGTGATGTAAACTAATATCTTGTATTTTGTAAGTTTTTCAAGCTTTCGCTGTGTTGTACACTTGTATGCTACCTAATATGCTTGTAATCATGACTAATTATGGTTTTAAAGAAAGGGTGTGACAGTTTTGGTATCAGAGTACAAGCATATACTTAGCATAGTGTGGTTTTGGAAATGGAAAAGTGATATGGTATAGTTTACATGGGATAGGAGGTATGGTAGTTGGAAACTGCCCAAGGGTGATAAGCAATAAGGGAGTATGAGAGGTGTGGTATAGGAAAGAAGTTGGAGTGGTTTTTGAAGTATTAGAAGTGTTGGATAGCTGATGAACTCGAGTGGCATCTGGAGAACTCGAGTTCATGAAGCAGTTCTTAGTGTAATTCATGGCGAGAACTCAAGTGTTATCTGTGGAACTCGAGTGTCAAGGAGAATTTGTGGGTCAGGACTTGAGTTTGTGTTGGAGGACTTTAGTTCATCAGGAATTTCTGAAGGAAAAGTAGCTTCGGGTAAGAACTTTCAGAGTTGGAAGTGGCCAACTCGAGTGCAAATTACATGGGAACTCGAGTTCATGGAATCGGACTCGAGTACAGTTGGTATTTCAGCGGAATTCACGCGAGTGCAAGGCCAAAACTCGAGTGAAAATGGAAATAAACTCGAGCGCGTATGGAAGAACTCGAGTGCGATGTCGATCTGATGATGCCCGTAACTCTCTGGAACGAACTTCCATGTTTTCACTCGCATGACTCGAGTGTGTAAGCTACAGAAATCGAGTGTGTAAGCTACAGAAATCGAGTGTCGACTAGACAAACTCAAGTGCAGGTGTTCTTGGCATGCGCAAAGTTGAAGAAACAGCTAAGTGTCCGTGTAAAGCGATCTGGACTCGAGTGATAGCCGAAGAACTCGAGTACAATATATTGAACTCGAGTGCAAGTCCTGGTGCACAAGCCGAGAAAACTCGAGTGTCATGGGAAAACTCGAGTGCGAAGCCAAGTTTCCAAAGATGAACTTGAGTGCATTCCACCGGACTCGAGTGCAAGTTTCCATATCGTGTGCAAGGTGGATGGAAGTGTTGAATCAGTATGTAACAAGGGATTTTGTGTAATGTTTTTATATGATTAATAACTATCATACATGGATTGATTATGCATGCTTTGGGGAAATTATGACCATGCTAAATGCTATGTATGACGAATTTATGTATTCAAATTGTTATGAAAGGACTAAAATGCCCTTGTTATCATATGATATTTATCCTTTTCTCTATTTTCATGTAAAGTGAATTATAGAGATGTCTCGTACTAGAAGTAGAGGCTGAGGTAGAGGGCAAGGCAGATGCCAACGAGGAAATGATAATGATGAGCCAAATATTGGGCCTGGCATGATGCAACAATTAATAGGTATGATGCTAGAGCAACAAAACGCACTGAATGAAATTCGTGCTGAAGTAAGGGAAGGATGACATAAAAAAAATACCGATGTAGATGCCCACAATAACCTTGAAGAACCAGGGGGAGGTCACATGCAGCCTCTAGTACCGGAACCAGTACCAGAACCTGTGTCGAAGGTTCCAGGAAATCCGGATGTTATAGCGGAAAGTATGCAAACTTGGGTTACTAGAATGAATCAGCACTAGCTAACTCTCTTTAATGGGAACTTTGATCCTGAAATGGCTGAGAATTGGATAGCTCAATTGGAAAAGATTTTCAGAATCCTTGAGTGTCCGGATGATGTTAAAGCCTGTCTAGCTATTTATAAGCTAGAGGGTGATGCAGATCAATGGTGGGAAAGCACCAAGGCTATCCTACAAGCATGAAATATCTCTTTGATGTGGGAAGTATTCTGAGAAAATTTCAACAAAAAATATTTTCCTTGGTCAGTGTGGTTGGCCAAAGAGACTGAGTTCCTAACTATACAACAAAATGAGAAGGAAAGCTTCGACGAGTACTTAGCCCGGTACCTTCGTCTATCTCGATACGCTTCCTATCTGAAGGTGCGCAAGGATGAAGGGTGGAAATCGGACATGATGATTTGGGGATTGAAACCAGAATTGAAAGAAAAATTTGTTTCTCGAAATTTCAAGAAATTTAGCAATGCTGTGGAGGAATGCTGAATAACAGAGCATCATCTGATGGAACTGCAGATTCAGAGAAATACTGGCGGCAAGATCACACCAAGTGGCAGCAATTTTTCCCAGAAGAGTCCATATCAGGGTAGTGCTATGAGTGGTAGCAACAAAAGGCCTAACCAGCCTGATAGCTAGGGTAATCCAAGATCAGCTGGGAACAAAACTTGCAGATATTGTAAAAATCCTCTACATCTGGGTCAATCATGCTCACAAGCTAGACAAGCTCAATCAGCAGTACGACAGATTGTCTGCTATAATTGTAACAAGCCAGGACACATTTCTAGAGATTGCAGACAAAAATAAGGGCCTAAGGAGCCGAAACAGCAAGTGCAAGGTAGAGTATTTGCCTTGACACACGAGGAAGCCCAAAAGTCGCCTGAGTTTATCAAAGGTACGATTTTACTTAACGATAATCTAGTGCAAGCATTATTCGACTCAGGAGCTAGCCATTCATTCATTGCATATGACAGCGTGAGATAACTAGGTTTGAGTATGTATAGATTACCTTATGATTTGTCGGTATCCACGCCTACGGGTAATGGGTTCGTAACAACTAAGGTTTGTTTAAATTGTATCATTAATGTGGAAGGGCATGAGTCCACAGTAGACTTGATCTGTTCTCCATTGAATCGGCTTGAGGTGATTCTTGGAATCAATTGGTTGACTGCCAATAATGTGATGCTAGATTGTTGAAACAAAAGGGTCATATACCCTAATTCAACATCAAAGGCCAGCACTGAACTCAACCTAAACTTCCTCTCTACAGCTGAAGTTGAAAGATGCTTGCATAAAGGTTGTCAAGGGTACATTGTGTTTTTCTCCATACACTCAGAGGTAAGCATTACATTGGAGAGTATCCCCGTTGTGAATGAGTTCCCTGATGTCTTTCCGGAGGATATCAGTGGAATACCCCCAGACAGAGAAGTAGAGTTTGCGATTGAGGTTAAGCCTGGAGCAGAGCCAATATCGAAAGCCCCATATCGAATGGCACCAAGTGAGATGTTAGAAGTTAGAACTGAAAAAGTAGATTAAAGAACTGTTAGAGAAAGGGTTTATTAGATCCATTGTGTCACCATGGGGAGCTCCAGTACTATTTGTGAAAAAGAAATATGGAAGTCTACGAATCTATATTGATTATAGGGAGTTGAACAAGGTGACTGTTAAGAATAAATACCCGCTTCCTTGAATTGACGATTTTCTTGATCAATTATCAAGAGCTTGTGTATTCTCCAAGATTGATCTCAGATCAGGGTATCACCAACTCAGAGTGAAGGCAGATGATGTGTCGAAGACTGCTTTCAGGACACGATAAAGTCTGAGACTTACCTAAGCTTCGAAGAACGTGTAAAGACACTGGGAAAACTAACAGGTAGTAGCTTCTTTCATACTTATACTATGTGATGCCAATTATGGATGTCATACATTGTAGCATGAGCTAGTGTCATAGACACAACCAATTTTCCATATTTTGGTTGTGGACCCAATAGGGGCACCAAGTCGACTAAGGTGCAGACGTAAGTTTGGCCTTGGGCTAGTCTAATACACACTCACGTTCGATCATCTTACCTGTCATGACATTGCATATCTACTTTTTTCATTTTATTTGTATGAAAGATTGTTACTACTGAGATTCTCTGAATCTCATTCTTTCCCACAACAAAACCATTTCAGCTGAAGTAGGAAGCTCTAAAGGCAAAGCAGCGGCTACCGGTGATTAGGATCCTGAAGTTTATTTCTTTTGGTTTAGTCCTCTTGATGCATGTATATATATGTGTGTGTGTGTGTGTATTAATGTAAGCAAACCCCCCCTTATGAGTAACCTCCAGTGATGTAAACTAATATCTTGTATTTTGTAAGTTTTTCAAGCTTTTGCTGTGCTGTATACTTGTATGCTACCTAATATGCTTGTAACCCTGACTAATTATGGTTTTAAAGAAAGGGTGTGACACTGCAATTTTTAGAAACTTTTGATTCATTCAAAATGAAGGAAAAAAGTTTTAAAATTCACAACAGACCTCAGATCATCTATCAATAAACTAGTCACGAGAGGGTGATATTTTTTGGTTTTATTTCCATAAAGGGTAAAGGTACAAATTTAGCTATGAAGTTTTTTTTGCTATGAGCACTCAGCATAAATATGTTTTTTAGTGTGTAAAAGTAAACATGATTACTTTAAGAGATAGAAAATTTGGTACTTCCATTAACTAGAGCTAATGTCCATCCCTTTTTTATATAGTGGGTCCCACAGTTCTTCCAACTAGCATGGGGTATGCACTTATTTGTTATAGAGATTCATGCAAACCTTTTTCTCTCCCTTCCCTCTCGTTCCACCACCTCCGACATCCCTTTTCACCTTTTCTCTTCAAACTCTCCCTCCTTATTTACTATTTCTAAATGAATTTGGTAGGGGGCTATACAAGAGATCTAATAGATGGCTCAAAAGCAGTACACTGCTGGTAAGTAAAACACCTTTAAGACTCAAGGGCAGGTGGTGGTGGGGAGTAGCAAGTATTATTGCTACAAATATCTAATACAATATGATCAAAGTTCCTTTTTCTCCTTTTTGATTTGCTGGAAATATCTAAGAGGGATGTCAGAGGTGATGGATGACAGGAGGGAGGAGAGAGAAAAGAGTGATCATGAATCTCTAGAAAAAAATAAAGTTTAAATACAAATAATAAAACTTAAGTAAATTTAAAGATTGATGATCAACTTACACATCATATTAAATTAAGTGATGTAGTATGCTTTTATTGATTATAGAATAACTAATATGGCTAGCAGGAAGAATTGTAGGACCCACAATGCAAAAAATGGATGGATGTTAGCTCTGGTTAATGACAGTTCCAAAATTGTGACCTCTTAAAATGATTGTCTACTTTTTCTCCCAGCAAAATATAATTGTGCTGGGTGCTCATATTGAAAAACTTTATTGCTAAACTTACACCTTTACCCTTTTATAAAATATAAAAATATAATTATCCGGGTACTAGTACCTTAAAAAAAGTTTATAAAAATATAATATACCTCACGGTTATTAACAAAAAATAGTGATAAATGTAATCAAATTAATAACAGTTCTTACTAATGAAATATGATATTATGCATGATAATCGAAAAAATCTACCATTCCTCTTCTATTTAAATGTCTAAAACATAATGCACTTTACACTTAGTCTGGTCAAATAAAACCCACCAACGTTGTAACCCTACTACTCTTGTCTTTTCCAATTGTCAATAATCATTTTCAGACAAACCCTACTATCAAATATTTTGGTCACCTTCTCTTACTGAACCACATAATAGAAGCTTTGTGTATAAGTACATGGGTGTTATCGGGCAGTCAGATAGGGTGAAGAGCCAACATCATGTTAAAATGTTGGATTGTTGACTTCCCAACGACAACCACGCTAGTGAAAACACTTGACACTTTCTTAGCGACTACCATGTGAGTGACTTTTGCTTGCCCTAACTCATGTTTTTGTTTGTGAGCCCTAGATAGGTCACATTCCTTTAGTGCTATATTCTCCTTATTTGTTGTTATAATTTCCCTCATCCATTTAACATTATCCATTCTTCATTTACTTCATGTTGCATTGCTAAGTTTTAACATTAGTTGTGATCTTTTTTTTCGGTAAACCTACTTCTCTAATCAAAGGTTCCTCTCCTGCTACTTGCAGTGTTCAACCTTACTGATTGGGATGCCTTTTTGAAGTCACAATGTAAGAAAGCATTCAAAATGACATTAAATTGCTTTTGTAAAGTTATATTTTTTTTGGAAAACCCATGATTGTTCTGATCGAAGGTTCATTTCCTATTACAAGAAGTTGTTAACTCATTTCTTTGATTGAAGGTTCCTACTCTATTGATCATATTGGAAGTAACTTTTATAGATATGGATCCCTAAGCAAATACCTATCCTTTTTTGGAAGTATCCATATCTATCCTAAGTGAATAAACTAGTTCAGTAGCACCGAGAGTCAAACACAAACAAGTGAATACCAGCTTTTGTGAAGTCATAATGTGATATGATAAAGCATTCAAGATGAAATTAAATTGCTTTTGTGAAGTTATATTTTTTTTTGGAAAATCCATTATTGCTTTGATCGAATGTTCCTTTCCTGTTACAGGAAGTTGTCAACACATTGCTTTGTAAATGTTCCTCTCTCTTCTTCTTCTTGTTTTTGTGTGTGTTAATAATGTGAGATCAATTCTAGACTCTTCAATGTGCGAGTTTCTTAGCTACTTGGACTTGACTCTATCTAATATAGTAGTACTTCCCATATTGAGTAGCCTTGCAATTTAGGACAAATCAAGATTTTCTAGGCTTTGTAGCTAGAATCAATCACTCTAATGACCAATATATCTAATAATGTAAGTATTGACATATACCTTATGTCTCTTCTTAGCAATTAAGCTAGGAAAACAATGACCAAGTTGAAAAAAAAGAATATCCCTATAGGAAAGGGCCTGCATACCCCTTGCATCTCTTCCTATAAGGATATCCATTTTCCCCCTCACTCTTTGTTTTTCATGCTTAATTCCTATTAAGAGACACAATTATAGGTCAACAGTTGCTATTGAATCTTCTCACAAAGCCTAAAATGTCTTGATCCTTCCCAAATTGCATGGCAACTCGTTTAAGAGGTACTATTCTATTATATAAGACGAGTCCAACTAGCTCGGAAACTCTCACTTGAGGAATATAACATCCATACATTATGATTATTATATAAAACTGGCATGAATTATAAATGTTAATGATTCTTACTTACAAATCGTTATTTATGTTACTAAAAAAATAACAACAATTTACATGAGACCATTATTTGATATTACTAAAAGTCACAGTTCTTATATAAAAATCATTATGTATGTTACTAAATAAATAATGGTTATATGTGAGATCGTTATGTATTATGCTAGAGTTACTGATTATATAATGGTTGTTTACATAAGCCCATTTTGTATTATGCCTATATCACGCACATCATGGCCTCATTAAGCCTCAATACATTATGGATGTTATATTAGAACCCTTATTATAGATACTGAATAAATCACAGTTCAGAATCATTATTTTTCTACGTCTAGCATATATAGCACACGCATATATAATGGTTTGTAACAGTGATTTATGGTCTATAATAACCATCATATATCAGTGATTATGTAGTAGTGTATATACTTTAATATTTTCCACAATGTAACAACCATCTTATTTCATCCTAAAATGTTAGTTATTATTAGGTAGGAGATAAACTATTATGCAAACAATTATAATACCTATATATTATTGTTATTTTATACAACGTAACAACCATAAAAAATCTGCATTACTTCATCTAAGAGATAACCTCGTATGGACTTAGCTATCTTACTATCCTCTTTCCCTCCACTATATATATCTAACCCTTAGATTGAATGTTTTATTAAAAATATTTTATATTGCAATTTTAAATTATCATAACTAAAATTTAGCAATTTTTGAATTTTTTTATTTATTTTTAATAATTTGATATTTTATTAATAATCTTATAAAACATTAAATCTCAATAGCTCAAATTTCAATCTAAAGGCTAAGATGAATAATGAAGGGGAAGATGATAGGAAGAGAATGGTAAGAATATAGCAGAATAGCCAATCCCACCTTGTATTCAACCCTTCCAAGTCAAAAAAATTGGTCAATTAGAACCAAAGTCTTGATTTCTGCCAATGGATCGAAGTAACATGTGATGATAAGGGACATGTTATAGCTCTTAATCTCAATGATGAATCCATCTCTGGAAGACTTGATAATTCTAACAGCCTCCTCAACCTACAATTTCTATGAAGTTTGAACTTGCTGATAATGAGTTTCTTTCCCACATTTGTTTAAAGTTTTATAGGCTGAAAAACTTGAGGTATTTAAATGTGTTAAATGCTGTCTTTAGAGATCTAATTCCAAATGAGATATCTTATCTAAGGAAGATAGATTTTCTTGATTTGTCCACCTTATCACTTCAAACTCTAAAACTTAAAGAGCCAAATATAGAAATCTTTTTACAGAACCTCATATAAATCAAAGAGCTATATCTTGATAGTGTGAAGATGCCTGTTAAAAGGAAAGAATGGGGCCATGTACTATATTCACTGTAAAATCTTCAAATTGTGAGTATGCCATCTTGTTTACTCCTTGGACTTATTGATTCATCCCTTATAAAGCTTGAATCTCTCTCAGTACATCAATTAAACAATAATAATTTATCAAGCTTAATGCCTAAGAGCTTTGTAGGTTTAACCAATTTAACTACCTTGCTTCTTAGAAACTGCAACTTGATTGGTATGTTTCCAAAATAAATCTTCCAATTACCCAACTTACAAGTCCTTGATTTTTCAAATAATATGGTTCCTCAAGGCTCAATACCATATTTCCAACATAATGTATTTCTCACATCATTGAACCTCATCCATTCAAATTTCTCTGGGAAACTACCAAGTTCTATTCACAATTTAAGGATTTTGTCTTCATTAGATCTATCAAACTCTAAATTCCATAGAAGACTTCCTAGCTCAATCTCAGAACTAACTTCACTCATTCATCTAGCTTGACTTGTCATTCAACAACTTCACTGGATCTCTTCCATTTTTCAAATGTCAAAAAACCTTACTTATCTATCTGTCAATAACAATGATTTGGAGGGTAAAGTTCCATTTTTTCATTTCAAGGTCCTTAAAAATCTTGTCTGCAATGACTTAGGTAGTAATTTTCTCAAGGGCAGTGTTCCATCTTCTCTTTTTACACTTCCATTTTTGTATAGACTAATTATTTCTCATAATAGATTTGAGGGTCTTTCAAATGAATTTTTAAATACTTCTTCTATATTAGAAGTCCTTGATATCAATTAGGAATAATTTGCAAGGGTATATTTCTATGTCTATCTTTCATCTCAAATGACTCAGTTTCATCAAGTTTTCCTCAAACAAGTTCAATAGAACCATACATTTGGATAGGTTGAGACATATCAGAATTTAGGCTCATTAGATCTTTCTCATAACAACTTGCTAGTTGATGCAAATTTAGTGGATAACAAAAATCAATCACAATTCCCTTAATTGAGAATTCTCATGTTAGCTTCTTACAATTTGAGAGACTTTCCATGTTTTCTTATACATCAATCCAATTTATTGTACCTTGATCTATCCAACAACCAAATTCAAGGAAAAACACCCAACTGGATTTGTAGGTTTCATTCATTGGTTTTTCTAAATCTTTCCAATAATTTTCTTATAGATTTTGAAAGTTCTTTCAAAATAATACTTCCAATTTGTTTTCTCTTGATCTTCATTCCAACCAACTCAAAAGCCCAACTCCCATTTTTCTAAAACATATGCTTATTTTGGACTACTCAAGCAATCACTTTACCTCAATTGACCCATCAGACATTGGTAATCGAGTAAGCATGCCTGTTGTGCCTTTGGTACTATAACCCCACTACCCCTTAATTTCAGGATGCTTCCCAAATGTTTTTTTCATGGTTCTAGTCATCATTAGATTCTACATGAAATGAGTGACGTTTATATATCTTATGGGAAAAAAAGTTTTTTTCAATTTTTTATGATTTTACAAAGATTTAATACTCTAAATTAAAAAGAAACTACACAATTTTGGAGTCTTAAATCTTTAAAAAATCATAAAAAATTGAAACAAAAACTCTATTTTTTACACATAAGATATCAAAATATCACTTATTTGAATCTAATAATCAAATTAACCATAAAAAAACATTTAGGAAGGATCCCAAAATTGAGGGGCAATAGGGGCACAACACCAAAGGAAATAAATGCACCCCCCAGCTCTATTGGTGAAGATATCCCTTTCATAATTTCTCCCTCCCTTGCAAATAATAGTTTTCATGGAAAAATCCACAAATTCCTTTGTAATTTGAGTAATCTTTGAATGCTTGTTCTTTCTTATAATTACTTTAGTGGTTCCATTTTAAATGTTTGGTAAGTATTGTTAGATATGATTAGTTTTGATGATGCCAAATATATATCAAATATTATGAGAGCAAAAGTTTGCATAATATACTTATCTCTTATATTGACTAACTATTATATTTAATGTTATATATCTTATAGATTAGTCAAAGAGATTGGAGAATGAAGAGCTTGAAGAATTAATGGGAATATCAAGATTCAAGCTTCTAGAAGAAATACTGGATGTTTCTATACTCATAAGGGAATTAAGAAGTACTGTAGCAGTACTGTTTGGCACTGTAGCATTATCACTGTAGCAATACGGGTACTGTAGCAATTGGCACTGTTTGGCACTGTTCGGCATTGTAGCATCGAGTGATTTAATGAATCACTCGAGTGATTCTGAAAAAAACGCAATCACTCGAGTGATTCTGCAAATCACTCGAGTGATGTTCAGTTTTACATGCTCTGTTCTTCGTCCAGCTGAGTAAGGCCTGGTTATTTGATCATATCTCTCAAAATACAACTCCAATTGAGACCAAACCAGTTGCATATGAAACTAGACTCCCACTTCGTCATTTTGACATCAGAAGAAACATCAAAGGAGCTCAGATGAGGGAGATATAAATGTTTGAATTTGTCCTTCATGTCAGCGTCACTTTCTAGAACAAGTTTCGTATTGTGGCTATAACTCTCAAAACACAGATCCAATTAAGCTGAAACCAGTGCCATATGAAAGAAGACTTCAAGAGCTTTCCATTGATATATAATACAGAAATTTTAGAGTCATATTCAAAGAGTTATGGCATCTGGAAGTTTACCCCGTTTGCTGAAGAACTGGAAACGCACAACGAAGAGATCACTTGAGTGATTTCAGTATTCACTCGAGTGATATGGAAAATCACTTCCAGTGATTGAAAAATCACTGCAAGAAAAATTCACTGTTTTGAAAATCACTTCCAGTGAATGCCAGATCACTCGAGTGATGCGCCAAGGTTTCCAAATCACTTCCAGTGATCTTGAATCACTGGAGTGATGCGCCAGATCACGTCAAGTGATTGAAAAATCACTGCAAGAAAAATTCACTGTTTTGAAAATCACTTCCAGTGAATGCCAGATCACTCGAGTGATACCTGAAAATTTCCAAATCACTTCCAGTGATTGCTGAATCACTTCCGGTGAATATTAAAATTCATCAGATCACCTCCAGTGCCTTAACTGATCATTTCCAGAGAATACCAATATGCACCCGATCACTTCCAATGAACTAACATTAATTCAAGTGATCTTCCGTTTGTGAGATATCAGTGAATAAACTGATAATTCAATTGATGTGTTGATTTTGATAAATCACTTCCAGGTTTGACAGAAACATGAGATCACCAGAATAATATTGTGAGCTATCCGAGTGAAATATTGTTTCATGAAAATCACCTTCAGTGAAGTAATGCTGCACTCAAGTGAATTGATATCACCGCAAGAAAATTTACTGATAGCTAGAGTGATTCACTATTCTTTACAGAATCATGGAAATTACTCAAGAGATCATTATTATCGAGTCAATGATATGCTACTGCCAGTGAAATACTTCTGTAAAATTACTTCCAGAAGTATGACAGTAACAAGGAAACAAGTAAAAAGATTTCATCGTACACTTGAGGGATGCTAATCATTGCTAGTGGAATATTATCTTCTGAAAATCACCTCCAGTGAAATCAAGTCCATTTCCAGTGATTCTCCAGTTTTCAGAAATCACTGCCAGTGAAGTCTGTAATCACCCGAGTTATATTTTCTAACGGAAATATTCTCAAGTGTATTACAGCTGTACTCTACCATTACGCACATGACAAGTAACTGAACTCTCCATTCAAACGACAACTATTCGTGGGCGGCAGCAAAATTCATAAGTAACGGAAGATAAATACTATTGCATCTGTAAGACCAATGGGCAAACTGTAAGAAACGCTGAAGCATATGTCAGAGCACGATCAAACGGGAAAATATTTAAATACACTCAACGACCGTGCAAAGCAATGGGACTCCAACCAAAAATAATGAAGTAGTATTTATCTAAGCATCAGATGGGATTACAACAGAAAAATATCCGAATGGGGTCAACGATCAAATGAATCAACAGACTCTAACGGATGGATGTTTACAACGGTCATCTTCCATAACTCAGCTATAAATAGGAGAGGATTCAAGACACAGAATAACAAGCAATACAATGAGACCATGAACATGTTGATATTATAATTCTTCTACCTCTGACCACTCCTTGCTCTACTTTATCTTCTATATTATGTATATTTGAGAGAGTGAGAATATTTTGTAATGTACTTCAGTGTGCATTTATACACTCTGTGAGAGAGCTTGTAAACATTTCATCTGTATTTTAGAAGTGTTCTCAAGGTAGAAGGACCTTGAGAGGATTGATCACCTTACAGTGGAAGTTGTAGAGTGAATCGCCAGTAAGAGTTTCTGCCCATAAAACTTACAAGGTGCAAGCAGTAGAGAACGTTGCTGCTCGTAAGACTTACAGTGGTGTAAGCAGGAGAGAATGTTGCTGCTCATAAGACTTGCACGGGTAAGCAGGAGAGAAAGGTCTTTGGGATTGCTTTGATCGACTTGCTGTAAGAAGGAGTAAACCTTACAGTGTGTAAGAAAGGTCTTTGTGAATTTGTAAAGGCTTTTCTTGTGCCCGGTTAAACAAGAAGATAGTGGATTGAAAATCTCAGGAGGAGCCTGGGGACTGGACGTAGGTCATCGTGGATTGGACCGAACCAGGATAAATCACAGTTTGCATATTCTCTTCCCTAAGCTTTTACATTTCCAGCATATATAATTTACATATCAGCTTATGTTTCTATACTTCTGCATGTATTGATTTGATAAGTTACGAAAAGATTTTAAAAGATCATACTTTCTTATCACACACCCAATTCACCCCCCTCTTGGGTGTCAGCCAGTTCTAACAAGTATGAGTAGAGCACTCTTAGGGTGTTGAATCTAGCTAGAAATAACTTTACAGGCTAGATTTTATATAACCGTTGGAATATCCTAAATTTTGGGCCTAGAGACTTGAGGATAAGCAAGTATCAGGCAACGACTAAGCCTAGTTTAAGAAGAGTTAGAAAGACTCTCGGGGACTATGTGATCTAGCCCTAACGGGCAATAGGATTAAAGTGTCAGTGCAAATGTGTACATGACACATATACGATGCCATTGGGTTGGTAAAAAGATGCCACTCAGATATGTCATGAGGTATGAGACTGATTGGTTGAGTAAAATATGCCGGTATAGGTGTGCACATGGCATTTTCAAGGCAGACATATGTACCCTATGTAATGTCCCAAAATATTATCACTAAGTATCATGTAACTATTATAGTATTCCATGATAAAAGAGCATGCAAAGTGGCAAAACAAAGCCTATAAAGTCACACACAACAAATACAGTTGTTGTATAAGATAGTCAATGTATTTCCTGTTAAGGCAATCAAAGTGTGTGATGTTTTTTAATTAGTAAATGACCTTCAAAAATTCTGAAACTTCCCAGAATAAAAGTAGACATGACAAGATATAATATGATAGGTCATATGGAATTTTTAGATTTATATACAAGGAGATATGAATTTTTGAAATTTGACCAGCGAATTTGACATTTTTCAGGGCCAGACTTCCAAAATAATAATTTTGGGAATGGTTTGCTTCAATTTGTCTTAATATTATATTTTTTATAAAACTATACTTAATAAGGATCACATAACCTTTGGAACCACCCCAATTGAATATCTATAAAATTAGATATGAATTTTTAAAATTTGGTGACAAATATGCCAATTTCTCAAGTATTGCAAAAATTGTAAGGGTAAAATGGTCATTTTGACCAAATAAATGTTATCTGAAATTTTTTATTAAATATATGAAGAAAGGGGACATATGGAGAATGAAAATATTATTATATAATTAAATATATAATTATATTATGGCTTATGCAATAAATAAGACAAGGACCAATAAATAAGACAAAATGGCTGCCTTGATTATTTAAGGCCATAAGTTGGCCATTATGGGAAGGAAAGAAGGAAAGGAAGAGAGAAAAAGAGGAAGAATAAGAGGAAGGAAGAAGGAAGTCTAGAGCACAGATATAAAGTAAGTATGCCGAAATCTCTGCACAATCTTGTGTTATAATACCAGAAACCTCTCTTTAACTTTCCTACCTTCTTGAATTAGTCATTCAACAAGAAAAAATTCTAAGGAGAAAGGAGGATATTTCGGCCAAGTAGGAGGAAGGGAGAAGAAGTGAGGTAAGTTACTCAAACTCTAAAATTCTTATCGGAAACTGAGTTGTGACTGTATTCTGGCTGGTTATTGAACTATTTCTGGTAGTTTTGCAAAATTTAGGATGTCCATTTTCTAAGGGGAAATGTTGCTCAAATTTCCATTGATTATGTTAAATTTGAGAATTAATGGCTAAACAAAGGAATACAAGTAGAAAGAAGTTGTTCTTTGAGTTAGAATCATGAAAATATGATTTTTCCCAATTTCCTAGAAATTTTGGCCAAAGGGGAAAATGATGTATATAGTTGGAATTTCATGATTCTAATGGTTCCATGATGTTTAGAAGGGAAAATTATGTAGAGTTCATGTTGAGTGCAAAGTGTGAAAAGCCCCAGATTGTGAAATGACAATTTGTCCCCTAAAACCTCAAGTTAGGGTTGTCAAGGGCAAAACTGTAATTTGAGTTGGAATTGATCTTATCTAAGGCCAAATATGATATGTACATGTGAAAATACGTAGAATGGACTTAAGTTGTAATTTTTGGAAAAGTACAAAATACCAGGGTCGAACCGGGTTCCCAGGGGCATTTTGGTAAATAAGTGATTTTGGGTTAAGATAACTAACTTGTAAATTTTAGAATAACATATGAATGAGTAATAACTCATTTACAATTACTTTGGGAATTTTAGGAATTTGGTATTTTTCGATCTAGACAAAAGGTTAAAGGACCGATAGAAGCTAGGCGATGAAAAGGAGTCCAGGTAGTAACTTTATCTTTCATATACTATGTGAATGTTAATATGCGATGATTTTCATGATCTATTCAATGTATTTCCTATGATGTTGATACTCTTTGGGTGTGGATGATGTGTTAAACCACCCTATGGGACCTTTAAGGTACCATGTGGCCAGGTGGATCCAGTTGAGTGACTTGATAGGTACAGACATGTATTGACCTGCTCCAAGTTATAATGAGTACGGATAGGTATAGGCCTGATCCAAGTTGTTGTGGTCACATTATGATATGATATTGTGCATATCAGGAATGGATGATCATTTTGATTCAGACAAAATCATCATTTAGTTCCTGAGCATTGTCAGATAGGTGTTGGCATTTTGATTGTTGTATCATGATAAATGTTGCATTGTATGTTTACTTTTTGCATTTTATATGATTGATATTTTGTTACTACTGAGATTTGTATGAATCTCACCCTTTCCAAAACTTTAAAATTTATTCAGCAACCGGAAACAGCTCAGAGGCCAAAAATAGCTGATGCTGATAGAAGAAGGTATAATGCTGGTTCAAGAATTTCTTTGTTCGTTATCTATAAATTTTCCTATGTAGTTGAATACATATAAACCCTGTGGGTTTATCTGTAATGTAATCAAGAATATTGTATCAATATATTGTACTATTTTCTGTATGCTTATTGAACTGCGCATTAATACTTTGATAAATGTCAAAATAATGTGGGGTTTGACACCTTGCATTTTTGGAAAAGACACCGGTATGTGGCACCATGTGATGCCTACACACACACTCCTACCTGGAGTCATTTGGTAGGCCTCAATATACGTGCAGCCATTTTGAGTTAGACCCAGTAGAATCTTGAGTAAGTACTAATAAAGTAACCTAATTAGAGTAGCTTTAATAAAGTAAGTCATGATAGCTAATGATGACACAACTTTATGGGTGGCTTCACAAGAGGATGACAAGTGCCCTCTCATCATAACAAAGTATAAAGTGCCTTTTGTGTTGGCTTGCCAAGAAGGTGACAAGTGTCCTTCATGATAAGGGTTAATTTTTTCCTTTTGATGTGGTATCTTTGGGATGCACCACCTAGTACCTGAGTCTGGGGAATCCACTGACCTCCGTCCCAGTCTCGTATTTTACTTCTCAAACATCGAACCCGAGAGTTCAGGAAAATTGTCAGGTCTCTCCTTTCCCCTGACAAAAGTGACACCACCTAAGAGAGAGAAAGAGAAGACACGAGGCTTGGTTGACACTTGGCAATCCTGTGCTTTAATCTTTAGACACTTGGCACACTATAAGACCATCTCATCTCAAGATTAAATCACAACCATTCCTTCCTCTTTAATAGCCAATTTCGGCTAGCCATAGGAGAGAGAGAGAAAAATAAGAAAAACCTCAATGAAAAATGAGAAAAATGGAAGGAAAATGGAAGAGGAAAGAGAAAGGGTGAATAGTAAAAACCTCAAAGTTCTAGAGCCGATTCCAACCCCGAATCGCATTATCGACCAGTAAGCTCTTCAGGAAAGTTATTCTACTCACTGAGAGCTTCATTTCTATAGTCCTATTTTTATAATCCAAGTTGTTTTGTATCATTTAGTTAGCCAGAGTGCCACTGAAATACTTAACTGGTTGTAGAAAGGTGAAGAGGTAAGCTTCGGCTTCATTTTGAACTAATTACCTATTGATTTCATTGAGTTTTTCTTACCTTTAGGACCACTCAAAGCTTTCATCCAGAGGTAGTTTTTAAAGAATAATGTTGATTTAATCATGTATAAGGTGATATATGATGTTATTAGGCTAGTTGGTGGTCAAAAATGCAAATTTGATTTTTGTTGTTTTTGGGACAAGTTTCGGTTAGAAGCAAAAATGGTAGAGGAAGTATGATTTTAGTATTCTTGAGGTCACCGTTGGATTTTGTACAAATAATGGTGTGGGAAGAGCCCCTAATTATAATATTGGATGATTTGGAATGAAAAACCAAAAGTTGAAATTTTGTTAAAGGTGCTGCCAGATTTGAGTTCTAAGAAGCAGTCTGCTTTTAGCGTGTTTTTAACTAAATAAATGATATCAAATGGCTATGAAACTTTCCAGATTTAAACTAGACATAATGAGCTTTAAAATGATATGTAATATGAACAATTTGAATTAGTACTCTAGGAGTTGAGTGCTTGAAGTTAGACCATTAAAACTGGAAATATTTTCTAGCAGTATGGGTAAAATTGGAAATTGGGAATGCTGCGTTGACAGGTAGTAGCGGGAAGCATTTTTTCCTTACAATATACTTAATAAGTGACACATAGAATTTTAAACCACTTTAATTGAATATTAATAAGTCAAGATATGAATTTTCAAATATTATTGAAAATTTTGCCAACTTTTGGAAGTTGTGTGAAAATAAGAAAGTAATGGCATTTAAGGTAATTTAGGACAAGTATAGGCCCAAAGAATAAAGACAAGTCATAAAGGCTAAAGCAGCCCATTGGACATTTATTTGTCATGGCTTTAATAATATGGCCATTTATCTAGGGCCATGAGATGACAAAGAAGAGAAAATGCAAGCAACTTCAGTGGTTAGAAGAAAATGTACAAAAGGGGACTCGAAGAAAAAAGGTAGTGAACTTTCCTAACCTGTATGTATTTGATATGTATGTTTTTGCATTGATTTATGTGATTGATTTGCCTAATTGTGTTGAGAATATTTGATTAATTGAAGCTATGTTATATTTATGCTATGGCCATGAGTATGTTGTAACATTGAGCATGCAAATATGTCGTTATGTTGGTATGAAATTATGTAAGGAAATCATGTCATGCATTAAATATATATCTTGCATGCATAGTGTTATTGTTTGCGACTGAGGTTTCCCTAAATCTCAGCCTCCCCCAAACCAACTATTTAGGTAGATAAGCACAAGAAAGGAGTGTAGGACCGTGCACCGGAAGAAGAAGTTGCAGATGAAGAGTTGAGGAATTATTATGCGTTGTTCCATGATGTATTAATATTTGATGTGGTTAACTGTATAACCCGTATGACGAAGGGATTAATTATCTGAGCATGTTAAATGAACTAGGAATGGGTAATCACACAGTACGAGCCTATTATTTAAGAAAGCAGAGGAATTGATAAGCCGAGAAAAACCTTAATAATAATGAATGGTAGAATTGAAAAGCTAAAGTGAATAGTAACCCCGTGAATAAAGTTAATTAATATGGTAAATATGGTTTTACCAAATGAACTGTCCCTAAGAATAAGGGTGTAAGTTTTTGGCTAGGAGCTTTATTTATTGATTCTCCTTAACCATAATAATAAAGTTAATGCTTCCAATGCATAATAAAGGGGAATAAGTAATGGATATTACATTTGTTGATATCATAGTAGAGATTCTTCCATTTGGCTAGTATGCTCTGATGATGTGAATAGTATCTGTCTTAATACTTGAGTAATCCTAAGTGATGCTAGGATTAAGAGATAGGAGTGATAAACAAACCTAGAAAGATAGATCTTCGCCTATCAGGTAGTTAGCCTGCCAAAGGAAGAGGCAGAGTTGTATATAGAGAATGAAACAGAGCAACAGTGATACATACCCAGAGGAAGAGGGTTCAGGCTCCATTGAATTGAGATTCTAGAGAAAGATGAGATAGCACAGGATATTATGTTGCTAACTCTAGGGCTCTTGATATTGAGTTAGAGTATGATTTTGATCTCCACCCTGTGTTACAGGAATACATAAGGGAGTTGTACCAAGAAGCTAGTACTATTTATATTTCCCTGTGAGGACAATACTTAGCATTTTTAGGAAGGTATATATGTTGGACTAACCTTTCCTGCATGTGTGTGATATGTATGTTATATGCATTGATTGTGTGACTGCTGTGCCTATTTGTGTTGAGCATATTTGATTGATTGAAGCTCTATTATATTTGTGCCATGGCCATTGGTATGTCATAATATTGAGCATGCATCATGTCATTTTGTTGACATGAAATAGGGTAGGCAAGCATGTCATACATTCATATATATCTGCCATGCATAGCGGTATTGTTTACTACTGAGATTCTCTCGAATCTCACTCCTCCCAAATAACCATTTTAGACAGGTGAAGATGCATGAAGATGCACGGAGGAGATATGGAGATGTGAAGTGAAGAGGAGGTTGTAGTACGGGGCACTACATTTGTATTTCACGTATTTGTATGTATGAATGTTGTATAAGTAGAGAATCGCTCTAATGTATTTGAGAAATTTTCTAGCATGAAGAAGAAAACGGCTTTTAGTTTAATAATTTATCACTCGCTTACTCTGATTTAATGGAACTAAGAGCCGATAAGGTAAGTATAAGGAAGGGTGTGACATTTGGTGGTATCAGAGCATAAGGCGAATTTATGCTCATATGTGATTGTCTTTCCATTTTTGGTATCAGAGCAATGGTTCTGGCAATGATGGATAATTGCTAGAATTATTGAGCGTTAATTCTAGCAATTTTGAGAATTTGCTAGAAGTTCTCTACTTTACAATGATAGGTTATAATCCTTGGTTAGATGCCTATGGAAGGAGGCATGTTGGTGAAGTTATGGCTAAGATTGATGCCATGTGGAAAACAAGGATTTGGGTAACCTATGGATGAGATTGGAATTGATTTAAGATGATCTTTGAAGTGTTTATCAGCTGTAGATAGCTGATGAACTCGAGTTCATGGGTTATTTTTTGAAGAAAAAGTGGTCTCGGGCAAGAACTCTCACCTCGCACTTCCAGAACTCGAGTGTAAATTGGGGCAAAACTCGAGTTCATTGTTGAGAACTCGAGTGTGCAGTGGTTTCAAGCTGAACTCGTGAAAGTGCATAGCTTGAACTCGAGTGGAGAAGCTTGAGAACTCGAGTGCATGGGGTGTTTCCTCGTGCATGAGATGGTTTCAAGCGAGAACTCGTGGAAGTGCATTGCCTGAACTTGAGTACGGAAGGTTAAGAACTTGAGCTCAAATGGATGAACTTGAGTGCATATGTTATTTTTACGAGATGGGATTGTTTCTGGAAGAAACTTCTTCTCCAGAACTCGCGATACTCGAGTGTGGATGAGCTGAGAACTCGAGTTCGTGGTTATGGACTCGAGAGCATGTGGTAAGTTCCTGTACTCGCGAGGGTGCAAGGGTCAGATTGGAAGTGTAGAAGCCTAAGGACTCGAGTTTATATGGGAGAACTCTAGTGTAAATGAATTGAGGACTCGAGTTCGTGGATGAGAACTTGAGTGCATCACTTATGGTTGCAAGTTGAAGATTTCTCGGGAAGAAACTGCTATGGCGGAACTCGCATGACTCGAGTACGCTGAAGATGATGAACTCGAGTGCATGGTGCAGAACTCGAGTGTGAAATGGAATGATGGCATCTGAAGAAGTCTCTGGAATGAACTTCTTTCCTCACACTTTCAGGACTCGAGTGTGAAGGAAATTTGTGGGACTCGAGTGTTGAGATTCAAACTTGAGTGTAGATGATGTTGAGAACTCAAGTGTGCTATGGTGAACTCGAGTGTGAGTCTTCATGCAATATGAAAAAAAACTAAGTCCTGGTGGAGAGACTAGCAGAACTCGAGTGTGTTAGGAAAACTCGAGTGCGAAGCCAAAAACTCGAGTTCATAGGCAGTTTATTGAAAATGGAAAGGTGACTTTGTGCAATGCTTGGATGGAAGCTTATCACATTGTATGAGACTTATCTTACATGTCACGTGGTGAGTAAGGTATGTATGGATTACCGATACCCAGTGACATATGAGATAATGTTAGAGGCATGGAGATGATAAAGTAAGTGTTGATCTTTAATCCAAACCATTTTTGTTGCAGTAGGTGCTGCACAAAAAAAGTTCATTGACGGGGTTATGGAATTTGAGTTTGAGGTTTAGTAATTGTGTTGAGACTCTCCATGCTAAAAGATGAACCTTAGTAACCCATGGGGGTTAATAATATACGGTGATACATGATGATTGATGATCATGTCGTATATCAATCATAAAGGATATGATATGATGATACTGAGGGTTGAGAATACGTTTGGATCATATCTAATCTGATGTGGTGCTTAGGTCAAGATGATAATAAGGTTGCACTTTGGTTCTATTCTATAACAGAAGTCAAAACCTTGTGAACCTTATAGATGATGGTGAACCTTCAGTAATTAGTTGAGGATATTACCCGGAACCATGAAGGTTGGAATATGTGCTATTGATTTTGAATCTTAGCGTATCTATTGGGTAATTTGAGGAAATGATTATCGCTTAGTACGATGTTAAGGTTCTAAGAATAGAATCTTGATTTGAGAATCAGGAATGTGAGATAGCCTAGTGGCTAAGGTACTAGAGTATAGTACAAAAATGGGTGAGAATCCACATTTGGAGGTTGCTAGTTGTAAATCTAGCATGAGGGAAAGATCTTAATCATAGACTTATCCCTTTAAGTTATGGATATTGTATGGAGCAATATCAATATTGAAGTTCAAATGAATTGACTCCAGGGAGTGAGCAAATTATAGAACTGCTAGAGAAGAAGGATCTTATGAGATTTGAATTCCATTACAATGGTACTTCCATTTGGAGGCAACCAACCGGACAGAACTACCTACGGAGGATTCTGATTGGAAAGGGCTACCTATGAGGAGTTTTGATCGGAGAAGGCTATCTATGGGGAGATATGATCGAAAAAGGCTACCTACGAAGGGTTATATCAGAGGGGCTGACTAGTCAGGTGACTGAGTAAAGCACCGAGTGTAGGGTCGTAGTGTGAAGCCGCTGTGATGTTGAACCATAGTGTGCATTCGCTGTGATGACAAACCGTAGCGTGAAGCCGCCGTGAAGTTGAAACAGTAGAGTAGAGCTACGGGGACGTTGGCTCTCAATAGTGGTATACTGTAATGAGTTTTCTGTCGAGTAAGTTTCCTTGAGAAGAAGGGTTACATGACCTAATGAATAGTTATGCGGTGCGTTAGTGCCAAATGATGAAAGAGATTGAGGAAGAACAGGCTTAGCAATCTGAAGCTATGTAACTCTTGCTTGCGAATCTTATGTAATGGTTTTGCATGTATGTGTTTACCATCAGGTATATTCGTGTTATAAATATACAGTAGGCAGTAAGACCTTTTGGGCCAGCGTGTCCTTAGGCAGTTAGACCTGACGGGCAGAGGCCAATACTGTAAGTCCTGTGATGTCTAAGACATAGGGGTGATTCCCTGGACAGTAAGACCTAATGAGCATTCATGAGTTGCAGGGTGGTCGCTCTGGACCTATCTTTGCGCGGGTGGATACCACATATATTTTTATTGTGTACGAGTAGTCGCTTGGGGCCTATCTTTGCACGAGTAGACACTCGGGGCCATGGAAATTACTGTTTTGCACAAGTGGAATCCCGGGGCCTATCTTTGTGTGGGTGAATACTTGGGGCTATATGACTTGTGGATCGACAGTCCAGTGGATGCCATTAGGCTATTTGCAGATGTGCTAAATACCTTGTGATTATGATGAGGATGGTTTGTTTTGCATCCTTTGTGAACATTACATAAGAATGAGAATGGGTTGAGCAGTAAGAGACGGAGCCTAAAATGAGTAAATGAAACTCAACGATGCCAAATTTGTCGAGCGCGGCTTAAGTGTCCAATGTCGCGTATTCGATACTTAAGAGGATCTCCTTTGGGGGATAGCTGGTTGGACGGCCAGTGAAGTTTTACCTACTGTATTCCCAGTGGGGGTTCACTTGAGGCGAATGCTGCACTTGTGCGCGGTTAGTCCAAGTGAGCCTGGAACCAAGGCCTAATGGGTGTAAGCCTAGTGTGTACTCATATGGAAGGATGATGGATCAATTGGTTGGAAAGTGGTTATTCTATAAGTTTGCCGCACTCAGTCCTGGTGAGCCAGGGAGTGTGGGCCAAACTCCCGTGCCGCTGTAGAGGGCGTCCATTGAGGGTAGCTCTACAGTTGGGCCTAGTGGGAGGGTTGTATTCGACAAAGATGGTGGACTGATTGTCTTGAAGCCATAAGACCTTATGGGCTTGTAAGTCCTTAGGCTGGCAGGATGCGAGATGTCGTTGAGAATGGAGCTGAGTAGGGGCTCAAGGCAATAAGACCCAATATGCAAGTTTGTATAGGACAAGTGTCTGTGGGCTATAAGACCTAAATGTCTAAGTGCTATGGTTATTACCTTGCATGGTGACATGGGACGAGTGTGTCTGGAGAATGAATTGAGGATGGCATATTGGCATAACATTCAAATTGTACCAGATTGTAGATGAGGCAATAAGCCTAAGATGCCTATGGCATGGAGGAGTGAATCCCTAGGCTGTAAAGTCAGAATATCCAATGTCTTGGTAGTGGAATGAGCCGTAAGGCTTAACGAGCATACAATATGATATGGGAGAGTCCCAAAGAGGCTGGAAGGCCTAGTATGCATCCAATGTGATCCGGGAGAGAATCCTGAAGAGGCAGTGAGGCCTAAGAACCCAAGCACAGTGAGATCGAACTGGTGAGTCCTGTGAGAATGCTACAAATTGGGTACAAAAGGAATGAAAGTGCTGCATAGTGAATACAGAATGCTATATGAAATTTGGCCTCAAGAATACGATTCTTGAGTTGCATGCTTTATAAGCTTGCAAATGAAAGAGCTAAATAATAAGATGACTGTATTTGCCACCGTGATAGGAGGTTCTCACTAGGTAAGAGTGGGACGAAGTGATAATTTTTATACCGACATGGCGTTAGGGGCTAGCCATCCTGTGATTACCATGACTGGAAGAGCTAATCAGGTATATGGGTACCTGTGTGAAGCACTAGTTTTGGTTGAGAAAGAGGTAGAAAGATAGCGGCTAAGGTGCCGTACGTAGTTCCCGAAAGGGATTGACCGGCAATTGTGCCGTATCATGAATGGGAAAAGATAGATGAAATGTCTGGAGATGATTCTTCGAGGTACAAATGGTACCATAAGACGTTCGAAATTTCGAGGATGAAATTTATTGAACGAGGGGAGAAATGTAATACCCTGAATTTTGGGATAAGAAGCTTGAGATTTAGCCTGGATGGAGTGGACTACTAGACCCTGGTTTAGCAGATGTCCTAGCAGGACATGGTTTATATACCAAAATTCCTTAATATCTTTGGATATTAAAATGGAAATAAAAGGTGAGGGAAAATTGTAATTTTGCCATAAGATGGGAAATGATGATTTTCCCTAATATTGCCAATGATTGGAGTTGGATGGGAATTAAAAGGAGGGAAATGATTACTTGGTAATTAATGAAACTATGTTGCTAATAATTATCAAGTAAAGTCAATATGAGGAGAAGCTTAAGGCTTTGGTGGACCACTTGAGGTGGTATAATGAGATAATTTGAGAGTGAATTATACTCTCTTATTTCTCATTAATATTAATGGAATGATGAAGGAAAAGAGAAAGGAAACTTGTTGTGCAAGTAATGAGATAGGTGGACTAATTAAGTAAAGGTCAATAGATGATTTTAATTAATCATCATCCTTTATCAATTAATTCTCATTCTTTCCTTCCGTTCAGATTCAAAAGAGGAAAGGAAAGGGAAGAGATTAGATCAGAACGAGAAAGAAAGAAAGAAAGAACGAGAACGCGACGGAACGAGACGAGAGAGAGGAGAGAGAGAAAGCTTGTATTGGCCGGAAATCATCCGAAACGACGTTTTCTCTCCAAATGTCCAGTACAAATGTTGCTCTACTCATCCGGAGCTTGGATTCTATGGTTTGGAGGCCGTTGGTACTGTCTCGCTGGCCGGAGCGTCGCCGGAATTCTGAACCGGATTCAGAAGCGTGTAGAGGTAAGCGTGTGCTACCTTTCTACCATTTCGGTTTATCATTTGGATGAGTATTTTTTATGTAGTGTACTGTTCATCTCTCATTCCATTCGTGTTTTGGGGGCCGAAACGATGTCCAAGGGATGTCTAAACGGCTAATCATGTAATAAGGAGTAGAAAGGAGGATATTAAGATAAAGAAAGGGAGGAACCGACACAACTCTTCTGAGAACTCTAAAATGGAAGCCTTGAGTGTGGCAAGAGGATAGAGTTGGAATTTCATCAATTGGATGATTCCATTGATTTCAGAAGAGCAAATTGTGTAGGGTTCATGTTGAAGGGGAAGTGAGAAAAGGCCTAGAGGATGAAATGACCAATTTACCCTTTTAGCTCTACAAAGGGTCTATTAAGGGGTATTTTCATCATTCGGGCCTGAATTTGACTAATATGAAGTCATAAATGGATTCTACATGTGAAATTGTGTAGGATTGGTCCATGTTGTGATTTTTGTAAAAGTACAGTTGGGCCGGGCTTCCAGGGGCATTTTGATAAATTAGCATAATTGGGCTAAGTTATCAACTAATACGAGTCTAGAATGATATAAGAAAGAGTAATGACTCATGTATTAAATGTTTGGGAATTCTTAGACTCGATGGACGGACGTGCCCGAACCGGAGCAAAGACGAAGGATTGAGGACTGCCGTGAAGTCCGACAGGTAGTGGACTGACCTTTCCTGCATGTGTGTGATATGTATGTTATATGCATTGATTGTGTGACTGCTGTGCCTATTTGTGTTGAGCATATTTGATTGATTGAAGCTCTGTTATATTTGTGCCATGGCCATTGGTATGTCATAATATTGAGCATGCATCGTGTCATTTTGTTGACATGAAATAGGGTAGGCAAGCATGTCATGCATTCATATATATCTGCCATTCATAGTGGTATTATTCACTACTGAGATTCTCTCGAATCTCACTCCTCCCAAACAACCATTTTAGACAGGTGAAGATGCATGAAGATGCACTGAGGAGATATGGAGATGTGAAGTGAAGAGGTGGTTGTAGTGTGGGGCACTACATTTGTATTTCACGTATGTGCATGTATGAATGTTGTATATGTTAGAACAAGCTTTTCACCCAAGAGGGGGGGTGAATTAGGTGATTACAAATTAATCAGATATTTAAATGAAATTTATAAAATTTTAATGCACAGTAATAGAAAGGAAGAGATATCATCAAAGTTCACATAGGGGTTTATACTGGTTCGGTCTCAAACACTTGACCTACGTCCATTCCTCAGAAATCCTTCTGAGCCTTTCACTATATCTTCCAAGATTCAGTGGGTTCTTGGTACCACAGTACAATCAGCAAGTTCCTCTGGACACTCGCTCCCCCTTACACAAGGTAATCTTAAATTCCAACTTAAGGTTCCTCAACCTTAAGTTAACACTATTGGAAATAAATGCGTATTACTGACAAATCTCTCTCACAGAGTATATAGATAAAAACTGAAATACAGATGAAGATTTGAAGCACTTGTAAGAGTATTGTTTGCAGTGTATTCAAGCGTTTTTCTTCGTTCTTTTATTTTTTGAATGGCTGGACATATATATTAGAGGCTTCAAAGACCGTTGTAAATTTGTCCTTTGATTCAAAGATGCTTCTGACAAATCCAACAGTATTTGTCTTCCGTTACTTATGAATTTTACTGCCGCCCATGAATAGTTGTCGTTTAAATAGAGAGTTCAGTTACTTATCATGTGCGTGATGGTGGAGTACAGCTGTAACACACTTGAGAATATTACCGTTAGAAAATATTTGAATATCATCAGAGTAATATGATTCACTGTAAGTGTTTTCTGAAAATCAAGGAAACCATCGGGAGTGATCTTGCTTTCACTAGAGATGGATTTCAGCAACTGAGTATCAAAACAATATGCCATAAGATTTTGACAGTAATCTGGAGTAATTAGTAATGATTATCAATGTCAAAATTTAACTAACAAAATCTGTTGATCTCCATGGGAGTAGTTGCAAGTGGATCACAGTGATTGTCTGAGAGTATTACTGGCAACATGAAACATTACTGGAGTGAATATGATGTCACTGGAAGTGATTTGGAAAACATTAAAATCTTCTGTGAGTGATTACAGACTCACTGGAAGTGAACATGATATTTCATATGCCACTCGAGTGAATTTGGCATCACTGGAAGTTATTTTGTAAACAGTGATTTCTTCTTGCAGTGATTTTCAATCCACTAGAAGTGATTCAGTAAAAATACTATATCACTCGAGTGATTCAAGATCACTGGAAGTGATTTTCCAAACAGTAAAATATTCTTGCAGTGATTTTTATTCCACTGGAAGTGATTTGGAAATTTTCAGGCATCACTCGAGTAATCTGGTATTCACTGGAAGTGATTTTCAAAACAGTGAATTTTTCTTCCAGTGTTTTCAGATTCACTGGAAGTGATTTGGCAAAGATAACGTATCACTCGAGTGATTCAGGATCACTGGAAGTGAAATCTGGAACAGTGATATTTTCTTGCATTGATTTTTCAATCACTGGAAGTGATCTGGCGCATCACTCGAGTGATTTCACATATCACTTGAGTGATCTGGTTATTTTCCATATCACTCGAGTGATTTTAATGATCACTCGAGTGATCTTGATTATCACTCGAGTGATCTTGCTCAGATCACTTTTATCACTTCCTTTGCTGATATAAAATCCATGGACTTCCAAAACATGATTTGTTATCATCAAAACATGAAATCTAACAGTATAAACAGAGAATCGCTCTAATGTATTTGAGAAATTTTATAGCATGAATAAGAGAACTGCTTTTAGTTTAATAATTTATCGCTCACTTACTCTGATTTAATGGAACTAAGAGCCGATAAGGTAAGTATAAGGAAGGGTGTGACATTTGGTGGTATCAGAGCATAAGGCGAATTTATGTTCATATATGACGGTCCTTACAGTTAGCTCCTAAATCATAATATTTTGATGATAAGAAAACTTCAAGAATATAGAGAAAGAATTCAATTTGGCAAGCAAGTGACAAATCGTGTAAAAAAAGCTAAGTGTTGAAACAAGAAGTAAATCGATTTAAGGCTTACATAAATCAATTTACTTGTGACAACAGGAACTTCTAAACTATGAAGTAAATATGGTATTGTAAGTCAATTTACCACATCAGACAAAACAACCAAAATTTCAAGAATGAAGTAAATTGATTTATAGATGTTGTAAATTGATTTTCAAAAGATGACTGAGAAGCACTCAACCTTGTTACATAAAGTAAATCGATTTACAAGAAATGGCCGAGAAGCACTCAAGCCTGTCACATAAAGTAAATCGATTTACAAGAAATGGCCGAGAAGAACTTAAGCCTATCACATGAAGTAAATAGATTTACTGGTCATGTAAATCGATTTACAAGAAATGGCCAAGAGCAGCTAAGTCCTAAAAGTAAAGTAACTCGATTTATGAGTGTTATGTATCGATTTACACAAAAAGGAAGAGAGCAGTCAAAAGTTCATATGTGAAGTAAATTGATTTACCAAAACTGGCAGAGGACTAAAAGTTGTTCAAAACTCAAATAAATCGATTTGCTACTGCCCAGATCGATTTATGCAAGAAAGGAAAAGTGAGACAGATCTTGAATGAGTGGTAAATCAATTTATGGTCTAGGAAAATTGATTTATGTCATTGTGATAACAATGATAAATCGATTTACCAAAAATAAAATCGATTTACCAAATGTCTCTGTTTTATGATCATTACGAGGATTTTTACGAAAAATTATTTACTTTATTTGTGATTATTAAACCTTATCTGATTTGATTATATTTGTCTAACAATGGTTATGAAGCAAAAATCAGGTGCCATATCAAGGCAAGAAGCAGAGAAAATCAAAAGGCAAAAATCCAACCAACAAAAGGAGAAAAACACACGGTTGTGTTCAGGGTTTGGAACAACTATAAAAGGGAGAAATCCTGCCAACAAAAGGAGAAACACACGCGATTGTGATCAAAGTTTCTAACAACTCTCAAATAGATATATTCTGGCAATTATAAAATCTTCCAAAGGTCATCAATCCAACTGTTATAAAAGAGGAAGTGACCAACACGAAGAAACACACACTTGATCAAAAGCAATGATTTATCTTGAGCTCTTAATATACATTCTCTATACAAGTGTTACATCATTGTATAAGCTTCAGTGTTTATTTATTCACTCTATACGAGAGAGAGAGAGAGACTGATTCAATTACTCTAGTTGTGAGCAACTCAAGAGAGTGGGATCTTGAGTGGGTGTTTAAATTACAACATGTAAGGGGGAGTGAGTGTCCGAGGAGGAACCTTGCTTAGAGTTGTAAAGGGTACCAAGAACTTGATTCAATCTTGGAAGGTAGTGAAACACTCAGAAGGACTTTGGGGACTGGACGTAGGTCAAAAGATTAGACCAAACTAGTATAAAATCCTCGTGTGTACCTTTGTGATATCTTTCTAAACTCTTACTCTTTATTTACTCAAAATTATATTTATAAGTTTAAATTTTTATTCTCACCTAATTCACCCCCTCTTGGGTGATACGTTGACCTAACACATTGAACTGGAAGAGGCCAGGAATTGGTACCGAGATATGCAGTTATCTGGGTCTTGCTGGTTAAGTCTGGAGATTGATTACGAATATTTCCCAAATTGCTTTGACATTGATAGAGCTTATATGAATGAGAGAACTGTGTTTAAGGGGAATGGTAACTGTGAGAGTAAGCTTCCGAAAGCTGAGGGAGAGATTGATATTCATACCAGTGATGACTATCCTAGATTCTAGTATGACCAGTGTAGTCTGCAGAGAAGCGACCTGAGTGGTTTGCAAATGAAATGACTGGCATGGTTACAGTGAAATTAGTATATGGGATTGGGAAGTGACAATGTACCAAGGCAGAATGGTAGCAGATACCTCTCAACTGTTAAAGTCTAACGAGATAGAATAGCCCACTCATGATGTAGAGCTGGTAGTGATTGACTTTAAGGTGAAAGAATGATGATTAGAATATACCTTTATAATATTAAGGATTGAGGTAGAATTAGAACCTTATGAATAATGCTGATACTATGAGAATATAATTCGAATGTGTTGAGGATTAGAATAGGGGTTGTGAATCCTGATTCTAGTATGCATGTATATTTGGTATAGTTTAAGAACATGATTTCTCGGCTTAGCTGATGTTAATTGATTCTCAAGGAATTCGGAATAGCCTGAATGGCTTGAGGTACTAGAATATAGTATAGAAATGTGTATGAGGTTTCTAGAGGTTACTAGCTACTGATCTAGCATAGGGAAAGATCTTAATCTTAGAATATTCTCTTAGAAAGAATGATTGAGAGTTTGTTTCTTGATGGAAAACAAGTGGTAAATAGAACCAGGGTAGCCATGAGTTATGGTTTCATGATTAGGACAGATAATAGCAGATATGCTAGTAGCTAATGGATTCCCTGAAAGATGTAGGTAGAGTACCTCGATGAAGTAAGTTGAATTTGTGACTATGCCAAGAGCTGGACCAATATCAAAAGTCCATACAAAATGACCCCAGATTAGATGGTAGAATTAAAGAAGAAGATTATAGAACTTGTTCCCATTACAATGATGCATTGTAACGAATCTCACAATGATAGAGTTTCCTTGAAAAAAGGGTTGTGTGACCCAATGAAATGCCATGGGGTGCTCTAGTGCTGTTTGTAGAAAGCAAAATGAGGAAAGGAATTAAGGAAGAACATGCTCGATAGTATAAAGGAAAGCAACTCTTGCTCTCGTATCTTATGTAATGGTTCTGCATGTATGTGTTTACCATCGAGTATATTCGTGTTATGAATATATGGTCGGTAGTAAGACCTGATAGGCAGTGGACCTTAAGGCAATAAGACCTATTGGGCCATTGTGTCCTTAGGTCGTAAGACCTAGTATGTATTCAAAGCAGGGTCTTAAGACTTGCTGAGAAATCCTAACTTCAGATTCTGGGAGTGACCCGATGCATGAGATTCTGAGAATTGTCCCGAAGAGGTTGTAAGCCTGAGAATGACGGGACAATTAGTCCCAAGGTAATAAGACCCGTAAGTAAAAGCTATACCAGGAGTAACCTGGGGCATCTTGAGCCAGGTAGGCTTGAGCAAGGAAGCCCGTGAGTACACCTTATATGGGGAGTTACCCTAGGCTATAAGACCTTATGAATATCCAATGGCAGATGGGCAGAGCTCTAAGGCTATAAGTCTTAATGTGTCTATAGCATAGGGGTGATTCCCTAGGCTATAAGACCTCGAAGGCTACCTGGATAGTAGATGATAGACAGTGTGTCTTGTGATTTCCCATTGGATTGTGTGTCCTGTGATTGTTGAATGTCGATTAATTGATTGTCATTAGATAGTTTGTTTTTGCATACTTCGTGAACATTACATAAGTGTATGAACGGCTTGAGTTGCAAGAGTTGGAGCTTGAGATATGTTCAGAATAACTATAGGATTGTGTATTGAGGTTATAAGTCCCAATATGCATTCAGCATGGATGTTGGACTGCATGTCTTAAGGCCATAAGACTTGTTGGACCGGTATGCCCTTAAGCCAGCAAATTGTTATGTATCTAGACTATGAACAATAGAGGCTCGAGGTGATAAGACCCGGTGTGTAAGTTTGTATAAGGCGAAGGCCCTAGGTCGCTGGACGATAGTAAGACCCGATGTGCATCTTGTACGGGGCAGAGGCCCTAGGCCATAAGATCTGGGTACCTAGCACTATGGTTGTTGCCTAGCGCTGTAGTATAGGACTAGTGAGTTAGAGAATGTGTTCGGATGATTATTGGATGCTATCTGGGATCTTTGTTGATGATATGATGAATTATGTTGCAAGCTCAGTGAACTTGCACATGAAAGAGATATATTGAGTGATAAGAATTATCCCTAAGGAATATTCAAAATTTAGAGGACAAAATTTATTGAACAAGGGGAGAAATGTAATATCCTGAATTTTGGGCATAAAGACTTAAAGATAAGCATGTATTAGGCAGAAGACTAAGCCCAACTCGATAAGAGTTCCCAAGATTGATGAGAGTTAGAAAGACTCTCGGAGACTATATGATACGGCCCTACCAAGCAGAAGGCCCAATATAATTAGGAAGTAGGATTAAAGTGTCGGTGCAAATGTGTACAGGACACATATACGATGCCATTGGGTTGGCAAAAAGATGCCACCCAGATATGTCATGAGGTATGAGACTGATTGGTCGAGTAAAATATGCCGGTATAGGTGTGCACATGGCATTTTCAGGGCAGACATGTATACCCTGCATTTTTAGAAAAGACACCGGTATGTTACGCCATATGGAGCCAATACACATACTCCTACTTGGCGTCATCTGGTGGGCCTTGATATACATGCAACCGCTCTGAGTAAGACCCAGTAGAATCCTAAGTAAGCACCGATAAAGTAACTTTATTAAAGTAGCTTTAATAAAGTACATCATTATTGCTAATGATCACACAACTTTATAGGTGGCTTCACAAGAGGATGACAAGTGTCCTCTCATAACAAAGTACAAAATGCCTTTTATGTTGGCTTTCCAAGAAGGTGACAAGTGTCCTTCATGATGAGGGTTACTTTTTACCTTTTGTTGTGGCATCTTTGGGAAGCGCCACCTACCACCTAAGTTTGGGGAATCCATCGGTCTCCGGCCCGGTTGCTTACTTGACTTCCCGAAAACTGAACCTGGGAGTCTGGGGAAATTGTTAGGCCTATCCTTTCCCTTGACAAAAGTGACGCCACCTAAGAGAGAGAAAGAGAAGACAAAAGGCTTGGATGACACTTGGCAATCTTGTGCTTTAATCTTTAGAAACTTGGCACACTATAAGACCATCTTATCTTAAGATTAAATCATAACCATTCCTTCCTCCTTAATAGACAATTTAAGCCATCCATAGGAGAGAGATAGAGAGAGAGAAATGGAAGTAAAATGGAAGAGGAAAGAGAAAGGGTGAAAAGTAAAAACCTCAGAGTTTCAAAGCTGATTTCGACCCCAAACCACCATTGTCGTCCGGTAACTCTTCAGGAAAGTTCTTCTACTGACTGAGAGCTTCATTTTTCTAATATGAGGTGTGTTGTGTCATTTTGTTATCCGGAGTACCGCTGCAACACCGAATAGGTTGTAGAAACATGAAGAGGTAAGCCTCGGCTTTATTTTGAACCGATTTCCTTGTGATTTTGTTGAGTTTTTCTTGGCTCTAGGACCACTCAATTTTTTGTCCAAAGGGATTTTTTGAAGAATAATGTTGATTTAATCATGTATAAGGTGATATATGATGATTAATGATGTTATTAGGCTAGTTGGTGGTCAAAAATGCAAATTTGATTTTTGTTGTTTTGGGGACAAGTTTCTGTTAGAAGAAAAACTGGGAGAGGGACTATGATTTTAGTATTTTTGAGGTCACCATTAGATCTTATACAAAAAATGGTGTGGGAATAGCCCCTAGTTATAATCTTAGATGATTAGGAATGAAAAACCAAAAGTGGAAATTTTGTAAAAGGTGCTGCCATATTTGAGTTCTGGGAAGTAGCATTTTTTAGTATGTTTTTTACTAATCAAATAATATCCAACAACTATGAAAATTTCCATATTTAAACTAGACATAATGAGCTTTAAATTGATATGTAATATGAAGGATTTGGATTAGTTCACTAGGAGTTATGAATGTTTGAATTTAGACCATTAAAACTAGAAATATTTTCAGGTAGTATGGGTAAAATTGGAAACTAGGAATGGTGCGTGGATAGGTGGTAGTGGGAAGCATTTTTACCTTAAAATATACTTAATAAGTGACACATAAAATTTTGAACCACTTTAATTGGATATTTCTAGGTCAATATATGAATTTTCAAAGATTATAGAAAATTCTGCCAACTTTTGGAAATTTTGAGAAATAAGAAAGTAATGACATTTAAGGTAATTTGGGACAAGTATGGGCTCAAAGATTAGAGAAAAGTCCTAGAGGCTAAAGTAGCCCATTGGACATTTATTTTTCATGGCTCTAATAATATGGCCATTTATCTAGGGCCATGAGATGACAAAGAAGAGGCAATGGAAGCAACATCAGTAGTTAGAAGAAAATGTACAAAAGGTAGTGAACTTACCTAACTTGCATGTATTTGATATGTATGTTTGTGCATTGATGTATGTGACTGATTTTCCTAATTGTGTTGAGCACATTTGATTAATTGAAGTTATGTTATATTTATACTATGGCCATGAGTATGTTGTAACATTAAGCATACAGATATGTCATTATGTTGGCATGAAATTATATAAGACAAGCATGTCATGCATTAAATATATATCTTGTATATATAGTAGTATTGTTTTGCTTCTTAGATTCCTTTGAATCTCACCCTCCCCCAACCAACCATTTAGGTAGGTGAGCACAAAAAAGGAATGCAAGACGATGCACCGGAAGAAGAAGTTGCGGATGAAGAGTTGATGAATTATTATGAGCTGTTTTGTAATGTATTAATATTTGATGTGGTTAACTGTATAACCCATATAACGAAGGGATTAATTATCCGAGCATGTTAAATAACTAAGAATGGGTAATCGTACAGTATGAGCCCATTAGTTAAATAAGCAGAGGAATTGATAAGCCAAAAAAAACCTTGAAAATAATGAATGGAAGAATTGAAAAGTTAAAGTGAATAGTAACCATGAATAAAGTTATTTAATAAATATGGTTTTACCGAATGAACAGTGCCCTAAGAATAAGGGTGTAAGTTTTTGGCTGGGAGCTTTATTTATTGATTCTCTTGAGCCATAATAATAAAGTTAACTCTTCTGATGCATAATAAAGGGGCATAAGTAATGAGTGTTACAACTATCAAGTAATATATTTTTAAATATTTCTCTTATCCTCGCACCCTTTCATATTTCATTGGACACATACAATCATTTCTAGGAAAACTCCACGAACCTGATTTGTCTCTCCTTACGCCATATGTGTTTGTCTCTCCTATCTCTTCGACCTAAGACCCATTTCCAATCAAACCTTCCACAAACTTTAGTCATCTCTTCTCTTCTGTGCTATCTATGTTAAATGTCTTCATTATTGGGCATGATCATCATATTCAACCAACTAGGCCACTAAAACCCTAGCCTTTATGTAAGAAAGCATAAAGGCAAGCACTTTCTTGTAAGCTTATCCACATCACATTTTTTTTCCGTCGTTGATTAGTTTTCCTCTTCTTTTATTATTTTGTTAACACACACACACACACATATAGACATACATACATATAAATATACATACATACATACATACATAATATATATATATATATATATATATATATGAAAATCTATTATCTTTGTTTAATTTTTTTATTTTTACATATTGGTTACATGTAGCTACCTAACTAGATCAACGTTTGGATCTTCATCACTAAGTAGCTCTTCTGTAATATACCAAATTTTGTTTTCCAAAAAAATTTTTTATGTTTGATTATACTAAATGGAGAAAAATGATGAATTTTGATGCACTTGAAATAACCAAAATGTTGGAAATTGTGGTTACATGAAATTTTGGCTAAGTAGGACATAAAGCACAATTTTGTCTTGATAAAGGCCTAATACTGTAGCCTAAAATTAAGAATGGAAGAGCACAATTTTTTATGAAAAGTTTGGCCAAAAAGAAATGGGAAGAAGGAAGACTATACTTGGTACAAAAATTCAAGAAAAATGTCAAGGTAAAATAGTCATTTGGCTAATAAAATTAAAAGCCAATATTTTCGCCTTTATTTATGAAAAAAATCTGCCAAAGGGAGAAGAGCAAGGAAAAAAATGGTTGGGGCACATGTTATGCCATGTGAAACCTTTAGATGCCATATGGAAAAAGAAGGCTTAAGAAAATGCCAAGTGTGACAATTTTGCAATAAATATAATATTTTTAAGGAGGTGGAAGAGGAGTGTATAAGAGGGTATTTTCCTCTTCCAAAGGGCCATATTTTGGCCAAGACAAGAGGAGGGTAGAGAGAGAGAGAGAGAGAGCAAGCTTGAAAAAGAAAGAAGAAAGAAGAAAGAAGAGGCAAGCAGCAAAATTTGGCAAGTAGTAGGTTAAATTTATATGTTCTTATCTCTAAATGCATGAAAACCTTCTCTAATCCTCATATTCCTCTTGAATTCATGTAAAGTAAGAACAAAATCAAGGGAAAATAGGAGGAAGAGTGCACGGTTTTAGTGAGAGAAAGAGGAAGAATCAGGGTAAGCTTGAATACTTGTCTTATCTTGTTGTTTTATGATTGTTGGTGGTGGTTTTGGTTGGTTATTGGATTAGTTTGTCTTGAATTTATGATTTGGGATGCATGAACCTTAAGGGTAGGTGCTGTCCGATTTGTCACTAATCATGTTCAAGAGGTGTTTAACTAGTTAAATAAGTTATTAGAAGTGGAAAGAAGATGTTTGGTTGATTGGAAATTGAAAAATTCATTTTCCCTAAAATTCCAAAACTTTCAGCCAGACCACATTTGAGGTTTTTGCACTTGAATTTGATGGATTTGATGATTCCATTATGTTTAGAATGAAAAATTGTGCAAGGAACATGTGAAAAATAAAGTATGAAGCCTTTAGGGACTGACATAACAATTTTACCCCTAAAACCATAACTTTGTCGCTATCAAGGGTAATTCTAAAAATGCAGTATGAATTTGTCAAAACTAAGGTTAAAAATAGATTCTACACGTGAAATTGTATAGGAATAGCCTGGGTCATAATTTTTGGAAAAGTACAATTATACTGGGTATAAAGAGAATTAGACCAAATTCCTATGGGGAATTTTGATAATTATGCGTTTTTGGGTAGAGATAAAAACTATTTGAGTCTTAGAATAAAGCATGAATGAATAATAACTCATTTATAATGAATTTAGAATTTTAGGATTTGATATTTGCCTAAGCCGGACAAAAGGTTAAAGGACCGACATTAGCTAGGCAATTGGAAATGATTCCAGGTAGTAACTCTATCTTTTATATAATATGTGATTATTTATATTCATTATTGCCATAATCTGTTATGTGAAATATGTGTGATATAATTCCTAGAGTTGTGATATGGGAAAAGCACAAGCACCACCCTGTTTAGGAGAACACAAGTACCAACAGGCTAGAGTAAGACCCAGTCTAGGTAGTTGATATAATTCCTCATTGTGGTGTGGGAAAAGCACAAGTATAATTAGGCCAGTGGGACCCATCTGAGGTAGTGAGACAAGTACGGATAGGTTGTTGCCTACTCCAAAACATTATTGTGATCACTATATGACAAGTAAGGACAAAACAATCATTTTGATCCGGACAAAATGGTCCATTTGATCTTGAATGGTGGCAGTTATTTTGTTACATGATATGGTGCATTACATTTTATATGATTGATTTCATGTTACTACTAAGATTCATTTGAATTGCATACTTTCCATAAATTAAAATTAATTCAGCTAGAGGAAGCGGCTCAAAGGGCAAAGTGGTAGATTGTTACGAATGTAGGATGGTGTATTTAGAAAGTGCAAGTGTACACTATCGTAATCAAGTAATATAGAAGTAAGTAGAGTATTGTTCCCACGAGAATTGATCACTAAGTACCAAAATTGATAATCTTAATACTATTTGGTCGATCGATTAGTTGTGATTGAGATTACAAGATAAAAATGATGAAATATGAATACAAGTGATATGTATACAAATATGAGAAAAATTCCTAGGGATTAGATTTCACTTAACAAATTTCGGATTAAATTACTTATCTATTCTAGTCCAATTTATTCCACATGATTGATAGTTGAGTTTCCCTAATTTAATTACTAGCATCTTCCAAGGTCAAGTAATTCTATAATTAATTGCTAACCCAATATATTCCTATATGAATTTAAGCAATTAATCATGCATTAAGATTTATGGAACTCATTTAAGACTACACAACCCATATGAATATATTCCTATTTCATATGCAAATTATGGTTTTAATTATAGGATCCACACACATGCATCTCCTTCCAGTCTCAACATGCATATTAAAATCATCCAAAAGGTGGCCAATCAATTGAAAGCAGTAAGAACAATAATTGAAACTCAATCATGCAGGAAAAATTAAAACTAGATTTAATAAGTTAAGATTCAATCCGTCATTAGTAAGCTACGTCATCACTTTAGGAAAAGGAAAATTTAGCTCATGATAAAATTAAAAACAAAACCAAAATAAATTACAAACATCATAAATATTGCATAAAATTAATTACAAAAACATAAAAATACAACTACAAGATGCATGAAAATGGAAAATCTAGCCTACCATATAAGAGGTAAAACCTTCCATATGGGTGGCAACCTATACCATCCATAAAGGAGGACTACCTTGGCCTTCCATATAGGAGGTAAAACCATCAACGTAGGAGGCATGCAAGAAGTAAAAAAAATGCAAGAAATAAATTCTAAAAATAACAACTCTCTCTCTAAAATAGAAGCTCTCTCTCTCTCTTCCTTCCTCCTCATTTTAGGATGCCAAGAAGCTCTATTTATAGGCTTCATTTTTGGACTGCTACAGTATTTTTCTACAGTGCTTTTTGTTACAGTGAACCGCACTGCTATAGTGAACCCACTACCCACTCGCTACAGTAAACCGACTACTACAGTTAACTGCACCGAACTGTCCTACGTCTAAATATATCGACCGCTACAGTACAATACAGTGATCCGCTACAGTCCCCTGCTACAGTACGCTACAGTGATTCCAAATAGTACCAAGCATGAACAGTGCACAGTAAATAGTGAATAATCACATGAATAGTACTTCCCCTTAAATGCCTTCTCTAATTCTTCTTAATGCGGTACTGTCAATAGCTACAAGAAAATTATTATTTATTAATTAATTACACCCAAATTGATTATATTTAGCTCAAATATAGTCCACAAAATCATTATATAAGGGAAAATAAATATGCAAATATTTTACTTATCATAGATACCGGCAAGTAAGGGTATTAGTGCTGATCAAGAATTTTAGTGTTGATTATCTGCTTATCTTTTTATGTATTTTGGGATTTGTTATTAATATGTACTACTGAACTATGCGCATTTATATCAGTATTAATCAAGTACTTTATATCAGTACTTTATGTAATTTGTTATTAATTAGTGTTAGGGATTTCCTGTAATGTAATCAAGTACTTTATATCAGTATGTTTCTGTTATTTCTGTATGCCCACTGAACTATGCACATTTACTTTGATAAATGTCAAAATATTGAGGGGTTTGACATTTTTGGTATCAAAACAATGTGGTTCTGGCAGTAATAGAATAGTATATTGATATGGTCTTGATTATGTTGTAATAGGAGTGGAAGGAGGCAATGGAGAAGTAGATCACCGTCATTGGTGAATTAGCCCTCAGAGGATCTGCGGATAACTGAAAGGTAGCCAGTACGACCATATCGGGTCAGGGGAAGTCTGAGGATGTTACGAACCCCGAGGAGGAGGGTAAGACTAAGGCCTGTGTTTAGGCCTCATCCCAGACCATCCAAAGCCATCAGTTAGTTCATTTATTGGTGACACCGAACAAATGATGTATGATGGGTCGAAGTCAAATCTGTATATAGTGGTACCAGTTCTAAATTTGAACCCGTACATATGAGATATGACCTACAGCCGGACCAGGAGTTGTAGGGCTATATCAGGAACATGTACATGCAAGTTCTCTATGTTCGGGATACTCCGATTGCCCAGTACGCACAGTATTTACATGATGTGGACACACTATACTAGAATCAGGGACTTACTGGTATATAGTTCATAGATGATGATTGGATTCGTTCGACATTATATTTCTTCCCAGATACTACATTTTGGGCCTGGAAGAAAAATGATATCATAGAGCTGGGTCCAAGAGATAGTTTTATAGAGTTTGTGGATCATATGACGGAGTACATATTGAACTACATGTACCTATACTGATAGACCACTACTATATAGTATTCGATCGTGTGGAGACAGTTGACATGACTTGTAATATCCCAAATTTAATCACTAGAATTTCATGTATATTTATTTATATTTCATGGAATAAAATGGTGAATTTTGGTACACTTGAAGTAGCCAAAAAAATGTAAATAGTAATTATATGAAATATTTTGTCAAGAAAGACCTAAAGCCCAATTTTTTTTTTGGTAAAAGTCTAACATTGTGGCCTAAAATTAAGTATGAAAGAGCACAATTTTAGACCCAAAATATTGCCAAAATTCAGCCAAATTGAAGGAAGAAGAAGAAATAGGCAATTGCTAAAACAATTCAAGGAAATGTAAGGGCAAAATGGTCATTTTAGCTAAATAAAATAAAATAAAGTAATTTTCCTTAATAAATAAGAGAAATTCGGTTAAGGAGGAAGAATTTTCTACACAATTTGACAAGTAGAAGCAAAAGATTACATGTGAAAAAAAATATTAAGTAAAAGATCACATGTGAAAATTGTAATAAAAAATAATTAATTAAAGAGGTGGAAGAGAGCTCTAGAACACTTCATAAAGCTCTCTTAAAGGCCAAAATTTCGGCCAAAACAAGAACCAAAAGAGAGAGGAAGAGTTGGAGAAACATAAGAACAAGAAGAGAAGGCAAGTGTTCAAGAAGGAATCAAAGGTAAGTTGATTGTGAAATTCCAAGTGTTATGACTTTAAATTCATGGAAAATCCTCTCTAATCTCTATACTTTCCTTGAAAACACATGTAGCAAGCAAAATATCAAGAGAAATAGGGACCGATTCGAAGAAGAAGGAAGAGAAGTCAAAGGTAAGCTTAAGAACTTGTTGATTCTTGTAGATTTAAGCTTGTACTTGTTGTTGGTTGTTGGCTTGTTTTAATTGGATTTTGTGATTTGGGATGTTCAAACCCTAATGGGATATGCTACCCGAATTAACACTAATCATGTTCAAATGGTGTTTAAGGGGTTAAACATGAGATTATGAGTGAAAATAAGGTGAATAATCAAGGAAAACCCATGAAATTTTCCTATTTCCTAAAAATTCCTAATTTTTGGCCAGCAGCTGTTTATGGTGTTAGGGCTAGAATTTCATGGATTTGATGATTCTATTGTGTCTAGAATGAAAATTTGTGTAGGAAAAATATGAATTATGGAGTGTGAAGGCTTTAGGGTGTGAAATGACAATTTTTCCCCTAAAACCCTAAACTGGTGGTTGTCAAGGGTAATCTGGTCATTTGAGTGTGAATTTGTCAAAAATGGATTCTACACGTAAAATTGTGTAGGATTAGCCTTGGTCATAATTTTTGAAAAGTACAAAAATACCAGGTATAAAGGGAATTAGGCCGGATTCCCTAGAAGCATTTTGGTAATTATACGATTTTGAGCTAAGATAACCAACTTATAAATTTTAGAATAAAGCATGAATGGGTAATAACTCATTTGTGACCGATTTGAAAATTTTTGGATTTGACATTTGCTGAGTCAGAAAGGACAAGTAAAGGGTTAACATTAGCTAGGTAGGAAAAGGTGTAAGGTAGTAACTCTATCTCTCATATTCTATGTGAATGTTAATATGCATTGTTTGTCATGTTTTGAGCAATGACATGTGTATGATAGTAATTCCTAGCTAGGTATGGGAAAAGCACAAGTACGTCTTGGGTCGGCAGGTACTCAGTCTAGGTAGGCCAGTGGTAAGTACGGGTAGAACAACATCTGCACTGGAATATTATAGCAAGTAGGTGTCAATACAACATTTGATCCTAAATTGAGCATGCAGTAAGGTCAGTAGGGTACAAATGGCAATTTGTATCTGAATGCCAAGCAATAATTGCAATGTGATCACTTATTGGCAAGTAGTGATAAACTGCCATTTTGATCCGAACAAAGTTATTGTTTGATCCTGAATGTTGTTTGACAGACATGTGTATATCATAATTATCTGCTGCATCATATATGATAAATTGTATGTTTACTTATTACATTTTATATGATTGATTGTCTGTTACTACTGAGATTCTCTCAAATCTCATCCCTTTCCATAAATAATATTTATTCAGCAAGGAATAGCGTCTCAAAAGGCAAAGAAGGGGACTCTGGAAATTGAAAGGACCGGCTTTTAAAGAGAATTTTTGTGTTGGTTATCTTGTACTCCTTATGTATTTTTTAGGTTATGTATTATCTTTTGTATAAACCCTGTGGGGATTCCTGTAATATAATCAAGAAATTTATATTAGTATGCTTATACTATTACTGTATCTAAACTGTGTGATGGTGCTTTATTAAATGTAAAAATTCTACGGGGTTTGACAAAACTTTTTAGGACGAGGGTAGTCATGGGTGCCAATGCTAGGGAATGGTTGGAGCTGGTACCAGCTTTTTTGCATCGGTACATTAAGGTTAATCGTGCTCGGCCTAAGGAAATGCAATTATGGGTGACCCCCTAGGAATTGTTTGAACTCGTAAAGTTATGAAGTGTAAAAGAGTAGAAACGTGTTGTTTAATAGTGTATAGGTTGTATATTATTAAAAGCTTTTCCTAAACTACTGTAAATGTCTAATGTATGATATTTTTGGAATATATGTGTATCCAAAATTTTATGAAATGACAAATATGCCCTTATGGATATATGAAATTTACCTCTTCCTTATTTTAATATAGTGAGATATAAAGATGGTGAGAGCAACAGGTAGAGGTGCTGGGCTAGGTCAAGGAGCTAGACCGATCCAATGTAGCAGATATTAAGCATGTTAACAGAGCAAAATACAATGATACATGATTTCAGGGACGAGCTGCATGAGGTACAGCATAAACAAAATAAAGATAAGGAAAGAGAAAATAATCCTGGTGGACAAGAGAATGAACATAATCAGCCTGAGGCCCCTGAACTGCCACCTAGGCCTGCTGTTGAGGCTGAAAGTCTACAGACATGGGTAGTACGATTTTGTCAACAACAACCTCCTGCTTTTTAAGGAAAGTTTGATCCTCAGGTAGCAGAGGACTGGTTATCTTGTCTAGAGAAAATCTTCAAGATTCTGGAATGCCCAGATAATATCAAAGTTCAACTGGAAATTTATAAACTATAAGGTGATACAAACATATGGTGGAAAAATACTGAGATGATCCTGTAGGCACGAAATATTCCTATCACTTGGGAATTATTTTAGGAACAATTCAATGAGAAAAAATTCCCCTAATTAGTCCAAGAGTCAAAGGAAACAAAGTTCCTTTCTATTCAGTAGGATAAGAAAGAAAGTTTTGAAGAGTATTTAGCCCGATACATCCGGTTGTCTCGATACTCTTCTTACATGAGGTATCTTGATTATGAGGGTTGGAGTTCAGAGATGATGATATGGGGATTGAAACAAGAACTGAAAGAGAAACAGGTCTCTAAACAGTGCACATAATTTAATAAGGCAAAGGAAGAATGCCAAATCACAGAAAATAAATTGTTGAATCTGTACACTAATAAAAATACTGGCAATAAGGGAGCATATGGCAGTGGAAGTACTTCCCAAAAACATAAGAACCCGAAAGGTCGAACTAGGGGAAATGAAAAAAGCCTTACTAGCCTGGTAATTACAATAACCAGAGACCCCCTGGAAACAAAACTTGTTGGCATTGTGGCAAGCCACATCATCTTGGAAGACCATGTGGTGCACCAGCAAGGCAAATAACCTATTATAATTGTCAGCAACCGAGTCATTTTGCTAACAACTGTCTATGATAATAAAAGCAAGAAGAGCCAAGGTAGAGAACTCAGGGCAGAGTGTAATATCCCAAATTTTAGGACTAGAGGCTTAAGATTTAGCCTAGATTAAAGGGGTGCACTAGACCCCTGTTTGGTAAATGTCATAGTGAGGCATAGTATTATTTTCCAAAATTCTTTTATATCCTTGGACATTAAAAGGAATTATATTGGTGAACTAAAGAGTTTGGGGAATAACAAAACAAAGCAATTGGAAGTCACACATAATATAGTAAAATGGAACACAAAGTGATTTTTTCCACCGATGAAATTCCCAATATGGCAGTGGTGATTGTGTGACATTTTTTAATGGGTAAATGATTTTGAAAATTTATGAAACTTTTCAGAGTGACAGTAGACTTATCAAGATTTAATTTCATAGGTTATAAAAGTCATTTGGAATTGCACACAAAAAGAAATGAATTTTGAAGTTAGCCCAATGAAATTAATCATTTTCTGGGACAACATTCAAAGATTAAAATTCTATAAAGAGTGATCTTCCAATTGGCCAAATTTTATATTTTTTCTTAAAACTAGACTCAATGAGGGTCGTATAACCTTTGAAATTACTCCAATTGGACATTTTTACAATTAGATATGAATTTTCAAAGTTTAATGAAAATTCTGCCAGATTGGATATTATGTACAAAAATTTGATTTTTAGGCCAATGAGCTTGTGACATGTGGCAAATGAGATGGCTGATTCATTTATCCATTAAACCATCATCTTTCACATGCCATTTTCATGTAGAAAAACAAGAAGAGAGAGAGAGTCAGCTGTGCAAAAATGGAGGGAGATCATAGAGAAATTTCAGGGCTCCAAAACACTTCTACTCATCACGAGCTTCATTTCTACGGTTTTGGATTTTTGTTTGGAGGTGGTTGGTGCTGTCTCACCGGCTATACTATTGTCAGAATTCAGAACCGTCTATGGAAACGCATAGAGGTAAGCATAAGCTTCCTTTTGAACCGATTGGTTTGTTGTTTGGATGAGTATATGAAGAGTTGGGTACTATTCATTCTTATAAAAATAGTATTTTCAATGGTTAAACAATGTCCAACAAATGTCTAAATAGCTAATCATTTGATTAGAAGTGAAAGAAAGTGATTAAGCCAAAGAAAACAAGAAACCGACAAACTCTTCCCGAGAACTTTGATTTTTCTGTGCTGTATTGTCATGGAAGAGGAGTTAAAATTTGATGATTTTGATGCTTCCATTGGTTTTAGGACGCAAAATTGTGTAGGTATGAAAGTGTTCATGATTTTTGGATGCTTGTATATGAATTTGGAAATTTATGAAGTTTGGGGATTCATGTTGATAATTTGCCCTGTCTGTAATAGTGTTCTTGTGCGTGATATTTGAGGGTTCAAACCTTATCCAAAAATTTTGAAACTTTTCAAAATTAAATTAGAGACATAGATATTTATTTGATAGATATTTTGTAATTTTTGGAAAAATATTTTGGGAGATATGAATTGTTGAAGTTTGGCCCTACTTTTTTGAAATAAATCTAGAATAGTGATATTTTCCGAAATTCTGGGAATTTTTTGATTGTTTTGGAAACAATTTAATATTTTTATGTGAAATTATACTAAAATATATTTCCATATAATTTTGAACCACTCAATTTGGAGTTTCCTAGAATAAATGGTGAATTTTTAAAGTTTGACCTTGTTTCTGAAACCAAATCTGGTACAGTTGATGTTTGGAAACTTTCTGAGGATTTTTTGTTTTTATTTTCTAGAAAATGATATTTTTTCTTGAAATTATACTTAAATAGGATCAAAGGGAACTTTAAACCACCTAAATTGAAGTTCTATAGAATTAATTATGATTTTTCTAAGTTAGGTGAAAAATCTATCAGCTTTATGTCTTATGTGAATTTAAGACTAAATGCCACAAATGTAACTGGTATGAACTCCAAAGGTGAAAGTAATCCTTTAGGTCTAATGTGACCCATTGGGTATTTACATTTTATGGCCCTAATGATGTCATTACTTATCTAGGGCCATAAAGTGACGTTGGAAGATCAAGGTACAAGAAGAGGAGATAAAGTCCAAGAGGTAGTGAACTTTCCTAACTTGCATGACTTGATTTGTATGCTTGTGTATTGATGTGTCAATTTCTTTGATGAATTGTATGAAGCATATGTGAATGAGTGAAGCTCTGTCTATGTTTATACTATGTCCATGAATATGTTATATGAAACATTGAGCATGCATATATGTCATTATGTTGGCATGAATTCATGTAAGTAAGCATGTCATGCACAAAGCATTTCTTGTATGCAATGGTTAATATTTTTTGCTACTGAGATTCCTCAAATCTTACCCTCCCCAACCAACCATTTAGATAGGTAAGCACTGGAAGTATGCTAAGAAAAGAGAAGAGGAATATACGAAGAGGAATGCTGCTGGTTGTCTAAAGACCTTTTAGTTATTTTAAAGTCTGTAAATTTTGTGTAAATCCCTGTGGGGGAAACTTTTGTATTATAATCAAGCAATATTGTATTAATATTATCAGTATATTCATGCTATTCCTGTATGCCCACTAAACTATGCATTGCTACTTTGAGTAAGGTCAATAATAAGGGGTATATAAGGTAGGGTCTTTACACAAAGTCTTTGCCATGACACAGAGGAAGCCAGAAAATCTCTGGAACTAATCGAAGGTATGGTTTTACTTAATGGTAATTCCGTACAAGTATTGTATGATTCAGGCGCTAGTCATTCATTTATTGCATATGATTGTGTAAGACAGCTAGCCCTGAGTATGCATCAATTACCCTATGATCTGGTTGTATCTGACCCACAGGTGTTAGACCTGTCACAGCCAATATTTGTTTAAATTGCATAGTAAACGTAAAAGGACATGAATTAATGGTGGATCTGATTTGCTTACCACTGCATAAATTGGAAATCATTCTTGGTATTGATTAGTTGATAGCGAATAATGTTTTGTTAGACTGTGGAAGCAAAAGGGTCATCTATCCTAATCTACAATTACATATCATTCCAGAAGTCAACCTTAATTTTATTTCAGCAGCTAAGGCTGAGAAATGTATGCATAAAGGTTGTCAGGGGTACATAGTATTCTTCTTTATGCAGTCAGAAGCTGGAACAATACTTGAAAATATTCCAATGGTAAATGAATTCCCTGAAGTGTTTCCAGAGGATATCAGCGGATTACCTCCAGAAAGGGAAGTGCAATTTACAATTGAGACTGAGCCTAAAGCAGGACCAATATCCAAAGCCCCATACATAATGGCTCTAAATGAAAGGGTAGAATTGAAAAAGAAAATTAAGGAGCTATTAGAGAAAAGGTTTATCCGACCCAGTGTCTCACCATAAGGAGCTCCAGTTCCTTTTTTCAAAAAGAAAGACGAAAGCCTGCGCCATTGTATTGATTACAGGGAGCTAAATAAGGTAATCGTTAAGAACAAGTACTCACTCCATAGAATTAATGATTTGCTCGATCAATTATCTAGTTTTATATTTTCAAAAATTAATTTGAGATCAGGGTATCATCAACTTCGAGTAAAAGCAGAGGATGTACCCAATACTGCTTTCAGAACCAGATATAGTCATTATGAATTTCTAGTAATGCTATTTGGGCTGACCAATGCACTTGCAATGTTTATGGACTACATAAATCGAATTTTCACCCAAATTTGGACTAATTCATAGTAGTCTTCATTAATGTTATTCTAGTGTATTCAAGAAGCAGAGTAAAACATGAAGATCATTTGAGAAAAGTGTTGGGCACATTGAAAGATAAGCAACTCTACGCTAAGTTGAGCAAGTGTGAGTTTTGGCTTCCGCAAGTTAAATTTCTGGGCCATGTAGTTTCACAAGAAGTGGTCTTAGTAGATCCTAGCAAAGTAGAAGCAGTATTGAAATGGAAGAGGCGAACGAATGTTGCTGAAATACATAATTTTCTAGGTCTTGCCAGTTATTACAGAAGATTTATACATAATTTCTCCAGAATTTCTTTGCCTTTGACAAGGCTGACACGAAAAACTCAACATTTTGTATGGGATGAAATTTATGAGAGGAGCTTCACAGAGCTGAAAGAGAGATTGAAAATAGCACCAGTGTTGATAATCCCCTATCTACAGTAGACCTATATGGTCTACAGTGATACTAGCAAGCATGGATTGGGATATGTCCTGATGAAGCAGGGTAGAGTTGTGGCATATGCCTCTCATCAGATGAAACCTCACAAACTAAATTACCTAACTCATGATCTTAAGTTAGCAGCAATTATGTTTGTACTGAAAATCTAGAGATACTATCTCTATGGGTAAATCGTAGAGCTATACTGCGACGACAAGAGCTTGAAATATTTGTATGATCAAAAAGAGTTGAACATGAGACAGTGCAGATGGATGGAGTTGCTTAAAGATTACAACCTAAAAATTAAATACCATCCTGGAAAGGCTAATGTTGCTGCAGACGTATTGAACCGCAAGATAGGGCAGGAGGCGGACCTAATGATTCAAGAGCAAAAACTAATCGAAGATTTCACGGATCTCAATATGTCTAATCATATCATGATTACTGAAATAATATTAGTTAGGCAAAAAATGACCTCAGAACAGCAATTGAGAAAGCTCAATTGCAAGATGATAGAGCACAATCTATCAAGAACATGATTAAAAAGGGTGAAACTTAGGAAAATGACCTGTGACCAAGTGGACTAGTCAGATACAAAAAGCGGATATATGTTCCACTGCAAGCAAAATTAAGATAGCAAATTCTGGATGAAGTATACAAAACTGGATATACTTGGTATTCAAGAGCAATTAAAATGTATCATGACTTAAAGTCCATGTATTGGTGGCCGGGAATAAAAAGAGATGTGATAGAGTTTGTGGCTTGTTGTCTCACTTGTCAGAAAGTGAAAGTTTAGCATCAATGACTAGGACTTCTCAAAACCCTAAAATTCCTGAGTGGAAATGGTAAAGCATTACTATGGATTTTGTGACAGAATTACCCAAGATTAGAAATCATGATGCAATATGGGTAATTGTTGATCGATTCATAAAGACAGCCCATTTTCTAACAATTAGTATCCATTATTCTCTTAACAAACTGGCAGAGATTTATATCAGAAGATTATACAATTTCATGGTACACCAAAGAATATAATTTTTGATTGAGATCCTTGGTTTACTTCCAAGTTTTGGAGATCATTACATGAGGCTTTGGGTACCAAACTCAGAATCAATATGGCTTATCATCCTCCAACAGACAGACAAACAGAAAGAACAATACAAATGCTAGAAGATATGCTGAGGGCGTGTGTGCTGGATTTTAAACAAAGCTGGGATCGATTCCTTCCACTTGCAGAGTTTGCATACAATAACAATTATCATTCGAGCATTCAAATGGCTCCATATTGTATGGAAGAAAATGTCAATTACACTTATGCTAGGCAGAATTTTCTGAGAGAAAGATATATAGGCCATATCTAGTAGATCAGACAATAGAGCAAATTAAGTTGATTAAGCAGAATGCCGATAAGAGGCGAAAACCTCTAGAATTTACAGTCAGAGATCATGTGTTTCTGAAGGTTTCACATATCACTAGAATTGGTAGGGCATTGAAAGTGAAGAAAATAAGCCCAAGGTACATTGGTCCCTTTGAAATATTATAAAGAATTAGGACAGTACCAGACCACATAGCTTTACCCCCAAATTTCAGCAGATTGCATGATGCCTTCCATGTCTCACAGTTAAAGAAGTATCAACCTGATCTATAACATGTAATTAAATATGAAGATGTTGATATACGGGATGATCTTACATATGAGGCTGAACCTTACCGAATCATAGATCGACAAGAAAAACAACTTAGGCACAGGAGTACCCTATTTGTGAAAGTAGTTTGGAAGGGATTATCTCTTAAGGAAGCTACTTGGGAAATGGAAGAAGATATGCAAAAACGATACCCGGAGTTTATGAATATATTCGTGTAGCAAATTTCAAGGACAAAATTTTATTGACCGGGGGGGGGGGGGGAAGTTGTAATATACCAAATTTAGTTCACAAAAAATCCTTGTATATTTGATTATACTAACTAGTGAATTTTGGTGCACTTGAAATAGCCAAAATGTTGGAAAAAGTGGTTACATCAAATTTTGGCTAAGTAAGACATAAATCACAATTTTGTCTTGATAAAAGTCTAATATTGTAGCCTAAAATTAAGAATCGAAGTGCACAATTTTTAGCCCAATTTGTGATGAAAATTTTAGCCAAAAGGAAAAGGGAAGAAGGAAGACAACACATGGTACAAAAAATCAAGAAAAATATAAGGGTAAAATAGTCATTTAGCTAATATAATTAAAAGCCAATATTTTCCCCTTTATTTATGAAGAAATTCAGCCAAAGGGAGAAGAGCAAGGAAAAAAATGGTTGGGACACATGTTATGCCATATGGAACCTTTAGATGCCATATAGAAAAAGAAGGCTTAAGAAAATGCCAAATGTAACAATTTTGTAATAAATTATAATATTTTTAAGGAGGTGGAAGAGATTTGTATAAGAGGATATTTTTCTCTTCCATAGGGCCATATTTTGGTGAAGACAAGAGGAGGAGAGAGGGAGGGAGAGCAAGCTTGAAAAAAGAAAGAACAAAGAATAAAGAGGAAGAGGCAAGAAGCAAAATTTGGTAAGTAGTAGGTTAAATTTATGTGTTCTTATCTCTAAATGCATGGAAGCCTTCTCTAATCCTCATATTCCTCTTGAATTCATGTAAAGCAAGAATAAAATCAAGGAAAAGAGGAGGAAGAGTGCAAGGTTTTAGTGAGAGAAAGAGGAAGAATCAAGGTAAGCTTGAATACTTGTCTTATCTTGTTATTTTATGATTGTTATTGGTGGTTTTGGTTGGTTATTGTCTTAGTTTGTCTTGAATTTGTGATTTGGGATGCATGAACCCTAAGGGGAGGTGCTGTCCAATTTTTCATTAATTATGTTCAAGAGGTGTTTAAGTGGTTAAATAAGTTATTAGAAGTGGGAAGAAGATGTTTGGTTGATTGGAAATTGAAAAAACTTTATTTTGCCTAAAATTCCAAAACATTTGGCCAGACCAATTTTGAGGTGTTTGGGCTAGAAATTGATGATTTCGTTGTGTTTAGAATAAAAAATTGTGTAGGAAACATGTGAAAAATGAAGTATAAAGGATTTTAGGGTGTGAAATGACAATTTTACCCCTAAAACCCTAACTTTATGGCTTTCAAGGGTAATTCTAGAAATGCAATTTGAATTTGTCTAAACTAAGGTCGAAAATGGATTTTACATGTGAAATTGTATAGGAATAGCCTGGGTCATAATTTTTGGAAAAGTACAATTATACCAGGTATAAAGGGAATTAGACCAAATTCCCTAGAGGCATTTTGATAATTATGTGTTTTTGGGTAGAGATAACCAACTATTTGAGTCTTGGAATAAAGCATGAATGAGTAGTAACTCATTTATTATGAATTTAAAATTTTAGGATTTGACATTTGCCCGAGCCAAACAAAAGGTTAAAGGACTGATATTAGCTAGGCAATTGGAAAGGATTTCAGGTAGTAACTCTATCTTTCATACACTATGTGATTATTTATATGTATTATTGCCATGATCTCTGATGTGAAATATGTGTGATATAATTCCTAGAGTTGTGGTGTGGGAAAAACACAAATATCACCTTGTTTGGGAAAAGCACAAGTATCAACAGGCTAGAGCAGGACCCAGTCTAGATAGTTGATATAATTCCTCGATTTGGTATGGGAAAAGTACAAGTACCACCCTATGAAAAATGCACAAGTACTATTGACCAGTGGGACCCAGCTGAGGTAGTGAGACAAGTATGGATAGGCTGTTGCTTGCTCAATGTAACATCCCGTTTTTTGTCACTAATATTCCTTGTATATAATAGATACATTTAATGGAATAAAATGGTAAACACTCTAATCAGTGGTTACATAAAACTTAGCTAAGCTAGGACATAAAGGAGTAACTATTGTCCTCTTAAAGGCCTAACATTATAACTTCAATTGGAGCATGAAAGAACATAAAATTTGTCCAAATTTTGGCCAAAACAAGGAAAAAGAGCAAGGAATGATTTATTTCAATGAATAAACAAAATGTAATGGCAAAATGGTAATTTTCTAACAAAGCAATGAGAAATTATTTATCCCTTTTTCTCTTAATAATTTTATCCAAATAGGGAAATGAGAGGGAAAATAATTATTTGGGAGATAGATATTTAATTTGGAGCATTTGTGACCAAGTGCAAATAAGTGGAAAAAGTCAAAAAGTAATATGACACAATTAATTATTTGGAAGAAGGGAATCAAGTGAAATGCAAAAAAAAAAAATATTCCCTTTTCTCTTGAAAATTTCGGTCAAAAGGGAATTAAAGGGGAATAAATTTGCTTGGCTTATATTTAATTCAAGAAAGAAAAATAAGAGCAAAAGAAAATAGAGAGAGAAAAGAGTTCAAGAACATAAGAGTATTTCCAAAAGAAAATAGAAATATTTCAAGAAGCCATATGATAACTCTCCAATTTTAGTATATTTAAAGGATATTTTAGAGATATTTGGAGAGTTATCTAAACAAATTTTGAGAGATTTATTTGAGATGATGATAAGATATCGATTTGGCATATTATTTAGGGGATTCCAAATAAAATGTCATAATTTCATATTAAATAGGATTAGTTAAAATTAGGTTAAAGAATAAATAAAGTTAAGAAAGTTTTGTTGGCTGTTTTTAGCATTGGTTTAAATAGTATTGGTAATTTATTTTAATTCTTGAAATTTAGTATTTTATATGATTTTGTTTTTCTTTCTTTTACTAGCCAAAAAAAAGAGCTACAGCATATTGGGCCAGAGATTGAGAAATAGAAAAAGAACTTTGGGCTGGAATCTAAAAGAAGAAAAAAAAAACAGAGAGGGATGACAGCGTTTTGAAGGAGGTCACAGGTTGGTTTTGTAAAGCAGCTATTGTTGATGGGTTGAACCATTGTTGGGCTGCCAACACAAGGAAAAGAAGAAGAAGGTCACAGACTGGTAAAAGAAAAAAAAAGCTGAGACAGAGGAAACCAGAGGGCTGCTGGGATCTGAAAGAAGAGAGCGGCGGCAGATTGTTCTGGAGGAGAGGGTTCCGAGTTGAAAGGAGCGGAGATTGAATAAGGAGGAGGCTACCTCCATCTCCATCATCCTTCACGATTCTACCATTACCACACCACCACCGTCATTCCACCATCATCAACCTCAGCATCATCGCTACACAGTTTTAGATCAAAAGTTACAGCAGAGGAGAGACAGTAACGCGAAGGAGGAAGGAAGGCAGCTGTGACAGTGACGGTAAGCTTCATCTTCAGCTGAACTAGAAAAACAGACTACCATCTTCTGAGAGTAGAGAGCAAGTGCTGAGGGAAAGAGCTGGAAAGCATCTCCTATAGCTGGAATGAAAAGAGTGATCGGAGAGAACCAGAGAGGAGATTTGGCGGCGCAGAACTGCTAGAAGACGTTGGACCAGAACCAGAACAGAGAAACCAAAGCAAGAAGAAGCAGTCAAATGGAGTAGGCAATACATTATTTTATTCTCTTCCCTGTTTATTAGGCGTTGTTTCTCTCTATCTATTTTATGGATTTAGAGCTAAATTGTGCTACTGCTGTGACTGTGTGTAAGGCCATATGTGGCTAATTTGTTTGAACTTAGAGTAGCTAGGAACTAAATTGGGATTTGAGCATGTATGAACCAATTAATTGTGCTTATTGTTATTTTAGTTTACTTAATCTTGTATTATTTTGTCAATTTAGTGCTTGATCACCACTAAGTATGATTTGGGGAATTTAGATTAGCCTTGGAAGAGGGATCTTAATTGGACCATAGGATTAAGTAATGTGGGATTAGAATTTATTCTAATTTGCCAATAGGATAGGAGTATACCTATTGGACCCATATAATCATATTAGAGTGAAATTGGACATTTATTGCCTCATGAGTAAATTAGTTAGGAATAACAATTTTAACTTGAGAGAGGGGTATTAGTAATTGGAAGATACTTATATCCATTTAAAATATAGATTAACAAATTAACATTAAGTGCATTTAATTGGGTAAATACATGCTCTAACCTTGAAAAAGGGATTAGCCACTCTAGGTTGTTTTTCCTCCACTGAAATTTCAAAAAAAAAAATTAAATTTAGGACTTTTGCTTTTGCTTAAATTGATTTTCAAATTATTTTCTTTCTTGATTTGCTTAATTTAAATGAACATGGGAAATTTAATGCCTAATCATTAGTTTAATTGAATCTCTGTGGGATGACCTTGATTTGCTACTATACTATTTCCACGGCCCGTACACTTGCGGTGCTTATTTAAAATTCAGTGGCATCAAGTTTTTGGCGCCGTTGCCGGGTATTCAAGGAAATTAGTGATTAGAATTAAAAATCCTTTAGTAGTTTAAGCTTGAGTTTTGTGAATATTTTTATTTTCATTATTTCTTGTTTGTCTTTCCAAAAAAAAATTAAAAAAAATGGATTATTCATAGCATTCATTTGGTTCAATGAGTGATAAATTGTGCTATCTTAGTTCTTTACAAGGAATGCATGAACATAAGAGAGAGAAGAGTTCAAGAACATAAGAGAGGCAAGAAGGAGCTAGGGTTTCAAGAAGCTAAAACCCAAGGTAAGAGCTTGAAATCAAAGTGCTTATGCCTTCTAATCTACCTAGAACCTCTTCTAACATCTTCTTCTTCTTGAAAATCATGGTTAGCAAGCTAAATCAAGAGAGAAGAGAGATAGGAGGGTAGAGTCCTGTAGAGAGAGAAAGTTGGAGCAATCAAGAGGTAATCTCACCAACTTTGATCCTCTTGCCTTATATGATGTTGTTATGGTTGTTGTTGTTGATTTTAGGTTGGTTTGGTTGGTGATGCCTTACTTTCATACCGTACAAAACAGTCCAAAACGTGACCTGATGCCAGATCAGAGACCAAAAACAGTTTTGAATCAATTTGGAAACCTGACTTCACTACAGGGTTCGAACCTATAGTTAAGTGGGTTTTTGAAAAGTTTTTCAAAACATTTTAGCTGTGGTCTCATTTCCGTTTTTCAAATCCATTTAATTCATTTGGGTATGTTTCAATTTGTTAATATCAGAGTACTTACTGAAGTTCTTAGAAGATATTCGGTTAAGTTTGTTACTAGAGGGTCTACCTAATGTGGTCACCCTTTTCTAGTTGATTTACTGCGATTACATACAAATTTTAGGGTCTAAAGTTGGTGTACTTCTACTACTCTGAGTACTAGTTTTACAAAATACCATTCAGCATTATATACAGATCTAAAAGTTAGATATCCAATAGAAAATAAACTTTAATTCTTCATTGTCTGAGCTGTAGGTTAGTTATTAGAAAGGGGTGAGATTTAAAAGAATCTCAGTAGTAACAAACAACACTCATATAGAATGCATACAGAGAAACATGATGTATCATCAATCACGTACTAAACAGTTCAATATTCATTCAACATTCAGAGATATGTTTATGCAATAAAAAATTATATTCAATAACTTACCGTCCCTTCCCACAACGCTGGGTATTCTACTATACCAAAGTCATTCTCATCTGAATGCTTAATGGGCAATTCTGCCCGATTCATGTTCACAGTTCAAGTATGTATCATGGCAATAATATGCATGAAGCAAGAGACATAGAATATGAGGAAGAAGTTACTACCTTAACCTTTCCAATGTTCTGAGATGTGTTACCAGTTCCTTGGTCGTCCCGAGCAGATATCGAATCCTATATGTGGGAATTCATGAATTGGACAGGTTATTACTTATCTCAATACTTTTGTATAAGTTAAACTAAATTATTCTTGAGTCATTCTTATGTTTATCATTGGTTTTAACTCGTTGGTTATTGTTTGAGTCATTTAAGTATCCCTTGGAAGCTCAAACAAAGGCCTATTGGGTTAACAAATGCCATATCAATCAACACCTTTTAGAAAAATATGAAATATAAGAAAAATAGGGTCTTGGCCACGACCAAGAATCTCCTATTTCTTGACAAAACTTTCAAAAATCATAACTAAATCTCTAAAAATTTAAATAAGGTGGTTCAAAGTTTTATATGACCTTGATTAAGTCTAATTTCAGAGAAAAATATAGCCATTATCTAAATGGACATAAATTAATACAGAATTCCCTTTTATTAGACACTGCTCTAAAATTTTTCAGTTTTACATGACCAAACTTTAAAAATGTATAACTTCCAGCATACATTTTCAAATGACCATTATGACCTATCAAATTAAAGCTTGATAAGTATACTTTTAGACTGAAAATTTTCAAATTTATTGGAGATTATTTTCCTATTAAAAAACGTCACCTAACCAGACTGCCACGCAGGAAATTCACACTGGCAGAAATTTGCAAAGTTACAAATTAAATTCCAATGATCCAGAATTTATAACTAGGGGCTAGTCCCACACAATTTTTCATGTAAAACACAATAGTAACATTAAAATGACTAAATTCCAACTCCTTATATGTGTCTTGTTTTGGCATAAATTTGACATATAATCCAAAAATTACCAAACTTTCAATTTAACCCTCAAACTAGTTTCATATGCCTTCTAAACATCATAAAATAACATGACCCTTTAAAACCCTAGTTTGACCAAAAATAGGGTAGAATTTCACATGCCAAAATCCTCAACCAACCAACACAATCCATAGCTCAAAATGAAGCCTAAAGCTCACCTCTTGCTCCTCCTTAGGTTCTTTATTTAGTTCTTCAACTTTTGCTCTTGTAGGATGGCTCAAAACACCTCTTATTGAAATTATAAAACCATATAAATGAAAATTTCATCATGAGGAACAATGTTTATGAAGTGTATTTAAGCCATAGAAGTGATCTACTAGGTCAAAATCAAAGAGGAATATCTCACTTTAACTTTGTTCTTCCTTTTCTCTTTCCTCTTGAACTTGGCCAAATTTGAGAGCTTGGAGAGAGAGTGAGATATGTTAAAATGGATTCACATCAGCCCTTTTAATTCACTTAACCGTGAGACACCAAGAAAAAGGAGGAAAATGGAGTAAAGAAAAATGTGTGGCTATAATGTCTTTTTGCAAAAAGTATGAGTTAATTTGGCTAACCATGATCAAGTTTACTTGGTTAACCTTTTTCCCTTCTCTTCTTCTTCTTTTTGACCATAAGTTACCTCCTAAAAGAGAGAGGAATTATTGACCAAAAATGTTCTCCAACAAGGTAGAAAAAGATTGACCAATCATCTCTTATTATCTTACTTTTTGGGTTAACTTTCAAGTTACAATTTTTGACTTTTCTTCCTTTCTACTTTCTTTGTTTTTTAACTAGTCAATGCCTATGGTTTAATTCAATCCTCTTTCTTCTCTTTATGGTTGTCTTAAACTAAAATCAATGCCCAAAAAGAGAGAAGAATTTGTCGATCAATTGACCTTAGTCTTATTAGGAAATGTGGACTCTTTGACTAAGCCTCTTCTTCCTCCTTTACCCTTAATATTGGTAATAATAGTTAATATGCCATTAACTCTTTCATTTCTCTTTGTTTGTATACTAATGGTCTAGATGGCCTTGTTTCTTTACTAGTGGCGTTATTCCCTTCTATTCTAATGTTTCAATTAGATTTTTTGTCATTCTCGACTTTAGACGAAAATTAGGTAATTTACTGATAGCTAATCAAGACTAAAGTCATTGTACAATTTCTAGGAACAATTCTATCATTAATTTCACTATTTATTTTGTACATTTAGCCCATGAGTATATTTTGGGATATTACAGTTGGTTTTGTAAAATTTTGGAAGATGAAACCCTAAGGGGTCATATTGCCAAAATTTCTATGGATCATGTTTTTCTAGTGTTTAGGTAGTTAAACATGTGATTAGGAGTGGAAAGGAAGGTGTTTGTGGCTTGAATGCGTGAAAACATGTTTTTCCCTCTTCCTCCTATTATTTGGGCCATACACAAAACAATAGGGAGGAGCTAGAATTTTTAAATTTTGATGGTTTCATTGGATTGAGAAGGGAAAATTGTGTAGGAATACAACTGTTCATGATTTTTTTATGTTTGTATGCAAATCAGGAAATTATTAAAGTTAAAAGGAAATTTTATTTGATTTATTTCACTGGAGGCAGTGTTATAATGCAATGAAATTAGTTAGTCAAAACTAGTCCAAAAATTATGAAATTTTACAGGATTAAATTAGAAAAATATATATTTAATTTGATAGGTAGATCATAATTTTTGGATTAGTAGATTAAAAGATATTGATTTTTAAAGTTGTGCCCTATTTCTAGAAGGAAATCTAGAACAGGGTAAGTTTGGTGAATTTCTGGGAACAATGTGGTTGAAATATCTAGACTTAAGTATTTTTACTTAAAATAAAACTTAAAGAGCTTCACATATGCTTTAGAACCAGTCAACTTGGAATTTCCTAGAATTAGTTATGATGTTTCAAAGTTGACTGAAAATCTGTGAGTTTTCTTGAAAATTGTAAAACTGCACTGTGTAGAAACTGTTGTAATTGTATTAGTTAACCAGTAGAATATGATTAAAGGTAGTAGTAATACAAGTAATAACCAGTTATTTGTACACATTAATTTATAGGAATTTGCAATAGACCAAGCCGAAACAAGAGTATAGGACGGATATTGGAACTGAAAAAAGACTCAGGTAGTAACTCTTTCTTTCATACATTATGTGATTATTTATATGCTTATGTATTCCATCTTCTATAACATGAGCATAGTATCTAGGACACGCATATTAGCTTAGTTGTGGTCTGGCACCCAACGGAGGCACAGAGTTAAGCTAGGGTTGGAAACAATTGTTTGGCTTTGGACAGTGTGCACACAACATTTTATCATTTTACATGACATGGTGTATTGCATATTTATTTTCACATTTTGTATGTTTGAAATGCATGTTTCTACTGAGATTTGCTCGAATCTTAACCTTTTTTCAACATTACAAACATTACATCTGAGGCTAGCAGCTCGAAGGGCAAGGCAGTAGTTACTGGTGAATAGAGTTCTGGTGCAGACTAAGCTGCCACTAGTTATTTAGCATTGTAATTTAGTTTCTTTTGAACACTTGTTCATTTGTAAATATTTTTCAAACCCTACAGGGGAATTCCTGTATTGTAAACAAGTATTTAATGTCAATATGTTTCTGCTATTTATGTATGCCTTGTGAACTATGCGCTTAATACTCTACAAATATCGAAATGTTAAGGGGTTTGACACTCTGGAACATTATTGTGATCACTATATGGCAAGTAGGGACAAAATGATCATTTTGTTCTGGACAAAATGGTCCTTTTGATCCTGAATGGTGGTAGTTGTTCTGTTACATGATATTGTGCATTACATGTACCTTTATAACATTTTATATGATTGATTGCATGTTACTACTAAGATTTGTTTGAAGCTCACCCTTTTTGTAAATTAAAATTAATTTAGCTAGAGGAAACGGCTTGAAGGGCAAAGAGGTAGATACCGGCAACTGAGGGTTCTGGTGCTTATCAAGAATTTTAGTGTTGGTTATATGCTTATCTTTTTATGTATTTTGGGATTTGTAATTAATATGTACAAACCCTGTGGGGATTTCCTATAATGTAATCAAGTACTTTATATCAGTATGTTTCTGCTATGTTTATATGCCCACTGAACAATGCGTATTTACTCTGATAAATGTCAAAATATTGAGGGGTTTGACATCTTCGATCTCCTTACCATATTTACTGTACAATGCACTATTTTTGTTTTTCATTTTCCTAATGGATATGATTGATCTGTTGTAGCTTATATATATATATATATATATATATATATATATATATATATATATATATATATGTGTGTGTGTGTGTGTGTGTGAGTAATTAAATATATCATGCAAGTAATAGGTACACTTTTTTATAATACTTAAAGGCTCTAAGACTAACTATTATAGCCTTATTTGAATTATCAAAATATCCATTATTTGCAAATGCATATCTTAATTACATATATGTATATAGGCACTATATATACACATTAACAAATAGAGGTTATCTTGTTAAGTTCGAAGGCTCTAATTAAGCATGCATGCATACGTATGTACGTATATACATATGTGTAATAGCCTTTGACATCAATAAGATAGCCTTTATTTGTGCGCACACATGTATATAATAATTTTTAAAAAATAAATTATATTGTACGAAAAAAGTGGCCTTTGGAATAGTATAATTGTGTTGGAAAACTATGTCATATAGCTTTGTGTGGTGACATGTGAGCACTTTTGAGATAGAACTAGCATCCTTCTGCATATCATAATTGGAAAATAGTATAAGTAATTACATCTTTAAGTAATACCAAGTAAGAATATAATGACATGAATGTCAAGTTCAACTTGAAGCTAAACTAGGATAAAGTGGAGCCAAAAGATCCCGATTCAAGATAAATTCATGAGGAAGTGGGATCTTTTTGAGATCTACTCTAGCATTTAGAAATTGGTTAATCGTTAAAGATATAAGTACTTGATGCCCTGCCCAAGAATGAGACCCAAGTCCTAGTAGCCCTACTAAATGGCGATTCAACATAGATTATACATCTTGGAATGTGATTCTTATAATCATATAAAAGAGTGCTTCTACTAGTCTCAGAACCACTCATCATCATCACAAGATTTATATTTGTTTTCAACATGTACACTATATGAAGGTCTACTTTTTTGTACAATGCATTTTTGAAAAAACAACAACATTTGGAAACAATACTTGATGGTTGTTTGAGACAACTATAAAAAATTATCACACTTGATGGTTATAAGGAACAACTATCAAGTATATCTAATATACTTGACAGTTATTAAAGAAAAAATGTCAATTAATGATACCTATGGCTTATAAAAAAACTCAAAACATGGCGATTTTTCTGTTAGAACAATCAAATGTGGAATCAAATATTTGATATTTATGAACCATCAAATATTTTCTTTAGGAATATATGACGCATCCTTATTTGAAGAATTATTGGTGAAAATAATTGTCACATATTTACAATTTTGTCATAGAGTTAATGGAAATAGTTGGAAGGTTGAATTAATCAAGGTGATTAATATATAGGCATCTTATAAAAGGTTTAAGGTGTTGGGAGGTTTTATCCTTACCTAGAGGAAGGTTAAATTGGTCCTCACCTCATATGTGAGATTGGGGTTAGTGTGCCCTTGAGAAAGGATTTAATTGTTTCCATATTCATCATGTTTGGATAATTGATTGTTATTCTTATTGTATTTCCTGTTGGCTCATATATTGTCCATAAAGATTATGTTTTTTGTTTTTGTTTTTCTGCTTGCTAATTAAATCATAACAACAAAACTGACAAGTTTTTGTCTAAAAAATTGAGTGTAAATTATATGCCACTTACCATAACAAAGGGTGTGTTTGTTGCAACGAACATATAAAAGTCTGGACTCTCTTTATGTCATTCATTTTATTGACGGTGTCCTACACCATGGCAAATGGCACAGTGGCAACTCCCCTCTCTGTGCCATTTGCCACGATGAAGGGTGCCGTTTGCCACACAAGTTTTATAAAGGGCTAAGGTACGATTTTAGCAATAAAGTTTTGTTTGAGGGGCGTCTAGAACAAATAAGTTTTAAAAGGGGTAAAAATAACAATGAACAATTAAAAATGGTGCAACTTTAACAAAACCGTTAAATTTGACCTAACACTATTAAGAGTTTTCTTCTTTTATAATTTAACATCGTTAGGTCAAATTTAACATTTTTGTTAAATGTGCACCTTTGTTAATTGTTCATTATTATTTTTGCCCCTTCCAAAATTTATTTGTACTAGTCACCTCTGAGGTAAAACTTTGTTGCTAAAATTGCACCTTAACACTTTTATAAATAAGAATGACACATTCTAGTGCCTTAGCATTAAAGATTTGAATGTAGAGGGTTTGAGCTCTTTTAGGGCACGAGACTTGTAGGCTATAAGGAGTCTCTTTCGGATTTCTAACAGTTTGGTAATTGTTTCTAAACCTCTACTTCCTTCTTTTTCATGGGTTTTTGGGATTTTTGAATGATCTAAGCTATAGTTGATGAACAAATTGGGGCTTTTGCTAAAACATAGGTCCTAGTTGTTTAAACTTTGTATTGTTGATTGATAAACTCTGTTGGGGCCTAGTCTAAAGCTCTAATTGTTTCTATTCATGAATCTATCATATATTTCTCATGATTGAGTAACTTGAATTTACTTTAGCGGGTGCGGTTTAGCTTTAAAGTTAATATAAAATTATTATAGACTGATTTAGTGTGACACCCTATTTCTGTACTATCTATATATGGTTTTTCTTGATGAATTTGAACCACTAAGCCAGGTTTCAATCTTGGGATGAAAACACCTTTGAAAGTAATTAAAAATCCAACCTAAACATAGGGTTCAAACCTATAATTGAATGGGCCATTCTGAAAAATTTAAAACTTTAAAAAATAGTTATCTAGTGGTTTAAAAAATTCATTATTACTTATCATTCCTTTGTTCCATTTATTATTATTCGAGTGTTTTTATGCTCTTATCCTAGTATATTGATGGTTAACCTATGGGCAATTAACATACAATTTTCCAATCATGATTCAATTATTCTGCTCGATGTAATTACCATTTCGTTATGCATATACAGTCTACTAAGGCTATCCCATGCTACGCATACTATACTACCACTATTGCTACAACTATAAGTACTATCTTCACTATGTTTATATAGATACATATACATATAAACCATGTAGCCACATGAGGCTACCAAAATACATAAGTCTAATCAAAATTAGTATATAGATAACCAACATAAATTATTTCTTCTTATCCACCTTCTTATTTCTCCAAAATCAATACCTTCTTTCCCCTTGAGCTGCTTGCTGCTCTTGCTGTATATCATTAATGGAAAGAGTAAGATTTGCGAGAATCTTAATAGTAACAGCATTCAATCATAAGATATGCAAGTTCACAAAGAATGCTAAACAAACCATCATATAATTAAGTATTTAGAAATCAAGATGCAACACAATGTCATTCATAGGACTCAACAGTCTAAAACAACACAGTTGGTATAACAAGTCTTACAGCCCAAGGATAAACCTCATGTTGGAATAATAGATCTTAAGCCCAAGGATACACCCCATGCAACACATGCACTCTCAGGTCTTACAGCCTTAGGGCATACAGTCCCTTTCAACACGGATTGTACAATAGCTCTTATAGCCCAAGGATACACCCCACGTAACAAATGAACTTTCAGGACTTACAGCCTTACTCTGAATGCATATCAGGTCTTACAGCCTAGGGTTACACCCCATACAACAAACACACTTTCAGGTCTTGTGGCCTTAGGATACACAATTCAAACATTAAATCATATACTGATTAAATGAATATAATTAATGGTAAACACATGCATGCAGAAAAATACATATTATATGAGAAAGGAAGTTACTACCTAACTGACTTTCCTAGGTTTTACCTTCTTTAATTTGAGTCCTCTTGGGGTTCAAGCAAATATTGTATCCTATAGTTTAAAATTCATGAATAGAGGGGTCATTACTTATTCCAATTTATCAACATAATAAATATTATGTTATTCTTGACCCACTCATAATTCTTGTCCTTTATCTTCAATTTGTTGGTTATCTTTAATACTCTTTTATGCTTATGTCTAAAGTGTTTCTAATTTAGGACATCCAATATGCTTTTCACTATTGTGATTTAGGTACTCAATATGGTTAAATTGGTCTCTTAAACATGTCACTAATCCTCAAATTGTCCTCTAATCACATTTTCCTTAAAACTGGAAATTCTAGAATTAAACCTAAGTCTAACTCAATTTTTAAGTAACTTTGGAAAATCGCATCTTAGGTTAGAAAATTTCAAATAAGGTAGTTCAAACTGTTAGATATGATTAGTTTTGATGATGTCAAATATAGATATAAGATATTAAGAGCAAAAAGTTTTCTTAATATATTTATCTCTTTATATTGACTAACTACTATATTTAATGTTGTATATTTTATAGATTAGTCAAAGAGATTGGAGAAAGAAAAGTTTCAAGGAACTAATGGGAATATCAAGATTCAAGTTCCTAGAAGAAATACTGATAAGAAGGGAATTCAGAAGTCACTGTAGCGATTGGTACTGTTTGGACTATTTGGAACTCTTTGGCATTGTAGCTACCGAGTGATTTTAATAATCACTCGAGTGATTTTCAGAATCACTCGAGTGATTATGAAAATAGTGAAAATCACTTGCAGTGATTCATTGTTCACTCGAGTGATTTTTTGTTTTTCATGCTATGTTTTCTGTTCAGTTGAGCGAGGTTTGGTTATTCGATCATATCTCCCAAACTACAACTCTGATTGAGACCAAACTAGTTGCATATGAAAATAGACTCCCAATACGTTATTTTGACATTAGAAACAACATCAAAGGAGCTCATATAAAGGAGATATAAGTGTTTGAATCTGCCCTTTATATCAGTATAACTTTCTAGAACAGTTTTGGTATTTTAGCCATAACTCTCAAACCACAGATCTGATTGAGTTGAAACTAGTTCCATATAAAACTAGACTTCAAGATCTTTCCATGGATATATAATACAACAATTTTGAAGCTATATTCGAAGAGTTATACCATCTATAATTTGACCACTATTTGCTATCAAATTGGAAGTGGAGTTTCGAGTTCAAGTGATCTGAACAGAGAGCACCCGAGTGATTTTTATAATCACTCGAGTGATCATTAATAATCACTTGAGTGATATGTGTCAGAATAAAGATTACTTCCAGTGGCGCAGAAATCACCGAAAGAATTTTTCATTGTTTGCAATTTCACTCCCAGTGATACCGAAATCACTCGAGTGATATGAGATTTTTCAGAATCACTTCTAGTGAATCAAAAATCACTGCAAGAAAAATTCACTGTTTCAAAAATCACTCCCAGTGCAGCCAATTTCACTCGAGTGATCTCTGAAAATTGCTGAATCATTTCCGGTGAATTTCACTCTTTCTCAAATCACTTCCAGTAAGCCTAAATGCATCTTCAGTGAAAGCCCATATGCACCAGATCACGTCTAAAACTGATAACTCAAGTGATGAATTGATTTTATCAGTATTGCTAGACCAGTACACCTCCGTCTCTTAATTACGCCAAGTCTTCATTTATGTGATATGGTCCTTTTGGCTCATCACCACCAGTAGATTACAATGCACTCTGGAAGTCTATGATAGAAGCCATCCAGAGATATTAAAGTTTCTCTATGCGCTTGAGTTTGGTATGAGGAACTCGAGTTCTTGTGTTGATGAAGCAAAATGGAATACAGCGATTAATCCGAATGTGTTCATATGTTATGCAATCTTTGTGTTTTCACTTGCTATCATTCTTAGACATTGCTTAATACTTATTTCAAGTGTGAAATAGGGGCTCAAGCGTTTGGGTTAAATCTTCAAGTCTGGAGGTGACTCATGGAAAATATCATCACACGAAGAGATAATTCCCAGAATGCAGAAATTCAGTTTCTGATTATTAATCCAATGTATTCATGACTAATACTTCATTGTATCAGTGGTTGAAGTGTTTCTCCAAATTAATAATGAAGATTATATAGGAAGAGACAAAAAGATGTTTGACAGAAGTGAAGCATCCGATCGTAACAGCTCTCTCTCAGTGTTGTACAATTGTTATGCAATATCAGTACACATGGAAAATGACGGACCAATATTCAGCAACAACAAATCATGGGCAACAACCATATTTAACAGACGTTGAACTATTTGTCGGATCAACGGGCAAACTGTAAGAAGCGCTGAAACATATGACAGAGCACGATCAGCTGGAAAATATTTAAATACAGTTGCAACGTTCATCTTTTGAACGCCAATATTCAACAGAAAACTCAACAGACCAATGGGCAAATATTCAAATACGTGCAACGGTCAAATGGACCAATTGACTCTAATGGATGCTTAACAACGGTCCTCTTCTATAACTTAGCTATATATAGAAGAGGGTTCAAACTCAGAAGATAGAGTACAGAAGAAAGAAAAACAGAAGCATGTTGATATCCTGAGTCTTCCGCCTCTTGCACTCTTTGTTCTTATCTATTTATATAGGATGTATCTGTGAGAGTGAGATTATTTGTGTTATACTTCAGTGAGCATTTATCTACTCTGTGAGAGAGTCTGTAAACACACTATCTATACTTCTGTATTGATCTCAAGGTAGAGGGACCTTGAGAAGGTTGATTACCTTACAGGAAAGTTGTAGAGAGAATTTCTAGTAGTACTTTCTGCTCGTAAGACTTACAAGGTGTAAGCAGTAGAGAATTTTGCTGCTCGTAAGACTTACAATGGTGTAAGCAGGAGAGAACGTTGCTGCTCGTAAGACTTGCACAGGTAAGCAGGAGAGAAAGGTGTTAGAACTGGCTGACACCCAAGAGGGGGGTTAATTGGGTGTGTGATAAGAAAGTATGATCTTTTAAATCTTTTCGCAACTTATCAAATCAATACATGCGGAAGTATAGAAACATAAGCATATATGTAAATCATATATGCTGGAAATGTAAAAAGTTTAGGGAAGAGAATATGCAAACTGTGATTTATCCTGGTTCGGTCCAATCCACGATGACCTACGTCCAGTCCCCAGGCTCCTCCTGAGATTTCCAATCTACTATCTACTTGTTTAATCAGGCATAAGAAAAGCCTTTACAAATTCACAAGAGTTACTCCCCCTTACACACTGTAAGGTTTACTCCTTCTTACAACAAGTCGAGCAAAGCAATCCCAAAGACCTTTCTCTCATGCTTACCCATGCAAGTCTTATGAGCAGCAACGTTCTCTCCCGCTTACACCACTGTAAGTCTTACGAGCAGCAACGTTCTCTACTGCTTGCACCTTGTAAGTCTTATGGGTAGAAACTCTTACTGGCGATTCACTCTACAACTTCCACCGTAAGGTGATCAATCCTCTCAAGGTCCCTCTACCTTGAGATCAATACAGAAGTATAGATGAAATGTTTACAGACTCTCTCACAGAGTAGATAAATCCTCACTGAAGTACAATTCAAATATTCACTCTCAAATGTACATGACAATGAAAACAGATATTAACGGAGAGTGTGAGAGATGAAGATTTATGACAGTAGCATGTTGACAGTTGGGTTCTCGTTACTTCATCATTTATGTTCGCTGTAGTATTTCTCTGTAAATCTCTCTATCTTCTTCTTGAATGCTTCAGCTTATATAAGATAGGTTGAGAGCCGTTGGAGTATTCAAGTATTTTCCCGTTGTAAGCTGATTGTGTGCTCAGACAGAAAGTTCAACGGTTATGCCCATTGATCGTAGTGCTCTGACAGATGCTTCAACATTTCCTGTTGATCTCTTACAAATGTTTCAGCGTTGCTTTCTTTCTGTTTTGGATGTTAGTTGAATCGTTTATTGAGTAGTCATGTTGCCCATGATTTGTCGTCACTCAATATTGATCTGTGTATGCCATGTGATCGGTAGTGCATAACGCCTGTAAATCCACTCAGAGAAATAGCCGTTAGAAAACATCACTCGGGTGATTACAGACTTCACTGGTAGTGATTTATGAAAACTGGAGAATTACTGGAAGTGGACTTGATTTCACTGGAGGTGATTCTCAGAAAATAATATTCCATTATCAGCATCCCTCGAGTGTACCATGAAATCATTTGAGTTGTTTTCTTGTTTCTGTCATACTTCTGGAAGTGATTTACAGAAGCATTTCACTGGCAGTGGCTTTGTAAGAGTAAGTATATCATTGACTGGATGATAATGATCCCTTGAGTAATTTCCATGATTCTGTGAAGTTTCTGAAGGTGATTCTGATAAGCTGCCACTGGAACTGATTCGGACTCAGAGAAGAGTATGCTGAGTAATAACTGGGAGGTATTTAATTAACTGGAAGTGCATTAGGAGTGATATACCAAAATAAACATATCACTTGAGGCATATTAACTTTCACTTGGAGGTGCATTTAGGTTCACTGGGAGTGATCTCATCTTCACGGGAAGTGATTCTGATTCATACTGATATACTGGCAGTGATTTGATGTCAACCGGAAGTGATACTGAGAAAATAGCTAATCACTCGATTGAATTCAGCTGTACTGGGAGTGATTTTCAGAACAGTGAAATTTTCTTCCGGTGATTTCAGAGCCACTGGAAGTGATACTGAAAATTTCACATATCACTCGAGTGTTTTGGAGATCACTGGAAGTGAATTTCGAAACAGTGATTTTTGATTCACTGGAAGTGATTTGAGAAAGAGTGAAATTCACTGGAAGTGATTCAGCATCCATTGGAAGTGATCTTCGAAAACAACATAATCACTCGAGTGATTTTGGCATCACTGGAAGTGATTTTGCAAACATTAAATTTTTCTTGCAGTGATTTCAGGCGCACTGGAAGTGATTTTGAAAAATCTCATATCACTCAAGTGATTTTGACATCACTGGAAGTGAAATCCAGAATAGTGAAAAATTCTTGCAGTGATTCTGGCGCCACTGGAAGTGATTTGCCATATCACTCGAGTGATCTGTTCTTCAGATCACTTTTACTTTGTTGTTGCGTTTCCAGTTCTTTAGCAAACAGAGGTAAACCTCCAGATGACATAACTCTTAGAATATAGCTCTAAAATTTATGTATTATATATAAATGGAAAGCTCTGGAAGTCTAGTTTCATATGGCACCAGTTTCAGTTCAATAGGATCAGTGGTTTGAGAGTTATAGCCAAAATACCAAACCTGTTCCAGAAAGTGACGCTGATATGAATGCCAAATTCAAACAATTATATCTCCAACATCTGAGCTCCTTTGATATTTCTTCTAGTGTCAAAATGACGCATTGGGAGTCTATTTTCATATTCAACTCGTTTCGTCTCAATCGGAGTTGTATTTTGGGAGATATGATCAAATAACCAGACCTCGCTCAGCTGGACGAACAACAGAGCATGAAACGCTGAACATCACTCGAGTGAATTAGTGAATCACTCGAGTGATTTTTACTTTTTCTAGAATCACTCGAGTAATTATTAAATCACTCGATGCTATAGTGCCAAACAGTTCCAAACAGTGCCAATTGCTACAGTGACTTCTGAATTCCCTTATGATCAGTATTTCTTCTGGGAACTTGAATCTTGATATTCCCATTAGTTCCTTGAAGCTCTTCTTTCTCCAATCTCTTTGAATAATCTATAAAATATACAACATTAAATATAGTAGTTAGTCAATATAAGAGATAAGTATATTATGCAAACTTTTGCTCTCATAATATTTGATATCTTTATTTGTCATCATCAAAACTAATCACATCTAACAAAAGGTCTTTGGGATTGCTTTGCTCAACTTATCGTAAGAGGGTGTAAACCTTACAGTATGTAAGGGGGAGTAACTTCGTAAGAGGTTGTAGTGGCTTTTCTTGTGCCCGATTAAACAAGAAGATAGTAGATTGGAAATCTCAAGAGGAGCCTGGGGACTGGACGTAGGTCATCATGGGTTAGACCGAACCAGAATAAATCACAGTTTGCATATTCTCTTCCCTAAGCTTTTACATTTCCAACATATAAGATTTACATAACTGCTTATGATTTTATACTTCCATATATATTTATTTGATAAGCTGCGAAAAGATTTTAAATGATAATACTTTATTATCATACACCCAATTCACCACCCCTCTTGGGTGTCAGCCAGTTCTAACACAAACTTCTATGTGAAGCTCTTGAAGTCCCATATATAAGTAAATACTACTCAATATCAATTTAAGGTTCTAAGTTCCCAAAATCCATGACCAATCTGACAACCTTATTAAGAAACACATAATTTTCTAAGATTTTATACTAAATTTTAAAAATTCATAACTTATAAATTACATATCCAATTCCAAAGTTCTAATGTTATATTGAAATCCACAAATATCTACTTTAAGGTAAAAATAATCACACAACCAAATTACTAGATTAACTGCATGAAATATGTCCATTTTCCCACTGTCAGAATCCTGAAACCCATATTATTCCCTATTTTTTTACCAAACTTCCAAAACTCATAACTTTCTCTCTAGATATCAAATTGATTCATTCTAAGACTCATTTTAAATACTTGGATGTGTATTATTTCCCTACCAAATTTCATAAACATTGGACAAGTTTGGACTGATTAAAAAAGAGCATGAAACTAACTGACTCTCTACAAATCAAAGATTTAATGTGTGACTTTATCACACAAGAACTCTATCATTTTCACTACATATTATGTTCTCCTTGAATCTATTGCTTACTACACATCCTAAACTATCAAGACCTTAAAGAAAAAGAAGAAAAGTCTACTTATGGTCTTTGTTTGAGCTTTTGCAATATCAGGCAGAAATATGCAATTTTTCTGATGACTGAAATAGATCAAGATATTGACATGTAATAATGGTTTTGGACTCTAAACCCCAGCCATTTAGACCCTACAAACTCCTACTCACATGCTCTATGTTTGCTGCCTTTGTAACAGAACCAAGAAACCCCAAAATCCTCTCTGTATCTTAAGCTTTACAGAAACAACACTTTCCGGTGACTTCTCTCTCACTCTAGCCACCTAAAACAGCCAAGAATCCACTTAAACCAAATGGTAAAAATAAGCTATAGGTGTAGGAGACTCACCTATACAAATTTTTGGTGCTACATGTGAGGTTTGGCTCCTCCTTCTTCCTCTTCTCCAGTGGTTCCTCCGATTTCTCTCTCTTGCTCAACGTCTCTCTATCTCTCTCTCTTTCTCTCACTCTTTTTCTTCTGACCAAAACTTAAAAATGAAATGGAGAGGGGTGTGTGTGTTGTTTTAATTGAAGTTTGTTGTATATGTACATATGGGTGATGGGTCAGGTATCGGAGGATCCAAATTGAGAGAAAAAGATAAGTATGTTAAGTAAGGTGTATAATACCCCAAATTTTGGGATTAAAGGCTTGAGGTTAAGCCTAGATTAAGCGGACTGCTAGACCCCGGTTTAGTGAATGTCCAAGTGAGAAATGATATTTATCCCAAAATTCCATAATATCTTTGGAAATTAAAATGGAAATAAAAGGTAAGGGCAAAATGGTAATTTTTCCAAAAGATGAGAAATGAGGACGTTTCCCTAATATTCCCTATGATTTGATTTGGATGGAAATTAAAAGGAGGGAAATGACTACTTGATGATTAATAAGCTAAGCGGGTGAATTATTATCAAGTAAAGTCAAAGAGCCAAAAGCATAAGGCTTTAGTTGACCACTTGAGGTGGTGTAATGGGATAATTTGAGAGTAATTATACTCTCTTATTTCTCATTAATATTGGTGGAATGATGAAGGAAAATAGAAAGGAAACTTGTTGTGCAAGAAATGAGATAGGTGGACTAATTGAGTAAAGGCCACCGGATGATTTATTAAGTCATCATCAATTCTCACTCTTTCTTGTGCAATTAAAAGGGAAAGGGAAAGAAATTATAAACAAGAAAGAGAATGGATGAGAACAAGAATGAGACGGAAAGAACGAGAGAACGCGAAGGAGAGAGAGAAGAGAGAGAAAGTTGTGATTCATCGGAACTCGTCTGAAATGGCGTTTTCTCTCAAAGTACCCAGTACAAACATTCTTCTACTCATCCTGAGCTTCGATTCAATGGTTTTGGATTCTCGTTTGGAGATGGTTGGTGTCGTCTCACCGGCCGGAGCGTCGCCAGAATTCTGGACCGAATTCAGAAGCGTGTAGAGGTAAGCGTAAGCTTCCTTTCTACCATTTCGGTTTGTTGTTTGGATGAGTATTTTGAGAGTTGGATACTATTCATCTCTCATTCTATTTGTGTTTTGGGGGCCTTATGATGTCTGATGGATGTCTAAATGGCTAATCATGTAATAAGAAGTAGAAAGGAAGGTATTAAGTCAAAGAAATGAAGGAACCGGCACAACTCTTCTGAGAACTCTAAAATGGCTGCCTGAGGTGTTCCATGAGAAAAGAGTTGGAATTTCATTAATTGGATGATTCCATTGAGTTCAGAAGAGAAAATTGTGTTGGGTTCATGTTAAAGGGAAACTGAGAAAAGGCCTGTAGTGTGAAATGACCAAATTACCCCTTAAAGGCTCTAAGTAAGGGCTATCAAGGGTATTTTCATCATTTAGGCCTGAATTTGACTAATATGAAGTCATAAATGGATTCTACATGTGAAATAGTGTAGTATTGGCCCATATCATAATTTCTGTAAAAGTATAGTTGTGCTGGGCTTCCGGGGGCATTTTGGTAATTTAGCATAATTGGGCTAAGTTATCAACTAATACGAGTTTAGAATGTTATAAGGATGAGTAGTGACTCATGTATGCTATGTTTGGGAATTCTAGGACTCGATGAATGGACGTGCCCGAACCGGAGCAAAGACAAAGGATTGAGGAAGGACGTGAAGTCCTACAGGTAGTGAACTTACATTTCCTACGTGTGTATGATATGTATGTCTTACATTGATTATGTGACTGCTATGTCTGTTTGTGTGAAACATGTATGATGGGTTGAAGCTCTATTATATTTGTGCAATGGCCATATGTATGTCATAACATCAAGCACGCAGCATGTCATTATGTTGGCATGAAATAGTGTAGGCAAGCATGTCATGCATTCATATGTATCTGTCATACATAGTGGTACTGTTCACTACTAAGATTCTCTTGAATCTCACTCCTCCCAAACAACCATTTTAAACAGGTTGAAGGTTGCGTGGAGTTATGCTCGGAGGAGGAGTTGCTGAGGAGAAGATCGTCATTTAATGTAATGGATTTACATTTGATAGCCTTGTGTGGCTTGCAGTATATGTGTATGTATAAGTATGTATGAATGATTGTTGTTAAAGCAGAGAACTACTCTAATGTAATGAGAGAAATGCTCCAGTGTAAATAAAGAGAACGGCTTTTAGTTTATTTAAAATAATCGCTCGCTTACTCTAATATGTGGAACTAAGAGCCGGTGAGGTAATGTAAGGAAGGGTGTTTCAATTTTTGGTATCAGAGCATAGGATAGTTTTATGCTCATATGTGACGGTCATTACAAGGTGTCCGTGTGTGTGTGTATTTTAATATAGGTATTTTTTTATCCTATTAATCACACACACTAGGCTCTAATTTTTCCCCTTTTTGTATAATTTAAGATTCCTTAAATTCTTTAGGATTCATAATTTGGCTTATTTTATGACCTCTATCTATTTTTCCTTGAATTTTCAGAAAAATAGGCCTCTAAATCCCAAAATTGATTTTAACATTATTTAAATATTTTTTTGGGGAAAATTTATCCCTTTTACTAATTTTAGGAATGTTACAATTCTCCCCCGTAAAATAAATTTCATGCTCAAAATTTGATACATACCTTAAGGCATAAATTCTGGATATTATTTCTTTATGTCTTCTTCCACTTCCCAGGTTGCTTCCCTAGGAAACAATCCCTTCCAGACCACTTTGACAAATGAAATGCTTCTACGTCTGAGCTGTCTATCCTGATGATCAATAATTCGTTCTGGCTCGACTTCAAAAGTAAGATTATCTTGCACGACAATATCTTCATGTTCAATTACATTTTCAGGGTCTGGCTGGTATTTCTTTAATTACAAGACATGAAAAACATAATGCTATCCAATTCTTGACAATATTTCAAAAGGACCAAGATATCTAAGGCTAAGCTTCTTTGTTTTCATTGCCTTATTGATACCTATGACTGGTGAAACTTTTAGAAAGACGTGTTCACTAACCCCAAATTCCAGAGGTCTCCTCCTCCTATCAGTATAGCTTTTATGTCTACTCTGTACTGCAAGGAGCCTCTTTTTAATAATTTTTATATGCTCTATGGTTTGATCTACAAGTTCAGCCTATATAATCTTCTCTCAGTTAATTCAGTCCAGCAAAGCGGTAATTGACACTTCTTTCCATACAGTACTTCATACGAAGCCATCTGAATACTCACGTGATAACTATTGTTATAAGCGAACTCTACGAGTGAAAGAAAATGATCCCAACCTTGCTTGAAATCCAATACACACATTCTTAGCATTCTTCTAGCATTTGTATGGTTCTCTCTGTTTGTCCGTCAGTTTGAGGATGATAGGTTGTACTGAACTTTAATTTAGTACTTAGAGCTTTATGTAGAGACTTCTAGAATTTTGAAGTGAATCAAGAAGCTCTATCAAATATAATACTGCTTAGAATACCATAGAGTTTAACTATCTTGTTTATGAAAATCTCTACTAGCTTGTCAATAGAATAGTAAGCGTTAATCAGTATAGAATGATCTGACTTCGATAGTCGATCAACAATTACCCAAATTGCATTGTAGTTCTTCGTTCTGGGTAATCCTACAACATAATCCATAGTTACGCTCTCCCATTTTCACTTAGGAATATATGGACTTTATAGAAGCCCTGATGGTCTTTGATGTTCTCCCTTCGCTTTTTGGCCTATGAGGTAACATGCAACGTATTTGGTTACATCACCTTTCATACCTGGCCACCAGTACAAGGACTTCAAGTTGTGATACAACTTGACTACTCCTAGGTGAAAATAGTATTTGCTCTTGTATGCCTCCTCCAGAATTTTCTATCTCAGTTCATCCTTTAATGGAACATATATCCTCTTCTTGTATCTAACCAGTCCACTCGGCAAAAGTTCATACTCCTAAGTCTCTCCCTATTCGATTTTGACCCTAATTGACTTCGCTCACTCATCTTACATCTGAGCTTCTTCAATTTCATCTCTTAGATCACTTTCTTCTTGGTTAGCACTATAGCCACTAAGCAATATTTGATTTGATAAGTTTAGATATCTGAATCCTTCAAGCAGTTTCTATTCCTAAATCATGATGACTACCACCTATATTATTTTTTGACTAAAGGCATCAGCTACAACATTTGCTTTATCTAGATGGTATTTAATTTCCAAGTTATAATCTTTTATCATCTCCATCCATCTTTGTTGTCTCTTGTTCAACTATTTTTTATCATGTAAGTATCTAGGACTCTTGTGGTCACAGTACAGCTATATGGTCGCACCATATAGGTAATGTCACCATATTTTCAAAGCAAAGAAAATCTCTGTAAAGCTCTAAATCATGTGTAGGTTAATTCATCTCATGAGGCTTCAGCTATCAAGAGGCATACGCTACCACTCTGCTCTTTTGTATTAGGGCACATCCCAATCCCTGCTTACTCACATCACTGTAAACTATATAGCTTAGACTCGGATCGAGGATAATCAACATTAGTGCAGATATCAGCCTCTCCTTTAGCTCTAGCAAGCTGCTTTCACATTTGTCATCCCACTTAAACAACTGATTCTTTCAAGTAAGCTTTGTCAATGGCAAGGCAATTTGAGAGAAGTTTTGAATAAACCTTCTGTAATAATTTGCTAGACCCAAAAAAATGTGTATTTCAGTGGCAGTTTCTGACCTCTTCCAGTTCAGTACTACTTCCACTTTACTGGGATCTACTGAGACCCCATTATGTGAGATAACATGGCCAAGGAATTTAACCTATAAAATCCAAAACTCACATTTGCTTAGCTTTGCATAGAGCCATTTTTCATTCAAGACGCTCAGCACTATTCTCAAGTATACTTCATGCTCTTCTTTTCTCCTTGAGTATATCAAAATGTTGTCGATAAAGACCACTACAAATTGGTCTAGATATTGTTGAAAAATTCGATTCATGTAATCCATGAATACGATAGGTGCATTGGTCATTCCAAAAGGCATCACCAATAATTCATAATGCCAATTATAATATCCTAAATTTTGGGACTATATACTAGAGAATAAGCCTAAATAAAGTAAACTACCAAGCCCATGTTAGTAAAAGTCCCAGGAATGAATGAGAAATAGAGTGAAATTTAGAAACCGCACCCATAATAAAATATGAATTTCGGTGCGAATTAGTCAAAGGAAAGTACACGATTCCTTTCCAATATGTCAGTATGACATAAAACCTAACCCATATCTAAAGGAGAATGGAAGAAGTGTCTAGAAATCATTAAGAAAGACTAATGGAAAAACAATTAATATTTCCATAATCATGGGCAAAAGAGACAATTGCTACTTGGTCTTGAGGTTAGAAATGGAAATTAAGATGAAGGGCTAGGATTTGTTCTTCAAAATCAATAGTAATGATAAAGAATGAAAAAGTAACACAAATCCCTTCCCTTGCATTGTTAAAAATGTCCAAACACTCAAAGAAAAAAGAGAAAGAGAGCCAACTCAACGCACCCTCACCTATTAGTCAAAAATTGTGCAAGGACATAAGAGCAAGGGGAGAGAGAATTCAAGTAATATATTTCCTCAATTTAACTCATGTTGGATGTCTAAGACAATAAATAAAGAAAGAGAGAGAATTAGATCAAAACAAGTATATATCCATAGACCAAGTAAAAAAAAAGGAAAGAAGAAGGGAAGAAAAGTCTAATGCTTCCAACCTTGTTCAACTTAGGAAGTTGACCAAAAAGTAACATTTCAAGAGAGGAATTCGTCAACAAATTTTCTTCCTCTTTCATCCAAGAAGGAAGGTCAAGCTAAGGGGAGAGAAGGAAGTGTGAAGTTTGAATTAACCAAACCAACTTTAGTTAATTAACTAGCTACTTTTTACAAGACACCACAAGATTATGACACATCATCTTTCCTTGTTTTCTTGGGCTCATTGTTGTCCAAGTTTTAAATAGGATGAAGATTGAATATTTAAATCACTTTACTCTCTCACTCACACTCATTTAGATGGCCAAGGTGAAGCATGAGGAAAGAGAAAGAAGACAAGGTTAAGGTGAGAACTTTTACTTGAATTTTCACCTTGAAAAAAAATACTTTTCATAAACATTGTTGCCCTTGATGAGAGCTTCATTTCTATGGTTTTATATTTTCAAGGGAAGGTGTTTTGAGTCATCTTGCAAGAGCCAAAGTTGGAGAATCAAGAAAAGAGCTTAAGAAAGAGTAAGATGTGAGCTTTAACTTCATGTTGAGCTACGGATTGTGTTGATTGGTTGAGAATTTTAGAATGTGAAATTATGCCCTAATTTCATCCAAATAGTGTACTTAGGGTTTCATGATGCTTTTGATCATATACATGTTGTTATATAAGGTCTATGAAGTATATGAACCTAGTATAGTGAATAAATTGTGAATTGGTAAATTATTGTTTTGAAACCCTAATATTTTGGTCAAAATAGGGTATGAAGAAGGAGCATGATTTTGCTATTTTTGAAGTCTCCAATAGAATCCTTGGGAAAAATTGTGTAGGAATTGGTTGGTAGCATAATTTTAGAAAGAATGGATTTGAAATCCAAAATTTGGAATTTGAACATAGTGCTGCCAAAATGTGATTTCTAGGAGGAAGTGTAATTGTGTCAAATTTTTGAATGAAAAAATGTTGTCCAATGGATATAAAACTTTCTAGAATTAAAGTAGACATATCAAGCTTTAATTTGATAGTTCATTTATGCTATTTGGACGAATACACTAAAATTTATGAATTTGTGAAGTTAGGCATTAAATCTGGAATCAATTCTTTGGTAGTAAGAATTAATTTAGAATTCTATATTTTTGGATGTGTAATTGGTAATAGGAGGTATTTTTCACTTCAAGTAGACTTAAAGAGAGTCAAATATAACTTTTAACCACTCTATTTGGAATTTTGTAGATTAAGTTATGATTTTTGAAATTTCAACCAAGAAACAGAGGAAATCTGGAAGACCAAAATCTTGGATGCTGCCAAGCATTTTGGCCACGGCCAAAAAGAGATCAGAAAATTTTTGGCTGTTGCCAAAGGATTATTGGCCATGGGCAAGACCCCAAATTCTAGTATTTCATGTTTTTCAAAAAAAATCAACTTGTTTAGCCCTTCCTAACTTCTTGGAACTTAATATACACTTCCAATGACTTGCTACCATAGCTCTAATGATGTGATTGGGTATCTAGGACCATAAGAAGTCAAAAAAGAAGAAGAATGGAAGATACTGCAAGCAACTCCAATAGTTGGGAGAATAGGAAACGATGGAAGGACATTAGTCCACAAGGTAGTAAACTTGCTTACTTGTATGTATGAGATGTTTATGTTGTGTATTGATTTGTTGTATTGCTCTGCTTGATTATCTGAAGCATGTATGATTGAATAAAGCTTTGTTTCTATTTTTACTTTGGCTATAAGTATATTGCACGAAACATTGAGCATGCATAATATCATTATGTGAACATGAGCCTACGTAAGGCAAGTATATCATGCACTAGCATTCATCTTACATGCATTGTTTGTAATGTTTGCTACTGAGATTCCCCTGAATCTCAGCCTCCTCCACCAACCATATAAGTCCGTGTATACGATATAAAAGAGATGCTTGATGATTAACCACAAGGAAGAATGTAGTGCATATAATTACACAAGTGTATTAATTTACTGTTTGTAAATTATTTGCACTACGCGAAAATAAGTATGAATATTAAGAATAGACAAGTATTAGAATTGAACAGTAATCGGGATTGCTAAGAAAAAGAATAAACTCTAATATTCGGTAAGAATAATGGCTCAACAGCAAAAAATAAGTAATAATCCCCTAAGAGAATGAAAGTAAACGCTTCTGTGTACGTAATAAAGGGGCAGAAATGTATGGTCTTACATTTTATAGTAGCAAAGGAGAGATTTTGACATTTGGCTAGTATGCTCTGTTGCTGTGAATAGGTATATTGATACCTTATTAGTGATCCCGCAGTTAGAACAAATTGTGGGTTAGAAATGAACCCAAAGAAATAGAATTTTCCCCAACCACTAATTAGGTAGACTAGTTTAGAGGATGGGGTAGAGCTATATATAAAGAACGAAATAGACTAGTAGTTATGTATACCCAGTAGAGAAGGGTATGAGCTCTGAAGAATCCGATACCGAGGTAGCCTGTGACCTGAATTCTAGATGAATTTTGTGGTTAAGCGTGCTCAGGTAAGAGCAATCCTAGGATGGGTGACCCCCTGGGAAGTATCATAGAAATTTAAAACCTCTTGATTTTAGGCCTGAGTTCCTTGAGGTATGAAATATAGTGATCCTTAAGGACACCATAAGAATATTAGAATGAATACGGTGAAGATTGAGAATAGGCTTGAATTAGATCTAAGTTGAAATAGTGTTTAGGTCAAGATGTGACTCAGGTTACACTATGGTTCCAATTTATGAGTATGAACCCTCTAAACCTTATGAACCTGGTAAGTAATGTTAAGCTATCAACAATACTTTAGGGAATATTTGAGGATATTACTTGAATGTTATGAGAATAAAATATAAGGAACGAATCATGATGATCTTAGTATGCTTATTGGGTATGGCTGAAGTTCTAGAATTAGGTTGATGAACCCAAAAGTTGGATAGACATCCAGAGGGTTGCTATCAACTGAATTGTAACCTAAGAATCAAATAATAGTTGAATTGATTCTTTAAGTATTTGAATTGACCTGAATGAATTAAGGTAATAGAATGTGGTATAGATGGGAATGAGGTTCCTGAAGGTTGCTAGCTGATAATCTAGCATAGGAAAAGATCTTAATTATAGAATATTCCCTTAGAAAGAATGTTTGAGCAAATAGTTTCGTGATGAAATAAGAGAAAGAAGGAATTTTCTTTCCATTCTACTAACTTGAGGCTATATCTGGAGTCGATTGGTGGATGGCAGACAATGTGTTGAAAAGTATAAGTAGAATATTCCTGGTTAGGGAACTTGAAATTGCAATATTGCCTGGATCTGGACCGATATTAAAAGACTATACAAAATGACCCCATATGAGATAGTAGAATGAGAAAAGGGTTTATGTGACCCAGTGAATCGCCATGGGGTGCTCCAATACTGTTTGTAGGAAGAAAGACGGAAAAGAGAATGAAGGTAGAACAGACTTGACAGAAAAAGTCAAGTAAACTCTTGCTCTCGTATCTTATGTAATGGTTCTGCAAGTATGTATATACCATCGAGTGTATTCATATTATGAATATACCATGGCCAGTCAGACATTTTGGGCCAGCGTGTCCTTTGGCAGTCAAACCTAAAAATCATTCATAATTAGAAGGGAAAAATCCTACGATCGTAAGACCAAGAATTGTCAGGCAGTGTCCTTAAGAGGTTACAAAGCCTGATAATTATGGGCAGTTTCCTGGAACGGCTGTAAAGCTAGAATAGAATGGCTGTAAAGCTAGAATAGAATGGCCAAAAGCCTTGAAATAATGGTTGTAAGGCTAGAATAGAAGGGACTATGTGTCCTGAGAATTTCCCAACAGACTGTGTGTCCTGTGAATGAATATGAATGCTTGAAAATGGATGGTTTGTTTGGGTACTTTGTGACCATTACATAAGGGTATGAATAGTTTAAGTAGTAAGGGTTAGAGCCTAGAATGAATTTAGAATTGATGACCTTCTATAACAGTTGTATGGTTCCTGTATAGTTTTGAAAATCAAATTTTAAATGGGCCAATGCACCTGCTATCTTTATGTATTGTATGAATTCAATTTTTGTATGAAATGAATTTTAAACATAATTTTTCAAGAATTGAATTTTTGAACAAAATTTTTAACTAGTTTGTATTGGTCATTTTTAAACTATGTTGTCTCAAAAGAAGGGATCCTTAGAGGAACCCAGAATAATGGAAGCAGTATAGAACTGGAAGAGGCTAGGAATTGTTGTCGAAATACTCAGTTTTCTGGATCTTGCCAGATTTATTCAGAAATTTTCTTGAATCGCTTTGCCACTCACTTGAAAGAAAGAATTTAAAGTAAGAATTACAAAAAGAATTTTTGAAGTGGGCTGATGTCTACGAGAGGATTTCATAGAGTTGTAGGAGAGGTTGAAACTTATACTAGTATTGAATATTCCAGATCCTATAATACAACCCTTGTGTTGTTTGCAGTGAAGCGACTGGTATGGTTTGTAACAAAATGAGAAACAAAGAAGGATTGGGAAACGTCCTGGTAAAGTAGGATGGAATGGTGACATGTGTCTCTCAATAGTTGAAACCTCACGAAATGAATTACCCCACTCATGAATTTAAGCTAGCAATGACTATGTTTTCTTTGAAAATAGAACAATACTATTTTTATATAGTGCGATTATGAAAATATACTGCGATCACAGGAATTTTGAAAGTTTGAAAATAAAAAAAGTTGAATATGAGACAATATAGATGACTAAAAAAGCAATGACGCGATTATCATCGCCGATGCTTTGTATTGAAAAACGGTGCAATCAACGGCCATGGTGAAATAGGAACAAAATTTGATAGAAGAGTCTAGAATCTGAATTTATTAAGTTAGATAGTACTCGCTAGCTACAGTACTAGTTAAGAGGAATAAGACTAAATGCGAAAACCTCTAGAATTTAAGGTATCGATAGAATGTAGAAAGAAAGAAATGAAACCCTCGCTACAGTGGTCCTTTTGAAGTATTATTAAGAATCATACCTGTAGCAAATTTCGAGGATTAAATTTATTGAACGGGGGGAGAATTGTAATATCTCAAAAATTGGGACTAGAGGCTAGAGAATAAGCTTGAATAAAGTAGACTAACAAGCCCATTTTAGTAAGACTCCCAGGAATGAATGAGAAATAGAATGAAATTTAGAAACTGAACCCGGAATAAAATATGAATTTCAGTGCAAATTAGTCAAAAGAAAGTACCTGATTCCTTTCGAATATCTCAGTATGACATAAAACCTAACCCGGATCTAAAGGAAAAGGGAAGAAGTTTCCAGAAAGGATTAAGAAAGAGAATTGAAAGAACTAATGGCAAAACAATTAATATTGCCATAATCAAGGGTAAAAGAGACAATTATTACTTGATCTTGAGGTTAGAAATGGAAATCAAGATGAAAGGCTAGGATTTACTCTTGAAAATTAAGAGTAATGATAAAGAATGAAAAAGTAACACAACTCCCTTCCCTTGCATGGTTAAAAACGTCCAAACACTCAAAGAAAGAAGAGAAAGAGAGCCAAGTCAACAGACCCTCACCCTTTAGTCAAAAATTGTGGCTAGGAGATAAGAGCAAGGAGGAGAGAGAATTCAAGTAATATATTTCCTTAATTTATCTCATGTTGGAGGTCCAAGACAATAAAGAAAGAAAGAGAGAGAATTAGATCAAAGCAAGTATATATCCATAGACCAAGTAAAAAAAAGGAAAGAAGAAGGGAAGAAAAGTCTAATGCTTCCAACCTTGTTCAACTTAGGAAGTTGACCAAAAAGTAACATTTCAAGAGAGGAATTCGTCAACAAATTTTCTTCCTCTTTCATCCAAGAAGGAAGGTCAAGCTAAGGGGAGAGAAGGAAGTGTGAAGTTTGAATTAACCAAACCAACTTTAGTTAATTAACTAGCTACTTTTTGCAAGACACCACAAGATTATGACACATCATCTTTCCTTGTTTTCTTGGGCTCATTGTTGTCCAAGTTTTAAATAGGATGAAGATTGAATATTTAAATCACTTTACTCTCTCACTCACACTCATTTAGATGGCCAAGGTGAAGCATGAGGAAAGAGAAAGAAGACAAGGTTAAGGTGAGAACTTTTACTTGAATTTTCACCTTGAAAACAAATACTTTTCATAAACATTGTTGCCCTTGATGAGAGCTTCATTTCTATGGTTTTATATTTTCAAGGGAAGGTGTTTTAAGTCATCTTGCAAGAGCCAAACTTGGAGAATCAAGACAAGAGCTCAAGAAAGAGCATGAGGTGAGCCTTAGCTTCATTTTAAGCTATTGATTGTGTTGATTGGTTGAAGATTTTGGAATGTGAAATTATGCCCTAATTTCATCCAAATAGTTTATTTAGGGTTTCATCATGCTTTTTTCATATTCATGTGGTTATAGGAGGTCTGGGAAGCATATGAACCTAGTATAGTGAATTAATTGTGAATTGGTAAATTATTGTTTTGAAACCCTAATATTTTGGTCAGAATAGGGCATGAAGAAGGAGCATGATTTTGATTTTTTTAAGGTCTCCAGTGGATTCTTTGGGAAAAATGTGTAGGAATAGGTTGGTAGCATAATTTTAGAAAGAATTGATTTGAAATTCAAAATTTGGAATTTGAACATAGTGCTGCCAAAATGTGATTTCTGGGAGGTAGTGTAATTGTGTCGTATTTTTGAATGAACAAATGTTCTCCAATGGCCATGAAAATTTCTATAATTAAATTATACATATCAAGATTTAATGTTATAGGTTATTTGTGCCATTTGGACCAGTACACTAAAACTTATGAATTTGTGAATGTATGCATTAAATTTGGAATCAATTCTGTGGCAGTAAGGATTAATTGATAATTCTGGAATATTGAACATGTAATTGGTAATAGGAATTATTTTTCCCTTGAATTATACTTAAATAGGGTCAAATAGAACTTTGAACCACTCCATTTGGAATTTTTTTTTAGATTAAGTTATGATTTTTGAAAGTTAGGCCAAAAAACAGAGGAAATTTGGAAGACCAGATTATTGGCTGCGGCCAAGCATTTTAGCCATGGTCAAAAGGAGGTCAGAAACTTTTTGGCTGCAGTCAAAGGATTCCTGGCAGCGGTTAAGACCCCAAATTCTAGTATTTCATTTTTTTTAAAGAAATCAACTTGTTTAGGTCATCCTAACTTCTTATACCTTAATATACACTTCCAATGACTTGCTAACATGGCTCTAATGAAGTGATTGGGTATCTAGGGCCATGAGAAGTCAAGAAAGAAGAAGAATGGAAGACACTTCAAGAAACTCTTATGGTTGGGAAAATAGGAAACGAAGGAAGAAAATTAGTCCACAAGGTAGTAAACTTACTTACTCGTATGTATGTGATGTTTATGATATGTATTGATTTGTTGTACTTCTTTGCTTAATTATGTAAAGCATATATGAATGAATAAAGCTCTATCTCATTTTTTACTGTTGCCAAAAGTATGTTGCATAAAACATTGAGCATGCAGAATATCATTATGTAAACATAAGCCTACGTAAGGCAAGTATATCATGCATTAGCATTCATCTTACATGCATTGTCTATAATGTTTACGACTGAGATTCCCCGGAATCTCACCGTCCTCCACCAACTATATAGGTCATGTGTGTATGAGACAAAAAGAATTCTTGATGATGAATGAGAAGGAAGAATGCAGAAGAATCAAAGAATGTAGTGTATTAAATTACACAAGTGTACTACCCAAATATAAGTATGAATAGTAAGAATAAACGCATATTAGAATTGAACGGTAATCGGGATCACTAAGAAAAAGAATAAACTCTGATATTCGGTAAGAATAATGGTTCAACAGCCAAAAATAAGTAATAATCCCCTTAGAGAATATAAGTAAACGCTTCCATGTATATAAGAAAGGTGCATAATGTAAGGTGTTACACCCATACTTGGTTCTGAAAGAAGTTTTCGACACATCATCTGCTTTCACTCACAATTGATGGTATCCTAATCTCAAGTCAATTTTTGAGAATACACAAGAACCTAACAACCGATCCAGGAGATCATTAATTCTAGGAAGTGGGTGTTTGTTCTTGACGATTACCTTATTCAGTTCTCTATAGTCAATACGTAGTCTCAAGCTTCCGTCTTTCTTCTAAACAAATAGTACTGGAGCACCTCACAGCAATACGCTGGGTCATATAAACCCTTTCTCTAGCAGCTCCTTAATATGCTTCTTTAACTTTGCCATTTCATTTGGAGCCATTCTTTATAAGGCTTTGGATATAGGTCTAGCTCCAAGCATGATTTCAATTGCAAATTCCACTTCCCTTGCCTCGACTTCTTTTCTTTCCCTAAGAATACTTTTTGGCTTTATTAGAGTAACTTCAACTCTATTATTCTAATATTGGTAACTCTTGGAGGACAACCTGCTCTTATTAAGCAATATCAACTCCACTTACAACTCTATTCTATCAAAGGACTAACTCCCAATCAATCTTTTTTAAGGAAATATTCTATGACCAAGATCTTTCTCTATGATAGGTTTAGCAGTTAACAACTTTCAAAACTCTCATACATGTCTTTACTACCAACTTATAACCATTGAATCTTCATCTGTAAGAATCTTACCTTTTAGATTTAATGTTAGCCTGAGTACTCTAAACATGTATCTTATGGATATCCTAAGTACTTTGACTAGCCCCAAATTCTATTAAGTATCTAAATATCATTAGGGAGCATGTATATATAGTCAAGCATCTAGTACATACTTTTGTCTCTAACTCAACTTGTCTTATGGGAGCTTCCAAGTACCATTTCAATCTCTAAATTATTCAACAGCACTATTGTCTAACATTTCTAAAAATTTCCAGCAATACTAACAACATCTAAATCATCCTTTTAATACCTCCAATCATTGATTAGATAGCTAAGACATTTGTTTCAGATAAGGAAGCATCACATGACATCTTTTAATCGTTCTACGACCTCAAAAATGCTTCCAATTATCATTTGAACATCCTTAATCATATCCTAATACCTTGAACTTCTCTAGGCCATTTCAAATTCCTAAAAATCAAAACTCAAAAGTTGATTCTTAGATTACAATTCACTTGATAGCATCTCTTTGAATATTTACCCAAATTTTAACTTCATAACTAGATCTAGAACCTCAAAATTAATTAGGTCAAAAATCAGTTTTCCTTAGTTATACCCAACATGCATACTAAGAATCAATATGTATAGCTCCTATTCTAACCTTCAAAATATTCAAACAACATCACTATATAATTTGGAAACTATTTTCAATTTCCCAATCACAAGACTTAAACTTTCAATACCATAAGATCATATTCAAAAATCACCATATAGCACTGTATATCGTACCTATAGGCCTTTAAACTCAATAAGATAATTATTTAGCATGGAGAAACATCAAAACAACCAATACTCCTCAAGTTTTCATAACATTATCAAATTAACTTATGTGGGCAACACCTACGTACAATATAAATGTTTTAAATTAAATATCAATGCTTAAGTCATCATCTCCAAGCTTGTAAGCACTCTTTAAACTATCTGAGAATAACATTTCCACTCAAAACATTAGCTTAACACAATATCTACACAACTCTTATACCTTAAACCACTTCCTTAGTATTTTGAAATACCTAATATAGAAACTTATAATTAGTTTTAAGCTTCAATAGTAAAGGATCTAAACTTTTATCATTTACCATAATGTCATCACATGAAAAGTCTATAATACATATCATTTACCTAACATTGTTCACTGCAAATCTTCTCATGTGATCAACAAAATCTAATATACCGAGAGGCCACATTCCATGAGCTCATTTTTCTTCCTAATCCAATTAGAATAGTGTAGATCCACTCTTCGTCTAGTAAATCCAATAGGTTCATATCACCATCCTAGTATAAATTGGGTATCTTTCCCAGAAACACCATATAACGTCCTCATGTGGTTTCTAAGTTGTAACAAGCTTCTCACTATAGATTCCATATCTTACTCTAGAACAGGATCAGAAATCTCCGTGTTAGAAGCAGTATCTTGTGCTACTTTTTCTAATTCCCTGTTCTCATTCTCCAGCATAGAGGATTCCTCACTAGACACCAAATATATTACCTCTAGGGTTCTAACAGACTTTCTCGAGGTACTTCTCCTAGCTTCTCTTCTTCCTCGATACACACAACTACCCTTTCCTTAAGAAAGCTAGTTAACGGATGAAGGTGATCTACTCCTCTAGCTCCTTCTATCACACATGATTCCTAATCACAGTATCACTAAATACTATCACTTAACAGTTCATCAAAATACACATTTTCTTATGAGTAGAGAATTATAACCTATTGCCAGAACCTCCACTATGATACCACCAAATTTGACACCCTATTTCTATCACTATCCAGATAAGCTTTTTCATGATGAATTTGAATCACTAAGCTAGGTTTCAATCCTGGGATGAAAAAACCTTTGAAAGCAATTAAAAATCCAACCTAATCACAAGGTTTGAACCTATAATTGAATGGGATTTTTTGAAAAATTTAAAACTTTCAAAAACAGTTATATAGTAGTTCACAAACTTCATTATCACTCATTAATCCTTAGTTCCATTTATCATTATCAAAGTGTTTCTCTACTATTATCCTAGTATATTGATGGTTCACCTATGGACCCTTAACATTCAATTGCCCAATTATGATTTAATTATCGTGCTTGATGTAATTACCATTTCTTTATGCATATACGGTCTACTAAGGCTACCCCATGCTACGCATACTATACTACCACTACCACTATAACTACAAGTATTATCTTCATTATGTATATGTGTGTGTCTGTGTCTGTGTGTGTACATATATATGTACATATACATACATATATATGTACATGTATATGTATATGTACATATATATAGATATAAATGTACATGTACATGAACATATATATACAAACCATGTAGCCATACGAGGCTTCCAAAATAACCAAGTCTAATTAAAATTAGTATACAGATAACCAACATAAATTATTTCTTCTTCTCAGCCTTCTTATTTCTCTAAAACCATTACCTACTTGCCTCTTAAGCTACTTGTGCTGTATATCATTAATGAAAAGGGTGAGATTTACTAAAATCTTAGTAGTAACAGCAATCAATCATAAGATATGCAAGTTCACAAAGCATGCTTAATAAACCATCATATAATTAAGCATTCTACAATCAAGATATAGCATAACATCAATCATAAGACTCAACAGTCCAAAACAGCACAGTTGGTATAACAATTCTTATAGCTCAGGGATACACCCTAAGCAACACATGTACTCTCAGGTCTTATAGCCTTAGGGTACACAATCCCTTTCAACATGGATTGCATAGCAAGTCTTATAGCCCAGGTATACACCCCATGCAACAAATGCACTTTCGGGTCTTACAACCTTACTCTGAATGCATATCAGGTTTTACAGCCCAAGGTTACACCCTATGCCACAAATGCACTTTTAGGTCTTATGGCCTCAGGAAATAGTCCAAACATCAGACCATATATTTATGAAATGAATATAATCATTGGTAAACACATACATGCAAAACAAATACATATTATATGAGAGAAAGAGCTACTACCTAACTGCCTTTCTTAGGTTTTACCTTCTTTAATTTGAGTCCCTATTGCTTAAAATTCATGAAGAGAATGGTTATTACTTATTCTAATTTATCAAAATAATAAAGATTTTGTTATTCTTGACCCACTCTTAATTCTTGTCCTTTATTTTGAATTAGTTGGTTATCTTTAACACCATTTTGTGCTTCTGTCTAAAGTGTTCCTAATTTAGGACATCCTATATGATTTTCACTCCTGTGATTTAGGTATTCAATGTGGTTAAATTGGTCTCTCAAACATGTCCCTAATCCTTCAATTGTCCCCTAATCACATTTTCCTTAAAACTGGAAATTTCAGAATTAAACCCAAATCTCCCTCAATTCCTAAGTAACTTCAAAAAATCATATCTTAAGCTAGAAAATTCCAAATGAGGTGAAGCTCTTGAAGTCCCGTGTATGAGAAAATACTACCCAATATCAATTTAAGGTTCTAATTTCTTAAAATACATGACCAATCTAACTGCTTATTAAGAAACTCACAATTTTCCCATATTTTTTACCTAAACTTTAAAAATTCATAACTTATAAGTTATACATCCAATTCCTAAGTTCTAATATTAGATTGAAATGTATAAATTTCTATTTTAAGGTAAAAATAATCACATAGAAAAATTACTAGATTAAACACATGAAATATGTCCATTTTTCCGCTGTCAGAATCATGAAACCCAGATTATTCCTTGTTTTCTGACTCAACTTTCAAAACTCGTAACTTTCTCTCTAGATATCAAATTGATGCATTCTAAGACTCATATTAAAGCTTTGAAGGTTTACTATTTCTCTGCCAAGTTTTTAAACATTGGACAAGTTTTTATTAACAAAATAGAGCATGAAACTGACTGACTCTCTAGAAATCCCTTATTTGACAGTATAAATTTATCACTCAAGAACTCTTTCATTTTCACTCCAAATTGCGCTCTCCTTGATTATATTACCTACTACACATCCTAAAATCTCAAGACCTCAAAGAAACTAAAGATAATTCTACTATAGCCTCTGATTGAACTTCTGCAACATCAGGCAAAAACACCTTATTTTTTCAATGACTGAAATAGGTGAAGAAGTTGACATGAAATCATGGTTTTTTAAAATCTTGAATTTTAGACCTAGAGACATGAGGGTAAGCCTATATCAGGCAAATGACTAAGCCCAATTTGGGAAGAGTCCCAAGAATGTCGAGAGATAGAAAGACTCCCAAGGACTATGTAATCCGGCCCTACTGGGTAGAGGGCTTGGTATGCTTAGGTAATAGGATTAAAGTGTCGGTGCAAATGTGCACAATACACATATACGGTGCCATTAGATTGGTAGAAAGATGCCATCCAGTTATGCCATGAGATAAGGGATGTTAGAACTGGCTGACACCCAAGATGGGAGTGAATTGGGTGTATGATAATAAAGTATGATCTTTTAAAATCTTTTCGCAGTTTATCAAATCAATATGTATAGAAGTATAAAATCATAAGTAGTTATATAGATCATATATGCTGGAAATGTAAAAGCTTAGGGAAGAGAATATGTAAACTGTGATTTATTCTGGTTCGGTCCAATCCACGATGACCTACGTCCAGTCCCCAGGCTCCTCCTGAGATTTCCAATCCACTATCTTCTTGTTTATCCGGGAATAAGAAAAGCCTCTGTAATCAAAAAGTTTATCCAGGCACTTGTGAAGCCTACTACGGAGTTACTCCCCCTTACACACTGTAAGGTTCACTCCCCCTTACGGCAAGTCTTACGAGCAGAGCAATCCCGAAGACCTTTCTCTCCTGCTTACCCGTGCAAGTCTTATGAGCAGAAAGTCTAACCGGCAATTCTCCCTACAGCTTCCCCCCGTAAGGAATTCAACCCTCTCAAGGTCCCTCTACCTTATTGTCACCTTATTGTTTCACAAGGAATTCTTTCTCTTTCTCAATTCTTACCGACCTTGAGAAGTATTTTTCATTAAATTTCTCCTGGAACAACTCCCAAGTCAGTAAAATATTCTGGGCACGCAGTACGAGTGTCATATTCTTCTACCAGTTATCAACATCACCTTCTGTTTATATATAGCCATCACGGCCTTTATCTCTGTAAGGCATCCCAGCACCTCAAATATTTTCTCTAATTGGTTTAGCTAATTCTCAGCAGCCTACAGATCAAATTTCCCCTTGAATGTTAAAGGCTAGTACTTGATGAATTTAGGCATCCAACATTGGATAATATCCTCTTCACGTTCTTGAACAACAGGAACTTTTGGATTCACCTTATGTAATTGCGATTACTCGTCACTTAGTAGTTGTTCTCCTTCTGGATTTCCCTCAAGATGGTTCCCTTCAGGGTTGTTCCCTTCTGGGTTATTCCCCTCAGGGTTTACCTGTTGTATCTCATCACCATTCAATTTTTTCTCTTAATTCCCAAAATTCTTCTCATAAGTTTAAAATCATGGTTTGCTGCTGTGTCAGCATTCTAAGAATTTGATGCAGAAGGTCAGGTCTCGCATTATTCTTAGGTTCAAGATTTGTTGGTACATTTCCCTTTGGTCTAAGTCGCACTATTGTTCCTTTTCACTATTAAGAAGGAACACCTCGTTAATACCATATCAACACAAATATGCACATATGTACTTCTTCAAGATTTTAAATACCAACACACAACAGATATATAAATCCATTACAGCAAACATTCACATTTGCATCAAAGTGGCTTGGTATTTACATCAAAAGAAGCATGTTCTACAACAGCAACCAGTCATATGTACAATAAGTGGCTTAATATTTACACCAAAAGAAGCATGTGATATCTTACTAAGCACACTACCATCGTTCTACCTTATTATCACTAGTCCATATGAAACATCACATATAAATACATATGCCTAATAAAAGACAGAAGTTCAAAAAGACCCTTAAATATTATCTCATTCTTTTTCTTGATTCAAGAAGTAAAGTTGGGGAAATAGGCTAGCGTGGTTTGAATACAAACATCGTCCGTCATCCCTAGCCCAAGCTCCTCCTCTGCTCATACAACTTCTATATCAAGTCCAAGAATGTTATGTATTATGTCATGAAGGAGAGGAAATCATTAAAGACTGTCAGGTACAAATCCTTAAGTTGTTCCCACAGTTCGTGGTCTGAGTGTGGGTTAAACGCCAACCCAACTACTGGAGCGCTCGACTCTGCATATGAGTCTGGGTGCTGATCAATATCCCCTAACTCCAGGTTATCGGTGTCAGCGATGGTAGCTATGTCCCTAGCGGCAAGTCCATAAAACGCTGGAATCTTAACTCTCTTCCTAGCAGTACGTATCTTTCTTGGTGCACACCCCCCTCTATTAAGGACTACATATAGCTTACCCTCTGGTATACGTTCCTCTGGTGGAGGCTAGTTAATAGATAGAAGTTAGGGTGATCTACTCCTTTGTCTTCTCCCATTAGACTTGCTTTCTAGCTTGATAGAGATAGCAACTAGAACACTCTTCTAGGTGATACGCCTCCTTCTCACCACTCTTGCTATTCTATACACCACTATCCTCCCATCAGCCATGCCTCCTAACACAAGCATCTAACGAAGGTTAGAACTCATCAACATAAGAAGAGGACTATAGTAATTACCTATTGTTGCCAAAATTAATGCTCTGATACCATAAAAATGTAACACCTCATGTCCAGTAGCCTCAAATGAGTGCAAAAGAGTAGTGAAATCATTCGTGTGACTAGGATATGATCCTGGATTAAAGAGACTTTGGAAAATGTTTACAAACTCCAATCCTACCCCAGGAGTTAAACCTAGAATTGGAAGGGATTTTTGGGTGAAATAAAAATTTTACAAACAATTTCACAAACATTCACTATCTCACTAAGTCTCATCGGTACTTAGATCCATTTTATCAGAGTATGTGAGCATGTCTCTGCTTACATTTCATGATACATTCCTTAGTTAATGTCTTTTCTTTAATCGGAAGCATTATCACTTTATCAAATTACCGTTCATTTACTAAGCTACTAGTTCTACTACTTTACTGTCATCTCGTTTGCATAGTTATGTACATTATCTACAACTCCAAAAATATGTAAAGTATCAAAAACAGACAACCAACAGTTAACTAAAGTCTTTTTGCTCCGTCTTCTAGCTGTCAATATTACTTCTTATCCTGAGAGCTGTCTACATATACTGTAGAGTGGTTTATGAAAAAGAGTGAGATTCAAAAGAATCTCAATAGTAACAAATATCTAATCATATAGATATAATATCATAAAGCATGTCACACAACCATCATACAACAGAATCCTCATAACAGCATTTAGTGCATAACATGCAGTTCCTATATTACTATAACGCTAGGTATATCACAAGGTCCCGAGTAATACTCGTACAATAGGCCCCGGGCATCTACTCGTGTATCATAGAACATTATTTTAGCCTGAGCATCCACTTGTGCAAAAAGGCCCTGGGCGACCACCCCTCATAATCAGAATGTGCCAGACAATTCATGATGATTTCACACAACATGCAGTGTGTATTATAAACATATGAAAGGCAAGTTACTACCTGACTACTTCCCTTGAGCAATTTCCAACCATTTGTCTGAGCTCGGGCAAGTTTTAAGCTTTGGACAGCTGTTAGGTCCTGTAATTAGAATTACGGACAATTAGTCATTACTCAATCTAATCCTTTTGGTATAATGTAAACTAAATTATTCTTGATTTAGCTTATAGGTTGTCATTTGAGTCACTTAAGTAGCCCTTGGAAGTCCCAACAAAGACCTATGAGGTTGGGAAAGATCATACCAATCAACACCTCTTGGAAAATATGTAATATAGAAAAAGTTAGGTCTTGACTATGGTCAAACCAGGTCAGAAATATTTTGGCCGCAGCCAAGAACTTGGTAGTCCAAATTTCCCTTTTCTGATTCTTGGCCGAACTTGTAAAACTCATAACTAAATCTATAAAAATCCAAATAAGGTGGTTCCAAGTGATACATAACCCTCTTTAAGTCTAATTTTAAGGACAAATATAGCCATAAGCTAAATACACTCACATAGGTACAAAGTTCCCTTTTATTTGACACTACTCCAGAATTGCCAATCTTTCATTACCAAACTTTACAAATATAGAACTTCAAGCATATAAATCTAGTTGACTACTTTGACCTATCAAATTAAAGCTTGATAAGTATACTTTTAGACTGGAATTTTTCACAAGATTTGGACATCATTTAGTCACTAAAAAACACCACACAAAATGACTGTCACGCAGGAACTTTAACAGGTCAACAATTTGCAAAGTCACAACTTGTTTTCCAATGATCCAAAATTTATACCCAGGGCTATTTCCACACAATTTTTCATGAAGAACACAATGAAATGGTCAAAATCATAAAAATCACAAAGTTTCAGCCCCTTACCCTCTGACCGAAGAGAACCATCAATCAACCAAAAATTACCAAAATAGAATTTTGTCCAACAACTTGGTCCAATATCTTCATAAATCATAATATAACCATAAATAAATGATCAAACCATGATTAAACCTCAAAAATACCCCTTGGATGAAAAATGAACAGTACCACACCCCCATAACAAGTCATCCAAACAACAAACCAATCATATCAAAAGGAAGCTTACGCTTATCTCTACGCGTTTTAGCAGTCAATTCAGAAATTTGGCTGTATTCCGGCAAGCAAGACAGTACCAACCACCTCTAAATGAAAATCTAAAACCATAAAAATGAAGCTTGGCATGAGTAGAAGAAGGTTTGTGAAGGGTATTTTAAGAGAAGACGCCAATTCGATAGTGTTTCGGTGGATTGAAATCCTTAGAAAATACTATTTACTCTATTCACTCTTTCTCTTTCCTTTTTCAATTTCTCCCTATTTTCTCTGATTTTTCCTGCACTTTTGGCTAGTTGGACGAAAATCTAGAGGCATTTAATGGTCTTGAAAAGTTGTTTGCCACATGTCAAAAAGTTATGGTGCCATTTGTCAGGTAATCCATTGGTTTGGTGACACGTGTCACTTACTTTAATAAAGTGGGTCCCGCCTTTTTTCTCAAGTTTTTAGCCATCTTTTAGTTAGGGAGAGTAAGGGTTTGATGATTTTTCCCGCCTCCCGAGCTCATTGTTCTGGGAAAATTTATCGGGTAACCAAACTTGAGACCATGGATTTCCCCGGCTCGGGGTGAGGTGGCACCCTCTTGTGGTGACAACTCAAAAGAAGATACTACTTTATCCAAAAATTACAAGAAGTGTCATGCTTTGGTTGGTCAACCCATAAAGTAAAAACAACTTTATGTTCTCTCCCTCTTATATGGTGCCAAGTGTCACAATTTCATGGAACCCGCGATCTTTTCCATGTTTCACCTAATTGTCCACTTTGTCGAGGAAGGAAAGTCCTGGGATTTTCCCCTAGTCCACCCACAAATGTCCTTCTACGTGGCCCCCACATAAAATAAAAAATTAATTTCTTTAGTTATTTAATTATTACTTTATGTATTAACAATTAGGATCTTGCTAAATATCTATTTGTTTTTGGAAAATGGCGCCTTATACATATAATTTGGCACCGGTGAGTTTCTCCCGACTACTTATATTAACAAGAAATATCGGGGCTCATATTTTACTATGTTACAATTATAACAGTTAAGTTGTGTGGGTTATACAAGTGTATTGTGACAGTGGAAGTATTATGAATGAATTATTATTCAATGAAATTACTCTCTTTTGGGTCTAGAGTTGCAAATTCTAGCTATAGTCAATCTCTCCCTTTTTCTTTTTCTTCTTTATCTCTTAAATGATATCAAAAGGTTCCTAGAACCTATCAGTGTTAAGTAAGTATAATGATGTGGGATCTTCATCATAATCTTTATTTTCTTTTGTTGGGTGCTCTTCAAGTTCTAATTACCAAGCCTTATTGCAATCTAATCATATTCAACTACCACTCATCCCTCTTCCTCATCCTCTAAAAGTGATGAAGACAACTACTTAAAATGTTTTGCTATAAGTTTCCAATTCTTGAATAGTTCATTTTCTTCCTTTAATGCCATTTTCATTTGTTTAGCATTTTACTAATGCTTTATTTTTAACTTTATATGATTCAAAATTATCTCCAATGCAAGAGCAAAAACACTGCAACATTGAGAAGCTCTAAATTGGACTATTATTTGGAAGAAGGAACACTTGATCGCAACTTATTTGTAAAATTTTATGTTTTGGGTTATTGGAAAACTAACTCAACTCATTTTCCATGTCTTGCAAGGATAGCTTGTGATATTATTAGCATTCAAATTACTCCAGTTCCTAGTGAATCATCTTTTAGTGTTGGTTCACAAGTTCTCACAAAGTATCGAAGTACATATACTCTTCTTCCAAAGAATGTTCAATATCTTATTAGTACTTGTAATTGGATTCTTGGTTTTCCAAGTAGTGGTAATATGTGCCCATTTATCTTGTATATACTATTTGTTTTTAATTGAGGAATTAAGGAAATTATAAAATAGTAAAACCTAATCTAACACTTTCTCATTATTTGTGGGATGTGGTAGATGGATTTAAGCCTGAGGAAAAGGAGGAGACTATTGATGTTTTGGCAGCTTCAGATGTTGCTTCAAACTACATTATTGCATCTTGATTGCTTTATGATGATTTGATGTTTTTTGTTTGTAAAATTTGACAAATTTGATGACTTTATCTCTTCAATTGTGGATTATGTTTGATTTTCTATAACTGGAATGGTTGATGATAAGAAGGAAAATTTGATGAATTATATATGTATTTGAGTGTTTGGGACTTTCATTCACCTTAAAAAACAATAAAATTGGGAAAATGTGGAGGACAGGCCGCTAACCGACCACTGCAAGTTAAGATTGGCATTATGTCAACCCACAAAAATGTGGGTGTTATGCACTATTCAACCTACGAGTTCATGCAATGCCTGCAACACGTGGAATAGCCCATATTCCTAACCACAATGAACAACACAGAAACTAGAAATTGAATTTTTGCAAGAACATGATGTTGAGAACTTTGTTATACTGCTAGTACTGAATGTTAACTTTGGCCAATCTATATGACACTTGTGCAGAGCTCGTTAGAGTAACCACTGACATGGTCTATCAATTAAACCATGAGTTCAGTCAGCAGAAATAAGGAGGATATAAAGGGGGAAAATTAAGGGTTTCTTTTCATGTTATGAGGTAATACATGAACCAGAACTTAATATAATTGTTTTAAATGTCAGTCAGTGCTACTGGAATATACCATATGATATTTTGGTATCTCTGAAAATGATTTATTGTTGCTTGACAAATAATTCCACCTGGCACCTTAAGGGTGGTGCTGGTAGGTAAAGTGGAAAGGATTTAATTTTATGATACAATGGTCTTACTCCATTAGTTTTATCATTTATTATGTAATACCTCCAAGGGTGGCACAATAGGGGAGGCACCGAAGGTCTGAAACTACTACAAGAAGTAACCTCACCTCCGGTGTAATATCCCAAATTTTGAACAAAAGGCTTGAAATTAAGTCTGGATCAAGTAGACTACTAAGCCCCGGTTTAGCAAATGTCCCTATAAAGCATGTTTAAATTCCCTAAAATTTATTTATATCCTTGGGGGTATTAAAGAGCATTGGGAGTGATAAAATAAAGTAATTAGAAGTCACACATAATATAGTAAAGTGGAATACAAAGTAGTGTTGCTACTGGTGAAATTCCCGGTTTGGCAGTGGTGATTATGTGACATTTTTTAATAAGTAAATGATGTTGAAAAATTATGAAACTTTCTAGAGTGAAATTATACTTATCAATATTTAATTTTATAGGTCATATAAGTCATTTGGACCTGTACACAAAGAGAAATGTATTTTTGAAGTTAGCCCAATGAAATTAACTATTTTCTGGGGCAGCACCCAAAGATTAAAATTCTGGAAAGATTGAGCTTCTAATTGGCCAAATTTTATATTTTTTCTTAAAACTATACTTAATAATGGTCACATAGCCTTTGGAACCACCCTAATTGAATATCTACACAATTAGATATGAATTTTCAAAGTTTAGTGAAAAGTCTGCCCAGTTTTTCACTATGTGCGGAAATTACAAAAATGTAAGGGAAAAATGGTCATTTGACCAATAAAGTCAACAGCCATTTATTTTTCCCTTAATTGGCATAAATTATGGCTTTAGTAGAGAGCAAGAAAGGGAAATAGAATTATTTTGTAATATTATACAAAATACTACAATTTTAGACCAATAAGACTTGAACACTTGTAAAGTAAGTTTGGAGGAATGCTTTAAGTCATTAAACCTTCATATTTCTCCATTCATTTTTGTGAAAGCTGAACCAAATGGAGAGAGAGAGAGAATATTTGAAGGAACTTGAAGAACAAAGAGGAAGGACTAGGGTTCAAGAAGCCAAAATCTAAGGTAAAATGTGTGATTTCAAGTGCTTATGCCTTCTAAATCACTTGGGAACCTCTTCTAACCTCTTCTCCTTCTTGAAATCCATGTTTTTCAAGAAAAATCAAGAGAGATGAGGGAGTGAAAAGTGACTTTTCAGAGAGAGAAAGTGGTGAAATCAAGAGGTAATCTCATAAACTTGATCCTCTTGTGTTATAAGATGTTGTTGTGGTTGTTGTTGTGGAATTTGCCTTGGTTTTCTCTTGTTTTTCAAAAATGGGCTGAAGCAAAACCTAAGGGAAATGCTACCCAAATTTCCTCTAAACATGTCCATTTATTAGTTAAATGGTTAATCATGTGATTAGAAGTGGTAAATAGGTGATTAAGCAAGAGAAAACAAGAAACCAACATAACTCTCTTAAGAACCCTGATTTTATGTCTTGTTCATAACGTGGTAATGAAGTTAGAATTTGATAATTTTGATAACTCCATTAGCTTTAGAAGGAAAAATTGTGTAGGTATACAAGTATTCATGATTTTTGGATGTTTGTATATTAATTTAGAAATTTATGAAGTTTAATGTGCATGTTGGTTGATCTGCCTCCTGTGAGGCAGTGATATTTTGCAATGTATTGCGTGGGTCAAACCTTATCCAAAAATTTTGAAATTTTTTAGACTTAAATTATACATGTAGATATTTAATTTTATAGGTAATTTGTAATTTTTGTACAAGTATATTGGGAGATATGAATTTTTGAGTTTGTGCCCTGTTTCTGGAATGAAATCTGGAATAGTGCATGTTTGCCAAATTTTTGGGGACAATATGATAATAATAGTCAGACAAAATTATTTTATATAAAATTTCACTTAAATGGCTTCAAATATAGCTTTTAACCATCTCAATTAGAGTTCTATATAATTAATTATGATTTTTCAAAGTTTGGTCAAAATGCGGGTAGTTTTGACTATCATGCGAATTTGAGAAAGTAAGGGGCTAAATGTAATTGGTAAGAACTCTAAGGATGAAAGTAAGCCTTTAAGGCTAATGTAGGCCATTGGGAATTCACTTTTCATGGCTCTAATGATTTCATCACTTATTTAGGGCTATGAAGTGACAAAGAAGAGGCAATGATTAGAAGATCAAGATACAAGAGGAGGACACAAAGTCCAAGAGGTAGTAAACTTTCCTAACTTGCATAACTTGATTTGTATGCTTGTGTATTGATGTGATAATTGCTTTGATGAATTGTATGAAGCATATGTGAATGAGTGAAGCTCTATCTCTGTTTATACTATGGTCATAAGTATGTTATATGAAACATTGAGCATGCATATATGTCATTATATTGGCATGAATCATGTAAGCAAGCATGTCGTGCACAAAGCATTTCTTGTATGCAATGGTTAGTATTGTTTGCTACTGAGATTCCTTGAATCTCACCCTCCCCAACCAACTATTCAGACAGGTGAGCACTGGAAGTGTGCTAAGAACAGAGAAGAGAAATGCACGAAGAGGAATGTTGCTAGCTGTCTGAAGACCTTTTCACTACTACAAAATGTAGATTTTACGTCCCTAAAAGACGTCCCTTTTTAAAAAAGGAAAGTAAAAAATAAAGACGGTGGCATTTTTGTAATTGTGGGTAAGAATTAAGTAACTTTAGACGTCCTTTTTTAAAAAGAGACGCCTAAAGTCTAACTTTAGACGTCTCTTTTCAAAAAGGGACGCCTAAAGTAGAAAAAATTAATTTTTTTTAATTTTTTTTTAGACTTTAGACGTCCCAAATTTAAAAAGAGACGTCTAAAGGTAACGTAAATCAGTCAAATTAATACTGACATCACTCTTTTTAAGGTTATCTCTACCTCTGCAAGCTAGCTTCCTCGATGCAAATTTCAAAACTCTCATTTTCTCTCGAAGCTGAATCTTCCACCACTCTCTTGAAGCTCATTTTCCACAATAACTCTCTCTCTTACTCCCTTTCATTATCGTTGTTATTTTTTTGAAAGTCATCCTCCTCTATCTCCACCACCATCATCTACCGTCTTCCTCTCTTCCTCTCCATTGTTGAAGCTCGTCGCCATTGTTCTTCCTCGATCTTTGATGTTGTTGGTTCCTCCTCCCTCCCTCTCCCGCCGTTGGCCTCCATCCTCCCTCTCCTATTGTGGCTAAAAGGTATGGATAATTACTTTTTTCTTTTTATAGGCTAAGTTTTGAACTAGGATTATTGTATATGTATTTTGTTGTGTTAAGATTTAGATTTATCTTCAATGTAGATTCATTTTGATTTATCATCCTTCACCAATATTAATCTGTAAGGACATTTTGGTTTATGAAAAACTGTTCGATCTTGTTTCTGTAGGTTATAATTGTTAGGCAGTGAAAAATATAAGCAAATTTTTTTTTAAAAGAAAACAACTTTAGATTTCCCTTTTTTAAAAAGGAACGTCTAAAGTTTAGACGTCCCTTTTGTTAAAAAGGGATGTCTAAATTTGTTTTTTTAAAAAAAACTTTAGACGTCCCTTTTTTAAAGGACGTCGTATCGTGACTTTTTTACGTCCCTGGTATAGACGTCCCTCTATTTTTAGACGTTAAAAGGGCTAAAAAAAGGACGTTAAAAGTGTTTTCTGTAGTAGTGTTTAGTTATTTTAGGGTCTGTAAATATTATGTATAACCCCTGTGGGGGGAAATTTTGTATTATAATCAAGCAATATTGTATTAATATTATCAGCATATTCATGTTATTCCTGTATGCCCATTAAATTGCATATTGCTACTCTGAGTAAGGTCAATAATAAGGGGTATATAAGGCGAGGTCTTTACATCTGGCCTTTTGAATTATGTTTGAATTTTCGTTTATTACCACATCTAGGATACTATATGGTCTTTATTATCATGCTGAACTTTGCTTTTTATTTGATGGTTTATCGAACGCTATGAATATTGACATCGTTATTGAGGTTATGTTGGACTACTTACTTTGCTAGAGGCCTTAATTTGAAATTATGCATGTGCTCAATTCACGTGGATCCATTTGATTTAATTATGATTATAAATTGTGAATATACTATGGTCAATCAGGAGCATGTATCTATTCTTATATATATATATATATATATAATAGGGTCGTGAATCTATTAACTATGTTAGACAAGAAGCATTCATTTCTAACATGATTATGCATGCGAAATTGATGTAGCCAGAGCCTGGAGGGAGCATATCATTCCCTTATCACTCAAGGTAAGTTACATGTGTGACGAAACCTTTTATAATCTTGATAGTGCAGTTGTTACGTTCCTATCTGTTGGCTTGATTCTTGGCCTTAATGAAATTAAATTTTTGCATAACCGTGTTAAATGGCTAAGTTTTCAATAGAATTAGGAAGGTTGTTCTTAGTAGAATAGGCTTTGACCGCTTAAAAATAAGATCTTGAGTTCGAGTTTGTGTAAATATAGAAAACGTTTTTTTATAGAGCTATCCTAGAAAAATAGCTATATAAAAAGAGATCATAACAAGAAGATTATTATAATTTAACCTATAAATGCTCAAGTATAAATTAATCAATATATTAAATTATAATACAATCGTTACAATAAAACGGAAAAGAAACTGTCCTACTGGTTACTGTTTTGACAAATGTTCTTGTTATAATGGATGGTACATAGCTTGACTTTGAAAAATGTCTATGTCTTGATATGAAAAATGGCATCAAATCCAGCCTATAAACATGGGTGTGTTTCTTTGTATTTGTCTCCAAATTGTTTTTTAAGAAAAAGTTAGTCAAATATACATCTATAAGGAAGGAGTAAGTGAAATAAACAATTTTATATCTCACTACTAATTTATATGCTTTTTATCTACTTTATGGGTAAAACTCTTCTTATCTATTTTGATTGTTGAATTTTTTTATGTCAAAAAAAAGAATAAGAAGCACCGGTACAAAAATCACTTTTAAGACCGGTTAAAAACAATATTTTAGACCGGTTCTGGATCAGGTCTTGATACAGCCGGTCTAAAAAGTATTAAACTTTTTAGATCGGTTAAGAAACCGGTCTAAAATATGAACTTTTAAGACCGGTTCTAAAACAACCGGTCTTAAAGTTTAACTAACGGAACAAGTAGGGAAATTTCAGTGTAAAAAAATAACAATTTAAGATCGGTTCTAAGAATAACCGGTCTTAAATATATATTTAAGACATGTTATTAAGAGAACCGGTCTTAAAAGTTTACTTATTTAAGACCGGTTGTCTTAATAACCGGTCTTAAATATATATTTAAGACCGGTTATTCTTATAACCGGTCTTAAAGTTTAATATTTTAAGACATGTTCTCTTAATAACCGGTCTTAAATTCATATTTAAGATCGGTTATTCTTAGAACCGGTCTAAAAATTTTATTTTTTTTCGTTTTATTTGTTTCAATCTTACCCAGGCTAGTAAGTCATATTCAACAATATCCCCCCTGTGCCACATTACATACACATGCATATATGTATATATTGACAATCAGAAGCAGTGACAACAGCATTTTTATTTCCAAAAACAATTGGTATTTCTCAGAATGCAAACTTCCTCCAAATATAGAATCATGAAGCCTAAAATCCTTATAGTTCCCCTTTCCCTCTTTTGTTAAATATGACCTTAGTTATCGTAATCGGTATGAACCTATAAATGTCAGTCTGTTCAAGGGAAAAACACTTGGCCCTTACAATCCTCGACTCTCAACAATCAAAGAATGAACATTATGAAAAAATTCATTGAAAACAAACACATTCAATTCCAATGACTACCAATAACACATGATCAACTTATTCAATTCTCAGAAACAGTACAATATTAACAATTTATAATTATCAGGCGTTTTGAACCACAGCAACACAATTAAACAATGATAGCAGGAAAATTACGACATTGTGTGAACTTGCAATCCCAAAGCTTGTAAAGAGAAGGAGGAAAAGAAATATTTCTCATTATATGGAAAAAATTCATAAGCTTTACAGAGAAATGAAAAAAGTGGAGGAAAATTTACAATAGTGATCCCCTGCCTGAATCAACAGCCAACTAGTATCGCCAATATCCAAGAATTTGTCCTAAACAGAGATATAAACCAAGTTAGATATATATGAAAACCATAAGTATTATTAGAACAACATAAATCTGATTCAAAAACTTACTAATCTTGTAAAAGCTCATAAATGAATTCAGCACAACAATTGTGGATGAAATCAATATCTTCTTCAGGAAAGGGATCAGCAAGATCAAACATCTGTATGTGTAACACCAAAGCCAAACAAAACATTAACTTACTAACTTAAAAACAATAAAGTAATACAAAATATTTGAAATATACATTTATTACCTCCTCGGTAAAGTCAGTCGTGCCTAGGCTGATAATATTGTAAATTTGCCTCAACATATAAAGACCACATGAGTTGGAGCCCGGTGGTTGCCTACGGGTCTGAAAAAGAACATGATATCATCAAAGCAAGCATAAAATCATAGCTTATAAAACGCATCTTAAAGAAAACAAATATGTACTAACCTTTGGCGTGATCCATGTAAGGTCTTTTAAGTCAAGAACATGCCTACCACACTTAGCGTGTAGGAAAGTCCGCATAGCCCTATGATCAAAATCATAAAGATTATTTATTCAGCACACAAACTTTGGACACAAAAGGTAATAAAGCAAGAAAACTTACGATTTCATGGTCTTCTTCAAGTCAGTCCCCGGTTTGAAGTGGAGGGAGCAGAGGAGGATCACTGTGTAACTAGCCTTACACAGAATAACCAATTGCCAATGATCCCTGAAAAAAAGAGATGAATGTTAAGCAAATATAAAGCATTATATGTAATGTTTCGGAATATAAATTTGATGTTTCTTACCCATGCACATAAGGAACCAAGAAACAGTCAGTTTCTGTTTCACTGAGCCTCTGTGATAAATATCTATGTCTGATGGCAAAAGTGGTCCCTTTCTCTGTGGTATGAGCTGGGCACATGAATCCAAATTTAGCGCTCTGCCCAGAGGAAACCAACCTACGATTCATGTACCTACAAAAATGGAAGCACACAAATTAAGGTTACATAGCGTAATTTTTAAGATATTTACTTCCATTTAAAGAAGATACTTACATCAAAAAAAGCTGGACAATCGCAATCGTAAGATTTTGTCTAGGAGTGACCATGGACATTAAATCATCCCTCTCAAGATAGCATACCGTCCCTAACGGTCCAACAACTGAATCCATAGGCCAATTTTTAGTCGGGAAAGATGTATCAAATGCCATCAGAATCACTTGCTGCATCACATTCAGTGGTGGAGGCTGTGAAACTTCACGAGGGACGGGAGTTGGACTTGGCGCTCTGATCGGGGAATTTGCAGCTCCAACAGAAACAAGGTTCTTCGGCCATGATATGAAAGTACCCAAGACATCGGCCTCAATCTTGAACTCCTCAGAAGGGATAGGGACAGGTGCGTCTGAGATAATAACCTCCTTAACTGACACCCTAACCTGATCATCTGTCATCTCGATGTGGTGAACAGTTGATCCTAGGTTGTGCACACTCCCCCGTGCAACTAACAATCTCATAGGATCCTCAACATATAAATCACAAGGCTCAGCATCGTCCTTTCCAGGACCCTCTGATGACTGTCCCACATTGCAACAACTCTCTTTGGTGCTCTGCTTATGGCGATCGAGCGACTGTGCCTGGACAGGAGTGGTGTCTTGTCTTGTGCTCACCATGACATATACCTCATCCTTCATCTTGCTCAACCGGGCATCCAATTCGTCTCTCGTGACCACGTTGGAGAAGGAACTGCGTAAGGAGGATCCAAAGTAATCCTTTATACCCACCCCCCCTCCAACTCCCCTGACGCGGCCTGGATGCTCACGTTTTCCAGTAGCAACCGTGAGAATGTCATTCCTCCCCTCCGACTTGAAGGCTCCCTCGGCTTTCTTTTTTTGAAGTTCCTCCTGTGATATATACAAGAAACACACATGAGTAATGAAACATGTTTATTAAACAGTTAATAAGAACAATGATACTTACAATTTTTTCACCGACTATACGAGACTAGTCACTCATATAGGATCCACCACTCTTCCCGCGAGCATGAAACCACAACTCTTCATGCCGTATCGGAGATGGTGGAGATAGCAAAACAGAACGATCGGATTGAGATGCTTCTTCCAATCTCCTCCGTTTGGCCGCCAACAAGTCTTTCTCGGCCTTTGCGTATCCCCCACGAGACATTGTGTGGGGGCAATCATTCTTCCTGCCACTCGCTTGTGCCTTTTACTTTCTTGCCTGCGAATAAGAAATGGGAAAAAAAGGTTACAAACAATAAAGACAAAAGATAAGTAAATAAAGTACAAAATAAGTTAACTCACCAAAGCCTCTGGAGTAGTCCGAAGCCTAAAAAACTCCAGCCATGTCGCTTCATCGATGTACGAGTACTTGCTGCAAGGAGTAGGACGAGGCTTACCAGCTGGCACCTCGATATGCACGTAATTGTTGGCTAGAGTTGTCTTGAACTTCCTCCAGCGCTCACAACAATACGTCATAGTCTTGTGATACAAGATCTCACTCTGAGGAACGTCGTAGGTGAGCTGTTATTCATGAATGAAAGGAGTTAGTGACAGTAATGAAACGAATTTGATAAAAGAAACATACAGAGGGAATTTTATATCTGAATAGTGTCCCAAATATGCTGCTTAACCTTTTTGTCGACATTCCTCCACTCCTCTATCAATATACTAGGCTTATTCCGTGCGAGGAGGCCGACAAAACTCCTAAAACGACTGGCATTCGGCCCCACGGTTTCCAGTATTGATCAAACTGGATCGGTATCCTCTCCCCGGCAGACCGACTCAGGGAAACATCCCTCAACCGTGTGGCCGTCCTGCCCCTCCGTCTAGGCTGGTGACTCAGCTCACCCGATGACTGCCCCTGATTAACACTCTGAGGCTCGCTGTGCTGAGCAGTACGATGCACCTGATCCTCTGCTATAGGAGGCACTTGATCCTCGGCTATAGGATGCACCTGATCCTCAGCTGTAGGATGCACCGGATCCTCTGCTGTAGGATGCACCGGATCCGTCATTGTACTGTTAAGACAAATTGTTGAGAAGATCATAATTTGAACGACTTTCCTCTTCAATATCGATGACCCTTTTTCCTTGGAGAGCTACAGACCATATTTTATTTGTCTGATCAATAATATAGAACACTTGTTTCGCTTGATCGGCCATAATGAAAGGTTCATCTCCAAAAATTTTGTTGTTCAGATCAACTAATGTAAACCCTGACTTATCGATCTTCACACCATTATTGACATCAACCCACTTACATTTGAAAATGGGAAATTTAATTTTAACATAGTCAACCACCCAAATCTCGTCAATAACCCCATAATAAGGTATGGCTGCCAATGTAGGGTTCTTATATTTTGAACTAGAGAAGTGCATAGATTCAGCTACTAACATAACACTGCTGTTCTGGACAGTGCTTCTATCATCCAGGGACTTTGTGTAAAAGGTATACCAATTGATCACAAACGAAGTCCAACTTATGACATCAAACTCAGGACCACGTGCTAGCCATTTAATTGTATCAGAAACACATTCTTCTCCGTCAACCTTATGTTTAAACCAATGTGCAAAGGTCCTGGTATGCTCCCTAATTAACCTTTGTTCAGTCAATCAACTATTCGCTTTCCGTACAATTTCTTTATGAGCATTTATGTAATCTTGAACTACATCAACATTATTTAAAATGTACAAGTGGACTTGTTGTAATTCATCAAGATCCACACTCTTGACGGTAGCCCCGCGACTACCCCCTTCTTCATCATGTCGTTTAGGAAGGCCGATATGTCCTACATTTGCCAAATAATGTTGACAGAATTCCATAGCTTCTTCAGAAACATATTTCTGAACAATAGAAGCTTCAGGCCGGTTAGGGTTCTTCACATATCCTTTTAGGATTTTCATAGTTCTTTCAATTGGGTACATCCATCGAAAATAGATAGGCCCACACAATTTTATCTCCCTCACTAGATGAACAACTAGATGTACCATGATGTCAAAAAAGGAAGGAACAAAAAGCTTCTCAAGCTAGCACAAGATCAGGTAACCTTCATCTTCCAATTCATCTAACCTTTCTGTCTCAATAACTTTACTACAAATCGCATTGAAGAAGAAACAAAGTCTGGTCAATATGTGTTGAAGATCATATTCGGCGATGCCTCGAATAGCAACTGGGAGTAGTTGTTGCATCAAGACATGACAATCATGAGACTTCAGCCCTACTAACTTTAAGTCTTTTATAGACACAAGCTTCTTAAAATTTGAAGAATACCCTGAGGGAGCTTTGATGCCATGTAAACACTCACAAAAACTTCATTTCTCATCCTTGGACAAAGTATGAGAAGCTGGAGGACAAAAAGTTCTCTTACCATGTGGCCTCGGATGTAAGTCTGCCCATATTCCCATTTCTTGCAAATCTAATCTTGCCTTAACGCCATCCTTAGAACTTCCTTGTATGTTGAGTAGTGTCCCAACAATACTATCACACACGTTTTTCTCCACATGCATGAAATCAATACAGTGTCTGACATCAAGATTCTACCAATATGGAAGGTTAAAGAAAACATACCTCTTTTTCCATATATTTTTTTCATTTCGACTCTTTAAAGTCTTACCGAAGATGACATTGATATTTTTGACATTTTCATACACTTTCTCCCCAGTCAAAGCCTCTGGAGCATCTTCAAACTCTTGGCCACCAAAAAAGGCCTTCTTTAATCTGTGATATGGGTGGCCCCGTCTAAGGAATCTCCTATGACCAAGATAAACAGTCTTTCTTCCATGTTAAAGTTGATGGTAGCATGTGCCTTCTTCACAAATATGACAAGCTTTGTGGCCTTTAACGCTATATCTTGACAAGTTTCCATAAGCAGGGAAGTCGTTTATAGTACAAAAGATCAAGGCTTGCATTTTAAACATCTCCTTGTTCACGTCAAAAACGTCGACACCTTCATCCCACAACTCTTTTAAGTCTTCGATCAGGGGTTCTAAGTAAACATCTATGTCATTTCCGAGTTGTTTTGGTCCCGAAATCAACATAGACAACATGATGTACTTTTGTTTCATACATAACAAAGGAGATAAGTTGTAAATTACCAACAGAATAGGCCATGAACTATGTATACTGCTTAGGCTATCGTAAGGATTCATGCCATCCGTGCTAAGCCCGAGCCTAAGATTCCTAGGCTCGTTGCCGAAGTCAGGAAACAACTGATCAATTTTCTTCCACTGAGAAGAATCAGCTGGATGTCGAAGCTTTCCATCAGAAATCCTCTCATCTGCATGCCATCTCAAATTTTTGGCATCAATTTCATTAGCAAACAGTCGTTTGAACCTCGGTATGATAGGAAGATACCACAACACTTTTACAAGGGCCTTATTTGATTTGTATCTGGGGGTTTCACATATCGGACACTGCTCTTTCTCTGTATGCTCTTTTCTGTACAATATACAATCATTAGGGCATGCATGGATCTTTTTATACTTCATCCCTAGTGGACACAGTATTTTCTTCGCATCATAGTATCGGCAAGGCAGCACGTTATCATTTGGAAGCATGTCCTTGAAGGCTTCAAGTGCTTCTGAAAAACTCTTGTCGCTCCATCCAAGCCGTGCTTTCAAGCTTACCAATTTCAATACAGCTTTCAATAATTGGTATTTTGTGCACCCCGGGTACAGCGGCTTCTCAGAATCACTGCACATATTACCATATGTATATGATTGCTCAAAAGCCTCTTCTCCAACATCACGAATAATATCTTCTATCCGGTCATTCAGAACCGTGTCATTATCATCAAAGGCGACCCCCCCTTGTTGAGTTGCGCTTGGAATTTCTATTTCTTCACCATGCCATACCCATACTGTATAACTCTTATAAAATCCTTCACAAATTAAATGTGTATATATATCTGCAGCACTAAGTCGCTTCTCATTCAGACATTCTACACAAGGACAATAGAACATCCCACTATCATCATTACCAGAATTTCTTCTAGCAAATTCCAAAAAATCCCTCACCCCATTATCATATTCAACACTAGTCCGTTTAGCGTTTATCCAACTACGATCCATATATTTCAACACCTTTTTTTCTTCTCTTCTGTATATTAACTGCCCTGGAAAAGGCAGGAGTATGATGAGAGTATGAAAAGGTTACACTCATCAATTTATCTAGTTTAACAGAATTCTTCATTAGAATTCCACATAAGATATAATTGCAGTCTGTTCCATTTTCGTCAAGTAATATGGAAAATGTATCAACATACACTAGCAATTTCAGGACTTAAATTAGACCACATACACAATAATTGCTTTAGTCTAAACCTCAAATCACCTCTCAAATTTAGTTTCAAAACTAACTGAATATTATGTAACAATTTTCTAATCAGCCATTCATAAGCATACATGCCAGGAAATTTGACACAATAACTTAAGCAATCCAGAGACTATGAAAACTAGCAATTATCAGTACCCTGATCCACAAATAATCAAATCACATCAGTTAGTTTCAAAACTAACTGAATATTATGTAACAATTTTCTAATCAGCCATTCATAAGCATACATGCCAGGAAATTTGACACAATAACTTAAGCAATCCACAGACTATGAAAACTAGCAATTATCAATACCCTGATCCTTAAATAATCAAATCACACCAGTTCAAGACACCGTTAATTAAGCTTTACCAATTAATTTCCATCAGAGTAAATGTCATTTTTTCTCCATTTCTATTTTAATTTCTAGTTCAATTATAGTACAGATTATTCTTGGACAGACAGTGAATACACAATGTCTATTTATACAGAGCATTGAGACAGGGGACATTACCTGTTTGAAGTAACTTGGACAGTGGCTTGAGGCGCAGGAGGAGAGGGGCAGCAGTGGCTGGAAAACACGCCGGAGTGAGATAAAGGCTGGAGAAATAAGATGCTCAGCCACCCTTCACGATGGTACTCACGGCGACTTCTTCGCAGCAACGGCAAGTACGAACGGAGAAGGAGGGAGTATTTCAAACGCCGACAACAGAATATGGAAAAGAAGGTGGAGGCGGCGGCGGCGACTGGAAGGGTGACTGGAGAATAAAGCGGAATATCACCTACTGCGTTGGACTTGAGTAGTTCGCGGTGGTGGAAGCAGAGGGGGAAGTGAAACGTAACTGATGAAATGAACTTTCACGGCCGACTAGGTTTGAATATTAGACTTTTAAGACCGGTTATTTAAATAACCGATCTTAAATTATTGACTTTTAAGACCGGTTATTTAAACAACCGGTCTGAATAATAACGTGATTTTTTTATTCATTTTAATAATTTTGTTTTTCAGACCGGTTGTTTAAATAACCGGTCTTAAATTATTGACTTTTAAGACCGGTTATTTAAAAAATCGGTCTTAATTTGTTTTTGAGACCGTGTGTTTGTATAACCGGTCTAAATAAGATTTTTTTAGACCCGTTGTTTAGACAACCGGTCTAAAACATTGCTTTTAATTACGGAATTGCCACCGTGTGTTTCTTTTAGACCTTATCCGCAATAACCGGTCTAAATAATACGGTCTAAAAACACTATTTTGCACTAGTGAAAGAATAATTCTCCATGAATATAAGTGATAACAATACGAAAGAACAGGATGCCTTGTGTGAAATCTAGATTTGTCAACCCTTCAACTTTTCTAGAAAACTTTTCCAACGGATCATGATGTCATCCATGACACGTGGAATAAATCACAACCTGTGGATCTCCCATAAATCCATGGGGTAGGCAGTACTTGATATCTCTGGAGAATATAATTTGTCCAAATTTCACCCTTAGAATTAATTGAAGACGTTTACATCACGTTCCGGGAAATATTTTTTTGACCAGACGTTGCGGGAAATATAAGGCATTGGATATAATAATGACAATGATTTTACTAGTATTAACTAAAGGCCAGTTTCTTTAATTTTTAAAAATAGAGAAAATAATAGAAAAATACCATTTAAATTAAAAAATCATAAAATGTCTATTAAATTAGTAAAAAGATAAATAGGTGATCTAATGGGAAACTAGGATCTGGAAGTTTAAGTGTTGATAACTTGAATATATGCAATGGTAACTTAAAAATAGTACTTAGCAACTTGGGTATACATATTCCTATACTCAAATTATCAATATCTAGGGCCCATTTGGTTCAATGTAGGGGAGGGGAGGGAAGAGATTTTAATATTACCTTGTTTGGGTTTATCAGAAGAAAGGGGGAAATTTTAATGTTACTTTATTTGGTTCAAGAGGGCAGGAGAGGGAAATTATTTTCATATAGACAACTTTATCCTTATCTTATAAGTGATATTTTCCAAACTCTTTTAAGTGTATAATAAAGTTTAAATATAAATAAAATTTTTATATCCTATCTTAATAAGAGGATATTAAAAAAATAAATTTTTTTCTTTATGATAACTTTACCCTTATCTTATACAATTTTTATATATATATATATATATATATATATATATATATATATATATATATATATTCTAATGTGCGAGAGAGGAAGAGAGCGAAAGGAAGTGATTTTTTCCACCCTTTATTGGTCAGTTACAGGTTTAAATAAGAATAGAGAGAAAATGGCGAAGGGCAGTTCTGAGTTATCAGAAAATTGGATGGACATTTTTGTCCAATCTGAAATTTTTTTTTAGCCTCCCCTCCAAATCCTCTCAATTTAGGGGAGGGAGGGGAAAATTTCAAAAAAATTCATCTCCCCTCCTAACTCAGAACTGCCCTTCGTCATTTTCTCTTTATTCCTATTCAAACCCGTGACTGACCAATGAAGAGTGGAAAAAATCCCTCCCCTCCCTCCCATTTCTCTCATCTCCCCTCAAACCAAATAGAGCCCTAAACTTCAAAATCTCAAATTATCTATTTATTCTTTTTTTCTAATTTAGTAGACATTTTGGTTTTTTTTTAATTCAAATGGTATTTTTCTGTCATTTTTTCTAAAAAATACTACTCTTTTTTGTTTTTAATATAATAGTTAGATAATTAATTTACAAATATTAAGAAATTAGTTCAGTTGATTATTTGTAATAAATCTATATTGATTTTTCTAATATATCTTTTTCAATCACGTGCATTGAAACTACTCTTAGTGAAAATCCCCTTAACATGTATAATTAATATAGATGCTTTACGGAAAAAAAAAGTGAATTGAGGTTTTGACATTTAGAACCAAAGCAAACATCTTATCTAATTTTTTATATTTAGGATTTGATGTAGTAATTGATTTTTCAAATCATCTAAAAATAATTTATTATTTAAAAATTTGGGACTTGTTTTTCTTTTTAAGTTTTCTTTAATGAAAAAGTCAATTAATTTTGAGAGGGGAAAAAAGTTCTTTAGGGAAAGAAACCAGTTTATGCTCATATCACAACACCAAGAGCTCATCATTACCGTGAGATCTAATAATTCAAATAGAATTTCAATAGTTCATATTTAAGATTTTTAAATTAATGATTTTTAAAAATAAATGTTAAAAATGTAATATTTTCACAAAAAAACCTTTGATTTAATAATTAATCGACAACTTATAGAACCAGTCGGTGCTCAGATTAAAATTTTCAACTAAATATTTTTTAGTAAAAAATTATTTTTGCAAAACAATTGAAAATTAATAGATTATTTTTATTTTAATTTTGGTACACATTTAAATAGTTTTTTTAAATGAAAGTAAAAAAATTGAGGGAAAATTCCAATAAAATACCAAATAAACTTCAATAACCCAAATAAGCTCATTATAAGTTGGAAAAGACAAATAAGGCTTTAGGGGGGATCTGGGTTATGAAGTTTATGTTTAAATTCCAAAATACCCCTTTTTAAAATGGTTTGACATTAAGTGGGTGGTGTGGGGAAAAATTTGATCAATAGGGACAACTCTGTGAGCTGAAGGTGAAGAACGTGGTTGGCGATCAACGTTGAAGCAACGAAAACTAAGAAAAGAGTGAAGGGTAAGTAAATATTGGAAAAACATAATATTTTTTAGATGAATGGGTCAATAACCATCTTTTTCGCAATGTTGACGTTGGTGTATTTTTGGTGTGATTCAGTGGGTTTGCTTGTGGTTGGACAGAAAAAATATGGGTGTTTACGTAGGTTGTGGGAGATAATTTATTAGGGTTTTCAATGATGGCTAAGAATAATGACAATGGTAATGTGATTTTAGGTTATTTATAGTAGTTTTGGTTGTGGCAAGTGGGTTTGTAGGTTGAAATGGATTAAAGGTTCAAACTTTACGTAACTATGACAGAATCGACAGTGTGGTGTGTGTTATTTATGTATTTGGTTGTGTTAGCTATGAGAGATAGTATAATGAAGAGTTTATTGATTTGAAATAGGTTTCATTGAGTTGATGTGGATGATTGATTAGTTGTATCATGAGCATTGAAACAGGACTTGTCATTAGCAAATATGTACGTGCATGGTAGTTGCTGTCATGACTATATCTGATTTGTTGTCAATGCCATGACACTATTTGTCATTACCATTAATAAATTTGTCATTAACATTAACAACGATATGTAAGGCATTTTCTAGTTTTGTAATGACCGAACGATTGTCTGAGGAATATGTTGGTATTGGTGAACAACATGACACCTAAATTGGTGACAAGGCAAAATGGTCGGTCAATCCTTTGGCACATGTTGTTAGAACTTAGTGATACTTGTTAAATCCATTATGAAATTTGTCAACGTCATTACTACTCTAGTGAATCTTATAACAGATTTTGTCAAGAGCATCACTAATTTAGTCAATTCCTTGAGAAATGTATGCTGTCATTACATGGGTGTGGAGTTAGAGGTTAAATACTTAGGAAATGCTTAACTTTGTTGTTAATTGCAAAACTAGTATTGTCAAACATGTTGATGAAGTAGTCAATAGTCGAAAAGTGTGTTGTGCGGATTTTGTTTAGTGATGAAATATCATTGGTATAGGACTGATATGAAATTTTAATCTTTTTTCTTACATTGTTGCAGGTTAGCATGCAAGATGACATAGAATATTGGAGCAACACCTTCTTCAAAGTCACTTGTTTGTTTTTTCCATGTTGGGGGAGTTTGTAACTAATATTGAAGGTGATGTTAAATATAGTGGTGGGAATGTGAGGGTAAAATTGATAAAGGAAGGGATGACGGTTGAAGAGTTGAGGGTAATGATAGGAGGATGGTTTGGTATAGATGGTCATAGGCGTGACATTAAATACACTTTAAGTTGTGATGAAAAGATATTAGTAGATCTCATTGATGATTCTGAATTGGAAAATATGTTTCATTATAATGACAGTAGTGGACATGTGTATGTAGCATTGAAAGAAAGTGATAATAAAGGGCCATTGATGATGCAGAAAGGTAAGTGACACCTTATTTGGTTAAAGAAGTAGTTATTTCCAATAGTGTTTTTGGTAATATGTTGACAACACTTGTTAATATACATACAGGGTCAATAAATTTATGGGGGTTGTGGAACAAATGTGTTACAATGTTGAGGCTATGTGTTATGGAATAAGTGATGAATTTGTACGAAATGAATGCAATGCAAGAGCTCTTCTCATCCTTCCATGTGCAGTTGAAAGCACACCAACACCGATGCCAGAGATGAACTCGAAAAAGTGGATGGATTTGTTGGTAAGAGTGAATCAAACATTTGCACATGCGGATGATTTCAAGAAGGTGCTGCATAAGTTCAGTATTGCACACAAATTTGAGTACACATATGTGAAGAATTCAAGGGACTATGTGTATGTTAAATGTAAGGTTGAAGATTGTCCATGGAGGATAACTGTGAGGGCAATAGGGAAGAGTACTCATTTCGTACGTGTGACCAGATACATTAAAGAACATGTTCATATAGCCCAAGACAATCTTGAAGTGACGCACGCTCAAAATGCTAACTTGACATCATCAATTATTATTCATGAGGTTCGAAATCACACTGACAAGCGTCCAAATGAAATAAGGAAGAGTTTGGCTACAGATTATGGTGTGTAATTGACATATAAGCAAGCATATAGGGAAAAAGAAAAGGCAATGGAGGAAATTTATGGTAGACCTGAACAGACATATATGTTAATACCATGGATATGTGATAGGCTGAAGGAAAGTGATGAGAAGACTGTGGCTGAATGGGTGGCTAGTGGAAGGAACACCTTTGAGCATGTTTTTATTGCCTATGGTTATTGTATAGAGGGATTCATTGCCGGTGCTAGACCTATACTGTATATTGACGGATCCCATTTAAGTGGACCATACAAGGGAACTCTGTTGTCAGCTTCTACGTTTGATGGAGACAATGAATTGTTGTTGTTTGCCATTGTAATTGTGAAAGGAGAGACAATTGAGGACTGGACGTGGTTCCTTGACATGATTAAGAAGACATTAGGTTCTTTACAAATAACAATTATATCATACTGACACAATTCAATCATCACTGTTGTACGAGGAATATTTGGAGGTGAGAGACATGCATACTGTTACAGCACATTAAGGAAAACTTTAGTGCACAAGTGGTTAAATTAAATAGAGGAAAGAGGAAGACCGGGAGGCAAGGAAGGCAAAATGCATTAGACTTTCTTGATACAATTGCATATGCAAGGCTTGATAGTGACTTCGACACTGCAATGGAACAAATGAGGCTTTTTAATCAGGAATTATATGAGTGGCTGATCAATCATGGTGATATTGAAAGATGGGCTATGAACAAGTTTCCATTTAAACGTTAGGATCAAATAACAACAAACCTTGCAGAGTCATTCAATGCATGGATGGTAAAGGAGAGACGTCATAATGTTGCCCAGCTTATCCACGAGCATCGTGACAAAGTAGCGAAGAAGATGTATGCAGCATACATAGGAATGAGTAAATGGAAAAATGGTGTCGGTTCAAACATAGAACAACAAGTGATGGAAAATGTTAAACGGGCTGAAAACATGGATGTACAAGTATATGGAGGTGGCAAGGTGAAAGTCCATACAGCTACTGGATCATTAAAGGTGGAGCTGTCCATACATGAATGCACATGTAGAGCCTGGAAAATGTCAGGTATTCCTTGTCCTCATGCTTGTGCTGCCATAAAGGCAGTTTATGGCAATATCTACAATTATGTTGATGAATGCTTCAAGATTACAAGCCAACAAAAGATTTATAGGAGAACAATGATCCCAGTTGTGACAATAGACATGCCAAACCTAAATGACTACCGCCTACATAATATAGCAACTCAAAAGTTCCTGGCACCACCGAAGATTAGTCGATCTCCTGGCAAGCCAATATTTGTAAGGAAAGAGTCACAGTTTCAAAACAAGAAAAATTATCATTGCAGCTCATGTCATGAAGCAGGTCACTCTAGAAGAACGTGCAAAAATCCAAATCCAACTTAACCTTTGGTGTGCAGACGTAGGAGTAAATATTTTGCAATTACCCTTTTTGTAAGTACTATCAAAGGAAAAGAATATTTTATATGGTGAGAGTGACAAGAAAACATTAGGTGTAGGTGGAATCGTAATGTTCACTTGTCATTTGACTATGTATATGGTAGTTGTTGTAATGCACAATCTGGTTTTTGTCAATCCCAATACTGTACTTGTTATTACCATTACGACTCTTGTTAGTGGTTACACTTTATTGTAACTTGTGTATACAAGGAGGAACATGTTCTTTTAGGGTGTGATTGTTAGCACCTGTGCACCTAAAGAGACATGTTATTTCCATTAATGAATTTGTTAGAGTCAATCTCTTTGGGTCAAGATCATCGTACAATACAGAATCAGACCTGAGTTCTTTGTTGTTATTCCCATTATGAATCTCGTTATTTCTATTAAAAACTTTGTTATTCTCATTACTGAATTTGTTAGAGTCCACCTCTTTGGGGCAACATCATCCTACAATACTGAATCAGACCTATGTTCTTCGTTGTTATTCCCATTATGAATCTCGTTATTTCCATTAAAAACTTTGTTATTTCCATTACTGAATTTGTTAGAGTCCACCTCTTTAGGGCAACATCATCCCACAATACTGAATCAGACCTGTGTTCTTCGTTGTTATTCCCATTATGAATCTCGTTATTTCCATTAAAAACTTTGTTATTTACATTACTGAATTTGTTAGAGTCCACCTCTTTGGGGCAACATCATCCCACAATACTGAATCAGACCTGTGTTCTTTGTTATTATTCCCATTATGAATCTCGTTATTTCCATTAAAAACTTTGTTATTTACATTACTGAATTTGTTAGAGTCCACCTCTTTGGGGCAATATCATCTCATAATACTGAATCAGACCTGTGTTCTCCGTTGTTATTCTCATTATGAATCTCGTTATTTCCATTAAAAACTTTCTTATTTACATTACGAATTTGTTAGAGTCCACCTCTTTGGGGCAACATCATCCTCCATTACTAAATCAGACATGTGTTCTTTGTTGTTATTCCCATTATGAATCTCGTCAAACTATTAACACATTTGTTATTTCTATTACTGAATTTGTTAGAGGCCACCCATTGTGGCCATACCTTTCACACAATTCATCAGTATGTCATTCAATATTTGTCATTAGTATTATGAATTTTTTCAACATCATTACAATTGTAGTTAACATTATTACAATGTATTAGTTAGTCATTGACTAATATGGTATCACAAAAGACCACACATATGTCAATGTACACACATTAACAAAATTAAACATCACCACCCCAAAATGCCATGACTGACAAATTAGTTAAACATCATTTGTCAATCTCTTTAACATATTGGTTAATTCTAAAAATTAACTTGAACCTAGAAGGGAAAATATTTACAGAAACAATGAAATTATGGTAGTCATTTTCGCCAGGTCTGTGTCATTTGTGAAGTAAGGAGTCCCAAAGCAGTGTCCCTCTTCTAATTCAATTCATGGTTTACTAGCCACCATATTAGGTTTTTCCTGTACTCATGAACCTTATCCTCACCATACTCTATGGTTACACCAGGCTTCCAATTCTTCAACCAAATTAGCACATGAACACCACAGTCTCGCCTGCATGACACAGTGAAATTATGGTCAAACAATAAACCATATTCACATGTATTAAAACATTTTTAGAAATAAAAACACTCACAAATTGTTCTGTTGTGGAACGGGGGCCCAAATAATTTCACTTCTTGCCTTCTTCCCAGCAAGTTGGGGTTTAACAAGTGAAATGATGTCATCAAATCGATCCCTCTGTATACATAACACATGCATATCACATCCGCATGACTCACTAATGACTAAAAACAAGCTATACGTTTATTTACAATTTTTCGTAAAACACTTTCTTGGGGATTTAGAAGGGCACTTTGTTTCTTCAGTTTTTTACTCTTGCTCATAAAAGATAGTGGCTTCATGGAATCAAGCACAAAGAATTTCATCGTCTTTGGTTCTACGGCCACACAAAACCAGTGTTCTATAATCAATATGGGTCCCATAATCAATTCACAATCAGCAATGTTATAGCCAACTTTATGAGGAAGTAGTTGGTCTCTCTATTCAGTTACGGACCATCCTATTAGTTTACGAGCTAATAATAACTGCATGAGGAACAAACTTGTTACGCGAACATATAAAGGTTAATAAAACAAATTTTTAAAAAAAATTATAGCATCTCACCATAAAATCAGCATCAAATATGTGTCGGGTCACTTGTCCTTTGTTTTTCATATCAGCCATTAATGTCTTACACACAACGAACATTACCTACATGTGGATTCACATGTATTAGAAAAGATAAATATATTCTGCACCTATTGAGCTGTTATTTCACTTACACGGTTTCTTATTCTGTTAAGTCCACCAAGTATCCATAGCTGATGCTGTTGGATATCTTCATCCCCTATTTCAAGCAGGGTCCTGCAAAGTGTAAATACAATTAGTATCCATTTACTTATTATAAATGAAGAAAAAGTTAACAACTTACTGTTCACCCTCATCCTTTATGTATATTCACGATATCAACTGGAAGAAATTTTCCTTATCATCTTTACCCTTCCTCTTCCGCTTAACTAGCTTTGTTAAAGTCCACGGGGACATATTTTTTGGCATATTTGGCTGCTTTGATCTCCTTGGCAATTGTTCATCCTCATCCCCGGATTGTTTTGTGTCATGGCATGTTCCCCCTTGGTTTGGAGTTGCCTCATTACATTCAACAATGATGATGTCCGGTGGTCCAAACCTCCCTCCTATGTCACTATCATTGTTCTCATCATCATTATCTCTCTATCAACATCATCAACATCAGCGTCAATGTCTTCATGTCCTTCATCATCCTGGCCATCTTCGTTATCCATGTCAATAGGGTCCTCAGCTTGTTGGTTGCGCTGCCTTTCAATCTTCAATTGTGCCTTGCGCAACTCTTCTTCCATAGCACAAACAAGCCTTTTGTGGTTCTCATCGATGATAGCCAACAACCTTCCATGCAACTCCTTCAATTCCTACATAAGCACAATATTAAATTGCTTAGATATATTGGTTAACCATTCAATTAACGTTACAAAATGTTAGCACATACTGGGTCTAAATAAGGCACACTATTCTTGTTGGCAATGTCATTGTCATCGTTCACTTTTCTTCCCTTCCTTGTATACAAGATACCAATGTCACTCTGCCGCTCTCTCTCAATCATTTCTTTTACCCTCCCTTTTGTTCATAATTGAATTGTCGTCGTCGACTCATGGAAAACATGTTTAGACAAGGGAAACCGCTCACCAAAATATAACTGCAACAATAAATCCAAACATTATACCTTTGTCATTGGATAAAACATAAAATTAACAATTAACTACTCAGAGTACATATTAATAGCATGTATAAACATCTTCCCACATTGCAGCTTCCCTCTTTGTTTGATCTAATCAGCTGGACATAATATGTCATCCTCTACTCAGGTCATTGACAATATAAGTTGCTCAGTCAAAATGGGAAAATCCTTTCATGGTGCAACACATTAGCTTCAGCAACTTGTCACTAATTGTTGCACTTGCGGTTGGAACTAGAAAAGTACCGAGCGTGTACAACATGAATAAAAACTCAAAATCCTCGTCTACCTCCTTGGATGTTATGGCATTAAGTATGTTCTCATACTTGAGTTTTCCATACTTTGTCTTCAGTCTTTTAAATGTCTCATTTGTATCACTAATGTCTACTTTAACTTCCTCCCCACCATGAGGTACCCCAAGTAATTCTGCCACATCGTTCGCTTCAATTTCAATTGTCTTCCCCCTTATTCTAAATTGATTAGTAGGGGGATCATATGCTCTCATAATAGCAACTAAAATGTCCCATGGGAGTTTCATACATTCCACATCTAGGAGATCTCCAAATCCTATCCTTGCTACCTTAGCTTTTAACTTTGACTTACCCTTTACATAGTCAACCAGTTTGGTGAATTGATTCAAAGAACAATGTGAGTGAAAAGCAACAGTGTAGTTTCTCTTTAGCTTCTCCGGCCTTCCTTGCTTTGTCCTCTCATTATATTCTTTCCTCTCCTCTTGAGTCAAATTCCTCCATGCCTTTGTTGACTCAGTAAGCTTCTCAACAAAAGTCATGAATTCCTTCCCCTTTTCAAACTCCATGCAAAATAGAATGTAACCATTCTTCACGTGTGTATTTTTCACATCCTCTTTATCTCCCACTGTTTCATGTGCCTTCCCGTCAATGCTCTTTGCATAGACTGCTTTCCTCTTCATACCCATCTCTTAATTTTCACTGTCCACGTGTGTATTATGGTTGTCAACCTCTTTACTTGTCTTTGGAAAAGAGTCAATAACTTTCTTCCTCAAGGAAAAATATAAATAGTTACAATTACGGGAGACTTGCAATTCAATCTATGATCTAACAAGCATTAAGGACTTACGAAAAAAATTCCAATCAAGCATTATGGCATTGTTCATAGGCTGTATGTTGCAAGGAAGTACGGAAGGGGAAAAATCACCTTTATCCAGCAGTCATTGCTATTAACATTTATACCCTCGAAAACTTCACAATATTTTCCCCTTCCTACTTTTCGCACAACCTCATAATCATCCTGTTCTCTGAAAAGAGCATACAAAGTTCCTTTAGGATACAATAATAACAAACAATGATATCATCTTATTCAAAGAAGTATAAAAAGTATAGAAAAGGGAGATTCAGGGAACCTAAGTATCAGCCTCATAAGTAACAAAATGATAAAAACTTTGCCAACACTGTAGGAACCATAAGAGGCGCTACAAAAGCACACATTCCATTTCAACATAAGCTTACACCCAAATAACTAAAAGTGCATCAATACTTAAAAAGCCATTTCAGACAACACAGTTCATGGATTAACTTCAAAATAACAAGATGATTATGATAAGCTTCTTTGCCTGTCAAGTTCATGACATAAATTACAACAGCGAGAGATCCAATCAAAACTACATGCCCACAATTGAAAACTGAAACAAAAGTATAAAGCATCAATTGAATGAAATTAAAACTATGATAACAAAAATGCAATTGAATCTCTTGATATTAGAAAAAAGGGACTAACATGCCTACAAACCAGCAGATAATGAATCAAGTGCATACTCTTCACATTCAAAATATAAAGCCTCCCTCCATTGGGAAATATGATAAAAATAAAGGCATCATAACATAATTCCCACAATCAAACTAACAAGAAGATCATCATATAAGAATACATTAGAGGTCAGGGTTAGGAACATTACCCCCATTGAACCTCCTACTCATGGCAACGGAAGGCGAGACGGCGAGACACAATCAAGGACGGCGGACGCAAGCAGGGACAATAACGCAAGCAGGGAGGGCGAACTCAAGCAGGGATGGCAGACGGGAGCACGGACGATGATGCAAGCAGGGACCGCGGATGGGACCACGGACAACGACGTAAGCAGGGACCGCGGATGGCAGATGGCAGCACGGACGACAACACAAGCAAGGACAGCCGACACAAGCAAGGACAACGGATGTAAGGTGATGGATGGTGGAGGGTCGACTGGGTTATGCCAATGAGAGAGGATCTCACAATTCTGAACCCCACACATTATGGTTCAATTGTGTGTGTATGTTATTCAATTTAAGGGCATTTTGGACTTTATGTTAGAACTAGCTGACACCCAAGAGGGGGGTGAATTGGGTGTGTGATAAGAAAGTATGAACTTTTAAAATCTTTTCGCAACTTATCAAATCAATACATGCGGAAATATAGAAACATAAGCTGATCATATATGCTGGAAATGTAAAAGCTTAGGGAAGAGAATATGCAAACTGTGATTTATCCTGGTTCGGTCCAATCCACGATGACCTACGTCCAGTCCCCAGGCTCCTCCTGAGATTTCCAATCCACTATCTTCTTGTTTAAACGGGCACAAGAAAAGCCTCTACAAATCTCTTACGAAGTTACTCCCCCTTACTCACTGTAAGGTTTACACCCTCTTACGGTAAGTTGAGCAAAGCAATCCCAAAGTCCTTTCTCTCTTGCTTACCCGTGCAAGTCTTACGAGCAGCAACGTTCTCTCCTGCTTACACCACTGTAAGTCTTACGAGCAGCAACGTTCTCTACTGCTTGCACCTTGTAAGTCTTGCGAGCAGAAAGTACTACTAGCAATTCTCTCTACAACTTTCCCGTAAGGTAATCAACCCTCTCAAGGTCCCTCTACCTTGAGTTCAATACAGAAATATATTTGTAAGGATTTACAGACTCTCTCACAGAGTAGATAGGATACACACTGAAGTACAACACAAATATTCTCACTCTCTCAAATATACATAATATGAAGATGAAGTAGAGCAAAGAGTGGTCGGAGGTAGAAGACTTAGAATATCAGCATGTTCATGTTCTCATCGTATTGCTTGTTATTCTATGTTTGAATCCTCTCCTATTTATAGCTGAGTTGTGAAAGATGACCGTTGTAAACATCCATCCGTTAGAGTCTGTTGATTCATTTGATCGTTGAGCCCATTCGGATATTTTTCTGTTGTAATCCCATCTGATGCTTAGACAGACACTACTTCATTTTTGGTTGGAGTCCCATTGCTTTGCACGGTCATTGAGTGTATTTAAATATTTTCCCGTTTGATCGTGCTCTGACATATGCTTCAGCGTTTCTTACAGTTTGCCCATTGGTCTGACAGATGCAATAGTATTTATCTTCCGTTACTTATGAATTTTGCTGCCGCCCACGATTAGTTGTCGTTTGAATGGAGAGTTTAGTTACTTTGTCATGTGCGTGATGATGGAGTACAGCTGTAATACACTTGAGAATATTACCGTTAGAAAACATCACTCGGGTGATTACAGATTTCACTGGAAGTGATCAACATCAGTAGAGTGCATCATGAAATTGTTCTGGTTGTTTCCTTATTCCTGTCGAGTTTCTGGAAGTGATTCTGATGAGAACAGTGAATCACTTGAGTTAACTTATAATTCACTGGCAGTGATATTCTGAAACATGAGAATCATTTGAGTACGGTGTAACTTCACTGGAGGTTATTTTGATAAAATAATAAATCACTCGACTGCATAAGCATTTCGCTGGTAGTGACTCTGTAAGGGTAGGCATATTAATTGAGTGTACTATAATCCACTGGCGGTGATGAACCATAACATGAATGAAGCTGATCTGATTTGAAGTGATTAAAAGACGCTGGAGGTGTTCTAAGTTAATCTGGTTCATGTTCATATTCTCTGGCAGTGATTTGAAGTTTACCGGAAGTGATACTGAGAAATTGGCAAATCACTCAACAGAAGGTGATTTTAAGAAACAAGAAAATGATTTAACCTGATTGAGATTCACCGGAAGCAATACTGATTCAGTTGGAATTCACTGGCAGTGCATTTAGGCTTCTTCTGTTAAAGAACATCATATCACTTGATCATATAATATCTGACTGGTAGTGATCTGAGGTATACTGATATTATCACTGGGAGTGATCAAGAACGGTGCTGGAGGTGATCAGCTGAAATGGATGATCACTCGAGTGAGATTCATGTCCCCGGAAGTGATTTTCAAAAAAGTAAAATATTCCTGAAGTGATTTCGCCTTGCACTGGAAGTGATATGTAGAAATGACTAATCACTCGAGTGAATTCAACTGCACTGGGAGTGAAAATGAGAACAGTGAATTTTTCTTGCAGTGATTTTTGATTCACTGGAAGTGATTTGTGAAAGAGTGAAATTCACTGGAAGTGATTCAGCATCTACTGGAAGTGATCTTTGAAAACAACATAATCACTCGAGTGATTTTGGCATCACTGGAAGTGATTTTGCAAACAGTGAATTTTTCTTGCAGTGATTTGGCTCGCACTGGAAGTGATTTTGAAAAATCTCAAATCACTCGAGTGATTTTGGCATCACTGGAAGTGAAATCTGAAACAGTGAAAAATTCTTGCAGTGATTATGGCGCCACTAGAAGTGATTTTCCATATCACTCGAGTGAATACTGAAATCACTCGAGTGATCTCTTTGTCGTTCCAATTCTTCAGCAAACAGAGGTAAACTTCCAGATGACATAACTCTTCGAATATGGCTCCGAAATTTCTGTATTATATATCAATGGAAATATCTGGAAGTCTAGTTTCATATGGCACCAGTTTCAGCTCAATAGGATTAGTGGTTTGAGAGTTATAGTCAAAATACCAAACCTATTCCAGAAAGTGACGCTGATATGAAGGCCAGATTAGAACACTTATATATCCTTCATATAAACTCCTTTGATGTTTCTTCTAGTGTCAAAATGATGCATTGGAAGTCTATTTTCATATGAAACTGATTTGGTCTCAATCGGAGTTGTATTGTGAGAGATATGAGCGAATAACCACACCTTGCTCAGCTGGACAAAGAACAGATTCTGAAAAAACTGAACATCACTCGAGTGAATTAGAGAATCACTCGAGTGATTTCATTTTTTTTCAGAATCACTCGAGTGATTCATTAAATCACTCGATGCTACAGTGCCAAACAGTACCAAACAGTGTCAATTGCTACAGTAACCGTATTGCTACAGTACCCATAAAACTTGAATCTTCATATTTTTCATTAATTCTTGCAAGTTCTTTATTACTCAATTTCTTTCTTCCATTGCTTGACTAATCTACAATATATGCAACATCAAATAGTTAGTCAATGTATTAGAAAAGTATACTATGCAAACTTCTTATGCTTAATATTTGACATCTATATTTGTCATCATCAAAACTAATCATATCTAACACTTTAAACATAAACATGATAACCCAGATTCCTCCCTAGAGCCTTATTTGTCTTTTCCAACTTATAATAGACTTCTTTGGGTTATTGAAGTTTATTTGGTATTTTATTGGAATTTTCCCAAAAATTAATCTGAATCATTAGAATTTGATATGGATAGCGCCAATAGGGATGAGCTCTCGTTGCTCCACACTCTGATAGTTCCCCTTCATTACATGTGTCTATTTATGTCTATCTCTCAATTTGTAACATACTGAAATATGAATAACAAGAACTGCTTGTAAATGTAATTAGTCGGAAGAAAATTCACCGGTGCCAGTGTTGTGTATACGGTGTTATTTTGATAAAGAGGACACTTAGTAAGATTTTATTGGTTGTCATAAAGTAATAATTAAATGAAATAATCTTACTTTGTGTAGGGACCACGAAGGAGGACACCTCGTAGGTGAACCCGGGGAAAATTCCCTGACTTTCCTTTCCCTGATAAAGTGGATAGTTAGGTGGAGGGAAGAGATAGGGATGGGTCCCATATAAGGGACACATGGCATCATCTTAAGGAAGAAGAGAAAAGGTGCTTTTGACTTTAATGTGTTGGCCGAATAAGAGCGTGACACTTGTTCCCTCTTTTTGACAAAGTTACTTTAGCTTTTGAGTTGTCATCACCGGAGGGTGCCACGTTGCCCCAAGCCGGGGAAATCCACCGGACTCTGGTCTGGTCACCCGACTAATTTTCCCAAACACCGAGCTCAGGAGCCGGGGAAAAATCATCGGACTCTCATTTTCCCTGACCATTAGGACAGCTCAAGACCCATTTGATTAAAAGAAAGGACACGTGTCACCGTTTGGCCAAATCACCGAATATGTGGCACCATAAGATTGTGACACATGTTGGAACACCTTTAAGACTTTCTTTAAACTCTATTATTTCATTTATCATCAGAAAAAATAGGAAGAAATCAGAAAAAAAACGTTGAGAAATAGTTAGAGGAAAGAGAAAACATGAATAGTGAATATTCTTGAGTTCAATCCACCGAAACACTACCGAATCAGTGTTTTCTCCTAAAATTTCCTTCACAAACCTTCTTCTACTCATCCTAAGCTTCATTTCTACGGTTTTGGATTTTCATTTGGAGGTATTTGGTGTCATCTCACCAGATGAAGTACTGCCGGATTTCCGAACCGATTGTGGAAACGTATAGAGGTAAGCGTAAGTTTCATTTTGAACCGATTGGTTTGTTGTTTGGATGAGTCTTCATGAAGATTAGGGTACTGTTCATTTTCGTCCAAAAGGAATTTTAAAGGATTAATCATGGTTTAATCATGTATTTATGGTTAAATGATGATTTATGATGATATTGGACTAAGTTGTTCAACAAAATTCTGTTTTGGTAATTTTGCTGAAAATGATTCTGTCTTGCCAGTGGGTTTTGGGGCTGAAGCTTTATGATTTTGATCATTCCATTGAGTTCTACATGAAAAATTATGTGGAAAATCATGTACTTATAATTTTTGGATAATTATACAAAATTATGGAATTTTTTGAAAGTTAGATGACCCTGCTGTTAGACTTATTTTGCTGGAGCAGATTTGTTACGATGCGTTTTTCAGTAACCAAACCTTGTCTAAACCTTATTAAATTTTACATGATGAAAGTATACATCATGAGGTTCAATTTGATGGGTAATGGGACGAAATTGGACCAGTGGATTGAGAAATATGATTTTTCAAAGTGTAAGGTTGATTCTGGAATGGCATCTGTGGCAGATTGGGTTTGACGAATTTTCTGGAATTGGGTGGTTATAATTAGTTCCTTGTAATATTTTTATTTACACTAGGACTTGAATATGATTGAACAGAACCTGGAACCAACTCATTTGGAGTTGTGTAGAATTAATTATGAATTTTCAAAGATTGAAGAAAATTCTGGCAGATTTACTCAAATGTGCGAAAATAAAGGATGCAATGGTATTATGTAATTGTAATAAACTTTAAGGGTAAAACTAACCAACTTGATATAGTTGAACCATTTTTGACTTTGATTTTGGGTTAGTATTTTAACCTTAATGACAACCGACTTGAGTATTTGGATTATACAAATATTGGACGAAATAATAACTTGTCGTCCGTAAATTCCATTTATAGGACCTAATACTGTTCAAAGTTTAAGATCTGCCCGAGCTTAGTGAAACAATTGGATATTGCTCAAGAGAAGCTATCAGGTAGTAACTTTATCTTTCATATGTTATAAGATACATTGTATGTGTGTAGTTTCATCATGAACTGTCTGGAACATTTTGTTTATGCGGGGTTGTCGCCCGGGGCCTATTGCACGGGTTGACGCTCAGGCCATTGAATTTGTTTGTGATGCACGAGTGAATGCCGGGGCCTATTGCACGGGTAATACTCGGAGCCTTGTGATATACCTAGTACTATGATGGTATGAGAACTACATGTTGAATCGAATGATGTTGTGATGATTCTTTTATATGATGACTGTGTAACATGCTCTGTGATTTTATATCTATATGATTGACTACCTGTTACTACTGAGATTCTTTTGAATCTCACTCTTTTTCTATAAACAAATTACAGTACAGGCTGGTAGCTCAAAGGGCAAGAAGGTAAATACGGACAACTAGAGGATGAAGCTGAAAGATTTACTTTCTCTGTTGGTTGTCTGTTTGGATATGTTGGACATGTATATATTGTATAAATCGGTAACTATGACAATAGTATAGTAGTTGAACTGATAGTACTTGTAGCCAGGTATATGAATGGTAATGTAATAAAGAGATAACTTAGTTACATAACACTTCCTAATCGTTAGAGAAACATTAACGATTGAATACAACGTGAGATTGAAGGAGAGACACGCTCGTATACTCAGATAAAATGAAAGGAAGTATCAATGAGTCTAAATGAGATAGTGAATATTTGTGAAAAATGTTTGAAAAATTTTTATTCCATATGAAAAACCTACTCAATCCTAGATTTATCTCCTGAGATAATGTTGGGATTCATTAATGTTTTTAAAGTTTATTCAGTTTGGGATTAAATCCTGGTTTCACAATTTATTTCACTACTCTTTTACACTCATCTGAGGTTATTGGAAGTAAGGTATTACACAATTAACCTCAAATCTCATTTTACTCACAAATCATGGCTTCCCCTCCCACCCTCTCCCTCCTCTTTCTCTCTTTTACTCTCATCTCCACCCACGCAGACAACTTCGACATCGTCAACAATTATCCTTACACTGTCTGGGCTGCTGCTAGCCCTGGTAGTAGCCACCGCCTAGACCATGACCAGACATGGAACCTGAAAGTGAACCCTGGAATGATTATGGCTCGCATCTGGGGCCGCATTGGCTGCAACTTTGACACTAGTGACCACGGTCACTGCCAGACCGGTGACTGCACCGGCGGCCTTCACTGATCTGGTTCGAGTGTCCCTCTGAACACATTAGTAGAGTACTCATTGGACAGCAAGACCAACACCAATATGTACGACATATCCTTGGTGGATGGCTTCAATATCCCTATAGCTATCAAACCTCTCTGAGGTGGTTACCGGAAGATAAGCTGCACAGCGGACATTAACAGACAGTGTCCTAGAAAATTAAAGATAGATGCAGCATGTAACAACCCATCCATAGTGTTTAAGACTATAAAATATTATTGTTGTAATATCTCAAATTTTGGGACTAGAGACTTAAGATTTAGCCCAGATTAAAGGGGACCACTAGTCCTCTGTTTGGTAAATGTTATAGTGAGGTATAGTATTATTTTCTAAAATTCTTTTATATCCTTGGATATTAAAATGAATTATATTATTAATCTAAAGAGCTCAGGGAATAACAAAACAAAGCTATTAGAAGTCACACACAATATAGTAAAGTGGAACACAGTAATTTTGCAACCGGTGAAATTTCCAGTGTGGCAGTGGTGATTGTGTGACATTTTTCAAAGGGCAAATGAAGTCCAAAAATTATGAGACTTCCCAGAGCAAAAGTAGACTTATCAAAATTTAATTTGATAGGTGATATGAGTCATTTAGAGTTGTACAGAAAGAGAAACAAATTTTTGAAGTTAGCCCAGTAAAATTAACTATTTTCTGGGACAACATTCAAAGATTAAAATTCTGGAAAGAGTGAACTTTCAATTGGCTAAAGGTTATATTTTTTCTTAAAACTAGACTCAATGAGGGTCGTATAGCCTTTAGAGTTACTCTAATTGAACATTTGTACAATTAGATATGAATTTTTAAAACTTAATGAAAATTTTGCCATATTTGATATTATGTGCGAAAATTTGTTTTTTGGGCCAATGAGCTTGTGACATGTGGCAAATGAGATGGCTGATTCATTTATCCATTAAACCATCATATTTTTCATTCATTTTCATGCAGAAACTAGAAATGAGAGAGGTAGAAAGCTGTAGCCGAAAATGGAGGGAGAGGAGAGAGAAATTTAAAGGCTCCAAAACACTATCGAATCGGCATCCTCTCACAAAGTGCCCTTTAGAAACATTCTTCTACTCATTGCAAACTTCATTTCTAAAATTTCAAATTCTTATTTTTAGGTGGTTGGTGCCATCTCACCAGCCGGAGTGTTGCCAGAATTCTGAACCATTTGCGGAAACGAGTAGAGGTAAGCGTAAGCTTTCTTTTTAACCGATTAGTTTGTTGTTTGGATGAGTATAGAGGAAGTTGGGTACTGTTCATGTATAGTTTTAAAAGTTATTTTCAATATCTAAATGATATCCAATGATTGTCTAAATAGATAATCATTTGATTAGAACTAGAAAGGAAGTGATTAAGCAAAAGAAAACAAGAAAACAACATAGTTTTTCTGAGAACCTTAAATGGTGGTGCTATACTGTGACATGGTGATAGAGTTTTAATTTTATGATTTTGATATTTCCATTGAATATATGAGGAAAAATTGTATAGGTATGCAAGTTTTCATGAATTTTGGATGCTTGTATATGAATTTAGAGAATTATGAACTAAATGTGTGCATGTTGTGAAATCTGTCTGGAGGCAGTGACCTTGTAATGTGTTTCTGAATAGATGAATGTTTTCCAATAATAATGAAACTTTTTATACTTAAACTATCGTCATGTGGGACTTGGAACCACCTTAATTGGTTTTTTGTTGACTTAGAAATGAATTTTTGAAGTATTTGCCCTGTTTCTGGGAAGGCATCTGGAACAGGGTGATTTTTCAAAATACTGGGAATGTTTTGTCTCTGATAGCTAATATTGAGTATTTTTATGAGAAAATATATTGAAATATATTTACATAGAATTTATAACCACTATATTTGGAATTTCCTAAAATTAATGATGAATTTTTAAATTTGGCCCTGTTTCTGGAACTAAATTTGGAACAGTAGTCTTCAACAAAATTCTGGGAATAATTTGTCTATATTGGTGAAACCTATCTATTTTACCTCAAATTTACATTGAAAGAGCTTCATTTAGGATTTATAATCAGTGCAATTGGAGTTTTTATAGAATTATTCATGATTTTTGACATTTGAACATTGAATTTGAAAGCTGTTTTGGGGCAATGGAGTGTAATCATGAAATCTGGACTTGTGAGCATGATTAATGAAATATTAATTATTTTTAATGTAAATTAGACTTTATAGGGCTCACATAGGCCTTTGAAATACCTCAATTGGAGTTCTATATAATCAATTGTGATTTTTCAAAGTTTAGTGAAAAATCTGTCAGCTTTATATCTTATGCAAATTTAAGACTTAATGTCACAAATGTAATTGGTATGAACTCCAAGGTTGAAAGTAAGCTTTTAGGGCTAATATGGGCTATTGGGCATTTACTTTTCATGGCTCTAATGATGTTATCACTTACCTAGGGCCATGAAGTGACAAAGAAGAAGCAATGGTTGGCAGATCAAGGGACAAGAAGAGAATGACATAAAGTTCAAGAGGTAGTGAACTTACCTTTTATGCATGTATGTTATATGTATGTCTTGTGTAAACATCATCACATATGAGCATAAATTCATCTAATGCTCTGATACCAAAAATGTAAACAGCCTTCCTTATATTACCTTACCGACTCTTAGTTCCATTAAATCAGAGTAAGCGAGCGATAAATTATTAAACTAAAAGTCGTTCTCTTATTCATGCTAGAAAATTTCTTAAATACATTAGAGCGATTCTCTGCTTATACAACATTCATACATACACATACATCCATATATACACACATATATGAAATACATGAGGTAGTGACTTGTACTACGACCTCCTCTTCACTTCACGTCCCCATATCTCCTCCGTGCATCTTCATGCATCTTCACCTGTCTAAAATGGTTGTTTGGGAGGAGTGAGATTTGAGAGAATTTCAGTAGTAAACAGTACCGCTATACATGGCAGATATATATGAATGCATGACATGCTTGCCTACCCTATTTCATACCAACATAATGACATGCTGCATGCTCAATGTTATGACATACCAATGGCCATCGCACAAATATAACAGAGCTTCAATCAATCAAATATGCTTAACAAAAATAGGCATAGCAGTCACACAATCAATGCATATAACATACATATCACACCCATGCAGGAAAAGTAAGTCCACTACCTGTCGGACCTCACGTCCTTTCTCAATCCTTCGTCTTTACTCCGGTTCAGGTACGACCATCCATCGAGTCCTAGAATTACAAAACATTCAATACATGAGTCATTACTCTTTCTTATATCATTCTAGACTCGTATTAGTTGATAACTTAGCCCAATTATGCTAAATTACCAAAATGCCCCCGGAAGCCCGGCCCAACTGTACTTTTACAGAAATCAAAACATGGGCCAATCCTACACAGTTTTGTATGTAGAATCCATTTATTACTTCATATTAGTCAAATTCAGCCCCGAATGACGAAAATACCCCTTAAACAGCCCCTATGCAGAGCTAAAAGGGTAAATTGGTCATTTCACCCTCTAGGCCTTTTCTCACTTTCTCTTGAACATAAACCTTACACAATTTGCTCTTCTGAACTCAATGGAATCATCCAATCGATGAAATTCCAACTCTTTACTCATGCCACACCTCAAGCATCCATTTTAGAGTTCTCAGAAGAGTTGTGTCGGTTCCTCCATTTCTTTGACTTAATACCCTCCTTTCTACTCCTTATTACATGATTAGCCGTTTAGACATCCATTGGACATCATTTCGGTACCCAAAACATGGATAGAATGAGAGATGAACAATACACTACTTCCAAAATACTCATCCAAATGATAAACCGAAATGGCAGAAAGGTAGCACACGCTTACCTCTACTCGCTTCTGAATCCGGTTCGGAATTCCGGCGACGCTCCGGCAGGCGAGACGACACCAAAATCCTCCAAATGAGAATATGAAACCATAGAATCGAAGCTCAAGATGAGTAGAACAACCTTTATACTGGACATTTCGAGAGAAAACGCCATTTCGAACGAGTTTTGGCGAATCAACACTTTTTCTCTCTTCTCTCTCTCCACCACCTTCGTTCTCGTTCTCTCCGTTCTGTTTCTCGTTCTCATTCTGATCTGTTTCAATTTCTCTTTCCTTCTTTCTCTTTTATTCCAAATGCAGGAAAGAGTGAGAATTGATTGATGAAGGATGATGATTAATTAAAATCATCCAGTGGCCTTTACTCAATTAGTCCACCTATCTCATTTCTTGCAAAGCAAGTTTCCTTTTTCTTTTCCTTCATCATTCCATTAATATTAATGAGAATTACGAGAGTATAATTCACTCTCAAATTATCCCATTATACCACCTCAAGTGGTCCATCAAAGCCTTAAGCTTCTCCTCATATTGACTTTACTTGATAATAATTACCAACATGGCTTCATTAATTACCAAGTAGTCATTTCCCTCCTTTTAATTCCCATTCAACTCAACTTATTGGGAATATTAGGGAAAATCCATCATTTCCCAACTTATGGAAAAATTATCATTTTGCCCTCACCTTTTATTTCTCTTTTAATATCTAAAGATATTAAGGAATTTTGGGATAAATATCATTCCTCACTAGGACATTTTCTAAACCGGGGTCTAGCAGTCCACTTAATATAGGCTTAACCTCAAGCCTTTGATCCCAAAATTTGGGGTATTACATCTTGCATTGATTATGTAACTGCTTTGCCTATTTGTTGGAACATGTATGATTGGTTGAAGCTCTGTTATATTTGTGCAATGGCCATATGTATGTCATAACATCGAGCATGCAGCATGTTGTTGGCATGAAATAGTGTAGGCAAGCATGTCATACAATCATATATATCTGGCATGCATAGTGGTAATGTTTGCTACTGAGATTCTCTCAAATCTCACTCCTCCCAACCAACCATTTAGACAGGTGAAGATGCAGGAGGATGTATGGAGGAAATATGAAGTTGAAGTGAAGAACGTAGGGTAAGGCACTACCTTGTGTTTGGTATAAATGATTTGATAAGTTGGATTTGTGTATATGTGTATGGATATGCATGTATGTGGATGTATCTATATAAATGAATGTAGTTTAAAAAGAAAACCAAACTGCTCTAATGAAATGAAGAGAATAGCTCTAATTCTAGTATAAAGGAAAGTGATTCGCTTGTGTATACTCTGATATAGTGGAATTAAAAGCTGATGATGTATTAGCGACGTAGTAAATCTTGTGGGAATACATTTTAAGTATTCTACCCTTTGAAAAACCCATCTCAGCCTAGGTTCAAGTCCTTAGTTGAGTTTGGGAGTTTTATGAACTATTGTGATAGTTGGGTAGTCCGGGTTCAAATCCTGGTTCCACAACGGATTTCACTAGTCACTTATACTCATTTATGAGTATTGGAGATAAGGTGTCACAGATGTACTATAAAGCGAGGAAGCTGTGGGCCCACCGACTACTCAAAGTTCTTCAAGAGTAGGTGTCCTATTGCTTATAGTTATCCTTAGGATGATCCATCAAGCACCTTCGCTTGCACTTCTGGCTCCAATTACAGAGTCGTCCTCTGTCCTTAAGTACCATATGATGATGATACACACATACATATATACACACATATATATAGATACTTATATATATGTATGTGTGTGTGTGTGTGTGTATGGGATCGCTTATGAAGAAGATGAGGTTCTATTGCGGAAAAATTCAGTTTGGTGAATGATTAATCAATAGGTGGGACTCTCTGTCATGGTTTAATTAGGATGAGTGATACCATGAGGAGATATAAGGTAAATAAATAAATGGGATGGATCAGCATCAACGTTCTCTATACAAATATATCGCGGACACTTCCTTTTCTCCCCACTTTTTCTCTATTTCTCATTTCAATAATTTATTTGAAATTTGAACAGGGTGGATTTAATATTTTATAGAATAATTTTTTAAAATTATGAAAAGACAAAAAGGTGTTTTAAACATTCATAATCTCAGAGATAAGTTAAGCTCAATTTGTCTTTTTTCAAATTAAAACAAAAACATATATCTAGCTCTACATTTTTTTTGTTTAAAAAAAAGTACCCCCACTGCCGACCACCTACCTGGAGGCTAGCCTCCGGGAATATTCCCTAAGTGGTGAGGGTGGGGTTCGAACCCCCGCTGTCACACCTTATATCCCATAAGCTCATATGAGTGCAAAAGAATAGTGAAATAAGTTGTGAAACCAGGATTCGGTCCCAGATTACTCAAACTTTAAAAAACGTTCACAAATCTCAATCTCAACTCAAGAGTTGAACTTGAGTTTGAGAGGGTTTTTCATAGAATAAAAAAAATTTTCAATTATTTTCACTAAGTTTCACTATGTCACTAAGTCTTATCGACTCTAAGTTCCATCATATCAGAGTATGCGAGTGTTCTCTGCTCAAGTATCACATTAAATTCGTTAGTTAATGTTTCATTATCGTTCGGAAGCATTATCCAACTAAGTTATCCTAATATTAGGTTACTATTCATTTACTAGGCTATTAGTATTACCTATTCTACTATTGTACTATCGTCATATTTACAAAGTTGAATACATCATATACATAACCCAAAATATTCAAAATAGACAACCAATAGAAAATTAAAGTTTTTCTGCTCCATCCTTTAGTTGTCTGTATTTACCTTCTTGCCCTTCGAGCTTTCAGCTTATACTATAGATTGGTTTATAAAAAAGAGTGAGATTCAAAAAAATCCCAGTAGTAACAAGTAGTCAATCATATAGATACAAAATCACAGAGCATGCCACACAGTCATCATATAACAGAATTATCATAACAGTATTCAATGCACATGTAATTCAACATATCACCATAACGCTAGGTATATCACAAGGCTCCAAGGGTTACCCGTGCAATAGCCCCCGAGCATCCACTAGTTCATCACAGAAAATTCTAATGGCCTGAGCGTCCACCAGTGCAATAGGCCCTGAGCGACCACCCCGCATAATCAGAATGTGTCAGACAATTCATTATGAAACCATAAACAACCAATGTATTTTATAACATATGAAAGACAAATTTACTGCCTGGTCGCTTTCCCTATGAAATATTCAAATGTTTTCCTGAGCTTGGGCCAATTTTTAGACTCCAGACAGCTATTAGGTCTTATAATTGAAATTTACAGACAACAGGTTATTATTTCGTCCAATAATTATGTAGTCCAAACACTTAATTTGGTTATCATTAAAGTTAACATACTAAGCCAAAAGCATGGTCAAAGTGGTCCAACTATCCCAAGTTGGTTAGTTTTACCCTTAAAGTTCAATATAATATGGTACCATTGCATTTCTTATTTTCGCACCTTTATTCGAATCTGCCAGAATTTTCTTCAATATTTGAAAATTCATAACTAATTCTAAAAAGTCCAATTATGATAATTTTAAATGATATGTGACCCTTAATTAGTCTATTTTTATAGAAAAATATATTCATTAGCCATCTAGATGTACATTAGTATAATATTTCACTTTATTGATCACTGCTCCAGAATTTTCCAGTTTTGTTGACCAAACTTTAAAATTTCATAATTAATTCTATAAAACTCCAAATGGGTTGGTTCTAGGTTGTATAAACATACATTTAAGTCATATTTCAATGAAAAATATGAAAGAGTGCCAATTATAATCACCCAATTCAATAAAATTCTTCAAACCCAGTCTGCCACAGATTTCATTATAGAATCAACATCAAACTTTCAAAAATCATATCTCTCAATACACTGGTCCAATTGCATCATATTACCTATCTAATTAAAGCCCATGATGTTTAATTTCATCATGTAAAATTTCATAAATTTTGGAATAGGTTTACCTACTTTAAAATACGTCACAACAACTCTGCTCCAGAAAAACGAATTTGACAGTAAGGTCATCCAACTTCCAAAACTTTCAGAATTATGTATAATTATCCAAAAAATATAACCACATTTTTTTCTTCATAATTTTTTATGTAGAACACAATGAAATAATCAAAAATATCAAAATCCACTTCCTTCCTAAAATTCTGGGCAAAACTGTACAGACCCTAACTTCTACCGAAAATGGATTCTTGCAATTTCATCAACCAAAATCATTATAAATCATCATCTAACCACAAACACATGATTAAATCATCATCAACCCTTAAAAATAACCCTTGGCCAAAAATGTACAGCCCACAACCCCCATGAAAACTCATCAAAATAATAAACCAATCGGTTCAAAAAGAAGCCTACGCTTACCTCTACACGTTTTTGCAACCTGTTCGGAAATCCAGCAGTACTTCGTTCGGTGAGATAGCACCAAAAACCTCCAAAAAAAATTCTAGAATCGTAGAAATGAAGCTTATGATGAGTAGAAGAAAGTTTGTGAAGGGTGTTTCGAGAGAAAACGTCAATCCGGTAGTGTTTCGGCAGATTGATGTCATGAAAAAATACTATTCATGCTCTCTCTCTCTCTTCCAACATTTTCCACGATTTTTTTCTCTGATTTTTCCTTCCATTTTGGGCATCTTGGACAAAATATATGGCCATTAATAAGTCTTGATTTTATCCACCATGTGTCAAAATTCTGTTATGCCATTTGTTTGGTGATTCAGCTATTCGATGACACGTGTCACTAGCTTTAATTAAGTGGTTCCTGCCCATTTTTTCAGGCCTTTAGCCGTCCAACTAGTCAAGGAGAGTAGGGGTCTGATGATTTTCCCCAACTCCTAGATTCGGTGTTCGGGAAAAGTTAGTCAAGTAACAGAACCAAAAACCGGTGGATTTCTCCGACTTGGGGCTAGGTGGCGCCCTCCGGTGATGTCAACACAAAAGTAAATGTAACTTTATCATTAATAGGACACATGTCATCCCTTGATTGCACCAACAAATAAAGTCAAAAAGCACTTTATGCTCCCTCCTATAAAATGGCACAATGTGTCACAATTCTGTGGGACTCGCGTTTTTTATCCATGTTCCACCTAACCATCCACTTTTATCAAGGAGGGAAAGTCCAGACATTTTTCTTGGGTCCACCCATGAGGTATAATCTTTCGTGGCCCCTACATAAAGTAAAATTAATTTATTTAATTATTTAATTATTACTTTATGGGTCAACAAGTCAATTCTTGCCAAGTATCCATTTTATTTGAAAATGGCACCACACATAGCATTACTTGGCACAGGTGAATTTTCTTTTGACTATTTATGCTCTCTGAGCCTCATGTACCTAGAGATTATTATTTGCTCGGATATAATCCTTAAAAATCATTATATCTCCTCAATATTCATGGGACTCTTACTAAATTTGGTTCTAGTAGTCTGCCTGATATAGGTTTATCCTCAAATTCTTACTCCCAAAATCCGGTATATTACACCTGCCACTTGTTTGCACAAAATATTGGTGGCACAATGTCATTCGATATAAATAATGCAAATAAAATATATTTGCGCGCGCACACACAGATATATATACATATATATATATATATATATTAACATTTGATCTTTGACCCAACTCCATTAACAAGTTTAAATAAGGAATTAACAAGTTTAGATAAAGAATTCACAACTTTCATTTTTTTTAAGTAAAAAATCCACTCCTCTCAGGCAATTCACAAGTCCAGATAAGAAATTCACAAGTTCAGATAAGGAATGAACAAGTTTAGATAAGGAATTTGAAACTTTTGTTTGAAAAAAAATGCACTTACTCTCTCAGGCTATTCACAAGTTTAGATAAGGAATTCACAAATTCATATAAGAAATTTACAAGTTCAGATAAGGAATTAACAAGTTTACATAAGAAATTCACAACTTTCGTTTAAGTAAAAAAGTTCACTTATTCTCTCAAACTATTCACAAGTTTAAATAAGGAATGCACAAATTTAGATAAGGAATTCACAAGTTTAGATAAGAAATTGATAAATTTAGATAAGGAATTCACAAGTTTAGATAAGAACTGCAAATTCGACACTCGTGTTCTAACTTGATTTCTGGCACCAGCTATCATTCACAACTTTCCCCACAATACTAGGCCATCCCAATTCCCAAATATAAACAACATAATCAATATATTTTTCTATATAAAAAAACCTTCAAATATGAGTATTCAGTATATATTTTTTTTAAAGTAAAAGCCTACCATTAATCCACTTGTTTCCTTTAGTGCACATGTAAATAGTCGGGTTCCTTGTATTTGTTGTCTCCACATATCAGATAAATTTTGTAAAAGACATACAAGATAAATTTTGAAAAATATATACATACAAAATTAGAATGAAGAACATTGTAGCTTAATGGTTTACATAATTCGTTCCTTTTTTCAGGAAAAAAAATCAACTCATTTCTCTTTCAAATTAAATGATTTGATCATTTTTTTAATATTTTAGAGAATCAAAATAATATTATAATTTTACTTTGTATTAATTCATTGACGTACCTTTGCTTTTAGGGTTTAAAATTTTTTAGGTTGTGAATTCATTATCTGAACTTGTAAATATACTATAAGGGTAAGTGGGTTTTTCTACTTAAAAAACAAAAATTACGAATTTCTTATCTAAACTTGTTAATTTCTCATCTGAACTTGTTAATGGGCTTGGGTTAAAGATCAAATGTTTATATATATATATATATATATATATATATATATATATATATATATATTTGTTTGCATTAATTATATTGAATGGTATTGGTATTTTGTGTAAACAAGTGGTGGGGGTTCGAACCCCACCTCCACCACTTTGGAAATATTTATTCCCAAGGGAATATTCCCAATGGAGCTCCGGCTAGGTGGGTAGAAGAGGCTGGTAGTGAGGTACATTTTTTTAAAAGTTAAAAAAATATAAGGGTAAATATGTCTTTTTCTTTAATTTAAAAAAAGACAAATTGAACCTAACACCTTTCTAGGATTATAAATATCCGAAAATGTCAAACTCCTTAATATTTTCGACATTTATCAAAGTAATAACGCGCAATTTAGTGAGCGAACATAAATAACATAAATATACTAATATAAAGTACTTGATTATATTATAGGAATCCCCACAAGGGTTTGTACGTAATATTTACAAATCTTAAAAGATGATATAAAACTACAGATAACAAATATCAACACTTCAACAAGGCCGGAATTCTTAGTTGCCGATATTTACCTCCTTACCCTTGGAGCCGCTTCCTCTAGCTGAATAAATTTTAAATTTGTGGAAATTGGTGAGATTCATACGAATCTCAGTAGTAACACACAATCAATCATATAAATGTGATAACTAAACATGCAAAGCACCATATAATGTAACATAATAAATATACTGCAAACATGTTTGTATGTTCGGCGTTCAGGATCAAATGACTGTTTGTCCCTACTGGCCACACTGTGTATACTGTTCAGGATTAAATGACTATTTGACCTTTACTTGTTGTAATGTTCTGGAGCAGATAACTGTTTGTACGTACTTGTCTCACTACCTCAGTTGGGTCCCACTTGGCCTGATAGTACTTATATTTTTCCCACCGAGTGGTACTTGTGCTTTTCTCACATCACATCTAGGTTTTATAACAAACAATTCATATCACAAAATATGGCAATACAAAGCATATAAAAAATCACATCGTGTATAAAAGATAAAGCTACTACATGAACACCTTTCCAATTACTAGTCCTTAGTTATGAGTCTCTTAGCTTTTCCGGGCAAAGATCAAATCCTATAAGTTAGAATCCATGACGAATGTGTCATTACTTGGTTAAACATCTTCTAAATCTGGTACATGAAGTTCAATGATAATAAATAGGGTCTAAATTGGCTTTTAGCACATGCCCTTATTTTTTGAAATCAAACTTGACTTAGTTGACCTTAAACTTTTCAAATTCGTAGGTCAACCCAACATAGCAATTTTGATCCCCAACTTTGAAAATTTATAACTTAATGAAAAAAAAATCCAAATAGGATGGTTCCAAGTCCTATGCAAATCTCTTTCAATCCTCTTTCAAAGAAAAATACCACTTAGAGCTAATCACAAGGTCAAAACCTCAAGAACTCACGACCAACATTATTGTCTTAGAATACATTCCAAAGTTTAGGTCACAAATTCAACAGGGCATATCTCCCAATTTACAAAGCCAAATGTCATGTATTACCTATCATTGGAAAGCCCAGGATGTCTACTACAACCCTGCAAAATATTATAGCAATTGGAAAATTTTTGACCATTTAAAAATGGCTCAAAATCATATTGTCATGAATCAAACAGTTTCAGCAACAACCTTTTGAATTCCAAAATTTGTATTTTCTAACTAGTCATCCAAAACTCATGACCACATGTTATTCCTACACAATTTTAGCCATAGAATTCATTTCTAACATCAAATTAATCAAAATCCAACTCTAACTACATGAAACAGGCTGGCCAAATTTGAACCATAAAACACAAATTATGTTTTTGTAACTTTTAACCTTCAAACATGTAATTAACCACCATAAACCCTTTATTAACCATATATTCATCATCAATCAGCCATTAAAGACCAATTTCAGCACCTTGGCCGAAACCCTAAAGGGTTAAGAACTCCAAAAATACTCAGCAAAATAGCAAAATGTTATACTCATATTAAAGCTTACAATTACCTTTGCGTGTCTATTTGATCGATTCGGAATTTTGGCAGTACTTCCTCCAAGGAGATGACACCAAACATCTCATATCAAAATTCTAAAACCGTAAAAATGTTGCTCTTGATGAGCATAAGAAGCTTAATGAATGCTTCGGGAGATGAAAACGCGATTTCGGGCTTTGAATCGACGAAGAACACGAAAACTTCTCTCCTCTTTCTTTTTCTCTGATTTTTTCTAATTTCCCTTGATATTTTAGGACTAGCTGGCATTTTTGAAGCTCTAAGAAGGTCTGAAATGATTTTAATAATATTTGGCACATGTGACAAAAGTTAGGGTGCTGGATACTCCTTTTGGAAATTATCAGGTAACCGGTAATTCTGTGTACCAGATATTATTATTTTACATTGCAAGGTACTTGGTGCACCTCTTAAAATCTGTCTTCATTTCCCCTTTAACAAAATTGGACCAATTCCACTACCAAGGGAGAAGGATTCATCCGGCTTCCAGTACCATAGTGGGCAAAATCGGGTTTATGGCCGGACTGAAGACCAATGAATTACATTGACTTTTCAACCTCTATTAGATGTCCAATGGTAGACGTTGGCATTTGATTGGCTAATTTGGGGAAAATGTCAAAAGATACTTTAATAAAGTTATTTTTTGATAAGGGGCGCTGGTTTTGCGACACGTGTCCCTCTTTAAACTAAATGGTGACATGTATCCCCTGAATGCTCTAAGATGGCGCCACCTACCCATGAGTCTCTAGGAACTGTCGGGTTTGCGCACCGATATGCCTTAGAAAACGTTGGGTCTTCGTGCGGGTCTCACATATCAATATGACACCTTCCTCCCTTATTCTTCTTTATAACGGTGCCATTTTGGGTACCCTCTACAAGCCACGAAGTGTTTCAAATTATTGCTAAGTTTTATGTACAAGTATACACTTATACATATATCTTGCACCGCTCCGTTCTACCAGCAAATTCATACATACTAAAGTAGTACAAGTCATGGAATTTTCAGTACATTACAAAAACACCTTTTTGTCTTTTTATAATTTTAAAATTCTTTTTGATGGATTTTCCCATTTATATTTTTTAATAAATTATAAAATATTGAATCTAAACAGTGGAGATGGGGAAATGGGGGAACCGAATACAAATATGTCATTATTTTAGAAGATACTATACAAATTTATAAAACCAGATTCCAATTTTATTATGATATCTGATTATTTGAAAACTACATAAATTTTATATTGTTATATTATATTATAAAAAAATAATATTAAATATATTTTTAAAAAATGTGAGTACTTTTAGCATTAATTTTTAATTGTTTTTATAAATTTACAATTTTTTATTACTTTTATACATTTTATTTCGAAATTTATTGCTCTATGTGGCCCATGCATATTATTGGTTATTTTCATAAAAACTTGGTTTTTTTTCCTTTACAATTTTACATGTTATTACTCCGTATGTATTTTATTCCAAAATTTATCATCCATGTCTAACTTGTTATAGTTTTACAATTTATTACTCTTGTTCATATTAAAAATATAAACATCTAATTTTATTTCTCAGCCCATAATCACCCATAAAATTATTAACAGATAATTTAAGAATTATAGAAATAAAGAAAATATGGCATATCAAAATTTAAAAAAATATATAACATAAAAGTTACTTTTTATATGTCAGTAGTCACGGTGAGGCATGCTTGAATTTTCTTTAAGCACAAGGGAAAAGGATGAACATAGAAAAATGCAAAAAAAACTCATTTTGGAAAAAAAAAAAATATTAATGGACCTCACTGTCACTATTGATTCCAGAGTTCCATGAAGGACTGAACAGTAAAAATCATTTAATAAATTGCATCCGATAAAATGGAGTTGCACTCTCGTAAGAACATATATCCTTAGATTAGATATCTTTGATTAATAAATTTTATAATATGAGAAAATTTTCAGAAATTTTCCGCTTTATCTTTGGTGAGATGATATGTTACTACCTTTAGTCGTAAACATAGAAATAAAATAAAAAATTTATTTTAATTTTAAATATAATACTTCAATCAACTATCTCATAAATTTATATTTCTTTTTAAAATATCACTAGTGACTGTGAATAGTAAGAATAATGAGATGGTTATTATAATACACCTTATTAAAAGAGTATTTATTAAGATACATGCACACATTTATTATAAATAATTTTCTTTCTGAATACAATAATTAATTTAACTGATTTTTTTAATATTAACTTATATATTAGTTTTGTGAATGATTGAATGGAGAAATTTTTGAGTCAACGGATGAGATAATAGTAATACCCATGGAATAAAAAATCGGACTGGACCTATAAATTGAACCGGTTAATTGATCAGTTGTTCAGTCTGATTTAATCATTAGGCTGTGAATCGGTTAAAACCAAAAAAACTGATGGTTTAACTTGTTGGATTGGTTACATTTTTTTATTATTTTTTTTTGTAAAATACATTTTTTTTTATTTTTCTAACCACTATCTTGTGTTAATTTTTTAGGGAAAATGAAAAGTTGAAGACTAAGATGAATATAAGAGTAGGTAAAGAAAGAACAGATTTTTTTAAAAAAACAAGAAGATGATGAAAAAATTATTTAAAATGATATAATAATTATAAGAAATGAGATATTATTACATAAGTATATACATCATAACTAATATTAATAGATTTTAAATATGTTTTTCTAAAAATATTTATTTTTATCTATAGAAGTTTAAAAATATATTAATATATATATATAACCACTAATAAATTATAATATTTTATTATAATTGGTCTGACTACCGTAAAACCTTGATTGAGCCATTAATCCTTAAATCTATACCATGACCGGTTTATTTCTAGATCTGAGTTTTTATTCATCGCTAGTACATGCTGATTTTGACTTACTTGTTTTGGGTTGGGAACAGCTGTCGTACGTGGGGACAAAGTTAGGCTCCCATCAATCTCGAAAGAAAAAAAAAATCATTATTTATTTTTTTATAATTATTTATTTCTTTTATAGTAATGTTTGTATGTTAATTCAACCAACAAGACAAGCACACTCTACAAGCATGCATGTTTGAATTTCGGGGAACTCAACATTTCCCAAGTCCGTGAAAACCGGAAATCATATCTGACAACGTAATAAGAATAGGAAGCAGATCTTTCTTAAAATCCTTTCTCTACATTTCTTCTAAGAATCTCATCTACACAGATATGAATGGTGTATATAAAATTTATAATAATAATATTATAAAATATTAAAACTTAGGTCCTTCGGGGAAGGCACTAGCAGCGTAATTCCACTCAGGTCCTTGTGATCAATTATGTGCCTTTGAGGCTAGAATTTTACATCATTATGAGTTGGATTTTTTTATGGGCCTTCTAGGTAGAGTTGGGAAATTGACTCGAGCCTATTGGACCGGCTTTTTTAAGTGTTTTTAAATCACGGGCTGGGTTTGAAAAATGGAGTTTCAAAAAGAAATCGGGTCTAAAAGGGCCGGCCCTCATTAGGCCTTTTAACTTCGTTTTTTGTTTTAATTTTACTACCCTTCCTACTCATGCCTTTGCTGACTCCTGCCTAAAAACCTTAAAAATTGCTAAATTTATATATGATGGTAATTTACTAATTCTTGATATTTTTACCCCTTAAACAGAGTCTACTACTTAAAGTGAAGTATAATCAAAATTCCTTGAAATTGATGATAGTAGCGAAGAAGATGAAAATGATAGTTTTCATAATCATGTTGCTTAGAGTGTTTAGCTTTTTGCCTTCTTATGCTTTGTATGAAACTATGAATTACTTGTACACAATATTTTTTACCTTTGATTATGAAATAATAATTGTATTTATTTTATTGCATGAAGTGTATAGACGTATAGTTAAATTTTGTGAAAATGACTCCTGGCCCTGATGCTTTCGAGCCGGGCTTTGAAAAACAATAATTTTTCTTTCCCCGGGCCCTGTAGGGCTGGCCCTTTTAGGTTATGGCCCGGACCTTTTAGGCCCTGGACCGTCAAGGGCCGGCCCTGATTCCCACCTTTACTTATAAGCCCAGAGCTGAGCTTCCTTATCTTGTAATTAACTATGATATACTTTAATGTGGGTTTTTCTTTTCTACTTCCTCTTATTCTTATTTTAAAATACCGACTAAGAATTTTTACAAATTAATAAAAATCATTAAAATCATTAAATTTATCTTAAAACTTAAATAATTTTTAATATTGTCCCTACTAATTGTATTAAATTTTAATATTATATTAATTATTACTGTCACCTACTACCTTTATTAATTATGGGCATGCATACATTGAGAAAAATATTTAATGATTATTGGAAACAAGAAAATACCTTATAAGGACCAAATGTATTTATTAATTAGTGATTTATAATAAGGACATGAGGGAGTATCATGGTTAGCATACATAAATAATGTTGTCCTTTGATAACCTTGATAGCGCTGAGTTGTAGTCACGTTCTTTTCCTATCAAGGTTATTGTTGGAAAATGTTTTGAAAAATAACACGATTATTTTATAACATATATAGCCCTATAGTATAAGGTGATTTCTTATTTACCGAGGTTATAACTAATTGTTTTAAAAACTCGCTAGACTAGGTAATTAGAAAGAGGGTGTTACTACTAATGCTCGCTAGGTCGAGTTATATCCACATCAAAAGCAAGGATTGGAACAGTGAAGGAGCATGTAATGGCAACATGGAAAGTGAAATATGGATGGGAAGTTAAGGTCAGTTTGAGTTAGCGGTGTCAAAAGTGGTTTTTTTTAATTTGACTTTTATAAAAGTCAAATTGTAAATATGATCTGTTTTTATATTAGCGGTGGCAGAAGTGATTTTTTTTAGAAAAGCCAGACTTATGAGTTTTTTCTTAAAAGATGCTTTTGAAAAAAAAGTGCAGTTGTCAAAACTCCATCCCAAACACCATAAATCAGTTGTAACCGAATTTTTTTTAAAAAAAATCACGTTTGGGATGACATTTTACTCTTAATTAACAATATTGGCTCTAACATGTTGTCCTTCAACTTTAAGAGGGAGAGGGAGGAAGATGCTCGGAGGGCTTTGTCTGATAGCCCATAGGTGGTAAGTCAACACATTTTATGTTTGCAGAAGAGAAGGGTGTATATTAGTGATTATGAGATACATATTAATGAAAATGTTTATTCTGGGTGCATATACACAATATGCCTCCGGTAGGACGGATATTAGAGGACTATAGAAACTTGGCAGAGAAGATTGGAAAGGTGGGAGCAGATCGACATCAAGGAAATGAACGCACACGTAGGAAGATAAAAGTCAGGTTGGCTAGAGAATTGGGTTAGCATAAAAACATTTGGACTCAATTAAGTGCTCCTTTGAAATAACGATTGAAGTCTTTAAAAATAGTTTTTTAATTGTAATTTACGAGGTAAATATGTGAGAGGAGTATTGTCTCGACTTATGTATTTAAGCAATTATAAGCCTTTTATAGCCTAAAATAGATTTCCCTAAACTTAAATATCCAAGAAAAGCTCGGCTAATATGTGTAACACCCTCTTCCTATATACCGACACTATATCTGCTCGGCACAGATACATTATGGTTTTGAATTGTTATTTATTCTGTACCTATTATAATGGTTCTAATATAATTCCTATTATGTATTGAAGCTGATGAGGCCATCATATACTCATTGTTGTGATAATAAATAACAGGCATACGTAAACAATCGTCATAATATATTGTAATGCTTGCATAAGACATAACAGTCTCATTTGAAAAAACTATTATTTATTCAATAACATACATAACAGTTTTTAAAAATAATGACTTTTAATAATAATAAATAAATATCTCACATAAACAACCGTTATTTATTTAAAGACATAAATAATGGATTGTACATAAGAACCATGGATGTTTATAATACATAACGGTTTTTATATAATAATCATGATATATGGATGTAAGACTCTTTAAGTGAGAATTTATGAATTAGTTAGACTCGTCTATACATAATAGAATAGTACCTTCCATGAGTTGCCACACAACTCAAGATGAATCAAGACATTCTAGGCTTTATGGGAATAATCAATAGCAACTGCTGATGTATATATGTAATAATGTAACTGTTGACCTATAGTTGTATCTCTTCATAGGAATTGACTGTGGAAAGCAAAGGCTTTTGGGGGAAAACATATATCCTATAGGAAAAGGCGTTGGAGGCATACAAACCATTGAGATCAAGGGTTTGTATACCCCTGCGCCCTTTCTTATAAGGATATTTTCTTTTTCCCACCCGCCTTTATTTTCCAGACTTAATTGTTGAAAAGACATAATGTATAGGTTAACACTTCTATTATTAGATATATATAAGTTAAGAGTGCGATTAATTCTAGTTACAAAGCTTATAAAATCTTGATCTGTCCCAAATTGCATCGCTACTCAAATAGGAAGTACTACTCTATTAGATAGAATTGAGACTAAGTAGCTCAAAAACTCTAACATTGAAGAGTCTAGGAATGATCTCACATTGTTGAATTTCATAGCCTTAAGTTGGTACCACCTGCTTAAAACAAAAAACAGGAGAGGAACCTCCAATCAGAACAATAATGGGTTTTTTTTTTAAAAAAACATAACTTTACAAAAGTAACTTAATATCACCATGAATGCTTTATCGTGTTGTGACTTCATAAAAGCTGGTTGAAATGTCCCTATTTTATTATATATATATATATATATATATATATATATATATATATATATATATTTATATATATTTATGAGATTTTATCATTATTATTATGCTTATTTAAGTAATATGATTATTTTGTATTAGAAAGTATTGCATAAAATAAATGTTAAAAAGGGTATAATTATCATATTTTATTTCCCTAAATTAAAATGATTTACACAAAACTATTGTTAGTTGTGTTTATTGTAGGGAAATTAAGGAATTAAAGTAAGAAAAAAAAACTATCAAACCTAGACAGAAGATGAATAACTATAGAAAATGGTGGAAATTCACATAGAATAAAGGATCTATGTAAAACAAGGCCTTAAGACTGCTTTTGGGCCAAATTATAACATGATTATGATTCATATATATTAACTTGTGACTTATGCTTGTTGAATGGGCCCTATAATCACCACTTAAGCCCAAATGTATGTCTTTCATGACCCATGAAAAGCAAAAATATGGCTACCTACAATCAATGAAGGGCATGAGGGTCATTTTACATGGTTTCCTTTCCCACAAGTAAGTATATAGCACCACCTAATGATATAATTAAATATAATTCAAAAAGGGATTTAATTCAAAATATTATATCTTTTTATCTATTGAGAATTAAATTTAATTATTCTTTTCCTCAAATGTATTAAATCCAAATCCAAGGAAAAGATCACGATATTGATAAAGATATAAGAAAAAAAAATAGAGATTCAAAGATTTAAAATAAAGATTTATCTTTATTCATTCAAAAGTCTATTAAAAATTCAACTACCTTCAATCAAAGGTGAAAAAGATGTTACGAGCTCATCAAAATTTAAATACAAAATTATAAAGATAGAGTAGATGTTATCCAAATAAAAAAGGGAAAATTACAATAAGGTTCCAAGCAAATAAAAATATGAAGAAATGGTCTCAAGGGGTTGTTAATGACAATATGATGATCCTCCATTAACAACATAATAATCGTTATTAACAACCCCTTGGGACCATTTCTTCATATTTGTATTTACTTGGGGCCTTATTATAATTTTCTCAATAAAAAAGTCATGACTCCATCCTTCTTCCTTTCTCAATTTGGACTCTTATCAAAGCACATCACACAAGGAATCTATAAATAGGATCTCAAAGCTCCATTCCAAGAACACACCACACTCCATTCTTCTCTCTCTTGCTTTTTTTTAATATTTAATTATGATGTATTCTAGTCACTTGAGTGTCCAATCCTCCTCTTTCTTGAGGATGGATCGTTAATGGCTTGCATTCTTATTCTTTTATTAGGGAATTGTAAGTTGGTTTGATTTCTTTCTCATTTATGGCTTGAGCTTTGAAATTCAAGTAGATTTTCACTATGATCAAACTCTTGTGTTATTCAATTTATATTTGTGATTTGGAATTCTTTATATATTTATTTTTATCCTTCTCATGATTGATTTATGTTCTTTGTTAAGAGTACCAATATAGATGCATGAATGAGTTATGTTAATGAATTTTTTTTTTGTATAATTTTCTTTTAGGGGAAAAATTATATAATTGAATTGAATAACATGCTAAGCAAAACTTTAATAATTATTTAAGAAATAATTATAATTTCGAGCAGAGTTTTAATTAGGAATTAAATAATTAGACTTGGCAGATAGTAAGGTTTGTAATTTCAGCTTAGTCACGTGCAACTCCATATCTGTTGTCGAACAATGATAGCCGTAAGATCTATCCTTAGAAAGCCTCATAATTGATAACGTTTTCTGTTTATTTCTTATCCACATCACTTTTCCTTACTCTCCCGATTGCACCCCTTTTACTCCCCATCATTATCTTATATCCTTGTTGCGCGATAATAATCAAAGTAGAGCAAATATTATTGACTCCATCTTTTTTAGAAACGAGTTGATCCAATACCATATAGGGGAGATTTAGTTATTAATTTGAGAGCTTCAACGACTGGGCAATCAAATTTTGGAACCCTTACCAGTGATTGAAGAATGTTGAGTATAGTTGTGAGTATTCCCGCTTGTCAAGTGGTGACCTGTGTTCGATCCTCAGCAACGGCACCAAAATTTGATCGAAAGAAAAATCGTTTGTAATTGTTACTCGCTAAATACATGACAGTTACTTGATATAACAGTTAGTTTTGTGCTTTCATGAGTTCCGCTTTGCAATACATGACAGTGTGTATAGTTAACTTTTAATTTTTAACATTATATATTCTTACATGGCATGTGCCTTGATATACATAATATTTATTCACTGTAACTATTATTTATTATGTCATGCTCTCATAGACAACTTTCAATGGGAGTCGAGGATAATTGATTTCTTTGCTAGCAGCAACTTTTTACCTACCAAATCTACACTTATAAAGGTGGTCCTTGGCGGCATTAGTTGTCAGCTTTCATTACCAGTAGAGTCGGGAAAACGGGTTGAACCCTTTAGGCCGGTCCTTTTAGGCCCTGAATTTATAAAGGCCGGGCTTAAGATCTTAGCCTCAAAACTGAAAGCGGGCCTAAAAGGGCCAGCCCTGTAGGGTCAATGGCCTAAAAAGGCCAGCCCTGTAAGGCCACGGGCCGGCCCTTTAGGCCCTTACATATATATATTTTAAAATTATTTATATGATAATAATATTATTGATTTTTTATGTTTTGTTGATGATGTTGCAAATATTTAGTTGTTATTATCTTTTTTAGAATTAAATTTCATAAGAATATCTTGTATTAAGAATCCTAAAAATTAAAAATTTATAAAAGATATTTCTAATTTTATAAGAAAAATATATTAGATATTTCTTATTTACTCCAAAATTTCACATATGCTGGTAATTTACTAATATATTTGTATTTTATATTTGTTATAGAGTTATTTATCATTTTGATTTATTATTTGTTATAGATAAAGATTATGGATGTATTCATGATGTGGGAGAAGAAATTCTTGATATTTTTACCCTTCAAGCAGACTCTACTACTCAAAGTGAAGCACAATTAAATTTCTTTGAAATTGATGATAGTGGCGAAGAAGATGAAAATAATAGTCATCATACTCATATTGCTTAGAGTGTTTAGCTTCTTGTCAACTTATACTTTGTACAACAAGACTGTGAGTTATTTGTGGACATTTTTTTTACCTTTAATTATGAATTAGTAACTGTATTTGTTTTATTGTACGAGGCGTGTAGGCATGTAGTTAAATCTTATGAAAATAGCTTTCGGCCCTGCGGGCCGGCCTTTACCCTCATGCTCTTGGGCCGGACTTTAAAAAAGAGCAATTTTTCTTACTTCAAGCCCTGTAGGGCCGACCCTTTTAGGCCCTGGCCCTTCAAGGGCCGACCCTATAGGGCCGGGCCAGCCCTGATTCCCAACTCTAATTACCAGGCATCATAAGCACTGCATCTTGCCAAGTAGGCTTAACTGGTTTCATGTTCGTCTAGAGATTGCACTCGATCTTCATGTGTGGCCCGGGAATTTTTATTTTGTTTGAAGTTTATGTCATTGGTTTTTATGAATGCTCCTATTTTTTGAGTTGGGTCATTTGCCATTAAGTATATATAACATTGTTTCATTCGAATATATTTTGTAGGAATCCCTCTGGGAATATTGAAAGGGAGTTCACATTCTTCAAAAAAGTAGGTCTGATAATTTTGAATAGAAATAGTTTGGGAGTTTGCATGGATTTTTCTTCTTCTGTTTTGATCTCTAACTGAAGATAGCACACTATGAAAATGTTTTTTTTAGCCTTTTTACACTTCTTTCTATGTAGAGGGGACCCAAAGTTCTTTGTCAACATCTGGAGTTTTCCCACTTTTAGGTACATAGAGCAGCTATATCCCTTATATAGTTCAGTTTGATTGGGCAAAAAAGTGGCCATTTCTTTTTCTAGAAATCTTGGCCAATTACAATTTCTGGTGACAAGCCTGTAGATAACAAAAAGAGTAATTGACATTGTTTACGTTCTGCATTCTAGTACTCTGTTACTTGAAAAACTTCAATTTAGGATCTGCTGGTTTTGCAGATGTGTGGTACGTGGAGGAATATGATGTGCTTCCATTTGCACGGAATAGAAGAATGAATTGGAGGGGATACTGAAAAACATAATGGGGTTTTGAGAAAGAGTGTAACATAGTCACTACTAAGAGGTGAGCATGCAACTTATCCCCCTTTCAGTTAAGATGAGAATTCATGTTGTTATGAGTTTGTTTTGTGTGAATTTCTTGATTAAAAAAGGACACATTTATAGTGTTTATTTAAAGGTAATAAATTTATAGAGGCATTTTTTTTTTGGATTTGAGGTGATTCCAATTTTTTTTTTAAAAAAATGGACTTGGAAAATACTTTGGGAGAATTGCTAAAAAAAACCTTGCAAGCAAATTAATTGCTCATTGCTACCGTTGCACACGGGTGGATGATATGTTGCACACAAGGGATGGTGTTTGTACTTTCGCAGGGATGCTTTTTGCACATATGGATACTGATTGCACATGATGGATGCTTGCTTGCACATTAGTACCATTTAGCAATTAATTTTCTTAAATGATATTTTTTAACCATTTTCCCTACTTTCTATGTCTGTTAAAAAATAGAACTAGATAAGAAAACTTACTATGCCAGTCGTATAAACGTCCTATGAAAACATATGTGGTAAGGTCAAAATGCCATATGTGAAAACTGTTTTCTGTAGTAGTGTAGCAATGTCAAAGTATTCATGTTACAATAATAACATAATAATATAAGGAATGATCATGCATACAATCACAACATTAACTCTTATTATCAAAGAAGAAAAAAGGGGACCGGGCAATGAAATGGTCAAAGCACTGGTTCAAGGATCAATGGTTCAACCGGGGTTGGACCGGTTGTCGAACCGGTCATATTAAAATATTATAATTTATTAGTGAAAATATATATATTAATAAATTTTTAAATTTTCATAGATAAAAATAAAGATCTTTAGACAAAAAATACTTAAAATCTATTAGTATTAGTTATAGTGCCTATATTTATGTAATAAAATCTTCTTTCCTATAATTAATTAATTATTATATCCTCTCAAAATATTTTTTTTTAGATTTGTTCTTTTTTTACCTACTTTTCTCTTCTTGGTCTTCAAACTTTCATTTTGCCCTAAAAAATAATGCAAAATAGTAGTTAGAGGAATAAAAAAATATATTTAAAAAAAGAGAGGTAAACTGGGTGGACTGGTCGAACCACCGGTTTTGACCGGTTCGAACCGGTTCATCAGTTTATTTTAGCAACTGGACCGGATCACCAGCCGATTACCGGTCTGACTAGTTGAACCAGCCGGTCCGGTCCGGTTTTTATTTCAATGCTTATTATAAATTCAATTCCCGCATCATACACTCCATACACTCCGATCCACTTGGCTTGAATCCATGGGCTAAGTTTCCCACATGACTGGGAACTCTAACTAGCTCTTCAGTGTGTGATGAAAATTGTCTTAAGTACACCATAGAACACAGCATACCATGAGTTCTCTCACCTTTTATTTTTTGAGGCGCCGCAATCCCAAGTTACCGTTTAGGAACAATAAAAGACCAACCATAGTATATCGTATGGTGGCATACCACGTGACACAACATATCTCAACTTCTTCCATCTCCTCACCGTTTATTTATCTTTCAAATATTTTAGGATATGTACATACATGAACAATTAATAAGTCAAAGTTATATCAGTCTACGTTCATGCTTTCACAACTCGTGTACCATCGATATTTCACGTATATATCATGCTCATGCTTTTCAAAAAATTCCACAAGGCAGTTTTTATCAAAATCCTAAAAGTAAGGCATTAACAATATCTACTAGTTTGCAAGACAACCATTCTCCATGAAGGAATATAACCACCTCGTTTTATCACTTTTACCAAGATGCTACCAAAGGAGATCCCACGCGTACACTAATCACCCCTTGAACAAACCTGGATTATTAAAGTATTCTCAGTTACTTGAATGAGTCATCAAAATAATTTATTGTTGGATATCCAACATCCCTTAATGCTTCTCTAGAACTCCTAAAAGCTTCCCACAATTCTTTAGCGTTCCTTACAACTCCCTAGAGCTACTCAAAGTAACTCAGCGTAGCCCACACTTGTTATTTAATTATCTAAATGTTGTTCCATGAAATGTAATAATGGGAGTGTCTAGAACTCCTCAAAGTTACTCAAAATAACTTAGTTATAAGAAATGTATGCTGAAACTAGATATATCAAATTAGTTATATTATAACATCAGTTCGGCATTGGGGGGTTTAACAAGATGAACTCAAGAAAATTCTCAATCTACAACCTAATTTCTATTTTTGAGGTACCAACAAAATAGATTCAATGTGAATTAACTTACTCTTAGCACAAGCATTGAAGCATCAATCCAACCATTCAGATTATCCCACTGAACGTCACGAAGCTACAGCCAAAAGTTCAGTTTGATCCACCGGTGAACAAAATCACAAAGGTTGATTTACTATATAGGGTTTTGTCATTAAACTCCAGAAGGAAAAGTACAGGGCGACATCAATAACTCACCCATCCAAAGTCTAATAATCAATCCCACTATTGAGATTGACGCAAGGGATGTGTCAAACATACTCACTAAAGGTCACACCGATCCAATGGGGAAATAAGCTAGAAACATCAATCTTCCATTCAAGGGTTCGTCCTTTATGATCCAAAAAATGGATTGTGGCTTGGGCTTTATACCTCATACAATATGGCACCAACCATGAATCCAACCGTTGAAATATCCGAGATGGATATCTTCAATGGGCATACCAAATTTGAGCACGACCCAACAGTTAATGAATGTACGACCGTCATTTTACTATGGTTGCCACGGGTTTATGCGAAAATAAAATTACTACATCTTAAATTATTTAGTCAATGTGCACTTCTTATTCTTTTTATTTTACTATTTACTTACAAACACACACCCATATTTAAACCCTACAAACTTTGTTTATTTTATCATTTTTTGTAACATCCGCCATGTGACACCTTTATTACTCGTTCAGAAGTGCTATATATGGTTCAGGTGACTCTTAATTGAAGCCCATAAAGTAAAATTCACACTTTGATCCATGGGTTATTATTCATTTGGTATTTACAATTTTGTGGTCCAAATTTAAAACTTCATAACTAATTCTACGAATCTTGAAACGGAGTGATTCAAGTCTCTAGTTGAAGCTCTTAACGTGTTCTATAGTGGACAAATATAAATTGGTTCAGATGCATGCTCAATATTTCCAGAAAGTACACAAAAATCCACTGTCTACTCAACCCTTGCACGATTTTCTAGATTTCATAGGTCAATCATAGCAAAGTCTATCTTTTTACAAAGACATCCAAAAGTCATGATCTTGGACTAGCCGGTATGCTTATGATGGTAACTATCAGCTCAAAATTTCACGGCATAACCCACACGGTTGCCCTGTGTCAACTCATTCTTAATTTCACAGCTCATGCATGAAAAAATAAAAATTATCATCTAGCTATAATCTTGCATGGTAACTATATTTTATGCAAACTACTTCTAGCTTAGCTTAGGACCATATCTAGCCCTTCATTCTTCCACTTTCTTGTCTTTGCTCTAGGATGTGCTTGTGCCTGTTGGGGGATGTAATGGATAAAGGAGGGGTGAGATTTCTTAGAAACCTCAGTAGCAAATTACCATACTTCAACATCAAACAATGCTTGATCATAACACATTAATACGTAAAGGAGTAATCCATTACCATGAAAAGAATATTACCTTGCCTCGAAAAATCATGTATAACCAAAGGCCAAGGCACACATAAAGCAAGGAACTCACATGTTCAATCTTCAAGATCACATTCAAATAATCATGGCAAGTTTAACGTCACATAACAAGCAAGCATATTTAACATTAAAGTTGGTAAAATTGCTACCTCTTTCACTTATATCCTTGGAAATTAATTCACTTGTTCTTTTATTCCTCTTAGGCTCTTGCCCGCTACCAAATCCTAGACACCAACATGACACAAAGGAGATGATAAGCTGTCCATAGTACATGCATTAAAGCACTAAATTAAATTCTCCCTTAACCCCCTTCGGCTGAAACATGTGTATATTGTGCTCAAAAATCCCTTTTTTCATTTCCAATGCTTCCAATTGTATTATCTCACCTTTTTCCTTCACAGAAGTTCATTATTAAGTGAATGAGATAATCAAAATCTACACCTAGCATTTTGATTCACAAGAGACCAAGATAAGGGAGCCAAAGGGAACCAATCAAGGATTTTGTTTCTCTCCCATCATCTCTTGAACTTTCAACACTTTAATACCTCTTAGCCATTAATTATAAGGTCTAACAATCAATTCCATAATATTTCAAAAATTGGACAGTTTCTCCTTACATTTCATGCTTCCAAAAATTCCAACAACAATCCGTTTTCAACTTTCCAATTTTCACAAAACTTGCTAAACTCTTATTCTAACATACATAAACCTCTTATGGCATCATTTCCATGGTCTCAACATCATCAAAATCCCAAGATACTTGGCTCAAATAAAATCTTACACTTACCTCTTTCCTTTGCTATAACTCTTTCTTCAATCCTAGAACTTCTGCAATTCTTGGGCTGCACCCAACTCCTCTTCTTAAGAAACAAAACTATAGAAATGTTGCTCTTGATGAGAGGAGAACTTCTATGAAGGAAGTATATGGAAAATAAGAGATTTGGGTGGAGGTTTAGGCCATAGATAATTTCTTTCTTCTTTCTCTCACTTTATCCACTCTTCTCTTCACTTACGTTTTTTTTCCTTCCATATTTCAGCAGCCGGAGAAATAACCAAAAAGAAGGAGGCAGTACTACAGAAAATAATTTTAATGTCTTTTTTGTTTTTTGTTTAACTTTTCCATGTATGTTTTCAGGGGAACATCTAAGTGAGTGATGTTGTAAGTCATATTTTTAACATCTATTTTTTAACATATGTCAAAAGTTACTTTCCACGTCCGTTTTTTAAAAACGGAGGTCAAAAGTCTTTTACCATTTTTGAAAAAATAGAAGTTGATGAAACTATTTTATGGGCTTTTTTAATTGGAATCACCTCCAATCCAAAAAAAATGCCTCTACAAATTTATTCACTGCAAATAAACACTACTACAAATAACAGATTTAGTGGTGTATTTTTTGTGGCGCTTATTTAAATAAGCGCCACAGCTTTAACTAATTTTGTTGACCTTAAATTTTTTTTTTGTGAATACACATTAGGTGGCGCTTATTTAAATAAGTGCCACAGCTGGTTAATGATCTTATGTGACGCTTTCCTAATAAAGCACCACCTAAAGTAATTTTTCCCAAAAAAATTAAAAGAAACAGTGTCACTTATTCAAATAAGCGCCACACAATATTTTTTCTATTTTACAATTTTTTTAAAATTTTCTGCTAAGATATTATCATATTTTATATAGTTTCTCTTATTGAAATGAAAATTATACATGCGGGTATTGACTATAAATATTAAAATCTATAATAAAACAAAAAATGATAAATTCTAATATTATATACAAATAATATAATAAATTGAATGAGAAAAAAATATAAATTAATAATTTTTTACAATACATAATTTTGTAGAAGTATATATTCTTTAATGATATAAATTCATATAACTATATTAGTTATTAAATATTTAATATTAATATTAATATCTTTTAATTTAATTATAAAATATTAATATATAATATATATTATTTTATATATTGTAATAGATTACTGTATATGTCTTACATTTATTTCTCATTTAAATTTTAAAAATTAAAGTCATCTATGCATCCAAATGATAATTTTTTTAATTAAAATATAATTTAATAATAAATATAATATATATTAATATATTTAAAGGCATCTCATTTAATTCATTGTAATAAATTAATTTAAAAAATATTTTATTAAAAGAAACCTAATATTTTAGTTTTAGTAAAATTATATTAATTAATAAACATATATAAATAATACTAATTTTTAAATTAATTATTTAATTTAATATTAGATTGTGTGGCGCTTATTGAACCAAGCGCCACCCAATATAATCTGAAAAATATATAATATTATTATATAATTAATTAAAAATATAATTTTATTAAAAAAATATATTAATATATTAATTCATATAAAATATATTAAAAATGGAGTTTAGGTGGCACCACCCAAGATGTACTGAAATCATTTTATTATATATGATACTATTATAATCAATTAATAATATAATTTTATCAATATATATATATATATATATATATATATATATATATATTAGTATATTAATTAATATAATGAATATTATAAAATAAGGAGATTGGGTGGCGCTTATATAAGTAAGCGCTACCTAATGTCCCTGAAGTCATTTACTTAATGCAAGTTATTATTATATAAGTTATTAATAATATAATTATATTAAAATATATTTATTAAGATATTGGTTAATATAAAAGATAAATTAAATATGGTAATTGGGTGGCGCTTATTGAACTAAGCGCCACTCAATGTTCGCTAAATTAATGCTTCAACGTATGATATGACTATATAATTAATTAATAATATAATTATATTAACACACACACACACATATATTTATTAATATAAAGATAGAGATTGGGTGGCGCTTATTGAATTAAGTACCACCTAATGATCATTGTAATTATTTATTAATAATTGATATTATTATATAATTAATTAATAATATAATTATATATATATATAATATTAATTAAAAATAGATATTGGGTGGCGCTTATTTCAATAAGGGCCACCCAATGGCTACCCAAAAAATTTTACCTGCCAATTATTTAATTTCCCCTCCCACAATTTAATTTCCCGGAACTACAACTATCCCTAACTCCTAGCTCGCACCTGCCGCCAGCTCCCCTGCCCCCCACCGTCCCCCAGCCCTTAGGTCCTGTCCCCAGTCCCTCAACTCCCCCAGCCCCCCGGTCCCACAACTCCCCTCCCCGGTACCTCAGCTCCCCCCGCCCCTGGGTCTCTCAACTCCCCCCTCCCCGGTACCTCAGCTCCCCCAGCCCCCTGATCCCTCAGCTTCCATCGGTCCCGCAGTTCTCTCCCTTACCTTTCTAAATAATGCTCCCTCAGCTCTCTCCCTAAGGTCCGCCGTATGCTCCCTCAGCTCTCTCCCTCAGGTCCTTCGGTTAAGGTCTCTCATTAGCTTTCAAGTTCAAAAAGGGTCTCTTATATTCGTAGTCACCTCTTCTATTATAATTAAGTGTTGTTTCTGATGGACTTTAATTTATTTATTATTGCTTAGCTTCAAATTCCTCGTGTATGATCAGTTGCGTCCCCACAGTACTGCCAAAAGCAACCTTTTTTGTCTTGGTCCCTACTGCGAATCTATAAGTTTGTCTTTTATTGTCTTTTAATATACCTGTATTGTTTTTCTATAATATGATTGAGACCCTACCCTTTTTTGTTATCTTTTTAATTTTAATTAATTTTATAAATTTATCATTATTTTCAGTTAAATATTTTTTCAGTCAAGCCCTATACTAATAAATATAACAGCTAATTAATTTAATTAAAAAAAATAAAAAAATAAAGAATTAGGGAACATTGCTCAAGAATCAAGAATTCACTTACTATTTTCATTTACTATTTTCTCCAAGAATTCAGCTACCCTTTTTTGTTGCATCTTGGATAAAGTCTTTTTTTTGTCTATATGCATAATTGACAAAGTGAATTAGGATTTATTTTCTTACCAAAAAAATTGGGATTTAATTAATTATTTATTTGGATTCTATAGTGACATAAATAATGTCAAATAAGTTCCCTTTTTAATTTTTTTTAATTTTTATTGTATCTGGAATGAAGTCTATTTTTTTCATTTAAACCTATGGTGACCAATTGGTATAAATTGACTCACATACCCTTTGTAACGGATAGTTTTCTCATTTAGTGTGTGTATAGGTTGAAGGCATAGATGACTTTCTCATATATAACAACTAACCACTATTTAATTCTAGGTTTTTGAAACCATAGATGGATCGAAAATGGATGTCATCTAATCGGTGTTCAAGAGAACATATAGATGGGGTGAAGGAGTTTATTAGATTTGCAATTGAGCATACAAAAGATCCTAACAAAATATTGTGTCCCTACTTATCTTGTTGTTATGGAAAGCGGATTAGTTCACTTGATTTGTTAGATCATTTAATGTGTCATAGGATTGATCAAACATATACACGATGGACAAGACATGGTGAGACAAACGACCCTTGTAATGATCGGGCGCATACCACAAGAAAGAGGAAAAGATAATGAGTTCCTGATTTGTTTACTTGTATGTTTTACATGTACATATGTCAAATTCATTTACTTTGATTGACATGATTGTTGCTCTGCACTTATATTTTCTTTCATTTGTTTAACTTGTAGGAAAATAGATTCTCCGCGTGAAGATGACAATGTTCCCACGCATGTTGGTAGACAAAGATTTGTTGAGCATGTCGCCCGTGGCAAGACTGTAATGGCGAGGTTGATCAAAATGAGAAGCAAGGGTATTAAGTTAGAACTTGATTGGAATGAAAAAGGGAATCCAATTGGACCAAACAGTAGCTCCCTCAATAATTTCATTGGGACTACAGTCCGAGATAGAGTTCCTATTACAATTCAAGATTGGAGACGAGTGAAGAAACAATATGGGAATGTAATATGGGGTGAAGTCCAGGTAAGACATTAATTAATTTATTATTCAAGTTGTTTTGTTTCATAGATTACAATCTAACAAATTAGCTTTGGTTTTATGGCACAGTCTTGTTTTGTTATTTATGGTAATGATCACGATAACTTTGTGCTTAGAAAAGCCGGTAAACTCATGAGAAAGTTTTGTTCCGATCTTGTGAAATATTTCTTGAGGGATGATAAAAAGAATATCATTCCAACACCGTCGGAATTATACGATGGGATCATCAGTCAAGAAACGTGGGATGAGTTTGTGAGAACACATACAAGTCATGAATTTCAGGTGATGTGACATCATACTTTATAAACTACTTGTATTATGTTTATAATTAATATTTATTAATATGTATCATTTGGATGTAAACAGGAGCTAAGGAGCTATATTCCTCCTCCGTGCATATCTCTCGGCACCCTTCAACCTGTCTAAATGGTTGGTTGGGAGGAGTGAGATTCGAGAGAATCTCAGTAGTAAATAATACCACTACGCATGCAAGATATATATGAATGCATGACATGCTTGCCTATACAACTTCATGCCGACATAATGACATATTTGCATGCTCAATGTTATGACATACATATGGCTATTGCACAAATATAACAGAGCTTCAATCAATCAAACATGTTTAACACAAAGAGACAAAACAGTCACATAATCAATACAAGACATACATATAACATACATGCAGGTAAGGTAAGTTCACTAGCTTGTGGATCACTATCCTTCCTTTGTTACCTCTTCTTCCAACCATTAAAGCTTCTTGGAAATTCTTCCATTCTTCTTCTTTCTTGACTTCTCTATGGCCCTAAATACCCAATCACATCATTAGAGCCATGATTGTGAGTCATTAGAAGTGTATATTAAGGCCCAACAAGATAGGGAGGGCTAAATAGGTCAATGTCCCCTCAAAAACATGAAATCTTGAAATTTAGGGGTCTTGGGCAAGGCCAAAAACTAGACAGAAACATTTTGGCCGTATCCAATAATCTCGCTGTTCAGAATTTCACAGTCATGATTCTTGGTCGAACTTGTAAAAATCATAACTAAATGTACAAAAATCCAAATGAGGTGATTCTAAGTTCTATGGAACCTTATTTAAGTTTCACTTTAGGGGAAAATATATGAATAAGCTAAAAACATTCTCATAAGTACAAAATTTCATTTAATTGGACACTGCTCCAGAATTTCCTAGTTTAACATGAGAAAACTTTGAAAAATCATAACTCCTAGAATACTTGTCCAAATACTTAATATTACCCATCCTTTTAAATCTCCACATGTCTAATTTAATCCTAAAAAATATCATAATTTATGGACAAGTTTTATAGCTTAAAACATCACGCACAACACTGACTGACATACAGGGCAAATTTAACCAACATGCACACCCTTTATTCATAATTCTCCAAATTCATATGCAAGCATCCAAAAATCATGAAAAATTGCATACCTACACAATTTTTCCTCCTAAAGCCAATGGAAGCATCAAAATCATGAAATTCCAAGTGCATCACCATGTCACACACAGAACCTCAATTTAGGGTTCTAAAAAAATTATATTATTTTCTTGTTTTTTTGGCTTATTCACTTCCTTTCTACTTCTAATCAAATGATTAACTATTTAGACATCCATTGGACATCTTTTAGCCATTGAAAATACCATTTTAAGCCATTCATGAATAGTACCCAACTTCCAATATACTCATCCAAACAACAAATCAATTGGTTAAAAAGGAAGCTTATGCTATCCTCTACCCGTTTCTGTAGAACGTTTGGAATTTGGCAATACTTCGGCTGGTGAGATAGTGCCAAAAACCTCCAAATAAAAATAAAAAATCATAGAAATAAAGCTCATGATGAGTAGAAGAAGGTTCGTGAAGGGCACTTTGCCAGAAGACGCCGATTCGGCAATGTTTCGGCGGCTGGAATTTTCTCTCTCTTCCTTTCTCCATTTTCGTTCAACCTCTTTCTCTCTCTTGTCTCTGTGTTTTGGACGCAGGAATGGCTGAAGACGATAATGAATTATTCATTAAATTGTGTTTAAAATAGCTTGCCATGTGTCAGCTTCTGATTGGGCCCAAAATTCCAATTTTCGCATATAATGCTAAATCTGACAGAATTTTCATTAAACTTTGAAAATTCATTTATAGTTATACAAATATCCAATTGGAATGATTCTAAAGGTTATGTGACCCTCATTAAGTCTAATTTTAAGAAAAAGTATAAAATTTGGCCAATTAGAATCTCACTCTTTTCATAATTTTAATCTTTGAACGCTGCCCTAGAAAATAGTTAATTTCGCTGGGCTAACTTCAAAACTTCATTTCTCTTTGTGTACAACTCAAAATGACTCATATGACCTATCAAACTAAAGTTTGATAAGTATAATTTCACTTTGGAAATTTTCATAATTTTTCAAAATCATTTATCTATTGAAAAATGTCACACAATCACCATTGCCACACCGGGAATTTCACCGGTGGCAAAATCACCGTGTTCCATTTTACTATATTATGTGTGACTTCCAATTGCATTGTTTTCTCTTCCCTTATCTCTTTAATTCACCATAATATTTCCTTTAATATCCAAGGATATAAAGGAATTTTGGAAAATAATACCATGTCCCACTAGGACATTTGATAATCGGGGTCTAGCTATCCCCTAAATATAGGCTTAATCTCAAGCCTCTTGCCCCAAAATTTGGGATATTACAATGGGAACCAGCTAAAGATCTTCAGTTTATGTCTCCAATAAATGTATATTGCTAGAATATCTAATAAGCATTATATTAATACCTTGACCCATGATCCATGAGACCAAAGAAATAGTTAGAAAGAACATATAATACACTACCACTAATCTATGAGCAGCAAATAAAACAACAGCTCCTAGCAAATTTGCAAACACAAAAAATAATAAATAGTTAGAAAGAACATAGAATACATCACCATTACATTTCCCTATTTAATATTTCAAAAGACACCTCTTAAATGTCTGTAATATTTCAGAACAACAGTAATATCCATGACAAGTAATATAAATTTAAGTGACAAAAACTAAGAAATATAAGACCACTAAGAAGCATAAAGACGTAATGAGGAGCAGTGGTTTCATGGTTTAGTAAGAAACAAACGACTGTATCTTTGTCTTCAACAGAAGTAGAATACATAGCAGTTTCTGGATGCTGTGCTCAAATATTATGGTTGAAGTAGCAGCTATGTGACCTATCTTTCTCAAAGAGATACCTATATACTTTAACAACACTAGTACTATCAGCTTAGCAAAGAATCCTATGCAACATTCAAGGACCAAGCATATAGATGTTCGACATCACTTCATCAGAGATCATATTCAAAGGAAGGATGTCAAAGTCTTATTCATACCAACTCATCTCTAACTTGCTGATATATTCACAAAACCATTAGCCAAGGACGAGTTTTTGTATATTCAAAGAGAGTCAGGAATGGTAAATCCCAATGAACTGTAAGTTAAATTTTCTTCCTCTATAAAAGAAAAATATATATTAATTATTTTCATTATGTTTTGATGATTCAACTACTAACTTAAGCATCGGAGCATCAAGAAATTTGTTTTGCAGGATTACTCTGTCTTCATACCGAGAAACAAAGATAAACAGAGAAGGAACAACTTGCAGGTTCACTCAAGTGACTATGGAAGTGAAAATTTTTCACTTGGGTGATCTCTGGTAACTTGAGTGAGAAATGCAAGAAGTGAAGGTTATGGCTGAGAATCTAAGACAGCACTCAAGTGCAATAAGATTCACTCGAGTGAGGCACTAATACACTCAAGTGACAAGAAGATATAAAATGTCCCTGATGAACCACTTGGGTGAAATAACAGACACTCGAGTGAAGCACTCGAGTTAGACAGTTGAGCACTTGAGTAAGGAACCTGCTGCCCAAAGGAAAAATCACAATCACTCGAGTGGACACTTATCCACTCGAATGTTCTCATCACACACTCGAGTGAGGTACTCCTTATTTATTTTTTCCTATTTCACGCCACACTCGAGTGACATAGAATTCACCCGAGTGAGACATCATCACTCGAGTGGAAACCTATATCAGCAAATATATCAGTTGTGACTCTTGACTCTCACGCGACCTCTCACTCTCCTACAACTCTTTCTTGCATTTCAAAAATCTCTTAATCGTTTTAGAACTCTCAAATCCTCTCATCTTGCCTCCATATCTCTTCGTAACTATTACACAGTTTCAAGGATTCATTATTTCTCACAATGGTTTCTCGACCACATCACGACTCTTCACCTTACTCCCTAACCTTAATAAATTCTCTCAAGCCCCAGCAGCATTCGTATACTCTCAAACTCAGACAAATCTATGAAAATGGCTCAGACAAAATGACCAGGGAAGGATTCTAAGGACTCGCCTCCATCGAAGAAAGCAAAGGTGTCAAAGGCTGCTTCAGAACCGTGATTTCGGCCAAAGGTGAAGGAATCGAAACCCAAACCCAAGGAGAAGGGAGTTGTCATTAAGGAACCTATAATGTCCAAACCAACTTCCACTCCCTCATACTCAGGAAAAGGTAAAGAGAAAGAGTTACCTAGAGATATTGATATTCAAGCCAAGCAGTTCATGGCAAGTCTCGACACGGCATTTCAGCAGTTTGCCTCTCAATGTCAAGGATAAAGTGGGTCATAAGTTCCTCGCAAGTCTCAATATAGTTCTCCTTCTCCAGATGTCTCTGCTAGTCAAACTAATCTAGGTGTTTTTGGAGGGTCTGCAAGCACCACTCCCTCTCAGACAATTAAGGATATGCCCAAGCTTCTGCGCCTCCTCTAAATTTTATCATTGAGGAACTCAAGGTATCAGATACTACTGCTTTTCAAACTAATTATGGCCAGAGATCCTTCTGTCCTGCTGTGTATGTGGATTTTGACAAACTGAAAAATGAGTGCAATATTAATCTGATGCCATATCTGGGCCAATTTGCTCCTCTGTTGAAAATAAGAACTGTCTATTCCCCCACCATTATTAAGGTTTTCTATTTTAACATGAAAATTGAGGATCTAAGGGATTAGGATGATAACATCATTGAGGAAGTTCTTACAACAACAGTAAGAGGGAAAACTATTCATCTCACAGCCGATCTCATTAATACTTTCTTCGGAATTGAGAATGCTCCTGCTGGTCCCTTTAAGGAATTTAATGAAGCAGAGTTTTTTACTACCCTGAAACTTGGTGAAGAGATGGGTCCTCTAAATTTTTCTCCCGGATCCATGAAAGATGAGTATCAGTTAGTTTGATATATTTACTCCCAAAGTTTGGTTAATAAGGGCAAGAATTTTTCTCACTTCACTGGCAAAGACTTTCTGTTGATGACATCCATTATATCTAAAGAACCCAGGAATGTTGGATCTTGGATACTCAATGAAATGCGGTAGTTTAAATTTCACTCTAATATCACCTCTATCATACCTTTTCCTTCACTGATCTCATATATCTTGTTCTTACATAATGTCTGGTATCTGGTTACTGGAGAAAAACCAGTGGCTATTGAGAGATTTGGGAAGGTACACTTGGCTCGGATGAAGATTTCATTTAAGGAAGGTACAGGACAATCCAAACCAACCAAGACAAAGAGGATGTCACCTTCCCCTTCTAGAGCAGATGAGGCAAATCATCTCAGGCTGGGTCACCTGTTGGTACTGCTCCCTCCTTCTTCAGGGCTAGCTTGCACACACAACTTTAAGAGATCATAAAATCTGCCCTCCAATCTTCTAATGAGTCTCTGCTTCAAAAGATAGACATCTCTCAAGAGCTCTTTTCCAACGGGTCCAACAGTTTAATGAAGAATTGGTGAATAAATTTGATTCTCAGATCAAGAAGGTGGTTGAGGGACTGAGGATCAATTTTAACATGTTTTCTGAGGCAATTCAAGGTCAAGCTATAAGATTGGATTGATTGGAGAACTTCTTAGCATACATCTGCATACCCATCCATTCCCTGGTTCCACTCAACTCCTGTTAACACTTCCTTTCCCACCTCTTTCATGCCAACTACCTCTATGGAACCTCCTACTCACTCTCCCTCTGACCCTAGCTATATTGAACTTGAACCCACTTTCACTCATACCCATCTCTCCACCTCCTCTTCCTTAGATACAACATCCCCTTCTTTTGATCCTATGACTGCCATGGTCGTTTATACTCCTCCTCCTCCTTCTTCCTTCACTTTTCCTGCCCTTTTTCCTGATGACAAAGGGGGAGAAGCATAGTGGTTGATATGTTTGCTTATATATGTGTTTGGATGCTTACTTTACTTTTGTGTTGTTATATTTATGAACTTAATGTATTAGGCTAAATATCATGTTATTATGGATTATGGATTAACTTGTTTTAATTTCTTGTTTTTATGTCATATCTAATCGTGTATTCAAAAGTATTTCGATATATCAAGTTTTGTCATCATCAAAAAGGGGGAGAATGTTAGTCCTCAATGTTTTGATGATAACAAATCTTGACTAAAGCAATGAAGTATCTCGTGGTTCAAGAAATGACTTGAGGAATTAAAGATTGATTTGAATGAAAATGGAACCTTGAATCACAAGATACTTGTATCTCTGTGATCACAGGAGATCATTTAAGTGATGGAGATATTACTCGAGTAGAGGCCTTTCAACTCTCAAGATATTATTGCAAGTCACTCGCCAATATGCTGAAAGTGGAGGAGAGTCCACTCGAGTGGATAAGTGGCCACTCAAGTGACAAGGCTCCAGTTGCAGAAGAAAGCAAGTCACTCGCCATATTATTGAGAGTTGAGAAGAACCTACTCGAGTGACATGAGGTCACCTGCAGTCTCTGGAAGTCACTCGTAGCCTTTCTAAGAGTTGAGTTAAGGAGCCACTCGAGTAAGTAAGTGATCACTCGAGTGACTATGTTCACTTCCCATTTTCAAAAGTCACTCGCTGGTTTTTCAAAGGTTATGGGGAAGGCTCACTTGAGTGACAGAATTATCACTCGAGTGAATTGATCTCAACTCGCTAGTTCAGAAAGTCACTCGTGAAGGGTTCTGCAAGTGATGAAGAGTAATCACTCGAGTGAGTAAGTTATCACTCAAGTGAAGTTAGTCACTCTGACTTAACTCTCAAGTCACTTGCATCAGTTGTGAGAGTTGTATCAGCAAAACACCCAAGTGATGAGCAATCATTGATAAGTAAAATATTTGCATATTCATTTTCCCTTATATGATGATTTTGTGGACTATATTTGAATTGAATATAATCAATTTGGGTGTAATTAATAAATAATGATTTTCTTGCAGCCATGAACAGTACCAGATTAAGAAGAATTAAAGAAGGCATTTAAGGGGAAGTTACTATTCATGCAGTACTGTTTACTGTACACTGTAGCAGGGATACTGTAGCGGACCATTGCGTTGTACTGTAGCGGTCGGTGTGTGTGGAAGAAGGGCGGTTCAGTGCGGTTCCTGTAGCAGTCGGTTCACTGTAGCAGTGTGGTTCACTGTAGCAAAATCACTGTAGAAAAATACTGTAGTAGTCCGAAAATGAAGCCTATAAATAGAGCTTCTTGGCACCCTAAAATGGGGAGGAAGGAAGAGAGAGAGAATTTCTATTTTAGAGAGAGAGTTGTTATTTTTAGAATTTATTTCTTGCATTTTTTTTACTTCTTGCATACCTCCTACATGGATGGTTTTACCTCCTATATGGAAGGCCTAAGTAGTCCTCCTTTATGGATGGTATAGGTTGCCACCTACATGGATGGTTTTACCTCCTATATGGTAGGCTAGATTTTCCATTTTCATGCATCTTGTAGTTGTATTTTTATGTTTTTGTAATTAATTTTTATGCAATATTTATGATGTTTGTAATATATTTTGGTTTTGTTTTTAATTTTATCATGAGCTAAATTTTCCTTTTCCTAGGGTGATGACGTAGCTTACTAATGACGGATTGAATCTTAACTTATTAAATCTAGTTTTAATTTTTCCTTCATGATTGAGTTTTAATTATTGCTCTTAATGCTTACAATTGATTGGCCACCTTTTGGATGATTTTAATATGCATGTTGAGACCGGAAGGAGATACATGTGTGTGGATTCTATAATTAAAACCATAATTTGCATATGAAATAGGAATATATTCATATGGGTTGTGTAGTCTTAATTGAGTTCCATAAATCTTAATGCATAATTGATTGCTTAAATTCATATAGGAATATATTGGGTTAGCAATTAATTATAGAATTACTTGACCTTAGAAAAGGCTAGTAATTAAAATAGGGAAACTTGACTATCAATCATGTGGAATAAATTGGACTAGAATAGATAAGTGATTCAATTCGGAATTTATTAAGTGAAATCTAATCCCTAGGGCTTTTTCTCATATTTGTCTTTATATCACTTGTATTCATATTTCATCATTTCTATCTTGCAATCTCAATCACAACTAATCAACTGACTAAATAGAATTAAAATTACCAATTTTGGTACTTAGTGATCAATCCTCGTGGGAACGATACTCTACTCACTTCTCTATTACTTGATTACGACAGTGTACACTTGCACTTCTAAATACACCATCCTACACTCGTAACAAGTTTTTGGCGCCGTTGCCGGGGATTGTCATTAATATCAATACCAAGTAATTTTAATACTAATTTGGTCTTCATATTACATTTTTTTATGTCTTTGTTTCTTTTCAGGTTTTTGCTTAGTATATGACTAGATCGAAGAAGACTGAATTACAACCTTGTGATTTTGAGATCGAGAGAACTTGTCGAAGAAATCGGAGAGTTCGGAAGCAGACTACTTCAATCAATTCAATGGAAAATCCGGAAGGAGAAGCAGCAGATACCAAAACACTTCGTGATTATGCAACACCAACAGTCATGGAGATAACTTCTGAAATCAGAAAACCACCAGTAGCAACCAACAATTTTGAAATCAAGCCTGCAATTATCCAGATGGTGCAAGCCAATCAGTTTGGTGGTTTATCAACAGAAGATCCCAACACACATATAGCCAGCTTCCTAGAAATATGCGACACATTCAAGCATAATGGTGTTACTGATGATGCTATTAGACTTAGACTTTTCCCTTTCTCACTCAGGGATAAGGCTAAAAGCTAGTTACATTCTCTACCAGTGGGAAGCATAACTACATGGGATGCCTTGACACATAAATTTTAGGCGAAATACTTTCCGTCAGGAAAAAATGCAAAATTGAGGAATGAAATTACCTCATTTTCCCAGCATGAACTAGAAAGCCTTTATGAAGCCTAGGAAAGATACAAGGAGTTGCTAAGGAGATGTCCTCATCATGGGTTACCAGATTGGTGGACACTGCAAACATTCTACAATGGGATGACGCATACCACCAGAATTCTTGTAGATACTGCAGCTGGAGAATCTTTAATGGAAAAAAATCTAGATGATGCCTACAATTTACTTGAGGAGATGGCGGCAAATGCATATCAATGGCCTTCTGAACGTCATAATTCAAAGAAGGTACTTGGAGTGCACGAGCTGGATATCCTTACAACTTTATCTTCTCAAGTTGCATCTATATCCAAGCAAGTGAGTTCATTGACTAGTCAAGCAAATGCAATCAGTACTCCTCATGAAACCTGTTACCGATATGGAGGACCTCATATGAGTACACAAAGTCAAGATGGACAGTCATCCATACCTTCTCAGTCGGAGCAAGCTCATTATATCGGAAATCAAAGAAATGACCCATTCTCAAACACTTATAATCCAGGTTGGCGGAATCATCTAAACTTTGGCTGGAGGAATAATCAAAATGTGTTCAAACCACAAGGGAACTACCAGCAACAAGCTCTTCAACCACCAAATCCACCACAGCAAAAAGTGAATGTGGAAGATGCACTGGCTCAACTAACCATGAATACATCTCAATGTTGGAAATTGTGCCCTAGGGGCCAATCATTGTACTTTGAATATTGTCATTCAATGAATTTCTCCATTTGGTTATCACATTATTCGCATGTTCACTGTGATAATTGTATCCTTGGATAAATCATAATGATTGTCCTAAATGTCCCTGGTCGGTCATCTATGTGGGAGCAAAGATGAAATAAGACCAGTATGACTTTGATAAGGTATGGGGATACTAATCAAAGTCTTAGGCACTTGTAGGAGTATAAGGTGCTGGACCGACCCGCTATGAGAAAGCTGCATGGATCAAGTCATAAGCTTATCTCATGTATAACCATGTCACAATGCCCTTTGACCTGAGATCATCATGGATTCCTACATAGGAGTCACTAAGCTTTGACTTAGTCAAAAGTCACCTTTAACCGGGTGGTGATAAAGGCTACAATCGGGCTTAATGGGTTTCATGTAGAGGAATGTGAATGGTCAAGATGGAATTTGTCCCTTACATTAGTGAGAGATATTACTGGGCCCCTCGATGAGTAAGTCTGAGAAATGTATGGCCATACTGCGATGGAAAAGAGTTTCTACTTCTATAGTCAGACTACTCAGGGATCGAGAAAGTAATGGTCAAGAATAGGAGGATGACATTCTCCATGCCTCATCCTTGACCGAAATGTCGTGTGACAAAAGGGACATGATATGGTTATACGACAGGTTATATCGTATTGTCGATCCTCATATGAATTGGGTAGTCGTAATGTCTTGCTAGAGGCCGCTTACGACTTGTGGGTTAGTATAGTCATTGGCCCACTGCCAACTTCGTTTGAGCCTACAGGGTCGCACACAAGAATAGCCCAACACGAGCTATAATGTCCAGATTCATTGAATCTAAGATGCGTCTAAGATTCAATGAATACAATATTTAATCTAGGGTGAATGAATTTTAAATATATATTTATTATATACACATGTTGTGTGAATATTTATTTGATAAATATTTATATGTGTGTTATATATATATTTATATTTGGAAAGGAATATTAATAATATTATATACACATATGTATTTTTGAAATACATAAATACATATATAATATATATTATTTGATAATATATATTATATATATATGATAGTATTATATTATATGATCATATGATAATATTATATTATATATATAAAATATATATTATTTGATAATATATATTGAATATATGATAATATTATATTATATGAGGATATTATTATATTGTGTATATATAAAGATATTATATGATAATATCTCATATTTAATTTATGAAGATAAATTAAATTCCATTGGCTCTTTATTCTAATTAAATAAATAGGTTAAATTAAAACTGTTGGACAGATTTAATTAAACCAGGTTTATTTAATTAGCTTATTAAAACAATTAAATGTTAATTGATATGATAAGGATTTTGAAATTAATTAAGATTAATTTTAAAAATCCAATATCCATCATAAAATAGATAACCCTACTAGTTATAAAATATGAGAGCTAGGGTTTTCTACAGATGATGAAAAACTAGAGAGCCACAAGAAAACCCTAGAAGGATATTAGAGGCGCGAGCACGCTGCCGGTGTTGGGGCCCTATTCGTGTGGATACCAGTAGAGGGAGCTGATATGAGTAGTTAGCTCCTCAAGATTGAAAAGGCAAAACTCCAAGAAGAACTAGTTGACATGTTGATGTTGGGGATGGTTAATCTCATACTCATAGAGATTGATGCTCTTTTAAGAAGAATTAGCGGACATGTAGATGCCGGGGAAATTATTTCAGGAGCAACCAAACATGGAGATTTGTGAACTCGCAATACGTTGATGATTGTGGGCATTCAAACAAACATGAATAAGGTACGACTCTTTCTAACTTGATTTAAATGCCGTTGATAGATCCGCAATTGGGATTGGTAAACTTTTGCAATTTTAATTTTTTTTAATTCTTCCGCTGTGTGCCTACCAATCCCAACACTCAATTCATGGCTAGGACTGTTGCAACACTTAAAAGCCAGGAAGCCTCGATAAAGAACTTGGAGATCCAAATGGGCCAAATTGCAAATATGCTGAATTCCAGACAACCAGGTACTCTTCCAAGTAACACTGAGAAAAACCCAATAGAGCATGTGAAGGCTATTGCATTAAGGAGTGGGAAAGAATTGAAAAATCCTGTAATTCTACATAAGAATGACGGAGAAAAGAAAGAGAGTGAACAAGAAAAGAAGGAGGAAGCACAGAAACCTCAAGAAGATGATGTGGTATCAGGAAGAATCAGCTTTCCAGATAACCCTCCTCCATATGTACCACCAGTTTCATACCCTCAGAGACTTGTGAAGGCAAAGCTAGACAAGCAGTTTAAAAAGTTTCTGGAGGTTTTCAAAAAGTTACATATGAACATCCCTTTTGCAGACGCTCTTGCCCAAATGCCCAGTTACGCAAAATTCATGAAGGACATTCTCTCAAATAAGCGTAAGCTGGAGGAATTTGAGACAGTTGCACTTACTGAGGAGTGCAGTGCCATTCTTCAAAAGAAACTACCACCAAAGCTGAAAGATCAAGGAAGCTTTTGCATACCTTACACCATAGGTCAATGTAACTTTGAAAGAGCACTTTGTGACCTGGGAGCAAGTGTAAATCTCATGCCCTTATCTGTCTACAGAAAACTTGGTCTTGGAGAGGTGAAGCCTACCACAGTTTCACTGCTTCTTACTGATCGATCAATTAAACATCCAAGGGGTGTCTTAGAAGATGTTCTAGTGAAGGTGGACAAACTCATATTTCCAGCTGATTTCATCATACTCGACATGGAAGAAGATCAAGAAATTCCTATCATTCTTGGGAGGCCATTCCTAGCAACTGGGAGAACTTTAATAGATGTGCAACAGGGAAAGTTAACTTTACAAGCTCAAGATGACCAAGTATCTTTTAACATTTTTAAGGCTTGGTCATGTCTAAATGAAGGTGACACCTATTACAGGGTAGATACATTGACTAGCTGCACAAAAGACGTGGTGAACAAAATTTGCATAGATCAATCATTCAAAATTGGAACAGTAGATGTATCAAAATCTACTAATCCTAAAGTGGACAAAGAATATTGGGGAATAAAAGCTTTCAATTTTGACTCAAAGGCAGCGAGTAAAAAGAGACTTCTCCAACTCAATGAGCTTGAAGAATTCAGACAACAAGCTTATGAGAATGCCAAGTTATACAAGGAGAAGACAAAAATGTGGCACGACAGAAGAATTATGAGGAGAGAGTTCACACCGGGACAATGAGTGTTGTTGTATAACTCAAGGCTAAAGCTCTTTCTGGGAAAGTTGAGATCAAGGTGGTCAGGACCTTTTACTGTGGTTCATACATGGCCATATGGAGCTGTGGAGATTCAAGATGGTGATCGAAAATTCAAAGTAAATGAGCAAAGGTTGAAAGAATATAATGACGGTGCACTCAACACTTTGAAAACTGTCATCACTTTGGAGGAAACAACAGGTAAGTCCTATTTTTTTAAAAAATAAAATAAAAAATAAATAAAAATAAATAAAATTTTTTTTATTGGTTTGGTCTTTGTCTAGCTAAAGACGTTAAAGAAGGGTGGCTATTTGGGAGGCAACCCAAAACTTATTTTCCTTAATCTTTCATTTTTCTTTCTTACTTACTGAAGCACACAAAACTGCATCTTTAAATTTTAGTCTCATCATGGAGGAAATTATTGTAAAGCTTAAGAACAGGTTCCCTACTCTTCCCAAAGATGTGCTTCGGAAGATCTATAGCTGTCGACTTGAAAGAATGAAGACATTCAAGCGTTTAGGCCTTCCTGAGGATGTCCGCTAGATCATTGAAGCTAAGGTACGTTTAATAGGTGAGATTCATGATTCATTTATTAAACCTATGCCAGGTATGGGAAGAAGCTCTTACTCCAAAAAGAGAAGAGCTAAAAGAATGAAGGTTTGTCCTAAATGTGCAAGGTGGAATTGTGATCAGCGTTGTAGGAGCAAAGGTATGGTTTATATAAATCGAGAAGATAAAATTCAATTTATAAAGGATAGATTGAGTAAGGAGTCATTGGATGATATCATTCAGACTCTTGAGACGCATCCTAGTGGTGATGTTCATCATGTTCTTCTTGATTTATTAGACATATTCAACAAAGAAAAAGAGCGCTACCGTCTTGGGAATCTGACGTTAAAAGACCCTGTTTGCCAGTTTATAAGAAAACTGAATGGGAAGCAAATCCTCGATTCATAGAAAGCATTTAAGCCGTTACTGGATGTAAAACCAGAGGAAGATGTGAGCCACAATCACAACTACTGTACATAATCTTGCTTTTGTCAATCTGTCTTATCTTTTTCAGTAACTTTTGACTTTCTTTACTCACTTTACTTAATTTATTGGCACAGTGGCCCACTGGTCATTCGTGTTAGAAATTTTTTTCAATTTTTTTGTGAAAAAGGTGTGATTTGCATGATTTTGTTGTCGTTGTTTTTGTAATATAAATATGTAATCTTCCATTTGTAAAAAAATAAAAAATGTCTGAGAGAGAAAAAGAGAGGAGTGGTATCACTCTAAAATGTAGTTTTAAATCTATATGAATTTTTTGTGAAACTGACTCAGGAAAGGATGGAGAGTTTATACCTGCAGCACAGGAACTGGGACGTGCACTAGCCGCTAGGAAAATCAACTTTGTCTACGGGAGAGGCCTCGAGGGCTTGAAGTTAAGTATGGCTATTCCTGCAACTATTAATGGTAGCAAGGGTTTGTGTGTAAGGATAAAGGAGTTAGAACATCACATCTTCTTCTTAGGCCAAGAGTTAGAGGTTTCAAGTCTGCCTGAACAAATGGGACGTATGTTTTACCGTGCTGATGCTTTTATCACTCTACCCGGTGGTTTTGAAACGTTGGATGGGATCTCTAGCATTACATATTGGGCTAAACTGAACTTTCATAAAAAACCATTAGGATTGTTAAATGTTAATGGTTTTTATGATAACCTGTTGTCTTTTCTTGATCATGCTGTGGAAACAGGATTCATACTCCAAACGACTCGTCATTCCATCATTTCTGCACCAACTGCTGATCAACTACTAGATAAACTGCAAACCTATGTACCTCAACCAGATCTATTAGTAAAAGAAAAAGGTGGGCAATCTTCAAATAGCAGTCAGAAGCAGAATCCAGATACCACTCTCCGGTTGTAAACTTTCCTTAATCTTAATGGTTTTACTCTTAGCATTTTGGTTTACTTTATTGTTTGTTTATGTTTTCAAAAAAAAAAATCTTCTTTAATCTTTAGAAGACATTGAGGACAATGTCTGATTTAGGTTGGGGGAGGATTATAAAAAAATATTGCATGATTTCTACATTAGATAGTTAGTAGTAAAACCATTAGATGCATGGGGTGTGAAAAGATGGCAGAGTAAAGAGTTATTCTTAACTCTTGAGACGCATCTTATTAGTTGTAATTTTTTTCTTTTTTTCTGTTTCATCTAAAATAAAAAAAAATAAAAAAATAAAAAATTTGAGTGTTTTTCAATGATTTTAAGAAGTATATAAGTTTGAAGCATGGATCAATTGAGTTTAGAGATTTTATAGCATGATTGAATAACTGATTGTTGAATTTGGTGATGAATTTTGAGATTGAATGAGCTGAATTTGAAAGTCCCTAACCGTGAGCTTTTGAGCCTATATGATCAATAGTGATTATCTTTCTTGTGTGTGATATTCACTTATTAAGTTGTCACTCTAGAAATTTCTTTAAATCTAGTTGAAATTACATGTCACATGCACATTCAAAAATGATAAAGGCATTTATTTTGTTTAGCCAAAGCCAAATAGCCAACCTTGCAATTATACCATTGATAAGCCCCTTTGAGCCTAATTGATTATTTCTTTATTCTCAACCCATTAATATGTGTTTTAATGATTTATCAAGTGCTTTTACTTAATTCGAAAGATTAACAGAGCATTTGAAATTTCTGTGAAATGGGCTTTTGACAAGTGTGGGGGTCTATATATCATCAACCACAAAAGTGCAGAAGTTGTAAAAAAAAGAGAAAACAATAAAAAATGTAAATTATGGGTTGTTGGGATGAGATAGGCCAGGTTTATTCATAAGATGGCCCATTTTTCAATTGCTCTATTTACTTAGTAAATATAGCCCTTCATATCACTTTTTACATTCCTTTTACCTTAACCCCATTACAACCTTTAATAAGTCCTTTTGATTTGAATTATGCATGTGAATTAGGTAGTGGAGATTGAGATTTTTGGCAAGCTTATGGTAGTGCAATTTTTTCAGGTGAATTTGAGCGAAACACTTACCCTAAAACACTTGAGAGATTGAGAGAATGAGCCACAATTATGAATTCGGTTCACTTATTTTCAAATGAAGTTACCAGTTTATACTTTTATTGATTCAAGAATATTATGATCTCTTTATTCTTTAATTGTGTCCTTGTTTATAACTTGACACTTCTAATTTTGTTGGAAGCACTTATTAGTTACTCTTTCTTGTCCGAGGACGTCTAAGAGCTAAGTATGGGGGAATTTGATAAGTAAAATATTTGCATATTCATTTTCCCTTATATGATGATTTTGTGGACTATATTTGAGCTGAATATAATCAATTTGGGTGTAATTAATAAATAAATAATGATTTTCTTGCAGCCATGGACAGTATCGGATTAAGAAGAATTAAAGAAGGCATTTTAAGGGGAAGTACTATTCATGTGGTACTATTCACTGTGACTGTTCATGCGGTACTGTTCACTTTTCACTGTAGCAGGGGTACTGTAGCGGACCATTGCGTTATACTGTAGTGGTCGGTTCAGTGCGGTTCCTGTAGCAGTCGGTTCATTGTAGCAAGTGGGTGGTCGATTCACTGTAGCAAAATCACTGTAGAAAAAATACTGTAGCAGTTTGAAAATGAAGCCTATAAATATAGCTTCTTGGCACCCTAAAATAGGGAGGAAGGAAGAGAGAGAGAGAATTTCTATTTTAAAGAGAGAGTTGTTATTTTTAGAATTTATTTCTTGCATTTTTTTTACTTCTTGCATACTTCCTACATGGATGGTTTTACGTCCTATATGGAAGGCCTAGGTAGTCCTCCTTTATAGATGGTATAGGTTGCCACCTACATGGATGGTTTTACCTCCTATATGGTAGGCTAGATTTTCCATTTTCATGCATCTTGTAGTTGTATTTTTATGTTTTTGTAATTAATTTTTATGCAATATTTATGATGTTTGTAATATATTTTGGTTTTGTTTTTAATTTTATCATGAGCTAAATTTTCCTTTTCCTAGGGTGATGACGTAGCTTACTAATGACGGATTGAATCTTAACTTATTAAATCTAGTTTTAATTTTTCCTTCATGATTGAGTTTTAATTATTGCTCTTAATGCTTACAATTGATTGGCCACCTTTTGGATGATTTTAATATGCATGTTGAGACCGGAAGGAGATACATGTGTGTGGATCCTATAATTAAAACCATAATTTGCATATGAAATAGGAATATATTCATATGGGTTGTGTAGTCTTAATTGAGTTCCATAAATCTTAATGCATGATTGATTGCTTAAATTCATATAGGAATATATTGGGTTAGAAATTAATTATAGAATTACTTGACCTTGGAAAAGGCTAGTAATTAAAATAGGGAAACTCGACTATCAATCATGTGGAATAAATTAGACTAGAATAGATAAGTGATTCAATCCGGAATTTATTAAGTGAAATCTAATCCCTAGGGCTTTTACTCATATTTGTCTTTATATCACTTGTATTCATATTTCATCATTTCTATCTTGCAATCTCAATCACAACTAATCAACCGACTAAATAGAATTAAAATTACCAATTTTGGTACTTAGTGATCAATCCTCGTGGGAACGATACTCTACTCACTTCTATATTACTTGATTACGACAGTGTACACTTGCACTTCTAAATACACCATCCTACACTCGTAACAATCACCCAAGTAATAAATCATTAACTCACAATCTTCAGCAAGTCACTTCTAGAGAGCTCAAGAGTGAATTATAGTTCCCACACAAGTGAATAAAATTCCACCCGAGTTAATCTTCTTCTACTCGAGTGAAGTCTCATCGTCTTCCTTTGTTTCTCAACATCCTTCCATTCTTTCTTTGACTCATTATATTATATGTATCATCATTTATCTCTTACATATTGTTTTAGTATTACTAATCATAATTTGTGAATAAGTTTAAGAAGAATAGAAAGATTAATTGATGTGGTGTATTCAAATTTCTGTTTCCAGTCAGAAGCATTAAATGCTCAACCATAAAACCAGAACAACAGACAGAAGGAAGGTTATATCTGAAAAGTGCTTGAGGAATTTAATGCTTCAAAAAGCAGAAGTGATCTAAACGCCGAAATCCTCCAACGACTAGAAGATCAATCTAACGGCTAGCTCAAATACTCTCAATGATCATTTAAAGCTCTACCTATAAATACTTATGCATTCAATACAGAAGGATAATGAAGCTATTCTGCACAACAACATCATTTATTACTCAACTCTTTGTGTTTGATAATCTATTGTACTTCAGTGATAATTAATAAGCTCTGTGAAAGAGTCCATTATTCATTCTCAATTCAGAAATATCTCAAGGTAGTGGGACCTTGAGTGTGGGTATCGGATTACATCATGTAAGAGGGAGTGAGTTTAGGTTAGGATCACCCGCTGCTTGATACATTGTAATTGGTTTTCCAAGAACCTGATAACTCTTGCAAGTATAGTGGAAACTCAGAGACGCTCTAAGAGAACTGGACATAGGTCATAGTTGGACTAAACCAGTGTATATATGTGTTATCTTCTTCAACCTTATCTCCTATTATTTTAGTCAGTTTCTTAAATTTTTAAAACTTCACCCAATTCACCCCCTCTTGGGTGAAACTCAATCTAACATGACGGTTTTCAGCTCTACCTTAACATGATTATGAGGGAGAGGCAAGTTGTGAAACGTGTTCTCCCCTATAAGTTGTACATGTAGCCTATAGCAACTGTATGCCGCTTAGGGCTATCTACCACACACTTAACCTCCACTTCTCCTAGAACAAGAAGAACATACAATTGGGTAGAGCGGGCTATTTAGGTGGAGGGAGTATAGGGGTTAGGACTAAATAGACCCTTTCTCACAAAAACCAATTATCCATAATGGCATGAAAAAACTTGATTAACCAGTAATAATTGAAAACCATTTCTTTCAAGAAAACACATTGAGGTCTAGGATACAAATCCTGCTCACAAACCCCACTACAGAAAATCCATCACTCTGGGCACAATTAAAAAATAGTAAAAAATGTAACCTACGAGTTTTTCAATACTGAACCCCACAACAAAGGGTCTACACAAAACAATTGTTAGATATGATTAGTTTTGATGATGATAAATATAGATGTCAAATATTAAGAGCAAGTTTGCATAATATACTTATATCTTACATTGACTAACTACTATATTTAATGTTGCATATCTTGTAGATTAGTCAAGCAATCAAAGAAAGAGATTGAGAAATGAAGAGCTTGTAAGAATTAATGAAGAATATGAAGATTCAAGTTCTTTTGGGGTACTGTAGCATAGAGGTATTGTAGCGTATTTGGCACTGTAGCATACTGTAGCACTATAGCAGCCAAGTGATTTTGAACATCACTCGAGTGATTTTCCATAATCATTTGAGTGATTCTAGAAACAAGGAAAATTACTTGGAGTGAGTCACTATTCACTCGAGTGATCTTTGAATTTTCAGGCTCTGTTTTCTGTCCAGCTGAGAGAGGCCTGGTTATTCAATCATATCTCTCAAAATACAACTCCGATTGAGACGAAACTAGTTGCATATGAAAATAGACTTCTAATTCGTCATTTGGACACTAAAAGAAACATCAAAGGAGCTCATATGAATCAGATATTAATGTTTGAAGTTGAAGTTGAAATCAGCATCACCTTCCAGAACAGCTTCGGTATTTTGACTATAACTCTCAAACCACTAAGCCTATTGAGCTGCAACTGGTGCCATATGAAACTAGACGTAAATATCTTTACATTGATATATAATATGAAAATTTTAGAGTTATATTCGAAGAGTTATGTCATCAGGAAGTTGACCCCTGTTTACTGAAGAATTGGAAACGCAACAATGAGTTAAAGTGATCTGAACAACAGATCACTTGAGTGATTTTTAATAACCACTCGAGTGATGTGCCAGAAATTGTAGATCACTTGAGTGATTCTAGAATTTGCTCGAGAGATATGGCTTATTCCACAGATCACTTCCAGTAGTCTATCAGATCACTCCCAAAAATTTTCACTGTGTTGAAAATCACTTCCAGTGCATCCAATTCACTCGAGTGATTCTGTTGATTTTGCAAATCACTTCCAGTGCAAGCCAAATCACTGCAAGAAAAATTCACTTCCAGTGATCTCTAAATCACTCGAGTGATATGTGAAATTTTTAATATCACTTCCAGTGGCTCTGAAATCATTGGAAGAAATTTTCACTGTTCTGAAAATCACTCCCAGTGTAGCCGAATTCACTCGAGTGATTAGCTATTTTCTCAGTATCATTTCCAGTTGACATCAAATCACTGCCAGTATATCAGTATGAATCATAATCACTTCCCATGAAGATGAGATCACTCCCAGTGAACCTAAATGCACCTCCTGTGAAAGCCAATATGCCTCAAGTGATATGTTTATTTTGGTATATCACTTCCAATGCATTTCCAGTGAATCAAATACCTTCCAGTGATCACTCAGTGTACTCTCCACTGTGACAGAATCAGTTCCAGTGGCAGCAAATCAGAATCAAATCCAGAAATCAAGATTACTACCAGGAAAATGCTTCAACAGTTGAGTGATTTGTTGTTTTATCAAAATCACATCCAGTGAAGTAATGATGCACTCAAATGAATTGATATCACTGCCAGAGAACTTATTGATAGCTCGAGTGATTCATTGTTCTTATTAGAATCACCTTCAGAAACTTCACAGAATCATGGAAATCACTCAAGGGATCATCATTACCAGTGGAATATTGTTTAATCAAGATCACTTCCAGTGGAATACTATCTTCTGAAAATCACCTCCAGTGAAATCAAGTTTACTTCCAGTAATTCTCCAGTTTTCAGATATCACTACTAGTGAAGTATGTAATCACCCGAGTGATGTTTTCTAACGGCTATTTCTCTGAGTGCTTTTACAGGTGTTATGTACTACCGATCACATTACATACACGGATCAATATTCAACAACAACAAATCATGGGCAACAAGAGTATTCAATAAATGTTTCAACAAATGTGCAAAACAAAAAGAGAGTAACGCTGAAGCATTTGTAAGAGATCAATGGGAAATGCTGAAGCATCTGTCAGATCACCATGATCAATGGGCAACGGTGTGTAACCGTTGAACTTTTTTTCTGAGCACACGATCGGCTTACAATGGGAAAATATTTGAATGCTCCAACGGCTCTCAACCTATCTTATATAAACCGAAGCATTCAAGAAGAAGAGATAGAGATTTACAAAAAAAGACTACAGCGAACAGAAACACGAGAACCCAACTATGACAACATGCTGTTATCATAAGTCTTCCGCCTTACATACTCTCTGTGCTTATCTGTTTTCTATATCATGTATTTGGAGAGTGAGATTATTTGTATTGTACTTCAGTAGGCATTTTACCCATTCTGTCAGAGAGCTTGTAAACACTTCATCTGTATTTCAGAAGTGTTCTCAAGGTAGAGGGACCTTGAGAGGGTTGATTACCTTACGGGGAAGCTGTAGAGAGAATCGCCAGTAAGACTTTCTACTCGTAAGACTTACAGTGGTGTAAGCAAGAGAGAACGCTGCTGCTAGTGAGATTTGCATGGTTAAGCAGGAGAGAAAGGTCTTCAGGATTGCTTTGCTAGACTTGCCAGAGGGAGTAAACCTTATGTGTGTAAGGGGGAGTAATTTCGTAAGAGTTTTGTAAAGGCTTGTTTTGTGCCTGGTTAAACAAGAAGATAGTGGATTAAACCGAATCAGGATAAATCACAGTTTGCACATTTTCTTCTCTAAGCTTTTATATTTCTAGCATATAAGATTTATATAATTGCTTGTGAGTTTACACTTCCATATATATATATTGAGTTAACAATCTGCAAAAATATTTTAAAAGATCATATATTCTTCCATACACCTAATTCACCCCCTTCTTGGGTGTCAGCTAGTTCTAACAACAATTTCCAACATAACATATGATTGTAGATCCACCAAAAAATCAAAGACTACAAAGTAAGGCCTTAAGCCCAACAGTGGTTAAAAAGTTATCCAAAACAATAAATATAGTATTTCAAAAATATGAGGCCCTAAAATGGTAATATAGAAATCAATACAACACCGATACCAAAAGAGGCCTATAAGGCTTTCAGCACCTATGCCTCTGGTTGCTTCCTATAGCCTCTAGCAGAATTAGAGGTCTCGCCTGAAAAATATTAACAATGATGGGGTGAAACATAAAATCCTTGTAACCAAAATCAATTTACAAAGTAAGCAAGAAAGGATTTCAAGTTAGAGAAGCATGTTTAACTAACATAATAATAATATTCTCAATAGTTAAACACTACATAATACTTTCAATGATTAGAACCATCCCTACTTATCCATCCTGCTCCTCCTTATATCTTCTAGACATGGTACAACCTATCAGTGCTAGTATACCTAGCCAAATGTTAGCTAACCACTTCAAGAATATTGCCTTTACTATGCCACCACCAATATACTGTAACAGGGAGGCGTCTGCCCAAAATACTCAACTCAAAATCCAGGCTAGGAATGAGAGAGGTGATGGGCACAATTTTTTTCATATCTCTTCCATACAACCCAACATATCCCATGATAAGAAAACACTATATCACTATAGTTTTTTTTAAAAAACAAATTACAAGATTATCGTTTCATATACAACATTCCATCACAAACATCATGACTATCATAATAATAACAATCTTAATAATAATCTCCACTTATATATACTAGTTGGAAAATACATTGCTTCACTAAACTAAGTTCATATTCAAACATATACATAATTTTTCAAAACACATATAAGTAGTAAAGATAAAAGTAAGATTTAGAAAACACCTTACAGCCCAAAGCATGCATGTAGAATAAATTAACCATGATTACCTCAACTCTAAGCTTAACCTTAACTTGAGGAGTAAAGCACAAGTGATCACCGGTCACAAAAAAGCTTTACATTATCAATGTGGATATCAATCAACCACAAACAACAATAAAATAATTAAGTTATACAATTCAACTCCTAAAAACCCAATTGCATGTACAACCATTATCTTCAACATTCCAATTTCTTGAACAATCCAAGGTCATAAATCACTTCTCGTGAGCTCAAATCATTCATTACAGTCCTTAGATAACCTCTACACCATCCTCTTATATAAATCACTCAATTTCATAAATTAAAGTTTCACCTCCAACATACCCATAGTCATAAAATCATCAATATCAATATCCTAGACCAATTAAATTTCTTTTCTAACTATACGAGTATAACCTAATTATTAAACAACTCTTTATATCTTCACATAATCAAAATCATATCAAACCTTAACTGAAATATCAAATTTTAACTTAAGAGTTTCATATAACACAAAATCTAATAAAACTAAACCAATTAAAATTTCAATAATACCCCCAATAACCCAAATAAGTTATTTAACCCAAATTTAATTGGTAAAAACATCCTATAGAAAATAATTTATGCATTGTTTATAAAAAAATTAATTATAAAATCATAAGAAAATCAAATAATAAATCTAAGCTGATTAAAATTAACCATTAGACTTCCTTTACCTATTTATAGTCATCTATTATCAAAGCTCAAAACTCTCCAAAAATCTTAACCTCAAAATTTTCACTAATCAGTATAATATTACCCTCATTAGAAAGATAAAGAACACGTGGAACAACTTTCATGAAGGAAGTTTGATGAAAAGAAGTAAGTCTAATTACCTAAATAATCTTATAAGATTAAACCCTAGACTGAAAATTAAGAACAACGTGATTGACAGATCCTCCTCCCTCACATTGTTGTAGTGAAAATGAGGGTTTGATTAATAGGAAGGGGTATTAGGAATACCCTTACTCGTGATCACTAAAAAGCCATGTAACCCTTTATTATATATTACATTTTATTTAATTTTTTTGCTTTGCTCTCTTACTCCCTCCCTCTCTCTAACATTTTTATATTATTTTTTTTAATGTTTTTTAAATAACAATTAAATAAAAATTAAAATAAAATATTATTATCTCCACAATTTTATTCCATTCCATTATTTTTATTTAATACTTCCTTCTACTATCATAAATCTTATTTTAAAGAAACCCTTTATATTCTAATAATTACTTGATAAATCAATTTATTGCAATGAATTTTTTTAATTGTAATGAAATCCAAAAATAAAAATTAGGATATTATAAGGACCCTCACTACATGAGCCACCATTGGATGTTGGCATATTATCTTGTAACAAATCTTAAATCATCATTCTAACTTCTCCAACCACAAGCAATTAAAAACTTGAGATAAGAAAATAAACTTCATATCCAATTTGCTATTCAACATCAAAGAGCGTTTAGACAAGGTTTGTATCCATTTGATTTTTTCCCATGGTTGGCTTATAACCAGAAGAATTCATCACAGAGATCAAGCACATATAAGACATCATCAACCACAAATAATCCATCACAGAAATCTCTTCCATTTGAAATACCTAGATCAAAGACCAACTTAGTTTGGAGTTAAACAAAAACATGAGGCTTAACTTGTGCACTTGTAACACCTAAGGCAATTATTATTTTGGCAGCCACTACATGAGCAATAGATTTTAAAGTAGCATAGTATCAATAAATCACATCATCATCTTCAACTGTATTAAATTCATCCGCATAAAGTAATTAAAAGTAGAAAACTAATAAGCTGAATATTTTGGCTTCAACATACTAGACAGAACCAAATGGCAGCTTCAAACTGATATAACAATGAGACAAAGTTGCAATAATGAGATTTTATTTCAATCAATCTTGATAGAACAAATAAAAGAACAATCCTCAGTTTCAATTCCTCAAAACAAAACCAAATGGCTACTTTGAACTCAAAACCCAAACTCTAGAATGGACCCATAAGTACCCTAACTGAACAAATCACCTGGAAATAGCAATTTAGAGTACACATTCCAACTTTAAAACAAATTAAGACCACAAAACCTTTATGAATGCACGACTTAAAAATAGAGATTCAAAAAATGTTGAACGCCTTCATGGATTGCAACGAACGTGCAATGGAGAAGAATGGCAAGTACAACAACAATAGTGAGCAAAATAGTGGTGGGGATGCTAGGAAAGAGTAGTCTGAGTTGTTCTCCAAGTGCATGGAAGAATGGTAGGAATTTCAAAATTGCGACAGAATAACATTAAAAAGGGATTTTAAAGCCATATATTTCACGATTTCTTTTGACAAACCTTCAAATATATAAGTTTCATAGTGTTTTAATAAACAACTATCATATATTGATAGCATATATTTAATGGTTTTTTACATACAACCGTCAAATAAATGATACCAATATTTTTTCAAAAAATCCAAGCTTATATATATCATGGTGGCCTATAAAATCGTCAAATATTGTCTCATATACTCAACAATTTTTTTTAAATAACCGTTATCTATTCCATTCCCTTAAATTTGCCTTTATATATTTCATGGTTTCATGAAAACTGTTAAGTATGGAGCATCAACTACAAGTGATTCTATAGTAGTGAGACCGGTTGTAACATAATGCGGTCTCGATAACTATTAAATATTATGAAAATTTAAAAATTTAAATTCTTTTTAGACTGGACACTTATACATCTGGTTTAAATATCCTTTTAAAATCTGTCATTTCTTTATACCTGGTCTTAAATGTTTTAGAGTTTCTTCAGCTTCCAAGGTAAACTTTGTAGCTATGCTTCTCTTTGAAATCTAAATCCACTTCAATAAATGTAACCTTAATCCATCTTGTCTATTTAAACTCCTCATTCCTTTTGTTTCTTCAAACCCAGGTCCGTTATCTTCTCTCCTCTCTCAAATATCAATATGGTGAGACATATGAGGACTGCTTCAGTTTATCTTCCTTTTCCTCCTCATCCTCTACAGTCTTTACTGCCTCCTCTATAACCATCAGTGTGGTAGCTTCTTAACAACCTTAATGTGAGGATGGCTCACATAAAAAGATGCCTCTGAAGACTCTTTACCTTGCTGCATATTATTAACAACAAGTTGAACCTTGTGCTTGATACCAATGACGTTGAGTGCAATCTTTCAGATGACCCCTCTTCCCTTTCTTCCTCCTCCTCCTCTGCCTCCAATAATAAGGAGGAAGATTGAGGGGTTTTTTTATGTAAAATATTTTTTTAATCAATGTATCTACTACCTTTGGGTAGTAAAAAAGTATAATATTAATAAAAAAAATTATTTCTAATCTTGATCTTAAATCTCTCTTGCATCTTTGTTTCATTGTTGTTTCTGTCTCTAGATTGATAAGTTAATTTTATTCTAGATATAATTTATTAGTAAATTATATTATCTGGGATATTGTTAAATATATAATTTGATTATATTCAGACTAGTTGTAGTGGCATAAGGTTTAAATAGGTTAATCTAAACTGTTGTTTAACTCTTGACCAATCTAAATGTAGTTTATTTTTCTAATGTTCAATAATTATTTAGACCATATAAGATATGCATCCAGTATCATAATTATTATTTAGACCATGTTTTCAAAGATGACCAACCTAAATACGTAATGTTTCAACTTCCAATGCATATCATCATGTCTCGTTAGTATCATCTAATGTTTCCAGCCATCAATTTTGATTATAAATACCAAGATGCCTTTAGTTTTGAAGTTCAAATTTAAGAGTTCCTTTCTAGTTCTCTCTTTCTTCTTTGAGCGGAACACTTCCAATGGCAAGATCAAAGAGGCAGCGTTCCCCTTTTCCTCCTTCAACGGTAGCTACCGGTCGTTCCTCTTTACAGCCCCTCCCCTTTGACCTTGGAGGAAATCCCTAAGGCCATCCTTTGCCTCCAGGGTACCATTGTGGAAGTCATGACAAAGCAAGATCGCTTCTACAAATGATTAGAGGAGTTGTTGGCGGTGTTAAACGATATCATTGACTATTTAGACTAAGGGTGATTATCTCCTGGAATGATGTTGATCATTTGAAGGCCTGGGTTTCAAGAACTCCCTATTGCTACCATATTTTGATGTAATTCTAATTTTGTGCCTAATCATCATCTTATATAATATTTTGATGTAATTTTGATTTTATATGCATGTATAGTGCCACCTTTAGGCAATCATTACTAATGAAAAAGTTTGAATATTTTATGTCTTTTAAGTTTCAATTTTTCTATTATTTCCTATTGATAAGCATCTTGCGTTATAAGAGCATCCTGAACGTTTAAGTTTTTGTTATGATTTTTGTTTCTAAAATCTTTTTTCTCTGTTCTAAAAATATATTTTAAATCGATTGATTTAAAAGATGGTCTTGTTATGAATTACAAATATTTTTTTATATATTGAGACAAGACTTTAATGAGTACCAGTCTAAAAAAAAGTTGCCTTAGTATATATAGTTATATACTCACTTTCAAGCTCAGTATTCATCTCTAGCCTCTCAGTCCCGTGTTCGCTCTTCCTCTCTTCTTCGCCTCCGGCCGCTATGATATATCTCTTTCTGCCATTGGGATGGCATGGTATGCCTTTATTTGGGCTCTTTCTCTCTATCATTTCTATTTTGCTCTACATTCGGTAAAAAATGTTGCTTTTCACAAACCCTCACTAACCCTCTTCTGTTGGCATTATCTTTCGTTGTCTTTGGTTTCTCACTCCTTTTATTTATTTGTCAAAACATTAATGCTTACACCTTTTCTCTTGTTTAGCCTTTATGCTATGTATGCATTTCTTGTATCCTCCAATCACCATATATATCAAAAGGTTTGACCTATAATAGAAATGGACATAATGCATGCATAAATTACACAAAGCCTAATGATAGAGTTCAATATTTATATACTTTTAGTAATTAATCTTTGGCTTTTGTACGACTTGATTGAATATTTTGGGCATAATTAAGTATTAATGTGAGATTTAAGTGAAAGGGTAATTTAGGAATTATAGTAGTTAAATTGTTATATTTTTAATTAATATTTGTTATTCCCATTATTCCTTAATTGTGATCATAAGATATTGCCTTTGTGAATTTAATTTTATAGGTGAAGATGTGGCAAAACTTTTGTTAATTGTTTAAGGTCAAAGATGTCATTTTAGAGCATTAATGAAAGGCAAAAGAGGATCTTCACTGGTGCAGGATTTACTTTCGTACTTTTTCTAAAAGGAGATTAAATGAGTAAGGGATTTGTTTGGTGGTTACGATTTTATGCCTAATCCCAAAACATATTTTCACCCTTTATCTAAACATACCTTAATTGACTTTCTAATCTAAAGAGAAAAAGGGGAAAGTAGTAGCTAAAAAGGGGAGGAAGAGAGAAAAATTCTAGACTTGGACACATAAAGAAAGCTCTTAATTTCTCATTCACATCCCATCTCCTTCCACCTCCACACCAATCGACATCCTCCATCTTGCATTCATCCCACCACCTTATGTCATTTATAAACCAAATATCAAAGATTGGAAGAGGCAAAAAGGAGTTAGTTGAATTGTATATTGAACATCGATTAAAGCAAGCTGTTGAACTAATTAAAAGGAGCTGACTGAATGATTGAAGATTAGAAGGATTGGTAGAGGTATTTGGTAGACTGATTGGAGGAGCATTTAGAGACACAAAAGAAGGAGCTGCTAGGCATTAGAAGCTATTGCATCGAATTGGATAATTGAAGAAAAAGGGGTGGAGGTGTTTAATGGAATTGAAAAAAGTGAGAAGGAATGAGACATAAGGAGCTTGGGATAATTGAAGAGGTGGAATTTGGACTAATTTGAGATGCAAAGAGGAGGCTAATTTCTTCCTCCTTCTTCAAGCTTCATCTTCCTCTTCCATAAGTAGCAAGTTCCATTGATTTCCTTGAATTAGGTAATGGTTTGAGCTTCTAAGCATCAATGGAATTCATTTAAGCTCTCTTTCTAGTTCATGATTATATGGCTTAGTTAAGGATATGGTTGTGATCTAGATTGTTCTATGCTAAGTAAATAAATTTGGTGGTTGAGCTAGGAGTTTACTAATTAAGCTTTGTATGATTCATATTATGAGTAGATTGAGTTCTTTATTCCGACTATGTTGAGTGGATTTTAAATGACTAAACTGAATGCTTTGAATTTTTATAATGGTGATTACAATTTAGAATTAGAAGTTAATTATTCTTCTCCCTTGAGTCAGATTTATATAGTGGTACTCATTTAATTGCTTCAATAGAATGAATTAAATGAGTATTGCAAGTATGGACCTAATGGTAGCTTAGGTACATCCTTTTGACTCATTATTGAATTCTTATCATTAGCAAGCAAGGAAGACTAAAATCTCAACTCAAGGGAATCCCACTTCATCATTACATTTGTTTATTGAAATTGCCTTGTTGTTATCATTAATTTTGATTCTGTTTACTTCTTTATCTTGAAAACTAAAAAATACAAAAATATTGAATTAGATTAGATTACTTCATTTATCTTAGATGTAATTTTTCAAAATGATTTCTTGCAACCTTAAGGTATTTATTACTTAACTATTTAGAAACTTAGAAATTAATCTCATCACAAGAACGACCTAGGTTGAGCTATTGCGCTACATTTTCAAACCTAGTTTTTTTGAGAACTCACACGACATGGGTTTATCAAGTGCCATGCACCCTTTGTCAATATACTAATGCTTACTCCTTTTCCTTCTTTGTTGAAACTCTGATTGAAAGTTCAGTTAGTTTTTTTATCTTGATTTGTGAGAAGTGTCTGATATTTGATATATGTGGTAGTGTTGGTAGGCTATGATTATTTACTTTGCTCCCTACTCCAAATGCCATACACTTATGAACATATGTAGTACATTACACTGTAGTAATTCTATTATGTACAATACATGTTTATGAGTTGCATTGCATTGCATTCACAACAATCAATTCTTGCCAACTAATACCACAACATATAACATAAGGTTTAACATGCAATGGGAATGAAGACAATAACTACATATATAGTATAGAAGCTGTGAAGAGCGCCAAGTTGAGTAGGGTTTGTATTTAATTTGCTTATTTAATATATGTGTTATATGTTGTAGTGTGGGTAGGCTAGTATAATTTCCTGCTTGCTTCAAGTTCAATATTACTTGTGAATATATGTATGTAATATATTGAATTTAAAGCAAGTAATGGAAATTATGGCCAATCAACACCACCACACATAGTACAAACGCTAGATGAGTGCCAAACAGACCATATATTCATGAGTGTGAAGAGTTTATAAAGAGGCTAAGAACATATCTCAGTGTGTTTTGTGATATATGTGGTAGCGTTGACGAGCTCCTTTGTGTTTGCATACATAGCATATAGGCTAGATGAGCATCAAATAAACCACATATTCATAAGTAAGTCTATTGGATAGAATCCTGGTTTCATAACTGATTTCTCTACTCTTTTTCACTCATATAAGTCTATTGGAAATAAGGTATTACATTTGTTACTGAGATTCTCCCAAATCTTACCCTCCCTTAACTAACCATATAGGTAGCTGAGCACAGAAGATGAGTACAGGACATTGTGTCAGAAGAAGATGTTGCGATAAAGAAGAGAACAATTATTTATGCGTTGTTTAGTTGTGTAATTAACATCAGAAGTGATTAATTCTAGGGAAAATGGTTAAAAAATACCATTTAAGAAAATTAATTTATAAATGGTACCAATGTGCAAGCAAGCATCCATCATGTGCAATCAGCATCCATATGTGCAAAAAACATCCCTGCGAAAGTGCAAACACCATCCCTGCGAAAGTGCAAACACCATCCTTTGTGTGCAACATATCATCCGCCCGTGTGCAACATACCACCCACCGTGTGCAATGGTAGCAATGAGCAATTAATTTGCTTACAAGGTTTTTTTAGCAATTCTCCCTTAATTCTATAATCTTCTTGATGGATGAATTTTTTTGTAAGCACGATAATTGAACTAGGAATGGGTAATCACATAGTACAAACCTATTAGTTAAAGGAATTAATAAGCAGAGAAAAACTCCAGTAGTAATTAATAGAGCAAAGAATTGAAAAGTAACCCCGTTAGTAGAGTAATTTGGTAAATATGGTTTTACCGAATGAATAGTGCCTCAAGAATAAGGGTGTAAGTTTTTGGTTAGGAGCTTTATTTATTGATTCTCCTAAGCCATAATAATAAAGTTAACGCTTTCGATGCATAATAAAGGGGCACAAGTAACGGGCATTACACTAAATCTAGTTTATTAAGAGTCTCAGGAATGCATAAGAAACAAAATGACATTCTGAAACCGCACTTGGAATAGAATATGAATTTCGGTGCAAATTAGTTGAAAGAAAGTACATGATTCCTTTAGGATTATGTCAGGATGACATAAAACCTAACTCAGAAGTAAAGGAAAAAGGGAAATGGTGTATAGAAAGAAGTAATAGAGAAAGAAAAGAACTAATAGCACAAGAAATAATATTGCCATAATCAAGGGCAAAAGAGACAATTGCCACTTGATCTTAAGGTTAAAATTGGAAGACAAAATGAAGGGCTAGGATTTGCTCTTAAAAAGAAAGAGTAATGATAAAGATGAAAAAGAAATTAAATCCCTCCCCTTATAGATAAAAAACATCCAAGAGGGTAAAAGAGAAAGAAAGAAGGGTTTGGTCAAAGTTTCAACTCTTTTATAGTCAAACTTTGATCACTTGCACCTCTAGGCTTTAGTAAACATTTTGTTCCCTTTTTATTATGAAATTATGGTTAAGCTAGGAAGAGACAAGAAAGAGAGAATCTCAGTTAACCAAACCCATCCATAGTTAAATTAACTCAATCACTTTTTGCAAGAAGCCACAACTTTATGACACCTAACCTCTTTTCCAATTCTCTTTGATTTTCGATCAAGCATATGGAGGGGCAGAAGATTAAGGATTAAATAAACATTTCACTCCCTCTCACACTCATTTGGAAGGCACACTAAAAAAAAGAAGAGGAAAAAGAAAAAAGAAAGAGAAAGAAGAGTTTGAAGAATAAAAAGGCAAGGTAAGAGCTCTTGCACCATTTTCACCTTTAAGATCACCTCTCCAGCTCTTGAGGTCTTCATAAAATTGTTCCTCTCATTAAGAGCTTCATTTATATGGTTTTATTTTCTTGAGAAGAGGTATTTTGTGCTGTCTACAAAGTGCCAAAGTTGGAGAACTCAAGAGCAAGCCCAAGAAAGTAGAAGAGGTGAGCTTAAGCTTTCATTTGAATGATATATTTTGTTGTTTAGTGAAATTTGTAGGACTTGTTCTGGCTGCCCTAATTTAGTTCAAGTAAGGGTTTTTTGGGTTTCATGATGCTTTGTTCATATACATGTGGTTATATGATGTTTGGGAAGTATATGGATCTAGTTTGGTGAATAAATTATGAATTGTTGCTTTATGCCCTAATTTTTGGTTAGAAAAAGGCATCAAGAAGGAGTATTATTTTTATGTTTTAGATGTCTCTAATGGATTCTTTGGGCAAAATTGTGTAGGAATAGGTTGTTGGTATAATTTTAGAAAATTTGAAATCCAAAAATTGGAATAATGCTGCCAGTTGGGATTTCTTACGTGGCAGTCTGAATGTGTTTTGTTTTTGGGAAATAGAATTTTGTCCAGAATAAAAGTATACTTGTTAAAATTTAATATGATAGGTCATTTGTTCCATTTGGATTAGTACACTAGGAATTATTAATTATTAAAGTTGGACATTGAATATGGAATGAATTCTGTGACAATGAGGCTTTAGTCATAGTTTAGGAATTTTATGGCTAGAATTGGTTTTGATTAATATTTTATCTTTAAAATTCACTCAAATATATTTGAATAGGAATTTGAACCACCCCATTTGAAATTCTATAGAATTAGTTATGATTTTCAAAAATTGGTCAGAATTATGGCAGCATAGTCTAAACATGCGAATTTAAGAAAGAAAGGGCCAAATATAATAAGTGTGAACTCCAAGGGTGAAAGTAAGAATATGAGGCTAATGTAGCCTATTGAGAATTCATTTATCATATCAATAATGATATGATTATATATCTAGGGCTATGAGAAGTCAAGAAATAAGAAGAATAGACGAATTTCCAAGAAACTTCAATGGTTGGAAGAAAAGGGGACAAGAAGAGGACACAAGTCCAAAAGGTAGTAAACTTTTCTGACTTGCACATATTTGATATGTATATTCTTGTGTGTTGATGTGTTTTATTTCTTTGATGAATTGTATGGAACATATGTGAATGATTGAAACTTTGTTTCTATTTATACTATAGCAATAAGAGTATTGCATGAAACATTGAGCATGCAAATGTCATTATGCTGGCATGAATTTATGGAAGCAAGCATGTCATGCACTAAGCATTATCTTGCATGCATAGTTAGTATTATTTGCTACTAAGATTCTCTTGAATCTCACTCTTCCTCAACCAACCATATAAGAGGGAAATATAAAGGTGGAACGAAGATAGGAATGTGTCTACTGTTTTTGTATTTGACTTGGACACTTTAGTAGCCTTGTGTAGCTACAAAGTTTGTGTATGTAAATGAATAAACTAAGTATGAGTAGATAATCACTTTGATTGAATTAAGAGAAAAGATAAGAATCAATAAGTAATAACAAATTTGCGAACCACTAGAATATGTGATAAGTAAAATATTTGCATATTTATTTTCCCTTATATGATGATTTTGTGGACTATATTTGAGCTGAATATAATCAATTTGGGTGTAATTAATAAATAAATAATAATTTTCTTGCAGCCATGGACAGTACCGGATTAAGAAGAATTAAAGAAGGCATTTAAGGGGAAGTTACTATTCATGTGGTACTATTCAATGTACACTGTTTCATGCGGTACTGTTCACTATGCACTGTAGCGGACCATTGCGTTGTACTGTGGCGGTCAGTGTGTGGAAGTGGGGCGGTTCAGTGCGGTTCCTGTAGCAGTCGGTGCACTGTAGCAAGTGGGTGGTCAGTTCACTGTAGCAAATCACTGTAGAAAAAAATACTGTAGCAGTCCGAAAATGAAGCCTATAAATAGAGCTTCTTGGCACCCTAAAATGGGGAGGAAGGAAGAGAGAGAGAGAGTTTCTATTTTAGAGAGAGAGTTGTTATTTTTAGAATTTATTTCTTGCATTTTTTTATTTCTTGCATGCCTCCTACATGGATGGTTTTACCTCCTATATGGAAGGCCTAGGTAGTCCTCCTTTATGGATGGTATAGGTTGCCACCTACATGGATGGTTTTACCTCCTATATGGTAGGCTAGATTTTCCATTTTCATGCATCTTGTAGTTGTATTTTTATGTTTTTGTAATTAATTTTTATGCAATATTTATGATGTTTGTAATATATTTTGGTTTTGTATTTAATTTTATCATGAGCTAAATTTTCCTTTTCCTAGGGTGATGACGTAGCTTACTAATGACGGATTGAATCTTAACTTATTAAATCTAGTTTTAATTTTTCCTTCATGATTGAGTTTTAATTATTGCTCTTCATGCTTACAATTGATTGGCCACCTTTTGGATGATTTTAATATGCATGTTGAGACCGGAAGGAGATACATGTGTGTGGATCCTATAATTAAAACCATAATTTGCATATGAAATAGGAATATATTCATATGGGTTGTGTAGTCTTAATTGAGTTCCATAAATCTTAATGCATGATTGATTGCTTAAATTCATATAGGAATATATTGGGTTAGCAATTAATTATAGAATTACTTGACCTTGGAAGAGGCTAGTAATTAAAATAGGGAAACTCGACTATCAATCATGTGGAATAAATTGGACTAGAATAGATAAGTGATTCAATCCAGAATTTATTAAGTCAAATCTAATCCCTAGGGCTTTTTCTCATATTTGTCTTTATATCACTTGTATTCATATTTCATCATTTCTATCTTGTAATCTCAATCACAACTAATCAACCGACTAAATAGAATTAAAATTACCAATTTTGGTACTTAGTGATCAATCCTCGTGGGAACGATACTCTACTCACTTCTATATTACTTGATTACGACAGTGAACACTTTCACTTCTAAATACACCATCCTACACTCGTAACAATATGCTTCCGCAAGATTTTGAAATTTTCAGAAAAAATCACTTAACTATAGGTTTGAATCTTGTCTTGAGGATGGGAATAGAAAGAGTTTTGCAAGAGAAAATTGCTCAGTGGTTTGAATTTGCTACGTAAAATTCATTAGAACGATTACAAAAATAAGGCGTTACACTTGTTACAAATTTATTCTTTTTCATTACATAAAGGAGTATAAAGAGTGCCGAAAAGACATGTGAAAAGTCTCAAGTTGAGTGGTTTTTTATAGTTATCACTTATGTTTTTGTAGACATGTAAAGAACATTAATGCCTCGTTTGGTACGGTGGAATTGGAATTGGATTCAATGATGATTGCATGTTTTATACAAAGAAATTCATGGAATTGAATTCTATATGGAAGCCAACTAGGGCCAATTCCATAAAAGAAGCGAAGATTTGCAATTCCTTGTCCTCATTTCCCATATTACTCTCTCTACCTTTTCAATTATCACTCATACCTGAACTCACCATGCTCAACCTCTAGTAACTCACTAGTCTCACTCTATCTCCAGTAATGAATGTGTTTTTCCAATCCTCTATTACCCTCCTCTATCTTTCAACCTCCTCTTCACTCACCGGTGACGACAGAAACTGTCTACTCACTCAAAAGTGGAAGATATTGATAATAGTCTCTGGGTTGCATATCTCTATATCTGGGTTGTAAGAGCAATAAATCTAGTCACAACCTTTGCCATGAACCTCTAAAGTGGAAGATGTCGATAGAAGTGGAAGACGTCCACGATAGTTAAGGATGTTAGCGGCAGTCTCTGGCAACTCGTGCTTGGCCATATCTCCCTCTTCTCCAAATCTTTAACTTCTCCACCAGATCTTTCACTTCTTCTCTAGATCTACTCTATATTTCCTATAAAGGCTATTGTATATAGTGGCTAAAGGTGGGTGGTGGCTGACAAACCTTAAAGAGCTTTAATGGTAGTAAATATAGGTTCTAAAAAAATGGAGAAGATTTTTTATTTTATTTAGAAGGGAATTTCGGTATTTTTATTTAATGAAGTTGATTCTAACTTGGTTGATATACAAACTTGAGAATTCTATTTTGTATTGTTGAATATGGTCGTGTGATGAGGTTTTGGTTGAGATGGAAATCAAAGTGAAGGCCCATAATAAGAAGTTACCCGACTAAGTTGAATTACTAGTGATGGGTTGATCATTAAGACATCTAAATTCGATGATGAAAAATATAGGTTGGGTGATCAATGCTTGCAAGGAAAAATTTGTTGAACTAGATTACCACCCATTCCAAAAAAAAGCAAAATTTATCTTTTCAAATCATTATCATCTAACCAATATTTTTCATCATCTAATTTAGAGTTATTAATCCTCATATCACCCATAGTATTTCACCTAGTCAGCTACTTCCTTATTTTTGGCCTTAAGTTTAGTTTCTTTCTTAACCAAAACCTTCCCATGAGATCATATTCACACATATAAAATCCAGTTCTTATACTTGTGTATTAACTTTATACTCAGTTTCATTAAATAAGAATCTTCTCCTTTATCACCTGAGACTGGGGTAGGGTAGATCCATATTTCACATTTGAGGTTCAGAAGAATCCAAATGCATTAGTAACCTAGCACCGAATCCATGGATAGCTTCATTTGTAAGACCCGCTTTACATACCCCTCATTATTCCAATATTCACCAGAGTAGCGATACGCAGTTTAATGGGCTCACAGGAATAGCATAGATATACTGATAATATTGATACAATAAGCTTGATTATTTTACAAGAATTCCCCACAGGAATGTACATAATGTTTACAGACCTTAGAACAATAAAAGGCCTTCAAATAACTAACAGTCTTAATTGATCTTCTCCAGAACCTGCAGTTGCTAGTAATTATAGTTTTGTCCTTTGAGTCGCTGCATGTTGCTGAAAACTTTATACATTTATGGAAAGGGTGAGATTCAAACGAATCTTAGTAGTAACAAGTTATCAATCATATAAAATACGATAAATAAATATGCAATGAACTATATAGTGTAAAATGAAAATACACACTGTATTGTGTGTGTGCACATTATTCAGGGTCAAATGATTGTTTGGATCCCCTGTTTGTCTGTGTACCTCAGCTGGATTCCAGACCACAGCTAGGTAATGTGCCCCAGGCATTGTGTTTATATCACAGAATATAGCTACATACAACATATAAGTCATCACATAGTATATGAGAGATAGAGTTACTACTTGAAATCCCTTTCCCTGCTTGTACTATCTATCCACTATCCTTGATCCGGCTCGGGCAATTGTCTATCCCTATAAACCAGAGTTCACAAATAAATGGTTATTACTTGTTTGACTACTACCTTTTAATCACATTATGTTGGTTATCTAACATAGTTACAACAATTTTTGCACAGTGCACAGTGCATTTACACAGGCTTATCAGAAACTACCAACTTTTCAGTCAACTTCAAAAATTCATAATTAATTCGGAAAAACTCTAAATTGACTGATTCCAAGTTCTATGTAAATCTCCATAAGTTTAATTTCATAGAAAAATATCAAAATTTGGCCATTACAACCATTAAATTTCTAGAAATGTGTCAAACCTCATATGTTGTATATTTCCTTCTAGAATCAAGGCTTAACTTGAAAAAATCATATCTTTTAATCCACTGGTCCAAAAATTATGTTCTACAAATTAAAGCTCTAAATTTCTACTTTAAGTATGTACAATTTCACAAGGTTTGGACCAGGTTTGACCATCAAAAAACACCTCATAACCTATTTGCCTCAAGAAAATGAATTAAACAATACTTTTGTCTTAGATTCCAAAAAAAATTCAGATTTATACACAACTAACCAAAAATCACAACCTCATAAAAAACACCAAATTCTAGCCCAAACACCTAGTTTCATGTCTGGTTGAAAAATGATGTTTTTTTTTCAATCCATAAAACACCTTTTTATCACTTATAATCCCATATTTAATCACTTGAACACACTTCCTACATGATTAATAGAAAATTGGGCAGCACCTCCTCTTAGGGTTTGTGCTTTCCAAAATCATAAACAAAGAAAAGCAAGCCACTAAACAACCACAACAATAATCAAACACCTTGAACCAACCAAGATAACAAGGTTTTATGGCTTACCTCTTGCTTTCTGTCTCTAAACTTTAAAAAATTGTGGCCTCTGTTCATGTTCTTGCTCTTGATTTGTTCTTGCTACATGTGTGTTTTAAGAAGGGATAGAGATTAGAGAGAGTTTTCATAAATTGCAAGGCAAGAACAAGTGGAAAATCACCTAGAACTTACCTTGTTTGCCTCTTGAATCTTGCTCCTCCTCTCTTCTTGTGTTTTTCGTATGAGCTCTCTCTCTCTCTCTCTCTCTCTCTCTCTGCTGCTATGTTTGGCCAAAATATGGCCAAAAGAGAGACATAAGGGACCTTTAATAATATCATCATCCACCTCCTTTAAATATGTTATTTAATTGTAATTTTTGCATGTCTTTGATGACCTAAGTCATCATCTTTTTATACTTGGTCTAAAATGCTCCCATATGCTTTATTTTGAGCCAAGTATTATTTTATCTTTCCCTTTTCTCATGTCATACGATAATGGCCCCTTTTTGGAGAGAAAATGGCTTCTTCAATAAGCAAATTCCATTTCCTCAAATAATATTTATTTATTGTACTTAGCATGAGATTGTTGACTAAGTCTTCATCTTTCCTTTTCCTCTTCATGTTATATGAAATATGGCATAGGAAAATAGATTATGATCTTTAAAAATATCACTTTACATATTAATATTTAATAGCCAAATTAAGATATACTAATTTGACTTTTATGTCATCTTTTCATACTTGGACAAAAATGCATCTACATAGCATATTTAATATCCAAGATTTATTTTCCCTTGCTTTATTCCATATTGGCCAAAAATATCTCCTAAATTTGGAGAAATAATTTTCTTTTTCATTTATTGGTCAAATGATCATTATTCCCATACATTTTATAATTAAATTAGGCCTTTATCCTTCCCTTTTATTTGGCCGAAAATCAACAAATAATTGGGCCAAAAATTTATGTTCTTCCATTATCCTATTTTAAGCTTCAAGAATAGGTCTTTAAGAAGAAAAAAAATAAATTTTTAAGTCTTATATTGGCCCAAAATTCTTGTGGCTACTAATTATACTGTTTGTCCATTCTAAGTATGCGAAAATTCATCATGTATTCCTTTTGATGCCACAAAGGTGTAAGTAATTTTGGTGACTGAAATTTGGGATGTTAAATTTCTCTCCCCGTCAATAAAATATCATCCTCAAAATTTTGGATATCATAAAATTGATTATCCTCGGGGAATCCCATCTTAATATACCATTATCCCTGTTGTATGCATGTTCTTAAAGTATGCATCACAAATGATCTGCTAGGTATGTGTTAAATGCCTATCAGTACTCACACAGTTAGCCTATTTTGTTCTCAGGGGTTACATGACCCATGACTACACTGTTTGTCTATTAGGCTTTACACCTAGCAGTCTCTAAGTGTTTAGGATTAACTGCCTGTTTATCCCTACTGGTCACACTATGTACACTGTTCAATATAGCACAGAGTGCTTGTCAGGTCTTACTGCCCAGGGATTTTTCCCCATGCAAACATGCATATCGAGTCTTATTACCTCTATTCTTTGTTCGACATAACTTTGATTGCTTAGCAATCTGCTAGCCTGATGACATACTAGTCCAACAGGTCTTATATCCTAAGACACACAATCCACTAGTAACTGTAGACCTCATTGCCTTGTCAGAACACTACCCAGTGTATTTAGCCTTACAGCTTATGTCATTCTACTCTCACAACTCTGAATATTCCGGTCTTACTTCTCTATACAAAAATGTACACTGGGACTTGTTACCAATCTATCTTTGTAAACATGATCGTCTTATCTATGCCTACCTATTTGGTGTTCACGACCAAATGATTATTTAACCCTTACTAGCTGTACTGTGTGTACTATTTAGGATAAAATTACTATTTTCCCCTTACTGATCATACTATGTGCACTATTCACTGTGTGCATTGTAACATGAGTGGGTAATTGATTTTGTGAGGCTATATATGTCCAGAAGTATTCACCACTATTATGCCCTACTATACTAGGGCTCATCTTAATCTCTATTTACATGTGTCATCACAAACCATATAGGCTATGTGAATGTTAACCATGCATGTCATGTTACTGTAAACCACACAGGTTTGCATGGGTAATATCACTGTACACCATACAGGATGTAATACTGTTGACCATACCGCCTCAGCAGCATGTTTTACACACTCAGCTTCAAGGTTACTTGTGATTTTCAACAGTGCAACCATGACACTTCCTAGCCATGTTAGGGGTGCATCCTAATCATGGGGTTGCTTAACATACTCCAATAGGGTTGGCTTATCACTATATAGCATACCACCTCAGCAACATATTTTATGCACCGCCTCTAGGCCATAGGGTTACTTTCAATTTTTGCTGGTATAACCAAGATTCTCCTGGCCATGTCAGGGGTGCATCCTGATCATGGGATTGATTAACATGCTCTGATGGGGCTACCTCACTACTGAACACACAGGGTAAATCACTGTATGCCACACAGGCTATGTTACTGTATATCACACGGGTCTAAGCATGATATGGGATGATCAACACCTATGCAAATATTAACCTCTCCTATTGTCCTCAAAAGTTACATATAGATTTATTATCCCACTCCACTGTTTTATTTGCTCATAATGGCTTCTGTTGCGCCACTATGATATTTTATTCCCTCATATGAGGTTTAGTAATGTCAAGATGATTTGATAGGAGTTTTGTAGGAATTTCCTCTAATACTTGACTAAATGCTGTGTTTATTGTATTAGGATATGATAAATCCCATCCTGTGAGAAATCATCACTCCTCAAGTTGAGCTTTAAAGGCCAAAGCTTATATGTGATTTCCTAACACTACACATAGGTGCTTTCCTATTCTTCTCTACTCCCCGAGTATATTAGAATATCAACACTAAGTCTATCATAGCTGGACTAAATATAGTCAATAATTTCATTATGTGAAAAATCACCACTCAGTAAGACAAGAGATAACCAGTCCTCAGTCAGTTGGGGATCAAGTTTTTCCTCAGAAGATAGGGGTGTTAGCCTCTGTCAACAACAACCCCCTGTTGACTGAACTATGTTGCTCACGTTTGTAAACTGTCTCCCATATTAGGAGTTCTAAGCAGAGGATCTTGTTCATATTTCTCATGCTATATGAGTTCATTTTCCTATCCACTAGGATCATCTCTGTAAGTGTTCCATTTTTGTTGCACTTCTCGCAGCTCATTCTTGAGATTGTTGATCACTATTCACTGGTTTGTTTATATGCCCAGTATATGCTGAATTAGGTCAAGTCTAGCTTCTCAACCCTACCCAGCACCTATACCTTTTAGCCTTACCATCCTTATGTTTCATCATATGAAAACAAGGAAGAGGTAAATTTCATATAACACAAGGGTATATCTGTCATTTCACAATGTGTTGGGTATACAGGTACTCTTATAATAACATATAATAGAGGTTTATAGTAGACAGGGAAAACCTGTAACAACATATAACCTCTGAACTACTGTAAAACATGTTGTTACTCCTTTGTGTTACATAACATAACATGTTCATGTAACTTCCTAAGGGGTCACCCATCATAACATTTCCCTGGGTTGAACCCGCTTAACCTTTGTGTACCCGTGCAAAAATGCAGATACTGGCTCGAACTACTTCTGACTACCGGTGCCCTGTGACTGCCCTTAGTCCACAGAGTCATGCCAATTCTTGTCGGCAGACTATTTACTGTGTATGGACTGTATATGAGTGCCGGTACATGTACTTGAACTCGTACCTTGTGATATGCTCATGAAGTCAACAAAGTTGTCTATTAGACCCCACTCTACAATCTCGTTCTTTTTCTAAGCTAAACTATTGTATTCAGAAAGAAGTACAGTATTGTGCGGATCCAAATATCATCTGGGTACTCTAATTCCAGAAGACCCTGTTTACCTTATACTAGGATTAGACCATATGAATACTATGTATGCTGATTTATAGGGGTGTCATACCCTTAGATAGCCTACAGATATATATATACTCCGGATATCCCCCCCCATAACTCCTGATTTACAACCGGATTTGACTTGATCGACCAGTATCTCCCTTTGATAAGCTCACTAGTGATACCAATCTAGAGTGAGGCTGATCGACTGGCCTTGATTGTACCCACTTCCCCAGGTTTCGCAATATCCTTAGACTGGTATTTCCCTAGGCTAGTTCACAAAAGGGGTGATTCAACCCTTTTTATGCATATGTCTTGTCACTGTATAATCAAGACCATATCAGTATACTATTCTGTGGCCAGAACTGCTTGCTCTAATACCAAAATGTCTCTGTGGCACGTCCCAGATGGCTTGTGGCGACATTGGGTACCTCAGCCACTAGTTTTTGGTTCTGCCTCTTGACGGTGACAACAATAGGGTGGCTAGCCCCTATGCCGTGTCAGGGTAAGCGTCTGTACTTCACCACAGATCATACTTTGAGAACCCCTGATCATGGTAGTGAATTACAACCATCTTAATAACTAGCTATGATACCAAAAATGTAAGACCCACCTTACATAGCCCTCATTATTCCAATATTCACCAGGGTAGCAATCCGCAGTTCAATGAGCTTACAGGAATAGCATAGATATACTGATAATATTGATACAATATGCTTGATTATTTTACAGGAATTCCCTATAGGGATGAAGATATAGTTTACAAACCTTAGAATAATAAAAGGCCTTCAGATAACCAACAATCTTGATTGATCTTATCTAGAACCTACAATTGCTGGTAATTACAGTTTTTCCCTTGGAGCCACTGTTTCTTGCTGAAAACTTTACACATTTATAGAAAGGGTGAGATTTAAATGAATCTTAGTAGTAACAAGCTATCAATCATATAAAATATGATAAATAAATATGCAATGTGTAGTATCTACAATTTTGGGATTAAAGGCTGGAGAATAAGCCTGAATCAAGTGGACTGTTAATCCCGGTTTAGCAAGAGTCCCAAGAATGTATAAGGAATAGATTAGCTTATAGAAACTACACTCAGAATAGAATTTGGAGTCTGTATGAATTAGTCGAAAGAAAATACCTGATTCCTTTAGGATGTGTCAGGATGAAAAAGAACTTGACTCGGATTCAAAGGAAAAGGGAAATGGTGTCTAGAAAGAACGGATTTGAATTCTAAAAGTTGGAATAATGCTGCCAGTATGTATTTTATGCAAGACAGTCGGTTTGCATGACACATTTAAATAGGCAAATGATGTCAAAACATTGTGAAACTTTCTAAAATAAAATTAGACTTATCAAGCTTTAATTTAATAGGTCATATAAGTCATTTGACTATAGAGAATTGAACAAGGTAACCGTAAAGAACAAGTATCCACTTTATTGGATTGACGACCTTCTAGATCAACTGTCTGGAGCAAGTATATTCTCAAAGACTGATCTAAGGTTAGGATATCATCAACTGCGAGTGAAGGCAGAGGATATACCGAAGACTCCTTTTCGAACTCGATATAGACATTATGAATTTCTAGTAATGCCTTTTGGAGTTACCAATGCACCAGTTCTATTTATGGACTACATGAACTGTATCTTTTGTCAATACTTAGATCAGTTCGTGGTGGTCTTTATCGACGACATTTTGTTATACTCCAAGAGTAGAGAAGAACATAAAGAGCACTTGAGGATTGTGCTCAGTATTTTGCAAGAAAAGCAACTCTATGCAAAGTTGAGCAAGTGTGAATTCTGGCTTGTAGAAGTTAAATTTATGGGCCATGTTATTTCACAAGAAGGGGTTTCAGTAGATCCCAGTAAAGTAGAAGCAGTGCTAGACTAGAAAAGGCCATAAATTGTTGTTGAGATTCATAGTTTTCTGGGTCTTGCTGGCTATTACCGAAGATTTATTTAAGATTTCTCTCGGATTGCTTTGCCATTAACTAAGCTCACGCAGAAAGATCAACTGTTTGAGTGGGATGATCGTTGTGAGAGGAGCTTTGTGGAGCTGAAGGAGAGGTTGATAATTGCACCCGTGTTGATTATCCCTGATCCCAAGTTAACCTATTTAGTCTACAGTGATGCTAGTAAGCAGGGATTGGGATGTGTCCTGATGCAGTAGGGCGGAGTGGTTGCCTATACCTCTCGACAGCTGAAGCCTTATGAGTTGAATTATCCCACACATGATCTGGAGCTAGCAGCAATTGTGTTTATACTTAAAGTCTGGCGGCACCACCTTTATGGGGTGATTGTTGAATTATATTGCGACCACAAGAGTCATAAATATCTGTATGATCAGAAAGAACTTAACATGAGACAACGCAGGTGGATGGAGTTGCTGAAAGACTATAACCTGGAGATTAAGTATCATCCAAGTAAAGCTAATGTCATCGCTGATGCTCTTAGTCGTAAAGCGGTGCAAGTGTCAGTTATGATGCTACGAGAAAGCAAATTAATAGAAGATTTCAGATACATGAACTTGTCAAATCAGGTCCTTTGTGATACCTATAGTGTTAGTTGAATGGAGAATGATCTTAAAACTGAGATTACGGAAGCTCAGATGCAAGATGAGAAAGCCAAGTCTATCAAGGCTATGATTGAATGAGGAGAAACTCGGGATTTCTATTTGTCACTAAGTGGATTAGTTCAGTACAAGCAAAGAGTCGTTATACCATGCATCCAGGGATGGTGAAAATGTACCATGACTTGAAAGTGTTGTGCTGGTGGCTTGGAATGAAAAAGGATATGATAGAATGTGTGGCACGATGTCTTACCTTTCAGAAAGTAAATATTGAGCACCAAAAACCACCAGGATTGCTTCAAAGTCTCAAGATTCCAGAGTGGAAATAGGAGAGCATAACCATAGATCTTGTGGTAGGGTTACCCAAAATTTGGAATCACGATGTGATCTGGGTGATTGTTGATCATCTTAGGAAGTCAGCATACTTCCTACCGATCAATGCTAGCTATTCTCCCTATAAGATGGCAGAAATCTATATTCAGGAGATAGTGAGACTCCATGGGACTCCGAAAAGTATAATCTCTGATAGGGATCCTCGATTTACTTCAAAGTTTTGGAGATCTCTGCACGATGCTTTAGGCACTAAGTTAAGTTTCAGTACGAACTTTCATCCTCAAATAGATGGACAATTAGAGAGAACCATACAGACACTAGAGGATATGTTAAGGGCGTATGTAATGGACTTCAAAAGAAGTTGGGATCACTACCTTTCACTTGCAGAATTTGTTTACAATAATAGCTATTATGCTAGTATTCAAATGGTTCCGTATGAAGCATTCTATAGGAGGAAGTGCCAATCCCCTCTCTGTTAGACAGAGTTGTCAGAAAGAAGTTTCTATGGGCCGGATATAGTATACCAGACTACTGAGCAGATCAGGATTATCAAGCAGAGACTGCTTGCAACCCAGAGCAGACAGAAGAGTTATACTGACAAATGAAGAAGACCGTTAGAATTTTAGGTTGGTGATCACGTATTTATGAAGATATCATATGTTACTGGTGTTGGAAGAGCAATAAAGATGAAGAAGTTAAGTCCTCGCTACATTAGACTGTTTGAAATATTGGCAGGAATTGAGCCTGTAGCATATCATATTGCTCTACCCCCAAATCTAAGCAGATTGCATGACGTATTTCATGTTTCCCAGTTAAAGAAGTACCAATCGGACCCTCAGCATATTATTGAATATGAAGATATGGATATGCGAGATGACCTCACTTATGAGGCTGAGCCTGAACGAATTATTGATAGGTAGGAAAGGCGGCTTAGACATTGTAGCATACCATTTGTGAAAGTGGTCTGGAAGGGGCTATTAACTAAGGAAGTGACATAGGAAGTAGAAGAAGATATGTAAAGATGTTACCCAGGATTTATGCCACAAATGGTGGAACAAATTTCAGGGACAAAATTTATTGAACGGGGAGAGAACTGTAATATCCCACTTTTCACCAATACCTTTTGTATGTGAATTTGTGATATTTAGTAGAATAAAATGGTGAAATGTGGTATGTATGAATTTATGTGAATTTATGAAAAATATTCTAATCACCGGTTACACATAATTTGGCCGAATAAGGACACAAAGAGGCAATTAATACACAAATAAGGGCCTATTATTGTAACCGAAAATGTGAGAAATTAAATGATATGAATGATGGCCTCATTTGAGTGTCAAAATAGGGTTAAGCAAAAGAAAAGAGTGAAAAATGATTTATTTCAGTAAATCATGAAATGTAGGGGCAAAATGGTAATTTTTTCCATAAAGTGGGAAACAATTATTTTTCCCTAATATTCCCAATAGTTGATTTAAATTGGAATTAAAAAGAGAGAAATGACTTCTTGATCGTTTATAAACCAATTTTGGTAAATTATTCTCAAGAATGGTCAAATAGTCAAAAAGTCAACAACTTGGTCCATAAGTCACAAGGTGGCAATGAGATATTGGAGATCTATATTTCCCTTATAATTCTCATGCTAATTTCGGCTGAACCATGAAGAGAAAGGGGAAATAGAATTAATTAAATAGAAATGCACTTTTGGACCAATGAAAGGGTGACACATGGCATAATTAATTAAACCATTTCATTATATGATCATTCCTTTATCTTCCTCTTCATTTTCACACACGAAACTAATCAGAAAGAGTGAGGAAGAGCTGGAGAGGTGAAGTAAAGGAAAGAAACTAGGGTTCATTAAATTCAAAGGTAAGAGGCTTATACCTTGTGTCTTAAGGTTCCTAATCCCTCCATAACCTCTCCTACTCATCTCTGCTCCCTTAAATCCATGGTATTTCAGCTGAATCAAGAGTTGTAGAGAGAGAGAGAGAAACGTCCAGGAGAGAGAAAGTTAAAGAAATCAAGAGGTAACTTCCCAAACTTGTTCCTTTTGCTTAATTGATGCTAGTAAAGTTGTTCTCAGCTTGATTTTGGTTGTTTTGGTACAAGATAATTCAAGAAAACATATGAGACCTTAGTATACAAGTATCTCTAAATCAAGTCTAATGAATGTCTAAATAGATGATAGTTTGATTATAAGTAAAATATAGGTGATTATAAGTACCATCAGGCCCAATGGGACCCAGTCTAGATAGTTGATATAATTCCCACTATAATATGGGAAAAGCATAAGTATCACTCTATGGGAAAAGCTCAAGTACCATTAGGCCAGTGGGACCCAGCAGAGGTAGTAAGACAAATATGGACAGGCAGTCTGCTCCGAAACATTACAATCCTGAACGTCGGGAAAACAGACAAGTTTACACCATTTATTTCTGTTGCATTATATGCTACATTACATATTTATCTTTCACATTTTATATGATTGAATCTCACCCTTTCCATGAATAAAATTTATTCAGCAAGAGGAAGCAACACTAAGGGCAAGGAAGTGGACACCGACAACTGAAGGTTCCGGTCCTGAAAAAGAGTTTAGTATTGGTTATCTATGTTTTTTTATGTATTTTTGGTTTTTGTAATTTATTATGTACAAACCCTGTGGGGATTTCTAGTAATGTAAGCAAGAATTTTATATCAGTATATTTATGCTATTTCTGTATGCCCACTAAACATATGTTGGTACTCTGTTAAATGTCAAATTACTGAGGGGTTTGATATTTTTGGTACCATAGCCAGAAGTTCTGTAGTAACAGAATAGTATATTGATATGGTCTTGATTATGTTGTAACAGGATCCATGAGCAGAAGGAAGCGCCAGCTGAGTAGATCATTGCCGTCAGTGAATCAGCCCTTCAAGGATTAATGGACATCTGAAGGGCAGCCGAAATGACCGTGTCTGGTCAAGGGTAGTCCCAGGATGCTTCGAACCCTAAGGAAATGAGTTTGACTAGGGCCAGTCTATAGACCATAGCCCAGACTAGAGCCAATAGTCAGTTCTTCTATTGGTGATACTAAGCAACCACTATCGGATGGGTCAGAGTCGGATCCATATAGTATGACCAGTTCCAGGGTGGAACCCGTACATGTGAGATATGACCTGCAACTAGATCTATAGTTGTAGGGGTATGTCACGAACTTGTATATGCGGGCTCTCAGTGTTTGTGACTCCCCGAAGGCCTAGTATGCACGATTTTTGTATGACATGGACACACTATACTAGGATCAGGGATTTCTCGGTATAAAATTTCTAGATGATGACTGGATTTGTACAACGTTATATCTCTTTCCAGACACTACTTTTTGGGCTCGGAAGAAGAACGACAGTATCGAGCAGGGCTCGAGATATAGTTTTATAGAGTTCGGGGATCACATGACAGACTATATGATGTGATATATGTACATGTACTAATAGAACACTGTTATATGATATTCGGTTGCCTGGAGATGGTTGACACTACTTTTTGAGACGGGGGCAGTCCTGTGGTGCCGATGCTCAGAAGAGGTTGGAGCAAGTATTAGCATTTTTACACTAGTACATTTGGGTTAATCGTGCTTGGCCTAAAGAAATAGAATGATAGCTAACCCCTTGGGAAGTTGTCAAAAATGTTAAGTTATGTAATAGATACATATTTTACAGTAACATATAAGTTGTATGTTATTAAAAGCTTTCCCTAAACTACTGTAAATGTTTGCTGTATGTTATTTTTAGACTATCTATGTATCCAAATTTTATGAAATGACAAATATGCCCTTATAGATACGTGAAAATTTCCTTTTCCTTATTTTAATATAGTGAGTCATAAAGATGGTGAGACAAGGAGGAAGAGGTGCGAGGTTAGGTCAAGGAACAAGACTGAACCCAATGCAACATATATTGGGCATGCTGACTGAACAACGTACCATGATTCATGATATGAGAGATGAGCTGCGAGAGGTACAGCAGAAACAAAATATAGATAGGGAAAGAGAAAATAATCCTGGTAGACAGGATAATGAACCTAATCAGCTTGAGAATCCTGTTTAGGAGCAGCCTCTAATTAGACCTGCTATTGAGAGTGAGAGTCTACAGCATGGGTAACAAGATTCTGTCAGCAACAACCTCCTGCCTTTCGAGGGAAGTTTGATCATCAGGATGCAAAGGACTGATTATCTAGCTTGGAGAAACTTTTCAGAATTCTAGAATGTCCGGATGACATTAAAGTTTAGCTGGCAATCTATAAACTATAAGGGGATGCAGATAGATGGTGGAAAAATACTGAGATGATTCTGCAGACCCAAAATATTCCTCTCACTTAGGAATCATTTCAGGAACAATTCAATGAAAAATATTTTACCCGATTAGTTTGAATTGCAAAAGAAACTGAATCCCTTACTATTCAATAAGATGAGAAGGAAAGTTTTGATGAATACCTAGCTCGCTACATTTGATTGTCTCGATACTTTTCATACTTAAGGTATCATGATGACGAAGGTTGGAGTTTAGACATGATAATTCAGGGACTAAGGCCAGAGCTGAAAGAAAAAATAGTGTCTAAGCAATTCACTGAATTCAACAAGGCAGTAGAGGAATACTGAATCACTAAAAGTAACTTACTGAATTTGTACAAGGACATGAATGCTAGCAGAAGGGAGCTTCTGGTAGTGGGAGTTCTTCCCAAAAACATAAAAATATGGGAGGACCATCCAGAGGGAATGATAAAAAGCCGTACTAGCCTGGTAACCACGGTAATCAAAAACCCCTGGAAACAGAACCTGTTGGCACTGTAGTAGGCCCTCTCATCCTGTAGGCCATATGGTGCTTCAGCAAGGTAGATAATCTATTTTAACTATCAACAACTGAGGTACTATGCTAGTAACTGTCCACGAAAACAAAGGGTAGAGGATCCGAGGTAGAGAACCCAGGGTGGGGTCTTTGCCATAACACAAGAAGAAGCCAGGAAGTCTCCTGAGTTAATCAAAGGTATGGTTTTACTTATTGGTAATTCTGTACAAGCATTGTATGATTCGAGTGCTGGTCATTCATTCATTGCATATGATTGTGTGAGACGGTTAGGCCTGAGTGTGTATCAGTTACCCTATAACCTGGTGGTGTCTATACCTATAGGTGTCAAATCTGTCACAGTCGAGGTTTGTTTGAATTGCATAGTTAATGCCAAGGGACATGAATCAATAGTGGATTTGATTTGCTTACCACTACATTTGTTAAAGGTGATTCTCATAATTGACTAGTTGACGGAGAATAATGTTCTGCTAGAATTCGGAAGCAAAAGGGTTATTAATTTTCTTTTGGCAGCTGAGGCTAAGAGAAGCATGCATAAAGGTTATCAGGGGTACATAGTATTCTTTTTTATGAGTTAAAGGCTGGAACAACCGTTGAAAATATCCCTATGGTAAATGAGTTTCCTGAGGTGTTTTCAAATGATATCAGTAGACCTCAGGAAAGGGAAGTGGAGTTTGCAATTGAGACTAAGCCTGGAGTAGGATCGATATCCAAAGCCCCATACAGAATGGCTCCAAATGAAATGGAAGAGCTGAAAAAGAAGATTGAGGAGCTGTTAGAGAAAGGGTTTGTCAGACCCAGTGTTTTACTATGGGGAGCTTCAATGCTTTTTGTCAAGAAAAAGACGGAAGCCTGTGCCTTTGTATTGATTATATGGAGCTGAATAAGGTGACCATCAATAACAAATATCCACTCCTTATAATTGATGATTTGCTCGATCAATTGTCTGGTTCTTGTATTTTCTCAAAAGTTGACTTCAGGTCAGGGTATCATCAGCTTCACGTAAAAGCAGAAGATGTACCAAAAACTGCATTCAGAACCAAATATGATCATTATGAATTTCTAGTAATGTCATTTCGGCTTATTAATGTACCTGTAGTGTTCATGGACTACATGAATCAAATTTTTTTTCTGTATCTGGACTAATTCATAGTAGTCTTTGTTGACGATATTCTTGTGTACTCATAAAGCAAAGTAGAACACAAAGAGCATTTGAGAATAGTGCTGAGCACATTGAAAGATAAGCAACTCTATGCCAAGTTAAGCAAATCTAAGTTTTGGCTGTCAGAAGTTAAATTCCTGGGCCATGTAGTCTCACAAGAACAGGTCTTAGTATATCCCAGTAAAGTAGAAGTAGTACTGAATTAGAAAACGCCAGAGAATATTGTTGAAATACACAGTTTTATGGGTATTGCTGGTTATTTTGGATGATTTATATAGAATTTCCCAAGAATAGCTTTTCCTTTGATAAGGTTGACATGGAAAACTTAACATTTTGTGTGGGACAAAAGATTTAAGAGGAGCTTCATAGAGCTAAAAGAGAGATTGATAATAGCACCAGTGTTGATAAATCCTTGATCTACAGTTGACCTATGTGGTCTACAATGATGCGAGCAAGCATGGATTGAGATGTGTCCTGATGCAATAGGGAAAAGTTGTGGCATATGCCTTTCATCAGCTGAAGTCTCACGAATTGAATTATCCCACTCATAATCTTGAGTTAGCAGCAATTGAATTTGTATAGAAAATCTAGAGACATTATCTCTATAGCGCAACCATAGAGCTGTACTGCGACCATAAGAGCTTGAAATATTTGTATGATCAGAAAAAGCTGAACATGAGACAACATAAATAGATAGAGTTACTTAAAGATTACAACCTAGAGATTAAATACCATCCAGGAAAGGCTAATGTAGTTGCAAATGCATTGAGCCATAAAATAGTGCAAGTGTCAACCCTAATGATTCAAGAGTAGAAAATGATCAAGGATTTCAGAGATCTCAATCTCTCTAATCAGATTTTGACCAGTGGTAGCAATGTCAGTTATGTAGAAAATGACTTGAGAACAAAAATTGAGAAAGCTTAAATACATTATGAACAGACACAATCCATCAGAAACCTGATTGATAAGGGTGAAACTCAAGAATATGACCTTTCACCGAGCAAACTAGTCAGATGCAGAAAGTGATGTATGTTCCATCACAAGTAAAATTGAGGCAGCAAATCCTGGATGAAGCACACAAGAGTAGATATACTCTATAACCAGGAGCATTCAAAATGTATCATGACTTAAAGTCCATGTATTGGTGGCCGGAAATGAAAAGAGATGTGATAGAGTTTATGGCTCGTTATCTCACTTGTTAGAAGGTGAAAGTTGAGCATCAGCGACCATCATGACTTTTATAAAATCTTGAAATTCCTAAGTGGAAATGGGAGAGCATTACCATAGATTTCATGACAGTTTTACCCAAAATTAAAAATCATGATACGATATGGGTAATCGTTGATTGATTCATAAAGACAGCCCATTTCTTACCAATTGGCATTAACTACTCCTGAAAAGCTGGTAGAGATCTATATCAAGGAGATTATATGATTACATGATACACTAAATAATATAATTTCTAATCGAGATCCTCGATTTACTTCCAAGTTTTAGAGGTCATTGCATGAGGCTTTGGGTACCAAACTCAGATTTAGGACAACCTATCATCCTCAGATAGACAGACAAATAGAAAGAACAATACAAACCTTAGAAGATATGTTGAGGGTGTATGTATTGGATTTCAAAGGAAGTTGGGATTGATTCCTTCATCTTGTAGAGTTTACATATAATAACAGCTATCATTCAAGCATTCAAATGGCTCTATATGAAGCATTGTACAGAAGAAAATGTCAATCACCTTTGTGTTGGGTGGAACTGTTTAAGAGAAAGATGTATGTGCTAGACATAATCGATCAGATAACAGAGAAAATTAAATTGATTAAGCACAGATTGTTAGCTACTCAGAGTAGGCAGAAAAGTTATGCTAGTAAGAGGCAGAAACCTATAGAGTTTACAGTTAGAGATCATGTGTTTCTAAAGGTTTTGCCTATTATTGGGATTGGTAGGGCATTGAAAATAAAGAAGTTAAGCCCTAGTTACATTGGTCCATTTGAAATCTTATCAAGAATTGGGCCAGTAGCGTGCCAGATAGCTTTACCCCCAAACTTGAGCAAATTGCATGATGTTTTCCATATCTCACATTAAAGAACTATCAACCCAACCCAGAACATGTCATTGAATATGAAGATGTTGACATATGGAATGATCTCACATATGAGGTTAAACCTAACTGAATCATTGAATGGCAGGAGAAACAACTCAGGCATGGGAATATCCCATTTGTGAAAGTGGTTTGGAAGGGATTATCTCCTAGAGAAGCCACTTGGGAGATGGAAGAAGACATGAAAAAGCATTACCCGGAGTTCATGAATATGTTTGAGTAGCAAATTTTGGGGACAAAATTTTATTAACGGGGGAGAGCTGTAATATCCCAAATTTTATTCACCAAAATTTCTTGCACGCTTGATTATATCCAATTGAATAAAATGGTGAATTTTGGTGCACTTGAAGTAACCACAATGTTGGAAATAGTGATTATGTGAAATTTTTGTCAAGTAAGACAAAGCACAATTTTTTGTCTTGAGAAAGGCCTAACAATGTAGCCTAAAATTAAGTATGGAAGAGCACATTTTTTGGCCCAATTCATGATGAAAATTTTGGAAAAAAAGAAAAGGGAAGATGGAAAACAACACTTGGTTCAAAAATTCAAGAAAATGTAAGGGTAAAATAGTCATTTGGCTAAATAAAATTAAAAGACTATATTTCCCCTTTATTTATGCATGTGGACGGCCAAGAGGAGGAAAAGCAAGGAAAAATGTGATTAGAACACATATCATGCCATGTGGTAGGCTTATTTGCCATATGGAAAAAGAAGAAACAATAAAATGCCAAGTGTAATAGTCTTATAATAAAATAATATTAATTATAAGGAGGTGGAAGATGAGTGTATAAGAGGATATTTTCCTCTTCCAAGGGGCCATATTTCGGCTAAAACAAGAGAAGGAGAGAGAGAGAGAGAGCAAGCTTGAAGAAGAAAAGAACAAGAAGGAGAAAGAAGGAGTCAAGAAGGCAATAGGTAAGCTTAAGCTTAAAATCCACTAGTTTTTTCCTTCAATCTCTAGTAAACCCTCTCTAATCTTCATATCCATATTGAAAACATGTAAAGAAAGAAGAAAATCAAGGAAAAAGAGTGAGGAAGTGCACGGCTAGAGAGAGAAAGTCATGGGGAAACAAGTTAAGCTTGAATACTTGTCTTATCTTGATGACTCGTTATTGTTATTGGTGTTTTGGTTGGTTGTTTGGCTTGGTTTGCCTTGAAATTGTTATTTGGGATACATAAACCTTAAGGGGAGGTACTGTTCAAACTTTGATTAATCATGTTCAAGAGGTGTTTAAGTGGTTATACAAGTGATTAGAAGTGAAAAGAAGATGTTTGGTTAGTTGGAATTTGAAAACTCCAATTTCCCTAAAATTTCATAACTTTCGACTAGAGTTAGATATGGGTGTTTGGGCTAGAATTTGATGGATTTTATGATTCCATTGTGTTTAGAATGAAAAATTGTGGAGGAAACATGTAAAATATGGAGTATGAAAGCTTTAGGGTGTGAAATGACAATTTTTCCTCTAAAACCTTAATTGGTGGCAGTCAAGGGTATTTTGGTAATTTTAGTGTGAATTTTCCAAAAATGAGGCCAAAAATGGATTCTACACATGAAATTGTGTAGGATTATCTTGGGTCATACTTTTTAGAAAAGTACAATTATACCGGGGTACAAAGGGAATTAAACCGGATTCCCTAGGGGCATTTTGGTAAGTATGCATTTTTGAGTAAAGATATCCATTTGGAATTTTAGGATTTGTTATTTGTCTGAGCCAAACAAAAATTTAAATGAGCGGTTTTAGCTAGGCATCGGAAAGGAGTCAAGGTAGTAACTCTATCTCTCATATACTATGTGATTGTTTTATATGCCTTATAATTCCATGTTCTGTGATGTGAAATGTATGTTGCATAATTCCTATCTGTAGTGTGGGAAAAGCACAAGTACCATCAGGCCCAGTGGGACCCATCTAGATAGTTGATATAATTCCTCATTGTGGTATGGGAAAAGCACAAGTACCACCCAATGGGAAAAGCTCAAGTACCATTAGGCGAGTGGGACCTAGCTGAGGTAGTGAGACAAGTATGGACAGGCTATTGCCTGCACCAAAACATTACAGTGATTAGAATAAGGCTAGTAGGGATAAAATAGTCATTTTGATCCTGAATTTCGGGCAAACAGACAAGTTTACAACATTTATTTATGTTGTATTACATGTTTATCTTTTGCATTTTATAAAATTGATTATATGTTACTACTGAGATTCGTTTGAATCTCACCCTTTCCATAAATAAAATTTATTCAGCAAGAGGAAGCAGCTCTTAGGGCAAGGAAGTGGACACCAGCAATTGAAGGTTCTGGTCCTGAAGAAGAGTTTAGTGTTGATTATCTGTGTTTTTTTTATGTATTTTTTGTTTTTGTAGTTTATTATGTACAAACCCTGTGGGGATTTCCTTTAATGTAATCAAGAATTTTATATCAGTATATTTATGTTATTTCTATATGCCCACTGAACTATGCGTTGATACTCTGTTAAATGTTGAATTACTAAGGAATTTGACAACAAATTCATATGATTATTGGCTGCATCTTTGAGGATAACATAAACTTTAGCTATTTGTTGGAAGCATTCATTTGAGGTAACATGAAGTGATCCTGAAAATTGCAAAGTCATGTTATAGAACATTTTCAAAAACTCAATAAATTATGTAGCTTTTTTAAAACCTACTTTTAAACTTAATAAACAGTGTTGAATTTAATGGCACTCTCCAACATGAGGTAAATTGAATTCCACCTAGTTGGACAATCCATTGTTACTAGACTTTTTGAGTCAATTTTCATTTTCTCAAGAAACTCTTTGAACTTTCGAAGCCTCGAAGGAGAAGATCTTACAAATTTAACGGCATTTTCAATGCCTTTAACACTGTTGTGCAATTTCTTTACACTATCAGAAAGAATCAAATTCAAAATATATGTACAACACCTTAAATGTGAGAAGTCTCTATCATTGCCTAAACCATTGCAATGCCTTAAAACTTCTTTCAATCTTGCCACTACATTGTCATTTATGGGATACATTATCAACCGTGATTGTATAAACTATTAGAAATTGTGCCCTAGGGGCCAATCATTGTACTTTGAACATTGTTATTCAATGGATTTCTCCATTTAATTATCACATTATTCAAATGTTCACTGTGATAACTATATCCTTGGATAAATCATAATGATTGTCCTAAATGTCCCTGTTCGGTCATCTATGTGGGAGCAAAGATGAAATAAAACCAGTATGACTTTGATAAGGTATAGAGATACAAATCAAAGTCTTAGGCACTTGTAAGAGTATAAGGTGCTGAACCGACCCGCTATGAGAAAGCTGCATGGATCAAGTCATAAGCTTATCTCATATATAACAACGTCATAATGCCTTTTGACCTGAGATCATCATAGATTCCTACATAAGAGTCACTAAGCTTTGATTTAGTCAAAAGTCACCTTTAACCAGGTGATGATAAAGGCTGCAAGAAGGCTTAGTAGTTTTCATGCAAAGGAATGTGAATAGTCAAGATGGAATTTGTCCCTCACATTAGTAGAGAGATATTACGGGGCCCCTCGATGAGTGAGTCTGAGAAATGTATGGCCATACTACGATGGAAAGAAGTTTCCATTTCTATAGTTAGACTACTCAGGGATTGAGAAAGTAATGGTCAGGAATAGGAGGATGACATTCTACATGCCTAATCCTTAACCGAAATATCGTGTGACAAAATGGACGTGATTTGGTTATATTACAGGTTGTATCGTATTGTCGATCCTCATATGAATTGGGTGGTCATAATGTCTTGCTAGAGGCTGCTTACTACTTGTGGGTTAGTATAATCATTGGCCCACTGCCAACTTCGTGGGCCTTCAGGATTGCAAACAAGAATAGCCCAACAAGAGCTATAATATCTAGATTCATTGAATCTAAGATGTATCTAAGATTCAATGAATATAATGTTTAATCTATGGTGGACAAATTATATATATATATATATATATATATATATATATATATATATATGTATGTATGTATGTATGTATGTATGTATGTATGTATATTATGCACATGTTGTGTGAATATTTATTTGATAAATATTTGTGTGTGTGTGTGTGTGTATTTGAAAAGAAAATTAATGATATTATATATACACATATGTATTTTTGAAATACATACATATATTATATCTATTATATATATGATAATACTATATTATATGATAATATTATTATATTGTGTATATATAAAGATATTATATGATAATATCTCATATTTAATTTATAAAGATAAATTAAATCTAATTCGATTTGCTCTTTATTCTAATTAAATAAATAGGTTAAATTAAAACTGTTGGACATATTTAATTAAACCAGATTTATTTAATTAGCTTATCAAAACAATTAAGTGTTAATTGATATAATAAGGATTTTTGAAATTAATTAGATTAATTTTAAAAATCCAATATTCATCATAAAATAGATAACCCTGACTAGTTATAAAAGATGAGAGCTAGGGTTTTTTACAGATGATGAAAAAATATAGAGCCGCAAGAAAACCCTAAAAGGATATTGGAAACGCTAGCACGCTGCCGGTGTTGGGTCCTGTTCGTGTGGATACTAGTAGAGGGAGCTTATCTAAGTAGTTAGCTCCTCAAGATCCAAAAGGCCAAACTCCAAAGAAGAACTAGCCAACATGTTGATGTCGGAGATGGTTAATCTCACACTCATAGAGTTTGATGCTCTTTTAAGAAGAATTAGCGGACATGTAGATGCCGGGGAAATTATTTCAGGAGCAGCAAGTATGGAGATTTAAGAACTCGCAATACGTTGATGATTGTGGGTATTCAAATAAACATGAATAAGGTAAGACTCTTTCTAACTCGATTTAAATGCCTTTGATAGATCCTCAATTGGCATTGGTAAAATTTTACAATTTTACATTTTAATTCTTCCGTTGTGTACTTACCAATCCCAACATAAACATTATCAATGTTCCAAGCTAATAAACATCTTTCCAAATTTTCCATAATTGTCTCACTCTTATGGTTTTCTATTACACACAAATTCAAGATTCGCTTATGATATGTCCAATCCTCATCAATCCAGTAAGTAGTCAAGCGCATATAGTTGGCATTTTAACAAAAAGTCCAAGTACCTATTGTGAGGGAAACACAAACTTTTGCTCTTTTTAAATACCTCTTCAACTTTATTGATCTTGCATATACAACCTTAAGCAATCCCTTATTACTATTGTTCTCAAAGGAATATGAAAGTGAGGTTCAACTTGCATCATCATCTGTTTAAAACCCTCACCTTCCACAACTTAAAATGGAATTTCATCCATTACAACGAACTTCGCAACTGAAAATCTACATTGTTCTTGATTGAACACGTGATAAGTCAGATTTCTGCTGGTCCCTTGTAAAGTGGATGCCAATGAAGATTGTTTAACCTTGTTCAGTCTGTTTAGATTTATGTTTCAATAATCTACTTGTCCCTTGGTGTACAGGATCACATTTAAGTGGCTTGTTGCAATACTTGCACTTGGCCAGGAGTTATCCATCTTTAAATTGTTCCTTGGGTAGCTTCTTAAAAGAATCCCTAATTGAATATTTTTGTTTCTTCCTTGGACCTTCAACTTCTTCATCTCCCTTTTCCTTATTTGTATCACTTGTGACATTTCCCTCTTCATTTATATGAGTAGCTTGTGTAAGAGGATCTTTAGGTTCTACTTGACTTACTTCAATATATCCTTCAGCAGCCATTTATTTCTAAAAAGGGAAAGAAAATTTGTGATTAGAGTTAAAAATATAAAATTTCAAATGGTAACAACATTGATTGCTCACACATGGTAGAAATAAGATTGACTTCTTAAACATGGCAGAAATAAAATATATTCCAGGGGAAAAAGGCACACACAAAAAGGTCAAATAATGCCTAATCACATGATAAGATGATAATTATATGTTCTACTTCCACTACTTAAAAAAATACCAAAAAAAAAGTACAAGGCTGAAAGCAAACAACTAACAAAAATAAAATCGAAGTTATTGATATTTATAACTTAAATATTTTTATCGTGCTACTGAAATCCAAATTGCCTAATTTGGAATCACATTATTTGTGGTGGATAAAAACAAGGCCAGCCTAGAAATATGACTTAAAGTCTTTTAAACAAGGATAACTCATCATAGAAACTTAAGCATGCATTATAAGAAAAATTCTCATAGAAAAAGCTCAGGTTAAGAACTATTCTCACATCAAAAACAATTTTCTGGATGCAAGTTTGTTTTTGCATTAGAAATTGTCAAAACTATATATAATTAAATATTAGTTTCATGATTTGATAACTAACTCATAAAACCATGTTTCTTGTATCATAGATCAAAATCTTCCATTCTTCCTAAGCTCATAGTAGAACAAGAAAAAAAAGCATGTAGCAGCATTCTAGATTCTCTTCAGGAAAAACACCAATTTACTAAGCACTTATAAACACTTCTAGAGACTTTATTCGTCCAATCTTGTTTGACAAAGATACCCAAAACATGGGAAATCACTAGCCCAGTTACATCGCCAAGGCAACCACAGAGAAAGGAAACTTCTCAAAGTTTAAGATTAAGAGCTTCAGAAAATTTACCAACAGAGCCTCAACACAAAATCAGGTTAAAGTGAAATACGAATGCCCACCCATGAATCAACCAGCAACGAAAAAGTAATAGACAATAAACAGACTTTTAAAGTACTATGATAAGCATGCAATAAAGCCCATATACTTCTAAAGGGTGATCCATGACGATTTAATCAAATCTTAAAGCATATTAGGGTTTAATCAACACTTACTCTTTTGCTTTGGAACCGCTGAATCGACGATAAGGGAAGCTACTAGGGATCGACGAACACGGAGGTGCAAAGGCAAGGACTGATGACGAAAAGACTGATGATTGATGGAGGAATATAAAATGTATATGTCTTATGGATTTTAACTAAGAGAGAAATAAAAAAAGTAAATAATAAGAAGGCAAGACTAAAAGAGAAAGATTATGAGTGTTGGAAGCATTTAATTACCCACTGGCTAACCAATTTGAAGTTGTTACAATATCCATTTGTAAAACAAACTAAATGTCACTTTTCAACTTTTTATTCTTTCCATGTGTAGTGTGAACTCCCTCACACTACAAAAAAGCCATCAATTTCCGACAAAATTTGAGATGGAAAAAAATTCTGTCACAAAAGTCATTCAAAAATAGTCGTAAATTTTTCGACAAAATTTGAGATGGAAAAATTCCGTTGGAAATTCCGTCGCAAATCAGAATTTCCGATGGAATTTGCGTTGGAAATTTTCCAAATAACGAATCAGAATTTATGATGGAAATTTCTCATGGAAAAATTCCGTCGGAAATTCCATCTCAAACAAGAATTTCTGACGAGAATTTGCCCCAAAAAAAATCAGAATTTGTGACGAAATGTGCGCAAATTCCGTCGGAAATAGGTATTAATTAATTTTTTTATTTTTTTATTATTATTTATTTAATTAATGATTAATCTATTTATTATGTATTAATTCTCATCTTCCCTACATTTATGCTTCTTACTAATTTTCAAGTTTATGACTTTCTTGAGAAATCTTTATTTGGTTGGTAGGAAAAGCGGAAATAAAAAAGGTTTATGCTAACCAACATTTTTGAGAAATGATCAGTCCTTGAAGTTGTATTGCAGATTTTAAAATCTATCAATGAGCTTTTAAGAGAGTTTCAGAAATCTGACTTGATAATTCTTAAAGCTGGATTGTAGATCTACAAGTGAGCTTCACCGTTTTAATCCTTATACCAAATTTTTCTTAATCTTCTTGATTGATAGCAAAAAATGATATAATCAGCGCATCTGAAAGAGAGAGAGAGAGGGAATTCACATTTATTAAGAGTTTAAATTTTACTTATTATGAGAATCATATAGAAAATTGAATTCGTATCATATACAGTGCATTTTGTATCAAAAATATTCAAAGGATTGAGTTTTAAAAAAATTCTATCAATACGTAATTTTTTATTTGTAGCATCTTAGAAAAAAAAATTAATTAGTATTATAAATTTAAAATAAATCCTATTAAAATTTGTAAGTGTATTGACTTCATTAATAATTAAGAGATCAAAATAAAAACTTACGTAAAATTAGGAAGATTAAGTAGATTTTCTTTTTTAAAAATAAGACTAACATATAACCATTATTGTTAGAATAAGCAAATATTAATTAGTTGTACGGTATGAATTGAGTCTAGAAAAATCATAACAAGCTCTAAATGGGAATTCCGTTGCAAAGCCTAACGTAACATTTTTTGCCAAATATTATTGCTTTATGATTTTATGCCTATATATATCAACATAAATATATGTTAAATCAAATGATTTTTTTAATTTTCTAAGAGAATAATCAAAAAATAATTCAAGCATGTCATGCCATGATAGTATTATTGAAATAAAACTCATTTTTACCAATATTAGCTTAAACTAGAATGATTTTTCTTAACACATAAATATGATTTTTTAGAAAATAATTTAGTTAATATTTCAATTTTTAAGTTTTTTATTATTTAATATGAATTAGTAATATTAATTACTATTTTTTGACAAGCAGTGTATAAATTTCATATACTTTTATGGATATTTTAGAACAAAGATGCAAAAGGCAATTAAAATTTCATAAAACAGTTTACATCAATACAAAACATTTCAAAAAACACCTCTTTGTGCGTGGGTGTGTGAAATATAGTAAAATGTATATTTAATATATTTACTTAAAATCGTCTAAAGATCGTCAGAAATTCCGTCAGAAAGTTTCTGATAGAAAACGTCCGTAGGAAATTATGTCACAAATCCTAACGTAAACTTTTTTACCAATTTACATATGGAAATTCCATCAGAAAATTTAACAAAATTTATTTGTAGAAAATTTTGTCGGAAATATGTGTTAATTAATTTTTTTAAAATTTTTTATTATGATTTATTTAATTAATGATTAATCTAATTATTATATATTAGTTATATTATAATTTAAAATTTAAATTATTATTAAATTATAATATAATTTTTGACAAAAAAATATAAATAAAAAAATTATCAATTCATATTTATTATTGAAATTAATACACACACACACACACAAATACAAATTTTATAAATACAATAAAAATAAAATATATAATAAAATGAATAAAAAATATATTAATAATAAAAATTTAGATATAATATTTATGTAACAAAAATAAGGAAACTAAATTGTAATGTTTAATAATATGTGTGTGTGTGTGTGTGTCATTTTGCATTTAAATCACACAGGTTCTTCCTAGCTCAACTGGCTAAGGCACTGGCACATGCGTGAGAGGTCATGGCTTCGAATCTCAACATGGTCACACAATGCAACCAATTTGTGCTATCGACACGTGGCGGGCGACAAAGGGCGACACGTGGCACACGATGGAGGATGACATGTGGAAGTTGACCGAGACATGCGGTGGTTGACCAAGATAGGCTGTCAAAGGCGTGAGGTGGCAGTGGTTGGCGGTGGCGGTTGCCGGCCGGAGGTTTCTGTTAAAAAATGGCGTAGGGAAATTTTCCACGGAATTTACGACGGGATAAATTCCATCTCAAATTGAGAGGGAATTTGCGACAAAACAAATTCCATCGCAATTTGCCATGGAATTTCCATGGCAAATTACCTCACAATTTGTGACGAAACGTTCCGTCACAAATTCCCTCGCAATTTGAGATGGAAATTCATATTCTGTCGCAAATCAATTTGCGACCGCACTTTTTACGAAGGAATTTTTCCCGTCAGAAGTTTTGTCACAAAACGGTTTGCGACGGAATTCCGTCGCAAAAAACCTCTGTTCCGTCTCAAATTCCGTCGGAAATTACATGTTTTTTGTAGTGTCATCTGATTTGAAGTAGGAATGTGAAAAAATTTATTACTCCCTCTGCTCATTAATATAAGAGGAAATTGACTTTGTTAGAAATAGTAAGGAAGCTAAATAAACTACTTAATAATAGCATATGTTATATATTATTAGATTATATATTAGTTTATAAGTCACACAGATTAGTTTGAATATTCCTTATCTCAAGGTACACTATAGAAATCCTTATCCCAAAAGTCGTGCCATCACCACAATAGTTTTATTGCAGATACAATACTTAAAAGGCCTTCCACTATGAGATAAGTTGGGCTCGTATCACTCTACACATTTGAAAGTTCAATTCTGAAAGCAATACCAAATTGGATTGTCACAAAGAAGAAAATTCATATGTCCTTCATCTTGTATCCATATTCATCATGTTATAATAGATAATATATATACCATTAGTCACAAGGAAAAATTAAAGCAATTCTTGACACACACATGCACATCAGCCACAAAATAAAGGTTTTCACATATGTTCATATGTCATATACAATTAATGTAATTAAGAAAAGAGAGAGTGATCAATATTGTGTTTGCACATTAGCATATATGAAGTAGATAGATCACTTACAGTATTCAGCTACCCAAGCTCATTCCCTCAAAGAGTTAGTGGAAGCAAAGTGCAACAATAAGAGGCCTAATATTGATAAGCTTCCTAAAGTTCCCATGATAATCCAATCACCATAAAATGCACCACAATGCCTACCTCCAATACCTACATTTATATATTAAATTGCACAAGTAATAAATCAATATCATTTATTAATTTGATGTTTTGGGAAATACAATCCGTATGACACAAGCTTAGGAGCTGAAATTTCTATTGTTGGTGTAAAATAGAGGTTGAAATAATTTATCAACATGTCATAATAGATTCATGTGATTTACTTAAGCTACAACTCAAAGCTTCAACCGCAGTTCTTGCTCCTCCTCTATGACGTTTGCATCTTCATCTCTTCTAACAATAGTGAAATCAGTTGTTCTCTTCTTGAAAAATCTAATGGAGAATGAATCCATCATCAGAGTGAGAAATGCTACCAAAATTGTCATGAATGATGTGAAGTGAAACTCATGCAAATGGTTTTCTAGTAAAGAATTAGAGAGCATGCCATCGAATGAGTCTAGCAATATATGACTAATGTATGTGGCTGCAAGAATAACTATGGAACTAAAGGCCTTAACAAAAATAAAAAAATTCCGCCCAACTAGCCTTAGAGATGGGGCGAACCTATAAATATTGATAGAAAAGTGTCAACAAGACTAGCAACTAGTATGGAATTGATTGCTATAGCATTCATATGCAAAGCTTCTATCTATCTTGGCACTTTTCCTCCTCAACAACTGACACTGAGGAGAACAGAATGAGAATAAAGATAGTAAGCAAAGGGTTGGATGAACGAGCTATAATCTTATATTCCTTTAAAGCTTTGATACTTGGCTACTGTGGAGTTTTTAGAGAATGAGCTTTTTTGTGACTTTGTAAGCTAGATTTTATAGACGGATGAATGGAGGAATACAAGTCATTGCACTCGTGCCTAAAGGAAGCCTTCTTTTCATACATGAAACAATATTCTTTATCTGATTCATGTTTCTATTGGGTCACAATATGGTAAGTGGTTATGAACATGAGGAAAGAGATTTGCATTCATTAGGCTCATTTTAAATGTTAGGCCCTTTTAAGTCGATTTTTTGAGTTGTTAATGGACTAGAAACTCACTTTTGAGCTGGCACCCATTTTGGCTATAAAGAAACTCGACAATCTTGAGAGTGTTTTTTGTTGATGTTACTTTTTAACATAAAAATGAATTTCTCACTAAACCTCAAAGACCAAAAAGAAGAAAAGGCAAAGATCGAAGAACAGCAAACCAAGAAGAAGAAGAAGAAGAATAGATTAGACCTAAGCTCCACCAAAGAGAAATAAAAGGAGATTTTGTAGCTATGTTTTGGTTTTCAACTGAGGGTGAGAACTGTAAAATATAAATAATTAAGAAGGCATGACTAAAAGAGAACAATGATGGATGTTGGAAGCATCTAATTATCCATTGGCTAACCAATTTGAAGTTGTTACTAATATCAATCGGTAAAACAAGCTAAATGTCACTTTTCAACTTTTTCTTCTTTCCATAGGTCGTGTGAAATCCTTATCTGATCTAAAGTAAGAATGTGAAAAAAATATTATTCTTGTCATTAATATAAGAGCAATTTGACATTTTCTTGGAAAGATTAAGAAAGCAAAATAAATTACTTAATCATAGCATATGTTGCGTATGATTATATATCAGTTTATAAGTCACACAAATTAATTTGAATATTCCTTATTCTCAACCTACACTATAGAAATCCTTATCCGAATGGCTATTTTCATTGGAGTTGTTAGAGCAAACAATCATGCAACCATGCAAACTATTGCAATCACCGCAATAGTTTCATCGTAATTAGAGCATTTAGAAGGCCATCCACTATGAGAGAATTTAGGTATCACTCTACACAATTGAGAGTTCAATTCCTAAAGCAACTAGTATGGCCTTAGAGATGGGCTGAACCCTAAAAATATTGGCAAACAAATGCCAATAAGACTAGCAAGTAGTATGGAATTGATTGCTATAGCCTTTATATGTAAAGTTGCTTGTCTATCTTGGTATTTTTCCTCCTGATAACCCAACAATAAGGAGAATAGATGTAACAACCGTCCCTAGACCCCATTACTATATGTTACGGAAGCATCACCGACCATTTTATTTCAATTCGTGGGGTCGCTACTCATTTGGTAAAGCCGTATTTACCAGCTTAACTTATTAACGGGGTTACTTTTCACTTTAACTTGTCAATAATTATCATAATTCTTTCTTTGTGTATTAATTCCTCTACTTAACTAATGGGCTCATAACGTGCAATTACCCATTTCTAGTTCAATTATCACATTTCAGAAAAACATCCATCCGCCATGCGGATTATACAATCAACCATTTTGAATATTAACTATACATAACGGATTAATGCGTAATAATTCCTCAACTCTTCATCCGTAACTTCTTCTTCCGGTGCATCGTCCTACACTCCTTTCTTATGCTCACCTACCTTGATAGTTAGTTAGGGGAGGGTGAGATTCAGGGAATCTCATTAGTAAACAATACCAAAATTACATGTAAGATAAATGCTAGTGCATGATATACTTGCCTTACGTAGGCTCATGTTAACATAATGACATATCTGCATGCTTAATGTCTCACATTTCTTACATATGGCTATAGCATCAATAGAAAACATAGCTTAATCACTCAACTATGTTACTCATAGACAAGTAAAGCAATCATGAACATTACACAAGCATACATATCAATACATGCAAGTAGGGTAAGTTCACTACCTTTTGTCTTCGAGTCCCCTTTTGTACCTTCTCTTCCAACCACTGAAGTTGCTTCCATTGTCTCTTCTTTGTCATCTCATAGCCCTAGATAAATGACCATATTATTAGAGCCATAAAAAATGAATGTCCAATAAGACTACATGGTCTTTCAACAACTTTAAGGGCCTAATCCTACATATAGTAGGAAAAAGGGAAAAATATAATGGTTTGTCCTCATAGAGCTAGTTCTTACAACTTAGTTTGGTTGGCCTAACTAAGTGTACTTGGGTTAGATAAAAGTGATCATTTCATCTTCCATTTTTGCTTGTGTGACCAAAAATTAGAGGGAGGGAAAAGAGAAAATTATTTTACCCAATGGTCCATGGCTTCTTGTACACAATGGAGCCTATTGTCCAATAGTTACTTTGCTAAATCAATTTGTCTCCCTTCTTCTTCCTCTTTTGGCTGAAATTTTTGTATTAACTAGATGGAGCTAATTAAATTTTTTAGCTTCTTAATTACTTCACTTTTCAAGAGAAAATCCTAGCCCTTAATCTTAGGTTCCAATTTTAACCTCAAGATCAAAGGACAATTGCCTCTTTTTCCCTTGATCATGATAATATTAATTGAATTGTCATTAGTTCTTTTCTTTTCATTTTAATTCTCTTCTTTATTTCTTTCTTTTATATGCCATTCCCTCTCTTTTTTGACCCAAATTAGGCTTTATATCATTTTTTTTTCCTTTAGATAAAGGAATTGGGTATTTCCTTTAGCTTTTGGAACCAAATTACATACTTTGTTCATCCCAAATTTGTCCCTCAAAGACATTTTGTCTCATAGACATTCGTGAGACTTTTGCAAACTGGGGCTTAGTAGTGTGAATTAGTAGTAATTTCAAACTTATAGTGCCAAAATTTGGGATATTACATTTCTCCCCCGCCCCCCATTCAATAAATTTCATCCTCAAAATTTTGAACATCACATAGTACTATCTGTACCTCCGGGAATTATCTCTAGACACTCGATCTATCCCTTTCATTCAATCTCTTTCATTTGCAAGCTCATAGAGCATGCAACACAATCATCATATTCTTAACACAGATCTCATATAGTATTCGGCAATGATCATACCGCATTCTCATTCCTTCTATACCTAATATATAGCATTCAACACAGGACCCACTGGTCCATTCTCACAACGCTTGGGTTCTCAAGCCTTACAGCTTGTTCGGGACTCTGTCCGGATCATACTATAAGCATATTAAGCCTTACGGGTCATTCTATTCCTATTGTGCCAAATATTCCAGCATTACTGCCTAGGGAATTACCTCCATGCCATAAGCATCTCAGGGCTTACAGCCTTGGCTACAACCTGGTACAGTCTGAATGTTTTGCCAGCCTTAAGGTGTAATATAGACACACTGGTTCAATCTTACTGTGCTAGGAAACAACCATAGCGCTAGGCACACAGGTCTTACAGCCTAGGGAAACCGCCTTATGCAAACCTGCACATCGGGTCTTACCGCCTCTAGCCTTCGCTTGTCACAATTCTCAAATACATGACATGCTCTCGACCTAAGGACATACTAGTTCAACAGGTCTTATAGTCTTAGGACATTCCGTCTATCATCTTTCCTGAACATATATTGAGTCTAGCTTCCTAGGACACACAGTCCACAAGTTATTCTGAATTCATCATAGGCTCCAACTCTTGCTACTCAAGCCATTTATACACTTATGTAATGTTCACAAAGCATGCAACACAAACCATCCATTGACAATATGTCATTCAGCATTCAGCAATCACAGGACATAATGTTCATCAACAACTATCAAGGTAGCCTATGAGGTCTTATAGCCTAGGGAATCACCCATATGCCATAGGCACATTGGGACTTATGGCCTCGGGCATCTACCTATCTACCACTGAATATTCATCAGGTCTTATAGCCCAGGGTATCTTCCTATACAAGGTGCACTCATGTGCTTTCTACCTCAAGCCTACCTAGCTCAAGATGCCCAGGGTAACTCCTTATGCAACTTGTACTTACGGGGTCTTATTTCCTTGGGACTATCCCATCATTCTCAGGCTTTACAATTTTTCAAGACTATGCTTGGAATCTCATGTATCGGGTCACTCCTAAAATCTCAAGTACAGATTGCTCAGTAAGTCTTATGACCCTACTCTGAATGCATATTAGGTCTTACGGCCTAAGGACACACTGGTCTAATAGGTCTTACTCCCCACCATATATTGATGACAAGAATATATTCGATGTAAACACATAAATGCAGAACCATTACATAAGATACGAGAGCAAGAGTTGCTTGACTTTCTCTATCTTGTTGAAGTTGTTTTACCTTAATCTCTTTTCCGTTTTTCTTTCAAAAAATAGCATTGGAGCACCCCATGACGTTTCACTAGGTCATAAAAACCCTTCTTTCAAGGAAACTCTCCCATCGTGGGATTCGTTACAATGCACCATTGTAATGAGAACAGGTTCTACGATCTGCTTCTTTAATTCTGTCATCTCATCTGGGTCATTCTGTATGGACTTTTGATATTGGTCTAGCTCAAGGCATAGTCATAAATTCAAATTCCCTCATCAAGGTACTCTACCCATGTCTTTCAAGGAATCCATTAGCCACTAGCATATCTACTGTTATCTATCCCAATCATGAGACCATAACACCTGGTTACTCTAGTTCTATCTACCACTTGGTTCCATCAAGGAACAAACTCTCAATCATTCTTTCTAAGGGAATATTCTAATATTAAGATCTTTTCCTATTCTAGATCAGCATCTAGTAACCTCCAGAAACCTCATACACATTTCTGTACCATATTCTAGTATCTCAAGCTACTCAGGCAACACCAAATTCCTAGAGAATCAATTCAACTATTACGCTTGATTCTCATGTCACAATTCAACTCTTAAAACCTTAGAGTCTTAACATATGCTGAGCCGAGAAATCATTTTCCCAAACAATACCTAATATACACGCATATTAGAATCAGGATTCACAATCCCTATTTTAATCCTCAAAACATTCAAATTATATTCTCATAGTATCAATATTGCTCACGAGGTTCTAATCTTACCTCAATCTTCAATATTATAAAGCATATTCTAATAATCATTCTTTCACCTTAAAGTCAATCGCTTCCAGCTCTACATCATGAGTGGGTTATTCTATCTCATGAGACTTCAGCTGTTGAGAGGCATTTGCTACCATTTTTCCCTACTATACTGGGCACATCCCAATCTTGTATATTCATTTCGCGCAACCCTACCATTCGCTTTATTTGTAAACCACTCAAGTCACTTCTCTGCAGACCATACTAGCCGCACTAAGATCTGGAATAGTCATCATTGGTGCGAATATCTTCTCTCCCTTAGCTTTTGAAAGCTTACTCTCATAGTTACCATTCCACTTAAACACAATTATTTCATTCATATGAGCTCTATTAATGGTAAAGTGATTCGGGAGATATTCTCAATCAATCTTTGATACTAACCAACAAGACCCAGACAACTGTGTATCTCTGTACTAATTCTTGGCCTCTTCTAGTTCAGTATTGTTCATCATACTATATTCCATTAAATATGATTCACCTAACTAAGATGATCATTAGTGATGAAGAAACCTTAAGCAATCACTGCTCCTCAAGTCTCCATGATTATACCAGCTTCTTGGTACAACTCCCCTATATGTTCCCACAACATAGGGTAGGGATCAAAATCATATTCTAACTCAATATCAGGAGCCCTCGAGTTAGAAATAAAATCTGTATCCTATGCTATATCATTTATCTCTAGAGTCTCAATTCACCAGAGCCTGAACCCTCTTCCTCAAGGTATGCATTAATGCTGCTCCGTTTTATTCTCTATATATAGCTCTGCTACTTCCTTTGGCAGGCTAGCTAACTGATAGGGGTAGATCTATCTTTCTAGGTTTATCTATCACCCATATCTCTTAATCCTAGCATTACTCAGGATTATCCAAGTATCAACACATATACTATACACATCATTAAAGCATACTAGCCAAATGCCAGAATCTCTACTATGATACCACCAAATGTAACACCCGTCCCTAGACCCCATTGCTATATGTTGTGGAACCATTACCAGCCATTTTATTTCAATTCACAGGGTTGCTATTCATTTGGTAAAGCCATATTTACTAGCTTAACTTGTTAATAGGGTTACTTTTCACTTTAACTTCTCAATCATTATCAGAGCTCTTTCTTTATGTATTTAGTCCTCTACTTAACTAATGGGCTCGTACCGTACGATTATCCATTCCTAGTTCAATTATCACGCTTCAAAAAAATATCCATCTACCATCCAGATTATACAATCAACCATTTCAACTATTAATTATACATAACAGATTAGCGCATAATAATTCCTCAACTCTTCAACTGCAACTTCTTCTTCTAGTGCATCATCCTACACTCCTTTCTTATACTTACCTACCTATATGGTTGGTTAGGGGAGGGTAAGATTCAGGGAATCTCAGTAGTAAACAATACCAAAATTGCATGTAAGATAAATGCTAGTGTATGATATACTTACCTTATGTAGGCTCATGTTAACATAATGACATATCTGTATGCTCAATGCCTCACATTGCTTACATATGGCCATAACATCAATAGAAAACATAGCTTAAATCATTCAACTATGTTACACATAGACAAGTAAAGCAATCATGAACATTACACAAGCATACATATCAATACATGCAAGTAGGGTAAGTTCACTACCTTTTGTCTTCGAGTCCCCTTTTGTACATTCTCTTCCAACCATTGAAGTTGCTTCCATTATCTCTCTCTTCTTTGTCATCTAATAACCCTAGATAAATGACCATATTATTAGAGGCATGAAAAATGAATGTCCAATATGGCTACATGATCCTTCAACAACTTTAAGAGCCTAATCCTAACTCTTGGAGTTCCTAATTATTACATTTGTGCCTTTAAATCTTAAATTCGTATAAGATATAATGCTAATAGATTTTTCACTGTACTTTGAAAAACCATAAATAATTCTACAAAACTCCAATTAGGGTAGTTCAAAGTCGTATGTGGCCCTTATTAAGTCAAATTTAAAGAAAAAATGATTACTCCTATAGCTCATATCAAAAATCCCAGATTTCACAGTTGCTCACTTCTATCACAAGACAGCTTCCAGAATCATTACTAAAATTTAAAAATTTGTATCTCCCAACTTACTTGTCCAAATGACTCATATTATATATCATTTTAAAGCTTATTATGTTTACTTTAATTCTTGAAAAAATTTTGGCCATTGGATTTCATTTGGTCAAACACAAACACGCTACAATCAGTCTGTCATAGAATAACTTCCAGCTTCAATGCCTAATTTTCAAAAATCATAATTAATTCTAGAAAACTCCAAATTGACTGATTCCAAGTATACAATAAACCCTAAAAATACTCAAAGAACTTAAATTTAGGGCAGCAACACCCATTCCATAAAACTCAACCAAACCATACAATATATGGTTCAAAAGAAAGCTCTTACTCACATCTTGCTTCTTCTAAGCTTTGTTTCTTGATTCCATAAATTTGGGTCTTTCAAGATGGCTCAAAACACCTCTTATCAAGAAAATAAAACCACAGAATTGAAGCTTAAGATAAGGAGAATAATTTTTATGAAAAGCGTTTGAGCTAGAAATGAGATTTGGAAGGTGAAAATCTAGAGAGAAGTTACCTTGGTGTCTTGTACATCTTGGATCTACTTTCTCTCTCCTTCTCTTCTATTTAGCCATCCACAATAAAGCAAATAGAAGTGAATGAGGTGTTTTAATCATTTATCTTCTCTCTCCATATAGGCTGGAGAAAAATGAGAGAGAGAGAAAGGGAAAAATATAATGGTTTGTCCTCATATAGCTACTTCTTAAAACTTAGTTTGGTTAGCCTAACTAAGTGTACTTGGGTTGGATAAAAGTGATAATTTCATCTTCCATTTTTGTTTGTGTGACCAAAAATTAGAGGGAGGGAAAAGAGAAAATTGTTTTACCCAATGGTTTATGGCTTCTTATACACAAGGAAGCCTATGGTCTAATGTTTACTTTGCTAAATCAATTTGTCTCCCTTCTTCTTCCTCTTTTGGCCGAAATTTTTGAATTAACTAGAGGGAGATAATTAAATTTTTGAGCTTCTTAATTACTTTAATTTTCAAGACCAAATCCTAGCCCTTAATCTTGGGTTTCAATTTTAACCTCAAAATCAAAAGACAATTGCCTCTTTTGCTCTTGATCATGGAAATATTAATTAAATTGCCATTAGTTCTTTAATTTTTCATTTTAATTCTCTTCTTTCTTTCTTTCATTTGTCATTCCCTCTCTTTTAAGACCCAAATTAGACTTTATATCATTTTTCCTTTAGATAAAGGAATTGGGTATTTCCTTTAGCTCTTTAGAATCAAATTTCATACTTTGTTCTTTCCAAATTAGTCCCTAAAAGACATTCTATCTCTTGTACATTCTTGAGACTTTTACAAAATGGGGCTTGAGTTAGCCTTAATTTCAAGCTTCTAGTCCCAAAATTTGGGATATTACAGCACAAGTAAAATGAAGATGGTAAGTAGAGGGTTGGAGGAACAAGCAATAACTTGATATTCCTTTAGGGCCTGTTTGGTTGGAAGGGAAGGGAAGGGATGGAAGGGGAGGAAAAATGAGGCCCTCCCCTTGTTTAGTTTAAATTTTTGGAGGGGAGGGGAGCAAAAATCTACCCCTCTCTCCCCTTCCCTCCCTTTATTTTGGTCCCCTCCCAATTGGGGTTTTCTAGAGGAGAGCCAAATTTTGTGATAGTTTTACCCTCATATTTTTGTGATATTTCTAATCTTGTCGATAGGCCTTACCTTTTCTCTTTCTTCTCTTTTCAACAGCATCACCTGTGAGAACTATAATGAGGCAAGTTTTTTCATTGGCTTGGTGGAAGACACTGGCGAGGAGGTGGCAACAGAGTGGAGGAGGTGATGGGGTAGAGAGAGAAGGGAATAGTGTTGATGGTGGAAGAAGATGAGAGGTGGATGAGTCGAAGCAGGTGGTTTTGGGTTTTAGGGGCAGAGAGAATCAGAGAGGAAAGTTAGCCATTTGTTATCCATGTCATTCATTACTATTGTAGTCATTCCGTTGTTGTAACCATAAACTATTCTAGCTCTATATTTCTTCCTGATCGATTGATCAATGTTGATTCTATCATATACATTATTTTATTAATGAAAATATATATTAAAGCTGAAGTATAAGAAGAAGCAATGGTCGAAAGTGAAAAAAGATTATCTCAAGTGGTGTTGTTGCCGAATGTTGACCCAAGCTATAGAGATCGTTTTCAACAAGGATAAAAGGATAGTGGAAGAGATGGAGGGTGGCTTAGACTAATTTCTTTAAATTTTCAAGCTAAAAGCTTGCCATTTGTAAACAAAAAAATGATTTTGTTTTTTAAATAAAATTTTTTAATTTAATCTTTTTGTTAAAGTAGATTAATTTTTTAATATATATTTTCATATTACTTAGAAATAAAAAACACTATACCATTTTCTTTTGTTGCCCACTGTAATAGCTGAATTGGGTTACCAAGGAAATGTTTCATATGTTGGAAGTTGGTTTTAATGGTTTGTTGGTGTCCCTTTTGAAGAAAATTGTTGAAGGAGATTTTAGTGATGGCAATTTGTGGTTGTCTTTTGAGTTGGCCAACTTCTTTCTAGATAAGTGAATATTCATAAATTATATAATTTATATTGAGGTATAAATTAATTTAAATAATTTATATAAGTAAAACTATATAAACTAATATATAAGGGTAAAATGATAAATTAGATATTATCTACCCTCCAATCATCTCTTGAACCAAACAAATGATCATTAAAAAAACCTCCCCCTTCTTTCCCCTCTAACCAAACCAAATAAGGTAACCTCCTATCCTTTCCTTCCATCCCCTCCTTTTCCATCCCCTCCCGTCGAACCAAACAAACCCTTAAAGCTTTAAGACTTGGTTGCTGTGGAGTTTAGAAAGAGTGAGCTTTTAACTTTATAAGATATATTTTATAGATGAAAAAATTGAGGAATACAAGTATTTGCACTGATGCAAGGAGGAAGCCTTTCTTTCCATATATGAAATAATATTCTTTATCTAATTCATGTTTATGTTGGGTGACAATATGGTAAGCGGTTATTATCACAAGGAGAGATTTGCATTGGTTAGGCTTATTTTCAAGGTTAGGCTCTTTTAAGTCAGTTTAGAGCTGTTAATAGACCAAAAATCACTTTGGACTGGACCTATTAAACCTCAATGCCTAAAATCACTTGTTAACGGACGAGCTTGAAAGTGTTTTTTTGTTGATGTCACCTTTTAGTGCAACAATTTATGGCCTCTTCCAGTTCAGTACTGCTTCCACTACACTGGGATCTACCGAGACCCCCTCCTATGAGACAACATAACCTAGAAATGACTACTACAACCGGTCTAAATACTGTTGAAAAAATTTGGTTCATGTAATTCATAAAAGGAGTAGGTGCATTGGTCAGCCCAAAGTTCAATTTTCAAAAATACATAGGAACTAGACAATTGATCTAGAAGATCATCAATTATGGGAAGTGGGCATTTATTCCTGACGGTCACCTAGTTCAGTTTCTATAATCACTACATAATCTTAGGTTTTTGTCTTTTCCTTTAACACACAGCGCCGGAGTACCCCATGGTGATACACTGGGTCATATAAACCCCTTTTTCTAGTAGCTCTTCAATATGCTTCTTAAATTCTACCATTTCATTTAGGCCATATGGGGCTTTGGATATCAGTTCAGCTCCGAGCATAATTTTGATTGTAAACTCCACTCCCTTTCTGGGGGTAATCCACTCATATCTTTTGGAAATACCTCAGGGAATCTGTTAGCCACTAATATAACTTCTATTATCTATCTTAGCCATGAGACCATAATTTGTGGCTACCCCTTGCTCTATCTATCACTTTATTCTATCAAGGAGCTAACTCTCAATCAATCTTTTCAAGGGAATATTTTATAATCAAGATCTTTCCTTATGCTAGGTTTAGCAACTAGAAACCTCATACACATCATTTAACATATTCTAATACCCCAAACTGCTCAATGTTAGATATGATTAGTTTTGATGATGTCAAATATAGATATAAGATATTAAGAGTAAAAAGTTTGCTTAATATATTTATCTCCTTATATTGATTAACTACTATATTTAATATTGTATATCTTATAGATTAGTCAAAGAGATTGGAGAAAGAAGAGCTTCAAGGAAATAATGGGAATATCAAGATTCAAGTTCCTAGAAGAAATATTGATCAGAAGGGAATTCAGAAGTCACTGTAGCGATTGGTACTGTTTGGCACTGTAGCATACTGTAGCACTGTAGCACTGTAGCAACTGAGTGATTTTAATAATCACTCAAGTGATTCTGAAAACAGTGAAAATCACTTGCAATGATTCACCGTTCACTCGAGTGATTTTCAATTTTTCATGCTCTGTTTTCCGTTCAGTTGAGCGAGGCCTAGTTATTTGATCATATCTCCTAAAATACAACTCCGATTGAGACCAAACCAGTTGCATATGAAAATAGACTCCCAATTAGTCATTTTAACATCAGAAACAACATCAAAAGAGCTCAGATGAAGGATATAAGTGTTTAAATTTGGCCTTCATATCAGCGTCACTTTCTGGAACAGTTTTGGTATTTTGGCCATAACTCTCAAACCAAAGATCCGATTGAGCTGAAACTGGTGCCATATGAAACTAGACTTCAAGATCTTTCCATAGATATATAATACAGAAATTTTAGAGCTATATTCGAAGAGTTATTCCATCTGTAATTTGAACCCTATTTGTTGTCGAATTGGAAGTGGAGTTTTGAGTTCAAGTGATCTGAACAGAGAGCACCCGAGTGATTTTTATAATCACTCTAGTGATCAGGAAGATCACTCGAGTGATCATTAATAATCACTTGAGTGATATGCCTCATAATGTAGATCACTTCCAGTAGCGCAGAAATCACCAGAAGAATTTTTCACTGTTCTCAATTTCACTTCCAATGATATGGAATTCACTCGAGTGATATGAAATTTTCCATAATCACTTCTAGTGCGTCTGAAATCACTGTAAGAAAAATTCACTATTTGTAATTTCATTCCAGTGATGCCAAAATCACTCGAGTGATTATGTTATTTTCGTAGATAACTTCTAGTGGATGCTGAATCACTTCCAGTGAATTACAAACTTTCTCAAATCACTTCCAGTGAACCTGAATGCACCTCCAGTGAAAGTCAGTATGCCTCATATAACTACCAGTCAGATGTTATATGATTGAGTGATATGATGATTTTTGACAAAAGAAGCATGAACGCACTGCCAGTGAATTCCAACTGAATCAGTATTGCTTTCGTGGATTACAATACACTCTGGAAGTCTATGATAGAAGCCATCCAAAGATATTAAAGTTTCTCTATGCACTTGAGTTTGGTATGAGGAACTCGAGTTCTTGTGTTAATGAAGCAAAATGGAATACAGCGATTAATCCGAATGTGTTCATATGTTATGCAATCTTTGTGTTTTCACTTGCTATCATTCTTAGACATTGCTTAATATTTATTTCAAGTGTGAAACAAGAGATCAAACGTTTGGGTTGCATCTTTAAGTTCGAAGATGACTCATGGCAAATATCATCACACGAAGAGATAATTCCCAGAATGCAGAAATTCAGTTTTTGATTATTAATCCAATGTATTCATGACTAATACTTCATTGTATCAGTGGTTGAAGTGTTTCTCCAGATTAACAATGAAGATTACATGGGAAGAGGCAAAAAGATGTTTGATAGAAGTGAAGCATCCAACCGTAACAGCTCTCTCTCAGTGATGTACAGTTGTTATGCAATATCAGTACACATGGCAAACGACAGACCAATATTCAGCGACAACAAATCATGGGCAACAACCATATTCAACAAACGCTGAACTATTTGTCGGATTAACAGGAAAACTGTAAGAAGCGCTAAAACATATAACAGAGCACAATCAGCGGGAAAATATTTAAATACAGTTGCAACGTTCATTTTCTGAACGACCAATACTCAACAGAAAGCTCAACGCACCAATGGGCAAATATTCAAATACGTGCCAACGGTCAAATAGAGCAATTGACTTTAACGGACGGATGCTTAACAACGGTCCACTTCTATAACTCAACTATAAATAGAAGAGGATTCAAACTCAGAAGACAGAGCACAAAAGCATGTTGATATCCTGAGTCTTCCGCCTCTTGCACTCTCTATTCTTATCTATTTATATAGGATGTATCTGTGAGAGTGAGATTATTTGTGTTATACTTCAGTGAGAATTTATCTACTCTATGAAAGAGTCTGTAAACACACCATCTATACTTTTGTATTGATCTCAAGGTAGAGGGACCTTGAGAGGGTTGATTACCTTACGGGAAAGTTGTAGAGAGAATTTCTAGTAGTACTTTCTGCTCGTAAGACTTACAAGGTGTAAGCAGTAGAGAACGTTTATGCTCGTAAGACTTATAAGGTGTAAGTAGTAGAGAACGTTGCTGCTTGTAAGACTTACAGTGGTGTAACCAGGAGAGAACGTTGCTGCTCGTAAGACTTGCACGGGTAAGCAGGAGAGAAAGGTCTTTGGGATTGCTTTGCTCAACTTACCGTAAGAGGGTGTAAACCTTACAGTGTGTAAGGGGGAGTAACTTCGTAAGAGGTTGTAGTGGATTTTCTTGTACCTGGTTAAACAAGAAGATAGTAGATTGAAAATCTCAGGAGGAGCCTGGGGACTGGACGTAGGTCATCGTGGATTAGACCGAACCAGGATAAATCATAGTTTGCATATTCTCTTCCCTAACTTTTACATTTCCAGCATATAAGATTTACATAACTGCTTATGATTTTATACTTCCATATATATTAATTTGATAAGTTGCGAAAAGATTTTAAAAGATCATACTTTATTATCATACACCCAATTCACCCCCCCTCTCGGGTGTCAGCCAGTTCTAACATTCAAGGCCATTTTAGATTCCTATAGAATCAAACTCAATAGTTAATTCTTAAGTTACAATTCACTTGATTGCATTGAGTATTTTACTCAACTAAATCTAGAACCTCAACATCAAATGGGTCAAGAAAACATTTTTCCTTAATTATACCCAACACACATGCATGCTATGAATCATCATGATCACAATATTCAATCTATATCCTCATAGCATCACTGATAATTCAACCTTAATCACAAGGTTTAAACATTCATCATATTAAATCCTCTAAAGTCACTATAATCGTCACTCACCAATTGCCAAGATGATATCCTTTATGATCATAATCAAAACCAAGTACAACCTGAAACACAATTTCACAATTTCAACTTATATTTGATTCATATTTAACATCAACCTTCAATATCACAATATCATATTCAAAAATCAAAGATCACCATATAACACCGTATATCATACCTACATACCTTTAGCACCACAGCATCACTAAGGATTACCACTATCAGATCATCAATATATATACTATCCATATGAGCAAAGAATACTATTACCAAAACTTTTACTTAGAGAATCATAGAACCTTAGCTTAACGTGATCCGATGAGAATCCTTTTGCCAGAACATCTGCTATGATTAGAGAATCCTATTGCCACGCTCTAATAATCTTATTTCCAGAATCACTACTCTAATATCAAAAATGTCCCCTATTCTTAACATGATCCGATGAGTCATTACACAATGAATTCAAAACTAATAGGCCAGGTTTTCAAGCTGTTCCAAAAAAATTTAAACTTTCAAAACAATCATAGTGGTTCTCTTTTTATTATGATCATCAATCTTTAACCTTAGTTATTATTATCAAAGTACATATCTACTTATTTTCTGGTATATTAATGATTAGTCTATGGGCTCTTGATATACAATTGCCCACTCCTAATTTTTGATTACTGAGCATAATATCAATAATGATACCACTATTGTATGTACTGATATTACATTATGTGCATTGTTATCATTGATACTACTAAGCTGAGTATTGGTACCACTACTATGTAAACTAATACCATTACTCACTGATACCACCACTTGGGTACTGATACCATTACTATATGCACTGGTACCACTGATACTAACAAAATGGGTACTGGTACTACCACCGAGTGCACTGATACCACTATTCATTAATATCACTGGTACCACCACTTGGGTACTAACTAGTATGTCTTTACATTATAGACAATACATGTGTTAGTATACAGATAACCAATAGAGTCATAATCCCTCTTCTTCATGATTTATTTATTAATGTTTACCTCTCTACCCTTTGAGTCGCTAGCCTTCTCTGTATGGTAATTATTGGAAAGGGTGAGATTCGCGAGAATCTCAATAGTAACAACAAACACTCAAAACATATACAAGTTCACAATGTATGCTAAATAAACTATCATCACAAACAGTATTTAGCAATCAACAATCATAATCACTGGACAAACTAGTCCATATAGCACAACTGGCATTCATGGTCTTACAACCCAGGGATACACCCCATACAATTAAGCACATTAGGTCTTACTGCCTTAATGTATCACCCAGTCTTACGACCTTGTTTAAGGTCTTATTGCCTTGATACAATGCTAAGCAATAAATTGTATCGACTGGTCTTACGGCTCTATCCAGAGTCTTATTGCCCCTGTACAATGTTGAATGACAAATTGTTCCACCCAGTCTTACGGCCCTATCCAGGGTCTTATTGCCCTAGTACAATGCTGAGCAACAAATTGTACCGCCTGGTCTTACAGCCCTATCCAGGGTCATATTGCCCCAGTACAATGTCAAACACAATGCGGAAAGCTTCTCACACATATAGCATATATTCATGAAACGAATATACAGATGGTAAAACATACATGCAGAACAAGACATAATATATAAGAGTAAGAGTTACTACCTAAATACCTTTCCTGTCCTTTACCTTTACCAGACAAATCCTTCTCTGGCTTGGGCAAATGTCAAATCTCATAGATAAATGGGTCATTACTCATTCCAATTCTTTTAACACAATAAAGGTTATGTTATTCTTTACCGTTCTTTATTCTTGTTCTTTACTTAGCATTGTTGGTTATCTTTAGGACTCTTTGCATTGTGTCTATTGAATGTCTAATCTAAGACATACTAGTCTTCCAAACTCATGTTTTAAGTATTCAATGTGGTTACATTAGTCTTTATATCGTGTCTCTAAGCCTCATGTTTCTACTAATGACAATTCCCTTTAAAGGTTGGAAATTTGAGTATCAACCCTAATCTACCATATTTCATCATACAACTTTGAAAATTCATAAATTAATCTAGAAAATTCTAAATAAGGTAATTCAAGTTCCTATGTGAATATTTTTTAAGTCTTCTACAAAGGAAAAATATCATCTAGTACCAATTATAGCCACAAAACACTAGGAACCTCGACAAACCCAACTGGCTCAGAATTTATTCTAAATTTGATACATAAACTTTAACAGATCATAACTTACAATCTATTAACCCAAATAACGTATCTATACTCATATTAAAGCATAGGTTGTATCTTAATATCCTATAAAATATCATAGTCTTTGGACAAGGTTTGATCCATCAAAACATCACCCAAAGCAAGTTGATTTCTAAAAAACGAATATGGCAACACTAACCACAAACAACCTTAAGTTCTAATTTTAGGGTTTAATATCCAATCATCCAAAAATCATAACCACAAGCTATTTACACATAATTGTACTTGTAGAATCCATTTCAAACCTCAAATTCAACAAAATCTAGTTCCTTCCCTAAGAACCAGATAAGGCCAAAACTTAGGTTTTCCAGGTCAAAATTCTATTTCTATTCATGTAATTCCAAAATCAGCTTCCCACCTTTAACCCAAATAATTTCTTGTTATAAATCCATTAGAAACCTTAAAATCAAAAAAATCATATTCCTTCCTAAAGTTCTAGTCCTGGCCAAAATATAGCCCTTGTAATACCCCGAATTTTGGGACTACAGGTTAGAGAATAAGCCCAAATAAAGTAGACTACTAAGCCTATTTTAGTAAGATTCCCATGAATGAATAAGAAATCAAATGGCTATTAGAAACTGCACTTGGAATAAAGTATGAATTTCAGTACGAATTAGTCGAAACAAAATACCTTATTCCTTTTGGATATGTCAGTATGACATAAACCCTAACCTGGATCAAAAGGAAAAGGGAAGAAGTGTCTAGAAAGAATTAAAAAATAGAATTGAAATAATTAATGACACAATAATTAATATTACCATAATCAAGGGTAAAGAAGTCAATTGCCACTTGATCTTAAGGTTAAAATTAGAAACCTAAAATGAAGGGTCAAGATTTGCTCTTGAAAAGAAAAAGTAATCATGAGGTTGAAGAGCAAAACTCAACTCCCTTCTCTCATGGTTTAAAACGTCCATGAGGGCACAAATGGAAGAAAGAAGGAGTTGGTCAAAGTGTCAAACCACTTTTGCAAGAAGACTTGGTCCAACTTTGATCACTTGCACCTAAAGGGTTTTGGTTAACATATTTGCTCCCTTCTTGAATGAGCATTTCGTCCAAAAGCAAGAAGAGGAAGGAAAGAGAAAATAATTAAAGCAAGTTTGTATCAATGACCAAGCCAAAAATAAGAGGAGAAGGAAAAGTCAACATGTCTTTAATCTTGTTACACCTTGAAAAGTTGACCAACAAGTAAGTTGTCTAGAACAATTTGGTTAATATTTCCTCTCCCTTTTTGAATGTTGGATTCGTTTAAAGTAAGAGGAAAGAGAGAAGAAGTAAGTCTTGAATTAAACCAAACCAAACTTTGGTTAGTTAACTCCTTCACTTTTTTAAGAAGCATAATGATAGCTACATGTTATTTTCTCTTCTTTTCTCTTTGGAAAATTTCAGCCAAGTGTTGTGGGGGGTTGAAGTTAAATGGTCAAAACATGATATTCCTCCCTACATATCACTAAAGTTGGCCTAAGGCCCAGAGAGAGAGAGAGAGAGAGAGAGAGAGAGAGAGAGAGAGAGAGAGAGAAGAATCTTGAAAAGTAAAGAAGCAAGGTAGGTGTTCTAGCTTGATTTTCACCCTCTAAATCACCTTTCTAGCTCTTAAGGTCTTCATAAATGATGTTTCTCTCACTGAGAGCTATATTTATATGGTTTTATTTTCTTAAAAAAAGGTGTTTTGAGTTGTCTACAAAGTGTCAAAGTTGGAGAAACAAAGAATAAGCTCTAGAAAGGGCAAGAGGTGAGTATAAGCTTTGATTTGAACCAAGTATCATGTTGATTGGTTTATTGTGGTGAATTTTAATGGCTGCCCTAATTTTTGTTACTCTATGGTTTTTAGGTTTTCATGATTCTTTCACCAAATACATGTGGTTATATGATGTTTTGGAAGCATATAAACCTTGTTTAGTGAGTAAATTGTGAATTGGTGACTTGTTTTGAACCCTATTTTTTTGTCATAATAGGGAACATAGAAGGAGTATGATTTTGATCAATTTTATGCCATAAATGAGTTCTACACAAAAAAAAATTGTATGGGAATAGTCACCGGTTGTGAATTTCGGATCATCGGTATGAAAAACCTAAAGTTGGCATAATGCTGCCAGTTAGGGTTCCTGCGTGGCAATCTAAATGTATTGTATTTTTTAGTAATAGAATGTTGTCCAATGGCTATGAAAATTGATAGAGTAAAATTAGACCTATCAAGCTTTAATTTGATAGGTCATTTATGCTATTTGGATTAGTACATTAAGAATTATGAGTTTTTGAAGTTAGGCATTGAATCTGGAATAAATTCCGTGGCAGTGAGAATTAATTGAGAATTCTAGGTATGTTATTAGTAGTAGGGTATATTTTTCCTGTAAATTATACTTAATGAGTGACACATAGAATTTTAAACCACCCCAATTAGAGTTCTATAGAATTAGTTATAAATTTTCAATGGTTGGTCAAAATGATAGCAGCTTTTAGCTACCATGCAAATTAAGAAAGAAAACAGCCAAATGTAATTAGTATGAACTTTAAGGGTAAAAGTAAGCCTATGAGGCTAAGTCAGCCCCATTGGGAATTTATTTTTCATGGCACTAATAATATGATATTTATTTAGGGCCATGAGAAGTCAAGAAAGAAAAAGAATGGAAGAATTTCCAAGAAGCTCAATGGTTGGAAGATAAGGGAACAAGAAGAAGGGCTTTGTCCATAAGGTAGTGAACTTACTTAACTTACATTTATTTGATATATGTGATATGTATTGATTTGCAATATTACTTTACTTGATTATGTGAAACATGTATGAATGAATGAAGCTATGTTTCTGCTTTTACTGTGGCCATGAGTATGTTGCACGAAACATTGAGTATGCAGAATATCATTATGTGAACATAAGCCTATATAAGGCAAGCATATCATACACTAGCATTCATCTTACATGCATTGTCTGTAATTTTTGCTATTGACATTCTCCCGAATCTCACCATCCCCCACCAACCATATAGGTACTTGAACAGGAAAGAGGAGAATGCTTGAAGATAAATCAAAAAGAAGAATGATAAAGAATTGAAGAAGAATGTGTATTAATTTACTTTATGTAAATTAATTTCATGACCCGGATATTTGTATGAATAGTATGAATAGTAATAATAGACGCGTATTAGAATTGAACTATAATTGGGATCGCTAAGAGAAAGAATAAACTGATATTCGGTAAGAATAACAACTAAATAGTCATGAATAAGTAATTACCTTAAGCAAATTAATAATGAACGCTTCCATATACGTAATAAAGGGGATATGTAAGACGGGTCTTACAGCCTTAAGACACACAATCATGATTTTGAAATTTTAACCTCAAAACTTGCCAAATTTCAATCATATCGTACTCAATCCTTATTTAACACAGTATTCATGTTCATAAAATGATCTCAAGCCTAAGATTAATCTTGGCTAAAATTCAGGGCAGCAACATAACCTCATAAAAACTTAACAAAACCTCAAGATATTGTACTCAAATCAAAGCTTAAGCTTACCTTTATCTGATGCTATAACATGTTCCTGATTCTCCTGACTTCCAAACCTTTTAGACAAAACCAAACTCCTCTTTTCAAGAATCTAAAACTATAGAAACATTGATCTTTATGAGAGGAACAAGTTTGTTGAAGACTCTAGGAGCTAAAACATGATTTTGGGGGTGAAATTGGCTCAAGAATACTTTCTCTCTCTTGTGTTCTTCAACATTTCATCCTCCTTCTCTCCTCTTTCTTTTTCTCACTATTTTTCTCTTATTTTTCTGCCTTAGGATGAAATTTAAAGAGTGGAGAGGTGTTAGGGTTAGTTGCCACATGTACGTCTTAGTGCTCGGGTCATAAGGTAACACATGTCCAAGTGCTTAAGTCTCAGAGTGCCCAGCACTCTTTCTTGAAAATCTGACTTCTTTTCTTCCTCCCTCTAAGCCGCCTAATGCTCCCTTTCTTAGGCCTTTGGCTGACTTAATGGGTCAGGGGAAGAGAGGTCTAATGATTTCTTCTGACTTTCGTGGGAAGGTCAAACACATGGCTTAATCGAAGACCGGTAAGTTGTCCTGGCTATTTGGACATATGTCACATGAGGTGGCTGGGCGGCATCACACCATTAGGCCAACCCAAAAGATAAAAGTTGAAGGAGCTGAGGTGGTGCCGCAAGACCGTTCCAACCCAAAAGTTTACATAAAGTTACTTTATTAAAGCTACTTTATGAAAAGCTTCATTATGCTTGTTTGTCCACGATTGCACCACATGTCTCTATGTCTTTAAAACTGAACCAATTGTGTCTATGTATTCTCAAATGGCACCACATACTTATGTCTTTTCCAAAAATACAGGGTGTATGTGTCTGCCCTGAAAATACAATGTACACACCCATGCTTGCATATTTTATCCGACTAATTAGTCACATGTTTTATAAAGAAGCTAGGTGGCATTTTTCTATCAACCAAAGGCCACTTTGTGTGTGTGTGTGTATGCTTGTGTGTGTGTATCAAAATGGCACCAAGTGTACACAGACATAAGTATGTTTTATCCAACTAGTTACACACACTAGGCAGCACTGGTATCCAACCAGTTACACATACTAAGCTACACCGGTTACTAAATTCTCTTGATGTTACAATTAGAATAAAAATGCAACCCTTGCTAAACCCCAATGCCTGGATAAGAGAAGGCAAAGATCGAAGAACAACAAACCAAGAAGAAGAAGAAGAGATCAGACCTCAGCTCTACCAAAGAGAAATAAAAGGAGATTGCTAGCTATGTTTTGGTTTTTAACTAAGAGAGAACTATAAAATGTAAATAAACAAGGAGAGGCTAAAAGAGAACGATAGTGGATGTTGGAAGCATCTAATTATCCACTCACTGAACAATTTAAAGTTATTGCTAATATCCATTGGTAAAATGAGCTAAATGTCACTTTTCAACTTTTTCTTCTTTCCATATGTCATATGAACTCCTTGTCTGATGTGAACCAAGAATGCAAAAAAAATATTACTCCCTCCGATTATTAATATAAGATCAAGTTGACATTTTTTTCAAAGATTAAGGAAGCTAAATAAATTATTTAATCATAGCATATATTTTTTTTTATTAGATTATATATCAGTTTATAGATCAAACAAATTAGTTTGAACATTTCTTTTCTCAACCTATACTATAGAAATCCTTGTCCTAATGGCTATTTTTGTCGAAGTTGTTAGAGCAAATGGTGTATGGGTTTCCTAAAGCTCCCATGGATAGTCCAATCACCACATAGTGCACCACAATCCCCACCTCCAGCACTTACATTTATGGTCAAGTGATACATGTCAAACCCCTTAATATTTTGACATTTATCAGAGTATCAATGCACAGTTCAATGGGCATACAGAAATATTACACTATACTGATATAAAATTCTTGATTACAATACAGGAATTTTCCCACAGGGTTTGTACATGGTACAATACACATCCAATACAAAGAAAGACTAACAGATAACCAACAAAGAATTCCTTAAATAAGCACCAGACCTTTATCCACCAATATCTGCTACTCTGCCCTCTGAGCCTTTTCCTCTAGGTGAGTAAATTTTTAATTTATGGAAAGGGGTGAGATTCATACAAACCTCAGTGGTAACAAATATCAATCATATAAAATGTAAAATATAAACATGTAATGCATCATTTATCATGATGCAACAATCAAAATGCCATGCACATGTCAAACAATGGACAGGAACTAGACAGTGATTTTGTCCAGATCAAAATGATCGCCCGTTCCTGATCTGCATAAATCATAACTCGTACATAGGAATTCACCACAGAATTCACCTATGTAATGTGATCACATAAATCCAAAGGCTATGCAGCACACAGGTAAGCACAACCTAGCTATATAGCACATAGGTAAGTATAGCTCCCAAACACCAAATCACTCAACTACAATATAATCACATCGCATGTGATTACATCCTATGGGTAACAATACCACATAGGCCCATCCACCACACATGCAAACACATTATACAGAGAATGGCACGGCAATGCATATTAATATTCACATAGAATATGAAAGATAGAGTTACTACATGGACTCCTTTCTAAAACCTATATATTATTGGTCTTTTAACTTTCCATCCAGCTCGGGCAATTATTGAATCCTAAAATTCCCAAAGTAATTGAAAATGAGTTATTACTCATTCATACTTTATTTTAGAATTTACAAGTTGGTTATCATATCTCAAAATTGCATATTTACCAAAATGCCCTTGGGGTACCCGGTCTAATTCCTTTTTTACCCAGTATTTTTGTACTTTTCAAAAAATTATGAATCAGGCTACTCTTGCATGTTTTAGCATGTAGAATCCATTTTTGAACTTAGATTAGGAAATTTCAGCCCAAATTACAGATTTATCCTTGTCATCCCTAACTTAGGGTTTTAGGGGAAAAATTGTCATTTCACATTTCGGGGCTTTTTAGACTTCACAATCTACATGAACCCTACACAATTTTCCCTTCGAATCATAATGGAATCATTAAAAACATGAAATTCCAGCTCTAACCCTCATTTCTCACCTTGGCCAAAACTTTAAGGAATTTGGGGAAAATTGGATTTTCATGATTTTATTCCTTAAAACACCTTGTTCCCACTTGTTTCCACTTATTTATTCATTCAATCATCACTTTAACATATTCAATGGAAATTTGGGCAACATATCCCCTTATAATTTGGACATCCCAAGATACAAAAACCACCACAAGTAACCAGATTTCCAGCCAGAACATAACCACAACACAATTTTCGGTGAGAATTTTAAAGTTTGAGCAACTTACCTTACTTCTTCTTCTTCTACTATACTTGGCCAAAACTTCCCCTCTTTTATCCATGAGTTTAGTTTTTTGGATGGCTAATACAAGAGAATAGGGAGGCTAAGAGGTTTCTTGAACTAGAACACAAGACTGAGCAGAAATTTCTACATACTTACCTTGTGCTTATGCCTTAGATCTTAGTTCTTCCTCCTCCTCCTCTTTTCTCTCTAGCCCTCTTCGTCTTCTTCCTTTTCTTTCCTTTGACTGAAATGGCCTCTCCCTTTATAGAGAAATATGGAATTCTCTAGACATGCATAGGTGTTATGCTTAGGTATCCCTTACATATTAATATTTTATTTTAATTAAAGCATATGACTTATTATATAATTATTTTCTTCTATAATTTTCTTATGGATATTTCCATAAGAATCTATCTGTCCATTCCCTCTTACTATATATATAAAATTTTCAAATTTATTTATGTAGTCAAAATGACCATTTTGCCCTTGTAATATTTCCATTTTCGCAATAATTGAAAAATTGGCAGAATTTCCATCAAACTTTAAAAATTCATATCTAATTGTATAGATATCCAATTGGAATGTTTCTAAAGGCTATGTGACCCTTATTAAGTCTATTTTCAAGGAAAAATATAGCATTTTTCCAAATAGAAGCTTAGAATTTTTGTCTTTGAACACTACCATAGAAAAATTCCCAATTTCAATTAGCTAACTTCAAAAATTCATATCTCCTTATGTACATTCTCCAAAAGTTCTATATGACCTATCAAATTAAATTTTGTTATATCTAATTTCATTCTGGAAAGTTTCATAATTGTTTGACAACATTTTTCTATTTAAAAATATTTCCAACATGACTGCCTTACGAGGAAACTTACCGACAACATCCTTATCTTATGTACTAGATAATTATGTTGTTTGTGACCTTTAATTGCCTTGTTGTGTCTCTTGATATGCTCTTTATTTCACCATTTCATTCCTTTAATACTACTAAGGTATAGAGGAATTTTGGTAATTGAAATTTGGGATATTACAATACAAGCTCAATCAACCTTTATGGTAGAATGTTGGGCAATGCTTCAGGCCTTTAAGTATACTAGAGAGAATGAATTAGCTAATGTTAACCAATAGGTATAGACTCTGGAGTGGAGATGTGACTTGCTATTGGAACATATCCACACTTTTTGAAAAGAACTCAAGAATTATTGTAGATGGATTCTTAAAGAAGTGAACTTAGTAGCTAATTGGGTTGCTATGGATTCATTGGATGAGTCTTGCTTAGTTGACAAGGTTGATCGACCTCCTACACAGCGGTAGAACTTATTGATTACTTTATTTGTAAGGCTCTACATGTTATTAGTTTTAGCTTTAGTTTGATCTATTACCTATTAGACACGTCATTTAATTATAATACTTGCTAGTGAAATGGATCGACTTTGAATTACACCCTCTGCTAACATGATTCAAACCTCTAAGCAACAACCAAGAACACATTAACTAAGGATATTGAAGATCAGTGATAATTGAATATTTATTACACTCATTTGTATCTCTTGATTAATAAATTTATATTGTTTAGTAATAAATAATGGGCTTTTATGCTTATTTGGGCTTTGAGTGTTTTATTGGATTTAACATATTTTATTAATAAAAATTCCAGATTTACAACCCTTCTCTATTTTGATCATAACTCTTGAACCAGATATCCGAATGATCTCATTCTTGTCTCATTTTTTAGATGATTCAGAGGGCAACAATTGATATGAAGACTTGAAGGGAAGATTCGGACAAGAGGATAGTCAAAAATGTAGTCAATGTTATATGTATTTTTCTGGATTTTTATTGGGCCCAAATTTTCTAATGAAGCACCATTTATTATTAATTTCTGTTTTGGGCTGAACTGATGGGCTTTGACCCATGTGACAATTAGGTTTTTACTTTGGTTAGCTGAAACAATAGGGCAGAACGGATTTATGATGTTTTTGGATTGAAATCAGAAGTTCTTCATTCTCTGAAAAATGTTCTTCATTCATTTTTCGGATTTTCCAGCCATTTCGGGCTAAGCTTCTGTGATTGACCTATGGATTGAGGATTCACGTTTCCAATCAGAGGACATACTTAAGACGGTAACGTAACTCATTTCTATTTACTCTAATCGGATTCGATTTCTGGAATAGTTCGAACGTTTATTTTAATATTCGGATTGGTATATCCCAAGGACACAGTTCAAATTGGGTTACAGTGATACTGTGCGATCACACAGTAGCACGCCACGCATACGAACAGAACCTAGACGATCGTCTAGTCGAGGGATTTTCTGGACGAATACAGAGATTTCGGTTCGTCCAGAACCAATCACGAGTTCGTTATAATTTTCGTCCGATGATGGTAGGAAACTATGAATCCCAATTCTAGGTCAGTCGTTTTAATCTGTTTGGTCTAGTTCCTTTTCAATTTCAGTCTTTAATCTGAGTTTATTGTTCGTTAATAGTTTAATTGAACCCCCCCAATCGATCATTGTTTCGAATGCTTTAGACTGCATGTAAATTCTGTGGGAAATGATCCAGGTTCTCTGTACTGCAAATTCTCATTGAAACTGGTTATTTTATGAGAACTCTACAATTCTCGATCAAAATTTGGCGCCGTTGCCGGGGAATTTGCATAGGTCTAGCAGTAACAGTAGTGTAGTGCTTGTACAAGTCCATCGTTTAGACCACTTTTTCAATTTTTTTTTTAAGTTTTTTTATTGAATTTTTGGGTTCCCGGATAGTTTAGAAGTTGTTCTGTGCAAGTCCCATAATTTTTAAAAATCATTTGGTAGTGTTTTTGAATTTGTTTTGGTCAATTTCTAGTGTGGGCTTGCCATTTTGCGTTTTTAAGTGTTCTGGTGGTTGTCCTGATTTTTCCCTATGCTGTATGACTAGGAGCAGCACTAGTGCATCTGATCTGTTGGACATAAATCCTGAAATAGAACGCACAATTCTTGCTGCTAGAAGGGCTGTTAGGTTAAGTCAGAGGGTTATTACTGAACCTGTTTCTGTCTCTTATGATTCTATTGGCAACACTTCTAGTCCCTCAGACACTATGGCAGATCAGGGAAATAATAGGACTTTAAAGCAGTTGACTGCACCTGGTGATAATTATCAGCCATTGTGTATCCAATACCCTGCCCTTGGCGCTAACCTTGAACTTAAATCTGGACTTATACATTTGTTGCCCAAGTTTCGTGGTCTTGCAGGTGATGAACCGCACAAGCATCTGAAGGAATTCCATATGGTATGCAGCACAATGAAACCACAGCATATTGATGAAGACCACATTAAGCTGAGAGCCTTTCCTTTCTCCCTTGAGGATGGAGCGAAGGATTGGTTATATAATCTTCAACCGTCATCTATTGGAAGTTGGGCTGATATGCAGAGATTTTTCCTAGAGAGATTTTTCCCTTCTTCAAGAGCCACTACAATTAGAAAAGAAATCAGTAGAATCAAGCAAATAAATGGCGAAAATATGCATGAATACTGGGAGAGATTCAAGAGGTTGAGTGCTAGCTGCCCCCATCACCAGATAACTGAGCAGCTTTTAATCACTTATTTCTATGAGGGTCTTCTACCTAATGACCGAAATCTGGTGGATGCTTCTAGTGGTGGAGCCTTAGTTAACAAGACACCCCAAGACGCCAGAGATTTAATATCCATTATTGCAGCTAACTCTCAACAATTTGGCACTAGAGCAAATAGCAGTGCTGTGTTCCAGATCAGCGGATCCAATAATTCTCACCAACGATTGAAGAATAGAATTGATTATCTAACCTCCTTGGTGAGGCAGCTGGCAGTGACTCAAACAATGCAGTCTTCCACTCCGCATTTGGGCTATTCATGTGGTTTCTGTTCTGACCCCTCTCATCCTACTGATTCTTGCCCCACCTTGTAAGACAACACATATCACGATCAGTCAGTGGCTGCTGTGGGCGTCTTTCCAGGGAAGCCACAACACCGGTAGCAAAATAATGCCTTCTCCAATACATATAACCCTGGCTAGAGAAATCATCTGAATTTTAGGTGGAGCCAAAATCCGAGTCAGATTCAGAACCATAATAGTCATGTGCAACAGAGTTTTGGAAATTACCAACAGAGACAGTTTCCATAGAACAAAAAGAATTTCCAACAATTCGCTCCTCCACAACAACAGCCGACCAGCAGCAGTGGTTCCTCACTAGAAGAAATGATGAAGCAACTTGCAGCAAATAGTTTGCAATTCCAGCAACAAACTGAGGCCTCCATCCAGAGTTTGCAGACTCAGATTGGGCAGTTGGCAACATCATTGAACCAACTCCAGCCTCAGGGATCCAATACTCTCCCTTCACAGACAATTCCCAATCCAAAGGGAAACGTTAGTGCTATCTCCCTACGGTCTGGTAAGCAATTACAAGGGCATAAACCAGCTGCAGATGTGACTGAATCCACATCAGAAAAAGAGGCAGTGAAGCAAGGTGAAGAGGAGTCTGGAGTTCCTATTCCTCTTCCTTTCCCTCAGAGAGCCCTTCAATCCAAGAAGTTGGCAGAAAAAGTGCAAGACAGTGATATCCTTAAGACATTCAAAAAAGTTGAGATTAACATTCCTCTCTTGGATGCCATCAAACAGATCCCCAAGTATGCCAAGTTCCTAAAGGAGTTGTGTACCAACAAGAGGCGACTGAGAGGGACTGAACGAGTGAGCTTGAACCAGAATGTCTCAGCGCTTCTCCAACAACCCATGCCTCACAAGTGCAAGGACCCAGGTACGTTTTCTATCCCTTGCATTATTGGTAATTATAGATTTGATAATTTCTTGGCTGATTTAGGTGCTTCCATTAATGTTATGCTTGCATCTATTTATAAATCCCTTGGTCTTGGTCCCTTGTGACCTACTGGTGTTGTTGTCCAACTAGCTAATAGGAGTAATGCTCATCTTGCTGGTCTGATTGAAGATATTTTGGTTAAGGTCAATGAATTGATATTCCCTGCTGATTTTTACATTTTAGATATGGAGGATGAATCTCCTAGCAGTAGGTCCCCAATCATTTTAGGGAGACATTTCTTGAAAACAGCTAAGACTAAGATAGATGTGCATTCTGGTACTCTTTCCATGGAATTTGGTGATATTGTTGTGACTTTTAATATCTTTGATGCCATGAGAAATCCTAGGGAAGAGCATTATGTTTTGTGCATTGATGTGATAGATGAGACTGTTGATGATGTTCTTTCTGCTTGGTATCCGGATTTTGCATCGTGGGAGATTATGTGATATGTGCATGTTCTGACACTAAATGGTGCCCTGTTTGCACTGAGATTGATGATGTACTGTATGGAGATATTGATTTGATTTCTAATTCTACTTTACTTGTGGATCCTGATATTAATTGTGGTGAAGCTGAGCTTCATTCTGATATTGGTGATTATGAACTAAACCCTGATGTTAACAGTGAGCTGCCTAGCCACAGTTCTGCTTCTGTGCATGTAGTTTCAGGTATTGCAGGTGTCTACACTTCTGAAATGATCCAATTACCTAAGCTTCTTCCTTCCATTCAGTAGCCACCCAAGTTAGAGTTGAAGTCATTGCCAGCTCACTTGAAATATGCCTTTCTAGAGGTAGATGAGCAACTTCCAGTCATTGTGGCCAATAACCTTCTACCTGATCAAGAAGAGAAGCTGCTGAGCTTGTTGAGGGCCAATAAGAAGGCAATTGGGTGGAGGTTAGCTGATCTTATTGGCATTAGCCCTTCTATGTGTATGCATCGGATTCTGTTGGAAGCAGATGATAAGCCAGTAAGACAACCCCAGAGACGTCTTAATCCTCTCATTTTAGAAGTAGTCAAGAAGGAAGTGACTAAGTTTCTACAGGCTGGCATCATCTATCCCATCTCTGATAGCTAGTGGGTTAGCCCGATCCAGGTCATTACCAAGAAGTCCGGAGTAACTGTGGTAGCTAATCAAAGGGATGAGCTCATTCCTACAAGAGTTCAGAACAGTTGGAGAGTATGCATAGACTACAGGAGACTCAACCAAGCTACCCGCAAGGATCACTATCCTTTACCTTTCATTGATCAGATGTTAGAGCGTTTGGCTGGTAAGTCTCACTACTGCTTTTTGGATGGTTACTTGGGGTACTTCCAGATCCATATTGCTCCTGAGGATCAGGAGAAGACAACATTCACATGCCCCTTTGGAACCTATGCTTACCGAAGAATGCCTTTTGGCCTCTGCAGTGCACCTGGTACCTTTCAGCGTTGTATGGTAAGTATCTTTTCTGACTTTCTAGAGGATTGCATGGATGATTTTACTGTGTATGGGTCTGATTTTGATGCATGCTTGGCTAGTTTGTCTAGAGTCTTAAATAGATGCATTGAATCTAATCTTGTGCTAAATTTTGAAAAGTGTCACTTCATGGTTGAGTCAGGGATAGTGTTGGGACACATTATGTCTAAAGAGGGTATTAAGGTAGATCCTGCTAAAATTGATGTTATCACTGCTTTGCCTTATCCCACATCTGTGCGGGAAGTTCGTTCTTTTCTTGGCCATGCAGGTTTCTACCGACGCTTCATTCAGGATTTTAGCAAGATTGTCTGACCCCTGTCTAACCTTCTAAATAAGGACACCGAGTTTGTATTTGATGTTGAGTGTAAGATAGCCTTTGATCACTTGAAGCGTTGCCTGACCACCACTCCAGTTATCCAACCACCAGATTGGTCTCTCCCATTTGAGTTGATGTGCGATGCTTCCAGTTCTGCTGTTGGGGCTATCTTGTCTCAGAGGGTCAACAAGGTTTCTCATGTCATTGCATATGCATCCAAAACCTTGGATCCTACCCAATCCAATTATACCACCACTGAGAAAGAACTTTTGGCTATAGTGTTTGCTTTTGATAAGTTTAGGCCATATCTGCTAGCTAGTAGGGTAATTGTTTTCTCTGACCATGCTGCTTTGAAGTTTCTTTTGAAAAAGACAGATACTAAGCCTCGACTTATTCGATAGATGTTATTGCTCCAAGAATTTGATGTTGAGATCTGAGATATGAGTGGAGCACAGAATTGGGTAGCTAATCATTTGAGTCGTGTCACTCATTCCTCTTCCCCCTCTGCCATTTAGGATGATTTTCCTGATGAGAAGCTTTTACAGCTGCAAGGTAAGCTTCCATGGTATGCTGATTTAGTTAATTACTTGGTTGCTGGTGTTTTACCTTCTGATTCTACTAGGGTCCAAACTCTGAAATTAAAAAGTGAATCTAAATATTACGTTTGGGATGACCCTTATCTGTGGAGATTTTGTAGTGACCAAGTAGTTAGGCGATGTGTACCTGATCATGTGTTTGACTCCATATTACATTTTTGTCATGCTTCTGCCTGTGGTGGTCACTTTGGACCCCAAAGGACTGCTAGGAAAGTCCTAGACTCTGGTTTATTTTGGCCAACACTGTTTCATGATTCTCATTTGTTTTGTAAGTCATGTGATAATTGTCAGAGAGCAGGTAGTTTTCTCGTAGGCATGAGATGCCCCAGCACCCCATATTGTTTTGTGAAATTTTTGATGTTTGGGGTATTGATTTTATGGGTCCATTCCTGTTTCTCATGGTTTCACTTACATATTGCTTGCTGTTAACTATGTTTCGAAATGGGTTGAGGCGAAGGCCACCCGGTCTAATGATTCTGCTGTGGTGGTAGATTTTGTCAGGTCTAACATTTTCTGCAGGTTTGGCATTCCTCGAGCCATCATCAGTGACCATGGTTCTCATTTTTGTAATCGGAGCATGGGTGCTTTGTTACGGAAGTATGGAGTGATTCACAAGGTTTCCACAGCATACCATCCACAGACCAATGGTCAAGCTGAAGTCTCGAATAGGGAGATTAAGAAAATCCTTCAGAAGACTGTTAACTCTACCCGGAAGGATTGGAGCAAGCGATTAGATGATGCTTTGTGGGCTTATCGGACTGCCTACAAGACTCCAATTGGGATGTCTCCATATAGGCTTGTTTTTGGTAAGGCATGCCACCTTCCGGTTGAATTAGAGCATCAAGCTTATTGGGCCATTAAGCAGTGTAACATGGATTTGGCTAAGTCTGGGATGGAACGGAAGCTCCAATTGTAAGAGTTGGATGAACTTCGATTAGATGCCTATGAGAGCTCACGGTTGTACAAGGAGAAGACCAAGGCATTCCATGACAAGCAAATCCTAAGGAAAGAGTTTTCTGTGGGCCAGAAAGTTCTTCTATTCAATTCCCATCTCAAGTTTATGCCCGGTAAGCTTCGATCTAGATGGGATGGCCCTTTTGTGATTGCTAATGTTTTTCCTTTTGGTGCTGTTGAGTTGTGTGATCCACCTACAGGGAGGACCTTCAAAGTGAATGGATATCGACTCAAACAATTTTATGAGGGATCACAGCGGCAACCTGAAGAAGTGGACCTCATACTCACTGATGCCACTTATCCTCCGTAAACACCTGGGGAGTATTCTTCTTTCCCTATTTCCTTTTTCTTTTATTTCTTGTGTTTCTTTTTCACTTTTCTTTTCACACTTAGCGTAGATTTTCTAAATAATACACTTTCTCCTTCTATCATTGTTTAGCTATGTATATTGTGGACTTGGACATATTGGTTTTGATGGATCATGCTGTTTGGGCTGAATTCCTTACTTACTTTTTGGTAGTTGATTTTGGTGATGCTGATTGCATGATTTGGTATTTACCTTTGTGATATTTTGGGCCTACATGAATGGAATTCATCTTTACCATTCTTCCTTTTTCTGTGTGTCTCTGCTCCTGATTTATGTTCTCTAGAACTTGCTCTCTTTCTTTTTAAGGCTACATTTTTCACTTACATGAATAAATATGATGGAGTCTTGTTTAGTTTCTTTCTTTTGTTAGCCACTTTGACCAAATAGCCTTCCCTTACACTATTAAATTCCCTTTGTTAGCCCCTTTGTGCCTTTTTGACTCATTCTTTTCTTCAACCACATTACTAGCCAAAGTGTAAAACCATGTTATACCGCACCTTGGAATCTACTGAGTATTGGTTTCACTTTAGTTTTGTGTTTACATGTGGGGGTTGCCCAGGAGTACCATAATTTAAGTATGGGGGGATGTTTGGATGTTTGATTTGGGAGTTAAGTCATTCAAAAAAAACTAAAAACTAAAAAGAAAGAAAAGAAAGGAGAATGAGGGATGTATATTTGAAAGGGGATATTCCATTGATTTGAGTGTTATTATTGTCATGCTCTTTCAAATTTTTGGTGCTTAGCCTCACATATCCATACTTATACACACCTTCACCTTAGCCCCATTACAACCTTGAATAATAAGCTCTCTTGATTTGTGCATGTATGTGATATGAGTAGTGGACAAGTAGAAATTGAACAAGCCTATGGTAGGACAATTTCTTGAGTAGAATTTGAGTGATACACTTGTTTACCCTATACACTTTAGAGAGTTATTGAGAGAATCCTTTGAGAGACCATTTTATGTGAGTAGCATCATCGATCGAGACTACCGTGTTTTGTAATTTGATATGCGGGGATTTCAGTTTAATTGGTTGGTCTTTTGAAGCTTTGTGTCCATTGTTCCAATTTTACATTGTTGGCAATTGTTAGAAAGGAGAAATTTTTCTTTTAGTTTTCTCAGGAGTGCAAAATGATAAGTGTGGGGGAATTTGATAATTGAATATTTATTACACTCATTTGTATCTCTTGATTAATAAATTTAGATTGTTTAGTAATAAATAATGGGCTTTTATGCTTATTTGGGCTTTGAGTGTTTTATTGGATTTAACATATTTTAATAATAAAAATTCCAGATTTACAACCCTTCTCTATTTTGATCATAACTCTTGAACCAGATATCCGAATGATCTCATTCTTGTCTCATTTTTTAGATGATTCAGAGGGCAACAATTGATATGAAGACTTAAAGGGAATATTCGGACAAGAGGATAGTTAAAACTGTAGTCAATGTTATATGTATTTTTCTGGATTTTTATTGGGCCCAAATTTTGTAATGAAGCACCATTTATTATTAATTTCTGTTTTGGGCTGAACTGATGGGCTTTGACCCATGTGACAATTAGGTTTTTACTTTAGTTAGCTGAAACAATAGGGCAGAACAGATTTATGATGTTTTTGGATTGAAATCAGAAGTTCTTCATTCTCTGAAAAATGTTCTTCATTCATTTTTCATATTTTCCAGCCATGTCGGGCTAAGCTTCTGTGATTGACCTATGGATTGAGGATTCATGTTTCCAATCAGAGGACATACTTAAGCCAGTAACGTAACTCGTTTCTATTTACTCTAATCGGATTCGATTTCTGGAATATTTCAAACGTTTATTTTAATATTCGGATTGGTATATCCCAAGGACACAGTTCGAATCGGGTTACAGTGATACTGTACGATCGCACAGTAGCACGCCACACATACGAACAGAACCTAGACGATCATCTAGTCGAGGGATTTTCTGGACGAATACAGAGATTTCGGTTCGTCCAGAACCAATCACGAGTTCGTTATAATTTTCGTCCGATAATGGTAGGAAACTATGAATCCCAATTCTAGGTCAGTCGTTTTAATCTGTTTGGTCTAGTTCGTTTTCAATTTCGGTCTTTAATCTGAGTTTATTGTTCGTTAATAGTTTAATTGAACCCCCCAATCGATCATTGTTTCGAATGCTTTAGACTGCATGTAAATTCCTTGGGAAACGATCCAGGTTCTCTGTACTGCAAATTCTCATTGAAACTGGTTATTTTGTGAGAACTCGACAATTCTCGATCAATCAGCTTTCTCACATTCTATCATTTTATTGGTCGTAGCCTTTGGTGTTAACTTTCCTTCTGTAATAGTATAATTTAGTAGGTTGTTTTATTCCTATCTCTTAGATTGTAGCTCTTATGTCAAACATTAAATATGAAGCCCCCTAAAAAGATTCCTAATCAACCACTATAACAAATGAGACAAACAGGATATAGGACTTTGACAAAGAAAAATAATCTATTTTGTATAATAATCTATAAAGTGACTATGATGAGGAAAAATAAATACCATTAAAATACAATTGTTAAAAGTTAGAAAGGAAATTGTAACCAACCATCCATTCACAAAATCGTGAAGGTCCAATCTGCTTCTCTTTTCACGCACAATTTCATAGTTTTATTTTGCAACAAATTAGACTAAAAATATGGTAATCAAAGGTAACATACCTTTCATTATTTCTGCTTCAACAGATATATGTTTAACAACTACCTTTAAGTCTTAATATTAGATAAGAGACTACTATTTACTAACATTCCCTTGCCAAGTCACAATATTCTTTTCATTCTTCATATATAAACTTTTAAGCAGGGAATGACATAGCCATTCTCCTAAAATGTTGTATGTCAGTTAAAATACCAAGAACATATTTAGTATATAATTAGACAACATAAATTAGCATCAATAAGATAGTTTACCTAGAGTAAAATATTTTATAGGCTAGAGCCAACTAAATCACTCACATCATTTAAAGCAAGTTGAGGGGCGACCTGGAAGCTTGACAGGAATCTAGTAAGGGCCTCACAATAACTGGAAGGAGTAATGTAATATCCTGAATTTTGAGCCTAGAGACTTAAAGATATGTCTATATCAAGCAGACAACTAAGCCCATTTTGGGAATGGTCCCAAGAATGAGGAGAGAAAGAAAGACTCTAGGGGACTGTGATTTGGCCCTACAGGGCAGAAGGCCCAGTATGTATAGACAGGAGGATCAAGTGTCGGTGCAAATGTGCACCGGACACATATACGGTGCCATTAGGTTGATAGAAAGATGCCACCTAGCTATATCATGAGGTATAGGACTGACTGGTCAAGCAACATATGCCGGTATAGGTGTGCACATGGCATTTTCAGGGCAAACATGTGCACCCTGCGTTTTTGGAAAAGACACTGGTATATGGTGCCATGTAGGGCCCACACACACATACTCCAACCTTACGTCATCAGGTAAGCCTCGGTATGCATGCTGCAATCCCGAGTAAGACCCGAGTAGCATCTCTAGTAAACACCGATAAAGTAACTTTATTAAAGTAGCTTTAATAAAGTAAGTCATGATAGCTAATTATGACACAACTTTTATGGTGACTCTACAAAAGAGTGACAAGTGTCCTCTCATCATGACAAAGTACCAGTTACCTTTTGTGTTATCTTGTTAAGAAGGTGACAAGTGTCCCTAATGATGACACTTGTCTTTTTCCTTTTGAGGTGGCACTCCCTAAAGGCACCATCTAGCCTCTGAGTCTGGAGAATCCGCTGGTCTCTAGCCTGGTCATATACTTGACTTTCCTGAATACCAAACCCAAGATTTAGGGAAATTTTTCAGGCTTCCCTTCCCCTGACCAATCAAGGACGCCTAAAAGGAGAGAGAAGGAAAGGGACCCAATTTTTAAGACACATGTCACTTTATGACTTGATCACTTGGCACAACAAGAAGCAATCAAAGGCAAGATTAAATATCCTCCCTCCATTCTCCTTTATCTATTAGGCCAACCAAGAGAAAGGGAGAGAAAATCACAAAAAAATCACAAAAAATTGAAAGAGGATAGGAGTGTGAATAGTAAAAATTCTAGAGTTCGGGAGCGATTCTGACCCCGAATCGTTGTTTTCAACCCGTAAGCCCTTCAGGAAAGTTGTTCTACTCAATGAGAGCTTTCTTTATATGGTATCATTTTTTTTATTAGAGGTGTTTTGTATCATTTAGTTAGCCATAGTGCCGTCAGATTTTCAAACCGATTGTAGAATTGTGAAAAGGCTTGCCTAAGCTTCATTTTGAACTGATTGTCTTGAGGTTTTCACGAGTTTTATGAATTTCTTTGAATGCCTAAAGGTTTCAACCAAGAGGTATATTTGAGGTCTAATGTTGATTTAAACTTGAATATGGTGAAATCATGTGTTTAATGATAATATAAGACTAGTTTAGTGATTAAAAATGCAAACTTGGTGGTTATTGTTTTAGGCATGTTGTTCAGTCAGAAGGAAATCATAGAGAGGGAGTGTGATTTTCATGTTTTTGAGGTTTTCATTAGATTCTACACGAAAAAATTTGTGGGAATAGCTCCTGGTTATAGTCTTAAATGAATTCGAATGAAAAACCAAAAGTTGAAACTTTGTTAAAGTGCTGTCATATTTCATTTTCTGGATGCAGCTTTCTTGTGACGAGTTTTTAAGTCACACATATTATCCAATGGACATGAAAATTTCTAGAATGGTAGTAGACCTTTCAAACTTTAATTTGATAGGTAATATGTACCATTTGGGCTAGTATAGTAGGAGTTATGAATTTTTGAAGTTAGGCAATTAAAACTAGGATAATATTGTGGCAGTAAAGATTTAATAGGAATTCTAGATTTGTGCAAGTACAAGCGGCAGTTGGAGACATTTTTCTCTAAAACTAGACTTAATGAGTGACACATATAATTTTTAACCACCTAATTTGGATATTTATAGAAAAAGATATGAATTTTCAAATTTGATTGAAAATTCTGCCAGCTTTTAGCTTTTATGCGAAAAAAAGAAAGTAAGGGCAATTGGTAATATAGTTAACTTTGAAGGGTTAAGATAAGCACTTGGAGTTAGGGTAGGCCCATTAGCTACATATTGGGCTTAATGCTTTGAATTTAAAGATAACCAACCTAAGTGTTTTGAGTTACTAAGAATCAGGACAAGTAATAAATTGCCCGTCTGTAAATTATAAATTATAGGATTTGACATTTTCCAAGACGCCCACGAGATTGGGAACAAGAACATAGTTTGGAAAGGCTTCGAGGTAGTATAACTTACCTAATTTACATGTATTTGATATGTATGCTTGTCTATTGATCTATGCTATTGCTTTTCCTAATTGTGTTGAGCATAATTGAATGATTAAAGCTCTATTTACATTTATGCTATAGCCATGAGTATGTTGTAACATTGAGCATGCAAATATGTCAATATGTTAGCATGTATTTATGTAAGGTAAGCATGTCATGCATTAAGTATATATCTTGCATGCATTATCGTATTGTCTATTACTAAGATTCCATTAAATCTCACCCTCCCTCAACCAACCATAAAGGCAGTTGAGCACAAAAGAGGAGTATAGGACGTTGTGCCAGGAGAAGAAGTTGCAATAAAGAAGAGAAAAATTATTAACGTGATATACCATTGTGAAATTGATGTTTGAATGATTAATTGTATATCACTACATGACGGATGAATCGATTTTCCTAAGCACGGTAATTGAATTAGAAATGGGAAATTGCACAGTACGATCCCATTAGTTAAGTAAGTAGAAGGATTAATAAGAAAAGAAATACTCTGATAGTAATGAATAGAGCAAATAATTGAATTGTAACCCCGTAATAAAATATTCTGGTAAAAAATGGCTTTACCAAATGAATAGTGACCCCACAAATTGAAAGAAAAACAGCCAGTAATGCTTTCGCAATACATAGCAAAGGGGTCTAGGGACGAGCGTTGCATTTGGTGGTATTAGAGAAGAGTTCCTAGCATTTAGCTAGTATGCTCTGCTATTGTGAATAGTATCTGTGAGTAATATTTGGATAATCCTAAGAGATAATATGATTAAGAGTTATGGGTAATAGATAAACCCAGAGAAATAGATCTCATCGGTCTGCCGAAGGAAGGGGTAAAGCCGGATGTAGAGGCAGAAATTGAGTAGTAGTGAAGTATACCCAGTGAAAGAGGGTATAAGGTCCGGTGAATCTAATTTCAAATTAGCATATAACCCAAATTCCAACGGAACTCTATGGTTAAGCGTGCTTAGGCGAGAGAAATTTTGGGATAGGTGACCCCTGGGAAGTTAAGCAGGTAAGGCCATGGAGACTTGATGAATAGTGATTGCTTAAGATTTCTCCATGACTAATGATCATCTTAGTTAGGTAAATCATATTTAAAGGCATATAGGAATAACAGATAGTATTAAATTAGAAGAGGCCATGAACTGGTATAGAGATACGCAGTTGTCTGGGCCTTGCTGGTTAGTACCGAAGATTGATTGAGAATATCTCCTGAATCGCCTTGCCCTTGATAGAGCCTATATAAATGAAAGAATTGTGTTTAAGTGGGATGGTAAATGTGAGAGGAGCTTTATAGAGCTAAGGGAAGGGCTGACATTCACACCAGTATTGATTATCACAGGTCCTAGTGTGGCCGGTATGGTCTGCAGATAAGTTACCTGAGTGGTCTATAAATGAAGCGACTGGTAAGTGTTGCAATGAAATGAGTATACAAGATTGGGATGTGCTCAGTATAGAGGGAAAAATGGTGGCAGATGCCTCATAACAGCTGAAGTCTCACGAGATAGAATACCCCACTCATTATGTAGAGCTGGCAGCGATTAACTTTAAGGTGAAAGAATGATGATTAGAATATGCTTTATAATATTGAGGAGAGGTAGGATTAGAACCTTGTGAACAATGCTGATACTATGAGAATATAATTCGAATATTTTGAGGATTAGAATAGGGACTGTGAATCCTTATTCTAATATGTGTGTATATTGGGTATAGTTTAGGAACATGATTTCTCGGCTCAGTAGATACTAAGATTCTAAGGTTTTAAGAGTTTAATTGTAACTTAAGAATCAAACGCAATAGTTGAATTGATTCTCTAGGAATTCGGAATAGCCTGAGTGGCTTGTGTAATATCCCAAATTTTAGGCCTAGAGACTTGAGTAAACGCCTATATCAGGTAGACTACTAAGCCCAAATTTGGGAAGGGTCCCAAGAATGACAAGAGATAGAAAGACTGGCTCCATATAGGGCCTATGCACACACTCCAACCTGGTGTCATTTAGTGGGCCTTGATATACGTGTCGTACTCCTGAGCAAAACCTGAATAGAATCCTGAGTAGACACCAATAAACTAACTTTATTAAACTAGCTTTAAAAAAGTAAGAAATGATGACTCATGATGGCATAACTTTTGTGTTGGACAAATAAGAAAGTGACACATGTCCATAATGATTACACTCACTATTTTTACTTTTGTGTTGGCTCATCCATGAGATGCCACGTGTTCACTAATAATGAGGGTTACTTTTTTCCTTTTGAGGTGGTACTCCCTGAAGGTACCGCCCAGCCATTGAGTCCTGGGAATCCGCTGGTCTCCGACTCGAACACATACTTTACTTTTTCGAACACCGAACCTAGGAGTCAGGGAAATTTTTCAAGCCTCTCTTTCCCTTAACATGAAAAAGGCGCCACCTAAGAGGGAGAAAAAGGAAGACAAATTGCTTGAGGACACATGGCAATCTTGAGTTCACATCTTTTGATACTTAGCACACTAGGAGAACATTAAATTGCAAGATGAAATCACAACTTTCCATCCCTCTTTATTAGGATTTTCAGCCAGATATAGGAAAGAGAAAGAAAAATGAGAAATATGGAAGGGAAATGGAAGAGGACAAAGAAAGTATGAATAGTAAAATCCTCAGAGTTCCAAAGCCGATTTCGACCCCGAATCGCCATCGTCGACCAGTAAGCTCTTCAACAAAGTTGTTCTACTCACTACGAGCTTTATTTATATGGTCTCATTTTTCTAATTTGAGGTGTTTTGTGCCATCTAATTAGCTGGAGTACAGCCGGAATACCGAACCGGTTGTAGAAACGTGAAGGGTAAGCCTCGACATCATTTTGAACATATATGCTGTGATTTTGTTAAGTTTTCATGAATCCCTGATTTTTTTCCAAAACTAGAACTTAGAGAAAGATTATGATTTTGGTATTTTTAAGGTAATAAATGGATTCTACACATGATTTTGTGTTGGAATAGGTGGTTAACATGATTTTTGAAGGGTTAGAGAGAAAACCTAAAGATTGAAGTTGAAATAGTGGTGCTGCCAGATTTAATTTTCTAAAGGTAGTCTGGTGGTAATGTGTTTTTAAGAGACCAAATCTTGTCCAATGGCTATAAGACTTTTCACAATTTTAGTAGACCTTTCAAGCTTTAATTTTATAGGTAATATGTGCTATTTGGATCAGTATATTAAGATATATGAATTTTTTAAGTTAGTTGTTGCCAGATTAAGTTTCTAGAAGTCAGATTGTTTGTGGAAAACTTTTGGAAAAATAAAATTAGACCAAAACTTATGAAACTTTTTTAGATTTAAAGTATACATTATAATATTTAATTGTATATATAATATGTTTCATTTAGGTTGGTATATTGTGAGATATGAGTTTTTAAATTATGGGTATTGAATCTGGAAAAAATCTTGAGATAGGGCTATTGCTCAAAAATTTTGGAACTGTGTGCTCATAATGGGCAGTAGGAGATATTTTTTTCATTAAAATAGAGTTAAAGAGGGTTCCATAAAAAATGAAATCATCCCATTTAAAGTTCCCTAGAATAAGTTGTAAATTTTTAAAGTCTACGCATTAAAATTGGGATGATTCTGTGGCAGTAAGGGTAAAATGGGAATTATGGGACTGTGTGTTTTCAGGTGGCAGTAGGAGCCATTTTTCCCATATAATAGACTTAATAAGGGTCATCTAGGTCTTTAAACCCCCTAATTTAGATATTTTTAGGAAAAACAAATATGAATTTTCAAAGTTTATTGACAATTCTACCAACTTTTGGAATTGTGAGAAGATAAGAAAGTAATGGCATTTAAGGTAATTTGGGACAAGTATAGAGACAAGTCCTAAAGACTAAAGTATCTCATTGGACATTTATTTGTCATGGCTCTAATGATATGGCCAATATCTAGGGCCATGAGATGACAAAGAAAAGGCAGTGGAAGTAACTTCAGTGGTTGGAAGAAAAGGTGCAAAAGGGGACTTGAAGACAAAAGGTAGTGAACTTACCCTACTTATGTGTATTGATATGTATGCTTATGTGTTAATGTGCATAATTGCTTTACTTTTCTATGTGTAACATAGTTGAATGATTGAAGCTATGTTTTCTATTGATGTTATGGCCATATGTAAGAAATATGAAACATTGAGCATGCAGATATATCATTATGTTAACATGAGCCTACATAAGGCAAGTATATCATGCAAAAGCATCTATCTTACATGCATTGTTGGTTTTGTTTACTACTGAGATTCCCCCGAATCTCACCCTCCCCCAACCAACCATCTAGGCAGGTGAGCACAAGAAAGGAGTGCAGAACGATGCACCGGGAGAAGAAATTGCAAATGAAGAGTTGAAGAATTGTTACGTGTTGTTCCGTGATGTATTAATATTTAATGTGGTTTACTGTATAACCAGCATGATGAAGGGATTAATTATCCGAGCTCGTTAAATGAACTAGGAATGGGTAATCGCACAGTACAAGCCTATTAGTTAAGTAAGCAAATGAATTGATAAGCCAAGAAAAACCTTGATAATAATGAATGGAGAAATTGAAAAGTTAAAGTGAATAGTAACCCCATGAATAAAGTTAATTAATCTGGTAAATATGATTTTATCGAATGAACAGTGCCCCAAGAATAAGGGTGTAAGTTTTTTACTGGGAGCTTTATTTATTGATTCTCCTGAGCCATAATAATAAAGTTAACGCTCTCGATGTATAATAAAGGGACATAAGTAACGAGCGTCACAACTTGAGGTATAGAATGTGGTACATAAATGTGTATGAGGTTTCTAGAGGTTACTAGCTACTGATATAGTATAGGGAAAGATCTTAATCTTGGAATATTCCCTTAGAAAGAATGATTGAAAGTTTGTTCCTTAATGGAACCAAGTGGTAGATAGAACTAAGGTAGCCACGAGTTATGGTCTCATGATTGAGACAGATAAAAGCAAATATGCTAGTGGCTAATGGATTCCCTGAAAGATATGGGTAGAGTACCCCCGATAAAGGAAGTTGAATTTGTGACTATGCCTGGAGCTGGACCAATATCAAAAGTCCATACAAAATGACCCCAGATGAGAGGGCAAAATTAAAGAAGCAGATTACAGAACTTGTTCTCGTTACAATGGCGTATTATAACGAATCCCACGATGGGAGAGTTTCCTTGAAAGAAGTGTTTAGGTGACCCAGTGAAACGCTATTGGGTGCTCCAGTACTGTTTGTTGAAAGAAAGACAGAAAAGAGACTAAGGTAAAATAGGCTCAACAAGATAGAGAAAGTCAATAAACTATTGTTCTCATATCTTTTGTAACGGTTCTGCATGTATGTGTTTACCATCAAGTATATTCGTGTTATGAATATACGGTAGGCAGTAAGACCTATTGGACCAGTGTGTCTTCAGGCCGTAAGACCTAGTATGCATTCAGAGCAGGGTCGTAAGACCTACTGAGCAATCCAAACTTGAAATTCCGAGTAGTGACTCGACGCATGAGATTCTAGGAATGACTTGATGCATGAGACTCTAAGCATTGTCCCAAAGAGGTTGTAAAGCCTAAGAATGACGGGACAGTTAGTCTCAAGGTAATAAGACCTATAAGTACAAGTTACACCGAGGCGTCTTGAGCCAGGTAGGCTTGAAGAAAGAAGCCTGTAATTACACCTTGTACGTGGAGTTACCCTGAGCTATAAGACCTAATGAATAACCAATGGCAGATGGGTAGAGGCCCAAGGCCATAAGTTCTGATGTGCCTATAGCATAGGGGTGATTACCTAGGCTATAAGACCTCGTAGGCTACCTGGATAGTTGATGATGGATAGTGTGTCTTATGATTTCCCATTGGACTGTATGTCCTATGATTGCTGAATGTCATTTGATTGACTGTTGTGGGATGGTTTGTTTTGCATGCTTTATGAACATTACATAGGTATACGAAGGGTTTGAGGAGCAAGAGGTAAAGCCTGTAATGAATTCAGAATACCTAATAGACTATGTGTCCTAGGTAGCTAGACTCGATAGTATTCAGTAAAGATTATGGACGGCATGTCCTAAGACCATAAGACTGATGGACTAATATGTCCTTAGGCTGACAACATGTCATGTATTTGAGAATTGTGACGAGCAGAGGCTCAAGGTGATAAGACCTTATATGCAAGTTTACATAGGGTAATGTCCCTAGGCCGTAAGACCTATGTGACTAGACCGTTGGTGTTAGACCAGTGTGTCCAAAGTATATCTTGAGGCAGGAAAAACATTCAGACTGTATCAGGTCGTAGCCATGGCAGTAGAATACCCAAGCGCTGTGGGAATAAAATGATCCATAAGGCCAGAATGAAATAAGCTGTAAGGCCAGAATGAGATAAGTCGTAAGGCTGAATGTACCGGGTAGTAATCCAAAGAGGCAGTGAGGCCTGTGTAACCCAACACAGTAGGAATAGGCCAGTGGGTCCTGTATTTGAATCTATGCTACCTACTGGGTATAGAATGGATGAGAACGTTGTATGATAGGTGTTGAATATTATTAGAGATATAAGAATATGATCATTGTGTTGCATGGTCTATGAGCAGGCAAATAAAATAACTAGAATGAAAGAGATAGACTGAGTGTCTTGAGATAATTCCCTGAGGTATAGATAGTGCCATATGATCTCGAGGACGAAATTTATTGAATGGAGGGAGAATTGTAATATCTTGAATTTTGAGCCTAGAGACTTGAGGATACGCCTATATCAAGCAGACTAATGATCCCAGTTTGGGAAGGGTCCTAAGAATGACGAGAGATATAAAGACTCTCAGGACTATATGATTCGGCCCTATTGGGCAGCTGGCCCAGTATGCATAAACAATAGGATTAAAGTGTCGATACAGATGTGCACATGACACATACGGTGCCATTGGGTTGGTAGAAAGACGCCACCCAACTATGCCATAAGGTAAGGTACTGATTAGTTAAGAGAAATAGGTCAGTATAGGTGTACATATAGAATTTTCAGGGTAAACATATGTACCCTGCATTTTTTTAGTAGACACCGGTATGTGACACCATACGGGGCCCACATACACACTCTGACCTAGTGTCATTTAGTGGGCCCTAATATATATGTTGCACTCCTGAGAAAAACCTAAGTAGAATCTTGAGTAGACATCGATAAAATAACTTTATTAATAAAGTAAGCAATGATGACTCATGATGGCATAACTTTTGTGTTGGACAAATAAGAAAGTGACACATGTCCATAATGATTACACTCATTATTCCTACTTTTGTATTGGCTCATCCATGAGATGCCACATGTCCACTAACGATGAGGGTTGCTTTTTTACTTTTTAAGTTGGCACTCCCTGAAGACGCCACCCAGCCATTGAGTTTAGGGAATCCGTCAATCTCCGACTAGGACACGTACTTTACTTTTCTGAACACTAAACCCGGGAGTCAGGAAAATTTTGCAGGCCTCTCTTTCCCTTGACATGAAAAAGGTGCCACCTAAAAGAGAGAAAAAGGAAGACAAATTGCTTGAGGACACATGGCAATCTTGAGTTCACATCTTGTGACACTTGGCATACTAGGAGAACATCAAATTGCAAGATGAAATCACAACCTTTCATCTATCTTTATTAGGATTTTCGGCCAGCTATAGAAAGGAGAACGAAAAATGAGAAAAATTGAAGGAAATTGGAAGAGGAAAGAGAAAGGATGAATAGTCAAATCCTTAAAGTTTTAGAGCCTATTTCAACCCCGACTCGCTATCGTTGATTGGTAAGCTCTTCAGGAAAGTTGTTCTACTTACTGAGAGCCTCATTTATATGGTCTTAGATATCTGATTAGAGGTGTTTTGTGCCATTTAGTTAGCTAAAGTGCCGCCAAAATTCTGAACCGATTATAGAACCGTGAAGAGGTAAGCCTAAGCTTCATTTTGAACCGATTGTCTTGAGGTTTTGACGAGTTTTATGAATTTCTTAGAATTCCTAAAGGTTTCAGACAAGAGTTATATTTGAGGTCTAATGTTGATTTAAACTTAAATATGGTGAAATCATGTGTTTAATGATAATATAAGACTAATTTAGTGATTAAAAATGCAAACTTGGTGGTTATTGTTTTGGGCATGTTGTTCGGTCAGAAGCAAATCATAGAGAGGGAGTGTGATTTTGGTGTTTTTTACATTTCCATTAGGTTCTACATGAAAAAAGGTGTGGGGATAACCCCTAGTCATAGTTTGGAATGAATTTGAATGAAAAACCAAAAGTTAAAACTTTGTTAAAGTGATGCCAGATTTCGTTTTCTGAAGGCAGTCTGCTTGTGACGAGCTTTTAAGTGACCAAATATTGTCCAATGGCCATGAATCTTTCAAGAGTGGTAGTAAACCTTTCAAGATTTAATTTGATAGGTAATATGTACCATTTGGGCTAGTACAATAGGAGTTATGAATTTTTATAGGTAATTAAAACTGGGATGATTTTATGGCAGTAAGGATTTAATGGGAATTCTGGATTTGTGTGATTACAAGTGGTACTTGATGGCATTTTTTTCTAAAAATATACTTAATGAGTGACACATAGAATTTTAAACCACTAAATTTGGATATTTATAGAAAAAGATATGAATTTTCAAAGTTGATTGAAAATTCTGCTAGCTTTTAGCTTTTATGAAAAAATAAGAAAGTAAGGGGAATTGGTAATAAAGTTAATTTTGAAGGGTTAAGATAAGCACTTGGAGTTAGGGTAGGCCTATTAGCTGCACATTAGGCTTAGTGCTTTGACTTTAAAGATAATCAACCTAAGTGTTTTGAGTTATTAAGAATTGGAACAAGTAATAACTTACCCATCTGTAAATTACAAATTATAGAATTTAACATTTGTCAAGACGTCCATGAGATTGGGAACAAGAACATAGTTTAGAAAGGCTGTCAGGTAGTATAACTTACCTAATTTGCATGTACTTGATATATACGCTTGTGCATTGATCTATGCTATTGCTTTGCCTTATTGTGTTAAGCATGATTGAATTATTAAAGCTCTGTTTACATTTATGTTATGGCCATGAGTATGTTGTAACATTGAGCATGCAAATATGTCAATATGTTAGCATGTATTTATGTAAAGCAAGCATGTCATGCATTAAGTATAAATCTTGCATGTATTATGATATTGTATGCTACTGAGATTCCCCTAAATCTTACCCTCCCTTAACCAACCATAAAGGCAGTTGAGCACAGAAGAGGAGTGCATGATGATGTGCTAGGAGAAGAAGTTGCAATGAAGAAGAGAAAAATTATTTACGCATTGTACCGTTGTGAAATTGGCATTTGAATGATTAATTATATATCACTGCATGACAGATGAATCGATTTTCCTAAGCGCAGTAATTGAATTAGAAATGGGTAATCGTACGGTACGAGCCCATTAATTAATTAAATAGAAAGATTAATAAGAAAAGAAATACTCTAATAGTAATGAATGGAGCGAAGAATTGAATTGTAACCCCGTAATAAAATATTTTGGTAAAAAATAGCTTTACCAAATGAATAGCGACCCCACGAATTGAAAGAAAAATGACCAATAATACTTCTGCAACGCATAGCAAAAGGGTCTAGAGACAGGCATTACAAATAAGCTTGACAATTTTAATGGCATAGCAAGTTAATGAACAACAATAGAGAATAGGGAGCGGGGAGCGGGGTGCACATTAGCTGATACTCTTCATGATGCCCACAATCTCGGCTGTTCATTTCATCCTCGGTGAGAAATATTTCACTAACCAAAACAACGTTGTTTTGATTAATGACTCTCAACTACTCACTCAAAGTCTCAATCATAGCTGTCCATAATGTTTTATTTAAACTTCTTCTTCCCCAAAATGTTACAGACAGAGCTCGCTGAAATTCACCTTCATGCCTAAAAGCAAGCGTAGGAAAACTCTACTGATGTGGGGTCAAGGCTAAAGGCGTGTTTTTTATAGATTTTTTTATATTTATGAGTCTAAAAATGTTTCAAATATGCTGATTTATGATTTTAAAAAACTATCTTTTAGAGTTTTTATAGAGAATGTAAAAGGGCAAAATCTTTGAAGAATGTTTTAGTTTATAGGCTACTATTATATTCATTGTTAGAACAAAAAATATGGTGTTTATTGTGTTTTTCATTTAAAACATATACTCTATTGAATCTCATCTATTTCATCTTCATTTGCAAAAGTCCTTCTACTCTGTTAAACTGTATGTTCTGTTTTAGCAATTTGTGTTCATAGGTTTTCTTTTTTCATTATTAGGCGTCTGCAAGCATCTGTTCCTACTCTATGTCCAAAAGATTTCTGCTATTAGTGGCTCATTGTCACAATACAAGTGAAGGTGATATGGAAAAATTCTCTCTCTCAAGGGTGCTTCACGTTTAAGACTCTGGATGTTTTTGGAGGTACAAATTTATCACTTTTTAAACTCATTTGATGTAGTTTATTTTTTTCTAAAAAAAAATTATATGTAATTTGAGTAGATTTATGACTTTTATATGTAAGTAGGTCCTATATTTAGCATTGAAGGACTATTTCATATATACATAACTATGCAGAATATATTGACTCTCTTAGGCTCACTCATTTCTTGATTCCTGATGCTAATTGCTATTTTAATTTTGTTCTTCACATTGCACAATCCTTTATTCTCATTTGGTCTTTGGTTTTATAAATTTAATTAGAGTAAATTTACAAATCACTTTTATATGTATTTTAATTGCAATCAAATTTTTTAGTTTAACTTTGAGTTTTGATGTTTGTGTAGATTCAATGGGATGAATATTAACTTCACACAGAAAATAGGTCTTGAATTTGAAATTTTAGATGAGGGATATAAATTTTGGACCTATTATGGATGTGAAATGGGTTTTAAAATAATAAAGTAAAAATTCAATGGAAAATAAAAAAGATTTATTTAATATAAAAACTAGATGGCAAAAAAATTAACATAAAAATTAGAGCTCATAGCGTGTTTGGGAAGAAGTTTAACTATTCAGTGGAAAATAAGGTAACAATTTGGTGGACGGCTATGATTGAGGCTTTGAGTGAGCAGTCAAGATTTACTAATAAAAACGACATTGTTTTGATTAATGAAATATCTCTCACCGCTGATGAAATGACAGCTGTGATTGTGGACGTCATGGGACACATCAGCCAACACGCATTAGGCACCTTGCTCCCTAGAGTGACCAGTGATAATCATGAACTTAGAGTGAATTCAAATCTCCTTCTATTTCTCCCCCATCATTGACAATTAATTTCTACATCGAAACTGAACTAATCTGAGTAATTATGTAGCTATCTCTAACTAAAGCATAGAAGACTTGCGCAGTTAGAAAAATGAAATTGGAAGAACATAGAATTACTTTCAGCCATCGTGAGGTCACTTGAGTCTGGTTTTCATACTGAACCTTTCTCTGATGCAGATTATGAGCAACTTGCAATCAGGAGGAAACATGGGCACCCCCTTCCTTTCTCAAAGCCCGCAGCTTTTCTCTTTTGGAGGGCAAAAGAAGGTCTGAAGAGAGATTTACTCCATAGCCTTGATGGTTACACCTACACCTACACCTACACCTACTTCTTTCCCATAGAGATAGAAAAAACGTTAACAAAAACATATTCAATAGACCACTTTTAAATAAAGAACTTGCCATACTATAAGAATTGTGAGAGATTTACTTCATTTCTTCCAGCTGAGTATGATGCTGTGAGAACCCTCCCTACGTACGTCTAAGTAAAATAGAGTAACCTTTTTTGTTTAATTGACACTTATATCAATAATTTAAAAATTGAATTTTGAAGAGCCCGGCAATTTTTGAACAGGTAGAAATCCCACGCTTTTTCATCTTGCGCCTTTTCAGTGTTCCATGAGAGCAACCTCTCACAGACCCGCAGCCCAAAGGCTTGTTTCATCCTTAAACAGCTTCGACGGAGTCCTATGTTCCCAAGGCTTGTGAACAGTGAATTGAGTGTGTAGCCACCAATGAGCCATGGCCTGAGAAAAAGATATGCAAAATAGTATTTTGTGATATATTGATGATTGATGGCTTAGTCTGCAACTATTTAGAAAAGTTTTATTATTCATATCAAATTTTAAATGATTAGTTTATTATTTTTCATTATAGATAGATATTTGTTGTGCTTTAAATCTTTTATAACTTTAGTAGTGTTTTTAAATTATTAGTTGAATTATTTTCTATCATTGTTAATTTTTAAAAGATGAGTTGTAATCTTTTTTACTATGATAAACTTTCAGGTTTAAGTTTTCTCTTTTACACCATCGTATTGTTTATTATTCTAAGATTTGATCAAGTGCGTAGATAATTGAGTTTTAAGGAAAAGCTTTTATAGATAGAAAAAATGATTTTATTAACTAAAAGTCGGTTTGTTTAATTTTAAGAAGTAGTTGACGATTTTCAAATTATCTAAAAATAATAGTTTATTATTTAGAAATTTAGGACTTGCTTGTTTCAGTTTTCTTTAATGAAGAAGTCGATTAATTTTCTTACAGAAAAAAAATAAATAATTTTGGGAAAAAATTCTTTAGAGATACTTTATTAGAATGTGTTTTAATTAAAGTTCAATGAAGAAGAAAGAAAAGGAAAGAAAGAATGGCGTACAGTAAGGAGAGAGAGTATTTTGTGATTCAGTGAGGTTCACCTCTGCTCTGACGAGTGAATATATATGTGTGGTGGGGTTTTGGATTTTTCAAAACTAAATTATTTAAACAACTTTAATTTTAATTATACTTTAGTTTTTTAAACTAAAATTTATCTATATTTATTTTAAAATTAAATTCATTCTCATATTAAAATTTGATTAGACATATCTAATATCTAAAAGGTTTCATAAGCCAGCTATCAATTTTTAAATCCTTAATTAAAAATTTTACTAGTTATTGTTTACCTAATATACAATTACTTACTCCACTCATAACTTATACACACACACACTCCGATAGTATATTTCATTTTATATTTGTTTACAATTTTTTTTAAATATATTTCATTAATGCATCATAAAATCAACCTTATATATCCTTTAAAAATATACTTTAAATTAGGTACTTATATCTAACCTTGCCTAATTTCTGCCTTCATTTGCCTTATTTCCTACTATATTCACCTTATTTTTGGTTCTATATAAGTATTATTGTCAGACTCATGAGATGACTCTCTAAGTTTATTGATTTTATGTTTCTAACTTATAAAATTGTGTCAACTCACTTTTAAAGTTGTGCTAGCCGTAAACTCGGTTAAACTCACAAGAGTATACAATTTTAATGTTTATAGCCGATAAAATTGTCTGCCCTTAAACTCACCTTAGTTGCAAGTCAGACTTAGTAAATTCAAGGTTTTTTTAACCTAGTAGAGTGAGTCATACATGTGCTTGGTATAGAATGTGACAAGGACCAGGTCTAAATATATAAAATTAGAAACAAAGGAAAAAATTATATTCAAGATTTTCAAAACTATACCAGATCAGACAATCCGATCGGTCGGACCTTCACCTGGTCACAACAGTGACTCAAGTTTTGTCTTTAGGCCATTTTAGTAGTTTGATCACTGAGCTATTATTAACTTGTCATTGAGCCAGAAGCCGCTATTGAGCCGGGACTTGAAACGGTTTCATAAAAACCAGATGGACCAACATAAAAGGATTAGAAAATTTAAAACAAAAAATAAAAAAAAAACATGTGTAAAATATTTTAGTTGTGTTTTTTGTCTCAATTTTCACCCTTATAATTTTATTATAAATAAGTTAATCTCCCACCATATGTTTCGAAATCAAAAATATTCTAACAGCACTCATTTTTTATATTTTTTCCAACACTCTTTTTTTATATTACATATGTCATAATATAATTATAATTTTAACAATTATAATTTTGTTTAATTTCAATAGTGTCAACTAATATAATTCAAAATGTACTTTTGGTATTTAAATTTTATTCATGATAAGTGATATGTAATTAAAATATATTTTTTATTTTATCTTGTTCGATATATTTTGTGACTTTGTCAACTTTTTTTATTAAATTGGATTAAGGCCCCTATGTCTACTTAATGATGTGGTTAATTTTATCTTCTGTTATGCTCTAACTAGTACTTTGTAATATTTCTATTTTATTATTATTATATTTTTTCCTTATAATTAAAAAATATTAAATTTGATTAAGGATTAATTATATTTTAATTATTATATATTTATACAATATTATTTTAATTTAATTATTACGTCACCGGCTCAACTAGACGGCCCAATAAATCTGACCATTTGAACCATGACTCGTTGATTTTTCTGGCTTGATATCCAGTCCGAATTTTAAAACATTGATTATATTAATAAAAGAATAAGAAATACCAAAAATAAGTTGTTCTGTTTTGAAGTTGTTAAATCGTGATACCTTCTTCATAGTCATTTACTGTTTTGTCTTCACAGCCTCTAACCTCTCGATGAGAGTGAAGAGGGTGAAAGACTGAGAGGAAAAAGAAATGAGATAGTGTGTAAAAACTAGAAAGAGAGAGAAAGTACGTAAGTTTTGACACATATAAACCAAATTGTTTTCAATTTTATTTTATTTGCTTAATTAAAACTCTTACAAATTTATTAATATAGAGTTGATCTAGCGATGTGAAGCCCCATATTATATCATTATGGATCTCAAGTTCAAGTCTCATAAGAGACATTTTTATTGGAAGGGGTTGTCATAAACCCTAAATCATATACCAATTAATACTATAAGGAAAAAAACTCTTACAAATTTACCTTCGAGTTTATATCTATATTAGTTTGCTTAAATTGACTATACCTTAGGCCCCTCACTAGGTCAAACTTATATATCTTTAAATTCTAAAACTGGGAAAAAAAAAGTTACAATAAATATGTTAGAAATGTCCATCCTTTTCTAAAATGTCATCATTTAATAATTAACTAGTAGCTTTGAATACCACTAAGTTGTTTATTGAGGTGGTAACCAGTCTCACTCTGTAAGGAAAACAACATAATTTTAAATTTCGGGAAACACACTTATTAAAAAAGATAAAAATTCATTACATCTTAAGTCTTGCATGAGGAAACCTTGATCAAATAAAAAAAAAACTAGTTGCTTTTAATGATTGATTTCTTCAATAAATACTCATTCTTAACGATGATAAAAGAATTTCATAAATACTCTACACAAGAGACTGTTGTCTCTTATAAATAGAATTATCAACACCTTTTCCCAAAACTCTCTTATATAAAGCACATGGATATTCCAAAATATATATATATTACAGAGTACGTGTAAATAGCATTAAAGAACATACTTACTTTAGGAGTATGTTACTTGAAATTAGAAATGAATCAACTGATCAATTATTATTATATATATATATATATATATATATATATATATATATATATATATAATAATTATCAATGACTATTAAGTTCAATGTGCTAGATATGATGATTAGTTTTGATGATGCCAAATATAGATATCAAATATTATGAGAGCAAAAGTTTGCATAATATACTTATCTCTTATATTGACTAACTATTATATTTAATGTTGTATATCTTATAGATTAGTCAAAGAAATTGGAGAAAGAAGAGCTTCAAGGAACTAATGGGAATATCAAGATTCAAGTTCCCAGAAGAAATACTGATCAGAAGGGAGTTCAGAAATCACTGTAGCGATTGGCACTGTAGCATTGTTCACTGTAGCAGTATAGTTACTGTAGCATCGAGTGATTTTAATAATCACTCGAGTGATTCTGGAAAAATTAAAAATCACTCGAGTGATTCACTAATTCACTCGAGTGATGTTCAGCGTTTCATGCTCTGTTGTTCGTCCAGCTGAGCGAGGTCTGGCTATTTGATCATATCTCTCCAAATACAACTCTGATTGAGACTCAATTAGTTGCATATGAAACTAGACTCCCAATGCGTCATTTTGACACCAGAAGCAACATCAAAGGAGCTTAGATGAAGGAGATATAAGTGTTTGAATCTAGCTTTCACATCAGTGTCACTCTCTGGAACAAGTTTGGTATTTTGGCTATAACTCTCAAACCACTGATCCTATGAGCTGAAACCGGTGCCATATGAAACTAGACTTCAAGAGCTTTCTATTGATATATAATATAGAAATTTTGGAGTCATATTCGAAGAGTTATGTCATCTGGAAGTTTACCCCTGTTTGCTGAAGAATTGGAAACGCAACAACGAAGTAAAAGTGATCTGAAGAACAGATCACTCGAGTGATTCCAGAATTCACTCGAGTGATATGGCAAATCACTTCCAGTGGCGCCAGAATCACTGCAGGAATTTTTCACTGTTCCGGATTTCACTTCCAGTGATGCCAAAATCACTCGAGTGATATGAGATTTTTCAGAATCACTTCCAGTGTGAGCCAAATCACTGCAAGAAAAAATACACTGTTTTGGAAATCATTTCCAGTGATGTCAGATCACTCGAGTGATATTTAAAATTTCCAGATTCACTTCCAGTGGATTGAAAATCACTGCAAGAAAAATTCACTGTTTGCAAAATCACTTCGAGTGATGCCAAATTCACTCGAGTGATATATGAAATTTGTCATATCACTTCCAGTGGTTGCTGAATCACTTCCGGTGAATATTAAAATTCCTCAGATCACCTCCAGTGCCGTAACTGATCGTTTCCAGAGATTACCAATATGCACCAGATCACTTCCAATGAACTAATATCCATTCAAGTGATCTTCCGTTTCTGAGATATCAGTGAATGAACTGATAATTCAAGTGATGTGCTGATTTTGATAAATCACTTTCATGTTTGACAGAAACATGAAATCACCAGAGTAATATTGTGAGCCATCCGAGTGAAATGTTGTTTCATGAAAATCACCTTCAGTGAAGTAATGCTGCACTCAAGTGAATTGATATCACCGCCAGAGAATTTACTGATAGCTAGAGTGATTCACTGTTCTTAATAGAATCATGGAAATCACTCAAGGGATCTTGAGCTACACTCGAGGGATGCTGATCATTGCCAGTGGAATATTGTTTTGTCAAGATCACTACCAATGGAATATTATTTTCTTAGAATCACCTCCAGTGAAATCAAGTCCACTTCCAGTGATTCTCCAGTTTTCAGAAATCACTGCCAGTGAAGTCTGTAATCACCCGAGTGATGTTTTCTAACGGCTATTTCTCTGAGTGGATTTACAGGTTTTATGCACTACCGATCACATGGCATACACGAATCAATATTGAGCGACAACAAATCATGGGCAACATGACTATTCAATAAATGATTCAACTAACGTCCAAAACAGAAAGAAAGCAACGCTGAAACATTTGTAAGAGATCAACAGGAAATGTTGAAGCATCTGTCAAAGCACCACGATCAATGGGCATAACCGTTGAACTTTCTGTCTGAGCACACGATCGGCTTACAATGGGAAAATACTTGAATACTCCAACGGCTCTCAACCTATCTTATATAAACCGAAGCATTCAAGAAGAAGATAGAGATATTTTTACAGAGAAAAACTACAACGAACTGAAATGATGAAGTAACGAGAACCCAACTGCCAACATGCTGCTGTCATAAATCTTCATCTCTCACACTCTCCGTTAATATCTGTTTTCATTGTCATGTACATTTGAGAGTGAATATTTGTATTATACTTCAGTGAGTATCCTATCTACTCTGTGAGAGAGTCTGTAAATCCTTACAAATATACTTCTGTATTGAACTCAAGGTAGAAGGACCTTAAGAGGGTTGATTACCTTACGGGAAAGTTGTAGAGAGAATTGCTAGTAGTACTTTCTGCTCGTAAGACTTACAAGGTGCAAGCAGTAGAGAACGTTGCTGCTCGTAAGACTTACAGTGGTGTAAGCAGGAGAGAACGTTGCTGCTCGTAAGACTTGCACGGGTAAGCAAGAGAGAAAGGACTTTGGGATTGATTTGCTCAACTTACCGTAAGAGGGTGTAAACCTTACAGTGAGTAAGGGGGAGTAACTTCGTAAGAGATTTGTAGAGGCTTTTCTTGTGCCTGGTTAAACAAGAAGATAGTGGATTGGAAATCTCAGGAGGAGCCTGGGGACTGGACGTAGGTCATCGTGGATTGGACCGAACCAGAATAAATCACAGTTTGCATATTCTCTTCCCTAAGCTTTTACATTTCCAACATATATGATTTACATATCAGCTTATGTTTCTATACTTCCGCATGTATTGATTTGATAAGTTGCGAAAAGATTTTAAAAGATCATACTTTCTTATCACACACACAATTCACCCCCCTCTTAGGTGTCTTCCAGTTCTAACACAATGGCCAGAAAGAAATTTAATATCTTTTAAAAACAACTTCTAATTGGGATGTGACCTAATTATGTATCTAAATTAATCGATAATATTACAATGTTTGTTTTAATGAAAGAGAAGGACGAAAGGACAAGAAAGAAAGGCAAAGAATTAATGGCGTGCAATAAGGGGAGAAAGGAAAAAAGAAAGAACGACAAAGAATTAATGACCTGCAATAAGGGGAGAATAAGGGGAGAAAGTGTGTGTGTGTAAAGAAGAGCGAGACAGAGAGTGTTGCGTGATCAGGGATCCAGTGACTCAGTGAGTGTGACTTCTGGGGAGTGAATAGACATACAAAAACTAGTTTAGGATTTCTTACAACTAAATTATTAATATATATATATATATATATATATATATATATATATATATATATATGATTCTAATTATACTTTAGTTGTTTTATAAATAACCTTTAAATATATTTATATTAAAATTAAATTTATCCTAATAATAAAATGTATGTTACTTAAAAGAATTCATATTATAGAGACTAAATTAGAATTGAATTGAAACTATGACTAATTATATATAAATATCAATTGGTGTGTGACCTAATTCTAAAAATAAATTAGTCCATAATATTAGATATTTAATGATTTAGAGAAAAATACGATAACCATTCATATAGTTAAGTTTACCCAAATTACGAAAATATGATCTATTTAAAATATATATATATATATATATATATATATATATATATATATAAACCTCTATTAAAATTAAAATATATGTTATACAAACTTTTCTGGTCTTATATATCTTACATTTCATTAGCCCTCTTTAATTAAAGAATCATATCAACAGTTATATATTTTTTGAAAAAAATATTTTAATTCTAAATATAAAAAAAATCTTATATTTATCATTTTTTTATACTACCTTGGTGATACTTTCTCAATAAAAATTATAAAATTTAAATATGACCATACTATAATAATGCTTTCACGTATAGGTTAATATTGCATGCGACTATATATATTCATCTCTCATTACTCTCAAGTCTCACCTTACTCAAATCATGGCTTCCTTTTCCACCCAATCCGTCTTCTCCCTCCTTTTTCTCTCTTTCTCTCTCATCTCCACCCACGCAGCCACCTTCGACATTGTCAACAACTGTCCTCAAATTGTCTGGGCCGTCGCCAGCCCCGGTGGTGGCTACAGCCTGGAGCACGGCCGGACATGGAACCTGAAAGTGAACCCCGGAATGGTCATGGCTTGCATCTGGGGCCGAACAGGCTGCAGGTATGATGCCAGCGGTCAGGGTACATACCAGACTGGTGACTGCACCGGCGGCCTGAACTGCATCGGTTGGGGCATGGATCCGAACACATTATTTGAGTTCGCGTTGGGTAACCCAACCACCAACACCGATACGTACGATATATCCTTAGTGGAAGGCTGATTCAATATACCTATGGCTGTCAATGCTCTCAGAGATGGCTGCCGGAAGATAAGCTGTACGGCGGACATTAACGGACAGTGCCCTGGAGAATTAAAGGCAGCTGGAGGATGCAACAACCCATGCACAGTGTTTAAGACCAATGAATATTGTTGTACTAATGGACCGGGAAGCAGTGGGCCTACCAAGTACTCACAATTCTTCAAGAGTAGGTGTCCTGTTGCTTCCAGTTATCCTCAGGATGATCCATTAAACACCTTCACTTGCCCTACTGGTTCCAATTACGGAGTCGTCTTCTGTCCTTAAGTCTTAAGTACGATGATAAATATATATATATAACACATAATGAGGTCATAGAATCTCTGTCGTGGGTTAATTTGGTAATATTTCAATTTAGTCTGATATTATAAATTTTAAATTTGTTAATATCATATTATATAGCTTAAAATAGAGGGAAAATGACTTTCAGGTCCCAAATGACCTAATTAATAGCAAAAAAAGTCCTAAAACAAATTGCTCTGTGTTGAAAATGAATTGAAAACTATAATGCCCCCATTATGCCTCTATTTCAGTTGAAAACAATTCAAATACCCATCTAATTATTCGAATAGTATGTAGTTTTTCTAGACTAAGCTTATTGTTGTTAATTCACACAGTTGTAGTTGTAAATTTAGTTGTTATAGTTGGAAATATATGCAAAGAGTTGTAAATACAGCAGCGTGTTGAAAATGAATTGAAATGTATTCAAATAATCAATTCATTATCCGAATAATCCTTCAAAATATGAAATCTATTCAAATAGTCAATTCCTTATTCAAATAGCTTCTCACACAGAATGAGTCACTTTATTCGAATACAACTTGAATTATTTGAATAGTGCTCCGTTGACAATGAATAAGTTTATTCGAATACTTCACCTTCTATTCAAATAAACTTCTGTTTCAAATAGCCATAACTCTTTGCATATATTTACAACTACAACAGCTATATTTACAACTACAACTGCACGTATTAACAACAATAAGCTTAATCCAGAAAAACTACATACTATTCGAATAATTAGATGAGTATTTGAATAGTTTTCAACTAAAATAGAGGCATTTTATTTGAATAGTAGCAATACTATTCAAATAGTAGCTGACTCCAGCAGACTCTATTTTCGTTCAGCATGAGTGAGTTTCACTAATTTGGTCATATCACACAAACTACAACTCTGATTGAGATGAAACTTGATTCATGTGAAACTAGACTTCTAATGCGTCATTTTAAAACCAAGATCAAGCTAAAAGGAGCTCAGATGAAGGAGATATGAATTTTTTTTAAGTTGGCCTTAAAATTACCATCACTTTCCAGAATAGGTTTGGTATTTCGGACATAACTTCCAAACTACAAATCCAATTGAGCTGAAACTGGTGGCATATGAAACTAGACTTAAAGAGATTTTCATGGATATATAATATGTCAAATTTGAAGTTATATTCAAAGCGGTATGATCTCTGGAATTTGGTGTTCAAAAATGCATACACTATCTACACTCTTTTAATCATAACTTTCAAAATACAATGAGTTTAGAGCTGATTCTTTTTGCATTAGAATATAGACAACAAGCTTTCTAATGATAGGTCATTTGCTATAATTGGAGGTATATGCAAAGAGTTATGGCCATTTGAATCAAAAGTTTATTCGAATAGAATAGAATGTGAAGTATTCAAATAAACTTATTCATTGTCAACGGTGCACTATTCGAATAACTCAAGTTGTATTCGAATAAATTGACACATTCTGTGTGAGAAGCTATTTGAATAGGGAATTGACTATTTGAATAGATTTCATATTTTGAAGGATTATTCGGATAAGGAATTGATTATTTGAATATGTTTCAATTTATTTTCAGCACACTGCTTCTTTTCATTTAAACAATGGGGGCATCATGGTCTTTTTGCTTTGGGAATTACTATCAGAAAAGTCCCTCTGCAGGAGTAATTTGCTTTGGGACTTTTTTGCTATTAATTGGGTCCCTTGAGACCTGAAAGTCATTTTCCCTAAAATATACTTTAAGTCCTTTAAATTTTGATCTATCAACTTTATAAACTATAAAATATACTTTTGGTCTTATATTTTTAGCACCATTAATATTACTAACTAAAAATGTTGACGCGACAAACTCAAATGATAACTGTGCAAATAATAAGTTTTATTTTTTTATGACAGTTTTAATTTTGTTAATATATTATATTTTGATTATTAAACTAAAATAAATTGATAAATCAATATAAATGAAATTGAGATTTTACTATTTAGATTATTAGTTAATAGTAATTATTGATATGAAAATACTGTAAATGGCATGTATTCTAACATTTCTAAATAGTACACAGATGGGACAAGTGTCATTGTATTACTAGTCCACAGTATTTATAAATAGTAATATACAGGACCAGAGTCATTATTCTAGAGCCTATTATTTCTTCGTATTGTGACTTGGTATTAGAGCTTTATTTGTCAACAATGGTATCACATCTTAGGAATCCCACTAACAAACAAAACCCTAATGAAACTGCAATCGCCTCAAGAAACCCTAATTTCTCCCCCTTATAGCCACAATCATCACCTACCCTGCCACTCCCATCAAACTTTATCATCATATCTGTCATCTTGTCCTCTACATCATCCCCTTTACTTTTACTTACTCCATTTTCTTTTCCTTCCTCATTTCCCTTTTCCACCATAGCCGGAACCTCTTTTCTATACCCAAATAGTTCTGTTCCTTTGTCAAACACCTTCCCTTTCCTTCCATCGTCCTCTTCTTTCATCAACCCAACTCACTCGCCATCAATCTCCCTTACGGTCACTAGTTCTATCCTTTTGTACCCTTATATGTTTGCTGGTCAATATCCCTCTTTGATTCCCACTCATCATTATGCTCTAAGTCACCTAATGTGGTCACACAACCAGTTCCTCTTCTGAGCTCCCTTAACCAGGCTAGTCCCGGCAAGCTGGATGGTGACAACTATCTCACCTGGGAATAAACCGTAATGCCTATTATTCAAGGCCATCGACTCGACGGATACATTCATGGGACCAAAGTCGTACCTCCTCACTATGTGCTCGATGCGACAGAGCAAGTTTTCCTAAATCCGGCTTATGATGAATGGCAAGCAATCGATCAAATCTTACTCAGTTATTTGGTATAATGATTGCAAAACTTGTTTCTCAGATGACCCATTGCAAAACCACAGCTGCACTTTGAAAGGCTATAACAGAGTTTGTTGGGGTAAACACCAAATCTCAAGTCACCTATTTGAAGAGTAAATTCCAATATACCAAAAAGGGGTCGTTAAAGATGAGATAATATTTAACCAAGATGAAAGCTCTGTTCGACAATTTGACACTTGCTGGTTCGCCTCTGTCTATAGCAGATCTAATAACTCAAACCCTTGCTAATTTAGACGTTTAAGTACACTCCTATTGTCGTCATGTTATCTGAAAAGGAAAATATGAGCTGGTCTGATCTTCAATCTAAGTTGCTTACTTATGAATCAAGGATGGAACGACTGTAGAGTGTCTTACAAACATCTCTGTCTACTGTATTTGCTAATCTTTCCTTTCAACAGAGCAATTAGAATCAACATCGCTCATCAATTGGCGTGGCCAAGGAGGTCATCGAGGAAGAAATAGAGGTGGTTGCTCTTCTAACCACAGTGGTAGAAAATAGGACAAGGACAAGTTGTATTGTCATCTGTATCATAAGACTAGGCATAAGGTGCAAAATTGTTTTACCGATATGATAAGTACTGTAAGGGGCCTACTTACAATGAACACACTTCTGCTTATATTACTACACCATCACTGATCCTTCTTGGTACCTTGACACCAGAGCTACACACCATGTGACATACTCTTCAAACAATGTTGAGCCCGACAATGTGCCCTTAGGTATAAATACTCTTTCAGTGGGAAATGGTGAATCTATTAGTGTTATGCATACTGGAAACTCTGAAATGATATGTGATAATCCATGTAAATCTCTGAAGCTCAATAATATACTTATTACACCCAACATAGCTAAAAATCTAATAAGTGGTTATAAGCTTACTAATAATAATTCTGATGTGTATGTTGAGATTTACTCACATGGTTGTCTTGTGAAGAACAAGAAGTAGCATAAGATTCTATTGTAAGGAGATGCTACTCAAGGGTCAACCCCAGGTTTATACAAGATTGAAAATGTTGTGGTCCCTGCTAATACTAGTACTAGTTCTATTTATCATTTCAACGAGGGAGATAGAAAATGTTTACCAACTGCGTTTCTGTCTTCCTTAGACTCTTGGCATAGGAGATTAGGGCATCCTAGTAGAGAAGTATTACATAAGGTTCTTACTAATTCTGATTGTAATGTCTCATTTAATATTAATAAAGAAAATTCTTTTTGTGAATCTTGTCAACTTGGAAAGTCCCATAATCTTCCTTTTACATCCTCTCAATCTCGTGCTACGCACTCTCTAGATTTGATCCATACAGATCGCTAAGGGCCATTTCCTATAGAGTCTATTGCTGGATATAAGTATTACATCAGTTTCTTAAATGATCATAGTAGGAACTCACGGGTTTTTCCACTGAAATCCAAAGATGAAGCACTTTCAGCTTTTAAACATTTTAAAAGCATGATAGAAAATCAACTAGAAAGAAAATTTAAAGTGATTCAAAGTGATTAGGGCGGAGAATTTTGAGCTTTTTAGCCTATTCTTGATGAACATGGCATTCTTTTTTGACATTCTTGTCTACATACCTCTACCCAAAATAGTAGAGTAGAACGCAAACATAGACATATAGTTGAGATAGGACTTACCTTGCTAGCCAATGCTAAAGTGCCAGTGTCCTATTGGTAGGAAGCTTTATCTACTGCTGTTTATCTCATAAATAGACTGCCTACTGCTATTTTATAGCATTTCTCACCCTTTGAAGTTCTATTCAACAAGAAACCAAATTATAGTGGATGAAAAATCTTCGATTATGCTTATTTTCCTTATCTGAGTCCTTACAATTAGAACAAGCTTTAGTTTCAGAGTACCAAATGTGTATTCCTTGGTTATAATGGCACTCACAAAGGCTAAAAATGCCTTAGCTCTATAGGACAAATCTATATTTCCCGTCATGTTGTTTTTAACGAAGATGACTATCCGTTTACTTTTGGTTTTCTGAATTTCAGACAAAGTCCACATGAAGAATTGGTGCATTTTTCTGCTATCTCTCGACAGCTGGTTGACAGTTCCAATTCTCAATCGGGACCTACTCCTCTTGATGAATTAGACACAGGTACATCAAGATCATCATGTGAGGCCAGAGAACTCTCCCTTGCAGTTCTCATTTCATGTGAGGAGGCATCTAGGTCCCTCTCCCCTGCTGGGTCAAGCACACCAAAAGAGACCGTTGCCTCTCACTTTTGATTATTCCTCAAGATTAGAATCTCATTGCAATGAGGTTACTGTTGAATCTGCTAGCAGACAAGAAAAGACCAGTGATATTTCTAGCAAAGAGTTTGAAGCAACAGGCATGCATTACCAGGATGTGATGATCCTTCACTCTCCAATCAGCTTCCCTCATCTCCTTTAAATACTGAAACTTTACAATATTCTCAATCTAGACATAATGTTCATCTAATGGAAACCAAAAGCAAAAAGGGCATTTTCAAGCCAAAAACTTCATATATTGGGCTTACTCAAGTGTCAAAATCTATCCCTCATATAGCCACTGAAGCCTTGACTCAACCATTATGGAAACAAGGTATGATAGAAGAATTTTCTACCTTAAAGAAAAATCAGACCTGGACTCTTGTTCCCAAACCACTAAGACAAAATGTGGTTGAGAACAAATAGGTTTTCAAACCTAAGTTCAATCCAGATGGATCCCTTGCTAAGAGAAAAGCAAGACTTGCTGCAAAGGGTTTTCAACAAACTGAAGGTATTGACTTTTATGACACTTTCAGTCCAGTAGTTAAATCTCCTATGTTTAGAATCATTCTAACAATTTTTGTTGCTTTAAATTGAGAAATTAAGCAATTAGATATCAACAACGCATTTCTCAATGGTTTTTTATCTGAACCTATGTACATGGAATAACTAAAAGGCTTTATTGATCCTTCAAAACCTTATTATGTGTGCAAATTGTCTAAAGCTCTTAATGGACTCAAACAAGCATTGAGGGCTTGGTTTGATCGGCTCAGAGGGGTACTCTTAAGTTGGGGTTTCACTAATTCAAAGAGTGACATATCACTCTTCATATATTCTGACAACACCTAAATTCTTATGATTCTTATTTATGTGGACGATATATTAGTCTAAAATGCATATAGTTTGAAATGTTTCTCTACAAAATTACATAATATTTTCTCTTTGAAAGATCTTGGATCTCTATCTTTTATGGGACAAAGCCTATAGAGACAAGACTGGTCTTTATCTTTCTCAAGGAAAATATATTTGTGATATCCTAGAACAATTCCATATGAGCAACGCCTCTCCATGTCACACTCTTATGGCTGCTTACAAATCTCTCTCAGCTCATTAGGAGAACCTTTAACTAATCCCCCTGAATATAGAAGTGACGTAGGTACTCTGCAATATCTATACAACACAAGGCCAAATATTTCACTTAGTATTGGAAAATTGAGCCAATTTCTCTCACAACCAACAACTGAACACTGGAAGGTAGTAAAAAGAGTACTGCAATATCTAAGAGGAACCACATATTATGGCATACATATTAAGCCTCCCGCACTGCTGGACTTAGTGGCATATTCCAATGCTAATTGGGCTTCTTGCTCGGATGATAGACGGTCTGTAGGAGGTTACTATGTATTTCTTGGTGATTCACTTGTGACATGGTCATCCAAGAAACAACTTGTGATAGCAAAGTCCAGTACTAAATAAGAGTACCAGTCTTTATCCAACACAGCAGCTGAACTAAAATGGATTACATCCTTGATGAGTGAACTCAAGCTCAAAATCAAAATGATACCTATAAATCTATAATCTGGTGTGATAACATTAGTGATGCCTCACTAGTATCAAATCCAATCCTACATGACTGAACTAAGCACATTGAAATAGATGTGCACTTTGTCCAAGATCAAGTCCTATCTAAGTCTCTCAGTGTGCAATATGTTCCAACAGATCTTTAAATTGTAAATTATCTCACTAAGCCACTGCACCATGCAAAGTTTTGCTATCTTCGAGATAAAATGGGTGTCACTGTTACACCAGCAAAGAGGCTACAACAAAATCAAGAGTATGAAGCAAATAAAGAGAAGAAGAAGAAGAAGAGAAAGGAGGTCCGAAGTAAAGGAGGGAGTTAATAGTAATTGTTGATATATAAATAATGTAAATGACCTGTATGCTAACATTTCTAGAATAGTCCATAGATGGGACATGTGTCATTGTATTACTAGTCCACAATATTTATAAATAGTAATACACAGGACCAGAGTCATTATTCTGGAGCCTATTATTTCTTCATATTGTGACTTTATTAAACTAATATATTTAGTTAAGTAAACTAAAATTTCTCAATACAATTGAGTTTTAATAATATTGATTACTTCATTAGATTTTTAGATATTTTTCAATTTACACACATTTAAAATTTAATATTAATAGCATTTAATTATACAGTCATCACTTAAGTTTACATAGTCATCACATGAAAGAAGATCCTCTCATCATTCCTCATAAGCCCATCTGGACTATTGATTGGGGAAAAAAGAGAAAAGTCAAAGTAGTATTGTAATCTTTCAGATTGATTGGATGGACATGATTTAGAGATTATGAGGGATGATGAGAAAAGGATGATGAAAGAAACCTGACCCGTCATCACATTACTACACAAAACGCTTTTAACGTCCTTTTTTTAACCATTTTAACGTCTAAAAATAAAGGGACACTTATGATAGGGATGTAGAAAAGTCAGGATATGAAGTCTGTTAAAAAAGGACGTTATAAGTCACCTACGGTGTCCTTTTTAAAAAAGGGAAGCCATAGATGACCCACCTACGACGTCCATTTTAAAAAAAAAAAGACTCTATAAGTGGGTTTAGACGTTCCTTTTTAAAAATAAGAATGTCTAAAGTTATTTTTTTTAAAAAAATCGTTTATATTTTTAACTGCCCAGCAATTAGAATCTATAGAAACAATATCGAACAATTCTTCATAAACTAAAATGTTCTTACAAATAGTAAGGAAATATCTAGCATTAGCTAATTAAAGTATTGACTCCTACTAATACAATGTATAATAATTACCACAAAGTGTCTAAAAGTTGTCTACACAACTACTAACTAATAAAAATAAACTTATCGGTTATTATCAATTTATCACAAAATGCCAGAAGGGAAACTCAAAATCCAAAAAAGATTAATATTAGTGAAGGACGATAAATCAAAATGCATCTACAATGATGATAAATCTAAATCTCAGTACCAACAAAATGAATATACAATAATCTCAGTTCAAAACTTAGCCCATAAAAATATAATTAAACATACATTTTGGTGACTATGGGGGAGGGGGGGAGGAACCAACGGCATCAAAGAACGAGGACGGACAATGGCGACAAGCTTTAAAGTAGAGAGGGACGGCGAAAGATGGTGGTGGAGAGAGAGGAGGACAACCTTCAAGAGAGAGTGACGATAGTGAGAGGGAGTGAGAGAGAGTAATGATGGAAGAAAGATTTTCAAGAGAGTGATGGTGGAAAAATGAGCTTCAAGAGAAAATAAGAGTTTTGAATAGAGGAAGTTAGCTTACAGGGGTAGGCATAACCTTAGAGGGAGTGATGTCAGTGTCAGTTTGACTGACACATATTTCCTTTAGGCGTCCCTTTTTTAATTAGGGATGTCTAAAGTAAAAAAAAATACTTTAGACGTCCCTAATTCAAAAAAGGGACGTCTAAAGTTTGATTTTAGGAGTCCCAAAAACAAAAGGGATGCCAAAAGCATACTTTAGGTGTCCCTTTTTTGTGGGAACGTCTAAAAGCCCACTTTAGGGGTCCCAATTTAAATTTGAGACACCTAAAGCTACTCAGTTCCTATCAAGAATTATGATAATTAAAATATTTATCATATTTATTTTTCCTTATATGATGATTATGTGGACAATATTTGAGCTTAATGTAATGAAATTGGGTGTAATTTATAAATAAATAATGATTTTCTTCTAACAGCCTCGTAAAGCACCATATTAAGATATTGAAAAGGCATTTTTTTAAGGGATGACTGTAGCAAAATATTGTTCATACGTACTGTATCAAAATACAGCACTATAGTTAAATAAGGACTGTAGAAGATACGAGTACTGTAGCGATAGGGTGCAAAGTGGGTCGGTGCAAAAGTGGATTTGCACTGTAGCATTTTCACTGTTCAAAATCATTGTAGCACTGTAGAAAAATCACTATAGCACCCCGAATTGTTCCCTATAAATAGAGGTCCTTAGCATCTTAAAATGAGGAAGAAGGAAGAGAGAGAGAGAATTTTAATTTAGAGAGAGAGTTATTATTTTAGAATTTATTTATTACATTTTTTTTACTTCTTGCATGCCTCATACATGGATGGTTTTACCTCCTATATGGAAGGCCAAAGTAGCCCTCCTTTATGGATGGTATGGGTTGCCACCTACATGGAAGGTTTTACCTCTTATATGGTAGGCTAGATTTTCCATTTTCATGCATCTATTAGTTGTATTTTTATCTTTTTGTAATTTATTTTTAGGCAATATTTATGATGTTTTCATTTTATGTTTGTTTTGTTTTTAATTTTATCATGAGCTAAATTTTCATTTTCCTAAGGTGATGACATAGCTTACTAATGACGGATTGAATCTTAACTTATTAAATCTAGTTTTAATTTTTCCTGCATGATTGAGTTTCAATTATTGTTCTTACTGCTTTCAATTGATTGGCCACCTTTTGGATGATTTTAATATGTATGTTGAGACTGGAAGGAGATGCATGTGTGTGGATCCTATAATTAAAATCATAATTTGTATATGAAATAGGAATATATTCATATGGGTTGTGTAGTCATAATGAGTTCCATAAATCTTAATGCATGATTAATTGCTTAAATTCATATAGGGATATATTGGGTTAGCAATTAATTATAGAATTACTTGACTTTGGAAGAGGCTAGTAATTAAATTAGGGAAACTCGACTATCAATCATGTGGAATAAATTGGACTATAATAGATAAGTGATTCAATCCGAAATTTGTTAAGTAAAATCTAATCCCTAGGGCTTTTTCTCATATTTGTTTTTATATCACTTATATTCATATTTCATCATTTTTATCTCGCAATCTCAATCACAACTAATCGACCGACTAAATAGTACTAAGATTACCAATTTTGATATTTAGTGATCAATCATCATGGGAACGATACTCTACTTACTTCTATATTACTTGTTTACGACAGTGTACACTTACACTTTCTAAATACACCATCCTACACTTGTAACAAATTACAAAAATGTCACCACCTTTATTTTTTTTACTTCCCTTTTTTAAAAAGGGACGTCATTTAGGGTAGTAGAATCTATATTCAGTAGTAATATCACTTGAGTTTGTTGAGTCAGCATTTTCCATTAACAACATTAATGCATTAGAATTATAGGATCAAAAGTATATCTTACAAAGTTAATGGACTAAAAATATACCTTATATAAACTTAAAAAACTAAAAGTATACTTTAACGTATTATATATATACAACGTGAGTAGTAATTGATAGCAATTTTTTATTTTTCACAAATTAATTAATAATTTTTTATTACACTTATGCCATATTATATTCTATAATTTATCGTGCCCCATGTATTATAAATTATTTTAGTAACAACTTCTTAATTTTTTTTATAATTTTTTTTTGTTATCAACCCGTATATATTCCATACCAAAATTTATTGCTGTAATACCCCATTTTTTCACCAATATTCTCTACATATATATTTGTGATATTTAGTGGAATAAAATGATGAATTGTGAGATGTATGAATTTACAGAAATAACTCAATCGCCGGTTACATATAATTCGGCCAAGAAATGACACAAAGAGGCAATTAATGTCCACTTAAAGGCCTACTATTGTAACCAAAATACGAGCATAAAATGATAGCTTCATTTAAGTGTCAAAATTGGGTCAAACCAATGGAAAAGAGTGAGAAAATATTTATTACAATAAATCATAAAATGTGGGGACAAAACAGTAATTTTGCCATAAATTTGAAAATAATTATTTTTCCCTAATATTCCCAATAATTTCATTTAAATGGGAATTAAAAATGGAAAATGACTACTTGATAATGAATAAACCTATTTTGGTTAATTATTATCAAGTGAGGTCAAAAGTCAACCTATTGCAAGGTGGCAATGGAATAGTGCAAGATCAACATAGACTTCCTCAATTCTCATGCATGTTTGGCTAATCAAGGAAGGGAGAAGAGGAAATGAAATATTAAATGAGAAATGGCAATTTTGGACCAATCACAAGTTGCCACATGTGTTAAGCCATTTGACCTTTTAATTATATAACTCAATCCTTCATTTTTTCCTTCATTTCTTGTGCAAACTGAATCAGAAAGAGTGAGAGGGAGCTAAGAATGCAAAATGTGAAGAAGGGAGCTAGGGTTCTCAAGAAATCAAGGTAAGGAAGTTGTTACCTTGTGTCTTAAGCTTCCTAATCCTTCTATAACCTCTCCTACTCATCTCTCCTCCTTTGAATTCATAGTTTTCAAGCTGAATCAAGAGTTTTTGAGAGAGAGAAAGTGTTGGAAATTAAGAGGTAATCTTTCAAACTTGTTCCTCTTGCTTGATTGATTCTATTAGAGTTGTTCTTCGCTTGGTTTTGGTTGTTTTGGTAAGAGTTAGCTCAAGAAACATGAGATACCTTAATGTTCAAGTCTCTCCAAATCAAATCCAATGAATGTCTAAATAGCTAATAGTATGATTATAAGTAGAAAGGATGTGATTAGGCAAGAGAAAACGAGAAACCGACACAACTTTTCTGGGAATCGTATTGGATTGCCCTTTGTTGGACGTGGTAAAGGGGTAGAAATTTAATAATTCTGATGCTTCTATTGGATTTAGGAGGCCAAATTGTGTAGTGTCTATGTTGATCATAAAGTGAGAAAAGCCCCAGAATATGAAATGACTAAATTACCCTTAAAAACCTTAAATAAGGGCTGTCAATGGCATTTTCGTCATTTGGGCCTGATTTTGAACAATTGGAAGTCAAAAATGGATTCTACACTAGAAATTACGTAGGATTGGCCTAGGTCATAAATTTGGTAAAGTATAGTAAGACCGGGTCTTAAGGGGCATTTTGGTAATTTAGCACTATTAGACTAAGTTAACCAATACTATGAATTTGGAATTGTACATGAACGAATAATGACTCATTTACGGTGTATTCGAGATTTCAGGACTTGGTAATTGTCCAGAACTCAAGGCTTCCCTGAGCTTGGAAAGGTGGGAGGAAGTTGCTAGAGAAAGCAACCAGGTAGTAACTTATCTTTCATATGCTATGGTATGCATTGAATGATTTGTGTATTCATCAAGAATTTTTTGACGTATTTTGAATATGTGGGGTAGTTTCCTGGGACCTATCTTTGCACAGGTGGACGCTCAAACCAATATAACGATCAACGATGCACGAGCGGATCCCGAGGCCTATTGCACGGGTATCCCTCAGGGCCTTGTAGTATATCTAGCACTACGATAGCTTATGAGTTTCATGTGATGCATGATTGTTGTTGTGATGATTCTGATGAATGATGTTTGTTTAGCATGCCTTGTGATGTTATAACCGTATGATTTATATAAGTTGCTACTGAGATTCTTTTGAATCTCACTCTTTTTCCCAAAAACCCATTTTCAATACAGGGAAAAAGCTCGAGGGGCAAGCGGAAGGTAAATGCGGATGACTAAAGGTTGGGATGCTGAAGACCTTAGTCATTTTGATTGTCTAATTCCATATGTTTTGAATACTTTGGGATTCGTATATGTTGTATACGTTTTAGGTTATATATGTGATTTATGCCTTCTAAGCATAACAACTATGTAAGAATATCAAATTGATGAAATGATAGTTAATTTGTGTTTATGTTTCCCATCGGTAACGAAAAACAATTAAGATAAACGCTCGCCAACTCTGATAAATGAATATGAAGAAAGGACAGGTAAGACTAAATGAGATAGTGAAAATAGTTTGTGAAAATTTTACTACCCTCTTAATCCTAGGCTCAACTCCTAAGTTGAGGGTGGGAAATTTGCAAATATTTTCAAAAGTTGGGTAGCCGGGTTTGAATCCTAGTCTTCCGCATAATTCCACTACTCTTTTATACTCATCTCAGGTCATAAGAAATAAGGTATCACAATTTCCATGTGAAAAATGTATGATATTATGTTATTCTAATATTATAGTACCTTATCCCGTCCTTAATGTAGGACTTAATTGAGGAGTTGATCTTGGTCCCAAATGTAAAATATATTTCTCATATTTATCTCTTTTTTTTTCATAATTTACCTCTACTGTTAATACCCCTCTAATTATAGTCAAGTAAAGGAGGGATGAAAGGAATTAACGAAGCTAATTAGGGTGTTGAAGAAAAAATACGACACATTAACTAACTTAAATAACTTCTTTAATCTAATTAAATTAGGTAAATATGTATTTCATTAAGGACCGGAGGGAGTAACTAGTTATTTTGTACCATTTGTTGCTCTTATGCATATTAAAAATATAAAGATCTCATTTTATTTCTGAACGTAACTCATTTTCCATGCAATGATTAAGAACTAATTAAAAAATACATAAATAAAGAAAATATGGCAATATGATATCATAAAAATATAATATAAAAATATTTTCCTATATGCCAGTAGCCTAATAGCATGCTTGAATTTATTTTAAGTAAAAGGGAAAATGATGAAGAAAAAATGTGGACAAAACATTTCATTTTGAGAAAATAAATAATTGGTGGGCCTCACTATTAAAAATAATACTCGTTATATATACGAAGGCAAGATTTTAAAAAAAAAATTTGTAATAATATTTGAAAGTTCTTCATAATAAACTTTTATATATTTTTTAAGAATACTTAACAACAATAAAATTATTTGACAATACATTACGGATATTTATAAATAACCGTTTAGTATTATTTAATATAAATATAGATAGGATTTTGAAAGATATCATATATAAGGGAGTATGATCTTGAAAAATATAATTTGACAATACATTATGGTTATTCACAAAGAACAGTTAAGTATTCTTTAAATAAATAAAAGTGGGATTCTGAAAGGTATCATATATAAGAAGGCAGGATCCTTAAAAAATTTGACAATACATTACGGTTCTTCACAAAGAACCTTTAAGTATTCTTTAATATAAATAAATATGGGATTCTAAAAGATATCAAATATAAGAAGGTAGGATTTGGAAAAAAAATTATTTAACAATATATACGATTCTTCACTAAGAACCATTAAGTATTTTAACAATACATTACAGTTTTTCACTAATAACCATTAAGTATTCTAAAATACTTATTTGACAATACGTTATGATTATTTACTAAGAACCGTTAAGTATTATTTAATCAAAAGGCGAAATTCTGAAAAAATACCAAATGTAGGAAGGCAGGATTCTGAAAAAAGTTTATTTAAGCAACTCTTTAAACTTCTTCTCAAATGTTTTTTGAGCTTCCCTAGTAGGTCTCGTACTCTTTTATCAATAAGTTTTGTTCCAGCACTGTAAGTCTTGTCCTTTACTACTATCATGGATCTTCACTCTGCAGCTCCTTCCTTTTGAGATTCTTCCTCGTTTAAGCTTTCACTTGTTTTTCAATTAACCTTTTTAGCTTCATTTTACTTTTTAATATAACAAGAGCTCGCTAGTTGATGCTCAAAGTCACCGGTTGGGATTACGATATCTAATCTAATGATGGCCGTTGGTTTGAATATTAAAAGAGAGGAAAACAACGCAAGAGAAAGCAAGGAACACGGAAAAAATGATGTGATAAAATGCTCAATATTTTATTGTTGAGCATCTTACATTCCTAAACTTTAGCAACCCAAAAGTTTTGAGATTTGCTCAAGTTTTTATATTTACTAATTTTCACTATATTCTAATTTTCAAAGTTATATTACGAGATTTGTTTAAGTTTTATATTTACTTATTTTTATTATATATATTCTTTTTTTTATTTACATTATTCTTTTCGGAGCTCCAATGCTGGCAATTGTTTAAGTTTTATATTTTTATTTTTATTATATATATTCATATTTTTTTATTTACATTATTCTTGTCGAAGCTCCAGCGCCGGCGATTGATCAGCCGACCACTGGAGCTCCAGTGCCGGCATGGTGGGGGCGAGGGGTTACTTTTTTAAAAAAATGTGTGAGGGTATTTATGTCATTTTCTTTTGATTTCAAAAAGGACAAATTAGGCATAATACTTCTCTGATATTATGAATATTCAAAACATATGTTTTTCTTTTCTTATTTTTAAAGTTCTTTTATGTTAAGGGTGAATTTAGTATTACGGTCAATGTTTTAATGTACTAATGGCATCTCTTAATCACTTAGGTAAAAACCTAAAAGACTGACTATATTTTAAAATGGTAGGAGTAATAAAATATTAATTTATGAGTTGATTAAATTATATAGTTTTCTTGTATCTATATATATAAAACTAGTATTTTTCACTATGTCATGCAGACTCCCTGTATGTGCGCTATGTCTAGAACAATGATAGATTGAGCAACAATAAAGGTTATTTGAAAAATACGACACCATCTCTTTATTAATAACAATTGACAGATAAATTACCCTAATATTGTCGCTGGATGCTATTTGTAAACACAAACGGGTGATTCTAAATATAGGACGACCATAAATAGTCTAAGTTTTAATTTTAGATCTATAGTTTTTAGTGTCATAGATCCAAGTACGATTATTCTTGTCTTGCCTAGCATATTTCACAGTCAAATTTGAAAGTGAACCTATAATAGGCTAAAGGCTATAATAGCCCCACATTCAATTTGGCGATTCTCATATTTGGCACTGCTATAAATATGTACACACGTATATATTGCATCGATATATAACATATAAATCCGGATTAATCACTCCGAATCGTTCTTGATGATCCAGAAATTGTTCGACCTGCATCGCATTTGAGATTTCTCTGAATAAATAGCAGCAAAATGCTGCCGAGAGGATTGGATTAGAGTGTAGAGATTGGGTAAGTACTAAATGCCGAGATTATAAACGGGATCTAATATCTGACCTCCCACTTTTAAATAAGTTCTGATATTACTAAGGCCATTGGCACTTAACTCCATTTTCTATTTAATGGTGAAAATAAGTTCTGATACTACTTCGTTATAAAGCCATTAGCACTTAACTTCATTTTCTACTTAATGGTTTTGATGATGTCCTTTTCATTAAAAAAAAAAAAGAAGTTAAGTTACAAAAATACTCATCAAATATTCCCAACCCATGGCATTGTAAAACTCTCATCTCCGTTAATGGGTCCCACTACACTAAAGGAACGGAAGTCGCTTGCAATTAACGGAGATGGCGGTTTTAATTTGCTCTGTTTGAGAAGCTTCATGGGTATAATGCATACAAGTAAACTTGATGATGCCAACTGCTCAAGGAGAATACTACACGGTTTGCACCTTAAACCAAAAAGAAAAGTAAGAAGATTCTCTCTCTTTGATTGGATTTGAATTGCTTAATTCTAGCCTCCAAAATGCCCAGTGAAATCGCATCAACTAGGTTAATTTATGGGGACAATTGTTTAAAAATACATTGGGATCAAATTAATTGCTAAATGCTTACATAGAAGATCTGTTGCACACGACGGAATATATTTTGCACACAACAAGAAGATATTTTGCACACAACGGAAGATATTTGCATATTCGTAGGGAAGATTTATGCACATATAAAATATTGATTGCATACAACGGAAGATCTGTTGCACACGAAGGATGGTTGTTTGCACGCGTGGTAGTATTTGACAATTAATTTGTCCCCAAAGTATTTTTAAACCATTTTCCCTAATTTATGCTAGTGCCAATAATTTTGAAATCATTGAATTGAGTCTTTTTGTAAGTTTCTTTCAATTGATCACTCATTGTTTTCTATATGGTTTTGAAGTTTTGATCCGAATACGATATGATCCTCGGCATATTCCCTAACACTAAGGAGCAAGAATAAGAATGAAGCGTTGCGCTGCATCAAAGAACATCAAACGATGTGTTCCTTTAGCATCCAATTAGGGGTTTGATCATCGGCGGTATGTATAGAAAAAATCCCATGGCTAATATTAAAGCTCCTTTAGGAAGCCTACAGTATGAGGGGATAAATCACTCTTATAGGCAGTGGATGCCCTAGGCCCACCCAATATAAAAGAACATCAAATGATTTCTTCTTTGAGTCCAAATGATCAAATACTATTGCTCTTGGGAATTGGGATCTAATCACAATACAAACAATTCTGAATAGTTATGTTAATTATTGTTTAGAATAACATAATTCATGGTATGTATTTGTATCAACAAATGCTGGATGTAGGTCAAGAGAGTGATGATCCAAAACATAATGAGAGCTTTGTATTAACAAAATCTTAGGTGTTCCTGAACTCTATTTCACAATTATGTAAAGGAGGGAGAGGATCCTATAAATGATGTTTTTAAAGCAGAATCAAATGATCAGACCGTCTGACCGTCACGAGAGACATAGATGGTTCATTTTAATGCTTTAAACCATTTGTAGGTTGGACCAGGTTAAGTCAATTTAAACCGGTTATAGAGTCGAGAACTTGATTTGACCTAAGAGCTGAAGCAAAATTTTAGAATGGAGGAATTAAGGTCTAGAAAAGAATTTAGTGCTTATTCAGATTAGCGATAAAAGCTACTTTTCCAACGTAATTTACGGTATACGAGGTAAGTATGTAAGACGAGTTTTTTCCCAACTTGTGTGAACGGACTTTTTGAATGTGAATCCAAACAGGCCCTTAGTCACCCAATGACAAGTTCTAATGCAAGAAATAACGATAGGTTTATATTGCTTACTTATTATTGAAACTTTTTGATAATTAGATCTCTTCGTTGAAACTACATAATAATTCTCCTTTTAAAAAACCAGATGGGTTCCTCATAATACTGTGAGCTTTAGAGGCAGAGGTGGAAAAAGAATGATGATTGAAGAAGATGGCAAACCTATCAATGAGATTTGAAGATGACAGCGAGCTAATAGGTTTAACGAACATGAAGATTGAAGGCAAAGAAGAAAAGGCGAGAACAGGAAGAATGATTCTCTTTAAAACTTGACGTGTGATCAGACTTCATCCTCCAGAGAAGAGAAATGGCAGATTATAGTAAAACTTCAAAATTTCTTATTAGAAAAAAGAAGAAAGCAATGTTTCATGAAGGTAAAAGAGCAACAGGTTACTGACCTTTTCCGACTTCTAAAACATTGCCTATGAAATATCTCATGATGAAATCATAGAGAAGTGGACTCAACTTTTATGAGACCCACAAGTATAAAGGTGAGACTCACCATCTTTATTTTGCTCCTTATTTTCAAACAAGACATGGATTGTGCACCAAGCTATTTTCTGTTTTTACTTTTCCATGTGGACAACTTTTGAAGCTAGAGATTTTTCTTATCAGTTATGAGAACAAGTTGGTTTATAAATCTGCAGATTTTTCTGCATTCCAATGGATGCATTTCTTTTTCATCCGGCTTCATTCCACTGAAAACAATACTCCCACCAAGTGGAGTCTGAAGAGAGATAAAACCATACAGTCTTACCCTCACAATCAGAGACACTAGAGGTTAAATATCTCATGGTCTAGACATTTTCTGGTAGTACTGCTTGGGGATCTTTCCACAGCATCATTCAAGGGATTTGCATTACCTAGAATGCCATGCTCATGCATAACTGGTTTTCATAGTAAACTGGCATTCTTGAGGGAGGACAAAAACAAGTCCTTTGTGAATGTTAACAACATAGATTCAAAAGATTTTTGATATGAACAGCTTCATCATGCACCAAAACATTTAACAAACACGAAGATTTAAGGTAAAGAAGAGAAGGCGAAATCAGGAAGGATGATGCTCATTAGAACTTAATGAGTGATTAGACTTCATGATGAAATCATAGAGAAGTGGATTCAACTTTTTTGAGACCCAAAAGTATAAAGGTAAGACTAGTCATTTTCATTTTGTTCCTATTTTGAAACAAGACATGGATTATTCAAAACAAAAAAAAAGGAACAAGACATGGATTGTGCACAAAGCTATTTTTTGTTTTTCCCCTTGACAAGGTAGCAACCTTGTGAACAACTTTCTAAGCTCAAGATTTTTCCAATCAATCGTTAGGTTTATAAATCTGCAGATTTTTCAGCATTCCAATGGATGCATTTCTTTTTTTACTGGCTTTGTCCAGTGAACACAAGACTCCCACCAGGTAATGTCTGAAGAGAAATAGATACATGAAGGTTTACCCTCAGTAGCAAAGAAAAAAAAAAGATGGCCTAATGCATCAGACTCCTACCAAGTAGGGTCTGAGGCCCCACAAGTAAAGAGGTCGTTTTCCTCAATAGCAAAGAAGTCAAAGATTAAATATCTCGTGGTCTAGACATTTCCCACTAGCACTTCTTGGGAACCCATCTGCCTTTTTATGGAACTCTATTTCCATAGCTGTCATTCAAGAGATTTGCATTGCTCAGAATGCCATAAGCACATGCATACTGGTTCTAATGGTAAACATGCATGCTTGAGGGAGGGCCAAATCATGACTTGTCCTCTGTAAATACTAAACATCCATTCAACAAATCCAGTAGTCACAGACAAAACATTGAATCAAGGTCTAACATTACAGGGATAACCTTTCCTGATGGCAAGAATTAACAATGATAAAGTCATACGTCAGTCATATGACATATGAGAATAAATCATGAGCTGTGGGGGTCCCATAAGTCCCTGTCTAGTGAAACCGGAAAAAAGGGTGAGATTCTCTCTCTTTGATCAACTTTGATTCGGTTTATTCTTGCGCTCCAAAATGCCCGGTGAAACCGCATCAATCAGGTTAATTCATACTAGTGCCAATTATTTTGTGATAATTGAATCTTTTTGCAAGTTTCTTTCGATTGATTGATCACTCGTTGTTTTCTATATGGGTTTTGAAGTTTTGATCCGAATACACTGTGATCCTCGTCATATGCTGTTGGAGCAGGAATGAAGCATTGCGTTGCATCAAAGAACATCAAACAATCTCTTCTGAGTCCAAATGATCAAATACTTGCTGCTCTTGGGAATTAATCGAAATCCGATTACAATACAAACAATTCTGAATAGTTATGTTTGTTGATTATTGTTCAAAAGAACATACATACCAACAAATTCTGAATGCAGGTCAAGAGAGTGATGATCCAAAAAGTAATTAGAGCTTTGAATTAACAAATCTTTAGGCATTCCAAAACTCTGGTGGACAATTATACAAAAGGAGGGAGAGGACCCGCTTTACAACGTCTCTTTTAGGCTCATTTTAATTCTTCAAACCATTTGATAGGTCGGATCGGTTTGAGCTGCTTTAATCCAGCTATTGAGCTGCTTTAAACATACTATTGAGTCAAGAACCAGGTTTGGCCTGAGAGCTCAAGTGAAATCTTGAAAACCAGATGGATTCCTTAGAATACTGTGACCTTTAGAGGCAAAGGTGGAAAGAGAATGATGACCGAAGAAGAGAGCAAACCTATCACTGAGATTTTAAGATGACAAGGAACAAATATAATCAAAAGTTTTTGCCTTTGGATATGAACAGCTTCATTGGGCACCAAAAAATTTAACGAACATGATTTTAGGTGGTGAAGAAGAAAAGACCAAAACAGGAAGGATGACTCTCCTTAAAACATTATATAAGGAGCACGAGTCCTTGAAAGAGTCACATCCTAAAAAGGATTATTACTCAAAGCTAAGGCCCCTCATTCAAAAAAACTCACTCGAGCAGCACTTTACTCAACGCTTCACTCAACCTTTTATTAGTTAAACCCTCCAGTCAGAACCTTCTATAGATGGCCCCCTCCGAAAGCATAATTATAGTGGGCACAAATCCTTGAGATTAACCACACCCCAAAAATTAACTATTAGAGTTTGAAAACGCAAAGCCTTATAAGGTTTCTCATTCAAGAAAACCCACTCAATGTGGGACTCATTACAATATGATCAGAGTTCATCCTCCAAAGAAGAGAGGGTAGACTATAATAAAGCTATATTCTGTTTTTTTTTTTTTTTTTAACAAGGCAGCAACCATGCGAACTACTTTCTAGGCTCGAGATTTTCTGATAAGAACAAGTTGATTTATAAATCTGCAGATTTTTCAGCATTCCATCTGATGCATTTCTTTTTCTGCCGGCTTCATTCCCCCGAGGCATATATTTAGAGCCAATTGTAGAAAAAAAGGACGCGCCAATACACAAGAATCTCACCAAGTCAAATTCAAGTAGAGATGGATGTATGCAACGATACTCTCGCAAACGGAGAGGTTAGAGATTTAATATCTCATGGTCTAGACATTTTCTAGTAGTGCTAATTGGGAACCCATCTCTGGCATTTTATGGAACTCTATTTCCACAGCGTCATTCAAGGGATTTGCATTGCTCAGAATGCCATGCCCATGCTTACTGGTATTTTAATGGTAAACAGGCATGCTTAAGGGCCAAAACATGACTTGATCCTCTGTAAATACTAAACAGCAATTCAACCAATCCAGTAGTTAAAGACAAAACATTGAATTAAGGTCTAACATTACAGGGCTAACCTTTCCTGATGGCAAGAATTAACAAAGATAAAGTCATGTGACATGAGAATAAATCATAAGCTGTGGGGGTCCCATAAGTCCCTGCCTAGTTGATCCAAGATATTTTCATAAGAAAATAAAAAACTTTGTCTAGGCCTTAGTTTTATAAGGAAAACACGACACATTCTCAGAAATACAACAGATATTGATTATGACTTTATTGCCTAAAGTACGGTCAGCGATTAACAGTTATCCTGGCTAGTAAGCAATTACTTAACCGCCTTGAGAATTCTTACTTGACTGAGAATAATGCTTTTGAGAATCAAACCCAGGGAACCAGTGCGGACTCACTCTTTCCGGGGGCAGGATAGAGGAGGAGCTCATTGACGTCTGCTGCTCTGGTATGGACTTCACATTGTAATGAAACGAAATATCAGCCCGAGGCAAGCTGGGAGTTCCAAAATCAGGCAACATTGGGCTAGTGTCACTCTGGCTACAAAAGTTGTTAGGAGGTTCCTGGAAACATCTTTGAATTGATAAATTTTCCTCTACAGGTAGTGCACCTGTAAGAGTCCTAAATGCAAATTCGAGGCATGGGTCTGACCAAGAATCCATTAGTGGCGCAGAAAATTGCAGTTGAGACTTATCCTGGCTTTCAATCTGAGTTTCAAATTGTGGCTGCTTTGCTGGAGCAAATTGTTGCCCAAGAACCATACCAATATTGTTAGATGATTCTTGACCTTTTGATGTATCTATATTTCTAGATTGATGCACAAATTGAAATTCATTCCCAGCTCCAATATTCAGGGATGCCCTTTCATCTAAATTATTGGTTATTTTGGCTTCATCACCATGGCACTCTCTTACAAAAAATTTAGGAGTATTTTCACAAGATGTAGAACTGGTTCTCAACTCAGGATGCCCCAGAAGATCTTTTGAAGGCTGGCAGAACATTTCACAAGGTGAAGAGTTGATCGACAACTCAGGTTGACCCAGGAGCTGTTTTGAAGGCTGGCAAGTCTCGTTAATATCCACACAATTCTGTGATTGTTTCAAATCCCTGGTTTTCTTGGCATCATCACCATTAAATTCTAAAGTAGCCAAGTTAGGAGCATTTTCACAGGCTGTTGGGCAGATAAACAACTCATGTTGATCTGTCGGCTGTTTTGCAGGCTGGCAAATCTCATTAATATCTTCACAATTCTGTGATTGGTTCAAATCCCTGGTTTTCTTGGCATCATCACCATGAGATTCTCTAGTAGCAAAGTTAGGAGCATTTTCACAGGATGTGGAGCTGATGAACAACTCAGGTTGATCCATGAGCTGATTTGAAGGCTGGCAAATCTCATTCATATCTTCACAATATTGGTTCAAATCCCTGGTTTTCTTGGCGTCATCACCATGAGATTCTATAGTAGAAAAGTTAGGAGCATTTTCACAGGATGTGGAGCTGATGAACAACTCAGGTTGATCCGTGAGCTGATTTAAAGGCTGGCAAATCTCATTCATATCTTCACAATATTGGTTCAAATCCCTGGTTTTCTTGGCATCATCACCATGAGATTCTATAGTAGAAAAGTTAGGAGCATTTTCACAGGATGTGAAGCTGATAAACAGCTCAGGTTGATCAGGGAGTTGTTTAGAAAGCTGGAAAACCTTGTTAATATCTTCATTATTCCGTGATTGATTCATGTTATCATGAGTTTCTTCATTAATGCACTTCTCTACCACACTCTCAAGCAATCCTGTATTTGGTGGACAATTAAGATCAGGAGTCATGACAGGCAACATTTCCTCAAAACCATCCACTGGCAATGCACCTGTGAGAGTCTTGATTGCAAATTCAAAGCATGGATCTGCCCAAGAGTCCCCAAACGGTAAGGATACCTCCGACTCAGACCTCTCATTGACCTTTTCAGCTTCAACCTTCTGCAACTGCTCACTGGGAGTAATTTGAACTTCATTTGACTTCTCACTCTTATTTGATGACTCTCCATGTACTCTTCTTTTGGGACTGGAAGGAGCTGGAACATCAAGCTGTGTCCCTTCCCCAACATCAACATGTTCCGAAGCTCCATTGCCAGAAGTTGCTGCAGCAGTTGGTCCATCTTTGCATGAGTTTTTAAAGGAATATTCAACAGCCCTATCGGCAGGTGCTATTTCAGGTTCATGGCCAGCAAGTCGCTTTGATAACCTGCGAGGAAAACTAGGCTCCTTCTTATGCTTGGATTTCTTTGGAGTGGCCTGTCTACTTTTGTCATTGCTGCCTTTAGTAACACGGCTGGACATGCTATTTTTATCATCCATGTCTGCTTCAGGAACCAAAACAGGCCCCTGACCTTCTGCAACATTCTCTGACAATTTAGTTTTATCAATCTCATCTGCTTCAGGAACCAAAACAGACCCCTGACCTTCAGTAACATTCTTGGACAATTTAGTTTTATCAACCTCATGTGCTTCAGGAACCAAAACAGGCCCCTGACCTTCAGTAACATTCTTGGACAACATAGTTTTATCAACCTCCTCTGTTTCAGGAACCAAAACAGGCCCTTTATCACCTGAGTTCTCGACTGGTAATGCACCAGTAAGCGTCTTAATTGCAAATTCCACGGATGGGTCAGACCAAGAATAGTGAAATGCAAAGGATAGTTGAGGTTCTGACTTCTCATCATCCAACTGTTTCTCTCCAAGCTTCTCCTGTTGTTCAGAAGTTCTGGGTGGGGTTTTAGGAGAACTTTTGCTCCTCGCTGATGATCCACCAACTCTTGGCACATTAATGGAGCTAGAAGCATATGCAGTCTCCTCAATGGCAACTTTAGACGTTTTACCCCTATATTCAGGAGGCTTGTCACATAACATGGAGTTGGTAATATCAGGTTCAAATCCAGCTAGTCGTTTTGAAGCTCGATGAGGAATGTGAACTTTCTTGTTACCGGATTTTTTCTTTTCTGCGCCTAATTTTTCAATCTCACCTGCATTCATTTTGTTTTCATTTAGGAGATAAGTTTCAGAAGTCAAACCAAAATCAATACCAAGATTATCCGAAACTGGTAGGTCACCTGTAGTCTTTGTCGCACCCTTGAGGCCTGGTGAGCTATAATCATTGGATAGAGAATTGAGATTCGATTGCTCTCTGAAACCTCCTTGGCCTTGAGAAATTCCGCTGCTTTTGTTTAGTAACTCACCTGCTATATCATGCAAGCGCTCAATTTTAGGGGCAACATTGAGCTGTTGAGATGATACATTTGCTGAACCAACATCTAGAGTGGTTATACCTTTCCTCAAGCTTCTCCTTGGAACTGGAAGAGCCTGTTCATTGACGGTGATATCAGGATCAGACGCATGATCAGGTTCAGCTCCAGCAAGTCGTCTTGAAAATCTGTGAGGCACATTCAACCCTTTCTTGTTGGATATGCTCGGGGTTCTGTGATTCTTTTCATCAGCATTCTTCAAGGTACCTGGAACAACATCAGCTGCAAGATATAAGTCAAACTTCAGCTTTATAAGAATACCCTTGTTTTTTTAATCTAAGGAAACAACTTTTGAGGTACCTGGATCAGATGTTTTGTTCATTTCTGGAGTTTTTGCAGCTGCATCCTCTAGTGAATGCATCTTCACAACAGTTTCAGTAGTGGACACCTTCTCATTGTGGCCTTTTTCTGAGCTGTTGGTGTCAGACAATTTTATTCTGTCTTTTTCAGATATCTTTCTGCCTGAATAAAAAAATAAAATAGAATAATTAAAAAAAAAAAAAGGGAGTTAGCAATAAGCTTCAGGCTCATAAAGGCATATTCTTTTTAAGTTTAGATAAACTTATGATACAATTTATCCACCAAGACCAATATTTTCATCATGATGTACCTACAAAAAGCTGCCGTTTGGTTGCAGGCTGCTTAAATTTCTGTCTTTTGGCTGTAGATGACGGCTGGAGAGGACAAAGCAAACAATGAAAATTTCAAGTTATTCTTGCTCAGATACCTACATGTAACGTTTACCTTTTTGTTTCAATCGCTTGCAGGATTCATACAATACACTTGGATTTTAGACTATCAATGCCATGGAATGTGTAAAAGACGTTTAGGTAAAATGGTATATTTTGAGGAACAAAAGATATCGTAGCAGATATTTGAGGTAAGGCAACATTGTCAATAAATGGAAAAAACTTGCATTCTTGAATCTAATTTAATAATTGAAGAGAATAATTGGACTGAATTGAATTACTCATATTGGCAGATTACATATATATACACACATATGACAGAATCGGGCATTAATTTGTTCCCGATGTGACACTGTACAACCAAGGAAATAATCAAGATTAATTATCCTAATCACTCCCTATAATTTTGGATCTGAACTTACTCCCTAAGCTTCTGATCTTGCTCCTTAAGTTTTGGGATCCTACACTCCCCCTCAAGTTGGACTGTAGATATCAATCAAGTTCAACTTGCCAATTAGATAATCAAACCTGTTCTTGGGCAATCCTTTAGAGAGGATCGGTCTGTTCTTTAAAGGGTATATACCTTAGATCAACGATACCCTCATCAACTATTTCCCTTATAAAAGATCTGTCTATCTCGACATGCTTGGTTCTATCATGCAGAACTAGATTATGAGCAATGTTAATTGCAGCCATGTTATCGCAATAGCCCTTGATCGGCAGATTTATACACTTCCTCAAGTCTTCAAGGACATGCTTCATCCATATCCCTTCACAGATTCCTAGAGCTACAGCGGTGTATTCAATTTCAGCACTGCTTCTTACAACTACACTTTGCTTTTTATTTCTCCATGTGATCAAGTTACCCCACACATATGTACAATATCCAGATGTGGATTTCTTGTCATCTTGATCACCTGCCTAATCAGCCTCTGCAAATAACTCCACATTCCATTAATCAGTTTTCTTAAACAGCAAACACGTCCCGAAGATTCCTTCAAATAACAAATGATCTTGTAGACTTCATTCAAGTGTTTCTATTTAGGATCATAGGAATGTTGGTTGACCACACTTACTGCAAATGCAATGTCTGGTCTGGTAGAGACAAGTATATTAGTTTGCCTACCATCCGTTGATAGTTCCCCATGTCCACAACTTTACCAAGATCTGCTTCTTCATCTATTTTATCAACCCGTATAGGTGTGTCACTAGGTCTACAACCTGTCATCCTTGTTTCCTTTAGAAGGTCTAGTACATACTTCCTTTGGGAAATATAGATTCCTCCCTCAGATCGAGCAACTTCCATCCCAGGAAAGTACTTCATTTCTCCAAGATCTTAGATCTGAAATTCTTGTGCCAGGGCTGTCTTGATTTGATTGATTTCTACCTCTTCATCTCCTTTAAGAATTATATCATCAACATATACAACTAGGATAGCCATCTTACACTTATGATGTTTAATGAACAAAGTATGGTCGCTCTGCCATTGAGTATACCAGTGTCTCTTTAGGACCCGAGTGAATCTGTCAAACCAAGCACACGGAGATTGCTTCAACCCGTACAATGACCTCTTTAGCTTGCAGACTTGGTTAGCCTTTTTTCCTGGGAACCCTGGAGATAACTTCATGAGGAATGCATTCTTTACATTGAGTTGGTGCAGATCCCAATCTAAATTTACTACAATAGATAAGAGAATTCTGATGGTGTTCAACTTGGTTACCGGAGCAAATGTTTCTGTGTAATCTTCCCCATATATTTGCGTGAAACCTTTAGCAACCAGTCTAGCTTTGTATTTCTCAAGCGTTCCATGTGCTCTATACTCAGGAGTGAATAACCATTTGCATCCAACAGGCTTTTTCCCTTGAGGTAGATCTACTACATCTCCTGTCTTATTTCGCTTGAGAGCCTCCATTTCTTCAAAGACAACTTACCTCCACTCAGGTATAGCCATATCCTCATCAATCGTTTCTGGTACCCTGATACTATCAAGATGAGAGACAAATGCCTTGTATTTAAATGTAAAGGCCATATAGGAGACAAACCTCTCAATAGGATGTCGAGTGCATGATCTGGGTCATAACACTTGTATCCTTTTTGGGAATGAGAGTAGCCAAGGAAGATACAACAAAGGGCTTTAAGATCAAGTTTGTTGGTTTGATGGAGGCAAACATAAAGTATGCAGCCAAACACCCTAAGTGGCAGAGTGTTTTCGAGGTATGGGAGGTTATAGGATTTGTGTAGAAGTTGAAGTGGTGTCTTGTAAAACAATGGTCGGTTTGGCATTCGGTTAATGAGGAATGCGGCAGTAAGGACAGCATCATCCCAATGATATTTAGGAACATTACTGCTAAACATGATGGCTCTGGCAGTCTCAAGAATATGGCGATTCTTTCGTTCAACAATGCCATTCTACTAGGGTGTATTGGTACAAGTACTTTTGTGAACAATACCATTTTCGGTTAGGAAGGTAGACAGGGCCTGATTGAAGTATTCAATCCCATTATCGTTGTGAAGGATCTGGATTTGGGTTTGGAACTGGGTTCGGATTATATTGTGGAAGTTAAGGAATGTTTGATACACCTCTATTCTATCCTTCAACAGATAGACCCAACTGACATATGTATGGTCATCAATAAATGTGATGAATCATTTGGATTTTGATCTGTTTGGTGTGCGTGATGGCCCCCACAAGTCACTGTAAATTGCGGAAAAAGGTTTTGATGCTTGGTATGGGATTTTTAGAAATGAAGTACGATAATGCTTAGCCTTTTCACATAAATCATGATGAAAATCAGAAGCAATTTTATTAGAAACAAGAAATGGAAACATTTGACACATGTAATTGAAATTTGGATGACCTAAACGTTTGTGCCATAACTCCAAGTAATTAATCCTAGGAAGAGACTTCATTGCAAGGTTTAATCCTACAACTACTACTTTCATCAAGGTAATAGACACCATCACGCTCTTTCACACTCCCAATTATCATCCCCGTCAACAGATCCTGGAAAAGACAGTGAGTAGCAAAGAAGTTAGCTTGGCATGGTTCATCATTAGCTAATTTGCTCACTGATAATAAATTACACTTCAACTTAGGAACATGTAATACAAAGTGAAGGGTAAGTGCAGCAGAGAGTTTGATAGAACCAGTTCCAGTTGCAATAGACTCAAAGTCATCAGCAATCTACACAGTCACTCCCTTGGTGATAGGAGTATAGGATGAGAAGAGCGCCTTATTGTCAGTCATATGATCCGAAGCACCTAAGTCAACAATCCAACAATTTCCTATACAGTCATTTTATCACAGCCAGGGCTTGAAAGAAATTACCTCTCCTAACTACTGTGGCAGTAGGTTGTTATGATTTTGGTCCGCTGGTCACTTTGGGATGATTATTTGGAAGTTTCAACCGCGTAACCTCTTCCTTTCCCTTTCTTTGGCTTCCAATCAGCAAGTTTACCATGGAGGTCCTAGCAGGTGCCTTGGTGTGCCCCTGTTTCTTACAATGATCACAGAATGGGTGGCCTTTAGAACCTTTTGATTCCACGGATCAAGCAGCAAGTGCTGAGGCCTCAGGAGGTGCAGAAGTAGCAACAGAATTATTCGAATTCTGAAGCATTGATTTGCACTTATCCTCTTTATTGCGCAAAATGGTGTAGACTTCATGCATAGAAGGCAAGTGTTCTTGACCGAAAATGCAACCCTGAACATCATCATAAATCACATTAAGGCCAACCAGCAACTCATATACTCTCCTCTTCTTTCTCTTTGCGATCTTCTTTAGCATCAACCCCACAACGATGAGTTTTATATTTGAGAGCATCAAACCCATGCCAAAGCGCTGATTTTTCAAGATAATAATCATCAGGTGGCATGTGGTCCTGTTTCAACTACCATAGCTTTTTCTTAACATCAAATATGCGGGACCTATTTCCCACAAGACTATGTCTCACGAAGGGCTTTCCAAATTTCCTAGGTTGAAGGAAGGTACATGAAACACTTCTTAATTGAGGATGACATTGCATCGATCAACCAAGAGGATAACAATGCATTCTCAGACTTCCATTTTTGAAACTCCTTAGTTTCTGATGTTGGGAGTCTTTGCTTCACCAGTTATATATTCAAGTTTATCCAATCCATCAAGGGCAAGAATCATGGATTGAGACCATTCCCAGTAATTATCACTAGTAAGTTTCTCAGAGACAAGGACAGTGACGATGTCATTAGAACCAAATCGTGGCACAAAGGAAGAGGCATCAGAAATTGTAGACATACCTTATAATTAAAAAACTTTTTGAGAGAAGAGAAAACAATATGGAAGAGATCTGCCCCCTTTCTTTCTTTCTTTTTTTTTGGTTGGAGACATAATAAGGAAGTGGAAGCCCAGTACTGAGATCCTGGACCGAGAGACTCCTGGAACAGCCCAAATAATAGCTTCTGGAAGGAACAAAAAAATTACCGATAGACTCCTGGTAATGTGTTGAACTTCCAAGAGTGACAAAGGACACTGAGAACTGGGCAAAGAGAGACCGCCTAAGAGGAGGATCGGCGTCGAGGAGTGGAGGACGCCAAGACCGAGACTAAACGTCGAAGGAGGAGACAAGGAACATTGGAGATGTCGATTTGAGAGAGCGACAGAAACCAAACACCACAGAGACAATGTGGGCAACGTTGAGAAACAGAAACGCTGGAACCAAAAACGCTAAGAACGTTAATACTAGTTCTGACAAAGTTGAGAACTCAGAGAGCGCAAACTAGAGTCGCTACACCGATGCTGATTATGACAAAACGGAGAACTCAGAGAGCGCGTTGAAAAAACTGGGTATGAGTTTGAGTTTTTGATTCATCTCAACTATTCTCTCCTATTGCTATGATACCATGAAGAGAATAATTGGACTGAATTGAGTTATTCATATTGGCAAATTATATATATATATATACACATGACAGAATCGGGCATTACTGTACAATTAAGAAATTAATCAAGATTAATTATTCTAATCACTCCATATAATTTTGGATCTGAACTTCCTCCTCAAGTTTCTAATCTTGATCCTTAAGTTTTGGGATTCTACAATAATATTAAGAAAGCACTAACATAACCTCTATCATTTTTCTATGAATACGAATGCTTATACTTAGCATATTAGCATAAAGGGTTCATCCATTGAAAAAAAATACTCTATCTGGCTCAAAATAAAATAGCCAAATAATTGTTTTACATTTATCAAGAAATTAGTTAATAGCTAAAAACAATAAATATGCAAGATATCTACCTTTTTTCCCCCAAAATATACCCTTATTTATCAAGGGAACAAGTGAGAGAGGTAATAAATGAGAAAAGGAAGAAAGAGAATGTAGGGGAGAAAAATGATGACAGAGTGCGACAAAGGTGAGAGTGGAAAGAGAAAAATGATGTGTGTGGCAAAGGAGAGAGAATATTGGGGCAAATTTGGGGAAAAACATTAAATTTAGGGACAAAAACAAAGTGGATCTTATAAGAAAAAAAAACCATACCCCTCATAAGTTTGGCTCTCATATTTTGAACTAGAGGGAGTATATGATAGATTTAAAAGCTAAAATTCAAAGAAATACACCACTATTTTGACAACAGTTCTGATATGTAAAGATAATAAAGGTTGTTAGGAAATATATCCGTTAGAAAGTTAGTTAGTTTAGCCTTAACTTTGTCATTAAGTCACTCTAACCTATAAATAAGGGCCTAATCCCTATTGTAAAACAAATTATAAATAAACCAGAAGTATTATACAGTAGTGGTTGCTCTCTACCTCTCTATCTCTCTTAACCTCTTCTCTGTCTTCTTCTTCTATCCCTCTAACCCTGATTGTTCCCCTCTTTCCCTCTCCTTCTATTCAATACAGAATTAATATTCTATAACAGTGGTATCAAAGCCTTCAATTCTTGGCCTTTCCACTGCAATACCCAAAAAAAGTCCTCCCAGCATGGCTTGTACATATGCATCTCGGTTTCTTTCAAGAAGCTTTGAAGAACGTCACCAACAAACAGAGAGGCGACTTCAGCTATGGCACCTTCGACAACAGGGATCTGTAGCAGATTTTACTAATGAGTTCATTTCCCTTTTAGCCAATCTCCATATGCCAGAAGATTACCTTGTTGGGGCATATGTTTATGGCTTGATGGAAGAGATTGCAAAATTGGTTAAGCTTTTCAAACCCCTCACTCTGCTTGAAGCTCGATGTTTGGCAAGACTACAAGAAATATCCTTGCAATGGCGAGCCAGGAAAACACAAAAAGCCTTGGACGATCAAGATAAGGCTCTGACTCCTCAAGATAATTATAGGTCGCAAGAATTTTCAGAGCAAGAACCTCTTCTACCAGTCATTGGCACTAGGAATGAACGTTGGCACTAGGAATGAACGTCGAGAAGTGTACCCAGATACACAAGCACCTCCCTTTGCTCAGAAAGATCATGAGGCTTGTGTCGACACCACCCAAGATAGCATCAGAATAGAAGAACCAAGAGAAGTGACTATGTTTGAATTCAGAAACGATGGACGAGTGATGCGATGGAGTTCTTTGGAGTCAACGCAAATATCCTAGCGTGCAACGGAGAAAAGAGAGAAACAGTAGTCAACATTAATGAGCTAGAGCAACCTACACATGCAATTAATCAAACATTTCGAGCTCCTGAAGCGTGGAAGGGTACGACGATGACGTTTAGAGTTAGTGGGTCCCAATCATTGAGGACAAAAGGCTTAGTCTCTTCCAATATTCTTGGAACAAGGATGGATGACTTGCGACACCCTAAAAACGAACGACAATAGGGAACCAACCTTTTCATTGCTTTCATGACTCAGTTTTGACACCATTGGCATTGTCCTCTGTTCTTGGGTTCCCCCCATTAGTGCCTTTGGTCTCTGTTTCTCCCTCCTCGGCATTGCCAAAGGTTCCCAAGCAGTAGCTTGAGAGTCCTTTGTGAAGTGAAGATTATGTCCATGTGCATGCTAATTCGAACTGACCAACAAAGCCTTAAATTCTTGTTGGGTCAACAACTAAAGACACCATTCCAGATGTTTTGGGTGGCAAAACTTGCCAGTTTCGGCTATGATATTGTCTACAAGAAAGGAATAATTCAGTAGCAGATGCACTTTCTCGCCTTCCCAAGCAGCAACTAATACAAATGACCTATAGCACCACCTCACCGTAATTGTTGCAACAAGTGAAGGATAGTTGGAACGATGACTTCACTCATTCTCTACTTGAAAAAGTGCAACAAAATGAAGGAGTGTGAAATCACTTCACTTGGGATGGTATTCTTCTACAAAGGAAAGGCAAGTTGATTGTAGGAAAGATAGCTACACTTTGATTGCAAATTCTAGATTCGCTCCACTCAAATCCTCAAGGAGGCCATTTAGGAATCCAAGCTACCTATCAACATATAAAGGGTTTCTTTTGGTTGAAGAAGCTAATGAATGATGTTGTGGAGTATGTAAAGCCATGTGATACGTGCTCTAGATGTAAATGTGAGACTAGCTTCTTTGAGATTGTTGCAGCCTCTACCTATACCTAGAAGGGTGTAGGAGTCGATTGCTATGGATTTCATTGAAGGTCTTCCCAAGTCACAAGAAAGGATACTATATGGGTAGTAATCAACCGAGCAAGTACACCCATTTTATATACCACTAGCTCACCCATTTTCAGCCTCTACCTTGGCACAACACTTTATAGACCAGATTTACAAGCTTCATGGTGCCCTAGCTGAAATTGTGAGTGATCATGACTCACTCTTCGTTAGTAGCTTTTGGAAGGAATTTCTTCGTGTGTTGGGTATGGATCAAAAGCTTTCTACCGCTTATCACCCTCAAACCGAAGGGCAATCGGAAGTGCTTAATAGGTGTTTCGAGGACTATTTACAATGTATGTGTTGGGAAAAGCCTAAAGACTGGGCTAAGTGGATTTCACACACAAAATGGTGGTACAATACAACATACCACACAGCAACAAAGGATACACCGTCTGAGTTGCTTTATGGGCAACAACCTCCACTACATACTCCCTATTTGCCCCATAACTCAGTGCTAGTTAGTAGATCATGGCTTCACGACTAGAGAAGAAGTTCTAGCACTTTTGAAGCATCATTTGCATCGTGCAGCAAACTTGGTGAAACAAAAGGCTGATTTGCATAAAACGGATCGTGAATTTCAGGTTGGGCAATGGGTGTTTTTAAAGCTCAACCCCTATAGGCAAATATCTACAACAACAAGACCTTCTCATAAGTTAGCTCCTCAATGTTATGCACCTTATAAGGTAATAGAGAAGATTGGGGCAATAGCATACAAGCTGGAATTACCACTGAGTCCAAAAGTCACCCTACCTTTCATGTTTCACTATTGAAACTATGCCAGGATCCTACTATGAGGCCCAAGCATCCTCCCACTGAATTTCTAGAGTTGCCTCCCACCATGGAACCGAAGAGAATTCTAAACCGAAGGGCTAAGAAGTGGCGAAAGAGGATGATTACAGAAGTTTTGGTCCAATGGAAGGGCTTACCAGACGAAGAAGCCTCTTGGATGGCCCTCTATTCTTTTCAACAACAATACCCTACTTTTATGGCTCCTAATACTTGAGAAGGGGGTATTGATATGATATTGCAATAAAAGCATTTTGGAAATTAGTTAGTTTAGTTAATTATACGAGCTGCATTAACCATTAGTAGCATTAGCCATTTAAGCACAGCACTAGCAAACATGGCCTTAGCCGTGTCTAATGACTAATGAGCCCTAGGGTGATAGGTGCCCCTATTTTAATACATATATACATACATATGGAATGAGCCCAAACTATGTGATTGAATAAATCCTCCTCTATCTGTTGCGGGTCGAGGACTCCTTCCCCTTCTTCAAACTCCGATTCATATTTTTCGTAGAGAAATCTAAATCTCTGATCAAGGATAGAACAAGATCCATTTTGAATCATATTTAAGGGATTCCTTGGTTCCCTAAACCCTAAACCGCCTCTCAAGCCCCCGACTGATTCTACGACAAAGGCTAACGATAGACAATAACTCCCCCCCGAACACAGCTTACAACTTTCATCGTACTGTGCTCTCCAAAGAGCAACTCTTCTCAAAATCTCAAAAAGTGCTGAGTTGAAATCCCATTCTAACTAAGGATTCTTGTGGTTATCTCTATTGTAATTCAGATTTGCATTGCTAATAAAGTCTAGTGAATAATTCAGATTGCTCTACTCTCTCTTCTATTTCTTCTTCACCTTCTAATCTTCTTCTCTTCTATCATAATCCCTAATTCTACAACATTCATATTACAATTAGATATCAAGTTCAAAACTAATTTACAATTTTCAAGGGCCTACTGCTGATGTGATTTAAGAATGTCTCAAGATATTGCTGATGTGATCGAATGATATTTCTCCCATTTTGTAATCATTAGATTGTTGGGACTTTCAGTTGAGAATGTTGAGTAATTGGAAGAATTAAGGAGAAAGAGAGTAGAGAATAGGGAAGAGAGGAGTAACCTTAGTAGAGGAATGGTAAGTAGTGTTATACCACCACTCAGCCAATGGTAACCAACGACTCCACTCCTTAGGAAGCTCCCAACACATACAACAAAGGTAGGTTTCCAAACAACGATTGACAACCTCTGACTGGCCATCCGTTTGTAGATGATAAGACGATGTTAATTTATGATCTACCTTCAAAGCCTTGAGAAACTCCTGCCAAAAGTTGCTAATAAAAATAGGATCACGATCGCTTATAATCTCTACTGGAGCTCCATGCAACTGATAAACCCCATCCAAAAATTGTTGAGCCAAACTAGATGTAGAAAAGGGATGAGAAAGGGCAATGAAATGAGCATACTTACTCAACCTATCCACAATCACCTATATAGTATCTTTGCCATTAGACTTAGGCAACCCTTTGATGAAGTCCATAGTAATACTCTCCCACACTACTAGGAATTGGAAGAAGTGGCAACAACCCTGGATAAACAACCATATCATACTTACAACGAGCACAAACATCACAATGTCGAATAAAGTCCTTGACCTCTTCAAACAAACTATTCCACCAAAAGAGACTTAACTCGTTGATAGGTAGCATGAATACCAGAGTGCCCCCCTTGAGCACTTGCATGGAACCAATCTAAAATTTTGTACGGAGTAGCTACCCTTGGCCTAACCACAAGACGGCCACTCTTCTTCAACAACCCATCTGTCCAAGTATATTTCCCATTGCTGCCATTACGTTGCTGCAACTGTTCACACAGCCTCTTCAAACCAGCATCCTCTTCCCAGCTATTCCTAATTTCTGGTGCAGAAGTCAAAGTGTCTTTCAGCTTTTGAAATGTTGCAACAGCCTCTGGTGACCATAAGAAGCTGTCCTTTTTCAACAAATCAGTCGAGGGTCTCGTTATTTCTCCATATCCCTTGATAAACCGCCTATAATAACCAGCTAACCCAAGGAAAGAGCAAAGTTGTTTTACTGTAGTAGGCTCCGGCCATCCCACAACAGCTTTTATCTTTTGAGGATCCGTAGCCACTTCCCTATTCCGAATAATATGTCCCAAATATTCCACTTGCGTGGCAGCAAAGGTGCATTTACTTTCTTTAACAAAATAGTGGTGCTTCTTTAGGGTTTCAAACACAACCTTAAGGTGTTCAAGATGCAAAATCATACTAAAGCTATAGACTAGGATGTCATCAAAAAATACCAACACAAACTTCCTAAGATATTCTTGAAAAATACTGTTTATTCATTGCACCTTGAAATGTCGCCAGCGCGTTAGTAAGCCCAAATGGCATTACTAGCCATTCATAGTGATCGAAATGAGTTCAAAAAACTGTTTTGTGTGTGTCACGCGGCTCCATCCTGATTTGGTGATAACCAGCCTGGAGATCTACTATGGTAAACTACCTCGCCTCCTAAGCTCATCCAACAATTCTTCTACCAACAAAATAGGGTACTTATTCTTAACAGTTTTCTTGTTAAGTTCTCAGAAATCTATACACATACGCCAGGAACCATCCTTTTTGGTGAAGAATTCCAATTTGATCTGAAGGTGATCAATATTAAAACCTATGATTTGGTGTTGGCAGGTAGTGCACCATGCTTCTTGAAATTATGATAATCTTGCAATGACTTTCTAGTACAAAGGGGCTATGTGCACCCTGAAGCCTACACCTACGACGGGTTGTAAGTTGGTTAGGCATTGGGAGAACCATGTAGAGGAGTGTAGTCAACTCTTCTTTCTTCAGGCAATTGAGGAGTCTAATCAACCAAGTTGTGTCTTGAATAATAGCCCTCAAGAAGCAGGTGCAAGGGTGAGAGGGATGTTGAAGGAATTTCAGGAGGTGTTTTATGAGCCAAAGACACTGCCTCCTTTGCGTAAGGGCGCATTGTAGCTGAAGTCTTGGTGAAGTGGAAGCAACTCCCAGAGGAAGAAGCCTCTTGGGTTCTGCTGTATCAATTGCAGAGACAACACCCTTCAGTTGTGCTGGAAGACCCTTAAGGTCAAGGGTCCTTGAGGGGGGTATTGATATGGTTATTGTAATAGTAGTATTATATAGTATTATAAGAATAATTGGCTGGTGGCTTACTAAGTCTCTAAGGTCACTAAGGTTGCTTATTAGTAGTCATTAGGGGTAGGATGGTAATTAGGGGGTGGCTTGCTAATTCAATAAGGTCACCAAGGTAGTTAGAACAAGGCCTCTATATAAGGTCCTGGGATACTATTGCAAGGGACTTTTGACAGATTCTTCTTCTCTCTCTCGTCTCTTCCCCTCTTGACTCCTCTCTTCCCTGTTCTCTACTCTCTTTCTCCTTAATTCTTCCAATTACTCAACAGAGAAACCCTAGTAAAAGGATATGAATTTAAGTATATTCAATAAAATCCATACTAGTATCATAGTAGTCATATTAACATGCAATGAATGCTTACAATGGAATTGTCTTCATCTTCGATTTGTCTTTTTGTTGGTTTAAACAGACATTTCGTTATATCTCCTGACTCAATATAGCGCCATGCATCCTTCTTGGAACGGAATACATAACCATTCACCGGATCTTTATAGTACTGTAGAAATCACAAATCAATTAGAATTTATTTACACATTAAGCATATCAGAAACTGTGAATACAGCATACTGGGGTTGGGATGGGTGTAAAACATAATCAATACCAAACATTAAATCAAATTTCATACCGGGTCTTTCCGGATGCCACTGCCGTTCTTCCTAATCTTGACTTCTTTTATCCACCCAGGAGGTAAATCATCCACTGTAGACTTCTCAATTGCAACCTAAAGCATTCCAAAATTGCTTAAAACAAAACTACATACTGAATAATAATTTAAGAAAACGAACTTTCTAGTAATACTTAACAGACTACACAGTAGTAATACTCAACAGACTACACAGTATGTTATTCAATAATTAATGTCACGAGAGGGGAGGATAACAAAAGTCAAATGAAATTCAATACTAGGTCTTTTGTAACAATATCAACTTCTTTTGTAGGCTCAGGTTGTAAAACATCCACTGTAGAATTCTCAAGCACAACCAAAAATACCCAAAACCATAATAAAAATACATACAGCAATTAATTAAAAATGACTACTAGTAATTTTCAATAAAATAGGTAAAGGCTTATTCAGCAATCAATACTATGAAAAGAAAAAGATATCATGTTAGGATACTAGCAGAAAGATCATCAGATCATCCTGAAAACTAGCATATGCTGAATATAGAAACTAAAATTAGAAGTATGCCATTATTTTGAAGACAAATCAAAATAAACTTTTTTTCACACACATAGATTGTTTAAAAAGCCTCAAGATATCGTTGATGTAATGGAAGAATTGATCTTTTTCCCTCTGTGATTACTCGTTTGTTAGGACTTAGGATTCAAATTGTAAAAGGGCTATTGATTAGAATTACCAATAAAAGCAATAATAATCATACTGCCCATATCAACCAACATGTAAGGCTTACAGTGGAGATGTCTTCATCTTGGACTTGTCTTTTATTTGGTTTAGAGAGATTTGCGCTTATATCTCCTGACTCAGCACAGCGCAATCCATCTGTATTGGAATGATATTCATTCACTGGATCTGTATAGCACTGTGTGAATCACAAACCAATCAAAAATTCAGGATTTATCAGCATACAGGAAACAGTAAATACACAGTATTACACAATATTCCAAACTGAAGAAATTGCATGCAAACCATCTCCCATATAGAGGAAAGAGAAAGCAATAATGCACAAATATTCATAATTTTATATTTGTTACATTAAAGTTCCTTTTGATTTGATTGAGCGGGGGGAAAAAATTCACAAGTTTCAAACATGAAGTGAAATTTCATACTGGATCTTTCCTAATGCCATTGCCATTTTCGCTAATCTTGATTTCTTTTGTCTGCTCAGTTGGTAAATCAGCCACCATGGACTCATCACTTGCAACCTAAAACATACCAAAAACTATCAAAAACATTACATACGGAGCAAATTCTTAAAAAGAAAAACTCCTAGTAATATTCAGTGAAGTAGATAGATGCTGATTCAATAATCAATGTTAGGGGAAAAATCAAATTCCATAATTTGGACGGATCTACAGCTGCCTGGCCAACTTGAGAGGTGGGGAAGGGAAGCAGTATAACAAAGACAGTTTCAAGCATCAAATTAAATTTCATACCGGGTCACTCTTAATGGAATTTCTGTTCTTCCCAATCTTAACTTCTTTGGTTGACCCAGGCAATGAATTGTCCACAGAAGACTTCTCAACTGCAACCTAAAGCATACCAAAACTATAAAAAGCCCACATACTTGAAAAAGTGAAAAATAACTTCGGGTAATTCTCAATGGAATACATAGAGGTTCATTAATAATCAATGAGAAAAAGTTTAAAGAATGCAACATTCCTTATGCATGTTGTATGGATCTGTAGATGCCTAGCTAACAAGTTTTACCAAAAGATCCTTCCTTAAGGAACCAGATTCATGAAATGTTTCAAGGTACATTTGAATAAAAATATCAACACATATCAAATGTTTTTGTTTTATTTTTTTTTATGGTGATTATGCCAAATTTTTCCTTTCAATCATGTTATCAAGATATTCCATTATTTGTTACCAATTGTTAATATTAAATCCATAATTGTTCGATCCCTCTAATCAATTAAGCAACTAGGATCATTTATTTTCTGTTAAAAAAGAAAAAAGAAACTAGGATCATTTATTTGTTGTCATAAATTAAAAAATCTAAGGGCCCGTTTGCTATGCTAGAATTGGGATTTTGGTAGGAAGAAGGCTTGTCTTGATGAAATCCAACCACTTTGCTTGTGTTATATAGTTTCATCAACCTCTAATTCTTAAACCAGATCTGTAGAGTCTATACATTTTAATTCTATTAAATCCTAATAATCCTAAATTTGCCACAAGAACCAATAGCCTCTTAGATGCAAACGATTGGGTTTTTTTTCTGTATTATTGTCGTTTCTCAATGTTAGCTTCACACTATGAATAGTGTCTTTCTGTGAGATTATCCTCAAAAGTCATTGGAGTGTTTCTTTCTATATGTGAATACTGTTGAATGAAAATGCATTGTCCAGTACTGTTTTCCATGGTAAAGTCTAAATCTGGTTTTCTCGAGCCTCCTATCCAATTTCAAGTCGATTATGATTTCAGGTCATCCAAAAATAAACAATTCAATTAGGAACATTATCAACTGTGCATGCCATATAAATGGATGTAAGAGGAAGAACAAAGGTTGAAAATTTGTAAATGAAGTTCACAAATAACCCAAAAAAAAATCCTGGGAAAAGTGAAGTACGAACATTGCTTGGAGAATGTGTGACAGTGCATCCCTTCTTCAAACTGTTCCCACTACCATTGTGGGCGTTGAGGTACCTTAATACCTCAGGCTTAGAGTAAAATTTGAATCCATTCAATGGTTCGATGTAACACTGCAACAATGAAAAAAGTAATAAGATCTTATAAGTGATATTTCCAATAGTCAAGGAAAAAAGATAATTAAGAGCCAATAGGTGGAACGCATAAGGTAAAGCATAACATTAGAACAATAATGACAGAAACTTGGTAATCCAATAACTGAACAAGAGAAATAAAATTTCAAAAATAGCATGTATAAATCACATATCTACATCAATTAAAGCATGCAGCTTTTACACTCATGATAATAATTATCTAGACAATTTGAGCATGGTCTCAAACAAAATGTCAGAAAACCCAGCTGTGGCACAACCAGTGGCAAGGCCACATAAGGTTAAAGGGGTTTGGATGCCCCATATATATTGTTCTACGATAGTATGCATCCATGTTTTTTTAAGAAAATCTAAACCAATTGGATCTATTTCAATATTTTATTTTGAATTCCACAGACCCATACATGTGTGGTGCATAACTCTTACAGGAAAATAGAAGACTTCAAGATTGGATTTCTAGCATACTATTATTGTTTTATGATAATATGAATTCATTTTAAAAAGAAATAAAATAAAATAAAATTGAACCCATTAGGCCTATCATCTTCTGTAGCTTTTTTTCCTTTTGTCATTGGGTATTTTATTTTCAACCCAACAGATTCATACATGTGTTATGCATATAACTCTTAAAGGAAAAAAGAAAACTTCAAAATTGAATTCCTAGCATACCAAACACATGCAATTTTTCATCTGACATTTTAATCTGAATCCACTAAACTTACACGTTTTTTCTTCTTCTTTTCCATCATATTTTTTTTCATTTTACTCTTTTTAGTTTGCAATTCTTCCTCTTCTCTCTCTTGCCCCCCTCCCTCCTTTGGGAATTGTCACATGTTTTGTTCTATCCTCATTGCCCCCAGCTCCTTTTTTTAGGCTTCTTCATTTTTTGTCCATATCATCTAGCTTCGTTTCTCCGTGTCCAAATTGTGCTCTCTAAACATAGTTTTTTGAAAACACTACAAAAAATTTTTATATGATGTTGGATAAAATAGCATCAGCAACACTCTTTAACTATGGTTTTTTGTAAATTAAAAGTAACAAATTTATGTGCTTCATCAAACAAATTTTTGCCCTTCAAAATACTTGGAATTGTTCATTATATTGTTATAATGTTGTTGAGCAATGAAATATTTTTAGCGTATTCTTACTCTGCATTACATGAGTATTATGTAGATGTAGAATTGTGTCTTCATGAATATTTGATTAGGGAAGGTATTCGTATTAAAATCAATAGAATTTTTAGTGCACTGATCATTTAAATTCAAACTTATTACTAAATTTAAGAGGAAGCAAGGATATTGTTACTGAGTTAAATTTGAAAGTCCATACTAGTTTTCTAAACTTGATTTAGTTAAATTTGAAAGTTCATTGGAAAACTTTAACAAAATCCTATACTAGTTTTCTAAACTTCAATATAAAAATTTAGAAAGCTTTTTGCCTCCTCAAACAGGGGTCTAGCACAACCGGGGACACCTAATTACATGCCAAACACATTGGTAATATAAAATGCCACATGTATGTACCATACACAAAAGTCAAACGTAAATAGGGATCAACTTCATCCATATGTCTAGGTCCATGTGATGGTCCCTCTATGCGTGACTCAGGCATTGAGGAGTTAGCTAGAGGTCCCTCACAAATACAATCAGATTTAGTTCTAAAGCAAACTTTCTGCTATATTCGATAGCAAACTAAATAAAATGATATTATGGTTCAACAAAATGAGTTTAAAAAACATGAAAATGACAGTGTGGTAGTAGCAGTATTTATTGATTCACTCCCAAGTAAAAGCAAGCTGGATTTTTTAGCAATAAATTTGCTACTGAACTAAAATAAAACACAAAAGTGACGGGCTAACAAGAATAGCAGAAGGTATCCAGCAACAATATATAAATCACTACTTCATTAAAGTGGTCTACTACCTTGTACCCAGCTCCCATATTTGGACCACTTTTTCGTGTCCTGAAGTCCACACTCCAGCCCTCAGGTAACCAATCTGGATGTTTATTTGCGTTCTCTACAATCTGAAATTGTCAATCACAACCAAGTGGCAATTGTTAACGATTTAACAAAGGATGGGGAGACAAAAATGAAAAACGCCTGCATATAATTTTTACTCACTTGCTTTGAATTGCCTGTACTGTTACTGCCCATCTTCGGATTGGTTACTTCAGATCCTTCAAGGTGTGTCTTCTAAAACAATATTTTCTGTTGTTTCAGACTTGTGAAATTCGTTAGAGCTTCCTTATTTCCATTTATTTGTATGACTTATTCCATCTGCTAGAAATAATTACCCAGACTTCTTCATTCTTCTAACAAGGGCACTCAATAAGCAACAAATATACTTGAAGCCTCATTGTATTTGTCACTAGACTATACCACAATGTGAGCGTCAAAAGAAATTATCTATTGCAGGCCGTAGATGACCACAAAGTTTAGGGTTTCTTCAGGAAACACAACATTGAGGGAAGAAAATGAGAACTAGTAACTAAGAATGTACCTAGGCATGATAAATGCATTGATACATTAGTAATTTTCATGCCTATTCCCTATGACAAAAGCCGGCTGCATCCGTTCTTATTCACACCATTTTGGAATGAGTTCTTTAATGTTTTCAAATTAACTAGAGGTTTCAAGTGAATTCATATTCATTTCAATAAGAAGAGAAGGAATTTAATCTCGAATCTATGTGTTAATTTCGAAATAGAATTCAACCATATTCGTTTCCTTCATTTCAACGCTGATTAACTAATTAGGGTACAGAAGAAGAAAATTGTCCTCATCAATGTCATGAGGGAAGGGAAAAACACTAAAACGAACATTCAAACTCAAATATGTAGGTCCCAACAGAGAATAATCTAATCAGGTATTAACAATCAAAGTAAATCCCAAAATCAGCTCGAACATATCTCAATGAACATTAAAAGCAAATAAAGAGTACCCTAATACTGCGACTGGTATTTGCTACCGGAGCTGTGATCTGCCATAAGATCGGTAAACGATGGACGGCGAAGTAACAGCAAGATCCAAGAGTGTTCCGACGATAGAAGTGTAGCAACTCTGACCGGAACAGACTTCGGGACGCTCTTTCACATATTGAAGCAGAGTCCACGAATGGGACTCTAAAGCCACGTGTTCTAACCTTAAATGCCCCTTGGGATCAAAAGGGGGAGGGAAATAAATTAATGGTTTAATGTCAATTAAATAATCATAATTAATTGTTAATGCTAACTGGAACAAAGTAAACCCATTTTTCCCCTTTTTATAATCATCCCTTTCTGTTTATAATTCATTTAAATTAATCCATACAGATAAAAGAAATTAGTTAATAGTAGCAATAGTTTATGTTCTTACAACCATATCATTTTTAGGGATTAAAATCATTATTGTCAAACATGTAAGTTAACTCTCTAATCCGAATTTATTATTTTTGTACTTTTAGTAGAAAAAATCGAATCCAGTCACTGATAAATTAGTGACCATTATAAAATCTATTAAACTCATGAGTTTATATACCTAATTTACCGTTTTTACGTTTATAACTTATAAAACCGTATTAACTTACCTTTAAACTCATGTTAACTTCTTTAATTTAATCATACTCGATGGTTTTATATATAAATTTTATAAAAGTTCATTTATTAAATATAATAAATTATAAATATTGATGGATTTAATTTCAATTATTTAAATTTAAAATATATTTAAATGAAATTGTTGCCATTTTTTTATATTATTTAATTATACATTATTAATACCTATTAATGGTAAAAATAAATTCTTACGAGTTTACAATTCGAGTTCATAGTACGAATTTCCATCACTATTACAAATTTATTTAAACTTACCAGTTTGACAACATTAGTTAAGACTATCTCATTTTTAGAAGGTTAAATAAAAAACTCATCTTTCTAAAAGTACATTTAATTATTAAATGTAATAAATAATCAAATCTTACTCATTGCGTTTAATCTTTATTTAGATTACAATTACTTGACAATATCTGTTATCTATTATTATCAAAAAAAATATGAATTGCTAAAAAATAACTTATGAAAAATAAAGCGAGTAATCAGAAAGACAAAAAAAATAAAAGAAAATAACAAAAAAGGTTCCAAATCAAATTCAACATTAGAGTACCAGTAAGAAAGGTTAACGGCTTGACTTTAATATGATATTGATATTGATTAGTTAATTATTTAATTGTAAATATTACTCCAATCTTTTTATAAGGATTTTTTTTATTGCACAAAAAGAACTTATAGTTAAAATTAGTTAAAAATAATAATTGTGTCAATAATGTCATGCCTTTTTGCAAATATACCATTATTTATGAAAAAAGCATGAAAGAGATAATAAGTAAAAAATCTGAGAGAGAATGGTGAATTAGTGGTTCACTAATATAAAGATGGGTATTTAATATAGTTAAAAAAAGTAGTTTAAATTTTGAGACACAAAAAAAATTATTTATGAAAGTGTTTGGATTAGCTTTTGAGAATAATTTTTTGAGAAAAGTGAAAAAAAATGATTTTTTTAATAAATTCTAAACAGAATAAATTATGAGAAACAATTTGATTTTGATAAAATGAGCGTATTTAAATATTATATTGAGAATCACTTTTTTAATGGTCAAATTATCAAAAAAATATTAATTTTTGTGATAATTACATATAAAAGATAATATTATATTTTAAGTATTATTTCACATTAAATTTTATAATAAATACTAAAAATGAAATAAATTTTTTTATAAAATTAAAATTATAACATTAGTCAAATATGTAATATAAAAACATAGATCAAACAAACACACACTCACATATATATATATATATATATATATATATATATATAAATCAAAAAATTGTCCAACTATCAAAAAAAAAAAGGCATGCAATAAATTCAAGTAGAATTAAGGAAAGGAAAGATAAATAAGAGGAAAGAGAAAAAGTAAAAAAATTTAGCTTTTTCACAAACCATGGTTTTATATCTAAAACCCTAGTTTTGAGAGAGAGAAAATGCTTCTTTTACTTTTGGAGTATTTGATAATTTTTTCATAAAATCATGGTTTTATTCAAAAAAAAAACTTTTTAAATTGATTGCCAAACACACACTATAATAAAAACCAGATCTAAGTGAGAGATAAAATTACTTATAAATAAAACGAAATAGAGTATTAGTGTCAATATCAAATACAAGATGTAAACTAAAATGTTTTATTCATAAATTATTGATAATATGGCTCATGTTTTAAACTCAATGTATAACATGGGATCACATATAAAATTTATTCAAGAGATATGGCAGAAGTATATAATATAGAAGAAATCGAAAATAAAATACCTAAGGATATAAGAAAAATAATAAAAAAGGAATTTCCTAGAGAAAGAAAAGAAAGATTAATGGAATTAGCAAAACCATTAGAACAGAAAATATATGAAATCAGAAAAGAAGTGAAAAATGTAAAAAAAGAAGTAATTGAAATAAAAAAAGATATAAAAGAAATAATGAAATATTTAGGAATAAAGTCAAGAAATTTATTAGAACCTATAAAAGATAATCCACAAATAAATATGATGAATATATTTGATGCTATAAGAGAAATTGAAGAATTAGAAAAAATGCCTAAAACACAAATAGAAGAACAAAGTTTAGATACAAATGTAAAACAAACAAGACTAATGACATCGTCTTTAACATTAGGACAACAAGTGTTAAATAAAAATATATTTACAGTTTTTGATGAAATAGAGAAATTGGAAAAAGGAATAAGAGAAAATAAAATAAATCCTGAAAAAGAAAAACAGAAAGAATTAATAATAAAAGAAGAAAAAATTGATAGATAGAAAGAAAAAGAAATAATGAAAGAATCACATAGAATAGCAGAAATAATGTGTAAAAATAGTACCTTAGAAGAATTAATAGAAATAATAAAACCAAAAGAAAAAATAAATATGATGGAAGAAATAGAATATTTAAAAATAGAAGAAATGATGGGAAAAGAAGAAGAAGAATTAGAAAATATAAAAAGAGAATTTAAAGATGTAACAAGAATAAAAACACCAGAAAATTTAGAATTAAATATGGCAGAAGAAATGGATACGTCAGAAAGTACTGTAATTTAACCAACCCAAATAATACCATCAGAATTACCCCATAATGAAGGAACAAGTAACCAACAACTAGAAAATGAAGAATTTGAAAGAGAAACATATTACCATAAAGAACCATTAAAAGAATCTAATTATATGGAATTCGAAGCTAAATTTAAAACACCAAAAAATTCAAAATATACACCACCACCTTTAGAACAATTTGAAACAAGACAAATACCTAATTCTGGAATATGGCTAGATATGGACTGTTATATAGATAATGAAAAAATATTAGATGAATGGAATAAATCACATTTAATAGCATTAATGAGAAAATCAATAGACACAGGACTTATAAGTTTAGTAATAGAAGCGTTATTTTTAGGAAATGTACATAATTGGTGGAAAAGTAAAAATGAAGAATTCAGACAACAAGTAAGGACAGTAATTGAACCATATGAAGGAAGAAAATAATTTTATGCAATATTAATAAGAAAATATGAGCAAGTTTTAAGAAATGAATTTATAGGAAGAAGTGCAGGAGCAGACGAAAAAACAAAGATTGAAAAAGCAAAATTATGTTTACATCAAATAGAAATATGTTCTTTAGAACCAAAATATTTAGAACAATACATATGTGAATATAAAAAATATTATTATGAAGCAAGATTAGAAACAGATGAAGAACAAAAATTTTATTTAGAAATGTTTTACAGAAAATTACCAAGATTAATATCAGAAGAAATAAACGAGGAGTATTATAAAGCTTTTGGAAATAGAAATGATTTAATAACATTTGTAGATACAATGGGAAGAAGAGAATATTTTCTAAAAGAATTTTTATCTAATAAATGTAAAGAAGCATGGAAAAATATGAAATATTATAAAAGGAATAAAATGGTAATCCAATGTAAAAGATATGAAACACCACATAGATGGGGATGTGAAAATGAAAAGAAAAAATATAGAAAGAAAAGACTTGGAAAATACAATAAATTTAAAAGAAAGAAATATAAATTCAAAAGATATCCAAAATATAAGTATTACAATAAATATAAACCAAGAAAATATTTTAAGAAACGAAAAGGAAGAATAAATTATAGTAAAAAACCTAAAAAATGTAGATGTTATAATTGTGGAGAAATAAGACATATATCGACAGAATGTAAAAAACCCAAGAGAAAAGAAGCAAATGAAAATATTAGAAGAAGCTGAAAAATATAATTTGGAACCAATAGAATTAGAAATTCCAGTATTTAGTGATATAGAAAATGAAGAAGTAGAAATATATAAATTAAAAGAAATAACAGAAACAGAAACAGAAGAATCAGAATCAAAAAGTGAAGAAGAAATGTATGTATATATGATGAGAGAATTAGAAGAAGGACAAACAAGTAAACAAGAAGAAGATGAAAATAATGAATATGAAGAATATAGAAATGTAAGTGAAGGATCAGTAGAAAGAAGAATGATATTTAACCCAAAACATTTTAATAAAATAAAAGATAAAAAACTAGATATGAAAACTAATCAATTACAAAAAGAAACGTTTATGGAAATGGTAAGTGGAAAATTTAAATCTAAAACAAATCATAAATCACATTGTGTAGTATTAGAAAAAGACATCCTATAGAATCAACATTAACTGAAGAAGTATTAAGAATACCTCTAATAAGTAAAAGACTTATAGAAGAAGAAATAAAGAAAGTACCATTTAAGAATGAAGTAACAGAAGTATATATAGCAGGAATACAATTACTTGTAAAAGCTTATTTTAAAGAAGGAATTGATACACCTATAGAATTACTTATAACATATGGAAGAATAATAAGTGATGTAAAAGACAGTATAATAGGAATGTTAACAGGAAATTTAATATATCAAAAATTGAAATTTACATTAAATACAAATTTTGTAATATTAGTAACAGATGAACATATAGATAAAACTATAAATGTATATCATAAACTAGGTGGAAACCAAAATCTGATACCAAAATCGGACAGATGAGATGCAGGAAACCATAATCAGGATATAAGGAACAAATCATGGGGTTGACCGAATATGATCCGGGTTATGGAAGGATCTATGCCCTCTTTCATGCATAGAATATATTACAGGGTATCAATCCACAGACCCCTTACCTTCTTCCTTCAGATCACAACAGCACAGCCTTCCTTCGTTTCCTACTGGAGGCGTACCATAATATATATCCCTTATATGAAAATTATAATAACATGCATCTCATAATCTCATTCTAGACCGTACTCATTTAGAATCTGATAAAACTACTCCCCTAAATCCCTATAAGGAGTTTAGAACTCCATACCTTAGATGTCGTTTAAACAAAATCTATTCTTCTTTCCACGTAAAAGGTTGCTGTAATGGAGGTTATATGAAAGAAGGGTAGAGAACTCAAGAGATATGAGAACTGGAAATTTTATTGAACTTCAGAGAATTACAAGCTGGATTACAAACCGGATGCCTTACTCAGAGGCTTACATTGCTTTATATAGACGAGATTCCTAACTCTAGTTTACAGACTCTAGTTACTTTATGTAACTCTAATTACTTTTACATGACTACTTCACATGTTGCTGTCGGGTCACATGTTGTTGTCGGGTACTGTCTTCCAACTTTTATTCGTCTGGTACAGATTCCTTTCTTTTCCTGAATGTCTCTTCTTCTTTGTCTTTTTCTGTCGACACTTGTATCTTCATTATCTTTATGAATTCTTCTTTTCCTTCTTTGTCTTCTTCTGCCGACACATTTATTTCTTCAATATTACTCTTTATCTTCATCAGCTTTTCTTTTATCTTTCTGAGATTTCTTCAAATTTTGTTAATCTTCTTTTGAATTCTTCTAAGGCTTTCAGTCATTTCTGTCTGTTATCACAGTATATCTTCATTAATTGGGATTTCTCATTCTTTTTCTCTTCTTTCTTTTTCTTTACAATATACACAATTATGTACAGGATATTCTGATAAATATTTACAAACTTTTTCAGCAATTTCCTCATCATGTTCCACTTCATTTTTCTTGATCGATTCATACCACTTATGGAATTTTGCATGAGTTCCATTTGTGGTTTTTCCAAGGGAATATATACAAGTCAAATCACTAGTATGATAAACCCAAGGAATTTCTCCAATATTTGTTACAATTCTATTCATTTCCTGAAAGATTATATGATGATCTTGTGCTCGGATATTAGAGATTCTGAATTGAAATTCATCATCATCATCCATATCCTCTTTTATTTCTGGATCAAATTCAATTGGTTTCTTTGTGGTTCCAAGGCGAATTAAATTAATGGGATGATAAAATTGGTCTGGTGTAACTTCAACAACTGTGGAGTAACACCTTATAAAAACTTTATGTTGCAGGACTATCTTAAAATATTTTTCTACAGCTTCTTTGAATCTTGGTGGGAATAACTGGATTTCTTTCATGTCTTGAGAAGGGTAAATGGTTTGAATTAATCCATAGCTATATAGGGTTCTGGCAATTTCTAGTGGTGTTCCTGGGTAGATAATGGCTTTGTTAATAGCGTAATGAGATACATATATGATAGTCTTGTGGGTTAATGATAAAGTATTCAGTCTTTTTACAATAGTCTTATAAAATTGGTATTTATGGGATAAGTCAAAAACTTCTGGGTTACTGGGCTGTTTAGAAGTTGAGACTTTAGAGGTCGAGGCTATTATAGTCTTATCTTGTAAAGAGGTTTTATATTTTGGGCTTAGTATTGAGCTTTTTTCTTGTTGTTGGACTTCTTTCTGTTTCTGGGCTTGCTGGTCTTTTATTATTTGGGCTAAAGAATTTTTTCCTTGTTCTTGGGTAGATGCCCCTTTTTGTTGGTTTTGGGTAGATGACCCAATTAGAAGTTTCTGAGTGAATGACTCAGACTGGGTAGGAGACCCAATTACTGGTGATTCCTTATCTTTACTCTTTTTTTGCGAAAGTTCCTCAATTGGTTCCTTCTTTACTCAACTTTCCAGGTATTGCACTCTGGTAAATAATTCATTTACTGAGCTAGTAAGATTAGATACAGAATTAGACAAGTTCTGTACACTATTACTTACTTGGCTTCCAAGTAAACTCATATTTACTTCGATCATATTCATTTTCATTACAAGATGTGTCATAAATGGATTTTACTCTTGTACCTCATTTAGAGGAATTTGATTTACAGGGCTGTTACTCATTCTTTTTCCTGGTTCCATCTGCTCAAATAATCAGCAATTAGATTATTTTTTCCTTTGATATATTCAACATCATAATCATAATAAGACATATCATTATGCCATTTTAATAACATTTTATTACTCAATTTTCCATTTTTTATTCCATTTTTCAACCATCCTTTTACTTGTGTATTATCAGTTCTTATAATAAACTTACAGTTTACTATAAATAATTCGAATTTTTCTACTGCCTTTTTTATTGCTAAAAATTCTTTTCAATTAGAGTGATAATTACTTTGTGATTCATTAAATTTTCCACTTGCGTATCTAGTTATTTTTTCTATTCCTTTACTATCTTCAAAATACAAAGCTGCACCCCAATAATTTTCAGATGCATCAGTGTATATTATCCATCTTATATTTTCTTCTAAAGGTATAGTTAATTTTGGTAATTTGTTACATAAAACTTTTATTTGTTCTATAATTTTCTGAGTTTCTTCATTCCATTTCCATATTATTTTTTCTCCTGCTAACTTAGAAACTTTGGCTGTTAGTTTTGATAAATGTGGTATATAATTTCTTGCTTGATTTACTAATCCTAAAAATGATTGTAATTCATTTTTATTATTTATTCTTTGAAATTCTTTTACTTTCTGACTTATATGATCTTGTAATTCCATTCCATCTTTTGAAATTATTTGACCCAAAAATCCTATTTTTTCTTTTCTTAATTCAGCTTTCTTATGAGATATATTTATTCCTTTTTGTTCTACTAATTCCATAAATTTTTTCAGATGTTCTTCATGTTCTTTTTCATTCTTTGAAAATATTAATATATCATCTATATAAATTACAGCAAAATTTCTTATTGGGCTTAATAACTTAGAAACATATTCTTGAAATATACTTGGGCTATTGTGAAACCACATAGGTAGCACATTCCATTCATATAATCCTTCTTATGTACTAAAAGCAGTATATTTTTTACTTTCTTCTTCTAATTTTTATTTGAAAAAATCTTGACTTACAATCAAATTTACTGAATATAGTTTTTCCTCTTATCAAATTAAACAATAATTCCATTTTAGGTATATGGTATCTGTTTCTTATTGCAATTTCATTTAATTTAGTATAATTTATAACCATTCTAGATTTTCCTCTTTTTTCTTCACTGTGTTTTACAACTATCGTTGCTGGTGATGAGTATTCAGATCTACTTTCTCTTATCAAATTATATTTTTTCATTTCTTCTATGTGCATTATAAATTCATTTCTATCATTTTCTGTCCATGGATAAGGTTTACAGTTTATTTCTTTACTATAATCTTTCAATTCTATTTTTGCTAATGGTTTAGATTTTTCCTAATGTATTAAAGGATTTTCACTATAGTTTTCTTCTAATCTTTTTTCTATTGTTTTCTTTTTATTTTCTTCTACTTCTCTTATAGTTAAAGTAGCTAACATGTGTTTTATATGAACTGGTTTATTATTTGGTAAAAATTGTACTTCATTTTTATAATTTTTTAATTGAAATTTTTCATCTTTTCTACTATAAGGTTCCATTATTCTTATTCCCCATGCTTCATGCTTACACGGTGTTGTTAATATAAATGCTTTTTCAATCATATGTATAGGATAATATTGTTCTATGAAGTCTAGTCCTAATATTATATCACATGATGGTTCATTAAACTGATTTAATATTTTTAATTTTAATTCATAACTTCCTACTTGAATATTAAAATTTAAAGCTTCATATTCCATTAAATGAATTTCTTTTCCTGCACTTTCCATTCTTAAGGGTCTTTTCTTTTTCTTCCACATTATAGGTGGTAAAACATTATATTTTGCTACACTTATATTTGCTCCTGTATCTATTAAAGCATGATATTTTCTTGATCTATATTTTTCATAATTAAATTTTGTAAGAATATAATATAGCTTAGTCATTATCCACGTGACAATATATTTAGTTTATTCTTCAAGTATTTTATGAAATCATTTCTTCCTCTTATTCTTAAGTATGGTTGATATCTTGTTCTGAATCCATTAAATGTTCTTTGTCTTTTTTCATTTTCTAATATTTGTTTTATTATCCTTCTATCAGTATCATTTCCATTTTTACATTTTCTGATTATTCTTCTTATCAATGGTTTATTATTATTATGTATTATTATTACTTCTCCTCTAAAATTTCTGTATAAATCTACCATATTAACCTCTTGATAATACTTCCATTATTTTTCTGAATTTCTTTGCATAATATTTTCTTTCTACATGTGCTTCCATTGTATTTTGATATTCTTCTAACCATAGTAAAAAATCTTGTTCATATAATTCTCTTAGTCTTCTTTTTTCTTCTTTATTTTGTTTTTGAAATTTATGTCTTAGAAATCTCATAAAACTTACATCTGTATGATTTATTTTTATTATTGTTCCATCAATTTCTGTATAATCTGGTACTCCTAAATACCATTCCTCTCTTGGTTTCCATTGATTATCTTGATTATTTTGATTATTCATTTAAAACCTTTGGGATTATTATTGTTACATTGTTTATGTTAATAATTATTCTTTTTTCTTGAATTCTATAATTATTTAATTTTTCTAAAAAATCCATTCATAATATTAATCCAAAATTCTTTATTTCTTTATCTATTTTTATTGAAAATTCCATTATATCTCTTTGGTTAAATCTTATCATTATTTCTGTTTTTCCTTCTTCATTTAATATTACATTATCATCTAAATGTTTTATATCTATATTACTTTCTTTTACTTCTTCTAATATTAAGGCTTTTATATTCATCCATCCTGTATTTTTCTTGATTTCTACTCTTATTATATTTTGTGTTTTTACTTTACTTCCTGATGGTTTTATTTCTTCCAAATTTGTAGTTAAAGGTATTTCTGGTAATCTATTACTTCCTGATCTTATTAATCTGTTTTCTTGCATAAGTTGTTCATTATAACTTAAACTTAGTCTTGGTTCATAATTTAATCTTCTTGGATTAAAACTTAATGATCTTTGTCCTAATTGATTATTAGTCTGTAGTCTTAATCTTCTTATATCTTCATATTCTCTTGTTCTATCTATGTCTATTTTTAGTTGTTCTAGTAAAGTTATTGTTATTGGATCTATAGGTAATTCTTTTAATATTGGCATAAAATGTTTTTCTATACTTATTCTTCCTTTATTTTTATTGTAAATTTTATGTTCATTGGTAAATACAAGTCCTATCATTGCAGTTATACTTATTGTTTTAGATCCTTCCATTAATCTTATTCCACCTAGTTTATGATATACATTTATATTTTTATCTATATGTTTATCTATTACTGATATTGCAAAATTTGTATTTAATGTAAATTTCAATTTTTGATATATTAAATTTCCTGTTAACATTCCTATTATACTGTCTTTTACATCACTTATTATTCTTCCATATGTTATAAGTAATTCTATAGGTGTATCGATTCCTTCTTTAAAATAAGCTTTTACAAGTAATTGTATTACTGCTATATATACTTCTGTTACTTCATTCTTAAATGGTACTTTCTTTATTTCTTCTTCTATAAGTCTTTTACTTATTAGAGGTATTCTTAATACTCCTTCAGTTAATGTTGATTCTATAGGATGTCTTTTTTTCTAATACTACACAATGTATTTTATGATTTGTTTTAGATTTAAATTTTCTACTTACCATTTCCATAAACGTTTCTTCTTGTAATTGATTAGTTTTCATATCTAGTTTTTTATCTTTTATTTTATTAAAATGTTTTGGGTTAAATATCATTCTTCTTTCTACTGATCCTTCACTTACATTTCTATATTCTTCATATTCATCATTTTCATCTTCTTCTTGTTTACTTGTTTGTCCTTCTTCTAATTCTCTCATCATATATACATACATTTCTTTTTCACTTTCTGATTTTGATTCTGATTCTTCTGTTTCTGTTTCTGTTATTTCTTTTAATTTATATATTTATACTTCTTCATTTTCTATATCACTAAATACTGGAATTTCTAATTATATTGGTTCCAAATTATATTTTTCAGCTTCTTCTAATATTTTCATTTGCTTCTTTTCTCTTGGCTTTTTTACATTCTGTCGATATATGTCATATTTCTCCACAATTATAACATCTACATTTTTTACGGTTTTTACTATAATTTATTCTTCCTTTTCCTTTCTTAAAATATTTTCTTGGTTTATAAAATTAAAATTATAACATTAGTCAAATATGTAATATAAAAACATAGATAAAACAAACACACACTCACACACACACATATATATATATTATAATCAAAAAATTGTCCAACTGTAAAAAAAAAGGCATGCAATAAATTCAAGTAGAATTAAGGAAAGGAAAGATAAATAAGAGGAAAGAGAAAAAGCAAAAAAATTTAGCTTTTTCACAAACCATAGTTTTATATCTAAAACCCTGGTTTTGAGAGAAAAAAAATGCTTCTTTTACTTTTGGAGTATTTGGTAATTTTTTCATAAAATCATGGTTTTATTCAAAAAAAAAACTTTTTAAATTGATTGCCAAACACACACTATAATAAAAACTAGATCTGAGTGAGAGATAAAATTACTTTTAAATAAAATGAAATAGAGTATTAGTGTCAATATCAAATACAAGATGTAAACTAAAATGTTTTATTCATAAATTATTGATAATATGGCTCATGTTTTAAACTCTATGTATAACATGGGATCACATATATTTTTTAATTAAAAATATGTGAAAAAAATCCTATATTAGGTATTAGAATGGAATGAAAAGAATAGAATAAAAAACATTGGTCCAATACTTTCAGCCTAAAAGCATAGCTATCAAGCCCGGATTGAACTAGCCAATTTGGTACGAAAATCGGTGAATCAGTCTGGAAACCGGTTCAGTCTGAGTAGTGACCCTGTCTTTTTAAAAAAAATCAAAATTTTTTTTATAATTTTATGTTAATAAGCCTGAAATCTTCATTTTCTTATCAGTTTAGTCTTGAGTTAGCTTCGATCTAACCGGTCTGGGTTAAATTACCTTAGCTAAAAATATGTGGACATCATGGACCAATAAAATGGATTGCCATTATTGGTGCAATATTGTCTTTTTGTTTTGAACAATTGATACACTACTTTCATTACCATTACCACGTGTTTTGTTAGATTTTGGTCCCTTGGGCCTTGCTTAGTTACCTGGCCCAATGTCCTTTGCGCCTTTCACCCTTATCCATTTTCAAAATAAAAATAAACATAAAAATTTCTTCACCATTAAATATAATATATTGTCACTAATGGGTTTTGAATCTAGTAAAGAGACTAATTCTTCATAATAATAATGAATCATAGTTCAAATATCTGATAAGAGAGATGCTCAAATTTAGTGTTTGTTTGGGATAACAATTGGAGTCTTTAAAATCAGCTTTTTAATCGTGATTTACGGTATATGATATAAATATGTGAGACGAGTTTTATCTCAATTTATATGAAAAACACTTATAAGCTAAAAATAAACTATCCCAAACAAGCTTTTAGTGCACTACAATATTTCAAATAAGATTGCCTTCAATAGTAAGATACTTGAACCTACAAATAAAATAAATATATTGTCTTTTATTTTAAAATGTACTAAAATTAATAAAAATAAATGGGAAATTTTAGAGAAGAAATATCATAACTTCTGCTTATTCTACTTATTCCATTAAAATGGAGGTCATTTTATGGATATTAGTGGCCTAAAACTAGTTCAACAAATACTCTCTTAATCATTTTTATAAAGCCACGTTAGCTACTATTTTTATATTAATAAAAATAGGTAAATGTTGAAAATTTTTACAACTTTTTTACTCTGTGATTGATATACCTCATCGGGGAGGAAGAAAACACCATTAAAAGGAGACAAGCACACTTTTTGATATTAGTTATAAATATTTCATTAAATTTTCTAAAGGATAGATATTGTATTAAGGACAATATATAAATAAAATTGGAAGGACTAATTGACAAGGGTAGACCATAAATGATTATGTCATCAAGGTTTTCCACTACAAACTAGTCAGGTAAGAGTTTGAGTTATCCATTTAAAATTTTAAATGTAGAACAAGACTTGAATTAGGATGTATGGAGTCCTTGTTCCATGTTTTTCCCCTAAGCATGGGTATCTTTTTGTTGGAGATAAACTTATTTGAGGCACTGTCAAACACTAAAAGTGAGTAGCTCTCTTAGTGAGAATTCAAACCTTAATTTATTATATTGTGAATAACTAGCTCATTCTGCTAGACCTAATCCCTATTCTATGTTGAAAGCTCATGCTCTTGTCATGAGACTTTATCACGGGCCAAGAGGAAAGGAGCTAACTTTCCTCCCATGCTCTTCCCGTTATTGGCCTCTCCCTTGCCCAAAACTACATCGTTTTTGGTTTAAAATGGGAGGGTGTTCCATTTTTATTTTTTTGGCAAAATAGCATTCAGGGCCCTAAAGTATTCTTTTCACGTAACACTCAATATTCTAAAATAATTTTTTGTGTACTATGTAACATAAAATAAATTTTTTAGTAGTACTCAGTATCTAGCAAGCTGCACCCTAAATTATTTTAGTTGCAGTGAGTAGCCTCTAAGTTGGATTCAGCACCTTAAATTATTTTTCTAGTTGCAATGAAAAGCCTCTAAAATATTTTTCTAGTTTCAATGAGCACCCTAAGTTTAGAATACTGAGTATTGGATGTGCTAAAATTTAATTTAGAATGTGGAATGTTACTGAGAAAATACTTCATGGTGCAGCTTGCCAGATATTGGGATGCTATTAAAAAATTATTTTATGTTGCAATGTGCACAAAAATTATTTTAGAATATTAGATACTACTAAAAAAATACTTCACAATCCCGAATGTTATTTTGGGGGGAAAAAGTTGAACACCCTCCCATTTTACACCCAAAACAATGTAATTTTGGGTCAGGGAAAGACTAACTACCAAGCATAGGAGGGGAGCTGGATCAAAAGAAAGGCTATATTAAGTGTCTGTTTGGTTGACGATAGAAGCTACTTTTTTTACGTTACTTACAATATACGAAGTAAGTATGTAAAAAGAATTTTGTCTCGACTTGATTAAACGTGATTCTCCAATATTAACCCAAACAGACCTTATGAGTGGTTACCTTGTCACATATAAGTGTTGCCTTGTGTTTTTACGGGTTAGGGAGATGATGACTGATGACTGGGAATTGAAGCTGACTCACATAGAAAGGAGTCAAAACAGACTTGTAGGCTGTCTAGCAAAGTAGGGCATCTCTGGTACCTCCACTTTGGATGTCATTCCGTCTCATATATGGAATGTGCGGCAACATGATTTTATGGGATTCAATCCCCTCTAGTTCATACTGTTTTAATTAGGTGTTTAATTCCCACAAAAAAATAATAATAATAATTAGGTGTTTAGCCTCTCTTGTATCAAAAAAAAAAAAGAGGGCCTACGGCATGAAGGGCGCAAATGAATTTTGCCATCTCTATACTCTTTCTGTGGCGTCTTTTTTCTTCTCTCTGAAACTTCTAATATTCCATTTGCAATCATGTAGTTGTCCCCTCCTACATATTAGTTGTTTCTTATTTCATTAGCTTTATAGCTTTTTTTCTTCTTATTTTGAGAATTTTTTTTATCAGATCTTATTTTGAGATTGACAAGTATGCTTACATTGGGAATTTCCTCTAAGTTTAGTTTAGTGTGTGTACCTTGAAGTTCATGAAGTTGAGATTCAAAGTGTTTTCCCCTTTATGCACATGTATCTTTCTATTGGAGCTAATTATGTTTGAGACACTGTCAAGTATTAAATGTGAGCATATCTCATAGTGAGGATTCGAACTTTGATTCAATACGTTGTAAGGGACTAGCTCCTTCCATTAGATCCAACCCCTATAGTTGTTGAGATTCAAAGTTATTGTATGTTGTTTAGACCGAACCACTTTTTTTTCATGGCTCAACATACTTTTTTAGTATTGTTATACGAAATAGTAGTTTTTTTTTTTGTACAAAAAATTTCAGATCAGTTGGGTTTCGGGGCTCATTAGGGTCAAAGTATGTCTTTAGATTCAAAGAGCATTTATAATTATAAGTTAACCTCTTTATCAATTGAACCAATCTTTTATTAAAAATACACTGAAAAAAATCGGACCGGACCGGCCAGTTCAACCGGTCCGACCGGTGATCCGGTCCGGTTCATGAAATAAATCGGTGAACCGGCTCGAACGGTTCACCCGGTTTGCCTTTTATATATATATATATAATACATTTTTTTATTTCTCTACCTACTATTTTGCATTATTTTTTAGGAAAAAATTAAAGTTTGAAGACCAAGATGAAAAGAAAAATAGATAAAGAAAGAACAAATCTAAAAAAAAAAAGATTTTGAGAGGATATAATAATTAATTAATTATAGAAAATTAGATGTCATTATATAAATATAGGCACCATAACTAATACTAATAGATTTTAAGCATTTTTTTTGTCTAAAAATCTTTATTTTAATATATGGAAATTTAAAAATATATTAATATATATATTGCCACTAATAAGTTGTAATATTTTAATATGACCGGTTCGACCACCGATCCGACCCCAGTTGAACCATTAACCCTTAAACTAGTGCTGTGACCGATTTATTGTCCGGTCCGATTTTTTGTTTCTTAAAAAAATAGTAGTTTCATTTACCCATTTATTTATCTTATAAATTTTATAGCAATACACAAGACTTGTTTTATGCTGGGCTAAGAGGAAATATGGCTTGGGAGAGAATGGGCCAAGAAATTAATGAGGCCCAAGTCATTAAAAGGTAAGAGCAAAAGTAGAGTTATATTATGAGTGCTCGCATCATCAAGGGGTGCGAAGAATTTATGCATCTCTTTCCCTCTGGTTCCTTTGCTTCTATCTCCGCTTTCGTTTACTATGAGTAGCCAATGAAGTTCGTCAATTTGGGATAGAAAAACTTCGAAGGTCCATATTGGGTTTTCTTGTTTTGAGCTTCAATAATTGTATCACCCTGCATATGAAAAGATGAGACCACTAAGTAGTGTAGTTACTATAGCAAATCATTGGAGCATTGTCAGAGCTAGAAGTTTCATTTGGAAACTGCACATTCATCTTTAGTGCTAAAAATGGAGTGGAGCGTGAGTGTGGAACATTCATAGCAAGAAATGGAGGCTACCCATTGATTATTTTGGTCAATTGAGTAACTATTTAAGTAATACTCCTACTGTCATTAATATAAAGTATATTTGATTTTTTTAAAAGATATTAAAAAAACTAAGTAAGTTAGTTAATTATAACATATTTTGTGTATTATTTGATTAAGTAGTCTGAATCAACCATTCAGTCAAACATCCATCTTTATATATTTAAGAAACTAAAGGGCTACCAATATTGGTTTCCCAACGAAGGAATTGAATATCAATACTCAAATGTTCAATACGGAGTATATCATTACAATTTCTTAAACCCTTTGTATCTCCCCTCAAATGAAAAGGTAATCAAAGATTGTTTTTTGTAATGGATTGCATCCTTCTTCAAAAGTAGCTTAAATTGTAATTTATATGGAAAAAGAGTTTCGTTTCGACTTACATGAACATGATTATAAACTATGATTCCAAACAAGTATAAAGGTAGTGTATGTAGCATATATATTATAATTTTCAACGCTTTATATCTCTTGACATAATTAAAAATAATGAACATCTTATTGTTATACTTGTAAAACACCTTTTTTTTTTAATGAAAAGGGTGTGAGAAGACATGTAGGGATTAATTAGCTAAGAGAAGTTTATGACTGAAATTGTCTAAAAGAGTTGCTTTATACTCTATAGGAGGAATATTCATAACTACAGCTTCAATATCCATTTGATAACCTTAATGAGCTAAATAATCAACACACCAATTGACTTTAATTGACATAAGATCAAAAGTGATGAGCTAGTCATGGATCAAAAGACAACGAATTTGTCTGATATGGCTGCTAAGAGGATGATCTTTAGATAAGTTGCTATTGATGATTAGCCGCAAGGCTTTTGTAAAGTCACTAATGACGACAATTGTGTGGTAACTGTGATACTCTTCTTTAAATATGGCATAAACCATTGGAAGGAGATGAAAAAGAATAATTAATGAACCATTCCTCTTTTTGAAGAATGGGGTAAAAAACTACTCCAAAAGTTTAAAAAAAAAACTTGTTATAAATTGATCTAATCAATAAAATTGATAGTTCAAGCACTTTAAATTGGTCAATATTTATTAATGGAGTTGGGTCTAACGGAATGGGTTAGTTTCTCACAATATGAAGAACTGAGGTTTGAATCTCTATTGGGAGAAATGCCACATTTAATGCCTGACAGTTTTTCGAACAAGTTTACATCTAATAGGAAGATACATGTGCCTAAAAAAAAATTGGTCAATATTTTTATTTTACATATGCATTTTTTTTAAAAAAAAATAGATAATGAATTTCATTACTATTAAAAGAGTAGACTTTTGTTTTTGGTAATAAAATTTTAGAAAAAGGGATAGGCTCACCCACGATCCAAAAGCAGAACATTTAACTCATGATTCACTGGGGCTTGTCTCTATGGATATGGGAGCACGACAAACATGCCCTTTTTTTTTACCCATAGGTAGGATTCACCTCAGCTTCACTTAACTGTGGAGATTCCTCCTCCAGCACCATGACCAACCTAGAAATCAAACCCACTATTTATAAGAGTGTCCGATTCCCTCACCTGTTGAACCCAAGGATAGGGGTGAAAAGAGTAGACTTTATACTACACATAAACAACTAATTGGGAGGGCGCCATTGAAGGCAAACTTCTTGAAAGGGTCTTCCTCCTAATTCATCCTTCTGAAAGCAAGCCTATAATAATATTTTAATAATAAACAATAAAAGTCTGAATAATTCAAATTAATTCCTCTTTCTATAAACTATAATATTTCAACTATAAACTTTAAGAAATGGGTACTTAGTCTGCAAAATAAAGGTACTTAGCTTCTATCTCAAAAAGGATAAATGCATATCTTTAGTCCTGTTATTTTATACAAACTTTCAGTTTAATCCTTAATTGTAAAGTATCTTTGTGGTAAGTGATGATTTTTTGGGTCAATAATTATCATCATTGTGTTTTAAAAATTAAATCTAATACAAGCATTTGATGATTTTTTGTAATATTTAAAATTTCAATTTTAATATCTTTCATCAACAGCGTTAGGATGTTAGGATTAGGAGACTAAAAAGACACTTTATAACATTAAATCATCAAAATAAAAGCTCATTCCAAATTAAAGCAATCAACTTCAATGCTTCACTTCAGATTTCCAATGTTTTTGTTGAGTTGGAAAAAAATAAAGTAAAATAAAATAAAATTTGGCAAATTCCATGTCCAAACCGGACCAGAAGCTTGTTTTTGGACTTGTCTCTATGTATACGGATTCTGATTCTCGCGATAAACTGCCGCCACGTCACTCGGCTTAGGATAACCGATAACCCCCTTTCTCTTCCAGTACTCGCTAGCCGTTTCTTTAATCGCCACCACCATATTCTCAGAATCATCTTTTTCTCTGGCTGCTCAATCACAAGAAAACCCACACGATACAGAAGAACAGTGGGCAATTATTCCATTATTGCCCTGTGAAGTGTGATGAAGTGTGATGAGAATAATAGTAGCAAGCTCTAAGGGAAATGGACGGTTTTGCTTTCACCACTACAGCCACTTCCGGCAAACCGTTCTTCAATGGCCGAACTCGCCTCATTTCGTTTTCATCACAGAGAAGAAGTGCAATCGGAATCCTTTATTTCAATAAAAGATCAAATGCTTTTACAGTTTGTGCCTCACGGGATGAGTCCCCGAAGCTTGACAGGTTCGACCAGATGGAACTCAAGTTCGGGCGCTTAATTGGCGAGGACCCTAAGCTAACCCTAGCTAAGGTCTTTTTCTGTATCCTTTATTCTCCAGTTTTTGTTTCTTTCATTTCAATATGTACTTTGAGAAGTAACAGCAGGGATACCAACATAATACAATTCAAATATTGGGATAATAGTGTTAAATGTAATTGAAAGCGTGTCTAAATCTAGTATAAGTGTCAAAGATGTTGGACATGAGTCAAATTGGCCGTATTCTCAGACCATCCGTTTGGACTTTCATATTTGGTCCCATAAGAGGTGATACTGATCGGAATTCGTAAAGGGGTTAAACGAAGGAATGCAAACTCTGCTTGTGTGTTGGACTTTGTTTCTTTTAAATTTTCGACAATAAATTTGTTTCATATTACTTGATGTGGTGAAAGTAAACCTGAATGCTTGAATGTCTGCTAACTATGACATTCAATGATTCAGTATGTACTTGTATATAACTCTATCTGTCATTTATGATTGTATTTGCTGCTTCAGATAATGGGAAGAAAGGCGAACCCTGAAGCTTCTTATCTTGATATTGAGAAATCCTTTTATAAGAATAAGGGTAAACTCGTTGAGGCAGAGGAAGTTCCATTTGAGGGGTCTAAGAGGAAATCCTCAAGTTCATTGGATGATTTGGGTTTAGTACGACCTGTCCCAGTGAAAGGAACAAACTTCAAATCTGAGGATAACAAAGCCTCATTGGAGATCAAGAAACCAAGCAAACCAGCGAGTAAGGCAGTGAATGTAGCAAAAATTAGTGTGCCAAATGTTATCTTAAGAAAGCCAACTGTTTATAATGAGGATGGTAATGAAGACATTTCATCAAAGTTGAGAATAAAACCAAATTTGTCTCTAAAAATGCGGAATGGGCAATCAAAGGACAAGTTTAGCGATATGACACTATTGAGGAAGCCTGAACCATCAATTGCAAAGGAGACTGATCTGAAGCAAGAGCCTTCTGCTCCTGTGAATGCCCAAATGACCAATGATAATGATTCAAAGATGAGAAAGGAAGAATCAGGTGATATGACACTATTGAAGAAGCCTGAGCCATCAATTCCAAAGGGGACTGATCAGAATGCAATTGCTCAAATGAACAATGGTAATGATATGCAAATGAGAAGAGAAGAAATAGATGATAAAACTGGAAACTTGACTTTGCCGGAACGTCCAGACAAAGCAGCTGGCAAAAAAGATGAGGAGTTTGGAGATGTGAATGTCACTGTCCCGAATGATGTAGGTATTCATCTTCATTGCTATAGAGATATTAATTATGCAGGGCTAGAATTTTTTTTCCCAATGTTTCGTTATTTAGGGATTGGAGCAACAGAAGCAGAGACATTTGGAATCTCATCAAGAGCAAACTGATTCCAGTCCACAGTCAGATTTAAATTCACCTGATTCTAGAGTTGAGTTGCCTGTTGAAGCTGCACTACAGGGAAAACCAAAAAGGTTCGTGAAATTACGTTTACAGTTACATAATGTCATTGTGTAGTGGCAACTAGACTACATGTATTTGTCTTATAGATTAGACCGACCTGTGAAACAAACTTCAAAGTCTACTGGAGAAGTTACTGCTTTTGAGAATCCTGGAGATAACAGAAGCATTGCTGAATTAGAAAATCTCCTAGCTATGACAAACTTGCAGGTTAGACCATCCATGTTCCTCAAGTGATTACTCTACTATTTTAATTGTCATGTATTTACAAATGTTTGGTGATTACCTTTGCTCCCTTTTTAAAAGGAAAGTGAAGATGCTGATTGGACCAGGGCAGAAGATTTAGTTAAGAGTGGAGATAGGGCAGATGTGGAACTTATAAGCTGTAGTACCAGAGGTTTTGTTGTAAGTACTTAGTGGGCAGTAGCGGCCTTTTCTCCATATATCTCTTCTGAACTTGATTAAAACATTTTGCAGGCATCTTTTGGTTCCTTGGTAGGATTTCTGCCATATCGTAATCTCTCTGCCAAGTGGAAGTTCTTTGCCTTTGAGTCTTGGTTAAGACAAAAGGGCTTGGATCCATCAATCTACAAGCAAAACTTAGGCATTATTAGAAGTTATGATGTGGAAAACAAGTATTTTCCTCTTGATCCTCTTCAACACTTGAAGATTGATAACGTAGTTGAAGAGAAAATTTCACCAGATATGAAATTGGAAGATCTGTTAAGGATTTATGACCAAGAGAAAATTAGGTTCTTGTCATCATTTATTGGCCAGGTCCAGTATTCAAAGCTCATAAACTGTTTTTAAATATGTGCTATAGTTTTCCTTTAAAAGTAAATTTGAATATTGTCAATCTTAATACATATACTATGACTGCAGAAAGTTAAAGTCAATATAGTATTGGCAGACAGGAAATTAAGGAAGCTCATATTGTCAGTAAGACCAAAAGAGAAGGAAGAGTTTGTTGAGAAGAAGAGAAATCTTATGGTAAGTAGTGTAAACACAGACACGCACTGATATACAAAATCTTTGTATCAATATTGTTGGTTGAATATGATGCCAAGTGGCCTTCAACATTTTTTATTGTTTCTAATTGCAGGCTAGACTTCAAGTTGGTGATATAGTAAACTGTAGCGTCCAGAAAATAACTTACTTTGGCATTTTTGTTGAGGTATAAAAAATCATGATTCTCATTTGGGAAGTTAATTCTTACTGCCGTCGTAAGTTTTGTATCTCCTTAAATAGTTTAAGTGCCTTGTTGGGAATATGTTTAGTCAAGGCCCTGGAATGCCTTTAATGTAATTCCACGAAGGTGACAAATTTGTAAAGTTTGACCCAATATAAATGCAGGTCGAAGGAGTTCCTGCACTAATACATCAGACAGAAGTATCATGGGATGCCACTTTAGACTCAGCATCATATTTTAAGATCGGTCAGGTATTTTCCTCCATGATAGTATTTCAGACTAGGAAACTTGATATTACTTTTCAGTACTAAATGAAAAGGGAGAGTATGGATGCATCCCATGAACAACTTCTATGATTTTTCCATTTATAATACGATTACTCAACATTGGTGAAACTAATTAAACATTTATAACATCTATGCTTCTTATTAAGCTCTTGTTGTGTTCCAGGTTGTAGAGGCAAAAGTTCACCAATTAGACTTTGCACATGAACGCATATTTTTGTCGTTAAAGGAGATCATGGTAATATATTTATTTGTGTGTTTTCATTTATGCTTTTAATTTAAATAGGGTGAAACTACAGAGATAGTTTGTGATAAGCTTTATTTGTTGTGGGTTTAATGCATTTATTTCATTTATTCAAAATATCATCTAAAGGTCTACATATATATGTACAAATACAGAGCTAGAAATGTAATGGTAATATTTAAGTCATATCCCACAAAATCAGCTGCTAATCAGCTCCTAATCACATTGTGGTCCTGTGACTATTCACATTGAATTTTATTTCATTAATTAATACTCCTATCCACTAATCATGCCACACTTTACATGAAGCACTAATCTATTTACTTTTTAAAATTAACAAAATGCATTCCTTTCTTTGGCAGCCTGATCCATTGTTGAAGTCCTTGGAGTCTGTAATTGGGGATCATGACCCCATAGACGAGAGATTGGAAGCAGCTGAGCTTGATGCCGAGGTAAACATGTTAGATCTTTGTATGAGAAAAGAGCAGTCAGCATTATTAGATAAATGATGCTGAAGGATTTATTTACAAGACGTGTTGTTTTATCAATTAAATGTATTGGCTATTAGAGCCTTCATTTCATTGATATATGGAAACTGAACGAATACATCAATATATATAACAAAACAGAGATGTGGAAATGCTGAAATGCACGGTGAGATGGAAAGACTAAATAAGAGTGATTAGTGGCACTGGTCAGCAATATCATGCTGACCGTAGAAATACACACACACTCCACCGAAAAACTTCTCTGACTTTCAAGGCACCCCCTCAAGCTGGAGATTATATGTCCATCATTCCCAGCTTGCATCGTAATCCTTCAAATTTGGCTCTGCTAAGTGGTTTTGTCATTATATCTGATACCATATTGGCTATTAGAGCCTTCATTTCATTGATATATGGAAACTGAACGAATACATCAATATATATAACAAAACAGAGATGCGGAAATGCCGAAATGCACGGTGAGATGGAAAGACTAAATGAGAGTGATTAGTGGCACTGGTTAGCAATATCATGCTGACCGTAGAAATACACGCACTCCACCGAAAAACTTCTCTGACTTTCAACAAAATGCTGGTGTTAGTATTGTTAAATAGTGTCTATATGTTCTTATTTCGAAATTAAACTGCTTGTGGTGTGTGTTTTGGTCAGATGTGCATATATTATCTGGATGGATGGGTAAAGACAAACTCTGACAAAATAAAATTATTCAATAACTATTGGAATGGGCCATTTCTGCTGTTACCAATAGTAAATAGGGATCTTAGTGTGTGAATTAATAAGTTTCTATTAAGAAGAGTTGAATGAAGTTCAAATTACCAGTGGAGGAATGAGGCCTATTGGTGTAATTTACCTTCATGAGGTTGGGTCACTAGAAGGCCATATATCGAGGATCCTTGGTGTCACATGGAGTTACGACAATGAGACTCATACCTTTGTACCTTCTGTGGGAAAAATTGAACCAAGATTGGACTTCCCTGATAGAGAAGCCATTGGCCTTCTAACTAGGCCCCTCTGAAATGGCCCAAGTTGGACAAAACAATGATATTTATAAGCTATGTAATGCTTATGGACTGCCTATCTGGAATGGATGCTGCGGCTACATAACCCTAGTTTTGTAGCTAAACCTCGAGTTATTATTTATGATGTAAATGAAGAGAGTTGCATTGTTTTTAGAATTTGGCTCATGTCATGTTGCTTTTCCTGGTGATGAAGTCTGTGGTATATGGAAGTGAATAGGAGGCTCTGATGCTGGGCAAAAAAAAAGAAAAAAGAAAAAAAAAAGAATAGGAGGCTCTGATGTGATGATGAGAACGATATGTGAAATGTTCCGTTAAGGGTTCATGATTGTATGAGATTATTGGGAATGATATGCTGAATTGAGAGGAGGAAAAATAAATTTCATTTATTCATATTGAAATGTTCAAGGTATGGGAATATATACATCAAAGCAAATAAATACAATAAATGCAGAGGTTACCCTGCACAATGAGAATCTACTCATAATAGATATTAAGAGATATATAATTTTCCACATAATAATTAATAGCTGGTTCCTGCATTTTGTTCCGTTTTGCTATTTCTGGCCTATGTCCTACACTTGGGGTCCGATCTCATATCCTGCATATATTTTTCCCCAACCCCAATTAAATCGGGAACTATATGTGGTGGAATGTGGATTGTACATCCACTGAAGCATCATTAAGTGTATTTATTGCTAATATGCTAAATGTTGTCAGTGGTCTGAAGTGGAATGTCTTATCCAAGAATTGCAGCAGATTGATGGGATCCAATCTGTTACAAAAGGTCGCTTTTTCAGAAGCCCTGGTTTAGCTCCAACATTTCAGGTACTGACACCTAGTCACCTACAATCCAAACGGGACATGATCTGTTGGCTTAAAAGACATAAATGTAACCAAATTCTGAGTGTAGCTTTTGCTTTTTTCTTATTTGCCTGAAATGGTATTACCTCATTGCTTGTTCTGTCAGAATTTGCTATCTAGTAATTTTTGCATCATTTTATTATCTCTGCAATTTTGAGGGATCAAGTTGAGGCATACTTCAATGAACCGGCATATGGGTTCTGCTCATGAAAATAGAAAATATGACTAAAGATGTGCTGGTGCTCCACTATAAAAAAAAAAAAGATGTGCAGGTGCTGTTCTAATAGAAAGTCATTTGTCAAAAAGGTGTGCTGGTGCGGTTCTACTAGAAAGTCATTTGTCATAAAATTCCACAACGGGATCAGTTTTCACCATCCATTAATTATGCTGCTCACTCATCTCTTCTTTGAGCAGCCTAGCTTCTAGATATACATGTGCAACTTAGCGTGATTCTCAAATTTTATTTTTTCAAGTACAGGATAACACTCTTTTCCTTGTATTTTAAGACCTCTCCTATTCATGAATAACGGATTATGGGGTTCTATGACTTTTGATTCTGATTCTAGCTGGCTTTATCACCTTTTTCTTGGCTATTATTACCTCTTTTATTAGTTTTTTGTAATCATTTTTCTAATTTAATTTTTTTCTCTAGGTTTATTTGGCTTCCATGTTTGAGAATCAGTACAAGTTGCTTGCTCGATCTGGAAATAGAATACAAGAGGTAAGGGTCATTGATGCTGCTGATAAGACTTGCTTTGAGATTTTATTGTAAAAATGGACATTTTTATGCTCTATTTATTGTTGAAATGTGATATAATCTTCTAGCTATACACCTTTTGTGGTCCACTTTTTTCCCTTCTAAAGCAGCACGATATGAATGCCCTGTCACTAAATGAAGGCATGTTGTTACATATCTATTCATTCCTGGTAGAATTTTAAATATTTATTATTCATATTACATTGTATTTTTTTTTGGGTGAAATATAAACTAAAGAAATCATCTTGCACAGGTGATGGTTCAAGCATCTTTGGATAAAGAAAAAATGAAATCAGCAATTCTGACATGTACGAATAGAGTAGAATAATATGGTTTGTAGAGGTAAGCAGCTTTTGGCTTGATCACTGGTTATTGACTTATGGTGCATTCAACTATGAACAATACTGCAATCTATGGAGCATTTGTGGCATCGGGACACTCCTGGTAATTAAGCCCTTTCCTTGGGATCTCATAGTAATTCCTCCTTTTTTTTGTTCAGAGGTGTAAGAAATGACAATACCCACCTCACTTGTTATTTGAACTTCTGGATAATTAATTCCCTAGAACCTCGTAGTAATTCCCTCCCTTTTTCGGTTCAGAGGGGCAGGAACTAACACCTGAAATTATAGGTAGAAAGGATTGAACATGCGACCTTCTACTTATAGGGAAGCTTCCATATTATTAGGCTACAAGGTTGTATTGACAGCATGAGGAGGGTCATTGGCAGTTAATTGTGCAAAATGTTGGAGGAGGAGGAAGACTAGAAATTATAATGTATGAGGAGGGTCCAAATCTTATTGCTAAATGGAAGTAGGTTTTGAATTTTGTACATTCATTTGTTTATATTTTTGTACAATTTATGTGTTGTCATTTTAATTGTTGAAGAAAGGCTAGAGTCCTAAGCTGAGCACTGTGTTCGTCCAGATTATCATGTGTATTTTTTTTTCCTTTCACTTTTTCTTCTTCTTTTTTATTTTTTGATTCAAACATCAAGGATGAGTGTTGTAAACTCAGCCCAAAAAAAAAAAAAAGATACTGTAATTTCACATAACAAAATTAATTGCAAGTTTTTGTTTTACATTCTATTTGAAGTTCCTCTTTGTTCCTCGTATATCACAATTCACTAGATCAAATATAAAACATTATAAACTAAACATAAATCTCAAATCTATGATAAACATTCAACATAGTCAATTAGGAGTGTTCAAATTGGGACGGGATCGGGATACCCTAATCCCAGTTTCTAGTCCTGATTTTTGACCAGGATGCAATTTGCATCTTGGTCTTGGGACGAGACTGAGAAATCTCAATTTATTTTTTTAAAAAAATAATAAACTTAAAACCATTATTATATTATTTAAATGCTCTGTATTTTATTATTTAAAGTTATCATTTAATAAATTAATAAGGTCATCATAATTACATAAATTTATTTAGAATTGAAAAATATCATTTATCATTTATTTTGTTGTTGTTGTTGTAAGAGACCAGGATTGAGACTATAATCTCAAGGGTGATTTCAGTTCTAATATGTCCCGGTTCCGGTCCTAGACGGGACAGGAAATTCCGAAATTAAAATGTTTGGGATAATGACACTTTGAACACCCCTACAATCAACAATTAGCTAATATTAATATGTTTTATGTTTTTGAATTTCATAAAACTTAAAAAAAAAACACGGGCTAGCCGTCACAGTTAAAAAGGCCTATAATAAAGAATCTTTTTTCATAATTCAGCCTACCAAATTTGTATAGGTTAGCAGGTTGAGCTTGCGGGGAAACTCATATTACCAGTTCTATATCCTTATACTAAATATTAATTTTAAAGGATATTCTTCATCATCAATGTTGAGATCAAGCACTTTTTACCACGGCCTAATTGATTTCTTAAAGAGAAGTATAGAAATCATCCGTAGATAGAATATTATAATCTCATTGCCCACCCTCATTGAAAATCCAAAAACATTATCATCAGTTCTTTCTATCGAACAGCCTAACAAAAAAAATCAGTAAATCATGGTTTTGTGGTGCCCGTTTGCTTGGTTTTGAAATATAGTCCTTATTATTAGCACTTAAACACAATGCCTTACGTAAACTAATGAAATTAGTTAAAATTTATTATTCCTCTAATTCTTAATATAAGAACAACTAATTTATATAGATTGAGGAATTCAAATAATTAAATTAGTTAATTCTAACAAATATGACAGGATCTCTATATCCATGTACTCCCTCCAGTTCTATATATAAGATATATTTACTTAATTTGATTAGATTAAGAAAATTAGTTAGGTTTGTTGATTAATATGATTTTCATTTTTTAAAACACCATAATCATCTTCCTTAATTCCTTTCTGGACTCTCCTCCTTGATTATTGTTGAGGAAGCATCAAAATGGTAAATTAGAAAAAAATTGACAAATATAAAAGACCAAGATCAACACTCCAAATATGTCTTATATTAAGAATTGGAGGGAGTATAACATTATATGTGTGTGTGTGTTAGTTTACAAGTTGGATAAATTAATTTAAAAAAAATGATAAATATGAGAGACAGAGTGGATTAAGGTATTTTATTTAAAGTCAAATTCAACCCATAACTAGCTCATATATATATTAAGGATCGAAAGAGTATATTTTTCTCGTAAAATATCAAAACTACCATTAATAAAAGTCATTAATTAGAGAGGTTTGGTTAATTAGTTAGGAATTTTATAGTTAGATAGAGATATTAGGTAGAAAAAAATAATGCTTTAAACAAAACATGTTATATTATAGAACATGTAAGAGTTCCTTGTAACAAATATTGGAGGAAGAAGTTTGGTTCTCCTTTAGATATTATGGAATTGATAGGTCTTCCACCTTGCAATGTATGGCTTTTCAATCTTGGATTTTTAAAGGATATATTGCCTGTTTCTTAATTTTGATAGTATGACAAAAACTCAGTAAGCACAAAATCAACTTTAGTTATGTGATAGAATGTGCCTACCTGATAAGGATCTCTTAGAAAGACTGAATAACTAGGGTTTTCAAAAGTCTTGGCTGATTAATTTTAGCATGCATAATGAAAAATTATACATACATACATACATATGAAAACCCTCAATAATGAATTAATTAAAATTATAGAGCCTCTCAATTTTTCTATTTAATCAAATCATGCATGCATGATAGAAAGTCACTTACTACTAAAGGGCGCTATAGATTTGACCTTAGTAATAATACTAAAAGATCAAGAATAATTGCTTTAAACATAATTAGTTATTCTTATTGAATATATAATTACTGCTAATACATACAATTTTTAATATAAAAATTCAATCCAACATCTAATACTAAAGTTACAATCACTTTCATTTTTACATTATACCTAAAAATAATGTCATTGTATACTAACAAGTGAAAAAATAAAGAAGAATGTCTGAACTGATTGAACCAATATTTATATTTTATACACACGCACAAGCCGAATAGTTTTGTTTTCTTCTCTACTTTGGACTATTTTTATTAGTTTTGACCGACTTTATACAAATATGACAACATGTTTTATAATGAGTTCATATTCATTTAGATTCATATATACATTAATTATTGTTATTGAAAACCAACTATTTCGTCCCTTTTTTGTTGGGAATTAGCTAGATTGAACCAACTAGCTTGTTCAATTTACTATTGACAAATGATTCTTTACGATATGACGTTTGTGCTAATTTAGTGGCAACACATGTGAACTCCCTTCTCTATCTTCTTATCTTTTTTCCATTATTCAGCCAAACCCTTTTAATTTGTTCCCCCCTCTTTTTTCCTTTTCAAAAATAACTATCTAACCTTTTTTTTTTGTTTTGCCATCAAATAACTATCCAACTAACATGCTATATTCCGTGGTTCATATGTGCCTTTTCATGTATTCTTTCCTATGTTGTCACATCCAATTACGTGACCATGTCAAACTCTCCCTTGGTATTTCAAAGCCAAGTTTTAATTTGGTCTCATACATATTACAAGATTTATTCAGTTTTAAATATAAGATTAATTTTTTTAAAGAAATTAAAAAAATTAATTAAGTTGTTTTAGAGTATTTATACTCATTATTTTTCTCTAAACTAATTTACCTGACATATAAACTGATATATAATCTAATGATACACATATATAATATGAGTAACCAAATTATTTAACTAGGTCTTATATTTAAATTAAAGGAAGTATCAATTTAACAATTCATATTCCCTACCCCATTTTTTAGGGTTTGTTTGACATGAGAAAAGGGAAGAGAAAGCGATTTGGAAGGAAAATTGTTTTCAATTGGATTTAAAAAAATAAGAGTAATGAAGTTAAAAATTTTTAATTAATTTTTCTTACTCTTCTATCTTACGTTTTTCTTTGTTAAAATTTTATAACCCCGTTTTTCTGATTTTCTTAAATCAAACTTATAAAAATTTCTCCTTCCTTTCAAATCTTCCGTACCAAACACACCTTTAATAAAACCATAAGAAGTTATTTTTGTCGGTTATTTTTTTTACCTTACTTCATGGTTTTTAACTGTGTCAAGTATGCATACGTCATTTGAACTCTGAACTTATATATTTGATGGTTTTCAACCGTCAAATAAAGGGTAATATATTGGGTTAAATTATAACTAGCACTTTGAAATATATTTTCAGTTACATTCAGAGTCTTAAAGTATTTTGTGGTATACTTAGACGGGGCTTTTGAATTCTTAGAACCGGGAATAAAAAAACAAAAACAGAAAACATCTTAAAGTTGTTTTCTATTTTCAGTTTCTAAAAACAAATTTCTGTTTTTTAGTTTTTAAAAACAATAGAGTAAAATCAAATTACCAAACATATTTTTTTTTGTTTTTAAAAACAAAAAACAGTTTTTTAGAACAAAATCAAACAGGCTCTTAGTATCCTGAAGTATTTTTTCATGTACGTCCTACTTTTTGTATAATATAAACTTAATAATTCAGATAATTTAAGGCGTTGAATGTACTTAAAAAATACTATATGTTGTTGGATGCACACAAGAAATAGTTTGTGATACATGACACATGGGAAAAAAAATACTTTAGAGTGTTAGATGCATCAGAAAAAATATTTTAAGGTGTTGAGTAAACCACAAAATACTTTAGGGTACTAGATACACATAAAAAAAATATTTTAAAATATTGAATGCATTTAAATCCTAATATATTTGACAGTTTTTACCAAATAACCAACAAAGTAAGTAATTGATTAATATTTATCCGTTCTTTTACAAAATAACGGTAAAGTATTCATGTATATGTTTTTGAAAAATAACAAGGGTTACTTGAAGGGCAGCCCCTCGCATTGAAGGTATATATAATAACCATAATAATTCAAACACATAGCAAAAGCATATATATTATATTACAATGAACCAATATCAACGTGTACACATCCAAAATATCAGATCAAACTATGCAAAACCTGGATATATACATTCAAACCAAACTCCATTCAAACCTGGATATTCCGCTGAGTTATATCCCTTTCCTTGCCCCGCCCCCATCGAGAAATAGAACTGACTAATCCTAAGGCAAAGGGTCGAGAAACTCAACGCCACTATTCTTGAACAACTTGGAGTCGGGCCTTCTTTTCTTTTCGCACTATTACGGATACGAAAATAATGGGAAAAATTGGATTCAATTGTCAATTGCTCCTATCGGAAATAGGATTGACTACGGATTCGAGCAAGTCTTTGCTCGATCTCCGCCTCCAGTTGCTTGATCTTTTTCTATTTAACTAACAATGCCTCATTTGGTACAAAGTAATTATGCCCCGTTTGGTACATTAGAATTGAAGGTAAGGAAGTGGAATTCAAAAATTAGTGTGTTTTGTAAGTTGAATTCCACTTCCATGTGGAACTCACTTCCATAAAAAATGATGGAAGTGAGTTCCTTAGGTATACCCATGGAAGTGGGATGGGTTCTTTGGAAGTGAAATTTTGAGACCATTTTACCCTCATACATTTTGTCAATTTACCACTTTTTCTCTTCTCCTTCACGATGTAGGACTCTCCATGAAGGCCTCCCTCTCCATTTTTTACACGAAGGCAAGGCACCAGCAACGGTGAAGGATGGCAAGGAATCAGCGACGACATAGGACTCTCCACCCTCTCCAACGGCAAGGCACGAGCAACGGTGAAGGACAAAGAGGCATCGGCGATGGCGTAGGATAATGAGCCACCAGAAACAGTGAAGGACAGGGAGCCACCAACAATCTCCATGGTTCCTTGATTTTGCCCTTTTCTCCTTCCTTCAGCCACCACAAGCTTTCATCCCCCTAGCCTCCTCCGTCCCCCAGTGTCCTTTGCCTTGGCCTCTACCGACCCTATCCCCTCTTCTTCCTCAAGCTTTGATCTCCATAAGCTTTAATGTCCATGCCCATCTCTTCAATCTAAGCTTTGATCTCTGTAATCATCTCTTTCATCTCGGTAAGGATGGAGGAGATCTGATGATGGAGAAACACTGGAAGGATGCCATACCCATCTCTTCGATCTCGGCAATTTCGTTGTGATGTCGATCTATGACTTTGTTCCATTAACAACTCATCCGTGTAAATGTCCTGCGATTTCTTCTATGATTTCAAGTTCATTTTCCTCTACAAATTTTCTTTGATTTTGATATGCAATTTCGCTATGATTATGTTTGTTGTTGCCTTCTCCGTCGTGCCATTTTTTCTCTGGTTGCCGGCATCATGTGGGTGCCAGTCGTGGGTAACGGCTATGATTCTTTTTTTGGTGGCTAGGGTTTTTTTTGTTAAGGGAATATTACTCTTTTCACATTATAAATACAAATATTAAATTAAAATAATACATCACTTCCATCATTATACCAAACAAACTTTTTAACCCGGCTTCCACTTCTATTTCTACTTCTTGTTCCACTTCCATTTTCATCAAAATCTCTTCCCTCATACCAAACAGGGCAATAAGGATAAGAGAGGTGGAAGTGAAAGCAGAATCCAGCTTTGGGCTGTTTGGTATATGAGAGCCTACTCTTCCACGTGGAACTCATTGCTTCCATAAAAAATGATGGAAGTGGGTTCCTTAGGTAGACCCATGAACCAATCTCTCTTTGATGGAAGTGAAATCTATAGACCATTATACCCTTATATATTTTATTAGCCAAAAAACTATGTCTAGAAATCTATGGATCGTTATACCCTTATATATTTTATTAGCTAACAACTATACGTCCATCCAGCTTTATCACCCTATCTCCTTTCTTTGCCCTGAATCCACAGCCTCCATCTCCCTCTCTCAAGGCGATGGCAGGATAGGACGGTGAACGGTGGACAACGAGAGGGCAGTGACAACAACAATGGAGGAGGGGACGGCGCTGCGCTTTCAATCTTGTGAGCTCTCCTTCCAGATATGTTGTGCACAACGTCTTCCCAGTGTCGACAACGACAAGTATCCCCTAGCGTTTTCTAGATCCCGTCGTGCACAGCACTGCACTTGAGATTTTTCTTCTTGCTTCTTGTTTGTGGTTTGGTAGCATTTGATACTTTGAAAACAAAATGTTTGATTTGTTCTTTTGAATGTTCATTTGGATATACGAGGTTGTGATTTGTGCCATTTTATGCTTCCATTTTTGTTTTAAAATCGATTTGTATCTCAAATCTAGATTTGATTAAATAGTTTAACATGCATGCTTTGATGGCCGTCTGTGGTTTTGGGTGCCACCAGTAAACATGGGGCTAGATTGGGGTGAATGACAGGAGTAGTGTTCAATCATGGGTTGAGTTTTTTTCTCCAAAACATTTCATGGGCAATCTAGTATAAATATATTAATGAAAATATAATTGATACATCTATTTCATCACTATGCCAAACACACTTTAAAACATACTTCCAATTCTAGTTCCAATTCCAACTCCATCAAAAATTCTTCTACAATACCAAATAAGGCATAAGTATAAAGCGTTAAATATGACAATCTCTTATTATCAAACTAGATATAAATTTTGTGATCAATGACATAAAACTGTGAGAAAAAAAATTAAAGCACATTTATCATAAAAATGATGTGCCTTGTTATAAATAGCAGCTAGGGTGCATGTAGATAATGGTCAAGGCCATAATTTATAAATGATGTGACTTGTTTAAGCATAGAATTTATGATATATAATCATGAATAATGTGATGAATAAGAGTCCAAAGATTATTACTCCTTTATTATTTATAAGCAACATTCTCTCACAAAGGATTGGTTCTACATATAAGCATTAAGCAAGAATTTGGCTTTAATTTGTCTAAATATTTCATGCACTGTTTTCATTTTTAACCCCTATTAATTATATGTCTCTATGATATATTTTTTCCACTCATTCTCTCTCATCCCTTTTCTCTCTCATTCTCTCACACACTCATCATTTTTATAAATAATGGTATATTTGAGAAAAAAATATCATATTTTGTTACACGTTTATTATTTTAAACTAATTTTAACCAACAGTTCATTTTGTATGATTTGAGTAGTTAAACAGTTTGTTTTGTATGATTTAGGCAATTATTTCTTATAAAAGAGATGAGGGAGTAATACCTTAATAAATAATCCAATGTATATATCTAGCTATAAAAAAGTTAGAGGGAATATTTGGAGATTTACCCAACCTAAACTACATGTGGCTGCTGCCACCTCCTTTGTCATAAACCTCATCATCTTTTTGCCTAACCTCTTTTGATAGCTAGGCCCATTATATATATAAATACGGAGCCAACCTTGCCTTGTAGAACCAACATCAATCTATATCGACTTCTTCTGACACAAAGTTATCTACAAGTTAGAGAGCGCAAGCTAAATTAACTAGCCCTACCAAAAATGTTTTTCTTCTCTGATCATGAACTGGTTCTCATCTTTGGTCTTCTAGGTAATGTGTCATATTAATTACCAACGTTATTATTTTATAGCTGCAGTAGTATAGCTCCATCATTTTAACAATTAATCCTCCGTCTCCTTCTTCATCTCATTTTAGCTTCACTACTTTTATACTTGTCTCTGTTTAATTTCATATTGTTGTTCTTTCTGTACAGGCAACATCGTCGCATTCTTGGTTTTCTTAGCACCCTTGTAAGTAAAATCCTCTTATATTATATATATGATGTAGGATGGGAAGGGAGAAGAGAGAGAAGAGAATATATAGATATATGTATTTAAAAAAACAGTTAATTAGCAATGGAATTTTGCTGCTAAATTGATTTAATCAGCAACGGATTTTCGTTACTAATTAATTATTGACGATCTGTTTGACGACCAAATCATTTAATTCTTTTGCTAATCCACTGTTTTTTTAAAGTATAGAGAGATTAAAGAGGAGGGAGAACAGTAAAAATATGGGAAAAATTAGACTAATAGAGCGGGGAAGAGAATATTCTCTAAAATCTTCATTTAATTTTTTTTCTTCCTACCTTCATTTCCATCAATATATGCGAATCCTATTGATACTGTTTAATTTCTCATTCTTTATGATCTGTTTTTGTGTTTTTGTGAATATATAGGCCAACGTTCTACACAATATGCAAGAAAAAGTCTTCAGAAGGGTTTCAATCTATCCCTTATGTGGTTGCACTGCTCAGCGCATTGTTACTGTTATATTATGGTTTCTTAAAGAGCCACGCCATTTTGATTATCACTATCAATGCTATAGGCTGTGCCATCGAAATCACTTACCTCATACTATACTTCATATATGCTCCCAAGAAACAGAAGGTGGTGAAATAATATAAATTTAAATATATATTTATATATATCAATAACCACATTAGATTCTAGCTATCTTCTTTTTTTAAACCTCTTCGTAGTTTATATGTTTGAGTTCTCGGGTTCTGCAGATTTCGACGCTGGTGATGTTTGGGATATTCGACGTCGGAGGATTTGGGGTGACAATGATTACTTCCATCTTTGTTTTTGAGGGAATTAAGCGTGTTCATGCTGTTGGTTGGATCTGTGCCATTTTTAATATTGCCGTCTTCGCTGCTCCTTTAAGCATCATGGTGTGTATAAGAACTATATATAAATGGTATATTTTAGTTCTAAATATAATATTTTAATCACTTTATCTCTTAAATTTATAATTTTTTCTTTAAACTTCTGTTGATCGGTATAAGAAAGAGGTTTTCATAGCATATATAGTTTCAATGCACTTAATTAAAAGAGGTATTTAAGGAGAAATCAACATACATTTTGTTATAAATAAATAACTTATGTTAATATCTGTAAATCAGTTATTTAGCACTTATGTTAAGCATGAATTCCGTATGTGTGTGTTTTTTTTAATATTGTGCGTTTGCTTACAATTTGTTGTGGGGTAAAAAATTGCAGAGGAGGGTCATTAAAACCAAAAGCGTAGAGTTCATGCCATTTTCTCTCTCCTTTTTTCTTACACTCACTGCCATCATGTGGTTTTTCTATGGCTTCTTCAGCAAAGATTACTTCATCATGGTGAGAATCGTCATAACATCTCTCTCTCTCTCTCTACACACACACATCTGTAAGCGCGCATGTAAATACACATTAATAAGGTTAGCTTGAGCCTTGCGTGTATTAAAAACCCTATATTAGCTTTAGGGCCTTGTACTTAATTAGTAGTATTCGATATCATATAGTAGTATATAGTTATAACGTGTGTAAATTAATGTGTTTTAAGAACTAATCAGAGAAGTTTAATTTGCATGCATGGTGGATTGATCGATCATCAGCTGCCGAATGTGTTGGGGTTTTTGTTCGGAGTAGCTCAAATGGTTTTATATATGATGTACAAGGACGCCGATAAGAAGAATAGTAGTGAGTCAAAATGTGAGTTGCCGGAATGGAAGGCCACCACCGTCGAAGGCCGCGACAACCATAGTGGCGATTTCAAAGCTAATAAGGACATCAACTTACAGCCCGAAACTTCACACCAGCAAATTATCAATGTCTGATAACAGAACATCTTAGCTACGCGCGAGACGATGAAAGCACATCCTATTTTTCTAGCATTTTTTTTTAATTTGGGTTTATTTTCTTATTGAATTGCCAGATTTTAGTTAAGTGATCCGATTTAAGAAAAAAGAATAAGGCGGCAGGGGCAATTTTTAGGTGTTATAAGAGGGGTTTTAAAAACAAAGAAAAATAAGTGAAAGAGAGAATAAGTAGATGGTCAAATGTTGTGGAACTAGATTTATATGTACTGTGTCTCTCAGTAGAAATAAATTATCATTAGACTTTATAATGCATCCGTCCACGTGCTTTGGTTCTCTTCATCATCAATATTCTCAATATAAATGTTTTACTATCTAATATTATACTAAATTTTAGATAATTATCTTATATTTGATACTATCATATTAAAATATAATCAAACATATAACAGGATCCAATTAAAAGTACGTAACTCATCCAACTCAATATCTCATAAGTAAATAATATAACACATTAAGTATCAAATATAAACCTTTCACATTTATAGTGTGCTTAGATGTTAAAACCAAACAATGGTTTCAACTTTAAACCATGGTTTGGGTAAAAAATATTTAAATACTAATAAAAAAGTCAAAAGCACTTTTTTTGTCAAAACCATAGTTTTGAAGAAGCTAACATTTTCTACTTTTTTGTATGTGGGTCCCACCTTATTTTCTCTCTCTTTATTTTCCCTCTTTCATTTCTTCTATTTTCGTCCCCATGTTCCCATTTTTTTTTCTAAATACCTATTGCAAAAAAATTATTGTGTGGTTTTTTTTAAAGAATCATTATTTATGTCAAAATTTATTATTCTCTCTAGAATATAAGATAAATTTAACTTTCTTCAATAGATTAAAAACTAATTAAATTATTTTAGATTATTTATATTTTAATTTTTCCCCCAAACTAATTAATTTGAATAATAAACTTATATGTAATTTAAGGATACACAATATATGATACGATTAAGTAATTTATTTAGCTTCCTTAATATTTTAAAAAATCAATTATATCTTATATTTAAGACCGGAGGGATTATTTATTTCAATCTAAAATATAGTATTATTTTGAATAATTACTATATATAAATTTTTTATATAATTTATTAATACATATATGTTTGAGCTATTTTTTATGATGTTATATAATTTCCCAATGTTATAATTTTAATTTTTTAGACAAATATATTTAATTTTAGGTATTATTATGAAATTTAATGTTAAAATATTTAAAATAAAATCTTATCTTTTTATATGTAATTATCACAAAAGCTAATGTCCTTTTTGGTAATTTGACCTAAAAAAGTGATTCTTAACCCAATACCCAAACACTCTCATTTTATCAAAATCATTTTTTTCCTATAATCTATTTTTCTCATTAATTATATATATATATATATATATATATATATATATATATATGTTTGATTTTTTTATGTTAGATAATTGATTAATGTTATAATTTTTAATTTTTTAGATAAATTTATGTCATTTTTTGTATTTATTATGAATTTTTATATTAAATAATACATAAAATATAATTTTATCCTTTATATGTAATTATCACAAAAGATAATGTCATTTTCAGTAATTTAACCATGAAAAAAGCTATTCTGATCAAAATATCCAAACACTCTCATTTATCAAAATCACTTTTTTTACATAATCTATTCTGCTAGAATCTATATTCTCAAAATTCACTTTTTTTTCATAAGCTATTCTCAAAAGCTGATTCCAAAATTCTATGATGAGATTTTTAGTGGAGAGATAGTAGAAACTAAATTATATGGAGATAATCCGTTTCTTGTAAGTTTTATCTTTCCTATATTACATATTTTTGCACAATAACATAAATAAGTGATCTTAATTAATGAATTCTCGATAATGTTAATATAAAGATAATTTTTAATAGATTTTACTAGAATGCTCTCATTTTACTGCAATTCTATTTAACAAGAAATATGTAACATTTTATATATATAATGTTCGATTATACTTAGCAAAACATTTATTCATGCCTAGTTAGAAAACAAGGGAAGAAACAAGCTAAGGGTATACTTGAGCCTTGTGAATGGATCGTAATTTGTACCTTTTGTGTAATACACATGTTCATATAAGTTTTTCTTGTATGTATGTCGCCACATGCCTAGAAATTACGTTAAAGCGTTGGGTTTACATTATGTTTTTGGAAAAATGACGTCAATGTCCCAATTAAAAATAAAATATAAAAAAAGTTACATAACTTCTAAAATGTAGCTTTTTCATTTGTCATTAACAAGCTGTGAGATTTTTTTAATATTATTATTTTTAATTGTAACCTTAATATGATTTTTCTTATGTTTTTCTCTTTCGGTTCTATATTTAAGAACAATTTGGGCTTTGTGCACATTTTTTTGGGCCTTGCGAACATTTTTTTGGTGAGATTACTGTGAATATTTAGTGGTAATTAAAGTGAGTTGGTTATTAAACTATAAGTCAAATACATGTCTTTAATTTTGTTTTCCGAGTGTGTTGAAACAATTTAATTGTGGGTGATTTATATGCAAGATGACTTGATGTTAATTATCTTAATTAAAACGAGCCTAAGGGTGGCCCTTGGAGCTTTAAACTAGCTCGCTCCCAATTTAATTGAAGTAGTGATAGGTTGGACCATTTTGCGTTAGAGGGTAATCCTTCTCATCGTTAATCCTTGTCTACTTACCATATATTTCATACTCATATCCACCCAATTCACTTTATGAACTGAAAATACTAAAAAGGTAGTTTAGGGCATTTTAAATTATATTTGCAAAGGTGGTTTATTATAGATAAGATGAACAAACCCACTCTTTCATTTATTGTTAACTTTGATGCTTAGATTACTTAGGAATTAATTTCATGTTATGCTCCATAAATGGAACATGACCCGGATTCTACTGCTACTCTCTTCAGTCATTTTTATAAGCAATAACGTAACTACCTAGATCACATAAAACGAATTGGTGGTTAAAATTAGTTAAAAACAATAAATGCATAAAAGATATAATTTTTTTCCAAACATATCCTTATTTATGAAGATGATGGGTGAGAGAGAGAGAGAATAAGTGGGAAAATGAGATGAGACAGATATGCAATTAATTGAGGGTAAAAATAGATAAAATACATCAAACTTTTAGACAAAGCAAAATTGTTGCTTATATAAAGGACCAAACCCATAAGAGAGAATGCTTTATAAATAAGAATGGTGGGAGTATATTATAGTATTATTCCGCTATTTGAACCCCAAGGTGACTTAAAAAAAGTTTTTCACATACTCTGCACATGAGTGGAAGAGATTGCCATATCCATTTAGTAAGAGAGTACATTGAGCTTAAGTAATATCATCACTATTTTAGTGTTCATCACTATTTTATTGCAAGCAAATAGAGCAGTGATAATATCATAATAGCGTAGGAAGTGATTCATTCCATGAAGAAGAAACAAGGATCTTATGGCTGGTTAGCGGTGAAGGTCGATTTGGAGAAAACTTATGACAATTTGGAATTGACTTTCATTAGTGACACTCTGAGGGTAGTCGGCGTTGATGGCAAGATGTGTGACCACATTATGCCATGTATATCGTCATCTTCTCTTTGGGTACTCTGGAATGGTGAACCTACTTACTCCTTCCATCCAACCAAGGGAATCAGACAGGGTGACCCCATATCACCTTATATATTCACACTATGTATGGAGCAGCTTCATCATATCATAATAGAGGTAGTTGCGAAAGGATCTGGACATCGATCAGGTTTACCACAAGTGGGCCACCACTATCCCACCTTTTCTTTACTGATGGTTTGATTCCCTTTGAAGAGGTGTCAAGTTTGCAAGTTGATACTATGCTTACTTTCTTAGATCTCTTTTGAAGTGTATCAAGGGCAGAGAATGAATAGAGAAAAGATGAAGATATGTTTTTCTAGGAATGTGCATTCATCAAGAACTGTGGAGCTAAGTAGGCAAATGAGAGTGTGATTAAAAAGGGATCTTGGAAAATATCTGGGTATCCCTCTCATTCACAAAAGAGCTTCTTACTTGACATTTGCACCCATTATTGATAAAACTAAGAGGAAGTTATCTAGGTGGGAGAGAGGATGCCTTAATCTTACTGGCAGGGCTACCCTCATAAAAGTCGTGTTATCAAATTTGCTAACATACTACACTCAAACTATGCTACTTCCAAAATGCATAGTTAAAGATTTGAAGCAGAGCAGTAGATGTTTCTTGTGGGAGGATATTGAGGAAAGCAAAAGATGCACTTAATCTCACAGGATCAAGTTTTATAAGAGAAGAAAGCAAGAGGGCTTGGTATTAAGAATCTAGAAGCAGAATAAAGCCTTTATTATAAAGATTTGCTAGGGTATAATATATAAAAGAGAGGCTTTATGGGTGAAAGTCCTTTGGGCTAAATATAAGTGTGGTCATAAAAAATGCCAGAGGTTAAAAAGCATAAGATTTCATCAATTGTTTGGAAAGGTATTAGCGTGGTTTGGGAAAAATTCAGAACCAGAATTGATAGGAGAATTGGAAATGGAAGAACTTCATCTTTCTGGATTGATAATTGGTCTAAAATGAATAAAGCCCTCATTGGTATGATACTAGGCTATGAAGATCTCATTGACCGAAATGAGAGTGTAGCTGAATATGTCTTGGGAAGTGGTGAATGGGATAGAGGGAAAATGGAGCATTATTGGTCCCCCCGTAAAGTCATTGATTGAATTATTGGTGTGCAACCGCCCTATGAGGAGAAATGAAAGGATAACATATTCTGGAAACCATTAACTAATGGTTGTTTTTCTATAAAATCTGCATATTTTTTTTCTATTTTCAGGTACTCAACCGGATGAAGGTAACATATGGAAGACCCTATGGAGATGGTCTATTCCGGAGAAGATCAACACTTTCATGTAGTTAGTTGTTCATGGAAGAGCACAGACAAGAAAGCTGAGAATGCTGAGAGGATTGGAAACTGCTTCTACTTAACCCCTTGGTTGCGAGATGGAGGAAGACTTGATGCATATGCTGCGGGACTGCTCAAATGTCACGGACTGCTGAAAATCTGTGGTCAAACCGAACAAATGGAATAGGTTCTTCTCTTTGCAAGGTGCAGATTGGATAAAGTGGAACTTAACTCACGAGATTGGAAGGAACTACACCAAGAAGGTTCCACGGGCGAACCTGGTTAGGTATCTATGTTAGGATGTATGGGTTTCACGTTGTAATAAGCTTTTTGAAAACACTAATTCCAACGTTAGGTTCAATGCAAACCATAGCTTCTTTAGAGCATTCTCGGATCAGGATGATCTCAAGACTTGTGACACGGGGAAGGGATCATTTCTTCTAATACAAACTTTAACCATCAAGAGGAGGATGTGATCAGATTGGAGGTTGATGGTTTAGTGCTAGAGGACGTAAGGAGAGGATGTAGAGGATACTTTCAAGATCAGAATGACAGATGGCTTGGAGGCTTCAGCTGTATATTAACGAACGTTCCCCTAGTTTTTGTAGAATTAATTGGTTATATTCAAGGCCTTCAATTGTGTAGGTTAAAAGGTTATAGGAAGATTATTTTGTTCATTGATTATATAAGAGGCTATAAACTATATGTTGAGAAGGTGTGATAGGGACCAACCTTTTAGAGATATTGTGGATCAGGTTAGGTATTTACTCTATAGGGATTGACAAGTTGTGGTAAATCATAGTTTCAGAGATGCCATAACCATTGCTGATCAGTTAGCTAGATCTTCTCATAGGATAAATAGTAACTTTTGTTTCCTTGATCAACCTCTTCCTTTTTCCCAAGAGGCGGATGTTGATGAAGGTTGAGAGGGTTTGTTGTATTGTTTCTTTTGAGATATTGATTCTAGATCTATTAAAAATATATCTATCTAGTTTTCAATGTAGAATCCAAATAATTAATTTGTAGAGATTAAAAAAATAGCTAAGATAATATTTATTTTGTAAAAATTGTGTATTGATGTATTCTTATTGAAAACTATTTCCTTGATGAAAAAACCCTTTATAATTAATATGTATAACTAACAGGAAAATTTTAAAAAAATTATAAATTTAAGAAATAAAATAAATTGATGGATTATATTTAAGAGTAAAGTAAACCCTATATTATGTGTTCCATTTAGGGCGAGCAGGAGCATTTTAAGAATTTATGATCCTTAACGTTATTATTTCTCTTAGAGGGTCTGCAATGTCATTTTCACCAAATGTTTAGAATTGGAAAATTACTCGTATTTTATTTTGGCGAGACCGTTAGCGTACAAAGTACCCTGACATGAGTCAACACTCAACTCTGCCCTTTTTGACCGTTAAGTTAGACCAAACTTCGGATTTCGGCAACACCTTTAATTTCTCCTACATTTGGACTTGCTTCCGCCAAAAAATAGTTAATGATACCCCCTGATTTTGCTTTATATAATTTCTTATATTCTTAAATTACATAAGGGTTTGTTTGAAATCCTATTTGGGATAAAAAAAAAAATCTATTTGAGACCTATAAATTTATTTGGGTAAAAGTTTAATATTTGAAAACCCATTAAATGTTAATGGGCTTTAGCTTAAAAAGTAGTTTTTTTTCAAAAGCTACCACATATAACTTTTGGTCTCAACTTCTCATCACTTTTTATAATTTGCATTACTTTTTATTTTAGAAAAAATGATATTAAAAAGATAAGTATTAAGTATGAAATATTTTTTGTTAAAAATGAGTTACAAACATGAGAGTTTTAGTTGCAATAGAGATTTATATTTGTAACTTATGATCTGACACAATTTTTTGGAATGTAACTGTAGTTAAATTTAACTTTTAGAAATTAAATGTAATTTTTTTATTCTGTTGTTTTTTTAAGAAAAAAATCATCCTTATCTTCATCACACATGAATCATGTTCGTGACATGATCAGAGACGAACTTGTTAGGGGTAGACGAACTTGATAGGGGTAGATGATCCAATTATGATTTACTTAATGTATAAGATTCTGATTGAAATATATATGTATCCTTTTTAAATTAAGTGATTCAGTGTATTTTTCTTTTTTCAATAATTATTTAAATTTTTTATTTTAAAAAATTTTATTTATATTTTTAACATCAATTATAATAATATATATACAAACAATATATACTTAGTATTTAATAAGGTTCATGCCCTTTTCAGTCATTTCTTATCCAAACGGGCTTTTCAAACGCTAATCCAAACATGTTCCTTAAAAAAAAGCCACTTCTCCTACCGCCAATCCAAATACAAATCATATTTATAACCTGACTTTTTTTCAAATGAGCTTTTGTAAAAGCTCCATTAAAAAAAAGTCACTTCTCCACCGAGTTCCCAAAGAGGCACTAAGTTAGTTTAAGGACTTGTAAAAAAAAAAGGACTTGTCATGTCATGTAACAATTTTTTTAAAAAATTTTCCATGCGATTTATTATAACAAGGAATTATATATGATTGTGTTTAATAATATATAAAAAATTACATCAATATCAATCTGAAATATTAACATAAAAAAATTCATGAATAATTCAGCTCCACGTATTTTTTATTCTTATTTTTTACATTTTATTAAATTTTGAGTATTTATATATATATATATATATATATATATATATATATATTGACATAATTCAAATAATAAAAATGGTTTCTTTTTTTTGCCTGAATAAGAAATGGCTTCTTGAAGTTACATTGTATAGGAAAATATTTAGTTTGTTTTAAATGAAATAATTAAATATGGAAAAGGTTCCTGAAAAAAAAAACATATTCTGTAATTAAGTTATTGCGATATAATCCTTGCCTCTTAGATTAGGAGTAGATTGAAGGCAAAAAAAAAAAAAAAAAGTAGTAGATTACAGACTGCGAGCGTGGGGAACATGCTATATTTTTCGATTGACGAAAATGCCCCTCTTCGCTATCATTATCTCACACCTGACCAATAACATTTCCTCTTTACTCTCTCGTTTCCTTGAAGTGCAAGTGCTTACTTCAAACAAAACCACAAGAAGCTGTTCCTTCTTCTTCATCAATTTATTTTCCCTTTGCTAAAGACAAAGAAACGGAAATAAAATATTCTGATAAAACATTCGAACTCCGAATTATATTTCTGACGTCTCAATCTTTTTTCCCTCTTTACTTTCTGCAGAGAAGGAAAGGGGAAAATGGGAGTCGGAACTAGTAATTTTGTAATCAGGTGGATCAACTTTTTCACTATGGTATGATTCTGTTTCCTTTCTTCATTTTTTGTCTTCGTGCATGCTTTTTTACTTGATTCTTATGCTTTAATGGCGATTCTGAGCTGCATTTTGGAAGCATGCCCTTTTCTTTTTGGCGTAGGCCCTTTCTTGTTTGTTTTCAGAATCGTCTCTAAATGGGTTTCGCTTCGTCTGCTGGAAAGCTCGTTTGGAATTGCTCCATTTTCCCTAGTTTCGATTTGTTTTGCTCTCTCCACCTCTCAATGCTGCTTATTCTGTCAAATGATTTCAGGGTTCTTATACCGTTGTTCTTGCTTATTTACTTTCATGTACAGCTGAACATATTCAAAGCTCGGTTCTTAGATTCTTTCTTCACTTCTGTTTGCATTTCCTTTCTCTATTTGGTCGATGGTTAGTTAGAGAAGAAATGTTCATGAAAAAAGATGGCATCAGACACTACTTCACGAGGTTCACAGCAGATAGAACTGATATATCTGTGAATTAGGACATAAGTATTACTCATTCATTATTTCTTTATTTATTGGTTGATGCTTAATATTCTCCTTGTGCAGCTTTTGGCTGTTGCAGTAATGATATTTGGAATATGGATGAGCAATCATCATGATGGCTGTAGGAAATCTCTCACTCTGCCAGTGATAGGCCTTGGAGCATTCATCTTCATAATGTTAGCCTTGCATTTCTCATCAACTTTATTATCTTCTTCGGTCAGAACATTTCTTCTTGTAGATTGTCCTCTAATCCAAGTTTTTTAAATTTTATAGATCCGTAATCGGTTTCTTGGGCGCCCTAAAAAACAGCTCTATACTGTTATGGGTTGTATCCTTATCATACATTTCTAAATTGAATTTTGAACTATCCTTTTGGAAGAGAATGTTATTTGAGCTTAGTTGTGTAGGGGATCACTGGTAACTTCCCCTCTTTAGGCTGATATTCTATTTTTCGTTTATTTCTCTTTTTGAATGCAATATTCAGATATTTGATCCGTAGTGTATAAATCCACTGCCACTTAACGAAACCTTGAAGAATTTCATTTTAGATTCTCGATTCGGGTATCTTCCTTGACGTTTCATTTGCAGTATCTGATCACACTGTGCTTCATCTTAATAGCTATACTGGTCTTCACTGTATTGGCGTAAGTATGCAAATTCTTTGACCACATTCTTGTTGATGTCCATGTTATCATTTGGTCCTTACAAGTCATCCCTGCTATGAATTCATAAGTGACTTGTGCATTTACATTAGTGTGACAGCTGGATGTCCATATGGTTTTTCTGCAATTAACATGTCTTAGTAGATTTACTTTTTTTTCTAAAAAAAAGAATAATAATAAAAAATTCTTTGTCTTCCTTAAATGGTTCATTGATTGATTTAGGAATTGAGGACTTGATATAGGCTCTCTGTTTATTAGTTTTGCAGTACATGTGATCTCTTTATAGTTATTTTCTCATTACCGCTTGGTGACAATTCTTTGACTTGCGAAGCATCAATTGCTAATATATTGAGCTAATACAGTTAATTAAATGTGTTTAGTCTTGAAATTGAATTTTCAAAGAGTAGGGTAGAAGCTATCATGGTTAAAGTTTATTCCTCTCTATATAAATATAAGTCGAGCATAATAATCTCAATTAGGGAATTATATGCTAGAGTTTAAAAGCAATACATATCTGATGAAGAGTTATCAAAATTATGCCAAAGTACAATAAAATTTGGATGTGTGTGTCATCATTTTTGTTTGCTATTGTCTCAATTGTATGACAACTTTGATGCATTTGGATTTTGGATACTTATTTTGGTCTCATGATCTCATTATTGTGTCAGGTTCATTGTGACTAATAATGGATCAGGTCATAATGTGGCTGGCTTGAGGTAAGAAAACAAGCACTTCATATATGTATACTTCATTATGGTCCTTCAATTTTGTAGTTAACTGCATATGGATGGTATTTTCAAGTTATAACTGTTATTGCTTGATAAGTTGCAGTAGGATAACTACTCTATTTAGACCCTAAATACTTCAGTTAGGGAGTTGAATCACATAAGCAAGTAGCAGGGAAATATAAATACCCCAAGTGTACCTATTCTGTGTATTGAATAAGAATTAAGAAAGTAGTACGGTTATCTCTCTTTCATTCTCTCTCTGCGTACTCTGTACCACTGCTTGCCTATAATAGAAGGAATGTCTTGTCTTGTTAGGTACAAAGAGTATCAACTGGAAGATTACAGCTCATGGTTCATCAAACAAGTAAGTTTGCAGCAACCTAGAGAACTAATGCCAACACAGTATGAATTCAACAACCATTTGGTTGATGTGTTCCTTTTGTTTTAGTTGAACAATTCTCATAACTGGGCTCGCTTGAGGAGTTGTCTTGTCAAATCTGAAGACTGCAATAAGCTATCGAAAAAATACAAGGTCCCATCTTGCGTCTATCATGTTACTGAATTTAACTCTTATGATCTGTGTGAACAGTTCTCACTTATTCTCTTTCCTATCTTTGCATTTTTCAGACTCTTAAACAGTATAAATCAGCTAAATTAAGTCCGATCGAGGCAGGCTGCTGCAGACCACCTTCTGAGTAGGTTCCATTTGCCTTCCTTTCTACTCCCTCCGTTCCTTATCATAAGCAACAAATAACTGAATTACGTTGTTCGAAACACCGGTTAAAATTAGTTGGAGACAATGTATATATATGTAAAAAATGTAATTTGTTTGCCAAGAATACTCTCATTTTTGTGGAAAAGAGAGAATGTGTTGTGGGGATAGAATATGTGGTGGAGGGAGAGAAAATGAGAATTAAATATGAGTAATATGAGTTATTCAATGGAGGTAAAATGGGCAAACAACAAAAAAAAATTTCAGACAGCCTCTAAGCATCTCTTATAAAAGGGAACAGGCTACGCCTACAAAGCATCTCTTATACTATGGAACGGAAGGAGTATAAAATTTCCGTTTTTTTTTTTTGATGATGATGACACTTCCTTGTAATTAGTTTCAGTTGTGTTTTGACTTGAGTTCATCTTCTGAAAGAAAAATCAGTGCAGATTACTGATATTCTTCTATGTAACTCAGATGTGGATATCCTGCTGTAAATGCATCATACTATGACTTGACCTTTCATCCTGTTAGCCCTAACCATGACTGCAAACGGTACAAGAACTCTCGGGCTGTCAAATGCTATGATTGTGATTCTTGCAAGTAAGAAGCATGCCTAGTAGCCCTAAATGGTCAATGTTCGAACTCTTTAGATGTGTACAAGTTAACTGGCTACTCTTGTGTTTTCCTTGTTTATGTTTCCAGGGCTGGCGTCGCACAATACATGAAAACCGAGTGGAGAATCGTCGCAATATTTAATGTTGTTTTATTTGTTGTGTTGGTAAGACATTCCTTGACCTTTTTGTGAGATTCATCAGATTATTTCCCAGGAAAGGTCCAAGTTCCTCTACATTGTATCAGCTTAAGAACTTGATCTGGAACCTCTGTATTAATCAAGTAAATGCATAAAATATATTTAGAAGAGATAGAGAGAAAATATGGGGAGAGGAACCTCTCCTTCTTCTTCTCCCTTTCCATACTCTTTCTTTTTTATAACTACTAGATGAATATTTGAATGGTTCAAACTTGATCTTTTAATAAAATTATTAACAAAATCTTAAATTATAAAATGAAAAATAATTAATTAAATTCAAATTGCTAAACTTTGATATGAATAATGTAATACTACGACTAAAACAATTATTTTGTATAAAATCAAATCTGAATCATTTAAATGTTGATCTTATAGTTAGAAAAAGATGAATAGGGAAGTGGATGAAAAGGGAAAAAGAGATGTTCCTCCCCGAAAATATGAAGCAAGTGATAGGGAAAAGCAAATCCCATACACATTTTTGATGAAAATATGATAATTAAAGATTATCGAACGATTTAACACTAAAATGCCAGGTCATTTGATACGGTTTTTACATATATTTTCACCAAAAAACTTTAAAACACCCAATTATTGTCCAGTTTAGTAATCAACAATGCATTTTCTTGCATGCCTTAAATTTGATTTGCAATATGATGTGAAATGGCAGTCTATTATATACTTTGTGGGATGCTGTGCAAGAAGAAATGCTGCTAGGAGCCATTCTAAGGCTTGAAGGGAGAATCTATGTGCTTCTTCTGCAAATTGCTTTTGATTTAAAAGGCGAAATGAGAGTTCAATGTCTGCGGCATTTGGTTTGTACTTGTTTGTGACTTGTAAAATTTTTTTATTCCATTTGCTAGAAGAATTGTGATTTTCTGTACCCATGATGCCTGACTTGAATTGTATTATCATCCATTGATATTCTTGTGTATAGAAAATCCAAATTTAGGAAACTCACTGTGCTTGGATAAGTTTAACCATCCGTAGAGCCTGTTTGGATCAAAGAAAAGGTTGGAAAGAAATGTAATAGAAAAGAAAAGGAAGGAATGGAAAATATTTTGCCAGATAGATGTTTGGTTTGCACTGAAAAAAATGGGTTGATAGGAAAATTTTTATTTAATTTGAAGTAAATGAGGTAGGAAAATGAGCTAAAAGTTCATTTTGCCTTGCATAAAAATATTAGTTAGGGTCTGTTCGGTTTGATGGAGGGGAGAGGAGAGATTTCTATATTACCTCTTTTGGAGTGATGAGTGAGGAGGAGAGTGGAGGGATTTTAATATTACTTGTTTGGTTTGAGAGGGAAGGGGAATGAAAATATTTTAATTTGGACAATTTTACCTTTTTATTTAATTTTTTTAAAATTATGTATAATGTTTAATAAAATATATTATAAATATAAAATTATAATTTAATAATTATAAAAATTAAATAAATATAAATATAATTATATTAATAAATATCTAAAATTATATTACATGGTTTTATTTATTATATATACAAATGGCCAAGGGCATTTTTGTCCAATCAAACAAAAAAATTAACCTCTCTTCCAAATCCCTCTAATTTGAGGGGGAGAGTAAAGAGAGGTGAGGGAAAATTTCAAGAAAATTTTTCTCTCCCTTCAACATTTACAATACCAATCAAGGGGAGGGGAGCAAAATCCCTCCCCTCCATTCCCCTCAAACCAAACATACCCTTAGGGTGTGTTTGGTATGAGGGGAGGGGAGGGAAATAGGGAAATTTTGCTTCCCTCCCCTTGTTTGGATAACTAAAAATTTTAGAAGGGGAGGGAGAATTTTCTAAAATTCTCCCTCCCCTCCCCTCCTAACCCTCCCCTCCAAGATTGGGGGGATTTGGAGGGAAAAGTTAATGTTTGAGCTTAAATTGACTAATATGTCTATACCATTTTAAAATATTCTCACAATACCCTTCTCATTATTTAATTACAAAATTATATAGTAAATGCCTTTTATAATTATATTTATTTAATTTTTATAATTATAAAATTATAATTTTATGTATTAAATAAGAGCAAAATTATCCATATAAAAATATTTCTCCTCCCCTCTCCTCCTATACCAAACATAATACTATTAAAATCCCTCCCCTCCCCTCTCTTTTCATCAACCCAAACAAGGTAAAAGAAAATCCCTCCCCTCCATTTAAATCCCTTCCCTCCCCTCCCCTTCATCGAGCCAAACATAGCCTTATGGTCTATTTGGTTCAAAGGGAGGGGATGGGAGGGGAGGGAATATATAGGGGGTTACTTTGTTTGGTTTGATTAGAGGGAGATGCGATAATAACTAATTTACTATTTTATCCTTATATGTTAGCTTATATTTTTTATGCTTATATAAATAATTTAAATTCATTTTTTTAAAATAAAATTTATTTAAATTAGTTTACACCTCAATATAAATCAAATAAATTATCAAAATTCAAAATTTTTTTACCAAGTGGACAAAAATTTATTTTAATTCATACCGTTGGAATTACTAAAATAATTACTAGTAAAAAGAATGAAATTATAATTTTGTGCAAAAGAAGCATCACGGAAACTGTGAGAAATGATGTTAGAACATTGTGAGTGCGTGTTTTTATTTTTTTGTTTAAGGGAATAAATGAAAATATAAAAAAATTATGGGGGCAACATAGTCAAATATTTTGCTTCCCCCCAAATTCCCCCAATTTAGAGGGAACAAAAATGAGGGGAGGGGAGGGATTTAGAGCCCCTCATTTGGCTCCCCTCCCCTCCAATTTTTTATACCAAATAAGTGGAGGGGCTCATTTTTCATCCCCTCCCCGCCCCTTCCATCCAACCAAATAGACCTTTAAGGTCCCAACTCACCTTTTTATATCTCATCCAATGCCATATTAAGGGGTTTTTGTGTCTTTAGGCATTTTCCCTCCCCACTTGAAAATATCACATGGTTGAAAATTGGTGGCCCAGAAAAATATTTTCTGATGGAAATGGTGAAGCAAATAGCCACCATCGGTGGGGAAATCTAAATTTCCCTAAACTCTCTCCCTCCTCTCATTTTCCTTGAACCTAACGGGTCCATAATGTGGTTTATACTCCCTCCAATCCTTAATATAGGATATATTTAGGGAGTTTATATTGATCCTAAATATTAGACATATTTTTCATATTTGTTAATTTTTTCCTAATTTACCTCTATTGATGCTATATCACAATAATTAAGGAGAAGAAAATGAAGGAATTAAAAAAGATTAGGGTGTTTTAGAAAATATATACCATATTAACTAACATAGCTAACTTCCTTAATCTACCAACAAAAGCCTGTCATAGTTGGTAAATTGTTGAGTCTCTTAAACATGATGTTCTAAATTCGAATCAAGCCGTGTATATGGAAAATAATTTGTTGGGAGAGGCAAAACCCACCCTCGGGAGGATTAGTCTCTAGCTGTTAGCTGGAGATACCGCTTGGATTCTAAAAAGAAAAAAAAACATAACTTAATCAAATTTTGTAAATAAAAATCATATCTTAATCAAATTTTATAAATATATCTTATATTAAGAGAATCAAAGATGATCGCATGTGTGATTTTTAATAGCTTACGCTGCAAAATTAATCGAAATACATGTAAATCTGGACCTTTCAAAATCCAAGTGCGTTTAAAAAAAAAGGGCGTTATAATTAACAATTAAACTGAGAGTAATACTAAGGTTAAAAATGCGTGAATAAATTTACGAATAACTAGTATCTCTGGATAACAAGATGTAAACAGATCTGAGGATAAAGCAATAAATCGGAAAAAGCCCCAGAATACATTTTTTTTTTCAATGACATTGTTTTTAAATTTAACATCGAAACTACACAGATAAAAGAGTGAAAACAAAATCAAAAGGGACTACTATTTATCATCCATCTCCAATCTAATGGAAGTTAAGGGTTGATCAGAAGTGTAAAAATCCCCTAAAAAACTTTGTTGAGCTATCCTAGCAAAAGGTAATGAGGAACCAATGCCAGTTTTATATCAAAAGTCACTAAATCATATTTATTCAGTGTGACCAGTTTTTTGTTTTTAAACTTTTTTTGGGGTAATATATATAAATCTTGAAAGGAATTAATCTCAAATCCAAAATGACTTGGGATATAAAATCAAAGGAAAATCCCATATAAAGCTACTTGAAATAGAGAATTCTAAATCAAGTTGATAAATTCAATAAATCTCTAATTAAGTTATTGACCAAATTTAAGATTTCAAAATATAAGTTAAATAACTTTATTACTCTCTTCTTGTCTCTTTTCTCATCTTAAAAGGGTTTTAGTGTTTTCTAACTTATTTTTTCAATAAGTGTGTGTGTATATCAACAATAATGTATACTAAAACAAAATATGATTCGCTTAAGTGAGTGTTCAGGAAGGAAGATGAGTGCTTTCATTGATTTCTCTCTCCATCGAGTGTATATACCATTAGATCAATTTTCAATGGTTGAGATTTAATAATACGTAAAGAATGTTATTATAATAAAAATATACCATGGTAAATCTCAACCATTGAAAGTTGATCCAATGGAAGATACACTCAATGAAAAGTAAATGGGGAGAGAAATCAATGGAGACACCCTTGTCCCATTTGGAAAACACCCAAACCGCAGTTTCAAATGTCCTTTTTCGCAACTTGAGATAAAACTCCTCTAAATCATAGATTTTTTTTTTTGTAGTTTGAAAAGATCATCAAGAATAATTCAAGAAAAAAAAAGGTAAGCATGACCCAAAAATAATTAAATGATTTTTATCTGAATATTGACAATAGAAAATTTTATTTTTGTCTTGAATTTTTTTGAATAAGAAAATTAAATTATATTAATACAAAAATCTTATGTGATATTAAATATCAAATATTTTCATTAATAGAACTTTTTTAAAAAAAGTTTCATTAACAAAAAAAACCAAATTAAATATCACACATGTGACACATGAGAATTATGTGATTAATGAAGTTTGGTTTTATTTTTATTAAAACAAAATTGAAGTGTAGTTCTCCCAAAAATAAAATTTTTTTATTAACAATATTTAATTGATATTGGAGTTATATTTTTTTTTATTCTTTAACTTGAATTATTTGTGATAATTCTTTTAGAAATTCCTTTGACTTACACAAATCATATTTTATTTTACTACATATCAATGTTAATACACCCACACACATTTATTTAAAAATTAAACTTTTTTTACCTTCTTACTTAAAAACTAAGTTTCAATCTTGCAAAATAACAAAACTCTTTTAAGAGAAAAAATATAATAGAGGAGAGGAGAATACAATAAAGTCATTTTATTCATATTTTAAAATCCTAAAGTAGGTCACTTACTTAATTAGAGATTTATTGAATTTAACAACCTGATTATTGAGTTTAACAACCTGATTTAAAATTTCTCTATTTTAAGCAACTTTATATGGGATTTTTCTTAAAATAAAAAAAAAAATCACGACAGCCCATTGGGACTAGTAATCAAACCTTAAGAATATTTTCACTCTTTCTAAACGACCATATATCACAACTTCATTCTGTTCCCTCGTTCACAGCTGAAAGTGACAACAGAATATGTCTACCAGCTACGCCCTCTTTCTTAAATAGATTCTTCTTTTATATTTGAGTAACGAAGGAATGGCCAGAGTTTGCACTTCGCCGGTCAGCATCAGCATCTTACGGTCAATTCCTCATAAGGAAATGATCATCCATGCGGGCCTTCATTGAATTCTTGCAGCAGATTCATCAATGTCAGGATAAATTCTGAAAAAGCTCTGGAAGATGAGCATTGGTCAATTTGGTCCTCTTGGTGATCTCATTCTTCTTCTTCTTAGACTTGGGCTTAGTAGATATGCCCTGGATTTGAGCAGTACTCCTCCTCTTTGCTGTGTTGGTAGCAGGTTTCATCCCGTTCTTTTGCAGGTCCCTCTCCACGTCAAGCATATCGTTAGGCAATTCGATTCCCCGGAAAAGCTGTTTTAGGTCATCATCCACCTTAATTGGCACTCTTGGATCATTAGGGTAGGCAATGTCTTCCTGTGAGTCAAAGTTTGACAACAGCCAAATCTGCCCTGCAGCTTTCAGAGCCTGGAAAAGGGAAAACATAGAATGTGTTAGTCCATGCAAAGCAAATTATTGGAACAAATCTAATGAAACATCATTTACCAAACGACAGGTCATTGGGTTGTGTATGTTTTTATACCAACATTATCAAATGGTTCAATTGAGTTCTCCATATTCTAATACAACAAAGTCAAGCCTTACATCTCATTAGGTGAGATCGGCTACATGAATCACACGGCTCTACTATATTCAACATCAATCGATACTACCTCTATCTAATAGTAGAAACTTGCTTCTCTTAAACATAAGGTAAATTCTTTCTTGTATATTCAATCAGATATAAGCAGCACGTAAAATGACTAGGAAGACAAGCAGGAGAGGGAGGCCTCGTGCCTTTATTTCTATTTTCGAATATAAACTGAAACTTCTTTCAACCAAAAAAATTACAAGAGATCAACAGGCGTAAACCAACCCCTTTTCATCATTCTAGCGCATTCCAACAAGGTGGAGGATGATAAAAAATACAAAAGCAATCAGTAATATCATGAATAAACCTAGCTAAGGTGTTTGCACATTGATTACCCTCTCTATACACAAAAACCACAAACTTGACACCACCTATTAACAAGGAATTGCGTAATCCCAAAGATATCCTGGTATGGGTGGGTGGGTTCTATTTTGGTCTATAGTGATCACATTTATAGCTTCCGCACAATCGCTACTGATCTCCACTTGCCTCAAACCCATGTCCTAGCATAAGTTCATCCCCTGTATCATTCCTCAATGTGAGCTATAGTGCCATGGATAGAATCTATTCACCTCACCAAACCCTCCCTAGGTAACCACATAAAAGTTTCTGTTGGAGATTCTTCCGAAGGAATTTTCATAACCAGCCTTATGCATAAATTAGTGAGTTGCAACTACTTATATGAATAGCAAGAAAGGCTAAAACACATTCAGGCTAGCACCATAAACAGCAAGGATTTGTATGGATCCTTCAATGAAACATAAGAAATGTCTTCATTTTCTCAGTAATTTTCATAATGTTTCAAGGACAACCAAGAGTTTTAGTAAAGTTTTAAACTGATCCTTAAATGCCCACTAATGTGCAATGTTAATGTGCTACCATAACATTTAAGCTTATTTGAAAAGAACACTGAATTTCACTCAATTGTCCCAAAAGTTCATAGTCCACAGAAGCAATTAACTTGGTGAAAACAGGTTGTGTTTGGCTGTTTGCTTCTTAAGCCCAAAGTCACATAGGAGTTAAAAATACATCTATAACCAACATCCCTCCAGTACTAATAGGTTAATGTTCATCAAACAAAAAGGAAACTAGAAAAATCTTTTACCTGCAAATCCTCCATCACAGTTGGGTAAGAATCCTTCATGTCAATAACAGGAATGCCCTCTGGAAACTTTCGTATCAGGTAGAGGAGCTGACTTTTATCCTTAAGGTCATGCTTTGACTAAACTCCATATATGCGACACAACAGGATGGGTTTGTTATGATGAAAAGGAACATCTCAGCATATGAAGGTCCAAATTTGTAGATGTTACCTTGTAAGAGAATCGTTCCCCATCAAAGTGAACTTTAGGGTTTTTCTTCAAACTCTCAAAAACATCTTTGTTAGCCCTCATGTCAACATAGCACGCCTCATTTATTTGCTCAGGTGTTAAAGCCTGTCTGGTCTGCGAACAAGAAGGTGTGTAACAACTACCATTATATATTCAAATCAGCATTCTATTAAAGCAGCTTGGAAATCTCTAGCATTTGATAATACAAAGAATGTGTCTCTGGCCTTTACCAGAATGTTAATGCTAAGTACAATTTATCATAACAAACATCATGTTATGGAATATAACAGAATAATAGTTAGGGACTTAAATGCAAATATGGATTAGGGACTTAAGTGAGAAGTTAAATACTTAAGTAATGATTAATTAAGTAATCTGAGTAGCCTTTGGGATATGGGGATGCTATGATATTATAAATAGCCTACCCTATTGTATTTTGGGACATCAGATCAGTGTTATTGAGAATTACCATTCAGACAGATTTGTTCTCTTCTCTACCCTCTCTGTTTTTCTCTCTGCGTCTCTCTTTCTGTTCTTTCTCTTCTACATTTCTATTCTTCTTCCAATACCATAACAGTGGTATTAGAGCTCTCCTTCCTTGGCTCTTCCACTGCCATGTTCTGGTGTATGGTACAGACTCGGTCAAACAAGTTAAAAAATATGGAAGACAGAATCTTGGCCATAGAAGAGCAATTGCAGAAGCTCAATGTGGTCGAGGAACTGCAAGAAATGGTCTTGGGGTTCCGGCAAGAATTAAGGGCAATGGTGGTGGCGGCTCAAGGGAATAATGGTGAGCAACCCCATCGGAATCACGAACACGGCAATGGAGGGGGTTACCACTAGCCGACGCAATTCACCAAGATGGAATTCCCAAGATACCAAGGTCAGGATATTGATACCTGGATCTTGAAGTGTGAACGGTTCTTTATGCTGGATGGGACGCTAGAAATGCGAAGGTCATGGCGGCATCAATAGGGTTGGACGATGCGAGTTTTGCGTGGCATGTCGCGGTGGAAAGACGATGGAGGGATCTACCTGCATGACTAGAACACGTGGTCTTGCTTAGAGACACCTTCAGTCATACATTCGAAAGACCTATGAGCGATCTTACGCGGTTGCGGTAGACGGGGATGTTGGCTGAGTTCAACCTCAAGTTTGATTCAATATTAGCGAAGTTGGACTTGACGGAAGAATACCTCGTCAACGTATATGTGGCTAGCCTGAAGGACAAGATCGCCAACTTGGTTCTAATGTTCAACCCCAAAAATCTCGGCTAAGTAAGAAGGTTGGCCTGAGTACAAGAAATAGCCATGAATCGTCTGGAGTCCAAGATTGTTATTGAGAAGGCGGGCTGACATGTGATGATAGTAAAGGACACGTTGGGGTCTCAAAATGCGTCTACGCAAGCAAACAGTGCCGGCAAGAATTATTATAGTAGGGGCGGGACCCACCAGAAGGAGACAATATCCAGTATTGGAGGTACCAGAAGCAAGTTATCGAATACCAACGATAGGTACTCGAATACTAACAATAAAAACGGTCCCAAGCCTTGGAAAGCTGCAAGAGTCCTCTCAGTCGAAGAGGAAGCAGATCACCACGCCAAGAACCTTTGTTTCTACTATTACGAGAAGTTATAAAGAGACCACTGTTGTCACCAACGCCAAAGATTGCAGCTTCAATACATGGAGTTGATTGATGATTTAGAAGGCGTGGGTTTGGGGGAGATAAGGGAGCAAGATCATGAAGGCCAGGAAGAGCACGCTCCCCTTATCTCTCTTCATGCCATCAATAGGATGGACACGGCGGAGTCCATGCGGATTTAGGGGAACGTGGGTAAACGGCTGATCCAGGTTCTCATCGACAATGGTAGTACGCCACGATTTCCTTGATTATGAGCTCGCTGTGAAATGGGGGTGGAAGGAGACATCAGCACCATCCTCCTCAGTTCAAGTTGTAGGGGGTCAAAAGTTGCAGGTCTTTGGAGTCTGGCATGGATTTAGGTGGGAATGTAGGGTATGGATTTTGTGTGTGACTTAAGGATAATTAAGCTACATACTTTTCATATTGTCTTAGGATTATCTTGGTTAAGGTCTATTAAGAATGCCTTCTGGGACTATAAGAAGATTTCTATGCAATTTTGGTACAAGGGTCAATTATGCAAGCTACAAGCCAGCCTTATAAATTCCCTGCGGGTGGTTCCATCATCAAAATTGGGAGTGGATAGACCCACTGGGCAGCGAGGGTTCTTAATCCAATTGCTGCGGCCAGTGCCATCCACGCAACAGTGTTGTACTATTTCTGAGTTGTCTGAAATCTCAGATGTATCAAGGTTAGCTAAGGGGGTCCCAACAGAAATTCAGAGCATGCTTGATAGGTTTGAAGCCATTTTTGTAGAACCAAATGGGCTACCTCCTTTCAGGCCAGGGCACAATCATCCTATAGTGCTGCAAGAAGGCACCAACCCCATAAGCCTCAAACCCTATCGGTATTCTGCTGCACAGAAGGATGTAATTGAGAAATAAGTGGCTGAACTACTACAAACATGTGTGATTCAGGAAAGTTCCTCTCCCTTTTCAGCACCCATTGTATTGGTTAAGAAAAAGGATGGGACTTGGTGTATGTGCATTGATTTCCGTGAGTTAAATAAGAAAACAGTGAAGAACCAGTACCCTATCCCTTTGGCGGAAGATATACTTGATGAGCTGTATGAGGCTAGGTGGTTTACAAAGTTAGATCTGCGAGCTAGGTTCCATCAGATCAGGATGGAACTTCAGGATTGTTATAAGACAGCCTTCAAAACACATTCAGGGCATTTTGAGTGGTTCGTGATGCCTTTTGGATTGACAAATGCACTAGCTACCTTTCAAGAGGCCATGAACGACATTTTTAGACCCTTGAGAAGGTTTGTGCTTGTTTTCTTTGATGACATATTGATTTACAGTTCATCCATTGTTGAGCATGCTAGGCACCTAGAGGAAGTGTTAGGGATTTTGCAGAAACAATATTACTTTGTTAAAAGGAGTAAATGTACATTTGCTGCCAAGAATGTTGAATATCTTGGTCATATCATAAGTGGAGGCAAAGTGGCTACTGATCCTAGGAAGATTGAGGCCGTTGCAAGCTGGCCAGAACCTAAGACAGCAAAACAACTAAGGGCTTCCCTTGGTTTAGCTGGGTATTACCAGTGGTTTATTCAAGGGTATGGGTCTCTAGCTAAGCCTCTTACTTTATTGTTGAGAAATGATGCATTTAAATGGACTAATTCAACAAGTGAAGCTTTTTATAAACTAAAAAATGCATTGATTTCAGCGCTTGTGTTAGCTCTGCCTGATTTGTCCAAAGAGTTTGTGGTGGAAACAGATGCATGTGGGGTTGGAATTGGGGCTGTGTTAATGCAGCAAGGTCAGCCACTAGCGTGCTTTAGTAAGGCTTTAGGTCCTAAACATTTGAGCCTTTCTATATATGAAAAAGAATTGGTGGTGGTGGTTCAAGCAATTGAATATTGGCACCAATATCTGGAACATAATAAGTTCATTATCAGAACTGATCAGCAAAGTCTTAAGTACTTGCTAGGACAGAAGTTGAAGACCTCATTTCAGATGTATTATTGGATAGCTAAACTCATGGGATATGACTATGAGATACAATACAAGGAGGGAAATGATAATACAGTGGTTGATGCTTTGTCTTGACTACATGGCTCTCAATTGTTGCAGATTTCACTAGATACTACTTCTCCTGAGTTGATAAATGAAATTAAGGGGAGTTGGGAATCTGATAGTGAAGTTGCTGCTATTCTGGTTGAAGTGAAAGATAAAGGTGGGGTGCACAAGAGGTATACTTGGAATGGCACTTATTTGAGGAAAAACAACCGACTGGTGGTTGGAAATGGTGCGGGTGTCAAGCAAAAATTGTTGGAGTGGCTTCATGCTAGCCCTCAAGGGAGTTATTCAGGTATTCAAGGGACCTATTATAAGATTAAGGGTCTGTTTTGGTGGAAAAACCTGCACAAGGTTGTGGAAGATTTTGTGAAGGGGTGATACGTGTGCTAGGTGCAAGTATGAAATTGTTGCTGCACCAAGGTTACTGAATCCATTGCCAATCCCAAGTAAAGTTTGGGAGAGCATCTCAATGGACTCCATAGAAGGATTGCCTAAATCTGGAGGTAAAGAGGCTATTTGGGTTATTGTAGATAGGATGAGTAAATATGCTCACTTTATTCCTCTTTCTCACCCCTATTCGGCATCTACCTTGGCACAAGCCTTCCTAGATCAAGTTTATAAGTTGCATGGTGTATTGGTGGAGATAATTAGTGATAGAGATCCTCTCTTCCTTAGCAACTTCTAGAAGGAGTTTCTCAAGGTTTTAAAGGTGCAACTTACCACCCTCAGAGTGATGCACAAACCAAGGTACTTAATAGGTGTTTAGAGTCTTACTTGTGTTGTATGTGCTGGGAGGTGCTTAAGGAGTGGTGTCAATGGTTACCTTTGGCAGAATGGTGGTATAACACCAATTTCCACACTTCAACGAAAGCTACTCCATAAGAGCTTTTGTATGGTCAAAAGCCCTCGGTCTATGTTCCTTATGTGCCTAGGTCTGCTATAGTTGAAGTGGTAGATCGAAGCTTCCAAGTAAGGGAAAAGATGGTTGCAGTTTTAAAATATCATCTGCATAAATCAGCAAAAACTATGAAGCAAAGGGCTGATTTGAAGAGGTCTGATAGAGAGTTTGAAGTGGGTCAATGGGTGTTTCTTAAGCTGCAGCCCTATAGACAAGTTTCTGCAGCTACTAGAAGTAATCAGAAGTTGGCTCCCAGGTTTTATGGACCTTATAGAGTACTGGAGATGGTAGGACCAGTAGCCTATAAACTGGATCTTCCCCCTGAAACTAGGATCCACAATACTTTTCATGTTTCTATGCTCAAGTTGTGTTCAGATCCTAGTGTGAAGCAGCGACATCCCCCTATTGACTGGCCTACGGTTCCTACTTCTTTGTATCCAGAAAAGATTTTGGCACAACGCATGGGAAGGAAAAGGCGCCGCATCATCACAGAAGTGTTAGTTCAGTCAGGGTTATCCAGAGGAGGAAACTACATGGATTTCTTTGTTCAAACTCAAGACTTAGTTTCCAGATTTTTCCATGACAAACCCTTGAGGACAAGGGTTTTTTTTTTTTTGGGGGGGGGCAATGTTAAGGAATATAACAGAATAATAGTTAGGAACTTAAATGCAAATATGGATTAGGGACTTAAGTGAGAAGTTAAATACTTAAGTAATGATTAGTTAAGTAATATGAGTAGCCGTTGGGATATGGGGATGCTATGATATTATAAATAGCCTACCCTATTGTATTTTGGGACATCAGATCAGTGTTATTGAGAATTACCATTCAGACAGATTTGTTCTCTTCTCTACCCTCTCTGTTTTTCTCTCTGCATCTCTCTTTCTGTTCTTTCTCTTCTACATTTCTATTCTTCTTCCAATATCACAACACATCACTTGCTAATCACTTTGTTATGCCTCCCTTTTCTGCATCCCCAAGACAAGTTAACCAAGAGAAGAAATGCCTTTCTTTGCTATCAACATTGAATTAAGGCATGCTTCACTATAAGTAACTCATCAACATGATTAAATATTATTTGAACGCAACTTTTCCATTAATAAGTATTATCATACAGTTCATTGTTAACTCTAGCCCTCTGGCAACTCAAGAAGTATACAATTATAGGATTCAATTTTTGTTTCAAAGCCTTTTATACCGGCCATTATTTTAATAACAAGTGACAGAAGTTGTTGCAAACTAAACATGGTAAAAGATCAATATTTTGGGCATTGAAGTAGGAAGAAATGCAAAAGGGGTGGTTGAAATAGATACCTGGAACAACAGGCCAATGACACGCTTCATTTGAGCTCCTATGGGACCTTTCCGAATACTGTTAATATGTTGAAGCCTCTCAGTATCATTTGAAAATTTAGTAGCAGAAGCTTGAGTTCTTCCATTGGAAGATGAAGATGCAGCTGCAGGTCCGGCGGACTTTCTAGTAGATGCAATGCCAATGAGGGTTGATTGACACGCTTGTTGCTGCTTTTTAAATCGATCTAACTTTTCTTGTAGCGCCATCTGAGATTAATATTGCTGAATCAGGATGGCCAGCATAACAATTTAGGGTAATTGTTTTGAGATCGAAAGCGAAGCAAATCAACAGGTAAAACTAGAACCAATAATTTCTAATCTCTGTTTGGAATTTTGTTCAAGAAAACTAGATTCTTGATCGAAATTGACACCAAATTATATCAAGGCAACAAAAGACGGAAAGATGAGACAAAAATGCACCCGTCTGATGCAATGACGGACAGAAGCTCAACACATGTTCCTAATTATCATCCGCAAATTCAATAACTCAGGATGTGGAATTCGAATAACTTAATTCAAATTGAGATAAAAAAAACAATAACTTCATTCAAACGATCGTACAAAAAGGCAAACCGAAACGAAAAAGATAAACTCGATAGCGCAGATCATTCTATAATCATAGAACGGCATCAAAAGGGTACTTAAATAAGGGACAATGTTGATTCAGAGAAAGAGGGGAGGGGCATGAGAAAACCAAACCTGAAGTTTCAGATTAGCGCTGATGATTTGATGAATTGATGCGTTAGAATGTCAAAGCAGTAGAGAAGTTAAAGCTTCAAAGGGAAGAGGTTTTTACCAGAGTTATATGGTATTTAGGTATGGATTTGGTGAATAACGCGATTCGGAGGATGGAAGCTATAGGTGATTTTCAGTCGTCATGATGTAAAAGTAAATTATGTGGCGATGGTTATTTTAATTTATATATATAAGTTCATAAATACTTTTAAAAATAAGCTATACCAAAGATGCATAATAGAGCAATTTATTTGGATTTTTTTAATAGTTTTGGTATCCTCCTGAAGATTTCCTTTGGACAACCAGTACTTTTATAATTCTCGCTCCTATCTATGATTATCTTTGATTATTATAAAAAAATATTTATCTAATTTTAATTTAATTTAATTAAAAAAATTAGTTGAGTTAATTAATATAACATATTTTTTTTAAAATATCCTGATTATTTTTCTTAATTATCTCATTTTTTCTACTCCTTGATTATTGTTGAAAGAGAATTAATAAGAGTAAATTAAAAAAAATTAATAAATATAAAAATCATATCTTATATTTAGAATTAAAATCTCTCTTAAAATATGTCTTAATCCAGAAGAGTTAAATTAAAAATATTTGAAATTTGTTGAAGGAAATTTAAGATCTCCTGGTGCAACTTTTTTTATAGGTGTGCGCAACACTACCACGCATTTTTAAATAAGTGAAAAAGTAAACATTTGCATAAAATTAAAGATGAGTTACAATCCTCTTAAGGACCTAGGTCATTAGGTCCTTTTGACCCATAAAATTTATAAGATAAAAAATACATTTACGTTGATCCTTTGTGTTTATATCAAGACTCATTTTTTCATTTTAATCTTTAAAGTTTGTAAAATATATTTTTAGTCCTTCAATTTTAACAATATTAGTCTCATCTAATAAAAGATATTGATGGATTAAGGTCATAGTATTTTATGCCTAACTAGTGGCATATGAACTCAATTTTCTTTTAAGAAAATTATATTTTTATCAACAATTTATTTGTTCAAAGATCAAGGTCATTCAATACTTTTGGGTAATAAATTTTGTGAGTAGAATATTTCTAGCAATTTTCTTCACTTTTTGGAAAAGTTAAAGAAAGAGAAAGGCTTGATAGGATTGTATTCTCATTGGGGTGGAGAATCCCTTGTGGAGAGTCCCTTTGTTGTGAAATCAGTTTGGGATCATTGAACCTTGATAAAGTATAAAACTAGAAATGCTTTATGTTTTTTTTACGTGTGCTCAGAAATATGTTGTTGAATGAAAAGAAGAACAAATATGACAGTTTGGTGTTACTTGTGAAATTGAAATGTGTGATTATTGTTTTTTTTTTTTTGGGCTAGTGAGTAGTGCTTCTCACTTTGGAATAATGAATCTTGCATATTCCATTATATGGGGGATTCGTGCACCCATTGCAGAAGGATTTTGAAGGTAGAAGCATTGTGGATGATGTATATCTGGGTTTGCCAAATGTAACCCACTCCCTGAGGAATTCATTTACTGCACAAGCTACAAAGTATGTCTACTCTAGCATTGCTAATGGCGATGAACAATCGGTTTACGTGGAGTTTCCTGGCAGATTTTTCCTCTCCAAATGAACCAGGATACCTTGAGTGCAAATTTACAAACACATGGAATTGTTCACCTGCGATAGCAAGTGAACACTATTCATTGACTAATGGAGAATTCATATATGTTGAAAATTATAATTTTTTATTTGTCCCTGAGAGATTGGTGATCCTAATTGAATAGTCAACAGAAAGACTAGATACTTTATTAAGTATTGACATTGTACCGGAGAAGCTCATCCCTCCACCGGCACCAATTATAGTGGACAATGAATCATTAGGCAGCACAAAAGCAAGTATTAGTGATATTTTTTCTGGAATTAGCAAGTCATTTAATACAACAATTAATGAAACAGAAAATGCTTTACAAAGCTCACTTGATAAGGCCATTTCTTTGAAGAGATATGTTATTGAGAATGCTACCGAGTCTGTAGATAATGTCACATTCTTATTCGTAAGAACTTGCTTATGGATATTATAAAAAACTTAGTAATTTAGTTTGCTAACTTTTTGGAGATTTTTGATGCTACACTATCTTGGTAATTGAGAAATGATTTCTGATAATCACTTAGTTAACCATATGGATATTTTGAAAGAATTATCAATATAATATTTATGTAGTTTGCTAACCATATAAAAACTTTTGATTTTATGTAATGATGTGGCCTATTATGTATTGATTTTTAATAATGATATAAGTTGATGTACAAAATATGTAATTATCTGCTCTATATATAAAAGTGTTGCTTTCTCTGTGTTCATATATATTTTTTTTGGAGCTTCATGAATGTGATTTTATTTCTATTGTTGGGAGTCTAATTGATAGCTGCTTCATCAGGTTTTTAGTTCATATTACGTATAAATGGGAGTGGTGGAAGAGATATTTTATCTCTTTTTTTTTTTGGGAGAGAAGTGAATATCATAATTAATTCAAGTAAGTTTATTAAATTTACTTCTTTTTTTTATGATGATTAAATTAGAATTCTATTAATAATTTAATAATTAAATTATAAAAAAAGAAAGAGAATATATATAAAGAAAATAGTATATTTATTTATTTATAATCAACCTTTTTTTACCAACCCTTCTAAATTAAATAAAAAACCAAATCTCACCCTACGGTTCTTAAACCAAATAAACCTCGTTCTTAAACCAAATAAACCTCATACCTCTTGTAACCCTAAGGCTCTGTTTGGTTCGAGAGGAGGGGAGGGGAGGGGAGGTTTATTTAAGTTAGGTTAGGGGAGGTTATAATTTTGTTTGGTTCAAAAAGAGGGGAGGGGAGGGGAGGGGAGGGGAGGTTTCTTGTTTGGTTCAGGAGGGGAGGGGAGGAGAGTTAATTATAAATAGACAAAAATACCCCTCTAGACATTTTTTTATTTTTTGTTAAATGGTTTGTGAAATATTTAGTTAGACAATTATACTGATTCAGATTGAATTTTGAAGTTAAATGGTTTGCTCAGAAGATCCATTTGCTCTGTCTCCAGCTGCACTATATACCCTTTCTGTATATCCACCAACCTCTCCAGCTCACTCAAACTTGGTGACAGTTCTTCCAAATTCCCATCCTCTATCAAACCTCGAAACTTGATAATCATCTCTTTTATCTGACACAATCCAAATTCAATGGTCTTAGAAAGAGGAGTGTCTATTATGTAGTGTCAAAGAGACAGACATACAACAGAAGCAATCTCACCTGGGCAGGAATCTGGTGTAGTGAATTATAGCAGAAATCAGTTAAGGATCAGTTAACATATGGCTAAATTTCAGTAAGTGAATTATAGCAGAAATCAGTTAAGGATCAGTGAAGATATGGAAAAGTTTTTGAATTTAGCACACGAGAATATTTCCCCAATTCAGAATGAGATTTATATTCATCTGACCCAAAAATCCAGAGTCACGTTCAAGATAGATTATTCACCAGGACAAGAAAACACATGATGATCAAGCTCAGTAATCCTACCTCAGGCGGAGCTGCACAGAGAAGGTAAAAACAGTGATAGTTACGCTCAGGATCAGAGATTTGGCAAACACAAGATTTCTCTAGGAGATATGTTCTAATGGCTGTGCCAGATATCTTGCCATGCTTATTGAATTGAATCTCAACAAATTTTCCAAAACGACTGAAGGAAAATAAAGTGAATGAGCATATCTACTTATAATCAGTAAATCACATATGAGAAATACCTCGTCTTAATAATGCTAGATATTTGTCACTTGCATTGAACATAATAAGCATCAAACAATGAAACAGATCCAAATAGAACTTCCTCATAAAATATATGGTCCTCTTTCACTTGGGAAAAAAAAATATAACAATAACAAAATCCATGAAGAATAATAATTTAGTCTGCAAAATCATCCATATACGCAAGTTACCCACAAGAAACTAGAGGATAAAGCTAAAATCACTTTCAAAGAAATTAAAGCAGAGTGCTCAAGAAACAATAATATGCAAATAAATACCAAATGAAAAGCACCATATAGCATAACCAGAATATGCTCACCTGGAATTGTTATTTCTGACAGTTTTTGCATTGCCAAATGCTTCAAGAACTGGGTTTGACTGCACCAATACCATTTCAACCAAAATTCAGTGCCTCCCAAAGCTAAACAGTTTGATAAAATTAAGGAATTCAACGAAGCAGACAATATATAATTGAAAATCTGATTTGCTCCAAACAATGAATTCAACGAAGTATTAAACAAAACAAAAACAAAAATTGAATTCTTGCCAATAATATAATTTCAAAACTGCAAACTTCCTTTCTTTTCCTTATCTTTCAGTGTATGAAAACAGGAGAGACGAGTGGCAACCGACGGAAGAAAGAAAGCATCTTTTTTCTTTACCAGAAAAATCATGACAAACATTAATCTTATCTGAATGAAGGAGTAACCGACGGAGCAGGCCTTGGACGAGCAACCCACGGAGCAGGCGGCGGCGACTAGAGGAGGGTCCCCAGAAGACGCTGGAGGAGCAAAATCACAAAGGAGTCGACGCGATCTAAAGGACAAATGGACTAGCAGCGACCTTCGACGAGCAACTGATGGTGGCTGCAGAAGTAGGCGGCGGCGGCAGCTCGAGGAGCGGCCGGAGACGACGCTCAACTACCGAAGGCGCGAAGGAGACGAGGGAAAAAGGGATTTCGAGCGGGAGGAGTGGATGAAGAAACAGAATGGCGGATGGAAAAATGAATTTTAGAGGCGAGGGTAGAGTTGGAATATTAGAAAATTGCTATGGGCAATTTAGTCATAGTTGGACACAAATATTCTCTCCCCTAACAAAAACCCCAAATTTGAAGGTTTAATATGAGAGGGGAGGTGATCACTAAAAGACAAAAATCCTCCCCTCCCCTACCTCCAACCAAACACCCATTTTTAATCTCCAACCCTCCCCTCCAAAAACCCCCAACCAAACAAACCTGATACATCTCAACTAGCCTCACTCCAAGTTTAACAAAATAACCCTAGCTAAAGGCGTTTCACTATTTCGGAGGCCCTAATTCATCGTTGTCTCGAACCAGCTCCTCAATTCCTTTCCTTCCTTCGAACTCCAATTCTGAACTATCCGGCGATATCCTTTTGTGGTCAGTATCATTTTACTTGATTTCATTTTCTTTTCGCGTGTTCCCAACTGTAATTTCCCAGCGACATTGTTTTCACCGTTGATTTTGACAAATCTTCTTACTCTGGTTTGTGATAGTACAGCAAATCGCACCGCCAAAGAAAAGATGTGCGAAACTTTTTCGGCTGAATCTGGGATAATACAAATGGAAAAGGTTGAGGGTCGATCTTATTGGAGTGAATTCTTCCGAGGGAAACAAGATTTGCCGGGCTTTGAATACTTGCCCGATGATTTGGGATCCAAGGTCAAAGTCTATGAGGCTGCTACTGGCAATGGGAGTTATTCAGAATCTGCAGTCAACGAAGAAGAAGATGATGATCATCTGAGAAATGTTGTTGAAGATGATGGAGAAAGAAATTGGTATGGCCGGGAAGACTATGAGGTCAACCAAAGGAGTGAGACAGACTCTGATGGAGATAATAATGTTGAAGAGGACGATGAAGAGGAAGAAGAAGATAATGACGAAGAAAATGACGAAGAAGAAGAAGAAGAAGAAGACGAAGACGAAGAAGAAGAAGATGAGGATCCTTTTTTTAACGCTGATACATTTTGATACATTTTGGTGCAGAGTGTACCACTGAGGTTTTGCAGGAAATACATATGGAAGGAAGGAGGGCCCAGAAATATTGAGATGAAGCTTGAGACTGAGGCTTGATCAAATCATCTGGACTGTGGATCTTCAACCGTATAGGAGATCTGACAACGACGAGCGTGTGCGAGGTGCAAGATTGACTTCAGGATGGCAAGGATTCGTTGAGGATAATGAACTGAAATCAAAAGATATCTGCGTCTTTAAGTTGATGAAAAATGATGAGCATGATATTCGCTTCTGTGTTTGTGCTTATCGATGGGATGATCACATTCATACCTATAGTAGGATGTTTTAGTTTTAACACATAGATGCCTGCAAACTAAGTGTAAATTTAGAGTATTCTGAATTTGGTGGATATCATTATTGAGTTGGTTGTGTTTTGTATATTGAATTTCTACTAATTGCTTTCACAGTTCCTAGATCTTTGCTTCTATCTGAATCTTGTATGAGCAGATTTCTTTGTCTTTGCAATCATTTCTTCTTTTCTGGACTATCACTATTCTTAAAAATGCTTAAAAATAATAAGACTAATCTTTTAACACTTAACACACTTCATTTCATTGGAATTGATTTTGTGGGCCTTTCTTTGCTTTATTGTTGGATTTCTAAGATGCATTTCTAAAATATTTGCAGAGGGCTCTGATGAATCTTTGCAGGATTTTTAATGCTTGGAGCATTTGAAATTGGCTTTCTCAAGAGCATATACTTTTGCTGGATTTGGTTCCAAGCTTTAATTTCTTGATCATTATAGCTTATTGTTTGTGTTGGAAAACCTTGGGAGAGGAAGAGAAAACAAGATAGACTTTTTGTGCTCTTCTGTTCTGTTATAGCCTATAGGGGTTTTTGTGCTGATAGTGGTAGCTTGCAATGATTATGAGAAGGATCATTTTTAGGTAGGTGAATTAAACAGGAATTAGAAGGAAAAGAAAGTGAGAGTAAAGTCACAATTAGGTTTTGATTTAAGGAGAGAAATTGTATTTTCCCTTGCTGCTTAGTGTAACACTCCGTTTTTAATCGTCAATATTCTTTCTATGTAATTAATACATTTAATGAAATAAAATGGTGAATTGCGGTGTGCATAAATTTACAAAAAATTTCCAATTGTTGGTTACAGACAATTTGGCAAAATAAGGACACAAATGAGCAACTAATGTCCATATAAATGCCTACTATTATAACCAAAATTGGAACATAAAATGACACAAATAATAGCCTTATACAAGTGTCAAAAATTCAGCCAAGACTCAAAAATTTCAAAATTTCATATTTTCCAAGAGGTGTTGATTGGTATATAGGGTGTTTAGAATAGCGATTGGAACCTCCAAAAGTGCTTTTCAATCGTAATTTATGGTTTATGAGGTAGCTTTACGGTTTACGAGGTAAATATGTGGATGAGTTTTGTCTCGATTTATGTGAATCAGGCTTATACATAAGTATAAGGTAAATATGCTTATTATATTTGTATATGTCATTCACTGTAACATGAGCTAGTATCCTAGACACACCAATTTGCCATGTTGTGGTCAAGGACCCAATAGGGGTGCCGAGCAGAACAAGGGGCAAACATAGAGTTTGACCTTGGGCAAGTGTACACATATAGTTTGACATTGCATAACTATTTTCGCATTCTATATGTTTGTAAGCATGTTGCTACTGAGATTCCCTCGAATCTCATTCTTTTTTCAAAACAAAACATTACAGCTGAAGCGGGCGGCTCGAAAGGCAAGAAGGTAACTTCCGGTGATTAGGGTCCCCGAGCTCTCAGTTTTGCTATAGTTATTTTTGCTAGTTTTTGAATGCTTTATACATTTGTATGTATTTATCAAATCTTGTAGGGGAACTCACCTGTAATATAAACCTGTACTTAATAGCAATAATATTTCCGTTGTTTCTGTATGTCTTACAGAACTTTGTGCTTATCACTCTGCAAATATTGAAATGTTAAGGGGTTTGACATTTTTGATATCAGAGCTTAAAGCGGTTCTGGCATTTATAGAACAATCTACTGATATTGTCTTGTTTGCATGGTAAGAGGAATCATGCGTGAAAGACGGCAACAATGAGATAAATCACGTCCGTTGGGGAACTAGCATCCCCCAGATTAGCGGATCCTTAAGGGACAGCATCACATACAAAATTGGACACCCAGAGACAGCATAGTATTGGTGACACCCCGGAAGCGGGTCTGAGTTAGACCAATATACATACCATAGCCATAGCTAGAGCTAGTACTTAAGGCTAGCATCACCAGCCAAGTCATTGGTGGGAGAGTCGGGACATCCACTATCGAATGGTTCCTGAGGCAAATCCGAGAAATGTCAACAGCTCTAAAGCGGAGACAGTGCACATACCATATAACCTACAACCTGATGAGAAGTTGTGGGAGTTTGTCCATAGCAGATATCGTCAAAGGGCATGAGTGCATGACACCCCGGTTGATTAGTACCTCGCATACCTGGATGCGGTGGATACATAGTACTAGAAGCAGGTTCCATGGGAGCTGAATTTCCCAGACGAATTCCGGATCTTTACTATTATGGATTTTTTTCTAGACATGATTTTTTGGAACCAGAAGAAGAATGATATTGTCAAGTGAGGGTTGAATGATCACTTCGCAAAGTTCATAGAGCACATGACAGATTATGTGCGGAGGCATATGTACCTGGAGTGATGTGAGGCTTAGGCAGTATATTTTGGGTGATCGGAAGCGGCTGGTATGACTTTTGAGACGAGGGCAGTCACAAGGAACCGGTGGACAGAAGCATATATAGCCGATATCCATATTTTAGCACAAACATAGTAAAGTTAAGCATGCTTGGCCTAGGGAAATGTCAGGATGGGTGACCCCCTGGGAAGTTACCCATACATGTTAAATGGGATGTGTAACATCTTACATAGTAGTTTATAAGTTGTAAATTGTTACAAACTTGTTTTAAACTGTTGTAATGGTCTGATGTACATCAATTTGAACTATTAATGTATCGGGATTTTGTGAAATGAAAAATACACCCCTATAACTATGAGTAATCTTCCCCTTCCTCAATTTAATATAACGAAACATAAAGATGACAAGAGCAAGAAGTGGAGGTGTTGGGCAGGGTCATGAGGTCAAACCTGATCCAATGCAACAACTATTGGGCATAATGACAGTACAGCAGAAACATAATGTAGATAAAGCAATGCACAATAACTTGATGAACAAGAAGTAAACCAATATAGCATGAGGAACATAAATAGGATCCTCTGCTTAGAACTGCTCTTGGGGAGATAATTTACAACTGTAAGCAACACAGTTCAGTCAACAGGGGTTGCTGTTGACAGAGACCGACGTCCTTGTTTCATGAGGAGAGTTTGACTCTCAGCTGACAGCGAGCTAGTTTTCCTGCCTTACTAAGTAGAGATTTTCTGCAACATGAAATTACTAATGGTGTTTAGACTAGCTATGATGAGCTCGGCGTTGACATTTTGAACCACTCAAAAAGCAGAGAAGAGTATGAGAAGCACCTGTGAGTAGTGTCGAGACATGTTAACTCACAAAATAGGATCCAGTAAATCTTAATAAAGTGTAAAGTATTTTCTCGATTAGCAAAATTGGCCAAAGAAACAAAATTTCTGATGATACAACAGGGTGAGAAGGAGAAGCTGATCTCTACACATTTCAAAGAGTTTAACAAGGTGGTTAAAGAGTGTCAGATCACAGAGTACAATCTATTGGATCTGTATACCCACAAAATACCAGTAACAAGAACATATTCGGTGGTGGAAACTCTTCATAGATTTGCCAATATTAGGATGGTTCTTCGAGCGGGGGTAATAATAAACCATACTAGCCTGACGACTATAGTAACCAAAGACCCCTGGAAACAACAATGAGCCAAAAGAGGCCAAGAATCGTTACTAAGGTACATAATTTCTGGGTTCAGTCGAATGTTATAGGAGATTCCTATGAGACACCTACCAAATAATCTCAACACTATTAGACCTCATACAGGGTGATCAAATATCAGAGTAGCACAACAAGAGCCATATGAGCAAATGAAACAGCGGAGTGGGGTCACAAATTGACGTATAATTTTTTAGGACAACAGGAGAGGTTGACAGTCACACCCGTGTTGATCATCCCACATCACAATATGACCAATGTGGTCTATCATGATTTGACCTATGAGGTCAACAGTGACACGACATACGTGGTGTGAAGTATGACCTGTGTGAACATAATGAGGCACCTAAATGGTGTGCAGTAATGAGGCACCCCATCAGAGCATGTTAATCAACCCCATGATCAGGATGCACCCCTGCCATGGCCAGATGAGAGTTCTGGTTGTACCGGTAAAAATCACAAGTAGCCCTGTAGTCGAGAGGCGATGCGTAAAACATGCGGCTAAGGTGGTGTTGCTAGAAATATTACATCCTATGTGATGTATAGTGATATTACCCATGTGAACCTATGTGGTTTGCATCGACACGACTAGTATGGCCTACACTGACACAACTTATGTAGCTAGAAGTCACACAACCTATATGGTTGGTGGTGGCACATGTAAATAACGATTGGGATGAGCCCTAGTGCAGTAAGGCGCAATTGTGGCGAATACCTTTTAACAAATATAGCCCCACTAAATCAACTACCCCTACTCATGAAAGTACAGCTAGCATCAATTAATTTTGATTTGCGAACATGAGACAAGTACGGATAGGTTGATGCCTGCTCCAGAACATTTATGTGACAAGTAAAGATACAACAATGTGACAAGTAGGGATAAAGCAATCATTTTAGTCCGGAACAAAATTATTGCCTTGATCCTGAATAGTGCATACTGTACGGGCAGTAACAATCATATTAGCCAGTTGGCCCTAAACCCTGAACCCTGAACAGACAAATGTAGTTTCAAATAAACATATTGACTGAAAAAATTGGTTATAGACAACCAGATTGGCCGTAAATCCCAGTGTACATGTTTGTATAGGGCAGTAAGATCTAACAAGCACTTTGTGCTAAATTGAACGATGATGAATACATTGGGTGATGAGCAACTCCATGCCAAGCTAAGTGAATGTGAGTTTTGGCTTCCAGAAGTTACATTTTTGGGCTATGTAGTCTTACAACAAGAGGTCTTTATAGATCCAAACAAGGTGGAAGCAGTACTGAACTGGAAAAGGCCAGGAACAATATTTGAGGTATACAGTTTTCTGGGCCTCGTAGGTTATTATCGATGATTCGTACTGAACTTCTCTAGAATAGCTTTGCCATTGAATAAGCTAACACAAAAAACTCAGCATTTGGTATGGGTTAGCAATTATGAGAAGAGCTTCACCGGGCTGAAACAAAAGCTAACGATTGCACCAATTCTGACAATCCCAGATCTGCAATTAACCTTTGTGGTTTACACAGATGCCAGTGGGCATGGATTGTGATGTGTCCTTATGTAACAAGGCTATGTAGTGGCACACGCATCACAACAGCTGAAGCCTCATGAACAATGATATCCCATACACGATCTTGAGTTGGTAGCGATTATATTCGCACTCAAAATCTGGAGACACTATTTCTATGAGGTGACCGTAAAAGTTATACTGCGACCACAAGAATTTGAAATATCTATACGATCAGAAAGAGCTCAACATGAGACAGCGCAAGTGGATAGAGTTGCTCAAAGACTATAATCTGGAGATTAAGTATCATCCAAACAAGGCTAATGTGGTGGCAGATACGTTGAGCTGTAAAGCAATGCAGGTGGCAACCTTCATGACTCACGAGCGGAAGCTAATCGAAAACTTTCGAGAACTCAACTTATCAAATCAAATCATGATTAACAGCAACAATATCACTCAGACAGAGAATGATCTAATAGCAGAAATCGAAGAAGCTCAGATACAAGATAGACGTGCCCAGTTTATCAGAAACCTAATTACAAAGGGAGAGACTCAGGAATATGACTTATCACCAAGTGGGCTAGTTCGGTACCACAAGCGGATATATGTTCCACCGCAGGCAAAACTGAATCGACAAATCCGGGAGGAGGCGCATAAGAGTAAATATACTCTGCATCCAGGAGCTATTAAGATATATCATAATCTGAAGTCTACATATTGGTGGCCAGGCATGAAAAGGGATGTGACAAGGTTCGTTGCTCATTGCCTTACTTGCCAGAAAGTGAAACCTGAGTATCAATGACCTTCAAGGCAACTATAAAACCCTACAATTCCTGAGTGGAAAAGGGAGAGCATTACCATGGATTATGTGACAGGATTACTAAAGGTTCAAAACCATGATGCCATATGGTTAATAGTAGATCGATTTACGAAGACAACTCATTTTCTCCCGATCAACATTCATTACTCTCCCAATAAACTCACAGACATCTATACTAAGGAGATAGTACGGCTTCACGGTACTCCAATGAACATCATATCCAACAGAGATCCTTGATTCACTTCTAAGTTTTGGAAGGCGGTACACGAGGCTTTAGGTACCAAGCTCCGATTCAGTACGGCCTATCATCCCCAGACAGACGGGCAAATTGAGAGATGGACACTAGAAGATATACTCAGGGCATGCGTAATTGATTTTAAAGGCAGTTGGGATCAATTCTTTCCTTTAGTGGAATTTGCATACAACAAAAGCTACCATTCGAGCATCCAAATGGCTCCCTACGAAGCATTGTATAGAAGGAAATGTCAGTCGCCCTTTTGGTGGATAGAGCTATTTGAGAGGCAGATGTATGGGCCATATATTGTTGATCAAGCAGAGACTAGTAGCTTCACAGAGCCGGCAGAAGAGATATGTCGACAAAAGGCAGAAACCTCTCGAGTTTGAAATTGGAGACCACGTATTCATGTAGGTTTCGCCTACTACTGGCATTAATAGGGCGATAAAGGTAAAGAAGTTGAGCCCAAGGTACCTTGATCCTTTCGAGATCTTGTTAAAGATTTTCCCAATAGCATACCAAATAGCTTTACCCCCAAACTTAAGCAGGCTACATGATGTCTTCCATGTGTCACAGTTGAAGAAATATCAATCTGATTCCAAACATGTGATCGAATACGAAGAAGTAGACTTTCGAGATGATTTGACGTATGAGGTCATACTTGACTGAATCATAGATCGGCAGGAGAAACAAATGAGATACCGAAGTATCCCATTCATCAAAGTGGTGTGGAAGGGATTATCTCCTAGAGAAGCTACATGGGAGGCTAAGGAAGACATGCATAAACGTTTTCTGGAATTTATGAGTTGGTACTTGTAACAAATTTCGTAGATGAAATTTATTTAGGGGGGAGAGAGCTGTAACACCCTGTTTTTAATCACAAATATTCCTTCTATGTAATTAATACATTTAATGGAATAAAATGATGAATTATGGTGTACATAAATTTTAAAAAAATTTCCAATCGCCGGTTACATACAACTCGGCCAAGTAAGGACACAAAAGAGAAATAATGTCCACATAAAAGCCTACTATTGTAATCAAAATTGGAACCTAAAATGACATAAATAATGGCCTCATACAAGTGTCAAAAATTCGGCCAAGACTCGAAATTTTCAATATTTCATATTTTCCAAGAAGTGCTGATTGATATAGTGTTTCCCAACCCCATAGGCCTTTGTTGGGACTTCCAAGGACTACCTAAGTGACTCAATTGATAACCAACAAGCTAAACTAAGAATAATTTAGCTTATATTATGCCAAAAAGGATTTGGATTACGTAATAACTCGTCATCCATAATTCTAATTATAGGACTTGGCGACTGTCCGGAGTCTAAGACCTGTCTGAGCCCAGGAAAGCAATTGGATATCGCTCAAGGGAAGCGACCAGGTAGTAACTTCTTCTTACATATATTATGTGATGCCTATTATGTTTGTATATGTCATTCAATGTAACATGAGCTAGTGTCCTAAACACACCAATTTGCCATGTTGTGGTCAGGGACCCAACTGGGGCGCCGAACAGACCAAGGGGCAAACATGTAGTTTGACCTTGGGCAAGTATACACATATAGTTTGATCATCTTACATGACATGACATTGCATAACTATTTTCGCATTTTATATGTTTGCAAGCATGTTGTTACTGAGATTCCCTCGAATCTCATTCTTTTTTTAAAAAAAAACATTACAGCTGAGAAAGGCAAAAAAAAAAAACATTACAGCTGAAGCGAGCAGCTCAAAAGGCAAGAAGGTGGCTTCCGATGATTAGACTCCCGGAGCTCTCAGTTTTGCTATAGTTATTTTTGCTAGTTTTTGAATGGTTTATACATTTGTATGTATTTATCAAACCCTGTGGGGGAACTCACCTGTAATATAAACTTGTACTTAATAGCAGTAATGTTTCCGTTGTTTCTGTATGCCTTACGGAACTTTGCGCTTATCACTCTACAAATATCAAAATGTTAAGGGGCTTGGCACTTAGTTTACCCCAGGTCTATGGATGATGTTTTGTTTTTTTGGAGCGCCATTATGGATAATGTTGTTAGCGAGCACTTGCGATTAAATTACAAATGGAGCTTCCTTTTGATAACTTAATGGCACAAAATCTATAATTTGAATTGTATAACAAAATCTATCATTTGAATTGAATAATAGGGAACTGGTATTGTGAAAATTTACATATGAATCTTTATTCCGAAGGTTGGCTTGTACATTGTTATATGCATAAGATGATTAAAGAGATAACAAATAGTGCCTTCCAATTTTTGTGTGAGATTTTCAATGCAGGTTTCGTACTTTGCAAAAATTTTAAAGAACTAATCAGTAAGTATTAACTCTTGTATATATTTTTGAACAATGGATACTTTAGGCTGGTTTGCACATGTCTTTTGTCTTGCCCAGCACGTTTAGAAGTGTTCCAATAATACCATCATATCATCACACTACTAGTGATTAATGATGGATATTAAAAGGCACACAAGACAATGGTGACTATTCCATCAACATCACACTAGGAATTTCTTATTTGTTATTTTTATAATCTTCAATTTGTATTATTGAATCATCTCTTAAAAAAAACAATCGGTAACTTTTGAGAGGCATTTTCCTCTCTCTCAGCACGTCTTCTCTTTTGCTTATCCCATTCTCACCTTGTTACGAGTGTAGGATGGTGTATTTAGAAAATGCAGGTATACACTGTCGTAATCAAGTAATTTAGAAGTGAGTAGAGTATCATTCTCATGAGGATTGATCACTAAGTACCAAAATTGGTAATTTTAATTCTATTTAGTCGGTCGATTAGTTGTGATTGAGATTGCAAGATAAAACTGATGAAATATGAATACAAGTGATATGAAGACAAATATGAGAAAAAACCTTAGGGATTAGATTTCACTTAACAAATTCCGGATTGAATCACTTATCTATTCTAGTCCAATTTATTCTACATGATTGATAGTCGAGTTTCCCTAATTTAATTACTAGCCTCTTCCAAGGTCAAGTAATTCTATAATTAATTGCTAACCCAATATATTCCTATATGAATTTAAGCAATTAATCATGCATTAAGATTTATGGAACTCATTTAAGACTACACAACCTATATGAATATATTCATATTTTATATGCAAATTATGGTTTTAATTATAGGATCCACACACATGTATCTCCTTCCGGTCTCAACATACATATTAAAATCATCCAAAAGGTGGCCAGTCAATTGAAAGCAGTAAGAACAATAATTAAAACTCAATCATGAGGAAAAATTAAAACTAGATTTAATAAGTTAAGATTCAATCCGTCATTAGTAAGCTACGTCATCACCCTAAGAAAAAGAAAATTTAGCTCATGATAAAATTAAAAACAAAACCAAAATAAATTACAAACATCATAAATATTGCATAAAAATTAATTACAAAAACATAAAAATACAACTACAATATGCATGAAAATGAAAAATCTAGCCTACCATATAGGAGGTAAAACCTTCCATGTAGGTGGCAACCTATACCATCCATAAAGGAGGACTACCTAGGCCTTCCATATAGGAGGTAAAACCATCCATGTAGGAGGCATGCAAGAAGTAAAAAAAATGCAAGAAATAAATTCTAAAAATAACAACTCTCTCTCTAAAATAGAAGCTCTCTCTCTCTCTCTTCATTCCTCCTCATTTTAGGATGCTAAGGACCTCTATTTATAGGGAACAATTCAGGTGCTGCAGTGATTTTTTAACAATGCTACATTGATTTTGAACAGTGAAATGCTACAGTGAAAAAGCACTTCTGCACCGACGCACTTCTGAACCGACTGCTACAGTACTTCAATGAACAGTACGCATTGCTACAGTCGCTCTACAGTACCCCCCACTTTTGCATTACCGTGTTTTGCACGACCTGAACAGTGAATAGTAAATAGTGAATAGTGCATGCATGAATAGTCTTTTTTCTTAAATGCCTTCTTTAATTCTTTTTAATGTGGTACTATATGTGACTACAAGAAAATCATTATTTATTTATTAATTACACCCAAATTCATTACATTGAACTCAAATATCGTCCATAAAATCATCATATAAGAGAAAATAAATATGCAAATATTTTACTTATCACACCTTATCTTCCATTAAGATATATATGGAACAAAATTGCAATAGTAAATTACACTAAGATGATTTTGTTAAAACAATTCAAAATCTTTTAAAATAAATAATTACTTATGGGCTGGCCTGTTTTTCAAATGGAGTTTTCTTTTTTGGCAAGAAAGGGGGTTTAAACAGCAAAATGATTACATTAGTAGGGCATTGAATCCCAATTTCTCAAAATATACTAGAGTCCTTATGTGGTCAAGACACGTTCCAAAGAGGCCTTTGATTTGGAGAAGCCATATTTTGCTGTCTAGATATATGGTTTACATGCAACTCCCACTGAAAATTCATCATTTTCCTGTTCTGAAGTAGAATGAGGCTACAAGCATGAGTACTCCCCCTGCTGAGAAGTACTACGTTCGGTCCTAAATATAAGACCTAGTTGACTTTTTTAAAAGAGATTAAGAAAGTTAAATAAGTTAATCATATTAGATGTTGTGCATAATTAAATTATAGGATTAAGGGGCATTTTTGCCCCGGAAGTTTAAAAAATAGAGCAATTTTACTCTGGCCGTTATCCCACTTAATTTTAATCGTTAATTGACTAAATATGCTGAGTTGACAGTCTAAATTTTAGACCTTATATATCTTAGAACCAGTCTAAAGTTTTTGTTTTTGTTTTTGAAATATCATTCTTCTTTTAACCCACCATCCAAGCCAGCACCTAAAAGGAATTTGGGTATAAAAGAATACAATTCAATCTACAAGGTCTTAAAAACTCAATGAGTTAGACTAAGACAAACTTAATCCATCTTTTAAAGAAGCTTAGTCTCAATACTTGGTTGCAAAATGAAACTTTAAAGAGTGAATATTTAAGGAGAAATCATTACATTGAGCTTGAGGCCTCAAGTCTAAATTACATAAGCAAACAATAACTACAAGATTGAGAGTTCATTTGGTTCGATTCCATTACACTCTGCAGTGCAGTGCAATGCGATGCAATAGTAATGCAATGCAATATTAATTACAGGGTTAATGTTTGGTTTGATTTTTAAGTAAGGTACAATGAGTTATTATTTTAACAATTATTTAAAATTAATATATCACATAAAGTCTATTTTACCCTTATTATAATCTTTGTAAAAAGAAAGTTAAGAGTCAGGTGAAGGAGGAAGAGATAGTAGTGGCGGCGGGTGGCGACGGAGGTAGAGGAAGAGGTAGTGACAGTGGCGTCAGAGGAGGAGGAGGTAGTGGCAGTGGAGGTGAAGGAGGAGGAGGTAGTGGCGGCGGTAGCAGCAGAGGAGGAGATAGTGGCGGTAGCGGCGGAGGAAGAGGAGGTAGTGGCTGGTGGTGGCGGCGGCGGTGGAGGTAGAGGCAAGTAATGGAGGCGGTGGCGGGTGGTGGCGGCAGTAGAGGAGGAGGAGGTCTTGGTGGCGGCTGCGGCGGCAGTAGAGGAGGAGGTAATGGCGGAAACGACGAATGGCGAAGGAGGAGGTAGTGGTAGTAGTGGTTGTGGCAATTTGGCTAAGTGAAAAGATATAAGTAAAATAAAGAGAAGTGAAACTAAAGGGTAAATTGGACTTTTTAACTATGCAATGGGATGGTAATGAGAATTCATAGGGGGGAGGTATGAATGAGGATTACCAATTTTTTAGTAATCATCATTACTATGGTAAACCTCCTTGCCATGTTAAAGAGAAACCGAACACTTTTATCATGGTAATGCGATCATGATTACCATTGCATGCATGCAATAAGGTTGAACCAAACAGGTTCATATAGGCTTAACAAAAGTTGTAGTAATTTCTTGGATTTGGCTTCTCTCCTCTACTCTTTCCCATCCTTTTCCCTACTTTTCCTTTTTTTCACCACTAGATTAAGATCTCAACAGTCCAGATTTAACATATTATAAAAATATTATTATAATTTTACCTTAAAGATATAAAAATAATTTTTTAAAATTTACTTTTCAGAGGTCAAACGAAGTACAAAGGCAAGTAATCTCTTTGTTGGCTCTAAAAAAATGTAATTACTTCCTTGAAACATTTGTGATGACGTTCATACTTTTATGAGCTTCAAACACTTTCAATCGGTTTCCAACTGCCAACAAAAGCAGGCTTTTCATATGCTGCTTCTGCTCCTTTGGATTATTAGCTATTTTTGTTAAAGCTTCTTCAAAAGCAAGTAAATCATGGGGTTGATAGAGGAGAGAGACAACAAAACCTTAAAAGAGTAAGAAAATATTTTAGATGTCTCTTATCTGCAAATATATACTAAATCCTATAGGTAGCATGAGATAGAACAAACAAACTTGTCTGGGAGCCGGGTGTCTATCACAAGATATACAAATATTTCATGACAGAGGCTGAGTAACTTAAAAATGATTATAGCATTTGACTCAAGGGTTAAACCCTTCATAATGGAAGTAAAAAGATCTCTAGCAACAAATTCTACAAGTTTTGCACAATTTGTCCATATTGATAGAACTAGGATAACATAAAAATAGGAGGAAACCTTTGTCACAACTTCACTATCAGGCCATGAAAAAGCTTCTAAGCATATATGATATTTGGAAGTTAGAGGTAGAGTTGGAGACTTTAAATCTATATAATCAAATAGATTATTTGTTTAGCAATTTGATTGATGAGAAATTGTGTCAAATCCCTTAACATTTTGATATTCGTAGAGTAATAAGAGTATAGTTCCGTAAGGCATACATAAATAGTGGAAATATATTTACATTAAGTGCTTGTTTATAGTATAGGAGAATCCCAGTAGGGTTTGAAAAATATACACACATGTACAAAGTGTTCAAAAGAAAACAAAAAGTACAAGCACAAATAACTACAGCAGCTTTGGTATGCCTGGGACTCTATTCGCTAGTCGCCACTGCCTTGCTTTTCGAGCCTCTAGCCTTGGCTGTAAAGTTTTTCAGTTTGAAAAAAAGGATAAGATTCGAGCGAATATCAGTAGTAACAAATATTTCAGACATATAGAATGCAATAATAAATATGTAATGCACCATGTTATGTAAGATGCTAACTCGTGTTGTGAGCACAATGTCTAAGGCCAAACGACTGTTTGCAACTCCAGCTTAACTTGTGTCCATGGTCAAATGACATGTTTAGACCCTGACTTATTCGCGTGCACCATCATTGGATCCCAGATCACAGCTAGGCTAATGTGCCCTAGGCATTGTCATGTTACATAAAATGACATACACAAAGTATATAACAATTACATAGTATATGAAAAAAAGTGCTACTACTTAACTCTTTTTTCAGTTCCTGGGTCTGTCATAAACTTGGGTTTCGGCTTAGGCTATTTCCAGTTCCTATAAAAATTAGAGTTACAAGTAACTGGTTATTATTTATACTATTACTGCCTTTAAATCAAATTTTTTTGGTTATCTAATGCAGTTATAACAATTTTGCACAGTACAATTCTGCACATTGCAATTTCACTGTTTCCAGAAAATTGGTAAATTTTCAATCAATTTTGGAAATTCATAATTAATTCTAGGAAAATCCAATTTGACTAATTCTAAAGCCTAAATGAAGCTCTTTAAATATAATTTTGTGTAAAAATACTTTGGTTTGACCACTACAATCATGTCATTTCTAGAATTTCGTCAAACTCTCACTATTCCAGATTGCATTCCAGAAACATGACATTACACTCCAGAAATAGGACACAACTTTGAAAAATCATAGGGTCAATATAACTTTTGGTCCCTAAAGTTTGACCCAATTTTTGTTTTGGTCCCTCAAGTTTGAAATTGGTGGCTTTGGTCCCTAAGTTTGGCCTAATTTTGGTTTTGGTCCATCAAGTTTGAAATAGGTGATTTTAGTCCCCAAAGTTTGACCCGATTTTGGTTTTGGTCCCTGAAGTTTGGCCGATTTTGATTTTGGTTTTGGTACCTCAAGTTTAGGGTAAAATATCAAGTCCTTTTCAAACTTGAGGGACCAAAACCAAAATCGGGCCAAACTTCAAGGACCAAAACCATCGATCTCAAATTTGAGGGACCAAAACCAAAATTTGACCAAACTTCAGGGACCAAAAGTTATATTAACCCAAAATCATATCTCTTAATGTACTAGTCCAAAAATTATGTTCTACCCATAAAATTAAAGCTTTGAATATCTAATTTAAATATGAAAAATTTTCATAATTTTTGGTCAAATTTTAGTTTTTCAAAATTTTGCCACAATCTATTTGACTTCCAGAAACATAATCTAATAGCAACTACCTTTAAAAATTCATATCTCTTAGTGTACTGATCCACATAACACATATTATATATCAATTTAAAGTTTAGAATATATAATTTTTTTCTGGAAAGTTTTGTGGTCATTGAACTATATTATATTACTAAAAACCACAACACAACCAAACTGCCAAAACCTGGACTTCTAGAATTTCCCCTATTTCTAGACCTATATTTCAAAAATCATAAATTTCTCCACAGTTATCCAAATGATGCATTCTAGACTCATTTTAAAGCTTTAGGTATGCTATCTCCCTATAAAATTTCATAAATATTGGATAAGATTTGATTGGTTAAAACTCAACACGAAACTAACTGTCTTTCAAAAATATCATTTTTGACAGTTTAAGTTCAAAACTCAAGAAATCATTCATTTTCACTCTAAATTGTACTCTTCTTGATTATATTACCTACTTCACATTCTAATCTTTCCATACGAAAAAGAACCAGACAAAAAATCCATCTATAACCTCTGTTTAAGTTTCTGCAACTTTTTGGCAGAAACTTTGTTTTCTGGTGAACAAAATAGAGTAAAAAAAACTAACATGCAGTCATGGATTTGCACTCTAATCTCAAAGATTTTGACTCTACGTACTCCTATATATGTTCCCTGTGTTTGGTTATGCATTTCTAGAACCAAAGACACCAGAAATATTGCTCAAAATCGACATACAAACACTGGTATTAAGACTTATCGGTGACAAAACTTTCTGGCCACCTCTCTTACTTCCAACAACCATAAATCCCCATGAACAACCCAAACAAACGAAATAACAATGGGAAGAGGTAGAGAAGACTCACTTAAATATGTTTATGGTGTTACATGTGAGTCTTAGAGCTTCGTTGTTCCTCTTCACCAATTGTCTTCTTCCTTCAGTTATCTCTCTCACTCACGTCTCTCTCTCTTTCTCTATTATGTTTCCTCAGCCCTCTCTTCTCTGGACGTTTTGCATGAATGGAGAGGTGAGGAAATATTAATTAATAGGTGGCTAAGTGTGGTGTTGGGTCTGGTGGTTTCCAAATGGTGAAATTGTGTGTGTTTGTCTTAATGAAGATGTATGTGTGAGTGTGTATATAAGACGTGTGTCTTGCAATGATGAAGCCTATATATTAAATGACAAGTGTGGGTGCGTAAGTATCGGTGAGCGTGTTGGGTTGGTTTTTGAATGTGTGTTTTAATATACATAGGTATATTTTTATCATATCAATTACACACACTAGGCCTTAATTTTTCTCTTTGTCTAATTTAAAATTCTTTAAATTTCGTAGGTTCCATAATTTGGCTTACTATCTATCTCCCATAAATTAATCCTTACTAATTTTTAAGGATTCTCTTCTTTAATTAACTTTATGAAGTCTTAAAATAATTTCTTAGAAATTCCTAAGCCAAATTATGACCGTTAACTATTGTTCCTCAAATTTTTGAGAAAGTATGTCTTAAATTTCCAAGATTAATTTCTAACACCATTTAAATCTTCTTTTTAGAAAATTTATCCTTTTATTAAATTTTGGGATATTACAAATTGTATAATAATTATGTAGATTGAAGTTAGATTGTTTGGTGTTGGCAAATTGAAATCATTCAAGTGTTGGTAATAATAAGCTTAGAGTAGAGGTAACCTTGGTTATTCTTTTATATACTTGTCAACTATACATGTGTGTATAGCTGTTTAGGATTTATTGTGCCTATGGAGGGCTTGATTTTTAATTGTATATTTGATAGAAACTAATATTATACTTGGAAACTATCCAAGTATGCTTGTGTATATTATAACTCATAGATATATATTTTAGAAATTTTGAAGCATGCTTGTGTGTTACGTTGGACATATGGTTTGATATAAATGATATGAAAATGATGTTATATGTTTTAGATTATGACCACTTTTTTTTAGACTATGATCATCCGGTATTTGGGGGGTATTTTGGATTCATTGCCCGCCCACCCAACTAATCCGGACCCAACCGGGTCGCCCTTACGAGATCAAGTCGGTACCGATGGAACAAATTCTATGAGGTCGTGTTAATTATCGCTAAGCACACGAACCACTATAGTTGGTTTAATTGGTAAATGAACATGATGGACAATATGGGGATGGATAAGTTATTCGAGCTGCCCCGATCAAGAAAAATTTGGACAAATGTAACCTGAATTGTACCATGAATATGAATAGTAGTAGGTCCATGAGTGCCTCGTGGGCATGAAGAGACAAATGGTGAAGCAAGCATCATTTACAAGTGTCTCGTTATCTGGATTTTCAAATTCTGGAGACTCATCATCGGCCATGAGCAACATCAATTGGGGATTGGGACAACAATGGCTTGATATGAATTTTGTATCACATGTGTAGTACAAGCATTTCTCACGATGGATTTGCATTTCAGTGGTGGTCATACATTTGATCAGAGGAGTAGAAGGGGTTGGTAATAAAGGAGGAAGACTAGCTTTACCTCTACTACTAGTAATTGATAGGATGCTTGAACTTGCAATAGAGGTGGTTGGTTTGGATAGAGTTGAAGCAAATGATATAGGAATGCCTCTGTTTCGATTAGAAGTCGCACCTTGAGCGAAGGTCAAGATTTACGAGTTGGCATCAGCAAAAAGATGTGCTAAAGACATGGCACTTAATACCGACGTTGGTTTCTACATTATAACATCGCGTTTCAAGGCGGGCTGAAGGCTACCAAGATAATAATTGAGCAAAGTTGATTAGGCACTTCCTCGGTCCGATTAGCTAGTGACATAAAATGACTATTATATTCCTCCAAAACACGTTGTTGAACGAGTTAGAACAACTGGGAACAAGCACAACCAAGTGGTAACCCGGTTGGCCTTTTCTAGCAGTTGAAATCATAAACATCATCACCATCAAAGTGTACGGAGGTGATAACCAAGCGTTGAAGATCCTAAACCTTAAAATACTTGAAGTATTGCTCAGATTTAAAGAGCCATTTGAGAGCGTTGGTACCATCAAAACGAGCAAAGTCCAACTTAATGGTCATGCCGAAGTAAGGCACAACATGGAGAGGCATCGCACCATGTAAATCCGATGTCAAAGTAGCACTCTTAGAGCTAACACTGGGTGTGTCTTATGGTTTCTTCAAATCGTTAACTGCTTGAAATAATGTCTGTAATATGCGATGTCGCTAAAATTTAATTAAGCACACTAAGTGTACAGACTTTGAAAATAGTATAATAGCAAATCAAAATCATTTCATAGAGACTCAATCAAATTAATGATTAGATATTAAATTTTCTTGTTTTATTTAAATTGACCAAAGCAAAGAAATAGATTGAAGATCAATTTATTCAAGAACAAAAGTAGTAAATCTAATGTTTTTAAGATTTCAATTGATAAAAATAATCTAGAGCTACTAATCCCTTATTCAAGTCTTATGTAACTACCCAAATAAATGTACTTAATGTTAGTTTGTTAATCTAAAATATTAATGGATATAAACATCTCCCGATCACTTATACCCCCTCGCTCAAATTAACTTATTATTTCTAACAAATCTATTCAAAAGGCAATAAATAACCAAGTTCGTCCTAATATGATTATATGGGTCCATATTCCTACCCTATTGATAAATTAAAATGAATTCTAATCCCACATTACTTAATCATATGGTTCAATTAAGATCCCTTTATCAAGAGTAATCAAAATTCTCCAATTTCATATTTAGTAGTGATCAAATACTAAATATACAAAACATAACATAATTAAGTAAACAAAATAATATTAAGTACAAATAAATTATTCAAACATGTTTTAATCCTTAAATTAGTTAGTGCATAACTACTCTAACTTCAAAGAAAAAATCAGCCACACATTCCAAATCGATCCCATTACAGTCCAGACCAATCCAAAATCCATCAAAGTCTAGAGTGAAAGAAATGGAAATCGATTAAAGCATTGTTACTATCTCATCCCTTTTAGATCAGCTCAATGTCGAAGCAGAGAGGAAAGACAGAATCGTGGCTTCAACAGTGTGCTATTTTCTCTGGCTCTAACCTCACCGTCGAGCTCAATGGAAGAGGAAAAAAATATAAAAGTAGCTCACTCCAAATCCAGTCACCGACGCTCACTCTTCCTGCTCCAAGAAGACGACCCACGAGCTCCAACGGAGAGCTTCCTCCTTCCTGGTTTATACGACATTGGTGAATAAAAGAGACAGAGTAGTAGCGCGAGTCCGGCGATGAAGGATGGCGGCCTCTCTCTCTCCGGGTCGTTCTTGAAGAAGGCGATGGCTTCTCAACAACCTCACTCGGCGCGCTCTAGTCCCCTTTCTTAAGATGATGAACAGTGATTCAAAGAACCAGCCACCCCTCCTTGTTTTTTGAACCTTTTTTATTTAGGTCTCCTAATTGCCTCAACTCCTTTTTTTAAAAACGACGTCACTTCCTTGGTCCTTAATAAGTTAGATCTTAGATTCAATATTAATTCTCTCCCCCAAGGGGGAGCAAATTATAACGGAATCTGGAAACCAAATTGAATCGAACTTAATTCGATTTTTTGGTTTTGATTAATTTAGTTTTCAGTCAAATTTCTGTTTTTATTTTTTTAAAAATTTGGTATTCAGTTTTGATTTAGTTATTAGAAAAATACTCCGGTTAAAATCGAAAAGATCGAAATATGAATAATATATTTATATTTAATATATATTATTTGATAAATGCATATTTTTATAATTAAATAGGTGTAAATTTTAAATAATGTTAGATAAAATCTATAGACATTTTAAATCTAATTAATCTATTTAATATATTTTAGCCCTAAATCTAATATTAATGATAAATAATAATATTTTTTAAAAATTTACTTATATATATTTTATTCTGTAGATAATAAATAAAAAAAATCGGTTAATTCAATTATTAACTGAACTGAACCAAAGTGTTTTGGTTAATTTAATTAATCGATTTCGGTTTGGTTTTTGAAATTTGTTTTATTTAATTTTCGTTTATTTAAGTTTTTATCAAAAAACTGAACTGAAAAATCGAATACTCACTCTTATCCAAAACGCTGTGGCATAATAAAGAAAATGAAAATGACATTAAAACAAAAATAATACTAATAACCATAATAATAACTAATATTTTCAATTTTTTAACTTTTAATTGTTTTAATCTATTTATTCTTTTACATAGATTTAATTATTTATATTCTAATTTAAAAATAAGATATTTTCAATAAAACCCCTAAATAATGTACCAAATTGATATATAAAATCTCAAAAAAATCTCTTAAAATTATATAAATAACTCTTTAAATATCTTTAAAATATATTTTAAATACACTAAAATTAGATAATTATCAACATGCTGTCAATACGAGAGAAATGGCCCTTAACCTCATTGTTAAATTCATTCGCCTTTTTCGTATCTTTCATTTCACAACTTAGTGAAAGCACCAAATAAAACAAAAAACAATAATGAAATAAGAGACATATATTCGTATTATATCAATGGCAAATACATCATAAGCCAAAAGTTGAGCTAAAACCTACTGAAAAAGATGAAAAAGGATAATAGAGCATAAGAAAACACTAATATCAAAAGAAGGATTTAGTGACATCCTTAATATTTTTTTAAAAAGTGTTATAGAAAGTATGCCCCTGTCTTTTTTTTTTTGGTACCCCACTTCTAGTTGTCCCCCACCTTTTTTAAAAAAATAAATTAAAGGGTCAGCTACCCTTTATATTTTTTTTTTTGCCGAAAGCCCTTTTTTTTTGTATTTTTATTGGCTTGTAATACAACCAATTAATTTAATTATAATGTATAGTGATTTTATGAATTAGTTATTTTTTTAGAGTTATTTTATTCTAGTTTAGTTTGATTCTACTTTAGTTTTATTTATTTAGCTATGGATTTATATTGTAAAATACAGGGTTCATTAGGAAAAAGAAAAAATTACGTAAAATTATTTTTTTTAAAAAAATACTTCATATGACGTTTCCTAAGAAAGGGGCATAGGAAGTGAAATTTCCTATGGCTCTTCCTTAGAAAGCGTCATAAGAAGCTGGCCCCCGCCTTTTTTTTTAAAAAAAAAAAGAAGAAATAAAGGTTTAGCTACTATGCTTGTCTAGAAAAACTTCATAGCTGCCTAAAGCTCTTTTTCATTTTTAGATCTATATCTACAACATCATTTTCATATCTAGATTTGCGACATCATCTAAATATTTTGTCAACACTCCTTCCTCTCTATTTTCACCAACAAACAGCGGCATTGCCCCAACTCCCTCCTCTCTATGTTTACGGCGGCAATTGTAGAAGTTTTATTGGTCCCTCACTCTTTGTGTGTTTATTGTCTCCTTTTTCTCCATATTTCTTCAATATTTGGTCCTCATTTCTGTTAGCACTATAAAGTTTGGTCTCCTATTTTTTTTTCTTGTCTCCTCTAACAAACTCTCTTGTAAGCCTTTTTTCTTAATACAAAAGCTTTCGTTGATTGACACTGTAGTTTCCTTTTTTTTTTAAAGTTTAAAAATTTGTCATGAATCTTAGCTTGGAGTTTTATGTGTGCTTATAATTTTTTTTCCAAGTATTTACTTGAAGTTACAACTCTCTTGTTAAACTTCCTATACACTATAAGTTTTTAAATTTTTGAGTTTACAAAAATAATTTTATTAGTTGCTACTAGTTTAATTTTCTCTTTTATATTTAATTTATTATGAAATCTAAAAAAATTATTCTCAATTGAATATGTTGATAATTAATTGAGATAATATTACATGTTACTATATATAGGTGGTATATGTGAAGATATGTGTATTGTTATAATTTTTAGCTGCTATAGTAATTGTTATTGATGAGTTGCATAAGTGAAATAATTATAACACTTGTATTTTTGTTGGCTTGTAATGCACCAATTAATTTAACTATGATATGTAGTGATTTTATAAATTATTTATTTGTTTGGAGTTGTTTTATTCTGGTTTAGTTTGATTCTAGTTTGGTTTTGTTCATTTAGCTATGAATTTGTACTGTAAAATACAAGGTTCATTAGAAAAAGAAAAAATTACATAAAATTATTTTTTTTAAAAAAAAACTTCCTATAGCGTTTTCCTAAGAAAGCGCCATAGGAAGTGTATATCACACTCGTCATAGGAAGTGGGGTACTTCCTATGACCTTTTTTCAGAGAAGCGTTATAAGAGGTTATTTTTTTTAAAGAAACAAATTAAGGCGCTTCTATAAATTTAAAAAGTACCATAATTTTTTTATAGCGCTAGAAGCTGTGGTGTTTCTCAAACATCATAGTATTCTTAAAAATAAATATTATTTATTTTATATTTTATAGTAGTGAAATTTAAAAAGTACCATAATTTTTTTATAGCGCTAGAAGCTGTGGTGTTTCTCAAACATCATAGTATTCTTAAAAATAAATATTATTTATTTTATATTTTATAGTAGTGAAATTCATATAGGTACAAAGGAATTGCCAGAGAGAAGAATCACACAAAATATCTAACACCCTCCTTCACGTCCTTTAATTTGTCGTTTATATAACAGTATTATCATCCAGCTCACGCAGTTTCCAGGTTCTTCTTTCATTCCTCATGCTTCTTCTGGGAGGGCATTCTTTTGTTGGGCTTGCCATTGTGTGAATTTCATCTGTATTCATTACATAAGTCGTTGGGTAACTTCTTTTGGCACTAGGTTGTCAAGCTTGGTAAAATCCCAAGGACTATGCACGACCCAGTCAGCCACCATGCTTGATTCTTCTTCCAGAGATAATTCCCTTACGCACAAATATTTTATTTTCTTATCCTTGACACGATTCTTTAGTGCCCTTGACAAGGTTCCATGACAGCTTTGCTCCACAAGGCTGGTTGATGGCAGAGAGTCTTTTGAATCCAAGGCCCCTATAGTTCTTGGGGCGAGTGATATAATCCCATCCAACCGAATGAAAATCCTGATGGTTAGCAGTTGTTCCCCCAAATAAAGTTACGTTGATTTTTTTAACTTCGTTACAAATGCTCATAGGGATCTTTGCCACTTGCATTGGGTAAAGAGGGATATAGTTTAACACATATTTTGCAAGTGTGATCTGTCTGGCCATTGATAGACAATTCACTTTCCACAAAGCTAGCTTGAATTTCACTTGTTCAACAATGTACTGAAATTTTTCAGTTGGTTTTTTTGATCTAGATAGTGGGAAACCTAGATATCTTCCTGTTTCATTGGAGATTGACATGCCTATTATTTCCTTGATTCTTTCGCTTTTATTCATCCGAACCTCTGGTGAGAAGAACATGGAAGACTTGCTCTTACTAACTCTCTAACCAGACTCTTGGCAAAAGGTTTCTAGACAATTCATCATGCATTCAGCCTGTAGCTCAGTTGCTTGACCAAAGAGCAGCAGGTCATCAACAAACATTAACTGGAAACTGAAGGCCCAAACTTTGTGACATGAATTGGCTTCCATTTTCTTGAGTTCACAGCATCGTGTATAAGGTGTGATAACCTGTGTCCATACAAAGAACCAAAAGAAGGGGAAAAATAGGATCTCCCTCTCATATGCCTCTTGAAGGAGAGAAGTATTCAATAGTCGAACCATTCAGAGAACATTATAGGATGTTGAAGAGACACAATTCATAATGAGATTTATCACATCAGAATCTAAGCTAGTGTCAAATAGGACCTACGGGAGAAATTCCTAACTAATACGGTCGTAGGCCTTTTCTAGATCGATCTTTAGAGCCATGAGCCCCCTCCTACCCCCAGCCTAGCTCATAATATGCATTATTTCCTAACCCACAATTATGTTCTCTTGAATGTGTCTCCCTTTGATGAAGTTAACCTAGAATGGCGAGATTAATTCATCCATCAACATTTTTAGTTAGGAAACAATCACCTTTGTGATGCACTGATAATGAACCGAACATAAGGAGATTGGTTAAAGGGAGTTACCAATTCAGGATTGTTTCTCTTGGGTATATGGTATTTTTTAGAAGTTTGGCCCATTTACTAATAGGTCCTGGCCCATATTCTTACCTTTGTTTAGAGATCATAGTAGCTTTTCAATTTATGGACTCTTTCTCCACCCTTTCCATCCTCTTCTTTTCTTTTTTCTTTTCTAATCATAAGATCTGTATTTAACTAATTATTTTTTTTATAATTTAACATTTTAATAATATTTTTATAAAAGATTAAATCTTGACCATTAAAGTGTTGATCTAATGGTTAAAAATAGAGAAGAGGAGGGAAGATGATGGGGATGAAAGATGAGGGGTTTCAAGCCGAAGTAACATGTTGTATAATAATAAAAAGTTTTATTTAGTTATTTAAAATTAAGAAAAAAAAGGAAACTATTAATATAGCAGATGCACTGCTGCAAAATCAAACTATTCATAGCTCCATCAAATGTCAACACAAAAGGGTCTAATTGGTAAGAAGGTGGCACCGGGCACCCCACTGCTAGCTGGCCGGGGGTGGCCTATCACTAGTAAGAGATTGTGGACTTCTTTTTTTCATCAAACAGCAAGGGGAATTTTTAACTTTTTGCGAATTTCAAAATCTCAATTTAGAACATGATGTATGTAGTCATTATGCAATTTTGCTACACCATTATGAGATTTTGCAATTTTCTGGTTATTTTTCTATCTTTTTCTCTTTTTCTTCTTTTAAATATAACGTTTCTTCACTTCTTCTCTTACAATTAATTGTCTTCATAGATCTACTCCCAGAGAACACTGATATCCATCTGAGTATCTATAAACATTTATGACTGATACACCAGAGTATCCAAATCCCAACAAATCATAATACGTCAAATTAAATAAATCAAAATGAAATATGAAATTGCGTATCACATTTCTGACTTGAAGAACACAACACTTATTTTCCTTCCAAAGCCAAAAAAGGAAGTTAACAAATGAAATCATAACATGTGCACAACCAAAAAAAAAAAAAAAAGAAAAGAAAAAAAGTATGGACAGAATTAGTAAGACCCCCGAGAGAAGAAATTAATGATTGAACAAGAAAAGATAAAAGTGGATATGATCCAATGTGTTGAATATGAGAGTTAAATGGTGAAAGATATATTACTCCTTCCCAGTCCTTAATGTAAAATCTAATTGTGAAGTTGATGTTGATCCTAAATATAAGATCTATTCGACATGTTTAACAATTTTTTCCCAAATTAACCTATTGATATTCCCTCAACAATAATCAATTAGGAGATGCAGTGATAGAATTAAGGAATATAATTAGGGTGTTTTAGAAAAATAACATATCATATTAATTAATTTAACTAACATCCTTAATCTACTCAAAGTAGTTAATTAGATCTTACGTTAAGGACCAGAAGAGTAATATAAATAGTGAACTATTCAGAAACTTCTTGTGGTTGATCATCACCATTTAGAGGAGGAGGAGTAGGATCAGCTGCCGAATCCTCTTGATCAGATGAAGCAGCAGATTCAGACTTGTTCTTCTTCAAGGAAGAAGATTGGGACACGTGGGAGTAGCTGCCTTTCTCTTTGAACAACTGAGCAAAATGATGCTTACAGTATAAAAACCCATCAAGAGCTGCGTAGTTTGATGGGCTCAGAAAACAGCCTCCTTGTGCACACCTGAAGCATGACTTGTGATAGAATTCTCCTTCCACTGTCACCTGCTTCATTCATTTTTCTCAATAATCATATCCCACATATGATCTTATTTATAAGGAATTTCAAACATATTTTATATAGACAAATTAAAAAAAAACTTTAAACCTCATTAATATTGTCTTAAAATTTAATAAATTTTCAGCTTTAACCCTATTTAATATATCATATACCCCATGAAAATAAAGTAAACATAATAATAAATTAAGTATAAAATTGTACTTTCATATGAAAAATTTAATAACGTGACTTATAAATAGAACTAAAATAAATATTTTCTCTATGCCTATAAATAAATTAGAGAAGTATTATGTTATTGTTTAGATCAGCTTATATCATAAATGATTTTGTGTTGTAAGGAGTAAATATTTAACAGGAATTTTGTCTGGTGTCAGGTTATATCACCTTCATGTGCACGTGTGTGGGGGAGGGGGTGGCAGCTACGCTTCATTCTTTCTCCCTTCCTAAATTTTTTTTTTGTTTCATGTTTTTTTTATATTATTAGATTCTACATAAAATAAGTGACATTTTAATATCTTATGGAAAAAAAATAGTACATTTTTCAATTTTTTAAAGATTTAATACTCAAATATATCAAAATACTGTACCTAAAAGAGTATTAAATCTTTGAAAATTTATAAAAAAAATAAAAAAATTGGACATTTTTTGCCTACGAAATTTCAAAATATCACTGAAATAGGGCCGTTGACACCAGCCATCGTGTGTAAATGAAAAGGGCAGAACAAAACGAACCTTTTCCAGAGGGTAGACAGTTTTCTTGCAAGAAGAGCATTTGTCTTGAGTTCCTGAGAACATGACCGACAATTTGCTTGGTGCCCTTGCCTGTACATTCAAGCAATTTCAAAATCGTGTGACAATTGTTAAATAATCATCACTAATAATACATAACTAGTATAATACTCCTTCCCCTATCTTATATATAATATACAAACAATCCGAATCAAGTATATAAAAAAGTTGGTAAATATTGGTTAAAGTCAATAAATAGGTAAAGAATATTTTTTTATAAAAGTATCCTTTTCTTGGAGAGAAGGTGAATGAGAGAAAATTAGTAGGAAAAAGACATATATGAGAGATAATTAATAATAATGCAATGATATAACATGTAATTAATGACGGCATAAATGAAAAAAGTTGACTACAATTTTACATATTTTTTTAAGTTTCTCTTATAAATAATACCATACTATATAAAAATTTATATATTATATATTAAACCAAGGGAGTATAGACACACACACACAAACTTGATTTTGAAAGCCAATTAGGCATTTGAAAACAGAAGATAACGTACCAGCTCACTCTTTCCAGCTGATTCATAATTGATATGTTCATGAAATAAAGAAACAATGTTAATTAATTGTCGATTAGCCCCAAAAGGTGTTAAAAATAATAATTATGATAACAATTCAAAGTTATATATATAAAAGCAATAAGTCAACTCACTTGATAGGGATCTCCTGGTGAGACCGCCACTGCTCTTGAAAAGCTGCTCAAAATGAGGCTTGCAATACAACACTCCATCCACCGATGAGTACGTGCTTATCTACATCATTAATTAATTCCAAAACCACAAAATTGATTAATAATTTTAATTAAAGACATGAATTAGTTTTCTTAGTTCATCTAAAGTAGGTAAACTTGTCTTATGAATAGGGACAAAGGAAGAATTATGTATATTCATGTTTCTTTACATGAGTAATGAGCTGGGGAAGAAAATTTCGTTTCATATATAAGACCAGTAATACTATATAATAGTAAATATTGGCCTTTAAAAAGATAATATAAGCATAAAGTTAGGGTGGTTGAAATGAGGATGATGAGATAGATACATTGTTATATGAAAAAAAGATAATATTCGTAATGAATATATACGTGGAAGAGTCGGTATAGCTTCTATTGAAGAAAAAATGATAGCAAATCATTTTAAAGTGGTTTGAACATATTTAAAAAATGTCATTGAATTTTTCAGTGAAAAGGATTGATCTAATATTATAGAGTCTTCTAAAATCATTTTAATGTCGTTCGAACACATTTATGCAAGAATCTCTTTATCAACAATGTATCTAAAGATTTTGTTGTTGATAGAGCAGAATGGTGTTACACAATTTATATAGCCAACCTCACATATTAAAATAAGGCTTTGTTGTTTTTATTTGTTGTTGTATATATAAGATCAATCCTTTAACAATTCACCGATTTGATCGGTTGACCCAGATTACATTTTAATACCACGCTAAATCCAGTAAATTGATTCATTAACAATTAACACACACACACCAACATGGATAATGAAAATCTTTAAAGCAAGATTAGATTGTACTGAAAATAATCCATCAAATGTATTTAATTCAAATATATATGTCTTTGATTGATGAATAATATCTGTTTTTTTTATGGTAACGTACCGCAAGGACGCCGTTACACTGACTGCATTTGAAGCATGTCTTATGATAAATGGCTCCATCTGCTGATACTGAATCCACGAAATGAGCAGTTTTATCACAAGCCTTGCATTTTTGTTGGGTCCCGATGAACGACATGTCGTTTAATTAATGATCTCTTAATTCTCTCTTTAACTTCTTCTCTGAGCTTAATGGCAATTTCCCAGTAATTAAAGACAAGAATTTGCCTTCAATTGAATCTGGGAAAAAGCTTTCAGATGATAAAATAACTCAAAGTGGTAATAATGTGCGAAATTAAAGGTGTAGCAATGGAATTTTTAGATTCCATACATACCATTAAAACGCAACACCTCTTCTTTTTTTAATTGGGTCGTTTACCATCACACAATCTTCTCCATTTTTAGATATTCCAGCTAATATGGAAATTTTCTGACCTAGTCTCTCTCTCATTTTTACTTTTGGTTGACTTCACCTATTGCAATTTTTTTTGACCACACACCTATTGCAATTTTTTGTTTTCTTATTATTAGTGCTTGTTTGGAATAACGATTGAAGTCTTTAAAAGTAGCTTTCAATCGTGATTTATGGTATACAAGATAAGTATGTGAGAGGAGTGTTGTCTTGACTTACATGTCAACCATTTTTGGGATCTTCAATCGTGATCCCAAATATGCTTGTCACTTTTATATTCTTATATTGGCTTTCTAAGTTGTACAATTCAATAAAACTATACTTCTCCCATTCTTCATATAAAATTCCTTTAACTAGTTAGAGTAGATTAAGGAAGATAAATAAATAAGCTAACTTTTTTTTTGCCAGTAAATAAATAAGTTAACTATAAAAAATGTGAGATGATCTTCTCAAATACCTGTCTATAATATTATATTATATATCAATTTATAAATTAGTTAAATTAATTTAAAGAAAAATGATAATCATGAAAGACAAAGTGGATTGAAGTTTTATATTTAAGTCAAATCTAAGCCCTCTAATTAGTTCCTATATTAAGGACTGAATAAGTGTAATACATACTCTCTTTTATTTAAAACTCATGAGTTATTATGAGATTCATATAAAAAGGTGGAAGGTAAGTTAATACGGATACTAGCGTCTCAGGAGTACCTTCTGATACCACTGCTCTCTGATAATTCTGATACCGTGTTCAAGTATTAATACTCTTATCTTGGATATTGATCTTACCTTTACACGTATTGTTATGACCAAATTTCTCAGGATTTCGATAAAATAACTAGATACATTGATACTGTCTCATATTATCATTTTGATTATCATTGTCAGCATAAGATTCACTAGGCTTACAGCCAGTTATACAAATTAATTAGTTATACAAGCTATATATCCAAAATATATATAGACAGAAGCAAAATAGCTTTGTCACTTTGTTTGTCTCCTTCATCCATTTGTACTTACCTCTTTGCCCTTCGTACCACTAGACCTTGTTGTATAATAAATTTTTCGGAAAGGATGAGATTTGGAAGAATCTTAGTGGTAACATACATTGAATCATATAAAATGCAATCAAACAAAGAATGTCATATGAACCATCACAAACAATGAGCATATCAAGAGCATATATTATCTCATTATGCAACTTGGCATATAAACAACTCATACCATAATGTTTGTAACAAACACGGGTATTCTCCCCGCTACATGCTCTTATGGCATGGACGTTCACCCAGCAAACTCACATGGTCAAACACAATCACATGGATGATAAAACATACATGAAAGGCATTATTTGTATATGAGAGAAAGAGTTACTACCTGAACACCTTTCTGATCACTCATCCTTAGTTATTAATCTCTTGACTTGTCCGGGCAAAGATCAAACCCTATAAGTTAGAATCCATGCAGAATGTGTCATTACTTAGTTAAACATATTATAAGTCTAATACATTAAGTTAAATGGCAATAAATAGGGTCTACATTGGCTTCTACCTTATTTTTTGGAATCAAACTTGACTTAATTGACCTTAAACTCTTAAAATCCATAGGTCAACCCAACCTGGCAGTTTTGACCCCAACTTTAAAAATTCATAATTTAATCTAAAAAAATCTAAATGGGGTGATTCCAAGTCCTATGGAAAGCTATTTAAGTCCTCTTTTTTTTTATAAAAAAATTACCACTCATGGCTAATTATAGGGTCAAAACCTGAAGAACAAACGACCAAAATTACTGTCTCAGAACACATTCCAGAGTTTAAGTCACATCTTTAACAGGGCATATCTCACAATTTACAAAGCCAAATGTTGTATATTACCTATCATTAGAAAGCTTAGGATGTCTACTACAAATCTTATAAAATATCATAGCAATTAGATAAGTTTTAACCATTCAAAAATAGATCACAAGCAAGCTACCACGAATGCAACAGATTCAGCAATAACACTTTAAATTCTAAAATTAGGGTTTTCTAATTAATTATCCAAAAATCATAACCACATGCTATTCCTACATAAGTTTAGCCATAGAATCTATTTCTAACATCCAATTGATCAAAATACAGATCTAATCCCATGAATCAGGTCTGACCGAATCTGACCCCTAAAACACAAATTGTGTTCTTGTAACTTTTAACCTTTAAACATGTAACTAACCACCATAAACCCTTAATTAACAATATATTCATCATCAATAAGCTATTAGAGCTCAATTTCAGCACCTTGACTGAAACACCAATGGGTCTAGAACTTTAAAATTACTCAACAAAATAACAAGATGTTATGCTCCAATTGAAGATTATAATTACCTCTACGCGTCTATCCTATCGGTTCTTGATTTTGACAGTACTTCCACCAACAGGATGTCACCAAATGCCTCTGATGAGAAATATGAAACCATAGAAACATTGCTCTCGATAAGTAGAAGAAGACTACTAAAGACTTTGGGAGCTGAAAACGCGATTCCGAGCTTCGAATTGGCTATAAACCTCAAGAACAAGAAGAACTTCTCTCCTCTTTCTTTTTCTATGAATTTTTCTCATTTTTCCTTGTATTTTTGGGGGCTAGAAGACTTTTAGAGGGAGAGGAAGATGTCTAAAACTTTTTAATAAATTATAGCACATGTCTTAAAAGCTAGGGTGCTAGATGCTCCTTTTTGGGAATTATTGACTAACCAGCGATTCTGTGTACCAGATGTTCTTACTTTACACTATAGGGTACCCGGTGCACCTCTTAAAATCTGTCTCCATTTCCCCTCTAACATGGTTTGGTGAATTCAAATGTCAAGGGAGAAGGATTCATCCGGCTTCCAGTAACGTAGTTGGCAAAATCGGGTATATAGCCAGACTGGAGACCAGTGGGTTACAATGGCTTTTCCACCTCTATCAAATATCCAATGGTAGATGTCGGCATATGATTGGTAAATTAGGAAAAAATGTCAAAAGATATTTTAATAAAGCTATTTTCTAATACAAGGCCATTGGTTTTGCGACACGTGTCCCTCTTTAGTCTGAGTGGCGCCAAGTGTCCTTGAATAATCTAAAATGATGCCACCTACCCCTGAGTCTGTGCACCAATATGCCTCGGGAAACATCAAGTCTTCGTATGGGTCCCACATTTGGTCATGGCACTATCCTCCCCTATTCTCCCTTATAATGACACCATTTTGGGTGCTCTCAAGAAGCCATGAATGTCTTGAATTATAGCCAAGTTTCATACACAATTATACACATATACATATATCTTACATCAGCTCATTCAACCGGCAAATTCATACATACTCAAAGTAGTACAAGTCATGGAATTTTAGTACATTACAAGAAGTATATAATACTCCCTTTGATCTTTAATATAAGATATACTTACCTAATTTAATTAGATTAAAAAATTAATTAAGTTAATTAATAGGGTTATGGTGTAAATTTACTTATAAGCTTTTACCTAATGTGCATTCAACACCATAAAATTTTATTCGATATAAAAGCACCCATAAATATTCAAAATCTGAGCAAAAATGACATATATCTATTAAAATAAGCTAATGTCCATTACTTTTTATAATATGACCTACACTATTTTTATGAAAGTACCAAAATGCCCCCAGCTCAAAATGTTAAAAGTGCAAAAATATCCATAAACTTTTACCCAAAGCATGCCAAATCCCATATGTTTTTCAGATGTGTAAAAATAACCATGGACATTCAAAATAGACATGGAAGTACCAAAATACCCTTAACTTAAAAATATTTCTATATCACTATTTAACTTCTACGATATTGTTATGAATATAACATGGAATTTTATGCACCAAATTTAAATTAACAAGAAAATTAATATAATCTATTCCTATTTAATTATCACTATTACATAATCGCAAATAGTTTATGGCCATTATTTTATGGTTTAAAGGACACCATGGAATATCAAGAGGCAAATATTGTATACAAGAATACTTTATGGTTATTAAGATTGATAAGGAAAAACTTATAGCCAAAAATTTCATAAATGTACAGGCTATATGAAGTAATAAAGTGATGAGAAAAGTATCGTTCCCATAAAGACTCGTAATGTGAAACGGGTTGGGAAAGAGGAGGAGGGAGGACAACAAAAAGGAGGGGGAAATCAGAAAAACGGAGGGAGGAGAGAGAATATTCAAAAGGAAAGGAATTCTTATTCATCCAATAAATCAAAGATGCCTACAATATAGAACCCTAAGCTTTATTTATAGAGCCATATAAATATTAAAATAATAATTCCAAATTCAATTCTAAATCCTAAATTCAAATCTAAATAAATATCCTTATTTAATAATTATAATGGATAAACCTATATCTCCTAACTAAACCTTAGATTTCCTTATCCCATATTACACCATTTCTCCCCGCTTAAAAGAATCGGCTCCTGACAAGTTAAAAGTGATACACAAATTTGGGAGGGAGGGTGGGTGGGCTAATTCTTTAACATGTCGCTTCTATCTAGAAACCCTTTCTAACAAGTGAGATACTGAAAGAGTAAACCTTGGTAGGAATAACCAGTTGAATCTTGAAGACTTTCTGGAAAACCTTTCCAACAAACAAGGTATTGTTGGAGTGGACTATTCAGTAATGGAGCAACCTGAAGTAGTATAGTATGCTGGGGAGGTTATGTTGTTGTCCTTTGAACTTGAACCTTACAAATCTTAAGCAGGGATGACACTACTTTAACTGGTAACGCGTGGATGACATGATCAATAGAATTATTGTTATTGGTAGCATTAATCACAGGAGTTTTCCTTGGAGCATGTAGGATAGGTGTAGGTGAAGACACATCAATGTCATGATTGGGTTCCACAATGGCTGGCGATAATTCTTCAATTAGGATTGCAATCTCATTTTCTTGCTTTGAAGAAGGAGCTTCAACTTCTCTCAACTCGCTTATCTGAATTGTTATACTCCTGTTTACATCACGCAACTCATGAAGCTATTGACACAGATTCTTTAAGTCCTCTCACATACAAGCATGTTGATGCTTAGATTCGACCCTCAAGCATTCTAGTTGTGCCTTGAGACGTTTATCTTCAGTCCTTCAACATTCCAAAAAATTCTCATACTCATCCTTCTCCTTGCGGCGTGCCTTGTACTTGCCCTTCTCCTTGCAGCATCTTTCAGCTCTTTTGTAATCTTCTTCAACTTGAGGTAGGAAGAAGTTAGAGTTATGATCTTCCTGCTGGTAATGATCATCTTCTTTGTATTGAGGATATGTGGCATACTCGTATGAGCGGGATTATAGCAGGGAGCATCATATCCATTATGGCCATGATTAACATACTCATACCGGTTACAAGTACATATTTTTAGTGCTCATAGGTGGCATACTGATGGCATCGAGTAGAGCACATGGCTCGGTTATGATAAACATTCTCATATGGGGGTTTTATACGTATAACGACACTCCCTATATGAGTATCCTCTGTAACTCATATTTGCATATTCTCTATAACTTGTACTTACAACTAATCACCATGACAACATCTCTATTTTCTCTTTCTTTATTTTTTTACCTCTTTTTTTTTCACTATTTCCTTTTTTTTCCTTTCTTTCTTTATTTTTTTCATGTTCTTTTGCCTTCAACTCTTTTTTTCCCTTTTTTTCAAATACAAAATCAAATCAAGAATGAAATTAAAAATAAATTTTAAAAAAATTACCCAAGTAGCAATCCTCAATAATTGAGGTCTAAGCAGTTAAAGGCACCACTGTGGGTGGGAACTGAGATTTCACGCAAGAGTAGAGGATGTTGATTAGGCCAAAAACTCCTTAAGACAATCACAAAATTACAAACCAAGCCACAAGGTAGAGTCGAGACTTCAATGAATGGCGGTGATATATGGGCTTGAATATGGTGGTGGAGGTGCAGTGGAAGGAAGGTGATTTTTTTTTTGGGAAATTGGGTAGTGAAAGCAAAGGAGGGAACCTGGATTTGATACAAAAAAAATTGATGTGAAATGGGTTGGGAAAGGGGAGGAGGGAGTATAGCAAGAAGGAAGGGGAAATCAGACAAACAGAGGGAGGAGAGAGAATATTCAGAGGGAAATGAATTCTTATTCAATCAATCAATCAAAGTTGCCTACAATAGAGAACCCTAAGCTCTATTTATAGAGTCTAATAAATGATAAAATAATAATAAAATAAAAATTCAAAATTCAATTCTAAACCCTAAATTTAAAAATCAAATTCAAATCTAAATCCTAAATTCAAAATTTAAATTCAAATATGGATAAATATCCTTATTTAATAATTATAATGGATAACCCTAGATCTCCTAACTAAACTCTAGATTTCATTATCCTTATCCCATATCACACTAACTTGGTACTAACAATTCAGTTGACCAATATTTTACACTTTTGTTTAAGTTGAGCAACCCAAATTGACATTAAATAAGTCAAAAGAAGATAAAAAAAAAATACATGAACTACCATAATTATCAAATGAACAACCCAGAGTTATTAATCCTACATTAACTTCATAAAATTTTTTTTCACTAATTTAATTAGCCTTAATATCAATTTTGTTAATCTCGAGAATAAATAACTATAAGTGATTGTCGGTCCACTTACAACCCTCTCTTAAGTATAAATAGTTATGTCTAACATAATTACTCAAGAAGTAAGATAACTCAAACACACTCTTCAACAATTATATGGGGCCATTAGGTATATATCTATCCTAATCACAAATTAGATCGCAATTTAACCCCATATTACTTAATCTCATAGCCTAATTAAAATCTTCTTCATCAAGGTAAACCCCTAATGCTCGAATTCATATTCAATGATGGTGGCCACTAAATAGATAAAGCTAAACAAGATTAAGTAACCAAAATTAACATCAATTATAACTCAACAATGAAAACAAAGTCTAATTGACCCATAAGTTCATAGCTCCTCTAGATTGCAAAACAAACTAATTAAACATAAATAAAATAATCTCAACAAAACGGCAACAAATTCATAATCCAAAATCTCAAGGAAAAGAGAGAAAAGGAAAAGGAATAGAGCATTAATTCAAAGCCTCATCTTTAAACTTCAATTGCTTCTTTGTTCAAGCGGCTACTTTAATCTCTTCTCTTCTTCAGTGTCCTCTCGAGCTCCCATGAAGTAGAAGAAGAATGAAACTCGAACTTCTTTCTCTCTCTCCTTTTTGATTGAAGAGGACAATCAATCTTTTTTTTATACAGTCGTCACCTTCCTCCTTTTAATCGTGGCTTGTGCTTTTTATATTAGGTCCAGCCGTTTCTTTTTTTTTCTCTCTCTCTAAAAAATGATGCCATATTGTTCTTTAAAGAAAAGGGAATATAATAATAATAATAATAATAATAATAATAATAATAATAATAATCTGAAACACTTTTTTCTTTGTTTCTTTTATTAAGAAAATGTTTCATGAATATTTTTTTATTATTGTTTCTTTCCTAAATTTAAAAACTTATATTCTAAGTTAAAATCCCATAAATGATGCACCCAAATTGATATATCTTAAAATCTCAAGAAATCTCTTTAGTTTAACATTGATGACTTCCCAAAAATATATCAAATTTATTAAAAATAGGAAGTCATCGGAGGTAACCCATGAAATATTTTTGAAAATATTTTATATTCTATAGTTCTAATAAAAGACCGTGATATATATTTTTTATTTTTTAAAATATTCTCATATACTTCACGGTGATATTTGATTAACCTTGAAACTTATACTGTTCACGGTTGTTTAAATAAAACCGTGAAGTATTTACTTTTTTTTTGGGAAAATGGCTCCTAGGTCCCAAGGGATCAAAATAATAGCAACAAAGTCCCAAAGTAAATTGCCATGACAGAAAATTCCCAAGGGACTTTTTTGTTATGAATTCCCTTAGTGAAAATACCATCATGCCCCCAAGGAAAGAAACAAAAAAAAACGCACAGAAGAAGGAGTAAGAGTAGCGTATTTTCCCTAAATGTAGAGAATCAATGATCGATTTGTTAGCTACTTGTCCTCATTTTGTTATTTCATTTTAGGGTCTCTCCTTACCCTCTTTCTCCCTCCCCAATCGAATATTCTGCAGGAAAACTCAGCGAAAGAGGATTTGGAGGGAGTCACTCACAAAGTGTTTTTTGGTATAGAGATCGACGGGAAGATTGCGGGTATATTTGAACTTGTTAGATCCCTGAAATTTCCATTAATAGGATTCAAAACCTGAGCTAGTCATTCCATATTATTTAGCAGGTTTTTACATGCTTCTTTTGGTTAATTGTTGTGGGAATTGAGGAATCGAATCACATAGTAAGTGTTAGAAGGAAGTTTATGTATTACTGAATCTAAGACATCATACATGGTTGCTGTGAGTTCAAATTAGTTTAGATGATGGCTTGTTTCATCTAGTATTGCTCTATTATTGGTGTGAACACGCTGAAATAATAATAAAAAATTGTTGTTAATACGTGCAGTTGTAGTTGTAAATATAGCTGTTGTAGTTGTTAGTACGATGCTCTGTTTCTAAGAAATGTAACTGTGAACATAAATCAGCTTGTAAATATAACCCATGTAATTATGAAAAGATGCATTAGTAATTGTGAAAACAGGCGTCAGTTATTGAAAAGATGCATTAGAAATTTGTAACTCATGTAATTTGTTGCTAGATAAGTTGTGAATGATGGCTCATACATTGTTCTTAAAAGCAATATTCCCTAACCTGAAGGCCATATTAGAGGCTTAGAGTAAGATTTTAGTTTTCCTGGTCATTTTCATTTTGATTAATTATTGACAGATATATACATGGTTTGCTTAGGACTTAAGGTGAACTTGTGCGTCTTTTATCCTCCCCCTTTTAAATTAAGTGTTATTGGTTAAAGTAAAATTTGATAAACGTGTAAAGAATTAACAATCTAGCATAAATTGTGGATGATTACAGATGATTTTCATTGTTATATACAGTATTTTTTTATATGTCTTTTACACATCAATGCCAGTTTATGGATGCATACAAAGCTCATGATAAAATGAAGAGTACATTGATGAAGAAGTTTCTGAAATATCACTTTCCTCTCAACATGGTCCTCCAATTGTAAAGCCTCACAAGTTGGTCTCCCAAAAAATTTTTCCCAATCAAAATGATCCTTCACTTAAGCAAACTTGTTTTGTAGGCATGAACTATGTGCCTTAGTTCTTTGGCTACCTGCTGAGCATTTTTTTTTGGTTGTATTAGGCATATAACTAGCTTAGTTTTTTGTAATTGAGTTCTATGTGATGATTTATTACTTCCTGCATTGTTTAACACACTCATGTACCCAGTGCATTCACATAGAGAAAGTACATGGTTTGACATTTGGTATAAATATATTAATAAAAATGACCCATGATTTTGCTTATCTTTTCTTTCCCTTGCTATTAGAATGGTGCCTCCCTCTCCTCTAACATGTTTATTTTCTTGGGCTGAGGGTAATAGTTTGATGTGGTACCCCCAAAAACAGGTTCAGTAAGATCATTTAGAAAGAAGACTATGTGAGAGGAGCTAGTTAAGAAAAATAATCTTGGAGCGGTCAAAATTAGTTCATGGACATTGGCACAGTCAAAATTTCCTCGTGGGTTGTGACATATGAGAGGAACAAATATGCACATAAGGTTCTATCCATTTTAGTTGGCAAACAACAAGGCAAGAGGAAGAAAGAGACATAGGACTTGTTCTGTTATTTTATACCGAAGCCTTCTTGTTATGTAAATATATATTTTTCCAGCTCTTTTATTTTGAAGAAAAGGCTTATTATGACAACGACAACTATTTGTGACAAGTTTAACAAATGCACTTTCAGTTCTGCAACCATGTGTCCTTACTGTTTATATGGTTTTAAACAACATATTTACAACTTGTTCACTAGGTTTTAACAACTTCATTAGCTATATTTACAATCTGATCAGTCTTTGAGGGTTACTGGTTAAGCTAACATGAACCAAGTCAAAAAATGTGATTTCATGTATTTACAACTTATTCAGTACGTTTTAACAACTTTATTAGTCATATTTACAACCTGATAAGTCTTTATAGGCTACTGGCTAAGCTGAGATGAACCAAGTCAGAAAATGTGATTTTGTGTATTTACAACTTATTCAGTAGGTTTTAACAATTTCATTAATCATATTTACAACCTAATCAGTCTTCATGGGCTACTTGCTAAGCTAAGATGAAACCAAGTTAGAAAATGTGATTTGATGTATTCACAACTTGTTTAGTAGGTTTTAACTACTTCGTTAGTCATATTTACAACCTGATCAGTCTTCATGAGCTACTGGCTAAGCTAAGATGATCCAAGTCAAAAAATGTGATTTGGTGTATTTATAACTTGTTCACTAGGTTTTAACAACTTCATTAACTATATTTACAATTTGATCAGTCTTTGAGGGTTACTGGTTAAGCTAACATGAACCAAGTCAAAAAATGTGATTTTGTGTATTTATAACTTATTCAGTACGTTTTAACAACTTTATTAGTCATATTTACAACCTGATAAGTCTTTGTAGGCTACTGGCTAAGCTAAGATGAACCAAGTCAGAAAACGTGATTTTGCGTATTTACAACTTATTCAGTAGGTTTTAACAATTTCATTAATCATATTTACAACCTAATCAGTCTTCGTGGGCTACTTTCTAAGCTAAGATGAAACCAAGTTAGAAAATATGATTTGATGTATTCACAACTTGTTCAGTAGGTTTTAACAACTTAGTTAGTCATATTTATAACCTGATCAGTCTTTATGAGCTACTGGCTAAGCTAAGATGATCCAAGTCAAAAAATGTGATTTGGTGTATTTATAACTTGTTCACTAGATTTTAACAACTTCATTAGCTATATTTACAATCTGATCAGTCTTTGAGGGTTATTGGTTAAGCTGAGATGAACCAAGTCAGAAAATGTGATTTTGCGTATTTACAACTTATTCAGTAGGTTTTAACAATTTCATTAATCATATTTACAACCTAATCAGTCTTCGTGGGCTACTTGCTAAGCTAAGATGAAACCAAGTTAGAAAATGTGATTTAATGTATTCACAACTTGTTCAGTAGATTTTAACAACTTCGTTAGTCATATTTACAACCTGATCAGTCTTCATGGGCTACTAGCTAAGCTAAGATGATCCAAGTCAAAAAATGTGCTTTGATGTATTTATAACTTGTTCACTAGATTTTAACAACTTCATTAGCCATAGTTACAATAACTTGATCAGTCTTCGTGGGCTACTGGCTAAACTGATATGAACCAAGTCAGAAAATACGATTTAGTGTATTTACAACTTGTTCAGTAGGTTTTAACAACTTTATTAGCCATATTCACAAGTTGATCAGTCTTCCTGAATAAGGATCAGAAGCAGAGTAGCTTACCAGCAGCAACTCCAGCACCCGCGTTGCAGATGACAACTTGGTGCTTTGATTACCACTATGAGATTTACCATTACTACTTATTTTAAAGAAAACAAGCTAATGCAAAATTTTTCTAATCAATGAACCGAAGTAAATCCTTTGATACTGTTTCAAACTGAAATCGAATTCTTATGGCAGATCTTCAAAATGGCTACTTTTATACCAATCCCACAATTACTGAGTTGTCGAATACCCCAGAAGATGGGCTATTGAATTTGCTGTGAACTTCTCTGAAGGGTTTGTTGAAGCAGTGAATTCGTCTAAAAGCGATGTAGGTGTAAACAAAACGACTTAGAATGGGAAAAAGCCTAAGAAATTTCTGGGAATTTGACTGAATGTTTTTGTTCTTCTTGTCTATATTCTTATAAGAATTTGTGTTTATTCTTCTGGTTTTCCTTCATTTTCTCTTTCTTTGCATTTTCCTCCATTTCTTTTTCTGTATGTTTCTTCCATTTATCTTTCTGTGTGTTTTCTCTTTCTTTTCCATGGGGGCATGATGGTCTTTTCACTAAGGGAATTCATAACAAAAAAGTCCCTTGGGACTTTTTTGTCATGACAATTTACTTTGGGACTTTGTTGCTATTATTTTGGTCCCTTGGGACCTAAGAGCCATTTTCCTTTTTTTTTTAAAAAAACCCTTTTTGTTCTATTCATTGTTTTAAGAATTCTCAAAACTTTTATGCGCTCTTGCTGAACACCTCCGACCAATTTTTTCTGGAATCCCCACCATTATTTTGGGCTCTGTTCTTACTATAGGCATTTGTGAAGGTGTTTGTCGTTGCTTGTGAAAGTGTTCGATGTCGAGGGTTCCGGGTTCGAAACTCTGTTCTTACGCACAGATCAACAAGGTGAGTACTTAGTGCCTTTAATTCGCTGTGAACTCTAAATCTGAACTCTAAATAACTATTTCTGAAAGATTTGTTCTGTTGTTCATGGTTATGGGTAATGGGCTCGACATTGTGGGTTCTAAACTTTCCATAATCATACAATGCTTACTTAACCTTGCTGAAATTTGATCATTTGGGTTTTTGAAATTGCATCTTAGATATATTGAATGCATTCTAGTAGTTACAGATACTTTCTGGTTAAATGTTGATGAGTTTTTAATTCTAGGAAAAATGTGTAGCTGGAACTTTGTCTCTTCTATTTGAATTGGTAGAATTAGTCCTAATGATTGATAAAATTTTGTAGTTGAAGCACTGATGGTGTTGATGATTTAGTAACTTTTGAGAAAGTGAGGATTTAAGGGGTGGTGCTACCAATTTTCTTAGAACTATAAGAATGTATATTAGAATGAAATAATGTTGAATTCCTTTTGAATGTTGTTATAGGTTAATATGGCTTCTGATAGTAGGTCATGTACTAAGAATCATCTCCACGCCCCTCCACCAATCCCTTTAGAGCACCGAATGATGCTTCTATTGAACAAGAGGAAAGAAGATTGAGGAAGGGTCTTGTTGTCATGAAAGAGGTTTAAAAAGAAAATAGAGAAGGGAGAAAACTTGTTGTAAGATATAACACCACATTTTTAATCACCAATATTCCATGGATATAATTGATACATTTAATAGAATAAAATGATGCATTGTGGTGTACATCAATTGTTAGAAACATTCTAATTGCCGGTTACACAATAAAATGGTGCTATGACATAAAGGAGCAACTAATGTCCACTTAAAGGCCTAACATGGTAACCTAAATTGGAGCATAAAATGACATAAATAATTGTCCAATATAAGTGTGAAAATTCGGTCAAAGGAAAAGAAAAGAGCAAGACATGAATTTTTACAAAAATGTAAGGGCAAAATGGTAATCTTCCATACATCAAGAAACAAATATTTCCCCCCTAATTTTCTTAATAAATTCGGCCAAGAGGGGAAAATAAAAAAGGAAAATGGCTAGTTGGTAATTATTAATCCCATTTTGGAGAATTATCACTAAGGGAAAATCAAAGTTGGAAAAATAAGTCAAAAAGCAACATGACTTCAATTAATTACTTGGAAGGGACTTTGGAAACAATAAAAGAAGCAAACACATATTCCCTTTTCCTCTTGTAGTATCGGTCAAGGAGAAAATCAAGGGGAATATATGCTTAGTGAATATAATTCAAGAAGAGGAAAAGTCAAAAGCAAAAACAATAAGACCTTGAATAACTACTTGGAAGAAGTCATTATGCAACTACAAGAGGCAATCAATATTCTCTTTTTACTCTTGCACTTTCGGTCAAAGCAAGAGGCAAGCAAGGGAAATAAATTGTATGGCTAGGATAATTCAAGAGAAGGAAAAAAAAGAGCCAAGTAATTTAGCACATGCAATTTACATTAAAATATGCTATTACATAAAGCAAGTAGATATTTCAAGAACACAGAACTCTTCACCTCTTCATCTCATATTTTCGGCCAACACCAAACCAAGAGAGAAAAGAAGAGCTCAAGAGCATTTGAAGAATTCCAAGCACACAAGAGGTCTAGGGTTTCACAAATTAAGGTAAGAAGCTTGTAAACTTAGTGATTTTGTCTCCTAATCTCCTTAGAACCTCCTCTAACCTCTTCTCCTCCTTGAAATCCATATTTAGCAAGGAAAAACAAGAGAGCAGAGATATTGAGGAGAGAGAAAGAGCTGAAATCCAAGAGGTAATCTTCAAAGCTTGATCCTCTTGCCTTGTATAATGTTGTTGTTGGTGGTGGTTTTGCCTTGGTTTTCTCTTGTTTTGTGAATTTTGGTTGATGCAAAAAAATTTCCTCTAATCATAATCATTTAGTGTTTAAGTAGTTAATCATGTGATTAGAAGTGATAATGAAGTTGTTAAGCAAGAGAAATCAAGAAAACAACATGTTCTCTCCTTAGACCCTGCTTTTGGCCAGAAGAAAAACCATAGGGAGGAGCTGTAATTTTTTAATTTTGATGGTTCCATTAGATTTATAAGATAAAATTGTATAGGTATACATATGTTCATAATTTTTGGATGTTGATATGCAAATCTAGAAATTTATGAAGTTGTAAGTGCAAGCTGTTTGATTGCCTCATTAGAGTCAGTGGTGTTGTCCAATGTATTTCACTAGTCAAAATTGGTCTAAAAATTATGAAACTTTGTAAGATTATATTAGAGACATATAGCTTTAATTTGATAGGTAGTTTGTAATTTTTGGACAATTACATTGAGAGGTATGGATTTTCAAAGATTGTGCCCTGTTTATAAAATGCAATCTGGAATAGTCAATTTTGGTGAATTTCTGGGAATGACATGGTTGTAGTGGTTAAACTTAATTATTTTTCCTAAAATTTAAATTTAAATATATTCATTTATACTTTTGAATAATTAAATTGAATTTTTTTAGAATTAATTATGAATTTTCAAAGTTGACTGAAAAATCTTCCAATTTCTTGAAACAGTGAAACTGCACTATGCAGAAACTGTGATAACTACATTAGATAATCAGCAAAATTTGCATTAAAATAATTAATGGTACAACTAGTTACTTTTAACTTTAATTTTTATAGGAATTGGACATAGCCCGAGCCGGAATTAAAGTGTAGGACAATCATGGAAATTGGAAAAGGAGTCAGGTAGTAACTTTTCTTGCATATATTATGGGATTATTTATATGTTTATGTATGCCATATTTTGTAACATGATCATAGTGTCATGGACACGGATATTAGCCTAGTTGTGGTTTGGGACCCAATAGGGGCCAATGTTAAACTAGGGTGTAAATATGTCGTTTGACCTTGGACAATGTACACAAAATTTTCTATCATCTTATATGACATGACATTTGATGTTTATTTTTGTATTTTATATGTTCGAAAGCATGTTTCTATTGAGATTCACCCGAATCTCATCTTTTTTCAAAATAAAAACTTTACAGTTGAGGCTAGCGGCTCAAAAGGCAAGGCGGCGTCTACTGGTGATTAGGGTCCTATGGCACTCTGTAGTTATCTAAACATGTATTTTAGTTCCTTTTGGACACTGTTGTACATTTGTATATATTGTTTAAACCCTACGGGGATTCCTTTGCATTGTAAACAAGTACATAATATTAGTTTGTTTCCACTATTTCTGTATGTCTTATGGAACTTTGCTTTTATTACTCTATAAATATTGAAATGTTAAGGGGTGAGACATAAGATGGAACAAGAGAGGTCAAGTTTTGAAATCTTACAAATTCATTAGCTACATCCAGTATGTGGCAAAAATAATGTGCTCATCACTTTGTTCAACTAGATGGAGGCAACCCGTACAATGAAGAAGTATGTATGGGAAGAAGTATTAGTAAGATATAATGCTATATAGTTAGTAATTTCTTTTTAACTACTATAACTATTTATCGTCAGTGGGTTGCTATAGATTGGAGTTAGAGTAGCTATTTTTTTTGTTTAAGTATATATAGACATGTTGTGGTTTTTATTTTAGATTTGGATTTGATTACATTGTTTTAATTTGTTGGATCTGTTAGATTCTTAATTTGATGTATGTATATATAATTTGTTGTGGAGTAGCTCTGGAAAAATGGACATATGTTTTGGTTTCTTCTTTATAGGTATTTGTATGTAATATGCATGGATGCTGATCGAAAATGGGCCTATATTTTTTTGAAAAATATTGTCACAATTACTTTACGGTTATTCGCTAATAACCGTGAAATATTGAGACATATTTCACTGTTATTGAAAGCAACTATGGAGTATATCATTATGTTTTACAGTTTTAAAATAACAACCTTGAAATAAGCTTCTTAAAAAAAAACAAGAACTGAAAACAAATACTTTACGGTTAGATATTACAACCGTTAAGTTTTTTGCTATATATTTCACTGTTGTGTTGTACAACTGTGAAATATGGATCATAATATTTAACAATGATTTGTCTACAACAATGAAGTAAATCGAAAATACTTCACGGTTTCTTTATTATAACGGTAAAGCATTAGCTCAAATATTTTATGGTTGGTAACCGTAAAATATTAATATTTAAATATCACATGTTTTATGGTAAGAAATCATAAAATATTGCCAAAAGTAATTGTGAAATACAGATAATTTTGTAGTAGTGTATAAGTCGTTTATAACATGTTTTATCGTAACAAAGAAAAATCTTAAACTTTGTTAATTCTTTCTTTAAACTTAATAATTTTCTAATTTTTCCCTAATTAATATACACTCAACCCCAAGTAATTAGACATGATAATGTATATTATGTTAATTGGAGTACTTGTTATTAAATTTTCTATGTCGATTTTTGTTGTAAATTTTATTAAAAATTAAATTACAATAACAAACTTAAATTTTCTATTTCAATTTTTTAAAATTTTTAAGAATTAAATTTTAGCTATAAATTATAAATTTATATAAAAATAATTGTGGAGGAACATTTTTTTGTCAAAAAAAATAATGACATTGGTCGGGGTATAAAATTGACTTAATTTAAATTAAAATGAATCAAATCATCAAACTAATCTAAATTCAAAATCCTTTAACCAAACAAAAGAAAAACAATGAACTAGATACAGGCTCTAAATTTGACTTGAGTATCCAGGAACTGCATGAAAATAATTTTCATAAAGTATATTCACATGTGCGTGTGGTTGTGATTTTTTACTTGAGGGTACTTTAGTACTTACATCCCCATTTTGAATGTTCATAGATATTTTTGAACTTTCAAAAAACATAGTGTTTAGTGCACTTTAAGTAGAAGTTTATAGGTGTTTTTTTTATTTTGGGTATTTTGGTACTTCTAGAAAAATAGCGTAGGCCCCAGTACAAAAAGTAACAGGTGATAGCCTATTTTAACAGATAAGTCATTTTTACTCTGACTTTGAATGTTTATAGTGTTAGATGCATATTGGGTAAAAGTTTATAGGTAAATTTGCATATTTACCTTATTAATATGGCATGCATTTTCTAAAAAACCTAATAATCTTCCTTAATTCCCTCATTTCCTCTCCTACTTGATTATTTTTAAGGGATCATCAATAGGGGTAAATTAAGAAAAGATTGACAAATATGAAAAAATGTCTTATATTTATGATTAAAATCAACTCCCTAAATATATCTTATATTTATATAACCCGTCAGAGTTGTTGTAAGCACTCTTCCATATACTTACCTTACTGGCTCTTAGTTCCATTAAATCAGAGTAAGCGAGCGATAAATTATTAAACTAAAATCCGTTTTCTTATTCATGCTAGAAAATTTCTCAAATACATTAGAGCGATTCTTTGCTTATACAACATTCGTACATACACATACATCCATATATACACACATATATGAAATACAAGAAGTAGTGCCCCGCACTACAACCTCCTCTTCACTTCACGTCTCCATATCTCCTTCGTGCACTTCTCTTGGCACTCTTTAACCTGTCTGAAATGGTTGTTTGGGAGGTGTGAGATTCGAGAGAATCTCAGTAGTGAATAGTACTACTATGCATGATAGATATATATGAATGCATGACATGCTTGCCTACCCTATTTCATGCCAACATAATGACATGCTGCATGCTCAATGTTATGACATACCAATGGCCATCGCACAAATATAACAGAGCTTCAATCAATTAAATATGCTTAACACAAATAGGCATAGCAGTCACACAATCAATGCATATAACATACATATCACACCCATGCAGGAAAAGTAAGTCCACTACCTGTCGGACCTCACGTCCGTCCTCAATCCTTCGTCTTTGCTCCGGTTCGGGCACGTCCATCCATCGAGTCCTAGAATTTCCAAACATTCAATACATGAGTCATTACTCATCCATACATCATTCTAGACTCGTATTAATTGATAACTTAGCCCAATTATGCTAAATTACCAAAATGCCCCCGGAAGCCCGGCCTCACTGTACTTTTACAGAAATTACAACATGGGCCAATCCTACACAATTTCACGTGTAGAATCCATTTATGACCTCAGATTAGTCAAATTCAAGTCCAAATGATGAAAATACCCCTGCGTAGCCTCCTACTTAGAGCTAAAAGGGTAAATTGGTCATTTCACCCTCTAGGCCTTTTCTCACTTTCCCTTCAACATGAACCCTACACAATTTACTCTTCTGGACTTAATGGAATCATCCAATCGATGAAATTCCAACTCTATCCTTATGCCATACCTCAGGCAGCCAAAATAGAGTTCTCAGAAGAGTTGTGTCGGTTCCTCCCTTTCTTTATCTTAATATCCTCCTTTCTACTCCTTATTACATGATTAGCCGTTTAGACATCCATTGGACATCATTTCGGCTCCCAAGACACAGATAGAACGAGAGATGAACAGTACACTACTTCCAAAATACTCTTCCAAATGATAGGCCGAAATGGTAGAAAGGTAGCACACGCTTACCTCTACCCGCTTCTGAATTAGGTTCGGAATTCCGGCGACGCTCCGGCCGGTGAGATGGCACCAACGGCCTCCAAACGAGAATCTGAAACCATAGAATCAAAGCTAAGGATGAGTAGAGCAACATTTGTACTAGACATTTTGAGAGAAAACGCCGTTTCGGATGAATTCCGGCCAATCAATACTTTCTCTCTCTTCTCTCTCTCCTCTCATTCTCCGTTCGTTCTCGCGTTCTTCTTTCCTTCTTTCTCGTTCTCATCTGATTCTCTTTCTCTTTCCTTTCCCCTTTTAATCTGACCGCAAGAAACAATGAGAATTGATGATGAAGGGTGTTGATTAATTAAAATCATCCGGTGGCCTTTACTCAATTAGTCCACCTATCACATTTCTTGCACAACAAGTTTCCTTTCTCTTTTCCTTCATCATTCCATCAATATTAATGAGAAATAAAAGAGTATAATTCACTCTCAAATTATCCCATTATGCCACCTCAAGTGGTCAACCGAAGCCTCAAGCTTCTCCTTATATTGACTTTACTTGATAATTATTTACCAATATGGCCTCATTAATTATCAAGTAGTCATTTCCCTCCTTTTAATTCCCATCCAACTCAAATCATTGGGAATATTAGGGAAAAGTCCTCATTCCTTATCTTATGGAAAAATTACCATTTTGCCCTTACCTTTTATTTCCATTGTAATATCCAAAGATATTAAAGAATTTTGGGATAAATAATATTCCTCACTTGGACATTTGCTAAACCGGGGTTTAGCAGTCCACTAAATCTAGGCTTAACCTTAAGCCTTTAATCCCAAAATTCGGGGTATTACAGTTGTCATGGCAAAAGGAGCTAGGTTCTTCCTAGGGTCTATTTTGAGGTAAGGGAATGGGAAATTTTAATGAATTTTATTTTTAAGAAAATTGGAGAAGTTGGAGTAAAAGTTTTTTATTAATTTTTCTTATTCCTTTATCTTACATGTTCTCTTTATTAAGATTTTATAAACTCTCTTATCCATTCTTTTTAAAAAATTGAACTCATCATGTTTTTTTCTTACATATATGATTCTCTTCCCCTCCATTTCCCTCATAGTAAATAGATGCTTAAACACGATGATTCAGATTTGAATTTGTGTGTATATGAAAGTGACCAAGTCACCAATAGGGGTTGGGTCCAGCAAAAAGGCTAGCTTAATACTTTACAACATAACAAATCAAGGTTCAAATCTTAATTAGAAGAGGTTTCTTATGTCCTAAAGGAGAGCTGGATGAGTGTAAGTGTGTGAGTGGGTGAGAATCCTCCGCCGTCACCAAATGAGGAGGATGTGTTGACGTGTAACTGGAAGAAAGTATGGGCAAGAGAGGGGGAGTTCACCAGTGATCATTCTATGGTCCCAAGGGATGATGCATAGATGCAAGTAAAGGAGTCGTGGAGTACTGGATCATCGGCTAAGGGGGGTAAGTGGAAGTCTTTCAAGGAGCTAGTTATTAACGAGCCAGCAGAGGATAAGGAGGAAGAGGAGTGGTAGACATAGGAGGGATGGAGGGAGAGGTATAGGGTGGAGATGACAACTAAGGGACCGAATGTGATCTTTTTGCCATAGGAGAAGGAGAGGTTGGTAAAGAAATGGAGAAATGCTCTGATTGTAAAGCTTCTAGGAAGGATGGTAAACCAAGAGTATTTGGAGAGCAAGTTGCAACAGTTATGGGCGAAATATAGGGAGGTTGAGATTATTGACGTAGGGTCGGGATTCTTTGTAGTGAATTTTATTGATGTGCAAGATTACCACTTGGCTCTTACAGGTGATCCTTGGTTGGTTTACGATCACTACTTGTCGGTGCAACCGTGGAAACAGGATTTCAATCCTGATGTGGAAGTTATTTCAAAGGTCTCATCTTGGATCCAAATTGCTAAGCTATCGTTGGACTATTATGACAAAGGCGCATTGTTCGTTATTGGATCTCAAGTTGGTAGGGTGCTTAAGGTGGATTTGAATACGATGCGAAGGAAGAAGGGTAGGTTTTCACGATTATGTATTGAGCTTGACATGGACGCTCCACTGTGACTTGTAGTTCTATTAAATGGGATGGAACAAAGGGTTCAATATGAGAGCATATATCTCATTTGCATGCATTGTGGAAGGTATGGTCATGATAATATGCATTGCTTGTATGGAAGGGAAGAGTAGGAGGATGGACCAAGGAATGTGTCTAGTATGGGACAAAGCAATGGCAATGACATATAGGGTGGTGCAATGGAGGGGATGTGTACTAAATAGGCTGCAGTATTGGCGACGAGGAAGGACTCAGGCATCAAGTTTGAATCCTGGATAGTTGTACAACGGGCCCGCCGTGCTGCACAGCCAGGCATCCCGAATGGGAAAGGGAGTGATAAAGGGCGATTGCCTCGTGTGAATCCTACGATTGATAGTAACGGATCCTACTTTAATGCTCTAGTTATGGAGGCAGAGGAGGTGCCAAGTATTTCGCAGCCTCAGAGTATTTCGCGGGGTGAGCTACTGGCATATTAAAAAAGGGGTTGGATCCACACTATTCAAATGTATCGGTATTAAAGAGAGTTGAGCAATTTTTGCACCAATCTAATAGGCTGGGTACTATAAGAATAGCTTATGGGCCCATCATAAAAGGTTTGAAACATATTGCGACGGTTAAAACGATGGAGCCCAAGAAGAGCATGGTGTAGGAGAGTGACATGTGCGCTTTAATGAGGGCTAAAGAGAGATTGGAGATGGGCTTGAAGGAGGGCATGGAGGTCGACTGTCAATCAGATGTTAGTAGTGAGTACAGTTGGCACTACGGGGGGTATTGGAGGACAAAAATTCCCAAAGGAAAATAACTCACGTCAGACGTGAGGGTACTTGGGGAGAGAATGTGGGGGCCGATAACCCATATGATCTAGGTACATGTAGTCGAACTAACCTAAGAAATTATGATACACCTCTGGAGTCGACTCAGATACAAGAGGGGGGTGTGAGTATGGAGGGGATGGAGGTTGTAGGTACGGTGTAGGTGCTGAGCGTCTCTCCCTTATATAAGTCTTATGGATTTTAAAATCTTCATTTGGAATGTTAGAGGGATGGGAGGTTGGTCTTTTACGTGTCTAATGAAGGAGGTTCAGAAGAGGTACATCTTCCAGTTTTTGGCCTTATTAGAAACAAGAAAGAAAAGTGAGAAAGAACGGTTGCTAGCTAGGCGGTGAGGGTTCAAAAAATTTGAAGTTGTGGATGCTATGGGGTTTAATGAGGGAATATGGTGCTTTTGGGACGATGAGGTGGACTTCTCAGTGACAATGAAACATGCACAAGTTTTGCATGGAACTTTTAATAGAGGAAAGAAAGATGCTTGGTATCTTTTAGTAGTCTACGGCCATCCGAATCCTATACACAGATGAGATTTGTGGCATCAGCTCCTTCGTATAGAAGACATAGGAGTGGGTAGGTGGTGTGTAGGAGGTGACTTTAATGCAACGTTGAGGTAGGAGGAGAGGAGGGATGGTTCTTATAGCTATGCAGGGGGTGATCGGGGTTTCTATGGTGGTACACGGAGAGGGGTTGGACGAGTTAGGCTTTCAAGAACCCCAGTTTACGTGGTCACGTGGGTCTTCAGGTAGTCGGATTGATCGGTGTCTTGCGAATGCCAGGTGACGAGAGAGATTTACCTTGGCATCTGTGTTGCATTTACCAAGATTAAAGTCAGATCATTGCCCATTGTTAAGATCAAGAGGGGTGTACAATGGTGAAATAAGGTTAAGTTTGGGAATCTAAATGTTAGGAAGGCCACATTGTTGAGTGAGTTAGAGCAATTGCTGGAGAAAGATAAGGCCAGCCTTTTCTGGAATAGGAAATGATTAGAAGTTTGGTGTGAGTTGGAGAAATGCTTAATGCAAGAGGAACTCATGTGGCTTCAGAGGTCTCGATGTAATTGTTATATTCATGGTGACAAGAACACACGATATTTTCATGCAGTAACTAATGGTCGTAAAAGGAGGAAGCATATTGAAGCGATGCAGTGAGAGAATGAGGTGTGGTGTTATGATCCCAAGGAGTTAAAAGCAGCGGGCACATAATTCTTTTACAAACTGTATAGCGTTGATGAGGATTCGTCTTTGAATATTAATTTTTGGGGATACCTTTCCACAGGTTGAAGCAAAATTATCAAGTTCTCTAGGGAGGATGGCGACAAATATTGAAATTAAATAGGCTCTTTTTAGTATGGGGCCTTTAAAGGCTCCAAGACCAGACGGTCTCAATCCTCTATTTTTTTAAAGTCAATGGGATATTATGGGGAAGTTTGTCATTCAAGTGGTTTAGGATGTTTTTCAGACTCCACAAAATGTGTAACGAGTTAATGGAACTAATATTGTTCTAATCCTAAAAGTTGATGTGCCCCAGAATTTTCATGACTTTCGCCCAATTAGCCTTTGTAATGTGGTGTATAAGGTGGTAACAAAAGTGTTAGCTAACAGGTTGAAATGTTTGATGCCGGACATAGTTTTGTTTCGGGAAGATTGAGCTCGGACTACTAGCTCAGGAGGTGATTCATTCAATGAGAACTATGAAAAAGAAGAATAGGTTTATGGCTCTAAAGATTAATTTAGAGAAGGCATATGATAGAGTACGTTGGGAGTTTGTTATGGATTGTCTGTATGAGTTAGGGGTGCCATCAGTTTTTATTGATATAGTAAAATTCTGTCTTTTATGGTAGAGATGCAGGTTCTGTGGAATGGATCGAGAGGACCTACTTTCAAGCTGAATAGAGGTATTCGCTAGGGGGAACCATTGTCTCCTTATCTATTTGTCTTGGTTATGGAAAGAATGGCCCATCTTATACAGAGTGAGGTACGACAAGGTCACTGGCTGCCCTTCAGTTTAAAGAAACATGGAACGACGGTCTCACACTTATTCTTTACTGACGACTTGATTTTATTCACGGAGGCTAATCTTGAATAAACGGGGCTAGTCAAGGCATGTTTGGATGACTTTTGCTTGGCTTCTGGACAAAAGGTGAATGCTTTTAAAGTCCAAAATGTTCTTTTCGAATAACGTGGGTCACAACAGAAGGCAGGAGATTAGTCAATTTGTGGGGTTTACACCAACTGTAGATTTGGGGAAGTATTTAGGTGTGCCTCTACAACACAATAGAGTTTCATCCCATACTTATGAATATTTGCTAAACAAGATGGATGCCCGGTTAGCAAATTAGAAGGTTAATAATTTATCAATAGCTGTAAGTCATACCTTAGTTTCTTATGTGGCATCTGTTATTCCTGCTTACATAATGTAGTCTACGCTCTTGCCCATGGCAACATGCGATGTGATTGATAAAAGGTGCAGGGGCTTTCTGTGGGGAAGCTAGGGTGATTATAGGAAAGTACACTTAGTAGCATGGGACAATGTTTGTTGTTGTAAGGAAGATGGGGGACTTGGTCTTAGAAGTGGAAGAAAACAGAATACTGCTTTTATGATGAAGCTTGGGTGGGGTTTGGTCAGGCACAGAGACATATTGTAGGTGGAGTTTATAAGGGAGAAGTATAAATGTGGGGATGACATAGTTCCTAAGATTGAGAAACGAAGAGTTGAATCTTAGGTTTGGAAGGGAATTAATTACGCTTGGGAGGATATGCCAAAAGGAATGGGATGGAAGGTAGGAGATGGAACTAAAATACGGTTTTGGGAGGATTATTGGCTCTAGAACTATGACAAACTGAGTACTTATGCAAGTGGAAGTATTGATGAGAGCCTATGTGACCTAACGGTTGTTGAGATGCAGATCACATCAGGGGATTGGGATTGACGTGTATTTAAGGGCCTTCTTGTAACGGACGGCCCCCTACCACCGCAGGCTAACGGTCTAGACCAACTTCCACCCCACTGGGCTTAGAAGGCCAGGTACTGTCCCCCTATAGGGATTTCTCTCAACTTCCACCCCAAATGTCTTAAAAGAGAACACCTCCCCAAGGACTCGAGGCCGTGACCTGGTGCAAATGATTACCAAGGAGCTCTTAAGGCTTGACTTAAGCCCAGGTCACGGCCTCGAGTCCCTAGGGAGGCGTTCTCTTCTGAGCCCAGTAGGTTAGAAGTTGTTTCAGACCGCCAGCCTGCGATGGCAAGGGGTCATCCGTTACATAAAAAGGTGCCTTTTTATGTAACGGACAACCCCACCCTCATTGGGCACTGGGTTTTCCAGGAATTGTCTCCCCTTCTTGGGGATTTAATTGCCTCCCCAAGCGCTCGAAGCTAGAACCTGAGGATAAGTCCAAGCCTTATGAGCCACTTGGTAGCCACTTGCACCTTTCTTGCTCCAGTCTCTAGCTGCCCACATTTATCTTCTTGCCTCCCGAGCTGTCTCCCTATACTATAGTGTGGTTTTGAAAAAAGAGTGAGATTCAAAAGAATCTTAGTAGTAGCAGATAGACAATCATATAGATATAACATCACAAAGGTTGCCACCCAGTCATCATACAACAGAATCATCACAACAGCATTCAGTGCATCACATATAGTTCATATATCACTATAGCGCTAGGTATACTATAAGGCCCTAAGGGATACCCGTGCAAATAGGCCTCGGGCACCCGCTCGTGCATCATTGAACATTATATTGGCCTGAGCGTCCTCTCGTGTAGAAAGGCCCCGGAAGACCACCCCGCATAATCAGAATGTGCTAGAAAATTCGTGATGAATCCATAAAACATACATTGTATCTTATAAATATATGAAAGACAAGTTAATACCTGGCTGCTTCCCTTGAGCAACGTCCAACCATTTCTGAGAGCTCAGCCAAGTTTTAAGCTCCAGACAACTATTAGGTCCTATAATTAGAATTTACGAACGATAAATTATTATTCCGTTCAATAGTTGCATAATCCAATTAATCAAGTTGGTTATCATTTGGTTAGTACTTAAGCCCAATTAAGTAATTAATTTAGTTACACTAGGTCCAAGTATTAATCTTTACATTTAAAGTTCACCTTTACTATTTTTGGCTCAAAGCCCATTAAATTTGCATAACCCACATGCTAACAGGATTTTTCATTCAACTTTGAAAACTCATAACTAATTTCAAATATTTATAAATGAGGTGGTTCAAAGTCTTATATGACCCTTATTAAGTCTAAATTATAGGAAAAATGATTACTCATATAGCCTCTACGCACACAATTCTAGATTTTAGAATTACTCATCACTGTCCTAAAACAGCTTCCAGAATCATTACTAAAATTTAAAAATTTGTATCTCTCAATGCACTTGTCCAATTATTACAAATTACCCACAAAATTAAAGCTTGTTGGGTCTAATTTATTTCTAGCAAATCTCATGGACATTGGAATTCATTTGGTGAGACAAAATCACGTCACAATAAGTTTGTCCCAGGACAGCTTCCATGTTAAATGTACAACTTTCAAAAATCATAAATAATTCTAGAAAACTACAAATTGATTTATTCCAAGCAAATTGTAAACATATTTAAGTATAATTGCAAGGAAAAATATCATTGTTTGCAAAATACCAACATAAAATTCCTAGAAATTTACCAAACCTCAACTGATCCAGATTTGGTTTCAGAAACAAGACCAAAGTTTTAAAATTCATAACTCTAAATCCACTGGTCCAAAAATTGCATTCTATCTATCAAAATAAATCTTAACATGTCTACTTTATTTCTAGAAAGTTCAAAGCATTTGGACCAGGTTTGATTATTCAAAAACATGAGAAACCATCCCTGCCTCCAAAAAACAATTTCTTGCAGCACAAAACCTTAACTTCCAACATTTGGTATTTTCATTACAATCACCAAAAAATCACAACCACATGTTATTTCACATAGTTTTTCATGAAGAAGCCATTGGTGAACTCCAAAATGACAAAATATCACTCATTTCCCCCTTTTCCCCCTTTGACTGAATAGCCCCCTCATGAACAACAATCATCAAAGTTCAAGTTTTAGTTCTTAGCTTTTCTATACTAATCTTTTAACACCATATTTAACTATTTACAAGATCAAAATGACATCAAATCCTATTTTCTCATATGAAACAAAGTTAGGGCAGAAATGAGAAACTAAAAGACTCCACAAACCATGGCAAAACTTGGCTCAAAAAAAAGTCCTAACTTACCTCTTGCTTTTTTTGAGCTTTATTTCTTGCTTCTACCACTTTGGGTATTAGAAAATGGCTCAAGACACCTCCTTTTCACAAAAAAAAAAAAAAAAAAAAATCATAGAGGTGAAGCTTAAGATGAGGAGAACAATGTTCATGAAGAACATTTGAGCAAAAAATGTGAGGAAGAGGGTGAAAATCTAGAGAGAAGTATCTTGAGTTCTTGAAATTCTTCTCCTTCTCTCCCTTGTGCTTTCTTGGACGTCCAAATGGCTGATGAAAGGGGGCAGATTTTTGGTGTTTGATTTCACTTATTCCCTCTCTCATTAGCTGACCAAAAAGTCATAAAAAAATGGGGGAAATATTTGTTAACCAACTTGCCCTTAGTTGGTGCAAGTATTACTAACATGCCATCTAGTTAGTTTCCAACTACCCCTTCCTTCTTCTTTTCCAATTTGGCTGATTTGGTTGGCTTAGTTAGGAGAAAATGATTTAATTTTTGAGCCTCCTAATTACTCAATTTTCCAAGAGCAAAATCCTAACCCTTAACTTTAGGTTCCAATTTTTAACCTCAAGATCAATTATAAATTGTTTCTTTCGCTTATGGTTATGACAATGTTAATTACATTTCCATTAACTAATTTTATTAAATTTTGTTTTCTCTTCCATACACTATTATCTCTTTTATTTCTGGGTTCAAATTATATTTTGTATCTCACTAGACACATTTAAGAGGAATTAATTCTTTTCCTTAATTAATCAAAATTAAATCAGTACAAAATTCCCAAAGCGATTATGCTAATATTATTTACACTGGCTTGTGGGATTCTTAGTCCTTATATGTTTTTGGTAAGCATTGGAAATCATTTTATTCCACTACTTAAATATTTGTAAAGTCTACCAAGAGCAAAATTTGGTATATTACACTTTTGCCAGTACATATTCTTCAATCTTTGCAACAGGAAAGACCAGGCCTAAACTGTGTTCTGCAGGATACACCAGTTTGGAGGTATACATCTCATGGGGACTTCACCATGAGATCGGCATATTCCCTCCTCTCTAATCACCGTAGTTCGAGTGTTAATAGGGATTGGAGGATAATTTGGAAGGTGGTAGCACCACAACGATGCAAGACCTTCCTATGGTTATGCTGCAAAGGTTGGCTACTAACAAATCAATCTAGAGTTATGAGAGGCATACAACATGATGACTCCTGTAGTTTATGCTCGGAAGCTGTTGAGGCGACATTACATGCATTATGGGACTGTAAGTACGTTAGATCTGTCTCGAATTTTCTGGTGCCAGGACAGCTACGTGGCAGGTTCTTTAACCTAAGCTAGCCTCATGCCTGGGTTGTTTGGAACCTCAAAAAATGACGCAAGGTTGCATGCGTGTATTGGTCGACATGGTTTGTCGTGGCTAGTTGGCAGATCTGGATGAATAGAAACGCTGGCATTTTTGTCTGTGCTTTAAAAGGGCCCTTTGCAGATTGTGTATAAGGTGAATACTATTGTGGCATGTTTGAATGGTGACTTTTGCAAGCAGTTCATAGAGAGAGAGAGAGAGAGGATTCCTATAGTGGGTTCCGTTAAGTATAATATCGATTGTTCTTGTAGGGGTACTTCAGCATCATGCCAGGGGATTGCTAGGGACTCTGAAGGGAGAGTGGTGGATGGCTTTATGTTTCACATTGGTAATAGGAGTAGTTTGCATGCTGAGGTATGGGTAGTGCTCTGGGCATTGAAGAGAGCTTGGGAATTGGGATGGCGAAGGGTTGCTATTGAAACCTATTGTTGGGATATTGTAGAGCTGTTGTCATCGGGGTTGTCTGAGCTTTATCCTCAGGGTGGCCTCCTCACAGAGGTACAAAGCTAGTTAGGCCAAGCCTGGCAGGTGAGCATTAATTGGTGTTGTCGAGAGAGCAATGGTGTGGCAGATCGACTCGCAAAGGAAGCACAGACTGTAGGCTCGGGCCTGCATGTATTTCGCACTGCACCATCCTTTTTGGATGATTGTCTTAGGTCTGATGTAGCAGTTCTGTAGTCGAGAGGGTACTCGTATCGAAAAAAAAGGTGTCTTGTGTCTAGCAGTGCCTTAAATATAATTGTCTCCATACTTTAGGAGGATGATACTGATGCTTTTTTTTTTGTTTTAAAAAAAAAGGCCACCAAGTCTCCTGCTTTTTTTGTTTGTTTATTATGAGAAGCATGTACGGATAGAGAAAGATACAATTATGTGAACTCCACTTGATTATTTCTTTCTCTTACTAAGTAGTACTTCTCAAAGTAGAAAGACAGCATATAATGTGCGCGCACACACATGTATCTTTATCTTTAGAAGAACTACTTATATTTAACATTCAAATCAAAATTTGGATTAGTCAGTATAATCAATGTTGAATATTTGTATCTTGTTTCCATACTCTTGACATGTATATATATGTATTACACATTACACATGGTGCTAAAAATTAATTAAAGGGTTGGAATGGAAAATTGGAAAAAAACATTAATTAGGGGATGCCTTTGTGATTTTCTCCAAGACAGAAAAGACAAACAAAACTTAATAATAGATTTTATATTGGTCTCTCTCTTTTTGAGTAAAATACTGACACTATTATTATAACATCAGAAAAACATTACAAGGGATTATCAAAAATTATTCCTAGACTTTTAATCAATTACCACCTATCTTACAAAAGGTGAGGAAATTGATCAAAAGCGCCAAAACAAGAAAGAGTGATCAGATCAGCATATTTAGAACATAACCATAAATATTATATTCCCCATAAGTAAAGCATAAAACATATTGGCCTCTTTTCAAACACATGAATCTATGATTATTATAAATAGTAAGTTTCAATGCAAGATACACACTGGGCAATATATATAAAGTTAGTGCAAGAAATAATTAAGATAAATCATTATAGTGTGTGAAGCAGGAGAGAAGATGAAATTTTCTGGGAGTATATCCTCGAGAGCGATACTTGGCAGCATTTTCTTGAACTTTGAGAAAGTCTTCATATTTTTTAGCCTCAATTACTGCCTTTTTTTCTTCTGCTAACTGACGAATTTCTGCCATTTTGTTCTTCATTTTCTCCACATAATCTGCCTTCTTTTTTTCCATTCCTTCCTGCCAATACATGAGGTTTTACAACAACGTATAAAGACTTTAAACTAGGCATAATAGTATATGGAAGCTCTTATGTAAGTGGCAGGCTGCAGATTTGATCTTACTCGTAATATATTAAGTTATTAGGTTGCTCTTCCAATAAAAATTATAGGGAAAATTAATCTACAAATCCCTATAGTTTCATATGATTTTTAATCAGGCTTCTATAGATTTTTTTTTCCTTTTTTATCATAACATTATAATTTCATCTTATGTTTAATCAGATCATGAATGCTTTTTTCTTTTCATCAGTCACCTAAAACTACAAGGGCATGATTAAAAAAACAAGTGAAACAATTACAGGAACTTGACTAAAAATTGTGAGGCTAAAAGGACACATAATAGAAAGAAAAAAAACTAAAAGGACCTTAAACTCAAGTAAAATAATAAAAATTAATAAAAAGGGAAAAATTATAATGAACTAATTAAAAATTAGGTGAAAATATAGCGACCTTTTTTTTAAAAGACTCTTATTTATTTATTTATTATTAGTTTAATTCAAATGGATGTGGGCTGATTTCCACCTAACTCTTGACCTGGCTCATATAAAGAGCCATGGGCACAAATATTTTGGTCCATTGATGCCAGATTTCTTGCATATATAAGCTCATCCAACCCTGATTGGCGAATGCAATTGAATTTATGAATCTTATTCAAATGCTTTATTTTTTTTAATAGGGGTCAATTGAGAAGTATACACATAATTTCATATAAAAACACAATCACGCACACTACACAAATTTAAACTTGTGACCTCTACCTAAGAGGTGGGTGCCATGTGAGTCAAGGCTCATTGGCTTCAAATGCTTTAGTTGGATATTATGAAATAAGAGGGCCTCCTCATGGATTTGGCAAAATCCATATATAAAATAAAGAGCTTATTATTATTATTATTATTATTTACTACTACTACTACTATATTACCTCCATTTTCTTGATTTGTACTTGAACTGATGCCTTTTTCCTCTCCTCCCACAGTCCAACCATAGAGAGCTTCTTACATGCCCTGTTTGGCAGTTTAATTTTAATTTACTAGTTTTTATCAACCACAACACTTAAATATTACACACACCAATCATGCACAACACAAATTGCAGATTATAGCAAGCTCTCAGAAATTAAAACTTGATTTCGCATGTAAAGTAGTCAGGAGTTCAGGCCAGTTTGAATTGGTTAACAAAAAAATTAATTAAGAGTAGTAAAAGTTAACATATTATGTGTTATAATAAGAAGGATACAAATTATTGAATGATATAAAATAATTACAACTGCATCATAAATATTGAAAAGAAAACATTAATCAGTGATACCAAAACGGCTATTTAAGCAAAAGTGAAACTCATGTAATATTATCAGCTATAACTAAGGTTTTGTCTTACGTACTTGTTCTCTGCTTTTGTCTTCTCACTTTCTTCCCATGCTCTAACAAAAGCTAATCTTTTTTCTGATTCAACTCTTGCAAGAGCAACATCTGATGACGAAACCCCAAGGAAAAAAACAACACGGTTACTTTTTTAAAAAATAGTGGATATTTTGATATTACTTTCACCCCTGAAAATAATCACTTAGAAAAGTTAGGTATTCAGAAGTTTTCTGAAGAACAATTTTACTCTGGAAATAATCAAAATATAGCAATTTTGCAACTTGTCATTAAAAATAGAAATAGTCAACGTCCATTTTTCATGATCAAGATAGTGTTTTAACAGTTAGGACGAAGTTATTCATTTTTTAATATTTTCGTGGTAAAGTTGCAATTAGAAAAACTTTCAAATACCTAATGCTTTTGAGTGATTATTTTTGGGTAAAATTACACCTTAACTCTATATTTACTATACATATTTTTTAAATTTTTAATTAGGAAAGATATTATATTACCTCTGTCTGTTGAAGTCTCGAAATGTTTTTCAGATGCGGGATCTGTTTATGGAAACAAAATCGAATGTAAATCAATCAACCGTCAATGGAATAAAAGAAATAAGAATACTTGGTTCTTTACGACAACGTCGTTTTGGATGGAATTTAAATTGATGCAAACACTGGAAGGAACGACGAGAGAAGATGAGAGAGAGTTACTTGGATAATAATCAGAGAGTTTCTGGCTTACGACGTCGTTTAGAGGATAGTCTGCTTTCTCCGAATCCTTATCATCTTGATGAGGCGGCGGCTCAGATGTAGAGGCAGCTGCAGAATCCACAGTCTTATTATATGGTTTAGCCAAATCTTCTTCCATGACGACGACGTCGTTTGTTCTTAAGATCTGTATTAGAGCTCTGTGTCCGATGATACAAAGCTATTTTCTGAACTCATTCATGGGGCTGTGGGCTGATGACATCGCTCGTTTTTATACACTACAACAGTGGGGCCAAGTATATATATGACCCTGTTTTCTTCTTTTTATAATGTTTAGAAGATGCAATTAAATTTTTCGGAAAATTAATCTTAACTCTCAATGCTATAGTTTTCGCTATATTGTAACTAAGTTATATTTTGAAGCAATGCAACTCAGTCTTTTAAATTATTTATTGAACTTTGCCCCATTACAACTTAGTTTTATAAATTTAACCATTAATTTAATCATTGTGTTTTAAAATATAAAATCATACATACAATAAATAAAGGCCAAAATTTATAAAATGCTTAAAATTATAAGGAATGAGTTGCAATAAATCAAAGTTTAGGAACTAAATTACAACCAAATCAAAATTATAGGTAATGAGATGCATAAGGTCAAAATATAGAAACTAAGTGACAGTTGTATCAAAATTATAGCCAAGGTGTGCGTTACCCTTTTTTTGGTTTTTTAATGATGATAAGCTGCATTTGTTGGTTAACTGAAATAAAAAATCTTTCATAGGGTGACTCAAACGTTCCCAAAAACAAATAAGTAATTGAAACTTGTATTTAGAAGCAAAGATGATATATTTTTTTCATGAAGCGAAGTAGACGGCCATTTTTTTATTTTTTACCCTGAGATATTTTGACAAGTGAAAAGGCAAAACCAAAGGGGGTAAGAATTATTATTATTATTTTTAGCCAAATGTAAGCATTATTTTTTAAAAAACAATATTAGGCGTTTCTAACTTCCCAAAATTAATAACGTATCTGGTGGGGTTAGATAAACCGTTGGCGATAACAAGAGGGAAAAATTGAATGTATGGGCTATGAATATAAAATTTTATTATAGTTGCGTGTAAGTTGATTAGCCAATCGAGGAATTGAAAATTATGTGGTTAATTAGTTGTTAATTAAATCACTCTTATTGAACGACAAAGAATCAATCCATACAAGGTTGTACTGTTTGGGAATTTTAGAAAGTTGTAAAGACCCCGCTTTACATACCTCTTATGTAACGACATTACTCAGAGTAGCAATGCACAGTTCAGTGGGCATACATGAATAGTATGAATATACTGATAATGTTGATACAATATTGCTTGAATATAATACAAAATTTTCCCCCACAGGGGGTATACATAATATTTACAGACCTTAAAATAACTGAAAGGTCTTCAGACAGCCAGCAGCATTTCTCTTCGTGCATTCCTCTTCTCTGTTCTCAACACACTTCTAGTGCTCATCTATCTGAATGGTTGGTTGGGGAGGGTGAGATTCGAGGAATCTCAATAACAAACAATACTAACCATTGCATACAAGAAATGCTTTGTGTATGACATGCTTGCTTACATGTCATGCCAACATAATGACATATATGCATGCTCAATGTTTCATATAACATACTTATGGCCATAGTATAAATAGAGACAGAGTTTCACTCATTCACATATGCTTCATACAATTCATCAAAGCAATTAACACATCAATACACAAGCATACAAATCAAGTTATGCAAGTTAGGAAAGTTTACTACCTCTTGGACTTTGTGTCCTTCTCTTGTCCCTTGATCTTCCAACCATTGCTTCTTTTTTGTCACTTCATGGCCCTATATAACCAATGACATTATTAGAGCCATGATTCAGTGCTCTATTCAACCCTCTTTAGGTCTACTTTCAAATGAACATATAGCCATTAGCTATATGTGAATACTTTAACATGGAAGTTCACCTTTCTAATCTCTATTTCAGAATATCAGTTAACATGATTAATTTTAAAAATTTACCATTAATTCTAGGGAACTCCAAATGAGTAGTTCTAATTCGTATGTGAACTATTTGAATATAATTTCACATAAAAATACTAAATTTGGCCACAACAACCACAAAATTCTCAGAATTTCGCCCAACCACACTGTTCCAGGTTTCTTTCCAGAAAACAGGGTAAAATTTCAAAAATTCATATCTCCCAATATACTTATCCAAAAATTACAAAATACCACCATGTTAAATCTCTACATGTATACTTTAAGCTTGTCAAATTCCAGAATTTTTTTACAAGGTTTACCCAATGAAACACTACGCACAACGTCATTGTTTAGACAGGGCAGAATCAACAATATGAACAATCATACTTCATAAATTCCCAAATTCATATACAAACATCAAAAAATCATGAACACTTGTATACCTACACAATTTTGCCTTTCTAAATCCAATGGAATCATCAAAATTACAAAATTCTCATCCCTTCACCACAACCTGTTCAGAACAGAAGGTTAGGGTTCTAAGGAAGATTTTGTTGTTTTCTTGTTTTCTCTTGCTTAATCACCTCCTTACCACTTCTAATCACATGATTAACCATTTAAACACTAAATGGACACATTTAAAGGAAATTTAGGCAGCATTTCCCCTAGGGTTTCATCAGCCCAAATTTTACAAAACAAGAGAAATCAAGGCAAATTCACCATCATCAACAACAACAACATAGTATAAGGCAAGATGATCAAGTTTATGAGATTACCTCTTGATTTCTCTACTTTATCTCTCTAAAATATCCTCTTCCCTCTCTCTCTTCTCCCTTTCTTTGTCTTGCTAACCATGGATTTCAAGAAGAAGAAGAAGTTAGAGGAGGTTCTAAGGAGATTAGGAGACATAAACACCAAGATTTCAAGCTCTTACCTCAGATTTTTGCTTTGGAAACCCTAGAACCCTTGTTATGCTTTTGAAGTGCTCTTGAACTCTCTCTATGATCAGTTTTCACGATGGAATGAGGAAGGAAATATGAAGCAAATGGTAATTAAATGAAGTGGTCAAAGTTACTTTACAAGTGGAAATTTCCCATTGGTCCAAAATTATGGTTTTTGTCTAATATTAAAAAATAATTCTATTTCCCTTTCTTGCTCCCTACTTCAGCCATAATTTATGCCAATTAAGGGAAAAATAAATGGCGGCTGACTTTATTGGTCAAATGACCATTTTGCTCTTACATTTTTGTAATTTTCACACATAGCGAAAAGCTGGGCAGAATTTTCATCAAACTTTGAAAATTCATATCTAACTGTGTAGATGTTCAATTGGGGTGGTTCTAAAGGCTATGTGACCCTTATTGATTCTAGTTTTAAGAAAAATTATAAAATTTTGCCAATTGGAAACTCACTCTTTCCATAGTTATTGTTTTTGGATGCTACCACATAAAATAGCCAATTTCGCTGACCTAACTTCAAAAATATTATGACATATCAAATTGAAGCTTGATAAGTCTACTTTCATTCTAAATTGTTTCATAATTTTTGAACATCATTTTCCCTTTGAAAAATATCACACAATCACCACTGTCATATCGAGAACGATAGCAACACTACTTTGTGTTCTATTTTACTATATTGTGTGTGACTTCTAATTGCTTTATTTTGTCACTCCCAATGCTCTTTAATACCCCTAAGGGTATAAAGAAATGTAGGGAATAAAATCATGCCTTACTAAGACACTTGATAAATTAGGACTTAGCAGTCCATTTGATCTAGGCTTAATCTTAAATCTCTTGTCTCAAATTTTGGGATATTACAAAAGTGACATATAATTATGAATTTTGATTATTTGGCTTCATCTTGGTTTTTAATAAAATTTAATAACTTAATATAGTTATATCATACTTGCCTTGACCGAAAAAAATTGTTAGAACTGGCTGACACCCAAGAGGGGGGGTGAATTGGGTATGTGATAAGAAAGTATGATCTTCTAAAATCTTTTCGCAACTTATCAAATCAATACATGCGAAAGTATAAAATCATATATGCTGGAAATGTAAAAGCTTAGGGAAGAGAATATGCAGACTGTGATTTATCCTGGTTCAGTCCAATCCACGATGACCTACGTCCAGTCCTCAGGCTCCTCCTGAGATTTCCAATCCACTATCTTCTTGTTTATCCGGGCACAAGAAAAGCCTTTACAAATTCACACGAGTTACTCCCCCTTACACACTGTAAGGTTTACTCCCTCTTACGGTAAGTTGAGCAAAGCAATCCCAAAGTCCTTTCTCTCTTGCTTACCCGTGCAAGTCTTATGAGAAGCAACGTTCTCTCCCACTTACACCACTGTAAGTCTTATGAGCAGCAACGTTCTCTACTGCTTGCACCTTGTAAGTCTTATAGGCAGAAAGTACTACTAGCAATTCTCTCTACAAGTTTCCCGTAAGGTAATCAGCCCTCTCAAGGTCCCTCTACCTACCTTGAGTTCAATACAGAAGTATAGATGGTGTGTTTACAGACTCTCTCGTAAAGTAGATAAATCCTCACTGAAGTACAATCAAAATATTCACTCTCAAATGTACATGATATATAAACAGATAAGAACAGAGAGTATGTGATGCGGACGACTTATGATATCAGCATGTTGGCAGTTGGGTTCTCATTGCTCATGTGTTTGGTTACTGTCGTATCATCTCCTCTGATCCTTGTTTGAATACATTGGTTTATATAGAAGATGGTTGAGACCCGTTGGAAGCATTCAAACATTCTGCCCGTTGGAATCTGATCGTGCTTCTGACAGATAACTCATACCGTTGCTTTCTGTTTGCACGTTCTTGGTTGTTCATTTAATTCTTTTGTTGCCCATGATTAGTTGTCAGATAGGTCTTTAAACGTTGATCTGTTGATAGCATCTCAACATACCCGTTGGAGTCGCACTGCTTGTTCTGACAGATTTCCACTTCAGAAAACTAGCCGTTATCAGTGGACGCTCAGCTTCTCGTGAAGTGGTTTTTTCTCTCTCTATGGTCTCTTCATTGTTCTTTCTGTAACAATACATCAAATATCAATACAATGAAGTGTTAATCATAAATATGTTGGATCATTGACCAAAGACAGGATTTCCGCTTTCTGGGTTGCATCACTTCGAGTGACGATGCTTGCCGTGAGTCACCTTCAGACTTGAAGTTTTAACCCAAATGCTTGAGCCCCTATTTCACACTTGAAATAAGTATTAATCAATGTCTAAGAATGATAGCAAGTGAAAACACAAAGATTGCATAACATATGAACCCATTCGGATTGATCGTTGTATTCCATTTTGCTTCGTCAACATAAGAACTCAAGTTCCTCATACCAGACTTAAGTGCACAGAGAAACTTTAATATATCCGGATGGCTTCTATCATAAACTTCCAGAGTGTATTGAATTCCACTGGTGGTGATGAACCAAAAGGACCATATCACAAGAATGAAGACTTGGAGTAATTAAGAGATGGAGGTGTATTGGTCTAGCAACACTGATAGAATCAAACGCATTACTTGAGCTATTGGTTTAATAAACATTGGTGCATATAGGCTTTCACTGGAGATGCATTAAAACTTACTGGAGGTGATTTAATTCAGCATCCATTGGAGGTGATATGGGATATTGGAGTTGCACTGGACTGCTAACACTGGAAGTGATCTGCAGAAGATTTCATATCACTCGAGTGAATTCCATATCACTGGAAGTGATATTGAGAACAGTGAAAAATTCCTCCGGTGAATTCTGTGCCACTGGAAGTGATCTGTGAAATAAGCCATATCACTCGAGTGAATTCTGTAATCACTCGAGTGATCTTCAATATCACTCGAGTGATTAACAATCACTCGAGTGATCTGTTGTTCAGATCACTTTAGCTCTTTCTTTCGTTTGCAATTCTTCAGCAAGCAGGGGTAAATTTCCAGATGACATAACTCTTTGAATATGGCTCCAAAATTGATACATTATATATCCATGGAAAGCTCTTGAAGTCTAGTTTCATATGGCACCAGTTTCAGCTCAATTGGATCAGTGGTTTGAGAGTTATAGGCAAAATACCAAGACTGTTCTATAAAGTGACGCTGACATGAAGGTCCAATTCGAATACTTATATCTCCCTCATCTGAGCTCCTTTGATGTTGGTTCTGGTGTCAAAATGACGTATTGGGAGTCTAGTTTCATATGAAATTGGTTTGGTCTCATTTGGAGTTGTATTGTGAGATATATGATCAAATAACCAGACCTCGCTCAGCTGGACGAAGAACAGAGTTTGAAAAACTGCATATCACTCGAGTGATTTGCTGAATCACTCGAGTGATTTCTATTTTTTTAGAATCACTCGAGTGATTCTGAAAATCACTCGAGTGATTTGTTAAAAATCACTCTGCTACAGTTCCAAACAGTGCCAATTGCTACAGTAACCGTATTGCTACAGTACCCACTGCTACAGTACCATAAAAACTTGAATCTTCATATTTTTCATTAATTCTTGCCAGTTCTTTATTCCCCAATTTCTTTCTTCCATTGCTTGACTAATCTACAATATATGCAACATCAAATAGTTAGTCAATGTAGTAGAAAAGTATACGATGCAAGCTTCTTATGCTTAATATTTGACATCTATATTTGTCATCATCAAAACTAATCATATCTAACAAAAATATCATAGTTTAGAATTTTAAAAGATTATGAGTTGTCCTTGTGGAATTGATTCAAAATCTTGTAAGAGTTAAGAAAGTTGACTTTCTAAAAAAAATATCTTATCTCTGCAGAGGATAATAATGAATTACATTCCTTTAAGGAATTTTTGGAGTGATTTGGTAAAAGTTATAGGTTTCAGGAATTTTTTTTGCAAGAACAAGCTACAATCTCTTATCTATTCTAATGTCATTGCAGAAGATCCGATGGTATTGGCTAATATTTTTTGGTTTTCATTTGTATATCTCATACAATTTTTTTTAATTTTCAAAATTTGCTACCCATGTTCTATAAAATGAATGGAACAAAAAAACTGGATTAGACCGGCCGGTTCAACCAGAAAACTAGTGAACCAACTTGCTGCTCGATTTGGTTTGATGATTAAACCGGAGGAGATGTGACAGGGTGAAAATGCTTAATAAAATAAAAAGCCAATAATTTCCCTTAAATTAGGTGTAAAGTTGGTTAAGAAGGGAAAGAGTATGAGGGCATAAGATTTTTCCACTTAATTGGACATGTGGAAGGTTTTAAACATATATGGAAAAAGGAAGAAACAAGAAAATAACGTGTGTAAATTTTTAAATTAAAATAATATATAATTTGAGGAGGTGGAAGAGGGGTATTATAAACCCATTTTAGCACGTCTTTAGCTCTTATTTTCGGCCAAGAAGAGAGAGAGAGAGCTAGGGCAAAAAAAGAAGAGCAAGAAGGAAGCTAGAAGAATCAAGAAGCAAAACAAGGTAAGTAGTAGTTGAAATTACTTGTTTTTACCTTCAATCTTTTGTAGACCCTCCCTAATCCTCATATCCTTCTTGAAATTATGTAAATTAAGAAGTAAATCAAGGGAAAAGAGGAGGAGGGTGTGTAATACCCAACTTTTTCACCAATATTCCTTGTATGTATATTTGTGATATTTAGTGGAATAAAATGATGAATTTTGGTATGTGTAAATTTATAGAGATATTTCAATCGCCGGTTACGTATAATTTAACCAAATGAAAAGATATGAGCAAGGAAATGATTTATTTCGGTAAATCATAAAATGTAGGGGAAAAATGGTAATTTTTCCATAAAGTGAGAAATAATTATTTTTCCTTAATATTCCTAATAATTTCAGTTATATAGGAATTAAAAAGAGGGAAATGACTATTTGATAATTAGTAGGCCTATTTTAGAGGAATATTATCAAGTAAGGTCAAATAATCAAAAGTCAAATGTTCAAAAGTCAACAACTTGTAAGATGGCAATGTGATAGTGCAAGATCAATATATACTTCCTTAATTCTCATGCATTTTCGGCAGAATAGAGAAGGTAAAAAGGAAATGAAATATTAGACAAAAAATAGAAACACATGGACCAATGAGAAGTTGCCACATATGTTAAAACTATTTGACCTTTAATATATTATCATTCCCTTCATCTCTTCATTCTCATTCTCGTACAAGTCTGAACCAAAAGAGTAAGAGAGAGCTGTTGAGAATGGTGGAGATCTTCATGCAAGGAGGGCTAGGGTTCTTCAAAAACTAAGGTAAGGAAGTTGTAATCTTGAGGTTTAAGCTTTCCAATCCTTCCATAGTCTCCTCTAATCACTTCTCCTTCTTTGAATCCATGATTTTCAAGATAAATCAAGGCTGTGGGAGAGAGACAGAAAATGTTGAGGAGAGAGAAAGAAGAGGAATCAAGAGGTAAACCTCTAAACTTACTTCTCTTGCTTTAGTTAATGATATTGATGTTGTTTTTAGCTTGGTTTATGATGTTTGGTGAGAGATAGATGATGATACCTAAGGGACCTTGATATCTAAGTTTCTCCAAACCATGTCCAATGAATGTCTAAGTAGCTAATCATGTGATTAGAAGTAGAAATGAGGTGATTAAGTAAGAGAAAACGAGAAACTGACATAACTTTTCTAAGAACCTTAAAGTTTTGCCCAGTGCTTGGTGTGAAAAATGAGTAAGAATTTAATGATTTTGATACTTTCATTGAGTTTAGAAGGAAAAATTGTGTAAGGTATGTATATGTTGATGGTGAAGTGAGAAAAGGCTTAGAATGTGAAATGACCAAATTACCCTTAAAAGCTCCAAGTAGGGGGCTGCCAGGGGTATTTTTGTCATTTGGCCCTGAATTTGACCAATTGAAGGTAAAAAATGGATTCTACACGTGAAATTGTGATGGATTGGCCCGAGTCATAAATTTGAGTAAAGTACAGTTAAACCAGGCCTACAGGGGCATTTTGATAATTTAGCATTTTTAGGTTAAGTTAACCAATAGCATGAGTTTGGAGTAATACATAGATGAGTAATGACTCATTATACTACATTTGGGGATTATAGAACTTAACGACTGTCCGTAGTCTAAAACTTGCCCGAGCTCAAATAAACGGAAGGGAGTTGTTAGAGGAAAGCAACCAGGTAGTAACTTGTCTTTCATATGTTATGATATGCAATGTATGATTTATGTATTCATCAAGAATTATCTAACATAATCTGAATATACGGGGTGGTCGCCCAGGGCCTATCTGCACAAGTGGGTGCTCAGCCAATATAACGTTCACTGATGCACGAATGGGTGCCCGAGGCCTATTTGCACGGGTATCCTTCGGGGCCTTGTAATATATCTAGCGCTATGATAGCTCATAAACTACATATGATGCATTGAGTGCTGTTATGATGATTGTATATTGTAATACCTTATCTCTAATAGTACCAAATGAGTATAAATGAGTAGTGAAATCCATTGTGGAACCAAGATTTGAACTCGGATTACCCAAGTTTCAAAATCTTTCACATAGTTCTCACTCTCAACTCAGAATTTGAACCTAGGGTTGAGAGGTTTTTTCATAGGGTAGAAAACTTTTCAATCATTTGCATGAGTTTCACTACGTCCCCAATGCCTTATCGGCTCTTAAATTCATTATATCAGAGTATATGCGAGCGTTTTTCTTTTTGATTAAACTAGAGCAATTCTTTGCTTAAACTACTTTTATTCATCATGTATACATAAAAATGTATAACCACATACAACTACCAAAATCTTTACATCGAATACAAAAGTAGTGCCTCACACTACGATCTTCAATCTTCCTTCATATCCCCTCCGTGCATATCTCCTTGCATTCTTCACTTGTCTAAATGGTTGGTTGGGAGGAGTGAGATTCGAGAGAATCTCAGTAGTAAACAATACCAATATGCATGCAAGATATATATGAATGCATGACATGCTTGCTTACACAACTTCAAGCCAACATAATGACATATTTGCATGCTCAATGTTATGACATACATATGGCCATTGCATAATATAACAGAGCTTTAATCAATCAACTATGCTCAACACAAATAGGTAAAGCAATCACATAAATCAATGCAAAAAAATACATATTAAATACATACAAGCTAGGTAAGTTCACTATATTGTGGACTACTGTCCTTCCTTCGTTTCTTCTTCTTCCAACCATTGGAGCTTATTGAAAATTCTTTCATTCCTCTTCTTTCTTGACTTCTCCATGGCTCTAAGTACCCAACTACATCATTAGATCCATGATTGTGAGTCATTAGAAGTGTATATTAAGGGCTAAGAAGCTAAGGAGGGCTAAATATGTCAATTTCCCTAAAAAACATGAAATGCTAGAATTTGGGGGTCTTGGCCATCAAGATTGTCCCTTGACTGATTCTTGGTCGAACTTGTAAATATCATAACTAATTCTACAAAATTCCAAATTGAGTGGTTCAAAGTTATATTTGACCCTCTTTAAGTCCAATTTAAGGGAAAATATATATATAAGCTAAATGTACTCACATAAGTACAGAGTTCTATTTAATTGGACACTGCTCCAGAATTGCCCAGTTTTACATGACCAAAATTGGAAAAATCATAACTCCTAGTGTAATACTCAAAATATTTCATACTACATATCATTTAAAGCTCATTATGTATTATTTTAATATGGAAAGTTTCATGGTTATTGGATAACATTTGACCACTCAAAAATATGTCACAATGATACTGTTCTAGACTGGGCAGATTAACAACATGTACATACTCACTTCATAAATTTCCAAATTCATATACAAGTATCCAAAAATCATGAACACTTGCATACCTACACAATTTTTCCTCCTAAAGCTAATGGAAGTATCAAAATTATCAAATTATTACTCCTCTTCCATAACACACACAAAACAAAAAGTCAGAGTTCTCGGGAAAAGTTTGTCGGTTTCTTGCTTTCTCTTGCTTAATCACTTCCTTTCTACTTCTAATCAAATGATTAGCTACTTAAACACCTTTCTCCCATGATTATTAGAAAATTGGGCAGCATAACCCTTTAGGGTTTGAGCTTCCCAAAATCATAAACTAAGCCAAAACAACCACAAAATCAACAATAACCACCAACAACACAACATATATAGCAAGAGAATCAAGTTTTGGTGATTACCTCTTGATTTCTCTATTTTCTCTCTCTAAAACATCATTGTTCACTCCCTCTTCTCTCTTGCTTTGTCTTGAAAAACATAGATTTCATGGAGGAGAAGAGGTTAGAAGTGGTTATAGTGTGATTTGGAGGCAAAAATCACAAGATTACAAGCCTCTTACCTTGGATTTTGGTAAACCCTAGCTCTTGTGTTCTTCTTGAGCTCTTGGCTGTCCTCAAGCTCCCTCTCTCTCTCTTTGTGCAGATTGTTGGTCGAAAATGAGGATGGGGAGATGAAAAAAATAAGGACTTAAAGCAATTGTCAAATTGCTTTACACATGGTCACATCCCATTGATCCAATATTCTCTTTTCATCCAATAATTGCATTTCCCTTTTTCTTTTCCTTTAATCAGCCGACTGATAAGTAAAATATTTGCATATTTATTTTCCATTATATGATTATTTTGTGGACTATATTTGAGTTGAATGTAATCAATTTGGGTGTAATTAATAAATAAATAATAATTTTCTTGCAGCCATTTGACAGTACCACATTAAGAAGAAATAAAGAATACATTTAAGGAGAAGTTACTATTCATAAGGCACTATTCACTATAACTATGCACTGTTCATGCATGTACTGTCTGGAATCATTGTAGTAGGGACTGTAGTGGATCACTGTATCATATTGTAGCAGTCGATATGTGTAAACGTGGGGCGGTTTGGTGCGGTTAACTATAGAAAATCACTACAGAAAAATAATGTAGCAGTTTGAAAATGAAGCCTATAAATAGAACTTCTTGGCACCCTAAAATGAACAGGAAGGAAGAGAGAGAGAGAGAGCTTCTATTTTAGAGAGAGAGTTGTTATGTTTAGAATTTATTTCTTGCATTTTTTTTACTTCTTACATGCCTCCTACATGGATGGTGTTACCTCCTATATGGAAGGCCTAGGTAGTCCTCCTTTATGGATGATATATGTTTCCACCTACATGAAAGGTTTTACCTCCTATATGGTAGGCTAGATTTTCCATTTTCATGCATCTTGTAGTTGTATTTTTATGTTTTTGTAATTAATTTTTATGCAATATTTATGATGTTTGTAATTTATTTTGGTTTTGTTTTTAATTTTATCATGAGCTAAATTTTCCTTTTTCTAGGGTGATGATGTAGCTTACTAATGACGTATTGAATCTTAACTTATTAAATCTATTTTTAATTTTTCCTTCATGATTGATTTTTAATTATTGCTTTTAATGCTTTCAATTGACTGGCCACCTCTTGATTAATTTCAATATGTATGTTGAGACCGGAAGGAGATACATGTGTGTGGATCCTATAATTAAAACCATAATTTGCATATGAAATATGAATATATCCATATGGGTTGTGTAGTCTTAAATGAGTTCCATAAATCTTAATGCATGATTAATCTTAATGCATATGAAATAGAATTACTTGACCTTGGAAGAGGCTAGTAATTAAATTAGGGAAACTTGACTATCAATCATGTGGAATCAATTGGACTAGAATAGATAAGTGATTCAATCCAGAATTTGTTAAGTGAAAACTAATCCCTAGGGCTTTTTCTCATATTTGTCTTCACATCAATTGCATTAACATTTTATTATTTTTATTTTGTATTCTCAACCACCAACTGATCAATAAGCTAAATAGTATTAAGATTATCAATTTTGGTACTTAGTGATCAATCCTCATGGGAACTATACTCTACTTACTTCTATATTACTTGATTTCGACAATGTACACTTGCACTTTCTAAATACACCATCCTACACTCATAACAAGTTCTTGGCGCCGTTACCGGGGATTGTTGTCATTAATATCAATACCAAGTAATTTTAATACTAATTTGGTCTTAATATTACATTTATTTTCTTTTTGGTGTCTTTTGTTTCTTTTCAAGTTTTTGCTTAGTACATGACCAGATCGAAGAAGACTGAATTACAACCTTTTGATTATGAGATCGAGAGAACTTTTCGAAGAAATCGGAGAGTTTGAAAGCAATATACTTCAATCAATTCAATGGTAAATCCGGAAGGAGAAGCAGCAGATACCAAAACACTCCGTGACTATGCAACACCAGTAGTCATGGAGACAACTTCTGGAATCAGAAAATCACCAGTAGCAGCCAATAATTTTGAAATCAAGCCTGCAATTATCCAGATGTGCAAGTAAATCAATTCGGCGGTTTATAACCAGAAGATCCCAACACACATATAGCCAGCTTATTAGAAATCTGCGACACATTCAAGCATAATGGTGTTACTGATGATGCCATTAGACTTAGACTTTTCCCTTTCTCACTTAGGGATAAGGCTAAGAGTTGGTTACACTCTCTACCACTGGGAAACATAACTACATAGGATGCCTTGGCACATAAATTTTTGGCGAAATACTTTCCGTCAGGAAAAACTGCTAAATTGAGAAATGAAATTACCTCATTTTCCCAGCATGAACTAGAAAGCCTCTATGAATTTTGTGAAAGATATAAGGAGTTGTTAAGGAGATGTCCTCATCATGGGTTACCAGATTGGTGGACACTGCAAACATTCTACAATGGGATGACGCATACTACCAGAATTCTTGTAGATACTATAGCTGGAGGATCTTTAATGGGAAAAAATCTAGATGATGCCTACAATTTACTTGAGGAGATGGCGGCCAATGCATACTAATGGCCTTCTGAACATCACAATTCAAAGAAGGTACTTGGAGTGCACGAGCTGGATATCCTTACAACTTTATCTTCTCAAGTTGCATCTATATCCAAGCAAGTTAGCTCATTGACAAGCAAGCAAATGCAATTAGTACTCCTCATGAAACATGTGATCGATATGGAGGACCTCATATGAGTACGTAAAGTCAAGATGGACACTCATCCATGCCTTCTCAGTCAGAGCAAGCACATTACATCAGAAATCAAAGAAATGACCCATTCTCAAACACTTATAATCCAGGTTGGCGGAATCATCCAAACTTTGGCTAGAGGAATAATCAAAATGTGTTCAAGCCGCAAGGGAACTACCAGCAACAAGCTCTTCAACCACCAAATCCACCACAACAAAAAGTGAATGTGGAAGATGCGCTGGCTCAACTAACCATGAATACATTTCAATTTATGGCGAGGACTTACACAACATCAATAAAGAACTTGGAGATCCAAATAGGCCAAATTGCAAATATGCTGAATTCCAGACAACCAGGTACTCTTCCAAGTGACACTGAAAGAAACCCAATAGAGCATGTGAAGGCTATTACATTAAGGAGTGGGAAAGAATTGAAAGATTCTGTAATTCTACATAATAATGACGAAGAAAAGAAAGAAAGTGAAGAAGAAAAGAAGGAGGAAGCACAGAACCTCAAGAGGATGATGTGGTACCAGGAAGAATTAGCTTTCCAGATAACCCTCCTCCATATGTACCACCAGTTCCATACCCTCAGAGACTTGTAAAGGTAAAGCTAGACAAGTAGTTTGCAAAGTTTTTGGAGGTGTTCAAAAAGTTACATATCAACATCCCTTTTACAGAAACTCTTGCCTAAATGCCCAGTTATGCAAAATTCATGAAGGATATGAGACAGTTGCACTTACTGAGGAGTGCAGTGCCATTCTATAAAAGAAATCACCACCAAAGCTGAAAGATCCAGGAAGCTTTTGCATACCTTGCACCATAGGTCAATGCAACTTTGAAAGAGCACTTTGTGACTTGGGAGTAAGTGTAAATCTCATGCCTTTATCTGTCTACAGAAAACTTGGTCTTGGAGAGGTGAAGCCTACCACTGTTTCATTACTTCTAGCTGATCGATCAATTAAACATCCGAGGGGTGTCTTAGAAGATGTTCTGGTAAAGGTGGACAAACTCATATTCCCAGTTGATTTCATCATACTCGACATGGAAGAGGATCAAGAAATTCCTATCATTCTTGGGAGGCCATTCCTAGCAACTAAGACAACTTTAATAAATGTGCAACAGGGAAAGTTAACCTTACGAGCTCAAGATGATCAAGTATCTTTCAACATTTTAAAGCCTTAGTCCTTTCCAAATGAAGGTGACACCTATTACAGAGTAGATACATTGACTAGTTGCACAAAAGATGTGGTGAATAAAATTTGCATAGATCAACCATTTACAATGAGAATGGTAAATGTATCAAAATCTACTAATCCTGAAGTGCACAAAGAATATTGGGGAATAAAATCCTTAAATTTTGACTCAAAGGCAGCTGGTAAAAAGAGACTTCTCCAACTCAATAAGCTTGAAGAATTTTGTCAACAAGCTTATAAGAATGCCAAGTTATACAAAGAGAAGACAAAAATGTGTCATGAGAAAAGAATTCTGAGGAGAGAGTTCACACCGAGACAAAAATTGTTGTTGTATAACTCAAGGTTAAAGCTCTTTCCGGGAAAGTTGAGACCAAGGTGGTCAGGACCTTTTACTGTGGTTCAAACATGGCCATATGAAGTTGTGGAGATTCAAGATGGTGATCGAAAATTTAAAGTGAACGAGTATAGGCTAAAAGAGTATAATTACGATGCAATCAATACTTTGAAAACTGTCATCATGTTTGAGGAACCAACATGTAAGTCCTACATTTTAAAAAAAATTAAAAAATAATTTTTCTTTTGTCTAGCTAAAGACATTAAAGAAGGGTGGCTATTTGGGAGGCAACCCAAAACTTCTTTTCTTTTCCTTACTCTTTCATTTTTCTTTCTTACTTACTGAAGCACACAACACTGCATCTTTAAATTTTAGTCTCATTATGGAGGAAATTCTTGTAAAGCTTAAGAACAGGTTCCCTACTCTTCCCAAAGATGTGCTCAGAGAGATCTATAGCTGTCGACTTGAAAGAATGAAGACATTCAAGCATTTAGGCCTTCCTGAGGATGTCCGCTGGATCATTGAAGCTAAGGTACGTTTAATAGGTGAGATTCATGAGTCATTTATTAAACCTATGCCAGGTATGGGAAGAAGCTCTTACTCCAAAAAGAGAAGAGCTAAAAGAATGAAAGTTTGTCCTAAATGTTCAAGGTGGAATTGTGATCAGCGCTGTAGGAGCAAAGGTATGGTTTCTATAAATCGAGAAGATAAAATTAAATTCATAAAGGATGGACTGAGTAAGGAGTCAGTGGATGATATCATTCAGACTCTTGAGACGCATCCTAGTGGTGATGTTCATCGTGTTCTTCTTGATTTATTAGACATATTCAACAAAGAAAAAGAGCGCTACCGTCTTGGGAATCTGATGTTAAAAGACCCTGTTTTCCAGTTTATAAGAAAACTGGATGGGAAGCAAATCCTCTATTCGTAGAAAGCGTTTAAGCCATTACTGGAAGTAAAACCAGAGGAAGATGTGAGCCACAATCACAACTACTGTACATAATCTTGCTTTTGTCTAATCTGTCTTATCTTTTTCAGTAACTTTTGACTTTCTTTACTCACTTTACTTAACTTCTTCACATAGTGGCCCATTGGTCATTCGTGTTTTTTTCAAACTTTTTTGAAAAATGTGTGATTTGCATGATTTTGTTGTCATTGTTTTTGTAATATAAATATGCAATCTTCCATTTGTAAAAACATAAAATGTCTGAGAGAACAAAAAGAGGAGTGGTATCACTCTAAAATATAAATTTACATCTATCTGCATTTTTGGTGAAACTGACTTGGGAAAGGATGGAGAGTTTATACCTGCAGCAAAGGAACTGGGATGTGCATTAGCTGCTAGAAAGATCAAATTCATCTACAGGGGAGGTATCCAGGGCCTGAGAGCAAGTGTGGCCATTACTGCAACCATTAATGGTAGTAAATGTTTGTGTGTAAGGGTAAAGGAGTTATAAAATCACATTTTCTCCTTAGGGCAAGAGTTAGAGGTTTCAAGCTTGCTTGAACAAACGAGACGTATGTTTTACCGTGCTGATACTTTTATCGCTCTACCCGGTGGTTTTGAAATGTTGGATGCGATCTCTAGCATTGCATATTGGGCTAAACTGAACTTTCATAAAAAAATATTATGATTGTTAAATGTTAATGATTTTTATGATAACCTGTTGTCTTTTCTTGATCATGCTGTGGAAACATGATTCATACCCCAAGCGACTCGCCATTCCATAATTTCTGCTCCAACTGTTGAGCAACTACTGGATCAAATGCAAGCCTATGAACCTAAACTAGATCCATTGGTTAAGCAAATAGGTGGGCAATCTTTAGATAGTAGTCAAAAGTAGGATCCAGATACCACTCTCTGGTTGTAACTTTCTTTTATCTTATGGTTTTACTCTTAGCATTTTGGTTTAATTTATTGTGTGTTTAGATTGTTAAAAAAAACCCTTCTTTAATCTTTAGAAGACATTGAGGACAATGTCTGATTTAGGTTGAGGGAGGATTATAAAAAAAATTATGTAAAAAAAAGCATAGTTTCTCCATTAGATAGTTGTTAGTAAAACCATTAGATGCATGTGGTATGCATAGATGACAGAGTAAAGAGTTATTCTTAACTCTTGAGACACATTTTATTAGTTGTATTTTTCCTATTTCATCTTATAAAAAAAATAAGTTTGACCTAATAAAAAAAATTTTATTTAAGTGATTTCAATGAATTTAAGAAGTATATAAGTTTAAAGCATGGATCAATTGAGTTTAGAGATTTTATAGCATGATTGAACAATTGATTGTTGAATTTGGTGATGAATTTTGAGATTGAATGAGCTGAATTTGAAAGTCCTTAACCGTGAGCTTTTGAGCCTATATGATCAATAATGATTATCTTTCTTGTGTGTGATATTCACCTATTAAGTTGTCACTCTAGAACTTGCTTTAAATCTAGTTGAAATTACATGTCATATGCATATTCGAAAATGATAAAGGCATTCATTTTGTTTAGCCAGAGCCAAATAGCCAACCTTGCAATTATACCATTGATAAGCCCCTTTGAGCCTCATTGATTATTTCTTTATTCTCAACCCATTAATATGTGTTTTAATGATATATCAAGTGCTTTTACTTAATTCGAAAGATTAACAGAGCATTTGAAATTTTGTGAAATGGAATTTTGACAAGTGTGGGGGTCTATATATCATCAACTATAAAATTGTAGAAGTTTATGAAAAAAAAGAGAAAAAAAAGATATTTAGTATTTGAATAAAAATTGTGGGTTGTTGTGATGAGATAGGTCTATTCATAAGATGACACATTTTTCAATTGCTCTATTTAGTTTTTAAATGTAGCCATTCATATCATTATTTACATAACTTTTACCTTAGCCCCATTACAACCCTTAATAAGTCCTTTTGATTTGAATTATGCATGTGAATTAAGTAGTGGAGATTGAGATTTTTGGCAAGCTTATGGTAGTGTAATTTTTTCAGGTGAATTTGAGTGAAACACTTACCTTTAACACTTAAGAGATTGAGAAGATGAGATAATTATGAATTTGGTTCAATCATTTTTAAATGAAGTCACCAGTTTATACTTTTGTTGATTCAAGAATAATATGATCACTTTATTCTTTAATTGTATCCTTGTTTATGACTTGACACTTCTGATTTTGTTGGAAGCACTTATTAGTCACTCTTTCTTGTCCGAGGACGTCCAAGAGCTAAGTGTGGGGGAATTTGATAAGTAAAATATTTGCATATTTATTTTCCCTTATATGATGATTTTATGGATATTTGAGCTGAATGTAATCAATTTGGGTGTAATTAATAAATAAATAATAATTTTCTTGCAGTCATGGACAATACCGCATTAAGAATAATTAAAGAAGGCATTTAAGGAGAAGTACTATTCATGCGGTACTATTCACTATACGCTGTGCACTGTTCATGCCTGGTACTGTTTGGAATCACTGTAGCGTCTGTAGCAGGGGGATTGTAGCGGATCACTGTATTGTACTGTAGCGGTCGGTGTGTGTAAACGTGGGGCGGCTCGGTGCGGTTCACTGTAGCAGTACGGTTATTTTTAGAATTTATTTCTTGCATTTTTTTACTGTAGTAGTCTAAAAATGAAGCCTATAAATAAAGCTTCTTGGCACCCTAAAATGAAGAGGAAGGAAGAGAGAGTTGTTATTTTTAGAATTTATTTCTTGCATTTTTTTTACTTCTTGCATGCCTCCTGCATGGATGATTTTACCTCCTATATGGAAGGTCTTGGTAGTCCTCCTTTATGGATGGTATTGGTTGCCACCTACATGGAAGGTTTTACCTCCTATATGGTAGGCTTGATTTTCCATTTTCATGCATCTTGTAGTTGTATCTTTATGTTTTTGTAATTAATTTTTATGCAATATTTATGATGTTTGCAATTTATTTTGGTTTTGTTTTTAATTTTATCATGAGCTAAATTTTCCTTTTTCTAGGGTGATGACGTAGCTTACTAATGATGGATTGAATCTTAACTTATTAAATCTATTTTTAATTTTTCCTTCATGATTGAGTTTTAATTATTGTTTTTAATGCTTTCAATTGACTGGCCACCTCTTGATTGATTTCAATATGTATGTTGAGACCGAAAGGAGATACATGTGTGTGGATCCTATAATTAAAACCATAATTTGCATATGAAATTGAAATATATCCATATGGGTTGTGTAGTCTTAAATGAGTTCCATAAATATTAATGCATGATTAATTGCTTAAAGTCATATAGAAGTATATTGGGTTAGCAATTAATTATAGAATTACTTGACATTGGAAGAGGCTAGTAAACAAATTAGGGAAACTCGACTATCAATCATGTGGAATAAATTGGACTAGAATAGATAAGTGATTCAATCCGAAATTTGTTAAGTGAAAACTAATCCCTAGGGCTTTTTCTCATATTTGTCTTCACATCAATTGCATTAACATTTTATTATTTTTATTTTGTATTCTCAACCACCAACTGATCAATAAGCTAAATAGTATTAAGATTATCAATTTTGGTACTTAGTGATCAATCCTCATGGGAACGATACTCTACTTACTTGACGGAAAGACAAGAACGAGAAGGCGGTGGAGAGAGAGAAGAGAGAGAAAGTTGTGATTCGTCGAAACTCGACCAAAACGACGTTTTCTCTCAAAGTACCCAATACAAACGTTCTTCTACTCATCCTAAGCTTCATTTCTATGATTTTGGTTTCTCGTTTGGAGGTGGTTGGTTCTATCTCGCCGGCCGGAGTGTCGTCGGAATTCTAAATCGAATTCAGAAGCGTGTAGAGGTAAGTGTAAGCTTCCTTCTGACCATTTTGGTTTTTCATTTGGATGAGTATTTTGAGAGTAGGGTACTATTCAACTCTCATTCTATTTGTGTTTTGTTGGCCAAAATGATGTCCAATGGATGTCTAAACGGCTAATCATGTAAGTATAAGTAGAAAGGAAGATATTAAGACAAAGAAAGGGAGGAACCGAAACAACTCTTCTGAGAACTCTATATTGGCTGTCATATGTGTGGTATGAGCAAAGAGTTGGAATTTTATCAATTGTATAATTCCATTGAGTTCAAAAGAGCAAATTGTGTAGGGTTCATGTTGATGAAGAAGTGAGAAAAGGCCTAGAGCGTGAAATGACCAAATTACTCCATAAAGGCTCTAAGTAAAGGCTATCAAAGGTATTTTCGTCATTCGGGCCTGAATTTGATTGATATGAAGTCATAAATGGATTCTGCACACGAAATTGTGTAGGATTAGCCCAAGTTATAATTTTTGTAAAAGTACAGTCGGGCCGGGCTTCTAGGGGCATTTTGATAATTTAGCGTAATTGGGCTGTTACCCAATGAAATGAGTCTAGAATGCTATATGGATGAGTAATGACTCATTAAATGTATTTGGACTTCTAGGACTCGATAGATAGTTGTGCTCGAACTGAAGCAAAGAAGATGGTTTAAGCAAGGACGTGAAGTCCTACAAGTAGTGAACTTACCTTTCCAACATGTGTATGATATGTATGTCTTGCATTGATTATGTGACTGCTTTGCCTATTTATTTTGAACATGTTTGATTGATTGAAGCTCTGTTATATTTGTGCAATGGTCATATGTATATCATAACATCGAGCACGCAGCATGTCATTATGTTGGTATGAAATAGTGTAGGCAAGCATGTCATGCATTCATGTATATCTACATGCATAGTAGTATTGTTCACTATTGAGATTCTCTTGAATCTCACTCCTCCCAACCAACCATGTTAGACAGGTTGAAGAGTACCAGGAGAAGTACACGGAGGAGATATGAAGATGAGTGAAGCTTGAAGCGCAAGGCGCTAGCTTTTATTTGGTGTATTTATATGGTGATTGTATTAACGGGAAGTTATACATATATGTATGTATATGGGATGTATTTTGATATGTATGGATGTTGTATAAGCAGAGGATCATTCTATTGTAAATGTAGTGAACGACTTTTAGTTTATTAAAGTAATCGCTCACTTACTTTGATTAAATGGAACTAAGAGCTGGTGAGGTAATGTAAGGAATGGTGTTTCATTAGACATCATTTTTCCCTTGAAATATGTCACACAAACAAGACTGTCACACCAAAAAATTTACTGGTAGCTATACTACTTTGTGTTTCAATTAATTATGTTGTGTGTGACTTCTAATTACACTATTTTTTCATTGTTTTGTCATTCCCCCAAGCCCTTTTAGTTCACCATAATATTCCCTTTAATACCGCAAGGGTAAAGGAATTTTGGAGAACACAATCATGTCGTACTAGGACACTTTCTAAGTCGAGGCTTAGCAGTCCACTTAATTCAGGCTTATTCTCTAGCCTTTAGTTCCAAAATTTAGGATATTACATATATAATGATTTAGATGTTATATCTGTATGATTGACATTATGTTACTACTAAGATTCTTTCGAATCTCACTCTTTTTTCAAAAACCCATTTACAGTACAGGGAGAGAGCTTTAGGGGCAAAAGGAAGGTAAATGCAGACGGCTAGAGGATTAAGCGCCAAAGATTTTAGTTTTGTTGGATATCTATGTCTATATCTTCGGATGTTTTGGGATATATGTATATGATGTACATAGTTATGTAAGCATGACAAGATTACAAGAGTAACTTTAGTTGATGAATGGTAATTTGGATAAGTAATTATGCTTCCAATTTTAAAGAAGATTCTATAACTAATAACTTATCACGATACGTAAGCAGAGACATGCTCGCACACTCTGATAAATGAACTTAAGTCTGATAAGACTTAGCGAGATAGTGAACGCGTGTGGAAAAGATTTGAGAAAAACTTATTACCTTTGAATTTCCTTTCCAATCCCAGGTTTGAATCCTAAGATAGGATTAGAATTTGTGAACGATTTTCCTAATTCGGGACTTAATCCTGGTTCCACTAGTGATTTCACTACTCTTTTGTACTCATATGAGGCTATAGGAAATGAGGTATCACAGGGTACACGGCTAGAATGAGAAAACAAGAGGAAATAAGGTGAGCTTGAAATACTTATTGTATCTTGATGTATTATGATTGTTGTTAGTGGTTGGTTGATTATTGGCTTGTTTGGTCTTGGTTTGGTGATTTGAGATGCATGAACCCAAAGGGGAGATGCTACCCAAACTTTGATAGATTATGTGCAAAAGATGTTAAGTGATTAGAAGTTGAAAGAAGATGTTTGGTTGGTTGGAAGTTGAAAAATTCCATTTTCCCTAAAATTTGGTAACTTTCGGTCAAGTGCATAACATGGGGTTAGGGCTGGAATTTGATGGATTTGATGATTCCATTGTGTTTAGAATGAAAAATTATGTAGGAAACATGTGAATTATGAAGTGTAAAGGCTTTAGGGTGTGAAATGACAATTTTGCCACTTAAAACCCTAATTGGTGGCTGTCAAGGGTAAAAATGGAAATGTAGTGTAATTTTGTTAAAAATAAGGTCAAAAATGGATTCTACACATGAAATCCTATAGGAATAGCCTGGGTTATAATTTTTAGAAAAGTACAATTATATCAATTATAAAGGGAATTAGACTGAGTTCCCTAGGGGCATTTTGGTAATTACATATTTTTGAGCAAAGATAACCAACTTATAAATCTTAGAATGAGGTATAAATGAGTAATAACTCATTTTTTAATAATTTGGAAATCTTAGGATTTGATATTTGCCGAACCAGACTGAAAATTAAGGACCGATAGAAGCTAGGCATGAAAAGGAGTAAGGTAGTAACTCTATCTTTCATATACTATGTGATTGTTAATATGAATTGTTTGCCATGTTCTGTGTAATGACATGTGAATGGTGGTAATTCTTAGAGCTGGGTGTAGGAAAAGCACAAGTACTACCCTGAGGGAAAATCACAAGTACCTCTAGGGCTGGCAGGTACCCAGTCTAGGTAAGCCAGTGGCAAGTATGAACAGAATAACATTTGCTCTGAAATATTATAGCAAGTAGGGGTCATAAAAGGATATGATCTTGAATTGAGCATGCAGTAAGGTTAGTAGGGGAAAAGTAGTCATTTGTATCTGAACGTCGAGCAAAATAGCATTGTGATAATTGATTGACAAGTAGGGACAAACGACCATTTTGATCTGGACAAAATCATGGTTTAATCATGAATATTGTTTGATAGACATGTGCACATTATTATTATTTGATGCATTATATGCCGCATTGAATGTTTATCTTTCACATTGTATATGATTGATTGTTTGTTACTATTGAGATTCGTTTGAATCTCACCCATTTCTGTAAATAAAATTTATTCAGAAAAAGGTAGCGGCTTTGAAGGCAAGGAGGTATACACCGTCAACTAAGGGTTCTGGTACTGATGAGGAGCTTAATGTTAGTTATCCAATTTCTTTTTATGTATTTTTTAGTTTTGTAAATTACTTTGTAAAAACCCTATGGGGAACTTCCTGTAATGTAATCAAGAATTTTATATTAGTACATTAAACTATTTTTGTATGCCTATTGAACTGTACGTTATTACTATGATAAATGTCAAAATATTAAGGGGTTTGACATTTTCAAGGTTTAGTTTTTTTGCTTGCATTTTCCCCACCTATAAAGAATTAGATTATTTTTTAGTGTTGAATTTAGTATATGCAATTTTAGCCTCTGCATCTGCATGTTGTTGATGCATGATTCATATTGTGAGCATCCCTATTGTTGAATGCAACTACCCATGGATTGGCTGCTAGGTTACCATACTTATGCATTTTGATTCGTTTGGACCTTAAAAGAGACAAAAAGCCTAAGGTTATTAAACTTAGCAATCAATCCAAGGGTTGCTGCAATCGACTATAAGAAGGGCTTGTGATATGAACTAGGCATCAACATCACCTACAAGTCGGGGTTAAAATTACAATCCACACTCCCATCCAAACACTCAATAATGATCTTAGTCCCTTCAAGGAGGGGGCATCCAAATAAAAAAAACTTGAAAAGAACAAAGGTATGGAAAACAAGATTCAACTAACATACGTGTATACAAACTTTTGTCTATAGAATTTATGAATATTAGATTAGTGAAACTTGCCATAATAAGCATGATACAATGAAATTGCATCATTATCATTATCACAAGTTTCACAATCTCAACCTTCATGAATTCTATGGACAAAAATTTGCATATATACACGTATGTTAATTGAATATCGAGCAAGCAAAAAATAAATATCATATTTATTCCGGTTGAATGAAGGTTTTTTTTCGTTCTCCAAATTCTATAGGAATAGCTTGCCAACATTTATCTGCAATATTGAACTGCATGTGTTCATCCCCTATATTCAATTACATGGAGTTACATATTAGATTAAATTATTTAATGCTCTTCACATGTCTACAAAAATATAAGTGATAGCTATAAAAAAATCACTCAACTTGGGCATTTTCACATGTCATTTTGGAGCTCTTTATGCTCCTTTTTATAATGAAAAAAAAATAAATTTGTAGTAAGAAAATTAAATACAAATCCATTGTAATGAAAATAAAGTTTTGACTTACTCATGAATATATGGTCTAATTGGCGCTCATCTAGCCTCTGTGCTATGTATGCAAATGCAATCAAGCTTGTCAACATGTGTACTATATAACATAATTATTGCTTTTGTAATGTACTACATATGTTGATGAACTAAATTGCATTTGGAGCAAGCAACAAATTAAAATAATCATGGCCTCTTCATAAACTCTTTACACTCATGAATATATGGTTTGTTTAGTACTCATTCCCACTTAACTTTGCTCATTGTTCCAAATGCAATGCAACTCATAAATATACATAACAGAATTACCGTACATATAATATACTACATATGTTCATGAGTGCATCACATTTTGATCAAGGAGTAAAGTAAATAATCCTCACCTATCAACACCATCACATATATCACATATTGGATACTTCTTATAAATCAAGACTAAACAAACTTAACTTTCAATCAGTTTTTTGACAAAGAAGGAAAAGGGGTAAGCATCAGTGTTTTGACAAAGGGCACTCATCTAGACTTTGTGCTATTGATTTAAAACCTTTATTCGCCTTAGGTTAAATCAAAATAAACCAAATTATGTAGTGAATGACTCAACTCGGGTCGTGTTGTAATACCCTATTTTTCACAAATACATTTATGTGTATATTTGATGTATATTTAGTGGAATAAAATGGTGAAAAATGATGTGGATGAATTTATGAGAATTTATGGAAAATATGTCAATCGCTGGTTACGCGTAAAATGGTCGAATAAGGATATAAGAGGCGATTAATGTACCGATAAAGGCCTATTATGGTAACAAAAATTCAATAAATTTAATGACATGAATGATGGCCTCATTTAAGTGTCAAAATAGGGTTAAGCCAAAGAAATGGGGGGGAAATGATTTATTTCAGTAAATCATTAAATGCAGGGGAAAAACAGTAATTTTACCGTGAAATGGAAAATAATTATTTTTCCCTAATATTTCCACTAATATGAGTCAAATAGGAATTAAAAAGAGTAAAATGACTACTTGATCATAAATAAATCAATTTTGGTAAATTATTGTAAAGAATGGTCAAATAGTCAAAAAGTTAATGACTTGGTCAACAAGTTATGAGATGGCACAATGGGATGTTGGAGATTCAAATTTTTCTTCTATTTCTCATGTAAATTTAGGTTGGAATGAGGAAGAGAAAAGGGAAATGTGATTAATTAAGGAATAATTCAATTATGTCACACTTAATTAACCCTTCATTATATTATTATTCCCTCATCTCTTCAGCTCCATTATCCCAATCAAACTGATCCAGAAAGAGTGAGAGAGAGCTTGAGAATGAGAATGAGAACTGAACGGAAGAAGGGAAGCTAGGGTTCATCTAATCTTGAGGTATGAGACTTGTGTCTTGTGATCTAAGGCTCCTAATCTCTCCATAGCCTCTCCTCCTCACCTCTCTACCATTGATTTCCTTGTTGGACAATTGAATCAAACACTGGTGGTAGAGAGAGAAAATGTGTAGGAGAGAGAAAGTTGAAGAAATCAAGAGGTAACTTCCTAAACTTGTTCCTCTTGCTTGATTAAGGTTAATAGAGTTGTTTTGGGGTTGATTATGATTCATTTGGTATAAGGTAAACCAAGGAAACCAAAGAGAACATAATATGTAAGTGTCTCCATATCAAGTCCAATGAAATGTCTAACTAGTTAATATATTGGTTATAAGTAGAAAGGAGGTGATTAGGCCAAACAAAACGAGAATCCAACACAACTTTTCTGGGAATTTATTTTCCCTTCCCTGTGTTGGACGTGCAAAATGGATAGGAATTTGATAATTCTGATGCTTCCATTGGATTTAGGAGGCCAAATTGTGTGGGGTCTATGTTGACCCCGAAGTGAGTAATACGTATAATATCTGCACATTTATTTTCCCTTATATAAAGCGTGTTTGGATAACATTTGAGCTTAATGTAATAAATTTGGGTGTAATTGATAAATAAATAATGATTTGACATAAAATAGAATTCATTGGAAAATACTAAATTTTGACCCTACTCCAGTGTTTAGGAAATATATTGAGCTCTAGATGTCGAATTGAGACGTTCTTTATATGGATAGAAAGTTAAGAAAAATTCCTACAACTTTTATGTTGAGGCAAAAACCCAGTTCTGTCCTTAAGAGCTACAAAGTTTGTTTAGAAGTTGAGTACGTGATTTTGTTTAGGTCTGACCTTTGTCCACTAATATGACCATAACTGGAGCTATAAATGTTGAAATGAGGATCACTTATATGCATTTTCAAGCTAAGATCTAGATCTAAAAATTTCATGAAGAGAACAAAGTAAGATTCTAACGTTTTAATCACCAAACGTTAGCTGCAATCAAGGAGCAAGGTGGTCACAAAGTCAATATTGGTGGCTTAGAGTCAAGATTCTTACCTAACATATGGAAATTCTTACACCCAATTCATCTATAAATAGAGGAATTGAAGGCACAAGGGAGGACATCATCTTAGAGTTTAATTTCATGCATTTTTGTTGTTCATGCATACCTCCTACATGGAAGGTTTAGGTAGTCCTCCTTTATGGATGGTATAGGTTGCCTCCTACATGGAAGGTTTTACCTCCTATATGGAAGGCTAGATTTTTCTATTTTCATGCATCTTGTAGTTGTATCTTTATGTTTTAGAATTTAATAATCATATTTTCTGCAATATTTATGAATTTTTCAATTTATTTGTGTTTTATTTTTAATTTCATCATGAGCTAAATTTTCATTTTCCCAGGGTGATGATGTAGCTTACTAATGACGGATTGAATCTTAACTTATTAAATATAGTTTTGATTTTTCCTTCATGATTGAGTTTTAATTATTGTTCTTAATGCTTTCAATTGATTGGCCACCTTTTAGATGATTTCAATATGCATGTTAAGACCGGAAGGAGATACATGTGTGTAGATCCTATAATTAAAACCATAATTTGCATATGAAATAGGAATATATTCATATGGGTTGTGTAGTTTTAATTGAGTTCCATAAATCTTAATGCATGATTGATTGCTTAAATTCATATAGGAATATATTGGGTTAGCAATTAATTATAGAATTACTTGACCTTGGAAGAGGCTAGTAATTAAAATAGGGAAACTCGACTATCAATCATGTGGAATAAATTGGACTAGAATAGGTAAGTGATTCAATCCGGAGTTTGCTAAGTAAAATCTAATCCCTAGGGCCTTTTTATTATATTTTTCTTTACAACAATTTCATTTTCATTTAATCATTTTTATCTTGCAATCTCAACCACCAACTAATCTCTCGGCTAAATAGTATTAAAATTATCAATTTTTGTACTTAGTGATCAATCCTTGTGGGAGCGATACTCTACTCACCTCTATATTACTTGTTTACGGTAGTGTACACTTGTACTTCTAAATACATCATCCTACATTCGTAACAAGTTTTTGGTGCCGTTGTCGGGGATTGCTGTCATTAATATCAATACTAAGTAATTTTAATACTAATATGGTCCTTACATTACATTTGTCTTCTTTTTGGTGTCTTGTGTATCTTTTCAGACTTTTGCTTAGTGCATGACAAGATTGAAGAAGACTGAATTACAACCTTTTGATTCGGAGATTAAAAGAACTTTTTGAAGAAATCTAAGAATTCGAAAGCAGTCTACTTCAATTAATCCGATGGCAAATCCGAAGGGAGAAACAATAGATACCAAAACACTCCGTGACTATGCAACACCAACAATCATGGAGACAGCTTCTGGAATCAGAAAACCGCCAGTAGCAGCTAATAATTTTGAACTCAAGCCTGCAATTATCCAGATGATGCAAGTAATTCAGTTCGGTGGTTTACCAACAGAAGATCCCAACACACATATAGCCAGCTTCCTTGAAATTTGTGACACATTCAAGCATAATGGTGTTACTGATGACACTATTAGACTTAGACTTTTCCCTTTCTCACTCAAGGATAAGGCTAAGAGCTAGCTATACTCTTTACCTATGGGAAGCATAACTACATGGGATGCCTTGGTGTAGAAATTTTTGGCACAATACTTTCCTTCAGGAAAAACAACTAAATTGAGGAATGAAATTACCTCATTTACTCAACATGAATTTGAGAGCCTTTATGAAGCATAGGAAAGATACAAGGTGTTGCTAAGAAAATGTCCTCATCATGGGTTACTAGATTGGTGGCAATTGCACTCATTCTATAATGGGATGACGCATACAACTAGAATTCTTGTAAATATTGCAGCTGGAGTATCTTTTATGGGAAAGAGTCTAGAAGATGCTTACAATCTTCTTGAGGAGATGGCAGTTAATGTATACTAATGGCCTTCTGAACGTCATGTTTCAAAGAAAGTGGTTGGAGTGCACGAGATGGATATCCTTACAACTTTGTCTTCTCAATTTGCATCTATATCCAAGCAAGTGAACTCATTGACAAGTCAAGCAAATGCAATCAACACTTCTCTTGAAAGTTGTGATCGATATGGAGAACCTCATATGAGTACGCAATGTCAAGAAAGACACTCATCCATGCCTTCTCAGTTTGAGCAAGCTCATTACATCATAAATTAAAGAAATGATCCATTCTCAAACACTTATAATCCAGGTTGATGGAATCATCCAAACTTTAGTTAGAAGAATAATCAAAATGTATTTAAGCTGCAAGGGAACTACCAGCAACAAGGTCTTCAATAACCAAATCCACCACAACAAAAAGTAAATAAAGAAGATGCACTGGCTCAACTAACCATGAATACATCTCAATTCATGGCTAGACTGATGCAACATTCAAAAACTAGGAGGCCTTAATAAAGAACTTGGAGATTCAGATGGGCCAAATTGCAAATATGCTGAACTCTAGACAACTAGGTACTCTTCCGAGTGACACTGAAAAAAATCTAAGAGAGCATGTGAAGCCCGTTGCATTAAGGAATGAAAAAGAATTGAAAGATCCTGTAATTCAACAGAAGAAAGATGAAAAAAAGAAAGAAAGTGAAGAAGAACAAAAGGAGGAAGCACATAATCCTCAAGAGGATGATGTGGTACTAGGAAGAATAAGCTTTTCAGATAATCCTCCTCTATATGTTCCACCAGTTCCATATCCTCAGAGACTTGTGAAGGAAAAGCTAGATAAGCAGTTTAAAAAGTTTATGGAGGTTTTCAAAAGCTACATATCAACATCCCTTTTGCAGATGCTCTTGCTCAAATGCCCAGCTATGTAAAATTCATGAAGGACATTCTTTCAAATAAGCGTAAATTGGAGGAATTGGAGACAGTTGCACTTACTGAGGAGTAGAGTGCCATTCTGTAAAAGAAACTACTACCAAAGCTGAAAGATCTAGGAAGCTTTTGCATACCTTGCACCATAGGTCAATGCAACTTTGAAAGAGCACTTTGTGACCTAGGAGCAAGTGTAAATCTCATGCCTCTATCTGTCTATAGAAAACTCAGTCTTAGATAGGTAAAGCCTATGATAATTTCATTACTTCTAGCTGACCGATCAATAAAACATCCAAGAGGTGTCTTAGAAGATGTTCTGGTGAAGGTGGGCAAACTCATATTCCCAACTAATTTCATCATACTCGATATGGAAGAAGACCAAGAAATTTCTATCATTCTTGGGAGGCCATTCCTTGCAACTGGGAGAACTTTAATAAATGTGCAACAAGGAAAGTTAACCTTGTGAGCTCAAGATGACCAAGTATCTTTTAAAATTTTTAAGGCTTGGTCATGTCCAAATGAAGGTGACACATGTTACAGAGTAGATACAATGACCAGCGTCACAAAAGACATGGTGAAGAAAAGCTGTATGGATCAACCACTCGCAATAGGAATAGTAGATGTTTCAAAATCAACTAATCATGAAGTGTACAAAGAATATTGGGCAATAAAAGCCTTAAATTCTGACTTAAAGGCAGCTGGTAAGAAGAGACTTCTCCAACTCAATGAGCTTGAATAATCTAGACAACAAGCTCATAAGAATGCAAAGTTATACAAGGAGAAAACAAAAATGTGGCAGGATAAAAGAATTTTGAGGAGAGAGTTCACATTGGGATAAAAAGTTCTGATATGCAACTCAAAGTTAAAGCTTTTTCTGGGAAAGCTGAGATCAAGGTGGTTAGGACCTGTTACTGTGGTTCAAACATGGCCATATGGAGCACTGGAGATTCAAGAGGGTGATCAAAAATTCAAAGTGAACGAGCAAAGGCTGAAAAAGTATAATGACGGTGTAATCAACACTTTGAAAACTGCCATCACTTTTGCGGAAAAAATAGGTAAGTCCTAAACTTTAAAAAAATAATAATAAAAAAATTAAAAATTTTTTTAAATATTTTTATTGATTTGGTCTTTGTCTAGCTAAAGACGTTAAAGAAGGGCGGCTATTTGGGAGGCAACCCTAAATTTCTTTTCCTACTCTTTTATTTTTCTTTCCTACTCCCTAAAGCACTCTGCACTACATCCTTAAATCTTAATTCTCATTATTGTCATAGAGGAATTTCTTGCAAATCTCAAGAACAGGTTTCCTACTCTTCCTAAAGATGTGCTTAGGAAGATCTATAGCTGTAAACTTAAAAGAATGAAGAAATTCAAGCGTTTAGGCCTTCCTGAGGATGTCCACTGGATCATCGAAGCTAAGGTACGTTTAATAGGTGAGATTCATGAATCATTTATTAAACCTATGCCAGGAATGGGAAGAAACTCTTATTCCAAAAAGAGAAGAGCTAAAAGAATGCAGGTCTGTTCTATATGTGTAAGGTGGAATTATGATCAGCGCTGTCGAAGCAAAGGTATGGTTTCAATAAATTGAGAAGATAAAATTCAATTTATAAAGGATGGACTTCAGACTCTTGAGACGCATCCTAGTGATGATGTTTATCGTGTTCTTCTCGGTTTATTTGACATATTCAACAAAGAAAAAGAGCACTATCATCTTGGGAATCTGACGTTAAAAGACCCTGTTTGCCAGTTTATAAGAAAACTGGATTGGAAGCAAATCCTCGATTCATATAAAGTGTTCAAGCTGTTACTGAACGTAAAACCAGAGGAAGATGTGAGCCACAATCACAACTACTGTACATAATCATGCTTTTGTCTAATCTGTCTTATCTTTTCAATAACTTTTTGACTTTCTTTACTCACTTTACTTAATTTCTTCACGCAATGGCCCACTAGTCATTCGTGTTAGAAATTTTTTCAAACTTTTTGAAAAATGTGTGATTTGTATGATTTTGTTTTCATTGTTTTTGTAATATAAATATGTAATCTTACACTTGTAAAAACAAAAAATTTCTGAGAGAAAAAAAAGAGGAGTGGTATCACACTAAAATGTAGATTTACATCTATGTGCATTTTTTGTGAAACTAACTTGGGAAAGGATAGAGAGTTTATACCTACAGCCAACAAATTTGGAAGAGCATTAGCTGCTAGAAAGATCAACTTTGTCTACGGGGGAGGTGTCCAGGGCCTAAGGGGAAGTGTGGCCATTTTTGTAACCATTAATGGTGGAAAAGGTTTGTGTGTAAGGGTGAAGGAGTTGGAAAATCACATCTTTTCCTTAGGGCAAGAGTTACAGGTTTTAAGCTTACTTGACCGAATGTGACATATGTTCTACCGTGCTGAAGCTTTTATCGCTTTACTTGGTGGTTTGGAAACATTGGATGGGATCTCTAGTATTGCATATTGGGCTAAACTGAACTTTACAAAAAACATTAGGATTCTTAAATGTTAATGGTTTTTATGATAACTTGTTGTCTTTTCCTGATCATGTTGTGTAAACAGGATTCATACCCCAAGCGACTCGCCATTCCATAATTTCTGTACTAACTGCTGAGCAACTACTGGATCAACTGCAAACCTATAAACCTCAACCAGATATATTAGTCAAGAAAATAGGTGGGCAATCTTCAGACAACATTTAGAAGCAGGATCCAGATACCACTCTCCGGTTGTAACTTCCTTTAATCTTAATGGTTTTACTCTTAGCATTTTGGTTTACTTTGTTGTGTGTTTAGGTTGTTAAAAAAATCTTCTTTAATATCTAGAAGACATTGAGGACAATGTCTGATTTAGGTTGGGGGAGGATTATAAAAAAATTATGTAAAAAAAGAAAAATAAAAAAAAGCATAGTTTCTCCATTAAATAGTTAGTTAGTAAAACTATTAGATGCATGGGGTGTGAAAAGATGGCAGAGTAAAGAGTTATTCTTAACTCTTGAGACACATCTTATTAGTTGCATTTTTTTTCTTTCTTTTTGTTTCATCTAAAAAAAAGAGAGGTCAGATTAAAATAAAAAATTAAAAAACAAATTTGTATGAGTGTTTTTCAATGATTTTAAGAAGTATATAAGTTTGAAGTATGGAGCAATTGAGTTTAGAGATTTTATAGCATGATTGAACAACTGATTGTTGGATTTGGTGATGAATTTTGAGATTGAATGAGCTGAATTTGAAAGTACCTAACCGTGAGCTTTTGAGCCTATAATGATTATCTTTCTTGTGTGTGATATTTACCTATTGAGTTGTTACTCTAGAACTTGCTTCAAATATGGTTGAAATTACATGTCACATGCACATTCGAAAATGATAAAAGCATTCATTTTATTTAGCCAGAGCCAAAAAGTCAACCTTACAATTACACCATTTATAAGCCCATTTGAGCCTGATTGATTATTTCTTTACTGTCAACCCATTAATGTGTTTTAATGATATATCAAGTGCTTTTACTTATTTCAAAAGACTAATAGAGCATTTGAAATCTTTGTGAAATGAGCTTTTGACAAGTGTGGGGGTGTGTATATTATGAACTGTAGAATTGCATAAGTAAGAAAAAAAAGAAAAAAAAAGAAAAAAAGAGAGAGAGAAGTTAAAAAAAAGAAAAAAAAAAGAAAAAGAGCATGTTTAGTTTTGGAATAAAAATTGTAGGTTGCCGTGATAAGTCTATTCATAAAATGACCCATTTTTCAATTGCTCTGTTTATTTCTTAGATGTAACCCTTCATATCACTATTTACATTCCTTTTACCCTAGCCCCATTACAACCTTCAATAAGTCTTTTTGATTTGAATTATGCATGTGAATTCGGTAGTGGCGATTGAGATTTTTAGCAAGCTTATGGTACTGCAATTTTTTCAAGTGAATTTGAGCGAAACACTTACCCTTAAACGCTTGAGAGATTTAGAGGACGAGTCACAATTATGAAGTTGGTTCATTCATTTTCAAATAAAGTTATCAGTTTATACTTTTGTTGATTCAAGAATACTATGATCTCTTTCTTTATTATTTAATTGTGTCCTTGTTTATAACTTGACACTTCTGATTTTAGGCTACCGTAAGGATTCATGCCATCCGTGCTAAGCCCAAGCCTAAGATTCCTAGGCTCTTTGCCGAAGTCAAGAAACAATTGATCAAGTTTCTTCCACTGAGAAGAATCAGCTGGATGTCGAAGCTTTCCATCAAAAATCCTCTCATCTGCATGCTATCTTAAATTTTTGGCATCAATTTCATTAGCAAACAGCCGTTTGAACCTCGGTATGATAGGAAGATACCACAACACTTTTGCAGGGGCCTTATTTGATTTGTATCTGGGGGTTTCACATATCGGACACTGCTCTTTCTCTGTATGCTCTTTTCTGTACAATATACAATCATTAGGGCATGTATGGATCTTTTTATACTTCATCTCTAGTGGACACAGTATTTTCTTCGCATCATAGTATCGGCAAGGCATCACGTTATCATCTGGAAGCATGTCCTTGAAGGCTTCAAGTGCTTCTGAAAAACTCTTGTCGCTCCATTCATGTCGTGCTTTCAAGCTTACCAATTTCAATATAGCTTTCAACAATTGGTATTTTGTGCACCCCGGGTACAGCGACTTCTCAGAATCACTGCACATATTACCATATGCATATGATTGCTCAAAAGCCTCTTCTCCAACATCACGAATAATCCGGTCATTCAGAACCGTGTCATTATCATCAAAGGCGACCCCCTTGTTGAGTTGCGCTTGGAATTTCTATTTCTTCACTATGCCATACCCATACTGTATAACTCTTACAAAATTCTTCACAAATTAAATGTGTATATATATCTACAGCACTAAGTCGCTTCTCATTCAGACATTCTATACAAGGACAATAGAACATCCCACTATCATCATTACCAAAATTTCTTCTAGCAAATTCCAAAAAATCCCCCACCCCATTATCATATTCAACACTAGTCCGTTTAACGTTTATCCAACTACGATCCATATATTTTAACACCTTTTTTTCTTCTCTTCTGTATATTAACTGCCCTGGAAAAGGCAGGAGTATGATGAGAGTATGAAAAGGTTACACTCATCAATTTATCTAGTTTAACAGAATTCTTCATTAGAATTCCGCATAAGATATAATTGCAGTCTATTCCATTTTCTTCAAGTAATATGGAAAATGTATCAACATACACTAGCAATTTCAGGACTTCAATTAGACCACATACACAAGAATTGCTTTAGTCTAAACCTCAAATCACCTCTCAAATTTAGTTTCAAAACTAATTGAATATTATGTAACAATTTTCTAATCAGCCATTCATGAGCATACATGCCAGGAAATTTGACACAATAACTTAAGCAATCCAGAGACTATGAAAACTAGCAATTATCAGTACCCTGATCCTCAAATAATCAAATCACACCAGTTCAGGACACCGTTAATTAAGCTTCACCAATTAATTTTCATCAAAGTAAATGTCATTTTTTCTCCATTTCTATTTTAATTCCTAGTTCAATTATAGTACAGATTATTCTTGGACAGACAGTGAATACACAATGTCTATTTATACGGAGCATTGAGACAGGGGACATTACATGTTTGAAGTAACTTAGACCAAGGCTTGAGGCGCAGGAGGAGAGGGGTAGCAGTGGCTGGAAAACACGCCGAAGTGAGATAAAGGCTGGAGAAATAAGAAGCTCAGCCATCCTTCACGATGGTACTCACGGTGACTTCTTCGCAGCAACGGCACGTACGAACGGAGAAGGAGGGAGTATTTCAAACGCCCATAATAGAATATGAAAAAGAAGGTGGAAGCGGCGGCGGCGACTGGAAGGGTGGCCGGAGAATAAGGCAGAATATCACCTACTGCGTTGGACTTGAGCAGTTCACGGCGGTGGAAGCAGAGGGGGAAGTGAAACGTAACTGATGAAATGAACTTTCGCGGCCGACTAGGTTTGAATATTAGACTTTTAAGACCGGTTATTTAAATAACCGGTCTTAAATTATTGACTTTTAAGACCGGTTATTTAAACAACCGGTCTTAATAATAACGTCATTTTTTTATTTATTTTAATAATTTTGTTTTTCAGACCGGTTGTTTAAATAACTGGTCTTAAATTATTGACTTTTAAGACCGATTATTTAAAAAATCGGTCTTAATTTGTTTTTGAGACCGTCTGTTTATATAACCGGTCTAAATAAGGTTTTTTTAGACCGGTTGTTTAGACAACGGGTCTAAACAATTGATTTTTATTACTGAATTGCCACTCCGCCTTTCTTTTAGACCTTATTCGGAATAACCGGTCTAAATGATGCGGTCTAAAATGCCTATTTTGTACTAGTGTGCCCAAGTGAAGAACTCAAGTTGGGATTGAAAAATCGAGTTTGGGTTGAAGTAAACTTGAGTTTGGCATCAGAAATTCAAGATCAGGCATCAAAATCTGAAGAAACTCAAGTTCTCGATGACTCGGTTCATCCCTGTTTTACGTTCAGTTTGAGAAAGATTAAGTAATTCAATCATATCTCCCAAACCACAACTCCGATTGAGACGGAACTAGTGAAATATGAAAATAGACTCCCAATACATCATTTTGACATCAGAACCAACATCAAAAGAGCTAAGAGGAATCATATATGAATGTTTGAAGCTGAAATTGAAACACCATCATATTCCAAAACAGCTTTTGTATTTTGGACATATCTCTCAAACTACACATTTAATTGAGCTTAAACAGGTACCATATGAAAGTAGACTCAAAGATATTTCCATGAATATATCATATGTCAAATTTGGAGTTATATTCAATATGGTATGACTTTTGGAAGTCGATGCTTGAGAATACATACGCTATCTACATTCGTTGGAACATAACTTGAAGAATACATTGAGTTTGGAGCTTATTCTTCTTGCATTGGAATGTAAACAATAAGAGCTTTCTAATGATCAATCATTTATCATATTTGGAGTAAAAAATGAATGGATCATATTTTGAGTCCACTATTCACACTCACGCAAGCATGTTCCAAAAATCTGATATACACTCGAGTCATGAGAGTTTTGGAGTGAGAGTTTGTTCCAGAGATGTACCAAGATCAGTTGATATGAAGTGTACTTGAGTTTGGAGGCAAGAACTTAAGTTCTATAATAGACTTGCACTCGATTTATGGAAGTTCTTAGGCGAGAGTTTGTACCCGAGAGATTTGCAACCGTGAAGAAAAGGAAGTGCACTCGAGTTCACAATAATGCACTCGAGTTCTCCATCTCACTGCACTCGAGTTCAGAGAGTGTTGGCATGCAAGTTTGTTCCTGAGAAGACTCGCTTTGAGAAAACAAGCTGTGCACTCAAGTCCTACTACCTGCACTCGAGTTCTGAAGAGATTTGCACTCGAGTACAACTTTGCACTCCCGAGAGTTTGCATCAGAAAACCTTGCAGAAACTAGAAAACAGCTGAAGCACTTAAGTCCATTCATGAGCACTCGAGTTCTTATGTGTTTGCACTCAAGTTAGTGTTTTGCACTCTTGCGAGTTCCTGGCCGAAACTACCTGGAGATGTGGAAACATCACTATGCACTCGAGTTTCAGAGAGAAAACTTGAGTTTGCGAGACGCAGAAGTAAAGTAAATTTTTGTGATCAATCCGAATATGCCTAAGTGTTATCTAATCATTATGTTTACACTTGTTTCTTTACTTAAACATCAATTAACATATCTTTCAAGTGTAGAACAGAAGATCATACACTCGGATTTTGAAGGTCATTCATAAAGAACATCCTGAAAATGATGAGACCCAGAACGTAGAAAACCAGTCTCTAATTGTTGATTTAATGTATTCATGACTAATGATTCATTGTATTAGTATTTGATGTATTATTACAAAAAGAACAACGAAGAGACCATGCAGTGAGGAAAAGCTATTTCACCTAACGTAACGACTAGTTTTTGAAAATATGCTTAACGGTCAAATGAAGTAACGACACTCCAATAGACAGATGGAAAACAACGGATCAAGATTCAATGACAAAAAATCATGGGCAACAACCATATTCAACAAACGGTTCAACAAATAGCCTAACGCTGAAGCATCTTTCGGATTAACGAATAAACTGTAAGAAACGTTAAAGCTTCTGTTAGAGCACAATCAACGGGAAAATATTCGAATTTCCTCAACGGCTCTCAAATAATCTTCTATATAAACCAAAGCATTCAACAACGAATTATATAGAGCGACGAGAACCTAACTACGCCAACATGATGTCATAAGTCTTCGTCTCACACACTCTCTGATCTTCTCTGTTTTCTATATCATGAATATTTGAGAGAGTGATTATTTTGTATTGTACTTCAGTGAGTATCTTACCCACTCTATGAGAGAGTCTATAAACACTTTATCTATACTTATGTATTGATCTCAAGGTAAAGGGACCCACTTATGTATTAAAACAAATAGGAAGGTTTAGAGTTTCAAGAGAAGGTTAAACTTGATAGTATTTTATACTTCCTATTTGTTTTAAACTTGATAGTATTTTCATAGTAGATAGATCCATTTATTCCATGTTGAACAACACTTGTAATAATGCAATATTAATAGGGAAAATCCCATATAAAGTTGCTTAAAATAGGAAAATTCTAAATCAAGCTGTTAAATTCAACAAATCCTTAATTATGTTAGTGACCCAATTTAAAATTTTAAAATATAAATAAAATGATTTTATTGCATTCTCCTCTTGTCTATTATTTTTTTCTCACTTAAAGAGTTTTTTTACTATAACTTAGTTTTTAAATAAGAGGGGGAAATTATTTTTTACATAAATGCATGATTATATATGTTAACATTAATATATAGTAAAATAAAATATAATTTATCTAAATCAAAGGAATTTTCTGAAAGAATTATCACAAATAATTCAAGCCAAAAAATAAAAAGGAAAACATAACCCCAATATCAATTAAATGATTTTTATTTAAATATTGTCAATAAAAAATTTATTTTTGGGAGAACTACACTTAAATTTGTTTTGTTAATAAAAATAAAACCAAACTTTATTAATCATAGAATTCTGACATGTGTGATATTTAGTTTATTTTTTTACGTTAATAAAACTTTTTTTTAAATTCTCTTAATGAAAATATTTGATATATAATATCACAAGTAAGATTTTTGTATTAATTTTTTTCTTATCCAAAAAAAATTCAAGTCGAAATAAAATTTTATATTCTAAATATTTAGCTAAAAATTATTTAATTGTTTTTGGGTTATGCTTTCCTTTCTTTTGGCTTGAATTATTTTTTATGATCTTTCCAAACTACAAAAAAAATTCTTTGATTTAAGCGAATATTTTATTTTATTATAAATTAATGTTTTTATATATATTCACTTATTAAAAAATAAATTAGAAAGCACTAAAACCCTTTTAAGATGAGAAAGGAGACAAAGAGAAGGTAATAAAGTTATTTAACTCATATTTTGAAATCTTAAATTAGGTCGATAACTTAATTAGAGATTTATTGAATTTACCAATATGATTTAGAATTTCCCCATTTCAAGCAACTTTACATAGGATTTTCCCATATTAATATGTGATGTTGGTAAGTAGATAGATTCATTTATTCTACTGGTCTGTATTCAGCCTCATCTTTTAACAATCTTCATAAAAAGCCCTATACTATAGCTTGAATTAAATGGGTCAGGGACATTATTCTGGAACTAAATAGTAGTTAAAATTAGATCATCCCTTTATTTTCAATATGACATATCAGGACAAAAACCTCAACCTCACGTGTTATAACTATAATAGTTTTAGTTAAATCATGTATTGCCCTTTTTAATTTCTAGTGGTTTGTTATATCATGAAATGAATACGGTTTCTATATTTATGATTGCATTTATTATTATAAATATTGAAGCAGTTAAGTAAACCATACCTTACTTTTAATGATGTTCCATTTCAGTCATAAATTAAGAAGCTTTCAAGTATTCTTATCTCTTTTACGCTAATTATATTGTCATGTATTTCCATATTGCTTTTTATTGTTGTAATGTTGTTTCATAATGCTTATTAACAGATGGTGAAAAGGTTTAGAAACTTGGCCAATACAATCGTCAACAAAGAAACCGTCCAATCAACTCCAATTACAGTAGAACAAGAAGCTAGGGAAGCATAAGCAAATGCTGAAGTAGAAGTAGATTTAGACGAAGATGAAAGACCATGTAAAAAGAAAAAAAATCAAATGTTTAGGACTATTATGGGAAAGTACAAATCTACCCAACTACAGGAAAGCACACAGCCAAGTGTAATTACTACTCAAAATAAATTATTTGCTATTATACTAAACAAGGGGCTTCTGGATTGCGGAGACATTTAGATATATGTCCTAAAAATCCAAAAAAGGAAAACAAGAACCAACATTTGCTTACAACTCAGATAGGGTCCTCTAATACTGTGACTTCTCATTTATTTAGTCAAGAGCAATGCAGAAGTATTGTAAAATACATTATATTGGAGGAGAGGCCTTTCCAAACCATGGAATCAGTTGGGTTTAGAGCGATGATGAGTGATGCAAAACCCCACCTTAAGGTCTCCCACGATCAATGATTACTAAGATTGCTACAAGTTGTATCTCTTGAAGAGGCAACAAAATTGAAAAAGTATTTTGAGACTACAAAAGTTCTACTATCCTTTACTATGGATACTTGGACTTCAAATCAGAATGACAATTATATGTGCTTGATTGCTCATTGGATTGACGAGAGTTGGACATACCAGAAGTGAATCTTGAATTTTTTGTGTAGTTGAAAACTATAAGGGTGAAACAATTGCATATGTAATTGAGAAATACCTATTGTCTTAGGGGATTGATAAGGTGTTTACTTTCATTGTGGATAATGGTTCTTCCAATAATAGTGCATTATCAAGGTTGAAGTCCACTTTCAAACATTTGAATGGTTTAGTATGTGATGGGGACTTCATACACTTGAGGTGTTGTGTACACATTTTGAATTTGATTGCTTATAATGGTGTAAAGGATATGCACGAGCCAGTTGAAGCCATTCGGAATGCCATTAAATTTGTAAGATCTTCTCCTTCAAGGTTTCAAAAGTTCAAGGCGCTTATGGAAAAAATAAAAGTTGAATCAAAGGGTTTACTAAGCATGGATTGTTCAACTAGGTGGAATTCAACTTATATAATATTAGAGAGTTCCATTTAATTCAATAGCATGTTTGAAAGGATGGCCTCAGACGATAACTATAAAAGATACTTCTTTGATTAAGGTTTAGTTGGTCCTCCTATGGATGAGTCATTCCAACAAGCTAGTGAGTTTACCAAGTTTTTGAAATTATTCTACAATGTCACTCTAAAATTTTAGGATCACTTTTCATGACCTCACATTTGGCCTTCCAACAAGTATCAAATCTTGCTTTTATTCTCAATAAAGCTTTAACTAATTGTAGTTCTTTTTTTGTATGCCATGGCTAAGAGTATGAAGAGAAAATATGATAAGTATTGGGATCGGTTACAAAACTTTAATCCTTTGTTAGTGATTGCAATGGTGCTTGACCCCAGGTATAAAATGAAGTTTTTAAAGTATGCTTTTGATGTTATATATCTTAATGATCCTGATAGTTATGTAGACATGATACAAAAAGTCTCAAATGTCCTATATCATTTGTTTGATCATTAGTCAAGTGTTCTTAGCACATCTGGGATTGTTATTAAGAGTTAGAGTTAAGCACAAGAAGGAACTGAAAGTAGTTGCAGTGTTGTAACAAATGCTGAAAAAGATACTTTTATATTGATATGGAAGAGAGTGAAGCAGAGAGAAGATTCAGGGATGCTAATTAGAATAAGATTAAGATAGATAAGTATGCGGAGTTGGACAAGTATCTTCAATTTGAGTTAGTTGAAGGTTATGATCATGATTTTCTTATTTTACATTGGTGGAAAGTATAAGGTAATAAGTATAAAGTCCTATCCATGATGGCACATGATGTGTTGGTTGTTCCTGTTTCAATCATTTCTTTAGAATTGGCTTTCAGCACAGGGCCACGTCATTGATTCATATAGAAGTTCATTATCACCTAAGATGGTCGAAACACTCATTTGTGCACAAAATTGACTCTCTCCATCCACATTACTCCTAGCCGAACTTGAATCACTTGATATTGATAACTTCAATATAATACCGTCTCTTATAAAATATTTGATGAGTTCTAGTTATATAATGTTTACAAACTTGAGACACTTTCAGGAAATAGGTTATTAAAGTCTCAACTCTAATATAGAGTTTGATCATGTGATTAAGTGGATTTTCAAAAAATTTTGTATGATCTCATACCAGTTTGCAAAATCATTACCCTCATCAATTTCAAAATCGTTTATTAAAAATGTAGAGCATTCTCTAGCAATAGCCCGCGTAGCGGTGGTTAAATTATGGGCTTTTGGTGTTTGGTTGCCCGATTATAGTTCAATTGTTTCTTTTTAATACTAGCGCGTTACCAAAAGTTCAACGTACAGACTACAACTATTATGATCAGTGTCGTGGTTACTAGTACTACTACCGCTACTTCTATTTAATCATATACATATTTTACAATCATCTAAAATAAAATGATAATCATCAGTCTATAATTACTCCACCTTCTCTTCGTTCTTCCGTATTACCTTCTTACCCTTAGAGCCAGATGCCTTTGCTATGTATCATTTATTGAAAAAAGATGAGATTCCAAAGAATCTCAGTAGTACACCAATCACAAATATGATATGCAAAATCCTAAATATGTAAATTAAAGCATCATAGAGCGCTTACGAATTATGCAGCAAATAAAGGGCTTAACAGGTCCCTTATCACAAAATCACAGCGCTTGATGGTTACAGTCTGGCTGCCCAAGGCCTTTGCCTCATACAAGGTGCAGTCACGGGCTTTCTGCCTTAAGCTTTCCTAGCTCAAGACGCCCCTAGGTAACTCCCAGTGCAACTTGTACTTATAGGTCTTACTGCCTAGGGACTAACTGTCCCACACATGTACAGATGACTGAGAATATATACAGAGCATCACATATGATAAAAGGGATAGGGTACTACTTAGAAATACTTCCAATTTTAGTTCTTGTTCCTTGTCTCTCAGGCGTCCTGAGCAAATGTCGAATCCTATAATTTATAATTCACGGACGACGAGTTATTACTTGTCCCAATTTTTAGTAACTCAAGACACTTTGGTAGGTTATCATTATAGTTAATACATTAGGCCCAATGTATATTTAATTGGCTCACATCAACTCTAAGTGTTGAACTTAACCATTAGAGTTTCACTTTATTACAAAAGTACCCTTACTTTTTGTTTTTCACATTTACGCAATTCTGGAATAATTTTCAATAATCTTTGAAAGTTCATATCTTGACCTAGGAATATCCAATTAAGGTAGTTCTAAATTCGATATCACTTATTAAGTCTATTTTAAGAGAAAAATACTTTCTACTACCACCTGTCTAAGCATCATTCCCAATTTCAAGATTTTCCCCTACTGCCAGAAAATCTTTCCAGTTTTGTTAATCTAACTTCAAGCACTCATAACTCCTAGTGTACTACTCTAAATCCTTCATATTACATATCATTTTAAAGCTTATTATGTCTACTTTAAATTTGAAAATTATTACCATCAACAAATGAAGTTTGAATAGTGAAATTTTTATCAAAGAAAATCTGCTAGTCAAAACATAATACTAGCAGCAACTACAACAAAGTTCCAACCTTTTCATTTTTCATTCTAAGGGTCTATTTGGTAGGAGGGAAATGGAGGGGAAAGGAGGGGAGGAAAATTTTTTATGATTTAGATTTTAAAAAATTGAAGAAGTGGGGTTATAAAATTTTAATAAAGATAAGATATAAAATAAAAAATTAAGAAAAATTAACTAAAAACTTCCAACCCCACTTCTTCAATTTTTTTAAATTTAAGTCATAAAAATTTTCTCTCCCCTCCTTTCCCCTCCAAATCCCTCATACCAAACAGCCCCTAAATCATTCAAGATTATAACTAGGAGCTATTTCCACACCATTTTTTGTGTAGAATTCAATGGTAAACTCAAAAATACTAAAATCACACTCCCTCTGCCGATTTTTACCTCTGACCTAAATTTTTCTCCCAACACCAGAAAAATCTAATTTTCATTTTTAACCACCAATAAGTCTAATACATCATTTATCATCATATATCACCTTATATATGATTAAAAACATATTTTGCCTCAAAAATACCCTCTGGCTGAAATGTTAGGGGATACCAAGAACCAAGAAAACTCAATGAAAACATAAAGTAATTGGTTAAAATTGAAGCCAAGGTTTACCTCTTCATGTTAAAAGGAAGTTTCCTCAAGGACTTACCAGACGATAATGGTGATTCGAGGTCAGAATTAGCTCCGTACTCAGGAAATGTTACTATTCCTCCTCCTTTTCTCTTCTTTCTATGTTGTGTTAGTTTTCTCTAATTTTATCCTCTCTCTCTCTCTCTTGCTAGCCAAAATGGCCCCTTAAAGAAGAAGGAAAGGTGATAATTTGTTCTTGAAATCTAATAGCCTTAAGGTGTGCCAAGTATCACATGTTGTGAGCTCCTCCTTGCCATGTGTCATCAAGTTATTCGTCCTCCTTTTCCTCTCTCTTAGGTGGCATCATAATTGTCAAGGGAAGGGAGAGGCCTGACAATTTCCCTAAACTCCTGAGTTCGGTGTTTGAGAAGTTAAGTACGCAACCGAGCTGGAGATCGGTGGATTCCCGAGACTTAGGTGCTAGGTGGCACGCTCCAGAGATGCCAACACAAAAGGCATAAAGGTGAGTGTAATGATGAGGGATACTTGTCACCTCCTTACTCTTCCAACATAAAAGTGTAATTGTCCTATGTAATGATTAAGGGACACTTGTCATCCTTTTGTGAAGCCAACACAAAAGATAGGTCATGATTGCTTACTTTATTAAAGTTACTTTATCAGTGCTTACTCAGGATTCTACTCGGGTTTTACTCAGGATCGTGACACGTGTATCGAGGCCTACTATATGGCATCCCACTCCCCTGAGTCTTGAAAATGGTGCCATATATACTTTGGCTACCGATGGTTTTCATCCAACTACTTATCCTCAATATTCATAACCCTAACTTCTTAATTTCCATGAGTAACACCGTGCATATTTGGAAATCCTGAAAAATAGCCTTATATGTTTCTATAAACACCGGTAATCATTTTATTCCATGGGTTAAATATTTACAAATTCCACCTATTATAGAATTCGGTATATTACATTCAATGACACTGAGGAAATATTATCAACTCTAATCAGTAATATTGTAATCTTTGTCTTATTTAATTCACTTGTTTTATTTAAGTTCTTAATAATAATTTTAACTTTAACCATTTTTTTCTTTTCACTTTTGCAGCTGAAGAGCAAGGTCTAAACTCCTTAATAGGTGTTTGTTGTTTGTTCATTAAATCATTGATGTTCTAATTAAATTTATGGGACTAAAAATTTGTTTGTTCTTGTAATTTTAATGTTGTTGTAATGTGTTTTTGCTATACCAACTCTTGCTATTTAAACATGACATTGTAGACAATGTTGATGATCATTACAGGTCAGATTTGGTACTATAGGGAAGGTGTTAAATTTTTTTTAATTCCTTGGGGCTTTTGCAAGCTATTTGAATAAGGTAACTATTTGTTAATTATACAAGAAATTCTCAGTCTTAGTCCCAAGAAATTCTTGATCCCGGTTATACCGAGACTTTCTCAGGACCAGGAATATTTTTCCCCTCCCAGCATCCTCCAAGGATTGGACCTGGGAATATGTGATCTCGATCCTGAATAGGCATTTGAACACCCTTAATTTAACATGTAGAATATCTCAATAATATAATTTACTAATAAAGTATATATATTCTATCATAAAATTAACTTATCAAGCCTGAGACAAAAACAACAATGGAACAAATATTCAAGAGACGTGATCAAGAACAAGAAAAAGATCAATATTAAAAATAAAAAAAATTAATTAATAGATAATAATTTTTTATGGTGCTTGAAGGCAATATCAGTACATTGATTAAAAATATATTTTACATAATAAAAAAATCCTCAATCTTCCTCCTCATTGCTGGAGGTAGCAGATGAGTAAGAAGATGAATGGGAAGAGAGGTCGTTTGAAAGATTGTACTTGATGTCATTGGCATCAAGTACAAGGTTAAGTTTGTTGTTGACAGTGCGTAACAATGATAAGAGTCTTGTGAGGTGTCTCTCTATGTGAACCACTATTGCATGGAGGTGCTGAAAAAGCTACCTCGCTGAAGGTGGCAGAGAAGGCGATAGAGCAGGCTGTAAAGGAGCAGGAGGAAAAGGAGGAAAAATAGAAGCAGCCCTAACACATACCATATTGAGAAAGGAGAGAAGAGGAGTTGAATCTGAAGAAATAAAAGTAATGAGGAGTTTAAATAGACAAGAAGGATAAAGATTACATTTATTGAAGTGGCCTCAGATTTCAAAAAGACACGTAGTTAGGTAGTTTACCTTGGAAGGTGAAGAAATTGTGAAACATTTAAGACCGGGTATAAAGAAATAAGGGTATCTAAAAGGATATTTAAACCGGATGTATAAGTATCTGGATTAAAAAGAATTTAAATTTTTAAATTTTCTTAATATTTAATACTTATCAATGCCATATTACATTACAACCAGTCTAGAAAAATATTATTTAGACTAAGCGAAAGGGCGACTGGTATTAAGTTATATCAATATTTACAAAAATGTCACCGATCATATTTTTTAAACCATCTCCTCCTATAAAGGTCTAGATGCAACGATCTCATAGGTCTTTTTCTAATAGTGAATCTTATTGAAAACTTAAAAGTGAATTTTAAATTAAAAGGACGGATTTTAATTTCAAGGCCGCGAAATTAAAAAAAAAAAAGAATAAATGAGAAAGTATTATATGTGTGTGTGTATGATATATAATATTTTGACCAATTAATTTGATATGATTCAACTAATGAAATCTAACATAATCAAATACTATATAATGTAAACTATTATATATATATATATATATATATATATATATATATATATATATATAAAATCCCCAACCGCTTCTCAATACATGTACACTACTCACTGTACCCTTCAATGCACATACTCCATTACCCTAAAAGCAAACTTTAAAGTTAATTAAAATATTTATAATCAAATATAAATTTTTTAATTAAATTATATTATTTTAATTAAGACCGATTTGACCCCGAGTTGACCGCCTGATCCAACCAATCAATCCTTGAACCATTGCCTCAACCCGTTCAGTGCCGGTCTGGTGTTTTGTCCCTTGATGAAATGGAAATTTTGGAATACTAATGAGCTCTTCTATTAAAGATCCAAGGTAACATTTTTTAATTTTACTTATGCATCGGTTTTCATAGAAACAAAAGGATTATGTGTTTAAACTAAGGGATCAAAGTATCAATAATTTATTTATAAGGAATCAAATATATATCTCTCTTTTCTCTATTTTTTGAGTAAAGAGAAAGGGGTTAAGCCTAAAAGAACACATATTACATAGGTTTCTATCTAGATCACAATGAATCGTTAAAGGGATATCCTAGGCCAAAAAGATAGTGATATTGGGCTGGGTTAATTGGGCCCTTAGAAGTGGGAGCTTATTAGTTGCCATAACATATGGAGCGCTTATAGGCGAATTGAGAATAGACGAAATTCGCAATTACAAGAAAATTGCTAAGGGGAAAGGAGGGGGAAGTGGGAGAGTTTTTCTCTCTAAGCTGCTTCTGCCATTGGTACCTTCTGCTCCTTCTCATGTTTTTCCAGTTTGGTTTTCTTGATCATTCCCTTATCTCTATTTCATTACTGTTATTGCTATTATGGGCTATTAATTCCATTATGGTTCGATGACCTTCCTGTGATAATACCTACTTGTCCTATTGCCATAACCATTAAATTTTCATGCATGTCATCCATTCTCATCATACCCACTCTGCCAAGTTACAACCTCTTCTAAATATTCATTAGCGGTTACGAGACTCTGTTTCCATCAGTCGTGTAACCACTTTGTTCTCCATTTTCGACATACTCTAGACAAGAGTTTCATTCAACATAGCAGTGTATGGAAACTTCAAGGACTTTTTTATGTCTTCTCACTATGGCTCCTTGATATCCCCATCTCTACCCTTACCATTACTCATGCATCCATTTGGCTTACTATTCAAAACTGGTTGCTGAATTATTAAACACCCTTAGTTGCTCGGTTGATAGCTCGACATTTTAAAAAACCAAAACTTTCACATTTACTTGATCCTTCTTGCCATGCCACCTCTACTCCCACGTGGCCACCCCATAATTTTTCTCAACCTCATTTTCTTATAGATAATAAAGCCTCACTCATCTTTGACTCATCAAGGTTTTCTTAGAGGAGACATGTGCCTTGTATTGGAGGTTCTCCTGCACGCTTCTATGTATGGGCTTTAACTAGTATAAATAGAGCTTGGCCTTGCTCTGCTTCTTCACACTCAAAATAGAGCTCTCCCTTTCTCAGCATTGATGAACTTCGTACCTTTTTTCATTTTTACGAAGTGGCTTTCCACATGCTACTTTATCATTGGTTTCGTAAGAAGCGCCATTGCCTTTGCATCACCATTGGTTATGTTGATGTGATCTGGGAGTATAATTTGAATCTTCATGAATCTTGTTCTGTGATAATTGAGCATAGTGATTTCAACCCTCCTGAACCCCACTGGTTCGATGAATATTTTCATTAGTTCTGTTGGATCTATGTACTTTTTGACCACAGCTGTGTGTGCTCTTTGAAGAGCTTTGTATCTCCTTCCCACCTCAGCCGCACCTTTCCCTTATGCTACATCATCATGATTCCCTTCCTATATGTGTGTGGTAGTGTAAACTCAACCTGAATTTGATGTTGTTCATGCTCTGTCTCCATGGTCTACCCTTGTCGTGCTAGTGTCTCACTCAATTCATTGGATGCACTGGAATGGACATGCTGGCCGCCATAGATCCCATACTGAGTTTGAGTCTGTTATAAATAGTGACTAGATATTTGACTAGATAGTGATATTATTTGTAATGGGCTAAAGGCCTAGGCCTGAGTACATAGTGGGCTGTGTAGATTGGGTGGTTATAGGATTTAGGTGTGTGTGTGTGTAACCCATGGACAAATTGTATGTTAAAATCTTTAAATCAATAAGATGTTTATTATTCAGTAAATATTTGTTTGAGTTTTATCATGGCATCAAAGGTAACACTTCTAAGCATATATGGCGTAGTCTAAGAGCCCATCATTTCCTAGCAAGCCAGAAAGTTCCAGTAACAACAAGAAGAATTTCTCAATTTGTCTCATCTCAGCCATAAACCTTGTTCCAGATCCACCATCAATTTTTACTTTGATCTTATCCACCTTGTTCAAGATCCACTGTCCATTTTCTTTCAACATTCTTAAGGTCTCATCCACTGTTGATTTCCGTATATCCAAGATCCACCATACCTCACTTTCTTGATCTTTTTTGCATTTCTGAATGTGATATCTCAAGTCATCTTCCTTCGACAGTCCTCTCTTCATACCCTAAGATTTTCTCTAGTACAGTGAAGAGCATGCCTCGATGCACTCAAGCCAAAAATTAGGAATGATTCACAACGCTCCTACTTCGGTCCGCGTTCGTGTGGCTACTATGGTAGAAATTGTGTGCCAATTTCTATTATGAAGAACACCTGCAAGAGCCCACTGTTGAATTAGCTTGAATCTACTGGAAAATCAGAGTTTTTCATCTAATCTGTGTTTTCCAGTGACCTCCCCTTGGAAGATACAGAGGATCCATCAGTATTCACTTTTCTGGTAACCTTCATCAGTTCTCTCTCTCTCAAGTGACCCACGTCGATTTTCTCTTCCCGGTAATTCTCCACCAGATAATCTAAATTTTCTTGTAACCCTCTTTTCTTATTTCTCCTTGTTTGAGAACTATTTTTGGTTAAACTCTTCGATCCCTCTCTGTGTCTGATCCCTTAATATTGATATTAACCAAAGTAGCAATATGCAGTTCAATGGGCATATATGAATAGCATAAATATACTGATATCATTGATACAATATGCTTGATTATAATACAGGATTTTCTCATAGGGGTACACACATAATAATTACAAACCTTAAAATAATAAAAGGTCTTCAAATAACCAATGTCTCCTCTTGTATTGGTCTGAAACCTTATGTTGCTGGTAATTATAGTTCTGCCCTTCGAGCCGCTGCCTACTGCTGAAAACTTTATACATTTATGAAAAGGGTGAGATTCAAAAGAATCTTAGTAGTAACATACAATCGGACATATACGATGTGAAAATAAATATGTCATGTACCATTTTGTGTAAGATGAAAATGTTGTGTACACACTATCTAAAGCCAAACAACTGTTTGCAACCCTAGCTTAACTATGCGCCTCTGTTGGGTCCCAGACCACAACTAAGCTAATGTGCCCCTGGCGCTGTGCTCACGTTACAGAACATGGCATACACAAAACATACAGATAATCACATAGTACATGAAAGAAAGAGTTACTACCTGGAATGTGTCATTTCCTTGGCTGTCTATCAATCCAGCTCTGTCTATCCGGCTTGGGCTATTGATATATTCTAAAATTCAAAATTTTAGGAGAAATGAGTTATTACTCATTTATAATTCATTCTAAAATCATTTTGTTGGTTATCTTAACTTAAAAATGCTAAATAACCAAAATGCCCCTGGGGACCCAGTTTAAGTTCATTTATACCAAGTCAAACCAAAAATTATAACCCAAGCTAATCTTACATAATTTCACGTGTAGAATCCATTTTGACCTTAAATTAGTCAAATTCATGCCCAACTTACAGATTTATCCTTGACAGCCCCTAACTTAAGGTTTTAAGGGTAATTTTGTCATTTCACATTCTAAGGCTTTTATACTTCAAACTTTACATGTTCCCTACACAATTTTCTATTCTAAACCCAATGGAATAATCAAAACCATGAAATTCCATCTCTAACCCTCCCAAATAGGTCTGGCCAAAAATATGAAATATTTAGGGAAAGTGATGTTTGTTTTCAATTCATATAACTCCTTTTCACTTCTAATCACATGTTTAACCACTTAAACACCCTTTAAACATGATTACTGTGAATTTGGGTAGCACCTCCCCTTAGGATTTATTCATCCCAATCATGAAAATAAAGCCAAAACAACCACAAATCCAACAACAATCACCATAACAAAAACTCACTAACCAAGAGGATTAAATTTCTTGAGATTACCTCTTGATTGCTTGACTTTCTCTCTCTAGGTGCCAAATTTCTATCTCTCTTACCCTTTGATTTTTCTTGCTAAACATGGTTTCCAAGATGGAGAAGAGATTAGAAAAAGTTCTACATGCATTAGAAGGCAAGAACACTTAAATCCAAGCCTACTTATCTTGGATTTTGCTTCTTGAACCCTAACTCTTCCATGTTCTTCAAGCTCTCTTCTCACTCTCTATTTTATTTTCTTAGCCAAAATAATGAAGAAGATAAGGGTTAATGGCTTCTTGAAATATTTCTCTTGCTTTTAGTTTAATATTGTTTAATGCAAAATCAACATGTGCAATTTAGACTTGGCCATAATTAATCCCTCTTCTTTAAATATAGACCAAGTATATTTATATCCCTCGTATTTCCCATTTTTGACCAAAATATCAAGAGGAAAAGGGAATAAATATTTCTTCTTGCTTTATTGATCAAATAACCATTTTGCCCATACATTATTTTTTCCATTTTCGCAATTTGCTGGAAAACTGGCAGAATTTTCATCAAACTTTGAAAATTCATATCTTTATTTATAAATATCCAATTGGGGTGGTTCCAAAGGCTATGTGACCCTTATTAAGTATATTTTTTTAAAACAAATATAGCCTTTAGCTAACTATAAGCTCAGAATTCCCAGAATTTTATTTGTTGGACGCTGCCACAGAAACTTGCCAGTTTCACTGGGCTAACTTCAAAAATACATAACTCTTTGTGTACAGCTCCAAGTAACATATATGACCTATCAAATTAAATCTTGATAAGTCTACTTTCATTATAGAAATTTTCATAGGCTTTGGACATTATTTTTATATTTAAAAATATCACACAATCAGACTGCCACGCGGAAAAGCACACTGGCAGCAAAATCTAATTTTTACAATTTGTCTTCCAAACATCATCATGTTATGTGTTACCACTAATTACCTTGTTTTGTCATTTCTTGTGCTCTTTAATTCACCATTTTATTCCCTTGAATGCCTCAAATTTATAAGGAATTTTAGGGATTAAAATTATGCCTTTATGAGACACTTGCTAAACCGGGGCTTAGCAGTCCACTTGATTCAAGCTTATTTTCAAGCCTCTAATCCTAAAATTTGAGATGTTACACTCATACTCTTGGGTAAGAATAAATTGGGTTTTGTGGAAGGCTCCTATCTTCATGAGAATCAAGAATTACATCTTAGAGAGCAATGGGATAGATGCAAAGCCGTTATTCTCTATTGAATTATCAACTCAATTGATAAGGAAATTACTAGTGGGCTTGTATTTTCTCTTAATTCTTATCAAGTATGGCAGGACCTTAAAGAAAGGTTCAACGTTATAGATAGTTCCTGAATTTTTACATTACATCATGCCATTAATTTACTCAGAAAGGGAATAATGTCATTCTTTACATATTATACCAAGCTCAAGTAGTTATGGGATGAGTATGCATCATTTGCCCCTATACCCAGCTGCAATTGTCCCTCTTCAAAGGAATATGCCAAGACAGTCCAAGAACAACATCGAATTCAATTTCTAATGGGTTTAAACAAAATCTTTCATCAAGTACAAAGTCAAATTCTCCTCATGGTGCCTCTTCCTTCTCCCAATCAGGCCTATTTTATGATTACTAAAGAAGAAACTTAGAGGCAGCTATCTCATTAGACTCCCTAGTCAATTCTGATGGGGCTATGATGTTTTCTAACTTCGGGAGAGAAGAAAGAGGGTATGGAAGGGGCCGTAGTTAGAGCCAAGAGATATGCACTCACTGTCATAAAAGAGGACATCATAAGGAGTCATGCTATCGTCTTATTGGGTTTCCACCTGGTTTTACATAATCACAGGGTAAGAAAGAGCAAGATGATCAAGTCTGCCCTACAATTAATGAACTTGCCACCAAGTATTTGGGCAAGGGGTTGGATGTAGATATTAGACAACAAGCTCCTGTTTTCACTCATAAACAATACAAGAGGGTTCTAGACATGCTTAAAAGGGACTCGGATCCAACTGAAGCTATTATGAGTGTGTAAGCTACCACTCCAGGTATGTACCCTAATCTGGAAACTGAGTGGATAGCTAGTTGTCATATAGTAAATAATATGAAGCGTTTAGATACGTGTCAGCCTTACTTAGGGCCTACAAAATGGGTCAGAGTCCTTAGTGGTGAGAGAATAAGAATTACACATATAAGAAGTGTAAAACTGACCAAATACATTTCCTTAACTAATGTGCTTTATGCTAAAGAATTTTGTTATACCTTGATTTCAATTACCAAAATGACATTAGACAATAATAGTGTTGTCAGTTTTGGCCCTAATTATTGTGTAGTGCAGGACATGTCCAATGGGATGATCAAAGGGACTAGTAAACACTTAAAAGGACTTTTCTTGCTAAAGAGAGTTCATGATTCTGAGTTTACAAATCTTGAGCTTAGAATTGAGCTTGTCAACGTTTTAACTGATTTTCTGTGGCATTCTAGGTTAGGACATGCCCCTATGGATGTTTTGAGACATTTGAAAGATGTAAAGATCTTTAAATCTGTCAATAATGATGATAAATGCGAAATATACATTTAAAGCAAGCTCTCTCACTTTCCCTTTCCTTTTAGTTCCTCTTACACTACTTCATGTTTTGAATTATTGCATGTTGATGTATGGGGTCCTTATAGGAAACCAACACATCAAGATTTTCAGTACTTTCTCACTGTTGTTGATGACTACTCTAGAAGAACTTGAGTATTTTTTATGCATTTCAAATCTGAAGCAACAAAGTTTTTGAAAGTATCATTCATTATGTTGTAAACTAGTTCAATTCTAGGACTAAAACTGTAAAGACAAATAATGGATCAGAATTTGTTAATAAAAAACTGACATATTTTCTTAATAATCTAGGGATCGCACACAATAAGTCTTGTCCTTTCACTTCACAATAAAATGCGGTGATTGAAAGGAAACATAGACACTTACTAAATATCACTAGGACCATCATGAATCATGCCAATATGCCTATAAAATTTTTGGGGGAAGCAATTAGAATAGTCGCATACATAATAAATTGAACCCTCTTGGAGAAACTTTCTTATTGTCCACCTTATCAAATGATATAGGGGAGAGCACCTTCTTTAGGACATCTTAGGGTCTTTAGATGCCTAGCTTATGCCATGAATCTTAATAATAACGACAAACTTCTAAATACGACAGAAGCATGTATTTTCCTTGGATACCTAAATACTCAAAAAGGATACATTCTTTATAATGTTAAAACTAAAGCTCTCGTTATTTCTAGACATGTTACATTTTTGGAGAACAGGTTCCCCTTTTAAGACTGCCAAGGAACTGATCAAGGAGGTTAAGAAAGGTAAAACTGATTTTTTTCATGATTTGTTTAAAGTTGATTGGGATTTACCTTCTCCCTCTAGAATCAGGACAGATTCCAACCAACAAACTTGCATGGAAGGTGAAAAAACACGACAACATGTCATACACAATGATATAGGTAATCATAAGGTAAGAAATTTCCATACATAGCAGCAATCCTCTCTTAGACCAGCTAGGAATAGACATGCTCCTATTTGGACTAGAGATTATAAATGTGAATTCTTGCCTCCTAATAGTGAGCAAAGATCTAGAGATGATAATTATTTTTTTACATATTGATGATGTGGGTTTGCTTGATTCCATATCTTTTCATGACTTAACTGAACCATATAAATGTTTCTTTCCTCTATTGATAAAGAAATTGAATCAGATTCCTACTATCAAGCTTGTAAAGATCCTAGATGGGTTGAGGCTATGAGAAATGAGATTAAAGCTTTAGAATCCAATACAACTTAGCAGATTGTTGCATTACCAAAAGGGAAGCGTCCTATAGGGTGTAAATGGGTCTTCAAAATTAAGTACAAAGTCGATGGAGCACTTGATAAATATAAAGCTTGTTTAGTTGCTAAGGATTACAATCAAAAGGAAGGAATTGATTTCTATGAAACCTTCTCTCCAGTAGTGAAAATTGTTACCATTAGGACTATTTTTAAACTAGTAGTTGCTAATAATTAGGAAATATATCAAATGGATGTAGACAATGCATTTCTTCAAGGTGATCTACATAAGGAGGTCTATATGACCATTCCTCAAGGGTTTGAGAGGAAAACCAATTATTTGAAGGTATGCAAGCTTGAAAAATCTCTTTGTGGGTTAAAACAAGTCTCTAAACAATGAAATGAAAAATTAACTCAATCTTTAATAAAAGGAGGATTTATACAAAGCAAACAATACTATGCATTATTTCATAAGCAAAGAAAGTGTGGTTTAGTTTTTTTACTTGCTTATGTTGATGATTTGATGATTACTGGTAGCAATATTAAAGTTTTTAATGATGTACATAAATTTCTTCATGGAGAATTTTAAGATCAAGGACTTAGGTACCTTGAGATATTTTCTTGGCCTAGAGGCGGTAAGATCCAAGTATGGGATTCTTTTGAATCAAAGGAAATATGTTGCTAAATTAATAGACCAAAAAGGTCTAGATGAATCAAATGCAGTTTCTACTCCCATGGAGCATAACATTAAATTGACAACTGCTACAAGTAAAGACCCGTATATAAAGGATGGAGGGGTTTATAGAAGGCTAATTGGTAAGCTATTGTATCTTACATCAACTAGACCTGATATATCATTTTCTGTGTAGGTTTTGAGTCAATTTATAGTTGCACTAAAAGAGTCACACATGAAGGCAGGACTCAGATTAGTTAAATATCTCAAAGACAACCCTAGGAGAGGAATCTTTATTTCAACTGAAAATTCTCCTCTTGTAGAATATTATTGTGATTCCTACCATGTAGGATGTCCTGACATTAGACTCTTAGTAACAGGATTCCTTATTAGATTCAGTGGGACTCTCATTTGTTGAAAATCCAAGAAGCAAAATGTGGTTTCCATCTCTTGCACTGAAGCCAAGTATAGGGCTCTCTGAATGGCAGTTGCAGAGCTCACTTTGATAATTGGATTGCTGAAGGAGCTGTATGTTAGTAAGGTGAAGCTAGTTAAGGTGCTTTGTGATAGTAGGTCTGTAATACACATTGCCACGAACCTTATTTTCGACGAACTCACTAAGCATATCGAAGTGGATTGTCACTTTATAAGAGAAAAACTTGTTAGTGGTATGATTGAGTTTCAGCATGTCAAGTTTAAAGAACAATAGGCGGACATATTGACTAAATCCCTTAGAAGGCCACCACATGAGTACATTCTTTCCAAGTTACCACATGAGTACATTCTTTCCAAGTTGGGAACTTTTGAGTATAGGGTCCCCGACTTGAGGGGGTGTTGTAAATAGTGACTAGATATTTGACTAGATAGTAATATTATTTGTATTGGGCTACAGGCCCAGGCCCGATGTGATACCTCATTTCCCAATACTAAGGTAGAGTACCAATTAGCTAATACTCACCGAATATAAACGTCAGAGTGCCAAAATGCTAGAACTTTATACAATGCCTCTGCTGGATATAAATATTCACATATAAGCACAATTTCATTAGATTTACTTTATAACATACACATTATTCACTTTATCTACTCCACTTCATATACAGTCCAAAAACTCATAAAAGTCCGAAAATACATAACAGGAATTTGACAACCTAAACTAAGCTTTTCCGCCGCTCGGCCTCGGCTCATCATCATTTACCTTTTCTTTGTCCCGCTAGCTTCCTCCCTGTACTGGAGATTTGTTTTTGGGAAAATAATAAGATTCACAGGAATCTCAGTAGTAACACATATCATACATATAAGATAACACACAAATCATGCTTTATACACAATCATCAATCAAATCATCATAACATCATTTAGTGCTTTTTATGCAATTCACAAACCATGCTAGCGCTAGACAAGTTTTTGGCCCCGAGGGGTACTCGCACAAAGATAGGCCCCGGGCACCGCTCGCGCAATATAAATATTATCGCCTGAGTGTTAACCCGCGCAAAGATAGGCCCTGGGTGATCACCCCGCATAATCTAAACATGTTAGAATTTTGTGATGATATCAAACAACACATATGCATGCTATGTCATATGAAGACGGTTACTACCTGGTTGCTTTTCTATGCAACTTTCCCACTCGATTCAAGCTCGGGCAACTACTGAGGCCAGACCGGTTGTCAAGTCCTGAAATCTTCAAATACCACAAATGAGTTATTACTCATTCATACATCCTTCCAAACTCATAATATTGGTAAATTTAGCCTAATGATGCAAAATTACCAAAATACCCCTTAGGTCCTGATTATCATATTTTCTCAAAATCGTGATTTATGCCATTCCTACACATATTTTCGTGTAGAATCCATTTCTAGCCTCGAATTGGCCAAATTTAAGCTAAAATGACGAAAATACCCTTCACGCCCCCAAATAAGGCTTAATAGGGGTAATTTTGTCATTTCACTTTATGTGGCTTTTCTTACTTCGGGGTCAATATAGACCCTACACAATTTGGCCTCCTAAATCCAATAGAAGCATCAGAATTATCAAATTCCTATCCATTTGCCACATCTAACACAGGGAATTAAAAATAAATTCCCAAAAAAGTTGTGTCGGATTCTCGTTTTCTTTGGCCTAATCAACTCCTTTCTACTTATAACCAATATATTAACTAGTTAGACCTTCATTGGACTTGATTGGAGACATTTACATATTATGGTCTCTTGAGTTTTCTTGGATTATCTTATACCAAATGAACCATAATCAAGCCCAAAACAACTCTACTAACCTTAATCAAGCAAGAGGAACAAGTTTAGGAAGTTACCTCTTGATTTCTTGGACTTTCTCTCTCCTGGACATTTTCTCTCTCTCCTTCCAGCATTTGATTCAGCTGAAATACCATGGCTCTAATGGTAAGGAAATGAAGAGAAGAGATCACGGAGGAGATATATAGCTTAAATCACAAGATATAAGCTTCTCACCTTAATCTTGGATGAACCCTAGCTTCCCTTCTTTCTCTCTTCCATTCTTGCGTTCTCAGCCCTCACTCTCAACTTTCTGATTCGGTTTGATCGTGTGAGAGAAGCTGGAGATGAGAACTTAGATGATATATTGGAGGATTTAATTAATTTGGACACTTGGCACCATGCAATTGGTCCAATAATGCATTACACTTTAATTAATTCTATTTTCCTTCATACTCCCTCATGCCAGCCGAAAATCCCATGAGAAATGCAAGGGAAATCTGAATCTCCAATATCTCATTGTGTCATCTCGTAACTTGTTGACCAAGTCATTGACTATTTGACCATTTTTTACCATAATTTACCAAAATTGATTTACTTATGATCAAGTAGTCATTTTACTCTTTTTAATTCACATTTAACTCAATTTAGTGGGAATACTGGGGAAAAATAACTATTTTCCATTTTACGGCAAAATTACCGTTTTACCCCTACATTTAATGATTTACCGAAATAAATCCTTTTTCGCCCATTTCTTTGGCTTAACCCTATTTTGACACTTAAATGAGGCCATTATTCATATCACTTAATTTCTTGAATTTTGGTTACCATAATAGGCCTTTAATGGCACATTTATTGCCTTCTTACATCCTTATTCAGCCAATTTACCCATAACCGGCGATTGGAATATTTTCCATAAATTCTCATAAACTCATCTACATCATTTTTCACCATTTTATTCCACTAAATATACATTAAATATACACATAAATGTATTGGTGAAAAATGGGGTATTACACCCGATATACATAGTAGGCTCGGATCTAGACCCAATATACATAGTAGGCTCGAATCTAGGCTCAATATACATAGTGGGCTATGTAGATTGAGTGGTTACAGGATCTGTGTGTGTGTGTGTGTGTGATATACATAGTTGGCTAGGATCTGGGCCCAATATACATAGTGGGTTGTGTAGATTGAGTGGTTACAGGATCTAGGTGTGTGTGTGGGCTAGGATCTGGGCCCGATATATATAGTGGGTTGTGTAGATTGAGTGGTTACAGGATCTCTATGCGCGCGCGCACTCTAGTGGTTATAGGAACTGTGTGTGTGCGCGCGCACTCACGCTGTGTAGATTGAGTGGTTACAAGATCTCTGTGTGTGCATGCGTGCGTGTGTGTGTGTGAGACCTATGGACAAATTGTATTTTAGAATTTTCAAATCAATAAAATGTGTATTATTCAGTAAATATTTGTTTGAGTTTTATCAGAGTCTGCTGAGGCCAATGGAGACGTTTCAACCGAGCTCACTCTAAATACTGGCAAGCCCCCTTCGACCTGAGTCCATGACTCTGTTTCAGGCCACACATTGCAGGGAGAGCAGCTCTGTGATGCTGTTTGTGGCTCCTCAGCTGCTCACATATATAATAATACCTATATTACTAAATATACTTTTCTATTATGTTAGCTTACTTGCAGGTACTAAGCTCTTTTTGGATGGCAATATGCCGTTGCTCTTGCTGGCTCTCCTACCCGAGTCAGTCTCTTGTACTCTTCGGAGTACAGACGTCGTTCATGGCTTGACCTTGCGAATCTGTGGATTGTTGCTGCTTAAGTGGGTCCTTAGCTGCCGGGTTCGTCTTTCACCTATCATTCTTGCAGTACTCTCAGTTTCGCATGTTCGAAGCTTTTATAGGAGAAGCTATGTGCTCCTCTGCTTATGTCCTACCGTAATTGGCACCACTCCAGGATTTGCTCACTTACTTTATATGTATTATAGCTTATCTTTTGCTGTGGGCCACGCATCTGTAACTGATCTTTGAAGCTCCATCTGTTTTTCCCCCCGTTTTAGGGCCCATTACTATGATGACCAAGTGTAATGGTCATTTTTTTTGGAAACTCTGTTTCCAATCGGGCTTATTTTATAAGCCCGATTTACTTAAATCTCTACCACATATTTACCTCGTAGACTGTAAAAGTAACCTCGTAAATCGTAAAAGTTACTTCGTATTCCGTAAATCACGATTTATAAGCACTTATGGAGTTTCCATAAGCTAATCCAAACGAGCCAGATAGCGACTTATATCACAAAAAAAAAAAAAACAAAACAAAAAAAATGGAGCGCTTATAGGCGTTTCACTTATGAATCCCATTTGAATCAAACTTGTCTAAGATTAACGGACCATTCCTTTTTTTTTTTAGAAAATGATAAATAAGGATCAAATAAAAAGGGTAATAACAATTTAAGAGTTTGAATTATAGAAATTTCAATCAACAACCATAGTCCTTAATTGTAATTAAAAAGTTCCCTTTACCAATAATGGGTTAAAGTGCATTTTAGTTTCAAGAGAAAATTGCTAATAAACCCTATTGAAATATTTATTATCCAAAAGTATCTGAAATTTATTTGAGGACCCAAGCACTTATATGGGTGAAATTCATCTTTAACTATGTGCTTTACATATTTAACTATATGCAAATGTCTTTCATTTTGGATATGGTTGAAAATAAATTGCAACACGGTTGAAGATGAGTTCACTCATTTAAGGACATGTGTCATTAAACAAATTTTAGATACTTTTACAAAATATATATTCTCAATAAGGGATTTAGCAACAATTTTCCCTTATTTCAAACATGAATTAAAATGGTGATGGATACTAAAAGTAATATTCCCTCCGTTAATTTTTTTTAAGATTGGATTCTTGAGTATGCTGTGTTCCTTTTTATAAGATATGATTAGGGTATGTTTAAAATTTTTTTTATAGACTCCCTATTTTAACCTCACTTAATTACAAAACTTACTCATATGATTATTGTATTTAATTCTTATGTTTGACTAAAACACTAAATATAACATATTCTCTCTCTTGGGCATTTAGGTAAGTAAAATTTATTTTTTACATATTTATTACACCGAATTAATTGTAACTACATCTTTAAACTACACAATTCATTTAGTCCTATTGTATAAAAAAAGAACGGAGGAAGTAATACTATTGACCCATTTTTAACAGTGGAGTTCAAGAAATTTCATACCCATCTTAATTAAGCATTTTCATCCCGTTGCAATAGCATCCCATGCATTGCTAGTTTTTAAGGGAAATGAAGAGAAAGTTCTATCCTTCCTATATATACTTGAAAGAAGAATTAATTTTTTAGAATTTTAAGCATTGTACACTAAGAAGCCTTGGAGGGGCAAAAAGCCCAGTTAAATGGAAAAAGCCCGGTACAACTATTTTGAATATGTTTGGATAAGTGTTTGTGGAGATGAGCTTCAACCAAAAAAGTTACTTATGTAAGAAGCTCCCTCACACCTGCTTTTTCTTTACGTTGGAGCAGCTTCACCGTGTGCTTGTGAATTTTTCTTCACTTAGTACCTTTAAGACAATGGATTTGATTGATGTAGTGAAGCCCATGATTGTAATTAAGTACTTTAGTCTTTTTAACCTTTATTTTAATAACAATTTAACTTTATTTATTTTATCAAATTTTAATTTTAATTTTTCTCTTTAATTATTATAATATATATAAATAATATATGTGTATTATTCAATAATATTCATATCTTTTTAAGTTATTTTTCATCTAAATTTGATTTTTATATAACAATCCAAACAAATTAATAAGTTTGAAAAAAAAAACACTTCTATTACCATTAATTTAAACACAAATCAGATTTACAATATAATTTTTATCTTATTTTAAATTTACAAAAATCATATTAAAAAAAATCACTTCTGTCATTATTAATTTTAAACAATTAAGATCAGAAATTTTCCTCACCGCCTTCTCTCTTCTTAAATCTTCCATCACTCATACCAAACATTACATAAAGAAGAACAAATTAAAGACAGGCTTAAGATTCCATAATGGTAGTAGAGGGAGAAGGAGAGGCATCATCATCAGTGTAGTGGTGGTGGTGGGTGACCAAAGAGATGAGGAAGTCAAAGAGATCGGTGGCGATGACGGCAGAGGCAACGTCGTCCTTGAGGAGGGTCCGACGCTTGGACTGGGTGGTCATGAGCCAAGACCTTCGTGTGAGTTCTTCAATGAAGAGCTCGCAAGCTTTGGCAAAAGCAATAGGAGCCTCACCTGATATCATCTTGACGTCATCCCCAGATTTCTTCATTATCTTCTTTATCCTCGCTAATGGTAGCGCGTGAGGCCCCATCCTCCCTGTTAGTCCCCCACAGTGTAGTCCTGAATATGCTCCGGCTTGTCTCATAATTCTTAATTATCACTCTAACTCTCTCTCTCTCTCTCTCTCCCCCCTTGTTGATATTCTTATTCACTTAAATACACATTAAACCTCTATACATATATATAGATAGATATAACTCATATATATAACCCGCATGCAAATTTCTATATACAAATATATAGACTCTGCCATGGAAGCTATGAGATGACAGTTGTTTCAGGTTTAACCCACACTGTTACGAACATCTCATATATATATATTTTAATTCATATAATTGCCGGCTAAAGCCGGCGAATTCGATTGATGGTTCAACATTATATAGACGTTTCTTGAATTGGACAAAATAACGTTTTTTCTATCTAATTATTTTATATTACTCTTCGGCTCTTAACTTTAAAGGCTATTAATTAATTTTAGTAGATTAAGAAATTGAAATATTTAGTACCAAACCTACCTCATCAACTAACTTCTATATTTAGACTTGAAGGAGTATAAATTGTTATTGACTAAAATTCAATGTTATATAACTAATTTACAGATATTAAGAAATTAGTTAAGTTAATTATTTATAATAAATATAAGTTGGGTTTTCTAAAATATTCCCTTTAATTATCATCCCATTGATGAAAACCTTATTTAATATATATAAGCAACCAATATGCACATATAGTTTGAGAAAAATTTATAAATTTAAGAGAGAAAGTAGATTAAGTTCTTATATTTAAAATTAAAACAATTCACTCAACTAATTCTTATATTTATGATTTTAGAAGTATTTAGTACCGTCAGTTTTAAATAAAAGTATAATGTTATTTTTTATTCATATAATTTAAATTCAAAATCTTATTAACGAAGTATAAAATCTCTTCTACTTAAACTTACCAACCATTAATATGGTATAATTAATGTATAAATAGACTTTGATTGGTCAAGGTGTAACTTGTTATATGGAGAGAACAAAAACAAAAGAGCGCTTTTTCAACTATTATTTTTGTTTATGTAGCTATCAAACTAGCTATTGCAAAATGTCATGCATTTTGAAAATGTACACACTTGAGCCTATAGAAAGGAATGGTTTAATAGCCACAGATTATTTTAAATCAGTTGGACTTTTATATCTTGATTTAATAGAGGAATATAGATCAAGACTTAATCAAATTAAAAAAAAATCGTGTACTACATATATATTACATATTATTCAACTATAATAATACTACCTCCTGTCCAATCTAATTTATACTTTGTAGTGCAAAATAGATCAAGACTTAATTAAATTTAAAAACATTTCGTGTACTTTAACAATACTATACCTCCTATCTTAATTGGAAGACCTTGTTTCCAGTGCAATTTGCACTACAAAGTACAAATTATGTCATATATTTAGAACTAGAGGAATAATAAATATTATAATTGCTGCTCTAGTCCTATTCATAGAGTAGAGAAAGAAAAAAAATTGTTCCATTGATAGGGCAAGAAGAGAAATTTTTTGTATGAATTCATAATTTTACTTTTTATTTATTATTATATTGACTTTGTTATCATGGAGTATAACATATTCCTTCTAGTCCTTAATATAAGATATATTTACCTAATTTGATTAGATTAAGAAAAAATAGTTAAGTTAGTTAATATAACATGTATTTTCTAAAATACCCTAATCATATTCTTTAATTCCCTCATTCCCTCTCCTTCTTGATTATTGTTGAGACAACATCAAAAGGGATAAATTAGAAAAGATTACTAAATATGAAAAATTATGTATCACTACTACAAAATATAGATTTAAATGCGTTAATCTTATGACACTTTTTCAAATTAACGCCGGAGGAGACTTCTATATTTTTTTAACAAATATATATATATATATGTGGCAGCTATGGCGCTTGACCAGGAAAGCGCCATAGTTGCCCAATACCTTGTATGACACTTGCCTAGGGAAGCGCCATATAAGGGGTTATTTTTTTTAAAAAAAATAGACCCCTTCCCTTGTATGGCACCTGCCCAGGAAACGCCATACGAGAGGTTATTTAAAAAAAAACCCCCCTTGTATGGTGCTTACCTAGAAAATGTTATACAAGGGGTTATATTAAAAATAAATAAATGCATTTTCTAGTGACTCTTTTTCCTTATCCTTTTTAATCAGAGACTTCGCTCCTGGCCTTAACCCTAAATTCAATCCTCCTCCCTGTAACATCTTCATTTTTATTTTTAGGATATAATTATAATTTAGAGATAATTATCATTTTTAGTAGGTAATTTTTTAGGACAAAAAATAACAATAATAATAAAAAATTAATTAAAAAAATAATATAATATAATATTAATATAATATAATAATTTAATTTAATTTAATATTAAAATATTATATATATATATATATATATATATATATATATATATATATATATAAACGTGGAGAGCGGCGCCCCCACATTTGACAAAAAGTGTGAATAAAAAAAATATATATTGAGGCAGGAGGAGGTATTATAAATACATCATCGCCTCAACACACTTCACGCAAGAAATATGCGTGAAGTGTGTGCAGAAAGGTGATGGGCAAGACTCTGATAGGAGTATTTTCATTTCTTCAGGGATCAATAAAGTACTAAAAATATCTTTTAATTATAAAACTTCTTCTATGAAATATTTTCTAAATAATTTTCTCTTTCTTATGATATTAATTTTGTACTGATTAGAGAATATTTTAGGATTAGAATTTTGAACAAGTTTGAGTTTTGTCAGTATATAACTATAAGAATATAGATGATAACTAATAGTTAATTTTAATCGGTTTAGTTTTGTTATTTAGTTGATATAAGATTTTATAATGAATTTTATATATAATCAACTTATAAATAATGTTATTTTGGACTTTTAAACCGATTAAATTTAGATTAAATAATTTATTTGGGTTAATGGAGATATTATTGAAATTTTAGTTTGTTTAGTTTTAAAATCTGAAGGATTAAAGTGTCATTTATGAATTTTATAGGACTAAACTGTTATTTATGAAATTTTTAGGATTAAAACTGTCATTTATGAAATTTGGAGGACTAAACTGTCATTTATAAAATTCGGAGGACAAAATTGTCATTTACAAAATTTGAAGGATTAAACGGTCATTTTTATAATTTAAACCCTAAATTGTTATTTTCAGTTTTTATAGTATATTATTATTAGAATTTGTAAATAAGTTATAATTTTGACTTTTGGAAAATTATTAACGTGTAGTAAATTGATTATGATAGATTGATTTTGGCGTGTGTTTGAGCTCTTTGATTTGGAACATTGTGATAATAATTAGCTTTCGCGAGAGGTAACCACTTTCCACTTAATATGTGTGTTGGTGTGTGTTTGTGAGTATTTTGTAAAATGATTATGAGATTGAAAATCATATATGGATATTTATAGATTATTTCAATGAGTAACATTGAGGAGTATTTTTTTATACACTTGCTTTGTGGAACCTTGTGATTTGAATTATAAGATGTATTTGTATATTTTCAATATCCTCATATGCGTATGGGAATCTTGAGAAAATTCTTATTGAGTTATTTAGTAATACATATTGGGTTGTTTGGTTTGGGTTGAGATGGAGAAAGTTATTTTTACCACATGGTATAGCCTCCATTGGTGCACGATGGTTGGCTTTCTATTGTCCCACCAGTTCAATGAGGGACCGTCCCACCAGTTCAATGAGGGACTGCGACACCCCACTAATTCAATGAGGGGAAAGACCCATGGTCTGGAAACATGCTCTGTGGATTTTGGCCAATCCTCATCATGTGACCGGAGAGCTCTTTGAGTGGCCAGTAACATGGATAGTAACTTAGCCCATGGGTCTAGTCGGCGGAAATAAGGCAATTCGGTTGGATTGATGGGAGGCACTTGGGAATTGTGGTATGAGATTTGAGATATAATATTATAATTTCTTATATGAGATTTGTGTACAAAAAAATGATATTAGATTTTTAATATTTTATTATATAAACTGTTCCACTTGGCACCTCATGAATACATGTCAGCATGTGTAATGAGTTGGAAACCGGTTACTGAGGCTTTTGTCTCACCCCGTCGATTTAACATTTTTCAGGTGATAGTTTTCGTATTGGAATGTCGGGAGGAGCTCCTGAGGCATAGATATATCTCTATGGCCTCTTGTGGTTTATTATGTGTTGAATTGATGTATATTGCCACTCATAGGGCCTACATCCTGTAAACTCTGATTTATCTGCATACTTTGGATTATCATATCATGGATTGGATAATATAATATTTAATAGTTTATGAGATTTTATCTCTATTGTGATTAGTATTTGAAAGATAATAGTTAATATTATGGAATTAAGGAGGTGATCTTACAATTTGGTATCAGAGCGTGCGATCTTGTGATGCATTGCATATAGTGGCAATATACTCTTTTACGCATAACCTCCATGTGTTTTTGTGTTGTTTTGGGTTGTATCCTTAATTGTTGATGGGTTTCATCCTTAGGTGGGGAGAAAATGGTAAACACGAGAAAGACTGTTTCCAATGCTAATCCACCTCCAAATGTTGATAAGCCACAATTGTCTCAAGAGAATGAAACTATGTTGTATCGATTCAAAAATACAATACTGACAGCTATGGATGCAAGGTTTCAGCAGTTCGAGGAAGATCTTCAAAAGAAGTTAAGAGAGGAAGGAAGTATCTCAAAGCCAAAGGATCATAAGATTCCTAAACCCAGTATAGATGCATCAAAGAAACATGAACCAGTTGGCTCAACTAATAATGAGGGCCCTGTAAAGTGTACTGGAGGAGAGGGATCATCACAACCAAGTCCAGAAGAACTAGCTATCAATAAGGTATGGAAAGATATCCATGATCACGATCCTGAAAAGTTTTATGGAGATTTAAATCCATTAAAGGCTGAAGCCTGGATCGAGGGTCTGGAAACCATCTTTCGAGCTGTTGTTTGTAATGAGTATCAGAAGGCTAGAGTGGCCATTATTCTGCTGAGGGATCGTGCTTAGAGATGGTGGCAAAGCACAGGTGGTTTAGATGACTCAAAGACAACCTGGATAGAGTTCAAGACTAAGTTCTTTGATCATTATTTCCCTCCAGCATTAAGATATAAGAAGGAGACAGCATTATATGCCATTCGACAGGATGACATGCACGAGGATGAATTTATTGCAACTTTCATCGACCTGTCTAGATATGTAACCTACCTACAACAGAAAGATGACCCAGAATGGAAATCTCGTCAATTGATTATCAGGGCTAGACCAGAGCTAAAGCCTCTCGTGCCAATGCATGATATCAATAATTTTGAGGAAACTTTCACCAACTTGAGGATAGCTGCACGCATGAAACGTGAAATCAAGGCTGCTAAACACCGAGACAATCAAGGCAGGTTTTCTACTTTTAGTAGACCTGTGAGTGGAGTAACCAGGCCATCTGGGTTCCATCCTGAGAATGTAGGAAACTTCGGTAGGAAGAATCAAGAGTAAAGGAGTGGACCTCGACAGAGTAATTTTCAGAGTAACTTTCAGAGGAAACCAGGTCAGAGGAACCATGCTAGAGTAAGCCAGCAATCTTGCCGTGAACCTGCAATGCCTGCTCCTAGCGTGAATGGTCCTTGCCCAAAATGTGGGAAGGCTCATGCTGGTCAATGTTGGAAGTGTTATCAATGTCATAAGTTTGGCCATACCGCACGATATTGTCCAGAGAGGCAACAGCAACAGAACAATCAAAGTGGTCGTCTCACTATTCCTGGCAGGGTGTATACTATGACTCAAGAGGAGGCTGGAACATCTCACTATTCCTGCTTTTTTTTTCAGCTGCCTGTCCTTTTCTTTTTGAAATGTGACTGTTTGGGTAGGAAAATGGAAAGAGAAACAATACATTGTTGAGACATGAATGGGCATTGTTGATGAATTTAGTGTAGGAGAATATGACTCCTTTGCGAGAAGATCATACATAAAGGAATTAGCTTCTGACCAAAAACATATATATATATATATATATATATATATATAATGGAGCTAAGCTGTTAAAATTTTTTAATGATTTTTATTTTTATTTTTGTTTTAAATTTGTATTTTAATTATGGAATTGGGAATTCATAATATGAAACTTAAAAGTTTGATTTTTTTTTATAAAACTTCTTCTTGTCTTTAATACAAGATATATTTGGAAAGTTGAGTTTGATCTTAAATATAAGATATATTTCTTATATTCTTAATTTACTCTTATTGATACTCCCTCAACAATAATTAAAGAGGAGAAGAATGAGAGAATTGGGGAATATGGCTAGGACATTTAATTAACTTCTTCAATCTAATCAAATTAGATGAACATTTCTTATATTAAGGATCGGAGGGAGTACTAAAAAATTCAATTAGAATTGGTTAAAATAGTAAATATATAAAAATATTTAACTTATTTTTTCTAAAATATCCTTATTTATGGAGAGGGTAAGTGGGAGAGAAAATGGGTGGAAGAAGAGATAAGTGAAACATATAAATAATTATGAAAACACAATTCCATAATTTAGTCATTACTCATTACAAATATTAGAAAAATACAATTTTAAAATAAAAATTTTAAAAAAACTGGTTAAAAATTTTTAAAAGCTTAACTCCATTTTTTTAATCACTGCATGTCCTTTTATTTAAAATGTAATTAGTAATGTCTAAATTATGGAATTGAGCTTTCATAATTAATGATATGTTTCACTCGTCTCTTCTTCCACCTATTTTCTCTCCCACTTACCCTCTCTATAAATAAGAATATTTTAGAAAAAATAAGTTAAATTTTTTTTATATATTTACTATGTTGACCAATTTTAACCACATTTTTAAGTACTCCCTTCGATCTTTAATATAAGACATGTTTACCTAATTTGATTAGATTGAAGAATTTAATTAAATGTCCTAGTCATATGCCCCAATTCGCTCATTCTTCTCCTCCTTAATTATTGTTGAGGGAGCATCAATAGATGTAAATTAAGAATATAAGAAATAGGTCTTATATTTAAAACTAAAATCAACTTCCCAAATATATCTTGTATTAAAGACAAAATGGAGTATTATAAAAAAAATCAAATTTTTAAGTTCCATATTATAAAATCCCAATTCCATAATTAAAATACAAATTTAAAACAAAAATAAAAAAGAAAACTCACTAAAAAAATTTATCATCTTAGCTCCATTATTATTATTATTATTGTCAGAAGCGAATTCCTTTATCTATGATCTTCTCGCATAGACAGTCATATTCTCCTACAGTAAATTCATCAACAATGCCTATTCATGTCTCAACAGTGTATTGTTTCTCTTACCATTTTCCTACCCAAATGGCCACGTTTTAAAGAAAAGGATAGGCAGCGGATAAAAAAACCAACGAAGGGAAGCCTATCCCAATATAATTAAGGTTTAAAGTGTAAATTTAGTAATGAACAATTTTCATATGGGCACCCAACACAATTAACTATTTTTGGATACAAAAGTAGACATAATCAATTTTTTCGGTAGCATATATAGCAATGTCATTAACCCTAATTAACTTCTGTTGCTTTATGCACTGTAGGTCCCACCAATCCAAACCGTTAATTTCGTTAAGAATATTTTAAAAAGATCCTAAAAATATATTTTTTTAATTAAAATTCATATAAAAATAAAATTTATTTATTAATTTACCCTTAATGCTAAATCTCAAATTTTAATTGGAAGCTTGTAAATATTGCAAAATTTTTAAAATTTGAGATAGTTTTTTAAATGTTTAAATGAAAATATATGAAATTATAAATTCAAATGATTTATACAATCTCTCAAACCTATATAGTTTATTATATTTGATAAGAAAATGTGTTTATATATATATAGTCACTTAAGAAACTAAACATAAATAAATTTCAATAAAAATGGTGAAAAATTAAAATTATAAATTTTATAATATCAAAATTAATAAATTTTTAACATATTATAAAGTTAAAAAAAATATTAGAATTAAAATTTGATGGTATAAAATTTTTTTAGCCCATATGTGTGTGTGTGTGTTTTTGTTTTTTTAAATAATTATAATGTTAAAGAGGGGCATTTTAGTAAAACACAAGTCCAAAAGTCAAACTTAATGGTTAACTAACAGTTTTGGCCTGGTGGATGAAAATAAAATCTCAAAATATAAGGGAGGTTTGTATAATGTAGATTTTAATTTTAAGTGAGGTCTATATGATTTTTCAAAATAAATGGGAGGTCTGTGTAATTAAAGTAAAACATATAGGTGATTAGAGTATTTTACTCTATAATTAATAAATAAATGGACTTTAATTGGTCAAGGTATAACTTGTTATATACACAGAACAAAAACAAAAGAGCACTTTTTTCAGCTATTATTTTTGTTTATGTAGCTTTCAAACCTGCTCTTGCAAAATGTCATGCACTTTGAAAATGTACACACTGGAGCCTCTATGAAAGGAATGGTTTACTAGCCATACATTATTCTTAATTAGTTGGACTTTTATATCTTCATTTAATATGCGGAATAATGAATATATAATAACTGAATCCAGACTTAATCATATCAAGAACTTTGGTGTACTAAATATATAGTACATATTATTCAACTATATTAAATAATTATAATTATAATGTGGTCAAATGGTTGACAATTTTGCATTCGGCAACTTATTACATATGCAATAACTGTAGTACATCCCTTTTATTCTAAGTAAAAGTTAGGTAAAATAAACTAACATGCCATCTATTTTATTTTAATTATGGATACATCGCTTCTATTATTAAAATTCTTATAAACATTACCCTTTCGAATCGATTTGTCACAAAACAAGAACCAAATTTCACTTCTACTTTTAAGATTTTATTTACATCCACTTAATTGTTTGAGTGTGACTGGAGGGGATCCAATGGGAAATTTTAGAATTAGGTATTTTGGGGCCATTCAAATTAGGGGTTTTTGGAAGGAAGCCAAATTTCTTGACTATTTTGTACTCATAATATTTTTGAAATTTCATCCATACCTATGAGAAAAAAAAAATTAAGAAAAAATCATCACTCAATCCACACAAGAAAATTAATTTTTGAACAATAATAAATAATAAATAAATGATTTTTTTATCAAAAATAAATGATTTTTTTGTTTTTATAATTTTTGTAATATTCCATTAATAGGCATGAGAATTTGTTTTTGAAAAAAATCATCACTCTACACATCAATGGAAAATTGATTTAAAATAAAAAATGAAAATTTCTTGACTATTTTATCTTCATAATTTCGTGATATTCTATTAGCACCTATGAGGAGAAAAAAAAATCATATCTTGTTCTAGACATGGCGGGAAATTTAATTTAAAATAAAGATATAAAATTCTTAACTATTTTCCCCTTATGATTTTTGTGACATTTCATCTTTTAAAATATATTATTATATCAATTAGAAATAAAAAAAATATCATTATATCAATTTTTATACAAAGACTAACAAAATGTTGAGATGAAAATTAATTTTAATAAATTATCCAATTTAAATTAAGGTAAATATTAATTTATATAACATATAAATAAAAAAAATTCTAGTATAAATTTTATTAACTAACATGTTAGAATAGAATGATAAATTAATTGAAACTCCACTCATTAAAAAAAAAGAATGATAAATTAATTATTAATATCCTCCCCTTCCGTCAAACCAAACATACCCTTAGGGCCTGTTTGGTGAGCATAAAATAAGGGAGGGAAAGGGAACATTAGGATGGTTCCATACGGAAAAATGGTTTAGTGCCTAAAAGTTGTCAAAACTTAAATTTCTGCTAGCGGCAATGTTCCCTTAAATATGAGAATTTGAGTTCCTACCAAAAGTGGTATCAACACAAGTTCCTTCCGAGGACAGTAAAACTTGAGGACAAGTTTGCCCTTTAAAAATTTGATAAAAAAGGGAGCTGGGATGAGCTAAAGGCTTTGGTGAAGGCTGAGGAGTTTGTGACAAAAAGCATCTGGAGGATGAAAGAACATAGTAGCGGTTGAGATTGAATTTGGAGAAGAGGTAATGGGTGATAGGTGTGTATATTATGATAAACAAGTTAACTGTACATGTTCAACTTATAATGTGGTTTGGTGATTCTTAGGTTAATGTGCGCACAATGATACACACATAATGGCATTGCAAATGTTGTTTTCTTTGTCATTTAAATGAAAGTATGCCCTATTTTTGTCTTTTCATTGTCCTTTAGGTATTATTGACCAAACACACATGAAAGAGTTAATGAGTTTGCTTATTTAGAATAAGATGAGAGTATGCTCTATTTCTTGTGTGACTAGTGGAATTTTATTTCAATTAATTCTGGTTTCAATGAGAAATGTTATTTAAATGAAAGTAAGCCATGTTTATATGTTTCTATTGTGCTGTGGATATTATTGACCGAACACACATGAAAGACTGACTGAGTTTGCCTATTTTGAATAAGATGAGAGTGTGCTCTATTTGTTGTGTGACCAGTGGAATTTCTTTTGAATTAGTTCTTATTAAAATGAGACATGTTTAAATGTGGTGGTTTGAAAAGTGCACATAGTTGATTATGATGTAAAGGAGATGGGTGTGAGAAAAATTTTGTAGGTATGGATGAAGAATCGAAACAAATGTTGTTTGGAATGTTGGTTGGGTGCTTAGCTTTGCTTCTAGCAATAAGGAGGCTTATTGTCACTATTATAATTATTGTGGGAGTAGGTAGACTAAGGCACAAACAAGATAGGTCATTTATATTAGATTTTCATGACAAGAGAGAAAACTTGAGGGCTATGATATACAATAGTGATACCAATTGCTTCAACCAAATTAGGATGTATTGGGTGACATTTGATAGATTATGTCATATATTAGACACAGTTGGTGGATTGAAACCCACGAAATATATGTTAGTTAACGAACAAGTAGCAATGTTTCTACACATACTGGGGCATCATGTAAAGAACAAAGTGATTAAATTTGAGTTTAGTAGGTCTAGAGAAGCAATAAGTAGATACTTTAAACTTGTGTTGAGTATGACAATTAGACTACAATCAAGGCTTTTAAAAACACTAGAGCCAATATTTAAGGACTCAAATGATCACTGTTGGAAATGGTTCAAGGTATATAAATTTTGAACTTGTTTGTTACATTTCAATTACATGGGATGATTATTTGAGCATTTCAACTGAAACTGAATTTTGTTTTCTTTTTCCAAGGCTGTCTTAGTGCATTAGATGGTACTCACATATGTGTACAAGTTCCTACACAACACAAGGCCTGGTATCGCAATAGAAAGGGAGATATAACAACCAATGTACTAGGTGTATACTCACTCGATTCCCAATTCATCTTTGTCTTGCCTGGGTGGGAAGGGTTGTCTACGAATGAAAGGGTTTTGAAAGATGCTATAAGGAAACCACATGGTCTAAGAGTACCAATTAGTATGTGTGTGACATTTGTGTTAAAATTAGTAATTTTTTGTTTGTTTGTTCATTCAATAAGTTATAAGATTGTTGTTTGATTTCTAAATTGGGTTTGTTCATGAAACTATTACTTGGTTCATACGAGGTATACCAATTGCTAAGAAATTTTGGCTCCTTATAAAGGGCAGAGGTAAAACTTGAATGAGTGCAAGCAAGGACACCAACCGCAAACTTCTCAAGAGTAATTCAATATGCGCCATTCTGCAACCTATAATGTAATAAAAAGGTGCTTTGGCATACTTAAGTTACATCGGGCCATCCTTAGGAGTCTGTCATTTTACCCGGTGAAGATTCAAAACAGATACATCATGGCATGTTGTTTGATTGATAATCTCATTTGTCAGGAGAATATTCTAGATCCCCTAGATATACAGATTGATATCTTTAAAGTTGCAGTTGCAACAAATGAGAACCCCCATGATGACAATGGAAACTTCCCATATGTGGACTAACTTTAAAAACCAAGTGGTGAATGGTATGTTTGCTACCTATTAGGCTAATTGAGAATTATGTGTTAAGTTTTTAAACCTTTTGCATCCTTATATTTATGCGTATAGAACAATTTTGGCTCATGTCCATTTAATGTAATTAATGTTGTAGTTTTTATGAGGTTAAATTATATATGACCTTGTTCAATGTTAAAGGTTTTTTAACGTAACAAGTTATTTGTGATTGTGAGTTGAGCAGAGTCAAGATGAAAATAAGACAAAGCTGAAAACATGGTCTTCAGAAGAGGACAAGTCCGCCTTGTCATACTTAGGATGGAGCAGAAGTTCATGGCAGACAATGGTTTCAAGCTTGGATTTGCTAATACTTTGCAGTTGATGATGGAAGAAAAATCCCTGGATTTCTAATTAAAACATGTCCTCATATAACCTCTTGTATCAAGACTTTGAAACTTCGATAGCAAGTGGCATATGACATTTTATGGCACTAATACCTCTGGCTTCAGTTGGGACCCTAACACAAGATGTGTCACTGCAGACAAAGAGGTGTAGGATGAATATGTCAAGGTATGTGAAGGACTTTATGGTTTAAGCTAAGTAAAAATGTCATTTGGGGAATGTCTTCCTAACTTTTATATTTGTGAATTGGTTGATATAATACCTTATTTCCAATAGTCTCAGATGAGTACACATGAGTAGTGAAATTAGTTATGAGACCAGGATTCGAACTCGGACTACCCAACTTTCGTAAATGTTCACAAATCCTCAATCTCAACTCAGGAGTTAAACCTAGGGTTGAAAGGGCTTTTCAAAGGGTAGAAAACACTTTTCAATTATTTTCACAAGTTTCACTACGTCACAAAGTCTCATTGGCTCTTAGTTTTGTCATATTAGAGTATGAGAGCGATTTTCTTGTCTTGTCTTTTAATTCAATTAGGGCTATTCTCTGCTCAAAATTCATTCGTTCATTTATATACATAAAATGTGTAGCCACATAAGGCTACCAAAGTGTCTAAATCAAATACAAAATAGTGCCTTGCACTTCAATCTTCAATTCTCCTTCGTAATTCCTTTTTGCATATCTCCATGCATTCTTCACCTGTACTCAATATACCTATATGGTTGGGTGAGGAAGCGTGATATTCAAGAGAATCTCAGTAGTAAACAATGCTAACAAATGCATACAAGAAATACTTTGTGCATGACATGCTTGCTCTCATAAATTCATGCCAACATAATGACATATATGCATGCTCAATGTTTAACATGTTACACTAATGGACATAGTATAAAAAAATAGAGCTTCACTCATTCACATATGCTTCATACAATTCATCAAATCAATTAACACATCAATACACAAGGACACATATCAAGTTATGTAAGTTAAGAGAGTTCACTACCTTAACTGCTCTTCCTTGATCTACTGTCGATTCCACAGTCTTTGGTCCAGCTCGGCACAACTGTCCAATCTTAAAATTCTCAATTTATAATAAATGAGTTATTATTCATTCATAACTCATTATAAACTCATACTTCTGGTTATCTATCACAGTTTCAATAGTTTCTGCACAGTACAACTCTGCACAGTGTAGTTTCACTGTTTTTCCAGAAATTGGTAGATTTTCAGTCAAATTTAGAAAATCATAATTAATTCTAGAAAAATAAAATTTGAATGATTCCAAAGCATAAAATAATATATTTAAATTTAATATTGGGTAAAAATATTTTTATCTGACAATTGATATCATAGTTTTCCCAAAAATTCTTTAAACCTGCACTGTTCTAGATTACCTTCCAGAAACAGGGCCTAACTTTAAAAAATCATATCTTCTACTATACTTGTCCAAAAATTACAAACTACCCATAAAATTAAATCTCTATGTCTCTAATTTAATATTTCCAAGTTTGATAATTTTTGGATAAGATTTTCCCCATGAAATACATTGTACAATGTCACTACCTCACAAGAGGCAGATCAACCAACATGCACATTCAACTTCATAAATTTTCAAATTTATATACAAACATCAAAAAATTATGAACACTTGCATAACTACAAAATTTTTCCTTCTAAATCCAATGGAACCATAAAAATTACAAAATTTACACCCCTTCACCACGTCCTGTTCAAAACAGAAGGTTAGGGTTCTTAGGAAGATTTTGTTGTTTTGTTGTTTTCTCTTGCTTAATCACCTCCTTACCACTTCTAGTCATATGATTAACCATTTAAACACTAAATGAGCATGTTTAAAAGAAATTTGGGCATTATTTCCCCATGTTTTTACTTCATCCCATTTTTGAAAATCAAGAGAAAACAAGGCAATATCCACCAGCAACCATAACAACAACATAGCATAAGGCAAGAGGATTAAGTTTTAGTGATTACCTCTTGACTTCTTGGCTTTATCTCTCTAAAAAATCATTGTTTACTCTCTCCTCTCTCTTAATTTTTCTTGTTAAACATGAATTTCAAGAAGGTGAAGAGGTTAGAAATGGTCCCAAGGTGATTAGAGAGCAAAATCACTAAGTTTCATGCATCTTACCTTGAGTTTTTTTGGCTTGGAAACCCTAGAGCTCTTATTGGTTCTTCAAGTGCTCTTGAACTCACTCTCTCTCTTTTGGTTTCAGTTTTACACGAAATGAAGATGAAGAGAAAGAGATAATGAGAACTTAATTAGATGTCTCTTCTTGCATTTGCTTTAACATGTGCTCATTTGTGATTGGTCACTTCTTCTTTTTTCCCTTTCTTTTCTTGTATTAATATAGGCCACACAATATTTCTCTCTTCCCTTCCTCATTTGACATAAATACTTGAGGGAAATGGGACCAAATTTTGCTTCTTGAATTATCACTCTTTGGTTACAATTGTTGACCAAGTCATTATATTTTTATGACTTGGTCAAATTGTCTCTATGACATATGTAATAGCTAATATCCATTCCCTCTCCATTTGTTCATTTGACAAAAATATCTCTCAAATATTGGAGAGAATAATTGCTTCTTGCTTTATTGGTTAAATGACCTTTTTACCCATATATTTATTTTCATTTTCGCCCTTAAGGAAAAACTGGGCAGAATTTTCATCAAACTTTGAAAATTCATATCTAATTGTATAGATATCCAATTGGGGTGGTTTTAAAGACTATCAAACCCTTATTAAGTCTAGTTTTAATTTAAACATTTATCCAATTGGAATCTCATCATTCCAAGAATTCTCATTTTTGGAGGCTGACACTGAAAATCACCAGTTTCTCTGGGTTAACTTCAAAAATATATATCTCTTTGTGTATAGGTCCAAATAATACATATGACCTATCAAATTAAATCTTGATAAGTCTAATTTTATTTTAGAAAGTTTTATAATTTTTGGACATCATTTGAACATTGAAAAATGTCACACAAGCACAACTGCCATACATGGAAATTCATTGTCAGCAATACTACTTTGTGTTCTAATTAACTATATTGTGTGTGACTTCTAATTGTATTGTTTTTTCATTCTCTGAGCTCTTTAATTCACCATAATATTCCCTCTAATACTCTAAGGGTATAAATGAATTTTGGAGAATACAATTATGCCTTACTTGGACACTTGCTAAACCGAGGCTTAGCATTCCACTTGATCTAAGCTTAATCCCAAGCCTCTTATCCCAAAATTTAGGATATTACAGTTGACATGCAGGTGTATCCTAAGGTAGGACAATTTCGCACCCAATCCTTCCCATACTTTGAGAATTTGTCTATTGTGTGGGCAAGTGATAGGGTTGTGGGTGATGAAGGCATATCATCTGGCATGATGGAAGATGAAGTTATTCTAGAAGATGAAGACCTTCCAGATTCTTTACATAATATTACTACTGATGTGGAATTCTCACAAACTTTTATAGACAATGACCATATCATAAATCATAGTTCTGATAGCTCATCCTCATCAAGGAAGAAGCATCGATTAAATAACTCTAAGGTATTTGCTAAGGTTCTGCGTAAGACTATTACATGTTTAGAAAAAACCATTGTCAATGTGTTAAAAAATCTAGGGAATCAAATGTCATTACAAGGAAGGAAAGATGTACTTGATGCGAAGGGTGCTAACCTGTATAATGCACTTTTGGGGGTTGCAAGCTGATACTTAATGAGCTGAATGCAACTCATATCAAAATTGTAGAATCTGAGCAACTCCTGAATGCCTTCGAGAGGATTCCTATGGAATTTAAAGCCTCTTGGATACGTACCCTACTGCAATAGTAGTTATATAGAAGCAGTAAATGATAAGTACATTGTTTTTTGGTCAATGAAGTGCAAAATAGCCACATGTGTCAATCAATTTGGACAAAAAATGTCATTTATGGTGGACAACATATCGTGGTAGACTAAGGTTTTATGTTTTTTAAATGACTGGATTATATCAATGCATTTGGACTAGGGCTGTAAACTTTGATCCATGTTCATTAAAGGATGCCAAAATTGAACATGGAGTTTGCTTCCATGCTATGTACTAGTTGTATATTTTGGTACATATACTGTAAATCACCAACTTGTGTATAGGGAAGTCATTAATTAGGGTTATTGAGTATAACTTGTAATTTTTTGAAGACCATCTTTGTAATGACCTTAGAATGTCAAGTTTGCTGATATAGAAATGAAGTATTCAGGTTTAAGCATGTGTTTTTATTCTGAGAACATAAATTCTTAATTGTAATTAAATGTTAATAAGAACTCATCAGTTATACTATATCAGGGCAAGAGTTTATCAATGTTACTAGCTGATTTTCTTAATATAGTTTTAACAAACTAAGTTGACAAATATCTGGTATTTGTTGTCATACAGACCCAAGTTTCTATTATGCACATACAACATAAGGTATTTGTTGTCATATAGTTCTGGTTTGAACATTATTTAAATTTCAATTTTCCCTGATTAAATGGAAGTTTTATTTGATTTTGAGATGTAAGCTTAAAATTTTCTATGGGCATTCCTCATCATCATAAATTACATGTGTCGTTAAAATTCGAACCTACATGGGAAAATAGAATTTCATTGGTACTGCTATTTATCTAATGAGGTGCTCAATTTTTTAACTTAAATGAAATGATAGAATTTATGATCAATTTTTTAGGGAAAGACCAAATCCTAGGGCAATCTTTTCGTTCGTCATCTTGTCCCTTTAGAACCCTCTCTCTCACTGATCTAGAAACCAGGATCCCCTCTTCTTATTCTAATTTTGTCGTGAAATAAAACCATAATCCCAATGGCAATAGTGAAAATGACTGAAGATCAACTAAAGGTTATATGAATTACTATGGAAGATGTCAGAAATTATAGACAAAAGGTTCCTAATCGTTGCTAAAGTCATTGAAGAACCAAGTCCAAGTTAAAAATAACACAGCAAGGTTCCTATGATGATTTTGAAGTGGCAGCAAATTGGAAGCGGGAACAAGATGCTAAGGAAGCAAGGAAGAACCAAAGACAGAAGAAGATAAAAGAGAAGCTAGAAATGTCTAAGAAGGGAACAAACGATAATGATGTAGCATCCAATTTCTAGTCACCAATATTCCTTGTATATAATTAATACATTTAACGGAATAAAATGGTAAATGATGGTGCACATAAAATGATAAACACTCCAACCGATGGTTACATACAACTTGGCTAAGATAGGACACAAAGGAGCAACTATTGTCCACTGAAATGCCTAACATTGTAACCTAAAATAGAGCATGAAAGGACAAAAATATTGGCTCAATATTGGTTATAACATTAGGCCAAAACAAAGAAGAAATGAGTAAGAAATGATTTGTTTCAATAAATCACAAAAATGTAGTGGCAAAATGGTAATTTTCCAACAAAACAAGAAGCAATTTATTTTTCCTCCTAATATTTTCACCTAAATAAAGGAAAACGGGGGAAAATAAAGACTTGGAGGACAAGAATGATATATGGAATTATTTTAAACCTAAGAAGAAGAAATGATGTCATAAAAGAAAGTATGACACAATTAATTATTTAAAGAAGGAGTTATGAGAAAATACAAGAGGTAAATTTCATTTCCCTATTTTCTCTTAAATTTTGGTCAAATGGGAAATAAAAGGGGAATAAAAATGCTTGGCCCATATTTAATTCAAGAAGGAAAAAATGAGAGCCAAGTGAAATTAGCATATGACCAATTACCATTAACAATAATATTTCATAAAGTAAGAAAGATATTATGATTAAGCCAATGTCTCTTCTCTTCCTTCCCATTTTTGGCCAACAACAACCACAGAGAGAGAGAGAAGAGTTTGAAGAGAGCTCAAGAACATCAAGAGGTCTTAGGGTTCAAAAAGCCAAAATTCAAGGTAAGAGCTTGAAATCAAAGTACTTATGCCTTCTAATCTACCTAGAACTTCTTCTAACCTCTTCTTTTTCTTGAAAATCATGGTTAGCAAGCAAAATCAAGAGAGAATATAGAGAGGCAGTGGCATTTAGAGAGAGAAAGTTAAGCAACCAAGAGGTAATCTCACAAACTTTGATCCTTTTGCCTTATATAATGTTGTTGTGGTTATTGTTGTTGTGATTGTCTTGATTTGGTTGGTTTTGTAAAATTTGGAAGAGGAAACCCTAAGAGGTTATGCTACCAAAATTTCCATGAATCATATTTATTAAGTGTATAAATATTTAATCTTGTGATTATAAGTGAAAAGGAAGTGGTTAATTAAGAGAAATCAAGAAAACCCAACTTCTCTTCTAAGGTTCTGATTTTTGGCTAGGTGTAGAATAGGGGGAAGGAGTTGGAATTTTGTAATTTGGATGGTTCCATTAGATTTAGAAGGGAAAATTATGTGGGAATATGTGTGTTCATGATTTTTAGATGTCGGTATGCAAATCTTGAAATTTTTTAAGTTAAGGGGAGGTGATGTTTGATTTGTTTCACTGGAAGCAGTCTGATTGTGTAATGAATTTTGTTAGTCAAACCTAGTCTAAATATTATAAAATTTGACAGGATTAAATTAAACATGTAGAGCTTTAATTTTATAGGTGTATCATAAATTTTAGACTAGTACATTAAGAGATATGGATTTTCAAAGTTGTGCCATGTTTCTGAAATGTAATTTGAAACAGAGGAAGTTTGAAAACTTTTTGGGAAATATTTAATGACACTGGTTAGACTTAAATATTTTTCCATACAAATAAACTTAAATAGCTTCATATAGTCTTTATAACCAGTCAGTTTTTTATTTTCTAGAATTAATTATGATTTTTCGAAGTCGACTGAAAATCTGCTAGTTTTCTGAAAAACTGTAAAGCTGCACTATGTAGAGTTACACTATGTAGAAATTGTTGAAACTGTGATAGATAACCAACCAACTATGATTAAAGGCAGTAATATTTTAAGTAATAATCAGTTACTTGTAACTCTAATTTGATAGGAATTTATGATAGCCCGAGCCGGAACAAGAGTTTTGGACCAACCGTACGACTGGAAAATGACTCAGGTAGTAACTTTTTCTTTCATACACTATATGAATATCTATATGCTTTTTTATGCCATCTTCTGTAATATGACAATGCTTAAGGCACACGACCTAGCTATGATCTGGGATCTATCGATGGTACACGTGATAAGCTAGGGGTTCAAACATACGTTTGACCTTGGACATGAATTAAGTCGAGGTTGCAAACAGTCGTTTGGCCTTAGACAGTGTGCACATAACATGAGTTCATATCTTACATAACATGGTGATTTGCATATTTATTATCATACTCTGTATGTTGAATTGTATGTTGCTACTGAGATTCCCTCGAATCTCTCCCTTTTTCAAACACATTCCAGCGGAAGGTAGCGGCTTAAAGAGCAAGTCAATGGCCACTGGAGAGTAAGCATCTCGGTGCATGCAAAGACTGTTGTTGGTTATCTATTTTGTACTTTTGTTTTCTTTAGACACTCTGTACACTTTGTAAATATTTTTCAAACCTTGTGGGGATTCTCTGTATTGTAAACAAATACTTAATGTCAGTATGCTTCCGCTATTTTTGTATGCCTACAGAATTGTGCACTTATTACTTTGTGAATATCAAAATGTTAAGGGGTTTGACAAATGACGCTCAAGAGACACAAGTGAATAATGCTTATGGTATGTCTAAGAAAAGAAAGGCTGATGAAATTTGTAAGGGCAAAAAAGCGGTCCAGTGATTTCTGATGGTAATGGAACATGACACTTATCTAGTGAAAAGTCTAATGATGAATCATCTCCACTAAAGTAGTAAAGAGATGACTATGTCATTGACGATAATGTTTGGGCAAAGTTTTTGTCAAGGATGATAAAGAAATGCATCACTAATATTCTTCCCCAGTCAAAGTCAAATTTTAATAAGTCTAAGCTTGAATAATATGATGCAAGGTTAGTTGGCTGATCTTATTGTTGCATGAGTAGAATAAAATTAGAACAATTTGACAAAGATTATGAACTTGGGTTAGTTGACATACTAAAGCCATTTAAAGCTCTACTAGAATTATCATTACCATACTTTGATTATGTTGTTAAAGTTTTCTATACTCATTGTTACGAGTGTAAATGGTTTATTAAAAAGTGCAAGTGTACACTATCATAAATAAGTAATACAGAAGTGAGTAGAGTATCATTCCCACGAGGGTTGACCACTAAGTACCAAAATTCGTAATATTAATTCTATTTAGTCGATCGATTAGTTAGTGATTGAGATTACAAAATAAAAATGATTAAATATGAATACAATTGATATGAAAAAAAATATGGGTCATATTTCACTTAGCAAATTTCAGATTGAATAATCTATCTATTATATTCCAATTTATTCCATATGATTGATGGCCGAGTTACTCTAATTTAATTATTAGCCTTTTCAAAGGTCAAGCAATTTTATAATTAATTGTTAATCCACTATATTCCTATATAAATTAAAATAATTAATTATACATTAAGATTTATAGAACTCATTAAGATTACATAACCCATATGAATATATTCCTATTTCATATGCAAGATATGGTTTTAATTATAAGATCTACACACATGCATCTCCTTCCGGTCTCAACATGCATATTAAAATCATTCAAAAAATGGCCAATCAATTGAAAGTATTAAGAATAATAATCAAAACTTAATCATGAAGGAAAAATTAAAACTAGATTTAATAAGCTAAGATTCAATCTGTCATTAGTAAGCTACATCATCATCCTAAGAGAAAGAAAATTTAGCTTATAATAAAATTAAAAACAAAACCAAAATAAATTCAAAACTTCATAAACATTACATAAAACTTGATTATTAAATCTACAACATAGAGATACAACTATAAGATGCATGAAAATCGAAAAATCTAACATTTCTTATAGGAGGTAAAACTTTCCATATAGGTAGAAACATATACCATCCATGAAGGAGGACTACCTAAGCCTTCTAAGAAGGAGGCATGCAAGAACAATACTGTTGGTTTTTGAATCATGTTTTGATGATAAGAAACCTTGAAGAACAATGAGGACTTGATGATTAAAATCACTTGAGTATTTCTAGACATTTGAGTGAAATAACTATTTTTGAAAACAAAACTTGAATTTGCAAAGTCACTCACCTCTGCAGTAGTGATCTGAGATGATCACTCGAGTGATAGGTAATGCACATGATAAGTAAAATATTTGCATATTCATTTTCCCTTATATGATCATTTTGTGGACTATATTTGAGCTGAATATAATCAATTTGGGTGTAATTAATAAATAAATAATGATTTTCTTGCAGCCATAGATAGTACCGGATTAAAAAGAATTAAAGCAGGCATTTAAGGGAAAGTACTATTCACGCGGTACTATTCATTGTGCACTGTTCATGCGGGTACTATTCACTGGGCACTGTAGTAGTTCCACTGTAGCAGTGTGGTTCACTGTAGCAAATCACTGTAGCAGTCCAAAAATGAAGCCTATAAATAGAGCTTCTTGGCACCCTAAAAAGAGGAGAAAGGAAGAGGAAGGAAGAGGGAGGGAGGAAGAGGAAGAAAGGAAGAGGGAGGAAGGAAGAAAGAGAGAGAGTTTCTATTTTAGAGAGAGAGTTGTTATTTTTAGAATTTATTTCTTGCATTTTTTTACTTCTTGCATGCCTCCTACATGGATGGTTTTACCTCCTATATGGAAGGCCTAGGTAGTCCTCCTTTATGGATGGTATAGGTTGCCACCTACATGGATGGTTTTACCTCCTATATGGTAGGCTAGATTTTCCATTTTCATGCATCTTGTAGTAGTATTTTTATGTTTTTGTAATTAATTTTTATGCAATATTTATGATGTTTGGAATATATTTTGGTTTTGTTTTTAATTTTATCATGAGCTAAATTTTCCTTTTCCTAGGGTGATGACGTAGCTTACTAATGACGGATTGAATCTTACCTTATTAAATCTAGTTTTAATTTTTCCTTCATGATTGAGTTTTAATTATTGCTCTTAATACTTACAATTGATTGGCCACCTTTTGGATGATTTTAATATGCATGTTGAGACCGGAAGGAGATACATGTGTGTGGATCCTATAATTAAAACCATAATTTGCATATGAAATAGGAATATATTCATATGGGTTATGTAGTCTTAATTGAGTTCCATAAATCTTAATGCATGATTGATTGCTTAAATTCATATAGGAATATATTGGGTTAGCAATTAATTATAGAATTACTTGACCTTGGAAGAGGCTAGTAATTAAAATAGGGAAACTCGACTATCAATCATGTGGAATAAATTGGACTAGAATAGATAAGTGATTCAATCCGGAATTTATTAAGTGAAATATAATCCCTATGGCTTTTTCTCATATTTGTCTTTATATCACTTGTATTCATATTTCATCATTTCTATCTTGTAATCTCAATCACAACTAATCAACCGACTAAATAGAATTAATTACCAATTTTGGTACTTAGTGATCAATCCTCGTGGGAACGATACTCTACTCACTTCTATATTACTTGATTACGACAATGTACACTTGCACTTCTAAATACACCATCCTACACTGGTAACAGCACATGAGTGATTATTCTAAACTTCCAGTGGTTTGCAAGTCACTAGCTGAAATCTAAGAAGTGATGCAAAATCACTCGAGTGGCTAAGTTAGCACTCGAGTAATCCTTCCTCACCTGCAAGAATTAGCAAGTCACTCGCAAAATTTTTGAAAGTTATATTCAAGTCACTCGAGTGAATAAGTGACTACTCAAGTGACAATGATCACTTGCATTATTTTCTCAAGTCACTCGCAAATATTTTTGAAAGTTGTAACTCTCCGCTCGAGTTTATCAGTTGGCACTCGAGTAATGAACATTCTAGGAAGTAACTTCAAATTGATGCACTTGAGTTCTAATATGAAGTGAACTCGAGTCCTTGAAGGTTTACACTGAGAGTTTTTTTGCCATGCAAACCTGGCGGAGAACTCAAGTTCTCAATGAGCACTCGAGTTCTGGACATTTTGCATGTGACACCCTATGGCTTTGCAAGTTATTACCAAAGCTCACTCGAGTGATGACAAGCAACTCGCGAGGATTCAGCAAGTCACTCTCTGATAAACCAAGAGTGAAACTCTACCAGAACTAAGGCACTCGAGTTACACTGCATAGCCCTTGAGTAATGAGCATTCACTTGAGTGATTCTGAATCAAACTTGAGTGTAGGATATTGTCTTTTGAAAATCAACTTCTCGATAAATTTGAAAGTGACGATTAACTTATGTTTAAGTTTGATTATCACCTACTTATTTTTTCTAAGTTACTAATCATATTCATGTCAGAGTTTCATATCCTTAAACCATGGATTTATTTCAAACTTAACCAAAAAGCAGGTTTAATGTCAGAGCATTAAATGCTTAGTAGAAAATAAAGCAGACAAAAGGATTTCGTCAAAAGACTTTATTACAAAAGCGAATGAATGTAGAAATACCTCAACGGCTCTAATCCAACTCCAATGGAAACTTTGAATACTCCCAATAGTCATTAATAGAGATTGCCTATAAATACCAAGTATATTTAAGACAGAGTAACTACAGAACTGCTAACTGATAAACAATCATTTTCTAAGTGCTCTATTTATTTGTTCATTTAATATTATTATACTTCAGTGATTATTTCATCTACTCTTTGAGAGAGAATTAGTTTAAAATTTATACTCTTTATTGAGACATAACTTAAGGTAGTGGGATATTAAGTTGCGTATCATCTTACATCGTGTAAGGGGGAGTGAAGTGTCCTGAGTAGGAACTTGCTTTGTAAAGCGGTGCCAAGAACCCAATGAATCTTTGAGGTGATAGTGAAAAGGCTCAGAGGAATTTGAGGACTGGGCGTAGGTCAAAATTGTTGAGATTGAACCAGTATAATCCCTAGTGTACACTTCAGTGAAATCTCTCTAACTCTTAATCTTGTTATTACATTAAGTTTCCATTACTTGTTAATTGCGATTAAATTTTTTATTATCACCCAATTCACCCCTTCCTCTTGTGTGAATGCTTGCGCTGACATTTGGTGTCAGAGTAAGGTCTTATTTGTCAAGTATAACAACCCAAGAAGGATCCTATGGCAAGTATGGGTGAAGGAATACTGCCCGACGAAGCCTCAATCACCAGACGTCCGGGTTTTAATAGAGAACACTTCTCATTTTGGAAAGCTAAGTTAAGAGTGTTTGTGATGGCAACGGAATATGGACTCTGGGAGGTCATTCAAGATGGAAATTAAGTACCCAAATAGACTATAGATGGAAAAGCAGTTCCCAAAATGCTAGATGAATTTGATGACAATGATAAAAAGCTCATGACTCTCAACAACAAAGCAATCTTAATGATTCAGAGTACTCTGAGTCAAAAGGAATACTTTAGATTTGCACACTTGCAACTGCTAAAGAAATGTGACAAGTGTTAGAGACAGCTAATGAAGGAACCTCATGTATCAAGTGTAATATCATGAATTTTGGAATAAGAGGCTTGAGATTTAGCCTAGATTAAGTGGACTGCTAGACCCTGGTTTAGCAAATGTCCTAATAAGGTATGGTTGTATTCCCCAAAATTTCTTTATATCCTTAGGATATTAAAGGGAATATTATGATGAATTAAAATAGCTTGGGGGAATGACAAGACAATGGAATGAGGAGTCACACATGACATAGTGAATTGGAACACCAAGTAATGTTAAAGTAATGTTACCAGTGAATTTTCCGGTGTGGCAGTCGTGTTTGTGTAACATCTTTCAAAGGGAAAATGATGCCCAAATATTGTAAAAATTTTCAGAATCAAAGTAGACTTATCAAGATTTAATTTGATAGGTTATATAAGCCATTTGAAGCTATACACAAAGAGATATGTATTTTAAAGTTAGTCCAGTGAAACTGGTGATTTTCAATGTTAGCTTCCAAAAGTAAGAATTCTAGGAATGATAAGCTTCTATTTGGCTAAATACTATATTTTTCCTTGAAATTATATTTAATAAGGGTCGCATAGCCTTTGAAACCACCTCAATTGGACATTTGTGTAATTAGATATGAATTTTCAAAAGTTGATGAAAATTCTGCCCAGCTTTGCAATAAGCGTGAAAATGGGAAAAATAATATAAGGGCAAAATGATAATTTTTCCATAAGACAAGAAATGAGTATTTTCCCCTAATATTCCCAATAATTTCAGTTTAATGGGAATTAATGAGCCTAGTTTTGTGAATTATGATCAAGGAAAGTCAATGAGTGGAAAAGCTTAAGGCTTTAGTTAACCACTTGTAAGGTGGTATAATAGGATAGTTTGAGAGTAATATTCCTCTCTCATATCTCATTATTTTTAGTGGATGAAGAAGCATAAAGGGAAATGAATTATCATGCAAGAAAGTCAAAGAAGTGGACTAATATGGTGTGACCACACAAAGGCCACTTGGTTAATTCATTTAACCATTATTAAATCATTCTCTTCATCCTTTCCATCTCATTCTCGTGTGTTCATAATCAAAATGCAGAGAGAGAGAGAGAGAGCTGGAGAATGAGAATGAGATCGGATGAAGGAATGAGAGAGAGAAGAGAGAGAAACTTCCAGCTGCTGGAACACTGTCGAAACGACGCCTTCTCTCAAAGTACCCTTCTCAAACCTTCTTCTACTCATCTTGAGCTTCATTTCTGCAGTTTCAGATTCTATTTTGGAGGTGTTTGGTGCCATCTCACTGGTCGGAGTACTGCCAAAATTTTGAACCAAATTCAGAAACGTGTAGAGGTAAGCGTAAGCTTCCTTTTGAACCTATTGGTTCGTTGTTTGGATGAGTTTTGAAGGGCGTTGGGTACTATTCATGTCTCATTGAAATGGTGTTTTGAGGTCCAAATGATGTCTAATGCTTGTCTAAATAGCTAATCATGTGATTAGAAGTAAAAAGGAAGTGATTAGGCCAGAGAAAACGAGAATCCAACACAACTCTTCTAAGAACTCTAAATGGCTGCCTTATGTGTGGCATGAGCCATGAGTTAGAATTTCATCAATTAGATGGTTCAATTGAGTTCAGGGGGGCAAATTGTGTAGGGTTTATGTTGAAGATGAAGTGAAAAAAGCCTAGAGTGTGAAATGACTAAATTACCCTTAAAGCTCTAAGTAAGGGGTGTTTTCATCATTTAAGCCTAAATTTGACCAATTCGAGGTCATAAATGGATTCTAAACACGAAATTATGTAGGATTGGTCTGAGTCATAATTTATGGTAAGGTACAGTTGGACCGGATATGAAGGGGCGTAGGCCGAGTCTCTAGGGGCATTTTGGGTAATTTAGCATTTTAAGCTAAGTTAGCCAATAATATGAGTTTGGAATGATACATGGATAAGTAATGACTCATTTATTGTACATTTAGAAATTCAGGACCAGACGATTGTGCCTGAGATGGAGCAAAGATGATGGTTTGAGGAAGGACACAAAGTCCAAGAGGTAGTGAACATTTCTAACTTGCATAACTTGATGTGTGTGCTTGTGTATTGACATGTTGTTGGCTTTGATGATTTAGATGAAGCATATGCGATTGAGTAAAGCTCTGTTTATTTATCCTATAGCCATAAGTATGTTAAGCATTGAGCATGCATATATGTCATTATGTTGGCATGATTTTATAAGAGCAGGCATGTCATGCACACATCATTTCTTATATACATGTGTTAGTATGTTTACTATTGAGATTCTCTTGAATCTCACTCCTCCTCCCCCAACCATATAGGTATGTTGAGTACAGGTGAAGAATGCATGAAGATAAGCAAGGAGGAATCACGAAGGTGAATTGAAGATCATAGTGCAAGGCACTACTATTTGTATTTGGTGTAATTGTCTAGTAGTTTTATGCAATTACACATTTTATGTATAAGAATGTATGAATGAAGTTTAAGCAGAGAACAACTCTAATTTAATTAAAGTACAATGCTCGCGTACTCTGATATATTGAAACTAAGAGCCAGTGAGGTATTAATGACGTGGTGAATCTTATGGAAATGATTGAAATGTGTTCTACCCTTTGAAAAATTCTCTCGACCTTAAGTTCAAATCCTAAGTTGAGAGTGGGAATTTATGAACGTTTTGGAATGTTGGGTAGTCTGGGTTTAAATCCTAGTTCCATAATGGTTTTTACTACTCATTTATACTCATCTGAAGCTATTGGAAAGAGGGTATCACATCAAGGAAAATTGAATTAATACTCTTGTTACTAAGTATGCTCTGCTCTGCATGAAATCTGGAGAATCAATAGCTGAGTTTGAACTCAAGTATACTCACCTTATAAACCAACTTGAAGCTCTTGGGAAGTTCTATTACCAGAACACCCAAGTTAGAAAGATACTAAACATTCTTTCTAAAGAATGGAAGGTCAAAGTTACAACAATAGAAGAAGTCAAAGACGAGTCTATGCGATCAGTAGCTTCTCTTTTTGGGAGCTTGTCAGAATAGGAAAGTAAGTTAAAGTTCAAACGTGAATTGGAGGACATTGATGACAAAAAAGAAAGAAAGGAGTAGCATTAAATGCCATTAAGGAAGAAATGCAGCTGAAAACAGAAGAAGAAATTGAGGACGACGAAATAGGAATAATGGTAAGAAGATTCAAAAAGTTCTACAAGAAGGGCCAATGTTTTAAAAAAGGAGGCAGTAGCAGCAAAACAAAAGAACATATCATATGCTACGAATGCAAAAAGCCTAGACACATCAAATCTGAATGCTTGGAATATCTGAAGAACAAAGAAAGGAAGAAAAACAAATTTGTCAAGAAAAAAGCTTTCGTCTCAGCCATCTGGGGAGACAGTTCTTCTGATGAAGAATAAAGCGATGATGAAGAAGTTGCAAACATATGCCTCATAACTCAAGAACAATCAAAGGAAGAAGAGGTAAGTGATAATCCTACCTATGACAAATTACATGATGAATATAATGCTTTACATATAGAATTTATAAAAATTGTGAAAGAACTTGTAAGCCACAAGAGAAGGGTAAAGATACTTGAGGAACAACTTAAGGAATCAAAACCAGTTTCCTGTGATTCTTGTCTGAGTTTAGAAAAGAAAAATAATGATCTTACCAAAACCAATGCAAAATCTGAAATTGGATATGATCCAAGGTCAAACAAGTCTAAAGGAAAAAAAAGATTGGTAAATAAACATATTTAAATTATTTTCAAAAGTATGTACATATTTCCAATCCCTTCGCTTACTGCAATTTATTTCATAGAAAGGGCAATTATACCTCCTCATGTTATCATAAAAAGAAAGGAACTATGGGAACCTACAAATGGGTACCTAAAGGATCTTACTTACTAAAGAAAATCCAAACAAACCACAAAGGACCCAAGAAAGTGTGGGTACCTAAAACTTGACCATCTTTTTATGTAGGTGTGTTTCAAAGCATCTAAAGGGAGTAAATAGTATATAGATAGTAGGTGCTCACAACACATGACCGGTGACATAGAAAGATTCACCTCTATAATTCCAAGAGAATAAGGTAGAGTCAAGTTTGGTGGAGACCAATCTGGAAAGATTGCTGGAATTGGTGAAGTTGGAGTCAAGAACGGAATTCAAATCAAAGATGTCTACTATGTAAAAGGTTTGATGCACAATCTACTGAGCGTAAGTCAGAGTGCAGACAAAGACAACTGGATCATATTTGATTCAGAGGAATACCTCATAGTAAACAAGAAAGATCTACCAATCGAAAAAGATGAACTTAAGGTAAAAATCAAAGCCATAAGAGAAGGTAATTGTTATACTATTGATATCAATAAACCATATCTCTGCAAATTGTTTCTTGAGTAATATTAATGAAAGCTGGGTTTGGCACAAAAGATTAGCATATGTAAATATGTATCAGTTAGATAAACTTATCAAAAAGGATTTGGTGATTGATTTACCTAACCTACATTTTAAAAATGATTTAGTATGTGATTCATATCAAAAGAGAAAACAAACTAAATCTTCTTTCAAAGCCAAAAAAGAAATATCAACACAAAGACCATTACAACTACTCCACATGGATCTAGTTGGACCAATAAGGGTAAAAAGCCTTAGGGGAAACTTATATACATTGGTCATTGTTGATGATTTTTCTAGATTTACATGGACTATCTTTCTGTCGACAAAAGACGAAACATTTAGTGAATTTATTATTTTTGCAAGAAAGTGCAAAATAAGGAAGGCATGTCATTTGCAGCAATTAGAACAGATCATGGAGGAGAATTTGACAACCAAGCCTTTGGAGACTACTGCAATGCAAATGGCATTAAACATAACTTCTCAGCTTTGAGAACTCCTCAATAGAATGGTATTCTAGAAAGGAAGCATAGAGTTCTCACAGAAATGGTGATGTAATGAGTACTGCCAGCTACATCTCCAACAGAGCTTATATCAGATCAAAGCTGGGAAAAACACCATATGATCTTTATAAGGGTAGAAAGTCAAACATCGGTAATTTGCATATATTCGGATGTAAGTGCTTCATTCACAATAATGGTAAGGATAATCTAGGGAAATTTGATCCAAAAGTTTATGAAGGTATTTTCTTAGGTTATTCTAATAGAAGTAAGCTTATAGAGTTTTAAATAAAAGAACTTGTGTTGTTGAAGAATCTATTCATATTGTGTTTGTTGAAATTGATTCCTCTGTCAAAGCTATAGATGATGAGCCTGAATTGGTTAACTCTAAATCAAAACAAACTATTTCAAAATCTTCCCATGAATCTTTTGAGCCTGAAGGAAACCAATGTGAGCCATGTTCTTCCAAACAACCCAAAGCCTAAAAGTTTAATATAAATCATCCTATAAACCAGGTTATACGCAAAGTTGAAGGAGTAAAAACTAGAAAGATTATTCTTAATGAAGTAAGTTTTACAGCTTTTATTTCAGAACTCAAACCCTCTAGCATTAATGAAGCCCTAACAGACAATGATTGGGTTATAGCAATGCAGGAGGAACTTAATCAATTTAAGAGAAATCAAGTTTGGGACTTAGTACCCTGACCTAAGGATTATATGGTCATTAGCACTAAATGTGTGACACCTTATCTCCAATACTCATAAATGAGTATAAGTGACTAGTGAAATCCATTGTGGAACCAGGATTTGAACCCGGACTACCCAACTCTCAATATACTTCATAAAACTCCCAAACTCAACTAAGGACTTAAACCTAGGATGAGATGGATTTTTCAAAGGGTAGAATACTTAAAACGTATTTCCACAAGATTCACTATGTCGCTAATACATCATCGGCTCTTAATTCCACTATATTAGAGTATAGCAAGAGAATCACTTTCCTTTATACTGGAATTAGAGCTACTCTCTTCATTACATTAGAGCGGTTCGGTTCTCTACTTAAACTACATTCATTTATATAGATACATCCACATACATGCATATCCATACACATATACACAAAGCCAACTTATCAAATCATTTACACCAAACACAAGGTAGTGCCTTGCCTACGTTCTTCACTTCAACTTCATATTTCCTCCATACATCCTCCTGCATCTTCACCTGTCTAATTGGTTGGTTGGGAGGAGTGAGATTCGAGAAAATATCAATAGTAAACAATATCACTATACATGTAAGATATATAGTTAATGCATAACATGCTTGCCATTCATAAAATCAGGCCAATAATGACATCTACATGCTTAATGTTATACATATTCATGGCCATCATATAAACATAATAGAGCTTCAATCAACAAACATGTTCAACCCAATTAGGCAAAGCAGTCACAAATACAATGCACAAACATACATATCATATACATGCAAGCAAGGTAAGTTCACTACCTCTTGGACTTTATGTCCTTCTCTTCTTGTCCTTTGATCTTCCAATGTCACTTTATGGCCCTAGATAAGTAATGACATCATTAGGGCCATAAAAATTAAATGGCCAATGGGCCACATTAGCCCTAAAGGCTTATTTTCACCCTTGGAGTTCATACCAATTACATTTGTGCGATTAAGTCTTAAATTCACATAAGACATAAAGCTGACAGATTTTTTACTTAAATTTGAAAAGTCATAATTAATTCTATAGAACTCGAATTGAGGTGGTTTAAAGCTCCATTTTATCCTATTTAAGTATAATTTCAAGGAAAAATATCATTTTCTGGAAAATACCAACACAAAATCCCCAAAAATTTTCCAAACATCAACTGTTCCAGATTTTGTTTCAGAACAAGGCCAAACTTTAAAAATTCACCACTAATTCTAGGAAACTCCAAATTGAGTGGTTCCAAATTCTATAGAAAGTTATTTTAGAATAATTGCACATAAAAATAGTAAATTTTGGCCAACACAATCACAACATTTTTAGAATTTTGGAAAACATCATTGTTCTAGATTTGTTACCAGAAACCAGGGCCAAACTTCAAAAATTCAAATCTCCCAACATACTTGTCCAAAAATTACAAACTACATATAACATTAAATCTATATGTCGCTAATTTAATTATAAAAATTTTCAGAATTTTTGGACAAGGTTTGTCTCCTCAAATATCACGCACAAGAACACTCTTCCAGATAGGGAAGATTATCAACATGAATTCCCAAACTTCATAAATTTCCAAATTCATATACGAGCATCCAAAAATCATGAACATTTTCATACCTACACAATTTTTCCTTCTAAAGCCAATAGAAGCATCAAAATCATAAAATTTCCACTCCTTCCCCATGAAAAAGCTAGAACAAAAAATCAAAGTTCCCGAGAAGAGTTTGTCCATTTCTTGTTTTCTTTGGCTTAATCTCTTCATTTCTACTTCTAATTCAATGATTAGTTGTTTAGACATCCATTAAACATCGTTTAGCCATTAAAAAAAATCCTTTAAAACCAACCATAAATAGTACCTAACCTTCCTATAACTCATCCAAACAACAAACCAATTGGTTAAAAGGGAAGCTTATGCTTACCTCTACCCGTTTCCGCAAACGGTTCAGAATTCCGGCAATACTCAGGCCTGTGAGACATCACCAACCACCTCCAAACAAAATTCTAAAATCGTAGAAATGAAGCTCACAATGAGTAGAAGAAGTTTCCTGAAGGACACTTTAAGAAAGGACGCCGATTCGGTAGTGTTTCGGTGGATTGAAGTTTCTCACTCTTCCTCTCTCCATTTTTCTGATCAACTTTCCTCTCTCTCTTGTTTCTAATTTTGCACACTGGAAAATGAGGAAGATGATGATGAAATAATAGGTAAATGCAATTAACTAATCAGTTTGCCAAGTGTCAAGCTCCCATTGGTCCAAAAATCCCATTTTCGCACAATTTACTAAATTTGGCAGAATTTTCATCAAACTTTGAAAATTCATATCTAATAGTGTAGATATCTAATTGGGGTGGTCCCAAAGGCTATGTGACCTTTATTGAGTCTGGTTTTAAGGGAAAATATAACCTTTGGCCAATTGAAATCTCACTCTTCTCATAGTTTTAATCTTTGAACGCTGCCCCAGAAAATAGTTAATTTCACTGGGCTAAATTCAAAAATTCATTTCTCCTTTTGTACAGCTTCAAATGACTTATATGACCTATCATATTAAATCTTGATAAGTCTAATTTCACTCTAGAAAGTTTCATAATTTTTAAAAATCATTTACCCATTAAAAAATGTCACACAATCACCACTGCTACACCGAAAATTTCACCGGTGGCAAAATTACTTTGTGTTCCACTTTACTATATTGTGTGTGACTTCTAATTACTTTGTTTTGTTATTCCTCAAGTTCTTTAGCTCACCAATATAATTCCTTTTAATATCAAAAGATATAAAGGAATTTTGAGAAATAATACTATGTCTCACTATGACATTTACCAAACAGGGGTCTAGTGGTCCCCTTTAATCCAGGCTAAATCTTAAGCCTCTAGTCCCAAAATTCAGGATATTACAAAATGGGTATTTAAGAACAAACTTGATGAATCCGCAATTATTGTCAAAAACAAGGCAAGATTGGTGGGAAAATGCTATAATCAGGAATAATGAATTGATTATGAGGAAACATATGCTCTAGTAGCTAGATTGGAAGCTATATGTGTACTCTTAGCCTTTGCATACATCAAAGGATTAAAACTCTATCAAATGGATGTAAAAAGTGTTTTTCTTAATGGTCATATAATGGAGGAAGTTTATGTCGAACAACCTCCTGGTTTCAAAGATTTCTCTAAACTAGATCATGTTTATAGGCTAAGAAAAGCTCTTTATGGTCTTAATCAAGCTTCAAGAGCCTGGTATGAAAGGTTAAGCAATTTTCTCATTAATCATGGGTTTGACAGAGAAAGGGTAGACACAACTTTGTTTATAAAACAAAAGGAAAGTGATTTATTAGTTGTACAAATATACGTTGATGATATTATTTTTTGATCCACTAACAACTATTTGTGCAAGGAATTTTCTGATCCCATAAAAAAAGAATTTGAGATGTCTATGATGGGAGAGTTAACATTCATTATGGGTTTGCAAATCAAACAAAGAGAGAATGGAATATTCATCTCTCAAACTAAATATGTCAAAGAACTACTCAAGAAGTATGGAGTGGATGAAGCCAATGGAGCTGACACTCCCATGAGCACAAAAACTTCACTGGATGTAGATAAAAAAGGATATTAATTTGGTATAACAAAGTATAGAGGAATGATTGGATCATTGCTCTATCTCACTACTAGCAGACCAGATATTCAATTCATCGATATGTGTGCTCAATTCCAATCATGTCTTAAGGTATCTCATGCTGAAACGGTGAAAATAATCTTCAAATACCTTGTTGATACAGTTAAACTGGGAATATGGTATCCCAAGGGAGGTAATGAATATCTGACCGTCTTCTCAGACTCAGATCATGGTAGTTATAAGATAGATAGGAAAAGTACAAGTGGTCAATGCTAATTTCTAGGCGGAGCAGTTGTTTCTTGGTATAGCAATAAACAAATTGTTATGTCATTATCCTCAACAGAAGCTGAATACATAGCAGTTTCAAGTTGTTGTGCTCAAGTGCTATGATTAAAGCAGCAATTACAAGATCTTGGCATTTTTCTCAAAGAAATTCCTATCTACTGTGACAATGCCAGCACCATTAGCTTAGCTAAAAATTTGGTACAACATACAAGGACTAAGCACATTGACATGAGACATCACTTTATTAGAGATCATATTCAAAAAAAGGATGTAAATTTTTTGTTCATACCAACTCATCTGCAACTGGCTGATATATTCACCAAACCTTTAGCAAAAAAAGAATTTCTCTACATAAGAAGATAATTAGGAATGGTAAATCTCAATGAATTGTGAGTTATATCTTTCCTTATAAGTAGAGAAGGGATAACTTGCAGATGAACTCGAGTGATTGTAAAAGTGAAAAATAGTCACTCGAGTGGCAGACAGATAACTTGAGTACTAAGAGAAATAAAAGAAGTCAAAACAGACTACACTCGAGTGAAGATAAGATTCACCCAAGTGATGAACTCGAGTACTGGGAAAAGACAACCGAGTCAAAAGAGAGAGGAAAGATAATTCACTCAAGTGGAGAAGATATCACTCGAGTGATTCATAAGCTAACTCTCAAAAGATATCACAAAAGGTTAAGGGTGTGGTAATCAAGGAACCTACCTTATCTCAACCAATTCAGCCAATGATTTCTGGAAAAGGGAAAGAAAAGGAGGTTCTAGTTCGAGATGCCGACATTCAAGCCAGACAGTTTATGGCGAGTCTTGATATTGCATTTCAAAGATTTGCTTCTCAAAGTCAGAGCTAGCCAGAGGTTCCACATAAATATATATACACCACTCCTTCTCAAGAAGCTACTGCCACTCAGACTAATCTGGCTACCTCTGGGTCTGCAAGTACCACTCCATCACAGTTAGCTAAAGAAGCTCAGTCTCTAGTTCCTTCACCAAATTTCATCACCGGGGAATTTAAGATATCTTATCAGACAGCATTCGAAGTAAACTTCGGTAATAGGTCCTTTTTCCCCTCTATTTATGTAAACTTGGATAAACTGAAATCAGAATGCAATGTAGATTTATCTTAGTATTTAGTTCAATATACCCCATTGTTAAGAATTAAGACTATCTATTGCTCTACTATAGTCAAAGTATTTTACTTCCACATGAAAATAGCCAATAAACATGTAAGAAATGTGAAATTATGGAGGAGGTACTTACGACTACTGTGAGAGGAAAATCTATTTGCCTCACTGCTAATTTGATTAATACATGTCTGGGGATTGAGAATGCTCCCACTGGTCCTTTCAAGGAATTTTCAGAATCTGAGATCTTTCGGACTTTGAAGTCAGGAGAGGAGTTGGGTCTTCTATTGTTTGCTCTTGGGTCTATGAATGATGAGTTCAGACTTGTGTGGTTTATCTACTCCCAGAGCTTGGTTAACAAAGGAAAGAACTTCTCTCACTTCACCGGAAAGGATTTCCATTTGATGACTTCTATCATTTCAAAGGAACCAAGGAATATTGGAGTGTGGATCCTTGACGAATTGCGACAATTCAAATTTCATTCCAATGTGACCACTACCATTCCTTTTCCTTCACCTATTTCCTATATTCTCTATCTCCACAACATTTGGTACTTGATTCTAGGGGAGAAGGCAGTCAAGATAGAGAAGTTCAGGAAAGTTCATTTAGCCAGGATGAAGATTTTATTCATAGAGGATAGTGGTCAGTCAAAGCCAAAGAAAGTGAAGATGATAGAGCCTTCACCCTTCAGAGCAGATGAGGCCCAGTCAGTCATCACAAGCAGGGTCTCTTGCTGCTGCTCCTTCCTCCCTCCAAGCCAGTATTCAGACATATTTTTAAGAGGCTATGTAGACTGCTATCCAGACATCTCATGATTCCCTTCTTGGAAAAATGGAACAATCTCAGCAATCCTTCTTTTAAAGGGTCCAACAGTTTAATAAAGCCTTAGTCAACAAGATAGATTATCATATCAAGACTGTCGTTGAAGCCATGAACTACAACTTTAAGATGCTCTTCCAGTACCAAGAAAAACAAGCTGCTAGGATACAGAGGATGGAGACAATTATGAGGACTCATCTGGGTATTCCTTTCCCTAAGCCATCTCCTACTCCAACCCCACAGATTATCACTTCCTCAGCTCCTACTTCATCTACTATCCCTAACATTGCTTCTACCTCCACTACCATTCCTATCTCTAATTCCATCCTGACAAGTACATTACCTATTGTGGATTCTGTGATTACCCCTGTTTCTTCTACTTCCACTGGGCAGAGTCACCACTCTTCTTCCAACTCTGATTTTGAAGAAGTTATATTCGCTGGGCCATAACCTACCCTCACTCCACAGACTCACTCCACTTCCTCCTCTGACACTACTTCTCCCAATTTTAGTCCTATAACTGCTCTAGTGGCCTATACTCCTCCACCCGCTACTTTCACCCTCCCTTCCCTTTTTCTTGATGACAAAAGAGGAGAAGAGTAGTTACTGATATCTGATATGTTCTGATGCAATTAACCTATGAACACAACTGTATAACTAAAGCAATTAACTTATGAATACAATTATGTGTCTTCTCATGTGCCTTTTCATTCAATTAATTCTTTATATATTTGTTTATCTATGTGTTTCATTATCTATATGTCTCATTTTATTTCCAGATAATTTTTTGAACATATTCAAGTTTTGTCATCATCAAAGAGGGGAAGAATGTTTGTTCTCGAATTATGTTTTAATGATAACAAACTTTGAAGAACAATGATTGGCCTCAACATAAACATTGTAAGAATTTTTCTTAGCTTTTTATCCATATAAAGAACATCCCAATCCGACATCTAGAGCTCCAGATATTGCCTGAAAATTGAAACAGGGTCAAAATTTAGTATTTTTCGATAAATTCTATTTTATACCTAAATCATTATTTATTTATCAATTACACCCAAATTTATTAAATTAAGCTCAAATATCATCCAGAAAATCATCATATAAGGAAAAATAAATATGAAATATTTTACTTATCACTCATCTAAAAATGGGCAGAAACGGATTAGTATCTATAACTATGAGAGGTCAACAAATTGTGATAAATAAGAAGAAAATTTTGAGTTAGTTGGAAATTGATAGTCCATACACACTTGATGAAGTTTATGATGATGATAAAGTGTACAAAACACTAATGGAGACTAATATGGTCAATGACAAACCTCTGGTCAAACCTAAGTAATTACCTGATAGATACAGGGTGTTGCATGATCTTTACACTAGGACTTTGTTAACAAAGGTGGCCACTAGTCTTTGACATCTGAAGACAAGCAAAACCTGACTTGTATGATAAACGGTAAACCCTTTAATATGGGGAAGAAAATATTGGAGATGATGTTGAAGGTTGGCACTCTTGGTAAAAGGAACACAAGACTGCCTTATCCATCACTTGTGTAACTGATTTTGGAGAAGAACAAAGTATGGTACTTGGAAGATGGGGAACCCCCTATATGGATCAAAAAATTTAATGACAAAACCTTGCACAAAATACAAATATGTGTTGGAAGAAAAGAGCTTCTACTGAGGAGAACAAGGCACAAGAATAAGATGAGCACAATAGTGCACCTCATACAGATCTTCGCACTGAGTCAGAGCCCTCACCTGATGCACAATCTATACCAGACATAAAAAAATTATTAGGGAAAATTTTTGAAAACAAACTGAGTCACTTTGCCACACTAGTGAATTCAAGGATTGACAACCTTCAAGCTAAAGTTTTTAAACTTGACTCACTTGTGAATGACAGGTATGAACTCATGGCTGGACAAATTGCACAGATAGAGTCAAGCATAAAAGAGACCCAACTTGATGTGAAGGACATTAAAGATTTTGTTCATCTTTACTCAACTTATTTCAAGGATTTTGCTAAGTATGATGCATTCAAATCCTCACACCACGAATTTTACGGGCCAAATAATGACCATGAAGGTCAATTCCATGACCCTCACTCTAATAAGCAGCCTTTCAACATTTTAGAGCCTGCCAGAAATGAAGTTGAATTTCAACATGACATTCCTCATGTGGCTCAAAATTCCTCCCCACACCATATGCCTCAATCATCATCCCCTATTGACCATAAAGTTCCCCCTAATACCATGTACCTCAATCAAACACACCTAGTGGCATAGCACCTTTTGACCCATTCACCCCACACTCTATTGTCACTGTCCCTAAACTAATTAACCCTTATCCTGCACCTTTAAAGCAACCATTGGATGCTTAGCCCCTCTCTTTCATTCCTACTCATCATTTCAGGACCCACCTTGCTACTAAGAATGTCCAATGCTTGTTCTGCCATCCTACTCCATTTGCTGTGCAACCTCAATCTTCCTAGGACAGAATATTTATCCCTGTCAACCTACCTAGTTTAGATACTGCATAGACAAGGATGTCTACTCTAAAGAAGTCTCCAGCCAAGAGGAAGAAGAAGAATTAGGAAGCATTTATTATATATTTTGTCATGGCGCATCAATTTGATGGGAACGAAGCTTAATTATTGTGCCTTTACTTTATATTTTGAAGTTGCAGAAGACTAATTATTGTGCATGTAGTTTATTTGTTGAATTTTTAGGTTACTTGTTTGAATTAAGCTCTTATTAATTGTAGTTCCATGAATCTTCCTGAACCTTTCGGATGTAATTAAAAAAATTTCCCTCATTGCTCCACTCAAAAGTCATCACTGGAACTAATCAAGGTGATGATGTAGCCCTTATTTTCCCCTTCTCTGTTATCCTTTCAACCATCATCCGCTACCCTCATCATCGCCGTCAAAGATCCCATCAACTGCTCCTTTGATTTCCTACTTTTTCCCTACCAGGGTAGTCTTGGGTATATGATATCCTGCCTAATGCCCACATTTGTGTTTTGGATTTACTTAAAAAAAATTCTCTGATTTTTTGCATTACTTAATTATAAGGGTATTATAGGTATTTCACAAATACTTCTCACTTCCCCGCTCTATTTTCTTTCTATAAAACATCTTATTTTCCCTCAACCTATGTTCCCTTTCCATGTCTACCAAACAACACACCTTTTTAAGTTTCCTCCCAATGTTCCCTTCTTTTCCATTCACTTCCCTTCCTTTCTTTTTCGTCATCATAAATTCATTATACCAAACAAGTCCTTAGTTAACAAGCAAGTTACATATGTTACACCGAAAATACTCCTATTTAAATGTATATGTTTAAATCCTCAATTAGATTACCAAAAAATGTAATTAATATTTTTTTTTTACTTTTTTAATTCATATTTTAATTTTTTTAGTTGAGTAAACTTATTTATTTAATCAAAAAACACAACTCTTTTCTACTGTTAATATTTCATTTATGTACTCCTCCTAATTGCTAGTTGACCAATAAATAATATGTTATACTAAAATTCCCCATTTTTAAACATAAGTGTTTAAAAATCATTTATATTACTAAAACATTTAATGCTTTATGAATATAATATTTGTGTGGATGCCCATATATCTCGGTTATCATATTATCTTTAATATCTTATACTTATTTTTATTCTCATTAAATCTATAAATAATAGATATAGATTCTATTGAGATTATAAACCTATACCTATAAATATCAGGCTTGTATTATGTACTAGACATACCTTAAATAGTGAATAAGAATTACTCTCTCCTCCTTCTCTCATATCCTCTCTTATCTTTGTCTTTATTTATATCACGTTATCCGCATGAAACTCTTGATATTTTTACGTAACTAATGCACATAGATTTTTTTTTTTTGGAAGTACGATTATTCCTATAGTTGTGTACATCCTCTTAAAGGGATGCAAATTCAAAAAGGAGCAGCAATTTCGAAACGAAAGAAGCAAAAGAGGGAATGATTAATGAGATGTCACAGGAAGGCTCTTCAATTTAATTAGATAGCAAGGTGAGCTTCGTCTATTTAGACTTGCAAAGTCTTTTTATTTTCTGATAAAAAGACAATTCATTTAACAAAATGATAAAAAGATACATAGAATTTGCAATAACGCTTATTTATATTGTTTTCTATAAAATTTCCTGTGAGTTGGCTTCCATTTTTCTTCTAAAATATTTTCAATTCATTTAGAATAAGATTGGAAGAAGATCTTATTTTTGTTGGCTATTAATCACTACAAAAAGACTGTCATTTAGTAGCGGTTTAAAAAACCACTACAAAACCCACTATTGCAAGCGATTTTGTAGCAGCTTCTTATAACCGCTACTCAAAGATAACAACCGCTACTAAATTAGTAGCAGTTTGTACACACCACTACAATAGTCGGATGAAGTCAACACATTATATGACAATATTGTAGCGGTTAAAAAACCACTACAACTGTTGAGCTCGGTTTGTAGCGGTTTTACAACTGCTATTAAGTTGAAATGTGAATTTTTAAAAAATGGTACCAAGACCTTTGTAGCAGTTAGAGAACTGCTATAAATGTTGAGCCACCAATTTTGCATGGTAGGAAAATCAAAAATGAAAATTTTGGCTTCAATTTGTAGCGGTTGTACAACCGCTACTAAGTTGAAATATAAATTTTTTAAAAAATGGCACTAAGACGTTTGTAGCGGTTAGATAACCACTAATAAATTAAGATGAAATTTTAAAAGTGGCACTAAGAATTTAATCTGTTATTCAATTTCACTTTTAACTTTGTAGCGGTTATTGGGAAAATAAAACAAATTATTCAATAATTTAATTCAATTGTTATAATATCGTTTTAACAAATTTATTATTTATATAACTTGATCGGTAGTAGTTATCATTTGAGAAGAATGATTAAATTGAGTTACATAAATATAAAATTTATATACATAATATTGAGAAATTGTAGGTAATATTGTGCATTTATAGGTAATAAGAACTTATTTTATTGTCTCATAGATGTTGATCATTATGGAAGGAACATTAAAAATGTTGAGGAATAGTCCGTTAATCTCTGAAAAAAAAATAATTAGTATGAATATAATAAGTAGGAAAAAAATGTTGAGATGAAAGAATTGATAAAACAATTTACCATATTTGATCACCTTACTTAGATCTTGGACTCTTGAGAAAAAATTCATATATGAGAAAAAGTGAGAGAGAAGAAGAGAGTAAAGAAATGGAGAAGTGTATGAAAAGAGTTGGTGTAGGGGTATTTATAGGAATCTGTGTGATACTTGTAGCAGTTAATATCATAGTTTTTGTAGCAGTTGACATTTGTAGCGATTTAGGTGTCATTGTTTGTAGGGGTTAAAAATTTGTAGTGGTTTTATAACCGCTACAAATGTTAGTCAGAATTTTTAAAAAAATATATAAATTAAAATTTATAAGAACAAAAGCATGGTTCTACTTAATCATTATTCGTCTCTGTCCCTATAAAAATTTTATGGAGGAAATGTAAGTGTGGTATTATTATGCAGAAAAGTTAAATTTAAATGATGTGAACTTATAAAAACTCATCAAACTATAAGTAAATTGTCATTGCCTTCAAGAAATAAGTTTTCAAAATTGGCGAGATGAAATGGCTCACTCTCGTAGGTGATGTTGTCACCATCATCAATGTTGTAAAGGTCTCGAGACTTTAAGTGAACCACCATGTTCCAATCCCTATGCCTTTCATCCTTGACATAATAAACCCGGTGTGCCTCTGAGGCAAGAATATAGGGCTCATCATCTTCAGATTAACCGGTATGATTTGGACGAGAGAAATTTACTGATGTGATGCCTAAATCGTCAATTGTGAGTCCCGTAGAAGTTATCATATTTGCCCACAAACACTTGAACAGCGTAACGGTGAAACAGTCTTGATAATTTAGTTGGACGACATCAATAAGATTTCCATAGTAAGGGACACCTCCGAACTACATGTTGCCGTCAATACTGCTCACATAAGTCCTTGTCCCAAAGGTGCCAAAAACACCCAAATTTTGAGTTTACAATCCTTGATCTCATGATATTGTGTAAAACTTGAAACGATTGACATTGTATGCTGTAAACCTTTTTGCATGGTCAAGAAGGCTGATTGTGAGGGCTCTGAAATCTGGTGATTGTGGGTCGTGGTCATTTAATATTCTGCGCATAAACCAGTTTAGGAATTCTCTATGGACCTTTTTGTCAACTTTAGAGGATGTTTGTGTTTGGATCCTGATTTGACACTTCACATGACTTCTGAATTACATGCAATTAATCATAAGAAGACGATCATGAAATGTAAATAAAAAATGTAAGCATAGTTGTAGAATAACATATGAGTGTAAAATTCTTACTGAAAGAAGGGTTCAATTTGATTGCAATTAATCAAGATATGTCTATGTGCTTGTAACTTCTCAATTGTTGTTAGTTTGAAGTTCTCACTTCCTCCAACCAGTTTACCAACACGAGGGATTAACAACTATGTTGATGTTGGCTCAGGTTCAGGACAATCATTTATACGAGGTAGTTGGTTGAAAGTCGTCTCAATGTCATCAAAGTACCTTTAGCATAAATACAGGACATCATCCCCTATATAACCTTCAACTATAGAACCTCATGGCCATGCCTTATTCCTTATGTAAGATTTCAATTTGCCAAGAAACCTATAAAGTAAAGACGGAAAAATGATACTAAATGGTGAAATGGGTGACTAGAAAATTTAGAAAGTAATGATGACACACATATGTAAAATGAGTACCTCTCAATAGGATACATCCATCGATATTGAACTGGGCGAGCGAGCTTTATTTCATGAATAAAGTAGACAATCAGGTTAACCATCACAATAGAAAAGGAGGGACGAAAGATCATCTTGAAATGACAAAGTATAAGAATGATTTTGGACTGCAGCTGATCGAGCTCCTCAACGATCAAAACCTTAGAACACAACTTCCGAAAGAAGGAGCACAGCTCCACCAAAACGATGGACACATTGGGAGGAAGTGAATTATTTATAGCCAGCAAAAGTAACTGTTGTATAAGAACATGTGAGTAATGACTCTTCACGCCAGCAACCTTTCGAACCTGCATGTCAATACAAAGTGAAATGTTTCTTAAATAGCCATCAGGAACTTTTATTTTCTTCAACGTCGCTAGGAAGACTTCCTTGTTTGGTTTTGTGAGGGTGAACTTTGCCGGTTGAAATTTTTTATGCTCATTTGGCCACGCGTCTTCACGAACTTCCATTACCCGTAAATCTTTCCTCGGTTGAAGATGATCTTTTAACTAGCCGGGTTTGTTAAGCAGTGTATATAGCACATTGTCACATAAAATTTTTTTTAATGTGCATGACATCAAGACTGTGTCGAAGTAAATTAGATTTCCAATATGGAAGAGTAAAAAAATGTTTATCTTCCACCATTGCTGAGGTGTAGAATCTGAAGTAGTCCTTCTACTCTTTCACCCTACTATTATTGAATCATCGCTTTTTCCAAACTCGAATTCAACGTCTTGAAGCTACTGTAAGATGTCTTCACTAGATAAAGTCTGAGGAGGTCCTCTTTTTTCTGGTTTCCTATTGAAATAATTCCATTGCAATCCAAACTTGTGCTTACTATCAAGAAACCTCTAATGACCCATGAAGCACCACTTTCAACTGTAGGGAAGGCGTACTACATCAGAGTCAAAATTGTAAACTGGACACGTTGTCCCAGTATGGACATTCCACCCGGATAATGTTCCAAGCCCAGGAAAGTCACTCATGGTCTACATCAAGGCTGCACATAAGTTGAACAGTGACTTCTCATACGCGTCATATATCTTGATGCCGACCTTCCACAAGCCCAACAATTCCACAACAAGCGATTAGAGATACACATCGATGTCATTACCTGGTGCCTTTTTGATTATGATGATCATAGACAAAATGAAGGAGCTTTGTTTTATACACAACCAGGGGGGAAAGTTGTAGGGAACTAAGACTACTGACCAAATACTGTAACTTGTACTAAGATTCCCAAAGGGATTCAAACCTTCGGTCACTAAAACAAGCCGAACATTTCTAAGGTCAACCGTAAAAGATGAAAATTTAGAGTTAAAATCCTTCTAGGCTTCTGCATCCCATGGATGTCTTTATCATCTTCATTCTTATCAACATCATGCCACCTAATGTGCTCATCTTTTTTGAACGACATACATAATCTTTGTAACCGCAACTTCAAAGGAAAGTACATGAGAATCTTTGCTGGTTTCTTCTTCTGCTTTTTTCCCTTCCGAATTGTCTTATACCTCAATATTTGACATTGTTTGTAATCCTCTCTGTTGGAATCATCTCCCCAATACAGCATGCAATCGTTCGGGCATGCATCAATTTTCTGTTAGTTCAAACCCAATCTGTTAATAATCTTCTTGGCCTTATAGAATGATGTATGAATCTTCGCATCGAGAAACACATCTTGTAATAATTCTAGCAACATCGACATTGCCTTATCTATGATTCCACACAAGTACTTGATATGATACAATTTGATCAAGAAAGATAATTTTGAGTATTTTTAACAACCTTGATATAAAGGATGATCTTCGTACTCCATTAAGATGAAAAAATCATGTGCTGCTTTATTCCTCAAGAACATAGGCTCTGAACCCCTGCACTTCTTCATTGAAGTTGTCGTCTTAAAAACCAAACGCATCACGCACATCATCATTAACAAGATCATCTTCATCTACTTGAACTCCTACTTGTGAACTTCGAGGAAGAGCATCATCGTATCTCATACCGGCCTTCTCACCTGAGCTCCCTAAAACGTATACTCTTCTGGTAAAGGCTTCACAAGCAAATGTTCCTTAACAACTTCTCGTGTATGCCACTTCTTGAACTTGCATCTCCGACACTGACATACAATCTTTCCATTAAGTTGGCGTAATCGTAAGCAAAATCCAAGAATTTTTTTAATCCGTACAAATAAGCTGGAGAATTGCATGGCAACTTGATCCATGATTTATCCATAGCTAGTGGAAAAAATTTAGTAAACAAGATAAGTGAAGAGCGAATGATGCATGCTCGGAAGCTTAAATTGAAGTTTTCCAACGTTCAAACATTTGTAGTGGTTAAAAAACCGCTACCATAACTACTACTATCTCATACTTTGTTGTAGTTTTGTTCTCAAACACCACTACAAAATGTCATGAACGTTGGTATTTTGTAGCGGTTACATAACAAAACTGCTACAAACTTTAATGACCGTTGGCGGAAATGATAGATTCAAAATTCAAATGATTAACATGTAGTAGTTACACAATTATAACCATTACAAATTTTCATGACTGTTGGCGGGATTGACAGCTTGAAAATTTAAATGTGTAACAATTAGTAACGGTTATTATTCTCAAACTGCTACTAATTGTTACATGAAGTTTTGTAGCAGTGGAGAGATGTAACCACTACCAATTTTCATGACGTTGGCAGGAATGACAAATTCAAAATTTAAATGTGTAACATATTGTAGCGGTTATATTTAATGAACCGCTACAAGTGTGTGACATTTTGTAGCAGTTTCATTAAACAAACCGCTATAAATTTTAAATTGGTAGCAATTGGTAGCAATTATATATTACAAATTAAATCACATAATTAACATAAAATAAAAAACTTAACAAAATTAAATTAACTAAACTACAAAATGTTATAAAATGTAAAAAAACAATTACAATTGTTAAAAAATGAAAAAAATCCTAAATAAACTAAACTAACTATCAAGAGCCTGATCAGCAAATCCTGTCTGAGGGGGGCACCATCACCGGGCTGGCCATCAGGTCCTTTCTTAGGGGAGAGTGGATGATGGGCCTGGGTAGAGTCAACAACACCATCATCGGATTGAGGAAGAGGCAATTGTACAATGAACCTCAGGATGGGAGGGGACCTCTGGGAATGCCTCATCAGGGAATAGGCGACTCCACACCCTGTCGAGTATGGAGTTTGTGATCTCCCACCACTGCGTCTGCTGTGCATAATAATAATCGACCTACTCCTGCATCTTTCTTGCAACCTTCAACTGAATCTCCTTAACAGTCTCCTCCCTCGGACGTTTGCTCCCGGACGTTCGTACTCGAGAGGTTCCCACCTTAGAGCCGCCGCTTCTCCCATAGACCATACTCGGTATGGCGCCTAACCTCATCCCCCTCACATGCCTAGGGTACTCGACTGATCCCAAACCAGCTTCCAATGGCACAGTGGGGTCCACAGACCCCTATGACTCCTAGGTCTGGGTCTCCTGCAGTTCAGACTAGGACTGCCGAATCCACTCCTGCAATTTTATGAAATAAGTTAGTATTATTATTTTTATTAACAATAAATTAATTTTTATAAACATTTTATTTACAATAATTGAAATTATTATACTTACAATAGCCTTCTCTGCCTGCTGAGACGTCGAAGTCCCATCCCAGTGCCTATATGGCAGCGTGAATAACTCTCCGTAATCCATCCGATAGTTCTCCTCCTGAGCCTTCCTTGTACACCCTCATTTTCAACACCTTACCGGCTCTTAGTTCCACATATCAGAGTAAGCAAGCGATTATTTTAATAAACTAAAAGTCTTTCTCTTTATTTACACTAGAGCAATTCTCTGCTTTATGATAAGTAAAATATTTACACATTTATTTTCCCTTATATGAAGCGTTTTTTGATGAAATTTGAGCTTAATGTAATGAATTTGGGTGTAATTGATAAATAAATAATGATTTGATATAAAATAGAATTCATTGGAAAATACTAAATTTTAACCATGTTTCCATTTTTAGGCAATATCTAGAGTTCTAGATGTTAAATTGGGACGTTATTTATATGGATAGAAAGTTGAGAAAAATTCCTACAACTTCTATGTTGAGGAAAAAACTCAGTTTTGTCCTTAAGAGCTTCGAATTGTGCTTAGAAATTGAGCACGTGATTTTGTCCAGGACTGACCTTTATCCACTAATTTGACCATAACTAGAGCTACAAATGTTGAAATGAGGAGCTATCACATGCGTTTTCAAGCTAAGATCCAGATATACAACTTTTATGAAGACAACAAAGTGAGATTCCAACTTTTTAATTGCTAAACATTAGCTGCAATCAAGGAGCAAGGTAGTCACAAAGTCAATATTGGTGGCTTAGAGTCAAGATTATTACCTAACATGTGGAAATTCTTATACCCAATTCATCTATAAATAGAGGATTTGAAGGCACAAGGGATGACATCATCTTAGAGTTTAATTTCATGCGTTTTTATTGTTCTTGCATACCTCCTACATGGAAGGTTTAGGTAGTCCTCTTTTATGGATGGTATAGGTTGCCTCCTACATGGAAGGTTTTACCTCCTATATGGAAGGCTAGATTTTTTTATTTTCATGCATCTTGTAGTTGTATCTTTATGTTTTAGAATTTAATAATCATGTTTTTTGCAATATTTATGAAGTTTTCAATTTATTTTATTTTTTTAATTTCATCATGAGCTAAATTTTCCTTTTCCTAGGGTGATGACGTAGCTTACTAATGGCAGATTGAATCTTAACTTATTAAATCTAGTTTTGATTTTTCCTTCATGATTGAGTTTTAATTATTGTTCTTAATGCTTTCAATTGATTGACCACCTTTTAGATGATTTCAATATGCATGTTGAGACCAGAATGAGATACATGTGTGTGGATCCTATAATTAAAACCATAATTTGCATATGAAATAGGAATATATTCATATGGGTTGTGTAGTCTTAATTGAGTTCCATAAATCTTAATGCATGATTGATTGCTTAAATTCATATAGGAATATATTGGTTTAGCAATTAATTATAGAATTACTTGACCTTGGAAGAGGCTAGTAATTAAAATAGGGAAACTCGACTATCAATCATGTGGAATAAATTGGGCTAGAATAGATAAGTGATTCAATCCGGAGTTTGCTAAGTGAAATCTAATCCCTAGGGCCTTTTTATTATATTTTCCTTTACAACAATTGCATTTTCATTTAATCTTTTTTATCTTGCAATCTCAACCACCAACTAATCAATCGGCTAAATAGTATTAAAATTATCAATTTTGGTACTTAATAATCAATCCTCGTGGGAACGATACTCTACTCACCTCTATATTACTTGTTTACGACAGTATACACTTGTACTTCTAAATACATCATCCTACATTCGTAACACTTTACAACAATCATACATTCACATACATACATCCAGTGTATATTTACACATAAACACCACACCTTTACATCAATACGGAAGATAGCGCCTTGAGTTTCCATCTTCACTTCACCTTCCTTCTCCTCTATGCATCTTCAACCTGTCTAAAATGGTTGGTTAGGAGGAGTGAGATTCGAGAGAATCTCAGTAGTGAACAGTACCACTATGCATGGTAGATACATATGAATGCATGACATGCTTGCCTAACAAATCTGATGCCAACATAATGACATGTTGTTTGTTCGATGTTATGCATACCAATGGCCATTGCATAAAAGATAACAGAGCTTCAACTAATAAAATATGCTTCACACAAATAGGAAAAGCAGTCACATAATCAATGTATAAACATACATATCACACACATGCAGGAAAGGTAAGTTCACTACCTGTCGGACTTCACGTCCGTCCTCTATCCTTCGTTCTTTCTCCGGTTCTGGCACGTCCATTCATTGAGTCCTAGAATTCCCAAACATAGCATACATGATTCACTACTCATCCATATAACATTCTAGACTCGTTTTAGTTGATAACTTAACCTAATTATGCTAAATTACCAAAATACCCCCGGAAGCCCGGCCCAACTGTACTTTTACAGAAATTATGACATGGGCCAATCCTACACAATTTCGCGTGTAGAATCTATTTATGACTTCATATTAGTCAAATTCAAACCTAAATGATAGAAATACCCATGACAACCCTTGTTTAGAGCTAAAAGGGGTAATTCGGTCATTTCACACCCCAGGCCTTTTCTCACTTCGTCATCAACATGAACCCTACACAATTTGCTCTTCTGAACTCAATGGAATTATCCAATCGATGAAATTCTAACTCATGGCTCATGCCCCATGCATGACAGCCAATATAGAGTTCTCAGAAGAGTTGTGTCGGTTCCTCTCTTTCTTTGACTTAATACCCTCCTTTCTACTTCTTATTACATGATTAGCCGTTTAGACATCCATTGGACATTGTTTTGGCCCCCAACATACTAATTGAATGAGAGATTAATAGTACCCAACTCTCATAATACTCATCCAAATGACAAACCAAAATGGTAAAAAGGAAGCTTATGATTACCTCTACACTTTTCTGAATTCGATTCAAAATTCCGACGACGCTCCGGCAGAAGAGACGACACCAACCATCTTTAAACGAGAATCCAAAACCATAGAATCAAAGTTCGGGATGAGTAGAAGAATGTTTGTAATGGATACTTTGAGAGAAGAAGCTGTTTCGGTAGAGTTTCGGCGAATCACAACTTTCTCTCTCTTCTCTCTCTCTCTTTTACGTTCTCGTTCTTTCTCCGTTCTCTTTCTCGCGTTTTCTGGTTCTTTTCCCTTCTCTTTTCTATTTTAATTTGAATGTAGGAAAGAATGAGAATAAATGATGAAGGATGATGATTAATTAAAATCATCTAGGTGGCCTTCACTCAATTAGTCCACCTATCTCATATCTTGCATAACAAGTTTCCTTTCTCTTTTCCTTCATCATTCCACTAATATTAATGAGAAATAAAAGAGTATAATTTACCCTCAAATTATCCCATTATGCCACCTCAAGTGGTTAACCGAAGCCTTAAGCTTATCCGCTTATTGACTTTTCTTGATAATAATTCACCCACTTGGGCGTATTAATTACCAAATAGTCATTTTTCCCCTTTTAATTCTTATTCCACTCAAATCATTGGGAATATCAGGGAAAAACCATCATTTCTCATCTTATGAAAAAATTATCATTTTGCCTCACCTTTAATGATTTATCATAATAAACCATTTCTTGCCCCTTTTTATTATTTCCCTTCACATTTGACTAACTTGGGCATCAACAATAGGGAAATAATCTCATTGGTCACATGACCATCTCGTCCTTACCTTTAATATTCCCCCGAGCTTCCAGCTCACCATAATATTCCCTTTAATATCCAAAGATATAAAGGAATTTTGGAAAATTATATCATTCCTCACTAGGACACTTGTTAAACCAGGGTCTAACAGTCCATTTAATCCTGACATAATCCCAAGCCTCTTGTCCCAAAATTCAGGGTATTACATTCCTCTCCTAAAATAATGAAAACATTAAAGTAATATTTAAACATTTAATTGAAATTAAATTATTAATATTAAAGTAAAATTAACTGAAATTGTAAAAAAGTATCAATCCGCTATAAGTCACAGCAAATGTCTTCGATCTAACAGTGTGGTGGATCCTCTATTGCCCTTGGCTCCTCGTGTTTCTCTGAGAAAGAGCCTACATTAACAAAAATTTTAAGTTACCAACAATTGAAAAAATTAATGATTATTAAAAAAACATTAAAGCAACAAAAATAGTTATTAAAAAAATACATGTGCCTCTGGACTCCTCCTAATTTGGACAAAACTCGCACAGTCATTGGGTGGGATACCGTCCAGGATGTCCTCAATCAGCTAATGCAGATGAATAGTCCCATCCTTATTCTTGATATAGAAGAGATGATTCCTTCTATTCTTCCAGCCATCGCCCTCCCTCTTGATATACTGTGGCGCAGTTGCCCTCCCTCTGTGTTGCCCCTGCTATTGGTCCTTCCTCTACTACTGCTACCACACAAACGCAGTCTTCCAGGAAGCTTAAGCTCCTTCCCCTTCCCCTTATCTCCTGAAGCCATATAGAAATCTCAAATTTTGAAGGAAATCTCTCAGAGAAGCGTCAAAAAACAAAACGGAAAAATGAGACAATTAAAAGGTGGTGGGGTTTAAATAGCACTGCATTTTGTAGCGGTTCTGAAATTAACCACTACATAAACCGCTACAAGTACCTCAGGCAATGTAACAATTTGTAGCGGTTAAAAATGTCGTAGCGGTTATACATAAAACCCGCTACAAATATAAAGACACTTAACATTATGTAGCAGTTTCAAACCAAAACTGCTACAAATATACAGCTCCTTGACATTCTCGATACACAAAATTTGTAGCAATTATAAATAATCACTACTAACCTAAAGACCCTTCGCTTTCTATAACGGTTATAAGCTATAACCGCTACAAAGGATGTGGCTCTTTGCATTCTGTAGCGGTAAATGTCACAATAACTGCTACAAAGAAATATTGCATTCTGTAGCAATTTATACATATAACCACTACAAACTTTCAGTTATCGAAAGAATTTGCAGCTTGAAGCTAAACATTGGTTTGAAAGTAGTTACCAACCACATGAAAAAATGAAAATGTCCTGTGCTTGGTATCATGTTACATATCACGGGCCATATAACCATGAGAGCTCTAGTTGTTTGAGTTTTCCTTGTTATATGGTCGGTGATACGTAACATGATACCAATCATAGGCCATTTGCATTTTTTCATGTGCTGGCAACTACTTTGAAACCAATGTTTAGCTTCATGCTGCAAATTCTTTACCGATAATAGAATCTATTCCTTCATATCTCTGTATCTCCGTACAATCTTTCAGAAGGTGCATGAAAATCAAATTCTTCACTAATGATATAAGTAACCGTCAAAACTGTTAAGACTCTTTGAATTTTGTAGTGGTTATAAGCTATAACCGCTACAAATATGCATACTTTGTAGCGGTTAACCATAACCGCTACAAAGAGATGGCTCTTTATAATCTGTAGTAGTAAACATAACAGTAACCACTATAATAGACTCGCCAAATTTGTGCCTCACTTCTAGCGGTTTTCTTAACGGTAACCGCTACAAAATAACTGCCACAATGCGTGCCTCATTTGTAATTGTTAGTTTATTCTAACCACTACAAATTAACAAATTTTGTAGCAGTTATACCTTGTAAACTGCTACAAAGTCTATTCTCTATACCCCTGCCACTTGGCGCAAAGTATGCCGTTGCAAATATGTAGCGGTTTTACGAAAAACCACTACGAATCGTCATGTTTTTTGTAATGAATTACTAATAGTTAATGTTCTAAGAGTGTGTACACTGACGATGGCATGGTAAGATTTTTACAATTTATTTAGAGGGAATGATGACATTACAATTTCTAGAAAGGTCTTCTATGACAATCAATTTCTAACCAAGGTACACAATTGTTTTTTCTCCTAATTAATTTATCTACTTTGACAATAGATCTATTGTTGTAAACTCTACTCTCTCTTATGTATAGAGCATGAATAAGACTAGTTTAAATCTTCTTCTCAAGTGAATGTTTGTACTCTTAGATAAGTATATAGCATGGATAATTATGTCTTTAGGATTTGATTGCTTTACATATCCTAAATGGGCTATCTTCACAAGAAAAATGAATATTTAAAATAGTTAAACTCTAAATCTTATGTAACTTTGATGCCTTTAAACCTCTTATGAGAAATATGGTTATGGCTAAGATTAGAAATTATTAATGTTTCTCTATTATTGTCGTTACTTTTTAATATGGCTAGAAGCCATACACCTCTGATTTCATATCCAAAAATTATATAACCAGAAATCATATTACTTTGATTTCTTATTTTGATATAATATAGCCAGAAGTCATATACTTTTTCCTCTTCTATTTTACTAAATGGCTAAAAGCTTTCTAATTTTATCCTAAAGATAAAAGGCCAGAAGAAATACAATTTTTATTTTGAAGATAAATGGCTAGAAGTCATATAGATTTAATTTCTCATCTTAAGATTAATTGGCTCGAAGCCATGAGAATTAACTAGCCTGAAACCATGAGAACTAAATGGCCCGAAGCTATAAAGTTTTAATTTTAAAGTAATATCTTCCTCCTTTTTTATCCTAAGATTAAATGACTATATGTTTATGATATTCGATTTAGATATTTATTAATACTATAATTTCAAGTCTAGCACCCATTATATTCTTGATTCCTTAATTAGATGGCCAAGTGCCTCATCTCTTTTGATAATGGTTCTTTGTAAAAGTCCACTTTATGGTTGAAATCATGGCATGGGAAGGAGAATTGTGGCTCTTTGGTTAAAGTCTTGAAGGCTTATGATTAAATATCGAATGACATAAAACAGCTTTGCACTTTAAAAAATATTTGTACTATATAGTATCCTGAAGACAAACTACTCATAGAGAATTATGCCACTTAAAAGTAATAGTCTTGAAGACTAATTAGCATATTTATTTTTTCTATGATCACATTAAAAGAATTATGCAACTCACAAGTCCCTACCGAATCTATACAAGATAATGACTATTTGAAAGCTATAAATAATATAGCCCAGAAAGCCAATGGTTAAAATATATTATATTATGAGAAGCTCTTGAGTAAAATGAAAGATGCCTTAGTATGTTTGTTGATGAGATTATTGCACATCATATGTTATCAATTGACTTTATGTGTTGGAAAACATTGGACCATACGTTAATAAGGTATGTTATATTTGTCCTCACATTCCCCTCAAATTTTCTTTATTTCAATTTATCATATATCATTGTAGTATAATTTCTATGTAGTTTGATTTTACCTTTATGGATCTCTTCAAATTTCTGTTGAATTTATTAACTTAGTATATAGCTTTTAGGATGTTATAGAATACATATATAAAAGGAGTAATGTTTTCCATAAAGAGATGTTGAATACACTGAGAAGATAATTCCTAAAGAACTATGTGACAGCTCTTGGAGAACTTTATGTAACAAAAAAAATATTATAAATATAGATCCTAAAGAACTAATAACAAAGTTTATATAGTTCTTGAAGAACTAATATGGGAATATGAAAAATATGTTTGTATAACTCATATTTGAGGGGGGAATTTTTGGAATACAAGTGTGAGTCATGTTGAATGAATATTTCAATTCTATCATATGTGTTTCATTTTTAATTATATTTTCCTTGATTTTTCATGTCTCTTTTAATAAATAACGAGTCTTATTGATATAAATCCTGAAGATTTATGTCTCAACGACTCATACCTTATTCAAAAATGAAAAATAATTTTCTTTCTTGGTAATGAGAGAAGTCAATATTTAGTCAAGAAGTATAAATCTGATTGAAGGCTCTAGAAGAGCTAATATATTGTTTTCTAAGGAAACATATGTCGTAAACTAGAAGTTAACTAATATAAACCATAAGTTTACAAATAATAATGCAAACCAGAAGTTTGATAATATAAACCATAAATTTACTTATGAATTTAATGTTTAGCATGACCAGTTAGACATCCTGATTCAATCATGATGCAAAAAATAATTGAGAATTCATGTGATCATATCTTAAAGTGTAAACAAATACCATAATTTCATGATTTGTCATGTGTTGCATGCTCCAAGGGAAAGTTGATTATTCGATCCTCACAAAACAAAATAGAAAGTGAGTCTCTCAAATTTCTAAAACAGATACATAGAGATATTGTAGGCTAATACACCCACCATGCGGACCATTTAGGTACCATATGGTTTTAATTGATGCATCAACTAAATGGTCGCATGTTTGCTTATTATCTTTTCGAAAACCAGTGTTTGCAAGATTACTTGCTCAATTGATTAGATTAAAAACACATTACATTAATTATCCTATCAAGAAAATATGTCTTGATAATGCTGGTGAATTTACTTCACAAGTTTTTAATGAATATTGTATGTCCCATAGAATTGATGTTAAACATCCCATAACTCATATTCATACACAAAAATGGACTTGCAGAATCATTGGTTAAAAGGTTGCAATTGATTTCAAGACCTTTGCTTATGAGATCTAATCTCCCAATTTATGTTTGGGGCCATGCCATTTTTCATGTAGCAATGTTAATTCGCATTAGGCCAATGAGCTATCTAAAATTTTACCCTTTACAAATGATTTTTGGTCAGGATATTTCCCATCTACGGATTTTTGGATGTGCAGTATATGTGCCAGTCACAACGCACAAAAATGGGCCTTAAAGAAGGATGAGAATATATGTTGGATATAAATCTCCTTCAATCATAGAATATCTAAAACCATCTACAGGAGATTTATTTATGGCTAAATTTGTCGATTGTCATTTTGATGAATCAGTTTTTCCAACATTAGGGGGAGAAAATAAGTAGTTAGGTCAAGAGATTAGTTGGAATGAATTATTATTAGCTCATTTTGATCATCATACAAAACAGTGTGAACTGAAAGTTCAAAGGATAATTCACGTGCATAATTTAACTAATCAAATGCCAAAATCATTTACTGACCTAAAGAAAGTGGCAAAGTCACATGTCTCAGTTGCTAATGCTCTGTCATAATTGATGTCCCTAAAGGACAACCTGTTGCAAATGAATTAAAGCACTCCTAAAATATGACTAGCCTATTGGTTCTAAAGATAAAAATTTTTAAAAGGGAAAAAGGAGCTAAGAATACAGATAGTCAAGTCAAGGATAATAAAAAAAATTAATAGCTCCAGAAGAGCTATCTCCTAAAGAGTTATTATCTCCAGAAGAGAATGTTATAGTTCCAGAAGAGACTTAGGTACCTAAAATGTGTCAAAATAATGAGAATCTCAATAAATTACGTAATGAATGGAATACGACTGGACCAAAATGAAGTCAACGTTGATGACATATTTTCTTATAATATAGCATATGACATAATGAATGATAATGAAGATCATGAACTAAAGACCATTAGCGAGTGCCAATAAAGAAAGGATTGACCCTATGGAAACGTGCCAGAAGCACAAGTCCCTAAAGGATTCAAGATGCTAGAAGCATCAAATTGAAGTCCTCCAAAACAATAATCAATTAAATAAGTCCCTATATAGCCTGAAGCAATCAGGGCGCATGTGGTATAATCATCAAAGTGAATATTTGTTGAAAGAAGGATACAAAAATGATCCAATATACCCATGCATCTTTATGAAAAGATCTAGAAGTGAGTTTGCTATAATTACTATTTATGTTGATGATATAAATAGCATTGGAACTCTTGAAGAGATTCAAAAGGCAATTAATTGTTTGTAGAAAGAACTTGAAATGAAGGAATTAGGAAGAATGAAATTTTATCTTAATTATAGTTTGAGTGCCTGAAAAAATGGGATTTTTGTATATCAAGAATCCTATACAAGGAAAATCCTAGAGTGATTAAATGGATAGATCACATCCATTATGTACCTCAATAGTTGTAAGGTCTTTGCATATGGATAAAGACCCATTTAGACCTCAAGTAATAAGTAAAGAAAGAGAAGAAGAACTACTTAGTCCAAAAGTACCATACCTTAATGCAATTTGAGCACTAATGTATCTTGATAATCACACTTGACCCGACATATCATTTGTTGTAAACTTATTGGCAGGATATGGTTCTTCACAAATATGAAGACATTAGAATGGAGTTAAGCACATTCTTCGTTATCTTAGAGGTACAATGGATATGGGATTATTCTATTCAAATGTACCTAAGCATGAACGTGTTAGCTATGCAGATACTGAGTTTTTGTCTGATCCATATGATGGTAAATCACAAACAGGATATTAATTCACAAGTAGTGGTACATCTATTTCATGGTGATCTATAAAGCAAACTATATCAGCCACATCATCTAACTACGCAATAATTCTAGTGGTGCATGAATCGATTCGAGAATGTGTATGGTTAAGATTAACAATACATCACATACGAACTACTTGTGGTTTATCTTCGAGTAAAATAATCATAACAGTCATATATAAGGATAATGATGCATGTATTGCCCAACTAAAGGAAGGGTACATAAAGAGAGATAGAACGAAGCATATTTTACCAAAATTTTTCTTCACTTATGACCTTCAAAAGGATGGTGAAATAGATAACTAATAGTCTCTTCCGATGAAAATCTAGCAAATTTATTCATCAAGTCTCTTCCAAGTGCAATCTTTGAAAACCTTGTCCATGACATCGGTCTTTGCAAACTCAGAGATCTCTACTGACATCGTCAAGAGGGGAGTCGATACACATTGTACTCTTTTTCCCTTACTTAAGTTTTGTCCTACTAGGTTTTCCTAAAAATATTTTTAATGATGCAGCATTGGACAATGTATCAATGAATAATGTACTCTTTTCTTTGGCTAGATTTTTGTCCCACTGGATTTTCCTAGTTACAATTTTTAATAAGGCATATTCATACATAATGGACATCTAATGGGGAGTATTATAAATATAATATTTGTGTGGATATCCATATATCTCTATTATCTAATATTATCTCTAGTATCTTATAGTTATCTTTATTCTTATTAAATCTATAGATAATAGATATAGATTCTATTGAAATTGTAAACCTATGCCTATAAATATCAGGCATATATTATGTAAAACCTGTCTTACATACCCCTTTAGTTATGTATCGGAAGCGTTACTTTTGAATTACTTAGGGGTTAATTACTCATTCACGACTATTAGTCGTTATTCTTACCAAATATCATAATTCGTTCTTATTCTTAGATTTAGTGATCCTGATTATCGTTCAATTCTAATACGCATATTCATACTTGTGTATTCATACTTGCATTTTTATACATATCTGTCAAGTGTAAATATTTTACACACAGTATAAATAAATATACTTGAATCTTCAATTCTTTGTCATTCTTCTTTCTGGTTCATCTTCAAGCATTCTTCTCTTTCATATTTATGTACCTATATGGTTGGCGGGGGAGGGTGAGATTCAAGGGAATCTCAGTAGCAAACAATACTAACAATGCATGTAAAATGAATGTTAGTACGTGATATACTTTCCTTACAGAAGCTCATGTTCACATAATGACATTTTTGCCCTATTCCACAGTATAAACAAAAACAGAGCTTCATTCTTTCATACATGCTTCATATAATCAAACAAAGCAATACCACACATCAATACACAGTATACACATCAAATACATGCATGTTAAGTAAGTTTACTATCTTTTAGACTTGTGTCCTCTTTTTGTCCCCTTTTCTTCCAACCATTGTAGCTTCTTGGAAATTCTTCCATTCTTCTTCTTTCTTGGCTTTCATGGCCCTAAATAAATACCAATTATTAGTGCCATGAAAAAATGAATATCCAATATAGCTACATTAGCCTCTAGGACATTATTCTACCCTTAGAGTTCACACTTATTATATTTGGCCCTTACTTTCTTAAATCGCATGTTTAAACTATGTTGTCATAATTCTAACCAATCTTTGAAAAATCATAATTAATTCTAGGGAACTCCAAATGCGGTGGTTCAAATTCCAATTTAAATATTTATAAGTCCTCTTTCAAGGAAAAATAGTATTCTCTACCAAATATGGGTATAAAATTCCAGAAACCTTGATCAACCTCATTGGTTCAGAATTTATTCCAAATTCAATGCTTAAATTTCAAAAATTAATAATTCCCAATGTATTGATCCAAACGGCACATATTACTTATCAAATTAAATCTTAATATGGCTATAGTGATTCTGGAAATTTTCATGACTATTGGATCATATTTGGTCATTCAAAAACATGCCACAAATACACTGCCTCCCAGAAATCACATTCTGACAGCACTATGTTCAATTCCAATTTTTGGATTTCCAATCCAATCTTTCTAAAATTATGCCAATAACCTATTCCTACACAATTTTGTACAAGGAATCCATTAGAGACCTTAAAAATACTAAAATCATTCTCCTTCTCCTTGCCTTATTATGACAGAACAGAACCCTAAATTGTCACAAAGTGACTTCTTGCAAGTTTAGCCATAATACTTACTAGAATCATCATTTAACATCATATAATCACATTTCCATGATCAACTCAATATGAAACCCTAAAACCCTAACACAACAAAAATTAGGGCAGCAAGGAGAATTCCACAAAATTCAATCAATCAACACAATATGTTCAAAATGAAGCTCTTGCTCACCTCTTGCACTTTCCTAAGCTCTTTCTTTGATTCTCCAACATTAGCTTTTGCTAGATGACTCAAAACACCTCCTCTTGAAAAATAAAACATAGAAATGAAGCTCTTAGAGAGGAGAACAATATTTATGAAGAGTATTTAAGCCAAAGAGGGGATTTACAAGGTGAAAATCAAGATAGAAGTCTCACCTTCTTCTTTGTTCTTCTTTTCTCTTTCCTTTTTCTTTTTCTTCTTCTTTTCTTTATTTTGGGTGTGTTGGCCGAATTTTTGCATGTGAGAGAAAGTATGTAATGGTTAAATATTCACTTCCTTGCCTCTTGCACTTTGCTTGGCCAAAATTAACTAAGAGAAATAATGTGTGTCCAATATTGTAGCTTCTTAAAGAAGGGTGGTTAATTTACCATGTGTAGGTTAAGTTACTTTGACCTCACTTCTTCCCCCTCTCTTCTTCACTCTTTGGCTGAAATTTTACTTCAAAAAGGAAGAGGAAATGTTGACCAGTTTGGTCTATTTGTCTTGTTTTTTAGTCAAACTTTCCATGTTGAAAAAATTTGAAGAAGCATTGACCATTTGACTAAGCTATTCTCTCCCTAAATTGCCCTTAAAGTGGACGGTTTTTATGGCCTAAGAGAGAGATAAATGTTTCTTCTCATTATCATAATTACTTCTTACTTTTTAAGAGAAAATCCTAGCCATTCATTTTGTCTTCCAATTTTAGCCTTAAGATCAAGTGGCAATTGTCTCTTTTACCCTTGATTATAGCAATATTATTTCTTGTGCCATTAATTCTTTTAGTTCTCTTTATTACTTCTTTCTAGACACCATTTTCCTTTTCCTTTGGATCTGAGTTAGGTTTTATGTCATTCTGACACATCCTAAAGAAATCGGGTGCTTTCTTTCGACTAATGTGTACTAAAATTTATACTTTATTTTGGGTGTAGTTGGGGATTCTTACTAAATTAGACTTAGTAGTCTACTTTATTTAGGTTTATTTCTAACCTCTAGTCCCAAAATTTTTGGATATTACATATTATATACTAGACACACCTTGAATAGTGTGAATAAGAATTACTCTTTACTTCTCCTCTCATATTCTCTCTTATATGCCTCTTTATTTATAACAAATGCATATTACTTTTTTCAATTCATATTTTATTTTTTAGTTATGTAAACTTATTTATTTAGTAATTTTAAAAAAATCTAAACGCATAAGTTGGCTGAAATAATACTTCAAACACTAATGACTAATGATATAGAGATTTAATATAAGAAGAAATAAATTATTTAAAAAATTTTTGTATTTTTTAAAATTGTATCAATTTTGACACAATATTTTAAATTATTTATTTAAATATTACCATGCTTAAATATTTAAAGTTATTTAAATTGGTATGGACAATTAGATTATAGAAAATTAACAATTTTGAATTTTTCAACATAATGACAAATTAAAACAACAAGTATTTTAGAATCTATAAATGAATATTCTTAATGGTTTAAAAAATTATATTAAAGTGTCGGTTTTGAGAGAGAGAGAGAGAAAAGATGTTTCCACAATTTTATCAAAACTAAAGGGATATATCACTATACTTACTCTAAAATTAATTTTCATTTTTTATTTGTTCTTGGAATTGATATGCTATCTACCTAGCAAAAATCTATTTATCGTTAAGCAATTTGAGAGATGTCAAATTATCACACCATAAACAAAAATTAAAAGCAGGTCTAACTCAAGAATAGTATGAAATTCAAAATAAAATTGTATTATATGTTAAATAAAGTTGATGCATTTTTGGGTATTATATATAAATAAATTTTCTAGAAATTTGTCATTTGTGGGCATGCTCGTATGTATTTTGGGCCAAAGTTTGATGCTCGTTATGAACAATTCAATTTACAATGCAAAACATAAAAACTCAAAAAGATGGGAGACGCAAGTCTTGCCAGGAAAATGTTGGGCTTTAAAACTTGTTCATCACATACGTCGAACCCTTTCTTAGGCTTCTCCCTTTTTTTAATGGTGACTGAGTCACTCAATGATTTGGTTCCCTATGTTATACAGATTTTATAAAAATTAAAAAAATAGTGATTTCATAGATCATAAATATATTTGGTCCTATGGCAGTATGGCCAAGTTATAAATATATATTTGGTACCAAAAGATGAAAAATAATAAAAAAATTTATTATTATTATTATTAAGGTAAAGGTGCATTTAGCACCCTAAACTATTTTGGGGTGATATTTTGCCCCTGAAATAATAATATTGGTTCAATTTCACCCTTCCACTCACAAAAGGGAAACATCCGTTATGTTTTCTACACGCCATCTCCCCCTCTTCAATGCTCAAATTTTGCAGTAAGGAGTTCCACTACATGCTCTTTCTCACTCCTGACAATGACTTTGCTGGAAGTGAATAGTTAATTCTCTAATTCAATCTCTTAAATGAACGTCTCAAATTGGCCTACGAAAACTTCCAACGTTGTCTTCAGATTTAGTGTCTAGTCTTTTAGTTGAGATGAAGGAATTACCATGGTAGTTTGTTGTTTGCCCTGCTTTGGCTAGAAGTGTTTCCTTCTTCAGCATATCACATCCATGCATACTTTGATTAAATTTCATTTCCTTATATGATGCAATACAACATTTTCTTTTATTGCAGACGATCACCATGGATGAGATTAAATCAGCAACGGCAAATATGTAATGCACACTTTGATTAAGGGTCTATTTGGAATCTCATTGGGGAGGGAAAAAAGCTCATTTGACATCTGCGGACACATTTATAAACACATTAGCTTTCACTGGGCTTTTAGAAAAAAAAAAGCTACTTTTTTTAGAAGCTCATTGAAGTAGCTTATGGCTTTTTTTCACTAGGTTTAGAAAAAAAAAACCACTTCTCCCACTGTCAATCCAAACACAAATCACATTAACAATTTGAATTTTTTTCTATTTGGCTTCTACAAAAGCAACATTAAAAAAAGCCACTTTTCCACTGTGTTCTCAAACAGGCACTAAATCTGCCTTCTTCTCTTCAACGACCGTAGTCATCATGCCTCCCCTCCTCCTCCACCTCCTTCCTCCTCCATTCCCTCTAAACTGCGCCCAAGTCGGCAACACCGGTCCCACTGGCTCTTACTACAATTCCTACACCCCCTCCCGCGCCATCATCATCGTCATTTTAGTCGCCGCCCTCTTCTTCACCGGCATCTTCTCCATCTATATCTATAAACTTAGAATAATAAAATTAATTTACAAGGAAATACTACAAGAGAGGAGAAGATACAAATGTCTAATGAGACTATTTGAAGGGTGATTTGGAAGGGAGGAGGGGCTCTCCTTTTATAACCCAAGGAGCCCCCTTACATTCTCAACCCACCAATGTGGAACTTGGTTCTAACACTCCTCCTCAAGTTGGAGCATATATATTGATCATGCCCAACTTGTTACAAAGATACTCAACTCGTGTCCCATTTAAGGCTTTTGTCAGAAGATCTGATAACTGATCGTCTGATCGCATGTGTCCTGTAGATACAACATTCTCTTTGATCTTGTCACGAATAAAGTGACAGTCGATTTCAATATGCTTTGTACACTCATGGAACACAGAGTTTGATGCTATATGAAGTGTTGATTTATTGTCACACCATAACTTTGCAGGCAATGTCGTGGTGACTCCAACTTCCTTCATGAGTTGAAATACCCATACAATCTCTTGTACTGATTGTGACATGGCTCTATATTCTACTTCTGTACTTGATTTTGACACAATACATTGCTTCTTACTTCTCCAAGATATCAAGTTTCCACCAACAAACACACAGTAACCTATAGTTGACCGTCTTGTAGCCTTAGATCCTGCATGATCCGCATCACAAAAACACTCGAATTTAGTATGCCCATAATCTGTATAGAGAAGGCCATGACCTGGGGAACTTTTCAAATAATGTAATATATGCTCTAAGGCTTCCCATTGTGCCACTGTTGGGGATGCCATGAATTAACTAAGTACACTGACCGAGAATGTTATATCAGGATGAGTTACTGTCAGATAGTTCATTTTTCCAATAAGTCTTCTATATCTCTCAGGAAATGCAAACGGCTTCAGCTTCTCTGGATCAATCTTCTTCTTTAAGTCATCAGGAATCTCATCAAACATGCTATCATTAAGATTTAGGAACGGATTCCATATCATGGGAACGTTGCTTAGTGCAGCTCCAAGCTTTCCAATCTCCTTAAGAGATCGAGAACATATTTCCGCTGAGTCAAAATGATGCCCTTCTTGCTTCTCAAAACCTCAATACCAAGGAAGTACTTTAATGATCCTAAGTCTTTTGTTTGAAAGTGGGAGTTAAGAAAGACTTTAAGTTCTGAGATTCCAGAGGTGTTACTTCTAGTAATCACAATATCATCAACATACACTGCTAAAAGAATCATGCCTGCATCGGATTTCTGATAGAACACAGAATGATCACTCTTACTTTGGCTCAATCCAAACTTCTAAACCACATTACAATATTTATCAAACCAGGCACGCGGACTCTATTTTAGACCGTATAATAACTTTCTAAGATAACATACTTTCCCATACTCCCCCTGAGCAACAAAACCAGGAGGTTACTCCATATAAACTTCCTCAAGAAGATCACCATCCAATTGATGAAAATCCCAATGATAGGTAGCAGCTAGAGATACAAGAAGATGAACGGAAGTAAGCTTAGCAACAGGGGAGAAAGTCTCAGAATAATCTATACCATAGGTTTAAGCATAACCTTTTGCAACAAGCCAAGCTTTCAGTCATTCTAAAGAACCATCAGCCTTAGTCTTAACTACAAACACCCATTTACATCCAATGGCCTTCTTCCCAGTAGGCAGATCAACAAGAGTCCAGGTACCAGCCTTGTCATGGGCCATTATTTCTTCTTCCATCGCAGCACACCAACCAAGGTGGGCTAAGGCTTGGTGAAGGGTAGTAGGGTAGAGATAGACTCAAGGGTGGCCACAAGGGAAGTGGAAGCAGGGGACAAATTTTGGTAGGACACAAAGGAAGAGATATGATAGGTACATTCAGCATATCTTTTGGGAGGACAATGAGGACAGGTACCTTTTTGGAGGGCAATAGGTAAGTTAGCAGATGGATCAACAGCAGAATCAGGGTCAATTGGATCAGGGGCAGGAGTGTCAGGATCTGGGGTGTTAAGATCTGAGGAAGCAGGAGCAGGGACTAGGGTGACATGAACATAATCCATTGGCGAAGCATTCATTGGCGAGGGTAGGGCATTGGTAACATCAGGACCATCAATGATATCAGGTTCTGGAACAGCAGCTTGTACTGGTGAGACAGGGACATTATAAACCAAGACATCATCAAGCTTATCAACTATAGAAGGAGACTCAGATAATACCGAAGACTTAAAGAAAAGAGACAACTTATGAAAAGTCATATCAGTGGACACAAGATAACGACGAAGATCATAAGAGTAACACCGATAACCCTTCTGAATTCGAGAATAACCAAGAAAGACACACTTCAAGGACTTGGGATCGAGTTTATTGGAATTTGGACAGACATCACAAACGAAGCAAACGCACCCAAAATTTTTTGGATCAATAGGAAACAGCTTAATGGTGGTGAGAAACAGAACAGAATATGGATTGTCTCCACTAAGGACAACCGAAGGCATACGATTAATAAAGAAACATGCAGTAGACACAGCATCTACCCAAATGGATTTAGGGACACAAGAGTGAAATATGAGAGCTTAGGCAGTTTCTAAGAGATGGCGGTTCTTTCTTTCTACAACACCATTTTAAGCAGGTATATCAATACAAGAAGATTGGTGAAGAATGCCATGACTGTGCATATAATCAATGAATGGGGAAGAAAAATATTCTTCCACATTATCACTCTGAAGAATTTTCACAAGAGTATTAAACTGATTTTGAATTTCAGCACAGAAATTGTGAAAATGCGTAAACAATTCAGAACGATGTTTCATTAAGTAAAGCCAAGTGGTGCGGGAAAAATCATCAACAAAAATGATAAAATATCGATAATCAGTTTGAGATAAAACTGAACAAGGACCCCAAACATCAGAATGAATTAACTCAAAGGGGGACGCAGCTCGTTTATGGACGCGAGGTGCCAAATGAATACGATGGTGTTTGGAAAACTGACACGACTCACAATCTAAAGCAGATACAGAAGAAAACTAAGGATATAACCTTTTTAAGGAGGAAAGTGGCATATGACCTAGACGAAAATGGACAACAAAGGGAGATGACCCACCAGAACAAGCAACAGAACGTGGAACCTGATCATCAAGGATGTATTGTCCACCAGATTCATACCCCCTACCAATAATCTACTTTGTCGAAAGATCCTGAATTAAATAGTGGTCAGGAAATAGTGTGATAAAGCAATTCAAATGATGAGTCAATTTACTGGGAGACAAAAGATTAAACGTAAGATCAGGAACCTTAAGAACATAAGATAGCGAAATGGATTTAGTTGGTTTAACAGTGCCTGATCCAAGTACACGGATCGGGGAACCATTGGCGACGAATATGGAAGATAGGTTGGCATAGGGAGTATATGATGAAAATAAATGATGGTTACCTATCATGTGGTCGGTAGCACCAGAATCAATGACCCACTTCGTGGAAGAAGTAGCAAGACCAGAGAACCAATTACCTATAGCTAGACCCCTTGTAGATGATGGACTAGAATCAGAATGATTAGATATCTGAGAAAGATTACGCTGCTGATCACATTGCTCTTTATTCTGTAATTTACGACAATTTTTCTTACTATGATCAGGCTCTTTGCAATAATTGCAAATAAAACTGCTAGAAGACATATTCGGAGTACTAGGGCCTTGTTTAGACCCATAATTCTTGTTGTTAAATGAACCACGCCTAGCCAAAGTACTTGCATTGTGATCAACAGTCGGGCGAACCAAATTATTAGCACGAAGAACCCGTGAGAACACATCTTCAAGAGATGGAAGCTTCTGACTAGACAGAATTTAAGAACGAATATTCTTATAAGATGAGTCAAGCGCTTCAAGCAAACTGATGATATCAGACTTCTTTGATTTAGCCATGGAAAGAATTAACGTATTGAGATGAACAGTGATGAAATAGTGCTGATGAATAGTACCACAGATAATACTACACGCAACCTTGATGAACAGTATAAACATCATTGATGAATAGTACCAATAAACCGTACACATCCCTGATTAACAGTACAAAATAGTACCCCAAACAGTACCAATGAACAGTAGCTACTGATGCAAATGCCTTAGCTAATTCTTTTCTGATGTGGAAGTTCAGACTCTACTGCAACCACAGAGCATACTCATATTAACAGTACCCCAAACAGTACCAATGAATAGTAGTTACTGATGCAAATGCCTTAGCTAATTCTTTTCTGATGTGGAAGTTCAGACTCTACTGCAACCACAGAGCATACTCAGACAGAACCAGGCTCTGATAACATGTAAACTTAGAATAATAAAATTAATTTACAAGAAAATACTACAAGAGATGAGAAGATACAAATGTCTAATGAGACTATTTAAAGGGGTGATTTGGAAAGGAGGAGGGGCTCTCCTTTTATAGCCCAAGGAGCCCCCCTTACATTCTCAACCCACCAATATGGGACTTGGTTCTAACAATATCCACCACTGCGGCCGATCCTTAACCTCACTGCTCTCCCTAGATGTTAGCCTAGGGCCTCATCATCAACTCTTTCCCCACTCTTGACTACTCCGCCGTTATCGTCCTTCTTTTGCTCTCCAACCATCATCCTTCTGTCATGACATCACCATCTATCCAACCACCATTGCTCAGCTATGATCTATGCTCTCTCACTGTTTCAAGAGTTCACCGGAAATAGGGGCCAAAGATGTCTCCAGAAGTGGAAACTTCCACCAGAAAAATGCAGAATCACGTTGAAATCATGTGGCATGGAGAATCTATGCTTGCTAGATGCTGTAACATTGGTCTCCAATCTAGTTTGGTTGAGGTACTGAGAGTTACCAGAATTGGGGCCGGAAGATAGTGATGAGATGACAGAACGACAATGGTAAAGTTGAGAACAAAAGAAGGATGAGGAGTGGTGATGATGATAAGCTTGAAGGTGATGGTGGTGTTGGTAAAGTTGAGCTCGCCATTGTCAAAGTCATACTCTTTCTCTTCAATTCTTAAGCTCGCCGGCTAGTGGTATAGAGGAAAGAAGTTCCAAATCATCTCTCGCACGCCGCTATCTCCTCTGCATGATCTCCTCTGCATGATTGCCGAAGCTGATCTCGAGGGTGATGGCGCCCTCTGTCTACATATGGTTTGGAAGACGTGGTTGTACTTAGGGATGAGACGGAGTGTATCCGAGTCGTCAAACTCGTTCAAGCAGACGGCGTATTCCAATGGGCTTGTGGAAGAGGGGGAGATGACGTGGAAAAAAAATAACAGTCGTTTCCCTTTTGTGAATGGAAGGGTGAAATTGAACCAATTTCATTACTTCAGGGGTAAAATTGCACCCCCAAAATAGTTTAAGGTGCTAATTGCACCTCCAAAAATATTTTGGGGTCTTAAATGCCCCTTCACCCTTATTATTATTATTATTATTATTATTGTTGTTGTTGTTGTTGTTGTTGTGTGTGTGTGTGTTTGTAAAGGAAAAATGAATATTCAATTTCTTATAATTTCTAAATAAAAAATTTCTTATAATTTCACCTTATTTTTAATTAGGTTGTTGTAGTATTTTTTTATTAGATTCTTAAAGTTTTCCAAATGAAAGATATTGGCCCCTATACTCATAATTTGTTAATTAATTTGTAAAAGAAACGGATGAAGTGGCTCTCACTCAATATACATTTAGATTAATTTTACCACCACATAAATCTAAATAAAATCAAAATCAAATAGATTACATGCTATATATAAATGTAAGGAGAAGATCATGCGCACGATAACTTTTTAGGTTGATAATGAATAAATTTTATTTCATCATTTTATTTTTAAAAGAGCCTCTTTTTTTAATTTTGTGGCAACTTACAAATCGCATAGTTAGCCACCAAATCAGCTTAATTAACATTATTGTAAGCATAGGGATTAATGCCCTATAATTGAATAAACCATAAGAACGTGTATAAAAAAACTATAAGAACCCAATAAAAGAAGAAGAAACTACAATAGGCTAACTACAAATCAGGTAAAAATATAAGCAATTCCCACACAAAAATCTTAATTTATGTGTATTAACTAAATTTCCTTTCCCTTTTCAGTTTTCACTTGTGCATGCCCAGCCACGGGTGAAAATCTTCATGCCTTGAAATAATGGTACTCGATATCTATATGCCTAGCTAGTAAAAGAGGCTACCACGTTTATAACAATATGCTTTTTTCGATCTTTAATATAGAGCATATTTTTAAAATTAATTATAGTTCTAAATATAAGATATATTTTTTATATTTATTAATATTTTCCTAATTTAACATTAATTATGAATGCTCCCGCAATAATAATCAAGAATGAGAGAATTAAAAAAGATGATTAAAGTGTTCTAGAAAATACATGTCGTAGTAACTAATTAACTCAGCTAACTTCCTTAATCTAATCAAATTAAATAAATATATTTTATGTTAAGGATATAAAAAGAGTATTAGAAGAGTTACTAGTCCCACCTGAACTTGACAGTATAATATTCAACTGTCACCCCTACCAAATAGCTATATATATACACACACAAAAGAAAATGAAAATTATTTTTGTTTTTTATGCAGAATTGGCCACTTGCAAAAATGTCAGTATGTTTGGGTGTCCAAGCATATGATAAAACCAGACAATAATAGTGTAGCGATGTTCAGATTGAGGAATGAGACGAAAGAATAAGAACAGTAAAGAGAAAGAGAGAGAAAGAAAAGTGTGTAGTTTCTTTTTAGCACATGCTCTCTTATGTGTGTGTATCTTCCCTACATGCTTAGCTTTCATGGACTCTTCTCTTTTTTATTTCTGTATATATATATATATATATATATCTTTGCATCTACAGTCACTTTAAGCTTTGGGAGCAGCAAGAAGAAGAAGAAGAACAAGAACAAGAAATGGGGCAACGCAATAATGAGACTTTGACACAGAGAAGCTCTCATCAAAGGGGGCCCATACATTCACAAGTTGCAGAGCGTGCTTTAAGATGGTGTCCCCTCTGATCCCGGTCACGTGATCACCTCCTAATTCTGTCCTTAAATTGCCATTGTCCCCTCATTGCATGTGCGTCCTCTCTACTATATCTCATTAAAAATAGTCAGAAAATCGGGTCGAGTCTGTTGAGGGTCGGATTTATGATTTAGAACCTTTAAAAGGAATTGGGCTTAAAAGGGTCAGCAAATTTGTAGGGCCACGGGCTTGGATTGTAAAGCCAGCCTTTTTAGGCCCGTTTAAATTTTTTTTAAAATAAGATTAACTTAAAGTCTCAACTTGGCGTCTGACTTTGGTCTCTAGAAGATTAGAAGAGTGAAGATTAGAATATACACATAACACACCTATGACTCACTTCACTTAACCACTAACCAATTAACCAAACCCTCAGTAGTCAATCCCTCTCCCAATTTTGGTTTGGATTTGGGTCTTAATGTTTGTGTTCTATTAAACATGGATAATATTTGATGTTTTAATTTAGTTTTAATAATATTTATGTTTTAATTAGTTATTTTCGTCTTTAAGCACATAGGAAGTATAAAGGTGCTAAATGAGCCCAAAGCACGCAGGTAACTAATTGGGCCGAGCCCCAAAAATATGTACTTTTTTTGGACTCCCAAACCCGTGAAGAGCTGGCCCTACCCGTTTTCCTAGTACTAAAGGCACATGTATGTGAGTTGTAAATCGCCTTATAACCTAATGATAAAATGATAAAAGAGATCTTTTATAAGTAGAAAGTTGCATATTTAATCTCACTTATAACTTAGTGTTATTAATATTTACCCTTCTTAACTGCTTGTAATAAAGTATATGTTTAGTCATTTACCCTTCTTAACTGCTTGTAATAAAGTATATGTTTAGTCCTTTGACTTAATGTAAGTTTTTCATTTTGATCCCTTAATCTTACAAAGTGTATTTTTAGTCATTTAATCTCAACGCTAGTAAAAAAAATACTGATATTAAAGTTTTAAATGTTTAAAAAGCCTTTTCAAATGCTGACATATTAAATTTAATTTTTAAAATAATGAGACTAACAATGTAAGGGTTAAAGGGCTAAAGTTATGTTTTTTAAAAGTTAGGGACCAACAACTGAAACTTTATATAAAATTAGAGGACCAAATATACACTTTTACCGTTTATGAGAATGATTATCAGTCCTATGATAAAAGAACTGTTAACTAAATTGAATAGAAAAGCTTTAAAAAAACAAAAAGGAGGCAAGTACATTATTATTACTTGAGGTTCTAAAGAAACATGAGAGAAGTAAATTGAAGAAAGCAGAAATTAAGAAATATGCTTTAATGGCATGAGATGAGAAGGAATGAGATTCCTTGCTGACTTGGCTAAAAAAGACGCTCCAATGTTATAAGTCTAGACATTGTACTCACGTTACTCAAAAGAGAAACATCTTAACTAATTAAACCAACCCAACCAAATATATGTTCACGTGACTCTTAAGAATTATTACAACATTGTAAACGACTACTCTTCTGATAAAAATAGACCACACACATGATCTATCATAACTGAGACATATATATATGTTTATTATATATATTTTTCCTTTTATTTTAAAATCAATAAGCGCACCTATTAATCCACCATGATTAAAGTAGGAAAAAGACAACACTACATTGCTCTGTGTGTGTCCATATAGAGGACCAAAGAAGATCAAAGTATTTTGCCATGTATCCAAAAATATATATATGTATTTCCCATCTATCCATATATATATACATATACATATATATATACATATACATATATATACATATATAAAAGTTAATATCATTGTTAACCATTGATCGAATTTTGGTTTTGATTTCTAAAATTTTAAATTATAATATTTAGTTTCTATAGTTTTATAAAAACTTGCTCTGAGTTTAACGATATTAACTAAAGATAACATAATCAAGTATATATGGACTAAAACTAAAATTCGTTAAAAATATATGAATCAAAACTAAAACTCATTAAAAGTATCAGGACAAAACTAAAAGTAAGAGTCTTGGTTTTAGTCTTTGTACTTTTAACAAATTTTAGTTTTGAATGTTGTGCTTAACAAAAATTAACGTCGTTAAATTCAGACTAAGTCTTTATAAAATTTTAAGGACTAAAAACCACAGTTTGAAACTACATAAATCAAAACAAAAATTTGATTACCTTGTAACCTCGCAACAATGGTATTAACCATGGATACATACATACATATATATATATACACACACACACACAGATACACATATATATGAAGCCTGTAAATGGATCAGTAAGGATGAGCAATGAGAGCAATATAAATATATAAATAAGTATTCTTTTGGGTTTGGCCAATCAAAACAGACATAGTCAATTCTTGAACCGGAAGCAAGGATAAAAACACAAGTGGTCAATGATTCCCGCATGAAGGGATCTTCCAGCGTATGATATGATAAAAAGTATAAAAACATTAAACATCACTTCGCATGTTATTACAAACTTTCATTCTCCTTATTCTTCACACGCCAATCCATCACTCGCTTTATAAGCACGAGCTCTTCAGGGAGAGAGAGAAAAGTTGTCAGATCAAAATATTCGTCAAATTTAATAATTACGTGGATTGTAATGAATTAATTTATGGGAATATCTAATCTTTATTTTAAGTGATTAGTTCTGATTAATTAATACTAAGCACTGAACATATTAATTATGCCCTATAATTCTATCTGTTCACTCTATGATAGGTTGGGTATATGAGTCTATTTAGGTAAAGACTTCAACGTATAGACCTTTAGTTCAATGGTTCCCTGTCACAATAATCGAATTATAATAGGGAAATAGCAAGAAATAGTTATAATAATTTATATTAACATTATTATATATTGCAAGGATTAATTATATATATATATATAGATACACACATATATATATTACGTCTTACAGAGAAAACCCTAACAGTTGATAAAATATCATGCTGAGAGATTTATATCCCATTCTGATACGATAATCAAATAGTAGTGACAAAAGAAAAATAGATGGTAAAGTTAAAAAAGTGGAAATAATGATTAGCTAGGCTGTAAAATAAGGATATGTTCTCTGCAAATAAATAAACATAATCATAAGATAGCATCAAACTATCTTTTATGGTTCCCCCACTTTTGTGTCTCATAAGATTGCGGATCTGTGTTTCCATATTCCAACAGCACTGCCTCTCTCTTTCCACCATTAAGGTTCTATGCTTATGCAATGTCTGAAGTAGTGTTTTTTATAACATGGGTATTTGATTAGATAAAATCCGAGCATTGTCAATCTCAATTGATGCTAGCTCTTTCAAAAAAGTTTTTTGTATTCACTCCGCGAACGTCCATACTTAAAGCCCATACTTAAGCAATCAAAAGCCTTTATTTATACTAGAACCAACACCTATTGATATGAATGTCTAAAGTTAGTTAAATGATTTACTTTAATTCTAAATATAAGACCTCAATTAATTTTAATTTATTTTCTAAATTTATAATTTTTTTATCAAACTATTCTTATTAATTATATATATTAATTAAACAGATTTCCACCAAAAGTAGTTCAAATGCAAAAGATTATATATATATATATATATAGTTGTGGGTTCTCTCATTTTCCTCTTTCTTATCTTCTTCTCAGAATCTTATATCCACCTTTAGATTAAAAAAAATTAATGTTTTGGATTTAATATTTTATAAAATTATAATTATAATCATAAGAAAATAAACTTAAAAAATTAAAATTTGATCCACACAATTCATAACTGCAATATAGCAAAATAAAAAATAATTTATAGAATATTAAATCTGAAGCATTTATATATTAATCTATGGGTTAAGATGAAATACTAAGAAAATAAGGAGATAAAGGAAGAGGAGAGGATATACTTTAGGAATTTTAGAGAAATCAACCCACAGTTTTTTTTTTCCTTACAAATTCATAACTAAATTAATTAATTTTTTTAATCTCTATAAATTAGTCATATAGGTCATATATTTAAAATGGCAGAGAATAATGTTTATAAAAGCATCAAATGATTGTTATGATGTTTCAAAATCAGTTATTTAATTTTTCTCAAAGAAATCTATTTTTAATATTAATTTGAGTAGAAAGAAGAGATCGTAAATAAAAGGATCTTATGAAGTGATGAAAGCAATGAACAAGTGGCATGGAATTAATATAAAAATGTTCTATTGTGGTTGAAATAACAAAGCCTCATAATAATAATGAATAGGGTCCATAAATTAATGATAGTTACATGGGGTGCTACGAATCAATAATTGTGAGCATATAAGAATAACACCACAAATATATCTATCTATATATATATATATAAACAAAAGATGGCCCAAACAGAAGCATTCACATGCAAGTGTTTGGCTAAGGAAAGATTAAGAATTCGAGGCATGGCAACAAGACACGTGTGTGTATCTATTTCATTGTCTTGATAAATAATTGGATGTGTTTGGATAGAAGAAACACAACACAACACAACAATGATTAGATTGAATAGAAAAAAAGTTATTACTTATTAGCCTTTAAACTAATTTCTTGACTTCAAATTTTTTTGAATAGAAGACATTAGATAGAGAAAGTTATATATTTTTCATATATTTAGAGCATGATAAATTTTATCGAATACTTAACATTTATCCAAAATGAAAATAAAAGGAAATTACGTTGAAATGTTTCTCTAAATAAAAATACAATTATATATCAGATAAAAAGATATTACAATACAGAGTGTATAGAAGGGAAAATATAAGAGAAAGTAAGTTCATAAAAAATTAGGGAGTACTAAAGAAAATCAACAAATTCGGAAAAGAAGCTAATAACAACCGAACATCCTGCCAATTGAATTTCAACCAACCCATAATCAGAATTAGCGCATACTATTTCGGTTTAGTATATAAAATTATGAAAGCTGAATTGCCAGTAATGGTTTATTTTCGAGAAGCGGACTTGAGATAATCTAGTTTGTTTAGGGTGTGTTTGGAATCAGCTTTTGAAAATAGCTTATGGAAAAAAAGTGATTTTTGAGAATAGATTCTGACAGAATAGATTATGTGAAAAAAGTGATTGTGATAAATGAGAGTGTTTGGATATTTTGATCAGAATAGCTTTTTTTATGGTCAAATTACTGAAAGGGACATTAGCTTTTGTGATAATTACATATAAATTATAAGATTATATTTTATGTATTATTTAATAGGAAAATTCATAATAAATACAAAAAATGACATAAATTTATCTGAAAAATTAAAAATTATAACATTAATCAATTATCTAACATAAAAAAATCAAACATATATATATATATATATATATATATATATATATATATATATATATATATATATATTAATTATAGGAAAAAAAAAGATTTTGATAAAATGAGAGTGTTTGGGTATTGGGTTAAGAATCACTTTTTTTAATGGTCAAATTACCAAAAAGGATATTAGCTTTTGTGATAATTACATATAAAAAGATAAGATTTTATTTTAAATATTTTCAACATTAAATTTCATAATAATACCTAAAATTAAATAAATTTGTCTAAAAAATTAAAATTATAACATTGGGCAATTATATAACATCATACAAAATAGCTCAAACATATATGTATTAATAAATTATATAAAACATTTATATATAAAAGTAATTTTAATAAGATGAGTGTTTGGATATTAGGTTATGAATCACTTTTTAGTGGTCAAATTACCAAAAAGGACATTAGCTTTTGTGATAATTACACATAAAGTACAATGTTATATTTTATTCACAATAAGAGAATAAAACTCTTAACGGTGTTAGATCAAATTTAACGATTCTGTTAAATTTTCACCTTTTTTAATCATTCATTATTATTTTTTTCCCTTCCAAAATTTATTTATACCAGACGCCTCTCATAAAAAGCTTGGTTTTTAAATTTGCACATTTACTTTTATATTTAACATTAAATTTTTTAATAAATACAAAAAAAATTATTTATATATGATATTAATTAATTTAACTAATTTTTTTAATATAGTCAAAATAAAAATTTTTAATTAAATTTCTAAATTTTTTAAATTAAATTTTTAAATTTTTTTAATTAAATTGCAATATTTTTTAATTAAATTTATAGGAATTTCAAAAAAAAGATAAAGGAGAGAGAGGAATGTGGGTCCCACAAGCATGAAAATCAAGCTTATGGGTAATTCTTCCAAAACCATGGAAAATTTGGACCACGTTTGTAGGATTTCAATTTAAAATAAAAAATTTTAAGTCTAAAAAAAAACAATAATAATTGAAAGTTTTCTAAATAAAAAAAAAGAAAAAGGAATATATTATTATTATTATTATTTGTTCCCTTTTTTCCTCTCAAGCAGTAGCAACGTTTTTTTTTTTTTTTTGGGAATAGATGGATTTAGGGAAAATTGGAAAACAACCCAAAAAAACAACCCATAGATTTCAACTACCCAAAAATTGGAAAAAAGTAGCTTTTTTCAAAACCATGGTTTTGAGCTACAAAACCATGGTTTTACATAAAAAAGGTGTTTTTTCAGTTTTTTCAAGTGTTTGGATTCATTTTTAACAAACCAAGGTTTTGATGAAAAAAAGTGCTTTTATAGGTGTGCCAAACACACACTTAATTTACTTGTTTGTTGTACCAAAAAAAATTGCTTGTTTGTTTTCTCTTTTCCTTTGCGTTAAAAGAAAAAAAAAAGTAATGTTGAGTTCAAAATTGATGATTAAAAAAATATGTTGGCGTAGTTTACTAGTTATTTATCATTAAAATTCCAATAAATTTTAAAATTTAAATTAACTAGTAGTATCAAGTGGGGTAAATCCCAATTAAATCCAACTAAAATGATCAAAATTAAAATTGAGACTACACTTTTCTTAATAAGGTTAAGAGGCCTGATTAGAAATTTCTTAATATTATTTAAATACCATAATTCCCCTTTATTGTTTAAAAGGAAAATTAAAGGTAGTTAAAAAAAGGATTTCTAAATTAGGCCTAATCTAACTTAAATTAATAAATAATTCTTCAATATAACCAATTTTAACTTCTAACGTTTGAAAGAATTTTTTTTTAAAATATGATCATGTATTTATATATTTATATCTATATTAATAATGATATACTTAAATCATTTGTGGATCACATCATATGTTCATATTTCAATTAAAGAAAAAAAAATCACGTAAATATAATAAAAACTTGAGAATTTCACATGTAATTTCCCGCATATCTCATCTGTTTTAACCAAACTTAATTAATTACTATTTCCTTCACATAAAATAATACAACCATAATTTGCTCCATGAGAGAGAGAGGAGTATAAATGTGTATGTAAAATATTGAGAATTGATGAACTGTATATATATATATATATAATATAAAAATATTAACGATTTAAATTAGTGTGGATCAATCTTTTGTTGTATGAAATATAAAAAATGAGTGGTATTGTTTGTTAAAATTTTCATATCTCATATATAGATATAAATATATAAATGCATAATAATATTTTTCAAAAAAGAATCTTGGAAGTTAAAATAACAAATGCATGCTGATTATGTTGAATAATTAATTAATTTAAGTTAGATGAGGCTTGATTTAAAACTATTTTTTTTTTCTTTTTTAACTACCTTCAATTTTTCTTTTTAACAGTATAGGGGTATTCTAGTGTTTTAGCAACATTCAAAAATCTCTAATTAGACCTCTTTGCCTAATCAATAATTTATTAAAAGTATAGGTTTAATTTTGGTTTTGATGATTTCAGTAGGACTTTATTAGGATTTTCCCTATCAAGTATTTAACAAGTCTTATCTCACTAAATTTTATACACTACTACAAAATATAAATTTAGCGGCGCTAATTTTATGGCACTTCTTCAAACAAGCGCCGAATGATGCATGTATTTTTTTAAAAAAAATACATGTGATAGTTATGGCGCTTGACCAAAAAAGCGTTGTAGCTGCCTAATACCTTATATGACGCTTGCATAGGGAAGCGCCATACAAAGGATTATTTTAAAAATAAAAATAAAAAGTAGACCCCTTGTATGGCTCTTACCCGGACAAGCGTCATAGCTAAACTTATTTTTTTAAAAAATATATATAAATTTTATATGACGTTTACCTTATTGCAAAACCACCCTTAAAAATTTCAAAATGTCGAAAAGTAAAAAAAAATAGCCTTTAACAGCACTTGGACACCAAGTACCGTTGTAGACAAATAATAGATAGCCTTTAACAACACTTGAACATCAAACACTATTGAGGACAAATAATAAAAGCATAGCTTAAAAGGCATGCCATTGAAAGGGCAATATATATTGCCTTGGCTTAAACGGCCCAATTTGCCTTTGGAATATTATATATTGCCATAATATTGCCTTTTCCTTAAACGGCACTTGATAAGCATCAAGCGTCGTTTAAGGCCAATTTGCCTTTGGCAATATTGTATATTGCCTTGACTTTCAACGGTGTTTGGTGACCAAGCGCCGTTGAAGGCAATAAATATCTATTTCCCTTCAACGGCACTTGGACATTAAGTGTCGTTAAAGATTATTAATTTTGAATTTAAGGCCATTGTTTTTTTATTTTTTTTTTCAATTATTGAAAGCTATGACGCTTATCTAAAAAAGTGTCAAAACTTCCCTAAGCTTTGTATGTCACTTGTACATCAAGCGTCATACAAAGTTCTATTTTAAATTTTCATCACCCCACCATTATCATCTTCTTCGCTCGCCCTCCAGCTCCCCATTTCCTAAAACTTCATTGCTCCACCTTCTTTTTTTATCTCTTCAGTCCCCACTCTATTGTCTTGGTTCCCATTTCCTACAAAGCTTGATCTCCCATGTGTTTTTTTTCTTTATTGTCTCGGCCTCCTACAGAAGCTCCATGGCTTGTAAGTGTTTTTTTTATATACAGAAGCTTAAATCCGTACGTTTTCTTCTTCTTCTTCTTCTTCTTCTTCTTTAGTTAAAATCTGTCAAAATCTTATATGTATGCTTAATTTTTTTTCCAGGTATTTACTTGAAGTTTCAACTTTACCTTTTTAAATTCTTATACATTGTAATTTTTTTAATTTTTGAGCTTACAAATATAATAGGGTTAAGGTGAAGATTTAACAAAGAACTAGTTCTCAAAGTGCACCCAACACAACTAACTATTTTAGAGTGTAAAAATAGACATTACGAATTTTTAGGGTGCAAAAGTAGACATTATGAATTTTTTTTGGAGCAAAAATAGCAATTTCGTTATCTATTTTTGGGATGCAAAAATTGCTATTTTTGCTCCCAAAAAAATTCATAATGTCTACTTTTGCACCCTAAAAATTCGTAATGTCTATTTTTGCATCCTAAAATAGTTAGTTGTGTTGGGTGTACTTTAGAAAATAGTTCATTGTTATTTTTGCACCTTAACCCAATATAATAATACTAGTTTAGTCCTCCGTAGAACTACATGTGCCAGTAACATGTATGGCTCAAGTTTAAGCAACTTAAATGTTGGAGTTCTTCCATGCTTGATATAGGAAGACAAGAATTCAATATTGCAAATGATACTTGTAAATTTGATGATGAATTTGGACTGTAAATCCAGATCGAGGGTTTCTTTAAAAAAAACAACTACACAGGATTATTTTCTTAAAAAAATACTTCTACGGCGCTTCCTTGGTGAAGCGTTGTAGGAGGTCCAAGGGTATTTTAAAATAAAAAATAAAAAACAAACTTATGGCACTTTCAGAAATTTAAGAAGTGCCATAAATTGCTTTTACAGCGCTGAAAGCTACGGCGCTTTCTAAGCGTCATAATATTTATAAAAATAAGTGTTATTTATGCTGTTTTTTGTAATAGTGATAAAACTACATGGATCGGCTACATGATCATACAGTGTTGTTGTGGTTTTTCAGCAACCGGATATGTAGATGAGTCATTAACCAAAAAGTTATGTTTAATAACTTCATTAAGCCTTCTCTTCAATTTTAATTGCTACTACCTCTTTCTACTGAATTCCATATTGTCTTATTTAGCCTCTTCAATACTGCTTCCAATAGCTTTCTTTGAATGTGTCTACACTATTCAAACGATTTTCTTTCATTTTCTACATTTCTTATGACTATATATTCATCTCAACATTTTCATTGGTGCTACTCCAACTTTATAACTTTAAAGCCTAATTAATATTTACTACCATATGACATTATTGATTCTAAAGAGAAAAAAAATTTGAAACTATATTCGGAGAGCTCTCCTTAGGTAAAGTTCAACCAAATTCAAATCTGAATTACTTTTTGGCCTCATGTCCTTCATATAGGAGGTGAATAATTAATTTACAGCTATTAATAAAATTAGTTAAGTTAGTTAATTTGTAGGGGGAAAAAGGTGTGTTAATTCCCATAAAATAACGTCATTGATTATTTATGTAGAAACCACCTCTTCTTGATGGAAATCTCGTAACATATGTAATCAATAAAAAGAGTTTAGAAAAAAAATTATAAATAGAGAAGACAATGGATTGAGATGGCATGTACAAGATCAAGGGTAACTCATCAAAGAGAAAAATGGATTGATAAGGTAAATGGACCTTTTAAAAAAAAAGAAGAAGAAGAGGTAGTTAGGCTGGCAGTTGAGGGATTGATGGAACAGGGGCCACTGGCCTTTTGTTTATTCTATACAAGATTACAAGTGTTTCCTCAAATTGAAGTAGACGACACTCACTGTCTCTGCGTTTCTGCCTCAACAATTGTTTGTTTGTACTTGCGTTTTGAGTTTCTGACGGCTGGACTTTGAGTCGTTGAGATTTGGTGCCTTGAGGTGACCTACGACTGCACAAGGATGCTTGGGAAGCACTATACTGAATAATATGCTTTTTTTTTTTTCAGTTTTCACTTTTTTATAAATACAATTCACGTAAATTGAGATAAACTCTTCCACATATTTACCTCATATACCGTAAATAACGATTGAAAAATATTTTTGGAGGTTCTAATCGCTATTCCAAACATCCTCATATATATATATATATTATATATATTATTTGTAGTTTAAATGTTTCTATTAATTAAAATTTTATATAATTTTTAATACAAATATAACAAGTAGATAAGTTTTATAGTTTAAATAATGAAAAACCACATGCATTATTAAATTTAAGAATAAGTTACACACATATAATTTGTTAAAATGACAAAGATATTTGTTAAATTTTTGAATTTCTTACACAATATTTTTTTACTAAGAAGTAAAGTTCATGTTTTTTCAACCAACATAGAGTTTGCCTAATAATATAAAGCGCCGTTAGATTTTTCTGGGTTTCATATTCTAGTTTTAGAATAGACACTTATGTTGGAAGGGGAATCTACAAACCTCGAAGCCGAATACTGGTTGAAAGTATACAAAAAAAAGTTCATACTTTTTCAAAATTTTAAATTAATTATACTAAAAATACTTTTTGAATAATAATTATGCATACCTTTTTAGTTTTGTTAAATTTGAATTGGTTTCTCTTCTATAATTTTTTTATATAATTAAAAAAAATATAAAAAAGAGATATTTATAATTTTTATGGCATTTACGAGATACTTACGTAACCTGCTTTATGTTTCAGATAATTCACTATAAATTTCAAAAATAGAAAAAAATTGTCTTGTGAAATTTGAAATAAATAGAATTTTATTAATTTTTAAATAAAAAATAATTGTATATAATGTTAACTAAAAAAATTAAACTTACTTTACTTAGAGATTGAGCTCAAATGAAGTAGATCTTGACTATACTATATATTAAGGGTCATCTTACTGTTGGCAAAAAAAAGGGTCACCTTACCTTATGCCCTCCACATGACCACATTTTAAAGCCAAGTTAGAACTAAAAAGCTCAACCAAACTTTCATCTTCATTCTTATTCCATTTGTCCACATCCTCTTATGTAAGCTTCTCCTTCTTACCTCTCCACGTGCAACATTGTCAATATTTTCATATATATCATATTTCTCTGATCTACATTATCAATTTTGAGAAGTTTAATTAAATTGCTACATCAAATTTAATTAAGATGAGTTGAAACCTTCTTTTATAGTTTTATGTTATTAAAAAAAAAGAAGAAGAGGCCAACTATATAGGTGTAAAGTTTTTCAGTGGGGACAGACTATTTATAGAGTGGGGACACATGCCTCACAAATTAACCCTTTTTCCTGAAAATTTTTCTTCAATATTATAAAGGGGAAATCTAAAAAAAAAATCATTTAAATTTTAAAATTTTAAATAAGTGTTTTAACAATAAAATGAGTTGTCAATTGCATTACTATTCTTGTTAATCCAATTAACATATTTATCAATAGAATTTTGAAGTTCAAATGATATTTTTCTATTATTTTTCCTATTATAAACTATATGATCCTTTTTATAAAAGAAATTTTTTAGGATTTTCCTGGTCATATGTATAAGAAGCAACAACCTCTTGTGTGAAGTAGTTGTTATAATTTTTCTTTTATACCCCATTAAAAAGAAGTACTATGTATTAATGTGATCCATTGTATAAAAGCCACAACGACCCATTATTAAATGAGGGTATTTTAAAAAAACAAATTAACACATTTATTAATCCAACTAATTTTAACTATATTTTTTAATTCTTGAGAATTAGTTATTCACCTGAAAGGATTAGAAGGGGTACACCAAAAACCTTCTAAAGTGTTTGGTAACCTCCCAAATTATAGTTTTATAAGATATTTTTCGTAAATCAAAATAAAAACATTCTCATATACTTACCTCATAAATCGTAAAAACTATTTTTCAAAACGTAATCAACGTCACGTCAGGCTCCTAGGTCCTAATAACTATTTTTCTCCTTTCACACAAAAATAAGTTTCAACACAGCTTGTTTCATATATACCACATTTTATTGGCCTAATTAGTGGATTTAAATGACTTATATGTCAGTTTTCCCCCTATATGTAAGGCCAATATATCAACCAGAAACGTACAATATGTAGTGTGTATTGGAAGAATTACTTTCAATTTAATCTGATAATGTATTTAAATTTGATTTAATAACGGTGAATAATAAAAAAATCGTACGATAATACTCCCTCCGCTCCGTCATGGTATAAGACAAAATTACCTACTTTATATAAATTAAGAAAAATAATTAATTTTTTTAAATTATGTCATCTTTTCACAAAAACCCTTCATTAAATATTATACCCTTTTTCACTCGTCTTACTCTCTTAATTAATTAAAAGCACTCTTTTTCAGGGGTATTTTGGAAAAGATTGTACTTCCTCCAGTAATGTAGAAGCTAAATAAGTAAAATAACTAATTGACAAATATTAAAAAATTAATTATGTTATTTATTGATAAAAATTATGTATTAAATTTTCTAAAATATCATTTTTAATTATTTGCATTGAAACTATGCCTTCATAAAACCTCTTAATTTGTATAATTAATAGAAATATTTTAAGAAAATTATAAATTTAGAAAATAAAATAAATTGATGTGTTATATTTACAGTAAACTTTCAAGTAGCTCTTGCATTTTGCGTTGAAGGAAGTATTAATTATTGCTTAGATTTTACAAAACATCTCCAAACGCCACAATTTTGTAAAAAAATTATCTCATTAAAAAATCGAGAGGGTACATAGTATATATATAATATATGCATACAGATCATGCTGGACACTTTTATATAGATTATAGAGTGATATCCTGATCATATGATTGATATGTATTATACTTTTCATGATATAAAATATATTTAGGAAGTTGGTTTGATCTTAAATATAAGACATATTTTTTATGAATTTTAATATTTTTATAATTTTTCTTTATTAATAATTTTTTAATAATAATAAAAAAGAAAAGTGAATGAATGAATTAAAAAAATGAATAGGATATTTTAAAAAATACATATTATATTAAATAATTTAACTTATTTTTCAATCTAATCGAACAAAATAAATAACTCTTATGTTAATCACTAAGGGATTAATAAGTTTTGGTGGAAGGGAATTATAAATTTGTGGTCCCAAAAGAAACCGCAACCTCCTGCACTATTACGTTAAGCATGGACCTAACCTAACAAATAGTCAAATACGGATCTCTTTTGTACCTTGAAGCTTTTTTCTTGGTTTATTATTTTTTTTTTCAAGTACCATTATGAGTTTATGACCTTTGTCCTATTGATTGCACGTCCATATACATGATTAGCAATTTGCATTTTAATAAAAAATTTTACCCACTAGTAAAAACTAAAGAGTGTTGTCTCTTTTTGTAATTAGGGACCACATGCACTTTTTTTAAAGCTTCTTAAAAGCGAAATTCTATTCTAAAAAAAAATTAATAGTTTGATGTAGTTTTCAATACATACACAAAAGTCTAAAAAAACAAGCTGTAACATTTATGATTTATAAACTTACTTTGACAAATATATAATATTCCATATCACTAAATGCTAATTAAAGAGGATTTACTTGCGTTTGGTATGTTTAATTTTAGTTATTTAATTTTTTTTATTTAATTTCATGCTAGTTCTTTAATTTTGAAAATGTAGTGAAAATTTTTGTTTTTAAAATTAAACAAGTTGACAGAAAATGATTATATTTGCATACTTAAACTATCTTGACTTATTAACTTATGGGTTAAATAATCCTACTTAAGAACTATGTGGATTGGAACATTCAATCCATTATTTTATTTTTGAGAATATAATTTTAAATCTAAAAAATTATCTTGAAAATTAATTCACCGCAAAATTAAAATTATTTAGACCAAATTCAACTATTACATAATTCAAATAACAAATTCAGATTTTGCTATCCTTGTATCTTCCAGCTTAAGTTCTACAACTGAGTAGTTTATAACCCAAGTTACTGCTATACTGCCATTTATGTCTGGATTATTATATTATTTACTTCAATTTGTATTAATTCTAAAGTGCCAAACTTAGTTCCAAAGTTATTGTCATAAGTGGGGGGAGGAACTAAATATTCAGCATCTATTTTATGATTTATGGAGAATTTTTTGACTCTGAATTGTTTTTCCATTTGTTTTTTTTCACTCTTTTATTTTGGACATTTTTTAATACGATTATTTGATTATGTTAAATTTCAATTAATACTCAATTAGGCGTATATTTTTTATGATTTTGGCTTGTTCTATTCTAAATATAGAATTTATCTTTTATGGAGGAAAAATCAACAAAATTATTCAGCATTTAATTATAAATGTAGTATTGTTTCATAATGAAAACAAAAGATGTATCTAGCAGTATAGCACTAAACCACAAAGAAGTTACAATTGTTCTATCTATCTAACTTCCATATTTATAGAATTTAATAAATAAAGGAAAATTCTTATTTTATTCTTTTTGGCTGATTTCTTGATTTTATTTCAGATTTTAATTTTTTTCATATAACATTTTTGTTTTCAATTTAATATTTTGATTTTAGAATAAACTTAAATTTTATTAATTAATTTAATTTATTAGGTTAATACAATTTTTATTTATTATAGTTTATCCTCATTTTGGTATTAATCCATATAGTTTCATACCATATATTTTGGTCCTCAAGGTATAAATAGTTTAAATTTTTATTAAAATATAAGGATTAATGTTTTAGAGTAAAAGAAACTTGCATGAGAGACCAAAATATATAGTTTGAAATTATAAGGACCAAAATTAAAATAAAGATAAATTTTAAGAACCAAACATTATATTAACCATTTAATTATACTATAACAACTTTTACATAAATTTTTTTCTTTTTATCAAAAACAGTAAATCTATTAGAATTAAAATAAAAAAGAAAATAATCACATTTTTACAAGTATAATGGATTTTATAAGTCTATCCAACCGAATAATTTAAAAATATTCTATTATATTTTATTATCAAAATTGAAGAAATACTTAAAGGTATAAATTACTATGGACAAACGCGCACCTCTAAGGACCTGTTTGTGTTCATGTTTTGATGCCCAAACCGAGTGGCCCGGACTTAAAAGCACAGTGGGACAGAATTGTAATGGTTGGGAAAGCGTTGGATTTCACTGGGCTTCAGGTTCAAAAATAGCTTCTTGAAGAAGCCCACTTTTCTTACTTTTTTCTCTGCGGTGAAGGCGTAATGGTGACGCGGAGGTTAGCTACATCTAGAGCATTTCATTCACTCCCTTAATGCCATTCAAGTGTCGTCCCTCCTAAATCATTACTCTCCTCCGCTACTCCTCATTCGAACCCATTACCGCTCAGCTACCTCACAGAGCCTTGATCGACAGCTTCTTCAACCTTGGGTCTTCAACACACCGTCAAAGCCGTTGAGTGGAAGGGGTCGTCGGAGGTGGCAAGTCGAGGTTGCCGTTGGTGGGTTAGTCTAAGTTGAGAGGTCATTAGTGTTAGCCGTCTAGCTTAACCGCAAGCGCACGGATCGTCACAAGTAGTATAATAATATCGTTCCCACGAGGATTAAGGCAAAAACGAGTTAATTATCACACTTATGTTCTTAATTAGATTGAGTGAAAGTAATTTAAAAGAAATTTTATATTTAAGAATTAATTGATTAAAATAGAATTTATTCAATAACTTCAAGACGGGAGGAACCTAGGATTACTTATTCCTATTATACTTCATAAGACTGACTTAACTCTTAAATTGATAATGAAAACATGTGCTTGTTAGATGTTCAAATTAATTGATAAAGCTTTCTCAAGTCAAAATCAATTTTATAATTTCAATTAACATGTGCAATCTCTTGTCTTGGTTAACGAAAATACTCATTAAGCTCTAACCTCAATTAGACAATGCTAGGCTAATAGATATATCTCTATTCTATTAGCAAACTATCCATTTAACCCCTAAACTTCAAGTCTAACACGATTTTACCTAAGTTCTACAATTAAATTAGCTTTCTCAAGCATCACTCAATTGAACCCAACAATCAAACTGGTGGCCAATCACCCAGAAGCATTAAGCACAAGATAAAATCAACACATAAATTTCATTAATCAATAAAAGAAATAAATAAATAAGTCTTAATCCATCTAATAGTTCAAAACAATCCTAGAATGTGAAATTTAGCTACTTATAGTCAAAATCAAAGATGATAATTCGGTTCATAACAAAATCCAGGTAAAGGAGAAAAGAAAATGAAAGAACCAAGATTAAAGTTACAAATCTCTTTGAATCTTTAAGCTTCAGCTCTCCAATTGCTCAATCTTCTCTCTCTAGCCCTCAGCTCTGATGCTCTCATTGCTTTCTGTATTCGAATGATTCTCCTCTCCCTTTCCTGAAGAAGCTTAACCCCTATATATAGGTAATGTTCCTAGATCCTCATGCAAGATCTTTCTAGCAAAATAAAATCAAACAAAAAGATAAAAAAAATAGATAATGATAATAATAAATAAAGATAATGATGATGATGATGATGATGATGATGATGATAAATGAAATATATTTTTCTTTTTATCTTAAATTATTATATTTATTATTAATATCATTATTTTTATCTTTAATATCAAAATCATTATTTTTATCTTAAAATTTGATATTTATAATGAAATCTCTCTAAATTGATATCTTATCAAAATCTCATTCAAATCCCTTTAATTTAACCTAGATGACTTCCAAATATATTAAAATATATCTTAAAATTATCTGAAAATAGGGAATCATCAGTTAGCCTTTTGTCGATGAATGCAATAAAGCTCTGCTCTGTTTTCATTCTTGGTTCGGGTCTCTGTTCTAAGAAAGAAGAAGTAGCTTTGGTCAAATTAGGATTTGATCATGGACTTAATTGCAAACTTCAAAAGTTTTAAGGAAGGATTAAAGTGCAAATTTTTGAAATATTTGTAGGGAACTATAATTTCTGAAACATCTGGGTCCTTTTCTATGATTTCCTAGATCTCTTTTCTTCATTCACTTGTAATTTCTATAAATTATAGGGACTTTTCTGTAATTTTCTCCAGTCCTCAAAATAAGTAATCCTTACCCTCCAAAATCTCCAATTTCTTATGAAGCACTTACAATGTAAGATTAAGCACAATGTAGCATTAAAAGTTCAAGAGATCATTTGTATTAATAATTAACAAAATTTGACCATTTTGCCCCTGATTACAATTAATTCAATACGAATATTCCTAACTTAAATTAGTGTTTAATCATGTAATAATGTCCCAAAAAATACATTAAAATCCCAATTTAATTATGAAATATCATGTAAAATATGGTTCAATCATCGTGCTTCTCTTAGCTCTCCCTTTTTCAACACAAATGAATAATGTTCGTGACAGAATTAGAGATCAACTTGTTAGGGATAGGTGATCCAATAATGATATGCTTCACGTATGCATTCTAATTTAAATACAATTTAATCCACTTTTAATTAAGTACTTTAGTGTATTTTTCTTTTTTTAATAATAATTGAAATTTTTTTATTTTATCAAATTTTATTTATATTTTTTTCTCTTCAATTATCACAATATATACAAATAATACATATATGTAGTATTCAATAAGATTCATGCATTTTTTAGTTATTTTCCATCTAAATGAGTTTTTCAAACACTAATCCAAACAGGTTTAATGTTAGAAAAAAAGTCATTTCTGCTACCGCTAATCCAAATACAAATCACATTTACAATTTGACTTTTATCCTATCTAACTTTTACAACATTCAGATTGTAAAAAAAATCAATTTCTCCACCGCTAATCTAAACAAAGACACTAAGTAGGATATGCGTGTGATTATGAGGTATCTTCAGGCGTATTCAATGTAAGTATGTTAACTTTGAAGTATTTGTATATTAAGAAAGAAAAAGGAAAAAAATAAAAAATAAAAAAATAAAATGAAAATTTAATTGAAATGATTGAAAGGGAGGTTAAATAAATCAAATTAAAGTAAAAAATGCGAACCTAATTTTCTATCCAAGCTTTTCTCACTCCGGTTATGTGAGTCCGTGCATCTTTGTGTTTTGGATTTCCCACGCCTCCCCCGAGTTCTCTTAATTTTTTCTTTTTTCTTTTTTTTTAGAATTTTATATCCCCCATTACATTAAAACAAAATAGATGCTTCATATTTAATATTTTATAAAATTATTATTTGTTTTAATATGCATATAACATTCTGAAGTATTTTTCAGATGCATTTAGTTCCTCAGAGTATTTTGTAGTGCATTTAGTACCCTGAAGTATTTTTTTAAGGGCGTCCATCACCCTAAAGTACTTTCTTATATAATTTTATACTTAAAAATTTTAATAATTTAGTGTATTAGATACATGTAAAAAAATATTTTAGGGTCTTAGATGCACAAAAAAAATAATTTATAGTAATGAACGCATATGAAAAAATACTTCAAGTTACTAGATGCACTAGAAAAAATACTTTAAGATGCTGGCTGCATCATAAAATATTTTAGGTATTGGATCCACCTAAAAAAATATTTTAAGGTATTGGATGCACCTTAACTCATATTATTTTAAACCTAAATAAATAAAGTTAGACCTTTAACATATGATCTACATAATTCATAATTACAATATAAATAAAATTTAAAAACAATTTATAAAATATTGTAATAATAAAAAATTGTAAAAATATCATTTTTCCAACTTCCGTGTCCCCCCTCTCTCTTTGGAATAGGCAGGAGAGCAAGGTTTTGAAATCCGAACTGGTCATTGAACTGGTTGAGGTACTGGATCAAGGGTCAATGGATCATATCAGAGTCAAATCGGAGTTAAACCGATGAGAAATTGAATATTTTAGGTTTATTAATTTGAAATTTTAAAAAAATTGATTTAAAGAAAAATATTATACCTGACCAGCCCAATTTACCGCCCAGTTGACCGGTTTTTAGGGAGAACCTAACGGTCCAATCCAGATTTCAGAACTTGACAGGAGAGAACTTGGTTTGATCAAGGAGTGAGACTAATTTTAATAAAACTTCTTACTTTTTTTTTGGGGGGGATATGATGACTTTTCTTATTCACAATAACAATTTAACCAGTAATAATTTCAACTTATCAAAATACAATAACTAATGCAATAATAACTAATTTTGCTAATGGTAGTTATGTCATTTTAAAAAAAACAATTTCAGAATAGTTTATGGTGACTTGACTTCACAGAAATCAAGTCATTTCAGGTCCATTTTGTAATTCTCATATTTTGGTAGTCTCTATATGTCATTCTCCTTCTTTTTTTTTTTAATGTAGAAAAAGTTTTTTTTTCAGTTAATTTTTCACATCTTTATATTTGAGTGAAGGACTGACGTGATAAACTGATCATCACATTATAATAATGATATATATGTGTCTGTTTGTGATTTTGTGAAGGTTAAAATGTCATTTTCATCATATTAATGTTGATATTAAGAGATAAGGCAGAAATTATATTTGTCCAAAAAACAGTGGCTGAGATTATCGAAGAAAGCGAAGTCGACCGTTGGCGTTTTAATTAAATTTTAATTTTAATCATATTTTTCTTTACACAATTGAAAATTCTTCTCTCTACTTTAACTTTAGTCTAATAATAGCCCGACCAATAGGTCCGTAGCATTTCGTCGGCATATAATACCAATAATATTACCGACAAAGCTCGTAGTTTCTACCTCAAATGCTCTTCTCTAAATTATTTTTATATATAATTTTAGTAATGATGATTATAAATTAAAATAAATTCTTATCCCAAGAAATAAAATAAATTAATATATGTGATATAAAAATAAAAATATAATTATAGATAATAAAATAAAGTATTTAAAGCTGATAAATTCAATCCTTAAACTAATACTTGCAAATGATTGAAAATATCTAAAATATTTATAACTGTTAGATAATTATTATTTTATCTAAATTTTTTTAAAAAATACCATTATTGATAATATTTATAATCATAATACAATTTGTTCATTGGGGCACTATGTGCTGGCATAAAATAAGTGGGGCACTATGTTATAAATTTTTATTATATATATATTGAATTATATTTTGTGTTTATATACTCAATACTATCTTTAATATAAAATTAATTACTAATTTAGGGATATTAAAAAATTTAAATAAATTATTTAATTATAATAATGATACATCATTTTATAAGTTAGATAAATTAATTTGAAAAAATAATAAATACTATATATACTTTAAAATAATTTGTTTAATTTGTTTAATATCCTTAAATTAGTTAACTATGTCTTATATTAAATATTGATGGTGGTATTAAATAAAAAAATATTTAGGTCAAGTTCCTTATATCAATTTTTTTAAGTTTTTCAATCGCAAATGACTATATGTCCTATTTTTTAATTATTATCATTTAGCTACGACCCTATATAAAAAAATAGGACATATGATTATATATGATTGAAGAATTTAATATAATAAATATAAGGAACTCATGTAAGTATGACGCTAGATAAAGTAGATAATATTAAGAAAAAAGTAGATTATATTAAGCATTAGCTTTATATGTTAATTATGATGCAAGATTCGGCAAAAAAAAAAAAAAAATGATGCCAAGAGAATCCAATGATACCCTCATACACTGAGTCAAAAAAATGCACTTGATTTAATATTATATTTGCAAGCCATGATTGTGCTGGACTAAATTGACATTCCTTAAATTATCTCAATATTTTATTTAATTTCTTTCAATAAAAAGGAAATTTTACAGTACACATGCGCCCAACCTTGTTTTTGTCAAATATAGCGCTTACTTCTTTTAGGTTAATAAATTATTATATACATAGCAAAAAAATTATTATATAAAAAAATCCTCAACTTCATGTCATACGTAAAAAAATCTTCCTAATATTTAAAATTTTACAATCAAACTTCCTAAACTTTTACATTTATATAAATAATCATCATACTATTAGTTTTATTTATTATTTATTTAAAAATTATTTGAAATATTTAAGAGTTTATCTGTACATAACTTAAAAGTTTGAGGGATCATATATGCATTAAAAAATTGAAGTTTAAGAGGTATAGAATTAATAGCTTAAGGTTATTTACATTAGACTTAAAAAATTTAGGGAGATTTAGTTGATTATACTTGTTAAACATTTTTATAAATTTTATATTTCACTTATTATGAATATCATATAATTTTTCATTATTGTCTGTACCCTTTCACAAAAAATGAAAACTGAAATATAAAATAATGACATAGATTTTCACCTAATTATTTTTTAAATGAGTTTTACATTTTTAATTAATGCACAGAACATAAGATTCTTTCTTCTTTGTTTATTTTTTAGAATAAAATAATATATGATGCATGCAAATACCTCATTTTAAATGAGAAAATTATATTCGGGTTTTGTTCAGAAGAAAAAAAAATAGTCTCTTCAATAATTTTGAAAGTATGAATTAATAAGTTTAAGAATGTGACTGAAAATTCTATAAGCCCAATGTTTTAATTTTTTTTTAAACGGACTTAATATAGAGTTTGTTTGGAATAGCGGTTGAAAATTTCATAAGTGTTTATGAATTGTAATTTACGGAATACGAAGTAACTTTTACGGTCTATGAAATAGTTTTTACAGTCTACGAGGTGCTTTTATGATCTACGAGGTGCTTTTTACAAAATAAATATATGAAAAAGATTTATCTCAATTTACATAAATCAGGCTTATATAATAAACCCCTTTAAATAAGTGAAAACAAACATCCACATAGTCCTCCTTTTTAAATCCGTTTTTCAAACAATGAGTCATCGTCTTTCTTAATGACTCTTCCGAAAGAAGACAGAGTTAGGGAGAAAACCCATTTACTTCAGATCTACTGATTCTGCAAGCTTTCAATTCTCGAGCTCGCGCATGAGTTTTATTGCCTTCAATTCTCTGTGTTCTCCATTTCTTTCATCCTCTCTTTGCCTTGCGCTTTTGATTTGTGTATATCACGTCACCGACCTTCGTACTGCGTTAAATATCGCCGCGGCACCACCGGAGTTGCCTCACCGGCGTTTTGTCAGAATTCCTACCAATGACAGTGTTTATCTGTCCAGATTTAATGGTTTAAATCGACCGAGCCGGGTTGTTGGGGTCCGAGTGACATGTGAAGCTAAGTTGTTGGTAGAGTGAGCGAAAATGTTCCGGTCGACGAGATGGAGGAGCGAGAAGAACAGAATCAAAGCTGTTTTCAAGCTGCAATTCCGTGCTAGTCAGGTAGCTCAAGAGGCATTGCTTTTTTGCAATATCTTTGTTTTCTTATCATTGTGCTTTTATGTGTTTTCGATTGTGTGATTGATTCACTCTGAGCTCGCTCTGTTGAAGGATAATCGCAATTGTAACTGCTAAAATTATCGAACGCAGTCTAGTGGTGATAAAAAGTGCTCTGGCTTCTGCTGGCTGCCGATAAAGTTTCATTTTAATTTTTCCCTTCGAGTTTGGAATTGTTCATAATTTTCATCAGTTTAGAGTCGACGAGCTTTCCATGACTCGTAGCCTTGCTTGGCCAACCAATTCTTCTTTGCTAAAGAAATTGAATTAAAAAAGGGACAAAAATCTCGTAGCCCTTTGTATAAATTTCTGAAAATTCTAGTCAAGCGCTGGAGTAATAACTGAATTCCAATGGTTTCGCACAATGTGGTAGGGTTGAGAATTTATAATTTATATTGACGGTTTAGAGATTCATGCCAGGTGTTGCAATCTGGGGTAAATGCATTGATTTTGTCTATAATACCGGAGGACGTTGAAAAGCCAACGACGAGATTAGAGAAAACAGCGATTCGAGATGGAGTCTGTAGATGGGAAAATCCGGTTTACGAAACAGTGAAATTCACACGGGACCCCAAGACTGGGAAGATCCATGACAGGATATATTATTTTGTCATATCAACGGTATAACATTTGTCTCTCACCAATTTAAGTACTAGGTTTTGCCTCGAGTGCTTCGCTTACGTCAGAGTGAGATATAATTGGGTTCTATCACTATGTAGGGTCTAAAGAAAGTTAATTCAATCGGGGAAGTTTCAATTAACTTCGCTGATTATGCTGAGGCTATGAAACCTTCCACCGTCTCTCTTCAGATCAAGAATTCTCAATGTGATGCTGTTTTGCATGTCAGTACTTGCTCTTATCTCTTTGCTTTGAAATCTCGGGAAACCTTATGATAAATAGACATATTATCATGAAAAAAAAAGCATAATTAACTAATGTACAGTACAAATTTCAGTAAATTTGATTTTTTTGATCATTGAGCAGGTATCGATACAGAGGCTCCAGGAAAATGACGATAGAAGGTAGGTTATGTTTGCTTTTTAGTTTAAAGAGTTTATTTAAACTCAACAGGTTTAGGTGATCGGCTTTTTCTTGCTGGATAACACATGCAGAGAAGAAGAGGCATGCGAAGAAGCCATAACAAAATCCCAAAATAAAAGCTTGAGAACCTATTTAATTAATGGAGATGCGGATGAAAGCCCTATAAGTAATTCAGCAGAGGTAAGTTTTTTCTTTCCCTCTGTCTTACCCTTTATGCTCATTTTCCCCTTTCATATATATATATATAGTTTTTTTTGGGCTGTTTGGTTGGTGAATAATTTATTCCTTTACTCATTGTTCAGATAGGGAACATTCTTAGGCAGTTGCGTTTTAACAGAACCTTGTGAGGAGTTTTTTCCTTGACTACTACCGTATTTTCAGAATTGACATTTTATGAATGGTATAATAGAACATTTGCAATTCCAATAACTTAATTGGTCATTCTTAGGTGGTTAGGCCTGCACTTAAACAAAACATTGCGAAGAGTTGTTTCCTCGACATCTATGATTTCTTCATAATTGAAATTTTCTAAATGTCATAATAGAACCATTTCCAGTTCCAAGAATATGTAAATGATCAAAGTTACTCTTTCTCTGTATTACAGGATGTCTCTTCCAAAGCCATTACTCTTAGAAGTGAATTCAGTGCTGATTGTAGGACATCTAGTGGATCTGATCTCACATTGTCCAGTTCTGGCAGCAGCTCAGGACTCGATACTCCCAAAGATCTTGTACTAAGAAATACTAACATCCATCAGAAGCCAAATGGTTTGGTTTCATGCATTGCCCATACCTCAGAGCCTCTGAAACATTCTGAAAATACTTCAACATCAGCACATGATGAACACCCAAGGTTAAACTGGGACTGGTCAGCTGGTTCGGAACATGGTTTGAGTACAGATGATTTGACAAATGGTTCTCATGGTGCCCTTCCAAGAGAAAGGTCTCAAGAAGCACCAGATAGGGAGATTGAAAGACTCAAGGCTGAGCTTTCTGCTTTGACTAGGCACGTAGATGTGACAGACTTGGAAGTACAGACTCTTCGGAAACAAATTGTGAAAGAAAGCAAAAGAGGGCACGAGCTCTCAAAAGAAGTTATTAGCTTGAAAGAGGAAAGAGATGCACTCCACACGGAGTGTGAGAATCTTCGGTCTTTTTACAAGCGTATGGATGAGGCCAAACTTAAAAGCAGTGAGCAGTTGGAAACTGGTGATCTGCGCACGCTTGTTGAAGAAATCAGACAAGAATTGAATTATGAGAGGGCCTTGAATGCCAATCTTCAGCTACAACTAAAGAAGACACAAGAATCAAATGCTGAACTTGTTCTTGCTGTACAGGATCTAGATGGAATGTTGGAGCAGAAAAATAGAGAAATATGTAATGTTTCCAATAATTACAGACTTAGTAAAAATTCCCAAGAGTTGAGGGGAAATCTCTCCAAATATGAAACAGACGATGAAGAACAGAAAGTCCTGGAAGATATCGTTAAGGAGCACAGAAACATTAAGGAGACACACTTACTTGAGCAACAGATTATAGACCTCTATGGTGAAATAGAGATCTACAGGAGAGACAAGGATGAATTAGAGATGCAGATGGAACAGCTTGCACTTGACTATGAGATACTGAAGCAGGAAAACCATGACATTGCATATAAGTTGGAGCAGAGCCAACTGCAAGACCAGTTAAAATTGCAGTATGAATTCTCATCTCCTCCTGCTGCAACTGCAGGAAATAACCTTGCAACCCATAACGAGAATCTGGAAATTAATCATCAGGGAAAGTCGGAGGATTTCTTTGATTCTCTGGCCACCATTAGGGAACTTGAATCTCAGATCAGAAGATTGGAGGAAGAATTGGATAAACACGCTCGATCTTTTGAAGCTGATCTAAAAGCTGTGACGCATGACAAAGCTGAGCAGGAGAAAAGAGCCGTCCAAGCAGAGGAAGCTTTGCAAAAGACCAGAATTCATATTGAGAGTCTCGAAATTGAACTAAAAAAACAATCCGAAGATTTCTCAGATTCTATGACCACGATTAAGGAACTTGAATCCCATATCCGAAGATTGGAAAGAGAATTGGAGAAACAAGCAGAGTCTTTTGAAGCTGATCTAAATGCTGCAACACAGGACAAAGTTGAGCAGGAGAAGAGAACCATTCAAGCAGAGGAAGCTTTGCAAAAGACCAGAATCCATATTGAGAGTCTGGAATTTGAACTCAGAAAACAATCTCAAGATCTCTCAGATTCTATGGCTACCATTAAGGAACTTGAATCCCATAACAAAAGATTGGAGGAAGAATTGGAGCAACAAGCACAATCATCTGAAGCTGATCTAAAAGCTGTAAAACAGGACAAAGTTGCGCAGGAGCAGAGAGCCATCGTAGCAGAGGAAGCTTTACAAAAGGCCAGAATCCAAATTGAGAGTCTGAAAATTGAACTCAATAAACAGTCGGAAGAATTTTCAGAGTCAATGGCTACCATTAACGAACTCAAATCCCATATAAGAAGATTGGAAGAAGAATTGGAGCAACAAGCAGAGTCTTATGAAGCTGATCTAAATGCTGTAACACAGGACAAAGTTGAGCAGGAGCAAAGAGCCATCCGAGCAGAGGAAGCTTTACGAAAGACCAGAATAAAAAATGCTAATGCAGTTGAAAGACTTCAAGAGGAATTTAAAAGGCTATCAATGCAAATGACATCTATGTTTTTCGCAAATGAGAAGGCTGCCATGAAAGGATTCACAGGAGCAAGTGAATTGCGTGCAGAAAATAATCTACTGAAAGAAATGTTACAGAAGGTCAAAGAAGAGCCCCAGTCAGTTAAAGCACATTATGAGGTGAAACTGAAGGAACTTTACAATCAAATGGATTCAATGAAAGTTAAGACACAACAAATGTTGTTGGAATTTGAAGATAAGTCCAAGCAGCTTGAAAATCAGAAGAAGCATGGGGAAAAAGTTTGCAGAGATCTTTATGAGAAGATGCAGATTCTAAAGGCAGACAATGAAAAGCTTAAAGCGGAGATTTTGTGCCTCTCTGACCAAGTGGAGCAGAAGGAAGTTTTCAGAAGCAACTTGGAACTTATGAAGAAATCATCTCAGGAGTCTGAGACCCTGGTACAACGGGGAATAGAGGAAAGAGATGAGTTAGTTAATACAATTGCTTTATTGAGAAAGGAAGCAGAGCAGTACCTTGATGAAATAAACAAGATTAGGCATCTCAAGGATGAAAAAGAGACATTGGCTCAGCACTTAAAATCAGAGTTAGAGGCACTTCAAGCTCAACACAGAGGTTTAAGTCATTCTCTTTTTGAAGATGAAGCTGAGAAAGAAAAGCTTAGAAAGCAAATTTTTCAACTGAAGGGTGACTTAATGAAGAAAAACAATGCATTAGTCAATATTGAGAAGAAGTTCAAAGGTAGTAATGGATGCACACATCTTCCTGACGGAAGTAGAGTTGTTCCAAACAGCACAAGATCTTCCTCAAGCCCTCAAAATGCAGAAGAAATGGCTATTCTAAGGGAGAAAATAACTACGCTTGAGGTAGCTTCAGAAAATCTAGTAGTCTGTAGATAGAGAGCTTAATTCAAATGATAATCCCTCTATTGATGTTTTGATCTTACAATTATTTTTCCTTTTGAGTTTTCCATATTTTTCTTGGGATAAAAGTGTAATTTAGTTGTGACAATCGGTTGTTGACGGTAGGGCTTGATAAAATCAAAGGAAACTGCCTTAGAAACATCAACATCCTCATTTTCAAAGAAGGAAAAAGAACTCCTAGACAAAATTGAGGAGTTGGAGAAGAGAGTTGGAGAACTTGATCAGATTAGTGCTTCACAAAAGGTTAGCAAATATTTCAAATGCTTTAATGGCAACAAGAAATTCTTATTATTTCTAGATTTAGGTTTTGTTAATGAATTGAAGTGTTTTTTAATTGTACTTGTGCATAAATTTACGATGGCATGCTGTTCAAACAGGCTGCCGAGGATAAAAGTACCGCAGCTTTAAATGATGAATATAGAGGAGTAAGTGGTGCAGTTGAGCATCTTCATGGCACAACACATTCGTTTGAAGAAAATCTTGTTGCACGGTCATCAATCAAGAGGTCCAACTACTTACCTTCTTTCTTATCCTTTTCTCATATCATGGCATAGTTTAGTACCAGTCTAATGGATAGTGGTTGCTCAATATATAATATATATATATATATATATATATATATATATATATATATGGTATTCTTACTTATAACCTTGATAATTCAGTAGCTTGTTAGACTGATTTATTCTTTGTTCGTGGCAGTGATGTGAATATGTTAAAGAGGGAAGTGAAAAGATTCACGATTGATAATGATGATAGCAATCTTTGTGAGCTATTAACTGAGTTAGGATCATTGAAGGAAAGGAGCAAATCAATGGAAAATGAACTGAAAGAGATGCAAGAGAGATACTTAGAAATGAGTCTCAAATTTGCAGAGGTAGAAGGTGAGAGACAAAAGCTTGTTATGACAGTACGGAGCCTCAAGTGTGCCCAGAAGAGCTAATGAGTTTCTTCTTCAGTTCAGATATCCAGCCTGTTTGTGTATAATAGTTGAAGCAGGTGGAAGATCTAGCGTTGAAAAATGGTAATGGGATTAAAATTGAATAATAAATTAATAATATGTATATGGGCAGGATGAAAAATGTATTTTTTTTCCTTCTCTTTTTCTATTTTAGCTTATTTAATGTTAAATGGCTGCCCAATTGGGTAACCATTTTACAAAAATTTTTCTGTAGGCTGTAATGTCTGTGTTGTCTATAGTTAACAAAAGTGCTCTTTCCTGTATTGGTCTGTCAACAAAAATCATGATGGTGTACTCTTCTTTTTTTCGTATGTATACATATTCTTTTATTGTATATCAATCGAGTTATTCTTCAAATCCTGGAATACCCGACTCGATGACCGAATCGGGTCTGATTAATTACTTGGAGAATGCCTTGTGAATAAGCGAAAATGAAGTTTCATCTCTCTTCTCTTAATTGGCTGCTCTCTTACTTTGAACAAGACTTTCCACTCAAAACTTTATTTAGTGAAATATAAATGGGATTTCGACAAAAAAAAAAGTAAATAAATAAAAAGAAATATAAATGGGCTTTAAATATTAGGCCATTCTCCACATACGAATGAAGTTCATATCCAACAAATTCGACTTGGTTATAAAATTATTTTTTTTATTATAACTTCGTCTACCAATATAAATATATCTTATAATATCTTCGCCCATTATATTCTCTATTCTCAAAATTATTACATTAATTAAAATATTTTAATCTAGATATTTTCAATTTAACTAAAGATCATGAGTTAGATCCTTTAGGAATGCTGCTGTATATGTGGTAGGGTCGCTGCTTATATGGATTCAACCATGATCCGATTTGGATTAATTTGATTTGTAATTGATCGTTAACATATTTTATGCACAATTCAGTTGACTACTACCGTACAAAAATTATGCAGGAAGTGCTATTCTTATTTGGAGTTGATAATATTCAAATTTACCTTAGTGGGTAGCACTATTAAATTCTAATTAGTTGTCCAATAAAAAAAATATTATTGCCCCAAAATGTGGAGGATGCTCAGCTCGCACTTAGTTTTAAGTTATTGAGTAATTGGTATTAACTGATTACCTTACCTAAAATTCCAAGTGTCTGAAGAGCACATGCCTTTCATCTTAATTCCTAAGTTGCTTAGATGAAGTCTCATAATTAATGTTCTTCATGCTTCAAAACTAAGAACTTGCCCACTGAACTCGAAGCAAAGACCTGTAAATATATCTACGGCTAAAAAAAAAAAAAAAAAAAAATCCTAAGTTGCTTAACGAGGAACTTCATTTAATTATGTGAAATCTCATAATTAATGTTTTTCATGCCTCAAAACTAAGAACTTGAAGCAAAGACCTGTAAATATATCTACGGAAAAATATTATGATGTCTTAAGAAGGAAATTTAATCACAAAAAAGTCCTAACAAGTAAGTAACATGAGTTTATTGTCATTTCCTACATTTGAACTTATCATTACATATTGCTTATTTATTATGAGATGTTTTTGTAATTACAGTCTTTCCCAAGAAAAACAAAAAACAAGAAGATAAACACACACACACACCCCAAAGATAAAGATAGATAGATACATATATATTATAACATACATAAACTGTGTCATTCCTCTATAATGTACAAATAGTACTGATTAGTGATTACAAAACTTGTCATCTCTCAATGATCTGTACTGTAAATATGAGAATCTCACGTGATCTCTCAGGTACAAGACAACTAGCCCATCCACGTAGGCTCTCTAATAAAGCCTTAATATATGCAATTATTTACATTCTTCCACAGATCAGTCCATACACAGTGACGAAGGCCATGATTAACGAATGATCTGTGCCTTCCTCTACCTCTAACGTTAGAACATCATCTCCCAGAACTATTCCTTCGGATGACATCTTCTGCTTCACCTGCACAGACATATTCAATATATCCCAATAACAAATCAATATATATATTTATATAGAAGATATCTTTGATGTTTCAAGATAGTTAAATAAAGAGAATATGAAGAGTTTGAAGAAGAAAAAGAGTTATTATTATTATTATTATTACCTGAGCAACAACTTTTCCTTCCATGTTCACTATTGTGAAAGTTTCTTTGCCATTCATTCTCACTATGCAATAGCTTTGACCTCCAACTCTTATCTCACATGCAACTTTTCCCTTCACCATTTTATGACATCTTTTGACTTTGAACCATGGCTTTGAACCACTGCTTCTGTATCCATCCCAACGTCCAAACCCTAGTAATCTCTGTACAAAACAAGTAAGTCATCAAATCTACTCACCATATCAATATTTAGTTATTTACATGCATGTGTGTAATAAGATCTATTTATTAGTATAGTATGTCTCTAATATAAAGTAGTACATGATGTTTAAGTAGGTTCGTTCTCCCATCTTAACTAGCTTTTAGAGAAAGTTTTTCCATCTCACATATCATTAATTGGTATTAAATTAAATCTAGTAGTATTCCCTCCAATTATAAATGTAGAAGTTAGATAATTAATTTACAGAGATTAAGAAAAGCATAGTAAATTCAGTTATTTGTAGAAAATATGCATTGTTTTACCTAAAATATCCTTTTTAACCATCAACAAAAATAATTTAAAAAATAATAATAAATTTGAGACAAAATATAGATTGAGGCCTTATGTTTAGAACTAAATTAAACTTCCATTCTAACTCTTTTCTTTTTAGGATGTCTGCTTTCCATGAAGGAGCCAATTGATTTACATATCCTAAGGTTGCATAGGATGGTTAAGTGTAATTATTAATACTAGGACTCTTTGCTCCACTCATAAACCTATCTATGAATAGTATAACTTATTTTTCAGATTAATAGCAAGACTCATCCTTTTCTGTGTGTGTATATAATTAGACACACGCACACACAGATAGGCAGGTAGTTAGTACCTTGTGTATGGCATAAAGAACTCTGCCTTGGAGATCCATGAGGTTAACTTTTCTTCTACCCTTCCTGTCATAGTTATCAACTCGGTAGACGATGTGGCCACTAGAATCATACACAGTACAGCCATTGGAGTGCAATACAAGCGATTTCATCCACAGAGTGTAAGTTTCTTTCTGAGAAGACCTGTTGCAACAACACGAAGACGAAGAAGAAGAAGAAGAGGAAGTACTTGATTCTTGAGGATAAACTCTGGCCATATTGCAATATCTAAGTGAAAGAGAGGAATAATGTTTTTGTTATGCGTTTTGCGTGGTATAGAAGATGATTGTCTCAGCCACCTTATTTATATACTTACAAAACTGACTTTCTTTGATGATTCCGCGTGGCACTTTTTGTGGAATATTAACAAGATATAATTAAGGAATACGTACATATACTATAATAATAAAGGGAAATTAAAGAAGCTAAGAAACAGGATAAGTAAAGCTTGGCATTAATCAACTTCATCTTCATGATTATTTTAAATCTCTGGGGTTTGGCTCTGATTGTGACGAAGCTTTATATGGATGGCGCACTGATCCATTTTGAGTAAAATATAAAGAAAGTATAGCCCAAGATATGTTTTATTAGGAGTTTGTCCACGTTGATATTGCTGATTCATTCAGTGGTCTATGTTTAATAATCTCAACGATAATCTTTATATTTGTATAATTTTTATTTTATTTTTTTACACTTTTTAGTTAAAAATTAAAGGATGAAAATAATATATATTCAAACAGGAAATTACATTATTAATAGTGAAAATTATTAAATTTGCAATTCGGGTGCAGCTGACTCAAAAGACAACAAAAAATAGATCTTTTTATTATTTAAAAAATTTAAGATAAGAACAAGTTATTATTTGAAAATCCCCTTCTTTAAGTTGTCATATGTTTTATTTAAGAAAATATCACCAAAGGAAAAATAATTTCAACTCAATGATCATTTCACTTCATACCATTTCATTGTTAGCCTTTAATCCAAACATCCCATTAACAAAATTAGCTTTACTTTTTTTTTCTCCCAATTACGGTGAGCCATTGACAATTGGACAATATGATGAATTAAACTCTTAATTATCATGAGTGGGTCCCATGATAAGGGGAAGTGGAAGAGAATAGTATTGTCATCTCCCATTAAATTAAACCACATTTTGAGCATTAGATTAATTGGTTGTCCACTAATCTAACTTTTTTATGATTAATTAATTTATTAATTGGTAGTTAATTAAGAAGCAGCCTCCACCACAGGTTTTGAGACGAGTTTCAGAGGTCAGACTTTGTGTTGTCTGAAATTGTATAAAATAAAGCACTATTCCCAAAATGCTTATCCTTTTCTTGCATTATACCTGAGAACACTATGGATAGAATAATTTAACTAATTATATGCCTTTAAATATCATAAGCCCAAAGTCCAATTATAATGCAATGACAAATGCATGCATTACTTGTATTGTTATTTGCGCTTTTTTTTTAAAGCTTTTTCAAATATATAATACTATACGGTTAAGGGTTTGTTTACTATGAGAGATAAGGGTTTGTTTACTATGAGAGATTTGGAGGAGAGGAGTTTGGAGGAGAGGAGGGTCCCTCCCCTTATTTGGTTTTATAAAAGTTTTTAGGAGGGGAGAGGCAATATTCTATTTTATCTTGACTCATATATCCATAATAATTAGCATGATGTAATTATTTTATATGTGTGTATATATATATGATAAGTTTAATTACTATGCATATATTGTAAGTATAATTATAATTATTCTATATTAAATATAATTTATAATTATATTTATTGAACATTACAAAGAATAAAAATAACTATAAATATATTAATGACAAATTTGTCCATATAAAAATATATTTTTATTTCTTCTCCTCCACAAATAAAGTAATATTAAAATCTCTTCTTCCCCTATCTTCTTATTAATCAAAATGATAAGGTAATATTAAAACCTCCCATTTCATACCCTCCTCTCCCCTCGGTTGAACTAAACATAGCTAAAGGTACAATTAAAAAAAAAAAGTACTTATGTATAAGATTTATTTTTTTTAAAGAGTATTATAAAGAAAACTGGGAAAAGTCCTCCATTGAAAATTTTATTGATGAGAGTTATAAAAAATATTGAAAAGAAAGATATGATAAATTTTTATGTATAAAATGTATCAATACTCTGTAAATGTTGCATACATAAAATAAGAGTACTATTAATAAAATTTCTAACGTGAGCTTTTTTCCTAAATTTTTCCAATTATTATATGTGTGTGATTGCATTTACGTTTAGAGGGTTGGTGGTGGCTGTTGATGTAACGCAAGGAAGTTATTCTTATCTTATGTTTTAGTTATGACCTATTCCCTTAAAATAATCATTATCTTGTCTCTCTTACTCTTGGGAAGCTAAGTGGGGGTGTTAGGTTATCGCAATTAGCGCGCGCGCAATATATATATATATATATATATATATATATATATATATATATATATAAAAGATGAGTGAGTGGGATGAGTCCAATTTGCAATTAAGTAAAAAATAGCATATGTAGGCGTGTATATAATTCAAGCCTGCACCTTTTTAAGTTGGATTGTAATTTAATTTTTGAGTCTCTGTGTCAACTCATATTGGTGGGATAGAATAGAACATAAGTATATTCCACCAAAGAGGAAGGCGATATTGTCATCAGATTCAGTAATTCAGTTTAAACGCGTCTAAGCACTTTAAAATTTTAAAATTTCTTAGTGTGTGAGTATGTACACATCCAAATATTATATTATATATATTATAATTAAATTATCAAATTAAATGTATTTGTTATGAATTTGCTCTGAAGTAATTACCATTCGCACAAGATTGAAAGAGCATACAAGAGCCCTTTTTTTTTTTCTATTATTTGTATTTGTATTTATTTATTTTTGAGTGAAACTAGGAAACAATAATTCACGGATTGTTTAATCAGAATTAAAAGTATAACTATGAATCCCACCTTTACTTATTAAGGATAGTGTGTTAGATTAAGTACACTAATTAAACAACATTAATTAGTTAGGAGTGGAGGAATATCGTTTGTGTGAAGTCATAATAAAATAAATATAAACATTATAGTATATAGAAGTGCACGTGAAACTCACACAGAAATGGGTCAAAATATATATGACATCTATAATAACTACTGAAGTCCAAAAAAAAAAAAAAGGATATGTATGAAACATAACCCATGTTAGAAATTAATATTCAAATACATGACAAATATGATTTTTGAGGTTGTTAGGTTGCAGATGGACATTTGAATATTTCAATACATCCACTACTACTATGATTTTTAAGGTTGATATATTTCAAGATATAGAATGGTTTTAAATTTCTATTGCAAATGTATCATAATGTGAAGAGAGGGAAAGACTCATAGGGGTGGGAAGATTTCAAAGTTTGTCTGCAGCCATCATAATCTTAGTAAGAAAACCTCTAACACGTACGACATATTAGACCTATCAAAATTTGTATGAGCAAGAGACAAACCATAGATGCATGGGTATTACAGGTTGAAGAGGATCCAATTTGTTTAGAATCATCAAATAATGATGATAATTGTTAGAATATACCTAGTCCATCCTTAGTGGATTATGGAATAATCCTAATTGCATTAGAGTCAAAATATAAATAATAAAAAAGTTTGGGTGGATGATAGTGAGATTCCCCTATCATTTTAATTTATATCATTAGACCTATACAATTCATATGTCTTCTTATGAGGAAAGGGTATATGGACTAAGGAAGCGACACGTAGAATCCTATATATATATGTGATTACATAAGGGTTCAATGATTATGTGATATATGATACACAAACAATATGTCTATTCTCTTCCTCTCAAACTTATTTTCTTCATCTTCTTCAGTCTTTGGTGAATTTTCTGTGTGACATGATTGAGGTTCGCATTAGTGCTTCGATTTCATGTAAATACTCTAGTGAGTTAGTTGGATTCCAGGTGCACCCAAAATTCTTACAAGAACCTTAGCGGCAAGTAACATACCTTTGTCAACAGAAAGTAATGACACTCGCACGTAAAAGAAAGAGAATAGAAAGTTTAGACATTAGGCTCAAATTCACAAAGCTACACAAGATGCACAATCAAGCCACGAATATGTTATGTCTACTGTCATTACGTTTTTTGTATCCATATGTTTGTTTCCATGAGCAATTTCAATTTTTTTTAATAGTTTGGGGTTTTTTTTAATGAAAATACGGGTAGTTTGGGTATTAAAAATTCTCCGGCGTCGTGCAAAAAAAGCAATTAGAAGTTATACAAATAATGCTAATGCTAAAATTAAACGAGTGTTTGAGAAAGGCAAGCAGATGTGTCAATATAGATAATGCTAAATGAGACTATGTTAGTGTTATATTCACACCGCAACTAAGGGATTTTTTTTTTTTACCTCGGGTTCGTGTCTGAAATCCTAAAGAGGAAGCTATACTTGTTGATTTTCTCAGTTGAGATGCAACTTAGAGGAGAATATATGGACAATAGAGGCTTCATGCCTGGTTACTTAAATTTTACCTTGTAGCTAATATATGTTTCTATCCGGAAAAAAAAGAAGAAGCTAATATATGTTTCTCGATTGGGTTTCTTGTTGATTTTCTTTGTTTGATGCATATGTTAAAGTAAGCTAATTTTGGATAGTATATATGCATTTTTTTTTGAGAAAGTTGTATTATTAGGTTGAAACGAAATTGTTCATTTGTTGACAGGTTCATCATAGAGCTGCCAAGTATAAGAACAACCCTTTTTCAAACTTTAGAAGTTTATGCATTGTGTGGAGAGGTATGAGGATAAATATATGATGATGATGTTAAGTTAAAATGAGTTGGAGCAACTGTTCAGGAAATTGCATATCAAGGAAGGATGAGATTGTGTTGTTTTTTTTACCCCAATTGATATCATGTTGTATGTTGTGTTTAATTATCCTTTGGGTATGTAAAAGCTAGGGTAAAAAAATGGTTAAATTGTATTGTGTTTTTTCTTGTTCGAGACCATTTTGTGTTTGATTATCAAGGGACCATTTTATCTTTTTTTTTTTCATCCGGAACCTATATGCAGTTTTCTCTTTATTAATCAAATTCTAATATTTAAATATCCAAGATATTTTAAAACTCATAAGGAAAAGTTTGTAATTGAGTGAATTAGAATTTATTAATTAAATTCAAACTAAAAAGTTAGTCTAATTCAAATTTGTTTTGAAAATTGGAATGTAATACACAATACAAAAAACCTTAGTGATATAGATTCGAATTGTAAAATTATATGTTTGCCTCAATTGTCAATATAGCATACTTGCCAATGATAACACCATGGCCCTGTTTGGTACGTAGCACTGAATTTTGATGGATATTGATGATTAGGATTGAGACTGAGACTGTGAATGATGCTTTAAAAATATGTTTGGTATTAAATAATATTTGGAGGGAATAATTTCATTAATCTTATTTAATAAATAGATACTAATTATGAAAAGACCCAAATAATCATGCCTTAATTAAATCCTAAACAGCTTAGATGCAAACTCCGCTCTCACCGTTATCCAAATTAGGAATCGCTAAAACAATTAAGCTCACCAAAGCAATCACAAGCAAGGACGCAGCATCTCATGTATCAGGCTGCTGATGGGCATGAACGGAAAAAAAATAAAATCAAAATGGGAAATACTTGATTCGACTGAGAAAATAAGCCGCTTTATGTAAAAGTAAGAAGAAGAAACTAGAATAATCATTCATAAATTAAATCCGATGGGAGGTGGAATTAACAGAGATAGCTCTTGAGGAGAGGCTATAAGGAGTTGAGAGTTTATTGGAGACGAAAATTAAGAGGAGAGGGGAGGAAAAAAGAGAGAGTGATTATGTGAGAGGGATGAATTCTAGGTTAAAATCAAGGAGATTATTTTTGTCCAAAAAATATTTTAATCAATGATATTTTTGTCTCTATAATTTTGTAATCTCGAGATTGAAAACATACTACCAAGGGGGAGGTGACTTTGTATCAATCCCACTTTTGTGGTACTCCAAATCCTTGATTATCAGTAATCCCTTATACTAAACGATATATTTTAGCTCAATCCTTGATCCAATTCCTGTCCCTACCCCTCAGTGAGGGCCTATTACTTTACCAATTAAATTCAAATTTATAAAGTGAATTTAAGAGGAAAATAAAAATTTTAGTCTCATGAGTTTACAAAATTCAAATTTATAAAGTGAATTTGAACTCAAATCCCTATTTTTGAAAGTGTTGTATAACGCAGTTTTGAAACCCCAATAGATATAAATAAAAGGAAAAATTAATTATTTGGTCCTTCCACTTTTAACTGAGTCTACACTCAATCCTTCAATTTTAACTTGTCATGACTTAGATCTTAAAGTTTGATAATTTAATAAGCTCATGCATGCTTACCGTTATTGTACTCACAAACGGTGTTAACTAATTAAAAATTAAATTCGCAGCCGACAGACACCAACTGGAAACACATTCTAACCACTTTCTTCCTTCTACATCCCTTCATCTCCGACAAATGACGACACCCCCTTAGAGAAAAGGTTGGTGAGCTTCATATATCAGTGAAGGGCAAAAAGCATATGAATACAAAGTCTTGGTTATCTCTCTGCACATATTAAAAATTCATTATTTTTTCTCAGATTGATTCTTATCCTAACTATTCGATATTCTTGAGGGGAATTATTATAACAGTAACATCAAGGCAAGGTACAGAGAGTGCTTGAAGAGCCAAGCGTTGAGTCTTGAAGGACATCGTAACTTCCGCCGAAAAGAGATCGAACCATTTTTTCAAACCCCCATCAAACCAGCAGTTGCTGCAGTTCGTGGCAGCATATTATCCAGCGCCGGTGGGATACTCAAGAATATATGCCAAACTTTATCCCAAGTTAATTTTCCACACCTAAGTAACATGCACAAAGTTTGAAGCACTAAATTTGAGGTACATATGTAAATTTGCAAAACTATCAAAGTCTACTTATTCTAAGCAAACTTACAAACCAACTACGTCATACACAATCATCCATAGTCATATTTGAGGGCCATCCAAAATCAAAACACTTTCCAATGCATGCTGGTTTGTCATGTTCATATATTATTATCACATACGAATGACATGGGTATTTTTACAAAAAGGAAATATGAAGTTTTTTGTAACATTTAAGAAATTCTACACCTTTGTGAAAAATCAATTTCAAATCACCATTAAGGTTCTTCGAGGTGACAATAAATATAAATATCTAAGTAGGCCATTTGAGGAATTTCTCAAATAGGGAATTCACCATCAAACATCATGCACATACACTTCTCAACAAGACGAGATAAGTTGAAAGGAAAAATAGAAACTTACTAGAAGTAACAGGTACTATCATGATAGGAAGGAATGTTCCAAACCTATTATGGGGAGACGGTGTGTTGATGACAACCTATTTTAATCAATAGGATGCCCTCTAAAGTTTTGAATTTTATCTCTCCCATTTAGAAAATCCTAGAAATATATCCTAGTTCCATTCTTGTTAATCACTTGCCACCAAATGTTTTTAGTTGTATAGTGTTTGTACACAAAACTAATGCGGGGAAACTCAATTCAAGGGCAGACAAATGTACTAAAAAAAGGTACAAATGTTACTGCCCCTACTACCAAAACAACACATGTAACCAAAGATGTAGTTTTTTTTTTATGAAGAAGATGCCTACTACTCTAAATTGCCCATTTTTGGTGGAGGATTATGGAGGAGAAGAATGATATGGAAATATTGTGAAATTAATGTTGAGATGTATATGCTTAGGAACAAATTAGGTTTGTTGAGAAATATTAGGAAAAATTGTTATTTGAATTTTGAATTTATTGTGATATAATCTGATCTTATCATTATATAAGATTGTGATAAGATACTAGGGTTATGTTTAGTTATTCTACCTCTATATGGAGGCATATAATGTATTCAATTTGATTTATAGAAATACTATAGAACAAGAGTCACACTTCACCTCTATTTCCATATGGTATCAGAGCGGGAGCCTCAGATCCTGCTTCTCGTGAGTGATCAAACCTTATCGATCTCTTTGTCCCAAGCATGGTAATCGTCTTCTCCATTCTCTCATCTCCCGCACACAAGAACGTCACCTAGCTATTGGTTCTTTTTGCTTTTGTAAGTTAAGCATCAAGACCCAGTCTCTCTTGATCTCCCTTCCTTGAGAGATTTGCACTCCTAACCCTGATCTTGAGTTCGTTGCACTATCATCTTAGTCTTAGATTCATTGCATGTTTGAGCTCATCTCATAGACTCTCTTCTTTAGTCCTTTTATTGTCTATCTTGGGTCCTCTTTGATGCAATCCAGAATCAGCAAGTTGTCTTTTCATATTCATGTGATGACTCTTCAACTTCAAACGATCATTTTCATATTCTAGTTGGTCCAATCATGAGAGCACAAGCTAAAATATTTAAGGAAGCATTGATTGGGCTGATTCAAGAGGATGTTGCAAATCGAATAGCAATTGGATCGACAATTTTAGACAAAGATGTTGAAAACGTCACTAATTTCATTTAGGCTGCAAATGAAGATATTGATCAAGTTTTGGGCTTGAAGTCTTGAAATTGAAGAGCTTGGACCTAGTACTTAGGGGTGGAAACAGGCCAGGCTAGACTAGGCTTGTGCCTTAACAGGCCTGGCCTGTTAAGGCACTATATGGCCTGAGCCTGGCCTGTGGCATGTAACAAGCATATTTTCAGGCCTGAGCCTAGCCTGTGGCCTGTTAAAGAAGCTTGAATTTTTTTTAAAAGGCTAACAAGTCACAAGCCAAAAACTAGTCTATTTCAAATAGGCAAAAAAAGGCTCAATTACATAAATTAATTATCCCAATACATAAATTAATTATCCAAAATACATCATAAAATGTGAAATCAAATACAATATAATAATTTTCAATACAAATTCTCTAATTTTTACATCAAATTTCAATATGATTTCTTCTTCTCCTTCGAAGACCTTAAAAAAAATTAATAAAATATATAGTATTAGAGCATAACACAGTTTAACAAATAATATATATAAGAAATAACATTATTTTAACAACGGAAAATTTATACCTTTTGTTTCTTCTTTAAACCGTACTTGTTGTGAAGCCTTTCATTCGACTTTAATTCATTTTCAACAAAAAAAATTATTACACTAATATTTATTTATTTTTTTACAAAAAAAAACCTTAACAGGCCAAGGCCAGCCTGACAGGCCTAACAAGCCTGTCAGTAGGCCTTGGCCTGGCTTTTTAATGCAAACAGGCTTTTTATATGGCCTTGGCCTGGCTTATTAGCCTGACAGGCCAGGCCTAGCCAGGCTGGAAACAGGCCAGGCCGCAGGCCCCTGACAGGCCGCCTGACTTATTTCCACCCCTACTAGTACTACACATTGGAGGACTCATTTGGGCCTAAATAAGCACATTTTGGGCTTTAAATACTTATTATATTTTATGGATTTTATTTGTGCAAAATTATTAAATAAGTTGCCATATTTGACTTTTGGGTTCTCTAGTACACTATATTAGACTTTTGTGTAAGTCCCAATTGATGTGCTGAATGTGTTCTATGCAGGCATCTTGATGTCCATAATTTGACTGAACCAATTCAATCTGTGTCAATTGAACCTTTGATTTCCTTGAACTCCTTTTCCCAATACTCACTTTGATATTTCACATTTCTAAGTATTGTGTTGATTCTAAAAATTATGATTGCTTTGATTATGAATTGCTTAGTTCTTTAAAGAGCCTCAAGAGGGATCTAAGAGTGAAAAAAGGCAAGAGTGACATACATCAATTTAAAAGCTAAATTTGAGTGAAACACGAGTGATAATAAACTTGTTTGAGTGAAACACGTGTGTAGAGTGGTGAGGTCCCTTTTTCTCTAAATCTAACATTTCAGGTATCATCAATATGCATGATGAAAAAGAAATTCAAAGACATCTTCAATCTTTGTTAAAAGGATTCCAGAAGTTTAGTACTGAAAACGACCAATGGATGTCTAGTCACAACTCCATATCAAAAAGAGAATTCCAAAGAAAGCTGCAAAAATTCAAACAAGGTTCCATGAGTGTTGATGAATATTTTCAAGAGATGGAATTACCTTTGATTAGAGCTAGAGTGAAAGAAACTTCAAAAGCTACTAAGGATCGTTTTGTAAATGGGCTTAATCCTTAATTAGCTTGTTTTGCAAAGACCTTAACCTTCTTGGACATTGATATGTTGGTTCAATTTGTTGTTGAGTATGAGCAAAAGATCAAGCAACAACGATGTTCAGAAAGTAGCTCTAGTGCAAAGGAGATTGAAAGCTTGATTATTACAGTCCCTAAAGACATGTTAGAGCCAGTCAAGGAGGAAGATGTTGAAAATCAAGCTGAGAAGTGTGAAGAAGACCTTCATATTTTAAGTACCAATCTTGTGGTTGAAGAAGTTCCTCTCAATCATGAAAAGAAAAGCGAAAATATGAGTGATAGTGATTTTTGTGAAACTGTTCTTGAGAGAAAAATTCAGTTTGAGAGAGAAAAAGACATTGAGAGCATAAAGTGTTGTCAAAGTAAAGAGAGTAAAAATGAGTGTGAAGAATTGAGTGAAAGAAAGATGAAAAGAGTTGTGAGAAAAGTGAGGTTAAGAGTGACTGCAAGGATATTTCTTTGATTACTAATGATCTTAATCATTATTTTCCTTGTGATTTTGTTGTGTTGTAGGAATTCTTGGATTTGATTCCTAAGAAGCCACCCGATGGATTTTTATCTTCAAGAAGCATTGAACCTTCATCTCCTTCGAGTGACACTGAAAAACATAATGGTTCTCTAAAGTTTGATCTTAATCAAAATGTGCCTTGTGATTTTGATGTGTTGTAGGTGTTCTTGGATTTGATTCCAAAGAAGCCACATGATGGGTTCTTATCCTCAAGAAGTATTGAACCTTCATCTTCTTTGAGTGGTAGTAAAAAATATTATGGTTCTCTAAAGTTTGATATTCTTGATAACTTATTGCCCTCAAGATGCCTTGAACTCCAGACCTTGAATTTTCATGGTCACATGGGTTTTGCTATTTGTAGGTATTCTTATATGCATGTTGCATCTTGTTTTGAAGATACTATGATTTGTAGCAACAATCTTGAAAAGTATGTGAATCCTCTGCAATATGTGCTTGAAGTTTTGAGAAAAGAACAATTGTTTTCAAGTCTGAAAAATTCTGATTGATGCATGGAAAACATTGATTTTCTTTGTCATGTGTATTTGTTTGGTTAAGATAAGCTTAACAAGAGACATGCAAGTTGGCTGAAATTTATTGAGACATTTTCATATGTCACCATATATAAGAGATGTAAAGAGAATGTTGTTGTTGAAGTATTGTCAAAAAGGTATAGTGTTCTTCCTTCTATAAATACTAAGTTGCTTGGATTTGAATATTTCAAGAAATTGTATGCAAGTGAAATTGGCTTTACTAAATTATTTCTTCCTTGTGAAATTGAGCATTTTGCATCAAAAGCCAACATACAAAGAAGCGGTGTTCGTTTTGAATATGGCATATGATAAAAGAAAATTTTTTAGCTCATAAGAAGTCTAAATTAGCTCCAAGAGGAGATAATTCATTTCCAGTGCTTGAAAGACTCACTGATAATGCTTACATGATTAGTAAGTATAATGCTAGTGCTACTTTTAATATAGCTTATTTATGTCCATTTGATCCAAGTGGAGATTCGAGGACGAATCCTTTTGAGGAGAGAGGGAATGATGCGATCCAGAATCAGCAAGTTGTCTCTTTATATTCAAGTGACGACTCTTTAACTTCAAATGATCATTTTCAAATTCTAGCTAGTCCAATCATGAAAGCATAAGCTAAAATATTTAAGGAAGCATTGATTTGGCTAATTCAAGAGGATGTTGCAAATCAAATGGCAATTGGATCGACAATTTTAGACAAAGATGCTTAAAACGTCACTAATTTCATTTGGGCTGCAAATAGAGATATTGATCAAGTTTTGGGCTTGGAGTCTTGAAATTGAAGAGCTTGAACCTAGTACTACACATGAGAGGACTCATTTGGGCCTAAATAAGCACATTTTGGGCTTTAAATGCTGATTATATTTTATGAATTTTATTTATGTGAAATTATTAAATAAGTTGCCATATTTGACTTTTGTGTTCTCTAGCACACTATATTAGACTTGTGTTTTCTAGAACATTGTATTAGACATTTGGGTTTCCTAACACATGATTTTAGATTTCCTAGCACATGGTATTAGACTTTGTAGTTGCAATTTTCTAAGTTACAATTATTACAATTAGGTAGTATTTCTCTATAAATACCTTGTGCTTCTTCATTTGTAACACACTTGAGATTTGATATATGAATGAAAGTTGCATTTCTGCACTTTGTTTTCTTGAGAGTGGATTCTCTCTAGGGTTTTTCTTAGAACTAACAGACTTATCAAGGCTTGATCAATCTTGTAGCATCTTCCAACACTTTGGGTCTTTGTTCTTTCGTGTTCAAGGGTTCAAGTGGATCGTAGATCTTTGTTTAGCTTTCTTGGGGTGAGCATATCTCAAAATTGGTTGTAGGTTCGTGTGATGTTCCCTTGTGGGTTCGCACCATCTTGGTATCAGAGCATAGAATCTAAACTCAGGTCATATCTTTCTGTTCTTTGTTTCCATTTTCGTTTTAAGTTTTATGTTGTTCTTGTGTGTTTTCATTTAGTTCATTTGTGTTCGTGTTTGAAATTATTACTTCTGTTCATCAAGCTTTTCTTTGTGCTTTCCAACATTTAGTAAGTCAATTTCATAGTTTCCAATCTCTACTTTCATCTCGCTTTGGAATCACCTCAATCTGATTTTTCATTTATGAGTTCTATCTATTTTAATCTAGTTGTGCTTCTGGAATTTTTCTGTGTCTGTTCATTTTCATTTTTCCAGAACGTCCCTAAGTATTCTTCCCTTGTTTGACTGCTTTTTCTTCGTGATTTCCATAATTCAATAGGTCATTTTCATTGTTCAGAATCTCTTCTTTCTGCTCGTTTTGATTGCATCTAAATCCGAAATTTCCACAGTGATTTATAGTCTTTTCAAAAAGACACTTATGAAATTTCTGGGTTCAAATTGCTTGTGTTGTATTACTGTTTATGATAGATTCTGTATATTCTCTTTAAATTTTAATGGAAAAAAGAGAGAACATAAAAAAAAGTGACAATATATATATATATATACAAAAAATAAAAAGAGAGAAGAAAGTTCCAATTGATGTGCTGAATGTGTTCTATGCAAGCATCTTGATGTCTAGAATTAGACTGAACCAATTCAATCTGTGTCAATTGAACCTTTGATTTCCTTGAACTCCTTTTCCCAATACTCACTTTGATATTTCACATTTCTAAGTGTTGTGTTGATTATGCAAATTATAATTGCTTTGATTATGAATTGCTTAGTTCTTTAAAGAGCCTCAAGAGGGATCTAAGAGTGGAAAAAGGCAAGAGTGACATACATCAATTTAAAAGCCAAATTTGAGTGAAACACGAGTGATAATAAACTTGTTTGAGTGAAACACGTGTGTAGAGTGGTGAGGTCTATTTTTCTCTAAATCTAACATTTCAGGTATCATCAATATGCATGATGGAAAAGAAATTCAAAGACATCTTTAATCTTTGTTAAAAGGATTCCAGAAGTTTTGTTAAGCGCCACAACACGAAGACTTCCCAGGGGGTCACCCATCATAGGACTACCCTCGGCTGAGCAGGCTTAACTGTGAAGCGCTAACCATCGTGCTAAAAACTTAAGCTGGTAGTAAAGGCGTACCCCTATTCCTTTAACCCAGTATAGACACGGGCCCCCTCTCCAACGACTGTGGGTACCACCAAACCTCGACACTCCTTCCAGACTCGGGACGTATCATTGGAATGAAGCTCCACAACACAAGGACTTCCCAGGGGGTCACCCATCTTGAGACTACCCTCGGCTGAGCACACTTAACTGTGAAGCGCTAACCATTGTGCTAAAAGCTTAAGCTGGTAGCAGATGCGCACCCCTATTCCTTTAACCCAGTACAGACACGAGCCCCCCGTCTCCAATGACTGTGGGTGCCACCAGACCCCGAACTCGATACACACTTCCTCCCAAACCTGAGACATATCACTCTTTGTCTATTTTTGGTCTCTGGGTTAATTTAGTTTCTTAGCAATTCCTAATCAGATTCTTAGAAATTTGATAATTGAAGACTTTGGCTCTTTCCAAGTCATATTTTCCTTATTAGCCACAATGAACTTTGGCTCCTTCCAAGCTTTAAATACCACGATGAAGCTTTTGATCCATATGTTAGTATGTCTTGGCCTCTTAGATCATGTCTAGAACAATTTTATTCTTTTGTGCTGATGGCTTCTCATGGGAAATACTAATTCTCAAATAGAAGCTAAGGTATTCGAAGGTCAATCGATGTTGGCATTCTTAGGCTAAAAAGGAAAATTCCTTCGAGCCTAAAAATGTCAAGGAATGAAATATTGTAGATTGTTGATTCTGGAGTATTGGATCATATGACTAGTTGTCACCGGTTGTTTACTAACCCATGTGTTGGGAATGTTAAAGTGAAAATTGTGGATAGGTTCATAGTACTGGTTGCCGGTAAAGGGAGTATTCACATTTCAGATTCCATCATTCTAAAATCTGCCTTTCATGTGCCTAGACTAGATTGTAACCTCCCTACTTTTAGTTAGTCAATTAACTAAGCAGTAAAATTGTTTTGCTAATTTTTTCTCCTCTTATTGTGTTTTTCTAGGATTTATCATTTAGAGTGATGATTGGAAGTGTTAAAGAATACAAGGGGCTATACCTCTTTAAAGATGCCAGAGAAAGAAACCAACATCCTATCGAAATAGGTACCTTTGCATTTGCTCATAAAAATGACATTATGTTGTGGCATAAGAAAATGGGTCACCCTAATTTCCATTACCTATCCTGTATGTTTTCCTCACTTTGTTCAAACAACAACCTTGACCTAAAATGTGAGGTTTATGAGTTAACCAAACACCACCAGGCGTCATTTCCAAGAAATCGATACATACTGACAACACCATTTACCACTATCCATAGTGACTTGTGGGGGCTGTCTAATATTCTAAATCGCACCAAAACAAAATGGTTAAACTTCTTATATGATCACACTTGCTTCTGTTAGGTTCATTTGTTAAGACATAAATATGATGTGTGTAAAATCCTTTCCTTAAAACTCAATTACTCCAAACACTTAATCAAATCTTTGGATAATAAACAATGGTATGGTGGGAAAGAGAAAACTTAAACCCAAAAGTCTACCATAGAAGAAAAGATTACAACTCATCTTTCAAAAGTTAACCTTGGTAGAAAAAGAGCTCAACTAACCTTTTGAAAAACTACCACGGTTATAAAATATTTAAATCACCGCCAATATCTATCCATGATTAAAAAAAGCTAGTCATTTAAAACTGGGTAAATGTGCAATTTTAATAATAATGTTTTATGTTAGGGGCGTCTAGCACCATTAAGTTTTTAAGGGTGCAAAAATACACATAAACATTATAAATTAGGGCAATTTGACCAAAACCGTTAACTTGAATAAAACGGATGTTTTATGTGGGTCCCAATGTGATTTTTTGGTGCAATTTTAACAATAATGTTTTATGTTAGGGGCATCTAGCACCATTAAGTTTTTAAGGGTACAAAAATACACATAAACATTATAAATTGGGGCAATTTTACCAAACCTGTTAACTTGAACAAAACGAACGTTATATGTGGGTCCTAACGTGATTTTTTAATCGATATTTTCTAGAAACTTTTAAAAATTATTAATCATACACACTTTTCCTTCCTCTAATCCAATCGGGCTATTCTTCCCTTCTTCAATCTTAAACCCCTATCTCACCCCATTATCTTTCACTTTCTCTGCCACCACCTCCTTCTTCACCTCTGATGTTAATCCTTCCTCAACCTTGTTTCAAACAGAGGTCCCAAATTAAATCCAAACATTGAGATAGTGATATTATATCAAATACACTCTAGGAACTTATAATCGTGCATGCCCATCTTCTTGTACATCACCGGTATGCTATGGTAGTTGAACGGTAGATATCCGGAGAGCATGCAAAGGGGAGTAGAAGCAAGAAGCAGTAAAATCACTATATGGGACCCACACGTAACATCCGTTGCTTACCGTTAATAGGTTGGGTAAAATTACCCCAATTTATAATGTTTTTGTGTATTTTAGCACCCTTAGAAAGTTAATGGTGTTAGATGCCCCTGACATAAAACATTGTTGTTAAAATTGTACCAAAAAATCATGTTGGGACCCACATATAACGTCCGTTTTGTTCAAGTTAACGGTTTTGGTCAAATTGCCCCAATTTATAATGTTTATGTGTATTTTTACACCCTTAAAAACTTAATGGTGCTAGACGCCCCTGACATAAAACATTATTGTTAAAATTGCACCTTTACCCTTTAAAATTTATTATGGATAATAAAACATTTCTAAGTAGTTGTAATCTAAGCCATTTCAAATCAACGCATTTATAAAATCATTCCAATTAACAATTGGGCCTCGAGCTTCACAAAACTCAGAATATAATATTCAAATATAAGCCCAGAGATTAAACTCATTTTTTAGTACTACTCTTTCTCAAATGTTTACACAATGTCAAAAGTCAACTATCCATCAACTAAACATTTAAAATATATCATCGATCACAAAACTCTTCTCATTGTTTCACAAACTAAACCTTAAATAATCAACATCCTTGGGCCTTAAACTTCTCAAAGTCTAGAATATAATTATTCGACCATAAGCCTAGTATCAAACCCAATTATCAAAATATTGAACTTGAGTTACTATTCATGATAGAAAATAGTATAATTCAAAACATAATATCATATCAGAGTATGCAACATGAACTCTACATTGGTAATACACAACAAGGTGATATCAAAAGTGCTATATGTACTACTGATTTCGTTCAGCCTTAATCCATAGTTTAAATAATGCAAAAGTGGGGCTTTCCAAACAAGGTATCACCAAAAAATCACCCCCACATATAACCACCATTATTATCCATTTTCTACAAAATAGAATAGAAAAAATATTTAAATATCAATGCGGTGATAAAATTACAATCTACTGTAGAAACAAAAGCCTATAAGTAACATACGTTAGACAATATATACTTTGGATGAGGATTAAATATCTTGTAATTACAATCAATAAAACTTTATTTGCCAGAATATATAGATTCAGATGTAACATGTAATGTCAAAAGAAAATATAAAATAAAGGTTTGTATAACAATCTATATCACACACAAATGACAATTTCTCAACATAAAATGATTTCCCATGTTAGCAAAAATTTGTGATATCTCACTTAGGAGAAAAGGGGAGAAGGAGAGGGAGGGAAAAACTTGTAAGCAACTAACATTAAAGAATATGGACCAATGATCTTAAAATTTATAGCAAAAGATAAAACTCACCATTCTTTAGCTAGCATAAGGCTGTATATTGATTGGTATTTCTAATTTAACCTCCACCTTGAGTAACTTTTGTTCCTCCTTCTTAAATTCCTTTCTAGATTCTTTTCAAGTACCATATTTTTCTAGACTCTACCAAAATTAAGGAGCCAATTAGCACCGTAATCCTTCCTTACGATCTCTCCCCTCTTCTCTATCTCTAGCTCAATCTTTCTTCTCTCAACCCAAGTTTCTCTTACACATTTTGGATTAAACTATCTAGACTTCCCAGAGTTGTTCAAAGGGATAACAAGATCAGTCAATATGGCTTTATAATGCATATGCAGTCCATCAATTAACCATAGAGGAGGTGCTTCAGAAGGAACATTATACTGAGAAGAGATGAGATAGGGATATGGAAAACTTGAAAAAGCAAAAGAAACAGAAGAATACATGTATGTATGTATGTATGTATATACATATCTATATATACGTATATATATAGACACACACACACATATGCATCTACACATATACATATATATATGTATATGCATGCAAGTTTACCCAATATCAAATCTTCAAAATCATTGATGAACTTCTATTTTATGATGTCTTCATGTTTTCTTATACACACACACACACACATATCTACATATATACATATACGCATACATACATACATACATACATACATGTAGATGTATATATATGTATATGTGTACATGTATATGTATGTATGTATGTGTGTGTGTGTACATACATATGTATGTATATACATATATATGTACATATACATACATATGTATATGTATGCAAGTTGACCCAATATCAAATCTTCAAAATCATTGATGAACTTTTAAGTTATGATGTCTTCATGTTTTCTTCGTACAGATGAAGGAACCTCTTTCACTAAATTTGTGTGTGTATGTATGTGTGAGATCACTTGCTCCATGCACTTCACAAATTTGATGTTATAAACGAGGCAAAACAAATTATGAACAAAATTTTAAAAAAACCCTTCATACCTACCCTCCTTGCTTAACATTCTTCCATCATTAGGCACCTGGAACATTCAATCAGATGCCTTAATTTTATCATAATCAAAATAATAAAGAAATAAAGAAATTAGATAGAAATAATACATATAGAGAGGTACTATATATTTTTTAAAATTTCTAAAAAAAAGTTGTTATTGTGAAACCAGAGTAGTTAATAGCGATACTAGAACAGTAAATAGGGTCCTTGTTGCTGGGTATTTCCAAATAGCTACTTTTGTTTCACTATTTATTACTCTGGTTTTACTACTAACTACTCTTTTTTCATAATTTTAACAAAAGCATTAAGAACTTTGTTAGTAGCCAACCTAAGTAGTCAATATCAAAACTAAAGTAGTAAATATAGAAAAAAAAGTAATTATCAACAAATAGTTAGCAATGAGTACTCTCTTTACTACTTTAGTTTTGCTTTTAACTACTCTTATTTCATAAATTCAAAAAAATGGGTTGGGAACTATGTCAACAGCTGCCAAAGTAGTCAAGAGCGAAATCAGAGTAGTAAATAGTGAAAAAAAGTAGTCATTACTAAATAGGGTTCATATTGATGAGTAATTCCTAATAACTACTTTTGTTTCGCTATTTGTTATTTCAATTTTGCTATTAACTACTCTTATTTCATATATTCAAAAAAATTTATTAAGAATTTTGTCAGCAACCAACCTAAGTAGTTAATACTGAAACTAAAGCAATAAATATCAAAACAAAAGTAGTTATCAGTATATAGTCAGAAATAAGGTCTCTTTTTACTACTTTGGTGTCGCTATTTACTATTTTAATTTCACTTTTAACTACTCTTGTTTCAAAAATTCAAAAAATGTGTTAGGAACTTTGCCTATTGACGATCACAGTAGTCAATAATGAAATTAGAGTAGTAAATAGCGAAACAAAAGTAGTTATTATTAAAGGTTCAGTAACAAGGACTATGTTTACTATTTTAGTTTTGCTATTAACTATAATATCCCAAATTTTAGGACAAAACGCTTGAAATTAAGCCTGGATCAAGTGAATTGCTAAGCCCCGATTTAGCAAATGCACTTATGAGGCATGTTTAAATTCTTCAAATTTCCTTTATATCCTTGGATATTAACATGAATTATATTGGTGAGCTAAAGGGCTCGAGGGATAACAAAACAAAGTGATTGGAAGTCACACACAATATAGTAAAATGGAATACAAAGTAATTTTGCTACTGGTGAAATTCCCGGTGTAGCAGTGGTGATTGTGTGACATTTTTTAATGGGTAAATGATTTTGAAAAATTATGAAACTTTTTAGAATGAAAGTAGAATTATCAATATTTAATTTCATAGGTCATATAAGTCATTTGGAGCTGTACGCAAAGAGAAATGAATTTTTGAAGATAGCCCAGCGAAATTAATTATTTTCTGGGGCAGCATTTAAAGACTAAAATTCTGGAAAGAGTGAGATTTTAATTAGCCAAAGATTATATTTTTTCTTAAAACTATACTCAATAAGGTTCGTATAGACTTTAGAACCACGCTAATTAGATATCTACAAAATTAGATATGAATTTTCAAAATTTAATGAAAATTCTGCCAGATTATGTATTTTATGTGAAAATTCAATTTTTGAGCCAACAAGATGCTGACACGTGGCAAGCCATTTTAACACTTCCTTTAATCATCAATTATCATCTTCTTTATCCATTCAGCTATGCAAAAACATAACAGAAGAGAGAGAAAAGAGGCAGACGAAAATGGAGGGAGAAGAGAGAGAAACTTCCAGCCTCCCAAACACTGCCGAATCAACGTCTTCTCTTAAAATTCCCTTCAGAAAACTTCTTCTACTCACCGTAAGCTTCATTTCTACAGTTTCAGATTCTCATTTAGAGGTGGTTGGTGACATCTCACCGGCCAGAGTATTGCCGAAATTCCGAATTGTTTGCGGAAACGGGTGGAGGTAAGCGTAAGCTTCTTTTTTAACTGATTGATTTGTTGTTTGGATGAGTGTATTGGAAGTTGGGTACTGTTCATGGATGGTTTTAAAGGGTGTTTTCAATGGCTAAATCATGTCTAATAAGTGTTTAAATAGCTAATCATTTGATTAGAAGTAGAAAGGAAGTGATTAAGCCAAAGAAAACAAGAAACCGACAAACTCTTTCCAGGAACTCTGATTTTTAGTTTTCTGTTCTGTGTGTGACATGGTGATGGGCTGAGAATTTGACCATTTTGATGCTTCCATTAGATGTAGGAGGAAAAATTGTGTAGGTATGTAAGTGTTCATGAATTTTGGATGCTTGTATATGAATTTGGGAAATTATGAAGTATATGTGTGCATGTTGCTTAAATATGCTCTGTGTGGCAGTTAGTGTTGTACGTGATGTTTGAAGGTATAAAATTTGTCCAAAAATTATGAAATTTTCCAAGATTAAATTAGACATCTATAGATTTAATTTGATATATAATTTATAATTTTTGGACAAGTTTGCTAGGAGTTATGACTTTTTAAACTCTGGTCATGTGAATCTGGGAATTTCTGGAGTAATGTTCAAACGAATTGAACTCTGTAATGTTTTGAGTTCATTTAGCTTATGGGCATATTTTTTACTTAAATTATACTTAAATATGGTTAAATATAATTTAAAACCACTCAATTTGGATTTTCCTATAATTAATGGTGGATTTTTTTAAGTTAAGCCTTGTAATCTGGAAAGCAATATGGAACAGTGGCCTAGGACGAATTTCTGGGAATAATTGGTCTACATTGGAAAAACCTAACTATTTTTACATAAATTTACACTGAAAGAGATTCATTTAAACTTTTGAATCAGTCCAATTTGAGTTTTGTAGAATTATTTATGATTTTTGATATTTTGACATGATTCTGAAAGTTATCTTGGGACAGTGAAGAGTAATCATGAAATCTGAAGTTGTAGGCATGATTACTGAAAGAGTAATAATTTTTACTGAAAGTAGACTTCAAGAGAGTCAAATAGAGCTTTGAATCATGACTCTAATAATGTGATTGGTTATATATGGCCATGAAGTAACAGAGAAGAAGAAGCAATGATTGGAAGATTAAGATACCAAAGGAGGACATAGAGTTCTACAGGTAGTGAATTTACCTTTTCTGCATGTATGTGATATGTATGTCTTGCATTGATTATATGACTGCTTTGCCTATTTGTTTGGAACATGCATGATTGGTTAAAGCTCTATTATATTTGTGCAATGGCCATATGTATGTCATAACATCGAGCATGCAGCATGTCATTATGTTAGCATGAAATAGTGTAGCAAGCATGTCATGCATTCATATATATATGACATATATAGTGGTAATGTTTGCTACGAGATTCTCTCAAATCTCACTCCTCCCAATCAACCATTTAGACAAGTGAAGAATGCATTGAATTATGTAAAGAGGAATTACGAAGGAGAATTGGAGATTGAAGCACAAGGCGTTGTATGTATTTGATTTAGATATTTGATAGCCTTATGTGGCTACACATTTCATGTATGTAGATGAACGAATTGAGTTTAAGCAAAGAATCACTCGCAACTCTGATATAGTGCAATTAAGAGCCGATGAGATTTAGTAACGTAGTGAAACACGTGAAATTAATTGAAACATTTTCTTTACTCTCTGAAAAACCCTCTCAACCCTAGGTTCAACTCCTGAGTTGAGATTGGGGATTTGTGAACATTTTCAAGAGTTGAGTAATCCAGGTTCGGATCCTGATCTCACGAATGATTTCACTACTCATTTGAACTCATCTAGGGCTATTGGAAATAAGGTATTACATTCAATACCATGATTTTGATATTAAGTACTTCTGTTTCAAGAAATAAAAAAATATATTAAGCTATTAAAGCTTTGGTGACTAGTCATCGGCGCCAGTGCTCCTGCGGTCTAAAGCCAACAAGGTCACCGGTGCTTGATGGCTAGTGACCAGTGGTGGTCGTTAGCACCAGAGCTATAGGGACCCACGGATTTTGAGGGGTTCTTCTTTTTAACAAAAAGTGAGTGCAATAATGTAATTCCTCAATATTTCAAAATTTCAAATAATTTTATTGGAATGATTTGAGAATATTAAAATTCAACACCCTCATTTGTCTTTTTGCTATTTCCAAGGTATTTTTTTTTTGTCTTTTTTCCTTAATAAATTATACATTCATTCAATCTTAAATATAAGATTTAGATAAGTGATTTTCTTTGATTTTAAATGTAGGATCTCAATCTTCTTTATCTCCCTCATGTAAATTATTTCCCATGTCACCCTCATTAATTTTGAAGTTTTCTTACTCTATTTGTATTTCATGTTTAATATCCATATTAAAATAAGGAATTTTAGGAGAATGAAAAACATTTTTTACATAATAATAGAAAATATGTAATTAAATTAAATGCCTTAATTCTCATAAATTAATTACCTAAGCTTAATCTTATATTTAAAAGCAGAAAGAATAATAAGTCCAACGGAAGTGAGTGACAAAGCTGGCTTCAATTAATGGGCCTTCATTTGGACCTACCTTGTTCTTCTTTAGTGGGTCTCTTCTGGGCCTATTATGTAAACCATTACCGTAATGGGTTGAATGTAGAGTGCAGAAAATTTTGGTATTGAAGCGAAATTGCTCCAACACACACAAACAATTATTTAGTATTAACTACCAAAAAATTTATTTAGTATTAACTATTTTAATATTTCTGGTATAATTAGAAATATTTATTTTAATTTATTTTTTTACATTCATAAATTTAAAACCAAAACAAAAATGCCACTTTTATTCATATGATTTGGTACCTAAAAAGAACAAAACCAATGATGGTTGAATGGAAGTCTTTGCTTTAACCTTAGCAAGAAGTCACCACAAGCTCCATAGCCATGACAATGTAACAAAATGGATTAGATTTTTGAATAATTATTTTCTCTTGCTATCGTTTTTACTTAAAAAAAATCTTAAAGATTTTGTAATTTGAAAATTAATCATCTTTTGTTCCTTAGTTTGGAAATTTGAATTCAATAAAAAGCCATAAGAGTGCATACTAACTTATTTATTTTGAACTCACAATACCATGTCATGGAAACTTGTTTTGGTGCTCATCAAGCATGGTAAGCACTTATGGACAGTCTATATTTAATTTTTAAATTTTTTAAATTTTTTTAATGGTTACATAATTTAAAATAAAAATAATTTTTTTTAACTATAAGTTTTTTTTAAAAATATTTTTCTTTTAAAATTATTATTTAAAAATTTTAAATATAAATTGTTGAAATTGTATTCAAATGGTGTAGATTCCACCATATTTATAAGTACTCAAACTGGTTTCTCATCACGTCATTAAAAAAAAAATGAAATTCATATTATCTATGTTATTCCTTAGTCCACATGGCATATAATCTTGAGTTTAAAACAAATAGTTAAGAGGGAGTCTTGTTATGTTTTACGTTGAATACAAATCTCTCATAATAGAAATCCTAAATAATTTAGATATATTTTTATTATTTCTTACTCAATCTATCTTTTTGCTAAATAAAAATCATTCATTAAACCAACAAATTGTTGGTTGAGATGGTAAACTATCTCTAAGGAAGAGAACAAAAATATAAATCCTAAAATGTGTACTTGTTGTAAGAGGTGAAAACAACCTTTTATTGATTTTCTAATTGATAACCAACTTAAAAAAAAATACCAAGAAGAAGAGCACTTGGAAAGACTTAGAATATGAATGGGAAGATACCCAAATACCTATATACATGTCAAAATCAATTACAATAAAATATGGCAAAACATATATTTGGTTTTCTAATTTATATAAGGTTTTTCCGGTAAGAAAAAAAACTTATATAAGGTTTGAGTTTGGTCGCTTAAATTTAAAAAGTATCTTTTCAATTATCTGGCCTATTAATTCAAATCATGATTTTTTTGTAATAATTATTATTATTCTAAAAATTAAAATTAAAATGTCTGAAGAATGTTTTGTCAAGGTTTAAAATTTCAATGTCAGCATTTTCGGTTAACACGGCTATGATTAAAGAATCTAAAAGATAATTTATGAAATTAAGCGACCAAAATGAAATTTTATATGTATTTAATATGTGAAACTAAGGAATATGAGGTTCTTTGATATGAGAAATTTGAAGGTAGAGTTGGTAATGCAAGCTAGCCTACGGGCCAAAGATGCTTGCAGGCTGAACAATGTGAGCTTGTTTGGTCTGCACTTTTGCGGACTGGAAAAATACCAATCCTAACCTGTAATGGCGAGTTGGCAGGCTAGTCAACAATTTTTTTTCTATTTTTTTAATATGACCAAAACACATATATATGAATAATCAAATTTAAATTCATAGTATTAATCATTCCACTTATAAAAAATAAAAAACATAATCAACAATTTAAGAGATAAAGTCATTAAATTTGCCAAAGTTTACAAAAAAAAAATCAAATTATCTTCATGCAATAAACATACAATAATTTGGTTTGAAGCAACATATGAAGCTGCCAAAACATTAACATCTGAGCCAAGGAAGGAGGTAGGACTTTAGGGTTTTTATATATCTAATTCTCTATCCTTTTTTTTAGTGGGGGACAACCTGCGGATTACACCGTGAGTGGCAAAATGCCAGCCCTAACCCATGGGTTGGTGGGTTAAGTTCACATTAATGGCTTTATTTGGAGGAGAGGAAAAGTTTTTATAATTTGGATCTAAAAAATTTAGATAAGTGGGATTAAAAGCTTTTAATTAATTTCTATTACCTTTTTATCTTACATATTCTTTTTATAAAAATTTCCCTCCCCTCTCCTCCAAATCCCTTATGCTACCAAATATGTGGGGAGGAGGAGAGAAATATGTTTTGAAGTTGGATTTAAAAAACTTTGAAAAGTGGATTTAAAAGTTTTTAATTTTTATCACTCTTTTATCTTATACTTCTCTTTATTAAAATTTTATAACACCATTATTCAACTAAGAAAAAAAATGCCTTCCCTCCCCTTTAAATCCCTCATAGTACCAAACAGTCCTTGATATTTGTGTGATGAAGTGAATAATTCCATAATACTTGGAAATTGGGCCATTTCTTCACAGGCTCGGGCCTAAACAGACAAGCCCATTTAGGTCTGAGTCCAAAAAAGGTATATATTTTGGCTACCTGGCCTGACCTGCGGGCTTTAGGCCCGTTTGGCATTTTTTTAAATATGCTTGAAGACTAAAATTCCTAATTTAAAACATAAATATTACAAAAATTAAGTTACAACATCAAACATTATCCATATTTAACAAAACACAAATACTAAGATCCAAGTCCAAACAAAACTAATGTCCATAAGTTACAACCAATCAACCACAAATAAATAAATAAGCATGTAAAGTCATAATCATAAACTAAACACTAAACAATATGAATAATATTGTCATTTTCTTTTCCATGACCATCATCACTATCAATGTCATCAATGACATTTGATTGTGCTTCACTATAAGTGTGTTAATTTGTTATGTTAGGGTTAGCCAAAAGTAGATTGTGAGAAACCAGAGCCATTGAGTTCGCTTTATTAAAAAAAAATAAACGGGCTTAAAAGGGTCAGCCCTTTCAGGCTTGACCCCTTCTGAAGGCTCTAAATCATAAGTCTGACTCTTGATGGTCTAGGACCTAAACGGTCTAGCCTGACGGGCTTTGCCCGATTTACCGACTTTAGAATTTCGGACCGAATCTTCATAAGTAATATACGTTTTTTTGTGACATAACATTAAATGACCAAACCTTTTAATCCTTGTACCGTGGTCTTCTCATAAATGTTACTTTTCCCCCCAAACAAACAATTTAACACTATAAAGGATATATTCATCCACTACTATAGAAAATACTTCCGTTGTCCCTATATAGAAGAGCATTTCTTTTGAATGACCTTATCCCTAAATGTAAGACTCCTTTAGAATTGTTCTCAATAATAAATACACTTTTTTCTAATTTTTCCTTTAATTAATTATTATGCTACATGCATTCTCTTTCAACCTTTTTTTTCATTATTATTCTCTCTCACCCATTCATAATAGGGGCATTTTGGGGAAAAATGAAATTTCCTACATAATTATTACATCTAGCTATTTTTAATTATTTTTTAAAATCTTGCGATTCAGTTATGTAGGGCAATTTTGACTTGACTGTTATCCCAATTAAGTTTGACCGTTAGTTGACCAAAATTTGGGGCAGATTTTCTCTTAAGTGAAAACTTCCAGGGCAATTTTGTCGTTATCTTATGAGCAAATTTACCTTGAAAAGTTTTCACTTTGCAGTAAATTTGATCAACTAACGGTTAACTTAATTGCGATAACGGTCATGGCGAAATTGCCCCATATTTGAAAATTCCGGGGAAAAATTGCCTCAGATGAAACTTTTGGGACAAAATTTCCCCTAAGGAAATACTTCTGGGGCAAAAAGACCTTTAACCCTTGTTAGAAATACCATCAAATTGAAGACAATGAATTTAATGTTGAAACCTAAAGTTACTGTTAAAGACTTCTCAAGCCATATTTTAGCATGAATGAAAGTTCAACAATTGATTGGCAAAAAAAAAAAGAGTTCAAACAACTGGAGAACACATAAAATACTTTTGTAATATTTTAATTATCTCTTAACTATCAGTTTAATTTTTGAAGTTGATCCTTCACTATAATTTATTATTGGGGAATTGGGGAAATGTCCCCATTGAAATTGTAAATGTTGTGGAGTACCTGATAAATTTTATACATGCAAAGTATTGGTATACTATAATTATGCTACCACATACTCTCTCTCTCTCTCTCTATTTTTTTATAACATAAGCAAAAAAGTAAACCTGAACTACAACTTTACATACACCCTAACAATATCAGTAATAATTAGAGGAACATAATTAAACATGTGGAAAACCTCTACAAGAGCGCGTGCTTCCTTAGTTAAGCGATCAACAATTAAATTTGCGTCTCTAGAACACCGGACCAAGCTAGCCTCCCACTCACGATCAAGCCATCCTGCAATCTATGAGAGTAGGCCACCTTCTAGATAATTATAACTCCAACCTATCGAAATGAGTTCCACCACCTCCCAACAATATATTTCCACCTCAATCTTGCACCACTGCATCTCCTATGCCCGCTTAAAACCCCATAGCACCGCCCTCATCTCGGCATGCAAGCTCGTTCCTCACCCTATTCAGAACATAAAACCATCCAAAATGTTATCCATATAGTCCCTCGCTACACCTCCACATGCTGCTAGTAAACGAGTACCGATAATCGACCCGTCAACATTATACTTGATTAATCCCACTGATAGTGCTTGCTAATGTTTTTTCTTGTCCTTGTCCAAATGGTTTCAACATATTGCTCTAGTTTGAGATAAGACTTGTAGATGTCTCTTTAAAGAACTGTTAAACACACCCTTATTCCATTTAGCCAATTTGACGAGTCAAAATAGCAAACCATATCGGCTACTTCACCCCCAAAACCTCACGCTTGTAAGACAAATTCCATTCCACCCATGAACTAAGTTGATTCAAAGAGAAGAATTTCTCCCTAATATCGATAGGTAGTATCAAAGACCAACCAGCTTTTACAACTGTACAATCTTGTATTGGATGGATCATATCTTCCACCCCTACCCCACAAAAAGCATAACTAAAGTTACATAGCATTCCTCTATTAGAGCGAGCTAGATTTTTGAGAAGACGACCTCTACAGCACAACTACAAAAAACATTTACACCTTTGAGGAGCTGCAACCTTCCAATGCTACACACCATTACACCGACCAATGCCCTATCTTGATAGCAACACATAAACTATCTTTATTGAAAATTCTCCTTTTGTTAAGCGCCAAAATGGCACATCCCCTTTACTCCCAAAGGTTACCAAAAGATCCTGATCAATGCATCTCAACACCATATTAGGTAGAAGACCTGCTATCTTATTAAAATCCCAACCAGACACCGTAAAATAATCTACCACTTTCAACTTGCATTGGTCCTCAACAATATTAACTAGCACATAATCCCTTAGTTTCTCATAATTCGGGAGGCATGCGTCCTCCCAAAATTGAATGGTATGACCATCATCTACTCTCTACCCAATACCCTTCACCGTCTCACCCCAAGCACGCTTAATAGCCTTCCAAGTTTGTGATTCAGCCTGTCTAGCCTCCACTTTTGGAATAAGATCATCTTCATATTTGTATTTTTCTCTTAAAAATTTAACCCACAAAGCATTTCTTTGGTGCACCATTCCCCATCCTAACTTCATCTTAAAAGTCGTATTGTGCTTCCTAGCACTCTGAAGATAGAGCCCACCTTCTTCCTTGTACTGGCATACATCATCCCAAGCAACCAAAGGAACTTTTTTAGATACACCTGTACCTACCACAAAAAACTACTACATCTCTTATCAATTTCATTACACATATCAACTAGTAACAATGTTGCCTGTATCGTATAAGCCGATATAGCTGATGCCACTAACGAAACTAACGTATGTCTCACAGCCAAAGATAAATTCCTTGCCTTCCAATTAGCTAGACGAGTATCCATCTTGTTTAAAAGATATTGATAGGTCCACTTAGAGACTCTGTTATGGTACAAAGGAACCCCCAAATATTTATCCAAATCTTCCAAAAGGGTGAAGCCCAAGAATCGGCTAATTTCATGCCTTCTGGTATGATTAACATTATTAGAGAAATAAATTCCTAATTTTGATGCATTCACTTTCTCCCCCGAAGCCAAACAAAAATAATCTAGGCATGTCTTGACCACCCCAGCTTGCTCAAGATCAGCCTCAGCAAACAAGAAAAGATCATATGCAAAGAACAAATGAGAAATCACAGCACCATATTTTTCAGTCTAAACGGCTTCTAATTTTCACTTCTTACTTCACTTTGGATAAGATGGGCCAATTTTTCTATTACCAAAACAAAAAAATATGATGACAAAGGGTTACCTTGCCGAATACCCTGATTTGGTTGGAAAGATGGACCTCGTGAGCCATTCCACAAAACTTACATCTCCACCATGGATAAACAGGATCTTACAAGTGCAATAAAAGTTGGAGGCACTCCCAACTCTAATAGGCAATTAATCACAAAGTCCCAATGAACTCTGTTATAAGCCTTCTCTAAATCAATTTGAGAGCCATAAAACCCTTCTTCTTCATACAACGCATAGCGTGGATAACTTCTTGAACAAAAATAATGTTATTAGTGCTCAAACTGTCAAACCCCTTAACATTTTGACATTTATCAGAATAATAACGCATAGTTCAGTGGGCATACAAAAACAACATAAGTATACTTATATGTAGTACTTGATTATATTACAGAAATTTCCCAAAGTGTTTGTACATAATAATTACAAGTCTCAAAATACATAAAGAACTAGCATATAACCAATATTAAATTCTTCATCAGGACCATAACTCTCAGTTGCTGGTATCTACCTCTTTTCCTTTTGAGCCTCTTCATTTAGCTGAATACATTTTAATTTTTGGAAAGGGTGAGATTCAAACGAATCTCAGTAGTAACATGCAATCAATAATATAAAATGTGATAAATAAACATGCAATACACCATATCATGTAACAGAACAAATATTGTGTATATGTCTATTTGCCAATGTTGAGAATCAAAATGACCATTTTGTCCAGATCAAAATGACCATTTTGTCCTTACTTGCCACACAGTGATCACTTTAATATTCCAGAGTATGCAACATCATGTCCGTACTTGTCTTATTACCTCAGCTAGGTCCCACTGGCCTCATGGTACTTATGCTTTTCCTGTAGAGTAGTACTTGTGCTTTTCTCATACCATAATAAGGAATTATATCATCTACCTAGACTGGGTCTAAACTGGCCTAGTGGTACTTGTGCTTTTCCCACACCACAACTCTAGGAATTATTCACATACATTTCACATCACATAACATAGATACACAATGCATATAAATAATCACATAATGTATGAGAGATAGAGTTATTACCTGAAATCCTTTCTGGTGCCTAGCTAGTATCGGTCCATTAACCCTTTACCTGGCTCGGGCAAATGTCAAATCCTAAAATTCTAAATTTATAATAAATGAGTTATTACTCATTCATGCTTTATTATTAGACCTAAATAGTTGGATATCTCTACCCAAAAATACATAATTACCAAAATTCCCCTAGGAAATTCGGTCTAATTCCCTTTATATTCGATATAATTGTATTTTTCCAAAAAATTATTGTTAGTTCTCAAATTATGTTTTGATGATAATAAATCTTGATAGACAATGAGGACTTGATGATTCAAGACATACACTTAAGTGAGTTTCTTGGCACTTAAAGTGAAATAACAATTTTTGGATGAAAACTTGAATCAGTGAAGTTACTCACCTTTAGTGATTTGAGATGATCACTCGAGTGATTGGTAATGCACTAGAGTGATGATTTTCAACTTTCAGTGATTTTGCAAGTCACTCGCTGAAAACTCAAAAGTGAAGCAAAATCACTTGAGTGGCTAAGTTAGCACTTGAGTGATTCTCTCTCACCTGTAGTATTTCAGCAAGTCACTCATAAGGTCTCTGAGAGTTAAGATAGAAGGTCACTCAATTGAATAAGTGACCACTCAAGTGTCAATGATCACTTGCACTATCTCATCAACTCACTTGCAAGATTTTTTAAAGTTATAATTCTTTACTCGAGTTTATTAGTTAGCACTCTAGTTATGAAAGAACTCTCGAGTTCTTGTGAGAATTGAACTCGAGTCCTAAAAGTTTTGATTTAAGAGTTTTTGCCCGAGAGTTCTTTATGTTATGCGGATTTGGTAGAGAACTTGAGTTGTCATGAGCACTCGAGTTCTGGACATTAACTCGCGGTGTTGTGCAGGTGACTCGCGATAGCTTAGCAAATTTTAGAAGGAACACACTCGAGTGAGTATGCATTCACTCAAGTAATAACATGCACTTTCAATCACTATGTAAGTCACTCGCGATAGCTCAGCAGGTTAAAGGTAAAGATCACTCAAGTGGATAAGGTTGCACTTGAGTGATATCTTGCAACTTGCGGCAGTACAACAAGTCATCTGATAAGATCAAGAATGGGTTGTATTTTACCTAGAAATCACAAAAGAGATATTAACTTTTACTCAAGTAGTAGATATCCACTCAAGTGAACCAACATCAACTTTAGTGAAAGTTCAACGTCTTCTTCATAACCAGCGTCTTGATTTCTCTGAAACTCACCATAAATCTTATTAAGCACTGATTATTACTCTTTTATGGATTCAATATTACTAGTGTTGTATAAGTATAAGTTTCAGAAGCTTAAACCTTGGAGCAAATTTAAAATTCACCAGAAAGCATACTTGTGTCAGAAAACATTAAATGCTCAACCATAAACCAGAATAGACACACTAGAAGGATTATGTCTGAAGATTTATTACTTAGAAACAAAAGCAACTTAATGCCAAAATCCCTCAACGGTTCTAAAGGCAATCTAACGAGAAGATTGAAAGCTCTCAACGGTCATCAATGATCATTAATGCGGACTACTTATAAAAAGCCAAGTATTCAATACAAAACAACTAACGAAGCCAACGGACAAACTTTCTTTATTTATTGCTCAGTTCATTCTGTATAAAATTCTCTAATAATCCTTAATCTTCAATGATTATTTATTTGCTTTGTGAGAGAGTCGTTATCGAACATCTTTTCATTCTATAAAATCTCAAGGTAGTGGGACCTTGAGTGTGGGGTTTGGATTACAACGTGTAAGGGGGAGTGAGTCCTGTTGAGGATCATTCATTGTCATATGTGTTGTATCGTGGTTCCAAGAACCCAAAGAATCTTGAAAGAATAGTGAGAACTTAGAGACACTCTGAGGACTGGACGTAGGTCAGTGAGTTAAGACCAACCAATATAACCGTTGTGTACTTTATGGTTATACCTTTTCTTACTCTCATTCTCTATAGTATTTTATTAGTTAGTTTTAATTGGATTAAAATTTTAAATATCACCCAATTCACCCCCTCTTTGGTGAAAGTTAGCACTAACAATTATGACCCGGCCTATTCCTATACAATTTTGTGTGCAGAATCCATTTTTGACCTCAGTTTTGACAAATTCACACCAAATTTTGAGAAATACCCTTAACAACACAAAGTTAGGGTTTTAGGGGTAAAATTGTCATTCCACACCCTAAAGCCTTCACATTCCATTTTTCACATGTTCCCTACATAATTTTTCATTCTAAACACAATGAAATCATCAAATCCATCAAATTCCAGCTCAAACACTTAAAACTCCCTCTGTCTAAAATTTTAAGAAAAATTGGAAAATTAAAGTTTCTTGATTCCTTTTAACAAAACACTTTCTTTTCACTTCTAATCATTTGTTTAATCACTTAAACACCTCTTGAACATAATTAATGAAACATTGGACAGAACCTTCCCTTAGGGTTCATGCATTCCAAATTACAAATTCAAGCCAAACAACCAACCAAAACCACCACCAACAATCATAAAACAACAAGATAAGATAAGTATTCAAGCTCACCTTGATTCCTCTTGATTTCTCTCCCGACCACTCCTCCTCTTCATTTCCCTTGATTTTCTTCTTGCTTTATATGATTTCAAGAGGTATATGAAGATTGTAGAAGGTTTCCAAGCATTTAGAGATAAGAACACACAAATTTTGCTACCAACTTACCTTGTTTGGCTTCTTGAACTCCTAGCTCTCTCCTCTTGCCCTTATCTTCTTCAAGTTCTCTCTCTCTCTTCTTTTCTTGTCTTGGCCGAAAATGAGGCCTTTGGAAGAGCTTAATTGCTCTTAAAAATATCCTCCTCTACCTCCTTAAAAATATAATATTTTATTACCAATTTTTACACATGTCCTTACTTTTTCTTTTTCCTTTTTCCATATGAAATATAAAACCACCACATGGCATGCAAGGTGGCATAAGCTCATTTTTCCCTTGCTCTTCTTTGTTTTGGCCGATCTTGGCCTTAATTATTGAGAAAAATATTGGATTTTAATTTTTATTTGCCAATTGATTATTTTACCCTTAAATTTTTTTGAATTTTTGTACCAAGTGTTGTTTTCCTTCTTCCCTTTTCTTTTAGCAAAAACTTATACTATATTTTGGGCCAAAAATTGTGTTATTCCATTCTTAATTTTGGGCTATAATATTAAGCCTTTATCAAGACAAAAAATTGAATTTATGTCATATAATCTCTATTTCCGACACTTTAGTTATTTGAAGTGCACCAAAATTCACCATTTTATTCAATGTTGTATAATCAAATGTACAAGAAATTTTGATGAATAAAATTTGAAATATTACACAAACACCCAGGGACAAAACTACACCGATTCGAAGCTATCAAATCTTGCATCACACACCTTAACCTATTAGCAAGGACCTTCGTCACAATCTTATACACAACATTGAACAAACTAATAGGCCGAAAGTCATGCAAATTTTGGGGTACTTCAATTTTCATGATAAGAGAAATATTAGTACTATTAATGTCCTTAACCATCTCAGGGGTAAAAAAACTTTTATGGACCATCTCTACTTCAATTTATTGAACAAAGTATGTTTAATTTCCTACTCTCTTGCCATCTGCCTAAGTGATTCCAATGACCTTGAGTTGACTCTGGGGAAATTATCCCCAAAATTAATATGAGGACTCAGTTCATTCTCCTTCGTGTATAGCTTCTTAAAAAAGTAAGAACCCGCAGTCTTAAGTTCCTCCGGATCATAACACCATTCACCATTCTCACCTTACAGTGGCATAATATTTTTCCTCTTCGTCCATTTGTAGCAGCATGAAAATATCTAGTATTTTTATCCCCATGGTGATACCAATTACATCTTGAGCGTTGAAGCCACATCATCTCCTAAGCAATTTTCTAACTCAAGCTAGACCTCATCACGTTTCTTGCACCAATAATCAATATTCAAATTTTGCTTGTTAATTCTCTCCAATTCAGAAAGTAAAGCTGCTTTCCTAACATTAATATCTTCAAACACATGTCAATTCCATTTTTGAGCTTCTAGCTTGAAATTCGTAACATTATTATCCCAGCAATCATAAACATTCCATGACTTCACCACCTTTAGGAAGCGATCATATGTAATATGTTATCTACCTCTCCTTCCTTTATCCGTTAAATGAAGCAACAACAGGCAATGGTTGGATTTTAATTTTGGAAGATGCAAGACTGATACTGAAAGGAAAGTCCCCAACCATGAAGAATTAGCAAGGAACCTATCAATTATGTTGAAAGACATGCCTCGATTCCAAGAAAACATATAGGACCTTGATAAGGAAGCTCATCTAAACTTCTCTCATTCACCCAAGCAACAACATTTCTATCTGGTCCCATCTGGCTTTGGCTTCCTAAACGGCATTCATCAACTTTCAAAGTGACGTTAAAATCACCCCCAATACACCATTGACTAACACCTGCATCCTCAATATCACATAATTTCTGCCATAAGCAATGTCGTTGAGCCTAGTTCAGGTGTCTATAAACAACCGACAAATCCCAAGCATCCACCTTATTCTTATTAAACACCCCAAAAACAACTTGAACGTGCTTACTAATCACTGTAAAATCCACATCCTCTTCCCAAAAACACAAAATTTCACCACTAAATCCCATAGCTTCCATAACCTCAAAATTCTTGAACCCCCAATGATGAGCAAGCATCCCAGCCTTTTCACTTTTATGTCTCATCTCTTGTAAAGCAAGAAACTGAAAACCAAACTTCTTATGTAGCTCCTTAGCCAGACCTGAAAATGACCTACCACCAATCCCTTTAGCATTCCAAATACAAACATTAATATCCATAACAAACATTATAAAATACCACGCTCAACAATGGTGATATCCACCCATTGCGTCAACATTAGACAATACCTCCGCTTATTCCCCATGAGCCTCCGATAGAGGATTAGATCAAACATAAAAGTTTCTTCGTTCCTTTGCATCGGGACCTAATGGATTGTCAGTACCCAAAGGTATTGTCCAAGCCTCTGGATTCCTACTTCCTTACATCCTATTTTGCTGCACCTAGCCTTCAAAAATACTTTGAGTAACCAATTGTAGCATGATGCCAATATCTGTACTTAAATCTACTTTAATGGACTTATTAGTATTTAGACTCAGTGTCCCTTTTGTATTTGAAAGCACAACCACATCACTATGCAGCCCGTGTTCTTTATTTAGCCCAACATCTTTTTTACTCAACCAGATTCTGAGATCCCATATATGGCTTGACCCGTGTCTTTATATTCATCTGTCCAACTGAAGCAAACTTCCCAGCTCTTTTAAAATTTTCCATGTCATTCTTCCCTGCATCATTATTCGTACCTGGATGCTCTACAATTTGTGCATGTGCATTATTTGTATTAAGCATAATTGACACATTACTGTTACCCTCCTCAACAACGCTTGAAACTGAGATCCTCACTCCCCCATCGTGGGATTCTCTCGCTGATATCTCCCCATCTCACCACCTTTCCTGTTATAGAAACTGGTGTAAAGTACGACGGCGCCATTGCACCACCATCCAAGATTCAAATTGAGCCTCAGGCTCCTCCACTCCCATCTCTCCTTCAGGATTCCCCCCACCTCCAACGCCAAGGGCCTTTGAATCGATCCACCTCCTTCCCCCCACCTTTTCCATGTGTACTACTGCATCCCTCATCATCCAAAGCCCCCTTCTTCATTAGACAATATGCTAAATCATGGCATTAGCGACCATAATTCAAACAAATGACGTGCATGTTTTCATACTGAATCTTGATTTCCTTGCCATTAACATACACCATCGAGAATAAAGGAGACTTTAAGTCAAATTTGACACAAATGCGAGCGAACTGACCGTTCTTACCGCACATTGTATTAGTAGCCACTTTAAGAACCTACCCTACCTAAGAACCAATAACATATAAGGCTCCTTTATTATAATAATCCAAAGGCAACATCGCTTTTCGAATCCAAGTAGAAATTTTTGTTAGCACTTCGGCCTCTGGGTCAAAATCTTGTTTCCACGGCTGAATTGATAAGTAATAATCAAACAATAGCCACAGACTACCTTTAAGAGCCAGTTTGTAATTATGAAGATCAATAAACTGCACCATGAAGAACCCTGAACCCATATCGATTGTATCCACCTCCCAATACCTCATCCATAATTGCTGTACTTTTTTATCCAGGTACTCTGGATTCACCATACGTCCCATCAATTTAACGGTCAATGCATTCTTCCATCGTCGGGCCAAAAGTTCCTTCTCTTGTGGCAAGAAGATAACATTCAGTCCCTTTGGGAGCTTCTTAATCCTAACCCTATTGTTTCACCTCTAATCACTCCACCAATCCTCTACTTCCTCATCCCTCTCCTTTTCCCTAGTAACAACCTCCTTAAAAGACCTATAGTTATTCTCCTTCCCACCAGGAGCACTCTCAGTAAGGATCTCAGGGGTCTCATCATGCATCCACTCCTCATCTCTTTGAACCGTAGAATGTTTAACAGTAAAGGTCCCATCCCCGGCTCTCGCTTTCTTACTGCTTCATTTCATAACATCCTTTTCCTCCAGCGACAGTGTCGAGATCTCACTCTCGCTATTGCTCACACTCATCCTCGATTCCCCTTGCATCTGCTACCACATACTCTGATTTAGGTCCTTATCACTAATTAATCTTTTAATATAGGACTTTTCCCTAATTTTTCCTTTAGTACTTTATACACGTAAAATTTTGGGTTAAGGTGTTTCTAGCACTCTGAAATATTTTCCTAGATAAACAGTTTAGTACCCTAAAGTATTTTAGGGTTCATTCAACACTCTGAATTATTTTTCTAGGCACGTCCAGTACCCTGTAGTATTTTGTGATCCATCTATCACTCTAAAGTATTTCATTCAAGCACATCCAATGCCATAAAGTTGCTACTAAAAAAATATTTTAGGGTCTTTATGGTTAAAGGACTTTTTCGGAGTTAATGATGAGGTTAAAATTGCTCCTAAAAAATACTTATGGGAAAAATTATTTCTCTTTCCTTTTTGAATAATACTTTAAGGTATTGGCCTGCATACAAAAAAATATTTTAAGATGTTATGATGAAACACATGAAAAATACTTCAGGATATACATGTCCCACGCACAAACCATTTTTTTTCCTTTTTTAATAAGAGAGGTTGTAGGCATTAATAATCTGGCCGAGATCGAAACCATCTCTTAAAGGGAATTTTTAGTGCCACTAGGCTACAATATTATATAAGCAAACAAAAAGAAAGGAGCAACCACCAAATCTTCCCATTATATCATTTAAAAAAAACACACACACAAAGAAGAGGCATCAACCACCAAATTAGCGGCAAGAATGTAGGAGAGTGTGATTGGTTAGGTGTTGAGATAACAAATACTCCCTCCAATCCTTAATATAAAATATATTTACCTAATTTGATTAGATTATAGAAATTAGTTAAGTTAGTTAATATGAAATGTATTTTCTAAAACTCTATGGCTAGTCATCTTTCTTTATTCCTTTCTATTCCATCCCTCCTTAATTCTTGTTGAGGGAGCATCAATAAGGGTATATTAGAAAAATATTGACAAATATAAAAAATTATGTATTAATTATATTTCGGATCAAGATTAACTCCCCAAATAGATTTTATATTAAGGACTGAGGAAGTACTTAAAAATGATTTCTCATCTGAATACTTGAGAGTATGATAAAAAAAAGTACTTGAAACAAGTTTTAAACAGAAAAACAAGATCTGGAAAGCCAATATGTTGAAAATAGAAATTCAAAATATTTGAATGGTCAAGAATTTAGAGAATAGAGAACGTAAACCGTAAATCACTCGAGAATTCTTCACTATATGTTGGGCACTATAAAATAGTATTAACATCGCAATTGATATATTGAATGGAAAAAAAATATTGTGCAAAAAAAGAATGGAAAAAAAAATATAAATTATGGATCCATCTTTGAAAGAAAACCAAGAAACCTAAAATTATAAATACAAATGAAGAAATATTTGGAAGTAATAAATAACAATATTCATCATTAATCTCTAAAGAATAAATTACTACATCTGCTCCTTAATATGATAGCTAGTTAACTTTGTTTTAAGAAATTAAAGAAGTTAATTAAGTTGACTCTTGTACTAAGTACCGGAGGGAGTATCTAATGAAAAAAAGGATAGATGGTTCTATATGATTAGAGAACTTGAATAATAGATATATATACAAGCAACTTGATTTAAGTATTGTCCACTAGAAACTTAGATTTTATAATAATGAACTTTTTGAATAATTAGACTTTTTTTGTTAATTATACAGTGTTGATTAATATGGTTAAATTTTTCTTTTTAGTTTGGATAATACTCCGTACAATTAAAAAAAATATGGATGAGATTAATATCCAAAGATAATGTCATCTTACAATCTAACTTAACAATTAGTGCAGATATTATTAGTAGATATTGTATTCCTCTCTCAAATATAGTTGACAAAAATTATGTTTATAAATGTATAGTATTAAAAAATCTTATTTTTTAAAAAAAATCTTATTTCTCCTTATCTTATAACTTAAAATATCGGTTGAATCTTATATATATGAATGTGAATATAATAGACATCTTTGTTCTAATATATACATAACAAACATAACATAATATAATAGAACACGTGTGTATTATATACTTAACTTTTATTATTCAAAAAGAAAACTATATTTATAGGAAAATCATTTCAAGTTTAAAATTTAAAAGGTTAATGGGTAGTAATAATACCCATAAACTTTTCTCAAAAGTGTACCTAGCAATCTAGCACCATAAATTTTACTTGAGAGCAAAACAACCTATGAACTTCTCAAAATAGGGGTGAAAATACCACAACCATTAATGAAGATAGGATGTAAAATGAAAGAGTAAGAAAAACTAATTAAAATATTTTAACCTTATTTCTCTGATTTTTATAAATCTAACCCACAAAAATTTTTCCTTCCCTCCCCTTCCCTCCAAATCCTTCATACCAAACAAACCCTAATGAATGTCCTATACTTTGTTAGTGAACTTGTATGGCAGCATTTCTCCTTGGCTATCCTTTTCCACCTGCATATTTCATGCATATTTGAAGATGAGGATGTTCGTATAAGTTGAGGGATGGAAGGCCATAGTGGGTACCAAACTGTGGCCACATTTCTTCTAATTTTGCCACCAGTGGATGTAAACCCAAAGGATGATGAATCTGAAGATGATGTTGGCCAACTAGCCCGCTAGTGACCTCAAATTTCTACATTGTTATAAGCTAAATCTTGCCAACAATTGTTTTATGTGACCCTAAATTTCTCTTACCATTTCTTCATTTTAATTAATGGTGGATAAGGAGAGTTTGAGTTCAGACAATGGTGATAGAGTTGGAGTGAGAGAGAGGGGAGAGGGGGGACGATCTAGAGGAGGGAGAGGGTGGGGGAGAGAAAGTGTGGAGATTTTTTTTAATTAAATAATCATTTAAAAATTATATTGTGGGGCCCATATAACAGAAGTTTGTTTCTATTAACTATTGTGATATTTTTGCCCCATGTTGAGAAGTTCATAAGCATTTTCCCCAAAGTAAAGTTTATGGTGCTAGATAGGGCTGTGCACTGGGCTAGATGGGCTGCCCGATGGTCAGCCACAACCCGCACATTTATTTCTAGCCCGTGCTCGTCGAATGCCCACTAAAACCTATGTCAAATGGGTTGAACTAAACCCGTGTGGGTTTGAATGGGCATGGGTAGCCTGATAGTGCACTTTTTTCCACAAGAAAAAAAACTTAATATGTAGCTACACTTCTACCACATTGTTGCCAATAATTTCTTAATATAAATTACAAAAAACACTAATAATAAAGTATCATAATCCTCATCATTCCTCATTAAAACCACATATGAAATGACATGCACAAAATTATCAATATCAACCTCTTTCAATTTGGGAGGACTTGTGTAGCCAATTTTGAGTACATATGAGTGCCTCAATCATCTTTAAAGATAAGGAGCTTCTAAAAGTACCTAGAACTCAACCCTTAGTACTAATAAAAGTAGATTCTAAAGACACTGTGGATACTGATGCAGCCAACAAATCATGTACAATCAAATTTAGAACTTTATATTTGGAAGCATGCACTTTCCATCATGTCAAAAGGTCAAAATTTGATTCACAATATTCAATTAAATCGTCTTGATGATATTTACCCACATTTGAAAGCTGCTTAACCCTCTTAGTCACAGTCTTTGCACTAGCTAAAAACTTCTTAAATGTTTGATCAATGGTAGACAAGGACATTTTAGTTCCAACCTCTCGAACTAAAACATTTTCAGCATCAACACTATCATCCAATTTCTATAATGTTGACTTAGACTAAGATTCGGATGCTTCATTATAAGTAATGAAGCTATCATATACCTATGCAAAATATCCATAATCTGCTTTAACTTAACTTCACACTATATCGCATCATGGAAAATTGCTTCCAAAACAACTTTGACTTCACCTTATAATATAATATATTTATATTTAAACATATATTTTATCTCACATATGTGATAAATAATTAAATTAATATGAGCTCTTTTGCCTAAATTAATACTTAAATATGTATATATTTAACACACACACACACACACACACACACACACACATGGATGGGCATGGGCAGCCCGAGGGTGAGCCTGTAGCCCATCCTATTTATTACACATGCCCGCCCATTTAAGCCTGCTCGTTATGGGCCTTTCTTGGGCAGGCCAGAATGTGCAATTTTCCACTAGGCCTTGGGGGCTTACTGGGTTGTGGGCTGTTACACCCTAAATTTTATTCGTAAAAAATTCTTGAATATTTGAATATACCCAAAGGAATAAAATGGTGAATTTTTATGCACTTAAAGTAGCCAAAATGTTGGAAATAGTGGTTACATGAAATTTTGGCTAAGTAAGACATAAAGCACAATTTTTGCCTTAATAAAGGCTTAACATTGTAGCCTAAAATTAAGTATCGAAGAGAAAAATTCTTGGCCCAATTTATGATGAAAATTTCAGGAAAAAATAAAAGGGAAGAAGGAAAACAATACTTGATATAAAAATTTAAGAAATATAAGGGTAAAATGGTCATTTGGCTAGTAAAATAAAAAGCCACTGTTTTTCCCCTTAACCTGTGTTGTTAGATGGCCAATAGAGGAGGAGGCAAGGGAAAATGTGATTGGGATATGTAACATCCCAAATTTTAAGATAAGGAAATTGAGAATAAGCCTAATTTAAGAGAACTACTAGGCCCTGATTTGGCCAATGTCATAAATAGGCATGAGTAATTCTCACCAATAATGCAAGGGCAAAATGGTAATTTTGCCAATAAAGCAAGAAATGGGTATTTTTCCCAATTATTGTAATGTGATGGGAACTAAAAAGGAACGGAAGCAAATACTAAGTAAATTAATACCCAAGAAAAGACAAAAAAGCCATTAAGCTAAGGCTACGATTAACCACATGAAGGTGGTACAATGAGATAGTTTGAGAATAATAATTCTCTCTATGAGTCTCACTAATTTATTGGATAAAGATGCATGACAAAGGAGATGAATTCTCATGCAAGAAAGTTAAAGATGTGGACTAATAAGTTTGACCACATAAGAGTCACTTTTAATGACTCATCAATATTATTCTTCATCCATTTAATCTGATTCATTCGGAAAATCGGATCAGAACGAGAGAAAACAGAGAACGAGAACGAAGGAGAGAGAGAAGAGAGAGAAATCTTTGGAGCACCGAATCTCTATCAAAACGGTGTCTTCTCTCCAAGTACCCTTTTCTAACATTCTTCTACTCATCACGAGCTTCAATTCTATGGATTCGGATTCTCGATTGGAGGCCGTTGGTGCCGTCTCGCCAGTCGGAGTGTCGCAGGAATTCTGAACCGAATTCATAAACGAGTTAAGGTAAGTGTATGCTTCCTTTCTACCATTTGGTTTATTGATTGCATGAGTATAGGAGAAGTTGGGTACTATGCATCTCTTATTAAATTAATGCATTTTAACGGTCCAAACAATATCTAATGCTTGCATAACTAGTTAATCATGTGATTATAAGTAAAAGGGAGATGATTAGGCAAGACAGAACGAGAAACCGACATAACTCTTCTGAGAACTCATAATTGCTACTAATTGTGTGGCATGATGAAGGAATTGGAATTTCATCAATTGGATGATTCCATTGAGTTCGGAAGAGCGAAATGAGTAAGTTTCATGTTAATGTCGGAGTAAGAAAAGGCCTGGTGTGAGAAATGATCGAATTACCCTTAAAGCACTAAGTAATGGCTGTCAAGGGGTATTCTTGTCATTTAGGGCCTTAATTTGAGTAAACCGAGGTCACCAATAAATTCTACACGTGAAATTGTGTAGGATCACCTTAAGTCAATAATTGGGTACAAATGGGCATAAGCTAAGTCTTAGGGGTATTTTGATAATTCTACAACTATGAGTCTTGATAACCAACACTATGAGTCTAGAATGAGTTACAAGCAATCAATAAATCATTTATCCTAAATGTGCATTTTAGGATATATCGATAGACGAGCCGGAATCGGAGCTGGACCAAGAACGAGCTGGAAAGGTTATATTCCAGGTAGTAACTTCCTTCTTACATATACTATGTGATAACTATTATGAATGTCATCCATTGTAGCATGAACTAATGTTCTAAACAATCATTCGCCATGTTGAGGTCGGGGACCTAACAGGGACACTAAGTTGACCAAGGTGCGGATGTATAGTTTCACCTTGGGCAAGTGTACATACGAACATACGATCATCTTACATGCCATGACATTGCATATCTATTTCACACCCTATTTGTATGTAAGCATGTTACTACTGAGATTCTCTCGAATCTTACCCTTTCCATACAAAATGTAAGTTTCCAGCAGTTGTCAATGGCTCGATAAGCGAGGAGGACGATTCTGTCAACCGGAGGTTGCAGACTAGAGCAAGAAGAGGACGTTGGTTATCTGAAGGCTATGTATGATTTGGAAGGTTATAGCTATTTGTAACCCCTATGAAAACTATGTATCATTATCAAGCATTATTATTATCATTATTGTTGTTGTAATAATATCAGTATAGTTATTCTATTGCTATGTGCCCTGTGTTGTGTAATCGCGACTCTGAGTAATATAATTGATGGGATGGGAGTCCCTACAATTCTTCCGCGTTATGCTACTCTGAGCAATAAGAGCATAAGATTGATTTATGCTCATAAGGACGGTCCTTACATTTTTGGTATTAGAGAATTAAGGTCGTTACATTTTTGGTATCAGAGCATAAGATAGGTTTATGCTCCTATTTAAGGGTCCTTACAGGATACATAAAGGGACATGTTGAAGCTTAATTTTCCATATGGAAAAAGAAGTTGTAAAAAAATGGCAAGAGATATTTCAAGAAGCTATTTGGCTCTTTCAAGAGGCCATAATTTTGGCTAAGAAAGGAAAGGAAAGAGAGAAAGAAGTCTTAGAGAAACATGAAGCAAGAAGAAGAGACAAGATGTTCAAGAAGCCAACTTAGGTAAGTTTGGTAGCAAAATTCATGTATTATTGTCTCTAATCTCTTGAAAACCTATTCTAATCCTTAAATCCTTCTTGAAATCATGTGAAACAAGAAGAAAATCAAGACAAACAAGGTGGAGAAGGTGACGATTTTGGAAGAGAAAGAAGAGGAATCAAAAGGTAATCATGATACCTTGCTTAACTTGTTGATTAGTTGTTGTTGTGGATGAAATTGGTTGAACTCTTGGTTTGGTTGGCTTGATTTTATGATTTGGGATGCATGAACCCTAAGAGAAAGTGCTACCCAAATTTTGATTAATCATGTGGGAAGTGTAATTAAAGGGTTTAAGAAGTTATTTAAGGTGAAAAGAAGGTGTTTTGTTGATTAAAATGAAGAAACTCCATTTTTCCAATTTTACATGAATTTTGGCCAGGGGAATTTCTAGGTGTTTGATCTGGAATATCATGGATTTGATGATCCTATTGTGTTTAGAATGGAAAATTGTGTTGGGAACAAGTGAAAGATGAAGTATAAAAGCTTTAGGGTGTGAAATGACAATTTTACCTCTAAAACCCTAACTTTGTGGCTGTTAAGGGTAATTCTGGAAATGCAGTGAGATTTTTCCAAAACTGAGGTCAAAAAGGAATTCTACACGAAAAATTGTGTAGGAATAGCTCGGGTCATAATTTTTGAAAAAGTACAATTATACCGAGTACAAAGGGAATTAAATCGGATTCATAAGGGGCATTTCGGTAATTACATATTTTGGGTAGAGATAACCAACTTTAAGAGTATTGGAATAAGGTATGAATGAGTAATAACTCATTTATTCTCGCTTTGGAATTTTAGGATTTGATATTTTCTCGAGCCGGACAAAGATTAAAGGATTGGTATTACCTAGGCTTTGTAAATAATTCCATGTAGTAATTCTATCTTTTGTAACACCCAAAATTTTATTCACCAAAAAGACTTGAATATTTTGTTATATTCAATGGAGTAAAATGATGTATTTTGGTGTACTTGAAGTAGTCAAATAGTAGAAATAATGATTATATGAAATTTTTGGCCAAGAAAGACATAAATCCTAATTTTTATCTTGATAAAGGCTTAACATTGAAGCCTAAAATTTAATTTGAAAGGGCACAATTTTTGGCTCAACAAGCATTGAAAATTTTGGCCAAAAGAAAGGGGAAGAAGAAAATGGCAATTGGTTTAAAAAATTCAAGAAAATGTAAGGATAAAATGTTCATTTGGCGAAAGAAAATAAAAAACCAATATTTCCCCTAAAATATCAAGGAAAGTCGGCCAAGGAAGAAAGGTGCAAGATGGTACATGATTTTGCCACATATATGGATATAGAGCCAGGAAAACAGGGCGGCCCATTTAGGCCATGAATTTGTAAAAGCCGGGCTTAAGATTTTTACCTCAAAATTGAAAGCGGGCCTAAAAGGGCCAACCCTATAGAGCCTAGGGCCTAAAAGGGCCAGCCCTTTTAGGCCTGTATATATATATTTTATTTTTTTAAATTATTTATATGATAATAATATTATTGATTTTTTATATTTTGTTAATGATGTTGCAAATATTTAGTTGTTATTATCTTTTTTAGAATTAAGTTTCATAAGAATATCTTGTATTAAGAATCCAAAAAATTTAAAAATTATAAAATATTTTTCTTATTTCATAAGTATTCTTACCAATTTTGTATTTTTTTTACTTATTTTCTAGTTATTGTTTTGTTTATATCATGTGTTGTTTATTTTGTTGACTACTTACACTTTTCAAGACATATTTATAAGAAGTATTTTTAATTTTGTTAAGTCTTTTCATTAATTATTTATAATTGTGTTATGAGGACAATAGTTTACCTTTGATTATTTATGATTTGGTTACTGTGTTTGTTTGTTGCATGTTGTGTACCATTTACACCTTAATTTTAACAACATTTATCTTTTAAATTAGGAATTTTATTGTTATAATTTTTTAAGAAAATTAAAAATAGTAAAAATTATTAAAATAGCTTCGACCCTGTAGGATTAGCCCTGACCCTTATGCTTACGGGACGAGCTTCAAAAAATGACTATTTTTCTTTAGCTGGGCTTAAAAGAGTTGGCCCTTTTAGGCCTTGGCCCATGAAAGGTTAGCCCTGTAGGGCCGACCTGGCCCTTTTTCCCAACTCTATATGGACATGTGGAAGCAAGAAAGTGTCATATGGAAAAAGAAAGAATAAAATAATAAGTGACATGTGCAAAATTCTAATAAAATAATATATATTTGAGGAGGTGGAAGATGACACTAGAAAAACTCATTAAACCCTTCTCAAAGCCATATTTTATGTCATAGAGAGAGGGAAGAGAGAGAGAAGCATCTTGAACAAGGCAAGAACAAAGAAGAAAGAAGAAGAAGACAAGAGCAAGAGACAAGCTTCTTGGTCAATTTTCACTAGGTAAACCACCTTTCTAGCTCAAAAACTCTTCATGAATCTTGTTCCCCTCTTCAAGAGCTTCATTTCTAGGGTTTTTTTTGAAGAGAAGGTTTTTTGAGCCATCTTGCAAGAGCAAGAGTTGGAAGATCAAGAAAAGAACTCAAGAAGGAGCAAGAGCATCATTTTGGCATATATGTTGCTTTGTTTGGTTGAGCTTTTAGGACTTTTTATTTTTTCCTAATTTTGGTCATCTAGGATTTGTTAAGGTTCATGAAGCTTTGACCATATACATGTGACTATATGTTGTGTTGGAAGCATATAAGCTAAGTTTGGTGGTTAAATTGTAAATTCTTGAATTGTTGAGTAGAACCCTAATTTTTTGGTCTGAACAGGACTTTAAGAAGAATGGGAATTTAATCATTTTGATGCTACCATTGTATTCTACATGAAAAATGGTGTGGGAATAGGCCCTGATTATAAATTCTATGTCATTAGAACACAAATTGAAAGTTTCAATTTTTCTGTTCAATTAGGGTTTCCCTTGCGTGGTAGAGGTTTGCAATGTGTTTTGAATAAAGCAATGGTGTCTAATGCCTATGATATTTTCTAAAATGTAAGAGGACTCAATAAGATTTAATTTGATAGGTCATATAGCTCATTTAGACCTGTACACTAAGAGTTATGTATTTTTGAAGTTAGCCAAGTGAAACTGGTAATTTTTTGTAATAGTGTCCAATAAATAGTAATTCTGGAATGATGTTCACCTAATTGGCTTGACGGAATATTTTTCCATCAAAATAGACCTAATAAGGGTCACATGGCCTTTAGAATTATAATGCCCCAAATTTTGGGATCAAAGGCTTGAGGTTTAGCCTGGATTAAATGGACTGTTAGACTCTGGTTTAGCGAATGTCCAAGTGAGGAATGATATTTATCCTAAAATTCCTTAATATCTTTGGATATTAAAAAGGAAATAAAAGGTAAGGGCAAAATTGTAATTTTACCAAAAGAGGAGAAATGATGGGTTTTCCCTAATATTCCCTATAATTTGAGTTGGATGGGAATTAAAAGGAGGAAAATGACTACTTGGTAATTAATAAGCCCAAGCGGGTAAATTATTATCAAGTAAAGTCAATAAGCGGAGAAGCTTAAGGCTTTGGTTGACCACTTGAGGTGGTATAATGAGATAATTTGATAGTGAATTATACTCTTTTATTTCTCATTAATATTAGTGGAATGATGAAGGAAAAGAGAAAGGAAACTTGTTATGCAAGAAATGAGATAGGTGGACTAATTGAGTAAAGGCCACCTGGATGATTTTAATTAATCATCATCCTTAATCATTTATTCACTTTCTTTCCTACGTTCGGATTAAAAGGGGAAAGAAGGAAAGAGAAACAGAACAGATGAGAATGAGAAACGAAAGAACGAGAGAGATAGACGGAGAACGAGAGGAGAGAGAGAAGAGAGAGAAAACTATAATTCGCCGGAACTCTACCGAAACAGCGTTTTCTCTCCAAGTACCCAGTATAAACATTCTTCTACTCATCCTGAGCTTTGATTCTATGGTTTCGGATTCTCATTTGGAGATGGTTGGTGCCGTCTCGCCGACCGGAGTGTCACCGAAATTCTGAACCGAATACAGAAAGGCGTAGAGGTAAGCGTAAGCTTCCTTTCTACCATTTTGGTTTGTCGTTTGGATGAGTATTTTGAGAGTAGGGTACTGTTCATCTCTCGTTCAATCAGTGTTTTGGGGGCCAAAATGATATCCAATAGATATCTAAACGGCTAATCATGTAAGAAGGAGTAGAAATGAGGGTATTAAGTCAAAGAAAGGGAGGAACCGACACAACTCTTCTGAGAACTTTATATTGACTGTCATGAGTGTGGCATGAGGATAGAGTTGGAATTTCATCGGTTAGATGATTCCATTCAGTTCAGAGGAGCAAATTGTATAGGGTTCATGTTGTGAAGAAGTGAGAAAAGGCATAGAGGGTGAAATGACCAAATTACCCTTATGGCTCTAAATAGGGGCTGTTAAGGGGTATTTTCGTCATTCAGGCCTGAATTTGACTGATCTAAAGTCATAAATGGATTCTACACGTGAAATTGTGTAGGATTGGCCCATGTTGTAATTTCTGTAAAAGTACAGTTGGGCCGGGCTTCCAGGGGCATTTTGGTAATTTAGCGTAATTGGGCTAAGTTATCAACTAATACGAGTCTAGAATGTTATAAGGATGAGTAGTGACTCATGTATGCTATGTTTGGGAATTCTAGGACTCGATGGATGGTGGTGCCCGAATCGGAGCAAAGATGAAGGATTGATGACGGACATGAAGTCCGACAGGTAGTGAACTTACCTTTCCTGCATGTGTATGATATGTATATCTTGTATTGATTATGTGATTGCTATGCATGTTTATGTTGAACATGTTGATTGATTAAAGCTCTGTTATATTTGTGTAATGGCCATATGTATGTCATAACATCGAGCACACAACATGTCATTATGTTGGCATGAAATAGTGTAGGCAAGCATGTCATGCATTCATATATATCTGCCATGCATAATGGTACTGTTCGCTATTGAGATTCTCTCGAATCTCACTCCTCCCAACAATAATAGTGACAGCTTGATGGATGCATGAAAGTAAGCACGGAGGAGATACGGAGATGTGAAGTGAAGAGAAGATCGTAGGCGGGGCACTACGTTGTGTTAAATGTAATTGATTTACATTTGCTCATGTATATGATGTGTGTATGTATGAAAATGAATGAATGATTGTTGTTAAAGCATCGAATCGCTCTAATGTATGTAAAGTATGATGACCGGCTTTTAGTTATTTAAAATATCGCTCGCTTACTATGATATATGGAACTAAGAGCCGGTGAGGTGTTGTAAGGAAGGGTGTCACAAGAATCACTACAATTGGACATCTGTACAAAAAGATATGAATTTTCAAAGTTTAATGAAAATTCTACCAACTTTTACTAATGTGTGAAATTAAAAGGTAATGCTACAATATAATTACCTTGAATTCTAAGGGTAAAGATGACCAACTACATGAATTTAGAAATAATTCATGAATGAGTAATAACTCATTTATTATAAATTTGAAATTTAGGGACGTGAGAATTGCCCGAGTCAGATCAAGATTAGTAGACTCACCAACTAGGCACTGGAAATGATTTCAAGTAGTAACTATATCTCTCATATTCTATGTGAATGATTATATGAATTGTTTTCCATGTTCTGTTCAATGATATATGAATGGCAATAAATCCTAAAGCTGGGTGTGGGAAAAGTACAAGTACCACCCTGAGGGAAAAGCACAAGTACCTCTTGGCCAATGGGTATCCAGTCAAGGTCAGCCAATATGATTGATGATAAGTCTGTATGGCATAATTTCTCGCTGGGTGTGGGAAAAGTACAAGTACTACCCCATAGGAACATCACAAGTACCATGAGGCTAGAGGGACCCAGTTTGAGTGATATGACAAATATGGACAGGTTGTTGCTTGCTCTGGAACATTGATTTGATCATGATGTGACAAATAGGGATCAAAAGATTATTTTGATCTAAACAAAATCATCGCTTTAATCCTAAACATTGACAGACATGTGCTCAGCATTATTATTTGCTGCATCATATATGTTGCATTGCATATATACCTTTCGCATTTTATATGATTGATAGCATGTTACTATTGAGATTAGTATGAATATTATCCTTTCCATAATTTAAAATTAATTCAGCTAGAGGAAGCAGCTCAGAGGGCAAAGCGGCAGTAACCGGAAATTAAAGGTCTAGTGCTGATCAAGAAATTTTTTGTTGGTTATCTGTTAGCCTTTCTTTGTATTTGAGATTTGTATTGTAATATGTACAAACCCTGTGGGAATTTTCTGTAATGTAATGAAGAATTTTATATTAGTATAACTTTTGCTATTTCTGTATGCCCATTGAACTATGCGTTAATACTTTGATAAATGTCAAAATGTTAAGGGGTTTGACATCTCTCATATTCTATATGATTGTTAATATGCATTGTTTTTCATATTCTGTGTAATGACATGTGAATGTCGGTAATTCCTAGACCTGGGTGTGGGAAAAGTACAAGTATCACTCTGAGGGAAAATCACAAGTACTTCTATGGCTAGTGGGTACCCAGTCTAGGTAGGTCAGTGGCAAGTACGGACAAATAGTTATCATGTAACATCCCACTTTTTATTCACCAATATTCCTTGTATGGAATTGTGACATTTAATGGAATAAAATGGTGAATTAAAGAGCACATTAAATGATAAAACAAGACAATTAGTGGTCACACACAACATGATTATGTTTGTAACACAAATTGTAAGAATTGAGATTTTGTTGCTAGTGTGTTTTTCCACGTGGTAGTCTTGTTATGTGACATTTTTAAATAGGAAAATGATGTACAATGCCTATGATAATTTCTAGAATGAAATTATACTTATCATTAAGCTTTAATTTGATAGGTCATATAAGTTATTTGGAGATGTTACACAAAGAGTTATGTATTTTTTACGTTAGCCAAGTGAAACTGGCAAGTTTCTATGGAAGTGTCCAAAAATGGTAATTTTGGGAATTCTGAGCATCTAGTTGGCTAAAGGCTATATTGTTTCTTAAACATATACTTAACAAGAGTCACATAGTCCTTAGAACCATAGTAATTGGACATCTATAAATAAAGATATAAATTTTCAATGTTTGATGAAAATTCTGTCAGCTTTTTATCAATGTGCGAAATTGAAAAGGGTAATGGCAAAAATGTATGAGCAAAATACTCATTTTCCTAAATAAAATCAAAAGCCAATATTTTCCCCTTGTCTCATGATGTTGGACGGCCAATAGGGAAGCAAGGAGGGAAATATATACTTGGTCCAAATTAAAAGTAAGAAGGAAGCATTTTTGGCCAAAAGGAAAAGTCAAAAAGTAAACACATGTTAATTTCCATTAAAATATAATTTTGTTAAGGAGGTAGATTGAGATATTTTAAGAGATCATAATCCTCTTCTAAGAGCCCTCAATTTCGTCCAAGTAAGAGGAAGGAAAAAGGGAATAAATACTTGGCTCAAATTAAAGCAAAAGGAGGCATGATTGACCAAGTTTAGAAAGATGATGACTTTGGTCAAATATCTCATGCTAATTAATAATTTCATATTATTATTTAAGGAGGAAAAATAGGGATAATTCAAGAATCCCTTTTGGTTATTTCCAAGAGCCACTTTCGTCCAACATAAAGAGAGTAATTATGGTCAAGGAAAAGATGAAGCACTAAGTCAAGAACATGTGCGAAAATCCCATTAAATAATATTATTTTGTGGAGGTGGAAATGGCTTATCCAAGAAGCTAATTTTGCTCTTTCAAAAGAGCCATATGTCGTCCAAGTTGAGAAAGAAAGAGAGAGAGAGAGCAACTTGAAGAAAACACAAGAACACAAAGAGCAAGAGTTAAAGAGCAAGATCAAGGTGAGTTTGGGTGCAAATTTTATATGCTCTTGTCTTCAATCTCTTGTACACCTCTTCTAATCTTCACATCCTCATTGGAAACACATGTAGCAAGAGCAAAATCAAGAGGGAGAGAGAGGAGGAGGCCAAGGTTTAGAGAGGGAAAGAGGAGGATCAAGAGGTAATCCAATAAACCTTGCTCCTCTTGTTGATTCTTGATGGTTGTTGGTATTGGATTAGGTTTGTGTCTTTGTTTTCATGGTTTTATGATTTTGGGATGTTGAAACTCTAAGATTTTATGCTGCCCAAATCCTCATTGATCATGTTCATTAGGTGTTTGGGTGGTTAATCATGGGATTATAAGTGAAAAGGAAGTGTTTAACCAAGTGGAATCAAGAAAATCCATGTTTCTCTTTAACTTCCAGATTTTGTCCAGGGGAATTTTTGCCATGTTGGAGCTCAAATTTGGTATTTTTAATGATTATATTGGATTTTACACAAAAAATTGTATAGGAATATATGTGTTCATGATTTTTGGATGAATATATATAAATCTGGAATTGTAAGAAGTTTAGAGGAGATGCTATTTGATTAGTTACACTGGAAGCAGTTATGTTGTGAAATATTTTTTGATAGTCAAACCTAGTCTAAATATTATGAAACTTTACGGTGTTACATTAGATATGAAGAGATTTAATTTGATGGGTGGAACATAATTTTTGGACTAGTAGATAAAAAGATATGATTTTTCAAAGTTGAGCCTTGTTTCTGGAATGTAATCTGGAATAGAGGAGGTTTGGTGAATTTTTGGAAATGATGTGATTGTAATGGCCAGACTTAGGTATATTTCCATAAAATTAAACTTAAAAATATTTATATAGGATTTAGAACCAGTCAATTTGGAGTTTCCTAGAATTAATTATGGATTTTTAAAGTTGACTGTAAAGCTTGTAGTTTTTTGGAAAACTGTAAAAATACACTGTGCAGAGTTGTACTGTGCAAAAAATGTTGTAACTGTTAGATCCTATGTTTTGATGATAACAAAATAGGATAAAAAATATTTCATGTTAAACAAATGTTTTTTAGTGTTATGATAAGTATGTTTAAGTATGCAAAGCAATGTTAAAACATGGTACAAGACTCTAACTCAAAAGGAGAAACTTCTGCCAAGTTCAGTAAAGGATCACTCGAGTGATGGAGTCAGAAAAATGACCAAGAAGGCTCTGCCAGATTTTAGAAGGTATCACTTGAGTGATGAGGTAAGTATAGACAGGTAAAACTCTCTGCCAGATTTTTCAGTGGATCACTTGAGAGATAGACATGGTTCAGTCGAGTGGGTGCTCGAGTGATGCACTGTGCATTGAGTATTTTATCCAACCAAAGTTCTCTGGAAAAATTTATTCTTTGTACTTCACTGATTAAATATTTACTCTATGAGAGAGATTTTCCTACAAACTCAATATCTTCTATTGAGATAATTTAAAGTTGTGGAACCTTAAGTTGGGATTTGAAATTACCTTGTGTAAGGGGGAGGGAGTGTCCAGGAAGGAGCTTGCGTTGTATTGAGGTACCAAGAACCCACTAAATCTTGGAAGTTATAGTGAAAGGCTCAATTTGTTGCTACAATTGTACACTTCAGTGATTTCTCTCTTTACTCTAACTGTGTGTTTAAGATTATTGAATTTTATTTATTAAGTGTCCAATTATTCTATAATAACCAAATTCACCACCCCCTCTTGGGTGATAATCTTGCACTAACAATAATTGTGATAGATAACCAACAAATTGAGATTAAAAGGCAGTAGTAAAACAAGTAATAACCAGTTACTTGTTAACTCTAATTTATAGGAATTGGTCATAGCCTGAACTGGAATAAGAGTAGTGAACAAACATAGGAACAAAAAAAGGATTCAAGTAGTAACTCTTTCTTTCATACACTATCAGCCTGTTTGGTACGCTGGAATTGGACGGGGTGAAAATGGAATTAGGTCTCAATTCCGTGAGGGGTTTTGTTTGGTATAATGGAATTAGCTCTCAATTCCAATTTCATGTGGAAGCCAAATAAGTCAATTCCACCAAAATGAGTTCCATATCAAAAGACAAGATTTGTAATTCCACCTCCATATTTCCATCAATTACCCTCCTCCCTCCGGCAACAACGACGACCTCTCCTCACTCCAGCGACAACTATAACATCCTTAGTTTCATTTCTAGGATATAATTATATTTTAAAAATTATTTATTTATAAAAAAATAAAAATTAGTAGGTAATTTTTGAAATAAAAAGAAAAGGGGGACATGGTTAAAAAAATTATTATTAAAAAAATGAATTAAAATTATAATAAAAAAGGTTTAATTTGGATGTTTAAGGCGTTGGTAAGGTTTTTTTTCGATGAGGGCATATTAGTAATTTCACATTTTAAATACAAATATTAAATAAAAATAATATTTGAATTCCATGTACATATCAAACACACTTTTAAACCCCATATCCATATCCATTTCTATTTCCATATCCATCAAAATCAATTCCAATGTACTAAATAGGCCCTATGTGAATACTATTATGATTTATGTATGCCATTTTCTGTAACATGACAGTTCCTAGGGCACACGACCTAGTTGTGGTCTGGGATCTAGCTGAGGTACACTAGTTAAACCAGGGTTGCAAACAGTCGTTTGGCCTTAGACAGTGTGTACACAACATAGTATGAGTTTGCATCTTACATAACATGGTGCATTGCATATTTATTATCACATTTTATATGTTTGAATTCCTGTTACTACTGAGATTCACCTAAATCTCATCCTTTTTCAATATTTAAACACATTCCAGCAGAAGGTAGCGGCTCTAAGGGCAAAGTAGTGGCTACCGGCGAATAAAGTCTCGGTGCATGCAGAGACTGCTGATGGTTATTTATAGATGTAATTTTATTTCTATTAAATACTCTGTATATATTTTCAAGCCTTATGGGGATTTTCCAATATTGTAAACAAGTGCTTAATATTAGTATGTTCTCGCTATTTCTGTATGCCTTATGAACTATGCTCTAAATACTCTGCAAATATCGAAATGTTAAGGGGTTTGACACATCTACTCCAGAATATTATTGAGACTTGTACAGAAAAACAATCATCTGCTCCAGAACATTATAGCAAGTAGGGGTTATACAGTCATATGATCCTGAATAGAGCACCCAGTAAGGCCAGTAGGGGACAAATAGTCATTTGTACATGAACGTCGAGCAGAATATCATTGTAATAACTTAATGACAAGTAGGGAGAAACGACCATTTTGATCCGGACAAAATCGTCGTTTGATCCTAAACATTGATTGACAGACATGTGCACAACATTATTATCTAATGTATCATATATTGCATTGCATGTTTATTTCTCGCATTTTACATGATTGATAATATATTCCTACTGAGATTCGTTTGAATCTCACCCTTTCCGTAAATTAATACGGGTTCACTAGTACAAAAGAGAGGTGAAGTGGCACACATTTAACGATGTTTTTTAAAAAAACGCCGTAGGTGACTGTTTTATTTTTTTTTCTAAAAAAAGAAATAATAACTTATGGTGTTTTTTATTATAAGCGTCGGTAGATAGAGTTAAGATGCTACGGCGCTTCCTGACAAAACGTCATACAAGACCTTTTTTCCCTTTTTTCCTTGTCATTTTTATATCAAGTAAATCAGCTATGACATTTTAAAGTAAAGCGTCGTAAATGGTGTAATACACCAGCCACACAAATTAAATAAATTAAATATCCTCCTGCAGCAATATAATACTTCTTTATTTTTAATACTAATAAATATTTAAAAAACAAAATTAACAAAAGTATGTGAAAAAAACATACCTAAATAAAATTTCACTTTGGATTCCTGCTAGCATACAAGTTGACCTTAACCAAAAATAAAAAAAAATAATTGGTATACACACACACACACAAAAACCTTTACCTATTAAACAAAGAAGGAAAAAAACTTTTGGCATGCGTAAAGCCTTGGCCGGCGCTTTGTTATAAGCGCCGGCCAAGTTATGTGACCTTGGCCGGCGCTTGTAAGAAAGCATCGGCCAAGGTATCAAGGTGTTTTTTTCTTCCATTGTCCCTCCTCTTCTTTTCTCTCACTATTGGCCATGTTTTTTATTTTCCTCTTGTCTTTTCTACTTTTCTTTTTCTGTCAGTGCTTTTGTTCTATATCTTCATTTCTCTTTTCATTTTGGTTGCCATATTCATTTTACAGACTTGATGAACAATTTCAATTCGCTTTGAAAGCTAGCTTGCTCTCTTCTCCACCTGCAGGTAAGCTTCCTTATAATTTATCTTTTCAATACTTACTATATTATTTTATTTATTTGTCTTTCTTTTTCCCAAAATGTTGGAAAAATCATTTAGATCTGCTTAATTATTTTATGTTTTGTCTCTACTTTGGTATAAATATACTTCCCCTAATTACAATATCACACGCCAAGCTAAGTTCAGGTTATATTAGTTTAGTTTGGGGAATTTTTTTGATAGTATTACTAATTTATTATTCAATGTTCTGTTTTGGATGAAGTAATTAGTGATGCCTTTTATGTTTTTTATTTTTACAGTGATACTTTTTATGTTTTTTATTTTTAAAAATGTGTGGTTTTGGATAGCGCTTTAAGATGAAACGCCGTTTTTAAGCACATTGGCCGGCGTTTTCTTTAAAAAACACTTTACAGGGCGATATAAATTTATTTCTGCGCATGGGAGTGTCATTTTATAACTTTCTATTTTTTTCACTTTCTCCCGCACGTCTCCATTATTCTATTTGACTATGCCAAAAACAGAAGCTTCTTTGGTCCCCCCCACCTTTTACTTTCTTTATTCTTGTCTCCTCTGATCTCTCCCTGCGGATCTGTTCAACATTGGTCACCACTTCGGTCGCAGTTCTCCGATCCCATGTGTTGTTTTCAACTCTTGTCGCCACGTGCAGCCTTTTCTCTCCTGTAAGTTCCTTTTCCCCCAAAAAAATTTGTGGATATTTTTTCCTTTTTAGTTGAAATTTATCCTAAATCTGAATTGTTTGAAAAACATGTATAAATCATACATGAACAACGTAACTTAAATACTGGAGTTCTTTAATAAATAATACTTTTGCTAAAAAAAAGGTAAAATATGATAGAAGAGAGAAATTAGGTGGACGGCAGGAGACAAGAGAGAGAGAGGAAATGCAAATTAAACCGTGTATATGTTATATGTGTTGTTATTCTCTGTGGTTATTATAACGTTTGAATTGATTGGATATAATTTAAATTTGGTTAAAGTTTATTTGTAGTAGTCCTTTCAAGTTCATACCAAGTATATATACTTTTAATCTCTTAATTATAAATATGATGCTGCTGGATTAATATTTGATTGATTATGTATGACTTATAGAATTAATGTGTACTTATTTTTTTGGAAAAATTGAAATTTAATTTTCAAATGTTATGATGTCAAATTTTTTGAATTAAATAGGAAAAGATAAAAGTAATTAATAACTAACTGCATTAGACAAGCAACTAACCACTTATAAAAATATATTTAAGGTATATATAGATGGATCGAAAATGCATGTCTTCTGATCGGCGCTCAAGAGAATATATAGATGGCGTGAAAGAATTTATTAGATTTGCAAGAGAGCACACAAATGAGCCTAACAAAATCTTGTGTCCTTGCTTATCTTGTTGCTATGGAAAGTGGATTAGTCCACTGATCTGCTGATCATTTAGTCTATCATGGAATTGATCATTCATATACACGATGGATAAGACATGGTGAGACAGATGATGCAAGTAGTGATTGGGTGCATAGCACGACCGATACTTTGAATGATGAGTTCGACCTAACAAGCATGTGTGATGAGGACGATAGGCCTTCAAGAAATGCTAAATGAGGTCGAAGGGGTGCTTGATAACTGTCCTAAAGAATTTGACAAACTGAATAGTGATGCAGAGAAACCATTATATCATGGTAGCACTAAATATACAAGATTGTTAGCAGTGTTGAAATTGTACAACTTTAAAGCGTGCTATGGATTGAGTGATTCTGGTTTCACCGCACTTCTTGAACTTGTGCAAGATATGCTCCCAGAAGAAAATGTACTTCCTACTAAGACGTACGAGGCAAAACAAATTCTTTGCTCAATAACTGGCGTGGGTTTTGAGAAGATCTATGCATGCCCTAACGATTGCATATTATTTCGTAATCAGTATGCAACGTTAGAGAAGTGCCCTAAATGTAATGCATCTCGATATGTGAAGAAAAAAGGGAGAAGTCTGTTGAAGGTTGTATGGTATTTTCCCATTATTATGAGATTTAAGCGATTGTACAGGACTACAGAGATTGCTAAGCTGTTGACGTGGCATGTAGATGAACAGATTGAAGACACGAACCTTAGGCACCCTGCAGATTCCCCTCAATGGAAAAAAGTTAATCATGATTGTCCTGACTTCGCATGTGAAGAAAGGAACTTGCGCCTTACACTTTCAACTGATGGAATCAATCCCTACGGGGTTCAAAGTAGTACACACAGTACGTGGCCGGTGATCTTGATGATTTATAACCTTCCTCCACACTTGATCATGAAACGTAAATTTATGATGTTGTCCATGTTAATTTTTGGACCAAGGCAACCTGGGAATGATATAGATGTATACTTGGGTCCTTTAATTGATGACTTGAAGTTGCTTTGGGAGGAAGGCGTTAATGTGTATGATGGGAACAGGGAAGAAAGTTTCACTTTGAAAGCCATGTTGTTTGACACAATAAAATGATTTCCTTGCTTATGGTAATTTTTCCGGATATAGCATCAAAGGATATTGTGTGTGCCCCATATGTGAAGATGACACTCATTCAGTGAGACTAGATCACTGTAAGAAAAATGTCTACATGGGACATCAAAGATTCTTACCATCAAAACATCGTTGGAGGAAGTGAAAAAAGGCTTTCAATGGTGATTTAGAAGAAGGTAGCCCACCGAAGATATTGACCGGTACTCATGTATTTGAGAAAGTTAGACACATGGATAACAATTTCAGCAAGCCTTTCGCAAAACAAATCGGTACAAGCGGCTGGAAGAAGAAGTCTATTTTCTTTGAACTTCCATATTGGAAGTCCTTATATGTGAGACATGTTTTTGACGTGATGCACATAGAAAAAAATATATGTGATAGTTGTTAGATATGATTAGTTTTGATTATGCCAAATATATATATATATATCAAATATTACGAGAACAAAAGTTTGCTAATATACTTGTCTCTTACCTTGACTAACTACTATTTAATATTGCATATCTTGTAGATTAGTCCAGCAATGAAAGAAAGAGATTGAGGAATGAAGACCTTGCATGAATTAATGAAAAATATGAAGATTCAAGTTCTATGGGTATTGTAGCAGTGAGCACTGTAGCGTACGGTTACTGTAGCGTATTTCACTGTAGCTTACTGTAGCAGCACTGTAGCATCGAGTGATTTTAACAATCACTCGAGTGATTTTAACAATCACTCGAGTGATTTTCAGAATCACTCGAGTGATTCTGAAAAACTAAAAATCACTCGAGTGATTCTCTAATTCACTCGAGTGATGTTCAGTGTTTCATAGTTTGTTCTTCGTCCAGCTGAGCAAGGCCTGGTTATTTGATCATATCTCTCAAAATACAATTCCGATTGAGACGAAACCAGTTGCATATGAAAATAGACTCCAAATGCGTCAGTTTGAAATCAAAAGAAACATCAAAGGAGCTCCGATGAAGGAGATATAATTATTCTAATTTGGCATTCATATCAGCGTCACTTTCTGGAACAGGTTTGGTATTTTGGCTATAACTCTCAAACCACGGATCCTATTGAGCTGAAACTAGTGCCATATAAAAGTAGACTTCAATATATTTCTATTGATATATAATATAGCAATTTTGGAGTCATATTCGAAGAGTTATGGCATCTGGAAGTTTACCCCTGTTTGCTGAAGAACTGGAAACGCACAACGAAGAGATCACTCGAGTGAATTCTGAAATCACTTGAGTGATATAGCAAATCACTTCCAGTGGCGCCAGAATCACCAAATCTCTTCCAGTGATATCTCAGTTTTGCAATTTCACTTCCAGTGATACCGAAATCACTCGAGTGATTACTCAGTATACTCTCCACTGTGACAGAATCAGTTCTAGTAGCAGCAAATCAGAATGACATCCGGAAATCAAGATCACTACCAGAGAAATGCTTATACAGTCGAGTGATTTATCAAAATCACCTCCAGTGAAATCAAAATCACTTCCAGTGATTCTTCCATTTTCTGAAATCACTCCCAGTGAAGACTGTAATCACCCGAGTGATGTTTTCTAACGGCTATTTCTCTGAGTGGATTTACAGGTGTTATGCACTACCGATCACATGGCATACATGGATCAATATTCAGCGACAACAAATCATGGGCAACATAACTATTCAATAAACGATTCAACTAACATCCAAAACAGAAAGAAAGCAACGCTGAAACATTTGTAAGAGATCAACAGGAAATGCTAAAGCATCTGTCAGAGCACGATCAACGGGAAAATATTTAAATACACTTAACAACCGTGCAAAGCAATGGGACTCCAACCGAAAATGAAGTAGTGTTTGTCTATACAATGAGAACATGAACATACTGATATCCTAAGTCTTCAGCCTCCGACCACTCCTTGCTCTACTTCGTCTTCTATATTATGTATATTTGAGAGAGTGAGAATATTTTGTATTGTACTTCAGTGAGGATTTATCTACTCTGCGAGAGAGTCTGTAAACACACCATCTATACTTCTGTATTGATCTCAAGGTAGAGGGACCTTGAGAGGGCTGATTACCTTACGGGAAAGTTGTAGAGAGAATTACTAGTAGTACTTTCTGCATGTAAGACTTACAAGGTGTAAGCAGTAGAGAACGTTGCTGCTCGTAAGACTTACAGTGGTGTAAGCAGGAGAGAACGTTGCTGCTCGTAAGACTTGCATGGGTAAGCAAGAGAGAAAGGACTTTAGGATTGCTTTGTTCAACTTGCTGTAAGAAGGAGTAAACCTTACAGTGTGTAAGGGGGAGTTACTCTTGTGAATTTGTAGAGGCTTATCTTGTGCCCAGTTAAACAAGAACATAGTGGATTGGAAATCTCAGGAGGAGCCTGGGGACTGGACGTAGGTCATCGTGGATTGGACCGAACCAGGATAAATCACAGTTTGCACATTCTCTTCCCTAAGCTTTTATATTTCCAGCATATATGATCTATATAACTGCTTATGAATTTATAGTTCCATATGTATTGATTTGATAAGCTGCGAAAAGATTTTAAACAATTAAACTGTCTTATCGTACACCCAATTCACCCCCCTCTTGGGTGTCAGCCAGTTCTAACAATAGTCTAATCGGCATGTTACTTAATATGCAAGGAAAAACCAAGGACAATGTTAATGCTAGGTTGATTTGGTCAAATTGGGCATCAGAGAAGAGTTGGCACCGGTTGAGCAAGGAAACCACACTTATCTTCCTCCAGCGGCTTAAACTCTATCGAGGAAAGAGAATAAGTTATTTTGTGAGTTTCTTGAAGGAATCAAAGTTCCAGAGGGCTATTCTTCAAATATAAACAATCTTGTATCAGTGAAAGAGTTGAAGCTAAAGAACCTGAAATCTCATGATTGTCATGTGCTCATGCAGAATTTTGTACCTGTTGGTATACAGTCAATCTTACCAAAAAAAGTAAGGAATGTCATTACCAAACTTTGCATGTTCTTCAAGCTGATTTGTAGTAAAGTGGTTGATTCGACGAAGTTACTAGATTTGCAAAGGTTGATTGTTTGTACGCTGTGTGAACTTGAAATGTATTTTCCACCTTCATTTTTTGACATTATGGTCCATCTAACTGTACACTTAGTGAAAGAGGTTCAAATGTGCGGTCCAGTGTACCTGAGATGGATGTACCCGAATAAGCGGTTTATGAAAATTTTAAAAGGATATGTGCAAAATAGATATCGACCAGAGGGTTGTATAGCTGAGTGTTACATGGCTGAAGAAGCAAGTGACTTCTGTGCTGATTTTCTATCAAATGTTGACCCTGTAGGGATCCCTAAGTCTCGTCACTATGGGCGAACATAAGGGAAAGGAACAAGTGGGAAGGATGTAATTAGGATATCATTGACAGAATGGGAGCAAGCTCACTTGTATGTGCTACATAACACTGATGAGGTTGAACCATACGTTGAAGAACATAATGATGCTCTTTGATCGGTGCATGGTGATAGGAATGAAAATTTTATAACAAAAGATCACAACCGTCATTTCCCAACTTGGTTACAAAGGTGCATTAATGATGAGGTGGAGAGGAATCCTGATTCAGTTTCTGAATACTTGAGATGGTTATCGAATAGCCTAAGCTTTAATGTGTTGTCTTTAAATGGTTATGCAATCAATGGTTACACATTCTACACACATGAACATGATACAAGGAGCACAATGCAGAACAGTGGGGTAACACTTGTTGCTGATTCTTGGCATAGAGCCAGTGCTAGAGACATACACCACATCTATGCACCAATGTCATATTTTGGTGTTATTGAACGAATATGGGAGTTAGATTACACTGTGTTTAGGGTCCCTGTGTTCAGATGTAAATGGGTAAACAACAACAGTGGATTACATATAGATGAGTTGGGGTTCGTTCAAGTGAACCTTTCTAAAGTTTGGTATAAAGATGATCCTTTCATTTTAGCATCGCAGGTCAAACAAGTGTTTTATATTGCAGATCCTGCTAAGAAGAATTGGTCCATTGTGCTTCCATCGAACAAGAATCATCAAGAACAAGTTGATACTGAAAGTGATGATCTCTTGAATATTCCTGAGTATGATCTTTCTTTTGATATGTTTTGGTCAAAGTATATTGATATAGATAAAGATAAAAATGAAGATGAACCCTTATACATGAGACATGACCATGACGAGGGGAATTGGATTTTAAATCAAACAAGAAAGAGGAAAAGATGATAACGAGTGACTTATTTTTTGACCTTGTATATTTAACTACATGTACTGATGAGGCTAATTTACTTTCATTGTCATGATTGTCACTTTGCACTATTGTTTCATTTGGTTTATTTAACTTGTAGGAAAATGGATCCCCCAAATATGGATGAGGCTACTGTTGTTGATGATCACGGTCAGTTCGCCGCACAGGCCGCATTCGAGGCTGACGTAACTCGGGGAAGGACGGTATAAAAAAACTGATCAAGCTCAGGGTAAGGGCATGGGGTTATACCTTGAATGGAATGAGAACGGAAATCCAATCGAGCCTAATGCCAGCACATTTATTTTGTTCATTGGGACTGTGGTTAGAGAAAGAGTCCCGATTACATTTTCAGACTTGAGACAGGCAAAGAAATAGCACACTGATATCATCTTGGGTACAGTTAAGGTAAACAATATTAACTTTATATGCGGCTTATTTACTTTCATGAGATTACAATCTAACAAGTAACATGTGCTTTTTTTTGTTACAGTCTTGTTTCAATATCGAAGAAGACAAAGAGAAATACGTGATGCAAAAATGCAGTCGACTTCTCTGTAATTTTCGTTATGACCTTGTTAGATTCTACTTGCACAATAACAATGGTAATATCAATCATACGCTGTCAGAATTGTATGATGGAATCATAACACAAGAGCAGTGGGATGAGTTCCTGATCTCACATACTACACCTCAATTTATGGTAACAAAATATTTACTTCTACGGAGTACTTGTAATGTATTATTTGTAACTTACATTTATTCATATGATTGATTTGTATCTAAACAGGAAAGAAGTGAGCATAACCGGGAAAGCACGTCGAACATGCCATACCGGTATATGAAAGAAGCGGTATCATATGCAGTGCTGGAACCAATTAGTAAGAAAACTAATCATTATTTATTATTAGGAATATCACTTCTATGACTAAATTTTCACTACAACTAACTTTCACATGCAGATAAAAGAGTCCCACTCTGATGTCACACATTTACCACGGCATGATTTGTTTATGGCTGGCTGCACAAATAGCAAGGGCGACATTCCCAGTGAGCAAGCCAAGGTAGTTGCGGATTATTGTGTGAGTAACAGATTATATATAAAATAAATATTTAGCTCTACTTAAATAATTCTATAATACATTAACTAATAATGTTGTACTTCTTTTTTGTGACAGCGCATAATGACGCAAGAACAGCCAGACTTGGGACACTATATTGGTCATGATGACTTGCTCAGTAGAGCGCTTAAAGCTCCTGAGTATGGTGGTCATCTTTGGGGTACTGGTTTTAGAGTCACCCAAACATCTTACTTCGGCTCCCAAAAGCGACCCAACATTCTTCAACTAAAGGAGGAGATTTTTGCCTATAAGCAGCAACTAGACCAGCAGATGAGTGGCTACAAGAAAGATGTAGAATAGAAGATTAGTCGTTACGAGTCACAAGTTGAACAATTTAATGATCATGTGCGCTTACTGCAAGAGCAAAATGCATTTTTAAAAACTCAAATTGATGTCTTGATGCAATCTAGGCCCGCACCAAGTCCAATGTGTGATAGCAGTAGTGCTAGAGAGAGTTACCACTCTACACCTAAAGTCCCCATTCCTTTGGTAATTAATTTCTTCTCTAGTTAAATTGATTGTTACATTATAAATTACTTTACCTTTATATATTAATTAACTCTATTTTTAATAGGACGAATCAAAATGCAAGTTGTACATCGATGATTTTTTCAACAAAGTGGTTGCCATAGGCGTGGCCTATAATACCGACCATGATACACTTCATAACTCACCGTTACCCCTGAATATACTCTGAGTAAGGGTTGACATATGCACATGTAACGATGCTCCCTTGCCAATCCCTTCTCAGGATGAAGAGACAATTATGAGAGATGTTATCGGTGGCTATGTCGCGTGGCCAGTAGGTCTAATAGAGCCAGTGAACAAGGTATTTAATTTACAATTCATTAACTTTTTCTATGAACTTTCATCTAAAACTACAAGATTTATTTTCATGATTTTTGTAGGTTGCTGGTTCTAAAGGAAAACAAGTTGAAGGGCATGAGAAGAACTCAGACTATTTACCAACACAACAGAAGTCACACCCCTCAACCAGTAACAAAAGCGGCAAACAAATAGCCTCATATCAACAACAATTGAGGTTAATGGCACCAGATATCATCCGTCGAGGAGGTCATGAACTAATTTTAGATGACAAAATCTATTATACAAGTACATTTGATCATATTGGTGGTGATATCATGTTTGAAGTACTTGATCGTACATGGGCCAGTGCGACGACTATCAACATATGGGTTAGGTACTTTATGATCAACATCTGTTACTGTGATTATTATTCATCATTCATGTTTTTGGTGTTAATAACACTATTTGTTTCCATAAAGACACTTATACCACGATATGTTAGTGGGCAAGCAAAGAGTGAATAGATTTGTATTTATCAACCCACCCATCATTGGCTACTATGCGGGGACTCATTCGAACACACAAACCCATACTCTTAAGGACCAATTCATGCGCAGAGCATCCCCTACTAAGATGTTCATTATGCCATACAATGTGGGGTAAGTTATTTGCGACATTATTATCTATATCTCTTATTATTCATTCACTTTTATCATAATAACATTATTGTCAAAGTAAAATGTTCAAAATATTTGGCAACATTGGGTTTTGCTTGTCATCCAGCCTGCCATAACTGCAGAGTCCCGCATTTATTATTTAGATCCTATAGAGATTGGTTATCCATCGAACTGCTAAGATATGATGATTATGATTAATAGGTAAGCGTATAGGTGTATACGGTAATTATTTGCGTATGTGATTATTAAATAAAACCAAACTTAATCAGTCATTATTTCTTTTGTTAGTGCATTGGCCGCATATAGGAACAATGTTGGATTGTCCTATCCTATTAAACGCACTGACAACATCGCGGCTTGAAAGAAGATTAAATTATATGAATTTACTAAAAAACTTTTATTCACAAATTTTTCTTTAAACAATGGCTAACTATTATTTTGTATTGTTGCAGTGTCCATTCCAGCCAAATAATAATGATTGTGGTTACTACGTCATGAAATATATGAAAGATGTATTTACTCATGATCTAAATCATGTTCCCCTAAAAGTAAGTACTTCTACTTAATTATATGTATATAGTTTATACTGTTTTTTGGAATTTACTTGAGATAGACATTTTTTAAGTATATGTTAGGTTGCGTTCTTAGTTTAACTATTTCAAATTTTGTTTAGGTTCGTCTTTTACTGTTGGTTTGTGTTTTGTTTTCTTCGTATATATTTTTATTACTGGAATGAATCTCTATTTTGGCTTCTGTTTTAATTACCTATAGATTAGTCATTTTGATTATTAGAATAGATCTCTGTTTTGGTTTCTAGTTAATTGTTTTATAGTGATTTTAATTTGTTCTATGCATGATATTTATATAGTATTATAAAGATGAACGGTGTGACCAGTTAACTGACTATCAAGTGGATAACATCATTGAGGAATAGTGTGAATACGTGGTCAGCCAATTGTAAATACCACCTCCCTAAATACATAGGCACATTTTGACTTAATTACAAATTTCTTGTCCACTTGTTTTAGTTTTTCTGTAGTATATTATATGTTGTAATTGGATATATATTTAGCACTAATTTTATCAATTGATCGATGCATATATGGTATTTTAGTATTGATTTGATTTACTTTTTTATTTTCTATTAACATTGTATATTGATCTCTGAGTGAATTATATTTGAATTATAATGAGTTGATCAGGTTATTATTATGAAATAAACTGGGATGGAAAAGGGAAAAAAAGGGACGAAATGGGAAAAAAATATCACCTCTCACGGCGCTTCCATGGAAACGCCGGAGGAGGTTCTTCCTGACCTCCTCTGGCTCTTTCAAACACCGTAGGAAGTCAATTTTTTTTAAAAAAATTGATAATTAAATACAATGTTCTGGCGTTTTTTAAATTCAACAAGCGCCGTAGGTTCTTCTTATGGCACTGGATGCTGTGCCGTTTGTAAATGCCATAACATTTTTTAAAAAAGCGCCGCCTATCGTATTTTTTGTAGTAGTGGTTAAAGGTCTTTTTTGCCCCGGAAGTATTGCCTTAGGATAAATTTTGCCCAGGAAGTTTCAAATGTAGGGTAATTTCACCCTGACCGTTATTGCAGTTAAGTTGACTGTTAGTTGACCATATTTAAGGGAAAATTTGCTCCAAAGTGAAAACTTCTATGACAAATTTTTCCTTGCGATAACGACAAAATTTCCCTAGAAGTTTCAACTTATGAGCAAATTTGCCCTGGAAGTTTTCACTTAGGAGTAAATTTGCCCCACAATTTGGTCAACTAAAGGTCAAACTTAATTGGGATAATGATCAAGGAAAAATGGCCCCACATTTGAAACTTTCAGGAAAAATTTCCCCAGATGAAACTTTTGAGGCAAAATTTCCCATGAGCCAATACTTCCAGAGCAAAAATGACCTTTAACCCAATTAATAATTACTCAGTTAGAAGAAAGGGCTCGAAGGGCAAGGAAGTTGACATCGACAACTGAGGGTTTCGGTCTAGTTCAAGAGTTTTAGTGTTGGTTATCTACTTATCCTCTATGTATTCAAGGATTTGAAATTAATGTGTACAAACCTTGTGGGATTTGCTGTAATGTAATCATATACTTTATATCAGTATATTTATACTATTTCTGTATGCCCACAGAACTATGCGTGAATACTCTGATAAATGTTAAAATATTGAGGGGTTTGACATGGGCGATTTGCTCTGCACTAGTGCCAAGTGCACTTTTAGGAAATGTTTTATAGGTATTTTTGCCTCTTAACCCAAATTTAAAATTTATTTGAAAGAAATATCAAAAAACAAAATATTTACTACAAATATTATTGTACCAATTTTATTTATATATAGAAGAAATATTGATTATAAATAAATAATTTAAAGATAAAATTACGTCAAAAATACTTTAGGATGTGAGGCTCACCTTAACCTTCATAATTGAAAAAACTTTAAAAAAATATTTTAAAATACTGAAAACACTTGAAAAAAATACTTAAGGTCAGAGTGATAGAGGCACTTTAACCCTTTATATTTTTTAATTACCTAAGCATTCCTAAGATAAAATATCCATAAAGGTTAAAATAAACAATGAGAGGCTGCATACACTCATGTGAGGTTACAAGCACAATCGAAACCTCCACTTAAAGAGAAGTTTTAGTGTCACTAGGCTTCAAGATTATAAGCAAACATATTAACATTAGCATATTATGTTTTTTCTTTTTCTTTTTTTCTTTAAAGCCGCCAAATCTTGACATTATATCATTTGAATAATAAAACACAAAGGAAAGAGCAAGCTATACGTAATAAAATTACAGCAAGCCAACGATCACCAAATTCAGTCACCTGAGCATTAATCCATCAACCACCAAATTTTGCCATGCTATAAGAGCTGTGTTTTTCTTTTTCTTTTTTAAGCCGCCAAATCTTGCCACTATATCATTTGAAAAAAAAAAAAAAAGAGACACACACACACACACAAAGAAAGCAGCAAGCTATGTAATAAAATTACAGCAAGCGACCGATCACCAAATTCAACCACCCAAGCATCAATCCATCAACCACCAAATTTAGCCATGCTAGGAGAGCTTGAGTTGCTGAATGAAAGAGCTAAGAAACAAACGCCAAGAATGAGGGAGAGTGATTGGTTGAGTGTTAAGATAACAAATACTTGAAAACGATTTCGTAACAGAATATTTAAGAACAAGATAACAAATACTTGAAACAAAGTTTTGAACATTAAAGTAGAGCATAAACCAATATGTTGCTTTAAGTCTAGAGAATAGAGAATCTATTTGTGCCACTACAATTAACATTTATGATGATTAAAACAATTAATATATTGAATGGACAAAATTATAAATTATGCATTCATCTTTGAAAGAAAACCGAGTAATCTAAAATTATAAATACACATGAAAAAATATTTGCCGTAAGTAACCACATTTATCATTAATCTAGATAGCATCCCTAAGGGACAAATTATCCCATCTGTTAAAGCGAGTGAAATTGCTGACTTGGACAAGACTTTCCACAAAATGACAAATTGCATGAATAATGATACCTTTTTGGATAACAACCATGTTGAATTCTTTAATAGTGAGATTGCACAAAACTATCTTTCTTTCATTCTTCTCCGGTTCAGGATCAGCTATACAAACGATTTCATTTCTCCAAATACTCATTGGAGTTAACCATCACGGGAAGCGTCTACTTTCATATATTTTAGTCCAAATCCATCTCTCCCTCAACGCATCTATACACTCCTCCATCACCCACAAATTAATAAAAGATGATTCATAATCTCCAATGACAGTTCAAAAGAAAGCATAGCAAGTTTTTTATTATGCATAGTAAGTAGGGGTGTGCAAACAGTTTTTTGGTTCGGTGTTTGGTGAAAAACGAAATACTTGTTTTTTAACCACCGATGAAAACCGAAATACTTGTTTTTTAACCACCGAACTGAATTAACTGAAATATTTCGGTTCGGTTTTTCAATTAATTTTGGTTTTTGGGCTTTTTTGTTTTGGTGTGTGGACCATCTTTTGGGCCTCTTGTTTGGGTGAATTTACTGTAAAGTTGGCCAATCTACTGATAGCATTGTTTCCAATCCAAGAAATACAAAAATATACCAAGTTTTGAATTTGCTAAACGAATGTAAAGATCAACACCTCCATAAGCGAAAGTTTGAATATCAATTAATTTACTTCGACCAAGAAAAAGATATCAATTAATTTACCACTCCAAGACATGCATCCTATGAAAGCATCATATGCATATGCCAAACATGAGCAATTCTGTAAACAATGCCTACTACAGTTTTTTGCAGGAACTCGCAATTTCTCTAAAAAATCTGGTGTCTTCATGTTCTCTAGTTTCTTGAACCCATCTTCACTTCCATTTTTTATCCTTTTGTCACACTGCAATGGTGCTTTTCTTATACAACCATTTGTCTAGTTTTGCTTATTCCATTCTTCTAGATTCTTCAGCTCAAACCCATCTAAATAGCTACATATAGGAGTACTCGGGGATTAAAGAATCCAAATTCTCCACATTTACCATGCACACCGCATTCATTCTTTGGAATAATCCATCTTCCAACTTCCTTCTTATTACTCCATCCCGTTACAATAATTTTTCCATTGAACTCAACTCAAAGACTAGGAAGTAAGAACAACCATCAAAACGAAAGGGAAGACAACAAGAGAGGCTTATTAGCATTTACATGCAAATACCCACATCAGAAAAATAATCAAAAAAATCAACACCCACATAAAACACTTAAAGGAGAGATTTTTTATTGTTTGGAAACACTAAAAATACGAGTGAAGTGAGTCCGAAGAACTGGAGAAGAGGCAGATTGGTGAGAGACCGGAGAACTGAAAATACGAGCAAGATCGATTAAAATAAAGTACCAAGTGAAGTGAAGCAACTCACCAAAGTAAGATATGACGCTGAGGCAACAAGATCGATCTTTGCTTCGGACTTCAACTTCAGAGAACTAGAGAAGAGGCAGATCGCAGTCGCAGATAGTAGACTGAGACTGGATCTACAAAGTTTGGCAAGATTGATCTTTGATCGGCGGTGTGAGTCGACTGGAAGTGAAGTGAGAAGGTGAATTGAGAGTGCAAAGTCTGGAGACGACTCTCACGACTATGACAAAAGGCGCTGTGAGAGTGCAACAAAAGGCACTGTCGTTATGACCTGTGAGAGTCGTCAAAAGTGAAGAGAGAACGCGCTATGAACTGTGAAGTGAGAAGGCGAAGTGAGAGTGCGACTGTGCGAGGAATACGACGGGGTAGGGTTTTTAGGTTTTGAAATGAAAGTGAGGAATTGGGTTAGGTCTGGAAGTGAGGTAGGTATGTCATTCGAGTAAAAATTGAAAGGAAAGAAAACAAGCACATATACGACGCCGTTTTTAGTGCAAATTCGGTTATTCGGTTTTAACCAAAATAATTTTAAAAAAACCACACCGAAATAAGTCTATTTTACAAACTGAAAAACAAACTGAAAACCAAGTAGACTGAAACCTAAAAATTGCATAGACTTTGATTCGGTTCGGTTTTCAGTTTCGATCATGATTTACTCACCCTTAATAGTAAGCCTATCAAAACATGATACAGGATTTGCAGCGGGAGTAAATGTCACAAATGTGAATACTACCATTGCTATATCAAATGAAACTATCAAACCATCACCTTCTTCGTTGTAATAACCAATCCAAAATATTGATCCATTAAAAGTGAAACCTTTGTTGTTAACCTTTACAGAATAAGAGACTAATTTATCAACAACATATGTTTCTCCATCTTTTTAGGATTCTTGTTTTATTATACCATATTTTGATATCTAATTTTAATGATTTTCCTAGCATATTATAAATTATTTTGAAAATATGAATGATAAGAAATTAAAATTAAATCTTAAAAAAATTATTACGGATATTACTTTTTCAAAAAGAAATATAGAGATAAAACCAAATTTGAAAAATAAAATATCACTCTGATTTGGATATTGAACAAAAGATATATCGTGACTGATAAAAAAGAATATTTCATTTAAAATGCAAATGTGAAGAATTCCATCTCAAAAGGCAAAAACACTATTTATCCCTAATTATTCAGATCAGATATCTAAATTAGAATATATAAAATTATCGCGAAAAAGTTAGTATGTTAAATTTTATTTTTAAATCTATTGGGAAATTCGGTATGAAAGGTTTTTTTTTTCCTATGCTTAATTTACCTTTTAGATTAGAACGAAAATTTCTTATTTAATGTTTCTAAATTAGAAACAAACTATTTAAACCAAAGAAAGATCTCTCTTGAAAGCTCTGTTGAATATATGAATAATAGACATCTTTGTTCTAATATATATATAAAACAAGTATAAATGAGAAAATCTCAAAAACAGACACCTCTAAAATTTTAAAATCTCTAATAAGTAATTTTTTATTAAAATGAGTTGTGAATTTCTTATCAAATGTAGTCAATTCCATATCAATTGTAGGAAACAAACCTGATTTGATATTTTAAAATTTTGGAGATATTTATGGATTTTCCCAATATAAATCTAGGTTTGAAAAAAGTAGATAATAAAAAAAAATCCAAATGGACTAATCAAAAACTCTCCAAAATCGATATTAGGACGTTATCTCCATTTTCACCGTTGACCTACCTGACCTTCCCACACATCATGCTCCACCTGCACTGACGTTAAATCTCCACCTCTTAACACACCGTGATCCACCTCCACAGTTGACGACGTTAAATCTCCACCTCTTAGCACAACATCGATGGCATGTAAGTAGGACTTTCACCATAGCATCTACCATTTCTTTCAGTATCAACCATATCTCTATTATAGTCATCCTCTTCATTTCCTCTACTATTGCCATTGTCTTTGACTGAACTTCTTCAACCTCCACCTGAATATGGCAAGGAAGATGAACAACAGTGGATATGAACTTGGTGGAGGAGGTGAGTGATGCCAATAAGGTGGAGAACAAGATGAGTGAGCAACAGGTGAGATGGGTGATAATGCTACAAAGGTGTAACATCTCAATGTCTCATTCTTAAAATTATCTATTGTGAAGTTCTGTATTGGCTGGGCACGGGGACAAATGACACCGACCTAGATACCTCATTTCTCCACAAGTCGACGCATTTTAAATTCGTGAGGGAGTAATAGGCCTAAAAGCAGGCAATTTGTAAAGAGCAAGGTCATTAAGAATGTGACTTTTAGGATACTACTACAGATTTGTGTATTTATAACGCTTAATATGTAACGATTACAACTAATAAACATCATGTATGCTGAGATGGAGATCACGGAAGGATATATATAATGCTTAAAAGTAATGGTTAATCATATGCGACATCATGTATTGTGAGGCAAAATTTGCAAAAAGAACAAAAAATGACGGTTCTTTTAAAAAAATCACCATTCGTTTAGTGATAAAAGTGATGGTTCTTTTAAAAAAACCGTCATGTAATGTTTACAAATGATTCATCTTCCAACCCTTATATCAGTAAAGACAAACCATAATAGCCTTCAGAAACACCGTCATCTAACACCCCACCACCACCTAAGTCATAACTTATAATCTTTCATAATCTGTTAGACCTTCATAAGTCATAACTCAACCCTTCGTAATCCTTCACACCTCTATTTAAACTCATATATTCCTTGTGATTTTTACTACTTTTCTTTATCAATCTCTTTCTTCTCCTTCATCGTGTTAAGTTTTCAAGGAGCTCCTCCGCCACCGCCGCCCCCCTCTACCACTACCACCACCTCCTCCTCTGCCTCCTCTTGAAATAGAGGCTCTAATGTAGATATAGAAAGCCTTGACTGTGACATAAGGCATCTCATGACATACGTCAATACGCTGAATAGGAAGTTGAACCATATACTTTATCATAATGATGTTGAATATGACTTGCAGTCAAACCCTTCTCTCCCTTATTCGATGTTGAACAAGATGGGGAAGAGGATGAGGATGAGGATGAGGACGACAGTGATGGTAGTGATTGAACATCATCATTGTTTTCTTTCATGTCATTCTTCTCGTCCTCTTTATCCTCCTCTTCCTCATCCACATCCTCATTCTCATCATTGGATCAGAGGGAGATGAAGTTTTAAGAAAAAACAACTTAATAATTCACAGTTATTAATTAAGAACTGTAAAGAATTCTTGCCAATATACTCAACAATTCTAACTTATTAAGAACCATAAAATATTATTGTCAGCATACTTAATGGTTCTAACTTAATAAACATGAATTAAAGCTTTTGAACCTTCCCTCTTCCCCGTGCTGGCTATGGGCACCTCCTCGTTATCATCCAAAAATCGCAACAATTCTTCATCGTGCTTCTCTTTGTTCTCAAGCTCAATTGCCAAGATGAAACAATATGCATAAGACATGCCAGAAAACTCTCGACATCATCCTCCACCTCCTCTTTCTCCTCCTCCTCAACCTCCACCTCCTACTTCTTCTCACCAACATCCACCTCTACCACCTCCTCCTCCGCCTCTACATCTTATGCTTCCTCAATTGGAGGTAATGCCATGAAGAGGCTTTCTAGATTCTTCTCAAGTATGAACCGAAAGGGTCAATCTCATACTTATAAGTATGGGATTGGCCATGATCCTAACAATGATCCTGGCCAATCCTCTAGTTATGAGTAGCTTGGGGATCTCATCAGTTCATCAGGCTACCCGCCAATGTTCTTTATTTTTTTTCTTTTGTATTTTTAAATATTTTGTAAAAAGTATATATATCCAATGATTCTTAGAAAAATACTATTATGAAATAAAATAAATAATGGTTCTCATACTATTCATTCTTAATGACCATCATAAAAAAACAACCGTTAGTAACACTTACAAATGATCATTCTTAGACAAATTAATATCAATTATTAATAATAATAATACATCATATTCTTAAAACATCTTCATAACTCTTTATTTTTTAGTTTTTTTAATAAACTTTTTCTTTTTGTTTTTGTTAATTTTATTTGTCAAAAAAGGCGGTTGCATAATAAACCACTAAATTTTTTTTGTTAAAAAAATGAAATACATAATGGTTATTAAGTAAAACCCGTCACTTACTAGAATACTATGTAAAAAAAAGCAAACTACATAACGGTTTTTAACAAAGAACCGTGATAAATGTAAACAAATAAATAATAGTTCTTTTAGACGAACCATGATATAAAGTCTTAGGCACGATAACCTAAAAAATCCTACCATTAATCTTCTATTTAAACATCTGAAACATAATATACTTAGCGCTTCGTCTATTCGAAACGATACCCACTAACATCTTAACCCTACAACTCTAGTTGTCTTTTTCAACCCTCGAAAGTTGTTTTCAATCCAATCTCACTATAAAAAGCCTTTATCCAACTTCTCAATTACAGTCGCACTAGTGAATGCACTTGACCCTTATCTCAACAACTGTATGCGAATCATTTTCGTTTGGGAGCCCTAGCCGAATGGGTTGCCTTTGTGAAGTCACGATGTGATAAAGCATCCAAGATGAAGTTAAATTACTTTTGTGAAGTTATGTTTTTTCTAGAAGACCTATTATTGCTCTAATTGAAGGTTTCTTAAATTGCTTTTGTGAAGTTATGTTTTTTTTTTTGAAAACCTTACTTTGTTGAAGGTTCCTTAAATTACTTTTTTTTCGAAGGTTCCTTTCCTATTACAAAAAGTTGTTAACCCATTACTTTGATTCACGATTCATACTTTGTTGATCATTTTTGAAGTGATTTGGGGAGATATGGATTCCTAAGCAAATATCTTTCCTTTTTTGGAAGTATCCATATCACTAGAAGTTACTTTTAAAAGATCAATAGGGATGTGATCAAGGTGACATTAAATTGCTTTTGTGAGGGTTTTTTTTAGAAACCATAGTATTGCTCTAATTGAAGGTTCCTTTTCTATTACAAGAAGTTGTCAACTCATTGCTTTGATTCACGGTTCCTACTTTGTTGATCTTTTTTGAAGTTACTTTAGGAGATATAGATTGTTAAGAAAATACCTCTTTTTTTTTGAAGTATTCATATCTTCAGAAGTTACTTCAAAAATATCAATAGAGATGTGATGAATAAACTAGTTTAGTTGTATCAAGATGCGATAAAGCATTCAAAAATTGTTTTTGTGAAGTTTTGTTTGTTTGGAAAACCCATTATTGCTCTGATCGAAGGTTCTTCTCCTATTTTTGTATTGACTAGGTGGCATCAAGTTAAGAGCTCTAAAATTCAACATTGTGATCAGTTCTAGACTCTTCAATGTGATAGTTTCTAAGCTACTTGGTATCGACTCTATCTAATTGAGTAGTACTTCCCACATTAAGTAGCCATGCAATATGGGATGGATCAAGATTTTCTAAGCTTTATGGCTTAAATCAATCGCACTCTTGACCTATATATCTCATAATATAAGTGTTCATCACCTATACCTTGTGTCTAATCAGCAATTAAGCCAGGAAAGCAACGGGATGATAAAAAAAACATGAATATCATCCATATATAGGAAAGGCCGTAAGGGGCTCAAGGGTTTGCATACCGCTTGGTTTGGTCAAGGGTTCGCATACCTCGTGCGACCTTTCCAATACAAATATTTGTAGGTTTTTTCCACAATTCGTTGCTTTCTAGGGTTAATTCCTGTGAAGAGATACAATTTATAGGTAAACAGTTACATTATTACTTATATGGCTCAACAGTTGCCATTGATCCTCCCCACAAAGCCTGGAATGTCTTGATCTATCCCATATTGCATAAAATCTTTATGTGGGAGATATTGTTCTATTATATACAGTCTAGTCCAACTAACTTAGAAACTCTCACTTGAAGAGTCTCACAACCATACATCACGGTTATTAAATAAAAACCATCATTTATTATAAAAGTTCATAGTTCTTATTTAGGAACCGTTATTTATGTACTAAATACATAATTGTTAACTACATGAGACAGTTATTTAGTGTTATTAAAAGTCACGGCTCTTATAAAAGAACCATTATTTTTGTCACTAAATAAATTACGAATGTCAAAATGAGACCGTTATGTATCATGTAAGCGTAATCATATATTACAGTTGTTCACATGTGCCCATCAATTATTATCATAGCAATGCACATATCATGGCCTCACCAGACCTCAATACATAACAGGTGTCATCTTAGAACTGTTATAATAGGTCAAGAATAAATAACGGTTAAAAACCATAATTTATTTGCATGGAGCAAATATAGCATCCGTATATATGACAGTTCAGAATCACGAAGTATGGTAGTTAATAACCGTCATGTGTCGTGGTTTCTATACAAGTGGGGGTTATTTTTTATCTTTTCAATTAGATATTGAGGGCAAAAAAATATCTAAAAGCCTACAAATCAAAGAATGTTATTATCTATTCATATGGGAACCTATTACACTATAAAAAAACCGTTCATTTCTGACGGAATTTGATACGGAAAAAAATTCCGTCTCAAAAGTCGTCCAAATTCTGTCAGAAAATTTTTGACGAAATTTCCGACGGAAAAGTCTGTCTCAAATTCCTTCGCAAATCAGAATTTGCAATGGAATTTGCGATGAACTTTTTCTGTAGGAAATTCCGTTGTAAATATGTATTTATTAGTTTTTTTAAAATTTTTTATTATGATTTATTTAATTAATGATTAATATAATTATTATATACTAATTATATTATAATTTAAAATTTAAATTATTATTAAATTGTAATATAAGTAAAAAAATATTAATTCATATTTATTATTGAATATATATATATATATATATATATATATATATATATATGATAAAATATTATATACAAATAAAAATAAAACTTTTATAAATACAATAAAAATAAAATGAATAAAAAAAGATATTAATAATAAAAATTTAGATATAATATTTACGTAAAAAAATAAGGAAACTAAATTGTAATGTTATATATATATATATATATATATATATATATATATATATATATATATATATATATATATGATTTTGCATTTAAATCATAGGTTCTTTCTAGTTCAACTGGCAAAGGTACTGGCACACACGTGAGAGATCATGGCTTCGAATCCCAACTTAGTCACAAAATGCAACCAATTTGTGCTATCGCGACGGAGGGTGACACGCGGCAGTTGACCAAGACATAGGTGGTCAGAGGCAAGGTGGCGGTGTGGCGGCCAGTGGTGGCTGCCAGCCGGAGGTTTTCCTTGAAAAATGGGGTAGGCAAATTTGCTGTGGAATTTACCATGAAAAATTTCCTCGCAATTTGTGATGGAACTTTCCATGAAAAATTCCTTCACAATTTGAGATGGAATTTATTCCGTCGCAAAGTCCCTCGCAAGTTACGATGGAAAATTCTATCTCAAATTGCGAGGGAATTTTCGTCAGAAAATCCGTTGCAATTTGAGATAGAAAGTCATATTCTGTCGCAAATTAATTTGCAACGGTACTCTTTCCGAAGGAATTTTTTCCGTCGGAAATTCCGTCGCAAAATGGTTTGCGATGGAATCCCGTCCTTCTATTCCATCACAAATTCTGTCAGAAAATCCGTCGGAAATTAGCTTTTTTTTTTTTGGTAGTGTTACTTAAAAAAGTGCAATCCATAAACTAGTATCATTATGGTAATACAATTTAAATTTCCATTGTAAGGCTACAATGTGGTTGAACCAAATGGAATCTAAAGCTACTTATGAATTTCAGGTGGTAAGGATAAAGCAAGATGAATGAATTCTCCAAAAGTTTGAAACAAAAATATTAATTAAGTAGTAGCAAATTATCTAGAATAAATAGGTTGTTAAGTCCCCAAATTTAATACTCTTCTAATCCTTAATATAAGATACAATTAACTAATTTGATTGGTTAACATTGTTAGTTAAGTTAGTTAATGTCATGTTTTTTCTAAATAATTTTCCTAAATTCCCTCCCTCTCTTTCCTACTTGATTATCATTTAGTAAATGTCAAATTGGGCCAAGTTAGGAAAAATATTTGATAAATATGTAAAATACATCTTTCATTTATAACTAATTTCAACTTCCCAATTGAGTCTTACATCAAGAATGGCATTAGTAGTTAAAAAAAAAAAAAAAAAGAGTTCTTCTATGTTTCCAAATTTCGCAATGGTTCAATGAACAACCGCCCTTGAAGTCAAATTTATTCTATTCATGGGTGTGTATTTAGTTTTTTTATTAAAAAATTGACAAACTAAATAAATATTGGATTAAGACACATCCAGCACATTGAAGTATTTTTTTAGATACATCACGAATTATAAAGTGTTTGAAGAACAACATTAAATTGTCATTAAATCATTTGATGAAAAACACAAAGAAAGCAGCCCCTTTATCAGCAAGCCGACAGCCCTTCAAACCAAGACTAAGGAGGGAAAGCAAGTGGTTGATTGTTGAGATAAAAAATACTTGAAAAACAGTTTAAAAGTATGAAAGCACTAGGTTGAAAATGTAAAGAATTTGGAGAATATGGAATGTATACCGTAAATCATTTGACATATTTTTACAATAAATCATATTTAAATTGGGCACTAGAGCTACTACATACAACTAACATTGATCAATAATCTTAAATAAAATTGAAAAAATTAATATATTGAATAGACAAAATTATAAATTACGTATCCATCCTTGAAAGTAAAACTAGTCATCATCAATCTAGATAGCATCTCTAAAGAACAAATGATCCAATATACTAATGCAATGTAATAACCAAGATAACTAAGGAAAAAAAAATCAAGGCTCTTCAATGCGGATATTGCTAACTGGGACAAGACTTTCCACGTAATCACAAATCTGATAAATATAGCTACATTTTTTAATAGCAAACCTGTTGAATACTTCAGTAGTGAGATTGATAAAAACAATCTTTGCTTCATCATTCTCCAGTTCACCCTCAATTTTTCTTATATGTTTTATTTCGACTCTACAAACCATTTCATTTCTCCAAATAATCATTGGAGATAACCAGCACGGATAGGATCTGCTTGTATATATTTTAGTCCATGCATATGTACACCCCTCCATTACCCACAAATTAATAAAAGATGATTCATGATTTCCAATGACAGTGGAAGAAAGCATAGCAAGTTTGTTATCATACATAGTAAGCCTGTTGAAACATTGATCTAAAAAAGTAGGAAATGGCGGAAATGGCATGAATGTGAACACTTCCGTTGCTATATCAAATGAAACTATCAAATCAGGATCACTTTCTTCCTTGAACCCAATCCAGAAGATTGATCCATTAAAAGTGAAATGACTATCACTGGTTAGAGTTAATCCCTTTAAATTCCTCAGTTCAACTTTTCTCCATGAATTTGCACTTAATGCATACACTTCCACATCAACAACAAAATGATCCATCACACAAATTTTCACAATTTTGTAATCATTCATTCATTCACAATTGGGCTGAACCCAAATCCTATAAAAAAATCATTACTATCATAATAGTTAAGAGATTTGGGCACTTGCTGGACTTCTCTAATAGAGGGATTCCACAACCAAAAGGAATCAGATCCATTGAAGATTAGTTTAACACAAAGTAAGCCGTGGCTAGAATGGAAAGTCTTCCAAGCATCCTCTGATGAATCAATGATAGGTGGGTTCTGAAATTCATGGACTTGCATATCACGGGTGAGCAAACATAATTTAGAAGTTTCGCAATCGACAGCAAGTAAAGGGTTTTGTTGAGTGGAATGGTGGAGGTGTTCTGTGATAAAATATGGGGTTTTGAAGAGATACTTCCAATCTTTACACACACATTGAAATCGGATTAAGGATTTTAAAGGAAGACGTACAAGAATATCTGCGATCATCTCTTGGGGAAGATACGACGTCTTTTGCTCCATTGCTATCTGATCCATGGCGCTTGAAACTGGTATAAAAGAATCTGACGGCTTTGCAACCAATGAGGACTATTTGGGATCGGGAGTAGAAGATACATCCATACGCTTTTATCATTGTTCTTTGTGATTTCTCCGTTGATATCCGGTGCTATTAGAAACGAACTAATCCTGTTTGTGGGAATATAGGTCACAAAATCAGAGAATTTTGCTACCTCTAAGTAATTATCTTTACACTGAATATATTAGTAACTCAATTTTAGTGCAATTATTTCTTTTTCCAATGGAGTCATTTGGTGCAATTATATATATTTATATATAAATATATACACACATAATGTACGATAAGAGATTAATTTATTTACTTGTGTTTTTATATGTTATCTTCTTAAGAATCTTATTTTATTATACATGATTTGATATTTAACTTTAATGATTTTCCTAGCATATTATAAATATTTTTAAAAATACTAATGATAATAGATTAAAATAAACATTTTTAAAATATTATTATGTATGCTACTTTTTCAAAAAGGAAATATAGAGATATAATCAAATACGAGAATAAATCACTGCTGATTTGGGTATTTTAAAAAACCGTAACTAATAAAAAAAAGATTTCATTTTAAATGCAAATATGAAGTATTCCATCTCAAAAACACTATTTTTCCCTAAATTAGAATACATAAAATTATTGTGGAAATTAAATTATTATATTAAACTTTCTATTTAAATCGCTTTCGAAATTTGGTTTGAAAGCTTTTTTTTTCCTTCTAAATTTACCTTCTATATTAGAACAAAAATTTCTTATTTAACTTTTCTAAATTAGTAACAAACAACTAACAAGCTATTGGTTGAGATGGTAAGCAGTCTTACCCCCGGAAGAAGGATAACACAAGTTTGAATCTCAATAAGTGCACTTGTTAGGTGAAACCAAAACCCTTTGCGCTCCAAGCTTCGAAAGGGGAGACCCTTCATTAAATTAAAAAAAAAAAGTCCTTAACTTTGGTTCCCCTGACTCCACCCTATAGGCTCTATAGCATATTGACTTTCATCAAGGATCTATTTGTTACAAGGGATTTGGAGGTGTAACCCCACTTCTCTAATTTTTTTTTCCTAAAATCCAACTAAAAAAAGTTTTTCCTCCTCTCCCTACATACCAAACAAGCCCTAACAAATTCAAAATCATCACTAGCTTGGGCACTAGCAGTTTTCTTTTTTTTTTTTTTTTTTGAAGAATTCCTTTGTACTAGAAAATGCAATACTAGCTTATTGATGAATTTACAAGTGTACATATGCATTTTACCGGCTAATAATAGCAAGATAACAAGCGTCTATATTTGCACTACTATAGAAAATACTTTTTATGATGATTATTATCAACTATAAATCACAGTTTCGAACCGTCATATATGTGGGTGCTATATATGCTCGACACAGATACATAACGGTTTCAAACCGTGATTTATTCAGCATCTATTCTAACAATTCTCATATAACACCCATTATGTATTAAGGTGTAGTAAGGCCATGCTATGTGTAATGCTTTAATGATTAAAAAAAAAAGGAGCTCACGTAAACAACCATTATATATCCCATAATGATGGCATAATAAATAACAGTATCAAGTAAACAATTGTCATAAAATCTGTAAAATATATAATGGTACTTTCACAAAAACCATTATATAAAGTATAAGCATACATAACGGGCATTATATTGCAACCATTATTTAGTTACTATAAATGCTAATGAGTTTAATGAAACAACCATTATATTTAGTTTATACATAAATAACGGTTTTTATGTAAGAACAGTTAATTTTTGAAGCAATTTTTTTATAAAAAAAATAGGGATTCTCCTTTCAATATCCCCTTGCATTCTTACATAATGAAATTGTACACAAATTTGTATGCATATATTTACGGCCATTCATATATACATTAAAACCAAAAGTTTAAAACCTACATATAGTAATTACACGAGATAGAGTTTCTGCTTTGCTTATTAGACTTGACTATATAATAGATAAGAAACTCATACATCGACTATAGTCATGCAATTTGGGATGGATGAAGACGTTCCTGGCTTTATGGCTATACTCAATGGAACTCCCTAACCCCTACCATAAAGAGTTCAAAGGGTAGGCAAGCCTCGAGCAAGACTTGATAGAGAAAGTACTACTACAAATAGTATATTTAACATCACTAATTAACGTCCGTTTTCAAAAAAACAGAAGTAAAAAAACTATCAGTGGCATATTTGTAATTTAAGAAAAAATTTTAACAACCATTTAAATAAAAACAGTCATTGAAATGAATCTTTCAATGACTATTTTTTAAAACGGTCGTTGAAAGAGGGATTTCAACTACCGTTTTAAAAAAATGGTTGTTAAAACTCACCTTTCTACAACTGTTTTCTAAAACGGTCGTAGAAAGGTGTGGTTTAAAAAACTAGTAAAAAAAAGGCGCAGTTTAAAAAAGGCCCAATAGTACCCTTGCTCAGCTTTCTCTAGTTTCATCATCATTTCTTGTTTAACTAAACCACCACCTCACACGTGACACTGTGCTTTACTAAAGCTCCTACATATTTGAGCTCTCTCTATATATACATAGTGTTTAATTATTAAGTTGGTTGAAAGATGGGAACACGCATAAATACAAGTCAATGAAAGATGGGAGACTTCTTAGTTCTAATTTGATATGTAAAAGTGGAGAGGAATAGAGGATTTAACTTTCAACGACCGTTTTCATAAAACGGTCGTTAAAGGTTAATCTGAACAGTGAAAAGTCTACATAATAAAACATGAGAATTCTTTGTAAGTTTAATAAAATTAAGGAATAAGTCTGCATAATTTACTCTTTCAAAAGAAGTTAGTGTAGGTGCCGAAACTAAAACAAAAATACATGTAGTTTTAATACTCAGTTTGTGCTTGTGGAGGATATGCATGTGAGTGTGCCTTCAATTTTCAATGATGTATTTGACTTACCATCATGGTTATTAGAATCTCATAAATCTCGATTCGTATCTCACGATTCGATTCAAAAACATATGGGAAAAATACGAATCTGTTGATGTATCTTACTTATGCATGTATCTTGCAATTCCATAAACAATACAAGCCAAAATCATAGGAATCACGCGATACTGGTGATTCCTATCATTCTAGGTGAACTAGGTTGCACACAGATCGAGTCAGATCCAACACGACAAAACTTTAGAAAACCCCTTTTTTTGTTTTCTTTTTCTGATTTTGTCCAGATTTGTTTAAGAATTTTTATTTACTTCTATAATTATCCCTAATTCCCTCTCATTTATCCCAATCAAAACCCTATTATTATTTTTTTCAAAAGTGTTATTTGCCTTTGAAATGCTATTATGTACAAATCTTTGATGTTTTCTTATGTGAAAGTTACATTAATATCATCTTTAAAATTGATTATGAATCTTAAGATTCACGATATGTTTTTATTCACGATTTGTATCCTGATTTGATAACCTTGCTTACCATCACTAAGGACCAAAACCAAATCGCTATAACAGTATGGATTCGATGGGCTATTGTGACAACAGTTCTATCTTTAAATTCATGACTGATAATTTTCTGTATCACTCTATCTGTTGCAGAATCAACTAATGTTGTTGCTTCATCCAGCACAAGAAGGCTACTTTTCTTCAGTAAGGCCCTACCAAGGCAAAATAATTGCCTTTGGCCAGCACTCCAGTTTTCTTTATTTTCAACCACTAGAAATAATATATATAGTGAGTCACTTTAGACATGATTGGTACCAAGAAGGTTTATTGGTAAAAAGGCAAAAGTCAAATTTGATGAGTCAAACGTGAGGCCTGCAATTTCTCTTGCTTTGATCTCACCAGTTGACCAAGCTGACATTTATCCAAAGCCTGAAGGCAAAGGATTTGTTAGCATGCGTTAGATAAAAAAAGGTTTCGATCTTAAGGGAATAAATGAAAAGATTTCCTATATACCAACAACCAACTTCAGATAGCTCAGTATAAAAAACCTTGCAAGATTGTTAATATATTTATTATCTTTTTGAACTATAGAATAGTAAGTAATACATATACAGATTAAATAAACACAAACTTTCCTATAAAGTAATAGAAAGGAGGTATAATCTACTTTGCTTATAAAACATATGGGAGACTGTAGTTCTGAGGAACAGAGGAACTTTCAATGACCGTTTTATGAAAACGATCATTCAAGGTTAAGTTTCAACGACCATTTTCATAAAACAGTCATTGAAAGTTGATGTTTCAACGACCGTTTTATGAAAATGGTAGTGGAATTATTTTGATTAAACCTTGTGTTTCTTAGTTTCTCTATCCTTTCTGTCTTAGCTCCTCTCCTTCTCCCGCCCCCTCTTCGACCACACTGAACCTCAAGTCGTGGATGTACATGTCTCCATCGCTCTCTCTCACAAACCACACTATGGGTTTCTCTCACACATCCTTCTCCCTCACAAGCAAAGTGGATTCTACCCTTCGGTAAATCCAATAGTTCACAGCACCAATGTGTTGTCTTGTATATTTTCTCTGTTAATTCCTCCGACCGTTTTCCTGGTAAATCTCAGAATACCTTTGCTTGCATTCTTTGGCTGAGTGAATGTTATGTTGTGTGCTTGTGTTGTTGGTGTGATTTTAGTGTTTTGAGGGAAATGGAATTAATAGGTAGGTGTGAAGTATGACATTCGAGATGTGAAGGGAAGACTAGCATGAATATTGGATGCATACAATGAAATACAAAATTAAGTAGCAGTGCTTTGGTTTGTTGAATCTACTGGAAAGTTAAATAAATTTTCAATTGCTTATATGACGTTCATACACTGAGGAATATGGTAATTTCTTGCATTAGCCTATAGATGCAGTCACCATAGTGTATTATAGAGATAATATATTATTCATGCTGAGATAAATTAAATTCATTATAACTGTATTTATCTTTTGATTTTATGATATTTCAAACAAAAAGTAGAGGATGATATTTCATCCTCCTCTATTTGAATGTTTTTTTCCACCTTAGTTGTACATATATATCTCTGGATTTTTTTCATACAAGAGTTGGGTATGATATGTTTTCTTTCAGTATTTGTGCATTGAAGGTGAAGGGTTTCTGGAATTTTTCCAAGAAATTATCAAGCTTTTATTTTGGTCCTTGTGTAATTAAAATAAAAATACCTGTTGCACAAACTATCCAAAGGTTAACTCATGCTTACTTGACTATATTTCTTAAATAAACATGTACAAGAAAAGGAAGACACTTCCCACACTCGTGTGTGAATGTTGTGTTTTTTTTTTTGTGGGGGGGGGGGGGGGGAATTATGACTACTTTAACTGCTAGATCAGAAGAGTTAGGTATTTGATATAAAGTATACACATCTAAAATGGTTAACCTGATTTATTTCATAGATGCATTGCTTAACTACCACAAAAGTTCTCAATCTGCTTAAAATGATCACGTATTGAGGAATTATAGAAATATATGTAAAGTTGTTAAATTATATATAGACATATATATCTTTAAGTTAGAAAGGAGGTTTCAGGTTCTTGTGAAGGAGGAGGGGAGTATATGTTAGTTTTCAGGTAGTATATAAACTATGCTTCGTGTCTTTTATAGCTTTTGTCGTTTTATTTTGTTTGTAGGGTCGCTTTATGGTTCCAGCCGAAAGTAAGTTTTTTAAATTCAAGTTCTTTAACTAACAGTTGCTTCACATATACCTTTATTCTTTTTTACTATTTGATTTTGATATATAGTGTCCTTGACAATCATGAAACACTGAGTGCGGCTATTATGTTTATATATAACATCATTTTTAGTGGACTTGCTACTAATTTTGAACCGGTAATCATTTTTTTATTCTCAATTGAATTTCATTGTTGTTCTTGTAATTCAATTTTTAGTTATTTTATTCCTTTGATTGATTTATATTAATTTATTCTCCAATTTGCACACAGATTTTTGGTAACCGGGACCCCTACTCAATCGAAGACATTAATTTGAATCGAGACCTTTTGTCAAGATATCTTCTACAACACATAGAGGATGTGTAGAGGTTTCTTTTTACATAGTGCAGTGGTTTAATGCAGTGGTATATTATGTTGTCATACTCGAATACTTTGCCTCTGGTTAGTTTCTTAGTTTCTTGTTTATATTGAATACTATAAATTTGTTAGAGAAGACTTTGGAAAATGATGATGATGAAGCATTAAAGATTTAAGGATGTACATGTTTTATATTGCTACTATAGTCTATTTGATTCAGGGGATGCCCTATTTATTATAAAACCCTCATGATAGTGCTCTTGTTGAATCACAATGCTATCCCCATTTGTGTGTGAATTGCGAATCCCTTATGACATTCATATGATGTAATTCTTAGCAAGAATAAGCTTTTTGTTTCTTGTTTTGTGAGGGACATGGTATTTTTCATTTGAGTAGTGTTTTCCAAATTCAAAATATAATTGTCTAAAAATTGGTACTTTTTCAATGTTGTAGGGGAGAAAAATGAAAAATATTTTTTTAAAAAAATAAAGACTTACAATGACCCTTTTTGCAAAAATAGTCGTTGTAAGTGATGACTAACAATGACTGCTTTTTTAAAAACAGTCATTGTATGTTAGGCACAAAAGACTTACAATGATTTTTTTTTGCAAAAACAATCATTGTTAGTATTTTATGCCTAACATACAACAACTATTTTTGTAAAAACAGTCATTGTAAGTCTCGACTTACAACGAATGTTTTAAAATAGTCGTATATTTTAAAACTTTCAACGACACTCACATACACGTCTCTCTGAAAACGGTCGTCTAAAGGTCATAAAAACGGACGTTAAAAGTTTCTTCTATAGTAGTGAAGAGGGACCTAATCTGTACGCCATATGCTATGGCCAATGCCTTGCCACTGCCTATAGCATTTGGCATTCTATAGCAATATCAAATCCCTCCTCTATAAAGTCTTGCTCAAGGCTAGCATATCCCTTAAGTCCTTTACAATAGAGAGTTTATTGAGCATAGCCACAAAGCCAGGAATGTCTTAATCCATCCCAAATTACTTGCCTATACTCAATGTGTAAGTTTATACTCTATTATATAGCCAAGTCCAACAAGCAAAGTAAAAGCAAAAACTATATCTCATGCATATATTATAAGACCATATCTCTTAATCAAACAGATCATCAAGCAATACACAAAATGACTTTTCTGCATAAAAGATTTTCCTCTAACCTCCAAATAATCTAGCATATGGCCTATGTGTAAATTCCTCTATTGAAGAGTAGAATATTGGATTGAAGCAACATAGTGAAATCTTTATAAATCTTTAACAACTTCCTATAACAAGAAAGGAACCTTTAATCAAAGCAATTGATTTTTTAAAAAAAAACATGAGCACGACTAAGGTTAAAATCTAGCTACAAAACATGAAGCAAATAATAGAGAATGCAGAATAGAGAAGGGAAACCATACCTCCATATGAGGAGAACAAACCACGGAAAGAAATGTGACCTAACTAGAGCTGAAGAACAAAAACGCTAGTTAGGGCAAGTAAAGCAACTAGCACAATTGTTGCTAAAAGTACGGCAAATGACAAACCCTTCAATAATTCGACATTTAACAAAGTATCAATGTATAGTTTAGTGAGCATACAGAAATAGCATAAACATACTGATATAAAGTACTTGATTACATTACAGGAAATTCTCAAAGGGTTTGTACATATTAATTACAAATCCCAAAATACATAAAAAGATAGCAGATAACCAACATTAAACTTCTTGATCAGGATCGGAACCCTCAGTTGTTGGTATCTACTTCTTTCCCTTGAAACCGCTTCCTTTAGCTGAATAAATTTTTAATTTATAGAAAGGGGTGAGATTCATACAAATCTCAATAGTAACATACAATCAATCATATAAAATACTACAAATAAATATGCAATGCACCATATAATACATAGAAATAAATACTGTAAACTTGTCTGTTTGCCTAACGTTCATGTTCAAAATTACTATTTTGTCCTTACTAGCCATACTGTGATTACTGTAATGTTTCAAAGCAGACAACAACCTGTCCGTACTTGTCTCACTACCTTAGCTGGGTCCCACTGACCTGATGGTACTTGTGCTTTTCTCACACCACAGCAAGGAATTATATCAACTACCTAGAGTGAGTCCTTCTTGGCCTGTTAGTATTTGTGCTTTTCCCACGGGTGGTACTTGTGCTTTTCCCAACCCACAACTAGGAATTTGTAACATACATTTCACATCATAGAACATGGCAATACAATACATATAAATAATCACATAGTGTATGAAAGATAGAGTTACTACCTGAAATCATTTCCAGTGTCTATCTAGTATTGGTCTACTAACCCTTTGTCGGGATCGGGCAAATGTCAAATCCTAAAATTTCAAATTTATAATAAATAAGTTATTACTCATTCATGCTTTATTCCAAGACTCATATAGTTGGTTTTCTCTACCCAAAAACGCATAATTACCGAAATGGCCTTTAAAACCCGTATAATTCCCTTTATACCTGGTATAATTGTAATTTACCAAGACTTATAACCCATACTATTCCTACACAATTTTGCGTGTAGAATCCATTTTTGACCTTATTTTTAAAATCACGCTCCATTTCCCAGAATACCCTTAACAGCCATAAAGTTAGTGTTTTAGGGGTAAAATTATAATTTCACACCATAAAGCCTCCATACTCTATTTTTCACATGTTCCCTACTCAATTTTTCATTTTAAACATAATAGAATCATCAAATCCATCAAATTATAGCTCAAACACCCAAAAATCCATTTAGCCGAAAATCTAGAAAATTTTAGAAAATAGAAGATTTTCAATTTTCATTCAATCAACCATCCTCTTTTCACTTGTAATCACTTATTTAATCACTTAAACAACTCTTGAACATGATTCATGAAAAACTGGATAGCACCTCTCCTTAGGGGTCATGCATCCCAAATCACAAATTCAAGCCAGTACAATCAAATAACCATCACAAACCACCACCAATAATCACAAATCAACAAGAGGTGACAAGTTTTCAAGCTTACCTTGAATCTTCTTGTTTCTCTCACTAAAACCGTGGCCTTACTCTCTCATTTTCCTTTGATTTTCTTCATGCTTTGCATAATTTCAAGAAGGATATAAAGATTAGAGAAGGTTTCCAAGAATTTAGAAACAAGAACACATGAATTTTGCTTCAAACTTACTGTGATTTGCTTCATAATCTCTTGTTCTTTCTCTTTGCTCTTTATCTTAAACTTACTCTCTCTCTCTCTCTCTCTCTCTCTTCTTTCTCAAGCCTGGCCAAAAATATGACCTTGGAAGAGCTTAATTAACCCTTAATACTATCATCTTCTACCTCCTTAAAAATTAATATTTTATTACGATTTTTACACATGTCTCTTCCTTTTTCTTCTTTTTCCATATGGCATATAAAGCTTCCACATGGCATACAAGATGGCAAAATATGATTTTCCCTTGCTTCTTCTTTCTTTTGCCAACTTTGACCATAATTAAAGGAAAAATATTGATTTTTTAATTTTATTAACCAAATAACTATTTTACCTTTACATTTTCTTCAATTTTTGAACCAATTGTTGTCTTCCCTCTTCCCTTTTTTTCCAAATTTTTACTCAATAACATGAGCCAAAAATTGTGCTATTCCATTCTTAATTTTGAGCTACACTATTAGGCTTTTATGAAACAAAATTGAGCTTTATGTCTTAACTTAGCCAAAATTTCATGTAACATCTACTTCTATTATTTTGTCAAGTAATAATTTTTCCCTCTTCAAACCCCAAATGCCTTCATTATGATCAAGCCTGACATACAAAGCATCTTCTTCATCCAAATTTAATGGTTTAATTGTCAACAACAATAGACCATCCATGTTTAGAAGGATTATGGACGTAGAACACTTATGTAGCCCGAGAAGCCAAAATGAAAGGCTCATCGTTATACCCTTCCTTATTCAAATTCCATTATATCAACCATAAGTCATCAATTCTCAAGCCATAATTATTATTAACCCATTTGTAACCAAATATGGGAACCTAGAAGCTAATATAATCCAACTCCCAAATGTGCTTAATCACCCCAAACTATATGACCTCTTCGCATAGATAGGATTTATATATTTGGCACTCAATACATACATGGTGTTAGCTACAAGAGTTACCCCACTATTTTTGCATTTTGCTTCAATCATCTTACTCTGTGTAGAAGGTGAACCCATTGATGATGTAGCTTGCATAAGATGTCACTTGATTACTTGGACCGTATGCTAAGAACTTTAATTTGCTAGAAACTTATTTGAGATAAGCTCTATACTTTCCAAGGACTTGATCTTTAAACAATGTCATAAAATTTTTGTTATGTTGTTTAACACACCAACTTTCTCCTTTGTAGGGATTTTTCCTCAGAATTTGATGCATATGGTTGTGAACATACTCATCAACTCCCTTAGAGTTGTGCAACACATATAGTTATGCTTGCTTCAACTGCTGGTCTGAGATGGTTACAACTTTCCTACCCATAATCCATTCCCCACCAATCCTTCCCTCATGCCAAGACACGAAAAGACCAATATCGCTTGCATGTTTTAAGTATGTGGCAAAAAGTTCAACAACCTCTTCATAGATATATTATTCAACAATGCAACCATCCAGATAATTTCAATTTTTCATTAACCCTTTCATTATCTTCATGAAATGTTCAACCGGGTACATCCACCTTAAATAAGTCGGGCTACAATGTTGTACCTCTCTAACTAAGTAAGTTGTCAGGTGGACCATGATGTCAAAGAATGCTGGAGGAAAATATATCTTAAGCTTACACAATGTGGCTACAATTTAGTTTTACAACCTCAGAAATGTTTTAGAGTCTATCACTTTACCGCAGAGTAACTTAAAGAATAAACATAACTTAGTTATTATAGCTCATACCTCATAAGGCAAGATACCCCGTATAGCCACTTGAATAAAGTTCTCTATCAAGACATAGCAGTTATGAGATTTTAATCCCATTAGTTTCAAGTCCTTCACTCATATAAGTCTTTTGATGTTTGAAGAGGAATACTCTGGCACCTTGACTGAAGCAAGAAAATGACAAAAAACTATTTTTTCTTCTTTTGATAGTTGTGAACTATAAGACGAAGAAATGTACAGACTCCTCTCTCCTTTAGTGCTAATTCTTCCCTTATTTCCATCTCTATCATGCTAACCTAGCATTTATGTCATTTTTTGTCTTCCACAGAATATGAGGTAACATGCTAACAATACTTTCCCACGTACTTTTCTCAATGTGCATAACATCAAGAAAATGTCCCACATCCAAGGTCCTCTAATAATACAAGTCAAAGAAAATAAACATCTTCTTCTACCCGCTTGTCCTAACATCCCTTGAAAAAGGTTTTCCAAACAAACATTTTATATTTTTCACCTTTTCATATATCTGCTCACTATTCAAAGGTTGAGGTGCCCTACCCTCTTCTAATATCCCATTGATATTTTTTTAAATGCCGGTAAGCATGATCCTAATGCAACCATATTCAATGTCCCATCTAAGAATTCTTTATGTTATGCTTTTGATCTAATTGAATGCATACCCTTTTCACAAATTATATATCCAAGTTGGCCTTTAATGTTATATCCTGACAAATTACCATATGCAGGAAAGTCATTAATAGTGTCAAAGAAAATGGCTCTCAAGTTGAACATTTCTTCCTCATGAGTATCATACACCATGACCTCATCATCTCATAAATGCTTCAAGTCCTTAATTAGTGGAGCCAGGTAGACATCTATGTCATTCCCAAGTTGCTTGGGCCTCAAGATTAGCATGGACAACATAGAGTACTTAAGCTTCATGTAGAGCCATGGAGGAAGGTTATATATAAACAATATACTGGCCATGTATTGTGGGTGTTGCTTTGCATCCCAAACGGGTTCATACCATCAGTAGCCAATACAAGGCATAGGTTCCTATCATCTTTAGCAAATTTGGGGTGGTTCCTGTTAAATATGATTAGTTTTGATGATGACAAATGTAGATGTCAAATATTAAGAGCAAGAAGTTTGCATAATATACTTATATCTTACATTGAATAACTACTATATTTAATTTTGCATATCTTGTAGATTAGTCAAGCAATAGAAGAAATAAATTGAGGAATGAAGAACTTGCAAGAATTAATGAAAAATATGAAGATTCAAGTTCTATGGGTACTGTAGCAAACTGTAGCAAACTGTAGCATCGAGTGATTTTAATAATCACTCGAGTGATTTCAAAATCACTCGAGTGATTCTGAAAATAGTGAAAATCACTTGCAGTGATTTACTATTCACTCGAGTGATGTTTAGATTTTTATGCTATATTTTTCGTCCAACTGAGCGAGGTCTGGTAATTTAATCATATCTCTCAAAATACAACTCTAATTGAGACAAAAAGTTGCATATGAAACTAGAATTCCATAGCATCATTTTGACACCAGAATCAACATTAAAGGAGTTCATATGAAGGATATATGAGTGTTGCAAGATGAAACTCAAATCAGTGTCACCTTCCAGAACAGGTTTGGTATTTTAGACATAACTCTCAAACCAAAGATCCAATTGAGCTGAAACCGATGTCATATGAAACTACACTTAAAGATATTTTCAAAGATATATAATATGCCAATTTTAGAGTTATATTCGAAGAGTTATGACATCTGGAAGTTGACCCATGTTTGCTATCAAATTGAAAGAGCAGCTACAAGTTCAAGTGATCTAAACAGAAAGCACCCGAGTGATTTACATAATCACTCGAGTAATCAGGAAGATCACTCGACTGATCATTAATAATCACTCAAGTGAAATGCGTCAGATGGAAGATCACTAGAGTGGCACAAAAATCACCGGAAGAATTTTTCACTGTTCTCAAAATCACTCCCAGTGATATCGAAATCACTCGAGTGATTCTGTTGATTTTGCAAATCACTTCCAGTGCAAGCCAAATCACTGCAAGAAAAATTCACTGTTTGCAATTTCACTTCCAGTGATATGGAATTTACTCGAGTGATATGAGATTTTCCAGAATCACTTCCAGTGCGTCTGAAATCACCGGAAGAAAAATACACTGTTTTAGAAATCACTTCCAGTGATAGTCAGATCACTTGAGTGATATTTAAAATTTCCAGATTCACTTCCAGTGGATTGAAAATCACTGCAAGAAAAATTCATTATTTGCAAAATCACTGGAAGTTATGCCAAATTCACTTGAGTGATATATGAAGTTTGCCATATCACTTCCAGTGGATTCTAAATCACTTTTGGTGAATATTAAAATTCCTCAGATCACCTCCAGTGTCGTAACTGATCATTTCCAGAGAATACCAATATGCACCAGATCACTTCCAATGAACTGATATCCATTCAAGTGATCTTCTGTTTGTGAAATATCAGTGAATGAACTGATAACTCAAGTGATGTGCTGATTTTGATGAATCACTTTCAGGCTTGACAGAAACATGAGATCACCAGAGCAATATTGTGAGCCATCCGAGAGAAATGTTGATACATGAAAATCACCTTCAGTGAAGTAATGCTGCACTCAAGCAAATTTGATATGACCGCCAGAGAATTTACTGATAGCTTGAGTGATTCACTATTTTTATCAGAAACACATCCAGAAGCTGTCTGAACATTCGAGTAAAATACTATCCTGAGAAAATCACTTCCAGTGCTAGTAATCTAGTCCACCTCCAGTGAAAGCCATCTCAGAATCACATAACCAAGAACTCTGAATGAACCTTAAATCACTGCCAGTGAAGTCTGTAATCACCCGAGTGATGTTTTCTAACGGCTATTTCTGTGAGTGCTTTTACAGGTGTTATGCACTACCGATCACATGCCATACACGGATCAATATTAAGCGACAACAAATCATGGGCAACATGACTATTCAATAAACGATTCAATGAACGTGCAAAACAGAAAGAAAGCAATGCTAAAACATTTGTCAGAGCACGACCAACAGAAAATGCTGAATAGACACAACGGCTCTTACAGCTTCTGTTATATAGCTTAATCTTTCGAAAACCAGAAAAGAGGGGAGACTACAACAAACTGAGATACACACGAGCAAACAAAAACACGAGAACCCAACTACGCTAACATGTGAATATCATGAGTCACCCACTTCGTTCCAGACACTCTCAGTACTTATCTATTTTCTGTATCATGTATCTATGAGAGTGAGTTTATCTATACTGTACTTCAGTGATCATTTTACCCACTCTGTGAGAGAGCTTGTAAACACTTCATCTGTATTTCAGAAGTGTTCTCAAGATAGAGGCACCTTGAGAGAATTGATCACCTTACGGGGGAAGTTGTAGAGCGAATTGTCAGTAAGACTTTCTGCTCATAAGACTTACAAGGTGCAAGCAGTAGAGAATGTTGCTACTCGTAAGACTCACAGTGGTGTAAGCAGGAGAGAACGTTGCTGCCCGTAAGACTTGCACTTGTAAGCAGGAGAGAAAGGTCCTTGGGATTGCATTGCTCGACTTGCCGTAAGAGGGAGTTAGCCTTACTGTATGTAAGGGGGAGTAACTCTTGTATGTTTGTAGAGGCTTATCTTGTGACCAGTTAAACAAGAAGATAGTAGATTGGAAATCTCAGGAGGAGCCTGGGGACTGGACGTGGGTCATTGTGAATTAGACCGAACCAGGATAAATTACAGTTTGCATCTTCTCTTCCCTAAGCTTTTACATTTCCAGCATATATGATCTATATATCTGTGTATGAATTTATTCCATATGTATTGATTTGATAAGCTGAGAAAATATTTTAAACAATCAGACTTTCCTATCGTATACCCAATTTACCCCCATCTTGGGTGTCAGCCAGTTCTAACAATTCCAATCATACTTCTTCCATTCTAGAGAATTAACAGGATGTCAAAGCATGTTGTCATCAATCTGATCATCTACATGCCACCTTAAATTCTTAGCATCTTTTAGGATTGCTATACAAGCATTTAAATCTAGGTATAATGGGGAAAATACCATCACACCTTATTCAGGCTCTTCCCTTTCTATTGGTAACGTGGCTCCTTACACATAGGACAATGAGTTAACAATGTATATTCATATTTTAATAAGACTCAATTGTTGGGGCAAGCATGTATCTTCTCGTAGCTAAGGTTAACGGAGCGGAACATCTTCTTTATGGAATTTTTTGGGTGGAATCATGTTTTTAGTTAGTAGCATTAGATTCAAAGCCTGGAGCAATTCTTTGAAGCTCATATCAGACCACCCACTTTTTATCTTTAAGTTATATAATGTCAACACAGCGCTCAATAAGGCAAAATTAGTTCAGTCCTCATACAATGGCTTCACTGCGTCACCCTTCAAAGTTTCTATCACTCTAGGACAACCCTAAAGGTCATCTTCTAATGCCTTGGCCATATCATCGAGATGGTTGGCGTCAAATGCACTTGTGTCGAAATCACCTAATGATGCACAAATTTATATACGTCCAACCATCTCATTGCTTGTCTCCCTATGCCTCGTCAAACGTATATAAGTACGATTGATTCCATTAATCACTAACTACGATAGACAAGTTTCTCAATCACACTATTGTACATTGTCACACTTTATATAGGGGCAAAGAATCAAACTATCATTTGAGGGATTATGCTTAAATGCAAACTCAAAGAAATATGTTACCCCATCCTAGTAGTCTTTGGATAGCCGATCAGCATATATCCATTGCTTATTCAAAGACCCATCTAGCATAAATCATTTAGAAACAAAAACCTCAATCATTTGTGCCCAGAATTAATTCACCAAAATGTATAATGAAAGAAAAACCATGAACCTTATGTTAACCCTGAAGTTGAAGAAAGAAAACTCTGAGGTTGAAGAATGCCTTTCATAAAGCTGAAAGACTAGAGCTTTTGATTAAGTGCGAAAGTTTTTAAATGTTAAACTGAATGGATGTTTTACAAACAAACCCCTATTAAGTAGTTTTTAAGGTTTTACATAATGGTTAGTTGGTAAGAACCGGCAATTGTTTTACTTTTATCACTGTTATGTTTAAATAATCGTGAGGTATGTTATTAACAAGCCTCCAGCTTTTAAGGTCTTACATAACGGTTAGTTGGTAAGAATTGATAATTATTGTTTTACTTTTATCATGATTGTTTCTAGGTAACAGTGAGGTCTGTTATTATTTTTTTAATAACAATGACTCTGGGAGGTATGTTATTTATTTGATTTATCACGGTTCTTGACTAAAAACCATGAGGTATGCTGTTATTTTTTTTATATTGGAGTCATAATTACATTAATATATTTTTATAAATAAAACTAAAAAATAGAAAAAAAAATAAAAAATAAAACCTACATATCATCCTCATAGGAGTTATCTGAATCATTTGAGAAGATAAGGATGAGCTTGTAGTAGACACAGTAGCATAGTGACCGCAGATCAGAGGCGAAGGTGGAGGATAGGGAGGAAGAGGAAGAGAAGAAGGTAAAGGTAGAGGATAGGGAGGAGGAGCATAAGGAGGAGAAGGAGGTGGAGGTTATGAAGAAGGATTCTCTAGCATTTCTTCAGCGCGTCGCTTCACCAAGATGATGAGGAGAATAAAGGAAGAGGATGAGAAAACATATGAAAATAGGGAGTTTAAATAGATTGGAAGTAACACGTCCGTTGGAAGTTGAAGAGGGTCAGTCCATACACAATTATGTTCTTTTTCCTGTGCTATGAGTTACATGACTGTTGTTACAAAAGAACCATTATTTATCTTTGCATTAATTATGGTTGTTTTGAAAGAACATTTTAAGAACTGTTATTTATTTTCTCTTATGATGGTTTTTTGTAAGAACCGTTAGATATGTTCTTTCTTTTTTACAATATATTTAAAAAGAAAAAAAAAAGAAAAAACACAAAAACCAAAATAGTGGCAAGTAGCCTAATGAACTGATGAGATCACCAGGCTACCTGTCACTAGAGGAGTGGCCAGGATCATTGTTAGGATCATGGCCAATCACATACTCATCAAATATGATATTGGCCTTCTTGTTCATACTTGTTAGACCCGGCTGACACCCAAGAGGTGGGTGAATTGGGTGTACGATAAGAAAGTCTGATCTTTTAAATTCTTTTTGCAGCTTATCAAATTAATATATATGAAAGTATAAAATCATAAGCAGTTATGTAAATCTTATATGCTGGAAATGTAAAAGCTTAGGAAAGAGAATATGCAAACTGTGATTTATCATGGTTCGGTCTAATCCACGATGACCTACGTCCAGTCCCCAGGCTCCGCCTGAGATTTCCAATCTACTATATTCTTGTTTAATCAGGCACCAAAAAAGCCGCTACAACACACAAGTTTAACCGGGCACTTGTATAGCCTACTACGGAGTTACTCTCCCTCACACACTATAAGGTTCACTCCCCCTTACGAAAAGTTTTACGAGCAGAGCAATCCCGAAGACCTTTCTCTCCTGCTTACCCGTGCAAGTCTTACGAGCAGAAAGTCTAACCGGCAATTCTCTTTACAGCTTCCCTCGTAAGGAAATCAACCCTCTCAAGGTCCCTCTACCTTGAGATCAATACAGAAATATATATGCAGTGTTTACAGACTCTCTCACAGAGTAGATGAAATACTCACTAAGTTACAATAAAATATTCACTCTCTCAAATATATATGATATTGAAGACACAGAGAAGAGTAGTGAGTGGGTGGAGGTAGAAGACTTAGGATATCAACATGTTTCTGTTTTCGTTCTTCTGTACGCTACATCCTTCTTTGAATGCTCTTCCATATATAGCTGGGTTGTAGAATATAACCGTTGTTGGCATTCATCCGTTGAAGACCCATTGCTTCATTTGACCGTTGAGCGTGTTTGAATATTTTCCCGTTAGAAGCTGATCATGCTTCTGACAGATAACTCACACCGTTGCTTTCTGTTTGCACGTTCTTGGTTGTTCATTTAATTCTGTTACTGCCCATGATTCATTGTCAGATAGGTCTTTAAACATTGATCTATTGATAGCATCTCAACATACCCGTTGGAGTCGCACTGCTTGGTCTGACAGGTTTCCACTTTAGAAAATTAGCTGTTATCAGTGACGCTTGGCTTCTCGTGAAACAGCTTTTTGCCTCTTCCCATGATTCCTTCAATGTTAATTTGGAGAAACACTTCAACCACTGATACAATGAAGTATTAGTCATGAATACATTGGATCAATAATCAAAAACTAAATTTCTGCATTCTGGGACTCATCATTTTCAGTGACAATATTCTCCGTGAGTGACCTTCGTATATGAAGATGTAATCCAAATGTTTGATCTCCTGTTTCATACTTGAAATAAATCTTAAATGATGTTTAAGTATAGCAACAAGTGTAAACATACTGATTAGAGATTGAACTCTTAAATTCACTTTGATTCAGTTAGCTTCTGAAGGTGCTTCGGATAGGAACTGAATCACTCGAGTGATTATACAATCCACTGGAAGTGATTTTCTCAAACCAACATTTCACTCGAATGCAGAAGCATTTCACTGGAGGTGATCTGGTTTACTGAGTGAGTTTCTAAACATATCACACGAGTGAATTACGCCTGGCTGGAGGTGATCTGAGACGTTGGAGTTGTATTGGGTTACTTACACTGGAAGTGATTTTGAAACGTCTTTCGCTAGAGGTGCACTGGACTGCTAACACTGGAAGTGATTTACCTTAAACATTGGATATTATCTTGCCGGAAGTAATCTTGGTTCTTAGAGGTGATTCTGATTCTCTGGTAGTGATTTTGATTTACTGTCACTAGAACTGTGATGAGTGCATTAAGTAATCACTGACTGGAAGTGATATGAGGTAACTAATATTCACTGGGAGTGATCAGGAACGATGCTGGAGGTGATTAGCTAAAATGGACGATCAATCGAGTGAAATTCATGACCGGAAGTGATTTTCAAAACAGTAAAATATTCCTGAAGTGATTTCGCCTTGCACTGGAAGTGATCTGCGGAAATGACTAATCACTCGAGTGAATTCGGCTGCACTGTGAGTGATTTTCGAAACATTGAACTTTTCTTACAGTGATTATGGTGCCACTCGAGTGATCTTCCATCTGACGCATTTCACTTGAGTGATTATTAATGATCACTCCATTGATTATAAAAATCACTCGGGTGCTCTCTGTTCAGATCATTTGAACTCAAAACTCCACTTCCAATTCAACAGCAAACAGGGATCAAACTAAAGATGGAATAACTCTTCGAATATAGCTCCAAAATTGCTATATTATATATCAATGGAAAGCTCTTAAAGTATAGTTTTATATGGCACTAGTTTCAACTCAATTAGATCTGTGGTTTGAGAGTTATAGCCAAAATACCAAATCTGTTCCAGAAAGTGACGCTGATATGAATGCCAAATTTGAACACTTATATATCATTCATATGAGCTCCTTTGATGTTACTTCTAATGTCAAAATGACGCATTGGGAGTCTATTTTCATATGCAATTGATTTGGTCTCAATCGGAGTTGTATTTTGAGATATATGATCGAATAATCAGACCTCGCTCAGCTAGACGAAAAACAGAGCATGAAAAACTGAAAATCACTCTAGTGAACAGTGAATCACTGCAAGTGATTTTTGCTGTTTTTAGAATCACACGAGTGATTCTGAAAATCACTCGAGTGATTGCCAAAATCACTCGATTGCTACAGTACGCTACAGTACCGTATGCTACAGTGCCCGTAGAACTTGAAACTTGCTATTTTCATTAATTCTTGCAAGTTCTTCATTCCTCAATTTCTTTCTTCCATTGCTTGACTAATCTACAATATATGCAATATCAAATAGTTAGTCAATGTACTAGAGAAGTATACTATGCAAACTTCTACTCTCTTAATATTTGACATCTATATTTGTCATCATCAAAACTAATCATATCTAACAATACTCAAGAGGTATCCAGAAAGCCTCCTCACAGCATGGTCAGTGTATTTTGCATGACGCAGTATTGCCTCCAGTTGATGAGGCATATATATGATATGGAAGACGAGGTGGCGGTGGCAGAGGCGGATGATAGAGAGGAGAAGCAAGAGGTTGAGGTTGGGGAGGATGAGAAGGAGCAGGTGGAGGATGACGCTAAGAGTTTTCTAGCCATTCTTCAATGCGGTGTTTCATCTTGATTATTTTATGAGAACAAAGAGGAGGATGATGAAAAAGAAAACATAGGAAAAAATGAATATGGGGAGTTTAAATAGACATCTGGAAGGGACCGAAAAAAACCATCATTGCACGTGTTGGACAAAAAAAACCATCATTGTATGCATTCGAAATTGAACATGATGAAATGAAAGGATACTTAGTTCTCCTGATGATCATTGGATAATGAGGAGGCATCCAGAGTTAGCACGGGGAAGAGGAAAGGTTTCAAAAAATTTAATTAATGTTTATTAAGTTAGAACCATTAAGTATGTTAGTGTTATTTGTAACCACGTCAGCTACTTAACAAGAAGACTTTGCAATTTTTAATTAATAACTGTGGAGTTTTAAGTTTTCTTTTAACTTATTTTTTAATATTTAAAAAAATAGTAATGTTCAGACATTACTGCCACTGCCGTCTTCCTCTTCCTCAACCTTCTCTTCCTCCTACTCATTCTCATCATTAGAGGAAGGAGATGAAGGGTCTGACTACAAGTCATATTCAACCTTATTGTGATGAAGTATAAGGTTCAACTTTCTATTCAGCTTATTGGCGTATGCTGCGAGATGCCCTGTGCAGTAGTCAAGGCTTGCCAATGTATGCATCAGAGCCTCTATTTCAGGAGGAGGCGGAGGAGGAGGAAGGTGGCCAATAAAAAAAAGTAATAAGAATCACAAAGAATAGTTGAGTTTAAATAGAGCTCCAATGGATGTTACGAAAGATTATGACTTATGAAGGTCCGACAATGTTACAAAAGCTTATGACTTATGAATTGGTACTTAGGAAAGATAGATCGTCTGAAAGTGTTACATGGCGATTATTTCTAAAGACTGTTATGTTTTTGTCTTTGTTGATATAAGGTTGGAAGACGAATTATTTGTAAGTGTGACATAATGAATATTTTGTAAGAATTGTCATTTTTGTCACTAAATATAAATTACAGTTACTACCTACAACTGTTATTTTTGTATTTTTCGTGAATTCCACCTTACAATACATGACATTACGCATAATTAACCATTAAGTTTTAGCGTTATATATTATTGTGCGACCTCCCCCTCGACATACATAACATTTATTCATTGTAAACGTTATTTACTAAGCATTATATATGTGCGAATCTATAGTAGTGTTTAGAGGTGAATTTACAAGAGCACTACACATTTTACAAGTGTACATACATATTTTAACAACTAGCAATAGCAAGATAACAAATGTGATTGGTGATTGGTGATTGGAAGAGTTGATATAATGGATATATATAAAAGAACTTCAGGAAAAAAAAAATAGGGCTTCAAAACTCAAAAAGGATGGTTGTAAAAGAATATTATGGCAATTAATCTAAATTGAAGGGATATTTTGTGGAATGCAACGTAATTTATTAAAAGTGATATTTTATGAAATACAACATAAAATAATTTCATGAAAATCAAACTATATGACAATTATATATCTCTGTAAAATGTATATTAATAAAAATCTCCGTAAATTTAATAAATAAGCAAAAAGAATTTAGTGCTACTATTACTAACTGTTAGAATAAAAGCCCTAAGAATCAGGAATTATACGACTGTTGTAATCTTATCTCTGATTTACGGCTATCTCCTATATTTTGGTGATGATTTTTTTTGGCTCAAAATATTTCGGTGAAGATTAAGGGAAGAAATCTCACTGTATTTTCATTTAATAATTATCAGACCCATGGTTATAATGAGAATCTAATAGTTATGGGTGTATGAGAGTATTTTCCTTAAACATAATCTTATACATTTGAGATTAAAAAAAAAAGGTTAATATAACTTTTGGTCCCTGAAGTTTGTTTTGATTTTAGTTTTGATCCTTCAAGTTTGAAATTAGTGGTTTTAGTTCCTGAAATTTGGCCCGATTTTAGTTTTAGTCCCTCAAGTTTGAAATCAGTAGTTTTGATCCCTGAAGTTTAGTCCGATTTTGGTTTTAGTCCTTCAAGTTTACTCCACTTATAACTGTTGGCCCCTCAAGTTTAGGATAACATATCAAGTCCTTTTCAAACTTGAGGGACTAAAACCAAAATCGGGCCAAACTTCAGAGACCAAAACCACCAATTTCAAACTTGATGAACCAAAATCAAAATTAAGCCAAACTTTAGGGATCAAAAATTATATTAACCCTAAAAAAAATCATCAATTAATTAAATAAACAAACATTGATAGTGAAGATCTACATGTGCAAGTGTTATAGATCACTGCTAAGATTTTAGTGCCCCGTGCTTGATGCACTATAGGCGTATCATTTTCTTTTCAATAATATTATTTTAAGAAAACTAAAATAAAGTCTCAACTATCAATTACAAATTCAGTTAAAACAAACTTTAAAACCTATACATCTCAATAAGACGAGGCATCAATATTTCTAAATTTTTACCCATATACAACATTCTTTTATTTCTATGGCCTAATTCCTAATCTCTTGTAGTTTTGAAATAAGCATGTATGTGGTTGTGCCTACCCTACTATAGAAGCAAACATATACTATGGTCATTATCGATCTTACATCATGGTTCCGAACTATCATATATAAAGACACTATATATGTTTAATTTAGATACATAACAATTCCAAATGGTAATATATTGAGGGCATACATAATGATTATTTGTTAATAATCATAATGTATTGGCTTTATTTTTTATTATATATAGTTATTTTTTTTATTTTTTTTATTTAATTTTATTATTATTATTTATTATATAAGACACAATATAATCATTGATAATAACAAGATAATAATATTAAATAAAAAATTTATATTTATAATATTCAAAATTCAATACATTATAGATAAGCATTATACAATTTTTTTTAAATATAAATCACTCAAACACTCTTATAATAGAACATTATCTTATAATTGTTTAATTTTAAAATAAAATTAATTAATAAAAAATTTTATAATATTGTTCAACAACTTTATTATAGATTATCCATAAACCACATGTCAGTGTAATCCTGGAGAGCAATAAGAGAGTATTCATACGCTTTCCCAGAGCCCCAGGGAAGAAGGGTGGAGCACGGCTTAGTGTATAAGCCCAATGGACATTATTTTAATGAAACAAAATCAAGTCGGATCCGCTGAATGATATTTTGAGTGAGGAGCTGAAGTTAAGCAATATTTGAGATCGGCTTCACCAAACAGTATTTATAAATACATTGGAAATTCCATTAAAGAATGATACTATAAATTAAAGGGTGATATGTGTTATGTGTATAGGATAGTGTATTTAAAAGTGTAAGTGTACACTGTCGTAATTAAGTAATATAGAAGGAAGTTGAGTATCGTTCTCACGAGGATTGATTACTAAGTACCAAAATTGATAATTTTAATTTTATTTGGTCGATTGATTAGTTGGTGGTTGAGAATACAAAATAAAAATGATTAAATATAAATGCAAATGATATAAAGAGAAATATGAGAAAAAGCCATAGGGATTAGATTTCACTTAACAAATTCTGGATTGAATCACTTATCTATTCTATTATAATTTATTCTACATGATTGATAGTCGTGTTTCCCTAATTTAATTACTAGCATCTTCCAAAGTCAAGTAATTCTATAATTAATTGTTAATCCAATATATTCCTATATGAATTTAAGTAATTAATCATGCATTAAGATTTATGGAACCCATTAAGACTACATAACTCATATGAATATATTCCTATTTCATATGCAAATTATGGTTTTAATTATAGAATTCACACACATGCATCTCATTCCGGTCTCAACATACATATTAAAATCATTCAAAAAGTGGCTAATCAATTGAAAGCATTAAGAATAATAATTAAAACTCAATCATGAAGGAAAAATTACAACTAGATTTAATAAGTTAGATTCAATCCGTCATTAGTAAGCTACGTCATCACCCTAGGAAAAGGAAAATTAGCTCATAATGAAATTAAAAACAAAACAAACATAAAATAAAAACATCATAAACATTGCATAAAAATTAATTACAAAAAACATAAAAATACAACTATAAGATGCATGAAAATGTAAAATATAGCCTTCCATATAGAAGGTAAAACCTTCCATGTAAGAGGCATACAAAAAGTAATACAATGCATGAAATGTAGCCTTCCATATAGGAGGTAAAATCATCCATGCAGGATGTATAAAAAAAGTAACACAATGCAAGAAATTATTATCTAGCCTTCCATATAGGAGATAAAACCATCCATGTAGGAGGCATGCAAGAAGTACAAAAAATGCAAGAAATAAATTCTAAAATAAAAAATCTCTCTCTAAAATAGAAGCTCTCTTTCTCTCTCTCTTCTTTCTTTTTTCTCTTTTTAGGCTGCCAAGAACTTCTATTTATAGGCTTCAATTCGGATGCTACAGTGACGGTACAGTGAACCGCTATAGTGGCCACTTCTCACCAACTGCGCTACAGCAACATGCTACAGTATCGTATAAAATAGTGAATTGCTACAGTAACATATGAAACAGTAATCCGTATGAACAGTGAATTGCTACGATATTGAAAAAAATCATTATTTATTTATCAATTACACCCAAATTCATTACATTAAGCTCAAATATCGTTCATAAAAATATTATATAAGGAAAAATAAATATGAAAATATTTTACGTATCAATATGATTAAAAAAAATGCCAACATCACTCGGCTATAAGCAAAGGTCTACATCTCTTCTTGAGATGTTTGTGTTAGGGTCTATTTCTGTTTGGTTTAATAGTGGGAAGGAAAAAAGAGGGATTTTAATGGAAGGGAAGGATTATGATAGATTTTAATATTATCTCGTTTGGATAGATCGGAAGGGAGGGGAGGAGAAAAACTTTAATATTACCTTGTTTGATTTATAAAGAAAAGAGGAAGGAAAATATTTGTATTTAGACAATTTCACCTTAATTTATCTTTGTTGTTTTTTCAAACTTTGTAGAAGGTTTAATAACACATAATTATTAAAATTAAACAAATATTATTTATAATCATAATTTTATAATATATATATATATATATATATATATATATATATATAATTTTAATATTATCTTATTTAATTTATGAGAGAAAAAATATTTTTATTTAGACAACATCACCTTAGTTTATCTTAGTTGTTTTTTCAAACTTTATAGAAGGTTTAATAACACAAAATTAGTAAAATTAAAAAAATATTACTTATAATTATAATTTTATAATATATATATATATATAAAATAAAAATTATTTTGATAAAAAATAAAGTAATTATAAATATTATAATAATAAATATTTAAAAGAACACAAAAGGGGATTGTTCCAATAATAAAAGTAATGAACGGCTTTTGTTCGGTAAAAAAAAGTAATGAACGAATGCGTCGGTGAAAAGAAAAAAACAAAGGAACGGCTTTTGTGTCTGATTTCCCTTTGTTTCTGAATCCAGCTTGTCGGACTTCAGAAAGAAGTCTCCAATCACCGTCTTGATCGGTGGGCTGAAGGAGAAGTAGAATAGCGGAGCCTCGTCAGACTTGCAACATCTTTGGCGGCGGAGCAGAGCATGACGTCCATAGTTGTAGGTAGACAGAAAAGGTGCTCATCGGAAAAGAAGTCAGAGACCGATGGTGTCGTCAAGGCCAATGGTGACAACGGCCACGAGGTGCCAGCCTTAGCCGTTGTTGACTGCTCACCGAAAGGAAAATTAGGTCGAGAGGGAGAGAGACAAGGAAGGGATAATTTGGAAATAATTGAAATAAACATGAACGTAATAATTCAAAATGTTACCCCTCCCTTTTAAATCTGTTTTTTCAAAAGGTAGGGTTATAAGCAATGAAAAAAAATTCGGATCAGGCCGGTCAGTTCAACCGGTCCAACCGGTGACCAGTTGGTGGTCTAGTTCGGTTGATGCATTAGACCGGTGAACCGGTCGAACCGGTTAGAACTGGTAAAACCGGTGGTCCGACTGGTCCACTGTTTTTTACTTTTTTTTTAGAAATATATTTTTTTATTCCTCTAACTACTATTTCGTGCTATTTTTAAGGAAAAAATAAAAGTTTGAAGGCCAAGATGAAGAGAAAAATAGGTAAATAAAAAACAAATCTAAAAAAAAAATTTTGAGGGGATATAATAATTAATTAATTATAGGAAATGGGATATCATTGCATAAATATAGGCACCATAACTAATACTAATAGATTTTAAGCATTTTTTTCTAAAGATCTTTATTTTTATCTATAGAAATTTAAAAATATATTAATATATATATTTCCACTAATAAATTGTAATATTTTAATCATTGACCCTTGAACTTGTGCTGTGATCAGTTCATTGCCCGGTTCTGATTTTTTGTTCCTTAGTTGTAAGGGGAGGGGAGGGAAATTTCAAAAAACTTTCATCTCCTCTTACAAATTTTTAGATGCTAATTAATGGGAGGGGAGCCAAACATGTCCCCTCCCCTCAAACCAAATAAACCCTAAAATAAATTTGTATCATGATGCCTCCCCGGAGGGAGCTTCAAGATAAAGCTAAAAGTTCTTTCTATTTTGAAAATATATTTTTAAATATAAACCCTTAACTTCCTATTTAAAATTGTTTTATAAAATTTAGGAGTTTTTTTCCTTAATATTTTTTTCTTTTTTACTAATAGTTATTTGCTTAATGTTTTTCATCATATTGGAATAGAAGTTTAAGTTTAAATAATTAATGTTGGTTGACTTAATGGTCATGATATTTTCGCATTATATTAAAAAATTTATGTGTATTTTTACACTATTTTTATTTTTATTGACATATTTGCTAAATGGTTAATGTAGTTAACTTAACGACTATGACATTTTTATATCATTTTAAAATTCCATGTATACTTTTACACCTAAGAAAAGTATTATATGCATGCACATGATGGAAATTTTAAGGGGCAAGTTTTTAAAATAGATGAGATGTTTTTATAATTTATGTAAAATAAAAAGTGATTTGTGTATTTTACTCCATCTCTATATTAAGAGCTGCAAAGAGTTATTAATTTTTTTTACTCAAAACTTATAATTTGATTTTTTTCAAATATAAATAAATATAATGAAGAGAAGGAGACTCCCTTACCTTCATTAGAAGGTTTAATAAATCTACCTAAACTCTGTTAAATAAGTGAATAAACCTAATAAATATTAGTCTAATAAGTAAGAAGTTGGCTTATAATTCATAAGATCATGAGTTCAAATATCACCGTATATATAAAAACCTCATAAGTGGACAATATTTCTATAAGCACTTGAGTTTAGGGTATGTCTTAACCCTAATAAGTGTCTGGAATTCATGTCATCTCAACTTTTAATTTTTTTATTGATAAAAAAATAAATAAATGAATAAAGAGACTAAACAATAAACATCCACATGTTACATATTACTTAAATGTGATCATTAAGAATGAGTACCTAAAAAAAAGTACATGTGGTTTTTTTAAGCCAAATAAATAAGAAAAGTACAAATAAATTTTAGATAAAATTGCTAAAAAAATACCCATTGCAAAATTTATTATCAAAAACTACATGAATTTTGTTTAAAGATCCAGTGCAACCTATCTTTATCAAAAAGTACATGAATTGTGTATAGATTACACATAGCTAAAAAAAAATTATACTCTCTAAAGATGAGTTGCACCTACTCAGATGACCCTAGTCTTTAGTCTTTAGGGACATTTGAGGCTTTAAGAATTGAATTTTGTAATGATTTTTTAGCAATTTTCCATAAATTATAGATTAAATATCTTCTTTTTTAAGTTAAAACAATTTAGATATTTTATTAAAAATATTTATTATCTTTAAATAACTGTTAAAGGTGGTGGTTGTTGGACATCAGATCAAGAACAGGATGCTTGATGGGTAACAACTGTGAGTTGTGGAATTTTGGAAGCAATTCCTACCTTTGATGAAAAGCACATTTTTTATTTCTTAATTTATTACATTGGTTGATTAATTGATAATCAATCTCATAAAGTTGACCTTCGTCTCCTTAATCAAATGATTAAACCACTTTATTCATTTTGAAGGTTAAAAAAAACACTTTACTCATATGGTGTCGGTTTAGATTACTGTTTATATGGGAACCATTTGAAGTTTTCCCTCTTAAACCCCATACACACTCTTTCATTTAGGTATGTTTGGTTCAGTGAAGAGTTGAAGGATTTTAATATTATCTTATTTAGATTAATTAGAAAGGAGGGAAGGAGAAAATTTTAATATTATCTTATTTGGTTTAAGAGGGGAGGGAAGGGGAAATATTTTTATTTGAACAACTTTACCCTCATTTAATCTTGCTTTTTCATACATAGTAGAATGTTTAATAAAATATAATTATCAAGATTAAATAAATATAATCATAATTAAAATTTTAAAAAACACAAAAAGGGGAGTATTCATCGTCTTCTTCCCTTCTGAACAGTTTGTGTGAATAAAAATAATAATAATAATGGACTCGTGCCTTGATCATGGCAAAAGGGGATTTCACTTGGGGAGATTTCAAGTTGTTTAAAGAACCACCTTCTCCGCCTGCAATCATGGCAAGCTAGATTCCAACGCTAACAAGAAGTGTAATATTCTGAATTTTGAGATTATATGCTAGAGAATAAGCTTAAACAAAGTAAACTTCTAATTCTAGTTTAGAAAGAATCCCGAGCCGCACCCGGAATAAAATATTAATTTCGATACGAATTAGTCGAAAGAAAATACCCGATTCTTTTAAGATGTGTCAAAATGACATAGAACCTAACCCGGATCTAAAGGAAAAGGGAAGTAGTGTTTAGAAAGAAGTAAAAAAGAGAATTAAAAGAACTAAGTGCATAAAAATAATATTGTCATAATCAAAAGTAAAAGAGACAATTGTCACTTAATCTTGAGAATAGATTTGAGAAACAAAAATGAAGGGTCAATATTTGCTCTTAAAAGTGAAGGCAATTATGATTAGGATGATTAAAATAAATACTCATCTTTTTCCTCTTATTTGGCTATATGACTCATTCTTACATAAGCAAGACAAAGTCAACAAATTCCCTCCCCTTTTGTTTAATATTTCATCCAAGATAAGAGCAAGGGAGGGAGAGAATTTAATTAAAATCATTTCTCCTCTGTGCACAATTTTTGTCCTAAGTCAAAAGGAAGAGAGAGGGATAACTCAATTAATACACTTTCCCATCTTTTAGACCAAGAAGTTGGTCAAGGGAGAAGCATGAAGAAAGAAAGAAGAGATAGGAAGAAAAGTCAACATATTTACCTCATCTTAAAAAGTAAAAAGCTTTAAAAGAGAAATTAGACAACATAACTTTTACCTTTTTGTATGCCAAGTTTGGAGAAGGAAGAGGAAAGAGGGAAAGGATGAAACTCCAATTAACCAACTTAGGTTAGTTAACTTGACAACCTTTTCAAGAAGCCACAATTATATGACACCTTATCCTTTTCTCCCAACTCACTTAAGACTTTCAACCAACACACTAAAGAGGTGAGAATAATATTTAATCAATTCATTTCCTCATCCTCACACACTCATTCGGATGGCCAAGGCAAATAAAAAGAGAGAAAAAGAAGGAAAAAGAAAAAGGAAAGATCAAGAAGATCAAGAAGTAAGATAAGAAGTTTTAGCTTGATTTTCACTTCCAAGATCACCTCTTTAGCTCAAATTGTCTTCATAAACATTGTTCCCCTTGCTAAGAGCTTCAATTTTATGGTCTTTTTTTTTTCAAGAGGAGGTGTTTTGAGTTGTCAAAGAATAGTCAAAGTTGGAGAATCAAAGAACTACCTTGGGGAAGTGATAGAGGTGAGTTAGAGCTTCATTTTGAGCAATATATTGTGTTGATTGGTTGGGAATTTTGGAACTTGAATTGCTGCCCTAATTTTGGTGGTCTTATGGTTTTGAGGTTTCATGTTGTTTTGATTATATACATGATGTCTTGTGATGTTTAAAGAGCATATAAAATTTATTTGATGATTAAATTAGAAACTTGGTGATTGTTGGATTGTGTAACAACTTTTTTCCAGAATAGGACATATAGAAGGAGTAGGAATTTGATAATTTTTATTTCATCAATGGGTTCTACACGAAAAACTGTGTAGGAAGAGCCTCCGGCTATAAATTCTAGATAACTGGAATAAAACACTGAAAACTGGAATTGAAACGGTGTTGTCAATGTAGGTTTCCTACGAGGCAGTGAGAAAGTGACGTGTTTTTGGATAATCAAATGATGTCCAATGAATGTGAAATTTTTCAAAATTAAAGTAGACATACCAATATTTAATTTTATAGGTCATTTGTGCAATTTGGATCAATACACTAGGAATCATGAATTATTGAAGTTAGGCATTGAATTTGGAATGAATTTTGTGGCAGTGAGGCTTTAGTCGTAGTTATGGAATCTTGTGGCTATAATTAGCTCTGAGTGATATGTTTCTTATAAAAAAGACTCAAATATTTTTGAATTTGAACCACCCCAATTAAATTTCTATAGAATTATTTATGATTTTTCAAAATTTGGTCAAAATGCTGGCAGCTTTTAGCTATCATAAGAATTTAAGAAAAAAAGGGCTAAATGAAATTAGTATGAATTCCAAGGGTGAAAATAAGTATATGGGACTAATGTAGCCCATTAAGAATTCATTTATAATGGCACTAATTATATTATTATATATCTAGGGCCAAGAAAGAAGAATAATGAAAGAATTTCCAAGAAGTTACAGTGGTTGGAAGAAAAGGGGACAAGAAGAGGGCACAAGTCCAAAAGGTAGTAAACTTACTTAACTTGCATATATTTGATGTGTTTATTTTGTATTGATTTGCAGTATTGTTTTGCTTGATTATGTGAAGCATGAATGAATGAATGAATGAAGCTCTGTTTCTATTTATACTTTAGCCATAAATATTTTGCACGAAATATTGAGCATGCAGAAATGTCATTATGTGAACATGAACCTATATAAAGCAAGCATATCATGCACTAGCATTCATCTTGCATGCATTGTTAGTACTGTTTGCTACTGAGATTCCCCCGAATCTCATCCTGCCCCACCAACCATATAGGTCTATGTATACGAGATAAAAGGAATGTTTAAAGATAAACAAGAAGGAAAGAAGACGAAGAATTAAAGAAGAAATAATATTTATTTTACTATGCGTAAATTATTTACACTCGATGTAACACCATCTTACATATCCCTTTATTATGTACACGGAAGTATTATTCTTTAATTACTTAGGGGTTAACTATTTCTTCACGACTCATTAGCCGTTATGCTTACCAGATTTATATATCAGAGTTAGTTCTTATTCTAGTTTTTATCCTTAGTTTCAGTGATTTAGAGATCTCAATTACGGCTTAAAATTCTAATTCACGTATTCATTCAATTCTTTACTGAGTGTAAATAATTTACACATAGTAAAACAAATATTCTTTCTTCTTCAATTCTTTGTCTTCTTTCTTTCTTGTTCATCTTCAAGCATTTCTTCTGTCTCGTATTCACGTACTTATTGGTTGGTGGGGGAGGGTGAGATTCGGGAGAATCTCAGTAGAAAACAATGCTAACAAATGCATACAATAAATGTTTTGTGCATGACATGCTTGCTTACATAAATTCATGTCAAGATAATGACATATATGCATACTCAATGTTTAACATATTACACTAATGGCCATAGTATAAATAGAAATAGAGCATCACTCATTCACATATGCTTCATACAATTCATCAAAGCAATTAACACATCAATACACAAGTACACATATCAAGTTATACAAGTTAGGAAACTTCATTACCTTTTGGACTTATATTCTCTTCTTGTCCCATTTTCTTCCAACCATTGAAGTTTCTTGGAAATTATTCTATTCTTCTTCTTTCTTGACTTCTTATAGCCTTAGATATATAATCATATCATTAGTGCCATGATAAATGAATTCTCAATAGGCTACATTAGCCTCATATTCTTACTTTTACCATTAGAGTTCATACTAATTACATTTTACCCTTTCTTTCTTAAATTTGCATGGTAGCTAAAAGTTGTCAGTATTTTGACCAAACTTTGAAAAATCATAACTAATTCTAGGGAACTTCAAATGGGGTGATTCAAATTCCTATTCAAATCTATTTGAGTCTATTTTAAATACAAAATATTACAAATATCCAATTCTAGCCACAAAAATTCCAAAACTATGACTAAAATCTCACTGCACAAAATTTATTCCAGATTCAATGCCTAACTTCAAAAATTCATAATTCCTAATATAATGATCCAAATGGTATAAATGACCTATCAAATTAAATCTTGACAAGTCTAATTTTATTTTAAAAAATATCATGGACATTGAACAATATTATATTACCAAAACGACAACACATTCAGACTGCCACGCAGGAAACCCTAATTGGTAGCATTATTCCAATTTTTGGATTTCAAATCCATTTCTTCTAAAATTATACCAACAACCTATTCCTACAAAATTGTTCTCAAGGAATCCATTGGAGACCTCAAAAACAACAAAATCATACTTCTTCTTCATGTCCTGTTCTGATTGAAAATTAGGCTACCAAACAACAATTCACCAATTCACAATTTATTCACTAAACTAGGTTCATATGCTTTTCAAACTATTGAAAATTATGCCCTAGGGGCCAATCATTATACTTTGAACATTTATTATTTAATGAATTTCTCTATTTTTTTCATATTATTCACATATTTATTGTGATAATTTTATTCTTGGATAAATCATAAAGATTGGTCTAGATGTCCCTGATTGGTCATCTATATGGGAGTAAAGATGAAATAAGACCAGTATGACTTTGATAAGGATGAAGATACGAATCAAAATCTTAAGCACTTGTAAGAGTACAAGGTGTTGGACCAACTCGCTATGAGAAAGCTGCATAGATGAAGTCATAAGTTTATCTCATGAAAAAACCACGTCACTATGCCCTTTGACCTGAGATCATCATGGATTCCTACATGAGAGTCGCTAAGCTTTGACCTAGTCAAAAGTCACATTTGATCGGGTGATGATAAAGGCTATAATCAGACTTAGTGGTTTTCATGCAGAGGAATGTGAATTGTCAAGTTGGAATTTGTCCCTCATATTAGAAGAGAAATATTACTGGGCCCTTCGATGAGTGAGTCTGAGAAATGTAGGGCCATACTACAACGGAAAGGTGTTTCCATTTCTATAGTCATACTACTTAGGAATCGAGAAAGTAACAATCAGGAATAGGAAGATAACACTATCCATGTCTCATCCTTGGCCGAAATATCGTTTGACAAAAGGGAGTGATATGGTTTGCATGACAGGTTGTATCGTGTTAACATCCTCATATGAATTGGGTAGCCGTAATGTCTTGCTAGAAGCTGCTTGTGACTTATGGGCTAGTACAGTTATTGGTCTACTTCCAACTTCATGTGGGCCTATAGGGTCATACATAAGAATAGCCCAACACGAGCTATAATGTCCAGATTCATTGAATCTAAGATGTGTTTAAGATTCAATGAATATAATGTTTAATCTAGAAAGGACGGATTTTATATATATGATATAAAATTTGAAAAAAGAAAATAATATATATATATATAGTGTTAGTTTAGGATTTAATTTTATTTGATAAAATTAAATTTAATAATTAACATAGAGATATAGTATTTCAGATTTAATTTACAAAGATAAATTAAATTATTTCCATTGTCTCTTTATTCGGATTAAATAAATAGGTTAAATTAAAATATTTGGACAGATTTAATTAAACCGAATTTATTTAACTAGCTCATAAAAACAATTAAATGTTAATTGATATAATATAGATTTCAAAATTAATTAAGATTAATCTTAAAGATCCAACATAGCCCTTATTAGTTATAAAAAATGAAGGGTTGGAGAACCCTATGGCATAAGAGAAAGAGAGAGCCGTAAGAAAACCCTAAAGAGGCATTGGAAGAGCTAGCACACTACTGATGTTGGGTCTTTTTCGTGTGGATACCAGTAGAGGGAGATGATCTGAGTAGTTGGCTCCTCAAGATTGAAAAAGGCTAAACTCAAAAGGTACGACTCTTTCTAACTCAATTAAAACACCGTTGATAGATCTATGTTTGGGATTGGGAAAAATTTTAAAGATTTAATTTCTTCCAATGTGCCTTCCAATTCCAACACAAACATCATATAACCACATGCATATAACTAAAGCTTTAAGAAACCTTAAAAACCATACATAACCAAAATTAGGGCAGCCACTAAAACTCACCACAATTACCCAATAAACAAGATACTTAGTTCAAATCAAAGATTATACTCACCTCTTACCCTTTCTAGAGCTTGTTCCTTATTTCTGTAACATTGACACTTTGTAGACAACACAAAACACCAACTTTTGAGAAACCAAAACCATAGAATTGTAGCTCTTAACAAGAGAAATAATGTTTATGAAAATTTTTTGTTGGAAATTGTGCCCTTGGGGCCAATCATTATACTTTGACTATGTTATTCAATGAATTTCTCTATCTTGTTATCATATTATTTGTATGTTCACTGTGATAACTATATCATTAGATAAATCATATTGATTGTCCTAAATATCCCTGGTCGGTCACCTATGCATGAGCAAATATGAAATAAGACCAGTATGACTTTGATAAGGTATGGGGATACGAATCAAAGTCTTAGGCACTTGCAAGAGTATAAGGTGCTAGACCAACCTGCTATGAGAAAGCTACATAGATCAAGTCATAAGCTTATCTCATGTATAACCACATCACTATACCCTTTGACCTAAGATCATCATGGATTCCTACATGAGAGTCGCTAAGCTTTAACCTAATCAAAAGTCACCTTTAACCGAGTGATGATAAAGGTTATGATTAGGTTTGGTGGTTTTTCACGCAGAGGAATGTGAATAGTCAAGATGAAATTTGTCCCTTACATTAGTAGAGAGATATTAATGGGCCCCTCGATGAGAGAGTCTGAGAAATATATAGCCATACTATGATGGAAATGAGTTTTCATTTCTATAGTCAGACTACTCAAGGATTGAGAAAGTAATGGTCAGGAATAGGAGGATGACTCTCATCCTTGACTGAAATATCGTGTGACAAAAGGGATGTAATATGGTTGGATAACAAGTTGTATCGGTTTATCGACCCTCATATGAATTAGGTAGTCGTAATATCTTATTATAAGCCGCTTGCAACTTGTGGGCTAGTGCAGTTATTAACCCACTGCAACTTCATATGGGCCTACAGTGTCACACACAAAAATAGCCCAACACGAGTTATAATGTCCAGATTCATTGAATCTAAGATATGTCTAGATTTAATGAATGTAATGGTTAGTTTAGGATGGATGAATTATATATATATATATATATATATATATATATATATATATATATATTATATGATAATATTATTATATTGTGTTAGTTTTAAATTTAGTTTTATCTGATAAATTAAATTTAATAACTAACATGATAAAGATATAATATCTCGGATTTAATTTATAAAGATAAATTAAATATATTTTCATTGGATCTTTATTTAGATTAAATAAATAGGTTAAATTAAAAATGTTAGACAGATTTAATTAAACCATATTTATTTAATTTGCTTATAAAAAATAATTAAGTGTTAATTGATATGATATGGATTTTGAAATTAATTAAGATTAATTTGAAAATCCAATATCTATCATAAAATAGATAACATTGATTAGTTATAAAAGATGAGAGTTAAAGTTTTCTACAGATAATGAAAAAATAGAAAGCCATAGCAAAAAACTTAGAGAGAAATTGGAGGCACTAGCACATTGACCATGATGGAGTCGTATTCATGTGGATACTGGTGGAGAGAGTTGATCTGAGGCGTGAGCTCTTTGAGATCGAGAAAGGCAAAAATGTAAAGGTACAATTCTAACTACTCGATTTAAACATCGTTGATAGATCCGCAATTGATATTGGTAAACTTTTGCAATTTTACATTTTAAATTTTTTTGTTGTGCCTCCCAATCACAACAGTTTTGAACATACGAGGTGATTTAAGGGGTGAAAGTTGAGCAAGAACACATTACCTTGCTTCTTTAATCTCAAGAGCTCTTTCTCTTTCCTTTTTCTTTTTCCCAAGTTTTTCTCTCTTCTTTTTCTCACTTTGACCGACTTTTGGGTGGTTGAGAGAGTATAATATGTGTTTAAATTATTTAGCTTCAGCCCATGAAATTACTTGGCCGAAAATTCACACTAAAAATCTAGAAAGGTGATGTGTCACAATTTCATAGTGTCTTGAAAAAGTTATGTAGTTAATTAGCCAATTGTTGTCTAGTTTGATTGAGTCAATTATTTTTCCTTCCATCTTCCTCTTGCTTGACCAAATTTGGGCACATAAAAAGGGGACAATTTTGTTGACCAAATTGCTCTTGTAAAATTGCTTTTTGGTCAACCAATCAAATTGTAATCAATTGCAAGTCTTATTGACTTTTCTTCTCTTCTCTTCTTTTGTTTTTTTTTTTTTTTTGGCTTGGTCAATTAAAATGGTCTTCCCTATTTCCTCTTTTCTCTTGACCAAATTTTCAATTAAAAAGGGAGGAAAAAATGTTGACTAAAGTCTAAAAGTGTATGTGATCAAATTTGACCAAAGTCTTCTTACAAAAAGAATTGAAACTTTGACTAAACCCTTCTTTCTTCCTTCTTTGCCCCTTTGGACGTTTTTTAACCACATGAGAGAGGGAGTTAATTTGCTTTTTGACTCTCATAATTACTCTTACTTTTCAAAAGAAAATCTTAGTCCTTCATTTTGGTTTCCAATTTTAACCTCAAGTAAAGTGACAATTGACTCTTTTACCTTTAATTATAAGAATATTTTTTTTTCTTGTGCCATTAGTTCTATTAGTTCTCTATATTATTTCTTTCTAGACACCATTTCCCTTTCCCTTTAGATCTTTGTTAGGTTTTATGTCATTCTGATACATCCTAAAGGAATCGAGTACTTTCTTTCAACTAATTCACATCGAAATTCATACTTTATTCCGGAAGCGGTTTGGGATTCTTTCTAAACTAGACTTAGTAGTCTACTTTATTCAGGCTTATTCTCTAGCCTTTAGTTCTAAAATTCGGGGTATCACACTTTGATAAAGAATTGAATGAATAAGTGAATTAGAATTTAAGCCGTAATCGGAGTCGCTGAATCTAAGAATAAGAAATAAGAAGAAGAGCAAACTCTGATATTTTGTAAGATAATGGCTAATAGTTGTGAATGAGTAATTAGCCCCTAAGTAATTCAAGAATAATGCTTCCGTATACGTAATAAAGGGGTATGCATGATGGGTGTTACAAGAAGCCTCCCATAATCATCTTGATTAGTATGCTATAGGAGAAGTCGAATAGTGGAGGCTGATCAAATCTACAACATCTTTGGTAGTGGAGCACGGTGTTCACAGGATGCAAGCAAAGAGAGAGGGTGCTTGTCAGAAAAGAAGAAGGAAGAGGCAGACAATGTTGTCAAGGCCAATGATGGTGGCAGCGACAAGGTGCCAGCCTTGGCCATTGTTGACCCACACAAATGCTCACCAAAAGGAAAGATTACGTTGAGAGGAAGCGAGATGAGGGAGGGACAATTAGGGAATAATAGAAATAAGTATGGATATAATAGCCTTTACATAGCAAAAAATTACTCTTCCCCTCCAAATCCCCCCATTTTTTAAGGGAAGGGGGGAGGGTTTTGAGGGAAAGAAAGGGAAATTTTCAAAAAATTTCGCCTCCTCTCCTATATTTTTTGTACTGCAAATCAAAGGGAGAGGAGCAAAATCCCCCCTCCTATTCCCCTCTCCTCCCCTTAAAGCAAATAGACCCTTTAGAGTATTATTTATCTAGATTTTTCAAATATATATATATCATGACAAATTAAAAGCATTTTTACATAAAATATGTAATGGTACTGAAAATTGGAGTAATTATTGAATTGGTCAAGTGAATTATTTGAGACAGCAGTTAAAGAATTGGTGGTACAATTGTGGTTAATTAATTGATGCCAATGAAATCATAATTAAAATAATACAATTTAATTAAAATATACAAAATTATTCATATATAATTATGAAAAGGATAATATTTAAATAAAAAGTATTAATTCACAAATAAATGTTAAATATTTATATTTAAATAATGTATAATCCAACAAAACAAAGTTCCTAAAGTACAAATATGATCAATTGCTACTTCTAAAATCAAAATAATATCATTTCAAACTCATTAATATTATGTTTGGTATAAGGGAAATGGAAGGGAGCATATGGGAGGGAGGGAGAATTTTAATGCATTCAATTTAAAAAAAGTGCATAAGTAGAGTTATAAAATTTTAATAAAGAGAAGAGGTAAGATAAAATAATAAGAAAAATTAATTAAAAAATTTTAACCCACTTTTCGAAATTTTTTAAATTCAACTCATTAAATTTTGAGAAAATTCTAGATACATACCATTTGAACTTGAAAAACCTTAAAATATATGTTAACAAATGGAAATGACACATAGGTCACAATGGAGGAATCTAGAATTTTGAAATGTTGTACTTTTACTAGAATGCCTCTCAAGTTCTTCTTTTAAAAGGAAAGAACCCTCACCGACATTGGAGCTCTGCTGTCGGCTGGCCCAGTGAGGCTTTCGCCGGTGGCTAGAGCTCCAGTGACAACTTGAGTAAAGCGATGGACTATTTGAGTATAGAGATTGACAACTTGAGCTCCATAAACCCTATCAAGCATCATTGACAAGTTGAATAAAGGCAATGACATCTTGAGTATAGCAATTTGCTACTTGGGGAATACAAGTTGTCAATCTCTGTACCCATGTTGTCATTGTCATTATTTAACTTGTCAATGATGCTTGATAAGGCTTAGGGAGCTTAAGTTATCAATCTCTATACTCAAGTAGTCAATCGTTTTACTTAAGTCACCAGAGCTTCAGTCACGGGCCCGTTAGCAAGGTGGGGCCTGCTGATGGAACTCTAGGCGAAGAGGGTGTCTTTTAAAAAAATGAGGGGCATTTTAGTAAAAGCACAACATTTCAAAATCTCATATTCATTTCTTGTAACTTATATGTCATTTTCATGTTTTAACAAATTTTTTGAGGTTTTTTCAAATTTAAATGATATTTATTTAAAATTTTCCTTTAAAATTTCTCCTCCCCCTATCCTCCATTTCCCTCATATCAAACAAACTCTAAGAAGAAAAAAATATGTAAAATCCAACTCTATCAACTTTTCAAAACTCTTTATTAGATAAATAAGGAGATTGGTCACCAATTCACTAATTTGACCAATCAACCCATGTTATGTATTAATGCCATAGTAATTTATAATTTACAAATAATATAAATTATCATAAATTTATTTTTTTTATTTGATTCACATTACTGTTCATCTATGATTTTGATAGACGCTATTCACCTATTAAAATGTGCAACATTTGTGATTGAGACTGGGAATCAAGAAAAGACAAATATACAATACTTAAAAATAACTTATAAAACATACCTTAAAATAAATTTCAAACAATTCTGCTTCAACTTATTTGTTAAAAATAAATTTATTTTGAGACTAGATTCGCTAGGGACAAGGATGGAGGTAGATAAAGGTTAAAAATCAAATTGGAAGAATCCTATATTAATTCAGTTAAAATATCAAAATTTAAATTTAGACATATACTTTCAAAAACTTTCAGATCAATTCTAGAGGTCTAATAAAAGATTTCTTAATGTTGTTAAATAATCAGGTTGCTTCCTCAAAGCCATCTCTTTTTCCTCAAATTATCCCTCCGCTCGTCTCTCCGCATTCACTCTTTTTTTTTGGCGATTCAGCAATTAGCAGAGATCAAAATCCCTAAAGATTACCATTCAACGGACTTTATTCATCATGAATAACTTTGACCCCCTCAGCCAGCAACATGAACTGATTAAACTAACCATCGGCCAATAAGGATCAAACTTACCATTCTTTTTTTTTAATTACATAAGGCCAAGAATACTTGGTAGTGTGACTATCCTAGGGATTATACACCCTAACCATAAGGGAGATCCTCTCTCATGTGTTGTCTGCACCCTGGATGCATCATAGGCAAAATCATGTATCCTCCTAATAATTGTTGTGCATCCCTGGCTAAGTAGTCAGCACACTTGATAGTTTCTCTTGGTGCATAGTGGAGCTTGATATCCCAATCTGAGAATAGCAGTTCCCGAATCTCCCGAATCTCCATAGTGAAAGGGTGATGATTCCCTCTATCTCTCATCACCAGGTTTAACGCTTCCACTGAGTCAGTATAGGCACGTACCTTCTTAAACTTAAACTGCTTACAAAGTTGTAGCCCTGTCAGTATGCCCATAAGCTCAGTGCCTGTTGAGCAGGCGATATCCTCTCGATGCTGAAAACCAACAACCCAGTTCCCATTTGTATCACGAACAAGTCCTCCATACGCAGCTAATCCGTAGGATGAAGCAGATCCATCTGTATCCAGTCTAAGATATCCTGGCGGTGGTGGTTGCCATCTAGTATCGTTTTTGGCATCAATCTTGAAAAGTTGATTTTTGAATCTACCGCACCTACTGCTCTCTACAAGATGAAAGAGCCCTTGATGGATAATTGCTTGTTTCTGCCTGCGATCTCTGTCCATGACTCCCTTACACATATTCTTCCATAGCAGCCAAAAGATCAAACTAAAGATTTTTGGCCAGGGCCATTTCTGAACCCGGACAACACCTATATTTCTAGACATATTCGTCTTGATCCATCCCTGCAAGTCAGTTTGGAAAAAGCAAAAATGAGAGTTAGGGGAAACAAAATATAGCCACACATTTATCGCTATCTCACAGTCACGAAGAATATGAAGTGTATTTTCAACTCTCTGACATTGAAAAAGACACTCCTCACACTGTGTTAAACCTCTCTGAGCTCTGAGATGATTTTTAGGAATTCTCTCATGAATCGCTTGCCACAAGAAGAACTTCACCTTTTCCGGCACTGGGATTTTCCACACCTTATTCCATGGAGCATCAACCTTCTGCTCTCTCTGCCTGAAGATTAATTTATAAGCAGCTTGAACACTAAAATCGCCATCAGAGGCATTCCTCTAGTAAAAAGCATCGGAGCCATTCCTACATGGTGGGATACCTTGGGTGATGATATTAATGGCCCACTCAGGAAGGAATTCCCTCCACTTCTGCAAGTCCCACGTACCATCAACTAACACAAAATCCTTAACTGTAGGACATGGGTTTAGCAAATGAAGATTCTGGTCTACAAAATGGATGAGGGGTATATCAATTAGAGACCATAAATCCCACTAGACATTACTCGTTCTCCCATACATCAGTTTCCTGCCTACTCCTTTGTAGAACCTTTCCCAAACCATGGTAATACTACGCCAGACTAGGGATGAGGACTGTCCTCGGTACACCATAGGATAAGGATCATCACCACAGCCATATTTTCCTTTCAGGTATTTGACCCAGAGGGCGTCATGTTTTGTTAACAAACCCCAACAAAGCTTCATAATGTATGCCACATTTTGAGTGTGTAAATCTTTAATTCCAAGGCCTCCCATCTCCTTTGGCTGTTTGATTTGATCCCAAGAAATTAAATGCATTTTTCTTCCATCCTGTGCCTGGTTCCAGAGGAAGGTTCTACTAATCTTCTCAAGCTCTTTCAGGACCCCCTTGGGGAGCAAAGTGGTCTGAATTTGGCACGTAGGCATAGCCGATAGAATAGCCCTAATAAGAACCGTACGCCCTGCCATTGTAAGGAACCTACTTTTCCAACCAGCTAGTCTCTTGCGGGCTTTATGAAAAATGGGGAAAAAGGTAAGGTTAGTAACTCGTCCATGAATAAGAGGTACTCCAAGATATTTACCAAGATCTCCCGTAATGCATATCCCCAGTTCATTTCTTAACTCCAGAGCCCTATTGAAGTTCACATTCCTTGAGAAAAAAGATTTTGATTTATTCAAGTTAACTCGGTGACCAGAGACCTCACAAAAAGCTTTCATAATGTCCAATCCCTCTAACCTGGCTTGTAGATGCTTCTCCAAAGAGCAGAAGATCATCAGCAAAAAAGAGGTGGGATATGGAAGGGGAATTCCTGTTAAACTTCATTCCTTTCCACTGCCCTTCCTGGATTGCTCTGTTTATCCTATGCCCTAGCCTTTCTATGTAAAGTACGAATAAGTAGGGACTCAAGGGGTCTCCTTGTCGAAGCCCACGAGTAGGAGAGAAAGACTGTGTAACATCCCCATTCCAAAGGACCTTCACGGAGACCAAGGAGGTACATGCCATTATCATTTGCAAGGTCCTTCCTCGTATCCCGAGGTGCACAAGGGTTGTTTTCAGAAATCCCCAATCAAGATGATCATAGGCCTTCTCCATGTCAACCTTGACCACCACATACCCTTTTCTTTTTCCTCTCGCCCTTATCGAATGAATAGCCTCTTGGACAATGATGATATTATCACTGCTTTGTCTACCCTCGATAAAGCTACATTGTTGAGGATTAACCAGATAGGTCAAGGCTCTCTTTAGCCTGGTAGCAATGATCCTGGTAATAATCTTGAAGATGACATTACACAGAGAGATTGGACGAAAGTCTTTCACTGTTTGGGGATTCTCAATTTTGGGGATGAGTACAATATGTGTGTGATTAATGTCTTTAACCCTCTCAGGGCTTTGCCAGATATCTTTGATGCAATCACACACCTTGGTACCCACCCAATCCTACTGATTCTGGAAGAAATGAGCATGTAATCCATCTGGCCCTGGAGCTTTAAAGGCCCCAATCCAAAAAGCAGCATTCTTTATTTCGACATCCTCTACCATCTTATGAATAAGGGCGTCATCTTATGTCGACAAAGTAGGGAAGTTTGCATCCCAATCCAATGAGTCCGTAACATGGTGATCCTTGGTATATAGTTGTTGAAAGAATGTTCCCACCATGTGTCACAACTCCCCCTGGTCAGCAACCCAATTACCTGTTGCATCTTGTAGAGCATGAACGTACTGCTTTTTCCGCTTAACTACAATGGTAGCATGGAAAAAACTAGTATTTTTATCTCCCCATTCAAGCCATTTGCATCTTGATTTTTGGTACCACATTAGCTCTTCTTGCGTGCATAGCTTATTATAATCATGCCAAAGCTTCCTTTCCAGCTTAAAAAGACCATTAGAATTACTGGTTGTTCTGGCCCTATCTATCCCTTCCAGTTTTTTTATAATATTATGTTTTCTTTGAGGGATGCTTCCAATGACCTCAGAGTTCTAGACTACAACTTCTTTTTGAAAATTTTTCACCCCACCATGCCAATCTTCATTATCCTAGGACTTGTTAACTATATCAGAAAAACTATCTTCTAGAGCCCACGCAGCCTGGTATTTAAAAAGTGTATTTTCCTGTTTATTGGCACTGTTGATGCCTTCCGAAACAACCAGAACTCTGTGGTCTGATTTGAAACGGAGGCAATGGAAAACTTTACTTGTTGGATGTCTCCTTGTCCACATGAAGTTCCCAAAGGCCCAGTCCAGTCTCTCTTTCACTCCTTGTTTCTCCCAGGTAAATCTTTCCCCGACATGAGGAATTTCAAGCAATTGTGTTTCCCTAATACACTCAGAGAATTGTGTCATAGCTCTCACAGATGGGTCTGATCCGCCAAGTTTGTCAACAGGCTCCAAAAAGGAATTGAAATCTCCCATAACCATCCAGGGTTCAGTCATGGTAGAGGCAATATCCTGAAGGGACTGCCATAAAATTTCCTGCCTAGAGGCTGTTGTCTCCCCATACACAAAAGTGGCATTAAAGGAATCATTGCTATTCTTATCGACCAATTTGCAATGGATAAGTTGAGTATTGGAGGAGATATAATCCACTTGAGTATTAATATCATCCCACAATATTCAAATACCCCATGCAAACCCAGAAGCTTCAAGTCTAATCCAATTACTAAATCTTCAAACTCACCATTTTGTTGATTCATCAATTCTTCTACTTCCTCCCCACTCAATCTTCATCATTCTACCAACAAGGGGTTTCGTTTTGCCCTTCCCCTGTATTGTTTGGTTTCACTTTTCAATCTGCATTCTCTTTTCTTTCTATACTATTATTTTCATCATTTTTCAAAAAAAAAAAATCCTACTTTGTTGTGAAAGAGTTTGTCTACAAGTGCCTTTTAGTAGTTTTCATCGTTTAAATAAAAACTATTTATTTTCTGTTAAAAAATAAAAACGATTTATTTAATTGTGGTTATTTTCATTTATTTTGTGTGGAAAATATTTTAGTTGGACGATATATAGTAGTGGCTAAATAAATCCACCCATTATATTCTTATACTTGTTTATATGTTATATTTTTGTAATTCTGCATTTAGATGGCTAGCGAAAGAATCCATGTACTTGTTATATTGTGATTAGGATGTGTAACACACACACACACACACAAACATAATTATTATAATTTTTTAAAAAATTTAAATATAGATAAATATTTATTTTTTATAAATAAAATATAAAATCAAAACCAAAATTAGGTGTAGATCTACCTTCAATTTTTCTTTTTTTAATTCCATAAGGGAATTTTAATCTTTTAATAATAATAATAATAATCCCTTATTAAGCCTATGGGTTTGATTAAGAATTTGTTGAAAGTGTCGTACTAAATTTAGATTTTAGTATTTCAATTTGATTTATATAGGATTCTCCCAAATCAAAATCTTCCCTATATAATAAAAAAAATAGATGTATGTGCTGAACTATTTCGAATATCAATATATGTGGAATATGAATTTATAATTAAAATAAAAAGCTAGTCAATATTAATTTATATTTCTTTTTAAATTTTTTTATATGGAAACTTCAATATTATCTGTAGCAGAAGAGCCAAAGAAAGGCTTGAAATTAACTTAATAACTCTATCTAAACATAATAATATATCTTAAATTTTGTCCTTATTTAAATAAGGGTAATATGAGAAAGAGAAAGAGGTATTAAATATCTATTATAAAGAAGATGTAATAAATATTTGACACAGAACCTTATAAAAGGAGTAATAATTCCCCTATAGATAACTTATAAAAGAGACTAGATGGAGTAAATAATTATAAAAAGATGTAAAATAAGTAAGAGCCAAATAACTGAAAAATAAGTTTTTATTTTTTCAGTCGAAAGAGAAAAATAAGTTCAAATTAGGTTGAAAATAACTTTTAGTGGTCAAATTACCAAAAAAGACATTAGCATTTGTAATAGTTACATATAAAGTATATGGTTATATTTTATTAACAATAAAAGAAGAAAACTCCTAATAGCGTTGGGTCAAATTTAACGATTTTGTTAAATTTGCATCATTTTTAATTATTCATTGTTAGTTTTGTACAAGACGTTGCTCAGGAAAAACTTGGTTCTTAAATTTGTACCTTAACTCAATATTTAACATTAAATTTCTTAATAAATACAAAAAATGAAATAAATTTGTCTATATGTAATATTAATTAATTTAACTAATTTCTTTTAAAATAGTCAAAAATAAAAAATTTTAATTAAATTTATAAATTTTTTAAAATAAATTTTTCTAAAAAGAAAAACATATAATAGTGAGAGAGAATTTCGAAATAAAAAAATGATATGGGGAGAGAGAAGGACGTAGGTCCTACAAGTATGAAAAAAGAAAAAAGAAAAAAGAAATGTAACCAACCTACGCGTGGGGTCCATCAGTATGTGAAAAGAGAGAGATGTGGGCCCAATAACAAGGAAAAGCAAAAAAAAAAAGGATTTCCCAAAACCATGGTTTTAGACATCAAAACCATACTTTTGGGACAAAACGGGATTCTGCAGAAAAATTGGGTGTTTGACAAATTTTCCTCAAAACCATGGTTTTGAGGAAAAAACACTTTTTTCATAATCTCATATTTTCATAACTATAATTTCGATAAAACAAGTTTTTACTTGAGTGAGAAGGAAATTAGGAAGAGAAAAATACTAAAAAAAGAAAAATCTAAATTTTTTTTTTACTATCTTAGAAAATTTTTCCTTTCTAATATTTCTTCCCTCTATTTTCTTTCTCACATTTTCCTCTATCCAAAAATATAGGGAGAGTAAGCCTTGGTATTCATAAAATATTAATTACAACCCTAAATATTATTACAACCTAGAAAATTTTCCTTTATAATATTTCTTCCCCTAATTTGCTACAATTTTTTCGGCCGTTTATTTTATTATTACAACCTAAAATATTAATTTTTTTTGCCAACTAACCTAAAATATTAAAATTAAAATCATAAACTGGGATTTTGAATTATATTTAGTACTCTAATAGCCCATTTGGTCCAATTACATGAGAGAATATTATATGTAATTCTGATGTAATAGCGCAATTATAACATTTTGGTAGGTTTATATAATGTAAAGAGGATTACATTTTGTAATGTTGATTACATCATTTGATGTAATCAGGATTACACTGCTAAAACTGATGAATGAGGATGCAGACATCCTGTAATCCAGTGAAAATGACACTATTGCCATTATAAGTTTTTAAATTGACCAAAGTATCCACCCATAAATACGGTTAAATATTAAATAATTTTAATTAAAACTATTAAATATTAAAAAATAATTAATAATATAGAATTTTAAGAAATATTCCCGCATTCAAAAATTTTAAAAAATATATTCCACTGTTAAAAAAATATTAAAATATCACATTAAATAATATTCTCATCATTAAATATTAAAAAATTAACATGAATCCAACCTATACACAACATAATATTTTCACCATTAAATATTAAAAAATTACTATGAACCCAGCATGTACACTGCACAGAATGAAAAAAAATTATTATGAGCACAACATGTACATTATTATACATGTAGAAAAAAGTAATTTTGTCTATTGCTATATAATTCCCATATATTCTCATATTCGATATAATCCAACCAAATATTTTTATACTATGCATCATCTTTTCCTAATGATGAACAAAACAAATTATGTAATAATCATTACATTATATTCTATTATATTGCATTACATTCCATTCCATTACTTCCAATCATGTGAATCAAACGGACACTAATAGTCATGGGTTTTAAAAGGGCATGATAGAACATTGAACTTATATCATAATTTTAAATGATTAAATATTTTATTAATAATCATTCAAATACAAATATTTTGTTTGAGATGAGACTCCTTTATGTGTGCATCTATATATATATATATATATTTCAGTTCATTTATTTATAGAGCCGGGAAATCGGGCAGGCCCGCCCTTTTAAATCACGGGCCGGGCTTGAAAAATGAAGCTTCAAAAGGAAGTCGGGCCTAAAAGGGCCAGCCCAAGGCCCTGTAGGGCCGGCCCATTAGGCCCTTTAGCTTTTTTTTTTTTGTTTTAATTTTACTATTCTTCCTACTCATGCCCTTGTTGACTCCTCCCTAAGAACCTTAAAAATTGCTAAATTTACATATGATGATAATTTACTAATTCTTGATATTTTTACCCCTTAAAGAAAGTCTACTACTTAAAGTGAAGTACAATCAAAATTCCTTGAAATTGATGATAGTACTGAAGAAGATGAAAACGATAGTTTTCATAATCATGTTGCTTAGAGTGTTTAGCTTTTTACCTTCTTATGCTTTGTATGAGACTATGAATTACTTGTACACAATATTTTTTACCTTTGATTATGAATTAATAACTGTATTTATTTTATTGTATGAGGTGTGTATAGTTAAATTTTGTAAAAATGACTTCTGGCCCTGCGAGCCGGCCCTGGCTCTGATGCTTTCGGGCCGGGCTTTGAAAAACAATAATTTTTCTTTCCCCGAACTTTATAGGGCCGGCCCTTTTAGGCCCTGACCTGTCAAGGGTCGGCCTTGATTCCCACCTATATTTATTTATGCCTAAAGCTAAAGGAGCATACTTTGGAGTTTAAAATTGTATTTTATTGTTCATCTAGTTGGCCAACAACAACTAATAATTCATTTGTAAGTTCAAATGATTTTTTTGCCTGGGTCAAATAACTCATCATTAGTGCATTGACATAATCATTATATTATATAAAATTAAGATCAGCTATAGCCCTAGTAATATAGAATAAAATATATTACTAAAAGTTCCTTATAAATTGTTATAGTTATCAAAGTAGCCAAAAGTTTGTCCATTTAGGAAAAAAAATACAATCCTAAAAAATTAATAAATTTTTTGGTGAGTAATATATAAATATTTTTTATTAGCATTTATAAATTTTTTAACAAAAAAAGTATCTAATAATTTTCTAATCAAAGAATAATAAATTATATTTAATCGATAATTCAAAATTATAATATTATTGTTAAAATGATGCAATTAATAACTTTTACCATGCTTGTCTCATTTCTATAATTTTTCTTTGGCTCTCACTTTTTATTTGATTTTTTTATTTTTTGGCCAACTCTCACTTCTATATTTGATCAACATTGACATATAACGTCTAATTTATTAGTATTTGAATTTTCGAACTGGTTACAATTATAACGTTTTGGGAATATAATTTATAGGGTTAAATGATAATTTTGTCTCGGAAGTTTGTTAGAGAGGAGGGTACAACGGATGTTAAACTTTTTTATCACTTGTAAGAGTTTATGAAGAAATAAATAAACAAATATATGGCATAAATTAAAAGTATATATAAGAGATACCAGAATTATTAACGGGGAAAACCTCTTAATTCAAGATAAAAACCAAGGGTTGTATAGACTAAAGAAAATATGACATACTATGATCAAAATAAGGTATAAGAGAGTTTTAAACAAATGTACAAACATGTGCAACTATCTAACCAAACAATTAAAGCTATCAGCTTACAATAGAAAATAAAACAACTGAAAATACAAAAAAAGTCCTTGACCATGAACACATTTTCTCTCACACTAGGCTTTCAAACGATAATCCCACTGTTGAAAATGATAAACCATATGTTTTGAACCAGTTGACCAAATTTCAGCTCAATCCAATAGCCAACGAATGCGAAAATGCCATTTTACCAATACTGACGTGTAAAGCTGTATTTTCCAACATGACTGTATAATTATACCTTTCCAACCACTCCAACCTACCTGGCCTCACCGGGGCTCTCTAGCCCTCTGGCTTCATCGGCCTATCTAGCCTCAGCAAAACCCTAACATACATCCACTTAAATAAGTGAGACACAGTGGACCTCAAATTAGGAAATTCTAAGAATATATTTCTCATAAAGAACAATCAGAAATTTTTTTTATTTTTCATTCTATCACTCTTTTCCTTCTTTCCTATTTTTTTCTTTCATTTCCTTTATTTTATTTTCATAAATTAAGAAATACATAAAATATGAAATATATATAATTGAGGCATTTCTCCACATAGGAAAGGAGCCTAAAACCAAACAAAGTTGCACCGAGGAGCAATTTTGCTATAAGAGCTTTTTTGGGGGTAATTTGTCCCATAAGTGTAAAAAAATGAATAATTTTGTCTTGACCGTTATTTTAGTTATTTTTTACTATTAATTGATTAAATATGTTGAATTAGTACTCCACATCATTTTTGTTAAGGTGCAAATTTATCCCAGAAATCCATATGTCATTTACTTCATTTTTTATAAAAGTTAGATTTAAAATTTTCGGTGCAAACTTGCACTTTAACAAAAATAATATAGATAACACGTGAACTAACAGTTTAATATATTTGGTTAACTAATGATCAAAATTAAATAAGATAATGGTCAGGAAAAAATTATTCTATTTTTAACACTTTTCAAAATAAAATTATCCCTCAAAAAACTTATAGAAGCCTTTAATCCAAAATTATAATTAGTTGAATTATTAAATAATAGTTTTATGCACCTACCAACATACTGTGACATGTCAAAGAAGTTACCATTGTGTCGTTGGAATTTTATCGAATGTCCCACAATGACACAAGGTACATGTATTGATAAAATTATATTTTTTTTTGGGCAAAAGATAAAATTATATTTTTTAAAAACACAATTTTTGGAACGAATAAAGTCATCAACATATATTTTTCTTATCATAATCGCCTCATTGGGCGAATCTCTAATTCATTGAAAAACCCGTACCTTGGAATTTGGATCTATGAAAAGCGATATGTTTTATTTTGGCATACTGATAAGGATGTTTGGTTGGGCTTATGCTTATACATAAGCTCAATTCATATAGATTAAGATAAAACTCTTTTACATATTTACCTCGTAGACCGTAAAAGCTACTTCATAGACCGTAAAAGCTACCTCGTATACCGTAAATCACGATTGAAAAGCATAATTGGAAGTTTCAACCGCTATTCCAAAAAATGAGATTGGGTAAATGATCCGATCACAGTACAGGTTAATAAGTCAATTGGGGTATAATCGATGATCGGATCGGTCATATAAAAAATATTATAATTTATTAGTAACAATATATATATTAATATATTTTTAAACTTCTATAGATGAAAATGAAGATCTTTAGAAAAAAAATGTTTAAAATCTAGTAGTATTAGTTATGATGTCTATACTTATACAATGATATTTTTTTTACGTACTTTTTTTCTTCATCTTAGTCTTCAAATTTTTATTTTTTTTCCTAAAAAATAGCATGAGATTGTAGTTAGAGGAATAAAAAATGTATTTCTGTCACCTAATTTTTTCACCCCCTCCCCTCTCTTTCATTTAACATGGGGTAAAGTTGAAAAACAATATTCCCTCTATTCTTTTTTATAAAATGCTATTGGGAAAAATTAATTATGGGTTAAGGTGTAAAAATACTCATGAGTTTTTATTAAATATAAGTCTAATATCATATGTTTTTTAAAAGTATAAAAATACTCATAAATTTTTAAAATAAGAGCAAAAATACCCGTATCATTAATTCTTATTATATTAACTGTTAGTTGACTGTAAATTCTACTGTAGAGGTTTACGTGGCCATGAAAATTTTCTAGATGGCAGAATAGAAGAAAATTGGAAAAAAAAAAAAAAAAAGGCTAGATGGCTGCCTACTGATATTAATTGATTATTAAGAAAACCATCCCTTTTTAACAAAAAACAAACCCCACCATTGCAAATATGCGACCCCTTCTCCCATTCTCTCTGCTGTCAAGTGTCAAGCCCTAACTTGTAATCCTCCTCTTTCACTTCGTTCGCAGCCACCATCTCGGCACTGCATCCCCTACCACACCTCGTCTCCTTCCTCTCTTCCACAAAGCTCACATTTTCAAAGGCTTTTGACACCTTGCTTTTGATTTTGTTGAAATGCTTGATCCAACTGGGGAAGAGAATGACGGCGACGTTGTGTTTGTTGGAGGCGGTTAGATCGAGGGCTTGGAAGAGACCCTTTGAAGATGCGAGCACCAATATGAGAGAGTAAAAGGGGTTTACAAAAGGAAGAAAGCCTGAGGGAGAGTCAATAAGAAAATGGCCCTGTTATCAAGTTTCATTTTGGTGTTTCAAAAAAAATTTTGATTTTGATTTTTGGCTTGCTTCTGTTGTATTTGCTTTGGCCTTCCTGTCCATCAAAACACTTCATTGAGCTTACTAAAAATACAACGCCATTGTTGCGTCTTGGTTTTGGATTCAATAGTGAAAATTTTCAGTTTGTTTTTTGCCTTGATTTTGGGGAAATCTCCGTCAAGAACTATTGTCATTTTTTGTGTGTGTTGCCTTCTAAACCACTAGAATTCAAGCTCAACATTACCGGAAAGATGTCGCATGACGCTGCAAGTTACGACAGGTCTGTAATGACATCTGGGTCGGGTCAAGGGATCTGGTTCATGGCCCACGTAATCTCTGCTTCCTCCTGCTAAATTAGTCTTGAGATGTTGCCATTGAACAAAGTCTTATGAGTTATGAAGTTATAGAGATTTGATGCCAAAACGAAAAAGAACATGGGTGATGCTGTTGGGGAGGATAGGTGATGGAGAAGAAGATGAAAGGAGTATTTTTACGAAGAGGGAAGGTGTTGCATCTTTAAGAGATATTAAGGTAAAATTAAATAAGTAGTTAGTTGGTTGAACTCTAATCTATATAAAGGGTCATGATTAATGTGTTAGGTGTGTAGGATAGTTAGATCCTTACTATATTTATAGAGAGGTTAATTTGAGTCTCTCTCTAGAGAGGGAAGTCCCTCCTCGTCCCTAGGTGGGATTGGTTATCTTCCTTAAGTGAGGGTAATTTAGAGATAACACAATTGAGTTATAATTTGTATGAGTATGTTGCTCTTACTATATTTATAGAGATGTTAATTTGAGTCTTTCTAGAGAAGAAAGTTCCTCCTCGTCCCTAGGTGGGATTGGCTATCTTCCTCAAGTGAGGGTAAATTAGAGATAACGCAATTGAGTTATAGTTTGTATGAGTATGTTGCTCTTATATAGTTAATATAAGATTCTTCATCTTCTTCATTATGTTTTTCTAATTACTGTTATTATCATGGTACCAGACCAAGGTCATTTTGGGGCAAAAGTATTAAAGCCCATTGTTATTCTTGTTTTCCAATCACTGCCTAGTTTCCTTTCTTGATTGAACCTCATTGTATGGTTTGTTTTCAAGATTGTATCTTGAAGGATATCAAAAACCCTCTATTTATAAAGTTTAGGTAAGCTCTAAGATAGTCTAAGTTTGCTCTCTCTTGAAAAACGAGCCTAACTTACCTCTTCCGTCATAGGGGATCAAATTCACTGGAACTTACCACCAGATCGGCCTTCCGATCTTCTCGCTTGTAGAAGTAATAAGAAGAAGAGGAATGACTCTTCTTCTCAAGCAAGGATTGACATTATAATACTAGATGAAACATACCAAGAGAATGCCTCAACTGAGGAGGCCTATATTGAGCAAGACAATCCTACAAGATGCGGACAAGAAGAAAAAGCGCCCATGCACATTTCTTACAAAGATTCTCTCATGGGTTTTAATGGGATTGAAAACAATAGGGGGAATATGGAGGATGAAGAACTATTGTATGATATCCTTAACAAAAAATGGGACATGCTAGAATTAACTGAAGAAATTCAGAGACTCATGGAGAATAATCTAATGGTCCCAGTTACTGCAGAAGAATATAGAGAATGGTGTAAGTCTTGGAATAGGGCTATGATCCTTATCGTACTGTGGGGGTGTTCAAAACTCGGATCGGGATCGGGAATTCCTGGTTTTTTAAAAAAAATTAAAATTAAAAATATTATTATACTAGTTAAATTTTTCATAATCTAGTGTTTAAAGTTATTATTTAACGCCTAACAAGGTTATAATAATCACACAAATTGATTTAAAATTGAAGAATAATATTTTATTATTATTATTATTATTATTATCACCTTCATCATCTTCGTTATTATCTTTATACATTATAAGTTAGGATTAGTATCACGATATAAACGGTTTAGCTCCAATTAAAGATGTAATACATATTTTATCAAATGATAACTTAATTTATGGAGTAAAAATAAAAAGATAACTTAATTTATAAGGTAAAAAATTAAATACATAAATAAATAAAAAATAGGACCGAGATCACAAAGGGTGATCCCGGTCCCGGTTCCAATACATCCCGGTCCTGGTCTCAGTCTAGGCAGTGATGGGAAATTTATGGGATCAAAATGTTCGGGACCAAGCCGAGATAACCGAGACCGAGATACTTTGAGTACCCCTATCGTACTGGGGAAAAGATATAATGTCTATACTTTGAAGTAGCACCTGACCAAAATTTGGTGCACTTTTGAATTTGATCTCATTGACTTGCCAAATAATTATTTTCTTGTTCGCTTTAGCCAGAACATTAGGTATGCACAAATGTATCAGAAGATTCTCTATGAAGGCCCGTAGGTGGTTCAACAACATACCATTATGGTTCAGTTTGGTCCCCTCATTTTGGCCCCTTCAACAATCCTCTGGGAATAATTGTAACCTGGGTTAGGATACCAAATATTTCAATGCAGTGCTATAATCATACTTTCATATCAAGACTTGGGAATAGAATTAGTAAAAGCATTAAAGTGGATTTACTTACCCCATTTGAATCACCCTCAGGTTCGGTGAAAGTGGAGTGGGGAAAATATGCACGTATTTGTGTGGAATTAGACTAGAGGAAGAAACTTATCTCACGGGTTATAGCTGCGAACACGACATATCTGGTCAAGTATGAGGGTCTGAACTTCATATGTTTTTAGTGTGGGAGATATGGGCATCGAAAGGACTCTTGCTAGTGGTCATATGCCAAGGAGGGCCAGTTGCCATCGACGGTAAGAGTGTAGCCTGAACCTTCGATGAAATCACCGACGGCCACCGATAAAACTTTGGCCCATAGATGATCGTGAGTAAGAAGGATCGCATGCGCTCTTTGAGGAGGTCTGCATCTACGGTGGCTAGAACAGATCAACTTGCAAGAACAAGGTAGAATAGGTCAGTGGAGAAGGGGATTTCAGCATATCGATTTATAGCTCTTGTTGAGCTCGATGAGGAAGCAATGTTGGCCAATGAAAATAGGCGGCGTATGGTTTGGGTTCCTGTCAATTCACGGGTAGACCAGGGCATAACAAGCACATCTTGTGAGGGCAAGAAGGTTAGGCTTGATTCAGGGGAGCGGCAAATAAGTATGAGGGAGGGCGAGAATCAGACCCTACAGCTGAATAAAGGCGTGATGGTCAAGGATATGAAGCAGGCTGGTCAAAGGCGTAATGGGCCAAAAGAGATGGTCAGATCCTAACACTCCATGGATATGGATATTTCAATGGATAGGCACACACATAGGACCTGAAATAATGAAGGACCGCAGAAGGAATTGCTAGACCGAAAGAGAACATGTGGTGGTTGGGGGTAACATCAATCAAATGGGCCCAAGTTCTCTCCTAAATGCACAAGCAGAGGGTAATTTAACCATAAATAGGGTTCTTCTTCTAGAAGTTCCAGAGAGAGATTCAAGTATGGAACTCGATGCTTTTGTTAAGTAAAAATTTGAACAAAACCATTGTCATCAAGTGGGGACCACAAGTTTCCATTCTAACATCTCACATTTGGATGAGGATGTGGGGGATGATTTTAATATTATGGAAATGTAGGAGCGGGACCCATAGGAGGGGACAGAGCATGGAATTCAGGTTGAGGATACCCTGAAGATTGAGTAAGTGTTTATGTCTTTCTCTTTTCTTTTATGGTATTATGAGTGTTGCCTCATGGAATTGTAGGAGTACGGGGAATAGGAATTTTCCTTGCACTATTAGGCAAGTGGTTAAGAAATATAAAATTGATATTTTGTGTTTAATTGAGACTAGAGTTAGTGGGCATATGGCAGATAATATTATGTGTAAATTGGGCTTTAATAATTGGATTAGACTTGAAGCTTTGGGTTTTATAGGGGGTATTTGGATTCTGTGGGATGATATCACCACCTATATGGATTATCTCTTGTTAAATACTCAACTTATTCATTGTAGAGTGACCGATAAGAGATCGGATGATTGTTTTGTTACTACTTTTGTTTATGGGAAAACAATTGTAAATAGGCGAGAGGCTTTGTGGTAATCTTTAGGGGCTATTGCTTCAACCACTAATGAACCGTGGATGGTTATTAGGGACTTTAATTCCTTTTTAGAGCTTGTGGATAAGATAGGTGGATCAGAGCCTTCTATTCGAGCAATAACGCACTTCTCTGATTGTATTAGGGAAACACAATTACTTGAAATTGCATATGTTGGGGAATGGTTTACGTGGGAGAAGCAGGGGCAAAAGAAATATTGGACTGTGTGTTTGGGAATTTTTTGTGGGTGATGAAACATCAAACAAGCAAAGTTTTTCATGGTCTTTGGTTTAAATCGGATCATAGAATTTTGATGGTTTCAGAAGGGATTCATGATGACGCTTGAAGAGAAAATGGCCTCTTTAAATAACAAGCTGCTTGGGCGTTAGAGGATAGTTTTCCTGACATTGGCAAGAAGTCATGGGAAGATTGGTATGGTAGGGTAGTTAAGTTTGGGAAAGAGGCTATGGCTTGGAATTCAGAGGTTATTGGTTGTATTCCTAGAAACAAACAATGTATTCTTAAAAGATTGGAGGGAATTGATAGGGCTCGAATGAATAATATTTCTAATGGCTTGTTTAAATTGGAAAGACATCTTTGTCAGGAGTATAGTAAATTATATGCTCAAGAGGAATTGATTTGGTTTCAAAAATCTAGATGCAAATGGCTTGCATGGGGGATAAAAATACGAGATTTTTTCATGCGTCCATAATAGTCAAGAGGAAACGGCAGCAGTTTCAAGCCCTTCAGGATGTGGAAGGAAATTGGGTTACTGACCATGAAGCGCTGCGAGACATGGTAGGCAATTATTTTCAAGATTTATATACCAAGGACTACCATGTTACTGACTCCTCAGATTGGATTGCGAATTTTCCATCATTGTCTACTCAAGATGATATTCTTATTCATAAAATGGTGGAGGATACGGAGATAAAGAATGTGGCTTTTTGTATAGGGGCGTTTAAAGCTCTAGGTCCAGATGGCTCACATGCTCATTTCTTCCAGACTCAGTGGGAGTGGGTGGGCACTAAGGTGTGTGATTGTATAAGAGAGATTTGACAACACCTGAAAAAGGTAAAGGATCTGAATCACACATATATTGTTCTTATCCTGAAGATTGAGAACCCCCAAAAAGTACGGGACTTTCGACTAATATCGCTTTGTAATGTTATATTTAAGATCATTACCAAGATAATCGCCACTAGAATGAAGCGATCCTTATCCTATATGGTATCCCTCAGAAATGTAGTTTTATGGAGGGTAGACAAAGCAGTGATAATATTATTATTTCTCAAGAGGCTATTCATACGATGAGTAGGAAAGGAAAAGGGAAAGGGTATGTGGTGGTCAAAGTTGACATGGAGAAAGCTTACATTCATCTTAATTAGGGATTTCTCAAAATAACTCTTGTGCATCTAGGGATACAGGATATGATAGTGGAGATTATAATGGCATGTATTTATTTGGTCTCTATAAAGGTCCTCTGGAACGGGGTTCGAACACCTTCTTTTCCCCCTTCTCGTGGTCTTAGACAGGGAGATCGTTTGAGCCTTTACCTGTTTGTTTTGTGCATGGAAAGTTTGGGGCATATGATTAGCCTTCAAAATGGTTAGTGGAAAGGTTTAAGATTTAATAGAAATTCCCCTTCCATATCTCAACTCTTTTGTGCAGATGATCTTTTGCTCTTTGGAGAAGCCTCCAAACGCCAGGTCGAAGCGATGAAAGATATTATGAAAGCTTTTTGTGAGGTTTCCGGCTATCGTGTCAATTTGGCCAAATCTAAGGCCTTCTTTTCTCGCAATGTGAATTTCAATTGGGCCTTAGAATTAAGTAATGATCTGGGGATTGGCATTATAGGGGATCTTAGCAAGTATTTGGGTGTGCCCCTCACCCATAGCCAAGTTACCAACCTTACCTACTTCCCTATTATTCAGAAGGCTCGTAAGCGGCTTGCCAGATGGAAAAGTCAGTTTCTTACTATGGCAGGCCGTATTATGCTTATTAGAGCTGTTTTATCTGCTTTACCTGATTATCAAATGTAGACTACCTTACTCCCCAGAGGGGTCCTGCATGAGCTTAAGATGATCAATAGAGCTTTTCTTTGGAACCAGACAAATGATGGCATAAAGATGCATTTAATTGCTTGGGAGCAAACTGTTACGAGTGTAGGATGATGTATTTAGAAAGTGCAAGTGTACACTGTCGTAAACAAGTAATATAGAAGTAAGTAGAGTATCGTTCCCACGAGGATTGATTACTAAGTACCAAAATTGGTAATCTTAGTACTATTTAGTCGGTCGATTAGTTGTGATTGAGATTGCAAAATAAAAATGATGAAATATGAATACAAGTAATATGAAGAAAAATATGAGAAAAAGCCCTAGGGATTAGATTTCACTTAAAAAATTATGAATTGAATCACTTATCTATTCTAGTCCAATTTATTCCACATGATTGATAGTCGAGTTTTCCTAATTTTATTACTAGCCTCTTTCAAGGTCAAGTAATTCTATAATTAATTGATAACCCAATATATTCCTACATGAATTTAAGCAATTAATCATACATTAAGATTAATGGAACTCATTATGACTACACAATCCATATGTATATATTCCTATTTTATATGCAAATTATGGTTTTAATTATAGGATCCACACACATGCATCTCCTTCCGGTCTCAACATGCATATTAAAATCATCAAAAAGGTAGCCAGTTAATTGAAAGCATTAAGAACAATAATTTAAACTCAATCATGAAGGCAAAATTAAAACTAGATTTAATAAGTTAAGATTCAATCCGTCATTAATAAGCTACATCATCACCCTAGGAAAAGGAAATTAGCTCATGATGAAATTAAAAACAAAACCAGAATAAATTAAAAACATCATAAATATTGCATAAAAAATTAATTACAAAAACATAAAAATACAACTACAAGATGTATGAAAATGGAAAATCAAGCCTACTATATAGGAGGTAAAACCTTCCATGTAGGTGGCAACCTATACCATACATAAAGGAGGATTACCTAGGCCTTCCATATAGGAGGTAAAACCATCTATGTTGGAGGCATGCAAGAAATACAAAAATGCAAGAAATAAATTCTAAATAACAACTCTCTCTCTAAAATAGAATATCTCTCTCTCTCTTTCTTCATTCCTTCTTATTTTAGGATGTCAAAAAGCTTTATTTATAGACTTTATTTTCGGACTGCTACAGTAAAATCCGTTAGCTACAATACCCTACATAGTGCAAACCGTCATCTACAGTACCCCTGCACAGTGCAAACTGTCAGCTACAGTACTAACGCCGTTGCTACAATGTCGTTCCACCTAACCCACTTCACAGTCCGTATTTTGATACAGTGAATCCGTACCCGTATTCCACCGTCTGTAGTGGGCTACAGTGAAATCCGTGAATAGTGAACAATATGATGAATAGTAACAGCATGAATAGTCTCCCCTTAAATGCATTCTTTAATTCTTCTTAATGCGGTATTGTCCGTAGTTGCAAGAAAATTATTATTTATTAATTACACCCAAATTGATTATATTAAGCTCAAATATCGTCCATAAAATCATCATATAAGAGAAAATAAATATACAAATATTTTACTTATCACGAACTAAGCTGGATAAAGATAATTGGGGCCTCGGTATTAAAGATCTGCATAACCAGAATATGACATACAATATGAAGCTATGTTGGGGTTTATTAGTGAAGCCTGATGTTTTGTCGGTTAAGTATTTAAAAGGAAAATATGGTTGTGGAGACGGTCTATATCCTATGGTATACCATAAACAAAATTCATCCCACGTTTGGCATAGTATTACCATAGTGTGGGATGGGTTTTATAAAGGTGTGGGTAGGAAGTTGAATGAGGGAAGAACTAGTAGTGCTTGGTGGGACTTGTGGACTCCAATGGATATGCCTCTCATTCATATTGTTGATAGGAATTTACATAATTTAAATTCGTGCACTACGGTTTGAGATTTTGTGGCGATGGATAGTAGCTCGGATTTACAGAAGTGGAGGGTGTTTCTTCTCCAGTGGGTGATCAATATCATCAATTAGGTTAGTCCTCTGTGTAGGAATGGTGATGATGCATTTTTCTGGAGACATGCTTCGGATGGTAATTTTTAGTGTTAAATCTGCTTATAATTTCATCTCCAGGCCGAGGGATGATCTTCCTTAGCGAAAGGTATGGAAACTCCTAGTGCCATAAAAGGTGAAAATTTTCCTCTAGCAAGTATTTCATGAGCGACTTCTTACAAACTATCTCAAAGCTCAGTGAGGTTTAACATAGTGTGCAGAGTGTCCTTTTCAGTGTCGGAGGGTTGAGAGTATACTACATGTTCTTCGTGACTGTGAGTTGTCAAGAGATGTGTGGTTACACTTTGTTCATCCTAAATCTTGTTTTAGTTTTTTTCCCAACTGATTTGCAGGGTTGGCTTAAGGCAAACATATCCTGAAATATGGGTTTTGCCCATTTTCTGTGATGGCCTTGGTAAAAAATCTTTAGTGTTATTTGTTGACTTTTATGGAAGAATAGATGTAAGGGGATCATAGAGGCAAATCGAATGCTGGCAAGTGACATTATTCACTAAGGCAGATTTCATCTCCTGGAGTTTGAGAGTCAGCTTTTCAACATAAAGGTGGACAAAGATACGAGATGGCACTCGCCACCGGAAGGGTATGTGTGTTTGGATACAGATGAGTCTATGTTACCACATGGGTTGGCTGTATATAGTGGTTTGGTTTGTGATACTGTGGAGAATTGGATTGTGGACTTTCAACGACGATTGGATACTGTCTCCTCAACAGGAGTTGAGCTAATGGGTATTCTCACATGTCTATCTTTATGCAAGCAGTTCTAATTCCAGAAGGTATGTGCCTATATGGATTCATTGGAAGCCTATCATCTAGTTATGAGGGGTGGAGGACTTCAACATGTTTTGGCTGTAGAGATTCGGGTGATTCATGACATGTTATCATTGGATTAGGATATTGAGTTTCATTGTGTACCGAGGGACACTGTTCATTGTGATGATTACTTAGCCAGGGATGCACAACAGGTAAGCGGAGGATTGATAGTGTTGCCGACGATACCTCCAGGTTGTAGGCAGCACATGGTTGCAGATCTTAACTCTAGTTTGGGGGTATAGTTTATAGGATAGTAGCAGTTCCAAGTTTTGCTTGGACTTTCTATTCGAAAAAAAAAGATTGCATCTTGATTCTTTACTACTAGATCAATCCAACATCCATCCTTTCTTCGTCCAATTTCATTTGATATTCGAAGTTTGTCTTTCGTTGATCACAAGGTTAATGGCCTGAGAAATCTTTAAAGTTAAACTCGATTTTATTGAGTGTTATCAATGGATTCATAATATTTCTGAATTTAATTGTTGGGTGCGTTCTTTATGAGTTTCTTGGATCATCATTGACGCTTGTTCGTCATCCAAGACCAAGGATCGATAGATCAAGAATATCACCTGATCTTCATTGCTATCGAAATCTCATTGTCTAGAAATAGTTTTGTAGAATTTCTTGGATCACTGCTGATATTCTCTCTGTCTAAGACTTCAAATCGTCGAATATACAAGATTCACAAAATTTCGTGACTTTATCACGACTTCAGATTCGTCGAAATTTCTCTCAGCGCTTACTCTTGTTTTCCCTTCTTTCAAGATCGAAGGGTTTGGTTCTCTATCATTAATCACAAGTGTCATGTTGAATTGAAGATTTTTAAAAATCTCAGGTTTTATCTCCTTCGCTACATCCTTCTTGTTACCAATGATGTTATTCTAGTCTCCTCCTTCAACTTCACTTGGTCAAGTTCCAAAAATTCCATTCGCATTATATTTTCGAAGCACGCCATGTTATGTATGATTTGGTAAATTTCAGGGTGTTCTCAAAGGGGAGGGTTATTTTCTGAAGGAGGTGGATGATGACAAGAGAATGGAGTCAGATGGAATTGTTGAAGATACTAACAACTCTGAATTTTCTCGGGAGAACAGTGGTATGAAAATTGATAATTTTCATAGTTTTGCCCACAGTAACTCTAATTCAGGGTGCTTCCTTTAAGAGATGAAGATGATTCTTTTGATGTGCCTATAATTCAAAAGAAAAAAAATCTGATAGTGGTAGGAGATATTATGATTTCCAAGATGAGCAATATTCTTTTGAAGGTTCAATTGAGTTGTCATAATGCGAGTCAAATCCATTGAGGGTTTAGATTGAGAGAATTATGTTGATTGTAACACCCTACTTCCGTAATCGTTTTGATGAGTTTTACGTAATGGATTTGAAACTACTAAGCGATCTTTCTTTGCAAAGTTCTTTCAATTCCCAACCTCAATACAGAATTTGAACCTGTAGTTGATTGGGTTTTTCTGAATAGTTTAAAAACTTTGTTTTTAACATCATCATAAAGTGGTTCATAATTTTTTAGCAACTTATCGTTTTTTAATTCCTTGTATATTTACCAGAGTATTTCTTTGCTCAGTTTTAGTTTATTCATTTTTAAATGTAATCAAAATACATAAAGAGTACATTGCCATTCAATCTTTGATTCTCCTTCATATTTTCCCTTGCATATCTTCATGCATTTTTCTCCTGTACTCATTATATTTATATGGTTGGGTGAGGGAGAGTGAGATTTGAGAGAATCTTAGTAGCAAACATTGCTAACTATGCATACAAGAAATGTTTTATGCATGATATGCTTGCTTAAATAAATTTATTCCAACATAATGACATCTTCACATGCTCAACGTTTAATACATTACATTAATGGCCACAATATAAGTAAAACAGAGCTTCAATAATTCATCAAGCAATTAAACATACAAATATATAAGCAAACACATCAAGTATATGCAAGTCATAAAAGTTTACTACCTTGTGGACCGATGTCTATTCTTTGTTTCCTCTTCTTCCCACCATCAGGGTTACTTGAAGCATCTTCCATTCTTCTTCTTGAGTTCTCCACGGCCCTATATACCCAATCACATCATTAGAGCCATGATTGCGAGTCATTAGAAGTGTATATTAAAGCCTATGAAGTTAGGAAGGGCTAAATGAGTCAATTTCTCTTAAAAAAACATGAAATGCTAGAATTTGGGGGGTTGGCCACGGCCAAGAATCCTTTGGTTGTAGCAAAAAAGTTACTGACCTCCTTTTGGCCGCAGCCAAGAATTCTTCTGCTTCTTGGCTGAACTTCCAAAAATTATAAATAAATCCAAAAAATTCCAAATGAGTGGTTCAAAGTTCTATTTGACCATATTTAAGTCTACTTTAAGGGAAAAATAACTTCAGTCACCAATTACACTCCCAGAATTCCAGAATTCTCAATTAAGTCTTATTGTCACAGAATTGATTCCAGAATCAAGGCCTAACTTCAAAAATTCATAACTCATAATATACTAACTCAAATAGCTTATAATACCTATCAAATTAAAGCTTAGGATGTACACTTTCATTTTAAAAAGTTTTGAGGCCATTAGATAACATTTGGCTACTCAAAAATACGTCAAAACAAACTTGCCTCCAGAAAACACAATCTAGACGCTTTATTCTTTTAACTTAACTTCTTGGGTTTTCAATCCAACCCTTTTAAAATCACAACCACACCTTAACCCCACACAATTTTGCCCAAGGAATCCATTAGAAACCTTAAATTTGGAAAATTCTCATTCCTTCTTTATGCCCTATTTTGACCAAAACAGAATCTCACAAGACAACAATTCACCAAAACAAAATTTTGTCCAACCACTTGCTCCAATATCATTAGAAATCATAATCTAACTATAAAAACATGATTAAACCTCAAAATTACCCCCTTGGATGAAAATGAACAGTATAAACCACTTACAAAACTCATCCAAACAACAAATCAATTGGTTTAAAAGGAAGCTTACGCTTACCTCACGCGTTTCCGCAGTCGGTTCGGAAATCCGGCAGTACTCCGGCAAGTGAGATGGCACCAAACACCTCCAAATAAAAATATGAAATCATATAAATGAAGCTTGGAATGAGTAGAAGAAGGTTTATAAAGGGTATTTTGAGAGAAAATGCTGATTCAGTAGTGTTTCGGTGGATTGAAGTTCTGAAAAGTTACTATTCATCTCTTCTCTTTCTTCCAACATTTTTTTGGGATTTTTAGCATTTTTCTGAGTATTTTGAGGCAACTGGATGAAATAAATGGCTAGGGAAGAGACATGAAAAAATCATGCCAAGTGTCAAGTTATTGTGGTGCCATTTGTTCGGTGTTCCACCGGTTTGGTGACACGTGTCACTTCCTTTATTAAAGTGAGTCCCGTCTCTTTTCTCGGGCCTTTAGCTGTCCAACATGTCAGGGAAAGTAGGGGTCTAATGATTTTTCCTGGCTCTCAGGCTCAGTGTTCGGGAAAGTTAGTCGGGTGACTGGACCAGAGACCGGTGGATTTTCCCTAACTCAGGGTGAGGTGGCACCCTTTACTGATGACAGCACACAAGTAAAAGTTACTTTATCATAAAGGTGAGACAAGTGTCACCTCTTGGTTGGTCCATCTATAAAGCAAAAAGTTACTTTATACTTCCTTCTTCTTATATGGTGCCATGTGGCACCTAGGGGTGTTCATGGGTAAGGCTGGACAGGGCGAAGGTCTGGCCCAATGCCTTGCCCGAAAGATCACTGGGCTACATTTTGCAGTCCGATGCCCGGCCCTGCCTAATACAAGCCTTAACATTTTTGGGCTGGGCATGGCGGGCCTCGCCCTACCCAACATTTATCAACCCCTTATTTTTTTTTGTAAATAAATCAACCCCATAGCCCCTTGACTAGCATCATTTCGATGGCTAAAATAAAAATGTTTTACATATTCAATATGTTGGCTTATAGTTTTAACCCCATACATATCTGAAGTGAAACAAGGCAGAGATAGCAAATAGTCAAAAAGACTATCATATGTCTTAACAAATAGTCAAATACCCATACTTGAATAATTAAATAACAACATTCATAATCCATTAAAAACAAGACATCAAAAAATTATAATTAAAGCCTTGTAGTTGTGCAAGTGGTTGCATCAATCCCCCAAAATAGACAAAAGGATGAAGCAGTTGGAATTACCTACAAGTAAGCAAAGAAGAAAGCATGTAATTATGTACAAGGAAATTTAAATTTACAAGTAAATTTTTAGAGTTCAGGAAAAAAGATCAGAACCTGGAAGTGGCAATCTTTAGAGTTCAGTCAGTAAATAAGGTGACTAGAATAAGCAGCAGTAGCAGCTAGAACCTGAAAGTGTCGAGCTGTTGAACTGGTTCATAGTTGAGGAGATGAGAATTGACGCTTGACTTGCAGCTCCCAGCTAGGGCAAAATGCAAGAACTGAGAAACAGAACCGAGAAAGGGAAATGGCGAGATGGGTTAATCATTAATTTAATACCTTGCATAGTTGCTTTATATCGTGTGCCGTGCATTGCGTAAATGTTGTCTACCACTACGGGCTAATGGCTAATAATATATATATATATAATAGTTGCATAACATGTCATGTCATCATAACACATGTATTAATATATATAAATAGTTGGTAATATATATATATATATATATATATATATATATATATATATATTATATGTATACCGGGCAGGGCTGAATACCCTGCCCGATGCCCGGCCCTACCCAAAAAAATGCCCAGCCCGATTGTGCCCAAGTTTTTTAGGGCTGCTTTTTTTGGGCCGGGCAGGGCAATTTTTCTCCGGGCTCAGACGGGCGTACCGGGCACTCGGGCTTGATGAACACCCCTAGTGGCACCTATCCTGTGGGACCCGCATTCTTTTTTTCGTGTTTACTCGGGATTCCACTCGGGTTTTGATCTGGATTATAACACACATATCAAGGCCCGTCAAATGATATTAGGTTAGAGTATGTATGTGGGCCCCGTATGGCGCCACATACCAATATCCATGCTAAAAATACAGAGTACACATGTACGCCCTGAAAAATGGCATATGCACACCTACATCAGCCTGTTTTACCCGACAAATCGGTCCCTTACATCATGTCGTAGTTGGGTGGCGTCTTTCTACCAACCCAATGGAACCGTATATGTGTCTTGTACACATCTGCACCGACACTTTAATCATACTGCTTGCAAATACCGAAACCCTCTATCTGATATGGCTAAATCGCATAGTCCTTGAGAGTCTTTCTATATGTCATCATTCTTAAGACTCTTCCCAAACCGGGCTTAGTTGTCTGCCTGATATAAGCTTATCCTCAAGTTTCTAGACCCAAAATTCGGGATATTACATTGATTCCCAGGACTCATCCAGAAATGGTATTGTTTAGTGTGGATGGACATGTATTAATGGATCCTATCTTTGAATTAGAGAAGAATACAAACACTCTTCAATTAGAAACTCCTCAATTTCATCTAGTTCCTAGTGAAGGGACTAAGTTTTGTGAAGAGAATGGGGAGTTTATTTATGGTGAGAATGTCTGGGTTGCTGATTATCAGTTAGATGGATGCTTTAGCAGTGGATGTTCCAATCAAAAGCCATCGTGACACTAATGGTGGTGTTCATATTTCTGGTGATGTTAATATTTCTAAGCTCTAGCAAAAAGATCCTATTGAATAAGTTGAGCATAAGCAGATGGAAGTAACAACTCCTAATGGGAATTATCACAAATCAGAATTTGTTCAATCAAATGATAAGAAGAGTGACACTTCATTAGGAATTTGCAGAGTAATAAAGTGAAGCTTCTTTTGACTTGACTGGGATTGCAGTTAAAGAGAAGATATCAATAAGTCGAGAAATCTCAAAATTTGGTGTTGAAAGCTGCTGGAGGCGTTGAAATTATGAAGCAATGGATATGATTGGTAGGAATGGTGTCGTTAAAATAAAAAAAAATGTAGAAAGTAGTTTTATGAAGCATGTTGCTGTCAAGCGGCAAACAATAATAAAGCTTCAAGGAAAGGATTCAATGGGCAAGAAAAAAGACAAAGTGAAAGGTTCAAGTAATCACATGCATGGTGTTGCCTATTAGAGAAGCACGCCAGAAGTGAATGGGAGAACATTGTCATGAAGAAATCCTTGTATTGGTTTGTTGATTGGAAATTGTTTAGTTTAATTCACCTTACTCTTAGTTTGTGTTAGCAAGTTGACAATTTTACGAGTATATGAGGCGTCAACTTGAGGAGGCTTGTTAGAGATATTAAGGTGAAATTAAATAAGTAGTTGGTTGAAACCCTAGTCTATAAAAAGGGGCATGGTTAATGTGTTAGGTGTGTAAGATAATTAGATCCTCACCATATTTAAAGAGAGGTTAATTTGAGTCTCTTTCTAAAAAAAGAAGTCCCTCCTCGTCCTCAAATGAGATTTGTTATCTCTCTCAAGTAAGGGTAGATTAGAGATAATCCAAGTAGATTATAGTTTGTATGAGTATGTTGCTCTTATATGATTAATACAAGATTCTTCATATTCTTTATTATGTTTATCTAATTGCTGTTATTATCACTGACTATTTTTTGATGACTTGTGGCCTTTTCTTTTATCTTTTCTCCCTCCAATGCTATATAGAAAATTATTATGGCCACATTAGCATCCATACCAATGTCTTCAGTCAACTAATGGTCAAAGTAATAGGGATTAACGGCGTTAGTATATTTGCTCTTATTTAGAAAGCTTATGAGTACTTTTACACATTTGAAAAGTATATAGTGGTGGGCACACTTTCACTAAAAACTCATGAGTATTTTTACAACTTAACTCATTAATTATTTAGTCTATATAATTTTTTTGAGTTTACAATTTGATCTTTATAATTTGACTTATCGTGACTCAATCACTATAATTTCATAATTTTTTAAGAAAATATGGGTCTCTTATAACTAATCATAGGTGGTGCTGACAATATTAAAAATTGTTTATTAGGCATTCTTAAATGTGCAACGTAAGAAAAAAGTCACCCCTCACTCCTCTCTACTCTTCATTTGCCGTACTCATCAGTTAATGGAAGAATGCCATATAAGCAATTTTTAAGATTGTCAGCGCCTCCTACGATTAGTTATAAGAGACTCAGATTTTCTTAAAGAATTATGAAATTATAGAAACTTAGTTGTGACTAGTCAATTTAATATAAAACCATAATAACTAAATAATTAATTTTCCCAATACTATTTCTGACTATGCCTTATTCTTTTTTATAAGACACTGTTAGGGGATATTTAAAAAAGTATATTGTAAATTCTCATTTTACATTTCCTTAATTATAAAAATTATTCATACCATTATTGCATTGAATTCTAATATTTGACCAAAAAACTCAATATAATATATTCTCTCTTCCATATAAATAAGGGCATTTTTAGAAAAAAATTTTATTTTATATATATTTATTGTATTTAACTACTTTTAAATATCACATCGGACAACTCAATTTGGTTATTAGTATCTTATAAAAAAAATGAAGAGGGTAATTAATTACTCAGTCAACCAAAATTATAATTTAAGTCCAAAATTATAACATGTTGTTAACTAATTCATATAACTTAAGTCATTAATTATATCCAAAAATAAATAAACTTTATTTATTTTATTCTTATTAAAAAATGTGATTAAAAAATAATAAAATTACTTTTCAAATATACTTTTATTATCTCTCACTTACCCCCTCTCATGCATCTATGATGGGGTAAAATTATTAATTACTTTGTTGCCCTCTTATATTTTAACTTTTTTTTTTCTAAAATACTTCTTATAATTTAGATTAGAGGTAGTAAGAAGGAAGTTAGGTCCAATGATTTGTGGTTGTTGTACTCGTTTTGAGTTAATTTTGTTACTTTTGTGTCATTCTTTAAGAATAAATAATTAAAAAAATTTAGATTTATCATATAAATTACTGTAATATATATAATGATACAATACAATGCATAAATAACAGGTGGAAAAAGATAAGTTGGCCAAAAATAAAAATAAGTTTTAAAAAATAAAATCAACATACTTTTTGTTTTTGTTTTTTTTTTGTCAACATACATTTAATACCTTGAATCTGAAACCGCCATGCTGAACCATCAACATCGACCGAAATTAAAAGGGGGAAAAAAACCAAACAAAGAAGAAAGAAACTTTTTCTTTTTCTTTCATCTCAGTCTCCTCAACGCAAATCTCAGTGTCTTTAATCATGGTATAGAATCATCATATTTTCCTGAAAATCCACATTCTGGTTTTGGCATTTGCATTTGAATTTTCTATTCCATTTCGCTAACCTCTCTTCGAAGCCAAGTTTCTTCCACTTCTGGATTTTCTCTCAGTATCAACCTCATTATTTGGTTCTCTCTCTTTTCTGTTGTTAGTCTCTCTCTCTCTCTCTCTCTCTCACCTACTCTCGTTTGGCATTTCTATTAGTGCAGGTAGTTACCAAATCTTAGATTTCAACTCTTGCTCTAATTGCTTCACTTTTTCGTTTTCAAAAAAAGATCATTCTCTAATCTCTACTATTACGTTTCTCTATTTTTTGTCCTTCTTCGTAAAATCTGCGTCATTCCAGTTGAAATTTGCAGTATTAGAAGCTCTGAATCGCACTGAATAAGCAATTTCCTGTTCTTCATTCTTGTCTTGGGAAGAATCGAGTTTAAGAGAACTTCGGATTTGTTGCTTTGTTGGAAGTAACTGGCGAGAGAGTGTGGAGAACTTCTGGAGAAGAAAAGATGAGATTATGGAGTTCATTGTTGTTTATCGGTCTGATTTCCATTGTCTCTTTCGTGGCTTGTGATAATGTTGTGGCCTCCAAAGAAGGTACGTCTGCGCTCGGCAATCACTGCCTTTCTCAGATCTCGCTCTTCTGTTCTGTTGACTTCTGTTTGTCTGCAATGAAAAGTTAAGTAAGGACCAAAGTAGTTGATTTTTTGTTCATTAATGTCTATAATGTATGGTGGGATTGAGTTACAACTATTAGAATGTTTCTGTTTCCTTTACGAACATGGAAGCTTCGAGATCACAGTTTTACTTTTTCACTCGCTTCGTAGCTTTGCTTTTTCACTCACATTCTCTTTTTGTTTTCGAGTATTTGCATTGCTATTTTTTTGCTGAGAGAGCGCGACAGATGTTTTTCCCCCTTTTGGTGGTTTGTCGGGATAATTTTGCTGATTGGAAGTTGTATCTGCACAGTTTTGGGGCTTAATGCTTTCAGAGAAGCTATTTATGAAGATCCATTTCAAGTTTTGTCCAATTGGAATACGATGGATTCAGATCCTTGTGACTGGAATGGCGTTTTCTGCAATCCTGCTCGAGATCATGTTGTTAAGCTGTAAGATATCATACCTCCATTTACTCCATTTTTATTGACATTTATTTCTAAGTTACCACATTCCTAATACTACATTATTGGATTTGGAATATTTGTTTGCAGAAACATTTCTAGTTCATCATTAAAGGGATTTCTAGCACCAGAATTGGGACGAATCACCTACTTGGGAGAATTGTATGTTCTTCGTTTCTCTGATTCACATTTCATCCAGAAAGCCTGCGTGGTTGAGTGCAATAACTCCGGAATATAATGCTATGTATGCAGGATTTTGCACGGCAATAAACTGATTGGAACTATACCTAAAGAGCTGGGCATGTTGAAATCTCTTAAGGTCTTGGATTTGGGGATGAATCGGCTATCAGGACCAATTCCTCCAGAGATTGGAAATTCAACCCAATTAGTGAAAATGTAAACGGAAATTTATTTGCTCTTCTGCGATACAGGAATTTTTTATGCTCTATAGTCTTACAATTCACTTTCATATCATGCAACTTCTGTTTTATTGTAGAAACCTGCAGTCCAACGGGTTGACTGGTAGACTACCCCCAGATCTTGGAAATTTGAAATACCTTCAAGAACTGAGGCTGGATAGGAATAAGCTTCAAGGGTCTGTCCCTGCTGATAGCACTTCGGATTTTACTACAAATATGCGTGGAATGTGAGTAAAGTTCTGTTTATGGGCGTGCGCTATAGATTGTAGGCATCTTTTATGTCTGTTGTAGATTGCCACGGTCAGATGGGCTAGTACTTGATTTTGATTTAGGTCAACAAGCAACTGGCAGAATACAAACAGAAATTTTATTTGCTTTTCTTTTTGCATATATTATGTTTTAAGTAGCTTCACCCTTCATCCTTTATGCTTCCTGTGGGTGAAATAATTTAGATTTTTGCATTTGAGATGGAGTTGGTTGTTATGTTGATAATAATGGAAAATGTTATATTGTTAGTGTTTAGCAGTCATTCAACAGGTATAAAAGTTATAGTTAATTATGACTAGACTTCAGTCAAGTTTGACTTGTGGTTTAGTTTCAAAATTTTCTAGCCATAAATTATAGCAAACTCTATTTTAAGGATTAGATGTCAATTTACACAACTTGATGTTTAAATTTTCTTAATCTGTCTCTTATAATTCCCATTATTTTTTTCAGGTATGCATCAAATGCAAATTTAACTGGTTTCTGTTGTTCGTCTCAGTTAAAAGTTGCAGATTTTTCCTATAACTTCTTTGTTGGGAGCATCCCAAAATGCTTGTTGTATCTTCCAAGGTGCCTTTCTAATACCTGAGCCATACAAGTAGTTTGCTAAATCGCTGTTTTTTAAAAAGCATACTTTTACACAGGTCTAGCTTTCAAGGGAATTGCCTCCAGATGAAGGATTTAAAGCAACGCCCTTCTGTGCAATGTGGTATGTTTGACGTGACTTTCCAAGTGTTTAAGATCTGAGGAATGAATTTGGATAGAGAGAAACTATTCTCCGTCTTGACTTCCAAGTGAAGTGGATTTTCTCTTTATATTCTTCTTTTGAAACACAATCTGATATTGAGGACGGATCTTTGTTGTAATCAATAATTGCAAATTCAATCCTAAAATTCTGAACCTAGTAACCATTTTTAATTGTTAGTGCGTTTATTATTGTTCATTATGGCTAATAGTCTGCTTTTCAATTCATAGCTGGTGCTTCACCTGCCAGCGGCCATCCAGTGATCAACTCAAAGCACCGACCAGCTGATTATTTGTCCAAGCATCAAGGGGCACCAAAACCTACTTGGCTTTTGGCTCTAGAAATAGTGACTGGAACCATGATCGGTTCTCTCTTTTTAGTTGCTCTTCTAACTGCTTTTCAGAGGTTTAACAACAAACCGTCCATCATTATTCCTTGGAAGAAATCTGCAAGCGAGAAGGAGAATTTGGCAGTATATATAGGTTTAGTTCCCTTGCTTTCTACTGCCTCGTCCTTTTCTTCTTCCAAAAGTTTTGGTTTTCTACATTATTGGTATTAACCTTTTATTAACATGCAGACTCTGAGATGTTGAAAGATGTAAGGAAGTATAGCCGACAAGAGCTCGAAGTGGCTTGCGAAGATTTCAGCAACATCATTGGGTCATCGCCTGACAGTGTGGTCTACAAGGGCACCATTAAAGGTGGGCCTGAGATTGCTGTGATTTCCCTCTGCATTAAGGAGGAGAACTGGACAGGTTACCTCGAGCTCTATTTTCAGAGAGAGGTAAATGAAAGCCTATGGCATGCAAGAACGTACACAAAATTAACTATACTTAAACTAGTCTTTTAATATTTCATTTAATGCCATTCAGGTGGTGGACTTGGCGAGGCTAAATCATGACAATATAGGAGAACTACTAGGATATTGTAGAGAGAGCACTCCATTTACAAGGATGCTGGTTTTTGAATATGCTTCAAATGGGACACTTTCTGAGCACCTACATTGTAAGTTAAATTTCTTAACTCATCCCTCTTTTATGCGTTTTCATGTTGCTCAACATTTGCTGTGGTGGCTTGAGTGCAGATGGAGAAGGATGCCAGTTATCATGGACAAGGCGTATGAATATTGTTATAGGCATTGCTCGCGGTCTCAAATATCTACACACAGAAGTTGAGCCTCCATTCACTATATCGGAGCTAAATTCTGGTGCTGTATACCTAACAGAAGATTTTTCCCCAAAGGTATGTGCTTGCAGTTCAATTCAAGTTTTTGCAGTCTAGAATGAGAAGTAGAGTCATTTGATATCTACCTATGTATGTTGCAAAGGAGGTCCAAGTTGGGTTTAGTTTGATTTGGATTGGTCTTGGCCAAAGTTAAACCAAACTGAAGCCATTGGTTAGGAGGAAATCTGGACCCATACGGTTTCTATTTTGGTTGGTCTGGATTAATTTGGATTATATTAAATAAGTTTTTTTATAATAAAAAAATTTAGTTGTAGATAAAATATATTCAATTTTTTTATTTTTTAAAATAAAATTTATGGTCATAGTTTTTGCAAAAAATAAGTTTTGTTGAAAAAAATAAATATTATTCTCAAACCTTGAAGAGTTGTATGTTACTCTCATCTATGTTTTAAATGGTTACAGGTGAGTAAAGTAATTTTTTTAAATAATAAAATTATATGTTAAATTAAAAATATTAAGCAGTTGCACGAGTAAATAAACGTACCTGTGAAGCTTCGTTAGTAACTGATATCGCGTGGAGTGTTAATACGGGGAAAAAAATCTAAGTACAAAACTTGTTTAAGATTCTAATGGTAAAAAATCTTAAATTGCAGCTCGTTGATTTTGAAAGCTGGAAGACAATCCTGGAAAGATCAGAAAGGAATTCTGGTTCTGTTGGCAGCCAAGGTGCCGTTTGTGTTCATCGAAATTCCATTGAAGCACGCCATCTTGATATCCAAGGAAACATATATGCTCTTGGGGTACTTCTACTTGAGATAGTCAGCGGAAGATCTCCCTATTGCAAGGACAAGGGTTACTTGGTGAACTGGGTAGGAAACCCCATCAAATTTTCTTCAATGTCTGCAATTCTATTTTTCTTTATTTTTTCATTAGGACAACCTTGAAAGTGTTTGCTGTTTTTGAATTGTTAATTTTGGACTCGTATTTTTGTGAAGGCGATGGACCATCTTGAAAATCCAGAAGAAATGACATCTTTGGTGGATCCCGAATTGAAGCATTTTAGAGACGAAGACCTGAAAGTAATATGTGAGGTAATAAATCTCTGTATCAATTCTGATCCCACAAGACGCCCAGGGATGCAAGAATTGTGTAGTATTCTGGAGAGCAGAATCGACACATCCATAACTTCGGAGCTCAAGGCATCATCTTTGGCTTGGGCTGAACTTGCCCTCTCATCTTGAATCACTCAATCAAAACTAACATGCACTAAAGCAATTATATACACAGTATTACTTTTCTGACTAATTTCTCTTCTTCAACTTGTAATGATTGCTCAAAAAAAAAGAGAGGCAACTTCGGGGATAAAATCTCGTTGTATAGCACTGGGAGATTACAAATGCAGAAATTGGTAAATGGGGGTGACTGCTGGACAACGGTTTCCCGTATCGATTACATCGAGCGTCTGTTATTTGTGTTGGGCATTTTATTAATTGTGAGGGTTGAATCTGTAATTTCCCTTTTCTTTCCAGTGTCAAGTGAGCTGAGATTAAAGGGGCTATAATGCTTTAGTTTTAAACTAGGTGTGCAGAGTAGTATTATTGCTCATGCTTTGTAAACAGTGCGGCTCTTATATACTGATATTGGTGATTAGTTTCTAAATGTATGTATCTTAATGGGATCATGAATGTCTTTGAGAAAAATAGCAGTATACTATTTTGCATATTTCAATTATTTGTGTGGATGGATGCCTTAAACATCATTTTTTTCCTTCCTGATGTAAATTTCATGTTTAAAGGTAGACGGTATAGCCATTGTATCTTGATATGAGCGTTTGGTTTACTTTTGCCTAATTTTTGGCCAACATCTATGATTTTGTGGGAGAAAGGCAAAGGCATGTTCAGCCACATGCTTTAGCCAATCCCATCTAGCAAATTTTGGTTGTCCGAGATCCTCAATGGCAGAATGGAAAGAAGAAATTTTAATTTCGAAGACTTCGGAGGAAAACGAATGAACAACCTACGGCAAAGGAGGCAAGTTTTCAGGTATATTGTTAGAAAACATTATTGCTTCCTTAATTTTTCTATGATGTGATATATTGTTTTTTTCTTTCCTAGAATTTATGATCTATTATTTTACTTGTATTTGAACCGAACTGTACTTCAGTCACTAAGCTATTATTGCTGTTTTTTTTTTGGGTAAATACAATGCTTGGTCCTTAGAATTTACCCTCATTTTGGTTTTAGACCCTATAAATTTAAATCATAGGTTTTGGTCTCTTAAGTTTCTTTTTGTTTGGAACATTAGTCCCTATATTTTGATATGAGGGACCAAAACCAGATTAAGGGTAAATTAAAAGGACCAAATATTGTATTAACTCTACTTTCGTGTGATATTCTTTGTTCTTTTCTTTTTTTTAATTATTGTGGTCAGATTTTGTTTTCTTCATGGTGCATTTCCTGTTTGATTTAATTATACATTGCAGATCTTTTATATTCCAGCTTTTTGTTTGAGTTAGATTTCTTCTTTATGTACTTTCAGCGAAAATCCTGAACATTGCTTGCTATATCCCTAGCACTGTGGTTATTTTGTGCTTATTTAGCTATGTCTTTAGGTGTTTCATGATCGAGTATTGCCTCTTTGATTATCTTGTTCGGGATCACCAAACTTTCAGGTATATTTGATATTTCTAGGGTTCCTAAATTGTATCTCCATTATGTGTTGCCTTTTAGTGTTTGAACCTCACAGTGACTCTTGGCGTGTTATTTGGTGTTTCATATTAGTGTTCCTATGGGACGGTTTATGAAGTCAAAAAGTAAGGTTTTTTTTTTATTTTTTATTTTATTAATAAAGGGTTTTCATCATTTATGATTTCATTCTTTATCTCATACAAATTGCTCAAATGTGATGTCCACTGATTGAATTTATGCATATCATTCTGATAGATAGGCATTATTTAATGCTGTAGGTAGGATTATGCATATATTATCTTCCTTTAGTTAGATTATCTTCTATGCTTAATCACTTTTATTCTTTCAATGTTTCCATTTACTTGTGGAATTTGTATTAGTCTGATTCGTTTTTTTCCCTATCTTCTGCAGTATTCTTTCATTCTTGTATTGTCAGTGTGCTACTTCTTCAATTTGTATGTTGTGTCTGTGCTTTTAAGGTTTTCTTTCATCTTTAATGTGTATGCAACTTGATATGTGACCATTTTCATCTTCAGGCACTTATGCTTATCACATGTCTATGATTTAAATATTTATAGGGTTCTCAAATTATAACATATTTGAATTCCTAACTCTGATTTTCGTGCTTAAAAAGGTCTATTGTGTTTTTAGTGGTTAAATTGACCCATGATCTATATATTTGTTTACACGTGCAATTTGATGTGTCCACTTTCATCTTTCACTTTTTGTTTTTGTGTTGTGTTTACTTTTCAAATATAAGTCAACTATTGAGTGACTGAGTTGAGTTGAAAATGAATCACTGAGATTTCTCTCTGAAATCATAACAAGAAGCATTGTTTTTTAATTAATGTTCATTTGACAAATCTTCTCCTCTCCTCTTTTTTCACTCTGCTGCTTAGGTATGTTGCCTCTTTCATTCACTTGCACATAAATATTAGTGCAATTTTCGCTATTTTAGTTGGGAATCAAGGTTGGCCCGGCCCTTGAAGGGTCAGGACCTAAAAGGGTCATCCCTATAAGGCTCGAGGTAAGAAAAATTGTTTTTTTTCAAAGCTTAGCCCGAGAGCATGAGGACTAGGGCCGGCCTGCAATGTTGGAAGCTATTTTCACAATATTTAACTACACAGCTTATGCAATAAAACAATACAGTTACTAATTCATAATCAAAGGTAAAAAATAATGTTCACAAATAACTCAAAGTCTCGCACAAAGTATAAGTTGACCAGAAGCTAAACATTCTAAGTAATATGAGTATGATGACTATCATTTTCATTTTAGTCATTATCATCGATTTCAAGGAAATTCAATTGTGCTTGCTTTGAGTAGTAGGGTCTGCTTGAGGGGTAAAAATATCAAGAATTTCTTTTTTCACATCATGAATACATCCATAATCTTTATCTGTAACAAATAATAAACCAAAATGATAAATAACTCTATAATAAATATAAAATAAAAATAAATTAGTAAATTATCATCATATGTGAAACTTTGGAGTAAATAAAAAATATCTAATGTATTTTTTTATAAAATAAGAAATCTTTTATAAATTTTTAATTTTTATGATTCTTAATATAAGATATTCTTATAAAATTTAATTCTAAAAAAGATAATAACAACTAAATATTTGTAACATTATCAATAAAACAAAAAAATCAATAATATTATTATCATATAAATAATTTTAAAAAATAAAAAAAATAAGGGCTGGCCGTTTTCAATTTTGATCTAAAATCTTAAGCCTCACCCTTATAAATTTAGGGCCTAAAAGGGCCGGCCTGACGGGCTCGGCCCGTTTTCCCAGCTCTAGCTATTAAGTCATACCTTGATGTTGCCGCAGCATCTCAAATCCTCCTCATTTCATCCATTTTTGACAGGTAATTAAATGTTTTATAAGTAAGCCTCCTTTTCTTTGAGCTACAATAGAGAGAACAAGAGATGATTCCGGAATGAAATATGGCTGTGGCCTATGGTGCATGGTTCTCCTTTCTGATTCATGGGGTATTTGTACTATTTCAGAATTCAGAATCAAACAACTAATGAGGTCCTCCCAAGGTTCTTCAATATAAAGAATAAAAATGTCACTTTGGAAGAGCTACTTTTTTTCTTTTTTGGTGATATTGAAGAGCAACTTTATGTAGACTTGCCATGCGAGTACCATAATTCCTCTGGTCAGATTGATCTGGATCATGCGAAAACAATGCAAATAGTGTTTGAGTCTGATGGTTATGAATAGAAATTAAAACTTTCAGCTTCTAAAACAAAGCTAGGCATATTGCCATATGTGAGGTCCTCATATTTATTAGTATTACCTTTTGTTTACTTTTGCCTAATTCTTGGCCAACATCGACGATTTTAGAAGAAAAGCAAAGGCATGTTCCGCACCATGCTTGGGCCAACCCAATCTTGGCAAATTTTGGTTGTCTTAGATCCTCAATGGCAGAAAGCAAAGAAATTTTAATTTCGAATGCTCAGGAGGACAAATGTCCCGTGTAATTGGATTGCTAGCTAATGAGAGCTTTTTACGATATTGTTTGGTACTATGATTCTAAGCCTATCTCTGAAGAATGTCTGTAGCATGAATGTTTATGGACCGTTGTCTCGAAATCTAAAAGGACTCCACGATAACAAATTTGTCTGGGTGGATGTCATTTGCGCTAGAAAAACAGGCACACCAAATTCGTCTGTTAAATCAAAACTTCCCGATTCATGAGTTATTTCCAAAAAAAAAAAAAAAAAAAACCAAGCACACGTATTTTGATTAAATTAATTAAATTTTTTATACAAATTAAATTAATTATGCGACCATCCACAAAACACCAATTTTATAAGTTCCATAGCTGTAAGATTTATCTCAATTTGCTCACTTAGAACAGCGAATGGAGTTTTCAAAAGCAGCTTTCCAATCGTCATTTACAGTATACGAGGTATGTAAGAGGAGTAATGTTTCGACTTACGTGCATAAACACTTATGTGTAAAAAATAAGGCAATCCAAACATGCAAAATATTTAGGGAAAATCACTACAAAGCCCCAAATGTAATAAAAAAAAATCTCAATAACAAACATGATAGTGGTAAGTCTTACCTGCACTAGAACATGTCATTGGTGCTCCTTGTTATTGAGATTTTTTGGGCTGATAGTAATTTTCCTAAGTTTTAACTTACAACAGATGAGTAAAATAAGACTTCATCCATTTGATAGGAACGCGAAGAGAGAACACAACAAAAGTAGAAAGGAATGATTTTTAAATTGGATAAAAAAATATATTTGTATGATCAGAATGCACTCCTGAGTACTGAAATAAATAATCAAAAACAACTGCAGTCTCCTCGTGTTGCCAAAGAAAGCATTGCCCTTGAACATGATTATGCAAATCAAAAGCATGATTGATGATAAAATATTCATATATATAACAGTCCAGCTTCCAAAAATACACTTGTAACAAAACGGTTACTTCGTCCAACACAAGAGGGGGTAAAAACAACTAAAAAAAATCAGAAAAGCAGACCAGAATTTGAATTAGACAATTACACGTCCACTACTTACGCTTAGAACGTGAATAGTGATTGTCATTAGGATTTCTCCTTCCACCAAACACTGCTAATGCTTTCCTTACAGGAGGCTGGAAAGGGGCCCTCTTATCTGTGTTGTGGCTGAAGATATTATCATGAGTGAAGAAATCATCATCCTACAGGGTGTAAACAGAACTGGTTAGTATTGTTTGTTTGGGAAACATGAGAATCAATTAAAAAAAAAAGCTCTTTCGCGCTTTATAAGACAAAACTCCCCTCACATATTTATCCGATGTAGCACAAAATCACATGGAAAGCTCATCCAAAGAAAGATCAGCAATTCCAAGGGAGTGACGATATGAAGTTTACCTGTTTGTTGCTTTTCTTCTTTGATTTAGGATACAGTAGCTTTTGAGGGAGCTGATCTTCCCGCAGAATGAGGTTCTTTGTGACTGAATCCCTTCCACCTTGGGGTAAAGGCAATGAAAACTGCACACATATCATAAAGTCATGTCAAAATGGAAAACAGCAAAGTTCCCAAGTTTTAAAAGAAATAAAATTAACAGCACTGATCAAAAGAAATACACTACTGAGTATTCTTGAAAATTGAAATGTAAATAGAATAGTAATAACATAATTTCGGCCTTCTAACATATCTTTTGGATACATTACACACAAACAAATCACAATAGCAAATTCAAAACTTCATAGTAAAAAGGTGAGGGCAACGACCATCCATCCCATCCTATAAATCTTCAGAAAAGATATGATTATGAACTACAACATAAATATCACACTGTATATACATATGAACCAATGAGTCAAGCTAAACAAATACAAAGGCGGTCAAAATAAAGATAAATACAAATGTTTACATCACAGTGAATGGTGCAGTAACAGGCAAAAGAAAACAGAACTGATGCCCACTACTATCTCTTATGATTGTGCTTACCTTGGTGCCACGTAATGTAATTCTTGGTCGACGAGCTGCTAAAACAACTCCATTCTCACCAACTGTAACAGCTACTTTACGTAAAGTGCCACCATTGCCACATTTAGGACAAAAAATCCTCCCAATTTCAGCAGTAACAGTGTAGCAAGCATGACACTTGAGTATCCATCTGAAACACATAAAATAAAGATAAGCTGTTATTGCACAATTATAATGCAATGCTGCATAACTTACCAAGACCACAGCTAACACAGCATGTCACTAGCCTAAAATCCCATATTGGTTAGCTACCAGTAATTTTTATGTTACTTAAAGTGGCATGGTTTTCCATGCCAGCAGATTTAGATTTTTGAGGATGGTTCCCCATATACTCGCTTAGGTCTCCATGGCATTACTTAATATATTACAAAATGATAATTAAAAGTTAGGCCTTAATTATTTCATAAGTTATTCTCTGTAGAACATCCTTCCTGCAGATTGTGAAAGGGCTAGAGGAGTTTATCATATCAAGAGTAGTTACTACATTACTTCTCAGTGAAGATTTTTTGTATTGAGGAAACAAAAACTGACCTGTGCAGCTCTCGGATCTGTGTTCCTCCGGGTGCTAGCAAACGCAAACCCATCTGGAGAAGAACATTTTGCATTGCAAAGTCACCAGTCACACATGCTACACTTGACTCAGACAAAGATCTAAGCATCCAACTCTGCTCACTACTATCATCATCCACATATGTAGAATCACAGGCTTCGCTAGTCTCACTTATAACCTCAAAGTGATTTGATTCATCATTAATTGTACCTAGCTCACATGGTTTAGTGGCCATGGTTACATCACCATTAGAAGCATTTTCCGCAAGTCTAGAATTACTTGACTCAAGTTCTTCAGAACATGCATTGAGTTCGTTTTCTCCATCAATATCTTCCAATGAACCTTCTTCTAGACTCATTTTCTTCAGACTTGCTGGGAGCTTTTCACTTCCTTCCTTCTCTTCCACCAACTCGTTATCCTCAAAATCTATATTTTCAACATGACTTGTGTCATCACTTTGATGAACAAGCTGATCTGAGCTTCTACCATCCTCAGTAGAACCACCGATGTTTTCTTCCAAATCTTGTTGATCATGACTGAGTGCCAATGCCTCACGTCTAGCTTTTCTTCTGAGATATCTCCTATGAGTACTTCTACTGACAGCAGGCATCCAATCACCAGCATTATCATCAAACTCTCCTTGTGAGGCATCAATTCCATCAGAAACCATCTTCTTCCCTTCAATGTTTATTTCCTTTTTCTTAGGGAAGTTTCTCCTAGGCTTCCTTGAGCCATACTTGCCACACTCTAGATTTTCAGGAGGAGGTTCACTCATATGTTCAGCTGAACGATCTTCGGAATGGTTATCTTGAGGAACCAAGTTCAAGTTTAAGTCTTGCAAAGGAAGGATTCTTGAATTGGAATTTGATTTTTCCTCAGTCTCATGTTCTAATGCCTCCCACTCTTCCAAATTGGGCACATTGGAACCCCATCCAGGCATGTCTTTTTCAGGCAATCTCCTGACATTTAACACTTGGACAGGTGGTGGGATGTCCCTGAGATGCTTTGTTCCATGGATTTGAGCCTCTAGAGTATAAGTTAGAGCAATGAGTTTGAGATCAACATCTGATAGAGTCTGTAGATCACCCGTAGCCTTTGCAAATTTGATAACTGTCAAGTATCAACATTACATGAGAATTGAAGTTAGAGGACAACAAATACTTTTTCACAAACATAAAAGTGAGTCACAACATGATTCTAAATAGCAACAGATTCAGATTGCAAAATAGTTGGTAACAAACTAAGCAACATCCACTTTGATTCAACGTTATTGTTGTTGTAGTTCTTCCATGATAGTGTTACAAAGATAGACGATTTTGTTATCTAACTCTATTGCCAATTCAAAACACTTCCCAAGATAAAATTAAGTCAACTATATGATTAGTTAAAGCTCATTGTTGATAAACAGTGCTCAGGGATAGAATTCATCCCTTTGGGCCAAATTTATTGAATTGTCTATCTATCACATTATAAATATAAGACACTGTCGTTTCAGTATAATGCTTTAACTTGAGTAATACTCAGAACCGCAACTATAACAGCTCACATACTGTGCTTAATTTTCTAAAGGTAGACAGAATCACTCTCTCCACAAATAAGCCAATCTCTCCACAATACTAACATTCAGAATCATACAGATCATACTATATATGACATGATTAGAAATACCTTTATTCATGGCTTCTGGAGTGGGTTCCATGGATTCGATGTTAAAGGGGATGAATGAAAGCCTGTGGCGTGAGACAGGGTCGCGGATTTCCTGCATGACTTCTGGAACAGAAACGAACTTGTCAGCACAGCTGTGAAGCCTTTCGCCGCCGGCAATAATGGCGTTGGCGTCAACAACAGCCACTGATATGCCATTGGAGGATTTGCAGCTCTCCACGAAAACTCGACCGGTTGGGAGAGGATTATCTTGAGGGGGCTTCGGAGGTTGTTGGCTCTTCACTACGTTGCTCCAGCATGTCGATGATAGTGCAGCTGCCGCAGGATATTCCTCCATAGTTGTGTGAAAGGCGAATGAAGAAGGAGGCGCCCAGGGAAGAACGAGACTTGCTGATAAACCCTAATTTCGAGGGCAGTGAATGCAATTATTATTTGGTTAGGTTTTCTCTAACTTCTACTCCCTCTAGAGAGTTTATTATAAGAGTTTATTATAAGGGATCAATTTATAAGTGTATTTGATTTTTTTATAAAATACATACTTATTTTTAAAGAGTATTAAATATTATATATATATATATCCATAATTGATAAGGGTAGTAGGTAATAGTAATAATTAGTATGATATTAGAGCTTAATGCAATTAGTAGGATTAATATTGGAAATTACTTAAATTTTAAGATAAATTTAATCATTTTAACTGTTTTTGTTGATTTGTGAGAATTGTTAGTTGCTATTTTATAATAAGGATTAGAGAGGGAGTATTTAATAATAATAATAATAAAAAAATTATATTTTTAGGAAAATGGCTCTATTAGGTCCCAATGGAACAAAAAAATAGCAACAAAGTCTTAATACAAATTGCCATGACAAAAAAGTCCCTTTCTGTTATGAATTCTCTTAGTGAAAAGACCATCATGCCCCCAAGGAGAGGAAAGAGAAAACGCATAGAAAGAGAAATAGAAGAAACGTACAAAAAGAGAAATAGAAGAAACGCACAGAAAGATAAATGGAGGAAAACACAAAGAAAGAGAAAATGAAGGAACGTCATGGTGGTGTCTGCAGCAACGTTGAAGGGTTTAATTCCCACTAGAACATCATTTGATTTTGTTACAGTGGAAATCGTTGACAAGATTTTGATTCAAAGAGGAAAAAGCGTTTGCTTGCCCTAAATACATTAGCGACTCACGCCCCTTACTCATAGCTGCACACTAATACATAACTCTCCAAGTTTTTTCTTCAATGGCGTATTCTTCACAAAGCAAGTTCCTTTTGCTTATTTTATTGTTCTTGTTATCTTTTCTACATGCTTCTACTGTCCTTGTAAAACCTGAATCTCGTTCAATACAATCCCAGCATGACCAAAATCTATGCCATTAAGTTATTTCTGAACCTAAAACCATAATAATCTGAATGTGATGGGGGTTGGTTCAGTGAGAAAAACCTGAAATGATAATAAAAAATTGTTGTTAATACGTGCATTTATAATTATAAATATGGTTGTTGTAGTTGTTAGTACGATGCTCTATTTTTGGGAAATGTAATTGTGAACATAAATCAGCTTGTGAACTTAACTCATGTAATTGTGAAAAGATACATTAGAAATTGTTAATATGGTAAATGAAGTCGTTAAAACTTACTAAACAAGTTGTAAAAAACAAAGTCACATTTTTTGACTTGGTTCATGTCAGCTTAGCCAATATCGCATGAGGACTGATGAGGTTGTAAATATGGCTAATAAAGTTGTTAAAACGTACTGAAAAATTTGTAAAAAACCAAATCACATTTTCTAACTTGGTTCATGTCAGGTTAGGTAGTAGCCCTGGAAGACTGATCAAGTTGTGAATATGGCTAATGAAGTTGTTAAAACCTAGTGAAGAAGTTGTAAATACACCAAATCACATTTTCTGACTTGGTTCATATCAGCTTAGCAAGTAGGCCATGAAGACTGAACATGTTGTAAATATGGCTAATGAATTTGATAGAGGTACAAGTGGCGTCTTATATGGTGTCGAACAAGGCATCCAAGTTGGCAACCAAGGTGGCATCATCCATGGCAAACACATCATAGGTGGCACATACAATGAACAAGATGTTGTCTATATCATACAAGAAGATTCTAAGCAAGCCCAAGATCCTCTTCATGACATCAAAGGCCCAATTACTAGAAGCCTAGAAAAGAGTAAGATGTTCGAGAGGCTAGAGAAAATATTTATGCTTCAATTTGCTTCATTAATGGCCCATAATGTTAGTATATATGTTAAGGGTGCAAATGAGGCTCTAACCATGCGTATTCAAGCCCATATGCATGCTTTTACAACACCTAGAAGCTTGAGAACGTGGCAAAATATGAAGATCCATGAAATTGGTATAACATAAAGCAATAAACCCAATATGATGATGTACAAGGCCCATGTGCAGTTCAGATTGAAGAATTCACTTACAGTACCATGTGACAAGCATGTGCCTTGGTGGATGATTATAAGTGATGTCCAAGACAACTCAAGAAGCATCTAGAAGGCATCCTTATGCATTAAATCTGATTTAAAATAATTTAATTAGTTTCCTATTTCATTTGCATTAAATAAGGCTTTTTGGTCAAAGATTTCTCTTAAAGAGTTTGTTTTAATTTCCTATTTTTAGATGACTAATTTAGTTTTGAAGAATAAGTAATTTTTTGATTACTTTAGGCTTGAATGGTACCAATCAAGGTAATCAATCATCATTAAGGCATCATTTATTGTATTTATGAATAGGTTTAGAGTTCTAGAGTGTTCTTTTGTTGTCTATATATGAAGGTTGCGTTTTTGTACATGAGAATTCAGAAGATGATAATGATATGAAAAAGAACTTTGTTCTTAGAGAATTTTATTTCTCTTGTGTGAGCTTTGCTTGCATCTTTGTATTCTCGTGTGAATACTCTAACTGTATTAAGGACCGACAATCATTGTGGTGTCTTTATGGCTAGGGTTGTAAGAGACAAGTTCTCTTAAGGTTCTACCTTTGATTATCAGTCCCGATCGTGTCTTCAAGCTTGCTTTCTAGCCGGTCCACCCCCTTCATATCAAGTGGTATCAAAGCTTAAGGTTTGCTAGATTTTAAGTTATATCCTTTTGTTTTCTTTCTTTGCTTCTGTTTTCCTTCTTTCTTTGTTTCTATCGTCTTCCTTCCTTCTTGTGTTTTCCCATTCTCTTCTCTCCTCTTCTACCCATGTACTTTGTGTTTGTTGTGTGACTTTGTTAGCTCTTCAAGTACCCTGGAAAAAAAAATTCGTGCAAAAAAAAAGAGTATTGTGCTGAAAAAACAAACTGAGCAGAAAAAAAATAAAAAAAAAATTTGAAAATTAAAAAAAAAAAGTGAGAGAGAGAGGAAAGAGCTGTAGGTTTTTTGAAAATTAGAAGATTGAAAAGTTTCTAAATCTACAAACTTGGGTAGTAAGACTCTTCCTTTCCTAATTCTTCATTCTTTCCTATTTTTTATTTCCTTTCCTTTTTCTTTCTTTTTCTTGATTCTTTTTTTTCCTTTTCCCTTGTTATTTCCCTTCTTCTTTTCCATTATTATTCATATTTTTCCCTTCCCATTTTTTTCATCATATGGTTCTCTCCTTTCTCATATATTCTTTGGTTCTTAAAATTTTTGGTTAAGAAGATTACCACATACTAATATTGTCTCTTGATTTTGTTGAGTTTCAATCAAGAATACTATAGAAGGCAAGCTTGAGTGGTAAAAGGTAAGAGTTTTACATAAAGTTAAAAGCCATATTTGTGAGAAATATAACTTTTGAGTGTAAACACGTGAGTAGAGTCGTGAATCCTTTATTACTCTCCACCCCCCCCCCCAAATTAACATTTCAGGTTCAATATGAGTAAAGAAGAAGCACTTGAAGAATTCAAGTTATTTATGGAAAGCATGACACATGACATTTCTAAGCTACATAAAGAAGTGCGCAAGTTAAAGGAATCATCCCATTTTAAGCTTTACAAAGAACTGCATGAGCTAAAGCAAGGTCCCATAAGTGTCAAAGAACATTTTGATGAGTTGCACATTGCTATGCTTTGAGCTAAAGTCAAAGAAAGCTCAAAGCTAACTATGGATCGATTTCTACATGGACTTAATCCCGATATTGCAAAGTAAATGAAGTTGTACCCATATAGTGCTCTTCAAGGAATGGTCTCTATAGCCATTGAGATAGAAAATCTCATGAAGAAAAAAGAGAGAGAAAGAGAAAAAGAGAAGATAAAAAAAAGAAAAAGAGGCACATGAAAAAATGCTTGAAGAGAAAAGAAAAATTGAGAGTGAAAGAGAAAATGAGTTTGAGGTGACAAAAGTAAATGAGAGTCACTTAAGTGAAAATAAAAACAATGAGAGTGAAGATAAGGATAACAAATATGTAAACGAAGAACATTTTTTGATACTAACTATTGTTTTCATAGTATTGTTTTATCATCACAACAGGAGCACAACTATTATGACCCAACAATGATTGTTCCACATGGCGAATATGACCCTCAAGAGTCGAGGATGACTCTTCTTCAAGAGGAGAAGAATGATAGAGGTACAAGTGGTGTCTTATATGATGTCGAACAAGGCATCCAAGTTGGCAACCAAGGTGGCATCATCCATGGCAAACACGTCATAGGTGGCACATACAATGAATAAGATGTTGTCTATATCATACAAGAAGATTCTAAGCAAGCCCAAGATCCTCTTCATGACATCAAAGGCCCAATTACTAGAAGCCTAGAAAAGAGTAAGATGTTCGAGAGGCTAGAGAAAATATTTATGCTTCAATTTGCTTCATTAATGGCCCATAATGTTAGTATATATGTTAAGGGTGCAAATGAGGCTCTAACCATGCGTATTCAAGCCCATATGCATGCTTTTACAACACCTAGAAGCTTGAGAACGTGGCAAAATATGAAGATCCATGAAATTGGTATAACATAAAGCAATAAGCCTAATATGATGATGTACAAGGTCCATATGCAGTTCAGATTGAAGAATTCACTTACAGTACCATGTGACAAGCATGTGCCTTGGTGGAGGATTATAAGTGATGTCCAAGACAACTCAAGAAGCATCTAGAAGGCATCCTTATGCATTAAATCTGATTTAAAATATTTTAATTAGTTTCTTATTTCATTTACATTAAATAAGGCCTTTTGGTCAAAGATTGCTCTTAGGGCCCGTTTGGTACGTTGGAATTGCAAAGGGTGGAAATGGAATTGGGTCTCAATTCTATGAGGAGGTGTGTTTGGTACGATGGAATTGACTCTAATTCTAATTTCATGTGGAAGCCAAATAAGCCAATTCCACCAAAATGAATTCCATCTCAAAAGTTAAGATTTGTAATTCTACCTTCACATTTCCATCAATTACCCTCTTCCCTCCGGTAACAACAGCGACCTCTCCTCACTCTGGCGACAACTATAACATCCTTAGTTTTATTTCTACAATATAATTATAATTTAAAAATAATTATTTAAAAAATAGAAAAAAATAAATTAATAGGTAATTTTTGAAATAAAAAAATTATTATTAAAAAAATTAATTAAAATAATAATAAAAAAATGGTTTGGATGTTTGAGGTGTTGGTTAGGTTTTTTTATAGGGCATATTAGTAATTTCTCATTTTAAACAAATATTAAATAAAAATAATATCTGAATTCCATGTACATACCAAACACAATTTTAAATCTCATTTCCATATCCATATTAATTTCCATATCCATCAAAATCAATTCCAGTATACCAAACGGGCCCTTAAAGAGTTTGTTTTAATTTCCTATTTTTAGATGGTTGATTTAGTTTTGAAGAATAAGTAATTTTCTGATTACTTTAGGCTTGAATGGTACCAATCAAGGTAATCAATCATCATTAAGGCATCATTTATTGTATTTATGACTAGGTTTAAAGTTCTAGAGTGTTCTTTGTTGCCTATATATGAAGGCTGCATTTTTGTACATGAGAATTCAGAAGATGATAATGATATGAATAAGAACTTTGTTCTTATAGAATTTTATTTATCTTGTGTGAGCTTTGCTTGCATCCTTGTATTCTCCTGTGAATAGTCTGACTGTATCAAGGACCGAGCATCCTTGTGGTGTCTTTATGGTTAGGGTTGTAAGAGACATGTTCTCTTAAGGTCCTACCTGTGATCATCTGTCCCATTCGTGTCTTCAAACTTATTTTTCTAGTCGGTCTGAACCCCCCCATTCATATTAGAAGTTGTTAAAACATACTAAACAAGTTGTAAATACACCAAATCATATTTTCTGATTTGGTTCATGTCAGCTGAGCCAGTAGCCCAGGAAGACTGATCAAGTTGTGAATATGGCTAATGAAGTTGTTAAAAACTATTGAACAAGTTGTAAATACAACAAATCACATTTTTGACTTGGTTCATGTTAGGTTAGGCAGTAGCCCAAGAAGACTGATCAAGTTGTGAATATGACTAATGAAGTTGTTAAAACCTAGTGAATAAGTTGTAAATACACGAAATCACATTTTCTGACTTGGTTCATATCAGCTTAGCCAGTAGCCCACGAAGAATGAACAGGTTGTAAATATGGCTAATGAAATTATTAAAACCTACTGAACAAGTTGTAAATACACCAAATCACATTTTCTGATTTGGTTCATGTCAGCTTAGCTAGTAGCCCAGGAAGACTGATCAAGTTGTGAATATGGCTAATGATGTTGTTAAAAGCTATTGAACAAGTTGTAAATACAACAAATCACATTTTCTGACTTGGTTCATGGAAACTTAGTCAGTAGCCTACAAAGACTGATCAAGTTTTAAATATGGCTAATGAAGTTGTTAAAAATACTGAACAAGTTATAAATACATCAAATCACATTTTCTAACTTGGTTCATGCCACAAAGACTGATCAGGTTGTAAATATGGCTAATGAAGTTGTTAAAACCTACTAAACAATTTGTAAATACACCAAATCACATTTTTTGAAATTTCATAGGCAGTCATTGAATTTCAAATGCCTCAGGAAAGTACTATGTAGTTGTAAATATAATTCATACTGTTGAGAATATGATTGACTCACTTGTAAAACGTGACAAAATATGTTTTTTAAAACCATATAAACAGTAAGGACACATGGTTGCAGAACTAAAAGTACATATTGCATAATTTGTCATAACTTACCCTAAATAGTTGTCATTGTCATAACAAGCCTTTCCTTCAAAATAAAATAGATCTGGCAAAATACATATTTACATAACAGGAAGGATTTGGTACAAAATAATAGAACAAGTCCTATGTCTCTTTCCTCCTCTTGCCTTATTGGTTGCCAGCTACAATGGACAGAACCTTTTACACATGTTTGTTCCTCTCATGTGTCACAAGCCACCATAAGCAATCTGCCTTCTTCTGCAACATTTCATATGTCAGGTGGTCTACTAACGTGTCCAGGACATAGAGACGCATTGTCTTCAGAAATTATACAAGTCCCTACTTTCACATCTAGTAATTAGAATTTTAACATAGCAATTTATCTATTACATTTTCCAAAAATAGAGCACCGTACTAACAACTACAACATTCATATTTACAACTACAACTGTACGTGTTAACAACAATTTTTTATTATCATTTCAGCATTTTCACACCAATATAAAGCAATCCATCTATTACATTTTCCAAAAACAGAGCACTGTACTAACAACTGCACATATTAACAACAATTTATTATTATTATTTTAGCGTTTTCTCACCAATAATAGAGCAATGCATCTATTAGATTTCCCAAAAACAGACCACTATAATAACAACTACAACAGTAATATTAACTACAATTGTACTTATTAACAACAATTTTTAATATTGTATCAGTGTTTTCTCAGCAAATAAACCTCCATCATATTCAACTATTCCCAATAAACCCAGAGCACTCCCTCTGTAACTAACCCCCAAAACATAGCACAATATAATTTTCACAACCCAACCATGGTGAAACCCCAACTTCAATGGTTAAGATTATATTTTCAGCAAAATCTTAGTATTACTTGTTTACCTCCTAGTACATAGTCCATTATTAACCCCAAGTTCCAACCTTTCACCAACCCATCAATCTCAATTCACCTACCATACAAAACGGAAAAAAAATCGATTTTATTGTTCAGGTGCTGTAATAGTAAATGATGATTGAAGCTATTACCTTTTGCAAGGATGTGATCACCAAACTTAATCTCTTCAACATTGATGTAGACACCACAACGGTGTTCCTCCGTTTTCTCTTTCTGTGAGTTTTTCTCCATTTTCTCATTCTGTTCGTCTGCTCTTTCTGCGTTTTCTCTTTCCTGTGCCTTTTTCTTATTTTATTCTTTGGTTCTGTGCTTTTTTTTGTTTCTTTTCTTGAGGGCATGATGGTCTTTTTACTAAGGGAATTCATAGCAGAAAAGTCCCTATGGACTTTTTTGTCATGGCAATTTATATTGGGATTTTGTTGCTATTTGTTTGGTCCCTTGGGACCTGGGAGCCATTTTTCCTATATTTTTTGCAGTAAAGCCAATAAAATAATGACAACAAGTCATATTTAAAAGAATCATTAGTAATTAATAAGTCAGACTGCCTTAGAAAATAGTAATCATATGCTTGTCAATTAATGTAGTTTTTTTAAGTCTAGAAAATAGATAAGAAAAAACCTTGTAAATTAGGTAATTTGGTAATCTATTTAAAAAATCCTCAAAATAGACACTGAAACAGCGGTGCAAGTTATTCAATGCGTGGGGAGTAATACTTCATGGCAAAAATTATGTTTCCACTGAATTTTTTACAAAGTGAAAGGACATATATAACAAATATAGTACTCAATAGATAACTGACACATCGTCCATAAGTTTTTGGTTGGCTAAAAAATTCCAACTAAACAATTTAACAGTTTCCCTTAAGAAAAAAAGGTAACTTAAATGAACTTGCACCAAAATAGGCTACAATGACAGTTTCTATATTATTCAGCCCTAAGATGCAAAATCTAATTCAGCCACTAAAACATTGTGTTGTGTGTGCCCGAATTTCAAACTTGAGATGCAAAACCGCTCGAAGCTTGATTATTTATCATCATATCAAGAAGAGTAACCAAATTTGAATTTTCAATTTGAACAAAATTTTAGAAGAGAATTAAACGTCTCGGTAGTTGTTACGAGTGTAGGATAGTGTATTTAGAAAGTGCAAGTGTACCCTATCGTAAATAAGTAATATAAAAGTGAGTAGAGTATCGTTTCCACGAGGATTGATCACTAAATACCAAATTGGTAATCTTAATACTATTTAGTCGGTTGATTAGTTGTGATTGAGATTGCAAGATAAAAATGATGAAATATGAATACAAGTGATATGAAGACAAATATGTGAAAAAACCTTAGGGATTATATTTCACTTAACAAATTTCGGATTGAACCACTTATCTATTCTAGTCCAATTTATTCCACATGATTGATAGTCGAGTTTCCCTAATTTAATTACTAGCCTCTCCCAAGATCAAGTAATTCTATAATTAATTGCTAACCCAATATATTCCTATATGAATTTAAGCAATTAATCATACATTAAGATTTATGGAACTCATTAAGACTACACAACTCATATGAATATATTCCTATTTCATATGCAAATTATGGTTTTAATTATAGGATCCACACACATGCATCTCCTTCCGGTCTCAACATGCATATTAAAATCATCCAAAAGGTGACTAATCAATTGAAAGCAGTAAGAACAATAATTAAAACTCAATCATGAAGGAAAAATTAAAACTAGAGTTAATAAGTTAAGATTCAATCCATCATTAGTAAGCTACGTCATCATCATATGAAAAGGAAAATTAGCTCATGATGAAATTAAAAACAAAACAAACATAAAATAAAAACATCATAAATATTGCATAAAAATTAATTATAAAAAGATAAAAATACAACTAATAGATGCATGAAAATGGAAAATCTAGCATACCATATATGAGGTAAAACCTTCCATGTAGGTGGCAACCTATACCATCCATAAAGGAGGACTACCTAGGCCTTCCATATAGGAGGTAAAACCATCCATGTAGGAGGCATGCAAAAAGTAAAAAAAAAATGCAAGAAATAAATTCTAAAATAGAAGCTCTCTCTCTCTCTCTTCCTTCCTCCTTCATTTTAGGGTGCCAAGAAGCTCTATTTATAGGCTTCATTTTCGGACTGCTACAGTGAATTTGCTACAGTAAAACACGTTTTGAACATTACCCGCTATAGTAATTTGCTACAGGAGACCGCACTTTGAACCAAACGCACTCTGAACAGTAGATGCTACAGTGTTCGTATCTTTCTACAGTCCCATATTTTTCTACAATACCGTATGAACAGTAAAAAATTCCCTTAAATGCCTTCTTTAATTCTTCTTAATGTGGTACTGTTTGTAGCTGCAAGAAAATTATTATTATTTTATTAATTATACCTAAATTGATTACATTAAACTCAAAGATCTTCTATAAAATCATTATATAAATAAAAATAAATATGTAAATATTTTACTTATTAGTAGTGGTACTTAAAGGTCTCACATTTCAGATTCAAGGTAAGAACCACGTCCAAGAAAGGAAATAATGTATACCATATTGTAAAATGAATAATATAATCACTCAAAACAAAATTAAAGATCCTTGTTTTAATTAGTAACTGATGCCTAATTGAAGTCCGAGAGCAACATGGATAAGAAACAGCGTCATGATACCACTACCCAAGATATTGTGAACGAACTTTGTCCAGGATTCCCCTGCATGTTATATGAACATGTTAGTCGTGCTTACATTCTCGTCATATGAGATAATATGGTTCTTGGAAAGGGTAACAGAAATCCTACAATAAAGAAATTGCCTCGAATTGTTCTTGTAACAGCGTGAGGACTACATAGGGGAAAATTCAAGGAAGAAAAGTTATATGAGATGGCGTGATGATTATGTACTTTTAAAAGAAAAACTTTATGCACACATGCAAGTCCATGGTGTTAGCCTTCTCCTTTTGAAATTATTGATATGGCAACAATTATGGTAATCAGAATTTAGAAGTGGTGAAATTGGCGTTAGATATCTTACAACATCATTAAAGTAACGTTTACAGAAGCCGAATAAGTTCCATATATAGCCACCCATGACAAAGAGTACAACTGTTTGTAAATGAATTAGCGTGGAAAAGCATTTACTCCCCCGTGCGTTTCGCAAAGAGAATGTTATAAAGGAAAAATCTTATTTTTCATTTAAATGAATTTACTACATTAACATGAGTTGAAGATATTCTATTCAAAACAATATAATTTTGAGAGAAGACAATTAATTCAATGAAAGGGGGAAATAAAATATGACTCACTCAATTGACATGGAAAGTCAATAAAGCGGCATAATATAATCTACATAGGTTCTATTTTAGAGATGAATATGTGTACAATATGGGCAAATTGATTCTAACTGTTTAAGTATAATTTTTTTTGAAGATAAGCAATTGATTGTAATTGTTTAAAAGGTGGATTATATATATATATATAAATTCAACATGACTTATTATTGATTGTCCTTCCTTTTTGTTGATTGCTATAGCAAAAGTAATTATTGTTATTTCAGGAAGTAAATTTTGCATCAACCAAACTCAATTCAATAAACAAACCTTAATGTGATATATTCACATTTTCTATGCAAAATAGATATCTCAAATTCCATATGTATTTTATTATTAAAATTTTTCTTAACTGTAGAGAAGAAAAACAATTATGATTTTTCAAATGTAACCAATATCTTATAATGAAAGTTAAACATTATAAGCAGTGTGTTACTTTTCAATTCTAGGTCGCTAAGGCTTGTGTGGTTCAAACATAGCAGTGTCAACTCAAATAGTAATGAGACATCATTCTTTTCATCAATTCATCACGTAAGTGTACATTATACAATGTCAGGAAATTAATTTATGCCTCTTGTATAGTTGGGTTTCGACTTTATGTTTGCTGGAGCAGCTTTATCTTTTTATTATACAATAACATCAAAAAACCATGTAGCTTCATTGGGGCAGTAAGGCTACAGCCTACCACGCTTCAGCTAAGGCCCATGATATATACAAATGATTTTGAAACAGATTTGTTATAACAATTATACATAGATACAGTCAATGCGATTATAGCAGAAGAGTGTGGCCTGTGTTTGAGGGACTGAAAATGGCCTGGGATATGGGTTTTAAGAAGATAATTTTAGAGTCTGATGCCAAGGAGCTTATTAACATGATTTCAAAAGAGAGCTTGAGTACTGGAAGTCTGATGTTAGCTCAGATTAAGGAGATGCTGGGCAAGGATTGGCAGGTTATCTTATGCCATATTCCGCGGGACGTCAACACAGTTGCAGACGTTTTAGCGAAGATGGGTATCACTAAGTCTTCCATATTAGATGTATGCCCTGTTTATCTAAGAATCTGGGTGGATCAAGAGTGCTGGGGATTAATTTTCCCTATCGATTAATTTTTTGTTGATGTAATTTCAGTTTTTTAGCCTTATCGTGTGTGTGTGTGTCTGTATGTCTCTGTGTGTGTGTGTAAAGAGAGTCAATCCAAGCTAAAACTTAAATACACATAATACAAATTAGACATCATAACCACACTTGATCTCAAGCTTTATCATGATGTTTTGGATTCGCTGAAACAAAAATGAAATTCTTTCTTTTTGAATAAATAATGGTATCTATTAGCTAAAAGAGATTGCAATTGAAACATATTATACATGGTGTTGATCTCACGACCTCCCTAATAATTCAATGAGTACATTAATATTTGAAGTTGCAAGGGAATTAAAACACTTGTACAAGAAACAAAATCACCAAATAATTCAAGCTGCCAACAAATACAAAAGGGGTAGAATAACTTTGGAGCAAAACTAGGCTCTATGACATCTCGCCCCTTGTTGCAGAAAGAGGCAGAATAACTTTGAAGTCCTATGCTCGGTCTTTGTCTCTATTTCTTCATTTCCCCCTTGTATAACATCTCGTCCCCCTATTGCAGAAAAACCAGTAAGGTGTCATTTTTTCTAAATATGGAAATGATGTAGTCTTTGACTCTTTTTTGACCAACTAACTTGCTTACTACAAAAAGGGCATGTCATAGTCCCCAAAACATTGTTTAGCATAACAGCTAATAGCAAGCCTACAGTGACCTAGTCGTTTATTCCTTTCTCCAAATTGGTAGAAATCTCAAAGTCAACATTCTGAGTCCAAAAAAGCAAAATGTCCCACTTTCATGAATCTGCCTATAGCAACCAATGTTCCACTTTCAAAAAAGCAGAGCATTGTCCTATTTGATTCAAACCACTTTCTTTTTTTATTTGCATGTTCTTTTTCAGACGCCTACTCTTCAGCTTTAATTATTTCACTACAAAAGAAACTTGCACTAGAAATTTTGGACTCATAAATGGATAATGAAAAAGAAGAAACGAATGACAAATTCAAAATGTTTTGTACTAACAAAGATAATAAGCCAAAAAAGGATATGATAAAAACAAATTTGAAGACTAATCCAATGCATTGACAAAATATAAGAACACAACATGTATTCCTATCTCTTAATTCTTAAACATGAAATATGAGAAAGCTATCAAAAAAAGACTTTTAATTGATCAAATGGTCAAATTTAAAAGTTACTAAATTTCAAATAAATTAAAGCACAATACACAGTTAAGGTTATTAAATTTCAAAAAGAAGCATAATACATATTTAAGGATTGTATCAACAGTTGGCAAGACATGTCCAATCCACTATATTTCACTAATTCACCTTACTTCCTAATCCATTACATTCACACAACTATCTATCATTAAATGACCAAAGTTTCATTAAAAGCTAATGGCAGGGCATGTTCTATCACTAATAACAGCTTGTCCTTTTTATCAAAGCATTTATACCTTGCTAATAGACACAACATCTGAAAAGGACATAATAGATAAGTTTGAAATCCCTTATTCCCTTTCCTTTAAGTTTAAAATTTAAAATCCCTTCTAACCCAAATTTAGTTTAAAGCCATTGTTCACTTTTCTTCAAGTAACTTAACCCAAAATCTAAATTTCTTCAACTTAGAGGCCAAACAATGAATTACAGACATTAAATCGGGACACTGCCATTAACAGCATGATTAGCCCTCTACTCCATCCTCAATATTTAAATCCATTGTATTTTCTCCCCCCTGAAAAACCCATACACTTTTAAAAACCCATTATAAACTTGAGTTTTCAAGGAACATAACCATCCTAGAAACTAAACCTGATAATTATTGAATGTTAATTAGTCTTTTACTACCAGTATATCTTATTCCTCCACAATGACATAGCTGTAATCTTCAAAAATGTTGATATTCTCATACCTACTGCCCATGAAAAAGATGCTCACATTCAAGTTCTTCAATTTTTTCCTGTATTTAAATGCAACATTTAACACTACATTCAAAGAAACAGCAAAGATGAATATCCTATTTGAGACCAGACATACTTGAAGAGCTAAGATATGCCCTTTAGTGGTGCCATGTCTTCAAAAAAGCAATAAAAGAGAATATGAAACAACTTTTATATTATACTGACTCACTTATATATAAGGTCACAAAATAAAAAAAATTTCATCTAAGATCTCAAACGCATGCCACACAAAGTGTAATATCACTTTGTAACAATAACTCGCTTCCGCTCCTTAGATCACCCACCAACAAAAAAAAAACAAAGAGAGGATTCATCTTCATCCCAGTTGAATGACATAGGCAAACAAAAAAAGAAGGAAAAGGTAAATCTAAATTAATTAACAAACAAGAACAAAAAAAAAGAACCTTTTTTCCATTCACTAAGGTGTTTATCTTGTGAAGTTAAAGAAAACTGATCACTTACCCATATCCAATGCAGAATCATATTGGCCCCTACCAATCGTAGCAAGCATGCTCAACAAATAATGATTCCAGAACGAACCTAGGATATTTGAATAATGTTGAACTCTCAAATATCAAACACAACCCAACAAAAAATAAAGAATTTTATAATGAGAAGAATTTATTGAAGGCTTCTCAAACACTACATACAGAGTAAATAGTTTGAGGAGCTGGGAACATTGGAAACCATACCTATACTGAAAGTGTAAATTCGGGGGACATATTGACTCTTTATTGATCATATGCTTCTTCATCATATCACAAATATGTCTCTCATCCTCAATAGATCCATCTATAACCAGGAAAATCATTGGAATTGGAACGTTGAACTCCTGATAACATCTCTATTGCTTGAAGACAAAAGATTACCTTAAAGTAAAAAATGAATTCATCTCAAACTCTCAGCTGTAACCATCGCATCCTCGTCTTTGCATCCACTCTGTCGCCACCATCCTCATAGTAGCTTCTTTGCCGACGACATCGCCAGATCTACCCACCGTCTGTCCACTTCTAGGTAAAATAGGGGAATAAAGAAAAAGGGGTTAATCTTAGGCAGAGCAGAGAGAGCGAGAATAAAACTCAAGGCTGGGTGGGTGGAGTTGGAGGTCAAAAAAAGGAAGAGACTGTACTTAAATGAAGAGAGAGAAAATGTGACTTTTGAAAAATTAAAATTTGAAATTTAAAAATGGGGAAGCTAATAGCATGTTTGGGTTTACGTTTAAAAAGTATATTTATGTAAATCAAGACAAAAATCATTTCACATATTTATTTCGTAAATAGTAGATCATATTGAAAAAGTAGCTTTTACCGCTAATCTAAACAGACATTAAAACTAACTAAATAAAGTAGGAGAGGGAAATTTGGGTCGAGCGTATCAACCCTATAGGTAGGGTTTGTAATTTGAATAGGTCTATTAAATCATAAAATTTTCCAGCCGACATAGAGCCACATGCTCCATTAATGCAGTAGTTGGCTATCCCATAGCCCGAAGCATTTTAATTTTTTTAAAGCAAGCCAGATCAATGTTATGAATAGTGATGTGTCTTAAGTTGATGATGAGCCATTCTAGAGAGTAAAGCCGGTGGAGCAGTATTTATAGTTATATAGATAGCCACTAACAAAGAATAAGCTAAAACATGCTGAAAAAAATGAAGGAAAAAAAAGAACGGCTTAAGAAGCAAAATGGAAGAGAGGTGTGGATGGCAAGGGAGTTTTTCAGAGTGAAGTAAGTGTACATGGAGAATCCATCTAAATGGTCGTGGAAGCACACGGGTAGGGATATTGGCCAGGCTTGGTCATACAAGGACAAACTTTTGAGCCTTGGTGATTTAGGCTTTCTTGAACTGAATATGTTAGCTGCTGAGGCCCTTAAAGGATGGAAGGATTATTTTACTCAAGCGAGAGAAAAGAGGGAGGGTGAGTCATCTGGAGGAAGGAATATGGAGGATGATTCGGAGTCTAATAATGAGGAAGATGGTGTCTCGTATTAGCAAAGGACGGGAAAGTATCCATCGATTAAGGTTACGTCAAAGGAGCATTTGGCTTGGTGTAAGTCATACATGAACTCTCTTATTGTCAATTTACTAGGTAAAACTCTTCCGAATGGTTTTATTCGACGACGTATGGAGCGTATGTGATGTAAAGACCTGCGTAAACCAATCAAGGTTACACCGTTAAGTAATGGGTACTTTATTGTTTCATTTTTTGCTGTTGAGGACCGTGAATTTCCATTGCACGAGGGCCCCTGGATGATAGCGGGCCACTATCTTATGGTTCAAAGATGGCTGCCAAACTTCAACCCTTGGAGAGTGGATCATCAAAAGAGGATTGTTGCTAGATTCGGATTTTGGATTTACTTGCAGAATTGTACACAATTGAATCTCTACGACGGTTGGGAAATTTTGTTAGTTGGACTCTTAAGATCGACAGAACCACTACCTTCTCTGAGAAAGGGGGTTTCGCTCGTATTTGTGTTGAGTTAGACCTTCAAAGGCCTTTGTTGCTGGCTTTCGACCACTTTGAGGAGGAAAAGGATATCGAATATAGGGGCTCCATTTGGTTTGTTTTCTTTGTGGACGATATGGTCATCATATGAGCCAGTGTTCTGAGAAAACTGATGAGTAGAAGGAGAAAGCACCAGAGTAGTTGAAACTTTGACCAAAGATGCGTACGAATTTGAATCATCGTAATTGTTGATAGCAGTTTCAAATGCGAAAGTGTTCGGAGTTATCGGGGGTAAGAACAAGATTTTCTAACCTCATTTGCTAGTTAAACTTGATTTTAGCAAGAATAATACTGTAGCGGATAATCGAAAATCTATGCCGCGATTTGAGATGAATAATCAGGGAATTACTTGATCTGATTCAGCTAGTAATAAGGAGCCAAAGAAAAAGGAAAGATCCATGGGGAAATCATATAACAAAGGAAAGATTGTAGGGGAGGAAAATCATAGATTTGGCGTAGATATTAGTAATGGAAAGGATCAGGCATAGGTGCCAGTGGGGTAAAAAAGAAAGGCTAGTGTAAGGAGTCAAAAACGTGGGAAAGAGAATGTGAGAGAAAGGGTATGACATGTTAGAAGGTGAGTGGAACTGATGATGTGGAGAAAGTAGTGGCCAATTTAGCATCTAATCCCTTCTTTACCTTATGTATGGAGCCCATTTATGAGAACATAGGCTTACAAGAAAGTCATGAAGCCTTGAATCATGGGCCTAAGCCTATGGAGAATAAACCGAATGAGCCTAATGATATCATTTTGCATGATGACCCAACATGTGATGGTTTCACTACTAAGAGGGTTACCCAGCCGAATGGATCGTGGGCCATTGTGAGCGAGATGTAGGCATCATAGATGGATGTAGAAGCTGTGGATACAATGAGGCCTAAAACCTTGACTCTTTAATTGTTGTCCTCATGAATTTTCTGTTATGGAATATGAGGGGTACGGGGTTCTTGCATGTTCCCAAATTTAATTAAAAAACTTTCAAAATTCCATAGTTTGGATTTTATGGCTCTATTTGAAACTAGATGCAGCTATTTAAAAGCTATGCATATAGTGTTGGGATTGGGAGGCACATCGGAATAATTTAAAATTTAAAATTGCAAAAGCTTACAAATCCTAATTGTGGATCTATCAACGGCATTTAAATTGAGTAGTTAGAATTGTACCTTTACATTTTTACCTTTTTTGATCTTAAGGAGCTCATTGTCACGGACTTGGAACTCCCTTCCACGTACCGTGCCGGCCTTAGCTTGATCACACCTCCTGATCTTGGCTAAGTCAGCCGAACCCTCAAGAGTAGGCAAAGAACTCAAAGACTACAAGAGAACTTCTAGAGAGAGAAAGAGGATTTTAGAGAGAGAAGCTCTTGAATGACAAATGCTTGAATTGCTTTCGATGATTTACAAGTGAGGGAGGCACCCCTATTTATAGCCTTACACCTCCTCAATGGACAGTCAAGATCGAATACATCCAAGGTCGAGAATGGTTCTCCAGAACCTTCTCCCATAATATCTAGATATTTACAACTACGCTTATGTCATCACTTACATCGTCGTGTTCTAGAATTATCTACATAATTCTACCAATATATACACAACTCATTACTCATGTATAGTGTCCTGCATACCGAATATCTAGCGTTCCTTGCAGTGCGTGACACTCTCCCTTACCTAATCCGGTGACGTCCTCATCACTGACTCGTCTCTATACCGATATAGGTGGTCTTCAAATTGCCAAAGATCTACTTGAGTTTCCCATGTAGCGTAGCTCTCTGGCAATCCCTTCCATTTGATCAAATATTGGGTACTTGGTGGTACCCCTCGTCTTTGCACTACTCGATCAGCTAGCACCTCTTCTACCTCTCGATCAAAGGACTTCGTCATGGTGGGAGGTGCTCTTGTCGAGATGGTTCGAACCGGATCATCCGCATCTTCATGAAATGGCTTTAACATGCTAACATGGAAGACGGGATGAATCTTCAGATTTGGGGGTAGGTCCAGTTTATAAGAAACTCTTCCTACCCTTCCCATGATCTTGTATGGGCCTTCGTACTTGCGAATAAGGCCCTTGTGTACCTTGTGGAACACTTTAAATTGTTGAGGAAGAAGCTTCACCATCACCATATCTCTTACTTGGTATTCTGAGGGTCACCTCTTCCTATCAGCAAACTTCTTCATTCTTTTGGCCGCCTTGACAAGGAAAGATCTTGTCACCTTAACTTGTTCTTGCCAAGACTTGGCCATGTGGTAAGCTCCTGGACTTTTGCCCTTATATGTTGTTGTAAGGGCATGAGGTGTTAGTGGTTGTTGTCCCATCACCACTTCAAAGGGACTTTTCCCTGTGGCTTCACTCTTTTGTAAGTTGTAAGAGAATTGAGCCACATCAAGGAGCTTAGCCCAATCCTTCTGGTTGGCACTAACAAAGTGCCGTAGATAGCACTCCAACAAAGCATTCACCCTTTCTGTCTGCCCATCAGTTTGTGGGTGAAAGCTTGTAGCGAAGTGTAGTTTCGTGCCCATGAGCTTGAATAATTCGGTCCACAGCTTCATAGTAAAATGGGGTCCCTATCGCTAATGATTGTCTTTGGTAGCCCCCAATATTTTACCACATTTTTAAAGAATAGCCTGGCCGCTTCCTCTGCAGTACAATCTGTAGGAGCAGGGATGAATGTTGCATACTTTGAGAATCGATCTACTACCACCATGATAGATCCATGCCCCTCAGATTTTGGCAAAGCAGAGATAAAATCCATAGAAACACTCTCCCATGGTTGTTCAGATATAGGTAGAGGCTCTAGCAAACCTCCAGGTTGTTGATTCACTATTTTGTCTTGTTGACATACAAGACATGTCTTTACATAGAGCTCTACCTCATCCCTCATCTGTGGCCAGTAGTAGGTTGCTTCCAATAGAGCAAGTGTGCGTCTCTGTCCTGGATGACCAGCCTACTTGGAGTCATGACACTCCTTAATGAGCTCTCTTCACAGATTCTCCCATTTTGGAACAAAGACTCATCTCCCAATGGTATAGAGAAGGCCATCTTCTAACCAAAACCTCTTGGTTTTCCCTTCCTTGGCCATCTCCATAAGCTGCCGTGCTATGGGATCATGGTCCATTCCCTCAATGATCTTTTTCATCAAGACGCCCTTGGCTTGACTCATTGCTGCCAACTCCGCATTTCGGCTTAATGCATCAGCCACTACATTAGCCGTGCCGGGTTTGTACTCCATCACATAGTCAAACTCGGCTAGAAAGTCTTGCCAACGAGCTTGTTTAGGCGTCAATTTCTTTTGGGATTGGAAGTAGCTGGTAGCCACATTATCTATCTTGATCATGAATCTTGATCCCAACAAATAATGTCTCCAAGTGCGCAAGCAATGCACCACAGCGTCATCTCCTTTTCTTGGACCGTGTATCGCCGCTCGGCATTATTAAGCTTACGGCTCTCAAACGCGATCGGATGCCTCTCCTGCATTAGTACTCCTCCAATTGCAAAGTCAGAAGTATCTGTGTGAACTTCAAAGGTCTTGGAGAAATTCGGGAGAGCCAGTACGGGTTCCTCCATTACCGCAGCCTTTAGGCCTTCAAAGGCATTATGGCACTCCTTCATCCACTCTCATGGCTTGTTTTTCTTCAACAATTCTATTAAAGGGGCTGCCCTAGCAGAGTAGCCCTTGATAAACCACCGATAATAGTTTACCAACCCAAGGAAAGATCGTAACTCAGACACTCAGGTGGGTGGCTCCCAATCCTTGATAGCTCGAACTTTCTTCTTGTCCATCATAAGGGTCCCTTGGCGAATGATATGTCCAAGGAAGTGCACCTCCTCATTGGCAAAAGAACACTTCTCCTTTTTGACGTATAACTCATTCTTCCGCAGGATATCGAACACGGTCTGTAAGTGTTCTACATGGTCCTCTAATGTGTCACTGTAGATAACTATATCATCCAAGTAGACTACTACAAACCGATCTAGGAAAGGATGGAAGATTTGGTTCATCAAAGTGCAAAATGTCGCTGGTGCATTGGTTAGGCCAAAGGGCATAACCAACCACTCAAAAGACCCATACCTCGTCACACAGGTAGTCTTTGGCTCATCTCCTGTGGCGATCTGAATTTGATGGTATCCCGACCTCAAGTCTAGCTTGGAAAAGTACTTTGCTTTGCCAAGCCAATAGAACAAATCTGCTATCAAAGGAATATGATACTTATTCTTAATAGCTACCTTATTGAGGGCCCGATAGTCGATGCACAGTCGCAATGACCCATCTTGTTTGCGTTGGAACAGAACTGGTGCCCCATAAGGTGCCTTCGAGGGTCGTATGTGCCCAGCATCCATCAATTCCTTCAGTTGTTTCCTGAGTTCTTCTAACTCAGGTGGCGCCATACGATAGGGTGCCATGGAAGGCAGACGTGCTCCTGGCTCCAACTCAATTTTATGATCCACCTCTCGCCTAGGTGGCAACCTCTTAGGGAGCTCGGGTGGCATAATATCCTCGTTCTCCTTTAGAACATCTTGGATGGCAGGGGGAATTCCTGACTGTCATCTTCATCAAGGTCCACCTCCTTCAAAGCTGCAAGGTAGGTGACTTCCCCTCTTTTAAACCCCTTCTCTACTTGCATTGCTGACAAGTGAGTAACCCAATCATTATTCGTAGTAGGAACCGTGCAAGCAATCCCCTTTTCCAGGATACACATGGAGTCATAACATGGCATGAGGAAGGATTTTGCCTTGCACAAAAAGTCCATACCAAATACCACATCAAAATCATCCATAGGGCCTACTGATAGATCTACGGTTCCCTTCCACGTGCCAAGGCATAACTTTACTCCATTGGCTATGCCTTTGAGGGGTTCCGCAGGAGCATTAACAGTCTTCATCATTCGTCCCCGTGGTTGAGTAATCGAGAGGCCTATCCGCCGAGCCTCTATTGGAGTGATGAAGTTATGGGTTGCCCTGGTGTCCACCATCACCTTTACTGGCTTCCCATTTAATGTCGCCTCGACATACATGAGTCCTTTGCTTCTTGGTGCAAGTTCCACAGGTTTTGCCTTTAAAGCATTCAGGACTTTGAGAGATCCCATTTGTGAGCTAGGCCCTTCCTCGCTGGACCCATCTTGTCCTTCCATGATGGCTGACAATGTATCGAGCTTGGGACAATCTACCATGCGATGTGACCCTTTGTACACGTAACAACTTATCACACGATTTTTATTCTTCCTCTCCTCATATTGATTCCTATGGAAGGATTTGCTAGTTCCTCCCTGGGTGGTCCCCTTGCCTTTGTCTCCCCCACCTTTTCCTTGATTAGGTTTGAAAGACTTAGGTTTGGAAGACTCACCCTTCTCTCCTTTTTGATACTCCGTCAGGCTCTCAGCAATGGCAATGGCTTCATCCACATTTGTTACACCACGCCTTTGGAGCTCCTGTTTGGCCCAGTTCTGAAGACCGTCTACGAAGTAGAACAAGGTTTCCTCGCTGGAGAGATTAGGAATTTGCAATATGAGAGTAGTGAAATCCCTGACATAGTCAGTAATCTTGGTCTTGTGCTTGAGTTCTCTCAACTTCTTTCGAGCCTGATAGACCACGTTCTCAGGATAGAATTGTTTCTTCAATTCCCGTTTGAAATCATCCCAAGTTGTGATAGTGCAAAGACCCTTCTCCATGTCGGCATGCTTCCTACGCCACCATAACATAGCATTGTCAGTAAGGAATAAGGAAGCAGTGAGTACCTTGACAGAGTCATCGCCTAAGTTCAAGCTCTCGGCATATCGCTCCATCTGCCATAAGAAGTTCTCAACCTCCTTAGCATCACGAACACCTTTAAAGTCCTTCGGCTTAGGGAGGTCCAACCTTACCTCCCTTACTCCACTGGCACCGTCTACCAATGAAGTCTTGGCTTACCTCTCCAAAGAAGTCTTAAGAGATTTAAGCTGTCCCTGCATGGCGGTAATGACATCCATCACCGTTGCCTCGAGTCGTCTCATAGACTCAGTTCGTTCCTCCTCGACATTAAGGTGCGAATCAAGATCCGACCTCAAATTATCCAGTTGGTCTAAGGTGTGGGTTTCAAGTGTTTCAAAGTCACTCTCCACCTTGTTCACCTTAGTTACCACCCCTCGCAGGGCTTCCTCAAGAGCTACAACCTTTGCAGTCAAGGACGTAATGTCCTCAGCCTGGCGGGACTTGCTCGTACCCCGGGTCTTCTTTGATTGGTGAGGAGGTTGGGTTTCCCTACCCCTCTCTTCCCCAGAAACAACAATGTCCTCAGTTGTGCCTGACATTCTTGCCTATAAAATGGCTCCCACGAACCACGTCCAAAGATTCGAACAAAAGCTCTGATACCACGTTGTCACGGACTTGAAACTCCCTTCCACGTACCGTGCCGGCCTTAGCTTGATCACACCTCCTGATCTAGGCTAAGTCAGCCGAACCCTCAAGAGTTGGCAAAGAACTCAAAGACTACAAGAGAACTTCTAGAGAGAGAAATAGGATTTTAGAGAGAGAAGCTCTTGAATGACAAATGCTTGAATTGCTTTCGATGATTTACAAGTGAGGGAGGCACCCCTATTTATAGCCTTACACCTCCTCAATGGACGGTCAAGATCGAATACATCCAACGGTCGAGAATGGTTCTCCATAACCTTCTCCCACAATATCTAGATATTTACAACTACGCTTATGTCATTGCTTACATCGTCGTGTTCTAGAATTATCTACATAATTCTACCAATATCTACACAACTCATTACTCATGCAGAGTGTCCTGCATATCGAATATCTAGCGTTCCTTGCAGTGCATGACATCATGCCTCATATTATCTCCCTTTACCGGCATCCACACGAATACGACTCTAATACGGTCAGCGTGCTAGTGCCTCCAATGTCTCTCTAGGGTTTTTGCTGCGGCTCTCTATTTTTTCATCATCCATAGAAAACCCTAGCTCTCACCTTTTATAACTAGTCATTGTTATATATTTTATGATGGATATTGAATTTTCAAATTAATCTTAACTAATTTCAAAATCTATATCATATCAATTAACACTTAATTTTTTTTGATAAGCAAATTAAATAAATATGGTTTAATTAAATATGTCCAAAAATTTTAATTTAACCTATTTATTTAATCTGAATAAAGTGCCAATGGAAATAGATATAATTTATTTTTATAAATTAAATCCAAGATATTATATATTTATCATGTTAGTTATTAAATTTAATTTATTAGATAAAACTAAATTTAAAACTAACACAATATAATAATATTATCATATATTATATAATATCATATATAATATATATCATCATATAATATTATATATATATATATATATATATATATATATATATATATATATTTGAAAAGAATATTATATATACATATATGTATTTTTGAAATACATACTATAATACCTCACTTTTTCACCAATATTCATTATGTGTATATTTGTGATATTTATTGGAATAAAATGGTGAATTGTAATGTGTATGAATCTACAGAAATAGCTCAATTTCTGGTTACATAAAATTCGGCCAAGTAAGGATACAAAAAGGCAATTAATGTTCATTTAAAGGCCTACTATTGTAACCAAAATTTAAGAATTTAATGACATGAATAGTGGCCTCATTTAAGTGTTGAAATTGGTCCAAACTAATGGAAATGAGCAAGATATAACTTATTACGATAAATCATAAAATGTAGGGGCAAAACGGTAATTTTTTCATAAAGAGGAAAATAATTATTTTTCCTTAATATTCCTAATAAATTCAGTAAAATGAGAATTTAAAAGAGGAAAATGGCTACTTGATAATCAATAAGCCTATTTTGGAGGAATATTATCAAGTAAGGTTAAATAGTCAAAAGTCAAAGGTGCAAAAGTCAACATGCTGCAAGATAGCAATGAAATAGTGCAAGATCAATATGTATTCCCTCATTTCTCATGCATTTTTGGTTGATCAAGATGAATATGAAGGGAAATCGAATAATTAAACAAAGAATTGATATTTTGGACCAATGAAATGCTTACATGTGTAGAAGCACTTTAACCTTTTAATATATTACCATTTCTTCATCTCTTCCTCTTCATTTTTGTGCCATCTGATCGAAATAGAGAGAGAGGGAGTGAGAACATGAGGAACATAGTGAAGAGGAAGAAGAAGCTGTGGTTCTTCACAAATCAAAGGTAAGGGAGTTTGTACCTTGTGCTTTAAGCTTCATAATCCCTCAATAACCTCTCTTACTCACCTCTCCTCCTTTGAATCTATAGTTTTCAAGCTAAATCAAGAGTTGTGGAGAGAGAGACAGAAACATTTAGAGAAAGAAAGTGCTGGAAATCAAGAGGTAACTTTCCAAACTTGTTCCTCTTGCTTGATTTATGCTATTAGAGTTGTTCTTGGCTTGGTTTTTGTTGTTTTGGTGGAAGAGAGTTCATGAAACATGAGAGACCTTAATGTTCAAGTTTCTCCAAATCAAGTCCAATGAATGTGTAAATAGCTAATAGTGTGATTAGAAGTAGTAAGGAGGTGATTAAGGAAGAGAAAATGAGAAACCGACACAACTTTTCTAGGAATCCTATTGGACTGCCCTGTGTTGGACGTGGTAAAGGAGTAAGAATTTGATTAGTTTTGATGCTTCCATTTAATTTAGGAGGTCAAATTGTATAGGTTCTATGTTGATGATAAAGTGAGATAAGCCTTAGAACGTGAAATGACCGATTACCCCCTTAAAAGCCTTAAGTAAGGGCTATCAAGGGCATTTTCATCATTTGGGCCTACTTTTGACCAGTTGGAGGTCAAAAATGGATTATACATATGAAATTATGTAGGATTGGCCCATGTCATAACTTTGGTAAAGTATAGTGAGATCGGGACTTAAGGGGCATTTTGTTAATTTGGCACTGTGAGGCTAAGTTAACCAATACTATAAATTTGGAATTTGTACATGAATGAGTAATGACTCATTTATGGTATATTCAAGATTTTAGGACTTGGTTATTGTCTGAAACTCAAGGCTTACCCGAGCTTGGAAAGGTGGGAAGAAATTGCTAGAGGAAAGCAATCAGGTAGTAACCAGTCTTTCATATGTTATAATATGCAATGTATGATTTGTGTGTTCATCATGAGTTGTTTGACGTATTTGAATATACATGGTGGTTTCTCGGGGCCTATCTTTGCATGTGTGGACACTCAGGCCATATAACACTCACTGTTGCACGAGTGGGTGCCCGGGGCCTATTTGCACGGGTATCCCTTGGAGCCTTATAATATATCTAGCGCTACGATAGCTTATGAACTACATGTGTTGCATTGAATGCTGTTGTGATAATTCTGATGAATGATGATTGTTTGACATGCCTTGTAATGTTATAACTGTATGATTTATATATGTTACTACTGAGATTCTTTTGAATCTCACATTTTCCAAAAGCCCACTTTCAGTACAGGGAGAAAGCTCAAGGGGCAAGCGGAAGGTAGATGTGGATGACTAAAGGTTGGAACGTTAAGGAGTTTAGTCATTTTGAGTTGTCTAGACCATATGTTTTGGATATTATGAGTTGTATATAGTGTATATGTTCATGTAAGCATGACAACAATGTAAAAAGTAGCTCAATGAATGAATGGTAGATAATGTGTGTTTATGCTTCCCATCACTAACAAAATGTAATTAAGATAAATGCTCGCCGACTTTGATAAATAGATAAAAATAAGAGCATGGTGAGACATAAAGAGTTAGTGCATATTTTGAAAAAAAGGTTTGTCAAAATTATATCCCCCTCTCAACCCTAGGTTCAACTCCTGAGTTGGGGGTGGGGATTTATAAGTATTTTCAGATATTGGGTAGTCCGATTTCAAATCCTAGTCTCCTAATTGGTTTCACTACTCTTTCGTACTCATCCGATGCTATAGGAAATGAAGTATCACACACACACACACATATTCGTCTACCCTATATTAACTATTACATTCATTAAATCTAGACATATCTTAGATTCAATGAATCTGGATATTATAGCTTGTGTTGGGCTATTTTTGTGTATGACCCTGTAGGCCTATATGAAGTTGGCAATAGGCTAATAACTGCTTTAGCCCACAAGTCACAAGTGGCCTCTAGCAAGACATTACAACTACCCAATTCATATGAGGATCGATAAACCGATATAACCAAAAATTACGACTACCCAATTCATATGAGGATCGATAAACCAATATAACCTATCAAACAACCATACCACGTCCCTTTTGTCACATGATATTTCGGTCAAGGATAAGGCATAGAGAATGTCATCCTCCTATTCTTGACCATTCCTTTCTCGACCCCTAAATAGTCTGACTATAGAAATGGAAACTCTTTTCCATTATAGTATGACCATACATTCTCTCTACTAATATGAGGGATAAATTTCATCTTGACCATTCATATTCCTTTACTTGAAAACCACTAAGCCCGATTATAGCCTTTATCACCACCTGGTCAAAGGTGACTTTTGACTAGGTTAAAGCTTAGCAACTCTTATATAGGAATCTATGATGATCTCAGGTCAAAGGATATAGTGACGTGATTATACATGAGATAAGCTTATGACTTAATCCATACAGTTTTTTCATAACGGGTCGGTTCAGCACCTTGTATTCTTACAAGTGCCTAGGACTTTGATTTGTATCTCTATACTTCTTCAAAGTCATACTGGTCTTATTTCATCTTTGCTCCAGTATAGATAACCGATCATGGACATTTAGAACAATCAATATGATTTATCCAAGGATATAGTTATCATAGTGAACATGCAAAATAGTATGATAACAAGATGGAGAAATTCATTGAATAACAATATTCAAAGTACAATGATTGGTCCCTAGGGCACAATTTCCAACATATAGCAAGTGGTCTTAGGTTTTATCATATGGAGTTGCTTGATACTGATGGGTTCAAGGGTGAATTGGGTGCTTATGGTCTAATAAAGTTCAAAAAGTGGATGTAATTAGGAAGTCTTCCCAGTTCATTCATTTTATTATTGAGAACCATAATCACTAAGTTTGGGAGCTAACTATTGTTTATGCTAGTCTGCTCCTCGCTCAGAGACGTGATTTATAGTGGCAATTAAGAGAGTTATGTAGCTGCGTTACACACCCTTGGTGCTTGGGGGCGATTTTAATGCAACTCTTTTGACAAATGAAAGGCGGTCAAATGGCTTTAGTAGAGGTCCAGACAAAGAATTTTACAACTTTATAGCTAACCTAGAACTTAATAACATGGGTTTCTTTGGTCCACCTTTTACTTGGCACATAATTGATATGGAAAGTTGAATAGACCGAGTGATGGGTAGTACTAATTGGTTGGAAGCCTTTCCGAATGCCATTGTGACCTACCTCCCTTGGTACAAATTAGATGATCGTCCATTATTTCTTAATTTGGAGGGTCTAGTGAGTATACGTAAGGCTGATCATCCGTTCAAGTTTCTAGCACTTTGGGTGCTTTATGAAGAATTTACTTCATTTATTAAGGAAAATTGCTTGTCATATCTTTCATAAAATGAGAAAGTGTCTCATTTTACTGAAGCCTGATGGAAATAGAATAGAGACACATTCGGTTTCACTACAACGAGAAAACAAAAGTTGATTTGAAGAATGCATGGAATTACAAGAGTTGAGCAAAAGTATGGTTTAACGTAGGACCTCATTGAATTTCAAGCCTAGTTGTGGAAAGAATTCAAGAAGGTTTTTGTACAAGAATCCTTGATTTTGGCACAGAAAGCACGGTGTAAGTAGGTGGTTAATGGGGGATAGAAACACCCGTTTTTTCCATGGTCGAGCTAATACTAGGAGGAAAGTTAATTATGTTGGTAAAATTCAAAATGATGCTGGGAGTGGGTATTTAATGCAGATGAAATTAAGAAGAATGCCACTGTTTTCTTTTCCTCTCTCTTCACCGATAATGGATGCTTAACTGTACTATTACATCCCCATAATCTGTGCTAAGGATTTACAGAGGTTGGGGCATAATTTAAATTAGCAAAGATTAAAGAAGCACTATTTAGCATGGGAGCTTTGAAGGCTCCATGTCCTGATGGTATAAATGCTTTATTTTATCAAAGTCAACAGTAACATGTCAAACAATCAATTTGTGATTTTGTGATAGGCCTGTGGTGTGAACACTCCAATATTAGGGCCATTAACAACACTCGGATTGTTTTAATTATGAAGAAAGAGCATTCGAAAGAGTTGAAAGACTTGAGACTAATTAGTTTATGTAATGTTATCTTTAAACTTATTACCAAGGTTGTTGCAAATAGGTTGAAGAATATTATGCCTGAAGTGATTAGTCCTAATTAGTGTAGCTTTGTAATGTAGTTTCATAGCTCAGACAATATAATTATCACCCAGGAAGTTATTCACTTGATGAGACAGATGCAAGGCAAAAAGGGTATATGGCCATCAAGATTGATTTTGAGAAGGCATGTGACCGAGTTAACTGGGTGTTTCTACATGCTTGTCTTTTGGAGCATCATTTCCCATAGCATCTTGTTGATCTTATTACTCAATGCCAACAATGGAACTCTAATGGAATGGTGAGAAAGATGGTTCATTTTCTCTGAAGAGGGGCGTTAGACAAGGGGACCTGCTCTCCCTATATTTATTTGTGATATGCATGGAGCAATTAATGGTGATTGGCATCCATTATGACTTTGTAAGTTTGGACCTTCTATCTCTTACTTATTTTCACTAATAATATTATTCTTTTAGTCAAAGCTTTAGTTGATAAAGCGGAAGTAGTTAAACACTGCTTGGATGAATTATGTAGTAGCTCTAGTTTGAAAGTGAATGCTAGCAAGACACACATGTTTTTCTCTAAGAACGAGAACTATAATAGATGTGCAGAGCTGAGTAGCATTATAGGTTTTCAAATGACCCTGACTTGCACAAATGCCTTGGAGTGCCTTTACATCATAAGAGGGTTACTAAAGAAAGCTACCAAGATATTGTTGATATAAGTAAGGAAAAGACTCTCTAGTAGGATAGTTAATTTACTCTCTTTTCCTGGTAGAGTAACTCTTGTGGTGTTTGTTACTTCCATAATTCATGGATATACTATGTAAACCTCATCACGTCCTGTAGGCGTGTGTAATAATATTGAGCAAAGTAATAGACGATTCCTTTGAGTTTCTACCGAGGAAAAACACAAGGCTCATTTAGTGGATTGGGAAACAATTTGTAAATCTAAGAAGAATGTGGGTTGGAACTTAAATAATTAAAGCACCAAAACTAGGCTTATATGATGAAACTTGGTTGGAACTTAATCTATATAAACAAGAGGACCTTTAGGTGAAGGTGATTCAAAGCAAATATAAGTGTGGAGAAGACCTTCTTCCACGTGTGAATGTCAAACTGCCAGGGTCTAACACATAGTCTTGTATAAAACATTATTGGAAACATATTCTTGACAAATGTGATATTAATGAGTTATCTGGGCAAGTGCGGTGGAGACATGATGGAAGTGGTTTATTCACAGTCCGTTTGGCATATAAGGCTGTTGTGAAAGAGTTGGGGGAAAATGAGCCGGTATGGTAGAGAATATGGAAGTTAAATACCATTCAATGTTGTCAAACTTTCATGTGGCTTGCTGTACAGAATTGCCTTCTTACAAATAAGGACAGAGCTAGATAAAGTATGTGTATGAAAGATGTTTGTACGTGGTGTAAGACTAGTTTAGAGGCTTGATTCATATGTTGTGAGACTTCCTGGAGACAAAGAAGCTATGGGCAGAGCTCATTCCTGTGACAAAACAAAGAATGTTTTTCTCTCTGGGTTTGAAGAATTGGCTCTAGGTTAATTTTTGATGCCATAATGATATACTCCAAGAAGAATGGAGTGCGTAATTTTTGACATTATGCTGGTTGTTATGGAGGTGTAGGAATGAGTGAATTTTTGAAGATAAGTTCGTAACGAATGAAAATTTGATACACCAAGCCTTTTTGATTCTATCTAGTATTGGCAATGCATGCCAACACTTAAAGAGTGTTAACCTTAATGGCCACTTGATAGTTGACCATGAAGGTCATTGGTACCTACCTCTGAAGGATTGGATTAAGTTTAACGTCGACGGTGCTTTTTATGGGGTTAGTAGAGTCAGTTGTGGATGTATTTTTTGGATTGATGTTGGTACCTATATAGGGGGTTTATGTTTCATGCTCCTCATGGTGATGGCTTAACAACAAAATTATAGTTGTCGGTTCTAGGGTTGAAGCTGACCTGGGATGGAGGCTTTCGAAAGGTGATCTTAGCCACTGAAGTATTGCACCTGCTATTGAGAGGAGGTGACAACAATCATCCTGACTTCAACCTCATCATCAAAGCTAGAGAGATGCTTAATTGAGACTAGGAAGTGGAGTTTTTCCATGCTCCCCATAATGCTAATAAGGCTGTAGATTTGTTAGTATAACAAGCGTTAAGGACCATACATGGGTTGCCCAACATGCAGGAGCCCCCCAGAGAATTAGATACTCTTATTGATTTTGAGTGAAAAAATAGCCTTGATCCAGGCTAGGTTTGCATGAGGATACCTCTATGTTATAAAAAAAGGAGAGAAACATTGGGCAGGAAACGAACTTGAAGGCTAATTTTCCAAACAAAATTGTTTGTGTAACGTGCATCTTTTTCTTTTTCAATTTATCAAGTCATTTTTGACTTGTGGTGTGTAATTTTAATTATTTAATATAGGGTAAAGGTGCATCAAACACCCTGAACTCTTTTGGGAGATGCACCTAGTACCTCAAACCATTTAAGGGCACAATTTTGGCCCTTATGTATTAAAAATGAAGCAATTATCACCCCAACTAACAGAAACTTAACTTCTACTTAAGTCATCATCTTTACCGAGGTCAGCCACTAAATGCACCTCTTTCACTAAAACAAACAATCTTGGTCTCCCCCTAAACATAGATAAACAGAAAAACAAACACATAAAACTCTATTTTCCTTTCCACACACATACCTTTACAAGCTGAAATCCAGAGCAAGCGCTTTATGACTTTCAGGCTATCATCGATGGCTAAGACATGAACCTCGCCAAAATCTTTCACCAAGAGATCATAGTCCTTTATGAGAAACACCGTTCTTCACCAGAAGTTACTAGAAGAAGAAGAAGAAGAGAAACAGAAGGAAAAGGGGAGGTTTTGAGAGGTTGGAGCTAAAATGTTATATACGGTGTAACATGTAATAATGTTGTTTTGTTTTTGAATTTGATCTATCAAAAATGAGAGTATATGTGTGCTGTGTATATGGGGTTGTGTTTTACTTTCTCTCTGATATAAGAAAAATTCTTTTTCCTACAAATCAAATCTTTCTCTTACTAAGAAATCCCAAAATCTTCTCTCTCTCTCTTCTTGATTTTGTTTATTTCTTTTTGAAAATATAGCACATGGCCTTGAGATTTTGAAATCCATTTGGGTGCGATCTCCATATTAGCGACTTTCCTTTTTTCTATCATCAAGATGCTAGAGTAATGAAAGGAAGAGGGCGGGAGACCAATATCACTTTGTTAGTGAAAGAGTTGCATAGGGGTAGACTTTGATAAAGATGGTGAGTTAACGAAAGTTAAATTTTTGTTAGTTGGGGTGATAATTGCTCTATTTTTAATACATAAGGGCCAAAATTACCATTAAATAGTTCAGGATGCTGGGTACCTCCCAAAATAGTTTGGTTGCTCGGGGCACTGGTTGCTCAAGGCACCAATACCCTTTAATAGAATCAGCTTTATGCTTTAAAAGTTTAAGTACTATTTATCAAGATTTAATTCTAGAAACATCAAACTTATATATAAACCCAACTAGCCCCTTCAAACTTTTACACAAGAAATAGAACAATGATTTGTAGAGAAATAGAGGTACAGAGAGAGCAACTAAAGAACTAGCCATATGAACAGAGAGAGATAGAACGAACGAGAGCAATAACAAGGTAAAGAGCGGTTTCATCAAGAGATTTTATGAACTAAGCGACATAGACTACGAAAAATAGCCACAGAGTAAAAGAGACATAAGACACAGTGAAGAGGGGAGGAAACCAACTTGATTGAGATGATGGCTGCCGAGGACGATGATGATTATGAGTGCCGAGCAAGAAGAGTAGGTAGAGAGAGGTCACAAGCTTATGAGGGTAAACGAAAACACAAAAAACATAAGTCACAAGGTGAAGGAAGTCTCAACTCTCAAATAATAAATTTGGTTAAAAAAGGGGAATATCCTATAATAATACCTTTCCAAATGACCAATATGCCCTTGACAACATTTGGGGAGCTCAAGTTGTCAATATGTATACTGAAGTTGTCAATTACGATTCTTAAGTTATTCTTTATAATCGTAATTGACAAATTCAGTATACATATTGACAACTTGGGCTCCCCAAATAACAACAACATTGTTGGTATTATTTTGAAGCTACACATGTCAAGCGTCATTAACTACTTAAATATAAAGAGCAACAATCTTTCTATTGACCACTTAGGTAATATTTTGGAGATCAAGTTATTATTTATAATCATAATTAACAATTTTAGTATACATATTGACAACTTAAGTTCCCCAAATATCAACAACCTTGTAGGTAATTTTGAAGCTATACATGTCAAGTATAATTGACTATTTAGTTATAGAGAATAATAACCTAAAAATATCAATTAACAACTTCAGTATATATACTGACAATTTGAGTTCCTGAAACACTGTCAGGGGTAGATTGGTCATTTAGAAACATTTTCAAATTTTAGATTCCTCCAACAGTTTTGACTTGAGATTTGTGATATTGAACTCTTTGATTTATCTTTTTCGTATTTTAAATGTACTTTTCTAGGATTTCCCTAAAAAAATCATCCAATTTCTTCTTTATTTTAAATAAAAGATCAATTTTTTTATCATTTTAAATAATTTTATTTAAACTTTCTAAACAATAAATCAATATAAAAAGGATTTAATAATACCCACATGTATTAATAATTTAATATACCGTGAGTAGTCATTGTTACTATGGAAAAATTTATTAATTTACTAATGTCACAAAAAGAAATTCTAAACTTTTTATATTCGCTGCTATATATTTCAAATATCAATCTCCTTGCGTCGCAGTCAAATAGATGGTCAGTTAATAGAAAAAATTCATCTCGGAAAAATAAAAAGAATAAAGAATTTTTTGGCATTAAAAATTCAATTAAATCAATAAACTAGTATTTTCATGATGGTAAAAAGGGGGGGACAAAGTCCAAATTTAGGTCTAGACATTTAACAAATTCCTCACAATCTAAGAGGCCTAAATAGAGATTTATGAAGATTGTTAGATGGTTAGAATACGCTCCGTAATTAAGAAGAAAAATTGAAGGTAGGTGCATCGGCGTATACCTGATTTTGGTGTCGATTATTTAGTTGATTTAAACGGATACACACACATATATACATACATACGTTAAATAGATTAGGACAGAAGGGGGAAAAAGATTAGGATAATGATGACTATAATTTTATGAGTAAAATTAAAATCAAAATCATTAAATAGATTATGATATATATATATATATATATATATATATATATATATATATATATATATATATATATATATATATAATTTTATCTGTTGAATAAATCTAAATAATTTTATATATAGACAAAAATCTAGTTTTTTAAAAAATAATTTTATATTATGTGTGTGTGTGTTTGTCATGATATATTAGGGATTATTCTTCTTTAATTAAATGTTTGGTACGTGTTTCAGTCCCTATTTGGTATGAATTATGGATGAATTTTATCTATGGAATATTTCATTTATAAATTTTGAATTATATATCTGTTTTTTCACAAAAATTAAAATAATTAGAAGCCCCTTGATGGTCGTCAAATATTAAATCATTTTAGGGCAAAAGGGTTTTAGCAAAAGGATTGTGTCCAGAGGGCTGTGTTTTGAGACCTCCAATTCATTTTAAAGCATTGTTTCGAATCGGTTAAGAATATAGAGAGCGGGAATTAGAAAGATAATAAAATCTAAAGATGAACTTTTCATATTATTTTATTAGGAAAATACAATAATATCATTATATAATTTATATTTTATACTAAGTGAAAATATTTATAAATAATGAAGAATATAAATCTAATTTCAAACAAAACATGGGAATTTCTTTCCTAGTAATGAAATTAATAAAGATGAGCATTTTGTATTCTTTCAAACACCTATCAAGCAAAATGTAGTACACAGAATCCAACCCAGGTGAAAAACAAAAAAGAGTACTAATAGTGTGTTTGGATGGAGGAAACATTGGAAAGAGGAGAAAATAGGAGGGGGAAGAAAGTGAAGAGATATTGAGAAAATTTCATTTATATGGAAGGGACTTAATTTTAGCCAACCCTCAAAAAAAAGTTTCTGAAACTTCATTGTACCATCTTGAGTCAAAATAAAATAAAATTTTGTGGGTTAAAAAACAATGATGCCTTTATTTTATTTTTTCATAAGAGTATCTATAAGATAAATACGAGTATTTACAAGACAAATAAATGGATTTACATGACAAATGAAGGGATTCAAAAGAAACTAGAGAGTTAACAAGAACATTTTGACCATTCATAAGACAAATAAGGGAATTCACAAGACAAATAAGGGCTTTCGCAAGACAGATAAAGACATTTACAAGACAAATAAAGAGACTCAAAAGAACTTAGGGAGTTAAAAGTATTTTAGCCATGCACAAGACTAATAAGATAATTCACAAGACAAATAAAGGTATTTACAAGACAAAAAAAGAGACTCAAAATAACAAAAGCAACGGCATAATTGTCTTTTTACTCACAAAACTTAATTTCATTTTGACCTAAGGAGATATAGTAAAGTTTTAGAATCTTTTAGAGGTTGTCTGAAATTAAGTCTCTTCCGTAGGGCTTGTTAAGATATTATTATATCTTATATTAATATTTGATATATTCTCATGTTGAGATATTATATCATTTGTTGATATTTGATATATCTTAAAAATATTATTATTAGAGTTTACATTTGATTATGATTTATTGAGGTTAGATTAGATTAGATTATAGGATCAGTCTAGGTTTACCTATATAAATGCTCTTACTCAGTTGCTTATATTAAGGATTAAGTATTAAAGATTCAATAATATTTAAAGGTTTTTATTTCCTTGCTACTCCAATCCTTCAAATTCTAAGAAGGCTGAATGAAATTTTCCCTACACTACAAAAAAATACAGGATTAGCGACGGAATTTAGCGACAGAATTTTATTCCGTCACTAATCCGTCCCTAATCCCTCACAAATTCCGTCACTAAAATTAGCGAAGGAATTTAGAGACGGAATTTTTCCGTCTCTAATTAGAGACGGATTAGTGACGGAATTACATTCCGTCGCTAAATTCCGTCACTAAATTCCGTCACTAAAAATTAGCAACGGAATTCAGAGATGGAATTTTTCCGTCTCTAATTAGCGACGGAATTTCCGTCTCTAATAGTTATATTTTTTAATAATTCAATTTTTTTTAAAATTATAATTTTTAAAATAATTTAAATTTTAAATTATTTTAAATTTATAATATAATATTAAAATAAATAAATAAAAATTATTAATTCATATTTATTTTTGAAATTAAAATTATAATATAATATATTTTAATTTTTAATAATATATTATAAACAAATAAAATGAAAATTTTATAAATACAAACAAAAAGATAAAATATAAAATAAAATAAATAAAAAAAGATATTAATAATAAAAATTTAGGTAGAATATTTACATAAAATAAAATAAGAAAACTAAATTAAAATATTCAATAATATATAAAATTATGTATTTCTATTTTTGTTTACAAGTGATATATATATATATATATATATATATATATATATATATATATATTATATGTATGTATGTACGTACGTATGTGTGAATGTGTGTGTCTATGTTTATATATATATATATATATATATATATATATATATATGATTTTGCATTTAACTTTCACAGATTCTTCTTAGCTCAACTGGCAAAGGCACTAGCACACGCGTGAGAGGTCATGGCTTCGAATCCTAACTTGGTCACAAAATGCAACCAATTTGTGACTTGTGACACGTGGCGAGAGGTGGAGGGTGACACGTGGCGCGCGGTGGAGGATGGCAAGGTGGCGGTGGCTGATTGATACACGTGGCGGCCGCCGGTGAGGAACTTGTGGAGGCTCGTGTTGTAGACATGTGGCAATTTAAATTATATATAAAAAAAATAATTAGCGACGGATTAGAGAAGGAAAATTCCGTCTCTAATTAGAGACGTAATTTTTCGTCGCTAATTAGTTAATTTCGTCGCTAATTAGAGACAGAATTTAGGGACGGAATTTGTCCGTCTCTAATTAGCGACGGAATGCAAAATTTCGTCACTAATCAATTAGTAACGGCCTTTTTAGCGACGGAACAAATTCCGTCGCTAATATTGTTCCGTCTCTAATCCGTCACTAATTTTCGTCTCTAAGTTGATTAGTGACGGAAATTCCGTCGCTAATTCGCTATTTTTTTGTAGTGCTATATTAATTTGGGCACACTTCTACGTATCATTTAAAAAAAATGTAAAGTGCTTTACAGAAAATTAAAAAAAATTGAAAAAAGAATTTGACATGGCTAGCTACTGTGAAAAAACGTAAATGACATTCGGGGAACAAAAGAAAAAGCGTATATGACATTGGGAAAAAAGACACAGAAAAAATAGATGATGACTCCATGTGTGAGCAAGAGCAAGTTGCAAATGTGCACGAGGCATAATGTTGCGCTGGTTACCATTCTTTGTCTTCCATTAATTATGATGAATTTTTTAGTTTGAAACTCTAGAGGATGGTTGTAAATCATTTGTGCAGTTAATCTCAGAACTACAATGACATTATGATGTTATGTTTCTAGCGATTCTGGAACCCAAGCTGAAGGGGGAGAGAGCCAATAGAATTGCGAAGCGATTGGGTTTTGATCATGTGGAGGTGGTAGAGACTATTGGCTTTAGTGGTGGGATTTGTTGGTTCATGAAGAAAGATGTTCAGTGTAAGGTTTTGATGAAAAGCGATAAGTTGATTTATGGCATCAATGCTACAAATTCACGCACAGTTGACGGTCTATACTTAACTGAACTGTCAAATATAAACAGGCGGAGTTAAGTGAAAGAAATACACAACGGTTTTTTAAACAACCGTTAAGTATAAAAGCAAATATTTGACAGTTTTATACTACAAACGTGATAATCATCTACTTGATGGTTGTATGGAAACAAACGTAAAATATGGCTCACATACATTTAATGGTTGTTTATAAATAATCGTAAACTATAATATATTTCACGATTATTTAGTAATAACTGTTAAGTATAGTCTTTAAAAAACCCCCTCCATCACCCATTTTCGTTCGATATTTGAAAGTTACGAGTTATAAAGAGCTTACTCCTAGCACCTTCAACGACTTTATTCCGGCTTCGCCTCAACCATTTTGCTCTCCTTCGTCGCTCCCTTAGTGGTTTTACTCTTGTCTCCTCCATAGCTCTCCTTTGTCCTTGTGGGTTTGTGAATTTCGTGGGTTCAAGAGTTATTATGGGTTCGTGAGTGCTCCTACTAGTGGCATTTAGGTTGGTTTCTTCTTCTGAGGTTCTTTGGTTCGGTTTTTGACCTCATCTCTTCTTAAAGGTGAGTTCAATTTAGTTTCTCCTGCTAGTGGTTTTTGAACTCTATTTTTTATATTGATTTGAGTAAAGAATATGTTAAGATTTCTTTTTGAGTGATTTTGTTTGTGCACAGAGTTTTGACACTGATTTTAAGTGTTTTTGTTAAAGTTGTTATTTGTTAATATTTATTTAAGTAAAGAGTATGTAAAGATATTTTTGTGAGTGATTTTGTATGTGCATAGGTTTTTCCATTGATTTATTATTTGTTGTTATTAAAGCTGTTATTTGTTAGTATTGATTCACTACTAGAAAAAAGGCCACATTTAGACTTCTATAGGCGGAGACGGTTTAAAATCTATGACAAGTGGCATTTTTATAAATATTAATACAACTTAAGATAGGTTTCTAAGTAAAAATTTCTAGACCGGTTATATTATAATCCGGTCTCGATAATTATTAAATATTATGAAAATTTTCAAAATTTAAATTCTTTTTAGATTGGTCGCTAATACATCAGGTTTTAACATCCTTTTATATACCGTCTTTTCTTTACAACCAATCTTAAATGGTTCAAAGTTTCTTTAGCTTCCAAAGTAAAACTTCCCAACGCATCTCTTTGAGATTTGAAGCCACATCAATAAATGTAATCTTCGTCTGTCATGTCTATTAATAAAAGTAATATTAATTTATACCGGTTAAAACATCCTTTTAGAGATCACCTTTTCTTAACAATCGGTTTTAAATGTTTCAAAGTTTCTTCAGCTTCCAAAGTAAGCTAATTCCAAACACGTCCCTTCAAAATCTGAAGCCACATTAATAAATGTACTCTTTATCTGACAAGTCTATTAATACATATAATCTTAATTTAGACCATTTATAATTTTTACACTGTCTCATTAATATCTTTTAGACCGTGTTTTAGATTACAACACACTAAATAAGTATCGTTTCAACTTCCAAAACATATCTTCATTAATCTAGAGTTTCTGGCCATCAAACCCTATTATAAATACCAATGTGCCTTGACGTATGAAGTTCAAGTTCAATAGTCTCTTTCTATGAACTTAGCTTTTCTCACTTCTATCATATATATTATGCAATCTAGCTAGGTACAAATCACACATAAAGAACACAAGTCTTCATGTCAAAGTTCCAGGTAAATATGCATTATGTAATGTCCCAAATTTTAGTCACCAAAATTCCTTGTACATTTAATTATGTTCAATAGAATAAAATTGTAAATTTTGATGCACTTGAAGTAGCCAAAATATTGGAAATAGTGATTATGTGAAATTTTGGTCAAGTAAGATATAAAGCACAATTTTTATCTTGACAAAAGCCTAATATTTAGCTCAAAATTAAGTATGGAAGAGTAAAAATTTTTGCGCAAAATACATTGAAAATTTTGGCCGAAAAGAAAGGGGAAGAAGGAAAATGGCAATTGGTTCAAAAATTCAAGAAAATGTAAAAGTAAAATAGTCAATTGGCTAAATAAAATAAAAAGCCAATATTCCCTCTTTAATATTGAGGAAAGTCACCCGAGAGGAGTGGAACAAGGAAAGAACAAGATTTTGCCACATATATGGACATGTGGAGGCCGGAATTGCCATATGGAAAAAGGAAGAAAGGAAAAATTGCCAAGTATTATATTTGGTAATAAAATAATAATAAAATTAAGGAGGTGGAAGGTGATTATTATAAATACCTTTTAGCACATTTTGGCCCTCATTTTCAGTCAACATCAAGAAGAAAAGAGAGAGAGAGAGAGAGAGAGAGAGAGCTAGGGCAAAACAAGAAAAGAAGGAAGCTAGAAAAATGAAGAAGCAAACAAGGTAAAATTAGTAGCAAAATTTATGTGTTATTGCCTTAAAATGCTAGGAAACTCTCTCTAATCTTCATATCCACCTTGAAATCATGTAAAGAAAGAAGAAAATCAAAGGAAGAGAGAGAGGAAGGTGCATGACTAGAGTGAGAAACTAAGATGAATCAAGGTGAGCTTGAAATACTTGTTCTATATTGATGTATTATGATTGTTGTTGGTGGTTTTAGTTGATTGTTGGCTTGTTTGGTCTTAGATTTGTGATTTGGGATGTATGAACCCTAAGAAAAGATGTTGCCCAAACTTTGATTAATCATATGCAAAAGGTGTTTAAGTGGTTAAATAAGTGACTAGAAGTGGAAAGAAGATCTGTTGATTGGTTGGAAGTTAAAAAATTCCATTTTTCCTAAAAATACATAACTTTTGGCCAAAGCTAGAAATGGGTGTTTGGGCTGAAATTTGATAAATTTGATAATTTCATTGTATTTAGAATGAAAAATTGTGCAGGGAAACATGTGAATTATGGAGTGTGAAGGTTTTAGGGTGTAAGATGACAATTTTGCCCCTAAAACCCTAATTAGTGGTTGTCAAGGATAAAACTAGAAATGCAGTGTGATTTTACCAAAATTGAGGTCAAAAATGGATTCTACTTGTGAAATTGTGTAAGAATAGCCTGGGTCATAATTTTTGGAAAAGTACAATTATACCGGGTATAAAGGGAATTAGACAGGATTCCCTAGGGGCATTTTGATAATTATGCATTCTTGGATAAAGATAACCAACTTATGAGTCTTAGAATAAGGTATGAATGAGTAATAACTCATTTGTTATTAATTTAGAAATTTTAGGATTTGATATTTGTCGAGCCAGACTGGAAGTTAAAGACCGATATTAACTAGGAAAAGAAAGGAGTTAAGGTAGTAACTCTATCTCTCATATCCTATGTGATTGTTAATATGCATTTCTTACCATGTCCTGTGCAATGTGATTGATGAAATTCCTCACTGTGGTATGAGAAAAGCACAAGTACTATGAGGCCAGTGGGACCCTGTTGAGGTAATGTGGTTAGTACGGACGGACAGTCATATGCTCCGGAATATTATTGAAACAAGTACATATAGATAATCATCTGCTCTGGAACGTTATGGCAAGTAGGGGCCATACAGTCATATAATCTTGAGCAGAGCTTATAATAAGGCCAGTAGGGGACAAACGATCATTTGTACCTGAATGCTGAGCAGAATATCATTGTGTTCACTGAATGGCATGTAGAGACAAACAACCATTTTGATACGAACAAAATCGTCATTTGATCCTGAATATTGTTTGACAGACATGAGCATAGCATTGTTATTTGTTGCATCATATGTTGCATTGCATGTTTATCTTTCTCATTTTATATGATTGATTGCATGTTACTATTGAGATTCGTTTGAATCTCACTCTTTGCATAAATAAAATTTATTTAGCAAGAAGTAGTGGCTCTAAAGGCAAGGAGGTAGATACTGGAAATTAAGGGTTCCGATTCTGATGAAGAGATTAGTATTGGTTATTTTTTCCTTTTTATGTATTTTTGGGTTTTGTAATTTACCATGTACAAATCCTGTGGGGATTTCATATAATGTATTCAAGAATTTTATATCAATATGTTTATGTTGATTTTGTATGCTCACTGAACTATGCATTGGTACTCTATTAAATGTCAAATTACTGAGGGGTTCGACACATTACCATTAAATGAACATCTCGGCTTGACTGATGAGAGCTGCTAATATTTTCCTATCTTAATTCAAATGCGCTACTTCAACTACCAATTCGGGATAGTTCATTTAACAAGAATACAAATCTAGTTACCATTTAAATTAATTTTTTTAAAATATTTAGATTTGATGTAAGGATATCCAGTCTAATAAAAGTTTTCCCATGTATTTATACCCACTTTCGCGCTTAGACTTCATATCTCCCCTTGTAGAGTCGCACATGCGCTCTTCCTCTCTTCTTTGCCTCTATCTGCCATGCTCTCTCTCTCTCTCTCTCTCTCTCTCTGTCGTTGGGATAGCTTGGTCTTCCTTTATGTTGAGCTCTCCCTCTTTGTTGTTAGTGTTATGGTATCATGTTTGACCAAAATCTTTGCATTCACAAACCCTCACTAGCCTTGTTTTGTAGTGTTCTCTTTTGTTTTCTTTTCTTGCATGGATGTTTTGATTTGTTGATCATGATGCTCACTCCTTTTCTTTCTTTGTCGAAACACTGATGTTTACTCCTTTTCGTTCTTTGTTGAAACCTTGATTAAAATTTCATATTTTTTTTTTGTATTTTTCTACTTGCTTGATATTCTATGTGGTTGTTGCAGTTATTGTATGTGAATTTCTGTTCATTTGAATGTGAAAAATATTTGCATATGCCTTAATGATTGCGTAATGTACAGAAAAGAGTATGAAGATCTTGAGAAGTGTTTAATATGTGTTATATGTGGTGATATTGATTGGCTAGGATTATTTTATTTGTTACTTGCTTCAAATGCAATGTAGCTCTTGAACATATTGAGTACATTGAATTTGAAGCAAGTAGCATTAATTTTTTATAATCAACACCCCTATATATATCATAAGGTTCAGCTAGCATGGAAATGAACAAAAGACATGCATGCATAGTAGAGGTTAGCTGAGTTCCAAACAGACCATATATTCATGAGTAAGTCAAAAGCTTTCATTTGTATGTGAATTTGTGTATATAATGATATTATTGGTAGCTAGTAGTGTGTGTGTTCATTTGCATATATAATTAACCATATGTTGCAGTTATTGTATACAAATTTTTGTCCATTGAATTTGTTATTGTTGGGATTGAGAAACTTGTGATTATGACAATGATGCAATTTCATTGTATCAATCTTATGATGGCAAGTTTCGCAAATCCAATCATCATGAATTCCTACATGTATGTTAATTGAATCTTGTTTGACATGCCTTTATTCTTTTTTAGGTTTTTTTTGTTTGGATGCCTTACCTTGAAAGGGCTTAGATCATTATTAAATGTCGGATGGGAATGTAGCTTGTAATTTTAACACCGCCGCTTGGGATCTGCTGATGCATGGTTCATATTATGGGTCATCCTTATAGTTGAATGCATCGAACCTTAGATTGGGTGCTAAGTTTACTAATATTAGGCATTTTAGTTTTTTTTAGACTTCAAGTTATGGCTCTAGCCTACCTTAGTTTTAAGTGATTAAGGTAGAGTACCTTATTTAATGAAGCTGAGTCTAACATAGTTGACATACAAATTTGAGAATTATATTTTGTATGGTTGCATATGGTCATGTGATGAGGTCTTGGTTGAGAGGGAAATCAAATTGAAGGCCAATAATAAAGAGCTACTCGACTAGATTGAGTTACTAGTGACAATTTGATGATTAAAACGTCTAAATTTGAATGAGCGAACACAAACCCTTAATCATTTAAATGGATGATTTCTTACAATTAACGCTTAACCATCTAGTCCAACAAATTTGTACTTTCAAGTGTAGATCATTAAGCCAATGTTTTCATCCACCGATTTAGGGTTGTTAATCCTTACGTCGTCACTAGTATTTCCACCTAATCGATTACTTCTTTATTATTGGTCATTAGCTTGTTTCCCATCTCATCCAAAACTTGATCACGATATCAAATTCACTAATACAAAATCCAATTTTCATATTGTATATTAACTTTGTTATACTCAGTTTTATTAAATAAAAATATTCTTCTTTATCACTTAAGTTGGGGTAAGGAGATCCACATTTCATTCTTGAGGTTTAGAAGAATCAAAATGTACAAGTATGGTAACCTAGCACCCAATCAATGGGTACATTCAACTTTAGGGATACTCACAATATGAATCATGCGTCAACAGCATGCAGATGCCGGGTTTAAAATTGCATCCACTATAACCAACATTAAAAAATAATCTGACTCCTTTGGAGATGGATAGGGAAAATGTAAGCAAAAGAAGTAAACCTTGAAAAAACAAATGCTACACTTAAGATTCAATTATCTAACAATATTGGTAAGATTCATGGTTAGTTATAATTATTTTGTATAACGATTGCATTTTAGGGCTATCTATTATATTTATATTGCATAATATAGCTAATATATACAATAATCCAACAAGACTTTTATGAAAAATAAAACATACATTTTTTAAAAAAAAATTGCCTACTTTTTAGATATGGTACAAAATTACCTAGTATAAAAAAGTGGGTATTTTTTATTATAAATTGAAACTTTTTAAAACCGAACATTAAAACAACTAGTCTAAAAAAGTAACTTACAAGGACATATTTTTAAAACTAGTTAATATAAGACCGGATATAAACCCAGTCTAAAAGTCAATTTCAGCAGGTCTAAAAGACCTTTTTTCTAGTAGTGATTTAAGTAAAGAGTATTTAAAGATTATTTTTTTAGTGATTTTGTATTTGCATAGAGTTTTGGAAACGATTTTAAGTATTTGTTGTAATTAAAGTTGTTATTTGTTAGTATTAATTTGAATAAAGTTTCTAGAAATATTGTTTTTTAAATGACTTTGTTAAGTCATTATCACATTTTTCTATACATACATGATATGCTCTAGATGGGGAGTGCAAATAAAGAATGGATGTTTGAACCAATTTGGGATACAAAGCAGTACCCACAATATATGGCTAGTTATGTTGTTTATATATTACCTCCTTTTGTGGCTCTCGATGAAACGAAAGTATATGATGTTGTCAATTCTAATCTCAGGGTCAAGACAACCGAGGAATGACATAGATGTATCCCTTGTGCCACTAAATGAAGACTTGAGGAAGTTGTGGGACAAAGGGGAGCCTGTATATGATTCTCACAAGAAAGAAATATTTAATATGAAGGCCATGTTATTTGGCACAATCAATGACATTTCTAGGTACTGTAATTTGTCAGACTACAACATTAAGGGCCAACTTGGATTCCCGATTTGTGAAGATGGTACACAATCGATCTGGTTGATGTATGGCATGAAGAATTCCTATATGGGACATCACATATGGTTGCAAAAGGGTCATCCGTATCATCGTATGAGAAAATATTTCAATAGGGAATCAAAGGAAAGGATGGAACCTGAACCTTTGATTGATGAAGAGGTTTTTGAAAAAACTAAACATATAGACTATAAATTTGGGAATCCATTTGGGAAATATGTCAAGATAAGCGGGAGGAAGAAAAGATCAATTTTCTTCAATCTGCCATATTGGAGTTTCCTGAATGTTAGACATTTTCTAAATGTCATGTATATTGAGAAAAAATGTACGTGAGAGCCTTTTTGGGATGTTACTCCATATTCTTAGGAAGATAAAGGATGGCATAAATGTAAGACTAAACATAGTTGAGATAGGAATAAGGGAGAAATTGGAATTAGAGGAGAGATGATTTCATACATTCCTTCAACCAGTGGCTTTCACACTATCTAAAGAAGAAAGAAAATTTTTTGTGAGTTTCTTACTGCAATGAAGGTTCCAGAGGGTTACTTGTCAAACATTAGCAACCTTGTGTCAATGAAGGACATGAAGTTGAAGGGTTTAAAATCACACAATTTCCATATGTTGATGGAAAACTTTATTCCTGCAGCAATACGAGGTATTTTATCTGATAAAGTGCGAGCTATGATCATGAAGCCATATTTCTTCTTCAAGTTACGATGCATTAGAGTGATTGACCCTAAGAAATTGCTGAGGTTACAAACTCGAATTGTGACTACACTGTGTGAGTTAGAGATTTTTTTCCTTAAGCTTTCTTTGACATAATGGTACACCTAACTATTCACTTAGTCAGAGAGGTACAACTATGTGGCCTAGTCTATATGTGATGGATATACCCAGTTAAATGCAAGACGAATGATGTGAAAGGGTCTATGAAAAATTGGAGCTAGCCAGAAGGTTGCATTGTTGAACAGTACATTTATGAAGAGGCTATTGAATTCTGTACCGATTACTTGAAAGATACATGTGATATTGGCATTTCGGTGTCTTGACATGAAGGAAGGACATTTGGACAAGGGTTGATAAGGAGGAAAGTTATCCCTATCTGGACAAGGGTTGACATGTATGTATCAAGTACAAAAGAAAAATAATATTATCTATAAGAATATGTCATACTTTAGGGTGGTTGAACACATTTAAAAGTTGGATTACGTAGGATTTTAGGTTTCAGTATTCAGGTGCAAGTGGGTTGATAATAATAATACTTTGAAATTGGATCAGTTAGAGTTGATACAATTAAATTTGAACAAGCAAGGGTATAAAAGAAGAGCCTCTCATTTTGGCTTCTCAAGCTAGACAAATGTTCTATGTTCCTAATCCTGCTAATAAAGAATAGCCTATTGTTTTATTATCAAACAAAACAAATGAAGATGGAGGAGATGAAGACAATCTAGCTGAGAATGATCCTTTGTAAAAGACATAACTTGAAACACAATTTAATGAGGATGATGCTTTGTATGTTAGGTGTAACACCCCATTTTAGTAACCAATATTCCTCCTATGTAATTAATACATTTAGTGGAATAAAATGGTGAATTGTGGTGTGCATGAATTTACAGAAAAATTCCAACTGCCGATTACACACAATTCGCCCAAGCAAGAATACAAAGAAACAATTAATGTCCACATAAAGGCCTACTATTGTAACAAAAATTGGGTCATAAAATGATACAAATAATGCCATAATATGAGTGTCAAAAAAATTCGACCAAACCAAGGGGAAATGAGCAAGAAATGATTTATTACGATAAATCACAAAAAATGAAATGGAAAAATTGTAATTTGCTATAAACCAAGAAGCAATTATTTTTCCCCTATTTCCCCCATATTTTCAGCTAAAAAGGGAATTAAGAAGATGGAAATGGTTATTTAGTAATAGCTAATTCATGTTGGAGCATTTGTTACTAAGGGGAAAATTAATTTGCAGAAGTCAAAAGCAAAAACATAAGATTTTGACTAAGGATTTGTAAAAAGAAATTGTTGGGGAATTCAAGAAGAAACTTTTTGGATATTTCAAGATGATAATATCCATTCCTTCCTTTCTTTAATTTCGGTGGAAAAAAAGGGAAAGGGAATTTATTTTGTGATATTATACCTAAAGTAATTTTGGACCAATAAGAAGAAATCACATGTAAAGCAATTGGAGATTACATTAAGTCATTAGCTCCTCTTCTTTTCCCCTTTATTTTGGTCAAAAATCTGCAACCAAGAGAGAGAGAGAGAGAGCTTCATATACTTGGAGAGCAAAGGAGGAAGAACCTAGGGTTCCAAATCACCAAGTAAGATAAGAAGCTTGTAATCTTGTGATTTTTGCCTCCTAATCACTCTATAACCTCTCCTAACATCTTCTACTCCATTAAATCCATGTTTTTCAAGACAAATCAAGAGGAAAGAGAGAGTGAACAGTGACATGTAGAGAGAGAAAGCCAAAGAATCAAGAGGTAAACTTCAAAACTTGCTTCTTTTAGCTTGGTTGATGTTGTTGGTAGATATTGCTTTGTTTTCTCTTGTTTTGGAAAATGGGTTGAAGCATAATCATGGGGAAATGCTGCCCAAATTCCCTATAAACATTTCCATTTAGTGTTTAAGTAGCTAATCATGTGATTAGAAGTAGAGAGGAAGTGATTAGGCAAGAGAAAACAAGAAAACAACGCACTCTCCCTAAGAACCCTAACCTTATGTTCTGTGTATGATGTGATGAAGGAGTAGAAATTTTGAAATTTTGATGATTCCATTATACTTAGAAGGAAAAATTGTGTAGGTATGCAAGTATTCATGATTTTTGGATGTTTGTATACCAATTTGGAAATTCATGAAGTTTGTATGTACATGTGTTGGATCTGCCCTGTCTGGAACATTGATATTGTACATGGTATTTATAGACCAAAATATATCCAAAAATTATGAAACTTTCTGACATTAAAGTAGAGCCATAGAGCTTTAATTTGATATATATTTTGTAATTTTTGGATAAGTACATTGGGAGATGTGAATTTTGGAATTTATTCCCTATTTTCTTTGGAATGATATGTCTATAGTAAGAAAACATAACTATTTTTCCTCAAATTTACATTGAAATAGATTCAATTAGGCTTTAAAATCAGTCAAATTGGATTTTTTTTGGAATTAATTATGAATTTCTAAAGTTGACTGAAAAATCTACCCGTTTCTGGAAAACAGTGAAATTGCACTGTACATAATTGTATTATGCAGAAGCTGTTGTAACTGCATTAAATAACTAGCAGCATACAATTTAAAAGCATTATGCCACAAGTAATAACCAGTTACTTGTAAATTTAATTTTTATAAGAATTGGACCTAGCCCGAGCTAAAATCCAAGTACAGGACACTCGCGGAATTTTGAAAAAGATTGGGATGGTAACTTCTTACATATATTATGTGATGCCTATTATGTTTGTATATGTCATTCTCTATAACATGAGCTAGTGTTCTAGACACACCAATTTGCCATGTTATGGTCAGGGACCTAACATGGGCGCCAAGTAGACTAAGGGGCAAACATGTAGTTTGACCTTGGGCAAGTGTACACCTATAGTTTCGATCATCTTACATGATATGACATTGCATATTTACTTTCACATTCTATATATTTGTAAGCATGTTGACATTGAGAGTTCCTCGAATCTCATTCTTTTTCAAAGCGAAACATTATAGCTAAAGTGGGCGGCTCGAAAGGTAAGATGGTGGCTTCCGGTGATTAGGGTCCTGGAGTTCTTTGTGTATGATATAATTATTTTTGCTTATACTTTTTGATACTTTTTGAATGCTCTGTACATTTGTGTATATTTATCAAACCCTATGGGAATTCTCCTGTAATGTAAACATGCACTTAATATTAGTATGTTTCTACTGTTTCTGTATGCCTTACGAAACTTTATGTTTATTACTCTACTAATATCGAAATGTTAAGGGGTTTGACATTAGGCATGACCACAATAAAGGAATTTAGATTTCAAAGAGGGGGAAGTTTCTTTGCAAATTAAAGAAAACAATTGTTACTAAAAATAACATTACAATTATTAAGACTATGAAAAGAAAAAATGGCACTTGATCATGTAAATTCCCTTACCTTTGTTGCTTTATTAAATTATGGTTTGTGTTTATCATTGTTTGATTTAAGTGATCTTAATGATGATCTTGTTTTGTTTTGTTTGTTAACTTGTTACAGATAAATCTTCCTTTTGATATGTGGTTCTAGCAGTAAAGGTCATCCGCTGCTCAGTGTATAGATCAATACAGCTCCCTTTGTACATATACTTTGTCTATATTGTTATTAATGTACGCATAATTGTATTGAGAGTACTAGATGATCTATTTTAATTTGTTAGCACTTGTTGAAATTGGTTATTTCATATATTGTTATACCCCTAGCTAGAACTGGATCAGTTTAGGTGTTTGGTGTGTTGTTTCTATAGGTAATTTTGTAAGGGAGCCACCTAATTTTTTAAAAATCGTAATCTCACATACTTCATGGTAATTTTCCAATAATCATCAAGCATTTCAAACAATATATCGCAGTTATTCCAAATAGCCATCAAGTATATCTTATATTTTACTGTTATAGACCAAGAACCGTCAAATAAACTCCTTTCAAATGGTGCCAAATACTTTACCATTTACAATATTAATTGTTAAGTATTGTATAGAATATTTCATGATCTTTTGTTAACAACCATTGAATATTGTTTACTATATTTAACAGTCATTGGCTAAGAACCGTTATTTAACGGTTGTAAAAGGTTAAATATAGTGCCCTATAAATAATAGTTTTATTGAAACAACCATTAAATATATGGCACTATATTTAACCATTTACAATAGTCAAATATTTAGTGCTTTGATATTTAATGGTTGATGAAGGTAAAAAACAGTGAAATATAAACAAATATATAGTTGTGTATGGTCGATGAAGGTTATCACCACCAATGGGGCTCTTGATCTTGTATGACAGCCTAAAACCAAGCAAATGCTATTTATTATAGAACTCTCTCTCAACTCTAATAGAGGGTGGAACAAATAAATAGTGTGTTCACGATGATCTTAATGCCACCTCTTAGAGGTGATTAATGAATATCGATAGGTTCGACTTTGAATCCTACGGATAGACTTTTCTAAAATTGGGTATCGGACTATGGGTTGTTTAATCTCAATTTTTGTGTATCAAAATTCACCTCGTTTAGAGGCCACAACTACAATAGGCTAGACAAAGTTGTTGTTGATGCTAGCTAGTTTGATTCTTTCCATTAGGCCATGGTAACTCATCTCCCTTATTTTAAATATGATCATAATACTCTTATCCTTTTACTTGGTGATCAAGAAGTGAGAAATAGAGACCAACCTTTCATTTTTTTGCCCTATGGGTTATGCATAACAATTTCAATAAGGTGGTGAAGAATTCATAGGTTGGCACAAGAAGCTAGAATGAGAATGTGAGAGTCTTTACAGGGAGTGTGAAGGCTTGGAATAAGGAAGTTTTTGGGTATGTGAATAGGAAGAAGAGTGGCGTTTTACAATGAATATAGATAATGTAAATAGGAAGATTATGACAAGCCCTCCTGATTCTCGGCTTAAAGATATGAAAGACAAGTTGTGGATGGAGTTGGAGGAGGTATTGGTGCAAGAGAAAATTATGTGATTGCACCCTATAACAAACAGTAGGTGCCGAAGGAACTAAAATTGAGCAATGTTATTAAACCTAGACTGGACCAACTGATTTGGCTCAAAAATCAGTGAACTGGGCACTAAATAGTCCGTGTGAGGCCTCAACTCAAGGTTGCTTTTGACTCATAATTGACTTGGATAACTCGTAACGACTCAAGTGAGTCACTTGAGTTGATTTTTTAAAAACACCAAATCCAGATCAAAGGCCAAAGAAGAAAAGAAAGAGCATATCCAAATTGGAGGTTAAAGAAGAAAGGAGTAGATCTAAATCAAAGGCTGAAAAGCCAAAAATTATAGAGTTTGAAGAAGAAAAAGAGTATATCAAGTTGATTTTTTAAGAACTCACTATAGTTCTCCTGTAGTTAACCTCACCAAGCACGTGAAGAAGAAGATAGTGGTAGCATAAAAGCACACCTAAAGAAGAAGATAGTGGAAGCAAAGAAAGAAGAAAGTGTAAGGTGAGGAGGGTGAGGCTGAAACGATCCTGCAAGTAATAAGAGTGATAATTATGATCGTGTAAAGTAAAGTAAATGGGCTTGGACCCATTCTTTCTAAAAGAAATTAAGACTACAAAGATTTTTTAAAAATGAATGAGAATGTGTTTTAACTATTTAAAAAAAGTTTGCATAATAATATGATTGTTTTATAGTAATTTAAGGTATTGAATTGATACTTAGTATTTGAAGTAAAAAAAATCAATTACTTTCTAATATCCTCCTTTTCCAAATATCCCTAATGTCCAACTATAATTTCTTTTTAATGTATGTATGTATGTATGTATGTATGTATGTGAATTGTCATTTTATTAAAAAAATATTCAGGTGGTATTTAAATTTTTTATTATTTGTTATTCCTTATCATATTGACCTCGGGTTGACTCACTAACCCTTGATCTACTACCTTGACTAGTTTGAGTTTAATTATCTTGGAACTGAGGTGCTAAAAAAGGATGATGGGGTTTTGATGTATGACTATAGAGAGATCATGCAAATGGGTACTGATGACTTTTATCAATCATTATATTTGGAGGATGGCACTTTTAAAGGGAGGATTGATTTTGGAAAAGTTTTCCTTAATGTAGGAGCTAATTCTTTTAGGCTTGGGAAAATATATTAATAATTTGGAGGTCAAAGACGCCTTGTCCACTATGGGCCTTCTCAAGGCTCCTGGGCCTGATGGTCTGAGGCTATTATTTTTTCAAAGCCCAAGGGATATTGTGGGCTTCTCGGTGGTTGACACAGTAAAGAAAATGTTTTCCTTCCCTAATGAAATCTCATTTGTTAATGGCACAAGTATTGTTTTAATCCCTAAGATGGAATGTCCAGTGATGATTAAGGATTTCAAGCCTATAAACCTATGTAATGTTATTTACATGGTTCTAAAAAAATTATTTCCGACAGGCTTAGAAGAATGATATGTCTTGTGATTTCACCAACTTAGTGTAGTTTTATACTAAGATGTTTTGGAGTGGATAACATTGTTCTCACTTAAGAGATACTTAACTCGATGAGAAACAAGAAAGGGAAAAAGGGTTTTATGGGAAGAAAGCATATAATAGAGTCTGGTGGTCTTTTCCCCCCTTATGATTGTCTTAGGGAGTTGAAGTTGCCATAGAATGCTATTAAGGTGGTGAGACATTGAATTAGCTTTGCCAACATGTAATTATTGTGGAATGGTGAGTAATAAGCCAGAGATGAACGTATGAACAGAATAGGCTCTGAATCTTATTTAATCAAGATGCATCTAGTACATTATATAGGAACCAAAGCATAAACTAACGTGTACAATATGTTACAGCTGAATCATACTAGTTTAACTGTTTTGACTATTTAACTAGAGTTACAATCAATATATTATTGACACATCACTCTCTTTATTTCTTGATACTCTAATATGCACCCTGCTACTTAGAGAAAATGGACTAAATAGTAGCAAAAGAATCTCTAGCAAAAACATTAAGACGAGTATGAAACTTCTGAAATAAGTATTTGCACAATGGTTTAGTGAAAGCATCGGCCACCTGCTCATAGCTAGAATATATCTAACCTGAAGCACCCCTGTATTGACCTTCTCATATAGAAAATGAAGATCAATTTCCATATGCTTGGTTCTAGTATGAAGAATTAGATTTGTGGCAAGAGCCACAGCCCCTGAATTATCACACCACACTATTGGAACACTAGAGATAGAAACATACATCTCTTTTAATAATGACTGGACCACCCACATAATGTCAAATGATGCATCTGTAAGGCTACAATAATCTACCTTAATGGAAGCACGAAATACTACTGATTGGCATTTAGATACCCAAGTAACTAGATTGACGCCCAAATATGTACAATAGCCACTGATAGAGCGACAATCTTTACGATTGGATGCCCAATCAGTGTTGGTAAATGCCTGGATAGACATAGAAGTAATATGATGAATGAGAAGTCCATAATTGATAGTCCCCACTAGATATTGAAGGACACGTTTAACACAAATCCAATATGGCTCACACAGGTCATGAAGAAATTGACTAAGATGATTAACTGTGAAAGTTATGTCAAGACGAGTGTAACATAAGTACTGAAGCCTACAAACAACACTACGATAAAGCTGCTGGTTGTTAAAGTGTGCTCCATGAGTGGACATGAACTACAAATTTGTAGCCATTGGGGTGTCATAAGAACAAGTAGACAACATACAAGTAGTACCAAACAAGTCATATATATACTTGCATTGTGACAGAACCAGACTAGCATGGGTGGATATAAACTCAATACTTAAGAAATAGGATAGATTGCCAAGAACCTTCAAAGAGAACAGGTTACTCATCGTAGATATTAGCTGGGCAACAGTATCCATGTCTGAGCCAGTGATGATAATATAATCCATATAGAGAATTAAATATGTAATATGTTGCGTAGAATTGTGAATGAACATACAAAGGTCAGCTTTGGATTCTACAAAACCTAAGTGACATAGTGATTCATTGAGTTTCCAAATTTATGCTCTAGGGGCCTGCTTAAGACCATAGATTGCTTTCATCAATTTACAAACAAGTGGACGACTATCAGCAACATTTATACCCAAGGGAAGAATAGGAGGAGGATCCATGTACACCTCGTCTTTAAGATCACCATTAAGAAAAGCATTATTAAAGTCAAGTTGATACAACCTCCATTTATGTATGACAGTCATAGTAAGTAATATCCGAACCGTAGCAGATTTAACAACCAGACTAAAAGTGTCATAGTAATTGATTCCTACTGCCTGAGAATATCCCTTAGCCACAAGACGAGACTTCCTTTTGGCCAAAGACTTATCAACATGAGTTTTAATTTCCCAAAGCCAACGACATCCAATAATGGTTCGGTTAGGAGGAAGTGAACCACCTCCCGAGTTTTAAACTGAAAAAGAGCATTATATTTATTTATAACAACTTTTTTCCACTCTAGATTAGCAAGTGCTTTATCAATAGATTCAGGGTAAGTGACATGATTTATAGCTACAAACACACAGGGTTTATAAATTCCAGCTTTACTTCTAGTGGTTATGGGGTGAATATTCTGAGGTAAGGATGGATTAGGTAAGGGAGAAGGGCATTGGTCACCAGAAGGAAGGGAGGAGAATGGTGTCACAGGAGGGATGGGGACAAGAGAAGTAAAGGGGGAGGTTGAAATGTGAGGTGAGGCTGGGTTAGGATTGTTAGACCTGGCTGACACCCAAGAGGGGGGGTGAATTTGGTGTATGATAAGAAAGTCTTATCTTTTAAAAATCTTTTCACAACTTATCAAATCAATACATATGGAACTATAAAATCATATGCAGATATATAGATCATATATGCTGGAAATGTAAAAGCTTAGGGAAGAGAATATGCAAACTGTGATTTATCCTGGTTCGGTCCAATCCATGATGACCTACGTCCAGTCCCCAGGCTCCTCTTGAGATTTTCAATCTACTATCTTCTTGTTTAATCGGGTATAAGAACAACCGCTAAAAATCTCTTACAAAGTCACTCCCCCTTACATACTATAAGGTTTACACACTCTTACGGTAAGTTGAGCAAAGCAATCCTAAAGTCCTTTCTCTCTTGCTTACCCGTGCAAGTCTTACAAGCAGCAACATTCTATCATGCTTACACCACTATAAGTCTTACGAGCAGCAACGTTCTCTACTGCTTGCACCTTGTAAGTCTTACGAGCAGAAAGTACTACTAGCAATTCTCTCTACAACTTTCTCGTAAGGTAACAACCCTCTCAAGGTCCCTCTACCTTGAGATCAATATAGAAGTATAGATGGTATGTTTACAGACTTTCTCATAGAGTAGATACATGCTCACTGAAATATAATACAAATAATCTCACTCTCACAGATACATCATATATAAACAGATAAGAACAGAGAGTGTAAGAGGCGGAAGACTCTGGATATCAACATGCTTCTGTTTTTCTTTCTTCTGTACGTTGTCTTCTGAGTTTGAATCCTCTTCTATTTATAGCTGAGTTATAGAAGAGGTCCGTTGTTAAGCATCCGTTCGTTAGAGTCAATTGCTTCATTTGACCGTTGCACGTATTTGAATATTTACCCATTGGTCCGTTGAGCTTTCTGTTGAGTATTAGCGTTCAGAAGATGAACGTTGCAACTGTATTTAAATATTTTCCCACTGATCGTGCTCTGTCATATGTTTCAGCGCTTCTTATAGTTTTCCCATTGATCCGAAAAATAGTTCTGCGTTTGTTGAATATAGTTGTAGCCCATGATTTGTTGTCACTGAATATTGGTCCGTCGTTTGCCATGTGTACTGATATTGCATAACAATTGTACAACACTGAGAGAGAGTTGTTACGGTTGAACGCTTCACTACTGTCAAACATCTTTTTGCCTCTTCCCATGTAATCTTCATTATTAATCTGGAGAAACACTTCAACCACTGATACAATGAAGTATTAGTCATGAATACATTGGATTAATAATCAGAAACTGAATTTCTGTATTCTGGGAATTATCTCTTCGTGTGATGATATTTTCCATGAGTCACCTTCAAACTTAAAGATGCAACCCAAACGTTTGATCTCCTGTTTCACACTTGAAATAAATATTAAGCAATGTCTAAGAATGATAGCTAGTGAAAATACAAAGATTGCATAACATATGAACACATTCAGATTAATCGTTGTATTCCATTTTGCTTCGTCAACACAAGAACTCGAGTTCCTCATACCAAACTCAAGTGCACAGAGAAACTTTAATATCTCCGGATGGCTTCTATCATAAACTTCCAGAGTGCATTGTAATCCACTGAAAGAGATTCACCGAAAGGAATATTGATTCAGTTGGAATTCACTGGCAGTGCGTTCAGGCTTCTTCTGTAAAAAATCATCATATCGCTCGATCATATAACATCTAACTGGTAGTGATCTGAGGCATACTGGCTTTCACTATAGGTGCATTCAGGTTTACTGAAAGTGATTTGAGAAAGTGTGTAATTCACCAGAAGTGATTCAGCATCCACTGGAAGTGATCTACGAAAACAACATAATCACTCGAGTGATTTTGTCATCACTGGAAGTGATTTTGCAAATAGTTAATTTTTCTTGCAGTGATTTCAGGCACACTGGAAGTGATTCTGAAAAATCTCATATCACTCGAGTGAATTCCATATCATTGGAAGTGAAATTGCAAACATTGAAAAATTCCTCCGGTGATTTCTGTGCCACTGGAAGTGATCGACGTATTTTACTCGAGTGATTATTAATGATCACTCAAGTGATCTTCCTGATCACTCGAGTGATTATAAAAATCACTCGGGTACTCTCTGTTCAGATTACTTAAACTCGAAACTTCACTTCCAATTCGACAGCAAACAGGGGTCAAATTACAGATGGCATAACTCTTGGAATATAGCTCCAAAATTGATATATTATATATCAATGGAAATCTATTGAAGTCTAGTTTCATATGGAACTAGATTCAGCTCAATAGGATCATTGGTTTGAGAGTTATAGCCAAAATACCAAACCTGTTCCAGAAAGTGACGCTGATATGAAGTCCAAATTCAAACACTTATATCTCATTCATCTGAGATCATTTGATATTGCTTCTGGTTTCAAAATGACGCGTTGAGAGTCTAGTTTTATATTCAACTAGTTTTGTCTCAATCGGAGTTGTAGTTTGAGAGATATGATCAAATAACCAGGCCTCGCTCAGCTAGACGGAAAACAGAGTATGAAAAATTGCAAATCACTCGAGTGAACAGTGAATCACTACAAGTGATTTTCACTGTTTTCAGAATCACTCGAGTGATTGTTAAAATTACTCAATGCTATAGTGCTGCTACAGTAGTTATAGTTAAATACGCTACAGTGACCGTATGCTACAGTGCCCACTGCTACAGTACCCATAAAACTTGAATCTTCATATTTTTTATTAATTCTTGCAAGTTCTTCATTCCTCAACCTCTTCCTTTCATTGCTTGACTAATCTACAATATATGCAATATTAAATAGTTTAGTCAAGGTAAGAGACAAGTATATTATGCAAACTTCTGCTCTCTTAATATTTGACATCTATATTTGTCATCATCAAAACTAATCATATCTAACAAGGATGAGAGGTTGTAATATGAGAAGGGAGGAGTTAATAGCGCCAACATCATTGTGGGAGGCCACTACCTTAACATTAAATTGAGAACTACTGGGAAACACATTCTCATTAAACTTGACATGCCTGGATATATAAACACGACCAAACATAGGATCAAGGCATAGATACCCACAATGTTGTGAACTATAGTCCAGAAAAATGCAAGAGGTGGTCCAAAAATCAAGTTTATGCACATTGTAAGACCTAAGGCAAGGAAAACATTCACATCCAGAAACATGAAGAGTATAATAATCAGGTTTAGTGTTATATAACTTCTCAAAGGGGGAGAGACCATTTAACACCTTAGTAGGCAACTAGTTCAGGAGAAATACTATAGCAACAAAGGCATGTGACTAGTAAGAGACAGACAAAGAAGCTTGAGCTAATAAAGTAAGACCAGTTTCCATAATAGTTAAATGACGACGTTCTACTAGTCCATTTTTCTTAGAGGTATACGGAGAGGAGAAACATTGCTGAATACCATACTCAATTAAGAATGACTTAAATGCTAGAAATTCACCACCATTGTCAGACTGAACCCCGTTTGATCTTATAATTAAATTTAGATTCAACCAAAGATTTAAACTCCTTAAACTTAGCCAAGGCATCAGATTTCTTATGCAAAAAATACACCCATGTAAACCTACTAAAGGCATCAACAAACGCAATATAGTATACACAACCATTAGAAAGAAGTAGGGCTAGACCCCATAGATCCATTATTATTAATTGCAAAGGATGTTGATACACAGTAGATGATGAAGAAAAAGGTAATTTGTGTGACTTGCCAAATTGATAAGCACAACATAAGGGTACATCTGATACATCTTTAAAAGCAAAATGGAATTATTGTGCAACATAGATTTAACCACATCATTACTAGGGTGACCAAGACACCTATGCCATGTATCAAGTGAAACAACATAAATTGAGTGAATAGCAAGAGTCCTATATTGAAAAGAAGGCCTTGTAGAACTAGGAGTAGGAGTTGTAGATGCCAGTAGAGGATACATCCCAGCTCGTTCAATACCATGCATCAAGGGTTGATTCGTCCTCAAGTCCTTAACAACACATTTGTTAGGGGATTCGTCCTCAAGTCCTTAACAACACATTTGTTAGGGGAAAATTCAACAGAAACATTGTTTTCCCTAGTAAAAGGTGCAATAGATAACAAGTTCTTTTTCATACGTGGTACACACAACACTCTATGCATAGTGAACTTAGCATAGCAAAAGATAATATGGCAGGACCAACATGAATAATAGAGTATAACTCACCTATTCCAACTTGAACTGAACCAGAGCCTTGAAGAATGGAATCGGACAAGAGACTAGCAGCATCATGAGTAATAAGCTCAGTAGCGCCAAAATCAGGATACCAAGCAGGATCAATGATAGTAGTAGGGGAAGCTATGAATGCCTGAGCTTCAGGGAAAGTCAAATGTGCAACATCAGAGTGACTGACTATATTAACTGATGCCAAAAGAGTACTCACAGGGTACTAGACACAGGAGGAGATATAACACCCACCGAAGGAGTGCTAGTAGTAGCCATAGACCCAGGTAAAGTATGTGGTAGAAAAGGAGGTATAGAATAGGACACAGGTGGAGGCATCGTAGAATCATAAATTGGATAATAGTCTGGTAAGCCATAGTGAGTATAATACACCTGAGCATGAGACTGAGGAGGATAAGCAATATCATCCTTGCGAAAATAACAATGATCAGCTGTATAAACCAGGCGATGACAGATCTGACACTACAGACGATTATTAGAGTAGCGACCACACCCATGAAAATTATGCAACCACCTCTACCTTGAGGAAGAGACGGTGGACGACGACCTCGATTTCCCGAACTAGTAGTTGGACCTTGAGTGTAATGAACAACATCATAATAATCATCATCGTCATAATCAACCATAGACAAAGTATTAGTAGAAACATGATGAGTATAACCAGACAAACCATTTACCAAAAATGTTTTATGTCTTGCCTTCGAATCAATAAGCATAGTGGAGACAATCTCAAGATCAAATCGAGACTAAGCAACATTAATCATAGCAATTATAGGCTCATACTCAGCATAAGACCATTCAAGAGATGCAAAATATGTGTGGCCTCATCAACCTTTTCACCTAACATAGCTAAGTGATTAAAAAGAGATTTAATATTCACAATATAATCACATATAGGCAAGGCTCCCTTTTTTGATTAGAAAGTTGAGTCCGATAGGAGATGATTTTAGCATCGAATTTACTGGAATATAACCGGTTGAGTTTCAACCAAATTTGAGAAGATGTCTATAAACCAACAAGATTGGGCAAGAGATTTGGTGCAATAGAGGCCAATAACCACGAAACTAGGGTAGAATCCACAGCTTCATATTCATCAAATGCAGGATTCAGCACTTGACAACCATTTTCATCAAAAATAGTGAGTGATGGTGGTGCAACTGAGCCATCTAAGTACAGATGCACCTAATGTTGTTTTACCATAAAATAAACCTGTTGTTTCCATAACAGGAAATTCAAATCATCTAGCTTAATAGTTATTTTATTGTTCTAAATTCCATAACCAAAGTTAGGAAATAATGGCACGGCTGATCCATCCATCGCGGTCGAGTTTTCAGAGCAAATAGACATATATGCAAAGTGATCAATCCAACAACTAGAGATCACCTTGCGATGATATTGTTACTTTACTCTATTATCGAAGATCAAAGCTAGCAGAGAAAGTTAAGCTCTGATACCATATTAGAAGCTGGAGATAAACGTATGAACAAAATAGGCTCTTAATCTTATTCAATCAAGATGCATCTGGTACATTATATAGGAACCAAAATGTAAACTAACATGTACAATCTGTTACAACTAAATCACACTAGTTTAACTGTTTTAACTATTTGACCAGAGTTACAACCAATAGATTATTGACACTTCACTCTCTTTAGTTCTTGATACTCTAATAGTGAGCAGGGGAGAATTTCATACCTACTAGAGGTCTCAGACAAGGCGATCCATTCTACATATGTGTTTGTCATGGAAAAATTTGCACATCTTATTCAAAGTGAAGTGGAGGAGAATCATTGGGCTCCATTCAAACTTAAGAATCATGATACGAATACATCACATTTACTTTTTGTAGTTGACCTTATGCTGTTTGTAGAAGCTACTTAGAGCAAGCGAGTTTAGTTAAAGCATGTTTAGACGATTCATGTGTTGTGTCGGGTGAGAAAGTAAACAATACAAAATCTAGCATTTTCTTCTTTATGAATGTGAACCACTCCCAAGTATAGGAAATAAGTACTTTCTTGGGTTTTACCCCAACTGCTAACTAGGGAACCTTCTTTATTACTAGTGGGTCTCTAAACATACATATATATATCAATTCATTCTTGATAAGATGGACTCCAGATTTTCAAGCTAGAAGGCTTACTTCCTCTCTCTGGAACACACTAGTGTCTTCAGTGCTATATACTATTCCATCATGCAACACGTAGTCCTCCTCTTTACCGACTTCGTTGTGTACGAACATCGATCCAAGGTGCCCTAATTTGTAATACCCATTTTTTCACCAATATCCCTTACATGTATATTTGTGATATTTAGTGGAATAAATGGTGAATTTTGGTATGTAAGAATTTACAGAAATATCTCAATTGCCGGTTACATATAATTCGGCCAAGGAAGGACACAAAGAGGCAATTAATGTCCACTTAAAGGCCTATTATTGTAACCAAAATTTAAAAATTAAATGACATGAATAGTGACCTCATTTAAGTGTCAAAATTGGGTCAAACCAATGGAAATGAGCGAGAAATGATTTATTACAGTAAATCATAAAATGTAGGGGAAAAACGGTAATTTTGCCATAAAGTGGGAAATAATTATTTTTCCTTAATATTCCCAATAATTTTAGTTAAATAGGAATTAAAAAGAGGGAAATGGCTACTTGATAATTAATAAACCTATTTTGGTAAATTATTATCAAGTAAAGTTAAATAGTCAAAAGTCAAAGGACAAAAGTCAACAATTTGCAAGATTGCTATGGGATAGTTTGAGATCAATGTTTCTATCTCAATTCTCATTCATTTATGGTGGAATGAAGGAAGAAAAGGGAAATGAGATATTGAATTAAAGAAATTGCATTATGGACCAATCAAAAGCAAGCATGTGTTAAAGCCACTTACTAATGTATTATATCATCAATTTCTCCATTTCTTCAGCTCATTTCTCATGCAAACTAAATCAGAAAGAGTGAGAGAGAGTTTGAGATGGTGAAGCATATGGTGAAGAAAAAGAGGGCTAGGGTTCTCCAAAGATCAAGGTAAGGGAGCTTGTACCTTGTGCTTTAAGCTTCTTAATCCCTCTATAACCTATGCTACTCACTTCTCCTTTGGAACCATGATTTTCAAGCTAAATTAAGAGTTGTGGAGAGAGAGACAGAAACGTGTAGAGAGAAAAAGTGTTAGAAATCAAGAGGTAATCTTCTAAACTTGTTCGTCTTGCTTGATTGATTCTATTAGAGTTGTTCTTGACTTGGTTTTGGTTGTTTTGGTGAAAGTTAGTTCATGAAACCTAAGAGACCTTAATGTTCAAGTTTCTCAAAATCAAGTCCAATGAATGTATAAATAGCTCATAGTGTGATTAGAAGTAGTAAGGAGGTGATTAAAAAAGAGAAAACGAGAAACCGACACAACTTTTCTAGGAATCCTATTGGACCGCCCTATATTGGACATGGTAAAGGAATAAGAATTTGATAGTTTTGATGCTTCCATGAGGCCAAATTGTGTAGGGTCTATGTTGATGATAAAGTAAGAAAAGCCCCAGAATATGAAATGATCGATTACCTTAAAAGCTCTAAGTAAAGGTTGTCAAGGGAATTTTTTTCATTTGGGCCTGATTTTGGCCAATCTAAAGTCAAAAATAGATTCTACACGCAAAATTGTATATGATTAGCCTGAGTCATAATTTTGAGTAAAGTACATGTAGACCGGGTCTTGAGGGGTATCTTAGTAATTTGGCATTGTAAAGCTAAATTAACCAATAGCATGAGTTCAAGAGTAATGAATGGATGAGTAAAAACTCATGTATAATATATTTAGGAATTATAGGACTTGGCGATTGTCCAAAACCTAAGGCTTGCCCGAGCTCGAATAAACGAGAAGAAGTTGCTAAAGGAGAGCAATCATGTAGTAATCAGTCTTTCATATATGTTATAATATGCAATGTATGATGTATGTGTTCATCATGAGTTGTCTGACGTATTCTGAATATACGGGGTGGTCACTTGGGGCCTATATTTGCACGGGTAAACGCTCAGGTCATATAACGCTCACTGTTGCACGAGTGGGTGCCCAGGTATTCCTCAGGGCCTTGTAATATATCTAGCGCTATAATAGTTTATGAGCTACATGTGATGCATTGAATGCAGTTGTGATGATTATGATGAATAATGTTTGTTTTGCATGCCTTGTAATGTTATAACTGTATGATTGATATATGTTACTACTGAGATTCTTTTGAATCTCACTCTTTTTCAAAAACCCACTTACAATATAGGGAGAAAGCTCAAGGGGCAAGCGAAAGATAAATGCGAATGACTAAAGGTTGGGATGCTGAAGACTTTAGTCATTTTAGTCGTCTAATTCCAAATGTTTTTTTTGGATATTTTGGGTTTTTTATGATGTATATAGTTATACAAACATGACAAGAACATGGGTGCAATTTAGTATACGAATGATATTTTGACAAGTATTTATGCTTCCGATCGCTAATGAAATGTAATTAAGATGAATGCTTGCCGACTCTGATAAACGAATAAAAAGAAGAGCGTGGTAAGAAGTAAAGAGTTAGTGCATATTTTGAAAAAAAAATGGTTTGTGAAAATTGTATCACCCTCTCAACCCTAGGTTCAACTCTTAAGTCGAGGGTGAGAATTTGTAAGTATTTTCAGATATTGGATGGTCCGGATTCAAATCCTGGTTTCTTAAATGATTTCACTACTATTTTGTACTCATCCGAGCCTATAGGAAATAACATATCACATAATTTCTTATGGGGTGGAGTTGGAACAAATAGGAAGGTTCACTTGGTGTCCTGGAATGATGTTTGTACGGCCAAAGAAACAAGTGAAATTGCAAAATGATGCCTTCATGATGAAACTTGTATGGACCTTAATTAAAAAGGAGAGATACACCTTGGGTGAAGTAAATTGAGGGAGAAGTATTGTTGTGGTAATGACTTGGATAGGTAAGGGCAGATCCGGTTCAAGCTTCTTGGCAATGTATTAAGCACAAATAGGAAGACATTCGTAAGGGGTTGACGTGGCACGTTGGGAACGGTCGGTGTATCAAGTTCTGGAAAGATCATTGGCCTCGTAATCGAAGAAAGTCGTGATTTTGGGTCTTGCTCTTGATTCATTAAAGAAAAAAATTAATCAATTAACTACTGATGATTCAGACTTTGTTTAAGGAATATGAACCAATGAAGAAGGAAGGGGATAAATCGTACATGCCACTTTGAATGAGTAATTAATTAATTAATTAATTAACCAGTCGAATTCATTGGCCTTCATTAACAGAGATACATATATGTATGTATATGTAGCATTTTTGAGATGGCGATGAAATTAACATTAATATATAAAAGAATTAATTTGTAAGCATAATTCTTCTTCAGATGGCTCGGCCTTTCACTATGTCCAAACTCATCTCGCTTGGATCAGTGGCTTGCAGCTCAAATTGAATGCCATCCAGCTCTCTCTTGAATCTGTCCTTAGAACTTGCATACACCATCTTCATCCTCACTCTTGATGTATCAGGAGACCTACTTCATCATAGTTGTGCGTGTGTATCAAATTAATTATAAACACAAGTAAACTATATAACCTTCTTAAGTCACTAATAATTTGTGCGTGGACTTTTTCTCCATACCTTTCTCTGTACAAAATCTTCTATATTTATTTAACTATTTCATTCAACAATAGATCACTTTGGCCCAAAAAAGAACTGAAGATCATTGACTAGGGCGTTAGACTGAATATGTACTTCATTTTAAAAAGAAAACTAATCTACAAATCCTTATATAATTTCACATGATTTTTAATTAGGTCCCTACACACACACACACACATATTTTTAAAATTTTTATCATGTACTTATAGTTTCACCTTATTTATAATTTGACCTTATTTTCCAACAGGTCCTTGTACTTTTTTTATCAGTTGAAAATCAGAGATTTTATTCAAATTAAAAATTATGTGCGAAACTATAAGGATCTGATAAAGATAAAAAAAATTACAGGAACATGACTAAAAATACGATAAAACTATAAAGATTTGCACATTAATTTTTCCTTCATTTTATCATCATTAAGAAGAAGCCATATGTATCATTTTATCATCAGTTTGTTTTCGAGGAGTATTTAAATCAAATAAAAAATAAAATGGATCATGAAAAATTTTCTAAGCACGTACGTACCATGCAATGAAGAAGATCTTGCTTTTCTGGCAATTCTCATCAGTAGTGAAATCAAAGTCATAAACAGCATAACGACACTCATTGGAAGGCAAACTAGAAGTGAAGTCATCATAACTTTGGTTGGGCCCACCCACCGTTTCGACCACAATTTGTTGTTCTTCTATCTTGAACACAATGAAACGATAGCTCCTCTTCGCTTTAAGTTCTTGAAACTTGATTTTGCATTCATCACTAACTGCCATCCCTGATGAAGCATTTGCCTGTTCCTCACAGTCTCAAACTTAGTAGCCCCTTTTTATATGCATACATACATATAATATATAGCTATACAAGAAATGTATATGTATGCCTCAAACTATTTTGTTTGTTGACTAAGGTAAATTCAGATTTAGGGTGTCTGTTGCCCCTCCCCTAATGCCCATTTCTCTACACCTTAAATGTTCCCAACTTCCCAAGTGCTTTTTTTTTCTTTATTTTTTTATGATTAGATTGTACATAAAATGAGTAATATTTTGGTATGTTGTGAGTAAAAAATGTACGGTTTTCACTTTTTTCACAATTTTTAAAATACTCTAGATTAAAATGAAAACACACAGTTTTAGAGTATTTTTTTCTTTAAAAAATGTAACATCTTTTAGGTGAAATCTAATGATGGAAAGAAACGAGAAACAAAATTTTGGATGTTGAGAAAATTTAAAGGGCATGAGAGGGGTATTAGAGGAGGGACAGCAGACACCCCAAGTCTAGTAAATTCAGACACTAAAATGAACATGTCATTAAATTATACTTTTCCAAGATTTATAAGCAAAAAGTAGTTGTAGCATCTGCATTAATTAAGAGCATGTTTACTTTTATATGTTAAAAACCATCAAAATCATGGTTTTAGCCAACCGGCGACATAAATCAGAGTCTGTGAGATGTCTAGAAAGATTTGCCATATTAATTAACTTTGTCCCTTGCTAGAAGACAAATGAATGCTTTGATTTTTTGTTTTGGGATTTGGAATTCCATCAAACCAAACATACTCTAAAGCAATTGCAACTCCTTACAATTTACACATTTGAATGCCCATTCACTCAAAGTACAAATGAAAAGAGATAGAGAAAAAAAGAAATAATTCAATTTGTCTAGTTAATCTCTATTTCTTTTTGAATGTATTTCTAATTCTTTAATAAATATACGTGTGAAATGTGAGAAAAGCTACACCAACCGAAAGGAAAACAATAGAAAAGAAATTAGTGTAATGATTATATATGAATTAACCCAATGTCCATTTTGCTTTCTTTTTTGGTCATTTTATCTTTAAATGTATGAACTAGCTAGAGAGGATACTAATATATTTAAATATTAGCTTCTTTAATGGTAACTAAATAAAAGATAAAGAGAGGAGTCGTAATTGAAGCATACCATTCTAACGAAATGAAGAAGGAAGCCTCCTGCAAAAAATGGAATGAAAGAAAGGAAGAAGGAAGGAAGGAAGGAAGAATAAAAATGAGGAATATGAAAAATGAAAGAGAGAGAGAGAGAAATGGACACAGAAGAAAACTAACCTCTCAGAAAATAATCAGTGGAGATCCTTGTTTCTAGGAGGCATATGAGAGGTTCTACAACTTCAGTCAAATATGAAAGCCTTTGTTTTTGCTATTCTTGTTTATACTTTCATTTTATTTTTTGGTTTAATTTAGGCACTTGTATATAATTCTGATTATTTGTTGGCAAACAAAGATTATTTTTTTAAGTTTGATTTATATATGGTCAAGTCTGTATTCTAGTCCAAGTGATGTAGTTTGTATATGGTTTTTATTTCTTAATAATTTTTTGACTAATTATTTTTAGAGTTAATAGGGTATATTTTTTCCCTTTAAAATGTCTGGCCAGGAGCAATATAATTGGTATCCTAAATGACATATTGGAGCAATATTTGACATTATTTTCCCAAAAAGACGCTATATATGTTGCTCAATTTTATTGGATGATCTGTGCTTGGCCTAACTTTTAATAATTTATTTACTACTCCTTGTTCAAAATATAAGAGTTAGACAAAAATGTTCATTTTGATCCCTAATATAAAACTTCAATTCACTCCTATCTCCTAAATTTTGATTTTCCTAAAGTATTTCTATTGATTAAAAAGGGAATTATGGGAAATGGGAAAGCCAGTACACATTTATTATAAAAAAACCAACTCCACTAATTTATTTAATATCTACAAATTATTTATCTTGCTCTTATATTAACAAGAGAACATAAATTTTTTTTTTATCAAAGCATGTGTTGTTACGTTGGTAAGCCCCGTGCCATTCATGCATGTAGCATGCATCAAATGAATGTGTTAGAATAGAGATTTTGCCATAAAAATAGTCAGCCTAGACTAACAATCAACTAATCACACACACACACACACATCTTTAACATATTAAATAAACTTATTTGATTTTATTCTTGGATGATTTTTGTTGAATCGAATGAATGGTAGTGGGTGGATGCCGAGGGGAACGAGAACGAAGTTTTCGTAAATGGAAATGGAGTTACAGGGTAGGGCTGCTTTTTTTTTTTTTTTGGGGTGCAAATGGGGCAATATGCCTAATATCTATTTTGGTAAAAAAAAAAAAGCCCAATATCTATTCAATCGACGAAACAAGTCTCGGGCATGTGTAGCCCAATGCATCTCTGTACCAGTATACTATGTAACCCAATCGGGGCTCATGTAACAACTGTTACTAGACAAGCTGAAATTTGCCAACCAGTCAGCACTGGAAGTCCCTTCCCTGTATCTATGTACAACCTGAATATCCGAATCTTCATCAATTATCTTTGCAATCGGACTAATAATTCTGTTGTCAATCTTGCTACTAGCTAGAAACTCGATCAGTATTGCCACGACAGCTCTCGAATCAGATTCAATTATTAACAGAACCTGATTTCTCCCCCTCCATACACTTTTTAACAGAACATCATATGGCATTTGTATTATATCCCCTATATCAAAGGAATCATCAAAGAGGATCTTGTTCCTCCAAAAGCAGAGAAACCAAACAGCTACATAAAACACCATATTCCATTCAACACAATTTCTAATCAATACTTTCGATTTCAGGTTCTTAGCAAACCACTCTCTTCTTTGCAAGTTAAAAAATTGAGGAACACATGCATCTTTCAGCAGTAGGGACCATACCTTCTGTCAACCCCCTTTTTATAACCTGATTTGATGAGTCATTACATAATGAATCCGGCACTACTAGGCTCGGTTCCTATCCTGGAACACAACACTACTATAAATAAATATAGTTGTGACGCTTATTTTAATATTATTTGTGGCGCTTGACAAGCGCCACATATCTTAACGCCACTAAAAAAAGCTGTGGCGCTACCCACAAGTGTCACATCATGTATATATATTTTTTTATTTAAATACAACCTAGGGTAGCGCTTTCTTGAGGAAGCACCACAGGAAGTTCAAACTTCCAGTGACACTTCCTCAATGAAGTGCCACCCTAAGCCTTTTTAAAATTTCTTTTATTATTGGGTAAAGATGCAATTATGGCCATGCACTATTTTCAGAGGTGCAATTTGGGCCCTGAATTATTTTTGGGTGCAATTTTGACCCTGAATTAATAAAATTGGAGCAATTGTGGACTTCAACTAACGGAAGTGAAACTCCGTTTTCCACGTCATCATATTGTTTGGGGAAAATAACCATTTTGCCCTTACAATTTTATGAAATTTTACAATTTGGCCCTTAGCAATTGTGTGACACTTTTAAATTAGTAAATGACCTCCACAAATTCTGAAATTTTTCAGATTAAAAGTAGACATAAAAAAATTTAATTTGATAGGTCATATGGAATTTTATTTAGTAAAAATAACCATTTTTCCCTTACAATTTTCGCAATACTTGAAAAATTGACAGATTTGTCACCGAACTTTAAAAATTCATATCTAATTGTATAGATATCCAATTGGGGTGGTTTTAAATCCTATGTGACCTTTATTAAGTCTAGTTTTATAAAAAAATATAAACTTTATCCAATAAGAACCTTAACATTCCCATAATTTTTATTTTTGAAGTCTGCTCCAGAAAAACGTTAAATTTGCTGGGAAAAATTCAAAAATTCATTTCTCCTTGTATAGAACTCCAAAAATTTCATATGACTATCAAATTAAAGCTTATCATGTTTACTTTTATTCTGGAAAATTTCAGATTTTGTGGAGGTCATTTACTAATTTAAAAGTGTCACACTATCTGACTGTCTCAACAGAAAATTACATTGGCAGCAACTTCAACGTGTGTACCAAATAACTGATTAATGCTTCCATGGAAGTTTTTTTTACACAGGTGAGAAACGAATATTTGTATTCTGTTTGCACAGGTGCTCATTGATCCAATTAAAATACATTAGGGGCAAAATTGCACCCTTAGAAAATAGTTCAGGGTTCTATTTTCAACTAACAGAAGTGAAACGTTCATTTTCCATGTCATCATAGTTATTTGGTACACAAGTTGAAGTTGCTGGTAATGTGATTTTTTGTTGAGGCAGTCAGATAGTGTGACACTTTTAAATTAGTAAATGACCTCCACAAAATCTGAAATTTTCCAGAATAAAATTAAATATGATAAGATTTAATTTGATAGGTCATATGGAATTTTTAGAGTTGTATACAAGGAGAAATGAATTTTTGAATTTTGCCCAACGAATTTAACGTTTTTCTGGAGCAGACGTCAAAAATAAAAATTCTGGGAATGTTGAGGTTCTTATTGGCTAAATTTTATATTTTTCATAAAAATATACTTAATAAAGGTCACATAGGATTTAGAACCACCCCAATTGGATATTTATACAATTAGATATGAATTTTTAAAGTTCTGTGACAAATCTGCCAATCTTTCAAGTATTGCGAAAATTGTAAGGGAAAAATGGTCATTTTTATTAAATAAAATTCCATATAACCTATCAAATTAAATTTTATCATGTCTACTTTTAATCTAAAAAATTTCAGAATTTTTGGAGGTCATTTACTAATTTAAAAGTGTCACACAATTGCTAAGGGCCAAATTGCAAAATTTCACAAAATTGTAAGGGCAAAATGGTTATTTTCTCCAAATAATATGATAACGTGGCAAATGGAGTTTCACTTCCGTTAGTTGAGGTCCACAATTGCTCCAATTTTATTACTTCAGTGTCAAAATTGCACCCAAAAATAATTCAGGGCCAAAATTGCACCTCTGAAAATAGTGTAGGGTCATAATTGCACTTTTACCCTTTATTATTTTTTGAAAAAATTTATTTTTTTTTAATTTTTTTAAAAAAGGGCTTAGGGTGGCGCTTCCTTGCTTCCTTGAGGAAGTGCTACCCTAGGCCTTTTTAAAAAAAAATATTTTTTAAAAAAAATAAAAAGACTTGAGGAAGCGCCGCCCTAGGCCTTTTTTATTATTTTTTTAAATTTATTTTTTAAAAAAATTTCTAGAGTGAAGGAAGCGCCACAGGAAGTCACTTCTTGTGTCACTTCCTCAAGGAAGCGCCACCTTAGACCATTTAAAAAAAATAATTTTTTTTGTATTTTTCTTTTAGAAATCTATAATTATAATTAATAATACACTTTAAACATGTTTTTCTATATCTACAACAAAATGAAGGAAAACAAATCAAAATCAAATAACTTCAAAATGATATAAATTAACAAGTAACTAATTAACAAAATCACTACTAAGTAAAATACAAGTGTTAAAAATAAATAATTATATTATTTATGCAACTCATCAATATAATGTTAACAATTATTGCAACAATAAAAATTATAACTACTACATATCTTCACATATAACCTATATATAATAGCATTTAATTTTATCTCATTTATTTTTTGGCATACAAAAATGAGAATAATTGTTTCAAATTTCATAATAAATTAAATATAAAAGATATTGAGCAAATTAAACTATTAACAACTAATAAAATTATATTTGTAAGCTTAAAAATTAAAAACAAACTTACAGTATAGAGGAAGCTTGAACGGAGTGAGTGAAATCTCAAACACAACACTTGGAAAAAAATTTAATAAAGGAAAAAGAGAAAGACAAAGTTGTATATATGTTTAAATTAAAAAAAATAGTTAACAAGACAATATGTTATACGTAACTTCAAAATATTAAAAAAAGGAAAAAATGAGTGGGTACAACTTACAGGACGAAATGAAACCATAAGAAGGATGAAATGAGACCAAGAGGGAGGGGAGTAGGGTCAGTTTGGTGCAAGAAATGGGACAAAAAGAAATGAGCAAAGAGTATCGCAAAAGTAAAAAGAGGAGGAAGAGAAAATGTGAGAAGTGATGGAACAAAAAAAATGAGATAAGTGTACATCAAACTTTTGGACGGTCATGAGTAGAGGAGAAGGAGGAAATGTGGGAACTAAAAGGATAAGGGTGATGACACGTGTTGGATGAAGATTGGAGACTAAGAGGATAAAGGTGATGAAAGCAGATTGCGGGAAAGATAAGGGTTTGAATTTTTTTTAATGAAAATAATACTTTGTGTGGCACTTGCTAAACTAAGCGCCACACAAAGTACGTAGCAGCTGTGGCACTTCCTTGAACAAGCGCCACAACTATTGCTTCAATTTTTATTTTTTTAAAAAAAGACTTTAGGTGACGCTTCCTTGAGGAAGCAAGGAAGCGCCACCTAAAGTCACTAGGAAGCTGTGGTGCTTTCTCAAGGAAGCGCCACCTAAAGTCTTTTTTTAAAAAAAATTTAAAAAAATATGGAAGAAGCTGTGACACTTCTTTAAAGAAGCGCCATAAAAGGTGCGCCACTAATACCTATTTGTGTAGTAGTGCAAGTTTATCTGAAATACTTTGAACTTTTAAACTGATTATAGGGGTTTGCTCTTCATCATGGCTCATCAGTCTAAAACCTTAGTTATAATTATCAGTGTGTTTATCTGCTCTAAACTAGTATATAGGCAATTAACTTATGGACTTTTACTTTACACTTTCCATACTTAGTTCATTTGTCATACTAGAAGGAATCGATTAAAGCCAATCTAGGCTATGTGCCTTATACTATCTTTATAAGTACTGACATTTCTATAGTTAGGTCTTTACAATTGTATATAATATATACGAAAATGATAGACAAATAACTAAGAGAATAACTAAATCCATTTTCTTGATCTTCTAGTCATCTGCAATTACCCTCTTGCTCTTTGAGTCGTTGGCTTCCGCTGCAAGTTAGTTTAAGAAAAGGGGTAAGATTCGCAAGAATTTCAGTAGTAACAACAAACACTCATAACATATGCAAGTTCATAAAGCATGCCAAACAAACCATCAAACACAAGTAGCAATCAGCAATTCACAACACTGGAGTCGTTGGTTTACACTTCAAAACTGGCATTTTAGGTCTTACAACCCAGGGATACACCCCATGCAACTGAGCACATCGAGCCTTACTGCCTCATTGTATTGCTCGGTCTTATGGCCCTCTCTAGGGTTGGCCTAATACAATATCGCTTGGTCTTATGGCTCTATCCAATGTTGCCCTGATATAGTATCGCTCAGTCTTACGGCCCTATCTAGGGTTGCCTCGATACAATGCTAAACAATAAATTGTACCACCTTGTCTTATGGCCTTCACTAGGGTCTTATGTCCCTGGTACAATATCAACACATTGCTGAAAGCATTCCACAAATATGGCATATACAAATGGTAAAAACAAACATGCATAACAAGACATAATATATGAGAGTAAGAGTTATTACATGTCCGCCTTTCTTGCAAATTACCCTTTACCAGTAAATTCCTTTTTCCTCGGGCTTGGGCAAATACCGAATCCTATCATTTAGAATTCATGAATATGGGTCATTACTTGTTCCAATTCCATTATCATAACAAAGGTTAAGTTACTCTGACCCATTCTACTTCTTGTCCTTCACTTTATCTTTTGTTGGTTATCTTTAACTCTTCTATGCTTTATATCTAGCATTTAACTAACTTAAGACATGAGCTATGACAACTATCCTTTAAGACACCCAATGGGATCACGACAATCTTTAAATCATGTTTCTTGTAATATCCAGAATTTTGGGATTAGAGGCTTGAGAATAAGCTTGAATCAAGTAGACTGCTAAGCCCTGATTTAGCAAGAGTCCCAGAAATGCATGAAAATACCCTATTCTTTTAGGATGTGTCAGGATAACATAGAAATTGACTCGAATCCAAAGGAAAAGGGAAATGATATCTAGAAAGAATGGATTTGAATTCCAAAAGTTGGAATAATGCTGTCAGTGTGTATTATGTGCAGGGCAGTCAGTTTGTATGACGCTTTTAAATAGGCAAATAATGTCCAATGCCTATGAAATTTTCTAGAATAAAATTAAACTTATCAAAATTTAATTTTATATGTCATATAAGTCATTTGGAGCTGTACACTAAGATTTATGTATTTTTGAAGTTAGCCAAGTAAAACTGGCAAGTTTCTATGGCAGCGTCAAATAAATGATAATTCTGGAATTTTGAGCATCTATTTGGCTAAAGAATAATTTTTTTCTTAAAAATATACTTAATAAGAGTCACATAGACTTTAGAACCACACCAATTGGACATCTATAAATAAATATATGAATTTTTAAAGTTTGATAAAAATTCTGTCAGCTTTTAATTCATGTGCAAAAATTGAAAAAATGTAAGGGTGAAATGGTCATTTGGCCATAAAGTAAAAAGATATTAATTTTTCCAATAATTGGGGGCAATTTACGTCCAACAAGGAGAGGAAAGAGGAAAACAAAACACTTGGTCCAAAATTTATCAAGGGAGAAGCAATTAAGGCCAAGTAAAAAAGAAGTTTGAAAAGTAAAAAATTATAGGCTAATATTTGAGGAGGAAAATATGATATTTTCAAGAAGTCACTTTCTCTTCAAAAGAGGCATATTCGTATGAAAAAAAGAGAGAAAGAGAAACACATTTAAGACCAAGTAAAAGGTGAAGACTTGGTCAACAATTTCAACTAAAAGTGAAATTGTGAGGAGGCAAAAATATGATAGTTGAAGAAGCTCTTTTTAGCTCTTCAAACACACATATTCGGTCAACAATTGTAGGCCAAACAAAAAGATGATAACTTGAATTAAAAAGGCCACATATTAATATGATATGAAGGAGAAAGAGAAAAGATGATGATATAAAGCAATTGGCACATGTTTATTACAATTAAAATATTATATTCATAAGGAGGTGGAAGGATATTTTTATAAGAGCTCTTCTCTTCCATTAAGCCTTATATTTTGCCAATATAGAGAGCAAGAGAGAGAGAGTTGGACGTAGAGAGCAAAGAGAAAATAAGAAGCAAGAGGGAGCTCAAGAGAAAACAAGAAGCAAATAAGGTAAGGTGATGGTGATTTTTGCTTGTTCTTGTCTTCTAGTTCATGTAAGACCTCTGCTAACCTCTATATCTTCATGAACACTTGTAGCAACCAAAAACAAGATCAAGAAGAGGAGAGAGGGGACGGTTTAGAGAGAGAAAGACAAGGAAAATCAAGGTGAGCTTAAGAACTAGACATCTCTTGGTGATTATTGATGGTTGTGGTTGTTGTTGGCTTAATTTGTGGTTGATTTTGTAAAATTGGGATGATGAAATTCTAAGGGGTTATGCTGCCCAAATTACCACTAATCATGACTAATAGGTGTTTAAGTGGTTAATAATGGGATTACAAGTGAAATGGAAGTGATTAATTAAATGAAATCAAGTAACTTCCATTTTCCCCAAAAAATTCCAGATTCTGTCCAGGGGATGTTTGGCAGTGTTTTGACTGGATTTTGGTGTTTTTGATGATTCCATTGGGTTTAGAATGGAAAATTGTGTAGGGAGCATGTAAAGTTTGAAGTATAAAGGCCTTAGAATGTAAAATGACAAAATTACCCTAAACCCTAAGTTAAGGGGTGCCAAATTATTTTTGTCTTTTGGCAGTGAATTTGGTAAATCTGAGATAAAAAAAATGGATTGTACACGTGAAATTGTGTAAGAATAGCTCGGGTCATAACTTTTGGTGACGTACAATTAGACCGGGTACAAAAGGACTTAGACCTAGTCCCCAGAGATATTTTGGTCATTTAGCATTTTTAAGCTAAGATAACCAACAATATGAGTTTGGAATAATACATGAATGAATAATGAATCATTTATTATACATTTGGAAATTTTAGGACCGGACAGTTGTGCCCGAGCCGGATCAAAGACAGTGGATCAAGGAAGGGTAATTAAGGTAGTAAACTTACCCTACTTGCATGTATTTGATATTTATGCTTGTGTTGTGATGTATGTGATTGCTTTACTTGATTGTGTAGAGTATATTTGAATAATGAAGCTCTGCTTCTATTTATGCCATGGCCATGAGTATGTTACATGAAACATTGAGCACGCAGAAATGCCATTATGTGGCATGCATCTAGTTAAGGCTAACATGTCATGCACTTAGCATATATCATGCATGCATTATGATAATTGTTTACTATTGAGATTCTTCCGAATCTCACCCTCCCCCAACCAACCATTTAGAGAGGTGAAAACAGGAAGTGTGCTAAGAACAGAGAAGAGGTCTGCATGTAGAGGAATGTAGTGGTGGATCGAACATGAAATGTGTCTATTGTTTTTGTATTAAAACTTAAACACTTTGATAGCATTGTGTGGCTACATAGTGGTATATGTAAATGAATGAACTAAGTTGAGTAGAGAATTGCCCTAATTGAATTAAAGGGAAAAACATAAGAATTGATGAGTAATAACAAAGTTGTAAACCATTACAATACGTTTCCACAAAAGTTTTAAAATTTTCAGAAAAACTCACTCAACTACAGATTCGAATCCTGTTTTGAGGTTGGGATTTAAAAAGTGCTATAAAAGAAGATCGCTTAGTGGTTCGAATTTGCTGCTTAAAACTCATCAAAATGAGTGTAAATGTAAGGTGTTGCATTTCTAATTCTCACTCACCTCTTAACCACGTTTTCCTCAGAATTGGAAATTCTAGAATAAATCCCAAATCTGTCAGTATTCCTCAAGCAACATTGAAAAATTCATAACTTAATCTAGAAAAATCCATTTGAGGTGGTTTAAATTCTTACATGTAACCCTTTAAGTCCTCTATAAATTAAAAATATTAGCTATTACCAACTACAGGGATTACATTACACGATACTTGACAAATCCTTACTGTCTCATAATTCATTCCAGTTTTGTCACCTAAATTTAACAAATCATAATTCCCTCTATAGCCATCCAATTATGGTGTTCTATGACTCATATTAAAACTTAGTATTTTTACTAACAACATGTAAAATTTCACAGCCATTAGACTAGGTTTGATTAATCAAATTCAAACCCAAACCAACCTGACTTCATCGAAGTCAAATCTAGTAGCACCTCAACAACACCTTTAACTCCAATTTTTAATAATTCAACCCAATCTTACCAAAATCATTCCCATAGACTCTTTCTACATAATTTTTCATGTATAATACATTTATTACCTCAAATTTGACAAAATCCAGTTCCTACCCTAAAAATCTTCCATGGCCAAAAATTAGGGTTTTTAAGCCAGAAATTTTGCTTTCGGTTCTAATGTTTCCAGAATCGGTTTCTGACCTTAATCATTCACAATTTTTCGTTCTAAACCTATTAGAAACCTAAAAATCATCAAAATCACATTTTTCCCTGTGCCCTGCTCTGACCAAAATCAATGTTAGGGTTACCACGAAGTGATTTTGCAATCACAATCTATAAGACTTGTCGAATTTCATTTCTATCATACTAAAACTTTTTCTAACATCATGTTTATGTTCATATAATCATTAAAAACCTTAGATTACATATTTTCCAAAATTATGGCAGCAACATAACCTCATGAAAAACTTAGCAAAACCTCAAAATATTATGCTTAAATCAGAGTTTAAACTTACCTCTATCCGGTGCAATAGCACGTTCTCACTTCTTCCAGATCCCATAAATTTTAAATAGTACCAAACTCCTCTTTTCAAGAATCTAAAATAATAGAAACATTACTCTCGGTTAGAGGAACAAGTTTGGTACAGATTCCGGGGAGCTAAAAACATGATTTTGGGGGTGAAAATCACTCAGAAACACTTTCTTTCTCTTGTGTTCTTCAAGAGCTCGTCCTCTTCTCTCCTCTTTGTTTTTCTCACTATTTTTCTCTTATTTTTCTACCCTCTTGGACAAAATTTAAGTGCTAGAGCTAGGGTTTTAGTTGTCACATGGCATGCATAATACTTGGTCAAGAAAGTGTCCAAGTGTCCTAGCACTTTTTGACTAACTTTTCCCTTATTCCATTTCACTACTACAAAAGAAGGATTTAGTGGCGCCACTCTTATGAAACTTCTTTAAGAAGTACCATAGATAATTGTGTATTTTTTTAAAAAAATATTTAGAAGCTATGGATCTTCCTATTATAAGTGTCATAGCTAGTGTTAGACTTGTGTGGCACTTGCCTAAACAAGCGCCATACAGGGTCTTTATTTAAAAAAAACAATAAAGGGCTAGCTATAGAGCTTGCTTAGCAAGCGCCATAGCTAACCTTAGCTTTTTTAAAAAAATCAAGGACTTGTATGGCATTTGCTTGATCTAGCACCATACAAGATACCACTGTACCTTAAATATTTCAAGCCATTGTGACTTTGAAATATTCAAAGTCATAGAGGGCCTTAGAAGGCGCTTATTTACTAAGCACCTTTAAAAGCCCCCTGTGGCCTTGAATTAATAATTCAAGGCCACAGGCTACCTTAGAAGGCGCTTGGAAGCCAAGCACCTTCTAAGGGTAGCTTTGAATTAATTCAAGGCCATGCCTTGAATTACTTGAATTAATTCACGGGACCGCCTTAGACGACTCTTAGAAGCCAAGCGCCTTCTAAGGCCATGGCCTTGAATGACGCTTAGAGGCCAAGCGCTTTCTAAGGCCTTTTTTTTAAATTCTTTTTTTTAATGAAGAGAAGCTATGGCACTTACCTAGACAAGCGTCAAAGCTTACCTGAAGCCTTGTATGACACTTGTTTGAGCAAGCGACATACAAGGCTTACTTTTTAAAAAAAATTTGCCCAGCCCGCCATATATGTTTTTTTTGCGCACCCTCAATTCCTTATTTCCCATAATCTTATCCCAAATCTCTACTCCATTAGTTCCCACTCCTTATCCTTTCGTGGGACTCACCACCTTTCCTTATCATTCTTCTCACTCCCCTCTTCCTATATAATATGTCCGCACTCCTTCTCTCTGTTTTGAAGTTGCGGCGCCATTGTCCCACTACTCCCTCCTCTCTTTTACTGCAGCAAGTAGAAGTTTCCTTGGTCTCTTCACTTCTGTTACAATACAAAGCTTGGTCTCTCACGTGTTTTTTTTCATCTTATCTCGACTTCATACAGAAGATCCCTAGCTTGTAAGTCTTTTTTTTATACAGAAGCTTAAGTCCGTACGTTTTTTTTTCTAAAGTTAACATCTGTCATGAATTTTATGTGTGTTTATTCACTTAAAATTAGTTATACATTACAATTTTTGTAATTAAATACATTTAGTAGGGATTTTATGAATTAGTTATTTATTTTGAGTTATTTCATTTTGGTTTGATTCTGGTTTGGTTTTATTCATTTTGCTATGGATTTTGACTGAAAATACAAAGGATTTTACTAGGAAAAGGAAACAATTACATAAATTTATTTCTTAAAAAAAACTTTTTATGGCACTTCTTTGAGGAAGTGTCACACTTCCTATGACGCTTTCTTAGGGAAGCTCCATATGAAGCTATTTTTTTTTAAAAAAAAAGAAACAAGCTATGGCGCTTCCATAAATTTAAAAAGCTCCATAGCTTTCTTTTATGATGCTTCCCAAGTGCCATAATATTTTTAAAAATAAGCGTCACTTATTGTATTTTTTGTAGTAGTATTTATGTCCTAGCCGACTTGCCCTCCAAGTAAAGAAGTGTATGGCTTAAGCTAGCATGCATATGGAGCAAGAAGGACATCCTTGGGGAGAAAGAATGTACAGCCTTATGGCTTCTCCAAGAAGACACAAGTTGTAACCCTAATTTCTTATGTGTACATATAAGATTAAGCTTGAGTGGCAACCTCTTGTAAGTCCACCTTAAAATAAAAACCAATATGTACATATATGCCTAAAATGCGCCATGTGTGTCCCCTAATGTGACGCCATGCATGTACATGCTCATAGGTATTCTTTATCCTGTGAAATACACATCTGCTCTAAATTTCTTGATGTTACACCTTCTTCGAGATATCACAATCTCTCAGCACGTGAAGAACATTATCTACTTCCTTTGAGCATCTGCAACAAATGATAAGGGATTCCATAACAATTTTGCTCCTTCTCTTAGATGTTAGAAAGCCATCAATTGCAGCCACCTATAGAAACATTTACACCTTACGAGGTCCTTTCCACTCCTTCCAAACCATCATCCACTTCATTACTGAACTCACAATTGTTTGCACAGCTCAACAACATTGAATGAGTTTGATCCCCCTCCTTTCCAAACTAGTCTATCATGTCCATCTTCTGTATAAGGTAGCAAAATCGCTCTAACACTACATAGAACCTATTTTTGTAGCAAAAGATCCAGCCTTCCAAAATCATATTCACGAACTGTCACTTAATCACTTATTGTTGCTTCCTCCTCATCTCCACTCAGTCTCCTTATGCATAACTCCTTCAACAATCTCCATTTATCCATCCACTTGTCCTTCCAAAAACCTACCTTCAACCCATCATTCACCTCCCATCCTATGTTCCTTATAATTTTAGCCATAATTCGCCTAGTTTCTCCCACAAGATCGAGTCAGTTCCCTTCACAGTAAGCTTAGTCATCAAATTGACATTCCTCCCATACCTCCCAATAAGCACATCAAAGCTGAGCTTCTGCAAATTAGCTACTATATCCCACCCAATCTTGCATAAAAAGGTTGCATTCATTATTTTCATGCCTTTCAATCCAAAACCACCATGTTCTTTTGGGAGACACAGCGTCTTCTACCTTATTGTGTGGATTTTCTTTCTTCCTTTGTTATGGCCTTACACAAACTCTCATTGCATCCTCTCAATATCCTTGCATACAACAGTCGGTATATCATCATGCAACATGTTAAAGACATGAACTTGTTGTGTTATTGGTGAGCCTTCTTGCAAATGACAAGCTTTTTGCCTTATAGCTACAAAGTTTCTTATGCATTTTATCAAACAAAAACTGGAAATTTTTCATTATTATTCTTCCTTAAAATATATGTGATCCCAAATATCTGCCAAAATCATTCTTTCACTAGAATCCACAAATTTCTATCAATTCTACTCTTTTAACCTCTGAGGCATTCTTGAAAAACATCACAGTTGTTTTGTTAATATTCACTCTCTATCCCCACATGTTTTTAAACTCTTTTAGGCATTTTAATACCATTTCTAACTGTTGTGCTTCTGCTTCACAAAACAATAATAAATCATCTGCAAATAGCATATGAGAGATAGGAGTACCCCTTCTTCCCATCTTCAATACCCTCCAATTACCCTTCTCTACTTTGTTCCTAATCAAGTACGTTAATTTCTCCATTCCTATAACAAAGAGATAAGGGGATAAGGGATCCCCTTGTCTCACTGCCCTTGAGGGGTTAAAAGTATCAGACATAGTCCCATTCCAAAGCACTTTTATTGAGGCAGTTTCAAAGCATGCTGCTATTACCTCAATTACATTCCCTGGTATCCTAACTTCATCCATTACCCTCCTTAAAAACCTCTAACTCATTATGTCGTATGCTTTCTCTCAAGGTCAATTTTATTTGCCATATATCTCTTATTACCCCCTAGCTTCCCTATATAATGAGCTATCTCTCTAGCTATCTCTATGCTCTCTTATATACATCTACCCAGTACAAAGCTCATATGGAATTGTTCAATTAGTCTGGGCAGGAAAGGTTTTAACTGGAACACTATCATAGTGAGATTGGCCTTAGATTATTCATAGTTTCTACCTTGCCTACTTTTGGAATCAACACTATCATCGTTTTATTAAGCTTTTCAATTTTCATCGGTTCTTCCAAAGCTGCTGCATTAATTCAACCATATTTCCCCCCACTAGCTCCAAGTTTTTATGATAAAAGTTGCTAGCAACCATCCTTTCCAGGCGCCTTGAAAGCACCAATGTTGAATATTTCCTTCCTTACCTCCTCTCTGCTTATCTCCCTTCTAATCCTTCTAGCTTCCCCCTCATTCAATCTATCCCACAAATGATGAGTTGTACACCACAGTCTATTCACCTCCTCTTTGGTAAAGAGATTGCTAGAATGCCTCTTAACCATGTTGATTAATTTCTTCCTTATCCTTAATCTAGCAGCCATGTGCATCCTTTAACATTTTAATCTTGCTCCTTCTTCTTCTACGCACAGTTTTAAAGTGATAATATCTAGTGTTACAATCACGATTCCTTAACCACTCCCCTCTAGACTTCTGAAACTATTGTACTTTTTCTTGTTCCAACAACTCCCCTACCAACTCCATCTTCAAATTTTCAAGGAACACATTCGCACCCCCATCCAAACTTCTTTGAATCCCTTCTAGCCGACCATCTAATACTCTTTTTCTTTTTTTCAATCATCCCAAACACCTCCTTATTCCATTTTTTCATTGGCTCTTTTTTCTCCTCTAAACTTCTATAAGCCTTAGTCTCCCTATTCCACACATTCCTCAACATTTCCTTAAACCCCTTATGGCTTAAACATATTGCTTTAAAAAGAAAAGGCCTTCTCAACCCTAAATTCTCACTTGGCTTCATCCCAAATTGTAATGTATGGTGGTCAAAATATACTCTAGCCAGCACCCTTGCCAACATGTTTGGAAATTTATGCTACCATATTATATTACACAACCTCCTATTAAGTCTCTTGAAGACTCTCTCTCTCTCTCCCCCCTTGCTATTTTGGGCCCCTCCAAGTGAATAAAGGCCTTGCTGTCAACAGCCGTCTAACATACCCCTTATTATTGATATTAATTAGAGTAGCAATGCGCAGTTCAGCGGGTACATAGGAATAGCATAAATATATTGATATCATTGATACAATGTGCTTAATTATATTACAGAAATTCCCCATAGGGGTATGAACATAATAATTACAGACCTTAAAATAATAAAAGGTCTTCAGATAACTAATTGCTTCTCCTGATATGGACCGAAAGCTTTAGTTGCTGGTAATTACAATTCTTCCCTTTGAGTCGCTGCCTAATGCTGAAAACTTTATACATTTATGGAAAGGGTGAGATTCAAAGAATCTCAGTAGTAACAAGCAATCAAACATAGAGAATGTGAAAATAAATATGCAATGCACTATGTTATGTAAGATGCAAACTCATACTATATTGTGTGCATACTGTCCAAAGCCAAACGACTATTTGCAACCCTCGCTTAACTTGTGTACCATCGCTGAATCCCAGACCACAGCTAGGTCGTGTACCCTAAGCATTGTCATGTTACAGAAGATGGCATAGATAAAGCATACAATTGTTCATATAGTGTATGAAAGAAAGAGGTACTACCTGGAATGTACGCTTTCCTTACATGTCTATTGGTCTGCTACTGTCTATCCAGCTTGGGCTACTGATATATTCTAAAATTCTAAATTTAGGATAAATGAGTTATTACTCATTCATAATTCATTCTAAACTCATTGTGTTGGTTATCTTAGCTTTAAAATGTTAAATTACCAAAATGCCCCTCGAGACCCGATTTAAGCCCATTTGTACCCAATCAAACTGTACTGTACCAAAAATTATGACCCAGGTTAATCCTACACAATTTCATATGTAGAATCCATTTTTGACCTCATATTAATCAAATTCATGCCCAAATTATGAAAATACCCCTGATAGCCCATAACTTAGGGTTTTAAGGGTAATTTTGTCATTTCACATTCTAAGGCCTTTATACTTCAAATTTTACATATTTCCTATACAATTTTCCATTCTAAACCCAATAGAATCATCAAAACCATGAAATTTCAGCTCAAACCCTCCCAAACAAGTCTGCCCAAAACTTATAGAAAAATTGGGGGAAAGTTTTATGATTTCAATCCATAAACCACTTTCTTTTCACCTCTAATCACATATGTAACCACTTAAACACCTTTTAACACATGATTAATGTGAATTTGGGCAGCACATCCCAAAATCACAAAACCATGAAAATAAAGCCATAATCAACAACAACCACCAACAACAATCAAGAATCAACAAGAGAAACTAGGTTATTGATATTACCTCTTGATTCTTCCACTTTCTCTCTCTAGGTGACAACTTTCTCTCTATATCTTCCCTCTTGATTTTGCTTGCTAAACATGATTTCCAAGGTGAAGAAGAGATTGGAAGAGGTTCTACATGCATTAGAAGGTAAGAACACTTGAATTCAAGCCTCTTACCTTGATTCTTGCTTCTTGAACCCTAGCTCTTCTTACTCTTCCTTATGTTCTTCAAGCTCTCATCTCTCTCTATTTTGTTGTTATTGGCCAAAAATGAAGAAGAGAAAAGAGATAAAGGCTTCTTCAAAATATCTCTTCTCTTGCCTTAATTAATATTATTTTATGGTAATTTACCATGTACATGATTTACTTGGCCATAATTTTTCCCTCTTGAATTAATGTAAGCCAAGTAAATTCATTTTATCTTGCTTTCCCTTGTTGACCAAAATATCTCCTTAATTTGGAGAAAATAATTGTTTCTTGATTTATTGGTCAAATGATCATTTTGCCCATGCAATTGTTTTTTTCATTTTAGTCGCACTTTTGCTGGAAAACTAGCAAAATTTCCATCAAACTTTAAAAATTCATATCTTTATTTACAAATATCCAATTGATGTGGTTCTAAACGCTATGTGACCCTTATTAAGTCTATTTTTAAGAAAAAATATAGTCTTTAGCCAAATAGAAGCTTAGAATTCCTATAATATCATTTGTTGGATGCTGCCACAAAAACTTACTAGTTTCACTAGGCTAAATTCAAAAATACACTACTCTTAGTGTACAGTTCTTAATGACTTATATGACCTATCAAATTAAAGCTTGATAAGTCTACTTTTATTTTGAAAAATTTCATAGGCATTAAACATCATTTTTCTATTTAAAAGTGTCACACAAGATTGCCACGCAAAAAAAACACACAGGCAGAAATCTCAATTCTTACAATTTGTGTTCCAAACATAATCATGTTGCGTGTGACTACAAATTGCCTTGTTTTGTCATTTCAAGTACTCTTTAATTCACCATTTTATTTCCTTGAATGCCACAAAGGTATAAGGAATTTTAGGGAATAAAATTATGCCTTCCTGAGACACTTGCTAAACCGGGGCTTAGCAGTCTACTTGATTCAGACTTATTCTCAAGCCTCTAGTCCAAAAATTTGGGATGTTACACATGCTGCCTCAATTTCTATAATTTCATTGTCTCTTGTTGTAATGAGCAAGCCAAGAAACCACTCTTTAGCCTCTGACGCAATGGGCGCTAAAGTTCACTCTCAACCACTGTTACAAAGGACGGTGGAAAAATCACCCCTTGAACTACACAAAAACCCTAGCAGAGAGATAGAATTGTATAAATTTTCTTTTTAAATTTTTTTAATAATAAGGGTGTTATAGTCTTTTCATAAATTATGTCTATTACAAAATAAAATTAATGTAAGCATTCCATGTAAATGTTACTTCATATCAAATCATAATTTTAAAGCCCTTTCACTAGATTTGGGAATACGGTCCAACATGCGGGTTGCGAGCCAGACGGTGCAAACTGGAAATATGCCAACCCTAACCCGCAGTGGCCTACAGGCCTAGATTTTTTTTAAAAAAAATAGTCCCCTATTTTATCAAGATGGTCAAAATTCCGAGACACACATACATGAGTCATCATATTTGTCTTCTTAGCATCAACCATTCCAATTATAAAAATTTAAAAATAAAACATGTAATTCAAGAGATAAAGTTATCAACTTTTCCAAAGTCTATAAACAAAAAACATCAAATCATTCTCAAGCAATCAATATATAATAATTTGGTTTAAAGAATGAGGAAAGAGGCTGAGATTTTTTTTTGTCTCTTTGGGAATGGGAGGTACCAAGATGGGAATATGGGACTTATGGGTTTTGTGATATTAGCATATTCCAAAAAAAACAAAAGAATTGTGCCGAATGGCCCGCATCAACCTGCGGGCCGTAAGGCTAGGGAACTCCCAACCCTAACCTTACCCATACCCGCAGGCTAACGGGTTGAGCCTGCATTACTGGATCTACCTTTCACTCCAACTCCCACTGCCATTCATAAAAGAAATACTTACATAATCTCAAATTGCCAGCTAATCTAAACTCATATCAATAAAAATATTCCAACTCAAATAGTTTTAATCCACATGTTAGCCTAATCATTTTCATTTTTTTATTGCTTTTAAAAAAATATAAGTGCCTAAGGTTACATGATTTCAATTACTACCATCCTTCACTTTCTCCCTTCCTACACTCTCCATTTTCTTCTCACATGCAAGGATCAGGTCATCCTCTTTCTACTGTAGTTTCTTTCACTCTCACCCTTTTCTCCTTATCATCCTCCTTCCTTCCTTCCTCGTTGTTTTCTTTCTTTTTTAATAAGACCCTTACGTCGATTCCAATATGAAATCTACACAACCCCCCCCCCATATTCAACTAAAGCAACAAATCAGAAATCAAATAAGGTCCCCTATTTAAATTTGGGTTAAGGTGAAAAAATACCCATGAGCATTTACCAAAAGTGCATCCAGCGCCATATACTTTTTAGAGGTGCAAAAATACCTATAAATATTCAAAAGGGTTAAGGTGCAAATTTAACAGCCAAGTTTTTTCCAAGGGGCGTCTGGCACAAATAAGTTTTAGAAGGGGCAAAAATAACAATGAACAATTAAAAAGGGTGAAAATTTAATAAAACCGTTAAATTTGACCTAACGGCGTTAAATTATAAGAAAAGAAAACCTCTAACGGCGTTAGGTCAAATTTAATAGTTTTGTTAAATTTGCACCATTTTTAATTGTTCATTATTATTTTTGTCCTTTCCAAAATTATTTGTGCCAGATGCCCCTTGGATAAAACTTCATTGCTAAAACTACACCTTAACCCTATTCAAAATTGGAGGGAAAATGCCAGCATCGTTAAATTTAAGCTAACCCGTTACTTTTTGGTAGTGGGACCTACACTCTTTTTTGCATATACATATCTAATGGCATTAGATTAAATCTAATGGTACATGCATTTTTGCTCCTATTTTGAAATTTCATGGGTTTTTTTCCACCTCCAAAAAGTATTTGGTGTTGGATGTACTTTTCGTAAAATTTAATAGGTATTTTGGCACCTTAACCCTTTAAATTTTAATAAACATAAATACAACTCATTCAATCAAAATTTCATGAAAATTGATTCCCATTTACTAGGAAAAAAAATCCCAACAACCAAACATGTAATACCTTATTTCCAATAGCCCCAGATGAGTACACATGAGTAGTAAAATAAGTTGTGAGATCAGGATTCAAACCCGGACTACCTAACTTTTGAAAATGTTCACAAATCTCCAATCTCAACTCAGGAGTTGAACCTAAGGTTGAGAGGATTTTTTTTCCATAGGGTAGAAAAACTTTTCAATTATTTGCACAAGTTTCACTATGTCACTAAGTCTCATCATCTCTTAGTTTCATCATATCAGAGTATGCAAGCGATTCTATGCTTAAGTCTCACGTTTCATATTTTAGTCATGGTTCCTTTATCAAAATTAGAGTTACAAGTAAATGGTTATTACTTTCACTATTACTGCATTTAAATCAAATCATGTTGGTTATCTAAAGCAGTTATAACACTTTCTGCATAATACAATTCTGTATAGTGCAGTTCACTGTTTTCAAGAAACTAGCAAATTTTTCAGTCAATTTTGGAAATTCACAATTAATTTTAAAATAGCACTAAATGAAGCTCTTTCAATTTAAATTTGAGGAAAAATAGTTTTAGGTTTTCCCAATGTAGACAAATCATTCCCAGAAATTCGTTATATATCACTATTCCGGATTGCTTTCCAAAAAATAGGTCATAACTTCAACAATTTACGATTAATTCTAGGAAACTCTAAATTGAGTGGTTCCAAATTATATACAAATATATTTCAGTATAATTTCACATAAAAATACTCAATTCTAGCTACCAAAGTCACAGAATTCTCAGAATTTTTCCAAATACAACATATTTCAGATTACATTCCAGAAACAGGGCTCAACTTCAAAAATTCATATCTCTAAATGTACTTGTCCAAAAATTACAAACTACATATCAAATTAAATCTATGTGTCTATAATTTAATTCTGGAAAGTTTCAGAATTTGTGAACAAGGTTTGACCCCTGAAACATCACGTACAATAATAGTGTTCCAGACAGGAAGATTTAACAACATGTTCATGCACACCTCTTAAATTTCCAAATTGATATAGAAGCATCCAAAAATCATGAACACTTATATACCTACACAATTTTTCCTTTTGAAGTCAATGGAATCATCAAAATTACAAAATTCTTACATCTTCATCATGTCACCCATAGGGCAGTAAGTTAGGGTTCTTAGGAAGAGTTTGTTATTTTCTTGTTTTCTCTTGCTTAATCACTTCCTTTCTACTTCTAATCACATGATTAGCTACTTAAACACTAAATGAAAATGATTTAGGAGAAATTTTGGCAGCATTTACCCTAGGGTTTCATCAGCCCAAACTTGAAAAATAAGAGAAAATAAGCTAATATCCACCAACAACAACACCAACAGCATCCAAGGCAAGAGAGGCAAGTTTTGAAGTTTACCTCTTGATTCTCGGTCCTTCTCTCTCCTAAAATTTTTTTGAACTCTCTCTCTCTCTACACTCTTGATTCAACTTGCTATCCATGGTTTTCAAGGAGGAGAAGAGGTTAGAAGTGGTTATAGTGTGATTAGGAAGCTTAAACTTCAAGATTACAACTTCCTTACCTTAGATTTTGGAAAACCTAATTCTCTTGAAGCTTGAGTTCCCCTTTCATTCAGCTGTTGTCTCTGTCTCCTTTGGGTCTGGTTTGATCGAAAATGAGATGGAAAATATAAAGAAAAGGGTGTTATAATAGATTAGTCAAATGGCTTTATAAATTGTGAGTTCTTATTGGTCTAAATTTCCTTTTTATTGTCCAATATTTCATTTCATTTTTCCCTTCTTCATTTCCACTGAAATTAATAAGGAATGAGGGAGTATATTTTGCTTTTGAATCCTTAATGTTATCTTACAATTTATTGACCAAAGTCCTATGCCTTTACTTTTTGACTTCTTTTTCATGCTTTGATTTTTCCTTTGGTAATAATATTTCAAAATAGACTTAATAATTACCAAGTGGCCATTTCTCTTTTTTTAATTCTCATTTAACTGAAATTATTAGGAATATTATGGAAAAATAATTATTCCTTGATTTATTAGTTAAATGACCATTTTGCCCTTACATTTTCTTTCATTTTCGCACTTAACGCAAAACTGGGTAGAATTTTCATCAAACTTTGAAAATTCATATCTAATTGTGTAGATGTTCAATTAGGATGGTTCCAAAGGCTATGCGACCCTTATTCAATATAGTTTTAATAAAAAATATAAAATTTGGCCAATTGGAAGCCCATCATTCCCAAAATTCTCATTTTGGAAGCTGTCACTAAAAATTCCCATTTTTACTGGGCTAACTTCAAAAATACATAACTCCTTGTGTACAGCTCCAAATAACTTATATAACCTATCAAATTGAAGCTTGATAAGTATAATTTCATTATAGAAATTTTCATAATTTTTGGACATCATTTTCTCCTTGAAAAATGTCACACAAACACGACTGTCATACCAGGAAATTCACCGGTAGCAACACTACTTTGTGTGTATTATAATTACATTGTTTTGTCATTCCATGAGCTCTTTAACTCACTATAATACTTCCTTTAATACCTAAGGGTAAGAAGGAATTTCAGGGAATTCTACTATGCCTTACTAGGATATTTACTAAACCGGAGTTTTGTAATCCACTTAATCTATACTTAATCTCAAGCCTGTTGTCCCAAAATTTGGGATATTACAAAACCTGCATTTCTCCTCTTTTCATTATTATTCGCCTTGCCTTCTAAGTTTATCATTTCTGGAGATTCTAATCTCCCTCCCTCCTTCTCGATCGATTCCTAATATATCACTCTAGCATGCATTTTTACCACGTTTACATGAATAGGTAATGGTAGATGCCGCCATCGATGAAGGGAGGAAAAGGGAGAATGAGGATAAGGGGCAATAATGAAAATCACTAAACCTAGGCATTTTTATTTTTTTTTTAAAACAAGAAATTAATAGAAATGATTTGGTTGACATGTGGATTAAAATTATTTTAAGTTGGAGCATTTTATTGATCAAAGTTCAAATTAGTTTGGCGCTCGAGAGTTTGTACGTATTTTTCCCGTTCACAATCTCAATCCATGGAAACTCAAGCATACCTACCAAACTAACATGTCATGAAACTTTTGTTTGTTGCATGTTACCCAAAAAAAAAATTAACACACGTAATGTTTTAATTTTTAACTTTAAACCCTTTGCTTTTTTTTTTTAAATGCCTATGAAAGGGATTTTAGCACCTTATTTAGTTAAAAAAACTAATCGATCTCTATTAAATTGAATTGGAAATTTTCAAACAATTTACTAGGAGAATAAGTGAAGGTTAAAAGTTATATCAGGATGAATTCCGTTAAAAATGCTAAGAAATAAAAAAATATTATTAGTTTTTGAGTTTGGTATATATTTAGGTGACCAATGATGATTGAGTGCAATAAATATAAAATTTATTTGAAAAGCTGCAGATATAACAAAATTGTTTTAGTTATTGTTATATAGCAAGATCGATAAAAAAAAGTTTGAAAATTAATAAGATTACCTTCAAGATTTGATTCCTTTAATTTTTTTTCCATCCCTTAAAATTCGAATTTAAAACTTATCACATAGTATAATTATTAAGAAACGATCGAATATATATTTTGAAAGCTAAAATAAAATTTAGGAAAATACTTAGGTTAAGTTCTTTATATCCATTATATCAAGTTCTCTAATCACATGTTGTCATGTCTCCTATTTTAACAATGTTATCATTTAATTATAAAACCAACCTTAAAAAAACATAGGTAATTTAATTTGTTTATTATTTTACAATTGAGGGGATTAACCCAATTACAAGGGGAGGGATTGGACACCCTACAAGTGGAGGTGGGATTTAATAGGAATGTAAAATATAAGAGGGGTAAAATGTTATATAATACATAAGTTATAATCATTCATTACAAATCTTATACATACCACACAATATTAAAGTTGATATAAAATTTTATAGTTTACAAAGGTTTATAAAAGCACTCTTATAATTAGATCATTTTATACTCATAGAATCAAAAGGAGTAATATGAAAAATAAGAGCTAAGTCCGCTTATTAATTGATTTTAATTATACAACTATCATTATAGAAACAAAAAAATATAAATTAATTTTATGAGAAGGAAAAAAGAAAAAGACATAGCAACACAATGAAGCCAACCATGTTTATTACATGTTAGATAAAAAAATAGTGAAGTTTGTATGGTTTTATTATTATTATTTTTTAATAACTTTTTGATCAATTATTTTTGGAGTCAACAAATGGTTTTTTTTTCCCCACTAAAATTTCTGGCGGGAGCCACGTATCCTAAATAATATAATGGAGAAAATATTTCACGTAATGTTTAAAAAAACGCTATATATCTTAGCACAATTTTAATGGATGACCCATATACCTGGCCTGACCATTAGCAAGTTGCTATCTTTGGTCTAAAATATAAAACTTAGATATATAAATGGTCCACTCTAATTCTAAATTTAATATTTCAGTTCTCTCTATCTCCTACAGATATAATTTATTCCTAAAATATCCCTACTAATTAAAAAAGAGAATTATCAAAAAGTATACACACAAATAATCAATTTAACTAATTTTTTTAATATCCGTAAATTATTTATCTAGCTCTTATTTAAGAAATTAAGGTAATTTTTTTTTAATCAAAACATATGTTGTTACATTGGTAAGCCACGTGCCATCCATATAGCATGCATCAAATGACATGAGTTAAAATAGAGATTTCGCCATAAAAATACTTGAAGAGACGTACCCAACACCCTAAAATTTAATAATGTGAAGCAATTACTGCATGCGGCATAATGTTTAGGGTGGCAATGGCTTCCCATTCTAACTAGTGATATTATCTTAAGTTTATATATATATATATATATATAGACATGTGTGTGTACATATACACACACACATATGTCTATATATGTGTGTGTGTTAACTTTTTAACTGAGCATTCATCGGTAAAATAAATTTCCGCCCGCAATAATGGTATATTGATCAACATTAAAAATACATTTTCAGTTAAAAGAAGGGGGGAAATGGATGTCATTTAGGTTACCAATTAGTTATTCGTCAGCTGTTAAAAAAACATGTTTATATGCCTATATTAACGATCAATTAACAGTATTCTCACATGTCAACTAATGGTGCTAACTGAAAAAGAGAGAAAATTCTAAAAAAATACAAACAAAATTGATAAAGAACAAAATGGTGTGGTGAATTGCTGAAATTCTAAATCAGACCGTCAGAAGGAATATGGGATTTGGAATTGTGGACGAAAGATGAGAATGCCCTGAGTGAAGTGGCAGGCAAAAGAAATAAGAAGGTGCACGAGTGGGAGGAAAGAGACTGAAGCTTGCGTGAAAAAGTGACGAAAAAGAGGAAAAGTGACAGAAATGAGTGCTGAGCCATGGGTGAGCAAATTTGATACATAAATTATTTTTGTGTTGTGATTCTTTAATCTACATAGAAAATTGGTTGTGGTTTGTGATTGAAGTTTATCATATCAGAGGTTTTGTTTTATAGGTAAGGGGGCTTTTAGGTGAAAATGGAGAAAAGGTAGCGGCTTTAATGGAATGGGAGAATGTTCATGGTTGTGTGATCGATTTCATTGTATTTGGTTGCATTATTGTTGAAGATTATCCCTTTTTTGTTCTTGGTGACTGATTAAGGGTTGAAAGTTGATGAGTGTTGCGTCAGTATAAACTTCGCGTCAATAGTAAGGTTGGAGGAGGGTGTTGATGTTATTAGTAAAGATGGAGATATGAAAAGATATTGTGTTAGTGTTAATAGTAGACGCACGATGATGATATGGGGGTGTTGTTATTAGTGAAGATTGAGATGTTAAAATAGATTGTGTTGTTGTTAATAGTAAATACAGGGTGATGATATAGGGGGTGTTGTTAATAGTGAAAATTAAGATGTTAAAACATATAGTGTTGTTGTTAAAACAACTATATGCTGGAAAATTTTGCCAATCGGACTTTTCTTTCTGCCACCTATACTACTACAAAAGGGACTTTTAACTTCTGTTTTTATTAGGGGTGTTCATGGGTAAGGCTGGGCAGAGCAAAGCCCTTGTCTGATGCCCTGCCCAGAGGATCATCGGGTTGCATTTTGTAGCCCGATGTCCAACCCTACCCGATAGAAGCCCAAACATTTTTGGATTGGGCAAGGCGAAGCCCTATATATGATGGTTAAATAATATATAATATATTGATATACATCATATACTATAATTAAATATTTTATTTTATTTCCTTAATCTATCAAAAAATCAACTAGTTATTCTCCTAATCAGGAACTTTTTAGAAGGAATGAGTCATCTTTATTTTAAAGACCAAATGTAGTATTAATTATATTTTTCAAATTAAAATCTTCCCTATTTAGGGTTGACATTAATTTTTCTTCTTCACTACTCAAGATATAATTCATTGTTTTAAATGTAAGTAAATTTGAATTTGTTTTATTATCACACAAATTTAATGACTTAACTATCACTGCTACAGAAAATCATGATATATGATGGTTAATATCAGCCATAAATCACAATTTTGAACCGTTTGGCACTATATATAGTCAACGCAGATACATTACGGTTCCAAACCGTTATTTATTTTGGACATAGTATAACGGTTCTAATATAACACCTATTATGGATTGAATCTCGATGAGGCCATGATATATGCATTGCTGTGATAATAACTAATGGGCACACGTAAACAATATTAATAATATATGGTAATGCTTGCATGATATAAAACGGTATCATATTGACGACCGTTATTTATTCAGTAACATATAATGATTCTTATGTAACAATTGTTACTTTTTAATAAAAATAATAATGGTGTCATGTAGACAATCGTTATGTATTTAGTACATTAATAGTAGTTTCTAAATATGAACCTTGAATTTTTATAATAAATTATGATTATTATATAATAATCGTGATATATGGATGTGAGACTCTTCAAGTGAGAGTTTCTAAGCTAGTTGGACTTATTTGTATATAATAGAACAATACCTCCCATAACAAGTTGTCATACAATTTAAGATGGACCAAGACATTCCAAGCTTTGTGGAAAGAATTAATGGCAACTATTGACCCATATCTATGATAATGTAATTGTTAACCTATAAATTATGTCTCTACACAGGAACTAACTCTGGAAAGCTAAGATTGAGGGGGGGAAATGTACAAATATCTATATTGGAAAGGACACACGGGGTATGCAAACCCTTAAGTAGAGCAAGGGAGTATGCAAACCCTTAAGTCCTTACAGCTTTTGCTATGCAAATTTCATGTTTTTTTTTACCCAGTCATTGCTTTAGCTTTACTAGCTTAATTGCTAAAGAGACACAAAGTATAGGTGATGAACACTTACATTAAGAGATATATAGGTTAGAAGTGCGATTGATTCTAGCCATAAAGCCTAGAAAATCTTGATCCATCCTAAATTATAGAGCTACTCGATATGAGAAGTACTACTCTATTAGAGTTGAGACCAATTAAATGTTGAATTTCATATAATAATGTTGAATTTCAGAGTTTTTAACTTGGTGTCACCTACTCAATACAAAAACATAAGAAGAACCTTCGATCAAAGCAATAATGGGTTTTTAAAAATAACATAACTTCACAAAAGTAATTTAATATGTCACATTAAATGCTTTATTGCATCGTGACTTCATAAATGTTGCAGGTATTCACTTGTTCATGTATGACTCTCAGTATAACTGAACTAGTTTATTCATTACATCCCTGTTAATCTTTTCAAGGTAACTTCTAGAGATATGGATACTTTTAAAAAAGGAGAGGTAATTTCTTAAGGATCAATATCTCCCAAAATTACTTTGAAAAAGATCAATAGAGTAGGAACCTTCAGTCAAAGCAATGGGGTTGACAACTTCATGTAACAGGAGAGGAACCTAATGTGAAATGGATGAGGGAAATCATAACTAGGCCTAGCTAGGGCTCACAAATGAAAACAACTCATACGACATTCACTGAGATAAGGGTCAAATGTATTCACTAGCTCGGCTGTCGTTGAGAAGTCAGACAAAGGCTTTTTATGGTAGGATTCGTTTTAAAATGACTCCCGACAACAAGAAAACACAACAAGAGTCGTTGGATTAAGATGTTTGTGGGTTTCATTCAAACAAACTAAGTGTCAAGTATATTTTGTTTCAAACTTTCAAATAGAAGAGGAATGGTAAGGTTTCTTGGGTTATCGTGCCTAAGACTTTACATCACGATTAGTCTGTAAGAACTGTTATTTATTTATTTATATTTATCACGGATTTTTGTTAATAATTGTTATGTATTTCACTTTTTCACATGGTATTCCAATAAGTGACATGTTTTACTTAATAATCGTTATGTATTTCACTTCTTTTTAAAATTTTGGTGGTTGATTATGCAACCACCATTTTACAAACAAGATAAAAAAACAAAAAGACAAAGTATATAAAAAAACTAAAAATAAAAAGTTATAGAGATGTTTTAAGGATATGATGCACCATCAAATTCTTCCTTCTTCAATAACTTGTCATCCTTTTTGTTCAAAGAGCGAATGAGAGTGGTAAGTTCCTTTAAGTACTGGTTTATGCGTCCTTGCTCTAGCAATCTCTCATAAGTAAACATGGACCATCTGATAGAGCTCATAGGTTGCGTGAACGAACCATTTAATGCTTATTGGTGGAGGGAGTTCATCTTTCAGTTTGTTCCTGGATGATGAAGAAGTTCTCTTGTGTTTGTCCATAATTTTGGTGAAGAAGAATAAAAGCTTACAGTTGGCTATGAGAAGTGGAAAAGTAGAGTTCAGTTTTCGGACGTTTATATAGCAAGGGTTTTATGGATTATCGAGCCGTCATGTCCTTTATATTTACAGATCATTGTATTTTATAAATGATGACGGTTGGTTTTTAATAACCGCTATTAATTTGTCATTTTTCCCGTGCGAGTTACATGCAGTTGTTTCAATAGAGCCGTTATTTATTTTTGTATTCATGATAGTCGTTAAGAAAGAACAGTATAAGAATTGTTATTTATTTTATTTCATGATGGTTTTTCTATAAGAACTGTTGGATATATTCTTTTTTTACAAAATATTTAAAAGAAAAAATTGATAAAATGGGGAAAAAAGAATAGTGGCGAGTAGCTTAATGAACTGATGAGATCACCAGGCCACTTGTCACTAGAGGATTGGCTAGGATCTTGGCCAATCTTATACTTATCAAGTATGATATCGGCCTTCTTGTTCATACTTGAGAGGTATCTAAAAAGCCTCCTCACAGCATGGCTTGTCTGTTGTGCATGCCGTAACATTTCCTCCAGCTGAAGAAGCATAGGATGTAGAGATTGAAGAGGAGGGGTCGGATGTGGCGGCGATAGCGGAGGCGAATGTTGGGGAGGAGAAACAGGAGGTGGAGGTTGAAGAGGAGAAAAAGGAGGTGGTGGGGGATGATGTAGAGAGTTTTTTGACATCGGCGTTTCGTCATGGTGATTAAGCTAGAGAACAAAGAGAAGGACGATAAAAAAAATGTAGGAAAAAAAGTGAAAATGTGGAGTTTAAATAATAGACATTTGGAAGGGACGTGAAAAAAGCATCATTGCACGTGTTTGAAGTTAAATAGGGCGTAATGAAAGGGTGCTTAGTTCTCCTAACAATTATTAGATAATGATGAGTCACCCATCATCAGAACGTACGGGGAAGAGGAAAGCTTTTGAAAGCTTTAATTAACATTTATTAAGTTAGAACAGTTAAGTATGTTTACAAGAATACTTTAAATTTATAGTTCTTAATTAATAACCATAAATTATTAAGTTGTTTTTTGTTAACTTCATCTCCCTCCTTCAACGAGGAGAATGATGTTTTTTTTTGTTAACTTCATCTCCCTTCTCCGATGATGAGAATGAGGATGAGGATGGCAGGCAAGAATATTTTACGATTCTTAATTAATAACCGGTTAACTTCATTTTTAATATTTAAAAAAACAATGATGATATTCAGTCATTACCACTATTGTCCTTCTCATCCTCATTCTCATCATCAGAGAAGGGAGATGAAGGATCTGACTGCAAGTCATATTCAACATTATTATGATGAAGTATGTGGTTCAACTTCTTGTTCAATTTATTGGCGTATGCCACGAGACGCCTTGTGTAGCGGTCAAGGCTTGCCAACATCTGCATCGGGGCCTCCAATTCAGGAGGAGGAAAAGGAGGCGGAGGAGGAGTTAGTGGTAGTGGTGAAAAAGCTCCTTGGGAACTTTAAGTGCTTGTTTAGATTAACGATTAAAGCCTTCAAAAGCAGCTTTTCAATCGTGATTTACGGTATACAAGGTAAGTATGTGAGATGAGTATTGTCTCGACTTACATGTATAAATACTTTTGGGCCTCCCAATCGCCTAACCAAACACACACTAACATGACGAAGGAGAGAAAGAGGATGCTAATAAAGAAAAGTAGTAAAAATCACAAGGAATGTATGAGAGGTCTAACGAATTACGAAGGGTTATGACTTATGACTTATGAAAGTCTAACAGATTACGAAGGACTATGACTTATGACTTATGAAGGACCGATAATGTTATGAAGGGTTATGAAAGTGTTAGATGACAGTTGGTTCTAAAGACTGTTATGTTTCATTTTCGCTGATATAAGAGGTTGGAAGATGAATCGTTTTTAAGTGTGACATGACAGTTATTTTATAAGAACCGTCATGTGTGTGTGTGTGGTAAAAGAAGAACTATCATGTTTATCAATAAATAAATGATGGTTATTAATTAGAACCGTTAGTTTTGTGTTTTTATGGATTACGCCTCTCAATACATGACAGTGCGCATATTTAATTGTTAGGTTTTAGCGTTATATATTTTTACGCGACTTCTACCTTGATATGCATAACATTTATTCTCTGTAATAATTATTTATCAAACGTTATATATGTTCAAATATATAGTAATGTATGTCCCCTCCACTTTAATGAGGTAGTTGGAGTCACACTGTAATGGAGATGGGAGGAATATTTTGAAGGGTTGGAAACAAGTAGAGGGAAAAAATAGTAAGAAATATTTTTTTAAAAAAATACTTCAAATGTCTTAAAAACACAACTTCAAAGACAACAATTATTTTGTTTCATTGCAATTTACATTAAATTAGATTCTTCATGTTATCTTTAAAAGAAAGGACATACAAAGAAACGAAGGGAAAAAGGAAAATTATAAATTAAAATTATATAATTCTTTTGATACAAAATATATTATTTTAAAAAAATTAATACTATGTATTTTTATTAGGGAAAATTATAAATAAATACCAAATCAACTTGCAAAACCCCAAAATGTCTATTAACACTTCAAAAAGACTTAAAAGTACCAAGTACCAAATGGTAAAATGGTAAAATGGTAAAAGTGTCAAAACTTTAAAATTCCACTTTGGTACTTGGTACCTTTAAATCTTTTTGAAGTGTTAATAGACATTTTGGGGTTTTGTAAGTTGATTTGGTATTTATTTAGAATTTTTCCTTTTTATTATCTCGAATACAAATATAAGAATTTATAATATGATCAATATCAATAAATCACTATACAGCAACAAATGTATTATTAAGTATTATAAAATGAACATCATTTTTTAATAAATTTTTAAGTTATTATCTATCCCATGCCTTTGCTGTGAAAAAGATATATAGTTAAAATTCAAAAAAGAAAACAAGAGACTCTTTTTTTTTGGGGGGGGGGGAGAACAAGAGACTCACATAGTCTCATGATTTAAGTTATCCCATCTAATAATTTATCCTAAAAGAAATATTTTGAAATTACAATTATAAAAGTCTTCAATTAATTATTTATGTTTGATATTTTGTTTATGTGACTTTAAATCAATTTTAAGCTGTATGAGGAATTTATCCTAAATAATTATTTGGAATCTCTTGGAACAAAATCTTAGTAGAAAATCATTTGCTTAGCTGGATGGATGCTGGCCAGATAATTCCACTCAAAATTCTATTGCTTTAAAATTAGGGAAAATGACAGCAAAATAATTTGGAAATATCAAAATGGTAAATTAAGATTTTTTTTTTCAAAACAAATTAGGTTGTTAAATTTCAATAATCTTAATTAATTTGAAATTTTGAAATGTTGTGAAATGACGTTGTTGCCCTCACTTTTTGTTTTTGTGTTTTTTTTTTTAAACCTTAACACCCCTTGTTGGCAGCCTTGCCTGCGGCTGATCACTGGTACTGCTGATTGGTCGCTAAAGTGCTAATTAGCGGCCTACCATATTTTTCAGAATTTTTGAAACAAACATAGTAAATATTAGTAAAACTATAGTAGCAATAAATAAGGTCTCTATTGCTGAGTATTTTCTAATAACTACTTTGGTTTCGCTACAAACTAATTTTGTTTAGGAAATTTGAAAAATGAATTAGGAACCAAAGTAGTCAATAACGAAATCAAAGTAATAAATAACGGAACAAAAGTAGTTATTAAGAAAATGTCAGCTATAGGGATATTAATGACTATTTTAATTTCACTATTTACTACTTTAGTTTTGCTATTCACTACTTTTATTGTTTCAAAAATGCAAAACCTTTATTAGGTTGACGGATCTCTGATAATCCACTGGCAGCCTGTCACCAGAGTTCCGATGACCTTGTCGGCACATAATATATTTTTTAAATTTTGAAACAAAAGTAGTAAATTGCTACATTTGAGTAGTTAATAGGAAAACTAAAGTAGTAAACATGGTCCTTATTGATGAGTATTTCCTAGTAACTGGTTTTCCTATTAACAACTCTTATTTAGAAAATTCAAAAAACGTATTAGAAACTTTATCGGTGGCCAACTAAAGTAGCCAATAATAAAACTGAAATAGTAAATAGCCTAAACAAAAATAGTTATTATGAAATAAACAATAACAAAACCTATATTAGATTGTTGGTGCTCCAGCAACCAGCCACATGCGAGGTCACTGGCGCGGCACGGAGCTTCAGCAACCAGCCACTAGTGAGGGGGCTTATGTGACATTTTAAAAAAAAAAAAAATGAAGGGTAATGATGTCCTTTTCACAACATTTTTAAATTTCGAACTTCGATTTCAACGCACCCTCAATTGTCCTTTTTATATTTCCAAGCTATTTTTGTGGTATTTTTCTTTAAAACTGAGACCCAATCCTAGCGCTAGAAGTGATGCAAAATAAATTAATAAAAGCTTGAATCTGAATATTTCATGATAGTTTTTTTTTTAAAAAAATCATTTGCTCAGAGAGTTACACTGTATACAAACAATGATCTATGGTACAATTTATCTCCATATAAATTAGTAAATTACACGAGGCATATATAAGATATTTCCACATACACACACGTTTTGTATACCCGGTAAAAAAAAAAAAAAAGTTTTGTACATCCTTATCCCTCAAATTTCTTATTCATTGTAATTGACAGAGTATATGGAATTTAATCCATTTTTACTTATTAATCTAGTATTTTATAAGAATAGCTGGGCTCTGGCCTCTGAGTCATTTTTTATATAATTGATTTAAAATTAAGTATTAATTCTATGATACTATTTGGGGGAGTAAAAGAGAGGGAATGTACTTTTTCATAAGTCACCGCATTAGATTCATCACATCAATATATAATTTTATTTCTAGTATGTTGTTTTATAAATAATTATTTTTTAAAATTTTTGCTAATTAAAATATATAATATACATTATATATTAAATGTTTAAGATGCAAATTTACTCTTAAAGTTTTCACGGATGAACGATATTACCTTGTAAGTTTTTTTAGGTTTAATGTCTCCCGGAAGTATTAAAATAGAGCAATATTGCTAATTTATATTAAAAAATTAATGGTTAATGTCAATTTTTTAACGGAATAACACAACATTGTTATGTCTGGAAACTTTTGAGGTAATATTAAACCTGAAAAAACTCTCATAGCAACATTGTTTCTTAGCGAAAATTTACTGGGCATATTTACACCTTAATCTTATATTAAATAGGGTTTAACTTAGAAAGTTATTATATCTTTTTTTTAATATAAGATTCACTTCAACAAAGAAATTGAGCTATAAAATAAATCTTATAGTAAGAACTGAATCTATTATTAAATCCTAAGATATAGTTGATGAGATTAAAGATTTTTCTCGATTTCCTATTAAACATATTGAGAGTGAGTTGTAAATAAAATCAAAATAATATTAGATATGCAACTCTCCTTCAATATTTTGCTATTTCTTTCTCGAAATAAACAATAAAATAAAGAATATAAATCCCAGTGGATTCAGACTCAACTACCACTTATCTCACACCAAGATGGGGAAAGGGTGGGGCGTCTCCTTTCCTTAGGGGTTAAAAACAAATTGGAAAGATGGTTAAAATTTAATGTGCAGACATAAAAATGCTTCAATAAATAAGAATATTACGGGAAAGAAAAAATTTAATAGGAAGATAAAAATAAAAATAAAAATTAGGTGAAAAATCCCCCATTATAAAATTTATTGCCTAAAAGTATCTAAAGATCCATGTCATTGAACATGTGTAACTTATTTTTAAAAGATGCAACTTTTCTTTTACTACGTGCAACATATTTTCAGTTGTGTGTCCATAGATGGCCATAGAGAAGAGTTGCACTGTTGAAAATGTGCTCCACATAGATTTTTAAACAAATTATAGATAATTTTGAGCAATAAATTTTATATTAATGAAATTTTTTTCAAAAAAAAATATTTAGAATAAATTAAAAGTCTTCAAATGCACGCCACAAACATATCTTTAGGAGGAAATATATATTATATGCTCACACGTTAATTATACATCATACAACTAAAAAGACAAAAAAAATTTTAAAAATATATCTAATGCGCACAATGATAGATACGTGTATTATGTATACACAGCCTCTTTTCTCTTTTAAAAGCTTCAAATAATTAAATTTTTTCAGGTAAAAAGAAATGATTAAATTAAGAAAATAAAATATATGAGAATACTATTATAAAACTCAGTTTGTTATTAAAACCGGTCTGAATCGGTCAGTTTGAGTTAAAAATTGGCAAACTGGTCATCTAATTGATCTGGCCCGGCCTGTTTGATTAGTTCAATATTTTTTATTTAGAAAATAATGTAATTTATTTTTATTTTATTTCAAATTTTATATTAATAGCCTTAAAATCTTTACTTTCTCATCAGTCTGACCTCAAATTAGTTCCGGTTTGACTTCAATCCGACCCACCAAATTTTGACTCACTACCTCAATCGGTTTAATGGTCGATTTGAATTTAATAACCTTGTGACTCACCGAGCTTATAATTTTTGTACTTTTAGATTACAAAATCATGTAAATTCCCTCTTAAACTCTCATGTTAACTACATACTATAGAAATTTCATTGTTGAATAATATAAATTACCAATATCGATAGATTTAATTTTCAAAATAATTGAAATATATTTAAATTAATTTTTTTAATTTTTTATATTGTAATTATTTAATTGTATACTTTTTATAGTTTTTTATTGATAAATATAAACTCTTACAATTTTTTTGTTAAAGCTCATGATCCGAATTTAAGTCATTGTCGCAAGTTTAATTAAATACGTAAATCTGACTATCATATAGAATATATATATATATATATATATATATATATATATATCTCCAAAGTATAACTTAATAAAAACAATTAAACCCATTTAAAAAAATTAGGAAAAAGAGAGAAAAATACTGTAAAAATTTATAAAAGATAAATAAGGGTGTTGAATTTCAATAATTCTAAATAGATTTATTTAAAATTTTGAAATGTTGCTAAATATGAAAAATTACTTAACCACCCTTATTTTAAAAAAAATTCTCAAACCCCCTTGTTGGCCGCCAGTGGCAGCCATCATTGGAGCTTCAGTGACCTTGCCGAAGTTCTGGCGGTCTAATACTTTTTTTTATAAATTTCTCAAGCAAAAGTTGCCAATATGTGTATACTTAAATTATTAATATATATAATAAAGTAGTAAATATAGTAATTGTTGAATATTTTTTAATAACTACTTTAATTTTTCTATTAACAATTCAAATATTCATATTGGCTACTTTAGTTTCAATATTGACTATTTTTGTTTCTTTAACTAAAGTAGCCAGTTAAAATAGTCGATATCGAAATTAAAGTAGTCAATATGAATATTTGAGTTGTTAATAGCGAAACTAAAAAAGTTGTTAGCAAATATTCAAAAAAATACTATGTTTATTACTTTAGTATACATATTAACAATTCAAATATACATATTGACGACTTTTACTCAAAATATTAATATATATATATATATATATATATATATTAGACCGCCAAAGCTTTGGCGGCCAATAAGGGAGTTTGGAGATTTTTAAAAAAATAAAAACTTAAGGGTAGTTAGGTAATTTCTCACATTTAATAATATTTTTAAATTTCAAATCAGTTAATTTAAAATTATTGAAATTCAACACCCTTATTTCTCTTTTATCAATTTTGACAGCATTTTCTCTTTTTTTCTTTAAGAAAATTAAAGTTTATAATAATGGGAATATATAATTCAAAAAGCAGGCGAGGCATCGAATTTGCCAACTTATTTTACACACACACATATATACAGAGGAGATCAAGGTTTTAGATACAAGATTCAATAGAGAAGTATAAAGGTGGGGAGGCTCCGATTCGTCGACGATCAATGGGATCCACTTCGACGACCAAGTTTACGAAGCACAATTACTTGAGAAGCTTCAGTAATTTCAATTTCCAGTGCTGCGGCAATCTGTCGCCGGAGCCACACTATCCGTCGATGACGAGATATCCAAGAGGCTCCTCGCCGGAAGAGGTGTTGAGTTCGCCGGAGGCCAAAGCAGTTTTCAACGTCACCGGAATGACGTGCGCCGCCTGCGCTGGGTCGGTGGAGAAGGCCGTGAAACGCCTCCCCGGAATTCGCGACGCCGTCGTCGATGTCTTGAACGATAAAGCTCTGGTTCGTTACTTTCCGGCGATGGTTACCGTAAGTGATTCTTCCTCTCTCTCTCTCTCTCTCTCTCTCTCTCTCTCTCTCTCTCTCTCTCTGTGATGCATTTCTTTTTTCATTGCGTGATTCTTTGAGGTGATGAAATGGTTTGAAGAAACTGATAATTAATCTGATCAGAAGAAATTGATATGCTTGATATCGATTTGGTTCAACAACACTTTTACAATTCATACACACACACTGACACACACACACACAATCTGGGTGTTTGTAATTGGTTGTATAAACTGTGAAGGAGTTTTCTTTGTCCCTTGAAGAATAACAAAACGATTTAATTAAAGTGACCTTTCTTTACAGTTGATTAGCGTCTTTTAATTCATGTTGGTCAAAAGAAGCTTTTTAGGTTACTGAAATGGTTGAATTAGTTGCTTTTATTAAAAAATCAAATAATTAAATAGTAATATCCTTTTTACAACTAATATAATTCATTTAAAATTATTCTTAGTAGAAATTTATAAATATTTTTGGTAAGTAATCTGCAGGCATTGAAATATGTATTGATTTGATGGCAAAAAAATTTAAAAAATTTGTCTTGATTTTAGTAAATATTATGGGTTATCCTGATCACATAACAATCCCTCGGCTTCATGTCATACTCTTATTAAGAAATGACTTTTTGTTGTTGCGAAATTATGCAAATTATTAATACATCTAATTAAGAGTAAGATTGAAGAGAAACCAAAAAGTATTAAACATCAACTACTATTCGTGAATTTAAAAACCAAAATATTGACCCTTCATCAATAAGTGATCGGAGGATGGGAATTTGTTGAAGTTTGCCTAAATTGTAGAGGGAATATTAAGATACAGAGACGTAAAATTTACTTGTTTTCACTAAGTTTTCTTGAATACAGATTATTTTTTCCTTTTTTTAGTTTTATATCACTTCATGGGAATTAATTTCAAATATTCTTTTTCAATCAGATAAGGTGATGTTTCGTGAGCATTTAAATCTTATTTAGTAATATATCATATATCTCAGAAAAAATGATATAATGAAATAAATATGTATAAATTCTCATATTCCATTTTTATCTTTATTAGATACATATTATCAAGCATTTATGTATTCGAAAAATTCTTATTTGTTTCTTGTATATCAATTGAACAAAGCATTTTATTTAATTAAATGGTGAATCCAGCCCTTGTATTTTTTTGCTTTTGTTGAAGCTTTTTTTTTTTTTTTAATGAAGGGATACTTAGTTAACGAAAATGAACTGTAGAGAATAGTTAGACATATTTCTATATGCAATTTGAAAATATTCAAGCTCTTTCATTAAACATAAGCCGCATTTAATCAATAGAAAATAATATTTTCATGATACATAAATTAAGATATGTATATACTCCTATTAATATTATTATTACTATTATTAAAAAAACTTATTTTTTCATTATTTTTTACAGGCATAAAATACATTTTACATTTAAAAAATGACATTATTTTCATCTCTCTTTTTTATGAAGGTCTTTGGAAATTTTCACAAAATTGTTTTCCATCCTAAAGCAATGAAACAGTGGAAAACATAATAATAAAAGCAATGAGCTTTGAAAAGAGATTTGATGAAGATAAAATATATAAATATATGACTAATATATTGGTTCAGTTTGAAATCACTTGCTCTGACATCCAATCCTCATAAATAGAGGTAGAAATAGATCAGGTCAAGCTAGGTTTGTGCCTTAACAGGCCTGGCCTATTAAGGCACTGGATAGCCTAAGTCTAGTCTGTGGCCTGTAACAGGCCTTTTTTTTCGGCCAAAGCCTGGCCTGTTAAGGAGGCCTGTAATTAAAAAAAAAATTAAACAGGCTAACAGCCCACAGGCTTCACAACAGACCTGCTTTAAACAGGCCGAAAACATGTCTATTTCAAACAGGCCCAATTACATAAATCAATGATCCACTTGAGATGAGATTTGGGAATGAGAATTATGGGATTTAGGGTTAGGATGTGAGGTGTGTGAGAATTTTTTTTTAAAAAATACTTTACAGGCTTAGGCCGGCCTGACAGGCCTAACAGGCCTGCTAATAAGCCTGAGCCTAGCCTTTTGAAAAAAATAGGCCTCGAAGCAAGTCTGAGCCTGACCTTTTAACCTAACAGGCCAGGCCGCAGGCTCCTGACAAGTCGCCTGATATGTTTCCACCCCTACTCAAAAAGACTTTTCACTGTACTCAAACAAGTTTAAAATAAGGAACTTGCAAAATCACAAGACTTTTTAGTTTTGATTATTTATTTTCTTAACCCTTACAGATGAGTGATCCTTACAAGATAAAGAAAATTAAATGTTTAAATAACTCTTATTAAAAGATACAAACTCTTAAGAAAAAAATATATGGATTTTCAAATGAGAGTAAATGAATGTTCAGATATTTCAAACTTAATTTTTGGACCAATTAACTTAACTGTAGTCGTGTTTATAGTTTTTTTTTTTTTTTAAAAAAACTAGTTGTTAGAGACAACATTGTAATTATTCAAAACCCTAAAGAGATGTATGACAAAAATGCATTCTGAGAGTATTTTGGATTACTTTCTAACTTTTGTAAAACCATATGCATATTAACTCATTTCAAATAAAATGAATAATACTCATACTAAAAAAAAAAAGATTTCTAAGACTCTTTTATATGCTGAGATATACTACAAATGAATAAATTATCCAGGGGAGGCCCTCTCTAATATCGGTGGTTGTTTTTGTCAAAATTTTTGCAATGAAACCTCACAAAACAATCCTTCTTAGTATTGTTTTCATGAAAACAAGATAATTAATATATCCAAAGGCTTTTGATATATTTTATAGGGTTGATGTGTAATTTTAGTAATGAATTTTTGTCTTAGGGGTGTTTGGCATAAATAAATTTTGGAAGGGGTAAAAATAACAATGAATAATTAAAAATAGTGCAAATTTAACAAAACCGTTAAATTTGACTTAACGCCGTTAGTGGTTCTCTTCTTTTATAATTTAACACAGTTAGGTCAAATTTTGTTAAATTTGCACCATTTTTAATTGTTTATTATTATTTTTTCTCTTTCTAAAATTTATTTGTATTAGACTTCAGAAAAAATTGGTTATTAAATTTACACCTTATCCATATTTTATGCAGTATATTAAACAAAATTTGAAATAGACATACTATTCATAATAATTTATTCATTTCTTTTTTATCGATGGATAATGTATTCATTTCTTTGATGGGTATCAATCATACCAATCAAAAGCTTTTTCTGTGTCATTTTGCTTGATTCGATGCCAATTATAACCCCACTTATGTTAAAATTATAGAGTTTTTTCCCCACAAGTTATTAGAACAAACCTACCTTTATTTTTTTGTTTCCAGTTTATTTCCCTAATTCATTTTTTTGGAGTGAAGTGTCCTTTATTCTTTCTTTTAATTATCTGTCTCCCATCACCATCGATCTAAAAAGATATAATAAATTAAACTGGTTATAAAGCAAATAAAAGCGATTCCCATTCTCTACCACGTATAATCGCAGGAGCAGGAATATGATTTTCTTTTTCCTGTATCTCTCTCTTTTTTTTTCTTTTTTTTTAATGAGTGGATGAATGTCAGGACTAGTACGCATATTTCTTATTTTTATCAAGTGAAAATGTTAGAAAAGCAGCCTGAAAAATACAAAAGGACATAGAGGTGCACTAAAATTCACTCATTAAAAAAAAAAGTTTTTTCCTCCGATTTTAAAATTTCATTTTGGAATCTCGCACTTTCTTTGTTATTAGTGAATTTTGGTGTACCTCTATGCCTTGTTGTATTTTTCAGATTCTTTTTTATCATTTTCCCTTTTATCAATTGGATCAATTGGACAGATTGATTCACATCAAAAAATTAGATAGATTGATTTTTAAAATATGCATTTAGCGCAAGTCACGCCTCTGATTTACTCATTAATATATAAAATATAAGATAATATATATTTAATTATTTCTCTTTGAATGATGAAAGTTAATGGCCGTCTTTGTAACACTTATAGAAAATTTTCGTCAAATCCCAAGTAAAGCAATTTACTATAATTAAGTCTGTTAAAATCACAAAATTATTAGAAATTCCCTTGGGATTATAGGGTGAAAAATTCTAATTGTAAAACCACGCAGATGCTCTTACTCTCATTCAATTGTCATTGACTACCTTTACTATTGTTAATCATGCTCCATCATTTGTCAATTCATGCTTTTTCAACTAAAATATGCCCCACTTATCAATTCATAAGTGAAAAAACATGAATTAACAAATAAGAGAACATAAAGGATAAGACCGTCTTTTTATAATTGGAGTCTCTTACCCTTATGCCCCTCATGATTTTCTAGTAATTTGGTAATTTCAAGTAATCTAGTTGTAGTAAATTGTCTTACTTAGGACTTTAGTGCAATTTTTCCTATTTTTATTTTTAATTTCACTTTTTCTTCCATTTTCATTGAAATGATTCTCTCCTTATTATTTTTTTCTCTTTTTCTTCTCCTCATCTCATTCTTATTATTAGATCAAAAAATAAGTGGCTGAAGTTTAATATTTTATAAAAATATTTTTGTTTCTCATTTTAAGTAGTTCACAATAGTGAACTATTCAGATCAAATTATAAAAATTTAGATTTATTTATTTTTTGTGATATTATAACAATTTTGTAAGATATTAAACTTCAACCGTTGAATAATATTTAATTTAAATGTAGAAATGAAATGAGGAAGGAAAAAAGAGAGAGAGAGAAATGTTGAGGAGAAAGTCAGATTTCATTGCATTTTAGTAGTTGCTTCAACTTCAAGCCAAATTCATCATGAATTACGACTGTTTAATTTATAAAAACATATTAGAAATATTAATTAAAATTAAAGCTAAGTTTCTTTTATTGGATTTAAACTTGAATAATTGTATTTGAAATTTTTATAACCTATTTGATTTGAATAGTCAATACATCATATATAACCTATGACAAATTGAATTATTATTTAATTAAGAATAGAGGATTCCATTTCTGAAATTTCGTGAGATGCAGGGAAACTTGAGGGAAAAAAACAATTTGGATTGTTTCTTGATTTCAACTTCAGAAAAATAAGTCTAGTTTTTATAATCAATTAATATATTTATAAAATAAAAGAGCATAGAAAGTTACCATAAATAGAGATGGAAACACAGTTTATATTGGCACTCCCTCTTATGTATAAGATACAGTTTTTGAGGTATACTTGACGCCATTGATAAGATACACTTAAAACATGTCTAAAAATTTGACCCATTTTTTCTCCTATTTAATTATATTTTATATCATACATTATTGAGAAAATTTTATATAAAGTTTTCTGAAATAGAAAATTCAAAATCAAGTTGTTAAATTTAAAAAATCCTTAATTAAGTTATTGACCTAATTTAGAATTTCAAAATATGGGTAAAATAATTTTATTATCCTCTCTTAGTCTCATCTATCCTCTTAAAAGATTTTTATTTATTTTTAACTTATTTTTTCAATAAATATATATATCAAAACCAATATATAATTAAAAAAATATAATTCACTTAAATTAAAGAAATTTTTTGTGTTCTAGAAGAATCACTAAAAATAATTAAAGCCAAAAAGTAAAAGAAAAGAAAAACCCCAAATATTAATTAAATGATTTTTAGTTAAATATTATGAATAGTAAATTTTATTTTTGGAAGAACTTGAAAATTTTTTTTTCTATGAAAAAAAAAATCAAACTACATTAATCACATAATTTTGACTTGTGTGATATCTATATTGCTTTTTTTTTAACGATGATGAAACCCTTTTTTTACGTTGTTAATGAAACTCTTTTTTTTTTTGCAAATATAATGAAACTCTCTTTTATTATATGTAGTTAATGGACTCTTTAATATAGAGTTTGATAAATCACACATGTCAGATTTTTTTTCTTGGGATTAACATAGTTTGATTTTCTTCTCGTAAAAAAATTCAACTCAAAAATAATTTTTTTTATTCTTAGTATTAAACTAAAAATCATTTAATTGATATTGGAGTTAAATCTTTCTTTTTTCTTTTTTACTAGAATTATTCTTGATAATCCTCCTGGAACACAAAAAATTCTTTGATTCAAGCTAGTTATATTTTATTATATTATATGTTAATGTTTATATATGTGTATATATATACTTGTTGAAAAAAATAATTTACAAAGCAATACAAATATTTTAATAGGAGAGAAGAAATTGGAGAGGATAGTAAAGTTATTTAATCTACATTTTAAAATCTTAAATCGGGTCAATAACTTAATTAAGGATTTATTAAATTTAGCAATCTGATTTAAAATTTTCTTATTTCAAGCAGCTTTATGGGATTTTCCCTTAATTATTTCTACACATATATTTACCTATTCATTTTTTCTCTCTTATTCACTATGTCCCACAATAAATAACGGTATTATGGGAAAACAAATACATTTCCACACATTTATCTATGTAATTTGGTTATTTATTTTTTATCCATGCATGATAATTGATTTATCAGCCAGAGACTCATCTACAATAAGTTCTTGGCTTGCACATCCCACCACAGCTTCTTTCTTTTCCAAGAAAAAAAAAATTGATAAAACAAAAACATCACATAATTCAATTTGAAAGAAAAGATATATTCACATCCACAAGATTAAAAAAATAATAAAAAATACATATGATTTTTAATTTATTGATAATTAATTTTATATAAAAATAAATATAATTTTTTAATAAAAGGCCAACTTTAGATTGGGCCATTAACCTATGGGTTTCGTAACTCTATCCAAAGTTGACCTGATACCAAATGCAACCAACCTTTTTTGTTAGATTTAGTGGGCCAATCCATAAAGCTTAACTCATATTTCTAGTTGGCAAAAAAAAAAAAAAAAACTCATATTTCTAACTCACTGTTAAAAAACAATTGTCATTTACGTAAGTGACTTTATAGTTTATACACATGTATAAAATCCATTTTAATTTTAATAATAAATGATTTTTTGCGCCATATCTTTCCTTCGTTTTTTACCTTAGGTTTAATTTAAATTTTTTTTACTATTTACTTATTTTTATATAAGAAAGCAATAAAAACTACTCTACATTATATTCAAAGAAATAAAAGGGGGCTATTTCTTGAGCGTACGTGATGCATTATCATATGGTTGTTGATTTGGTGAGTTATACATTAATTTAAAAGCAACATGCATGAATATATATCTATAAAAAAAAATGAAAATCCTCTTCTTATCCCCCCCCCTCTTTTTCCATTTGTATGTTCTATAAGGAGTTATTGACAACTGCGCAAATGTTGATATAACTTCCCTACTAACTTTTTATCCAAGATTGCCTGCAAAAGAAAAGCCTTTATGACTATGTGACCGAATAATAATAACGACAATTGATATTATTAAGAAAAAAGATAAAGAGAATGTTTCTTTTTATTATTGACCAAAAAAAGCAAAGCAGTCAACACAAGAGACCCATAGGGAGAAAAAGAAGAGTTGTGTGCAATAATTGTATGTTTCATTGGTTTATGCTTTACGGTTGTGTGTGGGTTTAGTTGTTGTTATTGATATTTACTAGTACCACTACCAAAAAAAAGAAGAAGCTTTTTTTACACTAAATTTGTTACACTAGTTAAAAAGGAATTGGGAAAAAAAGTATTATCGATGAGATTTTTTATAAATAAGTTAGAATGGTAGTGGACCTTTTACACCAATTTTTTCTCTCACAAGTGTAAAACATTTCACTACGCAAGTTAATATTATATTTAGTGTAGAAGGCTAATTAAAAAAGCTGCTATCTTTGTATCTTTGGTTCTAAATGTACAAGTTAGATAACTGATTTGTATATATTAAAGAATTTAGTTAATTTAATTATTTATATGAAATATGTGTTAGTTCAATAAAATGCTTTATTCAATCATCATTTGCATTGGAAACTGCCTATAACAAAAATCCTTTAATACATGTCATCAATACAGATAATTTTGAGGAAAAATTATAAATTAAAGAAACAATGAATTGAAATTTTATACTTACCATCAATGAAAATCCTTCAGCAAAATCCTGTATTTCATACAAATAAGTATTTCAATACAGATAATTTTGATGAATACTTCCTATGATGTTAAATATGAGACCCAATTGATTAATTTGGGGAGATTAAAGAAGCTAAATAATTTATTTTAAAATATTTATGTTTATCATTTTTCTTTAAACTAATTTTTTTAACTTATAAATGATGCATAATCTAACGATACACATAAGTATTTCAAAGATATCATATAATATATATTATAATTAAGTACTTTATTTATTTTCATTAATATTTTTAAATTAGTAAACTAGCTCTAATATTAAAGATAAAAAATCAGAAAGTACTATTATTATTCTGAGGTTGGGGTTTCTATTCTATATTTATGTAGTAGACTAATAGTATAAAGGAACATTTCTCTTGTGGTTTAAGCCTACCAAAACTCTTTCTCTCTTTCTAGTGGTCTTGGTCTTGAAGAGGATCATAATTCATAGAGCTAACACCTCCCTGTTTATGAAGTAGTAACAGTTGTGGATGATTTAAATAGTTCAGATTTTATATATAAATTTTTATTAAAATTTTAATATATGTATTGAATTATGTGTGGGTGGGGGGCGGTGGCGGTAAACATAAAACTGGTAAATAAATATTTAAAATTAAGGACATTTAAATTTAAGAAGATTAGTGAGAGTTGATCCAGGTTCTATAGAAAGAAAATATTTTGATGCAAAGGAATTGATATTTGTTGAAGATTTTTGTCTTCAGACCTGTTTAGATCTTTTGAGCCTAGATAAGATCTATGTGTAACTTACCTTTTTTACTTTTTTGTTTAAAAAACAAAGCAAATAAAATATTACACGTGATCTTGGTTTTAAAGAATACTTATCCTTTGAAATTAAAATATTAAATTAACACAAGAAAAAAAGAGTGAGAAGTGAATCCAAATTTAATTTTTCTACTCCTATCTACTATCCTTTTTCAATCTATTTTGTATTCTAAAGTTCTAAATTTGAAATATTTTGTAATTAATTTTTTAAAAGAAAATAAATTAATTCCTAACTTCTTATAGTTTCATTTTTTTTTAAATTAGGAAGTCATAATGTTTTTCTTTTCATTCCGTCCTTATCGTTTTCACAATTGTCTCTACGCTCATAATTAATATTGACAAAATGAAAAGTTGCTACAAAATACAAAATATAATTTTAAAAATAAAAAGATAGAATAAAAATTTATTTATTATTAACATAAATATAAATTATTATACTAATAAGTAATAAATATCTCCTTTTATATTATCATTCGTTATCAAGTTCATGATTCATGATTGTTCCTCTCAATACAAATGTCTCATCTAAAATTCAAACTCGAAATTTAGAGAAATTTAATAGGGTCTTACACCAATATATAATCTTTAATTTTGTTGATTTTGATTATTTATATCCATGTGACAAATCCAAATATATGTTGAAAGACAGCCACGTCATCTTACTCAATTTCTCTTACAAGTTAACAAATTTTGAATATATGAACCAATATCTATAATTAAGAAAATTATAAGGACTCAATAACAAAAAAATATAAGGACTTGATTGAAAAATAAACATTGTGAACTCTTATAATAGGGGTTTTGTTTCTAACAGTTCATTACACAAATGAAACATGTAGGAGGAAAGAATAAAAGAGGCCATTGAAGAAGCTGGATTTGAAGCGAAGTCCATTGAAGAAGAATCAAACCAGAAACCTTCTCAAATCTGCAGAATACACATAAAGGGTATGACTTGTACTTCTTGCTCCTCCACTATTGAATCCCTCCTTCAAGCCATTCCTGGAGTTCAGAAATCACAAGTGGCTTTGGCAACTGAAGAAGCTCAAGTCCATTATGACCCAAACATTGTCACCTACAATCACCTAAAGGAAGCCATTGAAGATGCAGGATTTGAAGCCATACTGATAAGCACAGGTGAACACATAAGCAAAATAGAGTTGAAAATTGAGGGCCTAAAAACTGATCAGTCCTTGAGGGAGATTCAAAAGTCTCTCCAGTCACTTCCAGGAGTTGAAAACATAGACATTAATCAAGAAATGAACAAGGTTTCTATTTCTTATAAACCCTACATGACAGGACCCAGAACTTTCATTGAAGTCATAGAATCATCTTCAGGCTCTGGGTGTTTCAGGGCCATGATATTTCCTGATGGAGGAGGAAGAAGAGAGACTCATAGGCAAGACGAAATCAAGAAACACTTCAAGTTATTCATATGGAGTTTGGCTTTCTCCATTCCTGTATTTCTAACCTCCATGGTCCTTATGCATATTCCTGGAATTATGCATGTTTTAGATATGAAAGTTGTGAATAACTTAACTATTGGACTCCTCATGAGATGGGAATTTTCGACCCCGGTACAGTTCTACATAGGAAGAAGATTCTACATTGGGGCTTACAAATCTTTGCACAATGGTTCGGCTAACATGGACGTACTGATTGCCTTGGGAACAAACACGGCTTACTTCTATTCTGTCTATGTTGCAGTTAGAGCTGCTTTATCCAGAGACTTCATGGGCAGTGATTTTCTTGAGACCAGTTCTATGCTTATCTCATTTATTCTTTTAGGCAAGTATCTGGAAGTGTTGGCCAAGGGAAAGACATCACAAGCCATTGCCAAACTCATGGAATTGACTCCTGACACAGCAATATTGTTAAGTCTAAATGAGGAAGGCAATAATGTAACAAGTGAACAGAAAATAGATAGCAGGTTGATACAAAAAGATGATGTGATAAAGATCGTACCTGGAGCCAAAGTGGCATCAGACGGTTTTGTGATTTGGGGACAGAGTTACATAAATGAGAGCATGATAACAGGAGAAGCCAGGCCTGTGGCAAAGAGGAAAGGTGACATGGTGATTGGAGGCACTGTGAATGGCAATGGCGTTTTGCATGTGAAGGTGACAAGAGTTGGATCAGAGAGTGCTCTCTCGCAGATTGTTCGGCTTGTTGAATCAGCTCAGATGGCTAAAGCTCCGGTTCAGAAGCTAGCAGACCGAATTTCCAAATACTTTGTGCCACTGGTGAGCTAGCTATGTTTTCTTATTTTGGTTTTCAAGTGTTTCCCAGTTAACTCACTGATAGGATCCAAAATATGCAGAGAGAAATAAAGAAGAATCTCAAAAAAGTCTAAAGGAAGGAAACTGGTATATTATCCATGAATGGCTAGCTCTAGGGTCTCTAAAGTCTTCTGGAGCCTATCAACAACAATATGGATCCTTATTTGATTCATAACATCTCTTATAAAATAAAATAAACTAAATAATATGAAATAGAAAATATATAAAACAACTTCAAATAATATCTATTTCTGAAGTTTCTCTAACTCCCAACATTACCCATCATCCTATAACAATCAGTACTCTATCACTCACCAAGCTCTTCATTTTCTTATGCAGGTTATAATGCTTTCTCTTGCAACTTGGGTGTCCTGGTTCATAGCTGGACAATTATATGCATACCCGGAATCTTGGATTCCATCCTCCATGAACAGCTTTGAGCTTGCACTTCAGTTTGGGATCTCTGTGATGGTCATAGCCTGTCCTTGTGCTTTAGGCCTAGCCACTCCTACAGCTGTCATGGTTGGTACTGGAGTTGGTGCAACTCAAGGCGTGTTGATCAAAGGTGGCCAAGCATTAGAAAAGGCACATAAGGTAAGTTTCTGGCGATTATATTGTTATCTAGTTTCATCATCAATAATATCACTATAGCAGCTTCACTCATAGTGGCAACCAAAATTTTGCAGGTGAATTGCATTGTCTTCGATAAGACGGGAACTCTAACAGTTGGGAAGCCAGTCGTTGTCATCACAAAACTCTTCAAGAAGATAACTCTCCCAGATTTCTACACATTTGTTGTTGCCACTGAGGTAGGCTTTACTCTTCCCGTGCAGTAGAGGTATGATCAGACTAAAATACTCCCTCTAGTTCTAAATAGAAGAGCTAGATAAATGGTTTACTTTGGTTCTAAATATAATACCTTGATCTACTTGGACTTCCAAATTTATAATTTTTTTCTCAAAGTGAAATAAGGGGTAGTTACAAAGCATATGGTCAGAAGAAGTATTCTAGGGAAACCAACACACATTTATAATAAATAACTAACTTAAATAACTTTCTTAATATCCTCAAATTAGTTATCTAACTCCTATATTAAGGATTAGAGGGAGTATTTATAATACATATTTACCTAATTTGATTAAATTAAGGAAGTTGGTTAAGTTCGTTAACGTGACACGTATTTCTAAAACATCCTAATTATCTTCCTTAATTCCCTCATTCCTTCTCCTCCTTGATTATTGTTGAGGGAGTATCAATAGGGATAAATTAGAAAAAAATTAACAAAAATGAAAACTATGTAAATTAGGAAAAAATTGATAAATATAAAAACTATATCTTATATTTAGGACTAAGATCAACTCCCTAAATATATATTATATTAAGAACAAGAGAAGTATAACATTAGTTAAGGTAAGTGGTGTATCTATATTAGGTGAACAGTGAGCACCCAATAGCCAAGGCCATTGTTGAGCATGCTGAGAAAGCAGCAGAAGGTGATGAAAAGAACCCTGTATGGCCAGAGGCACGTGACTTTGTTTCCATTTCAGGCCATGGAGTGAAGGCCGTAGTTCAAGACAAGGAAATAATAGTTGGGAATAAGAAGTTGATGCAGGAACATAACATAGTCATTCCAGTGGATGCTGAAGAAACACTAGCAGAGGCTGAAAGGTTGGCACAAACTGGAATTCTAGTTTCCATTGATAGAGAAATTGCAGGAGTTCTAGCAATATCTGACGCACTGAAACCAAGTGCCAAAGAAGTCATTTCCGTTCTTAACTCCATGAAAATCAAGAGTGTCCTCGCGACAGGCGATAACTGGGGAACTGCAAACTCCATTGCCAGACAAGTGGGGATTGAAGCTGTCATAGCTGAAGCACAGCCTGAGGTTAAAGCAGACAAAGTAAAAGAATTGCAGGTAGAGGCACATACCAGCACCTAGTGGTGCAATGGTCACCCAATGGCCCTTACCCCCTCCCCCTGCATGATTCGAACCCGTGGCATGTTGTAACCAATAAAAAAAAAATCTAAAACAATCACTTAGAAGGACCTGTTTGGCATGAGGAAAATGGAGGGAAGGAGAGAAGACAGAAAATTTTAATGAGTTAGACATAAAAAAATTGGAGAAGTGGAGCTAAAATATTTTGATTATATTTTTTACTCTTTTGTTTTACATTTTCTCTTTATGAAAAATTCTTAACCCCACTTATCCTTTTCTATTAAATTAAACTCATTAAAATTTTGCCTATCTTCCCCTCCTCTAAACAGGCCAAAGAATAGCTGGAACTACTCCTAAATTTGAACCTTATATACATACCTTAAACAAGGTTTAATTTGTACCGACTTCATTTTCTCACAGACTTCTGGTTACACCGTGACAATGGTGGGAGATGGTATCAATGATTCGCCGGCGCTTGTGGCTGCTGATGTGGGAATGGCAATTGGTGCTGGCACAGATATTGCTATTGAGGCAGCTGACATAGTGCTCATGAAGAGCAACTTAGAAGACATAATAATTGCCATTGATCTTGCCAAGAAAACTTTCTCCAGGATTCGTCTAAACTACATTTGGGCTCTGGGATACAATCTACTGGCAATTCCAGTGGCTGCTGGAATCCTTTACCCATCTACTGAATTCCGGTTACCACCATGGATCGCCGGAGCTGCAATGGCAGCATCTTCCGTCAGTGTTGTCTGCTCCTCCCTCTTGTTGAAGAACTACAGAAGACCCCAGAAGCTGAATAACCTGGACATAAATGGTATTAAGATTGAATAATCAGCAATCAGTTGCTTTACTCTTGTTTTGTGAATATAAATGGTATTAAATAGACGACACTTAGTAGCCAAAACATCGATTATCACACAACGCGTAAGCGCCTAGAAAGGGATAACAAAATGTAGCATTATTTCTGTTAGTTCGCTTTGTCCATTATCCATTTAATACTACCTCTCGCTCCTAAATGTAGGCCTATTTTGCACTCCAAAACACATCTTACATTTAGGGTCAGATAAGTAGCTTTTATAAGTACAGTATATTACTTTTGAATGTAAAATTTTAAGGGAAAATGGCTCAAAAATACCTTATAAGGAAATTATTTGCTGATTGGTACCACGGGTGCAAACAAGCACCCCTTATGTGCAAGCATCATCCACATGTGCAAAATTCATCCCTGCGAATGTGCAAACACCATCCCTCGTATGCAAAATATCATCCACCCGTGTGCAACTTATCACCCACCATGTGCAATGGTAACAATTAGCAATTAATTTACTTACAAGGTAATTTTTAACAATTGTCCTAAATTTTAAAGTAGTTGCTTACCCCGTTCTATTCAGTCCATAACTGCAATATCCCAATTTCTTTTATGCAAGCTTTTCTGTTTTCAACTAAGTTATCTGGCATCAATATTATTGGATCAGGTTTGAACATTGTCAAGCCAAACTTGGAATAATACTTCCAATATGATTTTTTATCTATTCATAATGTCATTTGGATACATCATGCATGAATATTCCTTTGAAACAATTTTTCCATAGATGATCAAATGGAAACAGTGTCAGCAACTAGGGCTGTTTGATTCTATTTTCTATTTTTTATTCTCTAAAACAATTTTATAAAACAGTTTCTTAAAACAAGTTTTAGAAACAAAAAAAAACACTTGTTTGGATAACTGTTTTTAAAAACAAGTTTTGGAAACCAAAAAAAAATTGTTTGGATAATTATTTTTGAAAACAAGTTTTAGAAAAAATTAAGAAAAAAAAACCTACTTGAATAATTATTTCTTAAACAAGTTTGAAACCCAAAAAAATTTTTTTTTGTTGGGTTGTTGCTTCTCACAATAATTTATTTGAACCAATTCTTTTAACATCAACTTATTTAATTTATATAATTGATATTAACATTATTTATTCTAATTATATTTTTCTAATATGATTTATTTATTATAAATACCTAATATCTTATTAAATTAATAAACTAGTCTAAGTAAAAATCAAATTACATAACCAATGAATGATACAAAAATGATTTACTATTAATAAAAATAATATGATTAAAATTTAAATGGATATTGTTCTAAATAGAGTCTAAAAAATAACATCTATTTATATCAAATAACATCTAATTGATAGAATTGCAATAATTTGACCACATCCTAGTAGAAATTCGATCACGAAGTATTGACATTTCTACTGGGCTTTGATCAGATAGTCTAGACAAGTTGTCTAAATTATAACTTGTACTTTCTGCATTCCTGTTTTCTGTCAAACTTTCTACTTCTAAGTTTGTGTTTAAAGTTAAATCCTCCGCTTATGCCGGATCCATATTCTCCCATTATGTAAACAATAAATCACGTCGACTCCACTTGCGTATGTAGTTATGAATAGCACAACATGCCACCACTATAAGACGTTGTCTTGAAGGCTTGTATAATGACATTAATTTCAGAATTGGAAACCGAGCTTTCAAAACTCCAAAACAGCGTTCAATTGTCATTCTTATTTTGTCAGGTGAGTTCCTAAGAGCTGCCAACATCTGCAATTTCACAAATATGAAAGGTAATATCACAGAAAGCAATAGCAACAGTACAACCCCACCACATGCCTTTATAAATGAAACAACATGAAATATAAACGTGTAAAAAACAATACACAAAACAAATAATACTTGCATGATAAAAAAAGCATAATACTATGTTCATTCTAAGATCTAAAACTGTACTCGTGACTACAAAAATTACATGAGAACTTTTGACTTCTCTAGTAGAGCAATGTGGAAATGTAAAAGTATGAGACTCTGCCATAAGCATCATCAGATTCAGAATCAATGTCTTGTGAGTAAAGCAGAACTTACAATAGATACAAGAGAATGTCTCTAAGGATTTTTTGACATTGCACCTTCTGTCCGAATAGTGGCCTCCTTCCCTAATATTATCTCAAAAAGAACAAAGCCAAATGCATAGACATCGCTTTTGGTTGTAGTACGGCCATTACTCAAGTATCCCACATCATCATAAACAAAAGTATTCATTTTATTTTCTATTTTCTTCCTCATGCAAGAAGAATGAGTTTAAAGAGCTTGTTTAATCTGAAAAGAAATATTTCTTACTCTGGTGCAAGATAACCATGCAAACCAGTGTATTGGTGCATAATCTTACCCTTTGTCTGTGGATCATGCAAATGGCTTCCAAGTGAACCCTTCAGGGTATATTCATAAACAAGGAAGAGCTCGTTGTGACTAGCAGTATAGCCCATCAATTCTACCTTGAAAAGATTAACATAAAGGAAAATGACTCGAACATTTGAAGTGAAGCAAGAAGTTAGCTACAAAATTAAACTTGAATCTGAAAAGAAAAAAAAAAAATACCAGATTTGCATGATGAACCTTGCATAGGACCTTCATCTCTGACAAGAACTCTTTAGTTTTTGTAGTAGTCATTCTTTTAATAGCAACATCCTAAAAGGATCAAAATAAAATGAAGAATCATATGAGAAACATGCTTTCCTTGTACAAGAGCATGCTTGAATTGGCTTGAATTGTCAGCGCAAGACTGTAATTAAGAAGTAATGGAGATAGTCATGCTCTAAAAGTTAGTTTATAAGGTTAGAGGATCTAATGAAAATTACCAAGTAAAACTTGTACAAATCTCTCAACTAATGTGACCCTCAAGTTCAGTCCCTCACAAATGAGACTGTGTTATGAACACAAATCCAAAGAAAAAGCTCAACCCCATAAAGCTAACCTATTTAGAGGTAGAGCTCCTTAAACTTGTAAATTACACTTTGTTTATAAGATTTCTGATATAGAACTCATAACAATGCACTCCCTTCAAGAGCCAACGCCCTGATATAACATATAGCTATGAACTAAACCATCCACATTGGCCATAAAATAACAAACCATGCAAATAAGCGAAAGTCAGCAGCAACCACCACATCCCAATTTACACAATAGTTGCATGTCTTAAACATCAACTAAGATTATTCTTCATGATCACATCTTTTAAATTCATCCAGTGAAGCTAAAACATTCTAGCTCTATTGCTTTGACAGGGATGCGTGTAAAAGCTTCATGCTCACGAACAACAAAACACAAAGACATCTCCAGACTAGTACTACTTACAAGGAGGGATACACATAACAGACATAATAGAACATTCCCTCTAATACACATGAAATCTTTAAAACATCTAAAACTAGATTCCTACTTCTGCAGTTGCTGATATATATTCCTTCTCCTTGTGATTCAGTATTTTTCAGAAAAATCCACATGGCATGAAGCCATATAAGTAAACAAAGCAGAAAGCAAGTAAAAACATAGAGCTTTTATCAAACAAACTCTGCCAAATTCATTCCACGAATAACATGTCACTTTGTCATATCCAAATAACTATCAAGGAATATATCAGCAGCAGAAGAACAACTTTTATGACCCCAACAACTATTTCCTTAAAACACACAAACACGGGAAAAGAATCACCGACTCATCGAAGTTGCGAGTGTTCATCAAAAAATTCATCTTTATAAAAATCCGATCACTACAGAGTTAAATTCATCCCTACAAAGCCCCCAAATTCATTCCTTCTAAGAATACCTGGAGGCAAAATATTTTGAAACGGATGAATTCAGAAGATAGGTAAAGCCTATAGACTTATACTTACATAAATATGGAGATAGCCAAAATCCTCAAAGTTGAAATACCACTGAGAAACCGAACCAGGTTGATATAACAGACAAAAAGAGATATATGACCTTCTATGCTATATATGTGGAGGTAATTTCCAAGCCCAGGCCTGGAATAAGCTGCTGCATATGCTAAATTCTGAGCGGAAGGAGAGATTGGAGATGGCAACCACCGAGCGGAAGAGACCGGAGGGTGAGCGGACAGCGAACCAGCAAAGAAAGAAGAGAGAGGGTCGTCGTTCACTGTTCACTCTGATTCTTCCTTGTAAAGAGACGGGATTGAGAGCTATTGAGACCAGAAAAATGTCATCATCTGCGTCATTTTGAGGGGATAGCTTCGATTGGGGCAGAGGACGCGAATTGGACTAGAGAGAAAGGAGAAGGAGACGGAACATCAAAGAGGAGAGGAGCTTTGAGTGCGAAGAGGGTAAAGCTTTGGCCATCGAAGAAGAACGGGGTCAAAGAAATGTCGGGTGGGTTTTGTGATTTGGGAACAGAAAATAGAAAACAAAAACAAAAAAATATAGAGGTTGTTTGATTTTGTTTTTAAAAATTGTTTTTTTAAATAATAAAATAATAAAATATGTTAAACTATTTTTAAAAATTGTTTTTAAAAATAAAAAAATAAGAAGTTGTTTTTAAAAATTAAAAATAAAAATAATTTTTAGTTGTTTTTTTATTTTTTGAAGCTGCCATTTATCCATTATTGACTGTACACTACCAATGACGATAATTGCCACGTTACCACTAACTACTTTACCGCTATGTCATTTTAAAAACAGATTTTTTAAAACAATCTATCCAAACATATTTTTTTGTTTTTTTATTTTTAAAATTTGTTTCTAAAAATTGTTTTATAAAACTATTTATGAGAACAAAAAACAGAAAACATAATCAAACAAGCCTTTTTTAAAACTGTTCTCTAATTTTAGTTTTTAAAAACAAATTCTTATTCTTTTTGTTTTTAAAAACAGTTTGCTAAAAATAATTCATCAAACAGGTTTTTTTGTTTTTAAAAACAGAAAAACTGTTTTAAAAACAGAATCAAACAGGCTTAGTTTTCTAAAAGCAACTTCTGTTTCCGTTTGCAAAACCCAGTTTTGGGTCAATATTCTATTTTGTAAAATTGAGTGAGTTACCCAAATAAGCATATATCAAAATTGAGTTTGTAGGGACCGGTAACTAGTAGGCAGTCACGCACTTGATCATCCTTATAGCTCATTTGGTTTGATTTTATGGAAGAAGATTCCATGTAATCTTGACGCAACAGAATTATTATAGCACTTGGTTGGATTTATGTAATGTAAAGATGATTATATTTTATAATATTGATTACATCATTTGATGTAATCCAGATTACACTGTTAGGATTGATGAATGAGAATGCATACATACCATAATAAAGTGAAAAAGACACTATTGCTATTATAATTTTTTAATTTAACAAAAGTACCCACTCATAAAATGTTGTTAAATATTAAATAATTGCCACCATTGAATATTTTAAAAAAAGAATTAATTATATAAAAATAAAAAAAATTCCCCTACTAAAAAAATTATATTCCACCACTAAAAATATTAAAATATCCCAGTAAATAATATTCCCACAATTAAATATTAAAAAATTATCATGAACTCAATATGTATCCTGCATAATATTTCCATCATTAAATATTAAAAAGTTATTATGAACCCAACATGTAAAAAAATTACCATCAAGTCAACGTGTACATTATGTGTGTGTGTAGATAGGGGTAATTTTGTCTCTTACTATATTATTATCATATATTCTTATGTTCGATGTAATCCAACCAAACATTTTTATACATATACATAATCTTTTCTTAATGATGAACAAAACAAATTCATATAATTATCATTACATTATATTCCATTATATTACATTATATTCTATTGCATTACCTTCGACTCTGTGAAATAAACGAGCCTTAGGCCCAGTTTGGTACGTGGTACTGGATTTTGATGGATTGAGATTGTGATTGAGATTAGGACTGGGACTAGGACTGAGATTGATGCTTTAAAAATATGTTTGGTACGAAGTAATAGTTGGAGGGAATAATTTCATTAATCTTATTTAATAAATAGTCACTAATTATGTCATTAGTGAGAAAAAAAACAGAGAGAGTGATTATGCAAGGTTTTGAAATCCGGACCGGTCATTGAACCGGTCAGAGTACTGGGTTAAGGGTCAGTGGGTAAGATCGTAGTCAAACCGAAGCAAAATCGAGGCCAAACAGGTGAAAAATTGAATATTTTAGGCTTATTAATATGAAATTCTAAAGGAAAATTAAAAAACATGATTTTTTTTAAAAAATAGTGGATTGGACCGGTTTCCGGACCGGACCGATCGGTCCGGGTTTTAAAACCCTGTGATTATGTAAGATAGATGGATTCTTGGTTAAAATCAGGGGTTACTTTTATCCAAAAAATATTTTAATTAAGGATATTTTTGTCTCTATAGTTTTGTAGTCCAGAGATTGAAAACACAATATCATGGGGGAGGTGGCTTTACAACAATCCCACTTTCGTGATACTCTCAATCCCTAGTTATCTGTAGTACCTCATACCAAACGATATATTTTGACTCAATCCCTGATCTAATCCCAGTACTTACCCCACAATGCCTCATACCAAACAGGGCCTTAAAGTCTCAATCTCAATTGTCAAATTCAAAGAGACCGTATTTTGACGACTTCACCCAAAACTAATATGATTAAATCCAGTACATTAATATTTGAAGCACTTAAAAAGGACCAGCAAGCAAAACGCAGAAATAAAGTTAGTTAACTTAGTTTATATCACATATTTTTCTAAAATATCCTAATCCTTTTCTTTAATTATCTCAATCTTTCTCTTATCTGATTATTGTTGAGGGAATATCAATAGGACTAATTTAAAAAAAAAATCATAAATATGTAAAATAGGTCTTACATTTAGGATCAATAACAACTCTTCAATTATGTTTTAAATTAAGGATTGGAGAAGTACTCAAGATGTTTTACGAAATTGTTGTTCACAGGTAATAACCTAAACACAAGCAGGAGATAGATCATGAAATGCCATACGTCCACAATCATATTCCTCAACTGATTTCACACAATCTTATTCAGTTACAAGAAACCATTATTCTGAGAGTCATATGAAGCACAAAACACTCATTCCAACAAACATACATCCATTTGCTCCAGTGAGATAACAATATTACATTATCAACTAAAGCATGTAGAAAGAAAAAGACTAAATGCATGTCACAACCTTAAACTAATGATCAAGATGCAATCTGTTTTTCACATCTTCGATGAACCTCCCATCTTGTTAGGCTCAGTCCCAGAGTTAGCTTCCCTTAAACGCTGCTCTTGGAATTTCCTTTTAACTTTAAAGAGGATGTTATGCACTTCATCAAAGTGAGGATTTGTTGCAGTTCTTGTGTCCTCAATCCACTGAAGTACTTTCTTGTATGGGTTCAATATACGACTTCTATCCATCTCACCCAAAACCTAGTTGTATTCAAAGCTTAGTTAGATCCAGCTCAAGGAAGATACTTATAGTTAAGAACAAAGAGAGTATAGAGAGACAAAAGGTATTTATCACGGCGTCAATAATATCAGAAAGAAATGAGCCATATATATAGTTACCTCGAGTTGCTTGAGTTCACAAAACATGCTGATGTCTGCTATAGAAGGTTGAAAGCCACCGAGCAAGAAAGCTCCATCTCCCTTGAGCCAGACGTCCTCCAGTTTTGACAGAGAAGATAATAAAACCTTCTCTGCTTCAGCAGCCGCTTGTGGATTAAGTGGATGACCAAGAGCAGGTGCTAATACAGTATTTATAACATATGTCACTGCAACATAAGAAGAAATACAGCCTCAGGGAAAAATCAGTGACAATAAGCCACCAAATATTTCTGCAGTCAGCCATAGGTGCTAATTTACTCTCTTGTTATATCCAGAAGGAAGGAAGAAAGAGACGTACTACTACTAGGATGATTCAACAGTTTTGCGTACGTGTCTCAAGTTTTGCGATGGAACCAGGAAAAAGGGTATGGTGAACAACAAGCATTGCCCTAGTTTTTGGGATTAGACTTGTACATAATAATAAGAATTTACTAGACCCTAATCATACAAGAAGCTATTTCATCATACATAATCCATTTTTTGTTTTTTGGGAGAGGCTGCTACCTCTAATTCCCAATACATACATGGGTTCATCCCGACTCAAGTTACCCTCAAGAATATCATTTTTCTCATTGACACTCTGCTAAGACATACTGTTCATGTTTCAAAGTTAAATCTGACGGGATATGACTTCAATCAGCGCATTCTAGCATAACAGATGATTGCATCGGTTATATTTCATGACATGAAGTTCTCCCAAGGATTACTTTACCATCACAATTATAATGTTAATCTTGGAAACAATGAGATATTTCAGGATACAACAACATCAAAGCCTTTATTCCATTAGGTGGGGTCGGCTACATGGATCGCATGGCGCTATTATACTTTGTCAAAAACTATAGATTTCAATAAAATGGAGATATTCCAGGATGATCTGTATAAAATCCAATTATAGAAAATGGAGTTCTCCACTACATGCACTCTTATATATGAGAAAAATGGAACTCATATGCCACGTTATTAGAGAACTCAGTGAATGTCTGACTATGGAATTAAATGCACAAGGCACGCACCTGCACCATGTCGTAGATTAGAGTGATGCCAATCCAGTACTGAGTTAATTTTTGCTCTCCTATGAATATCAGCTGGATACCTGATAAATTAAAGAGAAAGCACCATCAACAAAGATGCTCTGTATGTCTGTGCACGACTCTTAAGTTGTGCAAGCATAAGCATAAAATCAGAAGACCAAAGTCGTTTTTAGCATCTTCTATCTACAATGAACCGTGACCTGCATGTAGTTTAGATTGTGGTAAATGTACATCCCAGCAACCAGAATTCATTTGGACTCAAATGAAAGTCTCGTGGTGAGAAACTCTGAATTTTTGCAGTTAGTTCACTTTCTTTTGAATCTTATTATGTTCAGGTACATTATGTTGAATCAGTCAAACTCTGATATTTGAAACACCCTAAAGTGTTGATATATAAAAAAGAATAGTAAAGGACTCCAGAAGGAAACGAGGTGGTTATACTAACCAATGGTCAGCAATTCCAGGAAAGGCAGTAGCAAGGTAGATAAGAATTGCATGGCTGCCATAAATCAAGAAGATTAAATTATCAATTATTCAATAAAAACCCAAATATTATAATAATAGGATCTAAAATATGAAGTTGAAAGTATAAACAACAAAAAAAGGTGGAACACAGAAAAATAAGTGATTAATCCCAATAAAGTCATTATACACCAAACTTAAATCAGATTGAAGAAAAAATCTAAAATATATATTTTATCAGAGAATTCTTTATCATAGTAACAGTTCCAGTTCCAGATATCACTCTGCATCATGGATAGATCATCACATAGTCAGAATCTGAGTTTTAGTTCAAAAATTATAAGAAATATGATTTCATAAACATTAGTTATATTTCTGGTTTCCCATTATGCACAAAGTTTGGAGAATGAGTTGAACTACTCCATCTACTCCTAAATATAAGATAAAGTTGACTTCTTTTGAAGAGATTAAGGAAGCTAAATAAGTAACTTAATCATATCATATATTGTGTATCATTATATTATATATCAGTTTATAAGTTAGGCAAAATAGTTTGGAGAAAAAAATGATAAATATAAATATTATAAAGTAATAATTAGCTTTCTTAATATATCCAAAAAATTTAACTCTATCTTATATTTAGGACTGGAGGAAGTATTCATTATTTATGAATAATGCAGCATATACAATAGATTTTATATTTTGATTATATACATTGATGTTGGTGACTAAAATCATAGTGAATCACATATCTAGAAAGAATATGTCTTAGTTGGACATAAGCCGATACAGTTTAAGGCTCGAATAGAAACTACTAAGTAGTGATTGGAAAGGCCAACTATGTTATAGTTACAAAGTCTCTTCCTTCCAATAAGATATTAATTTAGATGCACTTGAAAACTATTGCCAAGACACAATAAGGACACAGAATGAAGATAATAAGATCCAGGACCTAACATGAACGATTATTTACTTATCTAATTTTTTGTTTTTAGGTTTTAACATGACAACTTATTCATATCCTCTCCTCATAGAAAGAAACAATAACATTGGCATCAAGAAATTTACTTTGTCCTAGGGTGACAAGTACAACAGAGCTTAAGCAGCAATATCATCAAGTTGGGCTGAAAGAAATGGCATTATTCGATAATTACCTCTCAAATAGATTGAAATCTCCATGAGCAATAGCCGGAACTTTCTGCATGGGGTTTATTTCTGAAATCAAATGAAAAGGGACAGGGACTCTGTTTCTGTTAGTTTGTTATCAATCATTTAAAATTATAATTCTCTCCCTCCCTCCCTCTCTTGCACTGAATTTTCTCTCCTTACATTGGCAGTAGTAGAATAAACCAAGGAAGCACAAGTACATGAACCTTAGAATGAACACTCAGATCAAATGAACAATCCACCAACCAAAGGACGCGTCGAGGATCATAATAGATACAGATATGCACTTTTTTTCAAGCTTAATCTGCTTCAGTGTTCAAAGTGATTGTAGTATTGGATAGTTCTTTTAAACATTAGAATACACAAAGTGGCAATCTGATCGGCAATATAATCCAAGAAACAAGCAAGTACCACAAAAGATCAAGGAAGTTGTACTTAAATACATAAAACTCATACGTGATATTTTAATCTTACTTTCTTAAGCATATATTTTTAACCTAAAGATACTTGTCGGTCAAACTGATTCAATCTGCTATAAAAGAACCAAACCACTCAGTCGTAAATCTTCCCCTAATCATGGGGACCAAAACTCATAAAAAGAAAATGGATAAATACCTTTGAATTCAGGGGATAAATGCTGACGTTTGGAAATATCTACTTTAATTTCATCGAAGTCTAGTCTGTTTAACCTATTTAACGTGGATCAAATGTTAAATTGAAGCAAAAATCAGGTTCCACATACGGATAATAATGTTGGAATGATCATTAAAAGAATGCTTTTGATAGTGAAGAAGAACCTGCAGAAGAGAAGAACTGCTCGAGACGGCTGGGACATTTGATCTGCATAGACTTTGAGCCTCGTCATCATCGTCCTCTCTCAACTGCGAAGCTGAACAATGGAGCTTCTGCTTCAACTTCGATCAATCCACTACGAGTGTAGGATATACTTCAAACACGTAACCGAGAGGAATTTTCCCGACAAGCGAGAGAATTCTCATATTTAATGGAAGATGAAGATGATACCGCCTGTACCAAGTAGACCCGCCGTAATGGTTGAAAATAGGAAAAGTTAACCATACATTCCCCATAGTTGCAATTCATCTCTTCAACTTTAATCTATGTTTGGTTTGAGGGTTTGGTTCGAGTGTAGGGAAGATAGGTTACTTTATTTGGTTGTTAGAATAATGAGAGGGAATGAATCTTTATTCTTTAGTGTAAAGGAAAATATAAATATAAAATTTCTCCATCCATCCAATCCCCATTCTCAAACCAAATAGATTCTTAATTTGCAACTTGCAACTTAATTCTTAAATATGTTTTTTTTTCTTTTGAAAAAAATTATATAAAATGAAAATTATATCCATAAAGTTGGGATAATATGATTAAAGAATGAGAGCTTAACAATAATGTTTTAAAAGCTGTATCAGAGGTCAAATTGAAAAGGTTAATGAGCTATGGTTTATACGGTCAGATCAGTCGAATTGACAGTTGAACCGCTGACATAATAATCAAGTAATATATATATATATATATATATATATATATATATATAAAATTACTATATTTATTTAAAAATAATATAAATAAGCTTATTTCATGGGAAAAAAACGTAAATAAGCTTACATGCAATGCATCTTTTTTTCTTTTTCTTTTTTGCCAATGTATATGTAATATATCTCAATGTTAATGACACAATGCTCTATAAAGTAATCTGTTAAATTAATATAGTATAAATATAATAAATAGTGAAGGAAAAAATAAATATAAAGTTGAAAGATAATAGTTGGCAAAAAAAAAAAAGATGATTAAAAAAATTTAAAATCTGCTCCGTCTATCCATACTCCAATGGGCAAAAACATCATTCGTGGGTTAATGGGGTTTCTGTTTTTTATTTTCATTTGTGTCATTTTACTTTTAAAATTTTAATTAAAAATAATATTTCTTTCTCATCAACAATCTAATATCTTCGATTAAAAAGCAGCAAAATAGTATTATTATTTTTTATCTATGGTTAAAAGTAAATATTCAATTGTTTCTCTTTCAAATGCCGCTTCTCCCCTTTCCAATGCAACCTCCTTGTCCTTTTTCATTGTACCCATAAAGCAACTTTCAAATCAAACGCTTGTATTATATATATATATATATATATATATATATATATATATATAATTATTTCATCGTTTTCTGAATATTTTGCCTCTCTTCTTTGAGCTCTTTCCTTATAGTCTATCATCTCCACGGTGGTCATCGTTTTCTAAATTCATAACTATGATGAAATTTATAGAAGATCATATTTCTTAGGCGAAAATCAGAAAGGTTCTCCTTTTCTTGTCATCCTCTCCTCCTTCTAACTCTCTTGTTCTTTCTCTTCCTCTTTTACTTTCTGTTACCATTCACAGTGTGTTTGAGTTTTTAACCTGGCTGACTTTCCTGATTTGCCTCTGGTTTCCAGCTATTTTCTAGCTTTCAGTTGAAAGCCCAGCTTTAAGCTACTCATCCCTGTCTAACTAGTGAAATGATCTAACACTGTTGATCGACTTGCTTCTCTTTCTGGTCGATGGCCAGACCGCCTGGTTCAGTATGACTTCAACAACACTGCCTAACATTACATTAGATATATAAAAAGAGGGGGGAAATACATATAAATACCATGTGAACTTCTAAAACTCAGAAAAGTTTATTAACACTTATAAATGACCTAGGTAACATGGGACCAAATTTAGATTTTAAAATGTTGGTGATTTTACTATAATACCCCTTAATTTTTAAATAAAAAAAGAAAAGGGCACCTCGCCTAAGCGCCGCTAATGCCCGGCCGCTCAGCCCACTCCATTGGCCTGCCTACCATTAGAGCTCTGATGCCAGTAGCTTAAGCTCCAGTGATAACTTCAGTAATGCAATTAACTGCTTTGGTATAGGTATTGCCAACTTGCACTCCCAAATTGTTAATGTGTATAGCCAAGTTGTTAGTTGCTATTCTAAAATATTCAATGCCTATACTCAATTTATCAACATTGCTATTCTTATCAGGCATCATTGACAACTTGAGTAGAGGCAATGACAACTTGAGTATAACATCTAGCAACTACCTCTATTAAGCGTCTTTAAACACTTGAGTATAGGCAATTAGCAACTTGAGTGTTGAGATTGACAACTTGAGCTCCCTAAGTTTCAATCTCTAAGCCTAAGTTGTTATTTGCTATACTCAAGTTGCCATTGAGATTTTTAATAAAAGAGCTCATTCTCCCCATTTACATCTTCCCTTACCTCCCTTGTTCAACCCTCTTTTTCTTCCCCTTCAAAACTAAGAGCCAAGAAAATCTTACCTCCCTCCTTTAACCTTCTTCTCCTTCACCTTCATACCCAAGAGCCAAGAATCATAGCTTAGAAAATCTCACCTCCCTATTAGATCCCATATTTTGATGATAACAAAGTTTGGAAAGATATTACAAAAATTTTTAATAATGAACAAAAGATTTTTGAATAATCAAACAAGTTGTTTTGAAGCATACAGTGCCATCACTCGAGTAACTACTCGAGAATAAGGTAAGAACAACTGCTCCTGTTTCAGTGATCTCTTTATCAATTTTTGGAAGGGATCACTTGAGCGATGGCCTTAGATCACTTCAATGACCACTTGAGTAATGATGTAAAATTCTTAATTAGCATAGCACTAAAGTGATTCTGAAAGTAATCTACTGTTGCAAGGTTAGATCACTTAAGTGACCACTCGAGTGATCCATAACTTTATATCACTAGCATAGTACTAGAGTGACACATCAAGTGATTAATCACTAGCAGAGCACTAGAGTGATACATTCAGTGATTCATTACTGATCACTTGAGTGATGGGAATAGTGGATTACTTGCACAACACTCGAGTGATCTATACAGTGAAATGTAATGTTTTATGTACTGTCAAGATAGATCACTCGAGTGATCACTCAAGTGATGCAGTATGTGAAGATCACTTGAGTGATGAGTCCCAGAAAGCCATTTAATCATCTCCTAATCATTGATTCAATATATTCATGTTTAACACTTTATTGTATTAGTGTTTAAGTATTTTTCAAGGAAAACACTGAGGAGATCATGCGATAAGGAGAAAAGCTACTTTACGAAGCGTCAGGATCGTCTGAACGTAACAACTAGTTTTCAAATACGATAACGGTCAAAAGAAGCAATGGGACTCCAACGGGCAAGTTGAAATACTCACAACGGTCATATCCTACAACTCAACTATAAATACACAAACTATCAAAGCAGAGTAACAGAGATCAAACAACGAATAACACAACAGACAACGATCAATCTGCATACTTGCTCTGTCTTTCATTCTTTCTTTCTCTGCACATCAGTGATCATATATTTACTCTTTAAGAGAGAATTCTATCACAAACTCAATGTTCATTATTAAGACAAATTAATGTTGTGGAACCTTGAGTTGAGGATTAGATTACATCGTGTAAGGGGGAGCGAGTGTCCAGTGAAGGAACTTATGTTGTACTGAAGTGCTAAGAACCCACTGAATCTTGGAAGTTATAGTGAAAATCTCAGAGGATCTTTGAGGACTGGATATAGGTCAAAGTGGTTGTGACCAAACCAAGATAAATCTTGATGTACACTTTGGTGATATCTTTCTTAATCCTTAACTCAAGTTTAAATTCCACAAATTGTTATTTGTGCCTTGAAATATTTTTATCACCCAATTCACCCCCTCTTAGGTGAAACACTTGCACTAACACTCCTATCTTTGACCTCATCATCGTCCTCCTCTATACGCATGAGCCAAGAAATCAGAGTGATGACTACCTATTTTTCAAATAATTTTAGGACATATTTTAATATATTTGAGAGTCATTTATGATAAATCAAAGGGATTTTAGTCATATTTTGACAACATATCGATTTAAAGGGGTTTCATTATAAATATTAAAGTTTAGGAAAAAAATAATGATTTTAATATTAAGGATAAAAATAATGATATTAATAATAAAAATAATAATTTTAGATAAAAAAGGAAAATATATTTTAGTTTTATTATTGTTATTATTATTGTTGTCATCATCATCATTATCATCATCATTGTCATTACTTATTATTATGATTATCTATTTTTTTTTATATTTGTACCTTTTTATATCTTTGTTTGATTTTATTTTGTTAGAGGGATATTGCATTTTATGGAATGAGGATAGGAACTTAACATATATATAGGGGTTTCTTCATCTTCTGAGGGAGGAGATGCATTTGAATACAGAGAGCAAGAGAGCATTAGAGCTGAGGGCTAGAGAGAGAGGATTGAGCGATTGGAGAGCTGGAGCTTGAAGATTCAAAGAGATTGAGAGTTTTAATCTTGGTTCTTTTATTTATTTTCTTTTCTCCTTCACTTGGCTTCTATTATGAACTAAATTATTATCTTTGGTTTTTGTTTTATTTTGAACATGAGTAGCTAAATTTCTTTTTCTAGGATTACTTTGAACTATTGGATGGATTAAAACATTATAATTCCTTTCTTTTATTGATTAATGAAATTTATGTGTTGATTTTATCTCATGCTTAATGCTTCTAGGTTATTGGCCACCACTTAGATTGTTGGGTTCAATTGAGTGATGCTTGAGAAAGTTGATTTAATTGTAGAACTCAGATAAAATCCTGTTAGACTTGAAATTTAGAGATTAAATGGATGATTTGTTAATAGAATAAAGATATATCTATTAGTCAAGCATTGTCTAATTGAGGTTGGAGTTTAATAAGTATTTTCGTTAACTAAGACAAGAGATTTTGCATGTTAATTGAAAATATAAAAATTAGTTTTGACTTGAGAAGGCTTTATCAATTAATTTTGAACCTTTGACAAACACATATTTTCTTTAATAACTTAAGAAGGATTTAAATTAGTCATATGAAGTACAATAGGGATAAGTAATCCTAGGTTCCTCCGATCTTGAAGGAAAATCTTAACTTTAAAATTCTTAAATATACCTTTCCTTAAACAAATTAAATCATGAAACATTCTTACTCAACCTAACTAATAACTTAATTGAGATAACTAATTTTTCTTTGTCTTAGTCCTTATGTGAATGATATTATTATACTACTTGTGATGATCCATGTGCATGCGGTTAAGCTAGACGGCTAACAGAAAGAAAAAAATATTAAGAGATTCTGACTTGAAGATGTAGATCTTGATGGTCTCGATGCTTTTCTTGTTCCTCTTGTCTCTAGCTGTAATATCCTAAATTTTAGGCCTAGAAGCTTAAGAATAATTCTGAATCAAGTAGACTATTAAGCCCAGTTTAGTAAGAGTCCCAAGAATGTCCGAAAGATAGAATGATTTTTAGAGACTATGTGATTTAGCTCTTTCGGGAAGAGGGCTCAGTGTGTGTAAGTAGTCAGATGTAATATACCTATGTATGTGTATAAAAGCACACTTGGTTCCATTCTGAGTAGTGCATATGGCACTTATGTGGCACTATGTAGGGCCACACACATATAGACTTACAGCCATTCTAGGAGAAGATACATCGGTACACACTTAGCAACTCCTAGAGGCAGGATCATATGTAGCACCATCTTAGGGCCACAGAGATGCACTTAGCGCGTTCTTAAACCTACAGGGACACATGGTGCTAAACCGAGTAGACTCTATATACACATGGCGCAAAACCCAGTAATCCTACAAAAAGTAGTTTTAATAAAGTAGCTTTTTGAAAAGTGGCTTTTGGGTTGGTGCAATAAGAAGTTTCCATCTACCATTTGCTTTTAGGTTGACCTAATAAGAAGATGCTACCTAGCGACTTTAAAAAGTGACTTTTAGGTTAGCTCAATGACAAGGCGCCACCTAGCCCCTAGTCGAGATAACTCATTGGTCCACGGCCCTGCCACATGACTGACTTTCCTAAACACCAAGCATGAAAGCTGGAGGAAATTATTGGGCCTCTCTTTCTTGGCATGAAAGTTGGCTAAGAGGAGAGAGGGAAGATAATGATTATATTTTGACACATATCCGTTCCCCTGACACTCACGGCAAGGCCAGATGAAATCCCCAGTGAGTTAGTTGGTCGGATTTTTAAGAAAGAACGTCAAGCACCTTGGGATTTTTGCACTTTGACACGTTGTTAGAGCAAGCTTATCACCCAAGAGCGGGTGAATTGGGTAATTACAGAATAATCGGACACTTAAATAAAAAATTATCATATTCTAAAAACACAATAAATAGTGAGGAGAGAAATCACCGAAGTGTACACCAGGAGTTTATACTGGTTCAGTCACAACCACTTTAACCTACATCCAGTCCTCAGAGTTCGTTTGAGCTTTTTACCATATCTTCCAAGATTCAGTAGGTTCTTGGCACCTTAGTATAGAGCAAGTTTCTCTCCGGACACTTGATCCCCCTTACACGATGTAATCTTAAATCCCACGTTAAGGTTCCTCAACCTTAAGTTATCATAATCAGAAATATTGTGTTTGTAAAGAAAATCTCTCTCGCAGAGTATATATACGAATACTGAAGTACAACTATTGAAACAATAGGAAACAGAGCACTAAGAGTATATAGGTTGTAGAATGTTCGTGTGTTATCTATTTTTGTTCTTCTTGTTGAATGCTTCAGTTTATATAGAAGATGCTTTGAGAGCCATTGAAAGCATTCACATATTTTCCCATTGTAAATTGATTGTGCTCCAACAAATGATTCAGTGGTTACTTACTATTGCCTACGATTCGTTGTTTAATATTGATCTGATGTTTCCCATGTGATTTGGTAGTGCTTAACACCTGTAAAATAATAAGAGAAAGAGACGTTAGAATTTCCTTTAAACATCACTCGAGTGAATAATCACTTCATTGGAAGTGATTTGCATTACTCGAGTGCACCAAAGGATCACTCGAGTGATTTCTATAGTTCAGTATACTTTACTCAAGTGTTCAGTCATGCTTCTTGAGGTGCTTCTGTTGAATTCAGCAAATCACTCAAGTTAATAGTATATTTACAGGAAGTGATTAGTATTCACTCGGGTGTAGCAAGACTCTACTAGAAGTGATATGTCAAAATCAACATATCACTTGAGTGCACAACCAATTTTCTGGAAGTGATTTCTCAGAAACAGAAGATCACTTGAGTGCAGGACGTTTTATTGGAAGTGATCTGATAGAACTGAGATTTACTAGAAGTGCGCTGAGTGTTCACTGGAAGTGATATACTAAAATACACATATCACTGAGTGAACTGAGATTTCACTGGGAGTGCTAAAACTGAAATTCACTCAAGTGCATAGGTATTCACTGGAAGTGATCTTCTCAGAAACTTTATCCACTTTAAGTGCATCGTTGTCTTACTAAAAATGATATGATTTTTCTCCTAATAACTCGAGTAATTTTGAGGTTTACTCAAGTGATATGCTTCTATAGCCATATCAATTGAGTGATCTTTACTGATCATTGGGGTGATCTGACTTATCACTCAAGTGATGCACTACATCATTTGAGTGATCTGTGTTCAGATCACTTTTTCACTTCACTGGAGTACACTTCGATTGATTTAAATAAGAACACATTCAAGATCACTTTAGGCAATGTTTGTTATCATCAAAACATGAAATCTAACATTCTCCCCCTTTTTGATGATGACAAAACTTGTTATATGATAATTTTCAGAAGTATAAGTTTTATACAGTCAAACCATCCTTTATAAATTCAAACCAATGCTTTCATTAAAAAAAATCAATTGGGGAGATACTAAACAAAATTCTTTCATAAATAACATATTAGATCAGACAAGAAATAAGATCATGTTTACATTGGAGTCACTTTTTACAATTCCAGTTCCATTAGAGTCAACCTGAACATAAACCATAACATTAAAGCATAACAATAAAACAAATGATCATATAAGCTCTTCTCCCCCTTTTCAACATCATCAAGAGTATAGGGATTAATGGAAGGGTTTGAAGGCTGAACTAGAGGAGGTACAAAGAATGAGGCAGATGGAACATAAGGGATGATGGACAGTTGGGTAGGAGACTGAAAGGAAAAGGTAGAAGAGGAGGGCTCAATGAGTATGGTCTTAATAGACGGAGTAGGTCTTATAACCTCAGTAGAAGTGGCATCCTGAATCTCTATCTCCTTTGTATAAGAGCTGGAGGTGGTATCATGAGATGAAGAGGATGGGGTTTGAAGAATGGGATCTCCCTGAGGAAGATCACCACCTGGAATGTGGTCAGAAATGAAAGTGGTGGAAGGTATAGGGATAGGGGTGTCAAAAGGAAAGATGGGGGTGTTTATGGGTGGAGAGACTGGAATTACATGAAATGTAGGAGGAGTAGAAGAAGGTGGGGCAGAAGTGGAAGCAGGTGGAGGTACATGAATGGGTATATGAAGGTGGGTGCTCAGGGCCTTCTCAATCCTTTGAATACGGTCTTCCTGAGCTTCCTGGAGGTCAAACAAGTCTTAAAGTTTTGGTTCATGGCCTCCACCAATACTTAGACTTGGTAATTGACCTGATTAACCAAGTGGATGTTGGATTTCTTTAACTTAAAGATGGCAGTTTGGAGGGCATCCTAAACATACACCTGAAGAATAGCTCTAATGAAGGAAGGTCCAGGTGATACTGTAATATCCCGAATTTAGTTACAAAAAATATTCTATAAATTTATTTGTATTTAATGGTATGGAAAGGTGAATTTTGGTATATTGGAAATATACAAAATAGTGAAAAAGGAATTATATGGAATTTATGGCTAAAAAGGACCTAATGACCAATTTAACCCAAAGAAAAGCATATTGTTGAGACCTTAAATTTTAGTATTAAAAAGAATAATTTTAGGTCCAATATATACTAAATTTTGGTCTAGAAAGAATAGGAAAAAGGAAGTTACAATTATTTTAAAATTTAAGGAAATATACAAGGGCAAAATGGTCATTTTGGCTAAATAAATAAATTTAGTAATTTCCTATAAATTGAGAGAATATAGATGGTTGGGATGAAGAGAGAAGGAGATGAAAGCATCTTATGAAAATATCTATAAGAAATATCATAGAATAATATATATATATATATATATATATATATATATATATATATATATATATATATGACAAAATTAAATAAAATAATATAAACTAAGGGATACATAAGCTATTTCTAGTGAACTCTTATGTTCTCTATATAAAGAGGCCATTTTGGCCAAGAGAAAGAGAAAGGAGAAGAGGATGAGACCAAGAAGGAAGAGAAGAGAAAGAGGATAAGCTAGGTTCCAAGAAGCAAGATCAAGGTAAGTAGGTAGGAATTTCTACCTATTCTTGTTCGATAGTTCTTGAAATCTCTTCTTTGTCTCCATATCATATATGAATAGCTATTGAACAAGAAAAACTTAAGGGAAAGAGGAGGAAAGTTTCATCCAAGAGAGGAAGGAGGAGAAGTAAGGTAAGTTGATTAAAACCTTAGAATACTTGTTGAAACTGAGTTGCGGTGGATTTCTGGCTGGTTATTTGACTGTTTGAGACAATTTCTGTAACTTGAGATGTCCAATTTCTAAGGGGAGATGCTACTCAAATTTTCATTGATTATGTTAAAATATGGATTGGATGATTAAACAAGTGGAAACAAGGTGAAAGAATATGTTTTATGGATTAAAATCATGAAAATCAACTTTTCCTAAAAATCCCTAAAGTTTCGGCCAAATCAAGAAATAGAGGATAGGGCTGGAATTTCATATTTCTGATGGTTCCATGATGTTTAGAAGGAAAAATTGTGTAGGGTTCATGTAGGTTGTGGTGAAAAGCCCTAGAATGTGAAATGACAATTTTTCCCCTAAAACGTCAAGGAAAAAACTATAATTTAAGATGAGATTAGCCTAATGTAAGGTCAAAAATGGATTCTACATACAAAAATATGAAGGATTAGGAGGGTTATAATTTTTGAAAAAGTACAAATATATAAGGTAAAAAGGGGGCCGGTTAGGACCCTAGGGGCATTTTGGTAAATATGCAATTTTGAAGAAAGATATTGAAATTGTAAGTTTTAAGGAGAAGAAGGTATAAGTAGTAACGTATTTGTAACTATTTTGGTTAATTTTTAGGATTTGATATTTGCCTAGCCGGACCAATTGAGATTGATAAAGTAGGAAAGGAAGGACAACAAGGTAGTAACTCTATCTTATATTCTATGTGAAAGTTAATATGCTTTGTTCGTCATGATCTATACAATATGTTGCATGTGGTGTGAATACTCATTGGGTGTGGGTGATAAGTTGTACCACCCCACGGGACAATCAAGGTACCGTGTGGCTAGAGGGACCCAGTTGAGTGATTTGGGGCAGGTGCTCCAGTTTATTTATGTGATCACATTACATAGGTGAATTCAAGAGAATTCCTATTTATGAGTTTATGATTTGTGCACCTCAGGAATGGGTAATCATTTTGATCTGGACAAAATCATTGTTTGGTTCCTGGGCATTGTTTGATGTGTGCTTAGCATTTTGATTGCTACATCATGATAAATGCTGCATTGCATGTTTACATTTCACATTTTATATGAATGATTGTCTGTTACTACTGAGATTTGTTAGAATCTCATCCCTTTCCTATAAAATTAATCCATATAGCTAGGTGCAATAGCTCTAAAGGGAAAGAAAAGATTTCCCTCAAGGAATAAGAAGACTGGCTTGTGAAGGAATTTTTGATTTCAAGAATACTGTGACTTGTCTTTAGTTTCAGTTTATGTAATATGCTATACTCAGGATCTTTTTATGCTTTGTAATGTAATCAAGAATATTATATCAATATAATTGTACTATTTCTTTTTATGCCTATTGACAGATACAGCTCTGGAGCATTGCACCTCATCCATCTTAGAAGGAGAAGATTCCACCTTCTTGTGCTGAGGTTCCTTCTTCTTCCTTTTTCTTGCTAGCCCTTTGAGGTGAGGAGTGAGTGCTATGGGTCTTAGACCCTACTTCAATGGGCACAGTTATTCCCATCCTGGTCAGATGAACTTTCCTAAACTTGTGAATCTTGACCACGTCTCCTTTGGGAATCAAATGCCATATGTTATGCATAGAGAGGATATAGGAAACAAGCTGAGGATAGGGAATAGTGGTAGTCTTAGTGGAGTAAAATCTGAATGTTCTCATCTCATAAAAGATCAGATCACCCACATTCCTTCTCTCTTTGACTATAAGGGATGCTATCATTGTAGATCCTTCCCAGTAATGCGTGTGAAGTTCTTTGCTTTGCTTACCATGCTATAAGAGTAAATGTAGAAGAGGGCTCTTTATTTATTGGTTAAAGCAGCATGTATACAAGGTAAAGGCTCACTAGACTGTTTTAGTCTAAATATATCTACTAGCTCATGAATATAAAAGACCTGGGGAGGACCTTAGGGAACATCCTCTAAGCCTAGATAGGTATTGATCAAATCAGCTGATAATAGGACCTTTTGTTCCCTCACAATAGTCTTAATCCTCTCCTTTATCACTTTCCCATGACTATGAGAGATGTCATCAATTGTCATATTGTAGTAGAGATGCTTGACTACTAGAGGGTTATAGGAAATCCTCAACCTAAGCCAAGAATCATATTGCTCTAAATAGGGAGATAGATCCAAGTGAAAATCCTTTTTAACTACAGCTAAGTCCACATACACTATAGGACAATATTGTCTCTTGGCAAACTCAGAATTAAAGACAATTTTATTGTTTACCTTGAGAGCTCTCGTATTGAAACCAGGTGGAAGAGTCAGAAGCTCAGGAACATTAGCTTGAGAAGGTTAATAAGAAACAGAGGGTGTTGGTGTTGGTGTTGTAGTTTCAAAATCTTGATGGGAGGCAGAGGTGTAACGAGATCTCTTTAGGAAAGAACTTTCCCGTGCAATCTGATCAACCCATTCTTGCTCAGGATGAAGCTTCCCTTTTTCCTTTCCCTTTTGGTATGGAGGAAGCTTTGGATTAAGATTTTACAGCAGAGTGTTCTCGAATAACAACGCCCTTGACCTTCAGTTAATCTATTTGAACCTTTGGTCTGAACTTGGGAGAGGATTTGGGTTTCTTGGATTGTAAAGGAGAAGGAAGTGAGCCTTGATCAATATTTGGTCTTTTTGTTCTCGCCATGACTGGAGAAGAAAAAAAGGCTTTATAGGGTTCCAATGGGAGTTCCTCTGCTATCGCTAAGATGAAATTAGGCAGGATTTATGGAGGATATGAGAAAATGGAGTGTATTGTGTGTGATCAGAAGGAGTTTGAGAGTATCTGAGAGGAAATGGGGTTTTAGAGTATTTTAAAGAGTTAGAGTGAGTTTCAGCGGAAGGAAATGATGATATTTTTGAAAATGAAAGGTTGTAGGAAGAACAATTGATATAAACTTTGGTTTTACTATCCACTTGAGTGATTTTGGTTATCACTTGAGTGAACTGATAAAATCACTCGAGTGACATCCTTCTGAATATGAATTACTTGAGTGATAGCAACAACTCACTTGAGTCAAGTTTGAGAAAACCCCTTTCACTCAAGCACTTCAAGGAATCACTCGAGTAAAGTCTAGTAATACTTTACAGAATCCCAAATTCACTCTAAGTTACTTACCTCACTTGAGTGTTTGACTGAGAACACTCGAGTGACCTACTTGTAGCATCATTATCACTTGAGTGATAGTACCTTTCACTCGAGTAAACTTCTGCGATCAGAGTGCCTTTATTTGTTTACTTGAGTAAAATTTTAGCTATCACCTGAGTGATCTCTTCTCTATTTACCTCTGTTATTTGGTGAGAGAACATAGCATCCTACAAAACAAATTTTTGGAAACTCTGATGCTTAAGTTAGTTAATAAATCATCAAAACATTATGAAATCACATTTACTAACATTTATGAAACTTAATAACTTACAATTCATTGGGATTTACCATTTCCAATTCTCTCCACATATACAAGAACTGATCTCTGGCAAGGGGTTTGGTGAATCTATCAGCTAATTGCAGATGTGTTGGGATAAATAACAACTTGACATCTTTCTTTTGAATATGATCTTTGATGAAATGGTGTCTCATATCAATATGCTTGGTTCTTGAATCTTGTATTGGATTTTTCGCCAAGCTTATTGTACTAGTGTTGTCACAGTAGATGGAAATTTCTTTGAGGTAGATGCCAAGATCCTATAATTGTTGTTTCAATCATAATACTTGTGCGCAATAACTTGAAGCTGCTATATATTCAGCTTTTGTTGAGGATAGCAACACTGTGGTCTGTTTCTTGCTGAATCAAGAAACAACGGCACCTCCAAGGAATTGGTATTATCCACTTGTACTTTTTCTATTTGTCTTATAGCCACCATGATCAGAGTCTCAATATGCAACTAGATCACTACTACAAAAATGGGTGTTAGTGGCGCACCTTTTGTGGCGCTTCTTTAAAGAAGGGCCACAACTTCTTCCAGATTTTTTTTAAAAAAAGACTTTAGGTGGCACTTCCTTGAGGAAGCGTCACAGCTTCCTAGTGACTCTTGATGAAGCGCCACCTAAAGTCTTTTTTTTAAAAAATAAAAATTGAAGCAACAACTGTGGCGCTTGTTCAAGAAAGTGCCACAGCTGCTACGTACTTTGTGTGGCACTTTAGCCTAACAAGCGCCACACAAAGTATTATTTTCTTAAAAAAAAATTCAAACCCTTCTCTCTCCCATAATATGCTTCCATCACCTTTATCCTCTTAGTCTACAATCTTTATCCAACACGTGCCATCACCCTTATCCTTTTAGTTCCCACATTTTCTCCTTCTCCTCTACTCATGACCGTCCAAAAGTTTGATTTACACTTATCTCATTTTTTTGTTCCATCACTTCTCACATTTTCTCTTCCTCCTCTTTTTACTTTTGTGACACTCCTTGCTCATTTCTTTTTGTCCCATTTCTTACACCAAACTGACCTTACTCCTCCCTCTTGGTCTCATTTCATCCTCCTTATAGTAGTATTTCGTCCTATAAGTTGTACCCACTCATTTTTTTCTTTTTTTAAATATTTTGAAGCTACGTATAATATATTGTCTTGTTAACCAATTTTTTTTTAATATAAACATATATGCAACTTTATCTTTATCTTTTTCCTTTATTAATTTTTTCCAGGTGTTGTGTTTGAGATTTCACTCACTCTGTTCAAGCTTCCTCTATACTGTAAGTTTTTTTTTAAAATTTTTGAGCTTACAAATATAATTTTATTAGTAGTTAATAGTTTAATTTTCTTAATATCTTTTATATTTAATTTATCATGAAATCTGAAAAAATTATTCTCATTTTTGTATGCTAAAAAATAAATGAGATAAAATTAAATGCTATTATATATAGGTTATATGTGAAGATATGTAGTAGTTATAATTTTTTATTGTTGCAATAATTGTTAACATTATATTAATGAGTTGCATAAATAATATAATTATTTATTTTTAACACTTGTATTTTACTTAGTAATGATTTTGTTAATTAGTTATTTGTTAATTTATATCATTTTGGAGTTATTTGATTTTGATTTATTTTCCTTCATTTTGTTGTAGAGATATAAAAACATATTTAAAGTGTATTATTAATTATAATTATAGGTTTCTAAAAGAAAAATATGAAAAAAAATTATTTTTTTAAAAAAAAACTGGTCTAAGGTGACGCTTCTTCCCTAGACATTTTTTTAAAAAAATTTTAAAAAATAATTTTTAAAAAATATTTTTTAAAAAAAAATAAAAAAAGGAAGCGCCACCCTAGGCCTTTTTTAATTGTTTTTAGTTTTTTTAAAATTATTTTTTTAAAAAAAGGCCGAGGAAGTGCCACCCAAGGCCTTTTTTATTTTTTTTAAAAAATTATTTTTTTAAAAAGGCCTAGGGTGGCGCTTCCTTGAGGCCTTTTTTTTTTAAAAATTAAAAAAAATAAATTTTTTCAAAAAATAATAAAAGAAATTTTAAAAAGGCCTAGGGTGGTACTTCCTTGAGGAAGCGCCACATAAAATTTGAACTTTCTATGGCGCTTCCTCAAGAAAGCGCCACCCTAGGTGATATTTAAATAAAAAAAAAATATACATGCTGTGGCACTTGTGGGTAGCGCCACAGCTTCTTTTAGTGACGTTAGGATATGTAAGCGCCACGGCTATATTTATTTGTTGTAGTGGATACTTATTACCAACCTTAGGATACCATATACCCAACTCTTTTGTGTCAGCAAGATATTTGAAAATTCTTTTCACCGTTTCAGCATGTGATTCCTTAGGACATGATTGATATCTTGCACACAAACCAACACTGAATTGAATATATTGTTTGCTAGCTGTGAGGTAGAGTAATGATCCAGTCATCCCTCAATATTTGGTTACATTGAAATCATCTCCTTCCTCATTAGCATCCATAAGAGTTGTTGAACTCATAGGGTATTGGCTCTATTGGCTTGATCCATTCCATATTTTTTAAGAAGTTCTTTAAGATATTTAGCTTGAGATATAAATATTCTATTCTTTCTTTGTTTGATTTATAAACCCAGAAAGAATGTTAATTTTCCCACCTTAGACATCTCAAACCCTACCTGCATTATATTCGAAAACTCTTTGCACAAAAGATCATTAGTAGCATTGAATATAATATCATCAACATATATTTGAACTACTAAAATATTGTTTCATTTTCGTTTTATAAACAATATTGTAAAAAATTTTCCTTGTACAAAACCTTGATCGATGAGAAATTTACTAAGCCTTTCATACATGCTCTAGGAGCTTGTTTCAACCCATATAAAGCTTTTCTTAGTCTGAAAACATGATTAGGTTTTGTTACATCCTCCAATCCTAGAGGTTGTTCAACATATACTTCTTCTGTAATATAACCGTTTCAAAATACACTTTTGACATCTATTTGATAAAGCTTGAATCCTTTGATACACATAAAGGCTAAGAGTACTCGTATTGCTTCCAATCTAGCTACTAGAGCATACATTTCCTCATTATCAATACCTTCTTCTTGATTATAGCCTTTGGCTACCAGTCTTGACTTATTTGTGACAATTTTTGCGGATTCATCAATCTGACAGAACTGAGATTCACTGGAAGTGCGCTGAGTGTTCACTGGAAGTGATCTTCTCAGAAACTTTATTCACTTTAAGTGCATCATTGTCTCACTGGAAGTGATATGATTTTTCTCCTAATTACTCGAGTGATTCTGAGGTTCACTTAAGTGATATGCTTTGAGAGCCATATCAATCGAGTGATCTATATTGATCACTCTAGTGATATGATTTATCACTCAAGTGATATACTACATTACTCGAATAATCTATGTTCAGATCACTTTCTCACTTTACTGGAGTGCACTTTGATTGATTTAAAGAAGAACACATGCAAGATCACTATAGGCAAGGTTTGTTCTCATCAAAACATGAAATCTAACATACGTGTCATCATAAGACCATCCAAGACTCTCCTAAGGATTATTAAATTCATGCAGCCCTTATAAAATAGGGGAAAGTGATATGTGCTTCTATCATTAAAGCAATCAATTAAACTAGGTCCTAATTAATTTTTGCAGTTTAGGGTCAACTTAGGTCATTCTCTCAAGGAGCAAGCTATAGGTTTTCTTTAGGATTGGTTTTTAAATGAAAAAAGATGTATTGGAATGGACGTAAATTAGAATGCAAGACACTACTACCTAAATACAATTAAACTAACTAAATGCAGTAATGCAATTGACTCTAAAAAATATATGAGAATGAGACTAATCTATATGAGATTGAATATAATTTGTTGGGGTTTTTTTATGAAAAAGAAATTAAAATCCTAAGCAAAAGATTGATTAAAAGTAAGACAAACAACGAAGATTTAGTTCAGTTATGATGATAAGGGGACAACTTAGGAGTCACATGGAGTTCATTTTCTTGGCCCAAATTAATTAATTAGACCAAAGGGAGGTTGAGAAAGATTGGAATGAACAAATTTAATCACCTAATTGAAACATGGGAAACCCTCAAGCTCAATAACACTTATTCCACTGAAAAATTTATAATGAAATAAGCGGTGGTTAATTAAACTCATTAAATCAATCACAATTAATTTCAAATAATTTTGGAAATCTTGTTTACAATTGTCCAATCGAACAACTAGACAATTTACCTACCCAATTAAACAATAAAGAGGAAAAACCAAATTGACAATTGAATTAATAGTGAAAACTCAATTAATAATTCAATTGACAATTTAAAGGTTTGTAAATAAAAATTCTGGCAAATGTCTTAAGCACACAATGTTCCAAAATATCAATCCAATCTAAAAGTGATATGTCTACAATCTAAAACTAGATTGTTTTCAATTAATACAACTTAAAATCATTTAAAACTAAATAATCTCAAGTCTTATATTAAAAAGATAAAAGAAAAGATACTCCCTTGTGGTCGTCAAGTGTAAGCTCTTAGGCTTTAGCTTCCTCCATGCTCCTCCCAAGTTACCTTCTAAAAGAGCTCAAGCTTCCATGAAAATTTCTCCTCTAAACTTCAAGAAATTTGCCACAGCGATAAATGAACGTGATTGAGAGATAATGTAAAGGATATTACGTGATAATTGATGATGGAGGCACTTAACTTGTTGGTGAACTAGAGGGTGGAATTCGCACAATATGTGTGTGGAAGGAGAAGACTACGTATAAGGATATATGTGTGGCGATGAATTGAGGAAAAGGGAGCCTTGGGGTCCAAAATTGAGTCCATTAAAATTTAAGTAGCTCAATAAAATCCAACCATTAGATTCTCTTTTAGTTTCCAAGAAAAATTTTACACCGTAGGATCTTCTAATATGCTTTTCCTTGCCCTGCAAGAATTAAATAAAATCGTGATCTATAACATATTCAGAAATATTATTCACTCACAAGATAACAATAAGAATATTAATAATTTAAGCTAAATAATCTCATACTTTATTCAGATTTATATTATTTCCTAAGATTGGCTAACAATCTAAATATTATCTAATAAATTCAAATTAGCCTAAAATAGTCCCCAAAATAAATGAATAAGGTGGGATAAAATATATTAAATTTTGGATTTATCAGAAAGATAAGAAAAATTCCAAGAAAAAGAAAGAAGAGAGAAGAAAGTGTGTTCTTGGTGGTATTCTTGACCGATTTCAAGCTCAATTTCACATTGTTAGCCTATTGAACCTTCACCATTCTTCTTCTACTTAATGAGAATTATGTTCTATGATTTTGGATTCTTGATTAGAGGAGTTTTGTACTATCTCTAAAGTTAAAGTACAGCTGGAATTGAGAACTAATTATAGTATAAGCTTTGATTTAAGTATGATATCTTAAGGTTTTATGAAGATTTCATGAAGTTATGGTGACCCTAAATTTTTGGCTAAATAGTGATGTTACAGTTTAGATGTTCTTATGATCTTGAATATATAGTTACATAAGGTTTGATGATGATATTTGATAGGTTTGGTGGTTAAAATTGACAAAACGAACTTATTGTGGCTTAAAGGGATTTTCGGCTATACCTGAAAATTTAAGAAGGAAAGTGATCATGGTAATTTTGAGGTTGGAAATGGATTCTATAAGCAAAATCTGTGAAAATGACTTGTGGTATGATTTTTAGATGATTGGATAAGAAAACCCTAAATTTGGAATTTAAGGTTTAGTGCTGCTAGATTTTGTTTTTGAAAGAAAGACTGCTTGAGGCATGCTTTAGAATGATTAAACCTTGTCCAATGATTATGATATTTTTCATATTGATATTAGATGTCTTAATATTTGAATTGATATATATATATATATATATATATATATATATATATATATATATATGTATATATAACATGTTATTTAGGTTAGTAGATTGTAAGATATGATTTGTTAAAGTTAGGCATTGAATCTGGAATAATTTTTATTGTAGTGAGGTTTTGGTCAAGGTTCTAGAATTTTGTGCTTATAAATGTAGTGAGTGATATTTTTTTTATTTAACATAGACTTAAATATATTTAAATAGGAACTAGAACCACCTCAATTGAAATTTCTTAGATTAACTTATGAATTTTCAAAGTTGATTGATAAATCTAGCAGCTTAGGGAAGACTTGCGAATTTGTGGCATTTGAGGTAAATTGTGACAAGTATGGGTCCAAAGAGAAGAGACATGTTCTAGAATTCAATGTAACTACATTAGAGATCCAAAACACAAATAAATAAAACACATAATGTATTAGACATAGAGTAAGGAAAGTGTTAAAGATAACCAACAAAATTCAAATAAAGGATAAGAAGAGCGATAGGTCAAAGAATAATATAATGTTGATTATGTCAATAGAATTGGGACAAGTAATAACCATCTATTCGTGCATTTTTGCATTATAGAGTTCAAAACCCATGACTTTAACAAGATGGTTGGGAAATACAGCCACGATCACCTTCTCTAAGATAAGGGAAATCCATACCTTAGCTCAGCCACTTCCTTCTCCCCCCACTAATTGTGTCTGTCAACGGGATGGTTGGGAAACACAGCCTCTCATCTCTGCCGATTATTGTTAGTTCTCCTTCGATAATAAGTTATGCTTCTACTATAGCTGTAGATCAACTGATCGATAGATCGAGGAAGGGAGAAGATGACATAGAAGGGGATACAAGAGGGAGAGGTAGTGGGTGGCGAAGATAGGTGCCATGGGGAAGGAAATAGAGAGAAAGAGGAGAAAGAAGAAAGTGAGAAATAGAAATAAGAAAGAGAAGGGCATTTAAGTCTTTTCACTCAAACTTTGATATCCTAGCTTCCTACCAGATGACCTCTCTGTCTTTTGCAAGTATTAATGGACTTTTGTAGGTTTTGGAAGTTCACATGGTATTTATCTGTCTTTTTCCTTGAAAAGAGTGACTCGAAAAAGATTGAAATAACAATTTTAAATCCTTTTTCAAAGTGTCATTAGAGACAGAATGGGTAAGGAAACCATTAAGGATTTATAGGTGACGACTATGATGTGATTCAAGGATACAACAATTGATGAGGCGACATGAGTGATCCAGTGTAACATCATTCTTAGACATGATAGCCCCTAAATATGTGACCATACTACTAGTACTTTTTTTTTGTGAAAATGTAGTTTAATCAATAGTTGCCTATCTTAGTAGTTGTTGAGAGTTTTTACATACGTTATAACTTTTCTAAGCTTATTTAACTATAGGACTATAGTTGGCTATCATGTCAGTTACTTTTTTTAACAAGTGCTTTAAATGTTTTCACCTTAAACATATTAATTGGACACTACTAGAAAAAAAAAGCCTTTAAGATCGTCACATCTAGACTTCTTATAGCTAGATATGTTTTAAAAACTATGACTGGTGACATTTTTATAAATACAGATACAAATTAAGACGGATCACGCTTTCGAGCGGTCTAAATAATATTTTCTAGACCAATTATAATTTAATGGAATTTTGATAAGTATTAAATATATGAAAATTTTCTAAATTTAAATTCTTCTTAGATCGGTCATTCAAACAACCAAATTAAACATCCTTTTAGAGATTTTTGTTTTTGTACAACCAGTCTTAAAGGTTATAGAGTATATTTAGCTTCCAAAGTAAATTTCCCAATGCATCTCTTCGAAATATAAAGCCACTGCAATCAATCAATGTACTCTTTAATTGTCATGTCTGTTTAAACTCTTCTAGTATTTTTGTTTCCTTTAAACTTGTCTTTCATGCTCCCTCTTCTCTTGGGTCGATTAATATTATGGTGAGACGACATATAAGTCTATCAGTCCATCCCCTCTTTCCTCCTCTATATACACCGTCTCCACTGTTACCTCCAATGAGGGAGGTTATTGATGAGCTCCATCCAATGGTGGAATGCATAGATCGAAGCCTTGCAAGAATTATCACTCAGCTGCATGCTATCAATAATAAGTTGCATCTTATACTCGACTACAATGACATCGAGTATAATCTATCTTCTGATCCCTATTCTCTTTCCTCTTCCTCCTCCTCTACCTCCTGTGATACCTTATTTTCTATGACCTCGGATGAGTATAAAAGAGTAGTTAAATTATTCCAGGAGACCGGTATTCAAATCGGGATTACCCAACTTTAAAAAATATTTACAAATTTCTCACCCTCAACTCAGGAGTTAAACCTACGGTTAAGAGAGTAGTAAAATTTTCACAAACTATTTTCACTAACCCATTTAGTCTCACCGGTTCTTTCTTTATATTCATTTATCAGAGTTGGCGAGCGTTTATCTTAATTGCATTTTGTTAGCGATGGGAAGCATAAACACATATTATCTATCATTCGTTCATTAAGCTACTTTCATATTGTTGTCATACTTACATGAACATATTCACTATATACAACACACAATATCAAAAAACACTAGAAACTTGATAACCAATTGACTAAAGTCTTCAAAGTTCTAACCTTTAGTCATCCACATCTACCTTCCGCTTGCCCCTTGAGCTTTCACCTTGTATGAAAGTGGGTTTTTAGAAAAAGAGTAAGATTCAAAAGAATCTCAGTAGTAACGTATATCAATTATACAGTTATTACACTACAAGGCATGCTAAATAATCATCATTCATCAGAATCATCACTCAGCATTCAATGCATCACATGTAGCTCATAACTATTGTAGGGCTAGATATATTACAAAGTTCCGAGGGATACCCGTGCAATAGGCCCCGGGCACCTACTCGTGCAACAATAGTCGTTATATTGGCCTGAGCGTCCACCCGTGCAAAGATATGCCACCTCGCATACAATTCATGATGAATATACAATTCATACATTGCAATTTATAACATATGAAAGACTTTTTACTATCTGATTGCTCTCCTCTAGCAATTCCTTCCCACCTTTCCAAGCTCGGTAAACCCTTGAGTTTCGGACAACTACCAAGTCCTAAAATCTCGAATATACCATAAATGAGTCGTTACTCATTCATGCACAAATTCCAAATTCATAGTATTGGTTAACTTAGCCTAGCAATGCCAAATTATCAAAATGCCCCTTAAGTCCTGGTCCACCTGTACCTTACTCTGTGACACCTTATTTTCAATAGCTCTGATACCACCAAATGTGACACCCTCACTTTCGACACCTCACCGGCTCTTAGTTCTATTAATCAGAGTAAGCGAGCGATTATTTTAATAAACTAAAATCCGTTCTCTTTATTTACACTAGAGCGATTCTCTTATTACAATTAGAGCGGTTCTCTGCTGATCCATTCATACATTCATAAATACATAGAATACAAATAGTAGTGCCCCATACTACGATATTCTCTTCAGTTCGCATCTCCATATCTCCTCCGTGCACTTCTATAGGAACTCTTCAACCTGTCACTATTGTTGGTTGGGAGGAGTGAGATTCGAGAGAATCTCAGTAGCGAATAGTAGCACTATGCATGACAGATACATATGAATGCATGACATGCTTGCCTGCACTATTTCATGCCAACATAATGACATGCTGCATGCTCGATGTTATGACATACATATGACCATTGTATAAATATAACAGAGCTTCAATCAATCAAATATGCTCAACACAAACAGGCATAGCAGTCACATAATCAATGCATAAACATACGTATCACACAAATGCAGGAAAGGTAAGTTCACTACTTGTAGGACTTCACGTCCTTCCTCAAACCATCGTCCTTGCTTCGGTTTGGGCACGACCATCCATCGAGTCTTAGAAGTCCAAATATATTTAATGAGTCACTACTCATCCATATAACATTCTAGAGTCATTTTTAGTTGATAACTTAGCCCAATTACGCTAAATTACCAAAATGCCCCTGGAAGCCTGGCCCAAATGTACTTTTACAGAAATGATAACCTAGGCCAATCCTATACAATTTCGCATGTAGAATCCATTTATGACTTCATATCAGTAAAATTCAGGCCCGAATGATGAAAATACCCTTGATAGCCCTTACTCAGAGCCTTTAAGGGGTAATTTGGTCATTTCACCCTCTAGGCCTTTTCTTACTTTCCCTTCAACATGAACCCTACACAATTTACCCTTCTAAACTCAATGGAATCATCCAATCAATGAAATTCCAACTCTTTACTCATGCCACACATTAGGTAGCCATTATAGAGTTCTCGAGAAAGTTGTGTCGGTTCTTCCCTTTCTTTATCTTAATATCTTCCTTTCTACTTATTCTTACGTGCTTAGCCATTTAGACATCCATTGGACATCATTTCGGCCCCTAAAACATAAATAGAATGAGAGATGAATAATACCCTCCTCTCAAAATACTCATCAAAATGACAAACCGAAATGGTAGAAAGGAAGCTTACGCTTACCTCTACACGCTTCTGAATTCGGTTAGGAATTCCGGTAACGCTCCGGCCGGTGAGACGACACCAACCACCTCCAAACGAGAATATAAAAACATAGAATCAAAGCTCGGAATGAGTAGAGCAATGTTTGTATTGGGTACTTTGAGAGAAAACATCGTTTTGGTAGAGTTTCGGCGATCTCAAACTTTCTCTCTCTCTTCTACGTTCTCGTTCTTGTTCTTTCCATTCTCTTTCTCTTTCTCATTCTGATTTGTTTCGTTTCTCTTTCTTTCTTTCTCTTTTAATCAACACGAGAATGAGAATAAGAATTGATGATGAAGGGTGATGATTAATTAAAATCATCCAGGTGGTCTTTACTCAATTAATCCACCTATCTCATTTATTGCACAACAAGTTTCATTTCTCTTTTTCTTCATCATTCCATCAATATTAATGAGAAATAAGAGAGTATAATTTACTCTCAAATTATCCCATTACACCACCTCAAGTGGTTAACCAAAGCCTTAAGCTTCTCCGCTTATTGACTTTACTTGATAATAATCCACCCGTTTGGGTTTATTAATCATCAAGTAGTCATTTCCCTCCTTTTAATTCCCATTCCACTCAAATCGTAGGAATATTAGGGAATTTTGGGATAAATATCATTCCCCACTAGGACATTTGCTAAATCGGGGTTTAGCAGTCCACTTAATCCAGGCTTAACCTTAAGCATTTAATCCCAAAATTTGAGGTATTACATACTCAAAGTTATGACATGGGCCAATCCTACACAATTTCGCATGTAGAATCCATTTTTGACTTCCAATTGGACAAAATCAGGCCCAAATGATGAAAATGCTCTTGACAACCCTTATTTAAGGCTTTTAAGGGTAATTTGGTTATTTCACATTCTGGGGCTTTTCTCACTTTATCATCAACATATACCCTACACAATTTTACCTCTTAAACCCAATGAAAGCATAAAAACTATCAAATTCTTACTCCTTTATCACATCCAACACAGGGAAATCCAATAGGATTCCCATAAAAGTTGTGTCGGTTTCTCATTTTTTTTGCCTAATCATCTCTTTTCTACTTATAATCACATGATTAGCTAATTAGACATTCATTGGACTTGATTTGAAGAACCTTGAACAGCAAGGTCCTTTATGTTTCTCTCTCTAATAGAATGAATCAAGCAAGAGTAACAAGTTTGTAAAGATTATCTTTTGATTTCCAGCACTTTCTCTCTCTACATGTTTCTGTCTCTCTCTCCATAACTATTGATTTAGCTTGAAAACTATGGATTCAAAGGAGTAGAGATGAGTAGGAGAGGTTATAGAGGGATTAGGAAGCTTAAAGCACAAGGTAACAACTTCCTTACCTTTGATCCAAGAGAACCATAGCTCCTTCCTTCTCTTCACCGTCTGAGCTCTCTCTCACTCTTTCTGATTCAGTTTGCACGATAAATGAGCTGAAAAGATGGAGAATTGGTGATATAATAGCATAGTTAATTGGCTTAACACATGATTTCATCTTATTGGTCCATAATGCAATTTCTCATTTAATTATTTCATCTCCTTTTCCCTTCTCTAATTCCACCGTAAATGAATGAGAATTGAGATAGAAACATTGATCTTAAACTATCTCATTGTGCTAACTTGCAATTTGTTGACTTTTGAACCTTCGACTTTTGACTATTTGACATTACTTGATAATAATTCACCAAAATTGATTTATTAATTATCAAGTAGCCATTTATATCTTTTTAATTCCCATTTAACTGAAATTATTGGGAATATTAGAGAAAAGTAATTATTTCCCACTTTATGGCAAAATTACTGTTTTGCCCCTACATTTGTTGACTTACAGTAATAAATCATTTCTTACCCATTTCCATTGGTTTGACCCAATTTTGACATTTAAATGATACCACTATTCATGTCATTAAGTTCTCAAATTTTTGTTACAATAATAGGCCTTTAAGTGGACATTAATTGCCTCTTTATGTCCTTTCTTGGCCGAATTATATGTAACCGGCGATTGCCATTTTTTCATAAATTTACACATACCAAAATTCACCATTTATTTCACTAAATATCACAAATATACATGTAAGGGATATTGATGAAAAATTGAGGTATTACAGTTCTTCCCTCGTTCAATAAATTTCATCCCCAAAATTTGTTACACCTCATCTGGCATAAATCCTGGGTAACGTCTTCTCATATCTTCTTCTGCTTCCCAAGTAGCCTCTCTTGGAGATAGTCCTTTCCAGACCACTTTCATAAATAGTATGCTATGATTTTGAGCCGTCTTTCTTGTCTATTAATGATTTGTTCGGGCTTAGCCTTATAAGTGAGATTGTCACCCATATCAACATCTTCATACTCAATAATATATTGGGGGTCTGGTTGGTACTTCTTTAATTGTGAAACATGGAACACATTATGCAATCTGCTCAAATTTAGAGGTAGAGCAATCTTGTATGCTACATGACCAACTCTTGACAAAATTTCAAACGGCCCTATGTAGCGAGGACTGTACTTCTTTCTCTTTATTGCTATTCTTATACCGGTAACAGGTGAAACTTTCAAAAATATGTGATCACTCATCTAGAATTCCAGTGGTCTTCTCTGCCTATTAGCATAATTCTTTTGCTTACTTTGGGTTGCAATCAGTCTCTGCTTGATCATTTTGATCTGTTTAGTAGTATGGTCTACTATGTCCGGCCTATATAATTTCCTTTATGATAACTCTGTCCAGTAGAGAGGGGATTGACATTTTCTCCTGTACAACGCTTCATACGGAGCTATCTGAATTCTCCCATGATAGCTATTATTGTAAGAAAACTCTACCAGTGGAAGATAATGATCCCAACTTCCTTTGAAGTCTATTACATATGCTTTTAGCATATCTTCCAGCGTCTGTATGGTTCCCTCTGACTGTCCATCTGTAATACCCCCACTTTTTCCCCAATATTCATTATGTGTATATTTTTTATGCTTAGTGAAATAAAATGGTGAATTGTGGTGTGTATGAATTTACAGAAAAATAGTAATCACCGGTTACATATAATTCGGCCAAGTAAGGACACAAAGAGGTAATTAATGTCCACTTAAAGGCCTGTTATGGTAACCAAAATTTGAGAATTTAATGACATGAATAGTGTCCTCATTTGAGTGTAAAATTGGGTCAAACAAATGGAAATGAGCAAGAAATGATTTATTACGGTAAATCATAAAATATAGGGGCAAAACGGTAATTTTGCCATAAAGTGGGAAATAGTAATTTTTCCCTAATATTCCCAATAATTTCAGTTAAATGGGAATTAAAATGAAAGAAATGGCTACTTGATCATTAATAAACCAATTTTGGTGAATTATTATCAAGTAAGGTCAAATAGTCAAAAGTCAAAAGTCCAAAAGTCAACTATTTGTAAGATGGCAATGGAATAGTGAAAGACCAATATTTCATTCCTTGAATTCTCATTGTTTTTGCTGATAAAGAGGAATATGAAGGGAAATGGAATAATTAAGAAAAGAAATAATATTTTAGACTAATGAAATGCTTACATGTGTATAAGCTATTTGGCTAAACAATATATAGTCTTTCCTTCATCTCTTCAGCCTTCATTCTCATGTAAAACAAACCAAAAAAGAGTGAGAGAGAGCTGGAGACAGTGTAGAGAAGGAAGGGCTAGGGTTCTTCACAAATCAAAGGTAAGGGACTTGTTATCTTGTGTCTTAAGCTTCCTAATCCCTCTATAACCTCTCCTACTCATCTCTACTCATTTGAATCCATAGTTTTTAAGATGAATCAAGAGTTGTGGAGAGAGAGAAAAAACATGGAGGAGAGAGAAAGTTCTGGAAATCAAAAGGTAACTTCCCAAACTTGTTCATCTTGCTTGATTGATGCTATTAGAGTTATTCTTGACTTGGTTTTGGTTGTTTTGGTAAGAGTTAGCTCATGAAACCTAAAAGACCCTAATGTTCAAGTATCTCCAAATCAAGTCCAATGAATGCCTAAATAGCTAATAGTGTGATTATAAGTAGAAAGGAGGTGATTAGGCAAGATAAAATGAGAAACCGACACAACTTTTTTGGGAATCCTATTGGACTGCCTTGTGTTGGATGTGGTAAAGGATTAAGAATTTGATAGTTTCAATGCTTCCATTGGGTTTAGAAGGACAAATTATGTAGGGTCTATGTTGATGATAAAGTTAGAAAAGCCCCATAATGTGAAATGACTAAATTACCCTTAAAAGCCTTAAGTAATGGTTGTCAAGGGCTTTTTCGCCATTTGGGCCTGATTTTGTCCAATTAGAAGTCAAAAATGGATTCTACATGTGAAATTGCATAGGATTGGCCTGAGTCATAATTTTGAGTAAAGTACAGGCGGACCGGGACTTAAGGGGCACTTTAGTAATTTGGCACTGTTAGGCTAAGTTAACCAATACTATGAATTTGGAATTGTATATGAATGAGTAATGACTCATTTATGGTATATTTTAGATTTCAGGACTTGGTTGTGGTCCGGAATTGAAGACTTGCCCGAGCTTGGAAAGGTGGAAGGAATTGCTAGAGAAGAGCAATCAAGTAGTAACATGTCTTTCATATGTTATGATATGCAATGTATTAATTATGTGTTCATCATGAATTGTCTGACATGTTTGAATATGGGGGGTGGTCGCTTGGGGCCTAACTTTGCACGGGTGGATGCTCAAGCCAATATAACGATCATTATTGTATAAGTAGGAGCTTGGGGTCTATTGCCCGGGTATCCCTCGGAACTTTGTAATATATCTAGCGCTATGATAGTTTACGAGTTACATGTGATGTATTGAATCTTGAGTGATGATTCTGATGAATAATGATTCTTTAGCATGCGTTGTAGTGTTATAATTGTATGATTGATATATGTTGTTACTGAGATTCTTTTGAATCTCACTCTTTTTTCCAAAAACCCACTTTCAGTACAGGGAGAAAGCTCGAGGGGCTAGCGGAAGGTAAATGAGGAGGGCTAAAGGTTGGAACGCTGAAGACCTTAGTCGTTTTGATTGTCTCATTCCATATATGTTGGATACTATAGGATTTGTATATGATGTATACATTTTGGGTTGTATAAGTGGTTTATGACTTGTGAGCATAACAACCAAGTAAGAATATCAAGTAAATGAATGATATTTTGACAATATTTATGCTTCCGATTGCTAACGAAATGCAATTAAGATAAACGCTCGCTGATTCTGATAAATGAATAAAAAGAAAGAACCGGTGAGACTAAATGAGATAGTGAAGATAGTTGTGAATTTATCAGGAGCCTCACTATCTCTTTGATATAAATCTTTGCCAATTTATCAGGAGACTAATTAACGTTGATCTGTATGAAATGTGCTGACTGTAAGCACCCTTCCTTACATTACCTTACCGGCTCTTAGTTCCATTATATCAGAGTGAGCGAGCGAATATATCAATAAACTAAAAGCCGTTCTCATATTCATGCTAGAAAATTTCTCAAATACATTAGAGTGATTCTTGCTTATACAACATTCATACATACACATACATGAAATATAAATGTAGTGCCTCGCACTACGGCCTCCTTTTCACTTCACGTCTCCATATCTCCTCTGTGCACTTCATGCATCTTCACCTGTCACTATGGTTGTTGGGAGGAGTGAGATTCAAGAGAATCACAGTAGTGAACAATACTACTATGCATGGCAGATATATATGAATGCATGACATGCTTGTCTACCCTATTTCATGCCAACATAATGACATGCTGCATGCTCAATGTTATGACATACCAATGGCCATCACACAAATATAACAGAGCTTCAATCAATCAAATATACTTAACACAAATAGGCATAGCAGTCACACAATCAATGCATATAACATACATATCACACCCATGCAGGAAAAGTAAGTCCACTACCTGTCGGACCTCACGTCCGTCCTCAATCCTTCGTCTTTGCTCTGGTTCGGGCATGACCATCCATCGAGTCCTAGAATTCCATCCAAATACATGAGTCATTACTCTTTCTTATATCATTCTAGACTTGTATTAGTTGATAACTTAGCCCAATTATGCTAAATTACCAAAATGCCCCCGGAAGCCCGGACCTACTGTACTTTTACCGAAATCATAACATGGGGCAAATCCTACACAATTTCGCATGTAGAATCCATTTATGACTTCAGATTAGTCAAATTCAGGCCCGAATGATGAAAATACCCATGATAGCCCTTACTTAGAGCCTTTAAGGGGTAATTTGGTCATTTCACCCTCTAGGCCTTTTCTCACTTCTTCATCAACATGAACCCTACACAATTTGCTCTTATAAACTCAATGGAATCATCCAATCTATGAAATTCCAACTTTTTACTCATGCCACACATTAGGCGGCCTTTTTAGAGTTCTCAGAAGAGTTGTGTCGGTTCCTTCATTTCTTTACCTTAATATCCTCCTTTCTACTCCTTATTACCTAATTAGCCGTTTAGACATCCCTTGGACATCATTTCGGCCCCCAAAACGTTAATAGGACGAGAGATGAACAATACACTACTTCCAAAATACTCATGCAAATGATAAACCGAAATGGTAGGAAGGAAGCCTACACTTACCTCTACCCGCTTCTGAATCCGATTCAGAATTCCGGTGACGCTCCGGCCGGTGAGACGGTACCAACGGCCTCCAAACGAGAATCCGAAACCATAGAATCGAAGCTCTTAGCATGGAGAGTCTCAACAACATTACTAAACCTCAAACTCAATTTCCATAACCCCGTCAATAAACTTTTCTGTACAGTACCTACTATAACAGAAAGGGTTTGGATTAAAAATCAATACTTACTTTATCATCTCCATGCCTCTAACCATCTCTCATATGTCACTGGGCATTGGTAGTCCATAATACCTTACCCTCCACGTGACATGTCAGATAAGTCTCATACAATGTGCTAAGCTTCCATCTAAGCATTGCACAAAGTCACATTTTCATTTTCATCTTCAGCAAACTGCCACTGAACTCAAGTTTTTGGCTTCGCACTCGAGTTTTCCCAACACACTCGAGTTCTTCCGGCTTCTCCACCAGGACTTAGTTTTTTTTCAACTTTTCCACATGACATGAAAACTTGCACTCGAGTTCACCACAGCGCACTCAAGTTCACAACACCATCTGCACTCGAGTCCTCAGCGCCACACTCGAGTTCTTAATCTTCAACAACACTCGAGTTCTGCAAGTTTCACCATAGAAGTTTCTTCTCGAGAAATCTTTAACTTGCAACCATAAGAGGTGCACTAGAGTTCTCAACTGCGAACTCGAGTCCTCAATTCATTCACATTCAAGTTCTCCCATATGAACTCGAGTCCTCATACTTCTACACTTCCAATCTGAACCTTGCACCCTCACGAGTACAGGAATTTACCACATGCACTCGAGTCCATAACCACGAACTCAAGTTCTCAGCTCATCCACACTCGAGTACCATGAGTTCTGGAGGAAGAGTTTCTATCATAGACAATCCTATTGTGTATAACCAGCACATGCACTCGAGTTCATCCATTTAAACTCGAGTTCTCGACCATCTACACTCGAGTTCAGGCTTTACACTTCCAAGAGTTCTCGCTTGAAACCATCTCATGCATGAGGAAATACCCCATGCACTCGAGTTCACAATTCTGAACTCGAGTTCTTAGCCTCCATTGCACTCAAGTCTCGTGAGTTACGGCCTGAGAGTTTCCACCTGAGAGTTAAATGCCCAGCGAAAATCATCTTACACTCGAGTTCTGCACACTGAACTCGAGTTCTCAGGCACCTCACACTCGAGTTCACCTTTGAACTTCTGCGAGTTTCCACATGAAAACATATGATTTACGGGAAAATTCCTCATGCACTCGAGTTCAACAAACTGAACTTGAGTTCTCCCCCTTTTTGCACTCTAGTTCGGGCATTCTACCACTGAGAGTTCTTGCCCGAGACTTCTTTTCCTTCAGAATTTAACCTATGAACTCGAGTTCACTAGCTTGCACTCGAGTTTATCAGCTATCCATAACTGATAAACACTTCAAAACTCATCTTAAATCTACTCCAATTTCATCCATAGGTTATCTAATTCTCATTCTTCCATGGATCATCATTCTCAATCATCTTACCACCATGCCATCATCCTTTAGTCATAGTTGTATCAACTATGCTTTCTAACCCATGGCATCTAACAAGGATCATAACCTATAAACTTAAGCAGAGAACTTGTAGTAAATTCCAAATATTGCTAGAATCAACGCTCTAACGACTCTAGCAACTATCCATCATTGCCAGAACCTTTGCTCTGATACCATAAATGTAAGAACCCTTCCTTACATTACCTTACCGGCTCTTAGTTCCATTATATCAGATCGAGCGAGCGAATATATCAATAAACTAAAAGCCGTTCTCATATTCATGCTAGAAAATTTCTCAAATACATTAGAGTGATTCTCTGCTTATACAACATTCATACATACACATACATGAAATATAAATGTAGTGCCTCGCACTATGGCCTCCTTTTCACTTCACGTCTCCATATCTCCTCCGTGCACTTCATGCATCTTTACCTGTCACTATGGTTGTTGGGAGGAGTGAGATTTAAGAGAATCACAGTAGTGAACAATACTACTATGCATGGCAGATATATATGAATGCATGACATACTTGTCTACCCTATTTCATGCCAACATAATAACATGCTGCATGCTCAATGTTATGACATACCAATGGCCATCGCACAAATATAACAGAGCTTCAATCAATCACATATACTTAACACAAATAGGCATAGCAGTTACACAATCAATGCATATAACATACATATCACACCCATGCAGGAAAAGTAAGTCCACTACCTGTCGGACCTCAAGTCCTTCCTCAATCCTTCGTCTTTGACTAAAGCCTTATGCTTCTCCTCATATTGACTTTACTTGATAATAATTACCAACATGGCTTCATTAATTACCTAGTCATTTCCCTCCTTTTTAATTGCCATCCAACACAAATCATAGGGAATATTAGGGAAAAACCATCATTTCACAACTTATTGCAAAATTACCATTTTGCCCTCACCTTTTATTTCCTTTTTAATACCCAACAATATTAAGGAATTTTGGGATATAAATATCATTCCTCACTAGGACATTTGCTAAACCAGGGTCTAGCAATTCACTTAATCCAAGCTAAACCTCAAGCCTTTAATCCCAAAATTAAGGGTATTACACTGACTTTGTAAAACGGTTAATAATTACCCAAATTGCATCATGATTTCGGATTCTGGGTAATCCTACCACAAGATCCATGGTTACGCTTTCCCATTTCCACTATGGAATCTCATGACTCTGAAGCAATCTTGGCGGTTTCTGGTGCTTAATCTTTACCTTCTTGCAGGTAAGACATCATGCTACATATTCTGTTACATCTTTCTTTAATCTAGGCCAATAGTACATCGCCCTTAAGTCACGATACATCTTCACCAGCCCTGGGTGAAGGGTGTAACAACTCTTGTGTGCATCATCGAGGATTTTCTGCCTCAGATAAGCTTTAGGTAGAATATAGGTTCTCTTCTTGTATCGAACCAGTCTACTTGGTGATAAATCATAATCTCGAGTCTCTCCTCATTCAATCATAGTTTAGATGGACTGTGTTCGCTCATCTTGCATTTGAGCTTCCGCAATCTCAATCTTTAAATCATTCTCCACTTGGCAATAGCATAACCAACACAGATGATCTGATTTGACAAGTTGAAATCTCAAAAATCTTGTATCAATTTCCTCTCTTGTGTCATTATTGCTGCCACTTGCATCTTCTTCCGACTAAGAGCATCAACGATGACATTGGCTTTACTTGGATGATATTTAATCTCTAGGTTTTAGTCTTTTAGCAACTCCATCCACCTATATTGTCTCATATTAAGCTCTTTCTAATCATACATATATTTAAGACTCTTGTAGTTGCAGTATAGTTCAACCTCCACCCTATATAGGTAGTGTCGCCAGACTTTAAGCGTAAACACAATTGTCGCCAACTCTAGATCATGTATGGGATAGTTCATCTCATGAGGTTTCATCTATCGAGAGGCATAGGCCACTACTCTACCCTGCTGCATTAGGACACATCCCAGTCATTGCTTACTAGCATCACTGTAAACTACATAGGTCACCTCAAGATCAAGGATAATCAACATGGGTGCAGTTGTCAACCTCTCCTTCAGCTCCATGAAGTTCTTCTCACATCGATCATCCCACTTGAACTATTGATCTTTCCACGTGAGCTTGGTCAATGGCAAGGAAATCCGGGAGAAATCTTGATTAAATCTCCGATAATAGCCAGTAAGACCTAGAAAACTACAAATCTCTACAATAGTTTCTGGCCTTTTACAGTCTAGCACTGCTTCTACCTTATTGGGATCCATTGCTACCCCTTCTTATGAGATAACATGGCCTAGAAATCTGACTTCTGAAAGCCAAAACTCACATTTGCTCAACTTTACATAGAGGTTCCTTTCACGCAAAATACTTAGCATAATTCTCAAGTGCTCCTCGTGATCTTTTCTACTCTTAGAGTATATCAGAATGTCGTCGATGAAGACTACCATGAACTAATCTAAGTATTGATGAAAGATACGGTTCATGTAGTCCATAAACACTGCAGGTGCATTGGTTACCCCAAAGGGCATTACCAAAAATTTATCGTGTCTATACCAGGTTTTGAAAGCAGTCTTCTGTATATCTTTTGCCTTCACACATAGCTGATAATACCTTGATCTTATATCAATCTTCAAGAACATACTTGCTCTAGATAGTTGATCTAAAAGGTCATCAATCCGGGGAAGTGGGTACTTGTTCTTAACGGTTACCTTGTTCAGCTCTCTATAATCAATATATAGCCTCAGGCTCTCGTCTTTCTTCTTAACAAATAACACTGGAGCTCCCTACGATGACACACTGGGTCGAATGAACCCTTTCTCAAGCAATTCTTTGATTTGCTTCTTAAACTCAGCCATTTCATTTGGAGCCATTCGATATGGAGCATTTGATATAGACCATGCTATAGGCATAATCTTAATTGCGAATTATACTTCTCTTTCTGGAGGCAAACCACTAAGGTCATCTGGAAACACATTAAGAAATTCTCGTACAACTGAAATGTTTTCCAGGGCTATTTCTGTCTCTGCTTGCAAGGAAAAGAACATAATGTATCCCTGGCATCCTTTCTTCAAGCATTTTTTCAGCTTCTGCTAATGAAATGAAGTTCAGGCTAGCATTTATGTCACTGAAATCTTGATGAGTAGGATATATTATCCTCTTGTTTCCACAATCTACTAGCACATTATTTGCCATTAGCCAATTAAAACCTAATATGACTTTAAATTTCCTGAGCGGCAAACAGATCAAGTCAACTGTAGACTCATGTCATTTATTACATAATTCAGACAAACATCAATAGTAAGAGTCTTGACACCCATCGGCGTCAACATAATCAAATCAAATGGCATTTTATGGACATGCAGTCCTAGGCGCTTAGCACAGTCATATGCAATAAAGGAATGATTAGCACCTGAATCATATAAGGCTTACAACATACTACCATTGAGAAGGATTTTACCTTGAACTAGCTCTGGGTATTTCTTTGCTTCTTCCTGGGTCAAGGAAAATACTCGGCCTTGATTTTGTTATCTAGGTTCAGCATGTCATGGTGCTGCTTGCCAGGGACAATTTATCTCTAAATGGCCTGGCTTCTTATAGGCATGACAAATCACTTGGCTAATAGGAAGATTGCATCATCGTCCTGGATGAGATTTGCCACATTAAAGGCATGTTTGAGACGTTGAGGGTTTACAGCTGCCACGATTCCTAGACTAAAAGGGCTTTTTGTTGCCTCCCTTTTGTGAAAAACCTTATCCTTTACGCTTCTATGAGGTATCCCCTTGACTAGGTCCACTTCTTTGGCTAGTATCCCTACCAGCCTGTACTCTTCTTAAATTCCCTTCTATAAATCGACACACTTCCACAACTTTATTAAACTTCTTAAATTGTTGAGCCACAAGTTTCTCTTCCATGTCGGGCTTCAATCCCCAAATTAGCATATCAAAACTCCACTCCTCATCCTCTTTGAGTTTCAAATAGGAAGAGTAGCGAGACAGTCAGATGAATCAAGACATGTAAGCATCAAAGATCTCAATATCACCTTGCTAAATTGCTAAGAATTCTTTCTCTTTCTTGATCTTTACTGATCTTGGGAAATACTTTTCATAGAATTTCTCTTGAAACAACTCCCACGTCAAAGGGATGTTCCAGCCACGTAATACAAGTGTTGTGTTTTTCCACCAATCATCAACATCCCCTACTAGCTTATATATAGCCATCATAGCTTTCATCTCTATCAGACATCTAAGCACCTCGAAGATTTTCTCTAGGTGGTTCACTTAATTCTCAGCAGCTTGTGGATTAAATTTTCCTTGGAATGCCTCAAGCTGATATTTAATAAATTTGGGCATCCAATACTGGAGAGCATTCTCCTTTTCATGTTCTTGAACCATAGGAATTCCTAATTTCTTCTCATGTGACTGCGATTGCTCATCACTAGGTGGCTGTTCTCTATCTAGATTCCCTTCAAGATGATTTCCTTCAGGGGGATTCCCCTTTGGATTATTTCTTTCAGGGTTATTCCCTTTAGGCTGCTCCCTATCTGCATTCCTTCTTTCCTTTAATTCTAGAACTTCTTCTCGTAAGTCCTGGATCATAGTTTGTTGTTGGGTCAGCATTGTAAAAACTTGCTACATGAGATTAGGCTTCAAATTATGCTCATGTTTAGGAATTGGTGGTACATTCCCCACTGGTTTATGCCGTACCATTGTTCCTCTTCACTATTCAGAAAGAACATTACGTTAATACCACATCAACACATATATGTACATATACACTTCTCAAGATTTTAAATACCAACATACAACAAATATACATCTATTATAGCTAACATTCACATTTACATGAAGATGGCTTGGTATTTACATCAAAAGAAGCTTATCTTGCAACAAAAGAACCTTACCCTACTACTCTTTGGGCATATTGAACAGCACATATAAAAACATATGCCTAACAAAAGGCATAAACTCAAAAGGACCTAGAAATACAATCTCATTCTTTTTCCTAGTCTAAGAGGTAAAATCAGGAAAATGAGCTAACATAGTCTGAATCTATACATCATCAGTCACATTAGCCCAAGCTCATCTCTTTACTCGTACAACTTCTGTACTAAGTTTAAGAACGATGTATATTGTGTTGTGGGGGTGACAAAATCATTGAAGGATGTTAGATACAAGTCCTTCAGTTACTCCTAAAGTTCATGATCTGGATGTGGGTCAAAAGCTAATTTCTCCATTGAAGCATCCGACTCTTTATTTGAGTTTGAATGCAACACACTGTCATCCAACTTCAAGTCATTCGTATCAACCACAATTGCTTCATCTCTAGTAATAGGACCATAGAAAAATGGATACTTGACACTCTTTTTGCATGTACGGACAATCTTCAGTCCACGTCGAGGTCCTCCTTTGTTAATGACTACATAAGCCTCACCCTCTGGTATCTGCTCCTCTGGTGGAGGTTGGTTAATTGATGGAAGTGAGGGTGACCTACTCCTTTGTTTCCTTATCTTGATGGAGATAGGAGTTGGAACACTCTTCCGGGCGATATGCCTCCCTCTTATCATTGCTGCTGTTTTGTACACCACTCTGTTAGAATCAATGCCTTGATAATAACAAAGTATGAATGAAACATTTTGCAAGGAATGATCAGGTTAAGAAAAGCATAATGTGTTTAAGTTTCTAAAGAAAACATTACAGAAAGGCATATTCACATATTCTAAAAAATTATCACTGCACTCGAGTTTAGGTGCATGAACTCAAGTTCTGGCCAGAAACTTGAGTCCTACAGTACACACTCGAGTCCAGTTGGTCTATCACTGAGGCCTAACTGACACTCATATTAAACACAACAAAAAGAATCACACTCGAGTTCCCAAGGATGCACTCGAGTCCTCAAAAGATATACACTCAAGTCTAAAGAGTTTTGGAATAAGAGTTTATTCCAGAGAACCTTTAGATACCCACGGCAAACATCGTACTTGAGTTGGAGGATCAACACTGAAGTCTTGTGTAGGCATTACACTCGAGTCCAACAAGTTCTGAGGAACGAGTTTATACCTGAGAATCTTAAAACTAAAAGCAATAAGCACACACTCGAGTTCACAATTTCACACTAGAGTTTTGAAAAAACTTGCACTCGAGTTTATCCATAAGAGTTTCTGTCTGAAAATCTTGAGACTTGAAATGAAAGGCATGAACTAGAATCCCTAGGATGTACATGAGTTCTCAGGCAACTTACACTCGAGTTCTACTTTTAAACTCCCACGAGTTTCTGCCCAAAACCACTTGATAAGTAGGAAAATGCCTTATGCACTCGAGTTCTCATGAACAAACTTGAGTGCATAGCTAGAATACACTCGAGTTCTCCCTATTAAACTCGAGTCCATCAGCCGTTCCTAAGCTGGATCACTTCAACAAACACTCTAAATACTCTTATATACTATCCAAACCATGATTTCTCCCTTGTCATCATTCCAAACCTCATGCTCATATACTCTCATACATTATGCTTCCTATCACCAAGCCATTAATGAAAGCTAGAACCATGCAATCATAAATAGAAAATTCCAGCAAAGTCTATCATTGCCAGAACTAACACTCTGACACCAAGAATGTGATACCTTATTTCCTATGACCTTGGATGAGTATAAAAGAGTAGTGAAATTATCCTGGGAGACTGTGATTCAAACCCGGATTACCCAACTTTAAAAAATATTTACAAATTTCTCACCCTCAACTCAGGAGTTAAGCCTACGGTTGAGAGAGTAGTAAAATTTTCACAAACCATTTTCACAAACCCATTTAGTCTCACTGGTTCTTTCTTGATATTCATTTATCAAAGTTGGCGAGCATTTATCTTAATTGCATTTTGTTAGCGATAGGAAGCATAAACACATATTATCTATCATTCATTCATTAAGCTACTTTCACATTGTTGTCATGCTTACATGAACATACTCACTATACACAACACACAATATCTAAAATCACCAGAAACTAGATAACCAAATGACTAAATTCTTCAACGTTCTAACCTTTAGTCATTCACATCTACCTTTTGCTTGCCCCTTGAGCTTTCACCCTGTACTGAAAGTGGGTTTTTAGAAAAAGAGTGAGATTCAAAAGAATCTTAGTAGTAACGTATATCAATCATACAATTATAACACTACAAGGCATGCTAAATAATCATCATTCATCAGAATCATTACTCAGCATTCAATGCATCACATGTAGCTTGTAACTATCATAGCGATAGATATATTTCAAAGTTCTGAGGGATACTCGTGCAATAGGCCCCGGGCACTTACTCGTGCAACATTGGTCATGATATTGGCCTGAGCGTCTACCTGTGCAAAGATAGGCCCTGGACGACCACCCCATATATTCAAATATGTCAGACAGTTTATGATGAATATACAATTCATACATTGCAATTTATAACATATGATAGACTGGTTACTACCTGATTGCTCTCCTCTAGCAATTCCTTCCCACCTTTCCAAGCTCGAGCAAGCCTTGAGTTTCAGACAACTACCAAGTCCTAAAATCTTGAATATACCATAAATGAGTCGTTACTCATTCATGAAAAAAATTCTAAATTCATAGTATTGGTTAACTTAGACTAGCAGTGCCAAATTACCAAAATGCCCCTTAAGTCTCGGTCCACCTGTACCTTACTCAAAGTTATGGCCTGGGCTAATCCTATACAATTTCATGTGTAGAATCCATTTTTGACTTCGAATTGGACAAAATCAGGCCTAAATGATGAAAATGCCTTTGACAACCCTTATTTAAGGCTTTTAAGGGTAATTTGGTCATTTCACATTTTGGGGCTTTTCTCAGTTTATCATCAACATATACCTTACATAATTTTGCCTCCTAAACCCAATGGAAGCATCAAAACTATCAAATTCTTACTCCTTTACCACTTCCAACATAGTGCAATCGAATAGGATTCCTAGAAAAGTTGTGTCGGTTTCTCATTTTCTTTTGCCTAATCACCTCCTTTCTACTTATAATCATATGATTAGCTATTTATAAATTCCAGCACTTTCTCTCTCTACACCTTTCTGTCTCTCTCCCCACAACTTTTGATTTAGCTTGAAAACTATGGATTCGAAGGAGTAGAGATGAGTAGAAGAAGTTATGGAGGGATTAAGAAGCTTAAAGCACAAGGTAACAACTTCCTTACCTTTGATCTAAGAGAACCCTAGCTCCTTCCTTCTCTTCACCATCTCAGCTCTCTCTCACTCTGTTTGATTCAGTTTGCATGATAAATGAGCTGAAGAGATGGAGAATTGGTGATATAATAGAATAGTTAATTGGCTTAACATATGCTTGCATTTTATTGGTCCATAATGCAATTTCTCATTAATTATTTCATCTCATTTTCCCTTCTCTCATTCCACCGTAAATGAATGAGAATTGAGATAGAAACATTGATCTTAAACTATCTCATTGTGCTAACTTGCAATTTGTTGACTTTTGAATCTTCGACTTTTGACTATTTGACATTACTTGATAATAATTCACCAAAATTGATTTATTAATTATCAAGTAGCCATTTATATCTTTTTAATTCCCATTTAACTGAAATTATTGGGAATATTAGAGAAAAGTAATTATTTCCCACTTTATGGAAAAATTACTGTTTTGCCCATACATTTTATGACTTACCGTAATAAATCATTTCTTACCCATTTCCATTGGTTTGACCCAATTTTGACATTTAAATGAGGCCACTATTCATGTCCTTAAATTCTCAAATTTTGTTTACAATAGTAGGCCTTTAAGTGGACATTAATTGCCTTTTTGTATCCTTTCTTGGCCGAATTATATTTAACCAGCGATTGCCATTTTTCATAAATTTACACATACCACAATTAACCATTTATTCCACTAAATATCACAAATATAAATGTAAGGGATATTGGTGAAAAAGTGGGGTATTACACCTCTGGTGATGACGAGGAAATATGAAGAGTTTTTTTTAATTATTATATAAAATGATGTATTTTTTTTATGCATGCATGTAATCAAGTACCTTTAGGAAGCTGAAAAATTATATTAACGAAAAAACAATTTATTTCAAATATTGATGTTGATCTTGAACATCTCATATTTCTATGTTTAATTGTTGTTTTTCATCACTAGCTTGACAAGTTAATTTATTTATATATATAATTAAATATAATATATGTAACATCCCATAATTTATGAAAAGGATCATTTTGCCTAAAATGTAAATTGAACAAATTTAAAGTTAATTTTGGGATTTAAAGGCCTATTTTCCCAAAAATTTAAGAAAAAATAGTTAGAGGTCATGTTTTGGCTTTAAAATTTCAGAAAAATTATTTAAAGGCTTTAAGAAGCTAATTAAGGAAAGGAATCCTTAAAAAACATTAATGATTAATTTATGAAAATTATAAGATGAACCAATACTGATTTTGAAACATGAGGAAAATTAGTGACTTTATTATACATATTTGAAAATATGAATTTGGCTAAAAAATATTCCAAATTATGGAACCTAAAAGATTTAAGAGATTTTAAATTATAAAAATTAGGAAAAGAAAAGCCTTATGAGTAGGCCCAATAGAATAAAAAACACACATGAATAAATTAAAACACACACACATGGACATATGGCATACTCACACAACACACATATACTACTCATGCTCTAATACCTGCCACCTATAAATACACATATGTACTTAGATTAAAACACAACACTGAGCTCCCTACTTATTAGCAATTCGGAAGTCAGAGGGGAGAGTGAGAAAGAAAAGAGTGAGTGAGCTGGAGAAAGAAGGCAATAGAGAAAGAGCCCGATAGTTTTAAGGTCACTGGAAAAGGGAGGTGAGCCACTGCAAAAGCCACATGCAATACCAGAATCTTGTGTAGGTGAGTCTTCTACACCCATTTCTTTCTTTTTCTATTGGTTTGAAGCTGTCCTTAGGGTTGATTGCTGCTAAAAGTTCAGTGTGGTTGCTAGAAAAGTTTTTGTCATCTTAAGAACTTGATAAAGTTCATTGTATGTCAGTTTTGGGGTAAGTTTTTGGGTTTTTTAAGGAGGTTACCAAAACAAAGCTTGAGTTTAGGAGTTTATAGAGCCAAAATTTTTGGAGTATAGAGTCTAAATTTTCATGTAATCTTTTCTTCTTAATCTCCGTTTATGGAAAACAAGGGGTTGCATGCACAATTTTGTAGAAGTTAGAAATTGAGTTTTTGAGTGGATTCTTTTAAGGATTATAGAGTTTAATATGTGTATTAGGAGATAGAATCAAGGAGATCTCATTTTAGGAAGAGAAATGTAGAGTTTTTAAGAGTTTGTGATAGAGTGTTGCTTTTATGAAGTCAGTGAAGTAGATGGTTTCAGGCACTGATTTGATTAGGAAAATTTTGTATACTATCTATGAAATATATTAAACATCATAAGCTTTAAAATGAGTCTTAGAATATGTCAATTTGATATCTAGAACAAAATTTGTGGTTTTTGGAAATTTGGTCAGAAAATAGGGAATATTCTATGGTCTATATTTATGATATTGGGTAAATAGGTAAATTACATGAGGATAATTTAGTAATTTTTCAAAGTGATTATTTTAAACTTAGAGTATACTTATAGAGCTTTCAATCAAGTATTAGAACACTAGAATTGGATGTGTGAATTGTAAGTTATGAATTTTTAAATTTTGGGTAGAAAATTTGGAATATTCTAACTCAAAGGTGCATTGTTGCATGGGGTGTATCCCTAAGCTATAAGACTTGCTATGCAATTTGTATTGTAATGGACTGTATGTCTTGAGGCCATAAGTCCCAAAAGTGCATTGTTACATGGGGTGTATTGCTGAATGCTTATTGTATGATTTTTTGTTTTACATACTTTGTGAACTTGCATGTTTTATGATTGATGATTGTTACTACTAAGATTCTCGTGAATCTCACTCTTTCTATTAAATGACATATAGCTAAAGAGAGCAGCTCTAGGGGTAAAGAAGTTATAATTGTTAATAAATAAGAAGGTGGAGAAGAAGGATTATTATTATGTTGGTTATCTGTATATTAATTTTATTAAGACTTAGGATTTTTGGTAGCCTCATGTGGCTAAAATTTTTGTATATATATATATGTATATACATAAACATAGAGATGTATATAGTGAAAGTAGTTTGTGGTAGTAGTAGTAGTGATAGTAGTACACGTAGTAGTAGTAGTATAATCATGCTTAATAGAGATAACGGTAATAATACTATGCTCAATAATAGAATCAGGGATAGGCCATTGCATGAGATGAGCCCATATTTAACTGATGATAGACTAGGATAAGAGCAGATTAATACTCTGACAATAATAAATGACGTTAAGGGATTTTTTAGCCATAATGAAAAGTTTGAACCACTGAATAACTATTTTAAAAAGTTTTACATTTTTTTAAAAAACTCATTCATTTACAGGTTCAAACCTTGTGTATTAGGCTGGGTTTTCATCTATTTTTAAAAGTATTTTCTTCCCAGGATCAAACCTGGCTTAGTTGTTTGAATTCATTATGTTTAAAGCTCATCTTAATAGTAATGGAAAAAAGGGTGCTACAATATATATAATATATTACTAAATTATATTATTTGAATATTGTTAAGTATTTAATTAATTGGTGTTGAGACTAGAAGTAGTGGCACTATGTCTAAATATAATAATCTCAACCGTCATTTAACTCTTCACTAGTCTAAATGTCGTTTAATCTTCCAACGCTCACTTTTAGTTTAGACCGATTAAGATGTACATTGATCACATTAATATTATTTAGATTGCGTGTTAGGAGATGACCGATCTCAGTAATATTATTTAGACCATGTTTTAAAAGATGATAGGTTTAAATACATAACATTTCAACTTCCAACGCACAAATCATCATATATGATCATTATCTAAAGTTTTTAGTCATCAGTCATGATTATAGATACCAATATGCCTTTAGTTTTGAAGTTCTAGTTCAAAAGTCCCTTTCTACATTTCTCTTTCTGTATTGAGCGACAATAATTTCAATAGCAAGAAAAAAGAGGCAATGTTCTCGTTCTCCTCCAGTAGTAGCAACCACCTCTTTATAGCCTCCTCCTCTGACCTAGGAGGAATTCACAGAGGCCATCTTTTGCCTCAAAGGCACTATTCTGGAGGTCATGGAGAAGCAAGATCACTTCTCCCAACAATTAGAGGAGTTGGTGGTGAAGGTGGATAACATCTTGGACCGTTTGGCTTAAGGATTATCTCTTGGAATGATGATGATCATTTGATGGCTTGGGTTTCAAAAACACCCTTTTGTATACACATTTTGATATAATTTTCATTTTGTGCCCACACACACCTGCGCGCGCGCGCACACACACACATGTGTGTGTGTGTATATATGTATATGTACATATACCATACACACACACACACACACACACACATAATATATATATAGCAAAAAGATTAATGAAACAATTTCAATCTTTTTATGTCTTTTGATCAATTGCTATTATTTCTTGTTCATGATCTTTATCTTTTCATGTTAAAAGATCATTTAGATAGTTTAAGTTCTTGCTTATAAATTTTGCTTCTTATATTTTCTTTCTCTATGTTTAAAAATTACATATTAGATTGGTTGTTTTCAAACCTGCCCTTGTAATTAATTAAATATATTTCTTACTTATTTATACTAGTTATAAGGAGGACCAATTTAGAAAAATTTTCCCTAACATTTATACTCACTTTCACGCTCAGACTTTATCTCTCACCTTGCGGAGTAGCGTGTGGTCTTTGTCAAACCCCTCAATAATTCGACATTTAATAGAGTATCAACACATAGTTCAGTGTGTAACACCCCATTTTTAGTCACTAATATTCCTTGTATGTAATTAATACATTTAATGGAATAAAATAGTGAATTGTGATGTACATAAATTGACATAAATACTCTAATCGGTGGTTACATATAATTTGGCTAAGTTAGGACACAAAAGAGCAATTAATGTCCACTTAAAGGCCTAACATTGTAACCAAAATTGGAGCACGAAGCATACAAATAATGGCCCAACAATAGTATTAAAATTCAGGCAAAGCAAAGGGGAAAGAGAAAGAAATGATTTATTTAAATAAATCATAAAATGTAATGACAAAATGGTAATTTAACAACAAAATAAGAAGCAATTATTTGTCCCTTTTTTCTCAACAATTTCAGCCAAATAAGGGAAACAAAAAGAGAAAATGGTTATTTGGTAATAAATATCATAAGTTGGAGTATTTGCTACCAAGTTAATTAATTGGAGTATCATAAGGTGGAAAAAATAAAAAATAATTATGACACAAGTTAATTAATTGGAAGAAGGGAATTATTGGAAATTCAAGAAACATATTTTTACTTCCTTTTCTCTTTAATTTTTGGTTGGAAAGGGAAATTGGAAGGGAAATAATATGTATGGCTCATATTTAATAAGGAGAAAAAAATTCATGGCCAAGTAAAAATATGCATTAAGTTTGTAAATTGTAATATCCTAAAAGCAAGAAGAGATAATTAATTAAAATCCAATGTAAGATGCTTAAAATTCAAGTGTTTATGCTTTCTAAACTCCTTAGAACCTCTTTGAACCTTGTCTCCTTCTTGAAATTCATGGTTAACAAGTTAAATCAAGAAAGAAGAGAGAGAGAGGGAAGTAGTGTTTTAGAGAGATAAAGTTGAGCAATCAAGAGGTAATCTCTAAACTTTGATCTTCTTTTGTTATATGATGTTGTTGTGGTTGTTATTGTTGGAATTTGGCTTGATTTTGCTTAGTTTTTAAATTTGAGAAGATGAATCCCTAAGGGGAAATACTGCCAAAATTTCCTCAAATCATTTCATTTAGTGTTTAAGTAGTTAATCATGTGATTAGAAGTGGAAAGGAAGGAGTTTATGGATTGAATTTACAAAAACATGTTTTTCCCTTGTTTTTTGGTGAAGTGCAGAACAATAGGTAGGAGTTAGAATTTTGAAATTTTGATGATTCCATTGGATTTATAAGGGAAAATTTTGTAGGCATACATGATTTGATGATTTTAGAATGTTGGTATGAAAATCTGGAAATTTTTGAAATTAAAGGACATGATGTTTGATTTGCCTCTAGTGAGGCAGTGTTATTGTAAAATGAAATTCGTTAGTCAAACTTGGTCTAAAAATTATGAAACTTGGCAGAATTAAATTAAATATGTAGGGTATTAATTTTATAGATAGTTTATAATTTTTGGATGAATACATTAAAAGATATGAATTTTCAAAATTGTGCCATGTTTCTGGAAGGAAATATGGAACAGTAGAGGTTTGGTGAATTTTTGAGAATAATGTAGTTGAACTAATCAGACTTGGGTATTTCTACATGAAAATGAAAATAAATTTATAGAGCTTTACTTAGGATTTAGAATTAGTCAAATTATATTTTTCTAGAATTAATTATGAATTTCCAAATTTGACTGAAAATCTTCTAGTTTTCTGGAAACAGTGAAACTGCACTATGCAGAATTATACTATGCAGAAACAGTTATAACTGCATTAGATAACTAGTAGAATTTGAGTTAAAGGCAGTAATTGTATAAATAATAATCAGTTACTTGTAACTTTAATTTTGATAGGAACTGGAAACTTCCTGAGCCAGAACCAAAATATAGGACAGACCGAAGAACCGAAAAATGAGTCAGGTAGTAAATTTTTCTTGCATATACTATGTGATTATTATATTTTTGAGTTTGTCATTCTCTGTAACATGAGCATAAAGTCTTCGATACACTATTAGTCTAGTAGTGGTCTAGTACGTAACAGAGGCGCATGATTAAGCTAGGGTGTAAACATGTCGTTTGGCCTTGGACAGTGTGTACACATCATCCTATCATCTTACATGAGAAGGTGTATTGCATATTTATTTTCAAATTTTATATGTCTGAAAAGCATGTTGCTACTAAGACTCGCCCGAATCTCATTCTTTTTCAAACTGTAAAACATTAGAGCTGAGGCTAGCAACTTGAAAGGAAAGGCAGTGGCTACCGGTAAATAGAGTCCCGGGGCATTCTGAAGCTGCTGTAGCTATCTATGATTGTACTTTGTTTTTTTGGACACACTGTACACTCTGTATATATTTTTCAAACCCTACGAGGATTCTCATGTATTGTAAACAAGCACTTAATGTTAATATATTTATGCTATTTTTGTATGTCTTACGGAACTGTGCGCTTATTACTCTGCAATTATCAAAATGTGAAGGGGTTTGACATAGTAGGCATATAGAAAAAACATAAACATACTGATTAAAGTACTTGATTAAATTACAGAAAATCCCCATAGGGTTTGTATATATTAATTATAAATCCCAAACTACTTAAAAAGACCATAGATAACCAACACTAAATTCTTGATTTGGACCGGAACTTCTCAGTTGCCAGTGTCCACCTCTTTGCCTTTGGAGCCGCTTCCTCTTGCAGAATAAATTTTAATTTATAGAAAGGGTGAGATTCAAATGAATCTTAATAGTAACAATCAATCAATCATATAAAATGCAATAAATAAACATGCAATGCACCATATCATGTAATAGAAACAAATGCCATAAACATGTCTATTTGCTCGACGTTCAGGATAAAAATAACTATTTTGTCCCTACTAGCCATACTGTGATCACTGTAATATTCCAGAGCAGGCAATAGCCTATCTGTATTTATTTTGGTACCTCAGTTTGGTCCCATTAGGCCTAATGATACATATGCTTTTCCTATTGGGTGATACTTGTGTTTTTCCCTCATCACAGTGAGGAATTATATCAACTACCTAGACATGGTCCTACTCAATTTTGAAAAAATCACACTGCATTTCACAAAATGCCCTTGACAGCTACAAAATTAGGGTTTTAAGGGTAAAATTGTGATTTCACACCCTAAAGCTTCCATACTCCATTTTTCACATATTCCCTACACAATTTTTTGTCAAACCCTTTGGTAATTCGACATTGAACAAAGTACTAATGTATAGTTCATTAGGCATACAAAAATAGCATAAACATACTTATATAAATTTCTTCATTATATTACAAGAAAATCTCTACAGGGTTTCTACATAATCGATAAAATAACTCAAAAAAATACATGTAAAGTACAAAGATAACCAACACAAAAATCTTCATTAGAACTAAAACCCTCAATTGCCGGTGACCACCTTGTTGCTTTTAGAGCCGCTGCCTCTTGCTGAATAAATTTATTTATAGAAAGGGGTGAGATTCAATCAAATCTTAGTAGTAACATGCAATTAATCATATAAAATGAAAAAAGAAAAATATGTAACACAACATATAATGTAATAAATAATAATGTTGTGCATGTAGTAAATAATAATGCTGTGCACATATCTGTCAAACAATATTTAAGATCAAATGACGAATTTTTTTGGATCAAAATGGCCATTTGTCCCTACTTAGCAATCAGTGATCACAATGCTATTCTGCTTGGCGTTATGATACAAATGACCGTTTGTCCCCTACTGATCTTACTGCATCCTCTGTTCAGGATCATTCGACTGTATAACTCCTACTTGCTATAATGTTTTAGAGCATGCAGATGTTTTTATGTCCGTACTTGCTATTGGCCAACCTAGTATGGGTACTTGTCGGCTGTAGAGGTATTTGTGCTTTTCCCACACCCAATTCTAGAAATTACCACCATTCACATATCATTGCAAAAAACATGGCAAAAAATGTATATTAACAATCACATAGAATGAGAGATAGAGTTACTGCCTTACTCATTTCCTTGCCTAGTTAATATCAGTCTTTAACTTTTAGTTCGGCTTGACAAATATCAAATCTTAAAATTTCCAAATTGATAACAAATGAGTTATTACTCAATCATACCTTATTCTAAGACTCGTAAGTTGATTATCTTTACTCAAAATTGCATAATTACCAAAATACCCCTAAGGAATCCGATCTAATTGCCTTTATACCCGATATAATTGTACATTTCCAAAAACTATGACTCAGGCTATTCCTATACAATTTCACTTGTAGAATCCATTTTTGACCTCAAGTTTTGGCAAAATTAGACTGCATTTCTAGTTTTACCCTCGATAGCCACCAATTAGGGTTTTATGAGCAAAATTGTCATTTCACACCTTAAAACCTTCACACTTCATAATTCACATGTTTCTACACAATTTTTCATTCTAAACACAATGGAATCATCAAATCCATCAAATTTTAGCCCAAACCCCTTGAACTAGGTGTGGCCGAAAGTTTCCAAATTTTAGGGTAAATAGAATTTTCCAATTTCCAACCAATCAAACATCTTCTTTTCACTTCTAATAACTTATTTAACTACTTAAACACCATTTGCACATGATTAATCAAAATTTGGGTAGCATCTCCCCTTAGGGTTCATGCATCCTAAATCACAAAATCAAGCCAATACGAGCTAAATAACCAACTAAACCACTAAGAACAAACATGAATCATCAAGAAATATCAAGTTTTTGAGCTTACCTTTCTTTCTCCTTCTTTCTCTCTCTAGGCTGTGGCTTTTTCCTCCCCTTTTCCTTTGATCTTCTTCTTGTTTTACATGATTTCAAAAAGGATATGAGCGTTTACAAGTGATTGAAGGCAAGAACACATGAATTTAACTACTTACTTACCTTAATTTGTCTCTTGCTTTCCCTTGTTATCTTCTTGTTCTTATTTTGCCCTAACCCTCTCTCTCTCTCTTCTTGATGTTAGCCAAAAATATGGCCAAATGTGCTGAAATATGTCTAATAAAAATCCCTCTTCCACCTCCTTAATTTTAATTTTTTATTGTAAATTTATAACACTTGGCAATTTCTTATGCTTTCTTTTTCCATGTGTCATTTTATGCTTCCACATGTCCATATATATGGAAAAATCTTGTTCTTTCCTTGCTCCTCCCTTCTTGACCAGCTTTCCTCTTATTTAAAGGAAAAGTATTGGCTTTTTATTTTTTTAGCTAAATAACTATTTTGCCCTTGGATTTTCTTGAATTTTTGAATTAGTTGCCATTTTCCTTCTTCCCCTTCCTTTTGGCTAAAATTTTTAATGCTTATTGGTCAAAAAATTGTACTCTTCCATACTAAATTTTGGACTTCAATGTTAGGTCTTTGTCAAGACAAAAATTGTGCCTTATGTCTTATTTGGCCAAGATTTCACTTAGTCACTATTTCTAATATTTTGGCTACTTCAAGTGCACAAAAATTAACTATTTTATTCCATTGAATATAATTAAATGTACACGAATTTTTTGTGAATAAATTTGGGATATTATAGCTCTGCCCCCCGTTAATAAAATTTCGTCGCCGAAATTTGTTACACAAACATATTCATAAACTATGGATAACGCTTTTGCATGTCTTCCTTTATCTCCCAAGTGTCCTCTCTAGGGGATAACCCCTTCCAAAACTACTTTTACAAATGGAGTACTCTAGTACCTGAGTTGTTTCTCCTATCGATCAATGATTCGGTCAGGTTCAACCTCATATGTGAGATCATCTCACATATCAGCATCTTCATACTCAATTATATGTTCTGGATTTGGTTGTTACTTCTTTAACTGTGAGAAATGGAAGACATAATGCAATTTGCTCAAGTTTAGTGGTAAAGTTATCTAGTATGCTATTGGCCCAATTCTTAATAAGATTTCAAATGGACCAATGTACCTAAGGCTTAGCTTCTTTGTTTTTAATGCCCTACCAATCCTAGTAACTGGTGAGACCTTCAAGAACACATGATCTCCATCTAAAAATTATAAGGGTTTTCACCTCTTATCAGCATAACTTTTCTGCCTACTTTGAGCATTTAACAATCTTTGCTTAATTAGTTTAATTTGCTCTATCGTCTGATCGATTATGTCTAGCCCATACATCTTCCTCTTAGATAGGTACACCCAACACCAAGGTAATTGACATTTCCTTTCATACAATGCTTCATATGGAGCCATTTGAATGCTCGAATAATAGCTATTATTATATGCAAACTCTGCTAGAGGAAGGAAATGATCCTAACTTCCTTTAAAATCCCACACACACCTCTCAACATATCTTCTAGCATTTGTATTATTCTTTTTATTTGTCCGTCTGTCTGAGGATTATAGGTTGTGCTAAATCTGAGTTTGGTACCTAAATCCTCGTTTAGTGATTTCCAAAACTTGGAAGTAAATCGAGGATCTTGATCAGAAATTATAGTCTGTACAATCTCCTTGATATAAATTTCTACCAGATTATATGGAGAATAGTTTATGCTAATTGGTTGGAAAAGGGTTATCTTTATGAATCGATCGATGGTTACCTATATTGTATCATGATTTCTAACCTTGGGTAGTCCTGTCACAAAATCTATGGTAGTACATTCCTATTTCCACTTAGAATCTCAAGGTTTTATAAAAGCCCTGATGGTCATTGAGGCTCGATTTTCACCTTCTGGTGAGTGAGACAATGAGCCACAAATTCTGTCACATCTCTTTCCATCCCTAGCCACCAATACATGGACTTTAAGTCATGATACATTTTAATTGCCCTGGATGCAAATTATATTTACTCTTGTATGCTTCTTCTAGGATCTGCTGTCTCAACTCTACATGTGGTAGAGCATATATTCACTTTCTGTATCTAACTAGTCCTATCGGTGACAAGTTGTAAGACCCCATCTTATTATTGATATTATTCACAGTAGCAATTGTGCAGTTCAGTGGGCACATAAGAATATCATAAAAATACTGATATTATTGATACAATGCTTGCTTATATATAGGAATTCCCTATAGGGGATGTACACAGTAATTACATACCTTAAAATAAATAAAAAGGTCTTCAGATAACCAACATTTACTTCTCAACTCATCTGGAACCTTTTGCTACCGAAAATCTCCATTTTGCCCTTCGAGCCACTGCTTGCTACTGGAAGCTTTATACATTTATGGAAATGGTGATATTTAGAGAATCTTAATAGTAACATGCTTTCAAACATATAAAATGCTAAAATAAATATGCAATGCCATGTCATATAAGATGATCAAAACTGTGTGTATATTTGTCTAAGGCCAAATGACATGTTTGCACCCTCACCTAACTCGGCGCCCCTGTTGGGTCCTGCCCACAACTAGTCTAATATGCGTGTCTAAAACACTTTGCTCATGTTATAGAGAATGTCATACTCAAACATTTATTAATCACATAGTATATGTAAGAAAAAGTTACAACCTAGAATGTGCCCTTTCCTTGCCTGACAATCGGTCCAGATCTGTCTCTGGCTAGGGCTTTTGGTATGTCCTAAAATTTCAAATTTAGGATAAATGAGTTATTATTTATTTATAACTCATTCTAAACTCAATGTGTTGGTTATCTATCACAGTTTCAATAGTTTCTACACGGTACAATTTTGCACAGTGCAACTTTACTGTTTTTCCAAAAATTGGCAGATTTTCAGTCAATTTTGGGAAATCATAATTAATTCTAATAAATTCTAAATTTACTGATTATAAAGCCTATATGAATCTATTTAAACATATTTTCATGGAAAAATAATTAGGTCTAACCATTGTCATCATACTTTTCCCATAAATTCGCCAAACGTCCCCTGTTCTGGATTACATTCTAGAAACAGGGCTTAAATTTGGAAAATCATATCTCTTAATCTACTTGTACAAAAATTATGCTCTAACTACTGAATTAAATATCTATATCTCTACTTTAGTCCTGCCAAGTTTCATAATTTTTGGACAAAGTTTGTGCTATGAAATACATTGCACAATATCACAGACTTGTAGGAGGCATATCAAACAGCATGCACATTCAACTTCATAAATTTTTAAATTTGCATACCAATATCCAAAAATCATGAACACATGCATGCCTACAAAAGTTTTCCTTATAAATCCAATGGAGGTATCGGAATTATGAAATTCCAATACTACCCTTATGTTCTACCTCTGGCCGAAAATGATGTCCATAGGAGGAAACATGTGTTTTCTTGATTTCTCTTGCTTAATCACTTCCTTTTCACTTATAATCACATAATTAACTACTTAAACACTAAATGAACATGATTAGGGAACATTTAGAAGCATTTACCCTGGGCTTTGCATCAGCCCAAAATTACAAAACAAGAAAAACTAAGGCAAAATCCACAACAACAAAAACAACAACATTGTATAAGGCAAGTGGATCAAACTTTGGTGATTACCTCTTAGATTTAACTCTTTATCTCTCCTCAACGTCCTCTAGTCTCTCTCTCTCTACACTCTTGATTTGTCTTGCTAAACATTGATTTCATAGAGGAGAAGAGATTAGAAGAAGTTCCAAGATGATTAGGAAGCATAAACATTAAGTTTTCATGTTCTTACCTTTGATTCTTGCACTTGGAACCCTAGACCTTCCTCTTTTGCTCTTAGAGTATTTGAAGCTATCTCTCTCACTTTGGTTTTAGCTGCTGGCTGAAATAGGAAATGAAGGGAAAGAGAAGATAATGACTTTTTGTAATATCTATTAGCTTATGTCATAATTTGATCTCTTGGTAATTTAATATAATTTCACTTGGCCATTCTTTTTTGTTTTTCTTTTCTCTTGAATTATCTTGGCCACACAAATATTTCTCTTCCTTAACCTTTATTGATTGAAATACAATAAAGAAAAAGAGGATATTTGATTGCTTTATTACTCCTCCCAAGCAATTGATTGAAGTCATATTGCCTTTTTGCTTTAACATATGCTTTCTTGTGATTGGTCAAGAATTTTCTTCTTAAATCAATATTAGTCAACAAGTATATGTATTTCCCTTTATTTCCTTTTCCTTAAATGAAATGTAATAGGAAAAAGGGAATAAAGATTTGCTTCTTGAATTATCAATATCTACCTCCCTATTTTAGTTGCAATTGTAGACCAAGTCATCACCTTTTATAACTTGGTCAAATTGTCTCCATAAGTCAGATTTAATAGCTAATATGTATTTCCTCTTTTTGGACGTCACATGGCCCCTTTTGAGAAGAGAAAATTGGCTTCTTGAATTTAATTGCAAATTATTACACATGTTTACTTTTGACTTTTCCATTTTCGCATTAGCTGAAAAACTAGGAAGAATTTTCATCAACTTTGAAAATTTATATCTAATTGTATGAATATCCAATTGGGGTAGTTCCAAAGTTTATGTGACCCTTATTAAGTTTCCAACTTGAAGCTCATAATTCCTAGAATTTCCATTTTTAGATGCTATCACAGAAGCTGGCTAGTTTTACTGGGTTAACTTCAAAAATACATAATTGTTTATGTATAGCTCCAAATAACTTATATGATCTATCAAATTAAATTTAATTCTAGAAATTTTCATAGAAATTAGAAATTATTTGACTATTTAAAAATACCACACAATCAGTCTACCACATAGGAAACTATATTGGTAGAAACCGTAACTTTTACAATTTGTGTGTAACCTCTAATTGCTTTGTTTTATCACTTAATGTGCTCTTTAATCCACCATTTTATTCCCCTTAATGCCAAAGGAGTAGAGAATTGTAGGAAATAAATTATATTTTCTTGGGGCTCTTACTAAACCGAGGCTTAGCAGTCTACTTAGTTCAGGCTTATTCTGAAGCCTCTAGTCCCAAAATTTGGGATGTTACACAAGTCATATTCATGAGTTTCACCCTTTTCAATTATGCTTCTCATATACTACGCTTTCCCATCTTGCATTTGAGCTTTCTCAATCAATGTTTGTAGATTATTCTCTAGCTGACTAACATTACTATAGCAGATCAGAATCTGATTGGACAAATTGAGATCTCTGAAATCCTCAATCATTTTTTGCTCTTGTATTATTAGGGCTGCCACCTGTATTGTCTTACAACTTAATGCATCTGCAAGAACATTAGCTTTTTCTATATAGTATTTAATCTCCAGGTTGTAATCTTTAAGCAACTCCATCTATCTGCGCTGCCTCCTATTCAGTTCTTTTTTATCATCTAAATATTTCAAACTCTTATGGTCGCTGTACAGCTCTACGATTGCTCTATAGAGAGAATGTCTCCAGATTTTCAATGCAAATATAATTGTTGCTAAATCAAGATCATGAGTGGGATAATTTAGCTCATGAGGCTTCAACTGACAAGAGGCATATGCTACAACTCTACCCTATTGCATCAGGATACATCTCAATCCATACTTGCTTGCATCACTATGGACCACATAGGTTAACTGTGAATCAGGGATTATTAGCACTGGTACTGTTATCAATCTCTCCTTCAGCTCTATGATGCTCCTCTCACAATTTTTGTCCAACACAAAAATTCTATATAAATCATCTGTAATAACCAGTAAGACCCAGATTACTGCATATTTTAGTAATAGTCTTTGGCCTTCTCCAATTCAGTACAACTTTCACTTTACTAGGACCCACAAAGACCTCTTCTTGTGAGACTACATGGTCCAGGAATTTAACTTCCAACTGCCAAAAACTCACACTTGCTCAGCTTGGCATAGAGTTGCTTATCTCTTAATGTGCCTAGCACTTTTCTCAAATGCTCTTCATGTTATGCTTTACTTCATGAATGCATAAGAATATCATCAATGAAGACTACTATGAATTGGTTTAGATACAGAAAAAATTTTGATTCATGTAGTCCATGAACACTGCAGGTGCATTAGTCAGTCTAAATGGATTTACCAGAAATTCATAATGCCGATATCTGGTTCTGAATACGGTCTTTAGTACATCCTCTACTTTTACCCGAAGCTGATGATAACCTTACCTCAAATCAATTTTTGAGAATATGCAGGAACCAAATAACTGATCAAGCAAATCATCAATTCTAGGGAGTGGATATTTATTCTTGACTATTAACTTATTCAGCTCCCTGTAATCAATACAAAGGTGCTGTCAAACCTAATAGAATTTTGATATTTAATTAAGTACTAATGTATAGTTCAGTGGGCATACAAAATTAGCATAAACATACTGATATAAAACTCTTTATCATATTATAGGAATAACCACAGGGTTTGTACAAAGTATAATACATAACCCAGAAAAATACATAAAAAGTAAAAGATGTCAAACCCTTTAACATTTCGATATTCGTAGAGTATTAAGCGCATAGTTCTGTAAGGCATACATAAATAGTGGAAACATACTGACATTAAGTACTTGTTTACAATACAGAAATTTCCCATAGGGTTTGGAAAATATAAATAAATGTATCAGTGCCTAAAGAAACCAAATTATAATGTTAGATTACTAGAGCAGCTTCGCTATGCCCCAGGACTTTATTCACTGGTAACTATTGTGTTGTGCCTTAAGCAGCTAGTCTCAGCTGTAATGTCTTTTAGTTTGAAAAAGGGTGAGATTTGAGCGAATCTCAGTAGCAATATGCATTTTAGACATATAAAATGTGAAAATAAATATGCAATACACCATGTCATGTAAGATGATAGAATGCTATGTGCATACTGTCTTAGACCAAATAACTGCTTGCAACCCTGGCTTAACTCTGCACATCTGTTGGGTCTCAGACTACAGATGTCTAATTGATATGAATCTAAAGGTCATATAACCCTTATTAAGTCTATTATGAATGAAAAATATAGCCTTTAGCCAACTGAATACTCAAAACTCCAGAATTACCATCTATTGGATGCTGCCATAGAAACTTGCCAGTTTCACTTGGCTAACTTCAAAATACATAACTCTTTAGGTATAGTTCCAAATGACTTATATGATCAATCAAATTAAAGCTTGATAAGTCCATTTTCATTCTTAAAATTTTCATAAGAATTGGACATAATTTATGTCAAACCCCTTAACATTTTGATATTCACAGAGTAATAAGCGCAAAGTTCCATAAGGCATGCAAAAACAGCGAAAATATTACTGATATTAAGTACAAGTTTACATTACAGGTGAGTTCCCTCTCAGGGTTTGATAAATACATACAAATGTATAGAGCATTCAAAAACTAGCAAAAATAACTATAGCATCAACTGAGAGCTTCGGGACTCCAATCACCGGAAGCCACCTTTTTGCCTTTCGAGCCTCCCGCTTCATCTGTAATGTTTTGTTTTAAAGAAGAATGAGATTCAAGGGAATATCAATAGCAACATGCTTATAAACATATAGAATGTGAAAATAGATATGCAATGTCATGTCATGTAAGATGATCAAACTATATGTGTACACTTACCCAAGGTCAAACTACATGTTTGCCCCTTGGTCTACTCGGTGCCCCTGTTGGGTCCCTGACCACAACATGGCGAATTGGTGTATCTAGGACACTAGCTCATGTTACAGTGAATGACATAATCAACATTTAATAATCACGTAGTATACGTAAGAGAATGTTACTACCTGAATCTTTTTCAAAATTTCACATTTGTCCTACTCTTGGATTTCGGCTCAGCCTATGTCCAATTCATATCAAAATTAAACTACAAGTAACTAGTTATTACTTGTAGCATTACTGCCTTTAAACTGTATGCTGCTAGTTATTTAATGCAGTTACAATAGTTTCTGTACAATGCATTTTCACTGTTTTCCAGAAACTGATAGATTGGTCAACTAGCTTTAGAAATTCATAATTAATTCTAAACAAATCCAATTTGACTTCTTCCAAATCCAAAAATGAAGGTCCGTCAATGTAAATTTGAGGAAAAATAGTTAGGTTTGCTCATGTAATCATATAATTCCCAGTAATTCGTTAAACGCCACTGTTCCAGATTACATTCCAGAAAATAAGTCATAACTTCAAAAATTCATATCTCCCAATATACTTATCTAAAAATTACAAAATACTATAAAATTAAAGCTCTATATCTCTAATTTAATTTTGGAAAGTTTCAGAATTTTTGGACAAAGTTTAGTCTATGAAACACCACACATAATGTCACTATTCCAGACAGGGCAGAACCAACATATGTACACACAAACTTCATAAATTTTCAAATTGGCATACAAACATCCAAAAATCATGAAAACTTGCATACCTATACAATTTTTCCTTCTAAAGCCAATGGAATAATCAAAATTAAAAAATTCCTACTTCTTCCTTACATCATCCATAGAACATAAAGTTAGGATTTCTAGGAGCAATATGTTGTTTCTTTGTTTTCTCTTGCTTAATCATTTCCTTTCTAATTCTAATCACATGATTAGCTACTTAAACACTAAATGTACATATTTAGAGGGAATTTGGGAAACATTTCCCTATGATTATGCTTTAGCCCATAAATTGAAAATAAGAGAAAACATGATAATATCCACCACCAACAACACCAACAATATGATATAAGACAATAGGATTAAGTTTTGGTAATTACCTCTTGCTTTTTTGGATTTCTCTCTCTAAAATTTCACTATTCACTCCCTCTTTCCTCTTGATTTGTCTTGAAAAATATGGATGTAATGAAGTATAAGAGGTTAGGAGGGGTTGTAGGAAGATTAGGAGACAAAAACCACTAAGTTTTGCAAGTTCTTACCTTGGATTTGTGAAACCCTAGCCTTCTTGCTTGTTCTTGCTTCTTTGAATGCGCTTAAGCTCTTCCTCTCTCTTTGTTTTAGCTTTTCAATGTGAATGAATGGAGGAAGATGAAAAGCTAATGACTTAATAAGTTAGGCAACTTGCTTTACATGTGGGTATTTCCTGTTGGTCCAAAATTATGCTTTTTGTTTAATATTACAAAATAATTTCCTTTTCTCTTTTTGCTTCTCTTTTCAGCCAAATTTAATAAGATGAGAGAGTATATATTGCTCTATTGAACATACCATAATGCAATCTTACAAATCTTTGACCAAAGTCTTATGCTTTTTGCTTTTGACTTATACTTCCTTGTGATTGGTCAAGAATTCTCTTCTTGCCTTAGTGTAACCCAAGCAAATATATATATATATATATATATATATGTGTGTGTGTGTGTGTGTGTGTGTGTGTGTGTGTGTGTGTGTGTGTAGTCCCCTTGGTTGACCCAATATGTAAGAGGAAGTAGGGAATATAATTTGTTTCTTGTTTATGAAAAAATTATTGTTTTACCCTTATGTTTTATGATTTATCAAAATAAATCATTTCTTGTTTATTTCCTTTGGTTTGGTCAATTTTTAACATGTAAATTGGCCATTAATCATGTAATTTTATGTTTAAATTTTTATTATAATAGTAAGCCTTTATGTGGACATTAGTTGCTCCTTTGTGTCCATGCTTAGTCGAGTTGTGTTTAACCGGTGATTGGAAAATTTATTTTTTTTTGTAAATTTATGCACATCACAATTCACCATTTTATTCCATTAAATGTCTTAATTACATAGGAAGAATATTGGTGATTAAAAATGGAGTGTTACAATTTGCTTATTTAAAAATATCCCACAATCAGACTGCCACAATTGAAAATACACTAGTAGTAAAACAAATTTTTTATAATTTGTGTTCTAACATAATTGTGTTGTGTGTGACCACTAATTACCTTATTTTATCATTTAAGGTGCTTTTTAATTCACCATTTTATTCCCTTAAATGCCACAATTGCATATTAGGAATATTGGTGAATAAAAAGTACGGTGTTAAAGCTCTCCCCCCTTAAATAAATTTCGTCCCCAAAATTTGCTACAGTTTCTGACTCATGAATTCTAGGTAACACATCTGCATGTCTCCCTCGGCTTCCTTGGTTGCTTCCTTAAAATTCATCATGTAGCTTACTCAAGCTTGGGGGTAAAGCATTTAGTATCCTATTGGCCCAATCTTGGACAAGATTTTAAATGGACCAATGTACCTAGGGCTTAGCTTCTTCACCTTTAGCGCCCTGCCAATACCACTACTAGGTGAAACTTTCATGAATACATGATCTTCAACCTCAAACTCCAAAGGTTTCTGCTTCTTGTCAGCATAGCTCTTTTTCCTGCTCTGGGCAACCAACAATCTCTTCTTTAACAACTTGATCTACTCTGTTGTTTGATCAATGATATATGGCCTATACATCTACCTCTCAGACAGCTCTATCCAGTACAAGGGTGACTGACACTTCCTTCCATACAACGCTTTATACGAAGCTATTTGAATGCTCGAGTGATAACTGTTGTTGTATGAAAATTCCACAAGTGGAAGGAATTAATCCCAACTACCTTTAACATCAAGTACACACGCCCTTAGCATATTCTCTATTATTTGCATTATTCCTTTTGTTTGTCCATCTATCTGATGATGACAGGCCATAATGAACCTGAGCTTGGTGCTCAAAGCCTCGTGCACTGCCTTCTAAAACTTGGAAGTAAATCAGGAATCTCTGTCATGAAATCCATAGTGATACTCTCTTATTTCCCCTCAGGAATTTTAGAGTTTTGCAGTAGCCCTAATAGTTATTGATGCTTGACTTTCACTTTCTACTAAATAAGACAGCAAGCAATAAACTTTATAACATCTCTTTTTATCTCTGGCAACTAATATGTGGACTTCAGATTATGATACATTTTGGTTGCTCTTGGCTATAAAGTATATCTACTCTTGTGTGTTTCTTCTAGGATTTTCCATTTCAACTCTGTTCGCGGTAGAATATATATCTACTTCTTGTATTTGACTAGTCCACTTGGTGTGACAATTCGTGTTCCTAAGTTTCTCCCCTTTCAATCATGTCTCTGATAGATTGTGTTAGTCTATACTGTATCTGAGCTTCTTCTACGGTTACTATCAGATCATTCTCTGTCTGACTAACATTACTGCTATTTATCATAATCTGATTAGATAGATTGAGATCCCTGAAATCCTCAATTAGTCTGTACTCTTCAATCATGTGGACTGCCACCTATACTTCTTTGTGACTCAATGCATCTTCCACTACTTTAGCCTTTCCTGGATGATATTTGATCTCCAGCTTGTAATCTTTAAGCAGTTGCATCCATCTGCGCTATCTCATATTGAGCTCTTTCTGATTATAGGGATACTTCAAGCTCTTGTGGTCATAGAATAGCTCTATGATTTCCCCATAGAGATAGTGTCTCCAGATTTTCAGTACGAACATAATTGCTGCTAACTTAAGATTGTGTGTGGGATATCTCTATTTGTGAGGCTTCAACTGGCGAGATGCATATGCCACTACTTGGCTCTACTGCATCAAAACACATCGCAATCTATACCCACTTGCATCTGTGTAGATCATGAAGGCTAACTATGGATTTGAGATTGTTAACACTCGTGTTGTTGCTAATTTATATTCTAGCTCTGTAAGCTCCTCTCACAACTGCTGCCCCACACAAAATGTTGAGTTTTCCCGTGTGAACTTTGTCAACGTCAAAGCTATTCTAGAGAAATTCTATATAAACTGTCTGTAATATCTGGTAAGACCTAGAAAAAATGCATATCTCAAAAACAGTTTATGACCTCTTCCAGTTTAGTACTACTTCCACCTTATTAAATCTACCGAGACCCCTTACTGTGAGACCAGATGGCCCAAAAATTTAACCTCTCAAAGCCAAAACTCACATTTGCTCAGCTTGGCATAGAGTTGCTTATCTCTCAATATGTTCACTACTGTTCTATATAGCACAGTGTGCTTGTCAGATCTTATTACCCAAGGAAATTACCCCATGCAAACATGCACCTCGGACCTTATTGCCTCTACTCTTTGTTCGATATAACTTTGATTCCTAAGAAATCTACTAACCTATGGATATACTAGTCTAACAGGTTTTATGATATATGGACACAGTCTATTAGTAACTCTAGGCCTCATTGCCTTATCGGAACACTGCCTGGTGTATTTAGCCTTACGGCTTAGGTCATTCTATTCTCACATCACTAAATATTTCGGTCTTATTACCTAGTACAACTGTGTACGTAGGAACTTACTGCCAATCTGTCTGTCTGTACCCCTGATTATCTATAACTAGTTCTATTTGTAAATATGTCTATCTGAAACTAATCATATATGTTCAGGGTTTAGGATTAAATGACTATTTGATCGTTATTGCTCATACGATATACACTATTCAGGATCAAAGCAATATTTTTTTAAGACCAAAATGATTGCTTTATCCTTACTTGTCACATCGTGGTATCCTTATTTATCACATCGTGATATTTTTACTTGTCATATAAATGTTCCTGAGCAGGCATCAATCTGTCCATACTTGTCTCATGTTCTCATATCAAAATTTACTATTGCTAGCTCTACCACATGAGTGGGGTATTTGATTCTATGGGGCTACATCTGTCGAGAAGTATTCGCCACCATTATGCTCTATTATACTAAGGTTCATCCCAATCACTATTTACATATGACACCAAAAGGCATATAGGTTATGTGACTGTTGACTATACTGGTCGTGTTACTAAAAACCATACATGTTTACATGGGAAATATCACTGTATACTACAAAGGATGTAATATTGTTGGCCACACCACCTCAGCAGCATATTTTACGCACTGCCTCTCGACCATAGGGCTACTTGAGCTTTTCACTGGTTCAACCAGGGCTCTCTTCTAGCCATGTTAGGGGTGCATCCTGATTATGGGGTTGATTAATATGCTCTGATGAGGCTGCCTCATTATTGACCACAAAGGGTAGATCACTGTATGCCACACAGGCTGTGTTACTATACACCACACGAGTCTAAACATGATATAGGATGATCAATACTGGTGTGAATATTAGCCTCTCCTGTTGTCCTCAAAAGTCATACATGTCATACATTGATTTGCTATACCATTCCACATTTTTATTTGCTCATAATGGCTCCCACTGCGCCACTCTGATATTCATCACCTCATATGAGGTTTAATAATGTTGAGATGGATTGATAAGAGTTCTATAGGAACCTCCTACAACACCTGATTGAACCTAAAAACTATATACCTTGGTGAGAAATTATTGTCCTCATTGGATCAATATTGTTCCCACTTTATTAGGATCTGCTGGCCCTTATTTTGTGAGTCCATATGCCTAGCACTACTCATAGGTGCTTCTCTTGTTCTTCTTTACTCCTTGAGTAGATCAAAATGTAAACACTGAGTCTATCAACACTAATCTAAACACGGTCAATAATTTCATGTTGTGAAAATCTCTACTTAGTAAGGAAGGAGAAAACTAGTTCTTTGTCAGATGAGGATCAAATCTTCCTCGAGAAACAAGGGCATCAGCCTCTATCACCAGCAACTCCCTGTTAACTGAAGTGTGTTACTCACGTTTGTAAACTGTCTCCTATAAGAGTAGTTCTAAGAAGATGATCCTATTTATATTTCTCCTACTAAATGAGATCACTTTATGTCCATCAGGTTTTTGGGCATTTCTTTATCTGCATTTTGTTTCTGCTGCACCTCTCACAGCTTATCCCTCAATTCATTTAGCATAGTCTGCTATACTGTCACTATGCCCAATAATTGCTGTATTAGATCAAGTCTAGCTTCCTGACCCTGCTCAGCACCTCTACCTCTGTCTCTACCTTTTGTTCTCACTATCTTTATGTTTCATTATTTTGAAATAAGGAAGAGGAAAATTTCACATGGTTGTAAGGGCATATTTTGTTTGAAATTATGCCCTAGGGACCAATCATTGTACTTTGAACATTGTTATTCAATGAATTTCTCCATTTACTTATCACATTATTCGCAAGTTCACTGTGATAACTGTATCCTTGGATAAATCATAATGATTATCCTAAATATCCATGGTCGGTCATCTATGTGGGAGCAAAGATGAAATAAGACCAGTTTGACTTTGATAAGGTATGGGGATACGAATCAAAGTCTTAGGCACTTGTAAGAGCACAAGGTGCTGGACCGACCCGCTATGAGAAAGCTGTATGGATCAAGTCATAATCTTATCTCATGTATAACCACGTCACAATGCCCTTTGACCTGAGATCATCATGAATTCCTTCATGAGATTCACTAAGCTTTGACTTAGTCAAAAGTCTCCTTTAACCAGGTGATGATAAAGGCTACAATCAGGCTTAGTGGTTTTCATGCAGAGGAATGTGAATGATCAAGATGGAATTTGTCCCTTACATTAGTAGAGAGATATTACTGGGCCTCTCGATGAGTGAGTCTGAGAAATGTATGACCATACTACGATAGAAATGAGTTTCTATTTCTATAGTCAGACTACTTAGGAATTGAGAAAGTAAGGGTCAGGAATAGGAGGATGACATTCTTCATGCCTCATCCTTGACCAAAATATCGTGTGACAAAAGAGATGTGATATGATTATACGACAGATTGTATCGTATTATCGATCCTTATATGAATTGGGTAGTTGTAATGTATTGTTAGAGGCCACTTACAACTTATGGGTTAGTGTAGTCATTGGCCCACTGCCAACTTCGTATGAGCCTACAGGGTCACACACAAGAATAGCCCAACACGAGCTATAATGTCTAGATTTATTGAATTTAAGATGCATCTAAGAGTCAATGAATATAATGTTTAATCTAGGGTGGACAAATTATATATATATATATATATATATATATATATATATATATATATATATATTGTATACACATGTTGTGTGAATATTTATTTGATAAATATTTATGTGTATATATATATTTATATATGAAAAGAAAATTAACAATAATATATACACACATATGTATTTTTGAAATACATACATACATATATAATATATATTATTTGATAACATCTCAGATTTAATTTACAAAGATAAATTAAATTTAATTCGATTGGCTCTTTATTCTAATTAAATAAATAGGTTAAATTAAAACTGTTTGACAGATTTAATTAAACCAGATTTATTTAATTAGCTTATCAAAATAATTAAGTATTAATTGATATTATAAGGATTTTGAAATTAATTAAGATTAATTTTAAAAATCCAATATCCATCATAAAATAGATAACACTGACTAATTATAAAAGGTAAGAGCTAGGGTTTTCTACAGATGATGAAAAAATAGAGAGCCAAAAGAAAACCCTAGGAGGATATTGAAGGCGCTAGCATACTACCGGTGTTGGGTCATGTTCTTGTGGATACCAGTAGAGGGAGCTGATCTGAGTAGTGAGCTCCTCAAGATCCAAAAGGTAAAACTCCAAGAAAGAATTAGCGGACATGTAGATGCTGGGGAAATTATTTCAAGAGCAACCAAGCATGGAGATTTGAGAACTCACAATACGTTGATAATTGTGAGCATTCAAACAAACATGAATAAGGTACGACTCTTTCTAACTCGATTTAAATACCTTTGATAGATCCGCAATTAGGATTGGTAAACTTTTACAATTTTAAATTTTAATTCTTCCACTGTGTGCCTACCTATCCCAACAGTAGTATCAAAGCCATATCAATTGTGCATTTAAATTGAGTTTTATTACTTATTGTGTGCTTATATATGTGATATATAAGTTGAACATGATTTTAGAAGGGTTGAATTGAAAAACTAAAGATTGAAGTTATAATAGTAATGCTGCCAGATTTTTGGTTTTTGGAGGCAGTGTGATTGTGATGAATTTTTAAATCAAAAAATCATTTCCAATAATCTTGAAACTTTCCAGAATGAAAGTAGACATCCTAAAATTTAATTTGATTTATAGTATGTGTGATTTGGATCAGTAAATTAGGAGATATCAATTTTTGAAGTTAGGCTTTGAATCTTGAATGTTTTCTGTGTAAGCGATGATTAACTTTAGTTTCGCTAAAATTGTACCTATAATTTTATGAAAGCTATATTTTTCGTCAAAAATAGACCTAATGAGGGTCATTTAGAACTTTGAACCACTGCAATTAGATTTTTTTAGATTTAATTATGATTTTTCAAATTAAGGTGAAAAATTTGTAAGTCTTGCGGGACTGCCGTAACTAACTGTTCATAGTTTGATATAACCTAATCATGACATTTATTGCTTTTCATATTGTATGAATTGCTGATTGTTATGGTTTACTTCTCAAAATTGTTTGGGTATGGTAAACAACATGGCTTTAGTTTTTACAAGGGTTATAATATTTAAATATGGCCTGCATGCCATGCCTTCCTCTAAATAGTCTCGATGTACATTCTCTTCTCATCTCACTCCCCTCGTATGTTTAAACTAGGTTTCTCTCAATGTATTTCTTTTTCTTATTTAGAGAAGTCCTCTTATTGGGTTGGGAGGATTTTAGGTTAGATTAGCGCATATTGTGTCACGTTTGAATTATGCTCTTGATTAGATCATTGCATGCATACTTTTGTGTTTATATGTATTTATTTGTATGAGATACAACCACGATTGTATTCATATAAACAAAACTAATTGATTAAGCCCTCTAAATAAAATCTTAAGTCAAAATGCCATTAATTAATGAATACTTGTTAAAACCTAGATGGGACAAACTTTCTTGACTGGTTTAGGAACTTGAAAATTGTTGTCAAGCAGGAAAGAAAGGCATATCTCCTAGATCAAACCATTCCTAAAGAGCCTACAGCCAATGCTCCAAGAGCTCAGAAAGATGCTTACATGAAGCATAAGGACAACCTTATGGATATAGGTTACCTAATGCTTGCCACCATGGTTCTAGACCTCTAAAGAGATCTAGAACTTATGAAGGCTCATGAGATAGTTGTGCATCTCAAGGAAATGTTCCAGTAACAGGCAAGGCAAGAGGGGTATGATACCACAAAGGCCTTACATTCCTACAAGATGGCTGAAGGTGCATCAGTTACTCATGTGTTAAAGATGAAAGGCTATATTGATGACCTTGAGAGGCTTGGATTTCCTATGAGCCAAGAGTTAGCTACATATTTGATCTTGAACTCACTCCCGAAAGTTATAACCAATTTGTCATGAACTACAACATGAACAACATGGAGAAATCAATTTTTGAATTGCATGGGATGCTCAAAGCTGTTGAACATAACATTAAGAAAAGCCCAGCACTGTTTTGATGGTTCAGAAAGTAAAGGGTATTAAAAGGAAAGGAAAGGGCAAGGAAAAGGGTAATGGCTCAGGTGGTAAGACTAAAGAGTCAAACAAGCCTGAAACTAAGCCTGCAACCAAGAAGGTAAAGCCTCCAAAGGAAGGAGTATGCTTCTTTTACAATGAACCCATTCATTGGAAGAGGAATTGCAAACTCTACCTCGAAGATCTGAAAAGAAAAACCAAAAGGATCAAGTCAATCAATTTGAATCCGACCTACTTATGGCATTGTTGTCTAGGCTATATAAATGAGAAATACATTTCTAAACTCCATCAACATGGATTTTTTAAATCATTTGATTTTGAATCAGATGATACATATGAATCTTACTTATTAGGAAAGATGACAAAGGCCCCTTTTACTGGGTATAGTGAGAGGGCTATTGATTTATAGGGCCTCATATATACAGATGTATGTAGACCAATGAATACAGTTGCCAGAGGATGTTATATGTACTTCATTATATTTATGGATGACTTTAGTAGATATGCATATATCTATCTAATGAAACATAAATTTGAATCTTTTGAAATGTTCAAAATATTCCAAAATGAAGTACAAAACCAACTTGGCAAAACAATTAAAGCACTTCGATCTGATCAAGGTGGTAAATATTTGAGCCAAGAGTTTAGTGACCATCTTAGGAGTTGTGGAATAATCTCACAACTAACTATTCCAAGAACACCACAATGGAATGCCGTTTCTAAGTGGAGGAATCGAACACTATTAGATATGATTTGATTTATGATGAGTCAGACAGATCTTCCACCATTCTTTTGGGGACATGCCCTAGTGATAACTGTGTTCACACTAAATCATGTTCTATCTAAGGTAGTTAAAAAGATACTATAAGATATGGACTGGGAAGAAACTTGGTTTGCCTTTCCTCAAAATTCAAGGATGTGAGGTTTATGTTAAACAACAAGCCTTTGATAAATTATCGCACAAATCCTTAAAGTGCCTTTTTTTGGGGTATCCTAAGGAAACTAAGCGACACTATATCTATAATCCCATTGATAACAAAATGTTTGTTATCCAAAACAATATCTTTCTAGAAAGGTAGTTTATCTCTAAAAGAACCAGTGAGAGCAATGTACATCTTAAAAAAGTTCGAGAGTTACAAGATATCACATAACTACAAATGGAAAACAGAGAAGACTAACAACAAGTTGTTGAGCCTTCTTAAGTAACATAAGGCCCACGAAGGTCTGATAGGACACGACATCAGCCTCAGAGATATGAATTTTTGATTACTGGAAGTCGTAATGTGTTGCTCATTGAGCAAAATGAGCCAACCGCCTATCTAGAAGCCATAATAGGACCAAACTCTGAGAAATGGTTGAACGCCATGAAGTCTGAAATGCAATCCATGTACGAAAATTAGGTATGAGCCTTAGTTTTTTATCCACCCGAAGGTGTAAAAACCATTGGGTGTAAGTGGGTTTTCAAGGAGAAAACTGACATGGATAGCAAAGTAAATATCTTCAAGGTACGACTGGTTGTAAAAGGATTCATTCAAACTCATGGTGTAGACTATGATGAAACCTTTACCTCATTTACAATAGCCAAATCAATTAGAATCATTCTTGCCATCACAACATATTATGATTATGAAATATGACAGATGGATGTCAAAACAACCTTCCTTAATGGAAAGCTCCTTGAGAAGGTGTACATGACACAACCTGAAGTTTTCGTGTGCCCAAAGGATTTTGGTAAGGTATTTAAGCTTCAAAGATCCATTTATGGATTAAAGCAAGCATTTTGGAGTTGGAATCATTTTTTGATGAAGTAGTCAAAGAGTTTGGATTCATTCAAAATATCGATGAACCTTGTGTTTACAAGAAGGTTAGTGGGAGTACAGTTGTATTTCTAGTGCTTTATGCAAATGACATCCTACTCATTGGGAATGACATTTCTACCTTGCAGAGTGTCAAGTCTTGGTCAGGGAAGTCTTGCTTGATGAAAGACTCAGGTGAAGCCACTTATATCATAGGGATTAGGATCTATAGAGATAGATCCAAGAGACTAATAGGCCTAGGTCAGAGTAGTGAGGGCCATTTAACTACTGTCAAGAATACCCTAAAGTACCTGAGAATGACTGAGGACTTATTCTTGGTATATGGTATATTGGATGATGAGCTTTGTGTAAATGGTTATACAGATACAAGTTTCCAAACTGACCTAGATGATCTTAGATTGCAATCAGGATATATATTCCTTTTGAATAGTGGTGCAGTAAGCTGGAAGAGCTACAAGTAGAGTACTGTAGCAGATTCTGCAATAGAAGCTAAGTATATAGCAGCATTGGATGCAGCTAAAGAAACCATTTGGATCAGAAAGTTCATTATTGAACTAGGGGTGGTGCCTACCATCCTAAATCCAACAGATTTGTTATGTGAAAATAACGAAGCTATTGAAGACCAAACTTATACTCAGGCAATTTCATCTTATCAGAGAAATCAATGATAGAGGTGATATAAAAATATGCAAAGTAGTAGGAGAAGATAATGTTACTGATCCTCTTTCTAAGCCGCTTGCATAGGCAAAGCATGAGCATCATGTTAGGACAATGTGAATTAGGTAAACTAATAATTGTACCTAGTGCAAGTGGGAGGATGTTGGAAATTATGCCCTAGGGGTCAATCATTATACTTTGAACATTGTTATTCAATGAATTTCTCCATTTAGTTATCACATTATTCACATGTACACTGTGTTAACTGTATCCTTGGATAAATCATAATGATTGTCCTAAATGTCCCTAGTTGGTCATCTATATGGGAGCAAAGATGAAAAAAGACTAGTATGACTTTGATAAGGTATGGGGATACGAATCAAAGTCTTAGGCACTTGTAGGAGTGTAAGGTGCTGGACTAACCCGCTATGAGAAAGCTGCATGGATCAAGTCATAAGCTTATCTCATATATAACCACGTCACAATGCCCTTTGACCTGAGATCATCATGGATTCCTACATGAGAGTCACTAAGCTTTGACTTAATCAAAAGTCACCTTTAACCAGGTGATGATAAAGGCTACAATCGGGCTTAGTGGTTTTCATGCAGAGAAATGTGAATGGTCAAGATGAAATTTGTCCCTCACATTAGTAGAGAGATATTACTGGGCCCCTCGATGAGTGAGTCTGAGAAATGTATGGCCATACTATGACAGAAAGGAGTTTCTGTTTCTATAGTCAGACTACTCAGGGATCAAGAAAGTAAAGGTTAAGAATAGGAGGATGAAATTCTCCATGCCTCATGCTTGACCAAAATAATGGTGACAAAAGGGACGTGATATTGTTATATGACAGGTTGTATCGTATTGTCGATCCTCATATGAATTGGGTAGTCGTAATGTCTTGCTAAAGGCCGCTTATAACTTATGGGTTATTATAGTCATTGGCCCACTACCAACTTCGTATGGGCCTACAGGGTCGCACATAAGAATAGCCCAACACGAGCTGTAATGTCCAGATTCATTGAATCTCATATGCATATAAGATACAATAAATACAATGCTTAATCTAGGGTGGACGAATTTTATATATATATTTATTATATACACATGTTGTGTGAATATTTATTTGATAAATATTTATATGTGTATATATATATATTTATAATTGAAAAGAAAATTAATAATATTATATATACACATGTATTTTTGAAATACATACATACATATAATATATATTATATAAAAATATTATATTATAAATATAATATATATTATTTGATAATATATATTATATATATGATAATATTATATTATATGATAATACTATTATATTGTGTATATATAAAAATATTATATGATAATATATCAGATTTAATTTATAAAGATAAATTAAATCTAATTCGATTGGCTCTTTATTCTAATTAAATAAATAGGTTAAATTAAAACTGTTGGACAGATTTAATTAATCTATATTTATTTAATTAGCTTATCAAAATAATTAAGTGTTAATTGATATGATAAGGATTTTGAAATTAATTAAGATTAATTTTAAAAATCCATTATCCATCATAAAATAGATAACACTGACTAGTTATAAAAGGTAAGAGCTAGGGTTTTCTACAGATGATGAAAAAATAGAGAGCCAAAAGAAAACCCTAGGAGGATATTGGAGGCGCAAGCATACTGCCAGTGTTGGGTCATGTTCGTGTGGATACCAGTAGAAGGAGCTGATCTGAGTAGTGAGCTCCTCAAGATCCAAAAGGCAAAACTCTAAAGAAGAATTAGCGGACATGTAAATGCCAGAGAAATTATTTCAGGAGCAACTAAGCATGGAGATATGAGAACTCACAATACGTTGATGATTGTGGGCATTTAAACAAACATGAATAAGGTACGACTTTTTCTAACTCGATTTAAATGCCTTTGATAGATCTGCAATTGGGATTGGTAAACTTTTGTAATTTGAAATTTTAATTCTTCTGTTGTGTGCCTACCAATCCCAATATATTTGTCATTTCACATAATTCTGATACATAATTATTTCAGATTGATGTACAACAGACCATTACAGTAATTTAGGAAAATTTTGTAACAATATACAACTTATAAACTACAGTACAATATATTGCACATCCTATCTTAACATGTATAGGTGACATCCTAGGACCACCCATCCTGACATTTCCCTGAGCCGAGCACGCTTAACTTTACTATGTTTGTGTAAAAAAAGCAGATACTGGCTATAATCGCTTCCAAGCACTGTTACCTTATGACTATCCTTGTCCTAGTAAGTCGTGCTAGCTATCTCCAGGTAACAAAATACTGGGTAGAGGCCCCATCTCAATATAGGTACATATGTTGTGTTACATATGCCGTCATGTGCTCCTCGAACTCTATGAAGCTATCTCTCAGGCCCCACTCGATAATATCATTATTCTTCCAGGCCCAAAAATGTGGTATCTGAGAAGAAGTATAATGTGGTACGGATCCAATCCTAATCTAGAAAATCGATCTCGAAATATCTTTGGTCCCAATATATTATGTCTATATCATACAAGAACTGCGTGTATTGAGCTACCGGGGAGGCATGCATATGGATAGCCTGCATATACAGGTTCTTGACATATCCTCACAGCTCCTTATCCGGCCGCAAGTCATGTCTCACAAGCACATGCTCTGCTCTGGAACTAATGGCACATATGGATCTGACTCATACCCTTCTGTAAATGGTTGCTTTGAATCTCCTACTCATGACCTCCTTAATGGCGCCGGCGCCGGTCTACGGTAGGGTCCATAGACTAGTCTCGCCTGTATGTGTCTCTTTAGGGTATGACATACCCTAGAGCCTCTTCTACTCTGAGGTGATCAGGCTTACTGCTCCTTTAACTTCTGCTGGGTCCTCGTAGGCTAGTTTATCGACAGTGGTGATCCCCTGCTTTGCCATCGTCTCCCATGTATAACTCCTCTTACTATGCAAACAAAACCATATCAGTAGACTATTCTGAAAATGCTACAACCTCTTTAAGCTTTGATACTAAAAATTTCAAATCCTTAACAATTCGATATTCACAGAGTATTAAGCGTACTGTTCCATAAGGCATATAGAAATAGCGGAAACATACTGACATTAAGTACTTGTTTACAATACAGGAATTCCATGTAAGGTTTGGAAAATATAAATAAATGTATCAGTGTCTAAAGAAACCAAATTATAATGTTAGATTACTACAGTAGTTTCGCTATGCACTGGGACTCTATTCACTGGTAGCCACTGCCTTGCCCCTCAAGCCGCTAGCCTCAGCTGTAATGTCTTTTAGTTTGAAAAAGGGTGAGATTTGAGTGAATCTTTGTAGCAACATGCATTTCAAACATATAAAATGTGAAAATAAATATGCAATACACCATGTTATGTAAGATGATAGAATGTTGTGTGCACACTGTCTGAGGCCAAACTATTGCTTGCAACCTTGGCTTAACTTTGCACCTTCGTTAAGTCCCAGACCACAACTAAGCTAATATGCATGTCCAAGATACTATGCACATATTACAGAAGATGGCATATACAAACATATAGATAATCACAAAGTATATGAAAGAAAAAGTTACTACCTGACTTATTTTTCAATTCCTCGGTCTGTCCTAAACTTTGGTTTCAGTTCAAGCTATTTCCAGTTCCTATAAAAATTAGAGTTAGAAGTAACTGATTATTACTTGTACCATTACTGCCTTTAAATCAAATTCTTCTTGTTATCTAATGTTGTTATAATATTTTCTAAACAGTATCATTCTGCATAGTGCAGTTTCACTGTTTCTAGAAAATTGGCAGATTGTCAGTCAAATTGGGAAATTCATAATTAATTCTACAAAAATCCAATTTGACTGATTCCAAAGCCTATGTGAATATTTTTAAATTTAATTTTGTTGAAAATTATTTTTCTCTGAGTAATACAACCATGTCATTCCTATAAATTCACCAAACTCCCCTTTTCCCAGATTTCCTTCCAGAAATCGGGCAGAAATTCAAAAATACATATATTTTAATTTACTTGTCCAAAATTTATGATCTACCTATAAAATTAAACCTCTAGAGTATTCTTTTATCTTGTCAAGTTTCATAATTTTTGGACTAGGTTTGTCTAGCAAAATTTAGTTGACAACAACACTACCTATAGGGAAGTAAATCGAACAACATTTACTTTGAACTTCAATAAATTCTAGATTTGCATACAAATTCCCAAAAATTATGAACTCATGTATTCCTACACAATTTTCCCTTATAAATTCAATGAAATCATTAAAATTACAAAATTATCACTCCTTCCTATGGTCCTGCTTCTGGCCGAAAGAATGGAAGGAAATGGAAAAATCATGTTTTTGTGAATTCAATCCATAAACTCATTCCTTTCCACTGCTAATCATAAGATTAACTACTTAAACACTAAACAAACATGCTTTATGGAAATTTTGGCAGCATTTTTTATTACAGTTTCATCTTCCCAAATTTACAAAACCAAGCAAATCCAAGCTAAATCCAACAACAACAATCACGACAACATCATATAGGGCAAGAGGATCAAAGTTTGGAGAATACCTCTTGATTTCTAAACTTTCTCTCACTAAAACGAATCTTCCTTCTCTCTCTTCTCTCTTGATTTAGCTTGCTAACTACAATTTTCAAGAAGAATAAGATTTTAGAAAAGGTTCTATGTAGATTAGAAGGGAAGAACACTTTGATTTCAAGCTCTTACCTAGAATTTTTGGCTTCTTGAAACCCTAGTTCTCTTGAAGTTCTTTAAGTGTCTCAAGCTCTTCTCTCTCTCTATTTAGTTGCTGCTGGCAGAAAATGAAGAGGAAGGTAGAGTGATAAAAGCTTATCAAATATCTCTCTTGCTTTATGGCATAATATTTGTTTAATGGTAAATTGTCATGTGCAATTTTACTTGGCCTTGATTTCTCCTCTTGAATTAATATATGCCAAGTAAATTCATTTTCCCTTTTATTTCCCCTTGGTGACCAAAATTAAAGAGGAAAAAGGGAATATATATTTGCTTCTTTCATTATCAATCTTTACCCCATTACCTTAGTTGCAATTGTTGACCAAGTCATCGTTTTTTTATAATTTAGTTATCAAATTGTCTCCATATGTCATATTTAATAGCCAATATGTAATTTCCCTTGCTTTTTCCTCATGTCATACGTAAATCATGGCCTTTGAAAGACAAAAGGCTTCTTGAAATTATCATATTTTGTTCCCGAAATATTAGCCTGCTATATTTGACTTTTCAAACTTCATTTACTTGGTTTAAAATGCTCCAACTCTTGTCATATTTATCTCAAATATTCATTTTCCTTGCCTCTTGCCTTTTTTGACGTGCCACACAACAGAAAATGGAAAGAATATAGGTTATTGATTTACTTTATCCAAATGACTATTTTGCTCATACATTTTTGCCATTATCTTGTTAATTTCACACCTTGCCTAAAAACTGACAAATTTCCTCCAATATTTGAAAATTCATAACTAATTGTACAGATGTCCAATTGATATGGATTTAAAGACGATGTGACCCTTATTAAGTCTATTTTGAAGAAAAAATATAGCTTTTAGCCAACTAAACACTCAATTCCAGAATTACCATTTATTGGACACTTTAAAAATATATAACTCTTTGTGTACAACTCCGAATGACTTATATGACCTATCAAATTAAAGCTTGATAAGTCTATTTCGATTCTGGAAATTTTCATAGGTATTGGACTCATTTACTTATGTAAAAATGTCTCAAAATCAGACTGCCACACAGGAAAACACACTGGCAGCAAAAGTAAATTCTTACATTTTGTGCTCCAACATAATCATGTTGTGTGTGACCACTAATTGTCTTGTTTTATAATTTAAGGTACTCTTTAATTCACCATTTTATTCCCTCAAATACCACAATTGCATACAAAGAATATTGGTGAATAAAAAGTGGGGTATTACACAATATAACCGATACCAAAATTTTCTTCAAAGGCCGATCTTTTCAATTGCCAGAGTCCACTTCTTAGCCTTTTGAGCTGCTATTCATTGATAAATAAATTTTATTTATTAAAAAGGATGAGATTCGAGTAAATATCAGTAGTAACAGATAATTAGTTATATAAAATGCAAAAAGTAAACATGCAATGCAGCATATATGATGCAGCAAATAACTATGCTATGCACATGTCTGTTAAATAACATTCAGGATCAAACAATGATTTTGTCCAGATCAAAATGACTGTTTATCCCTACTTGCTAATCAGTTATCACATTGCAAATATTGCTTGGCATTTAGATACAAATTGCTATTTGTACCCTACTGACCTTATTGCATGCTCAATTCAAGATCATATGCTGTTATGACCCCTACTTGCTTTAAAGTTCTGGAGCAGATACTGTTTTTCCCGTACTTGCCACTGGCCTACCTAGACTGGGTACTTATTGGCCCAAGAGGTAGTTGTGTTTTTCCTTCAGGGTGGTATTTGTGCTTTGTCCACACCTATCTAGGAATTACCACCATTCACATGTCATTGCACAGAACATGGCAAACATTGCATATTAACAATCATATAAAATATGAGAGATAGAGTTACTACCTTAACACCCTTCTCTTCCTAGCTAGTGTCAACCCTTTACTTTTGTGGTTTGGCTCGGCAAATATTGTACCCTAAAATTTTCAAATTGATCATAAATAAGTTATTCCTCATTCATACCTTATTCTAAAATTTATAAGTTTGTTATCTTAGCTCAAAATCGCATAATTATTAAAATGCCCTTAGGGAATCGGTCTAATTCCCTTTTTTGTCGGTCTATTTGTACTTTTCCAAAAATTATGACCTGGGCTATTCCTACACAATTTCATATGTAGAATCCATTTTTGACCTCACGTTTGACAAATTCACACTAAATGACCAAATTACCCTTGATAGCCATGAAATTAGGGTTTTAGAGGTAAAATTGTCATTTCAAACCCTAAAGTCTTCACACTCTATAATTCACATGTTTCTTACACAATTTTTCATTCTATACATAATTGAATCATCAAATCCATGAAATTTCATCCCTAACACCATGAACATATGCTGGCAAAAAATTCCAAATTAAATTGGAAAAATGTATTTTCATGTTTAATCCTTTAAAACACCTTCATTTCTCTTGTAATAACATCTTTAACTCTTTAAACACCATTTGAAAATGATTAATTTTCATTTGGGTAGCATCTCCCCTTAGGGTATGAACATCTGAAATCACAAAATCCAACCAATACAAGTTAACAACTAACAACAACATCAAGAACAAGCTTAAATCTTCAAAAATCAACAAGTTCTTAAGCTTACCTTTGATCTTCTTCCTCTTGCTTCCAAAAACTGTCCCTTTTCTCCTTCCTTTCCTTGAATTTAAGCTTGCTATATGTCAAACCCCTTAATATTTTGACATTTATCAGAGTATTAATGCACAATTCAATAGTCACACATAAATAGTACAAATATACTGATATAGAATTATTGATTACATTACAGAAAATCCCCATAGGGTTTGAACAACTCACAATACAAATCTCAGTATAATAAGAAACTAAGAGATAACCAACAAAATCCCTTGTTTTGCACCGAACCTTTTGTTGCTGATATCTGCTATTATGCCCTCTGAGCCGTTTCCTTTAACTGAGTAAATTTTGAATTTATGGAAAGAGTGAGATTCATACGAATCTTAATAGTAACATACTATCAATCATATAAAATATGAAATATAAACATACAATGTAGCACTTATCATGATGTAGCAATCAAAATGTCAAACACATGTCTTACAAAGCTCAAGAAAAGGATCAAAATAATCATCTATTCCTGATCTGCACAATCATAATCTTATAGTGTGATCACAATAACTTGGAGCAAGCCTATACCTATCCATACTCATCATAACTTGGAGTAGGCCTATATCTGTCCATGCATATCAAGCCACTCAACTGGGTCCACCTAGCTACATAGTACCCCACAGGTTCTGTGGGATGGTTTAACTAATCACCCATACCCAGCAAGTATTAATTCCACAAGAAACACATTATATAGAACATGGAAAATAATGCATATTGACTTTCACATAGAATATGAGAGGCAGAGTTACTACCTGGACTCCTTTTCATGGTCAAGCTTTTATCGGTCCTTTAACTTTTCATTCGGCTCAGGCAATTATCAAACCTTAAAATTCCAAAGTAGTTGAAAATGAGTTATTACTCATTTATATCGTATTTTAAAATCATAAGTTGGTTATCTTTACTTAAGGTGAAAAATTACCAAAATGCCCTTAGAGAATCCACTCTAATTCTCCTTATACCTAGTATAATTGTACTTTCTTAAAATTATGCCCCGGGCTATTCCTACACAATTTCATGTATAGAGATCATTTTTTACTTAGTATGGATAAATTCACACTCCAATGACTAGATAACCCTTGACAGCCACTAATTAGGGTTTTAGGGGCAAAATTAACATTTTTCGCAGGTTTTCCAAAAATTTCCAGCATTTTCAGTCAAATTTGAAAATTCATAACTAAATCTTGGAAATTCCAAATTGAGTAGTTCTAGTTCTTATGTAAATCTCTTTCAGTCATATTTTAAGGAAAAAATCAAAAAGTACCAAAAATAACTACAGAAATTCCAGAAAATTCGCTAAGCAAGTCTGCCACAGAATTCATTCCAGATTTAAGGCCAAACTTTGAGTAATAATATCTTTCAACCACTTATCCAAATGGCCTATAATACCTATCAAGTTAAAGTCCAAGATGTCTACTTTCATCATATAAAATTTCATAAGATTTGAACTAGGTTTAGTCTCTGAAAAACACGCCACAACAATCTAGCTCGAACTGGAAAAGTAGAAGTTTCATGTTTTAGCCTTTAAAACACTTGCTTTTTCACTTGTTATCACATATTTAATCATCTAACCATCAATTTAACATAATCAGTAGAAATTTTGGCAGCATCTCTCCTTAGAAATTGGACATCCCAAATTTACAAAAGTGCCAGCAACCAAATAACCAGCCAGGGATCAACCATAACTCAGTCTTTAACAAGAATACTAGAGTTTTTGCAACTTACCTTATTCCTTCCTCTTCTTCCACTTTGGCCATGCACTCTTCTCTTTTTCCTTGATTTTATGGTTGTTTGATAGCTATTCAAAGAGGATAAGGAGACTAAAAAGAAAATTCATGAGCTAGAACACCAGAATAAGTAGATATTTCTACTTACTTATCTTGTTCTTGCTTCTTAGATCTTATCTTCTCTCCTTGCTCTTCTCTTCCTTCTAGTCTCTTTCTCTCCTTCTTTTCTCCATTTTGGCCAAATTAAACCCCTTTTAAAGAAAGTCAAGAAGCTTTCTAGGGGTTTTCTACTCCCTTCCTCTTTTATTATTATTTTATTAAAATTTTGACATGTGATATCAAACTTCCTTTACAAGCTTTTCTCTTATAATGCCATTTGTTCACCCCTTGAAGAAAAATCTTTCTCTTCCTTATCCCTTAAGCCAAAGCCAACGTTTCCTTAATAATTAATGAAAATTGATAAATTTATTTTATTTATCCAAAATAACCATTTTTCCCATGCATCTTCTTCATTTTCGCATATGTAGAAAAATTGGCAGAATTTTTATCAAACTTTGAAAATTCATATCTAATTGTGTAGATATCTTTTTGAGATGGTTCCAAAGGCTATGTGACCCTTCTTATTAATTCTAATTTTAAAGAAAAATATAGCCTTTATCTAAATAGAGGATCATAATTTCTAGAATTTTCATTTTTAAATACTGACACAGAAATTCTCAGTTTCATTGGACTAACTTCAAAAATTCAAAAATTATGTATGACCTATAAACTTAAAGGTTGGTATGTCTACTTTCATTATAGAAATTTTCATAATTTTTGGACATCATTTACATTTTTAAAAATGTCACACAATACAACTGCCTCACAGGGAAACTTACCTACAACATCCTTAACTTATGTATCAAATAATTATGTTGTGTGTGACCTCTAAAAATTATGTATGACCTATAAAATTAAATCTTAGTATGTCTACTTTCATTCTAGAAAGTTTCACAAATTTTGGACATCATTTACATTTTTAAAAATGTCACACAATACAACTACCTCACAGGGAAACTTACCTACAACATCCTTAACTTATGTATCAAATAATTATGTTGTGTGTGACCTCTAATTTCCTTGTTTCATCTCTTAATATGCTCTTTAATTCACCATTTTATCTCATTAATACTGCTAAGGTATAGAGGAATTTTGGTGACTGAAATTTGGGATATTACACTATATGTGTGATTCAAGATGGCATGAGTTAAGGAGGTGTTTCCATGCATTAGAAGACAAGAACAAGTGAAAATTTCAGCTAAACTTACCCTTTTTGCTCTTGAACCTTATGCTTTCTCTCTTGTTCTTGCTCTTCTCTAACACTTTCTCTCTCTTTTGGCTCTTGTTTTGGCCAAAATAATGGCCTTTAAGAGAGCTTTATGAAGTGCTTTAGAGTCCTCTTACATCTCCTTATTTAATTAATATTTCATTAAAATTTTTGCATGTGATCTTTTCTTTTATTATTTTTTTCCACATGCCATCTTTTGCTTCCATTTGTCCATTTATGTAGAAAATTCTTGTTCCTTTTTGCCTTTCCCTTCATAACTAACTTTTCCCTTACTTATTAAGGGAAATTAATGCATTTTATTTTATTAAGCCCAAATGACCATTTTGCCCTTACATTTTCTTTAATTTTTGTAACAATTGCCATTTTCTTCTTCTCCCTTCAACTTAGCTGAATTTTAGCAATGTTTTGGGCCCAAAAAATGTGCTCTTTCATACTAAATTTTATGCCACAATTTTAAGCTTTTTCCATAGTAAAAATTGGGCTTTAGGTCTTTCTTGGTCAAAAATTTCATACAATTACTATTTCCACTATTTTGGCTACTTCAAGTGTACCAAAATTCACCATTTTATTCTATTAAATATAATTAAATATACATGGAATTTTGGTAATTAAATTTAGGATATTATGGCACAGGCTTCCGTCCTTCTTTTTGACGAAAAGCACCGGAGCTCCCTATAGTGAGACACTAGGTCTAATGAACACTTTCTCTAATAGCTCCTTAATCTTCCTTTTCAATTCCTCCATTTCATTTGGAGCTATTCTATATGGGGCTTTCGATATTGGTCCCGCTTTAGGCTTAGTCTTAATTTCAAATTCCACTTCACTTTCTGGAGGTAATCCACTGATATCGTCTGGAAACACCTCAGGAAACTCATTTACTACTGGAATACTCCCAAGTGTCATTCCAGGTTCTGACTGCATGGAAAAGATCACCATGTATCCTTAACAACCTTTATGTAAACATCTCTTAGCTTCAGCTTCCGAAAGAAAATTAAGGTTGATTTCTGGTATGATAGATGACTACTGATTAGGATAAATAACCCTCTTGCTTCCACAATCTAGTAGAACATTATTCATCATCAACAAATCAATATCGATAATTACTTCTAGTTTGTGCAATGATAGGCAGATCATATCCACCATTGATTCATGTACCTCGGCATTAATTATGCGGTTTCGACAACATTAGCAGTTTCAGATTTAACATCCATGGGTTTAGACACTATCAGGTCATACGGTAACTGATGCACACTTCAACCTAGCCGTATCATAATGCTTGTACCTCGGCATTAATTATGCAGTTTAGACAACATTAGCAGTTTTAGATTTAACATCTATAGGTATAGACACTATCAGGTCATACGGTAACTGATGCACACTTCAGCCTAGCTGTCTCACAATGCTTATACAGAGTTACCATTAAGTAGAATCATACCTTAGAGTAATTCTGGGGATTTCTTGGCCTCCTCTTGTGTCATAGCAAAGACCTTGCCCTAGGCTCTCTGCCTTGGTTCCTTTGCTCTCTATTATTATGGGCAATTGATAGCATAATGCTCTAGTTGTTGACATTTAAAACAAATTAACTTGCATGGCCTGCTAGAATGGTAAGGCCTATAGCAGTGCCAGCAGGTTTTGTTTCCAGAAGGCTTCTGATTACCGCAATTACTTGGCCGATATGGCTTTTTATCATTCCCTCGAGATGGTCCTCCCAAATTTCTACATTTTTTTAAAAGAACTCTCACTGCCTGATACTCCTTTACTGCCAGTATTCCTGTCCGTGTACAAATTCAACAAGTTACTTCCAGTGATTCGACATTCCTCTACTACCTTGTTGAATTTTGTGAACTGCTTAGAGAACAAATTTTCTTTCAGCTCTAGCCTCAGCCCTCGAATCATCATATCAAAACTCTAGCCTTCGTCATCCCAAAACCTTAAATATGAAGAGTATCGAGATAACCGAATATAACGTGCTAAGTACTCATCAAAACTCTTTTTCTTATTCTGCTGAATAGTTAAGAACTCAGTTTCCTTTGTAATTTGAACTAACCGAGGGAAGTATTTTTCATTAAAATGTTCTTGGAATAATTCCCAAGTCAGAGGAATATTGTGAGCCAGCAAAATCATCTCGGTGTTTTCCCACCACCTATCAGCGTCTCCCTCTAGTTTATAAATTACCAACTGCAATTTAATGTCATATAGACTCTCTTGGATCCTGAAAAATTTTCTTGAAAAGAGATAACCAATCCTCTGCTACTTGAGAATCAAACTTCCCTCAAAAGGTAGGTGGTTATTGCTGACAGAATCTTGTTACCCATGTCTGTAAACTCTCAACCTTAACTACGGGTCTAACTAGAGGCTACTCCTATAAGAGGTTTTGAGGCTAATGGGGTTCATTCTCCAGTTCACCAAGTTTATTTGCTCTTTCCCTATATGCCTCTTGTTTCTGTTGTACTTCTCGAAGCTCATCTCCCAGATCAAGGATCATGGTATGTTGTTCCGTAAGCATGATCAACAGTTGTTGCATTGGGTTAGGTCTTACTTCCTAACCTCGGCCCACACTACTTTCTCCGTATCTCAATCTTTATAATTCACTATATTGAAAATAAGGAAGAGGCAAATTTTCATATATACATAAGGGGATACTTGTCATTTCATAAGATTTGAATACACGATAGTCTAAAAGTAACATACAACAGACATTTATAGCAGTTTAGGGAAAAAAATTAATATTATTGATAATTGCATATTTATTACACTTATTTGTATATCTTGATTAATAAATTTAGATTGTCTAGTTAATAAATAATGGGTTTTTATGCTTATTTGGGCTTTGAGTGTTTTATTGGATTTAACATATTTTAATGATAAAAATTCCAGATTTACAACCCTTCTCTATTTTGATCATAACTCTTAAACCAGATATCCGACTGATCTTATTCTTGTCTCATTTTTTCGATGATTCAGAGAGCAAAAATTGATATGAAGACTTGAAAGGAAGATTCGGATAAGAAAACAGTCAAAATTGTAGTTAACGTTATATGTATTTTTCTGGATTTTTATTAGGCCCAAATTTTGTAATGGAGCACCATTTATTAGTAATTTTTGTTTTGGGCTGAACTGGTGGGCTCTGATCCATTTGTCAATTAGGTTTTTACTTTAGTTAGCTGAAACAATAGAGAGAAGACATTATTGGACAGTTTTAGATTGAAATTAGAAGTTAAGAATTCTCTGAAAAAATGTTCTTCATGTTCTTCGCGTTCTTCATTTATTCTTCGGATTTTCCAGCCATGTCCGGCTAAGCTTCTGTGATTGACCTATGGATTGAGGATTTACGTTTCCAATGACATGCTTAAACCGGTAACGTAACTCATTTCTATTTACTCTAATCGAATTCGATTTCTGGAAATAGTTCGAATGTTTATTTTAATGTTCGGATTGGTACATCCCAAGGACACAGTTCGAATCGGGTTACAGTGATACTGTGTGATCACACAGTAGCACGCCACACATACGAACAAAACCTAGACGATCATCTAGTCGAGGGATTCTCTTGACGAATGCAGAGATTTTGGTTCATCTTGAACCAGTTCTGAGTTCGTTATAAATTCTTCGTCAGATGATGGTAGGAAACTATGAAATCCCAATTCTAGGTCAGTCGTTTTAATCTGTTTGGTCCAAGTTGTTTTCGATTTCTGTCTTTAATCCAAGTTTATTGTTCGTTAATAGTTTAGTTAAAAAAACCCCCCCAATCGATCATTGTTCGACTGTTTTAGACCGTATGTGAATTCCATGGGAAACGATCCATGCTCTCTATACTGCAAATTCTTATTAAAACTGGTTATTTTGCGAGAAATCGAAAATTCTTGATCAAAATTTGGCACCATTGCCGAGGAATTTGCATCGATCTAGCATTGATAGTAGTGTAGTGTAGAATTCCATAGTTTGAGTCAGGTGGTTCTGGTGATTTAGCAAATTTGTATCTCAACTGAATCACTCGGCCCTAGGTCTTTTTTGAAGGGATTAGCAAATTTGTATCTCAACTGAATCACTCGGCCCTAATTTTCCCAAATTCCATCATCTAGACCACTTTTTCACTGTTTTTTCATCTCGGTGGGACGTAGCCGGTATTTCAGAAATTGTTCTAGGATTTCTACTAGAATTTATGGCCTGCTCTAATTGGGCTAATTTTTGGTGAGCTAAAAGAAAATATGCCTCTGAGAAGAACTCATTGCTTTGCTATGAGCACCTACCTAACTTTTCCAAATTCCATCGTTTAGACCACTTTTTCAATTTTTAAGTTTTTTTATTGCATTTTTGGGTTCCCGGATAGTATAGAAGTTGTTCTGTGGAAGTCCCATAATTTTTAAAAATCATTTGGTAGTGTTTTTGAATTTGTTTTGGTCAATTTCTAGTATAGACTTGTGATTTTGGGTTTTTGAGTGTTCTAGTGGTTGTCCTGATTTTGCCTTATGTTGTATGACTAGGAGCAGTACTAGTGCATCTGATCTATTGGATAAAAATCCTGAAATAGAACGTATAATTCTTACTGCTAGAAGGGCTGTTAGGTTAAGTCAGAGGGTTATTACTGAACCTGTTTCTGATTCTGACATTGATTCTGTTGGCACTTCTAGTTCATCTGATTCTGGTAGCACTTCTGTTCACTCAGACACTATGGAAGATCAGGGAAATAATAGGACTTTAAAGCAATTGACTGCACCTGGGGATAATTATCAGCCTTTGTGTATCCAATACCCTGCCCTTGGTGCTAACCTTGAACTTAAATATGGTCTTATCCATTTGTTGCCCAAGTTTCATGGTCTTGCAGGTGATGAACCACACAAGCATTTGAACGAATTCCATGTGGTTTGCAGCACAATGAAACCGCAACATATTGATGAAGACCACATTAAACTGAGAGCTTTTCCTTTCTCTCTTAAGGATAAAGTGAAGGACTGGTTATATAATCTTCAACCTTCATCTATTAGAAGTTGGGCTGATATGCATAGATTGTTCCTGGAGAATTTTTCCCTTCTTCAAGAGCCACTACAATCAAAAAATAAATAAGTGGAATCAAGCAAATTAATGGCGAGAATATGCATGAATACTGGGAGAGATTCAAGAGGTTGTGTGCTACCTGCCCCCATCACCAGATAACTGAGCAGCTCTTGATTACTTATTTCTATGAAGGTCTTCTACCCAATGACAGAAATCTGGTGGATGCTTCTAGTGGTGGAGCCATAGTTAATAAGACACTCCAAGAGGCCAGAGATTTAATATCCACTATTGCAGCTAACTCTCAACAATTTGGCACTAGAGCAAATAGTAGTGTTGTGTTCCAGATCAGCGGACCTAATGATTCTCACAGAGATTGGAAAATATAATTGATGATCTGTCCTCCTTGGTGAGGCAACTAGCATGACTCAAACAATGCAGTCTTCTACTCCACACTTGGGCTATTCATGTGGTTTCTGTTCTGATCCCTCTCATCCTGCTGATTCTTGCTCTACTTTGTAAGACACCACATATCAAAATCAGTCAGTGGCTGCTGTGGGCATTTTTTCAAATTTAGAACCATAATAGTCAGATTCAGAACCATAATAGTCATATTCAAAACCATAATAGTCATGTGCAGCAGAGTTCTGGAAATTACCAACAGAGACAATTTCCACAGAGCAGACAGAATTTCTAACAATTCACACCTCCACATCAAGCATAACAACAGCTGACTAGCAGCAGTGGTTCTTTACTGGAAGAAATGATGAAGCAGCTTGCAGCAAACAGTTTGTAATTCCAGCAACAAACTGAGGATTCTATCCAGAGTTTGCAGACTCAGATTGGGTAGTTGGAAACATCATTGAACCAACTCCAGCCTCAGGGATCCAATACTCTCCCTTCACAGACAATTCCCAATTCGAAGGGAAACGTTAGTGCTATCTCCTTACGGTCTAGTAAGCAATTACAAGGGCATAAACCAGCTGCAAATGTGACTGAATCCACATTAAAAAAGTGAAGATTGACTCTAGAAACAAATAGGCAATGAAGCAAGGTGAAGAGGAGTCTGAAATTCCTATTCCTCTTCCTTTCCTTCAGAGAACCCTTTAATCCAAGAAGTTGGCAGAAAAAGTGCAAGACAATGATATCCTTGAGACATTCAGAAAAGTTGAGATTAACATTCCTCTCTTGGATGCCATCAAACAGATTCCCAAGTATGCCAAGTTCCTAAAGGAGTTGTGTACCAACAAGAGTCTACTGAGGGGGATTGAACGAGTGAGCTTGAACCAGAATGTCTTAGCGCTCCTCCAACAACCCATGCCTCACAAATGTAAGGACCCAGGTACGTTTTCTATCCCTTGCATTATTAGTAATTATAGATTTTATAATTGCATGGCTGATTTAGATGCTTCCATTAATGTTATGCATGTATCTATTTATAAATCCCTTGGTCTTGGTCCCTTGCGACCTACTGGTGTTGTTGTCCAACTAGCTAATAGGAGTAATGCTCATCCTGCTGGTCTGATTGAAGATGTTTTGGTTAAGGTCAATGAATTGATATTCCCTACTAACTTTTACATTCTAGATATAAAGGATGAATATCCTAGCAGTAGGTCCCCAATCATTTTAGGGAGACCTTTCTTGAAAACAACTAAGACTAAGATAGATGTGCATTCTAGTACTCTTTCCATGGAATTTAGTGATATTGTTGTGACTTTTAATATCTTTGATGCCATGAGACATCCTAGGGAAGAGCATTATGTTTTGTGTATTGATGTGATAGATGAGACTGTTGATGATGTTCTTTCTGCTTGGTATGCTGATTTTCCTGATTTTGCATCGGTGGGAGATTTTGTCATATGTGCATATTCTAACACTGAATGGTGCCCTGTTTGCACTGAGATTGATGACGTATTGTATGGAGATATTGACTTGATTTCTGATTCTACTTTACTTGTGGATTCTGATATTGATTGTGGTGAAGCTGAGCTTCATTCTGATGTTTGTTGTGATTATGAACTAAACTCTGATATTAACAGTGAGCTGCCTAGCCACAGTTCTGCTTCTGTGCATGTAGTTTTAGGTATTGCAGGTGTGTACACTTCAGAAATGGTGCAATACCTAAGCTTCTTCCTTCCATTCAGTAGCCACCCAAGTTAGAATTGAAGTCATTGCTAGCTCACTTGAAATATGCCTTTCTAGAGGTGGATGAGCAACTTCTAATGATTGTGGCCAACAACCTTCTACCTGATCAAGAAGAGAAGCTGCTGAGCTTGTTGAAGGCCAATAAGAAGGCAATTGGGTAGATGTTAGCTGATCTTGTTGGCATTGGCCCTTCTATGTGCATACATCAGATTCTGTTGGAAGCAGATGCTAAGCCAGTAAGACAACCCCAGAGACATCTTAATCCTCTCATTTTGGAAGTGGTTAAGAAGGAAGTGACTAAGCTTCTGCAAGCTGGCATTATCTATCCCATCTCTGATAGCCAGTGGGTTAGCCCAGTCCAGGTCGTTCCCAAGAAGTCTGGAGTAACCGTGGTAGCCAATCAAAAGGATGAGCTCATTCCTACAAGAGTTCAGAACAGCTGGAGAGTATGCATAGACTACAGGAGACTCAACCAAGCTACCAGCAAGGATCACTATCCTTTACCTTTCATTGATCAAATGTTAGAGCATTTGGCTGGTAAGTCTAACTACTTCTTTTTGGATGGTTACTCGGGGTACTTCCAGATCCATATTGCTCCTGAGGATCAGGAGAAGACAACCTTCACATGCCCCTTTGGAACCTATGCTTACCGAAGAATGCCTTTTGGCCTCTGCAATGCACCTGGTACCTTTCATCGTTGCATGGTAAGTATCTTTTCTGACTTTCTAGAGGATTGCATGGAGGTTTTCATGGATGATTTTACTGTATATGGGTCTGATTTTGATGCATGCTTGGTTAATTTGTCTAGAGTCTTGAATAGATACATCGAATCTAATCTTGTGCTAAATTTTGAAAAGTGTAACTTCATGGTTGAGTTAGGAATAGTGTTAGGACACATTGTGTCTAAAGAGGGTATTAAGGTAGATCCTGCTAAGATTGATGTTATTACTGCTTTACCTTATCCCATATTTATGTGGGAAGTTTGTTCTTTTTTTGGCCATGCAAGTTTCTACCGACGCTTCATTCGGGATTTCAGCAAGATTACCCGACCCCTGTCTAACCTTCTGCAGAAGGACACTGAGTTTGTATTTGATGCTGAGTGTAAGATAGCCTTTGATCACTTGAAGCGTTGCCTGACCACCACTTCAGTGATCCAACCACCAGATTGGTCTCTCCCATTTGAGTTGATGTGCGATGCTTCCAATTATGCTGTTGGGGCTATCTTGTCTCAGATGGTCAGCAAGGTTTCTCATGTCATTACATATGCATCCAAGACCTTGGATCCTACCCAATCAAATTATACCACCACTGAGAAAGAACTTTTGGCTATAGTGTTTGCTTTTGATAAGTTTAGGTCATATCTGCTAGCCAGTAGGGTAATTATTTTCTCTGACCATGCTGTTTTGAAGTTTCTTTTGAGAAAGACAGATGCTAAACCTCGACTTATTCGGTAGATGTTATTGCTCCAAGAATTTGATGTTGAGATCAGAGATAGGAGAGGTGCACAGAATTGGGTAGCTAATCATTTGAGTCGTATAACTCATTCCTCTTCCCCCTATGCCATTCAAGATGATTATCCTGATGAGCAGCTTTTACAGCTGCAAGGTAAGCTTCCATGGTATGCTGATTTAGTTAATTACTTGGTTGCTAGTTTTTTACCTTCTGATTCCACTAGGGCCCAAACTCTGAAATTGAAAAGTGAATCTAAATATTACGTTTGGGATGACCCTTATCTGTGGAGATTTTATAGTGACCAAGTAGTTAGGCGATGTGTACCTGATCATGAGTTTGACTCTATATTACATTTTTGTCATGCTTCTGCTTGTGGTGGTTACCTTGGACCCCAAAGGACTGCTAGGAAAGTGTTAGACTCTGGCTTATTTTGGCCAACCCTGTTTCATGATCCTCATCAGTTTTATAAGTCATTTGATAACTGTCAGAGAGCAGGTAGTATTTCTCGTAGGCATGAGATGCCCCAGCATCCCATACTGTTTTGTGAAATTTTTGATGTTTGGGGTATTGATTTTATGGGTCCATTTCTTGTTTCTCATGGTTTCACTTACATATTGCTTGTTGTTGACTATGTTTCAAGATGGGTTGAGGCGAAGGCCACTTGGTCTAATGATTCTACTGTGGTGGTAGATTTTGTCAGGTCTAACATTTTCTGCATGTTTGGCATTCGTCGAGCCATTATTAGTGACCAGGGCTCTCATTTTTGTAACCGAAGCATGGGTGCTTTGTTACGGAAGTATGGAGTGATTCACAAGGTGTCCACAATATACCATCTACAGACTAATGGTTAAGCTAAAGTCTCGAATAGGGAGATTAAGCAAATCCTTCAGAAGACGGTTAACTCTACCCGGAAGGATTGGAGTAAGCGATTAGATGATGCTTTGTGGGCTTATCGGACTGCCTACAAGACTCCTATTGGGATGTCCCCATATAGGCTTGTTTTTGGTAAGGCATGTCACCTTCCAGTTGAATTGGAGCATCAAGCTTATGTGGCCATTAAGCAGTGTAACATGGATTTGGCTAAGTCTGGGATGGAACGGAAGCTCTAGTTGCAAGAGTTGGATGAGCTTAGATTGGATGCCTATGAGAGTTCGCGGTTATACAAGGAGAAGACCAAGGCATTCCTTGACAAGCAAATCCTGAGGAAAGAGTTTTCTGTGGGCTAGAAAGTTCTTCTATTCAATTCCCGCCTCAAGTTTATACTCGGTAAGCTTTGATCTAGACGGGATGGCCCTTTTGTGATTGCTAATGTTTTCCCTTTTAGTGCTATTGAGTTGTACGATCCACCTATAGGGAAGACCTTTAAAGTGAATGGACATTGACTCAAACCATTTTATGAGGGATCACATCAGCAACCTGAAGAAGCAGATCTCATACTCACTGATGCCACTTATCCTCCGTAAACACCTGGGGAGTATTCTTCTTTCTCTATTTCCCTTTTCTTTTATTTCTTGCGTTTCTTTTTCACTTTTCTTTTTCAAACTTAGCGTAGATTTTCTAAATAATACACTTTCTCCTTCTATGATTGTTTAGCTATGTATATTGTGGACTTTGACATGTTGGTTTTGATGGATCATACTATTTGGACTGAATTCCTTACTTTTGGTAGTTGATTTTGATGATGCTGATTGCATGATTTGGTATTTACCTTTGTGATATTTTGGGCCTACATGAATGGGATTCATCTTTTACCATTCTCCCTTTTTTTGTGCATCTTCTCCTGATTTATGTTCTCTAGAACTTGCTCTCTTTCTTTTTAAGACTACATTTTTCACTTACATGAATAAATATGATGGAGGTTTGTTTAGTTTCTTTCTTTTATTTGTCACTTTGACCAAATAACCTTCCCTTACACTATTATATTCCCTTTGTTAGCCCCTTTGTGCCTTTTTGACTCATTCTTTTCTTAAACCACATTACTAGCCAAAGTGTAAAACCATGTTATATTGCACCTTGGAAATTTACTGAGCATTGGTTTCACCTTAGTTTTGTGTTTACATGTGGGGGTTGCCCAAGAGTGCAATAATTTAAGTGTGGGGGGGATGTTTGATTTGGGAGTTATGATAAAAAAACAAAACAAAAAACAAAAAAACAAAAAAACAAAAAACAAAAAAAAATAAAAAGAGAGAAGGAGAAGGAGGGATGTATACTTGAAAGGGGATATTCCATTGATTTGAGTGTTATTGTTATCGTGCTCTTTCAAATTTCTTTGGTGCTTAGCTTCACATATCCATACTTATGCACACCTTCACCTTAGCCCCATTACAACCTTGAATAATAAGCTATCTTGATTTGTGCATGCATGTGATATGAGTAGTGGAGAAGTAGAAATTGAGCAATCCTATGGTAGGACAATTCCTTGAGTATAATTTGAGTGATACACTTACTTACCCTATACATTTTAGAGAGTTATTGAGAGAATCCTATGAGAGACCATCTTGTGTGAGTAGCATCTTTGATTAAGACTACCGTGTTTTGTAATTTGATATTGATAAGTAAAATATTTGCATATTTATTTTCCCTTATATGATAATTTTGTGGACTATATTTGAGCTGAATGTAATCAATTTGGGTGTAATTAATAAATAAATAATGATTTTCTTGCAGTCATGGATAGTATCGGATTAAGAAGAATTAAAGAAGGCATTTAAGGGGAAGTTACAATTCATGTAGTACTATTCACTATGCACTGTTCATGCCTGGTACTGTAGCAGGGGTACTGTAGCGGACCATTGCGTTGTACTATAGCGGACCATTGCATTGTACTGTAGCGGTCGGTGTGTGTGGAAGTGGGACGGTTCAGTGCGGTTCCTGTAGCAGTCGGTTCACTGTAGCAAAATCACTGTAGAAAAATACTGTAGCAGTCCAAAAATGAAGCCTATAAATAGAGCTTCTTGGCACCCTAAAATGAAGAGGAAGGAAGAGAGAGAGAGAGAGTTTCTATTTTAGAGAGAGTTGTTATTTTTAGAATTTTTTTCTTGTATTTTTTTACTTCTTGCATGCCTCCTACATGGATGGTTTTACCTCCTATATGGAAGGCCTAGGTAGTCCTCCTTTATGGATGGTATAGGTTGCCACCTACATGGATGGTTTTACCTCCTATATGGTAGGCTAGATTTTCCATTTTCATGCATCTTGTAGTTGTATTTTTATGTTTTTGTAATTAATTTTTATGCAATATTTATGATGTTTGTAATATATTTTGGTTTTGTTTTTAATTTTATCAGGAGCTAAATTTTTCTTTTCCTAGGGTGATGACGTAGCTTACTAATAACGGATTGAATCTTAACTTATTAAATCTAGTTTTAATTTTTCCTTCATGATTGAGTTTTAATTATTGCTCTTAATGCTTACAATTGATTGGCCACCTTTTGGATGATTTTAATATGCATGTTGAGACCGGAAGGAGATACATGTGTGTGGATCCTATAATTAAAACCATAATTTGCATATGAAATAGGAATATATTCATATGGGTTGTGTAGTCTTAATTGAGTTCCATAAATCTTAATGCATGATTGATTGCTTAAATTCATATAGGAATATATTGGGTTAGCAATTAATTATAGAATTACTTGACCTTGGAAAATGCTAGTAATTAAAATAGGGAAACTCGACTATCAATCATGTGGAATAAATTGGACTAGAATAGATAAGTGATTCAATCCGGAATTTATTAAGTGAAATCTAATCCCTAGGACTTTTTCTCATATTTGTCTTTATATCACTTGTATTCATATTTCATCATTTCTATCTTGCAATCTCAATCACAACTAATCAACCGACTAAATAGAATTAAAATTACCAATTTTGGTACTTAGTGATCAATCCTCGTGGGAACGATACTCTACTCACTTCTATATTACTTGATTACAACAGTGTACACTTACACTTCTAAATACACTATCCTACACTCGTAACAAGTTTTTGGCGCCGTTGCCGGGGATTGTCATTAATATCAATACCAAGTAATTTTAATACTAATTTGGTCTTCATATTACATTTTTTTGTGTCTTTTGTGTCTTTTTAGGTTTTTGCTTAGTATATGACCAGATCGAAGAAGACTGAATTACAACCTTGTGATTCTGAGATCGAGAGAACTTATCAAAGAAATCAGAGAGTTCGAAAGCAGTCTACTTCAATCAATTCAATGGCAAATCCGGAAGGAGAAGCAGCAGATACCAAAACACTCCGTGATTATGCAACACCAACAGTCATGGAGACAACTTCTGGAATCAGAAAACCACCAGTAGTAGCCAACAATTTTGAAATCAAGCCTGCAATTATCCAGATGGTGCAAGCCAATCAATTTGGTGGTTTATCAACAGAAGATCCCAACACACATATAGCCAGCTTCCTAGAAATATGCGACACATTCAAGCATAATGGTGTTACTGATGATGCCATTAGACTTAGAATTTTCCCTTTCTCACTCAGGGATAAGGCTAAGAGCTGGTTACATTCTCTATCGGTGGGAAGCATAACTACATGGGATGCCTTGGCACATAAATTTTTGGCGAAATACTTTCCGTCAGGAAAAACTGCAAAATTGAGGAATGAAATTACCTCATTTTTCCAACATGAACTAGAAAGCCTTTATGAAGCCTGGGAAAGATACAAGGAGTTGCTAAGGAGATGTCCTCATCATGGGTTACCAGATTGATGGACACTGCAAACATTCTACAATGGGATGACGCATACCACCAGAATTCTTGTAGATGCTGCAGCTGGAGGATCTTTAATGGGAAAAAATCTAGATGATGCCTACAATTTACTTGAGGAGATGGCGGCAAATGCATATCAATGGCCTTCTGAACGTCATAATTTAAAGAAGGTACTTGGAGTGCACGAGCTGGATATCCTTACAACTTTATCTTCTCAAGTTGCATTTATATCCAAGCAAGTGAGTTCATTGACTAGTCAAGAAAATGCAATCAATACTCCTTATGAAACCTGTGACCGATATAGAAGACCTCATATGAGTACACAAAGTCAAGATGGACAGTCATCCATACCTTCTCAGTCGGAGCAAGCTCATTATATCAGAAATCAAAGAAATAACTCATTCTCAAACACTTATAATCCAGGTTGGCGGAATCATCCAAACTTTGGCTAGAGGAATAATCAAAATGTGTTCAAACCGCAAGGGAACTACCAGCAACAAGCTCTTCAACCACCAAATCCACCACAATAAAAAGTGAATGTGGAAGATGCACTGGCTCAACTAACCATGAATACATCTCAATTCATGGCTAGGACTGATGCAACACTTAAAAGCCAGGAAGCCTCGATAAAGAACTTGGAGATCCAAATGGGCCAAATTGCAAATATGCTGAATTCCAGACAACCAGGTACTCTTCCAAGTGACACTGAAAAAAACCCAAGAGAGCATGTGAAGGCTATTGCATTAAGGAGTAGGAAAGAATTGAAAGATCCTGTAATTCTACATAAGAATGATGGAGAAAAGAAAGAAAGTGAACAAGAAAAGAAGGAGGAAGCACAGAAACCTCAAGAAGATGATGTGGTACCAGGAAGAATCAGCTTTCCAGATAACCCTCCTCCATATGTACCACCAGTTCCATACCCTCAGAGACTTGTAAAGGCAAAGCTAGACAAGCAGTTTAAAAAGTTTATGGAGGTTTTCAAAAAGTTACATATCAACATCCCTTTTGCAGACGCTCTTGCCCAAATGCCTAGTTATGCAAAATTCATGAAGGACATTCTCTCAAATAAGCGTAAGCTGGAGGAATTTGAGACTGTTGCACTTACTGAGGAGTGCAGTGCCATTCTGCAAAAGAAACTACCACCAAAGATGAAAGATCTAGGAAGCTTTTGGATACCTTGCACCATAGGTCAATGTAACTTTGAAAGAGCACTTTGTGACCTGGGAGCAAGTGTAAATCTCATGCCCTTATCTGTCTACAGAAAACTTGGTCTTGGAGAGGTGAAGCCTACCACAGTTTCACTACTTCTTGCTGATCTATCAATTAAACATCCAAGGGGTATCTTAGAAGATGTTCTGGTGAAGGTAGACAAACTCATATTCCAAGCTGATTTCATCATACTTGACATGGAAGAAGATCAAGAAATTCCTATCATTCTTGGGAGGCCATTCCTAGCAACTGGGAGAACTTTAATAGATGTGCAACAGGGAAAGTTAACTTTACGAGCTCAAGATGACTAAGTATCTTTTAACATTTTTAAGGCTTGGTCATGTCCAAATGAAGGTGACACATGTTACAGGGTAGATACATTGACTAGCTGCACAAAAGACATGGTGAACAAAATTTGCATAGATCAATCATTCACAATAGGAACAGTAGATGTATCAAAATCTACTAATCCTAAAGTGCACAAAGAATATTGGGGAATAAAAGCTTTCAATTTTGACTTAAAGGCGGCTGGTGAGAAAAGACTTCTCCAACTCAATGAGCTTGAAGAATTCAGACAACAAGCTTATGAGAATGCCAAGTTATACAAGGAGAAGACAAAAATGTGGCATGATAGAAGAATTATGAGGAGAGAGTTCACACCGGGACAAAAAGTGTTGTTGTATAACTCAAGGCTAAAGCTCTTTCCGGGAAAGTTGAGATCAAGGTGGTCAGGACCTTTTACTGTGGTTCAAACATGGCCATATGGAGCAGTGGAGATTCAAGATGGTGATCAAAAATTCAAAGTGAACGAGCAAAGGCTGAAAGAGTATAATGACGGTGCGTTTAACACTTTGAAAACTGTCATCACTTTGGAGGAAACAACAGGTAAGTCCTAATTTTTCTTAAAAAAATTAAATAAAAATAAATAAAATAAAATAAAATTATTGGTTTGGTCTTTGTCTAGCTAAAGACGTTAAAGAAGGGCGGCTATTTGGGAGGCAACCCAAAACTTCTTTTCCTTAATCTTTCATTTTTCTTTCTTACTTACTGAAGCACACAAAACTGCATCTTTAAATTTTAGTCTCATCATGGAGAAAATTATTGTAAAGCTTAAGAACATGTTTCCTACTCTTCCCAAAGATGTGCTTAGGAAGATCTATAGCTGTCGACTTGAAAGAATGAAGACATTCAAGCGTTTGGGCCTTCCTGAGGATGTCCGATGGATCATTGAAGCTAAGGTACGTTTAATAGGTGAGATTCATGATTCATTTATTAAACCTATGCTAGGTATGGGAAGAAGCTCCTACTCCAAAAAGAGAAGAGCTAAAAGAATGAAGGTTTGTCCTAAATGTGCAAGGTGGAATTGTGATCAGCGCTGTAGGAGCAAAGGTATGGTTTCTATAAATTGAGAAGATAAAATCTAATTTATAAAGGATGGACTGAGTAAGGAGTCATTGGATGATATCATTTAGACTCTTGAGACGCATCCTAGTGGCGATGTTCATCATGTTCTTCTTGATTTATTAGACATATTCAACAAAGAAAAAGAGCGCTACCGTCTTGGGAATCTGACGTTAAAAGACCCTGTTTGCCAGTTTATAAGAAAACTGGATGGGAAGCAAATCCTCGATTCATAGAAAGCGTTTAAGCCGTTACTGGACGTAAAACCAGAGGAAGATGTGAGCCACAATCACAACTACTGTACATAATCTTGCTTTTGTCAATCTGTCTTATCTTTTTCAGTAACTTTTGACTTTCTTTACTCACTTTACTTAATTTCTCGGCACAGTGGCCCACTGGTCATTTGTGTCAGAAATTTTTTTTCAAATTTTTTTTAAAAAAATGTGTGATTTGCATGATTTTGTTGTCGTTATTTTTGTAATATAAATATGTAATCTTCCATTTGTAAAAAAACACAAAATGTCTGAGAGAGAAAAAGAGAGGAGTGGTATCACTCCAAAATGCAGTTTTAAATCTATATGCATTTTTGGTAAAACTGACTCAGGAAAGGATGGAGAGTTTATACCTGCAGCATAGAAACTGGGACATGCACTAGCCGCTAGGAAAATCAACTTTGTCTACGGGAGAGGTCTCGAGGGCCTGAAGTTAAGTATGGCTATTCCTACAACCATTAATGGTAGCAAGGGTTTGTGTGTAAGGATAAAGGAGTTAGAACATCACTTCTTCTTCTTAGGCCAAGAGTTAGAGGTTTCAAGCCTGCCTGAACGAATGGGACGTATGTTTTACCGTGCTGATGCTTTTATCACTCTACCCGGTGGTTTTGAAACGTTAGATGCGATCTCTAGCATTGCATATTGGGCTAAACTGAACTTTCATAAAAAACCATTAGGATTGTTAAATGTTAATGGTTTTTATGATAACCTGTTGTCTTTTCTTGATCATGCTGTGGAAACAGGATTCATACCCCAAGCGACTCGTCATTCCATCATTTCTGCACCAACTGCTGATCAACTACTAGATAAACTGCAAACCTATAAACCTCAACCAGATCTATTAGTAAAAGAAACAGGTGGGCAATCTTCAGATAGCAGTCAGAAGCAGAATCCAGATACCACTCTCCGGTTGTAAACTTTCCTTAATCTTAATGGTTTTACTCTTAGCATTTTGGTTTACTTTATTGTTTGTTTATGTTTTCAAAAAAAATCTTCTTTAATCTTTAGAAGACATTGAGGACAATGTCTGATTTAGGTTGGGGGAGGATTATAAAAAAAAAATTGCATGATTTCTACATTAGATAGTTAGTAGTAAAACCATTAGATGCATGGGGTGTGAAAAGATGGCAGAGTAAAGAGTTATTCTTAACTCTTGAGACGCATCTTATTAGTTGTAATTTTTTTTCTTTCTTTCTGTTTCATCTAAAATAAAAAAAAATAAAAAAAAATTTGAGTGTTTTTCAATGATTTTAAGAAGTATATAAGTTTGAAGCATGAATTAATTGAGTTTAGAGATTTTATAGCATGATTGAACAATTGATTGTTGAATTTGGTGATGAATTTTGAGACTGAATGAGCTGAATTTGGAAGTCCCTAACCGTGAGCTTTTGAGCCTATATGATCAATAATAATTATCTTTCTTGTGTGTGATAGTCACCTATTAAGTTGTCACTCTAGAACTTGCTTTAAATCTAGTTGAAATTACATGTCACATGCACATTCAAAAATGATAAAGGCATTCATTTTGTTTAGCCAGAGCCAAATAGCCAACCTTGAAATTATACCATTGATAAGCCCCTTTGAGCCTAATTGATTATTTCTTTATTCTCAACCCATTAATATGTGTTTTAATGATTTATCAAGTGCTTTTACTTAATTCAAGCATTTGAAATTTCTGTGAAATGGGCTTTTGACAAGTGTGGGGGTCTATATATCATCAACCACAAAAGTGCAGAAGTTGTAAAAAAAAAGAAGAAAAAAAAGAAGAAAAAATAGAAAAAAATATAAATTATGGGTTGTTGGGATGAGATAGGCCAGGTTTATTCATAAGATGGCCAATTTTTCAATTGCTCTATTTACTTAGTAAATATAGCCCTTCATATCACTTTTTACATTCCTTTCACCTTAACCCCATTACAACATTTAATAAGTCCTTTTGATTTGAATTATGCATGTGAATTAGGTAGTGGAGATTGAGATTTTTGGCAAGCTTATGGTAGTGCAATCTTTTCAGGTGAATTTGAGCGAAACACTTACCCTAAAACACTTGAGAGATTGAGAGAATGAGCCACAATTATGAATTCGGTTCATTTATTTTCAAATGAAGTTACCAGTTTATACTTTTATTGATTCAAGAATACTATGATCTCTTTATTCTTTAATTGTGTCCTTGTTTATGACTTGACACTTCTGATTTTGTTGGAAGCACTTATTAGTTACTCTTTCTTGTCTGAGGACGTCCATGAGCTAAGTGTGGGGGAATTTGATAAGTAAAATATTTGCATATTTATTTTCCCTTATATGATGATTTTGTGGACTATATTTGAGCTGAATGTAATCAATTTGGGTGTAATTAATAAATAAATAATGATTTTCTTGCAGTCATGGATAGTACCGGATTAAGAAGAATTAAAGAAGGCATTTAAGGGGAAGTTACTATTCATGTGGTACTATTCACTATACACTATTCATGTCTGTACTGTAGCAGGGGTACTGTAGCGGACCATTGCATTGTACTATAGTGGTCGGTGTGTGTGGAAGTGGGACGGTTCAGTGCGGTTCCTGTAGCAGTCGGTTCATTGTAGCAAAATCACTGTAGAAAAATACCGTAGCAGTCTGAAAATGAAGCCTATAAATAGAGCTTCTTGGCACCCTAAAATGAAGAGGAAGGAAGAGAGAGAGAGAGTTTCTAGTTTAGAGAGAGAGTTGTTATTTTTAGAATTTATTTCTTGCATTTTTTTACTTCTTGCATGCCTCCTACATGGATGGTTTTACCTCCTATATGGAAGGCCTAGGTAGTCCTCCTTTATGGATGGTATAGGTTGCCACCTACATGGATGGTTTTACCTCCTATATGGTAGGCTAGATTTTCCATTTTCATGCATCTTGTAGTTGTATTTTTATGTTTTTGTAATTAATTTTTATGCAATATTTATGATGTTTGTAATATATTTTGGTTTTGTTTTTAATTTTATCATGAGCTAAATTTAATTTTTCCTAGGGTGATAACGTAGCTTACTAATGACGGATTGAATCTTAACTTATTAAATCTAGTTTTAATTTTTCCTTCATGATTGAGTTTTAATTATTGCTCTTAATGCTTACAATTGATTGGCCACCTTTTGGATTATTTTAGTATGCATGTTGAGACAGGAAGGAGATACATGTGTGTGGATCTTATAATTAAAACCATAATTTGTATATGAAATAGGAATATATTCATATGGGTTGTGTAGTCTTAATTGAGTTCCATAAATCTTAATGCATGATTGATTGCTTAAATTCATATAGGAATATATTGGGTTAGCAATTAATTATAGAATTACTTGACCTTGGAAAAGGCTAGTAATTAAAATAGGGAAACTCGACTATCAATCATGTGGAATAAATTGGACTAGAATAGATAAGTAATTCAATCCGGAATTTATTAAGTGAAATCTAATCCCTAGGACTTTTTCTCATATTTGTCTTTATATCACTTGTATTCATATTTCATCATTTCTATCTTGCAATCTCAATCACAACTAATCAACCGACTAAATAGAATTAAAATTACCAATTTTGGTACTTAGTGATCAATCCTCGTGGGAACGATACTCTACTCACTTCTATATTACTTGATTACAACAGTGTACACTTGCACTTCTAAATACACCATCCTACACTCGTAACAGATATGAAAGTATTTCAGTTTTAATTGGTTGGTCTTTTGAAGCTCTGTGTCCATTGTTCCATTTTTGCATTGTTGGCAATTGCTAGAAAGGAGAAGTTTTTCTTTTAGTTTTGCTCTGGAGTGCAAAATGATAAGTGTAGGGGAATTTGATAATTGAATATTTATTATACTTATTTTTATCTCTTGATTAATAAATTTAGATTGTTTAGTTAATAAATAATGGGCTTTTATGCTTATTTGGGCCTTGGGTGTTTTATTGGATTTAACATATTTTAATGATAAAAATTCCAGATTTACAACCCTTCTCTATTTTGATCATAACTCTTGAACCAGATATCCGACTGATCTCATTCTTGTCTCATATTTTAGATGATTCAGAGAGCAACAATTGATATGAATACTTGAAAGGCAGATTCAGACAAGAGGATAGTCAAAATTGTAGTTAACGTTATATGTATTTTTCTGGATTTTTTATTGGGCCCGAATTTTGTAAAGGAGCACCATGTATTAGTAATTTTTGTTTTGGGCTGAACTGGTGGGCTCTGATCTATTTGTCAATATGGTTTTTACTTTATTTAGCTGAAACAATAGAGAGAGGACATTATTGGACAATTTTAGATTGAAATCAGAAGTTAAGAATTCTCTGAAAAAATGTTCTTTATGTTCTTCGTGTTCTTCATTCATTCTTCAGATTTTCCAACCATGTCCGGCTAAGCTTATGTGATTGACCTATGGATTGAAGATTCATGTTTCCAATCAGAGGACATGCTTAAACCGGTAACGTAACTAATTTCTATTTACTCTAATCGGATTCGATTTCTGGAAATAGTTTGATTGCCCATATCCTAAATAGTCATGTCAACCATCTCTGGCGACCAAAAATTATATATGGCCCACATATTAGTTTAGGTAAATATATCAGCATATTGATAATTGAATATTTATTACACTCATTTGTATCTCTTGATTAATAAATTTAGATTGTTTAGTAATAAATAATGGGCTTTTATGCTTATTTGGGCTTTGAGTGTTTTATTGGATTTAACATATTTTAATAGTAAAATTCCAGATTTACAACCCTTCTCTATTTTGATCTTAACTCTTGAACCAGATATCCGAATGATCTCATTCTTGTCTCATGTTTTAGATGATTCAGAGGGCAACAATTGATATGAAGACTTGAAGAGAAGATTCGGACAAGAGGATAGTCAAAAATGCAGTCAAAGTTATATGTATTTTTCTGGATTTTTATTGGGCCCGAATTTTGTAATAAAGCACTATTCATCATGGATTTTCGTGTTGGGCTTCACTGTTGGGCCCTGGCCCATTTGGCAATTAGGTTATAAGCTAACTTATGCTGAAACATTAGGCATAATGTGTGTGGCCGTTTTGGAGATCAAATGCATAAGTTCTAAATTCTCTGAAATGTTCTTCGTGTTCTTCGTGTTCTTCATGTTCTTCGTGTTCTTCGTTCGTTCTTCGGATTTTCCAGCCATGTCCGGCTAAGTTTCTGTGGCTGATCTATGGATTGAGGATTCACGTTTTCTAATCAGAGGACATACTTCAACGGGTAACGTAATTCGTTTCTATTTACTTTAATCTGATCCGATTTCTGGAATAGTTCGAATGTTTGTTTTAATATTCTGATCGGTACATCCCAAGGACACAGTTCGGATCTGGTTATAGTGCTACTAAACGATTGTACAGTAGCACGCCATGTATACGAACAGAATCTAGACGATCGTCTAGTCGAGGAATTTTCTGGACGGATACAGAGATTTTTGGTTCGTCCAGATCCGATCACGAATTCGTTATAATCTTTGTCCGATGATGGTAGGAAACTATGAATCCCAATCCTATGGTCAGTCGTTTTAATCTATTTGATCTAGTTCATTTTTCATTTCTGTCTTAATTCTGAATTTATTGTTCGGTAATAGTTTCATTAAAACCCCCCCCAATCGATTATTGTTCGAATCTTCTAGACTGCTTGTAAGTTCTGTGGGAAACGATCCAGGTTCTCTGTACTGAAAATCCTCATTGAAACTGGTTATTTTGTGAGAACTCGACATTTCTCATCAAAATTTGGCGCCGTTGCCGGGGAATTTGCATCGGTCTAGCAGTAACAGTAGTGTTCGAGTCAGGTTGTTCTGGTGGTTTGACAGATTTTTATCTCAACCAAATCACTCAGCGCCAGGTCGTTTTGAAGGAATCGGGCATTCTGAGCAAAAGTCACTTCCTTTAGGAAGTGAGATCACCCCTAATTTTGCCAAATTCCATCGTTTAGATCACTTTTTGAGTGTTTTTTGGTCTCAGCGGGACGTATTCGGTATTTCCGAAATTGTTTAAACGTTCCGACTTGCTCCGATTGGGCTGATTTTTGGTGAGCTGAAAGAAAATAACATTTTGAGCAAGACACATTGCATTGCGATGTGGTCCCCCAAAAATTGGCCAAATTCGATCGTTTAGATCACTTTTTCGATTTTTTTAAGTTTTTTTATTGCATTTTTTCGGTTCCCGGATAGTGTAGAAGTTGTTCTGTGCAAGTCCCATAATTTTTAAAAAATCATTTGGTATTTTTTTCTGAATTTATTTTGGTCAATTTTCAGTGTGATTTTGCATTTTTTTAGTGTTTTTCGTTTTTTTTAGTGTTTTTGCATTTTTGAGTGTTCTAGTGGTTGTCCTGATTTTCCCTATGCTGTATGACTAGGAGCAGCACTAGTGCACCTGATCTATTGGATAATAATCCTGAAATAGAACGCACAATTCTTGCTGCTAGAAGGGCTGTTAGGTTAGGTCAGAAGGTTCTTACTGAACCCGTTTCTGATTCTGACACTGATTCTATTGGCAGTACTTCTAGTCCCTCCGACACTATGGCAGATCAGGGAAATAATAGGACTTTAAAACAGTTGACTGCACCTGGTGATAATTATCAGCCATTGTGTATCCAATACCCCACCCTTGGTGCTAACCTTGAACTTAAATCTGGACTTATACATTTGTTGCCCAAGTTTCGTGGTCTTGCAGGTGATGAACCGCACAAGCATCTTAAGGAATTCCATGTGGTCTGTAGCACAATGAAACCACAGCATATTGATGAAGACCACATTAAGCTGAGAGCTTTTCCTTTCTCTCTTGAGGATGGAGCGAAGGACTGGTTATATAATCTTCAACCCTCATCTATTGGGAGTTGGGCTGATATGCAGAGATTGTTCCTTGAGAGGTTTTTCCCTTCTTCAAGAGCCACTACAATCAGAAAAGAAATCAGTGGCATTAAGCAAATTAATGGTGAGAATATGCATGAATACTGGGAGAGATTTAAGAGGTTGTGTGCTAGCTGCCCCCATCACCAGATAACTGAGCAGCTCTTGATTACTTATTTCTATGAGGGTCTTCTACCTAATGACCGAAATCTGGTGGATGCTTCTAGTGGTGGAGCCTTAGTCAACAAGACACCCCAAGAGGCCAGAGATTTAATATCCACTATTGCTGCTAATTCTCAACAATTTGGCACTAGATCAAATAGCAGTGCTGTGTTCCAGATCAGTGGATCTAATGATTCTCACCAGCGATTGGAGAATAGAATTGATGATCTGACCTCCTTGGTGAGGCAACTGGCAGTTACTCAAACAGTGCAGTCTTCCATTCCACAGTTGGGCCATTCATGTGGTTTCTGTTCTGATCCTTCCCATCCTACTGATTCTTGCCCCACTTTGCAAGACAATACATATCAAGATCACTCAGTGGCTGCTGTGGGTGTTTTTCCAGGGAAGCCACAATACCAGCAACAAAATAATGCCTTCTCTAATACATATAATCCTGGTTGGAGAAATCATCCCAATTTTAGGTGGAGCCAGAATCCAAGTCAGATTCAGAACCACAATAATAGTCATGTACAGCAGAATTCTGGAAATTACCAACAGAGACAGTTTCCACAGAACAGACAGAATTTCCAACAATTCACACCTCCACAGCCAGCACAACAACAGCCGACCAGCAGTAGCAGCAATAGTGGTCCCTCATTGGAAGAAATGATGAAGCAGCTTGCAACAAACAGTTTGCAATTCCAGCAACAAACTGAGGCCTCTATCCAGAATTTGCAGACTCAGATTGGGCAGTTGGCAACATCATTGAACCAACTCCAGCCTCAGGGATCCAATACTCTCCCTTCACAAACAATTCCCAATCCGAAGGGAAACGTTAGTGCTATCTCCCTACGGTCTGGTAAGCAATTACAAGGGCATAAACCAGCTGCAGATGTGACTGAATCCACATCAGAAAAAGAGTCAGAAAAATTGAAGATTGACTCTAGAAACAAAGAGGCTGTAAAACAAGGTGAAGAGGAGTCTGGAGTTCCTATTCCTCTTCCTTTCCCTCAGAGAGGACTTCACTCCAAGAAGTTGCCAGAAAAAGTGCAAGATACTGATATCCTTGAGACATTCAGAAAAGTTGAGATTAACATCCCTCTCTTGGATGCCATCAAACAGATCCCCAAGTATGCCAAGTTCCTAAAGGAGTTGTGTACCAACAAGAGGCGACTGAGGGGGACTGAACGAGTGAGCTTGAACCAGAATGTCTCAGCGCTTCTCCAACAACCCATGCCTCACAAGTGCAAGGACCCAGGTACGTTTTCTATCCCATGCATTATTGGTAATTATAGATTTGATAATTGCTTGGCTGATTTAGGTGCTTCCATTAATGTTATGCCTGCATCTATTTATAAATCCCTTGGTCTTGGTCCCTTGCGACCTACTGGTGTTGTTGTCCAACTAGCTAATAGGAGTAATGTTCATCCTACTGGTCTGATTGAAGATGTTTTGGTTAAGGTCAATGAATTGATATTCCCTGCTGATTTTTACATTCTAGATATGGAGGATGAATCTCCTGGCAGTAGATCCCCAATCATTTTAGGCAGACCTTTCTTGAAAACAGCTAAGACTAAGATAGATGTGCATTCTGGTACTCTTTCCATGGAATTTGGTGATATTGTTGTTACTTTTAATATCTTTGATGCCATGAGACATCCTAGGGAAGAGCATTCTGTTTTGTGCATTGATGTGATAGATGAGATAGTTGATGATGTTCTTTCTGCTTGGTATGCTGATTTTCCTGATTTTGCATCCGTGGGAGATCCTGTCATATGTGCATGTTCTGACACTGAATGGTGCCCTGTTTGCACTGAGATTAATGATGCACTGTATGGAGATATGGACTTGATTTCTGATTCTACTTTGCTTGTCGATCATGATATTGATTGTGGTGAGGCTAAGCTTTATTCTGATGTTCATTCTGATTATGAACTTAACCCTGATGTTAACAGTGAGCTGCCTAGCCACATTTCTTCTTCCGTACATGTAGTTTCAGGTACTGCAGGTGTATACACTTCTGAATTGGTCCAATCACCTAGGCTCTTTCCTTCCATTCAGCAGCCGCCTAAGTTAGAGTTGAAGTCATTGCCAGCTCACTTGAAATATGCCTTTCTAGAGGTAGATGAGCAACTTCCAGTCATTGTGGCTAATAACCTTCTACCTGATCAAGAAGAGAAGCTGTTGAGTTTGTTGAAGGCCAATAAGAAGGCAATTGGGTGGACATTAGCTGATCTTGTTGGTATTAGCTGTAATATCCCGAATTTTGGGACTAGAGGCATAAGATTAAGCCTGGATCAAGTGGACTGCTAAGCCCGGCTTAGCAAATGTCCCAATGAGGATGTTTAAATTCTCCAAAATTCTTTTGTATCCTTAGATATTTAAAATGAATTATATTGGTGAGCTAAAGAGCTCGGGGAATAACAAATGAAGTGATTGGAAGTCACACATAATATAGTAAAGTGAAACACAAAGTAATTTTGCCACCGGTGAAATTCCTGGTGTGGCAGTGGTGATTGTGTGACGTCTTTTGATGGGTAAATGATATTGAAAAATTATGAAACTTTCCAGCATGAAAGTAGACTTATCAAGCTTTAATTTGATAGGTCATATAAGTTATTTGGAGTTGTACACAAAGAGAAATGAATTTTTGAAGTTAGCCCAGCGAAATTAATTATTTTCTGGGGCAGCATCCAAAGATTAAAATTCTGGGAAGTTTGAGATTCCAATTGGCCAAAGTTTATATTTTTCCTCAAAACTAGACTCAATAAGGGTCATATATCCTTTGGAATCACTCCAATTGGACATTTTTACAATTAGATATGAATTTTCAAAGTTAATGAAAAATCTGCAGAATTTGGGTATTTTGTGCGAAAATTCAATATCTGGGCCAATGAGCTTCTGACACGTGGCAGATGAAAATATCTGATCATATATCCATTAAATCCTCATCTTCTTGCTCAGATTTCACGGGGAAAAACCAGAAGAAAGAGAGAGAAGGATATGGAGAAAGAGGAAAGAGAAAAATATTTTTCTCCGAAACACTGCCGAAACGGCACCCTCTCTCGAAGTACCCTTTAGGAAATTTCTTCTACTCATCGAGATCTTCATTCCTACGGTTTCGGATTTTCATTTGGAGGTGTTTGGTGTCGTCTCCCTTGTCGGGGTGTTGCCGGAATTCCGAACCGTTTGTGGAAACGGGTAGAGGTAAGCGTAAGCTTCCTTTTTAACCGATTGGTTTGTCGTTTGGATGAGTATAGAGGAAGTTTGATATTATTCATATTGATTTAAATTGGTGTTTTGAATGGCTAAATCATGTATAATGAGTATTTAAATAGCTAATCACTTGATTATGAGTAGTAAGGAAGTGATTAGGCAAGAGAAATCGAAGAAACAACAAACTTTTTCGGATAATCTCATTTCTGCCCTGTACTGTGACGTGGAGAAATAGTGATAATTTGATGATTTTGATGCTTCCATTGGCTTTAGGAGGCAAAATTGTGTGGGTATACAAGTGTTCATGAATTTTGGATACTTGTACATGAATTTAGAAATTTTAGAAGTTAAAGGGTAAATGCTGTGTATTCCGTTTTTTGGAGGCAGTGTTATGGTGATGAGTTTTTGAGTAATCAAATGTTATCCAATGACCATGAAACTTTCCAGTCTAAAAGTAGAGACATAGAACTTTAATTTGATAGGTCGTAATGGTTAATTGGAAAAGTATGCTATGAGATATGAATTTTTGAATTTTGGCCCTGTTTTCTGGAAAGAATCTGAAACAGATAGTGTTTGGAAATATTCTGGGAATGGTGTGGTGGTAGCGTTTCAAATCGAGTATTTTTATATAAAACTACACTTAAAGGGCTTCAAATAGAGCTTTGAACCACCTCAATTGGAGTTCTATAGAATTAATTATGATTTTTCAAAATTTGGTCAAAAATGCTGGTAGATTGAGTACCATGCGAATTTGAGTAAGAAATTGGCCAAATATGATTGGAATGAACTCCAAGGGTGAAAGTAAGCCTATAGGGCTAATGTGGGCTATTGGGTATTCACTTTTCATGGCTCTAATGATGTTATCACTTGCCTAGGGCCATGAAGTGATAAAGAAGGAGCAATGGTTGGCGGATCAAGGGACAAGAAGAGAAGGACATAAAGTCCGAGAGGTAGTGAACTTACCTTTTCTGCATGTATGTGATATGTATGTCTTGCATTGATTATGTGGCTGCTTTGCCTATTTGTGTGGAACATGTATGATTGGTTGAAGCTCTGTTATATTTGTGCAATGGCCATATGTATGTCATAACATCGAGCATGCAGCATGTCATTATGTTGGCATGAAATAGTGTAGGCAAGCATGTCATGCATTCATATATATCTGGCATGCATAGTGGTAATGTTTGCTACTGAGATTCTCTCGAATCTCACTCCTCCCAAACAACCATTCAGACAGGTGAGCATTGGAAACGTGCTGAGATCAGAAAAGAGGTATGCACGAAGAGGGCTGTTGCTGGTTGTTTGAAGATCTGTAAATATTATGTAAACCCCTGGTGGGGAAAATTTTGTATTATAATCAAGCAATATTGTATTAATATTATCAGTATATTCATGCTATTCCTGTGTGCCCACTGAACTACGCATTGCTACTCTGAGTAAGGTCAGTAATAAGGGATATATGAGGCGGGTCGTTACATTAGCCCTTCTATGTGTATGCATCGGATTCTTTTGGAAGCAGAGGCTAAACCAGTAAGACAACCCCAGAGACGTCTTAATCCTCTCATTTTAGAAGTGGTTAAGAAGGAAGTGACTAAGCTTCTACAGGCTGGCATAATCTATCCCATCTCTGATAGCCAGTGGGTTAGCCCGGTCCAGGTCGTTCCCAAGAAATCTGGAGTAACTGTGGTAGCCAATCAAAGGGATGAGCTCATTCCTACAAGAGTTCAGAACAGTTGGAGAGTGTGCATAGACTACAGGAGACTCAACCAAGCTACCCGCAAGGATCACTATCCTTTACCTTTCATTGATCAGATGTTAGAGCGATTGGCTGGTAAGTCTCACTACTGCTTTATGGATGGTTACTCAGGGTACTTTCAGATCCATATTGCTCCTGAGGATCAGGAGAAGACAACCTTCACATGCCCCTTTGGAACCTATGCTTACCGAAGAATGCCTTTTGGCCTCTGCAATGCACCTGGCACCTTTCAGCGTTGCATGGTAAGTATCTTTTCTGACTTTCTAGAGGATTGCATGGAAGTTTTCATGGATGATTTTACTGTGTATGGGTCTGATTTTGATGCATGCTTGGCTAATTTGTCTAGAGTCTTGAATAGATGCATTGAGTCTAATCTTGTGCTGAATTTTGAAAAGTGTCACTTCATGGTTGAGTCAGGGATAGTGTTGGGACACATTGTTTCTAAAGAGGGTATTAAGGTAGATCCTGCTAAAATTGATGTTATCACTGCTTTGCCTTACCCCACATCTGTGCGGGAAGTTCGTTCTTTTCTTGGCCATGCAGGTTTCTACCGACGTTTCATTCAGGATTTCAGTAAGATTGCCCAGCCCCTGTCTAACCTTCTGCATAAGGACACTGAGTTTGCATTTCATGCAGAGTGTAAGATAGCCTTTGATCACTTGAAGCGTTGCCTGACTATCACTCCAGTTATCCAACCACCAGATTGGTCTCTTCCATTTGAGTTGATGTGCGATGCTTCCAATTATGCTGTTGGGGCTGTCTTGTCTCAGAGAGTCAACAAGGTTTCTCATGTCATTGCATATGCATCCAAGACCTTGGATCCTGCCCAATCCAATTATACCACCACTGAGAAAGAACTTTTGGCTATAGTGTTTGCTTTTGATAAGTTTAGGTCATATCTTCTAGCTAGTAGGGTTATTGTTTTCTCTGACCATGCTGCTTTGAAGTTTCTTTTGAAAAAGACAGATGCTAAGCCTCGACTTATTCGGTGGATGTTATTGCTCCAAGAATTTGATGTTGAGATCAGAGATAGGAGTGGAGCACAGAATTTGGTAGCTGATCATTTGAGTCGTGTTACTCATTCCTCTTCCCCCTCTGCCATTCAGGATGATTTTCCTGATGAGCAGCTTTTACAGCTGCAAGGTAAGCTTCCATGGTATGCTGATTTAGTTAATTACTTGGTTGATGGTGTTTTACCTTCTGATTCCACTAGGGCCCAAACTCTGAAATTAAAAAGTGAATCTAAATATTATGTTTGGGATGACCCTCATCTGTGGAGATTTTGTAGTGACCAAGTAGTTAGGCGATGTGTACCTCATCATGAGTGTGACTCCATATTACATTTTTGTCATGCTTCTGCCTGTGGTGGTCACTTTGGACCCCAAAGGACTGCTAGGAAAGTCCTAGACTCTGGCTTATTTTGGCCAAACCTGTTTCATGATGCCCATCTGTTTTGTAAGTCATGTGATAATTGTCAGAGAGCATGTAGTCTTTCTCGTAGACATGAGATGCCCCAGCAACCCATATTGTTTTGTGAAATTTTTGATGTTTGGGGTATTGATTTTATGGGTCCATTTCCTGTTTCTCATGGTTTCACTTACATATTGCTTGCTGTTGACTATGTTTCAAAATGGGTTGAGGCGAAGGCCACCCGATCTAATGATTCTGCTGTGGTGGTATATTTTGTCAGGTCTAACATTTTCTGCAGGTTTGGCATTCCTCGAGCCATTATTAGTGACCAGGGTTCTCATTTTTGTAACCGGAGCATGGGTGCTTTGTTACGGAAATATGGAGTGATTCACAAGGTGTCCACAGCATACCATCCACAGACTAATGGTCAAGCTGAAGTCTCAAATAGAGAGATTAAGCAAATCCTTCAGAAAACTGTTAACTCTACCCGGAAGGATTGGAGCAAGCGATTAGATGATGCATTATGGGCTTATCGGACTGCATACAAGACCCCAATTGGGATGTCTCCATATAGGCTTGTTTTTGGTAAGGCATGCCACCTTCCGGTTGAATTAGAGCATCAAGCTTATTGGGCCATTAAGCAGTGTAACATGGATTTGGCTAAGTCTGGGATGGAACGGAAGCTCCAATTGCAAGAGTTGGATGAGCTTCGATTGGATGCCTATGAGAGTTCACGGTTGTATAAAGAGAAGACCAAGGCATTCCATGACAAGCAAATCCTAAGGAAAGAGTTTTCTGTGGGCCAGAAGGTCCTTCTATTCAATTCCCGTCTCAAGTTTATGCCCGGTAAGCTTCGATCTAGATGGGATGGCCCTTTTGTGATTGCTAATGTTTTTCCTTTTGGTACTGTTGAGTTGTGTGATCCACCTACAGGGAGGACTTTCAAAGTGAATGGACATCGACTCAAACCATTTTATGAGGGATCACAGCAGCAACCTGAAGAAGCGGACCTCATACTCACTGATGCCACTTATCCTCCGTGAACACCTGGGGAGTATTCTTCTTTTCCCTATTTCCTTTTTCCTTTTCTTTTATTTCTTCTGTTTCTTTTTCACTTTTCTTTTCACACTTTCTAAATAATACACTTTCTCCTTCTATCATTGATTAGCTATGTATATTGTGGATTTGGACATATTGGTTTTGATAATTGGATCATATTGTTTGGGCTGAATTCCTTACTTTTTTTGGTAGTTGATTTTGGTGATGCTGATTGCATGATTTGGTATTTACCTTTGTGAGATTTTGAGCCTACGTGAATGGGATTCATCTTTACCATTCTTCCTTTTTCTGTGTGTCTCTGCTCCTGATTTATGTTCTCTAGAACTTGCTCTCTTTCTTTTTAAAGCTACATTTTTCACTTACATGAATAAATATGATGGAGGCTTGTTTAGTTTCTTTCTTTTATTTACCACTTTGACCAAATGGCCTTCCCTTACACTATTAATTTCCCTTTGTTAGCCCCTTTGTGCCTTTTTGACTTATTCTTCTCTTCAACCACATTACTAGCCAAAGTGTAAAACCATGTTATACCGCACCTTGGAATTTACTGAGCATTGGTTTCACCTTAGTGTGGGGGTTGCCCAGGAGTGCCACAATTTAAGTGTGGGGGAGATGTTTGGATGGTTGATTTTGGAGTTGGGTCATTCTAAAAAAAACAAAAAAAAACAAAAAACAAAAAAAAAAAAAACAAAAAAAAAAAAACAAAAACAAAAATTTGAGTGTATATTTGAAAGGGGATATTCCATTGATTTTAGTGTTATTATTGTCATGCTCTTTCAAATTTCTTTGGTGCTTAGCCTCACATATCCATATTTATACACACCTTCACCTTAGCCCCATTACAACCTTGAATAATAAGCTCTCTTGATTTGTGCATGTATGTGATATGAGTAGTGGAGAAGTAGAAATTGAGCAAGCCTATGGTAGGACAATTTCTTGAGTAGAATCTGAGTGATACACTTATTTACCCTATACACTTTAGAGAGTTATTGGGAGAATACTCTGAGAGACCATCTTATGTGAGTAGCATCATTGATCGAGACTACTGTGTTTTGTAATTTGTTATGCAAGGATTTCAATTTTAATTTGTTGGTCTTTTGAAGCTCTGTGTCCATTGTTCCAATTTTACATTGTTAGCAATTGTTAGAAAGGAGAAATTTTTCTTTTAAGTTTTGCTCAGGAGTGCAAAATGATAAGTGTGGGGGAATTTGATAATTGAATATTTATTACACTCATTTGTATCTCTTGATTAATAAATTTAGATTGTTTAGTAATAAATAATGGGCTTTTATGCTTATTTGGGCTTTGAGTGTTTTATTGGATTTAACATATTTTAATAGTAAAATTCCAGATTTACAACCCTTCTCTATTTTGATCTTAACTCTTGAACCAGATATCCGAATGATCTCATTCTTGTCTCATGTTTTAGATGATTCAGAGGGCAACAATTGATATGAAGACTTGAAGAGAAGATTCGGACAAGAGGATAGTCAAAAATGCAGTCAAAGTTATATGTATTTTTCTGGATTTTTATTGGGCCCGAATTTTGTAATAAAGCACTATTCATCATGGATTTTCGTGTTGGGCTTCACTGTTGGGCCCTGGCCCATTTGGCAATTAGGTTATAAGCTAACTTATGCTGAAACATTAGGCATAATGTGTGTGGCCGTTTTGGAGATCAAATGCATAAGTTCTAAATTCTCTGAAATGTTCTTCGTGTTCTTCGTGTTCTTCATGTTCTTCGTGTTCTTCGTTCGTTCTTCGGATTTTCCAGCCATGTCCGGCTAAGTTTCTGTGACTGATCTATGGATTGAGGATTCACGTTTTCCAATCAGAGGACATACTTCAACGGGTAACGTAATTCGTTTCTATTTACTTTAATCTGATCCGATTTCTGGAATAGTTCGAATGTTTGTTTTAATATTCTGATCGGTACATCCCAAGGACACAGTTCGGATCTGGTTATAGTGCTACTAAACGATTGTACAGTAGCACGCCATGTATACGAACAGAATCTAGACGATCGTCTAGTCGAGGGATTTTCTGGACGGATACAGAGATTTTTGGTTCGTCCAGATCCGATCACGAATTCGTTATAATCTTTGTCCGATAATGGTAGGAAACTATGAATCCCAATCCTATGGTCAGTCGTTTTAATCTATTTGATCTAGTTCATTTTTCATTTCTGTCTTAATTCTGAATTTATTGTTCGGTAATAGTTTCATTAAAACCCCCCCCAATCGATTATTGTTCGAATCTTCTAGACTGCTTGTAAGTTCTGTGGGAAACGATCCAGGTTCTCTGTACTGCAAATCCTCATTGAAACTGGTTATTTTGTGAGAACTCGACATTTCTCATCACATATAGTCTGTCATGTGCTCCTCAAACTCTGTAAAGCTACCCCTTGGACCCTGCTCCATAATCTCATTCTTCTTCCAAGTCTAAAACGTTTTATTTGGGAATAAATATAGAGTTGTGTGGATCCAGTCAACGTTTGGTATCTTGAGGTATACCTGGTCCAAGTACAAGGTGTCTACGTCGTGTAAAAACTGCATGCACAGAGCCATTGGAAAGGCACGAATACAAATCACCTATACAGGTTATTGAAGTACCCCCACTGTCAACACCTATTTAACATTTTGATATTTACAAATTAATAAGCACATCGTTAATAAGGCATACAAAAATAGTGGAAACATACTGATATTATTGATACAATGCTTGTTTTTATACAATGTACTTGTTTATATTACATAAATTCCACTAAGGGTGTACATAATAATAGCAGACCTTAAAATAAATAAGATGTCTTCAGATAACCAACTACTTCTCCTATACTAGTCTGAAACCCTCTATTGCCGAAAATTATCGTTTTTCCCTTCAAGCCGCAGCCTGCTGCTGGAAACTTTGTACATTTATGGAAAGAGTGAGATTCAAATAACTCAGTAGTAACTAGCGGTCTAGCATGTACGATATGAAAATAAGTATGTCATGTACCATGTCATATAAGATGATCGAAACTATGTGTACACTTGTCCAAGGACAAATGACATGTTTGTACATTGGTATACTTGGCGCCCCTGTTAGGTCCCTGACCACAACTTGGCAAACTGGTATATCTAAGACACTTAGCTCATGTTACAGAGAATGTCATACTCAACATAGAATAGTTACTAGTGCATGAAAGAAAGTATTACTACCTGGAACACCCCTTTTCCTTTCCTATTAATCGGTGCAGTTCCGTCTATCCAGCTCAGGTTGTTGATATATCCTGAAATTTCAAATTTAGAATAATTGAGTTATAAGCTATTCATAACTCACTCTAGACTCATTTTGTTGGTTATTTATCACAGTTTCAACAATTTCTTCATAGTGTAGTTTTACTATTTTTCAAGAAATTAGCAAATTTTCAGTAAAATTTGAAAATTCATAATTAATTCTAGGAAATACAAAATTGACTAATTCTAAAGCCTATGTGAAGCTCTTTAAACTTAGTTTCATAAAAAAATAATTAGGTCTGACCATTGTCATCATAATATTTCTAGAAATTCGCCAAACATCCCCTGTTCCAGATTACATTCCAGAAACGGGGCTCAACTTTGGAAAATCATATCTCTTAATCTACTTGTCCACAAATTGTGTGCTACCTAGAAAATTAAAGTTCTATTGTGTAATATCCCACTTTTTCACCAATATTCCTCATATGTACATTTGTGATATTTTGTGGAATAAAATGGTAAATTGTGATATGCATGAATTTACAGAAAAATCCTAATCACCAGTTACGCATAATTCGGCCAAGTAAGGATACAAAGAGGCAATAAATGTCCATTTGAAGGCCTAATATTGTAACCCAAAATTGGGACATAAAATGATATAAATATTGGCCCAACTATATTGCTTTGAATTCGGTCAAATCAAGGAGAAAGGAAGGAAGAAATTATTTATTACTGTAAATCACAAAACATAGGGGCAAAACGGTAATTTTTCCATAAAATAAGAAATAATTATTTTTCCCTAATATTCCCCGTAATTTCAGTTAAATGGGAATTAAAAAGAGGAAAATGGATACTTGATAATTAATAAACCTATTTTGGTGAATTATTATCAGGAAAAGTCAAATAGTCAAAAAGTCAAAGACTTAGGTCAAAAAAAGTGCATGATATTATGGGATAATTCAATATCAATATTATTCCTCTCATTTCTCATACAATTTTCATTGAAAAGATCAAGGAAAATATATGTGTAAATGTGATAGTAAAGCAAGAGGAAAAAAGAAAAAAGATGTGGACCAATGAGAATGAGCTATATGTAAAGCAAAGAATTGATAAAATGTATTAAGAATCATTCTTCATCTTCTCATTCTTCATGACCATCCAAGTTGATCAGAAATTAGAAAGAGAAAGAGAACTGAACGTGAGAGCAAGAAAAAGAGGAAGAAGAAGCTAGGGTTTATCAACTTTCAAGGTAAGGAACTTATACCTTGTGTCTTAAGCTTCTTAATCCCTCCGTAACCTCTTCTAATCACTTCTACACATTTAGAACCATGGATTTCCAGTTGATTTAAGAGTTGTGGAGAGAGAGAGAAACATCCTAGAGAGAGAAGCAACAAGAAATCTAAGGTAAACTACAAGAACTTACTCCTTGCACCTTTGTTGTTGTTGTTCTTGTCTTGGGTTTGGTTGTTTTGTGAAGATTGGATGATGGAACCCTAAGGGGGTCCTGCTATTCAAATCACTTCTAATCATGTCTAATAAGTGTGTAAATAGCTAATCATTTGATTAGAAGTAGAAAGAAAGTGATTAAGCAAGAGAAAGCAAGAAACCGACATAATTTTTCTGAGAATCTCAATTTTTTGCCTATACTGTGATATGATAAAGATGAAGGAATTTAATAATTTTGATGATTCCATTAGCTTTAGAAGGAAAAATTGTATAGGTATACAAGTATTCATGATTTTTGGATGCTTGTATATGAATTTGGGAATTTATGAAGTTAGATTGTTTATAGTGTTAATCTGCCTTGTCTGAAGCATTGTTGTTATGCGTGGTGTTTCAAGGGACAAACCTTGCCCAAAAATTCTAAACTTTCCAAAATTAAAGTAAAGATATAGATCTTTAATTTTATAGGTAGTTTTCAAATTTTGGATAACTACTTTGGGAGATAAGAGCTTCTAAAGTTTGGGTATTAAAAACTGGAAATTTCTGGAGCAAGGGCTAATAGAATAGAATACTGTATTTATTTGAGTACTTTAAGCCTATGGCTATATTTCCCCCTAAAAGTATACTTAAAGAGGGTTCCGTAGAACTTAGAAGCACCTTATTTAGAGTTTCCTAGATTTAGTTATGATTTTTGGAAGTTTGGTCAAGAAATAGAGAATTCTTGGCCGCGGCCAAAATGTTACTGACCTGTCTTGGCCGTGGCCAAGCATTTTTGGCTGCGGCCAAAACCCAAAATTTTCAATATTTCATATTTTCTAAGAGGTTTTGATTGGGATGGTGTTTCCCAACCCTTATAGATCTTTGTTGGGACTTCCAAGAGCTACTTAAGTGACTCAAATGACAACCAACAAGCAAAACCAAGAATAGTTTAATTTACATTATATCATAAGATTGGATTGAGTAATGACTCATTGTCCGTAAATTCCAATTATAGGTCCTAAAAACTGTTTAAAGCTTAAGACATTGTCGAGCTCTGACAAACAAGAGGAAATTGGTAAAGGAAAACAACCAGGTAGTAACTTGTCTTTCACATGTTTATAATATGCATTGTGTGTTGTTTGAAATCATCATAGATTGTCTAGCACATTCTGATTATACGGGGTGGTCACACAGGGCCTATCTGCGTGGGTGGACACTCACACCAATATAATGTTCAATGATGCATGAGTGGGTGCCCAGGGCCTATTTTACATTAGTATCCCTCAGGGCCTATTGTATTCCTAACGCTATGGTGATATATATATGAACTGCATGAATTGCACTAAATGTTGTTGTGATGATTCTGTTGTATGATGACTAGATAGCATGCTTGTGATGTTATATCTATATGATTGGCATTATGTTACTACTGAGATTCTTTTGAATCTCACTCTTTTTCCATAAACCACCTTCAGTACAAGGAGAAAGCTCAAGGGGCAAGAAGAAGGTAAATGTGGATGGCTAGAGGGTTAAACGCTGAAGATTATGATTTTGCTACTTGTCTATTAGGTTTTTTTTGGATATCTTAAACATATGTGTATATATTTTGGATATTTATATACTGTAAATGTCTTGTAACTTAGGCATGTTACAATAAGTAGACTAGTAGAAGAATGATTTAGTTATGTTACGCTTCCAATCGCTAATGAAACACAATTAAGGTATGGAACATGAGAACTAAGCAGAGAATCACTCACAAACTCTGATAAAACAAAAAGAAGAGCGCGTTAAGACTTAATGAGATAGTGAATATTTGTAAAAATGGTTTGAGAAAATTTTATTACTCTCAAAATCTCCTTTCCAGTCCTATGTTCATGTCCTGAGATAGGTTTGGAATTTGTGAACGTTTTCGGAAGTTACTTAATCGGGACCTGATCCTGGTTTCACAAGTGATTTTTGTAATATCCCAAAATTTCAAACACCAAAATTCCTTGAACATTTAATTATATTCAATGGAATAAAAATGATAAATTTTTGGTGTTATTTGTTGGGCCTTAATATGCGTGCCGCAGTCCCGAGTAGAATCTTGGTTAAACATCAATAAAGTAACTTTATTAAAGTAGCCTTAATAAAATAAGTAATGATGACATAAAGATGTAATGATGACAATTAAAGTGACTTTTAAAAAGCAATTTTGACGGACCAATGAAAAGCTGCCACGTGACCTTGCCATAATTACAAGCGATAAGTCAGCAGGTTACTTTTAAAAGGTAGCTTTTGGGTGGACCAATGAGAAGCTACCGCATAGCCTTGACATAATTAAAGGTGCTGAGTCAGGGAGACACCTTGCAGTTAGCATAATTAAGGATGCTAAGTCAGTGGGACATCTCACAGTATTTTCCATTCTCTGGTTATAACATGTGTCTGACTATCCTAAACACCGACTCTGGGAGTCGGGGAATGTAACATTCCAAATTTTAGTCACCAAAATTCCTCCATACCTTGCTGATATAAAATGGGATAAAATGGTGAATTAAAGATCACATTAAGAGATAAGACAAGGAAATTAGAGGTAATACAAAATATGGTTATTTGGTACATAAGTTAGTGTTGCTATCAGTGTGTTCTTCCGCGAGACAGTCATGTTGTACAAAATATTTAAACTAGTAAATGACCTCCAAAAATTCTGAAACTTTCTAAAATGAAATTAGACATGATACGCTTTAATTTAATAGGTTATATGGAATTTTTGGAGTTTTATACAAGGATATATGAATTTGTGAACATTGCCCAGAGAATTTGACATTTTTCTCAAACAGAACTCAAAGATAAACATTATTGGCATGGTGAGCTTTCAATTAGCTAACATTTATATTTTCTCTTAAAACTAGACTTAATAAGTGTCACATAGGCTTTAAAACCATCCCAATTAGATATCTATACAATTAGATATGAATTTTCAAAGATTGACAGAAATTCTGCCAAATTTTCCAATTATTGCGGAAATGAAGGAAGTTCAAGGGCAAAATAGTCATTTTGACCCAACAAATAAATATGGCAGATTTTCTACATAAGGGAGAATGAAGAAGAATATCTAGAATAATTAAAGGAAAATATTATGGAATAATTAATATAAAATTTTGTCATGTTTTAATTAGAATAAAATAATATTATCATGGACACATAAGCATGCTCTAGAAAACTCCATCTTCCTTTATAAGTCAAGAGGCTATTTGCACGTCCAAAATAAGAGAGAAGGGAGAGAAAAGAGTTTGGACAAAGGGGAGAGCAAGAGGTGAAGAAAGAGATCCAAGAGCAAGTACTAGGTAAGTAGGTGGAAATTTCTACTTATTCATGTCTTCTAGCTTGTGAAACTCTTCCTTAACCTCCATACTATCTTGGATTATCTTTCCAATAAGCAAAAACACAAGGAAAGAAGGAAGGAGGAGTCGGTCTCAAGGAGGAGAAAGAGGAGAAGCAAGGAAAGTTCTTAGGACTTCAGAATTCTTGATGAAAATTGAGTTGTGGTAAATCTCTGGCTGATTATTGGTTGTTTCTGGAAATTTTGTAAACTTGGGATGTCCAATTTCTAAGGGGAGATGCTGCCCAAATTTCCATTTATCATGTAAAACTTGAGGTTTGGGTGGTTAAACAAGTGAAAAGAAGGTGATTTATGGATTTAAAATAAAGAAACAACATTTTCCTTAATTTTTCAGATTTTCCTAGGGCCATTTTCATCCTATTTGGGTTGGAATTTCATGATTGACATTTAGAAGGGAAAATTGTGTAGGGTTCATGTTAATTATGAAGCATGAAAAGCCCTAGAATATGAAATGACAATTTTGCCCCTAAAACCCTCAAGTTTTGGCTGCCAAAGCCAGATCTGTAATTAGGACAGGAATTTGACTAATTTGAGTTCAAAAATGAATTCTACATTCAAAAATATGTAAGATTAGCCTGGTTCATAATTTTTGGAAAAGTACAAAATACCGGGTAAAAGGGGGAATCAAACCGGGTCCCCAGAGGCATTTTGGTAAATATGCTATTTTGAGCTAAGATAACTAACTTTAAAATTCAAGATTAAGATATGAATGAGTAGTAACTCATATATCGTTAATTTGGAAATTTAGGATTTGACATTTACCCGAGCCAAATAAAAGATTAAAGGACCGGTAAAAGCTAGGCTTTGGAAATGAGTACAGGTAGTAATTATATCTCTCATATTCTATGTGAATATTAATATTCAATTATTTCCATGATCTATTCCATGTATTGCTTTTAGTGTTGAAACTCTCTGGGTGTGGATAATGAGTTAAACCACCCTATGGAACCGTTGGGTCCCATGTGGCCAGGTGGACCCAGTTAAGCAACTTGATATGTACGGACAGGTATAGGCCTGCTCCAAGTTGTTATGTGATCACATTACATAGGTGAATTCCGTGTTGAATTCCTATGTATGAGTTATGATTATGCAGATCAGGAACGGATGATCATTTTGATCCGAACAAAATCATCATTTGTTTCCTGAGCATTGTCAAATAGGCGTTGTTGGCTTTTTGATTGCTGCATCATGATAAATGCTGCATTGCATATTTACTTTTCACATTTTATATGATTGATATACTATTACTACTGTGATTCTTTTGAATCTCACCCCTTTCTATAAATTAAAAATTTATCTCTGCAAGTAGAAACGGCTCAAAGGGCAAAGTAACGATTATTGGTAGCTGAAGGTCCAGTGGAGATCAAGAAGATTTTATGTTGGTTATCTACTAGTTGTACTTTGTAACCAGGAATAACATTATAAATTGTATGAACCCTGTGGGAATATTTTGTAATGTAAGAATTTTGTATCAGTATATTATATTATTTTTGTTTGCCCACTGAACTACACATTAATACTCTAATAGATGTCAAAATAATAAGGGGTTTGACAATTTTGCTACTATTATGTACTCATATGAGGCTATAGGAAATGAGGTATCACAATGTGTCTACCGATTTTTATAATTTTTGGACAAAGTTTTCCCCATAACAATATCATTGTCTTACAAGAGGCAGATTAAACAACATGCAAATTCAACTTTACAAATTTTCAAATTTGTATACTAACATCAAAAAATCATGAACACATGCATGCCTACAAAATTTTACCTTCTAAAGCCAATGGAAGCATCAGATCTACAAAATTCCAACTTTACCCTTATGTTCTGCCTATTGGATGAAAATGATGTTCTTAGGAGGAAACATATGTTTTCTTGATTTCTCATGCTTAATCACTTCCTTTTAACTTGTAATCACATGATTAACTACTTAAACACTAAATGAACATGATTAGAGGAAATTATGGTATCATTTCCCCAAGGGTTTACATCAGCCCAAAATTACAAAATAAGAGAAAACTAAGGCAAAACCAACAACAATAACAACAACATTGTTTAAGGCAAGAGAATCAAGTTTTGGTGATTACTTCTTGGTTTCCAACTCTTTCTCTCTCTACACGACTTTTACCCCTCCCTCTACACTCTTTATTTAGCTTGCTAAACATGGATTTCATAGAGAAGAAGAGGTTAGGAGAGGTTATGGAGAGATTAGGAAGCATAAACATCAAGTTTTCAAGCATCAATTCTTACCTTTGATCTTGCACTTGGAACCCTAGAGCATTTCTCCTTGTGTTCTTAGCTTTTTGAATTCTCTCTCTCTCTTTCTTAGTTCAGCTGGATGAAATATGAAGAATGAAGTAGAGATAATGAAATTTATCTGATGATATCTCCTCTTGCTTCAACTTCGACCAAAACTTGAAGAGGAATGAGGAAATTAGAAATAGTGTCTTTCTTGTCCAACAATTACATCTTGCAATTACTAATTAATGCTATCTTGCTTTTTGACTTTTCCTCTTCTTGCTTTAATATGAATGACCATATAAATATATTTATCCCCTTTACTTCTCTCTTTTTGACCGAATTGGCCATCAAGAAAAAGGAAAAATAATGGTTGCATGCTTTTATTAGTTAAATGATCATTTTGCCTTACATTTTTTCCCATTTTCGCACTTGCTGGAAAACTGGGCAGAATTTTCACCAAACTTTTAAAGGTCAAATCTAATTGTATAGATATCCAATTGGGATTATTCTAAAGGCTATGTAACCCTTATTAAGTCTAGTTTTAATAAAAAAATATAACCATTGGCCAACTAGAAGCTCAACACTCCTAAAATTATTGTATTTGGATACTGACATTGAAAATCGCCATTTTTACTTGACTAACTTCAAAAATACATATCTCTTTGTGTATAGCTCCAAATAACTTATATGACCTATAAAATTAAAGCTTGATAAGTCTACTTTCATTTTAAAAAGTTTCATAGGTATTGGACATCATTTCCCATTAACAAATGTCACACAATCATGACTGCTGCGCAGGGAACTCATTGGCAACAACACAAATTTTTATTCCAAATAACTATGTTGTGTATGTGTGACCTCTAATTGCATTTCCTTGTCATTCCCTGTGCTCTTTAATTTTCTATAAAATTCCCTTTAATACCCCAATGGTATAAAGGAATTGTTGGGGGAATTCACTTATGCTTTACTAGGACACTTGCTAAATCGGGGCTTAGTAGTCCACTTGATGCAGGCTTATTCTCAAGCCTCTAGTCCCAAAATTTGACCATAAAGTTCAATGGTGGATCTGGGATCTTTAATATGGTATTGTTTGAGAGGTATTCACCACCATTATGCCCTACTACTCTAGGGTTCATCCTAATCTCTGTTCACATGCGTCACCATAACCATACAGATTGTGTGACTGTAGACTATATAGGTAGTGTCATTGTATACCATATTGGTCATGTTCTTGTAAACCACATAGATTTACATAAGTAATATCACTGTACATCACACAGGATGTAACATTACTGGCCATACCACCTCAGCTGCATTTTTTAGGCACAGCCTCTCGACCATAGGGCTACTTGTGATTTTCATCGGTGCAACTAGTAGTGGTGCCTTATGCAGCCTGGTTGTGTTGAGGTAAGAGTTAAGAGTTCATCTACTGGTCTTCGATAGTGAGAACCCCCAATCATAACTTGAATCCTGCATCTTCAACATGCTCTGATAGGGCTGCCTTATTGCTGCACACTACACAGGTGCTTCATTGGGACCCCACAGGTCATACAGTATACCACATATATTGTGTCATTTTTAACATCAGAGGTCAAATCATGATAAACCACACAGGTCATATTACGATGTGGGATGACCACCACTGGTGCATCTGACAACCTCTCTTACAACTTTCAAGAATTGCGCATAGATTCATTATGCTTCTGCTGCGCCACTTTGATGTGTTATTTCCTCATAAGAGCTAACAGTGTCAAGATAATCTAATAGGAGTTCTAGAGAAACCTCCTATGACATCTGATTAAACCCCAAATGAACATTGTCAAGTATAGATGGGTCTGCACTAACTGCTTGCACTTGTCTTACTACCTCAACATCACATCAATCAGAAGTCACTTTCCTCAATTGTACCCAATAGGCATGCTAACAAAGAATCAAGATCAATTATGCCTATTCTAACCTTTACAATATTCAGGTAATATCCTCGAAACATTACTGAAGGTTTAACATCATTTGTAAGGTTCACAAGGTTCAATTTTCTTTAAGAAACATAACTATAGTGCAACCTTATTCATATTGCGACCTAAGCACTATTTCAGCTTAGATCTGTTTTAAACATATCCTTAACCTTCAGTATCACCAGATTGGATCCTCTAGGATCGATACACAGCATAATCACTACTCATCATGCATTACCATATATCATACCTATATACCTCTAACCCCACGGGTTACAAAGAATCACTGCATAGAACGGAGAGACCTTAAACATTTACTATGCCTCGAGCTTTTATAACCTCATTAAATGAACTTTTATGGGTAGTGCTCACTGCTGGAATTCATACACATAGTGGAAGAAATTAACGATTTAAAATTTTTGAATCCCGAACACCGGATCTATTAACGGCGTTTGGACTGAGTAATTAGAATAGTACCTTTGTGATTTTGGCGCTTTCAATCTCTAGGAGTCAACACTTCTGATCGCCTCCCTCTACTGGTATCCACACAAACAAGACTCAATATGGCAGAGTGCTAGCGCCTCTAATCCTCTCTAGAGTTTCTTGCGGCTCTCTCAAAATATCCGTACATCCAAGGGTTCTCCAGCCCTTCAAATTTTACAACTTTTGTGGGTCGTATTAGGTTTTTCAAAATTAATCTGAATTAATTTTGAAGTTCAAATTAAATCAAATAAATCTGATTTGATTAAATCTGTCAAACAGATTTAATTTTATCATATTTATTTAATCTAAATAAAGAGCTAATAGATTTAATTTATCTTTATAAATTAAATCTGAGATACGATATCTCTATTAGTTTTAGTTATTTAATTTATCAAATAAATTAAATATAAAACTAACACTATATAATAATATTATTATTATCTATACATACAATATTATTATTATTTTGAATTTATATATATATATATATAATCTATCCTCCCTAGATTAAATATTATATTTATTGAATCTTAGACACATCTTAGATTCAATGAATCTGGACATTACAGCTCGTGTTCGGCTATTCTTGTGTGCGACCCTGTAGGCCCACATGAAGTTGGCAGTGGGCCAATACTGTAATAGCCCACAAGTCGCAAGCGACTTCTAGTAAGACATTATGACCACCCAATTCATGTGAGGATCGATGTTACGATGCAACCTATTATACAACCATGCCACGTCCCTTTTTGTCACACGATATTTTAGTTAAGGATGAGGCATGGACAGTGTCATCCTCCTGTTCCTGACCATCACTTTCTCGATTCATGAGTACCCTAAAATTAGAAATGGAAACTCCTTCCTATTATAGTATGGCCATATATTTCTCAGACTCACTCATCGAGGGGCCCAGTAATATCTCTCACTAATGTAAGGGACAAATTCCATCTTGACCATTCACATTCCTCTTCATAAAAGTTCCTAAGCCTGATTGTAGCCTTTATCATCACCCAGTCAAAGGTGACTTTTGACTAGGTCAAAACCTAGCAACTCTCATGCAGGAATCCATGATGATCTCAGGTCAGAGGGCACTGTGACGTGATTATATATATGAGATAAGCTTATGACTTAATCCATGCAGCTTTCTCATAGCGGGTCGGTCCAACACCTTGTACTCCTACAAGTGCCTAAGACTTTAATTCGTATCTCCATACCTCATCAAAGTCATACTGGTCTTATTTCATCTTTGCTCCAGCATAGATAACCGACCAGGGACATTTAGGATAATCTTTATAGTTCATCCAAGGATACAATTATCATAATAAACATGCAAATGATATGATAACAAAATGAAGAAATTCTTAAATAACAATAATGTTTAAAGTACAATAATTGGCCCCTAGGGCACAATTTCCAATACTCACTGCAACAGAAATAATTCATATTTGAAATCAATGCTTATTTTGTCATCTCTATGCCTCTAATAATTCTTTGTGTCATATGGGAACTACTAATCAAAGTTCTAAACCTTTAATCGAAAAGTTTTAAATTTCTCCCATAACATGAGGGCATATCTGTCATTTAACAATGTGTTAGGTACACAAACACTCATGTAGAACATATAACATGAGTTTACAATAGCCAGGGAAAAACCTGTAACAATATAAAGCCTCCAGACTATCGTACATGATGTTCTTACTCCTTTATGTCACATAATATAATATGTTCATGTAACTTCCTAGGGAGTCACCCATCCCGAGATTTCCCTGGGTCGAGCATGCTTAACTTTTATGTACCCATGCAAATACATATATACTGGCTCAAACGGCTTCCGACTATCGGCACCCTGTGCCTACCCTTATCTCAACAATTGTGCCTGTTAGATATGATTAGTTTTGATGATGCCAAATATATATATCTAATATTATGAGAGCAGAAGTTTGCATAGTATACTTTTCTAATACATTGACTAACTATTTGATATTGCATATATTGTAGATTAGTCAAGCAATGGAAGAAAGAAATTGAGGAATGAAGAACTTGCAAAAATCAATGAAAAATAGCAAGTTTCAAGTTCTACGGTTACTGTAGCAGTAGTACTGTAGCATACGGTTACTGTAGCATTTTCACTGTAGCTACTGTAGCATCACTGTAGCAATCGAGTGATTTTGGAAATCACTCGAGTGATGTTGAGAATCACTCGAGTGATTCTGAGAACAGTGAAAATCACTTGCAGTGATTCACAGATCACTCGAGTGATTTTCATGCTCTGTTCTTCGTCCAGCTGAGCGAGGTCTAGTTATTCGAGCATATATCTCAAAATACAACTCCAATTGAGACCAAACCAGTTGCATATGAAACTAGACTCCTAATGTGTCATTTTTAAACCAGAAGAAACATAAAGGAGCTCAGATGAGGGAGATATTAGTGTTCGAATTTAGGATTCATATCAGCGTCACTTTCTGGAACAGACTGGGTATTTTGGCTATAACTCTCAAACCACAGATCCAATTGAGCTGAAACCGGTGCCATATGAAACTAGACCTTAAGAGCCTTCCATTGATATATAATACAGAAATTTTGGAGCCATATTCGAAGAGTTATGGCATCTGGAAATTTACCCCTGCTTGCTGAAGAATTGGAAACGAAACAAAGAGCTAAAGTGATCTGAACAACAGATCACTCGAGTGATTTTTAATCACTCGAGTGATATTGAAGATCACTCGAGTGATTCCAGAATTCACTCGAGTGATATGGCTTATTTCGCAGATCACTTCCAGTGGCGACAGAATCACTGCAGGAATTTTTTACTGTTCTCAATATCACTTCCAGTGAAATGGAATTCACTCGAGTGTTATGAGATTTTCTGCATTTCACTTCCAGTGATCTCCAAATCACTCGAGTGATATCTCAGTTTTTCCAAATCACTTCCAGTGATCCTGAATCACTCGAGTGATGCGCCAAATCACTTCCAGTGATTGAAAATTCACTGCAAGAAAAATTCACTGTTTTGAAAATCACTTCCAGTGAATGCCAGATCACTCGAGTGATGTGCCAAGAATTCCAAATCACTTCCAGTGATCCTGAATCACTCGAGTGATGTTGCATTTTCGCTGAATCACTTCCAGTGAATTGGAAATCACTGCAAGAATATTTCACTGTGTACAAAATCACTTCCAGTGATCCCAAATTCACTTGAGTGGAATATGGAAATTTCATATTCACTTCCAGTAAATCAGTAATCACTGTGAGAAGCTTTCAACGTTTTTTAAATTCACTTCCAGTGATATTGTATTCACTCCAATAATGATTTATTGCTCCAGTAAACACTTTCAAACATACACTATGATCCATTTGAAATTACTTCCATGAAGAACAATTGATTTTGTTAGTTAAATTCTGTTATTACTGATTTCTCCAAATTGCTGTTAAAATCATATGGTATATTATTTTACTGCTCAGTTACGAAATCAAGATCACTCCTGATGGTCTTATTATTGTTTTTCAGAAAACACTTCCAGTGATTCATATTAGTCTGTTGAGATTCAAATATTTTCTAACGGTAATGTTCTCAAAGTGTGTTACAGCTGTACTCCACCATCACACACATGATAAGTAACTGAACTCTCCATTCAAACGACAACTATTCGTGGGCGGCAGCAAAATTCATAAGTAACGGAAGATAAATACTATTGCATCTGTCAGACCAATGGGCAAACTGTAAGAAACGCTGAAGCATATGTCAGAGCGCGATCAAACGGGAAAATATTTAAATACACTCAATGACCATGCAAAGCAATGGGACTCCAACAAAAAATGAATTAGTGTCTATCTAAGCATCAGATGGGATTACAACAGAAAAATATCTGAATGGGCTCAACGATCAAATGAATCAACAGACTCTAACGGATGGATGTTTACAACGGTCATCTTCCACAACTCAGCTATAAATAGGAGAGGATTCAAACACAGAACAGAAAGCAATACAATGAGAACATGAACATGCTGATATTCTAAGTCTTCTACCTCCGACCACTCTTTGCTCTACTTCATCTTCTATATCATGTATATTTGAGAGAGTGAATATTTGTATTGTACTTCAATGAGTATCCTATCTACTCTGTGAGAGAGTTTGTAAATCCTTACAAATATATTTCTGTATTGAACTCAAGGTAGAGGGACCTTGAGAGGGTTGATTACCTTACGGGAAAGTTGTAGAGAGAATTGCTAGTAATACTTTCTGCTCGTAAGACTTACAAGGTGCAAGCAGTAGAGAACGTTGCTGCTCGTAAGACTTACAGTGGTGTAAGCAGGAGAGAACGTTACTGCTCGTAAGACTTGCACGGGTAAGCAAGAGAGAAAGGACTTTGGGATTGCTTTGCTCAACTTACCGTAAGAGGGTGTAAACCTTACAGAGTGTAAGGGGGAGTAACTTCGTAAGAGATTTGTAGAGGCTTTTCTTGTGCCCGATTAAACAAGAAGATAGTGGATTGGAAATCTCAGGAGGAGCCTGGGGACTGGACGTAGGTTATTGTGGATTGGACCGAACCAGGATAAATCACAGTTTACATATTCTCTTCTCTAAGCTTTTACATTTCCAGCATATATGATTTACATATCAGCTTATGTTTCTATACTTCCGCATGTATTGATTTGATAAGTTGCGAAAAGATTTTAAAAGATCATACTTTCTTATCACACACCCAATTCACCCCCCCTCTTGGGTGTCAGCCAGTTCTAACAGTGCCCACTACCTCCAAGCATCAAAATACTGTATAGGGACTGCATATAAGTTCCAATACATGTACTTCGACATATACCCTGTGATTTCCTCCTTAAAGTCCACTAAGTTGTCTGTGTATAGCTTATTGGTGTCATCAGTGAGAGACAAACTCATAGGTGATACTAATTTAGGGTATAACTAATACACTGGCCTTGGTTGTACCCACTTTCTTGTGTTTTACAACATCCTTATACTGCCCCTGACTAGTATCGTAATTCTGGCTACCCTCTGAGTATTAATTGCTTCTCCAGAGCTTATCTATTCCTTGCAGGGGACTTATCTGGGAACCAACTAAAGTAATTCACTTCGCTATTCTTGCCACTATATAACCAAGCATATCAGTATACTATCCTGTAGCTGGAATTGCACGTAATATGGCCAGAACCACTGCTCTGATACCAAAAATATCAACATCCATTTAACATTTTGATATTTACAGAGTAATAAGTGCATTGTTTATAAGGCATACAAAAACAGCAGAAACATACTAATATTATTGATACAATGCTTGTTTATATACAATGTACTTGTTTACATTATAGAAATTCCTCATAAGGGTGTATAGAATAATAACAAACCTTAAAATAAATAAGAAGTCTTCATATAACCAATTCCCTCTTCCACACTGGTCCGAAACCCTCTATTGCTGGAAATTACCATTTATCCCTTCGAGCTGCGGCCTACTGTTGGAAACTTTATTCATTTATGGAAAGGGTGAGATTTGAAGACCTCAACAGTAACTAGTAATCTAGCATATACGATGTGAAAATAAATATGTCATACACCATGTCATGTAAGATAATTAAAACTATATGTATATTTGCCCAAGGCGAAATGACATGTTTACACCTTGGTCTACTTAACGCCCCTATTGGGTCTTTGACCACAACTTGGTAAATTGGTGTGTCCAAGACACTTGTCTCGTGTTACAAAGAATGGAATACTCAATACAATAGTCACATAGTGCATGAAAGAAAGTTTTACTACCTGGAATATGTCCTTTCCTTGCCTGTTAATTAGTCAAGCTCCGTCTATTTGGCTCGGGCAACTGATATATCCTAAAACTTCAAATTTAGGATAACTGAGTTATTAGCTATTCATGAATCACTCTAGACTCATTAAGTTGGTTATCTATCACAGTTTCAACAGTTTTTGCACAGTACAATACTGCACAATGCAGTTTCACTCTTTCCAGAAATTAGTAGATTTTCAGTCAAATTTGGAAATTCATAATTAATTTTAGAAAATTCTAAATTGAATGATTCCAAATCATATGTGAAGATATTTAAACTTATTTTTACAAATAATAATTAGGTCTGACCATTTTCATCATAATGTTCCAAGAAATTCGCCAAACATCCCCTCTTATAGATTACATTCCAGAAACAGGGCTCACATTTGGCAAATCATATCTATTAATCTACTTGTCCAAAAATTTTGTGCTACCAACTAAATTAAAGATCTATGTCTCTAATTTAATCCTAACAAGTTTTGTAATTTTTGAACAAAGTTTGGCCAAAGAAATACTTTGCACAACGTCATTGTCTTACAGGAGGCAAATCTAACAGCATGCACATTTAACATCACAAATTTCCAAATTTGTATACCAACATCCAAAAATAATGAAAACTTGCATGCCTATGCAATTTTTCCTTATAAAGCCAATGGAAGCATCAAAATTACAAAATTCCAACTCTACCCTTATGTTCTGGCTCTTGGAGAAAAATAATTTTCTTAGGAGGAAACATGTGTTTTCTTGATTTCTCTTGCTTAATTACTTCCTTTTCACTTCTAATCACATGATTAACTACTTCAACACTAAATGAAAATGATTAGAGGAAATTTTTAAAGGATTTCCCCTAGGTTTTACATCAGCTCAAAATTACAAAAGAAGAGAAAGCCAAGGCAAAACCACCAACAACAGCATTGTTTAAGGCAAGAGGATCAAGTTTTGGTGATTACCTCTTGGATTCCAACTCTTTCTCTCTCTATAAAAATTATGCCCCTCCCTCTACACTATTTAGATTGTTAAACATGGATTTCATGGAGGAGAAGAGGTTAGGAAATGTTATAGAGAGATTAGGAAGCATAAACATCAAGTTTTCATGCTTCTTACATTTGATCTTATACTTGGAACCCTATAGCTCTTATTTTTGTGTTGTTATCTTTTTAAAATCTCTCTCTCTCTCTTTCTTGGTTTAGTTGGACAAAATATGAAGAATGAAGAAGAGATAATAAAGTTTATCTAATGATCTCTCCTCTTGCTTTAACTTTGACACGTGCCTATTTATGATTGGTTAACAGCTCTTTTTCATTCTTTTCCTTCTTGCTTTAATATTTAGCCAACATATATATATATATATATATATATATATATATATATATATATAATATTCCTTTTAATACCTCAAAGGTATAAAGGAATTGTTAGGGAATTCACTTATGCTTTACTATGACATTTACTAAACCGGGGCTTAGCAGTCCACTTGGTGGAGGCTTATTCTCAAGCCTCTAGACCTAAAATTTAGGATGTTACACCTACAATTCCTTATATGGTCACAAGTCATATCTCACATATAGAAGCTCTCCCCTTGAACTAGCAATATTGTATGGGTCTGACTTAGATCCGTCTGATAATGGCTACTCCGTATCAGTAATAGAAGAATTAACTTTTGGCTTTGGTAGTTTCTAGGAGTAACATGTTGTTTTCTTGTTTTCTCTTGCTTAATCACTTCCTTTCTACTTCTAATCATATGATTAGCTATTTAAAAACTAAATGGACATGTTTAAAGGGAATTTGGGTAGTATTTCCTATGGTTTAGCTTCAGCCTTTTTTTAAAGAAGCAAGGTTTGAAATTTACCTCTTGATTCCTACTCCTTCCTCTCTAAAACATCAGCCCCCCTCTCTCTTCTCTTGAGATTTGTCATGAAAACCATGAATTTAATGGAGTATAAGTGGTTAGGAGAGGTTATAGAGTGATTAAGAGGCAAAAATTACAAGGTTTTGCAAGTTTTTACCTTAGATTTGCAAACCTAGCCTTCTTTATGCATGAATGCTCTTGGCTTGTTCTCTAGCTCTCTCTCTCTCTTTGTTCAGAAATATGATCAAAATGAATGGAAGAAGAAGAAGGGTTAATGACTTAAGGAGTTATAACACTTGCTTTACAAGTGTTCAACTCCTATTGGTCCAAGTTGATTTTTCCTTGCATAATATTATCTAAATATTCTCATTTCCCTTTTATTCCCTTGGTCAGCCAAAAATGAAATGGAAAGAGAGAGTATATATTGCTCTTGAATTATTCCATATGCCATCTTGCAAGTGGTTGACCAAAGCTTTATGCTTTTTAACCTTTGGACTTTTAACTCTTTGAATATTTCCTTGGTAATAATATTCCAAAATAGACTTAATAATTACCAAGTGGCCATTTTCCCCTTTTTAAATTCCCATTTGGCTGAAATTATTAGGAATATTAGGAAAAAATAATTATTTCTTGTTTTATAGCAAAATTACTATTTTGCCCTTACGTTTTATGATTTATTGAAATAAATCATTCCTTGCTGCTTTCCTTTGGTTAGGCCGAATTTTTGACACTTGTATGAGGCCATTATTTGTGTCCTTTTATGTTCTAATTTTGGTTACAATATTATGCCTTTAAGTAGACATTAATTGGTTCTTTGCGTCCTTGCTTAGCCGAATTATATGTAACCAGTGATTGGAATATTTCTGTAAATTTAGGCACACCACAATTCACCATTTTATTCCACAAAATATCACAAATATACATATAAGGAATATTAGTAGAAAAGTGGGGTATTACACCTCATGTGGCATAAATCCTGGGTAACATCTTTTCAATACTTCTGCTTCCCAGTCGCCTCCCTTAGCGATAGTCCCTTCCAGACCACTTTCACAAATGGTATGCTACGATGTCTAAGCCGCCTTTCTTGTCTATCAATGATTCACTCTGGCTCAGCCTCATAGGTAAGATTGTCTCGCATATCTACATCTTCATATTCAATAACATGCTGGGGGTTTGGTTGGTACTTCTTCAATTGGAAAACATGAAAGACGTCATGCAACCTACTCAGGTTTAGAGGTAGAGCAATCCAGCACACTACGAGCCCAATTTTTGACAAAATCTTGAACGGCCCGATGTAGTGAGGGCTCAGCTTCTTTCTCTTTATTGCCTTTCCAACACCAGTAACAGGTGAAAATTTCAAGAATATGTGATCACCGACCTAGAACTCTAATAGTCTTCTCCACTTGTCGGCATAGCTATTTTTCCTACTCTGGGCTACAAGCAGTCTTTGCTTGATAATCCTAATATGCTAAGTATTTTGATATACTATATCTGGCCCATACAATCTTCTTTTTGATAATTCTTTTTAGCAGAGAAGGGATTGATATTTCCTTCCGTACAACGCTTCATACGGAGCTATTTGAATGCTTGCATGATAGCTATTGTTGTAAGTGAATTCTGCAAATGGAAGGTAGTGATCCCAACTTCCTTTAAAGTCCATCACACATGCTCTTAACATATCTTCTAGCGTTTGTATAGTTCTCTCTATATGTTCATCCGTCTGGGGATAATAGGCCGTGTTGAAGTTCAGCTTAGTGCCCAGACCATCAATCAGAGATCTTCAAAATTTTGAAAATTATGTTGGGCTCTTTTTGATCATACAGGTACTTAAGACTTTTGTGGTCGCAGTATAGTTCTACAACCACCCCATATAGATAGTGTCACCAGACTTTAAGTGCAAACACAATTGTTGCCAGCTCTAGATCATGTGTGGGATAATTCATCTCATGAGGCTTCAGCTGTTGAGAGGCATAGGCCACAACTCTGGCCTGCTGCATCAAGACACATCACATTCCTTGCTTGCTAGTATCATTGTAGACCATATAGGGCAACTCAGGATTAGGGATAATCAACACAGGTGCAATTGTCAACCTCTCCTTCAGTTCCATGAAGCTCTTATCATATCGATTGTCCCACTTGAATGATTAATCTTTCCTTATAAGTTTGTCAACGACAAGGAAATCCAAGAGAAATTATGAATAAACTTTCTGTAATAGCCAGCAAGACCATGAAAACTACGTATCTCAATAATAGTTTTTGGCCTTTTCCAGCCTAGAATTGCTTCCACCTTAATAAGATCTACTACAACCCCTTCTTGTGAGATAACATGGCCCAAAAATCTAACTTCTAAGAGCCAAAACTCATATTTGCTTAACTTCATATAGAGTTGCTTTTCCCACAGAATACCTAGCACAATCCTTATGTGCTCCTCGTGCTCTTCTATACTCTTAGAGTATATCAAAATGTCGTCGATGAAGACTACCACGAATTGATCTAAATACTAATGAAAGATGCAGTTCATGTAGTTTATAAACACGGCTGGTGTATTGGTTACCCTAAAGGGTATTATCAAGAACTCATAGTGCCTATACTGTGTTCTGAAAGCAGTCTTCGGTATGTCTTCCGCTTTCACACGCAGCTGATGATACCCTGACCTTAGATCAATCTTCGTGAGTACACTTGCTCCAGACAATTGATCTAGAAGGTCATCAATCCAGGGAAGCGGGTACTTGTTCTTGACATTTACTTTGTTTTGCTCTCTGTAATCAATACATAGCCTCAAGCTCCCACTTTCTTGTTGACGAATAGTACCAAAGGTCCTTTTGGTGACACACTGGGTCAAATGAACCCTTTTTCAAGCAATTCTTCAATCTGGTTTTTCAGCTCAGTCATCTCCTTTGGAGCTATTCAATACGGGGCTTTTAATATAGACCCAGCTCTAGGCATGATCTCGATCACGAATTCTACTTCTCTTTCAGGAGCCAAACCACTAAGGTTGTCCAGAAACATATCAGAAAATTCTCTTACAACTGGAATGTCTTCCAGGGCTATTTCTATCTCCCCTCTTTGAGCATTTCTTAGCTTTTGCCAATGAGAGGAAATTTAGACTAGCATCTTTGTTATCAGGCTCCCGCTGAGTAGGATATATTATCCTCTTGTTTCTACAATCTACTATCACGTTATTTGTCGTTAACCAATAAAAACACAGTATAACTTCAAGTTTTTGGAGCAGCAAACAGATCAAATCAACTGTAGACTCACGTCCATCACCGTTTATCACATAGTTCAAACAAGTATTAGTAGTCAAAGTTTTGACACCCATCGGCATCGACACAATCAAGTCAAATGGCAGTTTATGCACATGCAATCCTAGGCGCTTAGCACAGTCATAAGAAATGAAGGAGTGAGTAGCACCTGAATCATATAAAGCTTGCAACAAACTACCATTAAGAAGGATTTTACCTTGAACCAGCTCTAGAGACTTCTTCACTTCTTCCTGGGCTTAACAGGTTGTGTTGCTACTTAATGAGGATAATTTACGGCAATATGGCCTGGCTTCTAGTAGGCATAACAAATCACTTGTCTCATAGGAAGATTGTAATGTCCTCCTAGATAAGACTTGCTATACTGAATGCATGTTTGAGACGTCGGGGGTTTTTGGCCGCTATGGTTCCCAAACCAAAAGGGCTTTTTGTTGCCTCCCTTTTGTAAGAACCCTTGTCCCTTGCGTTCTGTGTGGTATCACCTTGACTAGGTCCACCTTGATTATTGGTACTCTTACCGGTATGCATTCTCTTCAGATTTCCTTCTGTCGTCGACACACTTCCACATCCTTGTTAAATTCTTTGAACCGTCAGGCAACAAGTTTTTCTTCCATTTCAGGCTTCATTCCCTGAATTAGTATATCAGAGCTCTAATCCTTATCATCTTTAAGTTTTAGGTAGGAAGAGTAATGAGACAGTCGAATGAATCGAGATAGTTATTTATTGAAGGTCTTGTTGTCACCTTGTTATATCGCCATGAATTCTTTCTCTTCCTCAATCCTTATTGACCTTGGGAAGTATTTTTCATTAAATTTCTCTTGGAATAACTCATAGGTCAGTGGAATATTCCGAGCTAGCAATTGGAGTATCGTATTCTTCTACCAGTTATCAACATCACCTTCTAGTTTATACATAGCCATCCTAGCCTTTATCTCTATAGGGCATCCCAGCACCTCAAATATTTTCTCTAATTGGTTCAGCCAGTTCTCAACTTCCTATGGATTAAATTTCCACTTGAATGCCTTAAGATGGTACTTGATGAATTTGGGCATCCAATACTAGACAGTATACTCTTCACATTCTTGAATAATAGGAATTTCTGGATTTACCTTATGCAACTGTGATTGTTCGTCACTTGGTGGTTGTTCCCTGTCTAAATTTCCCTCAAGGTGGTTCCCTTCAAGGTGATTCCCTTTCGAGTGATTCCCTTCTAGGTTGTTCCCTACAGGGTTTTCAGGTTGTGCCCCATCCGCATTCCACTTTTCTCTTAATTCCAGGACTTCTTCTCGTAAGTCTTAAATCATGTTTGCTGTTGAATCGACATTTTAAGAACTTGTTGCATAAGATTAGGCCTCGTATTATTCTCAAGTTTAGGATTGGGTAGTACATTTCCCCCTCTTCTAGGTCGCACCATGGTTCCCCTTCACTATTAAGAAGGAAAACTACGTTAATGCCACATCAACATATGGTGAATTTTAGTGCACTTGAAATAGCCAAAATATTAGAAATAGTAAAAGTATTGGTATTTAAAACCCTGTAGGGAACACATTTGTATATATAAATCCATTACAACAACATTCACATTTGTATCAAAGTGGCTTGGTATTCACATCAAAAGAAGCATGTTCTATAATAGTAACCCGTCATATGTATACTAAGTGGCTTAATATTTACACCAAAAGAAAGCATGTGCTATCTTACTTAGCACCCTACTATCATTCTACCTTATCATCCCTAGTCCATATGAAAAATTACATATAAATACACATGCCTAATAAAAGGCAAAAGCTCAAGGGACCCTAAAATATGATCTCATTCTTTTTCTTGATCTATGAAGTAAAGTCGAGGAAATAAGCTAGCGTAGTTTGAATTCAAACATTGTCTATCATCCTTAACTCGAGCTCCTCCCTCTACTAGTACAGCTTCTATACTGAGCCCAAGAATGTTGTGTATTGTGTCATGGGGGAGATGAAATCATTAAACGCCGTTAGGTACAAATCCTTAAGTTGCTCCTACAATTCATGGTCTGGGTATGGGTTAAACTCCAACCCAACCACTAGAGCGCTCGACTCTGTATCTAAGTCTGGGTATTGCCCAATGTCTTCTGACTCTAGGTCATCCGTGTCAACCACAGTAGCCTCGTCCCTAGTGATAGGTCCATAAAATACTAGATGCTTATTACTCTTCTTGCGTATACGCACAATCCTCAGTTCACGTCTAGGCCCTCCTCTATTTATGACTACATAAAACTTACCCTCTGGTGGAGGCTAGTTAATCGATGGAAGTGAGGGTGACCTATTCCTTTGTCTTCTACTATTTGACATGCTTCCTAACTTAATAGAGATAGGAGTTGGAATACTCTTTCGAGTAGTACGCCTCACTCTTGTTAGTCCTGTTGTTCTATACACCAATGTCCTTTTATCATCCATGCCTCCTAACACAAAGCAGCTAATGAAGGGTTAGAACCTATTAGCATAAGTAGAGGACTCTAGCAAATACCTATTATTGTCAGAATTAATGCTCTGATACAAAAAATGTGACACCTTACGTCCAACATCCCTAGATGAGTGTAAAAGGTTAGTGAAATCATTCATGAAACCGGGATCAGGTCCCGGATTAAGCAATTTCAGAAAATGTTCACAAATTTCAAACTTATCTCATGATTAAACCTAGGATTGGAAAGGATTTTTTAGGGTAGTAAAATTTTCTCAAACTATTTTCACAAACATTCACTATCTCACTAAGTCTCACCGGCTCTTCTTTCCATACCTTAGTTAAATTTGGTTAGCTTTCGTTCGAAAGCGTAATATAGCTAAACTATTCTTTTGCTAGTCTACTGGCATTACCAGTTTCACTATCGTAGCATGTCAGAGTTACAGGCTATTTATAGTATATACAGATTCAAAATATCCAAAGTACAAGTAACAAGCAACCAATAAAACTAAAGTCTTTAGCGTTCTAGCCTTTAGCCATCCGTATTTACCTTCTTCTTGCCCCTTGAGCTATCTCCCTATACTCTAAATGGGTTTATGGAAAAAGAGTGAGATTCAAAAGAATCTCAGTAGTAACATAATTCTAATCATACAGATATAACATCACAAAGCATGCCACATAGTCATCATACAATAGAATCATCACAGTAGCATTTAGTGCATCACATACAGTTCATATATCACCAAAGCGCTAGGTATATTACAAGGCCCCGAGGGATACTCATGCAGAAAGGCCCCAGGTGATATGAATATAAACTCCTTTCCATCGTAGTATGGCCATACATTTCTCAAACTCACTCATTGATAGTGAGAAAATCTCACAATAGTGATAGTTAAGATATCATGATGTGATTACATATAGGATCATGTTAAGAACATCATAATTTTTATTATATCACTGCATTAGTAGGAGTTGAGTCATCTATATGGTACAAAAGGATTATTTATTTATAGCTTGTGCATTTTAACTTAAGGTATTACAAATAACTAAGTCACCATTGTTCAAAGTTATGATATGACTAAGTTACATAAAGAGATTATATTCCAAATATTTGAGAGTATCTAAGTAGCATATAATCTCAAGAATTTGAACATTCATGGATAATGATAGTTGTTGTGAATAACATCTATTATGAGAATATAATTAGATTTGTCCACATGTCTCTGATATCATCTTATTCCTTCTGATTCAATTTTCAAGGTATAGGCTTGTTTAACTGTGTGCACAAATCAACAATGCCAATACAAAGGAATTTGAGGAGGATTGTCAAGCATATTCTTGGTTGAATAATAACTGAAAAGATATAAGTCATATGGTACATAGTTTCATGCTTTATATATAGTAGGATGATTAGTTTATTTAATTTTGTAAGATGTGTTAACTATAAAAGAGTTAACATTATAATAAATCCTTACACTTGCTAAACAATTTTCATCAATGAGGGGTATAAAATTTCTAAGCAGTCACTGATTGCTTAGTTCTACCATGGATTGCTTAACTTAGTCATTCTTGGAGGTAAGTTGAAAGATTGCCAATTAAGGAATTTCATCAAAGGGCTTTTAGAATTATTAAATTAATCAAACCAATTAAGGGTGTTGTATAACCATAAAGTCAAATAGGTCATAAACACATAAAGTATAGATCCTTTTAATGAAGAGCATGCTTTTTAGAGAAATCAAAAGGATCAAATATCTCATCAGGGATGGATCACATTTGGTGATCTAGATGAGACATTATTAAGTGATGAAATTTAAGTTGATGTTTGTTGTCTCAATTATTGATACCTAAACTATGAGATTTTAGCAAACAGTTAAGTTGGAATCGAATAAGCATTTAGGGTTTGTTCATTAAGTTTCTTATCCATTAAGTAAGAGTACTACTTGTGATGCATGGAAGATAATACTCGATCAAAGAGGACTTACCACCATGATTCTAACTAGTTTAATCATTCTATTTTGATTAATGTGTCCTAGTCTAGCATGCCAAATATTCATGTCAATAGTTATATTAGTGGAAGTAACGAAATAGTCATGCACATAAAAATCACCAACAATATCCATAACAAAGAACTTTTTAGAAAGGAAAGCTAAACCATAAAAGGTCTTGTTGCTAAAAATGTCTGCAACCTTGCCATAAAAGTTTACATCAAACCCATAATCTAAAAGACAAAGAACTAAAACTAAATTCTATCAGATGTCAGGTGCATAAAGAATATCATATAGGATCAAAGTCTTTCCACCACACAAAGCTAACTTGTAGGTGCCAATTCCTTTGACTTCGATCTTTGCATTATTGCCCACGTAAAGCCATTTGCTTAGATGCGGCAACCAATGGTATTCCACAAAGGATCCCTGATCCCTCATCACATAGTCTATTGATCCTAAATCCAAAATCCAATAAGAACAAATAGGTTATATTAGAAAAGTAGTACTTAAAACAAAAGAAATGTGTGGATTCACATAATTTACTAGTACCTTTTCACGGTCGTTTCACTCAGTACAGTCCTGTGCGAAGTGACCTATTTTCAAGCAAGCATAACACTTGACCTTATTCAGTTCAACTTTCTTCTTGCCGCCCTTCTTTCCTTTCTTCTTGAATTGCCTTTTGCCATTTTTGAATTTAGAGCCATCCTTCTTGCCTCTCTTCTAAGATTTCTTGCCCTTCTTGGAATTATGATTTACATTAGAAGGACCAACATTCTCAGTATATTAGGCTTATCCAGAAGCCTTATATGCCTTTAGGCCTTCAACCTCAAGCTTAAGGTGTTTCAGTACATTATCAAAAGTGACGATGTTGTCATTATGAGTCAAGTTCACTTTCATGTGCTCCCAATTAGAAGGGAGTGATATGATCACAGCCTGAACTTGTTGTTCATCAGTCAAGGTATGTCCAGCTTCCTGAAGTTCTCTGATCATATTTGACATCTCCCTGAGATGTTGCTTCATAGGAGTATTTCCTCTAAACTTGTAGGTGTCAAACTTGATTGTCAACCTCCTAAGTTTAGTGGTTGATGTGCCACCAAACTTATCCTTGAGTGCAGCCTACATAGATTGAGCAGTTGGTATTTCTTATATTGGCATATCAGATCATTCTCCATAGTGCTCAATAAGGTAACTCTCGCAATGATGTTTTTATTCTTCCATGCTTGGTGAGCATCCAAGTTTCTACCGTGCTAAGTAGTCACCCCAACTTTAGATTCAACCAAAATAGTAGTCAGTGGCTCAACAGCCTCCTGTTCCTCCAAAATATACTGAACCTTGTAGTGCCAAATGTCCTAGTTGTCGCCATTCAATTTCTCCCCCTTTTTCAATTCAGCAATAATTCCTTTCGTGGTCATTTGTCAATTCTAGAGCAACATTTTTCACATTTAGAAACATTGTTCTCTTGAAGAGAACTTAACCAAATGATTATATAGCATAGCACGGTATACAATGTCTGTACTTATATCATTATTGACTAGAAAATAATTTGATTTCGAGATCCATGATCAAGAGAATATGTTTGTACCTCCCATCACAAAAATACTAGCAACTTTATTATTTTCTATCAAAAAACTTCATACATGTACTTACTTAAAATAAATTTTTCGAAGTTTCACCTTCTAAAAGCTCCCACTTATCAGGGATCCATGGTATTTTAATGCACAATTAAATAGCAATAACAGAAAAATATAATTCATTACAATAAAAATACTATGTCAATACATAAAACATTATAACAACAACATATAGAGTTATATTCTCAATACAACCAACACAAAAAGGAAAAATAAGAACATTATAGACCATTAAATGTCAAAACAACAATAGTCAATAATGGTTTTTCTTAATTTCCTAAAAAATCTACTCTTTTTCTTCATGAATATTGTTGTTTTTCTTACAGCATGAACCCAAGAGACAACCATAGGGAAGGTGCCCCTTGCTCTTATAGCTGTTCGATATTTCATCATTACGCTTACGTAGAATTCCACACCCTTTTTGTCAGTTATACTTTCTACATAGTTTGCAATGATCGAGTATATTATTTTTATATTCTTTATTCTAGTTGTTTTGTCTGCATCAAGTTTTGATATCTTTTTAGTCATAGCAGCAGAATAGGGTTGGTTAACCTCTTCTTATAAGTTTTGAGGTTCATAAGCACAGGAGAGTTCGGACTTTGGTCCAGAATCATAGTAGACCACCTGAGTTTCCTCTTGTATAGGCTCCTCAAGATCTTCTTCAAGAATAAGAAATAGATCATCATCAGGATCTTCCTCGAAAAATTCAATTTCTTTATAATCCTCTTCAGGATCATCCATATGAGCTTGATCATCCACAAACTCAATGGTCAAAGACCTATACTCATGTGTTTTAGTGTAGTTAGAAGCCTCTTGCTTCATTTTCACCTAATAAATAAATGTGAGTCATAATTGCAATCTTAGGGATTTTTAAATGCTTATAAACACTTAAATAAGCACTAAAAAACTTACAAACAGATCCTGAATTACCACAAAATAGGAAAATAGCATATCATCATGAAGATCTCGAATTTAGAAATTTTAAGAAATAAATTGCATCTCAAACGAAGGTCACACAGGCCTACATGCGCCATAAGAATATTAAATCCATAAAAATTGAAAACCTGGATGAATCTCACTCTCGGTGAAGGCGTATATATTACACGTGCTGAAATGGAGGCCTTCGATTGTAACAAGCATGCTGATCTGAACTCCACGTGCCATTTGCAGCCTGGTCATGCCTGCCATGTGTCAAACGAGTCAGCCATGTTGCCTCACTTGCCATGTGGCGTTTCTGCCCCTTTTTTAAAAAAGAAATTCTGGATTCTAGATCAGGTTGGGCCTTCTGACCTGGCTGACTCGATCTAATTTTTTTTTGTGTTTGGATTGGGCCAAATTAGGCCTAATCCGAAAATTCTTTTTTTAATAGATCCCGGTTAGATTCAAGATCTGACCCAGGACCAACTCATCTTCTTTTTTTGAAGCTCAAAATGATGTTATTGCAATTTTTTTCGGTACTTCATGTTCAACCTCCAGCTGGGTCAACCCAACCCAGCTAAAGAGATGGGTCATGTCTGTCGAACCCGATTCTTCTCTCCCCTATATCTCCTTCCTCCGACGTCCGTTTTGCGCGTTCTTGATGTCATTTTCTTCATTTTTTTAGCTCTATGCAATGGGTTCATTTTTAAAGGCTAAAAACCTTATTTTTAGATGATCTAATTGATTTTTGTTTTGGTTTTTCAACAGTTTTTCTTGGTATTATGTTCAACTTTTACATTCCTTCATTCCATAGTCTTGTTTAGTGTATTATGAGGCTTTTAAATACATTTATACTTCTAGGATCAAGGAATAAGTGAATGGAACTAGAGTATATAAAAAAACACTGAAATGAAGAAACACCAAAACAACAACAAAAACAAAGATTAAAACAAATTATCCACTATTAATTACAATACAGAAAGATATATATTAGAGTGGGAATCATATGTTTAGCACATTCAGAAAAACATATCACAAAAAACACAAAGGCACAGTAGATAAACATATATATGCTTGAATAGAGTGTATTTTTACTCATAGCATGTTCGGCAGAAGCAAGGGGCAGATAAAAAACCAATAGCTCTGATACCAATATGAGATTTTAGGCATACCTTGAGTGTAGTTTCATGCTCTTGAAATACCCACGCGAACCGGATCAATGGGTTTGAGCCTCATCCACCAAGGGTAGGTCAAGCCCATTTCCCAACATTAGGTAATAAAGAAAATTCAAATTGATATCAATCAACCTTATTCTTAAAAATTATTGAAATTTAAATAGAGCATTACGTGATTATAAAAAAATAGAGCATTAAGTACTTAAGTGGACCAATTACTTTACTTTGATATATATATATATATATATATATATATATATATATTAATGATAATGATTTGATTTAGAAATAGTAATTCTTTTTTCTATTATGTACAATATCCATATCCATGGGTTGAAGAGTGTATGGGACATCACGAGTTAGAAGAACTCGGTTGCAATGGAGGCATGTAACCTCTTTATTGGGGGTACGAAGAGAGCATTGGGACAAAGGTTTGATGCTTGAAATCAACAGTATTTTACAGCGGCATTGACATGTTCAAGTAGAAACTCTTTTCTTTATGCATACTAGGTATATTCTGATTATACTAAGCTCCTTGAAGAAGATCTAAGTGTTGTATTGCAATAACTGAATAAGAAGAGTATACATGGTTAGTCTAATTATATTTAAAAAAAACACACACACACACAATGATGCCTTGTGGTTTCAACTTTTGATAATTTGATTTGTTAACTTTTATGATTTATTAGGTTTAACTATTTTTAAAAGCTTCATCAATGGTATTATGCCTTTGCACAAATACGAGCATCCTGATATACAATCATTTAAACATAGCATCAAGCATAAGCATATTATTGCTGGTACAATTTGTGGTGGACTTCTCATGAATATCATGCTTACAAGTGACCCTCCATAACTTGTCCATGTTGGGCTCTACAAATCTTTTTGTTGGGGAACATCGTAGGGTGTTTAAATTTCTTGGAATTTACCTTTATATTTGTATAATGCCCATTGATCATATCAGTACTAGGCTTTTTTTTCCTTATTCTACAAGATTTTTGTTGTTTATATAAGTTTAATACTCAAATTCATGTGCACTATTTGAATTTTCTAATTAAAAAAATATAATTTGAAACATCCTCTATAGTTGGCCTCTTAAAGATAGTAAATATAGTAATCAAAGTAGCATGATATTCATTGTTTATTTTTTAGTATATTCATATCAAACATGTGAGAAATATTATAAATTCATGAATAAAAATATGTATATTAATTAGATATATTAAAAAAATATTCCAAACTGTTATTGTCAACTTTAAAAAATAAAAATAAATTGACTTAAAAAGAAGAAATTCTTTATTTTTTAGTGCATCATAGATTTTCAAAAATATAAGAAAGCAAGTTTATGAAAAATTATCAATTTGATATTTACATTGGAATATTAATATGAAAATTGAGTTGTTTGGTTAGACGTTTGGTCCATTGGGCTTAAAGATTGATAAGCAGCTTATGACAAAAGCCACTTGCCCCAGCTTTTCCCACAAATTAACATAGCTATTTAAAATTTCAAGACATAATTTATTACCGTTATTCTATTATTAAATGCATCTAATCACCTGTTATTCTATTTTTTGTTTCTCTCTCTTCTCTTATCTTCTTCTCCGTCGCGTCTAGGTGAAGAAGAAGCAAAGCAAACTCTCGACACTCTCTCTCGTAGCTAATCTTACTCTCTCGGCGGCCAGGGAAACACGTTCCAGCTTGATCGTTCCCTTAGCCGTCTGTTGTAGGTCATTGTTGGCAGTGGCGATGATCCAGACTTTGGAGACCTTCTTATAGTTGTTTCTCCTATTGTACCAATCTGATGAGTGTTGTGGCGTCCGGCGGGAAGGTTATCAGTCTGACGGTGGCCGATCTTTGTGTGGTTGGCATTTTGGGTGATTTTGCTCAGGGTACTAGTATAGATCTACTCTCTCATTGCTTGGCGTTTTCTCTGTGGTCGGTGACACTGAGATCTAGTTGGTGGTCTTGCATTTAATCGCCGGCACTGTGTTTTTCTCCGTGGTAAGGTTTAAAGCTTGTTCTTCTCAGGTTAATGTTTCTGGTTTTGCTACTATTCTGGCCATCTGTTTTTTCCCCGCGTGGTGTAATCTTGGTCGAATACTTTGGTTGATCTGTGGTGGCATTTCGGTTGATTACAGTTGGCATGGACTTTGTTTTTTCATTGGGTTTTTTTGGGTCTGGTAATGTGTCATGTACTATGAATTTAACCTTATCTCTGCTTTATCATCCCTCTACTTCCTTCCCTGATCGTGTTTATCACTTTCCCTTCGTTTGAGGTTGTCATTGCTTGTGAATCTATAGTAGCACACAGATTTTTCCTTTGTATGTAGTAATGAGAATCATAGTTTAAGAATTTTGCGCAGGCTATTCTTAGGTAATGTACTTAATTTATTATCTATTTTTTATGAAATTTTTTATTTATTTTATATCATTTGTGAGGATTTAATGTCAATCTCTATGCTTTTCCATTTGGTTGCTACCATTTGATTACTCTCACAAAAGTTGACAAGTAACATGTTAAGTTAAATAACATAGAGATTGCTTTCATAATCATTAAACCACAAATCCGTATATGCAGAAAATGGCCATGCTTATGCTCTTCTGGTTCCTTCTTTGCTTGTTTCGATATAGGAGTATTGGTGTGGGCCAAGGAAAATGGGTATGCATAACTGTTTAAAAGATTATTTTCAAATCATATGTTGGAATGAGATACTTTGGCTTTTCTGGTAGGACCCCTGGGTTTTCTGGAAGAAATTAAACACATGGCTGACAACATTTCTTTCTATCGCCTATGACCTATGAGCTTCTCATTGCTATGGATCGACAATCTAAACGATTAAGCAAAATTTGCATTTCCTTTTGTCTTAAGAAACAACCCATTCATCTTACTTCCCTCTATACTTTGTACTTGTTTGTAATATCATTTTGTTTATTACATGAGTTGTGTTATTCTAGTTAGAGAAGGAAATAATCATAATTTTAAGTAGAGGTGAGAATATATTAGTTTGGATGCTAATCATCATTATTGGATATCACATGAGTTGTGTTATTGGGAATAATCATGGGCTAAGGTTTTTTGGTGTGGCTTCGTAGGCTAAGGTTATCTTACACTAATTGGAAATAATTGAGCTTGTGGGTATGACCTAATTTTGCTCACTTTTTTTTTTCTTAGCCAAAAATAGAAATCTAATTATCCTAAAATGTAGCACACATGGAATATCTAACAAAATAGGGAGGGTATAACTTTATTTTAAAAATTAAATATTATAATTTAAAACAAAGGATTTAGATTTGTTTCTATGTTTTGTGTTCCTGTTATTTTTTATTTGTTGCTTTTTATGTGCTTGACGGTTGTTTATCTCTATAGGTTAATTTTTTATGTTTGTTGTTCCTTATTTTTTGGTAACATATTGTAGTCTACTTCAATGTCGTGTAATTTGTGTTCATAATTTAGGGAACATTTTAATAGAGTAGGTGTGAAACGTTGTCATAGAAAAAATGGATAACAAAGCAGTCTGGGATGAAGAGGCAAATGGGATTTTCATCCATGCATGCCTTGATCAAGTGTATAAAAAAGAATGGACTGGGTTGGCATTTACGAAAGATGGGTGGAAGAACATAGTCTCAACGTTCAATGAGAAGACAGGAAAATCCTATGACTGGAAACAGTTGAAGAATAGGTTAGATATATTAAAGAAGGATTTCAAGATATGGGATTCATTACAGAAAGAGACTGGTGTGGGCTTTGACCTCCCAAACAATAGGGTGACAGCAACCAAGGATTGGTGGACTGAGAAATTACAGGTTCAAAATGACTAAAATTACTTGGTTTTATTCATAACAACATTATATGTTAGTTGACTAAAAATTACTTGGTTTTAATTAAGAAATTGACTTCAGTTAGCTGGATGCATGCAGTTTAAGTCGGGATACAAGAAGTTTAGGAGATCAGGTCTCAAGTTTGAGAGAGAACTAAGAATTATATTTAAGGATGTCATGGCTACTGGAGACCATATTTTTCACCCTCTTTGACAAAACCTCAGACGAACCAGGTAGAAGGGAACGATGTGTACAGACCTGCAATGGATGAAGAAGAAGGCTCTGGTGATAGCGAGGATAAGCATTTCGGTGTTGACCCTGCACTTAGTATAGGAGTCACAGATGAAATGGCCAGCATTGGATTAGCCACATCAACGCCATCAGATGCTGGTCCCAGTGCATCTGATTACCTAGAGAAACGGAAGAGAGGTGAAGGGTCCAGTAAGAGCCAAAAAAAAAAAGTGCCGGCCGTGACACAAATAGCTGATGCTATAAGTTAGATTGTTAATGTCACCGTGGGTAGAGCAGCAGCCTTAACAGGGACTGATGAAACTAGCATTGGAGAGGTTATGAAATATCTAATGTCATTTGATGAAGTGAAGCATGACAGAGCCTTTGGAGTCCGGTGTATGAAGGCTCTAAAGACCAAGGCAAGTCAGGAGTTTTTTGTGTCATTGAAAGGAGACCCTGATTACTTGCTCGAGTGGCTACATTTTATCATAGAGGAGCAGTAGCTCTAATTGTACTTTATATGTGAATGTTTGACTTGAGACAATTTTTCTGTTTTTTTTAATATTTCAGCTTAATTGACTTGTTGTTTAGAACGGTTTGATGTAGTTGCTATTTGTATGCTAATGTTATGTTTCGTAATCATCGTGCTTACACCTCAATTTAACCACAATCACAGGTACGTTAATGGCAAATCGTAACAACCAAAATAGGTTGCAAGGGATGGAGGAAGATGAAGATAATGACGATGCTTCAATTATTGATGATGACTTAGCTTCGTATGCACAATTATGCGCATTACTTTGTCAATATTTGTTACCATATTTTTCTAGACAATCGTGTAGAATGAGTACGCAAACAGGTCATCATTGGGTTCAACAAATATTGCGAAGTGAAGGTTCAGAGTGTCATCATATTTTTAGAATGGAAAAATATATATTTTATAGCTTATGCAATAAGTTAGGTGAGCATGGGTTAAGAGAATCTAGGAATGTAGGTGTCAAAGAAATGGTTGCAATGTTCTTGCTCACTATCGGACACGGAATAGGAAATAGGCTAGTACAAAAAATATTTCAACATTCGGGTGAAACTGTTAGTAGGCTTCTACATACAGTTTTAGAGGCCTGCATTAATCTTGCAACTGAGATTATCATGTCACTTGATCCTAAATTCCGTGAATTTCATCCAAAAATAAGCAACAATGATCGATATTACCCATATTTCAAGGATGCCATTGGAGCTATAGATGGACTAACATTAGGTGCGTGATAAGTAGACCGAGCCGAGATAGATTTATTGGGAGAAAGGGATATCCCACGTAGAATGTTATGGTTGTTTGTGATTGGGATATGTGCTTTATGTTCGTGTTAGCGGGATGGGAAGGTTCAACACATGATGCTCGTTTGTTTCATTATGCTCTCTCAAATCCAGCCATGAACTTTCCACGTCCACCACAAGGTATATTTTCGTATACTTCAATTACATTTCTTTGTCTTCATTTCACTTTTAAAATAATCTCATATTTACAATGATTTTAACACATGTACAGATAAATATTATTTGGTCGATTCTGACTACCCAACATCAGTTGGGTTTATTGGTCCGTACATATCTGAACGTTACCACCTCCCAGAATTCAGGAATCAACGGTGTAATACCTTACTTCCAATAACCTCAGATAAGTGCAAAAGAGTAGTGAAATAAATTGTGAAACCAGGATTTAATCCCAAACTGAATAAACTTTAAAAACATTAATGAATCCCAACATTATCTCAGGAGATAAATCTAGGATTGAGTGGGTTTTTCATATGGAATAAAAATTTTTCAAACATTTTTCACAAATATTCACTATCTCATTGATACTTCCTTTCATTTTATCAGAGTATACGAGCGTGTCTCTGCTTCAATCTCACGTTGTATTCAATCGTTAATGTTTCTCTAACGATTAGGAAGTGTTATGTAACTAAGTTATCTCTTTATTACATTACCATTCATATACCTGGCTACAAGTACTATCAGTTCAACTACTATACTATTGTCATAGTTACCGATTTATACAATATATACATGTCCAAAATATCCAAACAGACAACCAACAGAGAAAGTAAATCTTTCAGCTTTATCCTCTAGTTGTCCATATTTACCTTCTTACCCTTTGAGCTACCAGCCTGTACTGTAATTTGTTTATAGAAAAAGAGTGAGATTCAAAAGAATCTCAGTAGTAACAGGTAGTCAATCATATATATATAAAATCACAGAGCATGTTATACATTCATCATATAAAAGAATCATCACAACATCATTCGATTCAACATATAGTTCTCATACCATCATAGTACTAGGTATATCACAAGGCTCAGAGTATTACCCGTGAAATAGGCCCCGACATTCACTCGTGCATCACAAACAAATTCAATGGCCTGAGCGTCAACCCGTGCAATAGGCCCCGGGCGACAACCCCGCATAAACAAAATGTGCCAGACAATTCATGATGAAACTACACACATACAATGTATCTTATAATATATGAAAGACAAAGTTACTACCTGATAGCTTCTCTTGAGCAATATCCAATTGTTTCACTAAGCTCGGGCAGATCTTAAACTTTAAACAGTATTAGGTCCTATAAATGGAATTTACGGACGACAAGTTATTATTTCGTCCAATATTTGTATAATCCAAATACTCAAGTCGGTTGTCATTAAGGTTAGAATACTAACCCAAAATCAAAGTCAAAAATGGTTCAACTATATCAAGTTGGTTAGTTTTACCCTTAAAGTTCATTACAATTACATAATACCATTGCATCCTTTATTTTCGCACATTTGAGTAAATCTGCCAGAATTTTCTTCAATCTTTGAAAATTCATAATTAATTCTACACAACTCCAAATGAGTTGGTTCCAGGTTCTGTTCAATCATATTCAAGTCCTAGTGTAAATAAAAATATTACAAGGCACTAATTATAACCACCCAATTCCAGAAAATTCGTCAACCCCAATCTGCCACAAATTCCATTCCAGAATCAACCTTAAACTTTGAAAAATCATATTTCTCAATCCACTGGTCCAATTGCGTCCCATTACCCATAAAATTGAACCTCAGGATGTCTACTTTCATCATGTAAAATTTCATAAGGTTTAGACAAGGTTTGGTTACTGAAAAACACACCGCAACAAATCTGCTCCAGCAAAACAAGTCTAACAGCAGGGTCATCTAACTTTCAAAAATTCCATAATTTTGTATAATTATCCAAAAATTATAAGTACATGATTTTCCACATAATTTTTCATTTAGAACTCAATGGAATGATCAAAATTATCAAAATAATAAAGCTTCAGCCCCAAAACCCACTGGCAAGACAGAATCATTTTCAGCAAAATTACCAAAACAGAATTTTGTTGAACAACTTAGTCCAATATCATCATAAATCATCATTTAACCATAAATACATGATTAAACCATGATTAATCCTTTAAAATTCCTTTTGGACGAAAATGAACAGTACCCTAACCTTCATGAAGACTCATCCAAACAACAAACCAATCGGTTCAAAATGAAACTTACGCTTACCTCTATACGTTTCCACAATCGGTTCGGAAATCCGGCAGTACTTTGTCTGGTGAGATGGCACCAAATACCTCCAAATGAAAATCTGAAACCGTAGAAATGAAGCTTAGGATGAGTAAAAGAAGGTTTGTGAAGGAAATTTTAGGAGAAAACACTGATTCGGTAGTGTTTCGGTGGATTGAACTCAAGAACATTCACTATTCATGTTTTCTCTTTCCTCTAACTATTTCTCAACGTTTTTTCTGATTTCTTCCTATTTTTGCTGGTGATAAATGAAATAATAGAGTTTAAAGAAAGTCATAAATGTGTTCCAACATGTGTCACAATCTTATGGTGCCACATATTCGGTGATTTAGCCAAACGGTGACACGTGTCCTTTCTTTTAATCAAATAGGTCTTGAGCTGTCCTAATGGTCAGGGAAAGTGAGAGTCCGATGATTTTTCCCCGGCTCCTGAGCTCGGTGTTTGGGAAAATTAGTCGGGTGACCAGACCAGAGTCCGGTGGATTTCCCCGGCTTGGGGCAACGTGGCACCCTCCGGTGATGACAACTCAAAAGCTAAAGTAACTTTGTCAAAAAGAGGAAACAAGTGTCACGCTCTTATTCGGCCAACACATTAAAGTCAAAAGCACATTTTCTCTTCTTCCTTAAGATGATGCCATATGTCCCTTATATGGGACCCATCCCTATCTCTTCCCTCCACCTAACTATCCACTTTATCAGGGAAAGGAAAGTCAGGGAATTTTCCCCGGGTTCACCTACGAGGTGTCCTCCTTCGTGGTCCCTACACAAAGTAAGATTATTTCATTTAATTATTACTTTATGACAACCAATAAAATCTTGCTAAGTGTCCTCTTTATCAAAATAACACTGTATACACAACACTGGCACCGGTGAATTTTCTTCCGACTAATTACATTTACAAGAAGTTCTTGTTATTCATATTTCAGTATGTTACAAACGGGGGTTTCGGAATCCTAATGAGGCCTTCAATTTTTATCATTCAAGTTTGAGGTGCATAATAGAAAGGACTTTTAGAGTACAGAAAAATAGGTTTGAAATCTTGCAAAAAATGCGCAAGTATAGCTTCAACACGCAAGTCCGCATTGTCTGTGCCACAATAGTTATACACAATTTCATTAGAAGAAATTCCCAAAGAGATGTGAACTTTAGGGATGCAGAAAATGAGAATTTAGTTAATATAGATAATAGTCAAGATTAAGAGGCACCGTCGAAAAATTATCTTCGGACATCTTCAACCCAAATGAATCATGTTCGTGACACCATCAGGGACCTAATTGTACGGGACCTTTGAGATTATTAGTTATGTTATATTTTACTGTATCAAAAACTCTAACTTTCTATCATTTCTAATTTATTTTCATTTTCATTGTAATTTAATTATGTATTTTACCATTATAAAATTTTCAAAGTTACTTTTTTCACATTTAGTAAATTTTATATTTTTTTCTTAAATATCATAAAAGTCACTTATGAAAAAGCCTAACAAAACATCTTTCATTTTCATAAAAGCACTTACGCAATCGCCAATCCAAACATAAATAACTTACACAATCTGACTTTTACCCAATCTGACTTTTCCATAAGTTATATTGCAATAAGCTCTTTTTCTCATCGCTATTCCAAACACACCCAATAACTCTTATTTCAACTTTTGATGACAATCGAATATCAATTGAGACATTAATGACTTTCAAACTAAATGCCCCTTTGACTTTCATAAATGATATATTAATAAAATTCATAAATAAGCAACCAGAATATGAATAGATATTTTTGCAAAGGTGGAAAATGAAGTTTTCATACATTCTTTAATAATTGTGAGATTAATACTACAATAATTACAATTGGGGTATTAATCAAGAAATTAAAAATATTTTAAAATAATATTTTTTACTTTAAAAATAAATTGGTTTTTGATTTTCATGAATGATAATATTTATCGCATGAGCAACCAATTAGATCTAAAACAAAAATTCACTATTTTTTAAAATGCATTAAATGTTTTTTGAAATATATAAAAATAAAGTTTATGGAATATTATCAATTGGTATATTAATCGGGATACTAATATGACAATAACTCTTATTTCAACTTTTCATGAAAATTAGATATTGATCAGATATTGACCACTTTAAAATTAAATTTTCTTTTGATCTTTAAAAATGATAGTAATTAACTTTATAAGTAACTAACTGGATTTTCAAAGAATACATTCATAACTTTTAAAATGAATAAAGATGGAGATTTCTACTAGACTAGCTTTTATTATTATACATATTAAATAGGTAATGTTATCACCTCCGCCAACACTCCCCTTGCAAAGCATGAAGAATATATAGGGTCTGTTTGTGAACGCGTTAGATAGAGGCTACCGCGCATTTCGCCAGAAAAGCCATGGTGTTACAATGCGAGAGTGTTTGAGAATGTGTTGAAGATCACTCCGCTTCTCCCCTCAACGCCACGTCTTAGAGAAGCTATTATTTTGAGCTTCTGAGCCACGGTAGAGGGAAACATTGAATGCCAAATGAGGTGACTGTTGGAGCATAAATGAACCATCTCTTCTTCCTCTCCTCAAAACCCAACTTTCCTCTATGATCTGTGGTTACTAGTAGTTCGGCGGTTCTGTTCAGTGGTTCGGTGGAATGAACTCGCCTTAAAGTTTAAAGACAACGCTGGAAGAGCACAAAAGAGGGATGGGTGGTGGTGAACAAAGCTCCAACGATGGAGGGAGGAGTGGTTGTTGGTGTGGTGTGTGAGAGAGAGAGACGACTGTGGTTGTGTGTAGGAGAGGTGGCAGTTGGAGGTGAATATCAAAACAGAGGAAAGAAAAGAAAGGTCCAGAGATATCTTAGTTGGTTATCTGGAAGAAATGTAGGTGACTTGATGATGTCTGGACGTCGGAGAAGACAAGTTTCTGATAGTAGGTGGTTGGATAGTGTTGGAGTGTCGGCGAGAATGGAGAAACAGTGATGAGGAACAAAGATGTGATGGTAATGAAAAGAGGACGGAGGCGACATAGTTGATGCTGGTAGTAGCAAAAAGGGAGGAAGACGGTGGTTCTAGTTTCTCTTCTTTGGTGATGGTGGTGTGAACTCCTCGTTTCATGCTTAAGGTCCCCCTAGCTCTCGTCTCTCGCGGTCTCTCTCTTCTCTTTGGTTTCTGGTTCTCTGAAACTGAGCTTTACTAACAGCAATGGTGAAGAAAGAAGCTTGCCGCCAGCGACAAGAGAAGGTGAAGGAAGAAGGCATTTAAAGGTGGTGATTCGGATGATGTTTTTAAAGAAGGAAAAGATGGAGGTAGTGGTGTTTATATATATATAAGGCTTGCCATCAATGATAGTCTGGAGTAAAGATATAAATATAAAATTAATTAAATTAATTAAATTAAATAATTATATTATATATATAAATTAATAATTATATATATAATTATTATTTAAATTAAATTAATTAAAAATATAAAAATACAAAATAATAAAACCACGATAGTCTCTATTCTATTTTTTTTAATAATAAATATTGATTTTTTTTATTTTAAAAATTTTATTTACATTTTTTCAAATTAATTATAACAATATATACAAACAACATACACATAATATTCAATAAAGACCATGCCCTTTCCAGTCATTTTTCATTTAAACGGGCTTTTCAAACGCTAATCCAAATAAGTTTAAAGTTAAAAAAAAGTCACTTCTCCCACCGTTAATCTAAACACAAATCACATTTATAATCTGACTTTTTTTTTCAATCCAACTTCATCTCCAAAATTCAGATTGAAAAAAAAGCTACTTCTCCATCGCTAATCCAAATAGGAACATAGCTTGTTAATTACTAAAAGGTGTTAAACTTAACTGCATTAATTAAAAGGAAAATCAATCAACTTTATCTATGAAATCTTGCAATACCCGCTTAAAAGCCTGTTTAACTAAAACTGGGTTTGGTAATTACATAAATAAATTAATCTACGCATAATTATATTTTACTCATTTAGTTAATACCCATTAAAGTAATTTCCTTTTTAAAAACAATTACAAATTATTCCCTCATATATATAATTTCTCTTTACTTTAGAAAGTTTGACCTCTTTAATAATAACTGCGGACTAAAATTATGCAACTCTTTTCTAAGTTATTCAATTTTATTATGATATTATTCCATTTAATTGCCAGTTTGAAGATAAGGTAATATAATAAATTGAATTTGAAAACAGACGTCAAGTCATTAATCATAAATCATAATCACTTAATAGACATTTCAATGCTATAAAAGTTCCATATGTTTACAGGAAAAAAATGTCTCCACTAATCTCTCTCTTCACTTCCTCTCCACTTAATTTTTCAATCATTTAATTGACTTTTAATGATTGAAATTTTATACTATATTGAAAACATTATTATAGTATTAAATGATAATAATATTTTTATAAAATAAATATCAACCATTAAAAATCAATCCAATGATAAAAAATTAAGTGGATGGAGAGAAAGTGGGGAGAGGGGTTAGTAGAAATATTCTTTTCCATTTCCGAGGGAGGGAGACTCAAGAAGTTGCAACCTATAATTTATCATGTTCTTGCTTTCATTATGACTTTGACGGACAAAAATAATAATGATTTAACAAAGAAATTAGATAATGATGGAGAATGAAATTTCGCCACTTGCTTTTACCTTCTTGATCGTGCAATTAAAGGCAAACTCCATTATGACAAAGATTATTTCATTCTCCATCATTATCTAATTTCTTTGTTAAATAATTGTTATTTTTGTCTTGGACATTATTATATTGGAAGTGCCTTTGTCATGTTCTTGCTTTCATTATGACTTTGAAGGACAATATACCCTCGTTATTTACTGGGGAATTAGCACCACTTGAGGCCTTTTATTAATGCTTTGCCTTTTTCATCACGTCTCTCTTGAATATTTTTCATATATTTTAATTCTTGGTAGAAGATTATGACTTTGTTGAAAAATGGAAATATATCATAACTTTCAAAAATTGTCTTATATTTATTTCTTATTAGAACTAAAATTTTAACACTTAATAATATAGAAAATATAAGAGAACTTCAGGAATTGGCTATAAAATAATTGTATTGCAAAAGAACTTCACGGTATATAACAAGCAAATTATAACTTCAGCAAATTAAGCAAGATATATATATATGTCTATCATCACCACGTAGATAGAGGACGTCAAATTTTTTTACTTAATTTAATCATGAGAAACTTTTTCATATACAATTTCTTTTGGTTAAAATCAGAGACCTAGCCTAATATTACAATCGTTCAGATCTAACCCTATCCATCTCCAGGCCAGATCCAGCCCTTCCTTCACTTATACCATTTGCTGGCCCTCATGGTCATGCATGAAGAGCACTTACCTACTCTGAACCACTCATCACATGGACGTTATTAGTTTTTTTTTTCTACGGCACAGGATAAGAAATAACAATTTTTTCCCTCTTTTTTTTTATACAAAAAAGTTTAGGCAAGTTGGGTCGCAAGCTCACCAGAGCCAGAGCATACCTCCGAGCTCAAAGAGTGCTTATAAAGGTACCTACAGATTACCCACTAATAAAGTTTTTAGATCAATGGGATTTGAACTTACAACATTATGATTATGAGCCAATCCCGTTACCAACTGGACTGACCTTTGTTGGCTTATTTTTTTTTAAAAGATTAAGATGCAAAAGTACCCATCAACATATAGACAATGTAAAAAAATGCCCATAAAACTTTTTCAGGTGCAAAAATACCTATGAACTTAAAAAAAAGACATAATTCTTATAAATAACATATGTTACTTATTGTGGTGGGACTCACCCTCTTCTTCTCCAACAAAATGTAACGGACGTTAGGTGGTTTTAACAGTGGACTCTTTTTTTCTTTGATTTTAAACTTCATGGGTATTTTTGTATTCGAGGAAAGTTTATAGGTAGTTTTACATATTGGGTATAAGTTATTGGGTATTTTGCACCTTAGTCCAAAAAAAAAAATTAATGAACTTTCAACATTGATTATGACGTTAACCAATGTAAAAATGGAAATTTTTGCGCCGTTCGCTCAACCAGTGCTAATACTCTCTCTGCATTAATGTAATTCAAGGAACTGATGATCCTGTTCAATTAGTTCTCACTAGCATTTCAAGTCACTCCACCCAAACAGATTAGGAAACCTTTTACTTATAAATTATTATTTATTGAATACTATATATTTATATGTTACATTATATAATGATCATAAATATGAAAACATATGCTGCGTATTACGTGGGCATAATGACAACAATCTATTTCATTTTTTAAAACGATCCCTTTCCACGCCTGAGCTGATCCCTTCATCTTTTTATGTTTTCAAAAGGAAGCCAGCGTTTGCCTGATGCAAATAAGAGGCACTTTATTAGCAACGATCGAATTAAATAGTAATAGAGACTGAAGGTGTAGGTCTAGGCATAAAGTATTCTCTCATATGCATGTAACACTAAAGTTTTATTAGGTTTAAAAGTACGGATTAAGTTTTAAAAATGGTGTAAAAATGCTACGATTGTTAACTCAAGCAACGTTGATAGTTCAGCAAACACATTAGTCAATATTATCCACACACAAAAACACATTAGTCAAGAAAGTGGTGAAAATTAGACATGAAGGTTCTGAAATCGTATAAAACTACCACATTTGTTAGGTCAATCAATGTTGCCCATTTGAAAAAATAGCCCTCACATGTGTTGTAGATAGTGTTTTCACTCCTAGCGGCCCCTTCTACCATTACAGGGTTTTCTTCACGACACAATAATAGCTACACGACCCTCTCATTTTCTTTAGTTTCTATGATGTTGATGGACATTATTGGAAGATTTGGATGCATTGATTTTCGAACCTCATCTTCTTCATTCTTATCTTTGTCTCCTTCTAGCTCATGGCTAATTATAACAACTGTGGCCTTTATCCACAACTCATTAACTCTAAGGCAAAATTGCTAACAACAAAGAACATGGCAACAAATAAGGCGGCTGGGGGAGGGTCAGCTTTGGCATCCAAGAGGTGTAGCCAGTGTGTTATATAGAAGTCCCCGAAGTGGTGGACGAGGCTGTTTGGACCGGAGATGTTGTGCAACGCATGAGGTCTGCTTGTTATGCGGTCATCGTTTGTTGACTTAACAATCGTGGCTTTTTGCACTATTTTGGAACCTTCATCGTATTGTTGCGCACCATTTTGGAATATTTCATGTGCATTTTTGCAATAATAGATAGATTTGCTCATTTAACCTTTTTTTTCCAATAACATTTACCCTACCCAATAAAATATTATAATGAATTTTGATTGCTATAATTTGTGATGGAAATTTTTGTTGACTCCGGTCCTAAATATAAGACAGAGTTAACTTTTTTAGAGATATTAAAAAAGCTAATTAAATTATTTTAAAATATTTATGTTTATCATTTTTTCTCTAAACTTTGTTGCCTAATTTATAAACTAGTATATAATCTAATGATATACAATATATAATATGATTAAATAACTTATTTAACCTTTAATCTCTCTAAAAAAAATTAACATGTCTTATATTTAATACTGAAGGAGTATCTTCAATAAAGTTGCTCGACATTATAATAATAGGCCCTTAATTTTGTACAAGTAAAATTCAGATTTGTTGCCAAATATGCGCGGAATAAGCACTATGTCGTGAACACGGGCCTCCTATAGATGCTTGGTTCCCATTCAATGATGATTGGCCCCTCTGTGGCACCCCATTTCACCATTCAAAAATCGCGGATCTAAAGCATATAAAGACTCATAAACTCAGGGAAATGCTTCTGCATGTCTTCCTCAGACTCCCATGTAGCTTCTCTAAGAGATAATCCCTTCTATACTACTTTGATGAACGGGATACTTCGGTATCTCAGTTGTTTCTCCTGCCGATCGATAATTCGGTCAGGTGTGACCTCATATATCATATCATCTCGTAGGTCAACCTCTTCATATTCGATCACATGCTCAGGATCAGGTTGATATTTCTTCAATTATGACATATGGAAGACCATGCAGCTTGCTCAAACTTATAAGTAAAGCTATTTGGTATGCTACTGGCCCAATCTTTGTCAAAATCTCGAAAGGACCAATATACCTCGGGTTCAACTTCTTTACGTTCATCGCTCTGCCAATGCCAGTAGTAGGCAAAACTTTCATGAATACGTGATTGCCAACCTCAAACTCAAGAGGTTTTCGCCTCTTGTCAGTATAGCTTTTCTGTCAGCTCTGTGCAGTTAGTAGCCTCTGCTTAATGAGTTTTATTTGCTCCATTGTTTGATCGACAATGTCTGGCACATACATCTGTCTCTCAGACAACTCTGTCCAGCATAAGGGCGATTGACATTTCCTTCCATGCAACGCTTCATAAGGAGCCATCTGAATGCTCGAATGATAGATGTTGTTGTATGCAAATTCCGCTAAAGGAAGGAATTGATCCTAACTACCTTTGAAATCAATCACACACACCCTGAGCATATCCTCTAGTATCTCGATTGTTCTTTCAGTTTGTCCATCTATTTAAGGATGATAGGCCTTACTGAATCGGAGCTTAGTACCTAAAGCCTCATGTATCACCTTCCAGAACTTGGAAGTGAATCGTGGATCTCTGTCTGATATAATGTTCTTCAGTGTACCGTACGTGGAGACATATAATCTCCTTAATATAAATATCTGTGAGCTTTTCGGGAGAATAGTGCACAATGATCAGGAAAAAATAGGTTGTCTTTGTGAATCGATCTATTATCACCCATATGGCATCATTATTCCGGACCTTAGGTAGTCTTATCACAAAATCCATAGTGATGCTCTCCCATTTCCATTCAGGAATTGCAGGGTTCTATAGTAGTCCTGATAGTCGTTGATGCTCAGCTTTGACTTTCGGGCACGTAAGGCAACGAGCAATGAATCTTGTCACGTCCCTTTTCAAACCTGGCCACCAATATATGGACTTCAAATTATGGTACATTTTAGTCGCTCATGGGTATAGAGTGTATTTACTCTTATGTGCCTTCTCCAGGATCTATCATTTTAGTTCTTCTTGTGATGGTGTGTATATCCGCTTGTGGTACTGGACTAATCCACTCGGTGATAAATCATACTCTTGAGTTTCTCCTTTCGCAATCATGTCTTTGATAGATTGAGCACGTTTATCTTGCTTCTGAGCTTCTTCTATTATCACTCTCAAATCATTCTCTATCTGACTAACATTGTGGTTACTAATTAGTATCTATTTTGAGAGATTGAGATCTCAAAAGTTCTTGATTAACTTCTACTCATGAACCATAAGGACTGCTACCTGCACTATATTGCGGCTCAATGCATCAGCCACGACGTTGGCCTTGCCTGGATGATACTTGATCTCTTAATTATAGTTTTTGAGCAACCCTATCTACATGCGCTGTCGCATATTGAGCTCTTTTTTATCATATAGATATTTTAAACTCTTGTGGTCACAGTACAGCTCTACGGTTTCTCCATAGAGATAGTGTCTCCAGATCTTTAGTGCGAATACAATCATTGCTAACTCAAGATCATGCATGGGATATCGTTGTTCGTGATGCTTCAATTGTCGAGATGTGTATGCCATAACATAGCCTTACTGCATTAGGACACATCCCAATCCATGCCCACTGGCATCTGTGTAAACCACAAAGGTTAATTGCAGATCTGGAATAGTCAAAATTGGTGCAGTCGTTAGCTTTCATTTCAACTCGGTAAAGCTCTCCTCGCAATGGTTGTCCCATACAAAATGTTGAGTCTTTCATGTCAACTTAGTTAATGGCAATGCTATCCTAGAGAAATTTGAAATGAATCATCGATAATAGCCTACGAGACCCAAAAAACTACATATCTCAAGTATTGTCTTTGGTCTCTTCCAGTTCAGTACTGCTTCTACTTTGTTCAGATTCACTGAGACCCCTTATTGTGAGACCACATAACCCAGATTTTTAACTTCTGAAAGCTAAAACTCACATTTTCTTAGCTTGGCATAGAGTTTCTTGCTCCTCAATGTGTTCAGTATGGTTCTCAAGTGGTGTTCATGCTCTGCTTGGCTCTGGGAATATACCAGAACATCATCAATGAAAACTGCCATAAAATTTTCCAAGTATGGACGAAAAATTTGACTCATGTAGTCCATGAATACTACAGGTGTATTAGTCAGTCCAAATGGCATTATGAGAAACTCATAATGGCCATATCGTGTTCTAAAAGCAGTTTTTGAAACATCATCTGCCTTCACCCTGAGTTGATGGTAACCTGATCTCAAGTTAATCTTTAAGAACATACAGGCTCTTGATAGTTGATTGAGCAAATCATCAATTCTAGGAAGTGGGTACTTATTCTTGACAGTCACTTTGTTCAGTTCTCTGTAATCGATACAGAGTCGTAGGCTTCCATCTTTCTTTATCACGAATAGCACTGGAGCTCCCCATGGCCAAACACTGGGTCTAATAAACCCTTTTTCTAGCAGCTCTTTAATCTTCTTTTTCAGTTCTACCATCTCACTCGGCGCCATTCTGTATGGGGCTTTCGATATCGGCTCTACTCCAGACTTAGTTTCAATTGTAAACTCTACTTCCCTGTCCAGGGGTAATCCACTGATATCCTCCAGAAATACATCAAAAAACTCATTTACAACAGGGATATTCTCCAATGAAACGCCTGCTTCTGATTGCATGGAGAAAAACACAATATATCCCTAGCAACCCTTGTGTAAGCATTTCTTGGCCTCGGCTACGGAAAGAAAGTTCAAGTTGATTCCAATGTTGACCTTTGCTATTGGATTAGGGTAAATGACCCTTTTGTTTCCACAGTCTAGCATCACATTATTTGCAGTTAGCCAATCGATTCTGAGAATTACTTCAAGTTATTTCAGTAGCAAGCAAATTAGGTCAATTGTAGACTCATGCCCTTCGATGTTTACTATGCAATTCAAACAAACTTTTGTGGTGATGAACCCATTATCGTAGGCGTGGATACCGTCAAATCATAAGGTAATCGATGCATTCTCAGGCCGAGTCATCTTATGCAGTCATATGCAATGAATGAATGACTAGCTCCTGAATCAAACAATACTTGGACTAGATTGCCATTGAGAGAAATCAAACCTCTTATCAGCTCTGGAGATTTACAGGCTTCCTCGTGTATCAAAGCAAACACTCTGCCTTACACTTGTTGCCTTTGCTCTCTTGGCTCTTGTCACTGTCTACAATCCCTGGCAATATGCCCTGGTTTATTGCAATTGTAGCAGATAATCTGCCTAGGGGTGTCATTGCCTATTTCACTTGTGCGCAAGATTGGCCTAGATGGAGAGTATTCTTGCAATATTGGCAGATTCTGCTCCTAGATGGTCTTTGATTACCTCGGCTATCAGACTGGTTAGGCTTCTTATTGCTGCCACTCAGAGAACCACCCTGATATGGGAATTTTTGGGAGAAATTATTGCCACTAGGCGTAATCTTATTGCTTGTATTTCTCTGGGTGTGCAACTTCATCAGATTATGTTCAGTTAGTCGGCACTCTTCAACAGCTTTGTGAAATTCTTTAAAATGTCGGGACACGAATTTCTCCTTCAACTCTGGTTTCAGTTCCCTTATCATCATATCCAAACTCCATCCTTCATCTTTGCGAACATTCAAGTAGGAAGAGTATCTGGATAGACGAGTATATCTGGCCAGGTAGTCATCAAAACTTTCCTTGTCGCCCTACTGAATAGTCAGGTATTCAGTTTCCTTAGCTAGTCTCACTGATCAGGGAAAATATTTCTCATTGAATTTTTCTTGGAATACTTCCTACGTCAGGGGAATGTTTCATGCTTGTAGGATCGCTTCAGTGCTTTCCCACCATCGATCAGCATCACCCTCCAGCTTATAGATCACTAGACGGGCTTTAATGTCGTTAGAGCATTCTAAGATTCTGAACATTTTCTCTAAACGAGATAGCCAATTCTCTGCATTTTTAGGATCAAACTTTCTTGTGAAAACAATCAGCTGATGTTGATTCATTCGAGTTACCCACGTCTGCACACTCTCAGCTTCAACAATCAGAACCTCGGGTACCACTAGCTCAGGCTCTGGAGGCTATAAGTGACCCATGTCCTGTACATCAAGATTATTATGGGCTTCTTCATCGGCATTCTTCTTTAGTTGCCCTTCTCTCATTTCATTATGAAGTTCATTCAACACGTTTTGTTGATCTAGCATCATACCCATCAATTGTTGTATCGGGTCAGGCCTAGCATTAGGTTCCTCATTATTATTTCCATGTCGGCCTCTACCTTGCCCACTACCTCAGCCTCTGCCATTTCATCGTACACGAGCCATCTCTATAATTCACTCTACATGAAAATAGGGAAGGAATAAATCTCATATGGAAGCAAAGGCGTTTTTATCCTTTCACAATAATTTGGGTACATGAATTTATCATACATAATATTTAACATAATCATACATTTCACATAGCATGTATACTCAACCTATGTATGATAGTTACTAATCATATCAAAGCATTGTACAAAATTACTTTTTATATGTTGTTCACTTATCTCTGAACTCGAGTTTGAACTCAAGAACTTGAGTTATGACTCATCACTCGAGTCCTCCAAATCTCAATCGAGTCCAGGTGATTTTCAACTTTATACACGCCATGGAAACTTGCACTCGAGTTCACCATGTCACAATTGAGTTCTTCGGCTTACACTCGAGTCCCGGGAGTGTGGATATGGAAGTTTGTTCTAGAAAGCTCTTAGATATCATCAGCTAAACATCACACTTGAGTTCAGCATTCAACACTTGATTTATGGGGATTTAGCTCACACTCGAGTTCCTCAGCTATGGATAGCTGGTTACACTTCATAATTCACTCCCAATTCACTCCTAGCTTACTCATTCCATGTTTTCCCCCATGATATCAACCTTAGGTAGTTTCCAAGTACCAAACCTCCTATCCCTATGTAAACAATACCATGTCAATACAGCATTTTTCCAAAACTGCTTTATGCTTATGTATATGCTTATGGCTCTGATACCAAAACTGTAACGCCTCATTTCACCATTCAAAAATCACAGATCTAAAGCATATAAAGACTCATAAAGCGTACAACATGGCGAAAACATATTAATACATGGTACAAGTTTATATTTACCGGAGGTTACCCCATAGGGTTTATTAACACATATATACACATGTACAAATAAAATAACTCAAAACTCTTAAATACATGCGAACATCTATGGCTGCCATAAAAAAGTTTCAGGATCCTAGTCACCGGTAGTCGCTGCTTTGCCTTTAGAGTTGCCCGCTTCAGCTGAAATGGTTTTTGTTGTGGGGAAAGAATGAGATTCAAGAGAATCTCAGTAGCAACATGCTTACAAACATATAAAATGTGAAAATAGATATGCAATGTTATGACATGTAAGATTATCAAACGAATGTGTGTACACTTGCCCAAGGTCAAACGACTTATTTGCTCCTTGGTCAACTTGGCGCCCCTATCGGGTCCATGACCACAACATGGCAAATGGGTGTGTCTAGGATACTAGCTCATGTTACAATATATGACATTCATAATGGCATCATATATTATTTGTAAGAAGGATGTTACTACCTGGTTGTTTTCCTTTAGGGTCCTTTTCTCGTTTTTTAGAGCTCAGGAAAGCCTTGGACTTCGGACCTTCACCAAGTCCTACATTTTCCAATACATCATAGATGAGTCACTACTCATTCAAACATCACCTAATCTTAGGTTATTGGTTAACTTAGCTTTTCAACGCTAAATTACCAAAATGCCCATGTAGACCCCGGTCTACTAGACCTTATCAAAATTTATGACTCGACTATTCCTACACAATTTCATGTGTAGAATCCATTTTTGACCTCAAATTGGTCAAATTCAAGTTAAATGATGAAAATGCCCTTGGTAGCCCTTTCCTTTATGTTTTAAAGGATAGTTTGGCTATTCCTCATTCTGGGGCTTTTCTCACTTCGTCAGCAACATATACTCTACACAATTTTATCATCTAAACCTAATGGAATCATCTGAATGATCAAATTCCATCTCATTTACCACGTTTAATACAGGGCCTAGATTTTAGGTTCTTAGAAACATTATGTGGGTTTCTTGTTATGTCTTACTTAATCACCTCCTTTCTACTTATAATAAACCTATTAGCTATTTAGACATTTATTGGATAAGTTTTGGAGAAACTTGGACAATAAGGTCCTTTAGGTTTCATTATCCATCTTTCACCAAAACAACCAAACCAAACTAAAAATAGCACTAATAGCATGTACCATACAATGAGAATCATGTTTGAAGGTCTACCTGTAAATTTCTCAACTTTATCTCTCCTCAATGTCTAAGTTCTCTCTCTCCCTCCTCTTGGAAGCTCTTGAAAATCTTGGTTCCAAGGAAGAAGAAGTGAGTAGGAGAGATCATAGTAGGATTAGGAAGCAAGAATCACAAGTTCATGACTTCCTTACCTTGAGTTTGAAGAATCCCTAGCCTTCTTGCTCTTCCACTACCTCAACTCTCTCTCTCTCTCGTTCGTTCTGATCAGTTGGCATGAGAATGGAATGAAGAATAAATAGAATGGATGAAGGGAAATAATATATGTTTAGTTAAATTGCTTAATACATGTGGTACTATTCCATTAGTCCATAATTTCCATTCCTTGTTTTCATATTTCATTACCCTTCTTGCTTCTTCATTCAGCCAAAATTTCATGAGAATTGAGGGAAAATATTGGGCTCAACTATCCCATTGTCATATTGTAATAGATTGACTTTTGTTCTTTGACTTTTGACTAGTTCGCCTTACTTGATAATAATTCATCAAAATAGGCTTATTAGTTGTCAAGTATCCATTTACCTCTTTTTAGTGCTCATATATCCAAAATTATTAGGAAGATAAGGGAAAAATATTTGTTTCCCACTTTGTAGCAAAATTATCGTTTTGCCTCTACTTTTAATGACTTATCAAAATAAATCATTTCTTACTTCTTTCTTTTGGTTTAAGCAATTTTTGACATGTATGATAGGCCTTTAATCATATCATTTCATATTTTAATTTTGGTTACGATAGTAGGCCTTTTAGTGGACATTAATTGCTCCTTTGTGTCCTTTCTTAGCCGAATTATGTGTAACTGATAATTGATATTATGGTAAATTTATACACACCACAATTCAGCATTTTATTCCATTAGATGTAGTAATTACATAGGAGGAATATTGGTGATTAAAAAATGGGGTGTTACATCCTCCACTCCCAAATGTGATATATTAATATTTGATATATTCTTATATTGATATATTAGATATCCCATATTAATATTTGATATATTTCATATATCTTAGAAGTATATTGTTATATTTAATATTTAATCAAATTCATTTAGATTAGATTAGGTTAGATTTTAGAATCAGTTTAAGCTATGTTTTTCTTATAAAGACTCTTGTACCCTCATTGATTCAATAATTAAGGATTCAATAATAATATTTAGCTCTTGTTTCCTCTATAATTTAATCCTTCAAATTCTAACATATTATTAAAGCTAACTTTATTTGAATGGACAGTCTTGTCTTACATCAATAATTAGATGGAAGGCTGCTTAATATTTGGATGGCTTATGGGATTGGTTTACTTTCGGATGTCAAGTATAACACCCCAAATTTTAAGACAAGAGAATTGAGAATAAGCTAATTTAAGAGGACTACTAGGCCCTAGTTTAGCCAGTATCCCAAATAGGCATGAGTAATTCCAGTGAATTACTATGTGGTAGTCGTGATCGTGTGATGATTTTCCAATAGAGAATAACGTAAGGTCAAAATAGTAATTTTGTCATAAAGAAAGAAATGAGTATTTTTCCCAATGATTTGAGTGAGATGGGAATTAAAAAGGAGGGAAACGAACTCTAAGTAAATTAATATGCAAGAAAAGTCAAGAGTCATGGAGCATAAGGCTACAATTAACCACTTGTAAGGTGGTATAATGGGATAGTTTGAGAATGATAATTCTCTCTATGTATCTCATTATTTTAGTGGATGAAGAAGTAAGACAAAGGAAATGAATTATTACGCAAGAAAGCTAAAGAAGTGGACTAATAAGTTTGACCACATAAGAGTAACCTTTAATGACTCATCACTCTTCATCCTTTCCTTCTTATTTCTGTGTGCCAATTGAATTAGATAAGAACGCAGAAAGAACAAGAAATGAAGAGAACAGAGAACGAGAACGGAGAAACGAGAATGGAGGAGAGAGAGAAATCTTCAGAAGGCTGAAACACTATCAAAACGGCGTCTACTCTCCAAGTACCCTTCACAAACATTCTTCTACTCATCACAAGCTACAATTCTATGGATTCAGATTCTCGATTGGAGGTCGTTGGTGCCGTCTTGCCAGTCAGAGGGTCACCAGAATTCCGAACCGAATTCATAAACAAGTTAAGGTAAGCGTATGCTTCCTTCTGACCATTTCGGTTTGTTGATTGGATGAGTATGGTAGAAGTTGGGTACTATTCATCTCTTGTTCAACTAATGATTAAAGGGTCTAAATGATATCTAATGCTTGCCTAACTAGTTAATCATGTGATTAGAAGTAAAAAGGATATGTTTACGCAAGAGAACACGAAGAACTGACATAACTCTTCTGAGAACTCAAATATGGATGCTAATTGTGTGGCATGAAGAAGGAGTTAGAATTTCATCAATTGGGTGATTCCATTGAGTTCAGAAGAGCAAAATGAGTCAGGTTCATGTTGATGTCGAAGTGAGAAAAGGCCTAGGTTGTGAAATAACTGAATTGCCCTTAAAGTACTAAGTAATGGCTGCCCAGGGGTATTTTCATCATTTAGGGCATGAATTTGAGTAAACTGAAGTCACCAATGGATTCTACATACAAAATTATGTAGGATCACCTCAGGTCAATATTTTGGGTAAAGTACAAGTAATTGGGTACAAATGGGCATAAGCCAAGTCTTAGGGGTATTTTGATAATTATACAACTATGAGTCGAGCTAACCAATACTATGAGTCTAGAATGAGTTACGAGCAATCAATAACTCATTTATTCTAAATGTGTAATTTTAGAATATATCGATAGACGAGCCGAAATTAGAGTTGGACCAAGGACGAGCAAGGAAAGGACCTATTCCAGGTAGTAACATCCTTCTTACATATACTATGTGATGCCTAATATGAATGTCATACATGTAACATGAGCTAGTGTCCTAGACACACCCATTCACCATGTTGTGGTCAAGGACCCAACAGAGGCACCAAGTCGACCAAGGGCAGACGTAAAGTTTGACCTTGGGCTAGTGTATACACATACATTCGATCATCTTACATTTCATGACATTGCATATCTATTTTTGCATTCTATTTGTATGTAAGCATGTTACTACTAAGATTCCCCCGAATCTCACCCTTTCCATAAAAATGTAAGTTTCCAGCAGCAGGCAACGGCTCAAGGAGTATAAAAGTGATTTCTGTCAACTGGAGGTGGCAGACTAATACGAGAAGAGACGTTGGTTATTTGAAGGTTATGTATGGTTTAAGATCTGTAAATAGTTGTATACCCCTATTATGAGAACTATGTATGAATTCAAGCATGATCTATTATTTTTGTTATTGTAATAACATCAGTATATTTATTCTATTGTTGTGTGCCCTATATTGTGTAATCGCGACTCTGAGTAATGTAATTGTTGAGATGAGAGTCCCTACAATTCTTCCACATATGCTACTCTGAGCAATATCCCATGATGGGACTAGCTCGTTACAAGTTTTGGTATCAGAGACTGAGGGTCCTTACATCAAGCACTTTGTGTTGGCATTTGCTTTATTGAATAATATTTGCAAAGTGACTAGTAGGGATCAAAAATAAATTCTGGGTAGGTAACAAAAAATTATAATAATTATTATTGCTACTATAAGTGATAACTACATAATTATTAAATCAGTAATCAGTAGATTTTACTAAAACCAAAAAAAATATTACCTTAAGTAAACACTAGTCTAATTAATATAAATGCATGTATATAGCATTAAAATTAGGGAAAATTGTTGAAACATTTTCCCATTGCAATATTGCCCAAAGTTACCTAAGGACCAATAGGTTAGGTGCATCATCTCATCCCCAACTATGTGTATGTGTCTTCCATCTGTCTATATATTATATTATTAGAAATCATGTAGAAACAAATTAGTTTAACACCGTATAGGGCATTTGGTTATCAATATGCCTTTCAATGTTGTTAAGTTTAACAGTGTTAATTAAATTAATAGTTATCAATGGATTGATAAAGGTTTTGGTAGCTTTATAATTAATAATAGAGTTAATATAACTTTTGGTCCTTGAAGTTTAGCCCGATTTTGGTTTTGATCTCTTAAATTTGAAATCGGTGGTTTTTGTTCCTGAAGTTTGGCCCGATTTTGGTTTTAGTTCCTCAAGTTTGAAATCGGTGATTTTGATCCCTAAAGTTTGGTCCGATTTTAGTTTTGGTCCCTTAAGTTTGAAAAGGACTTGATATGTTACCCTCAACTTGAGGGACCAACATTTATAAACGGAGTAAATTTGAGGGATTAAAACTAAAATCAGGCTAAACTTCAGGGACCAAAACCACCACTACTACAAAAGATGCTTTTAGTGGCGTACCTCTAATGGCATTTTTTAAAGAAACGTCGTAGGTAATTTTTTTTATAAGGAACAAATAATATTATAAACTACAACGCTTTCTATTATAAACGTCATAACTTAGTAGTAGGATTGTATGGAACTTTGTTAAGAAACGCTATACAAGACCTTTATTTTAAAAAAAATAAACTAAGTATAAGCTATGGGGCTTTATAGTAAAGCGTCATAACTGGTATAAAGCCCAAAATATTTAAAATTATTCTCAACGTTAAATGCTACTTAGCTTGTATATAAATAATGAACATGTAGTCAGCAAACTTTCACACACTTATTTATTTCTCATGGTTTAGTTATGAATCAAAAATAAATAAGTAAAAATTTTAAAAATAAATTAACTAAATATAAAACTAAATCCAATTTTTTAATAATATTTTCCTTACGTGACCTTAGCTTGGATTCCCTGCCAAGGTTGAATAGTTTGCCCTTTGTAGGAGAATCCAAGCTAAGGTATATATAGATATGTTAGTATGAGTATGTGTGTGGATTCATTGATAATTAACTTAATAGCATAACTACACACACACACATATATACACATCCAAAGTACCAGTAGCAATAGCAAGAATAATTTGTAAAAAAAATTATCCAAAAAAAAAAATCTGCACTTTAGCTGGGCCGGCTAAGGTCCTTTAAATATTACATTAACCAGCGCTTCATGAAGCGCCGGCCTATATATAGAAAAAAAATATCGATATGCACCTTAGCCAGCACTTTCAAAAACAGTGCCGGCTAAGGTCCTTCAAATATTAATATATGGAAAAAAAAATTATCAATGTGCATCTTAGCCGGCGCTTTTTTTAGCATGGCCTTAGATGAAGTGCTGGCGCTAAGGCAATATATTGCCTAAGGAAATATGCATTAGCCGGTGCTTAAGGAAGAAGCACCAGTGCTAAGGTAATATCAATTGCCTTGGCTTAACGTGTGTGTGTGCGCGCGCGCGCGTATAATATTATAATATATATATTATATGTTGTTTATAGTATTATATAATATATAATATTACATATTTTTTAAGGTAATATATATCTATTTGACTTCAACGACGCTTGTTCAATTAAGGCCATTGTTTTTTTTTCTCAATTATTGAAAGCTATGACGCTTGTTTAGAAAAGCGCCAAAGCTTCTCTATACTTTGTATACCACTTATACATCAAGCGTCATATAAGGTTCTATTTTAACTTTTCACCAGCCCGCCATTATCATTTTCCTCGCATGCCTTCCAACTCTTAATTTCCTATAACTTTATTACTCCACCATCTTGTCTTATCCCTTCAGTGTTGGGATTGGTAGGCACACAACGGAAGAATTAAAATTTAAAATTGTAAAAGTTTACCAATCCCAATTGCGGATCTATCAAAGGCATTTAAATCGAGTTAGAAAGAGTCGTACCTTATTCATGTTTGTTTGAATACCCATAATCATCAATGTATTACGAGTTATTAAATCTCCATGCTTGGATGCTCCTGAACTCATTTCCCCGACATCTACATGTCCGCTAATTCTTCTTAAAAGAGCATCAAACTCTATGAGTGTGAGATTAACCATCCCCAACATCAACATGTTCGCTAGTTCTTCTTTAGAGTTTTGGCTTCTGGATCTTGAGGAGCTAACTACTCAAATTAGCTCCCTCTACTGGTATCCACACAAACAGGACCCAACACCGGTAGCGTGCCTGCGCCTACAATGTCCTTCTAGGGTTTTCTTGCGACTCTCTATTTTTTCATCATTTGTAGAAAACCCTAGCTCTCATCTTTTATAACTAGTCAGGGTTATCTATTTTTGATAGATATTGGATTTTTAAAATTAATCTTAATTAATTTCAAAATCCTTATCATATCAATTAACACTTAATTGTTTTGATAAGCTAATTAAATAAATATGGTTTAATTAAATATGTCCAATAGTTTTAATTTAACCTATTTATTTAATTAGAATAAAGAGACAATCGAATTAGATTTAATTTATCTTCATAAATTAAATCTGAGATATTATCATATAATATCTTTATATATACACAATATAATAATATTATCATATATTTAATATATATTATCAAATAATATATATTATATATATATATATAATATAATATTATCATATAATATAATCTTATCATATATATAATATATATTATCAAATAATATATATTATATATGTATGTATGTATTTCAAAAATACATATGTGTATATATAATATTATTATTTTTCTTTTCTAATATAAATATACATACAAACACACACACATATAAATATTTATCAAATAAATATTCACATAACATATGTATATAATAAATATATATAGATATAAAATCCGTCCACCCTAGATTAAACATTATATTCATTGAATCTTAGACGCATCTTAGATTCAATGAATCTGGACATTATAGCTCGTGTTGGGCTATTCTTGTGTGCAACCCTGTAGGCCCATATGAACTTGGCAGTAGGCCAATGACTGTACTAACCCACAAGTCGTAAGCGGCCTCTAGCAAGACATTACGACTACCCAATTCATATAAGGATCAATAATACGATACAACCTGTTGTATAACCATATCACGTCCCTTTTGTCACATGATATTTCGGTCAAGGATGAGGCATGGAGAATGTCATCCTCCTATTCCTGACCATTACTTTCTCGATCCCTTAGTAGTCTGACTATAGAAATGGAAACTCTTTTCCATCGTAGTATGGAAATACATTTCTCAGACTCACTCATTGAGGGGCCTAGTAATATCTCTCTACTAATGTGAGGGACAAATTCCATCTTGACCATTCACATTCCTCTGCATGAAAACCAGTAAGCCTAATTGTAGCCTTTATCATCACCTGGTTAAAGGTGACTTTTAACTAAGTCAAAGCTTAGTGACTCTCATGTAGGAATCCATGATGATCTCATGTCAAAGGGCATTGTGACGTGGTTATACATGAGATAAGCTTATGACTTGATCCATGTAGCTTTCTCATAGCGGGTTGGTCCAGCACCTTGTACTCCTACAAGTGCCTAAGACTTTGCTTCGTATCCCCATACCTTATCATAGTCATACTGGTCTTCTTTCATCTTTGCTCCCACATAGATGACCGACCAGGGACATTTAGGACAATCATTATGATTTATCCAAGAATACAATTATCACAGTGAACATGTGAATAATGTGATAACTAAATGGAGAAATTCATTGAATAACAATGTTCAAAGTATAATGATTGGACTCTAGGGCACAATTTCCAACATTCAATCCCCACTCTATTGTATTGGTCCTCATTTCCTACAGAAGTCCCTTAGCTTGTAAATGTTTCTTTTATATATAGAAGCTTAAATCTGTACGTTTTCTTCTTCTTTTTAGTTAAAATCTGTCTTAAATATTATATGTATGCTTCATTTTTTTCCCAGTTATTTACTTGAAGTTTCAACTCTGCCTTCCTAAACTTCCTATACATTGTAAGTTTGTTAATTTTTAAGCTTAAATCTGTATGTTTTATTATTCTTCTTTTTTTAAGTTAAAATCTGTCATGAATATTATATGTATGCTTAATTTTTTTTCCAAGTATTTACTTGGAGTTCTTCTATGCTTGATATATGAAGATGGAAATTCAATATTGCAAAGGATACCTGCAAGTTTGATGATGGATTTGAATGTAAATACAGATCAAGGGTTTCATTAGGAAAAAAAATTACGCAAAATTATTTTTTTGTTTTTAAAAAAAGACCTTCTAGGGTTCTTTTGTGGAGAAGCATCGTAGGAAGTGTATTTTTTTAAAAAAAAACCTTCGGCGCTTTTAGAAATTTAAGAAGCACCATAGGTTGCTTTATGGCACTAGAAGCTACGGCGTTTCTCAAGCGTCATAATATTTATAAAAATAAACGTCGTCTATAGTGTTTTTTTGTAGTAGTGCACCGATTTCAAACTTGAGGGACTAAAACCAAAATCGACTCAAACTTTAGGGACTAAAACCACCAATTTCAAACTTGAGAGACCAAAACCAAAATTAGGCCAAACTTCAAAGACCAAAAGTTATATTAACCCTTAATAATAATTATTAATTGACAGTTAATAAATATAATTAATAATGAAAAACAAATACCATTACTAATCTTGATTATATAATATGTAATTATTTGGGAGGGAGACTTAATGTAATATCCCAAATTTTGGGACTAAAGGCTAGGGAATAAGCTTGAATAAAGTAGACTACCAAGCCCACATTAGTAAGAGTCTCAGGAATGTAAGATATAGAAAGACTCTCAGGGACTTATGATTTGGCCTTATCGGGAAAATGGCTTAGTATTTGGAAGCAGTATGATTAGAATATCAGTGCAGATGTGCACAAAACACATACACAATGTCATTGGGTTGGTAGAAAGACACCATCCAACTATGTCATGAGGTAAGGGACCAATTAGTTGGGCGGAATAAGCCGATGTAGGTGTGCACATGCCATTTTCAGGACATATATGAGTACCCTGCGTTTTTGAAGTGGACATCGGTATGTGGTGCCATGTGGGGCCTACATACATAATCTGACTTGGTGACATTTGATGGGCTTCGGTATGAGGGTCGTAATCCCGAGTAAAGCCGAGCCGACACCGATAAAGTAACTTTAATAAAGTAATGATGTCTCATGATGACTAACTTTTGTGTTGGCTTTCTTGAGAAAATGACACATGACACTTAATCATGACAAAGGACAAGCCACTTTTATGTTGGAAGATTGAGGAGGTGACAAGTGTCCCTCATCATTACCATCACCTTTATGCTTTTGTGTTGGCACCTTCGGAGCTCGCCACCTAGCACTGAAGTTTAGGGAATCCTCTGGTATCCAGTTCGGTCACATACTAGACTTCTCGAACACCAAACCCAAGAGTCTAGGGAAATTGTTAGAGCTCTCCCTTTCCCTGACAATATGGTGCCACCTAAGAGAAAGAAAAGAGGTGGGACCCATTTTATTAAAAGAAGTGACACGTGTCACCAAATCATTGGTTTATCGAACATGTGGCACTGTAGGGTTATGACACGTAGAACAAGCTTTCCCAAGAATCCTCCTTAGCCATTTATTCAGTCAAATGGCTGAAAAGTAAAGGGAAATCAGATTGAGAATGAAAGAACATGGAAGAAGAGAGAGAGGTGAGTGAATAGTATTTTCCAAAAACTTCAATCGGCTGAAACGCTACCGAATTGGTGTTTTCTCTCAAAACACCCTTCACAAACCTTCTTTTACTTATCCCAAGCTTCATTTCTATGGTTTTGGATTTTCATTTGGAGGTGTTTGGTGCCATCTCGCCAGCCGGAGTACTGCCAAAATTTCAAACCGACTGCGGAAACTCGTAGAGGTAAGCGTAAGCTTCCTTTTAAACTGATTGGTTTGTTGTTTGGATGAGTTTTTGTAAGGGTGTGATACTGTTCATTTTCGTCCAAGGGGTGTTTTTGAGGTTTAATCATGGTTTAATCATGTATTTATGGTTAGATTATGATTAATGATGAGATTGGACCAAGTTGTTGGACAAAACTCTATTTTTGGTAATTTTGGTTGATTGGTGGTTCTGTTTGGTCAGAGGGGAAGGGCTGAAACTTTGGGATTTTGATGATTTTGATCATCCCATTATGTTTTACACACAAAAAATTGTGTGGAAAAAGCCTTGATTATGAATTTTGAATCACTAGGACACAAGTTGTAACTTTGTGAATTTCTACCTTGTTAAGGTTCCTGCGTGACAGTCATCTTGTGTGGTGGTTTTGAGTGACTAAATGATTTCCAAATCTTGTGAAACTTTCCAATATGAAAGTAGACTTATCAAACTTTCCTATGCTATGCTTATTTTTCCTAAGTCAATTTACTTTATTACATTATCTTTAAAATAGGGTAAATCTATTTTTCTTTTCTTTTTTTTTTTGGTTGATTAACAATGCTCCCATGTGAAGCACTTCGGAGTCAATGTGTAAAATTATAGAACATGTTTTTTAAATATTAAATTGATAGTATGAAATTAATTGTTAATCAAATGAAAAATTAACCATTAAGCCCAAATTTGCTCAAATTAATATAACTTATTGCACTAATAACCTATTAAATTAAGATTTTGAAATTCTTAGGCAGTAGAAAATGATTAGAGATATCTACAATCATGAAAGATGAAGTTCTTAGGTATTTTTGGCCATTCTCATATGGGGATAGGGGTGTCTTTACTAACATTTCTCTCCACTTTGTCAAACCCCTTAACATTTTGATATTCACAGTGTGATAAGCATAAAGTTCCATATGAGATACAAAAACAACGGAAACATACTGATATTAAGTGCAAGTTTACATTACATGAGAATCCCCATAGGGTTTGTTAAATATATATATATATATATAAATGTACAGAGAATTCTATAAGTAGCAAAAAGTACAAGCAAAAATAATTGTAACGGCAACAGAGAGCTCTGGGACCCTAATCACCAGAAGCCACCGTCTTGTCTTTCGAGCCGCCCGCTTCCGCTGTGATGTTTTGTTTTGAAAAAGAATGAGATTCGAGGGAATCTCAGTAGTAACATGCTTACAAACATACATAATGTAAAAATAGATATGTAATGTCATGTCATGTAAGATGATCGAAACTATATGTGTGTACACTTGCCCAAGGTCAAACTATATGTTTGCCCTTTGGTCTACTTGGCGCCCTTGTTGGGTCCCTAACCACAACATGACAGATTTGTGTGTCCAAGACACTAACTTATATTACAGTGAATGACATATACAAGCATAATAGGCATAACATAATATATGTAAGAAGTTACTACCACTATTGCAAAAAACACTTTTTAGACTGGTTAAAAAAGATATTTTAGACCGATTCTGGAAATAATCTTGATATAGCTGGTCTAAAAATTCTGTGACTTTTTAGACCGGTTAAAAAAATGATCTAAAAGTCATAACTTTTAAGACCGGTTGTGATCATAACCGGTCTTAAAAGTCTGACAATAAGATTGTAAACTACAAAAGACAACCTTTAAGACCGGTTTTGTTGACAACCGCTCTTAAAAATACGATTTTTATTATTATTATTTTTTGTTTCAACCTTGCCCAGGCCAGTAAGACATTTTAACGATAATCCCCTTTCCACACAAGCAACAACACATATATATTAACAATCAGAAGTAATGGCAGTAGCATTACTACACCCACATTTCACAGAAGCAACATTATCAATAAAAATCATTCAAAATCAATACATTCAATTCCAATGACAACTGATAACACATTATCAACTCATTTAATTTTCAGCAATAATATCAACAATTTATCATCATTAAGTATTTTGATACACAATGAAGCACAATTTAACAATGATAGAAGGAAAATCTCAACATTGTTCACTTTCAATCCCAAAACTTCTAAGGAAAAGAGAGAGAAGAAAAATTTCTCATTATGTGTAAAAAATTCCTAAGCTTTACAGAAAAGTGGAAGAAAATATACAATAGTGATCCCATGACTGTATCAACAACTGCAACTAGTATCCCCAATATCCTAGAAATTGTCCTAAGTAGAGATATAAGCCAAGTTAGATATGAAAACCATAAGTATTATTAGAACAACATTGGATTAAAAAGCTTACTAATCTTGTAAAAGCTCATAGATGAATTCAGCACAACAGTTACGGATGAAATCAATATCTTCTTCAGGAAAGGGATCAGCAAGATCAAACATTTGTATCTGTAACACAAGCCAAACAAAACATTAACTTACTAACTTAAAAACAATAAAGTAATATAAAATTTTTGAAATATACATTTATTACCTCTTCGGTAAAATCAGTCTTTCCTAGGCTGATAATATTGTAAATTTGCCTCAAAATATAAAGACCACATAAGTTGGACCCCGGTGGTTGCCTACGACTCTGAAAAAGAGCATGACATCATCAAAGCATAGCTTATGGAACACATCTTAAAGAAAACAAATATGTACTAACCTTTGGCGTGACCCATATAGGGTCTTTTAAGTCACGAACATGCTTACCACACTTAGCGTGTAGGAATGTCCGCATAGCCCTATCATCAAAATCACAAAGATTACTTATCTTGCATACAAAATTTGCACACAAAAGGTAATAAAGCAAGAAAACTTACGAGTTCACGGTCTTCTTCAAGTCACTTCCTAGTTTCAAGTGAAGGGAGCATAGAAGGATGACTGTGTAACTAGCCTTACACAGAAGAACCAATTGCCAATGAGCCCTTTAAAAAAAGAGATGAATGTTAAGCAAATATAAAACATTATATGTGTTTTGGAATATAAATTTGTTTCTTACCCGTGCACATAAGGAACCAAGAAACAGTCAATTTCTGTTTCACTGAGCCTCTCTGATAAGTATCTATGTCTGATGGCGGAAGTGGTCCCTTTCTCTTGGGCTTGATGAGGGCACATGAATCCAAATTTATCGCTCTGCCCAGAGGAGACCAACCTATGATTCATGTACCTACAATAATGCAAGCACATAAATCAAAGTTAAACAGCGTAATTTTTAAAATATTTACTCCCAATCGAAGAAGATACTTACATTAAAAATAGTTGGACAATCCCAACCGTAAGATATTGTCTAGGAGCGACTAGAGACATTAAATCTTCCCTATCAATATAGCATGTTGCCCCTGACTTCCCAACAACTGAATCCATAGGCCAACTTCTTGGTAGGAAGGATGTATTGATGCCATCAGAATCACTTGCTACGTGCACATTCAATAAAGGTTGTGAAACTTCATGAGGGAAGGGAGCTGGACTTGGGACTCTGATCAGGGATTTCACAGCTAGAACAGAAACAAGGTTCTTCGGCCAAGATATGAAAGTACCCAGGACATCGATCACAATCTTGAACTCCTCAGAAGGGATAGGGACAGGTGCGTCTATGATGATAACCTCTTCAACTGACACCCTAACTTGATCATCTGTCATTTACTAGTGGTGAACAGTTTATCTCAGGTTATCTTCGATAAAAATGTCATAAGGCTCAGCAATTTCTTTTCTAGGACCCTCTGATGACTGCCCGACATTGCAACAACTCCCTTTAGTGCTCTTCTTTTTAGGATCAAGCAAATGTGCCTGGGGAGCACTGGTATCTTGTCTAGTGCTGACCATGGCATACACTTCCTCCTTCATCTTGCTTAAATGAGCATCCAATAGTTCATCAAATGATGCTTCTTCCTCGACCCTTGCTTCCACCCTCGCAGTAGCCAACATATGCTCCAATTCGTCTCTCGTCACTACATTTGAGGAACAGCGTGAGGGGACTCCAAAGTAATCCTTTATGCCCACCCCTCCTCCAACTCCCCTGACATGGCCTGGATGCTCACGTTTTCCAGTAGCAACTATAAGGATATCATCCCTCCCCTCCATCTTAAAGGATCTCTTGGCTTGCTTTTTTTGAATTTCCTCCTATGAGATATACAGAGAAGACATATGAGTAATGAAACATGTTTACTAAATAGTTAATAACAACAACGATACTTATAATTTTTTCATCGACTATATGAGACTGTTCACTCGTATATGACTCACTACTCTTTCAACAAGCATGCAACCACAATTCTTTGCGTCATAGTGGAGATGGTGGAGAAAGAAGAACAGAAGGATCGGATTGAGATGCTTCCTCCAATCTCTTCCGTTTGGCCGCCAACAAGTCCTTTTTGGACTTTACGTATCCCCCACGAGATATTGTATGGGGGCAATCATTCTTCCTACCACTCTTTTGTACTTTTTGCCTTCTTGCCTGCGAATAAGAAATTGGGACAAAAAAAAGGTTACAATCAGTATAGACGATTGATAAGAAAATAAAATAAAAAATAAGTTAACTCACCAAAGCCTCAGAGTAGTCCGAAGCCTCAAAAACTCTTGTCAGGTGGCTTCATCGATATATGAATACTTACTGCACGGAGTAGGATGAGGCTTACCAGCTTCCACATCGATATGCATGTAATTGTTGGCAAGATTCATCTTGAACTTCCTCCAGCGCTCACAACAATATGTCATAGTCTTGTTGTACAAGACTTCACTCTGAGGGATGTCGTAGGTGAGCTTTTATGCATATGTTAACACAGTTAGTGACAAATTTATGACAAATTTGATACTTATAACATACATAAGAGAACTATATACCTAAATAGGATCTCAAATATGTTGCTTCACTTTTTTGTCGACATTTCTCCACTCTTTTATCAAGATACTAGGCTTATTGCTTGCTAGGAGGCCGACAAAACTCCTATATCGGCTTACATTAGGCTTGATTGGTTTCCAATATTGATCAAACTCAATCGGTATCTTTTCACCGGCACTCCGACTGAGGGTAACGTCTCTCAACCGTGTGGCCCTCCTACCCCTCCGTACAGACTGGTTACTCGGTTCACTTTGATTCTGTCTCTGATTAATACTTGCTGGCTCGCTTTGATGAGCACTAGGTGACTCCTGAGCCTCCTTACTAGGACGCCTCAGATCCGTCATTGTTCTTTTAAGACAAATGTTAAGTTAGTAAGCTATAAAATAACTGTATATATAATCTAGATATAACTCATACTGATAATTACTTTAGATAGATAGCTAAGTTTTAAAGTAGATTTATAAAGAGATATCATCTCATATCCCTTCACGATGATCATTTCTTGTGCCGTGTTCATTATCTGTTTCATCTTCTTCATTCAATTCAGCAAGACCCCTAGAAAAAGAAAGAGTCTTGAGAAGATCATAATTTGTGCGACTTTCTTCATCAATATCAAAGACCATTTTTCCTTGGAGAGCTACAGACCACATTTTATTTGCCTAATCGGTAATATAGAACACTTGTTTCGCCTGATCTGCCATAATGAAAGGTTTCTCTCCAAAACTTCTGCTGTTCAGATCTACTAATGTAAATCATAACTGATCAATCTTCATACCATTATTAACATCAACCCACTTGCATTTGAAAATGGGAAATTTAATTTTAACATAGTCAACCACCAAAATCTCTCAATAACCCCATAATAAGGTATGACTGCTAATTTAGGGTTCTTATCTTTTGAACTAGAGACGTGCATATATTCAACCACTAATATAACACCACTGTTCTGGACAGTGGTCCTATCATCCAGGGACTTCGTGTAAAAGGTATAACCATTGATCACAAATGAAGTCCAACTTATGACATCAACCTCAGGACCACGTGCTAGCCATTTAATTGTATCATAAACAAATTCTTCTCTATCAACCTTATGTTTGAACTAATGTGTAAAAGTTCTCATATGCTGCCTAATTAACCTTTGTTCAGTCATTCAACTATTTGCTTTACGTACAATTTCTTTATGAGCATTCATGTAATCTTGAACTGCATCAACATTATTCAAGATGTACAAGTGGACTTGTTGTAATTCATCAAGATCCACACTCTTTACTGTAGCCCCGCGCCTACCCCCTTCTTCATTATGGTGTTTAGGAAGGCCGATATGTCCTACATTTGACAAATAATGTTGACAAAATTTCATGGCTTCTTCATAAACATATTTCTAAACAATAGATGCGTCAGGCCGGTTAGGGTTCTTCACATACCCTTTTAGGATTTTCATAATTGTTTCAATTGGGTATATCCACCGGAAATAGATAAGGCCACACAACTTTATCTCCCTTACTAGATGAACAATTAGATGTACTATGATGTCAAAAAAAGAAGGAAGAAAAAGCTTTTTAAGCTGGCACAAGATCATGTATCCTTTATTTTTCAATTCATCCAATCTTTCCATCTCAATGACTTTACTACAAATTGCATTGACGAAGAAATAAAGTTTAGTCAATATATGTTGAAGATCATATTCGACAATGCCTCGAATAGCTACTGAGAGTAGTTGTTGCATTAATACATGACAATCATGAGATTTTAGCCCTACTAACTTCAAGTCTTTCATCAACACAAGCTTCTTAAAATTTGAGGAATACCCTGACGGAACTTTGATTCCATGTAAACACTCAAAAAAAATTCTTTTCTCATCCTTGGATAAAGTATGACAAGCTGGAGGACAAAAGGTTCTCTTACCATATGGCCTCGGATGCAAGTCTTCTCGTATTCCCATTTCTTGCAAATCTAATCTTGCCTTCACGCCATCCTTAGAACTACCTTGTATGTTGAGCAGTGTCCCAACAATACTATCACATACGTTTTTCTCCACATGCATGAAGTCAATACAGTGTCTCACATCAAGATTGCGCCAATATAGAAGATTGAAGAAGACCGACCTCTTTTTCCATATATTTTTCTCATTTATACTCTTTGTAGCCTTACCGAAGATAACATTGATATTTTATACCTTTTTATAAACTTTCTCCCCAATCAATGCCTTCGGAGCATCTTCAAACTCTTGGCCACCAAAAAAAGCTTTCTTTAATCTATGATATGGGTGGCCCCATCTAAGGAATCTTCTATGGTCAAGATAAACGGTCTTTCTTCCATGTTGAAGTTGATGGTAGCATGTGCCTTCTTCACAAATCGGACATGCTTTGTGGCCTTTAACGCTATATCCTGATAAGTTTCTATATGCAGGGAAGTCATTTATAGTACAAAAGATCATGGCTCGCATTTTAAAAATCTCTTTCTTGTTAGCGGCAAAAACATCGACACCTTTATCCCACAACTCTTTCAAGTCTTCAATCAAGGGTTCTAGGTAAACATCTGTCATTTTTGGGTTGTTTTGGTCTCGAAATCAACATAGATAACATGATGCATTTTCGTTTCATACATAACAAAGGAGATAAGTTGTAAATTACCAACAGAACAAGCCATGAACTATGTATACTGCTTAGGCTACCATAAGGATTCATGCCATCCATGCTAAGCCCAAGTCTAAGGTTCCTAGGTTCTTCGCCGAAGGTAGGAAATAATTGATCAATTTTCTTCCATTAAGAAGAATCAGCCGAATGTTGAAGCTTTCCATCAGAAATCCTCTCATCTGCATGCCATCTTAAATTTTTGGCATCAATTTCATTAACAAACAGGCGTTTCAACCTCGGTATGATTGGAAGATACCACAACACTTTTGCAGGGGCCTTATTTAATTTGTACCTGGGGGTTTCACATATCGGGCACTGCTGCTTCTCTTCATGTTCTTTTTTGTACAATATGCAATCATTAGGGCATGTATGGATCTATTTATACTTCATCCCTAGTAAACACAGTATTTTCTTAGCATCATAGTATTGGCAAGGTAGCACATTATCATCTGGAAGCATGTCCTTAAAGGCCTCAAGTGTTTCTAAAAACCTCTTATCACTCCATCCATGTCGTGCTTTCAAACTTACCAATTTCAATACTGCTTTCAACAATTAGTATTTTGTGCACCCTAGGTATAACGGCTTCTCAGCATCACTGCACATATTACCGTATGCATGTGATTGCTCAAAAGCCTCTTCTCCTAGATCACAAATAATATCCTCTATCCGATCATCTAGATCAGTGTCATTATAATCAAAGGCTACTCCCCCTTGTTGAGTTGTGCTTGGAATTTCTAATTCTTCACTATGCCATACCCATACTGTATAACTCTTACAAAATCCTTCAAAAATTAAATGAGTATATATATCTGCAGCACTTAGTTGCTTCTCATTCAAACATTGTACACAAGAACAATAGAACATCCCACTATCATTACCAGAATTTCTTCTAGCAAATTCTGAAAAATCCCTCACCCCATTATCATATTCAACACTAGTCCGTTTAGCGTTTACCCAACTACGATCCATATATTTCAACACCTTTTTTTCCTTCTCTTCTGTATATTTTTTCCCATGGAAAAGGCAGGAGTATAATGAGAGTATGAAATCATTACACTCATCAAGTTACCTAGTTTAATAGAATTCTTCATCAGAATTCCTCATCAGATGTAATTATACTCTGTTCCATTTTCTTCAAGTATTTTTTCCCTTTCACAAAGTTATTATTTCTATTCAAGGGACCACTACAATTATATCTGATTTTGAAGACATAAATAACAAAATTGTTAGATTCAAGAAAGAAAATGATTTAACAGATTAAACAGGTTCATAACATCTTCAAGGGACCACTTCAACAGATTCAACAGAAAGAAATTGATAAACAGCCCAATTATATCTTCCACAAATTTAACAGAAAGAAATTGATATGTAAAATGAGAAAGGTCAAGCACTTGTGATTGAGCAGATTCATAACATCCAAATTCGTAAATCACAAACCAGATCATCAAAGAATTAAATGAGATAAAGGAGACATTACTCTTACCTGGAGGTAGTGACCTTCGATTGTGGCTTGAGGAGCAGGAGGAGCAGCAGTTGCAGCAGTTGGAGAACACAGAGGAGATAACAGTTAAACGATAGTGCATAGTCAGAGATTCCACGGCAACGGGTACAATGACCTGAACGGGGGAGGATTTTAGGTCAGAAAATAGAGAAGGAGGAGGTGGCGGTGGCGGTGGCGGTGGCAGTGGCGGTGGTTGGAGTAGAGGGCAAAGAAAATGGTGGAATATGACCGGAGAAGAAGGTGCAGAGCTAAGATGAAGCTTTCGCGGCAGTGGAAATGACGGGGAGGGAAACAAAATGGAGGGGGATTAGGTTTGAATTTGTGGACTTTTAAGACCGGTTATCCAAATAACCGATCCTTAAAATTACTTTAAGACCGGTTATTTGGATAACCGGTCTTAAAAGTTCGTATTTAAGATCGGTTATCCTAATAACCGGTCTTAAAATTCCACTACTTAAGACCGGTTATAAGATAACCGGTCTTAAATAGTTGACTTTTAAGACCGGTTATATATATAACAAGTCTTAAAAACAGACCGGATTTTTTTTAATTTTCTCAGTTAATTTTTAGACCGGTTCTAAATGATGACCGGTCTAAAAAATTAAAAAAAATATTTTCTCTTTAAATAATTTTTATTTCTGTTATTTTTAAGACTGATTATTTAAATAACTGGTCTAAATAATTTTTTTAAGACCCGTTTTTTTAAAAAACGGTCTAAAATGTTTTTCTTAATTACAAAATTACCACTGCGTTTTTCTTTTAGACCTTTCCCTCGAAAACCGGTCTAAATGTGGCGATCTAAATATACTTTTTTGTACTAGTGTACCTAAATCTTTTTCAAAATTTCACGTGCATCCTACACTTGGATTTTGTCTCGAGCTAGGTCCAATTCCTATAAAAATTAAAGTTACAAATAACTAGTTATTACTTGTAGCACTATTGCTTTTAAATTGTATGCTGCTAGTTATTTAATGTAGTTACAACAGTTTCTACACAATACAATTATGTACAATGCAGTTTCACTGTTTTCCACAAACTAGTAGATTTTTCAGTCAACTTTAGAAATTCATAATTAATTCTAAAAAAATCCAATTTGACTAATTCTCATGCCTAATTGAAGCTCTTTCAATTTACATTTGAGGAAAAATAGTTAGGTTTGGTCATTATTGATAGATCATTCCCAGTAATTCGTTAAACATCACTATTCCAAATTTCTTTCCAGAAAACAGGGCTTAAATTCAAAAATTCATATCTCCCAATGTACTTGTCCAAAAATTTTAAAATACTATCAATACTATTCCAGACAGGGCAGATCAACAACATGTACATACACACTTTGTAAATTTCCAAATTGGCATACAAACATTCAAAAATCATGAACACTTGCATACCTACACAATTTTGTCTTCTAAAGCCAATGGAATTATCAAAAATACCAAATTCCAAATCCTTCCTCATGTCACACACACAACAGAAGGTTAGGGTTCTTAGGAGGTTTATGTTATTTTCTTGTTTTCTCTTGCTTCATCACTTCCTTTCTACTTCTAATCATATGATTAACTACTTAAACACTAAGTGGATATGTTTAGAGGAAATTTGGGCAGCATTTCCCCATAGTTTTGCTTCAGCCCATAATTGAAAAATAAGGGAAAACATGACAAATACCACCAACAACATAATACAAGACAAGAAGATCAAGTTTTGATGATTACCTCTTGATTTCTTGGCTTTCTCTCTCTAAAATGTCACTGTTCACTCCCTCTTTCCTCTTTATTTTGTCTTGAAAAACATGGATTTAATGGAGTATAAGAGGTTAGGAGAGGTTATAGAGAGATTAGGAAGGCAAAAATCACAAGATTTTGTAAGTTCTTACCTTTGTTGGTGATTTGGAACCCTAGGTTATTTCTCTTTTGCTCTTGGTGTATATGAAGCTCTCTCTCTCTCTCTCTCTCTCTCTCTCACACACACAGCTACAGATTTTAGACAAAAATGAAGGTAGAAAGAGGAGGGTTGGTGATTTAAGATAATATCCAAACTTGCTTTACAAATGGTTGTTTCTTATTGGACTAAAATTTGTGTTTTTGTATAATTGATAAATAAAATTCCATTTCCCCTTTTTGGCTTCTCTTATCTAATGTATTTAGAGAGGGATGGGAATGGATATTGCCATCTTGAAATATCCAAAAAGTTGCTTCTTAAATTCTTCTACAATTGCTTCTTACAAGTCCTTAGTCAAAGTCTTATGTTTTTGCTTTTTCCTTTACTTTCTTCTTCCTACTTTAATATAACCAAATGAATATATATATATACATATATATGTATATATGTATATGTATATATGTATGTATGTATGTATGTCTCTTGCCTCCTTTCCTCCTTGGCTAACTGAAATTTGAAGAGAAATGAGGAATTTAATTGCTTCTTATATCTCCCAAAAATTGCTTCTTAGGCATATTACTTTAGTTGCATTTGTTGACTTTTTCAATTCCAACTTTGATTTCCTTGGTAATAATACTCTAAAATAGGCTTATTAATTACCAACTAGCCATTTTCCCCTTTTTATTTTGCTAAAATTATTGGGAATATTAGGGGAAAAGTAATTGTTTCTTGTTTATGGCAAAATTACCATTTTGTCCTTACGTTTTATGATTTATCGAAATAAATCATTTATTGCTCCTTTCCTTTGGTTCGGCTGATTTTTAACATGTATATTAGCCCATTAATTATGTCATTTTATGTTCCAACTTTGGTTACAATAGTAGGCCTTTAAGTGGACATTAGTTACTCCTTTGTGTCCTTGCATGGCCGAGTTGTGTGTAACCGGCAATTGGAATATTTTTGTAAATTTATGCACACCACAATTCACCATTTTATTTCATTAAATGTATTAATTACATAGGAGGAATATTGGTGATTAAAAATGGGGTGTTACACACTTCCTCTCTACTTAATGTCTCAACCTTTGGATCATGTTTTGATAGGTGAGATTTAATGCTATTTATAACTATAATAACAATAATTATAATATTGTCACAATATAAAAAAATCAAATTAGTGATGAAATTTAGTGACTGAAATTCCATCACTAATAAGTTTAGTGACGAAAATTAGCAACAGAACTGAATTAGTGACAGAATTAGCGACAGAATTTGTTCCGTTGGTAAAAGTATCGTTATTAATTGATTAGAGACGAAATTTTGAATTATGTCCCTAATTTGTGACGGATTTGCAACGGAAAATTTCTATTGCTAATTAGTGACAGAAATTTCCGTCACTAATTTGTGAAAGTTTAGGGAAGGAATTTTCTGTCACTAATTTGTGACAAAATTTCCGTCCCTAATATGTCACAAAATATTTTTTTATATAATTTAAAGTTCCACATGTCTTTATCATGAGCCTCCACATATCCCTCACCGACAGCTAGTACATGTACCTACCGCCGGCCATGTATCCTCGTCAGCCACCGCCACCTCACCTCCGGTGTGTCCTAGTCAACTGCCACATGTCACCCTCCATCGTGTGCCATGTGTCGCCCTCCGTTGCCCACCATATATCCATATCACAAATTGGTTGCATTTTGTAACCAAGTTGGAATTCGAAGTCATAACCTTTCCCGCGCGTGCCAATACCTTTACCAATTAAGCTAGGAAGAACCTGTGTGATTTAAATGCTATATCACACACACACACACACACACACATATTTCACTTTACAAAAAAATAGAAATATAAATTTAAATATATTATTAAATATTACAATTTAGTTTTCTTATTTTTTTTATGTAAATATTCTATCTAATTTTTTATTATTAATATATTTTTTTATTCATTTTATAATATATTTTATTTTTTTTACTGTATTTATAAAATTTGTATTTTTATTTGTATATAATATGTTATTAAAATTATATATATATATATATATATATATATATATATATATATATATATATATATATATATTATAATTTCAATTTCAATAATAAAGATGAATTAATAATTTTTGTTTATTTATATTATAATTTAAAATTTAAAATTTAAATCTTTTAAAAAATTTATAATTATGAAAAAAAATCTAATTATTGAAAAATTTAACTATTATAATTTTAATTTTTTTTATTTAACAAATCAACTAATTTGGAGAAATTATACAAAAATTTTATTATTCAATGTTGTGAGTTAGCAACGGAAGTTTTTTGTCGCAACGGAAATTAGTGACAGAAAAATTTCATCGCTAATGTCATTGCAAAACATTTAGTGACGAAAATTAGAGAGATTAGCGAGTTTTTCTATCACTATTGTCGTCACAAAATATTTAGTGACAGAAATTAGAAACGAATCAGTGAAGGAAATTGGTGACAGAAAATTTTAGTCACTAATTCCGTCACAATATTTTAGGCAAAAATTAGTAACAGATTAGAGACGAAAATTAGTGATGGAATTTTTCCGTCACTAATTTCTGTCGTTAATTTTTTTATGATGGAATTCAAGATGGATTAGTGACAGAATTTAGCGACAAAATGTTATTCTGTGGCTAATCCATCACTAATTTAATGACAGAAAAATTCCGTCACTAAAATCCATTGCTAATATTTGTGACGAAATTTGTGAGGGTTTAGTGACAGATTTGTGATGGAATGAAATTTTGTCACTAATTCTCTATTTTTTTTATAGTGACATAGCATTAAATCTCATTCATGAAAACTTGATTTAATAGTTGAGAATTAAATGGAGAGGGACATTAGTGGAGAGACTCCTTTCCCAATCACATTATGTAATTAATCCATGCATAATCACATTAACACTCATTCACGTACTTAGTACCCATAAAATTGATTTCCTTTTTTAATCCACAAGTGGAAGCAAATTAGGTAATAAAGAAAATTCAAATTGATATCAATCAACCTTATTCTTAAAAATTATTAAAATTTAAATAGAGCATTACATGATTATAAAAAAAAATAGAGCATTAAGTATTTAGAAATTGTGACACCCTCATTTTCAACACCTCACCGGCACTTAATTTCACAATATCAGAGTAAGCGAGCGATCATTTTAATAAACTTAAATCCGTTCTCTTTATTTACACTAGAGTGATCCTCTGCTTATCCAACATCCATACATTTAAATACATAGAATACAAATAGTAGTGCCCCGCACTACGGTCTTCTCTTCACTTCACGTCTCCATATCTCCTCCGTGCATACTTTCATGCATCCTTCAACCTGTATAAAATGGTTTGTTTGGGAGGAGTGAGATTCGAGAGAATCTCAGTAGCGAACAATACTACTATGCATGTAGATATGTATGAATGCATGAAATGCTTGCCTACACTATTTCATGCCAACATAATGATAAGCTACGTGCTTGATGTTATGACATACAGATGGCCATTTCATAAAGGATAACAGAGCTTCAATACATCAATCAACATGTTCAACATAAATAGGTAAAGCAGTCACATAATCAATGCAAGACATACATATCTTACACATGCAGGAAAGGTAAGTTCACAACCTGTAGGACTTCATGTCCTTCATCAACCATCATCTTTGCTCCGGTTTGGGCACGACCATCCATCGAGTCCTAAAATTCCAAATACATTTAATGAGTCTTTACTCATCCATATAACATTCTAGACTCGTATCAGTTGATAACTTAGCCCAATTATGCTAAATTACCAAAATGCCCCCGGAAGCCCGGCTCAACTGTACTTTTACAGAAATTATGACATGGGTCAATCCTACACAATTTCACGTGTAGAATCCATTTATGAATTCATATTAGTCAAATTCATGACTGAATGATGGAAATACCATTGACAACCCTTATTTAGAGCTAAAAAGGGTAATTCAGTCATTTCACACCCCAGGCCTTTTCTCACTTCGTCATCAACATGAACCCTACACAATTTGCTATTATGAACTCAATGGAATCATCCAATCGATGAAATTCTAACTCATGGCTCATGCCACATGCATGACAGCCAATATAGAGTTCTCAAAAGAGTTGTGTCGATTCCTCCATTTCTTTGACTTAATACCCTCCTTTCTACTTCGTATTACATGATTGGCCGTTTAGACATCCATTAGACATCGTTTCGGCCCCCAAAACCCTGATTGAACGAGAGATGAACAGTACCCAACTCTCATAATACTCATCCAAATGACAAACTGAAATGGTAAAAAGGAAGCTTACGCTTACCTTTACACTTTTCTAAATTCGGTTCAGAATTCTGGCGACGCTCCGGTCGGTGAGACGGTATCAACCATCTCTAAATGAGAATTTGAAATCAAAGAAATGAAGCTTGGGATGAGTAGAAAAACGTATGTACTGGGTACTTTGAGAGAAAACGCCGTTTCGGTCGAGTTCCAGCGAATTATCACTTTCTCTCTCTTCTCTCTCTCCACCGCCTTCATTCTCGTTCTCTCTGTTTGCGTTCTCATTCTTTCGTTCCTCATTCTCATCTATTCCAATTTCTCCTTTTTTTTTCTTTTCCCTTTTAATCAGAACGCATGAAAGAAAGAGAATAAATGATAAAGGATGATTATTAATTAAAATCATCCAGGTGGCCTTTACTCAATTAGTCCACCTATCTCATTTCTTGCATAACAAGTTTCCTTTCTCTTTTCCTTCATCATTCCACTAATATTAATGAGAAATAAGAGAGTATAATTCACCCTCAAATTATCCCATTATGTCACCTTAAGTGGTCAACCAAAGCCTTAAGCTTTTCCACTTATTTACTTTGCTTAATAATAATTCACCATTTAACTCAAATCATAGGGAATATTAGGGGAAAACCATCATTTCTCATCTTATGGAAAAATTACCATTTTGCCCTTATGTATTACGATTTATCGTAATAAACCATTTCTTATCCATTTTCAATATTTCCCTTCACCTTTGACTAACTTGGGCTTTAATAATAGAGAAATAATGGTTGTTAGCCATTCATTGGTCAAATAACTATTCTGCCCTTACCTTTAATATTTCTCTGAGCTCTCCGGCTCACCATAATATTCCCTTTAATATCCAAAGATATAAAGGAATTTTGGGAAATACAATCATTCCTCACTAAGACACTTGCTAAACCAGGGTCTAACAGTCCATTTAATCCAGGCTTAATCACAAGCCTCTTGTCCCAAAATTCAAGGAACAGAAATATTGATTCTTTTTTCTATTATATACAACATCCATATTCATTGGTTGAAGAGTGTGTGGGACATCAAGAGTTAGAAGAACTCAGTTGTAATGGAGGCATGTAACCTCTTTATTGGGGGTACGAAGAGAGCATTGGGACAAATGTTTGATGCTTGAAATCAACAGTATTTTACAGCGGGATTGACATGTTCAAGTAGAAACTCTTTTCTTTGTGCATACAAGGTATATTCTGATTATATTAAACTCCTTGAAGAAGAAGATCGAAGTGTTGTATTGCAATGAGTGAATATGAAGAGTATACATGGTTAGTCTAATTATATTTAAAAAAACACAGACACACACACACAATGATACCTTGTGGTTTCAACTTTTGATAATTTGATTTGTTAATTTCTATGATTTATTAGGTTTGACTATTTTTAAAAGCTTCGTCAATGGTATTATGCCCTTGCACAAATACGAGCATCCTGATATACATTCATTTAAACATAACATCAGGCATTAGCGTATTATTGCTGGTACGATTTGTGGTGGACTTCTCATGAATATCATGCTTACAAGTAACCCTCCATGACTTGTCATTGTAAAATATGTATATTAATTAGATATATTAAAAAATATTCAAAACTATTATTGTCAACTTTAAAAAATAAAAATAAATTGACTTAAAAAAAGAAATTCATTATTTTTCAAGTGCATCATAGATTTTCAAAAATATAAGAAAGCAAGTTTATGAAATATTATCAATTTGATATACTAATTGTTACATTAATATGACAATAACTCTTATTTCAACTTTTGATGACAATCAGATATCAATTGAGACATTAATGACTTTAAAAATAAATGCCCCTTTGACTTTCATAAATGATATATTAATAAACTTCATAATGAGCAACTAGAATATGAATAGATATTTCTGCAAAGGTGGAAAATGAAGTTTTCAGACATTATTTAATAATTACGATATTAATACTGAAATAATTACAATTAGGGTATTAATCAAGATATTAAAAATATTTTAAAATAATATTTTCAACTTTAAAAATAAATTGGCTTTTGATTTTCATGAATGATAATAATTATCGCATGAGCAACCAATTAAACCTAAAACAAAAATTCATTATTTTTTGAATGCATTATATGTTTTTTGAAATATATAAAAGAAATTTTATGGAATATTATCAATTGGTATATTAATCGGGAGACAATAACTCTTATTTCAACATTTCATGATAATTAGATATTAATTGGATATTGATCACTTTAAAATTAAATTTTATTTTGATCTTTAAAAATGATAGTAATTAACTTTATAAGTAACTAACCATATTTTCAAAGAATAAATTCATAACTTTTAAAATGAATAGAGATGGAGATTTCTACTAGACTAGCTTTTATTATTATACAAATTAAACAGGTAATGTTATCACCTCTGTTAACACTCCCCATGCAAAAGCACAAAGAAGATATAACCTACGCATAATTATATTTCATTAAATATATATGAAATCTTGTAATACCTGCTTAAAAAGCCATTTAATTACATCATTAAATTAACCTACGCGTAATTATATTTCACTCATTCAGTTAATACCCGTTAAAGTAATTTCCTTTTTGAAAAACCATTACAAATTATTCTCTAATATATACAATTTCTCTTTACGCAAGAAAGTTTGACATCTTCAATAATAACTGTGGACTAAAATCATGGATTTCTTTTCCAAGTTATTCAAATTTATTAGGATATTATTCCATTTAATTCCTATTTTTCATTATTGGGGTTTGAACATAAAGTAATATAGTAAATTGAATTTGAAAATAGACATCAAGTCATTAATCATAAATCAAAATCACCTAATAGACATTTCGCTACATATATTCACGGGAAAAGAGTGTCTCCACTAATCCCTCTTTTCACTTCCTCTCCACTTAATTTTTCAACCATTTAATTAGCTTTTAATGATTGAGATTTTATATTATATTAAAAATATTATTGTAGTATTAAATGATAATAATATTTTTGCAGAATAAATATCAACTATTAAAAGTCAATCCAATGATGAAGAAATTAAGTGAGAGGGGTTAGTAGAGATACTTTTTTTCCTTCCTGAGGAAGAGAGACTCAAGAAGTTGCAACCGATAAATTATCATGTTGATAGCCTTTGATTTTCCAAAGACTGAGCTAATAAATTGCATAAATAATTGAGCAAATAAAAAGTCAAAAAAGATAAGTATTTACAACCGACTATTGGTGTATTTGTACATTTTAATCACTCAGTTTTATTCCTATCATTAACCAAATTGGATTTCCATAAATAACCACAATGGCCAACATTTAGAAATTGTTCTATTTGATCTTCATTATGCCACCTTTATTACTTAAAGATATGGTTCATCGACATTTATATGTTCCTTTTTCTTTTTATATATAAAAGGTAATACATGGTATGTGCTTAGTGTGCGTTGTGCTCTATATATCTCTGAGTTCCCCTCCTCCTTGTTGAGTTATATTACAATTCTATTTTATGAAGTTATATTTTTTTTAGAAAACCCATTATTTCTCTGATCGAAGGTTCCCTTAATTACTTTTGTGAAGTTATGTTTTCTTGGAAACCCTAGTATTGCTCTAATCAAAGGTTCCTTTCCTGTTATAGGAAGTGTTCAACCCATTGTTTTGATTCACAATTCATATGCTATTGATCTTTTTTTAAGTGATTTTGGAATATATGGATCCCTAATCAAATACCTTTATTTCTTTTGGAAGTATCCATATCTCTGGAAGTTACTTTGAAAAGATCAATAATAGAGATGTAATGAATAAACTAGTTTAGTTATACCAAGACAAGATAAAACATTTAAAGTGACATTAAATTTCTTTTGTGAAGTTATGGTTTTTTAGATACCATAGTATTGCTCTAATTGAAGATTCCTATCCTATTACAGGAAGTTGTCAATCTATTGATTTGATCCACAATCCATACTCTCTTGATCTTTTTTGAAGTAACTTCAGGAGATATGGATTCCTAAGAAAATACCTCTTTTATTGCAAGTATCCATATCTCCAGAAGTTGAGATGTAATGAATAAACTAGTTCAGTTATACAAAGACATGATAAAGCATTTAAGGTGACTTAAATTGCTTTTGTGAAGTTATGTTTTTCTGGAAAACCCATTATTGATCTGATCGAAGGTTCCTCTCCTGTTTTTGTATTGAGCAGGTAATACCAAGTTAAGAGCTCTGAAATTCAACATTGTGATCAATCCTAGACTCTTCAATGTGAGAGTTTCTAAGCTACTTGGTCTCAACGCTATCTAATAGAGTAGTACTTCTCACATCAAGTAGTCATGCAATATGGGATGGATCAAGATTTTCTAGGCTTTATGGCTTGAATCAATCGCACTCTTGACCTGTATATCTTCTAATGTAAGTGTTCATCACCTGTACCTTGTGTCTCATAAGTAATTAAGCCAGGATAAAAGCAACATGTTGGTTAAAAAAACATGAATATCTTCCATATATAGGAAAAGCCACAAGGGTAAGTAAACCCTTGAGCAGCTCAAGGGTTTGCTTACTCTTTTGCTTTGCTCGAGGGTTTGCATACTCTATGCAACCTTTCCAATATAGGTATTCGTAGATTCCCCCCCCCCAATCCATTGCTTTCCAGGATTAATTAATTCTTGTGAAGATACATAATTTATAGGTAAACAGTTACATTATCACTTAGATAAGTCAACAGTTGCCATTGATTCTCCCCACAAAACCTGGAATGTCTTGATCTATCCCATAATACATGGAAACTTGATATGGGAGTTATTGCTTCTATGATATATATTATAGTCTAACTAGCTCATAAACTCTCACTTGAAGAATCTCACAAACATACATCACGGTTATTATATAAAAACTGTTATATATTATAAAAGTCCACGGTTCTTAATTAGGAACCATTATCCTTGTACTAAATATATAACAGTTGTCTACATGAGACTGTTATTTAGTGTTATTAAAAGTCACAGTTTTTACAAAATAACCATTATTTATGTTATTGAATAAATTACGGTTTTCAAAATAAGACCATCATGTGTTATGTAAATATTACCATATATTATGATATTTTTTCACGTGTTCCCATCAATTATTTTCACTACAATGTGCATATTATGGCCTTACCAATCCTCAATATATAACAGGTGTTATCTTATAACTATTATAATAGGTCAAGAATAAATAACGGTTAAGAATTGTAATTTATCTATGCAGAGCAAATTTATCGCCCGCATATATGACGGTTCAGAACAATGAGGTGTGGGAGTTAATAACAGTCATGTATTGCGATTTTTGTAGTAGTGTCAAATTGTACATTTTATTGTTTTGTGGGTACTCCCATCACTTTTTAATGACCATGTTCTGCAATGCCTCTTGACCATATTGATAAATTAGTAGGATTACAATAAAATTGTAAAATCATAAATAGATGGCCCAAACTATCAACCCTAAAAGTATTACTAAAAATCTTATTCCTCGATTGTATCGAGATCCAAAATAATTCAAAGCTACAAGAGTGCCATGAAAATCACACTTAAATTTCAACACATATAAGATATATTACATTGTTAGACAAAAACGTTTGACAAATGAGATTTCTTGTTTTGTTTTCTATTGTTGACAATGGATCACACACAATAGAAGAATATTTCTATATCTTTAAACTCATATCATCAATCTAAATAAATTGAAGATATCTATCGCCAAAAAAACCTTAGGAGAAGAATTAATAAATAATAAACTACTCCAAAATATAACGATATCTAATTTGTTTTTTTCCCTATACTAGGGGAGAGGTTACTTGGTTTGACGTTATTGTGAAAAAAATTTTGAATGCAAATATTCGATGCTTGCATGCTATAGTAAAAAAAACACTACTACAAATTTGTCTATATTTAATGGTTATTTTTAATGATATTTAATGGTTTTCAATTGTTAAATATATGAGAGTGCTAAATATTTATATTTAACTGTTATTAACCATTAAATATTAGACAATATATTTCACAATTTTTCAAATACAACCGTTATTTATAAAGCACTATATTTAACGTTTGTAAGACAATGACTATTAAATATAGCAATATGTATTTAAGAAGTTCTTTTACTAATAACCATGAAATATTTTGTACAATACTTAACAGTTAAAATGATGAACGGTAAAGTACTTATCACTAGAGAAATGAGTTTATTTGACGATTATTTGGAAAAACCATGATATATTAGTAATACTTTATGGTTATTGGTGAATAACCTTTAAGTATGCGTGACTAATTGTTTTAAAAAATTAGGGGGCTCGCTTTCGATCACCCCCTTGTAAAATAATGTATAAAAGAAACATATATATACCAAACACATAAACATATCCAGTTCTGGTTGGATGTATCATAATTTACAAAATAACCATTATGGCCAACAAGTGCTAATAAATTAAAACAAATCATCAAATACTATCTAAACAATTATGAATACATAAAAGGAAAAACCGTTCAACAATGCAACCCTATGGGTGGCTCCAGTTTTTCATATACCCTTTCAAGTCTTTCATCTTGCGCTTTACTGGCCACACCATCTCATATAGACTGAGCCACACAGTTGTACCTCTCTAACCAAGTGAACAATTAGGTGCAACATTATGTCAAAGAAAGCTGGAGGGGAAAACATCTCCAGCTCACACAACGTAGTCACAATTCAGTTTGTAACCTTGGCAAGCATGTATCTTTTCATAACTCAAGCCAGTTATGCATATTACTTGTTTTGCATCATAAGTCTTGGTTGGCATATAGTTTCCCGATGGTAGCAATCTTCTAAAAATCGCAAGTAATTCTGTGAAGCATGAGTAACTCAACCCATGTTTTGATTTCCAGTTGTACAAGTTTAACACCGCAGATAATAATGTGAACTCAGTACAATTCTCATATAAAGGCTTCTTTGCATTTCTCTTCATCCTCTCAAACTTTTATGGACATTCATTAAATTCCACTTCAATTGCGTCGGTCATATCTTGAAGATGATTGGCATCAAATGTACTTGTGTTTAAGTTATTAGGTGATTCACACCTTTCCAAATTTGACCAACTAGCACTGTTGCCTACATTTGTCTCCCATGTTTTGTCCAACAGGTATAACTATGATCAATTCCATACATCATTAACTGTGACTCACAATGTAATATCCTGAATTTTGAGATTTTAGGCTTAAGGATAAGCTTAAATCAAGTGGACTGCTAAACCTCGGTTTAGCAAGTGTCCCTCGAAGGCATAAGAAGCATAATAGATTTGAATTCTAAAAGTTGGAATAATGCTACCAGTGTGTATCCTGTGCAAGGTAGTCAGTTTTCATGACGCTTTTAAATAGGCAAATGATTTCTAAAAATTGTGAAATTTTCTAAAATGAAAGTACACTTAGCAAGCTTTAATTTGATAGGTCATATAAGTCATTTGAAGCTGTACATGAAGAGTTATATATTTTTGAAGTTAGCCCAGTAAAACTGGCCAGCTTATATGATAGCATCCAAAAATGGAAATTTTGGGAATTATGAGTGTTCATTTGGCTAAAGGTTATATTTTTTATTGAAAATAGACTCAATAAGGGTCACATAGCCATTAGAACCATACCAACTAGATATTGGTGAAATTAGATATGAATTTTTAATGTTTGATGAAAATTCTGGTTGATTTGAGTATATGTGCAAAAATTGGTAAAAAATAAGGACAAAATGGTAATTTTCCAATAATGCAAGAAGTAATAAATATTTCCCTTATTCCCTTGATATTTTTGGTTGATATTTTTGGTTGAACAAAGGGAAATAATGGAGAAATGGATGCTTGGATCAAATTAAATCAAGAGGAAGAATGAATTATGACCAAGTAAGTTTAGGTTTGAAAAGTCAAAAAGTAAGAGTTGTAAAGAGCTCTCTTACATATTGATTACAATGGAATAGATGAAGATAATATGAGACCATTTCCTTTCTCCAATTCAAGATGCCATTTACGGTCAAAAAGCAACATGGAAAGAGAGAAGATGAAGGCAATTAATTGGCATGTGTCAATTACATAAAATACAATATATCAAAAGCAAGAAGGAGAGATATTTTTAAAAGCTTCTCTTATCTATTCCAAGACCATATTTTGGTCAAGTTGAGAAACAAAAGAGAGAGAGAGAGGGTGCTGAACACAAAGAGAGCAAGAACATAGAAGAGAGGAGGAGCTAGGGTTCAAGGCAAAAAATCCAAGGTAAGAGATGAAAAACCAAGAGCTCTTGTCTTCTAATAAATGTAACACCTTACATTTACACTCGTCTTGATGAGTTTTACATAGTGAACTCAAACCACTAAGCGTTATTTTTTATAATACTTTCAAATCTCAATCTTAAATAGGATTTGAACCTGTAGTTGAATGAGTTTTTCTAACAATTTCAAAATTATTGCGGATATTACTCATCAATTCTTATCTTTTTCCTTTAATTCAATTAGGGTGATTCTCTACTCAAACCTAGTTCATTCATTTACATACATAGCCACATAAGGTTACCAAAGTGTCTAATTTTTTTTTAAAAAAATATACAATACTAGAGCATTAAATCTTCAGTCTACCATCGCGTTCTCTTTTCGGGCAACTTCCAACATCCCACCTGTGTCCACTTGTCTAAATGGTTGGTTAGGGGAGGGTGATATTTGGAGGAATCTCAGTAGTAAACAGTACCATAATGCATGCAAGATAAATGCTAGTGCACAACATGCTTGCCTTATATAGGCTCATGCTCACATAATGACATCTCTGCAAGCTCAATGTTTCATACAACATATCTATGGCCATAGTATAAACAGAAACAAAGCTTCATTTATTCAAATATACTTCACATAATCAAGAAAATCAATACACAAGCATAAATATCAAATACATGTAAGTAGGGTAAGTTTATTACCTCTTGGACTTTGTGTCATCCTCTTGTATATTGGTCTTCCAACCATTGCCTCTTCTTTATCACTTTATGGCCCTAGATAAGTAATGACATTATTAGAGCCATGAAAAGTGAATGTCCAATGGGCTACATTAGCCCTAAAGGCTTACTTTCACCCTTGGAGTTCATACTAATTACATTTGGCCCCTTCCTTTCTCAAATTCACATGGTAACCAAAAGCAGCCAGCATTTTGACCAAACTTTGAAAAATCATAATTAATTATATATAACTCCAATTGGGGTGGTTCCAAATTCTATGTAATATGTAAAGCTATTTAAGTTTAATTTCATAAAAAAATACCCAAATCTTGCCATTATAGCTACAAAATTCCCATAATTGCGCCAAATCCAACCTGTTCCATATTTCCTTCCAGAGATAAGGTCTAATTTTGAAAAACCATATCTTTTAGTATACTAGTCCAAAAATTATATTCCACATATCAAATTAAACCTCTACATCTCTAATTTAATTATGAAAAGTTTCATAACTTTTGGATCAGGTTTGGCAATGTGAAACACGTCACAACCATACTGCTTCCAAAAAATGAATTGAACAACATTTACTCAACAATTTCCAAAAATTCTAGATTCACATACAAGCATCCAAAAATCATGAACACATGTATTCCCACACAATTTTCCCTTATAAATCCATTGAAACCATTAGAAATACAAAATTCTAGCTTCTTCTTATGGTTCTATGACTGACCGAAATAATAGAAAGGAAAGGGGAAAACATGTTTTCATGCTTTCAAGCCATAAACTCCTTCCTTTTCACTCCGAAACACATGTTTAATCATTTAAACACTCATTGGACATGTTTCGATGAAATTTGGACAGCATGACCCCTTAGGGTTTCATCTTCCAAATTTTACAAAAACCAACAAAACAAGCCAATAACAACAACAATCACCACAACAACAACATATATAGCAAGTGGATCAAGATTCTTCATATTACCTCTTGATCTTTTCACTTTCTCTCTCTAGGCGTCATCCCCCTCCCTCTCTTCTCTTGAATTTTTTCTTGCTAATCATGGTATTCAAGAAGAATAAGGGATTAGAAGAGGTGTTATAAGAATTAGAAGACAAGAGCTCTTGGTTTTTCATCTCTTACCTTGGAATTTTTGCCTTGAACCCTAGCTCCTCCTCTCTTCTATGTTCTTGCTCTCTTTGTGTTCAGCACCCTCTCTCTCTCTCTTTTGTTTCTCAACTTGACCGAAATATGGTCTTGGAATAGATAAGAGAAGCTTTTAAAAATGTGTCTCCTTGCTTTTGATATATTGTATTTTATGTAATTGACACATGCCAATTAATTGCCTTCATATTTTCTCTTTCCATGTTGCTTTTTGACCGTAAGTGGCATCTTGAATTGGAGAAAGGAAATGGTCTCATATTATCTTCATATATTCCATTGCAATCAATATGTAAGAGAGCTCTTTACAACTCTTACTTTTTGACTTTTCAAACCTAAACTTACTTGGTCATAATTCATTCTTCCTCTTGATTTAATTTGAGCCAAGCATCCAATTCTTCATTATTTCCCTTTGTTGAACCAAAAGTATCAAGGGAAAAAGGAAATATTTATTGCTTATTTTATTATTAGAAAATTATTATTTTGCCCTTACATTTTACCAATTTTCGCACATATATGCAAATCTTCCAGAATTTTTATCAAATTTTAAAAATTAATATCTAATTGCACATATATCCAATTGGTATGGTTCTAATGGCTATGTGACCCTTATTGAGTCTATTTTAAAAGAAAAAATATATAGCCTTTAGCCAAATGGATACTTATAATTCCCAGAATTTCCATTTTTGGACGCTGTCACAGAAGCTGGCAGTTTTACTAGGCTAACTATAAAACTCTTTGTGTACAACTTCAAATGACTTATATGACCTATCAAATTAAAGCTTGAAAGGTCTACTTTCACTCTGGAAAATTTTGCAATTTTTAGACATCATTTTCCTATTTAAAAACATCATACAAACTGACTACCCTACCCAGGATACACCCTAGCAGCATTATTCCAACTTTTGGAATTCAAATCTATTCTACTTCTTATGCCTTCTAGAGACACTTGCTAAACTGGGGCTCAGCAATCCACTTGATTTGGGCTTATCCTCAAGCCTCAAATCTCAACATTAAGGATATTACACATAACTGCTAGGATCAACACACATCACAATGCCACACTTGACGCAAGGGAAAATAATCACACTGTGATCGTTATCACTATTACTAACCACAAACCTTATGAAATCGCCCACCCCATCCCAGTACTTCTTCAATAGATGATTGACAGACATCCATTCTTTATTTTCACTCTTCATCTATAGGATGTCATGTATATGTAGAGGAAAATAAGATAGCAACTTAACAAAATCACTCAAAAAACAATAATTTCATAAACTTTATTCAAATCAATATTAACAAAGAACAACTTTATTGACAACAAACACTTTAAATCAATGGCACAACTTTTTATGTGACACCCTCATTTTCAACACCTCACCGGCTCTTAGTTCCACAATATCAAAGTAAGCGAGCGATCATTTTAATAAACTAAAAGTCGTTCTCTTTATTTACATTAGAGCGATCATCTGCTTATCCAACATCCATACATAGAATATAAATAGTAGTGCCCCGCACTACAGTCTTCTCTTCACTTCACATCTCCATATCTCCTTCGTGCATACTTTCATGCATCATTCAACCTGTCTAAAATGGTTGTTTAGGAGGAGTGAGATTCGAGAGAATCTCAGTAGCGAACAATACCAATATACATGTAGATATATATGGATGCATGACATGCTTGCCTACACTATTTCATGCCAACATAATGACATGATGCGTGCTCGATGTTATGACATACATATGGCCATTGCACAAATATAACAGAGCTTCAACCAATCATACATGTTCCACACAAACAAGCATAGCAGTCACATATTCAATGCAAGACATACATATCATACACATGCAGGAAAGGTAAGTTCACTACCTGTAGGACTTCACGTCCGTCCTCAATCCTTCGTCTTTGCTCCGGTTCGGGCACGTTCATTAATCGAGTCCTAGAATTCCAAATACAATAAATGAGTCATTACTCATCCATATAACATTCTAGACTCATTTTCATTGGTTAACTTAGCCCAATTATGCTAAATTACCAAAATGCCCCTAGAAGCCTGGCCCAACTGTACTTTTATAGAAATTATGACATGGGTCAATCCTACACAATTTCATGTGCAGAATCCATTTATGACTTCATATCAATCAAATTCAGGCCTGAATGATGAAAATACCCTTAGTAGCCCTTACTTAGAACCTTTAAGCGGTAATTTGGTCATTTCACACTCCAGGCCTTTTCTCACCTCATCATCAACTGAACCTTACACAATTTCCTCTTCTGAACTCAATGGAATCATCCAATCGATGAAATTCTAACTCTTTGCTCATGCCACACCTCAAGCAGCTAATATAGGGTTCTCAGAAGAGTTGTGTCGGTTCCTCCCTTTCTTTGACTTAATACCCTCCTTCCTACTCCTTATTACATGATTAGCCGTTTAGACATCCATTGGACATCATTTCGACCCCTAAAATACAAATAGAATGAGAGATGAACAGTACCTTACTCTCAAAATACTCATCCAAACGACAAACCAAAATGGTAGAAAGGAAGCTTACGCTTACCTCTACACTTTTCTAAATTCGGTTCGGAATTCTAGCGAGACGGCACCAACCATCTCCAAATGAGAATATGAAACCATAGAATCGAAGCCCGGGATGAGTAGAGTAATGTTTGTACTAGGTAAATGGAGAGAAAACACAGTTTCGGTCGAGTTTCGGCGATCTCAAACTTTCTCTCTCTTCTCTCTCTCTTATACGTTCTCGTTCTTTCTTCGTTCTCGTTCTCTTTCTCGTTCTGTTCTGATTTCTCATTTTGATATGTTTCTCTTTCTTTTTCCCCTTTTAATTCTGCAAGACAGAATGAGAATAAATAATGAAGGGTGATGATTAATTAAAATCATCCAGGTGGCTTTTACTCAATTAGTCCACCTATCTCATTTCTTACATAGCAAGTTTCATTTCTTTTTTCCTTCATTATTCCTCAATATTAATGAGAAATTGTTAGGATTGGCAGGCACACAGCGGAAGAATTAAAAAAAATTAAAATTGCAAAAGTTTACCAATCCCAATTGTGGATCTATCAATGGCATTTAAATCAAGTTAGAAAGAGTCGTACCTTATTCATGTTTGTTTGAATGCCCACAATCATCAACGTATTGCGAGTTCACAAATCTCCATGTTTGGTTGCTCCTGAAATAATTTCCCCGGCATCTACATGTCCGCTAATTCTTCTTAAAAGAGCATCAATCTCTATGAGTATGAGATTAACCATCCCCAACATCAACATGTCAACTAGTTCTTCTTGGAGTTTTGCCTTTTCAATCTTGAGGAGCTAACTACTCATATCAGCTCCCTCTACTGGTATCCACACGAATAGGGCCCCAACACCGGCAGCGTGCTAGCGCCTCTAATATCCTTCTAGGGTTTTCTTGTGGCTCTCTAGTTTTTCATCATCTGTAGAAAACCCTAGCTCTCATATTTTATAACTAGTAGGGTTATCTATTTTATGATGGATATTGGATTTTTAAAATTAATCTTAATTAATTTCAAAATCCTTATCATATCAATTAACATTTAATTGTTTTAATAAGCTAATTAAATAAACCTGGTTTAATTAAATCTGTCCAACAGTTTTAATTTAACCTATTTATTTAATTAGAATAAAGAGCCAATGGAATTTAATTTATCTTCATAAATTAAATATGAGATATTATCATATAATATCTTTATATATACACAATATAATAATATCATCATATAATATAATATTATCATATATTCAATATATATTATCAAATAATATATATTATATATATATGATATAATATTATCATATGATCATATAATATAATACTATCATATATATATAATATATATTATCAAATAATATATATTATATATGTATTTATGTATTTCAAAAATACATATGTGTATATAATATTATTAATATTCCTTTCCAAATATAAATATATATATAACACACATATAAATATTTATCAAATAAATATTCACACAACATGTGTATATAATAAATATATATTTAAAATTCATTCACCCTAGATTAAATATTGTATTCATTGAATCTTAGACGCATCTTAGATTCAATGAATCTGGACATTATAGCTCGTGTTGGGCTATTCTTGTGTGCGACCCTGTAAGCCCAAACAAAGTTGGCAGTGGGCCAATGACTATACTAACCCACAAGTCGTAAGCGGCCTCTAGCAAGACATTACGACTACCCAATTCATATGAGGATCGACAATACGATATAACCTGTCGTATAACCATATCATGTCCCTTTTGTCACACGATATTTCGGTCAAGGATGAGGCATGGAGAATGTCATCCTCCTATTCCTGACCATTACTTTCTCGATCCCTGAGTAGTCTGACTATAGAAGTAGAAACTCTTTTCCATCGTAGTATGGCCATACATTTCTCAGACTTACTCATCGAGGGGCCCAGTAATATCTCTCACTAATGTAAGGGACAAATTCCATCTTGACCATTCACATTCCTCTACATGAAAACCATTAAGCCCGATTGTAGCCTTTATCACCACCCGGTTAGAGGTGACTTTTGACTAAGTCAAAGCTTAGTGACTCCCATGTAGGAATCTATGATGATCTCAGGTCAAAGGGCATTGTGACATGGTTATACATGAGATAAGCTTATGACTTGATCCATGCAGCTTTCTCATAGCGGGTCGGTCCAGCACCTTATACTCCTACAAGTGCCTAAGACTTTGATTAGTATCCCCATACCTTATCAAAGTCATACTGGTCTTATTTCATCTTTGCTCCCACATAGATGACCGACCAGGGACATTTAGGACAATCATTATGATTTATCCAAGGATACAATTATCACAGTGAACATGCGAATAATGTGATAACCAAATGGAGAAATTCATTGAATGACAATATTCAAAGTACAATGATTGGCCCCTAGGGCACAATTTCCAACAGAAATAAGAGAGTATAATTCACTCTTAAATTATCCCATTATACCACCTCAAGTGGTCAACCGAAGCCTTAAACTTCTCTGCTTATTGACTTTGCTTGATAATAATTCACCCGCTTGGCTTATTAATTATCAAGTAGTCATTTCCCTCCTTTTAATTCCCATTTAACTCAAATCATAGGGAATATTAGGGAAAAACCATCATTTCTCATCTTTTGGAAAAATTACCATTTTGCCCTTACCTTTTATTTCTTTTAATATCCAAAGATATTAAGGAATTTTGGGATAAATATCATTCCTCACTTAGACATTCGCTAAACCGGGGTCTAGCAGTCCATTTAATACAGGCTAAACCTCAAGCCTTTAATCCCAAAATTCAGGGTATTACATTTTGCACATACAAAATTACTCAAAAATAATTTTCACATACTCTTTACTCAAATCAATACTAGCAAATAACAACTTTAGTAACAAGAAACATTTAAAATCAATGGAAAACCCTATATGCATACAAAATCCATCACTCAAAAAAAATCTTTATATACTCTTTGCTCAAATCAATACTAACAAATAACAATTTTAGTAACAACAAACACTACTTAAAATTAGTGATAAAACCCTATGTACATACAAAATCACTTAAGAAATCTTTTCAATTCAATATTGAAAAAATTAGCTCAAAAACCAGTAATAGGAGAAACTAAATTGAACTCACCTATAGGAAGAAGAGAAGAGCTCAAATACCGAACCCACAAACCCGGGCCATAATAATTTCTAAAGGTAAAGCATGGGAATTAAGAAGAAGAAGAAGAAGCATAGAGCTTTTAACTAAAATTTGCAATAAGTTCTTGTAAGTTTGAACAAATGATCTTCGAAAAACTTGCAAAGCTTCTAGTCTAGGAACAATGTCGTTCAATCGAGCAACATATAGCTAGATTCAGAAAAGAGTGGTAGATTGGGGGATTTTGGTCTTTCTAAGCTTTATCAACAAGGTGATGTCTATGGCTACACCAATGTCAGCAGGTGATGGGTATAGCTTCAGGGTGTTGTTGTTGGAGGTTGCGTGCGGGTGGAGACCGAGGAGGAGGTGATGCTGATTGATTGGGTGAGGGATTTGTATGAGAAATAGAATGTAGTCGAATCAGTGGATTCAAGGATTAATGAAGACATAGAAATGATTTTGAAGCTTGGTTTAGCTTGTTGTTTCCCTAATCCATAGAGAAGACCAACTATGATGGAGGTCATTGTGCTTTTGGTTGGAGGACGCTTGGTGGCGCCAGTGGAATCACCGTCTGAGTTAGCTCGAGGTGAAAACTTGAATGGTGATGGCGGCGACTGGAAGTTACAAGAGGGGGAGGCGCGAGAGTGGGGAAGACGGTGGGATTAGGGTAGGTTTTTTTATTCAATTAAATAATAAATTAATATTAGAAAATTTTTAAATGAAATTATTGTTATTATTATTATTACTACTGCTACTACTTCCATTTCAACCTTTTTAGTCAAAATCTCTCCTTCTAATTGTCAACCTAACTAAAGGTAACGGAATTGTTAGATTTGACCTACTTTTAAAAACTCGTGTACTTATACATCCCTTGATGTTGGACGCATTTTAGGCAAAAAGCTCATGGATGATATCTTTACACCTTTACCCAAAAGAGAAAGAAAAACTATACAGACTTGACTAAAATCACATGAAATTATAAGGATAAAATGAAAAAAAAAGAAATTACAAGGATTGGATAAAACATAATGTGAAACTAAGGACTTGCATATTAATTTTCCCTTTATATATATATTATATATATGTAAGAAAGTATTCATAATTCTTAAATGAGAATATTTATTTAGAATGTAAAATCTTGTGATGCTAGCTAATCTTATACGTACAGTTATCCACTTGGCCTACAAAAAAGAGGTTTCCAATGTTTCCCTATAAATTGAGGGTACCGCCATACTCCTTTTTCCACTATCTTTTTCATATATCCAAACCAATCAAGCAAACATGCGTCCTCTTCCTCCACTCGTTTTTTTACTGATATCATATTCTATTCCCTTTCTAATAACAACCAATGCTTTAAGCCTTGACTTCGACCTTATCCACCGTGATTCACCATTATCGCCATTTCACAACTCTTCAAGCTCCCTCTCAGAACTCACTCAACAAGTTTGGTTACGATCCACGGCTCGATATAAACGTCTTCTTCTTCAAACTCCAACACTTCCCCCAATTTTCTTTGGAGGTCAAGGTGAGTACCTTGTGAAACTCTTCATTGGTTCTCCACCAGTTCAATCATGGGCTATTGCAGACACAGGAAGTGACCTCATATGGATCCAATGCTTACCTTGTAAAAAGTGTTACCCTCAAAACTCACCAATCTTTAATCCCTTCGCTTCTTCTACTTATAAAATCGTGTCATGTCACTCGAAACCGTGTCGGTCATACCATGCCGAATTTTCTTCCTGTGGAACTTCAACACAGTGCGTGTACGAATATGGATACGGGAATAACGATGTTACAAGAGGAGAGTTGGCAAGAGAGTTGTTTAGTTTTCGAGGAAAATCATCATCAAAATCTAGTGATTCATTTTTGCTTCAGAAACCTTTACTTTTAGGGTGTGCGCATAATACAACTGGGCAATTCGCAGCCAAGGGTTCAGGACTTGTAGGCCTTGGTTATGGACCTTGGTCTTTAGTTTCACAGTTGGGTCCCGAGATAGATCACAAATTCTCTTATTGTTTAGGTCCTTACTTTTCAAAATCCAGTGGTAAACTGAGATTTGGTAAGGAAGCAAAGATATCTGGATCACCTGGGGCTGTGTCCACTCCATTCGTAACTGATTCTCGGAAAACAAATTACTTCCTCACTCTTAAAGGTATATATATACTGCTGCAGGTTATGAAATTTTTTTAATGAATTATTATGATATTCTTTAGGTTGCCTAAGTTTTTCCGTATTGAAGCTTTTTATATTAAGAAATTATTTTTTATCTCACTCAAGTTATGAATGTTCGTGAACCAGTTTTAGTGCTCAATTCATCACAATGATAAGCATTAATAGCTCTTCACCACTGTGAACTATTCAGATCTAATTTAGATAGTTTAAATTGATTCTTACTTTTTCAAAATAAATATTTTGATGTGTACAGAATTTAAAATGAAAATAATCTCTTAGCTATTAGTTTTTAGAAAATGTTTAAAAATCATTAGTAAAAAAATTTAATTCTGGATAGTTAAAATTTTATTTGAACTATATAGATGTCTTCATAGGGAAAAGTTCTTAGTGCTTATGATTGCCATAAGCGCTAAAAGTGGTTCTGGATATTCGTACCTTTTGCTTCTTAGTTTTAACGTAACTTGAACTATTATTAGGGTATGTTTGCCATGATGTTTAACCTTGGCAAAACTTAAGGTTGATTCAGGTTCAAAATGGCGTTTGGCATGATTTTGGGAGCAATTGATTCTTTTGTTCAAAAGTTACTTTAAGGTTAAAGCAATTGTATTTCTTACTTGTGTTTTTTTTTAATTTGATAACCTTCTGAAATTGATTTTTCAATTTATAATGCAAACAAATTTTTGTCAAACTCACTTTTCTTTTTAATATAAAAGTCTATTTAAACATAAGTCGCATTATACTAATCAATGACTTTTACCCCCAACGATAAAAGTCTTACATTGATCTCAACATATCTGCTTATTATGGGTACTTCCTTTTGACCTTGAAGGTATCACCGTTGGAAACAAGACATTGAAGACCGCCGCACCCAAAAGAAAGGGGAACACACTTATTGATTCTGGGGGAACATGGTTTTTAATGGAACCAAACTTTTACAACAAGATGGAGGCATTTATAAAGAAAGCTATTAGGGTTAAAGAAGTAAGAAAACCTCCAATGGCCTTCTCCTTGTGTTACTCAAAAAAGTATCATAAAACTATAATGAAGAGATTTCCAATGTTTGTGGTTCATTTTGAGGGTGCCGACATAGCCTTGAAGCCAGATCAAAACATATTCTTTCGTCTAGATGATTTGCTCTGTTTAGGCATACTCCCAGTTGTAGGCCAAAGCTTTACATTTGACTATGGAAATTTGCCCCAGATCAATTTCCAAGTGGAATATGACCTTAAAGCCAAAAGGATTTCTTTTGCTCATGCCGATTGTAGCAAGCATTAGAAGATATCTATATAATTATATGATAAACAAAATAAAACAAAATAATAGATTTGATCTTGTGTTGGCTATCAACCCTGTCTATATATAAAGGGTCATTTGTGATATGAAAAAAAATAGGGAGGATTAACCTGATCTCATGTGTCACTCCTTGGATGTCTTGTATCAGTGTATGTGATGACTTTTATGGGATAATTAAGAACTTCATTTGCGCGTTTAATTATTACTTAGTGTGCAATGCCACAATCTTCTTATTTGAAAAAGATTTTTGGAAGAAAAATTTTAGATTAGAGTTCCTATATGAAGATTGCAAAATTTTCACATGGAAATTAATCACTTGTGTCTGCGGCAGTTTGGTTACCTCACGTGAAATAAAAATCATTGTGAAACCTACTTTATTTATTATTTCATTAAAAAAAATCCCTTTTTATTTTGATTTAAAAAAAAAACAAGAAGTTGTTTTCTTTCAAAAATCTTGAGCAACTTGATTAGCATAGCTACAAAGGTTCTCCAATCTCACACGTCTATACCAATTAATTAACATAAATACTTACAGAGACTCCAAGCAATCTAGCAAAAATTTAAAACGAAAGGTCAGTTCAACTAAAAATTACAATTTCCACTACTTAGACCTGAGTTAATGGAATCACAAATTTGAATCTAGAAGAGAGAAACAAAAGACTCCCCTTATAGAACGAAAACTGTAGCCCCATACCACTGCAAAAGAAACTAGGTTTTACCGCTACTACGATCATGTGTAGAGGTTGTAGAAACAACTGAAAATAGGTGTGGCAAACATATTTGTAACGATGACAAAAAACCTGCTACGCATATGGTCAAACACCATCACAATATTAGTAGTGGTGAGTTAAAACCGTTACAAACGCCGTGGCAACAGGGGACTTTGATTGTTAATTTGTAGCATTTGCAAATTGTTACAAAAGTGGCACTTGGATTGAAAAACTTTTTATCTTGCATTTGCAGGGCATAAAAACCGCGACAAATGTTGCCGCTAAATTTTCTGCAGAAATGTTTGAAAACTAGGCAGCAATATTAGCGGCAGTTTGTAAGTAGCGTTGCCAGCCGCTACCACTGGGTGCCAGGTTTTGAATTTTTGTGCTCAATTTGTAATGTTTGGTAACCACTACAATATATTATATGAAGATTGTTTATATGGGAAGTTTGTGGTAGTTTTAGAACCGCTAATAAATTTAAATATGAAAAAAATTTAAAATAAATGATTGCAGAAATTTTTTAACTTATACAAATAAAAAAATAAAAAAAAAGTAGAAATAATCTAATTTTGAGCATGATGAAATTTTTTGTGCATTCATAGATTTAACAATATTTTTTTTTTGTGCAATGAGAAGAATTGAAGAAAAATTAAAAAGTCTTAAATGAAATGTCTATTGGTCCAAAATATAAAAGAGAAGAGAAAAAATAATAGTTGGATGTCAGTGTATGAGAAATAATTGTTTCATGCCAATGTATTTATGAATCTGAAATGAAAAAGAAAAGTGTTATTATAAAATGTAAAAACAGAAACTAATATAGAGAAACGAATTTAATTGAAAAGGAATTTATAAATACCTTGAGAGACAATTGGTATATGAAGAATATTAAAGGAAAATGGTAATGAAAAAGAGGGAAGAAGAAAAGAAGAAAGAGGGGGGAAGAAATGAGCAAAAGGGAGAGGGCGCATGCGTGTATTTATAGAGTCCAATAATTAGTAACGGTTTGATTACAGTAACAATAGCGGTTACGATGTAGTGATTTTACAACTGCTACGATACTAAACTTAGTTGCAGTTTCACCACCAACCGCTACAAGTTATCACAATTTTTTTTTTAAAAAAAAAAGATGGGTGAATTAAGTTTAACTTCAAGAAGGGAATTTGATACCAAATGTTATATAATATAAATTAAAATAATTATTGATATATTTAATGTAAGGGAGTAAAGAGTTGAGAAGAATGCACCTAAGGAGCAAATTATCATCTTCTTCAGAAAAAGTTTTCAAAATTATTGGGTTAGAATGGCTCACTATTGTAGTTGATATTGTCATCATCACCAATTACATAAAGGTATCAAGGCTTGAGATAGACAACCATACACTACTACAAGATATATATTTTACTTCCCCCAAAAGAGTTCCTTTTTTTTTTAAAAAAAAAGGGAAGTAAAAAATAAAGGCGGTGACATTTTTATAATTTTGGGCGGGAATTTTGACATATTAGACATCCCTTTAATGAAAAAGGATGCAAAAAGTCAGCTTTTGGTGTCCCAATTCCAAATTGGGATACTGAAAGTGTGAGTAAAAGCTTAAAGCTTTTAGTCTTTATCCTCCAACACTTGCAATCACACCGCCATCCTCATCTCTCCCTTTCCACCATCATTGCTCCCCCTCCTCTCTCTCACCGTCGCTCCTCCGTCCTCTCTCCTCTCTTACGCCATTGGTCACCCCTCCTCCCTCCCTCTCCCACTGTCAGCTGCTCCCTCTCTCTACACCGTCGGCCTACAACATTGCAGTAGGTATTATTATTATTTTTTTAAAATACAATGTTGTAGGTTTGGTGTTATATTTCATATTTATATTATAATATTTGTCACTAGTTGCTGGTTTCCATCTTTCCTTCTTGTATGCATACCCATATGGCATTGATGATTTTTCTATTTCAATTTCAGTTTTTTTTAAAGGGAGAATTATTATGAAGTTCAATTGTTATTAGATTTTATGTTATTAAATCTCTTTCATAGGACCTTATAGTAATTTCCCAATAAATATGCATGAGAGAAAAGGAAATAGAGGGAGCATTGATAGCAAGAGAAGGATAAAAAAAAGTGGCTCTATTTTTAGGTACCAATATAGGTCAAAAAGAAAGACTCTTTCGATTGCTTCTCAACTTGCTTGCTTAGTGACACTTTTTTATATTTTGTATTGATGAAATTGCTAGATTAAATTGCTGATATTGTCTTAAATTGCCTCAGTTAGTTAGTTTTATTTGAATTAAGCTGAAATGATTTGTTATTGAAATTTTGGGATGTCTTACTTTTAAGAGAAAATGCTGCCAAAATTTTAAAAAAAAATAGTAAAAGGAAATTCCTAAACTTGAGTATTGTTCGAAATGGCTTAGGTAGTAATAAATGGACCATAGTTGGATGAAAGTTTTAAGAACTAGTGAAGAATATGAGAATGGAGTGGAAGAGTTTATTGAATTTTCTAGAAGGAATACGCCTACAAAAATGGGATGTATTTTTGTCTTTGTGTCAATTGTTTAAATTAGAGTCGATGGGATATTGATGATATAAAGGATCACCTACTTTATGATGGAATAAATCTTTGATACGCAAGGTAGATATGGCATAATGAGAAAGTAACTGCTTGTCCGTCACACAAGAAGAAAGTTGTGGATATCATAGATGAAGATAGAATGGAGAAAATGATTCATGATGTTGAGGTAGAATTCTTTGTGCAATCGTTTGAATATGACAGCCTGCGGGGTGATGTAAAGACACCATTGTACCTTAGAAGTAAGTACACACGGTTGACAAGAACCTTGTATTTGGTCAAGTGAAAGGCAACTTGTGGGTGGGCCCATAGTAGTTTGACATTGCTTCTTGAATTGTTATGTGATATATTTCCAGACAATAATATACTTCCAAATCGTAAGTATGGGGCCAAGAAAATTTTTCCTACGATGGGTATAGAGTATAAAAGGATACGTGTTTGCCCTAATGACTGCGTATTGTACAGAAAGAAGTATGAAGGTTTTAGTGGGTGGTTGAAGTATAAAACTTTACTATACAAAAGCGAAGAAAGATGGTGGTTGTGGCTATGTGACAACTAAAAGGCAACCTTTAAAGGTGTTGTGGTATCTTCCAATAATACCGTAGTTTAAGAGTTTGTTTGTGTGTGCGACAAAAGAAAAAAAGTTGAGATGACATTCTGATGGGAGAATATATGATAGAAAATATCTTCAGCACCCGGATGACTATCCACATTAGAAGAAAATAGATGAAATATTCCCTTAATTTGGCAGCGAGCCAAGAAACCTTCAGCTTAGGCTTTATACAGATGAAGTTAATCCGTACGGAACACTTAGTAGCACACATAGTGCATGGCCTGTTCTCCTTGTAATATACAACTTACCTCTCTGGCTATGTATGAAATGCAAGTATGTGATGCTTTCTATGATGATTTTTGGACCAAAATAGCCAGGGAATGATATCGATGTCTACTTAGCGCCTTTGATTGAGGACTTGAAGATGTTGTGGTAAGAAGGCATAGATGTGTTTGATGGATATAAGAATGAGTCCTTTAACTTACGTGCAATGATTTTCACTATAATAAATGACTTTCTTGTATACAAAATTTTTTTAAGGTATAGTGTAAAAGGGCATAAAGCATATTCGATATGTGAATTAAGCACACACTTCCATCAACTTAAGAACAAAAAAACTTGGTCTACCTTGGTCACAGGAGGTTAATTTCTTCATCGGTTCTACTCATATTGTAGATTAAAAAAATGTTTTAATGGCTTACCAGAACATGGAATGGCTCCAAAGGCATTAACTGGAGAGGAAGTTTATAGTTAGGTGGAACATATCAATGTTATCTTTAGTAAGAATCTTAGGACTGCAAGTGAGAAGAACATATGGAAGAAGAGATCAATTTTCTTTGATATTCCATATTGGTGTAGTCTTGATGTAAGACACAGTACTGATGTGATGCATGTGGAGAAAAACGTTTGTTATAGCCTTGTCAGTATGCTTTTGCACATATCAATAAAGACTAAGGATGGAATTAGTGCGAGACTAGACCTAGTTGATATAGGAATAATAGAACGGTTACATCCATAATTAAGAGATGATGGTAAGAGGGTATACATGGAGTCAACAGCGCATACACTATCAAAAGTTGAGAAAAAAAAGATTGTGTGAGTGTTTGCATGACATGAAAATGCCATAAGTGTATTCTTCTAATGTAAGAAGGTGTGTCTCAATGGATGAATTGAAGTTAGTAGGAATGAAGTCTCATGATTATTATGCGTTGATGCAACAAATATTACTAGTAGCTATTAGCACTACTACGTATGTGACATTGTTATTTCCAAAGTTAGCAAATGAGTTTTTACACAATGAATTTAAACCACTAGGTTAGGGTTCAATCCTGGGATAAATACGCTTATAAAAATACTTTAAAATTCCAACTTCAATAAAGGGTTCAAACCTATAATTAAATGGATTTTTCTAAAAAATTTAAAACTTTCAAAAACAGTTATATAATAGTTCGCAACTTCATTATGACTCTTCAATTTTTAGCTTCATTTATTATTATCAGAGTGATTCTCTGCTAATATACTAGTATATTGTTGATTGACCTATGGGCCCTTCAGATACAAATGCCCAATCCTAGTTCATTTATTGTGCTAGAGGTAATTACTATTTCAATACGTATAATGAATCAACTAAAACTACCCCATGCTATGCATGTTATGCTACCTCTACTACTATAGCTGCAGGTACTAGCTTCTCTATGGTTATGTACATACATACATATACAAAACATGTAGCCACATAAGGCTACCAAAATATCCTAAGTTTTAGTAAAATTTGTATATAGATAACTAACAAAATTTTCAAAATCCTTCTTCTCCACCTTCTATTTATCAATAATTAGCTCTTTACCCCTGGAGCCGCTTGCCTTAGCTGTATATTAATTAATAGAAAGGGTGAGATTAGCGAGATGAAAGGCTAGGATTTACTCTTGAAAAGCAAGAGTAATCATGGAAGATGAAAAGTAAATTAACTCCCTTTTCCATTAGACAATTTCGGTCAAAAACAAGAAAGAGAAAAGAGAGTTTAATTAAATTACATCTCACTTTTTATATAAGGAAGTTGGTCAAAAAGTAAGAATACAAGAAGGAAAAATTAGTCAACAATTTTGGCTAAGGTATAAAGAAAGCAAGAAGAGAGGAATTATTCATTGTACATATATCTCTGCTTGCCTTTCTGAAAGAAAATTCATTAAAACACTCATAGAAGAAGAGAAAGAGAGCTAAGTCAATATACCCTCACCTTTTAGACAAACATTGTGGCTAGGGCATAAAAGTAAGGGGGAGAGAGAATTCGAGCAATATATTTCCTCACATTGGCTCATGTTGGATGTCTAAAACAAGAGGCAATAGAGAGGGAGTTTTTTATCAATATAATTCCTCCCCAATAGTCAATTATTTTGGCCAAAAGTGAAGAGGGAGAGAGTGAACAATTATCCCATTAATCCATCATATTTCTTATTTTCTTGGGCTCAATTTTCAACCAAGTAAAGGAAGGGAAGAGGGCCATTATTTAATCAACATATTCCCTCATTCTCAACCACTCAAAGTTGGCCAAAAAGAAGAAAAAGAAAGAAAAAAGAAAAAGGAAAGACAAACAGAAGCCATTGAAGAACAAGAACTAAGGTAAGTGGTCTTGTTTAATTTTCACCCTTTAAACCTTATTTCTAGCTCTAAGTTCCTTTATAAATGTTGTTCCTCTCTCTAAGAACATCATCTCTATAATTTTTGTTTCTTGAGCAAAGGGTTCTAGTGCTGCCAAGAAGGTGCTGAAGTTAGAGGAAACAAGAAAGAGCTAAAGTAAATGAAAGATGTGAGCAAGAGCTTTGATTTGAGCCTTTTTTGTGGTAATATTATGTTACCCTATTTTTTCTAAATAGTAAACTTAGGGTTTTAGTAATATTAAGAGCATGAACATATAGTTACAAGAGGTTTAAACATGGTAGAATAAGGTTTAGCAAGATTTGTGATTGGATGTTGCAAAAAACACTTTATTCTTCCCTATGGAATATTTAGGTCAGACCAAGGAAAAGGTAAGAAGTGACCTTTTGCTAATTTTGAGGCTTCTAATGAGTTTAAAATTTTAAATTGTATAGGATTAGTTAGTTGGCGCAATTTTAGAAAGACTGAATTGAAATGTCAAAATCCGGAATTTATGCTACCAGATTTGGGCAGTTTGCTTTGGGGTCAGTTTTGACTAATCAAATAGTGTCCAATGGCTATCAAAATTTTTTAGGTTAATATTAAACATATATAGCTTTAAAATGAGTCCTAGAATGTGCCAATTGGACATCTAGGCAGAAATTTATTAATTTTTGAAATTTAGGTGTCAAAATTGGGAAGAATTTTGGAATAATAAATTTTGTTGTGAATTCTGGAATTTCACACCTTCCATGAATCTTATTTGATATTTTTCCCTTACATAGAACTTAAAGATCTTCGAATAGGAATTTGAACCACCTCATTTAGAGTTCTAGAGATTAAGTTAAGAATTTTAGAAGTTGACCAAGAAAACTGGCAGGTTAGGGTTGACCAGTAAAATTTTAACTTTTGAAAGTAATTGTGGGAATTGAAGACATGGCTCACTTTTATGGCTCTAACACAAAATGTGATTGTGTATTTAAGACCATGAAGTGACGAAGAAGAGGCAATGGAAGCAACCACAATAGTTGGAAGAAAGGGAACAACAAGATGACATAAAGACAAAGATAATAAAACTTTATTCCTGACTTGCATTCACTTAATAAAGATGCTTATGCATTGATATGTTTAATTGCTTTGATGAATGATATGAAGTATGTATGAATGATTGAAACTCTGTTTGTACTTATGCTATGGCCATATGTGTAATGTGTAGAGCATTGAGCATGCAAGTATATCATTATGTTAGCATGAATTTATGTAAGTAAGCATGTCATGCATTAAGCTTATATCTTGTATGCATAGTTAGAAAAGTTTACTACTAATTAAGATTTTCTCGAATCTCACTCTTCCTCACCCAACCATATAGCTATGTTGAGGGCAAGCAGCAAGCTTGAAGAAGTGCCAGAAGAAAATGTGGCAGAGAATTGAAGATTGAGATGTGGCAATGTGCTATATGTTAATTATGATGTAATTAATTGTATAAGCATGTCAAGTTTAAGAATGGAAAGATAATTATGAAAATATCAGATTGTGAATGACATTTGAATGTCTAAATTAATTAATTAGCTCGTAATACTTGGTAAGCTTAAAGGATAGTTTTACCAAATGAATGGTAACTCAAGAATGTTAACGCTTTCATATATGGATTAAAGGGGCCTAAAAGTAAGGTGTTATGTTACATACATGGCCTCAGCTCATACAAAAACACTTGATTTAAAAAACCCAATTTTTCAAGCTTCTCTAGCCGACTTCAACGACACTCTATAATGTGATTTGAATGTGTCTCCTTTGTGTTTTATGAGCCCTTCTACCTTTTAAGGGTAAAAGGCTCTTGTTTTTTATTCCACTTTGGTTCCAAAAACCCAACTTTAATTCGATTGAAGAATTGATGAGAAGAGGAAGAATGAAAAAGATACAATATAGATATGTATAACATAATGGAGCATTGAAAATAAGAACCCTAATTATATATTGGGTTAAGGTGTTAATTTGCCCTGAAAGTTTTTGCTGATCAGCAATGTTACCTTGGAAGTTTTTTTATTTCAATATTGATCTAGAAATGTTAAAATAGAGTAATGATGCCTTTTTCTATTAAAAAGTTAATGGTCAACGTCAATTTTTTAAAGGTCAATTTTAGTTTTCTAATGGTATGGGCCAAGGCAACATGACTACGTTTTGAAATTTTCGGGGTGATATTGAAGCTAAAAAAACTTTAAGGGCAATGTTACTCCCCAAAGAAAACTTTGGGGACAAATTTATACTTTAACCCTTTTATATTATCATTCAAACCAAAAAGCATGCACATATACATAAAAAAAACATGCTTGCATAACATTATGGGAAAAATACATGGTTGGCATATATACAAAAGGAAGAGCAGGAGAGGGAGAAGGTGCACCAAAAAAAAAATTGTGCGATCATGCTCACAGCCACATATATATGCACGCATGTTCATATAAAACAATATATATGAAAAAGATGAGAAAGCGAGATATCCTTGGATTTAAAAGCATATATATTGCAGCAGCACGCAATCATGTAAAATAATATATATGAAAAAAGAGGGAGGCAAAACACATTAAGATTTTGATCCAAAAATGCATTCATAACCTTAAGGGAGAATGCACAAGTGACCAAAAAAACATACGCATATATTCGTTGTTTTTCTTAAAAAAAATATGTTCGCAAATGTGCAATAAAAAATTCATGTCTAATGCACACGAGCATTAAAAAAATATGAGGGAGAGAGAAAGATCATGCATGGAAATAATAACATCATATACTCACATATGATATCAAAATGGAATTAAATGGGATGTAAACAAAAATATATTATATGCTTATTCAAAAAGAACAATTACTGCTTCAAGATCAGGCAGGCCCTGATACCAATAAATAAAAATTAGTAGAGAGAAGAGATTTTCGTAACATGGCATATCCATATTACAATCCGGGTCAAAGCTCTAATGTTTCAAAACTCAAGCAAGATAATACTCACATAATTATTAGACTACTAAAACTTAATTAAGATTGGCACAACAAATCACCATAATAAGAAAGATGGTAGGAGAGAAGAGATTGTCAGATAACTTAATGGCAAGAGTGACTCTAATTGAGAGAGGCATATCCTATTTATAGAGGTTTAGGAAGACCACTAATTAGGAAGTTATTTGCACTCTTACTTTCTTTTTAATAATCAGGAAATTAATCATTACTTGTTTCTCAATTAAAAAATATATAATTAATGCTGATTTATTTTTAATCTATTTAATAAGGCTACTTATTTCTTAATCAAATAGTCCAGTTCATCAAGGGTGGATCTGAACCAAAGTCCAACATATTTTCTGTTTTGACTTTTTTATTATTTACTTTTAGAACATCCCCTCCTTTCAAAAAACCCACAGGTTGAAGAGCTGAACTATAGGATAAGAGCCTGTTTGGAAACACTTTTAACACTTAAAAAAGCCCATTTGCAATGAAAAAGCTCAGTTGCTTTAAACATATATGTTTGGGAACACATCAAAAAGAAATGAGCTTTATACATGAGAAGAGCTTTTTTTAAGAAGCTCCATTACACAGCTTTTTACCCAACTTCTCATCACTTTTGACCGTTACTTCATTAATTAGGATTTAAATTATTACCTACCCCACACACACACAAATGCAAACCGTGGAAACCGAGCTGTGAGACAATTAAAGAAGTAACCATTTTATTCTCCCCCAAAAACCAGAACCGTGCAAACCGAGCTGTGAGACAATTAAAAGAGTAACCCATTTCGTTCTCCCCTAAAAACCAGAACCAGAGGACTCTTCTTCATCGTCAGCTTTTCTCGCCGTTGCGCCGTCGTTCGAGGTGGATCTGAAGCTCGCCGACGGTGGCTGGGCCACTTTGATTCTTCGTTGAGACACCTCAGTTCATCCAGAGAAGCGCTCTTCATCGGTGGAGGTGGATCTGAAGCTCGCCGACGGTGACGGCAGAAGAAGACGCCGGCGGTGAGTGTGTTGTACTATTTTGGTCGTCGGTGTCTAAAAGATTATTCCCTATGCTCTGTTCAGCCGATCTTTCGAATGGCATCGGTGGAGCATCGAACGTTTCTTCCTTCCTTCCTTCCCAGATCTGAGCGACAAGGTAAGGGATCTGCTCTATCACTCATGAATCCTACTTCCATTATGGTTTTTGATTTTGTCTCTGAATATATGTTGCTGAATTAATGTCGTTGAATGATCTGTTGTGCTATCTCTGTTTTCCATTTTGGCCGTATGCTTGCTGGTGCTGGTTAAGAGCTAATTGTTTTTTATTGTGCCTCGTTTTTGTTTTTTTTCTGAAGTGAAGTGCGAGTTCTTTCTGCAGGAGGCAACATCATAATGTCAATTTAGTGATATAAGCATAATCACTTGGTTTGTGTTAGTATAAGTTTGTTCAGTCCATTAATGAAAGCCAATTAAGTGCCTTACAGATAGGATAACATTGTGTTGAGTTGGAGCTTACATGGTTTAGCTAAGTACTACATGTTTCGTTGTCTTGATGATGTGTATATATATGTATTTAAGTTTCTTCTTGGTCTTTTATATCTGTGCTTGTTCTTTGTTCTGAGGGCACTATAGAAACAGATCATGAGAGGGTCAGAACTGGTTTCCTTGCATGTTATTGACAATTTAAAGCACTTTCAATAACAAAGTTGTGGCAATGTGTGATTCAAGTTAAATCAATGTGTTCTTCATATGTTCTCAAAAGATTACAGTAAAAAGATTATGAGAAACAAAGTTTGTTAGCAATTATTTTTTTACACCACAGCTGAATTTGGGATTTGTTATAACTCATTTTTATTTGAACTAATCAAAATTTAAAGTTCATTTGAGAGTTTTGATTGTTTTCTTAAATATAAGCTTTCATTCCTTACCTTACATTAATTTTTTTATCTTGGTCCCTGTTTAATTAGGCATTTTTATTTTTAAGCATTAAATTTTAATCATTAAATGGTAGGATTGTTTGTGAAAAGATATAAAATTTTTTGTTTATATTAATATTAATTACAAATAATAATTTATCTTCTTTTATTGGATCCTCTGAATTGATTATGTGGGAGCCAATTCAAGTCAATCATGATTTGAATCAGGGAATAGAGTCATATTGACAGGAACCATAACCTACATTCAAAAATTAAGCAAACAACTTTTATTTGTCAATGGATTTGGTTAAGACCGAAGGTATTGATCAGATCAAACAACTTTTATTTGTAAAAGGTATCGGTTAAATGCAAAATAGTGTTTAAACCAAGATTGTATTCATATGTTTAATGGGATATTGAATTTTTTCCAACAAGCTGGTGGCTATAAGTGTTATGTATCATATTTAATATTTAGTTTAATTTGCACCTGGGCCATTTGTTTTTGTGTAATGTTCAAATGTTGGCATAGAAATATGAACAAGGGAAATGATAAAGCAGCGTGGGATGTAAGTTCTACTGGGATTTTCATTGACCTGTGCATTGAGCAAATATACAACAATGAACGGCAAGGATCAGCATTCACGAAGGATGGGTGGAAACACATTGTGGCCGCATTTAATGAAAAAACTGGAAATTCGTACGACAGGAAACATTTAAAAAATCGGTTAGATAGCTTGAAGATACAATGGAAAGTATGGGACAAATTGTTCTCAAAAGAGACTGGTATATCGTATGACCCTGCAAGGCACATGGTGAATGCCGATGATGACTGGTAGGAGAAGAAAATAAAGGTAAAAAAATTGTGATTGTTTTTATTATCATTATTATTTGGAATATCAACATTTTTATTATCATCATCATCATCATCATTATCATCATCTTATATGAGTCATTAATTTTTGTAATTGTATGCATTCAGGAGAATCCGGAGTATGCGAAGTATAGATACAAATGGATCATGTTCGCAAGAGAATTAGACATCCTATTTAAGGGTGTAATGGCATCGGGAGAAAAAATGTTCACACCGATTTTTACACAGCAGATGTCACAGGGTGGTGATGGTGACGATGTGTATAGACCCATAATGGACCTAGAAGAAGGTTCAGGAGATAGTGAGGAAGATCTTGGATCTCCTACTATTGGAGCTAGTGTGGGAGTGACAGCTGATCTTGAAGGAATTACCTTGACAACAAACACTCCACCTAGTGTGCCCAGTGCTTCAGAAGTCAGTGGGAAGAGAAAAAGGGTTAAATGGTCGGGTCAAGGATCAAGGAAAAAAATCGCAAACTCGAAAACAATAGCATATGCGATTAGTAGAATAGCCGACGCATCTGAGGACAAAGTAGAAGCATTAAAAAAGCTTTCAACGACTGATCTACAAATGAGTGATGTCGTCAAAGAATTACGGGCCATTCCAGAAGTTGCTATAGACAGGGACTTCTGTATCCGCTGTTGTAACATGATGATGCACCCTGTTGCTCGCGACATGTATGTTGGACTAAAAGATGATAAAGAGCTCTTGCTAGAATGGTTGCGCCTACATGCTTACAGTGCCCCTAAATTTCAGAAACCCCCACCAACGCACTGAACTCTAATTTATGTAGTTAAAACTTCGTTATGTATAACTTACTTATTTTAGAGGATGGAACTTTATTTTATATCACTCGTGAATGTTATTAACCTCTTCTATATGACATTGAATTTCTACTTGCACAGTGTTAAAATTTTACTTGTTTTCATAATATCCTAACATAGGTTGCATCGTTAATGGCAAGTTCAAGTGGTACATGGGAAGCAAGATCATCTCGTGCAGATAGAAGGAAACAACTCATATCCCTAATAGATCAAGAGATAACGGAGGATGAGCAGGTGGCTGCCTTGATAGCTCAATATGTCGTGCCACATATTTGCAAAGAACCATGTAGAACTAGTAAGCAAACAGGTGCACAGTGGGTGCAAGAGGTACTAGAAGGCCATGATACAGTTTGCCCTGAGAATTTTCGCGTGGAAAAGCATGTTTTCCATATCTTATGCTCCAAATTGGTACAACATGGGTTACGAACAACTAGGTATATTGGAATACAAGAAATGGTTGCCATGTTCCTATATACAGTTAGACATGCACAAGGAAACAGAATCTTGCAAGACCGATTTCAACATTCTGGAGAAACTATCCACAAGATCTTCCACATGGTTTTAAATGCTTGTGTGAACCTATCAGCAAAAATGATCAAACCGCTTGATCCCAACTTCCTTGATTGTCACCCAAAAATCTCCAGAATCGGCGATATTTCCCATTTTTCAAGGATGCAATAGGAGCAATTGATAGAACTCATATTAAGTGTGTGGTTAGCCAGTCTGAGCAAGACAAATATATCAGCAGAAAGGGATATCCAACACAAAATATTATGGTTGTATGTGATTGGGACATGTGCTTAACTTTTGTGTTAGCAGGGTGGGAGGGAACCGCACATGATGCCCATATCTTCCAAACTGCTATCTCTACTCCATCTATGAAATTCCCTCATCCACCTAAAGGTATCTCTTCAACACTTTCGTATTGTGTGCTTTTTTTTACATTTGCTATAATTTTACTAAGTTAAACAAAATTGTGTATTTATCAGGAAAATATTATTTGGTCGATGCTGGCTATCCAACACCAATTGGATATCTTGGTCCGTATAGACATGAACGTTATCACATTCCAGAGTTTAGGCGACAATACGGATTTACAAGTGAGAATGAGATGTTCAATTATTATCATTCAAGCTTGAGGACCATTATCGAAAGGACATTTGGAGTATGGAAGAATAGGTTTCAACTTTTAGGGGAAATGAAGTCATATAGCTTTAAAACACAAGTCCGTATTGTTTGTGCAACAATGACGATACATAATCTTATCCGTAGAAATTCCCAAACAGATAGGGATTTTCAACAAGCTGAAAGAGGAAATGTGAGTATTGAAGGTAATAATGATCCAGTTGACGCAGGATCTACATCAACCATTCGTATGTTATCTTCAACACATATGAATCATGTTCGTGACATGATCAAAGATGAACTTGCTAGGAGTATAGGTAGATGATCAAATTATGATCCAATTCATGTATGACATTCTAATTGAAATATATATTTATCCTTTTTTTAATTAAGTGCTTTTGTGTATTTTTCTTGTTTTTCAATAATTATTAAAAAAATTTCATTTAAAAAAAAATTATTTACATTTTTTTAACATCAATTATACAATATGTACACAAACAATATATATGTAATATTCAACAATGCTCATGCTCTTTTTAGTTATTTTTCATCCAAACGGGCTTTTTAAAAGCTAATCCAAACAGGTTCTACTTAAAAAAAAGTCAATTCTCCCACCGTCAATCCAAACACAAATCACATTTACAATTTGACTTTTTTTCAAACAGGCTTCTGTAAAAGCCCCATTAAAAAAAAGCTACTTTTTTACCGGATTCTCAAACAGGCACTAAATCATTGGGTTTACATTCTCTCTTCCCCCTACAATTTACATTCAGCACTTGCACTTAATCTGTTATTATAATTCATCTATCTGATGTATTCAAGGATTAAACCTTTTCAGTTAAAAGACGAGATGGATGAAGAGAATGAGTGGACGGAAACAGGAAAACATGTATAATGTCAATGGAATAAGAAAGCATTACATAATATCTTTCTTTTTCTTCTTTTATAGGCATAAATATACTCTTATTGGCAGCAATTTTATACTAGCCACAGTCAAGACACTAAATATAAGCTATTCTCACAACAAAGATTTGAACCTTAATTTAATACGTACTAATCTATTATGCTAAACCCAACTGCTGTTGGTACCATGATTTTCTTTTGCATTTACACAATTCTTTTCACTTTTTTTTTAAAATAACTTTTGACTCATTAGATGGTCCTCCCTCTATTGGAAATTTCGCCGCTTGCTTTTACCTTCTTGATCGTGCAATTGAAGACAAACTCCATTATGACAAAGATTATTTCATTCTGCATCATTATCTAATTTCTTTGTTAAATCATTATTATTTGGGAAAATGGCTCAAAAATACCTTATAAGGAAATTATTTGCTGATTGGTACTACGGGTGCAAACAAGCACCCCTTATATGCAAACATCATCCATATGTGCAAAATTCATCCCTGCGAATATGCAAACACCATCCCTCGTGTGCAAAATATCATCCACCCGTGTGTAACTTATCACCCACAATGTACAATGATAGCAATTAACAATTAATTTACTTACAAAATAGTTTTTAACAATTCTCCCTTATTATTTTGTCTTGGACGTTGAAAGTGCCTTTATCATGTTCTTGCTTTCATTATGACTTTGAAGGACAAGATACCCTCATTATTTACTCGGGAATTAGCCCCACTTGAGGCCTTTTATTAATGCTTTGCCTTTTTCATCACTTCTCTCTTGAATATTTGTCATATATTTTTATTCTTGTAAGAAGATTATGACTTTGTTGAAAAATGGAAATATATCATAACTTTCAAAAATTGTTTTATATTTAGTTATTATTAGAACTAAAATGTTAACACTTAATAATATAGCAATATAAGAGAACTTCAGGAATTGTCTATGAAATAATTGTATTGCAAAAGAATTTCACGGTATATAACATGCAAATTAAATTATAACTTATAGCAAATTAAGCAAGAGATATGCCTATCACCACGTAGAGAGAGGACATCATATTTTTTTACTTAATTTAATCATGAGAAACTTTTTCATATAAAATTTCTTTAAAATCAGAGACCTGGCCTAATATTACAATCGTTCAGATCTAACCCTATCCATTTCCAGGCCAGATCCAGCCCTTCATTCACTTGTACCATTTGCTCGCCCTCATGATCATGCATGAAGAGTACTTACCGACTCCGAACCACTCATCACATGTACGTTATTAGTTTTTTTCTACAGCACAGGATTGGGTATAATCATTTTTTTCTTTTTATTTTATATAAAAAAATTTAGGCGAGTTGGGTCTCGAGGCTCACCAAAGCTATGGCATACCTCTTGACTCAAATAATGTTTATAAAGATACCTACAGATTATCCACCAATATGATTCTTACATCAGGGGTATTTTAACTCAACTTTATGATTATGAGTCAACTCTATTACCAACTAGACTGACCTTTGTTGGCTTTTTTTTTTTGGAAAAAAGATTAAGGTGCAAAAATACCTATCAACATATAAATAATGTGAAAAAATACCCATAAAATTTTTTCAGGTGTAAAAATACCCATAAACTATAAAAACTAGAGCAAAAATGACATATCTGTTATAAATAGCATCTGTTACTTATTATGGTGGAACTCACCATCTTCTTCTCCAACAAAATGTAATGGACGTTAGGTGGTTTTAACAGTGGAGTCTTTTTTTTTTCATTTTAAAGTTCATAGGTATTTTTACACTTGAGAAAAGTTTATGTCAATTTTTGCATATTGAGTACAAGTTGTTGGGTATTTTGCACCTTAATCCAAAAAAAAAAAATTAATGAACTTTCAACACTGATTGTGACGCTAACCAATGTAAAAATGAAAATTATTGCACCGTTTGCTCAACCAGTGTTAAATACTCTCTCTGCATTAGTGTAATTCAAGGAACTGATGATCCTGTTCAATTAGTTCTCACTAGCATTTCAAGTCACTCCACGCACCCAAACAGATTAGGAAACCTTTTACTTATAAATTATTATTTATTGAATAATATATATTTATATGTTACATTATATAATGATCATAAATAGGAAAACATATGCTGGGTGTTACGTGGGAATAATGACAAGAATCTATTTCATTTTTTAAAACGATTCACGCTTGAGCTGATCCCTTCATCTTTTTATGTTTTCAAAAGGAAGCCAGCGTTTGCCTGATGCAAATGAGAGGGACTTTATTAGCAACGATGGAATTAAATACTAATAGAGGCTGAAGGTGTAGGTCTAGGCATAAAGTATTCTCTCATATGCATGTAACACTATAAAGTTTTATTAGGTTTAAAAGTACGGATTAAGTTTTAAAAATGGTGTAAAAATGCTATAATCGTTAACTCAACTAATGTTGATAGTTCAGCAAATACATTAGTCAATATTATCCAAAAAAAACACATTAGTCAAGAAAGTGGTGAAAAGTACACATAAAAGTTCTAAAATATACAAAAATACCACATTTGTTAGGTTAACCAATGTTGACCATTTGAAAAAATAGTCCTAACATGTGTTGTAGAGTGTTTTCACTCCTAGCGGCCCCTACGGGGTTTTCTTCATGACACAATTGCTAGACGACCCTCTCATTTCCTTTAGTTTCTTTGATGTTGATGAACATTATTGGAAGATTTGGATGCATTGATTTTCTAACCTCATCTTCTTCATTCTTATCTTTGTCTCCTTCTAGCTCATGGCTAATTATAACAACGGTGGCCTTTATCCACAACTCGTTAACTCTAATAAGGCAAAATTGCTAACAACAAAGAAAATGGCAACAAATAAGGCGGCTGGAGGAGGGTCAGCTTTGGCATCCAAGAGGTGTAGCCAGTGTGTTATATAGAAGTCCCCGAAGTGGCGGACGAGGCTGTTTGGACCGAAGATGTTGTGCAACACGTGAGGTCTGCTTGTTATACGATGAACGTTTGTTGACTTAACAATAGTGGCTTTTTGCACTATTTTGGAACCTTTATATGCATGTTTGGATCATTTTCTATACTAACATGTTTGTTGAACAACTAACGTTGGTTGACTTAACAATCGTAGAATTGTTGCGCACCATTTTGGATTATTTCATGTGTATTTTTGTACTTGGTGGTAGATTTGCTCTTTTTCCCTACTTTTTTTTGCCAATAACATTTATCCGGCCTACCCAATAAAATATTATAATGAATTTTGATGGTAATTTTTTGTTAGCTCTAGTGATAAATATAAAAACAAAGTTAACTTTTAGGTTAAGGTATTTAAATAACATTCAATTTTTTTAAAAAGTGCAAAAGTAACCATAAGCTATTTTTTGGAGTAAAAATAACCACAAACATTATAAAATAGGGAAAAAGTAACGTTAACGTCCGTTAATTAATGTGACTTTTTAATGAAATGTTAAGTTGCTAAAATAGCCATTAACTAATATCAAAAGTGTAAAAGTAACTATAATTTTTTTAGATGCAAAAGTAACCAAAAAATGATTTCATGAATATTAATTCATAATATTTTTTTTCCTTTTGTATTATGAGTGTTTTATCAATTTTGGGATTAAAATGACAAAAGTCAAAGAAAAACTTATGAATTAATATTCAAGAAGTCAACTATTTTTTAATTTGGCAAGAATGAAGAAGCGGAAGAAACTTGTCACCAAAACTCCAATAGCTAAAATATCCAACATGAATCAATGCCTTTAAAATTACTGTCATCACTAATGTTAAAGTAATCACATAACAAAAGATGAAAGAATTCTAAGGAAGGATGTCTGAGAGGAAAACTGAGGCAATGGAAGATCTCATATGTATATGGTAGGATTGGAAAAGTCCATGTCACCCCTTGTCATCTCATAATTAAAATTCACTTGTCATCTAACCCTACTATATGCATATTCATTGGGTCATCTAACCCTACCATATGCATACACGATCATTGGGGATTTTAGTTTTTATCTTAGACATCTTGCTTTAAAATCTTCTCATCATTGGTTATGGGATTGTTTCAACATTAGCGATGACAGTACTTTTAAAACCAATGATTCATATTAGGGATTTTAGCTTTTGGAGTGAGGGTGACAAGTTTTTTTTCCATTTCATCATTCTCGGCAGAATAAAGAAAAGGCAACATTTTGAATATTTATTCATAAATTTTGTCATTTTAATCTTCAAATTGATAAATCACTCATAATACAAAAACCAAAGAAAAACTTGTGAATTAATATTCAAGAAATCACTTTTTAGTTACTTTTGCATCCAAAACAAAAGTTTATGATTACTTTTACACTTTTAGTATTTGTTAATGGATATTTTAACACCTTAACATTTCATTAAAAAGTTCACATTAATGGATATTAACGTGTGTTAACGTCATGGTTATTTTTGCCCTCTTTTATAATGTTTGTGGTTACTTTTGCTCCAAAAAATAGTTTATGATTACTTTTGCACTTTTAAGAAAAGTTGAAGGTTATTTAAGCACCTTAACCCTTAACTAGTTTTAGAGATATAAGAAAGTTAATTAAATTACTTTAAAATATTTATATTTATCGTTTTTTTCTCTAAACTTTGTTGCATAATTTATAGACTAATATATACTCTAATGATACATATAATATGATTAAGTAACTTATTTAACTTCCATAATCTCTCCAAAAAAAGTTAACATTATCTTATATTTAGGACTGAAGAAGTATCTTTGAGTGTGTTTGACAACCTTTTGAAAAAGTACTTCTACACAAAAATCATGGTTTTGACCCAAATTTTCCAAACACTTAAAAAAAATCTATAAGCTATTTTTAGGGTAAAACTATGGCTTGCTCACAATCTGATATTAGATCACTTTTAAGTATTTTTTTTGTCTTTGCATGGTAGACCCCACACCAACTTTTATCATTTATGTGTATGTGACTTTTTTTTCTTTTTTATATGCATGGGACCCACGATTTCCAAATTCTCTCTCTCATGTTTTTTTTAGAATTTTAATGATATCTCATATCCTTAATATAAAACTTATTTATCTAATTTGATTATAGTAAAAAAATTAGTTAAACCAATTAATATCACATATAGATAAATTTATTTTATTTGTGGTATTTATTAAAAAATTTAATGTTAGAAAATTAGTTAAGTTAATTAAAATTTATTTGTACCAGACATCCCTCAAGAAAAACTTGGCTATTAAATTTTCATATTAACCCTTAAATAATACATAAAATATAATATTATCCTTTATATGTAATTATCACAAAAGTTAATGTCTTTTTTATAATTTGACCACTAAAAATAGTTATTATTAACCCAATATTCAAACACACTCATTTTATCAAAATCATTTTTCCCCATAATCTATTCTTCTCATAATCTATTAAAAAAAAATCATTTTTTCACTTTTTTTTCAAAAATTATTTTTAAAAGCTATATAAAAAACACACACTTAATAAAATTGCCGGACATTATAATAATAGGCGCTTAATTTTGTACAAGTAAAATTCAGATTTTTTGCCAAATATGCACGGAATAAGCACTATGCCGTGAACATGGGCCTCCCATTCAATGATGACTGGCCCCTCCACTCCCAAATGTGGAGTCTCTATCGTGGTATCCAAATCATTAATTAAAATGGCCCCTCCACTCCTAGACACTTGTGTCCCCAGTTAAATATGAGTCACTGTTGATCATCTTGATTTATCTTCGCACTTTAATTTGTTCTCTAACTTCTCAGAGATAAGAGTAGTAATAAATGTTAAGATATCATTATATTTTACATTAATATTTTGATATATTCTTATATTGAGATATTAGATATCCTGTATTAATATTTGATATATTTCATATATACTAAAAGTATATAGTTAGATTTAATATTTAATTAAATTTATTTATATTAAATTAGATTAGATTTTAGAAGCAGTTTAAGCTATGTTTTACTTGTCCTCTTATTGATTCAATAATTAAGAATTCAATAATAATATTCCGTTCTTGTTTCCTCTATAATTTAATCTTTCAAACTCTAATATAATAGTACAGCTAACTTTTCGATCCGGTAACCTGTGGATTATGGCCCACCACACTATTTGGTAATAGACTGTCTTGTTTTACATCAATAATTAGATGGAAGCCTGACGGCCTGTTTGGAAATTCGATGAGGAAGTGATTTTTTTTAATGGGGTTTTTATAAAAATCTAATTTAAAAAAAGCTAGATTAAAAATATGATTTGTGTTTGGATTGACTGTGGGAGAAGTGACTTTTTTTTAAAAGTTGTGTGTGAGAGCTTTTGAAAAAAAGCTCTTTTACATCTAAAAGCCCATAGCTTTTCAATGATTTTCCAAACACTAATTTTTTTAAAAAAATTGACTTTTACATGTTAAATGGGTTTTTTTAGATGGTAAATAAGATTCCAAACAGGTTGTTAATATTTGGATGGGTTTTGGGGTTGGTTTGTCAAGCACTTTGTGTTGGTATTTGCTTTATTAAATAATATTTGCAAAGTTACTGGTAGGAAGCAAAAAAGAAAAATAAATTCTGGGTAGGGGAACAAAAAATTATAATAATTATTACTGCTACTATAAGTGATAACTAAATAGTTATTAAATCAGTAGTCAGTAAATTTTACTAAAACCAAAAAAATATTACTATAAGTAAACACTAGTCTAATTAATATAAATGCATATATATAGCATTAAAATTAGGGAAAATATATTTTCCCATTGCAATATTGCCCAAAGTTAGCTAAGGACAAATAGGTCATTGAGTGGGTGCATCTCATCCCCAACTACGTGTCTGTGTCTTCCATCTGTCTATCCATTATATTATTAGAAATCATCTAGAAACAGATTAGTTTAACACCGTATAGGGCATTTGATTATCAATATGCCTTTCAATGTTAAGTTTAACAGTGTTAATTAAATTAATAGTTATCAATGGATTGATAAAGTTGTGGTAGCTTTATAATTAATAATAATTATTAATTGACTGTTAATAAATATAATTAATAATGAAAAACAAATACCATTACTAATCTTACTTATATAATATGTAATTGTTTGGGAGGTAGACTTAAGAAGTTGCAACCTATAAAGCATCATGTTAGGGACTCAAAAAGTAGCAACTTATAAGTCATTATGTTAATAACCTTTGATTTTCCTCTTTAGGTTAGAATAGTTATAGGAATGGATTAGTTTAACACAGTTTCGCACATTTAGTTATCAACAAGCTAGCATTTACACCTTCGCATTGCGTAAGATGAATCTAATTCAATATAAAATTGAAAGAAACTTTTATGAACCGATATCTAATTAAAGAGAAAATCATAAAAAGAAATATAATATAGTCAAATATAAAATAAACTAATTACTCATAATTAAGGGATGTGTTGTTGGAGGAGGGAATTCTCTATAGGTACATGCATGAAATATGGACCTAGACAATATTATGCTAAGAGATTGAAGTTAAACGCAACAAATCTCTATATGCATTTACAAAATAGTAGAAATTATTAAACTCAACATAATTCAACAATAATAAACCACATTGTAAAATAATAGAAGTTATTAGACCGAATTGGAAAATGGAATTCTTGGGTATTTTTGGAAAATGTCTATTTCATAATTATGATTTTTTATTCATAATTTTGTTAAAAATTTTAATATCCCGATTAGTAATATCATAATTTTAATTGTTTGGGAATTGATATCCCAATAACTACATTTTCATCCTATATTATGCGTTTTGTTTTCTAAGTCAATTTACTTTATTACATTATCTTCAAAATAGGGTAACTCTATTTTTCTTTTCTTTTCTTTTCTTTTTGGTTGATTAACGATGCTCCCATGTGAAGCACTTCAGAGTCAACGTGAAAATTATAGAACATGTTTTTTAAAGATTAAATTAATAATATGAAATTAATTGTTAATCAAATACAAAATTAACCATTAAGCCCAAGTTTGCTCCCATTAATATAACTTATTTTACTAATAACCTAATTAACTTATTGCACTAATAACCTAATAAATTGACATTATGAAATTCTTAGGCAGTAGAAAATGATTAGAGACCCCCGCAATCATGAAAGATGAAGTTCTTAGGTATTTTTGACCATTCTCGTATGGGGATAGAGGTGTCTTCACTAACATTTCTCTCAACTTCCTCTCCACTTGATGTCTCAACTTTTGGATCATGCTTTAATGGGTAAGATTTAATACTATGTATAACTATATATAATAAAAATCTACAATTAAAATATTGTTACATATTATTAAATCTCATTCATTAAAACTTGATTCAATAGTTGAGAATTAAGTAGAGAAGGACGTTAGTGGAGAGACTCATTTCTCAATCACATCATGTAATTAATCTCTACATAATCGCATTAACACTCATTCATGTAATTAGTATCCATTAAGCTGATTTCCTATTTTAAACTACAAATGGAAGCAAATTAGGTAATAAAGAAAATTCAAATTGATATCAATCAACATTAGCTTATTCTTAAAAATTATTAAAATTTAATAGAGCATTAAGTATTTAAGTTGACCAATTACTTATATATATATATCTTAATGATAATGATTTGATTTAGAAATAGTGATTCATTTTTCTATTATATACAACATCCATATTCATGGGTTGAAGAGTGTGTGGGATGTACTATCCCGAATTTTGGGATCAAAGGCTTGAGGTTTAGCCTAGATTAAGTGGACTGCTAGACCTCGGTTTAGCAAATGTCCAGGTGAGGAATGATAATTATCCCAAAATTCCTCTATATTGTTGGGTATTAAAATGGAAATAAAAGGTAAGGGCAAAATGGTAATTTTACCATAAGTTGAGAAATGATGTTTTTTCCCTAATATGCCCTGTGATTTGAGTTGAATGGGAATTAAAAGGAGGGAAATGACTACTTGATAATTAATAAGCATATGTGGGTGAATTATTATCAAGGAAAGTCAATAAACGGAGAAGCTTAAGGCTTCGGTTGACCACTTGAGGTGGTGTAATGTGATAATTTGAGAGTGAATTATACTCTCTTATTTCTCATTAATATTAGTGGAATGATGAAGGAAAAGAGAAAGGAAACTTGTTATGCAAGAAATGAGATAGGTGGACTAATTGTATAATGGTCACTTGGATGATTTTAATTAATCATCATTTCCTTCATCCTTTTATTTCTTTCTCGTGCGATCAGGATTAAAAGGGAAAGGGAAAGAAATCAGAAATGAGAAATAGAACGGATGAGAACGAGAATGAGACGGAAAGAATGAGAGAACACAGAGGAGAGAGAGAAGAGAAAGAAAGTGATAATTCGCCGGAACTCGACTGAAACGACATTTTCTCTCCAAGTACCCAGTACAAACATTACTCTGCTCATATTAGGCTTTGATTTTATGGTTTTGGATCTCGTTTGGAGATTGTTGGTGCCGTCTCGCTTGCCGGAGCGTCGCCGGAATTCCGAACCGAATTCAGAAAAGTGTAAAGGTAAGCGTAAGCTTTCTTTTTGGATGAGTATTTTAAGAGTAGGGTACTGTTCATCTCTCATTCAATCAGTGTTTTGGGGGCCGAAACGATGTCCAATGGATGTCTAAATGGCTAATCATGTAATAAGGAGTAGAAAGGAGGGTATTAAGTCAAAGAAAGGGAGGAACCGACATAACTCTTCTGAGAACTCTATATGGGCTGTCATGCGTGGGGCATGAGCCATGAGTTGGAATTTCATCGATTGGATGATTCCATTGAGTTCAGAAGAGCAAATTGTGTAAGGTTCATGTTGAAGGGAAAGTGAGAAAAGGCCTAGAGGGTGAAATGACTAAATTACCCTTAAAGGCTCTAAGTAAGGGCCATTGAGGGTATTTTCATCATTTAGACCTAAATTTGATTGATATGAAGTTATAAATGGATTCTACACGTGAAATTGTGTAGGATTAGCCCATATTGTGATTTCTGTAAAAGTACAGTTGAGCCGGGCTTCCGGGGGTATTTTGGTAATTTAGCATAATTGGACTAAGTTATCTAATGAAACGAGTCTAGAATGCTATATGGATGAGTAATGAATCACTAAATGTATTTGGGATTCTAGGACTCGGTGGATGGTCGTGCCCGAACTGGAGCAAAAACGAAGGATAGAGGACGGATGTGAAATCCGATAGGTAGTAAACTTACATTTCCTGCATGTGTGTATGTGACTGCTATTCTTGTTAGTGTTGAACATGTTGATTGATTGAAGCTCTGTTATATTTATGCAATGGTTATATGTATGTCATAACATTGAGTATGCAGCATATCATTATATTGGCATCAGATTTGGTAGGCAAGCATGTCATGCGTTCATATGTATCTGCCATGCATAATAGTACTGTTCGCTACTGAGATTCTCTCGAATCTCACTCCTCCCAAACAACCATTTTAGACAGGTGATGGATGTATGAAGATGCATGGAGGAGATGTGAAGTGGAAGAGAAGACTGTAGTACGAGGCACTACATTTGTATTTCATGTATGTGTGTATATTTGGATGTATTTTGATATGTATGAATATTGTATAAGCAGAGGATCGCTCTAATGTAATAAGAGAATGGCTTTAGCATAACTAAGAGAATGGCTTTTAGTTTATTTAAATTATCGTTTGCTTACTCTGATTTAATTAAACTAAGAACCGGTGAGGTAATGAAAATGAGGGTGTCACATTTGTTGGTATCAGAGCATAGGATAGTTTTATGCTCATAGGGAAGGTCATTACAGTTATGGTATCATAACATAGGATAGTTTTATGCTCATATGTGACGGACATTACAATTTATGGTATCAGAGTATAGGATAGTTTTATGCTCATAGGGAATGTCATTACAAGGACATCAAGAGTTAGAAGAACTCGATTGCATCGGAGGCATGTAACCTTTTTATTAGGGGTACAGAGAAGAGCATGGGGACAAAGGTTTGATGCTTGAAATCAACAGTATCTTACAGTGGGATTGGCATGTTCAAGTAGAAACTCTTTTCTCTGTGCATTCTAGGTATATTCTGATTATACTATTCTCCTTGAAGAAGAAAATCGAAGTGTTGTATTGCAATGAGTGAATATGAAGAGTATACATGGTTAGTCTAATTATTAAAAAAACACACACACACAATGATGTCTTGTGGTTTCGAATTTTGATAATTTGATTTGTTAATTTCTATGATTTATTAGGTTTGACTATGTTTAAAAACTTTGTCAATAGTATTATGCCTTTGCACAAATACGAGCATCCTGATATACATTCATTTAAACATAACATCAGGCATAAGCGTATTGTTGCTGGTACGATTTGTGGTGGACTTCTCATGAATATCATGCTTACAAGTGACCCTCCATGACTTGTCCATGTTGGGCTCTGCAAATCTTTTTGTTGGGGAACATCATAGGGTATTTAAGTTTCTTGGAATTTACCTCTATATTTGTGTAATGACCATTGATCATTTTAGCACTGGGTTTTTCCCCCTTATTCTACCAGATTTTTGTTGTTTATATATGTTTAATACTCAAATTCATGTGCACTATTTGAATTTTCTAATTAGAAAAATGTAATTTGAGACATCCTCTATAGTTGGCCTAGTAAAGATAGTAAATATAATTGGATATAGTAATCAAAGTAGCATGATATTCATTGTTTATTTTTTTAGTATATTTTGTTAGAATTGACAAACACCCAAGAGGGGGTGAATTGGATGTACAATAAGAAATTAAAAAAATTTCAAATCCTTTTTGCATCTGATTAAATTAGTATGTATGTAAGTATAAAGTCATAAGTAACTATTTCAATCATATATGTTGGAAATGTAAAAGATTAGGGAAGAGAAGATGCAAACTATGATTTATCATGGTTTAGTCCAATCCACGATGACCTATGTCCAGTCCCCAAGCTCCTCTTGAGATTTCCAATCCCCTATCTTCTTGTTTAACCAGACACAAGAAAAGCCTTTACGAAATCACAAGTTTAGCCGGGCACTTGTGAAGCCTTTTACAAATCTCTCACTAAGTAACTCCCCTCTTACAGATCGTAAAGATACAACAGAGTTACTCTCCCTTACATACCGTAAGGATACAACCTTGATGATGAAGGATTACAATCAATCTTCTCTCTATGAAGTAAATAAGATGAACATTGAAGTACAATACAAATGATTACACTCTCAAATGAATATGATATAAAAAACAGAGTATAGCATAAAGTGTTTGAGGTGGATGACTCATAATATTAATATTAGCATGTTGGCATAGTTAAGTTCTCGTCGCTTACGTGTATATCTTTGTTGTCTTGAATGCTTCGGTATATATAGTTGATGCTTTGAGAGCTGTTAATATTTGCCCATTGTAAGCCGATCGTGCTCTAACATTTTGCCCATGATTCGTTGTCGAATATTGATATGTAAAACACTAACAAAAAGAACCGTTAGAATTTCTTTTAAACATCACTTGAGTAGATAACTACTTCACTGGAAGTGATATGTATCACTCGAGTGCACCAAGGGATCACTTGAGTGATTTCCTTAAATCAGTGTGCTTCACTCGAGTATCTAGTCATGCTTCTGGAGGTGCTTCTGTTGAATTTAGCAAATCACTCGAGTTCATGATGAATTCACTAGAAGTGATGTCCTAATATTTATATTCACTTGAGTGTATTAAGTCTTTACTCGAAGTGATCTATCAAAATCAGTATATCACTCGAGTGCACAGATAATTCACTGGAAGTGATTTCTCAGAAACAACATATTATTTGAGTGCAAAAACATTTCACTAGAAGTGATATGACATAATTAATATTCACTGGAAGTGCGCTGAGTATTCACTGGAAGTGATTTACCAAAATAAACATGTCACTCGAGTGGACTTGGTCTTCACTGTAAGTGATCTGAGAAAATAGATATTCATTGGAAGTGCACTAGCCTTACACTGGAAGTGATATTCATTTTGAGGCATCACTCGAGTGAATATTAATGATCACTTGAGTGATTTTCTTTTTGACCCATATCACTCTAGTAATATTTACTAATCACTCGAGTGATCTGTGTTCAAATCACTGTAACTCGTAGTTCCACTTCTGCAAATCTATAGATATATAGGTTAACTTCCAAAGAGCAATAACTCCTTGAATATAACTCTAAATTTGGCATATTATATATCAATGAAAATATCTTTAAGTCTAGTTTCATATTCCACTAATTTTAGCTTAATTGGATTTGTGGTTTGAGAGTTATGTCCAAAATACCGAATTTGTTCTGGAAAATGAAGGTGATTTGAATGTCAACTTCCAACACTCATATCTCCTTCATCTAAACTCCTTTGATGTTGCTTCTGTTGTTCAAATGACGCATTTGGAGTCTAGTTTCATATGCAATTGGTTTAACCTTAATTGGAGTTAAAGTTTAGGAGATATGGTTGAATTACTAGACCTTACTCAATTGAACGAAAACCAGAGCATGAAAATGCAAACATCACTTGAGTGAAATTGAAGAATTACTCGAGTGCTATAGTGCCCCGTATATAATCACTCGAGTGCTTCTGAAAATTCACTTAAGTGCAATAGTGCAGGTGCTACGATGTCGTATGCTATAGTCCCCCCCGACTGCTACAATCCAAACAGTGTTTTGATTGATAGAATGCCAACTCGAATTCCCTTCTGAGCATAGAAACCTCCAGTATTACTTCTAAGAACTTCATCTTGATATTCCCATTAGTTCTTGTAAGTTCTTCTTTCTTCAATCTCATTTTTCTTTCTTTGCTTGACTAATCTACAAGATATGTAACATTAAATATAGTAGTTAATCAATATATGGGATAAGTATATTATGTAAATATTTTTCTCTTAATATTTTACATCATCAAAACTAATCGTATCTAACATATTCATATCAAACATGTGAGAAATATTATAAAATTCATGAATTTATGAATTCATTGTAATATATATATATATATATATATATATATATATATATATATATATATATATATATATATTAATTGATATATTAAAAAAATATTCCAAACTATTATTGTCAACTTTAAAAAATAAAAATAAATTGACTTAAGCAAAAGAAATTCATTATTTTTCAGGCGCATCATAGATTTTAAAAAATATAAGAAAGGAAGTTTATGAAATATTATCAATTTGATACATTAATTGGAATATTAACATGACAATAACTCTTATTTTAACTTTTGATGACAATCGGATATCAATTCAGGCATTAATGACTTTAAAACTAAATGCCCCTTTGACTTTCATAAATGATATATTAATAAACTTTATAAATGCGCAACTAGAATATGAATAGATATTTATGCAAAGGTGGAAAATGAAGTTTTCGGACATTATTTAATAATTGTGATATTAATACTGCAATAATTACAATTAGGGTATTGATCAAGATATTAAAAATATTTTAAAATAATATTTTCAACTTTAAAAATAAATTGGCTTTTGATTTTCATGAATGATAATAATTATTGCATGAGCAACCAATTAAACCTAAAACAAAAATTTATTAGTTTTTGAATGCATTATATGTTTTTTAAAATATATAAAAGAAAATTTATGGAATATTATCAATTGGTATATTAATAGGGATACTAATATGACAATAACTCTTATTTGAACTTTTCATGATAATTAGATATTAATTGGATATTGACCACTTTAAAATTAAATTTGTTAGATATTATTAGTTTTGATGATGTCAAATATAGATATTAAATATTAAAAGCAAAAAGTTTGCATAATATACTCATCTCCTACATTGACTAACTATTATATTTAAGGTGAAATTTCTTGTAGTTTAGTTAACGAAAGAAAGAGGAAGATTGGAGTTAGTCAGGAAAATAAAGGAGCTACCTAGTTGGGTTATGGAGAATGATCATGAAGAGAAAAATCAAGAAGAAAGAGATTGAAGAAAGAAGAACTTCTAAGATCTAATGAGAATATCAAGATTTAAGCTCTTTGAAGTGATACTGGAGGTCTTTATGGTCAAATGGAAGTTGGGTCTTTCAAAATATTGGATTTTATTCGAATAGGAGGACTTTTATTCGAATAATATCTGTATTGTTTAGATAATAGCAATATTATCCAAATAGTAGCTGTACTATTCGAATAGTAGCAACATTATTCAAATAGAAGCATCCAGTCCTATTTCATTCATCATGAGCGAGGTTTAGTAATTTGATCATATCTCCCAAACCACAACTTCGATTGAGCTGAAGCTAGTTGAATATGAAACTAGACTCCCAATGAGTCAAATGAACATAAATATCAAGCTAAAAGGAGCTCAGATGAAAGATATATGAATTTTTGAATATGACACTCATTATCAGTACTACATTTCAGAACAATTTGGTATTTTGAACATATCTCCCTAACTACATGTCCAATTGAGTTAAAACCAGTGTCATATGAAAGTAAACTTAAAGATAATTTTGGGGATATGTCATTTGCTATATTTGGAGTTATATCCAAAGAGTTATGACCATTTGAATCAGACATTTATTCGAATAGAGGTTGAAGTATTCGAATAAACTTATTCTTTATCGAAGGAGTACTATTCGAATAATAACATATATTTTGTGTGAAAATATATTTTAATAGGGAATTTATTATTTGAATACATTACAAATTTTGAAGGATTATTCGAATAAGGAATGAAGTATTCGAATAATGAATATTCATTATCAAAGACTCTTATTCAAATAAAAATTAGGGTATTTGAATAACATCATGTGCTTTTTGAAAAAGCCTAATTGAATAGTTAGTTTAGTATTTGAATAGTATGACTAAAAATTTTCTGAAAATTATGCAAGTGAAAAAGTATTCAAATAGTCATGGCATTATCTGAATAGCCATTGCATTTTCAAACTCGGATTATCCGGATAATAGGATAACTATTCGAATAGTAAGAGTATTATTCGAATAGTGAAATGATTATCTGAATAGTATTTCAAAATTAATATCTCAAGGTTATTCGAATAGTATGAACATTATCATAATATAATCATTCGAATTGTGAGCCAACTGTTTGAATGATATTTTTATCTAAAACCAACTATTCTCAAATCCAAAGCTATTCAAATAGTCTCAGGATAATTTTCTAATATCTATTCGAATAGTGAGGAAAGTATTTGAATAGTGTTAAGGTTTGAAATTTATCTTTTCCAATTCATTTTCAACAAGGTATTCGAATAGTTAGTCATTGTATTAGGATAACTTTATTTGATTTTCAAAAGGAACTATTCGAATAGTAGTTTAGACTATTCAAATAGTCTATGTTCAAAATGTCAAATACTATTCCAATAGTGAGGTAACTATTCGAATAGCCTTTAACTAGAAAATAATCATTTTATCCTGATAGTAATGTTTGTATTCGAATACTAAGTTTTCCAGAAAATAGAGCATCACCTCGAAACTTCTGAAAATCATTAGAATTTTGTTTAACTTGTTCTTCTTGCTTCTAATCACTCTAATCTAACACTTCATTATATTAGTGATTAAGTATTTTTCAGGTGATCAAACAAGGATTAACGCACAAATTGAAAAAAGGACTTTTGTGTCAGAAGCTTCCAATGGCTAGTTCAACGGTCATATCTTGTAAGCCTCAACGGGAAGAAGAAAAGCTCAACGGTCATAAATCATCATCAACTATAAAAAGAGACACATTCAAAATGAACACAGACACGAGAGCCTATATACACAATGTTGAAATTTTGAAACTCCAAATCTTAGCAAAAGCTCTATAATCATACTCTCACCATGTACTTCAGTGTTAATCATCATCTACTTCATATAGAGTGAATTATGCTTTCATTGTAATCATTCTATCTTGTGAGAGTTACTCAAGGTTAGGAGATCTTGAGTGGGTAACATATTGTATCCTTACAGTATGTAAGGGGGAGTTGTAATCTCAGTGTGAGAATTGTAAAAGCTTCAAAAGTGCCTGGATTAAACTTGTGAGATTGTAGTGGTTCTCAAGTACCCGGTTAAACTTGAGGGAGATAGTGTATTGAAATCTTAGGAGGAGCCTAGGGACTGGACGTAGGTCATCGTAGATTGGACCGAACTAAGATAAATCACAGTTTGCATATTATCTTCCTTAAGCTCTTACATTTCCAACATACATTATTTAAATAAATGGTTGTTGATTTTTACTTGATTGCTTTCATACTTATTGTTTTCACTAAGATACGAAAATATTTTTAAAAGATCTTAAGTTTTTATCTTACACCCAATTCACCTCCCTCTTGGGTGTCAGCCGGTTCTAACATTTAGTATCAGAGCTGGACTCTTGTTTAAAGGACTTAACCGTCTCAAGAGTTATCAATGGCTTATTTTGGGTGTTGTATGCTTTCAAAAGGTTTCGATTATACAGTTCCGCCTCTTTTAAAAGATATTGATTTTTGGTTTTGGAAAGCTAGAATGACATCTTTTATAAAATGCTTTGATTATGATATGTGGGATGGTTTTAAAAATGCCTTTAATTTCAAACTGAGAAAGGATTGGACAGAAAGAGAAAAGAAAATGTTTTTATTGAACATTAAAGTAATGAAAATTCTGTATAGTGCTTTAACTGAAAACGATTTTGAGAAAATTAGATCTTGCTTTATTGCTAAAGATATTTGGAATGCTCTTGATTCTATTAATACTTCTAGCAATTGTGTTGAAGTTGAAAGTGTTGACAATTCACCTAAAACTATAAGCTACATATGCACGATTGGTGAACAAATGAAAGTTGAGAATCAAGAAGGAGAAATTATAGAACACCTCCATGATCTAATCAACATAGAAGAACAAAAGGAAGATGATTCCCAAGAAGAGCTCATTACAGACGAATTTGATGGATCATCCTCTAGAGCTCAAGATGCAGATATGGTAAACAATTCCAATTCCTTTGAAGTTATTATGAAAATTGATTTTCAAAGTTTACATAAAATTGTTTTTCAACCGATTATTGATTTGATTTTAAAAAATAAAAAATGTTTTTTATCTTACTGAGAATATATGGGGAAGAAAGTATGTTCAAATAAAAATTACTTGAGTTTTCATTCACATGACCATCACAATACTTATAAGGAATCTCATAATTCAAATCATTATATTATTTGCAATTATTTTGGTAAATTGGGTCATATTTCTCACACATACTATATTAGAAGAAATTTAAATGTGAGAAATAAATATGTTTAGGTTTTGAAAAGACAAGTAAAGTATAATGCTAACAATCAATGACCTAAGTATATGTAGGTACCAAAATATCTATTTAGTACTTTATGTATGCAGCATAATTCGAAAAGAAATAGATATAAGGGTACAAAGAAGATGAAGAAAAAGCCAAGAGTTTCTCATGCACCAATCAAGAGGTTCATATCATCGAAAAGGAGAATTCTTGGAGCACCCATTGCTAAAACTACAAAGTATAATCACAAAAAGAAGTAATGGATAAAAGGAGTCGTTCTACCTCAAAGAAGAGCTACCATAGAGTACCATTCAACTACATTGAAGAGAACAAGAAAATGAGGATCTCTCGTACACAAAGGGAAATACTCTCAGAGTTTACATCATATGAGAGAGCTTTGCATGATCCCAAGGCTAAATATACAAAAAGAAAATGCACCAGAACGATGCAATAGGTAAACAAAGTCAGTCCTCTGAGTACCTAAGAGTATACAACAGTAAAACCTCCTACACTCTCATTTTTAATATTTATTTAGGTTTTACATTTCACAATCTTAAAAATGAACATTGCAAACTATCTTAGAAATATGTGAAATCCCTTGAAAAATTCATTTTTTTAAAGGGATTGCAATATTCAATAGTTTAATTCTTTATGCATACACACATGTTTCAAAATAAAAATATCTCTTTTTATGCATAAAGTCATCAATTGATTCATTATGTTCAATTGTACTGATTTGATTACATTCTTAGCACATGTGAATTATGTTTCCTACATGCTAACCTTAAATGGATCCAAGTGAAGTTGGATACCAAGAAGAAAAAGATTTATACAGTTCTGTAGGATAAGAAAAAGCTTCTCAAGACTATAACTACATGAAAACAAATTCATATCTTGATGATGTTGAATTTTGGAGTTTGGATTTTAGTGCTGAGTGTGCAAAGGAGGAAAATCAATATTATTCCACCAAAACCAAGTAAGCTATCGCAAGGACAAGAGGAATTACAGTAATATCTAATCCTTACCCTATATTATGCTTATATGAATTATTTTGGGTAATGAATATTTGTCCATTATTGCATTCCTTTAGATATCAATCTTTGATGATCATCAAATTATTTACAGATTGCTCAATGAACTAGTTTTTCTATCGGTTTATGTTTTGAAATGCATAATCCAAATATGTGTTTTTGACTTCAATTCATCTTGTTTTATAAAAGTGCATACACATGTTTTGAAAATTATTCATATTTTGTCTACATCCAAATTGGTTTCAAAATTGAAAGTTAGTATTTTTGTGTACTGAACATCAGAAATGTTTCAAATTCATTCTCCATAGTCTTTTCTATCATTGACGTCTTGATCATTGATCTTTAATGTTCTATCTTATACTTGAACTACTCAAAATGAGTTAGACCTCACGTCTAACAAGTTGATCATCTATATGAGTGTCAAGCCTATCTCTAAGAAAAAGAATTCAATTCATGAAAAGCTTTGTTCCTAATGCATAAATCCTTATTGGTTGAGTTATTCTAAGTATTATGAATGTTTATTAATTCATTGAATGTTAATACATTAACCATTATATAAATAACTTGCTAGGATAATATTTTAGAACTCTATCATTTGGAATAATGAGTATATGCTTCATCGTCCATAAATCATTGTACTCATTTTGTTGCTTAAATGTATTAATATTTTTCTTCATCCATTTTCGAGTAACTAGAGCCTTGTATTCAAATTCTTGCCTTGAATATCTATATTTTTCAAGACAAAACTCTAAGAGTCAACATTATCTATTAGTCAATAGCAAAATCATTGTGCTTATATATATTTATCATGCTAAGCTTTTTGACTAATTCAATTCCATATGACTTCTGCTCTTGGGAAATCTCTCAAACATGTGAACTCCAATGTCTAACATGTTATCTTAGTTGTTTTCTAACTGAAGCATTCTGATATATTTTTTAAATCTGTTGACTTCTACCATGTTCAGCATGAAGATCATTTTTAAACATGTTTCAAAAATTAGTTTTTCATAAATTAAAAATCTCAATTTCAAAGCTTTGTCATGACTTGAAATAACATTTGAGATTTGAAACAATTTGCAGATTTCATTATCATTCTTAGAAAACTTGATTCAATTCATAATTTATCATTTCATATAAGTTAGTCATTATGGATAGATTATATACTCTCTTTGATCTAACTTACATGGATTACATGAAAATATTTTCAATGTCATATTTTCTATATAAAGTATATTTACATATTGTTATTAATCATTGAAAATCATCATTATTGGTATCATTTGTTAGTTAACCTTTATGATTTAATGATTTGAATTTATTTATTTAGGTAAAGTTATGTTTTGGTCTTTGTTGGTGTATTATACTCTTTACTCAAATATCATATAGTTTAATTGTATAAGAGCATAAGAGTTGTCATGTTTAATATTGTGGACCCAAGATAATTTGGGTACCAAAGAACATGTATTTATATTTTTTACAGGATTGCCCATAAAAAGGATGCTCTGAGAAAAGAAGTGTTATTTGAATACTAACTACTGTATTCAAATACACAGACAACTTTTTAAAAGAAATATATTCGAATATAAACTGACTATTCGAATACAAGTGATATTATCTCAATCTGTGTATAGGTAACTATTCGAATAACAGGGTTACTATTCGAATAAGGCCAGACTATTCGAATAATCCTAATTTGCTTTCAAAATTGAAAAAGTATATTCGAATAATAGAAGCTCTATTCAAATACTAATGCACTTCTCATCAAAAAGGCTATTCAAAATAGTGGGAATGGTATTTGAATAACAAAACAATTTCACAAAGTATACAAAAATACTATTCGAATACTAAGAATAGTGGAACACCCTTCCTTACAATACCTCACCGGCTCTTAGTTCCACATATCAGAGTAAGCGAGTGACAATTTAAATAAATTAAAAGCCATTCTCTTTATTTACACTAGAGTGATCCTCTGCTTATACAACATCCGTACATATTAAAATACATCGATGTATACACACATACATGAAATACAAACAATAGTGCCCCGCACTACGGTCTTTTCTTTACCTCTTGTCTCCATATCTCCTCCGTGCACTTCTCCCGGTACCCTTCAACCTGTCTAAAATGGTTGGTTGGGAGGAGTGAGATTTAAGAGAATCTCAGTAGCGAACAGTACCACTATGCATGGCAGATACATATGAATGCATGACATGCTTGCCTACACTATTTCATGCAAACATAATGACATGTTGCGTGCTCAATCTTACGACATACATATGGCCATTGTACAAATATAACAGAGCTTCAACCAATCATACATGTTCCACACAAACAGGCATAGCAGTCACATAATCAATGCAAGACATACATATCATACACACGTAGGAAAGGTAAGTCCACTACCTATCAGACTTCACGTCCGTCCTCAATCCTTCGTCTTTGCTCCGGTTCGGGCACGTCCGTCCATCGAGTCTTACAAGTCCAAACACGATAAATGAGTCACAACTCATCCTCATAACATTCTAGACTCATTTTCAGTTGATAACTTAGCCCAATTACGCTAAATTACCAAAATGCCCTCGGAAGCCCGGCCCAACTGTACTTTTACAGAAATTATAACATAGGTCAATCCTACACAATTTCACATGTAGAATCCATATATGACTTTATATCAATCAAATTCAGGCCTAAATGACAAAAATACCCTTGATAGCCCTTACTTAGAGCCTTTAAGGGGTAATTTGGTCATTTCACACCACAGGCCTCTTCTCACTTTCCCTTCAACATGAACCCTACACAATTTGCCCTTCTGAACTCAATGGAATCATCCAATTGATGAAATTCCATTTATATCCTTATAAACCACACATGGAAGCCATTATAGAGTTCTCAAAAGAGTTGTGTCGGTTCCTCCCTTTCTTAGGGTTCCCTTCTACTTCTAATTACATAGTTATCCATTTAGACATCTATTGGACATTGTCTTGGCCCCAAACATTGATTAAATGAGAGATAAATAGTACCCTACTCTCAAAATACTCATCCAAATGGCAAACCGAAATTGTAGAAAGGAAGCTTACGCTTACCTCTACGCTTTTCTGAATTTGGTTCAGAATTCCGGCGACGCTCTGGCCGACGAGACAGCACCAACCATCTCCAAATGAGAATCCAAAACCATAGAATCGAAGCTCGGAATGAGTAGAATAATGTTTGTACTGGGTACTTGGAGAGAAAACTTCGTTTCAGTTGAGTTTCGGCTAATTATCACTTTCTCTCTCTCCTCTGTGTTCTCGTTCTATCTGATTTCTCATTCTGATATCTTTCTCTTTCTCTTTCCTTCTTTTCCCTTTTAATTCTGCATGAGAGAATGAGAATAAATGATGAAGGATGATGATTAATTAAAATCATCCAAGTGGCTTACCACCAAGTGATCAAACTATCACGTTACTTGCATAACAAGTTTTTCATTTCTCTTTTCCTTCATCATTCCACCAATATTAATGAGAAATAAGAGAGTATAATTCACTCTCAAATTATCCCATTATGTCACCTTAAGCGGTCAACCAAAGCCTTAAGCTTTTCCACTTATTAACTTTCCTTGATAATAATTCACCCATATAGGCTTATTAATTATCAAGTAGTCATTTCCCTCCTTTTAATTCTCATTCAACTCAAATCATAGGGAATATTAGGGAAAAACCATCATTTCTCATCTTTTGAAAAAATTACCATTTTGCCCTTACCTTTTATTTCTTTTAATATCTAAAGATATTAAGGAATTTTGGGATAAATATCATTCCTCACATGGACATTCGCTAAATCGAGGTCTAGCAGTCCACTTAATCCAGGCTAAACCTCAAGCCTTTGATCCCAAAATTCAGGATATTACATTTCTCCCCCCGTTCAATAAATTTTGTCCTTGAAATTTTGAACGTCTATCTGGTACCATTCGTACCTCGGATATTTATCTTTAGACATTCTGTCTACCTTTTCTATTATTTTTCTTATTTGCAAGCTCCTAGAGAATGAAACTCAAGAATCATATTCTTGAGACCAAATTTTATATAGTATTCTGCATTCACTATGCAACATTTTCATCTATTTTGTACCCAGTATATAGCATTCAACCTCAAGAACCTCTGGTCAAATCTCACAGCGCTTGGTTTCTCAGGCCTCACTGCCTCTTCAGGATTCTCTCCCAGTTCATATTATATGCATACTAGGCTTTCAGCCTTCTTGGGACTCACCCATATTACATTATATGCACACCAAGCCTTACAGCTCATGCTACTACCACAACATTGGATACTTTGGCTTGACAGCCTAGGGATACACCAAGCCTTAGGCTTACCACTTTTGCTACAACTTGGTACAATCTGAACGTTCTGCCATTCTTAATATATACTCTGAACAAGTGTGTCTAATGTCACTGTGCTAGGTAACAAACATGGTACTTAGACATATAGGTCTTATAGCCCATGAACGCTTGTCCTATGCAAACTTGCATATTGGGTCTTATTGCCTTAAGCCTCTTCTCGGCTCCATTCTCAATCATATCTCACATCCTGCCAGCCTAAAGACTTATAAGCCTGTCAGGTCTTATGGCATTAGGACATTCAGTCCATCACCTTTGTTGAATAACAGCCCTCCCACTAGGCCTAACTGTAGAGCTACACTCACTGAGCGCCCCTACAGTTGCATAAAGATTCTGCCCACACTCCTTGTCTCACCAGGACTGAGTGTGGAAAACTTATAAGATAGGCACTTCCCAACCAATTGGTCCATCATCTTGTCAGATGAGTATCTACCAAGCCTATACCTATTAGGCCTCGGCTCCAGGCTTACCTAGACTAACCACGCACGGGTGTAGCATTTGGCCTAACTGAACCCCCACTAGGAGCACAAAAGGCAAAGCTTCACTGGCCACCCAACCAGCTATCCCCCGAAGGAGATCTTCTTAGATATCGAACATGCGACGTTGGATACTTAAGCCCCATTCGACAACCTTGACAACATTGAGTTTCATCTGATCGTTTCAGGCTCTATCTCTTGCTGCTCAACTCATTCACATTCTTATGTAATGTTCACGAAGCATGCTAAACAAACCATCACCATCACAATCATCTCATGAGCATCCCATGCAATTCATAGACTGACATAGCGCTAGACAGGTTCTCTACCCCGTAAGGTATTTATACACAGTACATATGATTGCAACTCATATACTGACATTACGCTAGAAAGGTTCTCTACCCCATAGGGCAACTATACATAGTGCATACTAATACAACTCATATAGTGACATCGCGCTAGACAGGTTCTCTACCCCGTAGGGTAACTATGCATAGTGCATACAAATGCAACTCATATACTGACATCGCACTAGACAAGTTCTCTACCCATAGGGCAACTGTACATAGTACATACAAATGCAACTCATGAATACTCATAAGGTCTTATTGCCCAGGGAATCACCTCTATGTCATAGACATCACGGGACTTACAACTTTAGGTCTCTGCTCATCAGGTCTAACTGCCTAAGGACACGCGGGTCCAAATAGGTCTTATTGCCTACCGTATATTCATAGCACAAATATACTCGATGGTAAATACATACATGCAGAACCATTACATAAAATTCGTGAGTAAGAGCTATTCAGCTTAACATTGCTAAGCCTGATCTTTCTCAATCTCTTTTATCATTTGGCACTGGAGCACCCCATGACAATTTATTGGGTTACCCTGACCCTTTTTCTCAAGGAAACTTATGCGATAGAAGACTCATTATAAGATACTATTATTAAGAGTCGTCGTCCCCGTAGCTCTCTCTACAGGTTCAACGTCATGGTGGCTCCACTTTATGGTTTGTCATCACGGTGGCTGCACCCTATGGTTTGACATCATGGTGGCTCCACACTACGTTATCACACTCAGTGCTTCACGCAGATGCCCATATTCCTGGTAAGCCCCTCTGAGCCAAAGATCCCCGTAGGTAGCCCTTTCCGATTAAATCTCCCCATATATAGCATATTTCGATCAAAACTCCCTGTAGGTAGACCTCTCCAGTCAGAATCTTCTGTAGGTAGTTCTGTCTAGTTGGTCATTTTCTAAATAAGAGTATCATTATAACGAGATCTAAATCTCATAAGGTCCTCCTTCTTTAGTAGTGTTGTAATCTGCTTTCTCATTTGGGATCAATTCTTTGGACTTTGATATGGGTCCCGCTCTAGGTATTTCACAATTCTGAGGGAATATTCCACAATTAAAATCTTTCCCTATGCTAGATTAGTAACTAGCAACATCTAGAAACCTCATATATAGTTCTGTACTATATTCTAGTACCTCAAGCCACTCAGGCTATTTCAAATTCCTAGAGAACCAATCTAACTATTGAAATTGATTCTCACATCAAGATTCTACTCTTGAAATCTCAACATCACCCGAATCAGAAATCACTTTCCTCAACCATACCCAATAGGCATGCTAAAAATCAAAGTCAATAGTGACCACTTTAACCTCCACAGTTCTGAGTAATATCCTCAAATGATTACTGAAGGTTCAACATTATTAGTAAGGTTTACTAGGTTCCAACTGTTAGATTCCATGTTTTGATGATAACAAATCATGTTTTGGAAGCTCATGGAATAATTAGCAGCAAAGCAATCCATTCTGGTGATCTGTGAAAGATCACTCGAGTGATTCATTTAATCACTCGAGTGATTGTGGATCACTCGAGTGATTTTGTTAATCACTCGAGTGATATTCAAGATCACTCGAGTGATCGCTGAAATCACTCGAGTGATTGCGGAAAATTACAGATCACTCGAGTGAAATGGGAAATCACTCGAGTGATCCGCAATTTCACTTCCAGTGTCGCGAAATCACTGCAAGAAAAATTCACTGTTTTGAAAATCACTTCCTGTGATTCTGAATCACTCGAGTGATCCGCCAAATCACTTCCAGTGATTGTGAATCACTCGAGTGATCAGGCTAATCACTTCCAGTGATTTTGTTTTCACTTCCAGAAATTCCCACGGTTTTGCTATTCACTTCCAGTGATTCTCATTCACTCGAGTGATGCGCCAAATCACTTCCAGTGATTGTGAATCACTCGAGTGATGAAGCAAATCACTTCCAGTGATTAGGATTTCACTCCAAGAAAAATCTACTGTTTTACAAATCACTTCCAGTGAAGCTGAGATCACTCGAGTGATCCGCCAAAATTCTCAAATCACTTCCAGTGATCCTCAATCACTCGAGTGATGTTGGATTTTCGCTGAATCACTTCCAGTGAATTGGAAATCACTGCAAGAAGATTTCACTGTTCACCAAATCACTTCCAGTGATCATAAATCACTCGAGTGATATTTGCAAAGTTCCAATATCACTTCCAGTGAACCAGCAATCACTGTCAGAAATATTCAAAGGTTTCAAAATCATTTCCAAACACATTATATTCACTACCAATGATATTGCATCTTCTCATATGAGGATTTATTGATCAAGTATACATCTTTCTACATTGACCTTGATCCAATTGCTTTTAACTTCATCAACGACAAATGATTTTGCTAGTGAAATTTTATTATTACTGTAGCTTTCAAAATCATGATATAATACTCAGTTGCGAAAATAGGATCACTCTCTATGGTTTCACTGTCTCTTTTATAAAACACCTCCAGTGATCCATATTAATCTGTTGAGATACAAATATTGCTTAACGGTCATATTCATGAGTGTGTTACAGCTGTACTCCACTATGACGCACTTAACATGTAACTGAACACTCCACTCAAATGACAACTATTCATGGTAGCAGCAGAAATTCAAAAGTAACGGAAGACAAATGCTGTTACATTTGTCAGAAGCATCTTTGAATTAACGGGAAAATTTACAACGTCTTCAAAGTGGTTCTATTATATATGTCCAGCCATTTGAAAAACACAATAACGAAGAAATACGCCTGAACTTTCCACAAGTGATATCTTCTCAACAAGGCTTTAACACTTCATCTGTACTTCAGTTTTTATCTACATACTCTGAAAGAGAGATTGTCAGTCATACTAAATCATTCTCAATTGTATTAACTTAAGGTTGAGGAACCTTAAGTAGGGATTTGAAATTACCTTGTGTAAGGGGGAGCAAGTGTCTGAAGGAACTTGCTGTTTGTACTGAGGTGCCAAGAACCCACTGAATCTTGGAGGATATAGTGAAAGGCTCAGAAGGACTTCTGAGGACTAGATGTAGGTCAAGTGTTTGAGACCGAACCAGTATAAATCCCTGTGTCAACTTTGGTGATATCTCTTCTTTCATTAACTGTGCTTTAAGTTTTGTATATTGATTTTAGATTTGCCAATTATTTTGTAATCACCCAATTCACCCCCCTCTTGGGTGAAAAGCTTGCTCTAACATTTGGTATCAGAGCACAGGTCTTCTATTTCAGGCTTAACAACCTTAGAAGGATCCGATGGCAAGCATGGGTGAAGCAATCCTTCCTGACGGAGCTTCTATCACTAGACCACCTGGTTTCAATGGTGAACACTTTTCCTTCTGGAAAGCTAAGTTCCGTGTGTTCGTAATGGCTACAGAATACGGACTATGGGATGTGATTGAGACTGGAAACTACGTACCTACAAAGACTGAAGAATCTCGAAAAGTTCCTAAATCACCAGCAGAATTTGATGACAATGACAAAAGACTAGTGACTCTCAACAGCAAATCAATTCTAATGATTCAGAGTGCACTAAGTCAAAAAGAATACTTCAGAATCTGTACGCTTCAGACTGCTAAAGAAATGTGGCAAGCGCTTGAAGTAGCTCATGAAGGAACATCTGGAATTAAAGAAAATCGCATCAATACTCTAACTACAGAGTTTGATTTGCTTCGTATGAAAGAAGGTGAGTCAATAGCTGAATTTGAACTTAGATATACTCACATTGTTAATCAACTTGCAACACTTGGAAAATTCTATGATCAGAATATCCAAGTAAGAAAAATACTAAATATACTCTCCAAAGAATGGGAAGCGAAAGTCACAGCAATAGAGGAGGCCAAAGGAGAATCAATGCAATCTGTAGCTTCTCTGTTTGGAAGTCTTTCAGAATATGAAAGCAAACTAAAATTCAAACGAGAATTGGAAGAAGTTGGCGACAGAAGGAGGAAAGGTCTTGCATTAAGTGCAACAAAAGCGAAGACAGAAAACCAAGAAGAAGAAGAGGAGATCGATGATGATGAAATGGGCCTGATGATCAGAAGATTCAAGAAATTTTATAAAGGCCAAGGATTCAGAAACTTTCAAAGAGGTGGAACAAGTGGCAGAAGAGACTCCAAGGAAATCATCTGCTATGAATGTGGTAAACCGGGACATATCAAATCAGAATGTCCTGAGCTAGTACAGAAAAATAAAGAAAAGAGAAACTTCAAATCCTTCAACCGGAAGAAGGCATTCGTTTCTGCAATATGGGGAGATAGCTCCTCAGAAGAAGAAAGCGATGATGAGGAGACAGCCAATATATGTCTGGTTGCTCAAAAAGAAACAGACGAGGAGGTAATGAATTCTGATCCTACGTATGATGAATTACAAAATGAATATGATGCTTTACATTCTGAATTCATCAAAATAGTTAATACCTTGATTACTTGCAAAAAGAGAAACAAAATTCTTGAAGAAGAAATTAAAAACCCTTTGGATAGAGATTGCGAAAAGTGTTTGTCCCTTGAAAAGAAAAATATTGATCTTACCAAAACTCTTGAGAAGTTTACAAAAGGCAGTGAAATGCTAAATGTCATTTTAAAAGCACAACGTCATGTGAATGATAAATCTGGTATAGGATATGATCCAAACCTAGACAAAAGAAAGGGTAAGAAGAAAACAGGAAGCAAATCCTATCTAAGTTATTTCACACGTTCTGTGCACACATCTAATCCTTTTGCTTACTGTAATGTCATTTTAAAAGCACAACGTCATGTGAATGATAAATCTGGTATAGGATATGATCCAAACCTAGACAAAAGAAAGGGTAAGAAGAAAACAGGAAGCAAATCCTATCTAAGTTATTTCACACGTTCTGTGCACACATCTAATCCTTTTGCTTACTGTAATTACTGCAATAGAAAAGGACATTACACTTCTTCATGTTTTCATAAAAAGAAAGGAATTATAGGAACCTATAAATGGATACCTAAGAAGAAACATGAACTAGAAGTTATCTGTACTAACCCAAAAGGACCCAAAAGGGTATGGGTACCTAGAACTTAATTATCCTTAACTGCAAGTTTGTCTCAGAACATCCAAATCAAACAAATGGTATATAGATAGCGGATGTTCAAGACATATGACTGGGGATCCTGAGAACTTCACCACATTAGTACCTAAGGAAGGTGGCAAGGTGAAATTTGGAGGAAATCAAACTGGAAGGATAGCAGGACTTGGAGAAGTCAAAGACAAAATCAAAGACGTATACTACGTTGAAGGCTTATGTCACAATCTACTAAGTGTAAGTCAAAGCACGGATAAAGACAACTGGGTGATATTTGATTCAGAAGAATGCCTGATAGTCAGCAAGGAGGATCTACAAATTGAAAAGAAAAAGTTGAAAACCAAACTCAAAGCAAAAAGGGAAGGTAATTGCTATACTCTTGATATGAATGAAAATATTTCTGAAAGTTGTCTTCTGAGTACTACTGATGAGAGTTGGCTTTGGCATAAGCGACTTGCCCATGTTAATATGCATCAATTGCAAAAGTTACTCAAAAAGGGTTTGGTAATTGGGCTACCTAATGTCAATTTCAAAAATGATTTAGTCTGTGATGCTTGTCAAAGAGGTAAGCAAACTAAAACTTCTTTTAAATCAAAAACTGAAATTACCACTAATAGACCACTTCAACTATTGCATATGGATCTGATTGGTCCAGCAAGAGTTAAGAGTCTCGGTGGAAACTTGTATACGTTTGTTATTGTTGATGATTTCTCTAGATTTACCTGGAATATATTTCTATCATCCAAAGATGAAACTTTTTACAAATTTATTACCTTTGCCAAGAAAGTGCAAAATGAGAAAGGTATGTCAATTGCAGGAATCAGGACAGATCATGGTGGAGAATTTGATAATCAAGCATTTGCAGAATACTGTGATACAAATGGCATTGATCAAAATTTTTCAGCACCAAGAACTCCTCAACAAAATGGTGTAGTAGAAAGAAAGAATAGAGTTCTTACAGACATGACTAGAGCAATGCTCAACGAAAAGAACGTGTCTCAAGTCTTCTGGGCAGATGCAATGAGCACTGCATGCTACATCTCAAATAGAGCATATGTCAGAACCAAGCTTGGAAAAACACCATATGAACTTTACAAGGGACGGAAACCAAACCTTGCTCATCTACACATATTTGGCTGTAAGTGCTTTATTCATAACAACGGTAAGGATAATCTTGGAAAATTTGATTCTAAGGCTGATGAGGGACTTTTCTTAGGATATTCAAATCATAGTAAAGCATTTAGAGTTTTTAATAAACGAACATGTGTTGTAGAAGAATCAATTCATGTTGTATTCGATGAATATGTATCCTCTAGTAAAGACTTTGATGATGAGATATCTAAAAACCAACCTCCCATTAACTCTTCACATCTTGAAGATGACGATTATGAAAAAGAAGTTGAACTGAGTAATTCAGATCAACCTCGTGCCTGGAAATATGTCAAGAGTCATCCTCTAGATCAAGTAATAGGTGGAGTTAATGAAGGTGTCAAAACTAGAAACAAGGTTTTAAACGAAGTAAGTTTTTCTGCATTCATTTCTCAATTAGAACCTTCTAACATTGAAGAAGCCCTATCAGATAATGATTGGGTGTTAGCAATGCAAGAAGAGTTAAACCAATTTGACAGAAATCAAGTTTGGGATTTGGTGCCCCGGCCTAAAGACCACTCGGTTATTGGCACTAAATGGGTATTCAAGAACAAACTTGATGAATCCGCAGCTATTATCAGAAACAAGGCAAGATTGGTTGCCAAAGGCTATAATCAGGAAGAAGGAATTGATTATGAGGAAACATATGCTCCAGTAGCAAGATTGGAAGCCATACGAGTACTCTTAGCCTTTGCTTGCATCAAAGGATTTAAACTATTTCAAATGGATGTGAAAAGTGCTTTCTTAAATGGATACATCAAGGAGGAAGTTTATGTGGAACAACCTCCAGGCTTTGAAGATGTATCCAAACCAAATCATGTTTTCAGACTCAAAAAGGCATTATATGGTTTGAAACAAGCACCTAGAGCCTGGTACGAAAGATTAAGCAAATTTCTCATCGAATTTGGTTTTACTCGAGGAAAAGTCGATACAACATTATTTATAAAATGAAAACTAAGTGATATTTTGGTAGTTCAGATTTATGTTGATGATATTATATTCGGAGCTACTAATGATTCCTTGTGTAAAGAGTTCTCTGAGATAATGCAGGGAGAATTTGAAATGTCACTTATGGGGGAATTGACCTTCTTTCTGGGTTTACAAATTAAACAAAGAAAGAATGGAATATTCCCCCCCCCTCTTGGGTGAAAAGCTTGCTCTAACACCAACTTTCGTCATAAATAGAACCAAAGTGCAACTTGATTATCATCTTGACCTAAGCACCATATCAGCTTAGATCTGATCTAAACATATCCTCAATCCTTCAGTATCATCATATTATATATCCACATCCTTTTAACCCCACGGGTTACTAAGGATCATCACTTAGCATGAAGAATCTCAACACAATTACTAAACCTCAAACTCAAATTTCATAACCCTGTCAATGAACTTTTCCATGCAGTACCTACTGTAGCAAAAAGGATTCAGATTGAAGATCAATACTTACCTTATCATCTCCATGCCTCTAACATCATTTCATATGTCATTAGGTGTTGGTAGTCCATACATACCAACAATGTGCCAAAGCTTCCATCCAACCATTGCACCAAGTCCCATTTCCATGTTCAGCTAGCTGCCACTGAACTCGAGTTTGAACTCTTACACTCGAGTTCTAGCCCAACACTCGAGTTCCAGCAACCACACTCGAGTTCCGCAGATTTCCCATGGAGACTTAGCTAAAACTTCAGTTTATCCATAAGCCATAAAGGCGTGCACTCGAGTTCTCTAAGGAATACTTGAGTTCAACTGATTTTCCACGGAGACTTAACTGATTTTCTAATCTTTCCATATGGCATGTAGATTTACACTCGAGTTCACCACGGCGCACTCGAGTTCACATGCACTCGAGTCTTGAGAGTGCAAAGATGAGAGTTCCTTCCAGAAAACTCCTCAAATGCCATAAATAAGCATTACACTCGAGTCTGAACATCAGTACTCGAGTCCCGCACGTTTCCTCTACACTCGAGTCCTGAAAGTGTGGGGAAAGAAGTTCGTTCTAGAGACTTCTTGAGATGCCATCATTCCATTCGAAACTCGAGTTTTGCACCACGCACTCGAGTTCTCTATCCTTAGCGTACTTAAGTCATACAAGTTTCGCTACGAGAGGTTCTACCCGATGTGAGGACAGTCACATATGAGCATAAATCTAGCTTATGCTTTGATACTAAAAATGTTACGACCGTCCTTACAAGCATAAATCCATCTTATGCTCTTATTGCTTAGAGTAGCATATGCGGAAGAATTGTAGGGACTCTCATCCCATCAATTACATTACTCAGAGTCACGATTACACAGCATAGGGCACATAGCAATAGAATAACTATACTGATGTTATTACAACAAAAATAATGATAATAATGCTTGATAATGCTAAATAGTTTTCATAGGGGTATACAAATAGCTACAACCTTAAAATCATACACAGCCTTCAGATAACCAACGTCATCTTCTTGCTCTAGTTCGTAACCTCTAGTTGACGGAATCATCCTCCTCGCTTATTGAGTCATCGACAACTGCTGGAAACTTACATTTTTTTTTGGAAAGGTGAGATTCAAGAAAACCTCAATAGTAACATGATTACATACAAATAGAATGCAAAAATAGATATGCAATGTCATGGCATGTAAGATGATCGACTTTTTATGTGTACACTAGCCTAAGGCCAAACTTACGTCTGCACCTTGGTCGACTTGGTTCCACTGTTGGGTCCATGACCACAACATGGCGGAATGGTATGTCTAGGACACTAGCTCATGTTACAATGTATGACATTCATGATTTAGTATCACATAGTATAAGTATGAAGGATGTACCACCTGGACTAATGACCTTTCCTTGCTCGTCCTTGGTCCAGCTCCGATTCGGCTCGTCTATCGATATATCCTAAAATTACACATTTAGGATGAATGAGTTATTGATTGCTCGTAACTCATTCTAGACTCATTGTGTTGGTTATCAGGCTCATAGTTGTATAATTACCAAAATACCCTTAATACTTGGCTTATGCCCAGTTATATCCAATTACTTGCACTTTACCCAAAATATTGACTTGAGGTGATCCTACACAATTTCACGTGTAGAATCTATTGGTGACTTTAGTTTACTCAAATTCAGGCCATAAATGACAAAAAAACCCCTTGACAGCCATTAATTAGCGATTGAAGGGCAATTTAGTCATTTCACACACCATACCTTTTCTCACTTCGACATCAACATGAAACTTACTCATTTAGCTCTTCTGAACTCAATGAAATCATCCAATTGATGAAATTCCAATTCTTTAATCATGCCACACAATTAGTAGTAATTTAGAGTTCTCAAAAGAGTTATATCGGGTCTTTGTGTTCTCTTGCCTAAACATATCCTTTTTACTTCTAATCACATGATTAACTAGTTAGACAAGCATTAGATATCGTTTAGACCGATAAAATGCATAATTAAATGAGCGATGAATAGTACCTAACTTCTACCATACTCATCCAATCAACAAACCGAAATGGTAGAAAGGAAGCATACGCTTACCTTAACTCGTTTATGAATTCGATTCAGAATTCCGGTGACACTTTGACCTGCGAGGTGGCACCAACAGCCTCCAATCAAGAATCTGAATCCATAGAATTGAAGCTCTTGATGAGTAGAAGAATGTTAGAGAGGGGTACTTGGAGAGAAGACGCTGTTTAGATAGCGTTTCGGCCTTCTGAAGATTTCTATCTCTTCTTTCTCTCCTCCATTCTCGTCGTTCTCTTTCTCGTTCTGTTCTGTTTCTGCATTCTCATCTGATTCATTGCACTCAGGGAATTAATGAGAAAGGTTGATGAGTCATTAATAGTGACTCTTATGTCGCCATAATCATTAGTCCACATCTTTAGCTTTCTTGCATGATAATTTATCTCATTTATCATGCTTCTTCATCCAATAAATTAGTGAGATATATAGAGAGAATTATTATTCTCAAACTATCTCTTGTACCCATTGTACCACTTTACATGTGGTTACTCGTAGTCTTATGCTTCATGGCTCTGTCTTTTCTTGGGTATTAATTTACTTAATATTTGTTTCCCTCCTTTTAAGTTCCCATCTCATTAAATCATTAGAAAAAATATTCATTTCTTGCTCTATTGGCAAAATTACCATTTTTCCCTTGTGTTATTGGTGATAATTACTTATTCTTATTTAGGTCACTGGCCAAACCAGAGCCTAGTAGTTATCTTAACTTAGGCTTATTTTTAGTTCTCTTGTCTCAAAATTTGGGGTGTTACACCAGAGGCAATTTCAATGTCAAGAGGAAGAGGATGCACTCGAGTTCTCAAGCTCAACAGCACTTGATTTTGAATCTCAACACTCAAGTCCTATGTCTCTTCCTTACTCGAGTCATGCGAGTTCACCATACGAGTTTCTGTCTGAGAAACCTTCAACTTGCCTGCACAAGAGGTGCACTCGAGTTCTCATTCACGAACTCGAGTCCTCAGCTCATCTGCACTCAAGTTCTTCCATAGGAACTCGAGTTTTCAAGCTTCTTTACTTCAATCTGAACCTTGCACTCTCATGGGTACAGGAAATTACCACACGCACTCGAGTTCATAACCATGAACTTGAGTTCTCAGCCTAACATACACTCGAGTCCTTCGAGTTGGGGGAAGGAGTTTCTGCCAGAGGTTCTATTATGCAAGATCATCACATGCACTCGAGTTCTTTATACTGAACTCGAGTTTTCAACTATCTATACTCGAGTTCACCCTTATGAACTCCAGTTCTCAGGCATCCGCACTCGAACTTGAGTCTTGCACTTCCATGAGTTCCGTTTTAAATTACGGTGCACTTGAGTTCTCAACAATGACCTCGAGTTCTGCCCCAATTTTATACTCAAGTCCTGGAAGTGTGAGGTGAGAGTTTATTCTAGAAAAAAATTTTCGGCCTCAAGATCTAAAGCCGCACTCGAGTTTACTAACATGAACTCAAGTTTGCCACCAAAAATGCACTCGAGTTCGCCTTTCTCACCCCTGAGAATTCTTGCCCGAGACCACTTTTCCTCCAGAATTTAGCCTATGAACTTGAGTTCACCAGGCCAAACTTGAGTTCATCAGCTATTCCAAGCTGATAAACACTTCAAAAATCATCTCAAATCCACTCCAATTTCATCCATAGGTTATCTAATCATTGTTCTTCTACATGCCATCACTCTTAGCCATAACTCTACCACCATGCCTCCTTCTATAAGGCATCTAACTAAGGATTATAACCTATCATCTTAAGCAGAGAACTTCTAGCAAATTCCATTATTACCAGAGTCAACGCTCTGTGACTCTAGCAATTACCATCATTTCCAGAACATGGCTTTGATACTAACAAATGAAACACCCTTCCTTACAATACCTCACCGGCTCTTAGTTCCACATATCAGAGTAAGCGAGCGACAATTTAAATAAACTAAAATCCGTTCTCTTTATTTGCACTAGAGCGATCCTCTGCTTATACAACATCCATACATATTAAAATACATCGATATATACACACATACATGAAATACAAACAATAGTGCCCCGCACTATGGTCTTTCCGACACCCTTCAACCTGTCTAAAATGGTTGGCTGGGAGGAGTGAGATTCGAGAGAATCTCAGTAGCGAACAGTACTACTATGCATGGCAGATACATATGAATGCATGGCATGCTTGCCTATACTATTTCATGCCAACATAATGACACGTTGCGTGCTCGATGTTATGACATACATATGGCCATTGCACAAATATAATAGAGCTTCAACCAATCATACATGTTCCACACAAACAGGCATAGCAGTCACATAATCAATGCAAGACATACATATCATACACACGTAGGAAAGGTAAGTCCACTACCTATCGGACTTCACGTCCGTCCTCAATCCTTCGTCTTTGCTCCGGTTCGGGCACGTCCGTCCATCGAGTCCTACAAGTCCAAACACGATAAATGAGTCACAACTCATCCTCATAACATTCTAGACTCATTTTCAGTTGATAACTTAGCCCAATTACGCTAAATTACCAAAATGCCCTCGGAAGCCCGGCCTAACTGTACTTTTACAGAAATTATAACATAGGTCAATCCTACACAATTTCACATGTAGAATCCATATATGACTTCATATCAATCAAATTCAGGCCTAAATGACAAAAATACCCTTGATAGCCCTTACTTAGAGCCTTTAAGGGGTAATTTGGTCATTTCACACCACAGGCCTCTTCTCACTTTCCCTTCAACATGAACCCTACACAATTTGCCCTTCTGAACTCAATGGAATCATCCAATCAATGAAATTCCATTTCTATCCTCATAAACCACACAGGGCATCCGTTATAGAGTTCTCAAAAGAGTTGTGTCAGTTCCTCCCTTTCTTAGGGTTAATACCTTCCTTTCTACTTCTAATTACATGATTAGCTATTTAGACATCTATTGGACATCGTCTCGGCCCCCAAAATACTGATTGAATGAGAGATGAAAAGTACCCTACTCTCAAAATACTCATCCAAACGGAAAAAAGAAATGGTAGAAAGGAAGCTTACGCTTACCTCCACGCTTTTCAGAACTTGGTTCGGAATTCCGGCGACACTCCGGCCGGCAAGATGGAACCAACCATCTCCAAACGAGAATCTAAAACCTGAGTAGAGTAGTGTTTGTACTGGGTACTTGGAGAGAAAATGTTGTTTCGGTCGAGTTTCGGTGAATTATCACTCTCTCTCTCTTCTCTCTCTCCTCTGCGTTCTCGTTCTTTCTCCGTTCTCTTTCTCGTTCTATCTGATTTCTCATTCTGATCTATTTCTTTTTCCTTCTTTTCCCTTTTTATTATGCACAAGAGAATGAGAATAAATGATGAAGGATGTGATTAATTAAAATCATCCAAGTGGCTTACCACCAAGTGATCAACTATCACGTTACTTGCATAACAAGTTTTCTTTCTCTTTTCCTTCATCATTCCACCAATATTAATGAGAAATAAGAGAGTATAATTCACTCTCAAATTATCCCATTATGCCACCTTAAGTAGTCAACTAAAGCCTTCAGCTTTTCTACTTATTGACTTTCTTTGATAATAATTCACCCACATAGGCTTATTAATTATCAAGTAGTCATTTCTCTCTTTTTAATTCCCATTCAACTCAAATCATAGGAAATATTAGGAAAAACCATCATTTCTCATCTTTTGGAAAAATTACTATTTTGCCCTTACCTTTTATTTCTTTTAATATCCAAAGATATTAAGAAATTTTGGGATAAATATCATTCCTCACTTGGACATTCGCTAATTCGGGGTCTAGCAGTCCACTTAATCCAGGCTAAACCTCAAGCCTTTGATCCCAAAATTCAGGGTATTACAAATAGTATTCGAATAACAAAATAGTTTCACAATGTATACAAAAATACTATTCGAATACTCATGTCTCTATTCAAATACAAAAACAAAGAGACTATTCGAATAATGATCAAAGTATTCAAATAATAGGATGATTTTACAAAGCATATTCGAATACCAGAGTCACTATCCGAATACAAAAAAAAACTTTACAATGAAAGTATTTGAATAGTGTATCTTTTATTCAAATAGCAGAAAACTATCTTCAAATATATACTTTGACATTGTATTCGAATACCACTCAAGTTATCCGAATAAAAACAACATTTGTTTTCGAAAAAAAAAACTATTTGAATACTCTAAGAACCATTCCAATAGAATTGTTGTTTAAAGAATGTATTCGATTAATGAATCTCTTAGTTGGATAATCTCAAATAATTTTTCAAACAGACTATTTGAATAGTGAAACCTCTATTTGAATAGATTCAACTGTTAGTATTCAACAGGGAAGGAAGTGTATCTGACTACTGGAGTTTCTATCCGAATACACCAAGGAGCCAAAGACAGATGACTATCCAAATAGTGGTATACTATTCGAATAGAATAAATCGATGAACAGATCTAAAGAAACTATCCGAATACTACTCCTTCTATTAGGATAACAAGAGTTACAAATCAATAGAGACTATTCGAATACTCTGTTTACTATTCGAATAGTTGAGAAGATTAGGGATAAAACTATAGTAATACATTAAAGCCTCTTTGAATACAGAATCCCTCAGTTTTGATCACATCAAGTGGGTAGCCATCGATGCCTCAATAGACTACAGAGGACTATGACTCGAGTGATTATGACATTACTCGAATGAGGTATTATATTCTTGCTTAATTCAAATTCTCTGAGTTGCATCACTTGACTAAATACTCAAGTGATGGTTGAGCATGATCACTCAAGTAATCACTCGAATGATATTGGCTTTCAGACTTAAAACCTCTGAATAGCATCATCATTTTCAAAACTTGATCTTAAGACTTTCCTGATCAATTTCTCTACAATGTTTTTCCAATGTTTTTTTTTCAAATCCATGAGAGTTTTTAAGTCTATTCCTTATAATGATTTTTTTTAAAGCCATGCATTTATTAAGGGAGAGCTTCACATTCACATGTGTTTTATATCTTGAAAGCTCATCTCCTTTATTAGAAGAAAATCCTTTTAACATACTCTTCTGCATTCACTATCTCTTGATTAGTTTTGATGATGAGTTACTCATATATTTTTTTCCATGATCTTAATTTGCACATACATTAAGGAAAGGAAATTTTTTTATACTTGATTGCACTAATCACTCTCCTTGCAAGAATGTTTTTAATTTATTGCAGGAGAATTTACTCTATGCAATATAATTCCTCAACACACTAACAAGAGAATATATCAACTTTGAGGACATATACTTTATCAATCAATTAAAGAAAATATATTGGATGCAACATTCAAAGTAACAAATACCTTGCCAATAAAAAGAAGTATTAAGCATATTGTGATAAAAATATGGAACAGAAGCTCAATTCAGTGAGAGCATTCTAGAGACAACATGAAAATATATCAAAGTTGCATAGCGAAAGTGTGGTGACCTGAACTTCATGCATCTATCATCAGCTTGTCAAATCTAAATAAACATTTATAAACCCTCTCTCTTTATATTTTGAGAATACCTTGCATATCTTTGTTCTCAATTTTCTTTGATTATAAAAGTTTTCTTGAAAATATCTTCAAATTGTTTCAAATTCTTGAAAACCATTTTTCATTTGCATCAAATTAAAAATGAAATTACTTTCAAATAGGGGAAGATATATTTTTTTTCTTGACACTTTCATTTTAATTAATGGAGAGAAAGGTATTTCTATTTTTTTCACATTTACTTCTCTACAAGAATTTTTTTCTTATACTTCAAACTTTTTGCTGATGTCAAATAGGGGGAGAGACATGCAAGAAAAATATGTTCCTCTTAATTTGTTTTTATAACTCATACATATTTTTCATAAGGGATTTTTCATTATTAAAAATGGGAAAAATGTTATGTTATATATGATTAGTTTTGATGATGTCAAATATAGATATTAAATATTGAAAGGAAAAAGTTTGCATAAAATACTTATCTTCTACATTGACTAACTACTATATTTAAGTTGAAATTTCTTATAGATTAGTCAAGGAAAGAAAGAGGAAGATTGAAGTTAGTCAGAAAAATAAAGGAGCTACCTAGTTGGGTTATAGAGAATGATCATGAAAAGAAAAATCAAGAAGAAAGAGATTGAATAAAGAAGAACTTACAAGATCTAATGAAAATATCAAGATTCAAGCTCTTTGAAGTGATACTGGATGTCTCTATGGTCAAATAGAAGTTGGATCTTTCAAAATATTGGATTTTATTCTAATAGGAGGACTTTTATTCGAATAATAGCTATGCTATTCGAATAATAGCAATATTATTTGAATAGTAGCTGTATTATTTAAATAGTAGCAATATTATTCAAATAGAAGCAGTAAGCCCTGTTTCATTCAACATGAGCGAGATGAGTGAGATTCAGTAATTTGATCATATCTCCCAAACCATAACTTCGATTGAACCGAAACTAGTTGCATATGAAACTAGACTCCTAATTCATCAAAGAACACCAATATCAATCTAAAAAGAGCTCAGATGAAAGACATATTAATTTAGGAAGATGACACTCATTATCAACACTGCATTTCAGAATAGGTTTGGTATTATGGACATATCTCCCAAACTACATGTCCAATTGAGTTGAAACTAGCGGTTATGAAAGTAGACTTAAAGATAATTTTTGGGATAGGTCATTTGCTATATTTGGAGTTATATCGAAAGAGTTATGACCGTTTAAATTATACATTTATTCGAATAGTGGCTGAAGTATTCGAATAAATTTATTCTTTATCGAAGGAGTACTATTCAAATACTACAAGTGCTTTCAAATAATAACATATATTTTGTGTGAAAAGATATTCGAATAGGGAATTGACTATTTGAATACATTACAAATTTTGAAGGATTATTCGAGTAAGGAATGAAGTATTCGAATAATGAATATTCATTATCAAAGACTCTTATTTGAATAATAATTATGGTATTTGAATAACATCATGTGTTTTCTAAAAAAGCCTATTTGAATAGTCATTTTAGTATTTGAATAACATCATATATTTAGTTGAGATACTCTTTCCCCTTCCCAAGGAAGGGAGACTCAAGAAGTTGCAACCGATGAATTATTATGTTGATAACCTTTGATTTTCCAAAGATTGAGCAGATAAATTGCATAAATAATTGAGCAAATAAAAAGTAAAAAAAGATAAGTATTTACAACTGACTATTAGTATATTTGTACATTTTAATCACTCAATTTTATTCCTATCATTAACCAAATTGGATTGCCATAAATCACCACGATGGCGAACATTTAGAAATTGTTGTATTTAATCTTCATTGTGCCACCTTTATTACTTAAAGATATGGCTTATTGACATTTATATGTTCCCTATATATATATATGGTGTCTACTTAGTGTGCACAGAGCTCTGATTGAAGTTATATTTACTATTTTATTTTATAAAGTTATATTTTATTTTAGAAAATCCATTATTGCTATGATCGAAGGTTCCCTGAATTACTTTTGTGAAGTTATATTTTTTTTTGGAAACCCTAGTATTTCTCTAATCGAAGGTTCCTTTCCTGTTACAGGAAGTTGTCAACCCATTATTTTGATTCACGATTCATACGTTATTGATCTTTTTTGAAGTGATTTTGGGAGATATGGATCCCTAATCAAATACCTTTCTTTTTTTAGAAGTATTCATATATTTGGAAGTTACTTTGAAAAGATCAATAGAGATGTGATGAATAAACTAATTCAGTTGTACCAAGACACGATAAAGCATTCAAACTGACATTAAATTACTTTTGTGGAAGTTATGGTCTTTTAGATACCATAATATTGCTCTAATCGAAGGTTCTTATCTTGTTACAGGAAGTTGTCAATCTATTGATTTGATCCACAGTCCCTTCTCTCTTGATGTTTTTTGAAGTCACTTCAGGAGATATGGATTCCTAAGCAAATACCTCTTTTATTAGAAATATCCATATCTCCAGAAGTTGAAATGTGATGAATAAACTAGTTCAATTATAAAAAGACACGATAAAGCATTTAAGGTGACTTGAATTGCTTTTGTGAAGTTATGTTTCTCTAGAATATCCATTATTGCTCTGATTGAAGGTTCCTCTCCTATTTTTGTATTGACCAGGTGGCACCAAGTTAAGAGCTTTAAAATTCAACATTGTGATTAGTCCTAGACTCTTCAATGTGAGAGTTTATGAGCTATGTGGTCTCAACTCTATCTAATAGAGTATTACTTCTCACATCGAGTAGCCATGAAATATGGGATGGATTAAGATTTTCTAGGCTTATGGCTTGAATCAATCACAATCTTGGCATGTATATTCTAATGTAAGTGTTCATCACCAATACCTTTTGTCTCATAAGCAATTAAGCCAGGAAAAAGCAATGGGTTGGTGAAAAAAAATATGAATATCTTCCATATATAGGAAAGGTCGTAAGGGTAAGTAAACCCTTAAGCAGCTCAAGGCTTTGCTTACTCCTTTGCTTTGCTCAAGGGTTTGCATACCCCGTTCAGCCTTTCCAATATAGGTATTTGTAGATCCCCCCTCCAATCCATTGCTTTCCATGATTAATTATTATGAAGAGACACAATTTATAGGTAAACACTACTACAAAGTAGGCATTTAACGTCCCCAATTAACGTCCATTCTAAAAAAAATAGACGTTAAAAAGTAGGCCGTGGCACTGTTATAACTTTCTCACTTTTAACTTCCGTTTTTACAAAACAGACGTTAAATATTTAAGATACAATGATTGTTTTTAGGAAAACAGTCATTGTATCTCCACACCATTTAATTTTTTTTATTTTGAGAAACAACGACTGTTTTATTAAAAACAGTCGTGGAATCTTCTAACAAACTTCATCGTGGCGCAGTTGGCTAAAGTGTTGGTGACTCATCCTTAGTTTAAGAGTTTGAACCCTTATCACCCCAATTCATTGTTTTATTGATGAGAAACAATGACTATTTTAATAAAAACAGTCATTGAATCCTTTAACAAATGTCGTGGTAGCATTGTTGGCTAAAGTGTTTGTTTAATTATCCTGAGGTTGAGAGTTCAGACTTCTCTCACGCCATTTCTTTTTTTTTTCAGAAAACAGTTTTGGAAGAAAACCCTATAATGACTGTTTTTGGGAAAACAGTCATTGAAAGACTTTCAACGACTGTTTTCCCAAAAACCATCGTTGTAAGGGTTGGTTTTTTTATAATTACTTTCAAAGACTTTTTTCAAAAATAGTCGTTAAAAGTAAAAAATATTTAAATTTTTTGATTTCGTATTCTCACACCTCTAACATTTTGTTCAAATATTTATAATCTTGAACAGATCAACATGGAAACGCATCTCAACAGATTTTAGAGAAGGCCTTCAGGATCATGTTGTGCTATCTCGGCTAGTTCAGCTACAGGAATGCTTCCATAAGCTCCTTCAGATCAGATTCCAAGCACATCTCCTTCTCAAATATCATCTACAGCATCGAGTACCTGAAATCCTTGTACAGATCCTCCGACTCCTTCTCCAACGTTACAAATGTTCAAAAAAGTGAGATATACTTTCAAGGAAAAAGGAATCTCTGCAGTCAACTTTCAAAAACTTGTGATTTGAAATACTCTGACATAGAACTCATATAGTTTGCTGTTAAGGATGGTAGTGATACCCTTGGGTCAAATTTCATATGTGGATTAAATTTCTGTCCTGATATTTTTGCTTTGATAAAATAAATGTTTGAGATTTGATTTATAAATAACTCACTTAGGCTGGCATTTTGCAACATCATATGCTCTAGTATTTTGATGCACTTGTAGCAGTACTTTATTTTACATTTATTTTATGTTGCTCAAATCAGTGCTTGTTCTTCGTGTGATTCTGCACGTTATTATTAGAATCTGGAGGCACTTTTTGTTTTAATGTTGTTGTGCTACTGCTACTTTCACTTTATCTACTTTATATTTTCTTGTTTCAACCCCAAAACTGTCTAATAATCACATGTTTGAAGTGGTTTTAGCAACTTTCATTAGCATTATTTTGTTTATCTATATTATAATTCTGATTTTCTTGCAGTTGGTCATACATCTTCATCCATTATGCCCTCCTTGTTGCAATTGGTCATACATCTTCATCTGTATCATGAGGGAATAATTTCTTTTTTTTTAAAAAAAGGTTACAACGATTTTTTTTAAAAAACAGTCGTTGTATCTCTAGACATACAATGACCGTTTCTTTCAAAAATGGTCGTTGTATGTCTAGAGATACAACGATTGTTTTTGAAAAAATAGTCATTGTATGTCTCTTAGAATGACTGTTTTAAAATAGTTTTCTATTTCTAAACTTTCAACGACACTCACATACACATCTCCCTGAAAATGGTCATCTAAAAGGCATAAAAACGAACGTTAAAAGTGCCTTCTGTAGTAGTGAAATGGTTACATCATCACTTAGATAAGTCAATAATTGCCATTGATTCTCCCCACAAAGCCTGGAATTTCTTGATCTATCCTATATTATATAGAAACTCGATATGGGAGTTACTGTTTTGATTATATATATTCTAGTCTAACTAGCTCATAAACTCTCACTTGAAGAGTCTTACAACCATACATCACGATTATTATATAAAAAATGTTGTATATTATAAAAGTTCATGGTTCTTAATTAGGAATCATTATCCTTGTACTAAATACATAACAGTTGTCTAGGTGAGACTGTTATTTAGTGTTATTAAAAGTCACAGTTTTTACACAGTTTTTACAAAATAACCGTTATTTATGTTATTAAATAAATTATGGTTTTCAAAATAAGACCATTATGTTTTATGTAAGTATTGCCATATATTATGATAGTTTTTCACGTATGCTTGTCAATTATTATTACAATAATACACATATTATGGCCTCACCAAGCCTTAATACATTACGAATGTTATCTTATAACTGTTATAATAGGTCAAGAATAAATAACGGAGAAGAACTGTAATTTATCTATGCGGAGCAAATTTATCGCCCACATATATGACAGTTCAAAATAGTGAAGTATGGCAGTTAATAACCACCATGTATCGCGATTTCAATAGTAGTGTCAAATTGTACATTTTTATTGTTTTGTGGGTACTCCCATCCCTTTTTAACTACCATGTTCTACCATGCATCTTGACCATGTTTATAAATTAGTAGGATTACAATAAAATTGTAAAATCATAAATAGATGGCCCAAACTATCAACCCCAAAAGTATTAATAAAAATCTTATTCCTTGATTGTATCGAGATCCAAAATAATTCAAAGCTACAAGAGTGCCATGAAAGTCACATTTGAATCTAAACTCCAACATGATGGCCATTATCATCATGTGTTAGGATGGGGATGGAACTAAAAAAGTTACCATCGATGAATCATCAAGCTGATAAACACTAACATGTGCATCGCACGAAGAGAATACCTAGTTTTGCTTATAGTTGAAGTTAGTTGCATACAACTAATAAAAGGAGTCATAAACATCATCTTAAAATTTTTTAAAGAAATGTACCAAAAAAATTTTAGAGAAAATTTGAAATTTTGTTAAAAAGAATAAAATGTTTTGAATTAATTAAGAAAAAAATTATATCTACTGCCCTTTTATAACTAAAGGCTTCTCCTTGTGCATTGCATGGCCAGTGTATTGAGAATAAGAATTTGAAGTAATATGTGTTTTTTCATTGTAATTAACCTAAGTAGATGGAATGTTTTATTGAGAACTAGGTAATTGTGGCTTACACACATATAAGATATATTACATTGTTAGACAAAAAAGTTTGACAAATGGGATTTCTTGTTTTGTTTTCGATTGTTGACAATGGATCACACATAATAGAAGAATATTTCTATATCTTTAAACTCATACCATCGATCCAAATAAATTGAAAATATATATCACCAAAGAAACCTTAGGAGAAGAATTAATAAATAATAAACTACTCCAAAATATAAGGATATCTATTTTTTCCCCTATACCAGGGGAAAGTTACTTGGTTTGACGTTGTTGTGAAAATTTTTGAATGCAATATTCGTTGTTTGCATGCTACAATAAAAAAATAAACACTACTATAAATTTGTCTATATTTGATGGTTACTTTTACAGATATTTAATGTTTTCATTTGTTAAATATCCGAGTGCTAAATATTTATATTTAACTATTGTTAACCATTAAATATTGGATAATATATTTCACGGTTTTTCAAATACAATCGTTATTTATAGGGCACTATATTTAACGGTTCTAAGACAATGACTGTTAAATATAGCAATCTATATTTAACAAATTTTTTTTACTAATAAACATGAAATATTTTGTACAATACTTAACAATTAAAATGATGAAGGGTAAAGCATTTATCACTAGAGAAACGAGTTTATTTAACGATTATTTAGAAAAACCATGGTATATGGGTAATACTTGATGGTTATTGGCAAATAACCGTTAAGTATGTGTGACCAATTGTTTTAAAAAATTAGGGGCCTGACAAAATAATGTACAAAAGCAACACATATATATCAAACACACAAATAGATCCAGTTCTGATTGGATGTATCATAATTTACAAAATAACAAATTATGGCCAACAAGTGAACAAATTAAAACAAATCATTGAATACTATCTATACAATTATGAATACATCAAAGGAAATGTATCGTTCAACAATACAACCTCTTGCTGGCTCTGGTTTTTCATATACCCTTTCAAGTCCTTTATCTTGAGCTTGACTGGGTACACCATCTTATATAGACTGGGCCACACAGTTGTACCTCTCTAACCAATTGAACAATTATGTGCAATATTATGTCAAAGAAAGATGGAGGGAAAAACATCTCCAGCTCACACAATGTAGTCACAATTTGGGTTTGTAACCTCGGCAAACATGTATATTTTCATAACTTAAGCCGGTGGTGCGTATTACTTGTTTTGCATCATAAGTCCTGGTTGGCATATAGTTTCCCGATAGTAGCAATCTTCTCAAAAGCACAAGTAATTTTGTGAAGCCTGAGTCGCTCAACCCATGTTTTGCTTTTCAATTGTACAAGTTCAATACCGCAGATAATAATGTGAACTCAGTACAATTCTTATATAAAGGCTTCTTTGCATTCTTCTTCATCCTCTCAAACTTTTCTGGACATTCACTAAATTCTGCTTCAATTGCGTCAGCCATATCTTGAAGACGATCGCATTAAATGTACTTGTGTTTAAGTTATTAGGTGATTCACACCTTTCCAAATTTGGCCAACTAGCATTACTGCCTATATTTGTCTCCCATCTTTTGTCTAATAGGTATAACTATGATCAATTCCATGCATCATTAAGTGTGACTCACAACTGTTAGGATCAACACACATCACAATGTCATACTTGATGTAAGGGCGAATAATCACACTGCAATCTTTAGCACTATTACTGACCACAAACCTTATGAAATCGCCTACCCCATCACAATACTCCTAGAGGTAAAGCATGGGAATTAAGAAGAAGAAGAAGCGGAGAGCTTTTAACTAAAATTTGCAATATGGTCTTGTAAGTTTGAACAAATGATCTTCAACAAACTTGCGAAGCTTATAGTCTAGGAACAATGTCGTTAAATCGAGTAACATATAGCTGGATTCAGAAAAGAGAGGTAGATTGGGGGATTTTGGTCTCTCTAAGCTTTATCAACAAGGTGATATCTGTTGTAATACCTTAACTTAAACCTAGTAGCCACTTGCACCGCGGTGCAAGTAGTTACCAGGTTCTCGTTAAGGTATTACATTTTGGTATCAGAGCGTTGATTCTGGCAACGATAGGTATTTGTTAGAGTCATCTGCTTATGTTGATGTGTTCTAACTTTTGTTAGCTACTTTGTGTTGGGAAGCATGTCTGATAGAAAAGACAAAGAAGTAGGCCACCCCCATCTATTAACCAGCTACCCCGGAGGAAAGTATAGCAGATGGTAGGCATTATATAGTCATTAATAGAGGAGGACTTGGACATGGACCGAGAGTGACAAAAACTTCCAGGAAGAGAGTTAAATATCCAATATTTTTCGGACCTGCCCCTAGGGATGATGCTACTGTCGGTGACACAGATGACATAGAATTAGAGGACATTATATAGTACTCAGACTCAGATGTAGAGTCAAGTGCTCCAGTGGTTGAGTTAGCATTTGACCCTTACCCAGATCATGAACTATGGGAGCGATTTAAGGATTTCTACCTGAAGGCCTTTAATGAATGCACTTCCTCTATGCAACGGTATACGGCATTCTTGGGCTCAGTACAGAAGCTGTATGAGCAAAGGGAAGAGCATGGGCTAGGGATGACAAATGATATTTGGATTCAAACCACACTAGCCTATTTTCCTGACCTTACTTCTTAGATTGAGAAAAAGAATGAGATCATATTTTGGGGTCCTTTTGAGTTTTGGTCTTTTATTAACCATATGTATATGTATGTGTTGTTTCATATGGACAAGTGATAATAAGGTAGTATGGGCTACTTTTGATGTATATATCAAGCTACTTGAATGTAAATATAGTTGTTTGCCATAATGGATCTATGTTTCTGTTGTGTGCTAATATTTAAAGCCTTGAGAAGTACATGTATACATATATATATATATATATATGGTTGATGCCATATTAATGTGGTATTCCTTTTTAATAGTGAAAAGAAAAAATGGTGCGACGTAGATCAGGAACCAATGTACCACCAAATATTGAACCTGAGAATAATGCAAGGCCTGACCCTATGCAACAAATTCTCGGAATACTGACACAACAACAAGCTATGATTCAGGATTTGCAAGAAGAAGTTCGAGAATTAAGAGAAAGGCAAAATGCTGATAGGGCACAATCTGGAAACCCTGAAGGGAATAACCTGAAGGGGAATAACTTAGAAAGTAACTACCCCAAGAGGAATCAAGAAGGGGAACAATCCCATAACGAAGAGCAGTCACAGTCTCTTGAGGTAAATCCAAAAATTCCTGTAGTTCCAGGACGCGAAGAGGATACTCTCCAGTATTGGATGCCTAAATTTATCCAATACCAGCCTGAGGCATTCAAAGGGAGATTTGAACCATAAACTGCAGAGAATTGGGTAAACCAATTTGAGAAAATCTTTGATGTGTTAGGATGCCCTATAGAGATGAAAGCTAGGATGGCTATATATAAGTTGGTAGGTGATGCTAATAACTGGTTGAAGAATACGACACTCATATTGTGTGCCCAAAATATTCCACTAACCTGGGAGTTATTCCAGGAGAAATTTTATGAAAAATACTTCCCGGGTCAGTAAGAATTGAGAAAGAGAAGGAATTCCTGGTAATACAACAAGGTGATGATGAGACTTTTGATGTATACCTGTCTCGGTTCATTCGACTGTCCCATTACTCTCCTTACTTAAAGATTAAAAAAGATGAGGAGTGGAGCTCCGATATGTTGATTCGGGGACTAAAGCCCGAAATGGAAGAGAAGCTTGTTGCCCAGCAGTTTACTAAATTTAACGAAGCTATGGAAGTGCGTCGATTGACTGAGGGTAATTTAAAGAGAGTACGTGCCAATAAGAGTACCAACAATCGAGGTGGGCCTAGTCAGGGGGATACCTCACAGAAGCGTAAGGGACAAGGGTTCTCACAAAAAGGAAATATCAATAAAAAGCCCTTTTGGTCTGGGAACCGTAGTGGCCAGAAAACCCCGACTTCTCAAACATGCCCTTGTTGTGGTAAGTCACATCCGGGACGACTTTGCAATGACCCTATGAGCTAGGTAATCTGTTATGCTTGCCAAAACCCAGGTCACTTTACTGTAAATTGTCCCCAGCAAGCAGCACCACAGCCAAGTAATCCTAGACTCAAGAATCAGGGATGAGTGTTTTCCTTGAAACACGAAGAAGCGAAGAAGTCTCCTGAGTTGGTTCAAGGTAAAATTCTTCTTAATGGTAGTTCGTTGCAAGCTTTATATGATTCAGGTGCTAGTCATTCCTTCATTGATTATGACTGTGTTAAGCGCCTAGGATTACATGTGCATAAATTGCCATTTGACTTAATTGTATCGACACCAATGGGTGTCAAAACTATGACTGCTGATGCCTATTTGAACTGTGTGATAAATGTTGAGGGACATGAGTCTACAGTTGACTTAGTCTGTTTGCCGCTCCAAAAACTTGAAGTTATACTAGGTTTTAACTGGCTGACAGCATATAATGTAATGCTGGATTGTGGGAATAAGAGGATAATATATCCTACTCAGCAGGAGACTAATAATAGAAAAACTAGTCTAAACTTCCTCTCAATGGAAGAAGCTGAGAAATGCCTAAGGAGGGGATGTCAAGGATATATTGTGTTCTTTTTTGTGCAAACAGAGACAGGAATAGCCTTGGAAGATATCCCAGTTGTAAGGGAATTTCCTGAGGTGTTTCCTGATTACCTTAGGGGTTTGCCTCCCGAACGAGAAGTAGAGTTTGCAATCGAGATCATGCCTGGAGCTAGATCTATATCTAAAGTCCCATATAGAATGGCTCCAAATGAGATGGTTGAGTTGAAGAAATAGATTGAGGAATTACTTGGGAAGGGTTTCATCCAACCCAGTGTTTCACCATGGGGAGCACCTGTACTATTTGTCAAGAAAAAGGACGGAAGGCTGAGGCTTTGTATTGATTACAGAGAGTTAAATAAGGTAACCGTCAAGAACAAGTACCCACTTCCCTGGATTGACGACCTTATGGATCAACTGTCTGGGGCAAGTGTATTCTCAAAGATTGATCTAAGGTCCGGGTATCATCAGCTGCGAGTAACCAATGCCCTTTGGGGTAACCAATGCACCTACCATATTTATTGACTATATAAACCGCATCTTTCGTCAATACTTAGATCAGTTCGTGGTAGTCTTTATTGACAACATTCTGATATACTCTAAAAGTAGAGAAGAACATGAGGAGCACTTGATGATCGTATTAGGCATTTTACGGGAAAGGCAACTCTATGCTAAACTGAGCAAGTGTGAGTTTTTGGCTCTCAGAAGTCAAATTTCTAGGCCATGTTATCTCACAAGAAGGGGTTGCAGTAGATCCCAGTAAGGTGGAAGCAGTACTAGACTGGAAAAGGCTAAAAATTGTTGCTGAGATACGTAGTTTTCTGGGTTCTTGCTGGCTATTACCGTAGATTCATTCTGAATTTCTCTCAGATTACTTTGCCATTGACCAAGCTCACGCGGAAAGATCAATCGTTTAAGTGGGATGATCCTTGTGAGAAGAGCTTCATGGAGCTGAAGGAGAGGTTGACAACTGCACCCGTATTGATTATCCCTGATCCCAAGTTGACCTATATGGTCTACAGTGATGCTAGTAAGCAGGGACTGGGATGTGTCCTGATGCAACAGGGCAAAGTGGTGGCCTATGCCTCTCGACAGCTGAAGCCTCATGAGATTAACTATCCCACCCATGATCTGGAGCTGGCGGCAATAGTATTCGCATTGAAAATCTGGCGACACTACCTATATGGTGTGATGGTTGAACTGTACTGCGACCATAAGAGTCTTAAATACATGTATGATCAGAAGGAACTCAACATGAGACAACGCAGGTGGATGGAGTTTCTAAAAGATTATAACCTGGAGATCAAGTATCACCCAGGTAAAGCTAATATCATTGTTGATGCTCTTAGTCGAAAGTCAGTGCAAGTGGCAGTTATGATGATACAGGAGAGAAAATTAATAGAAGACTTTCGAGATCTAAACCTATCAAATCAAATCCTCTGTGCTGGTTATAGTATAGGCCAAGAGGAAAGTGATCTGAAAACTGAGATTGCAAAAGCTCAAATGCACGATGAGAAAGCACAGTCCATTAGGACTATGATTGAACAAGGTAAGACTCAGGACTATGATCTTTCACCAAGTAGATTGATTCGATACAAGAAGAGAATCTATGTTCCACTGAAAGCTGATCTGAGGCAAAAAATCCTTGATGAAGCGCACAAAAGTCGATGTACCCTCCATCCAGTGATGGTAAAGATGTATCATGACTTGAAGGCAATGTACTGGTGGCCCAGGTTAAAGAAATATGTGACCGAGTATGTGGCTCGATGTCTTACCTGCCAGAAGGTAAAAATCAAACACCAGAGACCATCGGGATTACTTCAGAGTCCTAAAATTCCAGAATGGAAATGGGAAAGCGTAACCATGGATCTTGTGACAAGATTATCCAAAATTCGGAATCATTATGCGATCTGGGTGATTGTTGATCGTTTTACAAAATCAGCACATTTCATACCGATCAATGCCAGCTATTCTCCTGATAAATTGGCAGAGATTTATATCAAGGAAATAGTGAGACTCCATGGGACACCGAAGAATATAATTTCTGATAGAGATCCTCGTTTTACTTCAAAGTTTTAGAGATCTCTATATGATGCTCTGGGCACTAAACTGAATTTTAGTACAGCTTATCATCCTCAAACGGATGGACAGACAGAGAGAACTATACAGATGTTGGAAGACATGTTGAGAGCGTTTGTGATGGACTTCAAAGGAAGCTGGGACTACTACCTTCCACTTGTGAAATTCACTTACAATAATAGCTATCATGCGAGCATTCAGATGGCTCCATATAAAGCATTGTATGGAAGGAAGTGTCAATCCCCTCTTTGTTGGACAGAAATGTCAGAAAGAAGACTGTATGGGCCAGATATAGTGGATCAGACTACTGAGCATATCAAGATCATTAAGAAAAGACTGCTTACAGCCCAGAGTAGACAAAAGAGTTATGCAGACAAACGAAGAAAACCGTTAGAATTCTAAGTTGGCGATCACGTATTTCTAAGGGTCTCACCTATAACTGGTATTGGCAGGGCAATAAAGAGAAAGAAGTTAAGCCCTCGATATATTGGGCCATTTGAGATTTTTTCTAGAATTGGATCAGTAGCATACTGAATTGCTCTACCCCCGAACTTGAGCAGATTACACGATGTTTTTCATGTTTTGCAATTGAAAAGGTATCAACCAGACCCCCAGCATGTTATAGAGTATGAAGATGTAGATATGCAAAATGATCTCACATATGAAATTGAGCCGGAACAAGTTATTGAGCGACAGGAGAGACAGCTCAGACATAAAAGTATTCCATTTGTGAAGGTGATCTAGAAGGGGTTATCACCTAGAGAGGCAACTTGGGAGGTGGAGGACAACTTGCGGAAACGTTACCCGAAATTTATGTTTTAAGACTTGTAACAAATTTCGGGGACAAAATTTCTTGTACGAGGGGGGGAGTTGTAACATACTGAAATATGAACAACAAGAACTGCTTGTAAATGTAATTAGTCGGAAGAAAATTCACCGGTGCCAGTGTTGTGTATACGGTGTTATTTTGATAAAGAGGACACTTAGCAAGATTTTATTGGTTGTCATAAAGTAATAATTAAATGAAATAATCTTACTTTGTGTAGGGACCACGAAGGAGGACACCTCATAGGTGAACCCGGGGAAAATTCCCTGACTTTCCTTTCCCTGATAAAGTGGACGGTTAGGTGGAGGGAAGAGATAGGGATGGGTCCCACATAAGGGACACATGGTGTCATCTTAAGGAAGAAGAGAAAAGGTGCTTTTGACTTTAATATGTTGGCCAAATAAGAGCGTGACACTTATTTCCTCTTTTTGACAAAGTTACTTTATCTTTTGAGTTGTCATCACCAGAGGGTGCCACGTTGCCCCGAGCCGGGGAAATCCACCGGTCTCTGGTCTGGTCACCCGACTAATTTTCCTGAACATCAAACTCAGGAGCCGGGGAAAAATCATCAGGCTCTCACTTTCCCTGACCATTAGGACAGCTCAAGACCCATTTGATTAAAAGAAAGGACACGTGTCACCGTTTGGCTAAATCACCGAATATGTGGCACCATAAGATTCTGACACATGTTGGAACACCTTTATGACTCTTTAAACTCCATTATTTCATTTATCATCAGCAAAAATAGGAAGAAATCAGAAAAAATGTTGAGAAATAGTTAGAGGAAAGAGAAAACATGAATAGTGAATGTTCTTGAGTTCAATCCATCGAAACACTACCGAATCAGTGTTTTCTCCCAAAATTTCCTTCACAAACCTTCTTCTACTCATCCTAAGCTTTATTTCTATGATTTTAGATTTTCATTTGGAGGTGTTTGGTGCCATCTCACCGGATGAAGTACTACCAGATTTTCGAACCGATTGTGGAAACGTATAGAGGTAAGCGTAAGCTTCATTTTAAACCGATTGGTTTGTTGTTTGGATGAGTCTTCATGAAGGTTGGGGTACTGTTCATTTTCATCCAAAAGGAATTTTAAAGGATTAATCATGTTTTAATCATGTATTTATGGTTAAATAATGATTTATGATGATATTAGACTAAGTTGTTCAACAAAATTCTGTTGTAATTTTGCTGAAAATGGATTCTATCTTGCCAGTGGGTTTTGGGGCTGAAGCTTTATTATTTTGATGATTTTGATCATTCCATTGAGTTCTACATGAAAAATTATGTGGAAAAGCATGTACTTATAATTTTTGGATAATTATACAAAATTATGGAATTTTTGAAATTTAGATGACCCTGCTGTTAGACTTGTTTTTCTGGAGCAGATTTGTTGCGATGCGTCTTTCAGTAACCAAGCCTTGTCTAAACCTTATGAAATTTTACATGATGAAAATATACATCCTAAGGTTTAATTTGATGGTAATATGACGCAATTGGACTAGTGGATTGAGAAATATGATTTTTCAAAGTTTAAGATTGATTCTGGAATGGAATCTGTGGCAGATTGGGTTTGACAAATTTTCTGGAATTGGGTGGTTATAATTAGTTCCTTTTAATATTTTTATTTACAATAGGACTTGAATATGATTGAACAGAATCTATAACCAACTCATTTGGAGTTTTATAGAATTAATTATGAATTTTCAAAGATTGAAGAAAATTCTGGCAGAGTTACTCAAATGTGCGAAAATAAAAGATGCAATGGTATTATGTTATTGTAATGAACTTTAAGGGTAAAACTAACCAACTTGATATAGTTGAACCATTTTTGACTTTGATTTTGGGTTAGTATTCTAACCTTAATGACAACCGACTTGAGTATTTGGATTATACAAGTATTGGACGAAATAATAACTTGTCGTCTGTAAATTCCATTTATAAGACCTAATATTGTTCAAAGTTTAAGACCTGCCTGAGCTTAGTGAAACAATTTGATATTGCTCAAGAGAAGCTATCAGGTAGTAACTTTGTCTTTCATATGTTATAAGATACATTGTATGTGTGTAGTTTCATCATGAATTGTCTGGCACATTTTGTTTATGCAGGGTTGTCGCCCGGGGCCTATTGCACGGGTTGATGCTCAGGCCATTGAATTTGTTTGTGATGCACGAATGAATGCCGGGGCCTATTGCACGGGTAACACTCGGAGCCTTGTGATATACCTAGTACTATGATGGTATGATAACTACATGTTGAATCGAATGTTGTTGTGATGATTCTTTTATATGATGACTGTGTAACATGCTCTGTGATTTTATATCTATATGATTGACTACCTGTTACTACTGAGATTCTTTTGAATCTCACTCTTTTTCTATAAACAAATTACAGTACAGGCTGGTAGCTTAAAGGGCAAGAAGGTAAACACGGACAGCTAGAGGATGAAGCTGAAAGATTTACTTTCTCTGTTGGTTGTCTGTTTGGATATTTTGGACATGTATATATTGTATAAATCGGTAACTGTGACAATAGTATAGTGGTTGAACTGATAGTACTTGTAGCTAGGTAAATGGATGGTAATGTAATAAAGAGATAACTTAGTTACATAACACTTCCTAATCGTTAGAGAAACATTAACGAATGAATGCAACGTGAGACTGAAGCAGAGACACACTCGTATACTCTGATAAAATGAAAGGAAGTATCAATGAGTCTAAATGAGACAGTGAATATTTGTGAAAAATGTTTTAAAAATTTTTATTCCATATGAAAAACCTACTCAATCCTAGATTTATCTCCTGAGATAATGTTGGGATTCATTAATGTTTTTAAAGTTTATTCAGTTTGGGATTAAATCCTGGTTTCATAATTTATTTCACTACTCTTTTGCACTCATCTGAGGTTATTGGAAGTAAGGTATTACATTTTGCTAAGTAGGTCACTCCCATCTATTAACTAGCTACCACCGGAGGAACGTATACTAGATGGTAGGCATTATATAGTCATTAATAGAGGAGGACCTGGACGTGGACCGAGAGTGACAAAAACTGCCAAGAAGAGAGTTAAATATCCAATATTATGTAACGGCCCCACCGCTCGCAACCTGGCCTGACGGTGGTTTGGCCCACACTCCCCGCAACCTGGCCTGAGAGTGCAGTAGACTTCGGTGGCTCCCCAAACCACCTATCCCCGAAGGGGCCTCCCCAGGTCTCGAGGCCACTACCTGGGGGTAAGTAGCGCCTTAACGAGAACCTGGTAGCCACTTGTACCGTGGTGAAAGTGGCTACCAGGTTCTCGTTAAGGCGCTACTTACCCCCAGGTAGTGGCCTCGAGACCTGGGGAGGCCCCTTCGGGGATAGGTGGTTTGGGGAGCCACCGAAGTCTACTGCACTCTCAGGCCAGGTTGCGGGGAGTGTGGGCCAGACCACCGTCAGGCCAGGTTGCGGGCGGTGGGGTCGTGCGGCAAGCTTCAGTGGCTCCAAACCACCTATCCTCGAAGGGGCCTCCCTAGGTCTCAAACACGCTACCTGGGGGTAAGTAGGTGTCCAAAGAGAACCTGGTAACCACTTGCACCGCTCTCTCAGGCCAGGTTGCGGGGAGTGTGGGTCGGACCACCGTCAGGCCAGGTTGCGGGCGGTGGGGCCGTTACATTTATGGCTGCACCGATGTCAGCAGGTGATGGGTACAGCTTTGGGGTGTTGCTATTGGAGGTTACGTGTGGACGGAGACCGATAGAGACGTCGGCACTAAAGGAGGAGGTGATGCTGATTGATTGGGTGAGGGATTTGTACGAGAAATAGAGTGTAGTCAAATCAATGGATTTAAGGATTAATGAAGACATAAATTATTTTAAAGCTTAGTTTAGCTTGTTGTTTCCCTCATCCATAGAGAAGACCGACTATGATGGAGGTCATTTTGCTTTTGGTTGGAGGACGCTTGGTGGCGCCAGTGGAATCATTGTTTGAGTTAGCTTGAGGTGAAAACTTGAATGGTGATTGCGGCGACTGGGAGTTACAAGAGGTGCAAGCGCAAGAGTGGGGAAGACGGTGGGATTAGGGTAGGTTTTTTTATTCAATTAAATAATAAATTAAAATTAGAAAAATTCTAAATGTTTATTATTGTTATTATTACTACTACTACTACTTCCTTTTCAACCTTTTTAGTCAAAATCTCTCCTTCTAACTGTCAACCTAACCAAAGGTAACGGAAGGTAACGGAATTGTTAGATTTGCCCTACTTTTAAAATCTCATGTGTACTTATACGTACACCTCCTTGGTGTTGGACGCACTTTAGATAAAAACTCATGGGTATCTTTGCACCTTTATCCAAAAGAGAAAGAAAAACAACTATACGGACTTGACTAAAATCACATTAAATTATAATGGATAAAATAAAACAAAAGAAATTACAAGGATTGGATAAAACATAAGGTGAAACTCTAAGGACTTACATATTAATTTTCTCTTTATGTATGTGTGTAAGAACGTATTCATAATTCTTAAATGAGAATATCAATTTAGAATATAAAATCTTGTGATGCTAGCTAATCTTATACATACAGTCATCCACTTGGCCTACAAAAAAGAGGTTTCCAATGTTTCCCTATAAATTGAGGGTACCACCATACTCCTTTTTCCACTATCCTTTTCATATTTCCAAACCAATCAAGCAAATAAGCGTCCTCTTCCTCCGCTCGCTTTTTTACTGATATCATATTATATTCCCTTTCTAATAACAACCAATGCTTTAAGGTAACGGAATTGTTAGATTTGCCCTACTTTTAAAATCTCATATGTACTTATACATATATCTCCTTGGTGTTGGACGCACTTTAGATAAAAACTCATGGGTATCTTTGCACCTTTATCCAAAAGAGAAAGAAAAACAACTATACGGACTTGACTAAAATCACATTAAATTATAATGGATAAAATAAAACAAAAGAAATTACAAGGTTTGGATAAAACATAAGATGAAACTCTAAGTACTAACATATTAATTTTCTCTTTATGTGTGTGTGTAAGAACGTGTTCATAATTCTTAAATGAGAATATCAATTTAGAATGTAAAATCTTGTGATGCTAGCTAATTTATACGTACAGTCATCCACTTGGCCTACAAAAAAGAGGTTTCCAATGTTTCCCTATAAATTGAGGGTACCACCATACTCCTTTTTCCACTATCCTTTTCATATTTCCAAACCAATCAAGCAAATATGCGTCCTCTTCCTCCGCTCGCTTTTTTACTGATATCATATTATATTCCCTTTCTAATAACAACCAATGCTTTAAGCCTTGACTTCGACCTTATCCACCGTGATTCGCCATTATCGCCATTTCACAACTCTTCAAGCTCCCTCTCAGAACTCACTCAACAAGTTTGGTTACGATCCACGGCTCGCTATAAACGTATTCTCCTTCAAACTCCAACACTTCCCCCAATTTTCTTTGGAGGTCAAGGTGAGTACCTTGTGAAACTCTTCATTGGTTCTCCACCAGTTCAATCATGGGCTATTGCAGACACAGGAAGTGACCTCATATGGATCCAATGCTTACCTTGTAAAAAGTGTTACCCTCAAAACTCACCAATCTTTAATCCCTTCGCTTCTTCTACTTATAAAATCGTGTCATGTCACTCGAAACCGTGTTGGTCATACTTTGCTGAAGCTTCTTCCTGTGGAACTTCAGCACAGTGCGTGTACGAATATGGATATGGGGATAACTCAGTTACAAGAGGAGAGTTGGCAAGAGATTTGATTAGTTTTGGAGGAAAATCATCATAATCTAGTGATTCATTTTTGCTTCAGAAACCTTTACTTTTAGGGTGTGCGCATGATACAACTGGGCAATACGCAGCCAAGGGTTCAGGACTTGTAGGCCTTGGTTATGGACATTTGTCTTTAGTTTCACAGTTGGGTCCCGAGATAGATCACAAATTCTCTTATTGTTTAGGTCCTTACTTTTCAAAATCAAGTGGTAAACTGAGATTTGGTAAGGAAGCAAAGATATCTGGATCACCTGGGGCTGTGTCCACTCCATTCGTAACTGATTCTCGGAAAACAAATTACTTCCTCACTCTTGAAGGTATATACTGCTACAGGTTATGAAATTTTTTTAATGAATTATTATGATATTCTTTAGTTTGCCTAAGTTTTTCCGTTTTGAAGCTTTTTATATTAAGAAATCATTTTTTTCTCACTCAAGTTATGAATGTTCGTGGAACCAGTTTTAGTGCTCAATTCATCACAATGATAAGCACTAAGAGCTCTTTATCACTGTGAATCATTTAGATCTAATTTAGATGGTTTAAATTGATTTTTTTTTACTTTTACTTTTTCAAAAAAAATATTTTAATGTGTATAAAATCTAAAATGAAAATAATCTCTTAGCTATTAGTCTTTTAGAAAATGTTTAAAAATCATTAGTAAAAAATTTTAATTCTGGACGATTGAAATTTTATTTGAACTATGTAGATGTCACCACCTGAAGAGTTCTTAGTGCTCATGATTGCGATAAGCGCTAAAAGTGGTTCTGAATATTCATACCTTGAGCTTCTTAGTTTTAACTTGAAATATTATTAGGGTATGTTTGGCATGATGTTTAGCCTTGGTAAAACTTAGGGTTGATTCAGGTTCAAAATGGCGTTTGCCATGATTTTGGGAGCAATTGATTCTTTTGTTCAAAAATTACTTTAAGGTTAAAGCAATTGTATTTTTTTACTTTTGGTTTTTTTTTTTAATTTGATAACCTTCTAAAATTGATTTTTCAATTTATAATCCAAACAAACTTTTTTTTAATATAAAAGTCTATTTAAGCATAAGTCACATTATACTAATTGATGATTTTTACCCCAATGATAAAAGTCTTGCATTGATCTCAACATATCTGCTTATTATGGGTACTTCCTTTTGGGATCTAGCTAGCGTCCTCTGCGCTAGCCATCCGCTGCACATCCTTTACATGAAACTACACTATTTTGGTGTAGTTTCATGTAAAGGAGGGGTTGATTTTTTTTATCTAAAAAAATGATATCTAATATTTTAAAATATTTTTCTAGATGTATCTAATATCTCAAAATATTTTTTAAGTAGCATGTAGTATCTTAAAATAATTTTTAATATTTTTAACCCTTTAAAATATTTTTTCAGTAGTACCCCCTATATTAGCAGACTGATTACAATTTTATCTTTAATTTATTTTTTTAGCTCCAAAAATTACTTTAAAATATTTACAACTGAAAAAATATTTTAAAGGGTTAAAAATATTAAAAATTATTTTAAGATACTACATGCTACTTAAAAATATTTTGAAATATTAGATACATCCAGAAAAAAAATTTTAAAATACTATATACCATTTTTTTAGACAAAAATAAAAAAAATTCAGCTCCTCCTTTACATAAAACTACACCAAAATAGTGTAGTTTCATGCAAAGGATGTACAACGGATGGCTAGCGCAGAGGACGCTAGCTAGATCCTTCCTTTTGACCTTGAAGGTATCACCGTTGGAAACAAGACATTGAAGACCGCCGCACCCAAAAGAAAGGGGAATACACTTATTGATTCTGGGGGAACGTGGTTTTTAATGGAACCAAACTTTTACAACGAGATGGAGGCATTTATAAAGAAAGCTATTAGGGTTAAAGAAGTAAGAAAACCTCCAATGGACTTCTCCTTGTGTTACTCAAAAAAGTATCATAAAACTATAATGAAGAGATTTCCAAAGTTTGTGGTTCATTTTGAGGGTGCCGACATAGCCTTGAAGCCAGATCAAAACATATTCTTTCGTCTAGATGATTTGCTCTGTTTAGGCATAGCCCCAGTTGTATACCCAACCTTTACATTTGACTATGGAAATTTGCCCCAGATCAATTTCCAAGTGGAATATGACCTTAAGGCCAAAAGGATTTCTTTTGCTCATGCCGATTGTAGCAAGCATTAGAAGATATCTATATAATTATATGATAAACAAAATAAAACAAAATATTAGATTTGATCTTGTGTTGGCTATCAACCCTAGTCTATATATAAAGGGTCATTTGTGATATGAAATAAAATAGGGAGGATTAGCCTGATCTTATGTGTCACTTCTTGGATGTCTTGTATCAGTGTATGTGATGACTATTATGGGATAATTAAGAACTTCATTTGCGCGTTTAATTATTAGTTAGTGTGCAATGCCACAATCTTCTTCTTTGAAAAAGATTTTTGGAAGAAAAATTTTAGATTAGAGTTCCTATATGAAGATTGCAAAATTTTCACATGGAAATTAATCACTTGTGTCTGCGGCAGTTTGGAAACCTCACGTGAAATAAAAATCATTTTGAGACCTACTTCATTTATTCTTTCATAAAAAGAAAACCCCTTTTTATTTTGATTTACAAAAAAAAAAAAGCTGCTTTCTTTCAAAAATCTGGAGCAACTTGATTAGCATACCTACAAAGGTTCTCCAATCTCACACGTCTATACCAATTAATTAACATAAATACTTGCAGAGACTCCAAGCAATCTCGTAAAAATTTAAAACGAAAGGTCAGTTCAACTAAAAATTACAATTTCCACTACTTAGACCTAAGTTAATGGAATCACAAATTTGAATCTAGAAGAGAGAAACAAAAGACTCCCCTTAGCTTATAGAACCAAAACTCTAGCCCCATATATACCACTGCAAAAGAAACTACGTTTTGCGCTGCGGTAGTTATTGCTATAGGTTTGTAGTAGTTATTACAGCTACTATACGATCATGTGTAGCGGTTGTAGAAACAACTAAAAATAGGTGTGGCAAACATATTTGTAACAGTGACAAAAAACTGCTACGCATATGGTCAAACACCATCACAATATTAGCAGTGGTGAGTTAAAACCGTTACAAACCCGTGGCAATAAGGGACTTTGATTGTTAATTTGTAGCGTTTGCAAATTGTTACAAAGTGGCACTTGGATTGAAAAACTTTTTTATCCTGCATTTGCAGGGCATAAAAACCGTGACAAATGTTGCCGTTAAATTTTCTGCTGAAATGTTTGAAAACTAGGCAGCAATATTAGTGACAGTTTGTAAGTAGCATTGCCAACCGCTACCACTGGGTGCCAGGTTTTGAATTTTGGCGCTTAATTTGTAATGTTTGGTAACCGCTACAATATATTATATGAAGATTGTTTATATGGGAAGTTAGTGGCAGTTTTAGAGCTGCTACTAGATTTAAATATGAAGAAAAAATTAAAATAAAAAATTATGGAAATTTTTTAACTTATAAAAATAAAAAAATAAAAAAAGTAAAAAAAAAAACTAATTTTGAGCATGATGAAATTTTTTGTGCATTCATAGATTTAACAATGTATTTCTTTTTGTGTAATGAGAAGAATTTGAAGAAAAATTAAAATATCTTAAATGAAATGTCTATTGGTCCAAAATATAAAAGAGAAGAGAATAAATAATAGTTGGATGTCAGTGTGTGAGAAATAATTGTTTCATGCCAATGTATTTATGAATCTGAAATGAAAAAGAAAAGTGTTAGTATAAAATGTAAAAACAGAAACTAGTATAGAGACATGAATTTAATTGAAAAGGAATATATAAATACCTTGAGAGACAATTGGTATATATATGAAGAATATTAAAGGAAAATGGTAATGAAAAAGAGGGAAGAAGAAAATAAGAAAGAGAGGGGAAGAAATGAGGATGTGAGCAAAAGGGAGAGGGTGCATGCGTGTATTTATAGAGTCTAATAATTAATAACAGTTTGATTATAGTAACGACAACGGTTATGACTTAGTGATTTTACAACTGCTACAATATTAAACTTAGTTGCGGTTTCACCACCAACCGCTACTAAGTTATCACAATTTTTTTATAAAAAAATATGATGGGTGAATTATGTTTAACTTGAAGAAGGAATTTGATACCAAATGTTATATAAGATAAATTAAAATAATTATTGATATATTTAATGTAAGAGAGTAATGGGTTGAGAAGAATGCACCTAAGAGGCAAATTATTATCTCCTTCAGGGAATAAGTTTTCAAAATTATTAGGTTAGAATGGCTCACGATTGTAGTTGATATTATCATCATCGCCAATTACATAAAGGTCTCAAGGCTTGAGATGGACAAGTGACAACCATACTGTAAGGACCGTCACATATGAGCATAAATCTATCTTATGCTCTGATACAAAAAATGTAACGTCCGTCCTTACGAGCATAAATTGCTCAACGCACTTGTCCAATCATGGGATAGTGCTCAGAGTAGCATAATGCGGAAGAATTGCAGGGACTCTTATCCCATCAATTATATTACTCAGAGGCGCGATTAAACAATACAGGGCATATAGCAATAGAATAACTATACTGATGTTATTACAACAATGATAATGATAATCATAATGCTTGATAATGCTACATAGTTTTCATAGGGGTTACAAATAGCTACAACCTTAAAACCATACACAACCTTCAGATAATCAACGTCCTCTTTTTGCACTAGTCCGCAACCTCCAGTTGACGAAATCATCCTCCTCGCTTATTGAGCCATCGACAACTGCTTGAAACTTACATTTTGTATGGAAATGGTGAGATTCGAGAGAATCTCAGTAGTAACATGCTTACATACAAATAGAATGTGAAATAGATATGCAATGTCATGACATGTAAGATGATCGTTTGTTCATGTGTACACTTGCCCAAGGTGAAACTATATGTCCGCACCTTGGTCGACTTAGTGCCCCTGTTGGGTCCCCGACCGCAACATGGCGAATGGTTGTTTAGAACATTAGTTCATTCTACAATGGATGACATTCATAATAGTTATCACATAGTATATGTAAGAAGGAAGTTACTACCTGGAATATGACCTTTCTAGCTCGTCCTTGGTCCAGCTCCAATTCCATCTCGTCTATCGATATATCCTAAAATTACACATTTAGGATAAATGAGTTATTGATTGCTCGTAACTCATTCCAGACTCATAGTGTTGGTTATCATAGCTCATAGTTGTAGAATTACCAAAATACCCCTAAGACTTAGCTTATGCCCATTTGTATCCAATTATTGACTTGAGGTGATCCTACACAATTTCATTTGTAGAATCCATTGGTGACCTTGGTTTAATCAAATTTAGGCCCTAAATGACAAAAATACCCCTTGACAGCCATTTCTTAGTGCTTTAAGGGCAATTCGGTCATTTCACACACCAGGCCCTTTTCTCACTCCGACATCAACATTAGACTTACTCATTTCACTCTTCTGAACTCAATGGAATCATCTAATTGATGAAATTCCAACTCCATCTTCGTGCCACACAATTAGTAGCAATTATGAGTTCTCGGAAGAGTTATGTCGGTTTCTTGTTCTGTCTTGCCTAATCATCTCCTTTTTACTTATAATCACATGATTAACTAGTTAGGAAGCATTGGATATCGTTTTAACCTTTAAAATGCATAATTGAATGAGAGATGAATAGTACCCAACTTCTCCTATACTCATGCAATCAACAAACCGAAATGGTAGAAAGGAAGCATACGCTTACCTTAACTCGTTTATGAATTCGGTTTAGAATTCTGGTGACACTCTGACCAATGAGACGGCACCAACGGCCTCCAATCAAGAATCCGAATCCATAGAATTGAAGCTCGTGATGGGTAGAAGAATGTTAGAAATGGGTACTTCGAAAGAAGACGCCGTTTTGATAGAGATTCGGCGCTCCAAAGATTTCTCTCTCTTCTCTCTCTCCTCCATGCTCGTTCCATCTCCGAGTTCGTTCATTTTCTCATTCTGTCTTGATTTCTCGTTCATTCTGCGTTCTTATCTGATTCCAATTGGCACGCAGGAATGAATTGATGAGTCGTTAAAAATAGCTCTTATGTGGCTATACTTATTAGTCCACTTCTTTAGATTTCTTGCATAATAATTGATAAGTAAAATATTTGCATATTCATTTTCCCTTATATGATGATTTTGTGGACTATATTTGAGCTGAATGTAATCAATTTGGGTGTAATTAATAAATAAATAATGATTTTCTTGCAGCCATGGATAGTACCGGATTAAAAAGAATTAAAGAAGGCATTTAAGGGAAAGTTACTATTCACGTGGTACTATTCACTGTACATTGTTTCATGCGGTACTGTTCACTGTGAACTGTAGCAGTCGGTGTGGTCGGTTACTGTAGCAGTTTCACTGTAGCGGACGGTGTGGTCGGTACTGTAGCAGTGCGGTTCACTGTAGCAAATCACTGTAGCAGTCCGAAAATGAAGCCTATAAATAGAGCTTCTTGGCACCCTAAAATGAGGAAGAAGGAGGAAGGAAGAGAGAGAGAGAGAGAGAGTTTCTATTTTAGAGAGAGAGTTGTTATTTTTAGAATTTATTTCTTGCATTTTTTTTACTTCTTGCATGCCTCCTACATGGATGGTTTTACCTCCTATATGGAAGGCCTAGGTAGTCCTCCTTTATGGATGGTATAGGTTGCCACCTACATGGATGGTTTTACCTCCTATATGGTAGGCTAGATTTTCCATTTTCATGCATCTTGTAGTAGTATTTTTATGTTTTTGTAATTAATTTTTATGCAATATTTATGATGTTTAGAATATATTTTGGTTTTGTTTTTAATTTTATCATGAGCTAAATTTTCCTTTTCCTAGGGTGATGACGTAGCTTACTAATGACGGATTGAATCTTAACTTATTAAATCTAGTTTTAATTTTTCCTTCATGATTGAGTTTTAATTATTGCTCTTAATGCTTATAATTGATTGGCCACCTTTTGGATGATTTTAATATGCATGTTGAGACCGGAAGGAGATACATGTGTGTGGATCCTATAATTAAAACCATAATTTGCATATGAAATAGGAATATATTCATATGGGTTATGTAGTCTTAATTGAGTTCCATAAATCTTAATGCATGATTGATTGCTTAAATTCATATAGGAATATATTGGGTTAGCAATTAATTATAGAATTACTTGACCTTGGAAGAGGCTAGTAATTAAAATAGGGAAACTCGACTATCAATCATGTGGAATAAATTGGACTAGAATAGATAAGTGATTCAATCCGGAATTTATTAAGTGAAATCTAATCCCTAGGGCTTTTTCTCATATTTGTCTTTATATCACTTGTATTCATATTTCATCATTTCTATCTTGCAATCTCAATCACAACTAATCAACCGACTAAATAGAATTAAAATTACCAATTTTGGTACTTAGTGATCAATCCTCGTGGGAACGATACTCTACTCACTTCTTTATTACTTGATTACGACAGTGTACACTTGCACTTCTAAATACACCATCCTAAATTCGTAACAATAATTCATCTCCTTTGTTATGCTTCTTCATCCAATAAAATAATGAGACTCATAGAGAAAATTATTATTCTCAAACTATCTCATTGTACCCATTGTACCACCTTCATGTGGTTAATCGTAGCCTTTGTTTAATGGCTCTTTGTCTTTTCTTGGGTATTAATTCACTTAGAAATCGTTTCCCTCATTTTTAGTTCCCATCTCATTACAATCATAGGGGGAAAATACTCATTTCTTGCTTTATTGGCAAAATTACCATTTTACCCTTACGTTATTGGTGAGAATTACTCGTGCCTATTTATGACACTAGCCAAACCAGGGCCTAGAAGTTCACTTAAATTAGGCTTATTCTTAATTTCATTGTCTTAAAATTTTGGGGTGTTACACATACACTACTACAAGATATAGATTTTACTTCTCCAAAAAAAATGTCCATTTTTTAAAAAAGAGGAAGTAAAAAATAAAGGCGATATTATTTTTATAATTCTAAGCGGAAATTTTAACATATTGAACGTCCCTTTAATGAAAAAGGACGCAAAAAGTCAACTTTTGCCGTCCCTTTTCGAACTGGTACTCCAAAAGTTCAACTTTATAACTTTAGGTGTTCCAATTCAAAAGGGATGCCAAAAGTACAACTTTAGGCGTCCTAATTCTAAATTGGGACACTGAAAGTGAGAGTGAAAGCTTAAAGCTTTTGGTCTTTGTCCTCCAACATTACAGTCAACCGCCATCCTCCTCTCTCCATTTCCACCGTTGTCACTCTCCCTTCTCTCTCTCTCTCACCATCGTTGCTCCTCAGTTTAAAAGAACGTCATGCCTCTCTTTTAAGTGGAAGAATTTACTTTGCTATAATGTAATACCTTATATCCAGTAGACTCAGGTAAATGCAAAAAGAGTAGTGAAATAAGTTGTGAAACTAGGATTCAATCCCGGATTAAACAGACTTTGGAAAACATTCGTAAATCCCAAACTTATCTTAGAAGTTGAACTTAGAATTGAAAGGGGTTTTAAATGGAATAAAAACTTTTCAAACATTTTCACAAAGTTCGTTGCCTCCCTAAGTCTTATCGGTACAAAATTCCCTTTTATTAGAGTGTACGAACGTGTCTCTGCTTAAGTTTCACATCGCATTCGTTGGTTAATGTTTCTTTATCGTTTGGAAGCGTTATCTAGCTAAGTTATCCCTTTATTATGTTACCGTCCATTTACTAGGCTAGTGGTACTACTGGTTCTACCACTGTACTATCGTCAGGGTTACAGAGTTATATACATTATATTCATGCCCAAAATATCTAAAATAGACAACTAACATGGAAAATAAAATATTGCAGCTTCATCCTCTAGTTGTCCGTGTTTATAGAAAAAGAGTGAAATTCAAAAGAATCTCAGTAGTAACAGGAAGTCAATCATATAAATACAAAATCACAAAGCATGCCACACAGTCATCATATAAACAGAATTATCATAACATTATTCAGTACACAACATGCAGTTCAACATATCACCATAGCGTTAGGTATAATAAATCACATAGCCTCGAGTATTACCCGCACAAAAGGCCTTGGGCATCCACTTGTGCATCACAGAAAATTTCACCGGCCTGAGCGTCCACCTGTGTAATTGGCCCCGAACGACCACCCTACATAATCAGAATGTGTCATACAAATTTATGATGAAACTACAAACATGTAGTGTATCTTATAACATATGAAGGACAAAGTTACTACCTAGTCGCTTTTCCTGAGAAATATCCAACTGTTTCCTTGAGCTCGGCAAGGTCTTAGATCTCAGACAGTTGTCAGGTCCGATAATTAGAGTTACGGACGACAAATTATTATTTGATTCAATTCTCTTACAATCCAATCACTTATATTTGTTGTCATTAATGTTATTATACTAAGTCAAAAGTATGGTCAATTTAGTCCAACTATCCCAAGTTGGTTAACTTTACCCTTAAAGTTCAACATAATTACATGGTGCCATTACATTTTCTATTTTTACACATTTATTAAAATCTGCCAGAATTTTCATAAATCTTTGAAAATTCATAGCTCTATGCACAAATGTTCAATTGTGATGATTTCAAAGGATATGTGACCCTTAATTAGTCTATTTTTAGGAAAAAAATATAGCCATTAGCTATCTAGATGCACATCAATACAGAATTCCATTTTATTAGCAACTATTCCAGAACTTGCCAGTTTTTCATGACTAATCTTTAAAAATGCAGAACTTCTAGTGTACACATCCAATTGACATAAATGATATATCAAATTAAAGCTTGACATGTCTACTTTTAGACTGAAAAATTTCACAATTTTTGAACATCATTTGCCTAGTCAAAAATGTTACACAAACAAAATGCCTTGCATAGAATTCACACTGGCAGAATTACAGCTTTACAGGATCTATTTCCAGTGGTCTAGAATTTGCAACCATGGGCTATTCCCACATATTTTTCCATTTTAAACACATGGCAATATCAAAAATATCAAAATCACAAGTCTTCAGCCCCTAACCCTTCTGGCAGAACAAAACCATTTTTCCCAAAATCAACCAAAACAGAATTTTGTCAACTAACTTAGTCCAATATCATCATAAATCATTATCTAACCACAAATATATTATTAGAACATCATTAATCCTTAAAAATACCCTTTGGCCGAAAATACCCACTGAAAACCCTCATAAAAACTCATCAAAATCATAAACTAATATGTTCAAAATAAAGCTTACGCTTACCTTTACGCGTTTCCGCAACCAAGTCAGAAATCCGGCAGTACTTCGTCTTGCAAGAAGTCACCAAACACCTCCAAATGAAATTTTGAGGCCGTAGAAACAAAGCTTATGATGGGGAGAAGAAGGTTTGTGAAGGGTGTTTCGGGAGAAAATATCGATTTAGTAGCATTTAGGCGGATTGAAGTTATGAAAATTCACTATTCATTCTTTCTCTCTCTCCTAACATTTTCTCTCTATTTTCTGATTTTTTTTTTCTGAATTTTTGGTGATAATGGGCGAAATTTTGAGGCCCTAGAGGGTCTTGAAAAGTGTCATCCATGTGTTGAAATTCTGTGGTGCCATTTATTCGATGATCCAGCTATTCAGAGACACGTTTCACTAGTTTTAATTAGGTGGGTCTCGCCTCTTTTATGAGCTTTTAGCCATCCAACTTGTTAGGAAAAGTGAGGGTTTGCTGATTTTCCCTGGCTCTCGAATTCGGTGTTTGGGAAAGTTAGTCGGGTGACCAGACCGCAGACCGGTGGATTTCCCCGGCTTGGTGCTAGGTGGCGCCCTTCAGTGATGACAACTCAAAAGCTAAAATAGCTTTATCATAAAAGGGGACAAGTGTCATATTTTCATTAGGCCTAAAGTCAAAAAGTGACCTATAAGATGGTGCCACGTGTCCATTTGTGTGGGACCCGTACTCCTTATTTTTCCTCCACCTACCCGTTCACTTTATCAGGAAAAGGAATGTCAAGGGATTTCCCCGGGTTCACCTATGAGGTGTCATTTCTTATGATCCCTACATAAAATAAAATTAATTAATTTAATTATTTAATTATTATTTCATAAGTCAACAAGTAAAATCTTGCCAAGTCTTTTTTTTACTTAAATTGGCGTTATACATATATTGTTTGGCTCCGGTTATTTTTTTCTGACTAATTATATCTACAATTACCGGACGCTCATATTTCAATATGTTACGTATAACGTATATAAAACAATAAATATGAGACTCATGGATATCACTATCTTCAACCACCCCATGTAATATACCCACAGACCATGCCTCGAAACTATCATGACTTGGAGTAAATGTCGGAATTTGAATTAAAAAACTAAAGCGAAATGACGTGGATTTATTTTTAGGTGGGAGATGATTAGCACCGACCGGCACGAAGCCATATGAGGGAAAACGGTTCGGCAACATAATCCATTACTGTTCCTATAAACAGTAACTCACACACAAAAATAATCACCAAACCCGACCGGCCCTATTCCCCTATTCGACCTCCTATTCCTCTTAACCGAGTGTACAAGGATATAGAAGAGCTTCTTTCTATTTTATTTTTCAGCAAGTTATCTTTTCTAATAATTTTTATGATATAAATTTTAATTTCTGTCAGAATTACCACACTTTTGAGACTGACGTGTAATTTCCTGATGTAGTCGTGTACTCATATTTTTATAAAAAATTGTATATTGATCCAAATCCACCCTGGCTCTATGTTTTTTTTTTTTAAAACTGGTCCTCCCTCCTTTCCCCCGACCTTCCCTTTTCATTTTCAATTAATCCTAAATTCCTAACCCTTTGGTCCTTTCCCTCCCTCCAGCTCCAACCTCCAAGTCGCGGTCTCCTCCGTCTCAGCATTTGGCCGCCGGCTCCTCCTCAGTCTCAGTCCGTCTCGGCATCTCGTCAGTCGTCTCTTCTGTCTAGGCTTCTCCAATCTCAGCCATAGTCGATCGCTTCATAACTGAGGTACTCTACTTTTCCTTTGCTTTGCTTGCTTTTCAATCACAGTTGTTGCATGTAGTTATAATTTTCATGCAATTTTTTCATCATATTCTTCTTCACTCCTTCAGGCTTCGATGAGATTCTCCATCTGAAGAGTTCCATATTTCCATTCCTTTGCTTTTTCCAAGTTCTTCTCCACTCCTTTGCTTTTTTTCACTTATTTAGGATCTGGGAAAGTCTTTCAAGTTTGATTTTCAGTTTTTTTCCCATTTCTCTTATGTGTGCGGGCCTAAATATTATCTACCATTGGACAAAACTTTTGTGTCTGAAAAAATTCATTGCAAGCGAATCTATTCAAATTTAATTGGTTCATTTTTTCTGTGGGATAGGTTACTTTCCCTCTCCTGTGCATTGTAGATATTATGCATTCTGGGTGAAAAAGTACTATTACAGCAATATTATATCTTAAACTTGTCTATGCTGGAGTTGGTTTTTGCACCAGCTGAAGAATGGATTTCAGGTAGTAATGAAGATATTATTGAGGCCACAAGGAAGGGACTCTCCAAACTCTTTCCGGATGAGGTTTCTATAGACTAAAGCAAAGGAAAGATAGTCAGGTACCATGTTGTTAAAATACCAAGGTTTGGTTGATTTGCCATAGAGGTGGATTATTCCCTTTATAGCTCTTTGAATATTGTCTGTTAACTAAATGATGGAAAACATAAGTTATTATAAACTTGGGTTTTGTAGGAATGTTTTTTGGCCCCCTTTTAGATTCTGTGTCAGCTATGTACTGATTTATCACTGAACTAGTCAACTAGTAACAGAAAGATATTACATTTTGTTGACTTGAAAAGTCAAACTGAATATATTCGTCAGCTCTGTTTACAAATTAAACTGTTTTAAATTGTGATCCTTGTAATCTGTACAAAGATCTCCGTTAGAGGGTTTCTATGTAGCTAGTCATTACAAAAAACAAAAGTATCTAGCATGAATGGAAGGTGTTGATCTTTCTGAAAATCTCTGAGCATAGGCTATTTACGGTTTTGCTTAAATTCTTGCACAAAACAAAATTTGTTAATGGTTTTGCTTGTATTCTTGTCATCAAGATTTCTGGAACTTTTACTCATTTCCCATAAAAGTTCTTATAGCTTTTTACGGGCTTTTAGTTTGCTCTGTATTTAATTAAAAAATGGGTGTACTCTATGGTATAATCTTACTGGTGGAGATGGTTTCTAGGTTGGCATGCTGATGATGGTAGTTCACTTGAATATTGGTTATTTTAAAAGTGCATTATTTTTTCAGTCATATATTTATTTCATTTTATTCATTCCAATAATTTGTACATGCTTGTTAAAACTATCTTCCTCTAGATCTTAACTGGTGTCTTATTCTGATGAGCATTAATGTGCAGAATCACTTGATTGCACTGCATTACTGCTTCCCTCCTACTCCACGTTGTTGCTGCGTTCTCTCCTCTCCCTTCACTTCTCCAAGGCCGCGATTGTCTTCATCCTCGAGCTCACTGCATATGCTATCTTCAATCTTTGCAAGCCCTTCCACCTCCTTCAAATCTTCAACAGGCCAACATTGCTCCTTTTTTCTCTGTTTAGTTAAAAGAGGAAGAAAAGGGGGTTGGCAGGAAAGAATGGCAAATTAGGAAGCACTTCAACACTCTATGGTAGACCGTATAATAGCAAGAATTTAACCAATTGACAAAAATGCTGGCAGCTCGAAAACTTTCACTTTCTAGACTTAAGCCGCTTGCTACTTTATCGCTCTTTTCTGAATGCGATAACCATGACAATTCAAACTCCTTCTCATTTTTAGTTCCTTATTCAAAACCCTATGGCCAAAACTTTAGAAAATCCTTACATCCGTCAATTAATTTGTTTAGGCATTTCTCTTCAGACTCTGAACAAAATTTGCCTCTCTCTCGTGATGGTAATTATGATGAAGGCACATCACAATCAATTCTTATCTGCCCCGGTTGTGGGGTTTATATGCAGGACTTCAACCCAAAACACCCCGGTTTTTTTATTAAACCCTCTCAGAAGGACCCTACTTATAGATTGTATACTCATCTTGAACCCGTTGCGCAAGTGCCTGAATTTTCCAACTCTATCAAAAGGGGATTCGTTATTGAGCCTGAAAAGTTTGATGATGTTGCCCATATGAAAGAGAATCCGGACAAGCCAGTGGTCTGTGCACGCTGCCACTCATTGAGGAACTATGGGAAGGTGAAGGATCCAACTGTAGAAAATTTGCTGCCGGATTTTGACTTTTATCATACGGTGGGGAGGAAGTTGGCTTCGACAATGGGGTCTCGGTCAGTGGTTGTGATAGTTGTAGATGCAACGGATTTCGATGGGTCATTTCCATGCAAGATTGCAAATTTAGTATCTAAAACAATTGATGATAACTCATCTGCATGGAAGCAAGGCAAGTCAGGAAATGTACCTCGAGTGGTGCTTGTGGTGACAAAAATTGACTTGCTGCCTAGTTCTTTGTCACCAACAAGATTGGATCATTGGATTAGGCAAAGAGCAAGAGTGGGTGGAGTGAATAAGATTACTAGCATGCACATGGTGAGTGCACTGAAAGATTGGGGACTGAAGAATTTTGTGCATGATATTATTTATTTGGCTGGGCCTAGAGGGAATGTGTGGGTTGTTGGGGCACAGAATGCAGGAAAGAGTACATTAATAAATTCCATCGGGAAGCATATTGGAAGGAGGTTAACACATCTGACAGAAGCACCTGTACCAGGAACTACGTTGGGAATTATTAGAGTGGAAGGTATTTTAACTGGTCAGGCAAAATTGTTCGACACTCCTGGCCTCTTGCATCCTTTCCAGATCACAACAAGGTTGACAAGGGAAGAACAGAAGCTTGTGCACATTGGCAAGGAATTGAAACCTAGGACATATAGAATCAAGGTCAGAACACTGTAAAGTTGATTTCATTTCGTGATCATTTTCCTTTTCTGAAGGAAATTAATTTTTGTGCTTAGTTGGTTCACCTTGATAACTCAACAGAATAGACTGTCGTATTTTAAGAGAGTACTAAACTCCTAATTTTCTGCCTATCCCTCTCTTTGTCTTCACCTACTTTTTATGAACGAACTTCAAGATCTTCCCTGAACACTTAACTTTTCATCTGTTTTTAGACAATCCCTCAAGAAGTTTTTTTCTCTCTCTCTTAACAACCCCATACTTTTTCCGTGCGCAGGTTTTATTACCTGTGGATATCTATCAATGGCACCTCTTTGAATATTGAAATCTTGGGACATAGTTCCTTGATTCTTAATAACACCAACTGAGCATTTGTTGTTTAAGTTTGCTTATCATGTTTTTTGTAGTCTAGTCAATTATTTTAATGACATTATGAATTAAGTTGGAGTATTAATGGAACATGAGTTTATTATTATCAACTTTTTTAAGCCTTTTGGCACTCTGTTGTCCCTGCTGGTTTATGGTGTCTGTGGTTATAACACAATGTGAGTGTTTAACCAGAGGTTTCTTACTATGCATTTGATTTGGGAGAGATTTAATTTAAACAAACCCCCCCCCAAAAAAAAAAAAAGTGAATTCAATAAAAGGGGATTGGGAAGCTTTTTGAGCTAATGAGTCTGCAAGCTTTTTCTCTGTTTTGAGAGAACATCATGTGTTCCTTTTCTAGAGCCGATGGGTTTGCTTACCCGTAGGTGGCAGCCACATTTTCCAGCTGCTTTACCACGTCAGCTAAAAATTAGCTTTGTTATGCCATGTGGGCATGACATAATAAAATTTTAGCTTTTGTTAAGTTCGGGTAGTAACACTGAGGTGATTTGAATTGACACTATTTTTGGGAAAGAAACCTACAGGATCAGATTGAAATCTCAGACAAACTATACGTGTCAAATGATTAGTTTCTCTCAAAGTTGTGGTTGTTGTTTTGGTGGGCTTTAATTTATTATCGTTTTGGAATCTCATAGTTAACTCTTATGATACTTCTCCAGATTTGATGTTAAGATAGGAAAGTTATCTTTACATTGCTTTGTTATCCATCTTTATCACTAGGAGTTTCTCTTGTAGGTAAATTCTATTCTTGTATTATTTTAAATAAAAGAAAACATAGAATGCCAATGGGTTAGATGACAAGTTTCTCTTCATTGGTCATCCCCTAAATTCTGCATGTATTTTTCTTTAAACCTATGTATCAACATCCTGCCTACGTATGTTGACATATTTAGGAAGAAAATTATTTGATAAAATGCGTTGCCAAGCTTAACTCATTGAATGTATAAACTGATGGAAGTTTTTATAACTAATAGTTGCATTACTTTATTCACTAAAATCTAAGTATTTTCTTGCTTCAATGCTTTGGGGGCGAAACTATGTTTGAATTTGCATTCGATTTAATCATTTATGGATTAGAATATGGGACGTTCTTTCAATTTCTTCTTCTATCAGGAAATCCCATGCTTTTAGGAGATTTCTTCATATTATGCACTTTTATGTTTGATTTTTAGACTGGGTAGTAACTACCAATAAGATTGCAAGAGATTTTGGTAAATTCATTGATAGAATATATTTTAAAATAGCTGCCCCATATGAAGATTCCTTCTATTGTTATATTTTGCATTGGGCAAGGGTTCCTCATGATTGATATTTAAGCAAATGTAATATGAGCATTATTAGTTGGCAGTTCCATTTGCATAAAGATGAGAGGAAAGCTGTTGATCTTTGGATTCAGTCTTTGCTGTTCTGGGATCTAGATTTACATTACCATGCTTGGCATTGTTTATGAGATACTAAAAGTGGCTTTTTGGAGGAAAAGATATGTCCTTATAGGGGCATAATAAATAAAGAGTGGCAGCATAATCTCCTACGTATCAATATCCTTTTCCAAGTTTTGACAGCTTTTTTATACGACCAATGCTGGTACTAGTTGCTTTGCTCTGGTGCTTCACTGTTTCTTATGGACATTAAGTTATCAGAGAAACATATTCACATCTAATCTTGAGTTATGAATGGAATGTATTGGTATCCTGTTAGTCTGAACTCTGGATTATTCTGCAATCTCATTGGTTAACACAAGGTTCATCATTATCTTTTGCCTCTTGTTAAAACCCCATCATGGTTCGTACTTTTATTAATTTATCGTTGCAGGTTGGTCACTCGGTTCATGTAGCTGGTTTAATGAGATTGGATATAGAAGAAACATCCCTGGATTCTGTTTATGTCACGGTCTGGGCGTCTTCTTTACTTCCATTGCATATGGGTAAAGTAGAAAATGCAAATAAAATGTTGCAGGACCATTTTGGGCGCCAGCTACAGGTATTTCCTTGCTCAGATTACTACATATAGAGCAATTCTTTGCCCATGGATCTTATAATGCTCATGCATCCTCAAGATTTTTTGTTTGGGGGCATCTTAAATAGCCGCCTTCTGTACTTTGTTCAGGTGAATTGTTTACCTGTCATTGCAAAGTTGTGCTCTAAGTTCACCTAGCACTGCAAAGTTGTGCGCTAAGTTTCATCATCATAAAAGTTTACAGCCATTGTAGAAGAAGAGCGACTTGCCATACAATATTTTTCAGAACTATTCCCTTCGGTCCTTTTTAGGGTTAAGGTACAATTTTAGCAATAAAGCTTTTTGCCATGAGCATCTAGCACAATTAAGTTTGGAAAGGTGCAAAAGTAGACACAATCTTTTAAAAATGGAGCAATTTTAGCAATTTTGTTAAATTGACCCAAATGTTCGTCGCTTTTTTTTATGTGGGACCCACTTTTTTGTCCTCTAGCTTTTTCATGGACGTTTAATTTAATGGAATTGCTGAAATTGCACATTTTCTAAAAGATTGTGTCTATTTTTGAATCCTTCAAAACTTAATTATGGCAAATGTTCTTGGCAAAAAACTTCATTGCTAAAATTGTACCTTAACTCTCCTTCAGCTACAGTATTTTGAATGAGTCTGATCTTTTTCATAATTCACATTTTGGAGATATGTGAACATTTAATGCATTTTTATCATTTTTACCCCTAATTAATTACATGTCTCTTATCTCTTTTTCCCATTTATTCGTTCTCATCCCTTTTTCCCACTCAATCTCTCCACAAAAAAGGGTGTTTTTGAAAAATAAGTTGCATTTTTTCATATTTTTTGTCTTTAACCAATTTTAACCTAGTCTACGTAATTTTGTTACTTGTACTTTGTAGCTTATAAAAAGGACGGAAGGGAGTATAATAATCAACTACAAAAACATGGCCGGTTGTAATGTTCATTCGACCACATCGGAATTATGCATGTAGTACTGCAAAACACAATGATCGATGAGCATGATGTATGATGCTTCTCACCCATTTAAAATTTGCTGCTTGTAGCCACCGATAGGGGAGAAACGAGTTAAAGAGCTGGGGAGTTGGGTGAGAAGAGAATTCAATGTCAGTGGGAACAGTTGGGACTCAAGTTCTGCAGACATTGCTGTTGCTGGCCTTGGCTGGTTTGCCATTGGACTGAAAGGGGATGCAGTAGTAGGCGTTTGGACATATGAAGGAGTTGATGTTGTTCTTCGCAATTCTTTGATTCCTCATAAATCGCAGACTTTTGAAGTTACTGGCTTCACAGTCTCCAAGATTGTCTCCAAGTCTGACCGAGCTTCAAATAAGTCAAACGAACCAAGTGACTCTGGTGTTTGCTTGGTGAAGAGTGTTTATGATGTAGGAAATGGTTCATCAGGAATCGTATCCAATCCTGTTTGAGCTGTAAACTTGGTGCACTATGTGGCAAATATTTCGGCTGCGTGCAAGGAACAAACAAGGTACGCACACAAGACAGAATAGATTAGTGTGTTCATGCCTCTACATGCTGTTAGGCTCCGTCCCTTGTTAGTTTATTCTTGGAGGAAGAAGAATAATTAGAATTAGTTTTAATAATAGTTATTTTGATGAAGGTAGTTACTTGTAGTTTATTTTGTAATTGCATACTTATAAGCGGTTTTTGTATCTGACCTGTATAACTCATGCACTTTTCTGTTACAAAAATAAGATATTTTTTCTCCGGTGAAGTATGACAGATAAGATATTCAGTATTTGTTTTTCTCTTCTCTTCCTCTAGGATACAGATACTAGTGGCAATTAAAGAAAAAGGTTAAAGTGCATTTAGTAATTTAACATTTTTTTAATTGCATCTAGTATTCTAAAGTATTTTATGGTATATCCAATATTTTGAAGTATTTTTTCTAGTGTTTCAGTACCCTAAAGTACTTTTTTAGATGTGTCTAGCACTCTAATTTTTTTTTATAGTATTTTTTCAGGTATATATAATATCTTAAATTATTTAAATAATTAAATGTAAAATTGGACAAAGAAGTATTATAGAGTGATGGACGCTCTTGAAAAAATTCTTCAGTGTTAAATACACCAAAAAATATTTTAGAATACTAATTGCCTTTCATAGTGCTGGATGTATCTTAATCCAAAAATATGTTTAATAACCACCCCCCCCCCCCCAAAAAAAAATTTCAGTTTGCTTCTTATGGAGGGAAATACATTTCACCGAAAACTGAAATGAAGACATAGAAAGTAATGGAAATACAACAGCATAGGATTGTTGATGGATCCCTAGAACTGTCATTGAAAGCAAAATCTAACGTTATCTATTGCTAATCACTTCGATTAGAGCCTACAACTAATTCACTGTAATGTACGAGAGTCCACCTATTCAAATTTGTTTCAACACTTAAATGATAGGTATTATTTTGAAAATCATGCTATTATAACCCCTATTTTTAGTGTTTGGTGAAGTAAATAATTGTGTGCTTGCAGTGCTTTGTAAAAAAGAAATGATTTACTTAAATGCTGAAAGTATCTCTAAGCGAAACCGACTTGACAGCTTCATTGTTGACATAGTTGTTTACTTGTTTTTCATATAAATGTTTGAAATGTTTAATGTAACATCCCAAATTTTTTTAAATAGTAAATAAATATTTATAGGATGTGATTTATTAAGTAATATGAGGTTTAGAAAAGACCTAAAATCATTTTTATCTATATAAATCAAAATATATATAATAAAATAATCTGAAGCTCACAATAATTTATGTCCAACTCTCTCTCTCTCCCTATCTTCATAACATATATATTTATATATATAATATTATAATAATATAATATATTATTATATTATATTATATATATATATATATATATTAATACACGTGCTGCTGCCACCTTTTAATTTAAAAGGGGGGGTGCATTATTGCACCCCAATCTCACCTCTCCCTCTCTATTTAAACGCACAAGTTGCGTATCAGTGAGAGGGAGAGCATGAGCGAGAGTAATAATAAGAGCATGAGTGGGAAGAGAGGAAGATGAAGAGTTTTGAAATTGAATTATTTGGTATTAGTAAACTGGAAGCATTTAAATATCTTAAAAATAGGCTTGGAATAGAGGTAACCTTGATTATTTTTTTATATACTTGTCAATTATATATTTATATATGTATATATTAAATTGTTTTGGGATTTGTTGTGCCTATGGAGGGTTTGATTTGCAATTGTATATTGGATTAAAATTATATTGATGAGTTTTGACATTCTTAGAGTCCTTAGTATCACCTTTCTTTAATCGGGTTAATAAACAGTGACACCTCCTTGGTTGTAAAAAGGAGGGGAGCCATAGTATATGATGCGATCCAGAATCAACAAGTTGTCTCTTCATATTCAAGTGTTGACTCTTCAACTTCAAACTATCATTTTCAAATTCCAGCCGGTCCAGTCACAAGAGCACAAGCTAAAATATTTAAGGAAGCATTGATTGGGCTTATTCAAGAGGCTAATGCAAATCAGATGGCAATTGGATCAACAATTGTAGATAAAGACATTGAAAACGTCATTAATTTCATATGGGCTGCAGATGCAGATACTAATCAAGTTTTGGGCTTGAAGACTTCAAAACAAAGAGCTTGGACCTAGTGCTATACATGGAGGACTCATTTGGGCCTAAATAAACACATTTTGGGCCTTGAATGCTGCTTATATTTTGTGACTTTTATTTATGCGAAATATTATTAGATATTGGGCCTATTTGACTTTTGAGTTTCCTAATTAATTAATTATATTAGGCTAGTTTCTATTTTCCAGGATGCATTTAATGCAATTAGGGTTTCTGAATATTTCTCTTTAAATACCTTGTAACCCTTCATTTGGAGTCGGACTAAAGACTTGGAGACTTGATTATTGAATGAAAGGTTGCACTTTTCTGCACCTTGCTTCTTGGGAGTGGATTCTCTCTAGGGTTCTTCTTAGAACTAACAGACTTATCAAGGCTTGATCAACCTTGTGGCGTCTTCCAACACTTTGGGTCCTTGTTCTTTCGTGCTCAAGGGTTCAAGTGGATCGTCGATCTGCGTTTAGCGTTCTTGGGGTGCGTATATTCATATTGGTTGTGGGTTCGTGGGGTCTTCCCTTGTGGGTTCGCACCATCTTGGTATCAAAGCTTCGGATCTAAACTCAAGTCACATCTTTCTATTCGTTGTTTCGATTTTTTGTTTAGGGTTTCCTGATTTGTTCTTGAGTCTTTTCGTCTAGGTCATCTGCGTTCATGTCTGAAATTTTTGCTTCTTTCCGTTAACCGTCTCTTTGTCGTTCCCAATGTTTAGTAAGTCCTTTTCATAGTTCAAAATCTCTTCTTTCATATCGTTTTGGAATTAGTTCAATTCGATTTGTCATTAGTGAGTTCTAGTCATTTTAAATCAGTCGTGTTTCTGCAAATTTTCTGTGTCAATTCGTCATTTTTTTCCAGAACGTCATCAAATCTTCTTTCCTTGTTTGACACGTTTTACTTTGCGGTTTTTGTCATTTAATAGGTCATTCTCATTGTTCAGAATCTCATCTTTCCAGTCGTTTCAGTTTCATCTCAATCCAAAATTTCTACAGTACGTTATAGTCTTTTGAAAATGACGCATTTCTAGAATTTCTGGGTTCAGATTGCTTGAGATTGTTTGTGATAGACTGTCATTTGAATTCCTGATTCTCCCTCAATTCCCTTTCAATCTCCTTTCATAGATTGTCATTTGATATTCCATATTTCTAAGTGTTGGTTTGATTTCTGCAAATTGTGATTGCATTGATTAAATTGCTTAGTTCTTTTACAGAGCCTTACGAGGAATCTAAGAGTGGAAAAAAAGGCAAGAGTGACATACATCAATTTAAAAGCCAAATTTGAGAGAAACACGAGTGACACTAAACTTGTTTGAGTGAAACACGTGAGAAGAGTGGTGAGGTCCCTTTTTTTTTTTCTAAATCTAACTTTTCAGGTACTATCAATATGCATGATGAAAAAGAAATTCATAGACATCTTCAATCCTTGTTAAAAGGACTGCAAAAGTTTAATGCTGAAAACGACCAATGGATGTCTAGTTACAACTCCAGATCAAAAAGAGAATTCCAAAGAAAGTTGCAAGAGTTGAAACAAGGCTCCATGAGTGTTAATGAATATTTTCAAGAGATTGAATTAGCCTTGATTAGAGCTGGAGTGAAAGAAACTTCAAAAGCCACTAAGGATCGTTTTCTAAATGGGCTTAATCTTGATTTAGCTTGTTTTGCAACGACCTTAGCCTTCTTGGACATTGATATTTTGGTTCAGTTTGTTGCTGAGTATGAGCAGAAGATCAAGCGACAAAGGAGTTCAGAGAGTAGCTCCAATTCAAAGGAGATTGAAAGCTTGATAGTTACAATCTCTAATGACAAGTTAGAGCCAACCAAGGAGGAAGAACAACCTAATGTTGAACTTCAAGCTGAGAAGTGTGAAGAAGACGTTCTTGTTCCAAGTATCAATCTTGTGATTGAAGAAGTTCCTCTTAATCATGAAAAAGAAAGTAAAAATACAAGTGAGAGTGATTTTTGTCAAACTGCTGTTGAGATAAAAATTCAGCTTGAGAGAGAAAAAGACATTGAGAGCATTAAGTACTGTCAAAGTAGGGAGAGTAAAAGTGAGTTTGAAAGAGAAAAAGATATTGAGAGTATGAAGTGTTTTCAGAATAAAGAGTGTGAAGAATTGAGTGAAAAGAAAGAAGAAAAGAGTTGTGAGAAAAATGAGATTAAGAGCGGCTGCAAGGATATTTCTTTAGATACTAATGATCTTAATCATTATTTGCCTTACGATTTTGCTGTGTTGCAGGTGTTCTTGGATTTGATTCCTAAGAAGAAGCCACCCGATGGATTCTTATCTTTAATAAGCATTGAATATTCATCTCCTTCGAGTGGCATTGAAGAACATTCTGGTCCTCTAAAGTGTTCTTATGTGCATATTGCAAATTGTTTTGATGATACTCTTATTTGCACCAATAATCTTGATGAGCATGTGAATTCTCTGCAATATGTGCTCGAAGATTGGGGAAAGGAACAATTGTTTTCAAATCCGAAAAACTCTGATTGTTGCATCGAAAATATTGATTTTCTTTGTTATGTTCATCTACTTGGCCAAGGTAAGCTTAACAAGAGACATGCAAGCTGGCTGAAATTTATTAAGACATTCCCATATGTTGTCAAATACAAGAAAGGTGAAGATTCGAGGGCGAATCCTTTTGAGGAGAGAGGGAATGATGCGATCCAGAATCAACAAGTTGTCTCTTCATATTCAAGTGTTGACTCTTCAACTTCAAACTATCATTTTCAAATTCCAGCCGGTCCAGTCACAAGAGCACAAGCTAAAATATTTAAGGAAGCATTGATTGGGCTTATTCAAGAGGCTAATGCAAATCAGATGGCAATTGGATCAACAATTGTAGATAAAGACATTGAAAACGTCATTAATTTCATATGGGCTGCAGATGCAGATACTAATCAAGTTTTGGGCTTGAAGACTTCAAAACAAAGAGCTTGGACCTAGTGCTATACATGGAGGACTCATTTGGGCCTAAATAAACACATTTTGGGCCTTGAATGCTGCTTATATTTTGTGACTTTTATTTATGCGAAATATTATTAGATATTGGGCCTATTTGACTTTTGAGTTTCCTAATTAATTAATTATATTAGGCTAGTTTCTATTTTCCAGGATGCATTTAATGCAATTAGGGTTTCTGAATATTTCTCTTTAAATACCTTGTAACCCTTCATTTGGAGTCGGACTAAAGACTTGGAGACTTGATTATTGAATGAAAGGTTGCACTTTTCTGCACCTTGCTTCTTGGGAGTGGATTCTCTCTAGGGTTCTTCTTAGAACTAACAGACTTATCAAGGCTTGATCAACCTTGTGGCGTCTTCCAACACTTTGGGTCCTTGTTCTTTCGTGCTCAAGGGTTCAAGTGGATCGTCGATCTGCGTTTAGCGTTCTTGGGGTGCGTATATTCATATTGGTTGTGGGTTCGTGGGGTCTTCCCTTGTGGGTTCGCACCATCTTGGTATCAAAGCTTCGGATCTAAACTCAAGTCACATCTTTCTATTCGTTGTTTCGATTTTTTGTTTAGGGTTTCCTGATTTGTTCTTGAGTCTTTTCGTCTAGGTCATCTGCGTTCATGTCTGAAATTTTTGCTTCTTTCCGTTAACCGTCTCTTTGTCGTTCCCAATGTTTAGTAAGTCCTTTTCATAGTTCAAAATCTCTTCTTTCATATCGTTTTGGAATTAGTTCAATTCGATTTGTCATTAGTGAGTTCTAGTCATTTTAAATCAGTCGTGTTTCTGCAAATTTTCTGTGTCAATTCGTCATTTTTTTCCAGAACGTCATCAAATCTTCTTTCCTTGTTTGACACGTTTTACTTTGCGGTTTTTGTCATTTAATAGGTCATTCTCATTGTTCAGAATCTCATCTTTCCAGTCGTTTCAGTTTCATCTCAATCCAAAATTTCTACAGTACGTTATAGTCTTTTGAAAATGACGCATTTCTAGAATTTCTGGGTTCAGATTGCTTGAGATTGTTTGTGATAGACTGTCATTTGAATTCCTGATTCTCCCTCAATTCCCTTTCAATCTCCTTTCATAGATTGTCATTTGATATTCCATATTTCTAAGTGTTGGTTTGATTTCTGCAAATTGTGATTGCATTGATTAAATTGCTTAGTTCTTTTACAGAGCCTTACGAGGAATCTAAGAGTGGAAAAAAAGGCAAGAGTGACATACATCAATTTAAAAGCCAAATTTGAGAGAAACACGAGTGACACTAAACTTGTTTGAGTGAAACACGTGAGAAGAGTGGTGAGGTCCCTTTTTTTTTTCTAAATCTAACTTTTCAGGTACTATCAATATGCATGATGAAAAAGAAATTCATAGACATCTTCAATCCTTGTTAAAAGGACTGCAAAAGTTTAATGCTGAAAACGACCAATGGATGTCTAGTTACAACTCCAGATCAAAAAGAGAATTCCAAAGAAAGTTGCAAGAGTTGAAACAAGGCTCCATGAGTGTTAATGAATATTTTCAAGAGATTGAATTAGCCTTGATTAGAGCTGGAGTGAAAGAAACTTCAAAAGCCACTAAGGATCGTTTTCTAAATGGGCTTAATCTTGATTTAGCTTGTTTTGCAACGACCTTAGCCTTCTTGGACATTGATATTTTGGTTCAGTTTGTTGCTGAGTATGAGCAGAAGATCAAGCGACAAAGGAGTTCAGAGAGTAGCTCCAATTCAAAGGAGATTGAAAGCTTGATAGTTACAATCTCTAATGACAAGTTAGAGCCAACCAAGGAGGAAGAACAACCTAATGTTGAACTTCAAGCTGAGAAGTGTGAAGAAGACGTTCTTGTTCCAAGTATCAATCTTGTGATTGAAGAAGTTCCTCTTAATCATGAAAAAGAAAGTAAAAATACAAGTGAGAGTGATTTTTGTCAAACTGCTGTTGAGATAAAAATTCAGCTTGAGAGAGAAAAAGACATTGAGAGCATTAAGTACTGTCAAAGTAGGGAGAGTAAAAGTGAGTTTGAAAGAGAAAAAGATATTGAGAGTATGAAGTGTTTTCAGAATAAAGAGTGTGAAGAATTGAGTGAAAAGAAAGAAGAAAAGAGTTGTGAGAAAAATGAGATTAAGAGCGGCTGCAAGGATATTTCTTTAGATACTAATGATCTTAATCATTATTTGCCTTACGATTTTGCTGTGTTGCAGGTGTTCTTGGATTTGATTCCTAAGAAGAAGCCACCCGATGGATTCTTATCTTTAATAAGCATTGAATATTCATCTCCTTCGAGTGGCATTGAAGAACATTCTGGTCCTCTAAAGTGTTCTTATGTGCATATTGCAAATTGTTTTGATGATACTCTTATTTGCACCAATAATCTTGATGAGCATGTGAATTCTCTGCAATATGTGCTCGAAGATTGGGGAAAGGAACAATTGTTTTCAAATCCGAAAAACTCTGATTGTTGCATCGAAAATATTGATTTTCTTTGTTATGTTCATCTACTTGGCCAAGGTAAGCTTAACAAGAGACATGCAAGCTGGCTGAAATTTATTAAGACATTCCCATATGTTGTCAAATACAAGAAAGGTGAAGATTCGAGGGCGAATCCTTTTGAGGAGAGAGGGAATGATGCGATCCAGAATCAACAAGTTGTCTCTTCATATTCAAGTGTTGACTCTTCAACTTCAAACTATCATTTTCAAATTCCAGCCGGTCCAGTCACAAGAGCACAAGCTAAAATATTTAAGGAAGCATTGATTGGGCTTATTCAAGAGGCTAATGCAAATCAGATGGCAATTGGATCAACAATTGTAGATAAAGACATTGAAAACGTCATTAATTTCATATGGGCTGCAGATGCAGATACTAATCAAGTTTTGGGCTTGAAGACTTCAAAACAAAGAGCTTGGACCTAGTGCTATACATGGAGGACTCATTTGGGCCTAAATAAACACATTTTGGGCCTTGAATGCTGCTTATATTTTGTGACTTTTATTTATGCGAAATATTATTAGATATTGGGCCTATTTGACTTTTGAGTTTCCTAATTAATTAATTATATTAGGCTAGTTTCTATTTTCCAGGATGCATTTAATGCAATTAGGGTTTCTGAATATTTCTCTTTAAATACCTTGTAACCCTTCATTTGGAGTCGGACTAAAGACTTGGAGACTTGATTATTGAATGAAAGGTTGCACTTTTCTGCACCTTGCTTCTTGGGAGTGGATTCTCTCTAGGGTTCTTCTTAGAACTAACAGACTTATCAAGGCTTGATCAACCTTGTGGCGTCTTCCAACACTTTGGGTCCTTGTTCTTTCGTGCTCAAGGGTTCAAGTGGATCGTCGATCTGCGTTTAGCGTTCTTGGGGTGCGTATATTCATATTGGTTGTGGGTTCGTGGGGTCTTCCCTTGTGGGTTCGCAGCGAACCCACAAGGGAAGACCCCACGAACCCACAACCAATATGAATATACGCACCCCAAGAACGCTAAACGCAGATCGACGATCCACTTGAACCCTTGAGCACGAAAGAACAAGGACCCAAAGTGTTGGAAGACGCCACAAGGTTGATCAAGCCTTGATAAGTCTGTTAGTTCTAAGAAGAACCCTAGAGAGAATCCACTCCCAAGAAGCAAGGTGCAGAAAAGTGCAACCTTTCATTCAATAATCAAGTCTCCAAGTCTTTAGTCCGACTCCAAATGAAGGGTTACAAGGTATTTAAAGAGAAATATTCAGAAACCCTAATTGCATTAAATGCATCCTGGAAAATAGAAACTAGCCTAATATAATTAATTAATTAGGAAACTCAAAAGTCAAATAGGCCCAATATCTAATAATATTTCGCATAAATAAAAGTCACAAAATATAAGCAGCATTCAAGGCCCAAAATGTGTTTATTTAGGCCCAAATGAGTCCTCCATGTATAGCACTAGGTCCAAGCTCTTTGTTTTGAAGTCTTCAAGCCCAAAACTTGATTAGTATCTGCATCTGCAGCCCATATGAAATTAATGACGTTTTCAATGTCTTTATCTACAATTGTTGATCCAATTGCCATCTGATTTGCATTAGCCTCTTGAATAAGCCCAATCAATGCTTCCTTAAATATTTTAGCTTGTGCTCTTGTGACTGGACCGGCTGGAATTTGAAAATGATAGTTTGAAGTTGAAGAGTCAACACTTGAATATGAAGAGACAACTTGTTGATTCTGGATCGCATCAGTATAATCATGATAAACTAGGGACCTTGATAGGGTGACGCCTCATGATTTAGAAATTATGTGTAATGGATGTATTTCTGTTGGATTATGTGTTAGTTATGACTCCAGTCAATGGTTATAAGAGGGTAGACATGGTAATAAGAATAGTCTATGCATCAATATTTGTTTGACATGTTATATATGTGATATCTCTTATGAAGAATTTTTGATAAAAATGAAATGATGTTTAATATTTATTTGGAATCCTTTTTGGGAGGAGGTTTTGGTAACCAAATCGAGAACTAGTTTGTGAAAGGTTATATATATAAAAGAAAATATATTTATTGTGAGTTTGAACCGTATGTTCTCGATCTTGGTTTACATGTATATTTCTAAATAACCAATGGTTACAGAGATCTTTGGATCTTATGGTTTTTTTTTTTTCAAGTGATTATTTTAGTTGGAGAAAGGGAAGACACATATGGAGTGAGTCTTGAAGGCTCTTTTGTACTCCTAGAACTCATGTTATGTCTTTGTATTTACCATGACCATAAGGCTTCCGGATTTTTATTAATTTTAAATATTTTGAGGAATTAATTTAACCTTGTAAAATTGGGATCTTACACTCAATTTTTTAAAGAAAAATCAAATTCATGACTGCTAAATCTAACTGGATTCTCCTCAACTTGACAATACAATCAAAAGTATCACACATTTGTCAATTTTTGTTTTCTAATTTATTTTTATTGATACTCCTTCAACAATAATTAATTAAGAGAGATGAAAAAAAATTAAGGATGATGTTATATTAACTTCCTTAATCTAATTAAATTAAGTAAATATGTCTTATATCAAGAATATGAAGGAGTATGTTTTAGCTATTTCGCTGAAGAAAAATTATTGGATGATTCATTAGAATAAATTATATTTATTTGCCCGATTCTTAATGTTACCATTAATTATATATGATCTTAAAGCAGATAAACTTTAGGTTGAGTAATTATCAGGGAATTTTTAAAAAATAATATTGTCTACAGTTGTTATTTGCCTTCACGCAAAGGTGGCTTAATTTGAATCTATTATCTATTATAATAACCTAAACTAACTATCTTTTTCATTTGAGTGATATACATCAATCTTGATATTCTTTTGTTGAAATTATCCTCAAATTGCACAGTTAGGTGTAAATAAGGCAATACCAAAAAGAGCAGCAAACCTCTATCAATAAGTATTTTAAATTTAAAACACTTAGTGATATAATTTTGTTTCCCTTGATTTTGTCCAACTCAATATGGATTAGTCTCGACCTGGATAAATCATCTAGTTAGAGTGAGGTAGGTCCAGAAAATTGGTTACTCCATAAAAAAAATATATTAAAACTTTTTTTGGGGATATATTATATTTATTTTTAGTTTTTAATTTTAATAGCATGATGATGTGGCACACGGTGACCTTTTCGAATAATTTAGATGGATGACATTCAATGTGGTCGAGAGATGCCAAGAATTGCACCCTTGAAAGGATTCATGTGTCCTAAAATGTGGCATGATTTTTCTAGAACCCATTATTAGGGACAAATCCAAAGTGTGACGTTTTGTGACCAGATGTCTCCTCCGTGAGGTTTTTCTTAACAAAGTGACTAATGTTTGTTTGGAATAATAATTATAATATTCAAAAACAGTTCTTTAATTGTGATTTATGGTATACAATATAAGTATATGAGATGAGTGTTGTCTCAACTTACGTACATAAACACTTTTGAAATGCCTAATTATAATCCCAAATATACTTTTAGGTGAGTTTTGAACTCAGTTAATCCACTTTCTGGTCTACCTGGTCCATCATACTGGATTAAGTACCTTTGGCTACAATATCCAATCCTTGGATGTTAATGGAAATCAAATATCAGTTTGATCAACTAATATCAACGTGAGTGGAACGAAATCCCAATTAAAATGCTGCACAAACTTCTCAATGAATCCTTTCTAAACTGATAAAAAATTTCTTATAGTCCCATCGAATTGCTTGTCTTTACATTAATTAATATTTTCCGATAACAAATATGTTTCCATTTATTTGTCTACTCTTCCATTTATTTGCTTGACTCTATAACCATGACCATGAATACAAAAAGTCAATCAAAATATAAATCATAATATATTATATATCTCTTACCCAAACTTAAGGCATTGTTTGGTTTGAGGTTTTTTGAGAGGAGGGGAGGGGTGGGGTTGGGGGTTAGCATGTTTGTTTAGAAAAAATGGGGGAAGGGGATGGGAGAAATTGTCTTTTAGTGCTCCCTTTCCTTCCTCCCGAGCCCTTCCAAATTTGAGGTATTTTTATAATGGTGAAAAATATTATGTTTTATCCCAACTAAAATACCCATGTTAAATTTTCATTATCTCAAGCTTACCCATCTGATTGATATTAGGATCAGCTAAAAAAAAATCTGTAATAAAAATATATCTAATAAAATCTATATAATCAAATCCTATCTAACTTTGAACTCAATATCAAAACAAGAAATAAAATTGGGACAACAGCTCTCATTAATTCTGATGTCTCTGAGTTGTTTCTCAATCTTCTTCCCAAGTCCTAGCGACCTAGGTATGTTCTATTTCTTCACCATTATTGTTCACATATTTTTGTCCACTAACTTACCCATCCTCCTGTTCAATCCTCCTTAAGTATGTTTTTATGCGTCAATCTCTATATAAATAAGAGAGATAATGATACATTACTTTTAAATATAAATCTAAATATAAGGCTTTTAGCTTGACCTGCAGGAAATTAGTAGAAGCTGATTTTCAGAGAAGTTGGATTGCAGGCAGTTCTAGCTTCACTCGTAACTAAATATAGATGCAGGAATATTACTAAATAATGGTAAGAAATGATAAAACTTCAGAATGAAAAGATGGAGCAGCTAGATCGTGTTTAGCGAACTACCTAGCACTTCCAAAGTTAAGATCCTGAAATATCTAAAGAAACAAGAAAAGTCCAAATTATTCATGCATAACAAAAACATTAGAGAATTTTTATCATCTCATCAACGAGTACCTCAATAACATAGGATATCCATATTATACTATAATTATCTTTATTATCTTAGGAATATAATTTGTTTTAGACAAACATAGAGTGAGTCTAGCACTATAAAGCTCCATTAGATCCCTCTAGGTCTCGAGTTCGTCTCCTGGAGAAGACATTTGTATTAGGAGAGGCAACCACAAACCTTGACTCAAGTAACAGATGATAATATCAAAAAATAATTTAATTTAGGATTTATATTTAAATTTAAATTTAAGAAACATATTAAATTTGATGAGTTAACATAAAATTAATAAAATCATCATTTCAAATATATATAAGGTTTTTCATCATATCTAAGTGAGGTACTTAACTTACGAAATGATAACTTGATATTTAAATAAAATACTAAGGGCATATTTGCCAACATTTAATTAGTTCACCTCCCTTACCCTCCTGAACCAGATAAGAAACTTATCTTCCCCTTCTCTCCCATCTAACTAAAATCATCTTATAACCTCCGCCCCCCAACCAAACAATGTGTAAGTTTACAGAAGTCAAATGAAATAAAAATCACTTTTATTACTATTAATCTAAATACACACAAAACTAATTTAGGATTTTGATATTTAAAGGTATTTTTTTAGAACTTTCCCTTTAAAGTACATTTTGATATATATATTTTTTTAAAAAAGCCCTTTACTCTAAGGCTATGTTTGGTTTGGCGTTCCATGGAGAAATTGTGCGGTGAAAATGAAAAGGGAGAATTGCTAAAAACTACCTTGCAAGAAAATTAATTGCTAATTGCTACCATTGTACATAGTGGGTGATAAGTTGCACATGGGTGGATGATATTTTGCACACGAGGGATGGTGATTGCACATTCGCAGGGATGAATTTTGCACATGTGGATGATGCACATAAGGGGTGCTTGTTTGCACCCGTGGTACCAATCAGCAAATAATTTCTTTATAAGGTATTTTTGAGCCATTTTCCCAAATGAAAAAGCTTGCGATGCCGAAATAAATTGTTATGTTTCGAATAGCCTTTTTATTATTGGACTTTTAAGCTTTCGGCTTTTTTATTATGAGAGACGAAGATTTTATCATGTAGAAAGAATAAATTAAATGCATCGAGAAGGAAAGAGGTTGAGCTCCACCTTTTACACATTACTCCAAAAGATCTAATGATTCGATGCCTATAAAAGTATCCAAAAAATTAATAATAAAATTTTAAAAGAAATCGGGATAAAATCCTCCATTAAAAATTTAATTGATTAGAATAAAAAGATAAATTTTTATATATAAAGAATAACAGTAGTCTAATTTAAATCTTTCTCACCATCTAAATTTTCAACAAGTAACTTTTCCCTATTTTTTTCTAAAATTCAAGTAATTTATTGTTTTCACAATTTTCTCAATAATACATCAACTGTTTTTGCTTTTATAACCTTAATTTTAATATTTCTCTTAAATTATCACATTATATACATATAACATAAACAGGTATTTATACACTTTTCAGTCATTTTCCATCTAAACTTATTTTTTTATTAATCAACCAAATAAGTTACAGTTTGTCAAACTAACTTTCTTATAAAAGTTAATCCAAATATAAATTATATTACATAATAAAACTTCTACCCTATTTTAAATTTGCAAAACTCAGACAGAAAAAGGGGAAAAAAAACCACTTCTACCCTACTAAGCCAAACACATACTAACAAAACTCCTTTTAACAGTAACGAAACGCATGGCAATAAGAACTTCATTGTTTTCCTAGGGCTGGAAATCTTAATAGGCACCATCATATTAACTTAATATCCACATTAGATTTTTAAGTACAACAGAAATGCCAACTGGGCTTATAAACAATGCTCAACTTCTTTCAGCTCTCTCCCCCTTTAGAAAGGACAAGAAACCACTGTTGCACCTACGAATGAGAATCCATAAACTTCTCTTCACATTGTTAGTGGCTAAACTACAGGCAACGCCCAACAGACATAGCTCTACTATGACCTGCAAACAATATCAAACATGAAACATTGATCAAGTCCAAAGTTTCAAGCATTAATCCATTCAGAAAAATAAAATTTTTTGTTTGGCCAAAAATTCGGAAACAAGAAAAATCAATGCTCATCATTTCACGGGTCAAAATACTATCTAAATAAACATTGCAGCTGACAAACTGTCGATTTATCCATTCTGAACGAAGATTTGTATGGAAGTACAGTAATTCGAGGAAAAGAAGAGATTAGCTTTTACTTTGCCAGTTCCCCCATTTTACTCCCAGTTCTCACCATCCCAAAATCAGGGTAAATAAACCAATTTAAAGGTTTCTTATAATTGCTTTCAACCAGTAGGAGACTTTGTGTGAGCGAGAGAGCGCAAATTGAGTGGATGTGACAGAGATTGATAACAAGTCAGGAATCTAGCGTCAAAGGTTGATGAGGTTTGGGTTCAAATGATAGACAATATTCCAAAGTTGCATTTAAATTGGTAACGCATATCAACCAAAATAATAAAATAATGCCAGGAAAACAATTTTAGTGAAATTTCCCTTAGTAAAAGACAAATTTGTCACAGTTGACACTTATCTAGGTCAAGCCTAGGAAAGGCCAGCCACGAACCTGAGTTGGACACAGCCGAAGTCAAATTTGTGTTTTGAATGATTGCGTGCTACCACGAACCATAGTTCAAGCATTCAAACCTCAGGAAATAAAGAGGCCTGCTACCAAGTGGGGCACCTTCCCCTTAAATTGTCTTGTCTAAAGAGTAAAGGATCACATTCATCTCCAGGTAACAACTACAGTACTAAATATAAATGGTGCTATAGAAAGGCCAAAAAATTCACAAAAATGTATCATATCACACCTTTTGGTTGATCATCTTTCAAATAATTTTGTTCCGTACTTCCTCAATCTTCTTCAGAATCTCTCCAGGGGTTCTATCTAATTCATCAGCAATTTTTCTCTGCAAGTCCATAGGCAATGTTGGGAATTGCTCACAAAGATCTCCATCAATCACATCCTACATCATCATGAGACCTCTCAGAACATTGTCACAACTATAGCATTAAACAAGCTTAAAAAAAAAAAAAAAACTGAAGTTATATCAGTAGCAGACACAAACAATAGCATCCAGCACTCTGATCATGAAGGACCATGAAGATACAAAGTGGGAAACTTTTGAAATCCAGAACAGAAGATATATGGTGTCATGTAACTTCTGATAAAGGTTAAAGAATAATAGAAATGAGGACACAAAAACTACCTTAAGAGGAAAATAGGCAGATCTATAAGCCATGTGGTCTCTACCACACAAAGGTGGATGATCCTGCCTCATGTGCATCTCCAAATGAGAAAAGAAATCAACATCATCACGGGAAGTAAAAGCATGCAATGCCCCTACACTTCCCATAACTGTTCCATATATGATGCTCTCTCCACCCCCTGGTATAAGAGATGCTTTCTGCAAACATGTAACCACATCACCAACATGAAATTGTAAAATTTATTCCACCTTATTGGGAGCCCCATTCAGTTTTTCCTGCTCCCACTTAATCCTCCCACCAGTAGGATCTTCCTCTATCTCATCAGACATGTCTTGTGGTAAGCGGACAAAATAAATGTTTCCAAATTTGTCTGCACCTGCCATGGTGTCAAAATCAACATGGTATGATTCAGTAAGCCATCTTGGAACACAATCATCCGCAAATATATAGAGTTGATTTTCATCCCGCCTATACTTGCAGTAATGGAAAGACTGGAGAGACAACGCAACAGTATTAGCAGAAAATTGGAGGATCAAAATGACACAAGGAAGATAATAGCACATAAAAGAAAGATATAACTAAATACATTAATTTAGTCAAGGTTTTATTTGATTTGAAGACACTCCCCTCCCCAACCAAAAATAAATAAATAAATAACATAAAAAAAACCCCAAAAATAGGTCTTTAACAAAATAATCAGAAACAAAATTTATCACGCTAGAATTGGTGGAGAGTGGAGACACATCCCTGCCGAAGGCCATAGCCATATGATTGGAAGACCCAAATACCTAGATGTGCACAAAGTATAAATATGTATAATAGAAACATACCTCTTTTGAATGTCACCAACATAAATCCGATCACGATATGCATGGATTGAGACAATCGTGTTGGGGAATAGTTTATTCTCACATTTCCTTAACAATCGTCTTTTTCCCAAATCATATAGCCTGAGCACTGGCCCAATTCCTGCAAGCAATCTTCCTTGAAATTGGCATAAAACAAGTGGGACACCTTCAACCTGAGTTTTGTGTAGAAGCTCAAGGGACCTTCCATCTTCTACAAATCTATAAATATGAATAAATCCAGCACCTAAACTCCTTTTGAGCCAAAACTGCAGTCCCTTTGCTGTACCAACAGCTAAAAGAGTTCCATACTCCTTATCATGGAAATTCACTGTGCATACACTGAATGCAGCCTCATTATCCTGAAGCTCCAGAAGACAAGTAGTATTTCCTGTTCTAGGATCAAGAACTCTGATGCAGGAAGCCCATTTCTCTGATTCAGCTTTCAGATAACCATAATGCTCCTCAGAGAATAGATCATCTTTATCTTCATCCTCACCACCATTCTCCATTTGATCTACATTACCATTTTCATTTTCCCCTGCTCCAGCAGCCTCAAAACATTCTTTTCTTCCAGCCTCTCGCTCTTCTGCTGTGAATGCTCCTTGATCACTCTCAATCATAACCAAAAGCCTTTTTTTGGGTTGCAGTACAAACTTTCTTGGTGTGTAACGTAGTGGAATTACGGTCTCATTAAAAGTTTCCCCAAGCCTTTCAATTGTAAAAATCCTCAATGCCTCACCAGCCACAGCAACCACGCCTTCCACACATTGGTCAGATGAAAATGATGCAGCATATTCAAGGGTTTCATATGAAAGGGGAGTTAAAAGGAAATGCCCCTGGTGGATGTAGCCGAGCCATGGTCGACTTGATAAGCAAAGCATTGCATGCTTGCCTCTTACAATGATGGGAAATAGCTTTGGGGCTCTCAATCCTAAGAATCGAGAACGAGAATCAGAAAGCTGCCCGGTAACCATATCCACAACAGTTCTAAACAAGACACCATTCTTAAACCAGCATTCAGGAAAAGGCTAGCAGGATGATCTGCACCATCCTCACCACCAATGGATGCCTGAACTTCAAGAAACAGAAGAGATTCTGGGGCTGAAGAAACACTTTGCACACTAAGAATCTGCATACAGTCTTCAGGATCCAACGATAATATATGGATGGTCTTATCAAACAAACCAACAGCAAGAAAACGAGATCTTTGTCTGCCTTCAGGTACTGTTGCAATATCCAGACATGCAACATCTCCAGACATTTCATGCTTCTCCACCTCCATCAGCTGACCTGTGACATCCACCTCAAAGTAAATCAATTCACCTCCACTCAGTGCAATGACTACTTGAACTCCATTTGAACCAACTTTTGCAATTGTCCTCTTTCCAGGAGTCCTCCACTCATTAATACGTCCATCCTCCCTGATATGTTTGATGCCATTGGGGTGAACCTGCATGAGGGAATCATCACCTATCAAGGAAACAGCAAGAGAAGGTGTGGTATCAAGAAACCCACTGTCACTAACTTCTTCAACTGTCTCACCAATGGAAAGAACAAGTGTCGCAAGTGTTTCGTTTGTGAATGACACAACAATATATGCATCAAACTCGTCATTTACATTCTTCTTCACAGTCCAGACAGCACTAGGTATACCAGGAAGCTTTGACACTGCCATCTTACTAACTGCTAATCCAGTTCTCAAAATCCTCAAAGATGAACGAGGACCACGCCCACACAGTGTAAATATTTGAGGAGTTTCTTCTTCAAAGAGATTTGTGACCTTCATATCCATTATTGGCATCAAACTCTCAACCTGATCAATCCTAACAAGGTTCTTCAGTCTTCTGGGCTGGAAAAACACTGGCTGAAAACCTTCATCAGTTTCCATTAGTGTTGCTGATGAAGCTTCAACATCAGCATCATCTCCTATTGCCTTAAACTGATATAAAGCATGATTTCCAAACTCTGAGGCTGAAAATAAAAATCCTGATTTCAACACACACATTGAAGCAGTAACCGGAATAGTGTCAAAATACTTAATTTTCAATTCTGACACACGGTCACCATCATGTTCCAGAGCAACCTTGAAAATGTCTCTATATTCTGTCTGCAAAAGGAAGAAGAACATGGATTTCAACTTATGCATAGCAGCTGAAACTATAAGAACACCACGCTCAGCAGGCAAGTCTACTCGTCTTGGAATCACAGCCCGGACGTCTGGGTGTCCCTGATTCTTATAAATAAAAAATTTTCTGCACAAACCAGCACACCACTAGGCCCATCCCCACCCCCAGGAACTGTGACAAGTAGATTTGCACCATTATCAACCTGTTCTGACCACTTCCTAGACACATGGTTCAGCCCCAAATCAAGCTCATAAAATGTTAAATGTTTCTGAGCCTCACTAGCTACCTGACCTGTTGGATCCTGATCAGCCTGTGAGTAATCCAATTCAATAGCGGCAAATATTCGGTTCTCAAACCCGCAGTCAACTCCACAAATAGAGTACACTAAAGTATGAGACTTGTGCGCTTCTAAAGGAGAGGATATGGTTAACCTAGCTGCAGTATCCCTATTTAACACATAAACAAGCTTTTGCTTCTCACAAGCCCCAATCATAACCGCCCTACCCTTGGGATCTATGGCCAAGTATTGCCCTGGAACAATCCGACGGCAACCAGATTTACCAAAAGTCTCCTGGTGGATTTTATCAAAAACGTTTTTCGCCTTTTTGTACTCAAGAATTATAATTCTACCAGAGTCAGAACCCACAACGACATAGTCCTTCTGAGCCCCAGTAAGCCTAAATTGAGCTAAGGACCTTATAACACCGAAAATTTCAACGGAAAGTATAGTTTGGATCCTACCATTTTCGTCAGGGCGGAGAAAATCGAGAACTTTGCCTCTAGCAACAACAATTTCTTGAATTTTGCCGCCAGAGAAGTTCCCATTAATGGCGCATACTATGCCAGGAGGTCGCTGGAGAGTAAGGCTGTAGAGATACATAGCTCAACCCAAAAGATTAAGTTTTCCGATAAGCTTAGCCAAGCTCCAACGAGCGAGTGTCGCGAGAGATTCAGAAAGAAAGAGTGGTTCTCGTTCCCATTCTCTCGCTCTATCTCCGTCGTAACTTCAATATGCACAGCTTCCCTCCCAGAAAGAAAGATTAAGGTTTCAAGCTTAGCTTGTACTGAAGAAAAGTAGAAAGAGTGAGGTTTTGCGTCGCGACAGGGACTATAAACCCTGGTTGACTGGTTCTGTCTTAGGGCCCCTCGCTTCATGCTTCATAGTTCATGATATTTTTTGTCCTCCAATATCCCCCCCCCCCCCCCCAAAAAAAACGAGAAGACTTTAAAAGATGTAAATATTTTTTATAAGGTCAAGCAGCCTGCGGATTTTGATAGAGTTGATGTTTTTCAAATTCGAAAAAATGTGGGCAACCTGCGGGTTAATGTGGGCTAGCCCATAAAATTCTTTTTTTTTTTAATAATATAGTTGCTTACTTATCTTTTAGACTTTGACTTGTTGAACTTGAATACTTAGATTTGGACATAATATGTGAATAAGCTTGAAATTTTTTTTTTTGGACTTAAACTCTTGAGCTTAGATATGACATAGTATAAGTGGGCTTAGAATATGTTTTTTTTTGTTAACAATTTATCTTGTTCTCATTCTCAATTTTTTTTGTTAAAAAAAATTGTGCAGGCTACGGGTTGGCCAGTGAACCCGCACATACGGGTTAGGGTTGGTGATTTTCCAGCCCACAAAAGTGCAGGCTGCACAGGCCTACACCGTACAGCCTGTGGGATGGTGCAGGTCAGCTTGCAACCAGCGAGCTGGCCCGTATTACTGGCTTTATTCCTTTTACCTGATAAAGTGTTCATTTTTGCTTGGTGTTTATAATTTTTACTGATAATTTTTTTTTTCTCAATTTGATCTGGCAACTTTTTTTTATTACTTTTAAAGTACTAGTCCCTAGATTTTTATTATTAATAAAAATCTGAAACGTTATACCACCTTATTTTTAGAGATTAAAACTTTCTGTTTCAAAATATAAGCATAAAATTCAAAATAAAAGTGACATTATAAGAACCAAATATTATATAACACTAGAATTTTGTGCCTAAAAATACATAAATAAATTCAAATGGTTAAAATTTAATCTGAACCATTCACAATTATAGACTATTATCATAAAATAGATTTTCCACACTTTTTCGCTATAATTGTAAATTATTCTTCGTATAATATTTTAGCAGTTTAGATTTATTTATTTTTAAAATAAAATTATAATAATATTTTTATAAAATGTTAAATCTAATGCATTGTAATTTTATTCTAACGGTTCTTGTAAAAAAAAATTTGTCTAATGATGATGGTGATCAAAAGAAAAAAGGGCAGACGAGAGAATCCATTTTGGATTTGAGTTTTTTCCTTTTTCTTTCTCTTTTTCTTCTCAAGTTCTTATGTCTGTTATAAAATAAAGAAAAATATGAGAAGAGGAAGATAGAGTAAGAGGGAACAATTGTATTTACTATTTAGAGGTATGTTGAATACATAACATATGCCACCTATTTATAGGCACAACTCTATAATCTACAATAAATGCGATTTCATAATCATAGAAAATAATGGGGAGAGAATAAGAAATAATGTGGATATGGACATCCATATAAATATATTGTGGGTTAATACAATGTTTAATCCCCATAATTTACCTTTATTTTGGTTTTAATTCCTAAATTTACTTCATCTAAACCAATTAGTCCCTGTAGTTTAAGGGCTTAGAGGTAGAATTGATGAGAGTTAGATTATGTGGAAAAAGGATGAGTCTACCTGTACATGTAAAAATAAGAAAAATAGCAAACGGCTACTAAATGCACCATCACCATACAAATACCACAAATGGGCTAAGGCAAAACTGCAGCAGATCGTTCGCACCAGTGGCTTGAGGCTGAGGGGATAATTTCCTACAAAGGTTGAGAGATTTTGTAATACCCCAAATTTTATTTTACAAAAAATCCTTGAATATTTGAATATATTCAATGGAATAAAATGGTGAATTTTGGTGTACTTGAAGTAGCCAAAATAATAGAAATAGTGACTATATAAAATTTTTGGCTAAGAGAGACATAAAGCCCAATTTTTGTCTTCATAAAGGCCTAATATTGTGGCCTAAAATTAATATGTAAGATCACAATTTTTGGCCCGAAAATACATTGGAAAAGTCGCACAAAAGAAAGGGGAAGAAGAAAATGGCAATTAGTTTAAAAATTCAAGAAAATGTAAGGGTAAAATTGTCATTTGTATAATAAAAATTAAAAACCAATATTTCCCCATAAACTATATGTAAAGTTGGTTAAGAAGGAGAAGGGCAAGAGAGAATATGATTTTACCACCTAATAGGACATGTGAAATGCATAAAATTCATATGGAAAAAGGAGGAAGCAAAAATTGCTAGGTGTAATGTTTTAATATTAAAATTGAGGGGGTGGGAGATGACTAATATAAGAGCATTTTAGCTCTACCAAGCCCTTCATTTTTGGCCAAACATAGAGAAAGAAGAGAGAGAAGGAGCTTAGGCAAAATAAGAACAAAGAGAAGACAAGGGGAAGCAAGAAGCAAAATCAAGGTAAGAAAGTCGTAAAATTCATGTGTTTTTGCTTCTAATCACTTGTAAATCCTCTCTAATATTTAAATCCATCTTGGAAGCGTGTAAAGTAAGAGAAAAATCAAGAGAAAGAAGAGGAGGAAGGGACGACCTAGAGAGAGAAAGAAGGAGAAAGTAAGGCAAGCTTGAGAACTTATAATATCTTGATGATTTAAGATTGTTCTTGGTGTTTTGGTTAATTGTGTTGTTTGGTTTTGTGATTTGGGATGCAAGAACCCTAAGGGGAGATGTTGCTCAAACTTTGATTAATCATCTTCAAATGGTGTTTAAGTTGTTAAACAAGTGATTAGAGGTGAAAGAAATGTGTTTTGTTGATTAAAATCATGAAATTCCATTTTCCCCAATTTTTGTTGAATTTTGGACAGGGGATTTTTTTTCTGTGTTTGAGCTGAAATTTCATGTATTTGATGATTCCATTATGTTTAGAATGAAAAATTGTGTAGGGTACATATGAAAAATGGAGTTTGGAGGTTTAGGGTGTGAAATAACAATTTTGCCACTAAAACCCTAATTGGTGGTTGTCAAAGGTAAAACTAAAAATGCAGTGTAAATTTGTCAAAAATGGATTCTACACACGAAATTGTGTAGAAATAGTTCGGATCATAATTTTTGGAAAAGTACAATTATACCGGGTATAAATAGAATTAGACTGGATTCTCTAAGGGCATTTTGGTCATTTTTCATTTTGAGTAAAGATAACCAATTTTATGAGTCTTAGAATAAGGTGTGAATGAGTAATAACTAATTTTTTTATCAATTTGGGAATTTTAGGATTTGACATGTGTCCGAGCTGAACAAAAGTTAAAGGGTCGATAGTAGCTAGGCAATCAGAAAGAAGTCCAGGTAGTAACTCTATCTCTCATATTCTATGTGCATTGTTTTCCATGTTCTATGCAATGATATGTGAATGGTGGTAAATTCTAAAGCTGGGTGTGGGAAATGCACATGTATCACCTTGAGGGAAAAGCATAAGTACCTCTTGGCTAGTGGGTACTCAGTCTAGGTTGGCCAATGTGATTGATGAGATTCCTCGCTATGGTGTGAGAAAAGTACAAGTACCATCCTATGGGAACATCACAAGTACCATGAGGCCAATGGACTCAGCTGAGGCGAGTATGGACATGTTGTTGCTTGTTCCGAAACATTGATATAGCAAGTATGGACAAGTTGATGCTTGCTCTGGAACATTGTTGTAATCACGGTGTGACAAGTAGGGATAAGGCGATCATTTTGATCTGGTCAAAATCATCGCTTTGATCCTAAATATTGATTGACAGACATGTACACAACATTATTATGTGCTGCATCATATGTTGTATTGCATGTTTACCTTTACATTTTATATGATTGATAGCATGTTACTATTGATATTCGTTTGAATCTCACCCTTTCCATAATTCAAAATTTATTTAGCAAGAAGAAGTGGCTCTAAGAGTAAGGTTGTGGTCACTGGCAACTAAGGGTTCTGGTCCAGAGCAAGAGTTTAGAGTTAGTTATCTATGTCATTTTTATGTATTTTGGGTTTTGTAATTTACTATGTACAAATCCTGTGGGGATTTCCTGTAATGTAATCAAGAATTTTATATCAGTATAATTTTAATATTTCTGTATGTCCATTGAACTGCACGTTAATAATATGATAAATGTCAAAATATAAAGGGGTTTGACATATTTAGTATCAGAGCATATTATAAAGAGGGCTAATTGCCACCATGATAAGTGGTTCTCACTGGATGATGTGAGGAATGAAGTCTTGGCTCTTACCCCGACATGGCCGGGCTAGCTAGCTATTGGTAGGCACATATTGCCTAATGTCTAGGTGCATGCAGTCCTGAGGCTGGTGCGTAAAATGTACTCTAAGGTACCTTGGGTTGTTCCCGGTGTGTGGCTTACCTACGAGGTAGATTATAGTGTAGAATTGCCAGCCGAAACAGAATTTTTGGTATCAGAGCATGCGGTTCTGGAAATAGTAGAATAATGTACTGATATGAACTTGATTATGTTATAATGGGAAATATGAGTGAAAGGAGGTGTCGAAGGAATAAATCACTGTTGTCTGTGAATCAGCCCCTAGAGGATCAGAGGATACCTGGAGGGCAGCTAGTACGATCATATTGAGTTGGGGATAGTTCCAAGAGGCTGAACCCAGGGAAGTGAGTGTGGCAAAGGCCAGGGTACGGGCCCCAACCTAGACTAAAGCCAACAGTCAGCTCTTCTATTAGTGATACCCGGTAGTAGTTGTTGAATAGGTCAAAGTTAGATCCACACAGTGTTATCAGTTATAGGGTGGAACTTGTACACATGAGACATGATCTGCAGCCGAATTAAGAGTTATGAGGGGGTACGTTAGGAACATGTATATGCGCGGGCTCTCTGTGTTCGTGACACCCTAATGGCTCAGTACGCGTAGTTTTACACGACATGGGTACACTGTACTGGGATCAGGGATTTCTTGGTATAGAATTCCCATATGATATTTGGATCTGTACAATGCTATACTTCTTTCCGGATATTGCATTTTGTGCCCGGAAGAAGAATGAGATTCTAGAATGGGGTCCGAATGACAACTTTGTTACTTTCATGGAGTACATTATGAAGTACGTGTTCGATTACATACACCAGCACTGATATATGATTCATATATAGTAATTGATCACCCGGATATAGTTGGCATGACTATTTAGGACGTGGGTAGTCCCAGGGTAATGATGCTTAAAAGTGGTTGGAGCCGGTTCTAGTATTTTTACACTGGTATATTAAAGTTAATCGTGCTCGACCTAATGAAATGGAAGGATGGGTGACCCCTGGGAAGTTTTGGAAATGTTAAGTCATGTAATATAAGAAAGGAGAAACACGATGTACAGTCGAGTATGGGCCGTATATTATTAAAAGTTTTTCCTAAACTGCTATAAAGGTCTATTGCATGTTATTATTGGAGTATTTGTATGTTCAAATTTTGTGAAATGACAAAAATGCCCTTGTGAACATGTGGAGCTTACCTCTTCCTTATCTTTAAATAATGAGATATAGAGATGGTGAGACAAAGAGGTAAAGGTGCTGAGTAGGGTTAGGGAGTTAGACTCGACCCAATACAGCAGATAATGGGCATGTTGACAAAGCAACATATAATGAATATATGATCTAAGTAATAAGCTGTGAGAGGTGCATCAAAACCAAGATGTAGATAGGGAAAGAGTGAGTACCATCCTAGTAGATAGGACCATAAGCTAAATCAACCTAAGAATCCTGCTTATGAGCAGCTTCAATTAGACTTGTTGTTGGAAGCTGAGAGTTTGCAGACATGGGTAGTATGGCTATGCCAGCAGTGACCACCTGCCTTCTGAGGGAAATTTGATCATCATATGGCAAAGGACTGGTTACCTCCTCTGGAGAAAATTCCAGAATCCTGGAATGCCAGGATAATATCAAAGTTTAGCTGGCAATCCATAAATTAAAAGGTGATGCAGACCGATAGTGAGAAAAACACTGGAATAATTTTACAGGTTTGAAATATTCCTGTCATTTGGGAATTATTTCAGAAGCATTTCTATAAAAACTACTTCCTCCAATCAGTCCGAATTGTAAAGGAAACAAAATTCCTTACCATTCGCAAGATGAGAAGGAAAGTTTTGATGAGTACCTGACACACTATATCTGATTATCTCGATACTCTTTTTATTTGAGGTATCGTGATGATGAAAAGTAAAGCTCAGACATGATAACACAGGGACTGAGACCAGAACTGAAAGAGAAATTAGTCTCCAAACAATTTACCAAATTTAATAAAGTAGTGGAGGAATGCCGGATCATTGAAAGAAACTTACTGAATTTATATACGGACAGAAAAACCGGCAATAAGGGATTAAAGCCTGCCAGTATTGTGGCAAGCCCCATTATTCTGGAGGCCATATAATGCCCCAGCCAGACCACTAATATGTTATAATTGTCAGCAATTGGGGCATTTAGCCAGCAACTATCTACAACAACAAATGGACAGAGGAGCTGAGGTAAAGAACTTAGGACAGAGTCTTGCTACGATACAGGAGGAGGTCGAAATGTCTTCAGAACTGATCCAAGGTACAGATTTACTTAATAGTAATTTCGTACAAGTATGGTATGATTCGGGTGCTACTAATCCATTTATTGCATATGATTGTGTGAGGTGGCTAAGCCTGAATATGCATAATTTACTCTACAATTTGGTTGTGTCTACACCCACAGGTGTCAGATCCATTACAATCAATACTTATTGAATTGCATAATAAACGTTGAAAGACATAAATCAGTGGTGGATTTGAATTGCTTACCACTGCATGAATTAGGAGTAATTCTTGGTAATAATTGGTTAACGACGAATAATGTTCTACTAGGATGAAAAAGCAAAAGGGGTTATTTACCTTAATCCGCGATTACATGATAGTGTAAAAGTCAACCTTAATTTTCTTTCAGCAGCTAAAGTTGAGATATGTTTGCAAAAAGGTTGTCAGAGGTACATGATATTTTTCTTCATACAATTAGAGGATAGAGTAGCACTTGAAAAATACTCCGATGGTAAATGAAATCCCTACAATGTTTCTAGAGGATATCAGTGGATTACCTTCGGAAAGGGGAGTGTAGTTGCAATTGAGATTAAGCTTAGAGTGGGATCAATACCTAAAGCCCCATACATAATGATTTCAAATGAAATGGTAGAATTGAAAGAAGATGGAGGAGCTAGTAAAGAAAGAGGTTTATCAGGCCCAATGTTTCAATATGGGGAGCTCTAGTAGTCTTTGTCAAAATTAAAAAGGCAGAAGCTCAAGAATTACGAGTAGTACCCTGGAACAGCTGGAAGGTTGGAATAAAATGAACTGTGTGTCTTGAAAATTTTACAATACATTGTATGTCCTATGAATACTAAACTTGACCAGTTGGGTCTTGTTAATGATTGATAATTAATGATATTATTATGTATTCACAAAGCAAAGCAGAACATGAAAAACATTTGAAAATAGTGCTGAGCACATTGAGAGATATTTTGGAAATTATGCCCTAGGGGCCAATCATTGTACTTTGAATAATTGTTATTCAATGAATTTCTCCATTTAGTTATCACATTATTCGCATATTCACTGTGATAACTGTATCCTTGGATAAATCATAATGATTGTCCTAAATGTCCCTAATCGGTCATCTATGTAGGAGCAAAGATGAAATAAGACCAGTATGACTTTGATAAGGTATGAGGATACGAATCAAAGTCTTAGGCACTTGTAGGAGTACAAGGTGCTGGACCGACCCGCTATGAGAAAGCTGCATGGATCAAGTCATAAGCTTATCTCATGTATAACCACGTCACAATGCCCTTTGACCTGAGATCATCATGGATTCCTACATGAGAGTTACTAAGCTTTGACTTAGTCAAAAGTCACATTTAACCGAGTGATGATAAAGGCTACAATCGGGTTTAGTGGTTTTCATGCAGAGGAATGTGAATGGTCAATATGTAATTTGTCCCTCACATTAGTAGAGAGATATTACTGGGCCCCTCGATGAGTGAGTCTGAGAAATGTATGGCCATACTATGATGGAAAGGAGTTTCCATTTCTATAGTCAGACTACTCAGGGATCGATAAAGTAATGGTCAGGAATAGGAGGATGACATTCTCCATGCCTCATCTTTGACCGAAATATCGTGTGACAAAAGGGACGTGATATGGTTATATGACATGTTGTATCGTATTGTCGATCCTTATAATAATTAGGTAGTCGTAATGTCTTGCTAGAGGCCACTTACGACTTGTGGGTTAGTATAGTCATTAGCCTACTGCCAACTTCGTATGGGCCTACAGGGTCGCACACAAGAATAGCCCAACACGAGCTATAATGTCCAGATTCATTGAATCTAAGATGCGCCTAAAATTCAATGAATACAATGTTTAATCTAGGATGAACGAATTTTAAATATATATTTATTATATACACATGTTGTGTGAATATTTATTTGATAAATATTTATATGTGTGTGTGTGTGTGTATATATATATATTTTGAAAAGAAAATTAATAATATTATATACACACATGTATTTTTGAAATACATAAATACATATATAATATATATTATTTGATAATATATATTATATGAAAATATTATATTATATATAAAATGTATATTATTTGATAATACATATTATATATATGATAATATTATATTGTTTGTAATATGATAATATTATATATTATATATATATATATAATATATTATTTGATAATATATATTAAATATATGATAATATTATTATATTGTGTATATATAAAGATATTATATGATAATATCTCAGATTTAATTTATAAAGATAAATTAAATCTAATTCGATTGGCTCTTTATTCTAATTAAATAAATAGGTTAAATTAAAACTGTTGGACATATTTAATTAGACCAGATTTATTTAATTAGCTTATCAAAACAATTAAGTGTTAATTGATATGATAATGATTTTGAAATTAATTAAGATTAATTTTCAAATATCCATCATAAAATAGATAACCCTAATAGTTATAAAAGGTGAGAGCTAGGGTTTTCTACGGATGATGAAAAAATGGAGAGCCGCCAGAAAACACTAGAGGGGCATTGGAGGCGCTAGCACGCTGCCAGTGTTGGGTCCTGTTCGTGTGGATACCAGTAGAGGGAGCTGATCTGAGTAGTTGGCTCCTTAAGATTGAAAAGGAAAAACTCAAAAAGGTACGACTCTTTCTAACTTGATTTAAATGTCGTTGATAGATCCGCAATTAGGATTGGTAAACTTTTGCAATTTTAAAATTTTAATTCTTCCGCTGTGTGACTACCAATCCTAATAGTGGCATCAGAGTGATAATTGAATATTTATTACACTCATTTGTATCTCTTGATTAATAAATTTAGATTGTTTAGTAATAAATAATGGGCTTTTATGCTTATTTGGGCTTTGAGTGTTCTATTGGATTTAACATATTTTAATAATAAAAATTCCAGATTTACAACCCTTCTCTATTTGGATCATAACTCTTGAACCAGATATCCGAATGATCTCATTCTTGTCTCATTTTTTAGATGATTCAGAGGGAAACAATTGATATGAAGACTTGAAGGGAAGATTCAGACAAGAGGATAGTCAAAATTGTAGTCAATGTTTTATGTATTTTTCTGGATTTTTATTGGGCCCAAATTTTGTAATGAAGCACCATTTATTATTAATTTCCGTTTTGGGCTGAATTGATGGGCTTTGACCCATGTGACAATTAGATTTTTACTTTGGTTAGCTGAAACAATAGGGCAGAATGGATTTGTGACGTTTTTGGATTAAAAGCAGAAGTTCTTAATTCTCTGAAAAATGTTCTTCATGTTCTTCGCGTTCTTCGTTCATTTTTTGGATTTTCCAGCCATGTCGGGCTAAGTTTCTGTGATTGACCTATGGATTGAGGATTCACGTTTCCAATCAGAGGACATACTTAAACCAGTAACATAACTCGTTTCTATTTACTCTAATCGGATTCGATTTCTGGAATAGTTCGAACGTTTATTTTAATATTCGGATTGGTATATCCCAAGGACACAGTTTGAATCGGGTTACAGTGATACTGTGCGATCGCATAGTAGTACGCCACGCATACGAACGGAACCTAGACTATCGTCTAGTTGAGAGATTTTCTGGACGAATACAGAGATTTTGGTTCGTCCAGAACCAATCACGAGTTCGTTATAATTTTCATCCGATGATGGTAGGAAACTATGAATCCCAATTCTAGGTCAGTCGTTTTAATCTATTTGGTCTAGTTCATTTTCAATTTCGGTCTTTAATTTGAGTTTATTGTTTGTTAATAGTTTAATTGAACCCCCCCAATCGATCATTGTTTCAAATGTTTTAGACTGCATGTAAATTCTGTGGGAAACGATCCAGGTTCTCTGTACTGCAAATTCTCATTGAAACTGGTTATTTTGCGAGAACTTGACAATTCTTGATCACAGAGCTAGGTCAATTGTGCATTTAAATTAAGTTTTATTGCTTATTGTGTGCTTATATATGTGATATATAAGTGGAACATGATTTTAGAAAGATTGAAGTCATAGTAGTAGTGCTGCAGATTTTTGTTTTTTTAGAGGCAGTATGATTGTGACGAATTTTTGAATGCCCAAATCTTGTCCAATAATCCTAAAAATTTATAGAATGAAAGTAGACATCCTAAGATTTAATTTGATATATAATATATATGATTTGGATCAGTACATTAGGAGATATCAATTTTTGAATTTAGGCTTTGAATCTGTGATGTTTTCTCTGGCAGCAAAGATTAATTAGTGTTTTAGGGACAGTGGACATATAATTTTATGAAAATTATATTTTTCATTGAAAATATACTTAAGGACGGTCAAATAGAGCTTTGAACCACTACAATTGGATTTTTTGAGATTTAATTATGATTTTTCAAATTAATATGAAAAATATGACAGCTTAGTGAGACTGCTGTAGCTAATTGTTCGTAGCTCAATCACGACATTTATTACTTTTCATATTGTATGAATTGTTGATTGTTGTGGTTTACTTCTCCAAATTGTTTGGGTATGGTGAACAACATGGCTTTAGTTTTTACAAGAGTTGTAATATTTAAATACGGCCTGCGTGCCGTGCCTTCCTCTAAATAGTCTCAATGTACATTCTCTTCTCATCTCACTCCCCTCGTATGTTTAAATGATGTTTCTCTCAATGTATTTCTTTTTCTTATTTAGAGAAGTCCTCTCATTGGCTTGGGAGGATTTTAGGTTAGGCAAGCCATGTTGTATCACGTTTGAATTATGCTCTTGATTAAATCATTGCATACATACTTTTGCGTTTATATGTATTTATTTGTATGAGATACAACCACGATTGCATTCATATAAACAAAAGTAATTGATTAAGCCCTCTAAATAAAATCTTAAGTCATAATTCCATCAATTAATGAATACTTGTTAAAACCTAGATCGCTCAATTGTAGGTTCCACCAAATTGGATGCATTTGAGTTATCTTGGTGAAACAAGCATAAGTAATGGTGCTATTCACAATGATTCATTATTGTTTTGACTTAATTGAGATTAGCAAAATGGTTTTGGGTCTCAAGGAATTAGATGGGATTAAACATGCTAGATCATATGATGATCAAATCCCATAAAGATCCAAGAGTTACATATGATGTAATTGGTAAAGAGGTTACCTACCTAAATAACTTGAATTTAAGCGTCATGCCAAAGCGGACTTAAATTTAAGCGAAATATGGATCTTAGCCTACTAATTATAGCATTGAGGGTTGTTAATTTAGTGGGAGATTACAAAATAACTTTGCATATTTTAATTGTAGAATCATGTCGACTAGTAACACTACTAGACTATCATTGCGATTAGTCCTTGAGAAGGACAAAATTTCTTAACTGGTTTAGGAACTTGAAAATTGTTCTCAAGCAGGAAACAAAGGCATATGTTTTAGATCAACCTATTCCTAAAGAGCCTGCAACTAATGCTCCAAGAGCTTAGAAAAATGCTTACACGAAGCATAAGGATGACTCTATGAATGTAGGTTGCCTAATGCTTGCAATTATGGTTCTAGAGCTCCAAAGAGATATAGAAATTTTAGAGGCTCATGAGATAATTGTGCATCTCAAGGAAATGTTCCAGCAATAGGCAATGCAAGAGAGGTATGATACCACAAAGGCCTTACATTCCTACAAGATGGCTGAAGGTGCATCAATTAGTATTCATGTGTTAAAGATGAAAAGCTATATTGATGACCTTGAGAGGCTTGGATTTCCCATGAGCCGGGAGTTAGCTATAGATTTGATCTTGAACTCACTCCTGAAAGTTATGACCGATTTGTCATAAACTATAACATGAACAACATGGAGAAATCAATTTCTAAATTACATGGGATGCTCAAAGCTATTGAGCATAACATTTAGAAAAGCCCAGTATTGTTTTGATGGTTCAAAATGGAAATGGTATTAAAAGGAAAGGTATGAGCAAGGAAAGGGAAATGGCTCAGGTGGTAAGACCAAAGAGTCAAACAAGCCTGAAACTAAGCCTATAGCCAAGAAGGTAAAGCCGCCAAAGGAAGGAGTATGCTTCTTCTACAATGAAACCGTTCATTGGAAGAGGAATTGCAAACTCTACCTCGAAGATCTGAGAAGAAAAACAAAAAAGGATCAAGTCAATCGATTTGAATCCAACTTTCCTATGGCATTATCATCTATGCTATATAAATGAGAAACACATTTCTAAACTCCATCAAGATGGATTTTCTTAAATCATTTGATTTTGAATCATATGATACATGTGAATCTTGCTTATTAGGAAAGATGACAGAGGCACCTTTTACTGGGTATAGTAAGAGGGCCACTGATTTAATGGGCCTCATACATATAGATGTATGTGAACTAATGAATACAGCTGCCAGAGGAGGTTATATGTACTTTATTACATTTGTGGATGACTTTAGTAGATATGGACATATCTATATAATGAAACAAATTTGAATCTTTTGAAATGTTCAAAATATTCCAAAATAAAGTACAAAAACCAACTTGGAAAAATAATTAAAGCACTTCGATCTGATCGAGGTGGTTAATATTTGAGCTAAGAGTTTATTGACCATCTTAAGAGTTGTGGGATAGTCTCACAATTAACTCCTCTAGAAACACCACAATGGAATGACGTTTCTAAGTAGAGGAATCGAACACTATTAGATATAGTTTGATATATGATGAGTTAAACAGATCTTTTACCGTCCTTTTGGGGCCATGCCTTAGAAATAGCTGCGTTCACACTAAATCGTGTTCCATCGAAGGTAGTTGGAAAGATACCATATGAGATATGGACTGGGAAGAATCCCAGTTTGTCTTTTCTCAAAATTTGGGGATGTGAGGTTTATGTTAAATAACAAGCCTCTAATAAATTATCACACAAATCCTCAAAGTGCCTTTTTGTGGGGTATCCTAAGGAAACTAAGGGATACTATGTCCATAATCCCACCGACAATAAAGTATTTGTTATCCAAAACAGTATCTTTCTAGAAAGGGAGTTTATCTCTAAAAGAACCAGTGGGAGAAAGGTACATCTCAAAAAGTTTGAGAGTACAAGATAGCACATAACCATAAGTGGAAAATAGTGAAGACTAACAACAAGTTGTTGAGCCTCCTCAAGTAACACAAGGCCCACAAAGGTTTGATAGGACATGACATCAGCCTCAGAGATATGGATTTCTGATTACTGGAAGTCGTAATGTGTTGCTCATTGAGCAGAATGAGCCAACCGCCTATCTAGAAGCCATAATGGGACTAAACTCTGAGAAATGACTAAATGTCATAAAGTCTGGAATGCAATCCATGTACGACAATTAGGTATGGACCTTAGTTGTCGATCCACTTAAAGGTGTAAAAACCATTGAGTGCAATCAGGTTTTTAAGGAGAAAACTGACATGGATAGCAAGATAAATGTCTTCAAGGCATGACTGGTTGCAAAAGGATTCACTCAAACTCATGGTGTAGACTATGATGAAACGTTTTCCCCAGTTGTAATGGCCAAATCAATCAGAATCCTTCTTGCCATTACATCATATTATGACTATGAAATATGGTAGATGGACATCAAAATGGCCTTCCTTAATGGAAAGCTCCTTGAGGATGTGTACATGACACAACCTGAAGGTTTCATGCGTTCAAAGAATTTTGGTAAAGTATGCAAGCTTCAAAGATCCATTTATGGAATAAAGCAAGCATCTCGGAGTTGGAATCATTGTTTTGATGAAGTAGTCAAAGAGTTTGAATTCATTCAAAACATTGATAAAACATTGTGTTTACAAGAAGGTTAGTGGGAGCACAGTTATATTTCTAGTGCTTTATGCAAATGACATCCTACTCATTGGGAATGACATTCCTACCTTGCAGAGTGTCAAGTCTTAGTTAGGGAAGTATTTCTCAATGAAAGACTCAGGTGAAGCCCTTTATATCCTAGAGATTAGGATCTATAGAGATAGATCCAAGAGCCTAATAGGCCTAAGTTAGAGTAGTGAGGTCATTGGACTGCTGTCAAGAATATCCTAAAGCACCTGAGAATAACTAAGGACTTATTCTTGGCATATAGTGGATTGGATGATGAGCTCTGTGTAATTGGTTATACAGATACAAGTTCCTAAACTAACCTAGATGATCATAGATTGCAATATAGATATATATTCCTTTTGAATAGTGGTGTAGTAAGCTAGAAAAGCTATAAGTAAAGTACTGTAGAAGATTCTGCAATAGAAGCTGAGTATATAGCAGCATCAGATGCAGCTAAAGAAACTGCTTGGATTAGAAAGTTCGTTATTGAACTAAGGATGGTACCTACCATCCTAAATCTATTAGATTTGTTCTGTGACAATAGCGAAGCTATTGATGACCAAACATATACTCAGACGATTTTATCTTATCAGAGAAATCAATTATAGAGGTGATATAAAAAATATGTAAAGTAGCAGGAGAAGACAATGTTGCTAATCCTCTTTCTAAGCCGCTTGCACAGGCAAAACATGAGGGTCATGTTAGGACAATGTGAATTAGATGAACTAATGATTGTACCTAGTGCAAGTGGGAGGATGTTGGAAATTGTGCCCTAGGGGCCAATCATTGTACTTTGAATAATTGTTATTCAATGAATTTCTCCATTTAGTTATCACATTATTCGCATGTTCACTGTGATAACTGTATCCTTAGATAAATCATAATGATTGTCCTAAATGTCCCTAGTCGGTCATCTATATAAGAGCAAAGATGAAATAAGACCAGTATGACTTTGATAAGGTATGAGGATACGAATCAAAGTCTTAGGCACTTGTAGGAGTACAAGGTGCTGGACCGACCCGCTATGAGAAAGCTGCATGGATCAAGTTATAAGCTTATCTCATGTATAACCACGTCACAATGCCCTTTGACCTGAGATCATCATGGATTCCTACATGAGAGTTACTAAGCTTTGACTTAGTCAAAATTCACCTTTAACCGGGTGATGATAAAGGCTACAATCGGGTTTAGTGGTTTTCATGCAGAGGAATGTGAATGGTCAATATGTAATTTGTCCCTCACATTAGTAGAGAGATATTACTGGGCCCCTCGATGAGTGAGTCTGAGAAATGTATGGCCATACTATGATGGAAAGGAGTTTCCATTTCTATAGTCAGACTACTCAGGGATCGATAAAGTAATGGTCAGGAATAGGAGGATGACATTCTCCATGCCTCATCTTTGACCGAAATATCGTGTGACAAAAGGGACGTGATATGGTTATATGACATGTTGTATCGTATTGTCGATCCTTATAATAATTGGGTAGTCGTAATGTCTTGCTAGAGGCCGCTTACGACTTGTGGGTTGGTATAGTCATTAGCCTACTGCCAACTTCGTATGGGCCTACAGGGTCGCACACAAGAATAGCCCAACACGAGCTATAATGTCCAGATTCATTGAATCTAAGATGCGCCTAAAATTCAATGAATACAATGTTTAATCTAGGATGAACGAATTTTAAATATATATTTATTATATACACATGTTGTGTGAATATTTATTTGATAAATATTTATATGTGTGTGTGTGTGTGTATATATATATATTTTGAAAAGAAAATTAATAATATTATACACACACATGTATTTTTGAAATACATAAATACATATATAATATATATTATTTGATAATATATATTATATGAAAATATTATATTATATATAAAATGTATATTATTTGATAATACATATTATATATATGATAATATTATATTGTTTGTAATATGATAATATTATATATTATATATATATAATATATTATTTGATAATATTATTATATTATGTATATATAAAGATATTATATGATAATATCTCAGATTTAATTTATAAAGATAAATTAAATCTAATTCGATTGGCTCTTTATTCTAATTAAATAAATAGGTTAAATTGAAACTGTTGGACATATTTAATTAAACCAGATTTATTTAATTAGCTTATCAAAAGAATTAAGTGTTAATTGATATGATAAGGATTTTGAAATTAATTAAGATTAATTTTCAAATATCCATCATAAAATAGATAACCCTAATAGTTATAAAAGGTGAGAGCTAGGGTTTTCTACGGATGATGAAAAAATAGAGAGCCGCCAGAAAACCCTAGATGGGCATTGGAGGCGCTAGCACGCTGCCAGTGTTGGGTCCTGTTCGTGTGGATACCAGTAGAGGGAGCTGATCTGAGTAGTTGGCTCCTTAAGATTGAAAAGGAAAAACTCAAAAAGGTACGACTCTTTCTAACTTGATTTAAATGTCGTTGATAGATCCACAATTGGGATTGGTAAACTTTTGCAATTTTAAAATTTTAATTCTTCCGCTGTGTGCCTACCAATCATAACAAGATTAGCAACTCTATGCCAAACTGAACAAAATGTGAGTTTTGGCTTTCAGAAGTTAAATTTATAGGCCATATAGTCTCACAAGAAGGGGTCTCAAAGGATCCTAGCAAAGTGGAAGTAGTACTGAATTGGAAAAGACTAGAGAATGTTGCTAAAAAATATGCAGTTTTCTGGGTCTTGTCAAATGATTTATATAGCGTTTCTCTAATATTGTTTTGCCTTTCATAAGGCTGACATGAAAACTTAACATTCTGTATGGGATAATAGTTGTGAGAGGAGCTTCATAGAGCTGAAGGAGAGATTGACAACAATATTGATGTTGATAATTCCTGATCTGCAATTGACCTGTGTGGTCTCAATTTGTAATTGACTTGTATGGTCTATAGTAATGCAAGCAAAGATGGATTGAGATTTGTCCTAATGCATCAGGATAACATTATGGTGTGAGCCTCTCGTTAGTTGAAGCCTCATGAACTAAAGTATCCCACTCACGAATCTTGAGAGAGCAATAGTTGTGTGTGCACTAGAAATCTGGAGACATTATTTCTACAGGGTAACCGTAGAGTTGTATTGCGACCATAAGAGCTTGGAAATATCTATATGACCAGAAAGAGTTGAGTGTGAGATAGCGCAGATAGATGGAGTTGCTTAAAGATTACAACTTGGAGATTAAATATCATCGAGGAAAAGCCAATGTGGTTGCAGATGCCTTGAGCTATAAGACAGTGCAGGCAGTAGCCCTAATGGTTTGAGAGCAAAAACTGATCAAAACTTTTAGGATCTCAATTTTTCTAATCAAATTTTGATTAGTGACAGTAATATTAATCAGGAAGAAAATGACATGAGAGCAATAATCGAGAAAGTCAAGAAACTCTTGGCTTGTATGTTATACAATGGCTTTGCGTATAAGCATTTGCCATAACATGTATTCTTTTAAGGAATATATGGACTTATTGTGAGATGCCCTAAGACCTTATGGACCAGTGTGTCCATAGGCTGGCGTGAGTATTCAGAATATAATAGGCAGACACCTATGAGATTATATGACTGAGAACACACACTTTGGTACAATATAAGACGGGCATACGCTCGTGTACTATTGAGACCGGAGATACCCAATGTTTGGAATAGACCAATGGTCCAATATTTATGATTAAGAAATGCTATCGTGATATTTGTTGTGACCTGATGGTTTGTCTAATATGCCTTATGGACATTACATAAATATAGTAGTGGCTTGAGAAACAGGTGATAAAGCCTATAATGTGTTCATAATTATTGTTGGACTGTGTGACCTGGGGTTGTAAGACTCAATATGCATTCAACATAAATAGTGGGCTATAAGTCCAAAGACCATAAAACCTTTTGGACTGGTGTGTCCTTAGGACGACAAAATTGATGAGCATTCAAATTGTAACGAGCAGATGATTGAGGTAGTAAGACTCAGTATGCAAGTTGGTATTAGGAAAAGGCCCTGGGCCATAAGACCAGTGTGCTTAGTGTGTTGGTTGTTGCCTAACGCTATGGTATTGTACTAATAAGTCTAAGGAATGTACTCTGATAGATTACTGAGGGTTATTTAGAGCTAATTCTGGGGACTCCAGACTCATAGTATGAGAACCACCGATGCTCGACATTTGTGAGACCCATAATGATTTGAGCCACATGCTCCGTGAGCTCACATAAGAAAAAGGAAGGCTGAATAATAAGACGTGATTCCTCGAGATATAGTTGAATCTATACAATGCTTGAAATTTTGAGGACGAAATTTTATTGACGGGGGGAGAGCTGTAACACCCCAAATTTTATTTACCAAAAATCCTTGAATATGTTAATATATTTAATGGAATAAACTGGTGAATTTTGGTACACTTGAAGTAGCCAAAATAATGAAAATAGTGATTATATGAAATTTTTGGCTAAAAGAGACATAAAGCCCAATTTTTGACTTCATAAAAGCCTAATATTATGGCCAAAAATTAAGTAAGGAAGAGCACAATTTTTTACCCAAAATACATTAGACAATTCGGCCAAAAGAAAAGGGAAGAAGAAAATGGCAATTAGTTCAAAAATTCAAGAAAATGTAAGGGTAAAATGGTCATTTGGTTAATAAAAATAAAAAGCCAATATTTCCTCTTAAACTATGTGTAAATTCAGTTAAGAAGGAGAAGGGAAAGAGAGCATGTGATTTTTCCATCTAATAGGACATGTGAAAGGCTTAAAATTCATATGGAAAATGGAGGAAGAAAAAATTGCCAAGTGTAATGTTTTAATAATAAAATAATACTAAAATTGAAAAGGTGGGAGATGACTAATATAAGAGCATTTTAGCTCTTCCAAGCCCTTCATTTTCGGCCAAACATAGAGAAAGAAGAGAGAGAAGAAGCTTAGGCAAAATAAGAACAAAGAGAAGACAAGGGGAAGCAAGAAGCAAAATCAAGGTAAGAAAGTCGTAAAATTCATGTGTTCTTGCTTCTAATCACTTGTAAATCTTCTCTAATCTTTAAATCCATCTTGGAAACATGTAAAGTAAGAGAAAAATCAAGAGAAAGAAGAGGAGGAAGGGACGACCTAGAGAAAGAAAGAAGGAGAAAGCAAGGTAAGCGTGAGAACTTATAATCTCTTGATGATTTAAGATTGTTCTTGGTGTTTTGGCTGATTGTGTGGCTTGGATTGGCTTAGTTTTTGTGATTTATGATGCATGAACCCTAAGGGGAGATGCTGCTCAAACTTTGATTAATCATATGCAAATGGTGTTTAAGTTGTTAAACAAGTGATTAGAGGTGAAAGGAATATGTTTTGTTGATTACAACTTTAAAATCATGAAATTCCATTTTCCCCAATTTTTGTTGAATTTCTGCTAGGGGCTTGTTTGCTGTGTTTGAGCTAGAATTTCATGGATTTGATGATTTCATTGTGTTTAGAATGAAAAATTGTGTAGGGTACATGTGAAAAATGTAATTTAGAGGCTTTAGGGTTTAAAATGACAATTTTGCCCCTAAAACCCTAAGTAGTGGCTGATAATTGAATATTTATTACACTTATTTGTATCTCTTGATTAATAAATTTAGATTTTTTAGTTAATAAATAATGGGATTTTATGCTTATTTGGGCTTTGGGTGTTTTATTGGATTTAACATATTTTAATGATAAAAATTCCAGATTTACAACCCTTCTCTATTTTGATCATAACTCTTGAACCAGATATCTGACTGATCTCATTCTTGTCTAATTGTTTAGATGATTCAGAGAGAAACAATTGATATGAAGAGTTGAAAGGAAGATTCGGACAGTCAAAATTGTAGTTAACGTTATATGCATTTTTCTGGATTTTTATTGGGACCGAATTTTGTAATGGAGCACCATTTTTTAGTTATTTTTTTTGTTTTGGGCTGAACTGGTGGGCTCTGATCCATTTGTCAATTAGGTTTTTACTTTAGTTAGCTGAAACAATGGGGCAGAGGACGTATTAGACAATTTTGGATTGAAATCAGAAGTTAAGAATTCTTTGTAAAATATTCTTCATGTTCTTCGCATTCTTTGTTCATTATTCAGATTTTCCAGCCATGTTCGGTTAAGCTTCTGTGATTGACCTATGGATTGAGGATTCACATTTCCAATCAGAGAACATGCTTAAACCAATGACGTAACTCATTTCTATTTACTCTAATCAGATTCGATTTCTGGAAATAGTTTGAATGTTTGTTTTAATGTTCGGATTGGTACATCCTAAGGACATAGTTCGAATCGGGTTACAGTGATACTGTGTGATCGCACAGTAGCACGCCACACATACGAATAAAACCTAGACGATCATCTAGTCAAGGGATTCTCTGGACGAATGCAGAGATGTCAGTTCGTCCAGAACCAGTCACGAGTTTCGTTATAAATTCTTCGTTCGATGATGGTAGGAAACTATGAAATCCCAATTCTAGGTTAGTCATTTTAATCTGTTTGGTCCAAGTCATTTTTAATTTCTGTCTTTAATCCGAGTTTATTGTTCGTTAATAGTTTAATTAAAAAAAACCCCTAATCGATCATTGTTCGACTGTTTTAGACCGCATGTGAATTCTGTGGGAAACAATCCAGGTTCTCTATCCTGCAAATTCTTATCAAAAATGGTTATTTTGCGAGAACTTAACAATTCTCGATCAGTGGTTTTCAAGGGTAAAATTGAAATAAAGTGTGAATGTGTCAAAACTGAGGTCAAAAATAGATTTTACACGTGAAATTGTGTAGGAATAGCCTGTGTCATAATTTTTGGAAAAATACAACTATACAGGGTATAAATGGAATTAGATTGGATTCCTTAATGGCATTTTGGTCATTTTGTATTTTGAGTAAAGATAACCAACTTTATGAGTCTTAGGCTAAGGTATGAATGCGTAATAACTCATTTGTTATCAATTTAGAAGTTTTAGGATTTGACATGTGCTCGAGCCGGACAAAAGTTAAAGGACTAATAGTAGCTGGGCAATCGGAAAGGAGTCCAAGTAGTAACTCTATCTCTCATATTCTATTTGAATGTTAATATGCATTATTTGCCATGTTCTTTGCAATGATATGTGAATGGCGGTAAATCGTAGAGTTGGGTGTGGGAAAAGCACAAGTACCTCTTGGCCAGTGGGTACCCAGTCTTGGTCGGCCAATGTGATTGATGAGATTCCTCGCTATGGTGTGGGAAAAACACAAGTACCACCCTATGGGAACATCACAAGTACTATGAGGCCAGTAGGACCCAGCTGAGGCAAGTACAGACAGGTTGTTGCCTGTTTCGGAATATTCATATGGCAAGTAGGGACATGTTGGCAAGTAGGGACAAGGCGATCATTTTGATCTAGACAAAATCATCACTTTAATCTTGAACATTGATTGACAGACATGTACACAACATTTTTATCTGCTACATCATATACTGCATTACATGTTTACCTGTCGTATTTTATATGATTGATAGCATGTTACTACTGAGATTCGTTTGAATATCACCCTTTCCATAATTCAAAATTTATTCAGCTAGAGGATGCGTCTTTAAGGGAAATGTTATGGTCACTGGCAACTGAGGGTTCCGGTCCAAAGCAAGAGTTTAGAGTTGGTTATATGTGTCCTTTTTATGTATTTTGGGTTTTGTAATTTACTATATACAAACCTTGTGGGGATTTCCTATAATGTAATCAAGAATTTTATATCAGTATAATTTTACTATTTATGTATGCCCATTAAACTATGCATTAATATTCTGATAAATTTTAAAATATTAAGGGGTTTGACAGATTCCTTGCAAGAAGTATAAACACCCACGACTGCGATTTGTCATAGGGAGTTTGGTAATTTTATATAGGAATCCACTTTCCATTGGATAAACTTTGAACACCAAAAAATATTTGGTTAATCTTTCCCTGCTCAACAATCAGATCTGAAAAAACAAGATCTTTAAAATCTATAGTTAGATAAGCAGAACGATAGTAGCAGATCATGCAGCAATGGAAAACAGAGCTTAGGGAGGAAATTCTACAGATAATAGGTGCGTGATATTCCCCTTTCATGATTATTTGATCAAAGCAGTGATAATTGGAAAAAAACTCAAGGCTTTTGTTAACCCTTGCTAAGATATTTTGTCTCGAATATTCCTTTAGGTGAAAGCTTGTGAAAGTTTTGGTCAGTAAAATGCCATAGGTTTCCTTAAGATGTCAAACATTTTTTTAATATTTTCACATGTATTGGCTGAATTATTTTTTTCCACATCATCTAATCCAGTCAGCATCCACATAAGCATTTTATACGACATTAATGCCACGTGAGAAAAATTAACAACGTCAATCACACTTGCAAGTCCTTTTCAAACTATAGGGATTAATGGTTTTAAATAGAGTAAACTTCAGGAACCAAAATCACGAGTTTTAAACTTTAGGGACTAAAATCAAAATGAAGGTGAGTATAAGGACTAAACATTTTATTAACCCATATATTATTCATAACACTCCCCCTTGGATGTCCATGACTAAAAATGTCCCTTATTAAAAACTTCAACTAAAAAAAGCTCAGTAGGATAAAAACTTAGCAGAAGAAAAAGAGTACATTGTTTATTAATACATTTGATAGTATTGCCTGCTAGGAAAATCCAGTGGGAAAAACCATAGACAAGGGAAAAAGGGTACAACATGCATTAACTCCCCTTCTTGACAATATCAGTTGATCGATATCTCTAAGTCTACGAAGTCTGATGCCATGAACGAGCTTTTCAAAGATTGTATCAGGAAGTGACTTAGGGAATAAATTTACTAGATTTTTACTTGAATGGATTTGCTAGATATCAATTTCACCACCCTTTTGAAGGTTACGAGTAAAGAAGAATTTTGGTGAAATATGTTTTGTTCTATTTCCCTTGATGTACCCTCCCATTAGTTGTGCAATACATGTAGTATTATCCTCATATAGGATTGTTGGGGTCATTTTACTAAGAGATAAACTACAAGTGGTTCTTATTTGATGTATTGTTAATCTTAACCATACATATTCTTGACTTGCTTCATGCATTGCTATAATTTCTACATGATTAGATGATATGGTTGATATAGTTTATTTGATATATCTCCATGAAATAATTATGCCACCACTTGTGAATGAATACCCTGTTTGTGATTTACTGTCATGTGGATAAGATGAAAACCCAGTATCTGTATAGCTAACAAGTTCCTGCTTGGGTACATTTGAGTAGAATAACCCTATATCCATTGTACCTATAAGATAATGAATAATGTGCTTGACTCTATTCCAATTTCTTCGGGTTGGTGAAGAACCATATCTTGCTAATAAATTCACATCAAATGATATGTCAAGTTATGTATGATTAGTAAGATACATTAATGCTCCAATTGCACTGAGATATGGTATTTATAGACCAATAGTTCTTCATCACCTTCTTCACTAATTTTTTGAGGTCTAAAATTGTCCTCATCTTCCTTGAAAGATCTTACAACCACTGGAGTATATAGTGGATATGATTTATCTATATAAAAATGCTCTAGGACCTTTCTTGTGTAAGTTTCTGGATATAAAAAGATTCCATTTTTCAACTACTCAATTTGTAATCCAAGGAAAAATTTTGTTCTTCCTATGTCCTTCATTTCAAATTCTTTCTTCAAGCAATTAATTGCCTTATCAAGCTCTTCAGGAGTTTTAATAATGTTTATATCATCAACATAAACAACAGTTATAGCAAACTCATTTCCAGATCTATTCATAAAGATGCATGAGCATATTGGACCATTTTTATATCCTTCCTTTAATAGATATTCACTGATTCGATTATACCACATATACCTAGATTGCTTCAATCCATATAGGGACTTGTAAATCCTTCCCTTAAAACTCGATTCTCCATACACTCAATCAAATCTTTTGATAATGAATAATACTATGACATAAAAGGGAAAACTTAAACTCGAAGGTCTACCATCATAGAAAAGATTACAACTCATCTTTCAAAAGTTAATCATGGTAGAAAAAGAGTTCAACTAACCATTTAAAAATACTACAATGATAATAAAGGATTTAAATAACTGCAAATATCTATCTATGATGGAAAATAATATGCTAGTCATTTAAAATTTATCATGGATGATAATACATTTCTCATTGCTTCTCAAATCAAATCATATATAATTAATCAAAACCCTTGGGCTTTGGACTTCTCTAAGTCCAAAACATGATCATTCAACTACAAGCCCAATATTAAACTCAATTATCAAAATACTTAAATAACAATTTTCTCAGATATTTACTTGAGTTACTTATCTATGATAGAAAATAGTATGATCCAAGCCACAATATCACATCAGAGTATGCAGTATGAGCCCTACAGTGGCATTATATAATAATTCATCACATAAATAGAAAGGAGGAGGCTTTACAAAAATTATCATAATAATCAAGCCTCTAGATCCTTTCCCGCAGCACAATAACAATTACTTGAAAAATGTTAAATCAACGTGGTGAGACAAAAAGCCTTAATAACTAGCTATCCAACTCATAACATATGCTAATATGTTCTCATGAGGTGCCATGTAGAACAATTTATATAACAAAGTATTAAAGGTATATAATTCACAAACTTCCAAATCACAAATTCCATTTCGCATAGAGATATAATTCACAAAATTCTATATTACACATTCTATTTCGCAAACTCCATATCATAAATTGCATATCACAAACTCCATATCTCAAATTCTGTGTCATAACAGCTATATCACAATTTTCGTACATAAATTATGTATCACAATTTTCATATCACAATTTGTATACCTTTCATTTCACAATAGCTATATCATAATTTCCATACACAATTCCGTGTTACAATAGTTATATTACAATTTTGTATAACTATTCCCAAGTTGCCTCCCCTCAATCCAACCATGTTGATATGATTAGTTTTGATGATGTCAAATCTTAAGAGCAAAAGGTTTGCATAATGTAATTATCTCCTATATTGACTAACTACTTTTAATGTGAAATATCTTGTATATTAGTCAAGCAAAGAGAGAAGATGTTAAGTTGGATTATGGTGAATGATCAAGAAAAAGATTAAGAAGATATTGGAGATTGAAGTTATCATCTATGAGGAGAAGAAGCTAAGAAAAGAAAGAATTTATTGAGCTAGATTTTGAAGAAAGACTAAAAGGAAGAAGAAGAAGGAGAAAGAGATTGAAGATAATAGTCAAGAAATACAAGGAGTTATCAAAAAGGATTATGGAAATTAATCAAGAAGAAGAAGATATTGAAGAAAGAAGAACTTGAAAGATTTAATGGGAATATCAAATATTTAAGCTCTTAGATGAGATATTGGAGGTCTCTATGGTCAAATAGAGGTTGGAATGAGTCAATTCAAAGCAAAAATGACTTATATGGAAGTTATACCAACTTACTCAAGCGATCACTTGAGTAGCACCTCCAGAGATGATCACTCAAGTAATTTTCCTCATCACTAGCAGCATCACTCGAGTGATGTCATACTGATGACTACTATGTTATGCTTTGTTTTCATTCAGTATGATAGAGATTTGATATTTGGTACATATCTCTCAAACCACATATCCGATTAATATGAAACTTATTTCATATGAAACTAGACTTCAAATGCCACACATAGACACTAAGATCAAGATCAACATACTTCAGATGAAAGAGTATGGGTTTTGGAATATGATACTCGAAATCAATACTATATTTCAAAATAGGTTCAATACTTTGGACATATATCATATACCACAACTTTGATTTAGCTAAAACTTGTTTTATATGAAACTAGACTTTTTGGACATATAGTTTGTGCTAAAAGAGTTTCAGATGAAAGAGGTATAAACTTTGAAATTGGTGCTTGAAATCAACATTGTGTTCTAGACCAAACATTTCAAATTGGATCATAACTTTTGGAATACAATGTATTTGGGATCGATTCTAGTTACTATGAAATGCATACTTTATGAGTTTTCTGATGAAAGGTCATTTGTATTATTTGGATTCAAAATCTTATCACTAGCCTAGCAGTGCAGTGATACTGAAAGTGATCTCATTTTTTTAAGTATAAAATCACTCAAGTGACCACTCGAGTGATCCCATTTTAAGATCACTAGCAGAGCACTCGAGTGATACATTAAGTGATATATTTAAATCACTCGAGTAATGCCATTTGTGGATCAGTAGCAAAACACTTGAGTGATCCATCCAATGATAAATAATGCTTTCCCAGAAAAAAAAAGCTTCACTTCAAAACTTCTGAAAATCATTGGAATGATTATGTAACTTATTCTTCTTCCTTCTAATCACTCTAACTCTTCTTTATATTAGTGCTTAAGTATTTTTTAGGTGATCAAATAAGGATTAACACATAAATTGGAAAGAGCACTTTTGTGTCAAAAGCTTCCAATGGCCATTTCAACATTCATTTTTTGTAAGCCTTAACGAGAAGAAGAAAAGCTTAACAGTCGTCAATTTTCATCAACTATAACTAAAAGAGAATTCAAAGCTTATGACAAATGCAACAATGTCAAAATGCTAAAATCATGAATCATCCACTTCAACCTAAATACTCTATGTTATTTTCTAGCTTTAATAACATTTACCTTAAAGAGGGAGATTATTTATATTGCACTTCAGTGTTCATCTTATTCACTTCTGAGAGAGAAGATTGATTGTAATCATTCATCATCAAGGTTGTATCCTTAAAAGTGTGTAAGGGAGAGTAACTTGGTGAGAGATTTGTAAACAGCTTCACAAGTGGCCAGGTAAACTTTTGGGATTGTAAAGGCTTATCTTGTGCCCGGATTAAACAAGAAGATAATGGATTAAAAATTTCAATTGGAGCTTGGGGATTGGATGTAGATTATCAAGGATTGGACCAAAACAGTATAAATCACAGTTTGCATATTCTCTTTCCTTATCTCTTATATTTCTAGCATACTTGATTTGTTTAATTGATTGTAGTTTTATGGATCATTATATTCATATTTACTATTTTCACTAAGATGCAAAAAGATTTTCAAAATTCTTAAGTAATTATTTTACACCCAATTCACCCCCTTGGGTGTCAGCCGATTCTAACAAACCAAACTGCCTTATTTCTGTTAACTAGATCTATAGGCTAAGTTACTATCCATGTCACTGGCCACTTAAAAGCTCATTGTTCATGCGATGAGGACCGGCCAAAATCCATAGAACATATGCCCAAACTATGGGTCTTTTACTCTCGTTGAACCAGTAAGGTAGTCACTCATTGAACTAGTGGGACAGTCCTTTATTGAACTAATGGAACAATAGAAAGCCCGTCAGTGTGTACAATGGATGCTATACCATGTAGTAGAACAAACTACTCCATCTTATCCCAATTCAATCATTACAATAATTATCAATAAATTGCTCAGCGAGAATTTCTCAAGATTTTCACATTGATACAATGCTATTTAAATTATCTTCATATACATGTCATAATATCTCAATTTTTGACTCTCTCTCTCTCTCTCACACACACACACACACACACACACACACATATATATATATCACAATTCAAATGATAAGGTTCCATAAGACAATTTCAATCAAAATACTCATCAATATCATGATATCTTTCTATATCTCAATAAACATTTCAAAATACTCATTGACATATTTAATCAATATCAATATATTATTTTCATTCTCATAATCATTTCACAAAATACTCAAATAATATACCAACACACATAACAAGTGGAAAGCGGTTACCTCTCTCCAAAGCAAAGAGTACCACAATTCTTATGAAGCCCCGTGTTTAACCAAAACTAAGGAGAGTCTACATAATATATGTGAATATTCATTAATAAGATGATAACTAATATAACGATTTACAATTGGTAACTAGACTCCTAACCTTTACTTGTTCCTTTGAAACATCCTTAATATATCTACCATTCATATATTTACCATCCTAAAAATATTCTCCCTATTCTTCCACTTTATTATACTTCATTAAAATTTTTAACTAACTTCCAAATACTCACTTAAATTGTAATTTCCCAATTCTAATATCAAATGCTCAAGTTCATAATTATCATCCCTTAACTAAATCATTCATTTTTTTAGAACTTTCAATTCAAGACTTGCAGAAGAATTCCACAATTCCAAATATTTCATAACCTTTTAATTACTCCCAAATCTCTTGAAAAAGCTACAAGAAAATCTATAAGTTACAATTTCACTATTTTTCCAAAATTTCCCTTTTTTCTAAGTAAGGATTTCAAGTAATTAATGGTAACTCACATCAAGTCCAATCCCTTAGAAAATTTTACTTTATAACTAAAATGATTCCTTAGCCAAACAATGTCCATATTGCTTATTCCAAAAATACCTCATAAATTGACAATAATTCCTCCATAAATAGAAAATCCACTTAAACTTATAATTTAACCACAAAATCAACTTTAAACAAGTATTTCTAAGCTACTCATGACTATTATCAAAGTTTCAACCAAGAATTTACTCTAAAAACTAAAATCCCTCTTCTCTCATTTAAGGTTCTATAACACCCTTCATTTATGCCCCTTTTGTAAAACCCCTTAGTAATTCAACATTTAATAGAGTACCAACACAGAGTTCAGTGGGCATACATAAATAATATAAATATACTGATATAAATTTTTTGATTAAATTACAGGAAATCCCTACAGGGTTTGTACATAGTAAAACTACAAAACCCAAAAATACATAAAAAGCACATAGATAACTAACTCAAAACTTTTGCTCTGGACTGGAACCCTCAATTGCTTGTGATATCTTATTTCCTAAAGCCTCAGATGAGAACAAAAGAATAGTGAAATCATTCATGAAACCAGGATTACGTCCCCGATTAGGAAATATCGAAAAACTTTCACAAATTCCAAACCTATCTTAGGACTTGAACCTAGGATTGAAAAATATTTTCGAGGCTAGTAAAATTTCTCAAACCATTTTCACAAACATTCATTAATCTCACTAAGTCTCACCGCGCTCTTCTTTTCATTTTATCAGAGTTTGCAAGCGTCTCTCTGCTTAGTTCTCATGTTTCATACCTTGATTATGGTTCATTAATTATCGGAAGCGTAATATAACTAAACCGTTCTTTAAATCGTCTGCTGGCATTACCAGTTTAACTATTGTAACATGTCAGAGTTACAAGATATTTATAGTATATACATGCCCAAAATATGCAAAGTACACATAAAAGACAACCAGCAAAACTAAAGTCTTCAGTGTTCAAGCCTCTAGCCATCCGCATTTACCTTCTTCTTGCCCCTGGAGCTCTCTCCCTGTACTATAGATGGGTTTTTGAAAAAGAGTGAGATTCAAAAGAATCTCAGTAGTAACATAGTGCTAATCATACATATATAACATCATAAAGTATGCTACACAGTCATCACACAACATAATTATCACAACAGCATTCAGTGCATCTCATGCAGTTTATAAACTACCATAGCGCTAGGTAAATTCAATGGCCCCAAGGGATACCCGCACAAAGAGTCATTGGGAATCCACTCGTGCAGAAAGGCCCTGGGCGACCACTCCGCATAACTAGTACGTGTCAGACAATTCATGTTGATTGCACACAACATACAGTGATATTATAAACATATGAAAGGCAAGTTACTACCTGGTTACTTTCCTTTAGCTACTTCCTCCCGTTTTTCTAAGCTCGGGGAAGTCTTAAGCTTCGAACTGCTGTTAGGTCCTATAATTGGAATTTATGGACGACAGGTTATTATTCCGCCCAATACTTGTATAATGCAATTAGTCAAGTTGGTTGTCATTAAGGTTAGTATACTAAGCTAAAAGCAAAGTCAAGGTGGCCTAACCATCCCAAGTTGGTTGTTTCCACCCTTGTTCTCAAATCTACTAACTTTTGCTTAACTTCAAAAATTCACTATTAATTCTAGGAAACTCCAAATTGAGTGATTCTAAATTCTATGTAAATATATTTCAGTATAATTTCACTTAAAAATACTCAATTTTGTCCACCACAACCATAACTTCCTAGAATTTCACCAAACATCACTATTTCAGATTTCTTTCTAGAAAACAAGGTATAACTTCAACAATTCATATCTCCTAATGTACTTGTCCAAAATACAAACTACCTATCAAATTAAAGTTCTATGTCTCTAATTTAATTCTTGAAATTTTAAGAATTTTTGGACAAGGTTTGTCCTCTGAAATAGCATGCACAAACACATTGTTCCAGAAAGGGCAGATTATCAACATGCACACATACACTTCATAAATCCTCAAATTCATATACAAGCATCCAAAAATCATGAACACTTGCATACTTACACAAGTTTTCCTTCTAAAGCCAATGGAAGCATCAAAATTATCAAATTCTTACTCCTTCCTCATGCCACACATAGAGTAGTAAGTTAGGATTCTTATGAGTAACATGTTGTTTTCTTGCTTTCTCTTACTTAATCGCTTTCTTTCTACTTCTAATCACATGATTAGCTATTTAAATACTAAATGGATATGTTTAGAGGTAATTTGAGTAGCATTTCCACATGGTTCAACTTTAGCCCAAAATTAGAAAACAAGAGAAAATAACACCATATCCATCAATAACAACAAGAACAATATCAACTAAGGCAAAAGAAGCAAGTCTTGAAGTTTACCTCTTGATTCGTACTCCTTCTCTCTCTAAAAAATTATCCCTCTCCCTTTCTTCTCTTGATATTTATCTTGAAAACCATGAATTTAAGGAAGTAGAAGTGATTAGGAGAGGTCATAGAGTGATTAGGAAGCATAAAGCTCAAGGTTGCAAGCTTCTTACCCTTGATTTGTGAGAACCCTAGCTCTTGGTGTGCTTTATATATGGCTGAACTCCCTCTCTCTCTTGGTTCATATTTTTCACCAAAAAGAGAGAAGGAAGATGAAGAATTAACAACTTAATGGAATTGTCAAAGTTTGCTTACTAGTGGTCACACCTTATTGGTCCAAGTTTTGACTTTTTTTAATATTTGTAATTAATCCCATTTCCCTTTTGCTTTTCCATTCCACAAAAAATGAATGATAAATGAGGGAGAAAATATTGCTCTTGAATTATCCTAATGCCATCTTGCAAATTGTTGACCTTCAGACTTTTGACTCTTTGACATTCTTTGATAATAATACACCAAAATAGGCTTATTAATTACCAAGTAGCCATTTTCCTTTTTTTAATTCCCATTTAATTGAAATTATTGGGAATATTAGAAAAAATAATTATTTCTTATTTTATGGAAAAATTACAGTTTTTCCCTTACATTTTGTGATTTATCGAAATAAATCATTTCTTGCTCCTTTCATTTAGTTTGGCCTAATTTTGACACTTATATGAAGCCATCATTTGTATCATTTTGTGCTCAAATTTTGGTTACAATATTAGGCCTTTAAGTGGACATTAATTGCCTCTTTGTGTCCTTGCTTGGCCGAATCATGTGTAACCGGCAATTGGAATATTTCTATAAATTTATGTGCACCACAATTCACCATTTTATTCCACTAAATATCACAAATATAAATACAAGGAATATTGGTGAAAAAGTGGGGTATTACATTGCCGGTGTCCACATCCTTACCTTTAGAGCTGCTACCTTTTACTGAATAAATTTTATTTAAGGAAAGGGTGAGATTCAAATGAATCTCAATAGTCACATACAATCAATAATATAAAATGCAAAAGATAAACATGTAATGCAGCATATGATGCCGTACATAACAATGCTGTGCACATGTCTTTCAAACAATGTTTAGGATCAAAATATGATTTTTTCTGGATCAAAATGACCATTTGTCCTTACTTTCCATACAATGATCTTAATGATATTTCGGAGCACGCACCAACCTGTCTGTACTTGTCTCAATAATATTCCAGAGCAGGCACCAACCTATCTCTACTTGTCATATCACCTCAGCTGGGTCCCACTAGTCTCATGGTACTTGTGCTTTTCCTATAGGGTGGTGCTTGTGTTTTTGCCGCACCACAGTAAGGAAGTTCATCAATCACATTGGCCTACCTAGACTAGGTCCTCACTAGGCATAGAGGTACTTATGTTTTTCGCTTAGGGTGGTACTTGTGCTTTTCCCATGCCACAGCTCTAGGAATTACCACCATCCGCATGTCATTACACAGAACATGGCAAATAATGCATATTAACAATCACATAGTGTATGAGAGATAGAGTTACTACCTTGACTCCTTTCCTTGCCTAGCTAATATTGGTCCTTTAACTTTCAGTCCGGCTCGACAAATATCAAATCCTAAAATTCCCAAATTGATAACAAATGAGTTATTACTCATTCATACCTTATTCTAAGACTCATAAGTTGGTTATCTTTACCCAAAACACGTAATTACCGAAATGCCCCTAGGGAATATAGTCTAATTCTCTTTATACCCGGTATAATTAAACTTTTCCAAAAGTTATACCCCGGGATATTCCTACATAATTTTGTGTGTATAATTCATTTTTGACCTTAGTTTTGGCAAAATCACACTACATTTCCATATTTACCCTTGACAGCCAACAATTAGAGTTTTAGGGGTAAAATTGTTATTTCACACCTTAAAGCCTTCATACTCCATATTTTACATGTTTCCTAAACAATTTTTCATTTAAACACAATGGAATCATCAAATCTATTAAATTCTAGCTCAAACCCCTCCATCTAGGTTTGGCCAAAAGTTTCATGATTTTAGGGAAGATGGAATTTTTCAATTTCCAACCAACCAAACATCTTCTTTGCACTTCTAATCACTTATTTAACCACTTAAACACCTCTTGCAAATGATTAATTAAAGTTTGTACAGCATCTACCCTTAGGGTTCATGCATCCAAAACTTACAAGATCAAGACAACCAAGCAACCAAATCACCAACAACAAAAACCAATCAACAAGTAAAATCAAGTTTCATGACTTACCTTTCATTCTCTTCTCTTTCCTTTAAAACTGCCACCTCTCCTCCTTTTTTATCTTTGATTTTCTTCTTGATTCATGTGATTTTAAGGAGGATATGAAGATTAGAAGAGGTTTTCAAGAGATTAGAGACAAGAACAAGTGAATTTTGCTACCAAACATACCTAAGTTTGCTTCTTGAATACTTTGTCTCTTATTCTTGCTTCTTGTTTCTCTAAGACTTCTTTCTCTCTCTCCTTTCCTTGCTTGGCTGAAATTATGGCCTCTTGAAGGAGCCAAGTAGCTTCTTGAAATGTCTCTTGCCACCTCCTTAAAAATATTATTATTTTAATTGAATTTTGCACATGTGTCTTAGTATTTTAATTCTTCTTTTTCCACTTGGCTACCAAAACTTCCACATGGCATTATTTATGTCCAAATATTCATTTTCCTTATTTTATTCCCTTGGCTGACTTTCTTAAATAAATAAGGGAAAATATTGGCCTTTTATTTTTATTTAATTTTCCAAATGACTATTTTATCCTTACATTTTCTTGAATTTTTGAACCAATTGCTATCTTCCTTCTTCTCCTTTCTTTTTGGCCGAATTTTTCAATGTATATTGTGCTAAAAATTGTGCTCTTCTATACTTAATTTTAGGCTACAATGTGAGGTCTTTATCAAGACAAAAATTGTGTCTTATGTCTTACTCGGCCAAAATTTCACACAATCACTATTTCTAATATTTTGGCTACTTTAAGTGTACTAAAATTTACCATTTTATTCCATTGCATATAATTAGATGTATAAGGAATTTTAGTGAATAAAATTTAGGATATTAAAGCTCTCCCCATTAATAAAATTTTGTCCCCAAAATTTGCTACGAAGACATATTCATAAACTCTGGGTAACGCTTTTGCATGTCTTCTTTCATCTCCCAAGTAGCCTCTCAAGGTGATAACCCCTTCCAAACTATTTTTATGAATAGGATACTCCTATGCCTGAGTTGTTTCACATGTCGATCAATGATTCAATCAGGCTCAACTTCATAAGTAAGATCATCCCGCATATCAACATCTTCATATTTAATTACATGCTTTGGGTCGGGTTGATAATTCTTTAACTGTGAGACATGGAAGACATCACACAATCGCTCAAGTTTGGGGGTAAAGCTATCTAGTATGCTACTGGCCCAATTCTTGATGAGATTTCGAATAGACCAACGTACCTAGGGCTTAACTTCTTTGTTTTTAATGCCCTACCAATCCCAGTGACTGGTGAACCTTCAAAAACACATGATCTCTGACTATAAATTCTAAAGGTTTCTGCCTTTTATTAGCATAACTCTTCTGCCTACTTTGAGTAACTAACAACCTCTGTCTAATCAACTTTATCTGCTCTGCCGTCTGATCAACTATATCTGGCCTATACATCTTTTTCTCATATAGTTCTACGTAACATAAAGGTGATTGATATTTCCTTCCATATAGTACTTCATATGCAGCCATGTGAATGATCAAATAATAACTTTTGTTATATGTAAACTCTGCTAGAGGGAGAAATCGATCCCAACTTCCTTTGAAATCCAATACACACGCTCTCAACATATCTTTTAGCGTTTATATTATTCTTTCTGTCTGTCTGTCTGTCTAAGGATGATAGATGTGCTAAATTTGAGTTTGGTACCCAAAGCCTTATGCAATAACCTCTAAAACTTGGAAGTACACCAGTGATCTCGATCAGAAATTATGTTCTTTAGCGTACCATGAAATCGTACAATCCATGCTTGCTTGCAGATGAACATGAGACATATCTACTGAATGCGTTTAGAAGATATTGCATTGGTTAGCCTAAATTTCTAGTAATTCCATTTGTAGTTTCTAGTAATGCCATTTGGGCTGACCAATGTCATCTGCGTTGTCTCATGGAAGACATATCGTACAAATATTGCATTGGTAAGCCTAAATGGCATTACTAGAAATTCATGATAGCCATATCTGGTTTTGAACGCGGTCTTTGGTATATCTTCTGCTTTTACCCAAAGCTGATGATACCTTGACCTCAAATCAATTTTTGAGAAAATGCAGGAACCAGATATATAACTGATAGAGAAAATCATCATATCTAGGAAGTGAATATTTATTTTTGAAGGTCACCTTATTCAGCTCTCTGTAATCAATATAAAGACGTAGGCTTCCATCTTTCTTCCTGATAAAAGCATTGGAGCTCTCTATAGTGAGATATTGGGTCTAATGAACCCATTCTCTAGTAGCTTTTCAATTTGCTTCTTTAATTCTATCATTTCATTTGGAGCCATCCTGTATAGGGCTTTGGATATTGGTCCCACTCTAAGCTTAGTCTTAATTGCAAACTCCAGTTCTCTTTCCAGAGTTAATCCACTGATATCTTTCAGAAACACCTCAGGGAAATCATTTACCACAAGGATATTTTCAAGTGTTGCGCCAGCCTCTGATTGTATAGAAATGAATACTATGTATCCCTAACAACCTTTATGCATACTTCTCTCAGCCTCAACTGATGAAAGAAAATTAAGATTGATTTTTAGATTGGTGGGTGATTGCGAATTAGGATAGATAACCCTCTTGCTTTTGTACTCTAACAGAACATTATTCACCGTCAAACAATCAATACCGAGAATTACTTCTATTTTTTGTAGTAGTAAGCATATCATATCCACCATAGATTCATGTCCCTCGGCATTAATTGTGCAGTTTAGGAAAACATCGGCTGTTTCAGATTTAACAACCGTGTGTGTAGACAAACCTAGGTCATACGATAATTGATTCATACTCAGGCCTAGCTGTCTCACACAGTCATATGCAACAAATGAATAACTAGCACCCAAATCATATAATACTTGTATGGAATTACCTTTAAGTAGAACCATACCTTGGATTAGTTCTGGGATTTCTTGGCCTTTTCTTGTATCATTGCAAAGACTCTGCCCTGAGTTCTCTGCCTTAGCTCCTTTGCCCTCTATTGCCATGGATAGTTGATAGCATAATTCCCTGGTTAGTGATAGTTAAAATAGACTATTTTCCTTGCTAGAACACCACATGGTCTTCCAAAATGGTGGGGCCTACCACAGTGCCAACAGGTTCTATTTCCAGGGGGTTTCTGATTACTGCGATTACCAGGCTGATATGGCTTTTTGTCATTCCCTTTAGATGGTTCTCCAGAATTTTTATGTTTTTGAGAAGAACTCCCACTGCGCGATGCTCCTTTACTATCAATATTCCTTTCCGCGTAGAAATTCAACAAGTTACTTTCAATGATTTGGCATTCCTCTACTACCTTGTTGAATTCAATGAACTACTTGGAGACTAATTTTTCTCTTAGCTCTGGCCTCAGCCCCCAAATCATCATTTTAGAACTCCAGCCCTCATCATCCTGATATCTCAAATAAGAAGAATATCAAGATAATTGTATATAACGAGCCAGGTATTCATCAAAACTTTCTTTTTCATCCTTTTGGATAGTGAAAAACTCAGTTTCTTTAGCAATTCAGACTGATCGGGGAAAGTATTTTTCATTAAACCACTCTAGAAATAATTCTTAGGTGAGAGGAATATTGTGAGCCTGTAAAATCATCTCAGTGTTCTTTCACCATCTGTCCACATCCCTTTCTAATTCATAAATCGCCAGCTGTACTTTAATATCATCTGGACATTTCAGAATTCTGAAGATTTTCTCCAGATAAGACAACCAGTCCTCTGCCACCCGAGGATCAAACTTCCATTGGAAGACATGAGGTTGTTGTTGACAAAATTGGGTTACCCATGTTTGTAATGTAATGGATGGCCCCCTGGCACAGCAAGCTGACAGTCCGGACCAACTTCCATACCTTTGGGCTCAGAAGGCCAGGAAATGTCCCCTTCTCTATGAGGATTTAATACGCCTCCATAGGGACTTGAGGTTGTGATTTGGGGGTAAGTCACGCTTTAAGAGCTCCCTGGTAACTATTTGCACCATAACCCATAGGTCCCAGGATGAAAACCTATCTCTGATACAAAAAATGTAAGACCTCGTCTTAATATTGATATTAATCAAAGTGGAAATGCACAATTCAGTGGGTACATAGGTATAACATAAATATACGGATAGTATTGGTACAATATTGTTTGATTATTTTACAGAAATTTCCTATAAGGGACGTACATAAGAATTACAGACCTTAAAATAATAAAAGGTCTTCAGATAACTAATTGCTTCTCCTTTTGTACTGATCCAGAACCTTCCGTTGCCAGTAATTATAATTCTGACCCTTTAACTAATGCCTGTTGCTAGAAACTTTATACATTTATAAAAAGGGTGAGATTTGGGGGAATCTCAGTAGTAACATACAATCAGACATATACGATGTGAAAATAAATATGTCATGTACCATGTTGTGTAAGATAAAAATGTTGTGTGCACACTGTCCGAGGCTAAACAACTGTTTGCAACTCCGGCTTAACTCTGCGCTTTCGTTGGGTCCCAGACCATAACTAAGATAATGTGCCCCTGACACTATGCTCATATCACAGAGGATGACATACTAAAAGCATACAGATAACCACAGAGTATATGAAAGAAAGTGTTACTACCTGGAATGTGCCCTTTCCCTGCCTGTCTATCGGTCCAGCTTTGGGTGTGTTTGGATTGGCGGTGAAAAAAGTGACTTATTTAAAAAGTGACATATGGATAAGTCCAATTGGGTAAAAGTCCAATTGGGTAAAAGTCAAATTGGTGTAAGTTATTTATGTTTGGATTAGCGATTGGATAAGTATTTTTATAAAAGTGAATGTGTTTGGTTTGGCTTTTCCATAAGTGACTTTTAAGATATTTAAAATAAAAAATTGTAAAATATATTAAAAGTGGAAAAATGTATTAGAAATAATTTAGATAATTAAATTGAAATGAAAATGTAAATAAATTAGAAATAATATAAAGTTAAAGTTTCTGATTAGTCAAATATAACAGAACAAATCATATCAAATGTTCGCAACAATTAGATTCCTGATGGCGTCACGAACATGATTTATTTGGGTTACAGATGTCCGAGAATCATTTGTTGATGATGGCTCTTGATCTTGGCTATCATCCACCAAAATTGTGGCCTCATTTGCTGCATCCTTAAAGTGTTCATCAGTTTGAGAATTTCTTCTAATAAAATTATGTACAACCATTGTTGCACAGACCATGCGCACTTGAGTGTGGAAGCTGTACTTGGGCTTGTTTTGTAAGATCTGGAACCTATTTTTCCACACTCCAAACGTCCTTTCTATTGTGCATCTGAAGCTTGAATGATAAAAATTGAAGGCCTCATTAGGATTCTGAAACCCCCGTTGATTCCTGAATTCAGGGAGGTAGTAACGTTCACCTCTGTACGGACCAAGAAATCCAAATGATGATGGGTAGCCAAAATCAACCAAATAATATTTTCCTAACATGAGTTAAAATAATTGCAAACGTTAGATTATTTTAAAAGTGAAATAACGTAACTGAAGTATACCAAAACATACCTTATGGTGGATGTGGGAAATTCATGGCTGGATTTGACACAGTAGAGTGAAACACACGAGCATCATGTGCTGAACCTTCCCATCCCGCTAACACAAACGTAAAGCACATATCCCAATCACAAGCAGCCATGACATTTTGCGTGGGATATCCCTTTCTCCCAATGAACTTTTCCCGGCCCGGTCCACTTATCACACACTTGATGTGAGTACCATCTATAGCTCCAATAGCATTCTTGAAAAATGGGAAATATCGGTCATCGTTCTTTATTTTTGGATGACATTCAAGGAATTCAGGATCGATTGGCATGATAATTTCAGTTGCAAGATTAAGGCACGCATCCAAAACAGTATGTAGCAGCCTACTAATGGTTTCCCCAGAGTGTTGAAATATTTGTTGTGCTAGCCTATTCCCTACTCCATGTTCGATAGTGAGCAAAAACATCACAACCATTTCCTCGACTCCTACATTCATAGAATTTCTTAACCCATGCTCACCTAACTTATTGCATAAACTGTAGAATATATGTTTTTCCATTCTAAAAATCTCATGACACTTTGAACCTTCACTTGCTAAAATTTCTTGCACCCAGTGGTGACCTGTTCACGTACTTATTCTATATGGTTGTCTACATAGATAGGGTAGTAAATATTGACTAAGCAATGCGTATAATTGTGCATTCATTTCTAACTAGGCGTCAAGAATATTAGCATTATCATGCTCTTCATCTTCCTCCATCCCTTGTAACATGTTTTGATTGTTACGATTTGCCATTGATGTACCTGTGATTGTAGTTAAACTTAGGTGTGAGCAACAAGAGAAAGAAAGATAACATTACCATACAAATATAAACCACATAAATCGTTCTAAACGACAAGTCATATAAGCCTAAATATTTTAAAAAAAACTAAAATTGTCTTAAGTCAGGCATCCCCACATGAACTACAGTTGGAGCTACTATTCCTCTATAATATAACACAACCACTAGAACAAGTACTCACGGTCTCCTTTCAATGTCACAAAAAATTCCCGACGTGCCTTGCTCTCTAAAGCCTTCATACACCGGACTCCAAATGGCATGTCACGCTTGAATTCATCAAAGGACTTCAGATATTTCATAACCTCTCTGATGCTAGTCTCATCAGTCTCTGTCAAGGCAGCTGCTCTATCCATAGTCATATTAGAAATGGCACTAATAGCATCAGCTATTTGCTTTACAACCGGTGCTTTTTACTTTTTCCTCTTACTAGAGCCTTCACCTCTCTTTCATTTCTCTAGGAAAGCAGATGCAGAAGGACCTGTGTCTGATGGCGTTGATGTGGTTAATCCGATGCTGGCCATTTCATCGGTTACTCCTGTACTAACTGCAGGGTCTACACCAAAATTCTTGTCCTCGCTGTCACCAGACCCTTCTTCTTCATTTATTCCGGGTCTATACACATTATTCCCTTCTTCTTGATTCGCGGGAGGTTGAGTCATGCAGGGTGAGAAAATATCATCCCCGGTGGCCATAACATCCTTAAATATAATTCTAAGCTCTCTTTCAAACTTAAGGCCCGAACGCCTAAACTTCTTGTATCCCGCGTTTACCTGCCAGGTAAACCAAGTCAAGACTTTAATTAAAAAATCAATACCATAGTCAAGTAACCTATGTTAATACAAAAAAATCACTTTAAACCTGTATTTTCTCAGTCCATCAATCGTCGGTTGCTGACACCTTATTGGATGTGGGGTCATAGCCTACACCAGTCCCTTTCAGTAAAGAAACCTAGATCTTGAAATCCTTCTTTAATATTTCTAACATATTCTTCAACTGTTTCCTATCATATGATTTTCCCGTCTTTTCATTGAATGTTGAGACTATGTTGTTCCACCCTGTTTTTGTAAATGCCAACCCATTTCGTTCTTTACGGTAAATTTGATCAACGCATGCATTAACGAAAATCTCAGTTGTCTCTTCATCCCAATTTGCTTTGCTGTCCATTTTTTCCTATAACAAAGTTTTACACCTACTCTACCAAAAATTTCCCTAAATTATCAACACAAAATACATATATATATATATATATAAAGAACGAAACAATAGAACAAAAAAAAATAAAGTCAAATAGGAATGGTTCTTGCATGCATCAATTTCATTATTCTTTGACCATTTGAGAACATCTACTTCTGCAGGAAATCTTCTTTATCGTGTGACCGAGGAAAGCTTGATAGATTGGTTAAATACGAATATGTATGAAGCATGTCTTCAGATTGAGAATGGATGCAGATGAGCAATAAAGGAAATTCTGATGACTTTCATTTTCCTTGTCCCGTGAGTTTGCCAAGATTTTCTAAAATACAGTGTCATATCACTTTGATATATATAGTACAGGGTGCTTACAGTTCATGGTTCTTCTGATAAAATTGTGGGTGTTGAAAGTGCATATGAGTTTTCCAAGATTATACCCAACCACAAGTTACATATCATAAAAGGAGCTAATCATTCATTCTTAAAGCATCAAGATGAGCTAGCCTCTGTCGTTGTGAATTTCATCAAGGAATCCTTTCACCAAGACAAGGCTCCTACCCCTACTAGCACATGATCATTTTCTTCATCTGTGTTACCATCTCTCTCTCTTGAGTGGAAATGGAAATATATTAGACATATATATACAAGGTTACAAAATTACAAGTTCAAGTCAATTAGGCTTCTGGCGTAATAGAATATCTCTTTTTAATGATAGAATGGTGTGATATTGAGCTAGCTTCTGTTTGTGTGCCCAAGTATATTTTGAACTCTTGCTTCAGTGCCTGGAATAACAGGGAATAATGGCCAATACTTTATATTCCAACGTGTTTTTTCAGAGGCTAAATTCTTTGCAAGACAACATCTTAAAAACGGTCTTGTGCTTTCCAGGACAAAGTATAAAATAGGAATATATATATATACTATGGCTATGTTTAGAGCAGAGGCATTCATAGATAAATAGATCAAAAAACCACTTTCTCACAACATACACACTCCAGAAGGAAAAGAAGCATATCGATGGACACAGAGCAAATCACAGATCAAATGAGTTCATAGATTGGAAAATAGATGAAGACAGAGAACTTTTATAGCTTACCACTTTGCAAACCACACTGTTGGAGAGTAGATCGATGGCGAGAGAGAAGGTTGAAGACTAGTTATTGCCGCAAACTCCGTTTGACAGGCCACCACCAGAAAAGCTTGAACAAATCACAGTGGAAGACGCCGACTGAAGCTCAGAACCCAGATCGAAGATGAATCAAGATGGACACGCTCACACACCCTCGTACAGATCTAACCTCAAAGATGAAGACAAATCCAAGGTAGATATCACACGCTCTTTAGATTGAACCTTGCCTTGCCGCCGACGGAGGGAAGAGAGATCCATCTCTTTGAGTGAGAATAATGGTGAGTTGATGGAGGACTGAGCTGGAATCGCACACAAAGCTTATGAGGAATATCAAATGGAGGGGAGACAAAGACTGAGAATATGAGATTGAGAGAGATCGAGAGTGAAGGAGGGGCGGGAGAGAGAGACCCAGAATATGAGATTGAGAGAGGAATCAAGGTTCAGAATTGAATGAGAAATCGAATAGAGGTGGGGAGAGAGAGACTGAGAGTGAAGGAATATTAGGTGGCTAGGAATATTTGGTTGGTAAGGAACATAATTATTTATTAACGGTAACATTTGAAAAAGCTGCGTAAAAGCTACTGGGGGGAGCTTAAAGGAAAAGTCACTTATTTTCCTTTAAGAGCTTAATTATTAAGCCTTTCCAAATACTCAATTAAGTTTCAATTGAGCTTATTAGCATTCAATTGGGCTTAAAGGGGAAGAAAAGCTCAACCAAACACACCCTTTGTCTCTAGCTCAGGCTTTTGGTATATCCTAAAATTTTAAATTTAGGATAAATGAGTTATTGTTTATTCATAACTCATTCTAAACTCAATGTGTTGGTTATCTTGACTTAAAAATGCTAAATGACTAAAATGCCCTTGGGGACCCGGTCTATTCCCCATTGTACTTGGTCAAACTATACTTCACTAAAAATTATGACCCGTGCTAATCCTATAAAATTTTGAGTGTAGAATCCATTTTTGACCTCAGATTAGCCAAATTTAGGCCCAAATTATAGATTTACCCTTAGCAGCAACTATATTAGGGTTTTAGGGGTAAAATTGTCATTTCACACCCTAAAGCCTTTATATTCCATATTACGTTCCCTATACAATTTTCCATTCTAAACCCAAAGGAACCATCAAAACCATGAAATTCCAGCTCTAACCCTGTATTCCAGCACTGGCCGAAACTTAAGGGAAATTAGGGAAAAATGTTATTTTATGATTTCAATCCATAAATCACATTCTTTTCACTTCTAATCCCATGTTTAATCACTTAAACACACTTCCCACATGTTTAATGGAAAATTAGGTAGCACCTCCCCTTAGGGTTTACACATCCTAATTACCAAAACAAAGCTAAAACAATCACCAATCAACAACAATCATCAACTCAACAATATATTAATCAAGAGGATTAGGGTTCTTGAGCTTACCTCTTGATTCTCTCACTTTCTCTCTCTATATGCTATTTCTCTCTCTCTCTTCCCTCTTGGATTTTTCTTGCTAAACATGATTTTCAAGAAGAAGAAGAGGTTAGAAGAGGTATTCTTGAAGTTAGAAGGCAAGAACACTTGATTTTAGCTTCTTACCTTAGATTATAGCTTCTTGAAACCCTAGTTCTTCTTGTTTCTCCAAGCTCTTCTTTAATCTCTTCTCTCTCTCTCTATTTTGTGTTTTGACCAAAAATGAAGAAGGAAAGAGGAGATAAAAGCTTCTTCATAATATCTCTCTTTCTTTTTTGTTTATTATTGTTTAATGGTAAATGATCATGTGCTTGAATTTTCTTGCCCATAATTATTTCTCCTTGAATTAATATAGACCAAGTAAATTAATTCCCCTCTTATCTCTTCATTTGACTAAAAATATCTCCCTAATGTGGATAAAATAATTTCTTCTTGCTTTATTGGTCAAATGACCATTTTGCCCATACAATTTTTTTCCATTTTTCACTTACTGGAAAAACTGGCAGAATTTTCATCAAACTTTGAAAATTCATATCTAAATATATAGATGTCAAATTAGTGTGTTTCTAAAGGATATATGACCTTTATCAAGTATATTTTAAATTAAAAATATAGCCTTTAGCCAATTGGAATCTTAGCATTCCTTGAATTACCATTTTTATACGCTATCACAAAAAATCACTAGATTAACTGGACTAACTTCAAAAATACACAACTCTTTGTGTACAGCTCCAAATAACTTATATAAACTATCAAATTAAAGCTTGATAAGTATACTTTTATTCTGGAAATTTTCATAGTCATTGGACATCAATGACCTATTTAAAAACATCACACAATCAGACTGCCACGTGGAGAAACACACTGGCAGCAAATCCAAATTGTTACAATTTGTATTCCAAACATAGTCTTGTTGTGTGACAACTAATTTCTTTGTTTTGTCACTTAATGTGCTCTTCAATTCATCATTTTATTCCCTTTAATACCCCAAAGGTGTAAAGGAATTTTAGGGAATAAAATTATTCCTTCCTAGGACACTTGCTAAATCGAGGCTTAGCAGTCCACTTGATTCAGACTTATTCTCAAGCCTCTAGTCCCAAAATTTGGGATGTTACATGCAGACTCTTAGCCTCAACAGTAGGTCTAATTAGAGGATACTCCTGAACAAGATTCTCAGAATGATTAGGTTCATTCCCTTGTTCACTAGGATTGTTCGCTCTTTCCCATCTGCATTCTGTTTCTGCTGCACCTTTCGCTGCTCATCTATTAAGTCATGAATCATGGTACGTTGTTTAGTGAGCATGCCCAATATCTGTTGCATTGAGTCGGGTCTTTTTCCTTAACCACAGTCCACATCTCTTCCTCCTCGTCTCACCATCTTAATGATTCACTATATTAGAATAAGGAAGAGGTAAATTTCACATATTCATAAGGGCATATTTGTTATTTCATTAAAAATTTGGATGCACAGATAGTCTAAAAGTAATATACAGTAGACATTTACAGCAATTTAGGGAAAGATTTTAATAATATACAGCCTATGAGACACTGTACAACATGTTTCTATTGGATAACTTAACATTTTCAAAAACTTCCCAGGGGGTCAACCGTCCTTCCATTTCATTGGGTTGAGCACGATTAACCTTACTGTACTGGTGTAAAAATGTTGGTACCGACTCCAACTGCTTTCTAGCATTGGCACCCCGTGACTGCCTTCATCCTAAATAGTTAGGTCAACCCTCTCCAGATGATCAAAACTATACATAAACCACATATAAGTTAAGGTACATATATCGTAGCACATAGTTTGTCATGTGATCTCCAAATTATGTAAACCTATCTCTCGGGCCCTACTCTATAATGTCATTCTTCTTCTGGGCCCAAAACGCTGTATCTGGGAAGAAGTATAGTATTGTACGGATCCAATCATCGTCTGGAAACTTTATACTAAGAAATCCTTGATCCCAGTATAGTGTGTCTATGTCATACAAAAAAATACGTTTACTGAGCTATCGAGAAGTCACGAACAGTGAGAGCCCGCATATACAGGTTCTTAACGTACCCCCACAGCTCCTAATTCAGTTGCATGTCATATCCATGTGCACATGTTCCTTCCTGGAACTAGTGACACTATATGGATTCGACTCTGATCCGTCTAACAGTGGCCAGTATTACAAACAGAAGAACTGATTGTTACCTATGGTATAGGTTGTGGTCCATAAACTGGCTTTGGGCGCACACACTTTCTTAGGTTCCGAAGCATCCTAGGACCTCTCCTGACCTGATGTGGTCATGTTTGCAATCCCTTAGATGTTCACTGATCCTTCGAAAGCTGGTTCACAGACAGCGGGGATCTTCTCCTCTGACGTCTCCTTCCGCTCATGATTCCTATTACAACATAATCAAGATCATATCAGTATACTATTCTCCTACTTCCAAAATAGCCTACTTTAATACCAAAAAAGTCAAACCCCTCAGTAATTTGACATATAAGAGAGTACCAATGCAGAGCCCAGTGGGCATACAGAAATAACATAAATATACTGATATAAAATTCTTGATTACATTACAGGAAATCCCCATAGGGTTGTACAGAGTAAAATTACAAAACCCAAAAATACATAAAAAGGACATAGATAACCAACCTAAAACTTTTGCTCTGAATCGGAACCCTTAGTTGCTGGTGTCCACCTCCTTGCCTTTAGAGCTGATACCTTTTGTTGAATAAATTTTATTTACAAAAAGGGTGAAATTCAAATAAATCTCAGTAGTAATATACAATCAATCATATCAAATGTGAAAGATAAACATGCAATGCAACATATGATGCAGCAAATAAAAATGTCGTGCACATGTCTGTCAAACAATATTTAGGAACAAATGATGATTTGGATCAAAATGGCCATTTGTACTAACTTGCAATACAGTGGTCTCAATGATATTCTAGAGCAGGCACTAACATATCTGTACTTGTCTTAATAATATTTCAGAGCAGGCACCAACTTGTCCGTACTTGTCACATCACCTTAGCTGGGTCCTATTAGTCTCATGGTACTTATGCTTTTCCCATAGGGTGGTTACCACACCACAACGAGGAATTTCATCAATCACATTGGTCTACCTAGACTGGGTCCCTACTGGGCATAGAGGTACTTATGTTTTTTCGCTTAGGGTGGTACTTGTGCTTTTCCTACACCACAGCTATAGGAATTACCACATGATATTAATCCAATCATCCAAGAATCATATCCACATGATATTCCAACATAATTTTGCCCAAGGAATCCATTTCCAACCTCATTTTCATTAAAATCCAACTCCAACCCTAGAAACCAAGCTGTTTGAAATCTTCCCTTAATTGACAAATCATGTGTTATTGTAATTTCAATTTCAATACATGTTATTTCTCATCATAAACCCCTATCTAACATCATATGTATCATCATAAGTCTATTTAATCATCAAATCCCCCTCTTGGAAGAAACCTTAGGGGTCCATATCTTCAAAAATACTCATCAAAACATCAAGATGCTAGGCTTAAATCAGAGCATATACCTACCTCATCTTAATTCTGCAACCAGTTCTTAAAGATTAAATGGTCTCTAATCAAAAATCCAAAACCAAAGAAATATAGCGTTCAAAGAATAGAAGAAGATTATGAAGGCACTGGGAGCTAGAAACTCTGATTCGGAGGTGAAGTCGGCTCGGGAGCTCAAGAACATTTAAGAACACCTCAACCTCCACTTCTCTCTTCTTTCATTTTCTCATGAATTTCTCTATTCCCCCCTCTTTTTCTTTGGCTGCATGAATTATAAGAGGTCTTAGAGGTGTGGGATTGTCTTGTTATGACATGTGTCAAGTACTTAAGTCTTAAGGTTCTCGACACACTTTTTCTCCCGGGTTGCCCGGCACACCATCTCAGTCACAGGGTGCTCGGCGCTCCTTTCTAAGTCAGCTTTATTTCTCTCCCTTTCTCTTTCCTGGACATTTTCTCTCTCTCCCCATAGGCCTTTAGTTGACTTTCATGTTAAGGAGAGGGGTCTAGTGATTTCCTTCGACTTTCATGGTCGGTATTCGGGCAGGTCAGACACGTGGTCGGATAAGGGACCGGTAATTCAACATGTGTTAATTGTCTTTAAGAGGTTTTATCATGTGATTGGCTAGCCTTAAAGTAAAGTTCACAATGTCGCAACGTGATTGGCTAAACAAAAAGAAGAGTAAAAAAGTAACTTTAATAAAGCTGTTTTAATAAAACTACTTTAATAAAGCTACTTTTGCAGTGTATGCTCCCGATAGTGCCACGTGCCTCAGAGAACTGCCAAGCATAAGCCAGAGTGTATATGTGGGACCCACAAATAGGACCTAGCCTATACATTCCTCAGTAAATGGCTCCTCATACCCCAATCTTTTCCAAAAACATAGGGCATACATATATGCCTAGAAAATGCTACGTGCACACTTATACCGGCGTATTTCACTTGACTAACTGATCACATGTATACCTACACCTCCAAAATGAGCCATGTGCCTGTGAAAGCCATAAAGTGACATCATACATGCCTGTATAGGCCTTAAGATAATGTCAAGTATACACAGGAACTAATAAATTCCATCCGACCATTACACACAAGGCAACTCACCATCGCGCCAACTTAAAGACTACTTCTACGCATGTGGGACCCACATGGTGCCATACATGCACTCATGTGGCCTAACGCCAAGTGTGCCAGAGCGCACTTATATTGGTATATTTTATTCGTTTACTTATACGTACTGAGCCTCATGTAATCTGGAGACTCATTCTCAAACCGGATGGCTAAATCATATAGTTCCATGAAACTCATTCTATCTTTGGGACTCTTATCAATTGGGCTTAGTAGTCTTCTTGACTTAGGCTTATTCTCAAGCTTCTAGGCCCAAAATTCAAAATATTACAGGTTCAATCTCAACAAACCTAATGTGTAAAAATTAACCTTATCCAAAAGTAAACCGATTAAATGTAAGTATTTACTTACCTCTACAATTCTATGGTTTCCATTTGTTGAAAATCCACATTTGCTTCAATCCCTAACCATCAATCTTGCTTTCCTCCTAATGAAATTTGTACCAATGAAAAGCTCTCTAGAGTAGAAAAATATTTAGAAAATATATATTGTGGCTTAGTGATTTTATGAGGAAGAAATGAAGCTTAAAGATATCCCAATCCTCCATTAATGGAGGAATGGTGCACTAGAATAACAAGGGAAAGAAGAAGGATTGGAGCTGGCTGTGGGATGAAATGGGGAGGGATATATTAAAGGGGCATGGATTCCACTTTCTTTTTTCCCCTTTAAAATTATTATTCTATTCCTTTTTAATTTTTTTCCTTTTCCTCTTCTTTCTTCTTTTTGCTTTATTTTTATAATTATTCTTAAATTCATATTAACATCGAGAAATTTGTAACCTATTTTCCTTAATTAACCACCATTTTTTAAAATTCTCCTAGAGTCCAAATAATTAACATTTTATCAAAATAACACCTTTATAATATATAAATAATTAAAATTTATTAAATGATAAAATGTGTTAAATATTTCCATTTAATCCTACCAAGACTTATCAAATTTTCTCTCCGTTGTTTTCTAAAAAAAATTACAATTTGGGATTATTATCACAAAATTAATCCATTCAGGATATTTTCTTTATATTCAAATAATTATACGAAAATTTCCTTTTACCATGAAATAATCCTATTAAATTCAACCCATTATTAATAGATATAATACTCACAAATTTTCAATCATATTTTACTATTTTCTTAATTTTATGTTTATACATCTCAAATAATGGGTTTGATATACTCTACACCTCAAATTACTTAATAAATCACATCATAACTACAGAAATAAAAATTGGGATGTTACAGGACTTATTTAACTTAATTGAGTATTATTCTAGAAAGCTTGAATTATATGCTTCTGGCAACTTAAGTCCTTCAAATAGTTTCATAAAAATGTCATTGTCAACTAAGACACACAAATAGGGTGTAACAACATCCATTAGATGCAGCTTAAGCCCTTCACTTACTACTAGGACAATCAAATATCAAAATATAGTTGCATCCACCATCGGTGAGTATGTTTCTTTAAAATTGATACTAGGCCTTTATGTAAGCCCTTGGGCAACAAGACATGCCTTATATCTTGTGATTTCACCTTTTTTATTTCTCTTTTTCACACAAACCCATTTGTATCCAATTGGTTTTACATCTTCAGGTATAAGGATTACAAGTTTAAAAAATTTTTGTATTTCCAATGATTTTAACTTTGCCTCAACTGCACCTCTCCAGTTTGGCCAATCCATTCTTTGTTTATGTAACACCTTACTTCCATACTCGTTTTGATGAGTCTTATGCTGCGAATTCGAACCACTAAGCGATATTCTTTTATAATACTTTTTCAAATCCCAACCTGAAAATAGGATTCCCACCTATAGTTGAGTCGGTTTTTCTGATAATTTCAAAAATCTTGCGGAAGCGTATTCTAGTGATTCGCAACTTTTTTATTACTCATTGATTCTTATCTATTCTTTTACTTCAATCAAAGTGATTCTTTGCTCATACTTAGTTCATTCATTTACATATACAAACTGTGTAGCCACACAAGGATACAAAAGTGTCTAAGTCTAATACAAAAACAGTTGACACATTCTCATCTTCGTTCCACCTTCGTATTTCCTGCTTGTAATCCTCTTCTTTGTTCTCAATGTACCTATATATTAGGTGAGGAAGAGTAAGATTCGAGAGAATCTCAGTAGTAAATAGTGCTAACAAATGCATACAAGAAATGTTTTATGCATGATATGCTTGCTTATATAAATTCATTCTAACATAATGACATATATGTATGCTTAATGTTTAACATATTACACTAATGGTCATAGTATAAACAGAAGCAAAGTTTCACTCATTTAAATATGCTTTATACAATTCATCAAAGCGTTTAACATGTCAATACACAAGCACATATATCAAGTTATGCAAGTTAGAAAAGTTTAACTACCTTGTGGACTAATGTCCTTCCTTTGTTTCCTCTTCCTCCAACCATCAGAGTTGCTTGAAGTATCTTCCATCTTTTTCTTTCTTGACTTCTCATGGTCCTAGATACCCAATCACATCATTAGAGCCATGGTAGCAAGTCATTGGAAGTGTACATTAAGGCCCAAGAAGTTAGGAAGGGCTAAACAAGTCAATTTCTTTCGAAAAACATGAAATACTGGAATTTGGGGTCTTGGCCATAGCCAAAATATTTCTGACCTTCTTTTGGCCGTATCCAAGAATCTAGATTTCCAAATTTCCCCTGTTTCTTGGCTGAATTTCCAAAAATCATAACTTAATCCAAAAATTTCCAAATTAAGTAGTTTAAAGTTCTGTTTGACCCCCTTTAAGTCTACCTTAAGGTAAAAATACCTTATTATAATAATAGCGTGCCCAGAATTCCAAAATTCATAATGAATCCTCACTGCCACATAATTGATTCTAGTTTTTGATGCCTAGATTCACAAATTCATAACTCTTAAGGTACAGATCCAAATGTCACAAATGACCTATCAAATTAAATCTTGATATGTCTACTTTCATTCTGGAAAGTTTCATGGCCATTGGATAACATTTGTTCATTCCAAAACTTGTCACAATTACACTGCCTCCCAGAAATCACATTCTCTTCCAAGATGGCTCAAAACACCTTCTTTTAAAAAAAACCATATAAATCAAGCTCTTGAAGAGGGGAACAAGATTCATGAAGGGATTTTGAGTAATAAAGGTGATTTACCAAGTGATTTTGGAGCTAAAAGCTAACCTTATAACTTTGGCTCTTTCTCTTTCTTCTTCCTTATGCTAGCTTACTTTTGGAGCTTGGAGAGAGAGTGAAATGTTTCTAAATGAATTCACTTTAGCTCTCTTTATTCACTTGGCTAAGAATTTTCAAAGAAAAGGGGGGGAAAAGGAGTAAAAAGAATAAATATAAAATGAATAAATATGTGGCTAGTAATGCTTCTTGCAAAAGGTGATAGGTTAATTAACCAAGTAAGATGTGGTTACTCAAAAAGAAGGAAAAAATGTTGACCAAGTTGCTACCTTTGTCTTACCTTCAGTCAATTTTTCCCAAGTTGGAAAATTTGATGAAATTTTGAGTTGTTGACTAAACTTTTCCTCCCTTTTTGGCCTTCAAGTTGGACATTTTTTTATTACCTTAAAGGAGAGAAAATTTTCTTTTCTATTCTCATAATTACTTCTTACTTTTGAAGAGGCAATCTTAGCCCTTCAATTAGTCTTCCAACTTCGACCCCAAGATCAAGTGGCAAATGACTCTTTTGCCCTTGATTGGGGCAATATTAATTGAATTGCCCTTAATTCTTTTCTCTTATTTTATTTCTCTTTTTTCCATTTCCAAGATTACGTTTTCTCTTCTTTTTGGATTGAAGTTGGGCTTTAGATCCTATTTGACTCTAGATAAAGGAATCATGTATTTTTCTTTGACTATTTGGAACTAAATCGCATGCTTTAGTTCCCAAATTAGCCTCTAAAAGTCATTATGATTCTCACCTATTCTTGGAACTCTTCCTGAATTAGGCTTAGTAGTCTTCTTTATTCAGGCTTATTCTCTAGCCTTTAGTCCTAAAATTTGGGATATTACAATTCTCCCCCTGTTCAATAAATTTCATGTTCAAAATTTTAAACATCTATATCTTAGGGAATCGTTTCCCGATACTCAGTCTATTCCTCATATTTGCAGCTCATAGAGCATGCAACTCAAATCATCATACTCTCAACAAAATTACCATACAACATTTTCATTCATTTTGTACCCAGTAAGTAGCATTCAACACAGGACCCACTGGTCTATTCTTATAGTGCTGGGTTCTCAGGCCACACAGCCTCTTCGGGACTCTACCCGTATCATACTATGTGCAAACTAGGCCTTACAGCCTCTTCAGGACTCTGCCCAAATAACATTGTATGTATTTCAAGCCTTACGACTCATTCTACTCCCGCAGTGCTAGATATTCTGGTCTTACTGCCCAGGGAATCATCCCTATGCCATAGGCATCTCGGAACTCACTGCCTCAACTATAACCTGGTACAGTCTGAATATTCTGCTAGCCTCAAGGTGTACTCTAGACACAATGGTCCAATATCATCGCACTAGGCAACAACCATAGTGCTAAGCACACAGGTCTTACATCCCAAGGATACTGCCTTATGCAAACTTGCACATCAGATCTTACCATCTTGAGCCTCTACTCGGTATAATTCTTAAACACATCACATTTTTTCGGCCTAGGAACTTACTAGTCCCTCAGATCTTATGGTTTCAGGACAATCGGTCCATCATCTTTACTGAATACCTATTGAGACTAACTACCTTAGGACACACAGTCCATTAGGTATTCTAAATATATCCTAGGCTCTAATTCTTGCTACTCAAGCCATTCATACACTTATGTAATGTTCACGAAGCATGCTAAACCAACCATTATCACAACATTCATTATAAGAGCATTCGGCACATTAGCATAAACCATAACGGTAACCATTGGACCATTGGTCCCACACCAAAACGCTTGGTAAAACAAGTCACATGGCCCCCGAGCGTCCACCCGGCGTAAAATAAGTAGTATGGGCCCCTAGGCATCTACTTGGTGCACACAAGTTATTTGGCCTCGAGCTTCCATCTATACAATAAACCTCACTGTCTTCCCATACATAAAAAATATCTCTATGGTCCGGGCGTCCACCCGGGCAATAGGCCCCTGGCGACCACCCCACATATTATGTATGCTTATTAGGTCTTACTGCCTAAGGACACGCTGGCCCAAAATGTCTTACTGCCCACCATATATTCATAACACGAATATATCCGATAGTAGAAATATACATGCAGAATCATTACATAAGATACGAGAGCAAGAATTGCTTTCGTTTATACCGTCGAGCTTGTTCTTTCTTAATTTCCTTCGTCATCTTTCTTTCTAGAAACGGTACTAGAGCACCCCATGGCGATTCGCTGGTTATATAATCCGTTTCCTAAAGGAAACCCATTCGATGAGAGACTCATTATGTTGTACTACCGTTGGGAGTCAACGTTCCTATAGCTCTACTCTACGGTTCTCCGTCATGGCAGCTTCACTCTATGATTCAACATCATGGCAGCTGTACACTATATTTGACATCATGGTGGCTCCACGCTATCGTACTACACTTGGTGCTTTACTCAGTCACTTGATTGGTTAACCCCTACGGTCAGAACCCTCTATAGGTAGCCCTCTTCGATCAGATCTCTCCACAAGTAGCCTTTTCCAATCAGAATCCTCCGTAGGTAGCTCTCTTCAATCAGAATTCTCCATAGGTAGCTCTTTCTGGTTAGTCATCTCTGAATGGAAGTACCACTATAATGGGAACCATGATCTTATAGGGTCCCTCTTCTCCAACAATTCTGTAATCTACTTCCTGTAATTATACCATCTCATCTGGGGTCATTTTATATGGACTTTTGATATCGGTCCAGCTTCAAGCATAATCACAACTCTAAGGGAATATTCTATGATTAAGATCTTTCCTTATGCTAGATTAGCAACTAGCAACCTCCATAAACCTCATACCCATTTCTATACCATATTCTAGTACCTCAAGCCACTCAGGCTATTTCAAATTCTTGGAGAATCCATTTAACTATTGTATTAGATCCTCAGGTTATGGAATTCTTAGAACCTTGACATATGCTAAGATGAGAAATCATGTTTCCAAATTATACCCAATATACACGCATACTAGAATCAGGATTCAACATTCCTAATTTAATCTTCAAATGTTAGAATTATGTTCTCAAAGCATCAGCATTGTTCTGAGGTTCTAATTCTACCTTAATCCTCAATATCATAAAGGCATATTCTAGTCATCATTCTTCTACCTCAAAGAAAATAGTTGCTAGCTCTACATCATGAGTGGGTAACCTATCTTGTGAGGCTTCAGCTATCGAGAGACTTATGCCACCATTCTACCTTGCCTCATCAGGACATATCCCAATCCTTTCTTACATATTTTACTACAGACCACCCAGGTGACGCTAAAATATGGGATAATCAATACTGGTACGAGTGTCCATTTCTCCCTCAACTTTCAGAATCTCTCACATTTCTCGTTCCACTTAAACAACAAATACTTTCCAAATAGCTTGTCAATGCCAAGGCAATTCAGGTGTTAGGATACCTCCCGACAATATCTGGTAAGACCCAGAACACTGCTTATCTCTGTTACAAGTGTAGATAGTTAATTAAAAAGTGCAAGTGTATACTGTCATAAACAAGTAATATAGAAGTAAGTAGAGTATCGTTCCCACGAGGATTGACCACTAAGTACCAAAATTGGTAATTTTAATTCTATTTAGTTGATGATTAGTTGGTGGTTGAGGATACAAAATAAAAATGATTAAATATGAATGCAACTGATATGAAGACAAATATGAGAAAAAGGCCATAGGGATCATATTTCACTTAGAAAATTTCGGATTGAATCACCTATCTATTCTAGTCTAATTTATTTCACATGATTGATAGTCGAATTTTCCTAATTTAATTACTAGCCTCTTCCAAGGTCAAGCAATTCTAGGCTTAATTGCTAATCCATTATATTCCTATATGAATTTAAGCAATTAATCATGCATTAAGATTTATGGAACTCATTAAAACTACACAACGCATATGAATATATTCCTATTTCATATGCAAATTATGATTTTAATTATAGGATCCATACACATGCATCTCCTTCCTGTCTCAACATACATATTGAAATCATTCAAAAGGTGGCCAGTCAATTGAAACCATTAAGAACAATAATTAAAACTCAATCATGAAGGAAAAAGTAGAACTATATTTAATAAGTTAAGATTTAATCTGTCATTAGTAAGCTACGTCATCACCCTAGGAAAATGAAAATTTAGCTCATGATGAAATTAAAAACAATACCAATATAAATTGAAAACATCATAAACATTGCATAAACATTAATTATTAAAGTATAAAATATAAAGATACAACTACCATATGCATGAAAATGAAAAATCTAGCATTCCATATAGGAGGTAAAACCTTCCATGTAGGTGACAACCTATACCCTTCCATATAGGAGGTCAAACCATCCATGTAGGAGGTATGCAAAAACTAATAAAATGCATGAAATAAATTCTAAGATAAAAGCTCTCTCCCTCCCTCCTTCTTCTCCCTTCCTTCCTCCCTTTCTTTAGATGCCCAATACCTCTATTTATAGGCTTGAAATCGGGTGCTACAGCGCCATGAACAGTGAAACCGCGTTTGCTAAAGTAAAAATCATATTTTCTACAATGAACTGTGTCTACTACAGTGCTCTGTATGAATAGTAACTGCTACAATACCTTCTCTTAATGCCTTCTCAAAATCTTCTTAATATGGTGCTGTACGTGGTTGTCAAAAGAAAATTATTATTTATCTATCAATTACACCCAAATTCATTACATTGAGTTCAAATATCATCCATAAAATCATTATATAAGGGAAAATAAATATGCAAATATTTTACTTATAAATCTCCATACCAGTTCCTGGACTTGTCCATTTCAATATTATCTATTACACCTATATGCATTTAGTCATGAAGAAACCTTAAGGTAATTACTATTCCTCAAGTCTCTTGCCTAAGCATGCTTAACTGTGGAGTTCTAATGGGTTCCGATGCATAAATTGTAATATCCTAAAATTTTAAATGCCAAAATTCCTTGAATATTAATTATATTTAATTGAATAAGATGATGAATTTTTGGTGTCGTTTGGCAGGCCTTGATATGTGTGTCGCAATACCGAGTAGAAGCTCGATTAAACACCGAAAAAGTAACTTTGTTAAAGTAACTTTAATAAAGTAAGCAATGATGGCATAAAGTTGTAATGATGACAATTAAAGTAACTTTTGAAAAGAAGCTTTTTGACGGACTAATAAGAAGCTAACATGTGACCTCGCCATAATTACAAGCGCTAAGTTAGCAGGTTACTTTTAAAAAGTAGCTTTTGTGTGGACCAATGATAAGCCTCTGTGTAACCTTGGCATAATTGAAGGTGCTGAGTCAATGGGACACCTTATAGTTAACATATTTGAGGATGATGAGTCAGCAGGACACCTCGCGGTACCTGCAAACATCTAGTCATGACACGTGTTCCATTATCCTGAACATCGATTCTAGGAGTCAGGGAATGTAAAATTCCAAACTTTAATCACTAAAATTACTCTATGCCTTGGTGATATAAAAGGGGATAAAATGTTGAATTAAAGAGCACATTAAGAGAGAATACAAGGCAATTAGAGGTCACACACAACATGGTTATTTGGTACACAAGTTAGTGCTGCTGCCAGTGTGTTCTTCTATGAGACAGTCATGTTTTACGAACTGTTCAGATTATTAAATGATCTCAAAAAATTCTGAAAATTTTCAGAATCAAAGTATACATAACAAGTTTTAAATGGATAGGTACTATGGAATTTTTAGAGTTGTACACAAGGAGATATGAATTTTTGAAGTTAGCCCAGTAAAACTAGGAATTTTCTATGGCAGCGTCTAAAAATGGAAAATATGGGAATTATGAGCTTTTAATTAGCCAAATTTTATATTTTTACTTGAAACTAGACATAATAAGGGTCATATAGCCTTTAGAACCACCTGAATTGGATATCTATACAATTAGATATGAATTTCCAAAATTTGACAGAAATTCTGCCAATTTCTCCAACTATTGCGAAAATGGAAAGATTGCAAGGGCAAAATAGTCACTTTGATCAAATAAATAAATCTGGTATTTTTAGAGGGAATGGACAGATGGAATGAAGGAAATGGAAGAAGCTTATGGAATTATCATTAAGAAAATAGCATGAAAAATAATATGATTTTGACATATGTTGGAATTGAAATTAAATATTAATAAAGAGGGACACCTAAGCTTGTTCTAGAAAACTCTTTAAAACTGTCCAAGAGGCCATAAATTTTTTCCAAACTCAAGGGGGAAAGAGGGAGAAGTGATCTTGAAGAGCAAAGAGTAAGAAGAGAAGAACAAAGATCATGAAGCAAGATCAAGGTAAGTAGGTAGAAATTCCTACTTGTTCTTGTGCTCTGGTTCATGAAACCTCTTCTTAACCTCCATATCATCTTGATTTATTCATTAAAAAAGTAGAGACTCAAAGGAAGAAGAAGAATGGTGATGGTTTGGAGGAGGAGAAGAAGGAGAATCAAGTTAAGGTGAGCAAACTTTGAAATTCTTGTTAGAACTATAGTTGTGACTGTTGTCTGGCTGGATATGGTTGGTGTATGTTAAGATTTGTAATTTGAGATGTTCAATTTCTAAGGGGAGATGCTACCCAAATATCTATTGATTATTTTAAATTGATGATTAGATGATTAAATATGTGAATATAAGTGGAAAGAAGATGCTTTAGGAAGAGAATTCATGAAAATAACATTTCCCTCAAATTGTGAAGTATTTCGGTCATGTATGAAATTTGGGGTTAGAGCAGGAACTTCATGAATCTAATGGTTCCATGATGTTTAGAAGGTAAAATTGTGTAGGGTTCATATTGACTGCAAAATGTGAAAAGGGCCGGAATGTAAAATGACAATTTCGCCCCTAAAACCCCAAGTTAGGGATGCCAAGGGCAAATCTGTAATTTGAGGTGAAATTTGCTTAATCTAAGGTCAAAAATGGATTCTACACATGAAATTTTATAGGAATAGCCTTGGTCATAATTTTTGAAAAAGTACAAAAATACCGGATAAAAATGGAATTAGACTGGGTTCCCTATGGGCATTTTGGTAAATATGCGTCTTTAAGCTAAGATAACCAAATTATAGATTCTAGAATAAAGTATGGATGAGTAATAACTTATTTATAATTACTTTGGGAATTTTAGGAATTTGGTATTTGCCCAAGCCAGACAAAAAGTTAAAGGGTCAGTAGAAGCTAGGCCATAGAAATAAGCCAGGTAGTAACTCTATCTTTCATATTCTATGTGGTTATAAATATGCAATGATTGCCATGATCTGTTCAATGTATTGCTTGTGGTGTTGATACTCTCTGATTGTGGATGATGAGTTAAACCACCCTAGACAAAATCATCTTTTGTTTCCTGAGCATTGTTAGATAGGCTTAAGCATTTTGATTGCTGCATCATGATAAATGCTGCATTACATGTTTATTTTTCACATTTTATATGATTGATATTCTTTTACTACTGAGATTCGTATGAATCTCACTCTTTCCAAAGATTAAAATTTACTCAGCTAGAAGATACGGCTCAGAAGGCAAAATAGAGGAAATCAATGACAGAAGGTTTGGTGCAAAACAAAGAGTTTTGTTGGTTATCTCTTAGTTTATTATTGTATCTAGATTTGTTCTGAATATTTATAAACCTTGTGGGTTTATCTGTAATGTAATCAAGAATATTGTATCAGTATATTACATTATTTCTTTATGTCCATTGAACTGCGCGTTAATTCTTTGATAAATGTCAAAGTATTGAGGGGTTTGACATTAATGCTCATACTAATCTGTATATCTCTGGGCATCAGTATCTTATATATACCTTAATCCTAGTATATCATGTTATCCTGCCCATAAATGCTAGATATTGTCCCCACAGGGAAACATAAGCAGTACCAGCTTCTTGGTATAGCCCTTCTATGTGTTCTCATAACACAGGGGAAAAATCTGGTCATACTCTAACTCAATATCAGGAGCCCTAGAGTTAGCAACAAAATCTAAATCATGTGCTTCCTCTTATATCCTAGGGTCTCATTGTCATTGTCACCAGTAGAGGAATCCTCACTGGGACTAGGCACCGCTAGAATCCCTGTTAAGCAAAGCCCCTTCCTTTATATAGACATTTTCCCCTTCCTTCAACAGGCTGATTAAGAGACAGGGGTGGTCTAATTCCTTAGGTTCCTCTGCTATCTGTAACTCCCAGTTACAATAGCACTAATAGAAAATCATTATACTATTCACATGAGTAGAGAATATAACCTATAGTCAGAACCCTTTGCTCTGACTGGACCTTTATCTCTAAGCAGACAATTTCATTGCTAGAATCACTGTTCTGATACCATAAAATGTAACACCTTACTTCCGTACTCATTATGATGAGTTTTTCGCAGTGAATTCGAACCACTAAGTGATGTTCTTTTATAATCCCTTTTCAAATCCCAACCTCAGAGTAGGATTCGAAATTGCAGTTGAGTTGGTTTTTTTTACAATTTCAAAAATCTTGCTAAAGCGTATTCTAGTGGTTAGTAACTTTGTTATTACTCATCGATTCTTATATTTTCTTTTACTTCAATCAAAGTGATTCTCTAGTCATACTTAGTTCATTAATTTACATACACAAACTGTGTAGCCACACAAGGCTACTAAAGTGTCTTAGTCTAATATAAAAATAGTAGACATATTCTCATCTTTGTTCCACCTTTATTTTTTCTGCTTGTAATCCTCTTCTCTGTTCTTAAAGTACCTATATGGTTGGGTGAGGAAGAGTGAGATTCAAGAGAATCTTAGTAGTAAACAGTGCAAACGAATACATACAAGAAATGCTTTGTGCATGACATGCTTGCTTATATAAACCCATGCCATAATAATGACATATATGCATGCTCATTGTTTAACATATTACACTGATGGACATAATATAAACAGAAACAAAGCTTCACTCATTCACATATGCTTCATACAATTCATCAAAGCATTTAACACGTTAATACACAAGCACACATATCAAGTTATACAAGTTAGGAAAGTTTAACTACCTTGTGGACCAATGTCCTTCCTTTATTTCCTCTTCTTCCAACCATCGGAGTTGCTTGAAGTATCTTCCATTATTCTTCTTTCTTGACTTCTCATGGACCTAGATACCCAATCACATTATTAGAGCCATGGTAGCAAGTCATTGGAAGTATAAGTTAGGAAAGGTTAAACAAGTTGATTTCTTCTGAAAAATATGAAATGCTGGAATTTTGGGTCTTAGCCATGGTAGAGAATCCTTTGACCACAGCCAAAAAGTTTCTAACCTTCTTTTGGCCATGGCCAAAATGCTTGGCTACAGCTAAGAATCTGGATTTCCAGATTTCCCCTGTTTCTTGGCTGAATTTTGAAAAATCATAACTTAATCCAAAAAATTCCAAATTGAGTGGTTCAAAGTTCTATTTGACCCTATTTAAGTCTACTTTAAGGAAACAAAATACCTCATGCTAACAATCACATGCCCAGAATTCCAAAATTCATAATTAATCCTCACTGCCACAGAATTGATTCCAGTTTTTTATGCTTAGCTTCACAAATTCATAACTCTTAGGGTACATATCCAAGTGGCACTAATGACCTATCAAATTAAATCTTGATATAAGACCCCACCTTACATACTCTTCAATATTGATATTAATCTGAGTAGCAATGCGTAGTTCAATGGGCACATAGAAATAACATAAATATACTGATATTATTGATACAATGTGTTTGATTATATTACAGGTATTTCCCATAGGGAAACATACATAATAATTATAGAACTTAAAATAATAAAAGGTCTTCAGATAACCAACTGCTTCTCCTGATCTGGTTTGGAACCTTCTGTTATTAGTAATTATAGTTCTGCCCTTTGAGCCGCTGCCTGCTGCTGAAAACTTTTTACATTTATGGAAAGGGTGAGATTCAGGGGAATCTCAGTAGTAACATACAATTAGACATATAAAATATGAAAATAAATATGTCATTTATCATGTTGTGTAAGATGAAAATGTTATATGCATACTGTCCAAGGCTAAACAATTGTTTGCAACTCTGGCTTAACTCTGCGCCTCTATTGTTGGAAATTGTGCCCTAGGGGCCAATCATTGTACTTTGAATATTGTCATTCAATGAATTTCTCCATTTGGTTATCACATTATTCGCATGTTCACTGTGATAATTGTATCCTTGGATAAATCATAATGATTGTCCTAAATGTCCCTGGTCGGTCATCTATGTGGGAGCAAAGATGAAATAAGACCAGTATGACTTTGATAAGGTATGGGGATACTAATCAAAGTCTTAGGCACTTGTAGGAGTACAAGGTGCTGGACCGACCCGCTATGAGAAAGCTGCATGGATCAAGTCATAAGCTTATCTCATGTATAACCACGTCACAATGCCCTTTGACCTGAGATCATCATGGATTCCTACATGAGAGTTACTAAGCTTTGACTTAGTCAAAAGTCACCTTTAACCGGGTGATGATAAAGGCTACAATCGGGTTTAGTAGTTTTCATGCAGAGGAGTGTGAATGGTCAAGATGGAATTTGTCCCTTACATTAGTGAGAGATATTACTGGGCCCCTTGATGAGTAAGTCTGAGAAATGTATGGCCATACTACGATGGAAAAGAGTTTCTACTTCTATAGTCAGACTACTCAGGGATTGAGAAAGTAATGGTCAGGAATAGGAGGATGACATTCTCCATGCCTCATCCTTGACCGAAATATCGTGTGACAAAAAGGGACGTGATATGGTTATACGACAGGTTATATCGTATTGTCAATCCTCATATGAATTGGGTAGTCGTAATGTCTTGCTAGAGGCCGCTTACGAATTGTGGGTTAGTATAGTCATTGGCCCACTGCCAACTTCGTTTGGGCCTACAGGGTCACACACAAGAATAGCCCAACACGAGCTGTAATGTCCAGATTCATTGAATCTAAGATGCGTCTAAGATTCAATGAATACAATGTTTAATCTAGGGTGAATGAATTTTAAATATATATTTATTATATACACATGTTGTGTGAATATTTATTTGATAAATATTTATATGTGTGTTATATATATATTTATATTTGGAAAGGAATATTAATAATATTATATATACATATGTATTTTTGAAATACATAAATACATATATAATATATATTATTTGATAATATATATTATATATATATGATAGTATTATATTATATGATCATATGATAATATTATATTATATATATATAATATATATTATTTGATAATATTATATTATATGATGATATTATTATATTGTGTATATATAAAGATATTATATGATAATATCTCATATTTAATTTATGAAGATAAATTAAATTCCATTGGCTCTTTATTCTAATTAAATAAATAGGTTAAATTAAAACTGTTGGACAGATTTAATTAAACCAAGTTTATTTAATTAGCTTATTAAAACAATTAAATGTTAATTGATATGATAAGGATTTTGAAATTAATTAAGATTAATTTTAAAAATCCAATATCCATCATAAAATAGATAACACTACTAGTTATAAAATATGAGAGCTAGGGTTTTCTACAGATGATGAAAAACTAGAGAGCCACAAGAAAACCCTAGAAGGATATTAGAGGCGCTAGCACGCTGCCGGTGTTGGGGTCCTATTCGTGTGGATACCAGTAGAGGGAGCTGATATGAGTAGTTAGCTCCTCAAGATTGAAAAAGGAAAAACTCCAAGAAGAACTAGTTGACATGTTGATGTTGGGGATGGTTAATCTCATACTCATAGAGATTGACGCTCTTTTAAGAAGAATTAGCGGACATGTAGATGCCGGGGAAATTATTTCAGGAGCAACCAAACATGGAGATTTGTGAACTCGTAATATGTTGATGATTGTGGGAATTCAAACAAACACGAATAAGGTACGACTCTTTCTAACTTGATTTAAATGCCGTTGATAGATCCGCAATTGGGATTGGTAAACTTTTACAATTTTAATTTTTTTAATTCTTCCGCTGTGTGCCTACCAATCCTAACAGTGGCATCAGAGCCAGGTCAATTGTGCATTTAAATTGAGTTTTAGTGCTTATTGTGTGCTTATATATGTGATATATAAGTGGAACATGATTTTAGAAAGATTGAAGTCATAGTAGTAGTGCTGCAGATTTTCGTTTTTTTAGAGGCAGTATGACTGTGACGAATATTTGAATGCTCAAATCTTATCCAATAATCCTGAAAATTTCCAGAATGAAAGTAGACATCCTAAGCTTTAATTTGATATATAATATATGCTATTTGGATCATTACATTAGGAGATATCAATTTTTGAAGTTAGGTTTTGAATCTGTGACGTTTTCTCTGGCAGCGAAGATTAATTAGTGTTTCAGGAACAGTGAACATATAATTTTATGAAAATTATATTTTTCGTTGAAAATATACTTAAGGACGGTAAAATAGAGCTTTGAACCACTACAATTGGATTTTTTGAGATTTAATTATGATTTTTCAAATTAAGATGAAAAATCTGACAGCTTAGCGGGACTGCCGTAGCTAATTGTTCGTAGCTCAATCACGACATTTATTACTTTTCATATTGTATGAATTGTTGATTGTTGTGGTTTACTTCTCCAAATTGTTTGGGTATGGTGAAAAACATGGCTTTAGTTTTTACAAGAGTTGTAATATTTAAATATGGCCTGCGTGCCATGCCTTTCTCTAAATATTCTCATTGTACATTCTCTTCTCATCTCACTCCCCTCGTATGTTCAAACGAGGTTTCTATTAATGTAATTTTTCTCTTCTTATTTAGAGAAGTCCTCTCATTGGCTTGGGAGGATTTTAGGTTAGGTGAGCCATGTTGTATCATGTTTAAATTATGCTTTTGATTAGATCATATCATGCATACTTTTGTAGTTATGTGTATGAGATACAACCGCGATTACATTCACATAAATGAAACTAATCAATTAAAGCCCTCCGAATAAAATCTTAAGTCATAATGCCGTCAATTAATGAATACTTGTCAAAACCTAGATCACTTAATTGTAGGTTCCACCAAAGTGGATGCATTTGAGTTATCTTGGTGAGGCAAGCATGAGTAATGGTGCTACTCACAAAATCCATTGTTGTTTTGACTTAATTGAGATCATCAAAACGGTTTTGGATCTCAAGGCATTAGATGGGATTAAACATGCTAGATCATATGATGATTGAATCCCATAAAGATCTAAGAGTTACATATGATGTAATTGGTAAAGAGGTTACCTACCTAAATAACTTGAATTTAAGCGTCCTGCAAAAGCGGACTTAAATTTAAGCAAAATATGGATCTTAGCCTACTAATTATAGCATTGAGGGTTGTTAATTTAGTGGGAGATTACAAAATAACTTTGCATATTTTAATTGTAGAATCATGTCAACTAGTAATACTACTACACTATCACTGCGATCAGTCCTTGAGAAGGACAAACTCAGTGGGACAAACTTTCTTGATTGGTTTAGGATTTTGAGAATTGTTCTCAAGCAGGAAAGAAAGCATATGTCCTAGATCAACCCATTCCTAAAGGGTATTAAAAGGAAAGGCGAGGGCAAGGGAAAGGGTAATGGCTCAGGAGGTAAAACCAAAGAGTCAAACAAGCCCGAAACTAAGCCTGCAGCCAAGAAGGTAAAGCCTCCAAAGGAAGGAGTATGCTTCTTCTACAATGAAACCGTTCATTGGAAGAGGAATTGCAAAATCTACCTCGAAGATCTGAGAAGAAAAACTAAAAGGATCAGGTCAATCGATTTGAATCCGACTTACCTATGGCATTGTCATCTAGGCTATATAAATGAGAAACACATTTCTAAACTCCATCAAGATGGATTTTTTTCATTTGATTTTGAATCATATGATACATGTGAATCTTGCTTATTAAGAAAGATGATAGAGGCACCTTTTATTGGGTATAGTAAGAGGGCCACTGATTTATTGGGCCTCATATATACAGATGTATATGGACCAATGAATATAGCTGCCAGAGGAGGTTATATGTACTTCATTGCATTTATGGATGATTTTAGTAGATATGGATATATCTATCAAATGAAACATAAATCTGAATCTTTTGAAATGTTCAAAATATTCCAAAATAAAGTACAAAAACCAACTTGGAAAAATAATTAAAGCACTTCGATATGACCGAGGTGGTGAATATTTGAGCCAAGAGTTTATTGACCATCTTAAGAGTTGTGAGATAGTCTCATAATTAACTCCTCCAGAAACACCACAATGGAATAACGTTTCTAAGCAGAGGAATCGAACATTATTAGATATGGTTTGATATATGATGAGTTAAACAGATCTTCCACCGTTCTTTTGGGGCCATGCCCCAGACATAGTTGCGTTCACACTAAACGTGTTCCATCTAAGGCAGTTGAAAAGACACCATATAAGATATGGCCTGGGAAGAAACCTAGTTTATCTTTCCTTGAAATTTGGGGATGTGAGGTTTATGTTAAACGATAAACCTCTAATAAATTATCACACAAATCCTCAAAGTGCCTTTTTGTGGGGTATCCTAAGGAAACTAAGGGATACTATGTCTATAATCCCACCAATAATAAAGTGTTTGTTATCCAAAATGGTATCTTTCTAGATAGGGAGTTTATCTCTAAAAGAACCAGTGGGAGTAGGGTACATCTCAAAGAAGTTTGAGAGTCACAAGATAGCACAGAACCACTGATGGAAAATAGAGAAGACTCACAACAAGTTGTTGAGCCTGCTCAAGTAACATAAGGCCTACGAAGGTTTGATAGGACATGACATCAGCCTCAGAGATATGGATTTCTGATTACTAGAAGTCGTAATGTGTTGCTCATTAAGCAGAATGAGCTAACCACCTATCAAGAAGCCATAATGGGACCAAACTCTAAGAAATGGCTAAATGCCATGAAGTCTGAAATGCAATCCATGTACGACAATCAAGTATAGACCTTAGTCGATCCACCTAAAGGTGTTAAAACCATCAGGTGCAAATGGGTTTTCAAAGAAAAACCGACATGGATGGCAAAGTAAATGTCTTCAAGGCACAACTGGTTGCTAAAGGATTCACTCAAACTCATAGTATAGACTATGATGAAACCTTTTCCACAGTTGCAATGGCCAAATCAATCAAAATCCTTCTTGCCATTGCATCATATTATGACTATGAAATATGGTAGATGGACGTCAAAATGACCTTCCTTAATGGAAAGCTCCTTGAGGATGTGTACATGACACAACCTAAAGGTTTTGTACGTCTAAAGGATTCTGGTAAGGTATGCAAGCTTTAAAGATCCATTTATGGATTAAAGCAAGCATCTCGGAGTTGGAATCATTGTTTTGATGAAATAGTTAAAGAGTTTGGATTCATTCAAAACATCGATGAGCCTTTTGTTTATAAGAAGGTTAGTGGGAGCACAATTGTATTTCTAGTGCTTTATGCAAATGATATCCTACTTATTGGGAATGACATTCCTAGCTTGCAGAGTGTCAAGTCTTGGTTAGGGAAGTCTTTCTCGATGAAAGACTCAGGCGAAGCCACTTATACCCTAGGGATTAGAATCTATAGAGATAGATCCAAGAGGCTAATAGGCCTAAGTCAGAGTAGTGAGGGTCGTTGGACTGCTGTCAAGAATATCTTAAAGCACCTGAGAATGACTGAGGACTTATTCTTGGTATATGGTGGATTGGGTGATGAGTTCTATGTAACTGGTTATACAGAGATGATCTTAGATCGCAATCTAGATATATGTTAATTTTAAATAGTGGTGTAGTAAGCTGGAAGAGCTACAAGTAGAGTACTGTAGTAGGTTCTGCAATAGAAGTTGAGTATATAGCAGCATCAGATGCAGCTAAAGAAACTGTTTGGATTAAAAGTTTGTTATTGAACTAAGGGTGGTACCTACCACCCAAATCCAATAGATTTGTTTTGTGAAAATAGCGAAGCTATTAAGGACCAAACGTATACTCAAGGGATTTCATCATATCATAGAAATCAATGATAGAGGTGATATAAAAATATACAAAGTAAGAGGAGAAGACAATGTTGTTGATCCTCCTTTTAAGTAGCTTGCACAAGCAAAGCATGAGCGTCATGTTAAAACAATGTGAATTAGGTAAACTAATGATTGTACCTAGTGCAAGTGGGAGGATGTTGGAAATTGTGCCCTAGGGGCCAATCATTGTACTTTGAATATTGTCATTCAATGAATTTCTCCATTTGGTTATCACATTATTCGCATGTTCACTGTGATAATTGTATCCTTGGATAAATCATAATGATTGTCCTAAATGTCCCTGGTCGGTCATCTATGTGGGAGCAAAGATGAAATAAGACCAGTATGACTTTGATAAGGTATGGGGATACTAATCAAAGTCTTAGGCACTTGTAGGAGTACAAGGTGCTGGACCGACCCGCTATGAGAAAGCTGCATGGATCAAGTCATAAGCTTATCTCATGTATAACCACGTCACAATGCCCTTTGACCTGAGATCATCATGGATTCCTACATGAGAGTTACTAAGCTTTGACTTAGTCAAAAGTCACCTTTAACCGGGTGATGATAAAGGCTACAATCGGGTTTAGTAGTTTTCATGCAGAGGAGTGTGAATGGTCAAGATGGAATTTGTCCTTTACATTAGTGAGAGATATTACTGGGCCCCTTGATGAGTAAGTCTGAGAAATGTATGGCCATACTACGATGGAAAAGAGTTTCTACTTCTATAGTCAGACTACTCAGGGATCGAGAAAGTAATGGTCAGGAATAGGAGGATGACATTCTCCATGCCTCATCCTTGACCGAAATATCGTGTGACAAAAAGGGACGTGATATGGTTATACGACAGGTTATATCGTATTGTCAATCCTCATATGAATTGGGTAGTCGTAATGTCTTGCTAGAGGCCGCTTACGAATTGTGGGTTAGTATAGTCATTGGCCCACTGCCAACTTCGTTTGGGCCTACAGGGTCACACACAAGAATAGCCCAACACGAGCTGTAATGTCCAGATTCATTGAATCTAAGATGCGTCTAAGATTCAATGAATACAATGTTTAATCTAGGGTGAATGAATTTTAAATATATATTTATTATATACACATGTTGTGTGAATATTTATTTGATAAATATTTATATGTGTGTTATATATATATTTATATTTGGAAAGGAATATTAATAATATTATATACACATATGTATTTTTGAAATACATAAATACATATATAATATATATTATTTGATAATATATATTATATATATATGATAGTATTATATTATATGATCATATGATAATATTATATTATATATATATAATATATATTATTTGATAATATATATTGAATATATGATAATATTATATTATATGATGATATTATTATATTGTGTATATATAAAGATATTATATGATAATATCTCATATTTAATTTATGAAGATAAATTAAATTCCATTGGCTCTTTATTCTAATTAAATAAATAGGTTAAATTAAAACTGTTGGACAGATTTAATTAAACCAAGTTTATTTAATTAGCTTATTAAAACAATTAAATGTTAATTGATATGATAAGGATTTTGAAATTAATTAAGATTAATTTTAAAAATCCAATATCCATCATAAAATAGATAACCCTACTAGTTATAAAATATGAGAGCTAGGGTTTTCTACAGATGATGAAAAACTAGAGAGCCACAAGAAAACCCTAGAAGGATATTAGAGGCGCTAGCACGCTGCCGGTGTTGGGGTCCTATTCGTGTGGATACCAGTAGAGGGAGCTGATATGAGTAGTTAGCTCCTCAAGATTGAAAAAGGAAAAACTCCAAGAAGAACTAGTTGACATGTTGATGTTGGGGATGGTTAATCTCATACTCATAGAGATTGACGCTCTTTTAAGAAGAATTAGCGGACATGTAGATGCCGGGGAAATTATTTCAGGAGCAACCAAACATGGAGATTTGTGAACTCGTAATACGTTGATGATTGTGGGAATTCAAACAAACACGAATAAGGTACGACTCTTTCTAACTTGATTTAAATGCCGTTGATAGATCCGCAATTGGGATTGGTAAACTTTTGCAATTTTAATTTTTTTAATTCTTCCGCTGTGTGCCTACCAATCCTAACATCTATTGGGTGCCAGACCACAACTAAGCTAATGTGCCCCTAGCACTGTGCTCATGTTACATAAGATGGCATACATAAAGCATACAAATAATCACATAGTGTATGAAAGAAAGAGTTACTACCTAGAATGTGCCCCTTTTTTTGCCTGTCTATCGGTCCAGCTCTATCTATGTGGCTCGAGTTACTGATATATCCTAACATTCCAAATTTTTGGATAAATGAGTTATTACTCATTCATAATTCCTTTTAAAATCATTGTGTTGGTTATCTTGACTTAAAATTTTAAAATTACCAAAATGCCTCTAGGGACCCGATCTGAGTCCTTTTATACCCGGTCTAACTGTACCTTACCAAAAATTATAATCCAAGCTAATCCTACACAATTTTATGTGTAGAATTCATTTTTGACCTTAGATTAGTCAAATTCATGCACAAATTACAAAAATATCCCTGGCAGCCCCTAACTTAAGGTTTTAAAGGTAATTTTGTCATTTCACTTTCTAAGGCCTTTATACTTCAAACTTTGCATGTTCCCTACACAATTTTCCATTCTAAACCCAATGGAACCATTAAAACCATGAAATTATAGCTCTAATCCTCCCAAACAGGTCTGGCCAAAAGTTATAGGAAAATTGGGGAAAATGAAGTTTTATGATTTCAATCCATATATCTGTTTTTCACCTCTAATCACATATTTAACCACTTAAACATCTTTTAAACATTATTAGTATGAATTTGGGCTACACCTCCCCTTAGGGTTTATGCATCCTAATCATCAAAACAAAGCCAAAACAACCACAAATCAACAACAACCATCAAGAATCAACAAGAGGAACTAGGTTTTTGAGATTACCTCTTGATTCTTCCACTTTCTCTCTCTAGGAGCCAACTTTATCTCTCTCTTCCCTCTTGATTTTTCTTGTTAAACATGGTCTCCAAGATAGAGAAGAGATTAGATGAGGTTTCCATGAAGTTAGAAGGCAAGAACACTTGAAATCAAGCTTACTTACCTTGATCTTGTCTTCTTGAACCCTAGCTCTTCCATGTTCTTGAAGCTCTCTTCTCTCTCTCAACTTTGTTATTTTTGGTTGAAAATGATGATGGAGAGAAGGGATATTAGCTTTATCAAAATATCTCTCTTTTTGCTTTTGATATATTATTGTTTGATGTTAATTACCCATGTGCATGTTTTACTTGGCTATGATTATTTCTCCTTGATATAATGAGAGCCAAGTAAATCATTTTTCTCTTACTTCCCTTGTTGGAATCTATGTTTTGATGATAAAAAAATAGTGATGAATTGTTTTGTAAGGAAATGGTCAAGTTAAATGAAGTGGAATATGTTAAAATCTCTAAAGAAAACATTGCAAAAAATCACGCTTATATATTTTATGTAATTGCTGATGCACTCGAATTTGAAGGCATGCACTCAAGTTTGGGATAATGAACTCGATTTCTAGTTCATATACTCGAGTTTGGTTGGTATTTTCCTATGTAATTACCATTGAGAATTAACTGATATTTGAATTATGTACATGTCAGGAATCATTGCACTCGAGTTCCCAATGGCATACTCAAGTCCTCAGAATATGCACTTGAGTCTTGGAAGTTCTGGAATGAGAGTTTGTTCCTGAGACTCAGCAAGAATGTGCAGATATGAAGTGTACTCGAGTTTGATGAGAGGTACTCGAGTTTGATGAGAGGTACTCAAGTTTTGTACACCATGTACACTTGAGTTCCACGATTTCTTATATGAAAGTTTATACAAGTCATGCTTCTGGAAAACAACAGTTACACTAGAGTTGGTCAAGAAGCACTCGAGTCCTGTGTAGTACTCATACTCAAGTTCTGCGAGTTTTATACAAAGAGTTTGTACCCGAGAGATTTACAACTGTGAAGAAATGAAGTGCACTCTAGTTCTGCTTTAAGCACTCGAGTTCTTAACCTCAGTGCACTCGAGTTTAGAGAGTTCAAGAATGAGAGTTTGTACCAGACAAGACTTGTAATGAGAAAACAAGCAACTCACTCTAGTTCTCTATAGCTTTTACACTCGAGTTATGACAACAGAGTTTATTCCAGAGATAGTCATATCGTGAAGATATCAAGTGCACTCGAGTCCTATATATTGTACTTGAGTTCTGGGACAAAATGCACTCGAGTTTGTCTTTGTACTCTCGAAAGTTCTTATCTGAAACAATGACATAATGGTGAAAAATGTTATGCACTCGAGTTGTTACATCTCTTGCTCTTGAGTTTGAGCTTCTAAACTTGAGTCCTTGTATTGAAAGAAGTTAAGTAATTTCCAGCGATGAATCTGAATACAGTTATATGTTAACCATTCATTGTACTCTCACTTATTATCACTCTTAGACATTGTTTAATGTTAGTTTTAAGTATGAGACAGGTTTTTAACGATTGGATTAGCAAAACGGATAAAGAAGTTAAAAATGGTGGACACAATGATGTGAGCTAGCTATTACTGCACATGGGCCAACAAACACCACGAGTAATTGTCACATGCTTTGACATCCTACGTAAAGAATTCAAATACCCATGCCGTTCCACAACAGATACACTGCAATGTTTATCCCCAAACAATGATATAAAGAGTTTCCAAAGACAAACTAAAAAAACAGAGAACACACAAGATAGAGCTTACTAACTTATAAATCTTTGAAATTCTATTATATTCATATTGTAAACATTAGTGATTATCTTATCTGCTCTGTAAGAGAGTTTTTGTAAACACTTTTATTATAATCTTTATCTCAAGGTAGAGGGACCTTGAGAGGGTAGATTTTCCTTACGGGAGAAGCTGAGAGAGTTCCTTGGAAGACTTTCTGCTTGTAAGATTTACAAGGTACAAGTGGGAGAGAACTTTGCTGCTTGTAAGATTTGCATAAGTAAGCAGGAGAGAAGAGTCGTTGGAATTACTCTGCTCATAAGACTTGTTGTGAAGGGGAGAGAAAGTTCTAAGTGTAGAATATTTCTGCTCGTAGTCCTTGCAAGGACAGTTCTTGTACCGTGTGTTCCAAGAGTTGACTGAATCTTGGAGGATTAGTGAAAGGCTTAGTAGGCCTTGACCTCTGGGGGACTGGACGTAGGCCAGGGATTGAGGCCGAACCAATATAAATCTCTATATCTAATTTCTCTCATCTCTACACTCTTTTCGTTCAGTTTAACATAGCCGTATCAACCACAAAAATTTGATATCACCCAATTCACCCCTCTATTGGGTGAAACTTACCTCTTACATCCCTTACTTGACTGAAAATATCAATCAAAAAGGGAAAAACAATTGCTTCTTACTTTATTGGTCAAATGAACATTTTGCCTATACATTTTTTCCATTTTCGCACTTTGTTGGAAATCTGGTAGAATTTTCATCAAACTTTGAAAATTCATATCTTTATTTATAGATGTCCAATCGGTATGGTTCTAAAGGATATATGACCCTTTTTAAGTATATTTTTATAGAAAAATATAATATTTAGCCAAATAGAAGTTTAGAATTCCCAGAATGTCATTTGTTAGATGCTATCACATAAACTTGCCAGTTTTACTGGGCTAACTTCAAAAATACATAACTCTTTGTGTACAGATCCAAATGACTTATATGACCTATCAAATTAAAACTTGATAAGTATAATTTTATTCTAGAAAATTTCATAGTCATCGGATATCATTTTCCTAATTAAAAATGTCATACAACAAAACTACCACGCAGGAAAACACACTAGTAGCAAATCTTATTTGTGTTCCATAATTATGTTGTGTGTGACCACTAATTGCCTTATTTTATCATTTCTTATACTCTTTAATTCACCATGCTATTTCCTTTAATATCCTAAAGGTGTAAAGGAATTTTAGGGAATAAAATTATGCCTTCCTGGGACTTAGCAGTCCACTTAATTCAGGCTTATTCTTAAGCCTCTATTCCTAAAATTTAGCATGTTACACTTGATATGTCTAATTTAATTCTGGAAATTTTTATGGCCATTGGACAACATTTTTTTCATTCAAAAAATTGACACAATTACACTCCCTCCAAGAAATCACATTCTAGCAGCATTATGTTCAAATTCTGAAGTTTGGATTTCAAATCCATTCTTTCTAAAATTATGCTACCAATCTATTCCTACAAAATTTTGTTCAAGGAATCCATTGGAAACCTCAAAAATAGCAAAATCATAATCCTTCTTTATGCCTTGTTTTAACCAAAATATTAGGGTTTGACACAACAAGTTGCCAATTCACAGTTCAATCACCAAACTTAGTTCATTTGCTTCTAAAACAACATATAATCATATGTACATGATGAAAACTTCATGAACCCTAAAAAACCCTAAAAGGAAAAAATTAGGGCAGCCAAAACAATCCACCAAAACTCAACCAATCAACATAATACATAGCTCAAAATGAAGCTAAAGCTTACCTCTTTGCCTTTCCCAAGTTCTTTCTTTGATTCTTCACCTTTTGCTCTTGCAAGATGGCTCAAAACACCTCCTCTTCAAAAAAAACTATAGAAATGAATCTCTTGAAGAGGGGAATAAGATTCATGAAGGGATTTTAAGTAATAGAGGTGATTTACCAAGTGATTTTAGAGCTAGAAGCTAATCTTGTAACTTTGGCTCTTTCTCTTTCTTCTTCCTTGTGCTAGCTGACTTTTGGAGCTTGGAGAGAGAGTGAAATGTGTCTAAATGAATTCACTTCATCTCTCTTTATTCACTTGGCCGAGAAGTTTCAAAGAAAAGGGCAAAAAAGGAGTAAAAAATAAATAAATGTATGGCTATTAATTCTTCTTGTAAAAAGTGATATGTTAATTAACCAAGTGAGGTGTGGTTACATTAACTTGATCTTTTCTTTTTCCTCCTCTCCTTTACTTGACCAAATTCAATGCTAAAAAAGGAGACAAAAATGTTGACCAAGTTGCTACCTTTATCTTGCCTTTGGTCAATTTTTCCCAAGTTGGAAAATTTGATGAAACTTTGACTAGTTGACCAAACTTTTCCTCCCTTTTTGGCCCTCAAGTTGGACGTTTTTTTATGACCTTAAGGAAGAGAAAATTTTCTTTTCTATTATCATAATTACTTTTTACTTTTGAAGAGCCAATCCTAGCCCTTCAATTGGTCTTCCAACTTCAACCCCAAGATCAAGTGGCAAATGACTCTTTTGCCCTTGATTGTGGCAATATTAATTGAATTGCCCTTAATTCTTTTATCTTCTTTATTTCTCTTTCTTTCCATTTCCAAGATGTCATTTTCTCTTCTTTTTGTATTTAAGTTGGGCTTTAGATCCTATTTGACTCTAGATAAAGGAATCGGCTATTTTCCTTTGACTATTTGAAACTAAGTCCCATACTTTAGTTCCCAAATTAGCTTCTAAAAGTCATTATGGCTCTCAGGAATTCTTGAAACTCTTCCCAAACTGGGCTTAGTAGTCATCTTTATTCAGGCTTATTCTCTAGACTTTAATCCCAAAATTCAGGATATTACAGTTTACACTTGCTAATGGACTTTGTCTCATGATCCTCATTATCATTTATTATATCAACCACTACATTATAAGATAAAAAATATCATTAACACTGATGTCATTTCAGTCCTATCATATTCCATTCATAACATAATTTATTGAGATCTCATTATGTCCATATATTTCAAGTACCTGAGTATATTTTGGAATTAAGACATTGGTGTTGTCTAATGGCTCTTCTGGAGGAACTAACCTTTCTTTACTATCCTCACCTTGACATTCTATATTTTTAACTCTTTTTTTCTTTCAAGGATTTTTATCTTTGGAACCATTTGGCCTACTACGCTTCATGTGTGCTTTACATTCATTTACAATAGGTTGTCCAATGAGGACATCTATTTTGATAAGAGCATTAGCAGCTAAGACATGTGATTTCATCATTATCTTCAGGTCAGTAAATGCATCTGGCATTTGATTAGCCAAACTTTGCAAATATCTTTTGAACTTCTAATTCACATTATTTTGTATGAGGATCAGAATGAGATAATGATAATTCATTCCAGCTAATCTTTTTTTTCTCAGTTGCTTATCTTCTTCCCCTAATATGGAAGAAATGATTTATTAAAATGACAATCAACAAATTAAGCCCTAAATAAATCTCTTATAGATGGCCCTAGATATTTTGTTATCGAAGGAGACTCATATATACCCAACATATATTCTCATCCTTCTTTGAGGACCCATCTCAGTATGTTATGGTGGAGAGATTGGAGCATATAATTAATACATGTCCAAAGGTCCTTAGTTGGGAAATATTACGTTCCTGACCAAAAACCATTTGAAAGAGAAGGTCTTTTTAGATAACTTGTTGGCTGATATGATTTAACGTTGTTGCATGCAGAATGACATGGCCTAAGTAAAAATCGAGAGATTAGATCTCATAAGTAATGGTCATGTAATTAATTGCAAACATTTAATCAATAGTTTTACAAGTCCATTTTGTGTATGAACATGTGAGCTATAAGATATTCAACATCAATTCCAAGGGACATACAATATTTTTTGAAAGCTTGCATAGTGAATTCACTAGCATTATCAATACATAATTTCTTGATACGGTAATCATAGAAATTTTCTCTTAATATAATTAATTGAACAATTTATCTCGCAAACGTCAGGTTGTGAAAAGATAATAAGCAACTATGCAACCTTCTAATTGATGCATCAATTAAAACCATGAAATACCTAAATGATGGTAGGTGTATTAGCCCATAGATATCTCCTTATATCCATTGTAGAAATGTGGGGGACGTACTCACTATTTCTCTTGGTGAGGGTCAAACAATTAACTTTCCCTTAGAACATGCAACACTTGAGAAAACATGAGATTGTGGTATTCATTTATACTTTAGGGTATGTCTACATAAATTCTCAATTATTTTTCACATCATGATTGACTCAGAATGGCCTAATGAGTCATGCAAAACATCAAATTCATTTGTACACTTCTAGTTTACATTGGTAAACTTGTGTTTTACAACAACATGTGTCTCAACAAATTTCTTTTAGGCTTGGTAAAATAAAATAAATTATCAATATATAATTTGTTCGTTCAAGAATTAATATATTAGCTCTTTCAGAGCCCTCAATCGGACTTATACTTCTAGCTATAGTATGAATATTGGCTTCTCATATTGCCAAAGAAGATAAATATTTATCATTTCTAAATATAGTGTGAGTTGTTACACTATCAAATCAATACCAATCATCAAGATTGACATCATCAAGAGTCATTTTTCATTAAAAGGAACATAGCAAAAGAAAGGAAAACATAATTAATAAAAAGAAAAATTCTCATAATTTTATTTAATTTAAAAGATATCAATATTGTAATTACAAAAAATCATTATTATTGATTCACTGATAAGCACCTGGCTAGTTATCGGGTTACATTATTTATTTATCAATATCAATGAATAACTCTGGAAGTAAAATATATCACCAATTGTAGACTTTTTCATCAGGATAATAAACCATAATATAGCTCTTCTGAAGCTTTTATTAATATGAGATTTATTTTCAAATATTCAATTGTTCATGAATATTTAAATACACACATTAATACCATGATAAAATAAATTACTTCTACTAATAACAATTGAACATCATGTAGCCTTATAGACTTATTGATATTTATTCGCCTCATGCATTTTTTTGCCTCCATAATAAATTCTTAATTGTTTTGATTTAATGACTTATAGTCATACCTAGACCAATATTTTCATGTCAAAGTACTGTTGCCTTTATTTCTTAATTTAAACAAAGGTCATACATAATATTAGCAAAAGGAGGCATTCTAAATTTGAAGAATTTCTATTACTTTTTCTTGACATATAAATCTCCACAAGCTATTACTTTTCCATGATATGAATCTCCACAAGCTATTACTTTTCCATGATATGAATCTCCACAAGCTATTAGTCTTCAAGACGAGATAAAAATATCTTTTAAAGTGTCGAGTATTTTTCATGCCACATGATTAAATCTGTTTCAAAATGGAAAATCTCTTTCATGCCATCTAATATTTAAGCCTTGAGTCTTCAGGACTATAACATTTATAAGGGTTAAGGGATAAAAATGCCCATGAACTTTTCCCAAATGTGCACTACGCACAATTTACTTTTTGTGTGTGTAAAAATGCCAATCAACATTTAAAAATGGCTAAAAAAATCCCTTCTATTGGTGAGGGTTAACTCCATTGGTTTTTTTGGTGTGGGGCCTACTTTTTTGTCCAGGTGTACATTAACTCTCTCTACCTATCACCCCTCCTCTCTTTCTTTCTTATCTCTCTTCCATGCTTGATAATAAATAATCACATAAACAACATCTTGTAAAAAAAACAACAACAAATCTAGCCTCCAACCCTCCACAAGACATCTACATACTTCTCCCTAAAATTGTTTGCATAGCCATTGGAATTCATCAAGTAGAAGAGCTCCACGCATAACTTCCTTCCTCTCCCTTTCTCTCTCTCTCTCCCCCCTCCTTAAATAAAGAACTCGTGGGTAGATCAAATTCATAGGTAGAAAATAGAGCACACTTAGAAGAGTTGTTGGGGGTTCACTAATGTGATAGGGTTGGCAAGGTATGGGCTTCTGGCAAGGTGGTTGCTAGCGAGCGGAGGTGGTGACAGAGAAGATAATTCTTGGAGAGGAGGGTTGTTTTGGTTCAAAGAAACATTCTTGAGGTGAAGATTTGGGTTGTGTTTGGTAAGGATCTGCTATATGCTTTCTAGTCTATTTTAAACACTCTTTTTGCTCTCTAGTTGAAGGCTATACATATAAACACCAATCCACCATACAATCAAAGAGAAGAGAGAGAGAGAGATGAAGGGGGAGAGAGTTATTCTACCACATGAAACTTTTCATGGTCAACTTAGCATCTACTACAATATCCTGAATTTTAGGCCTAGAGACTCAAGGATAAGCCTGTATCATGAAGACAACTAAGCCTATTTTGGGAAGAGTCCAAAGAATGTCAAAAGATAGAAAGACTCTCAAAGACTATGTGATCCGGCCCTACTGGGCAAAGGGCACAACATGCGTAGGCAGTAGGATTAAAGTATCGGTGTAGATGTACACATAACACATATATGGTACTATTGGGTTTGATAAAAAGATGTCACCCATCTATGTTATGAGTAGAGCAAAATATGCCGATATGGGTGTGCACATGGCATTTTTAGGGTGAACATATACACCTTACGTTTTTAGAAAAGACACGGTATGTGGCACCATATAGAGCCCACACACATACTCTCTCTCTCTAACCTAGCGTCATTTGGCAGGCTTCGATATCGTAAAGCAATCTTGATTAAAACCTGAGTAAAATCCATAGTAGCTTTAATAAAGTAAGTTATGATGACTAATGATGACACCACTATATGGTTAGCACCACAAGAAAATGACAAGTGTCTCCTCATCATGTCAAAGTACCAATTGACTTTTAAGTTTCCTTGATAAGAGGTAACAAGTTTCCTTCATAATGACACTTACTTTTGACCTTTTGTGTTGGCATCTCTAGAACACGCCACCTAGTGCTTGACTTAGGGGAATCCACCAGTCACGTACTTGACTTTCCCAAATATAGAACCCAAAAGTTAGGGGAACTCATTAAGCCTCTCCTTCCCCTAATAAGAAGGACGCCTAGAGAGAGAGGAAAGAGAAAAGAAGATGTGTCAAGAGCGCATGTCATCTTATAGATAAATCACTTGACACATGTAACCTTAAGGAGCTTTGAACAAGTTAAGATCAAATGTCGACCCTCTAATTCCCTTTATCTATTCGGCTAACCAAGGAAAAGGGGGAGAAAAATATGAAAAATACAAGAAAATAGAAAGAAGAAAGAAGATGGATAAATAGTAAAAGTTCTTGAGTTTCAAAGCTGATTTTGACCCCGAATCGTTGTTTTTGACCGATAAGCTCTTCAGGAAAGTTGTTCTACTCACTGAGAGTTTTTTTCTATGGTCTTAGTTTTATGATCAGAGCTATTTAGTATCATTTAGTTAGCCAGAGTACTGCCAGAATTTCAAACCGGTTGTAGGATCTTGAAGAGTGTAATGAAATGTCAAGAAAGAAGAAGAATAGAAGAATTTCTAAGCAACTACAATGGTTGGAAGAAAAGGTACAAGAGGAGTACATAAAGATGAAAGGTAGCATAACTTACCTAATCAACATGTACTTGAGATGTATGCTTATGCATTGATTTATGTTATTGCTTTGCCTAATTGTGTTGAGTACGATTGAATTCTTGAAGCTTTATTTACATCTTTGTTATGGCCATGAGTATGTTGTAACATTAAGCAAACAAATATATCAATATGTTTGCATGTATTTATGTAAGGCAAGCATGTCATGCATTAAGTGTGTATCTTGCATGCATAGTGATATTATTTGCTACTGAGATTCTCCTAGAATCTCACCCTCCATCAACCAACCATAAAGGTAGCTGAGCACAAAAGAGGAGTGCTAGACACTGTGCTAGGAGAAGAAGTTGCAATAAAGAAGAGAAAAATTATTTACGCGATGTACCATTATGTAATTGAAGTTAGAGTGATTAATTGTATATTACTGCATGACAGATGAATTGAATTTCTAAAGCATGATAATTGAATTTGAAATGGGTAATCATACGGTACGAGCCCATTAGTTAAGTAAGCATAATGATTAATAAGAAAAGAAATACTATAATAATAAGGAATGGAGAGAAGTTAGTAACCTCGTGATTAAAGATAAGTAATCTGGTAAATACAACTTTACAAAATGTATAGTAACCCTAGAATTAAATTGCAAGTTCAGGTTTAGGGGCCTCAGTAAGGTTTTTCCTAAGCCGGTAATGCTTCTGCAATGCATAGAAAAGGCGTCTAGGGACGGGTGTTAAATTTGGTGGTATCAGAGTAGAGATTATGGCATTTGGCTTGTATGCTCTACTGCTGTGAATAGACATATTGATACCTTGTTAGTGATCCCGTAACTAGAATGGAATATGGGTGATGGACCAACCCAGAGAAATAAAATTTTCCCCAACCACTAGTTGGCAGGCTAGTACAGAAGAAGGGGAGAGCTGTATATAGAGAACGAAATAGAGCAGTAGTTATGTATACCCAGTAGAGAAGGATATGAGCTCCAAAAAATCTTATGCCAAGATGGTATGTGATCTAGATTACAATGGAACTCCATGGTTAAGCATGCTCAGGTGAGAGTAATCTTAGGATGGGTGACCCCCAGGAAGTAATTGGGAAATTTGAAACCTCTTGATTAAAGGCCCGAGTGCATTGAGGTATGAAATATGGTGATCCTTAAGGATTCCATGAGAATGTTAGAATGAATATGGTGAAGGTTGAGAATAGGCTTGAATTCGATCTAAGCTAAAATATTGTTTAGGTCAAAATAGAAGCTATAGATCATGATGATTTCAACATGCTTATTAGGTATAGCTGATGAACTAAGGAAAATTATTTTTCCAATCTACTTGATGTTGAGGATTCTAGAATGAGGTTGATGAACCTAAAAGTTAGATAGGCATTCAGAGGGTTGCTACCAATTGAATCGTGACCTAAGAATCAAACAATAGTTAAAATTGATTATGTAGGAATTTGAATTGATATGAATTATTTGAGGTACTAGAATATAGTACAGATGGGAATGAGGTTTCTAAAGGGTGCTGGTTGCTAATCTAGCATAGGGAAAGATCTTGATTACAAAATATTCCTTTAGAAAGAATGATTGAGAGTTTTTTCCCTGATGGAACAGAGTGATAGAAAGAAAGAGAAAAGCCACGAGTTATAGTCTCATGGTCGAGACAGAGAATAGAATGTACAAGTGGCTTATGAATTCCTTATATGACTTGGGTAGATGACCCGGTATAGGAAGTTGAGTTTACAATTTTTCCTGGAGCTAGATCGATATCAAAAGTCTATACAGAATGACCCCAGATGAGATGGCAAAATCAAAGAAGTAGATCATAGAATTGCTAGAGAAAAGTGTTTGTGTGACTTAATGTATCGTCATGGGGTGTTGTGCTCTAGTTCTATTTACAGGAAGAAAGATAGAAGAAGGGAATTACAGAAGAACAAGCTCAATGAGACAAAAATAGTCAAGTAAACTCATGCTCTCGTATCTTATGTAATAGTTTTGCACATATGTGTTTACTATTAGGTATACTTGTTTCATGAATATACGGTGGGTAGTAAGACCTATTGGACCAGCGTGTCCTTAGGTAGTCAGACCTGATATGCATTCAATATGAAGCCCTAAGTTCTGTTGGACCAGTGTGTCTATAGGCTGGTAGAGGGATTTGATATGAAGCCTTAAGTCCTCTTGAACTAATATGTCTATAGCTGGTAGAATGCATTCAGATGGTATGAGAATGATACTAGGTGGAAACCAGAAGTAGGTTGTCAAACCTGATCTACCATCTATATGTACCTAGGCCGATTAGGTCCTAAGAATGAATATGAATACTAAACTTGACCAGTTAGGTCTTTTGAATAAATATGAATGCTTGAGAATGGATAGTTTGTTTTGCATGCTTTGTGAACATTATATATGGGTATGAATGGCTTGAGTACCAAGGGTTGGAGCCTGAAATGTATTCAGAATTGATGACCTTCTAGAATAGTTGTCTAGTTCATGTGTATTATCAATAATTGAACTTTAAACTAGCCAATACACTTTGTATTTGTTAATTTTATGACTTGAATTTTCAACAGCCTTTAGACCAATTTGTAGTGGTCATATAAGGGTTATGTTGTCTCATAAGAAGGGATTCTTGGTACAACCCAAAATAGTAGAATCAGTATAGAACTGGAAGAGGCCAACAATTGTTACAGAAATACCCAATTTTATGGATCTTGCCAAATTTATTCAATATTTTTTGTGAAAGAAAGAATTGCTTAAGTGGGATGATGTATGTAAGAGGAATTTCATAGAGCTATAGAGAGGTTGAAACTCACACCAGTATTGAATATTCTCAATCTAAGAATGTAACCTATGTGGACTATATAGAATACAACCCGTAGGGTTTACAGTGAAGCGACTGATAAGTAAAAATTTGCATATTTATTTTCCCTTATATGATGATTTTTGGATGATATTTGAGCTTAATTTAATGAATTTGGGTGTAATTGATAAATAAATAATGATTTTGACATAAAATAGAATTTATTGAAAAATATTAAATTTTAACCTTGTTTTAGTTTCTAGATAATATATGGAGCTCTAGATATCAGATTGGGATGCTCTTTATATGGATCAAAAGCTTAAAAAAACTCCTACAACTTTTATGTTGAGTTAAAACTCAGTTCTGCCTTCAAGAGTTTCGAATTTTACTTAGAAGTTGAAAATATGGATTTATCTATGTCTAACCTTTGCCCACTAATTTGACTATAACTTGAGCTGAAAATGTTGAAATGAGGAGCTCTCATATGTGTTTTCAAGATAAGATCTAGGTCTACAACTTTCATGAGGACCAAAATATGAGAATCCAATATTTTTACTATCAAATTTTGGCTGCAATCAAGAAGCATGGTAGCCACAAGGTCAACATTGGTGGTTTAAACTCAAGATTCATACCTAACAAGTGGAAATTTTTGCACCCCATTCATCTATAAATAGAGGACTGGAAGGCACAAGAAGACACATAATCTTAGAGTTTAATTTCATGCATTGTATTATTTCTTGCATGCCTCCTTGGAAGGCTTAAGTAGACCTCCTTAATGGATGGTATAGGTTTCCACCTACATGGAAGGTTTTACCTCCGATAAGGAAGGCTAGATTTTTCCATTTTCATGTATCTTGTAGTTGTACCTTTATATTTTAGAATTTAATAATTAAGTTTTATGCAATGTTTATGAAGTTTTCAATTTATTTTGGTTTTGTTTTTAATTTCATCATGAGCTAAATTTTCATTTTCCTATGGTGATGATGTAGCTTACTAATGACGAATTGAATCTTAACTTAGTAAACTTAGTTTTAATTTTTCCTTCATGATTGAGTTTTGATTATTGTTCTTAATGCTTTCAATTGACTGGCCATCTTTTGAATGATTTCAATATATATGTTGAAACCGGAAGGAGATGTTAGAACCGACTAACACCCAAGAGGGGCTGAATTGGGTGTATGATAAGAAATTAAAAACTTTCAAAATCCTTTCCGCATCTTATTAACTCAGTATGTATGGAAGTATAAAATAATTAGCAACTATTTAAATCATATATGCTGGAAATGAAAAAAGCTTAGGGAAGAGAAGATGCAAACTGTGATTTATTTTGATTTGGTCCAATCTACGATGACCTACGTCTAGTCCCAAGGCTACTCTTGAGATTTCCAATCCATTATCTTCTTGTTTATCTAGGCACAAGAAAAGCCTTTACAATCCACAAGTTTAACCGGGCACTTGTGAAGCCTACTACGGAGTTACTCCCCTTTACTTACTATAAGGTTTACTCCCCTTTACGACAAGTCTTACGAGCAAAGCAATCCAAAAGACCTTTATCTCTTGCTTACCCGTGCAAGTCTTACGAGCAGCAACATTCTCTCTTACTTACACCCTTATAAGTCTTATGAGCATAAAGTCTTACCGGTAGTTCTCTCTACAGCTTCCCCTGTAAGGAAATCAACCCTCTCAAGGTCCTTCTACCTCAAGATCAACTTGGAAATATAATTGTAAGGTTTTATAAAATCTCTCACAGAGTAGGTAGAATAATCACTGAAGTACAATACAAATAATTACACTCTCAAATGTATATGATATAGAAAACAGAGAATAGCAGAGAGTGTTTGAGGCGGATGACTAATGATATCAACATGTTTGTGTAGTTGGGTTCTTATATCTGCTTCTCTTCTTTGAATGCTATAATATTTATAGTTGAGTTATAGAAGATAACCGTTGCTAGTATTCATCCATTGGAGTCCCGTTGCTTTGTTTGATTGTTGAGCACATTTTATATGGGTGCTTCTGCTACAAGAATTTGACTTGAAAATAAAAAAAAAGGACTAAGAATCTCATTGCAAATCATCTTTCTCAGTTAGAACCATATGAAAAAGAGAGATAATCACCAATCAAGGAGAATTACAACCCACCTCTTGGTATGCTGATTTTGTAAATTATTTGGCAAGCGAAGTAATGCCTTCTGAATTATCTAAAGTGCAAAAGAAGAAGTTTCTAGCTGATGTAAGGCATTACCTTTGGGAGGATCCTTTCTTATATAAACAATACCCAGATCGAATTATCAGGCGATGTGTTCTTGAAGAAGAAATGGATAGCGTCTTAAATCACTGCCATTCATCCCTATATGGGGTCATTTTGGAGCAAATAGAATAGCTACTAAGGTCCTTCAATCTAGGTTTTACTTGCATAGACTCTTTATGGACGCCCACTGAATTGTGACAACCTGTGAAAGATGTCAAAGAATGGGAAATATCACAAAGAGACATGAAGCCCTTTAGCTAATATCTTAGAAGTTAAGCTTTTTGATGTATGGGGATCGATTTTATAGGGCCTTTTCCATCCTCATTTAGTAATCAGTTTATTTTAGAAGCTGTTGATTATGTCTCTAAGTAGGTTGAAGTAACTGCTTTTCCTACAAATAATTCTCGAGTGGTTGTGAAGTTTTTGAGGAAAAATATTTTTACAAGATTTGGAGTACCAAGAGCTATTATCAATGATGGAGGAAGGCATTTTTGCAATCAACAGCTTCAATCAATGTTAGCTAAATATAGAGTAACTCATAAGGTTGCAACTCCATATCATCCACAAACTAGCAGGCAAGTGAAAATCTCAAACAAAGAATTGAAATAGATCATAGAGAAGATGGTGAATTCAATCAGAAGGACTAGGCAAGGAAAGCATTTAAGCCATTACTGGATGTAAAACCAGAGAAAGATGTGAGCCATAATCACAACTATTGTTCATAATCATGCTTTTATCTAATATGTCTTACTTTTTTCAGTAACTTTTGACTTTCTTTACTCATTTTGTTTAATTTCTTCAGGCAACATTATATCAGTTATTCGTATAGGAAATTTTTTTTCAAACTTCTTTGAAAAATGCTTGATTTGCATGATCTTGTTGTCACTATTTTAGTAGTATAAATATGTACTATTTCACTTGTAAACATAAAATGTCTGAGAGTAAAGAAGAGAAAAAGGGTATCACACTAAAATGTAGATTTAACTCTATCTGCATTTTTGGTGAAACTGATTTGGGAAAAGATGAAGAGTTTATAACTACAACAAAAGAACTTGGAAATGCATTAGCTGCTAGAAAGATCAACTTCGCATATGGGGGAGACATCCAGGGCCTAAAGAAACGTATGACCATTTTTGCAAGCATTAAAAGAAGCAAGGGTTTGAGTGTTCGTGTGAAGGAGTTGGATGGTCATATCTTTTCTATAGGACAAGAGTTACAGGTTTCAAGCTTGACTGAACGTAATAGGATATATGTTCTACTATGTTGAAGCCTTTATCGCTCTACCCGGTGGTTTGGAAACATTGGATAGGATTTATAGTGTTACATATTGGGCTAAACTAAACTTTCACAAAAGCCATTAGGATTCTTAAATGTTGATGGTTTTTATGACGATCTGTTGTCTTTTTTTTATCATGCTGTGGAAATGGGATTCATACCCCAAGTGACTCGCCATACCATAATTTTTGCACCATTGCTGATCAGATAATTGATCAACTGCAAATCTATGAACCCAAATCAGATCTATTAGTCAAGAAAATAGGCTGGCAATCTTCAAACAACAGTTAGAAGCATAATCTAGATATCACTCTTTGGTTTTAACTTTCCTTAATCTTATGGTTTTAATCTTAGCATTTTGGTTTACTTTATTGTGCGTTTAGGCTTTTAAATAAAAAATTTCTATAATCTCTAGAAGACATTGAGGAAAATGTCTAATTTAGGTTAGGGGAGGAGTAAAGAAACCATAATTTCTCTATTAGATAGTTAGTTAGTAAAACCATTAGATTCATAGGGTGTGCAAAGATGACAGAGTAAAGAGTTATTCTTAACACTTGAGACACATTTTATTAGTTGCATGCTTTTATTTAATGTTATTAAAAATCATGTTTAGGTGTTTTTCAATTATTTTAAGAAGTATATAAGTTTTAAGTATGGATCAATTGAATTTAGAGATTTCATAGCATGATTAAACAATTGATTATTAGGATTAGTGATGAATTTTCAGATTGAATAAGCTGAGTTTGAAAGCCCCTGACCGTGAGCTTTTGAGTCTATTTGATCAATAATGATTATCTTTCTTATATGTGATACTCACCTATTAAGTTGTCACTCTAGAACTTGCTTTACATCTGGCTGAGATTACATTTCACATGTACATTCAAAAATGATAAAGACATTCATTTTCTTTCTTTATTCAGAGCCAAATAGCCAACCTTGTAATTACATCGTTGACAAGTCCCTTTGAGCCTAATTGATTGTTTCTTTGTTCTCAACCTATTAACATGTGTTTTGATGATATATCAAGTACTTTTACCTAATTCGGAAGATTAGCAGAGCATTTGAAATTTTTGTGAAAATGGGCTTTTGACAAGTGTGGGGGTGTATATATCATCAACTTTAGAGTTGTAGAAGTATGCAAGAAAAAAAGAGGAAAAAAAAGAAAAGATATTAAGTATTCGAATTAAAATTGTGGGTTGTTGTGATGAGATAAATTTATTCATAAGTTGGCTCATTATTCAATTACTCTATTAATTTCTTAAATGTAGCCCTTCATATCACGTTTTACTTTCCTTTTACCTTAACCCCATTATAACCCTTAATAAGTTATTTTGATTTGAATTATGCATGTGAATTAGGTAGTGGAGATTGAGATATTTAGCAAGCTTATAGTAGTGCAATTTTTTTGGTTGAATTTGAGCGAAACACTTACCCTTAAACACTTGAGAGATTGAGAGAATGAGTCACAATTTTGAATTTGATTCATTCATTTTCAAATAAAGTTACCACTTTATATTTTTATTGATTCATGAATGCTATGATCTCTTTATTCTTCAATTGTGTTCTTGCTTATGACTTAACACTTCTGATTTTGTTGGAAGTGCAGTAAGAATTTATTAGTCACTCTTTGTTGTCCGAGGACGTCTAAAAGCTTGTTAGAGAAAGCTTTTCACCCAAGAGGGGGGTGAATTGGGTGATTAGAGAATAACCAGATACTTAATAAAAATTATGAAACTTTAAAGCACAGTTATGAGTAAGAAGAGATATCACTGAAGTGGACACAGGAGTTTATACTGGTTCGGTCACAATCACTTGACCTACTTTCAGAGAGGAATCCTTCTGAGCCTTTCAATATATCTTCCAAGATTCAGTGGGTTCTTTGCACCTCAGTACAACAGCAAGTTTCTCTTTGGACACTCGCTCCCCCTTACACAAGGTAATCTCAAATCCCAACTTAAGGTTCCTCAACCTTAAGTTATCACTATCGAAAATAAAGTGTTTATGATAGACGAAACTCCCTTATAGAGTATATAGATGAAAATTGAAGTACAGATGAAGAAATAATCAGAGACAAAGAACTTATGAGTATAATGTTTGCAGTGAGTTCAAGTGTCATCTGTCTCTCTTGATTTTTGAATGGCTGGACTTATATATCAGGAGCTTTGAGGACCGTTGTGGATTTTTTCGTTGATCGATTGTGCTTCTGACACGTGGATAGTTATTTTTTAATATTGCTACTGCCTACGATAAGTTGCCGTTGAGTGTTGTTCAGTTGCCGATCATGTGGGTGGTAGTGAAGTACACCTGTAATACACTCAGGAAAATGCCCGTTAGAAAATACTTTGAATATTACTAGAGTGATTGTGATTTACTGGGAGTGATTCCTGAAAATCAAAGCATCATCGGAAATGAGCTTGCTTTCACTGTAGATGAATTGCAGTGGCTTGCTGTGATTTTAATGAAATAATATTCCACATGATTTTGAAAGTAATTTGGATTAACTAGCAATGATTATCACTACCAATATCTTACTAACAAAACTTGTTGATTTACGTGGAAGAGGTTGCAAGTGGATCACAGTAACTGTCTGAGAATGAAATTGATAAACTGACATATCACTAAAGTGAATTTCATGTCACTGGAAGTGATTAAGAAAATAGTGAAATTTTCTCCAAGTGATTACAGATCCATTGGAAGTGATTAAGAAAACAGTGAAATGTTCTCCAAGTGATTACAGATCCACTGGAAGTGATTAAGAAAATAGTGAAATTTTCTCCAAGTGATTACAGGTCTACTGGAAGTGATTCTGAGATTTCATATATCACTCGAGTGAATTTGGCATCACTGGAAGTGATTTTGCAAACAGCGAATTTTTCTTGCAGTGATTTTCAATCCACTGGAAGTGAATCTGGAAAATTCAAGGATCACTCGAGTGATCAGCCTATCATTGGAAGTGATTTTCAAAACAGTGAATTTTTCTTCCAGTGATTTCAGATGCACTGGAAGTGATTCAGCAGAAATCACACATCACTCGAGTGATTACAGATCACTGGCAGTGAAATCCAGAACAATGAATTTTTCTTGCAGTTATTTTCAATTCACTGGAAGTGATCTGTAAATTTACCAGCATCACTCGAGTGATCTGATATTTTTTTATATCACTCGAGTGATTTTTAATGATCACTCGAGTGATCTTCATAATCACTCGAGTGATCTTGCTCAGATCACTTTTCTCACTTCCTTTGCTGATATATTCCTTGTAATCAAATCCAAGACTATCCAAAGCATGATTTGTTATCATCAAAACATGAAGTTTAACATTCTCCCCCTTTTTTATGATGACAAAACATACTATATTATCATTTCCAAAATTTGGTTTCTAAAGGAAAAATTTTTGCAATAACTCAACCACTGCAAAGGACTAAAATCTTTGTTTCAAATATTGAAAGTTTTTTACTTCAGATTGAAAATATTAGTTCAAAATTCAAAACCCATTATTTGAAGAATCATCACAGAATCAGAACTATTCTTGCAAAAGCACGAGATAAAACTATTTACTAAAATAAACTTGAACATGCACGTTTAAAGCATAAATTCTTGCTTTCCATAAGATTATATAGATAGTTGCAAAAACAAACAACCACATCCTCATTAGATCAGATACTTTTGACAAGTACATAGTCAGTTCAGAAAGTATACTGAAACTACACTACATGACAATATGAACATAAACAGAAACTACATATGATCATATCAGTTCTTATCCCCCTTTTTGACATCATCTGAAGTAAAAGGAGAGGCAGAGGGCACAGATGGCTGGGTAGATGGAGAGACAAAGAAGGAGATAGGTGGAACATATGGAATAAGTGAGAGCTGGGTAAGAGACTGGAAGGAAAAGGTCGTAGAAGAGGGCTCAACAGGGGTGGTGTTAGTGGAATGAGTAGGCCTTATGATCTCTGTGGTAGCATCCTCGATGACAATCTCCTCAGTATGAGAACTGGAAGAGGTGTGGTGTGATGAAGATGATAGAGTCTGGAGGATAGGATCAACTTATGGAATATCACCAGCAGAGATATGGTCAGAAATAAAAGATGTGGAAGGTGCAAGAGGAGGAGTGTTTGTAGGAATGATAGGAGGATCAGAAAGTGAAGGATCTGGAAGTGGAAGGTCTGAGGTAAAAGGTACAGATGCGGTGGTTGGTGGAAGGTCAATAAAGGGATATGAAGCTGAGACCTGAGTGCATCCTCAATCCTCTGGATCCTCTATGTTTGATCTGCCTGGTGATCAAAAAGAGTATTGAAGTTGTGGTTCATTGCCTCTACTAACACTTTAACTTGGTAATTGACTTGATCAATCAATTCAGTGTTAGACTTCTTCAATTGAGATACAGCTGACTGGATAGCATCCTGAATATATGTCTGAATGGAAGCCTGAGTGAATGAAGGACCAGGAGATACTGCTCTGGAAGACTGTGCCTCATCCATCTTGGAAGGTGAAGGATCCATCTTCTTAGCATGAGGATCTATCTGGCTTACCTCAGGAGGTGGTGAATGAGGACTCTGAGTCTTTGAGGAAGCTTCAGCTGGTATAGTGATTCCCATCCGTGTAAGGTGAATCTTCCCAAACTTAAGAATCCTCACTATGTCCCCCTCAGGTGTCAAGTGCTAAATGTTGTGCATAGAGAGAATGTAGGATACAAGCTGAGGATAGGGAATCGTAGTAGACTTGGGGGAGTGAAATCTGAACCTCTTCATTTCTTGAAAAATGAGTTCATCCACATTTCTCCTTTCTCTGGTCGAGAGATGCCATCATTTGTAAATCCTTCCCGGTGATATGAGTAAAGTTCTTTTCCTTGTTAACCATGCTATGGGAGTAAATGTAAAACAAGGCTCTCTAATCATTAGTTAGGGCTACTGGAGAAGTAGGTAAAGGCACACTAGGCTGTTCTAGTCTACATATATCAACTAACTCATGGATATGGAAGACACGATGAGGGTTCACAGGAACTTCCTCTATGCCTAGGTAGGTGTTTATTAGATCTCCAGATAACAGAATTTTTTGGTCTCTCACATAGGTCTCAATTCTTTCTACAATAATGTTCCCATGGCTATCCTTTACATTGGCAATTTTCATATTACAGTAGAAATTCTTAACAACCAAGGGATTATAAGACATTCTCAGTCTTAACCATGGTTCATATTGCTTCAAATATGGAGATAAATCAATATGAAATTCCTTTTTGAGCTCACCCAAATCTACCCAAACAACAGGACATAAATCCCTTTTGGCAAATTGAGAAGTAAACACAATGGAGTTTTAAATCCTGAGATTACCCGTGTTAAACCCAGGAGGAGGATCAAGTAGTTTGAGAGATTCTTCAACCATGGACCCAAAAGGAATTTGACTACTAGAAGCTTTATATCGAGACTTCTGGGGAACAGAAGCAGCAAGAATATTCACAGCTCGAGCAATTTTTGTTTGCAATGCAGAGTCTTGGATGTCTACTTCTCTTTGCTTCATTTTTCCTTTTCCTTTAGAACTTGCTTGAGATCGTGTAACCATCACAGTAGGTTCTTCGATGCGAATCCCTTTAGGTTTTAGAACAATCTGATCTTCAGGTTCTTGTGGTGGTGATGTTCTCGGCTTCTTAGACGGAGGAGAGGACGGAGGAGATTAACCGGGTCTTTTGGTTCTGGCCATTTTAGAACGAGAAAATATGTTTAGGGTTCTATCGGATAATTTAGACGCAGAACTGGAAAAGATTAAAAGGGTCTGACAGAGAGTGATGAATCGGTGAAACAGAGAGTGAAATTTGAGCTTTAATTTCTTGGGTTTCTGGGTTTTGAAAAGTTAGAGAGGATTTGGGAGTGATTGTCCGAGTACGAGTGAGTGAGAGAGTGAACTGAATAGTCGTGGGAGAAACAATTGATATAATTAGATTTTTAACATTCACTCGAGTGATTTCGTTATTCACTCGAGTGATTTTGGTTTTCACTCGAGTGAATTGTAAAAATCACTCGAGTGAAGTCCAAAATTACTTTATAAAAACTAAAAAATGTTGTAACTGCTTACCTTACTCGAATATTTTGATCAAAAACACTCGAGTGACCTACTTGTGGTGACATTATCAGTAAGATCACTTGGTTGCAGTATTTTACTATTCACTCACTCGAGTTGGCCTTTATCATCACCCAAGTGTTTTCCTCTCTGTTTATCTTTGTTATTTGAAGAGAGTATAGAGTATCCTGCAAAACACCTTTATAGATACTCCGATGCTTAAGTCAATTATAGAATCATTAAAACATTATGAAATCAATATTTATAAAGGCTAAACAACTTACAATTCATTGGGATTTACCATTTTCAATTCCCTTCATATGTACATGAATTGTTCTCGGGCGAGAGGTTTGGTGAAAATATATGCTAATTGTAAATGTGTTGGTATGAACAACACTTTGACATCTTTCTTTTAAATATGATCTCTAATAAAATGATGTCTCACATCAATATGCTTGGTTCTTGAGTGTTGTACAGGAATTTTTGCCAAACTTATTGTACTGGTGTTGTCACAGTAGATAGGAATTTTCTTAAGATAAATGCCAAGATCCTACAGTTGTTGTTTTAGCCACAATACTTGTGTATAACAGCTTGAGGCTGCTATATATTCTGCTTCCGTTGAAGATAAGGATACTGTAGTTTGTTTCTTACTAAACCAAGAAACAACTGCACCTTTAAGGAATTGACATTGCCCACTTGTGCTCTTCCTATCTGTTTTATAACCACCATGATCAGAATCATAATAGGAAACTAGATATTCGTTACCTCTTTTGGGATACCATATACCCAATTCTTTTGTGTCTTCCAGATATCTGAAAATTCTTTTCACTACTTCAGCATGTGAAACTTTGGGGCACGATTGAAATCTCGCACATAAACCAACACTGAACTGAATATCAGGTCTGCTAGCTGTGAGGTAGAGTAATGATCCAATCATTCCTCGATACTAAGTTATATTGAAATCAACTCCCTTTTCATCAGCATCCATATGGACCGTTGAACTCATAGTTGTATCTGCACCATTAGCTTCATCCAATCCAAACTTTTTGAGAAACTCTTTTAAATATTTAGTCTGGGATATGAATATTCCATTCTTTCTTTGTTTAATTTGTAAACCAAGAAAGAATGTCAATTCTCCCATCATAGACATTTCAAATTCTCCCTACATTATCTTAGAGAATTCTTTGCACATGGAACCATTAGTAGCACCGAATATAATATCATCAACATAAATTTGAACTACCAAAATATCATTCAGTTTTCGTTTAATAAACAATGTTGTATCAAATTTTCCTCATGTAAAGCCAAGTTTAATGAGAAATTTGCTTAACCTTTCATACCAAGCTCTAGGAGCTTGCTTCAAACCATATAAGGCCTTTTTTAATTTGAAAACATGATTTGGTTTGGATACGTCTTCAAATCCTGGAGGTTATTCTATATAGACTTTCTCCGTGATGTACCCATTTAAAAAAACACTTTTCACATCCATTTGATATAATTTGAATCCTTTGATGCAAGCAAAGGCCAAGAGTACTCGTATAGCTTCTAATCTTGCTACAGGAGCATACGTTTCCTCATAATCAATACCTTCTTCTTGATTATAGCCTTTGGCGACCAATCTTTCCTTGTTTCTGACAATAGTTGCGGATTCATCAAGTTTATTTTTGAATACCCATTTAGTGCCAATAACCGAATAATCTTTAGGCCGGGGTACCAAATCCCAAACTTGATTTCTTTCAAACTGATTTAATTCTTCTTGCATTACTAACACCCAATCATTATCTGTTAGGGCTTCGTTAATGTTAGAAGGTTCCAATTGAGAAATGAATGCAGAAAAGCTAACTTCGTTCAAACCTTTGTTTCTAGTTTTAATTCCTCCATTCACTTCTCCATTGACTTGATCTAGAGGATGAATCTTGATATATTTCCAGGCTCTAGGTTGTTCTGGTTGACTTGATTCAACTTCTTTTTCAATATTATCAACCTCTAGATTGGGAGAGTTAAAAGAAGATTGGTTATTAATTATCTCATCGTCAAGGTTTTTACTAGAGGACATATATTCATCGAATACAACATGAATTGATTCTTCTACTACACATGTTCATTTATTAAAAACTCTATATGCTTTACTTTAATTTGATTAGCCTAAGAAAAGTCCCTCATCAGCCTTAGAATCAAACTTTCCAAGATTATTTTTACCGTTGTTATGAACAAAACACTTATAACCAAATATGTGTAGATGAGCGAGGTTTGGCTTCCGTCCCTTGTAGAGTTTGTATGGTGTCTTTCTAAGTTTGGTTCTGACATACGCTCTATTTGATATGTAGGATGCAGTGCTCATAGCGTCTGCCTAGAAGACTTGAGACACATTCTTTTCGTTGAGCATTGCTCTAGCCATTTCTGTAAGAACTCTATTCTTCCTTTCCATGACTCCATTCTGTTGTGGAGTTCTTGGTGCTGAAAAATTGTGATTAATGCCATTTGTATCACAATATTCTGTGAAGGCTTGATTATCAAATTCTCCACCATGATCTGTCCGGATGCCTGCAATCAACATACCTTTCTCATTTTGCACTTTCTTGGCAAAGGAAATAAATTTACCAAAAGTTTCATCTTTAGAAGACAAGAATATATTCCAGGTAAATATGGAGAAATCATCAACAATAACAAATGTGTATAAATTTCCACCGAGACTCTTAACTCTTGCTGGAACAATCAGATCCATATGTAATAATTGAAGTGGTCTGTTAGTGGTAATTTCATTTATTGATTTAAATGAAGATTTTGTTTGTTTACCTCTTTGGCAAGCATCACAAATTAAATCATTTTTGAAATTTACATTAGGTAAACCAATTACTAAATTTTTTCTGAGTAATTTACCTATTTGATGCATATTGACATGAGCAAGTCGCTTATGCCATAACCAACTCTCATCAATGTTACTTAAAAGGCAGTTTTTAGAAAAAATTTCATTCATATCAAGAGTATAGCAGTTACCTTCCCTTTTTGCCTTGAGTCTTGATTTCAAATTCTTCTTTTCAATATGCAGATCCTTCTTGCTAACTATCAGGCATTCTTCTGAGTCAAATATTACCCAGTTGTCTTTATCCGTGCTTTGGCTCACACTTAACAGATTGTGACACAAGCCTTCAACATAATATACGTCTTTGACTTGTATTCCTTTATTACTCTTGACTTCCCCAAGTCCTACTATCCTTCCAATTTGATTTCCTTCAAATTTTACCTTGCCACCTTCCTTTGGTACTAATGTGGTAAAATTCTCAGGATCACCGGTCATATGTCTAGAACATCCACTATCTATATACCATTTGTTGGACTTGAATGCCCTGAAGCAAACCTGCAGTTAAAGATAATAAAGTTTTAGGTACCCATTTCTTTTTAGGTCCTTTTGGGTTAGTACAGACAACTTCCTGATCATGAGACTTCTTAGGTACCCCTTTATAGGTTCCTATAATTCCTTTCTTTTTATGAAAACATGAAGAAGTGTTATGAGTTTTCAAAGTCTGGTCATGTAAAACAGGGCAATTTTGGAGCAGTGTCCAATTAAAGGGAACTCTATACCTATGTGTGTACATTTAGCTTGTTGCCATATTTTTCCCATAAAGTAGACTTAGAGAGGGTTCTATAGAACTTGGAAGAACCTTATTTAGATTTTTTTAGAATTAGTTATGATTTTTACAATTTCGGCCAAGAATCAGGACGGTGAAATTCTAAACAGCGAGATTCTTGGCCACGGTCAAAATGTTTCTGTCTGGTTTTTTGCCATGGCCAGCCATTCTTGGCCGTAATCAAAACCCCCAAATTGCAAGATTTCATATATTTGAAGGAAATTAACCCATTTAACCCTTCCTAGCTTCTTGGGCCTTAGTATACACTTCTAATGACTCACAATCATGGCTCTAATGATGTAATTGGGTATCTAGGGCCATGGAGAAGTCAATAAAGAAGAGGAATGGAAGAATTTCCAAGAAGCTCTGATGGTTGGAAGAAAAGGGTAATTCATCTCAATCATATTCTACTTTTCTAATTTTCAAATATTCAAAATTCTTTTGGTCGCAGTACATTTTCACAATCATACTACACAAAATAGTGCTTTCACATTTTCAAAGAAAACATGATTATTTCCAGCTCAAACTCATAAGTAGGGTAATTCATCTCGTAGAGTTTCAATTGTTAAGAGGCACACATCACCATTCCGTCCTGCTTCACCAGGACGTTTCCCAATCCTTTCTTTCTTTCTCATTTTGTTGCAGACTATACTGGACGCTTCACTGCAAACCACACAAGGGTCGCATTCTAGGATCGGGAATATTCAATACTGGTATGAGTTTCTGTAATACCTTACTTCCAATAACCTCATATGAGTGCAAGAGAGTAGTGAAATAAATTGTGAAACCAGGATTTAATCCCAAACTGAATAAACTTTAAAAACATTAATGAATCCCAACATTATCTCAGGAGATAAATCTAGGATTGAGTAGGATTTTCATATGGAATAAAAAATTTTCAAACATTTTTCACAAATATTCACTGTCTTATTTAGACTCATTGATACTTCCTTTCATTTTATCAGAGTATACGAGCGTGTCTCTGCTTCAGTCTCACGTTGCATTCATTCGTTAATGTTTCTCTAACGATTAGGAAGTATTATGTAACTAAGTTATCTCTTTATTACATTACCATCCATTTACCTGGCTACAAATACTATCAGTTCAACCACTATACTATTGTCACAGTTACCGATTTATACAATATATACATGTCCAAAATATCCAAACAGACAACCAACAGAGAAAGTAAATCTTTCAGCTTCATCCTCTAGTTGTCCGTATTTACCTTCTTGCCCTTTGAGCTACCAGCCTGTACTGTAATTTGTTTATAGAAAAAGAGTGAGATTCAAAAGAATCTCAGTAGTAATAGGTAGTCAATCATATAGATATAAAATCACAGAGCATGTTACACAGTCATCATATAAAAGAATCATCACAACAGCGTTTGATTCAACATGTAGTTCTCATACCATCATAGTACTAGGTATATGACAAGGCTCCGAGTATTACCCATGCAATAGGCCCCGGCATTCACTCGTGCATCACAAACAAATTCAATGGCCTGAGTGTCAACCCGTGCAATAGGCCCCAGGTGACAACCCCGCATAAAAAAAATGTGCCAGACAATTCATGATGAAACTACACACATACAATATATCTTATAACATATGAAAAATAAAGTTACTACCTGATAGCTTCTCTTGAGAAATATCCAATTGTTTCACTAAGCTCGGGTAGGTCTTAAACTTTGAACAGTATTAGGTCCTATAAATGGAATTTACGGACGATAAGTTATTATTTCATACAATACTTGTATAATCCAAATACTCAAGTCGGTTGTCATTAAGGTTAGAATATTAACCCAAAATCAAAGTCAAAAATGGTTTAACTATATCAAGTTGGTTAGTTTTACCCTTAAAGTTCATTACAATTACATAATACCATTGCATCTTTTATTTTTGCACATTTGAGTAAATCTACCAGAATTTTCTTTAATATTTGAAAATTCATAATTAATTCTACAAAACTCCAAATGAGTTGGTTCTAGGTTCTGTTCAAATATATTCAAGTCCTAGTATAAATAAAAATATTAAAGAGCACTAATTATAACCACCCAATTCCAAAAAATTCGTCAAACCCAATCTGCCACAGATTCCATTCTAGAATCAACCTTAAACTTTGAGAAATCATATTTCTCAATCCACTGGTCCGATTGCGTCATATTACCCATCTTATTAAACCTCAGGATGTCTAATTTCATCATGTAAAATATCATAAGGTTTGGAAAAGGTTTGGTTACTGAAACACGCATCGCAACAAATCTGCTCTAGAAAAACAAGTCTAACAGCAGGGTCATCTAACTTCCCCAAAACCCACTGGCAAGACAGAATCCATTTTCAGCAAAATTACCAAAACAGAATTTTGTTGAACAACTTAGTCCAATATCATCATAAATCATCATTTAACCATAAATAAATGATTAAACCATGATTAATCCTTTAAAATTCCTTTTGGATGAAAATGAACAATACCCGAACCTTCATGAAGACTCATCCCAACCATAAACCAATCGGTTCAAAATGAAGCTTACGCTTACCTCTATACGTTTCCACAATCAGTTCGGAAATCCGGCAGTACTTCGTCCGATGAGATGGCACCAAACACCCCCAAATGAAAATCCAAAATTGTAGAAATTAAGCTTAGGATGAGTAGAAGAAGGTTTGTGAAGGAAATTTTGGGAGAAAACACTGATTCGGTAGTGTTTCGGTGGATTGAACTCAAGAACATTCACTATTTATGTTTTCTCTTTCCTCTAACTATTTCTCAACATTTTTTCTGATTTCTTCCTATTTTTGCTGATGATAAATGAAAATAATAGAGTTTAAAGAGTCATAAAGGTGTTCCAACATGTGTCAGAATCTTATGGTGCCACATATTCGGTGATTTAGCCAAACGGTGACACGTGTCCTTTCTTTTAATCAAATGGGTCTTCAGTTATCCTAATGGTCAGGGAAAGTGAGAGCCCGATGATTTTTCCCCACCTCCTAAGTTCGGTGTTTAGGAAAATTAGTCGGGTGACTAGACCAGAGACCGGTGGATTTCCCCAGCTCGGGGCAACGTAGCACCCTCTGGTGATGACAACTCAAAAGATAAAGTAACTTTGTCAAAAAGAGGAAACAAGTGTCACGCTCTTATTCGGCCAACACATTAAAGTCAAAAGCACCTTTTATCTTCTTCCTTAAGATGATGCCATGTGTCCCTTATGAGGGACCCATCCCTATCTCTTCCCTCTACCTAACCGTCCACTTTATCAAGGAAAGGAAAGTCAGGGAATTTTCCCCGGGTTCACCTACAAGGTGTCCTCCTTCGTGGTCCCTACATAAAGTAAGATTATTTTATTTAATTATTACTTTATGACAACCAATAAAATCTTGCTAAGTGTCCTCGTTATCAAAATAACACCGTATACACAACACTGGCATCGGTGAATTTTCTTCTAACTAATTACATTTACAAGCAGTTCTTGTTGTTCATATTTCAGTATGTTACAGTTTCAACCTCTCCTACAGCTCTATGAAATCCTCTCACAGACATCATCCCACTTACGAAATTCTTTCTGTAATTCTTTCTTTCAAGTGAGTGGCAAAGCGATTCAAGAAAAATTCTAAATTTATCTGGAAAGACCTAGCAAACTGAGTATTTCTTCAACAGTTTCTGGCCTCTTCTAGTTCTGTACTGCTCCCACTATTATGGGTTCCTCTGAGGATCCCTTCTTTTGACACAACTTTTTAGACAACATAGTTTAAAAATGACAAATACAAACTGGTCGAAAATTCCGTTCAAAATTCAATTTTGTTCAAAATTCTATTCAAAAATTCAATTCTTGGAAAATTCTGTTCACAATTCATTTCCTACAAAAATTCAGTTCATCCAATATATAAAGATAGTAGGTACATTGGCCTGGTTAAAATTCAATTTTCAAAACTATACAGGAACCAAACAATTATCCTAGAAGGTCATCAATTCTAAATTCATTCTAAGCTCTAACTCTTGTTACTCTAGCAACTCATCTACATATGTAATATTCATAAAGTACGCAAAACAAACCATCCCTTCTCAAGCATTCATATTCATTCACAAGACATGCAGTCCCTTTTATTCTAGCCTTTCGGCCGTTTCAATTCCAGCTTTACAGCCGTTCTATTCCAACCTTTCGGCCGTTTAAATTCTATCTTTACAGATGTTATATTCCAGCCTTTCGGCCGTTTCAATTCCAACTTTACAGCCGTTATATTCTAACCTTTCGACCGTTTCAATTCCAACTTTATAGCCATTCTATTCCAGCCTTTCAACCATTTCAATTCCAGCTTTACAGCCATTCTATTCCAGCCTTTTGACTGTTTTAATTCTAGCTTTACAGCCGTTCTATTCCAGCCTTTCGGCCGTTTCAATTCCAGCTTTACAGCCGTTATATTCCATCCTTTCAGCCGTTTCAATTCCAGCTTTACAGCCGTTATATTCCATCCTTTCAGCTGTTTCAATTCCAGCTTTACAGCCATTATATTCTAGCCTTTCGGTTGTTCTATTCTAGCCTTTCGTCCGTTTCAGGACGCACAACCCTTTGGGAAATTCTCAGGCTTTACAACCTCTTCAGGACATTGCCCGACAATTCTTGGTCTTACGACCATGGGCTTCAACCCTTCTAATCATGAATGCTTTTTGAGTCTGATTGCCTACGGACACGCTAGCCCAATAGGTCTGACTAACCACCGTATATTCATAATACAAATATATTCGATGGTATATACATACGTGCAGACTATTACATAAGATACGGGAGCATGAGTTTACCTGAATTTTTTTGTCAATCATGTTCTACCTTCAATCTCTTTTTTGTCTTTCTTTTGACAAACAGTACTAAAGCACCCCATGATGATTCATTGGGTCTCACAAACCCTTTTCCCATTCTGCTATCTCCTCTGGTGTCATTCTGTATGGACTTTCGATATTGGTCTAGCTCCAGGCATAATTATACTTCCTTTACTAGGATATCTACCCTTATATATATATATATTTAGGGAATCCGATAGTCACTAGCATATTCTATTTTGTCTCGATTATGAGAATATAGTTCGTGGCTATTCTTATTCTTTCTATTACTCTGTTCCATCAGGAAACAAATTCTCATTCATTCTTTCTAAGGGAATATTCTATAATCAAGATCTTTCCCTATGCTACATTAGTAGCTAGCAACCTTCAGAAACCTCATTATCATCTGTATCATATTCTAGTACCTCAATTCATTCAAGTCAATCCAAATTCCTAAAGAATCAATTCAACTATTATTTGATTCTTAGGTTATAGTTCAATTGGTAGCAACCCTTTAGATATCTGCCCAACTTTTAGGTTCACCAACCTAATTCTAAAACCTCAGCCATACCTAATAAGCATGCTAAGAAATGTAATAACTTATGGGCCCAAAGGTTCTTGGCCGCGGCCAAAATGTTTCTGTCTGGCTTTTGGCAGCGGCCAGCCATTCTTGGCCACAGCCAAAATCCCCAAATTTTAGGATTTCATATTTTTGAAGGAAATTGACCCATTTAACCCTTCCTAGCTTCTTGAGCCTTAGTATACACTTCTAATGACTCACAATCATGGCTCTAATGATGTAATTGGGTATCTAGGGCCATGGAGAAGTCAAGAAAGAAGAGGAATGGAAGAATTTCCAAGAAGCTTCGATAGTTGGAAGAAAAGGGAGTAATTCAAGAATAAGGACATAAGTTCACAAGGTAGCAAACTTACTTACTTGTATGTATGTGATGTTTATGCTATGTATTGATTTGCCGTATTGCCTTGCTTGATTATGTAAAGCATGTATGTATGAATGAAGCTCTATTTCTGTTTTTACTATGGCAATAAGTATGTTGCACGAAACATTGAGCATGCAAAATATCATTATGTGAACATGAGCCTACGTAAGGCAAACATATCATGCACTAGCATTCATCTTACATGCATTGTTTGTATGTTTGCTACTGAAATTCTCTCGAATCTCACTCTCCCCCACCAACCATATAGGTATATGAACAGGAAAGAAGAGAATGCTTGAAGATGATTCAGAAGAAAAGAAGACGAAGAATTGGAGATTGAATTGTGTTTAGTTTATTGTGTGTATCATTATTTGCACACAAAGAATATTTATTTGTAAGAATATAAGTATTTGAATTAACCAGTATTGGGATCATTGAGAATAAGAAATACTTTAGTAATTATACAAGGAATTAAGAAACGATGAGTTGTTAAAAAGTTACGAACCACTTTGGGATGATATCAAAAAAAGGTTTTTAAACCATTCAAAAAGGCCCACTCAATTACAGGTTCGAATCCTGTATTGAGGTTGGGAATTTGCAAGAGAAAGATCACTTAGTGGTTCGATCCGCTGCCTAAAACTCATCAGAATGATTACATAAGTAAGGTGTTCCATTTTATGGTATCAGAGCAGAGAATCTGGCATTTGGCTAGTATGCTCTGTTACTGAGAATAGGTATACTAATACCTTGTTAGTGATTCCGTAGCTAGAATGAATTGTTGGTTAGGGATAAACCTAGAGAAATAGAATTTTCCCCAACCACTAACTAGACAAACTGGTTTAGAGAGTGGGGTAGAGCTGTATATAGAGAATGAAACGGAGTAGTAGTAATGTATACCTTATAGAGAAGGGTATGAGCTCTGGAGAATCAGATGCTGAGCGGCATGTGTTCCAGATTCCAACGGAATTCCGTGGTTAAGCGTGCTCAGACAAGAGCAATCCCGGGATGGGTGACCTCCTGGGAAGTACCATAGAAATTGGAAACCTCTTGAATAAAGGCTTGAGTACCTTGAGTATGAAATATGGTGATCCCTTGGGATGCCATGAGAATGTTAGAATGAATACATTGAAGATTTATGATAGGCTAGAATCAGATCTAAGCTGAAATAGTGTTTAGGTCAAGATGTAACTTAGATTACACTATGGTTCCGAAATATTAAAGTATGAACCCTTTGAACCATGTGAACCTAGTAAGTAATGATGAACAGATAGCAATGCTTTGGGAAATATTTGAGGATATTACCTGAATGTTATGAGAATAGAATAGAAGGAATGAATCATGATGATCTTAGCATGCTCATTGGGTATGGCTGAGGTTCTAGAATTAGGTTGATGAGCCTAGAAGTTGGATAAGCATCCAAAGAATGCTACCAACTGAATTGTAACCTAAGAATCAAACAATAGTTGAATTGATTCTTTAGGCATATAAATTGACCTCAATGAATTGATGTACTAGAATCTAGCATAGATGAGAATGAGGTTGTCCAAGGTTGCTAGCTGCTAATCTAGCATAGGGAAAGATCTTGATTATAGAATATTCCCTTAGAAAGAATGAATGCAAAATTTGTTCCCTGGTGGAACAGAGTAATAGAAAGAATGAGAATAGTCATGAACTATGGTCTCGTAATCGAGACGGAGAATAGAATATGCTAGTAATTATCGGATTCCCAGAAAACCCAAGAAGATACCCCGGTGAAGGAAGTAGAATTATGCCTGGAGCTGGACCAATATCGAAAGTCCATACAGAATGACCCCAGAGAAGATGGCAGAAGGAAAAAAGAGTTCGTGTGACCCAGTGAATCACCATGGGGTGCTCCAGTGCTATTTGTCAAAAGAAAGACAGAAAAGAGAATGTAGGTAGAACAGGCTCAACAGGAAAATTCAAGTAAACCCGTGATCTCGTATCTTATGTAATAGCTCTGCATGTATGTATATACCATCGAGTACATTCGTATTATGAATATATAGTGGGCAGTCAAACCTTTTGGGCTAGCGTGTCCTTAGGCAGTCAAACCCGAAAAGCACTCAGAACTAGAAGGGTTAAAGCCCACGGTTGTAAGCCCAAGAATTGCCGGGCAGCGTCCCGAAGATATTACGAAGCCTGAGAATGTCGGGCAACGTCCCGAAGAGGTTCTAAAGCCTAAGAATTTCTAAAAGAGCTGTGTGTCCTGAAACGGCTGAAAGGCTGGAACAGAACGACTGTAAAGCTAGAATTGAAACGGCCAAAAGGCTAGAATATAACGGCTATAAAGCTGAAATTGAAACACCCGAAAGGCTAGAATATAACGACTGTAGAGCTGGAATTGAAACGGCCGAAAGACTGGAATATAATAGTTGTACATCTGGAATTGAAACGGCTGAAAGGCTAGAATAAAAGGGACTACATGTCCTGTGAATGAATATGAATGCTTGAGAATAGATGGTTTGTTTTGCGTGCTTTATGAACATTACATATGCAGATGAGTTGCTAGAGTAACAAGGGTTGGAGCCTCGAATGAATTTAGAATTGATGACCTTCTAGGATAGTTGTTTGGTTCCTGTAAAGTTTTGAAAATTTAATTTTAAACAGGCCAACCCACTTGCTATCTTTGTATATTGGATGAACTGAATTTTTGTAGGAAATGAATTGTGAACAGAATTTTCCAAGAATTGAATTTTTGAATAGATTTTTGAACAAAATTGAATTTTTGAACGGAATTTTCGACTAGTTTATATTTGTCATTTTTGAACTATGTTGTCTCAAAAGAAGGGATCCTTAGAGGAACCCAGAATAGTAGGGGTAGTACAGAACTGGAAGAGGCCAGAAACTGTTACAGAAATACTCAGTTTACTGGATCTTGCCAAATTTAGAATTTTTCTGGAATAACTTTGCCACTCACTTGAAAGAAAGAATTATAGAGAGAATTTCGTAAGTGGGATGATGTTTGTGAGAGGATTTCATAAAGCTGTAGGAGAGGTTGAAACTCATACCAGTATTGAATATTCCCAATCCTAGAATGCGACCCTTGTATTGTTTGCAGTGAAGCGACCAGTATGGTCTGCAACAGAATGAGAAAGAAAGAAAAGGGTTGGGAAAAGTCTTGGTAAAGTAGGACGGAATGGTGACGTATGCCTCTCAACAGTTGAAACCTCACGAGATGAATTACCCTACTTATGAGTTTGAGCTGGCAGTAATCATGTTTTCTTTAAAAATGTGAAAGCACTATTTTGTATAGTATGATTGTGAAATTGTACTGCGACCAAAAGAATTTTCAAATATTTGAAAATCAGAAAAGTAGAATATGAGACAACATAGATGAATGGAAAAGTAGTGATGCGACTATTGTCGATAATGCTTTGAATTGAAAAGTGGTGCAGTTACTGGTCATAGAGAAACAGGAAAAAAAAACTTATAGAAAGGTTAGAAATCTGAACTTATTAGATCAGATAGTACTTGCTAGCTACAGTGCTAGTCAAGAGGAAAGAAGTATGAGAGCTTAGATTGAAGAAGCTCAGACACAGAATAGACGAGTATGGTCTATAAGAATAGAATTAAATAAGAAAACCTCTAGAATTTAATGTGGGGGGAAATTTGAGAATACCTCTAGAATTTGGGGTGTCCTCTTGAATTGGAGATACCGATAGAATAAAGAAAGAATAAAATGAAACCCTCGCTACAGTGGTCTTTTAAAGAATATTAAGAATCAGACCAGTAGCAAACTTTAAAGACGAAATTTATTAAACGGGGGGAGAATTGTAATATCCCAAATTTTGGAACTAAAGGCTAGAGAATAAGCCTAAATTAAGTAGATTGCTAGACCTCAATTTAGCAAATGTCCCTAGGAGGCATATTTAAATTCCTCAAAATTCCTTTATATCCTTGGATATTAAAAGTAATTATATTTGTGAGCTAAAGAGCTCAGCAAATAACAAAACCAAGTGATTGGAAGTCACACACAACATACTGAGGTGAAATACAAAGTATTATTGCTATCGGTGAAATTCCCGATGTGGTAGTAGAGTTTGTGTGGCATATTTCAAGGGGAAAATGATGTCCAAATATTATGAAAATTTCCAGAATGAAAGTAGACTTATCAACCTTTAATTTTATAGGTCATATAAGTCATTTGAATCTGTACACAAAGAGAAATGAATTTCTAAAATTAGCCCAGTCAAATTAACTATTTTCTGGGGCAACATCCAAAGATTGAAATTCTGGGAAGAGTGAGATTCCAATTGGCCAAATTTTATATTTTTACTTAAAACTAGACTCAATATTGGTCTCATACCCTTTAGAACCACCCCAATTGGATATATACACAATTAGATATGAATTTTCAAAGTTTAATGAAAATTCTGCCAAATCAAGCATTATGTGCGAAAATCAATTATTTGGGCCAATTAGAAGCTGACACATGGTTAGCCAATTAAAACCCATTTAATGATCAATTATCCATCTTCTTCTTCATTTTTCCTGAGAGAAATAACCAGAAGAGAGAGAGAGAAGGTTCAGAACGAAATGGAGAGAGAAGAGAATGCTTGAAGATGATTCAGAAGAAAAGAAGACGAAGAATTGAAGATTGAATTGTGTTTAGTTTATTGTGTGTATCATTATTTGCACATAGAGAATATTTATTTGTAAGAATATAAGTATTTGAATTAACCAGTATTGGGATCATTGAGAATAAGAAATACTCTAGCAATTATACAAGGAATTAAGAAACGATGAGTTGTTAAGAAGTTACGAACTACTTTGGGATGCTATCAAAAACAAGGTTTTTAAACCATTCAAAAAGGCCCACTCAATTACAGGTTTGAATCCTGTATTGAGGTTGGGAATTGAAAGAACTTTGCTAAGAAAGATCGGTTAGTAGTTGGATCCGCTGCCTAAAACTCATCAGAACGATTACGTAAGTAAGGTGTTACATTTATGGTATCAGAGCAGAGATTCAGGCATTTGGCTAGTATGCTCTGTTACTGAGAATAGGTATACTGATACCTTGTTAGTGATTCCATATCTAGAATGAATTGTGGGTTAGGGATGACCCTAGAGAAATAGAATTTTCCTCAACCTCTAACTGGGCAAACTAATTTAGAGAGTGGGGTAAAGCTGTATATAGAGAATGAAACAGAGTAGTAGTGATGTATACCTAGTAGAGAAGGCTATGAATTCTAGAGAATCAGATGCCGAGTGGGCATGTGTTCCAGATTCCAACGGAATCCACAGTAAAGTGTGCTCAGGTAAGAGCAATCCTAGGATGAGTGACCTCCTGGGAAGCATCCTAGAAATTTGAAACCTCTTGATTATAGGCATGAGTGCCTTAAGGTATGAAATATGGCAAACCTTAAAGATGTCATGAGAATATTAGAATGAATATGGTGAAGATTAAGAATAGGCTTAAATCAGATCTAAACTGAAATAGTGTTTAGGTCAAGATGTGACTTGGGTTACACTATGGTTCCGAAATATGAAAGTATGAACCCTGTGAACCTAGTAAGTAATGTTGAACTATCAGCAATGCTTTGGGAAATATTTGAGGATATTACTTGAATGTTATGAGAGAGGATATTACCCGAATATTATAAGAATAGAATAAAATGAATGAAATATGATAATCTTAACATGCTTATTAAGTATGGATGAGGTTCTAGAATTAGGTATGATGAGTACAGGAGAAGAATGCATTGAGATATGCAAAAGGGAAATACGAAGGTGATATGAAGGTGAATTGAATATCATAGTGCAAGGCACTATCTTTGTATTTGATGTAAATATTGTGGTAGTTTGTGATCATACTTGTTATGTACATATATGAATGAATGGATGAAGTATAAACAGAGAACCACTCTAATTTAATTGAAGGAAAAGCGCTTATATACTCTGATATACTGAAAGTAAGAGCCGATGAGACTTGGTGACGTAGTGAAACTTGTGGAAATAATCGAAAATTTTTCCTACCCTCTGAAAAACCCTCTCAACCCTAGGTTCAACTCCTGAGTTGAGAGTGGGGAATTTATGAACATACTAGATTTGGGTAGTCCGGGTTCAAATCCTGGTTCCACAACTGATTTCACTACTCATTTGTGCTCATCTAAGGCTATTGGAAATAAGCTATTACATTTATTGTATCAGAGCAGAGATTCTGGCATTTGGCTAGTATGTTATGTTGCTGAGAATAGGTATACTAATACGTTGTTAGTGATTTCGTAGCTAGAATGAATTGTTGGTTAGGGATGAACCCAGAGAAATAAAATTTTCCTCAACCTCTAACTGGGCAAACTAGTTTAGAGAGTAGGTTAGAGCTGTATATAGAGAATGAAATGGAGTAGTAGTAATATATACCTTATAGAGAAGGGTATGAGCTCTGGAGAATCAGATGCCGAGCGGGCATTTGTTCCGAATTACAACGGAATTCCATGGTTAAGCGTGCTTAGGCAAGAGCAATCCTGAGATGGGTGACCTCTTGGGAAGTATCCTAAAAATTTTAAAACCTCTTGATTAAAGGTCGGAGTGCCTTGAGGTATGGAATTTAGTGATCCTTAGGGATGCCATGAGAATATTAGAATGAATATGGTGAAGATTTATGATAGGCTTGAATCATATCTAAGCTGAAATAATGTTTGGGTCAAGATGTGACTCAGGTTACACTATGGTGCCCGATGTATGAAAGTATGAACCCTATGAACCTTGTGAACCTGGTAAGTAACGTTGAACTGTCAGCAATGCTTTAAGGGAATATTTGAGGATATTACCTGAATGTTATAAGAATAGAATAGAAGGAATGAATCATGATGATCTTAGCATTCTTATTAGGTATGGTTGAGGTTTTAGAATTAGGTTGATGAACCTAAAAGTTGGATAGATATCCACAGGGTTGCTACCAATTGAACTATAACCTAAGAATCAAATAATAATTGAATTGATTCTTTAGGCATTTAGATTGACTTGAATGAATTGAGGTACTAGAATATGGTACAGATGATAATGAGGTTTCTGAAGGTTGCTAGCTGCTAATTTAGCATAGGAAAAGATCTTGATTATAGAATATTCCCTTAGAAAGAATAAATGAGAATTTTTTTCCTGATGGAACAGAGTAATAGAAAGAATGAGAATAGCCACGTACTATGGTCTCATAATCGAGACAGAGAATAGAATATGCTAGTGACTAACGGATTCCCTAAATATATATATATAAGGGTAGATATCCTAGTAAAGGAAGTAGAATTATGCCTGGAGCTAGACCAATATCGAAAGTCCATACAGAATGACACCAGAGGATATAGCAGAATAGGAAAAGGGAAATACGGAGGTGATATGAAGGTGAATTAAAGATCATAGTGCAAGGCACTATCTTTGTATTTGATGTAAATATTGTGGTAGTTTGTGATCATACTTGTTATGTACATATATGAATGAATGGATGAAGTATAAACAGAGAACCGCTCTAATTTAATTGAAGGAAAAGCGCTTATATACTCTGATATACTGAAAGTAAGAGCCGATGAGACTTGGTGACGTAGTGAAACTTGTGGAAATAATCGAAAAGTTTTCCTACCCTCTGAAAAACCCTCTCAACCCTAGGTTCAACTCCTGAGTTGAGAGTGGGGAATTTGTGAACATACTAGATTTGGGTAGTCCGGGTTCAAATCTTGGTTCCACAACTGATTTCACTACTCATTTGTGCTCATCTAAGGCTATTGGAAATAAGTTATTACATTTATGGTATCATATACTTTCTCTTCCCAACCTCAATACAGGATTCGAACCTATAATTGAGTGGGCCTTTTTGAATGGTTTAAAAACCTTGCTTTTGATAGCATCCCAAAGTGGATCGTAACTTTTTTTATAGCTATTTCTCCATTCAGAAAGGCCTACTCAATTATAGGTTCAAATCCTGTATTGAGATTGGGAATTGAAATCAAATTTGCAAAAGAAAGATCACTTAGTGGTTCGATCCGTTGCCTAAAACTCATCAGAATGATTACATAAGTAAGGTATTATATTTTATGGTATCAGAGCAGAGATTATGGCATTTGGCTAGTATGCTCTGTTGCTGAGAATAGGTATACTAATACCTTGTTAGTGATTCCTTAGCTAGAATGAATTGTGGGTTAGGGATGACCCCAGAGAAATAGAATTTTCCTTAACCTCTAACTGGGCAAACAAGTTTAGAGGGTAGGGTAGAGCTGTATATAAATAATGAAACAGAATATTAATTATGTATACCCAATAGAGAAGGGTATGAACTCTACAGAATCAGATGCCTAGTGGGCATGTGTTCCGGATTCCAACGGAATTCCACAATTAAGCGTGCTCAGGCAAGAGCAATCCCAGGTTGGGTGACCTCCTGAGAAGTACGCTAGAAATTTGAAACCTCTTGAATAAAGGCTTGAGCACCTTGAGGCATAAAATAAGGTGATCCCTTGGGATTCCATGAGAATGTTAGAATGAATACATTGAAGATTTACGATAGGCTTGAATCCGATCTAAGCTGAAATAATATTTAAGTCAAGATGTGACTCAAGTTACACTATGGTTCCAATACATGAAAGTATGAACCCTATGAACTTTGTAGACCTAGTAAGTAATGTTGAATTGTCAACAATGCTTTAGGGGAATATTTGAGGATATTACCCGAATGTTGTAAGTATAGAATAAAAGGAATGAATTATGATAATCTTAGCATGCTTATTGGGTATGGCTGAGGTTTTAAAATTAGGTTGATGAACTTAAAAGTTGGATAGACATCCAGAGGGTGGCTACCAATAGAACTGTAACCTAAGAATCAAACAAAAAGTTAAATTGATTCTTTAGGCATATGAATTGACCTAAATGAACTGAGGTACTAGAATATAGTACAGATGATAATGAGGTTTCTAAAGGTTGCTAGCTGCTAATCTAGCATAGGGAAAGATCTTGATTATAGAATTTTCCCTTAGAAAGAATGAATGAGAATTTGTTCCTTGGTAGAACAGAGTAATAGAAAGAATGAGAATAACCATGAACTATGGTCTCGTAATCGAGATAGAGAATAGAGTATGCTAGTAACTATCGGATTCCCATAAAATATACGAGTAGATACCCCATTGAAGGAAGTAGAATTATGCCTGGAGGTGGACAAATATCGAAAGTCTATACAGAATGACCCTAAACGAGATAGTGGAATGAGAAACGGGTTTATGTGACCTAGTGAATCGCTATGAGGTGCTCCAGTGCTATTTATCAAAAGAAAGACAGAAAAGATAATTAAGGTATAACATGCTTGACAGAAAAAGTTAACTAAACTCTTGCTCTCGTATCTTATATAATAGTTCTGCACGTATGTATATATCATCGAGTGTATTCATAATGTGAATATATTATGGGTAGCCAAACCTATCGGGCCAGCATGTTCGTAGGCAATCAGACTCAAAAAGCATTCATAATTAAAAGGGCTGAAGCCAATGGTCGTAACACCAAGAGTTGCCGGGCAACGTCTCGAAGAGGTTGTAAAGCCTGAGAATTTCACAAAGGGCTATGTGTCCTGAAACAGCTGAAAGGCTGGAATAGAATGGCTGTAAAGCTGGAATTGAAATAGCCGAAAGGCTGGAATATAACAGCTGTAAAGCTGGAATTGAAATGGTTGAAAGGCTGGAATAGAACGGCTGTAAAGCTGGAATTGAAACGGCCGAAAGGCTAGAATAAAAGGGACTGCATGTCCTGTGAATGAATATGAATGCTTGAGAAGGGATGGTTTGTTTTGCGTGCTTTATGAATATTACCTATATAGATGAGTTGCTAGAGTAACAAGAGTTGGAGCATAGAATGAATTTAGAATTGATAACCTTCTAGGATAGTTGTTTTTTTCATGTGTAGTTTTGAAAAATTGAAATTTAAACAGGCCAATACACCTGCTATCTTTGTATATTAGATGAATTGAATTTTTGTAGGAAATGAATTGTGAACAGAATTTTCCAAGAATTGAATTTTTGAATAAAATTGAATTTTTGAACTGAATTTTTGACCAGTTTGTATTTGTCATTTTTGAACTATGTTGTCTCAAAAGTTATCTCAAAAGAAGGGATCCTCAAAGCAACCCAGAATAGTAGGAGCAGTACAGAACTGGAAGAGGCCAGAAACTGTTGCAGAAATACTCAGTTTACTGGATCTTGCCAGATGAATTTAGAATTTTCCTTGAATTGCTTTGCCACTCACTTGAAAGAAAGAATTACAAAAAGAATTTCATAAGTAGGATGATGTCTGTGAGAGGATTTCATAGAGTTGTAGGAGAGGTTAAAACTCATACCAATATTGAATATTCCCGATCCTAGAATGCGACCCTTGTGTGGTTTGCAGTGAAGCGACCAGTATGGTCTGCAACGAAATGAGAAAGAAAGAAAGGATTGGGAAACGTCCTAGTGAAGGAGGACGGAATGGTGACGTGTACCTCTTAACAGTTGAAACCCTACAAGATGAATCACCCTACTTATGAGTTTGAGCTGGCACTAATCATGTTTTCTTTGAAAATGTGAAAGCACTATTTTGTATAGTATGATTGTGAAAATGTACTACGACCAAAAGAATTTTCAAATATTTGAAAATCAGAAAAGTAGAATATGAGATAACATAGATGAATGGAAAAGTAGTCACGCGACTATTGTCGTTAATGCTTTGAATTGAAAAGTGGTGCAGTTACTGGTCATAGAGAAACATGAACAAAAACTTATAGAAGGGTTAGAAATCTGAACTTATTAGATCAGATAGTACTTGCTAGCTATAGTGCTAGTCAAGAGGAAAGAAGTATCAGAGCTTAGATTGAAGAAGCTCAGACACAGAATAGACGAGTATGGTCTATAAGAATATAATTGAATAAGAATTAACTCTGATATTCAGTAAGAATAACGGATAAATAAGTCGTGAATAAGCAATTACCCCTAACAAAGTAATAATGAATGCTTTCGTGTAAGTAATTAAGGGGTATGTAAGACGGGTGTTACTTTTTATGGTATCAAAGTAAAGAAAAAATGAAATGAAACCCTCGCTACAGTGGTCTTTTGAAGAATTATTAAGAATCGGACCAGTAGCAAATTTCGAGGATGAAATTTATTGAACGGGGGGAGAATTGTAATATCCCAAATTTTGGGACTAAAGGCTAGAGAATAAGCCTAAATTGAGTGGACTGCTAGACCTCAATTTACCAAATGTCCCTATGAGGCATGTTTAAATTCCTCAAAATTACTTCATATCCTTGGATATTAAAATGAATTAAATTGGTGAGCTAAAGAGCTCAGGGAATAACAAAACGAAGTGATTGGAAGTCACACACAATATACTGAAGTGAAATACAAAGTATTGTTGCTATTGGTGAAATTCCCAATGTGACAGTCGTGGTTGTGTGGCATATTTTAAGGGGAAAATGATGTCCAAATATTATGAAACTTTCTAGAATGAAATTAGACTTGTCAAGATTTAAGTTGATAGGTGATATAATTCATTTGGAGCTATACACAAAGAGAAATGAATTTTTGAAGTTAGCCCAGCAAAATTAACTATTTTCTGGGACAACATCTAAAGATCAAAATTATGGGAAGAATGAACTTCCAATTCACTAAAATTTATATTTTTCCTTAAAACTAGAGTCAATAGGGTCGCATATCCTTTAGAACCTTCCCAATTGGACTTTTGTACAATTAGATATGAATTTTGAAAGTTTAATGAAAATTCTGTCAGTTTTGTAATTAAGTACGAAATTCAATTTCTGGGCCAATGAGATTGTGACATGTGGCAAACCAATTTGACCTACCATTTAATGAATAAATCATCTTCTTCTCCAGCCAATTTTCACACAGAAAGAACCAGAGAGAAGCTGCAGAAAGAAAATGGAGGGAGAGGAGAGAGAAAACTTTGAACCGCCGAAACACTGCCGAATCGGCGTCCTCTTTCAAAGTGCCCTTCACGAACCTTCATCTACTCATCGAGATCTTCATTTATACAATTTTGGATTTTCATTTGGAGGTATTTGGCGCCATCTCACCAGCTGGAGTGTTGCCGAAATTCTGAACCGTATGCGGAAACAGGTAGAGGTAAGCGTAAGCTTCCTTTTTAACCGATTGGTTTGTCGTTTGGATGAGTATAGAGGAATTTTTTACTGTTCATTTCTGATTTAAAATAGTGTTTTCAATGACTAAATCATGTCTAATGAGTTTTTAAATAGCTAATCATTCGATTAGAAGTACAAAAGAAGTGATTAAGCAAAAGAAAACAACATGTTACTCTTAAAAACCTTGATTTCTGCCCTGTATTGTGACTTGATGAAGGAATAGGAATTTGAAAACTTTGAGGTTTCCAATAGATTCCTTGGGTAAAATTTTGTAGGTATACAAGTGTTCATGATTTTTGGATGCTTGTATATGAATTTGGAAGTTTTAGAAGTTGAAGGGTAACTGTTGTAAAATCTGTCTTCTAGAGGCAGTGTTCTTGTGATACGTTTTTGAAGGGCTGAATGTTTTTGAATGATAATGAAAATTTCTAGACTTAAATTATACATGATAAGCTTTAAAATAATATGTATATGAAATATTTGGACAAGTATGCTAGAAGTTATGAGTTTTTAAAGTCTGGTCATGTGAATTTGGACAATTCTGGGGCAGTGTCCAATTCAATGGATGTCTGTGATTATATGAGTTGATTTAGCTTGTTTTTATATTTTTTCCTATAAACTAAACTTAAATATGGTTCCATATAACTTGTAAGAACCTCATTTTGATTTTTGTAGAATTAGTTATGAGTTTTACAAGTTTGGCCAAGAATCTTGCTGAACATCCTGATTCTTGGGAAAATTTGTAAAAATCATAACTAATTCTAAAAAAATTAAAATGAGTTTCTTAAAAGTTATATGGAACCCTCTTGAAGTCTAAATTATGGGGAAAATATGGCCAAAATCTAAATGTACACACATAGGTACAGAGTTCCCTTTAATTAGACATTGCTTCATAATTGCCCTGTTTTACATGACCAGACTTTGAAAACTCATAACTTCTAGAATACTTGTCCAAATATTTCTTATTATATATCATTTTAAATATTATCATGTCTAATTTAAATCTGAAAATTTTCATTATCATTGGACAACATTTATCCTATCAAAAATATATCACAAGGACACTGCCTCCAAAAGACAGATTTCACAACATGCACCCTTTAACTTTTAAAACTTCAAAATTCATATACAAGTATCCAAAATTCATGAACACTTGCATACCTACACAATTTTTCCTCTTAAAGCCAATGGAAGCATTAAAATCATCAAATTCTCAACCCATCACCACGTCACAATACAGGGAAGAAATTCAAATTCTTAGGTGCAACATGTTGTTTTCTTGTTTTCTTTGGCTTAATCACTTCTTTTCTACTTCTAATCGAATGATTAGCTATTTAAATAGTAATTAGACATGATTTATTCATTGAAAAAACCATTTTAAACCAGCTATGAACAGTACATAACTTTCTCTATACTCATCCAAACGACAAACCAATCGGTTAAAAAGGAAGCTTACACTTACCTCTACCTGTTTCCGCAAACGGTTCGGAATTCTGGAAACACTCTGGCAGGTGAGATGGCACCAAACACCTCCAAATGAAAATTCAAAATCATATAAATGAAGATCTCAATGATTAGAGGAAGGTTCGTGAAGGGCACATTGAGAGAGGACGACGATTCGGCAGTGTTTCGGCGTCTCAAAGTTTTCTCTCTCCTCTCCCTCCATTTTCGCTCAGCTCTTTCTCTCCCTCATTTCTGGTTCTTTTAGCATAAAAATGAGCTGAGAACGAAGGAGATGATGGTTTAATTTATGATTAAATAACTTTGCCACGTGTCAAGCCATGATTGGCCCAAAATTTCAATTTTCGTACTTAATTGCAAAACTGACAGAATTTTCATTAAACTTTGGAAATTCATATCTAATTATAAAAATGTATAATTGGGGTGGTTCCAAAGGCTATGTGACCCTAATTGAGTTTAGTTTTATTAAAAAATATAAACGTTGGCCAATTAGAAGCTTACTATTCCTAGAATTTTAATCTTTGGATGTTGCCCCAGAAAATAGTTAATTTCGTTGGGCTAACTTCAAAAATCTATTTCTCTTTGTGTAAAGCTCCAAATGACTTATATCACCTATCAAAGTAAATCTTGATAAGTCTACTTTTATTCTGGAAAGTTTCATAATATTTGGACATCATTTTCCTTTTAAAATCTTCCATACAACTATGACTGCCACATCGGGAATTTCACCAATAGCAATAATACTTTGTATTCCACTTCACTATATTGTGTGTGACTTCCAATCACTTCGTTTTGTTATTCCCCGAGCTCTTTAGCTCATCAATATAATTCATTTTAATATCCAAGGATATAAGGAATTTTGGGGAATTTAAACATGCCTCATAGGAACATTTGCTAAACTAGGGTCTGCAGTCCACTTAATTTAGGCTTATTATCTAGCCTTTAGTCCCAAAATTTGGGATATTACAATTCTCCCCCGTTCAATAAATTTTGTCCTTGAAATTTTCTACTGGTCCGATTCTTAATAATACTTCAAAAGACCACTGTAGCGAGGGTTTCATTTTATTCTTTCTATATTCTATCGGTATCTAAAATTCTAGAGGCATTCTCAAATTCCCCCCACCTTAAATTCGAGAGGTTTTCTTATTCAATTATATTCTTATAAACCATACTCATATATTCTGTGTCTAAACTTCTTCAATCTAAGCTCTGATACTTCTTTCCTCTTGACTAGCACTGTAGCTAGCAAGTACTATCTGACCTAATATGTTCATATTTCTAACCCTTTTATAAGTTTTTGTTCCTGTTTATCTATGACCTGTAACTGAATCGCTTTTCAATTCAAAGCATTAATGATAATAGTCACGTCACTACTTTTCATTTCTCAATGTTGTCTCATATTCTACTTTTCTGATTTTCAAATGTGCATAAATTATGAAACTACCCAACATTGATACCATTAAATGTGACACCTTATTTCCAATACTCATAAATGAGTATAAGTGACTAGTGAAATCTGTTGTGGAACCAGGATTTGAACCCGGACTACCCAACATCTAAAATCTTTCGCAATATTCCATCTCAACTCAGGATTTGAACCTAAGGTCGAGAGGGTTTTCAAAAGGGTAGAATCTTTACAATCAATCCCATAAGATTCACTACATCACCAATACATCATCGGCTCTTAGTTTCACAATATCAGATGTGCAACGATTACATAAAATAAACTAAGAGCTATCTATTAGAGTTGTTCTTTGCTAAACACATTCATTTATATAGATACATCCACATATACATGTATCACTTCTTATAAATACAATCACCCAATAAATACAACCAAATATAAGCTAGCGCCTTGTGCTTCAAGCTTCACTTCAACTTCATATCTCCTCCATGCATCTTCATGCATCTCCACTTGTCACTATTATTGGTTGGGAGGAGTGAGATTCGAGAGAATCTCAGTAGCAAACATTACCACTATGCATTCCAGATATATATGAATGCATGACATACTTTCATACACTATTTCATGCCAACATAATGACATGCTGCATGCTCGATGTTATAACATACATATGGCCATTGCACAAATATAACAGAGCTTCAACTAATCATACATGTTCCACATAAATAGGCAAAGCAGTCACATAATCAATGCAAGACATACGTATCACATACATGCAGAAAAGGTAAGTTCACTACCTGGTGGACCGTAGTCCTTCCTTGGTTTGCTCTTCCTCCCACCTTTGGAGCTTCTAGAAAATTCATCCATGCCTCTTCCTCCATGGAATTTATTTTATGCCTCTTCTTTCTTGACTTCTCCATAGCCCTAGATACCCAATCACATCATTAAAATCATGATTGTGGGTCACTGGGAGTGTATAATAAGGCCCAAGAGGCTAGGAAGGGCTAAATAAGTCAATTTCCTTCAAAAACATGAAATGCTAGAATTTGGGGGTGTTAGCCGTGACCAAAAGTGGCTGGCCGCAGCCAAAAACAAGTCAGAAACATTTTGGCCACTCCCAAAAACCCCGTTGTTCCAAAATTCTAACTTCCTGATTCTTGGCCAAACTTGTAAACATTATAAATAATTCTACAAAAATAGAAATGAGGTGCTTCCAAGTTCTATGGAACCCTCTTGAAGTATAATTTATGAGAAAAATATAGCCACAAGCTAAATCAACCCATATATTCACAGAGGTCCATTCAATTGGACACTGCCCTAGAATTGTTCAAATTCACATTACCAGACTTTGAAAACTCATAACTTCTAACATACTTGTCCAAATCTTTCATATTACCTATAATTTTAAGGCTTATCATGTCTAATTTAAATATGGAAATTTTCATTATCATTGGAAAACATTTAGATACTAAAAAACATATCACAAGGATACTGTCTCCAGACAAGTTTCACAACATGCACACATTTAACTTCTAAAACTTCCAAATTCATATACAAGTATCCAAAATTCATGAACACTTGCATACCTACACAATTTTTCCTCCTAAAGCCAATGGAAGCATCAAAATCATCAAATTCTCAACCTATCACCACATCACAATATAGGGAAGAAAATCAAATTCTAAGGTGCAACATGTTGTTTTCTTGTTTTCTTTGGCTTAATCACTTCTTTTCTAATTCTAATCAAATGATTAGCTATTTAAACACTCATTAGGTATGATTTAACCATTGAAAATACCATTTAAAACCATCCATGAAAAGTACCCAACTTCCTCTACACTCATCCAAACGATAAACCAATCGGTTAAAAAGGAAGCTTACGCTTACCTTTACCCGTTTCCGCAAACAGTTCGGAATTCTAGCAATATTCCGGTCGGTGAGATGGTGCCAACCACCTCCAAATGAAAATCCAAAATCGTAGAAATGAAACTCGCGATGAGTAGAAGAAGTTTTCTAAAGGGCACTTTAAGAGTAGACGCCGATTCGGCAGTGTTTCGGAGACTAGAACTTTCTCTCTCTTCTCCTTCCATTTTCGTTCAGTTTTCTTTCTCTCACTTCTGGTCTGATTCACGATGAAATCTGAGGAAGAAGATGAGGAAATATTCATTAAATGGGTGGTCAAATTGTTTGCGACGTGTCAGCTCCCTATTGGCCCAAAATTCCAATTTACACACTTAATTGCAAAACTGACAGAATTTTCATTAAAATTTAAAAATTCATATCTAATTGTGTAGATATCCAATTGGGGTGGTTCTAAAGGCTATACAACCCTTATTGAGTTTAATTTTAATAAAAAATATAATATTTAGCTAATTGGAAGCTCACTATTCCCAAAATTTCAATCTTTGGATGTTGCCTCAGAAAATAGTCAATTTTACTGGGCTAATTTCAAAAATTCATTTCTCTTTGTATACAGATCCAAATGACTTATATACCTATCAAATTAAATCTTGATAAGTCTACTTTTATCTTGGAAATTTTCATAATATTTCACCATCATTTACCTATCGAAACATGTCACACAATCATCACTGCCATACCAGGAATTTCACCAGTAGCAAAATTACTTTATGTTCCATTTTACTATATTGTGTGTGACTTCCAATCACTTCGTTTTGTTATTCCCTGAGCTCTTTAGCTCACCAATATAAGTCATTTTAATATCCATGGATATAAAGCAATTTTGGAGAATTTAAACATGCCTCATCGGGACATTTGCTAAACTGGGGCTTAGCAGTCCACTTGATCCAGGCTTAATATTAAGCCTTTTGTCCCAAAACTTGGGATATTACAGTTCTCCCCTCGTTCAATAAATTTCATCCTTGAAATTTTGAACATCATATAGTATAATTTATACCTTGGAGAATTCATCTCTAGACATTTAGTCTATCTTTCCTCATTTTAGTGCTTCTATTTGCAAGCCCATATTGCATGCAACTCAAGATTCATATTCTTGAGACCAAATCTCAAATGGCATTTTGCATTTACTATGCAGCATTTTCATTCATTTTGTACCTAGTATGTAGCACTCACACAGGACTCACTAGTCCGATCTCACAGCTCTTGGTTTCTCAGGCCTCACTGCCTCTTCAGGACTATCACGAATCATATTGTATGATACTAGGCTTTACGGCCCCTTTGGAATTCACCTATATCATACTGTATGCACATCAAGCCTTACGGCTTATTCACCACTTTTATACTTATATAAAATACATACAAAGAAACATGCCATAACAACCACCACATACCAAATAGTTCAATATTCATTCAACATTCAGAGATATATTCATTCAATAAATAATTCTATTCAAGGACGTACTGTCCCTTCCCACAGTGTTAGGTATTCTATTAGGCCAAAGCCCTTCTCATCTGAATGCTTAAAGGGCAATTTGGCCCGATTCATGTTCACAGTTCAAGTATGTATAATGGCAATAATATGCATGAAGCAGGATACATAGAATATGAGGGAGAAGTTACTACTGAGATTCTTTTGAATCTCACCCTTTTCCAATAACTAACCTACAGCATGGGCAAGTAGTTCTCATGGGAAGAAGATAGCCACGGACGGGTAGAAGTGAAGACTTAGAATTTATTTTCTGTTGGTTATCTTACTTTTGGAATTGTATATAAACCGAATGGTATTTTGGTAAACTTAGTACTCATGGTAGAAAAGTACACCAACTATAAACTTAGAAGGTTGTATGTAACCGATGTAAATGATCTAGAACCGGCTGACAATACTAGGTAGACCCTTTAGTAGCGAACTTATTCTGATTATCCGCTAAGACCTTCAGTAAATACTATGATATTAAGAAATGGAAATAGACCCGAATGAATTAAACCAATTTGAAAAATGAAAATGAGACCACAACTAAAATGTTTTGAAATACCTTTCGAAAACCCACTTAACTATAGGATCGTACCCTATAGTGAAGTTGGGATCACAAATGGATTAAGAACTGCTTCTGGTCTCTCATGTGGCATCAGGTCACATTTTCAATTGCTTTGTACGATACAAAAGTAGGGTGTTACAAGTAGCAAATTTAGAAAGTAATGATGACGTACATATATAAATACAGTACCTCTTAATAGGATACATCCATCGATATTGTACTGGGCCAGCGAGCTTTGTTTCATGAACAAGGTGGACTGTCAAGTGGACCATCACAGTAAAAAAGGAGGGAGGAAAGAGCATCTCCAAATGACAAAGGGTAACAATGATTTTGTTGGGATTGGTAGGCACACAGCGGAAGAATTAAAATTTAAAATTGTAAAATTTTACCAATCCCAATTGCGGATCTATCAAAGGCATTTAAATCAAGTTAGAAAGAGTCGTACCTTATTCATGTTTGTTTAAATACCCACAATCATCAATGTATTACGAGTTCTCAAATCTCTATGTTTGGTTGCTCCTGAAATAATTTCTCCGGCATCTACATGTCTGCTAATTCTTCTTAAAAGAGCATTAAACTCTATGAGTGTGAGATTAATCATCCCCAACATCAACATGTTAGCTAGTTCTTCTTAGAGTTTTTCCTTTTTCGATCTTGATGAGCCAACTATTCATATCAGCTCCCTCTTCTGGTATCCACGTGAACAGGACCCAATACCGGCAGCGTGCTAGCGCCTCCAATGTCCTTCTAGGGTTTTCTTGCGGCTCTCTATTTTTTCATAATTTGTATAAAATCTTAGCTCTTACCTTTTATAACTAGTTAGGGTTATCTATTTTATGATGGATATTGGATTTTTAAAATTAATCTTAATTAATTTCAAAATCCTTATCATATCAATTAACACTTAATTATTTTGATAAGCTAATTAAATAAATCTGGTTTATTAAATCTTTCCAACAGTTTTAATTTAACCTATTTATTTAATTAGAATAAAGAGCCAATCGAATTAGATTTAATTTATCTTTATAAATTAAATATGAGATATTATCATATAATATCTATATATATACACAATATAATAATATTATCATATAGTATAATATTATCATATATTTAATATATATTATCAAATAATATTATATATATATATATATAATATTATCATATATATAATATATATTATATATATAATATAATATTTTCATATAATATATATTATCAAATAATATATATTATGTATGTATGTATTCCAAAAATACATATGCGTATATATAATTTTATTAATTTTATTTTTCAAATATAAATATATATACACACACACACACACATAAATATTTATGAAATAAATATTCACACAACATGTGAATAATATATATATATATATATATATATATATATATATATATATATATATATATAATTCGTCCACCCTAAATTAAACATTGTATTCATTGAATCTTAAACTCATCTTAGATTCAATGAATCTAGGCATTATAGCTCGTGTTGGGCTATTCTTGTGTGCGACCCTGTAGGCCCATACGAAGTTGACAGTGGGTCAATGACTATACAAACCCACAAGTCGTAAGCGGCCTCTAGCAAGACATTACAACTAACCAATTCATATGAGGATCGATAATATGATACAACCTGTCGTATAACCATATCACGTCCCTTTTGTCACACGATATTTCGGTCAAGGATGAGGCATGGAGAATGTCATCCTCCTATTCCTGACCATTACTTTCTCGATCCCTGAGTAGATTGACTATAGAAATGGAAACTCCTTTCTATCGTAGTATGGCCATACATTTCTCAAACTCACTCATCGAGGGGCCCAGTAATATCTCTCTACTAATGTGAGGGACAAATTATATCTTGACCATTCACATTCCTCTGTATGAAAACCACTAAGCCCGATTGTAGCCTTTATCATCACCCGGTTAAAGGTGACTTTTGACTAAGTCAAAGCTTAGTGACTCTCATGTAGGAATCCATGATGATCTCAGGTCAAAGGGTATTATGACTTTGTTATATATGAGATAAGCTTATGACTTAATCCATGCAGCATTCTCATAGCGGATCGGTCCAGCACCTTATACTCCTACATGTGCCTAAGACTTTGATTCGTATCCCCATACCTTATCAAAGTCATACTGGTCTTATTTCATCTTTGCTCCCACATAGATGACCGACCAGGGACATTTAGGATAATCATTATGATTTATCCAAGGATACAATTATCACAGTGACCATATGAATAATGTGATAACTAAATGGATAAAGTCATTGAATAACAATGTTCAAAGTACAATGATTGGCCCCTAGGGCACAATTTCCAACAGATTTTGGACTGCAGCTGATCGAGTTCCTCAACAATCAAAACCTTAGAACACAACTTCCGAAAGAAGGAGCACAGCTCGACCAAAATGATGGACACATCTGGAGGGAGTGCATTCTTTATAGCCAGCGGAAGTAACTGTTGCATAAGAACATGTGAGTCATGACTCTTCAGGCCAGCAACCTTTCGTACCTGCATGTCAATACATCATGAAATGTTGCTTGAATAGCTATCAAGAACTTTTATTTTCTTCAACGTGGCGAGGAAGACTTCCTTGTTCGATTTTGTGATGATGAACTTTGCCGGTTAAAATTTTTCATGCTCATCAGGCCACGCATCTTCACGAACTCCCATGGCCCGTAAATCTTTCCTCGCTTGAAGATGATCTTTTGACTTACTAGGTTCATTAACCAGCATGTATAGCACATTGTCGCATACATTTTTCTTAATGTGCATGACATCAAGACTGTAGCAAAGTAAATTAGTTTTCCAATATGGAAGAGTGAAGAAGATACTTATCTTCCGCCATTGTTGAGGTGCAGAAGATGAAGTAGTCCTCCTACTCTTTTTCCATGTTGTTGCTTAATCGACGCTTTTTCTAAACTCGAATTCAACGTCCTGAAGCTGCTGTAAGATGTCTACACCGGTTAAAGTCTAAGGAGGTCCTCTTTTTTCCATTTTCCCAATAAAACGATTCCGTTGCAATCTGAACCTATGCTTACCATCAAGAAACCTCCGATGACCAATGAAGCACCACTTTCGACTGTGGGGAAGGCGCACTACTTCGGAGTCAAAATTACAAAATGGACACGCTATCCCAGTATGCATATTCCACCTGGATAACATTCCTAGCCCAGGAAAGTCGCTTATAGTCCACATCAAGGCTGCACGTAAGTTAAATAATGACTTCCCGTACACATCATATGTCTCGATCCTAACCTGCCATAGGTCCAGCAATTAAACAATAAACGGTTGGAGATAAACATCGATGTCATTACCCGATCCTTTTTTTCCTGGGATTATCATAGACAAGATGAAGAAGCTTTGTTTCATACACATCTAGGGAGCAAGTTATAGGGAACTAGCACTACCAACCAAATACTGTAAGTTGTACTAAGATTCCCAAAGGGATTAAAACCTTCGGTTGCCAAAGCAAGCTAAACATTTCTAGGGTTAGCCACGAAAGATGGGAATTTAGCATCAAATGCTTTTCAGGCTTTTGCATCCCGTGGATGTCTTAATTTTCCATCTTCATTCTTCTCAACATCATGCCACCTCATGTGCTCAGCTGTTTCGATGACATAACCAATCTTTGTAACCTAGGCTTTAAAGGAAAGTACCTTAGAATCTCTGTAGGTTTCTTCTTCTTCCTTTTCCCTCTTCTAAATTGTCTTATACCTCGATGTGTGACATCGCTTGCAATCCTCCCTGCTGGCTTCTTCTCCCCAATACAACATACAATCATTGGAACATGCATCAATTTTCTGGTAGTTCAATCCCAATCTGTTAATAATCTTCTTGGCCTCGTAAAACAATGTTGGGATCTCCACGTCGGAGAACACATCTTGTAATAATTCCAGCAACATCGATATTGTCTTATCTGTGATTCCACACAAGCACTTGATATGATACAATTTGATCAAGAAAGATAATTTGGAATATTTTTGACAACCTTGATATAGAGGATGATCTGCGTCATCTATGAGGGTGAAAAAATCCCACGCTGCTTTATTTGTCAAAAAACACAGGCTCTGAACCCTACACTTCTTCGTTGAAGTTGTCATCCTGAAAATCGAACGCATTACAGACAGCATCATTAACAGGATCATGTTCATTTACTTGAACTCCTACTTGTGAACTTTGAGGAAGAGCATCATCGTATCTCATATCTTCCTTCTCACCATGAACTCTCCAGAACGTATACTCCTCCGGGAAAGGCTTCACAAGCAAATGTCCCTTAACAACTTCTCGTGTATGTCACTTCTTGAACTTGCATCTTCGACACGGACATACGATCTTTCCATTACAGCTGGCGTGAGAGTAAGTAAAGTCCAAGAAGTTGTTTAATCAGTCTAAATAAGCTGGAGAATTGCATGGCAACTTGATCCATGATTTATCCATAGCTAGAGGAAAGAATTTAGCTAACAAAATAAGTGAAATTACAAATGAGACGTCACAAGATGCTTAAATTGAAGTTTCACAACGTTCAAAAATTAGTAGCAATTTATTGAACCGCTACGTAAACCGCTACTCATTCAAACTTTGTAGCGGTTTAACCTTTAAAACCGCTACTAAGTGGTGTGACCGTTGGCGACAATGACACATTCAAAATTCAAATGCGTGAGAACTTGTAGCAGTTAACTGTAAACTGCTACAAATTCATGTCATGCGACCATTGGCAGGATTTCTCCATATTCAAAATTCAAATATTTTCACAACTTTTAGCGGTTATGTCAGATTCACAACGTTCAAATTTTGTATCTATAAACCGTTGTAGCGGTTAATAATATTAAATAGCTACAAAATCATGTCATATGATCATTGGTAGGTTTCCCATATTCAAAATTAAAATATTTTTTTCTCCCTTCATAGCGGTTAAGAAACGTGAACCGCTACAAAATATTTGACAGTTGGCGAGAATGTTAGATTCAAAAATCTAAATTTTATATAACTTGGTAGCGATTAATACCATAAAACCGCTACAAAGTTAACCTTTGGGTTATAAATAATAACCGTAACAAATGTTTGGTTATTTATTTTTTATTTAGAAATTGATTTTGCAAACAAAATTTTAACTGCAACTAGTATTTGGTTATTTATTTATTTTATTTTTTCAGAAATTAATTTTTCAAACAAAATTTTAACAATAACTAATGTTTGGTTATTTGTTTATTTTTTTTAGAAATTCATTTTTCAAACAAAATTAAATAACCTACTTAACAAAACATAAAAAACTTTGTGACAACAAAATTAAATTAATTCAAATATTTTGGTACAATTTTTAAAAAGAAAAGAAAAAATCCTAAATAAACGAAGCTAACTAGCTGGAGCGTCTTGGTTAGGGCCTGTCTCAGTGGGGGCACCATCAGCAATCTGGCCAGCATGTCATGTCTCAGTGGCGGCACTGTCAGTAGTCTGGCCAGCATGTCCGGTCTCAGGGGCGAGCGGAGGATGGGGCTGGCTAGAGTCAACAGCACCATCATCAGATGGGGGTAAGCGAGCTGTACAACGAACCTCGGGACGAGCTGTACTCATCAGGTAACAGGCGACTCCACACCTTGTCAAACACGGAGTTTATGATCTCCCGCCACTGCATATGCTGCACGTAAAAGTAATCGGCTTGCTCTTGCATCTACTGCGCCATCACGGCAGATGCCCTTGAAACCTCCATCCAAATCTCCTCAATGGTCTCCTCCCTCAGATGTTTGCGCCAGATGTCCGTGCTCGAGAAGGTCCCGCCTCAGAGCTGCCGCTCCTCTCATACACCATATTGGGTCTGGCACCTAACCTCATCCCCCTCACACGGCCTGAGTACTCGATCGGTCCCAAAGCATCCTTCAGTAGCGCAGTGGGGTCCACTAACCCCTGAGACTCCTGGGTCTCTGTCTCTCTCATTTGAGCCTGAGACTGATGAATCCTCGCCTGTAATTTTATGCAACAAGTTATTATAATCATTATTATTATCAACAATAAATTAGTTGTTTTGAACAATCAATTAACAATAATTCTAATTATGGTACTTACAATGGCCTCCTCTGCCTGCTGAGACATTGGAGTCCCGTCCCAGTGCCTGTGCGTTATCGTGAATAACTCTTCGTAATTTATTTAGTGGTTCTCCTCCTGAGCCTTCCGCTCCTTAAACAATCGAAACATAAAATTATTATTATAAATATTTAATCAAAGTTAAATTACTAATATTAATGTAAAAATAACTGAAATGGTAAAAACATACCAATTCGTTGTAGGTCACAGCAAATGTCTTCGATCCAACCGTGTGGTGGATCGACTGCTAGGTGCAGCTCGCCGTGTTTCTCTAAGATAGAGCCTACAGACATTGCTCAAATAATAATTATTAAAAAACATTAAAAGAGAAAAAATTGGTCAAATAATATTTATTTTAAAAAAATTACCTGCCCCTCTGGACTCCTCCTATAATGGACAAAATCCGCCCAGTCATTTGGTGGGACACCGTCTAGCACGTCCTCAATCAACTGCTCCAGAGGAATCATCTTATCCATGTCCTTGATGTGGAAGAGACGATTCCAATTGTTCTTCCATCCAGTTCCCAACTTCATTAGCATGTACCTCTTATAGCTCTCCTCCATAAAAAACCTACCCTGAAATACAATTAAATAAAAAAATTTAAATACGATTATTTCAAATATAAAATTCAAAAATAATAATTAAAAATAGTTAATTACATATCATTTAATATAATTAAATGCAGTTATTAAATTACCTTAACCTCCTCATCCCACACTTTATCCTTCAACCCCTTCGGAACTTGCTTCCACGTCCTGAAGTGAATGGGGAACCGCATCCAATCCGAGCCCAGGTCGCTCAGGAAGTGATTGAACAGGTTACCCCCATTCTTGATGGGCTGGTCCGTGGGCTCGTTCCACGGAACCACAACTCGTAATCTCTAGTCCATGCTTTTCAAACAGGTCATGTCCAGCCTCCTCGAGGAAATGTTCCCTTGCTCATCTGCATAATTATCATATATGTTAGTTAAATTTAAATTCACATTTGACTCAACTGTATTTAAAGAAAAGTGAAAAAAAAAATTACATTTACCTCTCACTTGCACCTCAAACCTAGTAGACCGGGAAGCTTCCGCTCATCTAGTAACTGCTCCAAATCACTGAAAGGAAAGCTTCCGAAGTTGAACATCTCCTGATCCTTGCCTCATAATCACTGACGCTGATCTCACCTCCCTCTCCCTTATGATAGCCCTGTGGTACGGTCCCCTCCTATGAGGCCGTCTGCTGGGGCTGTAGTGGGGCCCCCTCTTGTGGGTCGGATGTTGTGGCTACACTGGGGCCCCCTCCTGTCACTTCTCTGGGCCCAACTATAGTCATGTAGCCCACTCCCCTTACGCTGACTCCTATCACGACCCCCACCTCTCCTACTATTGCTACGACGTACAGATCTACGGGGTGGAATAACCTCCTTCCCCTTTTCTCTATCTCATGAAGCCATATGTAGAAAGGTAAAATTTTGAGGAAAAGTCTTCAGAAATCAAAATGGTAAGTCAAATGGTAAGTAAAATGAGAATGAGAGGACGCTATTATATAGAGTTTTTATTTGTAACGGTTATATAAAAAAAACGCTACAATAATCACCTCATGAATTGTGGCTCAACAATGTAGCCAAATATTTGTAGCGGTTACACATAGTAACCACTACAAATATCTGTTGTTTGAAATTTTGTAGTGGTTACAGAGACAAACCGCTACAAATATGTTGAATTACCACTACAAAGTACCACTCAGCCAACCGTCATTAATTTATCAATTTTGTAACGGTTTAGAATCATAACTGCTACTAAATGCCAGGAAGAGTAAAAAAATTTGCAACCAAAGAAAACAATAGGCTTCCAAGTAGCTGCCGCCCACCTAAAAAAAGGGAAATGGCCTATGCTTGGTATCATGTAACGTAACATGATGCGAGTCATAAGCCTTTTTCCTTTTTTCAAGGTTTTAGCACCTTTGAAGGCTATTGTTAACTTCGTGCTACAAATTCTCTTTATTAAGTTAGCAGTCGTATGGACATTTATAGTGATTACATTTGTAGCACTTTAATACATAACCGAGGCAAACGTTCAAACTTTGTCGCAGTTATTTTGTAAATCGCAACAAATACATGCCTATCAAACAATATGTTAAAAATAATGTAGCGGTTACGATATGTTAAACCGCAACTAATTGACAAACGCATTAGGAGCCTCAGCTTCACGCCATTTGGCGGTTAATATTTCTATCGGTTTAGTCCAAGTAACCGCTACAAATTAACCGCCACAAATGGCATGCCACCTTCGCGCTATCTGGCACCGATCTGGTGCCATATTGGTACCGGTTTTTTGTAAAATCACCACTAGAAAATAACCGCGCGCCATATGGCACCAAGTTTACGTGAAAGTGGTAGCGGTTATGTACAATATAACCACTACAAAGTGTACATAACACAGGATTTACTTGTTTCTACTGCAAATTAGTAGTGGTGTTACCTTTAACCGCTACAAATTCCACTACCAGTAGCAGTTTTTTTCAACCGCTACTATTCATCATTTTTTTATAGTGACATGAGATCATTTCTAGGAATGTATAACAAATATTCGGAGAGTAGTTTTAAGGTCTCTTTCCAAACAAACTCAAGACGGTATAGAGATGAACATATCATCATACTAATAAAAAGGTTTCTAAGTAAAGTACCGAATGCCAATAATGATGCTTCTTTTATGGCCGTAATAAATTATCTATCATCATCCAATAGGCTACGTGCTAAATATGTATCTCATAATATGTACAATGCCATCAACAGTTTTTATCTCATCAAATGAATGTAGACCTCAAACTTGTGTGAGTAGACCCTGTAAATAATATAATTCACCTGATGAAGGGGATACATGGGTAATCCTACTAATTGAATTTCCTCTTTGTCTACGTTTACATTCTTGTTTACTCCTGTTGTAGACATAGTGCTTAGAAAATTCAATATAAGTCAAAGTTCTTGCAAAATCATCATCATCAACATGTTTTTCATCCAAGCAAGGAATTGAGATTCACAAACCCTTGGCTTATCAAACAACTCAAACACATCGTCTTTATTTCCTTATATGATATATTATTGGTTTGGTAGATGAAAACTTAATCTTTTAACAGAAGGACTCCAGTGATGAATAGGAAATCCAAGCTTACGCCATGCAGCTTCACATGCAAACACATATCTACAATTATAATATTGTTGTATCTCATCAACTATAGACTGGCCATCATGGTTACTATTCCTATCAAAAATTGCAGCGAACACTCTATCATTACCTTTACTGATATACTTGAATAGATACTTAATAGCAATGAAGTGATTGCATTTTTCAACATTTAAGTGTGCATGAAACATCTTGAACAACTGTGGGTTGTATGGAACAACACACTTATTGTCTAATGGAATACCCTTCACCTCAATTGTTCTTCCATCATCTCTTCGTCTATATGTTGGATACCCATCATCATCGACTGACATAGTGTTGTTGAATTTCTTTGTAAAGTATTTGGTACACTTCTTAGCTTTCATACAAGGAGACTTCCGGTTACTTGTACCGCATGGTCCATGAAGCATATATTGCTTCACCAAATTATGCAAAAGAGCTTCCTTCATCTTGTCTAGTATTTCAGCAGAAATTGCTTTGTCAATAGATTCAGGATCTTTTATCTTATGTTTTGGATCAAGGAAAAGTAGTATGTGATCATGTGGAAGTCCCCTCTTCTGAAACTCAATGGTATATATTTATGTAAACCAAAATAGCACAAACATATTAATGACAATGAACTATGAAAAAATTAGTGTCTTTAATAAATATATATATATATATATATATATATATATATATATATATATATAGTGGTGTATGTGTGTGCACACGCGCGCATGTACTACCATATAATTTGATGTAAAATACACAACTAACCTGCATGAATAGTTCCAAAAAAAATTCTCCTTCATAATCTTTATAAAGTGATCAAACTTGAGTTTAAAAATCCTAGATAATATGTCTGGACGATCAGATGGCTTTAATGAATGGTTTTCACAGAATTGCTTAATTTCAGGCCAAGCAGGATTACAGGTAAAGGTTAAGAATAGATTAGGATATCCTTCTGATTTGCATATTTCCATAGCATCCTGATAATTCTGTAACATATATCTTGATCCCCCTGTGAATGATGAAGGGAGAACAATATGTTTTCCTACAGTTGTAGCATTCATTTCTCCCCTTACAACAGCGTCAGATAATCCTTGATACAAATCAACTCTGAGTTCTTTTTTATGTGCTCTAACCCAAAGTGATTGCTATAACTCAATCTTTGTGTAACCATCAACTATGAGCTGCTGTAATAGTCTAGAAGCATGCAAAAGAGTTGACCTTCGATTCAGTCTAGTCATTAGCTTGTAACTAAAGAACTCTCGCATGATAAGCCTTTTTCTAGTCTTAGTGGCACTGATGTTTCTTCTCTATGTTGAATATCATCTCTGTAACCATTTTCTCCAAATGGAAAAAGAATTGGATACTGTAGTAGAAGGTATGATGTATGCAATTCATTTATCCTTTTTAGCTTGCCTGAATGCTTTTGAACAATGATGTCTCTGACATGATATGCCATATCTATATCACCAACAACTAATGTAGCAACTTCAGAAGAAGTAGGGATGTTATAAGTTCTTCCATCACTTTATCTTGTCCCCAACAAACACAACTTCAATGGTAATGGATTTGGACTATGAATCATACATGATACAAGACGGTATTGCTGAACAAAAGGATTCACTTCATCTAATTGTTGCTTTATTATATGAACTATGGCTGGATCAACTGAAGATTGAGTTTGAAATTTGCTACAATTAGAAAAAAAAAAAGGGCTTTGTCAATTACAATTATAGAAAGAAAGTGATGTACTTGTAAGGCCATATTTGAAGTGAACATACCTAACTACTGCAATTCTATTAGACACTTCATTCTCTGTGTCAAATATGTATAATTGTGAGTACACAGATCTTGATCCTTCAATTACTAATAAGCTGCCAATATTGTGATAATTCTTTCCAGACATGACAAATGAGTAAGGTCCTCCACCAGAATTCTTTAAATGATCAATTTTTCCTTCCATAGATGTAAAAGAAAACATATTGTTGTATTGTCTAATATTTGCATAGAAGTTCTTTGACTCAAATGACTGTTTAGAAAAGAATAACTTTTCAAACAATAGAGGTGGACATTTCATATGGGGCAAAAAAACTTTTCCTTTTAAACAGCAAAGAGAAAATAAGTTGACATCTCTTAGATTTTTTTTCCTTCTTAATTCTTTCATTATACCAAAGTAGTGCTCAACAAAATTTGCATTCATAAATTGGATCTCCTTCATCTATGTATCCTGTGACAGGAGATGTAAGTAAAATTAGATATAGAAAATATCATTTATACTAAATAATGGTAGTTGTATTACCTTCAGACTCTAGAGGGCATTCTTTTGTTGAGTTCAGATGTGAAAGATCAAAGTCTACTGCACCTTCTAAAAGATGAAGGTGTTTTATCTCTATAAAATCTATTAGTTGGATCAAAGTAAATAATTGTAATATGAATTTATGCTTACCCTCATCTTCACAACCATTATTAATGTCTTCACCAGCACTCTAATTAATTTCGATTTGAAACTCAATGTCTTTATAATATGTTGCTTGAGGTGGGTCTTGGGATTTCCAAATAACAACATTTAGAAGCATATATATATTGCAAAATAAGAAATAAAAATGTTATCAAGTCTAAGACTATTATAATATAAAGTCTGACTAGACAACAACAACACCATTAGATGAAATGAGCAATATAACGCATAAAAAATTCAGAATATGTATCCAATGATTGAAACTAAAAATATTTTAAAAATTAAACTAAAATGACAGAAAATGTGAAAATAGAAATGGTAATATCCATTCAAAGATGAAAACGGTGTATATAGTTTATTACAAAATAAATCCAAAGACAATTATAATATGCAAGGTAATAATTAAAGTTGAAAACTTTAACAACATGTACCATATTCAGTAAGAGTTGTTTGCCCATGGAACGCATCTGTTGGTTCTTATCTATTGAAATAACATCGCATGCAGGTGTTGCTACTACATCATCAGTTTATATGGTAAGACAATGAAATGACATGAATATGATAAAAAAACGAATGGAAAATGTGAAGGTGAAAAAATGAAAATTATATAAACCATGATCTGATTTTTGGTGTATCATTTTCCCTATCCTTATTGGTTTTTCATTATTATTCTCTAAACCTCTCCATCTACCACTTTTACAGGTTAAGGGATGTATCTTTAACTGTTGGTTTGAGTCTGATACATTAGAAGACCAAAAAAATTTAATTGAGGAATGTGCATTGGACCTAGACAATAAGAAAATTAAATTAAGAGAACAAACTGAATAATAAGAAAGCATATTTAATAACAATAGGACTTATTCCTTGACATAACAATTGTATGCCTGTAACACACACACACATCTACATGTGTATACACATATACATATGCCCATATACATATATAAATATATATGTACATATGTATATATATCTACATATGTGTGCGTGTGTGTGTGGGTGCGCGCGTGTGCTCGTACGTACGTATGTATGTATGTATGTAAATTTGACAATCCATGTTGTGGGGCTATCAAATAAGACTAGATTAATAATGCAATGTAGTGGTGCTAACCTAGATCGTTTCTCTACATGGAGCCTATATTAAGTTCCTGATTAACTAAGTGCAATTAACAAATTAACCAAAGAGTGTAATGAAATTAATTAACTATTCTAAATTAGGCTAAGCTACTTGTTTATAGGTTTTTCCAAGTTTAATGAGTGAAATGGAGTGATGTGAAATGTGAGTATGATATTCCTTGGTGAGTGAATCCACTAGCTTTCCTTGTTCCAATTTAATTGAATTTAATTCTTTTGTTAAGTACTTAGGCTTGTGAGAAGAGACCTTCTCCAAACAACTCCTCTAATTAGCTAAACCCACCTAGACACCTAACTTGAGTTTAGTACATTAGATTCATTTTAGTTGGCACCTAACATGTATTAAATTTTGCAGGAGGCATTCTCTACTCAAATTGACAATTGCTAGAGAACTAGCTGGCCAATTAAGAGCATCAAACACATGAATGATAGAACAAGGCTAACAAACATTCTATCAAATCATTAAAATACAAAATCCAATACAAATTTCAGTCTCAATATGCAACAACCGAAACACATCTCAATACAACCACAAATTACAATCCTAGAAAATTAGGTATCACAATTCATAATCATAAATGAGTGAAACTGAACATAAGGTAGAAGAACTCCCTATGGGGTGCAAGGAACTCAAGTTAGCTTCTTCAATCACCAAGAAATGAGAGAATCATGTGCTCATGACTGGAGAATAGCTACACCGAGGCTTAGAATCTCCTTTGGCCATCGAACAACAATATAGAAACAGATGAGTGTCAGGCAATGATAAAGAAGAATAATGATCGGTGGATGGGGTAAAGGAATAATAGAGATGGTGGTAAAGGCAGTGGTCAACGGTCGTGATGAAGTATTGTGGCCGGCGAGTAAGAGAGATGAAGATGGAAGCACGATGGATGTCTCTCTTCACTGCGCTCTTTTGTTTCTAATCTCCTTCTCGTTTCCATTCTGGTTTTGTTTTAATTCCCCACCTAGCTTCTGTTGAATCAAACCTAATGAGCCAAAATGCTGAGTTTTGCTAATGGATCAAAATGGATTTTCTAAAATTCGGGGAACTAAACTTCATTTATGAAATTTGACCCCAAGCTGCCATTTTCAGTTTTAATCCAATTTTTCAACCTCCTAGAATTAAGAACAATAAAACCAACATCATATATTCTCATAAAAATCAATTATTAAAAATAATTACAATTTTTATGACAATTATGCCCTTTTTAATCCTAATTTTATACATTTACTCATAATCTCAATTAAGCACAAAGAAGACATTTTAAACTCAATTAATATGATAAAATCCCTAAATAAAGTGTAAAAATATATAATATAATTAGGGATTTGTATGTATGTATGTATGTATGTATGCTTGCAATCCTTTCAAATTGTTGAAATAAGTTAGACGCAACATTAGTTATATCTTTCAAAGACGTTGTCAATCTTTGTTGCCTTCAAAATTCTTTTGCTTGTGGAGGGCTAAATACTGATTCTAACTATATATATTTATGAACATATGCATCAAATAGTGTTGTAGAAGAAGATGTATTAGGCAGACCAATATTGGCAACTGAAACCATAAATCAAATATGAATAAGCAATAGCGGACATAATAAGATCAATGCTCAGGAATGAGATTAAGGCAACGCAAAAATATTGTTGGAAATTTTGAGGTTAAAGGTTACATTTTTATATATACTATGAAACATATATTATAGTAACACACTGCAAAATACCAAAAATAATTTGACATTTTAAGTGTACCATGGTTAGAAGGACTTTTGTAGTGTGATGCAATGTTAGTGATGTGTTGCAGCACTTGGAGTGATCATCATAAGGACATCAACTATGTAGAATTGAAATCTAGTAATATGAGAATGGAATGAAAGGGCATAAATAAATGGAACAATATAAATAAGACAAACACAACTTCGTTGAAATAGACATTAAATGTGAAATGCACTTGAAAGAAAGATACAAACACTAAACACTTGAAACAAACGACATACAATCACTGGAAAGAAATACACTTGAACATAAAGATAACATGTTAATGTAAAGACAAACATAGACTGAAACTAAATTGGACACATCAACACATAAATTGGTTGAAGTCTATTTCTCCTGTTTTATCACTTTTGGGACTTTCTGCTCTGCAGGTGTGACAGTTGGCCTCTCAGAAGTACTGCTTAGTTCATCCTTAATAGCATTCCTCTTGACATTAATCATTCTCTTTCCTTTCACAGGTGCTTGTGTGATATTATTGGTAAGGTCTGATATTAGGATCTCTTCATTATCTACTCTCACTAAAGGATTTGATTGGATGACAAGTTGGGGAATTTCAGGATCAGTTGTGTGATGGGTTGATCTGACAGGAGAATGAATATCCTGATGCACCTCAGCTCCCTCACCTGCATGTGACTGTGATTTGACAAAGGGTGTAATTTAATAATAAGGACAAAAGCATATTTTATATGATGAGTTGTTCAAGTCAGTTAAGGTGAATGTATTCAAGGCCCACCTCAGCAGTTGCTTCATTGAACTGATTCAGTAAGTCTTTACATATGGTGTATTGACTAACACTAATGCTGGAAGTTGGGTGCTTCTTGTTGTATTCATTCATCTTTAATTTCAATAGCATACTCTTACCCACTAGCTTGTCCAATTCGATGGGGAAGTCATAATCACACTTTGCCTTAAAATAAAGTTCACTAAATTAATAAAGAGATTTAGGTTAATGTCAAGGACCAAATGGTTTAAAAAACTAACTTCTATAAGTGACAATTTCGGATGAGATGTTTTCTTCTTAATCAACTGAACAGCTAACTTATCCCAGAATATAATAGAAGCAGTGGCAGTCTTATCCTTGACCACATAGTGAAGTTTCAACCTAAATAACAAAAGTGTGCATTATACATCAGTTTAACTGCTAAGACAAAAAAATGAATAGTAATAGAATATTTACTTAAGCTCAATAGTGCACTGAGTTCTTCTTATGCAACTGGGATATATCATAGTAGAATTTTCTGATTTGGCCTTTATGCCACACTTAGCACAACCGTCATAATTCCAACCCTCATGTGTTTCCACTTTTTGAATCTCACAATGGATTACAAAAGATGCTCCTTGATAGGCACAAAATAATGGAAAGTGAAAAATCAAATTAATTGATGTGCATTAATGGTGTCTGTTGAAGAAATTACTTCATTGAGTAAAAGGAAATAAAAAGTAATTCAGTGCATATAATCAAAGTGAATGAAGATGAACTGACAATCTCTTGGTTTGGTATGTCAAATATAGTTATCTTTGTTTGGTTGTACAAGGAGGTGGCACTTGACATTTGGCTTGACTGGGATGGGATGGGTTGACTCATACTGGTAAATAGAGGAGAAATACCATATGTGGTACTGCTTGCATGGAAAGATTGGAAGAGGAAATATTAGTAATGTAAACATTTAAACCATAAACTTCAAGTTGAGAAGGCCGACCTTTCAATTAATTTCTGAACATCTCTGATTGGTGGGTTAAATGTTTCCCTTGTAGCACCAAAGGAGTTATATACTGTTGGTATTCCTGAGAAATATTATAAACTTAGTTATATTTCTTACAATAAAACTAATTAACCATTTCACGGGAGATTAAACTTAGTGGTTGTTACCATCTTCTGAAAAGCCAATCCTAGCGAGATTGAGCACAATGACAATAGTTGTTTCATTGTTTTGAAGTTGAGCTATGAAGACATCTGAAACACATTATGCATCAAATAATACACAGTCCACATCATGCTCACTGAAATATGTTAACAAAGATGTTAATGGGAAAATTAAATATATGAATGAAGTATGGATATCTTCAAATGTTCCAATGGTTCAAAAAGGGAAAAGTGAAGAGTATTACTCAGCATCAGTCAAAACCATCCGAATTGAAGTTTCATCTTTGTTTCCTGATCTCTATGGAATTCTTCTAGTGTTCCCATGGTTCTGACATATGCGATTACATTTGCAGTGCAAGGAAGGAAAAGTTTTAGAAACATATGGCCTTAATCAAATACTAAATAAATCACCAATAAAATAATCCACAAGTAATAAAATAAACAATTAGATAATCCACTTGATGATGTTGATCTGCCTTAAGAATTTCAATAATCAGCATGAAAGAATATGAGTAGAAAGGTATTGAAGCAGTTTGTTGCATTATATATGTATGTCCAATGAAGGTGAGCTTAAAAGGATGAGTGGTTGCTCTATATTGACTAACATTTTGAGTGACAACAAAATTAGCAAATATATATGTTTGTCCTTTGGTGATGGTCTCCCTGACTCTCTCTTGCACTAATTTGTTGAGAACACTTGCTTGTATCTTCTTATCATGTGTTTTCATAATGACAAATTGCAGTATACAATCAATAATGTTATATCAAAACGTGTATGAATATATATACAATAAATAAGGTTGAGTGATAATGTATATGATATATACCTCAGCATCTACTAAAACCATTAATATGCAAAAAATGTCATGAGGGTGAGTTTTATGGTAAACATTCCATTTGCGGAAGACTCTGACAACTATACTCCAACGATCAGTAGCATCACTCAACTCTTTAAGAGAAGAATTGCGTGCCATCGTAGAAACTATAAAGAAGAAAGTATTAGATAGTTAACATCTTCTGGAAGAAGAAAAAAACAAAGAAGAAAAGATTGGAACTGCAAATGAATGAGTAAAACATAAGCAAATAACGTACTTTTTGGAAATAAAATGATATCAAGTGTTATTAAAATCGTGATAACATAAGCTAATAATGATCACATATAAATACTTGAATTGATGGTGTAATTTGGGCGGGGAATGAAATTGAAAGTATAATTTTCATGCCCGCCAATATGTTGAAGTTTTGAATTTCAACATTGCAAATATCCGCTGAAACCTGCAAATTAGACATTGATAGGAAAGAGAGATAGAGAGAGAAAGAGAGAGATGGTACTAGGATGTATAATGTGAAGAGATGGATGGGAACAACAGAGAGAGGGGAATGGCAGTATGTGAATGCACCAAAAGCATATTTGTCTGCAATACCCCATCTCTCTCTGCCAATTTCAAATCATGAAAACTTATAATGCATGTCACTATCATTGAAAAAGGACACGTGCAGAAGAATCTAAAGCACTAAGACCACTTAAAGTTTTTAAATAAAAAGTCATATAAATTTTTTTTGCTTAATTTTTCAAAAAGAAGAAGACCCATGCAAAAAGGTGGCCCCTGATTAATATAGTCCGTGTGTTAATAAAATTAATTGAATTGAAAAAGGATACCAGAAGCAGAATCCAAAGCACATGTGACAATAAATTAGGAAGATTAATTTATTAGATTTAGAATGCAATGGCTAATACGCAACCCAAGGGATGATTAATGTATTAGTTGTATATTCTATACGGCTTATAATAGTGTGTTTGGCAAATTCTCAAAACCATGGTTTGGCACCAAAACCATGGTTTAGAGAAAAATTAACCAAACACTCTCTTATTTTGGAAATCATGGTTTTATCTCAAAACCATGGTTTTGATGTTCAAAACCATGGTTTTAGGAAAAGCTTCTTTTTTTTGTTTTTTGTCCAAAACCATGCTTTTTTTGTTTTAAAAAATGTCCAAAAATATTTTTTAAGTAACATGTATTATCCTAAAATAATTTTTAGTGCTTTTAATCCTTTAAAATATTTTTTCAGTTGTACCCAGTGTGTTTGCAGACTGATTGCAATTTTACCCTTAATTTATTTTTTCAGCTCTAAAAATTACTTTAAAGTATTTTTTCAGTTGTACCTAATGTCATCTACTCTAAAATATTTTTCCAAGAGCACCTAATATTTTAAAGTAATTTTTGAAGCTAAAAAAATAAATTAAGGGTAAAATTGCAATCAGTCTGCAAATATATTGGGTACAACTGAAAAATATTTTAAAGAGTTAAAAGCACTAAAAATTATTTTAGAATACTACATGTTACTTAAAAAATATTTTTTGATACTACATACGTCTAAGAAAATATTTCAAAATACTAGATATCATTTTTTTTAGACAAAAAATAAGTGTAACTCCTTAAAACTACATCAAAACTGTATAGTTTTAAGAAAATGACTGACAATTTTTTTTGGTTTGTCTAAAATATAATCTCATCATTCATATATAATTATTATAAAATTTTAATGTATAATTTATTAATATATATATTTCTATGTATGTATGTATGTACAATTCATTTTTTTTTTGGTCAATTTATAATTTTTTTGAACAAATTTGGAGAGTTTTTGGTATTTCTTATTCAATTTTATGTTAAATAATACCTAAAATATAATCTAATATTTTATATCTAATTATTATAAATTATTTTTTACAATATATATATATATATATATATATATATATATATATATATATATATATATATAATACATTTTTCAGATAAATTAATACCATTTTTTGTATTTATTATGAAATTTACTACTATATAATATATAAAATATAATCTTATCATTTCTATTTAATTATCACAAAAGTTAATGTCATTTTCAGTAATTTAACCATAAAAAAAAGTTATTCTGATCATAATATCCAAACACTCTCATTTTATCAGAATCACTTTTTTCTCATAATCTATTCTGTCAGAATCTATTCTCAAAAATCATTTTTTTCACATTTTCTTCATAAACTATTTTTAAAAGCTAATTCCAAACACACCTTCTGGCTTATAAATAGTGAACTATGTCTAAAGCCTTCAATAAGTCGAGAAGGAGTTCGGTTGGAGGGAAGAGTTATTTATAAGATATTGATGATGATGATGATGATGATGATGATGATGATGATGATTTGAAGATGGTTCGTATAATGGAAGAAAATATTTTTTTTTGTACTTTATGTTTTCTTATGCGCTTATTGTACTTGTCTATTATGTTTTATTATAGAGTTGATCTTTTATCAAAAAAGAGAAATTTTAAATATAAAGGAGTAAGGAAAAATTGAAATTAATGGAAATTATATTATTAAAATATATTTATAAAAAATTTAATTTCTTATATTCAAAATAATTAAAATATGCTTATTTAAATTTAAATATATTTATAAAAAATATATAGTAAAATAATTGATAAAACAAAAAGAGCGAAAGAGGGAAATTTAAAAGGAAAAAACGGAGAAAATTTAAATGGCACCCACAGTCTTGTAGATTTAATGCAAAAGGTAAGATATTGCCATTCTTACATGTTCTCATCCAGACCCGCAAAAAGACAAATATAAAGAACCCAAAAAAAAAAAATCAAGCAATGCACGAAATATTATTTGTTTATTTATTTATTTAAAGAGGCAGACACTAATGATCTAAAATATTAAATGTAAATCTTAAATCTTGATATAATAGTTATGAAAGAGGTAAAAGATGGGAGCATATAAAAAAAGAAAATGAGAGAAGCCAATCGAACCCAAAACCTTATATTTAGGAAGAATTATATTCAAGTTTTACCTAAAAAAAATAAAAAAATGATCTTATTAACAATTTCAAAGACGTAAATTGATAAGTTCAGGAACGTCATTGATAACTCCATATAACCATTTTTTTTATTTTTTCTCTTAAATAAAACTTGAATATAATTCTCCCTTATATTTACAAGAAAGTTTTTTTTGTGACTAACAGATAGAGTCACATTTATTAAAGCTTGGTAGCCACGTCTAACTCCACGGCTAAACGGGCGGCTGGATATAGATAGAGTCAAACATAATTCAAGCTTCAAGCCTTCATTATAATTGGTAAATGCAATTACGTTCTTAACGGGCTTAAAGCTTTTCATATGCATATTATATATAGGCATTTTATATACTGGTCACATTTTTGAAGGTAGTGCAGTTAAAACCCCAATTTTTGCTTTGACCTCAATGAGGAAGCTATGAACTTCATCAAAATGAGGGTTTGTTGCATTTCTTGTGCTCTCAATCCAACGCTGAACTTTTTTGTGTGGGCCAAGAATCCGATCCTTAATCTTCTTATCCACTAGCTGCATTTAGAATAAATGGAAGTTAGCATAATAGTATTCAAAACAAAAAGCCTTGTCCTATTATGTAAATTCTATTACATGAATCACATGATGTCATTGTACTCTATCAACAATCAAATATTTAATTAAACTGTTAACTGTGAAGTCTATCTCAATAACTTTATTGAATGTTTTCTTCAGCATTTCTCTATCCATTTTTAGAGAATTCTGTGTTATTTAATTAAATGTCCTCATTACCGATGTATCTAACAGTCTTCTTTTACTCATGTCCTAATTCAGCTATATGATCGACAAAATGAATACACTTAGCGATTTCTTCCTAAATAAGCTCAGTTGGAAGGTCAACAACCATATTAAACAAACAAAGGCTTAAGGATAATTCATGGTGTAGTCCATTTCTTATAACAAAGTTATTTATCTCACCTCTAGTGTTTTTACACTAGTTGCTACCCCTTCAAATATATACTTATGACTTTGATATATGCAAAACACACACCCTTCTTTTCCAATGATTTCAAAAGTAATGTCTCTTGATAAGCTACCATAAGCTTTTTTCCAAATCAATGACAACCATATACATGTCTCTTCCTTTGCTTTGGTACTTTTTCATTAATCTCCTTAATAAATAAATCGCTTATATTATTGACCTTCCTAGCATGAATCCAAATTAGTTATCAGAAATATAAGTTTCCTATCTCAAACCTATATGTTCAATTACCTTTATCCCACAATTTTATTGTGCAGCTTATAAGTTTAATAACTCGATAACTTACACAATTATGAATCTTTGGCCCCTTTATTCTTGTAAATAGGAACTAAAATGTTAAAACTCCAAACATCAGGTATATTTTCATATATCTCAATATTTGATTAAATATCTAAGAAAATCTAATAGATTCTACTCGCCTAAACTCTCTCAAACTCTAAAAGTCATACTGTCAAGTCCAACAACTTTATTACTACTTTCCATTTTCTTTAGAGCTGCATTAACCTCACCAACATGAATCATGCCACAAAAATGCCATGACATAATAAAAACATTTACGTTATTGACTCTAATCATTTACCTCTAGTTGCATAATTTCACAGACCAGGCTGAGATCAGCTATGGATGGTTGAGAGCTACCCAGCAAGAATGGGCCATTTCCATTTAGCCATACTTTCTCTAAGGTTGCCAAAGATCTGGACAAAATTTTCTCTGCGTCTGCAGCTGCCTTTGGGTTCAGTGGAAGACCCATGACAGGAGCTAGTGCAGTATTTAGAACAAATGGGGCTGGAACAAGAGCAAGAAAAAATAGAAAATGAACTTATTAGAAAATAATGAAGGAAAAATAAACAAAGGAAGACAAATACATTTGCACACTAACTTCTTTGCTTCTAGCAGGTTACATCATGGTTAAACCGGTAAGGGCCTCTAATACCCCCACTCTCCAAATGTCCTTTGTAATGCCCCAACCTCCCAAAATGTTTTTCCCCTTTTTTCCTCTTTGATCATTAGATTCTAATAAAAATAAGTGATATTTTGATTTCTCTTTTGATCATTAGATTCTAATAAAAATAGTGCAGTTTATATTTTTTTAAAAAAAATCAAAACTGCACAATTTTAAAGTGTTTTTCTATGAAAAATTGTAAAAACTTCAAAATTGTACTATTTTGTACCTATGATATATCAAAATGTCACTTATGTTTGGTAGAATATAATAATCAAGGGGGAAAAAAAAGAAAATAACACATTTAAGAGGTCAAAGCATTACAAAGGGCATTACAAAAAGCATATGAGAGTAAGGCATTAAAGGCCCCTTACCTAGTTAACCTACCTTCATACACACAAGCCTTTGAAAGAAGAGCATTATATTTCCATCTCGATTTCCTCTCTTGTATATTTATAACTCTCTTTTTAAACATCTTTTATATATTGTTCTCATAATAATGCTTCATTTGGTCCTTAATATAATACACATCTGAAAAGTTGATCTTTATCCTAAATATAAGATATAGTTTTCATTTTAATCAATATTTTTCTAATTTACTCCTATTGATACACCCTTAATAATAATCATAGAATAGAGAAAATGGGAATAATTAAAAAAATGACTATGGTAATTTAGAAAATACATGTCATATTAACTAACTCAACTAACTTTCTTAATGTAATCAAATTAAATAAATATTTCAATATTAATAATAAGATGGAGTATTCTATTTTTAACAAACTTATGGAAATTGGTTTGAACGGTTTTCCTATATTAACAGCCAATTTGGAAAGATTTCCTGTCTTTTCCTTCAACTCATCCTTCCACTTGAGGCTTTCTACATCTTAATTATTGTTCATGCAGAGTATGATGTTTGAACAGATTTTCAGTAACTTAAAAGGCTTGTTTGCTTCTGTTTTTGGTTTCCAAAGCAGTTTTTATAAAATTGTTTTTAAAAACAAGTTTTGAAAGCCAAAAAAAAAAAAATCTATTTGGATAGTTGTTATAAAAATTGTGTTTTTGAAGTGATGGTGGGCACAAGTGGTGTGGTATTGATAGTAGATATATGACGGCCTCAAAAAATCAAAAATCAAAAAACAACTAAAAACTATTTTATTTTTTTTTAGTTTTTTAAAAATAACTTTCTGTTTTTTATTTTTTTAAAAAATTATTGAAAAGAATTTTCCAAACAAGCTTTATTATTTTTGTTTTTAAAAACTAAAACAAACCTTAACCACTACTTTCCAGATATTTTGTTTATTTGATGTATGAAAAAGAGGTATGAAGAGGGAAGAGAAGAGAGGAAACAAGAGAGAACCAAATTCTGTAAGTCAGATCATAACAACATATCATAATCAAGTGATAGGCCCCTCATTTATACTAATCTAAGCGTAACTGTCAATCTAATAAGTCCAACTGCTAAATCATAACTGCCACAACTAACTCAGCTCACTCCTGCTCCCTTTTATATTTACATAACATTGTTGTATTGTTAAACTTCTAGAGGTTAAAATAAAGTTATAGGAATTTGAAGTTATCTGAATGTCAAATATGGGCTTGGGGCTTCTAATATGCCTCTTTTTAATGTCCTAACCGCTGATTTTTTTTTTTTTTGGATCATTATATTTTTCATAAAACAAATGACATTTTGATAGGTTATGTATAAAATAGTGCATTTTTTACAAAAAGAAAAATACACTAAAATTGTGTAGTTTGTTTTCTGAAAAATCGTAAAACATTCAAAATTGTACCACTTTACGCCCGTAAAATATTAAGATATCAATCATTTTATATAAAATCTAATTATCAAAAGAAATGAGGAAAAAATTTTGGGTAGTTAAAATATTTTAAAGTCATTAGATAGCACTACAAGAGGAAAGCACATACATCAGAGGCAATCAAATATAAAGTTTAGTGAAAGTGAAAGTAGGCCAAGAATTACATTAACTTTCACATAATTTCGGGAAAACAAAAAGAAATTTCATTATTGAAACTAGATTTAAAAAACAGGGTTCATTTTGATCTCAGAAGTACCTCCTCCATGGCGTAAATTCAGGTGATGCCAACTCAACACACAGTTAATTTTAGCTCTCTTCTGAAGATCAGTAGGGTACCTGATGGTAAAATGGGTTAAAAAAAGAACAATTAAAACGGTAAATCTCAGTAAATGAAAAGCAAAAAAAAAATTTAAGAAAAACTTGTTTGGTAATTACTACTTCCAGTCCTAAATATAGTAGCTAGACAAGAAATTTATTTTGATTTTAAATATAAAACTTTAATATAGGTTGTATCCTAAATTTATAATTTTTTTTTAAAATATTCCTATTAATTTCACATAGTTAGAGAGTTTCCAATAAAAGATAATTACAATGCACATTATTAGAAAAGACTATTTTAGTAAAGCCAAAAAAATAGCAAAAAGAAAAGAGTATTTTAGTATAGCTAGCACATATTTATTAAAAATAACTAATTTAAATAATTTTCTTAATATCTGAAAATCAGTTGGTTACTCTGTGGTAATTTTCAGTTAAATATTTTACAATATATTTTTAAAAATAAAAAAATATAAGAACTTTTATATATTGTCTTGTTTCTTTTTCCCCCTTAAAATTGATAGAGTACAATACAAAAGAGAGACTATACTGACCAGTGATCTGGAACTCCAGGAAAGGCTGAGGCGAGGTAGATGAGAATTGCATGACTACCAAGAAGAAAATAACAAATAAATTGATATAATTTTTTTTAAAATAGTAATTCCAAACATCCCAAAAAGAATATTATATAATATATATATATATATATATATATATATATATATGAAATTTCAGTATACCACTCAGATAGCTTGAATCCTCCATCAACAATAGCAGGGACTTTCTTCAAGGGATTAATTGCTGAAGAAGGCACAACATCCCAAAGGGAAACAAATTAAGAAAGAACTTTTAAATGAAATGAAAAAAAAAAAATAGTTTCCACACACAACTGAACCCAACCCAGAAAAGGAACGTTCATAAGCAAGTGTAATAATAGTAGTAATAATTTTACATGCCTTTATATTCAGGAGAAAACTGCTGCTGTTTAGCTAGTTCGACTTTGATTTCCTCAAACTTTATTCCATTTACCCTATCAATAATTTCATAATATATTACAGTTAATAATTATAATACTAAGGCATAAACCAAACCAAATTCCCAGAGTTAGTTTAAAAATTAAAAAAGAAGAAGAAGAACGTTGACTAGTTATTGAATCATCAATATTACTTGCAGAAGATGAGCACCGCACGTGATGGCTGAGCAGTTCGATCTGCATACACTTTCAGACTCATCTCTCTTCTTCACTCGTGTGAGAGTGTGAGGCAAAGAGATATATATATATAGAGAGAGAGAGAGAGGGGGGGGTTTAGACGAATATATATGATCAGAGTTCAGGAATGAGTTATATATCTCATTAATCCCCATAAGGGCATAAATACAAGACCGACAGCTGTTGACTTAACCATCTTATATGGTTAAGTGGCCAACTGACTATAGTTTATGATTTTTAAACATAATAATCTAACAAGTAACAACTCAACAACATCAACGCACAATTGTTATTGGAAAAAAAATTCTTCTTTTAGTCACTATAATATGGCTTAAGACATAATTATTTATAACTATGTTCCTATATATATATATTTTTTTTAATTTAGTAGAACTCAGTCTCTATAATTTTGATTCCGTTATATAGAAAACTCTCATTAAGTGATGTTTTAGAAGGGTCAAATATATACAATATATATTTCTCCTGTAAGCAAATATGTTAGTTTCTAGCCAATATTTGAAATCATGACCTTCTAAATCACATGGTAGCATTATTTACTATTATTGCTCCAGCCTCCAAGCGTCACTCTCTACTTAACTAATTTGGGTATATTAAACAAACTTATTTATTTGTAACAAATATGAGTTAATTTTTTTAAAAAATATCCATTTTAATTATGACAAACTTTGGATACAAACTCCTTTAATATGTTTAATTAATAAGAATAATTAAAAAAATGAATTATAAATTTAAAAGATAAAATAAATCTAAGTATTGTATTTAAAAATAAATCTAATCTCAACTAATTGTTATATTAACCATTAGAGGCAGTGCTCTAACAACTTGACAACCCAAACACACGTCACTTATGTTAAAAAGTAATTTGACTAAGTATTAAACTCTTATAACTATGTACGACTCTAGATTGTTTATTATTTATACGTAAACTGGCCTCTGGTGGAATCCATTGGGTATTGCATTGTCTCCTCACTGTATATAATAAGACATGAGCATATACATCAAAGTGACTCAGCTTATTCCATTCATCAATATTCTCCATTAGCCCTAATTTCTATCGTATTATGATATTTTTTTTGGGTTTTTGATATAAGAGCTAAATATAAGAGAAAGAAATTGAATTTAGTTTTAAATATAAAAAGGCATCAATTCACTGTATTTTTTAAATTTATAATTTTTTAATAGTATCCTATTAATTGCATACATCAAAGAATTTCTATTTAAGAATAGTTATAATGAAACATGATATTTTAAAAAAGTAATTTATATTTATTATAAATAAATAACATATTTAATTAATATATTAATCTATATAAATTAATTAGTTATTTCTTATATTAAGAAAAAAGGTAGTAATATAATATATAAATTATCTAGAGCTTGTGGGCCCATGGAATTATCTGGAAGCTTAGTAATGAACGGTTGAGGCCATATTATCCTTTAGCTAGTAATGAGTGGCTGTGTGATCGAATTATTACATAGAAATTATTGAATAAAGTTAGTGGGAAAAACAGTTTGTGTTGGCTTTTTGCCGAGTGAAAGTTTTATGTATAACAGCGACGTGCCTTTGGGTCAGTTTGGTACACTGGAATGAAATTGATTTTGATGGATATAGATATGAAAATAGAAATGGAAATAAAAATGGATATGGATATGGATATAGAAATAGAAATGTGATTTAAAAGTGTGTTTGGTATGTATATAGAATTCAAATATTATTTTTATTTAATAGTTATATTTAAAATGTAAAATTACCAATATGCTAACCTAAAAAAGTGGAATAAGATAAAACCATTGTTACTAAACCCGGACTGGACCGGCCCGAAAATCGGTCTGGTTTTTTAATAAAAATGATTTTTATTTTTTTTTAAAAAAATTCATATTAATAAGACTAAAATATTCAATTTCTCACCGGTTTAGCCCTGATTTAGCTCCAGTCTAACTCTGATTTGACCCACTAACCCTTGACCTAGTACCCTGACCGGTTCAATGACTGATCCAAGTTTAATAACCTTAGATAAAACTATGTAAGTTGAAGGGCAAAAATGGATTTAGGTACATAGAATTGTAAATCTTTGCTTTTTAGGTGGAAGTCAATTTGATGGAATTGGGGAGATTTGGCTTCCACATGGAATTGCAAAATTTTCCAATTCCATCGTACCAAACAAACTTAGGTATGGAATTGATATCCAATTTCAATTCCAATTCCATACCCTCCAATTCCATCATACCAAACGTGCGAACCGGACAGGTGTCAAACAGGAATTGGATATAAACTACAAACAGGTGCCTAACAATGATTGGATATAAACTCTGGCACTGTATTATTCTAAGAATCTACACAGGACACGTACTAAAATGGAAAAAATCAGTCAGTATTGGAACTCAGTCACAAGAAATTCACAGAGAAAAGGAAAGGACACTGCCATCGAGGAAGAACCACACAAAATTCCCCACGTATCTTTCTTACATTTTGTTGCCCTCGTTTTCCCATAATTTCCATATTTTCTTACACTAGCCGTGTGAAGTTTCAAGTTGGTTGGAAAGAAGGAAGGACAACTTAGAAAAATTTGACTACCTTTTTTAATACGTTTTAAAATTTAATGGGACCCTAAAATAGACAATATTAAAAGTGAGACAACCGTAATGACTCCCCAAAAATTCAAAAAAGATGTTATCTACATCACAGTTGTCTCTCCCAATTAAAACGGATGTTACCTCCTAATCGACTCATGTGTTAATAGGTTATTAAGTTGAGCTTGTGAATTTCTAAGAGTGTCCTGTTGCTCAATTGAATATGCTAATTTCTAAAGTTAGTTGTTAATATATAATTATGTATTGCAATTACGTACTCCAAATTGATTTCAATCACACCACAATGGAACCTGACAAAGTAATATTCACAATGCATAATCATATTCAATAAATTGTTATTAGAATGGATTAATTATGAGAAGCATTCCAACAATGTCATATGTACATAATTGAAAGGCATTTTAAGTTCAACAATGACCACCCTACATCCCAACAAAGAACTTAGAGATGGAAAAATGGTAGATGACACTCTCCTTCTATTAGCATCTAATGTCAAAAACTTCTATTGCAATTACTCTAAAGTAGAACTTGTAATTCGGGCTAGCCTACGGGTTAAACAGGACGAGTTTGTGCAACCTCCCTTTTGGTGGGTTGGCATTTTGGTAGTCCAAGCCCTCCCAGCTTGCCAATTAAATTTGTAAACAAAACATATTGTTCTTCTTTTTTTTTTTTTACTCCCTCAATTCATTTCTTTTTCACCCACTTACATTACACACTTTCTTTTGGACATTTGTATCAATTAAACATTTTCACTCTCACATCCTTCTCTTTTTCACCCACTCATACCACAAAAATATATTAAACACCTCTATTTTTAATTTAATAATAGTAAAATAAATAATATAAAAACAAAAGTGAATAAAAAGTGTGTGATAAAAGGTGTGAAGAAGGTGTTAAACACACTATTAAAGGAAAGAAATAAGGGTATTTGGGTTTTTTTTTTTGTTTTAAAGGAATTTGGGAAAAAGTAAGAAATATTTTTAAACGGGTTAACCCGCTATAGCCCGCAAGCTGAACGGGGTAGACCTATGCAATCCACTCCTTGGAAGGCTGGCATATAGCCAGCTCTAGCCCTACCGCTTTTGTCGGGCTGGGGGGTTGGACTCACGGGCTCTAACCCGAATCATTGGCTCTACTCTAAAAAGGCAACAGTGTGGGTCAAAAAGCAACCATGAACTAGGCTCCTTAAATATACCTTTTTTATAGGCACATATATTCTCATATTAGAGATAATCATATTCAAGGTATCATCTGACATTAAATGTGTACACCTTTATTGTTATTTAATCAAAAGACATGCTTAAAAACTAACAAATTCAATTTAGCAATTCACATGTCATCATTGGTTATCCATAACAAAACTTTTGCAATAAAGTTCCACTATTCAATAAGGGCATGTTATTCAATCACAAGGCATATTTAGAATTAATAAGTTTAAATTAGCAATTCACAAGTCCCCATTAGTTATTCACAACTTTTTTTGCAATAAAATTGTCACCGTTGCCATTGTCAAATCGCCTATCGTTGTCACTAGAGTTTCAACAACCAGAAAGGTGTGGTGGGTGGTTTCTGGTGGAGGTGACTTTAAAGGGCTGTTTGGTATGAGGGATTTAGAAGAGATGGGAGGGAAGGGAAAATTTTTATAATTTAGATTTAAAAAAATTGAAGAAGTGGAGTTAAAAGTTTTTAGTTAATTTTTATTACTTTTTTATTTTACATCTTATTTTTATTAAAATTTTATAACTCCACTTCTTCAATTTTTCAAAATCTAGCTTATAAAAATTTTCCCTCCCCTCCCTTTTTTTCCTTTTCCCTCCTACCGAACAGACCCTAAAGGTAGGAAAAAGTGAGGAACAATGTGGCCAGGCCATTTTAAAATATTCTGAAATATCTAATTAGTTCTCTAGACCTTATCAGGAATTTTTTAAAAGTGTAAAAGTAAATTTAGATTTTTATATTTCAATTTGATTTGAATAGAATTTTTTTTTCCTTTTTCAATACCATTTTTTAAATTCAATATTTTAAAATGCTTGGCCAATTACGTAACAAGAGTGCGGAATCTTTAGTTTTGTATGATGTTGATGCTTATTTTGTAACAATCAATAAATGGAAACGAGAACCATTTTGACAAAAATGCCCCATAATATTAAGAAAATTTCCCTTTCTTTTTTGATAGGACACAAGGATACTACAATTTGATGCCAGAACGTCACTGAAGCCAGGAAATCAGACGACGATTTATCTTTTGTTTGCAAACAACAAAAATAAATTACATATTTCATGCTCCAAGCGTTCATGATTGTCCCTCCCGTCCTTTTTATAAATATCCTGCAAATCAAACTATTTATTAAAATTAATACATGTACAAGATATAATTTTTTTTCCAAGCATATCCTTATATATGAAGAGGATGATTAGGAAAAGAGACGAAAAAGAATGAGTGGGAAAAGAAATGAGAAATCATGAGTGAGAAATATGAATAAAAAAGACATGCAATTAATTAGGGGTGAAAATAAAAAAAATACATTAACTTTTTAGACAAATCCAAATTATTCATATATAGGACAACTCATATAAGAGATAATGTTACTTGCAAAAAGAAAGAACAGAAGGGAGTAATTGCTAAATGCATAAACATTCTTATTATAGGCATTTATATTGGTCACATCTTTGAAGGTGGTGCGGTTGTACCCCTAATTTTCGTTTTGAGATTATAGAGGACATTATGAACTTCATCAAAATGAGGTTTTGTCGCATTTCTTGTGCTCTCAATCCAATGCTGAACTTTTTCGTGTGGGCCAAGAATGCGATCTCTATCCCCCTCATCTAAAAGCTGCATTTAGAATAAATGGAAGTTAGTATAATACTACTTCCTGACCTTAATATAAGATCCGCACCGGAGGTAGTTATATCCACTAGGGGTGAACATCCAGTTTTTCGATTTGGTTTTCGGTGAAAACCGAAATAACTAAGAACCAAATAGAAATAATTTTAAACACTGAACCAAAACCGATTAATCAAATATCCAAATTTTTTATTTATTATCTACAAAATACAATATATGTGAATAAAAAATTACTTTCGATCTTCAATATTATATTTATGAGGAAAGTATATAAAACAAATTAAATAGATTTAAAATATATATAGATTTTATCTAATATAATTCAAAATATACACCTATTTAATTATAAAAATATGCATTTATCAAATAATATCTATTAAATATAAATATATTATATATATTTCAGTTTTAACCGAATTACTTTTTTAATAACCAAACCGAAACCAAGAACCGAAAACCAAAAAGTTTCAAAAATTAAAAAACGAATCTTTAACCTAAAACCGAACTAACCGAACCGAAAAACCGAATTGAGTTCAATTCGGTTCTTTGTTCTAATTTGCTCATCCAAACAAAATAAATCTACTACATTCAGATAATGATTTGCAAAGATATATCTCTACGTTTGTTTATAGATTCTCAATGAAGGGAGGCAAACTGAACCAGAATGTTGTACCCAACTTAGTTTCTAATAACTCACTGCACCCCAAAAAAAACAAAAAACAAAAAAAAGCCTCAACATCATTGTTTTGGCCTCAATCATGGTTTTTCCCTTTTTAAGGAGAAGTTGGGAAAAGTAGACTGAAGGAATCTGAACATCACAGGTTCCACCCCTTCTCCAAAAAGAGTGCATAACAAGCTTTATTTTACTAAGTGAGATCAGTTATATAGATCAGGCAACGCAACGCTATTGACTTTTCTCAGTAACTAACTACTTGCATATCATCACGCATAACAAGAAAGCAACAAATTCCATTAAAATCGTCCCGGTCTCGCCATGACATAATGAAAACATTTATGTTATGAAATTATCCCCATTTACCTCTAATTGCATAATCTCACAGACCAGGCTGAGATCAGCTATGGATGGTTGAAAGCCACCAAGCAAGAACCGGCCATTCCCCTTCAGCCATACTTTCTCTAAGGTTGACAGAGACGAGGTCAAAATTTTCTCAGCTTCCGCAGCTGCTTGTTGGTTCTGTGGAAAACCCAGGAAAGGAGCTAGTACGGTATGTAGAACAAACGTGGCTGAAACAAAAAGCAAGAAAAACAGATCATAAAAGACAAAGACAATTGCATTTGCACACAAACGATAAGAAAGGAACAGCATCAGCTGCGCTCATGCTAAAGGATCTTATCAAGAAAATAATGAAGGCAAGGTTAGTGCATGAACAACAACAGGAGAGAAAAAATTAATTCACCTCAAAGTATATGAAATTTCCAGTTTTGTGCAAACGACTTTGCTTCTAGTAGGTTACTTAATGGCATGGTTAACCCACACCTACATACACACAACCCTTTGAAAGAAGATTACCATCTCTGTTTCCTCTCATACTTGCATATTTTATAACTCCCTCTCATCCTGATGTGGGTAGTATAGACAAAAGAGAGAGAAAGGGGTAGAGAAGAGAGAGGAAAGAGAGAGCGAAAGAAGAACAGAGAGAGACTGAAAAGTGCGTTTTATAATTCAGATTAAGCATGGTTTACAATTGAGGTGATATGCATCTCATATAGACAGAGTAATATACCTATAACTAACTGTCCTAACGCCTAACTTCTGTGGCTCATGGACTTTCCACATAATCCCCTTTTATTCATTTACTAATCATCTGTGGGTCATAGACTTAGTAAACCACATGTAATTAAACTAATTATTATTGTTTCACATTTAACAAACACCCAATGAGGTTATAAAGTAGAATCTATTGGTTAATAATCTATTTAAAGATTAAGTTTTCAATAGAGCACAATGAACTCATGAGATCCATGTAGCCGACCCCACCTAGTGGGATAAGGTTTTGTTCTTGTTGTTGTACATATTACATCCTGCCTTCTCTAGCAATTTACTCTATTTAAACACCTTTTTTAGACTGCCCCTCATAATATTCCAAGTTTACCAAACATATGGCCTTTAGTTAGAACACTCTTCCTATATTAACAGCCAATTTTTGGAGATCCTTGTCTTCTCCTTCAACTCAGCCTTCAACATAAAATTTTATCCATACTGTGCAGTCCAGGGATTCAGAATATAATAACATAATTATCCACAGCTAATTAAATTAAGCAGAGTTGGATGTCTGAACAGATTTTCAGCACCTTGACAACTACTTTCTCGCTATTTTGATTATCATACTGTTAAACTTCATGAGGTTGAAATCAAATACTTTAGAGAAAAACTCAAATCCATTGAGAGCCATTGGTTACCAGAGTATGAAGTTATCCAGCAAGAACGCATCAAAAAGAGTTTAGTGAAAGTGAAGCTAGGCCAACAATTATATTAACATTCATACGATTTCAGGAAAGCAAAGAAATTTCATTATCAAAACTAGATTAAAACCAGGGTTCATTTTGAGCTCAGAAGTACCTGCCCCACGCCGCAAATTCAGGTGATGCCAACTCAGCACAGAGTTAATTTTAGCTCTCCTGGAATAATCAGTAGGGTACCTGATAAAATGGATTAGAAAAACAGTTAAAATTGTAAATCTCAATGAATGAAGAGTAGTTATAGAAATCAAACCAGATAACAGCATCAGGCAAAGACTAATACAAATGCAGGCAATCATTAGCATAACCATAAGATGCATGTCTAACACTCAAAGTTTGGATCACAGTTGAACAGAATAACATGTTTAAGTAGTTTAGTTTTACTTCTATGCATGAAAGTAAATCACACACTATGATGAACATCAATGATATATTACTAGCCAAGGAACTCCATTCATGGTGGTTACTTTGATTAGATTAAACTTCTAGCTAAGGGGAGACACCAGAATTCAATACTTTAACTTCTTAAGCAAACACATTATCTTCTCTACATAGGAATATCTTAAATTCACTCAAAAAATTGTAATTATTTGACACACCACAAAGGAGAGAACTATACTGACCAATGGTCTGGAACTCCAGGAAAGGCAGAGGCGAGGTAGATAAGAATTGCATGACTGCCAAGAAGAAAATTAAAAAAAAAAAAAAAAAGATGACTGGCATTAATTAATAGTTGCAGCGAATTTAAAAAATTAACTGAACAAAACATCGCAAAATCCTGTCATCAGCTTGACATATAGATCATTGATAAGTATGTCACAGATATTATTAAAATAAATTCTGGTCCCTCATTAAACTTCTTAAAGTTTTGTGATGAAATGGTCCTGGAAAAAGTAGTAATTCATAGTTCATACAACCATCTGCCTAAGATTAATTTAACAAAATAAACAGTGGGAAGCCATCATAAATGAATAATAATTTCAATAATTATAATGCATAGGGGATAGGGCACGGGAAAGAGGTATTGGCAGTCTAATTATCGCAATTGCCTTATCAAATATGCATAGGACACCATTTTCCCCCCTTGAATTTTCCCATTTCAATAAACACATCAAAAATTCAGGGAAGACACATATTAAAAATAGTACATTACAAAATTGGGGTCTGAGCCAATGATTAACAGAACTGGGACAAGATACATAAGAGCTACAATATTTCAGGAATATTTTCAAGTAGACGCACAGATAAGAGTGAAAAGTAGCTTCTGATGTAAAAGGTTATGAGTAAATGAATGACTAGCAAGAAAACCCAAAACAATACATGCCAGTTTCAGTCTCCCATTTTGAAATCTAATTCCAATGCCCACAATAATAACATATGAAATTTCAGTACCTCTCAAACAGCTTGAATCTTCCATCAACAATGGCAGGGACTTTCTTCAAGGGATTAATTGCTGAAGGCAAATCCAAAAGGAGTAAAAATTAGAGTGCAGAAAAAACTTGTCCATCGTTTTCTTCCAAATAAATCCTCTCCATCTTCGAAATGAAAAAAAGTTCCATACAAAACTGAACCCACCCAGGAAAGAAAGTTCAGAAGTAAGTGTAATAATTTTACGTACCTTCGAATTCGGGAGAAAGTTGCTGACGTTTAGATAGTTCCACTTTGATTTCCTCGAACTCTATTCCATTTAACCTATCAATTTCACAATATTACAAGTTGATAATGATAATACGGCATAAACCAAATCAAATTATTGGAGTATAAAAATTGAAGAAGAAGAACGTTGACTAGTTGTTGAATTAAAATTACTTGCAAAAGATGAGCGCCGCACGGGATGGCTGGGACATACGATCTGCGTACACTTTCAGAGTCATCTTTCTCCACCAACCAAACACACTGTAGCTGGGTATGATCGTGTTATCCCGATTTGGCTTCCCTGCGCTGCGCCCTTTACTTAAAACTACACGTAGTTTTAGGTGCTAAATCCTTATCTTTATTTTAAAAAAAAATGGTATCTAATATTTTAAATGATTTTTTTGGAAACATATTACATCTTAAACAAATTTTCAAGCAGCAGAGGATATCTTAAAATAATTTTTGATGCTTTTAATCTTTTAAATATTTTTTTAATTGTATTCAATGTTTTATCAAAGTGAATGTAATTTTACCCCTAATGTATTTTTTCAACTCCAAAAATTATTTTAAAATTTTCAAGTAGCATTTAGTATCTTAAAAAAAATTTTTGATACTTTTATTCTCTTAAAATATTTTTTTCAGTTGTACTCAGTATCATAGGATACTGATTTTCACCCACTATAAATATATTTTTCTAATAGTATCCAATATTTTAAAATAATTTTTAGAGCTAAAAAAATACGTTAAGAGTTAAAATTACATTCACTTTGATAAGACATTGGATCCAGTTGAAAAAATATTTAAGGGGTTAAAAATACCAAAAATTATTTTAAGATATTTTATGCTATTTGAAAATTTTTTTATTGGATACCATTTAAAAAAAAAAAACAGAGAAGCCAAATCCGTTATCCTGTGGCGTTCCTCAGTTATGAGCTAAAGCCCTGTTTGGTTCACAGGAAAAGGAAACAGAAAGGGGAATGATTTTCAACGAAACACGAGAAATGGATTCCTAACACAACTTTAGAGAAAATTCAGGGCCTATTTATTTACGTATTTTCAAAACAGCTTTTTGTTTCAAAAAACAGAAAATTTAAAAAAAAAATCCTGTTTACCTGTTTAACAACTTATTTTTAGCAAACTTTTTTTTAAAAAAAAAAGAATAGAAAAATGTTTTAAAAACTAAAAACAAAAAAAAAACAACTTTTAGATGCTTTTAAATTTTTTTGTTTTGGATTTTCTAATTCCTTGTTTTGGAAAATCGGGCACAACCTTTCTTCTTAATCAACAACGTACTGGTTTGCTAGTTTGAGTATCTTATTCTAGTTTTCTGTTTTCTTGCATTTTATTTTTTCAATATCCTTCATGCAGTTTAATGTGAACATATCAATTCAATACTTCTATTTATTTGGTTTTTTTTTTTTTTATAAATCTGATGGAAGCATAACAATTCATAGCGGTATAATTTAAAGTGAACATCAAGTATACAAGTATAATCTAACTTGAACATTTGGAAGGATTAGGGGAGAAAGTGACAAACTGCAAATCAAATGATGACTGGTCTATGTATATATATGCCTTATCAGTAAACCAAATTTTGAAATCGATTGTTTATTAATTTTTTATAAACAGGATGCAATATTAAGTTATCCTTTCTCTTACAGGTAAATGTTAAGAAGTCTGTCATAGAAAGGGAAGGTATTTCTTCTAATAAAAACAATGACCTTCCAAGAGGATCAATAACCTTGTTTGCTCTTGCGGATTCTGAGGATCAATACCATCTGTTAACTTAATCCAGTTTTCTAAGTAACATTGCTTTACATTTATTATAATATTGCCAATGAAGTCCCTATTGTAACCCATGGTGCAAATAATTGAAACAGTGCCGCTTTTATAGATAAAGGGTTTTGAGGGTTCAATCTCAAGAGGAGCGGGCAATCAATCCTACACACGGGGATTTTACTAACACGCAATCAGTCCTACTTGCTCTCTGCCCCCTACACAATGTAAAAACTGGACTTTGAAACTCCCCCTACTTAGAGATTTAGGGTTTGTTTGGTATGAGGGGAGGGGAGGGCCATGGGGGGATTTTGCTCCCCTCTCCTTTTTTGGATAACTAAAAATTTTAGGATGAGAGGGATAATTTTCTAAAATTCTCCCTCCCCTCCCCTCCTAACCCTCCTCTCCAAAATTGGGGGGATTTGGAGGAAAATGTTAATGCTTGAGCTTAAATTGACTAATATGTCCATACCATTTTAAAATATTCTCATAATACCCTTCTCATTATTTAATTACAAAATTATAATTTTATATAGTAAATTCTATTTATAATTATATTTATTTAATTTTTATAATTATAAAATTATAATTTTATGTATTAAATTCCTTATATAATTATATTTTATTAAATATGTTAGAAAGTTATTAATTACAAATTAAATGAAATAAGAGAAAAATTGTCCATATAAAAATATTTCTCCTCCCCTCCTATACCAAACATAATACTATTAAAATCCTTCCCATCCCCTCTCTTTTTATCAACCCAAATAAGGTAAAAGAAAATTCCTCTCAAACCCTCCCCTCCATTTAAAATAGTAATTCATGTGTACATTAATGTGGTCTTTCTTATCAAAATAACTTAAGTCAATTTGATAGAATTTATCTTTAAATTATATATCTTTTTCTCTCAATTTTTTTTTCATGCCAATGTGAGACTGTTCTTGATTATTATAATATGCTCTCAACTTCTTCTTTTTTTCTTTTTATTACATTCTTTTTATTTTATTTTTCTTCCTCGGCTTGTACTATTTTTTTTAAGTCTTAGAGACCTCAGGTCATATTTTTATTTTTTTCTCTTCTTCCTCTTTCTTTTTCATCCAATTGATCGAATGATTCTGATATTATGTTAGATTTTATCATTTAGGTGTATATTAGCTTAGTATTTCTTTTCAAAATGGCTGAAGTTAATTTGGTAAGACCTGCATTTAGGTTATATACTTTCTATATTCACATAATCAAAAACTTTTCTTGATTATTTTAATACACCTCTCCAATCCCACTTCCACATGCCCATTCACTAAAGTTACGACTTGGCCACACACTTCTACGAATTGAGGACACACGTTTCATCCATTTAAATTTTAACCACGTTATTTTTTTAATTGTAAATATTTTTTATGTTATTTATTGGTCATTCTATTTTATTTTTTTCATTAAACTAGTTTATCAACATAATAAGGTGCTAAGTAATTATAAAAAATAATGTCAATATCAATTATATGAAATAAGTAAAAATAATAATTATTTTATTTTTTTATCTAATTTGATGTTGAGAACAATTGTTTCAAACAAATTTATGTTTTTTGTTTTCAAATGTAATTTTTAAAAATAAGTATTCAAACATATATTTTTTTTTTAAGTTGCTGAGAATGGATGGGTCTCAACTTGCTCTGTGGTTTTACGAGCCTTCTATCAAAAAGGCTCGCACAGGTGAAGTATGAAGCGTCAAGCAGGTGATTGCTATTGAATGAGTAGTGTTGTGGCGATTGGAATCTCCTTAGACTACTCATTGCTAATTTTAATTTCTTCACTTTCGCTGTTTTTGTTTTTCTTATTTTGCGAGTTGGTCTTTACTTTACAACATTTTTTCTAGTTCTATTCAACTAATCTTATAAGCTCTCTGTCAATATACAAGGGCCTCCATGTTTCGACTCCTGGCCTATATTTCTAAGATGTACTCATTTCCGTCTTAATATAAGATAGAGTTAGCCTTTTTAGAGATATCAAAGAAAGTAATTAAATTTTTTTAAAATATTTATATTTTTTATTTTTTTCCTTAAACTATTTTACCTAAATTATAAATTAAAATATAATTTAAAGATACAAAACATATAATATGATTAAGTAACTTATTTAACTTAATTAATTTCTTTAAAAAAAATCAAATCTACCTTATATTTAAGACCGGAATAAATATTTCAACACTCTCATGGGTAGAGGTGGTAATATGGGTTGGGACCACGGGCCGAGCCCGCCCAACCCGCAAATATGAGCGGTTTGGGTTCTGAAAAATTGGGACCATTTGAGAACGGTTCTTTTGGGTCCAAACCCATATGGTCTCAACCCATGACGGGTTGGACCATCGGGTTGGTGGATTGACCCATATTTTTTTTAATGTTGTCTAGTATCTATTGAACAAGGGAGATTGGGTGAAGGGCCAAATGCAAACAAGACTCAATCCAATTTGCGTAGCCTTTTGGGTTATTCATTATTGTTCATTCAATTGATGCTTTTTGGAGTTGTGACTTGCGGCTAGTTGCCTAGTTTAAGTCTTTGAAAGTTAAGACGTGGTATTTATAATTTAGTATACCCCTCCTCCCTTGGATTTATGTTTTTTTTAATTTAATATACTAAAATATTGATAGCTTTTGGATTTATATTTTTTTTGGTTATGTGTGGACTTGTGATTAATGTTTAATTTTTAATTTCTTTATGGTTTATATTTATAGAAAAAATAATTTTTAGTATATTGTGTTAAAAAAAATTTAAAAAAATAATATGGGTTGGGCGGGCCAACCCACCAACCCAATGATTAAGGGGTGGGTTGGCTAAATGTCAACCCATATTAATGCGGTTCTTTTGAGCCCAACCCATATGGTCCCAACCCACAATGAATTAACCCAAACCCAATAGACTAGACCATATTACAACCTCTACCCATAGGTGCCGATGTCGTGAGGCATTGGGTTGTCTCGATGCCCCATAATGATTTGTTTTGGATATGCTTGCAAATATGTTTGCAAAATGATTCCCCGATTGTGTTGAAGCTTGCGGAGCGCTGAAGCAGTCGGCATCGTCTCACACTCACTAGCTAGATTTGGGCCTCTTTTGCATTATATTTCTATATGTACTTTACTCTTTACATTCTACTATGCTTGTGCTTCTTTTGTATTAGCACCGAACTTATCCCCAAATCTATACGAGCTTGATTTGGGCTTCTCAGGTTACATATTAACTGAGAAAGCCCATTATCTGATATGAATTGCTGTTTAGTATAAATGTCTCATTATAAAAAAAAACAAGTAAATCGTATATTATTAAGGCTGAATATGCAATTTTAATAAAAATATTTTATGCTAGTGATATATGTCACTATTAAATTTTTTAGGGTGTTAAAATGTATATAAATATTATAAATTGAGGCAATTTTATCAAAACCTTTCTCTGGAGCAAACAGGCGTTAATGGGTCTCACACGATTATTCAAAAAAAAAAAAAAATTGCTTCTTGGCTCTTGCTCACGCGCTCTCCCTCCTCTACAATCTTTTTCACCATTGATATTTTCCACAAACTTTCGCTCTCTCCTTCCCTCTGCAAACTTCAAAATGAGATCTCTAGTTTATGTATATTCCACAAACAAGCATCACGTACGGATAAATTCGGAAAAATGGGTTGAGTTTGTCGGACTGGTCTATTTAGGCCTTAAATTTATAAGGGCCCGGTTTAAAATTTTTTCCTCAAAAATGAAAACAGGCCTAAAATGGCTTTTAAAAGAGTCGGCTCTTTTAGGCCCTTAGTCCTACAGGGCTGGCCATGTTAGACTTCTGTGTGTGTGTGTATTTTTAAATTATTTATATGATAATAATAATTTTTTTATACTTTATTAATGATGTTGTAAATATTTAGTTGTTATTTTATTTTTTAGAATTAAGTTTTATAATAATATCTTGTATTAATAATCATAAAAATTATAAAAGATATTTCTTATTTCATAAGTATTCTTACCAATTTTGTATTTTTTGACTTATTTTCTAGTTATTATTTTGTTTATATCTTATGTTGTTTATTTTGTTAACTACTTATATTTTTCAAGATATATTTATAAGAAGTATTTTTAATTTTGTTAAGTCTTCTCATTAATTATTTGTAATTGTGTTATGTGGACAATAATTTACCTTTAATTATGGCTTAATGACTATGTTTGTTTGTTGCATGATACGTACCGTTTACATCATAATTTTGACAACATTTATGTTTTAAATAGGACTTTCATTGTTATAATTTTTTAACAAACTAAAAAAAATAGTACAAATTGTTAAAATAACTTCAACCCTGTAGAACTGGCCCTGATGTGATACCTCATTTCCCAACACTACGGTAGAGTACCAATTAACTAATACTCACCGAATATAAACGTCAGAGTGTCAAAATGTTAGAACTTTATACAATGCATCTGCTGGATATAAGTATTCACATATAAGTACATTCATACACAATTCATTTTACAATATTTATTTATATCCTCTCACTACTCCACTTCATATACAAACTCAAAACTCATAAAAGTTCTTAGAAAACAAATAAGAGACTAGACAACCCAGACTAAGCTCTCTAGTTGCTTGGCCTCAGCTCTTCGTCATATACCTTCTCTTTGCCCCGCGAGCTTCCTCCCTGTACTGGAGATTTGTTTTTGGGAAAATAATGAGATTCATAGGAATCTCAGTAGTAACGCAATCAAGCATACAAGATAACACACACAAGCATACTTTACTCATACAATCATCAACAAAATCATCAGAACATTATTTAATGCAAAACATGCAATTCATAAACTGACATCGCTCTAGAAAGGTTCTTAGCCCGTGAGGGAATCTATGCACAGTGCATATAATACAATCTCATAATTGACATCGTGCTAGACAGGTTCTCTTGGCCTCGAGGGGCACTCATGCAAAGATAGGGCCCGGGCACCACTCGTGCAATATGAATATTATCGCTTAAGTGTCAACCCGTGCAAAGATAGGCCCCGGATGATCACTCTGCGTAATCTAAACATGTTAGACATTTTGATGATGATACAAACAATACATATGCATGTCATGTTATATGAAGACGGTTACTACCTGGTTGCTTCTCTATGCAACTTTCCCACTCGATTCAAGCTCGGGCAACTACTGAGGCCAGACCGGTTGTCAATCCTGAAATCTTCAAATATCACAAATGAATTATTACTCATCCATGCATCCTTCCAAACTCATACTATTAGTAAATTTAGCCTAGTAGTGCCAAATTACTAAAATATCCCTTAGGTCCTGTTATCAGCATTTTCCTCATAATCGTGATTTAGACCATTCCTACACATTTTCGCGTGTAGAATCTATTTCTAACCTCAAATTGGCCAAATTCAAGCTCAAATAATGAAAATACCCTTAACAGCCCTCAAATAAGGCTTATACGGGGTAATTTTGTTATTTTACTTTCCGTGGCTTTTCTTACTTTGGGATCAACATAGACCCTACACAATTTGGCCTCCTAAATCCATTGGAAGCATCGGAATTATCAAATTCCTATCCATTTTACACGTCCAACATAGGAAAGGGGAAATAAATTCCCAGAAAAGTTATGTCGGATTCTCGTTTTCTTTGACCTAATCACCTCCTTTCTACTTATAACCAATAGATTAACTAGTTAGACATTCATTGGACTTGATTGGAGACATTTACATATTAAGGTTTATTTGGCTTTCTTCAATTATCTTATACCAAATGAACCATAATCAAGCCTAAAACCACTCTACTAACAACAATCAAGCAAGAGGAACAAGTTTATGAAGTTACCTCTTGATTTTCCTCAACTTTCTCTCTCTACAAATTTTCTCTCTCTCTTCCACCAGCTCTTGATTCAACTGTTCAACAAGGAAATCAATGGTAGAGAGGTGAGGAGGAGAGGCTAGGGAGAGATTAGAAGTCTTAGATCACAAGGTATAAGCTTCTCACCTTAAGATTGGATGATCCCTAGCTCCTCCGTGCTTAACGCTTCAGCTCTCGTTCTTCACTCTTTCTGATTTAGTTTGATCATGAGAATGGAGCTGGAGAGATGATAATTGATCATATAAATCAATGGTTATTTAATGACTTTGGACATGTGGCACTTTTTGATTAGTCCAAATGTAAGATTTCTCTAATTAATTCCATTTCTCTTCATACTCCCTCATTCTAACCGAAATGCTCATGGGAAATACCAAGAAAATCTGAATCTCCAATTATCTCATTGTGCTAACCTGTAACTTGTTGACTAAGTCATTGACTTTTTAACTATTTGACCATTTTTTACTATAATTCACCAAAATTGGTTTATTAATGATCAAGTAGTCATTTTAATCTTTTTAATTCTCATTTAACTCAAATTATTGGAAATATGAGGGAAAAATAATTATTTTCCACTTTTCGGCAAAATTACCGTTTTGCCCCTACATTTCATGATTTACCGAAATAAATCATTTTCACCCATTTCTTCGGCTTAAATCCATTTTGGCACTTAAATGAGGCCATCAATCATGTCATTTAATTTCTTGAATTTTGGTTACCATAATAGGCCTTTATCGATACATTAATCACCTTCTTACATACTTATTCGGCCAAATTACACGTAACCGGCGATTGGAATATTTTTCATATATTCTCATAAATTCATCCACATAATTTTCCACCATTTTATTCCACTAAATATACATAAAATATACACATAAATGTATTGGTGAAAAATGGGGTATTACACCTGGCTCTTATAATCACGGGCTGAACTTCAAAAAATGACTGTTTTTCTTTAGCCGGGCCTAAAAAAACTCTGGCTCGTGAAGGGCTAACTCTTTTTACTAGCTCTTCACAGACAGTTTGTGTTTTTAAATGTTTATTCAGAGAATGCCTTGACTCCTTCATGTCCTTCTTGGAAAAACAAAACAATAGAGAAATTACATACCTACATGTACAATAAAAGGAATGCTTGGCCATACTAAAGATACAATATTTTATACTCAAAATGTCATAATAATAGTTTGTTTGCATAAATGAGGAAGGAATATGTTTTACAACTGTAATCACATCTGTAAATTTGGCAATCTACATTTCTAAACACTTCCTTATACACATTCTTTATATTACAAGTGATGACATTGACTGGGCAGAGAAAGCCGCAGCTTATCCAAGACAGCTTTGGCTTTATGTTATAAGAAATGTGTAGGGCAAAATGAACAAAGCTTGTCCTCTGCATGCTTACATTCCACTGTAGCGAAATGTCAGAACCTATTTGAAAGTTAATTTAATTAGGTAATATGCTGGTGAAAAAGTAACTTAACAATGCCAATCAGAAGTGACCGAAAACCTGTGGATATTGATATGTATGCACGATAGTTTTTTTTTGGTTGCTATATTATTAAGAGTTTTAATATACGTTGTACCAACGTCTAAAATTTAAAAAATATAAAGCCATTACCAAAATTTTAAAAAATAATTATTTTAAAAAAATTTGAAAAAAGAAAACTAGATAGAGTTCAGGAGAGTCGATTGTATGAAGGGGAAAATGTTAGGCATCCTATAGCACATGTTCACAAGAACGGTTACCCTAAGTCAATTATTTAAAAATGAATATGGCCTTTAATTTTATTATAATTACCTAAAGAAGAAAAGAAATTAAGAAAATATTTACCAAAAAAATAAATTAATAAAGAAAAAATTATTTATTTATAAAGTTGGACTTGCTCTAAGAAGAAAGCATGGGGCCTAGTACCCTTAAGAGAAATCAAAATTCATGTAGTTCAGAGGTAGAAAGACGTGTTACTTGGTTGGTATTTTTTAGAAAAATATTTATTTAATTTATTAGAGAAAAATATTTTTTGTTTGGTTTGTATTTTTTGTTTTTTAAAAAAATCTCTTTATTATTATTTTTTTGTAAAAGAGAGTCTCTTCTTTTTATTTTCATTAAAAAAAATATGGATTAAAGTTTTAAATAACCCCATAATTGATTCATGCAAAAAAGGGTGAATCCATAATTAAATGAAGAAGAAGAGCCAAATATATTTTATACTAGATAAGTTTAGCCCAAAAAGAACACAAGAGCATTTCATCCACTAGAATAAGGAGCATTTGCTTAGTCCAATGTTTTAAAAGCCAGACTAGATGTTGAGTCGGAAAACCTAACGGGTCATAGTTCAAATGGTCAAAACGGTTGGATCGTTTGGTCGAACCGGTAATGTAATAATTAAAAAAAATACTATTACATACATATATAATATATAATATCAAATTGTTAAATAATTTGAATTAAAAATTTTAATAGGGTTGTTCAAAATTAGGTTAGATTAAATTTTTTATTATTTATAATAAATTAAAATTTTAGCCAACTGTTTATAATAAATTAAAATAAGGAGTATGAATTTATGGAATTGTAATCCATTCTCTTCTCCCACGTTAGCTTTTATGCTATACGGTGAGGGTTATTTTTTTAAAAAACACTCATATTATTAAAAGGGAAAAAATAGGTAAATATTAGCAACTGACAACTTCTGCAACCACATTTATAGTATGCTTGGATAGCCTCCATAAGTGCTTTTCAATCGTGATTTACGAAATACGAGGTAGCTTTTACGGTCTACGAGATAGCTTTTACGGTCTATGAAGTAAATATGTGAAGGAGTTTTATCTCGATTTACGTAAATCGGGTTTATGCCAACCAAACAAGCCTTTATTCATCTATTGATATGGGCATATGAAAAGCAATTGCATTGGTCAGCGTGTTTAGGGAAACACAAAAAGTAAAGACATTTAATTTTTTTTAAAAAACCATGCTAGCTTGTATTTTAGAATTCGAATTTTAAAGCTCCTTTTTTATTTCTGAAAATGCATTCTCCCACTTCCTCCTCCTTCGCAGCCACTAGTCCTCCTTCACAGCCACCGAGTCCAGAAACTCCTAACTTTTCAAATCAAATCTAAATGGCTAAAATCTAAAGGCTATGGAAGAAGGCATGAATCTCTTTATATTTGTGTTTCTTATGTAAGATTTTCATCACTTCTTTATAAGTCAACTCCATTTATGGTTAAATATTCGGTTTGGTTTGATTTTCTTTTCTTCCTCCCTCTACTTCTCCCTGAGATCCGTTCGGCTTTTTGTTATTTGTTCCGGTTTCTGAGTTTTTCCCGGTTTTCGGCCTAAAAGTCAGTTTAGGACGGCTCAATCCAGCTTAACTTCCAAAGTGAGCTAACGTCAAAACTCAGACCGCCGGCCTCTTCTCCGGGTGACGGTTAGAACGGTCGGACCGACTGATCCAGTCCGGATCCGAAAACATTGGCTTAGTCAATATATCATTTGAATAAAAGATATGATGAAAACACATACTTTTTTCAATCTTGTTGCAAGGAGAAAAAAATGAAGGGAGGTAGGTAATAAAATAATGACACTCACAAAATCACCGGAAGTTCACAATATTCATGCATGATAGTTTACTATTTTTTGGTTTGAAAATGAAACAGTTAGTAGCAAGCTAATAGATAAGTTAATACATAATTTGTGACATTCTATAAAGTCAAGTTCATGGATATGTCCACTTTAATCAAACACACAAGAAACAATAGAAGAGGATTAAATGAACATATGGGAATAGCCAAGAGGAGAGATAGTATCAAAAGGAACAAGAAGGCACCACTTACATGAACACACTACAAGAAGATATGTTAGCAATTAGCTTTCTACCTTGCCTCCTTGCTCTCCCAAAATTCTTGCGTCTTTTCTCTCCCAATTTATGTGTGTCTTGCTTCAACCCTGTTCCCCTATTTATAGTCTCAAGATAGATTTTTCTTCATAAATGCTCTTTCTTTTTTGAATTTTTATTTTTTTAATTTTTATGTTAATAAAACTAACTAACTTGACCCAATCACCATCAATGAGAGATTTTTTTTAAATTTTCATTTTTTGTATTTCTATTAATAAAACTTCCTAATTTGATCTAGTCACTATTACCGAGAGATTATTATTATTATTTTTGTTTTTAATTTTTTTTCCCATAAGTAATTTCCTAGATTTTGGGCCTAAAGACTTGAGGATAAGCCTGTATCAGGGAAACTACTAAGTTCGATTTGGCAAGAGTCCCAAGAATATAGAGAGATAGAAAGACTCTCAGGAACTATATGATCCGGCCCTACTGAGCAGAGGGCCCAATATGCGTAGGCAGTAGGATTAAAGTGTTGATGCAGATGTGCACATGACACATATATTGTGCCACTGGGTTGATAGAAAAATGTCACCTAACTATGTCATGAAGTATGGAACTGACTGATCGAGCAAAATATGTCGGTATAGGTATGCACATGGTATTTTTAGGGTGGACATGTGCACCTTGCATTTTTGAAAAAAAAAACAATGGTAAGTGGTGCCATATAGGGCCACACACACACTCCAAGCTAGCGTCATTTGGCGGGCCTTAGTATACGTGAAGCAATCTCGAGTAAAACCCGAGCAAGATCATGAATAAACACTGATAAAGTAACTTTATTAAAGTAGATTTAATAAAGTAAGTCATGAAGACTAATAATGACACTACTTTATGGTTGGTACCACAAGAAAATGACAAGTGTCTTCTCATCATGACAAAGTACCATTCCACTTTTGTATTGGCTTGATAGGAAGGTGATAAGTGTCCCTAATAATGAAACTTGCTTTTTTCCATTTGTGTTGGCACCTTCAGAAGATGTCACCTAGCCTCTGAGTCCGGGGAATCCAAGGGTCTCCAGTCCAGTTAGATATTTGACTTTCCTAAACACTGAACCCGGAAGCCAGGAGAATTCATCAGGCCTCCCCTTCCCTTAACACATGGCCATTCTTCTTTAAAGTAGATGGCCAATATGGGAAAAGGGAATAGTAGGGGTGTTCAATATTTTCTCATACCGATCCCGATCAAATTCTTTAGGATCGGGATCGGGAATGAGATTTCCTGATCCTGAATGTGTGCACGCGCACATTTTTTAAAAATATTTAAGAAGGCAAGACCAAATGTAAAGAGAATGTGAAAATCCCTAACACCCTCAAGGTAATATCTATTCTTGTAGTTTATTTAGTTGATTTCATGTATTATTTATTAATTAATTCTAATTTTGTGTTCTTGTCCTTGTGTTTTTTGTAGTTGAATCGATAACTTTAAGCATGTATTGGACGTACAATATAATATTAGATAAATTATATAATTTTCATAGGCTAAAGGAAACACAAAAAAAAAATCAATATAGGAATTTTAAAAAAAGCAGTAAGGAATCGAGATTGGGAATGAAAATTATTCATGAACCCATTTTTAGGATCAGGATCAGGAATGAGATTTTCCAATCCCGTCTCGTCCTGAGAATACTCCTAGGGAAAATAAAATAGAGAAAAATCAAGGAAAAAAGAAAGAAGAGAGAAGGTGGATGAATAGTAAAAATTCTTGAGCTCTGAAACTGATTCTGACCCTGAATCGTTGTTTTCGACCGATAAGCTCTTCAAGAAAGTTGTTCTGCTCACTAAGAGCATTCTTTATATGGTATTATTTTTCTGATCAGAGGTGTTTTGTGCCGTGTAGTTAGCCGGAGTGCCGTCGGAATTGCAAACTGGTTGTAGAATCTTGAAAATGTAAGCCTAAGCTTCCTTTTGAATCGATTGTCTTGAGGTTTTGATGATTTTTCTAAATCTCTTGGGCACATATATATTTCTTCCAAGAGGATTTTTTGGGGCCTAAGGGTGATTTAGTCTTAAATATGATGAAATAATGTGTTTGATGATAATATAAGACTAGTTAGTGGTAAAAAATGTAAACTTGGTTTTTGCTAGTTTAGGTGTTCAATTCAGTCAGAACCTGAAACCAAGGAAGGAGTTTGGCTTTTAGATTTTTGAGGTATTTAATGGATTCTACATTAAAAATGGTGTGGGAATAACCCCTGGTTATAGTTTTGAATGAATTGTAATGAAAAACCAAAAGTTGAAACTTTGATATAGTGCTGTCATATTTGATTTTCTGGAGGCAGTTAGCTTGTGATAAGTTTTTGAATGACCAAATCTTGTCCAATTGTCATGAAACTTCTTAAAATAAAATTATACATGCTAAGATTTAATTTGATAGGTAATATGTGCCATTTGGGTCAGTATATTAAGAGATATGAATTTTTGACTTTAGATATTGAATCTGGAACATTTTCTAGACCAGTAAGGATTAATTGATAATTTTCTTAAAATATATTTCATGAGGGTCACCTAGAACTTTGAAAGACCTTATTTGGATTCCTAGAGATTTAACTATGATTTTTGAAAGTTAGGTGAAAATCTGGTAAATCAGGTGAACCCACGAATTTGTGCAATCTAAAGTAATTTGAGACAAGTATAGGGCCAAAGATAAGAGACATGTCCTAAAGGCTAATGTAGCCACAATGGACACTCAATTGTCATGACTCTAATCATATGGTTATGTATCTAGGGCCATGAGATGACAAAGAAGAGGAATAGAAGATTCTTCAAACAACTTCATTAGTTGGAAGAAAAGGTACAAGAGGAGGACACAAAAACCAAATGATGTATTTGATATGTATGTTTGTGTGTTCATTTATGTGACTGTTTTGCCTAATTGTGTCGAACATATTTAATTGATTGAAGCTCTGTTATATTTATGATATGACCATGAGTATGTTGTAACATTGAGCATGCATATATGTCATTATGTTGGCATGAATTTATGTAAGGCAAGCATGTCATACATTAAATATATATCTTGCATGTATATTTGTATTGTTTGCTATTAAGATTCCTCCAAATCTCACCCTCCCACAACCAACCATATAGGCACGTGAACACAGGAGAGGAATGTAGAACGGTGTGCCAGAAGAAGAAGTTACAATGAAGAATTGAGGAGTAGTATGCACTAATATATTATTTAAATATTAAAATTTGATGTAATTAATTGTATAACTTGCATGACAGATGAATATTCTCCTAAACATGATAAGTGAACTAGGAATAGGTAATCGCACAGTACGAACCTATTAGTTAAGAAACCTTCCACACATAAGAATGAGCAGAGAAATGAGCAAAGAATCACTTTGATTAAGATAATAAAGGGAATTAAAGAGAGATGAGTCACAATGAGTAGGAAACCACGGTGAACAATCTTTGAAAAGTTCTAGGTTATTCCGAAAACCCCCTTCAAGTGTAGGGTCGAATCCTGTATTGGAGTTGGGATTTGAAATTGTTTATTAAGAAATATCACTTAGTGGTTCAGATTCACTACATAAGATTCATCAGAATGATAATCTAATTAAGGTGTTACAACAGTAGGCCACAATGGATTCACACTACTTATCTTGATTTACAACTTTAGCCATTCTTTCATCCTACTTCTAGAAGGGCTAATGATTGGGGAAATTTTGGTGATTCATCTCTTGTTCTACTCCTCTTCATTGAGTTGGGCTTCTTCCTTTTGCCTTTGGGAGGTGCTTTTAAGACAAGCTAAGACATGTTTTAAGATAGTGGTCTCTTCAACATCAATGGGCTAAGGCTCATCAATTCGGATTATGTAAATAGGAAAGCATCTATATATATTGAAAATAAGCCTGCAAGATGTCGCAGTATAGAGTGGCTATAATCTTTGAAAGGGTAGGGAATCTTTCTAGATTAATGTTATGGACAATCAACAAAAACATTATTAGATTGAAATAGACTAAAAAATTCATGTTAATAGGAAAGCATAGGTAACAGGGAGCCTGTAATTGATGACAGGGTTAAAGATATGCTTGAATGTCAAATGGCTAATTGCTTTGATTGTCCGCATGCCAAAGTAGATGAAGAGGAAAATAAGTAACTTCAATTTACATGCTTCTATATGAGCTCATCAGAACTGTAATTAGAACAGATGCACCTTTGAATTGTCAAACTATCCAAGATTACTATAAACATAAGAGTTTGAGCTTGCTTTAGCCTACAATTAATGAATGGACTACCTTCTTTGTGAACGGAACATAACATCTGATTGACACTACAAATTAAGCATAGACATTGTTTTGCAGCTGAAGAAAATGATAATCCAAATCCATACAAATGAGGCAATATGAATTACTACTCCAAATATACAAAATGACAGTTTTATGTTGCTGCATAGAATCAACAAAAAGCAAAGCTACTCCAATAAAGTGTAGATGAGGCAATTTGAATGACTACTCCAAATATACAAAATGTAAGAAATTTAATAAAAGTATAAAAAGTTTGAGTAGTATGGTTGACTAGGACCAAGAATAGGGAACCATAAGTTTATTGTAGGAATTGTATTTTTGATATCTCCTTTTTTTTCTGGGGTTTTATTTTGTTTTTATCTAGTGAAGAGCTTTTCCTTCTGAAAGAACGGGTAGCTTTTTGTCTAGACATATATGCCTTTAATGAAAAGCAAAACATTCAAGGACTCTAGCATTGATATATGAGCACATCCTTTTTACAGCTTTTTTCGTGTATTGCGAAGATGTTTCCTTCAACATGCAAAGTATAGGGGTCGTCCTTATATTTAGTCTCACATCGCTAGGGGACATGAAAAACAAAGTCTTTTAGGGGCAGTAAACTATGTATGTATGTATGTATGTATGTATGTATGTATGTATGCATGCCTCTCCTTCAATACAACAAAACTTGTTGACACCTGATACAACAACAAAACAAATAAAACAAAATTTGTTTCCAATCCACTCAAATAAGACACTAAAGTAATAAATAGTAAATACATTACTTGAAGTTCTTGTTAGGATTGAAAGGCACAGCGGAAGAAATTAAGCCTTTAATTTTTTTCCCAATCTTGAACATGGATCTATCAACCAACATTTAAATAGAGTAGTTAGATTTGTACCTTTTTAAGTTTTGCCTTTTTGATATTGAGGAGCCAACTACTGAGATTAGTTCCCTCTACTGGTATCCACATGAACAGGTCCCAACACCGGCAGTGTGCTAGCGCCTCCAATACCTCTCTAAGATTTTCTTATGGCTCTCTATTTCTCTAATGCCATAGGGTTCTCTAGCCCTTCATTTTTTTATAACTAATGAGAGTTATGTTGGATCTTCAAAATTAATCTTAATTAATTTTGAAATACATATTATATCAATTAAAATTTAATTGTTTTATGAGTTAATTAAATAAATTTTTTTAAATTAAATATTTCCAATAGTTTTAATTTAACCTATTTATTTAATCTGAAAAAAGAGCCAATGGAAATATATTTAATTTATCTTTATAAATTAAATCTAAGATATTATATCTTTATCATGTCAGTTTTTAAATTTAACTTATCAGATAAAATAAATTTAAAACTAATAAAATATAATAATATTATCATATATAAATATTATATATGTGTGTGTGTGTGTGTGTGTTTCGAAAACACACATACACACACATACATAATATTATTATTATTTTTCTTTTCCATTTTCCTGAATTTTATATCATATATATAAAATCCATCTACCCTATATTGAACATTATATTCATTGAATCTTAGACACAACTTAGATTCATTGAATCTGGACATTATTGCTTGTGTTGGGCTTTTCTTGTGTGTGATTCAGTAGACCCATATGAAATTGGCAGTGGCCCAAGAACTGTACTAGTCCACAAGTTGCAAGTGGCTTCTAGCAAGACGTCCAATTCATATGAGGATCGATAATACGATTCAGCTTGTCATACAACCATGTCATGTCCCTTTTATCACACAATATTTCAGCCAAGGATGAGGCATGGATGATGTCATCCTCCTGTTCCTGACCATTACTTTCCCGATTCCTGAGTAGTCTGACAATAGAAATGGAAACTCCTTTTCATCTTAGTATGGCCATACATTTCTCAAATTCACTCATTGAGGGGCCCAGTAATATCTCTCTACTAATGTGAAGGACAAATTATATCTTAATCATTCACATTTCTCTGCATGAAAACCATCAAGCCCGATTGTAGCTTTTATCATCACCCAGTCAAATGTGACTTTTGACTAGGTTAAAGCTTAACGACTCTCATATAGAAATCTATGATGATCTCAGGTCAAAGGGCATAGTGGTGTGGTTATACATGAGATAAGCTTATGACTTGATCCATACAACTTTCTCAATTCTCATAGTAGGTCGGTCCAGCACCTTGTACTCTTTCAAATGTATAAGACTTTGATTCGTATCTCCTTACCTTATCAAAGTTATACTGGTCTTATTTCATCTTTACTCTTGCATAGATGACTAACCAGGGACATTTAGGACAATCTTTATGATTTATCCAAGGATAAAGTTATTACAATAAACATGTGAATAATATGACAACAAAATGAAAAAATTCATTAAATAATAATATTCAAAGTACAATAATTGGCCCCTAGGGCACAATTTCCAACAGTTCTACCTTAGAATGATAAATGAATATTTGATTTTAAACTCAACCAGGAAATAAGAGAATAAAACATAAAACAATAACCAAGGAGTAAATAACCAAAGATATATTGATTAAGCAGAGATGTATTTACCTCTTAAGGTTATTAGGCAAATTACATCTTTTCTTTTTTTCAATATAGATTTATGCTGCATTTATTTTTGTTTGCTAGGTTTTTCTCCAAATTTCTTGCCAAGATCTAGTATCAAAGCAAACCTCAAACTAAAATTTCTCCTCATACAACAAACAATTATTCAATCATTCTCTTAACTAAAAATCACTTCCCACCAAACATAATTAAATGCTATATGAACATGACATTTAGGAGGAGTATGCATTTCATACAGCATGAGTGATAACCTGAGTTGATGAAAGCTTTATTTAGAAGTATAAACTTCTCATTTTCTTTGAAAGCAACAATAGCCAACTTTAAATAATTAAAACTACTTTTAATAGATAAACTTACATATAAATATTCCAAACCTTCCCAAGACCAAAAATTTTTCCTAATATAAGCTGACAAGAGTGGGACATATGAAAATGGTATCCATTCATTTTATAGATTATAATAAATTTTGTTCTTCTATTTGATGTAGAGTTGGACAACCGGTAAAAGAAGACCAAATTAGATGTCACAAACTAAAACACATTCCATTGGAACTGAAAAGATATCATATTGTTTTCTTCAATGAGCATAACATGAAAAGAAACAACCATTCTGTGACACTATCAAAAGGTTTCAGGAAAACAATGATGCAACATTATGATATAAAAGGAACAAAGAAACCTTCAAATGGGACTTTAATCAATAAAGTAGATGAAATGAAGTAAAGGTTATAAAAAAGTTGTAACACCTCATTTTTCGATCACCAATATTTCTTGTATATAATTGATACATTTAATGAAATAAAATGGTGAATTGTGATGTACATGCAATGACAGAAACACTCTAATCGGTGGTTATACACAACTTGGCTAAATTAGGGCACAAATGGGAAATTAATGTCCACTGAAAGGCCTAATATTGTAACCTAAATTGGAATATGAAATGACACAAATAATGGCCTTATATGAGTGTTAAAATTATGCCAATGAGGGAAAATAAAAAGGAAAAAATGACTACTTGGTAATTAATAATTACATTTTAGAGTATTATTACCAAGTGAAATTAAAGGAAAAGCAAAAAAGTCAAAAAACAATATGGCCTTGATTAATTATTTAGAAGAAGCAATTAATGGCAATTCAAGAGACCAATTTTTATTCCCTTTTTCTCTTACATGTTTGGTCAAATAAAGAGGCAAGCAAGGGAAATATTTATGTGGCCATGATAAATTCAAGAGAAGGAAAAACAGATGAGCTAAGTAAATTCCTAAATTAATTTACCATGAGATGATATTAAGGCATAAAGCATGAGATATTACAAAAGCTCCTAGTACTCCATTTCTCTTCCATATTTAAATCAATAAAGGGAATTGGGAGAGAAATAATATTTTTTGATTAATATTTAACTCAAGAAGGAAAAAAAACTCTTAACCAATCACAAGCAATCACGTGTTATTATTCCATAAAGCAAGAAGTGAGATATTCTTAAGTCTTCTTTATCTCCTCTTCCTTCTTCATTTACGATCAACTGAAACCAAATAGAGAGAGAGAGTTCAAAACATAAGAGGTGCTAGGGATTTCAAGAAGCTAAGAACTCAAGGTAAAAGCTTGTAATCTTAGTGATTTTGCCTTCTAATCTCTTCTCCTTCTTGAAATCCATGGATAGTAAGCCAAAACAAGAGATAAGAGAGAGAGAGAGGGCATCAGATGTTGAGGAGAGAGAAATTTGAGAATCTAAGAGATAATCTTATAAACTTGATCATCTTGTGCTCTATAATGTTGTTGTTGTTGTTATGGATTTTGCCTTGTTTTATAAATTTGGGCTGATGAAACTTTAAGGGAAAATACTGCCAAAATTTCCTCTAATCATGTTCATATAGTGTTTAAGTAGTTAATCATGTGATTAGAAGTTGTAAGGAAGTGATTAAGCAAGAGAAATAAAAAAAACACATTTTTCCTCCCAAGGACCAAACTTTCAGCCAGAAGCAGAACAATAGGAAATGGATGGAATTTGTAATTTTGATGATTCCATTGACCTTATAAGGAAAAATTGTGTAGGTATACATGAGTTCATATATTTGGATGCTTATGTTTAAATTTGGAATTTATTGAATTTGGAAGTAAATGTTGTTTGATTGTCTCCAGTGAGACAGTTTGATTGTGAAATGAATTTCATAGGTCAAACCTAGTCCAAATATTATAAAACTTGGTAAGATTAAAGTATAGATTTAGATATTTAATTTGATAGGTAGTTTGTAATTTTTGGACAAGTACATTAAAAGATATGGATTTTCAAAGTTGTGCCTTATTTCTGGAAGACAATCTAGAATAGGGGAGTTTGACGAATTTCTGGGAAAATTATGATGACATTGGTTAGACCAAAGTATTTTTATAAAAATTTAAATTTAAATAGCTTCATTTAGGCTTTGTAATTATTCAAATTATATTTCTCTAGAATTAATTATGAATTTCCAAAATTGACTAAAAAATCTGCCAATTTTCTGAAAAACTGTGAAACTACACTGTGTAGAGTTGTACTGTGCAAAACTTGTTGAAACTATTAAAATTGCATTAGATAACTAGTATAATTTAATTAAAGGTAGTAAAAATGTAAGTAATAACTAGTTACTTGTAATTAAATTTATAGGACTTGGTAAAAGCCCGAGCCCAAACAAGAGTATAGGACTATTATTGGAGCTAGAAAAGGACTCAAGTAGTAAATTTTTATTTCATATATTATGTGATTATTATATGTTGAGTATGTCATTCTTTGTAATATGAACATTGTGTCTTGGACAAGTATATTAGTCTAGTTGTAGTCTGAGACCCAATAGGGGTACATGTTAAGTTAGGGTGCAAATATGTCGTTTGACCTGGACAGTATGCACATAACATTCTATCATCTTACATGACATGATGCATTGCATATTTATTTTTGCACTTTATATGTTTGAAAAGCATGCTGCTACTAAGATTTGTCTGAATCTTGTAACATCCTTTTTTTTTAATGATTTAGAGGAATCAATACTGACAGAAAGTATATACTTAAATATAAAATGATTTATATGAAAGATTTGATATTTTAAATTTATTTTATATACTATAAATTGATGAATTTTAAAAAAAGGATGAAATTATTACTTAAAATAATTAATTATTTTATACATAAACTTACATGCGGATATAAGATTATTATGATTTTTGGAGATGATTAAGCAATATTATTGGAAGTAAACAATAACTAGGAAACTTTTAAGATTTTTTTTATTTTTAATTGAGTCACAGATTTTATTTATATGGATTCAAGTTTTAACATGTAAGTAACTTTTAGAACTAAATAAATATAAGAATGGCCCAAATGTGAGAAGCCCAAGTTGTTAAAAGCCCTACCTCATAGTTCCTTTAAATTTCTCTTCTCTTTCGTCGCACTGCTCATACTCACTGCCGCCACATAGCCTCTACAGTCAGGTATCCCTCTTTTATTCTTTTCTTTTCCTCTTGTTCAGTTCCCTATTTCAGTTTTGTTACCATTTTTATTTTCCATCTCTCTTCCTTTATTGACTTCTATTTTGTCTTGTGTGTCTTATCATTTCACCTTGATTCCCTTACACCATCACCACACAGTGTATTATGTCCCCACTTCCCTTAATACTTTCTTGTGCCAATGTGTATGTTATTCACCTTCCCATGGTCTTTTCATTCTACCAGACCCATTTTGTTTCCTTATGCACATATTATGCGTAGGCGTCATATTTGTGTCTGTATGTATACTTATCCTACCTATATCCCTCCTTTCACCTTTTTGCTTGTGTAGAATAATTTTAATTTATTTTTTTCTTCACCAAGATGTACAAGCTTCTTTTAAAACCCTTTTTCATATTCTTCCATCCTAGTAACTCCCTTCTTTATGAATTATATCACATTCTCATATTTTAATAATTATTGCTTCTGACCGAATAAGTTTTAGGTTCTCCTGATAACTATATATATATATATATATTCACAACCATTATCAAATTTTAATATGAAACATTTTGATTTATAGTAAATAATATAATATGTTTATTTTAGGGAGTAGTGATAGAGTATCCTTTGAGTAATAGAATGATAAATATATATGTTCAAAATCTTGTAAACTCTTATTGAGAGTTTTAGAGTAACTCTTGTGTGATCACTTGTAAGATAGGAAGTAACATGTAACTATGAATATTCTTCCATATACTTGTAAATTGTGTATGATTGTGAATAACTATCTTTTTATTAAAAATGGACTGAATTATATGTACATGTGTATGTATTATAAATTCTCAAGTAAATAACGTTACAATCAAATTTCTTTATAACTCATTTTTATACACATAGTTAATAATTTAATTATAATTAATGTATTGTTGGATTTTTGGTTCCTTTTAGGCATGTTTGAATATTGATGATATTTAATATAAATGGAAGCATAATTTATTGTACCTTATCTTTTATTTATATTTATTGATGATTAAATATAATTATCATGGCGGTTGCATTTATGATGGGTTGGAGTAAGGATGAATTTGTTTGTTAAGATCATTTACCATGTGGTATGCTATCACTCGGTGCACAGTGGATGATACTTGTCAAGGCCCCTTCTTCCATGTTTTTCTTTGGCCGATATTACATTGGAGCTATGGGACATGTGACACCTCCTTAGTTGTGTTCTTTTAAGGAGGAGAGCCATAGTCTAGACTTAAGCTTTACACCTTTGCCCGAGTGTATCTTAAGAACTGGTGATCTTGGGACAATCCAATCAAATGGATAGGTTTTTGTTAAACTATATGTTAGCCTACGGCTCCAGTCAGCGGTATAAGGATGGACGGTGATATAAGGGAGGTTGCATATTGCATAATTGTATATTACTTGTTGTGATGAAAATATATATTGACATAATGATTATTAAAATTGCAATTGTTTTGTATGAGAATTATGGTACATACAAATATATACGTAGTCAATTCCTTCTTTTTTATCATATGTGGTTTGCTTGTATACGGTAGAAACTTTTAGTACTTATGAGACGTGAAATCTCATCCCTTATATTAACATTTTCAAGTGATTGTCCTAGTAAGGATCAAGGGAAGACACCTATAGAGTGAGCCTTAAAGGCTCTTTTATGCTCCTAGATATGTCATTTTATTTTCCATGATCATAAGATTTTCGTATTTCATTTTGTTTTGTTAAAATATTTTAAGGATTTGATTTAACACTACGATGTGGGTTTTATTTGAACTAATTTTTTATTTTAATGATTTGGATGTTGAACATTCTTATTGGCAATATTTCAAACACTTTAGTTAAGTAGTTGGTTCTTTGATTTGGGGTGTTATAAATCTCATCCTTTTTCAAAATACAAAACTTTACAGCTAAATCTAGTAACTCGAAAGGCAAAGAAGTGGCTACCCAGGAGTAGAGTCCCCGGTGCATCCTAAAGCTATTGTAGTTATATGAGCTTGTAATTTAGTTTCTTTTGGAACACATTATATATTTATATATATTTTTCAAACCCTGTGGGGATTCTTCTGTATTGTAAACAAGTGCATAATATCATTATGTTTTCGCTATTTCTGTATGTTGTACGGAACTTTGCGCTTATTACTCTGTGAATATTAAAATGTTAAGAGGTTTGACAAAAGCCTATTCAACCCCTTCCATAAATTTATCTAATCAAGACAAAGTTAAGGTTAAAAAAAGCCTATTTTGGTATAGCATGTCTACAGCCAAAAGCAAGCATTGTGTAGACTTTGTTTGAAAAGTACAGGGGCACCAACTCAGAAAAATACAAAAAAAGAAAGAAAGAACCATGCTAGCCCCACTTTATTGATTGTAGTGTTGTAAAAGCCTTCTTTCCCAATGCTTCCAATATCTAATCCAATTGAACTGCATAGTAAAAAAGTCTGCAACATCTCTTAGGCCATTTTCTCTAAACATGTATAACAAATTTTTTAACTTGTATATGAGAAATAGAGGGGGAAAAATGGCTCGGTAGTTATGATTCATGTATTTGATTCTCCAAAACCTCTATCTCCATGTAATGAGTCATTGCTGAAAAAACAAAATAACAATGAACTTGATAAGTATGTCGTCATAAGTGAGGAAGAAAATAAGCAAGGCATGATCAAGTGCATAAAGTTAAACCATATAGCAAGTCATTATCAATTATCAAGTTCATAAAGTACAACTCCTAAATGAAAAAGTCAACAGAGAAAATAATAAAGTCCCAATACTACCAAACTAAGAAAATATTCCTTTAGGCCTTATAGTTAATTGTAATCACATCTCATGAAAATAACATATTAACAACTTCAAGAGAATCTCTAGTAATGACATAATGAGATTAGTAATTACAATAAAGAATGCACCAGCATGAATACCTCTTGCTATGGAATGCTTTGTTTGAAATACCATAACAAATATAAAACACATAAGGTAAAGGAAAAGGGGAGAGAACAGAACCGAATGAAAGAATGGAAGAAGAGTACAAACCCTTTTAGCATCAATAAGCTATGAAGAAAAGGGACCATAAAACTTCACCAACATCAACAGCTATGAGAATGGGGCATGAGTTAGGTGAAAAAAAATACCTAAGCAGATGTCTCTCCTTCTCTCTTGTGTAGGTGAAGATGAAGGCCATTGTGAAGGAATATAGATGACTAAGAGATAAAGATATTAGGGGAAGAAGAAATTTGATGCAGAGAAATTTTTGAAACCCCTAGGGCTCTATAGGTGAGACCCTATAGGAAAACTCGAGGGAGAAGAGAAAGAGAGAAGGAAAGAGCCTTGAGGAAAGAAAAAGGAGGGAGCATAAGTGAGGGAGAGAGATGAAGTAAACAAATGTTATTTTCAAGTAAAAACAGCTTGTGCGGAGCCTAATGAAAGTAGTTTGGCTTGTGAATAGTAACTTTTAGATGGTCTAAGTGGATTAGGATTTATGATATATTGATTATGCAGCAACCCCAGCCAAAGACAACCCTTCAAGGTATGTTTCTCATCACTCTTTTACCTTTTCTAAGATTCAATCTAAGCCAATATGCAAGCAATGATGAGAAAAATGTTGGCTATAACTGACAAATTGCTCAAATCTTCAACTACACCTCCTTAATTAGCCATCAAACAATCTTTGTAACTTGTATGGAAGGGTAGCTTTGTGGTTCTATGTAATTATATGTCAATATATATCATAATCATTACCGTCCATAGCTAAGGTAGACGTAGCTTTCATCTGAGAACCTCAACACAGGCTCGACCTCTCTCTCATACAAGACGACCAAAGCATCCTACTCATCGACCCCTCTTGCCCTAACTTCGATGCCCTCGTCCCCGATAGAGGACTTACCTACAAGTAATGGGGATTTTTCCAGATCATGGTGTTCCTACAAACTACTAGCAGATGATGAAGGAGGTAGAGCGGGAGTTTTTCCATCTGAGCATAGATGAGAAGAGGAAAGTTAAGAAAGGCGCCGGGAAGTTGATAGGAAATTATGAACAAGAGCACACTAAGAACATCAAGGATTGGAAGGAGGTGTTTTTTTACGATGAAAGAGAGAGGGAGAGAGGAGAGGCAAGAAGCAATTTTTCAAAAAAGAAATCACTATGTGGGACCCAATAACATTTGTTTGCTCAAGTTAACAGTTTAGTAAAATTGTCCCAATTTGTAATATTTATGTGTATCTTAGCACCCTTAATAAACTAAATGGTGTTAGATGCCCCTAACATAAAACATTATTGTTAAAATTTCTCTTTCACCCTATTATTAATAACTGGATGAGATTTATTATTAAAAATACTAAGACATAAAATATTATTGTTAAAATTTCTCCTTCACCCTATTATTAATAACTGGATGAGATTTATTATTAAAAATACTATTTATAATTTTATTCAAATACATTGATATCGATGATTATTGATACTTGATTTATTATTATGTAGGCTTAAGGTGCAAATTAACCTCGGAAGTATTCACAGAATCTCAATGTTACCCTGAAATTTTTTTTAGTCTTAATGTCACCTCAGAAGTATAAAACATAACAATCGCCCTTATTTTATTCACCATTTATATTGACCATTAATTTTGACTAAAATTTCTTACTTGGTAGCCACATGTGCTCTGATTTTGCCTCCTCACCTTCACACTTCATCCCCTCTCTCTCTCTCCCCCCTCCTTCATACCTTATCCTATCTCTTCCTCTTTCTCTCTCCCTTCTTTGAGGTAAAAAAAAAACCATCACTCCCTCAGCAGCTTGATTCCAAGATTTCCCAGGGGTTGATTTGATGGGGCCGATCCTCTAGTTCCTAAAATTCCAGACTTTTTGGTCATTTCGCCGACAAAACCTTCTCCTTCTTCTTTCTTGAAGAAAACGGAGGCCTTTTCGCAATCCAACCCTATCATACACATTTTGAAAGTAATATCAGTCGTTGTCGTCTGATTTTTTATCAATGGTGAATTGGTTGTATCTTTGCAAGCCAACTAAATGTGCTAGTCATGATTTGGAATAGTAGGATCGTCGATGACATAAGCATTTAAGATTGTCGAAGTCTTTGTTCAGATCGGCAACTTCCTCGCATAAGCTGTGGTGAGAGGAAGGCTGGAAGGTCAGGAATATTAGGAGTGATTCTAAGAGCTTTAAGATTGAGATTTGACATAGAACTTGCAATTGATGAACAAGTGGAATAAAAAATGTAGACCTTCAAAAAACACATTTTGGTTTATCGTTACTCTGTGGTAGATCAATAATAAAAAAATAAGACATTCCATTATCTTAAAAGCTTAAAACTACACTAATCTCTAAATGGAAAAATTAAATTCAAGTTGAAACTAATAAACCCTGTAAGCGAGGACAAGAACAACAATGTGAAACTCCTTAAACCGGAACATCAAGAAACACATAAATAGAAGAATTTTCATAAATGGAAATTTGCTTCTTAACTTTTAGTCAATCACTATCAGTGCCTTGTATAGGTGTGTTCTTTTGCATGCTGTAAGGTAATGCTTAGTTTGCAGCCACATGACGATGGAAAAAAAGAGTGAGAGTGATTCTGCAAGCTTCATGATTGGCTTTATGGACAAGAGAAGCTTCGTTATGCCACAAGTTTTGAGAATGATCTTCAAAGGGTACACAAAGAGGATCAATTCGGAGAACACATAAGAGTCGAGTTCAGAATTGGGAACTTGTATTCGTACATGCCCCAAATCGTGAAAGTAACCGGTAAGTAGAATCACTCTGGCTAGATTTATCTGGCCTCTGGTCATTGTTGGAAGAAGTTCTAAGGGGCAACCCACTCTAACTGGAAATCGCTGAAATCTGACCAACCTCACCGCTGACATGGAGGAAGTCAGGACGGAAATACTTGACCAGCTGAGGGAGCGATGGTTTTTTTTTTCCTCCGGAAAGTTCAAAGGCGATAGAGAGAAAGGGGGAGAAAGAGGATAAGGTGTGAAGGAGGGAGGGGAGGGGGAGAGAGAGAGGATGAGGTGAGGGTGAAGTGGAAAAATCAAATTACATGTGGCTATATAGCAAGAAATTTTATTCAAAATTAATGTCAACATAAACAGTGGTTAAAATTGGGGCAACATTACTACATTTTTAATTTATACTTCTGAATATTAAGACAAAAAAACTTTCAGTGTAACATTGAGACTCCATAAATACTGTAATATCTTAAATTTTGGGACTAGAGGCTTAAGATTTAGCATGGATTAAAGGGGACCACTAGACCCCTGTTTGGTAAATGTCATAGTGAGGCATAGTATTATTTCCCAAAATTTTTTTATATCCTTGGATATTAAAAGGAATTATATTGGTGAGCTAAAGATCTTAAGGAATAATAAAATAAAGCAATTAGAAGTCACACACAATATAGTAAAGTGGAACACAAAGTAATTTTACCACCGGTGAAATTCCTGGTGTAGCAGTGGTGATAGTGCGACATTTTTCAATGGGTAAATGATTTTGAAAAATTATGAAACTTTCTAAAGTGAAAGTAGACTTATCAAGATTTAATTTGATAGGTCATATAAGTCATTTGGAGTAGTACACAAAGAGAAATAAATTTTTTGAAGTTAGCCTAGCGAAACTAACTATTTTCTAGGGCAACATCCAAATATTAAAATTATGAGAAGATTTAAATGATAATTTTCCAAAGTTTATATTTTTCCTTAAAACTAGACTCAATAAGGGTCATACAAACTTTAGAATAACTCTAATTAGACATTTATACAATTAGATATAAATTTTCAAAGTTTAATGAAAATTCTACCAAATCAAGCATTATATGTTAAAATTGGAATTTTAGACCAATCATAGCTTGACACATGGCAAAGTCAATTAACATCTCATTTAACCATTAAACCATCATCTTCTCCAGCCATTTTTCACGCAGAAAACCAGAAATGAGAGAGAGAGAAATCTGACCGAAAATGGAGGGAAATGAGAGAGAAATTTCAATGCTCCAAAACACTGTCGAATCGACGTCCTCTTTCAAAGTGCCTTTCAGGAAACTTCTTCTACTCATCACGAGTTTCATTTTTACAGTATCAGATTTTTGTTTGGAGATGGTTGGAGACGTCTCACCAGCCAGAGTATTTCCAGAATTCTAAATCGTTTGCGGAAACGGGTAGAGGTAAGCGTAAGCTTCCTTTTTAACCGATTGGTTTGTTATTTGGATGAGTTATGGGAAGGCTAGGTACTATTTATGGCTGATTTTAAAGGATGTTTTTAATGACTAAACAATGTTCAAAAGATGTCTAAATAGCTAATCATTTGATTAGAAGTAGAAAGGAAGATATGAAGCCAAAGAAAACAGGAAACCGACAAACTCTTCCTGAAAACTTTGATTTTCTGTTCTGGTTGTTTCTTGGGGAAGGAGTAGAAATTTGATGATTTTGATGCTTCTATTGGCTTTAAGAGGAAAAATTGTATAGGTATGCAAGTGTTCATGAATTTTGGATGCTTGTATATGAATTTGGGAAATTATGAAGTATATGTGTGCATATTGCTTAATCTGCCCTGTATGGCAGTAAGTGTGGGACATGATATTTCAAAGTCTAAACCTTGTCCAAAAATTCTAAATATTTTCATGATTAAATTAAATACATGGAGTTTAAATTTTATAGGTAGTTTGTACTTTTTTGATAAGTATAGTAGGATATATGAATTGTTGAAGATATGCCCTGTTTTCGGAAAAGAATCTGAAATAGTGATGTTGTGCGAAATTTTTCATAGGGAAAACCTTATCCAAAAATTATGAAATTTTCCATAATTAAATTAGAGATATATTTATTTAATTTTATAGGTATTTTGTAATTTTTGGACAAGTATGCTAAAATATGTGATTTTTCAAAGTTATGCCCTACTGCTGGAAGAACATATGAAACAGTTGGTGTTTGGAAAAATTATGGGAATGTTGTGGTTGTGGCGTTTAAATTGAATATTTTTATGTGAAACTAGACTGAAGTATCTTTGTATAGAGTTTTGAACCACCTCATTTAAAATTTTTTGGAATTAGTTATGATTTTTTCAAAGTTAGGGGAAAAATCTGTCAGCTTTATGTCTTATGTGAATTTAATACTTAATGGCACAAATGCAATTAGTATGAATTCCAAGGGTGTAATTTTTGGACAAGTGTGCTAAAATATGTGATTTTTCAAAGTTATGCCCTACTGCTGGAAGAACATCTGAAACAGTTGGTGTTTGGAAAAATTATGGGAATGTTGTGGTTGTGGCGTTTGAAATTGAGTATTTTTATGTGAAACTAGACTGAAGTATCTTTGTATAGAGTTTTGAACCACCTCATTTAAAATTTTTTGGAATTAGTTATGATTTTTTCAAAGTTAGGGAAAAATCTGTCAGCTTTATGTCTTATGTGAATTTAATACTTAATGGCACAAATGCAATTAGTATGAATTCCAAGGGTGAAAGAAATCATTTAGGCCTAATGTGGCCAATTGAGAATTTACTTTTCATGGCCTAATGATGTCATTACTTATCTAGGGCTATAAAGTGATAAAGAAGAAGCTATGGTTGGAATATCAAGGTACAAGAGGAGGAGACAAAGTCCAAGAGGTAGTGAACTTACATTGCTTGCATATATATTATATGTATGTTTGTGCATTGTGTTTATGTGACTGCTTTGCCTAATTATGTTGAACATGTTTGTTGATTGAAGCTCTGTGATGTTTATATGATGGCCATGAATATGTATAACATTGAGCATGTAGATGTTATTATTGGCATGATTTTATGAATGACAAGCATATCATGCATTAACTATATATCTTACATGCATAGTGGTAATGTTTACTATTGAGATTTCTTCGAATCTCACTCTCCCCAAACCAACCATTTAGACAGGTGGAGAATACCTGGAGATATGCAAGGAGGAACTCCAAAGGTGAAGGGTGAATCGTAGGGCAAGGCACTACCTTTTGTATTTGGTGTAAACATTCGATATTTTGTGATTATACATTTGATATGTATGTATATGGATGTGTGAATGAAGTTTAGCAGAGAACAGCTCTAAAAGAGCTGCTCTAATTAAATTAAAGGTAAAATGCTCGCATATACTCTGATACAATAAAATTATGAGCCAATGAGTTTTGATGATGTGGTGAAAGTTGTAAAAATGTTGAAAAGTTTTTGTTTACTTCTGAAAAACCCTCTCAACCCTAGGTTCAACTCTTGAGTTGAGATTGAGAATTTGTGAACATTTTCAAGAGTTGAGTAATCCAGATTCGAATCATGGTCTCACGAACGATTTCACTACTCATTTAAACTCATCTAGGGCTATTGGAAATAAGGTATTACAAATACTTTCAGGAAGATGTACACCTTAACCCTATTATATATGATCGATATCAATGATGATATATATATATATATATATATATATATATATATATATATAGGGCAAAGATATAAATTTAGCAGTGAACAATTTTGCTATGAGTATCCATAAGAATTAATTATTTTTGTATGCAAAAGTATACATAAACAATTTATTTGAGAACAAATATAACAACGCTGTTAAAAAGACTTAACTTCCGTTACTTTTTGTACTATAGATCTCACAAGTCTTCTCTTTCTATTATTTTAATATTTTTTGGTGGGAAAATATCACTTAGATCGCATGAAAACAATTTTATTTCAGTTAACCCTCCAAAAGATTCTAAAATTTCACTACACTCTCTTGGGTGAAAATGAAATTAAGTTTTTTTAGTGAAAAAATAATACTTTATTTTTTTATAAGAGCATTTACAAGACAAATATAGGCATTTTTAAGACAAATGAAGACATTTACAAAAACAAATAAAATAATTTAAAAAAACTAACGAATTAAAAAGAACATTTTGGCCATTCACAAGAAAAATAAGAGAATTCACAAGACAAATAAATACATTTACAAAACAATTAAAATGGATTTAAGAGAATCTAAGAAGTTAAAGTTTTTTTTACAAGTCAAATATAGATATTTACAAGACAAACATGTGAATGACCCATGTCTTTGTTTGTTTTAAAAATATTCATGTTTATCTTATAAATGATGTTATGAAAAAAAAAGTAAAATAAGGATATTATTGTCTTTTTACTAACAAATTTTAATTCCATTTTAACCTAACGGAGTGCAAAGAAATTTCAAAATCTTTTGGGATTTAACTGAAATGAAATCATGGAGTCTAAGTAATATTTTTTCTATTAAAAATATTAAAATAATAGAGAGAAAATGGTAGTGAAACTCACATTGTAAAAAGTAACGGAAGTTAAGTCTCCTTAATGATGTTATTATATCAATTCCTAAATAAATTTTTTATGTCTATTTTTATACAAAAAATAATAATTAATATTTATAAGTGCTTATAATAAAATTATTCATTATTAAATTTATCCGTTCAGCCCCTGCACTTCGCCCCCGCCCCCTTCACGCGCGTACACATAGAAATAGATCCATTGGTTCTGGTTCATGACTTCACGTTCTAGTTTTCAAGTGTTGGCCATTGGTATGTTATGGTGTATATTGGTCTTACGTGCTTATCCTCCTTTATTTTAAGACTGCCCCGCCACTGCTATTCAAACATTTTTTTTTCTAATTTTAAATATAAAATCTGAATAAATAATTTATAAAGATTAGTAAAAATAGTTAAGTTAATCATTTATAAATAAATAAAAATTGTGTTGGTTTACTAAAATAGCGTTTATGAAAAAAAAAGGATAAATTTAGAACACAAAATATATTAAAATACTTCCTCCTATATTTAATAAAAGACATATTTGGGTATTAAATATTTATCCTAAATATAAGACATACTTCTCATACTTGTAAATCTTTTTTTTTAATTTATCATTATTAATACTCTCTTAATAATAATGAGGGAATTAAAGAAGATGAGTATGATGTTTTAAAAAATATATATCATATTAGCTAATTTAACTAACTTTCTTAATCTAATCAAATTAGATAAATATATCTTATATTCAGGATTAGAGGGAATATTACATCTAAGACCAAAAACAAACTCACCAACTAATTTTTATATTTAGGATGAGAGTTATTTTTATTTTTTAATAAATATAATATTGATGTGTCGGGGACCCAAGGAGCTCTAATGTCCTTGAGAAATGAAGCTCACGGTAAACCATGACTTATTTGAGAGATCATTCACTCTAGAGAGAAAGAATCAAAGTTCATCTCGTTTTGTTTCCTATGGTGAATATTCTATTTCCCAGCAGACCTCCTTCCTATTTTTACCAATTCTATTTTTGAACAATTTTTAATTATCTGTTTAAAGAAAAATGTATTTGTTATATATATATATATATATATATATATATATATATATATATATATATATTATAAACAATAAACAAAATACCAAAATTAAAAGAAGAGTGACAACTAACCTGGATCCTTCCCTCCATGATCATGCCATGTTTGTGTTAAATTAAGATTTGAATTATTTAATATGAATTTGAATTTATTGTTCTACATTTCAGCGTTTTTATTTTTATTTTTATTTTTATTTTTTATAATTTAACTTGTTATTTTTGTACGTTAGCTCAAATTTTTTTTTTCCGTAACAGAACGTTAGCTCAAATATTGGTCTTTACTATTATGTATATTGTATTACTTGTAAAATAAAATAGCTAAATTATATAACAATAGAAAATAAATTTTTAATTTATTGTCCGCAAAAAGCAGTTGAACATAAGTTTGCTTCTTCTCTTATTCCCCCCCCCCCTTAAAACAACTGGAAAAGACATGCCACAGTTTTAAACACAAGTAACTTCTAACTAATTAGAGTTAGAGTGTCAGTTGCTCAGCCAGCTACCTCTCAGGCCCTTCCCATATGATTTTTTTATTATTAAATTTTATATAAAATAAATGATATTTTAATATCTTATAAATAAAAAATAGAATTGTGTTCAATTTTTAATAATTCTTTTAAACAATTAAAGACTCTAAAATTGTGTAGTTTCTTTTTAATTTAGAATCTTAAAAATTATAAAAAAATAAAAACAACTTCATTTTCTGCCTATAAAATATTAAAATATTACTCAATTCAAATAGAGAAGGCGGGTCTTGGCGCAACTGGTGGATGCGCTGACTTTTCACCCCCAGGTCCAAGGTTCGAGCCCTGAAAATAGCCTCTTAGCAATATATCAGGGTAATGTTGTGTGTATATAGGGTCTCCTTCTCCTGAACCCGTATTATGCGGGAGCCGCTTGGCACTGGGGTCCGCCTACTCAATTCAAATAGAATCTAATAATTAAAAGAATCAGGAAAAAACATCTTAGAAGGGTTCCAAAATTGAAGGGCAACTGATACCCCAAGTCCAACTAATTTACACATACAAATAAAAATAGTTAAAAATATTAGTTATCATAAAATTCAAGTAATTTTTAATATTAGCTTTATTATACTTTACTCTAATGCTATTATATTAGTCGATACTCTCTTACTACGCGAGCATATATAGAAAAATTTAATACCCATGAGGACAAAAGGATACATTCTAGAAGGTGCTAGGTAACAATACTTGAGTTATTTTTAAATGATGATGGTTTAAATAAAATATTATTTTCTTACAAAAATAATAGTTAAGAAATTATCATTTTAAAAAAATAAATGATCTAATTAGTTCCTCTAGCTAAGCAAAGTGCTTGGCAGGTTTGGAGTTGAAGTTATATAACCACACAGAGTCACACCTGCATTGTCACAGTTGAATTTTAAAAATCCAATGGCACAACGTTCATGTGTGTTTACCGCATTTAATGGATCACTGACTTGAAGCGCAAAAAGCATCTCTTCTCCCACATGCCAATTCTTTAAATGCGTGTACTCTTCTTACGAGGGAGTTTCTCACATGTACGCACACGATTAACAATAATCTCTGCACATTTTTGTTTCATATTTCTCTTGTAGATCCAATTTCAAAGTTTCAAGTTACTACTTGATCACCAAAAACGGAATTGAAGACGACAAGCCAATATATCTTCGTTGAATCTAAGCTCTCTTCAAGATCATCGCGCGCGATTCTGCTGCTCAAGGTGCGTGATACTGTTACTCTACTAGTTATGAATCTGATATAATATAATAACTTGATTCAAAATTACTGCTCAAGGTGCGTGACACTGAGGTTATTTCAGTGAATTAACGATGATATTTGGACGATTCCTTACTTTTTGAAGCAAATTTAGTGATTAGGAACAAATTAATAATGTACATTAAGTTCTGATTCGGTATGTCTATATATACGTGATTCATGGAGAGAAGACCCCGTGAGCAAACCTGTTTGTTATTCTTCCTCCTACTCTGTTCCTTAATTACCAAATTTTGACTTGTAGCTCTTTGAACTCAGATTCTTGCATAAACTTTTGTTCAATCGTAGTGTTCATACATCAATTTTCACATCTGATGCTAGGAAATAAAGCATCTCTGTCTTTGAATGGATCAATATTGTGCAGAATGTTAATATGAACACATTAGTGTATATACAATCATGTATCTAGTGACTAACACATGGTTACGTACATTTGGTCAAGCTTTGATATGGTTTATCAGTTTTAGTTCACAAGGTATTTGTTCATATGCCTTGCAGAGATTCTTGCTGCATATCTCCTTGGGAAACAAACTTGAGTTCCAGATTTGATAACAATAATGAACAATTTCAAGTTAGGTGTGGATTTGGTTGGTGCTCACAACCTTTTACCTAAAGATGGGCAAGGGTCATCAAATGCATTTGCAGAACTTTACTTCGATGGCCAGAAGTTTCGTACAACCATTAAAGAAAAAGATCTGAACCCAGTTTGGAACGAGAGCTTCTACTTCAACATATCTGATCCTACAAATCTGCACTATCTCACTCTTGATGTCTATCTCTACAACCATATCAGGGGTTCCAGCTCTAGCTCCTTTCTAGGGAAGGTGAGCCTCACTGGAACTTCATTTGTACCGTACACTGATGCTGTTGTGATGCATTATCCTCTGGAGAAACGAGGCATGTTCTCTCGTGTTCGTGGAGAGATCGGATTGAAGGTTTACATCACAAATGATGCAACCATAAAGTCCTCAATTCCAGCTGCTTCATCTGAGCCCAATAACATTACAAATAGCTCAGTTCATGCAGATGCTCATGCACCTGCAAATCCCATCACAAACACTTTGCCTAAAGAGAAGATTGGGGAAAGGCACACATTTCATCATCTTCCTAATCCGAACCATCAGAACCAAAATCACCATGATCATGATCATGATCAGTCTTCTGCTTTACCAGATGCTCATTATGTACCAAAACATGAAGCTGATGCAATGAAAGCTGAAGCAGCTCCTCCACCTTCTAAGCTAGTTCGCATGCACTCTGTTGCATCTGTACAACCAGTAGATTATGCTCTGAAAGAGACAAGCCCTTTCCTTGGAGGGGGAAGAGTTGTTGGGGGCCGTGTGGTTAGGAAAGACAAGTCATCAAGTGCCTATGATCTTGTCGAACGGATGTATTTCCTCTATGTGAGGGTAGTGAAGGCTCATGATCTTCCTTCCATGGATGTTACTGGGAGTCTTGATCCATTTGTTGAGGTCAGAATTGGAAACTACAAAGGCATTACCAAACACTTTGACAAAACCCAGTTTCCAGAGTGGAATCAAGTGTTTGCTTTTGCAAAAGACAGGATGCAAGCATCTGTGCTAGAAGTTGTGATCAAGGACAAGAATCTAGTGAAAGATGATTTTGTAGGGATAGTTAGATTTGACATTAATGAAGTCCCTTTAAGAGTTCCACCAGATAGCCCTTTAGCTCCAGAGTGGTACAGGCTTCAGGATAAGAAGGGAGAGAAGATAAAAGGTGAACTTATGCTTGCAGTGTGGATTGGAACTCAAGCAGATGAATCATTCTCTGATGCATGGCATTCTGATGCAGCTTTGCCTATTAACACTACACCTGCTGTAGTCTCCACAGTGATTCGATCCAAGGTGTATCATGCACCAAGGTTATGGTATGTTCGTGTGAATGTTGTGGAGGCACAAGACTTGGTTCCTACTGAAAAAAATCGCTTCCCTGATGTGTATGTGAAGGGGCAAATAGGAAACCAAGTGTTGAAAACAAAAACAGTTCCAGCCAGATCTTTAAACCCACTCTGGAATGAAGATCTTCTGTTTGTTGCAGCTGAACCTTTTGAAGATCATCTAGTACTTTCAGTGGAAGATCGTGTTGGACCTGGGAAAGATGAGATCATAGGGAGGGTAACAATCCCACTTAACGCCATAGAAAGACGTGCTGATGATAGAATCATACATTCTAGATGGTTCAATCTGGAAAAGCCAATCGCAGTTGATGTTGATCAGTTGAAAAAAGAAAAGTTCTCTAGCAGAATCCACCTTCGTGTCTGCTTAGATGGAGGCTACCATGTTCTTGATGAGTCAACTCATTACAGTAGCGATCTCCGTCCAACTGCGAAACAACTATGGAAGCCACCAATCGGAGTTTTAGAACTCGGAGTTTTGAATGCTGTAGGACTTCATCCTATGAAAACCAGAGATGGAAGAGGCACTTCTGATACATACTGTGTAGCAAAATATGGTCACAAATGGGTCAGAACAAGAACCATTGTTGATAATTTATGTCCCAGATACAACGAGCAATACACTTGGGAGGTTTTTGACCCAGCAACAGTTCTCACTGTGGGTGTATTTGACAATAGTCAAATTGGAGAAAAAGGTTCAAAAGATCTGAAAATTGGGAAGGTCAGGATTCGTATTTCAACACTTGAAACAGGTCGAATCTATACTCATTCATACCCATTATTAGTTCTTCACCCAACTGGGGTTAAGAAAATGGGTGAATTACACTTAGCAATAAGGTTCACTTGCATTTCCTTTGCAAATATGCTTTATCTGTACTCTCGACCTTTGCTTCCAAAAATGCACTATGTGAGGCCCTTCTCTGTGATACAACTTGACATGCTCCGACACCAAGCTGTCAACATAGTGGCAGCCCGCCTCGGTCGGGCGGAGCCGCCGTTGAGGAAGGAGGTGGTGGAATACATGTCTGACGTGGACTCACACCTATGGAGTATGAGACGAAGCAAGGCGAATTTCTTCAGACTGATGACAGTTTTTTCTGGTTTTTTCGCTGTTGCCAAATGGTTTGGAGATATATGCATGTGGAAGAATCCTATAACGACCATCCTCGTCCATGTTCTTTTTCTCATGCTAGTATGTTTCCCAGAACTGATCTTACCCACAATTTTCTTATACATGTTTCTGATCGGAATATGGAACTTCCGGTACCGACCAAGATACCCACCACACATGAATACGAGGATTTCACAAGCAGAAGCTGTACACCCAGATGAATTAGACGAAGAGTTCGACACCTTTCCGACGAGTCGGAATCCGGACATAGTGAGGATGAGGTATGATCGGTTGAGGAGTGTGGCCGGGAGGATTCAGACGGTGGTGGGTGATTTGGCGACACAAGGAGAGAGGATTCAGGCTTTGTTGAGCTGGAGGGACCCACGTGCGACCGCCATTTTTATTACTCTGTGTATGGTTTGTGCGACGGCGTTTTATGTTACGCCGTTTCAGGTGGTGGCTGCTCTGGCTGGCTTCTTTGTTATGAGGCATCCTAGGTTTCGCCAAAGGTTGCCTTCTGCACCAATCAACTTCTTTCGTCGATTGCCTGCTAGAACTGATAGTATGTTGTAAAAGTAATTGGTAATTAATTCGATCATGGGATCTAACGTGCCTTTTTCCTACTGTTACTCTTGGTAATAAAATGACGCAATTTTGAATTATCATTGTAAAACTAATGTACTTTTCTCTCTAATGTTTCTTTATAATACCTCAATCTTCAAAATGTTTTTCATCGCTAAGCTTTATATAAAATGATTAACATTATCAAATGATGCACTGCATTGACTAGTTCTATTTATAAGACTAAGTCTATTTATAAGTCACCATTAAACATGCAATGTGAATGAACTATTTACATTTCATGGGGTATTATGTATTGTATATAAAATAGGAATAAAATTGAAAAATTGTTAAATTTTTAAAAAAAGATTTATTGAACTTAAAACTAAAAGTCTTTTCTTAATGTGACTTATAAACATGATCATAAAAGTATTTTTATATTAAAATGTGACTTATTTTATGTAAAATTTAATTATCAAGAAATAAAAAAAGTGTTGATAGGTCCAGACATTATAAAAGGCATTAGGGATGGAGTCACCTTGGGATCTCAACCTGATTAATTATGGGTTTTCAAATTTTACAATGGTAATTAATTTATCCTTGTTTTTTTTTTTTCCTCTGTAACGTCATTATTAATGGGAAGAGCAGTTAATGACGCAGTTTGTACATAAGGCGTGATTCCACTTCCATTCCCACAGAAATCAATGTTCTTTGATAATCATTAGACCAACTCTATTATTTTCTCCAAGAAATTAATATGTAAAAAATGGGGCCAAATTTCGTGAGAAAAAGGTATTTTCCATGAAATTTATTTCTGTCAAAAGTGTGCTATGAGAAATGCCTTAAGTATGTCGAGGCACTAACTATTCTTACTTTCTTTATAACAGAATTTTACAACTTTTGAGCGTTTGAATTTCACAAGACTTCACATGGGATTTAAAAGCTCTTATTTATGCATTGAATTTCACAGACTTTTTATTCTTTCAGCACTTGATAAATAAAAAAAGTCTTATAAATAGTCATGATCATAGAAAGCAATGAGGTTCATGATATCGGAACTTAATCATAGAAAGTCATATCATGCTTAAATTGGAGTGGTTGTTTGATTTTGTACGAAAACAAAACTTTGAAATTGATATACTTGCCAAGCATGTTTTAGGGGTCAGATTTTTTTAAATTATTTTCATTTGTTTATTTCTTATAATATAGAATATTTTTTATTGCTTTCTCCACTTATAAAAAAAGGAAGTCACTCCCTCCCCCTCATTTTTTATAAAAGTTTGATAATCGATAGTTTAAAAAATCAGTTAAAATTAATTAAAAATAATAAATATGATAGAAAATATTTTTCCCCCTAACTATGCCCTTATTTATAAGGAGCTAAGTGATAATGCTAAGATGACTCCAAGTGAGAAAAAGTATGAAAGAGAATATATAGTATGAAAAATAGATAAGGAGAAAAAATATAATTAATTTGATATAAATAGTAAAAACACATTAAATGCTTAAACAACTCTAAGTGAGATTTTATAAAAAGATAAGGGAAATTCAAATTTCATATTCTTATTAGAAAAAGGGACCGGAGGGAGTATAAGTTATAATAATTTTCAATTAAATATCTTATTAAAAAATAAAAAATATTACTCCTGACTTTTAATATAAGATCTATTTTAATAAAAAAAATTAAAACTATAAAATAGATCTTATAGTAAGGATATGAGGTATAGTAACACATAAATGGACTCTAGGCAAAAATAATTGGACTTCGATATGAAAAGCCTTCGATGTAGCTCACCCCCTTTCATTTCAAATGGGCTTCTTCCATGCTGAGCCCATGTACTTGGACCCCATTAAAGAACCATGCATTTTCAATGTTGGATTGAGCCTTCGACTTGATGGACACGCTCACAAATGGAGCGGGTTCGATCCTGGAACACGTCAAAACGATGGGAGAGACAATCCAAAGCTTAGTGAAGTGGGGCCTTTGGTCAGATGGAGGTGGAGGCATATGTATTCTCTGGGAGTCTTGGCGGTGTCTCATGAGTTAGGCATCCTGCTTTTAGATAATCAGTCAGTCCAACCCATTTCCTAAAATTTTCTTGTAAAAAAAAAAAAAAAGTCTCCAAGATCACGTTCCAATTGTGACTCGCCATATGTCTAACAGAAGCCAATTTTTTATTCCTCCTAGTTCGCGTATTCTTTTTCTACACTCCCTCTAACCTTTCCCTTGGTGTTATCTAATGAATAAGAAAGGAGTGGATAGACATTTCCATTATTATCCTTGTAACATGCCTCCTTTCTTTTTTTAGTTTTCGTGAATTTTTAGTTTTCCGGTATTTGTTTTTTGGGAGAATTTCAAAAAAATACTATTTAAACTTCAAAATCCCAAACAGGTGATTTAACAATAAAATGATTTGTTAATTGCATTATCATTCTTGTTAATTCCATTATCGAACTTGTTAACGGGATTTTAAAGTTTAAATGGTATTTTTTTGACATTCTCCCTTATTTTTTCCTTTTCAATAAAGTTTGTCACATAAAAAAGAAATCTTAGAAATTGACAAAAACAAAACTAGCATAAAGAAGAAAAGAGAGACGGGTCAAATTGCAAACCCAACCCGGTCCAAAAACCACAAAAACCTTATCTCTAAATAATGCTTCTCTTCAACAAATCCAACTTCTTCTACATTTCTGTTTCTTTTTGCTTCTTCTTCTTCTTTTTTGGTCTTGAAGGTGTCATCCATATGATTATAAATATTTTCTATATATAATATAAAAATATAGAGAATTTTACTCTTTATAAGTTGATAGTATATATAAGCCATGTCAAGTTTCATACAATTTACAAATATAGAAACCCCTATTTTTTTCACCAAAAAAAAACCTAGATAAATTAGGTCTTGAGCACATCAAGATTAATCCGCATAATGTGTAAAGAATCAATGAAACTAATATTGTGTTGATTTCAAAAATCAATGTTCCACAGAGTTTTCAGGATTTTGCCCCAATCAGTCTGTGTAATGTTGTTTACAAGGTGGTAACGAAGGTATTAGCTAATAGGTTATGTTAGAACTAGCTGACACACAAGAGGGGGGTGAATTGGGTGTATGATAAGAATGTCTGATCTTTTGTAAAATCTTTTCGCAGATTATTAACTCAGTATATATATGGAAGTATAAACTCATAAGCAATTATATAAATCGTATATGCTAGAAATATAAAGGCTTAGAGAAGAGAATGTGCAAACTATGATTTATCTTGGTTCGGTCCAATCGACGATGACCTACGTCCAGTTCCTAGGCTCCTCCTGAGATTTTCAATCCTCTATATTCTTGTTTAACTGGGCACAAGATAAGCCTCTATGTTCTTACGAGCAGCAACGTTCTCTCCTGCTTACATCACTGTAAGTCTTACGAGTAGCAACGTTCTCTACTGCTTGCACCTTGTAAGTCTTACGAGTAGAAAGTCTTACTGACAATTCGCTCTACAACTCCCCTGTAAGGTGATCAATCCTCTCAAGGTCCATCTACCTTAAGAACACTTCTGAAATACAGATGAAGTGTTTACAAGCTTTCTCACAGGGTGTATAAATGCTCACTGAAGTACAATGTAAATATTTTCACTCTCAATTATACATGACAAGGAAAATAGATATTAACGGAGAGTGTGTGAGAGATGAAGATTCATGACAGCAGCATGTTAGCAATTGGGTTCTCGTTATCATATCTGTTCGCTATAGTATTTTTCTGTAAATCTCTGTCTCTTCTTCTTGAATGCTTCGGTTTATATAAGATAAGTTGAGAGCCGTTGGAGCATTCAAATATTTTCCCGTTGTAAGCCGATCATGTGCTCAGACAGAAAGTTCAACGGTTATGCCCATTGATCGTGGTGCTCTGATAGATGCTTCAACATTTCTCGTTGATCTCTTACAAATGTTTCAGCGTTACTCTCTTTTTGTTTTGCACATTTGTTGAACCATTTATTGAATACTTTTGTTGCCCATGATTTGTTGTTGCTGAATATTGATCCATGTATGCCATATGATCGGTAGTGCATAACACCTGTAAAAGCACTCAGAGAAATAGCCGTTAGAAAACATCACTAGGGTGATTACAGACTTCACTGGCAGTGATCTTGAAAAACTGAAGAATCACTGGAAGTAAACTTGATTTCACTGGAGGTGATTTTTATAAGATAATATTCCACTGGAAGTGGTCTTGATTAAACAATATTTCACTGGTAATGATGATTCCTTAAGTGATTTCCATGATTCTGTGAAGTTTCTAAAGGTGATTCTGATAAGAAAAATGAATAACTCGATCTATCAATAAATTCTCTGGCAATGATATCAAATTCACTTAAGCGCAGCATTACTTCACTGGATGTGATTTTGATAAAACAATAAATCACTCCACTGCAAAAGCATTTTCCTGGTAGTGATCTTGATTTCTGGATGTGATTCTGATTTGCTGCCATTGGAACTGATTCAGATTCAGTGAAGAGTACACTGAGTGATCACTAGGAGATATTTGATTCACTGGAAATGCATTGGGAGTGATATATCAAAATAAACATATCACTTGAGGCATATTGGCTTTCACTGGAGATGTATTTTGGTTCACTGGGAGTGATTTTTAGACCAATGAAATTTTCTTTCGGTGATTTCAGAGCCACTGAAAGTTATATTGAAAATTTCACATATCACTCAAGTGATTTGGAGATCACTGGAAGTGAATTTTGAAACAGTGAATTTTTCTTGCAGTGATCTTGTCGCGCACTGGAAGTGATTTTGAAAAATCTCTTATCACTCAAGTGAATTCCATATCACTGGAAGTGAAATTGCAAACAATAAATTTTTCTTGCAGTGATTTGGCTTGCACTGGAAGTGATTTGCAAAATAACATAATACTCGAGTGATTTCGGTATCACTGGGAGTGATTTTGAGAACAGTGAAAATTCTTCCGGTAATTTCTGTGCCACTCGAGTGATTTTCCATCTGACGCATTTTATTCGAGTGATTATTAATGATCACTCGAGTGATCTTCCTGATCACTTGAGTGATTTTGGAAATCACTCGGGTGCTCTCTGTTCAGATCACTTGAACTCGCAGCTCCTCTTCCAATTTGACAACAAACATGAGTCAACTTCCATATAGCATAACTCTTCGAATATAACTCCAAAATTTACATATTATATATCAATGGAAATCTCTTTAAGTCTAGTTTCATATGAAACTAGTTTTAGCTCAATTGAATCTGTGGTTTGAGAGTTATGGCCAAAAGATCAAACCTGTTTTGGAAGGTGATGCTGATTTAAGTTTCAACTTACAACATTTATATCTCCTTCATCTGAGCTCTTTTGATGTTATTTCTAGTGTCTAAATGACGCATTGGGAGTCTATTTTCATATGCAACTAGTTTCGTCTCAATCAGAATTGTAGTTTAAGAGATATGATTGAATAACCAGACCTCGCTCAGCTGGACGAAAAATAGAGCATGAAAATTCAAAGTTCACTTGAGTGAATATTGACTCACTCCAAGAATTTTTCCCCTGTTTCCAGAATCACTCGACTGATTTTGAAAAATCACTAGAGTGATGTTCAAAATCAATTGGTTGCTACAGTATGCTACAGTGCAAAAATACGCTACAGTAACCGTATGCTGCAGTACTCATAGAACTTGAATCTTCATATTTTTCATTAATTCTTGCAAGTTCTTCATTCCTCAATCTCTTTCTTTCATTTCTTGACTAATCTACAATATATGCAACATTAAATATAGTAGTTAGTCAATGTAAGAGATAAGTATATTATGCAAACTTCTTGCTCTTAATATTTGACATCTATATTTGTCATCATTAAAACTAATCATATCTAACAGGTTGAAGCATTTGATGCCACATGTGGTCGCACCAAACCAATGCAGCTTTGTGCCAGGAAGATTAAGCTCTGAAAATATAATCCTGGCTCAGGAGGTGATTCATTCAATGAGAAATGTGAAAAAGAAGAAGGGATTTATGGCTATAAAAATTGACTTGGAGAAGGCTTATGATAGAGTTCGTTAGGATTTTGTTATTGACTGTTTGTATGAGTTAGGAGTTCCATAAGCATTTATTGATATAGTAAGGTTTTGTATTTCTACTGTAGAGATGCAAATCTTATGGAATGATTTAAGAGGCCCTAGGTTTAAGCTGAGTAAAGGTCTTCGTCAAGGCGATTCATTATCTCCATACCTATTTGTTTTGGTTATGGAGTGATTAGCTCATCTTATTCAAAGTGAGGTCAGACAAGGCCATTGGCTACCCTTCCGATTAAAGAAACAAGGCACAACAATTTCACACTTATTCTTTACGGATGATCTAATCTTATTCGTTAAGGCAATCCTTGATCAAACGGGGCTGGTTAAAGCATGCCTGGATGATTTTTGCTTGGCAACGAGCCAAAAGGTAAATGCTTCAAAGTCCAGAATATTATTTTCCAAAAATGTTAATCATAACAAAAGACAAGAAATCAGTTAGTCTTTGGGGTTTACACCTACTGCTGATCTAGGAAAATATTTGGGTGTGCCGTTACATCATAAGCGAGTAACATCTCATACATACGATTATGTGTTGAACAAGATGGATGCCTGATTAGCCAATTGGAAGGTTAATAATCTATCGATGGTGGCAAGGTATACGTTAGTCTCATCCGTGACCTTTTCCATTCCTACTTACACAATGCAGTCTTCTCTTTTATCCTTAGCAGTTTGTGATGCTATAGATAAAAGGTGCAGGGGTTTTCTGTGGGGAAGTGTTGGGGCCTCTCAAAAAGTGCATTTAGTAATATAGGAAAATGTTTGCCAATGAAAGGAAGATGGGGGCCTTGGGCTCAGAAGCGCAAGAAAACAAAACACTGCGTTTATGATGAAGCTTGGCTAGGGTTTGGTAAGGCGTAGGGACACATTATGGGTGAAGTTTATAAGGGAAAAATATAAGTGTGGGGATGACATAGTTCCCAAGGTTGTGAAACGGAATGAAGAATCTCAAGTTTGAAAGGGAATTAAATACGCTTGGGATGATATGTTAAAAGGAATAGGATGGAAGGTGGGGAATAGAAGAAGGGTACGATTTTGGGAGGATGCTTGGCTTCCAAATCACAAAAAACTTAGTAATTATGTAAGTGGGAGAATAGAGAAGAGGATGAGGGACATCACGGTAGAAGAAATAAGGACCCCTTTAGGAGAGTGGAATTGGCATGTACTTAGGGATCTTTTACAGAACTATATCTTTCAATGTTTAGAGCAAGAACAGGTAAGATTGAATAGTGCAGTTGAGGATGCACCGGCTTGAAGATTCACGTCTCATAGAGATTTTACTATGAGATCAGCATACTCTCTCCTTTACGATCACAGTGGCGTAGGAGTTAACAGGGATTGGAGGATAATTTGGAAGATTACAGCACCATAAAGTTGTAAAACTTTCTTATGGTTGTGCTGTAAAGGATGATTACTAACCAATCAAGCTAGAGTTAAGCGAGGTATGCATTATGATGTCACCTGCAATCTATGTTTGGAATCTACAGAGGGGATCATGCATGCATTATAGGACTGCAAGTATGCCAGGCCTGTTTGGAATCTCCTGGTGCCAAGGCAGTTGTGTGGTACTTTCTTTTCTCTGAGCCAGCTTCATATTTGGGTTGTTTAGAATCTCAAACAATGTTGTAAGGTGGTAGGAATTAAATGGCCATTTTGGTTTGCAGTGTCGAGTCGGCAAGTTTGGATGAATAGGAATATTGGAACTTTGGAGAATGCTTTAAAGGGTCCCCTACAGATTGTGTATCAGGTAAATGCAGTTGTCTCCTATTCGAATGTGAGCCTCTGTAAGGACGTCACTAAGAGGGAGAGGATTCCGTGGTAGCAACCTCCATTAGTGGGCTTTTTTTTAAATATAATATAGATGGGTCATGTAGGGGAACTTTAGCATCTTGCGGGGGTATTGCTCGAGATTATGAAGGGAAGGTACTTGATGGGTTTATGTTCCATATTGGTAATGGGAATAGTTTTCACGCAGAGGTATGGGCAGTGTGTTATGGGCTTTGAAGAGAGCTTGGGAGTTGGGATGGCAGAAGAGGATTATTGAAACCGATTGTTGGGAAATTATTGAGTTGTTGTCATCAGGGTGGTATGAGCTACACCCTTAGAGCGATCTTCTTATAGAAATACAAAGATGGCTAGATCAAGGATGGCAGGTGAGTATTAACTGGTGTTGTCGTGAAAGCAACAACACTGCTGATCAACTAGCAAAGGAAGCACATTTTGTGAGCGCAAGAATCCATGTTTTTCGTATACTGCCAATTCTTTTAGATGAATGTCTTTGGGCTGATGTAACTATTTCTTAGGCTACGTTTCCTTTATATATATAAAAAGGGAAAATTACAGTACAGTCCCAAGCAAACAAAAATATGAAAAATTGGTCCCGCGAAATGGCATAATTACTCTCAAGTCCCAAGGGACTTATTGGTAATAAATTGGAATTGTACAATTACCCAAATACCCCTAAAACATAAATAGAGAGAGAGAGATGACAAAAATATGACAGAAGCAAAAGAAGCACGATGGAAATGGAGGGAAAAGCTGAATGCAAGGGTGTGATCAAGAGGCAAGGTTGTAGAGTAAAATGAGATTTTGATGTCAATACCTCTTTTATCTTCATTACTCCATTTGGTTAATGCTTTCGGTTCAGTCATATAAACAGATTTTGAGTTTTTCTTGAGGAATGTAAGTTCTGGTTGGAAAAAAAAAAGAAAACAGATGTCAGCTTTTGTGATCATTAGTCTTTTTTATATTTGTAAAATATGAAGAATGACCTAGGTAAATGCAATGGATATGCTTTAGGTGTGGTTTTAATGTGTTTGGGTATAGTTTAGTATATAGTGTTTTTGCTATTAGTATGCTTTGTTTTTTGCGTTTTTATATGCATGTTTCTGGAAAAGAAGGTGTAATGAATGAAGATGAAGGTGAAATTTCTGTCATTATATAACCTGGTGGCGAAGGAAAAATGTGTTGTTAATGGCAGTAGTGACAGTTGTTAATATAACTGCTGAGCTTGTTAATGACAACTATAGGTAATAGTTAAATGTTTTATCTTCGTTTTAGTCGGAAAAAGGGAAAAAAATGTCATTTTTTGTGGGTATTTTCTCTATTGTACTTGTAAACTATGAAGGCAGATATATGTATATAGAATGGATATCATTTGGGTGTGGGTTCAATGTGTTTAGGTGTAGTTTAGCATGCTCTATTTTCAATGTGACTATGCTCTGTTTTTGGGTTTATTTTAGTGTGTCTCTGCAAAATAAAGGATAATAAATGAAGATGATGGTGAAAGGTTTATGGTTATACAAGTTACTGTGCGAAGGAGAAAATGTGTTGTTAATAGATGCAGCGATAATTGTTAATGTACATGCTGAATTTGTTAATGACAACTTCATGTATGCAAATCGTATGAGGCCTATAGCAACATATGACTTCCCTTTCCTGAATCCCTTATTGTAACACAGCTGATGACACAAAATTTGTTGCGACCACCAATCACTAGAAGGCCTAAAAAAAAGAAGGATTGAATCTCAATTTCAAACAAAAGGGTTTATCATGGTGGGAAATGTAATGAGGTTGGTCACACTGTCAAGACTTGCAATAATCCTAATCCAAGTTGATCAAACAGTCTTCCTAGGGATCTTTTGTTTTTGGAAAATGTATGGCATCATATTTTTTGTAAATCTCATTGTATAGAAATCCAGACCACTTGTTTTTTGAGGAGGTTTTGTCAATTAGTTGTTAGTGCCTTGTACATGCATTATTAGATGTAAATGAAGGTTGGATATACTATGGTTTTGTATCCAACTTTCATTTTCAGAAATTTCTAATCTAATGTAAATTAAGCTGTCAATGTATTCATATGTAGTTTTCAGTGGACGCACCTTGTGTTGTCAAAGGACGCCCTAGAAGTTGTTAATATATATGCAGTTATGTTTATATATTTGGATTGCACTTTCAATTTAGTAAATTTGTAACCTGATGTAAATTTAGTTGTCAATGTATGCAGATCAAGTTATTAGTGGAGGCACCTTGACTTGTCAACGGTTGCCCTTATAGTTGTTAATATATATGCAGTGATATTTAAACTTTTGGATTCCACTTTCAGTTATGCTAATTTCTAATATGATGTAAATTCAGTTGCTAATATATGCTCATGAAGTAGTCTGTGAACCTCCATGACTTATCAACCAAGGCTTCATGACTTGTCAATAGAGACTCCATGACTTGTCAGTGGTGGCTCCATGAGTTGTTAATGGAGGCTTCATGAGTTGTCAACCTAAGCTCTATGAGTTGTAAATGAAGGCTACATGAGTTGTAAATGGTAGCTGCGTGACTTGTTAGTGGAGGCTCTATGAGTTGTCAATGGAGGCTACATGAGTTGTTAATGGTGGTTGTGTGACTTATTAGTGGAGACTCCATGACTTGTCAACCGAGGCTCAATGAGTTGTCAATCGAGGCTGTATGAGTTGTCAATTAAGGCTACATGAGTTGGTAATGATGGCTGCATGACTTGTTAGTGGAGGCTCCATGACTTGTCAACCGAGGCTCCATTAGTTGTCAATGGAGGCTGCATGAGTTGTCAATAGTGGCTGCATGACTTGTTAGTGGAGGCTTCATGACTTGTCAAACGAGGCTCCATGACTTGTCAACTAAGGCTGCATGAGTTATCAATGGAGGCTAGAGGAGTTGTCAATGGTGGCTGCGTGACTTATTAGTGGAGGCTCCATCACTTGTCAACCAAGGCTTCATGAGTTGCCAATGGAGCATCCATGAGTTATTAATGATGGGTCCATGACTTGTCCATGGAGACTCCTTGACTTGTCAATGAAAACTCCATGACTTGTTAGTAGTGGCTGCACAACTTGTTAGTCGAGGATCATTGAGTTGTTAACGCATAACCCTGTAGTTATCAATCCAAAGCTAAAACAATGTGAAAAGTATATATGCATTACAAAACTTTAGCAGTACTGTTAACTAATGACAATGGCTATGAACTTCATAATTACAACAAACATTTGACGCTACCACAAGTCAGAACTTTATAACCAAACTAATCATTACAAAAAGTTCCCACAATTACAATGTCTGCACGTGAGGTTTACTATCCTATAATATGTTATCCATAAAATGAAAGTAGACAATGTCAAAGTTATCCACTACTGGGATATACAATGTAAATAAGCATCATCAGTGAGTTCTCTTCCTCTTATGCACGGCTTGAATCAATGACAGCACTTTTTTGGCATTTTTGTTGTGAGGGTGGGTAACTAGCCACCACAACAACCCAACCTTCATTTCATGGAATTCATCTTTAGAGTAGAAAGGCATCGTGTAATCATCTTCATCTTGCACGGTTGCATCCCACATTTGTAACTAGGATAGAACTTGTACACCACAGGAATCCCTGCACATATAAGTGAAAATAAGTTGTAATAGTAGGAAGATTTTAAACTAGAATACTTTCAAATTAATTTCTTACTTGCAACTTTCGCACAGTTTGCTGCACTATATTTTCCATCATCACGAAAAGCAAGCTACTAAGCCAAGTAAATTCATAACAAGTTTGCCACTCTCTTTTCCCAAATTGGAGGATATCAATGTTTTAAACTCTTCATAAGTTGTTCCTTCTTTAATGGTTTTTGATCTGACTCTTCCCCCAACATATGTTATATCACCATCTCCACTAACTACAAATCTTCCCCCTATATGAAAAAAACATAGTAGAGTCTTATCACGTGTGCTAGCTATTACAGCTGTCCACCTATACAATACAGTTGTCATTAACAAGTTTATCACCTACATTAACAACTATCGCTACATCTATTAACAAGACATTCTGACTTAGTAAATGAGGGCTTCCATCCATACAACTTTTACACCATGTTCATTATCTCTAACTTTTAATGAGTTAAAACAGCTAAAAATACCAAAAAATATAGCAAACTTTTCAAACACTTGCCAAAAATCATTACACCCCAAGTTAAAAATATAAATATTATCTGAAGTTGTTATTAACAAGTTCAACATTTACATTAACAACTATCACTGCCTCTATTAACAATACATTTCCTCCTTCACACAACAACTTGTATAACCATAAACCTTTCACCATCATCTTCATTCATTATCCCTTATTTTGCAGAGACACACTAAAATAAATCCAAAAACAGAGCATACTCATTAAAAATAGAGCATAGTCACATTGAAAATAGAGCATGCTAAACTACACCTAAACACATTGAACCCACACCCAAATGATATCCATTCTATATACATATATCTGCCTTCATAGTTTACAAGTACAATAGAGAAAATACCCACAAAAAATGACAATTTTTTCCCTTTTTCCGACTAAAACGAAGATAAAACATTTAACTATTACCTATAGTTGTCATTAACAAGTTCAACAGTTATATTAACAACTGTCACTGTTGCGATTAACAACACATTTTTTCTTCACCATCAGGTTATATAATGATAGACATTTCACCTTCATCTTCATTCATTACACCTTCTTTTCCAGAAACATGCACATAAAAACGCAAAAAAATAGAGCATACTAATAGCAAAAACACTACATGTTAAATTATACCTAAACACATTGATACCATACCTAAAGCATATCCATTGCATTTACCTAGGTCATTCTTCATATTTTACAAGTATAAAACAGATTAATGATCACAAAAGCTGACAGCTTTTTTCCTTTTTTTTTCAACTAGAACTTACATTTCTCAAGAAAAACTCAAAATCTGTTCATATGACTGAATCGAAAAACATTAACCAAATGGAATAATGAAGATAAGAGAGGTATTGACATCAAGATCTCACCTTACTCTTCAATCTTGCCTCCTGATCACACCCTTACATTCAGCTTTTCCCTCCATTTCCGTCGTGTTTCTTTTGCTTCTGTCAGATGTTTGTCATCTCTCTCTATTTATGTTTTAGGGGTATTTAGGTAATTGTACAATTTCAATTTATTACAAATCAGTCCCTTGGGACTTGAGAGTAATTATACCATTTCACGGGACCTATTCTTCATATTTTTGTTTGCTTGGGACTGTACTGTAATTTTCCCTAAAAAAAAGCATGTTTCATAACTTGAAAAATGTTTATAAAAATAGTTGCAAATTATCTAGATTCTTACCTTACTAACTAGATTCAAAATTCACGCTATTGTAAGTATTATAGTTACACATTTTTATGCATCCTTACCTTATGAATCTATTTTCATTGCCTATACTAATAGATCAACTGGCTTTACCTAAGAAGAGATGTCACTTGAGGAAAGTACTTAAAAAAAAAACAACAAGACATGGTATTGAAACCCAACTCAGATTGCTCCATTAGACTAACAAATTAATAAATCCATCTCCTATCCAATTTGATCAGAAGTTTTGCACATATCAATCAGGTTTGAGCACAAAAAAATATTTTTTTGGGAGGGGGGTGATTAGCCATATTTATATTGTAACAATTCTATATTGTTAAATCATAAGAGACTAATTTATACATGAATATTTTATTTTCTGGTGAATTAATATTTTTTATTTAAATATTATTTTGTATGATTAAATATAAATACTTTATATATTTTAATTGAATTATATTATTTTAATCACGATTGATTTGACCTCAATTCAATCATGACTAAATAATTGAGACTTAAATTATTGTCTATCAGTCGATTGTGCTTGTTTAGAATAGTGATTGAAACATTTAAAAGTAGCTTTTCAATCATGATTTACGGTATACAAGGTAAGTATGTGAGATGAGTTTTGTCTCGATTTACATAAATAAATAATTTTTCAATCATAATTTACGATATACACAGATATATAAATATGCGTATATTGCGATGCTATCTCATTTGAAGGCATGCACTAAGTGTCATTTTTGTGAAGTTCACATCACTACTATAAGATATAGATTTTATTACTCCAAAGGACGTCCATTTTTCAAAAAGAGAAATAAAAAATAATGGCGATGATATTTTGTAATTTTATGTGTCAGTTTTGACAAATTAGGCGTTTCAATTCTAAAAACGGACATCAAAGGTCCACCTTTGACGTCTTGAAATTAATTCCTTTGGAGTCCCAAATATTGCCAAAGATGACGTCCCTAATATTAAATATTAGGTAATATTCAATATTAGTTTAATTGGAAATGCCACCCTTTTGACGTCCATATTTATATTAGGGATGCAAAATGTTTGCCTTCTTTAAACTTAAATACATATATTGTCAAACAATTCCATTAAAACACACACCGACCTCTTTGCTCTTCCATTCCTCTCTTTCTCTCCCCTTTTGACATTTCTCAGTTTTTCTAAGAAGAGTTGCAGTAAGAGACCTACACTCTATATATTCTAATGGCTTCTTTCAGTTCTTTCTTCAGAGTTCTTGCTATCCTCCATGCTCTCATCATGCACTTCGGTGCCCCTACCTGCGACGATAATCTCTCTCTGTATCACTTTTCAAATCTAACATGACAGCCTCTATTTAAATTCTCTTTGCATTTGGATCTGACTCTCTTGTTTGTTTATTATTATTATTATATAATTTATTTTCTTTTTTCACAATCAGATCTAGTACGGTGTATGTAGAGATGAATAAAATGGATTTTTGAATTCAGAAGTTTGACTCAAAGTGCGCATTGTTCACCGTCACAATTCACACCACTGTTTACCGTCACTATTCATGCTTTAAAAAATTTATGACATCCCTTTTTAGAAGAAAGGAAGCCGTAAGTTACAACCCTTTTTTAATGGAAATAGATTTTAGATTTTACTATGTCGCTCATATAAACATCTACCTAAAAAGGATAAAAAAAAACCTAAAAATAAATATTAAAAGTATTTTTTATAATAGTACATATTCCACAACCATAACAGTCTCTTTTTATAATGGGTTTTATGCATGGCTGGAATTAGCCGTGTGAACATGGCTACTTATAATTAGGCAGCAATAAGCATATGCCTAACGAATCTTCTTATCCTTCACGTCTTGAAGCTGCTGGAAGGCTGTGCCGCTCAACCTTTATTCCTTTCACAGTTATGCCTTACAAATCTTAACGTTGTAATCTCAAATGCTCCCTTATCACCGTAACCTCCCGCGGCGCCGCGTCCCTCAACCACAAGTTCACACACCCTCTTTCCACACTCACCTCATTGTCCTCAGTTTCTAGATACTCATCCCGTGTTTAATATATATAAAATATATCTAAAAAATTGATTTTAATCTTAAATATAAGATTTAATTTTTTATATTTATTAATATTTTCTCAATATACCATTAGTGATACTCCCTTAACAATAATCAAGGAGGAAAGAGAATGAGAGAATTAAATAAAATGACTAGGGTATTTTAGAAAATACATGTAATATTAACTAATTTAACTATTTTTTTAATAGTTTAATCTAATCAAATTAATTAAATATGTCTTATATTAAGAAGAATATACTTTAGAAAAAATTGTTGAAAAATTCTTCACAGGTATTTAACGATCCAGGTCCTAATAAATTTTTGGGAAACCATTTTTGAGTTACCTATAATTTCCTTTAATTTTTAATTTAGCTCATGTGTGTATTTTTTCCCAATTAAATTTATAAATTTTACTATTTTAATACCATTAGCCTATGTAACTTTGCTCTGTTAGCACCGTTTGCTCCTTACCGAAGCTAATTGTGCTAATAGAGTAAAACGGAATAATTTAATAATGAGAGAAAAATAAAATAAAACTAGTACCAGTGTTAGAAAATGAAAGATAAACTATGTACCTTAAGAATGATATTCCATAAATTCTTAAATGGGTACAACTCATTTTTAGTAAGTATAACTTATTTTCAGTTATATACAATATATCTTAAATCATGTGAAAATATATTTCATTTTAGACATAGTTAATGATATATACTCTATTGAATCCTTAAACAAATTTTTAGTACTTTGGCTAATAAAATTTTGCAACGAGAAATTTTTTAAATTTTTTCTATATTTTAATTTAAAATACAATCTCATATAATTACTGTCCATGATCCTTTTTTATAAGCTCGAATCAAGTATTTTATATAAGTTAAAAAACTAAGGTTGTTTAAATTAGTATTTTTCATAAAATTTAAAATTATTCTCTATAAAATTTAGGAAAAATTAATTTATAAGTCCTTATTGTTTACCCCAATTTGAATCAATTATGTTTATGTAGTTTATTTTGTTTCATCTGAACCATTATCATTTAGTTCGTTAATTTTAATTTATAGACTTTACGAAATTTTATTTACAAAAATACATCGGTGTTGTGAGAATAATAAAGCGAAAGAGATTTCATAGAGTTCATGAAATTCTGTAAACTAAAATCATCAATTTTTACACTCAAAGATTAATACAAATTTAAATAAATTAAAATATAGCGACCTAATTTAAAATTAAAGTAAACAAAAAATACATGTGAATTAATTTTTCCCAAAATTGAAGACTTAAAAGAGTTTGGTTAATTAATTTTAAAGTTTAACAATTCGTTAGGAATATTTAATAAAAAATTAATGCTTTCTCAAAAAAAAAAAACGTTATATTATAAAATATGGAGGGCGTTTTCAAAATATTTTGAAAATATCTTAATAGAAATCAAGTTGGATTATTATTTGGCTCAATTAAAAGTTGGATTGTTATCTTCTATCTTAATAGAAATGATAAGCATGTTTGGCACAGCGTTTCACCTCATATTAAGCCCGATTAGAATACTGAAGCACGATAGAATTGTGTTTTTTTTTTTGCTTTGTTTGGTAACTTTATAGACAATAAGCCCAACAGGAAAACGCATGCAACCATTGTTTTGTCATTTCCTTACGTAATATGCATTGGATTCTCTTCTTCTCATTTGACCGTTGCACAAGCTCGCCGGAAAATGGGGGCCGGAAAACTGGAAAAACACACCGGAATCACAGAAACTCACTGGAAATGATAAAGAAACTGACGGTGTGACAGTGAGGGATAGAGGAGTGTCGATGGTGAAGGTGCTGGTCAATGATGGTGAGGCTGACGGTGATAATGAGTCGCCGGAAAATGGGGGAAAGCTTCGCCGGGAAAATGCAAACTCACACCGGAAGTTGTAGAACCTCACCGAAAAAGGAAGATAAAGACATGGTGGTAGGAGGTTCTGTCTTCTTTCCTTCTCTCTCTCTCTTTTCTGGCGAAGGTGGTGGTTGGTGTGAGTGAAGCTTGCCGGAAATGGGGGCCGGAAAATGCAAGACGACGGTGAAAGTAAATAGAATAGGGGAAGGAATGACGGTGGTCATCTTTGGTGAAATGAGAACTGATCACGGTGGTGGTGGTGGTGCGGTGAAGGATCGATGGTCTCTCCTCTCCTTCACCGATCTCCCTCCGTCTCTCAAGTTCTCTTCATTCACTGGTGGTAGAAGGGATGAAGAAGATGACGTTGACGATGATGGAAGGTCGCCGGCGGCGATGGTGGTGATGAAGAAATGCCGCCGGCGACAAGAAGAAAATGAGGAAGGAAGGGATGATGTACGTGATGGTTGATGCTGCCTCTTATAAAATAGTAAATAAATTATGTTCATTTTGCCCTTAATTGCAATTAATTTGATACAATTGTTTCCAACTAATTGAAAGGATTTTTGGAGTTTTGGAAGAGGTTCGCTATTTTCCAAAATATGCGAAAGTACAGCTACGAGACACAAGTCCGATTAGTTTGCGCTACTATGGCTATACACAATTTTATTCGAAAAAACTGTCCTGCTGACGCTAACTTCACCCAAGCAGACAATGGGAATGTCAGGTATGATGAAGAAACAACTGAAGAAGATGATGCTTCGTCTAGCAATAATTTAGGGAGCTCTTCAAGAACAATGAATAGGATCCGGGACGCTATTAGGGGCCAGATTGTGGAGAATTTGTTATCGTAATAAATATGTCCGACTTGGTTTCTGGGACTACTGTATCTTAGTACCACATAATCTTTAGTAATTACATCTTGTATTGCTTGTTGTATCAAATATTTTTTTTATTTACATGAAGCAGAGAAGCACTTTTACAATTTCAATCCAAACATGTTTTACTTATGGAAAAGCACTTATACAAGTTTCAATCCAAACATAAATTACGATTACAAATCGCACTTATACCAATCGCACTTCTTTATAAGCCCGATTGAAATAAGTCATTTTACTCACCGCTATACCAAACGATGGCTAAGATATATAAATGTAAACGCTGTAATATCAGAAGCTTCCGTGACTTATAACCCCGCGTTGCACATCCCTCAACCACAATTTCACATGGCTCTTTTTTATGTTTTAGAGTTTGTTTAAAATAGTGATTTTCACATGGCTCTTTTTTATGTTTTAGAGTTTGTTTAAAATAGTGATTAAAATGTTTAAAAATAAATTTTTAATTATGATTTATAATATATGAAATAAATATATAAGAGTAATTTTATTTCGATTTATATAAATAAATACTTTTAAGAATTCGAATCATGATTACAAACAAACTTTTGATTGTCCTAGACATTTCTCTATCCTCCCACAAATACTTAGTACAAGAGATTGTTGACTTCTGTCAGAAAGATTAAATAGTTAAATAAATTACTTAATTATAGTATATCATGTTTCATTATATTATACTTCCTCCGTCTCTTGTTATAAATTTCAAATAACTAATTTACGTTAATAATAAATATTATTACTTTTTCAATTATACCCTTATGTGTAAAGAGGATAAGTGAGAGATAATAAATACAATAAATATATTCAATAAAAGATAAAGTTGGAAAATATAAAATAAATGTCTACATAAATATAAAATGAAACTTATATTTTGGGACAACTAAATTCATAAATTTAAAGTTTATAATAAGAGACAAAAATGTTATCTAAATTTATAAGTTACATAAATTAGTTTGAAGAAAAAAATAAATGTTAATATTTTAAAATAATTTGTTTAGCTCTCTATTAATCTCTCAACAAAAAATTAAGTTTTATATTCTTTTTATAAAATTATTTCTTTTGTAAAATTTCAAAATTTACTTCAATACAACTTATTAGTTAGAAGAGTTTAGTTAACTAGTTATAACGTTTTATAGTTATTGGAACATTGCCTAATGAAAAAAGTTTAATACTCGTACTTTACCTAAAATATGTCATATTATGAAATATGTAAAGGTTGGCTAGAGTCTAGAGAGAGAGTATCTCATTAGTAATCAGGTTGGATTATTATTTCGCTTAGTTGAAAATTTCTGTTTTTAATATTCCAATGATTTTTTATTTATTTATAAGATCTAGCCTCTCCATTTCATTTATAAAAAAACTAACATCCTATATATCGCTTACATGGGAAAAGGCATACAAGGCATTATTTAAAAAAAAAAAAAGTTAAACCCCTTGTATATCATTTGTCAAAGGGGTTATTTAAAAAAAGAAACAAAAGACCATTAATTTTATATTATTTTATTTTTAATATTTAAAAAACTCAGTTAAATACTAATTGTGCTAAGTCTTATAGTTATCTCAGTATGATTTCTAAGCTAATTTACTTTGTCTTCCTTCTCTTATGTGATCTTTATTAAAAAAAAAAGATTAAAAATGAAAAGAGTGTTGAGACCTCCAATTCTTCATGTTTTCTTTTCAAATAATCAATCAGAATGAGAAAAGTATTTTTTTTATTTTAAAAAATACTAATATTTTGTGGTGATAAGTGAGATTCAACGCATAATTTCTCGTGTTATGTAAGGGAGGCATTGGTGGGAAAATAAAAATCTAAATCGCATAGGGGTTAGCAAATTAAAATTAAAATTAAAAATTGAACTAAATTGACGTGAATTCAGTTTTTTGGGTTAAAACCCAAACACACACACACAATATCTTTATATTTAATAAATTCCTATATTCTTCTAACATTTGATCGCCGCCAATCCTCGTTCAAAATAATATTTTAGCAAATTGCCATTTGCGCGGAACAATATCTGTTTATAACTTCTTCCTCAATTAGTTAGGAGCCATTTTTTTTTCTGAGTTCTTCTGCTATCAAAAGATTTGGTTATTAACCGAATTGACTTTGGGTTTATTGGTTTTGATTTGGTGTTTTAAATTAACCATATTCAATTTTTTTTTAATTTGTCTTTTAAAACCGAATTGAAAAACTGAATATAGCCCCTAAATGTGTGAATGCAGCAGCTGTCACACCCCCAATAGGATAAGAGATTGATTCCGGAAAAAAAAAAGGAAAAAAGAACGGATCGATGACGTATGTAATGATGCAAAATGATCCTGACCGTCCATCTACTTGTATGCGAAAGTAGCACATGGCCAAATGCCTGCCACGTGTAGATACACAAAGCCTCCACGTGTAAATGATCTTCATCACCCCTAGATCCTTCATCCGGTAATAAGAAACGGCGTGAAAGCACATCTGGACGCTATAAATTTGAGATCGCTCCATCGAATGTCTCTCCATGCTCGCTACTTCAATACGCATCTTGTTCTCTAGAAACAGTAGAGTAGCTTCTTCAATTTGTTCTTCTCGTCACTGTTCAAAACAAATCTTAGCTAAATCTACGAAAGCGATCTTCTTGTTGAGTCCTCCTCAGATTTCATCCGTTAAATCGAGGTTTTCGAGTCCTTTATCTCTCGCTTTTGGAACCGATCGCACCATGGCTTCTCAATCAACTCCTAAATCAGTCCACGATTTCACCGTGAAAGTAGGCAGTTACTTTGAATACTTTGAATCTCTTCGTCACTTCGATAAATTTGTTAATATAAACTTGCTTGTTATTATTCGGCTTGGCTGTATTATTGTGTTTAAAGTTGAAATGGTCAAGTCTTTTCTGCTTCCTGAAATTGTTTACTCGTTTAGATATTCAATTTATGAGGTTCACCTTTTGCTTGTAGGATGCCAAGGGAAATGATGTTAATCTCGGAGATTACAAAGGGAAGGTTCTTCTGATCGTCAATGTCGCCTCACAATGGTTAGCCCCGTGTTCTCAATCTCTTTCTACCCTTATTATCATCTTCCATCTAGTATAATACATATTACTGAACAGTAACTCTAATGAAATCATAGTCATTCCTTGGATGATAGTAGCTACAGGGTGTGTGGGACCATTAACTTTGCAGGATCTACCATTTATGTGTAACTCGCTAATCTCATATATTGTGTTTATCTATCTGTAAATTGACAAAATTGACTGAATGACCCTCTTAACTATTTAGTGAAATTGAATGGATTCTAATTGAGGAAAGGTTGTGGTTGCCCTTTACTGTTCAGAGGGATTGTAGATTAATTAACTTTAATCTTTTTATATATGCCTTTGCCGTTATCTTTCTTCCTATTACTTTTACAAATTTTAATGTTCAAAATTGTTTGACGCAGCGGCTTGACGAACTCAAACTACACAGAGCTGGGTCAATTGTACGAGAAGTACAAAGGCAAAGGTTTGTTTTTTGTTATGTTCTCCTCCGTACTTATTCTTCTTCATTTTTTCTGTCACTTCCATTGCGTTGTTATTCTTTTCGGTAGTATAACCCTTCAATACTTTGGAACTGACATGGAAATCAAGTTTGGTAATATGAGTCCATATTTGTATATATATATCGGGGTTATATCTGCCTAGTACCAGTTCTAAATTCCCGTTTAAGGTCAAACTGCTTACTGTGATATAAATTCTTTTCGTTATGCAGGTTTTGAAATTCTGGCTTTCCCTTGCAACCAGTTTGGCGCACAGGAGCCTGGAAGTAATGAACAGATAGTTGAGTTTGCTTGTACTCGCTTTAAGGCCGAGTTCCCCATTTTCGACAAGGTACAGGGCATTTGTGTATACTGGCTGTACGCATCCCTATATTCTTGATCATAGGATATGTTTAGATCTTGACAATAGCTTGGTGTATGCAAAAATTTAAGGTCTTAAAGCTCAAATCTTCTGTATGGCGCGTAAACTTGTTTCTGCTGACCTGTACCCATTATTCATTCGAAGTTGTGGTTGGAAATTGATTTTTTGCCCCATCTAATCAACCAATCATCCAAAAAGAGAATGTAAAAAGAAAATTATTAAGAGGAAAAAAACCATTCCAGGAGTTTCATATTAAGAAACTAGAGCTGTCTACCTCTCTGGTGGGTTAGTAGAGCATCTGCTCCCATCCATGATATTCCCCTTCAGTTTGTTGGTGGTTGTGTGGTATGTTAACTCTTGACCCATTCTTGCTAAAATAAGCATCAAATTGATATACACAGTTGTCATTCCAAAACTGTTGAGTTCAGCCAAAAAAGGGTGAGATGATCTTACAAACCGCATCTGTTATTTACACATGATGATCGAGATAAATAAACGCTACACTTTCTGTTCCTGAGAATGTTTTCTTCTAGTGCTTTAGTTCTTAAAATTATTTTTTTTAAAAAAATACTCCTTTACCCTTGGCAGATCTTGAAACTTATAACCTTCTACAGGTTTTAAGTCTCTTTCTACTCTAACTTGTGACTGTAAGTAGACATGAATAACAGTTGCAAATTTTGAAGGATTAATTTAATGTTTACTCACCATTTATATGCTCTACCAGTCCTGTTCGTGATATAGCTCAATCATGTTTACTTCATCCCGTTCATGAAATTATAGGTGGATGTGAATGGTGATTCTGCTGCTCCACTGTACAAGTATCTAAAATCAAGCAAAGGGGGACTGTTCGGAGACAGCATAAAATGGAACTTTTCCAAATTCCTCGTCGATAAAGATGGCAATGTTGTGGACCGTTATGCACCCACAACCTCCCCCCTCAGCATTGAGGTAAGAAGAAGACCGTTCTTTATAATGCTGATATTCCATTATCTCACCTAACATCTGAAATTTGTCAAACTGATGCCATTGTTTTCCTCTCTTGATATCTGCAGAAGGATGTCCAGAAGCTGTTGAGTGCATGAATCACTGGAGGAACCAGTAAACTTTAAAGAACTAGTTATTATGAATAAAGGAACGTGTTTAGAAGGCTAGAAGCTATTAATCTAGTTTCCTTTCTTTTAGTTTGTGTACCCAAATAATTGATGTGCTTGAAATATGCATGCATCTGTTGGTGCTTATGTAACTCTGCAAACTACTTTACATAGCCTGTATTGTCTCTGTTTTCGATTTATGCTTCTCAATTTCTATCTCAAGTCCTATGTTATCATATAATATTGATGGGTGATTTTATACCCGGTGATTCTCATTTGAAGCCGTGTCTCGTAAGCTTTAAGGAGGAAAAGTGAAAAAAAAAATGATTTTTGATAATAGATTCTGGTAAAATAGATTATGAAAAAAAATGGATTTTGATAAAATGAGAGTGTTTTGATATTATGATCAGAATAGCTTTTTTTATGATCAAATTATTAAAAAAGATATTAACTTTTGTAATAATTACATAAAAATGATAAGATTATATTTTATGTATTATATAGTAGTAAATTTTATAATAAATATAAAAAATGACATAAAATTATCTAAAAAAATTTATAATTAATGTGTATGTATTATATAATAAATTGTAAAAAATAATTTATAATAATTAGATATAAAATATTAGACTATATTTTAGGTATTATTTAATATAAAATTGAACAATAAATATCAAAAACTCTTTATATTTGTCTGAAAAAATTATAAATTGTGCCAAAAAAAAATGAATTGTACATATATACATAGATATATATATATATATATATATATATATATATATATATATATAAATTATACATTGAAAGTTCATAATTCAACTGTTAATATATAGAAATAATATAAGGAGCATTTTTTTCAGTGTAGTTAATACAATCTGTTTTTGCATTTCTCCTTTATATTGTCTTTCTTTTATTAACAAGTGATATATTAGTCTTAACAACATGTTTAGAAACCTTAAATACATCATGAAACAGATAAATTAACATTTAATAGTTTGTCAATAATTCAGAACATCGAAATAGATTATGAGAAAAAAGTTGCTAATCATTTTCTTAAAACTACACCGTTTTGTTGTTGTTTTAAGGAGCTGAACTTTTTTTTTGTCTAAAAAAATGGTATCTAATATTTTGAAATATTTTCTTGGACGTATGTAGTATCAAAAAATATTTTTTAAGTAACATGTAGTATTCTAAAATAATTTTTAGTGCTTTTAACTCTTTAAAATATTTTTTCAGTTGTACCCAATATATTTGCAGACTGATTGCAATTTTACCCTTAATTTATTTTTTCAGCTTCAAAAATTACTTTAAAATATTAAGTGCTCTTGAAAAAATATTTTAGAGTGGATGAAACTAGGTACAACTAAAAAAATACTTTAAAGTAATTTTTAGAGCTGAAAAAATAAATTAAGGGTAAAATTGTAATTAGTCTGCAAACACACTAGGTACAACTGAAAAAAAATATTTTAAAGGATTAAAAGTACTAAAAATTATTTTAGGATACTACATGCTACTTAAAAAATATTTTTTGATATTTTTTAAAACAAAAAAAGCATGGTTTTGGATAAAAAGCAACAAAAATAAGCTTTTCCCAAAACCATGGTTTCCAAAAAAAGAGTATTTGGCTAATTTTTCTCAAAACCATGGTTTTGATACCAAACCATGATTTTGAGAATTTGCCAAACACACTATAAGAGTTGGTCTTCATAAGTTTGGGATTTTTTCTATGTTATTTTAACCTGGAGTGGACCAGTCGGTTGGCTCAGAAATTGGAAAAATGGTCAGGTCTGGGATAGGGACTTGATAATTTTTTTAAAAAAAAATTTATAAAAATCAATTTATTTAATTTTTTTATAATTTTATATTAATAAATTTAAAATTTTCATTTTCTTATCGGTTATGTTTCATGTTAGTTCTGATTTGATTTCGGTTTAACCCCTCATTATTGATCGTGATCCGTTCAATGACTAAAGAAGTGGTTCAAAAAGAGCAAGTGTTCTAATAATTAGATGGCAATGAATTAGAGTCAAACTGATTCATATATGAAAAAAAAATAATTTTTCGGTGTTTAATATAATATATGTTTATTTAATTAAATTAAAGAAGTTGGTTAAGTTAGTGAATATGATATGTATTTTTTAAAACATATTAAGTATCTTCCTTAATTTTTTCACTCCCTCTCATATTTAATTATTATTAAAAAAATATCAATAACGTAAATTAAGAAAAAAATAAATATATAAACTATTTTTATATTTAAAATCAATATAGTTCCTAAATGTTGTTGAGGAGTATTAACATAAAAAAATCATTGATCCTTTTTTAAATTAAAGATGAAATTCATTAATTCAGTAAATAGAGATAAGAAGATTACATACGTGCTGCCCAACTTGTAAGTCAAAGATCACAAACAGGAAGCGATGGGATAAACATACAGAAATTAAAAACAAACAAACAAGATGGCAGCCCAACACACAACACATGCGTCGTTGACATTCAGCTTGAAGATCCACATATTGTGGATGTTAAGAAAAGAACTATACAGTGAAGTACTACTATAAAAGAAGAATATTTGAATAGAAGAGAAGAGTGAGAAGAGAGATTCAGGAGAGGATTTAGTCTTTAGATGCCAGACCATCCTTCACAATGTAAAATCAAGGTCAGTCTAATAGTACACAACCAAATGACTAAAATGCCCATTTATTTGAAACAGGTAGCATAGGGTGGGCACTGACAGGGGTGGGTTAGGTGAGACCTCTTTCCAACGTCAAGCCTAAAGGATGAACATACTACTTCTTGCAGCCTGATGTAGGTAGAAGCCTTAACCATTTCGAATATGGCAACTGTGGGTTGGGCAGGGCGTGCTTCCCTGCCTAAGTGGTAACTCCTGAGCCAATCTCATATGTGCAAAAACTCCAATTATACCTAATAAGTGGTATTATTAAAAACTTCAAATACATTTCATAATTTTTTGAGATATTTCAAAATAAATGTATAACTTGAGTCTTAAAATTAAAAAAAAAATTATCATATGTCTTAACAATTACATGACAAATTATAAAGTAATATATGTTTGTGTATAAATATTAAATGATATAAATAGGTGCAATTGCGATAAAGACTTCAAAGTAACTAAATTTCTTGTCTTTGGTCTTAATTTTTTAATACTTTGTATCATCCATCCAAATAAAAAACCACCTCCATCCAAAAAGAAAGGACTTATATGTAAACTACAGTGGATGAATATTAAATAATAATATAAAATATTTTCATAAAAATGAAATAATATATATATTTTTTGAATAAAATAATATGTGTGTGTGTGTGTGTATATATATATATATATATATATATATATATATATAAATTGTATATAATTTTCCAAGCAAGGCCAAATGGGCAGGGCACTACCCAACGCCCAGCCTTACCGGATAATTAGCCTGACTCAAAGATACCCAAATTTTTTACAGGTCACTTTTTTTGGGTTGGATTAGGTAATTTTTAACCTGGCTTGGATAGGCATATCGAGCACCTGAACATCATGCTCCTCGTGTGTTAACTTTTGGAAAATAATTTTTACGATTTACGAAATAAGTATATGAGATGAGTTTTATCTCGATTTATAAAAAAAGATTTTTGAAACCGCGGTTTGGGGTTTACTCAAATACTCATTAAAGTTGAAATGATCTAGCAATGCGAGATGGAATGACACAACCTGCTACTTCAATATTTGGTCCTTTGAAATAGGTAGCACTAAGGGAGCTACTTTGTATGAGGGATTCCGAAAGAAGGTGAAGAAAAATATTTATGAGTTAGATTTTAAAAAATTGAAGAAGTGGGGTTATAAAATTCTAAAAAGGATAAGATGTAAGATAATTAGTAAGAAAAATTAATTAAAAAATTTTGAAATTTTTTTAAAAAAATACCTTTTAAACTTCAAAATCCCGTTGACAAAGTCGTTAATGAGATTAACAAGAATGATAATGCAATTGACAAAACATTTTATTGTTAAATCACCTATTTAGGATTTTGAAGTTTAAATGGTATTTTTTTAAAATTTTCTTAAAAATTTTTAAGCCCACTTTTATAATTTTTTTTCCAATTTAACTCAAACCCCCCCCCCCTTTTTTTTTCACGCCTAATAGCTCCTTAAAGATGATCCCCATATATATGTTTGGTGGGTTGCCAATAATCTCTAATCATGAGTCTGCAAGAAGCCCAGAAAAGGCAACATAAAGGGCAAGACAAAGTATATATATAGGTGGATTAGACCCTTAACATCACACGTGGCAAACAGGAACATAAAACAAAACCATTAAAAAAGAGGTCAGTGGGGAAGCAGTTGAACGCGGGAGAAATAGTTAAATATGGCTAAAATATTGACAAGGACGTACCCGGATATGCCTGCGGAGGTGTGGATGGAAGGACGTCTTTGAACGCCGTTTAGACTACTAGGAGACTAGAATCTAAACTGTTTCGCATAGCAGAACACTCCAGAAAGATTTAGAGGAGAAGGAGATAGTCAGGTGCTTCGACTGGGGTGAGTAGAACCCAAAATACCCAGAGTCAAAGGATCGATCAATTCCTTCCAGAATGTTCGATTATCTTTGATTAATTAAATTATTTAATTAATTAATCAATTAGGATTTAATTTTGTTATCCTAATTAATTGATCTGGCCCATCAAGACGGACATTGACCCAATAATCTAACAAATCAAAATGCAACAACGGAATACATTTTAATCTTATTTGGTATGACTTATCTAAAAACATTTTTATTTTATTTTTATTTCAAGAAAAATAAACCTCTAAATTTAGAAAAACAAAAACCCATCTGAATCAAATTACAATGTTTGCTTTTATTAAAATATAAAAAAGAATTATTTGATACAAGTCACCCGCTAATTAGGTTTAAAATATGCTGAGTTTAGTTACTGAAGTCTGTTTATTTTAACTTTTTAGAAGTGTTTTTAAAATTCACGAGATAAATATATAAGAAGAGTTTTATTTCAACTTCCAGAAATTGGTTTTCTCCTTAATGTGATCCATTATCAACCCAGAAGCAGCTTCTTTCCTGGAAGAAACCAACCAGAGACCAGAAACCTTTTTTCTTCTCAAGAGCTCATTTTGCTATTTTTCTTTTCCTCATTATTGGTCAGATCTTTTTTCCTTTCTCTGTGGCCTGGTAAGTGCTTATTTGAAGTTTGATTGCATATTGCACCATGGCTCTTCGACTATGAACCAAAAAATAAAAATAAAAAGTAGAAAAACTAGGTACAGATCGACTATTCACTTGTAAATAGTATACTTGATTGTATGCACCTTCCCAATTCCCATTACACAAACCAGTAAGAACAGGATAAAAACCATATAAAATGAATTGTAAATATTTTAAGCTATTTATCTCCTATGCGTAAAATAATTTCGAATAAGTAAAACCAAACTCCTAATAGCCTAAGAAAGCATAGAAAATGTAGCTTTTTTCCTTTTTTCTGAAAATTTGAGACACTAACATGCACAAACCAAATACTGGAGGACATTGCCAGGCAAATAACAATACAAAACCCAGAAAAACAGCTCAGTAAACTAACACACCAAACTTGATACAGATGTATTAGTTTTCCTTCATTTAACCAGAAAATTTGGCTCAAGTCATAATAATCACTTAAACCACAGAATGTTGGGATTGTTACAACATATGTTAGACTTAGAGAGCAAACTTGTGACCCAATAGGGGGATGATAAGATACTAGCAGAGAGAGATGAGAGCTAAAATGGTTGCAAATTCAGCTGATGTACAACAACAAGAAGAACATGTGTATATACACACACACAATTTTTTAGGTTCAGCCACGGGTCAAGTCGATACCGGTATGAGAATGTGTGTGTGAACCTTTCAGGTCTTCTGGCCACATGGCTGATGCAGATAATGTGTAGTTTTGGGCACTTGCTGAAGTAATAGGGCTATTTAACTTGTTAGCATCACGCTGAGGCTGAGGCTGAGGCTGAGTTTGAGTCTGAGTCTTAGGCTCAGAATTCTTCTCAGCTTTTGGAGAGGTTACTTGCTTTGTCTTCATCTTAGCGCTTCCATATACAAAACTGCACACCACCACCTGCACCAAATAACATAACATCAAGCAAGAAAAAAATTACTCTCTTTGTTACTAAATGTAAAAGCTAGACAACTAATTTACAGATATTAAGGAAATCGGTTAAATTAGTTATTTTGTTACGTATGTGTTGATCTCTCTAAAATACGCCCTTTAATCATCACTTCTTTTGAAGAAAACCCCTTTTAATATGAGACCAATAGGAATAATTTGGAGGAAAAATTATAATTTTGAAAGGCAAAGTGGATTAAGGTCTTGCTTTTTAAGACCAAAACAAACCCTTCAATTAGTTCCTACAATTAGGAGAATAAGTAGTAAAATACCAATTACTTCCTCCGTCCCAATATATAACGTCCATTCAACCGAATCGCAGGCTTCTAAGAAACATTTAAAGTAATAAATATGTAGGAAATATAATTTGTTCTCCAAAAATGCAACTATTTATGAATGAGCAAGAGAGAGTAATAATAAGAAAAACGATGAAAGAGGATGTATGGAAAATAAAAGATGAGAGAGTAATTGGGGACAAAATAGGTCAAAGTGCATTTATTATTAAGACAAACTCAAAAAGGATCTTATAAAAAGGGACAAGCTCATTCAAAAAAAAAAGGGATATAATATAGGGATGGAGGGAGTATAATATTATATCATGGCCCATGCACCTTGAACGTAAATTGAATCCTCTTCATTCATAAATTCATGTGTTTGGAGAGTGTTACCGCAGAATGCAGTAAATGGGGCCTATATCTCATAATTACACTTACCAAATGTATCAATGCACTGATTCATTCACTTCTGTGAATATTAGCCAGTATTCAATATACCCATTTGGGACACTGATATCAAAACTCTTGGCCTTGTTTACTTCTATAAAATGTTGATTGTGCACTTCTCAAGACAACTTTCAATTGTCTCACCAAATGTGGGCATTTTGAAAGCCATGATATGTGAGCAGCATATTAGATGCCTCCTAAAAAGCCAGGAATAGGAGGATAGTGTAGGTTTTGGGGAGATGAGGCATATACCTGAACTGGGCTTGCAGCAATAAGCACAGCAACACCGCCACCAATAACTTGACCATCAGGGCTAGCAAGAGAAACACTCAAACCCCCTGTTCTATCATGAGGACCACCATCTTCAGCAACCAAGTATGAACCTGACAAGCATAAAATTTGAAATCGGCCCTGCAAAAGACAACACAACAATGACAGATTCAGGTATTCAGCTTGATCCTCACTGAGAAAAATCTGCAGTTGAAATTTTTTCAGAGACACTTGTAAAAGCACTCAATGTTTTTATTATCGACTAGGACCTATATTTGATTCTTCTGTTTCATTTTCTGTTTTGGGTCTCTCCTTTGAAGCCAATTTATGATTATCTTGCAAATCAACAACACCCACTGAGGTCACCACCACCAACAAGCCAGTACACACCTATGCTTCAGAGAGTCCAGTTTAGCCATAATTTCTCCTTTATCAGGTTGTCACATGGGTAAAATGTCTTGAAATATACAATTTACATTTTAGTGTAACTGCAGCAAGCTTCAATTGAGTCTATTCAAAGGATTGCTTAAGTGTGTGTGTGTGTTTCTGTGTGCTAATATAATGTGTGGGCTCATCATTTGATCTTATATAAAAAAGGGATTGCTTAAGTGAACTGCATTATGGAGTCCTGTTAGACGAGGTCGAGGAAGGCTGAAACGAACGTTTAATGAGGTCATAGAGAGAGACCTTTTAATTAATAATATATCAAAATCTGTGGTTTTTGACAGAGCACAATGGCATTGTGCGATCCATGTAGCTGACCCCAGTGGGATAAAGGCTTTGTTGTTGTTGTTGTTAAGTGCATTAACATTCTCTTTTATAAACTGACACAGGATCATCAGTAAACATTTTAACCTGGTAAAGCATATACTGCACAGTGCAATCACAACAGTAGAGGTAGCTTTAAGTAGAAGAAAAGGGTAGAACTTATAAGTCATTCATTGTGTTTAAAATACCAAAAGAGAAGGAAACTAAATAATGACGGCATTGCCAGTATAAGTCAATAAAGGAAAAGCATTAAGGTGTAGTGCTTTAACCTCATAAGTGAGACTGATGTTTGTTGAAGCAGGTTGGCGTAGAGTGACAGAAGAAACTGCACCAGTACCCGACATGATGCACAGAGCCCTTGGTCTTTGCTGTGATAAAGACAACAACTTTGCTACAATGTCCTGGAAACCAAAATAAAAACAAAAGAAAATGAATAAAAACTACCACTTAAGAAAATTGTAATAATGTGCATTATAAAGAAACAATTTTGATGATTAACATTATCAAGATAATAACCATGTTCATAAATTGAAACATAATTGGAATTAAATAACTCCAATAGGTATCATTTGTGCTTCATAATATTAGCAACCGGGTTTACTTGGGTGAGCTGCCCATCTTTTCCATTTTTATATTCTGGTATTTGACTTGAACCCAGTATGAGACTATCTAAATTATATTAAAATTCAGTAATTTGCACTTTGCAATTATAAAAGAGCCATGGTAGGACTTGGCATACCAGAATATCAATATTCAGAACAGAAATAAAGAAAGAGGCTTTATTGACTAAATTATTTTTCACCCCATTGATTTCCTTATGCAGGTATGCCTCCTGTACATACACTGATCACAACTTTCACAAGTTAGCCAATGTTTGAGACAACTTTATCTTCTTATAGATGCATAAAATACCTACATATTTATATTCAAGATTGAGAAAAAAACAGAGATAAATATATTAAATCATTAGATTATTATATTATATAAAATGCAATATTATAACTACCTCCCCAATTCCAATGGTGATAACATGAGGAGCAAAAGCAAGTCCAGCCGAACTGTTCATCCATTCACCTATGAAGAAATAAATAAAACATGCTAATAGTCCACACTCCATACGTCTCAAAAGCACAAGAAAGGATAAAACTACCAGCTGTATCAACAAACAGGATCAAGAAACAGTAGGAAAAGAAAGAGAAGGGAAAAATAGAAACTCAATGTCTAATATCTCAAGGGTTTTCATTTCAAAACATCCTGAACAACCAATTGATTGAGTATTCCGGACCCCGAACATGAGAGAAGACTACTTAAACAGAATTTCCTCAGTTTACCAAGCTTTATACATATTCAGGAGTTACATGAATGACAATCATGTTGTCTTCAAGGATTTCTGAAGCAGATTTCATGATTAACAAGCAACCAAATCAAAAGAAGCTACATTAAGAATATCAATAACCTGCCATAGGCTAATTATCCCTATAAAAACACAGTAGTAGCATGTTTCCTTCAAATGATTTAACAAAAAATAATTCAACAGCTTCACACAGAAGTGAGTCACTGGATATCTAGAAACTGAAATTGCTAAAAAAAGGGGAAAAAATCTATTTCAGCATTGAAATCAAAGCACATAAGCTGCTGAAGAGAAACTTCACATCTATAGTGCAAAAGAAAATAAGAACAATGATACATACAAAATCATTAACAAATGAAAATCCTAAGAGAAACATACCTAGAGTCGCTAGCTGCTGCTTCCTGCCAGAACCAGGTGGACGTCCTCTATTCCGCTTCTGGGAAGGTGTGCCTGAACCTGGGGTAGAATTAGCAGTTGCAGACATGGGAGACAGTCCAAAAGAAACAGGGCCATCAGGACCATATTTACGAGGCCTTCCTCTCTTCTTTTTCAAGGGCTCGCCTGAAGAAGGCACTCCTCCAGGAGAAGAACTTATGTTAAAGGCTTGACTAAAATTGCTACGAGGAGGCTCTACTGAAAATGTGGATCCCACAGAACCACCTCGGACATTAGACTGAGCTTGAAAGCCAACGTCTGACAAAGGTCTAAACCCAGGAGGTGATTGTTGGAACCCCTGGGCTTGTGTTCCCGAGCCAGACCCAGAAACATTTCCTCTATGCATGTAATAAGGAGCTGAGCCACCAGAGAATGCCATACCTTCTCTCCCATCCATGCATTTACTAAGAGAATTGCGATAAATACAAAAACTTTCTGGTGACTCTGCTCAAGCCCTCAACCCCAAATCTTTCAGAACAGAGCAAACTTCTCACACTACTTCCAGAAAGATATACCAAAACAGGGGTTTTGCCGGGGTTTCTCCGAATGTCAGGAAATAAAAGGCCTAATCAGTGATAAAAAGATTCAATTTTTAACCCAAAATTGTCGAGAAGAGAAGTGGATCCAAAACCCAGCAACCTCAGATACTTAATCAAGTTCAAAATTTTTCTCAAGTCTTTGCTAAAACCCGGGTTTTGCAACAGTCCGGTTTAAGTACGGAAATCTAAAACCTATCGGAGTGTATGATTTGACCGCTCAGGTGAGGAAAAATAATGAATTTAGAGCTTTAAATTGTGTGAGCAACAAAAACCAAGGTGAGAGCTTACTCATGTAAAAATGTAGAAAACTCTGAATCTCAGATTTAACACAGGAAACTCAAGCTAGCAATCTAGAGGCTAAACGAACACGCCTCAACACATTGAGACAAACAAAACCCTAGATTTGAAATCTAGGGTTTTGATGGAGGAATGCTGGGAGGTGGAGATGCAAAAAGGGAGTGAAGAAAAGACAAGAGTAGGAGTTGGGACTTGGGAAGGAGAAAAGAATTAAAAATGTGTGTGAAAGTCTGAAAGAGATAGCCGTATATTTGAATAAAGGGCCCTTAATTTCTTCAATGCTTGTACATATATGTAAAGCTTTTTTAAATTTAATTTCTTTAACACTTTCATTATTTTCAATTTAAAATATTACTGTATTCTGTCTAAAAATATATAATTAAAATTTAGATATTTTTATGTATTATTTTTTTAAATAAAATATTAAATGAAATAAATTAAAATAAAAATTTTAAAAAGATTAGTAGATTAGTCAAATTGGAGGAATAATATGAAAATAAGAAGAAGAAAACTAATAAAATTAAAGGCAAAATATTTAAAAAATAAGAAGACCATGAGTGACAGAAGAAGCAAAATTAGTGAAATTAGATTAGTTTCATTTTTTATTATTAAAACAGAATATTATTACATCCAGATAAATTAATACGTTACAGCATAGACTTGGACCTTAATAACACAAGAATAAAATGCTAAGATTTAGATCCTCTCATAATTCTATCTTTCTCCTTTTCTTCTTAGATTTCCTATGGAACAATAAATGAATAGTTATGATGTAATATCTTATTAAATGTTATTATAATATTAATAGAATAGAAATAAATAAATTTAATCTATTAAAATTTAAGCTGGAACAAATAAGTTTAATCTATTAATATTTAATGTGGACTTTTTTTAACTGAATAATCTGGACGGTATGCACCTATATTATAAAAAAAAATTAATTTATAAAATATTTTAACAATAGTTTTATAAAATATTATATTTAGACCATCTATTTTCTTGATCTAGTTGTAGAAGGCATTCTTAGAAGAAAATGAGAAAAATAATAAGAAAGCCTAAATAAAAAAGGTTAATGTATAAATTTATCTTAAAAATTTCAATCACGAGTAAAGTTATCCAAAAAATTTAAAAAAGCAGCAATTTTATCCTACCCTATTAAAAGAATTAATGTTAAGCATTAAAACGTTGACTATTAATATTTTTAATAATAATGGGTAACATTATTTTATTTTAATACTTCTAGGATATCTTTAAACCTTGAAAACTTATAAGGCAATATTATTACTGAATAAAAATTTTTAAAATAAATTTGTACATTAAATCTAAAAAAAACATAAATAAAACTAAGGAAGTTGCACAAATTCAACTATGCAAAAGCGAAAAATGCAGTTGAAAAGTGAGATGATATCCAGCTTCTTTTCTATAGCAACAATATTTCACAAGGGTAATAAAATAGTGTCAGGTAGCTTGTATTAAAGCCTTGATGAGTGGGCAATGAAGCCACAAAATTACAAACGTCTCATCTTTTTATTTTAACTGGTTTTTAATATAAGATTTATTTATTTAATTTAATTATATTAATAAAATTATTTAAATTAGTTAATATTTTTTAAAACCCTCTAATAATTTTTCTTAATTCGCTTAATCTCTTTTTTACTTGATTATTATTGAAGAAGCAATAATATGAGTAAATTAAAAAAAGATTGATAAATATAAAAAATAGGTCTTACATCAAAGATCAAGATCAACTCCCCAATTAAATTATATATTAAGAGCAAAAGGGAGACATCATTGTTACTAACTTACAAGTTGAACAAAGAAAGTATACCTCCAAAAAAACTAAGTTAATCCAACATATATTATTTTGTAACCATATCAAACAAAAAAAATAAAAAAAAGTACGCACACACACAACCACACGATAATAGCAACAAAACTAAAGGTAGTCATTAAAACTGAAAATTAACCAGTCCCAAAAATCAAACGATAGAAGCACGGGGTTTAATAAAAGCTTAACAAATTCGGTAAAAAAAAAAAATACTACAACAACGATAACAAAACCTTAATTCTTGTTTGGATTTGCTTATATGAAAGTTCCATAAGTGCTTATAAATTGTGATTCATGGAATACGAAGTAACTTTTACGGTCTACGAGGTGTTTTTACGGTCTATGAGATAAATATGTGAAGGAAGTTTGTTTTGATTTATGTGAATCGGGCTTATATAATAAGTCGGATTCATAAAAGCAATGCCAAACAAAATGGGAAAAAATTCGGTCAAAAAAATAAAGCTAAAAAAAAAAAAAAACTCAACGTTGGGTATCTTTCCAATCCTAGCCCCTTTATCAATGAGCTTTAGCTCACATGGCACCAACCTCTCATTTTAGGGGAGAGGTTTTGCCTTGTATGAATGTGGGTAATCGTGTGTTAATTAACCATTGTGTGCGCTTTTATTTTATCTTATCCAAAAAAAAAAAAAAAGTCCTAAGCCCCTTTTAAATCAATGCTGAGAAACTGAAATAGACAAATGACATGGCAAAAAAAAAAAAAAAAGAAATAGACAAATGAGCACCAAGGGGAAAAAGAGTTTCATTGAAACATGCCCCGTTTAAAAAATTGAAATGAGTTTTATTTTTTAAATCAAACTACTTGGTGTTCCGCATATACATTAGAAACAGGCTAATCTGAATCAAATTGGAAAGAACTATAAGAACAATAAAACCATTTCAATAAATATTTAATGCAATTATATGTTTAGGGTTTAAATCGAAAACTATTCTGGTTAGGGAAGACTTAAACCTAAATCAATACCTTCGAAATATAATGGCATGAAACTCCTCTATCAATGAAATATAATGGCATGAAACTCCTCTATCAATAAAAAAAAAAAAAAACTAAGACCACTAATTAAGCTGATATAGCATCTTATTAACTAAATTGAATTGTTTAAAAAAACTAAATTGAAAAAATATGTATATTTACTCCTTTAACATTAGTAAGATTTCAGTTTGATCTCTTAATTTTATAAAGTGTTATTTAATGATTTAATTATTATTCTCATGATGTTTTTTTTGTGTGAACAATTCTTATTTTTAAAAATTAGATTTAATATATTACTATTTGAGAATGTTTTGTTAACATTTAAAATTTCAGTGTCATCTTTTATTGACAGCGTTAGGATTAATAAAACTGAACAAACATTTTTACAATTAATGGACTAAACTCAAATCTTGTGCGAAGTTAAATAACTAAATGTACATTTTTATTTAACTAAATTGCATGTCAATAGGAGTTAGATATGTAATTAATCCCTCAACAGATTAAGATTTGAATTCTTGTAAAAAAAAGTGCTCACATTTAGTATAGCATTACCTCTAATACATTGCAAAAATACTTGCAGGTTTGTTTGAAATGAGTTTTTAATGTGCTATTATTTAGATTAAGCATATATTATTTAAACCTCAATTTAATTTGTTGGCAAAAAAATAAAATTTAATTTAATTGATCAAAATTTTTTCGATTTAGATATTTTAAATTAAAAAATCTGAAGGTTACGTATATAATTATTAATGCAGTGAAGAGTGATCAAAATATCTTATTTTCATTTAAGAATTATTATTTTATTTTCGTAAAACAAAAATATATATTAAATTGTAAAATAGGAATGAAATTAAATTGGGAGAATTGCTAAAAACTACATTTCAAGCAAATTAGTTGCTAATTGCTACCATTGCACATGGTGAGTGATAAGTTGCACATGAGTGGATGATATTTTACACACAAGGGATGATGTTTGCACATTTGCAGGGATGAATTTTATACATGTGGATGATGCTTGCACATAAAGGGTGGTTGTTTGCACCCGTGGTACCAATCAGCAAATAATTTCCTTATAAGGTATTTTTGAGCCATTTTCTCAATAAAGTTTAAATTTAAATAATTTTAATTTTAAAGGGATGACCTACCAACGTACCAAACCAAGACGCCCTTTTCAGATTGCCAAATCATGTGGCAGTGGGGTCAGCTTTAGAATCTCTGAATTAGTGTGCTGTACTGCTCTATTCCTAATTCATACCTAACAGTAACACTATGAATAAATAAATGCTTTTCTTTTTGGTTTCTTACGGCCACTTTTACAGCATCCCTAGCATGCAATAATTTTTTAAAGAGAAAATTCCAGTTGTCTTATATAAGAGATAAAATAAGAAAATGATTTTTTAAAATCTCAAAATAAAAAAATAATCTTAAAAATTTGTTAATAGAACTCCTAAACTTGTTGATGACTCGCCTTAAAGGTGTCAATATAATATTTTTTCATTTTAAGATTTAAAAGACTATTTTGTCATATTGCCTTTTGAGACTTGATTGTAATTTTCCCTTTTATAAAAAGATGAAAAAACATTAAAAGTTGCTCTTATAAAATCGCCTTCTTTAACCTAATGGCATAGATACTCTTGTAAGAGAAAGGAGGCTAGAGAAAGGAGGCTAGTTAATTCTTCTTGTAACCTCATCGATAATACCTATCAACATAGGTATAAAAAGAAAAAGAAAACTAACCACATACTACAACGAGGGTTGGATCCTAATAACATGAGCTATATGTGGTTTTTAAATTTGAGTTTCTGGCAAAAACAACGAGTATTTAATTCAGAAAGTACATCATAGTGGGAAAAATATTCAGAATGTAGATTTGTGGAGGGGAGATATCCCACTGTTTTTAATTGATAGAACTATAAAATTATATATTCAGACAAAAATCACATATATTATATAAATTACTTGTAATTCTCAAATAGTTTTTCAACCATCACTTGTCCTATTCAATAGTAACATATAACATTCATATGAATGCAAGTTTTTTCAACCTCTTTCCTGTAGGTTTCCTAACAATTAACGCAAATTATACAAATTATAAATAGGACAATTACAAACTTTCGAAGCTAACTGAAAACTGGAAGCTTTGGGGATAAAATGAAATTTTGTGACTCATCAAAGAGGGTGGAAGATGATAAAATAAGAATCAATTGAGTCAATTCAATGATCAATGACTATCTAATATCTATCTATCAATCTACCTACCTATCCATCTCATCTCAAGAATACTAAAATCATCAGTTAATGTTGTTATGTATACATAGAAATGAAGAAAGACTCCGAAGGTCAACACGTTTCTTAGCTGCTCTTCTGAAAGGCTTTCGATTTTGCCATCTAACACATTCTATCCCACTCGCATTCCTAAAATTATTGACTTGAATTTGATCCTCACTTCCACATATTGCCTCGTCTTTCTTCTGTTTCTTTCTTGGATTCGTATGCCTCGGAGATGGCGTTTTCGGTTCCTCCAGTTTACCGCTACTCAATCTGCAAATCATCCATAACCAATCAACACAGACAAAGATTTGTATCTTTATGTATATGAGGGAGGAATTCAACCCAAGAATTCAGCAAAAAAGTATCAAATTGTTAGGAGAGCTGCCAGAGAAAGCCCGCAACCCAGTCATAAAACAGTAAGGTTAATCACAGAATAAAAGGAGGAAAAAAAACTTATACCTAATATATTTTTCTTTTCCGTCAAATCAAATGAGAACAAGTGGATTTTAAACTTAAATACAAGTAAAACGTGTTAATAACAGCAGTTAGTTACAGGGCAAGTGATGGGTATATAAAAACCATTTTCTTTGATTTGATTGGAGAAAAGTATATTAACTACACAAGTTTAAGTAGCAAATGTTTTTATTTTTATTTTTTGCCCTTTTTCTAGTCTCTCCACAGTGACACATTGTTTGCCTTATTCTGACCCCTAACCCCAAAATATATACCTCACTCTTATGATAAAGTATAGGAGTAAAGGAAGAGATTTACATATGGTCTTCATTGATTTGGAAAAAATGTATGATCGGATACCAAGATATGTACTTTAGAAAGCCTTGGAAAGGAAGGGAGTAAGGGTTGCATATATCAAAGCCGTTCAGGACATGTATGAGGGGGTTACAACCAATGTTAGAACGCCTGAAGGTGTTACAAATGACTTTCCTATAAAGATTGGACTATATCAAGGATCAGCCTTGAGTCCTTATTTGTTCAATCTAGTGATAGATGTGCTAGTTGAGCCTATAAAAGAGGAGATCCCTAAATGCATGCTTTTTGCGGGGCTGAATCCAAGGAAGAAATTAACTCTAAACTTGAGATATAGAGACAGACTTTGGAATTGAGGGGTTTTCGTCTTAGCAGGAGCAAAACTGAATATATGCATTGCAAGTTTGATAAGAGACAAGGCCAAAGAGAAGTCGAAGTTAAATTGGGAAGGCAAGTCATCCCACAAGAGACAAAATTTAGATATTTGGGATCAATTATACAACAAGATGGTGAAATTGCTGGAGATGTCAATCATAGAATTCAAGCCGGATAGTATAAATGGAGAAAAGCTACTGGAGTTATTTGTGATCGTAAAGTACCTAATACGGTAAAAGGAAAGTTCTATCGCACTGCTATAAGATCAGCAATGTTATATGGTAGTGAATGTTAGACTTTAAAGGGTCAACATGAACATAAAATGGGGGTAGCTGAGATGAGGATGTTGAGATGGATGTGTATACAAGAAAAGACAAGATTCGTAATACTCATATACGTGAACGAGTTGGAGTGGCCCCTATTGAAGCAAAAATGGTAGAAAATCGTATGAGGTGGTTTGGACATATTCAGCGGAGGCCATTGAGTGCTCCGACGAGAAGAGTTGATCAAGCAGTAAGGAGTCCTGTTAGACGAGGTCGAGGAAGGCCGAAACGAACGCTCAATGAGGTCATAGAGAGAGACTTTTTAATTAATAATTATCAAAATCTATGATTTTTGACAGAGCACAATGGCGCTGTGTGATCTATGTAGCCAACCCCACCTAGTGGGATAAATGCTTTGTTGTTGTTGTTGTTGTTACGCCTGACACATCCCATGGAGTCAGCCCATTGGATATGGGGACCATCAATGCACACATTAACGCAAACACTCCTCAAAAATCCACGCAAAACGCAAATGTTTCAAAGATGTCAAGCAGAACATATTCAAAAGCCAGCACACAAAGCATAATATGCTCAGTACAATTTAAAAGAGTGTGCCATTGGACACTAGCTGACCTCTCATGATCTGCCAGAGATGTTGGCATTCCTGTTGTAGAGGGGTTACATGCAGGACAAATGTAGAACTCTTGACTCTCTGGTAATTTCATGCAATCAAAGTGATACCACTCACCACACTGATTACATGCAATCATACTCCCAGGATCAAAGGGCTTTCGACAAATGCAATAAAGTATACTTCGAGCCCTTAAAATCTGTGAAGATAAGCAATAATTTATTAGCTTCTTGCCAAAGGCATGATACCACAAATGATAATGAAAACATAAAGCACGTTGAATTACCCTGAGATCCTCATCCACATTAACAGGCAAGTTTTCACCTTCTGCAATGAGTTCAAAAACTTTATCTAGGCTGAGCGCCCCAGAATCAACTGCAGCCTGTCCATGAAAAGTATGAAGGAGCTGCATGAGAGACAGCGAGAGAGCAAGGCGAGAAAACAAAGGACAAACTAAATCCTAAACCTTCTTGGTTAGTTCTGCCCACTGCAAATATAAGCAATTCATGTTTGCAAGTGGCAGCATATAATGATCTTCAGGTGATATTTCCATAGCCAGTCCCTGCCATGTAATTTGACATTTTAATAATGTTAGATCTTCTCAGTTGTATTGCCTTTTCATACTTTTTCTTTGGGGGACCCATTCTAGTCTCTCAAAAAAAAAAAAAAAAAAAAAAGAGCTTTCAAGGACTGCCATTTCTTCCCCTTTTATCTTCATTCTAGAGACCAAATTTGTAGCAACAGAAAGTTTAATAGTGGGAAAAAATATAAGAGATAGTCAATTAAATTCAGCAGAAAAAATAGATAAGCTGACAGCATATCCCGCTCTTATAATGCAAATTCAAGAAAAATGAAACCTAATCAGAATATACCTCTTTCAGATGCTTCTGAACCTCTTGGATAGAAGGATTTAGTGAACTATTTAGCATTCCATTGACTTGAATTTTCCAAAGGTGTCTTGCTAATGCCAACTCAAGGTCATGTACATCTTGATGATCACATACACTAGCAACCTCATAGGCCTATATGACAAAACCTCAATAAGCAAAATTGTTTCATTCAAATACTTGTTATGTTTGTAGACAAATAGAGGAGAGAATATGTATTCTAAGTTGTATATTGATTCATATGCATATGGGGTATTTATACATGAGTAAGAGCCCTTAGAATTAAATGGGTTAATTAAGACAATTGATCCTAATCATCTAATCTCTGATTTCTTGTGATCCTAATAAATACATAATATTTCCTAATCATCCTAATAAATGCATAATATCTTCTAACACTCCCCCTCAAGTTGGAGCGTAGATGTTAATCAAGCCCAACTTGTTACAAAGGTAATCAACCCGAGTCCCATTTAGAGCCTTAGTTAAAAAATCACTCAATTGGTCGCTAGACCTCACATGTCCTGTAGAAATGAAGTTCTCCTTGATTTTATCACGTACAAAATGACAGTCGATCTCAATGTGTTTCGTTCGTTCATGAAACACAGAATTGGAAGCTATATGCAAAGCATCTTTGTTATCACACCACAATTTTGCAGGTAATGATGTGGTAAGGCCAACCTCCTTCATTAACTGATGGATCCACACAATCTCCTGTACCGACTGAGCCATGGCTCTATACTCAGCTTCTGCACTAGAGTTCGAAACCACATTCTGCTTCTTGCTTCTCCAAGACACTAGATTTCCTCCCACAAGCACACAATATCCTGTAGTGGATCTCCTGGTAGACTTTGACCAAGCATGATCCGCATCACAAAAACATTCAATCTTAGTGTGACCATGATCTGTATAGAGTATACCACGGCCAAGTGATCCCTTCAAGTAATGTAAGACATGCCCCAAAGCTTCCCACTGAGCCACAGTCGGTGCTGTCATGAATCGACTAAGCATACTCACTGGGAATGTAACATCAGGACGAGTCACCGTGAGATAGTTCAACTTCCCAATCAATCTACGGTATCTCTCAGGGTAGGCAAATGGCTTAATCTTCTCCGGATCAACCTTGGTTCTTACATTTTCTGGTAGTTCATCAAATGGTATGCTATCATCAATTTCCAAAAAAGGATTAGGAATCATGGGAAAGCTACTTGGGGCTGCCCCAAGTTTTCCTGTCTCCTTTAGCAAATCCAGAACATATTTCCGCTGCGTCAAAAGAATACCTTTTTTGTTTCTCAAAACTTCAATCCCAAGAAAGTATTTTAATTGACCCAAATCTTTCGTTTGGAAATGAGAATTTAGGAAGGCTTTTAGTGATGAGATTCCAGATGCGTTGCTCCCCGTGATAACAATGTCATCAACATATACCACTAATAGGATCAAGCCAGCTTCTGTTTGCTGATAAAACACAGAATGGTCACACTTACTCTGATTTAGACCAAAGTCCTTAACTACCATGCTAAATCTGTCAAACCATGCACGAGGACTCTGTTTTAAGCCATATAGTGATTTCTTAAGGTGACATACCTTCCCATACTCCCCCTGAGCAACAAAGCCAGGTGGTTGCTCCATGTAAACCTCTTCAAGAAGATCACCATTCAAGAAGGCATTTTTGACATCCAACTGATGAAGTTCCCAACCATAAGTAGCGGCCAGTGAAATAAATAAACGGACAGAGGACAATTTGGCCACAGGGGAGAAGGTTTCAGAATAGTCAACACCATAGGTTTGAGCATAGCCCTTGGCAACGAGCCGTGCTTTCAAGCGTTCTAAGGTGCCATCGGCCTTGGTTTTGATGGCGAAGACCCACTTGCAACCAATAGCTTTCTTGCCCGGGGGTAGATCAACAAGATTCCAGGTACCTGCTTGATCAAGGGCCATCATTTCTTCCTTCATAGCAATACGCCAACCTGGATGGGCTAAGGCTTGGTGGAGAGTAGTAGGGATAGTAATGGAGTCAACAGAAGCTATGAACGAATAGGATGTAGGAGAAAGTTGATTATAGGAAACAAAAGTGGAAATAGGATAGGCACAAGAGCGTTTACCTTTACGGAGGGCAATAGGCAAGTCATTGTCAGAGGTGTCAGGGATGGTGGGCTGATCTGGCACAGAGGCAGGAGTGGAAGGGACTGAATCAGGATCAGACGCCGAAGCGGGCACCATTGGTGGGTCATGAACAGGAGCGGCAACATTACTTTCCTTGGGACGCTTCCGATAAACATGATGGATGGGAGGTTTTCCCGGAGCCGGCACAGTTGCTTGCACAGGTGGTAAACATACCTCATAGACCAATACGTCATCAAGACCGGTAGGGGTGGCTAAGGAAGGGGGCGTAGTAGGTACAGGGAAGAATGGGGTGGACTCATGAAAGGTAACATCTGTAGAGACAAGATAGCGCCAAAGGCTGGGAGAATAACATCTATAACCTTTTTGAACTCTAGAGTAGCCAAGGAAAACACACTTGAGAGATTTTGGATCAAGTTAGGTAACTGTAGGGCGGACATCTCGAACAAAACAAACACAGCCAAATATTTTTGCGTCAATAGGAAACAGGGGTTTAGAAGGAAATAGGGTAGTGTATGGAATATCACCACGAAGGACAGGAGTTGGCATACGATTGATAAGAAAGCAAGCCGTGGACACAACATCGGCCCAAAAAAGTTTTGGAATGTGCATTTGAAACATCAAGGCCCGAGCAACTTCTAATAAGTGTCGGTTCTTTCTTTCGGCAACACCGTTTTGGGCGGGGTTATCGGCACAAGAGGACTGATGAATCATGCCATGGGTAAGCATATAGTCATGAAACTGGGCGGAAAAATACTCTTTTGCGTTATCACTCCTCAATGTTTTCACAAAGGTACCAAACTGATTTTTGATCTCAGCACAAAAATTGGAAAAGTGAGAAAACAACTCAGAACGACTTCTCATTAAGTATAGCCAGGTAGTTCGAGAAAAATCATCAACAAACGTAACAAAATACCTAAAACCAGACATGGACACGATAGGACACGGACCCCAAACATCGGAATGAACTAAATCAAAAGGGGACGTAGCCCGTTTATTGACGCGAGGTGTCAGATGAACACGGTGATGTTTAGCAAACTGACACGACTCACACTCTAAGGACGACACATGATGAAACTGAGGATACAATTTCTTTAATGAAGACAACGACATATGACCAAGACGACAGTGAACATCAAAAAGGGATGAACCACCAGAACAAGCAACAGAACGCGGCACCGTATCAGCAAGAAAGTAATGACCGCCTGCTTCATAGCCCCTACCAATAATCCGCTTCGTCGTAAGATCCTGGATCAAACAGTGATCAGGGAAAAGTGAGATAAAACAGTTCATTTGGCGAGTAAGTTTACTAGGAGATAGAAGATTAAATGCAAGATCAGGCACATTAAGGACGGAGGACAAGGAAACAGAAGATGTAGGGGTAACAGTGTCAGATCCAAGGACACGAGAGGAGGAACCATTGGCGATTGTTATCGAGGTGGGGTTAGCGTAAGGTGCATATGTAGAAAACAAATGATGGTTACCTGTCATGTGATCAGTGGCACCGAAATCTATGATCCACTTAGACGAAGCAGTAGCCAAGCACGAATCACAGTTACCTGTAGCAAGTGCAGCCGGTGTGGGAGAAGTAGCAGAGGATGGAGCCATATGAGGAGAATCCGAGGATTGAGCCATGTGAGCAGCACCACTACGTTGCAGCTTATTTTGCAGCTTACGACAGTAACGTTTGGTATGCCCTGGTTCCTTGCAATAGTAGCAGACAATAGGGCTAGGATTCGAAGGATTGTTGCCCTGACGTGGAAGACTTTGGTTCCTTGTATCAACAGAAGACGATATATTACTTCCGGGACTCTAGAAGCTCTGGATGCGGTTATCATGGGGGCCACGGCCAGCTAAAGCACTAGCAGTAGGAGTAGAAGTTGAGTGGGAGAGACTATCTGCACGGAGGACACGTGAATACACATCCTGAAGTGAAGGAAGTTCAGAACTCGACAAAATCTGGGAACGAACTGTCTCATAGGCCGGATCAAGCGCAGTTAGGAAACTGATAATTGCCTGTTTTTCCATATTGTCAATCTGCGCCTGAAGGTCAGTGGTAGGTGGCATCAACATCTTTAACTCTTCATACATCTTCTTAAAATCCATATAAAAATTCTTCAAGGGACGGCCTTGCTGTTCAGCACGATAAAACCCCTTGCAAACATCGTGAATACGGGTAATATTTCCTTTCCCAGAATAGAGAAATTCTAGGTAGCCCATGAGTTCTTTAACAGTATTACAGTGGCTCATAGAAGGAAGTATATCACTCTCGATAGAATTTTGGATTTGCAAGAATAAACGGGCATCAGCCCTGGCCCAAGCCATCTTAGGATCATCCATGGGAGGAGCATCGATTAGATGTCCTTCCTTCTCAATGCTAAGCAAGTACATACGGACAGTTTTGCTCCAATCCATATAATTAGTCCAACTTAACTTATGATCAGTGATTTTGTTATGTACCGGAACAATTTCAGTGACACTAGCCTTAGAATCAGCCATAGATATATAATGTGGCTAAAAAACTGACAAAATACGAACCTCAACCAAGGAGATAATCAACCAATCAGAGCCACAACAGTCCCAAAATTGCGAACAACTCCAAAAACAGATCCAAATGCCAAAAAACGTGAACAACTCCAAAAAACAGATCCAAATGCCAAAAAACGCGGTCACTGTTCACTACCGGAATTCTGAAACAGATGACCCACGACACGAAACTACCGGGGATATGACGGGAACACCAAGTCGATCCAAATGCAGCAATCACCGGCGGAAAAATCGCCGGAAAATTCCTTCACGCGCCGGCGCGTGGAAAGCAACGCGCCGGTGAAACAGGATGCAGCCGGAGGGGTTCAGCCGATCGGGACCTTCTGAGTGCGGGAAGGTGGCGCGTGGTCGCAAAAACGGTCGCCGGAAAACGCTTCTCTCTCTCTGACACTGTGCACGCCGGAAAAAAGTCGCCGGAAAAAAAATCGCCGGACATAAGCTTCAACACACAGATCGCTCTGATACCATGTAGACAAATAGAGGAGAGAATATGTATTCTAAGTTGTATATTGATTCATATGCATATGGGGTATTTATACATGAGTAAGAGCCCTTAGAATTAAATGGGCTAATTAAGACAATTGATCCTAATCATCTAATCCCTGATTTCTTGTGATCCTAATAAATACATAATATTTCCTAATCATCCTAATAAATGCATAATATCTTCTAACAATGTTAAATGAGAAATTGCTGACAATTTCCATCAGTAATCCTCATCCTGTACTAAAATTCCTGACAGATGCAGAGTGCACAACATTTAAACCACAAAAAAATCACATTATAACAGGAATATAGACATTTAAAAGAAAAAATAAAATAATAAAATAACAACTCGCCTTTATAGCTATGGTCAATCTTTCAGAGATGATACCAAGATCATTGTCTACATTAGCTGATGTGAAGTTCACTATTTCTCTCAAGTAAGATTTGCATAGAAGTGCTTGCTCGACAAGTTGGTTGAGAGCATCTATCTCATCAATCCTGTGAGTACAAGATGCATTTAATGAGCTTAAAATTCTATCAATTCTCACAAATCACAATGAGAAAGTCGATTTTTCTAAATCAATAGACTAAAGCCCATCCCTAATCTTTAGAAAATGAAAACCATAAAAGGGAAGCAGAAGTATGAATGATATCCAAGGGGATATTCATTTAATGTGCAAAAGAGGGATAAGGATTCATCAACATTACTACTTTTGACTTGAACTGTAAAACAGAATTTATATTTGTCCTAGACTGAGAATGTTGCAATGAAATTAAAGGCTCCTAAGCATTTTCACCAAAAATTGAAGCAACTCCCGATAAAATACTCGAGCAATATCAGAAGAACATTTGCAACTACATATTCACATTTCCAACTACAAGTGTATTCCAGGCACAGAAGAAATGAGCCATGAGAAAATTTAGGCCAATTACAAATCAATGGTGCAGATAAGGGTTTACATTATCACACATCACCTTACACACAAATTTTTAGCATCAGAGAGGAGTTGTAGAAGAACTTCCAGTTCAGCACGCTTCTCCCCTAACCTCTGCATGGGGCAAAATAAAATGATAGAAAATTCAGTTCAGCAAGCAGGAAAGTTATAGAAACTTCTGAGGAAAAATGATAAAATGACAGAAAATCATACCATAAGGAGAGTTCCCTTCTTATAATTGGATTCACCCTTCAATATTTTACAAAAAGGGCAAGTATAATTTTCAAGGCTATTGGCCACCAATGGTCCAATACACAGTATATGATAGCTGTTCATGTGAAATATAATAACAAATACATCAACAAAATATATAACAATAACATGGAAATTAAAAGTTATTCAGACTGAATGATGTTATATATTTCAATTACTGAAGGAGTAAATACTTGAAGAAATTACAATCCAATCTTATTTCTATTATTCCTTGCACACTCAAGTAGTGAGCTCAAAATTGATATCCACCAACTGTAAAGACCAATTCCTATTGACTGGGTCACCCTTTTGGAGCACTGGAATAAGTACATGAAATTGTCACAATGCAACAAGTGCCTTACCAGTTTCTACAAGAGGAGCAAGTAAGAAATTCCTGATCTTTAGAATCAGTAAAGCAGTAGATGCATAAACATTCTTCCTTGAAGTCTTTCAACTTGCCATATATGGACAATGACCTATCAAGACTCTGTTTCATCTGAAAAAATATCAAGCAAGATCCTAAGTACATGCAATGCATAGTTTAGCCAAGGAAATGGAGAAATTCTAGAATAAGAACCTTCTGCAGAGCATGAAACAGTGAATTCTCATTTTGGACTAAATTTCCTACATAATCCATGCAGTGTTTCTTCCAATTCTCCACCTTCTCAACTTCAGATAAAATCGAATCCAGTTCTGTGCAGCTGAAAGCAACAGTATCACCTAGTTCCTGAAGGTAATCAAATCATATCAGTTTCAAGTGAGCTGGAGTAATGCCAAGGTCACATGAGAATCTTGGCAATCAATATATCAATGCATATCATATGTCTCTGTCAATGAAAAACTACAACCTCTTTTTCACCAAAAAAAAAAAAAAAAAAACTACAACCTTTTGTTGGAGAAACTAAAAAAATTAAAATATAAACTATAGCATGATCACCTGCCTTTTCAATCACTATGATTAGCACCTAATTTAAGATATTCAAACATAATCACCCAAAAAAAGGAAGTTAGAATTTCGTAAAGCAGTATAATCAATCCTTGTCGGGCAAGAACAAAGGCCATATATTGATATGTGCTGAAAGCATACCTTGAGTTTCAACATTGATAACCAAGACCGTTCCCCAGAATGAAGAGTAAGGAATTGATGCGCCTGTTCTTGCCACAACCTACAGCAGAAATAAGATGTTATTAGATTATGCAAACCATAATAAGCACATGATTCATAAGGAAGGCTTGTGAACTATATCAAACAATAATATAGAAAATTGAAAAACCACAAAGCCAGTCCCCAAGGTGACAGTGTTGTACACAGGCAATATTCTATCCCAAGATGGCTTATACAGTAAAAAAGGATGGAAGTTAATTCAACAAGTGAAAATTTTACAAATCCTGATAATTAATTGAATCATTCAGGAAGAAGCGCATGCCAAAAAGAAACAAAAATACAAAAATAGAGCGTTGATAAATAATCTATTCAACAGAAACAAAGGCATACCTATGTTTTCCAATAGCTTCTTCAAGATGGCAAATTACTGCCGCAAAAGGAATATTAATGGTCTGCAGGTAAGAAAATTGCAGATGCAAGCTGCAGATATCAATACATATACATTTTATATTGAATAAACGAAATATAAGGAAAGAATTATCAATCATCAAGAGGACATTGCAATAATCAGATGGTACCTGGTAATCTCTAATAATATCTTCAACTTCACTAGACTTGCTTCTTCTAGAATTCTGTGGTCCAGAGAATACCTCCAGGGCTCTCCTAAGCCATTTGACTCCACCAATCAGTAGATTCAATAGAGCCCCAGAACCACACGAATAAGGAAGGTCTTCTGTAGACTCCAAAACATCCTACATGAGCAATTAGAAAGCAGCCTTAAAAAGCATGAAACAACCTGCTCTTTCTTCTCTCTTGAGAGAAAAATTCAGAAAGTACTTTGAGGAGATTCTTCTCTTCTCCATTGACAAAGAATATTAAATATATCAAAGCAGTGATCCAAGCAATAGCATCACTGACCACAAACCACACTTCACTAGACCAATTAAATTTATGAAAAGACAAAAGTGCAACTGCAATATATAACAGAATTTAAAATGGAAAGAATATTAACCTCTAAAGAAGGAGAAAGATTGCAGAAGGAAAGAATCTTTTTGCACCACCGCAGTGTAGAACATGTTGCTTCAAGTTTTGGAATCTCTTCAAACCCAAAACCAAGTGACAAACCAGATCTTGTGGTAGACTGCATTCTGGCAATCAAACCTTCAACTTTGGCCATTAGGCCATTGCTTATTCCATGAACAATGTCATCCAATTCAAAAATATGCTGGGCATCTTCCAATACAGAACATGCCTCAGCCTCCCATTCTTCGCAGTTATGCATAACTATTTCAAGCATCTTTATTTCTTCAAACGTTATTTTAATAAGCTTCGACTGAGAAACCAACATCTACAAAAAGAACCAAAATTCCAAATTTACAGTGAACCAACTTTCATCAAAGATAAAACAAACAGGACAAGAAATGAACCTGAAGGTCCTCAACTTTACGTAGAGAATCTGACGGACAACTAGAGGAAACCAAGAATGGTTTTGAATTCATCAACCAAGAATTAGCTTCCAATAGTGCTTCCTTCACATCATTAAGGGAAGGAAGAATAATAAAAATGGATTCTGAGGTCCTACAAGACCAACCAAATGCAACAATTAACATGAGTCAATAAGCGAGAAGAGCAAGGTATTTCTAATAAACATGGCAACAATCCTTGAACCTGATCATGTCCTCAAAGTCAGAGAAGGAAGCCTTATGCAAAAGAATCTCTTTAGCCCTTTCCTCCCAAGGTGTGGCAACAGCAAGTACACCAGATAAACCAACAAATAATTTCTCTCCCTCAATTTGCAGCCTATAAATTAACAAGAAAAATTAAGTAGTTGGATTATATTATAATTTTATAATTTGTCAGTTTTGAAAGAAGAAACAGTTTGTAAATTACAGTGTGGCCTCCTTCATCACTTCTTGAACAGATTCCAGAGACATTTTAGATTTATGCGCCTGTACCAATTTCAAATAATTCTAATTAGTTTAAAAATTTGGAAGAATTGCTTCAGCACATAATTTAATAAATTCATAGATAAACTATTCTAAGATGCTATACTATTTCAATAAATAAGTTCATAATTTGCACAAGAAGTGCATTAGAAATATGAATAACATGCCTTTTGAGCCTTTTCCCGGCAAAGAGCCTTCTGCAGCTCAGTCTCAACTAATGGCAACTCATCAACTGCAAAGTAAAACCAGATGTTGGAGCGAAATGAATTGACAAGATAATAAACAAATGTATGGCTATGAAGACCTAAACTATGAAGAGCAGGAAGAGAGAATCCACTATTACCTTGGATTTTTAAAGATAAACCATCTTCTAAAATACCCTTCAATTCATCAGTAACATGATGTTGATCCTCCCGTTCATGTGTTGTCCCTAATGCACGGTTAAAGTTGGCAACCCATGAAACAGCATCCTTATAATATTGCCTCAGGAGTTTCACCTCTGGTATATCAACCACAAAGCTGTCCCATTCCTTAAGCAGCAAATCGACATTCTGCAGATCACCTTTGCTAATAAAGTAACCCCATTTAACCACCAAAAATAATTAAAGAGGTGAGAAAGGAACAGAAGGCAAACCTTTAGAGTCATGGGACCTTGTAATGTCTCACTACATTTTGAACTACAAGATTCCACTTGAATTAATATATTCTGAATTACTTCTATCTCTGGAAGTTGTACTTGAAGCTCCATAATCTATTATGAAGGATGAAAACATTATTTAATCATTATGTAGCACATGTAATGCGCAATATGTGCATGACTTGGTGTCTCATGTAGACTAAATACAAAACTATTGCTTCTTTAATAAAAGATCTTCATTTAAAGTGTAGGTGCATATTAATATATTAATTTACTACCATAGCACATAATTTTTCTTCATTTCTGAAACCTTATAATCACTTCTACACATTAATTTGAGAGCTTGCTTTAGCTTATAATCACAGTGACTTAAAACACACAGCCAGCTTTATGCTGACAGTAGCAATAATTGAGAAATTGACAAAGCAAGTGCAACGTTTGTAAGTACTAATCACCTCTGACTTCAACTTGAACAGAGCATCAAGCTCTACTACAGCAGGATGTTTTATTGAGATGCAGCTTCTAGCTCTATGCAGCCATGCCTGAACCATCCCACCAAAAACAATCATGTTAGCAATATGGAAAGTGAACTAGGGCCCCACTCAACAAGCTCAGATTATCAGATAACTGCTCAAGTTTTAAAAAGTGGGCACTTGAGAACATAAGCATAAATTCAGGTTGGTCCTAAACAAACAGGTCTGCTCTCTCACACTGAAATAAAATCATGCACCATTTCTAAATTAATCATTAGCTTCTCATCTCTTGTGAGATAAAACGCCCATTCAACTTCCTTTTTATGTTTGGTGGCATCAAGCTTTCCAAGGGATTTGATCCCGGATTCTCTCTCTTCTTAAAATCTCATCTCCACCCTCAAATTCAAAAATGGACGGTTTAAATATACAATTTTATTAAATATTACTCCCTCCGTCCCTTATTATAAGATCCTAATAACCGAATTGCTTGGTTCTAGAAAATTGTTAAAATTAGTTTAAAGTAATAAATATGTACGAAATGTACTTCTTTTTTTTTTTCTTCTAAATATGCTTTTATTTATAAGTGGGTAGGTGAGAGTGAGAAAAAAGATGAGAGAATGTGGGGAAAAAGATAATTAGAGTGAGTATATTAATTACAGACAAACCCAAAGTGGACCTTATAAAAGGGGATGGACCAATTTAAAAATTAGGATCTTATAATAAGAGACAGGGGGAGTATTATAATGTTTTATAAATTAATGTTTTTTTTATATACTACCGTAATGTACTGTGCAAGTCAAATTTTAACTGTTTGAATTTATTTATTTACTTTTATAATAATAATTTTATAAATATTAAATATGAACCCTCCATTTTTTGATCTAAAGATGAGATTTGGAGAAGAAAAGGACAAAAAGGAAAAGGAGAGGATCTGGATCCCACAGGATTTTCAAGAGATTGAAAGGTACTGTTGATTTGGTTGATATCTTTTTAAGTGCGCAACATCAAAGGACGCCCTAATATTTTCCAACAGCACAGCAAAGCATAGAAGTAAGATGGCATACTGTAAGAAAAGGATTCATCTGCCATCACATACTTAAGACACTCTGCCATTAAACTTGAAATGATTTTCTATTCGTTGATATATATGATTTACTTCAAAATACAATTCATGATATCAAGACTGGCAAAAAGACAACCCCATTAACAATCTTGAGGAAGAAGTTCAAGCATGCAACACAAGGAGGAAAAGCACAATAACAAGGAAACAGAATTAGAAGACTACTATAGAATAACCACAGCTTGCTGCCAAAAGCTAGCCTTATACTATGCAGAGAAATTGGGCAAAGTCAAATTAGATAAAATCGTGAGTGCTGAATGCATGACAAACAATAGGGATATGAAAGATGTTGTGCCTAATGAAATTGAATAAACTTTCAAAATTTTGCCTTCACTTCAATAAAAACGATGAACACAACTTTTAGATGTTTTCCATTTTTATGTTCTCAGCCGAATGTTATCATTTACAAATAAGTAAAAAGACAATTTCTCATTTCAATCAACTGTCTTTTCTGTCCTGTTTTCATTTTCTTCAATATTGACAGCAGAAAACAGCAAATACCAATGCCCTGTTTTGAAAGATCCTCAGGAGACTACTTAATGGGAGAGTATAAAATATAGCTTGTAGATATAGTATCTTCCTGGTAGTTCAAGTTGGATTTAACACATCTCTCCGATCAAAAGCAAAATATTAGATTTATTGGCTCATAGAGCCCATATTTCATTGATATAACAAATGAGAGATCATACACGGTATTTATAGGAAAAACAGAGCAAAAGAAACAGCGAAACACACGGAGAAACAGAGAGACAAATGAGAGTGATTAATGGGGAAAGTCAGCAATATATTGCTACACATAGACTTCCCACCGAAAAACACAATCCACCGAAAGCATATCTGACTTTAACACTCCCCCTCAAGCTGGAGAGTATGTCTATCATTCTCAGCTTGCATCGAAATCCTTCAAATTAAGTTCTGCTTAGTGGTTTTGTCATTATATCTGCAATCTAATTTACTGATTTGATATAAGACAGTCTCATGATAACTACTTCAATTTTTTCTTTAATAAAGTGCATGTTTATCTCAACATGTTTTGTTCGATCGTGATAGACTGGGTTCTTGACCATTTCAATGCTTGCCTTATTGTCGCACCAAACTTGTATTGGACCCTCATGTGGAATTCCCAACTCCTTCAATAATCTGATAACCTAAATTCCTTCACATACTCCATTGTTAACAGCTCTTAGTTCTGCTTCTGCACTACTTATTGACACTACAGTTTGTTTCTTGCTCCTCCACATAACCAGATTTTCCCACACATATGTGCAATACCCTGAGGTAGACCTTCTAGTTTCTCTATCCCTTGCATGGTCTGGATCGGTGTAGATTTCGATATTTTTGGTAGTGCCCTTCTTAAAGAAGATTCCTCTTCCAAGATTAAGCTTCAGATAGCTCAGAATTTTGTATACAACCTCCATGTGTTCTTCCTGTGACTGATGCATAAATTGACTTACTATTCCAACTGCATAACTAATATCAGGACGTGTGTGGGTTAAGTATATTAATTTTCCCACTAGTCTTCTATATCTTTCTGAGCTAACTGGTACACCTAGTGGCTTGATCTCTAAGTGACACCCTTCCTTCATTGGTGTCCCATCTGGTTGGGCCCCCAGCATTCCTATTTCATGCAACAGGTCTAGGGTATACTTTCGCTGGGATACGTTGATGCCTTTTTTAGTTCTTGCCACTTCCATGCCTAGGAAATACCTCATTTGTCGAAGATCTTTGACTTGGAATTCAACGAACAAGTCCTGTTTCAATTGAGTAATGGATTCTTCATTGTTTCCTTTAATTACTATGTCATCAACATAGACGATCAAGATGGTGATTTTGCCATTAACACGTTTGATGAACGTGTCATTTTCTTGTCCCTGTGTATACCCAAGTCCTTTCACTGCTTTGGTGAATCTACCAAACCATGCCCTAGGAGATTGCTTAAGCTCGTACAATGATTTGTTGAGTTTACACACAAAGTTGTTAGTAGCAAGAATTCCATCTGGAATCTCTATGTAAACTTCTTCCTCCAAGTTTCCATTCACAAAAGCATTTTTCACGTCAAGTTGATGCAATGACCAATCTTAGTTGGCTGCGATTGATAGTAGCACTTGAATGGTATTAAGATTCGCTACTGGAGTAAATGTCTCTTAATAATCAATTCTATATGTTTGGGTATATCCTTTTGCAACAAGTCTCGCTTTGTATTTGTTGATAGTACCATTAGGATTGAATTTTGAGGTGAAGATCCACCTGCATCCTACTGGTTTCATTCCTTCGGGAAAAGTTGTAATCTCCCACGTTTTATTTTCCTTGAGTGCCCTCAATTCTTCTTCTACAGCTTGTTTCCAGTTTGGATCAGCCATAGCTTGTTGAAATGTGTCTAGAACTTTTATTTGAGCACTGTTTACAATAAAGTTTTGCATTTTTGCAGACAAGTTACCGTATGAGACAAAACGTTGGATTGGATGCCGAGTAGAAGTTCTTACCCCTTTTCTCAATGCAATGGCCCAACCCAATTCTTCAGGATTTAATCTCGGATTGGAGTCATGGTCGTTCCTTTGAATGGGAGAGATAGTACTTCCAATATTTGGTTCATCTCAAGCTTGTAGCCTGGACTCTTCTTCTCGTTGTGGTTCGGTATCCATCCTTGAATTGATCTCATCATTTGTTTTCAATTCAGTAGGTTCAGATTGGGGTAGACTATGTTCAGATTCAGCAAATGAGTCAATGGTGGCTATACGGTTATGTTTAGGTTGTGGTGGTGGCAATGACGATGTATGTGATTCTTCCGGGATTAGCCATTCAATGTCAATATACTCCCCTTGAATTGGTAATTTGGGATAATATGCTTCTTCCAAGAAGACAGTATCCCTAGAGATAATAAGCTTCTTGAAAGTAGGACAATAGCATTTGTACCCTTTTTGAGTAGAGTAGCAGCCAAGAAATAGACATTTATCTGCTCGAGCAGCAAATTTCTAGCCATCATTATTGTGGACAAAGACAACACAACCAAACACTTTTGGAGGTAATGAATTAATCAGTGGGCAATTTGGAAAGTGTTCAAGGAGTTTTTGGATAGGAGTATTATAATTGAGAACTTTGGATGGCATGCGAATAATGAAATAAGCTTCAGTGAGTACAGCATCACCCCAGAAGATGGTAGGAACATTTCGTTCCAGCAATAAGGTTTGGATTACTTCTAATAGGTGGCGATTCTTTCTTTCGGCCACTCCATTTTGTTGAGGGGTATAAGGCAAGAAGTTTGGTGATGAATTCCTTGTTGATTAAGAAATTCTCTAAAGGCATTGCTCATGTATTCTTTGGTATTATCACTTCGTAGTACCTTAATGGAAGTGTTAAATTGAGTTCGCACAAAGGTATAGAAGTTTTGAAATACTTTGGCTATTTCGGATTTGTCTTTCATTAAATAAACCCAGGTGGTTCTAGTGTGATCATCTATGAAAGTAACAAACCACCTAGCATTAGTGAGGGTTTTTATTTGTGCAAGACCCCAAATGTCAGTATGGATTAGTGTGAATGGTGAGGAAGGTGTATGAGGCTGTTTGGGATATAAAGATCTAGTTTGTTTTGCAAGTTGGCAAGTTTCACAATGAAAAGGAATGGAATTTTTATTGAATAAAGTGAGAAATACATGCTTCATGTATTCAAAACTAGGGTGACCTGAGCGAAAATGCCATAAGTGTACATCATGATTTTGAGAGTTGGAGCTAACCAGTGCCCTTTTTGCCTTCCTTGTATTTGTAGTTTTCAAACTTGATCCTTCAAGGTAGTACAGTCCATCCCATTCTCTAGAAGTCCCAATCGTCATCCTCAATTTCAAATCCTGGAAAATATAGAGATCATCATTAAAAATTACTCGGCATGTTCGACCTCTAGTTAACTTGCTCACAGATATTAGATTACAAGTGAGTGCAGCCACAAATAGAACATTTTTAATTTCCAACTGATCAGATAATGTGACCGTGCTAATTCCTTCAACCCTTGTGAACACACCATTAGCAACTTTTACTTTAAGATGTTCATGACATAATTTAAGATTGTGAATTAAAGATTGGTTACTAGTCATGTGATCTGTAACTCCGGAGTCAACAATCCACTTATCTTTACTAGTCATTACAACGTTGAGAGCTACAACGGAATTACCTGATTGTACTAGATTCACACTAGGAACAGAGTTAGACTTATTCTGCTTCTCAAGCATCTGACGAAACATCTGTATTTCTTCCTGGCTTAGGTAATCAGGATCTCCCACTCTTTGCTTAGCTATAATAAGGTTGACATTAGGAGGTAAGTGTTGTTTGCTGGTTGATGGCTTGCCATGTAGCTTCCAACATTCCTCTTTGATATGGCCCTTTTTCTTGCATTAAATGCACCATTTATTATTTCTTCATTCGCCTTTTGGTCCTTTGACGACAAGAGCTTAACTTTCACTTGGATTGAAGTTGGAGCTGCTTTGATTCAAGAGTTTCCAACTTTCCTCAAACTATACATGGTTGACAACTTCGAGCAAGGGAGGCAGGGGTTTTAATCCCATGATTCGACCTCTTATGTCCTCAAATGAATCACTGAGCCCAAGAAGGAAGTCGTATATTCTTCCTTCGTCTGTTATTTTTCTATGTAACTAAGCATATTTGACTGTCTCCCATGGATGTACATCAAAGAGGTCTTGTTGTTGCCAGAGTTTCTTCAAGGCATTATAATATTCAGTAACTGTTAAGTTACCTTGCCTCAAATCTCGAAGCTGTCTTTTCAGGTGAATTAAGGCAGCAGTGTTGTCAAGGGAAGAGTAAGTTTGCCTTGCTGCATCCTAGATTTTCTTTGCTGTGTTTGCTAGGAGATAACTTTCATTGATGTCATCAGTCATAGAATTGCACAACCAAGTCATAACTTGATTGTTTTCAGCAAACCATGTGTCAAAATTTGGATCATTTGGGGCAGGTTGATGTGCTACTCCATTGATATATTTCTCCTTCTGCTTTCCATGAATATACCTTAGCACAGTTTGGGACCACTGGAGATAGTTTCGTCTATTGAAACTATGGTTAATGGCAACAATCTGACTATCGGAGAGTTCTGCGGCCGTCACTGTACTGCTAGTAATAGAGGTATTTGAGGAGGAGGATGAACTTTGAGTTTCTGGATTTGCACCAGCCATTAGTGCCATTGGAGTGGCTTTGGTTGTAGATGGATTTCAAGGAATAGAGCCGAAAATAGGAGGAAATTCAGAGGGACCCATGTTCTTGCAAAATTTGGTCGCCGGAAAATACTGTAGGTGGCGGCACGTGTAGCTCACGCGCCGGTTAAAGTGGTGGCGCGTGGGCCTTGCGCTGGGAACTGTGAAGGCGCGTGGGGCTCACACGCCGGTTAGTTTGACAGCGCACCTCTGGGTTTTTCCGGTCGGCACCTTTTGACCCCTTCTGGGTGGGTGGTGCACTCTCACTCGCCGGAAAACACTCAGACCCAGGTCTCTATTTATTGTTCTCTCACTGTTTTCTCTCTCTCTCTTGGCCGTCTCTCACAGCGGTCATCACAGACCCTGGCCGTAGATCAGTGCTCGTCTAGCTCTGATACCATATTGGCTTATAGAGCCCATATTTCATTGGTATATCAAATGAGAGATCATATAGGGTATTTATAGGAAAAACAGAGCAAAAGAAACAGCGAAACACATGGAGAAACAGAGAGACAAATGAGAGAGTGATTAATGGGGAAAGTCAGCAATATCATGCTAAACAATAACATAGACTTCCCACCGAAAAACACAATCGACCGAAAGCATATCTTACTTTAACAAGATTTATAAAAATAAAGTTTAAAATATTGAGGAAAAATGAGTAATACTATTATATGCCAAAATCTACCTTAGTAGAAGAAATTTTCCTTTCCAAATTCTTCACATCTTTCACGTAGATTGGAGAGCCACAAGCTCTAGAATGTAGAGATTCCAACTCTGACATCTGAAACGAACAATTTTCATCACAATGGTGGACTAGACAGAAGCAGATTTTTATTGGATGTAATTTATAACTCAAGATTACAATGCATTAATTAAGACATATAGTTGAGTATATGATAAAATACCTTTGAACACTTTGACAAAGCAATATTAATCTCCTGACTTAACAATACGGCCCCTTCTTTATATTCCTGGTGTCATAAATTTAAAAGAAAAGTACGGAGGGGTTTAGTCTTTAAAAACTTCCAATGGACAGAAAATTGCAATCAACAAAGATAGCATTATAGTTTGCTAAATTTAAATAAAACCTTCAACTTATGATAAGCAGGTTCGTTGCATGATGGTGCAGAATTAAATGTTAGCAGCTCATCAACAAATTCTAAGTGAACTTTCTCCATGTTAGAGTCCTGATCACACAACCAGGCTTCAATTTTTCTTAAGCAATCTCTTATACCTTCTGCCCACTTCTGAGCTTCAATCAAATTCTTCACCATATCTCGAACCTATATCCGACCAAAACAAAAAAACCTTAGTTGAGTAAACTATATGATTCAATAGGACCAAATTAAAATACAACATCTGGAACTCACAGAATTCATCTCAGGACCAGCCCAAAGAAACTGTTCAGCTTCCCTTAGTGCAGAAACAAAAGCATCATTTGAATAAGGATTCTGAAGAATCTCACTAGATCGCAGAAGCCATTGTACAACAAGCTGAGAGAAAGTAATGGAACCACCTTTTACCTAGACCACCCAGCAATATCAAGATAATTAGTCTAACTAGTAAATTTACATCAAATATTCCAAATTTGCATTTATCTATTTTAGTTTATATAGTATGTTTTTACCATTTTTCCTACTTTATTGTAATGATTTACTTGAGCACACGTCATTCTAGAAACTCTTGCATAAGATGTTTTAAAGATCCAATTCCTTTTACCTTTGGCTACCTAAGCAGTCATGCCAAAATTAATACATTTACATTGCCAAGTGGTAAATATATCAGGACTACTATTTAAGACTATTTTTGTAGTTTATGCAACAACCCATTTCCATTAGGAAATTAAAGAGAGTTGAAACAGTAGTACCATTAAGCAATTCTTAGTTTTTCAACACACAACGTATTAGACACAATAGGCCTTGTATGTTCAAAAATCATTATAAAGAGACTAAAAGCATTGCCACTTCTTAACACTAACATTCCAATAACAAACTATTGAGACACAAATAATACCACTGTAGCAAGTCATAATCAGTTTCAAGGTCATGCAATTCAGTATTACAGTTAAAACAAGTGAGGAGGGCAAATTGTGCAGGCCAATCATAGAAGAGTGACACAGTCAATGATACAAAGCAAAGACAATTCTAAACTTTCATAGCAAAAACAAATAAATATAAGTTCTGGAAACAAGTATATAATAGTGTAAACTTTAAAGAGAAGGGGGATAAAAATCATACCTTCTTTGTCAAAGTACCCAGACATGAAAAATTCTTTCTTATATTCCTACCCAGTGCTTTCTCCTCAGAAGTATAATTGTCCATAGAAAATGCCAAGTCATACAATTCTGCAACTGAGTGACGATAGAGAAGACGTAGTTTTACAGTTTTACACTCACAAAGATGTTTCCAGTGCTGCAAAAGAGACATCAATTTCAATTCACTGAAAAATCAGCATTCCTATGGGAACAAACCCAGACTATTTAAATCCAAGATATTTAGGGTCTGTTTGGCAACGCATTTGGAGGGAAAAAAAGCTCATTTGGAGGGCAAAAGACCATTTAGCATCTGCAGACACATTTGGGAACATGGTAGCATTCATTGGGCTTAAAAAAAAAGCTTTTTTTTCTAGAAGCTCATTGAAGTAGCTTCTGGCTTTTTTTCATTGGGTTAAAAAAAAAAGTCACTTCTCTCATCGCCAATCCAAACACAAATCATATTTACAATATGACTTTTTTTCAATTTGATTTCTATAAAAGCCACATTAGAAAAAAAGCCACTTCTCCACCGCTAATCCAAATAGGCACTTAAACATTAAACTGACTTTAAACTATCATAATATATGAATTCCTAATACCACATGACAAGGTCATTGACTAGGAATTCAATGTCTACAAAAAAAATTACTTCTATACAAAAAGAACAATTTTAATCAGAAGAACTGAACATTTGATAAAAACCAAATGCAAGAATAGACTGGGAATTCAATATGTATCAACAAGAAAATGCAGCACATATTGCTGGAAAAACTTGTCTAATTGATGTTTCATCTTTGCATGATACATTGATTTAGAATTGGCACTGATCAAGTTTGAAATGAATAAAGGAGATATCCAAAATTGTGCAAGTTACAGTGGGATAAAGATTACGAGCCATGCAATGAAATTGTGGGAAAAGGTGATTGAACACAAGCAGGGATTGGAGACTCACGTTCCTGAAAACCAATTAGGATTTATGCCAAGAAGGTCCACAACAGAAGTGATATATTTAGTAAGGAGTTAAAGGAAAAGTATCAAAGTAAAGGAAGGGACTAGCATAAGGTTTTCATTGACATGGGAAAAGCTTATGATCGCGTACCAAATAATGTACTTTGGAAAGCCTTAGAAAAGAAAGGAGTGCGCGCGCGTGCGTGCGTGTTGCATATATCAGAGTCATACAAGATATGTATGAGGGGGTAACAATTAGTACAAAAACACCTAGAGGTGAGACAAATGACTTTTCTAAAAGGATTTACCTAAATAAGGGATCATTGCATCCTTGTTTAACCTAGTTCTAGACATTCTAACTAAAGAAATCCCCAAGTACATGCTTTTTGCAAATGATATAGTTCTGTTAGCTGAGTTAAGAGAAGATATTAACTCTAATCAATATTGCATTGCATTTCCTCACATAACCTAGGGATCTGCAATTAAATTAATCGCATAACGGTTGTTACTTGTCAATATTTTTTCTTCTGTTTTAAATTAATCGCATAAGGATATAATCCCTCTCGAGGCTTCAAGTGCAAAAGGTTTTCACCTCTCCTAACAAGTGTGCTTCCTAGAATTCGAACTTGTATTCTCTTCCTTACGGGGGTGAGGTCGCAAAGGTGTTGTTACTTGTCAATATTTTTTCTTTTGTTTTAAATTAATCGCATAAGGGTATAATCCCTTTCGAGGCTTAGAGCGTAAAAGGTTTTCACCTATCCCAACAAATGTGCTTCTCAGAATTCAAACTTGTGTTCTCTTCCTTACGGGGGTGAGGTTGCTTATCACTTCAACCAACAGGTTGTTGGTGATCTCTTGTCCTTTCTTTATGACACTTTGTTGTGTAGTTCTTTTCCCCTCTCATTAATAAATTCATTTTTTTAATATAAAAATGGGGCAGGATGTTCAGTCTTACATTCTACTTTTCTAACTCCAAATCCAAGACATAAATAGTGATATCCCAATCTGATGGGTGGTATCACAAACCGGTAACTGAATTAGAACTTATAAAAGGATCATAAAAAGGGGGGGGGGGGGAATCCACAGATTACAAAGAAATTTATTAAGAGCCCACTGTTCTTTTTTGGGCCGAAGCAGACCCCTATAATGAAAACTAAGATGAAAATTTTTAGTGAGTTCGCATCAATTAAGCAGCGTGCTATTGATGCTTATATAAAATTGGTTTCCTCCCGTCAAAGGTTTTGGAATTGTTGACATGCATAAATAAAATACAGGTCTAGTTAACTTTTCTTTAATTTGACATTCATGAAATGTCAAGATGATGGCCTGCAAACACATTTTCGGTAGAGGAAAGAATTAGTTTACCTCCAGGCATACAAGAGAAGATGGCCTGCAACTGCACACAACAGCAGAAAGATATAGATACTGCTGGCAAATAATGCATGATGGATCCTACAAAAAGAATCAATAATAACAATTTACAATGGATGGAGTTATAGATACATATTGTGTTGCCATAGGTTTAAACAAACCACACCTCTTCAGTTCCCACATATTGAGGACATTGCCGAGGAGCCATTCGAGATGATTTGACAATACCATTTTTCCAGAGTTTTTCTCTCCAAGATTTCTCTTTATCATATATTCGAAGCAATTCCTTCTTCAAATAAGGAGATGCTTTGGTATCAATGTCACTGTACTGAACACAATAAGACAATGAAACAAGAAGTTTTAGATTGCTAAAATGCTTAAGAATAGACAAAGAAAGAAAGGAGGTCGAGTAAAATTTAATATGACGAAGAAAAATTAGAGAAACCAATACAATAATTCTTAATTGCTTCAAAATATATGAAGAACAAAGGGTGTGTTTGGATTAGCTTTAGGAGAATAGTGGAAAAAAATGATTTCAAAGAATGGATTTTGGAGAATAGCTTCTGAAAAGGTAAAAAATAGCTTCTGGGAAACCATGGTTTTCTTGTCAACCCAAGGTTTTGCAGAATTTTAGAGTGTTTGGGTAGCTTATACAAAACCATGGTTTTCAGGGTTAAAAGCTATTTTGAGTTTGATGTGATGTTTGGCAACCTCACTTTTAAAACCATGGTTTCAAAAGTGAAACCACACACACAAAAAGACCATTTATTGAAAATTTCAAATAGTGGTGCAATAAAGCATAAAACTCAAACCCCAATAGCACTTAAGAAAATAGCCTAATGGCAACCATTTATTTCCTCTAGGAAGGATATCCTAACAGTATGCCCAAATTTCCCCTTCCTCACCACCATTTATGTAGCAGAAACAGCACACACTACACTGAATTATTGAATAAATTGACTGGATACATTGCAAAGGTAAAATTTTTATCTTGTTAAATTAAAAATACCAAATATTATTCTCCTTTTGATAACTTATAATATCATCCAAGTCCACCAACTGGTAACTGAGCTAGATAAAGTCAGTGATCTAAGGTCAGTGGTATAAAATTAATAAAACACACAGACACATCAGAAGTGCATAACCTTTATGGTTTTATCTATAAGAAAATCCCAACAAATTAAGCAATAAGAAAGAGGAGGCAATTAATGAGCTAAAATCTAAAAACTGAACAATTGAAAATAGAACAGTCAAAGGAGATAAGATATCATCAGGAAATAATAGTTGTTCAGTTAACTCAATACAGGATCATCAATTATGAAACTACTTTTTGATAATAAAAAATAAAATGTATTTTGGGAAGTAACAAAAACCAATCTTTAGAAAGTCTTTTCTTTAATGTTCTACTAAAATGGTAATCCATAACTGCGAATGGTTGCCCAAAAAGAAAATTATTACATGGAACACAAATATATTGTGTTCACATGTAGAAACAATATGTTGGTCATGAGAGTGATAAAAAACGGCACTTTTCAAAATGATTGGCGTTACATTTCTATCAAATGAACTATTATTCCAAAACACACAAGATATCAGATAATGTTTAAACCTGAGCTACTACACACAGAAGCTCCTCATGAGACAAGACAGCAGCTTTGTGATATCGCTGGTAGAGATCAGCTCCAAATGCACCATAAGGTAGCCAGTCAGCAGGGGCAAAATTAACTGCCTCTGCACAATTCAAACCTGAAAATGCAATCAAGCCTAGTATGTTATTCCCCAGTACAAGACTTGATGTATATTAGACAGGATATAAGTTGGTAACCATGGATCAGAGACAAAACAGCATACCGAGATTAAAACCTCCATGGTATGATCTGGGAAAGGTAATAACAAAATTCCCAGGCTCCTGGCAAGTATCAAGAATGAAAAGAATCATGCCAGAGGTTCAACATATATGAAGGGAATGCAATACAATAAAACCAATGGAGCTGCAGTTGGATGCTTCTTAGCAAGTTATAACGCAAAGCAGCTATCATCACTCAAATAGTAAAATTACTGTCATATGGTACAAAGTCTGGACAACATGGGAACTAGAAACAAAGTTTAATGGATCTGCTATGATGGCTATTTCCATTTACAAAAGCCTAAACCACTTGTGCTCTAATTTGATAACTTCCACAAAACCCTGGACTTACAATAAACAACACAAATTCAAAACTGTAATATGAAAAGGCCATATGAAACCTGAATTATGCTGTAAACTGGAACTCCATGTTCTTGCAAAACAGATGGGTTTAACATAGTTACAAGCTGGAAAAGCAGATCTGGTTGAGCATCAAAAAGATCAGGAAGACTGCTTCTCATCACCTACAACGAAGTGGATTATTTTTATGGAAAGCAATAGTTAATTGAAAAGAACAGGAAAAAATGTAGACCAAGTAATAATCAACTGATAGTGGAAAATCAACTTCTGCAGGAACAACAACAACAACAAAGCCTTTATCCCACTAGGTGGGGTCGAAACTTCTGCAGGAACACTTGACAGAAAAATAATTGTGGATAAAACTAAAAGCCTTAAGTGAACCTAGTTTTCCCATGCATACTGGTGGCAGAGTTAATATGAATTAGCATTTGCGGTGTTTATTTATATTTGTACATGCATGTGTAACTTTTTGAAGATATGCATGTACTAGTGAGACATACTTTTGTATTCTGTTATATATTTACACACACACTAGGTATTGTCTTGTATTGAGGTGTCAGAAACAATCCAGATAAATATAAGAGCATTTGTAGTGATTGAGAGGGTCGAAAGCCCAGAGGTGAAAAGGGTAATCAACTATCTCATAAGCAACTAACTCAAAGGATGCACGAAAAGCTGAATAACTTTTCTTATTGGAGAAAATAATATAATAAAAATATCATCATCAGAATCCAAGACCTACCTTCTCAAAAGCACTGGCCTCATTGCCAGGAACACTGTACCAGCATTTTGGCTCTCCCCTAGAACATCATAGAAATCAGAGCCAAATTCAGAAGGGGGAAAATCAAGAGGCATGTTGTACTTCAAAAATTATTAATATTGACCCCATTAACGAAACACAGCAATCACTGACTATTGGGCTTCCCATACTATAGCTCAAAAATAAGCAGAGTCAGCTAAATGGTTTGAGTAAAATATCATGGAGTAGGCCGTGATAGCTGCATCAACTATTAATCATGCATGCCAGTAACATTAAATTCTTCACCGTGCAAATAAATGAGGGCACATTTGAGCCCTTTTGAACATTAACGCCCCACTAGTTGGGTGTCCAGACCTTCATAGAAGTCCCAAATATAAAATGCACAGTGAGTCAAGCATCAGAAACTGATTCACGCCAAAACATAGAAACAGTCTCAAACACCAAATTAAAGAGCACGCCATACAAATATTTCTAGTCAAATGCGTAGCTTTTGATTTGTATATTATCTTATTTCGTTTTGATGATTTTCATAAGAATATCCTTTTCATGTGTGTCAATGTCTTTTCGTGGTTAATATGTTACTTTAACCATTTAGGGATTGGAAAGTGGAATGTATATAGGAGGCAAATAATTGTAGTTTTCTCAAACTCCTGTAAGTTTTATTTTTGATTTATTATGAAGAACAAGGAGCAAATTACTCTTGATATTTGCATCCTTGTCATTGGCAGTCAACAAAAATTTGTAGTTCTTTAGGTTCATCACACAAATGAATTCTGGTTTCTTGTGGAAATTGCTGCTTAGGTGTATTAATATCAAGTTTGAATAAAATCATACTGATGAAACACTGCAAATAATTCTTCGGCAGAGCTTAATATTTTTTGTTGATTAAAAGCAATATATGAATGTTAATCCTCTGGTGAAAGTAACAATTACAATCAAACTTTTTACTGTCCAGATGCCATAAAACATTAGAAGTTCCAACTTCTAAACGTTTTTTGGTTTCATTAGGCCATCCTTAAGGATATTGAGAGAAGAGTTTCACAAAAGACAAAAGAGAAGGCTTTCTGAAACAATAACCCCCCTCTATGCACATTCCCACTCTCCATTGTACTGCCCCAATTTCTCCTCTAAGAATCCCTAATCCCTCACTTTTTTACATATTACCAATTCCCTCACTACTATTAACATTTCCAACTAATCTTACCCACTATAAGATTCTCCACTCACACTGAGCCGCATTAATGGTCTTAGTTTTACTGTTTTGGGTATAAATAGATCAGAACTTAGCTTGGGCAATTAGTAGAATAGTCTACTCAGGAAGAGATTAATCTGATGCATTTGGCATAGTAGTCCATTCCATAGACCAATAAGTAGAGTTGCCTGTGTGTGTGTTGTGAAAAAAGAAACAGAAAAGAAAAGAGTTGAGTGCTTAAGATTCTTGCACTCATCTCTGTAATACAGGTTTCTACTCTATTTTCTATATTTGCTTGTATAAGTTGGGGGTTCTATCAGTTTCATGCATACAAGCAACAGGACTGCTCCTGGAAGTATAATTTCATAAGGTACTTTTCCATTCAAACATTAAAAGGAATGTTAAGAGCACTTCTAACTTATTTGAATCATTGAGAAAGGCTGCTTAATATGCAGTTTAGATTTGCTTTTACCCTATATTGTTTCTATTGATTCAATAACCATAAGTGATGCATTTTTTTGACCTGAAACTTTAAGTGATGAGTACACATAAGCAACTGACCAACTTGATATTATTAAACCCTCCCCTGTGCAAATGCAATTAAATGCTAGAGCTTATCATCGTATCATCTATATGACAAGCATGCTTCATCTACCACCAGGGATAGCAAATCTAAAGTGCCTTGAACCAGTTTAAATCTTATATCTAAATACAGAAAAAAATCCATATCTCAAGACGAATATAATATAGATATTCTCTACTAGAAAATTAAACAAAAATTAGATAAGCTAGAGTGAAAGATAAAACATCAGTAAAAGAAACTGCAGCATACCAGTGTAGATAATTTATTGAGTAAAAGCAATGATCCTCAAAATGCCAGCAAAAGGATGAGAATAGCATCCCAATATACAGCCAGGGTACCATCACCCCCGTGATATTATGATGAACAGCTTGAAGCATTGACCCTTTCAATTTAGGCAAATTGTTAAGATTCCACGGATTAGATGAGTATTCGTCCCATAATTTTGAATCAATTGATTCTGGTTTCTGATCAGTTGAGCGTGGAAAACCACTTCCAAAGACAGATGTATCTAAATCACTTCCATACACAACCTCAACCTCACCAACCGATCCCTCTACAATCTCCCAAAATTTCTTCTCTATTTGCACCCTTGAAACAGGTCCTGGCCCAAACCATCTCTTCCTTGACCGATCAGCCACACGTCTAAAGGTTTCCAAGGTGTACTGCTTACCAGGCACAAAACCGAAGCTGTCCCTGTCAGAATTCAAGCAATTAAAGCAATACCAGTTTCCTGGAGGAATTTGCTTCAAGGGTGGAGAGAGACAATATATATGCCAGCCCTTATCACACCTATCACATAAAAGCATCACGTCTCCATGCAAACCACTTCTGCATTGCTCACAAATCTGGTCATGTTCTTCCTTCTCCACTTTACAATCCTTCACTTTCAAACAATCAAAACTTCTTCTCATCCTCTTGGATCCTGAAGATCGAACTCCATGATCACTTTTTTCATCCTCAAGTATGCCTTTCTTACCTGTCTCTTGATTCAGCTGATTATAGTAATCCTCATAATCATACAAATGGTCACAATACAACTGTGATAGGACATGCTTTGCACAGTCTGTAATTTTTCTTCCTGGCCTTACAAACCGGGAAACATCCCCCCATTTCTTTTTCTTCACAACCTTATCATAACCACCAAATCTCTTAACAGCATTAAACAGTGTGCACAAGTCCAGTTCTTCCCCTTCAAATACAATTTTCTTCCTTGACTTTTTACCACAGTGATCCTCTAAAAACCTAGAGTACTCCAACTCAAAAGTCTTGGAGTCACATGCAGCAGGACGAGCCTGTAACTTATGAATTTCCTGTGTTTTAGTGGGGAAAGTAAAAGAATCTAGATCCAAAGCAAATGGGGGCTTCCAACTCTTTGGTGGTACAATCTTACAAATTCCATATGGCTCAGCTTCAGGTCTAATCTTATAAATATATTCCAAGGGGTCTTTGAACTCATCTTCGGTGGGAAAATATAAAGGCCCTGACGGTATATTCAGTGACCCGGACGGTGAAACACAAAGACTCTGCCCTGCTACACCTTTTTCCACAGCCCTAGGTCTACCTTTCCCCATTGGAATCACCCAGAATTCATAACTCAATACAGAATGACCAGAGAAACTCACACTTTACCAATGAAATAAGCAGTTAGGCTAAAATCAAGTGAATAAGAGTGACTTCAAGGAAGCTTACCTTCCCAGAGAAGGAGGCTCCGGAGGAATTTCGTGGGAAGATATAGTTAGAAAGGCGTAAAAGTAATTGGTTTATATATTAAGGCCTAAAGTTGGTAGAAATCACTAAATTTCCCAACTTTGTCGCATCTTCTATCGGGTCGGACTCTGTTACCCGAAAAACTAACCAAATTGTTCGTCGTTTTTCTGCTCTTTGTTCTTTTCTTTTTTTTCCTTTTGTCAAGTAATCCACGTCGCTTTTTCGGTCTACTGTACACATTTTTCTGCACGGAGAACATCTTGTGCTCATCACTTTTATGGGTATAAATGCTCTCATCATCTATAATCTGTCTTATTAGATTAATTTTGGATGATTTAAATTTAATTTAATTTTTATTTTTAAATAAATTTTATTCTAATATATGTAAAATTTAAAATAATCATAATCTTATAATTATCATTTTTAATAAAAATAAATTTATTATTTTAAAAATCATAAATTAAAAATTTTAAATTTAGATTATTTAAATTAAATTTAATCATTTAGATCTCATCACAATGATGAGTAAATTATTGCTCATTACTGTGATGAGCACAGAATGCAAACCATTTTGGTCATTAATGGTAGCTTGAAGTAAGAGTGGTTGTATAATGTGAACAGTATTTTTTTTAAAGATGATGTGTACATTTTTAAAATATCTTAAAATTAAGGGAAAATTTAAAAAATAGCATCGAAATATCATAATCTCAAAATAGGGATTTGAATTTTAATAATCTCAAGTCAGACTTTAGAATTTTAATATATTGTGAAAAAGACATTATTGTTCTAAGCATCATTCGCTAGTAGCTGACGGTCAGCCATCGAAACTTTGGTGGCGTAATAAATACTATTGGATTTATAAAACAAAAGTAGTAAATAATGAAGCCACAATAGTAAATAGTGAAATCAAAGTTGTAAACAACATCACTAATGTTGACTATTTCCTAATAACTACTTTTGTTTTGCTATTTACTATTTTGATTTTGTTATTTACTCCTTTGGCTAGCAGTAAAGCTCCTACTACATATTTTGAATTTTCAAAATAAGAGTAATTAGCAGTGAAACTAGAATAGTAAATAGCAAAACATAGTACGTAATTATTAAGAAATTAAACAGTCAGCAAGGATCATGTTTACTACTTTGGTTTTGCTATTAATTATTTAATACTTTTGTTTCAGAAATTCAAAATATGTATTAGACCACCAGAGTTCCGTTGACCAATATCCAGTAAGGTCATTAGATGAGTATATGTTTGGGTCAGCGTTTAGTCCTTAAATAAGCTTGATTGGAGGGGATAAGCCCTTATGGAGTCATGGTTTCTTTTTGTTTGGTTGCCTAATTTCTATAAGGGCTTTTGGGTGGGCTTATTTGAAAAGCCAGCCCTGAAGCTTTCCAAACACAATACCTTTTTTCTGAAAGTAATATTTATTGTAACAAAAAAAAGTAATATTTAACATTGGATTCTCTCTTTTGACCGTTAGTATACAATAATGTTGTTCATGTGCTAGTCTAAACATTGTTGCAGTATCTCTCTCTCTGAATCTCTCAGTGACCTCTGTCCCTTGCATTGATTCATCAACCTACTTCTGCATCAAGAACCGTCAATCGTCGTCTCCTGCTCTCATCATTCTACTCGCCATCGTCGTCTCCTCGTCTCATCAATCTACTCGCGATCATCATCTTCTTGTCTCAGCTCTGGCGAAATCCTGCTCTCAGCTCCATCATGCAACGACTCCTTCGGGTTCTCTAGTGGTCTCAGATTCGCTGTGCTCCTGGTGTCACCTCCACCGTGGTCCTACTCTTATATCTGAACAAACCTCCCTCACTCCAGCTGCTACGACCTCTATTTCGCTATCAGATCCTGTCGCAAACTCTGGCGACTCCTAAACTCCCGGCTGCCCCAGGCGGCTAGGACCCTCCAATCTGTCATCTTCTTCCCTTTCTCGCCAGTAGGAGCTCCTTCCAGCTGAAGATCTTGGTCTTTTGTTGGCTCTGTCTTCATCTTCCAACTCAGTGGTTTATCGTCTTCTACTTTCTCGCCGTAAGGTTTGTTCATTGCAATTATGGTAGACTCGGTTTCATGCAAAACCATGAAATAAAAAAGAACACACGAAAGGCAGTAGGTGGTTTTGTGCATGTTATTTGTTACTTTGTGCATACTTGTCTCTAATCTGGAAAAAAAAAAAGAAACATTCAGCCTTTGATAGCATCATCTGTTTGCTTTTCCACCTTGATTCCTGAGCCCTTTAATATGTGGTTCAGGTTTAGACTCTTCTGAGTTTTTGGGCTCATTTTTCCCAAAAGCTTGATTTTGCAAATGTTAAACCCAACAAGCTGCTAATCCCCATATGATAGATTTACTTTGTTCAAATGCTTCTTCCTGCAATTTCAGTACACCTTTCTCTATAACTCTGCTAACCAAAGACCTAGCAGATTTCGTTGAATTGTATTAGATGATGTGTACACGGTGTGTGCAACAACATCCTCAAGCACGTATGCCAATTTCATCTGTTATATCAGTACACGATATCATATAAAAACGCATTATTGAGACAAAGGAATTTTGTTTAGGTATTGAAACCAGGAATATGTACCAATTGAATACTAAAAGCATAATTTGCATTAGACGCTATGCTTTAAAGGGCCACTTTCTTTCCTTAATTTCTGCGTTTATTGTAATATTTAGTGTATAAAAAAAATGGTTTGCTAACACAACAAGGGAATACATAGTCACTCAAGGAGGCCTTTTTGATAACCTTCCTTTAACATGCTTTATTGCTAAAACAGCTTTTATGACTGACATGAATGAAGGATTGGGGTTACGCAATAAACATTTTTAATTACATAGAACCCTGGTTTCTCTCCTTTTGTAGCAACATGTATGCGATTCCTTGTGATTGTAATTGTATGGCTATAGTTCATAAGGATGTAAACATGCTAGGATGCCTAAAACTTTTCATGTCATTGTACTATTAATAACATGCATTATTGGATCCTATCCGATAAAGATTCAACTGGTGTAATTTAATCAATTCGCATTATACCAATCAAGATATAAGGAGTTCATTCAACTCATGAATTGTTTTTTCATGATGTGTAACGTCTTTAATGCGTTTTGATTTTCCAATCACTTTAATTTTTGTACATTTATTGTATTTAGTGATAGAATTTAGCTGCTGGAATGGCTAGTCACCAATCTTTGACCCCACCTAGAATATTAAAAAATTTAATAGAATCTTGTATAATTTGCAATATATGTCACCTCTTAACTTTGGACACGGATAGGTAATAGAAGATCTGAAATGGCATGGTTAGATTGTTCTATTTCCACTAATGCTGCATGATTAGGAAAAACTAATAAGCATTTTGCTGCTCTTTCAATCAGAAGTAACAAAACTAGATTTGGGTAAATTGTTGTGTACCCGATATGGGATGCATTTTGCTCTCTTCTGATGCTTAGGTGTATGATATTCTCTCTAAACGTTTATCATATTTAGTAACTGGGAAAATCTTTCTTCTAACTCTTTTACTTCTTTCTTTTGATGTTTGGTTGTTTCTTGTCCTCTTTAGTTATTTTCTAATTCATTTCTCTCTCCTTTCCTATTTATTTTATGGTAGAGGTTAGGTAGAGAACATAAATGAAGGATCATGGTTACGCGATAAACATTTTTAATCAGATAGCACCAATTGAGTTTCTTGTACGCCAAAAACTTAGTTAGCATAAGAGTACTGAGTTAGTTTGGGTTTATTATACCTAAAAAATTATGGTGTGGTAACATGATTTTTAGTTTAGGGAATGTGTTGATCAATTATCCTTGAAATTTTTGCATAGAAATATGACTGACAAAGCGGTGTGGGATGACAATACCACTAAGATTTTTATCCATGCCTGTCTTGAGCAAATATACGGGAGAGCGATAGTGAGGGTTTTTGTTCTTAAAGACAGGATGGACCAATATTGTGTCAACCTTCAATGAGAAGACAAGTCACGGATACGATAAGAAACAATTGAAGAACAGATTCAATATCCTCCGGAAGGATTTGAAGACATGGGATATGTTGCTAAAAGAGACTGGTCTAGGTCATAATCCTGTAACGAATGCCATCAAGGCAACTCCTGAGTGGTGGCGCCAGAAATGTCGGTAAGTAAGCTTTGTTTAACAATGAAGAAGTAAAGCAAGCATTGGTTTTGGTTATCTTGGTCATGAATTTGGTTACTTGTATTACTGTAGGAGAATTTAGCGTATAAAAAGTTTTGCCAGTCGAGCCTGAAGTATGAGAGATGACTAAGAATCATCTTTAAGGATGTTATGGCTACTGGAAAGGATATTTATTGTCCATCATTCATACACACCAAGACGGGGGAGGCAAAGGAGGAAGATGTGTACCGCTTGACAATGGATGAAGAGGAAGGGTTGGGGATAGCAAAGATAACATTTTCGGAGTACACCCGGCACCGAGCATAGAAGTTACAAACAACCTAGCTAGTATGGGGTTATCATCCCAGAGTAGGCCCTCTATTCTAATAGATTCAAGAAGCCAGGGCAAGAGGAAGAGGGTTGATAAGGGAGTAAAGAGAAAGAAGCAAAAAATGCTAGCTGCGAAACAGATTATGGATGCAATTAGTGTGATAGCTAATACATCGAATGATAGAGCTACTGCTATCAGCGACATCAGAAAGTAGAGCGTTGATATTGTGATGGAGGCCCTACTTGCTCTGGAGGAAGTGCAAGCAGATTGTGCATTCTGAATCCGCTATATCCAGCTTCTTACGGCAGACAAAAGTAGTCAGGAGACGTTTGTTTCTATACACAAACAGAACAAAGACTACTTGATTGAGTGGTTGCGGTATGTCATTCAACGCATGGATTGAGTGCTTCCCCGTTTACGATCCCCCACCTGCAGCTGAACTATATGTTAAAATATTTAATTTTAGGATTGTTGAATGTAGATGTTTATGTCTGTTTTGTTTTTGTAATTACAAACTTGACTGAATGTTTGAGGACATATGATTTATAACACGTTGAATGTAGTAGTTCATGTATGTCTTATTGTTTCTGTATTTTTTTATCTCATACCTAAATTTCACCACATTAACAGGTTATGTTATCAATGGCAAATTGGATAGAGGAAGAAGATGATGACTCTCGAGTACTAGCCCTTTTAGATGAAGAGTTAACGGAGTATGAACAATCGACCGCGTTGCTATGTCAATATTGGGTTCCTTTTGTTTGCAAAGAACCACGTAGAATAAGTCAATACATCAGACATTTATGGGTGCAAGAGATATTGGCAACTGGTGGTACATGTTGTAATGACATGTTCAGAGTTGATAACCAAGTGTTCTACCTATTGTGCAATAAATTGGTGGAACATGGGTTACGAAATTTCAAGCACGTCGGTGTCGAAGAAATGGTAGCCATGTTTTTGCTCACTATTGAGCACGGAGTCAAGAATAGAGTAGTTCAAGAACTCTTCCAGCATTCAGGGGAAACTGTGAGCTGGCTATTGCACAGGGTTCTTAAGGCTTGCCTGAGTTTAGCATAGGAAAATATCAAACCCATCGATCCTAAATTTCACGAATGCCACCTACATATACTCGACGATCCCTAATATATTATCCTTACTTTAAGGATGCCATTGGAGCGATAGATAGAACGCATATAAGGTGTGTCATCACTGGTCCCAACCGGAATAAGTATATTGGAAGAAAGTGTTATCCTACATAGAATATGATGGTTGTATGCAATTGAGATATATGTTTCACGTTCGTGTTGGCGGGGTGGGAAGGAACTGCACATGACGCTTGTATGTTTTAATCTGCTGTCTCAAATCCAGCTATGAATTTCCCTCGTCCTTCTGAAGGTACAATTTCGTTACCACCACTTGAATTTCTTTCATTTCATACTTTCATTAATCTCACCCTTTTAAAATGATTTCAACATATGGTAAGAAAATATTATTTGGTTGATGTTGGCTATCCGACACCAGTAGGGTATCTTGGCCCCTACATATGTGAGCGTTATCACGTGCCGGGTTTAGGCGTCAACCTGCATTTCCAAATGCCAATGAGACCTTCAATTTCTACCACTCCAGTTTAAAGTCAACAATTGAAAGAACTTTTGGAGTGTGGAAGAATAGATTCACAATATTGGAAAAAATGCGTAAATACAGCTACAAAACACAAGTCTGATTAGTTTGAGCAACAATGGCCATACATAACTTAATTCAGAGAAATTCATAGGTGATGTTAACTTTGATTCAGTAGATAATGGGAATGTAGCTCGTGAAGAAAATACTACTGTAGAGGATGAGGGTTCGTCGACCAATAATTATGGGACATCTTCAACCCGGATGAATTGCATTCGTGACATGATTAGAGACCATCTTATGTAGGACATGTGATTCTATTAGTTATGTAATATTTTTTGAACAAATTTATGTATCTTGACACCACATTATTTATCTTACATTTTTCCACTTCTTTCTAATATTAGATATCCTCTCTTTTTTCATACATTAACCATAAAAGCATTTATGCAATCTCTAATCCAAAATTTTTTTGACTTTTGGAAATCACTTATGCAATCTCTAATCCAACATAAATAAAATTACACAATCTGACTTTACCCAATCACACTTTTCCATAAGTCAGATTGAAAAAATTTATTTTACCTACCACTATCCTAAACACACGTAATGTACTGAAAATTCCACGACTTGTACTATTTTGAGTATGTATGAATTTGCTGATTGAACGGGCCAAGGTAAGATATATGTATATGTGTATACTTGTGTATAAAACCTGGCAATAATTCAAGATAGTTTAAGGCTTCTACTGGGCACCCAAAATGGCTCTAATTTAAGGAAGAATAAGGGAGGAAGGCGCCATATGGCAATGTGAAACCCACACAAAAACCTGGCATTTTTTTAGGCAAATCGGTGTACAGACTCAGCGGTTCCCAAAGACCTAGGGGTAGTGGCGTCATTTTGGAGTCTACAGGAGACACTTGGCGCCACTCAACCTAAAGAGGGATACGTGTCGTAAAACCAGCGTTCCTGTATCCAAAAATAGCTTTAATAAAGTAACTTTATTAAAGTATCTTTTGACATTTTCCCCTGATTAGCCAATCGAATGCCAACATCTACCATTGGACATCTGATAGAGGTGGAAAAGCCAGTGTAACCTACTGGTCTCTAATCCGACTATATACTCGATTTTGTCGACTGCAGTACCAAAAATCAGATGAATCCTTCTTCCTTGATAGTTGAATTTGCCTAATTATGTTAAAGAGAAAATGAAGACATATTTTAAAAGCTATATCAGGTACTCTGCAGTGTAAGGTAAGAATATCTTATACACAGAATCGCCGATTACCCGATAATTCCTGAAAATGAGCAGCCAACACCTTAATTTTTTTAGGACATGTGCCATAATTTATTTTAAATATTTCAAACCTCTTCCTCTCTCTCTTTAAGTTTTCCAAGACCCAAAATTGGCAAAAAAATTAGAGAAAATTTTGAGAAAAAAGAAAGAGGAGAGAAGTTCTTCGTGTTCTTCGTCGATTTGAAGCTCGAAATCGTGTTTTCAGCTCCCGAAGCCTTCATTAAACTTCTTCTACACATCGAAAGAAACATTTCTACGGTTTTGAATTTCTAATCTGAGGAGTTTGATTCCATCTACTTTGAGGAAGTATTGCCAAAATTCTGAACCGATCAAATAGACGCGTAGAGGTAATCGTAAGCTTTAATATGAGTATAACATCTTTCTATTTTGCTGAGTATTTTTGGAGTTCTTGACCCTTTAGAGTTTCATCCAAGTGCTGAAATTGGTCTTTAATGGCTGATTGGTGATGAATATATGGTTAATAAAGGGTTTATGGTGGTTAATTACATATTCGAAGGTTAAAATTTGTAAAAACACAATTTGTGTTTTAGGGTTCAGATTTGGCTAGCCCTATTTCATGTGGTTAGAGATGGAATTTGATTAATTTGATGTTAGAAATGGATTCAATGGCTAAAATTGTGTAGGGATAGCATGTAGTCATGAGATTTGGATGATTGGTTAGAAAATACAAATTTTGAAATTCAAAAGGGTGTTGTTGAATCTGCTAGATTCGCGGCAGTCTGATTGTGAGCTATTTTTGAATGGAAAAAAATTGTCCAATTGCTATGATATTTTTAAAGGTTGTAGTAGACATCCTAGGCTTTCCAATGATAGGTAATATATTACATTTAGCCCTGTAAATGTGAGTTATGCCCTGTTAAAGTTAAGACACAAGCACTGGAATATATTTACTGGCAGTGATGTTAGTCGTGAGTTATAGATGTTGTGACCCTATAATTTCCCCTGATTGGTATTTTGTTTTTAAAGAGGACTTAAAGATATTTCCACAAGACTTGTAATCATCCTATTTGGATTTTTCTACATTAAGTTATGAATTTTCAAATTTGGGGGTCAAAACTGTCAAGTTAGGTTGACCTACGGATTTGAAAAGTTTAAAGTCAATTAAGTCAAGTTTGATTCCACAAGATAAGGTCATGTGCTAGAAGCCAATGTAGACCCTAGTTATTATCATTTAACTTAATGTACTAGATTTAGAAGATGTTTAACGAAGTAATGACACATTCGTCATGGATTCTAACTTATAGGATTTGATCTTTGCTCGGACCAGCCAAGAGACTCATAACTAAGGATGAGTAATTAAAAAGGTATTCAAGTAGTAACTTTATTTTTCATACACTATATAATTGTTTGTATGTTTGTATTACCATGTACTATGATATGAATTGTATGTTACAAAACCTAGCTGTGGTGTGGGAAAAGCACAAGTATCATCAGGCAATTGGGACCCAGCTGAGGTAGTGAGACAAGTACGAACATGTGGTTGTCTGTTCCAGAACATTATAGCAAGAAGGGGTCAAACAATCATTTGATCCTGAACAGTGAACGCACTATGGCTAGTAGGGATAAATAGTCATTTGATTCTGAATGTCAAGCAAGCAAACAAGTTTACGGTATTATATTTTTGTTACATTATATGGTGCATTATATATTTATTTATCACATTTTATATGATTGATTGTGTGTTACTATTGAGATTCGTATGAATCTCACCCCTTTCCATAAATTTAAAATTTATTCAGCTAAAGGAAGAGGCTCCAAGGGTAAGGAGGTTGTCACCGGCAACTGAGAGTTTCGGTCCTGTTAAAGTAGTAGAGTTGGTTGTTTGCAGTTCTTTTTAAGTTATTTTGGGATTTGTAAATATTATATACAAACCCTATGAGAATTCCTATAATATAGTCAAGTACTTATATCATTATATTTATGCTATTTTTGTACAGCCACTGAAATGTAAGTTATTACTCTGATAAATGTCGAAAGATTAAGGGATTTCACATTAGAGCTCCAGTGATTGACCATCGATGGGGATCATCGACGCTAGAGCTCTGATGATCAACCGTCGACGAGGGGTGTTTAAGGTTTTTTCGGGAAAAAGAAAAACTAAGGGCAAAGAGCAATAACGTCTTTTTGCATCATTTTAAAAATTTCAAATTAGTTCATTAGGATTATTAAAATTCAGCATAGTATTTGTCATTTTTAATATTTTAAGGTGTTTTTGTGTCATTTTCCTTGAAAATCAACGTATAATGTCAAATCTTTTTTTATAAATAATGTGTCACTAGGGAAAAAATTTTCTGATTTTTTTTATCATTATACCATTTATAATGTTTTAATGAAATTTTCAAAGACTATTATTATGTCCTTGTAAATAGAAGAAAAATTACAATAAAAAATTATCCCAAGTTAATATAATTTTATAAATATATAATAGTCAAATGACAATCTTTTTGCCATTTAATATAATTATAATTTTTATGTCCCATAACAACAATTATCACTGCTTATGCACTTGTTTAAAATGGCGATTAAAGCCTTTAGAAGTAGCTTTTAATTGTGATTTACAATATATGAGGTAAGTATATGTGAGATGAATTTTGTCTTAACTTGCGTAACCATACTTATGATAATCAACTCTAAACAAGCACTATATGTATAAGTTTTTTATTTGTTGGCAATATATATAGGTATATATAGGTATTTTCAGCTTAGAAATTTTTGCTTGTATATATTATATTAGCAATGTACAGACAGATGAAAATGAAGAATCTGGTACGAAAAAAACAAAGAAAATAAAATAAAATGAAGAAATAACGTAACATATAGCTTACCATATTAATACCTTTTTTGATATTATCAACCAATATTCGGTTTGGGGTTCATGACTGCCCCTTGTAACACAAATGTCTCATCTGAGACTTGAACTCGAGACCCAGAAGGATCTAACGAGACTTCACACCGCTAGATCAACTCTATGTTTGTAGCTTACCATATTAATACTATGTTACTTTATTTGTACATGAGTTTCTTATACTTAAATTTTAAAGGTAATTAGACGTTGTTATATATGTTTCCTGCATCCCATCTGTCCAATTTTAGTATCAGAGCTCACTTTTAGATGACGATAAGATGAAACCTTAAATCTCTATAATCTCATATTATTGTTTAGATCTTTTTATTTTATTTTGTTGATTAAAAGTGTGTTTGAAAGATTTTCTAAGTATCATCTGAAGTTGCAGCCAGTCTGATCTGCTTCACGAGAAAAGAAATCTTTATAATCAGGAATTATAACTGTAAAATGAATCTAATAGAAGTAATGGAACCTCGAATATATGAAATAGAACCCAGTAATTTACCAGAAAGTTCTTATATAGGACAAGATAAAGAAATCTGTAATTTAACTCCTTTTATGTTAGGAGGAGAAGGTGATAATACATGAAATTTAATAAACTGGACTAACATGTTTTTAATAAAACAACTAGGATCTTATATAAATAAAAATATAATAGATATGGCAGAAATAGATAATATAGAAGAAATAGAAAATAAAATCCCTAAAGACATAAGAATAATAATAAAGAAAGAAATACCCCGAGAAAGAAAATAAAGATTAATAGAACTTGCTAAACCAATAGAACAAAAAATATATGAAATCAAGAAAGAAGTAAAAAATATGAAAAAAGAAATAATTGAAATAAAAGAAGATATAAAAGAAGTAATAAAATATTTAGGAATAAAATCAAGAAATTTAGTAGAACCTATAAAAGATAATCCTCAAATAAATATGATGAATATATTTGATGCTATAAGAGAAATGGAAGAATTAGAAAAAATGCCTAAAACACAGATAGAAGAACAAAGTTTAGACACAAATGTAAAACAAACAAGATTAATGACCTCGTCTTTAACATTAGGACAACAAGTGTTAAATAAAAATATATTTACAGTATTTGATGAAATAGAAAAATTGGAAAAATGAATAAAATAAAATAAAATAACTAATGAAAAAGAAAAAAAAAGAATTAATAATAAAAGAAGAAAAAATGGATAGACAAAAAGAAATAGAAATGATGAAAGAATCACATAGAATAGCAGAAATAATGTGTAAAAATAGTACAATAGAAGAATTAATAGAAATAATAAAACCGAAAGAAAAAATAAATATGATGGAAGAAATAGAATATTTAAAAATAGAAGAAATGATGGGAAAAGAAGAAGAAGAATTAGAAAACATAAAAAGAGAATTTAAAGATGTAACGAGAATAAAAACACCAGAAAATTTAGAATTGAATATGGCTGAAGAAATGGATACATAAGAAAGTACTGTAATTCAACCAACTCAAATAATACCATCTGAACTACCTCATAATGAAGGAACAAGTAACCAACAATTAGAAAATGAAGATTTTGAAAGAGAAAAATATTATCATAAAGAACCATTAAAAGAATCTAACTATATGGAATTCGAAGCTAAATTTAAAACACCAAGAAATTCAAAATATACACCACCACCTTTAGAACAATTTGAAACAAGACAAATACCTAATTCTGGAATATGGCTAGATATGGATTGTTATACAGATAATGAAAAAATATTAGATGAATGGAATAAATCACATTTAATAGCATTAATGGGAAAATCTATAGATACAGGACTTGTAAGCCTAGTAATTGAAGCGTCATTTTTAGGAAATGTACATAACTGGTGGAAAAGTAAAAATGAAGAATTTAGACAACAAGTAAGAACAGTAACTGAACCATATGAAGGGAGAAAAGAATTTTATGCAATATTAATAAGAAAATATGAACAAGTTTTAAGAAATGAATTTATTGGAAGAAGTGCAAGAGCAGATGAAAGAACAAAAATTGAAAAAGCAAAACTATGTTTACACCAAATAGAAATATGTTCTTTAGAACCAAAATATTTAGAACAATACATATGCGAATATAAAAAATATTATTATGAAGCAAGATTAGAAACAGATGAAGAACAAAAATTTTATTTAGAAATGTTTTACAGAAAACTACCAAGATTAATATCAGAAGAAATCAATGAAGAGTATTATAAAGCTTTTGGAAATTAAATAGAAATGATTTAATAACATTTGTAGATACAATGGGAAGAAGAGAATATTTTTTAAAAGAATTTTTATCTAATAAATGTAAAGAAGCATGGAAAAATATGAAATATTATAAAAGAAATAAAATGGTAATCCAATGTAATAAATTTGAAACACCACATAGATGGGGATGTGAAAAAGAAAAGAAGAATTATAGGAAGAAAAGACTTGGAAAGTATAATAAATTTAAAAGAAAGAAATATAAATTTAAAAGATATCCAAAATATAAATATTATAATAAATATAAACCAAGAAAATATTTTAAGAAAGGTAAAAGAAGAATAAATTATAGTAAAAGACCTAAAAAATGTAGATGTTATAATTGTGGAGAAATAGGACATATATCTACAGAATGTAAAAAACCAATAGAAAAGAAACAAATGAAAATATTAGAAGAAGCTGAAAAATATAATTTAGAACCAATAGAATTAGAAATCCCAGTATTTAGTGATATAGAAAATGAAGAAGTAGAAATATATAAATTAAAAGAAATAACAGAAACAGAAACAGAAGAATCAGAATCAGAGTCAGAAAGTGAAGAAGAAATGTGTTTATATATGATGAAAGAATTAGAAGGAGGACAAACAAGTAAACAAGATGAAGATGAAAATGATGAATATGAAGAATATAGAAATATAAGTGAAAGATCGGTAGAAAGAAGAATGATATTTAATCCAAAACATTTTAATAAAATAAAAGATAAAAAACTAGACATGAAAATTAATCAATTACAAGAAGAATCGTTTATAGAAATGGTAAGCAGAAAATTTAAAACTAAAACAAATCATAAAACACATTGTGTAGTATTAGAAAAAAGACATCCTATAGAATCAACATTAACTGAAGGAGTATTAAGAATATCTCTAATAAGTAAAAGACTTATAGAAGAAGAAATAAAGAAAGTACCATTTAAGAATGAAGTAACAGAAGTATATATAGCAGGAATACAATTACTTGTAAAAGCTTATTTTAAAGAAGGAATTAATACACCTATAGAACTACTTATAACATATGGAAGAATAATAAGTGATGTAAAAGACAGTATAATAGGAATGTTAACAGGAAATTTAATATATCAAAAATTGAAATTTACATTAAATACAAATTTTGCAATATCAATAACAGATGAACATATAGATAAAACTATAAATGTATATCATAAACTAGGAGGAATAAGATTAATGGAAGGATCAAAAACAATAAGTATAACTGCAATGATAGGACTTGTATTTACAAACGAACATAAAATTTATAATAAAAATAAAGGAAGAATTAGTATAGAAAAACATTTTATGCCAATACTAAAAGAATTATCAATAGATCCAATAACAATAACTCTACCAGAACAACTAAAAATAGATATAGATAGAACAAGAGAATATGAAGATATAAGAAGATTAAGATTACAGACTAATAATAAGTTAGGACAAAGATCATTAAGTTTTAATCCAAGAAGATTAAATTATGAACCAAGATTAAATTTAAGTTATAATGATCAAATAAGAGAAAACAGATTAATAAGATCAGAAAGTAATAGATTACCAGAAATACCTTTAATAACAAAATTGGAAGAAATAAGACCATCAGGAAGTACAGTAAAAACACAAAATATAATAAGAGTAGAAATCAAGAAAAATACAGTATGGATGAATATAAAAGCCTTAATATTAGAAGAAGTAAAAGAAAGTAATATAGATATAAAACATTTAGATGAAAATGTAATAATAAATGAAGAAGGAAAAGCAGACATAGTAATAAGATTTAATCAAAGAGATATAATGGAATTTTCAATAAAAATAGATAAAGAAATGAAGAATTTTGGATTAATATTAGGAATGGATTTTTTAGAAAAATTAAATAATTATAGAATTCAAGAAAAAAGAATAATTATTAACATAAACAATGTAACAATAATAATTCCTAAAGTTTTAAATGAATAATCAAAATGAACAAGAAAATCAAAATCAGAATAATCAACGGAAACCAAGAGAAGAAGAATGGTATTTAGGAGTACAAGATTATACAGAAATAGATGAAACAATAATAAAAATAAATCATACAGATGTAAGCTTTATGAGATTTCTAAAACATAAATGGGAAAAAAAATAAAGAAGAAAAAATAAGATTAAGAGAATTATATGAACAAGATTTTTTACTATGGTTAGAAGAATATCAAAATACAGTAGAAGCACATGTAGAAAGAAAATATTATGCTAAGAAATTCAGAAAAATAATGGAAGTATTATCAAGAGTTTAATATGACAGTAGATTATTATAGAAATCACAAAGGAGAATTAATAAAAATACATCATAATAATAAAGCATTAATAAGAAGGATAATGAAAAAATGTAAAAGTTGGAATGAAAATGACAGAAGAATAATAAGAGAAGAAAATAAGAAAATTAAAAGAAGAAAGAGAACATTTAATTCATTCAGAATAAGATATGAAGCCTATATGAGAATAAAAGGAAGAAATGATTTTATGGAATATTGGAAGAATAAACTAAATATATTAAGTCGTGGATAATGACTGAGCTATATTATATTCTTACAAAATTTAATTATGAAAAATATAGATCAAGAAAATATCATGCTTTAATAGATACAGGAGCAAACCTAAGTGTAGCTAAATATAATGTTTTACCACCTATAATGTGGAAGAAGAAGAAAAGACCTTTAAAAATGGAAAGTGCAGAAAAATAAATACATTTAATGGAATATGAAGCTTTAAATGTTAATATTCAAATAGGAAGTTATGAATTAAGATTAAAAGTATTAAATCAGTTTAATGAGCCATCGTATGATATAATACTAGGACTAGACTTTATAGAACAATATTTTCCTATACATATGATTGAAAAAGCATTTATATTAACAACACCTTGTAAGCATGAAGCATGGGGAATAAGAATAATGGAACCTTATAGTAGAAAAGATGAAAAATTTCAACTAAAAAATAATGAAAATGAAGTACAATTCTTACCAAATAATAAACCAGTTCATATAAAACATATGTTAGCTACTTTGACAATAAGAGAAGTAGAAGAAGATAAAAAGAAAACAATAGAAAAAAGATTAGAAGAAAATTATAGTGAAAATCCTTTAATACATTGGGAAAAATCTAAACCATTAGCAAAAATAGAACTAAAAGATTATAGTAAAGAAATAAATTGTAAACCTTATCCATGGACAGAAAATGATAGAAATGAATTTATAATGCATATAGAAGAAATGAAAAAATATAATTTGATAAGAGAAAGTAGATTTGAATACTCATTACCAGCAATGATAGTTGTCAAACACAGTGAAGAAAAAAGAGGAAAATCAAGAATGGTAATAAATTACACTAAGTTAAATGAGATAGCAATAAGAAATAGATATCATATACCTAAAATGGAATTATTGTTTAATCTAATAAGAGGAAAAACTATATTTAGTAAATTTGATTGTAAGTCAGGATTTTTTCAAATAAAATTAGAAGAAGAAAGTAAAAAATATACAGCTTTTAGTACATCAGAAGGATTATATGAATGGAATGTGTTACCTATGGGGTTTCACAATAGTCCAAGTATATTTCAAGAATATGTTTCTAAGTTATTAAGCCCAATAAGAAATTTTGCTGTAATTTATATTGATGATATATTAATATTTTCGAAAAATGAAAAAGAACATGAAGAACATCTGAAAAGATTTATGGAATTAATAGAACAAAAAGGAATAAATATATCTCCCAAGAAAGCTGAACTAAGAAAAGAAAAAATAGGATTTTTAGGACAAATAATTTCAAAAGATGGAATGGAATTGCAAGATTATATAAGTCAAAAAGTAAAAGAATTTCCAAGAATAAATAATAAAAAGGAATTACAATCATTTTTAGGATTAGTAAATCAAGCTAGAAATTATATACCTCACTTATCGAAATTAACAGCAAAAGTATCTAAGTTAGCAGGAGAAAAAATAATTTGGAAATGGAATGAAGAAACTCAGAAAATTATAGAACAAATAAAATTTTTATGTAATAAATTACCAAAATTAACTATACCTTTAGAAGAAAATATAAGATGGATAATATACACTGATGCATCTGAAAATTATTGGGGTGCAACTTTGTATTTTGAAGACAGTAAAGGAATAGAAAAAATAACAAGATATGCAAGTGGAAAATTTAATGAATCTCAGAGTAATTATCATTCTAACTGAAAGGAATTTTTAGCAATAAAAAAGGCAGTAGAAAAATTCGAATTATTCATAGTAAACTGTAAGTTTATAATAAGAACTGATAATACACAAGTAAAATGATGGTTAAAAAATGGAATAAAAAAATGAAAAATTGAGTAATAAAATGTTATTAAAATGACATAGTGATATGTCTTATTATGATTATGATGTTGAATATATCAAAGGAAAAAATAATCTAATTGCTGATTACTTGAGCAGATGGAACCAGGAAAAAGAATGAGTAACAGCCCTGTAAGTCATCCTGTAAGTCAAATTCCTCTAAATGAGGTACAAGAGGAAAATCCATTTATGACACATCTAGTAATGAAGATGAATATGCTTGAAGTAAATATGAGTTTACTTGGAAGCTAAGTGAGTAATAGTGTGCAGAATTTATCTAATTCTGTAACTAATCTTACTAGCTCAGTAAACGAATTATTTACTAAAGTAAATGACCTGGAAAAACGAGTAAAGAAGGAACCAGTTATGGAACCTTTGCCAAAGACGAGTAATGACAAAGAAAGACCAGTAATTAGATCACCTACCCAGCCTGAGTCATCTACTCAGAAAACTATAATTGGGTCTTCTACCCAAATTCAAGAAATTGGGTCATCTACCCAAAGCCCAGGAAAAAACTCTTTAGCCCAAATAATAAAAGACCAGTAAGCTCAAAAACAAAAAGAAGTCCAAGTCCAAGAAAAAAGCCCAATACCAAGTCCGAAATATAAGACCTCTATACCAGACAAATCTGTAATTGCCTATAATACCTCTAAGGCCTCAACCTCTAGACAACCCAATAATCCAGAAACCTTTAGTCTCACCGAGAAATACCAGTTTTATAAGACCATTATCAAAAGATTAAATACCTTATCTTTAACCCACAAGACTATTAGATATGTATCCCATTATGCCATTAATAAAGCCATCATTTACCCAGGAACACCACCAGAAATAACCAGAACTTTATATACCTATGGATTAATTCAAACTATATATCCATCCCAAGACCTAAGAGAAATCCAATTATTCCCACCTAGATTTAAAGAAGCCGTAGAAAAATACATTAAAATAGTCCTGCAACATAAAGTTTTTATCAGGTGTTATTCTACAGTTGCTGAGATTACACCAGACCAATTTTATCACCCAATTAATTTAATTCATCTTGGAACAACAAAGAAACCAATTGAGTTTGATCCAGAGATTAAGGAAGATATGGATGATGATAAAAAATTCCAGTTCAGAGTCTCCAATATAAGAGCTCAGGACCATCATATAATATTTGTGGAAATGAATCGAATAGCAATTAACTTAGAAGAAATTCCTTGGGTCTATCATACTAGTGATTTAACTTGTATTTATTCCCTTGGAAAATCCACTAATGGAACACATGCAAAATTCCATAAGTGGTATGATTTAATTAAGAAGAATGAAATGGAACATGAGGAGGAAACAGCCGAGAAAGTATGCAAATATTTGTCAGAATATCCAGTCCATAATTGTATATACTGCAAAGAAGAACAAAGAAGAGAAAAAGAAGGAGAAATTCCAATTAATGAAGACATTCTTTAATGGCAGACAAGAAGATGACTGAAGACCTCAGAAGAATCCAAAAGAAAATTAATAAGATTCGAAGAAAGATCAATAAAGTAAAGACAAGATTGATGGAGATCAGAAAAAGAATCGAAGAATTGAGAGAAAAGCAACCGTCGGCACAAGAAGACAAGGAAGAAAAAGAAGGAAAAGAAGCACTCAGAAAGATATTGAAGAAAAGAGAGCACTAGGACAAGAAGACAAAGAAAAAAGAAGAAAAAGAAGAAACATGTGAAGAAAAGTAATCAGAGTTTGTAATAAAGTAACTAGAGTCTGTAAACCATAGTTTATTTTCAAGTCTATATAAACTACTTGTAAGCTTCAGAAGAATCATCGAGCTTTGTAATCAATTTCTTGAATACAAGCATTCAGTTTTTAAATTCTCGAGTTCTCAACTCTCTTGTGTTCTTTACCCTTTTCTCTAAAAACCTCCATTACAGCAACATATACGTGGAAAGAAGAATCTGAGAATTTTAATCGGCATATAAGGTATGGAGTTCTAAACTCCTTATAGGGATTTAGGGGAGTAGTTTTATCAGATTCTAAATGAGTACGGTCTAGAATGGGATTATGAGATGCAGGTTATTATAATTTTCATATAAGGGATATATATTATGGTACGCCTCCAGTAGGAAACGAAGGAAGGCTGTGCTGTTATGATCTGAAGGAAGAAGGTTGGGGATCCTTGTGTTGATACCCTGTAATATATTCTATGCATGAAAGAGGGCATAGATCCTTCCATAACCCGGATCATATTCGGTCAACCCCATGATTTGTTTCTTATATCCTGATTATGATTTCCTGCATCCCATTTGTCATTTTTAATATTTTAAGGTGTTTTTGTGTCATTTTCCTTGAAAATCAACGTATAATGTCAAATCTTTTTTTATAAATAATGTGTCATTAGGGAAAAAATTTTCTGATTTTTTTTTATCATTATACCATTTATAATGTTTTAATGAAATTTTCAAAGACTATTATTATGTCCTTGTAAATAGAAGAAAAATTACAATAAAAAATTATCCCAAGTTAATATAATTTTATAAATATATAATAGTCAAATGACAATCTTTTTGCCATTTAATATAATTATAATTTTTTGTCCCATAACAACAATTATCACTGCTTATGCACTTGTTTAAAATGGCGATTAAAGCCTTTAGAAGTAGCTTTTAATTGTGATTTACAATATATGAGGTAAGTATATGTGAGACGAATTTTGTCTTAACTTGCGTAACCATACTTATGATAATCAACTCTAAACAAGCACTGTATGTATAAGTTTTTTATTTGTTGGCAATATATATAGGTATATATAGGTATTTTCAGCTTAGAAATTTTTGCTTGTATATATTATATTAGCAATGTACATACAGATGAAAATGAAGAATCTGGTACGAAAAAAACAAAGAAAATAAAATAAAATGAAGAAATAACGTAACATATAGCTTACCATATTAATACCTTTTTTGATATTATCAACCAATATTCGGTTTGGGGTTCATGATTGCCCCTTGTAACACAAATGTCTCATCTGAGACTTGAACTCGAGACCCAGAAGGATCTAACGAGACTTCACACCGCTAGATCAACTCTATGTTTGTAGCTTACCATATTAATACTATGTTACTTTATTTGTACATGAGTTTCTTTTACTTAAATTTTAAAGGTAATTAGATGTTGTTATATATTATCTCTTAAAAATTGATGTAAGAAAACTCCCTCTAATTGACATAAAAAAAATCATATACTTTTTATGATTCTTAATATAAGAAGTATTCACAATTTGATTTGTTTTGTTGAATGAGTAATATTTTGGGTTGAGGCCCATTTCATACAAAAAAATAATATAATAATCACTTCATAGTTTAATTTTGGGTTAAGGTACAAAAATACCTCATAAGATTTTTTCCAAAATGCGTCCAATACCATACACTTTTCGAAAGACAAAAGTACCCATGAACTTATAAAATAGGAGCAAAAATGGCAACGCCGTGAGAAGAGGCTAACATTCGTTTGTGGGACCTGCCCTGTTAAAAAATAAAAATGTCTACAATTTGTACTTTCCTTTTATACCCTTCCCAACCTCTTTGATGCTTGACCCTCTCCCTTCCTCCCTCCATATTCCTACTTTCTTCTCATATGACTTAAACTAGTGGTGGCGTCACCCTCCTCTACTAACAGTAGGGTGGTGTCCTCTTTGATCCTCGATCCTCTCCTTTTATCTTCCCACTTTCTTTTCAGATGACCCAAACTAATAGCGGCGACATCTTCCTCCTCTACCAATGGAGGGGCAATGTCCTCCACCAACAACGAAAGTGGCATCACCACAACGATGATGGTATTGGCAATTTCCAGAAGAGCAACTTCTTAAGGACATTCAGCCTCTATGAACATTGGTTCTAAAATTTGGCCTCTTATATATATATGTTGGGATTGGTAAGCACACAACGGAACAATTAAAATTTTAAAATAGCAAAAGTTTATCAATCCTAATTGTGGATCTATCAATGACATTTAAATCGAGTTAGAAAGAGTCATACCTTTTTGTGTTTTTCCTTTTTCGATCTTGAGAAGCCAACTACTTAGATTAGTTCTCTCTACTGGTATCCACACGAACAGGACCCAATACCGACAGCTTGCTAGCGTCTCCAATGCCTCTCTAGGGTTTTTTGTGGCTCTCTATTTTTTCATCATCCGTAAAAAACCCTAGCTCTTACCTTTTATAACTAGTTAGGGTCATCTATTTTATGATAGATATTGGATTTTTAAAATTAATCTTAATTAATTTCAAAAAATCCTTATTATATCAATTAACACTTAATTTTTTTTATAAACTAATTAAATAAATCTGGTTTAATTAAATCTGTCCAACAGTTCTAATTTAACCTATTTATTTAATCAGAATAAAGAACCAATGGAATTAGATTTAATTTATCTTTATAAATTAAATATGAGATATTATCATATAATATCTATATATATACACAATGTAATAATGTTATCATATATAATATATATTATATATAAATGTATGTATGTATTTCAAAAATACATATATGTATATATATAATATTATTAATTTTCTTTTCAATATAAATATATACACACACATATAAATATTTATCAAATAAATATTCACACAGCATGTATATATCGTCCACCCTAAATTAAACATTGTATTCATTAAATCTTAGACGCATCTTAGGTTCAATGAATCTGGACATTATAGCTTGTGTTGAGCTATTCTTATGTTCGACCCTGTAGGCCCATACGAAGTTGGCAGTGAGCCCATAACTGTACTAGCCTACAAGTCGCAAGCAGCCTCTAGCAAGACATTGCGACTACCCAATTCATATGAGGATCGTTAACACGATGCAACATGTCGTACAACCATGTCACGTCCCTTTTGTCACACCATATTTCGGTCAAGGATGAGGCATGGGGAATGTCATCCTCCTATTCCTGACCATTACTTTCTCGATTCCTGAGTAGTCTGACTATAGAATGGAAACTCCTTTCTATCGTAGTATGGCCAAACATTTCTCAGACTCACTCATCGAGGGGCCCAGTAATATCTCTCTACTAATGTGAGGGACAAATTCCATCTTGACCATTCACATACCTTTGCATGAAAACCACTAAGCCTGATCGTAGCTTTTATCATCACCTAGTCAAAGGTGACTTTTGACTAGATCAAAGCTTGGTGACTCTCATGTAGGAATCTATGATGATCTCAGGTCAAAGGGCATAGTGATGTGGTTATACATGAGATAAGCTTATGACTTGATCCATGCAGCTTTTTCATAGAGGGTCGATCCAACACCTTGTACTCCTACAAGTGCCAATGACTTTGACTTGTATCCCCATGCCTTATCAAAGTCATACTAGTCTTATTTCATCTTTGCCCCCACATAGATGACTGACCAGGGACATTTAGGACAATCATTATGATCTACCCAAGGATACAATATCACAGTGAACATGCGAATAATGTAATAACTAAATGAAGAAATTCATTGAATAACAATGTTTAAAATACAATGATTGGACCCTAGGGCACAATTTCCAACATCCTCCCACTTGCACTAGGTACAATCATTAGTTGTCCAATTCGCATTATCCTTACATGACACTCATGCTTTGCCTGTGCAAGCGGCTTAGTAAGAGGATCAGAACATTGTCTTCTCCTGCTACTTTGCATACACACACACACACACACACATATATATATATATATATATATATATATATATATATATCACCTCTCTCATTGATTTTTCTGATAAATTGAAATCGCTCGAGTATATGCTTGGTCCTTTGATGTGACCTAAGCTCCTTGGTCTATGTAATAGCTTCACTATTATCACAGAACAAATCTATTAGATTTGAGATGGTAGGCACCACCCCTAGTTCATAATGAAATTTTGATCCAAACAGATTCCTTAGCTGCATTTGATGCTGCTATATACTCGGCTTCTATTGTAGAATCTACTACAGCGCTCTGCTTGAAGCTCTTTCAGCTTACTGCACCCCATTCAAAAGGAATATATATATATATATATATATATATATATATATATATATATCTAGATTGTGATCTAAGATCATCTTAGTCAGTTTGGAAACTTGCATATGTGTAACCAGTTACACAGAGCTCATCATCTAATCCATCATATACCAAGAATAAGTCCTTAATCTTTCTCAAGTACTTTAGGATATTTTTGACAGCAGTCCAATGACCCTCACTAGGATCTTGTTGATATCTGTAGGTCATACTTAAGGCAAATGATACATCTAGTCGAGTACATAACATGGTATATATGATGGATCCAATGGCCAAGGCATATGGAACCTTGTTTATGCAATCTCATTGATCAGGTGTACTAGGACACAGATCCTTGCTAAGATGGATGCCATGAGACATGGGCATGTAACCTATTTTTGAATCTTGTATACTAAACATATGCAGTATCTTTTCTGTGTATGTGCTCTGACTTAGGCCTATTAGCCTCTTGGATCTATTTCTATAGATCCTAATCCCTAAAATGTAAGTGGCTTAACCAAAGTCTTTCATATAAAAAGACTTTCCTAATCAAGACTTGATACTCTGCAAGGTAGGAATGTCATTCCCAATGAGTAGGATGTCATCTACATAAAGTACTAGAATTACAACTGTGCTCCCACTAACCTTCTTGTAAACACAAGGTTCATCGATGTTTTAAATGAATCCAAACTCTTTGACTACTTCATCAAAACGATGATTCCAACTCCAAGATGTTTGCTTCAATCCATAAATGGATCTTTAAAGCTTGCAAACCTTTCTAGAGTCCTCTGGACGCACAAAACCTTTAGGTTGTGTCATGTACACATCCTCAAGGAGCTTTCTATCAAGGAAGGCTATTTTGACGTCTATCTGCCATATTTCATAGTCTATGTTGTAATGGCAAGAAGGATTTTGATTGATTTGGCCATTGCAACTGGGGAAAAGGTTTCATCGTAGTCTACACCATGAGTTTGAGTGAATCATTTAGCAACCAGTTGTGCCTTGAAGACATTTACTTTTCCATCCATGTCAGTTTTTCTTTGAAAACTCACTTGCACCTGATGATTTTGACACCTTCAGGTGGATCGCCTAAGGTCTATACCTGATTGTCATACATGGATTACATTTCAGACTTCATGACATTTAGCCATTTCTCAGAGTTTGGTCCCACTATGGCTTCTCGATAGGTGATTGGCTTATTCTGCTCAATGAGCAACACATTATGACTTTCAGTAATAAAAAATCCATATCTCTGAGGATGATGCCGTGTCCTATCAGACCTTCGTGGGCCTTGTGTTACTTAAGGAGGCTCAACAACTTTTTGTAAGTATTCTCTGTTTTCCATTTGTGGTTCTGTACTATCTTGTGACTCTCTAACTTCTTCGAGATGTACCTTGCTCCCACTGGTTCTTTTAGAGATAAACTCTCTTTCTAGAAAGATACAATTTCGGATAACAAACACTTTGTTATCGGCGAGATTATAGACATAGTATCCCTTAGTTTTCTTAGGATACCCCACAAAAAGGCACTTTGAGGATTTGTGCGATAATTTATCAGAGGCTTGTTGTTTAACATAAACCCCATATTCCCAAATTTTGAGGAAAGACAAACTAGGTTTCTTCCCAGTCCATATCTTATATGGTGTATTTTCAACTGCCTTAGATGAAACACGATTTAGTAGGAATGCAGCTATTTCTAGGGCATAGCCCCAAAAGGATAGTGGAAGATCTGTTTGACTCATAATAGATTGAACCATATCTAATAGTGTTCGATTCCTTCACTCAGAAATACCATTCCATTGTGGTATTCTTGGAGGAGTTAGTTGTGAGATTATCCTACAACTCCTAAGATGGTCACTAAACTCTTGGCTCAAACATTCACCACCTCGATCAGATTGAAGTGCTTTAATTGTTTTGCCAAGTTGGTTTTATACTTCATTTTGGAATATTTGAACATTTCAAAAGATTCAAATTTATGTTTCATTAGATAGATATATCCATATCTACTAAAGTCATCCATAAATATAATAAAGTACATATAACCTCCCTGGCAGCTGTATTCATTGGTCCACATACATCTGTATATATGAGACCCAATAAATTAGTGGCCCTCTCACTATGCCCAGTAAAAGGGGCATTTGTCATCTTTCCTAATAAGTAAGATTCACATGTATTAAATGATTCAAAATCAAATGAGTAAGAAATCCATCTTGATGGAGTTTAGAATTGCGTTTCTTATTTATATGGCCTAGATGACAATGCCATAGGTAGGTCGGATTCAAATTGATTGACTTGATCCCTTTTGGTCTTTTTTTTTCCAGATTTTCGAGGTAGAGTTTGCAATTCCTCTTCCAATTAATAGGTTCATTGTAGAAGAAGTATACTCCTTCCTTTGGAGCTTTGCCTTGTTGGTTGCAGGCTTAGTTTCGGGCTTGTTTGACTCTTTGGTCTTACCAAGTGAGCCTTTACCCTTTTCCTTGCCCTTGCCTTTCCTTGTCATACCCTTTCCTTTATGAACCATTAAAACAACGCTGAGCCTTTTCTTAATATTCTGCTCAACAGTTTTAAGCATCCTATGCAGTTCAGAAATTGATTTCTCTATGTTTATTCATGTTGTAGTTCATAACAAACTGGTCATAACTTTCTAGGAGTGAGTTCAAGATCAAATCAGTAGATAACTCTTGGTTCATTAGAAATCCAAGCCTCTCAAGGTGATTAATATAGCCTTTCATCTTTAACATATGAGTACTAACTGATGCACCTTTAGCCATCTTGCAGGAATGTAAGGCCTTTGTGGTCTCATATCTCTTTTGCCTTGCCTATTGCTGGAACATTTCCTTGAGATGCACAATCATCTTATGAGCCTCCATATGTTCTAGATCTCTTTGGAGCTCTGGAACCATAGTGGCAAGCATCAGGCAACATACATCTACAGAATCATCCTTATGCTTCGTGTAAGCATCTTTCTGAGCTCTTGAAGCATTGGCTGTAGGCTCCTCAGGAATGGGTTGATCTAGAACATATACCTTTCTTTCCTGCTTGAGAACAATTCTCAAGTTCCTGAACTAGTCAAGAAAGTTTGTCCCAATTAGTTTGTCCTTCTCAAGGACTGATCGCAATAATAGTGTAGTAGTATTATTAGTTGACATAATTCTACAATTAAAATATGAAAAGTTATTTAGTAATCTCCTACTAAATTATTAACCCTCAATGTAATAATTAGTGAGGTAAGATCCATATTTAGCTTAAATTTAAGTCAGTTTTGACAGGACGCTTAAATTTAAGTTATTTGGGTAGGTAACCTCTTTACCAATTACATCACATGTAACTCTTATATCTTTATAGGATTTGATCATCATATGATCTAGCATACTTAATCTCATCTAATACCTTAAGATCCAAAACCGTTTTGCTAATCTCTATTAAGTCAAAACAATAATGAATCTTTGTGAGTAGCACTATTACTCACGCTTGTCTCACCAAAATAACTCAAAAGCATCTACTTTAGTGGAACCTACAATTGAGCGATCTAGGTTTTGATAAGTATTCATTAATTGACGGTATTATAACTTAAGATTTTATTAAGAGGGCTTAATGAATTATTTTTGTTTATATGAATGCAATCGTGGTTGTATCTCATACAAATAAGTATATATAAACGCAAAAGTGTGCATGCTATGATCTAATCAAAAGCATAATTTAAATGTGACACAATATGGCTCACCTAACCTAAAATCCTCCCAAGCCAATGAGAGGAATTCTCTAAATAAGAAAAGAAATACATTGAGAGAAACCTCGTTTAAACATACGAGGGGAGTGAGATGAGAAGATAAACGTACATCAAGAATATTTAGAGGAAGGCACGACACACATGCTGTATTAAATATTACAACCTTTGTAAAGACTAAAGCCATGTTGTTCACCATACCCAAACACTTTTGAGAAATAAAACACAACAAACAACAGTTCATACAATATGAAAAGCAATAAATGTTGTGATTAGGTTATATCAAGCTACGAATAGTTAGCTACGGTGGTCCTGCTAAATTGCTAGATTTTTCATCTTAATTTGAAAAATCATAATTAAATATAGAAACATTCAATTGCAGTGGTTTAAAGCTCTATGTGACCCTCATTAAGTATATTTTTAAAAAAAATATAATTTCCAGAAAAATACACACCTACTGTTTTTGAAACTCCAATTAATCCATACTGTCATAGAAAACATTCCAGATTTGAAGCCTAACTTCACAAATTCATATCTCTTAATGTACTGATCCAAATCGCACATATTATATATCAAATTAAAGATTAAGATGTCTACTTTATTTCTGGAAAGTTTCATGATTATTGGAGAAGGTTCGATTAATAAAAAAATGCTTCACAATAATACTGCCTCTAGAAAATGAAATCTGGCAGCACTACTACTTTAACTTCAATCTTTGGGTTTTCAATCCAACCCTTATAAAATCATGTTTAACTTATATATCACATATATAAGCACACAAAAATCAATTAAACTAAATTTAAATACACAATTGACCTGGTTCTGATGCTACTGTTGGGATTGATAGGCACACAACGGAAGAATTAAAATTTTAAAATAGCAAAAGTTTACCAATCCTAATTGCGGATCTATCAATGACATTTAAATCGAGTTATAAAGAGTCGTACCTTTTTATGTTTTTTCTTTTTTGATCTTAAGGAGTCAATTACTTAGATCAGCTCCCTCTACTGATATCTACACGAACAGGACCCAACACCGGCAGCGTGCTAGCGCCTCTAATGCCCATCTAGGGTTTTCTTGTGGCTCTCTATTTTTTCATCATCCGTAGAAAACCCTAGCTCTTACCTTTTATAACTAGTCAGGGTCATCTATTTTATGATAGATATTGGATTTTTAAAATTAATCTTAATTAATTTCAAAAAATCATTATCATATCAATTAACACTTAATTGTTTTGATAAACTAATTAAATAAATCTGGTTTAATTAAATCTGTCCAACATTTTTAATTTAACCTATTTATTTAATCAGAATAAAGAGCCAATGGAATTAGATTTAATTTATTTTTATAAATTAAATCTGAGATATTATCATATAATATCTATATATATACACAATGTAATAATATTATCATATAATATAATATTATCATATATAATATACATCATCAAATAATATATATATTATACATATAATATAATATTACCATATATAATATATATAATATATAAATGTATGTATGTATTTCAAAAATACATATATGTATATATATAATATTATTAATTTTCTTTTCAATATAAATATATACACACACATATAAATATTTATCAAATAAATATTCACACAGCATGTATATATCGTCAACCCTAGATTAAACATTGTATTCATTGAATCTTAGACGCATCTTAGATTCAATGAATTTGGACATTATAGCTTGTGTTGAGCTATTCTTGTATGTGACCCTGTAGGCCCATACAAAGTTGGTAATGGGCCAATAATTGTACTAGCCCGCAAGTCGTAAGCGGCCTCTAGCAAGAAATTATGACTACCCACTTCATATAAGGATCGTTAACACGATGCAACCTGTCGTACAACCATGTCACGTCCCTTTTGTCATACGATATTTCGGTCAAGGATGAGGCATGGAGAATGTCATCCTCCTATTCTCGACCATTACTTTCTCGATCCCTGAGTAGTCTGACTATAAAATGGAAACTCCTTTTCATCGTAGTATGGCCAAACATTTCTCAGACTCACTCATCGAGGGGCCCAGTAATATCTCTCTACTAATATGAGGGACAAATTTCATCTTGACCATTCACATTCCTCTGCATGAAAACTACCAAGCCCGATTGTAGCATTTATCATCACCTGGTTAAAGGTGATTTTTAACTAGGTTAAAGCTTTAGCAACTATCATGTAGGAATCCATGATGATCTCAAGTCAAAGGGCATATTGATGTGGTTATACATGAGATAAGCTTATGACTTGATCCATGCAGCTTTCTTATAGCGGGTCGGTCCAACACCTTGTACTCCTACAAGTGCCTATGACTTTGACTTGTATCCCTATGCCTTATCAAAGTCATACTAGTCTTATTTTATCTTTGCTCCCGCATAGATGATTGACCATGGACATTTAGGACAATCATTATGATTTATCCAAGATTTACCCAAGGATACAATTATCACAGTGAACATGCGAATAATGTGATAACTAAATGGAGAAATTCATTGATTAATAATGTTCAAAATACAATGATTGGCCCATAGGTCACAATTTCCAACAATATATATATATATATATATATATATATATATATATATATAAGCATATACCCGGTCTTTCCAGTTATGGTATCAGAGCTTGAAGAAAGCCTAGAGGAAGTCTTAATTCCTAGTTTATAAAATTATCTTTGTTGTGATTCCCTTTATTGTTGAAATTTCTTTAATATTTTGTTTCACTAAGTTTATTTGGAATTCGAAGAACACCTAGAATCTTTAATTTAGTTTTAGAATAAGTTTTAGAATAGTAAGTATCATGAATATAATAAGAATATTAGAACCAATAATATATGAAATAGAAACTAATAAATTACTAGAAAATTCATATATACCTATAGAAAATGAAGATACATGTATGTTTACTCCATTTATATTAGGAGGAGATGGAGATAATACGTATAACCAAGTAAATTGGATAAATATGTATTTAATGAAACAATTAGGATCTTATATGAACATGAATATTGAAGATCTATTAAAAGTATATACATTAGATGAAATAACATAAAAATTACCTGAAGAAGTAAAATATGAAATGTTAAAGGAACAACCAAGATATAGATTATAAAGATTATTAGAAATAGAAAAACCTATGGAACAAAAATTATATGATATAAAAAAAAAGAAATAATACAAATGAATTAGCTTATATAAAAGGAAATGTTAAACAAATTATAAAAGCACTAGGAATAGAATAAAAAATAGAACCAATCCAAAATAATATATAGATGAATATGATGAATGCATTAAAAGAATTTGAAAAACTAGAAATAACTAAAGAACAAGTAAAAAAAAAAGCAGACAATGGCTAAAAATATAAAACAAACAAGAATTATAACAGAAGAAATCCAAAAAGGACAAGAAGTAATTAGCAAAAACTTATGGACTATATTTGACGAAATTAAAAAAAATAGATTTAAGAAGACAACAAGAAAAAAATGGTCATATAATTTATAAACAAGAAGAAGTAAAAGAAAGAAATCAAATAGAATATCATAAATAGCATATTATATAGGATTAGAAAATGATGAATTATTTGAAATATTAAGACCTTCAATAGAAAAGGAAAAAAAGCAATAATAAAACCTCAATAAATATGATGAATGCTTTAGAAGAATTAGAAAAAGAAGAAATAATGGGAAACAAAGAAGAAATTTTGGAAGAAATTAGAAGAGAATTTCAACATGTTACAAGTATAGGAAATATAGAAGCATAAATAAATATGCAAGAATAAAATAACCAACCAAGATTCAATGCACCTAGAATAAATAATCTAGAATATAATATAACTAATGCCGAAGCAAGTATGATAGAAAATAATGAAATAAGTAGAGAAGAAGAAGCAGAATCAAATAATTGATATTACAAAGAACCTTTAAAAGAAAAAGAGAATATATTATTTGAAGCAAAATTTAAAACACCAAATAATTCAGGATTTATGCACCACCTATAGATCAATGTGAAACTAGACAAATTCCTAATTGAGGAATATAGCTAGATTTAGATTATGTTTAGATAATTAAGAAATATTAGAAGAATGGAATAAATCACAATTAATAGCTTTAATATGAAGGAATATAGAGACTAATATAGCAAGTATATTAGTAGAAGCAAGTTATAGGAAACGTACAAAATTGGTGGAAAAGTAAAACACACAAATTTCGAGAACAAGCAAGATCAGTAACAGAACTATATAGTAATAGGAAAGTGTCAAGCCTCTTAATATTTTGACATTTATCAGAATATTAAAGTGTAGTTCAGTGGGTGTACAGAAATAATATAAATATACTGATATAAAGTATTTGATTACATTACAGGAAATTTCCATAGGTTTGTACATAATAATTTATAAATCCTAAAATACATTAAAAGATAGGCAGATAACCAATACTAAAGTCTTGATCAGCACTGGAACCCTCAGTTGTCAGTATCTACCGCTTTGCCCTTTAAGTCGCTTCCTCTAGCTGAATTAATTTTATTTATGGAAATGGTGAGATTCAAACGAATTTCAATAGTAACATGCTATCAATCATATAAAATGTGAGAGATAAATATGCAATGTAGCACATAATGTAATAGATACTAATGTTGTGCACATGCCTGTCAATCAATGTTTAGGACCAAAACGATGAATTTGTTCTGATCAAAATGATCGTTTTGTCCCTACTTGCCATACAGTGATCACAATAATGTTCTAGAGCTGGCACACAGCCTGTCCATACTTGCTTAACTACCTCAGCTGGGTCCCATACCACAACGAATAATTATATCACATAGGTTTGCCACCTAGACTCGATCAAAATTGGCCTAGTGGTACTTGCGTTTTTCCCACTAGGTGGTACTTGTGCTTTTCCCATACCACAGATCTAAGAATTACTGCAATATACATTTCATCACACAGAGCATGGCAATACAATGCATATAAACAATTACATAATGTATTAGAGATAGAGTTACTACTTGGAATTCTTTCCGATTGCCTAACTAATACCAGTCATTGACTCTTTGTTCGGCTTGGGCAAATATCAAATCCTAAAACTCCAAATTTATAATAAATAAGTTATTACTCATTTGTGCTTCATTCTAAAGCTCAAATAATTGGTTATCTCTACCCAAGACATGTAATTACCAAAATGCCCATAAGGAATTCGGTCTAATTCCCTTTATACCCAGTATAATTATACTTTTCCCAAAATTATGACCAAGGCTATTCTTACACAATTTCACTTGTAAAATCCATTTTTGACCTCAGTTTTGAAAAAATCACACTTTATTTCCAAAAGTATCCTTGACAGTCACAAAGTTAGGGTTTTAGGGGCAAAATTGTCATGTCACACCCTAAAGCCTCCACACTTCATTTTTCACATGTTCCCTACACAATTTTTCATTATAAACAAAATGGAATCATCAAATCCATTAAATTCTTGCTTAAACACACATAAATAGCCTTGGCCAAAAATATGGAAAATTTGGGAAACTTGCAGTTTTCATGATTCCATTCTATTAACTACATTTTTTCACTCTTAATCACTTTTTTAATCACTTAAACACCTCTTACACATGATTAATGATAAATTGGACAGCATCTCCCCTTAGGATTCATGCATCCCAAATCACTAATTCAAGACAAACCAAGCCAATAACTATTGCAAACCACCGACAACAATTATAAAACAAGAGGAATCAAGTTTTCAGGCTTACCTTAATTCTTCCTCTTTTTCTCACTAAAACCACCACCTTCCTTTGTCCTTTTCCTTTGATTTTCTTCTTGCTTTGCATGATTTCAAGAAGGATATGAGGATTAGAGAATATTTTTCATGAATTTGGAGACAAGAACACATGAATTTTGCTACCAACTTACCTTGATTTGCTTCTTGATCTTTCTTGCTCTCTTCTTGCTCGTATTTTCTTCAAACTCTCTCTCTCTCTCTCTCTTCTCTTGCTCAAGTCTAGCAAAAAATGAGCTTCAAAAGGGCTGAAATGCCCTTAAATAAAAATCATCCTCCACCTCCTTAATTATATAATATTTTATTACAAATTTGAACACATGGCAATTATTTATGCTTTCCTTTTTCCATATGGCTCATAAAGGTTCCAATGGCATGCAAGGTGGCTCAACTATATTTTTCCTTGCCTCCTCTCCTCTTTGGCCGACTTTGCTCAATTTTTAAGGAAAAACATTAGATTTTTATTTTTATTATCCAAATGACTATTTTACCCTTACATTTTCTTGAATTGTTGTACTAAGTGTTGTCTTCCTTCTTCCCTTTTCTTTTTGGCCGGTTTTTTCACAATGAATTGGGCCAATAATTGTGCTCTTCCATACTTAATTTTGGGCTATAATATTAGGCTTCCATGAAGACAAAAAATTGTGTTTTACATCTCACTTAGCCAAAAATTTCATATAATCACCATTCCAATATTTTGACTACTTCAAGTGCATCAAAGTTCACCATTTTATTCCATTTAGTATAATCAAATATACAAGGATTTTTGGTGAATAAAATTTGGGATATTATAGAAAGAATTCTATGTATTACTAATAAGAAAATATGAACAATTATTAAGAAATGAATTTATAGGAAGAAATGTTGGGGCAAATGAAAATACAAAAATAGTCAAGGCTATTATGAAATTACATCAAATAGAAATATGTTCATTAGACCCAAAGTATTTAAACCAGTATATTTGTAAATACAAGAAATACTATTATGAAGAGCGATTAGAAAATTTTGAAATACAAAAATTCTATATGGAATTGTTTTATTGAAAATTATCAAAATTAATCGTAGAAACTATAATAGAAGACTATAATAAAGCATTTGGACAAAGAATAGAATTAATGCCATTTATAGACACTATGGGAAGAATAGAAGATTATTTAAGAGAATGCTTATAAGAAAAATATAAACAAGCATGTAGAAATATAAAATATTATAAAACAAATAAAACAATATTAAAATGTGAAAAACTAGAAACACCACATAGACGGGGATGTAAAAATGAAAAGTAAGAGAAAAAAAGAGAAAAGGAACAACTAAAACTAGATATAAATTTAAAAAATATCCGAAAAAAAAAATTCTATTAGAAATATAAGCTTAGGAAATATTTTAAGAAAAGAAAAAAGAGAATAAATTATAATAAGAAACCAAAGAAATGTAGATGCTATAATTGTGGAAGAATTGGGTATCTATCTAATAATTGTCCAAAGCCATTAAGAAAGAAAGTTATGAATATACTAGAACAAGCCTATGAACACAAACTAGAACCTTTAGAATTTGATGAATCAATTTATAGTGATATTGATAATCTAGAAATAGAAATATATAAATTAAAAAACATAAGTGATTTCTTAGACGATGAGTTTGATTATTCATCAATAGATGAAGAATATCAAATCTATATGATGAATATAGTACATGATGGAGAAGGAACTAGTAATACCGAATATGAAGAATATAGAAATATTTCAAAAGGAACAGTATAAAGAAGAATGAATTTAAAATAAAAAAATATGATAAGATAAAGGATATAAACTTGATATGAAACCAGAAGAATTAAAAAAATGAAAATTTTATGAATAAAATAAGCAAAATATTAAAATCAAAGAAAACAATAAAGAGTCATCGCATAGTTTTAGAAAAGAAACACCCTATAGAATCAACATTAATAGAAAGAGTATTAAAAATACCTCTAATAGGTAAAGAACTAATCGAAAATGAAATATCTAAATTACCATTTAAAGATAAAGTAACTGAGATATATATTGCAGGAATACAAATAGTAGTTAAAGCTTATTTCAAAGAAGGAATATATTCACCCATAGAATTATTAACAACAAATGGAAGAATAATAAGTAGTGTACAAGACAATATATTAGGAGTATTAACAGGAAATTTGATATATCAAAAGTTAAAATTTACACTAAATACAAATTTTGCAAAATCTAGAAATGATGAACATATGAATCAATCATAATAATATATCACAAATTAGGAGGAATAAAATTATTACTAGGAGCTAGAATAATAAGTATAACAGCAATGGTAGAACTAGTATTTACAAACGAACATAAAATATATAATAAATCACAAGAAAAAATAATTATAGAAAAATACTTTATGCCTGTATTACAAGAAATTCCTATAAATCTGATTAATACAACTATCCTAAGACAATTACAAATAGAATTAGACAATACTATAAATTATCAAATAAACAATCCAAGAAGAATTGAAACAAATGACAACATTGGACAAAGACTAATAAGAATAAATACACCATCAACATCAAACTTAAATATAAATATAAATCCACAAAGATTAAGCTTAGATTATCTAAGACCAATAACTAGAAGAGGATTAGTTAGAACTGCAAGTTTAAGAGAAAATATAGATGATAATTATCAAAGAAATCTATTAGCAGAAATACCTATAAGTCCAAATTTAACATAAATAAGGCCTTGGAACACAACAATTAGATTTAACTCAATCTAATAATTATATAAAATTAGAAATTAAAAAGGATGCTATATGTGTAGAAATATTAGCATTAGTAAATGAAGAAATGGAAAAAAGTTATATTAACTTAAACCATACTTAAAATAATTTAGAAGTAGCAGAAGAATCAAATAAAACAAAATCTATATTAAGATTTAATAAAAGAGATATAATATATATTAAATTATGGGTAAAAGAAAATGATGATAATGAATATAAAATAATATTTGAAAAATATTTCTTAAAACAAGTAAAGCCTTATAAAATACAAGAAGATACAATAATAATTTACATAAACTATCAAACAATAATAACTACAAAAGTTAAATGAATAATAACAACAGAACAATTAGGACCAATTATTATATGAAAGGAAATAAAAGAGTGATTATACCAATTGCAATTTTTTTAAAAAATTATTAATAAAAATATTGGATAAATTAAATGAAAAGATAAAGATATATTAAAATAAATTATACAAAATAAATAAAACAATTACTCATGGTCTATAATCAAACTATTAGATGAAGGAATAGTAGAAGACTTCTTAAGAAATATTTTAATAATAAACTAGAATTATTATAAAAAATATAAATATATAACAAAATGAGACCCTTATATTATATATGAGTTAAATTTAACTATAAAAAATATAGATCTAGAAAGGATCATGCTCTAGTATATATATGTGCAAACCTACTATAGCAAGATATAATGTAGTACCACCATAATTATGGAAAAAGAAAAATAGAATATTAAGAATAGAAAGTGCAAGAAAAGAAATACACATGATAGAATTAGAAGTAAAAAAATAAATAAATATACAAATAGGAGAATATGAATTATTAATACAAGAATTAAATCAATATAATAAACCATCTTGTGATGTGATATTAGGATTAGATTTTTTTAAAAAATATTATCCAATACATATAATAAAGAAAGCATTAATATTAACAACTCCATGTAAACTTGAAGCATAGGGTATAATAATAACTAAACCATATAAAAGAAAAAATGAAAAATTTCAGGAAAAAACAAATGATAATGAAGTCTAATTTTTGCAGAATAATCAACCTATAGAAATTTAGCATATGTTAGTGACATTAGCTATAATAGAAGTAAAAACAATGGAACACATATTATTAGATAATTATAGTGATAATCCATTAATTCATTAGAATAAATCTAAACCATTAGCTAAAATAGAATTAAAAGATTATAGTAAAGAATAAATTGTAAACAATATCCATGGATCGAACAAGATAAAAAAGAATTTATAATGCATATTAAAAATAAAAAAAATAATTTAATAAGAGAAAGTATATCAGAATATTCATCACCATCAATGATAGTAATAAAATTTAGTGAAGAAAGAAGAGGAAAATTTAGAATGGTAATAAATTATAAAAAAAATTAAATGATTTGGCAATAAGAAATAGATATTCTCTATCTAAAATGGATTTGTTATTTAATCTAATAAGAGAAAAAAATGATATTTAGTAAGTTTGATTGTGAATCAGGATTTTTTCAAATTAAATTAGAAGAATAAAGCAAAAAGTATATAGCTTTTAGTACTTCAGAAGGACTGTATGAATGCAAAGTATTACCAATAGATTTTCATAATAGTCCAAGTATATTCCAAGAATACGTGTCAAAATTATTATTATCAATAAGAAATTGTGCAGTAATATATATTGTTGATATATTAATATTCTTGAAAAATGAAAAAGAACATGAAGATCATCTAAATAAATTTGTAACATTAATAGAAGATAAATGACTAAATATATCACTTAAGAAAGTTGGGTTAAGAAAAACAAAAATACCTTTTTTAAGACAAATTATATCAAAGGATGGAATAGAATTATAAGATCATATAAGTCAAAAAGTATTAGAATTTCCAAAAATAAATGATAGAAAAGGATTACAATCATTTTAGGACTAGTAAATCAAGCTAGGAACTATATACAAAATTTATCAAAATTAAAAGCTAAAAATATCTAAATTAGCAAGAGAAAAAACTATTTAGAAATGAAATAAACAAACCCAAGAAGTAGTAGATAAAATAAAACTATTATTTCAAAATTTACCAAAATTAACTATACCCATAAGTGAAGATATAAATTGGATTATATATATAGATGATTCTGATAATTATTGAGATGCAACCTTATATCATGAAAAAAAAATGGAGAAGAAAAAATAATCAAATATTCAAGTGGAAAGTTTAAGAGACTCAGAATAAATATCATTATAATTAGAAAGAATTTTTAGCAGTAGTAAAGGCAGTAGAAAAATTTGAATTATTCATAGTAAATGCAAAATTTACAATAAGAACAAATAATACCCAAGTAAAAATGTGGCTAAATAAAGAGATAGGAAATACTAAGTTAAGTAATAAAATGGTTAAGTGATTTATCTTATTATGATTATGAGGTAGAATATATAAAAAGCAAAATAATCTTGTTGATGATTATTTGAGCAGATGGACACATGAAATGTGAAGATGAATAATGAAGAATCACCAGTATTAAAAATGAAGGTAAATATTCTTGAAATGAATATAAGCCTTCTCAGCAGTCAAGTAAGCTCGATTATCCAGAATTTATCAAATTCTATTACAAATATATCAGACTCTATTGCAGACATATATTCTCATATTGAGAGCTTGATGAATAACGTGGAGTCCAAGGAAAGACCCACATCTAGAAATATATTTGTGGCTAACGCTGCAGTCTAGACATGTATATCACAAGTATCTATAGCTGAAGCTACTATTCAAAGTCATATAACTGGGTCATAAGGATCCAAAAGCCCAAACAATCCAAACAAAGAAATTATACATTTAGCCAAAATTATAAAAACCCAAAAAGCCCATAAAGCTCAAGAAAAAGAAAAAGAAGTCAAACTCCAAAAAGTCCAAAAGCCAGCCAAAGCAAAACCATCATCATCAAGAACCACTTCTAATACAGCCTTTTAAATTCCCAAACAATATGATTTTTATAAGATCCTTGTCCAAAAATTAAACCAATTATCTTTATCCCCTGGAACAATCAAGTATGTATCTTATTATGCCTTTAATAAAGCAATTATATACCTAGGAACTCCACCCAAAGTTGTAAAACCCTTATATAGTTATGGTTTAATTCAAACTATATATCCTTTATCATCTATGGAGAAAATATCTGAACTACCTATATCAGTAAAAGACGTTGTAAAACATTATTTCCGAATAGTGACTCAGTACAAAATATTCATAAGGTGTTATTCAACAGTAGCATAAGTAACTCCAAATAGATTCTATCATCCCATAAATGTAATTAGATTGGGTATAACTAAGAAACCGATCGATTATGACCCAGAGATTAAAGAGGACATCCAAGAAGATGAAGAATTCCAGTATCGGGTATATTCTATAAGAGCCCACGATTATCATATAATATTCCAAGAAATGAACAGAACTTTATCAGCAGAAGAAGCCCAATGTGTAACGCCTGTTACTTATGCCGTTTATTATGCATCATAAGCGTTAACTTTATTATTATGGCTCAGGAGAATCAATAAATAAAGCTCCCAGCCAAATTCTTACACTCTTATTCTTGGGGCACTGTTCATTCGGTAAAACCATATTTACTAGATTAGTTAGCTTTATTTGTGGGTTACTATTCACTTTAACTTTTCAATTCTTCCATTCATTATTATCAAGGTTTTTCTCAGTTTATCAATTCCTCTGCTTAATTAATAGGCTCGTACCGTGAGATTACTCATTCCTAATTCAATTATCGCACTTAGTGATTTCAATTCATTCATCATGCTAGTTATATAATTAATCTTCTTTAACAAGTAATATTACATAACGGATTAGCACGTATTATTCTTCAATTCTTCACTGCAACTTCTTCTTCCGGCACATCATTCTGCATCCTCTTCTGTGCTCACCTGCCTATATGGTTGGTTGAGGGAGGGTGAAATTCAACAAAATCTCAATATCAAACAGTACCACTATGCATGCAAGGTATATGCTTAATGCTTGACCTGCTTGCCTTACATAAATTCATGTTCACATAATGACATATCTGCATGCCAATATTTCATACATTATACTTAAGGCCATAGCAAAGATAGAAATAAAGCTTCAAACATTCATACATGCTTCATATAATTAAGCAAAACAATCACATACATCAATACACAAGTATACATATAAAGTACATGCAAGTAGGGTAAGTTTACTACCTTTTGCTTTATGTCCTCCTCTTGTTCCTTTTCTTCCAACCATTGAAGTTGCTTGAAGAACCTTCCATTCTTCTTCTTTGTCATCTCATGGCCTTAGATACATAACCACATCATTACAACCATCACAAATGAATGTCCAATGTGGTTGCATTAGCCTCTAAGATATGTCTCTACACTTTGAATCCTTACTTGTCACAATTTACTTCAAACACCACAAATTCGTGGGTCCACTATATCTGCCATATTTGTCACCTCACTCTGAAAAAATCATAACTTAATCTAGAAAAATCCAAATAAGGTGGTTCAAAGTCCTATGTTCCACTACTAGATTTACGCAAAAAAGTCCAGAAATCTTCAATCAACTAAACCGTTCCAAAATTTGTTACAGATTTAGTGCCTAACTTAAACAAATCATAACTTACAATCTACTAACCCAAATGTCACATATTATATATCAAATTAAAGATTAGGATGTCTAATTTCATTTTGGAAAGTTTCATAGTCATTGGATAACATTTGATCACTCAAAAACACGTCACAATCAGACTGTTTCCAGAAAATAAAATCTGGCAGCACTACTCTTTTAACATAAATCTTTGGGTTTTCAATCAAACCCTTCTAAAATAATGTTCACAACCTATTCTCTCATAATTTCATATGTAGAATCCATTTCTAACCTCAAAAATACCAAAATCATCTTCTTTCCATAGGTTCTGGGTCTGACAAAAAATCAGGGCAATATGAGGACATATCAAAACCTTAAGATATTCGGTTCAAATCGGAGCTTATACGTACCTCTACTCGATTCCATACATAGTTCTTGATTTTGGCAGCACCTACGCCTTGTAGATGGCACCAAACACCTCTGATCAAGAATCCAAAATTGTAAAAATGTTGCTCTCAGAGAGAGAAACAACATTTGTGAAGGCTCCATTGGCCGGAAACACCAATTCGAGCTTGAATCAGGGCAAGAACACTTTCTCTTTCCTCAAGAACACTCCCCTTCTCTCGTCTTTCATTTTCTCTTGATATTCTCTTCATTTTGGCTTCCTTGGATGAAATTATAGCGAAAAGAGAGAGAGTTGTATTGTCTTGTGATGACATGTGTCATACATGAGCTAAAATATCCCAGGGTACCCAGACCAAAGACCGATGGATTTTTTGAACAAATGTGCTAGGTGACAGTACACCATTTGTCCAACATAAAAGCATAAAGTAAAAGTACTTAGGTGGCAACATCTCATGGTACCAACACAAAAGCTACTTTTTGTGTGGATTGTCCAAATTGTGCCACATGTCCTTGACCCATCCGGTTCACTTCTTTTTCCTAAATCCTGACGGAATTTATTGTCAGGGAAGTGGGATCTAATGAATTCCTCTGACTCCCCTATACAGTACTCAGAAAAGTCAATCATGTACCCAGGCTGGGGACCGGTGGATTTCAATGACCATTGTGCTAGGTGGGTCTCATGAGAGTGCCAACACAAAAATCACTTTATGAATCTCATGATGAAGGGACATGTGTCATCTCCTTATTGCACCAACACAAAAGTTGCCTCATTATTACTTACTTTATTAAAGCTACTTTAATAAAGTTACTTTATTGGTGTTTACTCGGGATCCTACTTGGGTTTTACTAGGGACTGCGCCACATGTACTACCTCAGGGAATTGTTGAGTGCATATGTCGGTGTGTCTACATGTGGGACCCATATGGCCTATATCTCTTCTTCCTTTCAAAAAACGCAGGGTATATGTACCTGCCCTAAAAACGCTATGTGCATACCTCTACCGATGTATTTTATCCATCTAATTGCACATACTAAACCCCATATAATTTAGAGACTTCTTCTCTACCTTAAGGAGCCTAATCACACAGTCTAGGGCCCCACATGGCCCATAAATACTTGTGTTTGCCATTCAAAATGGCTCCAAGTGGCCTTCTGCCCCCTAAGGGCGTCACATATACTTAAGTACATGCATCGTCTATTTCTCTGACTAACTACAACCTCTGAGCCCTCATATAATTGGGATAACCATTATCTTTCCGGAAAGCTAAATCATATAGTCCTCGAGAGTCTTTCTATCTCTCAACATTCTTAAGACTCTTCCCAAACTAGGCTTAGTAGTCTTCCTGATATAGGCTTACTATCAAGTTCCTAGGCCTAAGATTCATGATATTACACAATGGGTCTATTATATAGGCCCAACAACATGTATATACTTTGTAGGAAAAATGGGTAAACAAGAAAAATTATTCAATAATTCGTATGACAGGATAAAGCAGAATAAGATGGAGAACCTCGAAGACTCAAAAAAGATTTTCCATATAGTATCCGATTACATTTAGCACCAATGTAATTATTGAAATGATGAAGAAAGACTACAAAGAGTGTAGGGAATCCCACATATAGATCCCAACTTTTATAAAAAAGAAGTGTCGGTAGAAGAAGACATAAGAAAGGTAAAGAAAAAACAAAATGAAAAGATGAGGAAGACATAAAGAAGATATGGAGGAAGAAGAAGACAAAGAACCCATGAAGCCAGGGAGACATGAAGAAGTGGAAAAATAATTAAATTCACTTGTAAAGTAACTATAGTTGTTAGAAAGTAACTATGTTTGTTAGAAAATATAACCAGAGTTGGGAATGCTTGACTCTATATAAAGCCCTGTAATCTTCATTTGAAAACAAGATCGATCAATATATCCATCTTTATATACTTTCTCTAAGTGTTATTTCTTAAATGGTGTTCTCATTTTCAGTGTTCGTGAACGACAATCATATATTGAAGAATGACAACTAAGGTATGAGTAACTAAATATTTCTCATAAGAATTAAGGAGGAACCTTGCCTTTAATCAATAATGATCCTATAAAGGGGTTACTGGTTATATGTTCATACAGATTGTAAGCCATTTTTATATTAATGATTAGCCAGTTACGCCTTCAGTAGGAAATAAAGGAAGGCTATGCTATAATGGTCTTAAGGGGGAGGGTCTAAGCTCCAAAAGGGAAGCTTTATAACAGTATCTCTGTATGAAAGAGGACAGAGATCCTTCCATCACCCAGATCATTTATGGTCAACCACTGGTTTGTTGTTCATATGATCATGGCTTACCTGTCTGTTATGAGACTAGGTATATGCTATACTTTGATGTCAAGTATATCACCATCAAAGAATACCTTGACCAATTTGTATAAGAATTCAAACTTAGAAATGCATGTGCTATGCTCCTCAGAGTGATTGAGTAAGTATATAATATGAGTTTCATTTGGATTTGGTATTCCATATGTGACTTATCTATTTTTTTCCCAAAAAAAATCTGTATAAGAACTGTACCCCAAATGTCATAGTTGCTTTTATCATTAGATTGAGTTTGTTAAGAAAAAGCTTCTGGAGGGAAAAATAAGCAAACAAAAGCAGAGGCTTGTAACTATGGCCGGTTAGATTCATGGAGATGAGACCAAGTATTATGAGGCTTGCATAGTTACTAGTCACCTCTTTACTAGTTTCAGATTCTTGGTTGCTGATCGAAGACGTTTTCTTTGATAATGAATATATAGAGGTGGAGAGATCAATAACATGTTCGAAAGGAGATGATTGTTTATAGTTAGGAGTATTTTGGTAATTTCAAATTGTAATTAACATAAGTTAGTCTCTTTTAACGATGCTAGTATTTTTGCTCCTATTTTATAATTTCATAGGTACTTTTACACTTCTGAAAAGCATATAGTGCTGAGCGCATTTTTGGTAAAAGCTCATAGATATTTTTGCACCTTAACCCTTTAATTTGTTCATTAAAGTATGTTTTATATTAAAAATTGGGGATAGTATGTAGCAATAAGAAAATTGTAAAAACATATTTTTGCAATGTATAGTGTGCCTTCCTCTACACATGGTATGACCTTACATTCAAAGTCTCATTTGAATATTTTTGCACATGTAGAGTTAGATAGTGAACATTCCTATGAGTCTTTTACCTCATAAAATCTAAATAAGAATTTCTCCAAAAATATTTTTAGAAAAATTCCTTTTAAATCCCTTTAAAATACTTAAATTTCAAATTGGTCCATAGAATTTTACAAATCATAAATTAGTGTACGAGACCAATTTAGAATTTTGTAAAAGTTGTGGTTTTACGTCATTACCCTTAACATTTTTCCTCTTCTATTTTAAAGCCATCTTTGTTGGCACATGTGTTTTACTTAACACTTTTACAATTAACTTACTTTAATGAACCTTTTGTATAAGCAAATTATAACTCATGATTAGTTATTAACAACAATGCCTAAAGATATTCATAATAAACGATTAGCTAATAACAATTTTATGCCCCCACCATTGTTATTAAACCTAGACCGGCCAGTCCAGCCCGGGAGCCGGTTCGGTTCGGTGACCGGTCCAGTCTGGGGTCTTTTTTAAAATATTTTTTTTTGAATTTCATATTAATAAGCCTAAAATATTCAATTTCTCACGGTTTTTCCCCGGTTTAGCTTCGATTTGACTCTAATATGACCCACAGACCCTTGACCCATTACCCTGACTAGTTCGGGTTTAATAACCTTGGCCACCACCAATAGTGGAAGTCAGTCACATGGCAAAGATGGCTTTTAAAACATAAAAGTGAGGGCAATGTGATAAAAACACAACATTCACAAAAATCCTAAATTAATCTTATAAACTAATGTGGGATTTGCTAAATTCAGTAGATCAATTTAGAATTTAAGTACTTCACAGAGTTTTAAAAGGGATTTTCCCAAAATCTTTTTCTAAACCAGTCCACTGACTGTGTTTATACCAATTCCAAAATCAATATAGAAATTCTTTTATTAAACCAATATAAAAGGTCTTTATGTAGCTGAATTTCCATATTAGTCAATCGCTACCCAATAATTATAAAATGAAATTTGCAACACCAACTAAGATGACCCAATAGATGAATAAAGTCAACAAAAAAAAGAAAGATAAAGACATCGTGGTCCTAAAAATCATAATACAAGATTTGACAATATTTAAATTCATGTGATCGATGTGGAATTATAATAGTCACCAAAGTCAATTCTTTTGCTATTTCCAACCATCTACACATCTTTTATCTATACTAATAACATTATTTTCTTTTATGAAACAAGGAAATAGGCAGCAAAGACTAAGGGATTGTTTATGAATGCTTCTACTAGCCAAAAAAGCCCAATAAGAGAGTAAAAGCCTATTTGGCCGCTTCACATATGTTTGGGAACATGGTAATATCTACTAGACTTAACAAAAAAAGCTATTTTTCCTAGAAGATCATTGAAGTAGCTTTTAGCGGAAATAAGATGTTGACCGTTGGGCATTTATTTCGAACCTCTCTGGAAACGAGACACTGACATACATACATACTATACAACATGACGTAATCTATTAGTTGAACTTTCTGTGCTGAAACAAAATGCTACAAGGAAATAGGCAGCAAAGACTAAGGGTTTGTTTATGAATGCTTCTACTAGCCAAAAAAGCCCAATAAGAGAGTAAAAGCCTATTTGGCCGCTTCACATATGTTTGGGAACATGGTAATATCTACTAGACTTAACAAAAAAAGCTATTTTTCCTAGAAGATCATTGAAGTAGCTTTTAGCGGAAATAAGATGTTGACCGTTGGGCATTTATTTCGAACCTCTTTGGAAACGAGACACTGACATATATACATACTATACAACATGACGAAATCTATTAGTTGAACTTTCTGTGCTGAAACAAAATGCTTTTTGTGCTGAATGTGAACACTCTCCTTCCTCTTTTAATTGAATTTTTTTATTTAAAAAATATGTAGTATTTAATATGGTTCATACCCTTTTCAGTCATTTTTCATCTAAACGAGCTTTTTAAATGCTAATCTAACCAGTTTCAAGGTTAAAAAAAGCCACTTCTGCCACCGCCAATCCAAACATAAATTACATTTACAATTTGACTTTTGTAAAAGTCAAATTGAAAAAATGCTACTTCTCCATTGCTAATCCAAACAGACACTAAGATAGCCTTTCTTTATCAACTCTTGGCGATTCCACAATACAATTCACAGGAGTTGTTAAAACCTACATGTCTACTATCTTGTTTACCGCACCGCTTCTATAGCAAGTGCATCTGCTACTTCGTTTACTTCATGAGCACAATAGACTAGCTCAACATTCCAGCCCTGCCACGCAACTGTTGTATCTCCATCACCACAACATAATCTAGATGATCATCCTAGGCATTAATTAGAATAAGATCAATCACCTCCCAGCAGTCACATTCTATAATGAGAGATGACATTTTATGGTCCCAGGCTAACTTTAATGTCCAAAGAATACCCCTTGCTTTAGAAGTGACTACATAACCATTACCCACTTGATACATGAATCCAAGGATAATTTCACCATTAGAATCATGCACAAGTCCGCCACAGGTATAACACCCTATCAAATTGCATCGAGACCCATCAATATTAAACTTCACAATATCTCTCGATGGTTGCAGCCAATTCTCTTGTAGCACCCTCTTATCTTAAGAACTTAGAGGATTCGTGAGCCCTAGGAAAGGTATGCTCTAGAGTGAGTGAGTAGCACCTCCAAACTCCAAGTTTTATCATTAAAAACACTATCATTACGTCCCAACTATATGCGTCTACTCACAACAACAAACAAGAATTGAAATTCAAAACCATTAACAAACTTCTGATTTTGAGACTCAATTTAACCCAGCTAATAGGATCAGTAAAAACATAGGACTGACTAGACCACTTTCTCGGTATTAAAGCATCCCAAACATGTTTTGCATTAGAGTAATCTCATAGTGCATGAAGAAGAGATTCCTACTCACTTGAACATATTGCACATAATCTCGATTAGAGCCGAGAAATCGGGCTGGCCTTTTTAAGCCCTTTTAAATCATGGGTCGAGCTTAAAAAATGGAGACTCAAAAGGAAGTCAGGCCTAAAAGGGCTTGCCTTATAGGCCTGAGGGCCTTGTAGGGTTGGCCCATTAGTCCCTTTAGTTTTGTCTTTTTTAATTCCTCTACCCCTCTTCCTACCCGTGCCCTTGCTGACTCCTCCTTAAGAACCTTAAAATTGCCAAATTTACATATGATGATAATTTACTAATTCATGATATTTTTACCCCTTAGGCAAGTCTACTACTTAAAGTGAAGTACAATCAAAATTCCTTGAAATTAATGATAGTAGCGAAGAAGATAAAAATGATAGTCGTCATAAACATGTTGCTTAGAGTGTTTAGCTTTTTGCCTTCTTATGCTTTGTATGAGTTTATGAGTTACTTGTGGACAATATTTTTTACCTTTGATTATGAATTAGTAACTGTATTTATTTTATTACATGAGGCGTGTAGACGTATAGTTAAATCTTATAAAAATAGCTTTTGGCCCTGGCCCTCATGCTTTCAGGCCAGACTTTAAAAAATAGAAAATTTTCTTTCCTTGGACCCTGTAGGGCCGGCCCTTTTAGGCCCTGGCCCATCAAGGGACGTAACCTACATGAGAAGCATGAAAATTTTGTAAGAAGATGATCTAGGGTGTTTGGAATAGCGATTGGAACTTCCGAAAGTGCATTTCAATCGTGATTTACGGTATACGAGTTAGCTTTTACGATTTCCGAAGTAAATATGTGGAGGATTTTTGTCTCAATTTATGTGAATCAGGCTTATACATAAGTATAAGCTAAACCAAACATTCTCCAAAACATAGCCATAAAAATAATGACATCTTTAAAGCACACAAAGCTTCTAGATCAGCCTCCATATAACATTCGGCAAAGATGAATCAATTATAGAAAGTTGCTTATAAGCCAACTTAAGAGTAATGCGCCCATGGGTCGACCACTTCCAAACAAGTTGATCTTCTTTGATAGATCTATTGACATGTATGTAACATCCTAATTTTTATTTTTAGGATATAATTATAATTAAGAAATAATTATTTATATAAAATGAATTTAGTAGAAAATTTTTGGAATAAAAAGAAAAGGAGATCTGGTTAAAATATAATTTAAAATAATAATATTATATATATATATATTATTACGTAATAATATATATATATATAATATTATTATTTTAACCAGATCTCCTTTTCTTTTTATTCCAAAAATTTTCTACTAAATTCATTTTATATAAATAATTATTTCTTAATTATAATTATATCCTAAAAAAAATTAGGATGTATGTGTGTGTGTGTGTGTGTGTATTTAAAAATAAAATAAATAGCACCACCCACTACAATTGAAATTGAAGTGGTGCCGAAAGGCGCCACTATTCTGTAAAAAAAAAATGAAATGAGGGTATTATATATGCCCCCTTCCCAATCACTTCACGCTGCGTGAAGTGTTTTGCTGAAGGCGGAAGACGAGGTACTAGTAGGAGTATTTTTGGTTGTTTGAAATCAATAAGATACTCAATTATTTCTAATCACAAAACTTATATGAAAAATGTTCTAAATAATTTTCTCTTTCTTATGATAGTAATTTCGTGTTGGTTAGAGAATATTTTAGGATTAGGATTTTGGGTAAGTTTTGAGTTTTGTCAATATATGACTGTAGATGTAGATGATGATTAATAATTAATTTTAATCTGTTTACTTTTGTTATTTAGTTAGTATAAAATTTTATAATAATTTCTCTATATAATCAGCTTATTATTTAGACTTTTTAACCGATTAAATTTGGGTAAATTGATTTATTTGGATTATTGAAAGTATTCTTAAGGTTTTAATCATTCCAGATTTTTTTTAGGTGAAGATTTATAATTTAGTTACTTTATACCCTAAACTTAAAATTGAAGATTTTATGTAAGGGAATGAAATTGATGATAATTGAAGTGGTGCCGAAAGGCGCCACTATTCTATATAAAGAAAATGAAATGTGGTGCTGAGATGGGGGTATTATATATACCCTTCTTCTTAATCACTTCACGTTGCGTGAAGTGTTTTGCTGAAGGGCGGAAGACGAGGTGTTGATATGAGTAGTTTTAGTTCTTTGAGAATCAATAAGGTACTCAAAATTACTTCTAATCAAAAAACTTCTTTTATGAAAAATATTCTAAATAATTTTCTCTTTCTTATGATAGTAATTTCGTGCTAGTTAGAGAATATTTTAGGATTAGGATTTGGGGCAAGTTTTGAGTTTTATCAATATATAACTGTAAGGATGTAGATGATTAATAATTAATTTGAATCGGTTTACTTTTGTTATTTAGTTAGTATAATATTTTATAATAATTTTTCTATATAATCAGCCTATAAATTAGACTTTTTAACCGATTAAATTTGGGTAAAATGATTTATTTGGATTATTGAAAGTATTCTTAAGGTTTTACTTGGTTTAGATTTTTTTTAGGTGAAGATTTATAATTTAGTTATTTTATACCCTAAACTTAAAATTGAGGATTTTATGTAAGGGAATGAAATTGATGATAATTAATGACTTGAATGAGATATTTGAGTTAAGAAAAATATTTGAATTAATAATTGGGATTTTAGTGTGAAATAGGAATTTTTGGGAATAATTAATTCAAAACTTAAAATTATAGAATTAAGTTAAGTGAGTTAATTTTTCTAATAACTCAAAGAGTTATTAATGTATAATAAATTGATTGTTGTAAATTGATTTTTGACGTGTACTTGAGCTATTGGATTAGGAGCCTTGAGGTTATAATTTGTTTTGGCGAGAGGTAACCACTTTCCTCTTATTATGCATGCTTGTATGATATTTGTGAGTAATTTTCAACTATAAAGAACTGTAAATTTTACTACTAATATATGATGTGGACTTTGAAACTATGTTGTTAATGAAATTATTTTGTGAGACTTATTTTCAGTGAGAAATGACCAGCGATATTATATTATATGAATTGGTATTTATTTATGAGATTGGAAAGATCCTTTTGATAATTTATGAATTGATAATGATATGTGATAATCCAATGTGGTTATATCTTTTGAGTATTGATATGAGAGGGGATAGTGGATGTGGATTCGATAAGAGGTTACTTAAAGAGGAAATAAGGGGGTGAATTCTTGTACAAAAAGAGAAAATAAGGTGGTGGGCTTTCAGGTGTACATTGATTAGTCCTTTGGCCCATTTGTGTCTAGTAGGGCCTTGACACTTCACTAATGTATTTAGAGGGGGAACCCATGGTCCAATCTTGTGCTTTGTGGATTTTGGCCAGTCCATATCACTTGATCGGTGAGCTTGTTGAATTAAACTACTAGTTATATGGGTGAGTACTAAAACATGGGTTCAGTCAAAGGAAATAAGACAGAAAGAAAATAAGGGAGGACAAGGAATAAATTCTTGTGTATTGATTCTTATACACTTTTGTGATAAATATGAGAATGAAATTATGATATTGTGAGTTAATATGTGTGTGTATACATACATACATACATACATACATACATACATACATACATACATACATACATACATACATACATACATAAATACATACATACATGTGACATCTTAATAATGCTATGGTTTTACAACTATCCCACTTTGGCACCTCACGGGCATTTACTCATATACCTGATGAGATAGATTGCTGGTTGTTGAGGCCTTTGTCTCACTCCATTAATTTAACATTTTTCCAGGTGATAGTTCTCGTCAGGTCCATCAAGGAAGACTCTAGAAGCTTAAGCTACTTTTGTTAAAAGTAGTGCTTCCATCTTTTTAGTATATGTTGAATTATTGTATATTGCCACATTAGGGCTCATCTTGCATTCTCTGATATATTTTAGAGATTTGAGGCATTAATTATACACTTTTAATTACTCTTGATGATGCTGGATGGCCTAGAGGCCTTTTGATTATGTTTTAAACTTGTGGATCCATAATTTGATCTGATATGAATATTTTCATATATGATGAGATATTATTCAGTTAAAGAGTTTGTGTTTGATAGTGAATAGTTATTTTTGGCCTTGTGAAGTCCAAAGCCCAATTGGGCACATGATAATGTTTTGGTAAATGGTTTAATCAAACCCTTAGTTAATTTTCATTTTAAGGGAAGGATTTTACATGTACACGTCTAATACATAAATTATATCTGGCATGAGATAGCTACTAAATTCTTACCAATCCCAAGCTCCTGAGGGTGTTAAGAAATTAGCAACTCTCCAATCAAGAATGTTAATAGGTAGATGTTAAGAATCCAAACTCTTGAGAAGACCATAATGAGTTACCCAAGCATTGTTCCAAAAAGAAGTAGATTGGCCACTCCTAATGGGCCAAGCCAATCCTTCTTGCACATGTAACCAATTAGACTAGATGCCCATCCATGTACGAGATTCGCTCCCGTGCTTTTCAACCTTGAAAATTAAATTTAAACAACATTTATATTTCTCACGTAAGAACTGGACCCATAATAGATCAGGCCCATTGGTTAGAGTCCAACCAATCTTTGTCATGAAAGCTGTATTTAGGAGGTGTACTGTCGCAATCCTAAGCCCCCTTCCTCCTTTTGACGGCAAACATTATCCCAAGAAACCAGATGAATCTTTCGAGTTGAGGTTATTAGATATGCTTAGTTTTAATGATGTCAAATATAGATGCTAAATATTAAGAGTAAAAAGTTTGTATACTGTATTTATCTCTTACTTTGACTAACTACTATATTTAATGTGAAATATCTTATAGATGAGTCAAGTAAAGAAAGAAGATACCAAGTTGGATTATGAAAAAATGATTAAAAGGAAGAAGATGAAAGATTGAAGAACTTACCTCTTAATAGTCAAGGAAAGGAAGAAGATGTCAAGTTCAAGTATGGAGAATGATCAAGATGAAGAATAAGAAGATATTGAATAAAGAAGTTATCAAATAGAAGGAGAGTAAGTAAAGAAACGAAAGAAGATATCTAATTGGATTGTTGTGAATGATTAAGAGGAAGAACAAGAAGATATCAAAGAATGGAGTTATCCAATATAGGGAGAAGTCAAAAAAAGAAAGAAATTATTGAGTTGGACTATTTACAATGATCAAGAGGAAGATGAAAAAGAAAGAGATTAAAGATGTTAGTCAAGAAAAGCAAGGAGTTATCAAAAAGGATTGTGAAGATTAATCAAGAAGAAGGAGAACTTGCAAGATATAAGAAGGAGGGTTAATGTGCAAATTTTCCCTGTAAGTTTTTGCTGAGGAGTAATATTGCCTTGGAATTTTTTTAGGTTCAATATCACCCCAGAAGTTTTAAAACATAGCAATGTTGCCCTATACCATTAAAAAACTAACGTTGACCATTAACAAATTGAAGCTGACCATTAACTTTTTAATAAAAAATGGCAAAATTGCTCAACTTTAACACTTCCAGGGAAATATGAAATGTTAAAAAATTCCAGAGCAACATTGCTCCTTAGCAAAATCTTTGGATGCAAATTTTCACCTTAACCCTAAGGAGAATATTAAGATGCAAGTTTAAAGATTTGATATTGGAGCTCTTTATACTCAATTAGAGGTTAGAATGGGTCAATTTGAAGTTAAAATAACTCATATAAAAGCAATATCAACTTCACTCAAGTGACACCTCAGGAAATGAATTTTTTATGACTAATGGAGTAATGACCACTCTGTTTTGCTCTATTTTCATTTAGCATGATAGAGGCTTGGTATTATATATATATATATATATATATATATATATATATATATATATATATATAAAACCACACATTCAGTTAAAGTAAAACTTGTTTCATATGAAACTAGATATATATATATATATATAAAACCACACATTCAGTTAAAGTAAAACTTGTTTCATATGAAACTAGACATTAAATGCGATTCAAAACACCAAGATCAAGCTCAAAGAGTATTAGATTAATGATATAGGAATTTTGAAAGTTGATGCTTAAAATTTAATCGGTGTTCCAAACCAGGTTCAATAATCTAGACATAGCTCCCTCACCACAACTCTGATTTAGATGAAACCTATTGCATATGAAACTAGACGCAAAGAGTGATTCAACAATACTAGGATCAAGCTCAAAGAGGTTTGGATGAAAGAGATGTGAATTTCGGAAGTTGACGTTTAAAATTCAAACATTACTCACACCAACAGTCACTCTTTGGATCATAACTTTCGAAATACGAAGAGTTTTGAACTAGTTCTTGTTTCATTGGAAAGTAGACTTAAAGAGATTTCTATGGATAGGTCATTTTCTAGATTTGGAGTTAAAATGAGTTCACTACTAGTAAGGATCACTATAGTGGTATGAAAGTGATGCATGCACTATTCACTTTGAAGATCCAAAAGGATCACTTGAATGAGCACTCGAGTGATGACCTATCACTGGCAAGGTTTACTCCAATGATATGAAAGTGATGTTGTTTAGAGTTTTTATCAATGTCTTAGATTTATTCAAAACTTTTCCAAACTCATTTAAATCTTGATTATATTGTTCCTAACCATTCCTGATCATCACTAATCGGATTACAAATGATTAAACATTGATTAGAGTTCAACAACCAAAACGCAACCTTATGTCAGAAGGCTTCAATGGTAACTTTCAACGGCCATATTCCGAGAAGCTCAATGGGAAGAATGTGCTCATTGGTCAAATGATCTTCAACAACTATAAATAGAAGAACACTTAAAGCCTAAGAAGAGAGCAACTACGCACGCTAAGCCAAAATGCTGAAATTATGAATCCAACACTCCAACCCATATATTCTCTATTCTTCCAACTTCTATATCATTTATCTTAGAGAGTGCAATTATTTGTATTATGCTTCATTGATTATCATTATGAGAGAGTAGATTGAATGTAATCATTTATCAAGAGAGATTGTAACCTTATAGTGTGTAAGGGGGAGTTGTTATCTCAGAGAGAGGATTGTAAGTGGCTTCACAAATGCCTGGGTTAATCTTGTGGGATTGTAGTGGTTCTCAAGTACCCAGCTTAAACTTGAGGGAGATAATGGATTGAAATCTCAGGAGGAGCCTGAGAACTGAACGTAGGTCATCGAGGATTGGACCAAACTAAGATAAATCATAATTTGCATACTTTCTTCCCTTATCTCTTATATTTCCAACATATATGATTTTAATAATTAACTATCGATTTATGGCTCATTATCTTCATACTTATTATATATTTTCACTAAGATGCGTAAAGGAAGTTAAATTTTTTATTTTACACCAAATTCATCATCTCTTGGGTGTTAGTCAGTTCTAACGAGGTACTACTATCCCATAAGAATTGTCTGCACTTTCTGTCAATATTACTACAAGTGGAAATAAGCAAGGGTACTGTTTGGATGGCATTTGAGGGCATAATAGAGATAAATGAAGAAACCAAAATATGTCTTCCTGCTAGAGAATGTTAGCTTTCCAACTAGACAATCTAAAATCCATTTTATCCAAAATGGACTTGTACATGGATCGCGTTACCTTATCATGTAGAATTAGCATCCAAAGATACTTCCCCATATTTGAGCATGGTGTGAAATTAAAAAATTCTCTAATTTCCTTGCAATTGATATGATTTACATTCTTGGAGAAAAAATCTGCGTTTTACTGCATTTATTTTTTGTTCTAAAGCTTCACAGAAATGATCAAGAGTGGCTTTCACAATAGCCACCTGGTCCATATCTACTTCCATAACAAAATAAGATCATCAATAAAAATAAATGAGACACAATCATACCTCTCTTGCTAAGTCTAAAAGGAAACCAGTCGCCACTGGAAACAGCGGACTGTATCAAGTGACCCAACCTTTCAACCGCCAACACAGAAAGATACGGCGATATGGGATCTCCTTAGCGCTCACCCCGAGAAGGAACAAACTCATTAGTTGATCAACCATTTTAGATTAAATTCATGTGAGGCATAGAAATATAGGATTCAATTACATTTCTTAGAGTCTCATGAATATTTAGCTTCTTTAAATAGTCATAAATAAAGCTCCATCTAACATGAACATATGTCTTTTTAAGGTCAATTTTAATCACTATAAATCCCTGATGCTTCTTCATTCCACGCATAGAATGAATAGTCTCTTGTGCAAGAATAATATTACCAAATGTTTGTCTCCCTCTTATAAAGCTACACTGGTTCAACGCAACACAAGTGGCATAATAGGCTTCAATCGATTGGAAACAATCTTTTCGTCACAACTTTACATACTGCATAGCACAAACTGATGGGTCTAAAGTCTTGGATAGTCAGAGGATGTTCAATCTTAGGAATTAATACTATTTGAGTGCCATTTATTTCCTATACCATACGTGGATCATAAAAAACTTTTCTTGGTTAATAATTGAATTCCATTGGCTCATATGGTCTTGGTGCTTTTAGTGGGCCCATATCATAAAGCCTCTTTAACCTCCGCCGCCGTCACTGAAGTCCCAGCACGTGCAAAGAAGCATAATTCACCTACGGGTAAGTGCACCCAAATATTAAAGAACTCGAACCTGCCCCCTCTTCTGTGTACAAAGTCTTGAAAAAATTACTGCTGATATTCATGATTTCATTGGAAATATAGGACCACTCCCTTGACTCTAGCTTCAAAGCCTCAATCTTATTCCTACTTCTCCTCCCATTTGCCATCGAATGGAAATAGCGGCTATTACGGTCACCATGAATGTACCATTGAGATCTCTAGTACTGCATCGACATAATTCTTCTTGAGATAGAATCACTTCTAGTTCACATCATAACTAAGCGAATCCTCTCTGACCTTTCCGACGAAGAACCCATAAGAGCAATCTTATTATTTACTCCTTTAATTCTTTTGTACAAGCGATCCTTTATATTAAATACTTATATTTAAAAAGACAATACAATAATAAAATTTATGTCGCCCACAAAAAGTTATTATCTTCCCCTTTCAAGGATGTAGGATGGGTGCTTTTGGATAAAGAATTTACAATTATAAACTTGTTATTTCATTTTTTAAAATCTATTTTTATACATCTCATTAATGAACAGGAAGAAGTTCGTTGTTCAATTTGTAAGGAAAAAGTCAATAATTTCAATGACGGTAGAGTTCTCAGCAATGACTCGCAAAGAGTTCATTGGGAAAACAAATTGCAGGAAGTTGGGGATCAAATGCACATTCGAACCCTATTATATAAAACAACAATACTGATTCTAAAGATAAACATATATACATTCAGGTTTAATAAATTTATGCAGCATTGCTTTATATTCCACGGTTTTGAAAATTAGAAAATAATTACATGTAAGTTAATGAAAACAGTAAAACTGCGCGAATACTTGTTAAATTTACATGTATTATTATTGATATTGAATGATGGTTATGTTTTGCTTCATTTTTGTTTTTAAATACTTAAATAAATAAAGCGTTACATATATAGTATTTAATTAAAATGAGATTAAATTTAGAAATTTTAATCAAATCCTTTTAAATGATTTATATAATGAAATGGACTATTTTATTTTAAAAAAATTGATTTTAAGCTTCTGCGTACCGATAATATATATTTAGTTTAGGTAAACCTGCACATGTAATCTTTTAATCTTATACAATATTTTATTTTAGTCTCTTAATTATAAAATATCTTTTTAGTCTTTTAACCATAACACCACTAATAAAAGATGTTGATATTGGAATTTCAAGTGTTGACAAAATATTCTTAAATAATAAATATTGACACATTAAATTTAATTTTAAAAATAATTAACAATAATTTTTTAAAAATTATCATTTAAAAATAATAATATATGATTAAAGGATTGAAAATATATTTCTTTAAAATTAAGAAACCATCACAGGAAACATATTTATTAGAAGAGGTGAAAACACTTTGCGCTCTAAGTCTCGAAAGAAGGAACACTTAATCAAATAAAAAAAAATAAATTAAGTAACCAAATTAAAACATTATGAAAAACAAAAACACCACATGACTCTCTTGCCTTTACTTTAAAAAAATTTCTAGGAGACAGTATGATTGATGCACTAAGAAAGTAATCATTATCTTACATAGAAAATAGGTATAATACCTTGAGTCCCTAATTTATATATATATATATATATATATATATATATATATATATATATATATATAAAAGAACTAGTTGAAGAGTTGTATTTAGTTATAAATATAAGACCTCAATCCATTTTGTCCTTTATATTTGTCATTTTCTTCCTAAAATTAATTTCATTATTGATTGCACATGTCAAGGGGGTTTGCATCTAATAGGACTCTAGAAGGCAATTTTGTCAATTATGTTAGATCATGAATAAGGAATTTTCTTTTTGCAATTTTTTACTTGTGATTGTATATTCAAGACAGAATACGGTTTGGTTGCAAGAGTTTGATAAACTCTTATGGAGACTTTTTTAACTAAGGATCTAGCGACAAGTTCCTCTAGGGTTTTAGCTGATCAAAATTCCTACTTTTTTGGGTTTTAGTCTATAATTCCCAAATCATTTGGTACCAAAGCTAGTTGATCTCTTGTAGTCCTTTAGGGTTCTAATTCTTTGTCCAACAACTTTACTTATTTTGAACTTCCTGGGTGTGGCTTCCAAGTGCAATTTCTTGGTTATTAGGGCAGGTCGTCTATTAGGTCCATATCATTTAGTATTCAAATTCATGAGTTTAAAATAGTGAAAAAAGGAAGAATAGTTGAAGAAAAGGGCTAAGAAAAATAATAATAATAATAATAATAATTAGCAAAAAAAGTGAGAAAAAAAGTATTAAAAAATGTTCATTGAAAATCAAAGCTTCAATTGCCTTTTTCTCAATAGGGTTATTTCAAACGAGAGATTAGTGATCTAATCAGTAAGTCTTGAGTATCCCTTGAAGACGCTTAAGAGTCAAAGGCGATTCTTTTCCTAGAATGGGAGAAAGATTAGGACTTCGGAGGGCAATTTTGTCATATCATGAATAAAAAAGTTTTCTTTTTGCAAGTGTTTACTTGTGAGTGTGTATTGGGGATATAATACAGTTGGTTACAAGAGCTTGATCAACTTTTGTGGAGCCTTTTCTAGCTAAGGATCTAGAGATGAAAATTCCTCTAGGGTTTTTGCTGATCAAAATTCTTACTTTTTTGGGTTTTATTCTATAATTTTTGCATTAGCATCATGGAATAGTTTCAAAAAAATTATTTTAAGAGGTATTTTAAGGAAACAAACTCAAACTTTTGATAAATAACTAATTTAATTTTCTTCATCTATCTAAATTAGTTAAATAGATTGCATATTAAGGACAGTGGCAGTGTTACCTATTATATTCTTTCTATTACTAGAAAACAACTATCTTTTTTTATAATTATTGGAAAACAACTATAGTATTATTTGGATGAGACCACAATTATTCACTACTAGCAGTTTATTATACCTACCACTACCACCATCACCATATAATTTTGATTACAAAATTTACCTTTATTATAACAAGTTAAAGGATGTTTTGAGTTTGATACTCCCTCTTTTCTGTTTTTTATAAATCACTTTTAAAAAGCTTTGTTACTTCTGTGATTTTCAAATGAAATTTTTTGCCATAATTTTCAAATGAAATTTGAGCATATGTGGATTTGTTGGATTAAAAACCTTAATCAGTGACACATGAACCCTGCCCCTTCCTTGTTTTTGTTCTACTTTTGAGTAATCATTGATGATCTTATTATTTGACCTATAAAAAAATCACAACTTCATACCTTTGTCACAATTAAAAGTATTCCAAATATTAAGGAAATGAAACAACATCACTAAATCTAATTAAAGTAAACTATAGAGGTGTTGTCTCTAAAAATTTCCCTTGTTAGAGATCTTATTCATAATTGGAATGTTGGCATCCTAATTATTACTGAAATAAGTATTAATGTTCCTAAGGCAAAAGGGATCGTTAGGAAATTGGATTTTAGCAATTGGATCAGATGAAAAGCTATGGGGTTTGTTGGTGGTATATGGATTTTGTGGAATGAAGATGATAATTGTCTTAGTTATATTTTGTAAGGCCCGTCCCTAGACTCCTTTATATTGTATTGTGGAAGCATTATCAGCTCTTTTTCTTTCAATTTGTGGGGTCGCTATTCATTTGGTAAAGCCTTATTTACCAGATTAGTTAACTTTATTCATATGGTTACTATTCACTTTAACTTTTCAATTCTTCCATTCATTATTATCAAGGTTTTTCTCGGCTTATCAATTCTTCTACTTATTTAACTAATAGGCTCATACTGTGCGATTACCCATTCCTAGTTCATTTAACGCGCTCGGATAATTAATCCCTTCTTTATACGGGTTATACAGTTAGCCATATCAAATATTAATCATCATGGAAGAGCGCATAATAATTCCTCAACTCTTCATTTGTAACTTCTTCCGGTACATCGTCCTGCACTCCTTTCTTATGCTCACCTGCCTAGATGGTTTGTTGGGGCTGTCAACACCCATGCTCTTTAATTCACTATTTTATTCCCCTTAATGCCACCTAGGTATAAGGAATTTTTAGGGTATAAAATTATGCCTTATTTGGATACTTGCTAAACCGGGGCTTAGTAATCCACTTGATTCAGGCTTGTTCTTAAGCCTCTAGTCCCAAAATTTGGGATGTTACATTTCTCCCCCTGTCAATAAAATTTTGTCATCAAAATTTTGGATATCAAATATTATTGACTATCCTTGGGAGAATCCCATCTTAATATGCAATTTATCCATGTTGTGTGTATTTTCTCAAAGCATGCACCACAAGGATCTGACGTGTATGTGTGAAATGCCTATCAGTACTCATATAATCAACATGTTTTGTTCTTAGGGGTCTCACAACCCATTATTGTACTGATTGTCCCTTAGATCTTACTGCCTAGGGAGATTTCCATGTGCAAGCATGCACATCGGGTCTTACTGCCTTTGTCACTATTCATCATAACTCTGATTGCATAGCAATCACTGGCCTGAGGACATAATAGTCCAACAGGTCTTATGATCCATGGGCATACAGTCTACTAGTAACTCTAGGCCTCATTGCCTTATCGAGACATTGTCTGGTGTATTTAGCCTTATGGCTTATATCATTCTATTCCCACATCTGAGTATTCTAGTCTTACTGCCTTATACAAACATGTACACTGGGACTTACTGCCAGTATGTTTGTTTGTACTCTTGACTATCTATAACCACTTCTGTCTATCTGGTGTTTAGGATCAAATAACTGTTTGATCCTTACTAATCATAATGTGTGCACTGTTCGGGATTAAAGCAATTATTTTCTCCATATCAAAATGATCGCCTTATTCCTACTTGTCACATCGTGATCACATTAATGTTTCAGAACATGCATCAACTTATTCGTACTTGTCTCATATTCTCAAATCAGAATCAATTGTGGCTAGTTGTACAACATGAGTGAGGAAATTAATTCTATGAGGTTATAGTTGTTGAGATGCATATGCCACTACTCTACCTTGTTACATCAGAACACATCCCAATCAATGTTTGATCGCATCAGTGTAGACCATAAAGGTCAAATTGTAGATATGGGATTTTTAACATTGTACTATTGAGAGGTATTCACTACTATTATGCCCTGCTACTTTAAGGCTCATCCCAATCTTTGTTTATATGCGTTACCACAAACCGTATAAGTTATGTGACTTCTGACCACATAGGTGGTGTCACTGTAGACCACACTGGTAGTGTTACTGCAAACCACACAGGTTTACATGGGTAATATCATTATACACCACACAGATGTAATAGTGTTGGCCACAGCCTTAGCAGCATATTTTATGTACCACCTCTTGACCACATGGCTACTTGTGCTTTTTGCTGGTGTAACTAGGACTCTCCTAGCCATGTCAGGGGTGCATCCTGATTATGGGGTTTCTTAACATGCTCTGATGGGGCTGCCTCACTACTACACGCCACACAAGTCATACCATACACTACATATGTTATGTCACTATTGACCTCACAGGTCAAATCATGCTAGACCACAAAGGTCATACTGTGATATGGGATGATCAACATTGGTGCGATTGACCACTTCTCTTGCAACTCTCAAGAATTGCACATAGATTCACTATGCTTCTGATGCACCACTTTGATGTGTTATTTCCTCATAAGAGCTAACAATGTCAAGATGATCTGATAAGAGTTCCATAAGAACCTCCTATGAAATCTGACTGAATCCAAAATTGTACATCTCTGTGACAATTTACTGGCCTTTTTCAGCTCAATACCGTTTCCTCTTTCAAGATTGTGTCCACTTTATCAGGATCTACTGGATCATATTTTGTGAGACAACATGTTTTAGTACCACTTATAGGTACTTCTCATATTCTTCTATACTCCTCGAGTAGATCAGAATATCAACACTAAGTCTATAACATGTCCTCTGTCACCTCTCCCCAGCTGATAGGGATGTCAGAGGCTGACAACAGTAACCCTCTGTTGACTGAACCGTATTGCCCATGTTTACAATCTGTCTCCCTCAGGAGCAGATCTAAGTAGAGGCTCCTATTTATCATCATGTGATTGGCCTCAACGCCAACATGTTCCGTTCCTTAAGATAATTTGCTTGCCGTGGCTATCAGCTTGATATGGCTTGCTATTATTCCTCTGAGAGGAAATTTCTCCATTCTTGTGTTTCTGGGAAGGATTCCTACCGTTAACATGCTCATTATTCACTGTATTGAATCAGGTCTAACTTCTTGACTCTGCCTAGCATCTATACCTCTTGGTCTCACCTTCTATATGTCTCACCGATACCACCAACTGGGTACTGGTACCACCTTTACGTGCACTGATTAGCCTGTTGGTAACTATGCTCTAGGATGAGGCCTACACTCTGGCCTTACTTAGGCTCGCTCCCTCGATGTCTAAGGCATCCTTATACCGCCCTTAGACCAGTATTATGATACTGGCTGCCCTCCGGGTATTCACTATTTCTCTAGGGCTTCTCTATTCTTTTTGCGGGGTTGTTTGTAAACTAACCGAAGTAATTCGCTTTGCTATTCCTGTCATTGTATAATCAAGGATATCAGTATATTATCATGTTGCTAGAACTGCATGCATTGTAGCTAGAACCACTGCTCTGATACCAAATAATGTCAACACTCGTGCTCTTTAATTCACCATTTTATTCTCTTTAATGCCACCCAGGTATAAGGAATTTTTAGGGAATAAAATTATGCATTACTAGGACACTTGCTAAACCGAAGCTTAGCAGTCAACTTGATTCAGGCTTATTCTTAAGCCTCTAATCCCAAAATTTGGGATGTTATAGGGGGATGGTGAGATTCGGGGGAATCTCAATAGCAAACAATACTACTATGTGTTACGAGTGTAGGATGGTGTATTTAGAAGTGCAAGTGTACACTGTCGTAATCAAGTAATATAGAAGTGAGTAGAGTATCGTTCCCACGAGGATTGATCACTAAGTACCAAAATTGGTAATTTTAATTCTATTTAGTCGGTTGATTAGTTGTGATTGAGATTGCAAGATAGAAATGATGAAATATGAATACAAGTGATATAAAGACAAATATGAGAAAAAGCCCTAGGGATTAGATTTCACTTAATAAATTCTGGATTGAATCACTTATCTATTCTAGTCCTATTTATTCCACATGATTGATAGTCGAGTTTCCCTATTTTAATTACTAGCCTCTTCCAAGGTCAAGTAATTCTATAATTAATTGCTAACCCAATATATTCCTATATGAATTTAAGCAATCAATCATGCATTAAGATTTATGGAACTCAATTAAGACTACACAACCCATATGAATATATTCCTATTTCATATGCAAATTATGGTTTTAATTATAGGATCCACACACATGTATCTCCTTCCGGTCTCAACATGCATATTAAAATCATCCAAAAGGTGGCTAATCAATTGTAAGCATTAAGAGCAATAATTAAAACTCAATCATGAAGGAAAAATTAAAACTAGATTTAATAAGTTAAGATTCAATCCGTCATTAGTAAGCTACGTCATCACCCTAGGAAAAGGAAAATTTAACTCATGATAAAATTAAAAACAAAACCAAAATATATTACAAACATCATAAATATTGCATAAAAATTAATTACAAAAACATAAAAATACAACTACAAGATGCATAAAAATGGAAAATCTAGCCTACCATATAAGAGGTAAAACCATCCATGTAGCTGACAACCTATACCATCCATAAAGGAGGACTACCTAGGCCTTCCATATAGGAGGTAAAACCATCCATGTAGGAGGCATGCAAGAAATAAATTCTAAAAATAACAACTCTCTCTCTAAAATAGAAACTCTCTCTCTCTCTCTTCCTTCCTCCCCCTCCCTCTTCATTTTAGGGTGCCAAGAAGCTCTATTTATAGGCTTCATTTTCGGACTGCTACAATGATTGCTACAGTGAACCGCACTGCTACAGTAAACCGACCACACCGTCCGCTACAGTAAACCACAATGGTCCGCTACAGTGCACAGTGAACAGTACCGCATGAACAGTGAATAGTACTGCATGAATAGTAACTTCCCTTAAATGCCTTCTTTAATTCTTTTTAATCCGGTACTATCCATGGCTGCAAGAAAATCATTATTTATTTATTAATTACACCTAAATTGATTACATTCAGCTCAAATATAGTCCACAAAATCATCATATAAGGGAAAATGAATATGCAAATATTTTACTTATCAAATTCCCCCACACTTAGCTCTTGGACGTCCTCGGACAAGAAAGAGTAACTAATAAGTGCTTCCAACAAAATCAGAAGTGTCAAGTCATAAATAAGGACACAATTAAAGAATAAAGAGATCATAGTATTCTTGAATCAATAAAAGTATAAACTGGTAACTTTATTTGAAAATAAATGAACCGAATTCATAATTGTGGCTCATTCTCTCAATCTCTCAAGTGTTTTAGGGTAAGTGTTTCGCTCAAATTCACCTGAAAAAATTGCACTACCATAAGCTTGCCAAAAATCTCAATCTCCACTACCTAATTCACATGCATAATTCAAATCAAAAGGACTTATTAAAGGTTGTAATGGGGTTAAGGTAAAAGGAATGTAAAAAGTGATATGAAGGGCTATTTTTACTAAGTAAATAGAACAATTGAAAAATGGGCCATCTTATGAATAAACCTGGCCTATCTTATCCCAACAACCTATAATTTACATTTTTTTCTCTTTTTTTAACAACTTCTGCACTTTTGTGGTTGATGATATATAGACCCCCACACTTGTCAAAGGCCCATTTCACAGAAATTTCAAATGCTCTGTTAATCTTTCGAATTAAGTAAAAGCACTTGATAAATCATTGAAACACATATTAATGGGTTGAGAATAAAGAAATAATCAATTAGGCTCAAAGGGGCTTATCAATGGTATAATTGCAAGGTTGGCTATTTGGCTCTGGCTAAACAAAATGAATGCCTTTATCATTTTTGAATGTGCATGTGACATGTAATTTCAACTAGATTTAAAGCAAATTCTAGAGTGACAACTTAATAGGTGAATATCAAACACAAGAAAGATAATCACTATTGATCATATAGGCTCAAAAGCTCACGGTTAGGGACTTTCAAATTTAGCTCATTCAATCTCAAAATTTATCACCAAATTCAACAATCAATTATTCAATCATGCTATAAAATCTCTAAACTCAATTGATCCATGCTTCAAACTTCTGTCAGCGTCATGAACTCGACTTTATCATGTCAAACTCGAGTGCGTTGCTCATTTTCTCATTCACCAAGTAGTCTCGGCCAGGAACTCGTGAGAGTGTAGAATACCAACTCAAGTGTGAAATCCATACGAACTCGAGTGCTCATGAATGGACTCGAGTGCATCAGCATTTTCTACAAAGTTGGACTCGAGTGTATATTGTAGTCAAACTCAAGTGCGTGTTTTAGAACTCAAGTGTAATGCTTGTTTTCTCAACGCAAGTCTTCTCGGGTACAAAATCTTTCCACATAACTTGCAAGACTCAAGTTCAAATGCTATACAGAATTTGAGTGCTTATTTCCTGACTCGAGTGCAACACTTGTTCCACAACATCAAGACTCTCTGGCATAAATTCTCATGGCCACACTCTCACAACTCGAGTGTAACATCATACGGAACTCAAGTGATCACCTCCAAACTCGAGTGCACTTCATATGAACCCATTCTTGCTGAGTCTTGGGAACAAACTCTCATTCCAAAACTTCCATCACTTGAGTGCATATCTTCTGAGGACTCGAGTGCATCAGTTCAAACTCGAGTGTGGTGATTAACTTCAGCTTCTACGTCAAAGCTTGTGGGAGTGTGAACAGTGGACTCAAAATATGATCCATCATTTTAGACTCCAAATATGGTAAATGATTGACCATTAGAAAGCTCTTATCATCTATATTCCAATGCAAAAGGAATCAGCTCCAAACTCATTGTATTCCCCAAGTTATGATCCAATGAGTGTAGATAGCGTATCAGTTTTCCAGCTTCTACTTCTAGAAGACATAACACATTGAATATAACTCCCAATTTTACATATTATATATCAATGGAAATATATTTGAGTCTACTTTCATATGGCACCAGTTTCAGCTCAATTGGATGTGTAGTTTAAGAGATATGTCCAAAATACAAAAGTTGTTCTGGAATATGACGGTGATTTGAAGTTCCACTTTAAACATTCATATCTGCTTCATCTGAGCTCCTTTGATGTTGGTTTTGGTGTTAAAATGACATATTAGGAGTCTAGTTTCATATTCCATTGGTTTCGTCTCAATTAGAGTTGTTTTTGGAGAGATATGCTTGAATTACTAAAGCTTACTCAGGCTGAACGTATAATAGGGATGAACAAAGTATGTTGTTCAACGTTGTGAACTCGAGTTCAGACCAATTTTTACAGTTCTGAACAGTACCAAACTTGAGTCATCCATATCCAACTCAAGTGCAAAACTTGGGAATCATCCGGGAGTTATTTCTACCAAGAACTCACATGAAGAACTCTTTAAACTCGAGTGCTATAGTGCCCCAGAACTCGAGTTCTACAGTACCAACTCGAGTGCTACAGCTTTCAGATGCTACAGTGCCTGCGTGCTACAGTTTGACCGCTACAGTGCCTTTGCTACAATACCATATTGCTACAGTGTCAAACAGTGTATCTGCTACAGTACTTCTAAATTCCCTTCCAAACATAGAAACATATGATATTTCTCCTAGGAGCTTGAATCTTGATATTCCCATTAATTCTTATAAATTCTTCTTTCTCCAATCTCTTATTGCATTGCTTGACTAAGCTATAAAATATACAACATTAAATATAGTAGTTAGTCAATATAGGAGATGAATATATTATGCAAACTTTTTTCTCTTAATATCTTATATCTATATTTGACATCATCAAAACTAATCATATCTAACAAAATGGATGCATATCAGTACATAATTCCCCTTTATTGGTCACTGCTCTAGAACTTTCCAGCCTTACATAACCAATCTTCAAAAATACAAAACTTCTATTGTATAAATCCAATTGACACAAATGACATATCAAATTAAAGCTTGACATGTCTATCAAATTAAAGCTTGACATGTCTACTTTCAGACTAAAGAGTTTCACATTTATTGGACATCATTTGCTTATTCAAAAATGTCACATAACTAGACTGCCACACAAGAAATTCATACTGGCAGAAATTCCAGTTTACAATATTTATTTCCAGTTGTCTAGAATTTACAACCAGGGGCTATTCCCACATAGTTTTCCATTTTAAACACAATGAAAAAAATCAAAACATTAAAATCAGAAGCCTTCAGCCTCTATCTAATCTTACCGAACATAACCTTTTTACCATAACAAACCAAAATAGAATTTTAACCACTAACCTAGTCTAACATCATCATAAATCATCATCTAACAACATATACATGATCAAAACACCATTAACCCTTAAAACCCCTACTGGCTGAAAATCTCCAGCCCCAAAAAACCCATGAAAACTCATCAAAATCACAAACCAATTAGTTCAAATTAAAGCTTATGCTTGCGCTACATGTTTCCGTAATCGGCTTGGAAATCCGGCAGTACTTCGAAAGGAAAGAAGTCACCAAACACCTCCAAATGAAATTCTAAAACTATAGAAATGAAGCTTATGATGAGGAGAAGAAGGTTTGTGAAGGGTATTTTGGGAGAAAATGTAACACCCCAAACCAAATAACAAAATACTTAACTAAAGTATTTGACATATCGTCAATAATGATGTTCAACATCTAAATCATCAAAATACAAAATCAGTTCAAATAAAACCCCCCATCACAGTGTTAAATCAAGTTCTCAAAATATTTCAACAAAACAAAATAAAATGCGAAAGTTCAGGGTCATGGCAAATAACAACAACATAACATATGCTCTAGGAGCATAAAAGAGCCTTCAAGGCTCACTCCATAGGTGCCTTCCCTTGCTCCTTACTATAATAATCACCTGAAAAATGTTAATGTAAGGGATGAGATTCCACGTCTCAGTAACTATTGAAAGTTTCTACCGTACACAAGCAAACTAAATATGATAAAAAAAGAAGGAGATGATTATGTATATATTTATATGTACCATAATCCTCATACAAGACTATTACTAATTTAATTATCATCTTGTCAATCTATATTTCCATCACAACAAGTAATATATAATTATGCAATATGCAATATGCAATCTTCCTTATATCATCATCCATCCTTATTTCGCTGACTGGAGCCATAGGCTAACACATAGTCCAACAAAAACTCATCCATTTGACTGGATTGTCCCAAGCTCACCAGTTCTTAAGATGCACCCGGCCAAAGGTGTAGAGCTTAAGTCTGGACTATGGCTCCCCTCCTTAAAAGAATACAACTAAGAAGGTGTCACATGTCCCACAGCTCCAATACAATCCCGACCAAAGGAAAAATATGGAAGAAGGGGCCCTGACAAGTGCCATCCACTATGCACCGAGTGATGGCATACCACGTGGTAAAAGATCTCAACTTACAAATTCCTCCTTACTCCAGCCCATCATAAATGCAACCACCATGACAATCATATTTAATCATCAATAAATATAAATAAAAGACAAGGTACAATAAATCATACTTCTATTCATATTAAATATCATCAATATTCACACATGTTGAAAAGAAAACAACAATCCAATCAATACATTAATTATAATTAAATTATTAATTATGTGAATAAAAATGAGTTATTAAGAAATTTGATTGTAACATTATTTATTTGAGAATTAATAATATATACACATATACATAATTCAGTCTATTTTTAATAAAAGATATTTATTCACAATCATACACAATTTACAAGTATATAGGAGAGTATTCAGAGTTACCTGTTACTCCTTAGCTTAAAAATAATTAACAAAGAATTAGTCCAAAGTTCTCACTGAGAGTCTACAAAATCACACACATAAATATCTATGAATATACTAATTAAAACTACACTAAAATTACCTTAAAGCTACTATAGGTCTTAAAAGTTACCCTTTAAAAATAATATTATATATATCCACATTCATTAATTAGCTACGTATATCAACATTTATATGGAGATTTATTATTAGAAAATAAAAATGATTGCATAAGGTAAAGGATTTATGTATATGTGGGTATGTGCTTCGTATAGAGAGAAATATTTCACTGGCGAAAGAAAACATGGTGTGGGTGTGTTCAGGAAGATGGGAGCATTGTGAGTGTCTATATATATATATATATATATATATATATAATATGAGAGCACTTTGTATAAATGTTATATATAAAAAAGGATTTGAAAGGGTGAAATTTCAAGTGACATGTCTATGTACAAATGAGTGTGCAGAGTTTAAAGGATAATTTATTATTTTTTTTTAAAAACATAACCCTCAAGATTCGCTGGATTTGGAAATAGAAAGAAAGAAAGAACATTAATAATTAGGTCCTAAAGTGAACATGTATACATATATGCATTAGAAAGGATGAAGCGTTTTGAATAAATCATTTAAAAAGTACATATGTTTACACTGCTGCAATTTCATTGGTTGGAAGGGATCTTGGGCTTATAATTTATTGTCCAACCTTTTGAGAAAGAAAGAAAATGCTTACAAGGATAAGACCGAAAGGGTAATACAGGGTGATGAAGTATAAGGAAGAGGAGTGCACAGTAGGCGTATCCAAGAAAAAAAAGGTAAAGAGATGAGGAAATAATTAATAAAATTATTTATACAGTAACGAAAATATGGGGTATGAACTTTGAATTCTAGAAATACACACATAAGAAAAAAAATCTCGGATGTTACAGAAAACGTCGATTGGTAGTGTTTCAGAGGATTGAACTCAAGAAAAAAAATACTATTCATTTTGTTTCCTTTCCTCTACCATTTTCTCAACATTTTTCTGATTTTTTTTCCTATTTTTATGTGGCTGGCAAAAAATATAAGGCCCTTAAGGAGTCTTGATATCGGTCCGACACATGTCGAAACCTTGTGGTGCCACTTGTTTGGTGATCTAGCTATACGGTGACAAGTGTTTGTAGCTTTAATTAAATGGGTCTCGCCTCTTTTTTTCTTGCGTTTAGCCATCCTAATTGTTAAGGAAAGTGAGGGTCTGGTGATTTTCCTAGCTCCCAGGTTCGGTGTTTAGGAATGCTAGTCGGGTGACCGGACTGGAGACCAAAAGATTTCCCTGACCATTGTACTAGGTGTCGCCTCTAGAGAGTGCCAACATAAAATTCACTTTATAAACCTCATGATGAAGGGACAAGTATCACCTTCTTGTGGTGCCAACCCAAAAGTGGGGTCATCATTACTACTTTTATTAAAACTACTTTAATAAAGTTACTTTAACAAAGCTACTTTATCGGTGTTTACCCAGGATTTTACTCTGGTATTTACTCAGGATCGCGCCACATGTGCTGCCTCAGGGGATTGCCGAGTGTGTATGACGGTGTGTCTACATATGGGACCCACATGGCTTATGTCCCTTCTTCCCTTTCAAAAATGCAAGGTATATGTACCTGCCCTAAAAATGATATGTTCATACATCTACCGACGTATTTTATCCATTTAATCACACACACTAAGCCCCCATATAATCCAGAGACTTATTCTCTACCTGAGGAGCCAAATCGCATAGTCTAGGGCCCTATATAGCCAACACAAGTATTTTCACACTATCCAAATATGGCGCCAAGTGTGCCAAGGTGCTCATACACCGTTATACTTTATCGACTACTTATGTGCTCTGAGCCTCATGTAATCTAGAGACTCTTTCTTTGCCCAGATATAGTCCCTAAAAATCATTCTATCTCCTTAATATTCTTAGGACTCTTACTAAACTCGGGCCTAGTAGTCTACCTGATATAGGCTTATCCTTAAGTTCCTAGGCCTAAAATCTGAGATATTACACTCTACATTAATAATGTAGATACCCAAGTCAATCATAATACAAGTGAGGAATTATACTACACTTCTTAATTCCCAACTCTACACTTATACCCCAATACCCAATTTAATTAACAATCTCTAACCTTAACATCCAAAGATCATAAATCACTTCCCATGAGTTCAATTCACTTATTAGAATCCTTAGATAACCTTAACATCATCCTCTTACATTAATAATTCAATCTCATAGCTTCAAGTTTCACCTCTAAGATCCCCATAATCATAAAACCATCAAAATCAATGTTCTAACCTATTAAACCTCTTTTTCACTACTACAAAAGATAGATTTTACTTCCCAAAAAAATGTTCATTTTGTAAAAAGGGAAGTAAAAAATAAAGATGGTGGCATTTTTATAATTATATGCAAAAATTTTGATATATTAGGAGTCCCATTAATGAAAAAGGACGAGAAAAGTAAACTTTAGATGTCCCAATGCCAAATTTGGACTCTTAAAATACCACTTTAGGCGTCCCAATTCATAAGGGACGCCAAAAGCCTTATTTTGAATGTCCCTTTTAAATTTGAGAAACCAAAAGTGAGCTATAGGCATCCCAAATTTAAATTGGGATGCCTAAAAGATACTTTAGACATCCCAATTAAAAAGGGACACAAAAAGTCAAAGCATTACTTTTATCCTTTTCCTTTTCCTGCATGGCTGCACCAATACGCAAAAAGGAGCCTACTTTTCCTTTTCCTCCAAAGCACTACCTTTATCCTGTTCCTTTTCTTCTTTCTCTACCAACACCCAAAAAGCTTCTACTAACTCCAGCAACCGCAAGCCCAACCAAGATCGCTGGAAAATTTTATCTTATAGCTGGTGGACTCTGATCTTCAGCTAGTCTTTTAAACCTTACTACATTGAGTCAAACAACAACAATAAAGCTACAGATCTCTCGAGGGCAATCTGAGTCCATTACTGTGTTGAAATAAAAATCTTGAAAACCAAGATTCACCGGCTACTTCACGGAGGATAAGCCAAGGCAGCTCCACTTGATGACCATAGAGACTAGGACTTTTCATGACACCATATATCACTTGGCAATCGCTACTCAACTCACCTCCAACTTCAAGACTTGCTCAGATCCGTAAATCCTTGGACTCTAGATATCTAACTTTGCATATATTACTAGATGAATTTTCCTTCCTTTTTCATTGCTTGTTGTTGTTGTTTTGCGTATCAAAATTTTAGTTGTTGATGGCACTGCTAATGATGAATTTGGATGATTATGTATATAAATACAATTTTTTTAAGACCTGATCTCATTCTTGTTGTTTCTAGATTCAAATAAAAGGGAATGACGATGGATCCATTAATTACTAATTCAAATTAGTTGCTTACAGCTTCCCTATTTTTATGGACGTTGTAAGTTACAGACTTATGGAATCCCTTTTAAAAAAGAGACGCCGTAAATCTCTTATGGCGTCCCTTTTTTAATTAACATTGTTTTCAAACTTTATTACGTCGCTCACATAGGCGTTCCCTTTAAAAGAGACATAAAAAGGGTTTAAAAATAGACGTTATAACTACTTTTGTAGTAGTGTTTAATTCATATAAGCATAACCCAATAATCAAACAACTCCTCAAACCACCACATTATCAAAATCATCTCTAACCTTAACTCAAATATCAAATCCTAACTCATAATCTCATATAATTCAAAATATAAAAAAACTAATTAAACATTTAATCTACTCCATATAACTTATTTAAACCAAAGAGATTCGATAGATTCATAACCAATTACAAAATCTCAAAGAAACCATAGATTTTAAAACATCAAATCTGAAATATCCAAGAGGAAAGGGTAGAGAAGAGATAGAAACACTTGCTATAAAGTTTGGAGGCTTAGAAGTGCTCCCAAAGATCCGAAAATTAAAGCCCTGGTAGAGAAAATATGCTCCCCCTCTTCCTCTCTTGTTTTCTAATGAAATTCATGACTTGGCTATTTATAAAATCGGTGAGTCACTTCAGTAAGTAACATACTCACCCCGATGAGAGAGTTACTTACCTCAGAGAGTGGCATAGGAAGCACCTATGAGTTTCTATGTCACTCACTTCGACTAGTAAATTACTTACCCATACAAGTGGCACAGAAAGAAAAGGTCTAATTTCAACAACTGATAACTAATTCCACACATATCCAAAAATTTCGAATTAGAACTCTAAAGAAAGTTTGAGATGTCTACTTTATAATGCAAAAAGAATTACTCAAAAGTATTACCGTTTGTTCCTTGAAAATTCCCGAATCCCAAAAGTGTTCAAAAAGTTTAAAGATATGACTTTCAATCATCATCCTTAGTGTTTCTAAGCCTCAAATATCTAAAATCAACCACCTACTTAATACCTCCATTTCATTAATAATATAATCCTACTTAACTCTAAACCTCGATATTAAAATTTAGGATATTACACTATATATGACATCCTATCATATATACTCCTTAAATGGGCTCAATGAGCTCCTCTTCAAGTCATGAGAAGGCGCCACCTCATTAATAAAGGGAATGAGGGTCATTTTGCATGGTTTCCTCTCCCACAAATATATGGCACCACCTAAATGAAGACTAAGTCAACCAAGCCTTGCCTCCCAAGTTGCCACATGTCATCATGAGAATTAATTAAAGATAATTCATGAAAATCCAAAAGATATTATAACAAATCCCAATTCTCATGATGCCACATGTCCTTATAAGCTTAAAGGATATAATTAATTATTATTAAAAATGGGATTAAATTCAAATTATTATATCTTTTTATCTCTTGAGAATTAAATTCAATTATTTTCTACAAATATATTAAAGAAAAATGTAGGTAAGAGCCTCCCTCTAGAATTCAAGGACCAAATTATCATATTTCTATTATCGTTTTCCAAGAAATCACGCCAAAATCATCTTTCTATCCAATAAATTAAACTCAAAGCCTTATCTCTCCAAGATCAAGCCAATCATAGCCAAGAAAACATAAAAGGTATTCTAGATTAACAAAGAATGCAAAAAGTAGATAAATAAAGATAAAGAAGATAAAGATTTATCAAGATAGCAAGAATTTAAATTATATTATCTTAATTATATTTTTTTCCTTTTAACACATCGTTAATGCCTATAAAAGGGACCTTAAGGCTTCATTCCAAGGGTGTGATCTTTATATGAATTTCATGAACAATTGCAATATAGAGTTTTAATTTATATATTTCATTTTTCCTCAAATATATAGTTAGTCTTGTGATTTTATGATGTTGCTAATTTAATTACATAGATGATTATATGTATGAATATGAAGGTTGTCTATTCTAGGGTTTGACTTTTGAATAACTTTGTTAGAGGAACAAACTATTGTAATTGGAATTGATTCTCATATGCAAAATGTATATTTGAAAAATTAATTCAAAGGTTATTATATGCTAAGGTTACACTACATAGTTTAGTTACTGATTTGAGCGCTAATGACACGCGTGATCAAGTACTAAACCCAAGATCTTTAATTTGAAGCAAGGTTCAAAAAATCGGATTGGACACTGAACCGGCCGTAGTAGTAGTTCAAGGGTTAATGGGTCAGTCAGGGTTAGATCGTCCATATTAAAATAATAGAATTTAATTCAAAATAATAAAGTTTAATATATTATATTTTATTTCATTCTCCATTTTGTATTTTATGAAAATTAATTGGGTAAATCTTGAATATTATTTTATTTTAGGCATATTTTAATTAAATAGTAATATTGGAAAGCAATTTAGTCTAAATGAATTAACTCTATTTTATTTCCTCTTTAGCAAATTTGACTAATTAGGAATTAAGGAATTAAAAGTTTGTAATTATGTTTTTTTTGTTATTACTCATGAGACTCAATCAAAACCCTAATCATTTACTCCCCTTTTATCACATTACTCTTTTACAACCGCATGATTGCATCCTACCTCTTTCTTTGCAAATCTCCATCCCCCAGCTAACCACAAAAGAAGGGTGACCTTATCTCCATCTCTAACCTTATCTTCGTCTTCCTCCTCCTCAAATATTGTGACCTCATCTCTAGCTATTATCAACCTCATCTCCAGCGCACCAATATTAGATCTTGCAACCTTTACCTTCACCAACTAGCCTTTAACAACAGTGGTCTCAATTTCTATATATCTTTCTCTTCTTCTATCATCATCTACCTCTTCTTCTTTTCCATAGTGACCTAGATCTTATGTCTTTAGTTCTTTTTTTTGGCTTACTAAAGCCTTTTACTTTTAAAAAAACAAAACAAACCATATAAACCGCACAACCCAACGATTTTTCTAGGTTGTTATCAGTTCGCACTGGTTTAGGTAGATTTTTTCTTGTTCATGGGGTGATCTTGATAGATACCTGTTAGTGAATAGAAATAAAATATGAAAAATAGTAGAAATTCTTTATTAAAGAAAGAAGGAAAAAATCTCTCAATTATAGCCTATTGATAATCTCTAAGAATAACATACTCTTTGAAATTTGTTGTGCTTTATGGATGAGGCATTTTCCTATTTATAGAAGCAATTTATAGAGGGAATAAATAACAACCCATGAAATCAACAAAATATATCAACTAATTCCTAAATGTGCTAATGGATACTACCACTTATGTCTCCACAACTCAAATCAAATAAAAAGAACAAATAAATAGAAACTAATTTAGCCATTGCTCTTTTACTCCTCTCTGGCATGTTTGGTACATTTCCCTTTTTGACAATAAATCAACACAGGTTTGTTTGGGAAATTATCATTACCCCATTTGAAAGTTGACTTGTCCTTAAGTTGAAAGTGTGAGAACTAGTCATCGACAAGATCATGTTCCTCCTAAGTTGCATCTTCTTCTGGACATTTTTCCCATTGAATGAGTAATTCTAGCTTTACAACAGTTGTTCAGCAGTGATCAAGCACTCTCAAAAGTGTAAGGTTCAGCTCCAGGTATGTGGATAGGGGGAGGGAATGAGGTAGGTTGGTGGGTAGTAGGCTATGTGTAGGACGCAATAGTAATACATGGAATACTGGATGGATTTTTGCATCTGAACAGAGGTCCAACTTATAAGCCACTGGTCTTATGCACTTAATAACCTTGAAGGGTCCAAGAAACCTTAGGGAAAATTTCTCAATCTTCTTCTCGGCTAATGATTTTTGGCAATATGGTTGTAATCTCAACCAAATTGCATTGCCAAGTCTGAACACCAGATCCCTTCAGAGTTGGTCTGCATGCAACTTTATTTAGTTTTGCACCTTGATAATATTTTCATGCAAGACTCTTAGCATGGCATCATGAGTCTCTAACTGTTCTTCCAATTTTGGCACTAAAGTTTTCCCTTTTACATAGGGAAGAAGGAGAGGGAGATTACACCTATAAACTAATCTAAATGGAGTATTGTTGGTAGCCATGTGGAAACCTATATTAAAGGAGGATTTTGCACAGCTGAGAAACTTGCTCTATTGCTTGGATTATTTGTGTGCAAAAAAATATAGGTAGGTCTCCAAGCAATGGTTTACCACCTCAGTTTACTCATCGGATAGAGGATAATAGGCAGTACTTATACTTAAGCATGTTTGGCTTAAGCAAAATAGTTCTTACCAAAAAGAGCTCAAAAGAATGAGTTCCTATTGGAGACAATCGATCTTGGCATACTATGTACCCTTATTATTTCTTGATAGAACAATTTAGCCATTTTTTTTAGCATAATATGGATGAGAAAGTACAATGAAATGGCTATACTTACTGAGGTGGTCGACCACTACTAGAATCACATCAAAGCCACTAGATTTTGGAAGCCCCGTAATGAAGTCAAGGGATATGTCCTCACATATTCTTTTTGGAAATAGAACTGGCTGCAAAAGACTTGCTGGTGCTAAGGTTTGATACTTGTTTTGTTGACAAGTTTGGAATTATTGTATATAATGTTTCACATCATGATTCATCCTTTTCCAATATAAGTTATCACTCAGTCTTTTAAAAGTCTTAAGGTACCCACCTTGTCCCTCTGTTAGAGTGGCATGACATTGTTCTAATAACTTCTCTCATAGTGGTATTTAATTGGGGATGACTAGCCTTGTTTTGTAAAATAACTTCCCATTTTCAAAATGGAAATTAGAGAACTTATAAGGGTAGGCCTACAATCCTTTAATCTTAGCCTTGGTTGTTGAAGATCATCCACTAAAGGCATGACTATTTGGAAAAAATCAACATGTTGTGGTCTTCTAGAAAGCACATCTACTGTAATATTTTCCTTTATGGACTTATGGATTATATTAAATTTGAAAGGAATAAGTTCTACCGTGATCCTTTGTTGCGAGGCAGTCAAAATTCACTGATATAACATAAGTACTTCAAGATGTGGTGATCCATTTATACATGAAAGTGATGTCCTACCAAGTAGTGGTATCATTTTTGGAGAGAAAGCACCAATGCAAGAAGTTCATGATCATAAGTAGACTTACAATGGGTGGAAAAAGAGAAACTTTTGCTAAAATAGGTTGTAGGATACCCATTTTACATGAGTATCGCTCTAATCCTATCCATAAATGGGTTGCATTCAATGGTAAAAGGTAGTTGGGAACCCAGTAATTAGAGAATTAGAGTGGTGGTTAAGGTTACTTTCAATATTTTAAAGGCTAGTTGGGTATGTTTGGTTTATTTAGAAACATCCTTCTTCATCAAATCTGTCAATGGACAAGCAATGATCCCGTAATCATTTACAAATTATTGATAATAGACTGTAAGCCTTAATAACCTATATAATTCCTTTACTAAAGATGATGTTGGCTACTTAGAAATGGCCAAAATATGCTCAAGAATGACCTAAATACCTCTACTAGAAATATGCCCCAAGTAATCAATTCTTGTCCACCTCAAGAAATACTTCTTAGAGTTGGTATAAAAGGAGTATTGCTAAAAAATTTGGAATATGATCATGAGATGCTTTAAGTGACTCTAAGTAGAAGGTATACTAGGATAATGTCAAAAATACAAGCAAAAATTTTCACAAATAGGGGCAGAAAAGATCATTCATGATTGCCTGAAAGGTAGCATAAATGGCATAATAACAAATTTGTAGTGCCCTGAGTGTGTTCTAAATGTAGTCTTATGGACATCAAGAGGTAGCATATGAATTTAGTGGTATCCTAATCACAGATAAAGTTTTGAAAAATATCGAGCTTTATATAATTCATCTAACAGTTCATCAATGTTGGGAATCATATACTTATATGGGATGGTGATTTTGTTGAGGTGGCAGTAATTAATAGAAAGTCTCCATGTACCATCCTATTTACTCACCAATAATATAGGGCTAGTGAATAGACTAAAACTGGGTTAAATGAGTCCATGATCTAATAGTGCTGCAACATGAGAGTCAATATAATATCTTGATAATGAGGATAGTGATAAGATCTTAATTTTGGTGGTGAAGCATTAAGCAGTAAGGGAATCAAGTGGGAATGACTACGTGTAGGGGGTAGAGTAGTTGGTTTTGCAAAGGCAGGTAACTTCCTGAAGAATTAAGTCCACATTTAATGCAATAGCTTTGTTTTCCACTTCTGGAGGGCTCCATACCAGACTCTGTAAACAAATAGGCATAGTTAACCCTTGAATCTTGTATTTTTTTTCCATTAACATGGAATATCATGAACATTTTATTCCAGTTAGCTTCTACCATATTGAGCGATATTAGCCATTTTATGCCTAATACTAAATCTACACCACCTAGTGAGGAAGGGGGAAAAACTCCAATTTGATGGTTAAATTAGGCACCTTCGCTTCAATGTTAGGGTATACATAATTGCATTTGACTTTGCGACCATTGTAAAATCATTTGTAATATCCTAAATTTTGGGCCTAGAGACTTAAGGATAAGTCTATATCAAATAGACGACTAAGCCCAATTTGGGAAGAGTCCCAAGAATGACGAGAGATAGAAAGACTCTCGTGGACTATGTGATTCATCCCTACTGGGCAGTGGGCCCAGTATGCGTAAGCAGTAGGATCAAAGTGTCGGTGTAGATGTACACATGACATATATACGGTGCTATTGGATTGGTAGAAAGATGCCACCCAGATATGTCATGAGGTATGAGACTGATTGGTCGAGTGAAATATGCCGTATAGGTGTACACATGGCATTTTCAGGGCAGACATGTATACCTTTCAGTTTTTAAAAAGATATCGGTATGTGGCACCATATGGGGCCCACATACATACTATAACCTGGCGTCATCTTGCAAGCTTCGATACGCGTGATGCAATCCTGAGTAAGTCCCGAGTGAAACCCGAGTAGCCACCGATAAAAATAACTTTATTAAAGTAGCTTTAATAAAGTAAGTCATGATGAGTAGTGATGACTCAACTTTTGTGTTTGAAAAATAAGAATGTGACATTTGTCCATTCACCATGACAAAGTACAAATCAGCTTTTGTGTTGGCATGTTAAGAGAGTGACAAGTGTCCCTAATGATGACACTTGAGTTTTTCCTTTTGAGGTGGCACTGCATAAAAACGCTACCCAGCCCCTGAGTCTGGGGAATCCACTGGTCTCCAACCAAGACATGGACTTGGCTTTTCTGAACACCAAACCTGGGAATCCAAGGAAATTGTCAGGCCTCTCCTTCAGCTGACAAGATAAAGGTGCCACCTAAGAGAGATAAAAAGAAGACAAATTGCTTGATAACACATGGCAATCTTGGGCTTTAATCTCATGACACTTGGCACACTAGGAGAACATCAAATTGCAAGATCAGATCCCAACCATTCCCTTCTCTTTAAGGGCCATTTTCGGCCATAGCTTATAAAAGAAAGAGAAATAGTAAAAAAGCATAAGAAAATAGGAAGAGGAAAGAGAAATGATGAATAGTGATTTTCCTAAAGTTCTAGAATAGATTCCAACCCCGTAATGTTGTTTCTAGCCGGTAAGTCCTCCACAAACATTGTTCTACTCACTGAGAGCTTTCTTTCTATAGTCTCAATTTTCTAATCAGATGTGTTTTGTGTCGTCTAGTTATCTAGAGTACCATCAGAGTTCTGAACTGGTTGTAGAGATACGAAGAGATAAGCTTAGGCTTCGCTTTAAACCGATTAAGTTGTGATTTTGTTGAGGTTTTGTGGATTCTTGAAAGGCCCAAAATTTCAGACATGAGGTGTTTTTAAAGTTTTTAATGGATTTTACACAAAAAATTCTGTGGGAATAGCCCCCGGTTAAAGTCTTAAATGAATTGGAATGAAAAACCAAAAGTTGGGATTTTTGTATAGGTGTTGCCATATTTCATTTTTTGGGAGCAGTTGATTTGTGACGAGTTTTTAATTGACCAAATATTATCTAATAGCCATGAAAATTTTCAGAATTAAAGTATACATGATAATATTTGATTTTATATATTATATGTGTCATTTGGGTTTGTAGATTGTGAGATATGAATTTTTGAAATTAGGCATTGAATCTGGAACGTTTTCTGGACCAGTTGTGTTGTTTGATGATTCTATGAAATTTATCCCTTTAATTAGTAGTGTTTAATATTTTTTCCTGAAAATATACTTAAAGAGGGTCACATAGAATTTTGAACCATCCCATTTGGAGTTCTAGAGATTAAGTTATGAATTTTAGAATTTAGGCCGTTAAAATCGGGATGATTCTATGGCAGAAAGGATAAAATGAGAATTTTGGAACTGTGCATGGATAGGTGGTAGTAAGAAGAATTTTTCCTTAAAATAGACTTAATAAGTGATACATAAAATTTTGAACCACTTTGATTGGATATTCCTAAGTCAAGATATGAATTTTCAAAGTTTTTTGAAAGTTCTGCCAACTTTTGGAAATTATATGAAAATAAGAAAGTAATGATATTTAAGGTAATTTGGGACAAGTATGGGCCCAAAGAATAGAGACAAGTCCTAGAGGCTAAAGTAGCCCATTGAACATTTATTTGTCATGGATATAATAATATGGCCATTTATCTAGGGCCATGAGATGACAAAGAAGAGGCAATAGAAGCAATTTCAGTGATTGGAAGAAAAGGTAAAAGAAGGGACTCAAAGATAAAAGGTAGTGAATTTAACTATACTGCATGTACTTGATATTTATGCTTGTGCGTTGATATGTCTAATTGCTTTGCTTAATTACGTGAAGCATGTATGAACGATTCAAGCTCTATTTCTATCTTTGCTATGGGCATATGTATGTATGTGAAACATTGAGCATGTAGGTATGCCATTATGTTAGCATGAGCCTATGTAAGGCAAGCATGTCATGCATTAAGTATTTATCTTACATGCATATATGGTACTGTTTTCTATTGAAATTCCCCAAATATCATCCTCCCCAACTAACCATTTAGGCGGGTGAGCACAGGAAACACTAGTACAAAAAAGTATATTTAGATCATCACATTTAGACTGCTTTTAGCAGGAAATGTCTAAAAGAAAAATGCAGTGGTAATTTTGTAATTAAGAGAAACTTCTAAAGGGATCATTGGCCATTAGACATAGATACTTATCAGAGAAATGAACCACTTCTGCCATTAGACATAGATACTTATCAGAGAGGCTCAGTGAAACAGAAACTGATTGTTTCTTCGTTCCTTATGTGCATAGGTAAGAAACAAATTTATATTCCAAAACACATATAATGTTTTATATTTGCTTAACATTCATCTCTTTTTTTTAAAGGGATCATTGGCAATTGGTTCTTCTGTGTAAGGCTAGTTAAACAGTCATCCTTCTATGCTCCCTCCACTTGAAACTGGGAAGTGACTTGAAGAAGACCGTGAACTCGTAAGTTTTCTTGCTTTATTACCTTTTGTGTGCAAAGTTTGTGTGCAAGATAAGTAATCTTTGTGATTTTGATGATAGGGCTATGCGGACTGTAATACCCCAAATTTTGGGATTAAAGGCTTGAAGTTTAGCCTGAGTTAAGTGGACTGCTAGACCCCGGTTTAGCAGATATCTAAGTGAGACATGGTTTATATCCCAAAATTCCTTAATATCTTTGGATATTAAAATAGAAATAAAAGGTGAGGGCAAAATGGTAATTTTTCCATAAGTCGAGAAATGATGGATTTTCCCTAATATTCCCAATAAGTTGAGTTGAATGGGAATTAAAAGGAGGGAAATGATTACTTGGTAATTAATAAGCCCAAGTGGGTGAGTTATTATCAAGTAAAGTCAATAAGCGAAAAAGCTTAAGGCTTTGGTGGACTACTTGAGGTGGTATAACGGGATAATTTGAGAGTGAATTATACTCTCTTATTTCTCATTAATATTAATGGAATGATGAAGGAAAAGAGAAAGGAAACTTGTTGTGCAAGAAATGTGATAGGTGGACTAATTAAGTAAAGGTCACCTAGATGATTTTAATTAATCATCACCCTTCATCATAAATTCTCATCCTTTCTGCATTCAGAATTAAAAGGGAAAAATAAAGAGGAACATATCATATGAGAACTAGAACGAGAAAAGGAAAGAGAACGGAGAAGGAACGAGAACACAGAGGAGAGAGAGAAGAGAGAGAAAACTTGTTTTTATTAGAACTCGTCCGAAACGACGTTTTCTCTCAAAATGTCCAGTACAAATGTTGTTCTACTCATCCTGAGCTCCAATTCTATAGTTTCAGATTCTCGATTAGAGGTCGTTGGTGCCGTCTCACCGGCCGGAGCATCGCCAGAATTCCGAACCGAATTCAGAAGCGGGTAGAGGTAAGCGTATGCTTCCTTCCTACCATTTCGGTTTATCATTTGGATGAGTATTTTGGAAGTAGTATACTGTTCATCTCTCGTTCTATCAGTGTTTTGGGGGCCGAAATGATGTCCAATGGATGTCTAAACGGCTAATCATGTAATAAGGAGTAGAAATGAGGATATTAAGTTAAAGAAAGGGAGGAACTGACACAACTTTCCTGAGAACTCTATAATGGCTGCCCTATATGGTTTATGAGGATATAGTTGGAATTTCATCCATTGGATGATTCTATTGAGTTCAGGAGGGTAAATTGTGTAGGGTTCATATTGAAGGGGAAGTGAGAAAAGGCTTAGAAGGTGAAATGACCAAATTACCGTTGTTGCTCTATATAGGGGCTGTTTAAGGGGCATTTTCATCATTCGGGCCTGAATTTGACTGATATGAAGTCATAAATGGATTCTACACGTGAAATTGTAGGATTGGCCCATATTGTGATTTCTGTAAAAGTACAGTTGGGACGGGCTTCTGGGGGCATTTTGGTAATTTAGCGTATTTGGGCTAAGTTATCAATTGAGAATGAGTCTAGAATGTTATGGGGATGAGTTGTGACTCATTTATCATGTTTGGACTTCTAGGACTCGATGGATGGTTGTGCCCGAACCGGAGCAAAGACGAAGGATTAAGGATGGACGTGAGGTCCGACAGGTAGTGGACTTACCTTCTCTGCATGGGTGTGATATGTATGTTATATGCATTGATTGTGTATCTGCTATGCCTATTTATGTTGAGCATATTTGATTGATTGAAGCTCTTTTATATTTGTGCGATGGCCATTGATATGTCATAACATTGAGCATGCAGCATGTCATTATGTTGGCATGAAATAGGGTAGGCAAGCATGTCATGCATTCATATAGATCTGCCATGCATAGTGGTACTATTCACTACTGAGATTCTCTCAAATCTCACTCCTTCCAAACAACTATAGTGACAGGGGAAGATGCATGAAGGTGCACAGAGGAGATATGGAGACATGAAGTGAAGAGGAGGTCGTAGTGCGGGGCACTACTTCTTGTATTTCATATATGTGTGTATATATGGATGTATGTATATGTATGAATGTTGTATAAGCAGAGAACCACTCTTGGGTAATTAATGAGAACGGCTTTTAGTTCATTGATATATTCACTCGCTCACTCTGATATAATGAAACTAAGAGCTGGTAAGGTAATGTAAGGAATGGTGTTACACGGACATTCCTACACGCTAAGTGTGGTAAGCATGTTCGTGACTTAAAAGACCCTACATGGATCACACCAAAGGTTAATACATATTTTTTTTTATTTAAGATGTGTTCCATAAGCTATGCTTTGATGATGTCATATTTTTTTTCAGAGCCGTAGGCAACCACCGGGGTCCAACTTATGTGGTCTTAATATTTTGAGACAAATTTACAATATTATCAGCCTAGGCACGACTGATTTTACCGAAGAGGTAATAAATGTATATTTCAAAAATTTTGTATTACTTTATTGTTTTTAAGTTAGTAAGTTAATGTTTTGTTTGGCTTGTGTTACACATACAGATGTTTGATCTTGATGATCCCTTTCCTGAAGAAGATATTGATTTCATCCGCAACTGTTGTGCTGAATTCATCTATGAGCTTTTACAAGATTAGTAAGTTTTTTAATCCAATGTTTTTCTAATAATACTTATGTTTTTCATATCTAACTTGGCTTATATCTCTGCTTAGGACAATTTTTGGGATATTGGTGATACTAGTTGCGATTGCTGATACAGTCATGGGATCACTATTGTATATTTTCTTCCACTTTTCTGTAAAGCTTAGGAATTTTTTGCACATAATGAGAAATTTTTATTCTCCCTCTTTTCCTTAGAAGTTTTGGGATTGAAAGTGCACAATGTTGAGATTTTCCTTCTATCATTGTTAAATTGTGCTTCATTGTGTTTCAAAATGCCTGATGATGATAAATTGTTGATATTGTTGTTGAAAATTGAATGAGTTGATAATGTGTTATTAGTTGTCATTAGAATTAAATGTATTGATTTTGAATGATTTTTATTGATAATGTTGCTTCTGTGAAATGTGGGTGTAGTAATGCTGCTGCCATTGCTTCTAATTGTTAATATATATGTGTTGTTGCTTGTGTGGAAAGGGAATTGTCGTTAAAATGGGTTACTGGTCTGGACAAGGTTGAAACCAAAAATAATAATAATAAATCATATTTTTTAGACCGGTTGTCAACAAAACCGGTCTTAAAGGTCGTCTTTTGTAGTTTACGGTCTTATTGTTAGACTTTTAAGATCGGTTGTGGTCACAACTGGTCTTAAAAGTTATGACTTTTAGACCCGTTTTTTAACCGGTCTAAAAAGTCACATACTTTTTAGACCGGCTGTATCAAGACCATTTTCAAAACCGGTCTAAAATGTCTTTTTTAACCGGTCTAAAAAGTGTTTTTTGCAATAGTGAAAGGAGTGCAGGACAATGTGCCAGGAGAAGAAGTTGCGGATGAAGAGTTGATGAATTATTACGCATTGTTCCGTTATGTATTAACATTTGATATGGTTAACTGCATAACCCGTATCCACCATCTCCTCTCATATCAATACTTAAGAGATATAATTATAATGGATTATCACATACCATTATCAATTAACAAGTTATCAAGAGAATTTTTCCAATCTCATAAATCAACATTGATTCATATAATATAATATCACTAGCCATTTCTCAATGAAAATAAGTCTCACAAGACAATTTTATTAACAACATAGTTTCATAGTCAATATCACATACCGATAGCAAATTTATAGTTCTATGGTGTTAAAAATCACTCACAAATATCATACAAGCATGCACAACGTATTAGGAAAGTTGTTACCTCTCGTTAAAGCAAATTATTACCACAATGCTCCTAATAACAAAGAGCTCAAACACATGTCATAATCAATCTACACCTATCAATTTACTACACATTAATAACTCTTTGAGTTATTTGAACAATTAACTTAATTCTATAAATTTAAAGTTTTGAATTAATTACTCAAAAATTCCAATTTCACATAAAAATCACAATTATTTATTTTAATATTAATTGAAATAATTTTTTTCTGAACCCAACAACTCTTTTAAGTCATCGATTATCATCAATTTCATTCCAATACATAAAATCTCTAATTTAAAGTTTAGGGCATAAAATTACTAAATTATAAATCTGCACTTTAATAAAAAATCTAAACCGATTAAAACTTTAAGAATACCCCTACCTCAATAACCAAATAAATCATTTAACCCAAATTTAATCGGTTAAAAATGTCCAATATATAATTATTTATAGGCTTATTAAATAGAAAATTCATTATAAAATCTTATACCAACCAAATAACAAAAGTAAACTAATTAAAATTAACTATTAATCATCATCTACATTCCTATGGTCATATATTAACAAAAATCAAAACTTGTCTAAAACCCTAACCTTAAAATATTCTCTAACCAGCAGAAAATTACTATAACAAGAAAGAGAAAATTATATAGAACAGTTTTCAAGAAGGAAGTTTTGTGATTAGAAGTGATTTTGAGTACCTTATTGACCTTCAAATTTTGCCAAAAGCTCAACAATGGCGTTATGGTATAGAAAGGAGAGAAGTTTAGTGCCCTCTAATTCTTCACTGTTCATGGTGAACAATGACTGATGAGGTGGGGGATATAAAGCAAAATGCCATCACCACATGTCACAATCTCACACACCACTGTTTGACATTAATGGGTCTTACTTTTTTTAAATATATATATTATTTGAATTCAAGGTGAAATGACATTGTTATTATCATTTTTTTTATATTCCCTCCCATGTCACAAACACACATTTAAATTGAGGACTCTTTTATTCTTTTTTGTTTTGCCTTTTAATGATATTATTTTTACTTTCATTTTTTTAAATTAACAATAACAATAAAAAAAATGTTATTGTTATTATTTCTACATTTTTATTCCAGTAATTTCTTTTACTATTATGAATCATATTTTAAATGAATCCTTTTTTTTCTAATAATTATAAGATTAATTCATTTTTAATTGTAATTAAATTCTAAAATAAAAATTAGGATGTTACAACATTCCCCACCAAAATAGAATTTTGTCCTCAAAATTAGATTGAAGTGAGGAACAAAAACACAATAACTTAATCAAGACAAGCATGACTACATACCTAAGTAAACAAGTTAGGAAAGTCATGATACATCCTTTCCTCAGTCTCCCAAGTTGCATCTCCGGATGTCATATCCTTACAAAAGACTTTCACAAGCCGAATGGTCTTTTTCCTCATATGCTTGTCCTGGACATCCAAAATTCTCTTTAGTTCTGCTATATAAGTCAAGTTCTCTCTCAACTCGACTTCCTCAGGTTCAATGACATGAGACAGATCCAGATGATACTTCTTCAATTGTGACATGTGGAACATGTCGTACACATTAGACAAGTGAGGAGGCAAGGCGATTCAACAAGCAACAGACCGAATCTGCTCCAAAATCTCATATAGCGCAATGAACCGTGGAATCAACTTCTTTGCCTTAATAAACCTCATAATGCCCATAATGGGTGAAACAATTAGGAAAACATGATCTCTTACACTAAACTCTAACAGTCTCCTCTAGTGATCAACATAACTTTTCTATCGGCTTTAAGCAGTCAACAATTTCTGTCATATCATTTCAATCTTCCTCGATGTTTGGTCTACCAAATCTGGTCTAATAATGGTCTTCTCACTCAATTTAGTAACACAACAGCGATATGTACTTCCAACCGTATAAAGCCTCAAATGGTGCCATCTGAATACTGGAATGATAGCTATTAGTGTACATAAATTCTGCCAATGGCAAGTGCTTATCCCAACTACTTGGAACTCAATGGCGTAGGCTCTTAATATATCCTTAAGTGTTTGAATAGTTCTCTCAATTTGACTATTTATCTGAGGGTGATAAGCAATACTGCACTTCAACTTTGTAACCATGGCCTCCTGTAGAGACTTCAAAAAGTTTGATGTGAACCTTGGATCACGATCTGATATGATACTCTCTAGCACCTCATGCATACAAACAATCTCTTTAATATACATCTCAGCCAACTTCTCTAAAGAGTAGTCTGTTTTGATCAATAAAAGTGTGTTGACTTGGTCAATCAGTCCACGATCACCCAAATAGCATCATAAATTGCTTCGATTTGGAGGTCAACACATGATAAAATTCATGGAAATACTATCCCATTTCCATTTAGGGATATCCAGATTATGAAGGAGCTCTGGTGGTCTCCGGTCTGTAATCTTGACATTCTGGCACATCAAACATTTCAACACAAAGTCAGTGACATCTCTCTTCATCTTTGGCCACTAATACTATTGCTTCAAATCATTATACATCTTGGTAATCCCGAGATGTATGGTATACCAACTCCGATGGGACTCTTTTAGAATAGTCCTTTTAATCTTGTCATCATTAGGAACACAAATTCTCTTCTTGTATCTTAAGATATCTACATCCCCATATCATAATATTGAACCTTTCCTTGATCTAACTCTTCTTGAATCTACCTTAACTGATTATCTTCCATTTGAGCATATCTGAGATTCTGATAAAAGTTATACTCACTTAATATCGCATTCAAAGTAACTATCTTCTTTTGATATGGAATAATATGGATGTCCCTCAAACCTTCTAACCAATAATGCTCATACAAGCTCATATAGAAAACATGAATAGATTTCTAACTTAAAGCATTAGCCAACACATTGGCCTTACCAAGGTGATACTTTATTTTGAAATCATATTCCTTCAGGAACTCTATCCATTTGCGTTGTCTATTATTCAATTCTTTCTAGCCAACCAAATACTTCAAGCTCTTATGATCACTTAAGACTTCAAACCGGGCTCTATACAAATAATGCCTCCAAATCTTCAATGCAACCACTACAGTGGCGAGTTCCAAGTCATGAGTTGGATAATTCTCTTCATGACGCCTCAAATATCTTAAAGCATATGCAACAACATTGCCTTCTTGAATCAACATCTAGCCCAAACCCTTGAGTGAAGTGTAACACCCCATTTTTAATCACAAATATTCCTCCTATGTAATTGATATATTTAATGGAATAAAATGGTGAATTGTGGTGTGCTTAAATTTACAATAATATTTCAATTGTCGGCTACACACAATTTGACTAAGTAAGGACACAAAGGAGCAATTAATGTCCACCTAAAGGCCTATTATTGTAACCAAAATTGGAACATAAAATGACATGACTAATGGCTTAATATATACGCCAAAAATTGGTTAAACCAAAGGAAAGGAGCAAGAAATGATTTATTTTGGTAAATCATAAAACATATGGGCAAAACGGTATTTTTGTCATAAAGTGGGAGACGATTATTTTTCCCTAATCTTCCTAATAATTTCAATTATATGAGCACTAAAAAGAGGGAAATGGATACTTGATAATTAATAAGCCTATTTTGGTGAATTATTATCAAGAAATGTCAAATAGTCAAAAGTCAAAGGATAAAAGTCAACAATTTACAAGATGACAATGGGATAGTTGAGATCAATATCCCCCTCTCTTTTCTCATGCAATTTCAGCTGAATGAAGAAGCAAAAGGGAAATGAAATAATTAAACAAGAAATGACATATGTGGACCAATAAGGAATAGCCACCTATTAAGTTATTTGACTAACTTAATATATACCATTCCTTTATTTCTCCATTATATTCCTCATGCAAAAACTAAACCAGATAGAGTGAGAGAGAGTTTGAGTCAGTGAACGAGCTCAAGAACAAGAGAGCTAGGTTTCTCCAAAAATCAAGGTAAGGAAGTCATGAACTTGTGATTCTTGCTTCCTAATCCTTCCATGATCTCTCCTACTCACTTCTTCTTCCTTGGAACTATGGTTTTTAAGAAAACTTCTAAGAGGAGGGAAGGAGAAGTCAGACGTGTAGAGAGAGAAAGTTGAAGAAATCAAAAGGTAAACCTCCAAACATGTTTCTCATGCTTTAGTTGATGCTATTGGTGTTATTCTTGGATTTGTTTGGTTGTTTTTATGAAAGATAATTGATGAAACCTAAAGGACCTTGTTGTTCAAGTTTCTCCAAACCTTATTCAATGAATGTCTAAATAGCTAATAGTATGATTATAAGTATAAAGGAGGTGATTAAGTAAGAGAAAATGAGAAACCGACACAATTTTTCTGGGAACCTAAAATCTAAGCCCTATCTTGGTTGTGGTAAAGGAGATGGAACTTGATTATTCTAATGCTTCCATTGGGTTTAGAAGATAAAATTGTGTAGGGTATATGTTGATGAAAAAGTGAGAAAAGCCCCAGAATGAGAAATAACCAAATTACCCCTTAAAACTCAAAGAAAGGGCTGCCAAGGGCATTTTCATCATTTGGCCCTGAATTTGAATAATTTGAGGTCAAAAATGGATTCTACACATGAAATTGTGAAGGAATGGCTCGAGTCATAATTTATGGTGAGGTCTAGATAGACCGGGGCTACAGGGGCATTTTGGTAATTTAGCATTGTAAAGCTAAGTTAACCAATATCACGAGTTTGGGTAATGAGCGAATGACTAAGAACTCATCTATAGTGTATTTGGGAATTGTAGGACTTGGGGACGGTCTAAAGGTTAAGACTTTCCTGAGCTCAGAAAAACGAGAAAAGGATTCTAAAGAAAAGCAATCAGGTAGTAACTTATTCTTACATGTACTATGTGATACCTATTATGAATGTCATTCATCGTAACATGAGCTAGTGTCCTAGACACACCAATTCACCATGTTGTGGTCAGGGATCCAACAAGGCACTAAGTAGACCAAGGGGTAAATATGTAATTTGACCTTGGGCAAGTGTACACACAACGTTTCAATCATCTTACACGACATGACATTGCATATCTATTTTCACATTTTATATGTTTGTAAGCATGCTGCTACTGAGATTCCCTCGAATCTCATTCTTTTAAAAACAAAAACATTTCAGCTAGAGCGGGCAACTCTAAAGACAAGTCAGTGGCTACTAGTGATTAGGGTCCCGGAGCTTTTCGTGGTGGCTTTAGTTATGTTGCATGTACTTTAGACAAATTTGGAGTTTGAATGATTTGTACATGTGTATATATGTGTTTATCAAACAATAGTAGGAATCCACCTGTAATGTAAACTTGTACCATATATCAATATGTTTCCACTGTGTCGTATGCTTTATGAATCTTTATGCTTTTCGCCCCACGAATATCGAAAGGGGTAAAGGGGTTTGACATGAAGCATCTGTATATACTGTGTATGGATCCAAGGATCAAGAAGGGTAAGTACTGTTAGATATGATTAGTTTTGATGATGTCAAATATAGATATAAGATATTAAGAGTAAAAAGTTTGCTTAATATATTTATCTCCTTATATTGACTAACCACTATATTTAATGTTGTATATCTTATAGATTAGTCAAACAAACCAAGAAAGAGATTAGAGAAAGAAGAGCTTGAAGGAACTAATGAGAATATCAAGATTCAAGCTCGTAGAAGAAATACTGGATGTTCTATGCTCAAAAGGGAATTCAAGTACTGTAGCAGTTGGTACTGTTTGATACTATAGCATTTCACTGTAGCAATAAGATACTGTAGCACGCAAGTACTGTAGCATCCGAGGAGCTGTAGCACTTGAGTTTGAATAGTAGAACTCGAGTTCTAGGCATTGTAACACTCGAGTTGAAGGAGTTCTTCATGAGAGTTCTTGGCAGAAATGACTCCCGGATAATTCCCAAGTTTTACACTCGAGTTGGATATGGATGACTCGAGTTTGGTACTGTTTAGAACTATAAAAATTGGTCTGAACTCGAGTTTGGATCTAAGAACTCGAGTTCACAGTGAAGCTCAACATACTCTGTTCATCCCTGTTTTACGTTCAGCATGGGCGAGCTTCAGTAATTCAATCATATCTCCCAAAACATAACTTTGATTGAGGTGAAACCAGTGGCATATGAAATGAGACTCCCAATGCATCATTTTGAAACTATAACCAACATCAAAGGAGCTTATATGAATCAGATATGTATGTTTGAAGCTGAAACTGAAATCACCATCATATTCCAGAACAACTTTCGTATTTTGGACATATATCACAAAATACACGTCCAAAGGAGTTCAAACTAATGCCATATCAAAGTAGACACAAAGAGCTTTCCATAATATGTCAAATTTGGAGTCATATTCAATGCAATATGGCTTCTGGAATTCGATGTATGAAAATACATACATTGTCTACACCTATTGGATTATAACTTGGAGAATACAGTGAGTTTGGAATTGATTCCTTTTGCATTGGAATGTAGATGATAAGAGCTTTCTAGTGATCAATAATTTATCATTTTTGGAGTCAAAAATGAATGGATCATGTTTTAAGTCTACTATTCATACTCCCACAAACATCTAATATACACTCGAGTGATGGAAGTTCTGGAATGAGAGTTTGTTTTAGAGAGTTCACGAGAATCAGCTGATATGAAGTGCACTCGAGTTTGAGGAGGAAAACTCAAGTTCTATGAAGCAATGTACTCGAGTCATGAGAGTTCTACCGAGAGAGTTTTTTCCCGAGAGTCTTGCAGTCTGAAGAAAATGTGGTACACTCGATCCTCATGTTTGCACTAGAGTTCTTATGTGTTTGCACTCGAGTTGGTGTTTTGCACTCTCACGAGTTCTTGGCCGAGACTACCTGGAGATGTGGAAACATCATAATGCACTTGAGTTTCAGTAAGAGAACTCGAGTTTTCCAGATGCAAAAGCAGAGTGAATTTCAGAGATCAATCCAGATATGATTAAACATCATTTAATCATTATGTTTTCATTTGTTACTATGATTAAACATCAACTAACGTTTCTTTCAAGTTTGAAACAAAAGATTAAACATTCAGATTACATCTTCACGTTTGGAGGTCACTCACAGCAAATGTCGACACATGAAGTGATTAGTCCCAGAACGCAGAAATCCTGTCTCAATTATTGATTCAATGTATTCATGACTAATACTTCATTATATCAGTGGTTGCAGTGTTTTTCCAAAGTAACAATAAAGAATTCATGCAAAGAGACAAAGGATCGTTTACGGAGCGTGAAGACGTAATGAATCTCTCTTAGTGCTTTATAGTTGTTATGAAATATCAGTACACATGGAAAATGATGACGGACCAATATTCAGCGACAATAAATCATGGGCAACAACCATATTCAACAAACGGATTAACAAACTGCCCAATGCTGAAGCATCTGTCGGATCAATGGGAAAACTTTAAGAAACGCTGAAGCATATGTCAGAGCACGATCAACGGGAAAATATTTAAATACACTCAACGACCATACAAAGCAATGGGACTCCAACCGAAAATGAAGAAGTATCTGTCTGAGCATCAGATGGGATTACAATGGGAAAATATCCGAATGGGCTCAACGGTCAAACGAAGAAATGGGACTCCAACGGACGAATGTCAACAACGGTTATATTTTGAAAAGATGGACAGAGAAGCTCAACGGGAAGAAGAAATGTCAACGGTCCTCTTCTATAACTCAGCTATAAATAGAAGATAATTCAAACAGAGAATACAGCAAACAGAAGAACGAAAAACTGACACATGCTGATATCCTAAGTCTTCCACCTCCGATCACTCTCTGCTCTTCTCTGTTTTATATATAATGTATATTTGAGAGAGTGAGTATTTGTATTGTACTTCAGTGAGCATTTTATCTATTCTGTGAGAGAGTCTGTAAACACTTCATCTATACTTCTGTATTGATTTCAAGGTAGAGGGACCTTGAGAGGGTTTGATTTCCTTACGGGGGAAGCTGTAGGGAGAATTTTCAGTTAGATTTTCTGTTTGTAAGACTTACACGGGTAAGCAGGAGAGTAACTCTGTAGTAGGCTACACAAGTGCCCGATTAAACTTGTGGGTTGTAGCGGCTTTTCTTGTGCCCGGATAAACAAGAAGATAGTGGATTATAAATCTCATAAGGAGCCTGGGGACTGGACGTAGGTCATCGTAGATTGGACCGAACTAGGATAAATCACAGTTTGCATCTTCTCTTCCCTAAGCTTTTATATTTCCAGCATATATGATCTATATATCTGCATATGATTTTATAGTTCCATATGTATTGATTTGATAAGTTGTGAAAAGATTTTAAAAGATCAGACTTTCTTATCGTACACCCAATTCACCCCCTCTTGGGTGTCAGCCAGGTCTAACAAGTACAAGTGATGTAGTCAATTTTTCCTCCAACTCTTGAAAAGCAGCTTCACACTTGTCAGTCCATATGAACAGCTGATCTTTCTTAGTCAACTTGGTCAAAGGCATAGCAATATGAGAAAGCCTTTTAATGTATCTCCTATAGTAGCCAGCCAATCCTACAAAACTTATCAAGTCAGTCATTGATTTTGGGGATTCTCATTTCAACATGGCATCCCCTTTACTAGGATTAATGACCACCCCCTCAACATACACCACGTGGCCTAGGAAATTCACTTCCCTGAGCTAAAACTCACTTGCTCAACTTAGCTTACAAATGGTGATCCCTCCATATACACAATGCAATGTGTAGATGCTCTTGGTGCTCTTCCTCATTCTTAGAATAAATGAGAATGTCATCAATAAAGACCACAATAAATTGATGCAAATATGACCTAAAAATATTGTTTATATAATCCATGAAGATGACTGGAGCATTTTTCAACCCAAAAGGCATAACAAAAAACACATAATGTCCATAGCAAGTCCAGAAAGTAGTCTTTGAGATATCCTCAACCCTAACTCTGAGCTGATAGTAACTTGATCTCAAGTCGATCTTAGAGAACACTGTGGCTCCCATGAGCTAATCTAGTAAATCATCAATCCTAAGCAACCTATATTTATTCTTAACGATGACCTTATTCAACTGTCTGTAGTTGATAAACAACCGCATACTTCTATCTTTCTTATTGACAAATAACATTCGTGAACCTTAGGGAGAGACACTTGGTCAAATGAAACCTTTCTCAAGCAACTATTTCAACCGTTTCTTTAACTCTGCCAACTCTAATGGCAGCATTCATAAGGGGCCTTTGAAATTGGGGTTGTCCTTGGTACCAACTCAATGGAGAACTCAACTTCTTGCTCCGAAGGCAAACCCTGATATCTCCTTTGGAAACTCATTCACCACTTCTATCTGATCAATCCTAACTTCCTTGTCGGCACTGATAGAAAAGAAGACCATATAGGCCTCAAAACCTCATCAAAAGCACTTTTCCACTTGAGTTTTAGACAACAACAATGGAGCAGAAGCTACCTCAATAGATGTAAGACATAAGGGAAAATTCACTTCCATTCCCTTACAGTCAAAGTGAGCATTATTGGTAGACAACCAATCTATGCCAATGATCACATCAATACCCTTAAGTAGTAAACAAATCAAATCTACCTTTGAATCTTAAATAGGATACTTAAGAGTAAGGTATAAACAAGCATGACCAATCATAACAAAATCTCTAGCAAGAGTGGACAATTTCATATCATAAGGCAATTCACAAACATGCAATTCTAATCTTTGAGTACAGTTATCAGAGATAAAAGAATGTGAAGCACCAGAATCAAACAACAAATGTACATCATGCCCTTGAAGAGAAACAATACCTCGGATCACATTTGGAGATGCTCCTGCCTCCTCCCGAGTCAAAGTAAACACTCTACCAGGGAATGGTGGGGCGACCACTCTATGGGGCTTACTGAATCTCAAGGTAAAAACGAGCAATGTGCCTTAATTTGTGGCACCGATAGTACTCCCAGCACTTCTCTGCATGCACTGTTCCACAACTTTAACATGGTCTACTCATGCTCTGTGTAGACATAGTAGAACCTTGGTGGGAAACCTGACTCTTACCATGATGACTCCTCTAAGCCTGGAATCTTTGTTGTGGGGCCCTCTTATCCTTTAATCCTCTTTGGTGAGACCCTCTAATCATCCTTGAGCTCCTGAAGATTCATGAGCTAAAGCTTGATTTCTTTATCACATAACCAATAGGCTATGGAAAGCTGGAGAACCTACCAAAACTGTCATAGCACTTGAAACCTTCCACTTCTCGAACCGTGCATGTAGCAATTCATAGCTTGGTACATGCAACCTCAAAATTTTTGATAGTAGAAAACCTCATATATGGCTTCAACTCTAACTTAGCCTTATCTATTAGCTGTCTAACCTTCCAATTAGGGTTGTTATGCTTCTTCAAATACGTAACATATTTTGTCAGGTGAATGAGAGTAGAGATATACTCATCCTCATTCATATTGCTCAGACGAAGAGCGTGAAACTCTAACTCCTTTTAATACTGCAACTCCTCTAGAAAGTAGTATGCATAAAACATATCTTTGAACTCTTACCACTTCAAAGATGAGATGTCAGCCAGTCTAACACTGTACTACCACTCATTCTCCTCACCCTTAAGAAGAATGATGACTACTTGTACCATATACTTACTAGTATAATCCACAGCTTGAAATAACGTCTTTATGTCCTCGATCCATGTCTCTACCTGGACAAGATCCAAATCACCATTAAATGTAGGAGGATGATGTCGAGCCAAATCCTTATATACATTGGAGATAGAGCGAGGAGTCGAAATTGGTGGCTGTTCAGGTGCATAATTACTATGGCCTTTATTAGGAGTTTCATGCGGTCCTTCAGATTTTTCCACGCTATGATGATCTTAACCATTCTCTATAGAGGCCTTGTCTCTTGCTTTCTTTCTACTATCTTCTTCAAACTTCTTAAATCGCTCCTCTACAATATCCACCATTACTTCCCTCAATTGTTACATAAAAGTGTCCCTATTAAATGGGAGTTGATATTGCTGCTATGGTTGAACATGTGGGTGTGGGGGCCTACTACTCCTAGAACCAATATGACGAGCCCATACCATCTCCTCCCTACTTAAAGATGCGACCCACTATAACAAGAAAGTAGTCAAACAAAATACAACAGAAAAAACTAAACAGGGAAGGCATGTGTGAATATTATATATTGCCACTATATACAGTGCATGTAACACAATTCATAGAATCATTGTCTCTGATATCAATTTGTAAAATCATTTCCTTAAAATAATAATTAACTAAGTAGTTAATGAAATCACCATTCAACCACTATCATGATCATGAAAATACATTGATTGTCAAAACAATTAACCATGATAGAGAAGTTTAAAACTAAATTCTCAAAAGGAACTATCATGGTTAAGAGAATAAAGCCCTTCAATACAAATTCAAACACACAGTTGGACTTTGGACATCACAAGGTCCAAATAAACATTCACTATCAAGCCCAATTCTTAAACTGAATAATACTTCATCGCATAACAAAATATCCAAGTCTATCAAGAGGTGGATCCACAAGTTTAAAACACAATCATAAGGCCTCTAGGCCACCCAAAACAATCACAGTAATCTAGTCATAGAGACATCAAAAGTATATAGTTAATGTATCAAGTTTCAAAATAGATCAAAGTATGCAAGATGAGCCATAACGTGACAATATACAATAATCTAACATATGCTAAAAAGATGGAAGCATTACTATTAGCAGAAGTAGATTCAACTTCAGGAGTCTTCCCTGATAGACCTCCACAAGAACTATCACTTGAAAAAATATTAAATAAACAGGGTGAGACAAAAATTCTCAACAACCAACAATTCATCTCATCGGGCAAACGAGTAAGTACTCTGAGGTGTCAAGTGGGATAGTTATAAAATCATAACGTTATTAAAAATGTCACATGACTATATATATATATATATATATATATATATATTCACAATATCATAATCTCATTCTCATTTTTATCACATGAGTGCAAAAAAAATCAATATACAAGAATTTATTTTTTGTCCTCCCTTATTTCCTCTAACTGAACACATGAGCTAATACTTACCTGTGTGACTAGTAGTTCAAATAAACAAGCTCACTGATCAAGTGATATGGAATTGCCAAAATCCATAGAGCACAAGACTGGACCATGGGTTCCCCCTCTAAGTATTGTGGGGTGTCAAGGCCCTACTAAACACAAATGGACTAAAGGACTAACCAGTGTACATTTGAAAGCCTACCACCTTATTTCCTATATATATATATATATATATATATATAAGAATTCACCCCCTTATTTTCTCTTTGAAAACCTCATATCAAATCCACATCCAGTATCTCCTCTCATATCAATACTTAAGAGATATAATCACAATGGATTATTAGATGCTATTATCAATTCACAAGTTATGAAAAGAGTCTTTCCAACTCATAAATCAACACCGATTTATAAAATATAATATCACTAGTCATTTCTCAATGAAAATAAGTTACACAAGACAATTTCATTAACAACATAGTTTCATAGTCTATATCATATACCAATGGCAAATTTATTGTTCTATATAGTTAAAAATCACCCACAAAACATTATACAAGCATGCATAATAAGAGAAAAGTAGTTACTTCCAGTTAAAGTAAATTATTACCACAGTGCTCCTAATCCAAGTGCTCAAACAGAAGCCATAATCAATCTACAACGATCAATTTACTTTACATCAATAACTCTTTGAGTTGTTTGAACAATTAACTTAATTAAATTAATTCTATAATTTTAAAGTTTTGAATTAATTACTCAAAAATTCCAATTTCACACTAAAATCCCAATTATTTATTTTAATATTAATTCAAATATTTTTTTCTTAACCCAAAAACTCATTTAAGTCATTTATTATCATCAATTTTATTCCATTACATAAAATCTCTAATTTACAGTTTAGGGCATTAAATTGTCAAATTATAAATATTCACTTTACTAAAACATCTAAACTGATTAAAACTTTAAGAATACCCCCAATAACCCAAATAAACAATTTAACCTAAATTTAGTCAGTTAAAAATGTCCAATATAGAATTATTTATAGGTTGGTTAAATAGAAAATTCATTATAGAATCTTATACCAATGAAATAACAAAAGTAAACCAATTAAAATTAACCATTAATCATCCTCTATATTCCTTTGGTCATATATTAACAAAACTCAAAATTTGCCTTAAACTCTCTCCTCAAAATATTTTTTAATCAGCAGAAAATTACTACCATAAAAAAAAGAAAATCATTTAGAATATTTTTCATGAAATTTTTTTTATGATTAGAAGTAATTTTAAGTACCTTATTGATCATCAAAGTTTTCCCTAAGCTCAACAATGGGGCTATTGTGTAGAAAGAAGAGAAGTTATGCACCCTCTAGTTTTTCACTGTTCACGGTGAACAACGTCACAAACACTGATACTTGTTTGGGATAGAGGCGGATTATTTTATAAGTGTGATTCGCATAAGTCGAGATAAAACTCCTCTCACATACTTACTTCGAATACCGTAAATCACGATTGAAAATCACTTTTGATTGTTCCAATCGCTATTCCAAACACCCACATACTTTTAAATCCAAGACCCTCTTATTCTTTTTTTCCCTGTTAATCATATTATTTTTACTTTCTTTTTTTATTAAAAATAACAATAATAAAAAAAGTGTTGTTATTATTATTTCTACATTTTTATTCCACTAATTTATTTACTATCACAAATCATATTTTAAATAAATATTTTTTTTATTTCAATAATTATGATTAATTCATTTATCATAACTAATTCATTTTTAATTAAAAAATAAAAATTGTGTGTGGGCACCGTTTGAACTGGCAGATGTAGCACTTCAACCAATGCTTTTGTTGTGAAATTGTGTGTGGACCCGTTGTCCACAAATCTAAACCTCTCGCCCTTAGATAGTCCTCTGAAGCTTCAAAGTAGAAGCTGATGTATTTCCCAAAATCACATGGAACGAGATTTCTGGGCCCTCGGTTTCTTCCTAAGCTTCGCCAATTATAGGGGGAACAACCTCTTTCCCTCAAAATTTCCTTTAGTAAGAAGGTCCTTGCGCATTGATGGCCCTGACGAAATGGCTACCCACATCGGAAATAGTGACCCTTGTCGCAGCGATATTGGTACTAAGGGCCTATTTGATATGAAGAAAATTTGAGGAGGGAAAGGAACTTAAGATAGGAAAAGTAAGATTGTAAAGGAAGATAGAAGATAGGTTGTTTGGTATAAAGAAAATTGAGAGTGGAATTTGGGAAAAAAAAGAGAAATACTCATTTTTACCTTCAAAATAAATTAATAATTATATATTAATCAAATTTATATTTCAATTCATACATTAAATAATTAGTAGTACAATAATTTAAAATTAAATTAAATGAATAAAATATAAATTATAATTTAAATAAATAAATAAATTATTTTATTTATTAATGAAATTGAAATTTTTTTTCTATAGAAGGAAATTTAAATTTATTAAAAAATTTATTAATAAAATTTGAATTTGCAAGGCGAGAATTATGAACAATTTAAATTAAAAGGCGGAATCCTGAAATTTGTTTATCACATTCGAATTTGCTTTGGAATCCTGAAATTTGCTTATCACATTCGAATTTGCTAAGAAAATTCAAATATGATAAGCAAATTATGTTTAACCCTATTTTAATTTTCAGGATTTTCACCTTTTAGTTTAAATTTTCAGGATTCTCGCCTTTTAATTTAAATTTTTCAATGGTATATCTGTCTTTTCTATCACAAAGAAACTTAAGTTCCCACCAATTTTAGTGGGATCTCATCTTCTCATCTTTAAGGGAACATTGGTGGGTCCAAGAACTTAAGTTACCAGAAAGATTGAACCAAAATTATGTTCCAAATAAAAAAACTTACTCATGTTCCCATCTCTTCCCACCTCTTCCACATATCAAACGGGCCCTAAGTTGAGATTAAAGAAGGCGCGGGTTTGGATTTGGTGCTCGAGGAGGACGCGATCAAGCCCTTACTAGTATCCAGAGATGGCGTGTTGCTTTTTGCTTCATGGGTCGGGTAAACAGATCAGGTAGAAGCAATAGACTTGGGCCCAGATAATGTTTTTTAGTTTAGCTTCATATTCTAAAGCTAAACTGTTGGCACGATACACAACTCTGGGTTTATGGATCCTAACATCTGCTCTAAGGTCTTCTCGGAGCCCATTAAGGAAGCCACCCAATAGGCAGTGTTCAGGCTAGTTCTTTATCCTTGCAGAACGCCTTGTAAACTCTGACCGGTACTCTGGAAATGTTCAGGTTTGGCAAATGGTGCATAAAAATTCATCTAGATTCAGGTATTTTGGTGGTCCGAACATTCTTGCAAGGCCTTCACTAATTCTTCCTAATAAACCATTGTGCGTTCATTGTTAACTCATGAGAATAGATCCAACACATCATCCCCTTCGAGATACATTGAAGCCACCTCGACTTTCAATTCTTCTGGCGTCTCGTAGTAACAAAAATACTTCTCAGCTTTGAGAATCCATCCCTCGGATCCCCACTGCCACCAAGATCTGATTCATATTGGTATCTAGAGAAGACGAACTTCACTCTAGGTACACTTGAAAACCTTCAGTTAAGGAATCAAGCTTACAAGGATGCTAAAGGAGAAATCACATATAATTTGTGTTTAGCGGTTCTGACCAACTCAAATTTATTGGAAGAAATGGTCATGAATTAAATAAGTGCGTTTATAATCTTGTGTTTGCCTATGTTATCTCAACTCCATCCATAGATTTATTTGATCTTTGATGGCTGTCCAACACCAACTAGATATCTTAGTCTGTGTATGCGAGTGTTATCAATTTTCAGACTTTAGGTGAGAACCTAGGTTTGCAAACAATATCAATGTTTTCAATTATTATCATTTAAGTTTGAGCCGTAATATATAAATAACTTTTTTTTTTTTTTTGCCTTCAATATATAAAGAACTTGTAGCCTTTAGAAGAATAAGTTTGTAATATTACAATATATGCTCCAGATTTAAGTGTCAAATACACGTTCACATAATTTGTGCACCAATAGCTATACAAAAGTTTACCCAGAGAAATTCTAAAATTAATATGGGATTCATATGAACTGCAGGTGAAGGCATAGTTGAATAAAAGAACAATTATCAAGAGAAGTGAAATAATTAGAAACCAAATTTCAGAGCACATGGGCATGAGGTACAATTAGTTATATAATATTATGTAGCCAACACAATTTAAGATTTCTATGATTTGTAATACACACTCACACACACGCATCTCTTCTAGTACTTAAAAATAATCATGTCAATAATAAAATGACTCTTTATGTTTATAATTTTAACATTATTAAAGATATAATCAAATTATATATATTTATAGGGTTAAGGGCCAATATTGCCCTGAAAATTTTTTAAGTGCAATTTTACTCCAAAAGTGTCAAAAAATGAGTAATTTTGCCTTAACCGTAATCCTAGTTAATTTTAACTATAGTTGACTAAATATATTGAGTTAGCAATCCACATATTATTCATGTCATTTTTGTTAAGTTACAAATTTTACCCTAAAAGTTCATGTGTTATCTACTCCATTTTTTTTAAAAAAATTAGATTAAGATTTTCAAGATAAATTTACACTTAATAAATATAATGTGGATGACATATAAACTACCAGCTCAATATATTTAGTCAACTAATAGTCAAATTAATTGGGATAACGACCAGAACAAGATTACTTCTTTTTTGATACTTTCAGGCAAAATTGTTCCTTGATGAAAACTTCCAAGACAGAATTACCCCTTACCCCATATTTATATAACTCATCCTTTGTCATTAAACATCTACATATGCTTTTTCAGTTACATAATTCGTTGTCAAACTGAACTCCCCCCCCCCAAAAATCCAAATATAAATTCCAATTTCAGTTTGCAAACAGTAGTTTATGGAAAGTTCAATTTTATAAATGTGAATCCAGATAAGGTAAGTCCTCTGATGTACTAGTGACTGTAGGAATTGCATTTTATTGTCACTAGAAACTCTTTTTTGGGTTACACTTCATCAAAGCCGACAAATGAATCTCATTGTTAATGCCTAATGAATGATGCCACTTACAACAAATTTTCATACATACACATACATACAGGCGCACGCGCGCACACATACCGACCCCACCTATAATATTTTTTATTCTTGTTGATGTATATAATTATATACTTTTGACATAATTAATAATGATATTATTACTAGCCCTGTGTGATACATTGATATACGAGTTCATATTTATCCCCTATAGTTGACGGTCAATGCTTATCCACAGGCCAATGGCTTCTTCCTTCCATGCTCATAAATCAAAACTTGACTACGCGTATAGACATTTATGCAGACCAGAATATTTCCTGATCAGTGAGCTTTTTGACTTTAAATAGTGTTATCTTATGATTTCTGAGCATCCAAATTAGGCACGTCTGTTTGTCAGATTAAGATTAATGCGATTATGGGACCTTAATACCCCATCTCCATGCTTCTAGATTTTTGAAGCACATCCATCTGTCACCTGTTACAGGAGGGTTTGGGACAGTTAACAAAAAAAAATTGGGAGGATAAAAAGAAAAGCTGGTGCAAGATTTTAGCATTCGCTCTCAGGATTTTCAATAAAATTATGATATGTGAAGGGGCCCTTTTCTAATGATTCATAATGTGATGCTTAGTCGTGAGATAAAATTAAAATCTACATGCTATAATCATATTAGAAAACCGTTAGTAAACATCCAAATAAATTTGCCTGTCTTGTTCTGGGGAAAAAAAAAATTGTGACCTGCTAGTGCTTCTTAGCAATTTCTTCGGCAGTCACGCCCGCCTGGAGAACCACAAGAAATCATGGTCAAAGAGTTGTTCTTGAAATTAAGGGTAGAAGCAAAAGCAATTTTAAGAAGTAAATTTCAATATTTTTTTTTTTAAGATTTAGTATCTATCAAGCACGTATATCATGCATGCTTATATTTATCAAGTAGAAGCCATCAAAAAGATAATCCCAATGCTAGAAAGCACAATGAGGATCAATAATTCAATGAATGCTTTAGCTCAGGTCAGAAGTTCGCAACTAGAAATGAGACATCAGCGATGAACTGTAATTGATATTAATGAGTAATTAAATGAGGGAAAAATGGGAAACAAAAAAAAAATCTTAGACATTCTCTAAATGTTTTTTATAAATAGGAACAAGGTATATATGGTAGTTGTTTCTTATAAAAGGAATGGAGGGAGTAATAGATATCGTACCTTCAATTCCTCGGATGACATATTGATCATTTTTGAAGGTTCCAATTCTCCGTTTAGTAGACGATGTGCCAATGATGCGCCATTCTACAAAGAATATAAACAAGATAATACAAAATATAACCAAATCAGATGTAGATATAGATTTTTCAAGCCAAAAGAATAAAAAAGCTGGCGGAGATAGTAACAATAATATGTTGAAGTTTGCAAGTTACTGCCAGCTAGTTCTTCCCATTCATTTTCCCCAAGCGTCCAAAAGGTAAGCATCCAATATCCTTAGCGTCAAAACGCATCAACATCCAGAAACTGGCTTTATTTATTATGATTTTGTGAGAAAAGGATAGGGAAGCAAGGGAACCTTTATTTACTACCCATCCTTAACTCTATCGTAGTTATTTCTTGAATATATTTACTCCCTGCTAATTTATCATACTTTGAAATCCATATCGCTTATTAAGATCAGCATAAAGCTGTTCTTTCTTTGGTAATGTGGATGAGACTGCCTAACTGATGCAGTCCCTGTGGGCAAAACACAAATAACACAGATGGACTTTCACACAATCATCCAGTCAGGCTGAACATATCATTTCTGAGTTATGACTGTACAAAAAATAAAAAATAAAAAAATCCATCTTTTCAAAAGAACCAAGTAACAACCTAACACTGCTTACAAAACTTGTTCCTTTTAGCAATCTTGAACAGATCACAAAATTCTATGAAAAAACATAGCAGATAAAATTATTTCAATTTACAAATAAACAAATGTAGAGCATACAAATTAGCAATACCAAAATAAGTAATTAGTATTTAGTAATGCACTGTTAGTTTTCATGACCTCCACATGATACATAAGAGTACCAAGCCATCTTGTTAGAAACAATTAACCTCAGTGCTTCTATTGCTTTACCTTCAATGCTCCAAGAACATTAATGCATGAACTAATTATTCAGTCGTCAATAATTTGATCATCCAACCTTCCAATTGCCTTTTGATTATTTTGAACAAAATGATACAAATATTACACATTTAACCCCCTACAGATTTTTCAGATAATATAAATATAAATTCATAAAACAACAATGGTTCTTATAAAAAAAATAAAACAACAGTCACACTTTATCCTAAAGTCAACATCTAAAGTCACAACAGTACATTAACTATCAAAGAATCAATGAACAGACAATAGGATTACAAGACCCTTCTTCTAATGACAAATAACTAATAAAAATATAGTTATATTACTACGAAAATCACAAGTATTATGCCATGGAAGTTACTGTTGGATCTCATGTTTTGATGATAACAAAATAGTGATGATATGTTTTGCAAGGAAATGAGAAGTATTAATTGAAGATATTAAGTAGATTTTATCAATGGAAACAAATTAGAACTTATGGCTTATATACTTTGTTAAATTGTTGCTTCACTCGAGTTCTCTCTGCCAAACTCGAGTTATGGCCATATCACTCAAGTTCTGGTATGGTCACTCGAGTTCTGTTCAAAATTTCCTATACAATTACCATTGAGAACTAATGAAATCTGAAGTGCAATGTTTGCCAGGTCTATAGCACTCGAGTTTGTGAACATGCACTCGAGTCATAAGAGTGATCACAAGGAAGTGTTTATCCGAGACAGTGGCTAAATATGGTGTGCACTCGAGTTTGTCAGCGTGCACTCGAGTTCTTGGTATATGTTGCACTTGAGTCTTGAAAGTGCAGAGATGAAAGTTTGGAACCGAGAAGAAGTGACTTAGATAATGAGCAATGCACTCGAGTTCTATATTATGCACTCGAGTTCTCAGTTATTTTAGCACTCGAGTTCTGCGAGTTATGACAAAAAGTTTGAACCCGAGAGATATGGTACCAAGAAACAAATACTGCACTCGAGTCTGATATCTAGCACTCGAGTTCTAATTGTGATGTGCACTCGAGTGAAGAAAGTGTTATATTTGAAGTGTGTATCTGAGGGACTTGTGAACCTGAAGAATTAAGGTGCACTCGAGCTCAGATTTGTGCACTCAAGTTCTACAGCAATGGCACACTCGAGTTATGCGAGTTCTTGACTTGAGAGTTTTCACCTGAGAAGAGCTAATCTAAGGAAACAAGGTCGACACTCGAGTTTGAAATATGTGCACTCGAGTTTGTATGATATTCAGCACTCGAGTCCTTGAACAATTTACACTTGAGTTCTCTTCAGAATAACTATCAGAAGCAAGGATGGAATGAAGAAAAATGGCTTGCACTCGAGTGCATCATTCAGAACTCGAGTTCATGATTATATTCACACTCGAGTTTGAAGGGATGAACTCGAGTTCATGACGCTGTCAGAAATATAATCATTCGAAGATGAATTCTAAAATGTATATATATTATTTAATAATTGATTATTCATATTTTAACATATTTGAGCTTTGTTCTCAGTGGGAGACAGACATTATGCAAGTGAACATGCACAAACAAGTGGGACCACAGAAACTACAGAAAACGCGGAGAAATCAGGCACTGCATGATAGAATGTCTTAAAAATTCAAATGCCCATTATGATGTTATCAACGGAAGTATTTGCAACGGTCAGAAAGAGATCAATAAAAGCTGCTCTTCACAAATGCACAAAGACACAAATTTTTGCTGAGCGAACTTCAATTGCAATATACAACGAGATTATCTGTTATCAATCTTTCTCAATCTGCATTGTGAGCTTCAGTGATTATTCATCTGCTCTATAAGAGAGTTTATTCTGTAAATCTTTTCATTGTAATCTTCATCTCAAGGTAAAGGGACCTTGAGAGGGTTGAGTGTTTCCTTACGAGTGAAGCTGAGAGAGTTCATTGAAATCACTCTGCTAATAAGTCTTGTTGTGAGGGAGAGAGAAAGTTTTGAGTCAAAGAACATTTCTACTCGTAGTCCTAGCAAGAACATCTGTTATATTGTGCTTTCCAAGAGCCAACTGAATCTTGGGAGAATAGTGAAAATCTTAGCAGGTGGAAACCTCTGGGGACTGGACATAGGCAGTGATTTGTGGCCGAACCAGTATAACTTTCTGTGTGCAAATTCCTTCATCTTCTCTTTCACCTTATTCAGTTTGAAATCGAAAAATTTGGTATCACCCAATTCACCCCCCTCTTGGGTGAAACTTACCCTTTACAGTTACTTCTAAGGGGTTGAAACAAAATATACTGTAAATAAATAAAATCTTAAGTATGAAAAATCTATAACAGACAATCCACTTTCTCGGGGGAGGGCAAATATAGGGAATCAACTTTGCAAAACTAATGAAGAAATAGGTAACATGATTGGAAAATAGGAAAGCAAATAACACAGAGAGAGCCCCACAATCACTTCCTTTTAGCTTCAGAAGCTCTATCTTCTATTTTCAAATGCCCCTTGCGGCCTTGCTGCAGATGAAATTCTCCTTCTTCAAAGGCATGGAGATGTATAGCACTCAAAAATCTCAGTATCAACCTTTGACAGATGAAGTCTACGGACAAAGAAATCAAGGGAGGGGAGACCATGAAAGTATATTATCACTAAGGGTTTGAGCTAGTTTTATAATTTTATTTCCATACGGTCCAAGAGGATAACAACCTAACAAATTAAAATTGTCAGATCTTAGGAGTTAGGATCTAAGATTGGTCAGGAAACAGGATCCTATCAAGGTTTGTTAATATTCAGATTTTTTTTTTTAAGGATTAAAATTATAGTCATTTGGATATGTAACTGGTAAGATCTAAGAAATAGGATCTAATTCTTGGCAATCATGGTTATTAGTGTCACAAACTGCTCATTGAAGTATTAGTAATGCATACAAACAAGCGCTAATGCTATAACATTTTCAAATAATGAAGCGTATGCAGAATGGAAGATTCTTACCTTGAGATTAAATACTAATGCCCGTAACTTTTGGTTATACTTCATACTATTGGAGAACAGAGCATCATGTGAAGCCTTTTCCAAAGCAACTATGGCTGGAACAGCAGAGTCTGGCCAAACAAAAGACTTGGAACTCTGTAGAGAGCAGTGCAACAAATTCTGAATTCATATGCCCCTTGGGAAAAAGGGAGATGAGATAGAAATAATACTATGATGGTACTGAATAATCCCATACAAAAATCAACAACAATAAATATAAATTCATTGAGTACCTTCTGACCCTTATCTTGACATTCATTTGTTGTTTCAGAACTTCTCTTGTTGTTTTTGTTGACTGCATCAGAATTGTCCTTTTCTTTGTCATGTCTCTGTATGCCGTCATCAGAAACACATATTCCTTGAACAGATAAAAGTAACCTCTCCAACCATTTGTCACGACGCATATCTCCAGTTAATGCTTTAAAATTTGCTAAAATGCAATGATTCTCTGGATCAATATCTACAGAACTTCCTGGAGTTTCAGGTTGCAGATGTTGGTCATTATTGGGGCTCGGAGTTGTTTTCTCCTCCCTAGACACATTAAGTGGTGAAATGCTTCTTCTCCTTAAGCTTCTTTTTGTCTTCATCTGATCTTCCTGATCAGCAGGCGCTTCTTCAGTCACAATGTCTGGTAGATCACCCAAACGTTGTAAAGTTTTCTGAACAAGATCATCAATTTCTTGCTGTTTATTTTCCTCATAGTCCTTATCAGTTAGCTTCCAGAGTTTCCTTTCTACAAAGTCGTACACATTTTGCACAATAAACCCAGGATGCTGCTTACGATTTGGAAGCTGTTTGTGTATGGGAACAAAATGCACCACACATTTATGCATAACAGACTCTGCAGGAACCTCATCTCGGTGGAAACTATAAAACAGATCCCTTGCATCATGTGATTGCCAATTTCCACCACCTTGTCTTTCTGCTTCTTCAGGACGGTAAAACCACTGCCCTTTTACCATCATACTGCCATTTTGGGATTGCGAAATGTCCTAAAAGCAGAATAACTCTGAATCAGAAGGGTAAGTGTCTAAACTTCATAGTATAAGAGAATGGAATAACCGTTTCCTTGCATGAAAAAGCAAGAAAATAAAGATGAGGAAAGACTTAACACCAACTGAAGTACAAACTGGCAGACAACATCATACTGCATGCAGTAAACCAAAAGTTGACAATTTAGCTATTGAAAATAATAAGCAACAGTCAACAGCAGACTAACAAATAACAATCTAACTCCAAAAGATACATGTGCATGCCAAGAACTTCTAAGAGAACATAAAATCATAGCGCCAATGTAAATATAACAACCACATAACATTGTAAAGAAGAATACAGGTAGAAAACTCTGTCCTGGCTAAATTTATTACCTCTTCATCAATACATAATGTCATGGTCGAGAATGCTGGCATAATCTACAAATTAAATAATAAACAACTGGGGTCTGGCATTCAAAACTATCACTGGTATCTGTTCAGTTGACGATTAACTAGAACTTTTTAATTAAAATATCTATCAAAGGATCTTCAAAACTTTAATAATTGGTAAGCAAGTCACCTTGATAATTGCCACATAAGGCTTTTGGAGTTTATCCTCTGGAACAAGAAGTACAGGATCCTCCTGTAGAAACAAAATGTCAATAATGATAGCTACAGGTTGAAAACAAAAAATGAAATTGACATCTGATTGCAGCAGCAAATATCTAACCAACTAAACGCATATGATTATAAGGGAATCCTATGAAAAAACGAGGGAATTTTACTGTCACATCACATTGCAAAAGAAATTTTCCGGAAGCTTAACTGATCTCATTTCTTCAAATTGCTACTAAGCTGAATTAACAGCGCAACGCTCATCCAACAATTAAACAGGCAATGTAAAAGTGCATAAATTCCAATAATAGAACTTACAATCAGATATTGGTTCCCATCAAATTCGAAAGACTCGTAATGTTTCCGTCTCCCTCTTCCTTTTCCTGAAAACCTAACGGCATCACCAATCGGCTTGGCGTCCTCGTATGGATGAACCTCTTGTCCGCCAGCACTTTTCGACCCTTCCATTTCCTTATCCTTCGGCTTTCTTTTCTTTTTCTTATCCGCTTCCTCCTCCTGTCCATCGTCTTCCTCTTGAAACTTCACCATCTTCCTCTTACGCTGCTTCGACCAGTCTTCTCCAGAAGCAGAAGGCTTTTGTCGCTTCTGCTGCAGCGGAGGGCATGGTGATTCGTCTTCATCGTCACTGGTGGCGACCATAGTCAACCTTCGGATCCCCATATCGCCCTCGCGACGATCTTCACAGCTGAATTCACCCGCCAAACAACTTCTCAGTGAACCTATGGACTTGCCGGAGAAGTAATCGTTGAAAAAGATAGGGACGCAGTTTCCTCAAAATAACGGAGTTGCCACTACAAGCAAGGATTCTTATATTCATTTTGTTGAGTTCTATAATAAAGGCCATCGTTTAAGTATGGGAAGGTAAACAGGTGAGGCGATCTGTCTGTGGCCTAATCTGTTTCTGGCAGGTTAAAAGGTTAGGTTTGTTTTGAGACCTTTTTTTTTTAAAAGGTCAGATTTAGGATTACTGACAGGTCTATTAGGCCTGTCAGACCGACTTGAGCCTGTAAAATATTAAAAAAAAAAATTCTCACACACCTTACATCCTAACCCTAAATCCCATAATTCACATTCTCAAATCTCATCTCAAGTGGATTATTAATTTATGTATTTTGATCATTAATTTATGTAATTGGAACTGTTTGAAATAGAACTGTTTTTGGCATGTTAGAAATAGGCATGTTTTCTGCCTGTTTGAAGCATGCCTGTTGTAAAGCCTGTGGTCTGTTAGCCTGTTTAAATTTTTTTTTTGTTACAAGCCTCCTTAACAGGCCACAGGCCAGGCCAGGCTTAGGCCGAAAAAATGCCTGTTAAGGCACAAGTCTGGCATGGCCTGGCCTGTTTCCACCTTGGGAAGTAGACATATATTTCCCTCTAGTCCACGACTACAATACATGATACTTTAACTATATCATAGAAAATAAAAAAAATGACAGTTAAATCATTTAATATGTCTTAAAATATAAATATTTTTCATTTTTACTCTTCTTGAAAAATGTATTTCGTTGCATTGAAAATGTTATTTTAGAGAGGGGGATATAATGAGTAGGCAAAATTGGAAAGTGAATATTAATCATAGGAGCAATACAGAAAAAAGAGTATTACTTAAATTGGAAGTGACTTGTATTTTAGACTATGCTTTCTTTCTACTAGAAGTACCTTATATTATGGACCGAAGGGAGTATCCCAATTGAAAATTGATTAATCTACATTTTTCTTTTTTCCCCTATTTCTTATAACATATCTTATATGTGAAAACAAATAGATGCACATACGTATTGTCTTACCCTCTATTATGAGGCATGATACGAATTCAATGATATATCCTACCTATTAGATATATAACTAAATTTTCTTAGTTGTTATTTCAAGTCTACAATTTTACTTTTGTGAATGTATAAATATAGTATTTTTTTTGTATACCGATTTGAATTGGGTTGATTAATCAAAATTTATTTGAAAAATCAGGAACTCTTAAGAAAATTAAGATTATTGTATACACCAAATTGAAAATGAGTATATGTGACCATGCGTCATATTTTTAAATTATTATCATTTAACTATAAACTCATAGAAATAATATGACACATGGTTATGCATGATTTGAGAACTTGATGTAAGTACGATCCTTAACATAATTATAAATTAATATAGGGAAAATGACACATTATGTCAAACCCTTTAATCTTTCGACACTTATCAGAGTATTTAACGTACAGTTCAGTGGGCGAACAGAAATAACATAAACATACTGATATAAAATACTTGATTACATTACCGGAATTCTCACAAGGTTTGTATGTAATATTTACAAATCTCAAAAGTTGATATAAAATAGCAGATAAACATACTGATATAAAGTACTTGATTACATTACAGAATCCCCATAGGGTTTTACGTAATATTTACAAATCTCAAAAGTCGATAAAAAATAGCAGATAACTAACATCAATACTTGGATAGGACCAAATCTCTCAGTTGTCGGTATCAACCTCCTTGCCTTTGAAGTCGCTTCCTTTAGCTGAATAAATTTTAAATTTGTGAAAAGAGGTGAGATTCATATGAATCTCAGTAATAACACGTAATCAATCATATAAAATGTGATAAATAAACATGCAATGCACCATATCATATAACAGAAATAAGTACTGAAAACATCTATGTTTGCTCGACGTTCAGGATCAAATGACTGTTTTGTCCCAACTAGCCATACTGAGTTCACTGTTCAGGATCAAATGACTATTTGATCCCTACTTGCTGTAATGTTCTATAACAAACAACTGCATGTCTGTACTTATCTCACTACCTCAGCTGGGTCCCACTTGGCCTGATGGTACTTGTACTTTTCCTACGAGGTGGTACTTGTGCTTTTCCCACACAACAGCTAGGTTTTGTAACATGCAATTCACATCACAGAACATGGCAACACAATGCATATAAATAATCACATAGTGTATGAAAGATAGAGTTACTACCTGAAATCATTTCCAATGTCTAGCTAGTTTCAGTCCTCTAATTCTTTGTCCGGCTCGGGCAATTGTAAATTCCTAAAATTCTAAATTTATAATAAATGAGTTATTTCTCATTTATGTCTCATTCCTAAACTCATATAGTGCTTGTTTGGAATAGCAATTGGAGCCTTCAAAAGCAGTTTTTCAATCATGATTTACGGTATATGAGGTAAGTATGTGGGAGAAGTTTTGTATCGGTTTATGTGAAAAACACTTATAAGCTCTTTAAAAGTGATCCCAAAGTTGGTTATCTTTACCAAAAAACACATAATTACCAAAATGCCTTTAGGAATCCAGTCTAATTCCCTTTGTACCCGATACAACTGTACTTTACCAAAAATTTTGGCCCAAGCCATTCCTACACAATTTTACGTGTATAATTCCTTTTTGACCTTAGTTTTGCTAAAATCACACTCCATTTACCAAAATACCCTTGGCAGCCACATGTTAGGGTTTTAGGGGTAAAATTGTCATTTCACACCCTAAAGCCTCCACACTCCATTTTTCACATGTTCCCTACACAATTTTCCATTATAAACACAATGGAATAATCAAATCCATCAAATTCCATCCCAAACACTGCAAACCACCCCTAGCCGAAATTCATAGAATTTTATGGAAATTGTAGTTTCATGTTTTTATTCAACAAAACACCTCATTTTCACCCTAAATCACTTGGCCTGATGGTACTTGTGCTTTTCCTACTGGGTGGTACTTGTATTTTTCCCACACCATAGCTAGGTTTTGTAACATTCAATTCACATCATAGAACATGGCAAAAAAATGCATATAAGCAATCACATAGTGTATGAAAGATACAGTTACTACCTGGAATCCTTTCCAATGTCTAGCTAGTTTCGGTCCTCTAATTCTTTGTCCGGCTCGGGCAATTATAGATTCCTAAAATTCTAAATTTATAATAAATGAGTTATTACTCATTCATGTCTCATTCCTAAACTCATATAGTTGGTTATCTCTACCCAAAAACCTATAATTACCAAAATGACCTAAGGAATCTGATCTAATTCCCTTTGTACCTGATAGAACTGTACTTTACCAAAAATTATGACCCGGGCTATTCCTACAAACTTTTACGTGTTGAATCCATTTTTGACCTAACTTTTTCCAAAATCACACTCCATTTCCGAAAATACCCTTGGCAGCCACATGTTAGGGTTTTAGGGGTAAAATTGTCATTTCACACCCTAAAGCCTCCATACTCCATTTTTCACAGGTTCCCTACACAATTTTCCATTATAAACATAATGGAATAATCAAATCCATAAAATTCAATCACAAACACTATAAACCACCCCTAGCCGAAATTCATAGAATTTTATGGAAATTGGAGTTTCATGTTTTTATTCTACAAAACATCTCATTTTCACCCTAAATCACTTCTTGAACCCTTTCATTACACTTCCCACATGATTAATCAAAATTTAGGAAGCACCTCCCCTTAGGGTTTATGCCTTCCAAATTACAAAATTGTAACAACCAAGCCAAACAACCAACCAAATCACCAATAACAACCACCAATCAACAAGTTAAACAAGGTTTCATGCTTTACCTCTTGATTCTCTTCCTCCTCCTCTTGAAACCGTGCCCTCTCCTCTTTGTTTCCCTTTGATTTTCTTCTTGTTTCATGTGATTTCAAGAAGGATGTGAGGATTAGAAGAAGTTTCTAATAATTTAGAAACAAGAACGAGTGAATTTTACTTACAACTTACCTTGTTTTCCTTCTTGATCTCTTGTTTCTTCTCTTTGTTCTTGTGTTCTTCAAGCTTGTGCTCTCTCCCTCTTTTCTATATTTGGCCGAAAATATGGCCCCTTGGAAGAGCTAAATGGTTCTTACAATATCTCGTTCCACCTCCTTTAAAATAATATTTGGTTAATGAATTTTTGCACATGATATTTTACTTTTTGCTTCTTCTTTTTCTACTTGGTTTCATATGCTTCCACTTGGCATATTTTGTGTCCAAAAGTCCGTTTTCTTTCTTGACTAATTTTTCTCCTTATTTATGAAGAAAATAAGAGCTTCTTGATTTATTAGCCAAATGACTATTTTGTACTTACATTTCTTCAATTTTTGAATTAAATGTTGTCTTCCTTCTTCTCTTTTTGTTCTTGGCCGAAATTTACATAATAAATTGGGCCAAAAATTGTGCTCTTTCCTTCTTCATTTTGGGCTACAATATTAGGCTTTGAAAAGACAAAAATTGGGCTTTTATGGCTTAACTTGGCCAAAATTTCATGTAACCTCTACTTCAAATATTTTGCCATTTCAATCGTACCAAAATTCACTATTTATTCCATTTAATATAACACATGTACAAGGAATTTTGGTGAATAAAATTTGGGATGTTACACATTAGACCATCAAATAAAATAAATGACATTAAATACAATAAGTTTCCCACGTCCTCATGCATATAGTTGAATTTCCCCAAGTTTATAACTAATTAAGGGTAGTAGTAATTTTCGTTATTGAAATGGTAAATAGCTTTACAAATATTGCCATTCAAGTTAGAAGTGTAATCAGTGATTAAAACATTACATTACATTATGTTTTGTAAAACTTGATAAGTATAGTCAATTTCTCAATCCATCACTCAATTAGTTGAGTTTCCCCAAATGTGAAACTTGTGAAAAGTAGTAGTAATTGTGTTATTAAAATAGTAAATAGCTTTATAAATTTTGTCATTCACGTTACAACTGTAAATGGTGATTAAAATTAAACACTACATTATTTCTTGTAAAAATTAACAAGTGTAATCAATTCCCTACACTCATTCAATTGGTTAAATTTCCCAAAATGTTAAATTTGTTAAAATTAGTGGTAAGTGGCATTATTGAAATGGTAGATATATTTGCAAATGTTATCATTCACATTACAAGTGTAGTAAGTGATTCAAAACATTACACTCTTTCATGTATTATATTATATTAAGGTTTTGGTAGCCTAATGACCAACTAACTTTTTGGGAACCAAGTTGTGGCGGGACCTTGGCTCAGATTAAGAAAAAAAATTAGCCCCCAAGTAAGGGCCATTAGTGTGGAGCTCCGATAGTTGGCAGCAAGAGCTTCGGGGCCGGGGATGATTGTCAGCCAGAGAGCCGATGGTAATACTTTGGCTATGGTGAATTTTTATCTATTTTTTTTAAAAAAATTAAGGGCCAAATTTTGTAAAAACACCAATACTTCAAGATACCATAATTTCTTCTAAATTCTCCTTTTCTTCTTGTCCCATAATTTCTTCTATTTCATCTAGATCCAATTCTTCTAATTCTTCTAATGCAATCATCATATTCAAGGAAGTTTCATTTTCATTTTGTTCTTTTTCCATTGAAAGTTTTAGTATTCTGAATAAATCATCTGTTTCTGATCTTACATGACAGGCTATTTCTAATATTCTATTGTTTTCTTTTTAAGTTACTTTTGTTTCTTTTTCTTGGTAAATTATTTGTCTAGTTCTTTCTTGTTTTCTTTTTAAATCAATTTTTTTGTATTTCTCCAAATATAGTCCATAAATTTTTATTAGTAACTTATTGTCCTTTATTAATCTCTTCTGTTATAATTCTAGTTTGTTTCATATTCTCATCTAATGTTTGAGATCTTATTTGTTGTTTAGTTGTTTCATTTTCTTGTTCTAATATTTTCATCATGTTTATTAATCTCTTATGTTATAATGATGCTTCGACAAGTACAATAATTAATGGAATAAGTAGAGAAGAAGGAGTAGAAGTAAATAATTTATATCATAAAACCATTAATATCACCTTATATGCCAATTGAAACAACATTTAAAATATCTAGTAATTCAGGATTTATGCCAACACCTATGGAATAATATGAAATTAGACAAATATCGAATTCAGGAATATGGCTAGATTTAGACTGTAATTTAGACAATGAAAAAAGATTAGAAGAATGTACAAAATCCCATTTAATAGCATTAATAGGAAGAAATATTGAGACTAACATAGCTAATGCCCGTTTGGGTTAGCGGTTGAAGTTACTTTTATGACGTGACTTACGGTATACGAGGTAAGTATGTGAAAGAAATTTTGTCTTGACTTGTGGGAACGTACTTCTAAAATGCTATCTCAAACAGCCCAAAGTATGTTAGTAGAAGCAAGCTTTTATAGGAAATATACAAAATAGGAAGAGTAAAACACATGAATTCAGAGAACAAGCAAGAACAATAACAAAACCATATCAAAATAGGAAAGAATTTTATGCATCATTAATATGATAGTATGAACAATTATTAAGAAATTAATTTATAAGAAGTGTAGGAGTAAATGAAACAACAAAAATAGATTAAACTATTAAAAATTTGCATCAGATAGAAATATGTTCTTTAGATCCTAAATATTTGAATCAGTTTATTTGTGAATATAAAAATATTATTATGAAGCAATATTACAAACTTATGAATCACAAAGATTTTATATGGAATTATTTTATAGAAAACTACCAAGACTAATATCAAAAACTATAATAGAAGATGATGATAAAGCTTGTGGACAAGGAAATGATTTAATGCCATTTATTGATACTATGGGAAGAATATAAGATTTTTTAAATGATTATTTATCAGATAAATGTAAACAAGCCTAGAGAAATATAAAGTATTATAAAACTAATAAAATGATATTAAAATGTGGAGAATTATAGACACCTCATAGGTGGGTATGTAAACCAAAAATAATAAAAAGAAGAAGGAAAGACAAAACTAAATATAAGTTTAAAAAATATCCTAAAGAAAACTTTTATTGGAAATATAAGCCCAAAAAATATTTTAAGAAAGGAAAAAGGAAAATAAATTATAATAAGAGACCAATAAAATGTAAATGTTATAATTGTGGAAAAATTGGTCATATATCTACTAATTGCCCAGAACCAAAAAATAAAAAAGATAATGAATATATTAGAACAAGCTTAGGAATATGGTCTAGAACCTTTAGAATTTGATGAAGATGAAGCTATATATAGTGAAATAGATAGTTTGGAAATAAAAATATATAACTTAAAAATATAAGTGATTTATTAGATTGTGAATCTGAATATTCATCTATTGAAGAAGAATGTCAATTTTATATGATGAATGTAGTAAATGATGGAGAAGGATCTAACAATACAGAATATAATGAATTTGAAGAATATAGAAATTTTTGAGAAGGAATAAAAGAAAGAAGAATAAAATTTAATAAAAAAATAAATAAAATATAAAATTAGACATGAAACTAGAAAAAATAGAAAATTATAATTTTATGAATAAGGTAAGTAGAATATTAAAATCAAAGAAAAATGAAAAAAAAAGTTCTTGTGTAGTATTAGAAAAGAAACATCCTATAGAATCAACATTAACAAAAGGAATATTAAGGATACCACTAATGACTACAACATGAATAGAAAATGAAATATCGAAATTATTAGAATCTATGTTTTGATGATAACAAATGATAATAAATTTTTTTGCAAAGGAATAACAAAATTTATTCAAGAACATTGAGTTAAATTGATTGTTAAATGCATTTCACAAAATTGACAAATCCATGTTGCTGCAGATTATCTGATTCACTCGAGTTTAGAAGAAGAACTCGAGTTGTGATTAATGAAGAACTCGAGTTTGGTTAGAGAACTTCAGTATAACTCTTGCAAGTTAAGGCTAACACTTGAGTTATGGACACTACATAAATTGTCTCAAACTGATGCACTCGAGTTTTGTATGAGAACTCGAGTTTGGCACTGAAGAGAACTTGAGTCCTGGAAGTTCTTTCTTGAGAGTTTCTAGTAGAGGCATATGATGTTATGATGATCAGGTTGGAAACTCGAGTTTTCCATGAGAACTCAGTTTTGCATGTTGAAGAACTCGAGTCTTGAAAGTTGACTCTTCAAAGTTTTATCCAGAAGCTGACTTAGATAGTTGAACTATCTGAAGAACTTGAGTTTTGGATCAAAACTCGAGTTATGGTATGAAAAGAACTTGAGTTGGAAAATAAACTCGCAAGTTTTATGTGACACCTTATGTCCAATAGCCTCAGATAAGTACAAAATAGTAGTGCAATCATTTGTGAAACCAGGAATCAGTCCCGGAGTATCCAACTTCATAAAATGTTCGCAAATTCCAACCCTATCTCAGGATTTGAACCTAGGATTAGAGATGATTTTTTTAGAGTAATCAAAATTTTCCCAAACAATTTCACAAACATTCACTATCTCAGTAGTAACAGATAGTCAATCATATAGATATAACATCACAAAGCATGCCACACAATCATCATACACAGAATCATCATAACAGCATTTAGTATATCATATGCAGTTCAAATATCACCATAACACTAGGTATATCAAAAGGCCCTAAGGGATACCCGTGCAGAAAGGCCCCAAGCTTCCACTTGTGTATCACAAAACGTCATTAGCCTAGGCGTCCATCGTACAAAAAGGCCCCGGGAGACCACCCCACATAACCAGAATGTGCCAGACAATTCATGATGAACACACAAAACATGCAGTGTATCTTATAAATATATGAAAGATAAGTTACTACCTAGTTGCTTCCCTTGAGCAATTTCCAACCGTTTGTTTAAGCTCGGGCAAGTTTTAAGCTCCGGACAGCTATTAGGTCCTATAATTAGAATTTAGGGACGGCATGTTATTATTTCGTCTAATACTTGCATAATCTAATTAGTCAAGTTGGTTGTCATTAAAGTTAATACATTATGCCAAAAGTAAAGTCTAGGTGCTCCAAGTATCCTAAGTTGGTTATGTAACACCTTACTTACGTAATCGTTCTGATGAGTTTTAGGCAGCGGATCGAACCACTAAGCGATCTTTCTTTTGAAAATTTGTTTCAATTCCCAACCTCAATACATGATTCAAACTTGTAATTGAGTTTGCCTTTCTGAATGGTTTAAGAACCTTGTTTTTGATATCATCCCAAAGTGGTTCGTAACTTCTTAACAACTCATCGTTTCTTAATTCCTTGTATAATTACTAGAGTATTTCTTATTCTCAATGATCACAATAGTGGTTAATTCAAATATTTATATTCTTACAAATAAATATTATCTGTGTGCAAATAATGATACACACGATAAACTAACCACAATTCAGTCTTCAATTCTTCGTCTTCTTTTCTTCTGAATCATCTTCAAGCATTCTCTTCTTTCCTGTTCATATACCTATATGATTGGTGGGGGAGAGTGAGATTCGAGAGAATCTCAGTAGCAAACATACATACAATGCATGTAAGATGAATGCTAGTGCATGATATGCTTGCCTTACGTAGGCTCATGTTCATATAATGATATTCTGCATGCTCAATGTTTCGTACAACATACTTATGGCTATAGTAAAAATAGAACAGAGCTTCATTCATTCATACATTCTTTACATAATCAAGCAAGGTAATACAACAAATCAATACACAGCATAAACATCACATACATACAAGTAAGTTTACTACCTTGTGGATCACTATCCTTCCTTTATTACCTCTTCTTCCAACCATTGAAGCTTCTTGGAAATTCTTCTATTCCTCTTCTTTCTTAATTTCTCCATGGCTCTAAATACCTAATTACATCATTAGAGCCATGATTGTGAGTCATTAGAAGTGTATATTAAGGCCCAAGAAGCTAGAGAGGGCTAAATAGGTCAATTTCCCTAAAAAACACGAAGTCCTGGAATTTGAGGGGTGTTGGCTACGACCAACAATGGTTGGCCATGGCCAAAATTAGGTCAGAGACTTTTTGACCGCGGCCAAGAACCTCTGGCTGCGGCCAAGAATCTGGTTGACAAATTTTTCCCTTTCCTAATTCTTAGCCGAACTTGTAAAAATCATAACTAATTCTACAAAAATCTAAATGAGAAAATTCCAAGTTCTACGTGACCCTTGTTATGTATAATTTCAGGGAAAAATATATGTGCATAACATATATGTACATAGTTCCCTTTTAGTGGACACTACTCCAGAATTGCCCAATTTTACATGACCAAACTTTGAAAAATCATAACTCTTAGTGTACTACTCCAAATCCTTCATATTACATATAATTTTAAAGCTCATTATGTCTAATTTTAATCTGGAAAATTTCATGGTCATTGGATAACATTTGGTTACTCAAAAACATATCACAATAACACTGCCTCCAGATAAGGCAGATTAACAACATGTATACTCATACTTCAAAATTTTCAAACTCATATACAAGCATCCAAAAATCATGAACACTTGTATACCTACATAATTTTGCCCTCTAAAGCTAATTGAAGCATCAAAATGTTCAAATTCCCACTCCTTCTACATGTCACAACATAGGGCAAAAAAACAGGGTTCTTAGGTGCAACATGTTGTTTTCTCTTGCTTAATCACTTCCTTTCTACTTCTAATCACATGATTAGCTATTTAAATAATAAATAAACATAATTTAGGAGAAATTTTGGCAGCATTTCCTCTAGGGTTTCAACAGCCCCAAATTTTCAAAAACAAGAGAAAACAACACAATATCCACCAACAACCTTAACAACAACATCAACTAAGGTAAATGAAGAAAGTCTTGAAGTTTACCTCTTGATTTCTCCACTTTCTCTCTCTAGGAAGCCACTTTTCATCCTCTTATCTCTCTTGATTTTGTCTTGAAAACCATGGATTTGAAGGAGGAGAAGAGGTTAGAAGTGGTTATTGTGTGATTAGGAAGCTTAAACTTCAAGATTACAACTTCCTTACCTTTGATTTGTGAAAACCCTAAGCCCTTTGTGTTCTTCATGCTCTTGCACATCCAGCAGCTGCCTCTCACTCTTTGGTTTAGATTTCACACGAGAATGAAGGTAAAAAGGTGAAGGAAAGAGTGATATAATGGAATGGTCAAAAGGTTTGACAAATGGGAGCTTCCTATTGGTCCACATTTCTAATTTTTGTGTAATTTCTTAATTTGCTTCATTTTCCCTTTTTCTTCTCTTCAATCCACCAAAAATACATGAAAGATGAGAATGAAATATTGGTCTTTAAATTATCTCATTGTCATCTTGCAATTTGTTGACCAAAGTCCTATGTCCTTGCCTTTTGACTCTTTGACTTTCCTTGGTAATAATATTCCAAACTAGACTTAATAATTACCAAGTGGCCATTTCCCTCTTTTTAATTCCCATTTAACTGAAATTATTGGGAATATTAGGGAAAAATAGTCATTTCTTGTATTATGGAAAAATTACCATTTTGCCCTTACATTTGATTTCATTTTCGTACTCAATACAAAACTTAGCAGAATTTTTATCAAACTTTGAAAATTCATATCTAATTTTTTAGATATCCAATTGGTGTGATTATAAAGGTTTTGAGACCCTTATTTAGTCTAGTTTTAAGTAAAAATATAAAATTTAGCCAATTAGAAACTCAAAAGTCCCAAAATTATTGTTTATGGGCGCTGCCACTGAGAATAGTCAGTTTCACTAGGCTAACTTCAAAAATACATATCTCTTTGTGTAAAGCTCCAAATAACTCATATGACCTATCAAATTAAAGCTTGAAAATTATAATTTTATTCTGAAAATTTTCATAATTTTTGGACATCATTTTGCCTCTTGAAAGATGTCATACAAACACAACTACCACACTGGGAAATTCACCGGTAGCAACACTACTTTGTGTGTGTCTTCTAATTGCATTGTTTTATCTTCCCCAAGCTCTTTAAATTCATCATAATATTCCATTTAATATCCAAAGGATATAAAGGAACTTTGAGAAATACAACCATGCCCCACTAGGACATTTGCTTAACTGGGGTTTCACAGTCCTCTTAATTCAGGCTTATTCTCCAGCATTTAGTTCCAAAATTCGGGATATTACAGGTTAACTCCACCTTCAAAGTTCAACTTAATTACTTGTATGCCATTACATTTTTCATTTTCACCTTTGTTCTCAAATTTGCCAGCTTTTTGGTTTAAATTAAAAAATTCACCATTAATTCTAGGGAATTCCAAATTGAGTGGTTTTAAATTCTATGTAAATATATTATAGTATAATTTCCAAATAAAAATATTCAATTCTTCTCATCACAGCCACAACATTCCCAGAATTACGCCAAACATAACTGTTCCAGATTTCATTCTAGAAATATGGCATAACTTTGAAAAATCATATCTTTTAGTATACTTGTCCAAAAATTTCAAACAACCTATAAAATTGATGATCTATATCTCTAATTTAATTATGAAAATTTTCATAATTTTTGGACCAAGGTTGGCTAGGAAAATTCAATTCATATCTAGACTGCTTTCAGGAAACAGATTAAACAACACTTACTCTTCAACTTCCAAAAATTCCAAATTCATATACAAGCATCCAAAAATCATGAACTCATGCAGACCTACAAAATTTTTCATTCTAAATCCAATGGAACCATCAAAATTACAAAATTCCAGCTCCTTCTGATAGTTCTATGATTGGTCGAAATAATGGGAAAGAGAAGGGGAATGGGTTCTCATGCATTCAAGCCATAAACACCTTCCTTTCTATACCTAATCACATGTTTAAGCATTTAAACACTTATTGGACATGTTTTGAAGAAATTTTGATAGCATAACCCCTTAGGGTTTCATCTTCCAAATTGTACAAAAACCAATAAAACAAGCCAACAACAACAACCACCTCCACAACAATAACATATCAAGCAAGAGGATCAAGGCTCTTGAGATTACCTCTTGATTTTCACACTTTCTCTCTCTAGGGCTGACGCCTCCTCCCTCTCTTCTCTTGAAATTTTGCTTGCTAATCATGGTATTCAAGAAGGAGAAGGGATTACGAGAAGTGTTACAAGAACTAGAAGATAAGAGCACTAGGATTTTCACCTCTTAACTTGAGTTTATGGCTCTTGAACCCTAGCTCAACTTGAGTTCTCTTGTCTTACTCTCTATGTTCTTCATCCAACTCTCCCTCTCTCTTGATCCAACTTGACCGAAATAATGGAAGAGGAATGAAGTATTATGGGTTTTTTTTTGTAATATCTCTTGTTTATGTCATAATTTCATCTCATGGTAAAATAATACATGCATTTACTTGGCTCTTCTTTTTTTCCCTCTGTTGAATTAATATAAGCCACGTATATTATTTCCCTTGTAATTTCCCTTTTCCACCAAAATTCTAATGGAAAAGAGGATTAAATAGCTTCTTACTTTTTGTTATAATCATATGCTTGTATTTAATGTATTAACACATGGCAATTCAATTGCCTTAATCTCTTTCTCTTCCCATATGCTTTTTGACCATAAAAAGCATCTTCAATTGAAGAAAGAAAATGGTCTTGTATTATCTTTAGTCTTTCCCTTCGTAATCAACTTGTAAGAGCTCTTTATGACACTTAGTTTTTTGACTTTTCAACTGTCCATTTTAATTGGCCAAGCATTTGATTTATTCATTAATTCCCTTTGTTTGACCCAAATTCCAAGGAAAATGGAAAATATTAATTGCCTCTTGCATAATTGACAAATTACCATTTTGCCCTTACATTTTATGATTTTTGTATTAAATCAAGTCTTCCTTCCTTTCTCCTTATTTTGGCCGAAATTGATGCAATATAATTGGGCCAATATTTGTGCTCTCTCATACTCTAATTTGAGTTACAATATTGGGCCTTTAAATAGACAAAAGTTACACCTTTATGTCTTGGCTTAGCCAATTATATGTAACTACCTATTGGAGTGCTTTCATCATGTTATGTACGCCACAATTCACTATTTTATTCCACTAAATATCACAAATATATATAAGGAATGTTGGTAGAAAAAGTGGGGTATTACAATTTACTAGAGCCAAGAAATCGGGCCGAGCCCGTCGGGCCGGCCCTTTTAAGCCCTTTCAAATCACGGGCCGGGCTTGAAAAATGGAGCTTCAAAAAGAAGTCGGGCCTAAAAGGGCCAGCCCTGGAAGGCCGGCCCTGCAGGGCCGAGGGCCGGCCTGTTAGGCCCTTTAGCTTTATTTTTTGTTTTAATTTTACTACCCTTCATACTCATGCCCTTGCTGACTCCTCCCTAAGAACCTTAAAAATTGCTAAATTTACATATGATGGTAATTTACTAATTCTTGATATTTTTACCCTTTAAACAGAGTCTACTACTTAAAGTGAAGTACAATCAAAATTCCTTGAAATTGATGATAGTAGCGAAGAAGATGAAAACGATAGTTTTCATAATCATGTTGCTTAGAGTGTTTAGCTTTTTGCCTTCTTATGCTTTGTATGAGACTATGAATTACTTGTACACAATATTTTTTATCTTTGATTATGAATTAATAACTGTATTTATTTTATTGCATGATACGTGTAGACGTATAGTTAAATTTTATGAAAATGACTTCTAGCCCTGCGGGCTGGCCCTGGCCCTGATGCTTTCGGGCCGGGCTTTGAAAAACAGTAATTTTTCTTTCCCCAGGCCCTATAGGGTCGGCCCTTTTAGGCCTTGGCCCATCAAGGGCCAGCCCTGTAGGGCCAGGCCAACCCTGATTCCCAGCTCTACATTTTACACATAAGCTTATCTAGAAAATGAAGCTGTCACAAGACTCGAGTTTTGGAGCAAAACTTAAGTTATAGTATAAAGGCAACTCGAGTTGGCAAGTTAACTCCCACAAGTTTTATCTAGAGGTTGATGCAGAAACTTGAATAACCTAAGGAACTCAAGTTTGAAAGCAAAACTCAAGTTATTGTTAGATGGGAACTCGAGTTGGAAAAATGAACTCTCGCGAGTTTCTAGTAGAGACAAATTGAAATGGTCTTGGCAACATTGAAACTCGAGTTTCTGAGAAGAACTCGTTGAGACTCTGAAAAAAACAAGGAACTCGAGTTTGGACATCAAAATTTCTAGGTAACTTGAAAATTCAAGTTGGAACTTGAAAGTTCAATGCAGAAAACTCGAGTGTGGGTTGAAAACTTGAGTTTGAACACAAAATTCTTCAAACACTCTTAGAGACACTTGAAAGTTATCACCGTACACTTGAAAGTTATCACTGCTTAGACATGCAAAATTGATGAGAACTCGAGTTTGTTCTCAAAACTCAAGTTTGGACTCGAGTTTATAGTAAGAACTCGAGTTTAATAGTTACTGAAGCAGAATGAATTATAGAGTTACAGAGAACAATCCGAATATGGTTAAATATTATTTATTCATTATGTTTTCACTTGTTACTATACCTAAACATCAACTAACATATATTTTAAGTATGAAATAGGAGATTGAACATTCAGATTATAGATTCAAATAAGAAATTCAATTGTGGGGAACAACATCATTACACACCGAATATCGGCTACCTACCACAACTGACATACCATGACAGGTTGTCTGAAAATTCAAACATACACATTCAGCTCTATAATAGGACATTCCATTCCACAACGTCTAATTTCATAATAGTTATAAAAATAGAACATCAAAGATGGACAAGAACAACAAACGAATAGACACGAGAGCAAACATAAGAGTCTTTGATTTCATATTTCTCTTTGTATTCATATTGTACTTCAGAGATTATCATATCTACTCTATGAGAGAGTTTGTGAATACTTCCATTTGTATTTTTGATTTGATCTCAAGGTAAAGGGACCCTGAGAGGGTTGATTTCCTTACAGGGGAAGCTATAGAGAGAATTCCAAGTAAGACTTTTTACTCATAAGACTTGTGTCAAACCCCTTAGTATTTTGACATTTATCATAGTATTAACGTGTAGTTCAATGGGCAAACAGAAATAGTACAAATATACTGATATAAAATTTATGATTACATTACAAAATATCCCTACAGGGTTTATACAATTTATAATATTATTCCTAGTTACAAAGTGCAACTAATAGATAACCAACAGAAAATTCCTTGATCTTCATCAGACCTTTAGATGCTGGTATCTGCTACTTTTCCCTTTGAGCCGTTTCCACTTGCTGAATAAATTTTAAATTTATGGAAAGGGTGAGGTTCATACGAATCTCAGTAGTAACAAACTATCAATCATATAAAATGTGAATAATAAACATGCAATACAGCATTTATCATGATGTAGCAATCAAAATGCCATGCACATGTCTAACAATGTTCAAGAACCAAACGATGATTTTGCCTGGGATCAAAATGATCGTCCGTTCCCTACTTCCATATACCAATCCATATAATGATCACATCATCCACAAGCTATGCAGCACACATGTAAACACATCTAGGCTATATAGCACACATGTAAGTACAACAATACAATGATTATATCATCAAACAGGCTATGCAGCACACATGTAAGTATAGCCACACATGTTATGCAACACACAGGTAAGCATAACCACTACTACCAATACATTACATTGTACAGAACATGGCAAACAATACATATTAACTTTCACATAGAATATAAGATATATAGTTACTACCTGGACTTCTTTCCAAAGCCTAATTATTACAGACCCTTTAACTTTTCGTCCGTCTCAGGCAATTATCAAATCCTAAAATTTCCAAAGTAATTGTAAATGAGTTATTACTCATTCATACTTTATTCTAGAATTTACAAGTTGGTTATCTTAGCCCAAAATCGCATATTTACCAAAATGCCCCTGGGAAACCCGGTCTAATTCCCTTTTTACCCGATATATTTGTACTTGTTCAAAAATTATGACCCAGGCTAATCCCACATATTTTTTCATTTAGAATCCATTTTTTTACCTTAGATTAGGAAAATTCCAAGCCAAATTATAGTTTTTTCCCTTGACAGCCATAACTTAGGGTTTTAGGAGCAAATTTGTCATTTCACATTCTAGGGCTTTTTATGCTTCACAATCCACATGAATCCTACACAATTTTTCATTCTAAACATCATAGAATCATCAAAAATATGAAATTCTAGCTCCTACTTCAAATTCCAGCCTTGGCCTAAACATATGAGATTCTTGGGAAAATTGGATTTTCATGGTTTTAATCCTTAAAACACCTTTCACTTTGCTTTCACTTATTTAACCATCTAATCACCAGTTTAACATAATCAATAGAAATTTTGGCAGCATTTCCCATTAGAAATTGAACATCCCAAATTTACAAAATTTCCAGAAACAACAAAATAACCAGCCAGAGATCCACTACAACTCAGTTTTCATCAAGAATTTCAAAGTTCTAGTAACTTACCTTGTTTCTTCTTCTTCTTTCTCTCTTGGCCAAAACTTTTCTCCTCTTTTCATTGAGTATTTTCTTGTTTAATATCTATTCCAATATAATATGGAGATTAAGAGGAGATTTCAAGAACTATAGAACAAGAATAAGTAGAAATTTTCTACCTACTTACCTTGATCTTGCTCTTAGAACTTTGTCTTTCCTTCTTGTTCTTCCTTTCCTCCTAGCTCTGCTTTTCTTCTTCTCTTTATCTTTGGCTATGCATGAGGACCTTTTATAGAGCTAAGAAGAGCTCTCTAGAAGGAGTCTTATGTGTCCTTAGGAAAATGTTATTTTATTCAAATTTCATCATATGGAAAAAGTTGTATAATTTTTTATTCTATGATACTTTCCCATGACAATCCATTAGGTTATTTCATCTTCTTCCCTTTTCTTTTATATCTTTCCAATCTATATTTATATAAAATTACTAAATTTATTTATTTAGTCAAAATAACTATTTTTCCCTTGCACTTCCTCCTTTTCGCAATAATTGGAAAAATTGACAGAATTTTAATCAAACTTTGAAAATTCATATCTAATTGTATAGATATCCAATTGGGGTGGTTCCAAAGGTTATGTAACTCTTATTAAGTCTATTTTGATGAAAAATATAGGCGTTAGCCAACTGAAAGCTCAGAATTTCCAAAATTTATTGCCACAAAAACTTTCCAGTTTCACTGGGTTAACTTGAAAAATACATATATCGTTGTGTACAACTCTAAATGACTTATATTACCTATAAAATTTAAGCTTGATAAGTCTACTTTCAATATGGAAAGTTCCAAAATTTGTTGACATCATTTTCCTATTTAAAAATGTCTCACAACATGACTGCCTCACAGGGAAACTTACTGGTAGCATCCCTAACTTGTGTATCAAATAACTATGTTATGTTTGACTTCTAATTACCTTGTTTTATCACTTATTATGCTCTTTAATTCATATTTTTATCCTCTTTAATACCACAAAGGTATAAAGGAATTTTGGTGACTGAAATTTGGGATATTACAACTTGCATAGTAAGCGGGAGAGAAAGGTCATTGAAATTGCTCTGCTCGTAACACTTGCCATAAGGGGAGAGAATGTTATAAGTTTATAATATTTTTGCTCATAGTCCTTTAGAGGACAACTATTGTATTGTGGCGTTCTAATAACTTATTAAATCTTGAAAGATTAGTAAAAAGCTCAAGAGGTGTTGATATCTAAGGACTGGACATAGGCCTGGGATTGGGCCAAACCAGTATAAATCTCTATGTGCAATTTCTCTTATCTCTACTCTTTCTTCATTAATTTCCATAACATTGTAACGATAAAATTTCTTATTACATCACCCAATTCATCCCCTCTTGGGTGAAGCTTGCCTCTTACATTTGGTATTAGAGCAAGGTCTTCTCAGAGGAGTTTAACAACTTGAGAAGGAACCATTCAATGGAAACAATGGGTGAAAATATTCTTCCAGATGGAGCTTCTATTACTAGACCTCCTGGTTTTACCGGAGAACATTTTTCATTCTGGATAGCTAAGCTCAGAGTGTTTGTAATGGAAAATGAGTAAGGTTTATGGAATGTAATACAAGACAGTGATTGTGTTCCAATGAAGAAAGTTGAAGATAGAGTCGTGAAAAAGATCCCAGAGGAATATGATGACAATGATAAGAGACTAGTAACATTAAATAGCAAAGCTATTTTAATGATACAGAGTACCCTCAGCAAGAAGGAGTATTTTTGAATCTGTATGTTGCCAATAGCTAAAGACATATAGGATGCACTAGAAATCACACATGAAGGCACATCTGGAATTAAAGAAAATAGAATCAACACTCTAATTACAGAGTATAATTTGTTTTGGATGAAACCTGGAGAAAGAATCTCTGAATTCAAACTTAGGTATACCGATCTTGTCAACCAGTTGGCAATATTGAGGAAAACCTTTGATCAAAATTCCTAAGTAAGAAAGATTCTTAACATTCTTACGAAAGAAAAGGAAGCAAAAGTGACAGCTATTGAAGAAGCCAAAGGTGAATCAATGAGATCTGTAGCTACACTCTTTGGTAGTCTTTCAGAGTATGAGGGAAAGCTGAAATTCAAGAAGGAGCTAGAAGAGTTCGAAGATAAAAAGAAAAAAGGAGTCACCCTCAAAGCTATCAAGAAAGCCAAACCAACAGAAAGTGAAGATGAACTTGATGATGATGATATGAGAATGATTGTGAGAAAGTTTAAGAAATTCTATAGAAGAGGCCAACAGAACTTCAAGAATCATTAAGGAGGTTTGAACAAGAAAGAGAGCAAGAGAAACAAGTTGTATGCTATGACTGTAGAAAGCCATGACATATCAAGTTCGAATGCTTCAAGAATAAAGATAAGAAGTAGAAAAAGAAAGCATACATATAATCTATATGGGGTGATAGTTCGTCGGATGAAGAAAGTGACGATGATAAAGTTGTAAATATATGCTTGGTAGCCAAAGAAGAAGAATCAGACTCTGAGGTAAGTGATTCTGAACCTACCTATGATGAACTATTATCTGAATATAATACATTGCATTCTAAATTCATCAAGGTAGCTACAGAAATGGTATGTTATAAGAAGAAAATGAAAGAATTAGAAGGTAGAACTAGCTCTAGCATATCATGTTCATCATGTGCATTGTGTGAAGAAAAAGATAAGAAAATAAGTGATTTAACGGAAACTTTACAAAGATTTACTAAAGGAAGAGAAACTCTTAAAATAATTTTAAAGTCACAGAGGGTTACACATGATTAATATGAAATTGGATATAATTATGTTCAAGATAAAAATAGAGGAAAGAAGAAGAAAGGCATGCAGTAAAACATATCTCAAATATTTTAAAAACTCAGTGCATGCATCAAATTTATTTGCATCATGCAACTACTGCAATAGAAAAAGGCCATTATACTTGATCATGTCATTTTAGAAGAGGAAAGGCCATTGGCATATATAAATAGGTTCCAAAAGGGACACAATATCAAGGGTAACTCATACTAACCACGAAGGACCCAAGAAAATATGGGTACCTAAAACTTGATAATATTACTCTAGGTATGTCTTAAAGCATCACAAGCAAATAAATGGTATATTGATAGTGGATGCTCGAGACACATGACTGGTGACAAAGATAAGTTCACCATACTAGAAGCTAATGAAAGAGGAAAAGTTACTTTTGGAGGTAACCAATATAGACGTATTGCCAAAATTAGTGAAGTTGGAAGAACCAATGGTGTTTAAATCAATGATGTATGTTATATCAAAGGGTTATGCCACAACCTCCTAAGTGTAAGTTAAAGTATTGATAAAGATAATTAGGTAATCTTTGACTCAGAATAATGCTTGATAGTGAATAAGAAGGATCTTTCGCTTAACAAAGAATTTATCAAAGCAAAGATCCAAGCTCAAAGGGACGGTAATTGTTATACTATTGATTTAAATTGAAATTCTTCCTAAACTTAGTTTTCTAAGAAAAAATGAGGAAAGTTGGCTATGGCATAAGCATCTTGCTCATATCAACATGAGTTAACTTGACAAATTGATTAAACAAGATTTAGTTGTTGGTCTTCCTAAACTTAAATTCAAAGATGACATGATATGTAATGCTTGCCAAAAGGGAAAACAAACTAAATCCTCTTTCAAAACAAATAATGAGATTTCAACTTCTAGACTTTTACAATTACTTCATATGGATTTAGTAGGACCTGCACAAGTAAAAAGTTTTAGAGGAAATTTATATACTATAGTTATTGTCAATGATTTTTTAAGATTTACATGGACTATATTTCTTGCCTCAAAAGATGAAACTTTTGTTCATTTTATTACATTTGCCAAGAAGGTCTAAAATGAGAAAGGTATTTCTATTATTTCTATCATGACCGATCATAGAGGAGAGTTTGATAATCAACTCTTTAAAGACTTTTGCAACAATTAAGGAATAGGCCATAATTTCTTTGCACCGAGAACACTTAAACAAAATGGAATTATGGAAAGAAAGAACAGAGTCCTTACAGAGATGGCAAGGGCAATGCTCAATGAGAAAGAAGTGTCACAAGTATTCTGGGCGGATGCAATGAGCCATGTATGTTATATTTCTAATCGAGCATATATCCGTAAGTCACTTGGAATGACACCGTATGATCTTTATAGAGAGAGAAAGCCTAACCTTGCCCATTTACACATCTTCGGATGTAAATGCTATATCCACAACAATGGTAAAGAAAATTTGGGTAAATTTGATTCAAAGTCTGATGAAGGTTTATTTCTAGGTTACTCAAATATAAGTAAAGCATATAGAGTCTTTAATAAAAGAACATGCATTGTAGAGAAAACTATTCATGTTGTGTTTGATGAAATAGACTCTCATAAAAAGTCTTTTGATGAAGAAGAAATGGATTTGATAAAGAAAACTAAAAATCTAACCATTTCTAATCAAAATGATTTTCAAATAGAAAATGAAGAGAATTTCAATGATTATGCTCAGCCAAGAGCATGGAGACACATGAAAGTCATCTAATTGAACAAGTGATTGGAGATTTTCATGAAGGTGTCAAAACTAGAAATAGAATTTGTAATGAAGTTACTTTTTCTGCATTAATTTCTGATATTGAACCTTCTAGTATTGAAGAAACACTTTCTAACAATGATTGGGGTGATTGCAATGCAAGAAGCATTAAACTAAGTTGAAAGAAATCAAGTTTGAGATTTGGTACCTCGACCTAAAGACCATCCAATCATAGGAACCAAATGGGTTTTGAAAAACATACTTGATGAATCCGCAATCATTGTGAGAAATAAGGCAAGATTAGTTGACAAAGGCTATAATCAAGAAGAAGGTATTGATTATGAGGAAACATATGCTCCAGCGGCAAGATTAGAATCCATACGAGTACTCTTAGCCTTTGTATGTATTAAAGATTTTAAACTTTATCAAATGGATATCAAAAGTTCTTTTCTAAATGGTTATATTATGGAGGAAGTTTATGTAGAACAACCTCCTAGTTTTGAAGATAAAATAAAACCTAACCATGTTTTCAAACTTAAGAAATATTTATCTCAAACCCCACAAAATTTTGACATTTAATTAAGTACCAACGCATAGTTCAGTAGGCATATATAAATAGCATAAACATACTGATATAAAATTCTTGATTATATTACAGGAATCCCCACAGGGTTCGTACATAGTATAATACATAACCATGAGAAATACATAAAAGGTACAAGATAACCAATACAAAATTTTCTTCAAAGGCAGGATTTTCAATTCCCAGGGTCCACTTCTTTGCCTTTTGATCTGTGTAATATCTCAAATTTTAGGCATAGAGATTTGAGGATAAGCTTGTATCAGGCAATGACTAAGCCCATTTTGGGAAGAGTCCCAAGAATGATGAGATATAGAAAGACTTTCAGGGACTATTTGATTTGGCCTTACCAGGCAGCATGCCCAATATACGTAGATAGTAAAATCAAATTGTCGGTGTAGATGTATATAGGACATATATACGATGCTATTGGGTTGGTAGAAAGACGCCACCCAGCTATGCCATAAGGTAAGGGACTGATTAGTCGGGCAAAATAGGCCGGTGTAGGTGTGCACATGTCATTTTCAGGGCAGACATGCATACCTTACACACATATACTCCAACCTGGTGTCATTGGATGGGCCTCAATATGTGTGTCGCAGTCCCAAGAAAAACTCAAGTAGAATAATGGATGGACACTGATAAAGTAATTTTATTAAAGTAACTTTAATAAAGTAAGTCATGATGCGTAATGTTTACCCTACTTTTGTGTTGGACAAGCAAGAAGGTGACACATGTCCCTTAAAGTACACACAATCATGACAAGTATTAGCTCTACCTTTTGGTTGGCACAACTAGAAGGTGACACTTGTCCCTCATCATGAAGTGTCTTTTTTTCTTTTCGTGTTGGAATTCCAAGAAGGTGACATGTGGCACAGAAGTAAAAGGAATCCACCGGTCTTCGGTCTGCTCACCCAACTAAATTTTTTGAGCTTCGAACCCAGGAGCCAGGGAAAATCATTAGACACTTACTTTCCCTAACAAAAAGGATGGCTAAAAGCCTGAAAAAAGAGACGTGACCCATTTTATTAAAGCAAGTGACATGTGTCACCAAATCACTGGTTCATTGGATAAATGGCACCATAACAAATTGACACATGGCAATCACTTCAAGACCATTAAAGACCATACAATTTGGCCATTATAATAAAAAAATTCAGAAAAATGCTACAAAAATGGTTAGAGGAGAGATGAAGATGAATAGTGATTTTTCATGACTTTAATCTGTCAAAACACTACCGAATCGGCATTTCCTCCCAAAATACCCTTCTTAAACCTTCTTCTACTCATCCCGAGCTTCATTTCTATGATTTCATAATTTCTTTTAGAGGTGTTTCATGCTATCTTGCCGAATAAAGTACTGTTGGATTTCCCTATTGGTTGCGGAAATGCGTAGAGGTAAGCATAGGCTTCATTTTGAATTGGTTGGTTTATTATTTGGATGAGTTTTCATAAGGATTGGGGTACCGTTCATTTTCAACCGGGGGATATTTTTAAGGTTTAATCATGTGTTTATGGTTAAATGATGATTTATGATTATATTGGACCAAGTTGTTAGACATAATTCTATTTTGGTATTTCTGCTGAAAGTGGTTTCTATTCGGTTAGAAGGGTAGGGGCTAAAACCTTGTGATTTTGATGATTTTAACATTGTGTTTAGAATGAAAAATTATATGGAAAAGTAAGTGGTTATAATTTTTGGATAATTATACATAATTCTAGAATTTTTGAAAGTTGGATAACCCTACTGCCATATTCGTTTTCCTGAAGAAGAGTTGTTGTGCCGTGTTTTTCAATTTTAGAGCAATTTTTCCTTGACCATTAACTCCGTTAAGTTTGACCATTAGTTGACCAAACCAGGGGCAATTTTGCTCCAAAGTGAAAACATCCAGGGTAATTTTTTCATCCTTGTCACTTTTGTTAAGGTGTAAATTTGTTCTAAAAGTTTTCATTTTGGAGCAAATTTTCCCCTGGTTTAGTTAACTAACGATCAAACTTAACGAGGTTAACGGTTAGAGAAAAAATGATCCAAAATTGAAACTTATAAGGAAAAATTGCTCCGAAAAAATTTTTGAAGCAAAATTGGCCCCCAGTGAATACTTCTAAGGCAAAAATGGCCTTTAACCATTTTTAAAATTTGGTTTAGCAAAACTGGTGAATTCTGGGGCAATGATCAATAAAGTAAAATATTGTATTGATATGTGTCTAGAAGTGTAATGAAAATATTTTCTCCTAAAACTAGACTAATTAGAGGTCACATAGCCTTTGGAATAATCACAATTGGACATCTATAGAATTAGTTATGAATTTTCAAAGATGAAAGAAAATTTTGGTAGATTTAAGTAAATGTGCGAAAATAAGAAAATGTAATGGCACTAGGTAATTATGATGAACTTTAAGGATGAAGTTAACCAACTTGGAATAGTTGGACTACTTTGACCTTGCTTTTGAATTAGTATTTTAACCCTAATGATAAGAAACATAAGTACTTGGATTGTAAGAGAATTGGACCAAATAATAGTTGTTGTCCGTAATTCTAATTATATGACCTAACAGCTGTCCGGAATCTAAGACATGCCCAAGCTCAGAGAAACAATTAGATATTGCTTAAAGGAAGCGACCAGGTAGTAACTTTATCTTTCATATGTTATAAGATACACTACATGTTTGTGGTTTCATCATGAATTTGTATTACACATTCTGATTATGCGGGGTGGTCGCTCGTGGCCTATTGCATGGGTAGACGCTCATGCCATTGGATTTTTCTATGTTGCACGAGTGGATACCCAGGGTCTATTGCATGGGTAATACTCAGGGCCTTGTGACATACCTAGCGCTATGGTGATGTGTTGAATGATGTTGTAATAATTTTGTTGTATGATGACTCTGTGTCATGCTTTATGTTTTTTGCATTGTATCTATATGATTGATTACATGTTACTACTGAGATTCTTTTGAATCTCACCCTTTTTCTATAAATAAATTTACAGTACAGGCTGGTAGCTCAAAGGGCAAAAAGGTAAATACGGACAACTAATAGAGGAAGTTGCAGAATTTACTTTCTCTGGTGGTTGTCTGTTTTTGGTATTTTGGATATTTTGGGGAATGTATATGATGTACATAGCTATGTAATCCTGATGATAGTACAGTGATAGAATCAGTAGTACTAGTAGCTTAGTAAATGGACGATAACTTAATAAAGAAATAACTTAGCTAGATAACGCTTCCGAACAATAAAGAAACGTAAACTAACAAATGTAACATGAGACTTAAGCAGAGACACGCTTGCATACTCTAATAAAAAATGAAAGTGAGTACCGATGAGACCTAGTGAGGCAGTGAATGTTTATGAAAAATATTTGAAAAATCATTTTCCCACCTAAAAAACCCACTTAATCCCAGGTTTAACTCCTGAGATAAGTTTGAGATTTACAAATGATTTTGGAAGTCTGCTTAATCCAAGATCTAATCCTAGTTTCATAACTAATTTTACTTCTCTTTTGCATTCATCTGAGTCTATTAGATATAAGGTATTATATTTTATGGTATCAGAGCGTTAATTCTGGCAACAGTAGATTATTGGTAGAGTCCTCTGCTTATGTCGATAGGTTCTAACCTTTGGCTAGCTGCTTTGTGATAGGAAGCATGACTGGTAAGGGAAGGCAGAGAAGTCGAGCACCTCCATCGGCTAATCAGCCCTCTGAGGATAAGCATACACCTGAAAGTAGGAATATAGTGATGTATAGAACACATAGAAGGGTTATACCAAGAAGCTGATACTGCTTATATTTCCTCGTGGAGACAGTACCAAGCATATTTGGGGAGGCTGACATGTCATACTGGGATTGAGGTATGTATGGGCTACCAATACCCAATGAAAAATGGTATGTTACTAGCACTGATGCACTGGATCTCATTGGAACTCTGTGGTTAAGCTTGCTCAGGCGGGAGAAATCCCAGGACGGGTGACCCTTTTGGGAAGTACCCTAGAAATTTGAAATCTTTTGATTAAAATTTTAGAATTCTGATTAGAAGTTCTTAAATGACATAAAGAATGATTAGAGGTATAGAGATGATGAAGTAAGTATTGATCTTTAATCTGAATTATTTCTATTGCAGTGAGTACTGCCCAGAAAAAAAGTTCATTTGATGGGGTTATGGAAACTCGATGCATAGTAATTGTTTTGAGGTTTATCCGTGCTAAGTAATGATCCTTAGTAACACCTAGTGTTAAAGGAATGGAGATATGATATACGGTGATATATGATAAGTGGTGATTATGCTATATATCGATCCTAGAGGATTCGATATGATGATACTAAAGGTTGAGGATAGGTGTGAATCCGATATAAGCTGAAATAGTGTTTAGGTCAAAATGAGAATCAGGTTGCACTATGGTTCTGATACATGATGGAAGTTTAAACCTTGTGGACCTTGTGGATGGTGTTGAACCTTCAGTAATGTTTAAGGATAATACTTGAATACTGTAAGGGTTAGAATAGGCGCTGTTGATTATGATTTTAGCATGCCTATTAGGTATAATTGGGGGAAATGATTCCCAATTTGTGTGATGTTGAGGTTCTAGAGTTAATGATGAATCTAAACCTAAAAGTTAGATATCTACCCAACATCTAGAGAAGGGTTACCAAGTGAACTGTAACCTAGGAATCGACTATTAAGTTTTGATTCCTTAAGAATTTGAGATGGCCCAGAGCGGGTTAAGGTATTTGAGCATGAATGCCCAAATGATATAGAAATGATTTGGGAGCATAATAGTTAGCTATTGTTGTTGGAAATTGTGCCCTAAGGGCCAATCATTGTATTTTGAACATTGTTATTTAATGAATTTCTCTATTTAGTTATCACATTATTTGCATGTTCACTGTGATAACTGTATCTTTGAATAAATCATAATGATTGTCCTAAATGTCCCTGATCGATCATCTATGCAGGAGCAAAGATGAAATAAGACTAGTATGACTTTGATAAGGCATGGGGATACAAGTCAAAGTCATTGGCACTTGTAGGAGTACAAGGTGTTAGACCAACCCGCTATGAGAAAGCTGCATGGATCAAGTCATAAGCTTATCTCATGTATAACCACATCACTATGCCCTTTGACATGAAATAATCATGGATTCCTATATGAGAGTCGCTAAGCTTTGACCTAGTCAAAAGTCACCTTTGACCGGGTGATGATAAAGGCTACAATCAGGCTTGATAGTTTTCATGCAGAGGAATGTGAATGGTCAAGATGGAATTTGTCCCTCACATTAGTAGAGGGATATTACTGGGCCCCTTGATGAGTGATTTTGAGAAATGTATGACCATACTATGATGGAAAGGAGTTTCAATTTTTACAGTCAGACTACTCAGGGATCGATAAAGTAATGGTCAGGAATAGGAGGATGACATTCTCCATGCCTCATCCTTGATCGAAATATCGTGTGACAAAAGGGACGTGACATGGTTGTATGATAGGTTACATCGTGTTAACGATCCTCATATGAATTGGGTAGTCACAATGTCTTGCTAGAGGCCGCTTGCGACTTGTGGTATTGGCTTACTGCCAACTTCGTATGGGCCTACAGGGTCACACCCAAGAATAGCCCAACACAAGCTATAATGTCCAGATTCATTGAATCTAATATGCGTCTAAGATTCAATGAATACAATGTTTAATATGGGGTAGATGAATTATACACACACACACACACACACACACATGTTATGTGAATATTTAATTGATAAATATTTATATGAGTATATATATATATATATATTTATATTTGGAAAGGAAAATTAATAATATTATATATACATATATGTATTTTTGAAATACATACGTACACACACACAGATATATATATATATATATATATATATATATATATATATATATTATTTGATAATATATATTATGTATGATAATATTACATTATATATATAATATATATTATTTGATAATATATATTATCTATGATAATATTATATTTTATTATTATATTGTGTATATATATGTAGATATTATATGATAATATCTCCTATTTAATTTATAAAGATAAATTAAATATAATTCTTAAATAAATAGGTTAAATTAAAACTGTTGAACAGATTTAATTAAACCAGATTTATTTAATTAGTTTATCAAAACAATTAAGTGTTAATTGATATGATAAAGATTTTCAAAATTAATTAAGATTAATTATAAAAATCCAATATCAATCATAAAATAGATGACCATAACTAATTATAAAAGGTAAGAGCTAGGGTTTTCTATGGATGATGAAAAACTAGAGAGCCGCAAAAAAACCCTAGAGGGGCATTGGAGGTGCTAGCACGCTGCCAGTATTGGGTCTTGTTCGTGTGGATACCAGTAGAGGGAGCTGATCTAAGTAGTCGGCTCCTCAAGATCAAAAAGGAAAAAACTTAAAAAGGTATAACTCTTTCTAACTCGATTTAAATACCATTGATAGATCCGCAATTGGGATTGGTAAACTTTTGCAATTTTAAAATTTTTAATTCTTTCGCTGTGTGCCTACCAATCCCAACAATTATGGCTTTGAGCATAATAGTGTAAACGCTCTTGTATGATGAGCTGGGTTAGAGGAAGAAGTATGATGCCTTCCTGTCTATGATTCCCTGGTAGATTTGATCTGCCTGCCATTCCACAAACTTGAGGTAATCCTAATAATTGATTAGTTGGGGGCAAACAAGGTACTATTAGTGGCTATTGGATTCCCTATAAGACGTGGGTAGATTTCTCCGTGGAGGGAAGTAGAATTATGCGTGGAGTTGGACCGATATTAGAAGTCTACACCAAATGACCCCAGATGAGATGGCAGATTTAAAGAAAGAAAATTGTGGAACTACTAGAGAAGATGAACCTTATAAGATCTGGATTCCCATTATAGTAGTACTTCTATTTAGAGACGACAAACCGGAAAGAGCTACCTACGGAGAATTTTGATAGGAAAGGCTACCTATGAAGAAATTTGATCGAAGAGGGCCACCTACGGAGGGTTTTAACCAAAGGGGCTAACCAGTCAGGTGACTGAGTGAAGTACTGAGTGCAATATCGTAGCGTGGAGCCATCGTGATATCAAACCATAGTATGAAGCCATTGTGATGTTGAACTATAGAGTAGAGCTATTGGGACGCAACTCTAAACGGTGGTACACTGTAATAAGTCCCATATCAGATAGGTTTCCTAGAAAGAAGGGTTATGTAACCCAGTGTATCGCCATGGGGTGCTCCAGTGCCGGTTGATGAAAGAAAGAGTTAGAGCCTGGAATGTATTTAAATACCTAATGAGCTGTGTGTTATGAGGTAATTAGTCTTGATAGGTATTCAGCAAAGATGATGGACCAAATATTATGAACCCATAAGATCTGAGGGACTAGTATGTCCTTAGGCCGGTAGAATGTGATATATTTGAGAATTATTGCTAGCGGAAGCTTGAGGTGGTAAGTCTCGATGTGAAAATTTGCATAAGGTGATATCCCTGGGCCGTAAGACCTGTGTGCCTAGCGTAATGGTTGTTTCCTAGCATAGTGATATTGGACTAGTGTGTCCAGAGTACACCCTGAGGCTGAAAGAGCATTCAAACTGTACCAAGTTATAGTTGAGGTGGTAAGCTCTGAGATGCCATTACATGGGGGTAATTCCCTCCTGAGCAGTAAGGCTGAAATACCCAGCGCTATAGAATAGAATGAGCCGTAAGGCTTGATATGCTTAGAGTATGATCCAGGCAAAGTCCCAAATACACTGTAAGGCCTCTGAACCCAAGCATTGTGAGAATGGACTAGTGGATTTTGTGTTGAATACTACACACTGGGTACAGAATGAATAGAAATGTTATATGGTGATTACTGAAAACTATCTGAGATTTTATTGAGAGTACAATGAGCCTACATAAGAAAGGGATAGACTGCATATCTAGGGATAATTCCCCAAGGTACACATAGTACCATATGATGTTCAAAATTTTGAGGACGAAATTTATTGAATGGGGGGAGAATTGTAATATCCTAAATTTTGGGCCTAGAGACTTGAGGATAAGCCTGTGTCAAGAAAATGAATAAACCCAATTTAGGAAGAGTCCCAAGAATGATGATATATAGAAAGACTTTAAGGGACTATTTGATTCAGCCTTACTGGGCAGCGGGCCTATTATATGTAGACAGTAAGATCAAAGTGTCAGTGCAGATGTGCAAATGACACATATACGGTGCCATTGGGTTAGTAGAAAGACACCACCCAGCTATGCCATAAGGTAATGGACTGATTAGTTAGGGAAAATAGGCCAGTGTAGGGTTCACATGCCATTTTCAGGGAAGACATGTGTACCCTGCGTTTTTAGAGTGGATGCCGGTATGTGGCACCAAGCAAGGCCATTGCATAAATATAATAAGTTTTTGAAAAAACTAAAATTTTGAAAAAATTATAAATAAGACTTTCAGCAGCAACCTTAAAGTCCCCACTGAAACACTGTTTCAGGGGTGACACAAGAGAGTCGCCACTGAAAGTTATATCTTTAGTGGCGACAAAATATGTTGCCGCTGAAAGTCTATACTTTCAGTGGCGACACTATTGTCGCCGCTGAAAGTTATACCTTTAGCGGCGACAATATAATGTCGCCACCGATTGTAACACTTTCAACGGTGACAAAAGTGTCGCGGCCGAAAGTTTATATTTTTAGCGGCAACACTTTTGTCGCACACTCTGACTTGGTGTTATTAGACGGGCCTCAATATGTGTGTCACAATCTCAAACAAAACTCGAGTAGAATCTTGGGTAGACACCGATAAAGTAACTTTAATAAAGTAAGTTATGATATGTAATGATTACCCTACTTTTGTGTTGGACAAACAAGAAGGTGACACAAGTCCCTTAAAGTACACACACTTATGACAAGTACCATCCCTACTTTTTGGTTGGCACAACTAGAAGTGACACTTATCCCTCATGATGAAGTGTCTTTTTTTCCTTTTGTGTTGGCATTCTAAGATGATGACATGTGGCACAGAAGTTAGGGGAATGCACCGGCCTCTAGTCAGGTTACCTTTTGGATTAGCGATTGGAGCCTTCAAAAGCAGCTTTTTACTCATGATTTATGGTATATGAGGTAAGTATGTAAGAGGAGTGTTGTCTCGACTTACATGCATAAGCACTTTTGGCCCTCCCAATCGCCCAACCAAACACACTAACTTTTTCAAACACCAAACTCAGGAGCCGGTGAAAATCATTAGACACTTACTTTCCCTGATAAAAAGGACGGCTAAAAGCTCGAGAAAAGAGACGGGATACACTTTATTAAAGTAAGTGACACATGTCACTAAATCACTGGTTCATCGATAAATTGCACTACAAAAAATTGACACATGGCAATCACTTTTTCAAGACCATTAAAGGCCATGAAATTCGACCATTATCATAAAAAAAATTAGAAAAATGCTACAAAAATGGTTAGAGGAGAGATGAAGATGAATAGTGATTTTTTAAGACTTTAATCCACCAAAATACTATCAAATCAGTGTTTCCTCCAAAAATACCCTTCACAAACCTTCTTCTACTCATCCCGAGCTTTATTTCTATGGTTTTGGAATTTATTTTTAAGGTGTTTTGTTAATACCCTGAATTTTGGGAAAAGAGGCTTGAGATTTAGCCTGGATTTAATGGACTACTAGACCCCGGTTTGGCAAATGTCCAAGTGAGGAATGATATTTTTCTCAAAATTCCTTAATATCTTTGGGTATTAAAATGGAAATAAAAGGTGAGGGAAAAATAGTAATTTTGCCAAAAGATGAGAAATGATGATTTTCCCTAATATTCCCTATGATTTGAGTTGGATGGGAATTAAAAGGAGGGAAATGACTACTTGGTGATTAATAAGCCCAAGTGGGTGAATTATTATCAAGTAAAGTCAATAAGCGGAGAAGCTTAAGACTTCAGTTGACCACTTGAGGTGGTGTAATGAGATAATTTGAGAGTGAATTATACTCTCTTATTTTTCATTAATATTGGTGGAATGATGAAGGAAAAGAGAAAGAAAACTTGTTGTGCAAGAAATGAGATAGGTGGACTAATTGAGTAAATGCCACTTGGATGATTTTAATTAATCATCATCCTTCATCATTTTTTTCCTTTCTTTCCTGCGTTCAGATTAAAAGGGAAAAGAATGAAAGAGAAACAGATTAAAATGAGAAATTAGAGAGAACGAGAAAGAGAACGGAGAAAGAACGAGAACACAGAAGAGAGAGAGGAGAGAGAAAAAACTGTTATTCGCCGAAACTTGACCGAAACGGCGTTTTCTCTCCGAGTACCCAATACAAACATTACTCCACTAATCCTGAGCTTTGATTCTATGGTTTCAGATTCTCGTTTGGAGATGGTTGGTGCCATCTCACCTGCCGGAGCGTCGCCGAAATTCCAAACCGAATTTAGAAGCGTGTAGAGGTAAACGTAAGCTTCCTTTCTACCATTTCGGTTTGTCATTTGGATGAGTATTTTGGAAGTAGTGTACTATTCATCTCTCATTCTATTCATGTTTTGGGGGATGAAATGATGTCCAATAAATGTCTAAATGGCTAATCATGTAATAAGAAGTAGAAAGGAAGATATTAAGATAAAGAAAAGGAAGAACCGACACAACTTTCCTAAGAACTCTATAATGGTTTCCCTATATGTTTTATGAGGGAAGAGTTGGAATTTTATCGATTGGATGATTTCATTGAGTAGGGTTCATGTTGAAGAGAAAGTGAGAAAAGGCCTAGAGGGTGAAATGACCAATTTACCCTTTTAGCTCTACATAGGGGCTATTAAGGGGTATTTTTGTCATTCGGCCCTGAATTTGACTGATATGAAGTCGTAAATAGATTCTACACGTGAAATTGTGTAGTATTGGCCCATGTTGCAATTTCTGTAAAAGTACAGTCGGGCTGGGCTTCCGGGGGTATTTTGGTAATTTAGCATAATTGGGCTAAGTTATCAACTAATACGAGTCTAGAATGTTATAAGAATGAGTGATGACTCATGTATTGAATGTTTGGAATTCTAGGACTCGATAAAGGACGGTGCCCGAACCGAAGCAAAGACGAAGGATTGAGGACGGAGGTGAAGTCCGACAGGTAGTGAACTTACATTACCTGCATGTATGTGATATGTATGTCTTGCATTGATTATGTAAATGCTTTGCCTATTTGTGTGGAGCATGTATGATTGGTTGAAGCTTTGTTATATTTGTGCAATGGCCATATGTATGTCATAACATTGAGCACGCATCATGTCATTATGTTGGCATGAAATAGTGTAGGCAATTATGTCATGCATTCATATTTATCTGCCATGCATAGTGGTACTGTTCGTTACTGAGATTCTCTCGAATCTCACTCCTCCCAAACAACCATTTCAGAGAGGTGGAAGAGTGCCTGGAGAAGTGCACGGAGGAGATATGGAAACTTGAAGTGAAGAGTAGACTGTAGTGCAGGGCACTACAATTTGTGTTTCATATATGCATATATATGGATGTATGTGTATGTATAAATGTTGTATAAGCAGAGAACCGCTCTTGTGTAATTAATGAGAACGGCTTTTAGTTTATTTATATATTCGTTCGCATACTCTGATTTAATGGAACTAAGAGCCGATGAGGTAACGAAAGAAGGGTGTTTCATTTTGTGACATCTCGCTGGATGAAGTACTATCGGATTTTAGAACCGGTTGTGGAAATGGGTAGAGGTAAGTGTAGGCTTCATTTTGAACCGATTGATTTGTTGTTTGGGTGAGTTTTCATGAGGGTTGAGGTACTATTCATTTTTAACTAGGTGGTATTTTTACAATTTAATCATGGTTTAATAATGTTTTCATCGTTAAATGATGATTTACGATGATATTGGACCAAGTTGTTGGACAAAATTTTGTTTTGGTGTTTCTATTGAAAATGGGTTCTATTCGGTCAAAATGTTAAGGGATGAAACTTTGTGTTTTTGATTATTTTAACATTACCATTGTGTTTAGAATGGAAAATTATGTGGTAAAGCAAGTGGTTATAATTTTTGGATAATTATACATGATTTTAGAATTTTTGGAAGTTGGATGACCCTGCTGCCAGATTCGATTTTATGGAGCAGAGTTGTTGTGATGTTTTTTTTAAGTAGCCAAATATGGTCCAAACTTTATGAAATTTTACATGATGAAATTAAACATCCTGGGCTTTATTTAGATAGGTAATATGACACAATTAGACTAGTGGATTGAGAAATATGATTTTTCAAATTTTGATGTTGATTCTAGAATGAAATATGTAGCAGTCTGGTTCTGTGTCGGTTTTAAATGGGAAAATAATGTCAAAAAATTTTGAAACTTTCCAGCTAAAAGTATACATTCCAAGATTTAATTTGATATATCATTTGTATCATTTGGATATGTATGTTGGAAGTTCTACATTTTTAAAATTTGGTCTAGAAAAACTGGTGAATTCTGGGGAAGTGATCAATAAAGAGAGATACTATATTGATATACATCCATAAGTGTAATGATTATATTTTTACATGAAACTAGACTAATCAGGGGTCACATAACCTTTAGAATTATCACAATTTAACTCTGTACAATTAGTTATGAATTTTCTAATATTGAAGAAAACTCGGGAAGATTTAAGTAAATATGCGAAAATAAGAAAAATGTAATGGCACTAAGTAATTATGATGAACTTTAAGGGTGAAGTTAACCAACTTGGGATAGTTAGACCACTTTGACCTTACTTTTGACTTAGTGTTTTAACTCTAATGACAACTAACATAAGTACTTGGATTGTAAGATAATTGGGCCAAGTAATAATTTGTTGTCCGTAATTCTAATTATAGGATCTAACAGCTGTCCGAAATCTAAGATATGCCCAAGCTCAGAGAAACAATTGGATATTGCTCAAGGGAAGCGACTAGATAGTAAATTTGTCTTTTTATAAGATACAGTACATATTTGTGGTTTCATCATAAATTTTTCTGACATATCTTGATTATACAGGGTGGTCACTATGGGCCTATTGCACGGGTGGAAGCTGAGGCCATTTAATTTTTTTTGTGATGCACGAGTAGATACCTGGGGCCTATTGCACGGGTAACACTCGTGGCCTTGTGAGATACCTAGCGCTATGGTGATGTGTTGAATGTTGTTGTGATAATTCTGTTATATAATGACTGTGTGGCATGCTCTGTGATTTTGTATCTATATGATCGACTACCTGTTACTACTAAAATTCTTTTGAATCTCACCCTTTCCTATAAAAAAATTTACAGTATAGGCTGGTAGTTCAAAGGGAAAGAAGGTAAACACAGACAGCTGCGCTAGAGGATAAAGTTGTAGAATTTACTTTCTCTGTTAGTTGTCTGTTTTTGGTATTTTGGATATTTTGGGGAATGTATATGATGTATATAGCTATGTAAACCTGACGATAGTACAATGATAGAATCAATAGTACTGGTAGCTTAGTAAGTGGATGGTAACTTAATAAAGAAATGACTTAGCTAGATAACACTTCCGAACGATAAAGAAACATAAACTAACAAATGTAACGTGAGACTTAAGCATAGACACGCTCGCATACTCTAATAAAAAATGTAAGTGAGTACTAATGAGTTCTAGTAAAGAAGTGAATGTTTGTGAAAAATATTTGAAAAATTCTTATCCCACATGAAAAGCCCACTCAATCCCAGGTTCAACTCCTAAGATAAATTTGGGATTTACGAATGATTTTGGAAGTCTGCTTAATCCAGAACCGAATCCTAGTTTTACAACTGATTTCACTACTCTTTTACACTCATCTGAGTCTATTGGATATAAGGTACTATAAGCCGCTTTTCCTTGCTAAATAAATTTCATTTAAGTAAAGGGATGAGATTCTAGCGAATCTCAGTAGTAACAGACAATCAATCATATAAAATGTGAAAAGTAAACATGCAATGCAACATATATGATGCAACAAATAACTATGATATGCATATGTTTGTCAAACAATGTTGGGTATCAAATGGCGATTTTGTCTAGATCAAAATGGACATCTGTCCCTACTTTCCAATCAGTGATCACATTGTAATTTTGCTTGGCGTTCAGATACAAAAACTATTTGTACCCTACTGATCTTACTGCATGCTCAATTCATAATCATATACTATTATGAACCCTACTTGTAACATTTTGGTGCAGATGTTGTTTGCCCGTACTTTCTACTAGCCTACTTAGACTGGGTACCTACCAGTTAAAGAGGTACTTGTGCTTTTCCCTCAATGTGCATGGTATTTATGCTTTTCCCATACCCAGCTCTAGGAATTACCGTGATTCACATGTCATTGCACATAACATGGCAAACAATGCATATTAATAATCACATAGAATATGAGAGAAAGAGTTACTACCTTACACCTTTCCTGGTCTAACTATTATTGATCCTTGGTTTCTGGTCCAGCTCGATAGATATCAAATCCTAAAATTATCAAAATTGGTTACAAATAAATTATTACTCATTCATACCTTATTCTAAAATTTATAGGTTGGTTATCTTTAGTCAAAAACACATAATTACCAAAATACCCCTAGGGAACCCAATCTAATTCCATTTATACTCGGTATATTTGTACTTTTCTAAACATTCACTAGTGCAGAAAAGACTTTTTACATGTGACGGAAATGACTTTTTACACCTAACATAAAACACGTGTAGAAACAGTAGGTGTAGAAAATCCAGACTTTCTACATGTGTCGTATGTCACGTGTAGAAAGTCACACTTTCTACACCTGACCTACCGCATCAGGTGTAGAAAGTCTGAAAAAATGGAGACTTTCTATACATGACCTATTATATCAGGTGTAGAAAGTCCCTATTTCAGCCTTTCTACACCTGACTTTAGAGGTCACGTGTAGAAAGTCCAGACTTTCTACACTTGACCTCTTACATCAGGTGTAGAAACTCATTTTTGAAAAAAAAATAATTTTTATTTAAAAACAATTTACAACGAAACTAATGTATGTGAAATATCAAATTCCATTTAAAATATTAAAAAAGTCATATGAAGGTACATAAACTTGGCTTCATTTTTACAATGAAATTGTACAATTAAAGTCAAACTCAATACCAAGTAGTGACAATACAATTCAACATGTCTAATACCAAATAGTAGTTATTAACTTTACAGGTTTAACATTACACTCACAAGTTTGTGATCTCTAAAAAATAAGTTGCCCAACGTGTGCGAACATCATCAATGTCCTCTTCAGAAAATGCATCCGTAATGTCAAACATCTACATATTTGAAAATAAAAAATCATATGCATCAATTTAATAACAACGAAATGAACTTAATAAAACAAATATAATTAAATACAATTACCTCTTCTGTAAATTCTGTACTACCCAAGAGGATGATGTTTAACATGTGCCTCATCACATAATATCCACAAGCCTTATTCCCCTTTTGACGACGGCACTATAGAAGAACATGCATTTTATTATATTAAATATATATATATATATATATATGTGAACAAGATAACTATATTCATAGAAGGATAGATTGAAACTATTTACCTTTGGTTGTAACTAGATAGTCTCCCTAAGCTGGTGTGTATGCTTTTTCTTAACTACTCTTTGGTACATTTCCATTGCCCTGTAGAAAAATATATAAAATAGGGTACATTATCTAAAAAACTTACATATTGCAAATAAAAAGTCATTGTCAAAGTATACTTACGTGTCCATCATTTTCTTCAAATCCTTTCCTGGATTATAATGTAATGAACATAAAAGAACAACGACATTTAGCTCTGGGCATAGAACCACTAATTGCCAATGAGTGCTGCAAAAAGAGGTATGAATTATATATATGTACAAAAACAAGGTATCAATTACAAACTTTTTCTTACTCGTTAACATATGGCGCTAGGTAGCACTCTTTTCCATCTTCACATAGCCTCTGCCGAAGGTATGACTCTCTTATGGTGGAAGTGTTCCCTTTTTTCTGGATGTGAATCGGGTAAAGGAATCCAAACTTGCCACCATTCCCTGATAAAGTATAAAGGCGATGGAGGTACCTACAATAATTAAAGCATGCATGTCAGAATCAAAAGTTGAATACTTAGTAATATTATTAAAAATATACCCACATCATAAACAAGTGAACGTGCGGTATGGTAATCTGATCCTTCGTTAAAATCCTAGCTATATCCTCCTGTTCGATATGCACAAACATGTCCCTCTTACTCACAACGTCTGGATCCATCGTCAATACTTTAGTTGAGAAGGATCCGTCAAACGCCAGCATACACAGACGTTGAAGCGGTTTCTCCTGGTTTTGGGTCTGCGGTTGGGGATGGCATTGTGGAACCACTTCATTGGATGGGGTAATTTGCTAAATAAAAAAAATTTATAGAGTTAGTAATAATTGCAAGTTATAAATTAAAAATATGAAAAAATTGAAACATATCAAGAAGACAAATAATTTCATACTTTAGTACGAACTGCAGCAAGAACTACTCGGACTAGTCTCTTTGGCCACTGAAGGAAAGTTTTGAGGGCTTCACCCACAATCTTCACCTCATCATTCGGAAATGGAACAGGGGCATATGGAATTTTTGCCTCTCCAATCACCACTCTCACTTCGTCATCTTTCATTCGCTCGTGGTGGACGGTTGGCCCCAAGTTTTGTATTGCGCCAAGTGCTACTAAGCGTCTATCAGGGTCCTCCAAATATAATTCACAAGGTTCACTGTCTTTTTGGACTCCAGAATCCTCTGATATACGGCCAAGAACACAACTCCCATTTGTACTTTGAACTGCAGGAGAATGAGTCGGATGGATAGTTGTGTCTTGTCGTGAGCTTAGGATGCTCATCATTTCTTCCTTTAATTGTAACATCTGGGCGGCCGTTTTCTTCCTTTTATTCTCTAAAATCACTTGCATCTGCTTCCTTTCATTCTCTAGCATCAATTCCATCTCTTGCTTAGTGACCATTCCCGTGGTGGCATAACGTGTATTTGCTCCAAAGTAGTCTCTTATGCCTACTCCTCGACCAACACCCCTAACATGACCACCATGGTCCGGAGTCCCCATGGCAACCGTCAAGACATCATCCCTTCCCTGTGGAATGAAGGCTCCCTGAGCACGTTCTAGTTGAAGTTGATCCTATAGTATATAAATAAAAAACATAATTAAAAATGTAACTATACAACGTAACAAATAAAATAATAAGGATTGACGTTAAATTACTTACAATTCTTTCACCAATCACGCGTGCCTTCTCGCTCATATACTCTCTAGTCTTCCTTCGACGTGCAGCCCTCCACTTTTCTTCACGCGATATTGGAGATGGTGGAGATATAATGGTAGATGGATCAACTGAGCCTCTTCATATCGCCTCTTCTGCTTCTCCTTCATCATTTCTTCTTCGAGCTTTTCATAACCCCCACGAGACAATCTGTGGGGGCAATCATTCTTTCTACCACTCGCTATAGCTTTATCCGTTTTTATCTTTTAATAAGAAACCAACAAATCATTAATCGATAAAATTAAATGAGAATAAAGTAAGTAACTAATTAAAGTGAATAAAAACTAACCAAGGCTTCTGGTGTAGTCCTCATCCTGTAAAATTCTTTCCATGTATCTTCATCAAGAAATGTATACTCTGCACAAGGATTAGGAGGATTCTTACCCTCTGCTACCTCGACATGCACAAATCTTTTAGTTAGCGAGGTCTTGAAGGCCGTCCAACGCTCCGCACAATATGATAACAATTTATCCTTTAAGACTTGACTGGGAGGAACGTCGTAAGTAAGCTGTGAAGTCATTATATTAGTTAGTAACATGAATAAATGTAATAGTTACAAAAGTTAATAGGTGTATAGTGTTGTACCGCTATAGTGTTCCAAATCTTATCCTTGACAGATTCATCCACTTGATTCCAATCCTTAATCGTTATGCTAGGCTTGCTACGTGCTTGGAGGGCAACAAAGCTAATAAACTTGCTCTTGGTAGGCCCGATTGGTCTCCATTGCCTATCAAATTCAATCGGTATTTTCTGGTCATCCGCGCGACTCTTGGTCAATTCTTTCAGGGTCGTGCCACGTCTACCCTTTTTTTCCCCTGACCAGACTGGCTGCTATGCCCAGAATGAGTATCATCAATATTGGGGGAATCCCTCTCCATGTTCCTGTTTGACAATGAAATAAGGTAAGTAATTGAAAATCCAAGATACATAATCAATGAAATACGATTACTAACTTTTGATTAAAGTCCGTCAAATAGGAGCAAATATATTCTCCCATATCCCTTCATGGTGGTCAGTTCTTGTGGCATGTATGTCATCTACTTCATCTTCATTTAATTCAGGCAACCCTGACGAGAAACATGGAGTCTCAGAAACATCAGAATTTAATTCCTTATTATCATCACTGTGAACTACAGTTTTTCCTTGGAGAACAACGGATCGACTTTTATTTGTTGGATCAATTACATAAACACTTGTTTTGCATGGGCTGCTAAAATAAAGGGCTCCTCATTGTACTTTAATTTATTAAGATCAACTAATGTAAATCCATACTTATCCACTTCAACACAATTATTATCAATCCACTTGCATTTGAAAATTGGGACTCTAAATTTAGTATAGTCAACCTCCCAAATCTCTTCAATAACCCCAAAATAAGGCATAGCTGCTAACTTTGGCTTTTTGTCTTTTGAACTGGAAAAATGCATGGATTCAGCCACAACCATAACTCCACTGTTTTGAACAGTACTCTTGTCATCCAGGGATTTCGTATAGAAGGAATACCCATTGACATCATATCCACTCCAACATATGACATTAAAGTTAGGACCCAGTGCCAACCATTTTATAGTTTGAGAAACACTATTATCATTGGCTACTTGTTTTTTTAACCATTGTGGGAAAGTCTTGTTATGCTCAAGCAATAACCTTTGCTCAGTCATGCGACCATGTTGTGCCCTTATAATTTCTTTGTGCATAAATATATAATCTTAAACTTCATCGGTGTTATTTAAAATGTATAAGTGTGCTAGTAACACTGCATCATGATCGATATTAGTTTTCAATGTTACCCCACGTGTACCCTTACCTAATAATCTGTCCTCATGACGAGATTTAGGGAGCCCAATAGCTTCTTCATTTGACAAGTAGTCGGAACAAAACTCAATAGCTTCTTCGGCAATATATCTTTCAACCATGGAAGCTTCAGGCCTGTATGGATTCTTCACATACCCTTTAAGAATTTTCATGTATCTCTCAATTGGTTACATCCATCGTAGATAATCAGGGCCGCACAACCTGATCTCTCTCACTAAATGAATAATTAGATGTGTCATGATATCAAAAAATGAAGGAAGGAAGAGCATCTCAAGCTGGCACAAGATAATAGCAGCATCCTTTTCTAGTTCATCTAATTTATCGGGGTTAATCACTTTATTGGAGATGGCATGGAAGAAGAAGCACAGTCTAGTTATAGTATGTCTCAAATCATCAGGCAATATGCCCCGAATAGCCACGGGAAGTAGTTGTTGCATTAAGATGTGGCAATCATGAGATTTTAAGCCCACTAATTTCAAATCTTTCATCGACACAAGCTTTTTAACATTTGAAGAATACCATTGAGGCACTTTGACACCATGTAAACAATCACAAAAGCTTCTTCTCTCAAGCTTCGACAAGGTATGAGAGGCTGGAGGTAGATAAGTCCACTGACCTTGTAGCTGTGGATGTAACTCATCTCGTATTCCCATTTCAATCAAGTCTAATCTTGCATTGACACCATCCTTTGTCTTGCCCTTTATATTGAGAAGTATCCCAATAATACTATCACATATATTTTTCTCGACATGCATCACATCAATACAGTGCCGCACATCAAAACTTTGCCAATATGGAAGATAAAAAAATATGGACTTCTTTTTCCATATATTTTTATCAGCTGCACTCTTCTGCGTCTTTCCAAAGATAACATTGATGTCTTTCACCCGTTGATAAACTTGCTCTCCAGTCAATGGCACTGGAGCATCTCTATACTCTTGATAGCCATAAAAAGCTTTCTTTAATCTACGATAAGGGTGATTTTGTCTGAGAAATCTCCGGTGACCAAGGTAGACTGTCTTCTTTCCATGCCTAAGTTGATGGTGGCATGTGCCTGCTTCACAAATTGGACATGCTTTGTGTCCCTTAACACTATACCCAGATAGGTTTCCATATGTAGGGAAGTCGTTTATGGTACAGAAGATCATGGCACGCATATTGAACACCTCTTTTCGATTCGCGTCAAACACATCCATACCTATCTCCCACAACTCTTTCAAGTCTTCGATCAAAGGGACTAGGTAAACATCAATGTCATTTCCTGGCTGCTTTGGACCCGAAATCACCATAGACAACATAATATACTTACGTTTCATGCACAGACGAGGAGACAAGTTGTAAATCACTAACAGAACAGGCCATGAACTATGAGTACTGCTAAGACTGCCATAAGGATTCATGCCATCAGAAGATATCCCAAGCCTGAGGTTTCTTGGCTCATTTCCAAACTCAGGAAACATCTCATCAATTTTCTTCCATTGAGGAGAATCGGCTGGATGGCAAAGCTTCCTATCCGATATTCTCTCATCTGCATGCCACCTTAAGTTCTTTGCATCATTCATATTAGCAAATAATCGCTTGAACCTTGGTTTCACTGGAAGATACCATAACACCTTCGCAGGAGGGCCTTTAGTAGTCTCGACAAAGTCTGTATCATAATTCCCTTTTAATTTGTACCGTGAAGCACCACATTTTGAACACTTATGCTCCCCTTCGAACTCTTCTCTATATAATATACAATCGTTAGGACAGGCATGTATCTTTTTGTACTGCAGACCCAAGGGACACAACATTTTCTTTGCCTCATAGTAACGGTTGGGTAATTCATTACCTTCTGGAAGCATATCTGTCAACAACTCAAGCAATTCTGTAAAACTCTTGTCACTCCACCCATTCCTTTCTTTCAAGTGGACTAATCTCACCACAGCTGACAACAACTTGAATTTTGTACATCCTGGGTATAAAGGCTTTTCTGTATGACTAGACAAGTTATCATACACATGTGATCGCTTAAAGGCCTCTTCGCCAATATCACGAATCATGTCCTCTAGTCGATCATCCATGTCCACATCAACTTCCACCTCTTTAGATACACTCAGCTCTTCTACTAATTCACCATGCCATACCCATCGTGTATAACTCTTCAAGAACCCATCACAAATCAAATGCTCTCTTATTTCTCTGACACATAGTTGCCTCAAATTTAAGCAATTTACACAAGGACAATAAAACTTCCCAGATTTATCACCACCAGCATTTCTTATAGAAAATTCCAAAAAATTCTTCACCCCATTATCGTACTCATCACTAGTTCGTCTAGCATAGATCCAGCTACGATCCATATGTGTAAATAAACTTCAACACAAAATGAAATTGTTTAAAATTTTGTATTCAAATTATAGGAGGACTATTGAAGGACAAGGAATGAAGGAGGAATAAAATTATAGAGATAAGAACAAAAGGGTCTCTCTAGTTCGAATAAACAAAAGAGGAAGCAAAGCACATGCAAAGTGAAACCACTTGTGTATTTGTGTTCAACCAGCAAGCAAGTCATCAAACTTAACCAAAATCAAGAGGTTGGTGTCTATTAGCTACAACACGTGTGGGAATAGAAAAGTAAAGGAGGGAGGCTACAAGTAATTCGATTAATAGGTGGCGTTGGAGTAAGAAACATAATCTAGTCAAAAAGGAAGCAAAGCACATGCAAAGTGAAACCACTTGTGTGTTTGTGTCCAACCAGCAAGCAAGTCATCAAACTTAACCAAAATCCAATTTTTTTTTTCAGAATCCAACCATGAATGATGAGAAGATAAGGTAACGAGTCAGATTCAGATATATCAGTTTGTTGATGTTAACTCTTAATCAGACTTCACGTGATTCAGATATATCAGTTTGTTGGAGAGGAAAGGAAAGCTCAGATACAATAAGGGCACAGCCGCAGACTCACAAAGCCACACTAACTCATCTGGAAGTCAATGTTGAGGTATGAGCTATGTGCTGCATCTGGAAGTTTATTTAGCTAGTTTTTCCCCTTACATTTTGTTTTGTCTCTGAGCTAGGGTATGATGTGCGAGGGATGTGCAGATAGTGTGAAGAAACTTCTAGAGAGTCGAGTAAGTTTATTGATTAAGGCTTGGTTTCGATAGAATTTCTTCTTGTAGTGCATTGACTTTAATAATAAAGAAGGTGTTCTGTCAAGTCTATACCAGTAGCGATGTAATTCCATGTGCATCTGACATTCTAGTCCACTACATGACATGTTTTTATGCGCAAACATAGACTAGATGTGAAAAAGATGGTGCTTACGGATATCAAAGCTGCACACAGTTCTTTCAAGTTACAGAATTCTTCTAGATTTAATTACCATACCTGTACTTATGTCCTTATGATGATTAAGAAAATGAATTTGGATATAAATTGTAGTGGATTCATCGGTTGAGCTAATTCAAGGTGTAAGGAGTAAGGTTTTGATTGATAGTGATGCAAGGATATTTTTTGTACGCACTATAGATGGAAATATGGAATAAAAAGATTAATTTTTTCCTTTTGAATGGAAATGCGAATCATATATTGATCAAAAGAATTATGTACCAAAGTATACAAGATTAATTCCTTCCATCATCAACTATACTGATAATATTCTCAAGCAGCATATCACTGTCGTTACTAGTAAGAACTATAGAATTGGACCTATCCTTTACAATAAAAGATCCATTCGCATTAGGCATAAGCATGTTAATATTATATTTTCAGCTATCTAAGGCTCTGTTCTATACTCTCTTATTTTTTTATTATTGTTAATGGACAGCCTCAGGTATCATCTGCTAGTGTAAATCTAACCGAAAAAATAGCAACAGTTTGGCCAGCACCTGAAGCAAAAACTGAATCAAATTGGCATAATATATTCGGAGGTGGACTTGCCGAGCATTTAACTAACTAACTGAGGATCACCTGGCCGATGTAGCTGATAAGCAGTCGCCCAGATTGATGATCGGAGAATAATGAAGATGGTGACGGAGAGTCAGAGCCGATAGAATGAAAGAGTGAAATTCTGAAATGGGAAACAGCAACGAACCGTCAGAAGTCGGATCTCAAAAATCTGAAGTCAAAAGTCGGAATAGAGACTGGAGATGGAGAGGAAAGGAAAGCTCAGATACAATAAGGGCACAGCCGTAGACTCACAAAGCCACACTAACTCAGAAGGCTACAAATTGAGAGTATATCTGGCGTCATTTTAAGGTTAGGCAAACGCTTACGACGGCGATACAGCAACAGCGTCCAAACACAGACGCTGACGGCGGCGACGGAGAGATAAGCCTGAACTCTCGCGGCAGAGTGTAGGTAATGGGTTGGCAGATGAGCGTGAAAGGGAGGGAGGAATTGGAGCTAACTGGCGGCAAAAGAAAATGAGGAGAAAGACGCGCGCTGGGTATTTTTTAGGGGGATACTACACCGGTTATATCAGAACCGGTGTAGAAACTAACTTTCTACACCGGTTCAAAACACAACCGGTGTAGAAACTAACTTTCTACACCGGTTCAAATACAACCGGTGTAGAAAGTAACATATTCTATACCGGTTATTTTACAACCGGTGTAGAATATGCTGACTTATTTTATAAAAAAAAGTTAAATGCTTATTCTACACCGGTTCTAATTTAACCGGTGTAGATTAGATAACTTTCTACACCGGTTTTAATTCAACCGGTGTAGAAAACTTGGATTTATTTTAAAAAAAAATTCTTCTTCGTTATATTTTTTTGTTTAAGTAAATTAAGTAATTTTTGAATTAAATTAATTTCATTTTTTTAATGGAAAAAAATTTTAAATTTATTTTCTACACGTGTTGTCATTTCAACACATGTAGAAAGTCCTAAAATCTTAATTTATTTACTAAAATGCCACTGGTCACACTTTCTACACGTTACCTGTTTCGTCAGGTGTAAAAAGTAGGTCTAAATCCGTGATTTTGTACTAGTGATTATGACTCAGGCTATTTCTACACAATTTCATATGTAGAATCCATTTTTTCCTTATTTTTGACAAATTCATACTACATTTCTAGTTTTACCCTTGACAGCTACCAATTAGGGTTTTAGGGGCAAAATTGTCATTTCACACCCTAAAACCTTCATACTCCATAATTCACATGTTCCCTATAAAATTTTATATTCTAAACACAATGGAACCATAAAAAACTCATAATTCCAGCTCTAACCCTATCAACTCCAACTTGCTAAAATCTGGGAAATTTTGGAAAGTAAGAGAATTTTATTATTTCACTTGTTTAACCACCTCCTGTTCACTTATAATCTCATGCTTAACCCCCTTAAACACCATTTGAATGTGATTAGTGTTAGTTTGGGTAGTATCTTCCCTTTAAGGTTTAAGCATCCCAAATCACAAGATTCACTCAAAACAAACCAACAATCAACCACAACAACAATCACAACCTTGAATCCAACAAGAAAATCAAAGTTTTATAGCTTACCTTTGTTTTCCTTCTCTTCTCTCTCAAATTCGTCCCCCTCTCTTCTTCCTTTCCTTGACCTTGAGCTTGCTATATGTGTGATTCAAGAAGGCATGAGAGTTAAAAAGGTGTTTCCATGAATTAGAAGACAATAACAAGGGAAAATTACAACCAAACTCACCCTTTTGCTTGTTGAACCCTTATGCCTTCTCTCTTGTTCTTGTGTTCTTCAAGACTCTCTCTCTCTCTCTTTATTGTTCTCTTATACTGGCTGAAATATGGCCAAAGGGTGATGAAATAAACCCTTATATTTCCACCTTCCACCTCCTTTCATTTTATCATTATTTTATTGTAAGCTTAATACATTTGGCAAATTTTTGTGAAATCTTTTTCCACATGGCTTCTTTTCATTCCAAATGTCCATTTAGGTGGAAAATTTCATGCATCCTCATGCTCCTTCTCCTTGACCGACTTTCCCTTAATAATTAAAGTAAATTATTAGATTTTATTTTATTTATCCAAATCACCATTTTGCCCTTACATTTTCTTGAATTTTTGAAGCAATTGTCATTTTCTTCTTCTCTTTTCTACTTGGCCAACTTTTTACAATATTTTGGATCCAAAAATTATGCTCTTCCATACTTTATTTTAGGCCTCCATGTTAGGCTTTTTTCAAGATAAAAATTGGGCTTTAGATCTTTCTTGGCCAAAATTTCATATAATTACTATTTCCACTATTTTGGCTACTTCAAGTGCACCAAAATTCACTATTTTATTCCATTAAATATAATTAAACAAACATGGAATTTTGGTGATTAAATTTGGGATATTACAACTCTACCCCAGTCAATAAAATTTTGTCCCCAAAATTTGCTACATAAACATATTCAAAAACTTTGGGTAATGCTTCCACATGTCTTCTTCCATCTCCCAAGTAGCTTTTGTAGGAGATAACTCTTTCCAGACCACTTTTACAAATGGAATACTCTTATGCCTTAGTTTTTTTTCTTACTGATCAATAATTCGATTAGGCTCAACCTCAAATGTGAGATCTTCTTGCATATATATATCCTCATATTCGATTACATGCTTAGGATCAGGTTGATACTTCTTTAATTGGGATACATAGAAGACATCATGCAATCAACTCAAATTTGGGGGTAAAGATATCCGATACGCTATTGGCCCAATTCTTGATAAGATTTCGAAAGGACCAACATACTTAGGGCTTAATTTCTTCATTTTTAATGCCTTACCAATCCCGGTAATTAGTAAAAGCTTCAGAAACACATGATCTCTAACTGCAATCTCTAAAGGTTTTCACCTTTTATTAGCATAACTCTTTTGTCTGCTTTGAGCAACTAGCAATCTTTGCTTATTCAGTTTAATATGTTCTGTCATCTGATCAACTATATCCTACCATACATCTTTCTCTTAGATAGCTCTGCCAAGCATATTGGCGATTGGTATTTCCTTCCATATAGTACTTCATATGGAGCCATTTGAATGCTCAAATGATAGTTGTTGTTATATGCAAACTCTGCAAGTGAAAGGAATCGATCCCAACTTCATTTAAAATCCAACACATACGCTCTTAGCATATCTTCTAGTGTTTGTATTGTTCTCTCTGTTTGTCCATCTGTCTGAGGATGATAGGCGGTGCTAAATCTAAGTTTGGTACCAAAAGCCTCATGCAATGACTTCCAAAACTTGGAGGTAAACAAGGGTCTCAATTAGAAATTATATTCTTTGGTGTACCATGCAACCTCACGATCTCCTTGACATAAAGCTCTACCAGCTTATCATGAGAGTAATTAATACTAATTAGCAGGAAATGGGATGTCTTAGTAAATCGATCAACATTTACCCAGATAGCATCATGATTCCTAACCTTGGATAATCTTGTTACTAAAACCATCGTAATGCTTTCCCACTTCCACTCAAGAATCTCAGGATTTTATAGTAGCCCTGATGGTCACTGATGTTCAATTTTCACCTTCTGGCAGGTAAGGTAACTTGCTACAAATTTTGTCACATTCCTTTTCATCCCAGGCCACCAATACATGGAATTTAAGTCATGATACATCTAATTTCTCCTGGATGTGATGTGTATTTACTTTTGTATGCCTCTTCCAGGATCTGTCGTCTCAACTATGCCTGAAGTAGAATATATATTCACTTTTTGTATCTAACTAGTTTACTTAGTGACATGTCATATTCCTGAGTTTCTCCTTTTTCAATGATACTTCTCATATATTATCCTTGTTCATCTTACAACTGAGCTTCCTCAATTGTTGTTCGTAAATCATTCTCCACCTGACTAACACTTCTACCACTAATCAAAATCTGATTAGACAGGTTGAGATCTTAAAATTCTTGATCAATTTTTGCTCTTGCATAATTAGGGCTACTACCTGCACTATCTTTTAGCTTAATGTATCTGTAACTATATTAGACTTCCCTGGATGGTATTTAATCCCCAGGTTGTAATCTTTGAGTAACTCTATCAATCTGCATTGCCTAATATTTAACTCTTTTTTTATCATACAAGTATTTTAAACTCTTGTGGTCGCAATACAGCTCTACGGTTGCACCATAGCAATAATGTCTCTAGATTTTCAATGCAAATACAATTGTTGCTAACTCAAGATTATGAGTGGGATAATTCAGTTCTTGAGGTTTTAGTTGAAGGGAGGCATATGCTACTACTCTGCCTTATTGTATCATGACACATCCCAATCCATGCTTGCTTGCATTACTGTAGACCACATAGGTCAATTATAGATCGGAATTATTAGCACTAGTGCTATCGTCAATATCTCCTTTAGCTCTGTGAAGCTCCTCTCACAACTTTCATCCCACACAAAATGTTCAGTCTTTTGCTCAACTTTGTCAATGGTAATTCTATTATGGAGAAATTCTATATAAATCGTTTGTAATAATTGGTAAGACCTAAAAAATTGCATATTTCAACAACATTCTTCGAGCTTTTCCAATTCATTACTACTTCTACTTGCTAGGATCCACTGAGACCCCTTCCTGTGAGACTGCATGGCCTAGGAATTTAACTTCTGAAAGCCAAAACTCACACTTGCTCGGCTTGGCATAGAGTTGCTTATCTCTCAGCGTGCCCAACACTGTTCTTAAATGCTCTTCATGCTCTGCTTTGCTTCGTGAATACATAAGGATGGCATCAATAAAGACTACCATGAATTGGTCCAGATATAGACGGAAAATTTGATTCATATAGTCTATGAATACTGCAAGTGTATTGATCAACCCAAAAGGCATCACTAGAAATCCATAATGCCCATATCTGGTTATGAATGCGATCTTTGGTATATCTTCTGCTTTTACTCGAAGCTGATGATACCCTGACCTTAAATCAATCTCATGTCACATATGTTATGATTAAATAATTTATTTACCTTCGTTAATCTCCCTAGATTAGATAAATCAGTATAACACTAAGGACTAGAGAGTATTTTTCCCTCAAAGTATCCCTAAGTTACAATGCAAATAATTATTAACAAAGCAACAATTGGCATCATTTGTCAAGATTATCAAGGTTCTTTTAGGTGGGCATTTGTGGACAAAGTAAAATCAATATCCGCATTTATGACTGAGGCACTTGCAATGAAGAGAGCTCTAATGATTGTAGATAACCTAGGCAATGTGAGTCTTATTTTTGAATTTGATTGCCAAACACCAGTGAAAATGTATGCAGAAAGGCCAGGCTAATCTTAGTGAGTGGACTTTCAGGACTATATTGGAGGATATTTTGAACTTATTGTCATTACATGCTAGGTTTTCAGTTTCTTTTGTGCCCCAAAAGGGGAACTGTGCAGCTAATTCATTTGCTGCAGATGTTTGTAAGGGGGTGTGCCCTATTGGGTAGGTGGAAACACCCTTACCCCCTTTGTCACTTACACTAGTAGTTGATGTTAGAAGCTCAAGCACGTCTCACAACTAGGACTACGCTGGTGATTCAAAAAGGGAGGCTGGCTGACTTTATGTTTGTCTTACTTCCAATTTGCGTTATTTTACATTTGGACACTTGTGCTATTTACTTGGTTTTGTTTTTTCTTGCCTCTAAGTTTGCTTTTGATTTTTCCTTATATTGCACTTCTGATGTAAGCTTTTCTTCACGTAATGATAAGTAAATGTTTTGGCTTGACAAAAAATGCAAATGATTAATGAGGGCATCCAAGGGAAGCCAACTCAATTCTTTATAAATAACTAACTTACCTAATTTTTTCAATTCTTATAAATTAATTATTTAATTTGTTAAGCTAACATCAACAGGCATATTAATTTTAAGCTAATTTTTCCTTGGCAAGCAATTCAAACTATGCCTATATTGGGCAAGTTTTCTTTTTGTTAACTCCAATCTAGCAATCATCTTTTCATGTGATAACTAGGTAAAAAGAACACAAAGACAAACATCCAAACCAATCATCAATTATTGGATGATTTATTGCAAAGAAAAGAACAAGCAATTTGCTTCAACCATGATATTACATGAAGGTTGAAGCTAACATTAAAATGAAATTTGTACCATGTGTCTGATCTAAAAAAAAGTGTACCAAGTTTTATAAATTGTTTATAAAATTTTTTAGAAAAGAAAATCAATAGTTGAAAAAAAATAAAGAAAGGTGCCTACATTTATTACCTAACAATGGTTCAAATAGGATTGTCTAAAAAATGAGAATACATATGTTTATTTTTAAAAAATAAAACAATAAACTATGTAACCAAGGATCTTGAAATTATCTATTACCATCAATAAGTTTCTATGCACTTAAAATAAAACAATAAACTATGTAACCAAGGATCTTGAAATTATCTATTACCATCAATAAGTTTCTATGCACTTAAATGCTATTCATTGATCACATCCATACTTATACATAATGATAAAGTTTGTACAAACACATTATGTGTGTGCCAAACAAATTCTTCACTTAGGCCTAATACACACACACACATCAAATCAATACATTGATCTGACCATCAAAAACTCTCTTTTCATATCAAGAGGAGTCTCATTAGATTAAAAGTCTATTCCATATAATTTATAGAAATATCAAGTAAGAAAAACAAGATTTAAAAACAAGATTTATATAGCTACTTCTTCCAATATAAGGAGCATTTTCCCATTTAAAATATGAATGGAATAGATAAATTAGCGATGCGGCTATTATACTCATTGCTCAAAGCAGTTTCATTCAAACTAGTCCAAGATTTTCTTTTTCTTTTGCTCGAAGTGCTAGTAGCTTTTTCTGCTTCTTCTTCTTGTTTTTTTTTGCAGACATGCTTGCTGGTTTAGATGCTTTATTAGATCCCAACTAACCTATTTCTCTTTCTTTTATTTCCTTCCAAAGCTGCAATAAGCATTGTATTCGGTGTGTTGGTAGACTATGTATTGGGGCAACGTCTATGGCTACAGCTTGTGCAACAAACATATTTGCTCCATTAGCATCATCGTTGCTCATGATTCTGTTTTATGATTTTCCAGTTCATGTGATGGGATTTGTGGATGTTTAGATAGATTCTCTCAAAGATTTCTCTTTTAATAGGCATATTTCCTTTACACACTATAAAAAAATATGTTTTAGTAGCGGTTAAAAATGTGTCTTTTTAGCGGTTATAACCGCTGCAAACAATATTAGTAGCGGTTAACTAAACTGCTACTAAATGCATTGTTGCAAGCAATTTTGTAGCGGTTAAAAATAACCGTTACTCAGGAGAGAGAACCCGCTACTAAATCCGTAGCGGTTACAAGTCACCGCTACAATAGTTGGATGATGAGTAACACATTTTTTTAATATTTAGCAGCGGTTAAGTAACCGCTACAAATGTAAGTTTCCAATTTGTAGCGGTTATATAACCGCTACTAATTTCAAAAAGTAAACATTTAAGAATACCGCCTAAAGTGTGTAACGGTTATCTAAACCGCTACAAATATTTGGTTAAGCGGGAAGTGAAAATTTTTGAATCTGTTCCGTAGCGGTTATATAACTGCTACCACTTGAACCGCTACTAAATAATGTTCTAAAAATTAGTGCCAAACAATTTAAAAAAATTTGAATTTTCACTATTAACTTTGTAGCGGTTAAAATAACTGCTACTAATTGTCATGAAAAATTAAAAAAATTATCCAGTAACATAATTTAATTGTTATAATCTATTTTAACATGTTAATTAGTTATATAACTAAATTAAAAGTAGTAATTATTTAAGAAAATTAAATTGGGTATAGAAAAAGATTAAATTGAGATACATAAATATCAAAATTATATGTATAATAATGAGAAAATGTAAGTAAATGTTATGAATTTGTAAATAATATGTACTTATTTTGTTGTCCCCTAGATGTGGATCATTTTAGAAGCAAATTTTTTGAGGAATAGTTCGTTAATATCTGGAAAAAAAATTAGTTTGAATATTATAAGAAGAAGAAAACAGAAGAGATGAAAGAATTGATAAAAAAATTACCATGTATGATGATCAACTTACATAGATCTAGAGCTATTGGGAAAAAAAATTTTGTATGCAAAAAAATGAGAGAGAAGAAGAGAGGAAAGAAATGGAGAAATGTATGAAAATAGTTGATGGCGAGGTATTTATAGGGATCTGCGTGATGTTGGTAGCGGTTAATATCACTATATTTGTAGCGGTAATGTTTGTAGCGGTTTATTGTTATCTGTAGCGGTTTATTTGTCAATTTGTAGCGGTTATGTTTTACTTTGTAGCAGTTATATAACGCTACAAATGTGATTCAATTTTTTTTAAAATGTAATACATATCAAATTTAGGAAAACAAAATCATAGTTCGACTTAATCATTCTTCTTCGCCATCCCTACAAAAATTTTGTCAAAGAAATATTAGTATGATATTGGTATGTAGAAAATATTAAATTTAAATGATGTAAACTTATAAAAACTCACCTAACTATAGGTAAATCATCAACGCCTTCAGGGAAGAAGTTTTTAAAATTGGTGGGATGGAATGGCTCACTCTCGTAGGTGATGTTGTCATCATCACCAATGTCGTAAAGGTCTCGAGGCTTTAAGTGAACCATAATGTTCCAATCCCTGTACCTCTCATCCTGGACATAATAAACTTGGTGTGCCTTTGAGGCAAGAATATAGGGCTCATCATCTTTAGATTGATCAGTGTGAATTAGACGAGAGAAATTGACTGATATGATACCTAAATCATCTGTTGTGAGTCCCCTGGATGTGGTCGTATTTTCCCACAAACACTTAAAAAGCGTAACAGTGAAATAGCCTTGGTAATTTAGTTCGACAAAATCCACAAGCTTTCCATAGTAAGGGACACCTCCGAATTGCATGTTACCATCACTACTGCTCGCGTAACTCCTTGTCCCAAAGGTGTCAAAAAAACTCAAATTTTGAGTTTGCAATCCTTGATCTCGTGATACCGTGCAAAACTTGAAACCATTGACATTGTATGCTGTAAACCTTTTTGCATGGTCAAGCAAGCCGATTACAAGGGCTATGAACTTTGGCGAGTGCGTGTTATGGTCATTTAATATGCTACACGTAAACCAGGCGGGGAATTCTTTGTGGATCTTTTTGTCAACTTTGGAGGATGTTTGTGTTTGAATCCTTAGTTGACGCTTCACATGACTTCTGAATTCCCTACAATTAATTATGGGAAGACGATCATGAAATGTAAATTAAAAATATAAGGATAGTTGTATAATAATATATGAGTGTACGATTCTTACTGAAGAAAGGGTTCAACTTGAGTGCAATTAATCAACATATGTCTATGTGCCTGGAACTTCTCAGTTGATGTTAGTTTGAAGTTCTCACTTCCTCCAACTGGTTTACCAACATGAGGGATTAACAACTTTATTGATGTTGTTGGCTCAAGTTCAGGACAATCGTCGACACGAGATAGTCGGTTGAAAGCCGTCTCAATGTCATCAAAGTACCTTGAGCATAAATCTAGGACTTCATCCCCTATATAACCTCAGCTATAGAACCTTCTGGCCACACCTTATTCCTTACGTAAGATTTCAATTTGCCAAGAAACTTGTAAAGTAAAGAAGGAAATATGATACTAAATGGTGAAATGGGCGAGTGGCAAATTTAGAAAGTAATGATGACACATATATGTAAATACAGTAGCTCTCAATAGAATACATCTATCGATATTGTAATAGGCCAGCGAGCTTTGATTCATAAACAAGGTGGACTGTCATATGGACTATCACAATAAAAAAGGAGGGAGCAAAGAGCATCTCTAAATGACAAAGCGTAACAATGATTTTGGACTGCAGTTGATCGAGCTCCTCAACTATCAAAACCTTAGAACACAACTTCGAAACAAGGAGCACAACTCCACCAAAATGATGGACACATCTGGAGGAAGCGCATTCTTTATAGCCAGCTAAAGTAACCATTGCATAAGATTATGTGAGTCATGACTCTTTACGCCAGCAACCTTTTGTGCCTGCATGTCAATACATCATGAAATGTTGCTTGAATAGCCATCAAGAACTTTTATTTTCTTTAACGTGGCGATGAAGACTTCCTTGTTCGGTTTTGTGAGGGTGAACTTTGCCGGTTGAAATTTTTCATGCTTATCAGGCCACTCATTTTTATGAACTCCCATGGCCCGTAAATCTTTCCTCTCTTAAAGATGATCTTTTGACTTGCCGGGTTCATTAAATAGCGTATATAGCACATTGTCACATACATTTTTCTCAATGTGCATGACATCAAGACTGTGACGAAGTAAATTAGTTTTCCAATATAGAAGAGTGAACAAGATACTTATCTTCTTCCATTGTTTAGGTGTAAAAGCTGAAGTAGTCCTCCTACTCTTTTCCCCTATTGTTGTTGAATCATCGTTTTTTCCAAACTAAAATTCAACGTCTTAAAGCTGCTGTAAGATGTCTACACCGGTTAAAGTCTGAGGAGGTCCTCTTTATTCCGTTTTCCCATTGAAATGATTCCATTGCAATCTAAACCTGTGCTTACCATCAAGAAACCTCTGATAACCCATGAAGCACCACTTTCGACTTTGGGGAAGGCACACTGCTTTGGAATCAAAATTACAAGCTGGACACACCGTCCCATTATGCACATTCTACTCGGATAATGTTCCTAGCCCAGGAAAGTCACTTATGGTCCACATCAAGGCTGTACGCAAGTTGAACAGTGACTTCTCATACACGTCATATGTCTCGATCTTAACCTACCACAAGTCTATCAATTCTGCAATAAGCGGTTAGAGATAGACATCGATGTCATTACCCGGTGCTTTTTTGCTTGGGATTATCTTAAACAAGATGAAGGAGTTTTGTTTCATACACATCCAGGGGGCAAGTTGTAGGGAACTAAGACTACCAGCCAAATACTGTAAGTGTTACTAAGATTCCCAAAGGGATTAAAATCATCGGTCGCTAAAGCAAGCCGAACATTTATAGGGTCAGCCATCAAAGATAGGAATTTAGCGTCAAATGCTTTCCAGGCTTCTGTATCCCGTGGATGTCTTAATTTACCATCTTCATTCTTATCAACATCATGCCACCTCATATGCTTAGCTATTTTCGATGACATAAACAATCTTTGTAACCTAGGCTTTAAAGGAAAGTACCTTAGAATTTTTGCAGGTTTCTTCTTCTGCCTTTTCCCCTTCCAAATTGTCTTGTACCTCGATATGTGATATCGCTTGCAATCCTCCCTGCTGACTTCTTCTCCCCAATACAACATACAATCATTAGGACATGCATTAATTTTCTAGTAGTTCAATCCCAATCTATTAATAATCTTCTTGGCCTCGTAGAATGATGTTGGGATCTCTGCGTCGAGGAACACATCTTACAATAATTCCAGCAACATCGACATTGCCTTATCTGTGATTCCACACAAGCACTTGATATGATACAATTTGATCAAGAAAGATAATTTGGAGTATTTTCGACAACCTTGATACAGAGGACGATCTGCGTCATCCAGGAGGGTGAAAAAAATCCCGTGCTGCTTTATTTCTAAAAAAACACAAGCTCTGAACCCTGCACTTCTTCGTTGAAGTTCTCGTCTTGAAAACCGAACGCATCACGGAAAACATCATTAACAAGATCATGTTCATTTACTTGAACTTCTACTTGTGAACTTTGAGGAAGAGCATCATTGTATCTCATATCAGCCTTCTCACCATGAACTCTCCAAAATGCATACTCTTCCCGGAAAGGCTTCACAAGCAAACGTTCCTTAACAACTTCTCGTGTATGCCACTTCTTGAACTTGCATCTTTAACACAGACATATGATCTTTCCATTACAGCTGGCGTGAGAGTAAGAGAAATCCAAGAAGTTGTTTAATCCATCTAAATAAGCTGGAGAATTGCTGGCAACTTGATCCATGATTTATCTATAGCTAGAAGAAAGAATTTAGCGAACAAAATGAGTGAAATTACAAATGAGACGTCACAAAATGCTTAAATTGATGTTTCACAACGTTAAAAAATTAGTAGCGATTTATTGAACCGCTACCTAAACCGCTACTTATACAAATACTGTAGCGGTTAAAACTTAATAACCACTACAAAATCATGCGACCGTTGGCAAGATAAGACATTCAAAATTCAAATGAATAAGACCTAGTAGTTGTTACTATTATATAACCGCTACAAACTTATCAGATCATTGGCGGGATGACTGATTCAAAAGTCAAATGGGTGAACATTTGTAGCGGTTACACTATGTAATCGCTACAAATGCATGTGACTATTGGCAAGTTTCCCATATTCAAAATTCAAATATTTTTTTGTCCCTTTGTAGCGGTTACGAAGCATGAACCCCTAAAAATGGTGTGAATATTGGTAGCGGTTGTTACCTGTAACAGCTACAGAATATTTGACTATTGACGGGAATGTCATATTCAAAAATCTAAATTTTATATAACTTGGTAGTGGTTAATACCACAAAACCGCTATAAAGTTAACCTTTTTAGAAATTGATTTAGCAAATGAAATTTTAACCGCAACTAGTGGTTTGTTATTTATTTATTTGTTTAGAAATTAATTTTTCAAACAAAATTTTAACCGCAACTAATGTTTGGTTATTTGTTTATTTTTTTAGAAATTGATTTTTCAAATGAAATTAAATAACCTAATTAACAAAACATAAAAAATTTGTGATAAAAAAATTAAATTAATTTAAACATTTTAGTACAATTTTTAAAAAGAAAAGAAAAATCCTCAATAAACAAAGCTAACTAGCTGGGGCGTTATGGTTAGGCCCTGTCTTAGTGGGGGCACCGTCAGCAGTCTGGCCCAAATGTCTTGTCTCAGGGGTGGCACCATCAGCAGTCTGGCCAGTATGTCCTATCTCAGGGGCGGGTGAAGGATGGGGCTGGGTAGAGTCAACAGTACCATCATCGGATGGGGGACTAGCGAGCTGTACAACGAACCTCGGGACGGGGGGGACCTCTGGGTATGCCTCATTGGGGAACAGGCGACTCCATACCTTATCAATCATGGAGTTCATGATATCCCGCCACTACATTTACTGTGCGTAGATGTAATCGGCCTACTCCTACATCTAGGGGTGAGCAAATTAGAACTGAAATCAAAAACCGAATCGGTTTTTTTAGTTCAATTAATTCGGTTTTCGGTAAAATTTCGGTTTTTATTTTTCTAAAAATTCGGTGTTCGGTTCGGTTATTAAAAAAAATTTCGTTAAAACCGAAAAAATGAAATATTTAAAATATATTTATATTTAGTATATATTATTTGATAAATACATGTTTTTATAATTAAATAAGTGTATATTTTGAATAATATTAGATAAAATCTATAGATATTTTAAATCTAATTAATCTATTTTATATATTTTACACCTAAATCTAATATTAAGGATAAAAATAATATTTTTTAAAAATTTATTTTTTAGAAAATAAAAAAATTGGTTAATTCGGTTATTAACCGAACAGAACCGAAAATATTTCAGTTAATTTAATTCGGTTTATTTTATTAATCGGTTTCAGTTCAGTTTTTTAATTGGCTTTATTCAGTTTTTCGGTTTTTTCTGAAAACCGAACCGAAAAACCGAATGCTCACCCCTGCCTACATCTGTCTCGCAACCTCAGTTCGAATCTCCTCAACGGTCTCCTCCCTCAGACGTTTGCTGCCAGACGTCCGTGGTCGAGAAGGTCCTATAATATATGTGTGTGTGTGTGTATATGTATGTATACATATATATCTGTGTGTGTGTGTATATATGTACACACATACATATATATATGTATATGTATGTATACATATATGTCTATACATGTACATGTACATATGTATACCTGTATGTATACACGTACACACACACATATATTGTAACACCCAAAATTTTGGGACAACAAGATTGAGAATAAGCTTGACTCAAGTGGACTGCTAAGCCCTGGTTTAGCAAATACCCCAGTAAGTCCTGATTTTATTCTCTAAAACTCCTTTATACCCTTGGGGGTATTAAAGAGCATACAGAAGGACAAAACAAGGTAATTAGAGGTTACACACAACTTAGTTAATTGGAACATAAAGTAGTGCTGCTACCAGTGAATTTCCTTGTGTGGCAGCCGTGTTTGGTAACCATATTTCAATGGGAAAATGATATCCAAAAATTATGAAACTTTCTAGAATGAAATTAGACTTATCAAGATTTAATCTGATAGGTCATATAAGTTATTTGGAGCTGTATGCAAATAGATATGTATTTTTGAAGTTAGCCTAGTGAAACTGGCATTTTTTAGTGGCAGCATCTAAAAACAATAATTTAGGGAATTGTGAGCTTCTAATTAGCTAAAGGATATATTTTTTATTAAAACTAGACTTAATAAGGGTTAAATAGCCTTCAAAAATACCTCAATTGGATATCTATACAATTAGATATGTATTTTCAAAGTTTGGTGAAAATTCTGCCTAGTTTTCAGCTAGTGCGAAAATGGAAATAAATGTAAGGACAAAATGATCATTTGACCAATAAAGCAAGAAGCCATTTATTCTTGCCTTTGATTGGGATAAATTATGGCTGAATTAGAAAGCAATAAAGGGAAATAATTTATGTTTCCTATATTTAGTTTAAGAAAAAAAAGCAAGAGCCAATTAGAAACATACACATGTGAAATTGCCTTAAACATTGATATTCCATAAAGCAAGAAGCAAATAAATGCTCCCTTTTCCATTGTGAATTCAAGAAAAAGAGAGAAGCAAAGGGGATATATATATTTATGTTAGATATGATTAGTTTTGATGATGACAAATATAGATGTCAAATATTAAGAGAGCAAAAGTTTGCAAAATATACTTGTCTCTTACCATGACTAACTACTATTTAATATTGCATATCTTGTAGATTAGTCAAGCTATAGAAGAAAGAAATTGAGAAATGAAGAACTTGCAAGAATTAATGAAAAATATGAGGATTCAAGTTCTATGGGTACTATAGCAGTGGGCATTGTAGCATATGGTACTGTAGCGTATTTCACTGTAGCTACTGTAGCAGCACTGTAGCTTACTGTAGCAGCACTGTAGCATCGAGTGATTTCAGAATCACTCGAGTGATTCTGAAAACAGTGAAAATCACTTGCAGTGATTCACTGTTCACTCGAGTGATTTGCAACTTTTTCATACTCTGTTCTTCCTCCAGCTGAGCAAGGCCTGGTTATTTGATCATATCTCTCAAACTACAACTCCAATTGAGACCAAACTAGATGCATATGAAAATAGACTCCCAATACGTCATTTTTACACCAGAATAAATATCAAAGGAGCTCAGAAAAAGGAGATATAAGTGTTCGAATTTAGCCTTCATATCAGCGTCACTTTCTGGAACATGTTTGGTATTTTGGCTATAACTCTCAAACCACTGATCCTATTGAGCTGAAACTAGTGCCATATGAAACTACACTTCAAGAGCTTTTCATTGGTATATAATATAGCAATTTTGGAGTCATATTCGAAGAGTTATGTCATCTGGAAGTTTACCCCTGTTTGCTGAAGAATTCAGAGCTACCGCTCCTCCCATACACCATGTTGGGTCTAGCGCCTAACCCCATCCCCCTCACACGGCTTGGGTGCTCAATCGGTCCCAAACCAGCCTTCAGTGGCGTAGTAGGGTCCACAGACCCTTGAGACTCGTAGGTATGTGTCTCTCTCAGTTCAGCCTGAGACTGCTAAATCCTCACCTGTAATTTTATACAACAAGTTATTAGAATCATTATTATTATCAACAATAAATTAGTGGTTTTAAACAATCAATTAACAATAATTCTAATTATGCTACTTACAATGGCCTCCTTTGCCTGCTGAGACGTTGGAGTCCCATCTCGGTGCCCTTGTGTTACCGTGAATAACTCTCCATAATCGGTCTGGCAGTTCTCCTCTTGAGCCTTTTCCTCCTTAAACAATCGAAACATAAAATTATTATTATAAATATTTAATCAAAATTAAATTATTAATATTAATGTAAAATTAACTGAAATGGTAAAAATATACCAATTCGCTGTAGGTCACAGTAAATGTCTTTGATCCAGCCGCGTGGTGGATCTACATTATTTGCATAATTATCATATACATTAGTTAAATTTAAATTCACATTTGACTTAACTGTATTTAAAGAAAAGTTAAAAAATAAAATTACATTTACCTCTCACTTACACCTCAAACCCAGTAGACTGGGAAGATAACTGTCGTGTGTGGTCCAGGGCCGGGGCGACCTCCTTATCTAGAAACAGCTCCAAATCGCTGAGAGGAAAGCTTTCGAAGTTGAACATCTTTTGATCCTCGTCCTCATAATCACTAACGTTGATCTCACCTCCCTCTCCCTCATGATGGCCCTGTGGTGCGGTCCCCTCTTGTGAGGCCATCTGTTGGGGCTGTAGTGGGGCCCCTCCTGTGGGGCCATATGTTATGGCTACGCTGGGGCCCCCTCCTGTCGCTACTATGGGCCCAACTATACTCGTACGACCCCACTCTCCCTGCGCTAACTGTAACGGCCCCCTGGTAGAAACTGCCTCTATCCACCGGTGCCGGCCTCGGCAAGAACTACCTCCATGTAAGATAAATGATAGTACATGATATTCTTGCCTTACATAGGCTCATGTTCACATAATGATATTCTGCATGCTCAATGTTTCGTATAACATACTTATGGCTATAGTAAAAATAGAAACAGAGCTTTATTCATTCATACATGCTTCACATAATCAAGCCAAGCAATACAGCAAATAAATACACAGCATAAGCATCACGTACATACAAGTAAGTAAGTTTACTACCTTATGGACCAATGTCCTTCCTTTGTTTCCTCTTCATCCAACCATTGAAGCTCTTGGAAATTCTTCCATACCTCTTCTTTCTTGACTTCTCCATGGTCCTAGATACCCAATCACATTATTAGATCCATGATCTTGAGTCATTGGAAGTACATATTAAGGCCCAAGAAGCTAGGAAGGGCTAAATAGGTCAATTTCCTTCAAAAATATGAAATCCTGAAATTTGGGGGTCTTGGCCACAGCCAAAAATGGCTGGCCGTGGCCAAAAACTAGACAGAAACATTTTGGTCTTGTCCAGGAACCTTTGGACACGGCCAAGAATCTCGCTATTCAGAATTTCACCGTCCTGATTCTTGAACGAACTTGTAAAAATCATAACTAAATGTAAACAAATCAAAATGAGGTGATTCTAAGTTATATGGAACCATATTTAAGTCTAATTTAAGGGGAAAATATATATATAACCTAAAAATACTTCCATAGGTACATAATTCCATTTAATTGGACACTACTGCAGAATTTCACAGTTTAACATGACAAAACTTTGACAAATCATAACTCCTAGAATACTTGTCTAATTAACCATTATCACCTATCAAATTAAATTTATATGTCTCTACTTTATGTATGGAAAGTTTCATTGTCATTGGACAACATTCAGCCACTCAAAATATATCACAAAGACACTGCCTCCAGAAGACAGATTTCACACTACTTATTACTCTTCAACTTCTAAAACTTCCAAATTCATATACAAGCATCCAAAAATCATGAACACTTGTATACCTACACAATTTTTCCCAATGAATCCATTGGAAACCTAAAACTTGGAAAATTCACATTCCTTCATCATGTTCTATTCAGACCAAAAAACTAGAGTTTTCTACAACAATTCACCAAAACAGAATTTTGTTCAACAACTTGGTCAAATCTCATCATAAATCATAATCTAACCATAAACACATGATTAAACCTCAAAAACATCCCTTAGACCAGAAATGAACAGTACCCACTCTTACAAATACTCATCCAAACAACAAACCAATCGGTTCAAAAGGAAGCTTACGCTTACCTCTACGCGTTTCCGTAGTCGGTTCGGAATTTCAGCAATACTTCGACTGGTAAGACGGCACCAAACACCTTCAAATGAAAATCTAAAACTGTAGGAATGAAGCTTGGGATGAGTAGAAGAAGGTTTTATGAAGGGTGTTTTGAGAAAATACTTTTCACTCACCTCTCTCTCTTCTTCCATGTTCTTTCATTCTCAATCTGATTTCCCTTTACTTTTCAGCCATTTGAACGAATAAATAGCTAAGGAGGAGTCTTGGGAAATCTTGTTTCATGTGTTACAATCCTATGGTGCCACATGTCCGATAAACCGATTATTTGGTGACACGTGTCACTTCTTTTAATAAAATGGGTCCCACCTCTTTTCTCTCTCTTAGGTGGCACCATATTGTCAGGGAAAGGGAGAGCCCTGACAATTTTCCCAGACTCCTGGGTTCAGTGTTTGAGAAGTGAAGTACGTGACCGAACTGGATACTGGAGGATTCCCCTAACTTCAGCGCTAGGTAGCTAGCTCTGGAGGTGCCAACACAAAAGCATAAAGGTGATGGTAATGATGAGGGGCTTGTCACCTCCTCAATCTTCTAACACAAAAGTGGCTTGTCCTTTATCATGATTAAGTGTCATGTGTCACTTTCTCAAGACGCCAACACAAAAGCTAGTCATCATGAGACATCATTACTTTATTAAAGTTACTTTATCGATGTATGCTCGGCTTTACTCGGGGCTTACTTAGGATTGCATCACACATATCGGAGCCTGTCAAATGACACCAGGTTAGAATATGTATGTGAGCCCCACATGGCGCTACATACCGATGTCCAATTCAAAAACGCAGGGTACACATATATGCCCTGAAAATGGTATGTGCATACCTACATCGACATATTCCGCCTGACTAATCGGTCCCTTGCCTCATGACGTAGTTGGGTGGCATCTTTCTACCAACCTAATGGCACCGTGTATGTGTCAAGTGCACATCTACACCGATATTTTAATCATACTTCCTGAAAATACTAAGTCATTTCCCCGATAAGGCCAAATCACAAGTCCCTGAGAGTCTTTCTATATATCATCATTCCTGGGACTTTTACTAAAGTGGGCTTGGTAGTCTACTTTATTTAGGCTTATTCTCTAGCCTTTAGTCCTAAAATTTGGGATATTACACTAACTCTTGCCACTACCCCCACCTCCCCTATTATTGCTACGATGTAGAGATCTGCAGGGTGGAATAACCTCCTTCCCCTTTCCTCTATCTCTTGAAGCTATATGTAGAAAGGTAAAATTTTGAGGAAAAATCATCAGAAATCAAAATGGTCAGTAAAATGAGAATAAAGGATCGTTGTTATATAGAGTTGGTATTTGTAGCGGTTTCACAAAAAAACCGCTGCAAACTTTATGTAGAGTTGATACTTATAGCAATTATATGACAAAACCGCTACAATAAATCACCTCGTGAATTATGGTTCATAAATACAGCTAAATAGTTGTAGCGGTAAACACGGTAACCACTACAAATATCTGTCTTTTGACATTTTGTAGCGGTTATGGAGAAAAACCGCTACTAATATACTGACTGTTCATGTGGCCAGACAACAGTTGTAGTGGTTATAAAGAGTATAACCGCTACAAAATACCACGAAGCCAACCATCATTAATTAATCCATTTTGTAGTGGTTTATCATAATAACCGCTACTAAGTGCCAGGAAGAGTAAAAAAATTTGTAGCCAAAGCAAACAATAGCCTTCAAAGTAGCTGCTGCATACCTGAAAAAAGGGAAATGGCCTATGCTTGGTATCATGTTACGTAACATGATACTAATCATAAGCCTTTTCCCATTTTTTAGGGTATCAACACCTTTGAAGGCCATTATTAGCTTCGTGATGCAAATTTTTTTATTGACTTTGCAGTCGTACGATTATTTATAGTGATTATATTTGTAGCGGTTTAATATATAACCATGGCAAATTTTCAAACTTTGTTGCGGTTATTGTGCTAAATCAACACAAATACATGTCTATTTGTATTATGTAGTGGTTAGGGTATGTTAAACCACAACTAAATGACAAATACAATAGGCGCCTCAGCTTCACGTTGTTTGGCACTTCGCTGGCATAGTATGGGTAGCATTTTAATATGAAAAAACCATTACAAATTAACTGACACAAATGGCATGCCACCTATACTCTATTTGGTGCCAATCTGGCGCCTTATTGGTAGCGGTTTTATGTCAAATCACCACTACAAAGTAATCGTGCGCCGTATGGCACCAAGCTGGCACAAAATTATTAGCGGTTGTGCATAATATAACCACTACAAAGTGTACATAAAACAAGATTCACTGGTTTCTATTGTAAACCAGTAGCTGTGTTAACTTTAACCGCTATAAATACCACTACTGGTAGCTGTTTTTTCCAACCGTTACTATTCGTCATTTTTTTTGTAGTGACATGTCCCTTAATCTCATTCTTTAGATTTTGGATTGAATTGTAATGGCTCTTGTATATTATGTGGCATTGAATTGGCTGTTAGATTTCATATTTTGATTATAACAAATCTTGATTTAGATATTACTGGATTTGATTAAAACAAATACATTAGCAAAGGAAGTGAGAAAAGTGATCTGAGTAAGATCACTTGAGTGATTTGTGTTATCACTCGAGTAATTATGAAGATCACTCGAGTGATCATTAAAAATAACTCGAGTGATATGCAAAGTTAACCGATCACTCGAGTGATTCTAATAATTTAGTAGATCACTCCCAGTGTAAGCCATAATCACTTCAGGAAAAATTCATTATTCTGAATTTCACTTCCAGTGATCTTAAATCACTTTAGTGATATCTGATTTTTACAAAATCACTTCTAGTAGCTCTAAAATCATCGAAAGAAAAATTCACTGTTTTGAAAATCACTTCCAGTGATAGTCAAATTACTCGAGTGATGTCTGAAATTTTCAGATTCACTTCCAGTGGATTGAAAATCACTGTAAGAAAAATTCACTATTTGTAAAATCACTTCCAGTGATACCAAATTCACTCGAGTGATATATGAACTTCTCAAAATCACGTCCAATGGATTTGTAATTACTTGCAAAAAATTTCATTGTTCTTCAAATCACTTTCAGTGATATCAAATTCACTCCAGCAATATGATAATTTCTCAGTTTCATTTTCAGTGATCACACAATGACAGTTTCTGTAAATCACTGCTAGTGAATCAAGAATCTCTTCAAGATAAGATCACAACCAGTGGGATATTATTTGTCATTGGTTAAATAATTATTTTGTGAAATATATCTCCAGTTAATTTAAATCATTGCAAAGAAATATCAGCATACATGCACAGAAGCAATTATCTGATTTATGGAAATCACTGCTAGTGAAATTGCAATTCACTCGAGTGATATGTTGTGCTGAGAAAATCGATCCCAGTGAATCACAAGATCACTCCAATGATATTTAAAAATATTATCTAATGGCTATTTCTCTGAGTGTATTACAGGTGTACTTCACTACCACCCATATGACAAGCAACTGAACAACACTCAACGACAACTAATCATGGGCAGTAGCAATATTCAAAAACAACCATTAACGTGCAAATTGAAAAAAAAAATATTGTTGCATCTGTCCGAAGCACAATCGATCAATGGAAAATTTTTTGCAGAATCACAACGATCCTCAAAGCTTCTGATATATAAGTTCAGTCATTCGAAAATCAAGAGACACGGACAACGCTTGAACACACTGCAAACAATATACTCATAGTGCTTTGTCTCTTATTATTTATTCACATGTACTTCAGTTTTCATCCATATACTATGTGAGAGAGATTTGTCAGTCAAAACTCATTATTTCCGATAGTGATAACTTAAGGTTGAGGAGCCTTAAGTTGGGATTTAAGATTACCTTGTGTAAGGGGGAGCGAGTGTCCAAAGAGGAACTTGCTGTTATACCGAGGTGTCAAGAACCCACTGAATCTTGGAAGATATAGTAAAAGGCTGAGAAGGATTTCTGAGGACTAGACGTAGATCAAGTGATTGTGGCCAAACCAGTATAGACTCCTGTGTCAACTTCGGTGATATCTCTTCTTACTTATAATTGTGCTTTAAAGTTTCATAATTTTTATTAAGTATCCAGTTATTCTGTAATCACACGATTCACCCCCTCTTGGGTGAAAAGCTTGCTCTAACATTGGAAAACTTCTTACACTTGTGCTTGCCCTTTATTCTTCTCTTCTCTATTCTTATAATACAGTTAAAGCTTGGATGTATAACAATTTCACATCTACAAAGATGTCAAGTGATGATAATAGATTCTAGGGAAAATTTAGGAGAATGAAAAGAAGTATTTACTAACAAGGATATTAAAAATTGTAATTATTTTGAAGGACAAAAATCAAAATATAAATTTTTAATTATGAAATTAACTCTAACTAAACTCTATATTTTCTCTAACCACATTTCAACAGTTTAACTATTAGTTGTAATATCCTAAATTCTATTCACCAAAATTCCTTGTGCATTTAATTATATTCAATGGAATAAAATGGTGAATTTTGGTGCACTTGAAGTAGCCAAAATATTAGCAATAGTGATTATATGAAACTTTTGGCTAAGAAAGACATAAAGTCCTAATTTTGTCTTCATAAAAACCTGACATTGAAGCCTAAAATTAAGTATGGAAGAGCAATATTTTTGACCCAAAATATATTGAAACTTTCAGCCAAAAAGAAAGGGAAAGAAGGAAAATGGAAATTTGTTCAAAAATTCAAGAAAATGTAAGGGTAAAATGGTCATTTGGCTAATAAAATAAAAAGCTAATATTTTCCCCCTTAAATATGATGAAAGTTGGCCAAAAGAAGAGGAGCAAGGAAAGAACAAGATTTTGCCACATAATAGGACATGTGGAAGGTTTAAAATACATATGGAAAAAGGAAGGAACAAGAAATTGCCACGTGTAAATACTTAGCAATAAAATATAATAAAATTAAGGAGGTGAAAGTGATATTTTATAAAAAATATTTCATCAAATTTGGCCTTCATTTTTGGCCAGCAAAAAGAAGGAGAGAGAGAGAGAGAGAGTCAAGGCAAGAACAAGAAGAGAGCAAGATGAATCAAGAGGCAAAACAAGGTAAGTAAGTAGTAAAATTCATGTGTTCTTGTCTCTAATCTCTTGTAAACCTTCCATAATCCTTATATCCTTCTTGAAATCATGTAAATCAAGAAGGAAATCAAGAGAAAGAAGAGGAGGAAGGGATGACTAGAGAGAGAAAGTCAAGAGGAATCAAGGTAAGCTCAAGAACTTGTTTCTTGATGATTCATGCTTGTTCTTGATGAATTGGTTGGTTGTTTGGCTTGTTTTGGCTTGAACTTGTGAGTTGGGATGCATAAACCCTAAGGGGAAATGCTGCCCATACTTTGATTAATTATGTGTAAATGGTTTTTAAGTGCTTAAATAAGTGATTAAAGGTGAAAAGAAGATGTTTGGTTGATTAGAAATTGAAAAACTTCAATTTCCCTAAAATCTTGAAAGTTTTGGCTAGTTAGAGTTCAGGGAGTTAGGGCTGGAATTTGATGGATTTGATGATTTCATTGTATTTAGAATGAAAAATTGTGTAGAAAACATGTGAATTATGAAGTATAAAGGCTTTAGGGTGTGAAATAACGATGTTACCCCTAAAACCCTAATTAGTGGCTGCTAAGGGTAAAATTGGAAATGCAGTCTGATTTCACCAAAAATAAGGTCAAAAATAGATTATACACATGAAATTGTGTAGGAATAGCCCAAATCATAATTTTTGAAAAAGTACAGTTATACTGGGTATAAAAGGAATTAGACTGGGTTCCCTAGGGGCCTTTTAGTAATTACGCATTTTTTAGTAAAGATAACCAACTTATAAGTCTTAGAATAAGGTATGAATGAGTAATAACTCATTTTTTATCAATTTATAAATTTTACAATTTGATATCCACCGAGTCGAACTGGAAATTAAGGATCGACGTTAGCTAGGAAAGGAAAGGAGTCAAGGTAGTTACTCTATCTCTCATATTCTATGTGATTGTTAATATGCCTTGTTTTCCATGTCTTATGCAATGACATGTGAATGGCGGTAATTGTTAGAGCTGGGTGTGGAAAAAGCACAAGTACCACCTTGAGGGAAAAGCACAAGTACCTCTAGGGCCAGTAGGTATCTAGTCTAGGTAGGCCAATGGCAAGTACGGACATAAAAGCATCTGCTTCGGAACATTATAGCAAGTAGGGGTCATATAGTCATATGATCCTGAACAGAGCATGCAGTAAGGCCAGTAGGGTATAAATTTGTACCTGAACGTCGGGCCGAATAGCATTGTGATCACTGATTGGCAAGTAGGGACAAATGATCATTTTGATCCGGACAAAATCGTCGTTTGATCCTGAATATTATTTAACAGATATGTGCACAACATTATTATTTGCTACATCATATGTTGCATTATATATTTATCTCTCACATTTTATATGATTGATTGCATGTTGCTACTGAGATTTAATTGAATCTCACCCTTTCCATAAATAAAATTTATTCAGCAAGAGGTAGCGGCTCAAAAGGCAAGGAGGTGGACATGGCAACTGAGGGTTCTGGTTCTGATAGAGAGTCTTACGTTGATTATCTTTGTACTTTTTGTGTATTTTTGGGTTTTGTAATCTATTATGTACAAACCTTGTAGAGACTTTCTGTAATGTAATCAATAATTATATATCAGTATATTTATGTTATTTCCCCACTAAACTATGCGTTGGTACTCTAATAAATGTCAAATTACCAGGGGGATTGACATTAGTTATCAAATTTAATGATATCTCCATGAATATTTTGATTTAAAAAACATCTATGTATACTCAATATTTTTATGATATTGGAACTTATTCAATATTACTATATTTGAAATTTATTCATCTGGAATTTGGTTTAGTAATTATACAGAAGCTAAAAAATGTCATGAATCATAATTCCAAGATAAGGTGCAATAATGCATCTTTTGTGATTTTTTAAGTTTTTAATAACAATAAAAAATTTAGAAAGTGGAATATTTCTAATTATTTTTATATTTTAGATGCTAGTTCAATTTGGGTAACTTTTAAAGATAATCGGATGTGAATGTAGGGAATATCATAAAAATGTTGAGTTGCATGTAGATTTTTTTTTTCTATCAAAATACGCATGGAGTGATCATCAAATTTGATAACTAGCCATCAAATAGTTTAGATCAATGAAGTTATAGAAAATGTGGGGAGTTTGATCAACGTTAGTTTCATAATTGAAATTTTGTATTTTAATTTTTGGTCCATCAAAATAATTACAATTTTAAGATGCTCATTAATAAATATCTTTTTTTTCTTAGTATTTCTCCCTAATTCTCACTGGATCCTATACATATTTAAAAGTGACTATTATAAAACTCATGGCTACCATTACAATTAACGAGTGAATTTAGTATAGCTGAAGCGGTAAGTCCCACTTAGATATATAATCCAACTAATTTAAAAATGATCTAAAATATATTTTTATTTGATATAGTTAGCACCATAAATAAAAGCCGATAGTCATTGTAAACTTGTTGAAACTTAAAAAGGTGTACAAACTTTATGATTATTATCTCAAGTTCCTTCGTTTGATAGGTATTATATTATATTAACTAAAAAAAGAGGCCAAAAGCTTGCAAAATAACCACATGGATGCAATGCATTTTAATCACTTTTTGGAAGCTAGAGAAAAGTTCTTTTTTAATCACTTTTCCAACAAGCTGAGGAAAAACTCTTCTTATATACTTGTTTTGAAAGTCGTAAAAGTACTTTTAAAAAGAAAAACAAACAAACACTAATGCCTCATTTGGTATATTGGAAGAGTTGTTGATAGAATTAGAATTGAAAGTGGAAGTAGAAGTGGATGTGAAAATAGGGGTGGAAGAAGTTTTTAAAGTGCATTTGGTATGACGATGGAAGTGAGATTTAAATTTTAATTAAAATATGTATTAATAATAGGAAAAATACGAAAATAGCCTTAATAAAACCTTAAAAAAATCGAACATTCTACCACTAACCAAAATTAAATTCAACCAACATTTGCCAGTGAAGCTTGCTTCAGCCATTCCTTCCCACCTTCTTCATCACACTATTGCCACCAGTGACCACATGATCTAAGGAACCAAAAAACAAGGAAAGAGATCAAGAAGTGAGATATCCCAACCTTTCCCTCACTACATATTTGAAGCCGTACCCTCCTCTTCCAAATCTAAAGTCGATGGCGTCTTTACCAGTGCTTCTCCGTCATTAGAACTCCATCGTCATTGAGATCAACGAAATAGGTATGTAGTTAGAAGAGTACATAGATTGGAGCTTGTAGATCAAACCCGGTACTCAACATCAAAGATCAATGAAAGAGAGATCATTAAAGGAGTCCTCTATAATTGTCATCATCAATCGCTATCATTTGCCTTCGTCATTGCTCTTTAAAGATCAGTGAAGAAGGGATTGTTGAAGGGGCAGTGGTCTTCTGTTGCTATCATTAGTCACCGTTGTTCATTGTCATATAGAGGATGTTGCCATCATTATTGGAAAAGGACTAATGGAGGGAAGAAAGATCATGGTCGCCATGGAGAAGAGGAGAAGGGGCATAATAGTCAAATTTCAATTCTCATAAAAGTGGAAGTTAGTTCCTTGGGGAGGTTGATGGAACCCACTTCCACTAATTTTGATGGAATATGATTCCTTGTGGAAGCTGGTTCACATCTACCAAACAAACAAAATTTGGGAACCCGATTCCACTTCCACTTCTTCAGCCTTAGTTCACAGTTACCAAATGGGGTATAAGTAAGGTCAGCTACAAGGATTGCATGACAACATTGAGAACAAATCAAGGCCAAAGTTGAATAATAGCTTTTTACCCGTACCATGTTTATATTTAATAATTTATCTACTGGCATACACAGTGACAGAAGAAATCCTAGTACAGCACCAACACCCTGCTTTACAAAATTATGCAATTAACTTAAAACTTCATATTTACAACTTATAATATATGGATCACATGTTGTTGTATACTAATGCTACAATTTCTATTTATGTTTTTTGAAGTAAATAAAATCATAGAAACATGATAACTAAAAGGACCAGAGATAAACCATTGTGCAAGCAAAAAGAATATGTGAAAAACAAATGGAAGAGCGTACCTCTCACAAGTTATTAAAGACGTATCAGGTGGTATGCCCATAACCTCCTTAGTAGTAGTAAAACATTTCCTATAGAAGGCACCTAAAGATGGCATTGAAACTTTACTACTAGCCCATACTACCAAGTTTTTCAAGTTTTCAAGTTTTCAAGCTTCAACATTACTTGAAGAAGCGTGTGCTTTTATTTACCTTGGTAAACTCTTCAAAAATAATCAAGTATTGCAATAAAGGGTGCAATCCATGATTGTATTGCAATGAGCCTATTATTAAGTACCTAGAAACTAAATGTGATTATTGGCATAAAAACACACTAGTACAAAATATAGATTTTAAAACTATTTTTTTACACCTGACAAAATAGGACACACGTAGAAAGTGTGACCGGTGGCATTTTCGTAAATATATGAAGATAAAGGAACTTTCTACACGTGTTGAAAAAGACAACACGTGTAGAAAGTAAATTTAAAATATTTTTTAATGAATTAGCATTTTTTTGTGTTTAATGCCTTTAATTTTTATTTTAAAATTTTTTTATTTTTTTTGAAAATTAAATAATTACTTTCTACACGGGTTGGGAGCTCAACTGTGTAGAAAGTACATTTTCTACGCCTGTTGGATCCAACCGGTGTAGAAAATAAATTTCTACACTGGTTGCAAATCCAACCAGTGTAGAAAATAACTTTCTACACGGGTTGGACTTCCAACCCGTGTAGAAAGTGTAAAAAAAAACTCGTGCCTTAATTTCTTTCCTTAAACCCGCTAGAGTTTTCAGACTTCTTCATCCTCATCTATCAATCTCTTTATCTCTCTCACTCTCCCCGTTCATTTTCTAAAAAATTCATATCAGATTCATTATTTATTCCGTTGTTTTACTTTACAAAGTTCTCCTCTAGAATCCATCGCTTATGCTATTCTTCAGGTTGGACTATAGCTTTGGATCCTCTTCGATGACTGGAGTGAAGATCTCAATGTTTGCATCGGTAGGGATGTTGTATCCTATGAGTATTACTGGCTCTGTGATAACCGGTCTTAAAACTCTTCTTTTCAACCTAACAGCCTTGCATTTCGTTTTCCCTCTCATTCCACACAGCCGCGAAATATCACCATTTGAGTTCTTCGCCTTCTTCTCCGGTAAGTGTTACCCATCATCCTCGGCCACTAGTCCAACCATCACCGCCACATCCTCCTTCTCCTTTTTCAGTTCGTATTCCCATTGTTTAACAATACTCCCTCCTCCGTTTGACGGCCCTGTTCTGTGAAGTACTCCATCGTGAGTCACCATCGTGAAGGCCGTGAGTTTGTATGCTATCGTGAGACCGGTGCAACCCCTCTCCTCCTAATCCTCAAGCCTCCAAGGTTACACTACATTCAGGTAATTTTCCCTGTCTCAGTTTATTAATTCTTTGTATAAATAGAAACTGTATCTTTACAATCTGTATCTTTACTACCCACCATGCTTCGTTGCGACTCTGATGCAAAGGGGTTAAAGAAAATTTTAAGATAATCACCATGATATTTATACTGTATCAACAGGTGACAATCGTCTGGGTGAGGTATTTCCTCAAAATCAATAGACCAATCATAATCAGGATAATAACTGTATAATAATTGTAGATTATTATTTGTGACATTTGAATCTTGAAAGAAAAGTATACACTCTTGTGTTGTTTCTTCATCAGATTCTTGTTCATGATTAGTACTATTAGCGGAATAATCAGAAAAATGAATACTTACAGATCTGTCTGAGTTTTCCCAAAAACTTGTTCTGTTTGGCACTGGTCTTGTTGCTACTAATAATACCACTTTCCATTCATGACCGATTAGATCTCTGCTGGAAAATGCTTTTCCTTCAATAGCCTTTATCCCTTGACTAGCCAAATGTTGTATTACCCTATCTATTTGTAATTTAAAATTGGTATTACTATTGTTACTTAATCTGCCTGTAAGGGTTTTTGTTATACACAGATTCTGTCCTTCGTAAAAATCTTAATATCCTCTTGTCTTAATTATTAATTGAAAATGCTTAGTAAAATCTTTAATTGTCATCTGTATTTTAGGAGCCATGTATATAATACCACAATTATTTGTCATATCAATTTCCATGGTTCCTATAATAGATTTATGTAGATCATCGTACCTAGTATCAACAAGATTTATCAAAACCTGTCCTCCTGCATGTGATCTAGTTAATCATGTGACTTTTATCAAGACAAGTCCCACATGAATCATTATATATTGATTTTCTAAAAGAATATGCCTACTCCTATTATTAATGAAAGGAAGATTTACCTGATCTTCACCTGTGTACCTTATTGTTTCTTCACTGAATTGTTCGTACACCTTTTGTTTTGTTTCCCATATACCATGAGAATACAATATTTCAGCTGGTGCAAGTCCTGCCTGTCTGTGCTGTAGGACTTCAAGTTGTTTATCAGGATCTATTAACCTGTCTAATTCTCTGATTTTATATCCATTCCATTTGTTGGCAAGTTTTGAAATGATACTAAAATTTTGGATATTATCTGTTATGGCTATTTCCCTAGAAGTGGAAATTCCTGTGAGTTCCATATTACTCATTTTTCTTCCAAACTAAGCGAGGACCACTATATATACTCCTGGGTTGTTTCCCTATTGACAAGGATTTAATCTGTTCTGTGACCTGTGTTAATAAGGCCTTTTCCTGTGGATCATGAGTTGTTTGAACAACTAAGACCCCTAAGAGTTGCCTGATATCAATTAATTTTTCAATAATAGCATTATTCTGCCTTATGAGGATCTTATCTCCTACCTGTGCTGGTTCCCCTAACTCTGTTTGTTATGTAGTCAAACCTATAGCAGGCTTACATGACTGTTCACCAATTAATTTTGTTCTTCTTAATATCTTTTTATAATTTAAATCATGTACAGACATCAAATTACTTCTAAAGCAGCTATAAGCTATGCTTTTATGCTTGCTTTGATGATATCATGTTCTTTTTCAGACCCGTAGGCAGCCACCGGGGTCCAACTTGTGTGGTCTTTATATTTTGAGGCAAATTTACAATATTATCAGCCTAGGCACGACTGATTTTACCTAGGAGGTAATAAATGTATATTCTAAAAATTTTGTATTACTTTATTATTTTTAATTTATTAGTAAGTTAATGTTTTGTTTGGCTTTGGTGTTACACATACAGATGTTTGATCTTGTTGATCCCTTCCCTGAAGATATTGATTTCATCTGTCGTTGTTGTGTGGAATTCATATATGAGCTTTTACAAGATTAGTAAGTTTTTGAATGCGATCTTATGTTGTTCTAATAATACTTATGCTTTTCCTATATATCTAACTTGGTTTATATATATCTCTGCTAAGGACAATTTCTTGGATATTGGTCATACTAGATGGATGTCAATGCAGGCATGGGATCACTATTGTAAATTTTCTTCCATTTTTTTCATTTCTCTGTAAAGCCTAATGATTATAAATTGTTCATATTGTATTGTTGCTGAGAATTTAACAAGTTCATCATATGTTATTGGTTGTCATTGGAAGTGAATTGTATTCATAATGTTCATTCTATGATTGTTGAGTGGTGAGGGTTGTCACTGCTTCTGATTGTGGATATACATGCATGTGTTGTTTCTTGTTTGTATGTGGAGAGGGGATTGTTGTTAAATATGACTTACTTCCTCGGTAACAAGATTGAAACAACAAAACTGAAAAAAAAAAATTTAGACCGGTTATCATAAGAATTGGTCTTAAAGTAATATTTAAGACCGGTTATATTGAGAACCGGTCTTAATATTCTATACTTTAAGACTGGTTCTCAAGATAATCGGTCTTAAATATTGATTTAAGACCAGTTCTATTGAGAACTGATCTAAAATAACTGTTACTTTAAGACTGGTTCTTGTGATAACCGGTCTTAAATTAATATTTAAGACCGGTTACTTACAAAACCGGTCTTAAAGTAGAAGTTATTTTATACCGGTTCTCAATAGAACTGGTCTTAAAATTAAATTTTAATCCACAAGAACGCCTCTGTTTGTCAGACTTAACACTAGTTGTCTAAGAATTGGTCTTAAAAATATATATTTTAGACCGTTTTTTTAACCGATCTAAAAAGTTAGATACTTTTTAGATCGGCTGTATCAAAGACCTGATTCAGAACCGGTCTAAAATGTCTTTTTTAACCGGTCTTAAATGTGATTTTTGCAATAGTGAGGTACTGAAGACTTTCATAATTTGGTTGTTTGGTCCCTTATGTTTTGTGGATGTTTTAAAGATTTTGGGTTGTATCTGATGTATACATTGTGTAAGCAACGTAAAGGTAACCTAGTGAATGAATGGTAAAAAATAAGTAATTTTGCTTCCTATCGCTGACGAAATGTGTATGTGAAATGGAATGTATAAAGTTGGCAAAGATACGCTCACAAACTATGATAAACATGAACAAAAGAGAAAACCGGTGAGTCTTAACGAGCTAGTGAAGATTTTTGAAAATTTTACCACCCTCTCAACTATAGGTTCAACTCCTGGGTTGAGGTTGGGGAATTTATAAGCATTTTCAGAAGTTGGGTGTTCCGGGTTCAAATCCTGGTCTCCCACGTGATTTCACTACTCTTTTGTACTCAACCGAAGCTATAGGAAATGAGGTATCATACTTTTCCTACACAAACCAATGCAACTAGAGCAATCCCTCCCCCAGACTTAATCTTTACAATGTCCTCAATGTAGATTGAAAATGGAAACTAAGTTGAATTGTGCAATTTAATATTGAAGGACAACACATCAACAATACCATAAGGAGAATAATAACAAAACAAGTGAAGTGACTTTATCAATGAAACTCAATAATGTAGTAGGGATTATGTGTAATTAGGTATAGCCATGGAGCATTTATTCACTAAGTAAAAGGGAAAAAAACAGCCTAAATAAACTTTTCTACTAGGCAAGTCACCCTCTGATCGAGAGTTGCTGAGCTCTCGCAAAATAACCAGTTTCAATACAAATTTGCAATATAGAGAACTTGGATCGTTTCCCACAGAATTCACAGTCGGTCTAAAATTATCAGTCGATAAAACAGTAATTGGTTGGGGGAGTTTTCACTGTGCTATCAATCAAACAATAAACTAGAACTAAAGAAAGTAATCAATAAACGAATTCAATCAGATTGAAATGACTAACCCAGAACTGGGATTCCAGAGCTTCCTTCCATCATCAGACGAAAATATTGTAACTAAACTAATGATTGATTCTAGACGAACTGAAATCTCTACATTCATCCAGAAAATCCCTCGACTAGACAATCGTCTAGGGTTCGTTTGAACACGTGGCGTGTCACTGTGCAATCGCACAAAAATCACTGCAACCCAGTTCAAATTATGTCCTTGGGATGTATCAAAGCGAACATTAAATCTAATATTCGAACTATTTCCAGAAATTGAATCTGATCAAAGCAAATAGAAATGAGTTACGTTACCAATTAAAGCTTGTCCTTTGGATGAAAACGTGGATCCTCAATCCATGGGTCAGTCATAGAAGTTTAGCCAAGCATGGCTGGAAAAGATGAAGAACGGATGAAAAATGTGAAAAACGTGAAGAACATTTTAGAGAATTTCCAAACTTCTGTATTCAATCCAAAAATTCCACACACCAAAAATGTTCTTAGCTTGTTTTTTCTAACTAGAGTAAGAAAAACCTAATTGAAAATGGATTAGGGTTCTACAAGTCCAACCCAAAATGGAAATAAATAACAAATGGTCTTTAATTACAAAATTCAGGCCCAATAACAAAATTCCAGGAAAATTCATCTGATTTTGGCTCCAATGTTTACTGTCTTCTTGTCTGAATTTTCCTTTCAAGTATTGATATCGATTGTAGCTCTTTGAATCATCTAAAAAATGAGACAAGAATGAGGCTAATCAGATATCTGGTTCAAGAGTTATGACTAAAATCGTAAAGCACTGTAAATCTGGGATTTTATCATTAAAATAAATTCAATCTAATAAAACACCCAAAACCCAAATAAGTATACAAGCCCATTATTTATTAACTAAACAATCCTAAATTTATTAATCAAGAGATAGAAATTAGTGTAATAACTATTCAATTATCAAATCCCCCCACACTTATCCTTTTGCACTCCGGAGAAAAATTAAAAGATAAAGACTAAAATAAAAACTTCTCCCTTCTAACAATTGCCAAAAATGCAAAAATTGAACAAGGAACACAAAGCTTCAAAAGACCAACCAATTAAGACTTAAATCATTTCATCTCAAATTACAAAACACAGTAATCACAATCAATAATGCTAATCACACAAGATGGTCTCTCAAAGGATTATCTCAATCAATCTCTCAAGTGTATAGGGTAAATAAGTGTATCACTCAAATTCTACTCAAGAAAATTGTCCTACCATAAGCTTGTTCAATTTCTACTTCTCCACTACTCATATCACATGTATGCATAAATCAAGAGAGCTTATTATTCAAGGTTGCAATGAGGCTAAGGTGAGGGTGTGTATAAGTATGGACATATAAGGCTAAGCACCAAATAAATTCGAAAGAGCACTGATAGTAATAATAATAAAATCAATCAAATATCACTTTTTTTTTCTTCTTCTTTCTTTTTCTTTTTCTTTTTCGCTTCTTTTTTCTTTTTCTTTTTCTCTTCCCTTTTTTTTAGATTCACAATGACCAAATCAATGCCAAACAATGAATGGCATAAAATTAAACAACTCCCCCCACACTTAAAATGTTGCACTCCTGAGCAACCCCCACACTTAAACACAAAACTACGGTGAAACCAATGCCCAATAAATTTCCAAGGTGTGGTATAAAATGGTTTTACACTTTGGCTAGTAATGTGGTTTTAGAAAAGAATGAGTTAAAAAGGCACAAAGGGGCTAACAAAGGGAATATAATGTAAGGGAAAGCTATTTGGCCAAAGTGGGAAAATAAAAGAAAGAAAACAAACAAGCCTCCATCATATATATGCCTGCAAGTGAAAAATGTAGTCTTAAAAAGAAAGAAAGAAAGTTCTAGAGAACATAAATCATGAGCAGAAGCATACAGAAAAGAAAGAATAGTGAAAGATGAATTCCATTCATGTTGGCCCAAAATCTCACAAAGGTCAAACCAAATCATGCAATAAGCATCACAAAATCAACTACCAATGTAAGCAATTCAATAGTCAAGAAATTCAGTCCAAACATAATGATCCATCAAAACCAACATGTCCAAGTTCACAATATGCATAGCTAAGCAATCATAGAAAGAGAGATTGTATTATTCACAAAATCTAAGTTCGTTTTGAAAAAAAAAGAGTGGGAAAATGGAATAAATAAAAGAAAAGGAAAATAGAGAAAGAAAGAATAATACTCCCCAAATGCTTATAGAGGGTAAGTGGCCTCAGTGAGTATGATATCTGCTTCCACAGGTTGCTGCTGTGATCCCTCATAAAATGGTTTGAGTCGATGTCCATTCACTTTGAAGGTCCTCCCTGTGGGTGGATCACACAACTCAATAGCACCAAAAGGGAAAAAATTAGCAATCACAAAAGGACCATCCCATCTAGATCAAAGCTTACCAAGCATAAACTTAAGACGGGAATTAAACAGAAGAACTTTCTGGCCCACAGAAAATTCTTTCCTCAGGATTTGCTTATCATGGAATGCCTTTGTGGCATCCAATCTAAGCTCATCCAACTCTTACAACTAGAGCTTCCGTTCCATCCCAGACTTAGCCAAATCCATGTTACACTACTTAATGGCCCAATAGGCTTAATGCTCCAACTCAACTGGAAGATGACATGCCTTACCAAAGACAAGCCGATATGGGGACATCCCAATCGGAGTCTTGTAGGCGGTTTGATATGCTTACAAAGCATCATCTAATCTTTTGCTTCAATCCTTCAGGGTAGAGTTAACAGTCTTCTGAAGGATTTGCTTAATCTCTCTATTCAAGACTTCAGCTTGACCATTGGTCTGAGGATGGTATGCTGTGGACACCTTGTGAATTACTCCATACTTTCGTAACAAAGCACCCATACTTCGGTTACAAAAATTAGAGCTCTGATCATTGATAATGGCACTGGGAATACCAAACCTGTAGAAAATGTTAGACCTGAAAAAATATACCACCACAGCAGAATAATTAGTATGGGTGGCTTTCGCCTCAATCCACTTTGAAACATAGTCAACAGCAAGCAATATGTAAGTGAAACCATAAGAAGCAGGAAATGGACCCATAAAATCAATACCCCAAACATAAAAAATTTCACAAAATAGTATAGGGTGCTGGGGCATCTCATGCTTATGAGAAATACTACCTGCTCTCTGACAGTTATCACATGACTTACAAAATAGATGAGAATTATGAAACAGGGTTGGCCAAAATAAACCAGAGTCTAGCACTTTCTTAGCAGTTCTTTGGGGTCCAAAGTGACCACCACAGGCAGAAGCATGACAAAAGCATAAGATGGAGTTAAACTCATGATCAGGCACATATCTCCTAATTACTTGGTCACTACAAAATCTCCACAAATAAGGGTCATCCCAAACATAATATTTAGATTCATTTTCAATTTCAAAGTTTGGGCCCTAGTGGAATCAGGAGGTAAAACACCAACAACCAAATAATTAACTAAATCAGCATACCATGGAAACTTACCTTGCAGCTGTAAAAGCTGCTCATCAGGAAAATCATCCTGAATGGAAGAGGGGGAAGAAGGAGAATGAGTGATACAACTCAAATGATCAGCTACCCAATTCTATCTTTAATCTCAACATCGAATTCTTGGAGTAATAACATCCACCGAATAAGTTGAGGCTTAGAATCTGCCTTTTTCAAAAGAAATTTCAAAGCAGCATGGTCAGAGAAAATAATTACCCTACTGGCTTGCAGATATGACCTAAACTTATCAAATGCAAACACTATAGCCAAAATTTCTTTCTTAGTGGTAGTATAATTGGATTGGGCAGGATCCAAGGTCTTGGATGCATATGCAATGACATGAGAGGCTTTGTTGACCCGCTGAGCCAAGATAGCACCAACAACATAATTAGAAGCATCACACATCAACTCAAATGGAAGATACCAATCTGGTGGTTGGATAACTGGAGTTGCGATCAGGAAACGCTTCAAGTAATTGAAGGCCATCTTGCACTCGTCATCAAATACAAACTCAGTATCCTTATACAGAAGGTTACACAGGGGTCGGGCAATCTTGCTGAAATCCCGAATGAAGCGTCGGTAGAAACCTGCATGACTAAGAAAAGAACGAACTTCCCGCACAGATGTGGGGTAAGGCAAACTAGTAATAACATCGATCTTAGCAGGATCTACCTCAATACCCTTTCTAGACACGATGTGTCCCAACACTATTACTGACTCAACCATAAAGTGACACTTTTCAAAATTTAGCACAAGATTATATTATATGCACATATTCAAGACTCTAGACAAATTAGTCAAGCATGCATCAAAATCAGACCCATATATAGTAAAATAGTATATGAAAACCTCCATACAATCCTCTAGAAATTCAGAAAAGATACTTACCATGTAACGCTGAAAGGTGCCAGGTGCATTGCAGAGGCCAAAAGGCATTCTTCGGTAAGCATATGTTCCAAAGGGGCATGTGAAGGTCGTTTTCTCCTGATCCTCAAGAGCAATATGGATCTAGAAATAGCTTGAGTAGCCATCCAAAAAGCAGTAGTGAGACTTACCAGCCAAATGCTCTAACATCTTATCAATGAAAGGTAAAGGATAATGGTCCTTGCAGGTGGCTTGGTTGAGTTTCCTTTAGTCTATGCATACTCTCCAGCTGTTCTGAACTCTTATAGGTATGAGCTCATCTTTTTTATTAGCTACCACAGTTACTCCAGACTTCTTAGGAACGACCTGGATTGGGCTAACCCACCAGCTATCAGAGATGGGGTAAATGATGCCAGCTTGCAGAAGCTTAGTCACTTCCTTCTTTACCACTTCCAGAAATAAGGGGATTTAGGTGTCTCTAGGGTTGTCTCACTAGCTTAGCATCCTCTTCCAACAAAATTCGATGCAAGCACATAAAAGGGCTAATGCCAACGATATCACCTAATGTCCACCCAATTGCCTTCTTATTGGCCTTCAATAAGCTTAGCAGCTTCTCTTCTTGATCAGGTAGAAGGTTGTTGGCCATAATAACTGGCAATTGCTCATTTACCTCTAAAAAGGCATATTTCAAATGAGCTGGCAATGACTTCAACTCTAACTTAGGCGGCTGCTGAATGGAGGGAAGAAGTTTGGGTATTTGCACCATTTCTAAAGTGTGCACACCTGCAATGCCTGAAACAAAATGCACAGAAGTAGAACTGTGTCTAGGAAGCTCAATGTTAACATCAGAATTCAGCTCAGAATGAAAATCAGAAACAAGATTGTAATGAACATCAAAATCAGAATTTAGCTCAAATTCACAACAATCAACATTAGAATCCACAAGTAATATAGAATCAGTAATCAAGTTAAGATCTCCATATAATGCATCATTAATCTCAGTGCAAACAAGGTACTATTTATTATCAGAATAGGCACAAATGACAGAATTACCCACAGATGCAAAATCAGGATAATCAGCATACCAATCAGTAAGAACATCATCAACAGTTTCATCAATCACATCAATGCAAAAAACAGAATGCTCACCCCTACGATGTCTCATGGCAAAAAAGATATTAAAATTCACAACAATATCACCAAATTCCATAGAAAGAGTACCAGAATGTAAATCTATCTTAGTCCTAGCTGTTTTCAAGAAAGGTCTCCCTAAAATGATTGGGGACCTATTGCTAGGAGATTCATCCTCCATATATAAAATGTAAAAGTCAGCAGGGAATATCAATTCATTGACTTTAACTAAAACATCTTTAATCAAACCAGCAGGATGAGCATTACTCCTATTAGCTAATTGGACAACAACACCAGTAAGACGTAAAGGACCAAGACCAAGAGATTTATAAACAAATGCTGGCATAACATTAATAGAAGCACCTAAATCAGCTATGCAATCATCAAATCTATAATTACCAATAATGTAAACATCCCTGAGTCTTTACACTTGTGAGGCATGGGTTGGAGGAGTGCTGAGACATTCTGGTTGAAGCTCACTCGTTCAGTTCCCCTCAGTTGCCACTTGTTGGTACACAACTCCTTCAGGAACTTGGCATACTTGGGGATCTGTTTGATGGCATCTAAGAGAGGAATGTTGATCTCAACTTTTTTGAATGTCTCAAGGATATCCTTCTCTTGCACTTTTTCTGCTAACTTCTTGGATTGAAGGGCTCTCTGAGGGAAAGTAAGAGGAATAGGAATTTCAGGTTCCTCTTCACCCTACTTCACTGCCTCTTTGTTTTTAGAGTCAATCTTCACTTTTTCTGACTCTTTTTCTGATTTAGATTCAGTCACATCTACAGCTTGTTTAGGCTCTTCCAATTGTTTACCAGACCGTAGGGAGATAGCACTAACATTCCCCTTCGGATTGGGAATTGTTTGTGAAGGAAGGGAGTTAGATCCCTGAGGCTGGAGTTGGTTCAATGATGTTGCCAACTGCCCAATCTGAGTCTGTAAGTTCTGTATAGTAGTCCCAGTTTGTTGCTGGAATTGTAAACTTTTTGAGGCAAGCTGCTTCATCATTTCTTCTAGTGAAGAACCACTACTGCTAGTCAGCTGTTGTGCTGACGGTGGAGGTACAGATTGTTGGAAATTCTGTCTGTTTTGTGGAAACTTTCTCTGTTGGTAATTTCCTGGATTCTGTTGCACATTACTATTATGGTTCTGATTCTAGTTCCACCTAAAATTTAGATGATTTCTCCAACCAAGGTTATAGGTATTGGAAAAGGTATTATTTTGCTGCTGGTACTGTGGTTTCCCTGGAAAAATGCCCACAACAGCTACTGACTGGTCTTGATAGGTGGTATCTTGTAAAGTAGGGCAAGAATCAGTAGGTTGAGAGGGATCAAAATAGAACCCACATGAGTAGCTTATCTGTGGAGTGGAAGACTGTACTGTTTGAGTTACTGTCAGTTGCCTCACCAAGGAGGTCAAATCCTCAATTCTATTTTCTAGTATCTAGTAAGAATAAGTGGATGAATTGATCTGGAACACAACACTACTGTTTGCTCTTGTGCCAAATTATTGAGAGTTAGCTGCGATAGTGGATATTAAGTCTTGGGCCTCTTCAGGTGTCTTGTTAACTAAATCCCCACCACTAGAAGCATCAACCAGATTTCTGTCATTAGGTAAAAGAACCTCATAAAAATAAGTGATCAGGAGTTGCTCAGTTATCTGGTGGTGTGGACAGCTGGCACATAGCCTCTTAAATCTCTCCCAGTATTTATGCATATTCTCTCCATTAATTTGCTTGATTCCACTTATTTCTTTTCTGATTGTAGTGGCTCTTGAAGAAGGGAAAAATCTCTCCAGAAACAATCTCTGCATGTCAGCCCAACTTCCAACAGATGAAGGTTGTAGATAATACAACCAGTCCTTGGCTCCACCATCAAGAGAGAAAGGAAAAGCTCTCAGTTTAATGTGTTCTTCATCAATCAGTTACGGTTTCATTGTGCTGCAAACCATATGGAATTCCTTCAAATGCTTGTGCGGATCCTTACCTGCAAGACCATGAAACTTGGGCAACAAATGAATAAGACCATACTTAAGTTCAAAGTTAGCATCAAGTTCAGGGTATTGGATACACAAAGATTGATAGTTAACACCAGGTGCAGTCAATTGGTTAAAAGTTTTATTATTTCCTTGATCTACCATAGTGTCTGAGTGAGCAAAAGTACTACTAGAATCAAATGAACTAGAAAGATCAACAGAATGGACACAATCATAATCAAGGTCAGAATCAGAAACAAGTTCAGTGGTAACCCTCTGACTTAGCCTAAAGCCCTTCTAGAAGCAAGAATTGTTCTCTCTATTTCAGGATCTTTGTCTAACAAATTAGTTGTACTAGTACTACTCGTGGTCATACAGCATTGGCATAAGGCAGAATCAGGACTACCACTAAAACACAAAAACGTAAAATCTCAAGTCTATGCTAGAAATTAACCAAAATAAATTCAAAAACACTATCAAACGATTTTTAAAAATTATGGGACTTCCACAGAACAACTTCTACACTATCTAGAAACCCAAAAATTCAATAAAAACTTAAAAAAATTAAAAAGTGGTCTAAACGATGGAATTTGAAAATGTTAAGTGGGTGCTCATGGCAAAGCATGAGTTCTGCTCATAGGAACATTTTGCTTCAGCTCACCAAAAATCAGCCCAATCAGAGTAAGTCAAAAAGTTTAGTAGAAATCCCTAGACAATTTCTGAAATACCCGATACGTCCCACCAAGACCAAAAAACAGTGAAAAAGTGGTCTAGATGATAGAATTTGGGAAACATAGGGGTGATCTCATTTCCTATAGGAAGTTACTCTTGCTCAGAATGCCCAATTCCTTTAAGAAAGACCTGTTCAGAGTGATTTAGGTGAGATAGAAATCTGCCCAGTCACCAGAATCACCTAATCTAAACTACTATATTCTACGCAACACTACTATCTACACTACTGTTAATACTAGACTGATGCAAATTCCCTAGCAACGGTGCCAAATTTTGATCGAGAGTTGCCGAGCTCTCGTAAAATAATCAGTTTCAATACAAATTTGCAATATAGAGAACCTAGATCGTTTCCCACTGAATTCACAGTCGATCTAAAAATTATCAATCGATAAAACAGTAAAATAGTAATTGGTTGGGAGGTTTTCACTATGCTATTAATGAAACAATAAACTAGAACTAAAGAAAGAAATCAACAAACGAATTCAATCATATTAAAATGACTAACCCAGAACTAGGATTCTAAAGCTTCCTTCCATCATCGGACAAAAATATTGTAACTAAACTAATGATTGATTCTAGACGAACCGAAATCTCAGCATTCATCTAGAAAATCCCTTGACTAGACGATTGTCTAGGGCTCGTTCGAACGCGTGGCATGTCACTGTGTGATTGCACAGAAATCACAGCAACCCGGTTCAAATTATGTCCTTGGGATGTATCAATCTGAAAATCAAATCTAATATTCAAACTATTTCCAGAAATCGAATCCGATTAGAGTAAATAGAAATGAGTTACGTTACTGATTAAATCCCATCCTTTGGATGAAAACGTAGATCCTCAATCCATGGGTCAGTCACAGAAGTTTAGCCAAGCATGGCTGGAAAAGATGAAAAACGGATGAAGAATGCGAAGAACGTGAAGAACAGTTTAGAGAATTTCTAAACTTCTGTATTCAATCCCAAAATTCCACACACCAAAAATGTTCTCAGCTTGTTTTTTCTAACTAGAGTAAAAAAACCTAATTGATAACGAATTAGGGCTCTACAAGTCCAGCCCAAAACGGAAATAAATAACAAATGGTCTTTAATTACAAAATTCGGGCCCAATAAAAAAATTCCAGAACAATGCATCTGACTTTGGCTCCAAGTTTGACTGTCTTCTTGTCCGAACTTGCCTTTCAAATCTTCATATTGATTATAGCCCTTTGAATCATCTAAAACATGAGATAAGAATAAGGCTAATTGGATATCAGGTTCAAGAGTTATGATTAAAATAGTGAAGCACTGTAAATATAGGATTTTATCATTAAAATAAATTAAATCTAATAAAACGCCCAAAGCCCAAATAAACATACAAGCCCATTATTTATTAACTAAACAATCCTAAATTTATTAATCAAGAGATACAAATAAGTGTAATAAATATTCAATTATCACCCTCCCCTACACTTACTTCCAAACATATATCAAAAAATCAATCAAATTAACTAAAAGTTAAGAGTAGAAGGGAACTACCGGGTGATTAAGGAGGCTTGGCATCCTCAAGGTAGTGCTTGAGTAGATGTCCATTAACATGAAAGCTATTCCTGGTCTTCTTATCTATAATCTCTATCATACCAAATAGGTAGACCATAGTCTCAAGGTAGGGGGCCTTCCCCCTTGGTCTTAAATTTCCCATGCATGATCTTTGAATCAAGTTTTAAACTTCAATACTTTATCGCCTTCATGGAACTCCTTACTTAAGATGTGCTTGTCATGAACCATCTTCATCTTATCTTTATAGATAATTGCATTTCTATAGGATTCAATTCCATCTCCTCAAGTTCTTAGAGATGTATCAAACGATTGTCATTACAAGCTTTGATAGCCTAGTATGACTTGTGCTCAAGCTCAATAGGTAGATGGAAAGATTTGGCATAGACTAAGTAAAAGGGGTACATGCCAATTGGAGTTTTAAAGGAAGTCTGGTAAGCCCAGAGAGGTCTTCCATTCTCTTGCTCTAATCCTTTCGGGATGGCTTGATGATCTTCTTAAGGATTTGTTTTACCTCTCTATTAGAAAACTCAGCTAACCCATTAGTTTGGAGATGATACAATGTTGCAACTTTATGAGTAACTCCATACTTGGCAAGGAAGGTCTAGATAGTCCCATTACAAATGTATGTCCCTTGATCACTGATAATTGCTCTTGCCACTACCCACCTAGAAACATAGTCTACTACAAGTAGAATATATGTAAAATAAAAGGAAGGGGGAAAGGGTTCCATAATATCTATGCCCCACGCATTAAATACTTCACAAAGGTGAATAGCCATAACTTACAAACCTTTGACAAGTATCATAAGATTTGCAATAAATTTATGAATCATGGAATAAAGTAGGCTATAAAATCAAAATTCCAATACTCTTCTAGTAGTCCTATTCTTACCAAAATGCTCCCCATAGAAAGAAGAGTAAGTAAGAGAAATGATAGAGTGGATCTCATTGTTTGGAAAACAAAGATGGGTTATTTGATCACTATATTGCTTCCATAAGATAAGTAGATCCCAAATGCAGTAATATGCCTCCCTCTTAAGCTATTTCACATGGAACTCAGATATGTAAGGACAAACTACATGATAAAATTGATAATTCACAATACTAGAGTGCCATGGCTCTTTTACAACTAGAATAAAAAAAGCATACTTAGGGAAAGAGTCAATAATGAGATCAAAAGAGTCAACTGCCTATGTATCAAGAGGTAGGCTACTTAGATGGTTTGCACATGATTCTCAGCACTAGCTCGATCTTTAATCTTAATTCAAACTCTTCTAGCAAAAAAGCCCTTCTCAATACTTTAGCCTTAGATTAAGACTTAAACAAATAATGAATGGCTACATGATCAGTGAACACAACCAAATGAGATTTAATAAGATATTGTCTATATTTCTCAAAAGCAATCACAATGGCAAACAATTCTTTCTTAGTGGTGGTATAGTTCACTTAAGCTGAGTCAAGTGTCTTAGATGCATAGGCTATGACTCTGGATGTAATATTGTCTCTGATAAAACACTTTGATGATTTTTAGTCATAATGCTTACAAACCTGAGAACTTAAAAACAGTAAGTTATTAAAGTCCCAACTTCAAGATAAGGTTTGATCATGTACTTGTGTGGGCTTTTTGAAAACTTTTTTAAAACAATTATTTGTGGTCTCATACCAGTTTACAAATTCATTACCCTCATCGGTTTCAAAATCATTTGTTAAAAATAAAGAGTGTTCTCTGGCAATAGCCCCCGTAATAGTGTTAACTTATGGGCTTTTGGTATTTGGTTACCTGATTCTAGTTCAATTATCGCTTTTGGATACTAGCGCGTTACTAAAAGTCTAGCGTACTGATTACAACTTATGTGGTTAGTGTCACAGTTACTAGTACTACTACTGCTACTTCTACTTAATTATATATACATATTTTACAGTCATTCAAATTAAAATGATAACCAAATAATCCATAACTACTCCGCCTTCTCTTCGTTTGTCCGTATTACCTTCTTACCTTTTAAGCTGGACGCCTTTGTTGTATATCGTTGGTTGGAAAGGGGCAAGATTCAAAAGAATCCCAATAGTACACTGATAACAAATATGATATGCAGAATACTAAGTATGTAAAACAAATAATCATAGAACACTTGTAAATTATGCAGCAAACTAAGGGCCTAACTGGTCCCTTAACACAGAACCACAGTACTTGGCAATATCAATCTAGCAGCTCAGGGCATCTGCCCCATAAAAGGTGCACTTACGAGTTTTTCACCTTGAGCCTATCTAGCTCAAAACGCCCCGAGTAACTCCCGATGCAACTTGTACTTATGGGTCTTATCACCTAAGCATTGACTGTCCTACACATGAACAGATGACAGAGAATACATACATAACAACACATATGATGTAAGGGATATGGTACTACCTGATAGTCTATCCAATTTGGGTTCTTGTCCCTCGTCTCTCAAGCGTCTTGGGCAAATGTCAAATCCTATCAGTTAGAATTTACTGTCAGCGAGTTAATACTTATCCACTTCTTTGATTACTTAAGACACTAAGTTGGTTATCATTTGGGTTATTACCTTAGCCCACTTAATTAGCTAAAGTAGTTACACTAATACCATGTGCTCAACTCTACCCTTAGAGTTTGCACTTATTACAATTTACCCTTAATAATCAATTTTGTACTATTCCATAAAGTTGGCAGATTTTTCACTTAACTTTGAAAAATACTAACTTTATCTAGAAAACTTCAATTGGGGTGGTTCAAAATCTTATGTGACCCCATTTAAGTCTATTTTAAAGGAAATTTATTTTTCCCTGATGATTAAATACACAAAAATCTAGAGGACATAATTAGCCCTCTCTGCCAGAAACATCAATCCAGACTTCAACATCAGCTTTAACAAGCCATAACTTTTTATGTACTAATACAAATATTACAAATTATATATCAAAATAAATCTTGTCCTGTCTAATTTATTTTTGGAAATTTTCATAATCGTTAGATTCCATTTGATTAGGAAAACATAGGTCACAATCCGACCTGCCATGAATTGGGCAGTGTTTTTAATAACAATACTTAAAGTTTCATATGGTTCTTTTTGTGCTTAACTCATTTTAAATCACCACAAAATACTATCCCCACACAAATTTTCATGTAGAAGCCATTAGTAAACTCAAATATAACAAAATCTCACTCATTTTACCTATTCTTCCCTTTGACCGAACAACTACCTAAGACGACAACCATCAAGACTTAAGTTTTAGCACATAGCTTCTCTATACTCATCATTTAACACCATATTTTACCATTCACAACACCAAAACATCATCAAACCCTATTTTTCCATATAAACCAAAACTAGGGAAGAAATGAGAAAACCAAAAGACTTTACCTATCATTACAATACTTAGCTCACAATAAAGCACTAAGTCACCTCTTTAGCTTTCTTAAGCTCTTTCTTTAGTCTTTCAACTTTACTTCTTGCTTGAGGGCCTAAAATACCTCCTCTTGAAAAAAACCCATATAAATGAAGCTTACATCAAGAGGAATAATGTGAAGGTGAAATCTTAGAGAGAAACTTTACCTTGTTCTTAAAATTTCAGATTTTTCTTTCTCTCTATTGATCCTTGCTTGGCCGTCCAAAATGATGAAGAAGGAGGGTGATGTAGTGTTTTTAGGTCACTTATTTCCCTCTATTATAGGCTGACCAAAATCCCAAAGAAAATGGAAGGCCAAGATCACATCTCACTTTAGTTTGATTTGCTACTAAGGTGACATGTGTCTTGATTAACTCTATAGGTGACAAGTGGCTTGATAAAAATCTCTTCTTGCTTTTCTTCTTCACTTAACCGAAAATGAGAGAGAGAGTAGAGTGAAAATGGAGCATTCAATTATCCAATGGTCTTACAAGAAAAGCACTAAGGTTATTAACCAATGGTTAATTGGGTTTACTTGGTTATCTTGAAGATTGGTCTTATTAGGCCAACTAATTGAGGTTTAGTTCAATTGAAACCATTTCCTCTTCCATTTGGTTGGCTTGGGCTAAAATTAGAGAGAGGGAAAAAAGAAATCTTGTATCCAATAGTTTATAGCTTCTTGCATACAAGAAAGCTAATTAACCAATTGTTACTTGTCTAATTCATTTTTTCTCCCTTCTTCTTCTCTTTTTGGCCAAAAATTTAGGTTTAATTGGAGGAAATTAATTTTTTTCAAGAGTAAATTCTAGCCCTTAATCTTAGGTTCCAATTTTTACCATAAGATCAAAAGGAAATTGTCTCTTTTTCCCTTAATCATGACATTATTTATTGAAAAGCCGTTTGTTTTACTTTTGCATTTTAATTCCCTTCTTCCTTCCATGTTAGGCACTATTTTCCTTTCTCTTTGGGTTCAAATTAGGTTTTGTATCCTTTCTTGCTTTAAGTAAGGGAATTTGGTACTTTCCTTAGTTAATTGGTATTAAATTCCTTACAAAATTTCTAAAGCAATTTCTAACATTATTTACACTTGCTCTTGGGACATTTAGCCCTTGTATGAGTTTTAGGATATTACACTGGACATGTTATCCTCTCTTTAACCAAGCATAGCACTTAAACATTGTTAGAAGCATTACAAGATAAATCAAAATGCAATTTCCAAAATTTAAGAGTGTCAAAGGCATGTCTCACTTGTCATCAAAATGAAATTCAGTGTCTTTTTTAAGCAAAGTGGAAATGGGAAGGGAAATTTTACTAAAATCCATAATACAAAGCCTATAGAATCCTGCATGCCCAAAAAATATTTCACTTCTTTTAGATTGGTAGATAGGAAAGTGATGGAAATGACTTCAATTTTAACTTGATCAACCTCTACAGCTTTGGTGGAAACAGTGCAACAAATTCCTTTCTCAAGGCCATCAAGTAAAAACTACATATGACTATCATGAGGCAAGGTGAATGAAGCATCAAAAGCATGAGTTGAAAATATAGTTATCAATCTCATAACAAATTGAACAGGATGCATCACCCTCACATGTACAAGAAGAAGAAGAATAGGGGGAAGGATAAACAGGTAGATACATCATCATCATCATCATCTTTAATAAATTCATGCCAAGTATATTCAATTAAGTCATTCAAGTCATTATCTAGGAAATTAATCATATTAATTCCCAAATAATTACAATAATAGAAAGGGTGATTAATGGCCTTAAAGATATTGAATTTCACCTCTAGGTCTCGAATCCCTATAGTAATGGTAGCATGCTTCATGTTGATAATAGACTCAACTATCCTTAGGAAAGGGTTTCCTAGGATCAGAGTACCATCACTATTATTTTCATTTTCCATATCAAGCACATAAAAATCAGCAAGAAATACAAGGTCTTTACGTGTACTAAAATATCTTCTAAAATGCCCTCAAGGTATCTAATTGTTCGATCAGCTAATTAAAGAACCAAACTTGTGTCTTTCATAGCTTGAACACTAAGGGAACCAGATAAAAGTAGGCATGACATTAATAGCAGCATTCAAATCAAGCAAAATATGTGAAATGGTAGTCTTGCCTATAGTATAAGGAATAATGTAAGAACCCGGGTCTTTGCACTTAATTGGAAATTGAGGCTTAAATGACACACTCACACTAAATCTTAGTTGGATTCTTTCATTATGCCTACACTTCCTTTTGTTTATACAAACATCTTTCAAAAAAATTTCGATTTAGGCATTTTCTTGATCAAGTCTAGCAAGGCAAATTCACTTCAACTTTACTAAATATTTTAGATATTTCTTTATCAAATTTATCTAAATAGGAATAAGGAAAAGATAATTCATGAATGTTTACCTTATTACCCTTAGTTAAAGACTCATGGTTAGATAATCTCTTTGTGTTGTCTTCTCCATGTGAAATGAAAACTCCCTTTTGATTTTGGTCTTGCATCTTTGAAGTCTTCTCAAGGAGCTTATTCTCTTGATTGCTCTTGGATTGAGGGACTTGCTCTTTAGAGGTGTGAGAAGATTTACCCTCTTCATGCACTTGAAAGGGTTGGTTAACCACATCATTTTTTGGTGGAAAATCAACTATAATCTCCTCATCCACTTGCTCTTCATCATCTTTTTCATTAAACTGAATCATCTTTCCACTTCTCAAGGTCAAAGCATTAGGAGCTTTAGGATTGATGACTATATTAGAAGGCATAAAACTACTAGTAATGGCTTGTTTGTCATTGATATTATCTGATAATTGAGTGACTAATAAGTTCAAGTTAGTGGTGTTAGTCTCCCTATTACTCTATTTTACTTTCCAAGTTTGTAAATCTTTTTTCAGCCCTTAAGTCCCTCTTGTTCATATCATCATGCATGGACTTGATACTGTTGAGAAGTTGTGTAAATCGGTCATCTTCACTAGGAGTATAATGTTAAGGTTGCAAAGCATTGGAAGTAGAAGCCTTGTAGTGAGTAGGTTCATCATTATGTCACCAAAAGTTTTAATGAGCTTTACATCCCCCATTGTAGGTATTGCAGTTATGATATCACTTAGAGTTTGGTCTCCTTTGATACATAGCATTAACTTCCTCATGTTGGTTAGAGCATAAGCTTATAATATGCATCATTGAACCAAAACTACCACAACTAGCTGTAACAAGAGCTTATAAATTAAGAGGAGGAGTTGCAATTTAGACACTCAGATTCTGGATCTCAGAGGTTATAAAGGAAAGTTGAGAAGTGATTGTGTCCATCTTAGACTCTAGTGAGTCCATTCCCTTGTTGGATCCCATATCATACACACCTTTTATCTCTCTCACATTGTATTGTTAAGTATCTCTAGCTCTTGTTCTAATTAGAACTCATGCCTCTTTAGCAATACAATCCTATAAAGAATCTTCAGCTAAAGGATCTAGAATACCTTTTTCATTAGATAGTAGACCATCATGAAAATATTGAATCAATTACTCATCTATGATTTGATGGTGTGGAAATCTAGCCAAAAGTTCTTGGAAATGGTTCTAGTACTCATAGAATGAATTTAAAGAATCTTACTTTATAAAATGACTTATAGAATGACTCCAAATGATCTAGCCAAAAGTTCTTGAAATTAACCCAAAAATAAAGTACATTGCCAACATACCTTGGCAACATTATGTACCAATCCTTAGCTTTCCCTTAGAGAGCTCGATGAAAGACCATAAATTGTATATCGTCTAAGTGAGCTTCAATAGGCTTGATGCTTGAGCAAGATAAATATAAAGCAATAAGATGTTGATAAGTGTTTTCATCCTTCAATCATCAAAGTTCCCTTAAGCCCAAAGTTATCCTTAAAGTTGGGGCATGCAATGTTAAAGGGATCATAGGTCACATCCGATCTTGTCACATTCCTTATAGCTCTTCTCTCCTTAGTTTAGCATTATTATCTTTAACTCCTCCATGCAAACTACTATCATTACCATGACCACTCACGGCATTGTAAAGAGGAGGATGGCAATGAGGTACTTGTTCTTGTACATGCTCCACGATTAAAGATTGGTTGAAGAGTCAACTATATCTTTTGATTCACTAGAAAAGCTAGACTGTAGGGAAAATTCTTCTTCTTTGATCAAGACTTTACTAGTACCTTCAATTCTCTTCTCTTTGTGAATCTTTCTCAATGATCTCTCAATATCAAGATTTGGAGGAACAAGCTCAGTTAACTTCTTAGACCATGTTATCAATGCACAATAAAAAGAATTAAGTAATTAATCAATTCAAATTAAAATGAAGTTACATAAGGAACATAAAACAAGTACAACAACAATTAAGAAGAGAGAAATTGGACTTGTAACACACAAATTGAGATAAAATGGATGAAATGTGATGTGAGTATAGATGTATGGAGTATTTATGAGTATGTATGATATGTGCTATGAACAAGTATGTATAGAGAAATAAGAAAAATAGTTCAAAAAAATAGGGTACTTGCTTCTGCAAGTTGAATACTTGCCGAGGCAAGTGACACAGAGTTCAGATTCACAGAAAATGCAAACTTAGTTCAACGAGCTGTGTACTTGCTGAGGTAATTGACATAGAAAGAAAATTTTGAAGTAAAATCATTGCTCACTTTAGCTATTAGGAAACTCGCCGAGGTAAACTAACTCATATCAATAAAAACAATGAAGAAACTGTAGTGACAACAAGAACCAATATCAAAACTTAAACACCACAATAAGCTATACACTTATCAAAATCTTTCTATACACTTAAACAACCTACATAATCATCAAAACATGTGAAGCAAATAAGAAATGACTTAGAGAATGGAGTTAAACACTTAAAGTAGCAAGAATGCACATATCAACACATTATCAAGTATGAGAAATCCATTTTTCAGCAACCAAGCCAAAAACTCATTCAAACCAAGTATGCAATGTAAAAATGCAATTGAATAAACTAAGAAATTAACGAAATAAAGATATTTATTTGTATTTCCAAAAATTTTCTATGAAAGATGCAAGATGCTATGAAAAAAATTTAAAACTACCTAAAATGTAACCTAAAGGCTCAAGATACCAATCAATTGAAGATTGACACATAGTTACTAGGGAACCAAATACTTGGCTCCCCAGCAACGACGCCACTTGAAGAAGTGTGTGCTTATGTTTTCCTTGGTAACCTTTACAAAAATAACCAAGTATTGTAATAGAGGGTACAATTCCAGATCATCTCTTGAGGATCCTTTTATTAATTACCTAGAAACTAAATATGATAATTGGCATAAAAACAATAAAAAGGGTATGAGATTTTTAACTATCTACTAAGGTTGCAATAAAATGTAAATTCTCTAAAACTAAATTTTTGGATTTATGGAGTGAAATGGAAATTGGTTTTGAAAATATGATGAAAATCCTTCTAGATCAATGGATTTATCTATCCTTGCTTCAAAAAATAATATGAGTGTGCTAGTGCGACAAATTTCCCTAAAAGACCCTTTAAGCTAGCTTGAGTTAGGTGAATTAATAAACACTTCCACACCAAGCTAGGCTTAACCCCTCTAACCAAAACACAAATTAACCACTAGTAATTAGAATTAATGATATGCAAAGACACAAGTAACCAATAAACATTGCACTATAATCACAACTATGTATTTATAACAACTTCAAGCAAAAGCTATACCAAGTCAATTACATTAAATTGCTACTAATGAAGTATAAGAGTCAAACACATAAGATTAAATCTAAATACATATATAATCTCATGAAATGTATGGAAACTCAGTACAAAACTTTAATCCAAAACACCAATTAATTTTGTAAACCTAGAATTCAATTAATTCAAAGGATTAAAGTAAGAAACTAGATGGTAGAATACTTCACTATGAAGCTCCAAGCACAATAATCAATCAATTGCTCTAGGAGATTATTTTCTTAGGCAAAAAATGCCACATATGAAGCTCGAAAGACCTCTAGACAATGACCTTTGGTAGACATGGAAGAAGATGAACGAATGGAAGTGAAATGAGTTAAAAATGGAAGAAAATAGTTTGAAAATGAGTGGAGATGAGTGGACAATGATGAGAGGTGATTTCTCTGGTGTTAGGAATGGAGGAGTGTAAAAAATGAGGCTTGAAGATGAACAAATTAGGTTAAATCAGGTTCAAAAGTCAGATTTTTGAATCTGGTTCGGATATCTAGCATTACACAAACTCGCCTTGGGGAGTTGAACCAAAAGTCAGTCATTTCATTAATTCCTAACTCTCTTTGGTGAGTTTGTCACTCCATGAGGTGAGTAACACAAAGGCTTCACACTTTTACAAAGTTTACTCGTTTTGACAGGTTTTCTATATGTAGGGCAAATGACTCTGTACTTTGAACTTTTAAGTTGACTCTTACTTTGAATTTCTTTAACCTACTTAAATTTAGCAAATTTTGGTAAATATCTTCATCTTAAGCTCATGGAATGATTGTAAAAAGGCCTTTGGTCTAAAAAAATACCTAATTTTATCTATTGTAGCACCCAAAATTTGAAAACCTTTTTAAAAATGAAAATTAGTCTACAAAAACCATTGTGGGCTCAGGAGTCGATTGTACGTGGGGAAGGTGTTAGGCACCCCGCAACACCCATTCATAAAAATAGTTACCCTGAGTTAATTATTTAAAATAAACATGACCTTTTAAAATTTCATCATAATTACCCAAAAACAAATTACTTACAAAATGAGAAAATAAAATTATTTATTTATATTATTGGACTTGACCTAGGATGAAAACCTAGGGGCCTACGTACCCTTTAGAGAGATAAAAGCCTACATAGTTCGTTAGAGGTAGAAAGGCGTGGCGCTTGGTTGGTGTCTTTTAGGAAAATTTTATTTAAGTTATTTGGGAAAAATATTTTTTGTTTGGTTTGCATTTGTTATTTAGAAAAAAAATTTCTTTATTTTCTTATCTAAAACCCAATTCATTTATTTTAAGAAAGAAATCTCTTTTTTTTTACTTTTTATTTGCAAAAGAAAAAAATAAGAGTTCATTAAGTTAACAAGGACAAGGCAGTAAGACAAGAAATTTAGACAAGAGTCAATCACCATTATCATCACATAAAGCCAATGTGGGAGATAGAGGAGATTAACACATACCTTCAGGCGTCCTTCGACTGTTCACAAAAAAAGTGTTAAGGGCCAAAACATGGGGCAATAAAATAGATGAAGATGCAACTGATATATCATCATATAATACAAGCATTCAAAAGTCATCAAAAGGCAAACAAAACACCTCAAGAAGTACACGTGGCCCACAAGTAGGGCTTTAGCCAACAAGCCATTATTTTAGAAGCCAAATTTTTGTTAGGCAAGAAGAGAATAAAGAAAGGAACAAAACAATAAAAGTGATCAGCAAAAAGAGGTAATATATGTATGGAGATTCACCTAATACTTCAATTAGTATGCCTCCATCTCTTACTAAAGGATGTTCGTCTGCTTGTGGCAAGAATCTCACGAACTTGTTTGAACTAAGTAAAGACAAAAAAGCCTCTTATGTAAGCTGTAATATCCCAAATTTAATCACCAAAATTTCATGTATATTAATTTATAATATTTATAATTAATGGAGTATAATGGTGAATTTTGGTGTACTTGAAGTAGCCAAAATAGTTGAAATAGACATTATGTGAAATTTTTAGTGAAGAAAGACTAAAGTCTAATTTTTTCCTTAGTAAAAACCTAGCATTGTGGCCTAAAATTTAGTATGAAAGAACACAACTTTTAGGCCTAAAATATTGGAAAAATTTGGCCAAGATAGAAGAGAAAGAAGAAATTAGCAATTATTTCAAAATTCAAGACAATGTAAGGGCAAAATGGTCATTTATGAGAAATAAAATAAATTCATAAATTTTACTTAATAATTAAGGAAAAATTCTATTTGGAAGGGAGGAATAAGAAGGAAGAAGATTTTCTATATTAAATGGACAAATGGAAGCAAGATAGGAAGCATGGAAAAAAATATTATCATAAAAATCACATGCAAAATTCACTACAAAATAATAATAATAATGGATAAATGAAGAGAGCTCTAGAGAACTCTCTAACTCTCTTTAAAAGGCCATGAATTCAGCCAAATCAAGAAGAAAAGAGAGAGGAAGAGACTTGGAGAAAACAAAGAACAAGAAGAGAGAAACAAGATCGAGGAGCAAGATCAAGGTACTAGATACAAATTTCTACTTGTTCTTGTCTTATAATATATGAAAACATCCTCTCAATCCCTATGTCATCTCAAATCATCCATTAAAGCAAGCAAAACTCAAGAAGAAGAAGAGGAAGAGGGACGGTTTTGAAGGGAAGGAGAAGAGAAACCAAAGTAAGGCCTTGATTTTCTTGTTGTAATTGAAGTTGTGATTATTGTTTTGGTTGATTGTTGGTTAGTTTTGGTTGGATTTTATAATTTGGGATGTTCAAACCCTAAGGGGAGATGCTGCCCAAATTTATATTGATCATGTTCATTAGGTGTTTGAATGGTTAAACAAGTAATTACAAGTGAAAGGAATGTGTTTTATGGATTGAATTCATGAAAATCCAATTTTTCCAAATTTTAGGGAAGTTTCGGCCAGACCTGGAATTAGGGGTTAGAGATGAAATTTTTTGTTTTTGATGGTTCCATTGTATTTAGAATGAAAAATTGTGTAGGGAACATGTGGATTTTAAAAGTGTGAAGGTCTTAGGGTGTGAAATGACAATTTTGCCCCTAAAATCCTAAATTGGTGGCTGTCAAGGGTAATATGGTTATTGCAGTGTGATTTTGTCCCAGCTGAGGTCAAAAATGGATTCTACACGCAAAATTGTGTGGGATTAGACTGAGTCAAATTTTTAAAAAAGTACAAATATACCAGGTATAAATGGAATTAGACTAGATTCCCTAGGGGCATTTTGGTAATTTCATGATTTTGAGCTAAGATGACCAACTTATAAATTCTAGAATGAGGTATGGATGAGTAATAACTCATTTGTAATCATTTTGAAAATTTTAGGATTCGATATTTGTTGAGCCGGACCGAAAATCAAAGACCGATAGTAAGTAGGCAAGGAAAGGCGTAAGGTAGTAACTCTATCTCATACTTTATTTGATTCTTAATATGCATTGTTTGTCATGTTTTGTGCAATGATCTGTGTAAGGTGGTAAGTATCTTAGATTTGGATGTGGGAAGAGTGTAACATCCCAAATTTCAGTCACCAAAATTCCTTTATACCTTCATGGATTAAAGGGGATAAAATGGGCAATTAAAGAGCATATTAAGTGACAAAATAAGACAATTATAGGTCACACACAACATAGTTATTTGGTACATCAGTTAGTGTTGCTATCAGTGTGTTTTCCAAAAAGGCAGTCGTGTTGTGTGACATTTTTTAAATAGGAAAATGATTTCCAAAAAATTGTGAAACTTTTCAAAATTAAATTAAACTTATCAAGCTTTAATTTGATAGGTCATATAAGTCATTTGGAGTTGTACACAAGGAGATATGCATTTTTGAAGTTAGCCCAGTAAAACTGGCAATTGTTTGTGGCTGCGTCCAAAATGGAAATTTTGGAAATGTTGAGCATCCAATTGTCTAAAGGATATATTTTTCCTTGGAAATAGACTTAATGAGGGTCACATAGACTTTACCAATTGGATATGTATACAATTAGATATGAATTTTTAAAGTTTTATGACAAGAATGAGGAGGTGACATGTGATAAAATAGCAATTAAAAATTAATAAAATGAGGAGGTGATGGAGGGATCTAGAAAACACCATAAAACCCTCCATGAAGCCATAAAATTTGTCCAAAATGAGAACAAAAGAGAGAGAAGGAGTTGAAGAAACAAGAACAAGAAGAGAAGCATAAGGATTCAAGAAGGAATCAAGGTAAGTTAGTAGGAATTTCTACTTGTTCTTGTCTCCTAATTCATGGAAACACCTCCCTAAATGCTATCTTGAATCATCCATTTATCAAGTTTAAAGTCAAGAAGAAGAAGAGGAAAAGGGTGGCGGTTTTGAAGCTAGGAAAGAAGAGCAAAGGTAAGCACAAAAACTTGTGAATTCTTGAAGATTTAAGCTTGTTCTTGATGTTGTTGTTGGTTGTTAGCTTGTTTGGTTGGATTTTGTAATTTGGGATGTCCAAAACCTAAGGGGTGATGCTGCTCAAATTAATACGAATCATGTTCAAATGGTGTTTAAGGGGTTTATCATATGATTACAAGTGAAAGGAATGTGTTTTAAAGATTAAAACATGAAACTTCCACTTTTCCAATTTGTACCAGATTTGTTGTGGGGTGTTGTTGAGTGGCCTAACCTGTTCCAAACTTTATGAAATTTTACAATTAAAAACTAGACATCTTGGGCTTTAATTTGATAGTTATTATAAGTCATTTTGATAAGTGTATTGAAAGATATGATTTTTCAAAGTTTGGCCATGAATCTGGAATGAATTTTGTGGCAGATTAAATTTGACCAATTTTATGGAATTTTTTGGTTATGTCTAGTACTTTGTGATATTTTTTCTTAAAAGAGTACTGAAAGAACTTTACATATGAACTAAAACTACTCAATTTGGAATTTTTTTACATTTATTTATGAATTTTCAAAGTTGACTGAAAAGATGGAAATTTCTGAAAAACCTATGAAAATTGACAATTTTGCCCCTAAAACCCTAAATTGGTAGTTGTCAAGAGTAATATGGTCATTTAGTGTGAATTTTTTCAAACTAAGGATAGAAATGGATTCTACACAAGAAATTGTGTAGGAATAGTTTGAGTCATAATTTTGAGGAATTACAAATATACCGAGTATAAAGGGAATTAAACCGGATTCCTTAAGGGCATTTTGGTAATTATGCACTTTTGAGCAAAGATAACTAACTTATGAGTTTTAAATAAGATATGAACAAGTAATAACTTATTTTTTATCAATTTCAGAATTTTAGGATTTGATATTTGCCCGAGCTAGACGAAAAGTGAAGGACCGGTAATACCTAGGCTTTGGAAAGCAGTCAGGTAGTAACTCTATCTTTCATAGTCTATGTGAATATTAATATGCATTGTATGTCATGTTCTATACAATGTGTTGTATGTGTTATGAGTACTCACTAGGTGTGGGACTGGTATGGTACCACCCCATGGGACAAGTAAGGTACCATGTGGCGAGGTGGACCCAGTTGAGTGGTTTGATAAGTACGAACAGGTGGATTCCTACTCCAAATTATTGGTGTGATCACATTACATAGGTTGATTCCTATGTACGAGGTTATGATTTGTGCACGTCGGGAACAAGCGATCATTTTGATCTGGACAAAATAATCGCTTTGTTCTTGAACATTGTCAGACATTGCTTGGCATTATTGATTATTGCATCATGATATATGATGTTATACATGTTTATTTTTCACATTTTATATGATTGATAGCTTGTTACTACTAAGATTCGTATAAATCTCACACTTTCCATAATTCAAAAATTAATTCAGCTAGAGAAAGTGACTTAGAAGCAAAGTAGTGGATACCGACATCAGAGGGTCTGGTGTAGATCAAGGAATTTTTTGTTGGTTATTTGTTATTTTCTCTTTTTATCTGGGATTTGTATTGTATTATGTACAAACCCTGTAGGGATTTACTGTAATGTAATCAAGGATTATATATCAATATAATGTCATTTTTTTTCTGTTTACCCATTAAACTGCGCGTTATTACTCTGATAAATGTCAAAATATTAAGGGGTTTGACAAAAAGCACAAGTACCACCTTGAGGGAAAGCACAAGTACCTTTTGGCCAGTGGGTATCCAGTCTAGGTCGGTCAATGTGGTTAATGATAATTTCTAGCTAGGCATGGGACAAGCATGGTACCACACCACATGGTATAAGCATTGTACCATAAGGCCAGGTGGACCCAGTTTGAGCGGACATGACAAGTACGAACAGGTCAAAGCCTCCTCTGGAACATTGATGTGATCACAATGAGATAAGATGTGTGCAAGTAGGGATCAGGTGATCTTTTGATCCTAACAAAATCATCGTTTTGATCCTGAATATTGTTAGACATGTGCTTGGCATTATTGATTGCTGCATCATGATAAATGATGTATTGTATGTTTACTTATCACATGTTATATGATTGATTTCCTGTTACTACTAAGATTCACTCAAATCTCATCCCTTTCCATAAATAAAATTTATACAGCACGGCAAAGTGGCTCGAGAGGTAAAGAAGCAGATCCTGGAAATTGAAAAGACTGGCTCTTGAGGGAACTTTTGTGTTGGTTATCTCATACTTTTGTGTATATTTTAAGTTATGTATTATGTTATACACAAAACCCTGTAGGGGTTTCTGTAATATAATCAATAATTTTATATTAGTATGTTATGCTATTTCTATATGCCCATTGAACTGTGTGTTGATACTGTATTAAATGTCTAAATTCTGTGGGGTTTGACATGAACTACCCTTTCCCATGAGAAATATGTTTGCACAACGAAATTAGAAACAAAAATAACTCTACCTTGCCTCCCTTTTCTCCCAAAATTCTTGTGTCTTGCTCTCTCTTATACTACCCTTTAAATAAGCATCACATAAGTTTTATGTGATTAATGCATTTTTTAATTTTCATTTTTAATTTTTATTTTTTGTATTTCTATTAATAAAACTTCTTAGCTTAACATAATCACCACCAATGAGAGATTTTTTTTATTTTTTTTACATTTTCCCCATAAGTAAATTTCTAATTTAAACCTATCAAAATAAGATATTTTTATATTTTTTATTATTTGTTTCTTCAAATCCAACTCCCTCGTCTTTCCTCTCTCTATCAATATGGTAAACACATCAACACTCCTTCAATTTATCCTCCTTTTCCTCCTCCGCCTCTACAGCCTCTACCGCCTCCACCATAACTGTTAATGAGGGAGGCCCTTGACCAGCTTAATATGAGGGTGGCTTTCATGGAAAGAAGCCTCAGAAGACTTGTCACTTTGCTGCACAATGTCAACAACAAGTTAAACCTTGTACTCGATGCCAATGACGTCGTGTACAATCTTTCAGATGACCCCTCTTCTTCCTCCCCTAACTCCAGCAATGAGGAGGAAGGTTGAGGGTTTTTTTATTATATAAAATATTTTTTAATCAATGTACTATTATTTCCTTTGGGTAGAAAAAATTATAATATTAATGAAAAAATAATTTCTAATATTGATCTTGAACGTCTCTTGTTTCTAAATATGTTAATCTAAACCCTCATTTATACACACACACACACATGATTATATAAGATATATATATAGTATTAGTAAATTATATTATCATGATGATATTCAGATCGGTTGTAGTAGCACAAGGTCTAAATATGTTAATCTTAACAATCATTTAACTTTTGACCGGTCTAAATGTCATTTATTCTTTTAATGTTTACTTTTTATTTAGATTAGATAATATTTACATCCAGTCTCAATAGGATTATTTAGACCACATTTTAGAAGTTGTCCAATCTAAATACGCAAGGTTTCAACTTCCAACGTACATATCATGTATTGTCAGTATCATCTAAAGTTTTCAGCCAACAGTCTTGATTATAAATACCAATGTGCCTTTAGTTTTGAAGTTCATTTTCAAAATTCCCTGTCTACTTCTCTCTTTCTTCTTTGAGAAGCAAAACTTCTAATAGCAAGAATAAAGAGGCAATGTAATACCTTACATTTCTACCCTTTTATTATGTACATGGAAGCATATACTTATATTCTCTTAGAGGATTATTACTTATTTCTAGCTGTTGAGCCGTTAATTTTAACAAGTATTAGAGTTAGTTCTATTTCTCTGCTCTTACTTTTAGTTTCGGTGATCCCAATTACCATTCAATTCTAATACGTGCTTTCATACTTTCTTATTCATACGTATTCGTCAAGTGTAAATACTTTACAAATAGTAAAAATAAATACACTTGAAGACTTCAATTCTTCATCTTCTTTTCTTCCAATTCTTCTTCAAGTATTCTTCTCTGTTGTATTCTTGTACCTATATGGTTGGTGGGGGTAAGATTCGGGAAATCTCAGTAGCAACATACAAAAAATGCATGTAAGATGAATGCCAGTGCATGATATGCTTGCCTTACATAGGCTCGTGTTCACATAATGATACTCTGCATGCTTAATGTTTCGTGCAACATACTTATGGCCATAGTAAAAACAAAAATAGAGCTTCATTCATTTATACATGCTTCACGTAATCAAGCAAAGCAATATAGCAAATCAATACATAGCATAAACATCACATACATACAAGTAAATAAGTTTACTACCTTTTGGACAAAGTCCTTTTTCTTGTCCCCTTTTCTTCAACCACTGAGACTTCTTGGAAATTCTTCCATTCTTTTCTTTCTTGACTTTTTATAGCCCTAAATATATAATCATATCATTAGGGTTACTTTACCAAGTCAAATAAAGAACCATTAAGGTCAAACTAACCCAAATTGGTTATTCCTACCCTTAGAGTTCTAGGTAATTACATTGTGTCGTTACCTTTTTTTTCGCACATTTACTAAAAGTTGGCAGAATTTTCGACCAACTTTGAAAATTCATATCTTTTTGTACAAATGTCAATTTTTAGTGATTCTAAAGGCTAGGTGACCCTTATTAAGTCTAATTTTAAGGAAAATTATTTTCCTTAGCCAATTAGATGCACATCATTCCAAAATTACCATTCGTTAGATAGTGTCACAGAAACATGTCAATATTACTAGGCTAACTTCAAAAATTCATAATTCCTAGTGTACTAATCCAAATGGCACAAATGACCTATCAAATTAAAGCTTGATAAGATTTTTCATTCAAAATCTCATCACAACAACTCTGCCTCCCAGAAACCATAATTTGGCAGCACTACTTCAATTCCAAATTTAGAGTTTCTATCCAACCCTTCCAAAATCACGACCACACCATAAATCCACACAATTTTTCCCAAGGAATCCATTAGAAACATCAAATTCGGGAAATTCCCACTCCTAGTCTGGCTGAAACAGAACCTCACAAGACAACAATTCACTATTTTCATAATCTAACCACCAAACTAGTTTCATATGCTTCTTAAATATCATATAACTACATGTATATGAACAAAGCATTATGAAACCCTAATTCCTATTTATGACCGAAAATCATAGAAGCACTAAAGAATCTAAAATTCTTAACCAAATCATAAGATGCTAAGCTCAAATCAAAGCTTATACGTACCTCTACTCAATTCCATAACCGGTTCTTGATTTCAGCGGCACCTCTCTCGAGTAGATGGCACCAAACACCTCTAATCAGAAATCCAAAATTGTAGAAGTGTTGCTCTCATTGAGAGGAACAACATTGGAGAAGACTATGGAAGCTGAAAAAACCGAATTGGAGGTGAAATCGGCTCTGGAGCATAAGAACTTTCACTATTCATCCTTTCTCTTTCCTCTTTTATTTTCTTGGAATTTTTCACTATTTTTATGATATTTTAGGATGATTAGACATTTTTAATGAGTCCATAAGGGTAAAATGATCATTTTCCACATTTACCCAGGTGTACGGCTCATACGGTGCCATGTGTCTTCAAGTTAAATCCTAGAGCACCACGTGTCCCTTCCAAGATGCTCTCTCTCTTCCTTTTTAGGTGTCCTAGGCGTCACCTATTAGGATTAGAAGGCACAACAAAAGAAATTAAATCTTTAAAATTTTTCCCAATCCCGAACATGGATCTATCAATAGTGTTTAAATCGAGTTAGAAAGAGTTGTACCTTTGCGTTTTTGCCTTTTCCGATCTCAAGAAGCTGACACCTCAGATAAGCTCCCTCTACTGGTATCTATACAAACAGGACCCAACACCAGCAATGTGCTAGCGTCTTCAATGCCTCTCTAGGGTTTTCTTTTGACTCTCTATTTCTCTTTAACCCTAGGGTTCTCTAGCCCTTCGTTTTTATAACTAATAAGGGCTATGTTGGATCTTCAAAATTAATTAATCTTAATTAATTTTAAAATCTATATTATATCAATTATCATTTAATTATTTTTTATGAGCTAATTAAATAAATTCAGTTTAATTAAATTTATCCAACAGTTTTAATATAACATATTTATTTAATCTAAATAAAGAGTTAATAGATTTAATTTATCTTTATAAATTAAATCTAAGATGCTATATCACTATGTTAATTATTAAATTTAATTTTAGAAAATAAAATTAAATCCAAAATTAACACGACATAATATATATATATATATATATATATATATATATATATATAATATTATTTTTCTTTTTCTAATTTTATATCATATATATAAAATCCTTCTACCCTAAATTAAATATTGTATTCATTGAATCTTAGACACATCTTAGATTCAATAAATCTGAACATTATAACTCATATTGGCCTATTCTTGTGTGTGACCCGTAAGCCCATACGAAGTTGATAGTGGGCCAATAATTGTACTAGCCCACAAGTCGCAAGCGGCCTCTAGCAAGACATTACGACTATCTAATTTGTAATATCCCGAACTTTGGGACTAAAGGCATAAGATTAAGCCTAGATCAAGTGGACTGCTAAGCCCCGGTTTAGCAAATGTCCCTATGAGGCATGTTTAAATTGCCCAAAATTCTTTATATCCTTGGATATTAAAATGAATTATATTGGTGAGCTAAAGAGCTCGGGGAATAACAAAATGAAGCGATTAGAAGTCACACATAATATAGTAAAGTGGAACACAAAGTAATTTTGCCACCGGTGAAATTCCCGGTATGGCAATGGTGATTGTGTGACATCGTTCGATAGGTAAATGATGGTGAAAAATTATGAAACTTTCCAGAATGGAAGTAGACTTATCAAGCTTCAATTTGATAGGTCATATAAGTCATTTGGAGTTGTACACAAAGAGAAATGAATTTTTGAAGTTAACCCAGCGAAATTAATTATTTTCTGGGACAGCATTCAAAGATTAAAATTCTGGGAAGAGTGAGCTTCCAATTGGCCAAAGGTTATATTTTTCCTTAAAAGTATACTCAATAAGGGTCGCATAGCCTTTGGAATCACTCCAATTGGATATTTGTACAATGAGATATGAATTTTCGAAGTTAATGAAAATTCTGCAGAATTTGGTATTTTATGCGAAAATTCAAATTATGGGCGAATCAGAGGCTGACACGTGGCAGTTGAGAAAACTGACCCATTTAATCATTAAATCACCATCTTCCTCAGCCATTTTCCGTGAAAAAAACCAGAGAAAGAGAGAGAAATAGATCAGAGAAATGGAGGGTGAGGAGAGAGGAAATTCCTTTCTCCGAAACACTGCCGAAACGACATCCTCTCTCAAAGTACCCTTCAGGAAACTTCCTCTACTCATCGAGATCTTCATTCCTACGGTTTCGTATTTTCATTTGGAGGTGTTTGGTGTCATCTCCCTTGTCGGGGTGTTGCCGGAATTCCGAACCGTTTGTGGAAACGGGTAGAGGTAAGCGTAAGCTTCCTTTTTAACCGATTGGTTTGTCATTTGGATGAGTATAGAGGAAGTTGGATATTATTCATATTGATTTAAAATGGTATTTCAATGGCTAAATGATGTCAAACGAGTGTTTAAAAAGCTAATCACTTGATTATGAGTAGTAAGGAAGTGATTAGGCAAGAGAAATCGAAGAAATAACAAACTCTTTCTGAGAATCCAATTTCCTTCTGTTTCTGCCCTGTATTTTTCGTGTATGAGGAGTTGGAATTTGATGATTTTGATGCTTCCATTGGCTTTAGGAGGCAAAATTGGGTAGGTATGCAAGTGTTCATGATTTTTGGATGCTTGTATATGAATTGGGAATTTTTGGAAATTGATTAATAAATGCTGTGTAATTCGTTGTCTGGAAGCAGTGTTGTTGTGCGCGTGTTTTCAATGGGAAAACCCTGTCTGAAAATTCTGAAACTTTCCAGTATGAAATTAGAGACATAGACCTTTAATTTTAATGGTCATAATGGTTAATTGGATAAGTATACTATGAGATATGAATTGTTAAAGATATGCCCTGTTTTCTGGAGAACATCTGAAACAGTCGGTGTTTGGAAAATTTCTGGGAATGTTGTGGTAGTGGCGTTTAAAATCGAGTATTTTTATGTAAAACTAAACTTAAAGGGCTTCAAATAGAGCTTTGAACCACCTCAATTGGAGTTCTATAGAATTAATTATGATTTTCCAAAGTTTGGTCAAAAATGCTGGTAGGTTGAGTACCATGCGAATTTGAGTAAGAAGTTGGCCAAATATAATTGGAATGAACTCCAATGGTGAAAGTAAGCCTATAGGGCTAATGTGGGCCATTGGTTATTCACTTTTCATGGCTCTAATGATGTTATCACTTGCCTAGGGCCATGAAGTGATAAAGAAGGAGCAATGGTTGGCGGATCAAGAGACTATAAGAGAAGGACATAAAGTCCACCAGGTAGTGAACTTACATTTTCTGCATGTATGTGATATGTATGTCCTGCATTGATTATGTGACTGCTTTGCCTATTTGTGTGAAACATGTATGATTGGTTGAAGCTCTGTTGTATTTGTGCAATGGCCATATGTATGTCATAACATCGAGCATGCAGCATGTCATTATGTTGGCATGAAATAGTGTAGGCAAGCATGTCATGCATTCATATATATCTGGCATGCATAGTGGTAATGTTTACTACTGAGATTCTCTCGAATCTCACTCCTCCCAACCAACCATTTAGACAGGTGAGCATTGGAAACATGCTGAGATCAGAAAAGAGGTATGCACGAAGAGGACTGTTGCTGGTTGTTTGAAGGTCTGAATATATTGTGTAAACCCCTGGTGGGGGAAAACTTTTGTATTATAATCAAGCAATATTGTATTAATATTATCAGTATATTCATGTTATTCCTGTGTGCCCACTGAACTACGCATTGCTACTCTGAGTAAGGTCAGTAATAAGGGATATATGAGGCGGGTCGTTACAGTTGGTATCAGAGCAAGCGGTTCTGGCAACAGGATAGAATACTGATATGCTTGATTATAACATGATAAGAACAGCGAAGTGGATTACTTCAGCTAGTTCACAATTAAGCCCGGTGGGCAGTATAAGATTGTCCTCGATCCGTTGGGTAAGGCCAAAGTGTGAGCCTCATTCTAGAGTAGGATCACTAATGGGCTGACCAGAGTCAGATAGATAAGTCACAGATAACCTTATGGACTTTTGGGAGCATATTATAGGGTATGTGTCTAAGTACATTTACCAATACTAATATGCGGCCCAAGCATAGTATTTTGATACCCGGAGGCTGTGGGCATAATGGTTTGGATAAGGGCAGCCATGGGGTACCGGTAGTCAAAAGCAGTTCAAGCCGGTATCTTTATATTTGCATGAGTACACAAAAGTTAAGCGTGCTCAACCCAGGAAAATCTCGGGATGGGTGACCTCCTGGGAAGTTCCTTAAAAATCTCAAATCTTTTGATTAAAGGTTTGAAATTTTGATTTGAGGTTCTTAGATGACCTAAGGAATGATTATAGGTATAGAGATGATGAAATAAGTGTTGATCCTTAATCTGAACATTTCTGGTGCAGAGATTACTGCCAGAAAAGTTCATCTAATAAGGTTATAGAAACTCAAGGCATAGTGATTGTTTTGAGGTTTCTCTATATTAAGTAATGATCCTCAGTAACCCATGGGGTTAAAGTCATATAGGCATGATATACGGTGATGCATGATGAGTGGTGATTATGCCGTATGTCTATCCTAGAGGATTTGAATTGATGATACTGAAGGTTGAGGATATGGTTGAATCATATCTAAGCTTAAATGATGCTTAGGTCAGAATGTGAATAAGGTTACACTAGGGTTCTTCCATGATGGGAGTCTAAACCATGTGAACCTTATAGATGATGATGGACCTTCAGTAATTGTTTGAGGATATTACCTGAAACCGTAGAGGTTAGAATATGCGCTATTGATTTTGATTCTTAGCGTGCCTATTGGGTATGATTGAGGAAAGTGAATTTTCAGATTTATGTGATGTTGAGGTTCTAAGAGTTGAACCATAACCTGAGAATCAAATGTCATAGTTGAATTGATTCTTCAGGAAGTTAAGATAGCCTGAGTGGCTTGAGGTACTAGCATATAGTACATAATTGTGTATGAGGTTATTGGAGGTTGCTAGTTGCTAATCTAGCATAGGGAAAGATCTTGATCATAGAATATTCCCTTAAAATTGTGATGATTGCCTGGAGCTGGACTGATATTGAAAGTCCATATTAAATTACCCCAAATGAGATAGCAGATTACAGAACTGCTAAGGAAGAAGGACCTTATGAGATTTAGATCCCGTTATAATGATACTTCCATTCAGAGGTGACCAACCGGACAGAGCTACTTACGGAGGATTCTGATTAGAAAGGGCTACCTACAGGGAGTTCTAATCGGAAAGGGCTACCTATGGGGAGATCTGATTGGAAAGGGCTACCTACAGAGGGTTCTGACCGGAGGGGCTGACCAGGTGTATGGGCGCCTGTGTAAAGCACCGAGTGCAGTACTGTAGTGTGAAGCCACCATGACATCGAACTATAGTGTGCAGCCGCCGTGACGACAAACTGTAGAGTGAAGCTGCTGTGACGTTGAAACTGTAAAGTAGAGCTACGGGGATGTCAACTCTCAATAGTAGTATCTTATAATGAGTCTTCTATCGCATAAGTTTCCTTGAGAAGAAGGGTCGGGTGACCCAGTAAATTGTCATGGGGTGCTCCAGTGCCGAATAATGACAGAGATTAAGGAAAGCTACTCTTGCTCTCATATCCTATGTAATGGTTCTGCATGTATGTGTTTACCATCACGTGTATTCGTGTTATGAATATACGGTAGGCAGTAAGACCTTTTGGACCAGCGTGTCCTTAGGCAGTCAGACCTGATGGGCGGAGGCCCGAGGCGGTAAGTCCCGTAATGCCTCTGGCATAGGGGTGATTCCCTGGGCAGTAAGACCTGATGAGCATTCAGAATTTGCGGGGTGGTCGCCTGGGGCCTATTGCACGGGTAGACGCTCAGGCCATGGAGATTCCTATTTTGCACGAGCAGTCATCCGGGGCCTATTGCGTGAGTAGACGCATTGCGCGGGTGAACACTCGGGGCCATGGAACTCATGTGATGCACAAGTGGAATCCCGGGGCCTATTGCGCGGGTAAACACTTGGAGCCGAATGCTCATGTGATTATTGTTATGATGATGGTTTGTTTAGCATGCTTTGTGAACATTGCATAAGAGTATGAAAGAGATGAGTAGCAAGAGATGGAGCCTGATATGAGAAGTTATTCGGATGTCCCGTGCGACTGCAGCGTGAGCCGAGTGCCGTTGTAGTGGGCCTAGTGGGGCAGTCCGTTATATAAAAAGTTAAGCCCGTGCAAGGGTAGAAGTTGGTCGGATGTCCCGTGCGACTGCAGCGTGAGCCGAGTGCCGTTGTAGTGGGCCTAGTGGGGCAGTCCGTTATATAAAAAGTTGAGCCCGTGGAGGGGTGGAAGTTGGTCGGATGTCCCGTGCGACTGCAGCGTGAGCTGAGTGCCGTTGTAGTGGGCCTAGTGGGGCAGTCCGTTACATAAAAATGATACCAGGGTTTGTTGAGCACAATCTTAGTGGCGAATGTTACGTGCTTGATACCTTAAGAGGTTGCCTTTGGGGCATAATGGGTGTGATTATCCCATAAGCTTGCCGCACTCAGGCTTCGTGAGCCAAGGGGTGTGGGCCAGACTCCCGTGCGGCTGCAGGGGGCGCCCAATGAGGGTAGCTCTGCAGTGGGCCTAGTGGGAGGGTTGTATTCAGTAAGGATGATTGACGATAATGCCATAAGACCTAGTGGGATAGTGAATCCTTAGGCTGGTAAAATATGAGACGTGTTGAGAATGAAGCCGAGTAGAGGCTTGAGGCAATAAGACCCAAGATGCAGGTTTGCATTGGACAAATGTCCGGGGGGCCATAAGACCTATATGTCTAAGTGCTATGGTTGTTACTGAGCACGGTGACATGGACCAATGTGTCCAGAAAAATATATTGAGATTGGTAGAGTATATAGATTGTACTAGATTGTAGCAGAGGCAATAAGCCTAAGATGCCTATGGCATAGAGGGTGAATCTCTAGGCTGTAAAGCCAGAATATCCAGCGTCTTGGAAGTTGAATAAGCCATAAGGCTTGATGTGCATACAGTATGATATGGGTGAATCTCAAAGGGGCCGTAAAGCCTAGTATGCATACAAGATGGTTCGGGATAGTCCCGAAAGGGCAGTGAGGCCTAAGAAACCAAGCGCTGTGAGGTCGAACTAGTGAGTCCTGTGTGAGTGCTACATACTAGGTACAAAATGAGTGAACGTACTACATAGTGAGTACAGAATGAAAGAATTAGAATGGGAGAAAGATGAACTAAATGTCTAATGATGGTTCTCTGAGGTACATATAGTACCATTTGATATCGAAATTTCGAGGACGAAATTTATTAAACGGGGGGAGAACTGTAATATCCCGAACTTTGGGACTAAAGGCATAAGATTAAGCCTAGATCAAGTGGACTGCTAAGCCCCGGTTTAGCAAATGTCCCTATGAGGCATGTTTAAATTGCCCAAAATTCTTTATATCCTTGGATATTAAAATGAATTATATTGGTGAGCTAAAGAGCTCGGGGAATAACAAAATGAAGCGATTAGAAGTCACACATAATATAGTAAAGTGGAACACAAAGTAATTTTGCCACCGGTGAAATTCCCGGTATGGCAATGGTGATTGTGTGACATCGTTCGATAGGTAAATGATGGTGAAAAATTATGAAACTTTCCAGAATGGAAGTAGACTTATCAAGCTTCAATTTGATAGGTCATATAAGTCATTTGGAGTTGTACACAAAGAGAAATGAATTTTTGAAGTTAACCCAGCGAAATTAATTATTTTCTGGGACAGCATTCAAAGATTAAAATTCTGGGAAGAGTGAGCTTCCAATTGGCCAAAGGTTATATTTTTCCTTAAAAGTATACTCAATAAGGGTCGCATAGCCTTTGGAATCACTCCAATTGGATATTTGTACAATGAGATATGAATTTTCGAAGTTAATGAAAATTCTGCAGAATTTGGTATTTTATGCGAAAATTCAAATTATGGGCGAATCAGAGGCTGACACGTGGCAGTTGAGAAAACTGACCCATTTAATCATTAAATCACCATCTTCCTCAGCCATTTTCCGTGAAAAAAACCAGAGAAAGAGAGAGAAATAGATCAGAGAAATGGAGGGTGAGGAGAGAGGAAATTCCTTTCTCCGAAACACTGCCGAAACGACATCCTCTCTCAAAGTACCCTTCAGGAAACTTCCTCTACTCATCGAGATCTTCATTCCTACGGTTTCGTATTTTCATTTGGAGGTGTTTGGTGTCATCTCCCTTGTCGGGGTGTTGCCGGAATTCCGAACCGTTTGTGGAAACGGGTAGAGGTAAGCGTAAGCTTCCTTTTTAACCGATTGGTTTGTCATTTGGATGAGTATAGAGGAAGTTGGATATTATTCATATTGATTTAAAATGGTATTTCAATGGCTAAATGATGTCAAACGAGTGTTTAAAAAGCTAATCACTTGATTATGAGTAGTAAGGAAGTGATTAGGCAAGAGAAATCGAAGAAATAACAAACTCTTTCTGAGAATCCAATTTCCTTCTGTTTCTGCCCTGTATTTTTCGTGTATGAGGAGTTGGAATTTGATGATTTTGATGCTTCCATTGGCTTTAGGAGGCAAAATTGGGTAGGTATGCAAGTGTTCATGATTTTTGGATGCTTGTATATGAATTGGGAATTTTTGGAAATTGATTAATAAATGCTGTGTAATTCGTTGTCTGGAAGCAGTGTTGTTGTGCGCGTGTTTTCAATGGGAAAACCCTGTCTGAAAATTCTGAAACTTTCCAGTATGAAATTAGAGACATAGACCTTTAATTTGAATGGTCATAATGGTTAATTGGATAAGTATACTATGAGATATGAATTGTTAAAGATATGCCCTGTTTTCTGGAGAACATCTGAAACAGTCGGTGTTTGGAAAATTTCTGGGAATGTTGTGGTAGTGGCGTTTAAAATCGAGTATTTTTATGTAAAACTAAACTTAAAGGGCTTCAAATAGAGCTTTGAACCACCTCAATTGGAGTTCTATAGAATTAATTATGATTTTCCAAAGTTTGGTCAAAAATGCTGGTAGGTTGAGTACCATGCGAATTTGAGTAAGAAGTTGGCCAAATATAATTGGAATGAACTCCAATGGTGAAAGTAAGCCTATAGGGCTAATGTGGGCCATTGGTTATTCACTTTTCATGGCTCTAATGATGTTATCACTTGCCTAGGGCCATGAAGTGATAAAGAAGGAGCAATGGTTGGCGGATCAAGAGACTATAAGAGAAGGACATAAAGTCCACCAGGTAGTGAACTTACATTTTCTGCATGTATGTGATATGTATGTCCTGCATTGATTATGTGACTGCTTTGCCTATTTGTGTGAAACATGTATGATTGGTTGAAGCTCTGTTGTATTTGTGCAATGGCCATATGTATGTCATAACATCGAGCATGCAGCATGTCATTATGTTGGCATGAAATAGTGTAGGCAAGCATGTCATGCATTCATATATATCTGGCATGCATAGTGGTAATGTTTACTACTGAGATTCTCTCGAATCTCACTCCTCCCAACCAACCATTTAGACAGGTGAGCATTGGAAACATGCTGAGATCAGAAAAGAGGTATGCACGAAGAGGACTGTTGCTGGTTGTTTGAAGGTCTGAATATATTGTGTAAACCCCTGGTGGGGGAAAACTTTTGTATTATAATCAAGCAATATTGTATTAATATTATCAGTATATTCATGTTATTCCTGTGTGCCCACTGAACTACACATTGCTACTCTGAGTAAGGTCAGTAATAAGGGATATATGAGGCGGGTCGTTACATAATTCATATGAGGATCATTAACACAATACAACCTGTCATACAACCATGTCACATCCCTTTTGTCACATGATATTTCGGCCAAGGATGAAGCATGGATAGTGTCATCCTCCTGTTCTTGACCATTACTTTCCCGATTCTTGAGTAGTCTGACTATAGAAATGGAAAATCCTTTCTATTGTAATATGGCCATACATTTCTTAGACTCACTCATCGAGGGGCCTAGTAATATCTCTCTACTAATGTAAAGGATAAATTCCATCTTGATCATTCACATTCCTCTGCATGAAAACCACCAAGCCCGATTATCATCACCTGGTCAAAGGTGACTTTTTACGAGGTCAAAGCTTAGCGACTCTCATATAGAAATTCATGATGATATTAGGTCAAAGGGCATAGTGACGTGGTTATACATGAGATAAGCTTATGACTTGATCTATGTAGCTTTCTCATAGCGGGTCAGTCTAGCACCTTGTACTCTTACAAGTACCTAAGACTTTGATTCATATCTCCATACCTTATCAAAGTCATACTAGTCTTATTTCATCTTTGCTCCCACATAGATAACCAACCAGGGACATTTAGAACAATCTTTATGATTTATCTAAGGATACAGTTATCACAATAAACATATGAATAATATGATAACAAAATGGAGAAAATTCATTAAATAACAAGGTTTAAAGTACAATGATTGGCCCCTATGGCATAATTTCCAACATCACCTTTAACAGAAGAAGTCCCTAATGATTTCCCCTGACTCCCAGAGTCTGTGTTTAGGATAGTCGGACATGTGTCATGATCAAGGATTGGTAGGTACTGTAAGGTGTCCTGCTGACTCAGCGTCTTTAATTATGTTAGGGTCACATGGAGGCTTCTCATTGTCTATCCAAAAAGCTACTTTTATAAAAGCTACTTTATTAAAGTTACTTTATCAAAGCTACTTTATCGGTGTTCACTTGGGATTCTACTCAAAACTGTGCCACATATGCTTCCTCATGGGATTGCGGAGTACGTAGGTGTGTCTATATATGGGACCCACATGGCCTATGTCTCTTCTTCCCTTTCAAAAATGTAGGGTATATGTACCTGCCCTAAAAATACCATGTACAACCTCTACAGACGTATTTTATCTGTCTAATCGTACACATTGAGCCTCCATATAATCTGAAGACTTGTTCTCTACCCTGAGGAGCTGAATCATACAGTCTAAGGCCCCACATAGCCTACACATGTATTTTTCACACTATCCAACTATGGCGCCAAGTGTGCCAAGGTGCCTATACACCAGCATACTAAACCCAGGCCTAATAGTCTACTTGATATAGGCTTGTCCTCAAGTCCCTAGGCCCAAAATTTGGGATATTAGAGGAAGTATTCCACTTCTCCTCTAATAATAGCAGCTATTGGTGGTTTCTCTTTATAGCCTCCTCGACCTCTGACCTTGGAGGAAATTGCTAAGGCCATCTTTTGTCTCTAGGGCACCGTTTTGGAGCTCATAGTGAAGCAAGATTGCTTCTTCAAAATTTAACTGGTGGAGTTGGTGCCAATGAGAGTTGGCACATATGGTAAGGAACGAGCTCAAGTCCCAAAAGAACGAGAGTTCGATTCCCTCTACCATTGTGAGGGCTTCTTTGGTAGGCGATCTCGTAAGTCCCTAGTAAGTGCTTAAAGAGCCCTGGGGCCGTGCCTTGGCCTTGGTGGGGGACCAATGTGTTAGAACTGGCTGACACCCAAGAGGGGGTGAATTGGGTGTATGGTAGGAATGTGTGATGTTTAAAAATCTTTTCACAGATTGTTAACTCAGTATATATATGGAAGTATAAACTCACAAGCAATTATATAAATTGTATATGCTGGAAATATAAAAGCTTAGAGAAGAGAATGTGCAAACTATGATTTATCCTGGTTCAGTCCAATCGATGATGACCTACATCCAGTCCTCAGGTTCCTCCTGAGATTTCCAATCCACTATGTTCTTGTTTAACTGGGCACAACATAAGCCTCTACAAATTCATAAGAGTAACTCCCCCTTACACACTGTAAGGTTTACTCCTTCTTATAGCAAGTCGAGCAAAGCAATCCGAAGACCTTTCTCTCCTGCTTATCCGTGCAAGTCTTACGAGCAGCAACGTTCTCTACTGCTTGCACCTTGTAAGTCTTACGAGCAGAAAGTCTTGCTGGCGGCTTCCCCGTAAGGCAATCAACCCTCTCAAGGTCCCTCTACCTTGAGATCACTTCTAAGATATAGATGAAGTATTTACAAGCTCTCTCACAGAGTGGGTAAAATGCTCACTAAAGTACAATACAGATAATCTCACTCTTACAGATACATGATACAGAAAATAGATAAGTACTGAGAGTGTTTGGATCAAAGTGGGTAACTCATTATATTCGCATGTTGGCGTAGTTGGGTTTTCGTGTTTCTGTTTGCTCGTGTGCATATCATTTTGTTGTTGTGTCTCTATACTGGTTTTCGAAAGATTGAGCTTATATAGAAAAAGCTATGAGAGCCGTTGTGTCTATTCAAATATTTTCCCGTTGAAAGCCGATCGTGTGCTCAGACAGAAAGTTCAACGGTTATGCCCATTGATCGTGATGCTCTGACAGATGCTTCAGTATTTCCCGTTGTAATCTGTTCATACTTCTGACAGATAATTCATACAGCTGCTTTCTGTTTTCACGTTCATTTAGTTGTTTGTTGAATATTGTTTCTGCCCATGATTTGTTGTTGCTGAATATTGATCCGTGTATGCCATGTGATCGGTAGTGCATAACACCTGTAAAAGCACTCAGAAAAATAGCCGTTAGGAAACATCACTCGGGTGATTATAGACTTCACTGGGAGTGATTTCAGAAAACGGAAGAATCACTGGACGTGATTTTGATTTCACTGGAGGAGGTTTTGATAAAATAATAAATCACTTGACTGCATAAGTATTTCGCTGGTAGTGACTCTATAAGAGTAGGCATATCAGTTGAGTGCACTATAATCCACTGGTGGTGAAGAACCATATCACTTGAATGAAGCTGATCTGATTTGAAGTGATTAAGAGACGCTGGAGGTGTACTGAGGTAATCTAGTTCAAGTTCATATTCTCTGGCAGTGATTTAAAGTTCACTTGAGTGTAGCATTACTTGACTGAAGGTGATTTTCATGAAACAACATTTCACTCGGATGGCTCACAATATTACTCTGGTGATTTCATGTTTCTGTCAAGCCTGAAAGTGATTCATCAAAATCATCACATCACTTGAGTTATCAGTTCATTCACTGATATCTCACAAACAGAAGATCACTTGAATGGATATTAGTTCATTGGAAGTGATCTGGTGCATATTGGTAATCTCTGGAAATGATCAGTTATGGCACTGGAGGTGATCTGAGGAATTTTAATATTCACCGGAAGTGATTCAGCATCCACTAGAAGTGATATGGAAAACTTCATATATCACTCGAGTGAATTTGACATCACTGGAAGTGATTTCCAAAACAGTGTATTTTTCTTCCGGTGATTTCAGAGCCACTGGGAGTGATTTGGCAAAACTGTGATATCACTGGAGTGATTTGGAGATCACTGGAAGTGAAATTCAGAAAAGTGATTTTTTCTTGAAGTGATTCTGGCTCGCACTGGAAGTGATTCTGAAAACTCTCGTATCACTCGAGTGATTTCGGTATCACTGGAAGTGAAATTGCAAACAGTGAATTTTTCTTACAGTGACTCTGGCGCCACTGGAAGTGATCTGTAGAATAAGCCATATCACTCGAGTGAATTCTGGAATCACTCGAGTGATCTATAATTTCTGGCATATAACTTGAGTGATTACTAAAAATCACTCTAGTGATCTGTTGTTCAGATCACTTTAGCTCTTTGTTGCGTTTCCAATTCTTCAGCAAACAGGGGTAAACTTCCAGATGACATAACTCTTTGAATATGATTTCAAAATTTCTATATTATATATCAATGGAAAGAACTTGAAGTCTAGTTTCATATGGAATAGGTTTCAGCTCAATTAGATCTGTGGTTTGAGAGTTATGGCCAAAATACCAAACCTGTACCAGAAAGTAATGCTGATATGAAGTCCAAATCCTAACACTTATATCTCCTTCATCTGAGCTCCTTTGATGTCTCTTCTGGTGTCAAAATGACGCATTGGGAGTCTATTTTCATATGCACCTAGTTTCGTCTCAATTAAAGTTGTAGTTTGGGAGATATGATCAAATAACTAGGCCTTGCTCAACTGGACGAAAAACAGAGTATGAAAATTCAAAGATCACTCGAGTGAATAGTGACTCACTCCCAGAATTTTTCCCTGTATCCAGAATCACTCGAGTGATTGTTAAAATCACTCGATGCTATAGTGCAGCTACAGTCTCACTGCTACAATACCCATAGAACTTGAATCTTCATATTTTTCATTAATTCTTGCAAGTTTGTCATTCCTCAATTTCTTTCTTCCATTGCTTGACTAATCTACAATATATGCAACATTAAATATTGTAGTTAGTCAATGTAAGAGATAAGTATATTATAGAAACTTTTACTCTCTTAATATTTGACATCTATATTTGTCATCATCAAAACTAATCATATCTAACACAGTGTTGAACCCACCTAAACTTTTTTGTAACAAAAAAAAATGGTGGAGTTGGCGGCGGTGTTGGATGACATCGTCGATCGTTTGGACTAGGGGAGATTGTCTCCTAAAATGATAATGATCATCTAAAGGCATAGGTTTCAAGAACCCTCTATTATATACATATTTTGATGTAATTTTGATTTTATACCCAATCATCATCATATATATAATATCTATGCATGTACTTCCACCTTTAGGCGAAGATTAATTATTAATGAAAAAGTTTCAATCTTTTTATGTATTTTGATATGTTAGTATTATTTCTTGTTAATGATCTTCATCTTTTTGTGTTATATGATCAATCAAATCATTTAAGTTCTTGTTTATATGAATTCTTTTTCTTAAATTTTATTTCTCTGTTTCTAAAAATTAATATATTAGACTCGTTGTTTTAAAAGATAATTTCATTATGAATTAAAAATATCATTTTACATATTGAGGTTGGCTATCTGTAAAGCCAGTCTCATTATGAATATTGAGATTGGATTTTTAGAGGACTAATCTAGAAACAATTTCCCTAGTATTTATACTTACTTTCATACTAAAACTTCATCTCCAGCCTTTATCTTAGTCGCATGCATGTGCTCATCATCTCTCCATCTCCTTTAGCCACCATGATCTGTCTCTCTCTCTTTGCACCGTAGGATAGCTTGGTATTCCTTTTTGTGAGGCTCTCCCTCTCTATCATCGTTGTTTTGCTCTCACATTTGGTAAACATCATTGCCTTTCACAAACCCTTACTAGTCCTCTTTTGTTAGTGTTCTCTTTCATTGTCTTTGCTTGCATAGATATTTTAATCAGTTGATTCTGATGCTTACTTCTTTTATTTCTTTATTGAAATACTGATGCTTATGCCTTTTCACTCATATAGCCTATGTACTATGTATGCATGTCTTGTGTTCTCCAACCACCATATATATCACAAGGTTCAACTTGCCATGGAAAGGACACAAGACATGCATAAATAACATAAAGCAAGTGATGCTACTGAATTTTAAATAAGCACCACAAGTGTACGGGCCGTGGAAATAGTATAGTAGCAAATTAAGGTCATCCCACAGAGATTCAATTAAACTAGTGATTAGGCATTAAATTTCTCATGTTCATTTAAGTTGAGCAAATCAAGAAAGAAAATACTTTGAAATCAATTTAAGCAAAAGCAAAAAATCCTAAATTTAATATTTTTGAAATTTCAGTAGAGGAAAAATAACCTAGACTGGCTAATCCCTTTTTCAAGGTTAGAGCATGTATTTACCCAATTAAATGCATTTAATGTTAATTTGTTAATCTAGAGTTTAAATGGATATAAGTATCTTCAAATTACTAATACCCCTCTCTCAAGTTAAAATTGGTATTCCTAACTAATTTACTCAAGAGGCAATAAATGTCCAATTTCACTCTAATATGATTATATGGGTCCAATAGGTATATTCCTATTCTATTGGAAAATTAGAATAAATTATAATCCCATATTACTTAATCCTATGGTCCAATTAAGATCCCTCTTCCAAGGCTAATCTAAATTCCCCAATTTCCTACTTAGTGGTGATCAAGTACCAAGTAGATAAAATAATACAAGATTAAGTAAACTAAAATAACTATAAGCACAAATTAATAAGTTTATACATGCTCAAATCCCTAAATTAGTTCATAGCTACTCTAGGTTTAAACAGATTAGCCACACATGGCTTTAATTACAATCAGAGCAGCAAATCAACATGATCCAAAGTAACTAAACTGACCAAAAGGTAAATTTAGAATCATCACAGCAATAGCAAATTTCACATTCAACAGCATAATAGAAAAGAGCAAAAAAAAATGCTGTATGAATTGTCTCCCTTCTCTTTACTGCCAATCCTAAAGAAAACACACAATGAAGTTAGCTCCTCCAATTTTCTCTCCACTGGAATGTGGGCCCTCAGCTCCTCTAGTATGTGAACTCTCAAGGTCTGCTGGATCAAGCTGAACAGAAGTTCATCGTGAGCTGTCTTCCACTGAAGATCAACCACAGTCCAACTCCTCTCTGACCGCCACCTCAGCTGCTCCACAATGATGCTGATGATCCAACTCAGACCAGCCGCCGCTCTCCTTCCCTTTCAGCTTGCAACAACTCCTCCTCTGCTCTCAGCTCACCGCAGCTTTCTCATTAGCTCTCAGTTCACGGTCATTTCGTGCTCTCTCTTGTTTAACGATGATGAAGCTCATACCACCATAGCCGCCTCAAACCAGAAGTCATTTGATTCCGTAGCTGCGGCTCTGGGTTTCAGCTGGTTCTTGCCTTCCAAAACCAACGGCCTCTTCCTCTCTCTCTTCAGCTCATCGTCATCTTTCAGACTCTCTCCTCTGTCTCTTTGGTTCAGTGATGACGGGAAGATGACCAGCTTACTCTCAGACTCTCAGCTCTGTCATTTCTCTCCCAGCTACTCTGAACTTGCGGCCGCCCTCTTTCCCTTTCACCGCTCTCTGTTTTTTTTTCGTTTTTTTATTTTTTTCTCAACCCCCCTGGTTCACAGCTGCCTCTGCCAGACCTAAGGGAGTCCCTTGGTCAAAACGTGCGTTTTGACCAAGGGACTTAAATGTAAAAAACAAAAACTTGTGAATAGGGACTAAAGTGCAACTTTGTGAAATCTTTAGGAGCTCATTCATAATTTTCTAAAAATATAAAAAAAAACTTTTCTTCTTTTTGAATATGTAATTTATTTTCATTATTTATTTGTTCTTTTACTTAGATCCCCAAGATAATGCATCAACTTGATATCTTATAAATTCATAAGAAAATAATCTTAAATTAGCATTGATAACTCCCCAATTATATCAAAATAAATCTCAAATACATTAAAAATGGGGAGTTATCACCTAGACAAGTGACCTTTGTCGAAATACTGATGCTTACTCCTTTTCCTTCTTTGTCAAAACCCTAATTGAAAATTCAGCTTTTTTGTCTTACATCCACATAAATGAAAGTTTTGTGATTGATCGATATTCTTTATGGTTATTGTGAAAAATATTTGTAATTTTGTATTGAAGATTAAACCTTGTGATATATGTGGTGAATCACTTGGTTTTGATTAATTCAGGCCTGCCAACACCACCACATATATCATAAGGTTCATCTACAATAGAAATCTGTAGAAGGCATGCATATATACCACAAAGTCTGGATGAGCGCCAAACAAACCATATATTCATGTCTTGAGAATTATCCAATATGAGTTATATGTGGTAGTTGTAATATCCCAAATTTTGGGATTAGAGGCTTGAAGATAAGGCTGAATTAAGTGGACTGCTAAGCCCCAGTTTAGTAAGAGTCCCAGGAATGCATAAGAAACAGAATGAATTGTAGAAACCTTATTCGGAATAAAATATGAATTTCGATTCCAATTAGTCAAAAGAAAATACCTGATTCCTTTAGGATATGTCAGAATGACATAGAACCTAACCCAGATCCAAAGGAAAAGGGAAATGATGTCTAGAAAGAAGTAATAAAGAGAAAGAAAAGAAATAAGGGCACAAGAATTAATATTGTTATAATCAAGGGCAAAAGAGTCAATTGCCACTTGATCTTGAGGTCAAAATTGAAAGACAAATTGAAGGGCTAGAATTTACTCTTCAAAAGAGGGGTAAAAGAAGGAAGAAGAATTTTAGTCAAAAAGTCAAAGTTTCAGCTTGAAAAATTTTGGACCAATGGCAAGGCAATTTAAGGCAATTAGTCAATAAATTATTTCCCATTTGGTATCCCAAAATTTCTTCCAAAATAGAGAAGAAAGAGAGAAAATAAAGTCAACATATTTACCATGGTAATTTACCACACATGGTAACTAATTTGGCTCGTGTAAGAAGGAGAATTTGTGGCCACATGTTAATTTCTTTTTCCTTAATTCTTTGGGCCATTTTTGGCCAAGCATTAAGGAGGCAAAGGAAGGGAAAAAATTAGAAAAATTCTCTCTCTTCTCACACTCTCATATTTGGCCAATGAACTTGAAGAAAGAGAAAAAGAAGAACACAACCAAGGTAAGCTCTTCTTGTGTGATTTTCACCTTCCAAACCACCTATATTGCTCTTGAGGTCTTCATAAATGTTGTTCCTCTCACTAAGAGCTTCATTTCTATGGTTTTAGTTTCTTGAAAAGAGGTGTTTTGTGCTATCTACAAAATGACTAAGTTGAAGAAATCAAGAACAAGCCCTAGAAAGTGAAAGAGGTGAGCTTAAGTTTCGTATTGATGTAAGTATTGTGTTGGTTGGTGGACTTTTGTGGCTTTTCTCTTGCTACCTTATTTTCGGTCATTTAGGTTTCTTGGGGTTTCATGATGATTTGATCATATACACGTGCTTATATGATGTTTGGGAAGCATATGAACCTAGTTTGGTGGTTAAAATGTGAATTGGTGAAGTTTTGCTTGGAACCCTAATTTCTGATCTGAATAGGGCATATAGGAGTAGAATGATTTTGCCAATTTTAAGGTCCCTAATAGATTCTTTGGGTAAATTGTGTAGGAGTAGGTTTTTGGTATGATTTTAGAAAGAATGGATTTTAATTTCAAAAGTTGGAATAATGCTATCCAGTTAGGGTTTCCCTGCGTGGTAGAGGTTTGCATTGTATTTTGAGTAAATGAATGGTTTCCAATGCCTATGAAACTTTTTCAGTATGAAATAAAACTTACCAAGCTTTAATTTGATAGGTCATACATGTCATTTTGAGCTATACACTAGGAGTTATGTATTTTTGAAGTGGGTCATATGAAAACTGGCATGTTTCTAGACAGTGTCCACTAAATGATAATTTTGAATTTTTGTGCATCTAATTGGCTAATGGAAATATTTTTTCATGAAACTAGAATTAATAAGGGTCATATAGACTTTTGAACCACTACAATTGGACATTTGTGCAAAGATATATGAATTTTTAAAATTAGTTGACAAATTCTGTCAGTTTTAGTAAATGTGCGTAAATTACAAAATATAATGGCACATTGTAATTTCTTTGAAATTTAAGGGTAGAAATTAGCCCCTTAGAATAATTTGACTACTTTAACTTATTGGTTGACTTAGTAAAATGACCATGATGACCCTAATAATATGATTATATATCTAGGGTCAAGAGAAGTCAAGAAAGAAGAAGAAATGAAAGAATTTACAGGAAGCTACCATGGTTGGAAGAAAATGGGACAAGAAGAAGGGCTTTGTCTAAAAGGTAGTAAACTTACTTGTATGTATGTGATATTTATGCTATGTATTGATTTGTTGTATTTCTTTTCTTGATTATGTGAAGCATGTATGAATGAATAAAGATCTATTTCTGTTTTTACTGTGGCCATAAGTATGTTGCATAAAACATTAAGCATGCAGAATATCATTATATGAACATGAGCCTATATAAGGCAAGCATATCATACACTAGCATTCATCTTACATGTATTGTCTGTATGTTTGCTACTGAGATTCCCCCGAAACTCACCATCTTCCAACCAACCATTTAGATAGGAGGACACAGGTGGCATGCTGAGAACAGAGTAGAGGATTGCACAAGAGAAGTGCAGAGGTGGAACGAAGATGTAGACACTTTGGTAGCCCTGTATGGCTACATTGTCTGTATATATATTCATTTTATGAATGAACTAAGAATGAGCAGAGAACTGAGCTAAGAGTCACTCTGATATATGAACATAGTAAGAATAACGTCTCAATAGCTGGAAATGAGTAATAATCCCATAAGAGAATGTAAGTAAACACTTTTGTGTATGTAATAAAAGGGTATGTAAGATGGGTCTTATAGTAGTATTGGTAGGCTATGATTATTTAATTTTCAACTTGTTTCAAGTTTAATGTAGCTCGTGAATATATGTAGTATATTGAGTTTTAAGCAACTAGCATTAATTCTGGCTAATCAACAATACCACATATATCACAAGGTTCAATCTACAATAGAAATGAACACAAGACATGCGTACATAGCACAAAGGCTAGAAGAGTGCCAGACATACCATATATTCATGACTAAGTCAAAAACTTTATTTTCATTACAATGGATTTATATTTAACTTGCTCATTACAAATTTATTCTTTTTCCAATAATAAAAAATGGCAACTGATTACATAGTGTATAGAAAGGAGTATAAAGAGCACCAAAAAGAACTATGAAGAGTGCCAAGTTGAGAGGTTTTTTGTAGTTATCACTTATGTTTTTGTAGACATATGAATAGCATTATATAATCTGATCTAACATGTAACTCTGTGTAATTGAAAATAGGGGATGAATATAGTTGGAGGTTGTAGGTACAAGCAAGCCATTCTTATAGGGCTTGGAAAATGAAAAAAAAAAGACTTCCTTCCACAGGTATAAATATGATATTCATTTTCTACTTGCTTAATATTCTCTGTGGCTGTTGTAGTTATTGTATGTTGTTTTTGCATATAGAATTTGTTATGGTTGGGATTGTGAAACTTGTGATTATGATAATGATGCAATTTCATTGATCATTCTCTCATTATATCATTCTTATAATGGCAAGTTTCACAAATTCACTCATAATGAATTCCTTGGACAAGTTTTCATGCACATATGTAATTGAATCTTGTTTGTCATGTCTCTATTCTTTTAAAGTTTTTTTTGTTTGGATCCCCCCAACTTGAATGGACATAGATAATTATTGAGTATGTAGGTGGGAGTGTCGATTGTAATTTTAACCCTGACATGTGGGAGTTGTTGATGCGTGGTTCATATCATGGGCCATCCTTATAGTCAAATGTTTTGACCCTTGGATTGGGGCTAAGCTTACTAATCTTAGGCATTTTGGCTCTTTTGAGACTTCAAGTAAAATATAGTTATGGCCTACCTCAGTTTTATGTGACAAATGTGAAGTATCTTATTAATGAAGCTAAGTCTAACATAGTTGACATACAAACTTAAGAATTCTATTTTATATGGTTAAATATGTTCATATGATTTGGTCTTGTTTGCGATGTAAATTAAAGTGAAAGACAGTAATCAGAAGCTACCTGACTAGGTGAAGTTACTAGTAATGGGTTGATGATTAAGATGTCTAAATTCGACGACAAAAAATGTACGCAAGGTGATCTATGCTTGCAAGGAAAAATTCATTGAACTAGATTACCACCCAATCCAACAAATTTGTCCTTGCAAGTGATAATCATCCAGCCAATGTTTTTCATCCTCTAATTTAGAGTTATTAATCCTCACCGTATCACTAGTATTTCCATCTAGTTGGTTACTTTCTTATTATTAGCCCTCAACTTGTTTTCCATCTCATCTAAAACCATATCACAATATCAAATTCACTCTTATAAAATCCAATTCTCATATTTGTATATTAACTATTTTATACTCAAATTCATTAAATAAGAATCTTCTCCTTTATCTTCCGAGACTAGGGTAAGGCAGTGCCTTGTTTCATATTTGAGGTCCATAAGAATCAAAAGGCATAGGCATGGTAACCTAACACCCAATCCACGGGTAGTAACATTTCACTTTAGGGATGCTCACAAAATGAATAATGCGTCAACATCATGCAGATGTCGAGCAAAAAATTGTATCCACTAAATCCAACACTCAAAAACATTTAACTCCTTTAGAGGTAGGGAAAATGCAAGTAAAAAAAGTAAACCATAAAAAACAAATGTTGGAATTAGGATTCAATAATTATCTAATAATATAAGGTTTAGATTCATGGTTATTAGTCATACTTATTTTTTATATCGATTGCATTTGTATTTTGAGGGCTATCTATAGAATTTATTTTGTATAATATAGCTTTTAGATTTAATAATATCCAATAAACCAACAAGGCTTTTGTGAAACAAAATAAAATGTTTGTTTAAAAAAACATTGCCCACTTTTGTAGGTCTGGTCTTAATAAGGACAACTTTTTAAATCGATTGATATAAGAGTAGACCTAAACCTGATCTATAAAACTAATTTCAACCGGTCTAAAAGAACCATTTTTTCTTGTAGTATGAATAGAAAAGCATACAATTACAAAACATCAAGCATAATAAGTGGTGAGGTTGCTTGAACATAGACATATCGGTGTAGATGTGACGACTTACAAGATGTGCTTGTACTATATGTATTAACCATTAATAATTATCATTAATTGATAAATTAAGTAAGGGAGGTGAAAGGTGTAACATCCCAAGGAAGAGGAAATGAATCGGTGGAGTTTTTGGGTTAAAGTTAAAAAAGTAAAATTCCAAAAGTTGAGGGAAGAGGAATTATGGAGTTATTAAGTGTTGAATAAATAATTAAACGGTTATTAATTATTATCAAAGGGTAAATTGTTTAGGGAAATAGACAAATAAAGAACTTTTAAAATAGGAAAAGACAAAAATATGTTTCGAATATTCATAATATCATAAAGGTGTTAGTACCTGATTTGTGCATTTTGAAGTTAAAAGGAAATGACAAAAATGTCCTTTACTTATTAAATCCCTATGCTTCTCTCTCTTGTCCATGTTCAAATCTGACTCCCCCTCTCCTTCTCTCTCTCCCTCCCTCTTCTTCTCCATCCTCTCCTCCTCTAGAAACGATGACGTATTCTCTAGCGATGGCGACCTTTAACGACGGTGATTGCTCTTGGTAAGTTGTTTCGGTGGCTTGGTAAGTTATTTCGGAAGCCTTCAATGATGGTGGCTTATGTCCTCTGTAGATCTAAATTTTCTGGTGGCCTAAAAAACAAGAACAAGATGATGTTCTTTTACCCTTCAAGGTCTCACTCACCAGCCCAGACCTTCATGGCTCTCTCTTTCTCTAGTTTCATCTCTAGTTGTTGTTGTCACTCGTTGGCCTCTTCAATATGCATCAATGGCTTTTTCTTCATTCTCTTTCATGGGTTCCTCTTTATCTCCGTTGGTGGCTTCTTCCTATCATTCTCCGTCGACAGGTCCTTGTGGAGATCCAGTTGCTTGCAAATCTACCTCCTTCAATGTTCTCTTGTTTTTTTTATAAAAAATGGTTTGGATTCATTTGTTTGTGGTGAAATATGTGTAGTGTTGATATGATGTTTTTATTATTTATTGTTGGCTTGCTGATTATCTGATGAACATGACTAGGCATGGAGTGATGACTGATAAATAAGAAGAGGGAGCAATTTTCCCCCAATGAAAAGTGGATATTTTGGGAAATGCATATGTGAACTTGTTAAACCCATATGAGAATTTATTAAACCCTAATCAAATGTAAGAATCAATGTATACTTGACTTGTCATTGTCGCAATTGATCAATTTTAAATGTGAAGTTGTGAAATTAATATATGAACGTGTTAACGCCATTTCAGAATTTGTTAAGGAATTCATATATGAACTTGTTAAAACCTTATCAGAACTTAATAAACAAAAGTTGTTAAAACCTAATCAAATGTCATGAATTTTTTAACAAAACTTGTGAAAACCATATTTGTTACTTAGTAAACAAAAGTTGTTAAAACCTAATCAAATGTTGTGAATTTCTTGACAAAACTTGTGAAAAATATGATAATTTAGATTTACTACTTAGTAAACAAAAGTTGTTAACACATAGTCAAATATCGTGAATTCTTTAACAATACATGTAAAAAACCTGATAGTGTAGATTTGTTATTTAGTAAAAGAAAGTTGTTAAAGCCAAATCAAATGTTGTGAATTCCCTAACAAAACTTGTGAAAAACCGATAGTTTAGATTTGATGCTTGGTAAATGAAAGTTATTAAAACCTAATAAAATGTCATAAATTCATTAACAAATCTTGTCACTTTACCAATAAATTTTCTCGCCCGAAGCTCTGGTGCTAGCGACCGGCTGCCCAACCACTGGAGCTCTGGTGCCAACAGGGGTATGTTGCCGGTCATCAGCCATCGGCTACTAACCGGTTAAACAAAAAGAAAATATATTTGAGGGTATTTATGTCATTTTTTAACTTCAAAAAGAACAAATCAAGTACTAACACCTTTTTAATATTATGAATATTTGAAACACCTTTTTTTATTTTTTCCTATTTTAAAAGTTCTTTATTAAAAAAATCTCACTTCCATCACTACAAACAAACCATAAGCAATTAACCATATTCACCAAATTGGGTCAAACACAAACGAGGTCAACCAAACTCTTTACCGTCCTTACATCTTTTCAAAATATAAAGTAGAAAAATAGATTAGTCAATCTTTGACTTAGTAAAAGAACTTTTTTTGACAAAATTATGGTTTGGGAGAAAATTACTCACACACATGAAAAAACTCTAAGGTCATGTTTGGTATGATGAAATTTCTCAAACCATGGTTTTAGATCCAAAACTATGGTTTGTGAAAAAGCTATTTTTCTTTCACTTTTCATACTCTCTTTCCTCCATTTTCTCTTTCCTTTCCTTCTCTTTCTAATTACTATTTATAAATGATTTTTACAATACAATATATGTGTGTGTGTGTGATCTAATTTTTTTCATGTTACATAATTGACAAATGTTATAATTTTAATTTTGTACAAAAATTTATTTCATTTTTTGTATTTATTATGAAATTTAAATGTTAAAAATATATAAAATATCATCTTATCATTTATATGCAATTATTACAAAAGATAATGTCCTTTTTAGTAATTTAATAATGAAAAAGTGATTATGATAATAATGCCCAAACACTCTCATTTTTATCAAAATTACTTTTTTCTCAAAATCTATTATGCTCAGAATCTATTCTTTAAATCACTTTTATCACTTTTTCTCCGAAAGTTATTCTCCAAAAGCTAATCCAAACACACTTTTAACTTCTATGGATCCAAAAATGAACCTCGAGGAGATGAAAGCTGGAAAGTAGAAGGGGCTTCTTGCCAAGGAGAAGGGGAAAGAGAGCAGAGAAAAAAAAATTTTTGAGTTGGATTTAAAAAATTAAATGACAAAAATGCAAATTTTATAATGAAATATTTCGTTATGAGCACTTGACATAATTAACTTTTGTTGGATCCAAAAATAGGAATAAAGAACTTTCAAGGTAGTAATCTACCCTAAGAAAGGGGTGGGAAGAGAGAGAAAGGGATTTAAAAAAGGTAAAATCACTCACAGGTCCCAAGGACCCAAAAAACAACAATAAAGTCCCAATGGAGAATCAGAAAAGTCTCTGGGGAATTTTTTGTGATTAATTGCCATTGTAAAAAGACAATCTTGTCCTTAGAGTTTAAGCCAAAGTGTGTTCAAATTTTTACAAGTGAATCAGTCATATTTTCAACAGCATGAGTTATTCCTTCACGAGTTCAGAATTTTACAATCTGGGTCTGGCACAACTGCTTATTTGGTTTGTTACAACTTCTACTGCCTTGTTTTTCAAGTTCATCAGTTATATTTACCACTGAATTGTAATTCTGGAAGGAGTTTAGAAATTATACAAGTCCCTACTTTCACATCTGGTAATCAGAATTTTAACATGTTGTGCCTATTTTGGTAAGTCCATGAATCATTTTGCGAACTGCATTTTCATTCATAGAGTGCGTTTGAAATTTCACAACTCTCAATGGTCACAAATGCTTATCAGAGGTTTAACATCTACATCAGTCATTTTAACAACTTCCTTAGCCATTTTCACAACTCCATTTTTATTCATAGAGTGCATTTCAAATTTCACAAGTCATAACGGTCACAACTGCTTTTGAGAACTTTAACATCTGAATCAGTCATTTTAACAACTTCATCAGCCATTTTCATAACAGCATTAGTTATTCCCCTAGGGTCTGGCACAACATCTGATCTGGTTTTAACAATTTGTTCAGTATTTTTTAACAAGTGAATTAGTCATATTTAGAACTGCATGAGTTATTCTTAGAAGAGTGTAGAACTTGACAACTCCCATGTCACAACATCTAATTTTGTTTTAACAATTTGTTCTACATTTTTTAACAAGTCAATTCGTCATATTTACAACAATATTAGTTATTCCCGTAGGGTCTGTCACTACAGCTTATTTGGATATTAAGAACATGTGCCAATTTTAACAAGTTACTAAGTCATATTTACAACTGAATTGTAATTCCCGGAGGAGTTTACAAATTTTACAAGTCCCAATTGTCACAAAAACTTATCAGTATTTTAACATATTGTGCCTATTTTTTTAAAAAGTCATTATGCCAATTTTAACAATAATTGACACCTGTTTTCATTATTCCTAATGCATATTTTCACAATTACATGAGTTATGTTTACAAGCTGATTTTTCTCCTTGCAGGAGTTTACAAATTTCACATCCCATCTATCAATACAACATATTAGGAATTAATAACTACAACTGCACATATTAACAACACTTTTTTATTATTATATCAGCTTTTTCTCACTAAACAAACCACCATCACATCAATCCATTCCTACTTAAAATAGAGCACCCTTTCTGTAATATTGCCCAATACCAGAGCACACATTATGTAATAACAACTACAACATCAATATTAACAACTAAAACTGCATGTATTAACAACAATTTTTGAATATCATATCAGCATTTTCTTAGCAAATAAAATTCCCACTAAAAACAAGCACTCCCTCTGTAACCAACCCCAAAAAGAAAGCATAATAAAATTTTCACAACCCAACCATGGTAAAACCCCAACTTCAATGGTCAAGATCATATTTTCAGCAAAATCTTAACATTACTTATCTACCTCTTAGCACATAGTGCACTTTTGACCCCAAGCTCCAACCTTTCACCAACCCCTCAATCTTAATGCACCTAACATACAGACTGAAAAAAAAAAATTCGATTTCACTGTTCAACCTCTGTAACAATATGATGAAGATTGAAGGTCTAATCTTTGGCCAGGATATGATCACCAAACTTAATCCCTTTAACGTTATTGCAGACACCACCGTGGCGTTCCTCTGTTTTCTCCTATGCGTTTTCCTCTGTTTTCTCTTTCTATGCATCTTCTCTTTCTTGTGCGTTTTCCTTGTTTTATTCCTTTGGGGTAAGATAGTCTTTTCACATTAGCAATTAATTATAAAAAAGTCCCTAGAGACTTTTCTGAGTTGGAAATCTCTATTGGGACTTTTTTGTTGCTTTTTTGGGTACTTGGGACCTAGGAGTGATTTTCCCTATAAAAATGAACCAAATGCCACCTTTTAACAAAAGTGGGTCTCACAGCTATTATAATTGACTGAAGTTAGGGCTAGTTGATGGGGTTCAACATTGCTACCCTAAAAAATGTTTATTTCTAATGAAATAGTTTACTATTAAATTTACACCTTCACTTTAAATTAATATAAGTTGGGTTAATTTTTTTAATTAATTTTTCTTACTCTTTCATTTTATATCTTATCTTTGTTAAATTGTATAATACAACTTCTTCAATTTTTAAAAATCCAATTTATAAAAATTTAGAAAAAAGATAAGAAAATACCATTTAAATTTTAAAATTTTGAAATAGTGATTTTTTTTACTAAAATAAGTAGTTAATTGATATACTCTTATAATTAATATCAATACTCTTATAATTAATAAGACTGATTTAAAATTTTTTAAATTTAAATAATATTTTAATGTTTTTATAAAAAAAAAAAAATTTCTTCCCTCTCCCCCTACCTTCCAAATTCTTCTTACCAAACAGCCCCAAAGGGAGCTTCATGTTCGGCGGCAGTGGTTGAATCTATTCGGGGGAAAAATCCGATTCAAATATATAATTTGCCATCTTTTGTTCGCCGATTCCTCGTTGTTGCTTTCGGACCCAATCTCAGTCTGGTAAGCATCTCATTGTACCTAATTCAATTTATCATGGGATGTGCTTCGATTGGCAAGAAAGAAAACTATGCCGCACAACTTCTTACTCTCTCGGTCTCTTCCTCCGTCTTAGATAGTCCATGTTAATCTATCACTCTACTTCGAAGATATTTCCTCCACTTACTCTTAGGCCCAGAATTTGGGACAGAATATTGCTAGTTAGTTACCATAAATTTTGGGTTTCAATCATTTGTTAAATCATTTAAAATTGGGTTCTCCAAGTATCATTCCTTTTCTTTTTGGTTCTGAAAATTTTGAGGTTTCAGGATTTCGAATGACTTGCTGGTTCTTCTAAAACAATCATTAAACCGGACTAATCGAGTTCTGATGGTTCAAGCTTCATTCATAACGTCCAAGAGGATTCAATTAATTGAACTTCTGTTTTCTGATCGTTGTGATTGGGTGTTAGATTGAAGACTAACTTTTTGTACGAAATCAATCAGGCAGACTCATGCACTGGAATTCTATGGATCCTTTCTGCTTAAATATATTCTTATCACTTCACTTTGTCTTATTGCAGGCCTTTCTGGATAGGAAATGGAGCCAAAGTGCACAATCAAGAAAGATGCCACTGAAGTAATATATATTCATCATTGTCCTGACATGTTTTCCTTTTCTTCATGACTTTCTTTTATATTTTCCCCCCTTTTGCAGTTAATAGGAAACACCCCAATGGTTTATCTGAATAATATCGTTGATGGGTGCGTGGCTCGCATTGCTGCTAAACTAGAGTCCATGCAGCCCTGCACTAGTATCAAAGATAGGTACAAATTTCTTTTCTTTGACTATACATGGCTCTTCAGTCTATTAGCACTTCTATTTAGAATTGTATAATGATAATCTTCTCCATCATGTTCAGGACAGCTTTCAGCATGATCAAAGATGCTGAGGCTAAAGGCCTAATTACACCTGGAAAGGTTTGTCATGGAAAGTTTTAGTATCCATAGATTCTTTATGCGGCCTGAGGCTTGTAGTTATGCAACAATGCACTTTCTCACGTTTTCTGTTTTTCCCTTTTTTTGTTTTGCCAATAATAGTATTAAAATCCCAATTATGTTCTTCAATTCTGGCTGTGTTTCTTTCTTCTAGAAGCTTCCATGATGGCAAACGTGCATGTTTCATTCAGATTTGCTTATATCATGGCTGACATGTTTCAAGGCATTCATTACATAATAATTTGGCCACATATTCAGAATTGTTCCCCAACGTATGTGTTATGTTATTTTGCATGGCACTTGTGTCCATATAGATCAATACATGCTTCGCACAACTTTCAATCTCACTGATATGTTTAATACTGATATGTTTAATAATGGTGATCAAAGACTGTACTTGTGGAGCCAACAAGTGGCAACACTGGCATAGGATTGGCATTCATAGCAGCATTGAGGGGCTATAAAGTTTTTGTGGTCATGCCATCTTATGCAAGTCTTGAGAGAAAAATGATTCTTCGAGCATTTGGAGCTGAGGTATATTTGACTGACCCTGCCAAAGGAGTTGATGAGGTTTTTGGGATAGCAAATGATCTATTAAGAAAGACACCTAATAGTTTTATGCTTCAACAATTTGATAATCATTCCAATCCACAGGTATTACCTACATCAATCTTAATTTTAATGCCAGGTTTAGAAGACTCAAATGCCAGGTTGAGAAGACTTACATTCTGTTTTTTTATTTCTTGTTTACAGATCCATTACGAGACCACAGGCCCTGAGATTTGGAGAGATTCAGGAGAAAAAGTTGATGCCTTGGTTGCAGGGATAGGAACAGGGGGGACAATAACTGGTGCTGGAAAGTTCCTCAAGGAAAGAAACCCAGATATCAAGGTTTCTGTCATTAAGTTGCATGTTTTTCTGGTCGAAGGACTTTTTGTTCTTGACATTTATGCTAATTTCATGATTTCCGCTGTTTTCTCGCCAGTTGTATGGTGTGGAACCAGCTGAAAGTGCGGTCCTGAGTGGAGGAAAGGCAGGTGACTTCATTCTCTATATACATGACTGAATCTTTCTGTTTGTTTTATACTGGACAAGAATTAAGTAATTGAAATCCATAGACAGCTTCCTTTGTTAGAGTTTGTATTCTGTCAAAAATGTTTCATAACAATCCATGGAGATCCAGTTGCTTTGCATTGAAAGATTCAAGCAAACTTTCGCCCATCTATGAGACCGTCATGAGTTTTTAATCATATATATATATATATATATATTGTAAGCTTTAATCTAGATTGATTGTCCTCTAAATTATCAACCTCATTTCCTAATTTATCACTTATTGGTTGTATAATTGTCTTAAGGTGACATGCATAAATCTTTGAATGTCTCCTTTCTACTTGAGAAAAACATTATACAAACAGTGTCAGGATGATTACTGACTGCTGTTTTACTTCCACGGTTGAAGGCAAGCATTTTATCCAAGGAATTGGTGCTGGTTTTATTCCAAATGTGCTGGACCGTAATCTGCTTGATGAAGTTATTCAGGTAGCTTTCAAAAATTAGTATATGAAACTCAATATTGATCCACTACTCAGTTGACCCAGGCTTGTTGCCTCCTCTTTATATATGTTGCCATCTATGACAATAAAGCATCGTGCTGAACAGAATTCCAGTTCATGCATAATTCTTCAGCATTAATTGACAGTGAAACACAAGAGTCCATGCTAGTTCTCTCCAAGCATGTCAATATTTCATAAAATTTTATAACTGTTGTGTGTCTCATGTGTTGCACGTTTTCTAAAGCATAACTCACTCATTATGACTCATAAAAAGTGCGGCTGATAGCACTCCAGCACGTCCCTTACTGGTTTATAGCAGAAGGAAACGTGATCAGCATTAGTTAGTGAGGTGTTCTGATATTTGGTCAGTTTCAGGTCAGTTTCAGCCATGTGGTAATAGGGATGAGCATGTTAGAGCATGTTCGTTTCAGCCATGTGGCAATAGGGATGAGCATGTTAGAGCATGTTCTGTTAAGCGTAGGGGTCAGTTATTAAGTAGTGGTACAGCAGTTACTTGTTAGTTATTAGGAAGGCTTAAAGCTATAAATAGGTAATGTAATTCCATCTCTGGAGATGACTATTAATTGAAAGAATTTCCTTTACATTTAGATAACAGATTCTGGCTCTAAGCTCTCTCCCTTTCTTCTACTTTCCTACTTCTACGTCTATTTTACTCTCTCTTCCTCAAACTTATCTGAGAACCTATCAGCGGCTTCTTAGAGTTCTGAGTTTTTATATTATATATATATATGTGTTCTCTGCTATCTGCTGTTGCAATGGCACCATATCATGGTTCTTTAAATTGCAGATATCAAGTCAGGAAGCCATCGAAACTACTAAGTTGCTTGCTTTGAAAGAAGGTTTATTGGTATGTTACCAAACTACTAATTATATCTATATTTCGTTCCATGTTCATGGAAATGCAGAATGATTTGTCCCCATACTCTATTCCCATTGAATATATAAGCTTTTCTTCACCGCAGGGGTCCAAATTTTTTTTTTTTTTTTATTTTTTTATTATTATTTTTTCTTTTTGCTGATAAGTAAATACGACTTCCACAGATGGGAATTTCATCTGGAGCAGCTGCTGCTGCTGCAATAAAGTTAGGGAAGAGACCAGAAAATGCAGGAAAACTCATTGTTGTAAGTCATCATGTTCTATTAAATTGATAGGACAGATTGTAAGATGGTTATCTTCTAGAAATCTACACAAATTGTTCGAATTATTCACCTTATGAAAGCACATCCTTTTACTTTGAGTACTTACTAATCAAACCATAATTGGTTAAGTCCCTAACCACACTGATTGGAGAATAATATGTCCTTTTGGGAACCTGGTATTTTGTTATTTGCATATGTTTTCAACAGTGTAATCAGAAATCTAACTATTGGATGTTTAGGTTGTGAGATTGGAATCTAATGCATAACCCGATCCTTTCTTCACAGGTGGTATTTCCCAGTTTTGGTGAGCGCTACCTCTCAACCCCATTGTTTAAATCCATTAGACGTGAGGTTGAACAAATACGTGTGAGTAAGCTCTAAAATCCCAAATGCAGTGTTCGGAATGGTAACAATCCAAAGGGAATTTAGAATTATGTCTGGCAAGTAAGTGCACATACACATGGACTCTACATTTAGGGTTCTTAATACCCCATTCCTGGTATATAGGAATATGTTTATTGTTATGTCTTGAATTTGTCTTTCTTTGTATGTTGCTTTGTATTCCTAAAATAAACGGTTAGGGGTGGGGTGATTCTGTAAGTGTATTCCAGTGTAACAATTGTAATTCTCAATCAAGTTATTTTGGAGTATTCCTATTGCTGTTCTGATTTATCTACAAATGCAAATGGGCCTTTCAATGAGCTGTTTCTTATCAATTTTGAATACCAAATCAGAACTTTGAACTTAAAAGTTTTCAAATAGAGTGCTTATTTTCTTATCCTTGGGCATTAAAAACTTTTAAGATCCTAAATTAGTATTAATCTTCATATGAAGTTCTTAATTGTCATTCTCCCATTTCAAAAAGAGGGGCCCTTTTATTGGCTTTGGGCAAATGATCAATTATACATGGTTAAAATATACTTGTAATCATTTTACATGAGGCATATTTTTAATCCATTAACTTTATAAAGTATACTTTTAGTCCTATATTACTAACACCGTTAATATTGTTATCGGAAAATGTTAATATAGCAAACTTAAATAATGACTGATAAAGTATATTTTAATTTTAATTTTTTAATATAATATATTTAGATTGTTAAACTAAAATAAACTGGCAAATTGCTGTAAATGAAATTGATGTTTTGATATTTAGATTATTAAACTAATATATTTAGATTATTAAATAATTTTTTTTAATAAAATGGAAGTTTTGATGTTGATTGTGTCATCAAGTGTTTAGATATATTTCAATTTACATATATTTTAAATTTAATATTAATAGTATTTAATTATACAGTTAATACTTAAGCTTACACAGCCATCACTTGAATTTACTAGCAACATTAACGGTGTTAGAATTGTAGGACTAAAAGTATATTTTATATAGTTAAGAGATCAAAAGTATACCTCATGTAAACTTAAAGGAGTAAAAGTGTATTTTAGCCATTATATATAATACCTCCAATCTTTAATATAAAAGTTAATTGACTAATTTGGGTAAATTAATGAAATTAATTATGTTAGTTATTTGTAGCAAATATAGTATAGTTTTCTAAAAATATCATCTTTCATCAAAACTATCTTTAGATAGAAACATCTTAATATATGCATTCAATTGAGATATTTTGATAAAAAAATTACTACCTCTTATCCTTAATATTAAAGCTGATGTGAGGCTTAAATAATCACATCAAAAAGAAAAATATTACAATCATTCTAGTCTACGTTTTATCATTTCTCAATATCTCACTTTAGTTTTTTTCCCCCTTCCTCGCTTTAGCATTTTAACTAATGCTAAATTGTAAACTTTAGTTGCTTTAATAGTGTAAACTAATAATGAGAAATTAAGTGAAATACTATAAGAGAGGAGAAAATACAAATGTCTTATGAGACTATTTGAAGGGATAATATGGAAGGGAGGAGTGACTCTTCTTTTATAGCCCAAAGAGCCCTTCACATTTTCAACCCACCGATATGGGACTTAGTTTTAACAAATAGTTTTTTTAGAGAAATACAACGAATCTTGGCACTCAATTTCACACTAGATGCTTAAGATAAACCTTATTATAGATAACCAAATCTCACATATAAGGACAACAGTGTCTTATAATCATCTATGTCAACAAATTTTTTCTCATGTTTCTAAATCAACTACCATCTATTAGCAATGACAGGAGATTTTTATGCTTCTTAAAGATTTTTATTTTATCTATTGTAACTATTTTCGTCATTTTATCTTACATTTGCTTTGGTACCTTGTAAACATTTTCTTTTAAAGTGATATCATTTTGTCCTTTCTCAACCAAAAAAAATTATCATTTTGTATTTTTATATTAATAAACATTATCACTGAAAAAGCAAAAGGAGGGAAGTTGACGTCGTTTTGAATTGAGATATTTCTTCGCAGTCCATAACAGACAGATATATTGATCGGCTCAACTTGTTTGACCTTTGGGTTTTAGCTAAAAGACAAAATAAAATAAAAAAAAGAGATTCTCCGCTGCAGTCCTTCTCACTCACCCCGTCCCCCCCAGCTTTGGCATATTCCACGTTGAATTGTTAACCTATCCCTTCATTTCCAAGCTTCTTGTTTTTTCAACTTCTGGCTTGATATTTCCTCCTTTTATTCTTTGGCGCAAAGATTGGGACAGAATATTGTTAGGTAGTTCCCATAACGTTTGGATTTCCATCATTTGTTGAATCTTCTAAAATTGGATGCTCCAAGTATCATTCCTTTTCTTTTCACTCTGAAATTTTCGAGGTTTCAGGATTTTGAGTTACTTGCTGATTCTTCTAAAACAATCTCTAAATTGGGCTAATCGAGTTCTTATGTTTCGAGCTTTATTTATAACATCCAAGAGGATCCAAACAATTGAACTTCGGTTTTCTGAACGGTGTGATTGGATGGTTAAATAGAAGACGAACTTTTTTTACGAAATTAAAAAGGCAGAATTATGCAATGGAGTTATATGGATCCTTTCTGCTCAAATATGTTCTTATCGCTTCACTTTGTCTTATTTTAGGCCTTTCTGGTGGGAAATGGAGCCAAAGTGCGCAATCAAGAAGGATGCCACTGAAGTATGTTTCTTCATTATTGTCCTGACATGTTTGCTTTTTCTCATGTCTTACATTATATTATTTATTTTTATTTTCTCTTTTGGCAGTTGATAGGAAACACCCCAATGGTTTATCTGAATAATATCGTCGATGGGTGTGTAGCTCGTATTGCTGCTAAACTAGAGTCCATGCAGCCCTGCTCTAGTATCAAAGACAGGTACAAATTTCCTGTTTTTTGACTATACATATCTCCTCAGTCTGTTAAGACTTTTATTTAAAATTGTATAATGATAATCTTCTCCATCATGTTCAGGATAGCTTTAAGCATGATCAAAGATGCTGAGGAAAAAGGCCTTATTACACCTGGAAAGGTTAGTTATGGAAAGTTTTGGTATCCATAGATTCTTTATGCGGCCTAATACTTGTAGTTATGCAACTATGCACCTTCTCACGTGATCTGTTTTCCATTTTTTTTTTTGCTTAGCAAATAATGTAATAGAAATCCCAATTATGTTAGTCAATCCTGGCTGTGTTTCTTTCTTTCCAGAAGCTTCCATGATGGCAAACGTGCATGTTTTATTCGGATTTGCAAACTGCTGATATATATTTCAAGGCATTCATTACATAATACTACCTCCGTCCTTAATATAAAATTGATGATGAACAGTGTTTAATGAATTAATGAATGAGGAACAGTGATGGTGAATCTCAGTTGTCGAATATTTGACCGAAAAGGGGATGGACGCGGAGCAATAAAAGAAAAGGGAAATATAAGAATACTCTGTTTTAAAGAGGTAGTAAGTATCTCACTCACTCTCTAATAACAGCCTAGGAGGATCTCTACAAGTTTAGTAAACTCTCTAAAAATCTCATGCTTTATTGCTCAGGCGAGAAATCAATTTATAGGGTACAAAAAGATAATTCAAATAACAAATATCCCTAGATTTTATGAACTAAATCCTACTTGTGGATATTCCACTTATTATCTAAAATATCTAAAAATAATAATGATAAAGATAAGATAGTAAAGATAATAAAAATAATAAAAATAGAAATAATAAAGAATAAAGATTGACAAATAATTCCTAGAGTAAATCAACTTATAGCGATCTGGGTTACTATCATTTCCCCCCCTTGGAAAGACGACTTGTCCTGAAGGAGAAAATGAGGGAATTGTGCGGCGATCAGATCGTACTCTTTCCAAGTAGCTTCTTCTATGGGGCGGTTCGCCCATGCGAGGAGAATGTCTAACCGTTCATCCGGGGTCCAACGATGCTGCAACACCTTGGAAGGGGTGGGGATGAGCTCTATATCAGCGGAGACCGGCAGTGAAGGTGGATGAGTGGCAGCCTGCTAACCATATGCAGGGCGTAGTAAGGAAACATTGAAAGACCGGGTGGATTTTAGGTGTTGAAGGGAGGTCCAATTCATATGCAACCTTGTCGATTCGTCGAACCACCTTGAAAGGGCCGAAGAATCGTGGGGAGAGTTTCCCAAATCTTGATTTAGCCAAGGACCATTGACGGTAGGGGTGAATCCGTAACCAAACAGCATCCCTGGAGGCAAATTCGAGGTCTCGACGGTGTTGATCTGCGTGCAACTTCATTCTGTGTTGAGCCTTAAGGAAGTTACCCTTCAACACTCATAGCATAGCGTCGCATGTTTCAAGTTGTTCTTCCAATTTTGCGACACATGTCTCACCTCGGACATATGGAAAGATAGGTGGGGGGTCAAGTTCGTAGATCAATTTAAAGGGAGTAGTATTGGCGGCTACATGATACCCTGTGTTGAAGGAAACTTTTGCCTAACAAAGGAATTTACTCCACTGTTTAGGTTGTTCATGGGTAAAGCAACGTAAGTAGGTCTCTAAGCAACGGTTGACGACCTCTGTTTGCCCGTCAGATTAGGGGTGATAGGCAGTACTCATGTTTAAGCGAGTCTGGCTAAGGCGGAATAGCTCTTGCCAGAAGTGACTGAGGAAAAGGGGGTCTCGATCAGAGATTATGGATCGTGGCATGCCGTGTAAGCGAACAATTTTTTGACAAAAAGTGGTAGCGACGGTTTTGCTGTATACGGGTGAGTGAGGGCAATGAAGTGGCTATACTTGCTGAGGTGATCTACCACCACTAAGATCACGTCAAACCAGCCGGATTTAGGGAGACCGGCAATGAAATCAAGGGAGATATCTTCCCAAATGCGATCAGGGATCGGGAGCGTCTGTAAAAGTCCGGCAAGAGCTAAGGTTTGGTACTTATTCTGTTGGCAAGTGATGCAGTATTGGATGTAGTGCTTGACATTTGTTTTCATTCCTCGCCAATACACTTGATCACTTAACCTACGCATGGTCTTTAAGTAACCCCCATGTCCCCCTGTTGGTGTTGCATGTGCCTCTGCTAGTAATGTCTCATGGAGCTGAACACAATTCGGGATGACTAATCGGGTTTTGTAGAACAACCGATTATTAACAAAGTGGAAGTGAGAGCGATGATCAGGATGTGCTTGTAGTTTCTCGATTGTTGCTCGTGTTTCGGGATCCTCAAGCAGAGCTTGAGGAAGTAGGTCTAATTTATGTGCCTTGGGAATGACTATTTGGAAGAAATCTGCCTGCTGGGGTCGTCTAGAAAGAGAATCGGTGGCAGTATTATCTCTTCCTGGCTTGTAGCTAATGGTAAAGTCAAAGGGTAGGAGCTTAACCATGAGACGTTGTTGTGATGGGGTCACAATCTTTTGATCCAACAAGTGCTTCAGGCTGTGATGGTCAATGTGAACATAGAAATAGTGACCCAGTAAGTAGTGATGCCACTTTTGTAAGGAGAGTACCAAGGCAAGGAGCTCGCGATCATAAGCGGACTTGTAACGATTAGAAAAGGAGAATCCCTTGCTAAAGTAAGCAATAGGGTGTCCATTTTGCATGAAGACAGCACCAATACCATCTCTAGAGGCATCACATTCCACAGTAAAAGATTGTTGAAAGTCTGGTAATTGGAGAACTGGTGTGGTTGTGAGAGAAATTTTGAGGTTGTCAAAAGCAGATTGAGACCTTTCTGACCAATGAAAAGCATCCTTATTAGTTAAGTCAATCAGGGGTCATGCAATGATGCCATAATTTTGCACAAACCTTCTATAGTACCCAGTGAGTCCCAGAAACCCACGCAAGTCCTTTACAGATTGTGGTGTGGGCCAATGCGCAACTGCCTTAATTTTTTCAGGGATGACCTCTACTCCAGCTTGGGAAACAATATGGCCCAAGTAGTCAATTCTAGTCTGTCCTAGGAAACAGTTTTTGGCATTGGCAAAAAAGGATTGTTGTTGTAAAATCTGAAAGATGACTTGAAGATGCCTAAGATGATCTTGTACAGAAGAGCTATAAATCAGAATATCATCAAAGAAGACCAGCACAAATTTCCTCAAGTGTGGTTGGAAAATGTTATTCATAATGGCTTGGAAAGTTGCTGGTGCATTGGTGAGGCCAAAGGGCATGACCACAAATTCATAATGGCCAGAGTGTGTACGGAATGTTGTTTTGTGAATATCTGAAGGTAATACTCTGATTTGATGATAACCAGATCCTAAATCTATCTTTGAGAAGTATTTAGCACCATGCAGTTCGTCTAAGACTTCATCGATATTTTGGATAGGGTACTTATCTGGAATGGTAATTTGGTTGAGGCGACGATAATCGACACATAGACGCCATGTCCCATCCTTTTTGCTAACCAATAGTGCAGGGCTTGTAAAGGGACTGGAGCTAGGGCGAATGAAACCACATTCCAATAAGATGTTTACCTGAGATTCAATCTCGTCCTTTTGAGAATGGGGATACCTGTAAGGTCTCAAGTGGGGCTGGGATGTACCTGGTAATAGGGAGATCGTGTGGTAGTGCCTGTGTTGAGGAGGCAATGATGTGGGTTCCTAAAAAACAATAGAAAAGTCGTGAAAAATCTGAGAGACGTCTAGGGAAGTTTGTTTAGCAGTTGCGGTTTGATGAAAATCAAAAATCTGGAGGAAAACCTGAGATAAGGCCTTTGGTGGTTCGCCTTGCAGCCTGTATTTCTTCCCATAAACCCACAAAATCATAAACATGTCGTTCTAATTTGCCTGTACCGTGTTGAGAGAAGATAACCATTTAATTCCTAGCACCAAGTCTGATCTGGCTAATGAGAAGGGGTAGAAATCCTATTTAATTGTGAGGCCTGATATGTGAACCTCTAAATCCTTGCAGATTTGATTACAACAGATAATACTGCCATCCCCAATTTGTACACCAAATGAAGGTACTGTGCTGGTAAGGAGTCCAAGTTCCTGTAACAATGTGATGGAAATAAAATTATGAGTGGACCCACTGTCTACAAGCAATAGTACCTGCTTAGAGTTTAGAATGCCCTTTAATTTCATGATGGAAGCCGAAGGAGTGCCCAAGATGGCATTAAAGGCGACCTCAGTTGTCTCTGTATCATCTTGCTCGGTATCTGCCAGAGATGCGGGAGGTTCTATAATTGGTTCACTGTCATCATCAAGCTTGAGTAAGGAGAATGAAGCGCTGTATCGATGACCAAGACGGAAAGGTGCTGCACAGCGGTAACACAACCCCTTATCGCGGCGCCGTTGGCGTTCTGACTCCACAACCGACAATCGATTAAAGTACAGAAGGGTCGACGAGGAAGCAGAGCCTGATACTGAGTATTTCCCGGTAGTGGCAGATGACGTGGTGAGGCTTCGATGGTCCCGTGAGTGGTATGAGTCGCGGTAATCATGAGATTGTGAATTGGCAGCTCGGTTCGGTGATAGTGAAGGACATGATTTGTATCCACGGGTGAGGCTGAACTGTTTCTTGAATTCAAGGGCAAGGCTAGAGGCCCTATACACACTTCGTGGTTTGTGAATCTGTACGTCAGAAGTAGCTCTTCCTTAATGCCGTTCATGAAGATGCTAAGAAGACAGTGTTCTGGCCAGTTTGTGACAAGGGCGACTCGCTTTGCCCATTCCTTCCTATATTCCTGTACTGTACCAGTTTTTCGAATGTTATAGAGATGCTAGTCTGGGTTGAGATACTCTGGTGGCCTATAGTGTTCTTGCATAGCCTTAACGAAGTCTTCCAAATACAGAATGGCCCTTTGCAAACTAACCCATAAGAATAAGTCCAGTGCATCTCCCTCCCAATACATAGCATCCACGTCTACCTTATCATCGCCGGGGGTGCCGTAGTAATGGAAGAACTTCTCAGCCTTAAGAACCTAGCCTCGCGGGTCGCCCCCTTCAAACTTGGGGAAATCAATTCTTGCATCAGGGGTATGAAAAGAGCGTAGGAAGGACTTGGAATCATCATCGCTGTCATTTGTTGCTTACGTTGATCGTCCTTTATTTCGGTGCAGGTGAGCCGACTTGGCTTCGAGTGTGTTAACCTTGTCCCGTAACTCCTCTATGGCGTCGAGTCGTGCCGCGATAGTGGCGAGGGGGTCAGAGGAAGACGAGAATGGATTTTCAGCATGAGGTTGATCGGCGCGGGACGAGCTGTTTGGACCATAGTGGATTGGGTTAAAGGCGCTGATGCCAAATGATGATGAACAATGTTTAATGAATTAATGAATGAGGAACAGTGATGGTGAATCTGAGTTTTGTGGAATATTTGACCGAAAAGGGGATGGACGTGGAGCAGTAAAAGAAAAGGGAAATATAAGAATACTCTGTTTTAAAGAGGTAGTAAGTATCTTACTCACTCTCTAATAACAGCCCAGGAGGATTTTCACAAGTTTAGTAAACTCTCTAAAAATCTCATGCTTTATTGCTCAGGCGAGAAGCCAATTTATAAGAGTAAGTTTACAAAAAGATAATTCAAATAACCAATATCCCTAGATTTTATGAACTAAATCCTATTTGTGGATATTCCACTTATTTTCTAAAATATCTAAAAATAATAATAATAAAGATAAGATAGTAAAGATAATAAAAATAGAAATAATAAAGAATAAAGATTGACGAATAATTCCTAATTAATCCTAAAGCGTTTATTTTTCCTAGAGTAAATCAACTTATAGCGATATGGGTTGCTATCTAAAAGTTGCTATAAAAAATCCACGTTGTTGTTCAATTTCTTAATTAAAGTGAGTCTTATATTAAGTATTGGAGTAATTTGGTCATCATATTCAGAATTGTTCCCCAAAGTATATGTTGTATTATGTTGTTCGGCACTTGTGTCCATATAGATCAATACATGCTTCAAACAACTTTTCAAGCTCACTGATATGTTTAATAATGGTGGTCAAAGACTGTCCTTGTGGAGCCAACAAGTGGCAACACTGGCATAGGATTGGCATTCATAGCTGCATTGAAGGGCTATCAAGTTTTTGTGGTCATGCCATCTTATGTAAGTTTTGAGAGAAAAATTATACTTCGAGCATTTGGAGCTGAGGTATATTTGACTGACCCTGCCAAAGGTGTTGCTGGGGTTTTTGCAAAAGCAGATGAGCTATTAAGCAAGACACCTAGTAGTTTTATGCTTCAACAATTTGATAATCCTTCCAATCCACAGGTATTACCTACATCAATCTTAGTTTTAATGCCAGGTTGAGAAAACTTACATTCTGTTTCTGATGTTTCTGTAGATACATTATGAGACCACAGGCCCTGAGATTTGGAGAGATTCAGGAGAGAAAGTTGATGCCTTGGTTGCAGGGATAGGAACTGGGGGGACAATAGCTGGTGCTGGCAAGTTCCTGAAGGAAAGAAACCCAGACATCAAGGTTTCTATGTTTAAAGGGCTTGTTTTTATGGTTGAACAAGAGATTGAAGGACTTTTTTGTTGTTCACATTTATGCTAATTTCATGATTTATGTTGTTATATTTTCCCAGTTGTATGGTGTAGAACCAGCTGAAAGTGCTGTCCTGAGTGGAGGAAAGCCAGGTGATTTCAACATTCTCTGTATACATGACTGAACCTTTCTGGTTGTTTTATACTGGACAAGAATTAAGTAGTTGAAATCCATGCAAGTCTTTCTGTGTTAAGAGTTTATATTCTGTCAAAAATGATAAAGAACAACCCATGGAGATCAAGTTGCATAAAAAGACATCAGTAAATTTTTGCCCATCGATGAGATTGTCAAGAATTTTGGATTGATATATATATATATATATATATATATATATATATTGTAAGCTTTAATCTAGATTGATTGTCCTCTAAATTGCCAACTTCATTTCCTAACTTATCACTTATTGGTAGTATAAATATTTGTTCATCTGGCATGCATAAATCTTTGAATGTGTCTGCTTTCAGCTTGAGGAAAACATTATACAAATGGTGTCAGGATGATTACTGACTGCTTTTTTACTTCCATGTGTTGAAGGCAAGCATTTAATCCAAGGAATTGGTGCTGGGATTATTCCAAATGTACTGGACGTTAATCTGCTTGATGAAGTTATTCAGGTAGCTTTCAAAAGTTAGTATATGAAACTCAATTTTGATCCACTGAATGTGCATTGTGCATTGACAGTGAAACATAATGATCCATACTATGTATTACGCTCAAATGTGAATACATGCGAGTGTAATATATATTCAGAGTTACACGTTGTCTAAAAAATAATCACACTCATCATGACTCATAAAAAGTGCGGCTTGTTAGAGTTCATATTATATGTGTGTGTGTGTGTGTGTGTGTGTGTGTTCTTTTTGCTATCTGCTGATGCTATGGCTTCTTGCTTATCATGGTTCTTTAAATTGCAGATATCAAGTCAGGAAGCCATAGAAACCGCTAAGCTGCTTGCCTCAAAAGAAGGTTTATTGGTATAGTACCAAACTATTAATTATGTCTATATTTGGTTTCATTTTCATGGAAATGTGGAATGATTTCTGCCCATTCTTTTATTCCTATTGAATATTAGGCCTTTTTTTATTGCAAGGGTCCAAATATTTTTTTTTCCTTTTGGTATTTTTTTTAGCTGATATGTAAACATTGCTTCTGCAGATGGGAATTTCATCTGGAGCAGCTGCAGCTGCTGCAATAAAGTTAGGGAAGAGACCAGAAAATGCAGGAAAACTCATTGTTGTAAGTCATCAATCATGTTTTAAATTGATTGGAAAGAAACTGTAAAATGGCTATCTTCTAGAAATCTACTCAAATTATGTGAATCTATTCACCTTATAAATGCACATCGTTTTACTTTGAGTACTTCCTAATCAACCATATTTGGTGAAGTCCTTAACTCCACCGATTGGATTATAATGTCCTTTTAGGAACCGGGTATTTTGCTATTTACAAATACTTTTTCAGCAGTGTAATCAGAATTCTAACTATTGGATGGTTGATTTGAAATTGGAGTCATAAGTCAATTAGGTGGTATTTCCCAGTTTTGGTGAATTATACATTAATTGATGGTTGATTTGAATAATTCTAACTATATCCTTGCTTGTCAGGTGGTATTTCCCAGTTTTGGTGAGCGCTACCTCTCAACACCATTGTTTGAATCCATTAGAGATGAGGTTGAACAAATGACGTTTGAGTGAAGCTCTAAAATCCCCAAAGTAGTATTTGTTGTAACAAGGAGAAATTACTACGGAGTCCTAAGGAATGGACTTAATTACCAGAAAGTCCCAATAATAACGGAGGTATTATCATTTCTTAAATTAGAACTTGTTATTGCATGCTCCTTAGTTGTCATTGGGACTTCTTAGTAATTTAGTCATTTCCTTATGATCTTATAATAATTATGTTGGAATATGCCTGGTCCACCCTTGGTGGATAAGGGCCCAAGCCCAGTTCACTTAGGGTTATTATGTGAATAAGAAATAATATGGGTCCAAATATGAAATTTTATCTTTATGATTCAAATTTCAAATAAGAGTAACTACCGATACGTATTATAAGGAATGATATGGGTTTGTGGGTGGTTGTTGGAAAACCGATAGAAAACTTTCAAAAACCTCTCTCTATTTCTCCTTTTCTCCAATGGTGAATTTTCCGTATGAACGTGATCGAAGTCCATATCAGTACTCCGATCTTGTATGGGTACTCAGTGAGTCAACGGATTACAGGTACGTCAGAAATACTACAGTGGTATCAGAGCCTATTTTATATTTGAGGCCTTTATTATTTGAGTATGTATATGGCTTATTACATCTTTGTTCGTCATTTTTTGCACATTTGCGAGTATAGATGCTAATGTGATGCTTTCGTATAAATATGTAAGGATTTCAAAAGATTTTCTTCTTTATATGTTTACATAAAGTTTATATATTTGGTTAAAATTCGGTATAATTCATACCTAATGTGTTTAAAATTATGTTCGGTTAAAATCCTAGTAGATTAAATGATGGCATAGAGAAGAAAACGAACCGAAAACAATCATCTTTTGAGCCTTGAGTATGGATCTCTTCAAATCTATATTTTAAGGATATAAAATTGTCATGAACATGTAAGTAACAAAAAAAAAAAAAAAGAAGTTAAATGAGAGAAGAAGCAGCGGTGGATGTGTGGAAAACGATTGTTTTGTAGCGGACAACAAACCTTTCAAAACATTGAGATTGGGATGATATGAAAACTTGAGTTTTTTGGACTCGAAATTGGTCCTATTGTGTAGAGAATCAAAAAACGAAGAAAACGACACCAAGAACGCTCAAAATGGACGTCGGACAGCGAAGTTATGAAGGAGAGAAGGATCTGGGTCGACGGACCTGACCCACGCTGTGACCAGGTCAGGCATGCCTGGCTGGAGGTTGAAGACAACCTCTAGCAGTAAAAAACAGTGTCGTTTCGATAAATTAAAAAAAAAATCCATCTTGCTAGACAAGGGTTGGAATAAAATTTTTTTTTTTTGAGTTCTTAGGCCCATTGATCAAGTCCAAAAAGCAAGAACAAATATATATATATATATATATATATATATATATATATATATTATACTGGGCTCAGAAAATGTTATTAGGCTATTATAAAAAAAGTAAAGGGCTCTAGGCTCCTTTTTATTGGGCCATCAATATTATTTAAACAAAAAAAAAACTTTCCTTTTGGGGATTTTGGATGGTGCATTTGAGCTTTGATTGAGATATGATTTGTTTCTAAAAATTTCAAAATTCAAGATCTTCATTTTGATATATGTTTGAAATTTTTTAGAGTACATTTAGATTTGTTTTAGAGTCATTCAGTGTTATCTCTAATGATTTTTTGTGAGTTTAAAAATCCTTAAATATTTTAAATAATTCATAATAATTTTATTTGAGATAAATATGAACTTGGAGAGTTCTAAAAGAACTGAACCAAAATTGTTTATTCTTTTTGGATGATGACTATATTGAAAAACACTCCTCTTGAGTATGAACCACTTTGTAGTGGATTATAAAAGGAGAAAATTATTTGTTGCTACCTCTAAATAATGATCCAAGCCTAAATTACTTGGAGTAATGTGAGCCTCTCAGTGATAGATAAAAGAAGGATTTGCTCATTTAAATTTTGCTCATTTAAATTTGAGCCCTGAAAAATAGCTTAGAAGGAGAAGATCCTAAAAATGGTCGAGAGGAAAATGATTCAAATTAAAGTTCATTAAAACTTGAAATTGAATAAGAGGTGTAACCAGAAAGAAATCTGGAAGATAAACCTAAAGAAAAATCTGAATCTTGAATCTTTAGAAGGAAAATGTCAAGATTCATTTATGAAGCAACCTCACAGAGGTGAAAGTGAGGATTTGATACTAAAGAGACAATATCAAATTATAGTGAAAGGGAATCTAAAATGGAGAAACTTCCCAACTCCAAAACTCTGATTATAATGAGATTCAGGAAAGTGATGCACCTCAGAAAAGAGAGCCCACTTGGTGAGTGAAACTAAGCCTTGAGTCTAGTACAACCACTAACATTAGAAATTATAAAAGACTTGAAAGCAAATACTACTTAATGTTTCCTTGAAGCAATAAGAAAAGAAAATTGCATAAGACATTTGAAATATCTCCTCAAGAAAATTGAGAAACTCTGCTAAGTTATTGGATACAAAATGGGACATAAAATTCTTGTAGGCTTGAGACCATTGTGAGAGACATGTCATATCTCCACAAAAGATCTTGAGATACTTTTAGGACACAAATGATTATGCGCATTTTAATGTATTATGGCAGTATAGGTGGCTATATGTTGATGATGTTTAGAAAAACATCTATGATTTGAAAGTGAGAATTCAAGTCTAATGTTAATGTATTGTGAAAGCACTACATCATTAGCTGAGTAAAAGACTCTAAGTATCATATCAAGACCAAACACGAAGATGTGATTCTTGTTAGAAATACTATACCATATAAAGTTGTTGTTCAATAACACATTCATACACAAAGTCCCTTAACTAAGCACGTAGCCAAGAAAATACATGAAGAGCATGATGAGTCCTTTGACATGTATAGGAAGTGAAGTATAAATACTTCATTATGGTTTTACATGTGTATGCGAAAGTATACAATGTCTAATATGTCATACATGTTTGACACTCAAGAGGAGTATGTAAAGATGAGACATATGTGTTCATTAGTAAAGCAATGAGAGAGTTGATATGATAGAAAAGAAACACAAAACTAAATGTCACCTCGACATAGCAGTGCAGTTAGTCAGGATGAAATCCATGATTATAAATATGGATCGACTCATGGATACCAACATCCATGATACCTATAGCCAGATAACAAATTTTTCAAAATTGATGTCATGTGAGTAAAGCTGAAGAATTTGGGTTTGGATACTGTGTGTGTCTATGCTTAAGTCTGTATGGTGTTAACGGTAAGATTAAAACGACATACGCTCTTATAATATAAGAGTACCACCGTAGCATGCGATTCATACCGCATGTGCTATAGAACCGCAAATGGGAAGCTATTGAATAGATCCCTGCTTAATTATTGTGTGAGTCCCATAAAGGTTAACCTTTTCAAGATGTCCTCTGATTTTAACAATATCATGGAGATATGTTTCGACGTTTGCTACTTCAGCATTTTTCCTATGATCATGATCAATACGATCTAAAGGTATTATGTTAGAAAAGCAGTTGATTCATATTGAAATGATATATGGGCGAAAAGAAGATTACTTGGAATATACATACGTATGTTTGTGTTTGAGACTAGTCCCTTATGATGTTATTGGGGTAATTTCATAAGTGTCGATACTATGCATATAAGAAAGGCAATCTGAGTTTTATCTTGACTCTAGAGGGATTAGATTGGCCATGAAGAAAGCGCATATGAGTAAAATCTAGGACATCGAAGGTATTATATTAATATGATCAAATTGCACTACAGGGTTGTTTGTTGGGATTATAAGGCATAGCGGAAGAATTTAAAAAATAATTGTAAAAGTATTATCAATCCCAATTGCGGATCTAGTAACTGCGTTTAAACCGAGTAGTTAGAATTGTACCTTTACATTTTTCGCCTTTTTGATCTCTAAGAGCCAACACTTTAGATTAACTCCCTCTACTAGTATCCACATGAATAGGACCCAACACCGATAGTGTGCTAGCATCTCCTATGCCTCTATTTCATTTTCTTGCGGCTTTCTATTTTTCTTATGCCCTAAGGTTCTGTAGCCCCTGCATTTTTTTTATAACGGATGAGGCCTATATTAGATCTTCAAAATTAATCTAAATTAATTTTGAAATATGTTATATATTAAATAAATTTGATTTAATTAAATATTTCCAACAAATTTAATTTAACCCATTTATTTAATCCGAATAAAGAGCCAACAAATTTAATTTATCTTTATAAATTAAATATGAGATATGATATCTCTGTCAACGTTAGTTATTTAATTTATCAAATAAATTAAATCTGAAACTAACACTACATAATAATATTATTATTATTTTCTTTTGTGAATTTTATATTATATATATATATATATATATATATATATATATATATATATATATAATTCATCCACTCTAGATTAAACATTGTATTCATTGAATCTTAGACATATCTTAGATTCAATGAATCTGGATATTATAGCTCAGGTTGGGCTATTCTTGTGTGCGACCCTGTAGGCCTATACAAAGTTGGTAGTGGGCCAATAACTATACTAGCCCATAAGTCACAAGTGGCCTCTAGCAAGACATTGTGACTACCCAATTCATATGAGAATCGTTAACACGATGCAACCTGTCAAACAACCATATCATGTCCCTTTTGTCACACGATATTTCGGCCAAGGATGAGGCATGTATAGTGTCATCCTCCTATTCCTTACCATTACTTTCTCGATTTCTGAGTAGTCTGACAATAGAAATGAAAACTTCTTTCCATCGTAGTATGGTCATACATTTATCAGACTCACTCATCGAGGAGCCTAGTAATATTTCTCTACTAATGTGAGGAACAAATTTCATCTTGACCATTCACATACCTCTGCATGAAAACCACTAAGCCTGATCGTAGCTTTTATCATCACCCGGTCAAAGGTGACTTTTGACTAGATCAAAGCTTGGTGACTCTCATGTAGGAATCTATGATGATCTCAGGTCAAAGGGCATTGTGACATGGTTATACATGAGATAAGCTTATTACTTAATCCATGCAGGTTTCTCATAGCGGGTCAGTCCAGCACCTTGTACTCTTACAGTTCCTAAGACTTTGATTCGTATCTCCATATCTTATCAAAGTCATACTGGTCTTATTTCATCTTTGCTCCCGCATAGATGACCAACCAGGGACATTTAGGACAATCTTTATTATTCATCCAAGGATACAATTATCATAATAAACATGCAAGTAATATGACAATAAAATGAAGAAATTCATTTAAATAACAATGTTCAAAGTACAATGATTGGCCCCTATGGCACAATTTCCAACATCATCCAACTTGCACTAGATATAATCATTAATTTACCTAGTTCCCATTGTCTTAACATGACGCTCATGCTTTGCCTATGCAAGCGGCTTGGTAAAATGATTAGCAACATTGTCTTTTCTTGCTAGTTTGCATATTTTTATATCACCTCTATCATTGATTTCTCTGATGAGATAAAATCACCTGAGTATATGCTTGGTCCTTTGATGTGACCTAGGTTCCTTTGTTTGTGCAATAGCACCACTGTTGTCTAGAACAATTCTATTATATTTGAGATGGTAGGCACTACCCCTAGTTCAGTAATGAACTTTTTGATCTAATCGGCTTCCTTAGCTGCATCTGATGCTGCTATATACCCAGCTTTTGTTACAAAATCTACTACAATGCTCTACTTGTAGCTCTTCTAGTTTACCACACCACCATTCAAAAGAAATATATATCTAGATTGCAATCTAAGATCATCTTGGTCAGTTTGGAAACTTGCATCTGTGTAACTGGTTACACAAAGCTTATCATCCAATTCACCATATACCAAAAATAAGTCCTTAGTCCTTAAATACTTTAGGATATTCTTAACAGTAGTCCAATGATCCTCACTGGGATCTTGTTGATATCTACTGGTCATACCGAGATCCAATGACCCTCATCAGGATCTTGGTCAGTTTGGAAACTTGCAATTGTGTAACTGGTTACACAAAGCTTTTCATCCAATCCACCATATACCAAAAATAAGTCCTTAGTCCTTCTTAAGTACTTTAGGATATTCTTAATAACAGTCCAATGACCCTCACCGAGATCTTGTTGATATCTACTGGTCATACTTGAGGCAAATGAGTCATTCGGTCGAGTATATAACATGGCATACATGATGGACCAATGGCCAAGGCATATGGAACCTTGCTCATGCGATCTTTTTGATTAGGTGTACCAGGACACAGATCCTTGCTAAGATAGATGCCATGAGACATGGGCATGTAACCCCTTTTTGAATCTTGCATACTGAACCTATGCAGTATATTGTCTATATATGTGCTCTGACTTAGGCCTATTAGCCTCTTTGATCTATCTCTATAGATCCTAATCCCTAGGATGCAATTGGCTTCACCTAAGTTTTTTATCGAGAAAGACTTTCCTAACCAAGACTTGACACTCTGTAAGGTAGGAATGTCATTCCTAATGAGGAGGATGTTATCTACATAAAGCACTAGAAATACAATTGTGCTCCCACTAATCTTGTTGTAAACACAAGGTTCATCGATGTTTTGAATGAATCCAAACTCTTTGACTACTTCATCAAAACGATGATTTCAGCTCCGAGATGCTTGCTTCAATTCATAAATGGATCATTGAAGCTTGCATACCTTACCAGAGTCCTCTCGGCACATAAAACCTTCAAGTTGTGTCATACACACATCCTCAAGGAGCTTTCCATTAAGGAATGTTTTTTGATACCCATCTATCATATTTCATAGTCATAATACGCTACAATGGCTAGAAGGATTTTGATTGATTTGACCATTGAAACTATGAAAAGGTTTCATAATAGTTTACACCATGAGTTTGAGTGAATCCTTTTGCAACTAGTCGTGCCTTGAAGACATTAACTTTGCCATCCATGTCGGTTTTTTCTTTGAAAACCTACTTACACCTAATGGTTTTTACACCTGTAGGTGGATCGACTAAGGTCCATACTTGATTGTCGTACATACATTGCATTTCAGACTTCATGACATTTAGCCATTTGTCAGAGTTTGGTCCCACTATGGCTTCTCAATAGGTGGTTAGCTCATTCTGCTCAATGAGCAACACATCACGACCTCCAGTAATCAGAAATCCATATCTCTGAGGCTGTTGCCATGTCCTATCAGACCTTTAGGGGCCTTGTGTTACTTGAGGAGGCTCTTAGAGTCGTCTATATGCTTTGTGTAAACATCTTTCTGAGCTCTTAGAGCATTGGCTGCAGGCTTCTCAAGAATTGGTTGATCTAGGACATATGCCTTTTATTCCTGTTTGAGAACAATTCTCAAGTAACTAAACTAGTCAAGAAAGTTTGTCCTTCTCAAGGATTGATCACAATGATAGTGTAGCAGTGTTACTAGTCGACATGATTCTTTAATTATAATATGTAAAGTTAGTTAGTAATCTCCCACTAAATTAACAACCCTCATACATAATTAGTAGGCTAAGATCTATATTTCGCTTAAATTTAAGTCTGCTTTAGCAAAATGCTTAAATTCAAGTTATTTTGGTAGGTAACCTCTTTACCAATTCCATCACATGTAACTCTTAGATCTTTATGGGATTTGATCATCATATAATCCGGCATGTTTAATCCCATTTAATGCCTTGAGATCAAAACCATTTTGTTAATCTTAATTAAGTCAAAACAATAATGAATCTTTATGAGTAGCACCATTTCTCACGTTTGTCTCACCAAGATAGCTCAAATGCACCCACTTTGGTAAAATCTACAATTGAGCGATCTAGGTTTTGACAAGTATTCATTAATTGAAAGCATTATGACTTAAGATTTTATTCAGATGGCTTAATCAGTTAGTTCTGTTTATATGAATACAATCATAATTGTATCTCATACAAATAAATACATATAAATGTAAAAGTATGTGTGCAATGATATAATCAAAAGCATAATTTAAACGTGACACAATATGGCTCACCTAGCCTAAAATCCTCTCAAGCCAATAAGAGGACTTCTCTAAATAAGAAAAATAAATACATTAAGAGAAACCTTGTTTAAACATACGAGGAGAGTGAGATGAGAAGAGAATGTATATCGAGACTATTTAGAGGAAGGCACGACACGTAGGCCGTATTTACCCTTGTAAAAACTAAAGCCATATTGTTCACCATATTCAAACAATTTTGAAAAATAAACCACTACAAGCAATAGTTCATACAATATGAAACAAACAACTAATGTCGTAGTTAAGTTATATCGCGCTACGGACAGTTAGCCACTGTGGTCAAGGGGCAGTACCCCCAGAGCTTTTGAAAAAGACACACTCCTTTTAGAAGAAATATTTTGTCTCAGCCCAATTTTTTTAAAAAAATTCAACCCAGTTTCAAAAGGCCCAGAACTCTTTTGGACTTAATGAAACTGTGCATTTTGGGTAGAGGGAGAGACGACGTCGTTTTTCATTATGGTCTAAACACTTTAGCAGCATACACAAAACGACGTCGTCTTGGCCTTCTTCTCTAAGCTTTCGGATCCCTAGAATCAGATTAGAGACCTGAATGTGACCCGTACGCTGTGATCTTCAGGTGACGATTTCAAGCAATCCAGCGAGTTGACGACTGATGATTTTAGCCTCTTTCTCAAAATCATGAACATAGCATGATCTGGATCTTTATGTCACACATAATCGAAATCCAAAACCAAAATGAAATAACAGAAACAGAATTCAAAATATATCGCATGTCTAGCAAAATCTGAAAATGAAAAGTCGCATGTCATATATCAAGTTTCGAACACACCCATCATTTACTTCAGTAAGAAAATCACACAGATCTAACAAAAATCATATATATATATATATATATATATATATATATATATATATATATATATCATATATATCATATGCTTAAAACTCAATTTAAACACATAATTGACCTAGCTCTGATACCATTGTTGGGATTAGAAGGTACAGCGGAAGAATTTAAAAAATTAATTGCAAAGTGTTTCCAATCCCAATTGCAGATCTATCAACGACATTTAAATTGAGTAGTTAGAATTATAACTCTACATTTTTCACCTTTTCTATCTCTAGAAGCCAACACTTCATATCAACTCCCTCTACTGGTATCTACATGAATAGGACCCAACACCGGCAGCGTGTTAGCGCCTCCTATGCCTCTCTAGGGTTTTCTTGTAGCTTTCTATTTTGCTTCTACCCTAAGGTTCTGCAGCCCCTACGTTTTTTTTTATAACAGATGAGGGCTATATTAGATCTTCAAAATTAATCATAATTAATTTTAAAATCCGTATTATATTAAATAAATTTGATTTAATTAAATATGTCTAATAGATTTAATTTAACCCATTTATTTAATCTGGATAAAGAGACAATAGATTTAATTTATCTTTATAAATTAAATCTGAAACTAATACTAAATAATAATAATAATATTATTTTCTTTTGCGATATATATATATACATATATATATATATATATCGTCAACCGTAGATTAAACATTCTATTCATTTAATCTTAGACATATCTTATATTCAATGATTTTGGACATTATAGCTCGTGTTGGGCTATTCTTGTGTGCGATCCTGTAGACCCATACGAAGTTGGTAGTGGGCCAATAATTGTACTAGCCCACAAGTCATAAGCGGCCTCTAGCAAGACATTGTGACTACCAATTCATATGAGTATCATTAACACGATGCAACCTGTCAAACAACCATGTCATGTCCCTTTTGTCACACGATATTTCGGCCAAGGATGAGGCATGTATAGTGTCATCCTCCTATTCCTTACCATTACTTTCTCGATTTCTGAGTAGTCTGACAATAGAAATGGAAACTCCTTTCCATCTTAGTATGGCCATACATTTATCAGACTCACTCATCGAGGGACCCAGTAATATCTCTCTACTAATGTGAGGGACAAATTTCATCTTGACTATTCACATACCTCTGCATGAAAACCACTAAGCCTGATCGTAGCTTTTATCATCACCCGGTCAAAGCTGACTTTTGACTAGATCAAAGCATGGTGACTCTCATGTAGGAATCTATAATGATCTCAGGTCAAAGGGCATTGTGACATGGTTATACATGAGATAAGCTTATGACTTAATCCATGCAGGTTTCTCATAGCGGGTCAGTTCAGCACCTTGTACTCTTACAAGTGTCTAAGACTTTGATTCTTATCTCGATATCTTATTAAAGTCATATTGGTCTTATTTCATCTTTGCTCCCGCATAGATGACCAACCAGGGACATTTAGGACAATCTTTATTATTCATCCAATGATACAATTATCATAATAAACATGCAAGTAATATGACAACAAAATGGAGAAATTCATTTAAATAACAATGTTCAAAGTACAATGATTAGCCTTTAGGGCATAATTCCAATATCGTTTTATACTGGTCTCTGTAAAAGAGATTTCTTGTACGAGACACCCAAAGCGAGACGTCATGCCCACACGGTTACGGCAGAGCACCTAGTATGAAAGAAGGATGGTAGAGAAAGAAACTTGACCCACAACATCTGATCTACCAAGTATGAGTGAGAGATGTTGGAATATGCCTTGTCCACCCTTGGTGGATCAGGGCCCAAGCCCAGTTCACTTAATGTTATTATGTAAATAAGAAATAATATGGGTCCAAATATGAAGTTTTATCTTTTTTATTCAAATTTCAAATAAGAGTAACTACCCATACATATTATAAGGAATAATATAAGTTTATGAGTGGTTGTTGGAAAACTAATAGAAAACTTCCGAAAACCTCTCTCTCTCTCTTTGTTTCTCTTCTTCTCCAATGGTGAATCTGCCATATAAACATGATTAGAGTCCATATCGATGCTCTTATCTTGTGTGGGTACTCAGGGAGTCAACGGATTCCAGGTACGCCAAAATACTACAAATTCTTCCTTGTAACAATCCAAAAGGAATTTAAAATTATGGCTAGTAAGTGAGTGCACATATTCATGGACTCTACATTTACACTATATTTGGATGGAGTGAAAATTGAGGGGAAATACAAGGAGGGAATACTATGTGGAGAAACTTCTAAAATTTTTTATCCTTTCAAAGATAGGGTTAGGGTTCTTAATACCCCATTTTCTGGTGTATAGAAATATTTTGATTGTTGATGTTTCTTAAATTTGTCCTCCTTTTTATGTAGCTTTGTATTCCAAAAAGAGGGGGGTTTACTATGTATGGCAGTGATTCTGTATTCTAATGCAACAATTTGTAATTCTCAATTAATATTCTTCACATCTATTGTCCCGAATATTCAAAAGTTAATTAAGTATTAGAGTACTCAAGAAAGGATGAGGCTAGTAGTAAAATAAATGTTGCTGACTAGGAGGTCATATGTTTAAATCCTATAAACAATTAATCACCTCCATTTTACATACTTATTGAGTCAACTCGATCCTTTTACTTGTTTATTTTTGCCAATGATTGTTGTTATTGAATTCATTAATGATAGGTTCTATCTGTATCACCATACATAGCACTGTGAAAATTATAGTGATAATGGGATGCTACTGTGGGTTTAAATAGATCTATATTGTCCAGATCTGATGATGTTTTAGTGCTCATCAATGTAATAAGTATCCAAATGGGTTAAAATTTAGGACCCTAATGTTTTATGTTTTGATTGTCAACCTTTAAAAGTTTAGGCCAATTGCACATTGCTTTTAAAACATTTAAAAGTTTAAATTAATGAATATAATTTTTTTATGTTTTGATTGTCACCCCCATACCATTAAAATTTCCATTGAAGTTAGCAGTTTTTTCCATTTATAATTTTAATAGTTTTTATTATATACAATGTTATTTAAAAAAAACAAACATTTGGCGTCTGAATATAATTTTAAGTATTTTTAAATATTTAACACACTTTAAAATATAAAATACTTAAAAAAGCATGTAAATATTTGTTTGATCACGTCTTTTTTTAATAACAAAGTATAATATACTTAAAAATATATGACAAATGGAAAGTGTTAATTTTTAAATGACATGATATATAATAACAAAGTATGAAAAACATGACTTGAAAAAAATTGTTAAATTTAACTGTAATTTTAATAGCATGAGAGTTGATAGCTAAAACATTAAACATTGGAGTCCTTAATTTAAACTTTTAAAGGTTAGAGGGTGACTGGCAACTGGCCCAAAGTTCCTCGAGTTTATGTAATTTAGCTTAAAAAAGTTACTTAACAATACCTATTTGATTATTGTTAGTAAATAATCAAGAGTTACTTTATACCTATAAATCAAGAATTATAAATAGAGGATAATTATGGGTTATGATCAGATCAATTAGCATTATGAGCTATTAATGTCGAGGCTCCTCATTCTTGTATGTAAACACATATTCTTATTATGAATAATATGTGTGATTTAGATTATCTCTCTCTCTCTCTATGTTGCTTACATGGTATCATAGCAGAGCTCTAGGGTTTCTTGTTGTTTCTCTAAGAATATTTTCTGTCGTCACTAGTTTTGTAGAGAGAGAGAGAGGAGCGATGTTGTGAGATCTCAAGAGCCCTTGATTAATGACACATGCCAGCTAGCTTCTTTCCCCCCTCTAATCAATATTTTTCTATGGTCTAATCTAGCTCTGACCGGTGTGTAAGGCCTTGCGCCGTTGACAGTAGAGATGCTCTTTCACGAGCTAACGTATGAACGCCATTTTCTGGCGAGAGCTTAGCGTCTTCTCCCTTTTCTAGCATCGAATTCCTTCTCTCAGCCTCTTCCTACTAAATCGTGGTTTAGGTCTCTCTGGTTGAGCTTGGTCAGAAGTTATTTTGGCATTTTTGTGCGTTTTTTTTTCTTCGTCTTGTGCCAATTGCTTTCGCATTTCATATGGCTGCTACTTTGGTATTTGTTGTGCTGGGATACGAGCCCAAGTTTGGTATTTGATGAGTTGTTTGGTCAAGTATGTGGTTTATTGCTTTGCTGTTGGGTGTTTGGTCCAATCTGTATTTTTTTATGATTGCTATTTCGCCTATGGTATCCTTCTTGTTTTTCTGTATGGTTGATTCAAAGACTAGTGTCACTACTAAGATGGTTCCAACTAATAACAAAATTATTAATCATAAGTTAAACTAGATAAACTATTTGGACTGGAGTAAAACCATCCATAATACTTGCTGAGTATTGAGAATAAGGGCCATTTGACTAAGGCTATTCCTAAGGGTGATCATAAGTTGTCTTGGGCTAAAGGAGATGCCCAGTTATTCTTGCAGATTAAGAATTCTATTGAGAGTGACCTTCTTCCCTCCATTAATCATTGCAATATGGTTAAAGAGATTATGGACTATCTAGAGTTTTTGTATTTTGATAAAGGGAATATTACTTGTATCCATGAGGTATTTAAAAGCTTTTGTCATGCTGAAATGCATGACCTCCCTATATATGAAAAGTTTCTTTATGGATTTTAGGAAAATATATGAGGAAATAAAGATGTTAATGCCACGTACCATTAATCTTTAAGCAGAGGTGGTTAATATGGAGAAATATGCAATTATCAGCTTTCTTATTACCCTTCCCCCAGCCTTTGAGATGGTTCACTCTCAGATTTTGTCAAGCTTTGAGCTTACTATGTGTAAGACCCCACCTTACATACCCCTTAGGGTTTATATTAACCAGAGTATCAATTGCGTAATTCAGTGGGCACATAGGAATAACATAAATACACTGATATTATTGATACAATATTGCTTGATTATATTACAGGAATTCCCCATAGGGGTTTGTACATAACAATTACAAACATTAAAACAATAAAAAGGTCTTCAGATAACCAACGTCTCCTCTTGAACTGGTCTGGAACCTCTAGTTGCCTGAAATTATAGTTCTGCCCTTAGAGCTAATCCTTGCTGCTAAAAACATTATACATTTATGGAAAAGCTAAGATTCAAAGAATCTCAGTAGTAACTGTAATATCCCCAAATTTTGGGACTAGATGCTTGAGATTAAGACTAATTCAAGTGGACTGCTAAACCACGGTTTAGCAAGTGTCCCAGTAAAGCATATTTATATTCCCTAAAATTCCTTTACACCTTCGGTGGCAGCAATGGGAATACAATGGTGAATTAAAGAGCATACTAAGTGAAAAAACAAGGCAATTAGATGTCACACACAACATAGTTAATTGGAACATAAAGTAGTGTTGCTGCCAGTGAATTTTTCTGTGTGTCAGTCATGATTGTATGGCAATTTTCACTAGGAAAATGGTGTCCAAAAATTGTGAAACTTTCCAGAATGAAAGTAGACTTATCAAAATTTAATTTGATAGGTCATATAAGTCATTTGAATTTGTACAGAAAGAGATATGTAGTTTTGAAGTTAGCCCAATGAAACTTGCTAGCTTCTTTGACAGCGTCCAAAACTAAAAATTTTGGGAATTATGAGTGACCATTTAGCTAAACCCTATATTTTTCCTTGAAAATATACTCAATAAGGGTCATATATAGCCTTTGGAATCATACCAATTGGACATCTGTGCAATTTGATATGAATTTTCAAAGTTTGATGAAAATTCTGGCAGATTTGAGTATATATGCGAAAATTGATAAAATATAAAGGCAAAATGGTAATTTGCCAATAATGCAAGAAGTAATAAATATTTCCCTTATTCCCTTGATATTTTTGGTTGAACAAAGGGAAATAATGGAGAATTGGATGCTTGGCTCAAATTAAATAAAGGGGAACAATGAATTTTGACTAAGTAAGTTAGGTTTGAAAGGTCAAAAAGTAAGAGTTGTAAAGAGCTCTCTTACATATTAAATGCAATGGAATGGATGGAGATAATATGAGACCATTTCCTTTATCCAATTCAAGAAGATTTACCAACAAAAATAAATGGAGAAAGAGAGAAGATGATGATAAATAAAAGCACATGGTGATTGCATTAAAATATTATATCCTAAAGAGGTGGAAAGTGTGATATTTTAATAGGTATACATGAGTTAATGATTTTTGGATGCTTGTATATGAATTTGGAATTTTTGGAAATTGAAGAGTAAGTGTTGTTAATCTATTTCAGTGGAGACAATGTTATTGTGTAATGAATTTTGCTGGTCAAAATTGGTCCAAAAATTATGAAACTTGGAAGGATTACATAAGAGATATAGATCTTTAATTTGATAGGTTGTTTGTAATTTTTGGACAAGTACATTAAAAGATATGAATTTTCAAAGTTGTGCCCTGTTTCTAGAATGTAATCCAGAACAGTGCAGGTTTGGAGAAATTCTGGGAATGTTGTGGCTATGATGGCCAGAATTAAGTATTTTTATGTAAAAATATACTTATATAGCTTCACATGGAACTTTGAACTACCTCGATTAGAGTTTTATAGAATTAATTATGAGTTTTCAAAGTTTGATCAAAATGCTAGCAACTTTTGGCTGCCATGCGAATTTGAAAAAGAAAGAGGCCAAATGTAATTAGTATAAACTCCAAGGGTGAAAGTAAGCCTTTAGGGATAATGTAGCCATTGGGCATTCAATTTTCATGGCTCTAATAATGTCATTACTTATTTAGGGTCATAAAGTGACCAATAAGAGGCAATTGTTAGAAGGTCAAGGGACAAGAAGAAGGGCATTAGTCCAAAAGGTAGTAAACTTACCCTACTTGCATGTATTTGATATTTATGCTTGTGTATTGTTTTTCTTGATTTTGTGAAGCATATTTGAATGAATGAAGCTCTGTTTCTGTTTATACTGTGGCCATAGATATATTGTATGAAACATTGAGCATGCGGAGATGTCATTATGTGACCATGAGCCTATGTAAGGTGAGCATATCATGCACTAGCATTTATCTTGCATGCATTTTGGTACTTTTTACTACTGAGATTCCTCCAAATCTCATCGTCCCCCAACTAACCATTTAGACAGGTGGACGCAGGTGGGATGCTGGAAGTTGCATGAGAAAAGAACACGATAGTGGACCGAAGACTTAAGGGTCCAGTACTGTATACTTTAGAAAAAAAGTTAAGACACTTTGGTAGCCTTGTGTGGCTACATAGTTATGTATGTAAATGAATGAACTAGGTTTGAGCAGAGAATCGTCCTAATTAAATTAATAGGAAGAGATAAGAATTGATAAGTAATAACAAAGTTGCGAACCATTAGAGTATGCTTCCATAAAGTTTTAAAATTTTCAGAAAAACTCATTCAACTATAGGTTTGAATCCTATTTTAACGTTGAGATTTGAAAAAGGGTTATAAAAGAATAACACTTAGTGGTTCGAGTTCGCTGCGTAAAACTCATCAGAATGAGTGTAAATGTAAGGTGTTACATTTATTTGGTATCAGAGCAGTTATTCTAGTACTTGAATCGTCTGCTCAAAGATAAGGGTCTAGTAGGAGTAAAGGGTTCTAACTATAGGGTACATTCTCTGCTCATGTGAATAGTATAGTGATTCCTTGTTAGTGCTATTGTAACTGGGAGTTACAGATAGCAGAGGGACCTAAGGAATTAGACCACCCCTGTCTGTTAATCAACCTGTTGAAGGAAGGGGTAAGGGTCTATATAGAGGAAGTGACTCCACTAGACAGGGCTATTAGTGGTGCCTAATCCTAGTGAGGATTCCTCTACTAGTGACAATGACAATGAGACCTTCATGATAGATGAGGAAGCATATAATTCAAATTCTGTTGCTAACTCTAGGGTTCTTGATATTGAGTTAGGGTATAACCCAAATTTTGTTTTTCTCTGTTATAAGGATGCATAGGGGAGTTATACTAAGGAGCTAGTACTGTTTGTGTTTCCCTGTGGAGACAGTATCTAGCATTTCTGGGCAGGATAACATGATATACTAGGATTGAGGTATATATAGGATATCGATGCCTAATGATATATGGATCTGACGGGCACTGATACCCCAGATCATATCAAAACCTTGAGGTTTAGCGTGCTCAGGTGAGAGCAATTTTAGGATAGGTGACCCCTGGGAAGTCCCCATGTAGAGACCTTAGACTAAAGGTTATAATGCTTGAGGGTTGAGTACCTTGAGGTAAGATATATGGTGATCTTTAGGGATGTCATGAGTGATGATTATACCATATATTGATTCTAGAGAATCTGATTTTATGATACTGAAGGTTGAAGATAGGCTTGAATCAAATCTAAGCTAGAATAGTACTTAGGACAAAATGTGAATCAGGTTGTACTTTAGTTATATTCCATGACAAAAGTTTAAACCTTGTGAACCTTGTGGATAGTGCTAAACCTTCAGTAATATTTTGAGTATATTATCTGAATACCGTGAAGGTTCGAATAGGCACTATTGATCATGATTTTAGCATGCCTATTGGGTATATTTGAGGAAAATAATTTCTTGCTTTGTGCGATGTTGAGATTCTAAGAGTTGAATCATAACCTAAGATTCTCTATGAATTTGAAATGGCTTGAATGGCTTGAGGTACTAGAATGTAGTACAGAAATATGTATGAGGTTTTTGGAGGTTGCTAGTTGCTGATCTAGCATAGGGAAAGATCTTAATAATAGAATATTCCCTTAGAGTTAGGATTATGCCTGGAGCTGGACAGATATCGAAAGTCCATAGAATTGACCCCAAACGAGATGGCAGAAATTAAAATAAGCAAATTATGGAACTATTAAGAGAAGAGGGACCTTATGAGATCTAGGTTGATGTTACAAGGGTACTTCCATTCAGAGACGACCAACCAGAAAGAGCTACTTACGGAGGATTCTGATCAGAAAAGGCTACCTACGGAGAGATCTGATCGGAGAAGGCTACCTACGTAGAGATCTGATTGGAGAGGGCTACCTATGGAAGGTTTTGACTGGAGGGTCTGACCAGTCAGGCGACTGAGTGAAGCACCGAGTATAGTACTGTAGTGTGGAGCCACCATGATATCGAATCATAGTGTGCAGCCACCGAGATGACAAACCGTGGAGTGAAGCCGCCATGGCGTTGTATCATAGAATAGAGTTACGAGAACATTGACTCTTAATGGTGGTGCATTGTAATAAGTCTTCCATCAAATGAGTTTCAGAGAAGGGTTTATATGACCCAGCGAATCGTCATGGGGTGCTCCAGTGCCAATTGATGAAAGAAATTAATGAAGCACATGCTCTACAGTATAAAGAAAATTAACTCTTGCTCTCGTGTCTTATATAATGGTTCTACATGTATATGTTTACCATCAAGTAAATTCGTATTATGAATATACGGTAGGCGGTAAGACCTAGTGGGCCAACTTGTCCTTAGGCAGTCAGACTTGATGGGCAGGGGCCTAAGGCTATAAGTCCCGTAATGCCTATGGCATAAGGGTGATTCCTTGTGCAGTAAGACCTGATGAGCATTTAGAATTTACGAGGTGGTTGCCCGGGGCCTATTTGTGTGGGTAGACACCCAGGCCATGGAAATTTATATTATGCACGAGTAGTCGCCCGGGGCCTTTCTGCGCGGGTGAACACTCGGAGCCATGGAAACTTCTATTATGTACAAGTAGAATCTTGGGGCCTATTGCACGGGTGTACACTTAGGGCCATGTAACTTGTGGGACCAATGGTCTAATGGTTGCCGTTAAGCTATATGCTAACGTGCTGAATGCTCTTGTGATGATTGTTGTGATGATGATTTGTTTAGCATGTTTCGTGAACATTACACAAGAGTATGAATGGCTTGAGTAGTAAGAGATGGAGCCTATAATGAATTCAGAATACCTAGTGGACTATGTGACTGATAAGTAAAATATTTGCATATTTATTTTTCCTTATATGATGATTTTGTAGACAATATTTGAGCTTAATGTAATCAATTTTAGTGTAATTAATTAATAAATAATGATTTTCTTACAGCTACGGACAGTACATCATTAAGAAGAATTAAAGAAGGCATTTAAGGGGAACACTATTCATTGTTCACTATTCATGGTTACTGATCACTATTCACGGATTCACTGTAGCACAATACGGACAGTGGAATATGGTACAGATTCACTGTAGAAAAATACAGACGGTGAAATGGGACGGTGAAGTGTTAGACCTGGCTGACACCCAAGAGGGGGTGAATTGGGTGTACGATAATAAAGTCTGGCCTTTTAAAATCTTTTCGCAACTTATCAAATCAATACATATGGAACTATAAAATCATATGCAGATATATAGATTATACATGCTGGAAATATAAAAGCTTAGGGAAGAGAATATGCAAACTGTATTTTATCCTAGTTCGGTCTAATCCACGATGACCTACGTCCAGTCCCCAGGCTCCTCCTGAGATTTCCAATCTACTATCTTCTTGTTTGACTGGGCACAAAAAAAGCCGCTACAACCCATAAGTTTAACCGGGCACTTGTGTAGCCTACTACAGAGTTACTCTCCCTTACATACTGTAAGGTTCACTCCCCCTTACGACAAGTCTTACGAGTAGAGCAACACTACCTACAGCTTCCCCGTAAGGTAATTCAACCCTCTCAAGGTCCCTCTACCTTGAGATCAATACAGAAGTATAGATGATGTGTTTACAGACTCTCTCACAGAGTAGATAAATGCTCACTGAAGTACAATACAAATATTCACTCTCTCAAATATACATGATATTGAAGACACAGAGAATAGTAGAGAGTGGGCGGAGGTAGAAGACTTAGGATAACAACATGTTTCTTTTTTTCGTTCTTCTGTACGTTGTGTCCTTCCTTGAATGCTCTTCCATATATAGCTGGGTTGTAGAAGATAACCGTTGTTGGCATTTGTCCGTTGGAGTCTGTCACTGTATTTGACCGTTGAGCCCATTCAGATAATTTCCCGTTGTAAGCCCATCCTATGGTCAGACAGATACTTTAGCATTTTCCATTAGAGTCCTATTGCTTTGTATGGTCATTCTTCATATTTGAATCTTCATACAAACTATTAAGGTATGCGTCAATTTCTTGTGGTGGTTGTTAACCCATATCTAATGAGAGCTGGCCCGTATCATTGTGTCCACCATTTTTTTACTTCTTTATTTGTTTTGCTCATTCGAATGCTAATAACAGATGAATGTTTCAACGTTGATAACATTATAATGGGCATTTGAGTTTTTGAGACATTCTATCGTGCAATGCCATTTCTCCGTGTTTTCTGTAGTTTTCGTGGTCCCACTTGTTTGTGTATGTTCATTTGCATAATGTTTGTCTCCTACTGAGAACAAAGCTCAAATATGTTAAAACATGAATAATCAATGATTAAATAACATATAGATATTTTAGAATTCATCTTCGAATGATTATATTTCTGTCAGCGTCATGAACTCGAGTTTATCATGTCAAACTCGAGTATGTTGCTCATTTTCTCATTCACCAAGTAGTCTCGGCCAGGAACTCGCGAGAGTGTAGAATACCAACTCAAGTGCGAAATCCATATGAACTCGAGTGCTCATGACTGGACTTGAGTGCATCAACATTTTCTAGTTTCTGCAAGGTTTTTTGATGTAAACTCTCGAGAGTATAAAGTTGGACTTGAGTGTATATTGTAGTCAAACTCAAGTACGTGTTTTGGAACTCGAGTGTAATGCTTGTTTTCTCAACGCAAGTCTTCTCGGGTACAAACTCTTTCCACATAACTTGTAAGACTTGAGTTCAAATGCTATACAGAATTCGAGTGCTTATTTCCTAACTCGAGTGCAACACTTGTTCCACAGCATCAAGACTTTCTGGCATAAACTCTCATGGACACACTCTCACAACTCGAGTGCAACATCGTACAGAACTGGAGTGCTCACCTCCAAACTCGAGTGCACTTCATATGAACCCATTCTTACTGAGTCTCGGGAAAAAACTCTCATTCCAAAACTTCCATCACTCGAGTGCATATCTTCTGAGGACTCGAGTGTATCAGTTCAAACTCGAGTGTGGTGATTAACTTCAGCTTCTACGTCAAAGCTTACGGGAGTGTGAACAATGGATTCAAAATATGATCCATTCATTTTAGACTCTAAATATGGTAAATTATTGACCATTAGAAAGCTATCATCGTCTATATTCCAATGCAAAATGAATCAACTACAAACTCATTGTATTCCCCAAGTTATGATCCAATGAGTGTAGATAGCATATCAATTTTCTAGCTTCCACTTCCAGAAGGAATACCATATTTAATATAACTCACAATTTGACATATTATATATCAATGGAAATATCTTTGAGTCTACTTTCATATGGGACTAGTCTCAGCTCAATTGGACGTGTAGTTTAGGAGAAATGTCCAAACTACGAAAGTTGTTCTGGAATATGATGCTGATTTGAAGTTCCACTTCAAACATTCATATTTGCTTCATCTAAGATCCTTTTATGTTGTTTCTAGTGTCAAAATGATGCATTAGGAGTCTATTTTCATATTCCACTGGTTTCGTCTCAATTGGAGTTATGGTTTGAGAGATATGATTGAATTACTGAACATAACTCAGGCTGAACGTTGAACAGAGATGAACAGAGTATGTTGTTCAATGTTATGAACTCGAGTTCTCAGATCCAAACTCGAGTTTAGACCAATTTTTGTAGTTCTGAACAGTACCAAACTCGAGTCATCCATATCCAACTCGAGTGCAAAACTTGGGAATCATTCGGGAGTCGTTTCTACCAAGAACTCGCATGAAGAACTCCTTGAACTCGAGTGCTATAGTATCAACTCGAGTGCTACAGTCTTTTAGATGCTACAGTGCCTGCGTGCTACAGTCTGACCGCTATAGTGCCTTGCTACAGTACCATATTGCTACAATGCCAAACAATGTATCTGCTACAGTACTTCTAAATTCCCTTCCGAACATAGAAACATATGATATTTCTCCTATGAGCTTGAATCTTGATATTCCCATTAATTCTTATAAATTCTTCTTTCTTCAATCTCTTTCTTGCATTGCTTGACTAAGCTATAAAATACAACATTAAATATAGTAATTAGTCAATATAGGAGATGAATATATTATGCAAACTTTTTGCTCTTAATATCTTATATCTATATTTGACATCATCAAAACTAATCATATCTAACATGAAGTGGGTTAGGTGACTGTAGCAACGGTGTTAGTACTGTAGCTGACAGTTTTCACTATATAGTGTACTTTAGATGATGCCGTTTGCACTGTAGATGATGAATTTTACTGTAGCATTCCGCAAATGAAGTCTATAAATAGAGCTTTTTGGCATCCTAAAATGTGAAGGAAGGAGGAGAGAGGAGAGAATTTCAAGTTAGAGAGAGAGTATTTATCTTAGAGTTTATTTCTTGCATTTTATTATTTTTTGCATGCCTCCTACATGGATGATTTTACCTCCTACACGGAAGGCATAGGTAGTCCTCCTTTATGGATGGTATAGGTTGCCACCTACATGGAAGGTTTTACCCCCTATATTATAGGTTAGATTTTCCATTTTCATGCATCTTGTAGTTGTATTTTTATGTTTTTGTAATTAATTTTTTATGCAATATTTATGATGTTTTTAATTTATTTTGGTTTTGTTTTTAATTTCATCATGAGCTAATTTCCTTTTCCTAGGGTGATGACATAGCTTAATAATGACGGATTGAATCTTAACTTATTAAATCTAGTTTTAATTTTTCCTTCATGATTGAGTTTCAATTATTGTTCTTAATGCTTTTAATTGATTGCCCACCTTTTGGATGATTTTAATATGCATGTTGAGACTGGAAGGAGATGCATGTGTTTGGATCCTATAATTAAAACCATAATTTGCATATGAAATAGGAATATATTCATATGGGTTGTGTAGTCTTAATGAGTTCCATAAATCTTAATGCATGATTAATTGTTTAAATTCATATATGAATATATTGGGTTAGCAATTAATCATAGAATTGTTTGACCTTGGAAGAGGATAGTAATTAAATTAGGGAAACTCGACTATAAATCATGTGGAATAAATTGACTAGAATGGATAAATGATTCAATTTAGAATTTGCTAAGTGAAATATAATCCCTAGGGTTTTTTCTCATATTTGTCTTCATATCACTTGTATTCATATTTCATCATTTTTATTTTACAATCTCAACCACAACTAATCGACGGACTAAATAGTTCTAAGATTACCAATTTTGGTACTTAGTGATCAATCCTCGTGAGAACAATACTCTACTCACTTCTATATTATTTGTTTACAACAATGTACACTTGCACTTTCTAAATACACCATCCTACACTCGTGACAGTAACCTAAGGTAGTTAGTCTCGATATGTATTCAGCAAAGATGATGAACCGATTGTCCTGAGGCCATAAGACTTGAGGGATTAGTATGTCCTTAGACCAGCAGAATGTGATGTGTTTGAGAATGGTGTTGAGCAGAGGCTTGAGGCAATAAGACTCGGTGTGCAAGTTAGCATTGGGCAGTGTCCTTGGGCCGTAAGACCTGTGTGTCTAGCTTTATGGTTGCTGCCTAGTATGGTGACATTGGATCAGTATGTCCAGAGTATATTTTAAGGCTGGCAGAACATTCAAATTGTACCAGGTTGTAACAGAGGCAGTAAGCCCTGAGATGCATATGGCATGGGGGTAATCCCCTAGGCAGTAAGGCCAGAATATCCAGCGCTGTGGTAAGGCCAGAAATGCATATAGTGTGATCTGGGCGGAGTCTCGAAGAGGCTGTATAGCCTGGTATGCATACAATGTGATTCAGGAGAGTTCCAAAGAGGTAGTGAGGCCTAAGAAACCCAACGTTGTGAGATTGAACCAATAGATCCTGTGTTGAATGCTACATATTGAGTACCGAATGGATGAGAGTGTTGTATGATGATTGCTGAATACTATATGAGCTTTTGTCAATGATATGATGAATTGTGTCGTGTGCTGTGTGAGCTTACACACAAAGGGTATAGATTGAGTGTCTAGCATGTTTCCTTGAGGTATGGATGTTTGAAATTTCGAGGACGAAATTCATTGAATGAGGGGAGAGTTATAATATTCCCGAATTTTGGGACTAGAGGCTTGAGATTAAGCCTGATTCAAGTGGACTGCTCAGTCTCGGTTTAGCAAGTTTCCCTGTAAGGCATAGTTATATTCCCTAAAATTCCTTTACACCTTTAGTAGCAGTAAGGGAAATTAAATGGTGAATTAAAGAGCATACTAAGTGAAAAAAAAGACAATTAGATGTCACACACAAAATAGTTAATTGGAACAAAAAGTAGTGTTGCTGCTAATGAATTTTTCTGTATGGTAGTCATGATTGTGTGGCATTTTTCACTGGGAAAATGGTGTCCAAAAATTGTGAAACTTTCCAAAATGAAAGTAGATTTATCAAGCTTTAATTTTATAGATCATATAAGTCATTTGGATATGTACACAAAGAGTTATGTATTTTTGAAGTTAGCCCAATAAAACTGGCCAGCTTCTGTGACAGCGTCCAAAACTGAAAATTTTGGGAATTATGAGTGTCTAGTTGGCTAAAGGCTATATTTTTCCTTGAAAATAGACTCAATAAGGGTCACCTAACCTTTAGAACCATACCAATTGTGTAATACCCCACTTTTTCGTCAATATTCCCTATATGTATATTTGTGATATTTAGTAGAATAAAATGGTGAATTGTGGTGTGTAAATTTACATAAATGTTTCAATTGCTGGTTACCTATAGTTCAGTCGAGTAGGGACACAAAGAGGTAATTAATGTTCACTTAAAGGCCTAATATTGTAACCAAAATTTGAGCATAAAATGACACAAATAATGGCTTCATATAAGTATCAAAATTAGACCAAACCAAAGGAAAGGAGCAAGAAATAATTTATTTCGATAAATCATAAAATGTAAGGGCAAAACGATAATTTTTCCATAAAATGTGAAATAATTATTTTTCCCTAATATTCCCAATAATTTCAGTTAAATGGGAATTAAGAAGAGGAAAATGACCACTTGATAATTAATAAACCTATTTTGGTGAATTATTAATAAATAAGGTTAAATAGTCAAAAGTCAAAGATCCAAAAGTCAACAACTTGCAAGATGACACTAAGATAATTGAAGACCAATATTTTTCTCTCTATTTTTCATGTAATTTACGGTGGAATGAAGAAGGGGGAAATGAGATGAAATAATGGATGAAAAGTCAAAGTTTTGAACCAATGGAATGTCACCATGTGTAAAGTAAGCATATGACTTCTTTAAGTCATATTTCCTCCATCTTTCCTTCTCATTTTGGATAAGAAACCAGAACCAAAAGAGTAAGAGAGAGAGCTGGGATAAAGAGACCAAGAGAGGATGAGTTCAAGAGATCAAGGCACAAATCTAAGGTAAGGAAGTTGTAATCTTGAAGTTTAAGCTTCCTAATCCCTTCATAACCTTCTCTACTATTAACTTCATGGATTCAAGACCAAAATTACAAGAGAATAGAGAGAGAGAGAGAGGGCTGACATTTTAGAGAGAGAAGCAACAAGAAATCAAAAGGTAACTCCAAAATATGCTTCTTATGCTTTGTTGTTGTTGTTCTTTAGCTTAGTTTAGTTCTTTGGTGAAGTTTGGATGATGAAAACCCTAACGGGTCCTGTTGCTTAAACTTCCTTCTAAACATGTCTAATGAGGTTTTAAATAGCTAATAATTTAATTAGAAGTAGCAAGGAGGTGATTAAGTAAGAGAAAACAAGAAAATAACAACTTTCACCTAAGAATCTTCAATTATGCCATGTATTGTGACATGATGAAAATGTAAGAATTTAGTAACTTTGATGATTTCATTGGCTTTATAAGGAAAAATTGTGTAGGAATTCAAGTGTTCATGATTTTTGGATGCTTCTACATCAATTTGGAAACTTAAGAAGTGTGCATGAACATATTAAATCTGCCTGTCTGGAACATTGTTATTGTACGTGACATTTCAGGGACCAAACCTTGTCCAAAAATTCTGAAACTTTCTAGAATTACATTAGATAAATATATATTTAATTTGATATGTAGTTTGTAATTTTTGAAAAATTACATTAGGAGATATGAATTTTTGAAGTAGTGCCCTATTTTTGGAATGTAATCTGGAACAGGTCGTGTTTGGAGAAATTCTAGGAATACGGTAGCTATGGTAGCTAGAATTAAGTATTTTTATGTAAACCTATACTGATATATCTTTTTATATAATTTTGAACCACTCAATTTTGAGTTTTCTATAATTAATGGTAAATTTTTTAAGTTATGACCTATTTTCTGGAAAGCAATATGGAACAGTCATACATCATGAATTTTTGGGAATTATTTGTCTACATTAGGAAAACCTAACTATTTTTCATTAAATTTAAATTGAAATAGATTCATTTAGGCTTTGGAATCAGTTAAATTGGAGTTTTTTAGAATTAATTATGAATTTCCAAAGTTGACTGAAAAATTTGTCAGTTTCTGGAAAACAGTGAAACTTGACTATACATAATTGTATTATGCAGAAACTGTTATAACTGCTTTAGATAACCTACATAATTTGATTTAAAGGTAGTAATAGTGCAAGTAATAATCAGTTACTTGTAACTTTAATTTTGATAGGAACTAGTGTAACACCCCAAATTTTAAGACAAGAGAATTGAGAATAAGCCTAATTTAAGAAGACACTAGGCCCTGGTTTGGCCAGTGTCACAAATAGGCGCGAGTAAATTCCCACTATTTCTTTATACCATGGGGGTACTAAAGAGCTCAGGGAATGACAAAATAAAGCAACTGGAACGCACACATGACATAATTATGCTATAAAACAAGGTAGTGTACCTACCAGTAAATATCTATGTAGTAGTCATGATAGTGTGATGATTATTCAATGGAAAAAAACGTAAGGGAAAATTAGTAATTTTTACATAAAGCAAGAAATGAGTATTTTTCCCAATAATTTCAATGAGATGGGAACTAAAAAGGAGGGAAATGAATACTAAGTGAATTAATACCCAAGAAAAGACAAAGAGCCATGAAGCATAAGGCTACAATTAACCCCTTGTAAGGTGGTATAATGAGATAGTTTGAGAATAATAATTCTCTCTATATAGTTTACTATTTTATTGGATGGAGATGCATGACAAAGGAGATGAATTATCATGCAATAAGCTAAAGAAGTGGACTAATGAGTATAGCCACATAAGAGCCATTTTTAATGACTCATTAATATACACTTCACCCTTTCTCATTTATTTCCTGCGTGCAATAAATCAGATAAGAACGCAGAAAGAACGAAAGAAATGAAGAAAGAGAACGCAGAAATAGATTAGAACAGAGATGAGAACGAGAAAACGAGAACGGAGGAGAGAGAGAAGAGAGAGAAATATTCAAAAGGCCGGAACACTATCTAAACGACGTCTTCTCTCCAAGTACCCTCTACAAATATTCTTCTACTCATCACAAGCTTCAATTCTAAGGTTTTGGATTCTTGATTGGAGGTCGTTGGTGCCATCTCGCCGGTTGGAGTGTCGTCGGAATTCCGAACCGAATTCATAAACGAGTTAAGGTAAGCGTATGCTTCCTTCTGACCATTTCGGTTTGTTGATTAGATGAGTATGGTAGGAGTTATGTACTATTCACTCCTCATTCAACTAATGATTTTAAGGGTTTAAATGATGTCTAATGCTTGCCTAACTAGCTAATCTTGTAATTAGAAGTAAAAAGGATATGTTTAGGCAAGAGAAAATGAGAAACCGACATAACTCTTCTGAGAACTCAATATTTGCTACTAATTGTGTGGCATGAAGAAAGAGTTGGAATTTCATCAATTAGATGATTCCATTGAGTTCAGAAGAGTAAAATGAGTCAGGTTCATGTTGATGTCAAAGTGAGAAAAGGCATAGGGTGTGAAATGACTGAATTGCTCTTAAAGCACTAAGTAATGGCTGCCAAGGGGTATTTTCATCATTTAGGGCCTGCATTTGAGTAAACTAAAGTCACCAATGGATTCTACACGTGAAATTGTATAGGATCACCTCAAGTCAATATTTTGGGTAAAGTGCAAGTAATTGGGTACAAATGGGCATAAGCTAAATCTTAGGGGTATTTTGGTAGTTATACAACTATGAGTCGAGATAACCAATACTATGAGTCTAGAATGAGTTACGAGCAATTAATAACTCATTTATCTTAAATGTGTAACTTTAGGATATATTGATAAACGAGCCGAATCGGAGCTGGATCAAGGACAAGCAAGGAAATGTCATATTCCAAGTAGTACATCCTTCATACTTAAACTATGTGATACTAAATCATAAATGCCATACATTGTAACATGAGCTAGTGTTCTAGACACACCATTCTGCCATGTTGTGGTCATGGACCCAACAGGGGCACCAAGTCGACCAAGGTGCAGACGTAAGTTTAGCCTTGGGCTAGTGTACACACAAAAGTCAATCATCTTACATGACATGATATTGCATATCTATTTTCACATTCTATTTGTATGTAAGCATGCTACTGCTAAGATTCCTTCGAATCTCACCCTTTCCATAAAAATGCAAGTTTCCAGCAGCAAGCAGCGGCTTGAAGAACAAAAAGGGTGTTTTCTGTCAACTGGAGGTGGCGAACTAGTACAAGAAGAGACGTTGGTTATCTGAAGACTCTGTAATGTATTTTAAGGTTTGTAGCTATTTTCTAAACCCCTATGAGATGGTTGTATAAATATCAAGCATTATCGTGTCATTATATCAGTATATTAGCGCTACGAGAATTTTAATGGGTTATGGTATTTTGTGCTATTGCGACTCTGAGAAATTTCCATATTGGAACGAGGGACGTCACAACTAGAACTTACCCGAGCTCAAAGAAATAGTCAGATATTGCTCAAGGGAAGCGACCAGGTAGTAACTTGTCTTTCATATGTTTATAATATGCATTGTATGTTGTGTGCAATCAACATGAATTGTTTGACATATTCTGGTTATGCGGAGTGGTCGCCTAGGGTCTTTCTACACGGGTAGACACTCAGGCCAATAACATTCTATGATGCACGAGTGGGCGCCTGGGGCCTATTGTGCAGGTATCCCTTGGAGCCTTGTAATTTACCTAGCGCTATGGTAGTTTGTGAACTGCATATGATGTACTGAATGCTATTGTGATAATTCTGTTGTATGATGACTATGTAGCATGCTTTGTGATGTTATATCTATATGATTGGTATTATGTTACTACTGAGATTCTTTTGAATCTTACTCTTTTTCATAAACCTTCTACAGTATAGGGAAATAGCTCAAGAAGTAACAAGAAGGTAAATACGGACGACTATAGATTGGGAACGTGAGAGACTTTAGTCTCTTTGTTGGTTGTCTGTTTCTTGTATTTTGGATATTTTGGATCTGTATATAGTATGAGTAGCTTTTAACTCTAACATGCTACAATAGTGAAACTGGTAATGCAGGTAGACTAGTAAAAGAATAGTTTAGCTATATTACGCTTCTGAACGCTAACGAAACACAACTAAGGAATGGAATATGAGAACTAAGCAGATAGTAAATGTTTGTGAAATTGTTTAAGACAATTTTATTACTCTCAAAATCTCCTTTCCAGTCCTAGGTTCAAGTCTTGATATAGGTTTGGAATTTGTGAACGTTTTCCAAAGTTTGTTTAGTCCGGGGCCGGATCCTAGTTTTATGAATGATTTCACTACACTTTTGCACTCATATGAGGCTATAGAAAATGAGGTATCACAAATTGGACATCATTGCAATTAGATATGAATTTTCAAAGTTTGATGAAAATTATGGCAGCTTTGAGTATATGTGCGAAAATTGGTAAAATGTAAGGGCAAAATAGTAATTTTCTAATAATACAAGAAGCAATAAATATTTCCCTTATTCCCTTGATATTTTCAATTGAACAAAGGGAAATAATGGAGAATTGGATGCTTAGCTAAAATTAAATCAAGGGAACAATGAATTGTGACCAGGTAAGTTAGATTTGAAAAGTCAAAAAGTAAGAGTTGTAAAGAGCTCACTTACATATTAATTGCAATGGAATTTATGGAGATAATATGAGACCATTTCCTTTCTCCAATTCAAGATGCATTTACCATCAAAAAGAAATGGAGAAAGAGAAAAGATGATGATAAATAAAAGTACATGGTGATTGCATTAAAATATTATATCCTAAAGAGGTGGAAAGTGTGATATTTTAATAGCTTCTTATCCTTTCCATCAAGACACATTTTGGTCAAGTTGGATCAAGAGAGAGGGAGAGTTGGACGAAGAATATAGAGAGAAAAAACAAGAGAACTCAAGTTGAGCTAGGGATCAAGAGCCAAAAACTCAAGGTAAGATGCTTGGAAACCTAGTGTTCTTGCCTTCTAAACTCCTTAGAACTTTCTCTAACCTCTTCTTCTCCTTGAAATACATGATTAGAAAGCTAAATCAAGTGAGAAGAGAGAGAGGGAAGTGGCATTTTTAGAGAGAGAAATTTGAGAATCCAAGAGGTAATCTCATAAACTTGACCCCCTTGTGATATATGTTGTTATTGGATTTGGCTTTATTTGCTTGATTTTGTAAAATTTGGGAGATGAAACCCTAAGGGGTTGTGCTGCCAAAATTTTATCAAAACATGATTAATGAGTATTTAAATGGTTAAACATGTGATTAGGAGTGGAAAGGAAGGTTGTTATGGCTTGAATGCATGAGAACACATTCTTCCCATTATTTCGGTCAGATAGAGAACAATAGGGAGGATCTGGAATTTCATATTTTTGATGGTTCCATTAGATTTAGAAGGGAAAAATGTGTAGTTATACATGAGTTCATGATTTTTGGATGCTTGTGTATGAATTTGGAATTTTTGGAAATTGAAGAGTAAGTGTTGTTAATATGTTTCAGTGAAGACAATGTTATTGTGTAATGCATTTTACTGATCAAAATTGGTCCAAAAATTATGAAACTTGGAAGGATTAAATTAGAGATATAGAGATTTAATTTTATAGGTTGTTTGTAATTTTTAGACAAGTACATTAAAAGATATGAATTATCAAAGTTGTGCCCTGTTTCTAGAATGTAATCTGGAACAGTGCAGGTTTGGAGAAATTTTAGGAATTCTATGGCTGTGATTGCTAGAAGTAAGTACTTTTATGTAAAAATATACTTAAATAGCTTCACATGGAACTTTGAACCACCCCAAGTGGAGTTTTATAGAATTAATTATGATTTTTCAAAGTTTGGTCAATATGTTGGCAACTTTTGGCTACCATGCGAATTTGAGAAAGAAAGAGGCCAAATGTAATTAGTATAAACTCCAAAGGTGAAAGTAAGCCTTTAGGGATAATGTAGCCATTGGGAATTCAATTTTCATGGCTCTAATGATGTCATTACTTATCTAGGGACATAAAGTGACCAAGAAGAGGCAATGGTTGGAAGGTCAAGGGACAAGAAGGACATTAGTCCAAAATGTAGTAAACTTACCCTACTTGCATGTATTTGATATTTATGCTTGTGTATTGCTTTGGTTGATTATGTGAAGCATATTTGAATGAATGAAGCTTTATTTCTGTTTATACTGTGGCCATAGATATGTTGTATGAAACATTGAGCATGTAGAGATGTCATTATGTGAGCATGAGCTTATGTAAAGTGAGCATGTCATGCACTAGCATTTATCTTAAATGCTTTTTAATAATTTTTAATACTGAGATTCCTCCGAATCTCATCGTCTCCCAACAAACCATTTAGATAGGTGGACGCAGGTGGGATGCTGGAAGTTGCACGAGAAAAGAACGCGATAGTGAACCGAAGACTTAAGGGTCCAGTACTGTATATTTTAGAAAAAAAAAACTTAAGACACTTTGGTAGCCTTGTGTGGCTACACAGTTGTGTATGTAAATGAATGAACTAGGTTTGAGCAGAGAATGGTCCTAATTAAATTAATGGGAAAAGATAAGAATTGATGAGTAATAACAAAGTTGCGAACCACTTAAGTATGCTTCCATAAAGTTTTAAAATTTTCAGAAAAACCTACTCAACTATAGGTTCGAATCCTGTTTTGAGGTTGGGATTTGAAAAAGGGTTATAAAAGAATAACACTTTGTGGTTTGAGTTCGCTATGTAAAAATAATCAAAATGAGTGTAAATATAAGGTGTTACAGTAACAAGCAATCAGACATAAAGAATGTGAAAATAGATATGCAATGCACCATATTATGTAAAATGCGAACTCATTATGTTGTGTGCATACTATCTAAGGCCTAACGTCTGTTTGTAACCCCGGCTTAACATTTGTACCATCGCTGGATCCTAGATGATAACTAGGTCGTGTGCCCTTGGCATTGTCATATTACAAAAGATGGCATTCTCAAAGCATACAATAACTACCTAGTGTATGAAAGAAAGAGTTAATACATGGAACATGCCCTTTCCTTGCCTGACTATTGATCCAGCTCTGTCTGTCTGACTCGGGCTACTGATATATCCTAAAATTTCAAATTTATAATAAATGAGTTACTATTTATTCATAACTTATTATAGACTCATTGTGTTGGTTATCTCGACTCAAAAACCATGAAATTCCATCTCTAATCCTCCCAAATAAGTTTGGACAAAATTATTGAAAAATTAAGGAAAAATGTGCTTTCTTGTTTTCAATTCATATAACTCCTTCTTTTCACCTCTAATCATATGTTTAACCACTTGAACATCTTTTAAACATGATTAGTGTGATTTTGGTTAGCACCTCCCCTTAGGATTTCAACATCCCAAAATTACAAAAACCATGAAAACAAAGCCACAAATCATATCCAACACCAACAACATCAAGAATCAACAAGAGAAACTAGGTTCTTGAGATTACCTTTGATTTCTCTTCTCTCTCTCTCTAGGACATAATTTTTCTCTCTCTTCTTCCTCTTGATTTTTCTTGCTAAACATGGTTTCCAAGATGGAGAAGAGATTAGAAGAGGTGTATAAGAGATTGAAGACAAGAACAAGTGAATTCTACAACCAACTCACCTTGATCTTGCTTCTTACACCTTGCTCTTTCTCTTTGTTCTTGTTTTCCATTCAAGCTCTCTCTCTTGCTCTTAGTGGTGGCCAAAATAATGAAGGAAAGAGGAAAATATGTCTTGAAATATCTCCTCTTGCTTTATGAAATAATATTGTTTCATGACAAACCAACATATGCATTATTTACTTCGCTATGATTAATTCCTCTTGAATTAATATGGACCAAGTAAATTAGCTCCCTCCTATTTCTTCATTTTGGCCAAAAATATTGTCCAATTAAAGGGAAAAATATAGTCATCTTGTTATATTGGTCAAATAATCATTTTGCCCATACATTTTTTTCTCATTTTCGCACTTGCTGGAAAAATTGGTAGAATTTTCATCAAATTTTGAAAATTCATATCTAATTGTAAAAATGTTCAATTGGTTTGTTTCAAAGGCTATGTGACCCTTATTAAGTCTATTTTCAAGAAAAAATGTAGCCTTTAGCCAAATAGAAGCTCAGCATTCCCAGAATTCTCATTTTTGGACTCTGCCACAGAAACTTATCAGTTTTACTAGGCTAACTTCAAAAATACATAACTCCTTGTGTACAACTTCAAATGACTTATATGACCTTTAAAGCTTGATAAGTCTACTTTTATTCTGAAAAATTTCATAGGCATTGGACATCATTTTCTTATTTAAAAATGTTATACAATCAGACTGCCACGTGGAAAAACACATTGTAGGGCAAAAGAGTAGGAGGAATACTTTGGCTTCTGCACCTCAGCAATACTGGAAGATAAGCATCTTCTTCACTCTTCCATATTGGAAAACTAATTTACTTTGACACAGTCTTGATGTAATGCACATTGAAAAAAATGTATGCGATAATGTGCTATACACGCTGCTTAACAAACTCGGCAAGTCAAAAGATAATCTTCAAGCGAGGAAATATTTACGAGCTATGGGAGTTCGTGAAAACACGTGGCCTGATGAGCATGACAAATTTCAACCGGCAAAGTTCACCCTCATAAAACCGAATAAGAAAGTCTTCCTAGCTACGTTGAAGAAAATAAGAGTTTATGATAGCTATTCAAGCAACATTTCATGATGTATTGACATGCATATACGAAAGGTTACTGGGCTAAAGAGCCATGACTCACATGTTCTTATGCAATAGTTACTTCCACTGGCTATAAAGAATGCATTTTCTCCCTATGTGTCCATCATTTTGGTGGAGCTTAGCTCTTTCTTTCGGAAGTTGTGTTCTAAGGTTTTGATTGTTGAAGAGCTCGATCAGCTGCAGTCCAAAATCATTCTTACGCTTTGTCATTTGGAGATGATCTTTTCTCCCTCCTTTTTCACTGTGATGGTTCACCTAACAGTCCACCTTGTTCATGAAACAAAGCTCGTTGGCCCAGTTTAATATTGATATAGATGTATCCTATTGAAAGGTACGCATTTTACATATGTGCGTCATTATTACTTTATAAATTTCCTAGTCGCCCATTTCACCATTTAGTATCATTTTTTCCTCTTTACTTTATAGGTTTCTTGACAAATTGAAATCTTACGTAAGGAATAAGGCTTGGCCATAAGGTTCTATAGATGAAGGTTATATAGGGGATGCAGTCTTGTATTTCTGCTCAAGGTACTTTGATGACATTGAGACGGTTTTCAACCAACCGCCTCATGTAGACGATTGTCATGAACTTGAGCCAACAACATCAACAAAGTTGTTAATCCCTCATGTTGATAAACTAGTTGGAGGAAGTAAGAACTTCAAATTAACTGCAACTAAAAAGTTGCAAGCACATAGACATGTCTTGATTAATTGTATTCAAGTTGAACTAATCATTCAGTAAGAATTGTACACTCATATTTTATTATACAACTATCCTTACATTTTTTATTTACATTTCATGATTATCTTCCTATGATTAATTGCAGGGAATTCAGAAGTCATGAGAAGTTCCAACTTAGGATCCGAACACAAACATCCTCCGAAGTTGACAAAAAAGTCCACCGAGAATTCTCAGAATGGTTTGCACGCAGAATATTAAATGACCACAACTCATACTTACTAGAGTTCAGAGCCCTCGCAATTAGGCCTCTTGACCATGCAAAAAAGTTTACAGCATACAATGTCAATGATTTCAATTTTTGCACGGTATCACGAGATCAAGGATTGCAAACTCAAAATTTGGGTGTTTTTGGCACCTTTGGGACAAGGAGTTATGCAAGTAGTAGTAACAGAAACATGCAGTTCGGAGGTGTCCCTTACTATGGAAAGCTTCTTAATGTCGTCGAACTAAATTACCAAGGCCATTTCGTTGTTACGTTGTTCAAATGTTTGTGGGAAAATACGACAACTCCCGGGGACTCACAACTGACGATTTTAGGCATCACATCAGTAAATTTCTCTTGTCCAATTCACACCAGTTAATCTGAAGATGATGAGCCCTATATTCTTACGTCAGAGGCACACTAGGTTTATTATGTCGAGGACAAGAGGTACAGGGATTAGAACATGGTGGTTCACTTAAAGCCTAGAGACCTTTACGACATGGGTAATGGTAACAACATCACCTACGAGAGTGAGCCATTCTATCCCACCAATTTTGAAAACTTCTTCCCTGAAGGTGATGATAATTTACCTATAGTTCGGTGAGTTTTTATAAATTCACATCATTTAAATTTAATGTTTTCTACATAACAATACCACACTAACATTTCCTTCACAAAATTTTTGTAGGGATGACGATGAAGAATGATTAAGTGGAACAATGCTTTTGTTTTTCTAACTTTTAATTTTTTTTAAAAAAATTCTGACTAACATTTGTAGTGGTTTTATAACCGTTACAATTGCAACAAAACCACTACAAATTTTAACTGCTACAAACTATGAAACTTCAACCGCTACAAAAACCGTGACATTAATTGTTACAAACTTCAACCGCTACAAAAACTGTGACATTAACCGCTACAAAAGTCATGCAAATCCCTATAAATATCCCCACACCAACTCTTTTCATACACTTCTCCATTTTCTTACTCACTTCTTCTCTCTCATTTTTTCTCATATAGGAATTTTTTTTTCAAGAGTCTAAGATCTAAGTTAGGTGATCAAATATCGTAAATTTTTTATCAATTCTTTCATCTCCACATTTTTTTTTCTACTTATAATATTCATACTAATTATTTTTTTTACAGAAATTAATGGACTATTCCTCAACATTTTTAATGTTCCTTCCATGATGATCAACATCTAGATCTAGTTATATAATAGTCAATATTATGTATACAAATCCACAATATTACCTACACTTTCTCAATATTATGTATATAAATTTTATATTTATGTAACTTAATTTAATCTTTTTTTTGCCAACGTAATTCAATTTAACCATTATTTTCAAATAATAACTACTATCGGTCCAGGTCCAGGTCCGGTTATATAATAATCAGCTTGTTAAAATGATATTATGACAATTGAATTAAGTTATTATTTTTTTCATTTTTTCAAACATTTGTAGTGGTTATTAGAACCGCTACAAAGTTAAAAATGAAATTGAAAAATTGATTAAATTTTTGGCGCTACTTTTAAAATTTCATCCTAATTTAGTAGCGGTTCTATAACCACTACAAATGTATTGGCGCCATACTTTTAAAATTCATATTCATTTTTTAAAATTTTATCCTAATTTAGTAGCAATTTTATAACCGCTACAAAAAGGAGTCAAAATTTTCATTTCTCATTTTCCCGCTATGGGAAATTTTTGTAGCGGTTACAAAGGTATTGACGCCATTCTTAAAAAATTAACATTTCAAATTTGTAGCGGTTATCTAACCACTACAAATTGGCGCCTCAACATTATAACCGCTACAACATTGTTAGATAATGTGTTGACTTCATTCGACTATTGTAGCGATGTGTAAAAACCGCTACTAATTTAGTAGCTGTTTTTGTCTTTAAGTAATTGTTATAATAAACCACTACAAAACACTTGCAACAGTGGTTTTTTAGCAGTTTTGTTAACCGCTACAGTTTTGTCATGAATCTTATATGTATGCTTAATTTTTTTTCCTAGATATTTACTTGGAGTTCTTCCATGCTTGATAGATGAAGATGAGAATTAAATATTGCAAAGAAAACCTGCAAGTTTGATGATGGATTTGAAAATAAATACAGATAGAGGGTTTCATTAGAAAAAAAAAATCAGCCACGCAATTTTTTTTTAAAAAGGGACCTTTTATGACACTTCATGTGGAAACGCTGTAGGAGGTGCAATAACCTCCTACGGCGTTTCCAAATGGAAACACCATAAGAGATTAGTCTTTTTTTTAAAAAAATAATAATAATAATTAAATACAATGTTCCAGCGTTTTTTAAATTCAACAAGCGCCGTAGGTTCTTCTTATGGCACTGAATGCTATGTCATTTGCAAAACGCCATAATATTTAAAAAAAACGCCGCTTGTCGTGTTTTTTATAGTAGTGATTATGCGGAGCTTCTAGATATATGTCTATCCTAGACGTAAATTAGATTAAGATCTAATTCCACATTATTTAATCTCATGGTCAATTTAAGATTCCCTTCGTCAAGTTCAATCTTAAATCCTCAAAATATGCTCAATGGTGGATAATCACTAAGCAATAAAAAATAAAAACAAGATTAAATAAACTGAAATAATATTAAGCAAAACTAATTAATGAAAATAATATCTAAGTCTCAAACAAGTTTATAGTACTCAAGTTGAAAAGAAAAATTTAGCCACACATGGCTTTAACCAAATCCATCATAGTACAGAAAAATTCAGAGTTCAAATTTATATAGAGAAGGGAAGAAAAATAGAACCAAAACAGAAAATTCACTTTGCCTCCTTTGGTTCTCATCTGTCGCCTTCTTGTGCTAAAGGAGAACCCCGGAACAGTGAGCAACTATCTTCAAACCAGCCACCTCTTCCTTCTGCACGATGAAAACAATAGTCTGCTTGTGTTTCAAGTTGGCCCCTATGGTTCTGCACAATGAATGAAGACGAGCTCCAATAGATTGCCTCCTCGGGTCCCTTCTTGCTTCAATTGCCAAAGACGGTTCCCCCTGTAATGCGCAGCTGCTTCCTATTTGTCATCAGAGAAAGATGCTCCTTAACGCATTCCTCCTTTCCTTCAAGAAGACTATTCACTTTTTTTATATATAGTTCCACCGCCTCTGCTTCTTTTTCAATTCCCAAATTGTGGCTTCTCTTTAATGGAGATTAGGATCCCTTTGTTTCCAATGTTGATGCTCCCAACCGTGACTTATGGCAAAAGTCCTTTTTTTTTTTTTACCTTTTAAACTTAAATCATCATAATTGCCAAAATGCTGTGCGTCCTTCCCCTATTTCAATAAAAAAAATAATATATTAATGATAATCATCATAATAAAAAAACTGGCTATTTTCTTCTTCTTCTTTTTTCTTTGAGAAATCTTTCCATTTTTATTTTTCTTTCTTAAACTTAAAAACTTATAATCTAAGTTGAAATTTTACCAATAATGCACCCAAATTAACATCTCTTAAAACTTCAAAAAAATCTCTTTAATTTAGCATTGATGACTTTCCAAATATATTAAAATATATCTCTAATCTTATAAAAAATGAGAAGTTATCAAGGGATTAGATAATATTTTGGGCTTTGTAAGATATTCCTAATAATTAATAAATAAATCTTAATTTGACACTTAAAAACACTCTTTAATGATTCTTGGCATTTATCCTTATTTAAAAAAACAAAAAATATCAAATAAATTGAAAAATATGACTTAAACAGACTCGGGTTTAGCTGATCTTCAAGTAGTACTTCCTGAAACTCCCAACAAACTTTCTTTGAGCCCCATTAAGATGCTTCAAATTACTATTCAAGTTATGCATTTGGGCCTAAATATACAAGAATGTGGCCCAACTTGCCTCCTCCAAATGTGCAGTTGTGTTTTGGGCCTTCAATGCGATGTTTTAGGCTCCAAAAATATGTTTTAGTCCCTTGAATCTGCATCTTTTGTTTTGGACATTCCTCCACTTGAGTAGTCTCGTGCAAAGTTATAGAATTGCCTTTTCGGTTCATATCAAGAAGACAAATAAAGTATCTTATTTTAGAAAACTTCCAACTAAATTATTTTATTTTTATTTTTTACGTAATTTTATTGTTTAAGAGTCATATTGTATTTTCTAGATTATTAGTAAGATACAATATCTTGAATTATCCTAAGAATCTTTAAATTTGTTGGTATTTTTTCTTGTTAGGATATTATTCTAGATATATGAGTTACCAAATAGGGATCTCAAAGATATTTTTTAATATTTTTTTATTATAGCCTTAATTTTATTTTTATTGATGACATCTTATTCTCAATATCTTTAGAATATCTTACATAAGAGTAGTATCTTTTTAAATGTTTTGAGCCCTATTAAGGTTAGGAGGTTTCTTTATTTAATGGTCAAGTTGTACTCAATTATTGGCTCTCTACGAAAAAGAGTTTTTTAAAGCGGTTCTCCTATAGTAGTTAGACAAAATTGCTACAAATATATGTATTTGTAGCGGTTTTAAGCGAACCTCTACTAATTAATATATAGCGCTTTGACCACGCACCAAGCGGCACAAACATTTGTGTTTACAGTTGTAGTGGTTAAAAGCAATAAACCACTACAAAATGAAGGCACAATCGGGCACAAAAGTTGGCCCAAGTTTAACAGCAAGATCAAAAACGCTATTTGGTGTTAAGGTAATAAGTATGTAATAATTGATATCTTAAATTAATAATTGAAAATATTTATATTAATTAACTTATTAAATTAAATTTTTATGTTGCAGACAAGATTCAATGTGAGGGATGACAAGAACATCTATGACATTCAAATGATGGGTGACGACTAGAAGAAATACAGAGCCAAGCTTCACAATAACTAGAATGGGGACAAGATGAGACTGATTGGGGTATTATGGGCGACATGCCCAACAATGTGTAACTGAGGATTAGGCTGGGTTAACAATTGCTACTACTTAGTAACAATTTTGTCAGAACCGCTACAAAATCATACCACTGTAAATATGCATATCAGCCCCTTTATCTTTTACTCTCTCATTTCATTTACTCACTTCCCTCCTCTCTTCTCATTCCCCCTCAACCACATTCAGCCTCCATTGTTTTTTTTAATTGTTTGTTATTCTTTTGCTTTTATTATTCATTTTTCACTTGTCAATTTTTCTTCCTCATTTCATGTTTAACAATATTGGTCTCCACCATATATGTATATCATCTACCTCCTCCTCCTCTTCTCTTGTATCTATCTATTTCAGTTTTAAAACACAAACAACGAACTATCTATACATATTTTTCAAACTACATATTTTTTCTCACTTTATTTTTATTATCTATATATTATTGAATATAATTTAAGCCACATTAATCTAAACAATACTTATTTAGCCCAATAAAAATAAAAATAATAACAATAAAAATGCTTTTAATTAAATATTTATTAACATTTTAATAAAATTGTAAACTTTCTATGTAAAGCACTGTTTAGAGAACCGGACCAGACGGTCGGACCGTTGGCCGGTCACTGAGATAGGCCGGATATATACGTTGGACTGTTTTTCTGAGGGAGCCGTTTTGGACCGTCGTTTGTTTTTGAGCCGGAAACCGTTGTTAGGCCGGAAACCAAACCAATTTTTCAAAAACCGTCCGGTCCAATAAGATGAAATTGGAAGCACTGAAATTAGAGTTGAATGTCATGATTTTGGATAATTTCCTCAAGAAGATGAGGACATTTACAACTAAATCTCACATACCAAGGAGATATAGTTAACTCAACGATTATAAGGTAAATTTACAACTATGCCCTTATTTATGAGTATATACATTTTAACTCTTTCTTCTCTATCTATCTTTAAATTATTTCTTCATTTTTACAATAAATAGGGGTAAAATTGTCATAATCTCATTTATTATACTAAAACTGAACTTATAAATAGAACCAAATTTTTTGGTCAAAAAGGAATTATAAATAGGATTAGAGTGGTATGATCTAAATGCATTTCAAGAAACTTATGCTTAGATCAATTAAGAGTCATCAATATTTGACAAGTCATAAAATCATTATTGTTAGTGTATTTTGTTAGGTTGATGATTGACTTAATGTTATTCTTTAAATGGTATTTTGTGACTTTATTAACTTCCTGTGAAATTAGACTAAAGATTAATTGTAACACACACACACACACACACACACACACACATATATATATAATTTTTAAATTTAATTATTACATCACCAGTCCAACTGAACGGTTCGACTGTTTCAATCGGTTGAACCATGACTCGCTGAATTTTCTGGCTCGACGTCCGGTCCGGCTTTTAAAACATTGGTGTAAAGGACTCTTTTTTATTTGGCGAAACTATTTGTAGCAGTTGTCTAATAACCGCTACAAAAAAGAGTTTGAAAATTGAAACGATTTAAATTTTGGAGGGCATTTTATAGTGGTTGTGCAAATCGTGACTGTCCTGCCAAATTTTCATGAAAGTTGCGTCACAGTTGTAGTAGTTATAGCAATTGCAACTAATAACCTACCAAATTTCCATCAAAATTTTTCCTCACACTAGTAGCAATTGGTATAACTGTGGCTAATGTCTTGCCAAAAGTCCACAAAATTTGGCATTGTAGTTGTAGAGGTGTTAAAACCACTGCAATAGGAGTGCAAAAATTTCAATAAAAAAATTATTTTTCTATTGTAGCGGTTAGTCAACCTCTATGAATGTAACCTTGGGATTGTCTCTTCTTTCATCGGTCATGTAGCGGTTTTATGTGAATTGTGGCAAATATAGTAACGTTTTGATCAAATGCATAGTGGCTCAAAATAATTGCTGTAAAAGTGTAAGTGTTTGTCACGACGAAGTTTGTAGCGATTTCATAAACCGCGAAAACACATGTCATTTGTAGCGTTAAAACCGCTACAAATGTACTATTTTAATTGCCACAAAAAAAACTGTTTTTTTAGTGGATGAGATGAGATTTTGAATTTATGAATGAGAATTCTTATTGACAAGTTTTTGCTTGTGTATTTATATTCTATATAGAATAGGGTAAGTTGCTGGTCAACTTTTGTGGAGCCTTTTATAGTTAAGGATTTAGAGAAGTTCCTCTAAGGTTTCATTTTAACTTAGTTGCCTTGTGTTTTCATAGTTTCACTTGTCATTTTCACAACGCCTACTGAAACCTTCATCCTCCCCTTATCACCTACATTTCCCCCCAAAATTTTCAGCAAGCTCTACTACTTTTCATTATCATAGTCTAACCGTTATTGTAAGTTTCTTCATTTTTTTTTGGGAAAATGGTTCAAAAATACCTTGTAAGGAAATTATTTGCTGATTGGTACCACGGGTGCAAACAAGCACCCCTTATGTGCAAGCATCATCCACATGTGTAAAATTCATCCCTGCGAATGTGCAAACACCATCCCTCGTGTGCAAAATATCATTCACCAGTGTGCAACTTATCACCCACCATGTACAATGGTAGCAATTTTAGGATTATTGTTTGATGATTGTTGGAAAATGGAATTTATCCACTCTTGATGGATTGGGCCCAAGGCCATTGGCCTAGGGGCCAAACAAAGATATATATTTTCATAGGGCATCAGTTTATAATTTTTATGGGCACAATTTCATGATTTTTCCCAAATATTGAAATCTAAGGAGGGAATGGTTTTACTCGATCGTTTTGGTGGAACAGTTCACAAAATGTGGTTTTATGGTTTTATGCTCCCTGGACTCCATAACAAAAAAATAAGGATACCACCTTGTATTTGTTAAACTGGGCCTTGTGATAACATTAGAGGATTCCCCATTGATGGACAGAAATTCATTACTCCCTCTAGTAGCTAATTCAATCACTGGTAAAGGATTCAATTACGCTCCATTGAAAATCTTATCATTTCTTTGCTTCCAGATCAGCCATAATAACCAGCAAATCAGCGTAATATCCATATCCTTAAGACCCACACTAGCTTCTTCAATCCTTTACCACCAAGAGGTAAAATTTCCAGTGTTACACATATCTAACTTGACACTAAGGTGGTAGCTAAACCAAACGTAGCGAGTCCAATTGCACCTGAAAAAGAGATGTTCAATAGATTCATTCTCCTGATAGCATATCAGGAAAATTAGAGTTGGAGATCTTTTGCGATTAAAGAGTGCTTCATTTGCAGCTACTGCATTGCTCAACAGTCGCCAAAGAAAATGTTGGATCCAGGGAATGGTTTTCAGCTTCCATAAAGATTTCCAATCACCAGTGAAACCAAACATGAAGAGCTAGCTTTATGAATTGCTATGTTACCACTTATCTTTCCATGCTTGTACCCGAGTTTGACTGAGTATTGGCCATTATGGGCTATCTTCCAAACAAGTTTGTCTTCAATATCATTAGTAGGGATTGGAATATGAGAAATAGCATGTAATAGATTTTTCAGGCAGCAACTTATGAACTGGATCAAGATCCTAAGCACTATTCCTTATCAAATCACTGACCTTGCCATGCTTCACAATAAATTCTTCTGAGTCTGTAGGCTTCTCTGGGAAGGTAATACTTGGCACCTAATTATCACCCTATATCCAGATTGAATTTCCTTTACCAAGATCCCAAAACAGATCATTCTTTAAAAATTCTCTTCCTTCTAAAATGCTAGACCAACACCATGAAGCTCTAGATCCTTTCTTGGCCTCGATAAACTCACTTCTCGGGAAGTATATACTTTTAAGAACCTGAACCCACAAAGCATCCAGATTTAGCATGAGTTTCCATGATGTCTTTGCGAGCAAAGATTTGTTTATAATTACAAAATCTCTAAAGCCCATCCCTCCCTCAGATTTACTCATAGTGAGTTTCTCCCAAGCTTTCCAATGATTTTTACCTCATGTTGCGCTATTATCCCACTAGAAGTTTGAGATAATAGTATTCAATTCTCTGCACATCTTGAGAGGAAATTTGAAGCAATTCATTGGGTAGATAGGAATGGCATTGATCACTGATTTAATCATGACTTCCCGGCCAGCATACGAGAGAGTGGACTTACACCACCCTGAACTTTGTAACAGACTCTATCTAGGATATAAGAAAGGGCTTGATGTTTAGTTTTTCCCTAAATACTCAGAATGCCTAAATATTTACCATAATCTCCAGCTGCTTGGATGCCCAGAAGTTCACCCACTCTTCTTTTAACCTCTGCTGAAGTATTTTCAGAGAAGAAAACACATGATTTATCTAGGTTGGCAACCTGTCATGAAGCATTACAATAACAATTCAAGATTTTTGCAAGTTTGAGACAGTTTCTATCACTAGCATTCATAAACAACAGAGCATCATCAGCAAAGAAACTATGTGTCAATTCTGGGCAAGTATTACTCAATCTGATCCCACGAAGTTCTCAAGATTGCAAAATTTTAGTAATCATATTACTCAAAAATTCAGCAACCAGAATTAACAGATAGGGGGAAAGTGGATCCGCTTGACGGAGGCCTCTACCTGGTGTGATAGAACCAACTTTCTCACATGAAAGACATAAGTTTAGTTTAATTGAGCTCACACAGTGCATTATAAGATTAACCCAATTAGAACAAAAACCCGTTCTCAATAAAACACATTCCAAAAAATCCCACTCAACTCTATCATAAATAAGCTTTACTCATGTCCATTTTTAAAAGCAAACTCATATTTGCAACTTGTCTTTTCCTCCATAAATAACGGTACACCTCATGAGCTATGATGATATTGTCATGAATAGACTGACTAGGGATAAAAGAACTATGATTTGGGGAGATACAAGCATCTAGAAGAGGTCGCATGCAATTCGCAATGATCTTGGAGATAATCTTATATGAGAAATTACAAAGCCTAATCAATCAGAAATGAGAGACATGATCAAGTTTATCAACTTTAGGGATTAAAGTGATATTGGTATAATTTATATCATGAATACTAGTATGACCAGCAAAGAAATCCAATACTAAAGAGAAAATCGTATCTCCTATCTCAACCCATGAAGAATGATAAAATTTACCTGAAAAACCATCAGGGCCAGGTGCTTTGGTACCTCCAAGACTGAAAGCTGCTTCTTGGATCTCCTCCTTTGTAATAGGCATCATCAAATCTCTATTCATCTGATCATTAATTTTTGCATCCACATAACTCAGGGCAGTTTCCATAGATCTTTCACCACTAGGAAGGAATAAATTCTGGAAGAAAAGAGTGATATTAGATGCAATATCCCCTCTCTCAGTAAGCCATCGCCCGGAGTCATCTTTAATACGCAATATACTGTTAACTTGTCTCCGTCTGATAGTGCATAGATGAAAGAATTTAGGGTTTTTCTCACCTGCTTTCAGCCAATCTACTCTTGACCATTGCCACCAATACTGCTCCTCACATTCCAATGCTTGATCAAGTAATTCAGTGAGTTCAGTAATTTTTTGGGAATTTTTAGATGATAGAACATCCTGGGTGCAAGCTGCTAGTTCATATTTCAGTTTCTCAATGACAACCTTTCCATTTGGGTATTCATGCCTACTCTATATGATTAATTCTTTTTTGCAAGAATTAAGTCATATTAAGAAAGAGTTAAGAGGAGAGATGTTACTTACTGAGGTATTATTCCACCCATTTTTGACAATATTCAAGAAATTGTTATGGGACGCCCATATGGCCTCAAACTCGAAATTGTTACTCTTCCTCAGTTGGGTATAAAGCAGCATTTGACAAGTAGAAGATGGTGATCAGATCCGATTGGGTCAATATTAAAGACCTGAAGATTTGGAAACTCTTCCCGTAATTGGATATTTCCCAAAGCCTGATCAATTCATTCCTAGATTCTCTCCTGGTCCTCCCATTTATTACTCTATGTAAATTTATAGCCATTAAACCCAAGATCCATTAATTCACAGTCTGCTATAAAAGACTAAAAATTAATAATTGTCCTCATATCACGTGGATTGCCACCCAACTTCTTATCTTAAGAGAAAATATCATTAAAATCACCCATATATAACCAAGAATAGTTAATACCAGTAGCAATTCGTTGAACCTCCTGCCAACATAATAATCTCTCATTTTCCTTTGGCGGCACGTATATATAATTGATATAAGCTGGAGTATCAAAACCTGTAGCCAAGACCAGAGTGTGAATGATATTAGAGGTAGAGTAAAGAATATTTACCGTGACATTCTCATTCTACCATAAAGCCAACCCACCACTTCTTCCCACAGGATCTACCATCCACTGTTCCTGGAAACCACACTTGCGTCTCACCTTCCTTACATATCTACTTGTTTTTTTGTTTCCATAAGAAATACTATTTGGGGTTTATTCACCTTACATTCTTCCTTCAAATTTCAAACTGTCAAGGTAACCCCAAGACCTTGACAGTTCCAGGACATGAGATTCATTGTGAACCGGTAGCTGGTCTCATCTAACCACCGGTGATTTGGGAGGAATTAGAAGAATCAACAGCATCATTACCATCCTTAGGGGTACACCAACTTGCAGGAAAGTCAATTTCCCCATGGAGATCAGTAGTTGGGACTATCTTTGATTTCTCCTTTGATGAGTTGCGACGGAGATGGTGCTTCAAAGCTCAAATATTTCTCCGAGGGTTAGTTCTTTCAGTCACCTTTGAAATTTCCTGATTAACACTAGGCCCCTTATTAGAAAAATTAACATTGTGCTTTACAGTAGAAAAATTAACACTGGGCCCCTCAGTAGAAAAATTAAGTCGTTGGTGACGTCTGGAGCTATCAGGGCAATTATCAGTATTCTCTAGCTTCCTTTTTAGACTGATATCATTAAACCCATTGTCATAGCAGAGATTGGGGACAATCCACTAAAAGGAATAAGATCACTTAAGGATTCTTCACCTTCTTTTGGAAATTCGACGTCATAATGCTGCTTGGACTTAAAGCCCATATCTATATGAGAAATATTAGTACTTCCAACCTCCTCTTGACTTTGCATATGAAGCACTTCTTGGATTCTAATTCGTGGACCCACCAAATCATTTCTCATTATAGTGACATGTCTCCTTACCTTCTCCTTACGCATCCTTAATTCAAGAGATACCAAATGAGTCTTAATCAGTGGGCCCTTGGTATCAATTATGTCTATTAATTCCTCCTTTCTACCTTTTGACACATCAAGCACGGTTTTCGAGTTCTCACCATGATTTACATTAACATTTTCTCCTATGATGACACAGTCTTGCAGAGATGGTGTCGAAGATTGAATCTTTCCAAAATTATCTCTTATCTGCAAGCATTTGACATTCATGGACTTTCCAACCGGTGACCTTCGGTTGCCATAGATTTTAGCTTCCAACCAACCCTCCTTATAGATCTCTAAGAAATTATCCAGAGTTTTAACATGTGGGGTACTGACCCAATTGCAAAGCTCACCATTATTCTCTTCATCTTCATCCTTACCTCCTCCTTCCCTACAGCCCCGTGCTTCACGACCAATACGGCCACATTTATAACAAAAATTCTGTAAACGCTCATATTTTACTGTAACCCATGCTGGATCTTTATCCTGATGGGGAACCCAGAAACCAACCACCAGGGGGTTCTTCAAATTAACGAGAGATGTGACACGTATAAAACCTCTGGTTAATTTTCCATCCACTTTTGGCTTCTCATATATCACCGTCTCTCCGACTGCATTACCTACCGTAACAATATTCTCATTATCAAAGGCCTCCAAGGGAAGACCATAAAATTGTACCAAAAAAGGTGAAGTGTTGAAATCAACCTAATCTAAAACCATATAATCTTCCTAGACCTGGATGCTCAATAGATGACCTTGGATGGACCAAGGCCGACCTTTAACAATCCGATGAAAATCTTCGACATTCTTGAACCGAAACAAAAAGATGAGTTTATTCTGGTCGAGATCATGAATCTCAACTTCTTTATCCAGTTGCCAACCTTTCTTGATCATTGAGACCACCGTTGGCTTATTCAGATTCTTACCTGTCAATAATCGACCCACCAGAGCTCCACCTAACTTCTTTTCTGGCTTTTTATCAAGATTCAGGATCACTTCTTTTGATTTTTTCTTCTTACTGCCCTCACCAACCTCCATACTTCTTGTATACGAAGAACACACACAGAGACTTAACTCACTTGCTCTCACGAAAAATAAGTAGATGGTTAAAGAAAAGAATGAAAAAGAGGAGGAAAAAGAGAAAGAATCACTGAGCGTCGTTCAAATAATGACGACGAAAGGTCACGCAATAGACCTTACTAGACTCTCACCTAGGAGAGAGAAGGGACTCTCACTGAGGAGAGAGATTCCGAAAGCGGAAGTCCATAACTACTCTTTTCAAACTTTGTTTCATCTTGCTTCACCTTTCTCTTCTCGACTTCTATAAGATGTGCGCACACATTTGGGTTTGAATTTTTTTTCCATCAAAGCTTAGTTTTAATAATGGTTATTTATTATAAATAACCAATGTAAAAAGTTACTTTTTACATCATTTGTTAACCGACAACATTAAAAGGTAGAGAAAACAATGTCGTTGGTTTACACATCCCTTTTAAAACAATGTTAAAAGGCTTATTTGACTGACTTTAAGAATTCTTTCTATACATGGGCAAAAATACCATCTAACGTCATAGAAATGAACTATGAGAATAAAGCGAGACAATTTTTATTAGATGCAAAATCATTATCATAAAAAAACATTTCATATCAACACACCATGCATGATAATAGATTGCATTGCACATAAGGACAAGCAACATTTACTATTTTTTTTAAAATTGCACGCGCGCACATATACACACTTAAACTAAAAGATGAATCCTTTTACAAATAAATTTTTGGGCGAAGGAGTAAAAATATCCATAATGATTTGTAAAAGGAGCATTCAGCACCATGAAAAAGTTTTTGATTCAAAAATGCCTATGTATATTACAAAAGGGTTCAAAAATACCACCACCGTTAAAATCCTGTAACGCCGTTAAATATTTTTCATGGGCAATGGAGCAAAAATGCCCATGATCATTTGCAAAAGGAGCAACAGGTACCATGAAAAATTTTTTTGTTTAAAAATACCTATGTACATTACTGTCTATCCGGCTCGGGCTATTGATATATCCTAAAATTTCAAATTGATGATTCCATTAATTTATTACTCATTCAAAATTCATTCTAAACTTATTTTGTTAGTTATCTCAACTTAAAATTGCTAATTGACCAAAATACCTCTGAGGACCCGGTCTAAGCCCCTTTGTACCTGATCTAACTGTACTTTACCAAAAATTGTGACCTGACCTAAATCTATACAATTTTGCATGTAGAATCCAATTTTGACCTCAGATTTGTCAAAATCATGCTCAAATTATAAAATACCCCTAGTAGCCATTATGTTAGGATTTTAGGGGTAAAATTGGACATGATTTTGGTGTTTTTGATGATTCCATTGAGTTTATAATGGAAAATTATGTAGGGAACATGTGAATTATGAAGTGTGAAGGCTTTAGAGAATGAAATGATAATTTTACCCCTAAAACCCTAACATAATGGCTACTAAGGGTATTTTTATAATTTGAGCATGATTTTGAAAAATCTAATGTCAAAATTGGATTATACACGTGAAATTGTATAGGATTAACCTATGTCATAATTTTTGGTAAAGTACAGTTAGATTGGGTATAAAATGGCTTAGACCCAGTCCTCAGGGGCATTTTGGTCAATTAGCAATTTTAAGTTGAGATAACTAACAAAATGAGTTTAGAACGAATTTTGAATAAGTAATAAATCAATAGAATCATCAATTTGGAATTTTAGGATATATCAATAGCCCGAGACGGATAGACAGTAATGTACATAGGTACTTTTAAACAAAAAAAATTACATGGTGCATGTTGCTCCTTTTGCAAATGATCATTGGCATTTTTGCTCCATTGCCCATGAAAAATATTTAACGCGTTACAAGATTTAACGGTAGTGGTATTTTTGAACCCTTTTGTAATGTACATAGGCATTTTTGAACCAAAAAATTTTTCACGGTGCTGAATGCTTCTTTTACAAATCATCATGGGTATTTTTGCTCCATTGCCCTAAATTTTTTTTACAGAAGTTCTAAAGATAGACCCTAGATCTATATATAAGTACTAGAACAGGAAATTAAACTTCAACATAAGTAATAGGTCCATGAAAAACATCTTGGAGAAAAGGAAAAGAAGATCTGCCTTTTTATATTTTATATTCTAATTTTTTAAGCTTTTGGGGTGGAGAGGAGGAGGAGATGAAGAAGATGTAGTTTCTTTTTTCTTTTTTTCTTTTTTTTTTTTTGCCTTTTGTTTTAATGGAAGAAGATATGGTTTGATATAACCTAAACTAATTTATGTACTTTTTTTTGCTTTCAAGTGAAGAACCCTGTTTAAGAGCAACCTGAGCTTCATTCTCTTTGCCCAATGCAAGAAGTGCCACAGCTTGTAAGTAGAACGCAATGTAGTAGTTAGGAGAAATTGTTAGTGTTTGTAATGCATCCATCAGTGCTTGTTCTGGCTTTTTGATCTTCAGATAACAGAGGCTGCGACGTGCATAAACTGTTGGAGAAACCATGGTTCCGACACCTATGAACTGCATGCATTATTACATATAACAAAGACATCAAATGAGAATGTGTTGTAACTGATACAAACCAATAATCTTCACATCATAAGTAACATGACATTATAATATTAATCCTTTATACGGGGATTGTGGCTCTAGTTAATGCGCATTTCTCTAATGCCCTTTATACTAACCCAACTTACCAAATGTTGTTTTACGTTTTTTTTATCATTAGATTATTTATTAAATGATGAGTGACATTTTGATATTTCATGAGTATGAAATAATGCAATTTTGAATTTCTTACAATTTTTTAAGAAAATAAATAAAAGTGGCACAATTTGAGAGTGTAAAATTCTTTGAAAAAAAATTATAAAAATTTTAAAACTGTATTATGTTAAGCCCATAAAATTTCAAAATGTCACTTATTTTATATAGAATCTATTAATAAAAAGAAAAAAGTTGGGAGGTTTGGCATTATAAAGGGCATTAAAGGAAGACACATTAGAGGCCTCAAATCCATTTTTAATTTACTTCGACTGTCCAACAGGTGTAGATACAGTCAGTGTTCAAAGTTTTAAACTTTTTATCCTAGTTATTGAACCAGTGTAGAAAAATACATTTTCTACACCAGTTGTTGCTAACCAGTGTAGAAAAGGTTATACTGAACAACTTGAACCGTTGTAACTTCCAGGTTCTAAATGTTCGTTATAACCAACTTATGCAACAATATGAATGGTATAAATACTAAAGCCAAATAGAGGTTTATATATATAAATCCTCAAGCACATGTTTTGTTTACTCTATCGGGAAAATAAAATATTTCATATATTATAGGATATATTAAGCCAACCTAAAAAAGCTATAGAATTACTAACCTTCGTATAACTATCAATCGCGGTGGTAAAGTCTTTATAACAAAAAGCAGCATCGCCCTTCTTCTTTGAGTACAATGCTTCATCCATCTGGTTTGTTCACATTTGCGATGAAAGTTTCATAATTGAAGTACAAAAAGCAAGAAAGGAGGTCAATAATAAAATAAGCATGTGCAGTTATTAAAAGATTCAAGATAGATGTGTGTGTGTGTTGCCTTCAATCAAATACTCATGTTCAACCTTTAAAAGGTATGTAACCATAAAGTACAAGTTTTATTTATGGCGACTAAACACATTTACGGAATACACAGCAATCAATAACATAGAATAACCAACAATGTTGCATTTAAGATTATATACTCCCTGGTCCTCAATGTAAAACCTCAGTCCATTTTTATCTCTCATATTTATCATCTTTCCCAAAACTACTCCTAGTAATTCCTCCAAAAACAGTTAATACAACAATAATTCAAATGTAATGATGCTTTCTATAAAGTGAATAATGCTTACTACAATAAAGAAATTCACTAATGCCACTTATTTTTTGGAAAAAAAATCACACGAGTATTTTAGGAAAACTGGATTATATCTCTGTTACAATTAACTAATGTACTTTTTTAATCTACCTAAACTAGTTAAGTAACTCTTACATTATGGATTGGAGAGAGCAGTTTATATGCATACATCACTGAGCTCAACCAATAAAAAGAAATTATTATGAATAAAGCTCCATTTAAAAATAACAAGAGCAATAAAAGCACAAAAGTCTAGATACACTTTTTTCTTAAAAAGGAAGAATAACGATGATAACCAAGGACCATAACAATTTAAATAGATTCTAGTGACCATACAATTAAAATAATCTACAATTTATCAATAAGAAAAACAAACCTCAGAAGTACCCCCATCATCTTTATACCCAAGCTTTTCAAGGAGTGCATGGATAGCAGTCAAATCCATTCTCTGACAAGCTTCACCAAGTGGTGAAACGGATGAAGCAACATATGGTATACCCATCAAAACATGAGAAGGAATCTGGATAACAATATACATAAGTTTATTCCAGCTTGCTATAATATGCCTTTAATTTTAAACAAAATGGGGCGGGGAAAATAAACTGCTAATGATGAGAATTGAATAAAGAAATATAAGTGCCCCCTCCAGTCTTTCATAATATGTACTTCCTAGATAAAAACCCTTAATATGCACAATCAATAGGAATAATTTAAGAAAAAAAATTATAAATTTAGAAGACAAAATGAATTGAGGTCTTATACTTATAACTAATACAAAGCCTTCTACGTATTGCTAACTCTTATAATTAGGACATGAAGGAATGATCTTTTTTTTTATATAAAAAAAACAAAGATAATACTGTGTGAACCACTTATAAGATAATATTAACCTCAGACTCCGTCTGTAGAGGTATCAAGGCAGTAACCAAATAATTTGGACGAGGACGCTCCTGTGGTTGTAATTGTAAACACCGCGAGGTTAAGTGCACAAAGTCAGCCCTTTCATCATTGGAAAATTTTCCTTCTAAACAAGAATCCGTTAACGTCCGAAGGTTCCTTTCCCGAATCAGGTCAAGTGCCTGAAAAGTTATGAAATCAACTGTTAATTAAATGTAGAACATAATAATTGAAATCTGAACTCATCAATTAATGCTTTGACGTTGAGATTAAGCTTGCTATATCAATTGCTAGACTATAATTAATGTTCACAAACAGGTGAATCTGATGTTCCCAACAGAATAACTATAGAGTCATCTTAGATCCACAAATGGGGAACAAGAAATTAATAATCTAAAGAAACTGGATACAGTCACAAGATATATAGGTATATATAAGGGATGTTTATGTTTCAAATTAAAAGGAAGAAAGATGAAAGCTTATACATTTTCTTACACACACACACACACACACACACATACATACATACATACATATCAGGGAGATTATCTGTGTATTCTGGTAGCCTTGTAGAAATACTCTGCAAACCCTGGCTACCATACATTGTCAAGATTCTCATACAGAATGCTTGGTCAAGAATCTTTAACCAAGAAACAAAACTTACAAGGCCTGGAGGAATGTGTTTTCCAGTGAGAAGGTCCAGCAGTATGGTTCCGAAACTATATGTTACACTTGCAGGAGTAATTTTACCTGCATGGCCAGAAGAAGATCAACATATGTAACACTTGTTTATACCTATTAGATCAAGTTCATAAGTGAATTTATGAGTGCATATTAACAACCGATAATAGTAATATAATTACAAGTATTCATAAGAAATAGCAAAATGACAAGTGCACATATGAAAACTTGCAAATCCTAATTTATATTATAAGAGCTGTTACAAAAAATTTTGTTAATAGGTGAATTTACAAGTACACATATGTATTTTAACAACTGATAATAGCAAAATAATAAGTGAGATTGGAAAACTTGACTAATGACTACAAACAACTTCACTTAAATTTTGTTCAGAAATACAAAATGCAAAATAATAATGAATCATCATAGCGGTCAGAACTACTTAATGTTTCTTCTCCGGTTTTCACATAGAAATACCATGGACTGGAGAACATGAGAGCATTAATTTGATTAAAGAAAAAAAAAGTTTCATTACCTGATCTTAGAATAATAAGAATCTTAGAGAGAGAACTCCAAACAACAAAATAATGATCAAATAATATATAAATTGATGACATAAACAAGCTTAGGGAAATACCTAACTTCAGATATTCGGGTGGAGCAAATGCCAGATTTGAACTATAACTTTTACCATCTTGACTGTTCTTCATCAAACCAAAGCATGAGAGTCTAGGATTTCCTTCCTGGTCAAAAACATGAAGAAGTTTGAAAATAGGCAACATTTACTGTTAATTAAGGGCTTGAAAATGACAAACCAAGGTAGTTTCTTAATCTGGTATATTGCCACTTATTTTCTTCCCAAACTAATGCTTTCCCACTCTTTAAAGGTTATGAAATAAGGAAAAGTTGGTCAAAAAGTATGAGGCATCAATGTAATCTTTTTTATAGAGTATAATATGGTAGTAATTCATAGTCCTATATAACATGTTATTATTAGCATAATAAGGATGTTGTGCTTCAGTTTTCTTTACATAAAAGTTTGAAGGTATATCAAAATTACGTGAGTGCTTAGAAAAGTCGCCTGGGACTAATTTAGTGTTTCATCTTACTTAGTGGTAATAACAGTACGAAGCCTGGACTATGCCTCTTCTAAATCTATTCATTTTCTTGAACATAACTACTACACATAATTTCTTTGCCAGACAAGTTTTTATATGAACTCTTCCTCTTAAGCCAATGAGGGCCTTATACTCTAGTGGTATGGATACTTACCTATAAGTGGGAGGTTGCAAATTCAAACTTGTAACTTTAGGCACTTAATGCCTAACCCTCTAGTAATTCCAAAAAAAAATCACCTATTCAAATTCTAGTTCATTTTTTACCCAGCAAATTCTAGTTCATTTTTAATTGATTCTACGCTGTCCCAAATGCTTCTAAAATTACACGCCTAATTTTGCAGTAATACGTCAGAAATATAAACATATGCTTCCTCTAAATGGTCTTCATTGATTCACATCATACTAATAATTCAAATTAAATCACCCTTGTCCATCTTGATCCCCTGTGCCAGCCTCTTTAAATTTGATTCTCTCTTAATTAATTTATATTACAATGTCTCTCCTATGTTCAAATTATTCTTGTTATTCTCCATGTAAAAAATTCAATAAAAAAAGTGTGTTTTGTGCAGCATTTTGTTTAGAAATGTCCCTCTTTTTAGTTGTGAATCAAAGTCTTGGTTTGAAGAAAATGTCCGAGTTTTACACTGTCAAACTTTATATTGATAGCTCCCCTTTTGATCTATTAATTACACACATTACATTCTCCGGTAATCTGATTACTTGGTATCATTTTTCTCCATAATTATTTGGTGTTCACTGAGTTTCTAATTCATGGTGCAGTTCTGTGAAAATAGCAAACACAACAAATTTACTGATTATTAATTAAGTGTTATCACACCTTAATGGGAACACATCAAACTTGACATCCTTCTTTATGATAATGCCTTAATTACTTTACTAGAATTCGCAATATGAAATCTGAAGTGTTTCAAAATAGATATTTTGAGCAAATACTACCTTGTTAATTTATCATGCGAAAATTTAATTAAATGAAAAGGGTTAATACAATATTTGGTTCTTCAAATTTGCTCTCATTTTGGTTTTGATCTTTCAAGTTTTAAACCAAAGGTTTTGGTTCTTAGGAGGCAAAATGGTCCAAATTTTTGTTTAATTATAAGAAACAATGTTTTAAACGGAATGAAACTTGAGGGACCAAAGTTTATATTAACCCAAATGAAAATAATATATGGCCTTGAAAGTAGTGTACAATATCATTTTTCTTGCCATTGTGTACAATATCATTTTTAATCGCTGATAAGGAATGGAGGAAAAAAGTGGTGGACGTTAAGAGGATTGAAGATAGAATTATCTCCTTAAGAATTATTATTGGGAAGGATACTATAAACATTATCAGTGCATATGCACCTTAAGTAGGGGCAGCTGCACATCTTAAGGAAAAATTCTGGGAAGATTTGGAGGGATTAATTCAAAGTATCCCACTAACCGAAAATATTTTTATTTGGGGAGATCTTAATGAACATGTTGGTAAGGAGGCAGGACCTCATGCAAGGGCTCATGGTGGTTTTGGATTTAGGATGCTCAATAATGAAGGTCAATCTATTATTGATTTCTCCCTTGCATATAACCTCAAGATTGTTAACACTTACTTCAAGAAGCGAGATGAGCATTTAATAACATACAAGAGTTGAGCCGTAAGGACACATATTGACTTCTTTTAGGTAAGGAATTTTGATAAATGTTTTTGTACTAACTGCAAAGTGATCCCGGGGGATGGCATGACAGCACAACATAGGATTTTGGTCCTTGATGTGAATATTAAGTATGTAAAACAAAAGCGTCGTCAAGTTTTAAACCCAAGGGTCAGGTGGTGGCAATTGAAGGGAGATTTTTAAGAGAATTCTTCTGGAGGAAGGAGAGTGGGAGTTTCAGAGTAATGCTAATGTTATGTGGGAAAATATGTCTAAAAACGTCCAACAGGTTGCTAAAGCAACTTTGGGAGAATCAAAAGGTCTTGGTCGACAAGACAAAGAGACATGGTGGTGAGATGAAAGTGTTCAAGAGAAAACCAAATATAAGAAAGATTGTTTTAGAGCCATACACTTATGTAATAATGCTGAAAATTGGGAAAGGTATCGTATGGCTAAAAAGGAGACTAAAAAGACCGTGAGTGAGGCTCGTAATAAATCATATGAGGAGTTTTATAAGGAGTTAGGAACAAAGGCGAGAGAGCGCAAGATTTACAAGATCACAAAGAACAAGGAGAGAAAATCGAGAGACTTGGACCAAGTGAGGTGTATAAAGGACGAAAAAGGAAAAGTTTTGGTTACTGATGGAGATATTAAGGATAGGTGGGAAGCCTACTTTTATAAGCTGTTCAATGATGGTGGGGAAGGGTCGCATTGTGACACGGAAGATTTGACGACTCGAGGAAGTGATATCAATTTGTCATTTTACTGCAGGATTCGAATTGGCGAGGTTAAGGAAGCTCTTAAGAAAATGAAAAATGGTAAAGCTGTCGGACCTGATGATATTCTTATTGAAGTTTGAAAATGTTTGGGCGAAGAGGGTGTGTTATGGCTCACAAAATTATTTAATGAAATCTTACGAACCAAGAAAATGCCGGATGAGTGGAGAAAAAATACTTTAGTTCCTATTTATAAGAATAAATGGGATATCCAGAATTGTGCAAACTATAGAGGAATTAAGTTAATGAGTCATACAATGAAATTGTGGGAAAAAGTGATTGAACATAGATTAAGGTTGGAGACGGATATCGTTGAAAACTAATTTGGATTCATGTCAGGAAGGTCTACAACAGAAGCGATTTGTTTATTAAGGGGGCTAATGGAAAAGTATAGGAGCAAGGGAAGAGATTTGCATATGGTCTTCATTGATTTGGAAAAAGCGTATGACCGGGTACCAAGATATGTACTTTGGAAAGCCTTAGAAAAGAAGGGGGTGAGGGTTGCTTATATCAAAGCCATTTAGGACATGTATGAGGGGGTTACAACCAATGTTAGAACGCCTGGAGGTGTTACAAAGGACTTTCCTATAAGGATTGGACTACATCAGGGATCAGCGTTGAGTCCTTATTTGTTCAACCTAGTGATAGATGTTCTAACTGAGCCTATAAATGAGGAGATCCCTACATGCATGCTTTTTGCGGATGATATAGTTTTGTTGGTTGAATCCAGAGAAGATATTAATTCTAAACTTGAGATATGGAGACGGACTTTGGAATTGAGGGGCTTTCGTCTTAGTAGGAACAAAAATGAATATATGCATTACAAGTTTGATAAAGGACAAAGCCAAAGGGATGTGGAAGTTAAATTGGGAGGGCAAGTCAGCCCACAAGTAACAAAATTTAGATATTTGTGATCAATTATACAACAAAATGGTATAAATGGAGAAAAGCTACTGGAGTTATCTGTGATCGTAAAGTACCTGATAAGGTAAAATGAAAGTTCTATCGGACTGCTATAAGACCAGCAATGCTATATGGTAGTAAATATTGGGCTTTAAAGGGACAACATGAGCATAAAATGGGAGTCGCTGAGATGAGGATATTGAGATGGATGAGTGGTCATACAAGAAAAGACAAGATTCGTAATACTCGTATACGTGAACGAGTGGGAGTGGCTCCTATTGAAGAAAAAATGGTACAAAATCGTTTGATGAGGTGGTTTGGACATATTCAGCGTAGGCCTTTGAGTGCTTCGGTGAGAAGGGTGGATCAAGCAGGATGGAGTCCTATTAGACGAGGTTGAGGAAGGCCGAAACGAACGCTCAATGAGGTCATAGAGAGAGACCTTCTAATTAATAATATATCGAAATCTATGGTTTTTGACAGAGCACAAATGGCGTCGTGCGATCCATGTAGCCGATCCCAACTAGTGGGATAAAGGCTTTGTTGTTGTTGTTGTTGTTGTTGAACCTGATCATAAATCATGGATTTCGAAGCAAACTTGAACAACTAATAAGAGCATAGACTAATTAAGGAATGAACTTACATTGTCAAAAAGTACTCTATAAGCATTTAGATCATAATACAGCGCACGTCCTTTGCTTGCACAATATTCTAGCGCTTGGGCGATGTATAAAGCAACTCTTAGTCGCATTTGCCATTTCATGGCCATTGTTTCCCCTGGATAATCATTCAATTAAGTGTTTGGTGAGGTAAATAAACAATATTTAACAAGATTGTACCAAACTAAAGAATAAAAAGATTAAAGTTTGCGCGCATACACACACACACTAAAGAATAAAAAGATTAAAGTTTGCGCGCATATATATATATATATATATATATATATATATATATATATATATGAAGATAGAAAGTATTCAAGAGCTATTGATGGTATATAAGATTGCAGCAATCAGCATGTAGTTGGCTACGAGTGAGTGTTCCTATAAACTTTGGCTCTATAAAACTAGATTTTGTGTTATTATAGTAAAATTAATGGAGATGTTAATCAAAGAATATAAGCTGAGTGGTTCAAGTGGAGAAAAGCTATTGAAGCTATCTATAATCACAAAATACTTAATAAACTTAAAGAGAAGTTTTATTGAACTGTTTTATGACTAAAAATATTATACAATAGTGAATGCATGTTAGGCTTTAAAGAGATAACATGAGCTGAAAATGGGGGTAATAGAGGTGAGGATATTAGTATGGAAGTGTGGTACAGTTATATGATAAAAGACTGAGATTTGTAATATAATAAAAATATAAGAGGAATATCTGGTGTGACGTCTATTGTAGAAAATTTAATAGAAAATTATTTGAGGTAATTCGAATATGTAAAAAATAGGTTATTGGAAGCACGAACCAACTAGAAAACATGGACTATTCTGGAAGGGCAGAAAAATGCCAAAGAGAATGCTAAATGAAATTATTGAATAGGATATTTTGAATAATAATTTATCTAAAGATTTTGTTATTGATAGAGTAAAGTGACATTGTGCGATCATATAACTGACACTGGGATGAGGGATGAGGCTGCTTGTTGTATTAGATAAATAAGAACAGTATTTAAGCCTATTATAATGGAACAAAATTTGTAGCTTGCTGTGCACTTACAATGGAACAAGTGTGTTGCTAAAGTATCATTGGGCATATATTCAGCAACAAGTAACCTCTCGTCACCATCACTGCAGCATCCAAGTAGACTTACCAATCTTTCATTCCTTAGATGACTAATTTTCCTGGCTTCTGCCTGAAAGGCCAAGAAAAGAAAATATTGCTAAAATAACAAATAATGAAAAGTCATGCTTCAATAGAAAACCAGATTACCTATCATGTGGAAAATAAAAATCCAAAATGCTGAAAAACTATTTCAAGAGACAACATGTGTAAAATGTAAATCCTAAATGCCATAAATCAAGTCGATTACTATGATGCTTCCTAGTTTATGAACCAGTAATCATCCTGCGCCCATATTTTAAATGGAAAAGGAAATACACACACATATGTATGTATGTAAAGCTAGAAAATGTGATGTTTAGCACATGATATGATATAGCTCAATGAAACTAAATAACAACAACAACAACAATGTTGATGATTACGAAGATGCTCCATGAAGCTTAAAGAGAATATATGCCATTTCTTTTTAGGTGATGCCTACTTATATCAATGTCAAGATAATATATATACGCGTGCGAGCACACGGAATTTAAGTAGCTTGTACATTTGGATCTACTCCATCAGATCAGCTAGTATGAAGAATCTAGTTCGAAAATAAACATTTGAATCCTTCTTCAAGTTTTTACTTCAAAGTCTTTTGCAGTCTAGATGTAGAAAAGGAAATTTTGGTAAACTATACAATCCTAGGCGAAATAAAATCTTAATCAGGAAATGGAGAGAAATAATCAACGTAAAGGACAAGTTGATTTCATACAACCATGCACATTTAAGTTTGATTTGATAAGAGTACATACTTACCAATTTTAGATAAAGAAACACAAACGCAGAAGATTTAAAGAGAAAGCTTCACCAAAAATTGAAACTTAGAGTCACTTATATATATATATATGCTTACTGTAAATTGTCGGGCATCAGGCCAAGCCTGCTTATTGAACCGTTTGACAGCCATCAGTGTTTGATTTTCCATTTTCCCTTTATAAACCAAATTTGGAGCATTTTCCCCTTGTTCAGAAACTATATTTTCAACAGCAAATCCAGAAGTAGCCTTGATGAGCTGATGAATTGTGAACTCTTGAAATAGTGGCACATGAGTGGTCTCACTTTTCTTTTCATTTTCTGAACACAAGAAATAAAAAATCAGTGATTGAAACCACTCTCATCATAGGAGAAAGAGAGATGTACATACTGATGATTCACGACAAAAGGGGGAAAAACAGTAGATTAGTGACGGAATTAGATGATTTGGTCACCAAATAGACTTTAATTGATTAATTAGCGACGAAATTCTGTTGCTAAATCAGTTTAGCAGTGGAATTCCATTGCTAATTGACTGCTTTTTTAGTAGCGATTAGCCGGCTTAGAAATCCTTTTTTAACCGGTGTATGAAAAAACCCTTTTTTGTACTAGTATCGGTAAACTTACTGTCAATGTGGTCCTCAGGCAATAATGGACCTCTTTGCTCTATGCCAGAGCAGCATGCTGAGAGCTTGGAAATATTACAACCCATTATAAACCTAGAATACATTAATAATTACCCATAAGTGAATTTAGATGCTTCAAATTTTTAGCCAAAACTTGTTCAAAATAATATATCTAGCGTCTGTTAATAAAAGTATTTTTCCATACATGACTTTAGTTTAGACGCCTCAATTCTTTTTCTTTTTATTAGTTAAAGAGTTAGGCACTAATGACATGAGGTTATAAACAAGATCAAACTCACGATGCCTCAACAAGGCTATTATCATATGTATCAAATTTTTAGCTATCACTGTTCTGCTGCCTAAGTATATCATTTTGATTTCCCAGAAACGCTTGCATTAAATAGAAAAAAAAATTATCTAGTAGGTTAGGAGATTAACAAAGTCAAGATTTTCACAATTGAATGTCTCTTTAAGCCCCCAATTTAGGTTCCTGAAACAGTGAAAAAAGTACCTGAAGCAAACACCGAACAATTAGAACAGGATTGAATAATATTCAACATTATTACAGCAAATTGAAAAACCATCCTTTGTTCCGGCGAAACAATAATAATTGTTCAATTCAACTCAACAGTGCTTCCCCGAATTATTAACTCGCAAACATAAAAATACCTCTCTGAATATCAAAGCCTATTAGAGAAAAATCAATGTGTTAGTCTATTAAAATAACACCTAATATTAAAATAACACAAAAATTTAGCATACCTCTTTCTAAACAACCGATCGATGAACTTGTTCTGGAGAATTCAGAGACTTCAAGTAACAGGCATGGAGTACTGCACATTTACATTAAAGCAAACATGGTATTTAAAGAAAAATGGGAGCAAAACCTGAGCATCAAAACAGAACTGACGGTTTTGCACTAGCTGGTTTCAGTCCCGAAAGTAGGAAATTTTTCGTTTTCTTCTTGTGATTTGAGCGACTGTTATATGAAATTGTCAAATTTAGTCATAATGAAAGTTAGTTTCGGTGAGTAAATTGGGCCTGAATTCCTGGTTGTCATCTTCTGGTGTTTATGTCCTTGAGCAAACTGAAAGTTTCAAAATTACACACAAAACTGCTAGTGAAAAAACATCTTATTGTCCTAGTTTCATAATGGTGTTGCCGACCAATTCATCTGTTTTCGTCATGGTATTGACACCTGCCACATAGTATTGACACTTGGAATGACTCGGGTTGACTTGATAAATTGTTGGTGACCATGTCTCCAAATCGGTCCAGAATTGAGTGAATCGGATCAACATGGTTTTGACTCAGTTCAAACCATTGAATTGACCGGTCAAGCGGGTTGGTGTTTATGTTTCTCCCCCCTCCCAAAACGCCTAAAAGATGTCATTTTTTTGTAATCAACCAAATGAATTAGAGAACCCCCATCGCGATGTACCCAGAAGATCAGCGGGGGAAATAACTCTTAAGATTGTTGGTAAAGAATAACAAAATAATACTTGGCTCAAAATTGTTTGTAAGGAATATTGTTCTCAAGAGTTATTCTTCAAACCTCTCAATTGAATAAAAAGTGGTACTCTTTAGAATTAAACGAACTATTTCTATAAGGATATATGGTAATAGAATAGGTGGAAGATAAAATAACTCAGTAAGAGATAATTGAGGTTTTTTATTCTCTTGAACTTATGATGTGACGATTAAGGTATTTATAGACAATGAATTGTTATCTTGAAGTGGTGTTTTTTGAAGCACTATACTTATTCAATTAAAAGTTATAACTACTTGTTAAATTCATAAACCATGTTGATTTATTAACCCGCATAAATTCTTTAATTTATAAGAACATGACTTTTCAAAACACATCTCCTCATTTTAAACATTTCAATAATATTTGAGAGACTCTTTGACACGCCCTACATAATATTTGCAACACAATGACCAATTTGATTTTTAGTACCTCAACCTTCTACTGACAGACAAAGACACCTCACTTGTTAAATTCATAAATCATGTTGATTTATGAACTAACATAAATTCCTTAATTTATAGGAACATGACTTCTCAAAATACATCTCCTAATTTTTAATATTTCAATAATATTTGAGAGACTCTTTAACACACCCTACACAATATTTGCAACACAATGACCGGTCTATTTTTTAGTACTCAACCTGCTTCCACCGACATAGATGCTCTTATTCTTGGCGCTTTTTCACATCTCGCAAATTCTGCAACCATTTCCTTCTCAAAAATGGGAAAGTTAATGTATAATTAATAAAATATTAGGTCAGTTGATTCTGAATTCATGCATCACAATTTAATGAACAATACTTATAGAGAAAATTTTAGATTACTCGGATCAATAAAATCTGACACCAATAATAATACTTGAATGGCACATTAATTATTGTAAGATGTAATTTCTTAATTTTTTTATACAAGTTGGATCCAAGGTGTAATATCCCGAATTTTGGGACTAGTGGCATAAGATTAAGCCTGGATTAAGTGGACTGCTAGACCCCGGTTTAGCAAATGTCCCTATGAGGCATGTTTAAATTCCCCAAAAATTCTTTTATATCCTTGGATATTAAATGAATTATATTGGTAAGTTAAAGACCTCGGGGAATAACAAAACGAAGGGATTGGAAGTCACACATAATAGAGTAAAGTAGAACACAAAGTAATTTTGCCACCGGTGAAATTCCCTGTATGGCAGTGATGATTGTGTGACATGTTTCGATGGGTAAATGATGGTGAAAAGTTATGAAACTTTCCAGAATTAAAATAGACTTATCAAGCTTCAATTTGATAGGTCATATAAGTAATTTGGAGTTGTACACAAAGAGAAATGAATTTTTGAAGTTAGCCCAGTGAAATTAATTATTTTCTGGGACAATATTTAAAGATTAAAATTCTGGGAAGAATGAACTTCCAATTGGCCAAAGGTTATATTTTTCCTTAAAACTAGACTCAATAAGGGTCGCATAGCCTTTGGAATCACTCCAATTGGATATTTTTACAATTAGATATGAATTTTCGAAGTTAATGAAAATTCTGCAGAATTTGGTATTTTATGCGAAAATTCAAATTATGGGCGAATCAGAGGCTGACACGTGGCAGTTGAGAAAACTGACCCATTTAATCATTAAATCACCATCTTCCTCAGCCATTTTCCGTGAAAAAAACACAGAGAAGAGAGAGAAGGCTATGGAGAAAGAGAGGAAATAAAATTCCTTCCTCCGAAACACTGCCGAAACGGCATCCTCTCTCAAAGTACCCTTCAGTAAACTTCTTCTACTCATCGAGATCTTCATTCCTATGGTTTTGGATTTTCATTTGGAGGTGTTTGGTACCGTCTCACCGGCCGGGGTATTGCCGGAATTCCAAACCGTTTGTGGAAACGAGTAAAGGTAAGCGTAAGCTTCCTTTTTAACCGATTGGTTTGTCGTTTGGATGAGTTTTGGGAAGGTTGGGTACTGTTCATTCTGGTTTAAATTAGTGTTTTGAATGGCTAAATGATGTCCAATGGATGTATAAATAGCTAATCACTTGATTATGAGTAGTAAGGAAGTGATTAGGCAAGAGAAATCGAAGAAACAACAAACTCTTTCTGAGAATATAATTTTCTTCTGTTTCTGCCCTGTACTTTTCGTGTAGGAGGAGTTGGAATTTGATAATTTTGATGCTTCCATTGGCTTTAGAAGGAAAAATTGTGTAGGTATGCAAGTGTTCATGATTTTTGGATGCTTGTATACGAATTGGGAATTTTTGGAAATTGATGAATAAATGCTGTGTAATTCATTGTCTGGAAGCAGTGTTGTTGTGCGCGTGTTTTCAATGGGAAAACCTTGTCTAAAAGTTCTACAACTTTCCAGTCTAAAATTAGAGACATAGACCTTTAATTTGATAGGTCATAATGGTTAATTGGACAAGTATGCCAAGAGATATGAATTGTTAAATATATGCCCTGTTTTCTGGAAAGAATCTGAAACAGTTGGTGTTTGGAAAATTTCTGGGAATGGTGTAGTCGTGGCGTTTAAAGTCGAGTATTTTTATGTAAAACTACACTTAAAGGGATTCAAATAGAGCTTTAAACCACCTCAATTGGAGTTCTATAGAATTAATTATGATTTTCCAAAGTTTGGTCAAAAATGCTGGTAGATTGAGTACCATGCGAATTGAGTAAGAAATTGGCCAAATATAATTGGAATGAACTCCAAGGGTGAAAGTAAGCCTATAGGGCTAATGTGGGCCATTGGGTATTCACTTTTCATGGCTCTAATGATGTTATCACTTGCCTAGGGCCATGAAGTGATAAAAAAGAGCAATGGTTGGCGGATCAAGAGACAAGAAGAGAAGGACATAAAGTCAAAGAGGTAGTGAACTTACCTTTTCTGCATGTATGTGATATGTATGTCTTGCATTGATTATGTGACTGCTTTGCCTATTTGTGTGGAACATGTATGATTGGTTGAAGCTCTGTTATATTTGTGCAATGGCCATATGCATGTCATAACATCGAGCATGCAGTATGTCATTATGTTGGCATGAAATAGTGTAGGCAAGCATGTCATGCATTCATATATATCTGGCATGCATAGTAGTAATGTTTGCTACTGAGATTCTCTCGAATCTCACTCCTCCCAAACAACCATTCAGACAGGTGAGCATTGGAAACGTGCTGAGATCAGAAAAGAGGTATGCACGAAGAGGACTGTTGCTGGTTGTTTGAAGGTCTGTAAATATTGTGTAAACCCCTGGTGGGGAAAATTTTGTATTATAATCAAGCAATATTGTATTAATATTATCAGTATATTCATGCTATTCCTGTGTGCCCACTGAACTACGCATTGCTACTCTGAGTAAGGTCAGTAATAAGGGATATATGAGGCGGGTCGTCACAGTTGGTATCAGAGCAAGCGGTTCTGGCAACAGGATAGTATACTGATATGCTTGATTATAACGTGACAAAAACAACGAAGTGGATTACTTCGGCTAGTTCACAATTAAGCCCAATGAGCAGTATAAGATTATCCTGGATCCGTTGGGTAAGGCCAAAGTGTGAGCCTCATTCTATAGTAAGATCACCAATGGGCTGACTAGAGTCGGACAGATAAGTCACAGACAACCTTATGGACTTTTGGGAGCATATTACTGGGTATGTGTCAAAGTACATCTACCAATACTAATATGCGGCCTAAGCATAGTATTTTGATGCCCAGAGGCGGTGGGCATAATGGTTTGGATAAGGGCAGCTATGGGGTACCGGTAGTCAAAAGCAGCTAAAGCCGGTATCTTTATATTTACATGAGTACACAAAAGTTAAGCGTGTTCAACCCAGGAAAATCTCGGGATGGGTGACCTCCTGGGAAGTACCTTGAAAATCTCAAATCTTTTGATTAAAGGTTTGGGATCGTGATTAGAGGTTCTTAGATGATCTAAGAAATGATGAGAGATATGGAGATGATAAAGTAAGTGTTAATCTTTAATCTAAACCCTTTCTGTTGCAGTGAATACTGCTCAGATAAGTTGATTTGATGGGGTTATGGAAACTCAAGGCATAGTGATTGTTTTGAGGTTTCTCTATATTAAGTAATGATCCTCAGTAACCCATGGGGTTAAAGTCATATAGGCATGATATACGGTGATGCATGATGAGTGGTGATTATGCCGTATGTCTATCCTAGAGGATTTGAATTGATGATACTGAAGGTTGAGGATATGATTGAATCAGATCCAAGCTTAAATGGTACTTAGGTCAGAATGTGAATAAGGTTACACTAGGGTTTTATTCCATGATGAGAGTCTAAACCATGTGAACCTTATAGATGATGATGGACCTTCAGTAATTGTTTGAGGATATTACCTGAAACCGTAGAGGTTAGAATATGCGCTATTGATTTTGATTCTTAGCGTGCCTATTGGGTATGATTGAGGAAAGTGAATTTTCAGATTTATGTGATGTTGAGGTTCTAAGAGTTGAACCATAAACTGAGAATCAAATGTCATAGTTGAATTGATTCTTCAGGAAGTTAAGATAGCCTGAGTGGCTTGAGGTACTAGCATATAGTACATAATTGTGTATGAGGTTATTGGAGGTTGCTAGTTGCTAATCTAGCATAGGGAAAGATCTTGATCATAGAATATTCCCTTAAAATTGTGATGATTGCCTGGAGCTGGACTGATATTGAAAGTCCATATTAAATTACCCCAAATGAGATAGCAGATTACAGAACTGCTAAGGAAGAAGGACCTTATGAGATTTAGATCCCGTTATAATGATGCTTCCATTCAGAGGCGACCAACCGGACAGAGCTACTTATAGAGGATTCTGATCAGAAAGGGCTACCTACAGGGAGTTCTAATCGGAAAGGGCTACCTATGGGGAGATCTGATTGGAAAGGGCTACCTACAGAGGGTTCTGACCGGGGGGGCTGACCAGGTGTATGGGCGCCTGTGTGAAGCATCGAGTCCAGTACTGTAGTGTGAAGCCACCATGACATCGAACTATAGTGTGTAGCCACCGTGACGACAAACTGTAGAGTGAAGCCGCTGTGACGTTGAAACTGTAAAGTAGAGCTACGGGGACGTCGACTCTTAATAGTGGTATCTTATAATGAGTCTTCTATCGCATAAGTTTCCTTGAGAAGAAGGGTCGGGTGACCCAGTAAATTGTCATGGGGTGCTCCAGTGCCGAATGATGACAGAGATTAAGGAAAGCTACTCTTGCTCTCATATCCTGTGTAATGGTTCTGCATGTATGTGTTTACCATCACGTGTATTCGTGTTATGAATATACGGTAGGGAGTAAGACCTTTTGGGCCAGCGTGTCCTTAGGCAGTCAGACCTGATGGGCGGAGGCCCGAGGCGGTAAGTCCCGTAATGCCTCTGGCATAGGGGTGATTCCCTGGGCAGTAAGACCTGATGAGCATTCAGAATTTGCGGGGTGGTTGCCCGGGGCCTATTGCGCGGGTGGACGCCCAGGCCATAGAGATTCATATTTTGCACGAGCAGTCATCCGGGGCCTATTGCGTGAGTAGACGCATTGCGCGGGTGGACACTCGGGGCCATGGAACTCATGTGATGCACAAGTGGAATCCCGGGGCCTATTGCACGGGTGAACACTTGGGGCCGAATGCTCATGTGATGATTGTTGTGATGATGGTTTGTTTAGCATGCTTCGTGAACATTACATAAGAATGAGAATGAGATGAGTAGCAAGAGATGGAGCCTGAAATGAGAAGTTGGTCGGATGTCCCGTGCGACTGCAGCGTGAGCCGAGTGCCGTTGTAGTGGGCCTAGTGGGGCAGTCCGTTATATAAAAAGTTGAGCCCGTGGATGGGTGGAAGTTGGTCGGATGTCTCGTGCAACTGCAGCGTGAGCCGAGCGCCGTTGTAGTGGGCCTAGTGGGGCAGTCCGTTACATAAAAATCATACCAGGGTTTGAGAGCGCAGTTTTAGTGGCGAATGTTGCGTGCTTGATACCTTAAGAGGTTGCCTTTAGAGCATAATGGGAATGATTATCCTATAAGCTTGCTGCACTCAGGCCTGGTGAGCCAGGGGGTGTAGGCCAGACTCCCGTGCGGCTGCAGAGGGCGCCCAATGAGGGTAGCTCTGCAGTGGGCCTAATGGGAGGGCTGTATTCAGCAAGAATGATGGACGGTATGTCCTAAGGCCATAAGACCTAGTGGGATAGTGAATCCTTAGGCTGGAAAAATGTGAGATATGATTAAGCATGAAGCCGAGTAGAGGCTTGAGGCAATAAGACCTAAGATGCAAGTTTACATAGGGCAGTACCTTGGGCTATAAGACCTATATGTCTAAGTGCTGAGGTTGTTACCTAGCATCGTGACATGGACTAGTGCGTCCAAAATATGCCATGAAGATGGCAGAATATATAGATTGTACTGGATTGTAGCAGAGGCAGTAAGCCTAAGATGCCTATGGCATAGAGGGTGAATCCCTAGGCTGTAAAGCCAGAATATCCAGCGTCTTGGAAGTTGAATAAGCCATAAGGCTTGATGTGCATACAGTATGATATGGGTGAATCCCAAAGAGGCCGTAAAGCCTAGTATGCATAAAAGATGATTCGAGATAGTCTCAAAGGGGCAGTGAGGCCTAAGAAACCAAACGCTGTGAGGTTGGACTAATGAGTCCTGTGTGAGTGCTACATACTAGGTACAAAATGAATGAAAGTACTACATAGTGAGTACAGAATGAAAGAATTAGAATGTGAGAAAGATAGACTAAATGTCTAGAAATGGTTCTCCGAGGTACATATAGTACCATTTAATGTCGAAATTTCGAGGACGAAATTTATTAAACGGGGGGAGAACTGTAATATCCCGAATTTTGGGACTAGTGGCATAAGATTAAGCCTGGATTAAGTGGACTGCTAGACCCCGGTTTAGCAAATGTCCCTATGAGGCATGTTTAAATTCCCCAAAAATTCTTTTATATCCTTGGATATTAAATGAATTATATTGGTAAGTTAAAGACCTCGGGGAATAACAAAACGAAGGGATTGGAAGTCACACATAATAGAGTAAAGTAGAACACAAAGTAATTTTGCCACCGGTGAAATTCCCTGTATGGCAGTGATGATTGTGTGACATGTTTCGATGGGTAAATGATGGTGAAAAGTTATGAAACTTTCCAGAATTAAAATAGACTTATCAAGCTTCAATTTGATAGGTCATATAAGTAATTTGGAGTTGTACACAAAGAGAAATGAATTTTTGAAGTTAGCCCAGTGAAATTAATTATTTTCTGGGACAATATTTAAAGATTAAAATTCTGGGAAGAATGAACTTCCAATTGGCCAAAGGTTATATTTTTCCTTAAAACTAGACTCAATAAGGGTCGCATAGCCTTTGGAATCACTCCAATTGGATATTTTTACAATTAGATATGAATTTTCGAAGTTAATGAAAATTCTGCAGAATTTGGTATTTTATGCGAAAATTCAAATTATGGGCGAATCAGAGGCTGACACGTGGCAGTTGAGAAAACTGACCCATTTAATCATTAAATCACCATCTTCCTCAGCCATTTTCCGTGAAAAAAACACAGAGAAGAGAGAGAAGGCTATGGAGAAAGAGAGGAAATAAAATTCCTTCCTCCGAAACACTGCCGAAACGGCATCCTCTCTCAAAGTACCCTTCAGTAAACTTCTTCTACTCATCGAGATCTTCATTCCTATGGTTTTGGATTTTCATTTGGAGGTGTTTGGTACCGTCTCACCGGCCGGGGTATTGCCGGAATTCCAAACCGTTTGTGGAAACGAGTAAAGGTAAGCGTAAGCTTCCTTTTTAACCGATTGGTTTGTCGTTTGGATGAGTTTTGGGAAGGTTGGGTACTGTTCATTCTGGTTTAAATTAGTGTTTTGAATGGCTAAATGATGTCCAATGGATGTATAAATAGCTAATCACTTGATTATGAGTAGTAAGGAAGTGATTAGGCAAGAGAAATCGAAGAAACAACAAACTCTTTCTGAGAATATAATTTTCTTCTGTTTCTGCCCTGTACTTTTCGTGTAGGAGGAGTTGGAATTTGATAATTTTGATGCTTCCATTGGCTTTAGAAGGAAAAATTGTGTAGGTATGCAAGTGTTCATGATTTTTGGATGCTTGTATACGAATTGGGAATTTTTGGAAATTGATGAATAAATGCTGTGTAATTCATTGTCTGGAAGCAGTGTTGTTGTGCGCGTGTTTTCAATGGGAAAACCTTGTCTAAAAGTTCTACAACTTTCCAGTCTAAAATTAGAGACATAGACCTTTAATTTGATAGGTCATAATGGTTAATTGGACAAGTATGCCAAGAGATATGAATTGTTAAATATATGCCCTGTTTTCTGGAAAGAATCTGAAACAGTTGGTGTTTGGAAAATTTCTGGGAATGGTGTAGTCGTGGCGTTTAAAGTCGAGTATTTTTATATAAAACTACACTTAAAGGGATTCAAATAGAGCTTTAAACCACCTCAATTGGAGTTCTATAGAATTAATTATGATTTTCCAAAGTTTGGTCAAAAATGCTGGTAGATTGAGTACCATGCGAATTGAGTAAGAAATTGGCCAAATATAATTGGAATGAACTCCAAGGGTGAAAGTAAGCCTATAGGGCTAATGTGGGCCATTGGGTATTCACTTTTCATGGCTCTAATGATGTTATCACTTGCCTAGGGCCATGAAGTGATAAAAAAGAGCAATGGTTGGCGGATCAAGAGACAAGAAGAGAAGGACATAAAGTCAAAGAGGTAGTGAACTTACCTTTTCTGCATGTATGTGATATGTATGTCTTGCATTGATTATGTGACTGCTTTGCCTATTTGTGTGGAACATGTATGATTGGTTGAAGCTCTGTTATATTTGTGCAATGGCCATATGCATGTCATAACATCGAGCATGCAGTATGTCATTATGTTGGCATGAAATAGTGTAGGCAAGCATGTCATGCATTCATATATATCTGGCATGCATAGTAGTAATGTTTGCTACTGAGATTCTCTCGAATCTCACTCCTCCCAAACAACCATTCAGACAGGTGAGCATTGGAAACGTGCTGAGATCAGAAAAGAGGTATGCACGAAGAGGACTGTTGCTGGTTGTTTGAAGGTCTGTAAATATTGTGTAAACCCCTGGTGGGGAAAATTTTGTATTATAATCAAGCAATATTGTATTAATATTATCAGTATATTCATGCTATTCCTGTGTGCCCACTGAACTACGCATTGCTACTCTGAGTAAGGTCAGTAATAAGGGATATATGAGGCGGGTCGTCACACAAGGGCTTATCAAGATCAGAGTATACCTTCAAATTCATAGTATATTCTTGTTAATTAATTGGTCTAATTTTTTTAATGTATAAATAGTAATGTTAATGCTCTCTCAAGTCTTTATTACAAGTTTCAAATTTTTTTGTGTTTCCTTTCTATAAGCTATATGTGAGAGATACCTAAACATTTAATGCATTTTTTTTTTCATTTTCACCCCTAATTAATTATATGACTATCTTATCTTTTTTTTTCTCATTCTTTCTCTTGACTTTTTTTTTACTCATTCTCTCTCCCACTCACTTTTCATAGTTATTGGTTGAGGTGGTAAACAACCTTACCCTCATAAACAGGAGAATACAAGTTCGATTCCTAAGAAGTTCATTTATTAGAAGAGGCGAAAACTCTTTGCACTTTATCTCAAAAGGGAAAACTCTTGATTTCTACCAAAAAGGGGTGTTTGGAGAAAATAATTTCCATTATTTATTTATTTATTATCTTTAACTAATTGTAACCAATCTTTTGATTTGCACATTTATTTTTGAAGCTTATAAAAGGCACACAGTTGGGAGTACTACAAAAAAATACAGGATTAGTGACGGAATTTAACGACGGAATTTTATTCCGTCCCTAATCCCTCACAAATTCCGTCACTAAAATTAGCGACGGAATTTAGAGACGGAATTTTTCCGTCTCTAAATTAGAGACGGACTAGCGACGGAATTACATTCCGTCGCTAAATTCCGTCACTAAAAATTAGAGACGGAATTTTTCCGTCGCTAATTAGAGACGGAATTTCTGTCACTAAATTCCATCTCTAAATATTAGCGACGGAATTTAGAGACGGAATATGTCCGTCGCTAATTAGAGACGGATTAGCGACGGAATGTAATTTCGTTGCTAAATTCCGTCACTAATTTCTGTCACTAAAAATTAACGACGGAATTTAGAGACGAAATTTTTCCGTCTCTAATTAGCGACAGAATTTCCGTTGCTAATTCCATCTCTAATAGTTAAATGTTTTAATAATTCGATTTTTTTCAAAATTATAATTTTTAAAATAATTTAAATTTTAAATTATTTTAAATTTATAATATAATATTAAAATAAATAAATAAAAATTATTAATTCATATTTATTTTTGAAATTAAAATTAAAATATAATATATTTGAATTTTTAATAATATATTATATACAAATAAAATGAAAATTTTATAAATACAAAAAAAAAGATAAAAGATAAAATAAAATAAATAAAAAAAGATATTAATAATAAAAATTTAGGTAGAATATTTACATAAAATAAAATAAGAAAACTAAATTAAAATATTCAATAATATATAAAATTATGTATTTCTATTTTTGTTTGCAAGTGATATATATATATATATATATATGATTTTGCATTTAACTTTCACAGGTTCTTCTTAGCTCAACTGGCAAAGGCACTAGCACACGAGTGAGAGGTCATGGCTTCGAATCCTAACTTGGTCACAAAATTGCAACCAATTTGTGACTTGTGACATGTGGCGCGCGGTGGAGGGTGACACGTGGCGCGCGGTGGAGGATGGTAAGGTGGCGGTGGCTAATTGGTACACGTGGCGGCCGCCAGCGAGGAACATATGGAGGCTCGTGTTGTAGACATGTGGCAATTTAAATTATATATATAAAAAATAATTAGCGATGGATTAGAGAAGGAAAATTTCGTCTCTTATTAGAGACGGAATTTTCCGTCGCTAATTAGTCAATTCCGTCGCTAATTAGAGACGGAATTTAGGGACGGAATTTTTCCGTCTCTAATTAGCGACGGAACAAATTCCGTCGCTAATTCCGTCACTAATATTGTTCCGTCTCTAATCCGTCACTAATTTCCGTCTCTAAGTTGATTAGTGACGGAAATTCCGTCGCTAATTCGCTATTTTTTTGTAGTGGAGTATTTTTTATGGTAAAATTTCCAACTCCTCTTGAATTTGTTAACAATTTTCTTAAAAAACTTTATTTACATAAAAAGTATACATAATATGTAAAAAGTTTTGTAAATATTACCATATAGAGTATTGTACATTTCTTCAAGATTCACAGAACCTAATCTTTACTTTTATGTCTGGTTAAAAAAAAACCATTACTTTCATGAGTCATTCTATCTTAAGTCCTCCCCTATTAATGATTCAAGTCAAGTTATTAAATACATAAACATTCACATGTAATAAATATATCAAGATTCATTCACTTGGAAAAAAGTATATCATAATGTTGAATAAATAGAACTTAATACATGTATTAGCATTTAATGGTCAGAGGCCTGCATAAATAAAGTTTTTAACTAAAGTCTTGTAGATAGAATTTATTGGCTCTTGCGGATTAATCTCTTAAAGAAGACAAACCAAAGTTCAAATTTCGCAAGAAAATGTGTCCACATTTAGAGTTCCACCACATCTCGATAATTATGTCTATATAAAATAAAATCCTATAGAAAGATGAATCAAAGTAAATGAGAACTCTGCCTCATTATATATTTCTCCTCTCTAAACTTTCTGTTGCATTTATCAAATTGCTTATATTTTTTTTAGTTTTATAATAACATGTGATCAACACGAGTATCTGTTGAATTAGTATACAAGTTGAAATGTAGGTCCTATTGGTTCTTGGTCATCTTGTGAAGATGATTTGGTCCAAATTCTTGGTGATGATTTCTTATCCCCACATATGCAGAAAAACTATCAAGGGAATTATAATCTAGCCATTTCAAAGGAGGAATTTATTATTCATGCATGATTGGATATTCCTAACTAATTTTATATTACCATATGCGCTCTAAAATTTGGTCTCTAATTATGTCACAAACTTGATTCATATATATGTCTTGAAGATGAGCAAGTTAAATTTGATAAACACGAAACTTGATAATCATTATCTTATTGAACTATGCCTTCATCTACAGCTCATATGATTTTCATATTAGTTTTAGAATTTCTCCTAATAAAGTTATATATAAATATTGGTACACAGATTATATGGATGTGTCATATACTTGAATATGGGCATACTTCTAGATGCTAAAAGTCCATTAGTACACCTCAACATTGAATGATAATAATTGAAGATCTCGATGCTGTTTACAAACCCTGCTAAAAGTCTTAAAAGTGATAACTTGCATATGTGCAGACTAAGATATACCAATGGTGTTGGATAGCCATCATTGACCAAATGATATCTTTCTAATGAATAATGAAATTATTGTGACAACTATTGTGAAATCAATGCAAATATAAATGAATTGAAAATATACTTTGAGGTGGATGGGGAAAATTCATGGATTGAGTTGAGATAGCACATCCAAACACACGAGCATTATGTACAGTACTTTTCTTGTAACATCTCAAATTTTCAATAAATTACCAAGTAATAATTAAAAGGAACTTGAAGCCCAAACTACTATATGGGATAATAATTGATCATAGAGACTGGCTTTGGATCCCATGATAGTGAGAATATGTCATGTACTATTATGAAAGTTTGGGTTTTGATTGATGAAGGACCAAATGAGGAATATTTTGAGGATCATAAAATGCCAATAAATGCCCAAATAAGTGTTAGAAGTAGGTCTAAGTCATGACCTATGTCTTTGGGTGGATTGGACCTAATTTCAACTCATTTAAAGCCTACCAGACCTTAGTCTTCTAGAGCCTAATAGAGGACATGCGTTTTTCTCAAGGGACCTAGGGACGATGCATTATGCGTCATTGTTCCCAAAATTTTGATGTAGAAAAGTTAGAGCTTTGCTAGGGTTTCGTTATAAGAGCTCCCCAAGTTTCCTAATCGTCAGGTAAGCCTTTCTCATCACAATTCCTTCCCACCTTCTCAAAATTAGGAATTCTAGAGAAACTAAGTTAGGTCTTGAGCATTTCTAGAAGACTGGGTTCTAAAGGCTAGAATCCCAAATTGAAATTATAGAAATGTTAGACCAGCCTAGTCTAACTCTTTGATGACTTTAATTCTCAGATCTTGTTTAGTCTTGACATGTCATTTCCTCCTTGTAAGAAATTATGAGCAACCAAGAAATAAACCACGAATCTAAGAGCAATTTCCCCCAACTCCAGCTTAGAGATATAGGTAACATGGTTCTTATCTATCTTGTTTATCAATAACTGCACATGGGAAATTTGAGAAAAACTCCTGAGTTTAGGAATAGTTTGGAGTAGGTCTGGTATATCTCTCCCTTATCCTTTTTCGAAAAACTTGTGCCTAGTGGGTTTTTTATGATAGGAGCCTATGAATTTTAGGCGTGGAAATTTGAATATGATTGAATATGTGTTAAACTAGAATTTTATGAAAATGACACCTCAGTCTACCAAATGAATGGCTTGCTGAAGCGAGTCAGGACCATACTTGCTGACTCGAGTAATGAAGAATTTTTCCCTGGCGAGCATTAATCTTGCCGAGGCCAATTGTTAAGATAAATTAATGATGAATTATTTCCTTGTACAGGTTTAAGTGAAAGATAGTGTGACTGTATTGCTACATTGGATAATGATATGCTCAAGTGGTTATGATGAGAATTATTGTAATATGCCCCATGATAATGCAGATAGCATGTTAGTATGTGATTGATAACTATAGTATGCTTAATTACGTATAGTGGATGGTAACCATGGTATGCACTGTTAACTGATAACTCCTACCTGAGAATTGTATATGTTGAGAAAGGTGTATGGAGATTTTATTATGTATATGTGATATTAATCCACATAGCATGCCACTAGGTTTATTTCTATGTACCCTAGCTGGCAATGAATGATAGGGAAGTACTCCTTGATGCAGCACTCTAGTGGCTAACAGGTAGTATTACTGAAGCACCGTGAAGTATTCACTACTAGAGGAACCAATGGCCCTTGTGTGCTATGTGGGACATTTTCCAGTCCATATCACACTTTTGGGGAGCTTGTTAGTAATTACAGTATGATAAGTTAAATTAGCCCATGATTTCAGTTGGCAAAAATAAAGAGGACATAAGAATGGTCAGGGGTTTTGAGTTAGAGAAAAAGAATACAGGTACATGTGATATACAGTGCAAAATAGGCTTTTTAGATCACATCATTTAGACCAGTTATTGCGGATAAGGTCTAAAAGAAACGCGAAGTGACAATTCCGTAATTAAAATCAATTTCTTAGACCGCTTGTTTAAAAAACCGGTCTAAAAAAACTTATTTAGACCGGTTATATAAACAACCGGTCTAAAAAACAAAATTATTAAAATGAAAAAAATTCACGCTATTATTAAGACCTGTTGATTAAATAACCGGTCTTAAAAGTCAATAATTTAAGACCGGTTATTTAAACAACCGGTCTCAAAAACAAAATTATTAAAATGAATAAAAAAATCACGTTATTATTAAGACCAGTTGTTTAAATAATCGGTCTTAAAAGTCAATAATTTAAGACCTTTATTTAAATAATCGGTCTTAAAAGTCTAATATTTCAAACCTAACCGGCCGCGAAACTCATTTCATCAGCACATTTCATTTCCTTCCCACTCTACTTCCACATCCGCGAACAGCTCAAGTCCAGGATCTCCGGTGATATTCCACCTTATTCTCCGGCCACTGCTCCAGCCTCGCCACCGCTTCCACCTCCTTTTCCATTTTCTGTTGTCTACAGTTTAAAAATACTCCCTCCTTCCCCGTTTGTGTGCCCGTTGCTGCCAAGAAGTCCGCCGTGAGTACCATCATAAAGGCTAGTTGAGCTTCTTATTTCACCAGCCTTTATCTCCCTCCGGCGTGTTTTCCAGCCACTGCAACCCCTCTCCTCCTGCGCCTTAAGCCACGGTCCAAGGTTACTTCAAACAGATAATGTCCCCTATCTCAATCCTTTGTATAAATAGAAATTTAGTATTCACTGTCTATCTAAGAAGAATCTCTACTATAATTGAACTAGAAATTAACACAGAAATGGAGAAAAAAATGACATTTACTCTGATGGAAATTAATTGGTGAAGCTTAATTAACAGTGGCCTGAACTGGTGTGATTTGATTATTTGAGGGTTAGGGTACTGATAATTGCTAGTTTTCATAGTCTATGGAATGCTTAAGTTATTGTGTCAAATTTCCTGGCATGTATGCTCATGAATGACTGATTAGAAAATTGTTACATAATGTTCAGTTAGTTTTGAAACAAAATTTGAGAGGTGATTTGAGGTTTAGACTAAAGCAATTCTTGTGTATGTGGTCTAATTTAAGTCCTGAAATTGCTAGTGTATGTTGATACATTTTCCATATTACTTGAAGAAAATGGAACAGACTGCAATTATATCTTATGCGGAATTCTAATGAAGAATTCTGTTAAACTAGATAAATTGATGAGTGTAACCTTTTCATACTCTCATCATACTCCTGCCTTTTCTAGGGGAGTTAATATACATAAGAGAAGAGAAAAAAAGGTGTTGAAATATATGGATCGTAGTTGGATAAACGCTAAATGGACTAGTGTTGAATATGATAATGGGGTGAGGGATTTTTTAGAATTTGCCAGAAGAAATTCTGGTAATGATGATAGTGGGATGTTCTATTGTTCTTGCGTAGAATGTCTGAATGAGAAGTGACTTAGTGCTACAGATATATATACACATTTAATTTGTGAAGGATTTTGTAAGAGTTATACAGTATGGGTATGGCATGGTGAAGAAATAGAAATTCCAAGCGCAACTCAACAAGGGGGGTCGCCTTTGATGATAATGTCACGGTTCTGAATGATCGGATAGAGGATATTATTCGTGATGTTGGAGAAGAGGCTTTTGAGCAATCATATGCATATGGTAATATGTGCAGTGATGCAGAGAAGCCGCTGTACCCGGGGTGCACAAAATACCAATTGTTGAAAGCTATATTGAAATTGGTAAGCTTGAAAGCACGACATGGATGGAGCGATAAGAGTTTTTCAAAAGCACTTGAGGCCTTCAAGGACATGATTTTAGATGATAACATGCTACCTTGCCGATACTATGATGCTAAGAAAATACTGTGTCCACTAGGGGTGAAGTATAAAAAGATCCATGCATGCCCTAATGATTGTATATTGTACAGAAAAGAGTATACAGAGAAAGAGCAGTGTCCGATATGTGAAACCCCCAGGTACAAATCAAATAAGGCCCCTGCAAAAGTGTTGTGGTATCTTCCTATCATACCGAGGTTCAAACAGCTATTTTCTAATGAAATTGATGTCAAAAATTTAAGATGGCATGCGGATGAGAGGATTTCTGATGAAAAGCTTCGACATCCAGCTGATTCTTCTCAGTGGAAGAAAATTGATCAGTTGTTTCCTGACTTCAGAAAAGAGCCTAGGAATCTTAGGCTTGGGCTTAGCATGGATGGCATGAATCCTTACGGTAGCCTAAGCAGTATACATAGTTCATGGCCTGTTTTGTTGGTAATTTACAACTTATCTCCTTTGTTATGTATGAAATGAAAGTACATCATGTTGTTTATGTTGATTTCAGGACCAAAACAACCCAAAAATGATATAGATGTTTACTTAGAACCCCTGATCGAAGACTTGAAAGAGTTGTAGGATGAAGGTGTCGACGTTTTTGACGCGAACAAGAAGGAGATGTTTAAAATGCGAGCCTTGATCTTTTGTACTATAAATGACTTCCCTACTTATGGAAACTTATCAGGATATAGCGTTAAAGGCCACAAATCTTGTCCTATTTGTGAAGAAGGAACATGCTACCATCAACTTCAACATGGAAGAAAGACTGTTTATCTTGGTCATAGGAGATTCCTTAGACGGGGCCACCCATATCGCAGATTAAAGAAGTCCTTTTTTGGCGGCCAAGAGTTTGAAGATGCTCCAGAGGCTTTGAATGGGGAGAAAGTGTATGAAAATGTCAAAAATATCAATGTCATCTTCGGTAAGACTTCAAAGAGTCGAAATGAAAAATATATATGGAAAAAGAGGTCTGTTTTCTTTAACCTTCCATATTGGCAGAATCTTGATGTCAGACACTGTATTGATTTCATGCATGTAGAGAAAAACGTGTGTGATAGTATTGTTGGGACACTACTCAACATACAAGGATGTTCTAAGGATGATGTTAAGGCAAGATTAGATTTGCAAGAAATGGGAATACGGGCAGACTTACATCCGAGGCCACATGGTAAGAGAACTTTTTGTCCTCCAGCTTCTCATACTTTGTCCAAGGATGAGAAACGAAGTTTTTGTGAGTGTTTACATGGCATCAAAGTTCCCTCAGGGTATTCTTCAAATTTTAAGAAGCTTTTTTCTATGAAAGACTTGAAGTTAGTAGGGCTGAAGTCTCATGATTGTCATGTCTTGATACAACAACTACTCCCAGTGGCTATTCGAGGCATCACCGAATATGATCTTCAACACATATTGACTAGACTTTGTTTCTTCTTCAATGCGATTTGTAGTAAAGTCATTGAGATGGAAATGTTGGATGAATTGGAAAATGAAGGTTACCTGATCTTGTGCCAGCTTGAGAAGCTTTTTGTTCCTTCCTTTTTTGACATCATGGTACATCTAGTTGTTCATCTAGTGAGGGAGATAAAATTGGGTGGGCTTATCTATTTTTGATGGATGTACCCAATTGAAAGAACTATGAAAATCCTAAAAGGATATATGAAGAACCCTAACCGGCCTGAAGCTTCTATTATTCAGAAATATGTTTCTGAAGAAGCTATGGAATTTTGTCAACATTATTTAGAAAATGTAGGACATATCGGCCTTCCTAAACGACATGAAGAAGAAGGGGGTAGGCGCGGGGCTACCGTCAAGAGTGTGGATCCTGATGAATTACAACAAGTCCACTTGTACATTTTGAATAATATTGATGCAGTTCAAGATTATATAAATGCTCATAAAGAAATTGTATGGAAAGAGAATAGTCGATTGACTGAATAAAGGTTAATTAGGGAGCATACCAGGACTTTTGCACATTGGTTTAAACATAAGGTTGACGAAGAAGAATGTGTTTCTGATACAATTAAATGGCTAGCACGTGGTCCTGAGTTTGATGTCATAAGTTGGACTTCGTTTGTGATCAATAGGTATACCTTTTACACAAAGTCCCTGGATGATAGGAGCACTGTCCAGAATAGCGGTGTTATGTTAGTAGCTAAATTTATGCACTTCTCTAGTTCAAAAGATAAGAACCCTACATTGGCAGCCATACCTTATTATGGGGTTATTGACGAGATTTGGGTGGTTGACTATGTTAAAATTAAATTTCCCATTTTCAAATGTAAGTGGGTTGATGTCAATAATGGTGTGAGGATCGATAAGTCAGGGTTTACATTAGTTGATCTGAACAACAGAAGTTTTAGAGATGAACCTTTCATTATGGCAGATCAAGCGAAACAAGTGTTCTATATTATTGATCAGGAAAATAAAATGTGGTCTGTAGCTCTCCAAGGAAAAAGGGTCATCGATATTAAAGAGAAAAGTCGTTCAAATTATGATATTCTCGAGACCCCTTCTTTTTCTAGGGGTCTTCCTGCATTGAATGAAGAAGATGAAGCTGATAATGAACACGACACAAGAAATGATCATCGTGAAGGGATATGGGAGGATATCTCTTTATAAATCTACTTTAAATGTTAGCTATCTATTTAAAGTAATTATCGTTATAACTTATATGCATATTATATATATAGTTATTTTATAACTTACTAACTTAACAATTTGTCTTAACAGTACAATGACGGATCCGGTGCATCCTACAACAGAGGATCAGGTGCATCATACAGCAGAGGATCATGTGTCACCTATTACTCAGCACAGTAAGCCTCAGAGTGTCAATCAGGGGCAGTCATCAGGTGAGCCAAGTCACCAGCCCAGACAGAGGGGCAGGACGGCCACACGCTTGAGGGATGTTTCCCTAGTCGGTCGGCCGGGGAGAGGATACCGATCCAGTTCGATCAATACTGGAAACCGATTGGGCCGAATGCCAGTCGCTATATGAGTTTTGTCGGCCTCCTCGCACGGAATAAGCCTAGCATATTGATAGAGGAGTGGAGGAATGTCGACAAAAAGGTTAAGCAGCATATTTGGGACACTATTCAGGTATAAAATTCCCTCTGTATGTTTCTTTTATCAAATTCGTTTCATTATTGTCACTAACTCTTTTGATTCATGAATAATAGCTCACCTACGACGTTCCTCAGCGTAAGATCTTGTATCATGATAATTGAATATTTATTACACTCATTTATATCTCTTGATTAATAAATTTAGATTGTTTAGTAATAAATAATGAGCTTTTATGCTTATTTGGGCTTTGAGTGTTTTATTGGATTTAACATATTTTAATAATAAAAATTCTAGATTTACAACCCTTCTCTATTTTGATCATAACTCTTGAACCAGATATCCGAATGATCTCATTCTTATCTCATGTTTTAGATGATTCAGAGGGAAACAATTGATATGAAGACTTGAAGGGCAGATTCGGACAAGAGGATAGTCAAAACTGCAGTCAATGTTATATGTAATTTTCTGGATTTTTATTGGGCCCAAATTTTGTAATGAAGCACCATTTAGTATTAATTTCCGTTTTGGGCTGAACTGATGGGCTTTGACCCATGTGACAATTAGGTTTTTACTTTGGATAGCTGAAACAATAGAGGAGGACGGATTTTGGATGTTTTGTGGATTAAATTAGAAGTTCTTCATTATCTGAAAAATGTTCTTCGTGTTCTTCGCGTTCTTCGTTCGTTTTTCGGATTTTCCAGCTATGTCCGGCTAAGTTTCTGTGATTGACTTATGGATTGAGGATTCACGTTTCCAATCAGAGGACATACTTAAACCGGTAACGTAACTCGTTTCTATTTACTCTAATCGGATGCGATTTCTGGAATAGTTCGAATGTTTATTTTAATATTCGGATTGGTATATCCCAAGGAAACAGTTTGAATTGGGTTACAGTGATACTGTGTGATCGCACAGTAGCATGCCACGCATACGAACAGAACCTAGACGATTATCTAGTCGAGGTATTTTCTGGATGAATACAGAGATTTCAGTTCGTCCAGAACCAATCACGAGTTCGTATTAATCTTCGTCCGATGATGGTAGGAAACTATGAATCCCAATTCTAGGTCAGTGGTTTAAATCTGTTTGGTCTAGTTCGTTTTTGATTTCTGTCTTTAATCTTAGTTTATTTTTCATTAATAGTTTAATTAAACCCCCCATCGATCATTGTTCGAATGTTTAGACTGCATGTAAATTCTGTGGGAAACGATCCAGGTTCTCTATACTGCAAATCCTTATTGAAACTGGTTATTTTTCGAGAACTCGACAATTCTCGATCATATCACAAGACTATGACGTATTGTTGTGAGCGCTGGAGGAAGTTCAAGACGAATCTGGCCAACAATTACGTGCATATCGAGGTGCCAGCAGGTAAGCCTCGTCCTACTCCTTGTAGCAAGTATTCGTACATCGATGAAGAGACATGGCAGGAGTTTTTTAGGCTTCGGACTACTCCAGAGGCTTTGGTGAGTTAACTTATTTTATACTTTATTTACTTATCTTTTGTCTTTACTGTTTGTAACCTTTTTTCCCATTTTTTATTCACAAGCAAGAAGGCAAAAGGCACAAGAGAGTGGCAGGAAGAATGATTGCCCCCACACAATGTCTCATGGGGGATACGCAAAGGCCGAGAAAGACTTGTTGGCGGCCAAACAGAGGAGATTGGAAGAAGCATCTCAATCCGATCCTTCTGTTCTACTATCTCCACCATCTCCGATACGGTGCAAAGAGTTGTGGTTGCATGCTCGCCGGAAGAGTGGTGGATCCTATACGAGTGACCAATTTCGTATAGTCGGTGAAAAAATTGTAAGTATCGTTGTTCTTATTAACTGTTTAATAAATATGTTTCATTACTCATGTGTGTTTCATTACTCATGTGAATATGTATATCCAGCAGCACCATGACCTGTCTAGCCTAGACAACAAATTTAGGGACGGGTATTTGCCTTGACTCGAGAGGAAGCAAGAAATTCCTAAGAGCTAGTTCAAGGTAAAGTTATTCTTAATGGTAGTGTATTACAAGTATTGTATGATTCATGTGCTAGTCATTCTTTTATTGCTTATGACTGTGTTAAGCACCTAGGATTACATGTGCATAAACTACTATTCGATTTGATTGTATCTACATCGATGGGTGTTAAAACCTTGACTACTGATGTTTGTTTGAACTGTGTTATAAATGTCGAGGGATACGAGTCTACAGTGGATTTGATATGTTTGCCACTTCAAAAACTAGAAATCATATTGGGTTTCGACTGGCTGACAGCTAATAATGTGTTGGTAGATTGTGGAAACAAGATGATTATATATCCTACTCCACGAGAGTCTTGCCATAAAGATATCAATCTGAATTTCCTCTCATTGGCAGAAGCTAAGAAGTGTTTGAGAAGAGGAAGTCAGGGATATGTTGTGTTCTTTTCCGTGCAAGTAAATACGGAAATGGCGTTGAAAGACATTCCCATTGTACAAGAGTTTCCTGAGGTGTTTCCAGATGATCTTAGCGGTATACCTCTAGAAAGAGAAGTGGAATTTACGATTGACATCATGCCTGGAGCCAGATCTATATCTAAAGCTCCATATCGAATGGCTCTAAATACCCACTTCCCCGGTATTATTTGTCAAGAAGAAAGACAGAACTCTGCGGTTATGTATTGACTACAGAGAATTGAACAAAGTAACTGTCAAGAATAAATACCCACTTCCTCGGAATGACGAACTCCTAGATCAACTCTCTAAAGCGAGTGTATTCTCGAAGATTGATATGAGGTCAGGGTATCATTAGCTGCGAGTAAAGGCAGAAGACATACCGAAGATTACTTTTCAAACTCAGTATGGACACTATGAGTCTTAGTGATGCCTTTTGGGGTGACTAATGCACTAGTAGTATTTATGGACTACATGAACTGTATCTTTCGTCAATACTTAGATCAGTTCATGGTAGTCTTCATCGACGACATTTTGATATACTCTAAAAGTAGAGAAGAGCATGAGGAGCATCTGAGGATTGTGCTTGGTATTCTACGTGAGAAGCAACTCTATGCGAAGTTGAGTAAATATGAGTTTTGGCTGTCAGAAGTGAAATTTATGGGCCACGTGATCTCATAAGAAGGGGTTTCAGTAGATCCCAGTAAAGTGGAAGCCGTATTAGATTGGAAGAGGCCAGAGACTGTTGCTGAGATATGCACTTTTATGGGTCTTACAGGCTATTACCAGAGATTTATCTAAGATTTCTCTCGGATTGCCTTGCCATTGACCAAGTTCACGTGGAAAAATCAGTTGTTTGATTGGGATGAATGTTGTGAGAGGAGCTTCATGGAGCTGAAGGAGAGGTTGATATCTGCACCAGTGTTGATTATCCCTGATCCCGAGGAGACTTATGTAGTCTACAATGATGCTAGTAAGTAGGGATTGGGTTATGTCCTGATGCAACAGGGCAGAGTGGTGGCCTATGCCTCTCGACAACTGAAGCCTCATGAATTGAATTATCCCACACATGATTTGGAGCTGGCGGCAATTGTGTTTGCATTGAAAATTTGGCGGCACTACCTATATAGAGTGACTGTTGAACTATACTGCGACCACAAGAGTATGAGATATTTGTATAAAGAGCTCAACATGAGATATCGTTGGTGGATGGAGTTGCTGAAAGATTATAACCTGGAGATTAAGTATCACCCAGGTAAAGCCAATGTTGTGGCTGATGCTCTTAGTCATAAAACGGTGCTGATGGCAGCTATGATGATATAAGAAAAGAAATTGATAGAAGATTTCAGAGATATGAATCTGTCAAATCAGATCCTTTGTGCTGGCTATAGCATTAACTGAGTCGAGAATGATATGAAAGCTGAAATTGCAGAAGCTCAGATGCAAGATGAGTGAGCAAAATCAATCAAAGCAATGATTGAACGAGGAGAGACTTCATATTTTGATCTTTCGCCTGGTGGATTAATTCGGTACAAGCAGAGAACTTATGTTCCACCAAGGGATGAGTTGAGGAAGAAAATTCTCGATGATGCGCATAAGAGTCGCTATACTCTCCATCTAGGATGGTAAAGATGTACTATGATTTAAAAGTCGTATGCTGGTGGCCTGGAATGAAAAAGGACGTGACAAAATATGTAGCACGGTGTCTTACCTGTCAAAAGGTAAAGATTGAGCACCAGAGACCGCCGGGATTACTTCAAAGTCCCAAAATTCCAGAATGGAAATGGGAGAGCGTGACCATGGACTTGGTGGTGGGATTACCCAAAATTCGGAATCATGATGCAATTTGGGTGATCGTGGATCATTTTACGAAGTCAGCGCACTTCATACTGATCAGTGCTAGCTATACTCCTAATAAACTGGCAGAAATATATGTGAAGGAGATAGTGAGACTCTATGGGATACCCAAGAATATAATCTCTGACAGAGATCCTCAGTTTACATCCAAGTTCTGGAGATCTCTGCATGATGCTTTGGGTACTCGGTTGAGTTTCAGTACGGCCTATCATTCGCAAATGGATGGACAGTCAGAGAGAACCATACAGATACTAGAAGATATGCTGAGAGCATGTGTGATGGATTTTAAAGGAAATTGGGATCAATACCTTTCTCTTGTAGAGTTTTCCTATAACAACAGCTATCATGCGAGTATTCAAATGGCTCCGTATTAAGCATTGTATGGGAGGAAGTGTTAGCCCCCTCTCTACTGGACATAATTGTCAGAAAAAAGGTTCTATAGGTCAGATATAGTTGATCATACTACTGAGCAGATCAGAATGATTAAGCAAAGATTGCTTGCAGCCCAAAGTAGGCAGAAGAGCTATGCCGAAAAACGGAGAAGACCATTAGAATTCCAGGTAGGTGATTATGTATTTCTGAAGATATCACCTGTAATTGGTGTCGGAAGAGCAATAAAAGAAAGAAATTAAGTCCTCGCTACATTGGGCCATTTGAGATATTGGCAAGAGTTGGGCCTGTAGCATACATAATTGCTCTACCCCCAAATTCGAGCAGATTACATGACGTGTTTCATGTTTCCCAGTTGAAGAAGTACTAACTGGATCCTCAACATATTATTGAATATGAAAATCTGGATATGCAAGATGACCTCACCTATGAGGCTGAGCCAAAACGGATCATTGACAGACAAGAAAGGAGGCTCAGGCATCGAAGCATACCATTTGTGAAAGTGGTCTAGAAAAGATTATCGCCAAGGGAGGCGACTTGGGAAGCAGAAGAGGACATGCAAAGACGTTACCCTGGATTTATGCCATAAGTGGTGTAGCAAATTTCGGGGATGAAATTTATTAAATGGGGGGAGAACTGTAATACCCCATTTTTCACCAATAGACTTATGTGTATTTGATGTATATTTAATGGAATAAAATGGTGAAAATGATGTGAATGTATTTATGTGAATTTATGGGAAATATTCCAATAGCCGGTTACGCATAAATTGGCCAAATAAGGGTATAAGAGACCGGTAAAGGCCCAATATGGTAACCAAAATTCAAAAAATTTAATGATATGATTAATGATCTTATTTAAGTGTCAAAATGAGGTTGAGCAGAAGAAACGGGCGAAAAATGATTTATTTCGGTAAATAATTAATGCAGGGGCAAAACGATAATTTTGCCAAAAAGTTGAAAATAATTATTTTTCCTCAAATTCCTAATGATTTGAGCTAAATGGGAATTAAAAAGAGCAAAATGACTAATTGATCATCAATTGACTAATTTTGGGGAATTATGTTAAAAAATGGTCAAAAAGTCAATTACTTGGTCAATAAGTTATATGTTGGCACAATGAGATAATTGGAGATTTAGATTTCCCTTGCATTTCTCATGGGATTTTTGGCTGTCAAGAGTGAAGAAAGAGACATTTGGAATTAATTAATGGAATTTAGCATTTTTGGTCCAATGAGAAGGTGACAAGTGTCATGATCAATTAAACCATCTCTTATATCATTAATCTTCAGTCTCTAGCTGCTCATTCACGCACGACCAGAATTTGAAACAGAAAGAGAAGAGCGAGAGCTGAGGCGTGAGGTGAAGGGAGCTAGGGTTCATCTACAAGATCAAGGTAAGGAGTGCTACCTTATGTTTAAAGCTATACATCTCTCTCTATGATCTCTTCTCTTCATCTTCCTACCATTAAAACTCATGATGATCAGCTGAATCAAGCGCAGGTAGAGGAGAGAGAGAAAAAGTTTAGGAGAGAGAAAGTGAAGAAAATCAAGAGATAACTTCCCAAACTTGTTCCTCTTGCTTGATTAAGGTTAGTAGAGTTGTTTTGGGCTTGATTATGGTTCATTTGGTACAAGATAATTCAAGAAAAGTGAAAAAATGTGGAAATGTCCTTAAATCAAGTCCAATGATTGCCTAATCAATTAATATTGCGAGGATAAGTAGAAAGAAGGTGATTAGGCCAAAGAAAACGAGAATTCGACATAACTTTTCTGGGAATTTATTTTCCCTTCATTGTGTTGGACTGAGTAAATGAGTGGGAATTTGACCAATTCGATGCTTCCATTGGCTTCAGGAGGTTGAATTGTATAGAGTTTATTTTGACCCCGAAGTGAGAAACGGCTCGGAGAGCGAAATGACAAAATTGCCCTTTCTAAGCCTTATTTGAGGTCTGTCAAGGGTATTTTTGTCATTTGGGCTTGATTTTGGCCAATTCAAGGTTGGAAAGGGATTCTACATGCAAAAATGTGTAGGAATGGCCTAAATCATGATTTTGGAGAAAATATTGATAATAAGAACCTAAGGGGTATTTTGGTAATTTGGCACCAATAGGCTAAATTTACCAATGATATGAGTTTGGAAAGGTGTGTGGATGAGTAATAACCCCTTTGGTGATGTTTGACAATTTCAGGACTTGATAACTGGTTTGGCCTAAGAAAGTTGTTGCCCGAGCTTGAATCAAGTGGGAGAGTTGCGTAAAGTAGCGACCAGGTAGTAACCGTCTTCATATAACATAGCATGCATATGTGTGATGTGTTATCATCAAACGTCTAAAAATGTTTAGATTATGCGGAGCAATCACCCGGGGCCTATCTTTGCGCGGGTTGATAGTCAGGCAATAATATTCATATTGCACGAGCGGTGCCCGGGGCCTATCTTTACGCGGGTACCCCTCGGGGCCAAGTCCTTGTCTAGCGCTAGCATGGTTTGTGAATTGCATGAAAATGACACTAAATAAAGTTATGATGATTTGATTGATGATTGTATGATGAGCATGCTATATATGTGTTATCTTGTATGTTGTATGTGTTACTACTGAGATTCCCATGAATCTCATTCTTTTCCCAAACAAATCTCCAGTACAGGGAGGAAGCTCGCGGGGAAAAGAAAAGGTAAATGACGATGAATCGAGGCCAAGCAGCGGAAGGAATTAGTTTAGGTTGTCTGGCCTTTTGTTATATATTTTAAGACTCATATGAGCATTTTGGGTTTGTATATGAAGTAGTTGAAGTGTATGATATAAGTGTTGTAAAATGAATTGAGTATGTATGTGCAAGGATGTGAATATGTATATCCAGCAGAGGTATTGTATAAATTTCTAGCATTTTGTGCTACTCTGATAGTCGGTGAGTATTAGCTAATTAGTACTCTACCGTAGTGTTGGAAAAATAAGGTATCACAGACCTCTACAGAAGTGCCATAAGAGATCCCCTCACCTCTTATGGCCATAATAGGTGGTTAGTTTTTTTTAAAATATTATTTTACGTAATTGTTTCTTTTTTTTTTTAACTCAGTGCAATTAAAACCAGAGCAATTTATAATACTAATTGACAACAAAAAAGCAAACCAAAACAGAATGAAATAACACATAGCTAATTCATATGTAATTACAAGGTAATAACAATTGTAATGTACAACTAATTTTAAGAGAATAAACAACACACTAATAGGCAAGAAACAACCTAACATATGTACATAAATTTTAGCTAATATTTTCCTGACCATATATTCACACCATTCCTTAATGATTTCATCCACTTGTTGGTCAGTCAATTGGGCACAATGTTGATCTTCATAATACTATATAAAAATCATGCACAGAACAAATTAAAATAACTAAAAATCAATTTAACCAAGACACTTATGAATTAAATTTAAAACACAGTATGAACTGCAAGTAAAAGAACTTACTTTCGTAGAGACATAATTTAGATGATGAGTAACTACATCTTTCATAAATTTCAGGATGTAATAATTAACCGCAATAATTATTGTATAGTTGGAATGGGCACTAGAACAATACAATGAAATAATTAAGGCAATTTTTAAAGAAAAATTTTTGAATAACAAAATTTGAGAAAATTCATATATAAGTACCATAATCTTCCTCCAGGTATAGGCAGTCACTGCATCACTCCGTTTAGAATAGCTCAATCCAACATTGCTTCTATATGCAGTCAATGCACTAACAAAACAAGTAGTGACTGATAAATTTTGGTTATTCAATAATTACACACGCAAATATTTACATATACACCCATACACTTATCTATTGATTATAATCATCATATCATGCTAGTTCTCTAGATAACCAACCTTTAAAGGATCCAAATAGAAAATGTGGGGGTCTCCAGCTGACACAGGCTGGATCACAATCAAAATCCAATATGTCCTAAAATATTTTAAAAATTTTACTTCGACAATAATGTTATTAGGGGTTGCTCTCCGTATGAACTGGTCCTTAAGATCGTTAATTTTGTATTTCCAAATTACCCCCTATGTTGGCTAAGGAGGTATGTGCTGACAAATATGAATCTATGCACCATTTCCGTGCCCAGTAACAGATCGTGGTACAAGTGCCTTTATAGAAACAAATAATGTCATTAAAACCAAAAAAGTTGAATGATGAATAATAATAATAGTGATAGATGATGATGGCAAAGTACCTAATCCATACGTTAATAGTCATCATAGTAAGCCATCCACAACTAAGCATTTCATTCTGCATACTACCATCGACATGATCCATTATATCTGTATGATAGATTTTGATGTCTAAAGGTATTTCTTGACCTCCTTGGTGGATGAAATCTGGTGCCATTGATGCCAATTATTGTCAATATGAGCCTATTTGTCTGTTGCTTCTGTTGCTGGTTGAGGGTTGGGACTTCTATTGGGTTGCTGAACAATTTGAGTTCTTCCCACACCCTTCATCTCGTTTTCCTTTATGACGAGCATAAACCTACAAAAATCATGAAATTTAATCATGTAGTTTTAGATGGAAGTGCATAGAAAAAGTAGAAGGAATTGTAAATTAACTACCTTTTGAAATGACTCAATTTGACCTATTGGCCATGCAACATAACCATCAACAACATCTTTCATCATTGTCTCTTCATCCTGAGAAGGAATTGGTAGCTTCTTCATTTGTACATACGTCAACCCTTACTCGGAGTGTGTTCATGGGCAATGATGAATTATGTAGTGTATAATTGTCGGTATTATAGGCCATGCCCATAGCAACCATGTGCTTAAAATATTGATCAACATGCAACTTGCATGTCGATTTTCCCTGTGAAAAATTTAATGAATATATTCAGGTATACTAATTTATAATGTAACAAAAAGTTAATTAGAGAGGAAATTAATTACCAAAGGAATATGAACTTTAGGCGTGGAGGGGTAACTATCCCTCTCACTTGTGCTGTCACATATTAGACTTGGTGCTGCTAGCCTAGACTGCAATAAGGTGTCAATTTGAGTCCTCAATGATGCATTTTGCTCTTGCATCAAGCGCATATGATCGTTAAATTGTTCGACTTGATGCTCGTAGCCACTAATCTTCTATTCTACTTGCTTCTTGTAGCAAAAAATCTCCTCCTTTAGTTGGAGAAAGTCATTTTTGTTGGGTTGCTTTTGGCATCCAAAGTACATTGTTTGGGTGACTATAAAACCTGTACCCTGAACACAACAATCATACTTAGGAGCTCCAAACGCTCTGTTGAGCAAGTTGTCAAGACCAACATAATTCACCAACTCTGGCTGTTCCTGCATCATTGTGCGCTATCACAAAAAGAATTACAACAATATTAATTATTATAAAATAGAATCATTTAAGTAAAGCTAAATCTTGATTGTATGTATAATTCACTACTTACACAGTAATTTGTAACTTTTCTAGCTTGTTCATTGAGAATTTCACCCTTTTTATTTGTGCGGCCAGCCACAAATCATGGTATAGTAAGTGTGTGACATCAGAATGTGACTCTTCTATCTACATGTCAAAGTTAGTTGTAGTTAAAACTTAGTCATAGAAATTATATTTATATGACATAATGAGTAGTTCTTACTAATTGTTGCTCCAACGCTGCATATGATATCAGTCCTTTCATGTACCGGTATGGCATGTTGGATGTGTTTTCCCAGTTTGGCTCACTTCATTCCTATTTAGATCTAAATGAATCATATCAATAAATATTAATTACAAATATATTAGAAGTAGTTCGTAAAGGCTAATATTATATTACCTCAAATTCCGGAGTACTATGTGAGCTTACAAACTCATCCCACTGCTCTTGAGTTATTATTCCATCGTACAACTTCAGCGGTGTATGATTGATATTATTGTTGTTGTCCCGTAAGTAGAATTTCACTAGATCATAATGAAATTTTCTCAAAAGTTTGTTGCATTTTCGTAGCAAGAATTTGTCTTTATCTTCATCGATAATGAAACAAGACTGTAAGAAAAAAACACATATAACTTGTTAGATTATAATTTCATGAAACAAAACAACTAGAATAATAAAGTAAATAATGTTTACCTTGACAAAACCTAAGATGATATCAACATAATCTTTCTTCGCTGTCTCCAATCTGAAATTGTAACGAGGACTCTTTCTCTTACCGTAGTCCCAATGTAATTATTTAAGGAGGCAACATTCAGTCTGATTGGATTTCCCTTCTTATTCCATTGAAGCTCTAACCTAATGGCCTTACTCCTTAGTTTGATTAGTCTGGACATTACAGTTCTGCCTCAGGTTACGTCGGCCTCAAATGCTTTGTGACCATAATTTTCAATAGGAGGAACCTCATCTCCATTGTAGGGATCCATTTTCCTAGAAGTTAAATAAACCAAACAAAACATAAGCGCACATTGACAATAATGGAAATAAAAGTAAATTAAGTTAAAATATATGAATACATGTAATAAAACATATAAGGAAAAAAATCAAGACACTTATTATCATCTTTTCCTTTTTCTTGTTTGATTTGAAAACCAAGTCCCCTCTTCACGATAAGCAAGGACACAAGATTTTGTTAGGATCATTTGTATGCTCTCTTGTAAATCTAATAAACTCTTTCACTCTATCTATATATTCCATTGAGCACTGATCAGATGGCATCCATGTTCGATCTATCTATGTCTTAAACATATTTTTATAAGTGGTTAGTTGCTTGCCTATTGCAGTTTCTAATTACTTTATCTTTTGTTATTTATTTTAAAAAAATTGACATCATAACATCCTAAAATTTGATGTTTTCCAAATATTAAATACTATCTTTAAGTCACAAATAATCAACCAATTAATCCAGTAGTATTATATTTATAAAGTTAAGAGACTAAAAGTATACTTGATGTAAACTTAAAGGACTAAAAGCATAGTTTAACCAAAATTAAATTAGATCCAAACAATTCAAACTTGTAACAACTATAAACAACAAAGGTTTCAAAAATAAGCACTACAACGTAACTATCCTTTTTTGTAGTAGTTAGTGTTTTGAATTCACCCATTTTTTAATTTCTTTTTTTGCCACCATCATCCTCTGTCTCCTCAATATATATGACAAAACCAATAATTATAATGTACCAAAAATATAAAGCAAGGAAACAAACAAATAATTATAAATTCACATCCATCAAATTATGTGGCCACCATCTTTCTTTGTCTTGTCAATATATATGACAAAACCAATAATTATAATGTGCCAAAAAATAAAGTAAGGAAACAAACAAATAATTATAAAATTCACATCCATCAAATTATGTGCAGCTATGTGTAGTCTAGAGAATTCTCTATAGTAGATACATGAATTAAGGTTTCTATAATTATTTGGAAAAAAACGTAAGATATACGTATCACTAGAAGGATTTCATTTTCCTTCCCTTTGCCTTTTCCTTCCTTATACGCTCATATCATACCTTTTTTTTATTGTTTCTTCAAATCATTTGACCATTTCATCATGAATTCCAACACTTTATTAAATATCATTCACAAGAACTCCAACACATTATTAAATACCATTCAGGATATATTTTAACTAAAAAAAAAGAAGAAAATGTGGAGAAAAAAGAAAAACTACTTACACACAAGGATGCTTTTGTAGGAGGCGACACAAGTAGAAAAGAAAACGTGGGAGAGGAAGCTTTGTACTACAACAGAAGTGGAAACCAAATGTTAAAGAAATGTGCACAAGGAGACAAGAATAAACAAAAAGTAGGGGACCAAGGAAGCTTCTGCTTGCCGCAGTTAAATAGAATGGGAATAATCAATAAAGAAAGGTGGTGGACTAACCTAAAGGACCAAATGAGAGTTCTGTGAAATAAGGAGATGGAAGGCGCGAGAAATATGAAAAAGCCTTAACTTTTTTTTTTAAAAAAATTTGAATGCAAGGGGAAAAAACAAATTTAGAAAAAATAAAAAAAGGCCTTGGCTGGAGCTTATAAAGGAAGCACCGGCCAAAAGGCTTTACCTTTTAAAAGAAAGAAAAAAAATAAAATGCACAGAAAATTTTTTTTTAAAAAATAAAAATAGGTCTTGGCTGGTACTTTTGAAAGAAGTGCTAGCTAATACCCTTGATCTTGGATGACCCTAAGGTCCTAGCCTGCACTTTGACAGGCTAGCGGTGTAGGCTAGCCTTAGCAATTTTTACCAAGGCCACATGCAATTGTTAGAATTGGCTGACACCCAAGAGGGGGTGAATTGAGTGTATGATAAGAAAGTATTATGTTTAAAAATCTTTTCACAGATTGTAAACTTAGTATATATGGAAGTAGCAATTATGTAAATCGTATATGCTGGAAATATAAAAGCTTAGGGAAGAGAATGTGCAAACTGTGATTTATCCTGGTTTGGTCCAATCCACGATGACCTACGTCCAATCCCCAGGCTCCTCCTGAGATTTCCAATCCACTATCTTGTTGTTTAATCGGGCACAAGAAAAGCCTTTACAAAACTTACAGGAGTTACTCCCCCTTACACACTGTAAGGTTAACTCCCTCTTATGGCAAGTCGAGCAAAGAAATCCCGAAGACCTTTATCTCCTGCTTAACCGTGCGAGTCTTACGAGCAGCAATGTTCTCTCCTGCTTACACCACTGTAAGTCTTACGAGCAGCAATGTTCTCTACGGCTTGTACCTTGTAAGTCTTATGAGCAGAAGGTCTTACCGACAATTCGCTCTACACCTTCCCTCGTAAGGTGATCAATCCTCTCTAGGTCCCTCTACCTTGAGAACACTTCTGAAATACAGATGAAGTTTTTACAAGCTCTCTTACAGAGTGGGTAAAATGCTCATTGAAGTACAATATATATAATCTCAATCCAACAGATACATGATACAGAAAATAGATAAGTACTGAGAGTGTAAGAGGTGGAAGACTCAGGATATCAATATGCTTCTATTTTTCTTTCTTCTGTACTCTATCTTATGAGTTTGAATCCTCTTCTATTTATAGTTGAGTTATAGAAGAGAACCGTTGTTAAGCATCCGTCCGTTAGAGTTAATTGCTCCATTTGACCGTTGCACGTATTTGAATATTTTCCCATTGGTCCGTTGAGCTTTCTGTTGAGTATTGGCGTTTAGAAGACGAACGTTGCAACTGTATTTTAATATTTTCCCGCTGATCGTGCTCTGTCATATATTTCAGCGCTTCTTACAGTTTTCCCGTTGATCCGACAAATAGTTTAGCGTTTGTTGAATATGGTTGTTGCCCATGATTTTTTGTCGCTGAATATTGGTCTGTCGTTTGCCATATGTACTGATATTGCATAACAACTGTACAGCACTGAGAGAGAGCTGTTACAGTCGGACGCTTCACTTCTGTCAAACATCTTTTTACCTCTTTCCATGTAATCTTCATTGTCAATCTGGAGAAACACTTCAACCACTGATACAATGAAGTATTAATCATGAATACATTGGATTAATAATCAGAAACTGAATTTCTGCATTCTGGGAATTATCTCTTCGCATGATGATATTTGCCATGAGTCACCTTCGAACTTAAAGATGCAACCCAAGCATTTGATCTCCTGTTTCACACTTGAAATAAATATTAAGCAATGTCTAAGAATGATAGCAAGTGAAAACACAAAGATTGCATAACATATGAACACATTCGGATTAATCATTGAATTCCATTTTGCTTTGCCAACACAAGAACTCGAGTTCCTCATACCAAACTCAAGTGCACAGAGAAACTTTAATATCTCCGGATGGCTTATATCATAAATTTCCAGAGGGCATTGTAATCCATGATTTAGTTGGAATTCACTGGCAGTGCGTTCAGGCTTCTTCTGTCAAAAATCATCATATCACTCGATCATATAACATCTGACTGGTAGTGATCTGAGGCATACTGGCTTTCACTGGAGGTGCATTCAGGTTCACTGGAAGTTATTTGAGAAAGTGTGTAATTCACCGCAAATGATTCAGCAATTTTCAGAGATCACTCGAGTGAAATTGGCTGCACTGGGAGTGATTTTTGAAACAATGAATTTTTCTTACAGTGATTTTTGATTCACTGGAAGTGATTCTAAAAAATCTCATATCACTAGAGTGATTTCGGTATCATTGGAAGTGAAATTGCAAATAGTGAAAAATTCCTTCAGTGATTTCTGCGCCACTGGAAGTGATCTACATTCTGACACATTTCACTCGAGTGATTATAAAAATCACTCGAGTGGTCTCTGTTCAGATCACTTGGACTCGAAACTTCCACTTCCAATTCGACAGCAAACAGGGGTAAACTTCCATATGACATAACGCTTTGAATATGACTCCAAAATTGTTATATTATATATCAATGGAATTCTCTTGAAGTCTAGTTTCATATGGCACTGGTTTCAGCTCAATTGGATTTGTGGTTTGAGAGTTATAGCCAAAATACCAAACCTGTTCCAGAAAGTGACGCTGATATGAAGTCAAAATTCAAACACTTATATCTCATTCATCTAAGCTCCTTTGATGTTTATTATGGTTTCAAAATGATGCATTGGGAGTCTATTTTCATATGCAACTAGTTTCGTCTTAATCGGAGTTGTATTTTGAGAGATATGATCAAATAACCAGGCCTCGCTCAGCTGGACGAAAAACAGAGTATGAAAAACTGCAAATGACTCGAGTGAACAGTGAATCACTGCAAGAGATTTTCACTATTTTCAGAATCACTCGAGTGATTCTGAAAACCACTCGAGTGATTGTTAAAATTACTCGATGCTACAGTGCTGCTACAGTGAAATACGGTACAGTGACCGTATGCTACAATGCCACTGCTACAATACCCATAAAACTTGAATCTCCATATTTTTCATTAATTCTTGCAAGTTCTTCATTCCTCAATCTCTTTCTCTCATTGCTTGACTAATCTACAAGATATGTAATATTAAATAGTAGTTTGTCAATGTACTAGAGAAGTATACTATGCAAACTTTTGCTCTCTTAATATTTGACATATGTATTTGACATCATCAAAACTAATCATATCTAACATTCTCCCCCTTTTTCATGATGACAAATCCTTAAAGAAAAATATGCTTGAATGTGAATAGACAAATTGAATGCAACATATTTTTCCATTTCTCTCCCCCTATTTGACATTAGCAAAAAGTTTGAAGTATAAAGAAGAAAGTTTCATGGAGAAGTAAATATGAAAATAGATTAGAAATGTCATTTTCTCCATTAATCAAAATAAACAATTTTATTTCTCCTTTTTGAAAGTAATGCTATTTGAATATGATGCAAATGAAAAATAGTTTTCACATTTTTCAAATTTGAAACAAATATGCACATTTAAAGATGTTTTCATGATCAAAGCATATTGGAAAAAAATGCATAATGTTCTCAAAATATAAAGAGATGAGATTTAGAAATGCTCAGTTGGATTTGGCAAGTTGATGATAGATCCATGAAGTTCAGTTCGCCACACTTTCACTGTGCAACTCTTATGTGTATTCATATTGTCTCTAGTAAGCTCTTATTGTGTCGGACTTCTGTTCATAGTATGCTTGATGCTACTTTGTATTGGCATAGGAATTTGTTGCTTTGAATGTTGTAGCCAATATATTTCCCTTGATTCATCGTTAATGTATATGTCCTCAAGATTGATAGATTCTTCTTGTAGAGTGTTGAGGAATGATCTTCTCATAGAGCAAATTCTCCTATCATAAGTTAAAAATATTCTTGTAAGGAGAAAGGTTAGTGCAATCAAGTATTAACAATTTCCTTTCTATAAAATATATGCAAATTAGGATGAAGAAAAGAAAATGTATAAATATCTCATCATCAAAACTAATCAATGGAGGGTGTATGTAGATGAGTCTACTATAATGATAAATTGTTTTTTAAAATAAAGGAGATAAGCTTTTAAGATATTACACATATGAATGTGAAGCTCCCCCTTAATGTATGCATGGTCTTGAAACTTATCATGAGAAATACATTTAAAAACTCTTCTGGATTTGGAAAACCATTGAAACCTTTGAGTGTGAAAATCAAGTGAGAAATCAAATTTTGAAAATGATGATGCTATTCAGGGATTTTAATAATTATATCCCAATATCACTCGAGCCAGAAAATTTAAATGACCTGAGCTTTAATTACTATCCAGATAGGATGGTAGAATTAAAGAATGAATATGTCTTTTAAATCCCTTACTCAGAGAATTTCACTTATAAAAGAAGACAATACCTCACTCAAGTAATGTCGTAATTACTTGAGTTATGATCCTCTTATTGATGTACTATTGCCAATCATCGTCTAGTAACTGAAGGAATTTGAGTGTGTGATCTCTATGGAACACTTAAGAGTAGAAGCAACAAGATGAGCTTGGAGAAATGCTTCATATTCATTTATCCTCTTAGCATACGCCTTTTGTCAAATACTATTTGGAAATTCTAGTTTGCACATACTCCCTTATTTGAGGAGTTGGATTCATCATCTCTGGGTACCTTAACCTTTACTCTATCACTTGCACAGATTTTGCTTTTTTTCACACTGTAATACTGCCAATCATGCCTCCTCTGTTATCCTCTAATCTTTGTATCTGGAAGTAGAGCTTTTTGATCAACACCTACAAAAGTATAAATACATGCTCCCTCTTTGGTACCCAACTTCTCTTGGGTCCACAATATTAGATATAACAGCTCTTATGCTCTTATACAATTAAATCATATGAAAATGGAGCTAAGAGTATTATTAACGAACAATGATTAAAGTATAATTTTATCCAATAAGTAAATTCATGCAATTGAATCATAAAAGGTAATGAGCAAATGATATCAATTAAGAATGATGTTTTCCAATGATCAATGACAACTTGTAAATACACTTTATATAGAAAATATGCCATTGATAAGGTTTTCATACAGTCTATGTAAGTTGGATCAAAAGAGTAGAAAATCTATCTATAATGACCAACTTTTATGAAATAATAAATCATGAATGAAAGTATGCAAATTGTTTCAAAATCTCAAATGTTCTTTTGAATCAAGAATATGCATTATGACATTAAGATTTTGAATACATGAAAACTCATTTATGAAATTTGTTAAGAATCAATCCTCATGCTCAAAATGGTGGAAGTCAATAGTTTAAATGTATACATGTACCAAAAAGCTTCCTTCTTAAAGATAACATATTTGAGAATCTTCGCAAGAGAAAAAGTCATATGAAAAATGAATTGGCCAAAAGAATGAACTCAATAGACATATATGAGTACAATGACTTTGCTATTGACTAAGAGATAATGTTGCCTTTTAGAATAGTGTCATGAAACATATAAGCATTCATGGTAAGAATTCGAACACAAGGCTCTAGTTATTCAAAAATGATAAAGACAAATATTGATATATTTGAGTAACAAGATGAGTATAATGGATTTATAGAAGATAAAGCACGTACTCATTATTCCAAATGACTAAAGTTCCAAAATATCATCCTAATATGTTATTCCACTATAATGGTTAATGCATTAACATTCATTCAATGCATTAATGAACATTTATAATGCTTGGAATAACTCAACCAATAAGGATTTATGCTTTGGGAACAATGCTTTTCATGAATTCAATTCTTTTCTAGTATATAAGCTTGAAACTCATATAGATGCCTAACTTGTTAGACATGAAGTCTAACATGTTAGAAAATAAAGGCTAAGGAGTTTAAATATTGGATAGCACATTCAAGATCAATGATCAATATATCGATGATAGGGAAATACTCTAGATGTATTTGAAGTATTTCTGACATTTAGTACACAAAAATATTAACTTCCAATTTTTGAAAATGATTTGAATGCAAATGTGATATGAATAATTTTCAAGTCATGTGTATACATTTTTATAAACAAGATGGATTGAGATTCAAGTAGAATTTTAAAATATGCATTTCAAACTCAAATTCATAGAAGGATTATGCACAATTTCATTTTCAGTCCATTTAGCAATTTGAAATATTTTGAAAATCATAAATGATTGATTGCTAATGGTATGCAGTAAAGAGCAAGAATTTATCAATCAAATTGGGTTGGGAAGAGTAGGTGCAACATTAAGCTTAGGAAACTGAAATAAACTTCCAACACTCACTCAACGTACCTGGCTTGAGTGTGACTTGTATACACTCAAGTTAGTTTCCAATTTCTTGTTTCTTTGTACTCAAGTCCTCCAAGATTACTTGGGTAACCTATACTCATGAATCAAGCTTTTCTGTAAATTTCTTCCTACAAAACTGTATAACTCATTTTGTTCCTTTGGCATCCAATCTTACTTGGATCCACTCATGGTTAGCTTGTAAGAATCATAATTCACATAATCTAGCAATACTTTCAATTTGAAGAAATTGAGCATAGTAAATCAAATATGATTTTATGCATAAAAATAATTTCTCTTAAAGTATGCTATGTGCATAAAGTGTTAAACAATTGAACATTGTAATCCTTGTATAAATTTATCAAATGGATTTTTCTAAGATATGTGAACACATAATTTCAAAATAGTTTGCAATGCTCATTCCTAAGGTTCTAAATTATAAAACCTCAATAAATATTACAGATAATGACATAGGAGGTTTTATCATTGTGTACATTTACTTTAAGTACTTGGAAGATTGACTTTGCTTACCCACTGTCTCTTTCTGTTATGTTGATCATTCATATGTGTTTCCAAGGGTGTCTGCAAAGCTCTCTCAAAAGATATAGACTTCAAAAGTCTTATGTTTAATACCTAAGAGATTTTCCTTTTCTTGTTCTGCTCAAGATAGTTGAATGTCACTCTATGATAGTTCATTATTGAGGTAGAACATACGCCTTTTCTCCATTGCTTCTTTTGGTGGTTATGCTTTGAAGCTCTAGCAACGGATGCATTAAGAGTTCTCTTTTGCAATGATACAAACCTCTTAATTGGTGCATGAGAAACTCTTGGATTTTTCTTCATTTTCTCTATATCCTTATGTCCATTTCTTTCCTGATCATCCTGCATACTTAGAGTAATGGATGGACATTTTGGTACCCACATATACTTGGGTCCTTGATTGTTAGCATTCGAATTTATATGTCCTTTAGGAACCCAAATATATTTATTTCTCATATTAGAATTTCTTCTAATATAGCACATATGAGAAATATGACTGGATTTACCACAATAATTGCAAATAACATGATGATATACATTGTGAGGTTCTATGAAAGTATTGTGTTGTTTGAGGGATGACAATACCATATATCTAGTTTGCCTACTTTCTTTCTTCACATACAAGTTTCCAGCATATTTGAAAACAATTTTGTTTTTCATTGCAGAATCAACAATTGGTTGGAATACATTTTTATGCAAACTTTGAAAATCAGTTTTATAAGAGTTATAAGAAGAATTGGAACTTTTTACCTTAAGTTCATTTTGAGCTCTAGAGGGTGATTTGTCATGGTCGTTTGTGATGAGTTTCGTTTAGGAATCCTCTTCTTCTTTTTCTTCTGTGTTGAGTGCATCATGGAAGTGCTTTATAATTATTCCTTCTTCATTCTCAACTTCCATTTGTTCACTGATTCTGGATACGCAGCTAATAGTTTCAAGTGAACAATCTATACTGTCAACTTCAACATGCTTATTAGAAGTATATATAGAATCAAGAGTATCCCAGATATCTTTAGCATTAGTGCAAAATCTAATTTTCTCAAAATCATTTTTTGTCACAGCACCATACAAAATCTTCATTGCTCTAATATTGAATGAAAACATTTTCTTTTCTTTGTCTGTCCAATCCTTTCTTGGTTTATGATCAAAAGCATTTGTAAAAACATTCCACATATCAAAATCATATGGTTTTATAAAACTAGTCATTCTAGCTTTCCAAAACCAAAAATCTATATCTTTCAAAATTGGTAGGATGGTATAATCGAAACCTTCAGAAAGTGAGCAACACTCAAAATCAGCCATTGAATACTCTTGAGACGGTTAAGTCTTTTAAACAAGAGTACTGCTCTGATACCAAATGTTAGAACTGGCTGACACCCAAGAGGGGGGTGAATTGGGTGTATGATAAGAAAGTCTTATGTTTAAAAATCTTTTCCCAGATTGTAAACTTAGTATATATGGAAGTAGCAATTATGTAAATCGTATATGCTGGAAATATAAAAGCTTAGGGAAGAGAATGTGCAAACTTTGATTTATCCTGGTTTAGTCCAATCCACGATGACCTACGTCCAGTCCCCAGGCTCCTCCTGAGATTTCTAATCCACTATCTTGTTGTTTAATCGGGCACAAGAAAAGCCTTTACAAAACTTACAGGAGTTACTCCCCCTTACACACTGTAAGGTTAACTCCCTCTTATGGCAAGTCGAGCAAAGCAATCCCAAAGACCTTTCTCTCCTGCTTAACCGTGCGAGTCTTACGAGTAGCAACGTTCTCTCCTGCTTACACCACTGTAAGTCTTACGAGCAGCAACGTTCTCTACGGCTTGCACCTTGTAAGTCTTACGAGCAGAAGGTCTTACTGACAATTCGCTCTACACCTTCCCCCGTAAGGTGATCAATCCTCTCTAGGTCCCTCTACCTTGAGAACACTTCTAAAATACAGATGAAGTGTTTACAAGCTCTCTTACAGAGTGGGTAAAATGCTCATTGAAGAACAATATAGATAATCTCACTCCAACAGATACATGATACAGAAAATAGATAAGTACTGAGAGTGTAAGAGGCGGAAGACTCAGGATATCAACATGCTTCTGTTTTTCTTTCTTCTGTACTCTATCTTATGAGTTTGAATCCTCTTCTATTTATAGCTGAGTTATAGAAGAGGACTGTTGTTAAGCATCCGTCCGTTAGAGTCAATTGCTCCATTTGACTGTTGCACGTATTTGAATATTTTCCCATTGGTCCGTTGAGCTTTCTGTTGAGTATTGGCATTTAGAAGACGAACGTTGCAACTGTATTTAAATATTTTCCCGCTGATCGTGCTTTGTCATATGTTTCAGCGCTTCTTACAGTTTTCCCGTTGATCCGACAAATAGTTTAGCGTTTGTTGAATATGGTTGTTGCCCATGATTTGTTGTTGCTGAATATTGGTCCGTCGTTTGCCATGTGTACTGATATTGCATAACAACTGTACATCACTCAGAGAGAGCTGTTACGGTCGGACGCTTCACTTCTGTCAAACATCTTTTTGCCTCTTCCCATGTAATCTTCATTGTCAATCTGGAGAAACACTTCAACCACTGATACAATGAAGTATTAGTCATGAACACATTGGATTAATAATCAAAAACTGAATTTCTGCATTCTGAGAATTATCTCTTCTGTGATGATATTTGCCATGAGTCACCTCCAAACTTAAAGATGCAACCCAAGCGTTTGATCTCCTGTTTCAGACTTGAAATAAATATTAAGCAATGTCTAAGAATGATAGCAAGTAAAAACACAAAGATTTCATAACATATGAACACATTCGGATTAATCGTTGTATTCCATTTTGCTTCGCCAACACAAGAACTCGAGTTCCTCATACCAAACTCAAGTGTACAGAGAAAATTTAATATCTCTGGATGGCTTCTATCATAAACTTTCAGAGTGCATTGTAATCCATGATTTAGTTGGAATTCACTGGCAGTGCGTTCAGGCTTCTTTTGTCAAAAATCATCATATCACTCGATCATATAACATCTGACTGGTAGTGATCTGAGGTATACTGGCTTTCACTGGAGGTGCATTCAAGTTCACTGGAAGTTATTTGAGAAAGTGTGTAATTCACCGGAAATGATTCAGCAATTTTCAGAGATCACTCGAGTGAAATTGGCTGTACTGGGAGTGATTTTTGAAACAGTGAATTTTTCTTACAGTAATTTTTGATTCACTGGAAGTGATTCTGAAAAATCTCATATCACTCGAGTGATTTCGGTATCACTGGAGTGAAATTGTAAACAGTAAAATTCCTCCGGTGATTTTTGCGCCACTGGAAGTGATTATAAAAATCATTCGGGTGCTCTCTGTTCAAATCACTTGGACTCGAAACTTCCACTTCCAATTCGACAGCAAACAGGGGTAAACTTCCATATGACATAACGCTTTGAATATGACTCCAAAATTGTTATATTATATATCAATGGAATTCTCTTGAAGTCTAGTTTCATATGGCACTGGTTTCAGCTCAATTGGATTTGTGGTTTGAGAGTTATAGCCAAAATACCAAACCTGTTCCAGAAAGTGACGCTGATATGAAGTCAAAATTCAAACACTTATATCTCATTCATCTAAGCTCCTTTGATGTTTATTATGGTTTCAAAATGACGCATTGGGAGTTTATTTTCATATGCAACTGGTTTCATCTCAATCGGAGTTGTTTTTAGAGATATGATCAAATAACCAGGCCTCGCTCAGCTGGACAAAAAACAGAGTATGAAAAACTGCAAATCACTCGAGTGAACAGTGAATCACTGCAAGTGATTTTCACTATTTTTAGAATCACTCGAGTGATTCTGAAAATCACTCGAGTGATTGTTAAAATCACTCGATGCTACAGTGCTGCTACAGTAAGCTACAGTGAAATACGCTACATTGACCGTATGCTGCAGTGCCCACTGCTACAGTACCCATAAAACTTGAATCTTCATATTTTTCATTAATTATTGCAAGTTCTTCATTCCTCAATCTCTTTCTTTCATTACTTGATTAATCTACAATATATGTAATATTAAATAGTAGTTAGTCAATGTACTAGAGAAGTATACTATGTAAACTTTTGCTTTCTTAATATTTGACATAATCAAAACTAATCATATCTAACAGCAATGACCTTGGCGAGGCCAAAACCACATACATTGGCCTTGGCAGGCTCCAAAGCCATACAATGGCCTTGGCACGTGGCCATGGCAGGTGCCAATACCATTGTTTTAGGGACAATTTTTTTTGTTTTCTAGTACTTTAAGAGAATTCAACCTTTTAGCTCTCTTTCAAGGTCTACAACATGCTCCATACTTTTTTCCTTTTAAAAATCCCATCCATAAATAGAGACTGGCTTGTCACTTTTGTATCAAATTAAAAATTTTATTATTATTTTTGAATCAAATTAAAACTTCTTTAATTTCATATTTCTAATATTTGTTAAAGATCTTAATAATAAAACCTCCAACATTTTCCCTATATTTCGCTGTGTTTTTTTTACATAAACTATTTTCTTTTTATCTTTTCAAAATTTATAAAGCAATTTGAAAAAAACTTGGGGATTTAGATTTATATATACTTAATATACTTTTTTAGTTTTTACTTTGTTTAATTTTACTTCATAATTAAGAGTCAAATTCAAATTATGTCTTTGAAGATAATTATCATATATAACTTAACCTAAATTTTATATGGTAGTATTTTTTTTCGGTAAGCTTTTACTCACAAACGGCTTATTGGTAAATGTATTATGAAATAATGTGAAACTTGAGAATAAATAGAAGAGGCTAAATCAGGTGCACTCTAAAAACTGAAGTAAAGTGATGGGACTAAAAAGAAGACAAAAATAGTTTGCTGTAATGCTACATCAAAAAACATGACCAATAAAGTTTAATATACACAATGTTACAAAAATTAAAATTAAAATAAAAATTGTAAGCCTTGGAAGGCGTTTCTTTAGAGAAGCAGCTTCTAAGGTATATAGCCTTGGATAACGCTTCCCTAGAGAAGTGCCATCCAAGGCTATATTGACTAATACCAGTTATGGCGCTTTCTAGAAAAGCATCATAGCTGGAACTTTATTTTTTAAAAAAAACCATAAAAGTATTGTATGGCGCTTGTTTAAGAAAGTGCCACACAAGCGTAACACTAAGTTATGACACTTATTATAATAGGAAGCACCATAGCTTCTAATTTTTTTTTAAAAAATAATTATCTATGGCACTTTTTTGAAGAAGTGTCATAAGAGGTGGGCCACTAAATGCCTTTTTTGTAATAGTGATAGTTTTTTATTCATGTCATGGATTTTGGATATGGAAGTATTATATTTGTCGATATGAGATTTGTGGGCTAGAGGCCCTGAGCGCCACTTCTTGTGGCCCTTCCTCAAGGAAATGGCAGAGGAAGTGATGAATTTTTTTTAGTTTACTTCCTGTCTCCCTTTTTTAAAGAATTGCTACAGGAAGTATTTCCTTTTTTTTAAAACTTATATTTCCATCTTTTTAATTCATAGCCTTATAACTACAGTAATAGACTGCATTAAAACTACATATATACTACATTTATCACTATAATTTCCATCTCCCCTTTTCAAAGAATTGCTATGTTGTTCTTCATAATACTACATATATGTACAATCATGCATAAAATGAATTAAAATGACTAAAAATTAATTATCAGGAACTAATTAATTAAATTTAAAAAACAATATGAATTGCAACTATATGACTTACTTTTTGAGGAATAAAAGGCTGATCATGAGTAATTACATCCTTCATGAATTTCATGATGTAATATCCGCAATCATTGTTATTGGGCTGGAAAGGACACTGCAACAATATAATGAAATAGTTAACTCAATTTTTGAATAAAAAAGTTTAATAGCTAATGAAATAGTTAATTCATATATCAGTACTTGTATCTTCTTCTAGACATAGCTATTGACAGGGTTAGCAGCATTAGAATAGCTTTAGGAGGTAGAGGCCCGATATATAGTCAATGCGCTAACAAAACAAATATAAACTTATTACTTTTGGTTATTCAAGCACACATGTAAATATTTACACACACACACACACATGCATGCTTACCTATTGAACAATCACAACATATCAGGGCGGTCTTCTGGAAGACCTCCAATTAGAGGATCCACATAGTAAATGCAAGGGCCTGAAGGTTCTGCTGGATTGATAACAATCAATATCCAATGTGCCCTAAAATATTTTAAAATTTTTTCTTCAACAATCATGTTATGATAAAATTTAAATCATAAAACAATATATATTGAAATACTACCACTAATAATTTACCCTGCATTGTATGGTACTAGAAATAGCGTAGTTGGTGTTGCTTTCTTTCTGAAGTAATCTTTCAGATCATTAGATTGTACATGCATATCTACTCTGCCCCCATGCTGGCCAATGAGATAAAGGTTGACAAATGTGAATTGGACACTGTTTGTATCCATTAAGAAGTCATGGTACAAGTGCCTGGTACAAAACAAACAATGTCATTAAAACCAAAAGAATTGAATGATAAATAATAATAATAATAATAGTGATAAATGATGATGATAAAGTATCTAATCATACCACAATTAAATTTTTTGTCCAACACATCACCATTAATATGATCAGCTAAACCACTAGTACTGTAGATGTGTCAATCAAAATGTAATTCTAGACCTCCTTCATGGATCAAATTAGGTGCAATCAATACCAATTGATTGCAATATGAGGTCATTTTTCTTTTGCTCTGTTGGCTAACTGAGGATTTCTACTTTGGTTGTGTTATCGAACACTTTGAAATCTTGCCATGCAATTGGATTCTTTTTTTCCTTTAGACTATCCACCCTAAAAAAATCATAAAATTAAATCATGTAGTTTTAGATGGAAGTGCAAAGGAAAGGTAAAGGGAATTGTAAATGAACAACCTTTTCATATGGCTTGATAAGACCTATTGGCCAAGCAACATAGTCACCTACAACATTTTTCACCATTGTTTCCTCATCTCGAGAAGGGATCAGTAAGAGCACATCTTCATTCGTGCAAATGTCAATCCTTACTTAGAGTGTATTGTCGGGCAATGGTGAATTGTGTAGTGTATCATTATCGGTATTGCATACAACACCCACTACAATCCCGTACTTGAAAGATTGATCGACATATAACTTGCATGTCGACTCGCCCTATGGAAAATAGAGTTAATATATTAAAGTTCTCTAAATTATAATGTAACAAAAGTTAAGTAGAGAAGAAATTAATTACCAATGGAAGAGGGATTTTAGGCATAGAAGTGCAACTGTCTTTGACACTTAGGCTTAGGGAACATTTTGTGTTGCCCTATTCTACACTAAGTGTTCAATTAGCATTCTAAATTGCACATTTTGTTCTTGCATCAAACACATTTTTTCTAAAAATTGTTCTTCCATTTGTTGCTTGAAGTGCATTTGTTCGTGAAGTTCTTGTATTTGATGCTTGAAACTAGTCATATCCTTGTGCAGCTAAAAAATGTCACTTTTATTGGAGCGCTAATGGCATCTGAAGTACAATGTTTGGGTGATTGCAAAACCAATACCCCAAACACAACCATCATACTTAGGTACTCTTAACGCTCTCTTAACAAATCATCTCGGCCAACATAGCTCGCCAACGCTGGCTCCTCCTGTGTCATTAATCACTATCACAAAAAGAATTACAACAATATTAGTTATTATCAATCATATTCATTTAAGTAAAGCTAATTATTTATTGTATGCATAAACCAATACTTCATAATATTCAGCTACTCTTCTTGCTCCTTCACTATGAATTTCACCTTTCTTATTTGTCCAATTGACTACCCACAGATCATGTCGTGGTACCTATGTAATATCTAAATTTGATTCTTCTATCTGCATATTAAATTTAGTTGAAGTTAAAAATTATTCATACAACTTATATACATATGAAATAATCATTAGTTGTTACAATTTTTTTCTAACTGTCTTTATGAAATAGGTCCTTGTGTGTACTGTAATACCCCACTTTTCACCAATAATTTTTGTAAGTATATTTGATATAATTAGTAGGATAAATGGTGAAATGTGGTATGCAAGAAATTGTGGAATTTTCTAATTTTCCAGTTACAAATAATTTGGCCAAGTAACGACGCAAAGAGACAATTAATGTACAATTAAGGGCCTAATATTGTAACCAAAATATGAGTATAAAATGGTACAAGAAATGGCCTCATTCAAGTGTTAAAATTGGGCTAAGCCAAAGAAATAAGCGAAAATGATTTATTACGGTAAATCAAAAATATAGGGGCAAAACGGTAATTTTTCCATAAAGTGGGAAATAATTATTTTCCCCTAATATTCTCGATAATTTCATTTAAATGGGAATTAAAAAGAGAGAAATGACTACTTGATCATTAATAAACCAATTTTGGTGAATTATTATCAAGTAAGGTCAAATAGTCAAAAGTCAAAGGTGCAAAAGTCAACCTATTGCAAGGTGGCAATAGGATGGTTAGAGATCAATATTTTTCTCTCTATTTCTCATGTAATTTCAGCTGAATAAGAAAGCAAGAAGAAAATATATTTAATTAAATGAGAAATTGTAATTTTGGACCAATCACAAGTTGCCACCTAAGCATATCTTTGACTAAGCATTATATCATCTTTTCCTTCATTCTTCCTTCTCATTTTTGATCAGATCTGAATGAGAAAGAGTGAGAGAGAGCTGAGCATGGTGAAGAGAAGAAGAGACTAGGGTTTTCTTGGAATCAAAGGTAAGAAGTTGTTACCTTGTGTCTTAAGCTTCCTAGTCCCTCCATAACCTCTCCTACTCATCTCTACTCCTTTGAATCCATGGATTTTCAGCTGATTTAAAAGCTGTATAGAGAGAGAAAAAACATTAAGGAGAGAGAAAGTGGTGAAAATCAAGAGGTAACTTCTCAAACTTGTTCCCCTTACTTGATTAATGCTATTATAGTTGTTCTTGGCTTGATTTTGGGTGTTTTTTTGTATAAGATAATTCAAGAAAACCTACAGGACCTTAATGGTCATGTTTCTCCAAATCAAGTCCAATGAATATCTAAATAGCTAATAGTATGATTATAAGTAGAAAGGAGGTGATTCGGCAAAAGAAAATGAGAAACCAACATAACTTTTTTGGGAATCCTATGGGTTTGCCCTGTGTTGGACATGGTAAATGAGTAGGAATTTGATAATTCTGATGCTTCTATTGAGTTTAGGAGGAAAAATTATGTAGGGTCTATATTGATCATAAAGTGAGAAAAGCCCCAGAAAGTGAAATGGCTAAATTACCCTTTAAACACTCTAACTGGGGGCTATCAAGGCCATTTTCGTCATTTGGGCTTGATTTTGACCAATATGAGGTTTAAAATGGATTCTACACACAAAATTGTGTAGGATTTTCCTAGGTTACAAAGTTTAGCAAAGTGGATGAGACCGGGCATAAAGCGGATAAACCGGGTCTCTAAGGGTATTTTGGTAATTTAGTGCTTTTAGGCTAAGTTTAACAATGTTATAAGTTTAGAATTATACATGGATGAGTAATGACCCATTTATGGTATATTTGAAGATTTCATAACTTGACAACCATTCGGAATGCAGAACTTACCGAGCTTAAACAGGCAGGAAGAAGTTGCTAAAGAAGAGCGACCAGGTAGTAACTTGTCTTCGCATGACATAACATGTATTGTGTGTTGTTTGAAATCATCACAAAATGCCTAACATGTTTTTATTATGTGGGGTGATCACCCGGGGGCCTATCTTTGCGTGGGTTGACACTCAAGCCAACATAGTGTTCATAATTGCACAAGCGATGCCCGGGGCCTATCTTTGCACGATACCCCTTGGGGCCAAGTAACTTGCTTAGCGCTATGGTAATTTATGAATTGCATTAAATGCACTAAATGATGTTATGATATTTTGTTGATTGATGAGTGTGAAGTATGTTTGTAATGTTATCTCTATATGTTTGACATGTGTTACTACTAAGATTCCTCCGAATCTCACTCTTTTTCTTCAAAACCACCTTCAGCACATGAAGAAAGCTCGAGGGACAAGAAGAAGGTAAGCAGTGATGACTAGAGGCTAAGCTGTTGAAGATTTTAGCCTTACGGTTGTCTAGTTCCATTTATGTCTCTTATGAATGCTTTTGGATTTTGGGGTTGTATACGAAGAATATGATGTATATGGAGTAAATGTTGTTTAAGAACAATGAACCATGTAAAGCTAACAAGCGAATGGATGATAGGAATAAGTAGTTTTTCTTCCTATCGCTAACAAAATGTATAAGTGAAATGGACTATATAAAGTTAGCAGAGATACGCTTACAAACTCTAATAAACATGGAAAAAGGGAAAAACCGGTGAGTCGTAACAAGTCAGTGAAAATTGTGAAAAGAGTTTTGAGAAAGTTTCACTACCCCTTTCAACTCTAGGTTCAACTCTTGGGTTGAGATAGGGAAATTTATAAGTGTTTCTGGAAGTTGGGTGTTCCGGGTTCAAATCTTGGTCTCCCGAGTGATTTCACTACTCTTTCGTACTCAACCGAAGCAATAGAAATGAGGTATCACATGTACCGGTATGCCATGTTCGCGTTAAAGCAATTTTTCTAGCTCAACTCCTGTTTAGATCTTAAATATTAATATCAATAAATATTAATTACAAATATATTACAAATAGTAAGTAAAGAGTAATAATCCATATTACCTGGAATTTCATAGTTGTACGTGTTTTCAAAAACTCATCCCAAATTTCTTGAGTAGTGATTCCTTCGTACAAATTCGGTAGTGTAGGGATGATATTCTCATTATTATCCCTCAAGAAGTATTTTACAAGATCAACACGAAACTTTCTCATAAGTTTATCGGCTTTTCTCAGCACGAAGTTCTTTTGATCATCACCCTCAATAATAAAACAATTCTGTGACAAAAAACAAACATAATTTGTTACATTGTAATTATATGAAACAAAAAAAATCAAACAATAAAGTAATTAATATGTTACATGTACTTCACCCCATATTTTTGCTTTACCCGTCTCCAATCTTGAATTGTAATCAGGACTCTGTCTCGAACTGTAGTCCTAATGAAATTATTGAACGAGCTGTTGTTCGGTCCGATTGGGTTTCCCTTTTCATTCCATTCCTTTTTTAACTTAATTCCCTTGCTTCTCAATTTGATTAACCTTGCCATAATGGCCCTGCCATAGGTTACGCTCTCCATAAATCTTTGTCTAGCAATGTTTATGGAAACATCATCATTTTCACGTGGTGAATCCATACTCTTACAGGTGAAATAAACCAAATAAAACATCAGTGTACAATGGCAATCATGTCAATGAAAGTAAACTAATTTGAAATATATAAATACATCTAAAACATATAAGTAAAAAAGTCAAGGTACTCATTATCTTTTCCTTTTTCTTGTTTGATTTAAAATTTTATTCTCCATAATTCTTGTTGGATTGAGAATTATGTTTCTCTTGACCCAAGTCCCCTCTTCATGATCATGTCTCATGTATAAGGGTCCATATTCATCTACACCAATATCTTCTGACCATAAATTTTCAAATGAAGGATCATCCTCAACGATATTCAAATATTCATTATTTTCAACATCAACTTGTTCTTAATGATTCTTGTTTGATGGGAGTATAATAGACCAATTATTCTTAACAGGATCTGAAATGAAAAACACTTGTTCTACTTGTGCTTCTAAAATAAAAGGATCATCTTCATACCAAACTTTAGAAAGGTCTACTTGAACAAAGCCTAACTCATCTGTCTGCAATCTACTATTATTGTTATCCCACTTACATCTAAAGATAGGGACCCTAAACATAAAGTAATCTAACTCTTATATGCGTTCAATTACACCAAAGTATGACATTGATGCGTAGATGGGTATATGTCTTTAGCACTGCATCTATGCCAATAATCATTAATAAGTGTTACCCCACTATTTTGCATCGTGCTCCGTGTATCATGGTCTTGTGTATAGAATGTGTAATCATTCATTGTATAACCATTATAAGATAATACATTTAAGCTCGACCCCTTTGACAACTATTTCAATTTTTTAGAAACTGAATCATGATTTCTCTTTATCTCATCATTAATGCACTTTTTCAACCTACTTGAAAATTGTTGATTGTGTTATTTTGTCAAATTTTCATTCTTATCACTATGTACCAATCGAAGAGAATTCTTATGTTCTTTAACATATAGTTCGACCTCATTAGTGTTATATAGCACATACAAGTGAGCTTGCTCTCATTCAATCACTGATATCATTATTACATCTCTCTTGTTCTTTTTCTTGATCTTAGCCTATCATGACGAGACTTCGGGATCCCTACAGGGTCAACATTTGATAGAAGATTGGCACATAAGTCACTTGCTTCTTCAACCATGTACCTTTTAGCAATATAACCCTCTAGCTGATATCTATTTTTCAACCACTTGTCTCGATTGTTTTGCAAAAAGGCTTGGCAAAATTGTTATCCAAGTCTTTTACCATTGCAAAAACCTGGGCATCGGCCAACATCTTCAGTGGGCTACCTTCTTCTAAGTCACCGTTAAAAGCCTTTTTTCACTTCCTCCAATGATGTTGTGATGGTAAGAATCTTTGATATCCCATGTAAAAAATTTTCTTACAATGATCTAGTCGCACTGAATAAGTGTCATCTTCACATATAGGGCACACACCATATCCTTTGATGTTGTATTCAAAAAAATTACCATAATCAGGAAAATCATTAATGCTCAGAGAAGGACAAGGAATTAGTAAACCAGAAGCTAGGAAATTGGAGAGGATTCCAAGTAGTAACTCTATCTTGTTAGAACCGGCTAACATCCAAGAGGGGGTGAATCGGGTGTAAGATAAAACTTAAGAACTTTGATAATCTTTTTGCATCTTAGTGAAAGAAATAATTATAAAAGTAATAAATCATAAATCAATAGTCAGTTTATTAAATAATATATGATGGAAATATAAGAGCTTAGGGAAGAGAAGATGCATATTGTGATTTATCCTGGTTTGGTTCAATCTACAATGACCTACGTCTAGTCCCCAGGCTCATCTTAAGATTTCAATCCACTATGTCCCTCAAGTTTAACTGGGTACTTAAGAACCACTAAAATCCCACAAGTTTAGTCAAGCACTTGTGAAGCTTGTTACAAATCCCTTACGGAGTTACTCTCCCTTAGGCACCCTCAGGTTATAGCTGAGTTACTCCCCCTTACGGTAAGTCTTACGAGTAGAACAATTCTTAACACTGTTACGATGTGTAGATGGTTTATTAAAAAGTACAAGTATACACTATTATAAACAAGTAATATGAAGTGAGTAAAGTATCATTCCCACGAGGATTGATCACTAAGTACCAAAATTGGTAATATTAATTCTATTTAGTCGATTGATTAGTTGGTGATTGAGATTACAAAATAAAAATGATTAAATATGAATGCAATTGATATGAAACAAATATGAGGAAAAGTCCTAGAGATTAGATTTCACTTAGCAAATTTTGGATTGAATCACCTATCTATTCTAGTCCAATTTATTTCACATGATTGATAATCGAGCTTCTCTAATTTAGTTACAAGCCTCTTCCAAGGTCAAACAATTCTATATTTAATCGCTAATCCAATTATCCCTATATGAATTAAAACAATTAATCATGCATTAAGATCTATGGAACTCATTAAGACTACATAACCCATATGAATATATTCCTATTTCATATGCAAGTTATGGTTTTAATTATAGGATTACACACATACATCTCCTTCCGGTCTTAACATGCATATTGAATTCATTCATAAAATGGCCATTCAATTGAAAGCATTAAGAACAATAATTAAAACTCAATCATAAAGGAAAAATTAGAACTAGATTTAATAAGTTAAGATTCAATCCGTCATTAGTAAGCTACGTCATCACCTTAGGAAAATGAAAATTTAGCTCATGAAGAAATTAAAACCAAAACCAAAATAAATTGAAAACTTCATAAGCATTGCAGAAAAATTGATTATTAAATTCTAAAATATAAAGATACAACTATAAGATACTTGAAAATGGAAAAATCTAGTCTTCCATATAGGAGGTAAAACCTTCCATATAGGTGGCAACCTATATCATTTATAAAGGAGGACTACATAAACCTTCCATGAAGGAGGTATGTAAGAATAATAAAATGCATGAAATTAAACTCTAAGATGGTATGTCTCCTTGTGTCTTCTACTCTTCTATTTATAGATAAATAGGGTGCAAAAATTTCCACTTGTTAGGTAAGAATCTTGACTATAAGCCACCAATGTTGACCTTATGACCACCTTACTCCTTGATTGCAGCCAACTTTTGACAATTAAAACAGTGGAATCTCACGTTTTTGTCTTCATGAAAGTTGTATATCTAGATCTTATCTTGAAAACACATGTGAGATCTCCTTATATCAATATTTGTAGCTCTAGTTATGGCCAAATTAGTGGACAAAGGTCAAACTTAGACAAATTCACGTGCTCAACTTCTAAGCAAAATTCAAAACTCTTAAGGGCAAAATTGGGTTTTAGCCTCTATATGAAAGTTATAGGAATTTTTCTTAGCTTTATATCCATATAAAGAACATCTGAATCCGACATCTAGAGCTCTAAATATTGCTTGAAAACTAGAACAAGGTCAAAATTTATTATTTTCAATGAATTCTATTTTATGTCAAAATTATTATTTATTTATCAATTATACCTAAATTCATTATACTAAGCTCAAATATCATCCAAAAAATATTCTCTTAAGGGAAAATAAATATATAAATAGTTTACTTATCAAATTCCCCATAGCTTTTGGACGTCCTCAGACAACAATTAGTGACTAATAAGTTCTTACTACGCTTTCAACAAAATTAGAAGTGTAAAGTCATAAGCAAAAACACAATTGAAGAATAAAGAGATCATAGTATTCATGAATTAACAAAAGTATAAACTGATAACTTTATTTAAAATTTAATGAACCAAATTCATAATTGTGAATCATTCTCTCAATCTCTCAAGTTTTTTAAGGGTAAGTGTTTCGCTCGAATTCACTTGAAAAAATTGCACTACCATAAGCTTGCTAAAAATCTCAATCTCCACTATCTAATTTACATGCATAATTCAAATCAAAAGGACTTTTTGAGGGGTTTAATGGGGTTAAGGTAAAAAGAATATAAAACGTGATATGAAGGCCTACACTTAAGAAGTAAATAGAGCAATTGAAAAATGGGCTATATTATGAATAAATTTATCTCAGTACAACAACCCACAATTTTAATTTAAATACTTAATATCTTTTCTTTTTTTTTTCTCTTTCTTTTTTCTCTCTCTTTTTTTCACCCCTTTTTTCTTTTTCTTTTTTTTACATAACTTCTGCAATTCTATAGTTGATGATATATACACCCCCACACTTGTCAAAAGCCCATTTCACAAAAAATTCAAATGCTCTACTAATCTTCTGAATTAGATAAAAACACTTGATATATAATTAAAACATATATATGTTAGTGGGTTGAGAATAAAGAAAGAAATGAATACCTTTAATAACGATATAATTGCAAGGTTATCTACTTGGCTCTAGCTAAAGAAAGAAATGAATGCCTTTATCATTTTTGAATGTACATGTGACATGTAATCTCAACCAAATTTAGAGCAAGTTCTAGAGTGACAACTTAATAGGTGAATATCATACACAAGAAAGATAATGATCAAATAGGCTTAAAAACTCACGGTTAGGGGTTTTCAAATTCAGCTCATTCAGTTTCAAAATTCATCACCGATCTCAACAATCAATTGTTCAATCATGCTATGAAATCTTTAAATTCAATTGATCCATGCTTAGAACTTACATCTTAAAATCATTGTAAAGCACCTAGAAAATATATTTTTTAGTTCAGACTCATTTTTTTTAAGATGAAACAAAAACATGCAACTAATGAGATGAATCTCAAGAGTTAAGAATAACTCTTTACTCTGCCATCTTTACACACCCCATACATCTAATAATTTTACTGACTAACTATCTAATGAAGAAATTATACTTTTTTTTACTACTCCTCCCCCAACCTAAATCATACATTGTCCCCAATATCTTGTAGAGTTTAGAGAAGGTTTCTATTTAAAAACATAAGCACACAATAAAGTAAACCACAAAGCTAAGAGTAAAACCATAAGATTAAGGAAAGTTACAACTAGAGAGTGGTATCTGGATTCTGCTTCTGACTGTTGTATGAAGATTGCCCACCTATTTGCTTGACTAATAAATCTGTTCTAGGTTCATAGGTTTGCAGTTGATCAAGTAGTTGATCAGCAGTTGGCACATAAATTATAGAATGGTGAGTCGCTTGAGATATGAATCCTGTTTCTACAACATGGTGAAAAAAAGACAATAGATCATCATAAAAACCATTAACATTTAACAATCCTAATGGTTTTTTTAAAGTTCAATTTAGCCCAATATGCAATGCTAGAGATCCCATCCAACATTTTCAAACCACTGGGTAGAGCTATAAAAGTTTCAGCATTATAGAACATACGTCCCATTCATTCAGGCAAGCTTGAAGCTTGGAACTCTTGTCTTGAGCAAAATATGTGATCTTCCAACTCCTTCACCTTTACACTCAAACCCTTGCTACTGTTAATGGTTGCAGAAATAGCCACACTTCCCCTTAGGCCCTAGATGCCTCCCCAGTATACAAAGTTGATCTTTCTAGCAGCTAATGCTCTTCCAAGTTCTCTTGTTGTAGGTAGAAGCTCTCTATCCTTTTCCAAGTCAGTTTCACAAAAAATGCAGATATATTTAAATCAACATTTTAGTGTGATACCCTTGTTCTTTTCTTTTCTCTCAGACATTTTGTATTTATAAGTAGAAGAGTGCATATTTATAATACTAAAATAGCAACAATAAGATCATAAAAATCACGTATTTTTCAAACAAATTTGAAAAAATTTCTGACATGAATGACTGGTAGGCTATTGTACGAAGAAATTAAATAAAATAAGTAAAGAAAATCAAAAGTTACTGAAAAGATAAGACAAATTAGACAAAAACATGATTATGTAGAGTAGTTGTGATTCTGGCTTACATCTTCCTCTGGTTTTACGCCCAGTAACGGCTTAAATGCTTTCTATAAATCGAGGATTTACTTCCCATCCAGTTTTCTTATAAACTGGAAAACAGGGTGTCAAACTCCTAATTATTTTGACATTTATTAGAGTATTAACGCGCAGTTTAATGGACACACAGAAATAGTATAATATAATGATTTAACATTCTTGATTACATTACAAAATATCCCCACAGGGTTTGTACAAGTTACAGTACATATCACAATATAAATAAAGACTATCAGATAACCAATGAAGTAATTCTTGAACCAGCACCGTACCTTTATCTGCTAGCATCAGCTATTTTTCCCTCTGAGCCGTTTCTACTTACTGAATAAATTTTAAATTTATGGAAAGGGGTGAGATTCAAAAGAATCTCAATAGTAACAGTATGTCAATCATATAGAATGTGAAAAGTAAACATGTAATGCAATATTTATCATGATTCAGCAATCAAAATGCCAACACCTATATGAAAATGCTCAGGAACTAAATAATGATTTTGTCTGGATTAAAATGATCATTCGTTCCTGATCTGCAATATTATATCTCGTATATAGGAATTCAACATGGAACTCACCTATGTGATGTGATCACATAACAACTTGGAGAGGGCCTATACTTGTCTGTACATATCATATCTTAGAGCAGGCCAATAGCTGTCCATACATATCAAGCCACTCAATCGGGTCCACCTGGCCATATGGTACCCCTAAGGTTCCATAGGGTGGTTTAATCATCATCCACACCCAAAGAGTTTCAACACGACAAGAAATTCATTGAATAGATCATAGAAATCATTGCATATTAATATTCACATAGTATATGAAAGATAGAGTTACTACCTGCACTCCTTTCCAAAGCCTAGCTTCTACCGGTCCTTTAATCTTAACCTGGCTCGGGTAATTACTGAATCCTAAAGTTCCCAAAGTAATGGTAAATGAGTTATTACTCATTCATACTTCATTCTATAGTTTATAAGTTGGTTGTCTTAGCCCAAAATTTCATATTTACCAAAATACCCCTGGGGACCCGGCCCGGCCCCCCTCTTGTACCAGGTATTTTTGTACTTTTCCAAAAATTATAACTTAGGCCCTTTTTACATATTTTTATGTGTAGATTCCATATTTGAACTCAAATAAGATCAATTTCAACTCAAATTATAGATTTTCCCTTGTTAGCCCAAACTTAGGGTTTTAGGGACAAAATTGTCATTTCACCATCCAGGGCTTTTCACACTTCGCACTCTTCATGAACCATACATAATTTTCCTTTCTAAATATCATGGAACCATCAAAATAATGAAATTCCAGTTCTATCCCTTGTTTCTCACTCAATTTATAGACAATGCAGAAATTTGTGGAGAATTCTAGAGGCATTTTGTTGGCATTTCCTCATTGATCCATATGTATATATTGTAATAATTACATAATTAATCATGTAATTATTATAAAATTAACATATGTCCTCCATTTTCTGTAATATAAATAAAATAATTGAGATTATTTTTATTTAGGTCAAAATGACCATTTTGCCCTTCTAATATTTCTATTTTCGTAATAATTCGGAAAAATAGGTAGAACTGTCACCAACCTTTGAAAATTCATATCTAATTGTATAGATATCTAATTGGGGTGATTCTAAAGGCTATGTAACCCTTATTAAGTATAGTTTGGAGAAAAAATATAAAATTTAACCAAATGAAAGTACACCATTCCGAGAATTATTATGTTTGAACACTGCCCCTGAAATTCACTAGTTTTTCTGGGCTAACTTCAAGAATTCATATCTCCTTTTTTAAAACTCCAAAAATTCCATGTGACCTATAAAATTGAATATTATTGTGTATAATTTAATTCTGGAAATTTTCATAATTTTTAGAAATTATTTACTATTTTTAAAAATATTACAAATCATAACTGCCTCACAAGGAAACTTACCGGCAACATCCATAATTTATGTACCAAATAACTATGTTGTGTGTAGCCTTTAATTTCCTTATTGTGTCTCTTAATATGATCTTTAATTCACCATTTTATTCTTTTAATACCTCTAAGGTATAGAGGAATTTTGATAACTAAAATTTGGAATATTATAGTTCTCCCCCTGTCAATAAAATTTCGTCCTCAAAATTTTAGTTCATTGTATGGATTAAATTATGCTTTGGGGAGTTATTCCTCTTTACTCATCCCATCCTTTTCACAATTCAATCTGTCTTTTGTTATGCGAGTCCACAAAGTATGCACCATAATCTTCTTGGATCTCAGAAATGTCGAGCATTGGTAATTCTCACATTACGGATTTGGAGTCCTTAAAATCCGTAGATAACTCCATGTATCTTTTAGTAATCATCAAAACAAATTCCCTAGATCTACTAGTCTAGTATCATGTTAGAGCTTATGCTCCTTATAATTTTGCACACCAAGTTTTTGTCGTATTTAGCATCTGCTCGTCGCAATCCACGTGTTTCTCAATTTGCCGACTTAAGGACACATTGGTCCAATAGGTTTTATGGCCTTTTGACTTTTAGTCCAAGGTCTATACTGAATGCAATCCAAGATTTATAACTTTCAATACAATCTTACAGCTCTCCTGAGCACATTTCAAATTTCAACTTTTTCTATTCATACATATATATATATATATATATATATATATATATATATATATTGTTTACAAAACATGTAAAGATAACTTATTCGGTAATGATCAACTTATTAACTTTAGTAATCTCATAACACATAGTCCATCAATACTCGTAAAGCATATTGCTCATCTATCATTGAATACCCATAAGGTCTTATAACCCTAGTAACTTTCCAAGCAAATTATGCTTAGGAATCTTATCACTTTGAAACTTATTGCTACATCATCCGTCACTAGTACAAAATACTCTTTTTAGACCATAACATTTAGATCGGTTGTTGTGGATAAGGTCTAAAAAATATGACTGGTGGCAATTTCATAATTATAAAGAACTTTTAAGACCAATTCTTAAAATATGCAGTCTAAAAGATATTATTTAGACCGGTTATCTAAACAACTGGTCTAAAAATATAAAATTAATTAAAAATTAAAAAAATTGAAAATTTTTTAGACCGGTTGTTACTAATAACCGGTCTAAAAGATAAAAATTTTTAGAAGATTTGAAATATTAAGACGGACTTTTAAGACCGGTTCTCCAAATAACTGGTCTTAAAAGTCCGTCTTAATATTTGAAATCTTCTCTTGCGCACCTAAAAATATAAAATTAATTAAAAATTGAAAACTTTTTAGACCGGTTGTTACTAATAACAGGTCTAAAAGATAAAATTTTTTACAATATTTGAAATATTAAGACAGACTTTTAAGACCGATTATTTGGAGAACCGGTCTAAAAAAGACTTTTTAGACCGGTTCTCAAAACAACCGGTCTAAAAGTCACACTTTTTAGACCGGTTCTCCAAATAACCGGTCTTAAAAGTCCGTCTTAATATTTCAAATCTTCTCTTGCACGCCTAATTTCAACTTTGAAATCTGATATTTATCAAGCTTCTTGTAAACCCCTCATTCATGCCTCGACAGCTTCTCCTTCCCACGTCTCTCCTCCGTTCTTGAACATCGCCGATGTCGACGCAGAGGTCACTTGGTTAGTTCATTTGTTCTCTTGTTTTCTAACTCGTTTTAATTTGAATTCTCTATCTCAAGACTCTACTTAATTAAAAATCTTCTTTCAACTTGGGATCTAATTACTTTCTTTTCTAACTCATTTCCTAATATTATTTCAGATATGCTATAGACTATCCTTTGAAACCTACAACAAAGCAGAAGTATCAGGTATGTGAACCTATTTTCTCGATGATGCTTGCTGATAATATGTTTTTGTGGTGCTCTTCTACATTTTGAAATATGATTTTGTTTTGTCATGTTATTCATGATAGGGAAAAAACCAATCTTTTGTTTTTATGACAATATATGGTGAACCAAGGTTGATTCGGCCAACTGGTAAGTGTTCTCAGTAATTCATCTGTAGATTCTTGGTTTTTGTAGGTATATGTTGTTATCTAAGCAAATGTCAGCAGTTAATTGATGTTGTGTTTGACTAAATTTTGTTATACTTGTTTTTCATTTTTTCAATGTTAGTTTCTTGAGATCTGACCAATCAATTGGTATACTAACAAAATCAATGAACCAACAAAAAAAAAAGACACTTTTTAGACCGGTTCTCCAAATAATCGGTCTAAAAAGTATGTCTTTTTAGACCGGTTGCATAACTGGTCTAAAAAATATCACACTTTTTAGACCAGCTGTATTAAGACCTCATCTAAAATTGGTCTAAAAAGTCATTTTTACCCGGTCTAAAAAGTCATTTTTCTACTGGTGCGTTGGTGTTACAAACTTTTTGAGATACCACTTATATTCTCTTACTTTGGGTTATTTCTGAAATTTATACCCCAAGTCATTACTCAAATTCTCAAGATTTAGGCTACACTGTAGGTCTTACGACCTTACCCTGTTTGCTCAAAAAGTCTTATAGCCATTGGACATACTAGCCCAATAGGTCTTATTGCTTACTGTATTTTCCCAACACTTACATGCTTACGAATAAACTCATACATACCAAGCCACTTCATTAAATATGGAAACAAAGTTCCTTGATCTCCATTATTGTTCTTCAAGGCATCCGCAATCACATTAATATTTCTGCAATCACATCAGCCTTATCAAAGGCAAAAAAATACTGGAGAAATACTAAACAACTCATTCATAATAATCATCAAGACTCGGAAACTAAAATTTTCTGGCATTTTTCAACTCCGTATTGCTTCCACTTACTGGAATCTAATAGGTTCCCTTCTTATGGGATTACATGGCCCAGAAAGTTCATTTCTAAAAGCCAAAGCTCATAGTTGCTCAATTGGCATAGAGTTGCTTATTTCTCGATATGCTTAGTACTATATTTGAATACTTTCCATGATTTACCTTGCTTAGCAATCACATAATACATCATTAATTCTCATTTATTCATAAGATCCATTAGTCAAATTTGATATTCATAGGACATATAGTCCTTTGCATTATTTCTCTAGTCTCACAGTCTATTTATTTTAGCTTTCCATCTATTTCATAATGCTGCCCATAACTCTTGGGCTTCTACCTTCTTAATTTTTTCAAAGAGCACTAGAGTTCCACATAGTGAAATATTCACTTATTAATTCTATCATGCAATCGGAAATCATGCCAAATGAGATTTTGGCATTGCTTCCTACTTTAGTTTAATTATAGTCTCCACTTCCCTTTCCAAAGGTATCTTATTAATATCCTCCAAAATATTATATGGAATCCGTTTACTGTCAGAATATTTCCGAATACTACTTTAGCCTTTAACCGCTTGGAGCAAAACATCATGTAGTTCTAATCATCCTTACACAGACATTCCTCAACCTTGACTATTGGAAGAAAATTTAAGATTGACATATGATTTGTGGATTAGGTCAAACAGCTTTGCTTCCACAATATAGTAAAACATCATCATTATCAATTAATCATTACTAACAATTACTTCTGATTCATACCATTATAAACTAATAAGATCCGTTGCCAATGCTTGTCCTTTAGCATTTATTACATGTTTCATAATATTAACTCAATGGATCTGACACCCGTAGGTGTGGTCATAACTATATCATGGAGTAGCTATTGTATATTCAAGGTAGCAATCTCACTTAATCATATGCCATTAAGGAAGTACTAACATCTAACTCACCGTACTTGCATGAAATTGCCAATAGATAAGTTCATACTTTTAAATCAACTCTAGAGACTAATCGGCTTCCTTCTGTGTCATTGCAGAACTCTGTTATGAGTTTTCCACCTCAACTCCTCTATTCATTATCGCCGTTGACCGTTATTGGACTAATACCCCAATCATTGTCAATATGGCAGATTAATAATCTAGCTTAAGTGCTACATGGCTTTCCAAATAATGGACTAATCATAATACCAATAGAGTTTGTTCCATGTTACCAGTTTTGTTGCTCGAATACCCACTTAGCAAGTTACTTGAGTAAAATTCTAGAAATTTCTTCCATACGAGGCCACTACTCCTTTTCTATTTGAGGATCGTACTTCCCTTGGAAGCAGGAGATCATTGCTAGAAAAATCATGCCACCCATGTCTATGAACTTTCATTATCAACAGTTGGTCCAGGAAAAATCCTAGACGAAAGCTGTTGGTTAAAGTTTACAAGCTATCTGTGTTCCTTTCCCTGATACCAAAATTGTTTCCTCTTTTTTTATCCTCATCTTACTTTTGCTGCACTTCTCATAGCTTGTCATTCATATCATATTTCCATTATACATTGCTTCGTCAGTTATCCTATTATTTGCTGTATTGGGTCAGGTCTGGCTTCCTGACCTTACCCCACATCTTTACCTCTTTGTCTTACTATCCCTATGTCTCCCTATATTAAAATAAAGAAGAAGTAAATTTCATATGTTCACAAGGGAATTTTTGTCCTTTCACAAAGTTTGAACACACAAATTCTTCATTAATAACATACAGGAACGACTTTCAGGCATTACATTGCCTATATGTAACTGTACAACATGTTTCTATTTATTTTCATTTCATCACTTAACATTTTCAACAACTTCCCAAGGGGTCACTCATGCTTCCATTTCCCTAGGCTGAGCACGCTTAACTTTCATGTACCGGTGCAAAAATGATGGTACTGACTTCAACCACTTCCAAGCATTGGTACTACTAGACTGCCCTCGACCTGTTTAGTTAGGTCAGCCATCTCTGGAGACCAAATACTGTGTATGGATTATTTATCAGTACAGGTACATATAATTCAATATATAATCACTCATATGTTATCATATAGACCCCTCTTTATAAGGCTATTCCTACTTCGTGACCGAATTACAGCATTGGAGCAGAACTTTCGTGTCATATAGATTTGATCTTTATCTGGAAACTCAATGCTGTATAATCCCTTTTCCTAATGCGATGTGCTAATATCCTACTCGTACTGGCATACCAAGGGTCGAGGTATCCTGAACACAGGGAGCCCACATAAACATAATCCTAATACATCTTCTCAACTTCCGACTCGTCTACAAATCCTATTCCATGTATACGGGTTCTACTCTAAGGTTGGTAACTTTATATGAACCTGGCTTCATTCTGATAGACAACGGTCACTTCACATCATCAGCAAATAATTTGGCTGTCGAGTTTGGTTTGAGTTAGGGCCTGTAGCTTGAAGCCCACAGCTTCCTTGCACCATTTCCAATTGGGCATAATCATCCTGACTACCCTCTAAGCATCTTCTAGTCCGTCAAGAAAATTTACTGATGACAGTGACCTATTTTTCTATCACCTTATTCCTTTCATCTTTCTTATTATGACATAATTAAGATCATATCAATATACTCTTCTGTCATTGCTAGAACCGCATGCTCTGATACAAAAAATGTTAAACCCCTAATTATTTGAACATTTATTAGAGTATTAACGTGCAGTTCAATGGGCACACATAAATATTACAATATATTGATATAACATTCTTGATTATATTACAAAATATCCCCATAGGGTTTGTACAAGTTACAGTACATATCCCAATATAAATAAATACTATCAGATAACTAAAGAAGTAATTCTTGAACCAGCACTGGACCTTCATATGCTAGCATCTACTATTTTTCCCTCTGAGCCGTTTCCACTTGCTGAATAAATTTTAAATTTATGGAAAGGGGTGAGATTCAAAAGAATAGTAGTAACGATATATCAATCATATAGAATGTGAAAAGTAAACATGCAATGCAACATTTATCATGATGCAGCAATCAAAATGCCAACTCCTATCTGACAATGTTCAGGAACCAAATGATGATTTTGTCTGAATCAAAATGATCATCCGTTCCTAATCTGCAATATTATATCTCATAAATAGGAATTCACCTATATAATGTGATCACATAACAACTTGGAGCAGGCCTATACCTGTCCGTACATATCATATCTTGGAGCAAGCTAATACCTGTCCGTACATATCAAGCCACTCAACTGGGTCCACCTGGCCAAATGGTACCCCAAAAGTTCTATGGGGTGGTTTAACTCATCATCCACACCTAGAGAGTTTCAACACCACAAGCAATACATTGAACAGATCATGACAATCATTGCATATTAATATTCACATAGTATATGCAAGATAGAGTTACTACCTGGACTCCTTTCTAAAGCCTAGCTTCTACCGGTTATTTAATCTTTGCCTGGCTCTGGCAATTACTGAATCCTAAAGTTCCCAGAGTAATGGTAAATAAGTTATTACTCATTCATACTTTATTATAGAACTTATAAGTTGGTTGTCTTAGCCCAAAATTGCATATTTACGAAAATGCTCATAGGGACCCGATACGACCATTCTGTTGTACCCGGTATTTTTGTACTTTTCCAAAAATTATAACTTAGGCCCATGTTACATATTTTTACATGTAGATTCCATATTTGACCTCAGATAAGATCAATTCTAACTCAAATTACATATTTTACCTTATCAGCCCAAACTTAGGTGTTTAGGGGCAAAATTATCATTTTCACCATCCGAGGCTTTTCACACTTCGCACTCTTCATGAAACCTACATAATTTTCCTTTATAAATATCATGGAACCATCAAAATCATGAAATTCTAGCTCTATCCCCTTTTTCTCACTCTGGCCAAAAGTTTGGACATTTTTAGAAAATTCATATTTTCATGGTTCCAAGATTTAAAACACTTTGTTGACACTTGTTTCCACTTTTGTAACCATCTAATCTCAAGTTTAATACAATCAATAGAAATTTGGGCATCATTTCCTCTAAGAAATTAGACACCCCAAATTTACAAAACCATAAGAAACAGTCCAATAACTAGCCAGAATACATTTTTTCGTACTTGGATATTCTGATCATAGATTTTTCCAAGTGCTGCAAGTTGATTCATAAGATGAGTATATCTAAGTTCAAATTCAGCTATTGACTCACCTTCCTTCATACGAAGTAGATCAAACTCTGTAACTAGAGTATTGATTCGATTTTCTTTTATTCCTGATGTTCCTTTATGAGCTACTTCCAAAGCTTGCCACATCTCTTTAGCAGTTTGAAGTGTACAGATTCTGAAGTATTCTTTTTGACTTAGCACACTCTGAATCAGCAGAATTGCTTTACTATTGAGGGTCACGAGCTTTTTGTCATTGTCGTCAAATTCTGCTAGTGACTTAGGAACTTTTTGAGATTCTTCAGTCTTTGTAGGCACATAGTTTCCAGTTTCAATTATGTTCTATAGCCTATATTCTGTAGCCATCACGAATACACGGAACTTAGCTTTCCAGAAGGAGAAATGCTCACCATTAAAACCTGGTGGTCTAGTGATAGAGGCTCTGTCAGGAAGAATTCCTTCACCCATGCTTGCCATTGGATCCTTCTAAGGTTGTTATACATGAACAATAAGACCTGCACTCTAATACCAAATGTTAGAGCAAGCTTTTTACCCAAGAGAGGGGTGAATCGGGTGATTACAGAATAACCAGATACTTAATAAAAATTATGAAACTTTAAAGCACATTTATAAGTAAGAAGACATATCACCGAAGTAGACATATGAGTTTATACTAGTTCGGTCACAATCACTTGACCTACGTCCAGTCCTCAGAAATCCTTCTGAGCCTTTCACTATATCTTCCAATATTCAGTGGGTTCTTGGTACCTCAGTACAACAGTAAGTTCCTCTTTAGACACTCGCTCCCCCTTACACAAGGTAATCTCAAACCCCAACTTAAGGCTCCTAGCACTAGTGCAGAAAAGACTTTTTACATGTGACGGAATGGACTTTTTACACGTGACATCAAACACGTGTAGAAACAATAGGTGTAGAAAATCGAGACTTTCTACATGTGTCGTAAACCACATGTAGAAAGTCCCACTTTCTACACCTGACTTGATGAGTCACGTGTAGAAAGTCCACACTTTCTACAAGTGACTTTTCCTAAATAGGTGTAAAACGTCAACTTTCTACACCTGACGTGAGTGGTCACGTGTAGAAAGTGTGGACTTTCTACACGTGACCCCTGAAATCAGGTGTAGAAAGTTGTATTTTTTAGGACTTTCTACACCTGACTTCAGGGGTCACGTGTAGAAAGTCCACACTTTCTACACGTGACCACTCACGTCAGGTGTAGAAAGTGGTATATTAGGACTTTCTACACCTGACTTCAGTGGTCACGTGTAGAAAGTTTAGACTTTCTACACGTGACCCCTGAAGTCAGGTGTAGAAAGTGGTATTGTTGGGACTTTCTACACCTGACTTCAGTGGTCACGTGTAGAAAGTTTGGACTTTCTACACGTGACCCCTGAAGTCAGGTGTAGAAAGTGGTATTGTTGGGACTTTCTACACCTGACTTCAGGGGTCACGTGTAGAAAGTCCCACTTTCTACACCTGATATGTTAAGTCAGGTGTAGAAACTCATTTTCAGAAAAAAAAATTTATTTTTGTATAAACTCATTTACATAATAATAAACAACAAAACACCTGATAAAAAAATAATTTGCAACAAAATTAATGTGAAATATCAAATTCTATCCAAAATATTAACAAAGCCATATAAAGGTACACAAACTTGACCTTATTTTTACAACGAAATTTGTACAATTATAGTCAAACCCAATACCAAACAGTGACAATAAAATTCAACATGTCTAATACCAAATTGTTATTAACTTTACATATTTAACATTACACTCACAACTTTGTGATCTCTAAAAAATAAGTTGCCCAACGTGTGCGAACGTCATCAATGTCCTCTTCGGAAAATGCATCCGTAATGTCAAACATCTACAGATTTGAAAATAAAAAATCACATCAATTTAATAACTAAGAAATGAACTTAATAAAACAAACATAATTAAATACAATTACCTCTTTTGTAAATTCTGTACTACCCAAGAGGATGATGTTTAACATGTGCCTCATCACATAATATCCACAAGCCTTATTCCCCGTTTAACGACGGCACTATAGTTGAACATGCATTATATTATATTAATTATATATGTGAACATGATAACTATGTTCATAGAAGGATTGAAACTGTTTACCTTTGGTTGTATCCAGATAGTCTCCCTAAGCTCATGTGTATGCTTTTTCTTAACCACTCTTTGGTACGTTTCCATTGCCCTGTAGAAAAATATATAAAAGAGGGTAGGTTATCTAAAAAACTTACATATTTGCAAATAAAATGTCATTGTCAAAGTATACTTACGTGTCCATCGTTTTCTTCAAATCCTTTCCCGGATTATAATGTAATGAACATAAAAGAACGACGACATTTTGCTTTGGACATAGAACCAGTAACTGCCAATGAGTGCTGCAAAAAGAGGTATGAATTATATATATTCATAAAAGAAAGGTATCAATTACAAACTTTTTCTTACTCGTGAACATATGGCGCTAGGTAGCACTCTTTTCCATCTTCACAGAGCCTCTGCCGAAGGTATGACTCTCTTATGGCGGAAGTGTTCCCTTTTTTCTGGATGTGAATCGGGCAAAGGAATCCAAACTTGTCACCGTTCCCTGATAAAGTATAAAGGCGATGGAGGTACCTACAATAGTTAAAGCATGTCAGAATCAAATGTTGAATACTTAGTAATATTGTTAAAAATATACCCACATCATAAACAAGTGGACGTGTGGTATGGTAATCTGATCCTTCATTAACATCCGCACTACATCCTCCTGCTCGATATGCACGAATATGTCCCTCTTACCCACAACGTCTGGATCCATCGTCAATACTTCCATTGAGGAGAATCAGCTGGATGGCGAAGCTTCCCATCTGATATTCTCTCATCTGCATGCCATCTTAAGTTCTTTGCATCATTCACATTGGCAAATAATCGCTTGAACCTTGGTTTCACTGGAACATACCATAACACCTTCGCAGGAGGGCCCTTAGTAGTCTCATCAAAGTCTGTATCGCAATTCCCTTTCAATTTGTACCGTGAAGCACCACATTTTGGACACTTATGCTCCCCTTCGAACTCTTCTCTATATAATATACAATCGTTAGGACATGCATGAATCTTTTTGTACTGTAGACCCAAGGGACACAATATTTTCTTTGCCTCATAGTTACGGTTGGGTAATTCATTACCTTCTGGAAGCATGCTTGTCAACAACTCAAGCAATTCTGTAAAGCTCTTGTCACTCCACCCATTCCTTGCTTTCAAGTGGACCAATCTCACCACAGCAGACAGCAACGTGAATTTTGTACATCCCGGGTATAATGGCTTTTCTGTATGACTAGACAAGTTATCATATGCATGTGATCGTTCAAAGGCCTCTTCGCCAATATCACGAATCATGTCCTCTAGTCGATCATCCATGTCCACATCAACTTCCACCTCTTTAGATGCACTCAGGTCTTCTACTAATTCACCATGCCATACCCATCGTGTATAACTCTTCAAGAACCCATCACATATCAAATGCTCTCTTATTTCTTCGACACATAGTCGCCTCAAATTTAAGCAATTTACACAAGGACAATAAAACTTCCCAGATTTATCACCACCAGCATTTCTTATAGCAAATTCTAAAAAATTCTTCACCCCATTATCGTACTCATCACTAGTTCGTCTAGCATAGATCCAGCTACGATCCATATGTGCAAACAAACTTCAACAGAAAATGATACAAGAGAACCTGTTGGACCAGGAAGGTAACTCTTGACGTCATCATCCATATTTGCATATTTTTCAGTCTAACGTAAATAGTTTGCTAAAAAACAGATTTTACAGCATTTGCAACAGGCATGTTAAGAATCAATTACAGCATGCCAATTTATTGAAGGATCGAGTCATAAGAGGAACTTTTGGCTTAAAGAGTCAGAAAATGATTACCTAACTTCGTTCCAACTAAAATTATTGGAACACCAGGGGCATAGTGCCTAAGCTTCACAAGGCATGGAGAAACAGAACAACCACCCCCCACAAAAAAAAACACACAAAACAAAAAAAGGAAGAGGGGGGATGGGGAAGCCTTAGTGCCAACCCACAACCTTTCATTAAGGCTCCTATTCTAATAGGGAAGCTAACCCGAGCTATATTATGGGTTTCCAAAAGTCTAACGTCTTATATTGGTTTTTATTAAGGCTTATAACTTTCTTCTTATCCTTCTACAGAACAGAATTTACAAACATAGAACGCAATACATGCTCCCAATTGTATCATATATATCATTTTACCCAGGAGAGTAAAGAATTCATGAGGTTTAGAATTATCAGATGCAGAATCACCAGGCAGCCCATTTGTTAGTTGATTAACAAAAAAAAATTCTACTTTGGCAAGATCTAACATAAGAAACAAATGCTTACTTTCACTCCAGTGCCCAATTCTGCCCGAAACGAAACCTTTTGTGCCTAAAATCCCGGTAAGCGCCAACGCCAGCGAGGGAGAGAGCTATAACGGCAATGACGGAGAGAGGTATCACGGCAGTGAGGGAGAGATGGCGTGACGTAGATGGCGGTGGTGACGGAGAGAGGACTCTGAACTCAAGTAGGGCAGAGATTGGCGCGCGGCTGAGCGTGAGAGGGAGGGAGGGATGAGAGCTTAAGTGGCGGCAAAATGAAAAGGAGGGAGGGAGGGAAGTCTAATAATTTTTTTTTCAGATTCTACACCGGTTGATGCATTAACCGGTGTAGAAAGTAGAGTTTCTACACCGGTTGTGGACCAACCGGTGTAGAATGTAAGTGTTTTCAGTTTTTCTACACCGGTCTGGAATTAACCGGTGTAGAAACTCTACTTTCTACACCGGTTGTGTCCCAACCGGTGTAGAATGTAAGTTTTTCTACACCGGTTGGTCCTCAACCGGTGTAGAAAGTCAGGTCCTAAACTTTCTACACCGGTTGGACTTCAACCGGTGTAGAATATCCTTATTTAATAAAAAAAATAAGAGATATCACTTAAGAGTAAATAAGAGAATCATATCTCACTTAATGATATCGCAATGACAACTGATTCAGTATCTGAAAAAGCAATTAATAAGTATGGAGTAGCTTAAAAATCCTCAATCATAGTAGCTAAATGACCTATACTACAACACTCATTTGCCATACCTTAGCTTTCTCAGCATCAATTATGGAACTCACTAATGTTACTGCATTTTCAAGCTTCCCTTTAGCATTCACAACTACATAATCAAAATTCTTAACATGCTTCACTTCCTCTCTAGCCGTAGCAATCCTCACAAGCAGTGATTCACAAAACTACATATTTCACGTTGAAAAGAACATTTACAAAACAAGAATTCAGTAAGAATGTTAAAAGTATTATCCAAAATCTATATAATCATTTTCCTAATCATGATCTATTAATAACAATGTAACCCATTATCAGCTTACACAAATTGATTCATATCTCACTTAATGATATCCCAATGACAACTGATTCAGTATCTGAAAAAGCAATTAATAAGTATGGAGTAGCTTAAAAATCCTCAATCATAGTAGCGAAATGACCTATACTACAGCACTCCTTTGCCATACCTTAGCTTTCTCAGCATCAATTATGGAACTCACTAATGTTACTGCATTTTCAAGCTTCCCTTTAGCATTCACAACTACATAATCAAAATTCTTAACATGCTTCACTTCCTCTCTAGCCGTAGCAATCCTCACAAGCAGTGATTCACAAAACTACATATTTCATGTTGAAAAGAACATTTACAAAACAAGAATTCAGTAAGAATGTTAAAAGTATTATCCAAAATCTATATAATCATTTTCCTAATCATGATCTATTAATAACAATGTAACCCATTATCAGCTTACACAAATTTATCTTTGTAGATCATTTCAATATAACTAAGTTACAATTTCTAAAATTTTGAAAGGACTCAGCTATAGCTGCACTGTTAAGGTCATGAATGATCAAAAGAACTAGTATGAGGCAGTAAATTGGCAGAACACAGATGCTCGCAGAATGAATCTTATTAAAAAAGCCATAAAAATTATGACTTTAGTTGTAAGGATACAAATGAATGACCTAAAGGAACTGGTGAAATTTACAGATCTACAAGCTAATAAACAATTGATAATTAGAGATCCAATGTGCGTATATGTTCAACTTCAGATATAAATGAACTTGTCAACTAAACAAGCCATTAAATAGTGACATTGTTCCAGTTATCACTGCAAAAATTGAAGAGAAAAAAAAACAAAACTACGTGCTTTTCAAGTTTCAACCAAACAATTAAAATTCCACAGAAGTCTCAAGTGATATGCAGTAAACCTAGTGAAAATTAAAAATAAATAAATAAAATCACCACAAGAATCTAGGGAAAAGAAAGAAGAAAAGGGGGAAGAGTAACATTTCCAGAACAAATCATATGGTAAGTGAGAAGTACATAAAAGATGGCTCAAGATGCCTCACGAGACCTGAAATTTTAGGCAAAATCGTAGAGACAGGCGCAGCCGATTCGAGCAGCGAAGGAGTGATCGTTGCAGTACCAGACGCTGATGAATTTGTCGTCTAAGGTTTTGATGGCGGCTAGGGCGTCGGCAACGGTAGCAAACAGTGGAAGCGGCTTCAACGCCGGCTTGCCCAAGCAGAGGTCGGACACCGAGATAGCAAATCCAGAAGGTTTTGGCGATGAGTTTTTAGGAAGAACAAGCAAATGCGAGAGTTTTTATTTTTTTTTAAAGAATAACGCCAACTTTCTACACCGGTTGGGTCTTAACCGGTGTAGAAAGTAACTTTCTACACCGGTTAAGACCCAACCAGTGTAGAAAGTTGGCGTTTTTCTTTAAAAAAAATAAAAAAATAACTTTCTACACCGGTTGGGTCTTAACCGGTGTAGAAAGTCTGATGTTTCTACACGTGTTGGAAGTCCAACCCATGTAGAAACCTTTCTACATGGGTTGGACATCCATCCCGTGTAGAAACATCAGACTTTCTACACCGGTTAAGACCCAACCGGTGTAGAAAGTTGTTATTTATTTTTAAAAAAATTAAAATTAAAATTAAAGCCATTAATATTAAAGAAAAAATAGTTTAAATTTACTTTCTACACCTGTTCTCTCATAACACGTGTAGAAAGTCCCACTTTCTACACGTGTTGTAAGATATGACGTGTAGAAAATTCATTTATCTTCATATATTTACGAAAATGCCACCGGTCACACTTTCTACACGTGTCATGTTTTGTCAGGTGTAAAAAATAGGTATAAAATCTATATTTTATACTAGTGGCCTCGACCTTAAGTTATCACTATCGGAAATAAAGAGTTTTTGATTAGAAAATCTCTCTCACAGAGTATATGGATGAAAACTGAAGTATAGGTGAAGAAATAATAAGAGACAAAGCACTTATGAGTATATTGTTTTCAGTTTGTTCAAATGTTGTATGTGTCCTGATTTTTGAATGGCTGGGCTTATATATCAAAAGCTTTGAGGACTGTTGTGAATTTTTCCATTGATCGATTGTGCTTCTGACATATACAACATTATTGTTTTTCACTTTACACGTTGATAGTTATTTTTGAATATTGCTGCCGCCCATGATTAATTGTCTTTGAGTGTTATTCAGTTGCTTGTCATGTGGGTGGTAGTAGAGTACACCTGTAATACACTCAGGAAAATGACCGTTAGAAAATACTTTGAATATCACTGGAATGATTGTGATTCACTGGAAGTAATTTCTGAAAATCAAAGAATCATTGTAAGTGAACTTGTTTTCACTGGAGATGATTTTCAGAGAATGTTATTCTACTGGCAGTGATTTTAACAAAATAATATGCCACATGATTTTGAAAGTAATTTGGATTAACTAGCAATGACTATCAGTACCAATATCTTACTGAAAAATCTTGTTGATTTCCGTGGAAGTGATTGCAAGTGGATCACAGTAACTGTCTGGAAGTAAAACTGATAAAATGACATATCAATGGAGTGAATTTGATATCATTGGAAGTGATTTAGAAAACAATGAATTTTTAACCCAATTTAGAAAAATGATAAAATTAAGTATGGAGGAACACAATTTTTGGCCCAATTTATTATGAATTTTCAGCCTAGAAACAAAAGGGAAAGCAGAAAGACATGTGTGATTCAAAAATTAGGAAAAAAAGTAAGGGTAAAATTGCTATTTGTTAAATAATCAAGAAGACTCTTGATTTTTCCATTATTAATGGTCAATTTCAGCCAAGAGAGGAATAATAGATGGAAAATGAATTTTTGGACATAAATAATGCCATGTGGAGGCATTATGGGCCAAGTGGAAAAAAATAAAATAAAATATTATGACATGTGAAAAAATTTTAATAAAAAAATTATTTTGAGGAGGTGGAAATAGCTTATTCAAGAAGTGAATTTGCACTCTCAAGAGGCCATATTTCATCCTAAAAGAGAAAGAAGAGAGAGATAAAAAGTTGAAAGAAGAGAAAGAACAAAGAGAAAGAACAAGAGATCAAGAAGCAAATCAAGGTAAGTTGCAAGCAAAATTCATGTGTTCTTGTCTCTAAACTCTTGGAAATCTCTTCTAATCCTTGTATCCTTCTTGGAATCACATGAATCAAGAAGAAAACCAAGGGAAAGAAGGAGAAGGAGGTCACAGTTTTGGAAGAAGAAAAGAAAGAATAAAAGGTAATTCAAGAAACCCTGATTTCTTGGCAAATTCATGGTTGTTGTTGATGGTTTAATTAATTAGTTGGCTTGGTTGTTATGATTTTGTAATTTTGGATGGGATAAACCCTAAGGGGAAGCACTTCCCAAATTTAGATTAATCATGTGTGAAGTGTAATTAAAAGTTGTAAGAAGTGAATTAGGGTGAAAAGAAGATGTATTGTTGAATGAAATCAAGAAACTCCATTTTTTTCCAAATTTTATAGAATTTTTTCCATGGGAAATTTCACTGTGTTTGGACTGGACTTTGATGGATTTGATGATTCCATTGTGTTTAGAATGAAAAATTGTGTAGGGAACATATGAAAGATGAAGTCTAAAAGCTTTAGGGTTTGAAATGACAATTTTTACCCCTAAAACCCTAACTTTGTGGCTGCTAAGGGTGTTCTGGGAAATGGAGTGTGATTTTAGCAAAACTGATGTAAAAAATGGATTATAGACATGAAATTTTGTAGGAATAGCCTGGGACATAATTTTGAAAAAGTACAATTATACTGGGTATAAAGGGGATTAGACCAGATTCCCTGGGGGTACTTTTGTAATTATGCATTTTTTAGGTAAAAATAACCAACTTTATGATTCTTAGAATAAGGTATGAATGAGTAATAAATCATTTGTTATCAATTTGGAAATTTTAGAATTTGACATTTGCCCGAGCCGGACAAAAGTTAAGAGACCGATAGTAGCTAGGTAATTGGAAAGAAGTCTAGGTAGTAACTCTGTCTCTCTTATACTATGTGATTGTTTATACACATTGTAATTGCCATGTTTTGTGATGTGGATTGGCAGTAATTCCTAGAGCTGTGGTATGGGACAAGCATAAGTACCACCTAGTGGGAAAAACACAAGTACCACTAGGCCAGTTTGGACCCAGTCTAGATAGGCCACAAGTACAGATAGACAGTTATCTGCTCTGGAATATTATTGTGATAAGTACAAACAGACAGTCATCTTCTCTGGAATATTATTATGGCAAGTACGGACAAACAGTCATCTACTTTGGAATATGATTGACAAGTACGGATAGGTCGGTGCTTGCTCCAGAATATGATTGTGATCACTGTGAGACAAGTTGGTATAAACAACTATTTTGATCCAGACAAAATCATCATTTGATCCTGAACATTGATTGAAAAACATATGCATAGCATTATTATTTGCTACATTATATACTGAATTGTATATTTACCTATCGTATTTTATATGATTGATAGCATGCTACTACTGAGATTTGTTTGAATCTCACCCTTTCTATAAATAAAATTAATTCAACTAGAGGAAGCGGCTTGAAGGGAAAATTGGTAGATACCGGTAATTGAGGGTTCCGGTGCTGATTGTAACACCTTATTTCTATAATCGATCTATGAGTTTTATACAGTGAATTTGAATCACTAAATGATATTTCTTTTATATAGTTTTTTCAAATCCCAACCTCAAAATAGGATTCGAACCTGTAGTTGAGTGGTTTTTTTTAAATTTCAAAAATCATGCTGAAGCGTATTCTAGTGGTTTGCAACTTTGTTATTACTCATTGATTCTTATCTTTTCCTTGAATTCAATTAGGGCGATTCTCTGCTCAAACTTAGTTTATTCATTTACATATACAAACTGTGTAGCCACACAAGGCTACCAAAGTATCCAAGTCTAATACAAAAACAGTAGACACATTCTCATCTTTGTTCCACCTTCGTATTTCCCTTTTATAATCCTCTTCTATGTTCTCAATGTACCTATATGGTTGGGTCAGGAAGAGTGAGATTTGAGAGAATCCCAGTAGCAAACAGTGCTAACAAATGCATATAAGAAATGTTTTGTACATGACATGCTTGCTTACATAAATTCATGCCAACATAATGACATATATGTATGCTCAATGTTTAACATATTACACTATTGGCCGTAGTTTAAACAAAAACATAGCTTTACTCATTCACATATACTTCATGCAATTCATCAAAATGATTAACACATTAATACACAAACACATATCAAGTTATGCAAGTGAGGAAAGTTCACTACCTTGTGGACTAATGTCCTTCCTTTGTTTCCTCTTCTTCCAACCATCAGAGTTGCTTGAAATATCTTTCATTCTTCTTCTTTTTTGACTTCTCATGGCCCTAGATACCCAATCACATCATTAGAACCATGATAGCAAGTCATTAGAAGTATATATTAAGGCCCAATAAGTTAGGAAAGGCTAGACAAGTTGATTTTTTTAAACAAACATGAAATGCTAGAATTTGGGGTCTTAGCCGTAGCCAAGAGTTATTTGGCTACATCTAAAAAGTTTCTGATCTCCTTTTGGACGTGGCCAAAATGCTTCGTTGCAGCCAAGAATCTGGACTTCTAGATTTTCCCTGTTTCTTAGCTGAACTTCCAAAACTCATAACTTAATCTACAAAATTCTAAATGGCATAGTTCAAAGTTCTATGTGACCCTTTTTAAGTATAATTCAAGGGAAAAATACTTATTGCTGCCAATTATATGCAAAAAAATTCCATAATTACTACTCATTGGCCATTGCCCCAGAAACATGCCAGTTTTCATGACCAACTTTAACAATGCATAACTTTGTATGTACAAATCCAATTAACATACATGACATATCAAATTAAAGCATTATAAGTATAATTTCATTATATAAAATATCACAAGAATTAGATATCATTTATTCACTCAAGAACACAATGTAAATGATTGCCACACCGGAAACCCCTATTAGACAGAAATTTGCAAAGTTACAAATTATGTTCCAATAATGTAAAATTTATAATTGGTGCTATTTCCATAAATTTTTTCATGTAGAAAACAATGGTAACATCAAAATGACTAAATTCCAATTCCTTCTTAATATCCTGTTCAGACCAGAAATTAGGATTTGACACAACAAGTTACCAATTCACATTTCAATCACCAAACTTAGTTCACTTGCTTCTAAAACAACATATAATCGTATATATGATTAAAGCTTCATGAACCCTAAACAAACCTAAAATGAATAAATTAGGGCAGCCAACACAACCCACCAAAACTCAACCAATCAACACAATTCATAGCTCAAAATGAAGCTAAAGCTCACCTTTTTACCTTTCCCAAGCTCTTTCTTTGATTCTCCACCTTTTGCTCTTGAAAAATGGTTAAAACACCTCCTCTTAAAAAAAACCATAGAAGTGATGCTCTTAAATAGGGGACCAAGATTTATGAAGGGATTTTGAGCAATAAAGGTGATTTACAAAGTGATTTTTGTTAGAATTCGCTGACACCCAAGAGGGGGTGAATTGGGTGTACGATAAGAAATTAAAAACTTTTAAATCATTTTTGCATATGATTAAATCAATATACATATATATGTATATATGTATACATATATATGTGTGTGTATGAAAGTATAAAATTAAAGCAGTTATATAGATCATATATGCTAGAAATGCAAAAGCTTAGGGAAGAGAAGATGCAAACTATGATTTATCCTGATCCGGTCTAATCCATGATGACCTACGTCCAATCTCTAGGCTCCTCCTAAGATTTCCAATCTACTATCTTTTTGTTTAACCGGGCACAAGAAAAGCCTCTATAAACCACAGGTTTAGCCAGGCACTTGTGAAGCCTACTACGGAGTTTCTCCCCCTTACATACTGTAAGGTTCACTTCCCATTACGACAAGTCTTATGAGTAGAGTAATCTTGAAGACTTTTCTCTCTTGCTTACCTGTGCAAGTCTTATGAGCAGAACATTTTCTCCTACTTACACCCCTGTAAGTCTTATGAGCAGCAACGTTCTCTACTGCTTGCACATTGTAAGTCTTACGAGCAGAAAGTTTTACCGGCAATTCTCTCTACAGCTTCCCTGTAAGGAAATCAACCCTCTCAAGGTTCGTCTACCTTGAGATCAATACAGAAGTATATTTATAAAGATTTACTGACTCTCTCACAGAGTAGATATGATACTCACTGAAGTACAATACAAATATTCTCACTATCTCAAATATACACGATATAGAAAATGGAGAAGAGCAGAGAGTGGTAAGAGCATATGACTTATGATATCAACATGTTCATGTTCTCATCGTATTATTCACTGTTGTATGTGTTTAAATCCTCTTCTATTTATAGATGTGTTGTAGAAGATAACCGTTGTTGGGCATTTGTCCGTTAGAGTCTTGTTGCTTCGTTTGATGGTTGAGCATTCTTCTTCCCGTTGAACTTCTTTGTCCATCTTTTCAAAATATAACTATGCCAATAATAGATGTTGCAAAGTGTTCATTATGGAGCGGGATGTTTGAATCTTCAGATAGGTTGTCATGGTGTGTGTCAGTTACCCATGGTGTTTATTGACCCATGTACAGTGACAGCTAGCCTATATCATTATGTCCGCCATTTCTGACTTCTTTATTCCTCTTAGCATTCTGAACGTTAATAACATGTTTCACACTTGGAACAAATGATAAACAATGCTTAATAATGATAAAAAGTGTAAACATAATGATTACATAACATTTAAACATATTCAGATTGATAACTGAATTTCACTTTATTTCTGTTAGCTCAAGAACTCGAGTTCTTCCTACCAAACTTGAGTGCATAATGCAACTTTAATATCATCAGAAAGGCTTCTAGCAGAAACTCGTGAGAGTTAATTTTCAAACTTGAGTGTAAAAGTGATCAGAACTCGAGTGCATACATATGAACTCGAGTACACTAGGTATTTTCAAGCTTCTGAGATGTTCTCCGGTTGAAACTCCCGGGAGTGCAAAACTGAAACTAGAGTGTTGATGGTGCCATGACTTGAGTGCATCATGGTAATATGACTTTTCATGCTTCTCTAGAACAAACTCGCTTGTTAACACTCTTATGACTCGAGTGTAATCACAATTCTGAATTCAAGTGCATGCTTGGAAACTGGAGTGCATGCTTTATTTTCTGAGCTCAAAACTCTTGGGTATAAACTCTCTTTCCAGAACTCTCTAAACTCGAGTGCAGAAGCTATTAAGAACTTGAGTGCATTGACAAGAACTTGAGTGCTCCTCATGTACTTTACTGCTTTAAATGTTTTGGGTATAAAATCTCATCTCATAACTCTCAGGACTCGAGTGTATCTCATCCCATAACTTAAGTGCTTCATCATATACTCGAGTGCATGTGTTAACTTTAGCTTTTGACTCAACTTCTTTGCAAAGCTTGCGAGAAAGTGAACAATGAATTCAAATTCTTCTTCATTTATGATCTATTCTCTTTGACTACAAATATGGAAAATTATTGATCGTTGAAAATCTCTTGTCATCTACATTTCAATGAAAAAAGAATTAGCTCCAAACTCATTGTATTCTCCAAGTTATGATCCAATAAGTGTAGACAATGTATGTATTTTTCGTATATCAAATTGTAGAAGCCATAATACTTTGAATATAACTCTAAATTTGTCATATTATATATCCATGAAATGATCTTTAAGTCTAGTTTCATATGCCACTAGTTTCAGCTCAATTGAACGTGTAGCTAGGGAGTTATGTTCAAAATACCAAACCTGTTATGGAAAGTGACGCTAATTTGAATGTCAACTTCAAAATATCATAGCTCCTTTATCTAAACTCTTTTGATGTTTCTTTTGGTGTCAAAATGATGCATTGGGAGTATATTTTCATATGCCACTTGTTTCATCTTAATCGGAGTTGTGGTTTTGGATATATGGTCAAATTGCTGAAGCTCGCTCAAGTTGAACATAAAACAGAGATGAACATAGTACATTTTTCTTTATTCTGAACTCGAGTTATCAGTCCCAAACTTGAGCTTTCACCCATTTTTGCAGTTATGAACAGTGAAAACTCGAGTTTTCCTTAGCCAACTCAAGTTCTCAATTTGGGCAATATCAGAAGGTTCATTTTTTGTCAAAAACTCAATGCTACAATAACAAGGAACTCAAGTGCTACAGTGCAAGCAAACTCGAGTGCTGCAGTGACAACTTGAGCATCAATTGCTACAGTGCCGTCATGCTACAGTGCCTCCGCTATAGTGCCAAACTACTACAATGCCAAACTTGAATTCCATTCTGACCGTAATAAACCTCCAATATTACTTCTAAGAGCTTCAATCTTGCAAGTTATTCTTTGTCCAATCTTTTTCTTTCTTTGCTTGACTAATCTATAAGATATGCAACATTAAATATAGTGTAGTTAGACAATGTAAGAGATCGGTATATGATGCAAACTTTCATTGACTAATCTATAAGATATGTAACATTAAATATAGTGTAGTTAGTCAATGTAAGAGATCGGTATATGATGCAAAATTTTTGCTCTTAATATTTGACATCTATATTTGACATTATCAAAACTAATCATATCTAACAATTTTGGGGCTAGAAGCTAACCTTGTGACTTTGGCTCTTTCTATTTCTTTTTCCCTTGTGCTGGCTGACTTTTTAGCTTGGAGAGAGAGTGAAATATGATCAAATGAATTCACTTTAGCCTTTTCAATTATCTTGGTTGAGAATTTCCAGGAAAAAAGAGTAAAAATAAATCATGTGGCCTATATTACTTCTTGTAAAAAGTGAGTTAAATTGGCCAACCATGATCAAGTTTACTTGGGTTAACCTTCTTATCTTCCATTTTCCTCTTTTTGACCAAAATATGAGGAAGAGAGAGGGAGGTTAAAATGTTCTAATATTCCCTTAATAACCTTCTTGAAATACTTGGCCAAAAATGGCCTAAAGGAAAGAGAAGAATATGTGGTCAAAATTTAGTTTTCTAGCACAAGCTTGGTTAATGAACCATTTGAATTTTTCCTTCCTCTTTCCTTCTTCTTGTTAGACCAAATTAAGCTACCCAAATAGAGGGAAAATGTTGACCCAATTATCACACTTTATCTTGCCATTGGTCAATTAATTTCCTAAGTTGGAAAAGTTGCCAAACTTTGACTAATTGACCAAACTATTCTCTTCTTTCTTTACCCCTTAATTTGGACCCCTTTTTTTGTGACCTTAAGGGAGAGAAAATTTGCTTTTCTATTCTTATAATTACTTCTTAATTTTGAAGAGCCAATCCTAGCCCTTCAATTGGTCTTCCAACTTTGACCTCAAGATCAAGTGGCAATTGACTCTTTTGCCCTTGATTGTGGCAATATTAATTGAATTGCCCTTAGTTCTTTTATCTTTCTTTCCATTTCCAAGATGTCATTTCCTTTTCTTTTTGGATCCAAGTTAGGCTTTAGATCCTATTTGACTCTAGATAAAGGAATCGGGCATTTCCTTTGGAACTAAATCACATACTTTAGTTCCTAAATTAGCCTCTAAAAGTCATTATAGCTCTTAGACATTCTTGGAATTCTTCCTAAACTGGGCTTAGTAGTCTTATTTATTCAGGCTTATTCTCTAGCCTTTGCTCCAAAATTTGGGATATTACAATTCTCCCTTCTGTCAATAAATTTTGTCCTTGAAATTTCGAACATATATACCTCGAGGTATCGTTTCTAGATACTCAGTCTATCCCTTTCTTATGCAAGCTCATCGAGCATGCAACTTAACTCATCATACTCTAAACAAAATCTCAGATAGTATTCAGCAACTACTATATAGTATTTCCATACATTCAATATACAGTATGTAGCATTCACACATAGGACCCACTGGTCCATTCTAATAGCGTTGGGTTCTCAGTCCATACAACCTATTTGGGACTCTACCCTGATCACACTGTGTGCATACCAGGCCTTACAGCCTATTCGGGACTCCGCCCGGACCATACTGTATGCATTTCAAGCTATACGACTCATTTTTCTCCCACAACGCTAGATATTCTGGTCTTACTGCCCAGGGAATCACCCCCATGCCATAGGCATCTTGGGACTCACTACCTCAGCTACAACCTGGTATAGTCTGAATGTTCTGCTAGACTCAAGGTATACTCTGGACACACTGGTCTAATGTCACCGTACTAGGCAACAACTATAGCACTAAACACACAGGTCTTATAGCCCAAGGACACTACCCTATGCAAACTTCCACATTGGGTCTTACCGCCTCAAGCCTCCACTCGGCACAATTCTCAAACACATCACATTCTGCTGGTCTAAGGACTTACTAGTCCCTCAGGTCTTATAGCCTCAAGATATTAGTCCATCATCTTTGCTGAATACCTATCGAGACTAACTACCTTAGGATACACAGTCTATTAGGTATTTTGAATATATCCCTAGTTGTAACTCTTACTACTCAAGCCATGCATACACTTATGTAATGTCATAAAGTATGCTAAACAAACCATCATCATAACATTCATCATAAGAGCATTTGACATGTTAGCATATAGCATAACTACAACTACTGGACCATTAGTCTCACATCAAAACACTTGGTAAAACAAGTCATAGGCCCCGAGCGTCTACCTGGTGCAAAACAAGTCATATGATCCTGAGCATCTACCTCGTATAATAGGCCCCAGGTGTCTACTCATGTATAAAAGAAATATTTATGGCCCAAGCATCCACCATTACAATAGGCCCTAGTTGACCACCTCACATATTCTGAATGCTCATTACGTATGACTGCCTAAGGATACACTAATCCAATAGGTCTTATTCTCGAACGTAAACACATACATACAGAAGCAATACATAAGATACGAGAGCAAGAGTTACTTTTCTTCATATTGTTAGGCTTGTTCTTTATTCCCTTTCTCATCTTTCTTTCTACAAACGGTATTGGAGCACCCCATGATGATTCACTAGGCTATATAAACCCTTATCTCAAGGAAACCCATTCGATATGATACTTATTATAATGCACCACCATTTAGAGTTAATGTTCCTGTAGCTCTACTCTACGGTTCGACGTCATGGCGGCTTCACTCTAAAGTTTGATGTCACATCGGCTGCACACTATAGTTCGACATCATGGTGGCTCTATACTATAGTACTGTACTCAGTGCTTTACTCAGTCACCTGACTGGTTAGTCTATCCGGTCAGAACCCTCCATAGGTAGCCCTCTCCAATTAGATCTCTCCGTAGGTAGCCTTTTCTGAGAAGAATCCTCCGTAGGTAGCCCTCTCTGATCAGAATTCTCCGTAGATAGCTCTTTCTCATTGGTCGTCTCTGAATAGAAGTACCACTATAATGAGAACCCAGATCTTATAGGGTCCCTCTTCTCCAACAATTATGTAATCTGCTTCTTTAATTCCACCGTCTCATCTATGGTCATTTATATGGACTTTCGATATTGGTCCAGCTCCAGGCATAACCACAACTCTAAGGGAATATTTTATGATTAAGATCTTTCCCTATGGCAGATTAGCAACTAGCAACCTCCAGAAATCTTATACACATTTCTGTACTACATTCTAGTACCTCAAGCCACTCAGGCTATTTCAAATTCCTGGAGAATCAATTAACCTATTGTATTTGATTCTCAGGTTATGATTCAACTCTTAGAACCTTAAAACATTAAGATCTACTAAGTTAAGAAATCATGTTCCCAAATTATACCCAATATACACGCATACTAGATTGAGAATTTATAGTCCTTATTTTAATCCTCAAACGTTCGGATTATGTTCTCATAGCATCAACATTGTTCTGAGGTTCTAATTCTACCTCAATCCTCAATATTATAAAGGCATATTCTAGTAATCATTCTTCCACCTCAAAGAAAATCGTTGCCAGCTCTACATCGTAAGTGGGTAACTCATCTTGTGAGGCTTCAGCTGTTGAGAGACTTATACCACCATTCTTCCTTACCTCATCAGGACTTATTCCAATCCTTTCTTACATGTTTCACTACAGACCATACAGGTTACTTCACTACAGACTACTCAAGTCACACTAGGATATGGGATAATCAACACTGGTGCAAGTATCAACCCCCCTTCTATAACTTTATAAAGCTCCTCTCACATTTCTCATTCCACTCAAAAAACAAATCCTTTCCTGAAATCTTGTCAATGGCAAGGTGATTCGGGTGTCAGGATACCTCCTGACAACATCTGGTAAGACACAAAAAAATGCATATCTCATTAACAGTTTTTGGACTCTTCCAATTCAATATCGTCTATCATATCACACCTATATGCCTTTAGCTATGATTCATCTAGCTAAGATGATCTTTAGTTATGGAGAAACCTTAAGGTAATCACTATTCCTTAAGTCTCTAAGACCTTACTAACTTAACTTCCTAGGGGTTCACCCATCCTAATATTACTCTTACCTGAGCACGCTTAATCGTTGAGTTCCGCTGGTATCCGGGGCATTAATACTCATACCAATATGTATATCTCTCGGCACTAGTATCTCATATATACCTCGATCCCAGTATATTATATTATCCTTCCCAGAAATGCTAGATACTGTCCCTATAGAGAAACATAAGCAGTATTAGCTTCTTGGTACAACCCCTCTATGTGTTCTCATAACACAGGGGAAAAATATGGGTCATACCTTAACTCAATATTAGGAGCCCTAAATTTAGCAACTTAATATGAATCCTACATTTCCTCTTCTATCCTTTTGGTCTCATTGTCATTGTCACAAATACAAGAATCTTCACTGAGACTGGGCACTACTAGCATCCTTGTTAAGCATAGCCACTTCCTCTATATAAACATTTACCCCTTCCTTCGATAAGCTGATTAACATACATCAGTGGTATAATCCCTTAGGTTCCTCTGCTATCTGTAACTTCCAGTTACAATAGCACTAACATGGAATCACTATACTATTCACATTAGTAGAGAATATAACTTATAGTTAAAACCCTTTGCTTTGACTGAACCTTTATTCTGAGTAGACAATTTCATTGTCAGAATCATTGCTCTGATGCCATAAAATGTAACACCCTATTTCTATAATCGATCTGATGAGTTTTACGTAGCGAATTCGAACCACTAAATGATATTTCTTTCATAAAGCTTTTTCAAATCCCAACCTCAAAACAGAATTCAAACCTGTAGTTGAGTGGGTGTAACACCATATTCTTGTAATCATTCTGATGATTTTTCCGTGGTGAATTTGAACCACTAAGCGATGTTCTTTTATAAAGCTTTTCTAATCCCAACCTCAAAACATGATTCAAACCTGTAGTTGAGTGGGTTTTTCTAAAATTTCAAAATCTTGCCGAAATGTATTCTTGTGTTTCACAACTTTGTTATTACTTATCAATGCTTATATTTTCTTTTAATTCAATCAGAGTGATTCTCTGCTCATTCTTAGTTTATTCATATAAAAATATAAACAAAATACATAAATAGTGTGTTGCCTTTCAATCTTCGATTCTCCTTCGTATTTCCCCCTTGCATATCTTCATGTATTATTCTCCTGTACTCATCATACCTATATGGTTGGGTGAGGGAGAGTGAAATTTGAGAGAATCTCAGTAGCAAACATTGTTAAATATGCATACAAGAATTGCTTTGTGCATGACATGCTTGCTTAAATAAATTCATGTAAACATAATGACATATTTTCATGCTCAATGTTTAATACATTAAACTAATGGCCACAGCATAAGTAAAACAGAGCTTCAATAATTCATACATGATTCGTACAGTTTATCAAGCAATTAAACATATCAATACACAAGCAAACACATCAAGTACATGCAAGCTAGGAAAGTTCACTACCTTATGGACTAATGTCTTTCCTTTGTTTCCTCTTCTTTCAACCATTAGAGTTGCTTGAAGTATCTTCCATTCTTCTTCTTTCTTAACTTCTCATAGCCCTAGATACCCAATCACATCATTAGAGTCATGCTAGCAAGTCATTGGAAGTGTATATTAAGGTCCAAGAAACTAGGAAGGGCTAAATAAGTCGATTTCTTTCAAAATACTAGAATTTAGGGTCTTGGACAAGGCCAAGAATTCTTTGGTCGTAGCCAAAAATATTTTGACCTCTTTTTGGTCGCAGCCAAAAAGTTGGACTTCTAAATTTCCCTTGTTTCTTGAATGAATTTCCAAAAATCATTACTTAATCTACAAAATTATAAATGTAGTAGTTTAAAGTTCTATATGACCCTCTTTAAGTCTAGTTCAAGGAACAAATACCTCTTATTACAATTACACACCTATAATTCCATAATTCTCACTTAATCCTCACTTCCATATAATTGATTCCAGATTCAATGCCTAAATTCAAAAATACATAATTCTTAATATACTATTCCAAATGGAACAAAGGACTTACAAAATTAAATTTTGATATGTATAATTTAATTCTTGAAAGTTTCATTTCTATTGAACAACATTATATTACCTAAAAACACAACATATTCAAACTGCCACGTAGGAAACCCTAATTGGCAGCATTATTCCAATTTTTGGTTTTCAAATCCATTCTTTCTGAGATTGTACCAATAACCTATTCCTATATAATTTTACCCAAGGAATCCATTGGAGACCTCAAAAATAGGAAAATCATGCTCCTTCTTCATGCCCTGTTATGACCAAAATATTAGGGCTTCAAAACAACAATTTACTAATTCATAATTCATTCACTATACTAGGTTCATATGCTTCCCAAACCTCATATAACCATATGTATATGAGCAAAGCATGTGAAACCCTAAATAAACTATTTGGAAAAAATTATAGCAGCAAAACCAAGGCTGAAAAATTCCACCAAACCATACAATACTTATATCAAAATGAATTTTATACTCACCTCTTTTAGTTTCTAGGGCTTGTTCTTCAGTTCTCCAATATTGGTTTTTTGTAGATCGCATAAAAAACCTCTTCTCAAGAAAATAAAACCATAAAAATGAAGCTCTTAGAGAGGAGAACAACTTTTATGAAGGTCTCAAGAGCCATAGAGGTGATTTACAAGGTCAAAATCCAAAGTAGAAGCTCATACCTTAACTTTGTTTTTCCTTTTCTCTTTCCTTAAGCTTTTGGCTGAATTTTGCAAGTGAGAGAGAGTAGTGAGATGTTCTTATTTTTATCTCCCCTTATCCTATTATACTTGGCCAAAAATTGGCTAAAAGAAATGGAGAACATATGTGGTGCACATTTAATCTCCTTGGTAAAAAGTTGGTAATTTGACCAAGTAAAGTTGGGTTGATTGACTAATGTGTAGTTAGTTAATTTAAATTGACTTTTCTCTTTATTTCTTCTTGCTTTTGGACAAAAATAGGCTGCCCCAATTGGAGGAAAAATATTGACCCAATTTTCTCACTTTATCTTGCCATTAGTCAATTAATTTCCCAAGTTGAAAAGGTTGACATTTTGACCAATTGACTAAGATCTTATTCCTTCTTTCTTTGCCATTGTTGGATGGTTTTATGGTGCCAAAAAGGAGAGAAATTTTTTTTCAATTCTAATAATTACTTCTTACTTTTAAAGAGTAAATCTTGGTCCTTCATCTTGTCTTCTAATTTTGACCTCAAGATCAAGTGGCAATTGGCTCTTTTGCCCTTGATTATGGCAATATTAATTTCTTGTACCATTAGTTGTTTCAATTTTCTTTCTTAATTCTTTCTCGACACTTCCTCCCTTTTCCTTTGGATATGGATTAGGTTTTATGTCATACTGACATAAGAACCTCCTATAACACTTGACTGGACCAATAAAACTACATACCACTGTGACAGCTTCTGGCCCCTTTAACTCAATACTAATTCCACTTTAATAGGATCTGCTAGATCCTATTTTGTGAGACAACATGCCTTAGCACCTTTCATAGATGCTTCTCACGTTCTTCTCTACTCCTTGAGTAGATCAAAATACTGACACTAAGTATATCACAAGTTGATCTGAACACAGTCAACATTTCTATGTAAGTAATCTCTTTACATCTTCAGACAAGACAATAGGGAATTCACTAGCCATGGGTATATTTTCAGCTGCCACTACTACTTCTATTTATACTAAGGAAAATAAAATACCCTTAGCATTCCTCATGTATTACTTCTTATCTTAGGCCATGAAGGGAAAATTCAAATCACTTTACGGAGTAGGATATGAAATTCTCTTATTTCCCCAGTGTAGCAACACATGCTTTGTTGTTGACCAATCAACTCTAACTATAACCTCGAGTTTATAGAACATTTCACAAAGTAAATCTACCATAGGGTTATTTTTTATTTCCCTATCTGCATTTTGTTTTTGATGCACTTCTCGCAGCTCATCTTTAAGGTCGTATATCATTGTACATTGCTCCATCAACATGCTCATTATTTGCTGTATTGGGTCGAGTCTAGCTCCCTGACCCCACCCAGCACCTTTACCTCTTTTTCTCACCATCTTTATATCTCGATATTTTAGAATAAGGAAGAGGTAAATTCCACATATTCATAAGGGTATTTTTGTCATTTCATTACTTTTTCAACATGTAGATACACCACTAATAACACATAGCATACATTTATAGCAGTTTAGGGAAAGCTTTTAGTAATACACAGCCTATACATGACTGTACAACATGCTTTTTCTCTTTTGTATTTCATGACTTAACTTTTCCAAAAACTTCCCAGGGGGTCACCCATCATTCTATTTCTTTAGGCTGAGCACGATTAACCTTAATGTACTAGTACAAAAATGCTAGTACTAACTCCAACCGCTTTCGAGCATTAACACCCCTGGACTGCCCTTATCCTAATTAGTAGGGTCAACCATCTCTGAGTGACCAAATACTGTATATAAGTCATATATCAGTACCTGTATCTATAGTTCAATATGTACTCAGTCATATGATCCACCAACTCCAATAAGCTATCATGTAGACCCCACTCTATAATGTCATTCTTCTTATGTGCCCAAATGCAGTGTCTAGGAAGAAATATAGTGTCATATGGATCCGATCTTTGTCTGAGACCTCTATACTAAGTAATCCCTACTCCCAGTGCAATGTGTCAATATCATGTATGTATTGTGCATACTGGGTTATCGAAGTATCCCAAACATAGAGAGTCCGCATGTATATGTTCCAGATGCATGCCCACAACTCTGGATCTGACTGTAGATCATATCTCATGTGCACAGGTTTCACCTTGGAACTAGTGACACTATTTGGATCTATTTCCAACCCATCCGATAGCAACTGCTCAGTATCACCAATAGAAGAACTGACTATTGATTCTGGTCTGGGTTGGGGCTCGTACACTGGCCTTTGTTGTACCTGCTTTCTCGGGGTTCACAACCTCCTGGGGACATCCCCAACTTGATACGGTCATTCCAGCTGCCCTTCAGGCACCCTCTGGTCCTCTAAGGGCTGATTCATCGACAGCGGTGATTTACTTCTCTGATGCCTCTTTCCGCTCATGTTTCACATTACAACATAATCAAGACTATATTAGTATACTATTCTGTTATTGCCAGAACCACAAGCTCTAATACTAAAAATGTCAAACCCCTTAATATTTTGACATTTATCAGAGTATTCATGCATGGTTTAGTGGGCATACATAAATAGTACAAATATACTTATATAAAGTACATTATTACATTACAGGAAATCCCACAGGGTTCGAACATATTAATTTCAAATCCCAGATACATAAAGATAAGCAGATAACCAACACTAAGACTCTTGAACTAGATCGAAACTCTCAGTTACCAGTGTCAACTTTCTTGCCCTTTGAGCCGCTTCTTCTAGCTGAGTAATTATTAATGTATGGAAAGGAATCTCAGTAGGTATATACTATTAATCATATAAATTACAGAACATAAACATGCAATACAACATATGATGCAACAAATAATAATATTGTGCACATGTTTATCAATCAATTTTTAGGATCAAAGTGATGATTTTTTCATAATCAAATTGATTGCCTTGTCCCTGCTTGCCACATTGTGATCACATCAATGTTCCGGAGTAGGCAATAGATGTCCATACTTGCCACAACAATATTCAGGAGCAGGTACCAACCTGTTTGTTCTTGTCACATTGTCTCAGCTGGGTCCCACAGTCCACATGGTACTTATGATATTCCCATAAGGTGGTACTTGTGCTTTTCCCACACCACAGTAAGGAATTTCATCAATCACATTGGCCTACCTAGACTGGGTACCTGCTGGCCTTAGAGGTACTTGTGATTTTGTCTCAGGGTAGTACTTTTGCTTTTCCCACACCTACTCTAGGAATTACCGCCATTCACAAATTATTGCACAGAACATGACAAAGAATGCATATTAACAATCATATAGAATATGAGATATAGAGTTACTACCTAGACTCCTTTCCAAGCCTAACTAATATCAGTCCCTCACTTTTGATCCGGCTCGGTAAATATCAAATCCTAAAATTTCCAAATATATGACAAATGAGTTATTACTTATTCATACCTTGTTCCAAAACTCATAAAGTTGGTTACCTCTACCCAAAATGCTTAATTACAAAAATGCCCATAAGGAATCCGATCTAATTCCCTTTATACTCAGTATAATTGTACTTTTCTAAAAATTATAACCCGGGCGATTTCTACATAATCTTGTGTGTAGAATCCATTTTTGACCTTTATTTTGGCAAAATCACATCGTATTTCCAATTTTACCCTTGACAACCACCAATTAAGGTTTTAGGGGCAAAATTGTCATTTCATATCCTAAAGCTTTCACACTCCATAATTCACATGTTTCCTAAACAATTTTTCATTTTAAAAACAATAGAATCATCAAATCCATAAAATTCTAGCTCAAACCCCTTCATCTAGGTCTAGCTGAATGTTTCACAATTTTAGGGAAAATAGAATTTGTCAATTTCCAACTAACCAAACATCTTTTCACTTCTAATAACTTATTTAACCACTTAAACACCTCTTGCACATGATTAATTAAAGTTTGGGAAGCACCTCCCTTTAGGGTTCATGCATCCTAAATCACAAATTCAAGCTAATACAAGCCAAATAACCAACCAAAACACTAAGAGCAAACACCAATCAACAAGTAGAATCAAGTTTCATGATTTACCTTTTGATTATGTTCAAAACCACCACCTCTCCTCCTTCTTTCTCTTTGATTTTCTTCTTACTTCATGTGATTTCAAGAAGGATATGATGATTATAAGAGGTTTTTAAGGATTTGAAGACAAGAACAAGTGAATTTTACTTACAAACTTACCTAGTTTACTTCTTGACCTCTTGTCTCTTCTCTTTTGCTCTTTCTCTCCTTCAAAGTGTTGCTCTTTCCTTTCTCACTTCTCTTGGCTGAAAATAGGGCCCTTTGGAGATTTCAAAATGGCTTCTTCAAGAATCCCCTTCCACCTCCTTAAAGTAATATTAATTTATTTGAATTCTTACACATGTCAGAATATTTTAATTCTTCTTTTTTCATATGGCACCACATGCTACCACATGGCATGCATGGTGGCATAACATTATTTTTCCTTGTCTCCTTTCTTCTTTCTCTGTCAAATATCATGTTTTAAGGAAAAAATATTGGCTTTTAATCTTATTAGCCAAATGACCATTTTACCCTTACATTTTCTTCAATTTTGTACCAATTGTTCTTTTTCTTCTTCCCTATTCTTTTTTGCGTAAATTTTCATCATAAATTGGGCTAAAAATTGTGCTCTTCCTACTTAATTTTAGGCTACTACGTTAACTAAGACATAATTTTTGATTTATGTCTTACTTGGCTAAAGTTTCACATAATCATTATTTACCACATTTTAGCTACTTCAAGTGGACCAAAATTCACCATTTTATTCCATTGAGTATAATCAAATATACAAGGAATTTTGGTGATTAAAATTTAGGATATTACATGTCTTAATATCTTCCTACATATTTTACTACAACCCACATAGATTGTAACACTGCAAACCACATAGGTCGTGTCTCTATAAATCACACAGGTTATATCATTGTAGACCATACAGGTTATATGATTATAGACCACACAGGTTGCAACATTACACACCACACAGGTTATATCACTACTAACCAAATAGGTCATATCACTATTGGCCACACAGGTCACTTCTTTACAGATCACACAGATTGTGTCACTACAGACCTCACAGGTTATATCACTATAGACCACAACAAGGAATTATGTAAAACAGGTTTCACATTTTGCCATACAGGCTTTACATTATCCCACACAGGCTTCATATTATGCTACACAGGCTTTACATTATGCCATACAGGCTTCAACAATGTTAAGATGATTCAAAAGGAGTTCTATAAGAACCTCCTATAAACCTAACTAGACCAAGAAAACTGCATACCACTGCGATAGATTCTGGCCCCTTTTAACTCAATACTGATTCTACTTTACTAGGATATGCTAGATCTTATTTTGTGAGACAACATGTCTTAGTACCATTCATAGATGCTTCTCACATTCTTCTTTATCCCTCGAGTAGATCAGAATACCAACAATAAGTCTATCACAAGCTGATATGAACACAAGCACATTTTTATTTAAGTAATCCCCTTACATCTTCAGACAAGGCAATAGAGAATTCACCAGCCATTTTTCAGTTTCCATTTCAGCTTCTACCGATATTGGGAAAATCCTAAATACTCTTGGCGTTGTATATCTAGCATTTCTCTGCTTAGACCACTAAGAGAAAACCTAAATCACTTTGTGAAGTCGGATATGCAATTCCCTTATTTCCGCAGTGTAGCAATACATGCTTTACCATTAACCAATCAACTTTGACTACAACCTTGAGTTTATCAATCAATTCACAAAGTAAATCTACCGTAGAGTTTTATCCCTTATGCAGCAAATTTTCTCAAGGTAGTTTTTACACCCATAGGTGTGATCAAAATAAAATTATAAGGCAATTCATGTATGTTTGGCCCTAAGTATTTTACATAGTAAAATACAATATAGGTATCGCTAGCCCCAGTACTAATTAACGCTTACAAAACATAATCGTTAAATCATATTATACTTAGGGTTATCTAAGGAAACTCTTGCGCCTTCTCATGAGTCATGGCAAATATCCTGCCTTGACTCTTGGGTCTAGGCCATATCAGCTGTTGTAAGCAATCTTTAACTATATGACCTAGCTTCTAGCAATTATAACAAATTAACTGCCTAATCATACATAGTCATCAGCCACAATGCCAACATGTTCTATTCTTAGGGAATCTTGAATTGTTGTGGTTATCACCCAGAGGGGACTTCCTGATTCTTGTATTTCTGGGAAGAATTCGTACTACCAGATATACCTTTACTGTTAACATGTCTGTCAGAACATAGATTCAACAAATTATTTTCTGTGATCCGGTACTCTTCTATTGCCTTTTTAAATTTTATGAATTGTTCAGAGACTAGCTTTCCTCTTAGTTCTGGTTTCAGTCCTCGAATCATCATATTTGAGCTCTATCCCTCATCATCATGATACCTCAAGTAAGAAGAGTATCGAGACAAGTAGATGAATCAAGCCAAATACTCATAAAAACTTTATTCCTCGTCTTGTCGTATCAATAGGAACATTGTTTCCTTTTCGATTCTGACTGATCGGGGAAAATATTTCTCATTGAATCTTTCTTGAAATAAATTTTGTGTTAATGGAATATTTTATGCCTAAAAGATAATTTTAGTGTTCTTCCACCACCTGTCTGCATCCCCTTCTAATTGGAAATAACCTACTGTGCTTTGATGTTATCCGGTATTCTAAAATTCTGAAAATTTTCTCCAGCTGAGACAACCAATCTTCAGCTAACCGAGGATCAAATTTTTCCTTCGAAAGTAGGGGTTGCTGTTGACAGAAACGTGTCATCCATATTTGCAAACTTTTAACCTCAGTGATAGGTCTAGGCACCCCTGTTCTGGTTCCTGAGCCTGTACATATTCATTTCCATAACCACCAAGATTATTGGCATTTCCCTATTGGAATTTTGTTTTTGCTACACTTCTCACAACTCATCCCTAAGATTATATACTATTATATGTTGCTCTATCAACATGCTCATTATCTGCTGTATTAGGTTGGGTCTAGCTCCCTAACCCTACCTAGCACCTCTTCTCTTTATCTCACCATCTTTATATGTCGATATTTTAAAATAAGGAAGAGGTAAATTTCACATATTCATGAGGGCATTTTTGTCATTTCATAAATTTTTAGACAAGAAGATACTCCAATAATAACATACAACAGACATTTACAACAGTTTAGGGAAAGCTTTTAGTGATATACAGCCCATACGCGACTGTACAACATGTTTCTTCTCTTTTGAATTATATGACTTAACATTTCCCAAACTTCCCAGGGGGTAACCCATCCTTCCATTTCCCTGGGTCGAGCACGATTAACCCTAATGCACTGGTGCAAAAATGCTGGTACTAGCTCTAACCATTCCCGAGCATCGGTACCCCGTGACTGTTCTCATCCTAAATAGTCATGTCAACCATCTCTGGATAACTAAATAATGTATATAAATCATATATCAGAACTGGTACATATAGTTCAATACATACTCTGTTATGTGATCTATAAACTCCATAAAACTACCCCTCGGTGCTCGCTCTATAAGGTTATTCTTCTTTCAGGCCTAAAATGTTGTATCTGGGAAGACATATAGTGTTGTACGGATCCAATTATCATGTAGGAATTCTATACCGAGAAATCCCTGATCCCAGACAATGTGTCCAAGTCATGCAAAAACTGCGCATACTAGCTATCGTGGTGTCACCAATACGGAGAGCCCTTATACATAGGTTCCTGACATACGCCTACAACTCCTAATCTGACTGTAGAGCATATCACATGTGTACGGATTCTACCCTGGAACTGGTAATACTGTATGGATCTGACTCCGACCCATCCAATAGCGGCTGATGGTATCACCAATAGAAGAACTTACTATCGACTCTGGTCTTAGTTGGGGCCCATATGCTGACATTTGTCGTACTTGCTTCCTTGGGGTTTACAGCCTCTTAGGACCATCCCCAACTTGATATAGTCGTATCAGCAGCCCTTCAGGAACCCTCTAGTCCTTTATGGGCTGATTCACCAACAGTGGTGATTTACTTCTCCGATGCCTCCTTTCGCTCATGTTTCTCGTTACAACATAATCAAGACCATATCAGTATACTATTATGTTATTGATAGAATCACATGCTCTGATACCACAAATGTTAAACCCCTCAATATTTTGACATTTATCAGAGTACTAACACATGGTTCATTGGGCATATAGAAATAGCATAAATACACTGATATAAAATTCTTGATTACATTGCAGGAAATCCCCACAGGGTTTGTACATAATATAATACAAATCCCAAAAAATAACAAAGAAAGGCTAACAGATAACTAACATAAAATTTCTTGATCAACACTGGGCCCTCAGTTTCCAGTATCTTCCACTTTACCCTTTGAGCCGCTTCCTTTACCTGAATTAATTTTATTTATGGAAAGGATGAGATTCAAACGAATCTCAGTAGTAACATGCTATCAATCACATAAAATGCAAAAAGTAAACATGCAATGCAGTATATGAAGAAGTAGATAATAATGTTGTATATATGTCTGTCAAACAATGCTCAGGATTAAACGACAATTTTGTCCCGAGCAAAATGGTCGTTTGTCCCTACTTGCTAATTGTAACAAGTGTAAATGGTTTATTAAAAAGTGCAAGTATACACTATAGTAAATAAGTAATATAGAAGTGTGTAGAGTATCGTTCCCACGAGGATTAATCACTAAGTACCAAAATTGGTAATCTTAATTCTATTTAGTCAATCGATTAGTTGGTGATTGAGATTACAAGATAAAAATGATTAAATATGAAGGCAATTGATATGAAAACAAATATGAGAAAAAGCCCTAGGGATCATATTTCACTTAGCAAATTTTGGATTGAATCACCTATCTATTCTAGTCCAGTTTATTCCACATGATTGATAGCCGAGTTTTCTTAATTTAGTTACGAGCTCTTCCAAGGTTAAGTAATTCTATAATTAATTGCTAATCCAATATATTCCTATAAGAATTAAAACAATTAATCATGCATTAAGATTTATAGAACTCATTAAGGCTACACAACCCATATGAATATATTCCTATGTCATATGCAAGTTATGGTTTTAATTATAGGATCTACACACATGTATCTCCTTCCGGTCTCAACATACATATTGAAATCATTCAAAAGATGTCCAATCAATTGAAAGCATTAAAAACAATAATCAAAACTCAATCATGAAGGAAAAATTAAAACTAGATTTAACAAGTTAAGATTTAATCCGTCATTAGTAAGCCACATCATCACCCTAGAAAATGAAAATTTAGCTCATGATAAAATTAAAAAAAAACCAAAATAAATTGAAAACTTCATAAAAATTACATAAAATTTAATTATTAAATTCTAAAACATAAAGATACAACTACAATATGCATGAAAATGGACAAATCTAGCCTTCCTTATCAGAGGTAAAACCTTCCATGTAGGTGGCAACTTATACCATCTACAAAGGAGGTCTACCTAAGCCTTCTAAGAAGGAGGCATGCAAGAAACAATACAATTCATAAAATTAAACTCTAAGATTGTCCCCCCTCTTTTGTCTTCCACTCCTTTATTTATAGATGAATGGGGTGCAAAGATTTCCACTTATTATATATGAATCTTGACTTTAAGCCACTAATGTTGACCTTGTGGTAACCATGCTTCTTGATTGCAGCCAAATTTTGATAGTAAAAATGGTGGATTCTCACATTTTTGTCTTCATGAAAGTTGTAGATCTGGATCTTTGCTCAAAAACGTATATGAGAGCTCTTTATTTCAGCATTCACAGCTCAAGTTATGGTCAAATTAGTAGGCAAAGGTTAGACTTAGACAAATCCATATTCTCAACTTCTAAGCAAAATTCAAAACTCTTGAAGGCAGAACTGGGTTTTGGCCTCAACATAAAAGTTGTAGGAATTTTTCTTAGCTTTTATTCATATAAAGAACATCCCAATCTAACATCTTGGGCTCCATATATTTCTTGAAAACTGAAACAAGGTTAAAATTTAGTATTTTTTGATAAATTCTATTTTATGCCAAAATCATTATTTATTTATCAATTACATCCAAATTCATTAAATTAAGCTCAAATAAGATCCAAAAAAAATCATATAAGGGAAAATAAATATGCAAATATTTTACTTATCAAATTCCCTTTCACTTAGCTTTTGGACGTCCTCGGACAACAAAGAGTGACTAATAAGTTCTTACTACGCTTCCAACAAAATTAGAAGTGTAAAGTCATAAGCAAGAATACGATTGAAAAATAAAGAGATCATAGCATTCATGAATCAAAAAAAATATAAACAGGTAACTTTATTTGAAAATGAATGAACCGAATTCGTAATTGTGACTCATTCTTTCAATCTCTTAAGTGTTTAAGGGTAAGTGTTTCGCTTAAATTCAACAACAAAAAATTGCACTACCATAAGCTTGCTAAAAATCTCAGTCTCCACTACCTAATTCACATGCATAATTCAAATCAAAATAACTTATTGAGGGTTGTAATGGGGTTAAGATAAATGGAATGTAAAACATGATATAAATGGCTACTTTAATAAATTGAGAAATTGAAAAATGGGCCAACTTATGAATAAATTTATCTCGTCACAACAACCCTTAATTTTAATTCGAATACTCAAAATCTTTTTTTTGGCATACTTCTGCAACTCTAAAGTTGATGATATATACATCCCTACACTTGTCAAAAGCCCATTTCACAAAAATTTCAAATGCTCTACTAATATACCAAATTAGGTAAATGCACTTGATATATCATTAAAACACATGTTAATGGGTTGAGAACAAAGAAACAATCAATTGGGCTCAAAGGGGCTTATCAACAATATAATTGCAAGATTGACTATTTGGCTTTGGCTAAAGAAAGAAAATGAATTTCTTTATCATTTTTGAATGTGCATGTGAAATGTAATATCAACCAGATTTAAAACAAGTTCTAGAGTGACAACTTAATAGGTGAATATCATACACAAAAGATAATTATTATTGATCAAATAGGCTCAAAAGCTCACAATCAGGGGCTTTCAAACTCAGCTCATTCAATCTCAAAATTCATCACTAATCCTAATAATCAGTTGTTCAATCATGCTATAAAATCTATAAATTCAATTGATTCATACTTAAAAATTATATACTTCTTAAAATCATTTAAAAGCACCTAAACATGATATATTTTTTATAAGATGAAACAAAAACATGCAACTAATAAAACGTATCTCAAGAGTTAAGATTAACTCTTTACTCTACCATTTTTGCACACCCTATGAATCTAATGGTTTTACTAACTAACTAATCTTTTATTTATTTATTTATTTACTCCTCCCGCAACCTAAATCAGACATTGTCCTCAATGTCTTCTAGAGCTTAGAGAAATATTTTATTAAAAAACCTAAACATATAATAAAGTAACCAAAATGCTAAGAGTACAACCATAAGATTAAGGAAAGTTACAAATGAAGAGTTGTATATAGATTCTACTTCTGACTGTTGTCTAAAGATTGACAACCTATTTGCTTAAGTAATAGACCTGGTTTGGGTTCACAGATTTGAAGTTGATCAATCAGCTGATAAGGATTTGGTGCAAAAATTACGACATGGCGAGTCGCTTGGGGTATAAATCCTATTTCCATAACATGGTCAAAAAAAGACAACAGATCGTCATAAACACCATCAACATTTAACAATCCTAATGGCTTTTTGTGAAAGTTTAGTTTAGCCTAATATGCAATGCTAGAAATACCATCTAACATCTAAACCACTGGGTAAAGCGATAAAAGCTTCAACATGGTAGAACATACATCCCATATATTCAAGCAAGCTTGAAACCTATAAAACTTGTCCTATGAAAAAGATGTGTCCATTCAAATCCTTCACACAAACACTCAAACCCTTGGTTCCTTTAATGCTTGTAAAAATGGCCAAACTTCCCCTTAAGCCATGGATGCCTCGCCCGTATACAAAGTTGATCTTTCTAACAGCTAATGTACTTCTAAGTTCTTTTGTTGCAGTTAGACACTCTCCATCCTTTCCTAAATCAGTTTCACTAAAAATGAAAATATATTTAAATCTACATTTTAGTATGATACCCTTTTTCTCTTCTTTACTCTCAGACATTTTTTCTATACAAGTAAAAGAGTGCAACAACAAGATCATGCAAATCATGCATTTTTAAAGAAGTTTGAAATTTTTTTGACATGGATGATCGGTATAATGTTGAGTAAAGAAATTAATCAAAACGAGTAAAGAAAGTAAAAAGTTATTGAAAAGATAAGATAGATTAGACAAAAGCATGATTATGAACAATAGTTGCGATTATGGCTCACATCTTCCTCTGGTTTTAGGTCCAATAATGGCTTAAACGCTTTCTATGAATCAAAGATTTGTTTCCCATCCAGTTTTCTTATGAACTAGAAAACAGGGTCTTTTAATGTCATATTCCCAAGACAGTAGTGCTCTTTTTCTTTATTAAATAAGTTTATTAAATCAAGAAGAATACCATGAACATTACCACTAGGATGCGTCTCAAGAGTTTAAATAATGTTATCCAATGACTCCTTACTCAGTCCATCCTTTATGAATTGAATTTTATCTTATCAATTTATAGAAACCATTCCTTTGCTCCTACAATACTTATCACATGTCCACCTTGCACATTTATAGCAGACCTTCATTCTTTTAGCTTTTCTCTTTTTAAAGTAAGAACTTCTTCTCATTCCTGGCATAGGTTTAATAAATGACTCATGAATCTCACTACTAAACGTACCTTATCTTCAATGATCCAGCGTACATCCTCAGGAAGGCCCAAACATTTGAATATCTTTATTCTTTCAAGTCAACAGCTATAGATCTTCTTGAGCACATCTTTGGGAAGAGTGGGGAACCTATTTTTAAGCTTTGCAAGAGATTCCTCCATGTTAACTTAAAATAAAAATTATGAAAACTTAAATTTTTAACGTAGTATAGTATGCTCCAGTGAGTAGGAAAGAAAATTAATGAGTAAGGAAAAGAAGTTTTGTGTTGCCTCCTAAATAGCCGCCCTTCTTTAACGTCTTTAGCTAGAAAATAACCAAACCAATTGACTTTTATTTTATTTTTTTATAGCTTACCTGTTGGTTCCTCAAACGAGATGACAATTTTTAAAGTGTTGAGTGTACTGTCATTATACTCTTTTAGCCTTTGCCCATTAACTTTAAATTTTCGATCACCATCTTGAATCTCCATAGTTCCATATGGCTATACTTGAACCACAATAAAAGGTCCTAACCACTTTGATCTTAGCTTTCCTGGAAAGAGATTTAACCTTGAGTTATATAAAAATACATTTTTTCCTGGTGTGAACTCTATCCTCAAAAGCCTTTTGTCATGCCATATTTTTGTCTTCTCCTTGTATAACTTGGCATTCTCATTAGCTTGTTTTCTAAATTTTTCAAGCTCATTGAGTTGGAAAAGTATCTTCTCACCAGCTGCCTTTAAGTCAAAATTGAAGGCTTTTATTGCCTAATATGCTTTGTGCTCCATTTCTACTTGAAGATGGCATGCTTTTCTGTAGACCAATTGATATAGGGATGTACCAATTGGTGTCTTGAAGGCAGTTCTATAAGCCCAAAGTGCATAATCTAATTTCCTTACCCAGTCTTTCCAATTGGAATTCACCGTCTTCTCTAAGTTCCATTTCAGTTCTCTGTTTGAGATTTTTACTTGCCTGCTAGTTTGTGGATGATATGGAGTTGCAACCTTATGAGTTACTCCATATTTATCTAACACTGATTGAAGCTGTTGATTGAAAAAATGCCTTCCTCTGTTACTGATAATAGCTCTCGACACTCTAAATCTTGTAAAAATATTTTTGCTCAAAAACTTCACAACCACTCAAGAATTATTTATAGAAAAAGCAGCTGCTTTAACCCACTTTGAGACATAATCAACAGCTACTAAAATAAACTAATTGCTAAATGAGGAGAGAAAAGGCCCCATAAAATCGATCCCCCATACATAATCAATAGCTACTAAAAATTTGTTTTCTAAGATGTTAGTTAAAGGGGCTTCATGTCTCTTTGAGATATTTCTTGTTCTTTGATATCTGTCATAGGTTGTCACAATTATGTGGTCATCCTTAAAGAGTGTAGGCCAGTAAAACACAGATTGAAGGACTTTCATAGCTGTTCTACTTGCTGTAAAATAAACCACCATATAGGGATGAATGGCAATAGTTTAAGACGCTGGCCATTTCTTCTTCAAGAACACATCAATTGATAATTTAATATGGGCATTATTTATATAAGAAAAGATCCTCCTAAAGGTAATGTCTTACATCAGCTAGAAACTTATTCTTTTAAACTTTGGAAAGTTTATAAGGCATTAATCCGCTTGCCAAATAATTTACAAAATCAACGTACCAAGGGGTGGGCTGTGATTGCATGACAAAAAGTTATTTATATGGGAAATTCTAATTGATTGGTGATTCTCTCTTTTGTTCAGATGGCTCTAACAGTAAAAGATAATCTGCAATGAGATTCTCAATCCCATTTTTGTCTTTAATTTCCAAGTCAAATTCTTGTAGCAGAAGCACTCATCTGATCAATATAGACTTAGCATCATTCTTCTCAATCAAGTATTTCATTGCTGAGTGGTCCTTCCAGACAATGACTTTTGACCTGATTAAGTAGGCTCTGAATTTGTCGAATGCAAACACTATACTAAAAGTGTAAAAGGCAAGCTTCACCTGAGAAGGGGGTGAATTAGGTGATGTCAAATTTTTCAGATGATACGACTAAGTTGAACTGATCAAGGAGAGTATAGAGATGAGAGAAATTGCACACAAAAATTTATACTGGTTTGACCCCAATCCCAGGCCTATATCCAATCCCCAGAGGTCAACACCTATTGAGCTTTTCACTAATCCTCTAAGATTCAGTCAGCTTTTGGAATGCACAGTACAACAACTGTCCTCGCAAGGACTACGAGCAAAAACATTCTACACTTAGAACTTTCTCTCTCCCTTACGAGAAGTCTTACGAGCAGAGCAGTTCTACCAACTCTTCTCTCCCGCTTACTTATGAAAGTATTATGAGCATCAATGTTCTCTCCTGCTTACACCACTATAAGTCTTACAAGTAGCAACGTTCTCTCCTACTTGTACCTTGTAAGTCTTACTAGCAAAATGTCTTCTAAGGAACTCTCTCAGCTTCTCCCGTAAGGAAACTCTACCCTCTCAAGGTCTCTTTACCTTGAGATGAAGATTATAATGAAAGTGTTTACAAAACTCTCTTGCAGAGCAGATGTGATAATAACTGATGCACAAAATATGAATACAGTGGAAATCAAAGACTTGTAAGATTGTAAGCTCTTTTGTGTATGTGTTCTTTGTCTTTCAGTTCATCCTTGGAAACTATTTATATCATTGTTCTGGAGATGAATATTACAGTGTATATGTTATAGAGCGGGATATGCATTTGAATTCTTTACATAGGTTGTCAAGGCATGCGGCAGTTACTCATGTTGCTTGTTGGCCCATGTGCTGTGACAACTAGCTCACATCATTTTATCCACCATTTTTGAGTTCTTTATCAGTTTTTCCATCCGATTGTTGAAGACCTGTCTCACACTTGAAACAAACATTAAACAATGTCTAGGAATGATAACATGTGAAAATACAAGCATTTGCTAACATATAAACGTATTTGGATTGATCACTAAAATTCACTTGGCTTCTATCAACACATGAACTCGAGTTCATCATACCAAACTTAAGTGTATAGTGTATTTTATCATTCACCAGGTAGTCTCAGCCAGGAACTCACGAGAGTGCAAACTGAAACTCGAGTGCAAAATCCATATGAACTCGAGTGCAACAACATGAACTGAGTGTACTAGATATTTTCATGTTCCTACAAGGTTTTCTAGTTGAAACTCTCGGGAGTACAAAATGAGAACTCAAGCGTGTGTGGGTTAAAACTTGAGTTTGCAAAGCTAAACTTGAGTGCACTGCTTGTTCTCTCAAAGCAATCTTCTCAGGTACAAACTCTCATGCTTGAACTCTCTGAACTTGAGTGCTCCTTATATACTTCATAGCTTTAAATCTCTCGGGTATAAACTCTCATCTCATAACTTTCAGCACTCAAGTTCTAAGTGTATGAAGAACTCGAGTGTATATTTCTAGACTCGAGTGTAGCACTTATTCCTTAGCATCTAGATTCTCTGGTATGAACTCTTACGTCAGAACTCGCATGACTCGAGTGCATTGTGTAATGTCCCAAATTTTGATAACTAAGTATCATGTAACTATTATAGTATTCTATGATAAAAGAGCATGTAATGTGACAAAACAAGTCAATAGAAGTCACACATGATAAAAAAGTTGTTATATAAGATAGTTGGTGTATTTCTTGTTGAGGCAGTCAGATTGTGTGATGCTTTTTAATTAGTAAATGACCTCCAAAAATTCTAAAATTTTTCAGAATGAAATTAGACATGATAAGCTTTACTTTTATAGGTCATATGGAATTTGTGGAGTTGTATACAAGGAGAAATGAATTTTTCCTAGTGAATTTAATATTTTTATAGAGCAGACTTCAAAAAAATTCTGATAATGGTGAGTTTCCAATTGGCTAAAGGTTATATTTTTTCCTAAAACTAGACTTAATAAGGGTCATATATCCTTTAAAACCACCCTAATTGGATATCTACACAATTAGATATGAAGTTTCAAAGTTTGGTGATAATTCTGCACATTTTCTCAACTGTTGCGAAAATGGAAGAAATTGCAAGGGTAAAATGGTCATTTTGACCCAACTAAAAATAATCTGAATTATTTTATATATATTATAGAAAAGAAAGACGGATGGAAATTTTAAAATAATTCCATAATTAAATGGGTAATTATTACAAGATATATATATATATATATATATATATATATATATATATATATATATATATATATATATATATATATATATTGACCAATGAGATAATGCCAAGACTTGCCCTAGAATTCTCCACAAAATGCTTCCTCCTTTACTTAAAGGCCTAAGTCGACCATTTTGGAGAAGGAAAGAAGAGAAGGAAGAGAGAGAAAAGAGGAAGAAGAGGAGGAAGGAGAAGGAAGTTCCGAGCTAGTGTAAGGTAAGTACGTCAAAATCTCTGCTCAATCTTGCCCTTTAATCTGAGAAACCTCTTCTATAATCTCTATTTCCTCCTAGGTTACTTGTTTAGCTTACAAAATCTAGAGGAAGAAAAGGGGGGACACTTCGGTCAAGAGAGGAAGAAGAAGAAAAGGATTGGTAAGGTACTCAAACTTTGAAATTCTTACCGAAAATTGAGTTATGAATATATTTTGGCTGGTTATTGAGCTGTTTCTGGTGGTTTTGTAAAGTTTGCAATGTCCATTTTCTAAGGGAAAATGCTACCCAAAATTCTATTGATTATGATAAATTTGTGAATTAATGGCTAAACAAATGAATAAAAGTAGAAAGAAGGCGTTCAAGGAGTTAAAATCATGAAAACATAATTTTCTCAAATCTCTTATAATTTCAACCAAGAGAGAAAATAAGGGAAGGAGCTGGAATTTCATGATTCTAATGGTTCTATGATGTTTAGGAAGGGAAATTATATAGGGTTCATGTTGAATGCGAAGTGTGAAAAGCCCTAGATTGTGAAATGACGATTTTGCCCCTAAAACCCTAAGTTGGGCTGTCAAGAGAAAAATTGTAATTGGAGTTGAAATTGATCTTATTTGAGGCCAAATATGATATTTTCACATGAAAATATGTGGAATGGACTTAAGTTGTAATTTTTGGAAAAGTACAAAATACCAGGGCTGGACCAGGTCCCCAAGGGCATTTTGGTAAATCTCACAATTTTGAAGGACATGATAAAGTTATGAGTTTTAAAGAGAGATAGACTTAAATAGTAGCTTAATTGCAACTATTTTGGTTAATTTTAGGATTTGATATCTGCGTAGCTGAACCTACGAAGATGGTTACATTAGGGAAGGAAAGGCAACAAGGTAGTAACTTTATCTTTCATATACTATGTGAATGTTAATATGCAATGATTGCCATGATATGTTCAATGTATTGCTTGTAGTGCTGAAACTCTCTGGGTGTGTATGATGAGTTAAACCACCCCATGGAACCTTTGGGGTACTATATGGGCAGGTGGACCCAGTTGAGTAGCTTGATATGTACAGACAGGTATTAGCCTGCTTCAAGTTATGATAAGTACGGACATGTATAGGCCTGCTCCAAGTTGTTGTTGTGATCACATTATGATATGATATTATGCATATTAGGAACAGATGATCATTTTGATCCAGACAAAATCATAATTTGTTTCCTGAGCATTGTCAGATAGCCTTAGGCATTTTGATTGTTGCATCATGATAAATGCTACATTGCATGTTTATTATTTTCATTTTATATGAATGATTTCTGGTTACTACTGAGATTTGTTCAAATCTCATCCCTTTCCTGTAAACAAATTATCCAGCTAGGCATAGCAATTCCAAAGGCAAGGAGAAAGTCGAACACCAGGATTGAGGACGAGCAGTTTATGGAGCTATTTGAGTGTTAATCATAGTATAGACTACTTAAGTTTTATGATGTAATATGTAATACTTAGCTACTTTTTGGACTTCTGTATTGTAATCAAGAAACATATATCAGTATATTTGTGTAAATTATGTTTGGTTGTTTGAACTATGAAATGATGCTTTATGAAATGTCTAAATTCTGCGGGGTTTGACACATTGCTTTATAAAACTCGAGTGCTCCTCTCCAAACTCGAGTGCACTTCATATCAATTGATTCTTCCCAAGTCTCTGGAACAAACTCCCATTCCTTAACTTCCAGGACTCGAGTGCATATTTTTTCATGACTTGAGTGTGTTGTTGTAAACTTGAGTGCAAAGGTTCCTGTCATGTACACAATTCAAATACCAGTTAAGTCTCAACAGTACTTGCATAGGAAAATACCAACCAGACTCGAGTACATGTTTCAAAACTTGAGTTTATTGGCCAAAACTAAAGTGCATGTCACAAAACTCAAGTGCAGTAGCAACTATACATAATTTATCAAGGAGACTTTATGCCATGCTTTCTTTAGAGAATTTTACACATTTTATTTTATTTAACTTGATCATTTCCATGCAAAAAACATTCATTACTATTTTGTTATCATCAAAACATGGATTCTAACATTCTCCCCCTTTTTGATGATGACAAAACCTTAGTGATGGATTTGTGAACTTTGAAATTTGTTTAACTTCAAATTAAGTTTTCAAAACATAAACATAATATAGAAATGATTTTATTTTGAATTCTATGTTCTTGACAATCAATTTGGTTATATTCCTCTTCAATGTTGTCAAACTTACTGAACTTTTGAAATTTGCAAGATTTATCATTAATCTAGCTTGAGTAATGCAAAGATTCAAAAAGTAGCTTGCAGAATATAGAATTCAAGAGTCAAATTGCACAAACACCAAGCCAATATTATTGAATCATAAACACACCATACATGAAGTGAATTAAACTTAGTATAAGCTTTTCAAATTAAGAACATTAAAACATGAGTTCATAATCAAACTGACTCAAATTGTCTCCCCATAAACTGACTCCCCCTTAATCAAACACTAAGAACTCAAAAGAACTCCCCCTTAAACTAACACAGAGAGCTCAAATTCCCTCACTCCTTCTTCTACCCTTTTTTGTCATCATCCATAAAAGGAGGGAGAGGGAATGAAATGTCTGATGACACTGGTAGAGAATAAAGTACCAATGCAAAAGATGGATTAATGGGCACTGGTGTAAAAGGTGGTAATAATAGATGAGTAGAAGTGGGGTATGTCTCAGGAGTTTCTAGAGTGATATCCACATGGGTAGAGGTAAGAGAGTCAGTATATGTAAACAAAATAGTGGGGTCCTCTGGAGTAGGAGTAGTGGTAGAAGGTGGAACTGATGAAGATGGACCAGGAATGTCATGAGTATCCCGAAGAAATGTCTCCAAGTAATCTAACCTCCGAGAATGTTCTTCCTGAGTGTCAATAATGATCTTGATGTTATGATTGGTCTTGCTAACCAGTTGGCCTATCTGGCCTGCTGTTCCATTTTAGTGATCAACCCCTCAAATTGCCCCATCAGTTGCTGATATTGCTAAAGCATTTCAGTTCTGAGACCATCTACTACCTTAGTGATCAACTCCCCTATATAATTCTAGATAGATACCCAAAAGAAGGAAGGAGATAGAGATCTTCCTCTTGCAAAAGATTGGGCTTCGTCAATGGTAGCAGAAGGAAATTGTCTCTTCTCTGTATCCAAAGGCAATGAAATTATCATTCGATGCATCTGAGTCATTCCAAATTGTGGGATTCTTACCTTATCATCCTTATCAAGATACCATATTTTATTGTACTTAAGGATGAGGGAGACAATTTGAGGCAAGAAATTAGTTGTAACACCAACAAAGGTTTTGATTAGGGGACTAGTAATAATGATAAGATCAACACACTAGGAGTATGATTTGGAATTAAGCCTCAAAACCATCAACGTTTTATTTTAGTAGGGTTATGTTTTATATTGAACATGCTAGCAAGAGAAATTATTTGTAACACCAACAAAGGTTTTGATTGGGCGGACTAGTAGCAATAATGAGATAAACACGCTAGGAGTATGCTTTGGAATTAAGCCTCAAAACCATCAACATTTTATTTTAGTAGGGATATGTTTTCATTTTTTCTTTTTTTAAGGGGTATGGAGGTAATTTGACCCAAAATTTAAATTCCTAATTATAACACATAACTTGATATATAATTTGTTAAGTTCAGTTATTCTAATTAGAATTTAGGTAATTCAATCGTCTTTATATGAGATTTTCCCTTATTTAAATATTGTGAAAATTTATTTGATCAGGATACAAGAACTTTAGTCCAATTTCTTAAATTTTAGAAATATAAAGGAAATAAAAATGTTGTCAAAAATAAATATAATATTATTATTAAAAAATAAAATAAAATGAAAATATAAAAAAACATTTTTTCATTTAATGGTGGGGATACCTCACTGCCCCACCGTCGAACTAATTGGGGGCAGGGCTATTATATAACACTTAAGACCTACCCTCCCAAAAAAAAATTAAAAACAAAACATGATGTGCGTGTTTCCTTTGGTCCGTCGCTTTTACGGTCCTTCATTCTGCCCATGCAAGAGTAAGAGTGAGAATGGGAAAGAGAGAGAAGGAGAGAGTGAGAGAGAGCAAGAGATGGAGCTTACTTGGGTCTTCTAAGGTCAGTAATTTAGCTTCATCTTCTCATGTTTTCCTTTTAGTTTGAAAGATTATTGATAGTGAAAGAATTCTAGAGTTTGTAGGATTTCAAATCTATGGGGTGTTCCAATATATTATTTAACTTTTAATGGCCATAATAGTGTTAGAATAATAATAGGTATGGTTTATTTTTAACTAAATTGTTGATTTGAAGAATTTAAAGATAGGGTTTGGTTGGAAAATTAAGATTTATTGTGACTATGGGTATTTTAAATCCAAATTTCTATAAATTATATTATTTTATTGGAGATTCTATTAAGGATTAAATGGATTGTATTTAAGGTTTATAAGGAAAGATGAATATTTGGAAGGGTGAAACTTTAACTGTAGAAAATTGGGAGTTTTTTTTGAATAAATTGAGAAGATAGTTGTATTTTGGTGGTCCTAATAAGTGAGAAATAACTTGTGAAAGAAAGAAATATGATTGTAACGATGGTTTGAGAAGAGTTTATTTATGGGATTTGGACTAATAATTAAAGTGAGCAATTTTGAGAATTTTAAGGTGAATGGAAAAAATTTATTATTGTTAAAAATTTTATTGAGTGAAATTTTGAGTTGAGAAATTTTAGGATTTGTGATTTGGAAGAATGATTTGAGGAATCGATAAATTATTGTAATTCTTCTAAGGATATTATAGTGGTCCAATCATAGGAGTTAAAGTTTAATTATTGCATTAGTTAATATTCTTAATAATTTTATTAGCATATAATTATATATTTATTGTATAATGAACTTAAATTTGGCTTGTTGGACTTGAATTCTTTCAAATTTAGTTTTTGTGTCAAGAACTTGAGGTAACCACTTTCCAATTTACCTTATATACTTGTTGATGTGATTATAAGTGTATGTTGGTATTTTCAAATGATATAAGTGTAACATCCCAAATTTCGGGACTGGAGGCTTGAGAATAAGCCTGAATCAAGTAGACTGTTAAGCCTCGATTTAGTAAGTGTACCAGTAAGGCATGATGTTATTCCTTAAAATTCCTTATACCTTGATGGAATTTAAAGGAATAAAATAGTGGATTAAAGAGAACATGGAATGAAAAAACAAGGAAATTAGAGGTCATACACAACATAATTATGTTGGAACACAAATTGTAACAATTTGGATTTGTTGCAGTGTTTTTCCACGTGGCAGCCTGATTGTGTGAAATTTTGGAAAATGATTTCCGATGCCTATGAAAGTTTCCAAAATAAAATTATACTTATCAAGCTTTAATTTGATAGGTCATATAAGTCATTTGGAGCTGTGCACAAAGAGTTATGTATTTTTTAAGTTATCCCAATAAAACTGGCAAGTTTTTGTGACAGTGTCGAACAAATGAAATTCTGGGAACTTGGAGTTCCTAGTTGGCTAAAGGCTATATTTTTTCTTAAAAGTAGACTTAATAAGGGTCACATAGCATTCAGAACCATAGCAATTGGACATCTATAAATAAATATATGAATTTTCAAAGTTTGATGAAAATTCTACCAATTTTCTAGCATAGTACGAAAATGGAAAAAATGTATGGGCAAAATGGTCATTTGACCAATAAAGCAAGATGGATTTATTTTTCCCTTTAATTGGCCAATATTTCAGGCCAAAATGAAGAAATATGAGGGAAATAATTTACTTGGTTCATATTAATTCAAAAGGGATTAATTATAGCTAAGTAAAAGAAGCACATGGAAATTTTGCATTAAATAATATTATTACAAAAGTAAAGAGAGATATTTTCAGGAGCTCTTCATCTTTCCTCCAAGGCCATATTTTGGCCAAACAAATAGAGCAAGAGAGATAGAGATAGTTGGAGAAACATACAAGAACAAAGAGAAAGAGTAAGGATCAAGAAGCGAGATCAAGGTGAGTTGGTGGTAATTTCCACTTGTTCTTGCCTTCTTCTTCTTGACAACTCTCTCCTAATCTCTATATCTTCTTGAAACACATGTATAGCAAGAAAAAACAAGAGCAAGAAGGAGGAGAGGGAGGACGGCTAGAGAGAGAAAGAAGTGGAATCAAAGGTAAAGCCATAAAACCTTGCTATCTTAGTTGACTCAAGGTTGTTGTTGTTGTTGTTGTTGTTGTTGTTGTTGTTGATTATTGGCTTTGTTTTGGCTTGATTTTTGATTGGGATGCATAAAACCTAAGGGGAGGTGTTGCCCAAATTCACACTAATCATGTTTAAAAGTTATTTAAGTGGTCAAACATGTGATTAGAAGTGAAAGGAAGGAGTTATATGGATTGAAAACAAACAAAATCATTTTCCCTCACATTTAATTATTTTTGGCCAAACCTATTTGGAAGGGTTAGAGTTGGAATTTCATGATTTTGATGATTACATTGGGTTTAGAATGGAAAATTGTATAGGGAACATGTAAAGTTTGAAGTATCAAGGCCTTAAAATGTGAAATGACAAAATTACCCTAAAAACCCTAAATTAGGGGATGTTAGAGGTATTTTCATAATTTGAGCATAAATTTGAAAAATATGAGGTCAAAAATGTATTTTACACATAAAATTATGTAGAATTAGCCTAGGTTATAATTTTTGGTGTAGTACAATTTGATCGGGTACAAAGGGACTTAGATTAGGTCTCCAGGAGCATTTTGGTCATTTAGCATTTTTAAGCTAAGATAACCAATACAATGAGTTTAGAAGGAATTATGAACAAGTAATAACTAATTTATCCTAAAATTTGGAATTTTAGGATATATCAATAGCCCGAGCCGAATAGACAGAGCTGGACTGATAGCCAGTCAAGGAAAGGACATTCCAGGTAGTAACTCTTTCTTTCATACACTTTGTGAATGTTTGTGTATACCATCTTCTGTAACATGACAGTGCCTTGGGCACACACGACCTAGCTGTGGTCTGGGACCCAGCGATGGTACACGAGTTAAGCCAGGGTTGCAAACATTCATTTGGCCGTAGACAATATGAACACAACATTGTATAAGTTCGCATTTTACATAACATGGTACATTGCATATTTATTTTCACATTCTCTATGTTTGATTGTATGTTAATACTAAGATTCTTTGAATCTCACCCTTTCCATAAATGTATAAAGTTTTCAGCAACAGACAACGGCTTTGAGGGAAAAATCCTAATTACAGGCAACAGAAGGCCTTTTTATTATTTTAAGGTTTGTATTTATTATGTACACCCCTATGGGGAATTCCTGTATTATATCAATCACATTGTATACATTACATCAATGATATTAGTATATTTATGCTATTCTTGTGTGCCCACTGAACTGCGTATTGCTACTCTATTTAATATCAATATTAAGGGGTATGTCATATGGGTGTTTACAATAAGTATACATTATTGTATTTTACATGTAAGACCTCGCTTAATTATTGATTTTACTCAGAGTAGCGTTAGCGTAGCTTGGTGGGCACATAGAAATAGCATAAATATACTGATATATTGAAACAACATTGCTTGATTATATATAGAATTCCCCATAGGGGTGGACAAAGTAATTACAGACCTTAAAAAATAGAAAGGTCTTCAGATAACCAACTCCTCATCTCGTACTGGCCCGGAACCTCCAGTTTCTGGAAATTACCGTTCTCCCCTTCGAGTTGCTGCCTACTGCTGGAATACATTTATGGAAAGGGTGAGATTCGGAGAATCTCAGTAGTAACATACTTTCAAAACATATAACATGCAAAAATAGATATGCAATGTCATGACATGTAAGATGATTGAAATGATATGTGTGTACACTTGCCCAAGGTCAAACGACAAGTTTGCCCCTTGGTCTACTTAGTGCCCCTGTTGGGTCCCTGACCACAACATGGCGAACTGGTGTGTCTAGGACACTAGCTCATATTACAATGGATGACATTCATAATAGGCATCACATAGTATATGTAAGAAGAAGTTACTACCTGGAACATGCCCTTTCCTTGCTTGTCAATTTTAGTCCAGCTCCATCTTTGGCTCGGCCTATTGGTATATCCTAAAATATTAAATTTAGGATAAATGAGTTATTATTAATTTATAACTCATGCTAAACTCATTGTGTTGGTTATCTTGACTCAAAACTGTAAAATTACAAAAATACCTTTGGGAACCCGGTCTACGCCCCTTTGTACTCGGTCCAATTGTACTTCACCAAAAATTATGACCTGGGCTAATCCTACACAATTTTGCATGTATAATCCATTTTTGACCTCAAATTAGTCAAAATCAGGCCCCAAATTATGAAATTACCCTTGGCAGCCCCTAACTTAGGGTTTTAAGGGTAGTTTGGTTATTTCACATTCTATGGCTTTTCTCACTTTGGAGTCTACATGAACCCTACACAATTTTCCCTTATAAACTCAATGGAACCATCAAATTGATGAAATTCTAGACCAAATAGGATGAAAATTCCCCTAGTCCAGATATGAAAAATTAAGGGAAAATGTTGTTTCCTTGATTTCAATCCATAAACCTCCTTCTTTTCATCTCTAATCACATGTTTAATCACTTAAACACATTTCCCCCATGATTATTAGAAAATTGGGCAGCATAACCCCTTAGGTTTTGAGCTTCCCAAAATTACAAATCAAGCCAAAACAACCACAACAACATCAACAACTACCAAGAACCATCAAGAATCAATAAAAGAAGCTAGGTTCTTGAGTTTACCTTGAATTCCTTGGCTTTCTCTCTCTAAAATGTCAATTTTTACTCTCTCCTCTCTCTTTATTTGTCTTTAAAAACATGGATTTCATGGAGGAGAAGAGGTTAAGAGAGGTTTCTAAGTGATTTAGAAGGCATAAGCACTTAAAATCACACCCCTTACTTTTGATTCTTGCTTCTTGAACCCTTTCTCTTCTCTTTGTGCCTTTAAGCTTCTTGAACTCTTCTCTCTTTCTATTTGTTTGCTGTTGATCGTAAATGAAGAGGAAAGAAGAGGTAATGAAATGTTATCATAATACCTCACTCTTGCTTTTTACTTTAACACATGTGCTTATCTTTGATTGGCTCTTTTTTTTTCCTCTTGAATTAATATATATGCCAAGTAATCATATATATTATTCCTCTTCCAATTTCCCTTGTTTTGACCAAAATGCAATGGAGAAAAAGAGAATATTTGTTTGCTTTATTACTCTTCTCAAGCAATTAATTGAAGTCATATTGCCTTTTTGCTTTAACACATGCTTTCTTGTGATTGGTCAAGAATTGTCTTCTTGAATTAAATATGGACCAAGAAAATTAATTTTCCTTTCTTCCTCCCTACTTCAGCCATAATTCATCCCAATTAAAGGGAAAAATAAATTGTTGTTTGCTTTATTGGTCAAATGACCGTTTTGCCCTTACATTTTTTTTCCATTTTTCGCATTAGCTGAAAAATTGAGCAGAATTTTTATCAAACTTTGAAAATGCATATATAATTGTATAGATATCCAATTGCGGTGGTTTCAAAGGATATGTGACCCTTATTAAGTCTAGTTTTGAGGAAAAATATAGAATTTATCCAATTGAAAGCTCAATATTCCCAGAAGTTTTGTTTTTGGACGCTGCCACTAAAAATCACCAGTTTATCTGGGATAAATTCAAAAATACATAACGCTTTGTGTACAGATCCAAATGGCTTATATGACCTATCAAATTAAGTCTTGATAAGTATAATTTCATTCTGGAAATTTTCACAATTTTTTGACATCATTTGTCCATTGAAAAATGTCACACAACATGGTTGCCTTGTTGGAAAACTCACTGGCAGCAAATCTCTTTTGTGTTCCAAATATAATTATGTTATATGTAACTCCTAATTACCTTGTTTTGCCATTCCCTATACTCTTTAACACCCCTAAGGGTATAAAGGAATTTTAGGGAATATTCTTATATTTTATTGGGACACTTGCTAAACCGGAGCTTAGCAATCCACTTGATTTCGGCTTTTTCGCAAGCCTCTAGTCCCAAAATTTAGGATGTTACATTACACACACACACATATATGAAATTTATGTTTGTGAGTAAACTTTTTAGTTAAGTGTGTTAAATCCTATGTTTTGATGATAACAAAAGATATTATGGATGATTTAATAATAAACAAAAGGTTTTTTAAGGATTAAACAACTTTACTGAAGCTTGCGGGGTAATTACTCCAGTGAGTACTCGTGTGATAGAGCCAAAAATTGTCCAAAACTCTACCTAATTTTGGAAGGAATCACTCGAGTGATGTCCCTGAATCACTCGAGTGATGTCCCTAAATCACTCAAGTGAGACTCGAGTAATGAGGTAAGTTAACTTGTGAATTTTAGGAAGGACTCTTTGCAATATTTTCAAATGGATCACTCGAGTGATGATAAATGGATCACTAGAGTGATCACTCAAGTGATGAACTGTGCAATGAGTCTTTTTATACAATTGAACTCTTTGGAAGAAATTGGAAGCGATCACTCAAGTGATAAACTGTGTAATGAGTCTTTTTATTTAATTGAACCCTCTAACAGAAATTAGAAGGGATCACTCGCATGATCACTTGAGTAATGTCTCTAGATCACTTGAGTGATGTGAACTCTAAACTCTGCTAGTTTTCAGAAAGGATCACTCGAGTGATGGCCCTTGATCACTCGAGTGATGAATCCAGATTGTATGATAATCATCTGTTATTCATTGATTTATTATCCTTATGATTAACACTTTATTGTATTAGTGTTCTAAGCATTATTCAAGGAAAAACAATGAAGAGATCATGCTAAGGAAAGAAAAGTAATTTTACAGTGCGTAAGGAGTGTTCGACTTAACGGCTAGTTTTTTCAAATACGAAGAACGGTCAAATGAAGCAACGACACTCTAATAGAAGAATGCTTACAATAGTCATCTACTACAATTCAACTATAAATATGGAAGCATTCAAAGAAGAGAATATAACATGAGAACACAATGAAGCCAACATGCTGATATCCTGAGTCATCCACAATCCAAACACTCTCAGTTAATCTCTATTTTCTATATCATGTACATTTGAGAGTGAGATTATTTGTATTACACTTAAGTGAGTATCATATCTACTATGTGAGAGAGTCTGTAAACATTCTCAATTATACTTCTGAATTGTTCTCAAGGTAAAGGTACCTTGAGAGGGTTGATTTCCTCACAGGGGAAGCTGTAGAGAGAATTCTCGGTAAGACTTTCTGCTTATAAGACTTACAAGGTAAAAGCAGTAGAGAACGTTGTTGCTTTGTGGTAAATCCAGTCATATTTATCACATATGTTATATTAGAAGAAATTGTAATATGAGAAACAAATATGTTTGGGTTTTGAAAGGACATGTAAGGTCCAACACTAACAATCAAGGACCTTAAGTATATGAGTATCAAAATGTCTATCTAGTACTTATGTATACATGATGATTCGAAAAGAAACGAACATAAGGGTATAGAGAAGATGAAGAAGAAGCCAAGAGTTTCTCATACACCAATAAAGGAGTTCATATAATCGAAAAAGTGAACTCTCAGAGCAACCATTGCTAGAGCTACAAAGCATAATCTCAAAGAGAAGCAATAGATAAAAGGTCTATGTTCCACCTCAAGGAAGGGCTACCATAGTGTACCATTCAACTACCTTAAGGATGATAAGAATAGGAGGATCTCTCAAGCATCAAGAAGAAGACTCCTGGAGTCTAGATCTTTTAAGAGAAGGTTGCCGGCATCTAAAGCAAATGATTCAGAATATCAACAACACAGAAAGATGTTGTGGGTATGCAAAGGCAATCCTCCAAGCACTTAAGGTAAAATTATACAATGGTAAAACCTCCTACACTATTATCTTTAATATTTATTAAGGTTTATACCTTATTATCTTAGGAATAAGCATTGCAAACTATTTTGAAAATATGTTTTCAAAACCCTTAGAAAATCCATTTAATAAATTTATAAAGGGATTACAATGTTCAATATTTTAACTCTTTATGCATATACTCATACTTCAAAAGAAAATATTTTTATGCATAATTCATGTTTAATTCATTATGCTCAATTTCTTCGAATTGACTATATTCATAAAGTATGTGAATTATTATTCCTACAAGCTAATCATGAGTGGATCCATGTAAAATTGGATACCAAAGGAAGAAAAAGAGCTACATTGTTTTGTAGGAAGAAGAAAGGAAGAGCTTCATCTCAAGATTGTGACTACATAGAAATTATTTCAAATCTTAATGAGGTTGGACCTTGAAGCTTCATTTTGATGATTAAGCATGCAAAATGGAAGCAGAACTTGAGACATCACGAGGAGTATCTAGCTAGTGATGAAGGAATAAAAGATGCACAGTAAAGCATTACTAGAGTAACCACTCAAGTGATCTTCATCACCACATGACAACTGGGAGTGAATGTCCAAGTAATCAGACCAATCAGAAGATTGGGAATCAAGGAATTATGCTCAACTGAACCTTAAAGGATAATTTCTCAAGTAATTACAAGATTTCTCGAGTAAGTTATTGTTTTCTTACTCCATCAAGATGTTCAGGATTCTATCACTTAAGTGATCACTGGAGTGATGCATGATCACTCGAGTGCCCACTCAAGTGATGTCGGGTTCCTGAAGTTAAAACCCTTTTTGCAGCATCATTTCTCACTCTCATTCAAAGATTCACTTCCAATGCTCTATTCAAATCATCTCACTGTATCTTTTCATATCTTATGCTCATATGAACTAATTTAGGTGATAAATACTTTCTTATTATTGCATACCATTAGCAATAAATCATTTATGGTTTTTCAAAAAAAATTTCAAATTGCTAAATGGACTGAAAATGTAATTGTACATAATCTTTCTGTGTTAAAGTTTGAAATGTACATTTCAAAAACTTGCTTATATGTCAATCCATCTTAGTACATTCACATGATTTGAAAATTTTCATAATGCACTCAAATCAATTTCTAAAAATTGGAAGTTAATATATTTATACTAAAATGTCAAAAATGCTTCAAATCCATCCACTAGAGTTATTCCTCATCATTCACATGTTATTTATTGATCATAAACTTATTACATCTTGAACTCTTTTGTCTTACTCTCTAACAAGTTAGACCTCATGTCTAACAAGTTAATCATCTGAGTTTCAAGTATATTCCCCAGAAAAGAATTCAATATGTGAAAGCCTTGTGGCTAATGTTAAGAGTCTTATTTGACTAAGTTGTTCCAAAAATTATAGATGTTCATTGTTGCATTAAATGCACAAACCATTATAGTGGAATAACTTAATAAGATAGCATTTTGGAACTCTAGTCATTTGGACCAACGAGTTTATGCTTCATAGTTAAATCCATATATTTATCTTTATTGCTCAAATGCCTTAATGATTGACATTATCTCCTAGCAACTAGCAGTCAAATCCTTAACTTGATAGTCAAGACTGTCTCTTGGTCAATAGCGAAGTGATTATGCTTATTCATTACTGATATACTAAGCCTGTTTGGCTAATGATTTATTCTTATGACTCTTGCTATTGAGAAAATACTCCAACATGTTAAATTCAATATTTGACATGCTATCCAAAATTGAAGCTATCTAATATATATATATATATAAGTATTGATTTCTACTGTTTTCAGCATAAAGATCGATAAACTTCATAAATGGTTTTCCACGTATTCAAAATCTTAATGTCATAATGCATATTCATAATTTGAAAGAACATTTGAGATTTTAAAACAATTTTCATATTTCTCTATCATTCTTGGAAAACTTAATTTCATTCATGATTTATCAATTCATAAAAGTTGGTCATTATAGATAGATTCTTTACTCTCATCCAACTTACATGGATCGCATAAAGATCTTATCAATGACATATTTTCAATATAAAATGTATTTACAATTTGTCATTGAAAATCATCATTCTTGGAATCATTTGTTTGTTACCCCTTTATGACTCAATGACTTGAAGTTATTTAATTGGGTAAAATCATATTTTGATCTTTGTTGGACTCTTTGCTCAAATATTATATAGTTCAATTATATAAGAGCAAAAGAGTTATTATATCTAATATTGTGTAGACCAATGAGAAATTAGGTACCAAAGTATCAAAAAAAGAGCTATTGAAGAAATACGGGATGAATCAAGCAAACATACCAAACACACATCTTTGAGTTCAACTATGTTGCTTGATACTGACATCAAAAGAGCATACTATGACATCACTTAATCAGGAGATCATACTCAAAAGAAGGATGTCAAAGTGATATTCATCTCAACTCATCTTCAAGTAGTAGATATTTTCAAAACTCCTCGCTAAAAATCAATTTTTACATATAAGAAGAGAATTAGGAATGGTAAATCCCAATGAACTGTAAGTTGTTATATGTTAGTAAAGGTTGATTATGTTTTGATGATAAATGATTTAAGTATGGGAGTTTCTAGTAATTTGCTTTTGAAGAATCTTGATGCTATGTTAGGTGGTAAGGAAAGCAAGGATAAACAAAAGAGTTGATCACCATGACATCACTCGAGTGACAACTTCCATTGATCAAGAAATCACTCGAGTAATAACTGGCAGTAATAGATGTATCACTCGAGTGACCACTGGAGTGATAACCTGGAAAGTTAGGGAAGTTGACATCAATTCAAATTGAAACGGTATAACGGTTGAATATAAACAGTTAGAATTTGAAGAGACTGATCACTCAAGTGATCACTCGAGTAATGTCTCAGAATCACTCGAGTGAGTACTCTAGTGATCATCAGTGTAGATGAAAATTCAACCAAGTTTCAACTTGATTCTGCCATGCAATGCCTATAAAACATCAAGGAATAATTCATAGGTAATTACTATATTATTCATGCCAGGTACGCATTTAAATTCTAAAGATTTACATCTATTTGGCATGATCACTCAAGTGACTACTCGAGTGATGCCTCAAGATTACTCGAGTGATGTCAGGAACAATAGCTATATCTGTCGGCACTCTGTTATTTTCCACAAAATCACTTCCAGTGACTATCTAAAACTATGTACATATCTCATTCCAAACTTTTACCCACTAAATTTTGACCAAAACCCAACCACTCTTGCCATAAAAAAACCTCCTGAAATCTCTCAAATCTCTTGCCTTAAATCAATGATACTCGGCATTCCAAAGAAGGAAAATCCAGGCAGTACACTCAAATCTCGAATGGTAAGGACCAAGGTACCCCATATTGATCCTCCATCATCTTCTGAGTCACCTCCATCTCTTTCACCTAAGAAATAAAAGATTTCACCATCATCCAAAGCCAAGTCACATCCACAGCCAAAGGTTCAAGAGAAAAATCCACCTGAGTCATGACCCAAAGTCAAGAGAGTTGTGATTCAAGAGCCAAGGGTGACTATAACAAGGACAAAAAAAGCACCCTCAGGGAAAGGTAAATCTAAGGCCCCTCCTACTCCACCTTCTATGGATTCCTCTGACACTCCCTCTTGGTCAAAGAAAGGATCCAAAGTACTGAAGTACGATGTGAAAATTGCCAAGGTAATGGAAAATTTATTAGAGGAAACAGTCCAATACAAGGGAACAAAGCAAGGAACTTCTTCTAAGGTATCAAAATCTTAATTAAAGGAAGGGAAGGAAAAGAAGTAGACATCACCGTACCTCCTAAAAGATTCATTACCAACAAACTTAAAGAATCCAAGAAGTATAGAGATCACTTCTCTAGGAGGAAATTGTGTAAGATGTTTTACATAGACCTCCAAATTTTGTTAGAAGCCTTGAAATTTGACTTAAGTGATTATCTAGAGCCTTACATGCCTTGGCTATCTTTGAACCTTCCCTACTGTACTAAAGTAGTTAGGCATTTTTACTGTAATTTGGAATCAATAGAAGATGTTATAAGGCAAGCTGTAGAGGAGAAAATAAAAACCAAAGTTAGGGGTAAGAGATCTTGATTTCTCCTTCCAAAATTAACACCTGGCTAGGAATAGAGGATCCTCCTAACGACAATCTGGCTAATCTAACCTCTAACCAAATCTTTAGCTTAAGGCCTGATGAGAGAGAGTAAGACCTCTTATCTTCAATTCGAGGGATTTGTGTGATATGCACAGAATCTTTTGGTATATCTACTCTCGAGCCATAGTAAATAAGTCCAACAATTTCATGCACTTCATTAAGAGGGACTATGGGAACATGGCCTCCATACTCTTGAAGGAGAAGAGAAATCTGGAAGAGCTTATATTTTATGAGATCAAGAGGTACAGGTTCTCTTAAACTCAGACCACGCCGATGCCATAACCCCAGTTGATCTCATTGTTCCTGAAGGCTAACAAGATATGGTACCTAGAGCTAAATGAGCCAGTTAAGAGGCTACTTATAATGGGGAGAAACCAAATAGGAAAGTTAGGAATTGACATACCTCTGAAGAAGCCTATGGAATCCACTCCCAAGAAAAAGAAACCTATAGAGGTTGAGACAAGCAAGGTGAATGATACTCAATCCATTACCCCTGCCACCACCTCTGCTCCTTCATTCTTCAGTTCTACAATTTAAAACTACCTAAAGGAGGAACTTGAAGGGTTTTATGTAGACAATACCAACATGAACGTTAAGTTAGTTACCCATATGAACTTCAAGATGGGAGAGATGGTATATTACATGAACAAGCACAATGAGGTCGTGCTGGCACACAATCAAGAAGTCTTGGCATAACAGCAGGCACATACTAGTATTTTGTAGGAGATTGGGAGTCTCATACGGTCCTTACATGAAAAGGTGTATTCCTTAATATCTGGTACTTTAACCCCTGGTCTATCCATTATGCCTTCAGTCCCTACCTTTAAGCCTATCCCAACCTCTATCCTTCCTCCCGTCATACCTCAGACCACACCGAGAAACCTTATTTTCACCATGACTGACCTATCCTCATCTGACCAAGTCCATATCACTTTAGATGAGCTAGTCCAGCCTACCTCAATACCCACACTAGTTGCACCTACAGGAACTGAGCCACTTACTCAGTCTCCTTTCCACCATTCACATCACTCATATGATGACACTAAGGAGATAGTGGTCACCTCCAAGTCTTCACCACCACTACAACAACACCTCTTTACACACCATCCCCAATTAATACACTCTAAATCCCACCAGTGAGGCTCCCAGAGCCTAGCAATCCTCACCCACCTTCTTTTCCCAACAGGGTGAGAACCAAGATACTGGAGCTTTACCTCTCAATATCACACCTATCTCTACCATTGAGCCTTTATCTCTATCCAATTCTAGCTCTGCCTCTCTTGACTAATCCACCCTTTTTTATGATTTCGAAAGGGGGAGAAGATTAGGAGAAGAATTGAAGTGTGATTTTTGTGATTTGGTAGTGTGAAGAATGATATAGCATTGGGCATATGGGTGTATAGGGATGCAAGAGTATTTATTTCAAATACGTTTTACGTTATCGATGTCACTTTACCATACTTTTGACATTTAACAGTTAATCATGTTCTAAATTTTTGCAATTGTAATATAGTATTCACTATCATGTTGAAATTTATGCACAACTATGGTTAGACTATTCTCTATGTGGTAAATTACCTAGTTTTGGGCTTATCATAGCAATATTAGTCTCATGTAACTCTAGAGTTTTTCAATTAAATCATTGTACCTAAATGAATTTGCAAAATAACTTTTAAAATAGTTATTTCAAAAACCAACATGTTTTGTCATCATCAAAAAAAGAGAGAATGTTAGATCCAATGTTTTGATGATAACAAAAGATGTTACAGATGACTTAATGATAAAAAAGGTTTTTGAATGATTAAACAACTTTACTGAAGCTTACGGGGTAATCACTTGAGTGAGCACTCGAGTGATGGAGCTAAAACTTGTCAAAAACTATCTGCCTGATTTTAGAAGGGATCACTCGAGAGATATCCCTGAATCACTCAAGTGACCATTTGAGTAATGAAGTAAGTTAACTTGTAAATTTTTAGAAAGACTCTCTACCATATTTTCAAATGGATTACTCAAGTGATGATCAATGGACCACTCGAGTGAGCACTCGACTAATGAATGTGCAATAAGTCTTTTTATTCAGTTGAACTCTCTGGTAGAAATTAAAAGGGATCACTCGAGTGATAAACTGTGCAATAAGTCTTCTTATTCAGTTGAACTCTTTGGCAGAAATTAGAAGTGATCACTCGAGTGATATGGACTCTGAACTCTCTACAAGTTTTCAGAAGGGATCACTTGAGTAATGAGTCTAGATTGCATGATAATCATCTGTTATTCATTGATTTATTATCCTTATGATTAACACTTCATTGTATTAGTGTTTTAAGCATTATTCTAGGAAAAACAATGAAGAGATCATGCTAAGGAAAGAAAAGTCATTTTATGGAGCGTGAGGAGTGTTTGACATAATGGCTAGTTTTATCAAATATGAAGAACGGTCAAATGAAGCAACGGTATTCTAACGGATGAATTCTTACAACAGTTATCTACTACAATTCAACTATAAATATGAAAGCATTCAAAAAAGAGAATACAACATGAGAACACAATGAAGCTAACATGTTGATATTATGAGTCATCCACGATCCAAATACTCTATGTTATTCTCTGTTTTCTATATCATATACACTTGAGAGTAAGACTATTTGTATTGTATTTTAGTGAGCATCATATCTACTCTGTGAGAGAGTCTGTAAATATTCTCAATTATACTTCTGAATTGTTCTCAAGGTAAAGGTACCTTGAGATGGTTGATTTCCTTATAGAGGAAGCTGTAGAGAGAATTCTCAGTATGACTTTCTTCTCATAAGACTTACAAGGTGCAAGCAGTAGAGAATGTTGATGCTCGTAAGACTTACATGGGTATAAGTAGGAGAGAACATTGTTGCTTGTAAGACTTGCACGGGTACACAGGAGAGAAAGGTTTTCAGGATTGCTCTACTCGTAAGACTTGCCGTAAAGGGGAGTGAACCTTACAGTTTGTAAAGGGGAGTAACTTTGTAAGAGATTTGTAAAAGGCTTCATAAGTTCCCGCCTAAACTTATGGTTTGTAGAGGCCTTTCTTGTGCTCGGATAAACAAGAAGATAGTTGATTGGAAATCTCGGGAGGATCCTAGAGACTGGACGTAGGTCATCGTGATTAGACTGAACCAGGATACATCACAGTTTGCATGTTCTCTTCTCTAAGCTCTTATATTTCTAGCATATACGATTTAGATAATTACTTATGATTTTATACTTCCATCCTTATTGATTTAATAAGATGCAAAAAGATTTTAAAAGATCTTAACTTCTTATCGTACACCTAATTCACCCCCTCTTGGGTGTCAGCCAGTTCTAACAAAGTGGGCTTAAATTATTTATCTTGTGATTGTAATATTGATTATGCATATCATTGAATATTGGATATGAGGATAAATTATTGATGTGGAAGTTTGTGATGTTGAACTACATATTAAAATGTACAGAATTATGATGAGATGTGATTTGTGGGAGGTTTAATTCTCTTATACCACATGGTATAGCCACCACTGTGCACACAGTAGATAACTTTAACATTCTTAGGGCCCTTTGTAATATTTCAATATTCAGTTACCAAAATTCCTCTATACCTTAGTGTTATTAAAAGGATAAAATGGTTAATTAAGAGCTTATTAAGAGACACAACAAGGCAATTATGTCACTTTCCCTTCGTCATCATTTTCTTGATCTTTTCTCCTCTGCAGCATTCCACCACTTTCTGTATTTGGTCTCAGCGAGGAACAGGCACTAGAGCTAGCCGAAACTGGAAATGAGTGAAACCTGGAGTACAAACTTACAAAATAGCAAAAGCTCTAATACAGTGTTGAACTAAAGAATCCAAGGAATTTGTTTTGGTAATTATTAAAGGATATATGGAATTATCTGTGAATTTTGGGAACTCTAGATCCATAATGTAGAAGCTACTGACGCTCGATAATTATGAGATTCACAATAATCATATACTTTAGAAATTACACAAAAGAGTAAGACTGAGGTATGAAAGGATGGGATGAGAATGAAAAGTAACTCCCCAAAGTATAGTTGAACTTATACAATGTCCAAAATTTCGAGAACGAAATTTTATTAACGAGGGAGAACTGTAATATCCAAAATTTCAGTTACCAAAATTCCTCTATACCTTAGTGAAATTAAGAGATTATTAAGAGATACAACAAGGCTATTAGAGGTCACACACAACATAGTTATTTGATACGTAAGTTAAGGAAGTTGCTGGTGAATTTCCCTGTGAGGTAATTATATTGTGTGACATTTTTAAAATAGTAAATGATGTCCAAAAATTCTAAAAATTTCCAAAATAAAAAGTAGACATAAAAAATATTTAATACGATAGGTCATATAGAATTTTTGGAGTAGTACATAAGGAGATATGAATTTTTGAAGTTAGCCCAGTGAAACTACAAATTTTCTGTGGCAGCGTCCAAAAATGAAAATTCTAGGAATGATGAGAATCAAATTGGCCAAATTTTATATTTTTTTCTTAAAATTAGACTTAATAAGGGTTACATAGCCTTTAGAACCACCCCAATTAGATATCTATACAATTAGATATGAATTTCTAAAGTTTGGTGACAAATCTACCAATTTTCCCAATTATTACGAAAATGGGTAAAGTTGCAAGGGCAAAATGGTCATTTTGGCCACATAAATAAATTTGGCAGTTTTCCCTATGTTAAGAAGATTTGGATGGTTGGAATAAAGAAAAGAAAATGAATAGGAACTCTAGAAATCTCAAAGGAAAATATCAAGGTATAAATAAATACTAAAATTCTAACATGTGATAGAATTATATTAAAATAATATTATACAAGGCATAATCAAGAGAGCTCTAGAACACATGCTATCTCCTCTATATAAAAGGCCAATTTGGCCATAATAGAAAAAGAGAAGAAAGAGAAGAGAACTAGGGAGACAAGGAAGAGGAAGAAGAGAAATTTGGATCCAAGAGGCAAGAACTAGGTAAGTAGAAATCTCTACTCATTCTTGTGTTCTAGCTTATGAATCTTCTTCTTAGCCTCCTTAATCTCTTTGAATAGCTATTAGATAAGAAAAACTCAAGGGAGAAAGGGGGCAAGGTTTCATCCAAAGAAGAAGAAGAAGGAAGAACGAGGTAAGTTATGGAAACTCTAGTATTCTTGTTCAAGATTGAGTTGTGATTGTGTTCTAGCTGGAAATCTGGATAGTTGTGGTGATCTCTGTAAATTTGTGATATCCAATTTCTAATGGAAAATGCTACCCAAATTTCTATTAATTATGTTAAACTTGTGATTTGATGGTTAAACAAGTGAATACATGTAGGAAAAGATGTTCTAGGGGATTAGAATCATGAAAATATGATTTTCCCTAATTTACTATAAGTTTCGGCCAATAAGAGAAATGAGGGGTAGATCTGGAATTTCATAAATCTAATGGTTCCATGATGTTTAGAATGAAAAATTGTGTAGATTTCATGTTGAGTGCGAAGTGTAAAAAGCCCCGGAATGTGAAATGGCAATTTCGCCCCTGAAACCCCAAGTTAGGGCTGCCAAGGGAAAATCTGTAATTTGGGATGGAATTTTTCCTAATTTGAGTTTCAAATTGGATTCTACATGCAAAAATATGTAAGATTAGCCTGGTCATAATTTTTGGAAAAGTACAAAAATACCGGGTAAAGAGGGAATTAGACCGGGTTCTCCAGGGGCATTTTGGTAAATATACGATTTTGGGCTATAATAACCAACTTGTAAATTCTAGAATAAAGTATGAATGATTAGTAACTCATTTGCAATTACTTTTGAAATTTTAGGATTTTGTACATGCTCGAGCCAGACGAAGATTAAAGGACCAGTAGAAGCTAAGTTTTGGAAAGGAGCCAGGTAGTAACTATATCTTTTATATTCTATGTGATTATTAATATGAAATGGTTGCCATGGTCTGTTCAATGTATGGCTTATGGTGTTGATACTCTCTGGGTGTGGATGATGAGTTAAACCACCCCATGGAACCTTTGGGGTACCATGTGGCCAGCTGGACCTAGTTGAGTGGCTTGATATGTACACACAGGTATAGGTCTGCTCCAAGTTATGATGATTATTAACAGGTATAGGCTTGCTCTACGGACAGGTATAGCCCTGCTCCGAGTTGTTGTAATCACATTATGAGATGATACTTGTGCAGATCAGGAACGAATGATCATTTTAATCAGGACAAAATCATCATCTAGTTCCTGAGCATTGTCTGACATGTGCTTGACATTTTGATTGCTACATCATGATAAATGTTGTATTGCATGTTTAATTTCCACATTTTATATGATTGATATTTGTTACTACTGAGATTTGTATGAATCTCACCCCTTTCCATAAATTCAAAAAATTTATTCAACAAGTATAAGAGGCTCAAGGGCAATATGGAAGAAGCCGGAAATGGAAGGATAGGTGCAAATCAAGATTTTATCGTTGGTTATCAACTAATCTTTCTGTGTTCTTGGGATTTGTACTGTAAATTGTATAAACCCTGTGGGGACATTTTGTAATGTAATCAAGAATTTTATATAATTATAATGTACTATTTCTGTAAGTCCATTGAACTGCGCGTGAATACTCTGATAAATGTCAAAATAATAAGGGGTTTGACACCCTTGGTATCACCCTTCCTTTGGCTAGCTCAAAGGATGTGAAACCTTTTCATATTGTAATGAAAGGGAACCCATGGTTTGATATAAGTTTTGTAGTCTTTAGATTTGCTACACCTCATTATTGGAGAGCTTGGTGTTATCTTGTCATAGAGACAAATCCTATTATGTGTTGTAGCCCATGGGTTCTGTCAACGATTATAAGCTTGCAAAGATGGTTGAGGGAGTTATATGCATGTTGAAATATTTCTTAAAATATTATTGTTTCTAGAAAATTGTTTATACTTTATGTTATATGAACATATATTTTGACTACTTAACTATCTAGTAACATTTGTAACACCCCATTTTAGTCACCAAAATTCCTTGTATGTAATTAATATATTTAATGGAATAAAAAGGTGAATCGTGATGTACATGAACTGACAGAAATGCTCCAATCGGTGGTTACACACACAACTTAGCTAAGTTAGGACACAAATGAGCAACTAATATCCACTTAAAGGCCTAACATTGTAACCTAAATTGGAGCATAAAAGGACACTAGTGTTAAAATTTGGCCTAACCAAAGGAAAAGAGTAAGAAATGATTTATTTCAATAAATCACAAAAAATGTAATGGCAAAATGGTAATTTTCCAACAAAATAAGAAGCAATTATTTTCCCCTTTTTCTCTCAATAATTTTGGCCAAATGAGGGAAATAAAAATGGGAAAATGGTTATTTGGTAATAAATATCATAATTTAGAGTATTTGCTATCAAGTGAAACAGGTGGAAAAAGTCAAATATAACTATGACACAAGTTAATTATTTGGAATAAGGGAATTATTGGAAATTCAAGAAACATATTTTTATTCCCTTTTCTCTTGAATTTTAGGTTGAAAAGGGAAATTGGAAGGGAAATAATATGTATGACTCATATTTAATCTAAGGAGAGAAAAATTCATGGCCAAGTAAAAATAGGCATTCAGTCATTAAATTGTAATATCCTAAAAGCAAGAAGAGATACTTAATTAAGCCATCATCTCTTCTTTCTCTTCATCATATCTTCGGTCAAAGAGGATAGAAAGGGAAATATACTTGGTTAATATTAATTTAAGAAGAGGAAAAGCAAGAGCCAATTAGAACCAAGCACATGTTATTATAACAAAAAGCAAGAAGGGATATTTTGATAAAACATAATTCCTTCTCTTCCTTCTTTATATTTCGGTCATTACCATCAAAAGAGAGAGAGAGAAGAGCTTGAAGAGAGTTCAAGAACACAAGAGTTCTAGGGTTTTAAGAAGAAAATATTTAAGGTAAGATGCTTGAAATCCAAGTGTTTATGCCTTTCAAACTCCTTAGAACTTCTTCTAACCTCTTCTTCTTCTTGAAATTCATGATTAGCAAGCTAAATCAAGAAAGAAGAGAGAGAGGGAAGTGGCGACTTAGAGAGAGAAAGTGAGAAATCAAGAGGTAATCTTAGAAACATTGATCCTCTTGTGTTATATGTTGATGTTACAGATGTTATTGTTGAATTTGGCTTGATTTTGCCTGGTTTGTAAATTTGGGAAGATGGAACCTTAAGGGGAAATTCTGTCAAAATTTTCTTAAATCATATTCATTTAGTATTTAAGTAGTTAATCATGTGATTAGAAGTTGAAAGGAAGGAGGTTATGGATTGAATTCACAAAAACATGATTTTCCCTTTTCCTTCCATTCTTTCAGCCAGAAGTAGAACAATAGGTAGGAGTTGGAATTTTGTAATGTTAATAATTTCATTGGATTTGAAAGGGAAAATTGTGTAGGTATACATGAGTTCATGATTTTTGGATGCTTATGTTTAAATCTGAAATTTATTGAAGTTCAAAGTAAATGTTGTTTGATTTGCTCCAATAAGGCAATGATTTTGTACAATACATTTAATTGGTTAAAACTTGTCCAAAATTATAAAACTTAGCAGGATTAAATTAGAGATGTATAGTTTTAATTTGATAGGTATTTTGTAATTTTTGGACTAGTATACTAAAAGATATGGATTTTCGAAGTTTTGCCTTGTTTCTGGAAGGAAATATGGAATAGTGGAGTTTTGGTGAATTTTTGAGAATGACATGGTTGTAGTAGTCAGACCTAAGTATTTTTATACAAAATTAAATCTAAAGATATTCATATAGGCTTTAGAACCAGTCAAATTAGATTTTTCTAGAATTAATTATGAATTTCTAAAGTTGACTAAAAATCTGTCAATTTTCTGAAAACTGTGAAAATGCACAGTGCAGGGTGGTACTGTGCAGAAACTGTTATAACTGTATTGGATAACCAGAAAAATTTGATTTAAAGGTAGTAATGGTACAGGTAATAACCAGTTACCTGTAACTCTGAGTTTTATAGGAACTGGAAATAACCCGAGCTAAAACCAAAGTTTAGGACAATAAGGGGAATTGAAAAAGGAGTCAACTAGTAACTTTTCTTTCATATACTATGTGATTATTGTATGTTTGTGTATGTCATCTTTTGTAACATAAGCATAGTGTCTTGGACGCGCATATTAGCTTAGTTGTGGTCTGGGACCCAACGGAGGCGCATAGTAAGCCAAGGGTTACAAATAATGGTTTGGCCTTGGATAGTGTGCACACAGGATTTTGATCATCTCACATAACATGTGCATTGCATATTTATTTTCAAATTTTATATGACTGAAATGTATGTTGCTACTGAGATTCGCTCGAATCTCAACCTTTTTCAAACTGAAAACATATTATAGCTGAGGCTAGTGGCTGGAAGGGTAAGGAAGTGGCTACACAGGAGTAGAGTCCCTGGTGCATTCTGAAGCTACATCTAGTTATCTAGCATTGTAGTTTAGTTTCTTTCGAACACTTGTACATTTGTATATATTTTTCAAACCTTACGGGTAATTCTTGTATTGTAAACAAATACTTAACGTCAGTATGTTTATGTTATTTTTGTATGCCTTTCAGAACTTTGTACTTATTACTCTGTGAATATCGAAATGCTAAGGGGTTTGACAACATTTGTTACATACTTGTTAAATTGGAATTGTGGTTACCGGGTCCATGTAACTCACTTGTTTCTTTTAACATTTTTTATGCAAGGTTCATAATGTGATATCTTCGGGGAAGGCTTTGAGGTTTAGGCTTGCATTGTGCAATTGCAAACCTTCTCTTTCGGTAATTATGTGTTGAATTTTTATATTTCCACCTAGGGCCCATCATACTCTGATATAACTTATGAAACTGTTTTAAGATTTGCATGACTAGTTTATTTTTCTATACTAGTTGGAGGAAAGATAAATGAGGTTTGAGGACATGGGTTCTAAATTATGACTTTTGATCATAGATTCAATTTTCTGAACCATTTGAGAAAGTTATTGTTCTATATGAAAATGGAATTATTTATGTCATATCCCAAATTTTGGGACTAGGGGCTTGAGAATAAGCCTGAATCAAGTAGACTGCTAAGCCCCGGTTTAGCAAGTGTCCTAGTAGGGCCTAATTTTATTTCCTACAATTATTTACACCTTTGGTGGCATAAGGGGAATAAAATGGTGAATTAAAGAGCATACAAAGTGAAAAAACAGGGCAATTAAAGGTCACACATAACATAGTCAATTGCAACACAAATTAGTGTTGCAATTGTTCGTTGTGTGGCAGTCGTGTTTGTGTGACATTTTTCAATGAGCAAATGATATCCCAAAATTGTGAAACTTTCTAGAATGAAAGTAGACTTGTCAATATTTAATTTGATAGGTTATATGAGTCATTTGAAGCTGTACATAAAGATATATATTTTTTTTAAGTTAGCCTAGTGAAATTGGTGATTTTTAGTTTCAGTGTCCAAAAATAATAATTCTGGGAATTTTAAACTTATAATTGGCTAAAGGATATATTTTTTCTTTAAACTAGACTTAATAAGGGTCACATAGCCTTTAGAATCATTAGATATGAATTTTCAAATTTTGATGAAAATTCTGCCAGGTTTTTCAACAATTGCGAAAATAGAAATAAATGTAAGGGCAAAATGGTCATTTGACCAATAAAGCAAGAAGCTGATATTTTTTCCTTTTCTAGGGGATCAATTCGGTCAACATGAAGGGAAAAAGAGAGCTAAATTACTTGGTTGATATTTATTCCAAGGAGAATTAATTGTAGCCAAATGATTCAAGCACATGCAAGTTTACATTAAACAATAATATTAACATAAAGCAAGAAGCAATTGGATGCTCCATTTTCCATTAGAGTTTTAGTCAAATAAGGGGAGATATATATTTGTTTGGTTAATATATTAATTCAATAAGTAAAACTTGGACCAATGAGAAATAAGCATTTGTAAAGCAAAAAGTAAGAGGAGTAATTGAATAAAATCATCACCTCTTCTCTTTTCTCCTTCATTTCGGTTAGCTAAAGTAAAAAGGAGAGAGAGAGAGTTTCAAAAGCTTCAAATAGCTAAGAACACAAGAAGGGAGCTTTAGGGTTTCAAAGTGCAAGATCAAAGGTAAGAACTTGCAAACTTAGTGATTTTTGCTTCCAAATCTCTCCACAACCTCTCCTAACCTCTTTGTTAGATATGATTAGTTTTGATGATGACAAATATAGATGTCAAATATTAAGCATAAGAAGCTTGCATAGTATACTTTTCTAATACATTGACTAACTATTTGATGTTGCATATATTGTAGATTAGTCAAGCAATGGAAGAAAGAGATTGAGGAATAAAGAACTTGCAAGAATTAATGAAAAATATGAAGATTCAAGTTTTTATGGTACTGTAGCAGTGGATACTGTAGCAATACGGTTACTGTAGCAATTGGCACTGTTTGGCACTGTTTGGAACTGTAGCAGAGTGATTTTTAACAAATCACTCGAGTGATTTGAGGAATCACTCGAGTGATTCAGAGAAAAACGAAATCACTCGAGTGATTCAGCAAATCACTCGAGTGATGTGCAGCATTTCAGAGTCTGTTCTTCGTCCAGCTGAGCGAGGTCTGGTTATTTGATCATATCTCTCACAATACAACTCCAAATGAGACCAAACGAATTGCATATGAAACTAGACTCCCAATGCGTCATTTTGACATCCGAACAAACATCAAAGGAGCTCATATGAGGGAGATATCAGTGTTCTAATTTGACCTTCATGACAGCGTCACTTTCTGGAACAGTCATAGTATTTTGGCCATAACTCTCAAAACACTGATCTTAGTTAGCTGAAACCGGTGCCATATGAAAGTAGACTTCCAGGGCTTTCCATTGATATATAATACAACAATTTTGGAGTCATATTCGAAGAGTTATGGCATCTGGAAGTTGACCTCTATTTACTGAAGATCTGGAAACGGATCACTCAAGTGATTTGGCAAATCACTCGAGTGATATGGCATTTCACTTCCAGTGATCGAAAAATCACTGTAAGAAAAATTCACTGTTTCAGATTTCACTTCCAGTGATCTCCAAATCACTCGAGTGATATCTCAAATTTTCCAAATCACTTTCAGTGATCTCCAAATCACTTCCAGTGATATCTCAGTTTTGCAATTTCACTTCCAGTGAATGCCAAATCACTCGAGTGATACATGAAGTTTTCCAAATCACTTCCAGTGATCCTGAATCACTCGAGTGATGCGTAAAATCACTTCCAGTGATTTTGAATCACTCGAGTGATACGGCAAATCACTTCCAGTGATTGAGAATTCACTTCAAGAAAATTTCACTGTTTCGCAAATCACTTCCAGTGAAGCTCAGATCACTCAAGTGGTCCGCCAAAGTTTTCAAATCACTTCCAGTGATCCTCAATCACTCAAGTGATGTTGCATTTTCGCTGAATCACTTCCAGTGAACTCAAAATCACTGCAAGAATATTTCACTGTTTACCAAATCACTTCCAGTGATCTTGAATCACTCGAGTGATATTTGAAAAGTTACAAATCACTTCCAGTGAATTGGAAATCACTCCAAGAAGAAATCACTATTTATAAAATCACTTCCAGTGATTCCAAATTCACTCGAGTGAAATATGGAATTTTCAATATCACTTCCAGTGAACCAGCAATCACTCTCAGAAGTTTTCAAAGTTTTCAAAATCACTCTCAATGACATTATATTCACTTCCAGTGATATTGCACTTGCTCATATAATGAGCTATTGTTCCAGTATGCACTTTCCTACATACACTATGATCCATTTGCTATTACCTTCATAAACAACAACTGATTTTGCTAGTGAAATTCTATTATTACTTATTTCTCCAAATTGCTATCAAAACCATATGGTATATCATTTTACTACTCAATTGCGAAAACAAGATCACTCCCGATGGTCTTATTACTGTTTCTTTTATAAAACACTTCCAGTGATCCATATTAGTCTGTTGAGATACAAATATTTCTTAACGGTTATATTCATAAGTGTGTTACAGCTGTACTCCACCATCACGCACATGACAAGTAACTGAACTCTCCATTTAAACGACAACTATTCGTGGGCGGCAGCAAATTTCATAAGTAACGGAAGACAAATACTATTGCATCTGTCAGACCAATGGGCAAACTGTAAGAAACGCTGAAGCATGTGTCAGAGCACAATCAACGGAAAAATATTTAAATACACTCAACGACCGTGCAAAGCAATGGGACTCCAACCGAAAATGATATAGTGACTGTCTAAGCATCAGATGGGATTATAACAGAAGAATATCCGAATGGGCTCAACGGTCAAATGAATCAACAGACTCTAACGGATATCTTCCACAACTCAGCTATAAATAGGAGAGGATTCAAACACAGAATAGCAAGCAATACGATGAGAATATGAACATGCTGATATTCTAAGTCTTCTACCTCCGACCACTCTTTGCTCTATTTCATCTTCTATATTATGTATATTTGAGAGAGTGAATATTTGTATTGTACTTCAGTGAGTATCTACTCTGTGAGAGAGTTTGTAAATTCTTACAAATATATTTATGTATTGAACTCAAGGTAGAGGGACCTTGAGAGGGTTGATTACCTTACAGTGGAAGTTGTAGAGTGAATCGCCATTAAGAGTTTCTGCCCATAAGACTTACAAGGTGCAAGCAGTAGAGAACGTTGCTGCTCGTAAGACTTACAGTGGTGTAAGCAGGAGAGAACGTTGCTGCTCATAAGACTTGCACGGGTAAGCAGGATAGAAAGGTCTTTGGGATTGCTTTGCTCGACTTGCTGTAAAAAGGAGTAAACCTTACAGTGTGTAAGGGGGAGTTACTCTTGTGAATTTGTAGAGGCTTTTCTTGTGCCCGGTTAAACAAGAAGATAGTGGATTGAAAATCTCAGGAGGAGCCTGGGGACTGGAAGTAGGTCATCCTGGATTGGACCGAACCAGGATAAATCACAGTTTTCATATTCTCTTCCCTAAGCTTTTACATTTCCAGCATATATGATTTACATATCATCTTATGTTGCTATACTTCCGAATGTATTGATTTGATAAATTGTGAAAAGAATTTAAAAGATCATACTTTCTTATCACACACCTAATTCACCCCCTTCTTGGGTGTCAGCCAGTTCTAACATTTGGTATCAGAGCTTGGGCTCTTGTTTAAAGGACTTAACCGTCTCAAGAGTTACAATGGCTGACTTTAGGTATTTTGTGCTTCCAGAAGGTTTTGATTATACTATTCCACCTCTTTTGAAAGATATTGATTTTTGGTTCTGGAAAGCTAGAATGACTAGTTTTATAAAAGTCTATGATTTTGATATGTGGAATGTTTTTACAAATGCTTTTGATCATAAACCTAGAAAGGATTGGACAGATAAAGAAAAGAAAATGTTTTCATTAAATATTAGAGCAATGCATTTCCTGTATAATGCTGTGACCGAAAATGATTTTGAGAAAATTAGATTTTGTTCTAATGCTAAAGATATTTGGGATACTCTTGATTCTATATACACTTCTAACAAACGTGTTGAAGTTGAAAGTGTTGACAGTTCATGTGAAATTACAAGTTACGCATCTATGGTACATGAACAATTGGAAGTTACTGATGAAGATGGAGACATCACACAACACTTCCATACAGTCAACATGAATAGACAAGGAGATGAGGATTCCCATAAAGAGCTCAGTATAGACGATCATGACAAATCATCCTCTAGAGCTCAAGATAAACTTGAGGTAACAAGTTCCAATTCTTCCTATGATCTTTGTAAAACTGAGTTTCAAATCTTACATAAAACTGTTTTTACACCAATTGTTGATTCTACTGTGAAAAGCAAAATTGTCTTCAAATATGCTGGAAACTTATATGTGAAGAAAGATTGTAGGCAAACTGGATGTTTTAAATTGTCTTCTCTCAAACAACCCAATTCTTGCATAAAATCTCATATGGCATATCATTTTAGAATATGCAATTATTGTGGTAAGATTGGTCATTTTTCTCACGCATGCTATATCAGAAAGAATTCTAAGGTGAGAAGTAAATATGTTTGGGTTCCGAAAGAACATGTAAATTCAAATGCTAACAATCAAGGACCCAAGTATATGTGAGTACCAATATATCCATCTAGTACTTTACGTATACAAGATGATTAAAAAAGAAATGGACATAAGGGTGCAGAGAAAATGAAGAAGAAGTCAAGAGTCTCTCATGCACCAACAAAGAGGTCCATACAATCGAAAAAGAGAACTCTTGGAGCATCCATTGCTGGAGCTACAGAACATAACCACCAAAAGAAGCAATGGAGAAAAGGTATATGTTCCACCTCAATGAAGGACTACTATAGCTTACCATTCAACCATATTGAGGGGAACAAGAAAAGGAGGGTCTCTCATACAAAAATACACTTGAAGTCTACATCATTTGAGAGAGCTTTGTATACATCCTTGGGAACACACATGAAGAATCAACATAACAGAAAGAGGCAGTGGGTAAGTAAAGACAATCCTCCAAGTACTTAAAGTGAAGGTACACAATGATAAAACCTCCTATGTCATTGTCTATAATATCTATTGAGGTTTATATCATGCTACCTTAGTAACGAGTATTGCAAACTATTTTGAAATTATGTTTTCACATCCATTAGAAAATCTACTTGATAATTTCATGTAGAGATTGCAATGCTCAATAGCTTAACACTTTATGCATATATGCATACTTCAAGAGAAAATTTTTTTATGTATAAAATCATGTTTAATTCATTATGCTCAATCTCTGCAAACTAAATATATTGCTAGAATATGTGAATTATGATTCTTACATGCTAACCATGAGTGGATCCAAGTAAGGTTGGATACCGAAGGAACAAAATGGGTTATACAGTTTTGTAGAAAGAAATTTGCAGAAAAGCTTGATTCATGAGCATGGGTTACTCAAGTGATCTTGAAGGACTTGAGTGCAAAGAAACTAGGAATTGGAAACTAACTTGAGTGTCTACGAGTCACACTCAAGCCAGGTATGCCGAGTTAGTATGTAAGTTTATTTCATCTTAATCGTTGTACACATCTTCCCAACTCAATTTGTGTGCTAAATACTTACTCATTATTGCATATCATTAGCAATCATCATTTATGGTTTTCAAAATATTTTAGATTGCTAAATGAACTGAAAATAAAATTATACATAATATCTGTATGCATTTGAGTTTGAAATGTAAAATCTAAAATGTGTCTTGATTTCAGTTCATCTTGTTTATAAAAGTGCATACACATAATTTGAAAATTACTTACAACTCATTTGCATTCACATCATTTTCAAAAATTGGAAGTTAATGTTTCTGTGTACTAAGTGTCAGAAATGCTTCAAATACATCTAGAGTATTTCCCATCATTGACATATTGATCATTGATCTTCATCCTAGGCTGGAACTCCTCAATCCTTATTTTCCAATGAGTTAAATTTTATCTATATGAGTTTCGAGTATATTTCCTCAAGGATGAATTCAATATGTTAAATTATTGTTCCTAATGCATAAATCATTATTGGTTGAGTTATTCCAAGCATTATAAATGTTCATTAATGCATTGAATGAATGCTAATACATTAACCATTATAGTGGAATAACATATTAGGATGATGTTTTGAAACTTTAGTCATTTGGACTAATAAGTACGTGCTTTATCTTCTATAAATCCATTATACTCATCTTGTTACTCAATTACATCAACATTTGTCTTCATCTATTTTCGAGTAACTAGAGTCTTGTATTCAAATTCTTGCCATGTGTGATCATATATTTCTTGACACAATTCTAATAGGCAAGATTATCACTTGATCAATAGCAAAGTCATTGTGTTTATGTATGTCTCTCAAGTTAAGCCCCTTTTGGCTAATTCTTTTTCCATATGACTTTTGCTCTTGGGAAAATTCTCAAACATGTTAACCCCACTATCTAAGATGGAGCTTTCTGATATATATACACACATATATTGACTTCTACTACCTTTATCATAAGCATCGATTGTAAACATGTTTTAACAATAAGTTTTGCATATATTTGAAATCTCAATTTTACAATGCATTGTCATGGCTTGAAATAGCTCTTGAGATTTGAAATACTCTACATATTTCATTCTTGAAAACTTGATTTCATTCACAAGTTGTCATTCCATAAAAGTTGGTCATTATGGATAGATTCACTACTCTCTTGATCTGACTTATATGAATTGCTTGACAATCTTATCAATGACATATTTTCTATGTAAAATGTGTTTATAAATTGTCATTGATCTTTGAAAATTATCACTCTTGGTATCATTTGATTGTTATACTTTATGATTCAATGATTTGAATTTACTGAGTAAAATTATATTTTGGTCTGTATTGGTTTATGATATTCTTTGCTCAAATAATATATGATTCACTTGTATAAGAGAATAAGAGTTATTCTATAGAACCAAGAGGAGTTGGGTACCAAAGTATCTAAAGAATGCTATTGAAGAAATACGGGTGGACCAAGCAAATGGAGCAAACATATCTATGAATTCAATTACATTGCTTGATATTGACATCAAAGAAAGAAGCAATCTGAGACACCACTTAATCAGAGAATCATGTTCAAAAAGAAAGATGTCAAAGTATTATTCATTCCGATCCATCTTCATCTTCATCTTCAAATAGCAGCAGACATTTTCACAACACCTTGCGAAAGATCAACTGGGAATGGTTAATCCCAATAAGTTAAAAGAATATTTTGTTACTGATAATGTTCCTATATATGTTGTATATGTTCGTATGTTTGATGATTACTATACTAACCGAAGCATCAAGGTATGAGGAAATTTTTTTTATAGATGTTTTGTTCTCTCTTCGAGCAATAGAGGTAAACAGAGAACACTCGAGTGATGGGTAAAAGTTCACTCAAGTGAACAAAGAGAAGTACTATGACATAGAAGGTTACTCGAGTGATTAGTGATACTACTCGAGTGATAATGAGGCTACAGGTAGGAGACTCGAGTGATTTCAGTCAAGCACTCGAGTGAGGTAAGGAACTTGGAGTGAATGGTAAAATCACAAATCATATCAGTTGTTCTTTCTGCAAACTTTCAATTTCAAAATTATCATCATCTTCCTTTCGATGAAAATCTCTGGAATTCTCTTAAACTCAGTGTTCCTTCTTATGCAAACTATCAACTTCATTTCCTCATAAATAATTTCAAAAACTTCCCAATTACTCATGCATCATTTTCAAAATGGGACTAAATCTTCAAAATTTCATGCTTTATATCTCTACACAGTTTCCTCAATGGTTGTTCAAATCCATGAGAGTTCTTAATTGAATTCGTCATATTTCTTAAAGCCATGCACTCATTAAGGGGGAGCTTCACATTCACATGTGTTTCATATCTTAAAAGCTTATCTCCTTGATTTAGAAAATCATTATACCATACTCATCTGTATTCACCTTCAATTGATTAGTTTTGATGATGAGATACTTATACCTTTTCTTTTCTTCATCCTAATTTGCATATATTTTATAGAAAGGAAATTGTTAATACTTGATTGCACTAACCTTTCTCCTTGCAAGAATATTTTTAACTTATGACAGGAGAATTTGCTCTATGAGAAGATCATTCCTCAGCATGCTACGAGAAGAATATATCAATCTTGAGGACATATACTGTGATAATCAATGAAGACAAATATATTGGCTACAACATTGAAAGCCCTATGCCAATACAAAGGAACATTAGCCATATGTGATAAAAATATGGAATAGAAGCTCAAGAGCATCCTAGAGACAATATGAATACACATCAGAGTTGCACCGAGAATGTGGCATAAGTTGGACTTCATGGGTCTACAATCAACTGGCCAAATTCAAATGAGCATTTCTAAACCCTCCTCTCTCTCTTTATGTTCTATACATGCCTTGCATATCTTTCATTATGAAAGCTTTATAGAAAACATTTTTCATTTGCATCACATTCAAATGGCATTACATTCAAAAAATGGAGAGTAAACTGTTCATTTTGATTAATGGAGAAAATGATATTTCAAATGTATTTTCATAATTACTTCTCCATGAAACCTTCCTCTTTATACTTCAAACTTTTTGCTAATGTCAAATAGGGGGAGAGAAATGGAAAAATATGTTGCATTCAATTTGTCTATTCACATTCAAGCATATTTTTCTTGAAGGATTTGACATCATCAAAAAGGGGGAGAATGTTAGATATGATTAGTTTTGATGATGACAAATATAGATGTCAAATATTAAGCATAAGAAGCTTGCATAGTATACTTTTCTAATACATTGACTAACTATTTAATGTTGCATATATTGTAGATTAGTCAAGCAATGGAATAAAGAGATTGAGGAATAAAGAACTTGCAAGAATTAATGAAAAATATGAAGATTCAAGTTTTTATGGTACTGTAGCAGTGGATACTGTAGCAATACAGTTACTGTAGCAATTGGCACTGCTTGGCACTGTTTGGAACTGTAGCAGAGTGATTTTTAACAAATCACTCAAGTGATTTGAGGAATCACTCGAGTGATTCAGCAAAAAACGAAATCACTCGAGTGATTCAGCAAATCACTCGAGTGATGTGCAGCATTTCAGAGTCTGTTCTTCGTCCAGCTGAGCGAGGTCTGGTTATTTGATCATATCTCTCACAATACAACTCCAAATGAGACCAAAAGAATTGCATATGAAACTAGACTCTCAATGCGTCATTTTGACACCAGAACAAACATCAAAGGAGCTCATATGAGGGAGATATCAGTGTTCTAATTTGACCTTCATGACAGCGTCACTTTCTGGAACAGTCATAGTATTTTGGCCATAACTCTCAAAACACTGATCTTAGTGAGCTAAAACCGGTGCCATATGAAAGTAGACTTCCAGGGCTTTCCATTGATATATAATACAGCAATTTTGGAGTCATATTCGAAGAGTTATGGCATCTGGAAGTTGACCTCTATTTACTGAAGATCTGGAAACGGATCACTCGAGTGATTTGGCAAATCACTCGAGTGATATGGCATTTCACTTCCAGTGATCGAAAAATCACTGCAAGAAAAATTCACTATTTTAGATTTCACTTCCAGTGATCTCCAAATCACTCGAGTGATATCTCAAATTTTCCAAATCACTTCCAGTGATCTCCAAATCACTTCCAGTGATCTCCAAATCACTTCCAGTGATATCTCAGTTTTGCAATTTCACTTCCAGTGAATGCCAAATCACTCGAGTGATACATGAAGTTTTCCAAATCACTTCCAGTGATCCTGAATCACTCGAGTGATGCGCAAAATCACTTCCAGTGATTCTGAATCACTCGAGTAATACGGCAAATCACTTCCAGTGATTGAGAATTCACTTCAAGAAAATTTCACTGTTTTGCAAATCACTTCCAGTGAAGCTCAGATCACTCGAATGGTCCGCCAAAGTTTTCAAATCACTTCCAGTGATCCTCAATCACTCGAGTGATGTTGCATTTTCGCTGAATCACTTCCAGTGAACTCAAAATCACTGCAAGAATATTTCACTATTTACCAAATCACTTCCAGTGATCTTGAATCACTCGAGTGATATTTGAAAAGTTACAAATCACTTCCAGTGAATTGGAAATCACTCCAAGAAGAAATCACTATTTATAAAATCACTTCCAGTGATTCCAAATTCACTCGAGTGAAATATGGAATTTTCAATATCACTTCCAGTGAACCAGCAATCACTCTCAGAAGTTTTCAAAGTTTTCAAAATCACTCTCAATGACATTATATTCACTTCCAGTGATATTGCACTTGCTCATATAATGAGCTATTGTTCCAGTATGCACTTTCCTACATACACTATGATCCATTTGCTATTACCTTCATAAACAACAACTGATTTTGCTAGTGAAATTCTATTATTACTTATTTCTCCAAATTGCTATCAAAATCATATGGTATATCATTTTACTAATCAGTTGCGAAAACAAGATCACTTTCGATGGTCTTATTACTGTTTCTTTTATAAAACACTTCCAGTGATCCATATTAGTCTGTTGAGATACAAATATTTCTTAACGGTTATATTCATAAGTGTGTTACAGCTGTACTCCACCATCACGCACATGACAAGTAACTGAACTCTCCATTTAAACGACAACTATTCGTGGGCGGCAGCAAATTTCATAAGTAAGGGAAGACAAATACTATTGCATCTGTCAGACTAATGGGCAAACTGTAAGAAACGCTGAAGCATGTGTCAGAGCACAATCAACGGGAAAATATTTAAATACACTCAACGACCGTGCAAAGCAATGGGACTCCAACCGAAAATGATATAGTGACTGTCTAAGCATCAGATGGGATTATAACAGAAGAATATCCGAATGGGCTCAACGGTCAAATGAATCAACAGACTCTAACGGATATCTTCCACAACTCAGCTATAAATAGGAGAGGATTCAAACACAGAATAGCAAGCAATACGATGAGAACATGAACATGCTGATATTCTAAGTCTTCTACCTCCGACCACTCTTTGCTCTATTTCATCTTCTATATTATGTATATTTGAGAGAGTGAATATTTGTATTGTACTTCAGTGAGTATCTACTCTGTGAGAGAGTTTGTAAATTCTTACAAATATATTTATGTATTGAACTCAAGGTAGAGGGACCTTGAGAGGGTTGATTACCTTACAGTGGAAGTTGTAGAGTGAATCGCCATTAAGAGTTTCTGCCCATAAGACTTACAAGGTGCAAGCAGTAGAGAACGTTGCTGCTCGTAAGACTTACAGTGGTGTAAGCAGGAGAGAACGTTGCTGCTCATAAGACTTGCACGGGTAAGCAGGAGAGAAAGGTCTTTGGGATTGCTTTGCTCGACTTGCTGTAAAAAGGAGTAAACCTTACAGTGTGTAAGGGGGAGTTACTCTTGTGAATTTGTAGAGGCTTTTCTTGTGCCCGGTTAAACAAGAAGATAGTGGATTGGAAATCTCAGGAGGAGCCTGGGGACTGGAAATAGGTCATCGTGGATTGGACCGAACCAGGATAAATCACAGTTTGCATATTCTCTTCCCTAAGCTTTTACATTTCCAGCATATATGATTTACATATCATCTTATGTTGCTATACTTCCGAATGTATTGATTTGATAAATTGTGAAAAGAATTTAAAAGATCATACTTTCTTATCACACACCCAATTCAACCCCCCTCTTGGGTGTCAGCCAATTCTAACACTCTTCTCCTCCATGAAATCTATGTTTTTCAAGATAAATCAAGAGAGAAGAGAGAGAGAGAGTGAAGAGGCATTCTAGAGATAGAAAGTGGTGCAATCAAGAATTAATCTCAAAAACTTGATCCACTTGTGTTATAAGATGTTGTTGTGGTTGTTGTTCTTGAATTTGGCTTGGTTTTGATTGGTTTTGTAAATTTGGGAAGATGAAACCCTAAGGAAAAATGCTACCAAAATTTCCCCAAATCATGTTCAATTAGTGTTTAAGTGATTAAACAAGTGATTAGAAGTGATAAGGAAGTGATTAAGCAAAAGAAATCAAGAAAACACAATTTCCCTCCTTAAACCCTAACTTTATGTTTTGAACAGGACATGATGAAGGAGTTGGAATTTTGTAATTTTGATGGTTCCATTGGCTTTATAAGGAAACATTTTGTAGGTATGCAAGTGTTCATGATTTTTGGATGTTTGTATAGAAATTTATGAAGTTGAATAAGCAATTATGTTTGATTTGCCTCCATAAGGTAGTAATGTTGTGTAATATATTTTGTAGGACAAAATTTGTCCAAAAATTGTGAAACTTGGTAGGTTTAAAGTAGAGACATAGAGATTTAATTTTATGGGTAGTTTGTAATTTTTGGACAAGTACATTGGTAGATATGGATTTTCAAAGATTATAGCCTATTTCTAGAATGCAATCTGGAACAATGGTATTTGGTGAATTTCTGGGAATGACATGAATGCAGTGGTCAAACCTAAGTATTTTTACACATATTTTCATTTGAATAGTTTCACATAGGCTTTAGAATCAATCAATTCAGATTTTTCTAGAATTAATTATGAATTCTCAAAGTTGACTAAAAATCAATTCCTGGAAAAACAGTGAAACTGCACTGTGCCGAAACTATTTAACTGTGATAGATAACCAACACATTAAGTCTAGAGTGACGGAGCTTGACTGATTGATGGGCAAGGAAAAGGCGCGTTCCAGGTAGTAACACTTTCTTTCATGAACTATGTGATTATTGTATGTTTAGGTATGCCATTATCTATAACATGAGCCAAGTTTCTTGGACACAAATATTAACCTAGTTGTAGTCTGAGACCTATCAGGGGCGCCAAGTAGACCAAGGTGCAAATATGTTGTTTGGCCTTAGGCAAGTGTACACACAGTTTCGATCATCTTACATGAAATGGGGCATGACATATTTATTTTCACATCATATATGTTTGATTGCTTGTTACTATTGAGATTCTTCGAATCTTAACCTTACCATAAACATGTAAAGTTTCTTGCAACAGGCAGTGGCTCAAGGGGCAGAAATGCAATTTCCGGCAACGGAAGGTTCCAGTCTAATGCGAGAGAGGCAGTAGGTTATCAAAAGACCTATTATTTTTTTAAGGTCTGTAATTATTCTGTACACCGCTATGGGGAATATCTATACATAAACAAGCGTATTGTATCAATAATATCAGTATTTATGCTATTCTTATGTGCCCACTGAACTACGCAATTGCTACTCTGATTAATATCAATAATGAAGTGGGGTCTTACAATTTAGGAATGTCATGAATTGTTATTAATGAGATTATAGTTGTGGAAAATGATATAAGGCATATTGGTAAATTGTGTTATTGAGCTTCAACTACCCAAGGCCAAATTATTATACTATCGACTAATGTGTGATTTTGAATCAGATATTCATTACTTTTTTAATCATGAGAGACTAATGTCTTTTGTTTTCTTCCATTATTATTCTTTAAGTGTTTTGGTTGAATCTTTTCTATTATGGTAGTCCTTTGTAACTGGTTTTATGTTTTTTTTACCATAATAGTACCTGATGTTTCAATAAGTTATTTGAAATAGTTAATTATATAGTAAATATGGAGAACGTTACAAAGAGCTTGCCAAAGCTATGAATTGCTTGAAGAAAGAACTTGAAATGAATGATTTGGGAAGAATAAAAATTTTACCTTCAAATTGAATATTTAAAAGGTAGAAGTTCTTGTGTATCAAGAAACTTATACAAGAAAAGCCTTAAAGCATTTTCATATGGAATGGAATTTTTTCACCAAGTCACTTTATGAGACAATATTTGGAAAGCTTGTTCATGATATCAGACTTCGCATACTCAAAGACATCAACTCATGTTGTTAGGAGGGGGCTAATACATGCTGTACTCTTTTTCCCTTGTCTATGATTTTTATCCCATTGGGTTTTCCTAACAAGGTTGTTAATGAGGCAACATTGGACAGTGTATTAATGAATGGTCTTTTTCTTCTATTAGGTTTTTGTGCCCTTAGGTTTTTCTTAGTTGAAGTTTTTTAATGAACCACATGATTAGTCATTGATATCCAAGGGGGAGTGTTATGAATATAATACTTATGTAGATATTCATTTCTTTCATTATTTCCTATTATCCCTCTGTTATCTCTTATAATCATGGAATTAGTTTTATTGTGATTGGAAAGTTGTGCCTATAAATAGAAGGCATATGTTATGTATTTTGTACCATTGGACAGTGAATAAGAATGGTTCTCTCTTGCTCTCATATTCTATCTTTATCTTATCGTATTCCCCTTTATTTATAAAATTGTGTTTCTTATGTTTTGTTGGTAAAATTAAGTTCCTGTTGGTACATCATGGATACTATGAAACTGAGATTTGTTGTCATAGTTCTATGAAACTCTTATGTGAGATCATTTTGTTTAGAACAAATTGGACTTGTTGGTGATTTTCATAATCAAGTTAATGAAGTTTTCTTTCATTATTTCCAAAGTGCATAAGATTGGAGAATTATCCATAAGATCTTAAAAAAAGAAACACATTTATACATATAATTGAATGACAATGAGTGATATTGTCATCAAAGAGAGTAAACATATTGTAATCGGGGGGTGTTAAAGATTATGACACACTCTTTTTCTTAACCAAGATTTTGTTTTTTAGGGTTTTCCTGGTAATGTTTTTAATGAGACTTCAACTTCAATATGTATTGTGCACATTTTTTCTTCCGCTAGGTTTTTGTCTCAATGGATTTTTCCTAATAAGATTTAATGAGGCACAATATTCGCTATGGACATTCAAGGGTGAGTATTGTAAATATTTTATGAGTAAATGTCCACAACCCCTCACTCTTAAGATTCCATATGCTCAATGCTCTAAACTCTATTACTTTCCTAATGAATGGCTTGTAAGGAGTTTCTTGTGATTATTATTACCATTGTGTTCATCTTTATACTAATGAAAAATAGGTCATTGTCTTCTGTCCTAATCTCTGATCTTGCTATTTCTTCTAGCCTCTACCTTTATCATTTTCTCTCATTTATAACATTATAGTTAATTTATAAAACCTATAAGAAGCCACATCTCTTATTATACATGTTGAGATGTTAAAATTTAAAATTTTAAAATGTGATAATACTTAATAAGTTTGATTTTGAAAATATGATTACTTTTAAATTTTTAATAAAAATATGTTATTTTTAATATAAATATTTAGATGTAATTTTGCCTTAAATGAATTAGGTGTGAGACTATAAACTGTACATGAAGGGGTTTATTCACCTAAACTCCGATAACAACTGAAGAAGCATGCAATCACGAGTTTTAGTGTACAAAAGACTTTATACTACTTCCTTGTTACCAAGCTTTTTTTCTTTTACGTTTAGATCTTTTTTGAGACGTGATGATAATTCTAGAGAAAATCCTTCATAAAGACCATTACAAATATTAAATGATAGAGAGGTGATTTCAATATTCATATTGCCAGAGAGATGTGAGTACCTTAGCTGTCCTTTATCAAACTAAAAGGAAATTATAGGAATGAAACTCTACAAGATAAAAGAAAAGACTAAATCAGAGAGATAGAAAGTGGCATGAGTTGGGGAGCAAGAGAGGGGGGAATCAACTATGGAGGCATGGAAAGGAAGTGAGGTAAATAAATTTTGATAGCACAATCTTCTTCTCTTCATCACACAATCCTAACAATGGTGTTCTTAGTCTTAATTTTGATGGGTGTGTTTGGTGGGGAGTTAGGTTTTTAGCTTGGAGGATGGGGAATGTTAATGGGTAAAGGAGGTAGGAAATTGAAGTTGGAAGTCGATTGTGAAGTTGAACATTGTAACCTTATGATGTTAACTTTATTGATATCAGTATGTTGTTGTGTGATTGGAAAGGTGATCGAAGTTGAAGAAGGGCCGAGTGTTGTAAGAGAAATTGAAGAAGGTGTTCATTGGTGACGTGAGGCCGTGCAAAAAAAACCTAATCTTTTTACTGTCATCACCTTGCTGGTGTTTGGGTATTTCCTAAAATGAACTTGTCATTTTTAAATATGAATTTGATAAACCCATATTTAGTGTGGAAATTCTTCCAAGCTTGCATTCTCATTTTCTCAAGGGTCATTTCCTTAAGTGAACTTGTCACTTTCACATCATAACTTGTCATTTTTGCATATGAACTGGATAAACCCATTTCTAGTGTAGGAATTCTTCCAAGCCTGTATTTTTCGTTTTCTCAATTGGTTATTTCCTAAAGTGAACTTATCATTTTCATATTGGAACTTGTCATTTTTAAATGTGAATTTGGTGAACTTATGTCTAGTATAAGAATTCTTCCAAGCCTGAATTCTCATTTTCTTAAGTGGTCATTTCCTTAACTGAACTTATCATTTTTTTATCAAAACTTGTCTTTTTTAAATGTGAACTTGGTAAACCCATATCTAGTATGCAAATTCTTCTAAGCTTGCATTCTCATTTTCTCAAGTGGTCATTTCCTTAAGTGAACTTATCATTTTAATAAAGGAACTTGTCATTTTCTAAAGTGGTCATTTCCTTAAGCGAACTTATCATTTTCCTTAACGATAGCCACATTAAGGCAAAGTCATGAACCAAATCCCTCCGCCAACGCCTTCCTTCTTCTTTGCTCACTGCGAGCTTCTTCACCCTTCACAATGAAAATTTTTTACCACAATAACCAGAGAAAGTCACTAAGAAAATGTCAAGCAATGTGTAAAGTGAGCTGAAAATCGCACCCTCTTCTCTCTTATTTTAAAATGCACCCAAGGACATTTCCATAATTTCTTTTTAATTTGAAAAAGACAACTGAGGTACTCACACATCTCTGACAATATAAATATTGGAATCACCTCTTTGTCATCTAGCATTGTAATGGTATTTATGTGGGATTTTCCTATAATTCTACCTTTTCTTCATTCTTCATTTTCTTTTTGGGAAAAAGACGGAAAAAGACAGAAAAAGAACTTTGAAATTGCAAAATCTCAAATCAGGTTTATTACAAAGAGTTCATAAAGAAATCACGAAACTTGATAAACAATTCACAACTCATTTTTTAAAAATTACATGATTTGGTAGAGCTGAGAAAACGAGCCGGCCCTTCACAAGTTTGGGCTTAAATGAGCTGGCCTGTTTAAGCTTGACTCTTCTAAAAGGTCCATATTTTGAAGGCAGGCCTGTTTACTCATAGGCTTAGGCTGGCCCGACAGCCTTCAAGCCTGTTTAACAAAAAAAAATATTTTTCATTTTCTTAAAGAATTTAAATTAAAACAATAAAATTTTTAATTTAAAACAAATATTTTTGAAGTTTAAATGTTTTATATTTTTTGATAAATAGAATAAGTGACTATTTACCCTAAAACAAATTTCTTCATGAGATAGATACTCTACTTTCTCGTTTTTTAATGTGTATTATTGGTTTCTCTTTTTGATATAGTTTACATAATATTAGGATCTCTTCAAATACCATTAAAAAATTGTTCTCTTTGTCTACTTTAGATCAATAAAAAAATGATTCTTTTAATATTTCATAAGGAAAAATTTCTTTAGGAAATTATTAAGAACAAAATGAAAGATTCTTAAAAATTGAGTAATATTTTTTTGAAAAATCAATTAGAAGACTTTTAACTAACTATAATGTCATCAAAAAGCTTCTCTTAGCTTTTTAATAAGAATATAATCAATTTGTTCCTTTAATACGTTCAAATAGCAATACTATATGATTTGAAAAAAATTTCCAATTTTAAAAAGTATTTTTCTTTTTCAAAAAAAAACTCAACTTATAGTCATTTAATAAAATTTTTTTAAAAATTGGCGGGCTTAAACGAGCAGCTCATAGCCTTGCAAGAACAGCCCCATTTAAGCTTGTGACTCTATCGAGCCGGCCCTTTCAGGCACGACTTCTTGTGAGGGTTCTAAAATATAAGCCTAACCCTTAATGGGCTCAGGCCTACACTGACTAACCCCATGATTTTGAATTTTGTCATTTTAAAATTCTTTTTGTATTTTTTCCATTTTTTCCTTATTTTTTTTTCCTAGGCAAAAGACGTAAGTAGTGACTGAACGGGGAGTGGATCAAGGCATTAACCTAGTTTTCTCTCGGTTGAAGACGCGGTAGCGCTGGGTCCAGCGTCCTGGTCCAATTGTGAGTCACGCTGTAGCTCTCCTCCGGCAGCAACATCGTCCGTCGATCATGCTCACTGCGCACTCGCTCTTCCTCCCGCTCGATCTCTACACTATACTCAGTCCGTCGGTCGCTATTGCTTGATCTCTGGTCAGGCGCTCTCGATCTCTGTCACTCAAGTCTTCCTCTCTTGCCTCCAGCTTCAGCAACTGGTAGGAGCACCACAGTCCACAGTCGCGTCTGGAAATTTTTCTGGCCCTTGGTTTTGAGTAAGTATATTTATTCCCTTCAATTTTATGGATTAAATTTGTTCGCTGGGGGATGATTGTTGTGTTCTGCTTGAGTAAGTTTATATATTCGTTGGGGGATGATAACCAGGAAATTTTTCTGGCACTTGGTTTTGAGTAAGTTTACTTATTCCCTTCAATTCTATGGATTAAATTTGTTCATTGGGGAATGATTGTTGTGTTCTTTTTGTTTCCATTTATGTTCTGTTTCTGTTTCGTTCAAATCAGGTTGAGTTTTAGCAAATACCGAGATGAGATGTGAACAATTGAAACGATGTAGTTGAGCAACGATGAGAATGGGATATCCTTGTTCATTTAGAAGAAAATCAATTTTCTGGTTGATGATATATGTTCTGAGTTCTAAGGAAAGTATGTAGTCCTTGTTCTAATTTCCTAGATTGAAAGGTCTCAAGCTTTCTATTGTGAAGCATTGGTCAGCTGGCAAGTGCAACAGTATATTCTGGTTGGATTTGCTGAAGTGTTTGTTAACATTGGTCTGCTGGAGTTGTTCTATAGTGAAGCACATGATGCTATGAGAAGCTTGTGCTGAGCTCTGTCACTCATAAGTCACAACTAATGCATGAGTTAGGGAATTATTTGAGCACTTTGCTTGTCAATAAAGTTACTGAAGTGACCACAAGGCATAATAAACTTGGTTGGTTCCAAATTTGAGTGAAACAGAAAGTGAGGAGGAAGGAGGTATATAGATATAAACTCTGGTTTAAAGTAATATGGATATGTAACTATTTTATATTTATTTCTTATATTTATATCTTTTTTTCTATTTTTTATTTAATTATCATATCACTGGTTTGATTGCCAATTCCAGCTTCCTCCAAAGTAGCAAGAAGCAAAGCCTTTCTAGCTTCCTTCAAAGTCCACAAGCACAACGGCAGAAACCAGGAAGAAGTTTCTGTAACTCCTTGTTGAGTTTTCAAAATCACTTCCAGCATAGTGTCTTGTAGGATTTTCACCCACCCTCATTGTTCTCTCGTTGTTATCTTGTTAGAAGACAGAGAACTTTCGGTGGTCAAAGAAGACAAAATACTTTTGGTGATAGTGGGATTAAACATTCCCTAAATCTCTCCACTAATGTCTCCACAATCATTATGTCTAATTTTGTTTGTTTTTCCCTGTGCATGCCAATATATACACACATCTTGTAGTCATATCATATATCAATAAAAATCTAGGCTCTATTGCTACAATATGGTATCAGAGCGCGAGAGAAACATGGTAAGGCAACATGAATCAGTTGCTGATTCAGGAATCTGAGCGACAGAAACAGAGAGCGAGAGAGACGCTGAGAGTTGGAACATGGTGAATGACGGCGAGTGAAGCCACACCGCCACCACAGGGACGACCAGAAACCGTCGATCGGCGTAACCCAGAAGCACGGCGTCAACAAAGAACCGACGCGCTTCTAGAGCTGCCGGCGTGTGAGACCGTCCGTACTGTTCTCCGGCGACCATTTTTTTTTCCAGAACCATGAACCCCTCTAAATTTCCTCCTCTTTTTAGCTCTTTTCCTAAAAAATCCAACCAAAATCAGAGCTGTTCCAATAGCACTTATGTCAGGTACAAATTCTGAAAACCAAGACTCTTTCCACCACTCATACCTTAACTAACAGAACGGTGACAACTTCAGAACTCTCGGATAGTCAAATAATGACCATCAACCACAGGTTCAATGGGAAAAACTATCTTCAGTGGTCCCAAATTGTGCTAAGGTATATTCGTGGGAAGCGGAAGGAAAAATATATCAATGGAGCAGCACCCCAACCTGCCCCAAATGATCCAAATTTTGACACATGGTTTGCTGAAAACAATCAAGTTATGACTTGGTTGTGCAATTCTATGATAGATGACATTAGTGAAAGTTATCTTCTAGCAGATACAGCAAAGGAAATCTGGGATGCAGCAAGACAAACTTACTCTTCCCTTGAAAACACCGCTGCATTGCTTCACTTGAAACGACAACTTCGAGATTTGAGGCAAGGTAACTTAACAATTACAGAATATTATAATGCTTTGATGAAAATTTGGCAACAAGACCTCTAAGATGTACATCCATGGGATACTGTCAAAGATGCCCAGTTACACAGAAAACTAATAGACGAGGGAAGAATATATGACTTCCTTCTTGGACTCAATAATTCTTTTGAGGAGATAAGATGTCGAATCATGGGACTAAAACCTCTGCCTTCCCTACGTGAAGTTGTCAACCACGTGCAATTTAAAGAAAGTAGGAAACTCTTGACTCAAAGTTGTTGTTCCATTCAAATTGAAAGTTCAGCTCTTGCAGCGAAAAGACAAAAAGATGAACGGAGGAATAATAAATGGTGCAACTATTGCAAGAAAAAGGGCTACATCGAAGAGGAATGCTGGAAGCTACATGGTAAACTACCAACCAGCAAACAACATCTGGCACCTAATGTCAATCTCATTACAGCATATCAAAGAGCTGAAGATAATGCATATCTCATTGATGGAGTGGCTAAGAGGAAATATCGTCACCTATTAGAAGTAACTCGTGCCTTATTGATGGAACGACATGTGGCTACTATCTTCTGGGGTGATGCTGTACTCACTGCAGCTTATCTCATTAACCGTATGCCATCCAAAGTCCTCAATTACACTACTCCTATCCAAAAACTACTTGACCAATTTCCAAATTGTCCATTGATTAATTCTTTACCTCCAAAAGTGTTTGGTTGTGTTGTCTTTGTTCATAAAAATGACGGTAATAAATTTGATGGTCGAGCAGAAAAATGTATCTTTCTTGGCTACTCCTCTATTCAGAAAGGGTACAAATGCTATATCCTACTTCTAAGAAACTTATTATCTCCCGGGATACTATTTTCTTGGAAGAAGAAGCATTTTATCCGACATTACCCATTCAGGGGGAGTATACTGACATTGAATGGCTGATCCCAGAAGAATCTAAAGGCTCAACACATACACCATCTTTACCTCCACAACAACCTAAACCCAACCTTATAGCCATAATTGACTCGTTTGCTCAACCCGAACTTGAACAAAGAAAACCTCAATCTGAACCCACACCTAATGAATTGCAAACAAATGTTGAGATTAATTCAGAGTTGGATATTGGTTCACGACAAGAGGAAGAAATCATGCTACAAGGAAGAGATGAACCAAACACTGATAGTACTATCCCTCCCATTCAAAGGAACGACCAAGACTCCAATTCAGGATTAAATCCTGAAGAACTGGGTTGGCCTATTGCATTGAGAAAAGGGGTAAGAGCTTGTACTCAATATCCAATTCAACGCTTTGTCTCATACGGTAACTTGTTTGCAAAAATGCAAAGTTTTGTTGTAAACAATGCACAGATAAAAGTTCCTGACACATTTCAACAAGCTATGACTGATCCAAAATGGAGACAAGCTGCAGAAGAGGAATTGAGGGCATTCAAGGACAATAAAACGTGGGAAATTACAATGCTTCCCGAAGGAAAAAAACCGGTCAGATGTAGGTGGATCTTCACACCAAAATTCAATCCTAATGGTAGTATCAACAAATACAAGGCGAGAATTGTTGCAAAAGACTATAACCAGACATATGGCATTGATTATCAGGAGACATTTGCTCCAGTAGCCAAGTTGTATACCATCCAGGTGCTACTATCAATCGTAGCTAATTTGGATTGGTCACTGCATTAACTAGATGTGAAAAATGCCTTCCTGAATGGAAATTTGGAGGAAGAAGTATATATGGAAATTCCAGATGGAATTTCTGCTCCTAACAACTCTGTGTGCAAACTCAACAAATCGTTGTATGGACTTAAACAGTCACCCAGAGCATGGTTTGGTAGATTCACCAAAACAATGAAAGGACTTGGGTATACCCAGGGACAAGCAGATGACACTTTATTCATCAAACGTGTTAATGACAAAGTCACCATCTTGATAGTCTATGTTGATGACATAGTCATTACCAGAAATAATGAAGATTCTATTGCTCAACTAAAACAGAACTTGTCAACTGAATTCCAAGTAAAAGATCTAGGACAAATGAGGTATTTCCTAGGCATGGAAGTGGCAAGAACTAAAAAGGGCATAAATGTATCTCAGCGGAAGTACACACTAGACCTTTTACATGAGACAGGTATGTTGGGTGTACAACCTGAAGGAACACCGATGGAAGAAGGTTGTCATCTGGAGATTAAACCAAATGGTGTCCCAGTTAACTCAGAACGATACAAAAGACTTGTCGGGAAGCTCATATACTTAACCCACACACGTCCAGATATTAGTTATGTGGTCATAATAGTAAGTCAATTCATGCACCAACCACAGGAAGAACATATGGCTGCAGTGTATAGAATCCTGAGCTATTTGAAACTTAACCATGGGAGAGGTATCTTCAAAAAAGGAACTAGGAGAAATATCACAATTTAAACCGATGCAGACCATGCAAGGGATAGAGAGACTAGAAGGTCCATCTCAAGATATTGCACATATGTGTGGGGAAACCTAGTTACATGGAGAAGTAAGAAACAGACTGTGGCGTCCAGAAGTAGTGTAGAAGCAGAGCTAAGCAGTCAATAACGGAGTTTGTGAAGGAATTTGGGTAACCAGATTACTTAAGGAGTTGGGTATTCCACACGAGGGACCAATGCAATTTGGTGTGACAACAAGGCCAGTATCGAAATGGTTAAGAACCCAGTTTACCACGATAGGACAAAACATGTTGAGATAGACAGACACTTTATCAAAGAAAAAATTGAAGCAAGCATCAGGAATCTGTCATATATCAGATCTGTAAATCAAATTGCAGATGTAATGACAAAACCACTTGGTAGAACTAAGTTCGAAGAATTTCGGTGCAAGCTGGGAATGATCGATATATACTCTCCAGCTTGAGGGGGTGTTAGAAGACAGAGAACTTTTGGTGGTCAAAGAAGACAAAATACTTTTGGTGATAGTGGGATTAAACATTCCCTAGATCTCTCCACTAATGTCTCCACAATCATTATGTCTAATTTTGTTTGTTTTTCCCTGCGCATGCCTATATATACACACATCATGTAGTTATATCATATATCAATAAAAATCTGGGCTCTTGCTCCAATATATCTCCCTTTCTTTTTTTGGATATTATTATCTAGTATCCGCCCCTAGGTCTAAGGTTCGAGCCCTGAAAAAAGCCTCTTGGAAATAATGCCAGGGTAAGGCTACGTACATATAGGGTCTCCTTCCCCTGAGCCCGCATTGTGCGGGAGCCGCTTGACATTGGGGTCCGCCTTTTTTATCTAGTATCTAGTTCAAGATTCGTGGCTGCATCTCCTAACACAAGTGTTTCCTTTGAGATTTGAACTCGAGACCCAGAGGGATTTAGTGGGGCTTTACACCGATAGAAAAACTCTGTGTTGATTGTTATGTCCCTTGCTAGGTTCATCTGTTACTTCGATCAACAAAATGTTCTTATTCTTTTGTTGTGTAAGTGGATTCTTCAGTCAGAGCTCCTTGGGGCTGTGTAAAATTGTAGTTTCTTCTTCATTCTCTTTTCTAATATTTAATTGGACAACTTTATAACAGCGCTTACAATAGGCATTTTGGGGCTTGAATAGGGGTGGAAGGTGGAGCTAGGTGGCTGGCTGAAAGTTTGAGTAAATTGGGTGTCTTTTGCATTAGATATTTCCATATTTATCCTTTGGCTACTATTTTCATTATTGTTAGTTAGTGATTATGTTTTCTTCCTCTCTTGTTTATTCAATTGAAGGTGTGGGAATTGCAGCAAGAAGTTGATTAGGATAGGCATCTCATTTTGCAAGTTTCTTGATCTGTCTCAGCCACTATCATTTTGGTCCTCTTCACTCTCCATCTCTTCCCACATTGCCATAAGCATCTTTTGGCCTTACCTTGTCTTGCAGCTTACATCTTCCCTTCCTGTGGTCCTCCTCACTCTTCATCTCTTGTGGCAGCTTGAACTGTAGGCAACCCCAAATGATGAGTTGTTTGTTGTCATGGTTGTTGGATATGATTCTATTATCAGCTCTGAAAACTTTGTTCTGTAGCTATCAAGTTAACAAGTAACATAAACATTTCTCTTAAAAATTGGTTTTCAAAATTTGTTGATTGTGTAACATCCTCCTTAAATTACCTCAAAATCCATCATTTCATCACGAAATGAAATATTATTATAGAAATATCATATCAAATGCTCCGTCCAAATATCACGTAAACAATATAACAAGTGCTCCGTCCACAGTACATATTCCAATATGCAGCGAATTATTAAATATATGTCATGATTGCCCAAAAAGGCCCTTAAGTTTGGCAATATACATTATACTCATAAAACTAAACGAGTCATACAATTTGATAGCAAATCAAGCCTCGTTCACTTCCCCCTTGGCACCAGTTTGGACTTCTGCCTAAAAAAAATAAATTGACGGGATGAGTCATATAGACCCAGTAACCACTTCCATTTTAACAGGTATGCAGGGAATGATTACAAGATAGTTAAGCGGGCAATATAAATAATATATGATATAATCTTTCAAATAAACATTATTATTTCAAAAAAAAATTAATATGTACTCCCTCAACCATCCTTATAACCTCCTTAACCGCTGACAGAACCCATGAGCTACATCACATAACAGGTTTAGTTTCTTTAACAAAACTGCACCAAGCTCACTGATAATGAGATGTACCCCGGCCAAAGGCTACAGAGCTCATATCAGACCATGGATTCGCTTTCCGTTGAACATGGAAAGGTGTCACCTGTCCTTTGAACTGACCCTTATCCCGGCCAAAGGAAAAGAGTGGTACCAAGGGCCCTGACAATGCCAAAGCCATCCACTGTGCGCTTAGTGGGGCTATACCACGTGGTATAAAAGAACCAAACCTCCTCCAATCACACCTCACCACATTCAATATTTCAACATCACCATCATCAATAATTTATTTATATGTATCATAATCAATACTATATATCATCAACCATTCCAAAACATTCAGGCCCACTTAACTAAAATTTTACTAAAAACATAATCCATACTATGATTGTACATTTCATATATAAAATACTATAACATATTTATAGTAATTAAAAATACAAACATATGTTTATAATCACATCAACAAGCATACAAGATAAATTGAAAAGTGGTTACTGGGTCTATATGACTCATCCCGTCAATTTATTTTTTTTTAGGCAGAAGTCCAAACTGGTGCCAAGGGGGAAGTGAACGAGGCTTGATTTGCTATCAAATTGTATGACTCGTTTAGTTTTATGAGTATAATGTATATTGCCAAACTTAAGGGCCTTTTTGGGCAATCATGACATATATTTAATAATTCGCTGCATATTGGAATATGTACTGTGGACGGAGCACTTGTTATATTGTTTACGTGATATTTGGACGGAGCATTTGATATGATATTTCTATAATAATATTTCATTTCGTGATGAAATGATGGATTTTGAGGTAATTTAAGGAGGATGTTACAAATTGGTATCAAAGCCAGGTTGTCTTTGAGTCATCTAAACCACCTGTGCTTTGCCACCATCTCTGAGCACGATCCCTCAGTAGAATAATGGCCACTCTAGCCTTCTGATACTCGTTACAAACAACAGCTCGAAAGATGGTTTCCAGACCCTCGATCCAGGCTTCAGCCTTTAAAGGATTTAAATCTCCATAAAACTTTTCAGGATCGTGATCATGAATATCTTTCCATATCTTATTGATAGCTAGTTCTTCTGGACTTGGTTGTGATGATCCCTCTCCTCCAGTACACTTTACAGGGCTCTCATGATTAGTTGAGCCAACTTGTTCATGTCTCTTTGATGCCTCAATACTGGGTTCAGGAATCTTATGATCCTTTGACTTTGATGTACTTCCTTCCTCTCTTAACTTCTTTCGAAGATCTTCCTCGAATTGCTGAAACCTTGCATCCATAGCTGTCAGTATTGCATTTTTGAATCGATCCAACATAGTCTCATTCTCTTGAGACAATTGTGGCTCAACAACATTTGGAAATGGATTAGCATTAGAAACAGTCTTTCTCGTGTTTACCATTTTCTCCCCACCTAAGGATCAAACCCATCAACAATTAAGGATAAAACCCAAAACAACACAAAAACACAGGGAGGTTATGTGTGAAAGAGTATATTGCCACTATATGCAATGCATCATAGATTGCAGGACCAAAGCTCTGATACCAAATTGTAAGATCCTCTCCTTAATTCTATAATATTAAATATTATCTCTCAAATACTAATCATAATAGAGATAAAATCACACAACTATTAAATATTATAATATCCAATCTATGATACGATAATACAAAATATGTAGTCAAAGCAGAGTTTATAGGATGTAGGCCCTATGAGTGGCAATATACATCAATTCAATACATAATAAACCACAAGAGGCCATAGAGATATATCTATGCCTCAGGAGCTCCTCCCGACATTCCAGCACGGAAACTATCACCTGAAAAATGTTAAATCAATGGGGTGAGACAAAAGCCTCAGTAACCAGCTTTCCAACTCATTACACATGCTGACATGTATTCATGAGGTGCCAAGTGGAACAGTTTATATAATAAAATATTAAAAATATAATATCATTGTTTTGTACACAAATCTCTTATCAGAAATGATAATATTATATCTCAAATCTCATATCACAATTCCCAAGTGCCTCCCATCAATCCAACCGAACCGCCTTATTTCCGCCGACTAGACCCATGGGCTAAGTTAATATCCATGTTACTGGCCACTCAAAGAGCTCTCTGGTCACATGATGAGGATTGGCCAAAATCCACAGAGCATGTTTCCAGACCATGGGTCTTTCCCCTCATTGAACTAGTGGGGTGTCGCAGTCCCTCATTGAACTAGTGGGACAGTCCCTCATTGAACTGGTGAGACAATATAAAGCCAACCATCGTGCACCAATGGAGGCTATACCACGTGGTAAAAATAACTTTCTCCATCTCAACCCAAACCAAACAATCCAATATGTATCAATAAATAGCTCAATAGGAATTTTCTCAAGATTTCCATACACATGATGATATTCAAAATATACAATACATCTTATAATTTAAATCACATGGTTCCACAAAGCAAGTGTATAACAAAATACTCCTCAATATTACTCATTGAAATAATCTATAATATCCATATATGATTTTCAATCTCATAATCATTTTACAAAATACTCACAAACACACACCAACACACATAATAAGTGGAAAGTGGTTACCTCTCGCCAAAGCTAATTATTATCACACTGTTCCAATATCCAAGAGCTCAAACACACGCCAAAATCAATCTATCACAATCAATTTACTACCCGTTAATAATTTTCGAAAAAATCAAAAATTATAACTTATTTACAAATTCTAATAATAATATCCTATAAAAACTGAAAATAATAATTTAGGGTTTAAATTATAAAATGACAGTTTAGTCCTTCAGATTTTAAAACTATACAAACTAAAATTTCAATAATATCTCCATTAACCCAAATAAATTATTTAATCTAAATTTAATCGGTTTAAAAGTCCAAAATAACATTATTTATAAGTTGATTATATAGAAAATTCATTATAAAATCTTATATCAACTAAATAACAAAAATAAACCGATTAAAATTAACTATAATTTATCATCTATATTCTTATAGTCATATACTGACAAAACTCAAACTTGTCCAAAATTCTAATCCTAAAATATTCTCTAATCAGTATAAAATTAATATCATAAGAAAGAGAAAATTATTTAGAAAATATTTCATAAAATAAGTTTTATGATTAGAAGAGATTTAGAGTACCTTATTGATCCCCGAAGAAATGAAAATAATCCTATCAGAGTCTTGCCGTCACCTTATTACACAACACTTCACGCAGAATTTGCGTGAAGTGTGTGTGAGGATGGGAGGTATTTATAATACCTCCCCTGCCTAACTAACAATATTTTATTATTTTTTATTCAATTGTGTGGCACCTTTCGGTGCCACACTCTCTTTTCAAAAGTGGTGGGCGCTGCCCCCCACGTTTTATATATAAATATATATTATTTTAATAATATAATATAATATATTATATAATAATATTATATTATATAATATTATATTATTATAAAAATAATATTTTATTAATTAAAATTTTTTTAAAATTTTATTTATTTATTTATTTATTTTTAGTACTAAAAATTACCTAATAAAAATGATAATTTTCTCTAAATTATAATTATATCTTAAAATAGAAATGAGGATGTTACAGATTGCATGGTAGATGCTTGGTGAAATTCCTAATAAGAACAAAGTGAGATTTTGAGCTAAATATGGGAAAGAAAGGAGGAGCAAAAAGATTACCAAATTCAACAATTAGGCCTCAAAATCCAACAATATCATTAAGGGAAGAAGCCACAGGGAAGTTGCGTAAGAAGACAGGCTCAAATGTCAAATCAATGCTGAAGCTTGAGCACTTGAAAAACCTGGCAGTATTGACTAGTAGTGAGGTTTTAATACCATCTTTGGGTGCTTTCTACGGGCAATGTTTTGCTAGTGCTGAGGAGGCCATGGGCATAACACCTGATCCTTCTTTAATAACTTGTGAAAGGTATGCTCTTCCATTTGCTTTTCCCATGTTCTTCTTACTTGGACATTGTTTCTCTCTAGTCCCTTTAATCATCGTGTTTATATGCTTTTGTTTACTTAAGAAAACATCAATGGAAATTTTACCGTGAGTACATGACAGCATATGATCCATATATTCTATGTTGTACGTCTGAAGTTTCAAGTTAATTGGGTAATTTTGTAAAGCTATGTGTTCTCACTATACTAGGATTTCTCCTGTTCCCGTCCCTGTGTGTGCTAGGTATAAATTGATAAATATAAACAATTTCAACTTTAGCCACGATTTGTTCTCAATGGCATCATGCAATCCTTGTTACTGGCCCTATTTACTAAGATAAGGCTTTTGTTGTTTTTGTATTTTGTTTTTAGCAACATTGATGCTTAGCAACTATGTGATGTATTTTGGAAGCTTTTGGTTCGTTTTCCTTAGTGATATATTGTAATACCTATCTAACCAAGGAACATGAGAGAATCTTGAGGTCACACTTTTTGGATGATTTTAGATTAGTTGGAATATCCAATTGGAAGTACTGCTTAAGCTATCTTAAGTTCACTCGCTAATTGTAATGGTAATTGAGTTTTATAAAATAATAGCCACTTTAAAGTATGTATAGCAACCATGATCATCTTTTGACTGCTTTACAGATGTGAAATTGTTCTGCATCCAGGATTTAACTGTACCATACGAATTGAGAAGAGAAGAATAAAGGGCAAGCATAGGTGTAACAAATTTTCCAGTGTCACTCAAAATAATGTGGTGTACAAGTGCCATTATTGTTTGCATCAGAATCTGAAGAAGGGGACCTTTAAGGGACATATAAAGGGGATATGCCCACCAAAAGAGAAATCATCGAAGGAATCTAAACATGGACGAAACCCATCACATGAATCTGGAAAATCAGAAAAGAGAATTATGAACAAAGATGAAGCCAATGAAACAAATATTCTTGCTTCACAAGCTGCAGCCACAGACGTTCCCACACTGCATTGTCCAGCAACGCCATCAATTACAAGTCTTAATACAGCTTTGGAAGGAAGTAAAAGAAAGAGATATAGGTTGGGGTCTAATAAAGCATCTGAATCTGCAAGCATGTCTGTGAAAAATGATGCAGACAAAGCAACTAGCACATCGAGCAAAAGAAGAAAAGCTTGGATTAGTTTGAATGAAATTGCTCAGAGCAGCGAGCATAATAGCCATATTGCTAAATTATCTATTCCATTCATCTTTTAAATGGGAAAATGCTACTTATATTGGGGGAGGTAGCTATGTAATCTGTTTTTTTTTATTAATTTTATTTTTCTTCCTTGATATTTCTTAAATGATGCCTTTTTTCGTATGACATTTCTCTTGATATTAAAAGAGTTTCCGATAGTCAGATGAAGTGTATACTTTTGGGCCTTCAGTGAAGAATGTATTAGTACAAACTTTATCATTATGTATAAATGGGGATGAGATCAATCAATAGTTAAAGGGCATAGAAGTTTGTTGATGGAAATAGAAAATCAAGATCCTTCATTGCATAGTTTTCTTCGCTTTGTAATGAGTACAATATAAAGGTTTACATACTATACACCAAGCACTTGAATCAAATCTATCAAGGGACTGATTTTTATGTAAAATAAAGGGACAAGTTCATTTGGTTTAATATGAGGGTTGAGGGGGTACTACCCACAAATTTTTCTGAAAAGTGCATTTACCATTTTAAATTTTTTTTAGGTGCAAAAGAGTAACTATGAATTTTTAAAAAAGGGGTAAAAATGACACTTTCGTTAATACTAACTAACAACCGTTAACTTTAGTGTAAAAAGTATCAAAATACCCATATCTATAAAAAAATGTGAAGGGGCAAAAGTATCCATAAACATTTTTAAAAATACGTCTACCACAATAAATTTTTTTTTGGTGTAAAAGTAATTATGAACTGTAAAAAAGGGGGGGGGTGACATTTCCATTACAACTAATTAACAGTCGTTTACTCCAGTGTACAAGTACCAAAATATCTATCTGAAGGTACATCATAGGAAGGCAAACAGTGTGTTGCAGACGGTGTGCAGCAACCCATCGAGTTTGACATTTCTTAATATGGACGTCATCAGAGCTATGACGTTTACTGTGTCAGTTGCCAAACAAGAACCCAAAAATGAGAATTTGTGTGTGACTAAATGATGAAAACAATAATGGTGGTGAGTAAAACGATGGTAGTGGTGCTCGACAAAGGAAGTGAGAAAAAAGTCGATGGCGATGGCGGTAAAGTCGGTGAACACCAACTGTGATAGTTGATGGTGAAGGTTCGATTTTTTCCTCTTCTTCCCTATTCCAAAGTCTAACCTTTTTTTCGATAGGGATATTTTGGTACTTTTATATTAGAGTTAACGGCCGTTAGTTAATTTTAAGGGATGTGTCATTTTTGCTCCCCTTTTAAAAGTTTAAGGTTACTTTTGCAACAACAAAAAATTTATGTTGGTGGATGTACTTTTGAAAAAAGTTTATGGGTATTTTTGCCCCTTAACCCTTAATCTAATAGTTGCAAAGATTGTTTAAACTTGACTAGATTAATGATATTAAATTATTTAAAAACTTGTTATACAAGATTTTTTCCAACAACTTATTATAAGAAATTTAGGAAAAATATTTTTTTAAAGACGTGAAATATATAAATCACGAATCAGATCGCTAAATTCTACAAATCATTAATTAAGTCAGATGTCACAATATAGGATTACAGAATCCTGTGAATTTACCTTACTATCCTCTCTTTCCTTACTCTCAAACCCCTCTTTTTCAATGGGTGGTTTTTGACACTTATTGACATGAAGGTGCGCTTAGCCCCTCATTGGGTAGTTTATGGCGTACTATTTCTTCCAAGCGGGGATCTCACAAATATCTTTGAGTACACACAAATATTTTTGGGAAAATGACTTTCAGGTCCCAAGGGATTAAAATAATAGCAATAAAGTCCCAATGCAAATTGCCATGACAGAAAACTTTGCTCTCCATCTTCCTGTTTCCCATCCGACATCAACCCCATTGACCAATCGAAGCCGGGGTTCTTGTCGGAGAGTTGACTCATCTTCTTACCTCCTTCGAAAATATGTTTTAGTAGCAGCATGGGTGAGTTTCTCCGCTTTTCTCGATGTTACTGATGAATTCACCTCTATCAACTCAGCCTAACTCGCCAAAGCATAGGGCCACCGTCAAGTTCTTTGGAGACGCCGCCGTCACCGACACTGTGACCATCAATGGAAGAAAAAAATGAGAGGGAGACACTAAGACAGTGACGGCGTAGTTTAAAGATGGACCTCTTTAGTTTATTAGAGTGATTGTAGGTGAGATAAGAGATTTTTGCATAATATAGAGATGCTGTGAGTTTTTAAGGTCAAATTTGAAAGGTGAATTTTGAGGATTTCTTCTTTGAGACTGGGAGTGGGTTAAAGGTCAGATAAAAATGCAAACTTGGAGCTGATTGTGGAACTCTGTTTTGTGATATTGTTGTCGTAATGTCATTGTTCTCTGTTTTTCGACCAAAAAATGTTGTTTTTCTCAAATTCTTCTGTGATCCGATTATAATGCTTTCAATTTCCTTTAATAGATTCAACCAGGATAACCAATTAGTAATAGTTTCCTTACAAACTAAATGGCATTACATGATGGCATTACAATACCTATTCTTAATTTCTGCAACTATGGCCATGAAAGCCTACTCAACGTTGGTGGCATTTTTAGCACTAGTTTCCATAAAGGGGATACCAATTTCATCTGCAAATGCCTGAAAACAAAAGAAGCTCAAGGATCATACCTTTAGGCTAAAGATGCATTGCTTTGTTATTGGTGAGAAAACGCTGAAATAATAATAAAAAATTGTTGTTGATATGTGCAGTTGTAGTTGTAAATATTGTTGTTGTAGTTGTTAGTGCAGTGCTCTATTTTTAAAAAATGTAATAGATGGATTGCTTTATATTGGTAAGAAAACACTAAAATGATAATAAAAAATTGTTGTTAATATGTGCAGTTATAGTTGTGAATTTGACTATTGTAGTTGTTATTACAAAACATATGCTCTGTTTTTAGGAAATATAATAGAGGGATTGATCTAGTTTTAGACAAGGTAACAAAGGGATTGATCAGTTTTAAGTAGGAATGAATGAACGTGATGGTGGTTTATGTGATAACAAAATGCTGAATTGATATAAAATAATTGTTGTTAATATGAGCATTGGTAGTTGTTAATATTGCTGATGCAATTATTAATACACAGATTGTGTTGTATATTGTCAAAACAAGAAGCTTTATCATTGTGGGAGATGCCATGAGGCTGGACACATGGTGAAGACTAGCAAAAATCCAAATCCTACTTAAGTCCTTTGAGAGTAATACTTAAGTTGTTAATGTAACTGAAGAACTTGTCAAAATATACTGAACAAGTAGTAAGAAAAATCACATTTTTCTGACAGTTCATGTTAGCTTAGCCAGTATCCCACAAAGACTGATGAGGTTGTAGACATGGCAAATGAAGTTGTTAAAACCTACTTAACAAGTTGTTAAAAAAAAATCAAATATTCCGACTTGGTTCATGTCAACTTAGCCAGTAGCCCACAAAGACTGATGGGTTGTAAATATGACTAATGAAGTTATTAAAGCATATTAAACAAGTTGTAAAAAACAAAATCACATTTTTTGACTTGGTTCATGTAAGCTTAGCCAGTATCACACGAGGAATGATAAGGTTGTAAATATGGCTAATGAAGTTGTTAAGACGTACTGAACAAGTTGTAAATACACCAAATCACATTTTCTAAGTTAATTCATGTTAGCTTAGCCAATAGCCCATAAAGACAGATCATGTTGTAAATATGGCTAAAGTTGTTAAACCCTACTGAACAAGTTGTAAATACACCAAATCACATTTTCTAACTTAGTTCATGTCAGCTTAGCCAGTAGCCCATAAAGACTTATCAGGTTGTAAACATGGCTAAAGAAGTTGTTAAACCTACTGAACAAGTTATAAATACACCAAATCATATTTTCTAACTTGGTTCATGTTAGCTAGCTAGTAGCCCATAAAAACTGATCAATTTGTAAATATGGCTAACGAAGTTGTTAAAACCTACTTAATAAGTTGTAAATACATCAAATCACATTTTTTGACTTGGTTTATATCAGTTTAGCTAGTAGCCTACGAAGACTGATAAGGTTGTAAATATGGCTAAAGAAGTTGTTAAACCCTACTAAACAAGTTGTAAATACACCAAATCACATTTTCTAACTTGGTTCATGTTGGCTAGCCAGTATCCCATAAAAACTGATGAAGTTATAAATATGGCTAACGAAGTTGTTAAAACCTACTCAACAAATTGTAAACAAGCAAAAAGACATTTCTAACTTGCTTCATTTCATCTTAGCCACTGGGCAAAGCAAGCTGATCATATTGTAAATATGGCTAACAAAGTTGTTAAAACCTACTCAACATGTTGTAAACAACAAAAAGACATTTATGACTTGCTTCATGTCATCTTAGCCACTGGGCAAAGCAGACTGATCATGTTGTAAATATGGCTAACAAAGTATTTAAAACCTACTCAACAAGTTGTAAGCAACCAAAATACATTTCTAACTTGCTTCATGTCTTCTTACTCACTGGCCCAATCAGACTAATTATGTTGTAAATATGGTTAACGAAGTTGTTAAAACCTACTTAAAAAGTTGTAAACAACAAAAAGATATTTCTAACTTGCTTCATGTCATCTTAGCCACTAGGCCAAGCGGACTGATCATGTTATAAATACGACTAACGAAGTTATTAAAATCTACTCAACAAATTGTAAATACATCAAATCACATTTTTTTTACTTGGTTCATATAAGCTTAGCCAGTAGCCCACGAAGTCTAATGAGGTTGTAAATATGGCTAATGAAGTTGTTAAAATATATTGAACAAGTTGTAAAAAGAAGATGACTGTTAGGACTTGCAAAATTTCAAATGCAGTTATAATCATTAGAACCTGTCAAATTTCAAATGCCAAATAGTATGAATCACAATTGAGTTGTGAAAAAAAAAGACCAAGTTGATAAAATTACTCGCAAAGTTGTTAACCCTGTGATAACCATTCATTACTATTGGGAGTTGGCTAAATAACGTAGAGTTTGCTAAAAACCATATACATATTAACAACACATTGTCATAATAGGCCTTTCTTTCAAAATAACATAAAGTTGGCTAAATACATATTTACGTAATAGGAAGGCTTCGATACAAAATAACAGAACAACTCCTATGTCTCTTTCCTCTTCTTGATTTATTGGTTGCCAACTACAATGGACAGCACCTTCTGCACATGTTTGTTCCTCATACTTGAATGGACAGAAGAATTATCTAGAGGATCTAGGGAGGAAAGACTCCTTTCCAAGTTCCAAAAAGGTGCCTCATACTTGAATGGACAGAAGAATCAACCAGTCTGTATGAGTTTCTAGGACAGATGGTCATGGTGATAAGCTTGATGACCAACGTTCATCTGATGTGCCCAAGATTATATTGACACTAGTACTTATAAGTGTTTAGCTTCTTCTTGGTCTCCATCAGCATCTTCGACATCATTGTCATCATCTTCTTCAGGTGCATCTGGTAGAAAAACTTGAAAACTGTTTCTAAGTGGTAATGTTTAATTAGGTGTAAAATGGCAATGGCAAATTCTTACTATCTTAAGTACAACTTGTAGCCAGCGACATGATTCAAAATGATCATATTGAGCTCTCACACCTCTATTTGGATTCTGACATCAAATAGTTAAGCATCAATCACATATAATTAATTGGAAAAACTTCAAAGATGAAAAAAGTTCTCATGTTAGTACATAAAGATGGGACAAAATTAACAAATCCATAAAGTTGAATGACACATGTAGGAAAAATACCCCACTAATGATAAAGCACTACTGTTACGAATTTAGGATGGTGTATTTAGAAGTGCAAGTGTACACTGTCGTAATCAAGTAATAAAGAAGTGAGTAGAGTATCGTTCCCACTAGGATTGATCACTAAGTACCAAAATTGGTAATTTTAATTCTATTTAGTCGGTTGATTAGTTGTGATTGAGATTGCAAGATAGAAATGATGAAATATGAATACAAGTGATATAAAGACAAATATGAGAAAAAGCCCTAGGGATTAGATTTCACTTAATAAATTCCGGATTGAATCACTTATCTATTCTAGTCCAATTTATTCCACATGATTGATAGTCGAGTTTCCCTATTTTAATTACTAGCCTCTTTCAAGGTCAAGTAATTCTATAATTAATTGCTAACCCAATATATTCCTATATGAATTTAAGCAATCAATCATGCATTAAGATTTATGGAACTCAATTAAGACTACATAACCCATATGAATATATTCCTATTTCATATGCAAATTATGGTTTTAATTATAGGATCCACACACATGTATCTCCTTCCGGTCTCAACATGCATATTAAAATCATCCAAAAGGTGGCCAATCAATTGTAAGCATTACGAGCAATAATTAAAACTCAATCATGAAGGAAAAATTAAAACTAGATTTAATAAGTTAAGATTCAATCCGTCATTAGTAAGCTACGTCATCACCCTAGGAAAAGGAAAATTTAGCTCATGATAAAATTAAAAACAAAACCAAAATATATTCCAAACATCATAAATATTGCATAAAAATTAATTACAAAAACATAAAAATACTACTACAAGATGCATGAAAATGGAAAATCTAGCCTACCATATAGGAGGTAAAACCATCCATGTAGGTGGCAACCTATACCATCCATAAAGGAGGACTACCTAGGCCTTCCATATAGGAGGTAAAACCATCCATGTAGGAGGCATGCAAGAAGTAAAAAAATGCAAGAAATAAATTCTAAAAATAACAACTCTCTCTCTAAAATAGAAACTCTCTCTCTCTCTTCCTTCCTCCTTCTTCCTCTCTATTTTAGGGTGCCAAGAAGCTCTATTTATAGGCTTCATTTTCGGACTGCTACAGTGATTTTGCTACAGTGATTTGCTACAGTGAACCGACCACACCGTCCACTACAGTAACCCGTACTGCTACAGTAACCGACCACACCGTCCGCTACAGTGAAACTGCTACAGTACCGACCACACCGTCTGCTACAGTGAAACTGCTACAGTAACCGACCACACCGTCTGCTACAGTGAAACTGCTACAGTGCACAGTGAACAGTACCGCATGAACAGTGAATAGTCACGTGAATAGTAACTTTCCCTTAAATGCCTTCTTTAATTCTTTTTAATTCGGTACTATCCATGGCTGCAAGAAAATCATTATTTATTTATTAATTACACCCAATTTGATTACATTCAGCTCAAATATAGTCCACAAAATCATCATATAAGGGAAAATGAATATGCAAATATTTTACTTATCAACTACCAAAACAGAAAATAAAAAGGATTCAAAACATTCTCAAACTTGTATTTTCAGCTTGTTTTATTCTCTTCCCACCAAGAAAACTTGGTGGAATAAAAGGAAGCCAAAATTCCTCAAAATAAAGTAAATGGATGTCACATATGACAAAGGAAGATGTAACAAAGAAAATACAAATAAGCAGTAAAAGCTCAAAGATAAGGTGAGCAAGGAAAGAAAATAGAGCAAAACTTCATAAAATCTCCAAGCCAACAATACAGTCCATAACTCAGTGCATGAAGCTTATTCTCTTAAATCTTAAAATAAGTTCAGTTCATCTGATTCAAAGAGCCAGTCAAACTGTCGAGAAATGGCTTATAAATGGATGTCACAGATACAAGGCATGAGGTTTAGTCTTCCTCTGCAATAACACTAATCTCACCTTTCTCTAGTAAATCATAATAGGTCATGACTTTCCTCTGTTCATTCCAGTAATGCATCTTTCACACACTACCAGTAGCAAGAGCAAGTACGAAACCAATGCATATCTCCTTTACAACACTTAGCCCTTTCAAGGTAGCATGAGCAATCCTATGTCTAGCCATTTGCTTCTGTCTTTAAACTTGATAATTCTACCAAAGAAGACTCAAAACCCATTAGTTTATCAGACTGGGGCAGAAATCAGAAAACAATGGCATCCATTCCTAACAATCAATCTAAATCTAGATACAGGAATTCACATAGGATTAAGTTCATTTTAACATATCTATCAATTAAGAAGAAACAGTCATGCCAAAAAACCATTTGCTATGGGATACATGACCACCTCAAAACCATCATTATTGTACCTAACAAAGAAATAATAATTTCTGAGCTCTGGTATTTTTTTTCTGAATAAAGACATACTCTATATAGCTAAGCATCAGAATCAGTCTTAGATATTAGTAAATAGGTATGAATGCTATAACTATCAATTCCTAAATGCTAGTTTCACTTCATCCTTAACCCAAAACCATAAGTTTGTACACAAAGTATTAGTTTAACAAAGTTGCTTCTGGTTCATCAAAATTTATACGCAACCAATTCTACAATATTGATAATTCTGCAAGCATGATACCCAGAACCCTTAAAGTAAGCAGAAAACTTGCATGGACATTAATTTATCACAAAAAATAGCAATAGAATCCCACATCCATGACTTCTCATTCGACTTATAATATTCCAAAAATCGCTCAATCTCATCGGATGAAACTTCAGTAGGCTAAATGATAATCATTTTATACCTAAGGTTTCAATATAGTTCCTCATTAGTATGGTGTTTCAAAAATCACTATTAGGGGGTTAAACAAATTCTAATTGTGAATTTTTAGTTTAAGGTGCAAGTATGTATTCGATTTCACGAAAAGAGGCACTACCGAAGAGAGAAAACCTAGATCGACCATACAAGCAGCTAATGTAATACCCTATTTTTCACCAATACACTTATGTGTGTATTTGATGTATATTTAATGGAATAAGATGATGAAAAATGATGAGAATGTAATTATGTGAATTTATGGAAAATATTCCAATTGCCGGTTACGCATAAATTGGCCAAATAAGGGTATAAGAGACCGGTAAAGGCCCAATATGGTAACCAAAATTCACAAAATTTAATGATATGATTAATGGCCTCATTTAAGTGTCAAAATGAGGTTTATCCGAATAAATAGGCGAAAAATGATTTATTTCGGTAAATCATTAAATGCAGGGGCAAAACTGTAATTTTGCCAAAAAGTGAAAATAAATATTTTTTCCTCCAATTCCCAATGATTTGAGCTAAATGGGAATTACAAAGAGAAAAATGACTAATTGATCATCAATGGACTAATTTTGGTCAATTATGGTAAAAATGGTCAAATAGTCAAAAAGTCAATTATTTGGTCAACAAGTTACATGTTGACACAATGAGATAATTAGAGAATTGGATTTCCCCTTGTATTTCTCATGTGTTTCTCGGCAGATATGAAGCATGGAGAGGGAAATGGAATTAATTGAGAATAATTACATTATGGACCAATGAGAGCATGGCACATGGCATGATCAATTTAAGTCCCTAATATATGATCAATTCTTATCCACCAGCTGCTCATTCACGCACGAATTAAATCAGAAAGAGTGAGGAAGGGATGGAGAACGAAAACTCTATGGAAGAGAAGGATGAGCTAGGGATTTCTAAAGATCAAGGTAAGGGACTTGCTAGTGATTTAAGGCATCAACTCCTTGTATGATCTCTTCTCCTCATCTCCCTACCATTAATCTCCATGATGAGCAGCTGAATCAACCGTGGAAGGAGAGAGAAGAAAACATCCAGGAGAGAGAAAGTGAAGAAAATTAAGAGGTAACTTCCAATACTTGTTCCTCTTGCTTGATTAAGGTTAGTAGAGTTGTTTTGGGATTGATTATGGTTCATTTGGGACAAGATAATTCAAGAAAGCCAAAGAGACCTTAATATGTAAGTGTCTCCAAATCAAGTCCAATGAATGTATAACTAGTTAATATATTGGTTATAAGTAGAAAGGAGGTGATTGGGCCAAAGAAAACGAGAATCTGACAACTTTTCTAGGAATTTATTTTCCCTTCCCTGTGTTGGACATAAAAAATGAATGAGAATTTGATCAATTCGATGCTTCCATTGGATTCAGGAGGCCGAATTGTGTAGGGTCTATATTGACCCAGAAGTGAGAAAAGGCCCGGAGAGCGAAATGACAAAATTGTCCTTTCTAAGCCTTATTTGAGGTCTGTCAAGGGTATTTTCATCATTTGGGCTTGATTTTGGCCAATTCGAGGTTGGAAAGGGATTCTACACTTAAAATGTGTAGGAATGGCCTAAATCCTAATTTTGAGAAAATACTGATAATAAGGACATAAGGGGTATTTTAGTAATTTGTCACCAATAGGCTAAATTTACCAATGTAATGAGTTTGGAAGAATGTATAAATGAGTAATAACCCCTTTGGTGATGTTTGGCGATTTCAAGACTTGACAACCGGTCTGGCCTCAGCAGTTGCCCGAGCTTGTATCCGGTAGGAAGTTGCGTAGAGTAGCAACCAGGTAGTAACCATCTTCATATAACATAGCATGCATATGTGTGATGTGTTATCATCAAACGTCTAACATGTTTAGATTATGTGGAGTAATCACCTGGGGCCTATCTTTTCGCGGGTTGATACTCAGGCGATAATATTCATATTGCACAAGCGGTGCCCGGGGCATATCTTTGCGCGGGTACCCCTCGGGGCCAAGTCCTTGTCTAGCGCTAGCATGGTTTGTGAATTGCATGAAATGACACTAAATAATGTTATGATGATTTGATTGATGATTGTATGATGAGCATGCTATATATGTGTTATCTTGTATGTTGTATGTGTTACTATTGAGATTCCCATGAATCTCATTCTTTTCCCAAACAAATCTCCAGTACAGGGAGGGAGCTCGCGGGGCAAAGAGAAGGTAAAGGATGATGAGTCGAGGACGAGCAGCGAAAGAAATTAGGCTAGGTTGTCAAGCTTTTGTGATGTATTTTAAGAACCTTATGAGTATTTTGAGTTGTAATATGAATTGTGTATGAATGTTTTCATATGTGAATATGTTTATCCAGCTGAGGCATTGTATGGAGTTTCTAGCATTTTCTGCACTTTGATGTTTATAGTCGGTGAGTATTAGCTAATTAGTACTCTACCGTAGTGTTGGGAAATAATGCATCACATCTAATTCTCATGAATTGACAACGGCGGCCTAAATGAACCATAAATAGCAAATTACAATAGAAAAATAGCCCCAAAAAAGCATTGCTATGCAAATCTAAATAAATCGTGTGGGTGCTGTTGTGGCTGTGATATGAATATCCATTACATTAAACAGAGAAAGGGATGCTCACCGAAGATGATGGCTTTGCAAGAGTAACAGCTTCGTAGGACTCGTTGTGGAGCTTCGGACGATCGACGGCTTCGGAGGAGCGGCATCTTTGGAGGAGTCACTGCAAGGCTTCGGATGAGGGATGGCTTCGAAGGAGTGACAGTGGGGCTTCAAATGGGCAGGAGAGCGGACGCAGGATGCAAAGAACCAAACCCTACTAGTTTTCCAACATTTTCAAATTTTAACCTTCTAATTTTCGTTAAAACAATAAGGGCATGTTGGTCTTTTTATTTTTTGAATTACTATCAGAAAAGTCCTAAGGGACTTTTTTGTAGGAGAAATTTTCCTTGGGACTTTTTTGTTATTAATTGGGTCCCCTGGGACCTCAGAGTCATTTTCCCAATATTTTTCACATGGGTATTCTCATATGGTTCCAGATTGATAGCTATCTTGGAGAGATTTCGTGAGAGATTTTAAGGATGCGTTGAACGGGTATTTTGTGTGTAGGATTAGATAAGCTGTTTTTTGTGACCAAGATTCTGCCAGTGATCTCCTCATTTTGTCTGTCTTTTTCTTATCTAATATCTATATCGAACAATGTCTTGTGTTTAGTAGACTTACATCTTTACTAGCTTCTACTCTAACATTCAGACTATGATGGTATGGATTAATTTGTAATAAAAAAAGACAAAAAATATGTTATGGTTTGTCATACATACATACATACATATATATATATAGAAAATTGTCTTTAATTTTCTTTTTCTAATAACTTCTGGGCATTGAAGTAAATTGATCAATGATTTCTTAAATTTACCAGCCTCAATAGAAATTTGAGGATTTCAAATGGCTTTTAATGAAAATTTCCCTTCTATATTATATTTACACACATTTTAAGATGAATGTATTGTGAGAGGCTTGTGGAAAATATGACCCTATATCATTTATGTTTTATATTAAATAAATGGATAAATAATTTGCAACTCCTTATAGTTTTAACCAATTTTTAATTGGATCTCTATAATTTTTTTATTATATCCTTATAATTTCACTTGTTTTTAATCAGGCCCTGTAGTTTTTAATTTTTATTAGGAACTTATAGTTTTACATGATTTTAATCAAGCCCCTACAATATTTTATTTAAAAAATTTAATATATAATTAAATAAATAACATTAAATATAAATAATAATTATAAATTCCAATTAATAATTACTTAATTATAAAAAAATAATTAATATAATTTGAATAATTCATTATAATTATATTACATTTTTAGAAAATTTTATTATTATAATTCAAACTTTATAATTATTAAAAAATTAGAATTATAAAATAAATAATATAAATATATGTTTAGTTAAAAATTTGAAATAATATTAAAATAAAATTATCACAATAATTTAATTTTTTATACAATATTATTATTTATATAATAATATTAAAAAATTATATTTAATAATATTATATTTTATATTTATAGAATAAAGAAATAAAAAATTATAGGGACCTAATTAAAAATTAGATGAAACTATAAGGACCAGACAAAAAAATTATAGGGACTTGATTAAAAACAAATGAAATTATAATGACCTGATAAAAAGGAAAAAAGCTATATGGAAATAATTAGAAATTGATTGAAACTATAAAGACATACATATTAGTTATCTATTAAATAAATGACAAACGTATACTTAGTTCTCTTGCTAACTTTACAAAAGGTTTAATTTAAGTATAGCCAAAGTCATTTAATCCTAACATCATTAACAAACAAAACTATTACATTAAAATGTTAAAATATTAAATATTAACAAAATATTATCAAATACTAACATATAAAGTTTAATTTATTGTTAAAAATAATTATCATTTGAGACTTGTTAAAGTTATATGATTAAAAATATAATTTTTAAAATTAAGAGAATAACACTAGTGCAAAATAGCTTTTTTAGACTACATTATTTAAACCGGTTATTGCGGATAAAGTCTAAAAGAAACACGCGGCGGCAATTTTATAATTAACAAAAACTTTTTTAGACCGGTTATTTAAATAACCGGGCTTAAAAATATTATTTAGACCGGTTTTCTAAAAAATCGGTCTCAAAAGCAAAGTGTAATTAAATGAATTCAAAAATCCATTTATTTTTAAGACCGGTTCTTAAATGACCGGTCTTAAATATCTGATTAAAATGCAAATAAAAAATCCACGGCGTTTTAAGACCGGTTGTACTGATAACCAGTCTTAAAATGAATTTTTTTAGACCGGTTATTTAAATAACCGGTCTTAAGTTATGACCTTTAAGACCGGTTATTTCATTAACCGGTCTTAATTAAGACCGGTTAATGAAATAACCGGTCTTAAAATTATTTTTAAGACCGGTTATTTAAATAACGGGTCTTAAAAACATTTTTAAGACCGGTTATTTAAATAACCGGTCTTAAAATTGCAGTAGTCAAACCTAGCCCGCGTTCATTTCATATCCCTCTCAATCATTCTACAGCCATGAATGCTCAATTTCAGCCCTGCGCTTCTTCTCCGGTCATATTTCTCCATCGTCTCCTCTCATATTTCAGCCTCGGCTCCAGCTGCCGCCGCCGCCGCCCCTCCCTTCTTCATTTTCCGTTCAACCGAGTGGTTTTAAAATACCATCGCCGCCCCTCCTTCTCCATTTTCCGTTCAACACACTGGTTTTAAAAATACCACCGCCGCCCCTACTTCTCCATTTTCCGTTCATCCCCCGGCTCGTATTCACGAAACCACCATTATCTCCGGCGTGTTCTCCATCCACTGCAACCGCAACTCTTCCTGCTCCTCAAGCCACGATCCAAGGTCACTACAACCAGGTAAGAGTAATGTTTCATTGTCTCAGTTAATTCTTCTTATAAATAGTGAAATTTAGTGAAATTGATTTTTAATTACGGAAATGATTTTGAAGAACTCTTCGTATAAATGTTGGCACTGGCTTGTAGTTTTATTACTGGATAGGAAACAATTGTTTGATGCTGTGATCTGTGATTTACAAATTTGGATGTTATGAATTTGTTCAATCACAATTGCTTGGCCTTTCGCATTGTGCATATCAATTTCTTTCTGTTGAATATTTTGAAGATGTAATTGTGTTGTTTATCAATTTCTTTTTGTTGAATCTGTTGAAGTGGTCCCTTAAACATGTTTTGAATCTGTTGAATCATCATTTTCTTTCTTGAGTCTATAAATTTCGCTCTTTATGTTTTCAAAATCAGATGTAATTGCAGTGGTCTCTTGAATAGAAATAACAACTATGTGAATGGGGAAAAATTACTTGAAGAAAATGGAATAGACTGTAATTACATCTTATGAGGAATTCTGATGAAGAATTCTGGTAAACTAGATAAATTGATGAGTGTAATGATTTCATACTCTAATCATACTTCTGCCTTTTCTAGGGGAGTTAATATACAGAAGAGAAGAAAAAAAAGGTGTTGCAATATATGGATCGTAGTTGGATAAACGCTAAACGGACTAGTGTTGAATATGATAATGGGGTGAGGGATTTTTTAGAATTTGCTAGAAGAAATTTTGGTAATGATGATAGTAGGATGTTTTATTGTCCTTGTGTAGAATGTCTGAATGAGAAGCGACTAAGTACTGCAGATATATATACACATTTAATTTGTGAAGGATTTTGTAAGAGTTATATAGTATGGGTATGGCATGGTGAAGAAATAGAAATTTCAAGCGCAGCTGAACAAGGGGGAGTCGCCTTTGATGATAATGACACGGATCTGAATAATAGGATAGATAATATTATTCGTGATGTAGGAGAAGAGGCTTTTGAGCAATCATATGCATATGGCAATATGTGCGGTGATACTGAGAAGCCGCTGTACCCGGGGTGCACAAAATACCAATTGTTGAAAGCTGTATTGAAGTTGGTAAGTTTGAAAGCACGGCATGGATGGAGCGACAAGAGTTTTTCAGAAGCACTTGAGGCCTTTAAGGATATGCTTCCAGATGATAACGTGCTTCCTTGCCGATACTATGATGCTAAGAAAATATTGTGTCTACTAGGGATGAAGTATAAAAAGATCCATACATGTCCTAATGATTGTATATTGTACAGAAAAGAGCAGAAGAGAAAGAGCAGTGTCCGATATGTGAAACCCCCAGGTACAAATCAAATAAGGCCCCTGTAAAAGTATTGTGGTATCTTCCAATCATACCGAGGTTCAAACGGTTGTTTGCTAATGAAATTGATGCCAAAAATTGGAGATGGCATGCGGATGAGAGGATTTCCCATGGAAAGCTTCGACATCCAACTGATTCTTCTCAATGGAAGAAAATTGATCAATTATTTCCTAACTTTGGCAAAGAGCCTAGGAACCTTAGGCTTAGGCTTAGCATGGATGGCATGAATCCTTACAGTAGCCTAAGAAGTATACATAGTTCATGGCATGTTCTGTTGGTAATTTACAACTTATCTCCTTTGTTATGTATGAAACGAAAGTACATCATGTTGTCTATGTTAATTTCGGGACCAAAACAACCCGGAAATAACATAGATGTTTACTTAGAACCCTTGATGGAAGACTTGAAAGAGTTGTGGGACGAAGGTGTCGATGTTTTTGACACAAACAAGAAAGAGATGTTTAAAATGCGAGCCTTGATCTTTTGTACTATAAACGACTTCCCTGCTTATGGAAACTTGTCAGGATATAGCATTAAAGGCCACAAAGAATATCCGATTTGTGAAGAAGGCACATCCTATCATCAACTTCAACATGGAAGAAAGATTGTTTATCTTGGTCATAGGAGATTCCTTAGACAGGGCCACCCATATCGTAGATTAAAGAAGGCATTTTTTGGTAGCCAAGAGTTTGAAGATGCTTTAGAGGTATTGACTGGGGAGAAAGTGTATGAAAAGGTGAAAAATATCAATGTCATCTTCGGTAAGACTTCGAAGAGTCGAAATGAAAAAAATATATGGAAAAAGATGTCTATTTTCTTTAACCTTCCATATTGGCAGAATCTTAATGTGAGCACTGTATTGATTTCATGCATGTGGAGAAAAATGTGTGTGATAGTATTGTTGGGACACTACTCAACATACAAGGTAGTTCTAAGGATAGCGTTAAGGTAAGATTAGATTTGCAAGAAATGGGAATACGGGCATACTTACATCCGAGGCCATATGGTAAGAGAACTTTTTGTTCTCCAGCTTCTCATACTTTGTCTAAGGATGAGAAAAGAAGTTTTTGTGAGTGTTTACATGGCATTAAAGTTCCCTCAGGGTATTCTTCATATTTTAAGAAGCTTGTGTCGATGAAAGACTTCAAGTTAATAGGGCTAAAGTCTCATGATTGTCATGTCTTGATGCAACAACTACTTCCAGTGGCTATTCGAAGCATTGCCGAATATGATCTTCAACACATATTGACCAGACTTTATTTCTTCTTCAATGCAATTTGTAATAAAGTCATTGAGATGGAAAGATTGGAGGAATTGGAAAATGAAGGATACCTGATCTTGTGCCAGCTTGAGAAGCTTTTTCTTCCTTCCTTTTTTGACATTATGGTACATCTAGTTGTTCATCTAGTGAGGGAGATAAAATTGTGTGGGCCTATCTATTTTTTATGGATGTACCCAATTGAAAGAACTATGAAAATCCTAAAAGGATATGTGAAGAACCCTAACTGACCTGAAGCATCTATTGTTCAGAAATATGTTTTTGAAGAAGCCATGGAATTTTGTCAACATTATTTGTCAAATGTAGGACATATCGGCCTTCCTAAACTACATTATGAAGAAGGGGGTAGGCACAGGCCTACAGTCAAGAGTGTGGATCCTGATGATTTACAACAAGTCTACTTGTACATTTTGAATAATGTTGATGCAGTTCAAGATTACATAAATGCTTATAAAGAAATTGTACAGAAAGCAAACAGTCGAATGACTGAACAAAGGTTAATTAGGGAGCATACCAGAACTTTTGCACATTGGTTTAAACACAAGGTTGATGGAGAAGAATTTGTTTCTGATTCAATTAAATGGCTAGCACGTGGTCCTGAGTTTGATGTCATAAGTTAGACTTCGTTTGTGATCAATAGTTATACCTTTTACACGAAGTCCCTGGATGATAGGAGCACTGTCCAGAACAATGGTGTTATGTTAGTGGCTGAATCTATGCACTTCTCTAGTTCAAAAGATAAGAACCCTACATTGGCAGCCATACCTTATTATGGGGTTATTGACGAGATTTGGGTGGTTGACTATGTTAAAATTAAATTTTCCATTTTCAAATATAAGTGGGTTGATGTCAATAATGGTGTGAAGATTGATAAGTTAGGGTTTACATTAGTTGATCTGAACAACATAAGTTTTGGAGATGAACCTTTCATTATGGCAGATCAAGTGAAACAAGTGTTCTATATTACCGATCAGACAAATAAAATATGGTCTGTAGCTCTCCAAGGAAAAAGGGTTGTTGATATTGAAGAGGAAAGTCGTTCAAATTATGATCTTCTTGAGACTCCTTCTTTTTCCAGGGGTCTTCTTGCATTGAACGAAGAAGATAAAGCTGATAATGAACACGGCACAAAAAATGATCATCGTGAAGGGATATAGGAGGATATCTCTTTATAAATCTACTTTAAAAGTTAGCTATCTATTTAAAGTAATTATCATTATAAGTTATATGAAGATTATATATATAGTTATTTTATAACTTACTAACTTAACAATTTTTTTGAACAACACAATGACGGACCCGGTGCATCATACAGCAGAGGATCAGGTGTCACCTAATGCAATTCACAGCGAGCCTCCTAGTGTCAATCAGAGACAGAATGAAGGTGAGCCGAGTCACCAGCTCGGACGGAGGGGCAGGACGGCCACACGGTTGAGGGATGTTTCCTTGAGTCAGTCGTCCGGTGAGAAGATACTGATTCAGTTCGATCAATATTGGAAACCGATCGGGCCCAATGCAAGCTTATATAGGAGTTTTATCGGCTTCCTCGCACAGAATAAGCCTAGCGTATTGATAGAGGAGTGGAGGAATGTTGACAAAAAAGTTAAGCAGCATATTTGGGACACTATTCAAGTATAAAGTTCCCTCTGTATGTAATGATTATCAAATTTGTTTCATTATTGTCACTAACTCCTTTGATTCATAAATAACAGCTCACCTACGACGTTTTTTAGAGTGAGATCTTGTATAACAAGATTATGACGTATTGTTGTGAGCGCTGGAGGAAGTTTAAGACGAATCTGGCCAACAATTACATACATATCAAGGTGCCAGTTGGTAAGCCTCATCCTACTCCTTGCAGCAAGTATTCATACATCGATGAAGCGACATGGCAGGAGTTTTTTAGGCTTCGGACTACTCCAGAGGCTTTGGTGAGTTTACTTATTTTGTACTTTATTTACTTATATTTTTTCTTCACTGTTTGAAACCTTTTTTCCCATTTCTTATTCGCAGGCAAGAAGGCAAAAAGCATAAGTGAATGGCAGGAAGAATGATTTTTCCCACACAATGTCACGTGGGGGATATGCAAAGGCCGAGAAAGACTTGTTGGCTGCGAAATGAAGGAGATTGGAAGAAGCATCTCAATTCGATCCTTCTGTTCTGCTATCTCCACCATCTCCGATACGGTATGAAGAGTTGTGGTTGCATGCTCACCGAAAGAGTAGTGGATCCTATAAGGGTGAACAGTCTCGTATAGTCGGTGAAAAAATTATAAGTATCGTTGTTGTAAGTCTCGGTAAACATGTTTCATTACTCATGTGTGTTATTTGTATATCTCACAGGAGGAACTTCAAAAAAAGAGAACTGAGGGATCCTTCAAGCCGGAGGGGAGGAATGACATTCTCACGGTTGCTACTGGAAAACGTAAGCATCCAGGCCATGTCAGGGGAGTTGGAGGAGGGGTAGGTATAAAGGACTACTTTGGATCCTCACGCAATTCCTCCTCCAACGTGGTGACGAGAGACGAATTGGAGCGTATGTTGGCCACTGCGAGGGCGGAAGCAAGGGCCAAGGCAGAATCATCATTTGATGCACTATTGGATGCCTGATTAAGCAAGATGAAGGAGGAAGTATATGCCATGGTGAGCACAAGAAAAGATACCGTTCCTACCTAGGCACAGTCACTCGATCGTAATAAGCAGAGAACCAAAGGGAGTTGTTGCAATATTGGACAGTTATCAGAGGGTCCTGGAAAGGATATTGGCGAGCCTTGTGACATATTTGTTCAGGATCCTCTGAGACGGTTAGTTGCATGGGGGAGTATGCACAACCTAGGATCAACTGTTCACCACCAACAGATGACAGATGATCAAGTCAGGGTGTCAGTTGAGGAGGTTATCATCGCAGCACACCTGTCCCTATCCCTTCTGAGGAGTTCAAGATTGTGAGTGATGTCTTGGGTACCTTCACATCATGGCTGAAGAACCCTTTTTCTGTTCGAGCTGCGGATTCCCCGATCAGAGCCCCAAGTCCAGCTCCCTTCCCTCATGAAGTTTCACAGCCTCCACTGAATATGATACAACAAGTGATTCTGATGGCATACGATACATCCTTCCTAACAAGAAGTTGGCCTACGGATTCAGTTGTTGGGAAGTCAGGGGCAATATGCTATCTTGATAGGGAATATTTAATGTCCCTAGTCTCTCCTAGACAATATCTTACGGTTGGGATTGTCCAACTATTTTTGATGTAAGTATCTTCTTCAATTGGAAGTAAATATCTTAAAAATTACGCTGTTTAACTTTGATTTGTGTGCTTGTATATTTGTAGGTACATGAATCATAGGTTGGTCTCCTCTGGCCAGAGCAATAAATTTGGATTCATGTGCCCAGTTCAAGTCCAATAGAAAGGGACCACTTTTGCCATCAGACATAGATATTTATCAGAGAGGCTCAGTGAAACAGAAACTGCCTATTTCTTGGTTCCTTATGTGCATGGGTAAGAAACATCAAATTTATATTCCAAAACACATATAATGCTTTATATTTGCTTAACATTCATCTCTTTTTTTAAGGGATCATTGGCAATTGGTTATTCTGTGTAAGGCTAGTTACACAGTCATCCTCCTATGCTCCCTCCACTTCAAACCGGGGAGTGACTTGAACAAGACCATGAACTCGTAAGTTTTCTTGCTTTATTACCTTTTGTGTGCAAAGTTTGTGTGCAGAATAAGTAATCTTTGTGATTTTGATGATAGGGCTATACATACATTCCTACACGCTAAATGCGGTAGGCATGTTCGTGACTTAAAAGACCCTACATGGATCAAGCCAAAGGTTAGTACATATTTTCTTTCTTTAAGATGTGTTCCATAAGCTATACTTTTATGCTTGCTTTGATGATATCATGTTCTTTTCCAGACCCGTAGGCAACCACTGGGCTCCAACTTATGTGGTCTATATATTTTGAGGCAAATTTACAATATTATCAGCCTAGACACGACTGATTTTACCGAGGAGGTAATAAATTTATATTTCAAAAATTTTTTATTACTTTATTGTTTTTAAGTTAGTAAGTTAATGTTTTGTTTGGCTTCAGTGTTACACATACAGATGTTTGATCTTGCTGATCCCTTTCCTGAAGAAGATATTGATGTCATCTGCAATTGTTGTGCTGAATTCATCTATGAGCTTTTACAATATTAGTAAGTTTTTGAATCAGATCATATGTTGCTCTAATAATACTTATGGTTTTCATATATACCTAACTTGGTTTATATCTCTGCTCAGGACAATTTCTTGGATATTGATGATACTAGTTGGCTATCGATACAGGCATGGGATCACTATTGTAAATTTTCTTCCATTTTTTTCATTTCTCTGTAAAGCTTAGGAATTTTTTCCATATAATGAGAAATATTTCTTCTCCTGCTTTTCTTTATAAGCTTTGGGATTGAAAGTGCACACAATGTTGAGATTTTCCTGCTATCATTGTTATGTTGTGGTTCATTGGGGTTTAAAATGCCTGATGATTATAAATTGTTAATATTGTACTGTTGCTGAGAATTGAATAAGTTGATCATGTGTTATTGGTAGTCATTGAAATTGAATGTGTTTGTTTTGAATGATTTTTATTCATAATGTTGATTCTGGGATTGTTGAGGGTGGAGGGTTGTAAGGGCCAAGTGTTGTTGCCTTGAAGAGAATGACATTTATAACTTCATACCAATTAGGATAACTAAGGTCATATTTAACAAAAGAGGGAAAGGGGAACTAATAAGGATTTTAGGTTTCATGATTCTAAATTTGGAGCAAGTTTGCATATATAGGATAACATGATGCCTTAGGCTGAATTGATTCTGAGAAATACCAAGTGTTTCTGGAAATAAAAATATTGTTGTCACTGCTTCTGATTGGGAATATATATACATGTGTTGTTGCTTGTGTATGTGAGAGGGGACTGTCGTTAAATATGACTTATTGGCCTGGGTAGATTGAAACAAATAAAACTAAAAAACTAAAAAAAAATTAGACCGGTTCTCATAAGAACCGGTCTTAAAGTAATATTTAAGACCGGTTAAAATGAGAACCAGTCTTAAAATTATAGCCTTTAAGACCGGTTCTCAAGATAACCGGTCTTAAATAACAAACACTTTTAAGACCGGTTTTCATAATAACCGGTCTTAAATATAACTTTAAGACCGGTTTTTTTCTAAACCGTTCTTAAAATCCTATACTTTTAAGACCGGTTCTCAGAGAAACCGATCTTAAAAGTATATTTTAAACCTGATATTTCCTTTTAACGGTTTTGTTTGTCAAACTTTAAGATCAGTTGTGATACAACCGGTCTTAAAAGTTTATATTTTAGACCGGTTTAAAAACCGGTCTAAAAAGTTAGATACTTTTTAGACCAGCTGTATCAAGACCTAATTCAGAACCGATCTAAAATGTCTTTTTTAACCGGTCTAAAAAGTGGTTTTTGCAATAGTGTAAATTGAAGTATTGTATAAAGTTAGAAAAGAAAATGTGTATTTTTTTCCAAAATGAATTGATATTGATGATATATAAAAACGATTTGGCCAATCTCGTTCGGATCCATATTAGTAATGTGTCATATTGTCCTTGAAGCTGGGGCAGCTTGCAACATATTTGAGGAGAAATTCTTGGATACACCCAAAGTACTACTTCATTCATGCTTTGTTAACTAAAAATATGCCATATCATTTTGTGTTTAATCTGATGTGTTAGCATACGTGTTTTTAATTTATTTTAGTTTACAAATTTTAGTATTTACTCTTATCGGTCTCACTTCTCTTTCCTCCTTTACCGCCGCTTTCTCAGTTGCTTCTCTATCTCTTTTCTGAACTCCCCATTTTCTTTGTGATCTTTTTTTCAGATGGAGGCATAACATGTGTTTGGTATCACGGTGGAAGAGATAATTTCCACCGTGCAAAACAGCTTGTGATCTAAACCATATGTTTGGATCAAATCTTTTATGTACCTTTCTTCACACCCCAATCCCACTTTTGTCTTGAAGCAACTTTTTGTTGCTTTTTTTCATTCGCTACTTATGTAACGTGGAGAGAGAAATGTAGATGAGAATGAAGGTTGTGAGAAGGAAGATTGGTCCCACTTTATTTTCACAAACAAAAAATAAAAATATTCTAAAAGGCACAATAACTAGACATTTTTGGGGGGGTTAGCCAATTAAGTATATTTTATGATTTTGAATTTTTCTAATAAAAATTTATTTTTTTTATTTCTATAATTTTAATTTTAATATTTCCTTCAAATTTATGAAATTACTTTCATATAATATATGTGTAATAAAATTCACGTACGGGACATATGACTGAAAATAAGGAAAGCCAAAGAAATATTAAGTAAAACAAGTTTAAGTAAACAGATATAACTGCAGGTGTCCATTTAAATAGATTAAATATAACCAATATAGCCCATATAACACAAATAATTTAAATGATACAAATTTATTAAGCAATTAAAATTACTCAAAAGTCCATTGGGTTATACAGTCTAGCATAATTGTGCAAAGAAGACAATAATTAAGATAATACAAATGACAAAGGGTGGAGTACATCTAGACAAATAGTGGGCACCACAAGTCAAAATAAATTCCCGTTAGACAAATTTAACGACAATAACATTTTAGTGCTCTTTTAAAATTATTATAAGTATATTTGCACCCAAAATTTGTTTCTGATGCCAGTAGTTCGCTTTGAAAAAGATAAATAGTATTTTTGCTCCTTTACCCTCATTTTATTTGGTCAAAAGTTTGACCAAATGGTCAATATAGAAGAATTTAACGGAAGTGGCATTTTATGGCCATTTTAGAATTATTATAGGTATTTTTTCACCCAAAATTTGTTTATGGTGGAAGTAGCTCTTCTTGAAAAAGATAAAGGGTATTTTTACTCCTTTACCCATGTTTATATATAACCTTGCACTATGGCTCTGCAAGAAGCGTAAGTACTCCATATTATTCATGCTAATCTTGGGGCCCAAGCAACCCTAGAATGATATACATGTGTACCTGGCTCTACTAATTAAAGGCTCGTGGGATGATAGGGTTATGGTATATGATGGTCATAAGGAAGAAATGTTTAAGTTGACAACTATTGTCTTTGGCACTATCAATGACTTTCCTGCACATGGTAATTTGTCAGGACACAACTTTCAAGACCAACTTGGATGTCTAATTTGCGAGGAGGGTACACATTCAATTTGATTGAAATTTTTCATGGTATGAAGAGTTCCTACATGTGACATCCTTACAGGCGTTTAAAAAAATATTTCAATGGGAACTCATAAGAAGTAGGGCACTTCAACCTTTGACTAGTGAACAGGTATATCAAAATGTAAAAGATATAAAATATATATATGACAAACCTTTTTACAAGGGATGTTGGGACAAGCAGGTAGAAGAAAATATCTATTTTCTTTACAAGGGATGTTTGAAATATGTTCTTGATGTTATGTACATTAAGAAAAATGTGTGTGAAAGTATTGTTGGCATTTTACTTTATATTCCAGGGAAGATCAAAGATGGCATAAATGCTAGGCTACACATGGTTGAGATAGGAATAAGGGATGAATTAGCATCATAGGAGAGCAAAACTCATACATTTCTTTATCCCGCGGCTCATACACTCTCTAAGGAAGAAAAAACTAGTTTGTGTTAGTTCCTTACTTCAATCAAGGTACCAGAAAATTCCTCTTCAAACATCAGTAGATTTGTGTTAGTGAAAGACTTGAAATTGATGGGATTAAAATTTCATGACTGCCATGTCTTGATAGAGAACTTTATTCTAATGGCTATATGAGGTATTTTTCCTTATGAGTTGCAAGCTACAATCACTAAGTTATATTTCTTCTTTAAGTCACTTTATGGTAAAGTGATAAACCCCACAAAATTGCTAAGGATGCAACACCGAATCATAGCCATGTAGTGTAAGCTTGAGATGTATTTTCCTCTTATATTCTTTGACATCATGGTCTACCTAACAACTCACTTGGTTAGGGAGATACAACTTTGTAGCCCAACCTATTTAAGGTGGATGTACCCAATTGAATGTTTCAGGAAGATAATGAAAAGGTTTGTGAAAAATCAAAGGTTTCCGGAGGGTTGTATTGTTGAACGATATATTTGTGGAGAGATTGTTGAATTTTCTGCCACATACTTAAAAATGCAATCAATATTGGGATTCCCATGTCTCAACATAAGGGAAGGACTGGTGGGGAAGGGATTATGGGTATGAAATTTGTGACTATCTCAAACTAATAGTTGGAGCAAGCATACTATGTGTGCTACATAACTCAGAAGAGATTGAAGAGTGTATGGACAAGCACATGGGTCAACTTAGGAGGGATAATCGCTACAAAATGAGACAATTTTGTGCCAAACAACACAATAAATATTTTACATCATGGTTTAAAGATCAAGTGCTTGGCATGTATAGAGTTAATCCTAAATTGGTTTCTAGAAAATTGAAGTTCTTAGCATATGATTGAAACAAACAAGTGGCGTATTACACAAGTTACATCATTAATAGGTTCACCTTTTACACCAAAAAACAAGATGATCAAAGTAAAATGCAAAATAGTAGTGAAACCCTTATAGCTAATACCATGCATATATCGAGTGCCAAATATAGAAATCATATCTATACAAATATTTCATACTTTTGGATGATTGAGCACATGTGGGAGTTGTATTATATCAGCTTTTAGGTTCCCATATTCGGTTGGAAGTAGATTGAAAATAATAATGGCTTGAGAATCGATGAATTAACATTGATACCATTGAATTTGGGCAAGCAAGAGTATAAAGATGAGCCTTTCATTTTGGCTTCTCAGGCTAAACAAATGTTCTATGTCTATGATCCTTTTAAATATGGATAGTCTATTATTTTATTGACTGATAAAGTAAATGATGAGGAGATGGGTCATGGAGATGATGCAGTTAAAGATGATCCATCTAATGGGACATCAATTGAAACATCAAATTTCGATGCAGAAGACACTTTGTACATCAAGCAAGATCACAATGAAGGCATTTGTGTTTTGAAGTAGGGAAAATTATTACTTCACAATAAGAGAAAAAAATTTAACCTTAGAATATTATCTTACAAAAAGCTAAGATCAGAAAAAGAAAAAGAGGCACATAACTACACTGATCGATCATTTTTCTTCTTGCTTCTGTTTTAATTTATTGTTGTTGGTTTGTGTGTTGATAACTGTGTATTTTGTTTCTTGCCCATGTTTAAATTAAGTTGATGTTGTAGCTTTGTGTTTTGACTATTTCCTCCTGCTGGCCTAGTTAATTTATTTCTTTTGACTGTGTATTTGTATTTCTTTGTGTTATATATGAAAGCAGGTGGAAATCAAAATCAGAACTCCCTATTTTTTTAAAAAAAAGAAATGTTGCGTTAATACTTAACATTTATTAGGTACCAACCGTTATGTATGTTTCCAGAATACTTAACGGGTGTTTTATGAGAACTGTTATATATGTCACCAAGACTTAATACATTTGTTGCAATTGAACCATTATATATTTAAACGTCCACTTCTATTTAAACGTTTCTCCACTTCTCCATTTCATTCATTAACACACTTGTCTTAGGTAGAATGTAACCCACCAACCATGGAACCCTACTACTTAGGTTGACTTTTCTAGTTATCAAGAGTCATTTTCAATCAAACCAAGCCATCCAAAGCCTTCACTGAACTTCTCAGCCATAGTTGTGTGAGGTGCTTTACTTGCCCTAACTTGCATTTTTACTCGTGAGCCCTAGCTAGGTCGTATTCCTTTACATGGTATATTTTCCTTATTTATAGGTATGATTTCCCTTCTCTATTTCACATTCTCCATTATTCACTACGTGTTGCATAACTAGGTTACCTTAGTCCTTCTCATTTTTTTTTGGAAAAACTTATTGCGCTAATTGAAGGTTCATCTTATGTTACAAGAAGTTGTCAAATATTTATAAAGATTTGACTATGTTGAACCAAACTATAGTTGATTTAATATTCTGCAACCAAGTTAAAACTTTAAAAATCAACAATATGAGATCAATCCTAGACTCTTCAATGGGGGAATTTGCAGGGCGGCCATATGCTAGATTATTTAGAGGTACGATCAAAATGTTTTATGCATATGGCGTTCTATAGTAACATTGGATTCCTTCTTCTCTATTAAGTCTTGCTCAAGGCTTGCATACCCCTTGCACCCTTTACACTAGAGATATTTGTTCTTTTTTACTCTATCATTCTTTTTTTGCCTTGCTTATATCTTGTAAAGAGGCATAAGATATAGGTTAAAATTTATATTATTATTGATATAGGTCAAGAATGCCATTGATTCTAGCTACAAGGACAGGAATGTCTTGATTCATCTTAAATTGCATGGCTATACTCGATGTGGGAGGTTATGTTCTATTATACAATCAAGTCCTAGCTCAAAAACTCTATCACATGCATATTATATATATATATATATATATATATATATATATATAGGTTTTAAACTTTTGGTTTTAATGTATACATACATGAATGATTGTAAATATATATACAAGTTAATGTAAAGTTTTGTTATGTACAATTTCATGCAGGGGGATATTAAAACCAAAATCCCCTTTTTTTAAAAAAAATATCCTCGAAACTTAATGGTTAGTACTTAACAATTGTTATGTATATCTATACTATAAATCCGTTAGCATTGCTATAAAATACATAACAGTTACAATATAACTACCATAATGTATATTAAAAAGTTACATGATTATTATAACACTTGTTTAACAAAAGAAGTTAACATTAATAAAAATACATAATGGTTTTATGAAAGAAACATTATCTATGTTACTAAATTTATAACTGTTGTTTACGTGAGAACGTTATGTATTATACCAGCATTAGTGAATATATAATAGTTGTTTAAGTAAATCTTTTAGCATTACTATAAATACATAATGGGTTTTGTGAAGTACCCTTACGTATGTTACTGAATATATAACAGTTTTTTACATGAGCCTGTTATTTACTATTCCAGTATTACGCACATCATGGCTTCACCAAACCTTAATATATAATGAGTTTTCTATTAGAACTATCATAATAAATACTAAATACATAATGGTTCAAACTATGTATTTGCGCTGGATATGTATAGCGCTTCCATATATGACAGTTTGGAATCATGACATATGGTCGTAAATAACCTTGATGAAGGGCATTTTTTGTAGTAGTGTTCCCACCCTTTCCTATCTGTAAGACTTATTCTCCTCCTCTCTTTTAATTTCTTGGTCTCAACTATCTCTCCCCCTCTCAAGCTTTTTAGTTTGATGACTTATACCCATCTTCTACGTTGCTCCATAAACCCTTTGGCCCTCCATGCAAGCATTTACAAATTTGAGCAAAACATACACACACACACTCTCTCTCTATTTCTTTATGTGTGTGTGTGTGTCACTACAAAAAAAATATCAAATTAGTGACAAAAATTTAGCAACGAATTAGTGATAAAATTGGAGTAGCAACTGAATTTGTGATGGAATTTGTTCTATTGCTAAAAATATTGTCACTAATCAATTAGTGATGGAATTTTGAATTTTCAGTTAAACCACTATATAGAATTTTCATTACTTTAATATTCAAATAAAACATTTTCTTTTCTTTTTCAATCCAATTCTTTCTCAGTTTGAAATTAAAAAAACATTTTTAAAGAGAACCCACATATCATAATCAAAGTCTTTAATAAATGTGGTCTCCGAGCTTTCTAAAAATGAAAATCAATATCTTTTTATAAAAGGTAGAATTATGTAATCAAAACCTTTAGAAAGCGAGTAACACCCAACATCAGCCATTATAACTCTTAAGACGGTTAAGTACTTTAAACAGGAGACCTGCTCTAATACTAATTGTTAGAACTCAATAACATCAAAGAGGGAGGTGAATTGGATGTAAAATAAAAATTTTTTTAAAAAAAAATCACATCTTAGTGAAATCAATAAGTATGAAGATAATGAACCATAAATCCACAATGAATTTTCAAATAAGATATGCTAGAAATATAAGAGATAAAGGAAGAGAAGATGCAAACTATAATTTATCCTGGTTTGGACCAATCCTTGATGACCCATGTCTAGTCCCTAGACTTCTCCTGAGATTTAAATCCACCAACTCCCTCAAATTTAAACTAGGTACTTAAAAACCACTACAATCCCACAAGTTTGATCTAGACATTTGTGAAGCCACTTAACAATTTTATCACCAAGATAACAACTCTCCCTTACACACTATAAGGCTACAAGGTCTCTTGATAATAAAAGATTACAATCAATGATCTTCTCTCTTAGAAGTGAATTATGGTAATCACTTAAGCATAATCAAATAATCTATAGCAGATGATATAAGAACTAAAGTACATAAAGTATATGAGATGAAGTTGGATTCAAAGTTTCAATGTTTTGATCTTGTACGCACTTGCTCTCTTCTTCCTTCGATTTTAAATGATATTGTATTTATATTTTATCATGATTTTTTTACCATTGAGCTTTTCTTCTTCCCATAAAAAATATAACTGTTGGAAGTTTCTAACAAAAAGTAACTTTATCCCATTGAAGATTAATTTGCGCTTAATCACATGAAATCTTGCATATAAACTTGATTAATAATGATTAGGAACAATATAATCAAGGTTTATATGATTTTGAAAGAGTATCAAAAAAATTCGACGCAGTGATTAAAACTGTGAAGTGCATCACTATAAATAGCACTGGAAGCATAGTGTTAAAACTCGAACAGGACCTGTCGGGTTAACCTAGAAACCAGTGACCCGGTCACATGTCCAATCCGGGTGACCAGTAAACTCGAGAAGAAACAACCCAATGTGAACTATCCTGAACTGGGGTAAATCGGGATTGACCCATTTAACCTGCTCAGTTAGGCGGGTGGCCGGCTTGTATTTTTAAAAGAAAAAATAGTTGGTTACACTCATACCAGATGTCATCAGAGTTTCTTTTTCAGCTCTGATATGAACTTCTCTCCTGATCATGACCATTTCCTCACTCTTACCATTCAGTTTGTCACTGCCATTCACTACAAATTCTTTCTCTTTCATTTTGATCTGATTTTTACAGAGAAGCCATGGCTGGAAGAGTGAAAGTCGAAGATCCAACTAGTCATTTTGCTTAAGGGAAGGAGGCAAAAGCTTTTTGTCTTATCAGATGATGTATGTCAATTGTGAAAAAAATGAAAAGAAAAGAATTTATTACATTCATGTGTTGGAGTGGAGAGTGAAATACAAGAAATGGAGAATAAAAAAATTAGAAAGGAAATTCAACTTGTAAGTTGTACCAGGGGCCAAATAAAAAAAATAAAAATAGGGAAGAATTTTGTCATATAGGTAGCCATTCAAAGATTAATATATTAATTTTCATAACTAAAATATGAACATTTTACTCATTTTATTAAAATATATTATTTTAATTACTACTGGTCTGACTTTGAGTTGACCCCCGATCTGACCCACTAACCCTTGAACCACTGTCTCAACCGGTTTAATAACCAGTCTAATTTTTAATACATTGACTGGAAGTGACATTCTTTATCATTGGAAGTGATATGCTAATGATGGAATCACTCGAGTAGTCACTCAAGTGATCTTCATTAAGTTTCAAAAATTCAAAGTGTATCACTATCCAGTGGAGTCCAGTGACTTGGCATCACTTGAGTGATCTACATTTAGTGGAAAAAATGAACAGTGTATCACTACAAGTGATATGAAAGTGATGTCCAATGATGAGGAACAACTTTCATCACCTGAATGCTTACTCATTGCGAAAATAAATAGAGCATCAATGCAAGTTATACGTGGTAGTAATAGCAAGTGATGAGTAATTGAACTTCATCATTCAAGTGACCTACATCATTTAACTCTAAATTTGGTAAATGACCTATTTCTAGAAAGCGCTTTAGGTCTAAATTTCAATGCAACAAAAAGCATTTCAAAATTCATTGTCTTCTGTAAGTTATAATATAAAGAATGACTACTAGTTTGGAACATGTGAAATTTGAGCATCCACTTTCAAAATTCATATCTATTTCATTTATAACTCTTTGAGCTTCATCTTAGTGTTGATGAATAGAATTTTGAGTCTTGTTCCATATACAATAAGTTTAACCTCAACAAATTTGTAGTTTAGAAGATATCTCCAAAATACCAAACATCTATCAGGCTGGAGGAAAACAAAGTAGAACATAGTATGTTGAGATTGAACATCATTCTAGTGAGTACTCGATTGAACCATGAAAAATTCACCTCCAGAGGTTCCACTTGAGTGATCACTCAAATGAAGTTGATTTAACTTTCATTTGATCATAGAGACCTCTAATATCAAATATAAGAACTTGAATCTTGATATTCCTATTAGATCTTACAAGTTTTTCTTTATTTAATTTTGTTTGTTCTTCCATTTGTTCATTTTCAATAATCCAATTCAATATCTTCTTTATTTTTTTGACTAATAAGATGCAAGTTATTATTTCTTCAAAATTTCTTTTTCTTCTTGAATATTCTTCATAATCTCAATTGATAACTTCTTCCTTTTCTTTGTCTAATATGATTAAAGTTCTTCTTTCTTCAATCATTCTTCTTCTTCGTCATCTTCTTGTTCTTCTTCTTTATCATTCTTAATAATCCAACTCAATTGCTTCCTTCTTTTCTTAACTTCCTCTCCCACTATTTGATAACTTCTTTCTTTAATAATCTTCTTATTCTTCCTCTTGATCATTCTCTATAACCCAAGTTGATATCATCTTTATTTTTTTAACTAATCTACAAGATATTTCACATTAAATATAGTAGTTGGTCAAAGTATAAGATAAATACATGATAAAAACTTTTTTCTCTTAATATTTGGCATCTATATTTGATATCATAAAAAATAATCATATCTAATACTTAAGAAATTACATAAAAATATTAAAGTTAGTAAAACTTTTGGCTATGTGGTCTATCACTGATCTGATTTATGATAGACCATAGCAGAACTTATGTTGAGATTGTGAGACTTATAATAGCACATGACAGATCGAGACAATTTGAATAGTGTGGTTTCTTTCCAACAAGTGCAATCACATGCCTGTATGTTAGCCTGCTTGAGCTTTTAACAACACATGATAGATTGAGATTCCTCTTTCTAGAGATAGATCATGTTAGGTGGTAGGCGCCATTTCGGTGCCTACCAACTTTGAATTTTTATTATTATTATTATAATATTATTTTATTATATTATTATTTTAATAAAAAAAATTCAAAGTTGGTAGGCGCCCATGAAGAGATAAGGGGGTTGCCATCATTTACTTACTCTATTATGCGACAATCTTAAAGTTTATTGCCAATACTAAGTTACGTAAAATTACTAAATATAAGTTATGCTATTGTTAATGATATAAATAAGTTAGTGTCACAATGTGGATGCTCATTAAACAATGTTGATGTGGTTGTTGAGGTTGATGGTCAAGGCAACTCACCTGGACAAGAAATATCACCCAAAGAAGATCATTCACCTCATGCTAATACTAAATAGGGCACTTAGAGAGCATAAAAATAATTTTAAGAAATTGATAGGAGTAATGTTTACAATGGTTGCATTACTTGATACAGGAAATAAAACAATTATATACAAGGAAATTTGGTTCTACTAAGAGCTTGCAATAACAAGAGGGAAGTGTCTCAATTGTTCGGTGAAGAACTTTACAAGATGCTTAAAGAATGTGGTTGTGATGTTGACAAAAAAAAATACCAAAATTTGTTGCTTTCTTATGAATAATGATGAAAAGCTTATGATTGCAATTCAATCTCCATCCTCAATAAGGAATCAAGTGTTAATGAAGATGTTTTATGGTTCTCAAAAGATGGTCTCTTGACTATTTATTATGATGACTTTTGAATATTTTAGTAAATACTTTTGAATGTTTTGGTAGATGCTAAAAAATATGGGTTTTAAGCATAATTAATAACTTTTTGTATGTTTTTTCATATGCTCTACATTATTTAAGCATGTATTGATGACTTGTTAGTAAGAACATTATCCCTTCAAGTACAAAATATTACCATGTCTTTGTCAAAAAAATATGGGTGAGATCAACTTGTATGTTGCTATATAAGGTTAAGCCTTTATGATAAATATATATTTTATAATTAAATAGGTATAGATTTTGAGATATATTTAAATAAATTTATGAACATTTTAGAGCTATTTAATTATCTTTTATATATTTTTCCTCTCTTAAATCAAATATAAGATAATAAGAGATTTTGATAGAAGATCTACTCATATCCTATTTTATATTTGCAGGAAATATTATTGTGAAATTTAGAAGGTGAAAAGTTATATATATATATATATATATATATATATATATATATATATATTGCAAGATAGATTACAAGAGGAGATATTATCTTGGATTAGAAAAGGATGAGAAGGCGTAGATCCTACGTTAAGAGCAATAGAAGAACTTCTTCAGCACAACGTGACATGTGAAGCAAGACATATTGGAAGATAATATATTCAATATTTTATATAATATAGTATATGGGATTTAAAAGAGAATTAGAAAGAGATCGTAGATGCCGCGTGAATTAAGGAAGAAAGAAGAAGCAAGACATACGACACACAAGTAAGGAGTCATGAAGTATATCATATGAAGAAGATGACCCTAACAGTAGAGACGAGAAGCAAAGTTAGATCAGAGAAGTTGATCGTGCAGGAGCCATAGCAACGGACGAGAGAGAGGAGGCTGCGATCGATTTGGGGAGGCTACTAAGGAGAGTTTGTGCTAGAGGATAAATTGTATTAGCACTCTGTTCCTTGACATTCTTCTTTCCCTTCAAAATCTGAACTCTGGAATGGTTTATTGCTGCTATTGTGATTTGATTTTGATGAACATGAGTGGCTAATTTTCACATGCTAGGAATTTCTTGAACCTATTTATGGATTGAACTATTTATTTACTTTCTTTTTGCCTTAAATGAAGTTTTTGTGTTGATTTTATCTTGCTCTTAATGCCTTTCAATGCTTGATCACCATTTAATTGTCTTGTTCATTTAAATTACTCTTGAGAAAGATAATTTAAGTGTAGAACTTAGGTAAAATCATGTTAGAGTTGAAGTTTAGGTAATAAACGGATAGTTTGTTAGTATCATAGAGATATAGTTACTAACTTAGCATTGTCAAATTAAGATTGGGGTCTAAAATTAGTCCTTATTAATTAATACAAGAGATTGATCAATTTATTAGGATAAATATTTGGTTTTGACTCGAGAGAGCATTATCGAATGTCTTTGAATCTTAGACAAATACATATCTTCGTTTATTTCTTATTGAGGGTAAATTAACTAGTTCATGAAATAGAAAGTGAATAGATAATCCTAGGTCTTTAATACTCGTGAAGTTAGGTTTGGTTTGTTTCCCATTATTTCCATTGGTTTCTTTAAAAAACTAAAACGAAAAAAAAATTGCTCAACCTAATGAAGAATATAATTGCTATAACTAGCTCAATTTTTCTTTCCTTAGTCCTCGTGGGAACGATCTTTTTATAATACTTGTGACCCGTACGCTTGTGGTAAAGCTAGACGGCTAACACTTTAATACACTTTAACTTTCACTAATTTTAAAGAGGAACAACCCAACGTGATGAACATTAGACATCATGGGGGAAGAATCAAGAACATGCCTTATACATGTGTTTCCACTATTATTAATAAAGCTTTTTGTCTTAGTCAAACAAGGCACAAGATTATTATTTGTTTTAATTGCCAATAGATAAAATTTTAATCGAATAAATAATTATTATTTGATCATTAATCAAATTTTAATCAACTTAATAAATTATATAGTTTAAATTAAGATATAAATTAATTTATATAGCATAGATATATAGAAGCTATGAACTAATAGTTAAAACCTCCCCTCTTCACCCCTTCTAAACTAAATAAAGGATAATTAAAAACTCATTCCCTTCCCCCCTTCCATCCTAACCAAATAAGGTAATATTAAAATCTCCCTTCCCTTCCCTTACCCTCCCCTCATACCAAACAGGCCCTTAAGAACTTTTGGAATTTGAAATTAGTCCATGTGTGCTAACTTGTCGTCCATTATCTATCTTGCAAAATGAATTCTTCTCAAGAGTCAAGATCCACTTTTTTTTGCCTACTAGAGAGGTATTTCATTAACCAATGCCATAACGCGAGAAAGTTACATGGCAACAAACAGCTTCAAAGCAACATAAGCAAAGACACAAAGTATATTAAATAGGAAAAAATAACAACTAATATCTAGAAAAGCAGAAAAAAAATCAGCCACCATCCCTTTCTGAAGTGCTCCCACAACCAGCATCAGAGGATGATCTTGACTTGTTAGCATTATTAGCTAGGATAAGTGACAAAAGGAAGTAGGGTAAATCAACCCACTCAATAGGGCACACCCCCTTACAAGCATCTGCAACAAGTTGATCTGTTGCACAATTCCCCTTTCAAGGAGTAAAGGATAAAAAGAACCTAGCTTGTGATGACAAAACAACCATAATATCTACTAAACTGCTTTGACAAAACCACTCACAAAGGTTTGGTTGACCTTTTGTTAATAATGTTACCAGAGTTTGGCAATTTTTCTCAAAAAACACATTAGCATTTCCCATGTCTTGAGATAGCATAAGTGCTCTCTTCAAAGCTAGCACTTCAGTCATGAAAACTGAGATTGACTTGACTTAATCCATAAAAGCCCATACCAATTATCCTTGAAAGTCACAACAAAGAATCATAGTTGATGTTGCACGACTTGACTTATTGAAGGAACCATCTATATTGGTTTTTAATATAGACTCAGATAGTGCTTCCCATTTTACTGAATGAGGGCCAATAGTAGAAGACACATATGTTAGTTTGGACAAATCATATGCTTCCCAAAATTTAGCAACTTAGCTCCTTGCTTGCTCAAAAATGTCACCTGGTTTTGGGTCTGCTTCATTGAACATTTTGTCATTCATAGCTTTCTAGATAAGCCATAGCAACCAACTAGTGAGTTTAATATCAAAGTCTAAGAAAGGGAGACGAGAGTATAGAAGACTTTCCCACTATACAGTAAAATTAATAACATTACCAACATCGGATTTGAAAGTTAAACCACTTCCAAACCAAACACTTTGAACCTATTGATAATGGAAAAATAAATGCTTTGTAGTTTCTGCATTATTATCATATAAGGGATAGGAGTTACCATGTCCTCTCTTCCTTTTAACCAGTAGGTCCCTCATTGCAATTGCATTAGATAGAATTCGCTAGAGAAAATTGATAATTCTTAGAAAAGATTTGAATTTCCAAGTTTTCTTCCACATATTACTTTTTATGCAAGAGGAGGCTATAGCTGTAGCATCACATGGGATCTGAGTTACCCTAGCCACATTATAGCCACATTTAAGTATATATGTTTTATTGATAGCAAGAGTCCAAACCAGTTTGTCTGCTTTAGATGTAAGAGGAAGAGCAATTGCAGTAATCTTATCATCTGCTATAACTCCAATGAGTTTTGTTAAATCCTATTGTTTATGATGTGCTGAGATGAGAAGATAGACCATGTAACACCCCAAATTTTGGGACCAAAAGCTTGAGATTAAGCGTAACTCAAGCAGACTACTAAGCCCCAGTTAGTAAGAGTCTCAAGAATGTAGAGAGATAGAAAGACTCTCGGGGACTATGTAATCCGGCCCTAGCGGGTAGAGGGCTCAGTATGTATAGATAATATGATTAAAGTGTCAGTGCAAATGTGCATAGGACACATTTATGGTACCATTTGGTTAGAAGAAAGACGCCACCCAGCTATGCCATGAGGTAAGGGATGGATTAGTCAAGCGAAATAAACTGATGTAGGTGTGCACATAGGATTTTTAGGGCAGACATGTGTACCCACTGTTTTAGAGTAGATATTGGTACATGGCACCATGCGGAGCCTACATACACAATCTAACCTGGTGTCATTTGACAGTCCCTGATATACCTGTTGCACTCCCGAGAAAAACCCGAGTAGAATCTTGAGTAGACACCAATAAAATAACTTTATTAAAGTAAGCAATGATGACTCATGTTGGCACAACTTTTATGTTGGCTTCTTAAGAAAGTGACACATGTCCTATAATAATTACATGTACTTTTTACTTTATGTGTTGGATTCACAAGAGAGTGACACTTGACCCTCATCATTGCACTTGCCTTTTACACTTTTGTGCTGGCACCCCCGGTAGATGCTACCTAGCACCTGAGTTAGGGGAATCCACTTATCTCAGGCCTCTCCTTTCCCTGACTAAAGTGATGACTAGAGAGAGAGAAAACAAGATCAAAGAGGACCTTTGGCATCTTATGATTTGATCACTTAACACTTAGCATCTTGAGATTAAAGCATAAGGATACTTGGCTAAAATCCAACATATCCCTCCCCTTTATTAAACATTTCATCCAGCTAAAGAAAGAGAAGGTAAAAATAGCCAAAAATCACAAGAAATTGGAAGAGGAGAGAAGAAGGGTAAATAGTAAAAATTACAGAGTTCCGGAGCTGATTTTTACCCCGAATCATCGTTTTTAGCCAGCAAGTTCTTAAGGAAACTTCATCTACTCACTGAGAACTTTATTTCTATGATCTCAGTTTTCTAATCCACTAGAGTTCCTCTGGAATTCTGAACCGGTTGTAAAATCACGAAGAGGTAAGCCTCGACTTGTTTTGAACTAAGTATATTAAGGTTTTGTTGAGTTTTTATATTTTTTTGATTTTTGTCCAGAACCAGAACCTAGAGTAAGAGTGTAATTTTGGTGTTTTTGAGGTTAGAAATAGATTCTACACGATTTTTTATGGGGATAGGTAGTGAACATGATTTGTGAAGGGTTTGAGAGAAAACCCAAAGATTGAAGTTGAAATAGTGTTGCTGCCAAATTTAATTTTTTAGAGGCAGTCTTCTTGTGATGAGTTTTTGAGTGATAAAATCTTATCCAATGGTCATAATAATTTTCAAAATTAAATTAGACATGATAAGCTTTAAATTGATAGGTAATATGTGTCATTTGGTTCTGTATATTAAGAGATATGAATTTTTGAAGTTAGTAGTTTCGAGATTATGTTTTTGGAAGTCAGATTAATTGTGGCGAATTTATGGAAAACTAAAATTTGACCAAAAATTATGAAACTTTCCAAATTTAAATTAGGAATCATAATCTTTAATTTTATATATAATATGTGTCATTTGAGTTTGTATATTGTGAGATATAAGTTGTTAAATTATGGGCATTGAATATGGAAAGAATCCTAAGACAAGGTTGTTTCTCGAGATTTTTGAAACTGTATTCTTATAATGGGTATCAAAAGATATTTTTTTTAAAAAAAGAGACTTAAATATCTTCACATGGGACTTTAAACCACCCCATTTAGAATTCTAGAGATTAAGTTATGAATTTTAGAAGTCAGGCCATTAAAACTAAGATGATTTTATGTCTGTAAGGGTAAAATGAGAATTTTGGAACTTTGCGTTTCTAGGTGGTAGTGGGATCCATTTTTTTCCACAAATTAGACTTAATAAGGGTCACCTAGGTCTTTGAACCACCTAATTTAGATATTTGTATAAAAAGATATGAATTTTCAAAATATGTTGAAACTTTTGCCAACTTTTGGAAATTGTCTGAAAATAAGAAAGTAATGACATTTAAGGTAATTTAGGGCAAGTATAGGCCTAAAGAATAGAGACAAGTCCCAGAGGCTAAAATATCCCATTGGACATTTCTTTTTCATGGCTTTAATGATATGTCCATTTATCTCGGGCCGTGAGAAGACAAAGAAGAGGCAGTAGAAGCAACTTCAGTGGTTGGAAGAAAAGGTACAAAAGGGGACTTGAAGACAAAAGGTCACTTACCCTACTTTTGTGTATTGATATGTATGCTTATGTGTTAATGTGCATGATTGCTTGTTGAATGATTGAAGCTCTGTTTTTCTATTGATGATATAGCCATATGTAAGAAATGTGAAGCATTAAGGATGCAGATATGTCATTATGTTAACATGAGCCTACATAAGGCAAGTATATCACGCACTAGCATTTATCTTACATTCATTGTTGATATTGTTTACTACTAAGATTCCCCTGAAACTCACCCTCCCCCAACCAACCATCTAGGCAGGTTAGCATAAGAAAGGAGTGCAGGACAATACACCGGGAGAAGAAGTTATGGATTAAGAGTTAAGGAATTACTATGTGTTGTTTCGTTATGTATTAACATTTTTTATGGTTAACTGTATAACCTACATGATGGATGAATTAAATTCTCTAAGCGCAATAAATGAACTAAGAGTGGGTAATCCCACAATATGAGCTTATTAGTTAAGTAAGCAAAGGAATTGCTAAGCCAAGAAAAACCTTGATAATAATTAATAGAATAATTGAAAAGTTAAAGTGAATACTAACCCCGTGAATAAAGTTAAATATTTTGGTAAAAATGGCTTTACCAAATGAATAACGACCCTATAAATTGAAAGAAAAATGGTCGGTACTGCTTTTGCAATGCAATATAAAGGGGTATAGGGACAAGTGTTACATTTGGTGGTATCAGGCAGAGATTCTGTCATTTGGCTAGTATGCTCTGATGATGATATGAGTAGTATCTGTGTTGAGGGATGACAATATAAAGTTAAGTATTGTATTGTTTGAGGGATGACAATATCAAATATTCAGTTTGTTTATGTTATTTCTTTACAACAAACTTTCCAGCATATTTGAAAATATTTTTGCTTTTTTCAATAGACTCAACAATTGGTTGAAAAAATCCTATGTAGAATTTGAAAATTAGTTTTACGAAAATCACAAGAAGAATTGGAACGTTTTACCTTAAGTTCATCTTGAGCTCTAGAGAGTGATTTTTCATATCCATCTATAATGAGCTCTTTTCGAGGATCCTCTCCTTCTTCATCATCAACTTCTAATTGTTCATGAACCATAGATGCGCGGGTTATAGTTTCACGTGAACTATCAACACTTTCAACTTCAACATATTTGTTAGAAGTATACATAGAATCAAGAGTGACCCAAATATCTTTGGTAGTAGAGTAAGCTTTAATCTTCTTAAAATCACTTTCAGTTAAAGTACTATACAAAATCTTCATTGCTCTAATATTCAAAGAAAACATTTTCTTCTCTTCTTCATCCAATCCTTTCTTAGTTTGAAATCAAAAGTATTTGTAAAAACATTCCACATATCAAAATCATATACTTTTATAAAACCAGTCATTCTAGCTTTCCAAAACCAAAAATCAATATCTTTTAAAAGATGTAGGATTGTATAATCAAAACCTTCTGAAAGTATAAATACCCAAAATCAGTCATTGCTAACTCTTAAGATAGTTAAGTCCTTTAAACAAGAGCCCAAGCTCTGATACCAAATGTTAGAACCGACTGACACTCAAGAGGGGGGTGAATTAGATGTATGATAAAAACTTATTAACTTTAAAATTATTTTTGCATCTTATCAAATCAATAAGTATGGAAGTATAAAATCTCAAGCAATTATGTAAATCACATATGCTGAAAATATGAGAGCTTACGGAAGAGAATATGCAAACTGTGATTTATCCTGGTTCAGTTCAATCCACGATGACCTACGTCCAATCCCTAAGCTCTTCCCAAGATTTTCAATCCACTATGTCCTTGTTTATTTGGGCACAAGGAAAGCCTTTACAACCTACAAGTTTAGCCAAGTACTTGTGTAGCCTACTACGGAGTTACTCCCCCTTACACACTGTAAGGTTTACTCCCTTTTACGGCAAGTCTTACAAGTAAAGCAATCTCAAAGACCTTTCTCTCCTGCTTACCCGTGCAAGACTTACGAGCAGCAACGTTCTCTACTGCTTGCACCTTGTAAGTCTTACCGAAAATTCTCTCTATAGCTTCCCCCTTAAGAAATTCAACCCTCTTAAGGTCATTGTACCTTGAGATCAACTCAAAAGTACAATTGTAAGTGTTTACAAACTCTCTTACAGAGTAGGTATGATAATTACTGAAGTACAAATAATATCACTCTTAAAGATACATGATACAGAAATCATAGAAGAACAGAGAGTGGCTGGACTAAAAAGGATCATGATATAAGCATTTTTGCATCATTGTGTTCTCATGTCTTATTCTCTTCTTTGAATACTTCCATATATATAGTTGAGTTATGGTAGATGACCGTAAGCATTCATCCGTTAGAGTCAATTGAGACTTCCAATATGTGTGATAATCCTTGTTTCATCACCTAGAAAATGCTTAATCACTAATATAATAAGGTGTTAGAGTGATTAGAAGAAAGAACAATAAGTTACACAATCATTCTAATGATTTTCAGAAGTTATGAAGCATTGCTGTATTTTCTAGGAAGTATTACTCGTGTGCTCAAAGGCATCACTCGAGTGATATGCTCCAACTCTCAAATCACCTTGCAAGTCGCTTGCAAAATCCTGCGAGTGACGCTTAATCACTCGAGAGGCAAAAACCATCACTTGAGTGATCTACTTCTAACTCTCAAATCACCTTGCGAGTCACTTGCAAATGCTTTATGAGTGACACTGAGTCACTCGAGTGCTTACCTAATAACTTGAGTGATCTTTTCCTTTACAGAATAGAAGTCAACTTCCAGTGGGCATAGCTTTTCAAATATAACTCCAAAATGTAAATGACCTATCCCCATAAATCTCCTTAAGTCTTCTTTTTATATGCCTCAAGTTTCATCTATATTGGATTTATGGTTGGAGATATATGTTCAAGATACTAAACCTGTTCTGAAATACAGTATTGACAATGAGTGACATCTTTCAAAATTCATATCTCTTTCATCTGAGCTTCTGTTGACTTGATCTTGGTGTTAGAATGACGTATTAGAAGTTTAGTTTTATAAGAATCAAGTTTCATCTCAATCAGAGTTGTGGTTTAAGAGATATGACCGAATTACCGACCCTCACTCTTTCTAAATGAAGAACATAGCAGAACATAGTGCATGTATAAATCGAGTTTTGGCTCCCAACTTGAGTTCTCTTTAATCTATATTCGAATGAAACCTGAACCAGAACTCTAATTCTTTCCTGAAAACTCAAGTTTACATTACAGCATCAGTTTTTGCCTTGGCTTCTGTGAACAACTTGCGAGAGTTAAGAACTAGACTCAAGTTCTCTTTATACCAAAACTTGAGTGCTCATGGTGAACTCGAGTACTTAGCCTGGTTGTCATGACTTCGTGTGTCTCTGCCAAAAACTCACAGTAGTTAACTTCCTGGACTCGAGTTTTCTTCAATGACAAACTCGAGTTTTTCTCCAAAACTATAGTTCCTCATATTTCTGACTTTGCTTCTAAAATTTTATGCAGATTATAACTCGAGTATTATGCTTAACTTGCGAGAGCTATCTGGAGTCTTTAGGAAAAACTCAAGTTATTTACCTAAACTCGAGTTCTTCAGTACGACTCGAGTGTATAAGATATTCTCCACTCACTGAGCTTGAATCTTGATATTCCTATTAGTTCTTTTTTCTTTAATTTCTTCTCTTCTTCTTGATTATTCTCCAAAAATCTTTTGATAACTTATTGCTTTCTTGATTAATGTCTTCAATCTCTTTCTTTTTCTTCCTCTTGATCAATCCACCTCAATAACTTTGTTCTTAATTATCTTCTTGATCATTCTCCATTATTCAACTTGATACCTTCTAATCTACACTAAATATAGTACTTAGTCAATATAGGAAATAAATATATTTTGTAAAATTTTTGCTCATGATATTTAGCATATATATTTGACATCATCAAAACTAATCATATCTAATATCAGTTTTCTAATCCGAGGTGTTTTGTGCTATATAGTTAGCTGGAGTTCTGTCAAAGTTCTGAACCGATTGTAGAATCGTGAAGAGGTTAGCCTCGGCTTCATTTTGAATTGACTATATTGAGGTTTTGTTGAGTTTTTCATATTTTTCTGATTTTTGTCCAGAACCAGAATCTGGAGAAAGAGTGTGATTTTGGTGTTTATGAGGTTAGAAATAGATTCTACACACAATTTTTTGTGGGAATAGGTAGTGAACATGATTTTTGAAGGGTTGGAGAGAGAACCCCAAAATTGAAGTTGAAATAGTGTTGCTGCCATATTTAGTTTTATGGAGGCAGTCTGCTTGTGATGAGTTTTTGAGTAATCAAATCTTGTCCAATGGCCATAATACATTCTAAAATTAAAGTAGCCATAATAAGCTTTAAATTGATAGGTAATATGTGTCATTTGGGTCAGTATATTAAGATATATGAATTTTTGAAGTTAGTTGTTGCCAGATTATGTTTCTAGAAGTCAAATTGTTTGTGGTGAATTTTTGGAAAACTAAAATTTGACAAAAAAGTATGAACATTTCCATATTTAAAGTAGGAATCATAATCGTTAATTTGATATATAATATGTGTCATTTGGGTTTGTATATTATGAGATGAGTTGTTAAATTGTGGGCATTGAATTTGGAAAGAATCCTAAGACAGGGTTGTTGCTTAAGGTTTTTGGAACTGTGTGCTCTTAATGGGCAGCAGAAGGTATTATTCCTTTAAAATAGACTTAAAAATATTCACATGGGACTTTAAACCACCCCATTTGGAAATATAGAGATTAAGTTATGAATTTTAGAATTCAAGCTATTAAAATTGGGATCATTCTATGGCAATAAGGGTAAAATGAGAATTCTGGAACTTTGCATTTCTAGGTGGTAGTGAGATCCATTTTTCCCATAAATTAGACTTAGTAAGGGTCACCTAGGTCTTTGAACCATCTAATTTGGATATTTTTATAAAAAGATATGAATTTTCACAGTTTGTTAAAAATTCTGCAAACTTTTAGAAATTGTGCGAAAATAAGAAAGTAATGACATTTAAGGTAATTTAGGACAAGTATGGGCCTAAAGAATAGAGACAAGTCTTAGAGGTTAAATTAGCCCATTGGACATTTATTTGTCATAGCCCTAATGATATGACCATTTATCTAGGGCCATAAGATAACAAAGAAGAGGCAGTGAAAGCAACTTTAGTAGTTAGAAGAAAAGGTACAAAAGGGTACTCAAAGACAAAAGGTAGTAAACTTACTCTACTTGCGTGTATTGATATGTATGCTTATGTGTTAATGTGCATGATTGATTTACCTGTCTATGTGTAACATAGTTGAATGATTGAAGCTCTATTTTCTATTAATGCTATAGTCATATGTAAGAAATGTAAAGCATTAAGCATGCAGATATGTCATTATGTTAACATGAGCCTACATAAGGCAAGAATATCATGCACTAGCATTTATCTTATATGCATTGTTGGTATGGTTTACTAGTGAGATTCTCCCAAATCTCACCCTCCCCCTACCAACCATCTAGGCAGTAAGTATAAGAAAGGAGTATAGGACGATGCACCGGGAGAAGAAGTTGCGGATAAAGAGTGTAGGAATTATTACGCATTGTTCTGTTATGTATTAACATTTTATGTGGTTAACTGTATAGCTTGCATGACAGATGAATTGAATTCTCTAAGAGCGATAAATGAACTAGGAGTGGGTAATCGCACAGTACGAGCCTATTAGTTAAGTAAGCAGAGGAATTGATAAGTCGAGAAAAACATGGATAATAATAAATAGAAGAATTAAAAAGTTAAAGTAAATAGTAACCCCGTGAATAAAGTTAAATATTCTGATAAAAATGGCTTTACCAAATGAATAGCGATCCCGTGAATTGGAAGAAAAATGGTCGGTAATGCTTTTGCAATGCAATATAAAGAGGTCAAGGGACGGGTGTGACAGACCATGTCATCAAATGACCTTAAATCTTCCCTATCAACCTCAAGCTTGGAAGAGGGAATATGAGGAGTCCAATTGTCTTTCCAAATGCGAGTAGTTTGTTCATGCCCGTTTAGTCAAGATCTGTCAAACCCCTTATTATTTTGACATTTATCATAGTATTATCGCGTAGGTCCAAAAGCATACAGAAATCGTACAAATATACTGTTATAACATCCTTGATTACATTACAAAAATTTCCCACAAGGCTTGTACAAATTCCAATATAAATCCCAAAAAAAATAAAAAAAACTAAGAGATAACCAACAAAATTCCTTACTCTGCTCTGGACCTTCTGTTTCCTATATTCTCTATTATGCCTTCCGAGCCGTTTCTTCAAACTGAGTAAATTTATGAATTTATGGAAACGAGTGAGATTCAAAAGAATCTCAGTAGTAAAAGTATATCAATCATTTAAAATGTGAAAAGTAAATGTTCAATATAGCATTTATCATGATGCAGCAATCAAAATGCCAACGCCTATCTGACAATGCTCAGGAACGAAATGATGATTTTGTCTGGATCAAAATGATCATCCGTTCCTAATCTACAATATCATATCTCATACATAGGAATTCACCTATGTAATGTGATCACATAACAACTTGGAGCAGGCCTATACCTGTCCGTACATATCATATCTTAGAGAAGGCCAATATCTATCCATACATACCAAGCCACTCAACTGGGTCCACCTGGCCACATGGTACCCTAAAGGTTCTATGGGGTCGTTTAACTCATCACCTACACCCAGAGAGTTTCAACACCACAAGAAATACGTTGAACATATCATGGAAATCATTGCATATTAATATTGACATAGTATATGAAAGATAAAGTTACTACCTTGTTGCCTTTTCTTCTTTAATGTAACCATCTTCATAGGTCCAGCTATGCAGATATCGAATCCTAAAATTAACCAAAATAGTTACAATTAAGCTACTATTTAAGTCTATTCTGCCTTAAAACTTATAACTTTAGCATTTCCTTCAAAATCATAAAATTTACCAAAATGCCACTGAGGACCCGATCCGGCCCCGGTATTTTATACTTTTTCAAAAATTACAACTTAAGCACATTCTACATATTTTCACATGTACATCTCATATTTGACTTCAGATCAGATCAATTCCAACTCAAATTACAGTTTTGAACTTAACAGCCCAACTTGGGGTTTTAGGGGCAAATTCGTCATTTCACAATCCGGGGCTTTTCACACTTCGCACTCAACATGAACCCTACATAATTTTCCCTTTTAAACACCATAGAACTATTAGAATTATGAAATTTTAGCTCCTTCCCCTATTTCTAGCCTTGGATGAAACTTTCAAAAAGTTTAGAAAAATTGGATTTTTCTTGGTTTTAATCCTCAATCCACCTTGTTAACACTGTTTTCATTGGTTTATTCATTCAATCACTATTTCAACATAATCAATGGAAATTCAGGCATAATTTCCCCTTAGAAAATAGACATCCCAAATTTACAAATATACCATAAACAACTCAAAATCCAGCCAGAATACACTTATAACTTAGTTATTGGTAAAAATCTCAGAGTTTGAGTAACTTACCTCACTTCTTCGTCTTCCTTTCCACTTGGATGAAACTTTACCCCTTCCTCCTTAACGTTTTTGCTGATTATATAGCTAATTCAAGAAGGTATGGAGGTTTAGGAGAGGTGTCCAATACTATAACATAATATTGTGCAAAGATATCGGCATACTTACTGTATAATTGAACTCTGCACTTCCCTTCTTCCTCCTCCTCTCCTTCCTTCCTTTCTCTCTTCTTTCTCTCTTCCTTCTCTTCTTTTTCCTTCACTTTGGCCGCCCTAAGGCCTTAAGTAAGCAAATGGTAGAAATTTTTGGAGTTTTATAGTGCCTTGTGGTGTCATATTCTCATTGGTCCTTAATTATTTTATTGCACATGTGGTAATATTATTACATATTTAATTATATAATATTTGTGCATGCTCCATATGTCCCCCTTTTCTTCATTTATTGAATAAAATTTTTAGATTATATTTATTTGGTCAACATGACCATTTTCCCTTACAATTTCTTCCATTTTATATTTGAGAAAATTCGTAGAATTATCACCAAACTTTGAAAATTCATATCTAATTATGTAGATATCAAATTGAGATTCTTATAAAGCCTATATGACCCTTATTAAGTCTAAATTTCGGTAAAAATATAACATTTAGCCAATTTAAAGCTCACCATTCCCAGAAGTTTTATTTTTGAAGTCTCCTCCAGAAAAATGTCAAATTCGCTTGAAACAATTCAAAAATTCATTTCTCCTTGTAGGAAACTCCAAAAATTTCATATGACCTATCAAATTAAATTTTATCATGTCTACTTTAATTCTGGAAAGTTTCAGGATTGTTTGAGGTCATTTACTAATTTAAAAGTGTCACACAATCCAACTGCCTCAACAAGAAATTCACCAACTATCTTGTATAACAATTATTTTGTCATATGTGACCATATTGACTTTGCTTTGCCACTTAGCATGTTCTTTTAGTATGAAATACCATAATAGCTACATGATACTTAACGATAAAATGTTGGGACATTACAATTCTTCCCCCATCAATAAAATTTCGTCCTAGAAATTTTATTATACAAGCATATTCATAAACTCCGGATACCACTTCTGCATGTCTTCTTCCATCTCCCACATAGATTCCCTTGAGGACAATCCTTTTCATACCACTTTTACAAATGGTATTGTCTTGTGCCTGAGCTATTTGTCTTATCGATCAATAATTTGTTCCAGCTCCACCTTAAAAGTAAGTTGATCTTACACATCAATATTATCATATTCCAGAACATGTTCTGGATTTGGCTGATATTTCTTCAATTGGAAAACATGGAAAATGTCATGCAGATGACTCAAATTTGGGGATAAAGCTATCCGATAAGCTACTAGTCGAAATTCTTGATAGAATTTCAAATGGTCCGACATACCTAAGACTCAATTCCCAATATTATTTAGTTATTATCAAAACAACTTCCTTGGTTTTGTTGGTTCAATACCATATTAGAGCTTTTACTCCTTGTAAGTTTGCACACCATGTTTCATTGTATCTAACTTCGGCTCGTCATAATCTGAATATTTCTTAATTTGCCAGCCTAAGGACACATTGGTAAAATAGTTTTTATGGCTTTTGGACTTCCAATCCAATATCTATATTGAATGCATATCAAGATTTATAACTTTTGATACAATCTTACCACTTTCTAAGTGCGTCTCAAATTTCAATCATTGCTTTCCAGTCATTTATACGTCTATATATTGTTTACAAAACATGCAAAAATAACTTGTTCAGTGACAATCAACTTATTAACTTTAGCAATCATATGACACATAGTACATCAATAATCGTAAAACACATCGCTCGTCTATCACTAAATACCCATAAGGTCTTATAATCCGGGTAATTTTCCAAGCAAATCATGCTTAGGAATCTTATCACTTTGGAACTTATTGTTACATCACCCTCTGATGTTACAAACTTTTGAGATACTGTTTATATTTTCTTACATTGGGTTAATTTCTGAAATTCATTCTTCGAGTCATTACTCAAGTTTTCAAGATTTGGGCTACACTATAGGTTTTACGACCTTGCCCTGTTTGCTTAAAAGTCTTATAGCCTTTAGACATACTGGCCCAATAGGGCTTACTACTTACTGTATTTTTCCAACACTTACATGCTTAAAAATGAACTCATACATACCCAGCCACTTCATTAAATATGGAAACAAAGTTCCTTGATCTCCACTTTTATCATTCAAGGCGTCCGCAATCACACTAACACTTCTTGGACAATATTTAATTTCCAGATTAAAATCGTTAAGCAACTCTTTTTATAAGTGCTATCTCATGTTTAACTCTTTATGATCACATAGTTAAAAAACATAGCCGTAGAACAATATCTCCAGTTCCCCCACACACAAATAGTTGTTACTATCTCAAAATTATACGTAGGATATTTTAGTCTGTAAGACTCCAGCTGACGAGAGGTTCATACCACAATGTCATCCTGCTACATCATGATATATTTTAACTCTTTCTTATTCATATTAACACAGACCACATAGGTCAATTACAAATCAAGACCACACAGGTCAATTGCAAATCAAGACCACATAGGTCAATAATAACTTAAGACCATTTAGGTCAATAGTTTCATCAATTCCTCTCTCAGCCTTATGAAGCTCTTCTCACAACTATCATCCCACATAGAGTGTGGTGTTATCACATTAGCCTTATCAAAGGCAAAACAATACTGGAGAAATACTAAACAACTCATTCACAATAATCATCAAAATCCAGAAAACTACAATTTCATGGCCTTTTCCGGTTCAGTACTGCTTCCACTTTATTGGGATCCAATATATCCCCTTCTTGTGCAACTACATGGCTCATAAACTTAATTTTTGGAAGCCAAATTCACATTAGCATAGAGTTGCTTATTTTACAATGGGCTCAGCACTGCTTTCAAACATTTTTTGTGCCTTATCTTGCTTAGCAATTACACAAGACATCATTGATTCTTATTTATTCACAAGACCCAATCGGTCAAATTCAACATTCATAGGACATATAGTCCTTTGTAACATCTCTCTAATCTCATAGTCTATTTTATTTTAGCTTTCCAGCTATCTTACACAATATGGTATGATTGCCTATAACTCTGGAGCTTCCACCTTCTTAGTTTTTCCAAAGAACACTAGAGTCCCACATAGTGAAATATTCACTTATCAATTCCGTCTCGTAATCGGAAATCATACCATATAAAATTTTGGCATTGCTTCCTACTTTAATTTAATTATAATCGTCGTTCCCCTTTATGGAGGTATCTCATTGATTCTTTCTAAAATATTACAAGGGATCCGTTTATTGTCGAAATACTCCCAAGTGCTACTCCAGCCCTTAATCGCTTGGAGCAAAGCATTATGTTCTTATAATCATCCTTATACAAATATCCCTCAACCTTAACTGCTGGAAGAAAATTTAAGATTAACATATGATTTGTGGATTAGGTTAAACACCTTTTCTTCCACGATCTAGTAAAACATCGTCATCATCAGCCAATCATTACTAGAAATTACTTTTCAATTCATATTATTATAAACTAATCAGATTCATCACCAATGCTTGTCCTTTGGAATTTATCACATGTAATACCTTATTCTTATAGCCCTAGTAAATGCAAATGAGCAGTGAAATCATTAGTGAGACCAGGATTCGAACCTAGATTACTCAACTCTTGAAAATGTTCAAAAATCACCAATCTCAACTCAGGAGTTGAACCTAGGGTTGAGAGGGGTTTTCATAGGGTAAAAAAATATTTCAATTATTCCTATGAGATTTCACTATGTCACCAACCCTCAACGGCTCTTAACTTCATTGTATCAGAGTATGCGAGCGTTTTACCTTTAATTTAATTAGAGCGGTTCTCTTAGAGTTGTTCTTTGCTAAACTTCATTCATACATCCATACACATACATATCAAATGTATAATCACAAAATATCAAATGTTTACACCAAATACAAAAGGTAGTGCCTTGCACTACGATCCACCCTTCACCTTCGGAGTTCCTCCTTGCATATCTCCAAGCATTCTCCACCTATCTAAATGGTTGGTTTGGGGAGAGTGAGATTCGAAGGAATCTCAGTAGCAAACATTACCACTATGCATGCCAGATATATATGAATGTATGGCATACTTACCTACACTATTTCATACCAACATAATGACATGTACATGCTCGATGTTATGACATACATATGGCCATAGCACAAATATAACAAAGCTTCAACCAATCATATATGTTCTACACAAATAGGTAAAGCAATCACATAATCAATGCAAGACATACATATCACATACATGCAGAAAAGGTAAGTTCACTACCTCTCAGACTTTATGTCCTTCTCTTCTTGTCCCTTAATCCACCAATCATTGCTTCTTCTTTGTCACTTCATGGCCCTAGGTAAGTGATAACATCATTAGAGCCATGAAAAGTAAATGCTCAATGTTCCACATTAGCCCTAAAGGCTTACTTTCACCCTTGGAGTTCATACCAATTACATTTGTGCCATTAAGTCTTAAATTCGCATAAGACATAAAGCTGACAAATTTTTTACCAAACTTTGAAAAATCATAATTAATTATATGGAACTCCAATTGAGGTGGTTCAAAGGCCTATGTGACTTCTATCAAGTCTAATTTACATTAAAAATCATTAATCTTGCAGTAATCATACCCACAAGTCCATATTTCATGCTTCACTGCCCCAAAACAGCTTTCAGATTCAATGTCCAAATGTCACAAATCATGAATAATTCTACAAAAATTTAATTGGACTGATTTCAAAGCCTAAATGGATCTCTTTAAATATAAACTTAAGGAAAAATAGTTAGGTTTTTCCAATGTAGACAAATAATTCCCAAAAATTCATCTTAGGCCACTGTTCCCGATTGCTTTCCAGATTACAGGGCATAAATTCAAAAATCCACAATTAATTCTAGAAAACTCCAAATTGAGTGGTTCTAAATTCTATGTAAATATATTTCATTATATTTTTACATAAAAATTAAAAATTCCAGTTATCACAGCCACAACATTCCCAGAATTTCTCCAAACTTAACCTATCCAGATTACATTCCAGAAACATGATACAAGTTCACAAATTCATTTCTAAATCCATAAAAATATAATTGAGGTGTTTCCAAGTCCTAATTGAGCATTATTAAGTTTAATTTAAATAAAAATATATATCCATTAGCTATATATACACACATTAATACATTATTTCAACTTTCTACACATTATTCCAGAAATTCCAGTTTTGCATGACCTGACTTCAAAAACGCAGAATTTCTAGGACACAAGTCCAAATGACCATTATGACCTATCCAATTAAAGGTCTTTGTGTCTAATTTTCAACTGGAGAATTTAAGAATTTTCAAACAAGTTTTACCCATTCAATTATCACACACAGTGACAAGGCTCCAGACAGGAAGATTAACACTATGAACACATATGCTTCATAAATTCCCAAATTCATATACAAGCATCTAAAAATCATGAACACTTGTATACCTACACAATTTTGCCTCCTAAAGCCAATGGAATCATCAAAAATCATCAAATTCAAACTCCTCTTCCACAACAACACAGCACAGAAAAATCAAAGTTCTCGGGAAGAGTTTATCGGTTTCCTGTTTTCTTTACCTTAATCTCTTCCTTTCTACTTCTAATCAAATGATTAGATATTTAGACATCCATATGACATTTTTTAGCCATTAAAAAAATCCTTTAAAACCAGCTATGAACAGTACCCAACCTTCTCATAACTCATCCAAACAACAAATCAATCAGTTAAAAAGGAAGCTTACGCTTACCTCTACCTGTTTTCGCAAACGGTTCAGAATTCTGGCAATACTCCGGCAGGTGAGACTTCACCAACCACCTCCAAATGAAAAATCCAAAACCATAGAAATGAAGCTTGCGATGAGTAGAAGAAGGTTCGTGAAGGGCATTTTGAGAGAAGACGCCGATTCGGTAGTGTTTCAGAGGCTGGAAGTTTATCTCTCTTCTCCCTCCATTTTTGTCAAGCTTCTTTCTCTCTCTTATTTCTTTTTTCTACTTGAAAATGAAGAAAGAAGATGATGTTTTAATGGTTAAATGAGGTGTTAAAATAGCTTGCCATGTGTCAGCTTCTGATTGGCCCAAAATTCTTATTTTTTGCATATATGCTTGATTTGGCAGAATTTCCATTAAACTTTAAAAATTCATATCTAATTGTACAAATGTCCAATTTGGGTGGTTCTAAAGGCTATACGACCCTCATTGAGTCTAGTTTTAAGAAAAAAAATATAATCTTTGGCTAATTAGAAGTTCACTCTTCCCAAAATTTTAATCTTTGAATGTTGTCCCAGAAAATAATTAATTTGACTGGGCTAACTTCAAAAATTCATTTCTCTTGGTGTAAACTTCCAAATGAGTTATATGATCTATCAAATTAAATATTGATAAGTCTAATTTCATTATGTAAATTTTCATAATTTTTGGACATTATTTGCCCCTTGAAATCTGCCACACAAACACGACTGTCACATCAGGAATTTCACCAATAGCAACAATACTTTGTATTCCACTTCAGTATGTTGTGTGTGACTTCCAATCACTTCGTTTTGTTATTCCCCAAAATTTTTAGCTCACCATTATAATTCCTTTTAATATTTAAGGATATAAAGGAATTTTAAGAAATAATATCATACCTCACTATGACATTTACTAAACAGGGGGTCAAGTAGTCCACTTAATCTAGGCTAAATCTCAAGCCTTTAATCTCAAAAATTGGGATATTACATCACACATTTCATAACATTAACTCAATGGTTCTAACGCCCGTAGGTATGGACATAACTATATCATGGAGTAGCCATTGTATACTCAGGGTAGCTATCTCTCTTAATCATATGCCATCAAGGAAGTACTAACATCTAATTCACACCGTACTCGCACAGAATTTCCAATAGGTAGATTTGTACTTAAGTCAACTCTAGAGACTCCCCGGCTTCTTTTTGTGTCATCACAAACTCTACTCTGAGTTTTTCTGCCTCAGCTCCTCTATTCATTATCGCCATGGACCGTTATTGGTCTAATGCCCCAATCATTGACAATATAGCAAATTAATAATCTAGCTAAAGTGCTACATGGCTTTCCAAATAATTGGCTAATTATAATACCAACAGGGTTTGTTCCTTTTTGTCGTTGCTCGTATCCCCATTAGTAAGTTACTTCTGATAATTCAATGTTATTCCACTGCTTTATTTGATTCAACATTTTTTTAAAGACCAATTCCTTCTCTAGTTTTGGTCTCGATCTTTGTATCATCATATCTGCTCTTACTCCTTATCATCCACAGGTGTATTAACAGTTGATGCTAATCTGAAATAAGGCATGAACACAAGCCTTAGATGCCCTTGCTTACTTGAGAGTTGCAGTCTCCTGAGTCCTGTGGGTTATGGGCCCACTATGCTTATATTGCACAAGTCTAATACAATCTTGGGGATTTCCTCGACTCTTGTTGTCCGTATCTCTTTAATATGGTATAGAGATATGAATCAAAATCTTAGACACTTGTAGGAGTACAAGGTGTTGGACCTACCTGCTATGAGAAAGCTGCATGGATTAAGTCATAAGCTTATCTCATGTATAACCATGTCACAATACCCTTTGACCTGAGATCATCATGGTTTCCTACATGAGAGTGGCTAATCTTTGACCGAGTCAAAGTCACCTTTGACCGGGTGATGATAAAGGCTTTGAGCGGGCTTAGTGGTTTTCATGCAAAGGAATGTGAATGATCAAGATGGGATTTGTCCCTCACATTAGTAGAGATATTACTGGGCCCCTCAATGAGTGAATCTGCGAAATGTATGGCCATACTGTGATGGAAAGGAGTTTCCATTTCAGGAATCAGGAAAGTGATGGTCAGGAACAGGAGGATGACACTATCCATGCCTCATCCTTGACCAAAATATCGTGTGACAAAAGGGATGTGACATGGTTGTATAATAGGTTGTATCGTATCATCGATCCTCATGTGAATTGGGTAGTCGTAATGTCTTGCTAGAGGCCGCTTGTGACTTATAGGCTAGAGAAGTTATTGGTCCACTGCCAACTCCATGTGGGCCTACAGGTCGCACACAAGAATAGTCCAACATGAGCAATAATGTCCAGATTCATTGAATCTAAGATGTGTCTAAGATTCAGTTAATACAATATTTAATCTAGGGTGGATGAATTATATATATATATATATATATATATATATATAATATAAATTTGAAAATAATAATAATATTATTATTATATATAATAGATAATAATATTATTATGAGGTGTTAGTTTTATATTTAATTTATTTGATAAATTAAATAAAGCTAATATAGATATCATATCTCATATTTAATTTATAAAGATAAATTAAATCAGTTGGCTCTTTATTCAAATTAAATAAATAGTTTAGATTAAATCTTTTGGATATATTTAATTAAATCAAATTTATTTAATTTAATTTGAATTTCAAAATTAATTAAGATTAATTTTGAAAATCTAATACAGCCTACATAAGTTATAAGACCTAGGGTTAGAGAACCCTAGCCGTCGATAGAGTGAGACGTATTAGAGAGCGGCAAGAGAAAACCCTAGAGAGGAATTTTTGGAGGCGCTAGCACATTTCCGGTATTGGGGTCCTATTCGTGTGGATACCGGTAAAGGGAGCTGGTTCGTACGGTTGGCTCCTAAAGATCGAACAAGACGCAAAATGAAAAATGTACGATTCTAACTACTCTATTTAAATGTCGTTGATAGATCTATGTTCAGGATTCAAGAATTTAAATGGTTAATTTCTTCCGCTGCGTGTACGAATCCCAACAATACCATCTTCAACTGCTTCCGAACCTCGATACCCCTGGATTGCCCTTCATCTGTTTAGTCGAGTCACCTATCTCCGGGTGTCTAAATATTATGTATAAATGATTTATAAATACCATTGTATATAACCCAATACGTACTTGATTATATGCTCCATACAGCTATTATATGGAATCCACTTTATAAGGTTGCTCCTTCTCCGTGCCCGAAATGCAGTGCTGTAGAAAAACTCCCATATCATGGAGATCTGATCTTCGTATAGAAACTCTATATTGTATGATCCCCGCTCCTAATGCAATGTATTGATATCTTGCACTTATTGTACATATGGGGGATTGGAAAATCTTGAACCGAGAGCGCCCAAAAACATACTTCTGATACATCTTCTCAACTCTTGATATGGTTGCAGGTCATATATTGTGTATATAGGTTCTATTGTAGGACTGGGAACCTTGTATGAATTCAACTTCATTCCACAGTCAAAGGTTATTTTGTATCATCCGCAGTTGGCTTGACTGTTGATCCTAGTCTTGGATGGGGCTTGTATCCTTTGCCATAACTACCTCCTTGGAGCCCACAACTTCTTGAAGCCACTCATAAATTAATATATTCGTCCTAATTGCCTTTCAGATATCCCCAAATTTTTGGGAAATTTTTTCACAGATAACAGTGATTTGTTCCTTTTCACCCTATTCCGTTCGTTTTTCTCCTTATAACATAATCAAGATTATATCAGTATACTATTCTGCATTGCCAAAACCACATGCTCTGATATCAAAAATGTCAAACCCCTTATTATTTTGACATTTATAAGAGTATTATCGCGCAGTTCAAAAAGCATACAGAAAACATACAAATATATGATATAGCATTCTTGATTACATTACAGAAATTTCCCACAAGGCTTGTACAAATTCCAATACAAATCTCAGATACAATAAAAAACTAAGAGATAACCAACAAAATTCCTTGCTCTGCTCTGGACCTTCTATTTCCGATATTCTCTATTATGCCTTCCGAGCCGTTTCTTCTAACTGAGTAAATTTATGAATTTATGGAAACGGGTGAGATTCAAAAGAATCTCAGTAGTAACAATATATCAATCATATAAAATGTGAAAAGTAAATGTGCAATTCAGCATTTATCATGATGCAGCAATCAAAATGCCAATGCCTATATGACAATGCTCAGGAACGAAATGATGATTTTATCCTGATCAAAATGATCATTCGTTCCTAATTTACAATATCATATCTCGTACATAGGAATTCAACACGGAATTCACCTATGTAATGTAATCACATAACAACTTTGAGCAGGCCTATACCTATCCATACATAGCATATCTTGGAGCAGGCCAATACCTGTCCATACATATTAAGCCACTCAACTAGGTCCACCTGGCCACATGGCACCCTAAAGGTTCCATGGGGTGGTTTAACTCATCACCTACACCTAGAGAGTTTCAACACCACAAGCAATACATTGAACAGATCATGGAAATCATTGCATATTAATATTTACATAGTATATGAAAGATAAAGTTACTACCTTGTTGCCTTTCCTTCTTTAATGTAACCGTCTTTGTAGGTCCAGCTATGCAGATATCGAATCCTAAAATTAACCAAAATAGTTGCAATTAAGCTACTATTTAAGTCTATTCCACCTTGAAACTTATAACTTTAGCATTTCTTTCAAAATCACAAAATTTACCAAAATGCCCCTCGGGACCCGATTCGGCCCGGTATTTTGTACTTTTTCAAAAATTACAACTTAAGCACATTCTACATATTTTCACATGTACATCTCATATTTGACTTCATATCAGATCAATTCCAACTCAAATTACAATTTTGCCCTTAACAGCCCAACCTGGGGTTTTAGGAGCAAATTCGTCATTTCACAATCTGAGGTTTTTCACACTTCGCACGCTACATGAACCCTACATAAATTTCCCTTTTAAACACCATAGAACCATTAGAATTATTAAATTTCAGCTCCTTCCCCTATTTCTAGCCTTGGATGAAACTTTCAAAAAGTTTGAGAAAATTAGATTTTTCTTGGTTTTAATCCTTAATCCACCTTGTTAACACTGTTTTCCATTGGTTTATTCATTCAATAACTATTTGAACATAATCAATGAAAATTTGGGCAGCATTTCCTCTTAGAAAATGGACATCCCAAATTTACAAAAACACCAGAAACAACTCAAAATCCAGCTAGAATACAGTTATAACTCAGTTATTAATAAAAATCTCAGAGTTTGAGTAACCTACCTCACTTCTTCATCTTCCTTTCCACTTGGCTGAAACTTTACCCCTTCCTCCATGAATTTTTTGCTGATTATATAGCTAATTAAAGAAGGTATGGAGGTTTAGAAGAGGTTTCCAATACTATAACACAAGATCGTGCAAAGATTTCGGCATACTTACTGTATATCAGAACTCTGCACTTCCCTTATTCCTCCTCCTCTTCTCTCTTCTTTCTCTCTTCCTTTTCTTCTTTTTCCTTCACTTTGGCCGACCTAAGGCCTTAAGTAAGCAAATGGTAGAAATTTGTGGAGTTTTCTAGTGCCTTGTGGTGTTATATTCTCATTGGTCCTTAACTATTTTATTGCACATGTGGTAATATTATTACATATTTAATTATATAATATTTTTTCATGCTCCATCTATCCCCATTTTCTTCATTTATTGAATAAAATTTTCAGATTATATTTATTTGGTCAAAATAACCATTTTGCCCTTGAAATTTCTTCCACTTTCGCAACATTTGAGAAAATTCGTAGAATTATCATCAAACTTTGAAAATTCATATCTAATTATGTAGATATCAAATTGGGATGGTTACAAAGTATATGTGACCCTTATTAAGTCTAATATTAGTTAAAAATATAAATTTCAGCCAATTGGAATCTCACCATTCCCAAAAGTTTTATTTTTGAAGTATGCTCCTGAAAAAATGTCAAATTAGCTGGGCAAAATTCAAAAATTCATTTCTCTTTGTAGAGAACTCCAAAAATTTCATATAACCTATCAAATTAAATCTTATCATGTCTACTTTAATTATAAAAAATTTCATAATTTTTTGAGGTCATTTACTAATTTAAAAGTGTCACACTATCCGACTGCCTCAACAAAAAATTCACCAACTATCTTTTATAACAACTATTTTGTCATGTGTGACCATATTGGCTTTGCTTTGCTACATAGCATGGTCTTTTACTATGAAATACCATAATAGCTACATGATACCTAATGATAAAATTTTGGGACATTACAAGATCCGCTTTTGAAACCCCTTAATATTGTATATATGAACTCTGGACTTCCCTTCCTCCTCCTCCTCCTCCTCTTCCTCTCTTTCTCTCTTCCTTCTCTTCTTTTTCCTTCACTTTGGCCGACCTAAGGCCTTAAGTAAGCAAATGGTAGAAATTTGTGGAGTTTTCTAGTGCCTTGTGGTGTTATATTCTCATTGGTCCTTAATTATTTTATTGCACATGTGGTAATACTATTACATATTTAATTATATAATATTTTTGCATGCTCCATCTATCCCCATTTTCTACATTTATTGAATAAAATTTTCAGATTATATTTATTTGGTCAAAATAACCATTTGGCCCTTGAAATTTCTTCCATTTTCGCAGCATTTGAGAAAATTCGTAGAATTATCATCAAAATTTGAAAATTCATATCTAATTATGTAGAAATAAAATTGGGATTGTTACAAAGCCTATGTGACCCTTATTAAGTCTAATATTAGGTAAAAATATAAAATTTAGCCAATTGAAATCTCACCATTCCCAAAAGTTTAATTTTTGAAGTATACTCCTGAAAAATGTCAAATTAGCTGGAAAAAATTCAAAAATTCATTTCTCCTTGTAGACAACTCCAAAAATTTCATATGACCTATAAAATTAAATATTATCATGTCTAATTTAATTATAAAAAATTTCATAATTTTTTGAGGTCATTTACTAATTTAAAAGTGCCACACTATCCGACTGCCTCAACAAACAATTGACCAACTATCTTTTATAACAACTATTTTGTCATGTGTGACCATATTGGCTTTGCTTTGCTACATAGCATGTTCTTTTACTATGAAATACCATAATAGCTACATGATACCTAATGATAAAATTTTGGGACATTACAAGATCCCCTTTTGAAACCCCTTAATATTGTATATATGAACTCTGGACTTCCCTTCCTCCTCCTCCTTCTCCTCTTCCTCTCTTTCTCTCTTCCTTCTCTTCTTTTTCCTTCACTTTGGCCGACCTAAGGCCTTAAGTAAGCAAATGGTAGAAATTTGTGGAGTTTTCTAGTGCCTTGTGGTGTTATATTCTCATTGGTCCTTAATTATTTTATTGCACATGTGGTAATACTATTACATATTTAATTATATAATATTTTTGCATGCTCCATCTATCCCCATTTTCTACATTTATTGAATAAAATTTTCAGATTATATTTATTTGGTCAAAATAACCATTTGGCCCTTGAAATTTCTTCCATTTTCGCAACATTTGAGAAAATTCGTAGAATTATCATCAAACTTTGAAAATTCATATCTAATTATGTAGATATCAAATTGGGATGGTTACAAAGCATATGTGACCCTTATTAAGTCTAATATTAGGTAAAAATATAAATTTTAGCCAATTGGAATCTCACCATTCCCAAAAGTTTTATTTTTGAAGTATGCTCCTGAAAAATGTCAAATTAGCTGGGAAAAATTCAAAAATTCATTTCTCCTTGTAGACAACTCCAAAAATTTCATATGACCTATAAAATTAAATATTATCATGTCTAATTTAATTATAAAAAATTTCATAATTTTTGGAGGTCATTTACTAATTTAAAAGTGTCACACTATCCGACTGCCTCAACAAAAAATTCACCAACTATCTTTTATAACAACTATTTTGTCATGTGTGACCATATTGGCTTTGCTTTGCTACATAGCATGTTCTTTTACTATGAAATACCATAATAGCTACATGATACCTAATGATAAAATTTTGGGACATTACAAGATCCCCTTTTGAAACCCCTTAATATTGTATATATGAACTCTGGACTTCCCTTCCTCCTCCTCCTCCTCCTCCTCCTCCTCTCTTTCTCTCTTCCTTCTCTTCTTTTTCCTTCATTTTTGCCGACCTAAGGCCTTAAGTAAGCAAATGGTAGAAATTTGTGGAGTTTTCTAGTGCCTTGTGGTGTTATATTCTCATTGGTCCTTAATTATTTTATTACACATGTGGTCATATTATTACATATTTAATTATATAATATTTTTGCATGCTCCATCTATCCCCATTTTCTGCATTTATTGAATAAAATTTTCAGATTATATTTATTTGGTCAAAATAACCATTTGGCCCTTGAAATTTCTTCCATTTTCGCAACATTTGAGAAAATTCGTAGAATTATCATCAAACTTTGAAAATTCATATCTAATTATGTAGATATCAAATTGGGATGGTTACAAAGCCTATGTGACCCTTATTAATTCTAATATTAGGTAAAAATATAAATTTTAGCCAATTGGAATCTCACCATTCCCAAAAGTTTTATTTTTGAAGTATGCTCCTGAAAAATGTCAAATTAGCTGGGAAAAATTCAAAAATTCATTTCTCCTTGTAGACAACTCCAAAAATTTCATATGACCTATAAAATTAAATATTATCATGTCTAATTTAATTATAAAAAATTTCATAATTTTTGGAGGTCATTTACTAATTTAAAAGTGTCACACTATCCGACTGCCTCAACAAAAAATTCACCAACTATCTTTTATAACAACTATTTTGTCATGTGTGACCATATTGGCTTTGCTTTGCTACATAGCATGTTCTTTTACTATGAAATACCATAATAGCTACATGATACCTAATGATAAAATTTTGGGACATTACAAGATCCCCTTTTGAAACCCCTTAATATTGTATATATGAACTCTGGACTTCCCTTCCTCCTCCTCCTCCTCCTCCTCCTCCTCTCTTTCTCTCTTCCTTCTCTTCTTTTTCCTTCATTTTTGCCGACCTAAGGCCTTAAGTAAGCAAATGGTAGAAATTTGTGGAGTTTTCTAGTGCCTTGTGGTGTTATATTCTCATTGGTCCTTAATTATTTTATTACACATGTGGTCATATTATTACATATTTAATTATATAATATTTTTGCATGCTCCATCTATCCCCATTTTCTGCATTTATTGAATAAAATTTTCAGATTATATTTATTTGGTCAAAATAACCATTTGGCCCTTGAAATTTCTTCCATTTTCGCAACATTTGAGAAAATTCGTAGAATTATCATCAAACTTTGAAAATTCATATCTAATTATGTAGATATCAAATTGGGATGGTTACAAAGCCTATGTGACCCTTATTAATTCTAATATTAGGTAAAAATATAAATTTTAGCCAATTGGAATCTCACCATTCCCAAAAGTTTTATTTTTGAAGTATGCTCCTGAAAAATGTCAAATTAGCTGGGAAAAATTCAAAAATTCATTTCTCCTTGTAGACAACTCCAAAAATTTCATATGACCTATAAAATTAAATATTATCATGTCTAATTTAATTATAAAAAATTTCATAATTTTTGGAGGTCATTTACTAATTTAAAAGTGTCACACTATCCGACTGCCTCAACAAAAAATTCACCAACTATCTTTTATAACAACTATTTTGTCATGTGTGACCATATTGGCTTTGCTTTGCTACATAGCATGTTCTTTTACTATGAAATACCATAATAGCTACATGATACCTAATGATAAAATTTTGGGACATTACAAGATCCCCTTTTGAAACCCCTTAATATTGTATATATGAACTCTGGACTTCCCTTCCTCCTCCTCCTCCTCCTCCTCCTCCTCTCTTTCTCTCTTCCTTCTCTTCTTTTTCCTTCATTTTTGCCGACCTAAGGCCTTAAGTAAGCAAATGGTAGAAATTTGTGGAGTTTTCTAGTGCCTTGTGGTGTTATATTCTCATTGGTCCTTAATTATTTTATTACACATGTGGTCATATTATTACATATTTAATTATATAATATTTTTGCATGCTCCATCTATCCCCATTTTCTGCATTTATTGAATAAAATTTTCAGATTATATTTATTTGGTCAAAATAACCATTTGGCCCTTGAAATTTCTTCCATTTTCGCAACATTTGAGAAAATTCGTAGAATTATCATCAAACTTTGAAAATTCATATCTAATTATGTAGATATCAAATTGGGATGGTTACAAAGCCTATGTGACCCTTATTAATTCTAATATTAGGTAAAAATATAAATTTTAGCCAATTGGAATCTCACCATTCCCAAAAGTTTTATTTTTGAAGTATGCTCCTGAAAAATGTCAAATTAGCTGGGAAAAATTCAAAAATTCATTTCTCCTTGTAGAAAACTCCAAAAATTTCATATGACCTATAAAATTAAATATTATCATGTCTAATTTAATTATAAAAAATTTCATAATTTTTTGAGGTCATTTACTAATTTAAAAGTGTCACACTATCCGACTGCCTCAACAAAAAATTCACCAACTATCTTTTATAACAACTATTTTGTCATGTGTGACCATATTGGCTTTGCTTTGCTACATAGCATGTTCTTTTACTATGAAATACCATAATAGCTACATGATACCTAATGATAAAATTTTGGGACATTACAAGATCCCCTTTTGAAACCCCTTAATATTGTGTATATGAACTCTGGACTTCCCTTCCTCCTCCTCCTCCTCCTCCTCCTCTCTTTCTCTCTTCCTTCTCTTCTTTTTCCTTCACTTTGGCCGACCTAAGGCCTTAAGTAAGCAAATGGTAGAAATTTGTGGAGTTTTCTAGTGCCTTGTGGTGTTATATTCTCTTTGGTCCTTAATTATTTTATTGCACATGTGGTAATACTATTACATATTTAATTATATAATATTTTTGCATGCTCCATCTATCCCCATTTTCTACATTTATTGAATAAAATTTTCAGATTATATTTGTTTGGTCAAAATAACCATTTTGCCCTTGAAATTTCTTCCATTTTCGCAACATTTGAGAAAATTCGTAGAATTATCATCAAACTTTGAAAATTCATATCTAATTATGTAGATATCAAATTGGGATGGTTACAAAGCCTATGTGACCCTTATTAAGTCTAATATTAGGTAAAAATATAAATTTTAGCCAATTGAAATCTCACCATTCCCAAAAGTTTTATTTTTGAAGTATGCTCCTGAAAAATGTCAAATTAGCTGGGAAAAATTCAAAAATTCATTTCTCCTTATAGACAACTCCAAAAATTTCATATGACCTATAAAATTAAATATTATCATGTTTAATTTAATTATAAAAAATTTCATAATTTTTGGAGGTCATTTACTAATTTAAAAGTGTCACACTATCCGACTGCCTCAACAAAAAATTCACCAACTATCTTTTATAACAACTATTTTGTCATGTGTGACCATATTGGCTTTGCTTTGCTACATAGCATGTTCTTTTACTATGAAATACCATAATAGCTACATGATACCTAATGATAAAATTTTGGGACATTACAAGATCCCCTTTTGAAACCCCTTAATATTGTGTATATGAACTCTGGACTTCCCTTCCTCCTCCTCCTCCTCCTCCTCCTCTCTTTCTCTCTTCCTTCTCTTCTTTTTCCTTCACTTTGGCCGACCTAAGGCCTTAAGTAAGCAAATGGTAGAAATTTGTGGAGTTTTCTAGTGCCTTGTGGTGTTATATTCTCATTGGTCCTTAATTATTTTATTACACATGTGGTCATATTATTACATATTTAATTATATAATATTTTTGCATGCTCCATCTATCCCCATTTTCTGCATTTATTGAATAAAATTTTCAGATTATATTTATTTGGTCAAAATAACCATTTGGCCCTTGAAATTTCTTCCATTATCGCAACATTTGAGAAAATTCGTAGAATTATCATCAAACTTTGAAAATTTATATCTAATTATGTAGAAATCAAATTGGGATTGTTACAAAGCCTATGTGACCCTTATTAAGTCTAATATTAGGTAAAAATATAACATTTAGCCAATTGGAAGCTCACCATTCCCAAAATTTTTATTTTTGAAGTATGCTCCTGAAAAATGTCAAATTCACTGGGCAAAATTCAAAAATTCATTTCTCCTTGTAGACAACTCCAAAAATTTCATATGACCTATCAAATTAAATCTTATCATGTCTACTTTCATTCTGAAAAAGTTCAGAATTTTTTGAGGTCATTTACTAATTTAAAAGTGTCACACTATCCGACTGCTTCAACAAAAAATTTACCAACTATCTTTTATAACAACTATTTTGTCATGTGTGACCATATTGACTTTGCTTTGCCATTTAGCATGTTCTTTTACTATAAAATACTATAATAGCTACATGATACCTAATGATAAAATTTTGGGACATTACAAGATCCGCTTTTGAAACCCCTTAATATTGATGAGAGGCTTATGAATGAGTGTGGGCTAGGTTATTAATTGTTATATTGTGGGCTTCAAAATGCTTAAAACCTATTTGTTATCAATAGTGTTTATTACTAATAAAGGTTGATCCAATTAATAAAAGGGATTAACTAATAACTAAAAGGTTGTGAGTTCGAATCTCACCGATATAAAAACTTAGGTGATCTAGGCTCGTTTGGATTAGCTTATGAAAGCTCCATAAGTGCTTATAAATCGTGATTCACGGAATACGAAGTAACTTTTACAGTCTACGAGATAAATATGTGGAGGAGATTTATCTCCATTTACGTAAATCGGGCTTACATAAAATACTTATATAAGCACTTTTTGTATCTGGAGCATGCCTTAACACTGATGCAGAAACCAACTCACCTAAATTTTTCTTTAAAAAAAAAAAGTGTGTATTAATACGGGGGTTGCTTTTAATAAAAAGTGTTTATTAATCCGGGGTTTGCTTTTAATAAACGCGGATTGTGCCCCTTGAGATCCCCATTCGAGCAAACGTTTTGGATTCCGTATTTCCGTGGGCTTATATCTCGCTCTTCCAGAAAGAAACGTGAGCTGCCCCAATCAAACTTGGGACGGAAATGGAAGACGAGGGAGGGCAAGATCATGGAGGGTCTTCGAATAATTCCGAAAACCCAATTTTAGAATCACCCATCGATCCACCGTCAACTTGTCCTGAGCTCTCATCCAATCCTTCTGCTGAAGATCATGCTGAATCAGCAGTCTCTTTCAACCAGAATGAAATTTTCAGAGCTGTTCAAGTTGTCGAGAGAGATTCCCTGGCCATTGGCGAGAGTTTCGTTTCCCTCTTCGCTTCCCTTCGCTTGGCTCTCTCTGAGGTTCGTCCAATTCATGTTTAATTTCCCATGAAATGTTTCCTGCCAGACTGCGAAGAAGTGAGACATTGAAATGTTTCGATTAAGTAACAAGTTTAGTTACAACCTACATTTATGCGTTGTTTTTTTCTGTTGGGATAATTGACTTAGCTTCTTCTAGTGGGATCTATTATTTATCAGGAAAGGGAGAGGCAATGTATGGGATCGTTACGTTTCGTATTTTTTTCTTCCCTAGATTCCCATGTCTATATAGCACATGCTATTGATTTAATTTAATAATTCGTAATTGTTTCTTATATTTGTATGTGCTTTTGTTTAAAAATTTAACTTTCCAAGCATGTTGTCTGTCAAATTGTGAAAGTGCAGGTCACTGGCAGCTCCGTTGATCATATGCATTGCTTTTGTGATGCTACAGGTCGTCTTCAAGAATCTGGTAAAGATCCATATGAAGTAGAACTTGTTGAAATATATTGTACAATTTCATTCGAGTGTTATGTGATAAGTTGGGGATTATTTTGTTCGAGTATTTTATCTGCATTCTAGATTTCTGGTTCCCTAGAGGCTATATGAAATATAAAGCACTCACCGCATATTTTGGGATAGAGGACTCTTATGTGAAAAATCAAAAATAGAAAATACACAGATAATTTCTTGTATCCAGTGTTCGCAGACTGCATAAACTTATTTTCTGAAAAATATTGGAAATGAGAATGCCTATATTTCTTCTCTGATTGTTAGTTAACTAGAGTTTTTAGCTATTCCCACAAAGCTTTCTAAGCCCACATTTATCTTCATTGTTTGCAGTGCTTGAAGCTACAACCAAGGGTAACCGGTATATAAATTCATGTCTTAGGTATCCTCTTGACGTCTTGATTGTCTCCCGATTTGATGGATATTCTGACTTTAAGTGTCCAAGAGCAAGCGGACTTGTTGAATTTGATAAATGTCTTGTCCACTATGTGATGAAGAACCGATATGAAAATAGGGAGAAAACAGAGAGAATGGGTGAGAAGCCCGAAGGAATCTGAGGGGGGAGGGGAAGAAGTATAAAGACCTTTAGGAGGTAGGGGAAAAGGAAGAGAGATGGTGAGGGGGTAGAGAACTGAGGGAAAGAGAGTTTATAGAAAAAATACAACTCCTCAATATTCTGCAAATCTAAGGTCTCCTTCAATAGAATTGGCAAGGGCTAAGGGCCCAATAACTCTTACTAACTTGAAATAAAAACATAGATTAATTGAAGTTATTTAATACATTATTTTATAATGCTAATCCTAAGTGGAACATTATTTCCTATATGCATAATTTATTGGTTGTTGGTAGACGCCAAAGAATCTGAGACCTGATTCTGGTTTGCTATTGGTTATATTGGTAGACATGATACAACAAATAGGATTATGTCTGTATTTTTCTTTTTCGAGATAGATAAAGAAAATTGTATTCGGAGAGACCTAAAACACGAAGCCTCCTATTGAATGAGGAAGCTAGCCCCTAACCTTAATTTCTTGGTTGCAGATTGAACGAGGAGATGAAGAGCATTGATGGTCTTGCCTCTCAACTGTATCCAATAGTTTTACTCTTTTGTTGACTAATTTATTGCCCCCTTTCTCTATACACATCTTGGTAAAATAAAGACTCTTGCCTCAATATTTAGTTATTTACTGATATGGTCAATTTTATTATTCTTGGTAGAATACAAGCTGCTATAGACTTGGAAGGAATTTTTTTGAAGTGTCAAATATCTCTTTTGACGACTTTTTTCTTTCAAGCTTTTTCATTTTGAATACTTGACACTTTGATAGAAAAATTCTACGGAGGAATGTGGATGTTCTGGACTCAGCTGTTAACAAGTTTCTTCATTCTCCATAAATTTAGAATTCAATCTACCCCAGGTTTGCTATCCGTTGTTTTTTCTACTTTTTTTTTTTTGGGTGGGGAGGGGATGGGAAGGGGAGGGGAAACTTCCACTGAGTTAACATGCAAGTGCTTTGTGCAATATGCTATCAACCTGTGTTTCCCAAAACACTTGCTTCTTTGTTTTGAACTTGCAGAATAAACTTGGCTTGTTTTGGTAACTTACCCAGAAAAAAATGTGAAATTTCAATGTGTTTGCTGAATTGCTTAGGAAGTGTAATAATATCCACCACCGCAAGATTCATCCAACACAAGGAGATTGTTATCCAAAATGCAAACATTTTCCACCATCTGATTGATCTGATGGTGTGAAGAGAGAGGCTGGAAAAATAACCAGAAATAAGGGATTTGGATATGAAGACATGCAGAAATGGCCATGGAACGTCAATGGAAGCTCGGATAATTTTTCCTCAATCTTTGAAATGAAGGCTGCTTTATTCCTTGAGGCAATGGAAGCCTGTCACCACCCATTTCGTTTCCTTCTTCATGCCATATCCTTCCAGGTTCAAATCGTAGCCTGCCCCACACCCTTCTCTCCTTTATGGCCAACTCATGGGAGCATCACTTCAGCATGGGCTTTTTGGCGTATGTGAAGCAGGTGGAGACTTCCTCTCATATTGAAATCTACTTTGGGATATATAAATTTTAGAGAGATTGAAGATGAGTATATGTTGAGAAAGCTGGTGAAATCGTGTAAAATTATTTGGAATCTCATTGGAGAGGGAAAAAAGCTCATTTGGACGGCAAAAGCCCATTTGACATCTACAGACACGTTTGTGAACACATTAGCTTTCATTGGGTTTTTAGAAAAAAAGCTATTTTTTTAAAAAACTCATTGAAGTAGCTTCTGGCTTTTTCTCACTGGGTTTAGAAAAAAAAAAAGCCACTTCTCTCACTGTCAATCTAAACACAAATCACATTAACAATATGATTTTTTTTCTATTTGGTTTCTATAAAAGTCATGTTAAAAAAAAAAGCTACTTTTTCATTGTGTTCCCAAATAGGCACATACACGTTTTCACCTGCATTGAGTGGAATATGACGCAAGTTGTACTTGTCATGCTTTGTTAATAGTGAGGAAGGCTTATTAAGAATTTTAGATTCCCTCTAGTTAATATAAAAGTTAGATAACTAATTTGTGGATATTAAGAAAGTTAGTTAAGTCAGTTATTTGTCAAAAATACATGTTGGTTTGTCTAGAATACCATTTTTAATTACACACATACTCTTGATGGAAACCGCTTCCTATATGCAATCAATAAAAATATTCTAGAAGTAAATTATAAATTTGGGATACAAAGTAAATTGATGTATTATATTTAAGAATTAAGTAAACTCCTTATCTAGCTCTTATATTTAAGATCAGAGGTAGTATTATATTTTGATTTGAAGATTTTTTCTCTCATGGTAAATTGTGTTGGTTTCTGTTTAAGTGAAACTTCTGGATTCACTTGTTCAGCTGTGATCAAATTGTGTTTGGTTACTAAGTTATGGAACTGGCATTGGAAATAGAATGTCCTTATAAAGCTTCAAATGTTAACGAGCATTGAATTGAATGTTTCAATGTGGTATCTGCAGATTGAGGGAAAGTGAAAGATGAACAGTTTCAGAGGAGAAAATTGTCAAAATGGCACCACAAATTCATTTTCTACATTTATCTCCCAGCCATCAGATGAATCTTGCGGTGAATATTATTCGCATTTCCTGAGCAACGGAGCAATCTTCATTGGATTAACTGCTCTGTTGGTTTTGGTTCGATCTACAGCTGTCAACTTGTTGATGGTTAAGTAATATATTCTTAGGAAAATCCTAGAAGATGTCCAAAATTTTAAAATCTCAAATTAGTGATATCCTCATAAAATAAGTTGTGAATTTCTTAATCAAATCAAATGTAGTCAATACATTATAAATTGAGGAAAAAATTTGGGTATTAATTAAATTAAATTATTTTGAAACTAATTCTTACTATTTAAATTAAATTAAATTAAATCAACAATAAAATTGAATCTGTTATGAAATCAAGAAAATATAAGAGATTGAGATAAAGTGATGAAGAAATATAAGAGATAATTGTGGAGATGAAGAGTGGAGAATAACTATCATTCATATAGCTAGTGTTAGGAAAACGGGTCCGACTATTGGGCTAACTGGCTCGGGCCTGTTTATAAACGGGCTGGCAACTGTTTAGACGGGCTGATGGGCCGTCTTTTTTTTTCTTAAATTTATTTATTTATTAATTTTCACTCACTTTCTCTTTCATCAACTTATGTTACACTTATTTTCTTTTATACATTTATGCTAGGAAACCAATTTCATTCTTTTTTTATTTTCTTTTTTTTATCTACTCACATCACAATAACATATAAACACATCTTTTTTAAATTTAATAATAGTCAAATAAATAAATATAATGTGAAAAAAAAAGTGTCAAATAAAAAAAATTAAGAAGTTGTTAAACACAACATCACTGAGAACTGAAAACACTGAGATCTAACTTATCTGAAAAACATAAATTTTTTTTTAAAAAAAATAGTTAAACGGGCCGATCCGCTCGGCTTGTTTAGCCTGAATAATAAATGGGCTCGGATTTTTAGGCCCAAGCCCGTTTATTTTAGCGGGCTAGGCAAACCCATGTTACCGTTACTACTTATAGCATCTTTATACAATCCTTTGTGTTAAGCTTCTATATATAGGCCTCCAATTCTCCTAATAGTTACAATGCCATAAATATAAGAATTAACTCACATCATGATGGAGTTACAATGTCATAAAGATAATAATTAATCTACAACATAAAACTATATAAAGCAATGAGAAGCTATAGGTATTATGGAATCCTAAGAGACTATGAACATGCACTACCACAATATTCATAACACTCCCCTTGGATGTTCATAAGCAAATATTGTGCCTCATTAAAACCTTATTAGGAAAAATTCAATGGGACAAAAACCTAGTGAAGGGAAAAAAAATACACAATACATATTGAAGCTGCCTCGTTAAAAACCTTACCAGGAAAAATCCAGTGGGACAAAACCTTGGTTAAGGAAACAAGTACAGTATAGTCTCTACTCCCTCTGATGATAACATCATATTTACTCCCCCTGATAGCAACATCATATTCACTCCCCTGATGAAAACATCACTTCCAATGTATTTTTGAGTATTTCTTTCTTTTAGCCACCAAATTATGAATGATGCATTGTCACCAAAAACTCTGTTGAAATGTGGTCCTCTAACATCTTTTGGATATGTTATAAAATCAGTATATTTTTCCTTTATCTTATTCATTGTGGAAACAATAAAAAGAATTATTCTGAAAATCACCAAAAAAATATTTTGCATCCAGATATTCAATTTGTTCTTAATAAAATAATATCATATAACATGTTCATAGGACTATCACACCAAATCTCACTTTTGTTATCTACTGTGCACCTGCAAGAACTAATTTTTATCAATAAAATTATCTTAAATATAATATTAGCATGATACATAGTTATTCTCATAAAATATAAGGTACTTTTGGACCATTAAATTTAATATTTATAACAAAATTCACCGTGGCAAAAATATTTGATTTTAAAATCATTGATGCATTTGATAACTCAATCGACAAGTCAAGTAAAATATAAAATTATTCATTTTTTAATATATTTTTTATTTAATCATATGTGCTTGTATTATTTTCAAACTTGCACAACATTTTATATATAGAATGATTTTCTTGTATATGCTTATGATATTTTAGATCCTTCAAGGATTCTTATGTAATATTCACTATCCATTTGCATTTGTTATATATAATGATATCAATAGACGCATTATTTCATTTGCATGTACTGTCAAACTAATAATATATGCAACAATTATTGTATCCACCACCAAATGTTGTACCTCATCATAATCATTATTAGACCTTGTGAAAATCTTTATTTTCACATGAATATCATATATCATAAGTAAATTTATATTTCAAATGTGTTGAACTTTAAGTCCATAAATTTCACATATTGAAAAACCATTTTTCATTGCATCTTGTCCCATTTTTCAGTTGGCCAATAACTTTGTTTTTTTACTACGAACATGTATAAGATCCTCATTTGATCACGTGATATCGTTACTAAAACTGTTGCCGACAACTTTATCTTTTCAGTTCCATTTTTCTTGTTGTGACATAATTCATTGAGATCTCTTTATTATTTTCAGGTACCTAAACCTCTTTTGAGGTTTTTTTTTTGCAATTAGCTATGTCTTGACCTCTTTTGGAGTATTATCATAATTATTTGATCATTTCTATTTTCTTTTGGAACTGATTATTCTCTCATGCTTTTCACTTTCATTTATGCTGATTAGATTATTTTCAGTTGGAATATGAGATTAGTAATTCTCATTTAAGTCAGTAATTGCATCTAGCATATTTTATGAAATATTTCATGAATGCAAAACCTATATTTGAAGATTTATACTTGATAGTAATAATGCTTTCCTTTTGTTCTCTTTTCCAGTTATTCAATTTCTCCCCCTCATATTAGGAAAACTTTGTTAAATGACAATCAACTAATCATGTAGTATAAGTCTTATAAATCCATTTGTTTCCATTAGAAACATCCTTTTGTTTCATTTAAAGACAAACAAAAAGAAGGAGGTTCTTACCCAACATTTATCTCAATTTCCTTTAAATATCCATCTATGTGCATTGTGATGAATCAATAAGAATGCACATTCAAACCTTTTAAGATGGAATATACCTGGCTCTTGATCAAAAGTCAATTTTATCGAGAGAATTTGGTTGGCTAGTATAAGTGTTGCAATACGTAAGATCAAATATGCCAACACTGAAATAGAAATTTTGTTCTCATAAGTATTAATCTTGTTATTTATGGAGGCTTCAATAAATGAATCATATAATCTGAAAATTGTGCCTAACATAATGATTTATTCAAACATTCCTGCAAACTTCAGGTTTCAAATATGCCAACACTAAAATAGAAATTTTGTTCTCATAAGTATTAATCTTGTTATTTATGGAGGCTTCAATGAATGAATCGTATAATCTGAAAATTGTGCCTAACATAATGATTTATTCAAACATTCCTACAAACTTCAGGTTGCAAACTCATAGTAATCTCACATGTAACCATCTTATAGATGCATCTATTAAATTTATTGAACACATATATGGTTTACATGCTATTTCTGGTAGCCCATGCAGGTTGATTCTTCTTCTGCCCATAAAAAAGCTTTCATTAGTTCTTCAGGAACTACATCAATTTTGTTACATAGAGTTTATCAGGAACTACTACATATTATTCCATCATAATATAATTTCATTATTTAGTAATAATATACTTCAATTTGTTTCTTTTGATACACAATTGACACATGAGTATAACATATTTAAGATTATCCACAACATATATATTTTCTCATAATCTTATATAATAACTCAATAAATCATAATAAGTATAATTGAATCTCACATCCCAACTATAGAAATTACTTTAAAAAAATTACCTCTATCCTACTCAAATAATCATAATATATGTATTTAACGAATAATAAATTCATGTTGCACACTAAATTATAACTCACAATGTTATGTTATGACAAATTAAACAATTAATGAAAACAATCTACACAATTGTCTTCACCAATACAATACTTATAAAGTGAATTACATTGCAATATATATGTGTGTGTGTCTATATATATATATTCATAAAGTAAATTATCTTCACTCATATGTTATGTTTCAATATTAATTATGAGCTTATTATTATTTATCACTTATGTCTTATTTAACCAGTAAATATAGCTCAATAAATATTCATGCAAATTATGGAAATAAATATTCATAAAGTAAATATACGTAACCAATTGAGTTTAATGTTAGTAATAAATTTATGAGATATTAACAAGGAGATTACGAATTATTAAAATCAATATATTCATTAAGGAAAATAAATTCACCAGGTAGAAAATAAGTTACCAATATAACACAACAAAGTAAATATTCCTCATACATATATATAATGCAATCATTACATAGTAACAACACTTTAATATTAAGATTAATAAAGGAAAAATCAATAACCCATATATATATATGTATATATATATACATATGTATATATATATATATGACATACATGCTATGTCAAATTAATAAAAACAAAAAAATCTTGTATCACTAAAGCTGTGTAAACAAAATTTATGGAGGAGGAACATACCTTTCATAAATCATAGCCCTCTTTGTTTTATCTTGGATATGGTAAACAATAAACTCACAAACTCTTAATTAAATATCTATCTCATTTCTCACATACAAATGCATCTCAATGATATATAGAACTTATTAGAAAGAAATAATACTACCATTAAGAGATATTTATCAAAACTATAAACTCAAATATATTCACACACCTTATAAATTGGTATATATTCATACAAATAAATTTCAAAATGTCCAATAATTGCCATAATATCAAATACTTATAATAAGATGTATTTCACAAATTAATTAGAATAAATTTAAATGCTAATAAAAATTAAATATCGCAATATCATATAGCTTTATAGGCTTAAGGTTATTTCTTTTGGCTTTACAATAACTTTAGTCATCTTTCTCTACAACTTATTATTTTAGGCATCATAATTACTTTTGATAATATTCACAAGATCTTATGGCCTTTTTTGCTTTCATAATCATTTTAATCTTTATTTTCAATAAATTGATACATATTAGTCTATATGACTTTTGGTCATATTGTACAATTTTTTCTATTCATGTGACTTCTAGTCATAATATAACATTTTCTCATAATTTTAATCACCTTAAAAATGTTATTATATCCCCGATTGTAGTTCAATCACCAAGTCAAAATATTTTTGGCTTTCAACTATCAATTCCACCAATGCAATGTGATCTAGTTCATTTTCACTCTTATAAACATATTCTTTACTTTCAATAGCATATAATCAATTTCTCTAAATATTGGTCTTTAGAACCATATCAAAATTTTTACAAATTTTTTTGTTTAGTTTGATATTTGAACTTTTAGCCTTCAGGGCTTTTATATTTATAACAATTAAATCATCAAAGTGTCAAAGTTTTTCTTGTCAATCATGCTATTTAAAGAAAATTATAGTGTTCTTTTATATAAGAACTGTTGTAAAAGTGATGAGACTTCTGATCATCTGATTACAAAATTAATAATATTATGGCTTCTGGTCTTTTCGATAAAATTAAAATACTGTAAAATAAATTAAGTAAATTTATAATAAAGTATAAACAATAGTTAAGATATAGATCATATTATATGGTCATATATAATACTATTATATATTAATGTAATAATAAAAAAATAAAATATTTTCATAATGATATAACAATAATATATTAATAGAAATAAATGAAATGAAAATAAAATAACAATGAAAAATGAAATAAATTATAAATAACATAAAATAAATAAACAATAAAATGTAACAAAAATGTAAATAAAATAAAGAAATATAAATGTTAAATAAGTAAATAAACAAATGAAACGTAAATAACATAATATAACAACATAAAATATAAATAATACCAAAATATAAAATAAAGAAATATAAATATTGCATAAATAAGATATTCCCGGAAAATGATAAATAAAAGTGAAAAAAACTTGTGAAAAAGAGTAAAGCAACAATAATCTCCAATCTTAGGTATGGAATCCGATGTATAAAACAATCGGTAAAATGATCTTTTTAATTCCATGTAATGACTTAGATTATCCCAAATATACACGTAAAATATAACAATAGGAAAGATAAAAATAGATGGTGTAAAATAAAAATAATATAAAACAACATATCGATAATGTCAACTAGAAAGATAAAATAACAAAGAGAATAAACAACATAAAATATAGTATAGAAATGAGAAAGTTAGAGAGTAGAAGAAATAGAAAATTAGATCATAGGCCTTCTGAGCGAACTCGCGTGTTATGAAATCAAAAAAAAAATATAAGAGATTGAGATGAAGTGATGAAGAAAGACAAGAAACAATTGTAGAGATGAAGAGTGGAGAAAAACTCTCATTCATATAGCATTTTCATGTGTATACAATCATTTGTGTTAAGCCTCTATATATAGGCCTCCAATTCTTCCAAGTTACAATGCCATAAACATAAGAATTAACCTACATTATGATGGAGTTGCAATGTCATAAACATAAGAATTAATCTACAACATAAAACTATATAAAACTATAGAAGATTATCGGTATTATGGAATCCTAAGAGACTATGAATATCCATTACCACAATATTTATAACAGAATTTAAAGTTAATTTAAATTCAGAAAATTGTCCATAAAGACCTTATTAGAAATTTATTTGCCAAATGAGACCTAAAAGCATCTAAGAGAATACTTTTGCATACGAGGAAGATTGTTTGAACACAAGGAAAGATATTTTATACACGGGGAATATTGTTTAAAAACAAGGGAAGATCTTCTGTACACATGGAAGATTGTTTAAACACAAGATCTTATTTATCAATTAATTTATTAAATAGGTATTTATAGACAATTTTTCCATTTAAATTCCTGTTATTCTATAATTAATATAACTCTTTTTCCTCTATGCTTTTAGAATAACGAGCTGGAAAAATCATTCATTTGATTCTTTTTATTTTTGTATATATGGATTTGATTTTAAGGATTCATAATTTAATAGAGTGAGAAGAAGTCTGAAAACGATACATATTGTACAATACTTTACATGCACCTAATTCATGATCTTTGGCAAAGTCAATGATTATTGCCTGTTCTATTGGATATTTGATTACCAAGTATCACAAAGTCAGTGACGCAAAATAATCGTGTTGAAAAAACGACAATTATTCGTATTTATTGTTTATGTTGCTGTCCATTTTTTTTTCTTATTTTTTGATAAATTCTTCTACCAATTCAGCCTAATTCGATCCCAACAATCCTGATTAAGGACAACATTATCCTTCAATTTTTTTTAAAAAAATTAATTTGGTAGTCCTCATGGTTTTGCCAAATTTTGAATGAGGTCCTAGGGTTTTTTTTTTTAAAATCATATGCGGTAATTGACAAATTATAGTGCATGCATTAACAATTTAAATTGTTAATTACCTTGCACTTTAACTTGTCAATTACCCTCCTGACAAAAATTTCATAACCAAGCTTTAATTTACCCAAAAGGACACAAACATGAATTGGACAACACAGCCTTCATTTAGCAACGGAAATTTTGTCGACGCCCATAAACTAAACATAGTTGTCATTACAGTGATGGTTAATTTAATATTGATACAAAGAATAATACGCCTATCTAAATCTATTTCTTCCTCTTCATTTTGTTGTTTCTTACTACTAGGGACACCGCTTTTTCTTTGTGTAAATTATTTCAGAGTTACAAGCCATGATCAAGCCTTCAATTAGTAGAGTTCTTTGAGTGAATGCTTGGGCATTGTATAACCCGCATTATCGAACAACCTCTCCCAAACTTCTTATTCTTACACTACCCCCAACATATTGCAAATAAACTTCTCCACCATTTACAAATTGCCCCGTATATGAAAGAAGCATAATAGATGCTTCCAATACGTACACGTCATCTTTAGAATCAGGCAGACTTGGCTGGCTTTTCTAGGAATATGTCGAAGACTCATCTGTTTACCCGAGTTTGCTGACCTTCCTTTGAGAATAGGATCGAAAAAATTGAACTAGACCAGATCGACTTCAAAAGGAGGCTGATCCTGATTCTTTTGCAGCTGCATGAATATAGGTTACTATAGAAAAGCTATCAATCCGGTAATGCAGGAAAGGCAAGTCAAGCTGCAAAAAAGAACCAGGCTAAAGCAAGCTGTCCCCTTCTTTGAGTGTGTTCTTCCATCAAGGTCTGCCTTATTCTATCGACGAAGGCTAATAAGTTGACTCGCTTTACTGTGGTTTCAGGCTGTAGCCAAGTAGTCTTGTTTCCTCTAAAGGCCAGGCTGCTTTGACTTTATAGAAAAAAAGTCAAGCCTTCCGACTGGTGAAGCCTAGAGAAGGAGAGAAAGAGGACTCCATAGCGTAAATTGAATACTGCACTCTACTCCCATTGAGTAAAGAAGTCAAGCTAGCTGCTTGCTTTAAGCAAGAGAAAGACTGTCTTCCTACCGCCCTTATTTTATTAGTCGTTGGCCTTAGTCCGAAAGAAGGAAAGGATCACTTCCCTTGGCTCTCCGCAAAAATACCAGTGCCAAATCTACTTTTGCTAAAGAGCCTAGATCACCAGCTAAGGCCCATATTCCGTTCCTAAAGCTTCTATTATGCCCTTATCTCATTCAGGATGAAGCCATTGCTTCTTGGCTTTGACGCTATTGAGTTTTCTTGCTACTTCATACTAAGATTGTTATCGAACGTATAGACAGTACAGAAAGAAGAAAGATACTTCTTACTGACTATCCGTTCGTGCCTCATACCCGGTAAGAAAACGGCTGTGCGTACTAACGCACAACGGCTTTCGCGCCAGGGCGCTCATTCCGTTGCTTGTTCACTTCACTCAATATACCGACACTGAACGCATATTAGCATGAAATTGAATATAGTGATACCGAAGCAAAGATAGAATAGAGAACGAGACTGATACAGCTATGAGGTAACAAGCAACAGATTGAGACGAATAAGCACCAGATTGAGCGTTAGCGAAAGATACTGACTGATACCTCTACTTCGATATAGAATTCTCGACTATACTGACACAGAAGACTTCAACAAGCAATGGAGTGAGTTACCAAACAAGCACAAGCACTGGACAGATTTCACATTAGATTCTTGCTTCTACTAATACCGAAGCAACGAATTTAGCTTTTTCTTTCATTAGTCCCACTCCGGGCAACTCACTTGATCGAGCAAGAAAAAGCATATATAGGGATCTACTGAACAAGACTTATATAAAGAATACCGATCAAGAAACACCGGTACAGACTGAGGAGGAGGTGAGGTATACCTCTACTGTATCGATTCACTCACTTCTTGCTACTTCATACTAAGACTATAGATATTGAAACTTCTACTGTGCATACCGAATTCTATCTCCGTAGCGTTCGTGCCCAATACCCATTGGTCACTTCACTTCTTACTGACTATCCTTTTTCTTGCTTTTCTTGGAGAGGAGCGAAAGACTTTCCCGTTGGTCGAGCTACTATTGCCCCTATCCTTTCAGGGTCAGTTGTGAGGTAGTGCTAACTAACTCGTTCGACTAAGCAGGAGAGGAACAAAGGTAGATGTAATAGAGTTCCAGGTCTGAACTAAGCTCTTCCTGGTATACATGCCATAGATAGTACGCTTTGGAGTGAGAAGACCTGGGTAGGTGGATTCTCTTCCCTCATATGCTATCTCATTATTACCAGTAAGCCAGCCAAACCCTATTATGTTCCCTCTTCAGTATTACCAACAAGCAACGAAGGGTTTACCCCCGAGACCTAGCATCGTCGAAGGTTAGGCTTAGGGCACGAGTTCTAAAGTGAATCATAAGGGGTCGCATATATAAATCAGGCTTGTGCAAGCAAGGGACACTTTACTGAAAGCGAATAGTGCTGCTTCGCTTTAGCTAGGTTGAGAATATGATTTCCGACATTAAACTTCAAAAGAAATGAGGAGAAGACGATCTGTGGAAGTAAGTGTGCATGAAATAGCGCGTATATAAGAGCTATTTGAATGGGTTGTGTCAGCCTTTTCCATGTATTGCAATTGGCAGATCACAAAAGGCAAGCAAGGCCATTTATCTTATCGTTGGATACGCAAATCCCCTCTTCGCCCAATGAATGCTTACTGAAGGGAAATGTTAACTACTTGAATAAGAAGACCAGAGTCTAACTTCGCATTAGGAGTTTCCTCATTTCAGATTTTGTATTATGTAAAGTACCCAAGGGCGTAAGCCTTTCGGCTGGTTTAAGATGATGAGAAAGAAATGAAAGCCCATTTCGGGTTGATTCGATTCCCCCGCTTGCCCATGAAATGAGTTGCGTAGCAGTTACCTTAAGGTTAGGGAGGGAATACCCTTTCAGTCTACTAGCAGCAGCTAGTTGCTCGGCCTTAGTCTTAGGTGGATCTCATACTTCAATCAACCCCTTCGTACTTCGATCCAATCAATCGATCGATCAAGAGGCAAAGATCTTTTGTTTATGGTTAAATATTGGGTTTGGTTTAATTTTCTTTTCTTCCTCCCTCTACTTCTCCTTCTCCCTGAGATCCGTTCGGCTTTTTGTTATCTGTTCTAGTTTCTGAGTTTTTCCTGGTTTTCGGCCTAAAAGTCGGCTTAGGACGGCTCAATCCGGCTTAACTGCCAAAGCAAGCTAATGTCAGAACTCGGACCGCCCTCTTCTCCGGGTGACGGTTAGAACGGTCGGACCGACTGGTCCAGTCCGGATCCGAAAACATTGGCTTAGTCAATATATCATTTGAATAAAAGATATGATTTGAACACATACTTTTTTCAATCTTGTTGCAAGGAGACAAAAAATGAAGGGTGGTAGGTAATAAAATAACGACACTCACAAAATTACCGGAAGTTCACAATATTCATGCATGATAGTTCACTATTTTTTGGTTTGAAAATGAAACAGTTAGTAGCAAGCTAATAGATAAGTCAACACATAATTTGTGACATTCTATAAAGTCAAGTTCATGGATATGTCCACTTTAATCAAGCACACAAGAAACAATAGAAGAGGATCAAATGAACATATGGGAATAGCCAAGAGGAGAGATAGTATCAAAAGGAACAAGAAAGCACCACTTAAATGAACACACTACAAGAAGATATGTTAGCAATTAACTTTCTACCTTGCCTCCTTGCTCTTCCAATTTATGTGTGTCTTGCTTCAACCCTTCCCCTATTTATAGTCTCAATGTATGTTTTTCTTCATAAAAGCTCTTTCTTTTTTGAATTTTGATTTTTTTAATTTTTTTTGTATTTTATGTTAATAAAACTAACTAACTTGACCCAACCACCATCAATGGGAGATTTTTTTAAAATTTTCATTTTTGTATTTCTATTAATAAAACTTCCTAATTTGATCTAATCACTATCACTAAGAGATTATTTTTATTATTTTTTTAATTTTTTATTATTTTTCACATAAGTAATTTCCTAATTTAAACCTATCAACATAAATGAGAGATATTTTTTTATTTTTTTATTTTTCCTACAAGCAATTTCCTAATTTAAACCTATCAACATGAAAGAGAGATATTTTTTGTATTTTTTTAATTTCTATTTTTTTCCTCCACAATTACTTCACACTAAAATTCCTTATCCGAGTATCAAATAACATCAATGAGATGTATTATTTTGAAATTTTTTTCATTTACTACAAAACCCCAAGTTTAAGACAATCACCATTAATTACAATCCAATCATCATCAATGTCATTTGCTTATTAATTTAGATGTGTTAGGATTAAGGAGGATTTTTTCTATTTTCATTTTTTATTATTTTTGAATTGGGCTTGGACAAAATAGGGTGTTTACATCCATAGTAATAAAAGTATATTTATTCATCCTCATGATAGATGTTGTAATATGAACCATTTATTATATTGTTTAAATTTAATGGCTTTTGCACATTGAAGCTTGGGTGTGTTTGGTTGGAGGGGAGGGAAAATTTTAAATTAAATTCCTTTCCTTCCCTTTATTTTATACTAAGGATCCCCACTCCCCCCTTTCTGACAAACCAAATAAGGTAACATACCCTCCCATCCCCTCAAACCAAACATACCAGGGTTTATTTGGTTTGAGGGGAGGGGAGGGATTTTGCTCCCCTCCCCTTGTTTGGTATTACAAATTTTTTAGGATGGGAGAAGAAATTTTTTGAAATTTTCCCCTCCCTCCCCTCATAAACCCTCTCCTTCCAATTAAGGGGATTTGAAGGGGAGGGGTAATATTTTGCTTCACATTGACTATTTTTCCCTTGAAGGTTTTTGGTTATCTCATTTTACCCTCTTCTCTAAAGTACTCCACTTTTATTTTAAATTTTGTTTATTGTATACATATATATTATAATTATAATATTTTACTTATTTTTGTATATATATGATAAGTAAAACTATGAAATATAATTTTGGATATTTATTAGTATAATTATAGTTATATTTATTCAATTTTTATAATTATTAAATTATAATTTTATATGTATTATATATTTTATTAAACATTGTACAAAATTTCAAAAAAATTACATAAAAGGGTAAAATTGTCCAGATTAAATTATTTTCCCTCCCTTCCCCTCCTAAACCAAACAAAATAAGGTAACATTAAAATCTCTCCCCTCCCCTCCCTTCTCATCAATCCAAACGAGGTAATATGAAAATCCCTCCCCTTCCCTTCCCTCTATTGAACCAAACAAACCCTTAGTTTCAATTAATTATAGTATGGTTTGAACTTTATTATTAGTAATATTAAGATCATTTCTAGCATACTAATGCAAGAGTGTCAAACTCCATTATAGAGTGTCTATACACTAACTTTCTTCCATTATATGTTGATTGTATGAATTGATGAATGTGTACATTATGCTCTCCTTGAAGTTCTTTATTTTTTATTGGTCCTGAAAAAAGTTTAAGCACCTTCATTTCACTACCTTAAGTGCAGCCATTGGTTTTAAAAGTTTTGAAAAGAAAGAGAAAATTGAATTTATTGAAATAGAAAGGCAACAAATGGAAGTACTTCAATTAATAAAGAAGTTCATAACTGGGAAACATAAGGACAAATCGAAGCTTAAATTTAAACAAAGGACAAATTAATACTTGAACCTAATGTGCATGGGAAGGAAAATAAAGATTACAATTGTAATATCCTAGATTTTGGGCCTAAAGACTTGAAGATAAGCCTATATCAGGGAAACTACTAAGTCTGGTTTGGCAAGAGTCCCAAGAATGTAGAGAGATAGAAAGACTCTCGGGGACTATGTGATCCGGCCCTACTGAGCAGAGGGCCCAATATGCGTAGGCAGTAGGATTAAAGTGTCGATGCAGATGTGCACATGACACATATATTGTGCTATTGGGTTGATAGAAAGATGTCACCCAACTATGTCATGAGGTATGAAACTGACTGATCGAGCAAAATATGCCGGTATAGGTGTGCACATGGTATTTTCATGGTGGACATGTGTACCTTGCGTTTTTGAAAAAAAAACAATGGTATGTGGTGCCATATAGGGCCACACACACACACTCCAATCTGGCGTCATTTGGCGGGCCTTAATATACGTAAAGCAATCTCGAGTGAAGCCCGAGTAAGACCTGAGCAAGATCATGAATAAACACCGATAAAATAACTTTATTAAAGTAGCTTTAATAAAGTAAGTCATGATGACTAATGATGACACCACTTTATGGTTGGCACTACAAGAAAATGACAAGTGTCTTCTCATCATAACAAAGTACCATTCCACTTTTGTATTGGCTTGATAGGAAGGTGATAAGTGTCCCTAATGATGACACTTGCTTTTTGCCATTTGTGTTGGCACCTTCAGAAGATGCCACCTAGCCTTTGAGTCCGGGGAATCCACGGGTCTCCGGTCCAGTCAGGTATTTGACTTTCCTAAACACTGAACCCGGAAGCAAGGAGAATTTATTAGGCCTCCCCTTCCCTTAACACATGGCCATTCTCCTTTAAAGTAGATGGCCAATATGGGAAAAGGGAAGAGCAGGGGTGTTCAATATTTTCTCATACCGATCCTGATCAAATTCTTTGGGATCGGGATCGGGAATGAGACTTCCCGATCCTGAATGTATGTGCGCGCGCGCATATTTTTTGAAAATATTTAAGAAGGTAAGACCAAATGTAAAGAGAATATGAAAATCCCTAACACCCCTCAAGGTAATATCTATTCTTGTAGTTTATTTAATTGATTTCATTTATTATTTATTAATTAATTCTAATTTTTTGTTCTTGTCCTTATGTTTTTTGTAGTTGAATCGATAACTTTAAGCATGTATTAGACTAATTTGTACAATATGATATTAGATAAATTATATAATTGTCATAGGCTAAAGGAAACACAACAAAAAAATCAATATAGGAATTTAAAAAAAACAGTAAGGAATCGAGATTGGGAATGCAAATTATACCTGAACCCTTCTCAGGATCAGGAATGGGATTTTCCAATCCCATCTCGTCCCAAGAATACTTCTAGGGAAAATAAAATAGAGAAAAAGCAAGGAAAAAAGAAAGAAGAGAGAAGGTGGATGAATAGTAAAAATTCTTGAGCTCTGAAGCCGATTCTGACCCTGAATCGTTGTTTTCGACCGGTAAGCTCTTCAGGAAAGTTTTTCTACTCACTAAGAGCATTCTTTATATGGTATTAGTTTTCTGATCAGAGGTGTTTTGTGCTGTGTAGTTAGCCGGAGTGCCGCCGGAATTGCAAACCGGTTGTAGACTCTTGAAAAGGTAAGCCTAAACTTCGTTTTGAACCGATTGTCTTGAGGTTTTGATGATTTTTCTAAATCTCTTGGGCACATATATATTTCTTCCAAGAGGATTTTTTAGGGCCTAAGGGTGATTTAGTCTTAAATATGATGAAATAATGTGTTTGATGATAATATAAGACTAGTTAGTGGTAAAAAATGTAAACTTGGTTTTTGCTAGTTTAAGTGTTCAGTTCAGTCAGAACCTGAAACAAAGGAAGGAGTTTGACTTTTAGATTTTTGAGGTATTTAATGGATTCTACATGAAAAATGGTGTGGGAATAACCCCTGGTTATATAGTTTTGAATGAATTGGAATGAAAAACCAAAAGTTGAAATTTTGATATAGTGCTGCCATATTTCATTTTCTAGAGGCAGTTAGCTTGTGATGAGTTTTTGAATGACCAAATCTTGTCCAATTGCCATGAAAATTTTTAAAATAAAATTAGACATGCTAAGCTTTAATTTGATAGGTAATATGTGCCATTTGGGTCAGTATATTAAGAGATATGAATTTTTGACTTTAGATATTGAATCTAAAACATTTTCTGGACCAGTGAGGATTGATTGATAATTTTGGAATATTTTGTGTGTATTTGGTAGTGGAAAGTATTGTTTTCTTAAAATATATTTCATGAGGGTCACCTAGAACTTTGAAAGACCTTATTTGGAGTTCTAGAGATTTAATTATGATTTTTGAAAGTTAGGTGAAAATTTGGCAAATCAGGTGGACCCACGAATTTGTGGCATCTAAAGTAATTTGAGACAAGTATAGGGCCAAAGATAAGAGACAGGTCCTAAAGGCTAATGTAGCCACATTGGACACTCAATTGTCATGGCTCTAATCATATGGTTATGTATCTAGGGCCATGAGATGACAAAGAAGAGGAATGGAAGATTCTTCAAACAACTTCAGTAGTTGGAAGAAAAGGTACAAGATGAGGACACAAAAACCAAATGATGTATTTGATATGTATGTTTGTGCGTTCATTTATGTGACTATTTTGCCTAATTGTGTTGAACATATTTGATTGATTGAAGCTTTTTTATATTTATGCTATGGCCATGAGTATGTTGTAACATTAAGCATGCATATATGTCATTATGTTGGCATGAATTTATGTAAGGAAAGCATGTCATACATTAAATATATATGTTACATGTATAGTTGTATTGTTTGCTATTAAGATTCCTCCAAATCTCACCCTCCCACAACCAACCATATAGGCACGTGAACACAGGAGAGGAATGCAGAACGGTGTGCCAGAAGAAGAAGTTACAATAAAGAATTGAGGAGTAGTACGCACTAATCTATTATGTAAATATTAAAATTTGATGTAATTAATTGTATAACTTGCATGACAATGGATATTCTCCTAAACATGATAAGTGAACTAGGAATAGGTAATCGCACAGTATGAACCTATTAGTTAAGAAACCTTCCACACATAAGAATGAGCAGAGAAATGAGCAAAGAATCACCATGATTAAGATAATAAAGGGAATTAAAGAGAGATGAGTCACAATGAGTAGGAAACCACGATGAACAATCTTCGAAAAGTTTTAGGTTATTTTGAAAACCCCCTTCAAGTGTAGGGTCGAATCTTGTATTGGAGTTGGGATTTGAAATTGTTTATCAAGAAATATCACTTAGTGGTTCAGATTCATTACGTAAGATTCATCAGAACGATAATCTAATTAAGGTGTTATAATAGTAGGCCACAGTGGATTCACACTACTTATCTTGATTTACAACTTTAGCCATTCTTTCATCCTACTTCTGGAAGGGCTAATAATTGGGGATATTTTGGTGATTCATCTCTTGTTCTACTCCTCTTCATTGAGTTGGGCTTCTTCCTTTTGCCTTTGGGAGGTGCTTTTGAGACAAGCTAAGACATGTTTTAAGAAAGTGGTCTCTTCAACATCAATGGGCCAAGGCTCATCAATTCGGATTATGTAAATAAGAAAGCATATATATATTGAAAATAAGCCTGCAGGATGTGGCAGTATAGGGTGGCTATAATCTTTGAAAGGGTAGGGAATCTTTCTAGATTAATGTTATGGACAATCAACAAAAACATTATCAGATTGAAATAGACTAAAAAAATCATGTTAATAGGAAAGCATAGGTAACAGGGAGCCTGTAATTGATGACAGGGTTAAAGATATGCTTGAATGTCAAATGGCTAATTGCTTTGACTGTCCACATGCCAAAGTAGATGAAGAGGAAAATAAGTAAATTTAATTTACATGCTTCCATATGAGCTCATCAGAACTGTAATTAGAACAGATGCACCTTTGAATTGTCAAACTATCCAAGATTACTATAAACACAAGAGTTTGAGCTCACTTTAGCCTATAATTAATGAATGGACTACCTTCTTTGTGAACGGAACATAACATCTGATCGACACTACAAATTAAGCATGGACATTTTTTTGCAGCAGAAGAAAATGATAATCCAAATACATACAAATGAGGCAATATGAATGACTACTCCAACAAAAAGCAAAGCTACTCCATAATGACAGTTTTATGTTGCTGCATAGAATCAACAAAAAGCAAAGCTACTCTAATAAAGTGTAGATGAGGCAATTTGAATGACTACTCTAAATATACAAAATGTAAGCAATTTAACAAAAGTATAAAAAGTTTGAGCAGTATGGTTGACTAGGACCAAGAATAGGGAACTATAAGTTTATTGTAGGAATTGTATTTTTGATATCTCTTTTTTCTTTCTGGGGTTTTAGGGTGTGTTTGGGAACCCATGTGGTGATGAAAAAAGCCCATTTATAAGAAAAAAGCTCAGTTGGCATTATTAATGGTGTTTGGGAATACATTGAAATCAAATAGACTTTACCTATAAAAGCAGCTTTTTTTCATAAGCTGGGAGAGACAGCTTCTCTGAAAAAAAAGCCCATTAAATCCTATCATTACTGCAGCATTTATGACATTTTAAAAAAGCCATCTACCACCGCACAGATCCGACCATCAGGCACACACACACCATTTTATCTCTTCCATCCGAAAGAAAACCATATTCTCTTACCCTCATCGATTTTCATTCTTCTTCGTCCTTGGAAGCTTGCTAGCGTTGAGTGATCATCGGAGGTGGCAGCAAAGGTCGCCGGCGGTGGGTGGTTCCCGAGTTGGGAGATGGTGCTTCACTGACTAGTCCTTCTTTGTCTCAAGTTGTGAGGCTTCTTCCCTGCAGATCTGTTCTTCGGCGCCATTGGTAGAGCAAAGCACAAGTTTAGGGCATCTAATTTCTTCCTTCCTTCCCAGATCTGACCAACGAGGTAAATGATTTGCTCTAGTACTCATGAATCCAACTTCCATTTCGGTTTTCGATCTCGTCTCTGGAAATAATTTGATGTTGGGCAAGTGAGATATGGATTATTTATGAAATGTGTTTCTAACTATCCCTACCTCCTGCTCGCTTTGTGTAATGGCCGAAGGTGTCAGTGGCCTAGTGGCCTCCATACTCTGAGAGGAAGAGAGGAAGCTTATTAATCGCATTTGTTGGTGTATTTTCTGGTTATTCAATGAAGTTCAATCTGCTCTGTGCGTTTTGTTTCTTTGTTTTTTCAATCGCAGAGATTGGAAGAAGAAGAAGGTTATTAATAGCATTATGGGTGTATTTTTCAGTCTGGAATTTTGTTTAATCTGATTGTTTCGGTGATTGAATTTTGTTCACCCATCACAATGCATGCGTTGACATTCTTTATCACTCACCACTCATTGGGTTATGTTTGAGCTTTTTTTGACTCGGTCATGTTCTTCCTGTCTTGTTTATTTCAAATAGTTTTTTTGGGTATATGAGATGGAGGTTAACTAATTAGGTATTAATCAAAGAGGATTATGAATACTGAGGACACATGTTGTAAATGTTTGTAAACTGTGAAAAGTGGACTTGGTTTTGTTGCTTTTGGCTTCTGACCTCCATTTTTGTTGCTGATTTGCTTTGCAGGCTTAGCTCTGTACTTGTGGTTTAAATAATCATGATTGGAGATTGTGAAGTTATTTTAGTTTTTGAGAAAGAAAGTGTTAGGGATCAAAAGAGTTGGGGAAGAAAATTTGAAGGAAGGTTTTGATAGGGGCCACGTTGTGCAATATAACAACATATTTTCACAAGTAATATAACTGAATCATGAATCATGATCGCTGTCTTGAGGGATGAAGAGAAGAGAGGGAGAGGCAAGCAGGTAGTAATGAATGTGCAATGTTTAATTGTAGTCATCAACATAGATTTTAATGTAACATAATACAAATTTTAAAATATTGGATTGAGTTGCAGAAATTTAATTGAAGTAGATATAACCATGAGAAGTGAGTCACCTTTTAGCTCTAACAGAAAAAAATAATAATGATCCAGTTGATGTAGCATCCACATCAACTATTTGTAGATTATCTTCAACACACATGAATCATGTTCATGACATGATCAGAGATGAACTTGTTAGGATTATTAGGGGTAGATGATCCAATTATGATCCACTTCATGTATGACATTCTGATTGAAATATATAATTATCTTTTTTAAAAAAATTAAGTATTTTAGTGTATTTTTCTTCTTTTTCAATAATTATTGAACTTTTTTATTTAAAAAAATTATTTACATTTTTTAACATCAATTATAACAATATATACACAAACAATATATATGTAGTATTCAACAAGATTCATACACTTTTCAGTCATTTCTCATCTAAACGGGCTTTTCAAACGCTAATCCAAATAGGTTCAACTTAAAAAAAAAACTACTTTTCTCACCGCCAATCCAAACACAAATCACATTTTCAATTTGGTTTTTTTTTTCAATTGGGCTTCTATAAAAGCCTCATTAAAAAAAGTCAATTTTTCACCGAGTTCCCAAACAGACACTATATGTATTGGCGACACATTTTTTTCATCGCAAAACAAAGAGTTATAACCACAAAAACCTTTATCATATTCATTAATTTCCACCAAAACAAAAGAACCCATCCACAATATAACTAGAAATAGAGCAACAATTTATTATTCTACAGACTCATAATAAAACCCCAATTTAAATGATTAAGACATTTGCTTGGGTTAATGTTGATGGTTCATAAGAAGTTGAAGCCTCAAACTTTGGTTAACACTCAAACTCACATACCCAAACCCAACTAGCATTCAATCCCTAAAGAGAAACAGTGGTTCGATTGGAGTTGTGAAGTCCAGAGATTTATGAGCGTAAGTCCTACATTCTAGTTTTTGTTTCAAAATAAATAAGGGCAAAATTATAATTATAGGCTTGAAATCTCTGATCCTAAGTCCCTTTAGAAATTCTGAATTATTTGAAGATTTCTTGGGTGTTCTAGTGATTATTTCTCTCAGTTGAAATTTTAATGTGATTTTCTGTTTTTATAAAATACATTCAAGATTTTAATTTCATCAAAATTGACTTCAGTGGCATTTACTTGTTTGGTGGGACTTTGTGGGGACCATTTGCACCAACCTTATATATCATTTCCCCCTTTTCTTCATTGATATATTTTTATTACATAAGTTTTACCTCACGAGTTCGAAGTTAGTATTTTCTTCATTAATTTTCTTCCCCACGAACTCTTTCAATTTAAGACCTCCAGCTTCCTGTGAAACGGTCACAATCGTAGTGTCGTTTTACTGTCGTCATTACTGCAAAAAAAATTAGATTAGGTTTTTTTTTTTTTGGGCCTTATTCCATTGGAACCAAACACCAAAAGTCCAACTTGTCACCTTATTGTCCTCGGAAATGTCTGGCCTATTCGGTGAATAAAGAAATTGATCTCCGACGACTAATGATTGAAGATTAAAGTCTCTGAAGAAGAGCACTATGATCATCAATGGCGATGAGTGAGAGAGAAACATGCGAAGGACATGAAAGTGAACAGGAGGAGCAGAACAGTCTTTGGTTCGTAGAGGATCGATCCTTCAGAGAAATTAGAAGGCATCTTTTTGAAACTAAAGGCCAATATTTCCAGGTAGGTATTCTATTTGTATTCCAATTTGTAAGTGTTTTTGCATTATTTTTTTTCTACTTTTGCCGAATGATTATAGTTAATGCGGGCGATTGATTTTACTAGAGGAAAACAAAAAGAAAAAGCGAGCCAGCGAATTTTTTTTTGGATTAAAATGGCCAAAAATCTTGCACGGGAGAAGTCCAAATGAAGCAGATGATTGTTTCGCCAAACAAAAAAAAAAAAAAAAAGGAAGCATATGATTCGTTTTTCAGAAGATGGAAAAGTGTCTGTGTATAAATTTTTTGTTCTGCAATTTCCAACGCAATTCTTTTCCTCTCAGACTATTTTTTTTTTCTAAAATTTGATTGATTATGCAAAAATTCATAATTAATATTATTTCAGCGCAGACTAATTATTTCAAAGATTGGTTAGACCAAGTTAGCTCATAAGTCATAAAGCGGGTTGGATGGAGTAAAAGTTCTTTGTTCCAATCACTCCAAATATTAATGATGATAATAATAAATTTTAAGCCAGTAAAAAATCCACAAAAAAACAAGAACTGCTTATTTGGTAAGTTCAAGCTTTTCTTAGGGTCTTTTTCCAAAAAAAGATTTTTTTTTGTTAGTACAAAATGATATTATTTTGTAAATACTTTTTTTTTCATATTTTATTCTTCAACGTAAAATATTAATAATTATAATTGACTCATTTAGATTTAAATATTAAGTTATAATATTTATTAGTAATAATTTTTTATTTTTATATAATATTATACAATATATAAATTAAACTACCACCATTTTGACTAGCCATCTTAGCCCGTTAAAGGGCCGCCCTAGTTTTAACCACTAGGGATATAATTTTACTAAATTAGCCCAAATTTATAGAAAAAAGTTGTTTTTGGTGGTTGTGTTCTAGGTCCCAGGTGTATATGTCTGTCAGGAAAACCAAGATTCCTTGTGTTTTCATTTTCACATCGTTTTCTTCCCAAGTTTGAGAGCTGAATGTGGACACTTCACTATTTGAGCGACGATTTAGCCAGAATGATATACTAATTCAGTGTTCACATCTTCCCATACGAGATTTTTACTTTATTTGAGTTCCTTTTCAGATGTTTTAGTGATAAGTCAATTTCTAATAATCTCATCTCTAAGACGTAAAATCTTGAAAAACACATATTCCTAACCATTGATTGTTGTGAAAAAGAATTAGAATAAGCGATCCATTATGACCGTTCATTTATAATTTATAATAAGGGTATCGTCATCTCTGTTTTCTTGGGTTGTGCTTAATACGTCAACATATACTTTTCTTTCTGGACTCTGCTTATGAGCTGTAATACTATCAATGGTTCTTGAACTAGATAAGATACTGAAAATGATCGCCATTAAATATGGGTTTATATGCTGATCTTGAGATTTTCGATCGACTTGGATAGCTTGTCGGTTGATCTGTAACTGCAAAACCAGAAGATGGTGCCAGAAAACATGAAGAAACAACTTGCTTTGGCTGTGAGGAGCATCCAGTGGAGCTATGCCATATTCTGGTCTGCTTCTAGTAGCCAACCCAGGTACTTCCCACCATTTTCATTCAAATATAATTAGCTCTATAAAGATTTTGTGGGACACATCTTGGGTTTGATATGATAACTAATTAATTTTCCCCAAACCTGTATTGTTCAAGATTATCTTATTACATATGCTGACACACATATATTGTATTACCTCCAATTCTATAAGAACTAGAAAAGGGGTTCACTTAGGTCCTGTAAATATAAGATCTCAATCAATTTTACCTTCCAAATTTATAATATTTTGCCCAAAACATCCCTCTTGATTATTAAGGGGCAATTCCAATGCATATGAACGTAGTTTAGGGAAGCTAAGACACATTTGTTATAAGTAACTAACTTAACTAATTTTTTTAATATCCTCAAACTAGTTATCTGGCTCTTACATTAAGGAATGGAGGTAGTAGTTGGTTTGGTGATTGCTGAGATGTCAATATATATGGAAAATTTTATTTCCTGCGAATTTTATAGGGTTTTGAAATGGAGTGAGGGATATTACAATGGCGACATAAAGACTAGGAAAACAAGTCAGGCAGCACAACGTAGTTCTGACCAAATAGGTTTGCAGAGGAGTGAGATGTTGAGAGAGCTATTTGACTCCCTCGCAACTGCAGAATCCGCCGCCGCACAAATTAAAAGGCCTTCATCAAATGCGCTAAGCCCTGAAGACCTCTCTGGTGCTGAGTGGTATTACTTGGTTTGCATGTCCTTTGTATTCAATATTGGCCAAGGGTAAAATTTCTTTCACTTTCCATTGCTTTTTTCTTCTTTTGAGTTTTGCATCCCCAAGCTTTCTTATTGTTATGTGGTGTGCTGTATATTGCTGTGTAGTCTGATCTGAAGTGGAGATATAGTCTACTCTAAGTGTATACAGTTCTGTTCTTGTTTTCTATGTTTCTAGATTACCTGGACGAACTCTGGCAAATGGCCAACCTATTTGGGTTTTCGATGCCCCTCATGCTGATACTAGAGCTTTTAGTCGCTGTCTGCTCGCAAAGGTAGGATTTTATTTCTTGACTTCTTTCCTTTTGACAAAAATGTCAGTTTTTGTGTACACATGTCTGAAACATTTGTGTATTCTAAAAATGTCTTCTTTTCCTGGTTTTGGATCTTTTGTCCATGTTGACACTGATGACAATTGTCTCCTCTCACGTGATCAGAGTGCATTCATTCAGGTACGACGCTGATTTTTTTTCCCCCAACAAGCTTGATATATGTTCACCTTCATATATGCATCCATTCAGTTTGATAGTTATTGACAGTTAGCTTAGAGCTATAATTAATCATTGGGATAAGAAAATGAATACCAATTACGCGAGCGAGAACACATAGGAAAATAACAGTTTCTAGCAGCTGTACCTCATTTTCCCACCACACAACAACACCTTTTGCCCTCAAATCTCTTCTTTGTTAGGAGTATTTGCCATACAGTGAACCAATTTCCATACATAAGACCTATAAATCTAAGTTTCTTCGGTAGAAATCCAATTAATACACTACCATTCATGCTCTTTTCATCTCAACTTTCAGACTGTGGTATGCTTCCCTTTTCTGGAAGGTGTTGTTGAGCTGGGGACGAGTGATCTGGTAAGTTTCCTTCTTGATATTTAATATCATTCATCAAGTCATATTCTTCCTTGGATTCTTTCTCAATGTCAATAATTTTGTTGCCCATGTTGTTTTCGGAATTTTCTTGTGAAGATCTCAGAAGACCTCAGTCTCATTCAACGTATAAAAACTTCCTTCCTGGATATTCTGAATTCCAATGTGTCTATAGCATTTGACCACAGTGCTTATGATGACAAATTACCAGAAGTGGGATATACTGTAAACAACAAAACTTTTGCCTATAGTTCAATTGCAATTGAAGCAAACTGGCCAGCAGATGAGACACATATGGTTGAAAGAATAGACGGTGGTGCTTCTCAGGTCCAAAGCTGGCAAGTTATGGATGATGAATTGAGTAATGATGCCCATAACTCAATGACAACTAGTGACTGTAGTTCTCAAACTCTTTCTGATCCTGAAAAGACTGCCTCTGTTCCCAAGGATCAAAACCCAACGGACTATTCTGTGCAAGAACTCCAAGAGTGGCATTATCGAAAAGTCCTTTCTGCAGTTCTAAAAGATTCAGACCCATTAGCTATTACAGAGCATTTTCAAAGTAGTGATAAGGAATCCAGCTTTGTTAGTTGTAAGAAAAGAGGATCGATGAGTTGTCAAACTCTAACAGGAGGAGGAACCCCACAGAAGTTGTTGAAGAAGGTATTGTTTGAAGTTCCTCGGATGCATATGGACGTGCTTCTTGAAATCCAAGAAGAAAATGATTACAAAGAGAGAATAAGACCAGAGGTTGATGAAATTGGCATGAACCATGTGTTGTCAGAAAGAAGGAGAAGGGCGAAACTAAATGAAAGGATATTAACCCTTAGATCAATGGTCCCTTCAGTTACTAAGGTAATTTAAATATCACACCGATGTTTTTTTTTTTTTTTAAACTTGCATATATAGCTCCTCAAATTAATTGGTCATAGCATTCTTACAGGATGACAAAGTTTCAATACTAGACGATGCAATCGAATACCTTAGGAAGCTCGAGAAGAAGGTTAGAGAAGTGGAAGCATGTAAGGAGCTAATAGATTTAGAAACCAAAGCTGAAAGAACACCTCAAGATATGGTAGAGAGGACTTCTGATAATTATTTTAACAAAACTGATAATGGCATGAAGTCAATGAATAACAAGAGAAAGGCATGTGAGATTGAAGAAGAGACATGGCTAGAGAATGATTCATTTGCTCTAAATGACAGTTCTACAAGTAGCGTGGCTATCAGTTTGAGCAACACTGATGTTCTGATTGAAGTGAAATGTCCGTGGAGGGAAGGCAGAGTGATGAAAATTATGGAAGCACTTAAGAGTTTCCACATGGATTTACGATCAATTCAGTCATCAGAAGCTGATGGGATTCTTCATCTAACCATTAGATCCCAGGTAAGCAAACAATTCACTGTGAAAACATCTTGTTCCCAGAAGCACTTGACTAACTAAAGATGATTTTAGTAGTCTATGTTCATCCATGATTAGTTGAGTCTACGAATGTATACTACTATGGTTCTTAATATAAGTCTAAATTCACCATATCTCATGCGAATAAATGGAAGTTAAAACATTTGATATATCTTAAATTGATCAACTTTTCCAAATTTTCCCTTATTTAATAATGAGTATTGAAAAAAAAAAAGTTACGGGTACATTTTCTCTCACCCATTCAATAGGGGTAAAATTCATAAACAATCATTAATGACTCTCTGGGTGGAATTATATTTAGGGCCAAAATTTTTTGACCAACTAGACTTATAATAAGGACAAACCAGGGTACCATGAAAGTACATGTATATCTTCATTCTTAAACATGATTGAATATGAAGTGAGGTTCCATTAATGTCTGCATGTTCTATTGAACTTCTATCTTGATTCAAGTGCCATTTTATGTGCAGTTGAGAGGACCAACCATCACCTCAGTGAAAAAGATAAAACAAGCGCTGCAAAAAGTAATTTGGAACTGTTGAATCTTGTAGATCTCTCAAAAAAAAAAAAAAAAAAAAAAAAAAAAAAAAAACCATAAGGACATTTTATTCAGTTCATGCCACTGCTCAACCTGTACGTGTAAAACAGAAAGGGCCTGGAGACACAAGTGCAAATTTTTGGAAGTTTTATAGGAAGAGTTTGAATATAAGGTAAATTTTGTTGTGGGGGCATCCCATTACTTCCTGAATGACATTCATATAGGCATCTCTTTAAGCAGTTGAAAAAGAGGTTTATGGGTTTGATTGTCTAAATTTCATGTAATATATTAACTTGCATGATATATAGTAGCTTGACAAGTAAATGTGTATAATCAAAGCAATAGGGGTGTTTGAAAGAATGATATGCAGTATTTCAGTTCTGGGAGAAATACAAAGGTATAGCCACCTCTTCAGAGAAGGGATAATATTGAATTTGAGGTTCCTTTTGCTCATGTAATTTTGAATTTTGATCATGAAGCATCAAAGATGATTATTTGGAAATTAACTTATTGAGTTAAATTTATAATTCTCTGTTCTTTGGTTTGTGTTGATGTCCCCATCACTGTATATTTGGTTTTCTTGTAGCTTGTAATATCTTTAGATACTCCTCCCGTCCTTAGTATGAGATATAACTAAGGAGTTGATCTTAGTACTAAATGTAACATCTGTTTTCCATATTTATCAATCTTTTCTAAAATTACACTTATTGACGCTCCTTTAATAATCAAGTAAGAGAGAGATAAAGGGAATTGAGAAAGATAATTAGGGTGTTTTAGAAAAAAAATATATTATATTAACTAACTTAAATAACTTCTTTAATTTAGTCAAATTAGTTAAATAGGTTCTATATTAAGGATAAGAGGAGTATTATAAATGCCATTTAGGATAATGAAATTTTCAAAGGACCTACCAGCTTCGCTCGAACACATGCTCATGTGTTTCAGCTAAAGCATAAATCCCATGAGATCAACCTGTTATAAATTCATTTTAATACACATATGACTTATGTATGAAGTTCCGTTGAGCGCTTGGTCTAGCGGGTTTGGAGTTGGCCATCATTCTACCAGGGGCAACCTCAAAGGGGTTTGATCCCTGGAGAATGACAGAAGCAATAATTAATGTGGCTCCAAGAGGTCATCCTATCGGTACCAATTTTCCTCCTGTAAGGGCCCCCGGTCGGGTCTGGATTAGTTGTATGGGCAGATAATGAACCCAGAATACCCTCCAGATACCATATGATCATAGTATTAAAAAAAATGTATGAAGTTTCCTTTTTGTTTTTGGGGCCAAGTATATATGAAGCCCTTTCAATGTTTTTGATAAGAAGAGAAAGAGAGAGGAAAAAAGGGATAAGATTTACGTTGTTGTTTTATGGGCCTGACAGTCACATCCTCTAGGTTTAATAGTGAGTTTGATAAGATAAGGCTTTATAAAATTTTATTATTATACTGTAACAAAAAAATTTAATATAAAGAGTGGTTGGTGGAACATTGCACATTGCATAATGTCACGTGTCAAACAAATTAATACTGCTTTAATCATGGTGGTTGGGTTAAACGAAAATGACTATGCTTTTTTTAATACATAAAAAAAATCATGCTAGGAGAGCTAGGATCAAATACAGACATATAATACTATCCTATGGTAATATTATATAATTAGATATGATGAGAATACCCTTTACTTAAAAATTGATATATTTATCTAAATTTATTATACTATATTTTTATATAAGTAATCTTCTTTTAGTATTGACATAATTAATATTTTTTATTTTCAAATATTAATTTGCATTTTAAATGTTAGTTAGCAAGAAAAGAAAGGGCTTTCCAGCCCGAGGTAAGAAACTTAACCACTACAAAGTCTATGGAAATTTTTGAATGCTTCTCAAGTCCCTAGACTTGATGGTGATTAAATCTATTTTATGCAATTACTAAATAACCTTTTGTACTTCATATAAATATTGTGTCACAAGATCGAAGGGTGAGAAAACATTGGGGGGGGGGGGGGGGGAATGCCCTCCGCTGGGCATGTGGCTTGAGACCTAAAAGCACAAAAATAATGGTAGGGTTGTTTGGAATCATGTTTGAGTCCTTAAAAATGCTTATTCATATAAATTAATATAAAACTTATTTTACATACTTATTTTATATACTTACCTCGTATACCGTAAATCACGATTGAAAAACGATTTTTGAAGGTTCCAAAGCACGATATTTGACACACACATATTAATTTACTTACAATTCAAATATTTCAAAATTACAAAACAAAAAAAATTCAAGATAATTAATATATCTTGAATGGATTTGGTCATTTTTATAAAATATTATTTAAAAAGTATTTAATCAAGTTAAAATTTAAAAAGTCAGTTAAAAATAAGGAACAAAAAATCAGACCGGGCAATGAATCGGTTGAGACACATATTCAAGGGTCAATGGGTCAACCGGGGGTCGGAATGACCATATTAAAATATTATAATTTAATTGACAATAACAAAATAATCATCATTCATAACTCATAAGTCATTACTAACATCAAGATAGTCAAAATGCCTATTTAGTTCTTCAAAGATAACCCATAACTGACATCAAAATACAACAAAATATAGTTAAAACATAACAATATCAATCATCATTCATCAAACATAACCTAGAAATAGCATCAAAATAGTCCAAAGATAGCAATTTTAATCATCACTCATCAGACATCCCTTATGTAATATCCTAAATTTTGGAATTAGAGGCTCGAGGATAAGCCCGAATCAAGTGGACTGCTAAGCTCTGGTTTAGCAAGTGTCCCTGGAAGGCATAAAAATCAAAATGAATTTGAATTCCAAAAGTTGGAATAATGTTGTCAGGGTGTATCCTGTGCAGGGCAGTCAGTTTACAAAAATGATTTCCAAAAACTAAAAACATTTTTAAAATGAAAGTAGACTTATCAAGCTTTAATTTGATAGGTCATATAAGTCATTTGGAGCTGTACACAAAGAGTTATGTATTTTTCAAGTTAGGCAAGTGAAACTGGCAAGTTTTTGTGGCAGCGTCCAACAATGGTAATTCTGGAAATTTTGAGCTTCCAGTTGGCTAAAGGCTATTTTTTTCTTGAAAATAAACTTAATAAGGGTCACACAGCTTTTTGAATCACAACAATTTGACATCTATAAATAAAGATATGCATTTTCAAAGATTGATGAAAATTCTGTCAGCTTTTAATCCATATGCGAAAATGGAAAAAATGTAAGGGCAAATTGGTCAATTGCCAATAAAGCAATAAGCCATTAATTCAAGAGCATTTTAATCAATAATTCCTCTCCTTTTTTATGAGGAATTTCGGTCAAATAAAAGAGGAAACAAAGAAGAAGAAAAGTTAACAATTGCAACTTTGAAAGTTGATTCAAAAAGCAAGATTGTAAGAGATGATTGGTCAATCTTTGTCCTCCTTTTTAAAGAGCATTCTGGTCAACAATTTCTCTCTATTTAGGCAGCCAAATTTTCGATCAAACAGAAGAATATAAGAGGAAAGAGAAAGCTTCATCAAAAGTGAATTAACCTCACATGGTTAATTAACTTAACTTGAGCATGAAAAGCCTTTTTGGCCACATATTTTTCTATGTCTCTTTAGCTCATTTTTAGCCAAGTGATTTTGGGGCTGAGGTAGATTCATTTAAACAAATATTTCTGTTACGAGTGTAGGATGATGTATTTAGAAAGTGCAAGTGTACACTGTCGTAAACAAATAATATAAAAGTGAGTAGAGTATCGTTCCAATGAGGATTGATCACTAAGTACCAAAATTGGTAATTTTAATTCTATTTAGCCAATTGATTAGTTGGTGGTTGAGAATACAAAATAAAAATGATAAAATATGAATACAAGTAATGTGAAGAAAAATATGAGAAAAAGCCCTAGGGATTAGACCAAGGCTTAAAAATGTTGAAAGATACTTGATTATCTTGAGCTTGCAAGGTTAACTTTCCCTGTTGCACATCTATTAAAGTTCTCACAGTTGCTAGGAATGGCCTCCCAAGAATGATAGGAATTTCTTGATCTTCTTCCATATGAAGTATGATGAAATCAGCTGGAAATATGAGTTTGTCCACCTTCACCAGAACACCTTCTAAGACACCCCTTAGATGTTTAATTGGTTGATCAGCTAGAAGTAGTGAAACTGTGGTAGGTTTCACTTCTCCAAGACCAAGTTTTGTGTAGACAGATAAAGGCATGAGATTTACACTTACTCCCAGGTCACAAAGTGCTCTTTCAAAGTTACATTGACCTATGGTGCAAGGTATGCAAAAGCTTCCTGGATCTTTCAGCTTTAGTGGTAGTTTCTTTTACAGAATGGCACTGCACTCCTCAGTAAGTGCAACTGTCTTAAATTCCTCAAGCTTACACTTATTTGAGAGAATATCCTTCATAAATTTTGCATAACTGGGCATTTGGGCAAGAGCGTCTGCAAAAGGGATGTTAATATGTAGTTTTTTGAAAACCTCCAGAAACTTTTTAAACTACTTGATAGAGGTACAAGTGGCATCTTATATGTTGTTGAACAAGGCATCCAAGTTGGCAACCAAGGTGGCATCATCTATGGCAAACACATCATAGGTGGCACATACAATGAACAAGATGTTGTCTATATCATACAAGAAGATTCTAAGCAAGCCCAAGATCCTCTACATGACATCAAGGGCCTAATTACTAGAAGCCTAGAAAAGAGTGAGCTGTTTGAAAGGCCGGAGCAAATATTTAGGCTTCAATTTGCTTCATTAATGGCTTATAATGTTAGTATATATGTTGAGGGTGCAAATGAGGCCATAATCATGCATATTCAAGCCCATATGCATGCTTTTACAACACCTAGAAGCTTGAGCACGTGGCAAAACATGAAGATCCATGAAATTGGGATAACATGAAGCAATAAGCCCAACATGATGATGTACAAGGCCCATGTGCAGTCTATATTGAAGAATTTACTTTAAATATCATGTGACAAGCATGTGCCTTGGTGGAGGATTATAAGTGATGTCCAAGACAACTCAAGAAGCATCTAGAAGGCATCCTTATGCATTAAATCTGATTTAATATGATTTAATTTCGTTTTTTAATGAGTTTCCTTTTTATTTGCATTAAATAAGGCCTTTTGGTCAAAGATTGCTTTTGAAAACTTTGTTATAGTTTTCTATTTTTTAGTTAGCTGATTTAGTCTTGAAGAATAAGTAATTCCCTAATGTATTTAGGCTTGAATGGTGCCAACCAAGGCAATCAATCATCATTAAGACACCATTTAATTGCATTTATGACTAGGTTTAGAGTTCTAGAGTGTTCTTTTGTTGCCTATATATGAAGGCTGCGTTTTTTGTATAGATGGAGAAGATGATAATGATATGAATAAGAACTTTGTTCTTTGAGAATTTTATTTCTCTTGTGTGAGCTTTGCTTGCATGCTTGTATTCTCGTGCGAATACTCCGACTGTATCAAGGACCGATCATCCTTGTGGTGTCTTTATGGCTAGGGTTGTAAGAGACAGGTTCTCTTAAGGTCCTACCTTTGATCATCCGTTCCGTTCGTGTTTTCAAACTTGTTTTCTAGCCGGTCCGTTCCCTCATTTCATATCACTACTTGTCTAGCTTTGCATTCACAAGTGTCTGGGGGTTATGGAACTGGTGGTACATATGGAGGAGGGTTATCTAGAAAGCTGATTCTTCCTGGTACCACATCATCCTCTTGAGGTTTTTGTGCTTCCTCCTTCTGTTCTTCTTCACTTTCTTTCTTTTCTCCGTCATTCTTCTGTTGAATTACAAGATCTTTCATTTCTTTCCCACTGCTTAATGAAATTGACGTCACATGCTCTCTTGGGTTTTTTTTTCAGTATCACTTGGAAGAGTACCTGGTTGTCTGGAATTCAGCATATTTGTAATTTGACCCATTTGGATCTCCAAGTTCTTTATTGAGGCTTCGTGGCTTCTGAGTGTTGCGTCAGTCCTAGCCATGAATTGAGATGTATTCATGGTTAGTTGAGCCAATACTTCTTCTATATTTATTTTCTGTTGTGGTGGATTTGGTAGTTGAAGAGCTTGTTGCTAGTAGTTCCCTTGCGGCTTGAACACATTTTAATTATTTCTTTAAACAAAGTTTGGATGATTCCGCCAACCTAGATTGTAAGTGTTTGAGAATGAATTATTTCTTTGATTTCCAATGTAATGAGCTTTCTCCGACTGAGAAGGTATGGATGAGTGTCCCTCTTGACTTTGCGTGCTCATATGAGGTCCTCCATATTGATCACATGTTTCATGAGGAGTACTGATTGCATTTGCTTGGCTTGTCAATGAGCTCACTTGCTTGGATATAGATGCAACTTGAGAAGATAAAGTTGTAAGGATATCCAGCTCGTGCACTCCAAGTACCTTCTTTGAATTGTGACATTCAGAAGGCCATTGGTATGTATTGGCTGCCATCTCCTTAAGTAAATTGTAGGCATCATCTAGATTTTTTCCCATTAAAGATCCTTTAACTGCAACATCTACAAGAATTTTGGTGGTATGCGTCATCCCATTATAGAATGTTTGCAATGTCCACCAATCTGGTAACCCATGATGAGGACATCTCCTTAGCAACTTCTTGTATCTTTCCCATGCTTCATAAAGGCTTTCTAGTTCATGCTGGGAAAATGAGGTAATTTCATTCCTCAATTTAGCAGTTTTTCCTGATGGAAAGTATTTTGCCAAAATTTTTTGTGCCAAGGCATCCCATGTAGTTATACTTCCCACTGGTAGAGAGTGTAACCAGCTCTTAGCCTTATCCCTGAGTGAGAAAGGGAAAAGTCTAAGTCTAATGGCATCATCAGTAACACCATTATGCTTGAATGTGTCTCAGATTTCTAAGAAGCTGGCTATATGTGTGTTGGGATCTTCTGTTGATAAACCACCGAACTGATTTGCTTTCACCATCTAGATAATTGCAGGCTTGATTTCAAAATTGTTGGCTGCTACTGGTGGGTTTCTAATTCCAGAAGTTGTCTCCATGACTGTTGGTGTTGCACAGTCACGGAGTATTTTGGTATCTACTGCTTCTCCTTCGGGATTTTCCATTGAATTGATTGAAGTAGACTGCTTTCGAACTCTCCGATTTCCTCGAAAAGTTCTCTCTATCTTAGAATCACAAGGTTGTAATTCAGTCTTCTTCGATCTTGTCATGTACTAAGCAAAAACCTAAAAAGAAACAAAAGACACCAAAAAGAAAACAAATGTAATATGAAGACCAAATTAGTATTAAAATTACTTGGTATTGATATTAATGACAAAAATCCCTAGCAATGGCGCCAAAAACTTGTTACGAGTGTAGGATGGTGTATTTAGAAAGTGCAAGTGTACACTATCGTAAACAAGTAATATAGAAGTGAGTAGAGTATCGTTCCAATGAAGATTGATCACTAAGTACCAAAATTGGTAATTTTAATTCTATTTAGACAATTGATTAGTTGGTGGTTGAGAATACAAAATAAAAATGATGAAATATGAATACAAGTAATGTGAAGACAAATATGAGAAAAAGCCCTAGGGATTAGATTTCACTTAACAAATTCCGGATTGAATCGCTTTATCTATTCTAGTCCAATTTATTCCACATGATTGATAGTCGAGTTTCCCTAATTTAATTACTAGCCTCTTCCAAGGTCAAGCAATTATATGATTAATTGCTAACCCAATATATTCCTATATGAATTTAAGCAATTAATTATGCATTAAGATTTATGGAACTCATTTAAGACTACACAACCCATATGAATATATTCATATTTCATATGCAAATTATGGTTTTAATTATAGGATCCACACACATGTATCTCCTTTCGGTCTCAACATACATATTGAAATCATTAAAGAGGTGGCCAGTCAATTGAAAGCATTAAGAACAATAATTAAAACTCAATCATGAAGGAAAAATTAAAACTAGATTTAATAAGTTAGATTCAATCCGTCATTAGTAAGCTACGTCATCACCCTAGGAAAAAGAAAATTAGCTCATGATAAAATTAAAAACAAAACAAACATAAAATGAAAACATCATAAATATTGCATAAAAGTTAATTACAAAAATATAAAAATACAACTAATAGATGCATTAAAATGGAAAATCTAGCCTACCATATAGGAGGTAAAACCTTCCATGTAGGTGGAAACCTATACCATCCATAAAGGAGGACTACATATGCCTTCCATATATGAGGTAAAACCATTAATGTAAGAGGCATGCAAGAAGTAAAAAAATGCAATAAATAAATTCTAAAATAATAACTCTCTCTCTAAATTAAAATTCTCTCTCTCTCTCTCTTCCTTCTTCTCATTTTAGGCTTCATTTATAGGCTTCATTTTCGGACTACTATAGTGAATTTGCTACAGTAAAACACGTTTTGAACAGTAACCCCCCGCTACAGTATTTGCTAGAGGAAAACGCGTTTTGCACCGACCGTACTTTGAACAGTAGATGCTACAGTGAATCCCGTGTGTGAACAGTCAGCTGCTACAGTGTTCTTATCTTTCTACAGTTCCCATATTTTTCTACAGTGCCGCATATGCTACAATACCATATGAATAGTAAAAAATCCCTTTAAATGCCTTCTTTAATTCTTTTTAATGTGGTACTGTCTGTAGCTTCAAGAAAATAATTATTTTTTTATTAATTACACCCAAATTGATTACATTAAGCTCAAATATCGTCCACAAAATCATCATATACGGGAAAATAAGTATGTAAATATTTTACTCATCAAATTCCCCCACACTTAGCTCTTGGACCTCCTCGGACAAGAAAGAGTGACTAATAAGTGCTTCCAACAAAATCAGAAGTGTTAAGTTATAAGTAAGGATACAATTGAAGAATAAAGAGATCATAGTATTCTTGAATCAACAAAAGTATAAACTGGTAACTTTATTTGAAAATGAATGAACCAAATTTATAGTTGTGACTCATCCTCTCAATCTCTCAAGTGTTTAAAGGTAAGTGTTTCGCTTAAATTCACCTGAAAAAAATTGCACTACCATAAGCTTGCCAAAAATCTCAATCTCCACTACGTAATTCACATGCATAATTTAAATTAAAATAATTTATTGAGGGTTGTAATGAGGCTATGGTAAAAGGAATGTAAAAGGTGATATGAAGGGCTATATTTAAGAAGTAAATAGAACAATTGAAAAATAGGTCATCTTATAAATAGACTTATCTCATCACAAAACCCACAATTTTTATTCGAATACTAAATATAATTTTTTCTTTTTCTTTTTTCTCTCTCTCTTTTTCTTCTTTTTTTTTTACACATTTCTTCTGCAATTCTACTGTTGACAATATACACACCCCCACACTTGTCAAAAGCTCATTTCACAAAGATTTCAAATGCTCTGCTAATTTTATTTTTTAGGTAAAAACACTTGATATATAATTAAAACACATATTCATGGGGTGAGAACAAAGAAATAATCAATCAGGCTCAAAGGGGCTTATTAATGGTATAATTACAAGGTTGGCTATTTTTCTATGGCTAAACAAAATGAATGCCTTTATCATTTTTTAATATGCATGTGACATATAATTTCAACAAGATTTATAGCAAGTTATAGTGTGACAACTTAATAGGTGAATATCACACACAAGAAAGATAATCATTATTGATCATATAGGCTCAAAAGCTCACGGTTAGAGACTTTCAAATTCAGCTCATTCAATCTCAAAATTCATCACCAAATTCAACAATCAGTTGTTCAATCATGCTATAAAATCTCTAAACTCAATTGATCTATGCTTCAAACTTATATACTTCTTAAAATCATTGAAAAACACTTACACAATTTTTTTTTAAAGTCAGACCTCTTTTTTTTTAAATGAAATAGAAAAGAAAAAAATGTAACTAATAAGATGCGTCTCAAGATTTAAGAATAACTCTTTACTCTGCCATCTTTTCACACTCCATACATCTAATGGTTTTACTATCTAACTATCTAATAGAGAAACTATGCTTTTTTTATAATCCTCCCCCAACCTAAATTAGACATTGTCCTCAATGTCTTCTAGAGATTAAATAATATTTTTTTAACAACCTAAACACACAATAAAGTAAACCAAAATGCTAAGAGTAGAACCATTGAGATTAAAGAAAGTTACAACCGGAGAGTAGTATCTGGATCCTACTTCTGACTGCTGTCTGAAAATTGCCCACCTATTTGCTTGACTAATAGATCTGGTTGTGGTTCATAGGTTTGCATTTGATCCAGTAGTTGCTTAGTAGTTGGAGCAGAAATTATGGAATGGCGAGTCGCTTGGGGTATGAATCCTGTTTCCATAGCATGATTAAAAAAAGACAACAGTTTATCATAAAAACCATTAACATTTAACAATCCTAATGGTTTTTTTTATGAAAGTTCAGTTTAGCCCAATATGCAATGCTAGAGATCCCATCCAATGTTTCCAAACCACCGGGTAAAACGATAAAAGCTTCAACTCGGTAGAAAATATGTCTCATTCGGTCAAGTAGGCTTGAAACCTGTAACTCTTGCCCTAAGGAAAAAATGTGATTTTCCAACTCCTTCACCCTTGCCACCATTAATGGTTGCAGAAATGGCCACACTTCCCCTTAGGCCCTGGATACCTCCCCCATAGACGAAATTGATCTTTCTAGCAGCTAATGCTCTTCCAAATTCGTTGGCTGCAGGTATAAACTCTATATCCTTTCCCAAGTCAGTTTCACCAAAAATGCAGATAGATGTAAATCTACATTTTAGAGTGATATCACTCCTCTTTTTTTTCTCTCAGACATTTTGTGTTTTTACAAATGAAAGATTGCATATTTATATTACAAAAACAATGACAACAAAATCATACAAATCACACATTTTTTAAAAAAGTTTGAAAAAATTACTGACACAAATGACCAGTGGGCTACTGGCGAAGAAATTAAGTAAAGTGACTAAAAAAAGTTAAAAGTTAATGAAAAAGATAAGACAGATTAGACAAAAGTAAGATTATGTACAGTAATTGTGATTATGGCTCACATCTTCCTCTGATTTTACGTCCAGTAACGGCTTAAACGTTTTTTATGAATCGAGGATTTGCTTCCCATCTAGTTTTCTTATAAACTGGAAAATATGGTCTTTTAACGTCAGATTCCCAAGACGGTAGCGCTCTTTTTCTTTGTTGAATATGTCTAATAAATCAAGAAGAACACGTGAACATCACCACTAGGATGCGTCTCAATAGTCTGAATGATATCATCCAATGACTCCTTACTCAGTCCATCCTTTATAAATTGAACTTTATCTTCTCGATTTATAGAAACCATACCTTTACTTCTACAGCACTGATCACAATTCCATCTTGCACATTTAGGACAGGCCTTCATTCTTTTAGCTCTTCTCTTTTTGGAGTAAGGCTTCTTCTCATACCTGGCATAGGTTTAATAAACGACTCATGAATCTCACCTATTAAACGTACCTTAGCTTCAATGATCTAGCGGATATCCTCAGGAAGGCCCAAACGCTTGAATGTCTTCATTCTTTCAGGTCGACAGCTATAGATCTTCCTGAGCACATCTTTAGGAATAGTAAGGAACATGTTCTTAAACTTTACAAGAATTTCCTCCATGATGAGACTGAAATTTAAAGATGCAGTATTGTGTACTTCAGTGAGTATGAAAGAAAAATGAAAAAGTAAGGAAAAGAAGTTTTGGGTTGCCTCCCAAATAGCCGCCTTTCTTTAATGTCTTTAGCTAGACAAAGACCAAACCAATATTTTTTTTTTATTTTTTTTATTTTTTTAATTTAATTTTTTTTAGTTTAGGACTTACCTGTTGTTTCCTCAAAAGTGATGACAGTTTTCAAAGTGTTGAGTGCACCATCATTATACTCTTTCAGCCTTTGCTCGTTCACTTTGAATTTTTGATCACCATCTTGAATCTCCACAGCTCCATATGGCCATATTTGAACCACAGTAAAAGGTCCTGACCACCTTGATCTCAACTTTCTTAGAAAGAGCTTTAACCTTGAGTTATACAGCAACACTTTTTGTCTCGGTGTGAACTCTCTCCTCCTAATTCTTCTGTCATGCCACATTTTTGTCTTCTCCTTGTATAACTTGTCATTCTTATAAGCTTGTTGTTGAAATTCTTCAAGCTCATTGAGTTGGAGAAGTCTCTTTTTACTAGCTTCCTTTGAGTCAAAATTTAAGGCTTTTATTCCCCAATATTCTTTTTGCACTTCAGGATTAGTTGATTTTGATACATCTACCATTCCCATTGTGAATGGTTGATTCATGCATCTTTCGTTCACCACGTCTTTTGTGCAGCTAGTCAATGTATCTACTCTGTAGCAGGTGTCACCTTCATTTGGAAAGGACCAAGGCTTAAAAATGTTGAAAGATACTTGATCATCTTGAGCTTGCAAGGTTAACTTTCCCTGTTGCACATCTATTAAAGTTCTCACAGTTGCTAGGAATGGCCTCCCAAGAATGATAGGAATTTCTTGATCTTCTTCCATATGAAGTATGATGAAATCATCTAGAAATATGAGTTTGTCCACCTTCACCAGAACACCTTCTAAGACACCCCTTAGATGTTTAATTGGTTGATCAGCTAGAAGTAGTGAAACTGTGGTAGGCTTCACTTCTCCAAGACCAAGTTTTGTGTAGACAGATAAGCTACGTCATCACCCTAGGAAAAAGAAAATTAGCTCATGATAAAATTAAAAACAAAACAAACATAAAATGAAAACATCATAAATATTGTATAAAAGTTAATTACAAAAATATAAAAATACAACTAATAGATACATTAAAATGGAAAATCTAGCCTACCATATAGGAGGTAAAACCTTCCATGTAGGTGGAAACCTATACCATCCATAAAGGAGGACTACATATGCCTTCCATATAGGAGGTAAAACCATTAATGTAAGAGGCATGCAAGAAGTAAAAAAATGCAATAAATAAATTCTAAAATAACAACTCTCTCTCTAAATTAAAATTCTCTCTCTCTCTCTTCCTTCTTCTCATTTTAGGGTGCCAAGAAGCTCTATTTATAGGCTTCATTTTTAGAATACTACAATGAATTTGCTACAGTAAAACACGTTTTGAACAGTAACCCCCCGCTACAGTATTTGCTAGAGGAAAATGCATTTTACACCGATCGCACTTTGAACAATAGATTCTATAGTGAATCCCACTTGTGAACAGTCAGCTGCTATAGTGTCTGTATCTTTCTATAGTCCCCATATTTTTCTACATCCACATACATGGATATCCATACATATATATACAAAGCCAACATATCAAATCATTTACACCAAACAAAAGGTAGTGCCTTGCCCTACGTTCTTCACTTCAACTTTATATCTCCTCCATGCATCCTCCTGTATCTTCACATGTCTAAATGGTTGGTTGAGAGGAGTGGGATTTGAGAGAATCTCAGTAACAAACATTACCACTATGCATGCCAGATATATATGAATGCATGACATGCTTTCCTACACTATTGCATGCTAAAAGTAGTCACATAATCAATGCAAGACATACATATCACATACATGTAGAAAATGTAAGTTCACTACCTTTTACTTTATGTCCTCCTCATGCACCTTGATCTTTCAACCATTACTTCTTCTTTAACACTTCATGACCCTAGATAAGAATGTCATTATTAGAGCCATGACGAGTGAATGCTCAATGGTTACATTATCCTTAAAGGCTTACTTTCACAATTAGATTTCTAACCGATTACATTTGTGCCATTAAGTCTTAAATTTCGCATAAGACATAAAGATGACAGATTTTTTACCAAACTTTGAAAAATCATAATTAATTCCAAAAAATTCCAAATGAGGTGGTTCAAAGCTCTATACAAAGATACTTTAGTCTAGTTTCACATAAAAATACTCAATTTCAAATGCCACAACTACAATATTCCCAGAATGTTTCCAATTACCAACTGTTTCAGATGTTCTTCCAGCAGCAGGGCATAACTTTGAAAAGGAAGCTTACGCTTACCTCTACTTGTTTCCACAAATGGTTTGAAATTTTGGCAATACTCTGGCCAGTGATACAGTGCTAACTACCTCCAAATGAAAATCCGAAACCGTAGAAATGAAGCTTGCGATGAGTAGAAGAAGTTTCCTGAAGGGTACTTTAAGAGAGGACACCTATTCGGTAATGTTTCGGGGGCTGAAAGTTTCTCTCTCTTCTCCCTCCATTTTCGTTCTGTTGTTTCTCTCTCTTTTCTGGTTATTCAGGTAGGAATAATAGCTAAAGAATGAAGAAGATGATGGTTTAATTGATGATTAAATGACTTTGCCATGTGTCAAGCTATTATTGGCCCAAAATTCCAATTTTCGCATATAGTATTAAATCTGACAGAATTTTCATTAAACTTTGAAAATTCATATCTAATTGTACAAATGTCTAATTGGAGTGATTCCAAATGCTATACGACCCTCATTAAGTCTAGTTTTATGAAAAAATATAACCTTTAGCCAACTAGAAGCTCACTATTCCCAGAATTTTAATATTTTAATATTATCCCAGAAAATAATTAATTTTGCTAGGCTAACATCAAAAATGCATTTCTCTTTGTGTACAACTCCAAATAAATTATATGACCTATCAAATTAAATCTATAAGTCTACTTTCACTCTGGAAAGTTTCATAATTTTTCACCATCATTTACCAATAAAAAAATGTCACACAATCACTACTGTGACATCGGGAATTTCACTGATGGCAAAATTAATTTGTGTTCCACTTTACTATATTATGTGTGACTTCTAATCTCTTTATTTTTTTATTCCCCAAGCTCTTCAATACCCCAAGGATATAAAGAAATTTTAGGGAATTTAAACATACCTCATAAGGACATTTTCTAAACCGGGGCTTAGTAGTTCACTTGATCTAGGCTTAATCTCAAGCCTTTTGTCCCAAAATTTGGGATATTACACAATGGATTCCTTGCATGTAAACTTACCTTACTTGCATGTGTTTGATATTGATGCTTGTGTAGTGATGTATGTGATTGCTATACTTAATTGTGTAGAGCATATTTGAATGATGAAGCTCTTTTTCTATTTATGCCATAGCCATGCGTATGTTACATGCTACATTGAGCATGCAGAAATGTCATTATGTGGAATGCATCTAACATGTTATGCACTTAGCATATATCATGCATGCATTATGGTAATTGTTTACTATTGAGATTCCTCCAAATCTCACTCTCCCCCAACCAACCATTTAGATAGGTGGACACAGGTAGAATGCTGGAAGTTTCATGAGAAGAGAATGCGATGGTGGACCAAAGATTTTAAGTGTCCAGTACTGTATATTTATAAAACTTAGACACTTTGGTAGCCTTATGGGGCTACACAGTTGTGTATGTAAATGAATGAACTAAGTTTGAGCAGATAATTGCCCTAATTGAATTAAAGGGAAAAGATAAGAACAATGAGTAATAACGTAGTCGCGAACCATTAGAATATGCTTCCGCAAAAGTTTTAAAGTAATAAGAAAAAAACACTCAATTACAGGTTCGAATCTTATTTTGAGGTTGGGATTTGAAAAGTGCTATAAAAGAATATCCTTTAATAGTTCAAATTCACTGCATAAAACTCATCAGAACGAGTGTAAATGTAAGGTATTGCACTTTATGGTATCAGACCAGTGATTCTGGCAATGGAATTGTCTGCCCAGAGATAAGGGTCCAGTCAGAATAAAGAGTTCTAACTATAGGTTATATTCTTTGCTCATGTAAATAGTATAGTGATCCCATGTTAGTGCTACTATAACTGGGAGTTACATATAGCCGAGAAACCTAAGGAATTAGACCACCCTGTCTGTTAATCAGCCTGCTGAAGGAAGGGGTAAAGGTCTATAAAGAGAAAGTAGTTCCGCTTGACAGGGATGATAGCGGTGCCTTGTCCTAGTGGGGATTCCTTTACTGATGACAATGAGACCCTAAGGATAGAAGAGGAAGCGCAAGATTCAGATTTTGTTACTGACTCTAGGGCTCCTGATGTTGAGTTAGGGTATAACCCAGATTTTTTCCCTGTATTATGAGAACACATAGAGGGGCAATACCTAGAAACTGGTACTGCTTATGTTTCCCTGTGGGAACAATATCTAGCATTTCTGGGTAGGATAACATGGTATATTGGGATTGAGGTATATGTGGGATACCGATGCCTAGAGATATACGGGTGAGTACAAGCGCTAATTCCCCAGATGCCATTGGAACTTCGTGGTTAAGCTTGCTCAGGTGAGGGAAATCCTAGGATGGGTAACCCCATGGGAAGTACCTTAGAAATATGAAACATTTTACTTAAAGGTTTGGAATTCTTACTTGAGATTCTTAGATGACCTAAGGAATGATTAGAGGCATGGAGATGATGAAATAAGTATTGATATTTAATCCAAACCATTTCTGTTGTAGTGAGTACTACCCAGAAAAAAGTTCATTTGATGGAGTTATGAAAACTCGAGGCATAGTGATTATTTTGAGAGTTCTCCATGCTAAGTAATGATCCTTAGTAACCCATGGGGTTAAAGGTATGTAGGTATGATATATGATGATGTATGATGAGTGGTGATTATGCCGTATATCTAGCCTAAAGGATCTGATCTAATGATACTGAAGGTTGAGAATAGGTTTGGATCATATCTAAGCTGAAATAGTACTTAGGTCAAAAAGAGAATCAGGTTGCACTATAGTTCTATTTCAAGATAGAAGTTTGAACCTTGTGGATAATATTGAACCTTCAGTAATATTAAGGATATTACCTGAAAATCGTAAAGGTTAGAATAAGTGCTAATGATTTTGATCTTTAGCGCACCTATTGGGTATAATTGAGGAAACCTGATTTTTCATCTTAAGTAATGTTGAGATTCTAAGAATTAAATCATAACTTGAGAATCAAATGCAATAGTTGAATTGATTCTCCAGGAATTTGAAATGGCCTGAATGGCTTAAGGTACTAGAATGTAGTATAAAAATATGTATGAGGTTTTCGGAGGTTGCTAGTTGCTAATCTAGCATAGGGAAATACCTTAATCAAATTCTGATCGGAAAGGGCTACATACAGAGGGTTCTGACCGAAAGGGCTGACTAGTAAGGTGACTGAATAAAGTATCAAGTGCAATACCGTAGCGTAAAGCCACCGTAATGTCGAACCACAGCGTGCAGCCACCGTGACATCAAACCATAGAATGAAGCCGACGTGATGACGAACCATAGAGTAGAGCTATAAGGATGTTGACTCTCAACGGTGGTGCATTGTAATGAGTCTTCCATCGAATGGGTTTTCTTGAGAGAAGGGTTTATATGACCTAGCGAATCGGCATGGGGTTCTCCAGTGCTAGTTGATGAAAGGAATTAAGGAAGAACATACTCAACGATATAAATGAAAGAAACTTTTGCTCTCGTAGCTTATATAGTGGTTCTTTATGTATGTGTTTACTATTGAGTATATTCGTGTTATGAATATGCAATAGGCAGTAAGACCTATTAAGCCAGTATGTCCTTAGGCAATCAAACCCGATGGGAGAAGGCCTGAGGCTGTAAATCCCGTAATGCATATGGCATAGGGGTGATTCCCTAGGCAGTAAAACTTAATGAGCATTCAAAATATGCGGGGTGGTCGCCCAAGGCCTATTGCACAAGTGGACGCTCAGGCCATTAAAATTTTTGTGATGCACGAGTGGATGCTCAAGGTCTTTTGCTTGGGTAACACTTGAGGCCATGTGGTACCAAGCAATTTGTTGTGGGACCAATGGTCCAATGGATGCCGTTATGCTATATGCTAATGGGATGAATGCTCTTGTGATGATGGTTTGTTTAGCATGCTTCATGAATATTACATAAGAGTATGAATAGCTTGAGTAGTAAGAGATGGAGCCTGTAATGAATTCAAAATACCTAATGGACTGTGGGTCCTAGGTAGCTAGACTCGATATATATTTAGCAAAGATGATGGACTGTATGTCCTGAGGCCATAAGACCTGAGGGGCTAGTAAGTCCTTGGGCCGGCAGGATGTGATGTGTTTGAGAATTATGTTAAGCGGAGGCTTGAGGCGGTAAGACCCGATGTGCAAGTTTGCATAAGGCAGTGTCCCTGAGCCATAAGACCTGTGTACTTAGCGCTATGATTGTTGCTTAGCTCAGTGACATTGGACCAGTGTGTCTAAAGAATATATTAAGAGTGGTAGAACATTCAGACTGTACCAGGTTGTAGCCAAGGAAGTAAGCCTTGAGATGCCTATGGTATGGGGGTGATTCCCTAGGTAGTAAGGCTGGAATATCCAGCGTTGTGGGAGTAGAATGAGCCATAAGGTTTGATATGTATACAATGTGATCCAGGAGAGTCCCGAAGAGGCAGTGAGGCCTGTGAAACCATACACTATAAGAATGGACCAGTAGGTCCTGTGTTAAATGCTACATACTATATACAGAATGAATGAGAATGTTGTATGATAATTACTGAATACTATCAGGGATCTTAGTTATTACATGCTATGCGAGCTTGCACACTAAAGAGATAGACTGAGTGTCTAGAATGATTCCTCCAGGTATAGATGTTCAAAATTTATTAAACGGGGGGAAAGTTGTAATATCTTGAATTTTTGGATCAGAGGCTTGAAGATAAGCCTAAATCAAGTGAACTACTAAGCCTCGGTTTAGCAAGTGTCCCTGAAAGGCATAAGAAGCAGAATGGATTTAAATTCCAAAAGTTGGAATAATGTTGTCAGGGTGTATCCTGTGCAGGGCAGTTAGTTTACATGATGCTTTTAAATAGGAAAATGATTTCCAAAAATTGAGAAATTTTTTAAAATGAAATTAAACTTATCAAGCTTTAATTTTATAATTCATATAAGTCATTTGGAGCTATACACAAAGAGTTATGTATTTTTCAAGTTAGCCAAGTGAAACTGGCAAGTTTCTGTAGCAGCGTCCAAAAATGGTAATTCTGGAATTTTTGAACTTCTAGTTGGCTAAATGCTATTTTTTCCTTGAAAATAAAATTAATAAGGGTCACATAGACTTTCTAACAACAACAATTGGACATCTATAAATAAAGATATGAATTTTCAAAGATTGATGAAAATTCTGTCAACTTTTAATCCATATACGTAAATGGAAAAAATGTAAGGACAAATTGGTCAATTGCCAATAAAGAAATAAGCCATTAATTCAAGAGCATTTTAATCAATAATTCCTCTCCTTTTTTATGAGGAATTTAGGTCAAATAAAAGAGGAAACAAAGAGGAAGAAAAGTTAACAATTGCAACTTTGAAAGTTGATTCAAAAAGCAAGATTGCAAGAGATGATTGGTCAATCTTTGTCCTCCTTTTTAAAGAGCATTCTGGTCAACAATTTCTCTCCATTTAGGCAGCCAAATTTTCAATCAAACAGAATAATATAAGAGGAAAGAGAAAGCTTCATCAAAAGTGAATTAACCTCACATGGTTAATTAACTTAACTTGAGCATGAAAAAGCATTTTTGGCCACATATTTTTCTATGTCTCTTTAGCTCATTTTTAGCCAAGTGATTTTGAGGTTGAAGTAGATTCATTTAAACAAATATTTCCATCCCTAATTCAGCTACCAATTCTTGTAAAAAAGAAAGAAAAGAAGGAAAAATGAAAGAGGAAAGAGAAAGAAGACAAGTGAAGAATAAAGAAGCAAGGTAAGCGTTCTTGTTTGATTTTCACCTTCCTAATCACCTTTCTAGCTCTTAAGGTCTTCATAAAAGTTGTTCCTCTCAATAAGAATTTCATTTCTATGGTTTTAGTTCCTTGAAAGTAGGTATTTTATGTTGTCTACAAAATACCAAAGTTGGAGAAATCAAGAACAAGCCCTAGAAAGTGAAAGAGGTGAGTGTAAGCTTTCCTCTGAACCAAATATCTTGTGGGTTAGTTGAGTATTTTTTATTCTTGGTGCTGCCTTGATTTTTGTTCATAATGGGAAGCTAGGTTTTCATGATGCTTTAATCATATACATGTGGTTATATGATGTTTAAAAAGCATATGAAACTAGTTTAGTGGTTAGATTGTGGAAATAGTGAATTCTTGTTTTGAGGCCATGTTTCAGCCACATGCAGGGTAGGTAGGAGGAGAATGATTTTTCCAAATTTGAGGTTTCAAATGGATTCCTTGGAAAAAATTGTAAGGGAATATGGTATGGTTGTGATTTTTGAAGGGTTTGATTAAAAACCCAAAAGTTGGAATTGAACATAGTGCTACCAGATTTAGGTTTTTGGGAAACAGTTGGCTTGTGATGTGTTTATGAGTGACCAAATGTTATGTAATGGTCATGAAGCTCTCCAAAATAATAGTATACATGATAGGCTTTAATTTGATATATAATATGTGCATTTTGGGTTATAATATTGGGAGATATGAATTTTTAAAATTTAGACACTAAATCTGAAACAAATCCTGGCATAATTGTATTAATTGAGGATTCTGAATTTCTAGGCATATAACTGGCAGTAGGTGGTATTTTTACCTTAAATTAGACTTAAATATATTTAAATAGGAATTTTAACCACCCCTATTAGATTTCTATATAATTAATTATGATTTTTTAAGTTTTGGTCAAAATGCTGGAAGCTTTTGGCTACCATACGAATTTAAGAAAGAAAGGGCCAAACGTAATTAGTATGAACTATAAGGATGAAAGTAAACCTTCAAGGCTAATGTAACCCATTGGGAATTCATTTTTCATGGCTCTAATAATGTCATTGTTTATCTAGGGCCATAAAGTAACTAAGAAGAGGCAACGATTAGAAGGTTAAGGAACAAGAAGAAGGAAATTAGTCCAAAAGGTAGTGAACTTACCTTACTTGCATCTATTTGATATTGATGCTTGTGTAGTGATGTATGTGATTCATTTACTTAATTGTGTAGAGCATATTTGAATGATGAAGCTCCACTTTTGTTTATGCCATGGCCATGTGTATGTTACATGAAATATTTAGCACGTAGAAATGTCATTATGTAGCATGCATATAGTTAAGGCTAACATGTCATGCACTTAGCATATATCATGCATGAATTATGGTAATTGTTTGCTATTAATATTCCTCTGAATCTCACCCACCTCCAACCAACCATTTAGATAGGTGGACACAAGTGGAATGCTAGAAGTTGCGCGAGAAGAGAATGCGATGGGGGACCGAATATTTAAGTGTCTAGTACTGTATATTTATAAAACTTATACACTTTGGTAGCCTTGTGGGGCTACACAGTTGTGTATGTAAATGAATGAACTAAGTTTGAGAAGAGAATTTCCCTAATTGAATTAAATGGAAAAGATAAGAACCGATGAGTAATAACGAAGTCGCGAACCATTAGAATACGCTTTCGCAAAAGTTTTAAAATAATATGAAAAACACACTCAATTACAGGTTCGAATCTTGTTTTTAGGTTGGGATTTGAAAAGTATTATAAAAGAAGATCGCTTATTAGTTTGAATTCGCTATGTAAAACTCATCAGAGCGAGTGTAAATGTAAGGTGTTGCACCTTAGCTAGTTCTTCCCACTAATAATAATTCACATCAAACTCTACAACTCATCAATGTGATCTATTTGAGATGAGTTATTAGGAGCTAGATTGGGGAAAGGGTAAGTGATAGTAACATCATCATTCAAAGCCAGGGGATTAGGAATATCTATATCTTCGTCACCTATGCATACACACGACAATAATTAATTTCAATGGTTATGTATAACAAATAATTACATGGATAGGCAATAAATTAGTAACAAAAAATTAATAGGACATATAAATGTTCGCTACTGCAAGTGCACGGGTCGCATCAAGTAATAGAGTGATAAGTAAAGATCGTTCCAATGAAGACTATGACAAAAGCGAGCTAACTAATGCAACTATGTTCTTAATTAGGTTGAATAGAATCATTTGAATTTGATCAAGGGAAATAAAGATTTTTGATTTAAAACACAAAACAAACAATGAAAAACTGGGAAATTTGGTTTGACTTCAAGAAGTTATAAGTTTAGGATTACTTATTCCCTATTGTATTTCATAAAACTATGCAATTATCCACTTATGTTAGTTAAACGAATTTATATGCTAGTCAAAAGTTCTAAAATCATCAACCAAGCTCTCTCAAGTTAAGATTGATTTTTAATTTTCATTAAAAATATTCAATCTCTTGTTTATAATTATGAAAATCATATTTCCAAAACAATCCTTCAATAGACTATGCTAGGTTGTTAGATATATCTCTATTCTAACAACAAACCATCCATTTAATCCCTAAAGTTCAAGTCTAACATGATTTTTCTTAAGTTCTACAATCAAAATAGCTCTATCAAGTATCTTCCAATTGAACTACTCTATTCATGTGGTGATCAAGCACAAGAAAGCATTAAATACAAAAAAAAAATCATCATATATACTCATTAACTAACAAAAGCAAGATAATCTAGTAGTTTAAATCTATACAGTGGGTAAAAGTAATCCTAATTGAAAGAGTTTAACTATACATGGTCTGTACATGCCAAAATTTCAACACAAAAACACAACCCATATCAGCAAAATGTAAGAAAAAGGAAGAAGAATGAGAAAAAACCAAGATTGTTGCTCAAATCTCCTTAAAACTCCAACCAAGATAATCTAGTAGTTTAAATCTATACAGTGGGTAAAAGTAATCCTAATTGAAAGAGTTTAACTATACATGGTCTGTACATGCCAAAATTTCAACACAAAAACACAACCCATATCAGCAAAATGTAAGAAAAAGGAAGAAGAATGAGAAAAAACCAAGATTGTTGCTCAAATCTCCTTAAAACTCCAACCCTAAGTTCCAAATCTTTGAAGTTCTCCTTTCCTAAGATTTCCCTTGCATGCTTCACTATTTCCCAGTCTAGAGAATGCATTTTTCGGTGCCTCCATTTAGGTTAAGTAGTGTTTTCCGCTTCTGAAATCAAAACGTGCAACTGTACTTTTCACAACTTGCTACGGCAAGTGTGTCAACTTGCCGTAGCTAGTTACTCAGAGAGCAGATTTCTCTTCAGATTCTTGACTTGTTACAATAAGTCTGTCAACTTACCGTGGCTAGTTACACAAAGAGAAAACAAGGATGACTTATCACGGCCAGGTAGTCAAACTTGCTAAAGCCAGTTACACAGAGAGTATGCTAGGGATAACTTGCCATGGCCAGTTAGTAAAACTTGCTTAGGCCAGTTACACAGACTCCTTCTAACTTTGCAATACTTCACTTCTTTGTTTCTGAGTTATTATAGGGCTTCAAAACTTGTCTCCATCCTCCTACAAAAGAGGAAGGATTTATAAATTCTCAATTGAATCAAGGATGTAACTATAATTTCTTTAATTTTTGCTTGATACTTTGATATGCACATTTTCTTCTATACTTCTTCTATATATATCTTTTTATGCACATTTTAAACCCAAAAATAGATAAAAAGAGAAGAAAATATGTTGTAATGTTATCAATTTCTAAGAGTTAACAATAAACATTCATTAATCCTATCTAGAGATTATGAAAGTGCAATGCCTTCATTATTAAGAACACCTTCAAGATTTTTTACATCTTCATCATTAAATTTTGGAATGGGATCTTCTTCAATCACCTAAATATCTACCTCATCAATAGACTCATAGTCAATGGGATCATAACTTGTCTTCTTTTTCTTCAATTCACTCCTTCAAATTTCAAATGAGAAATAATTTCAATTGAAATTTAAAAATAAATCCATATTAAATAAAAGCATTCTTCATAATATCTAAGGTTACATATGCTTTAATCACAAGTTATAGTTAGTATAAACCAAATCATTTAACCTTTAATGCTCCAATCTATTTTTCCTTTTTGTGTGGATGCGCTCAAATAAGCTCCAGTTTCGCTCGCAACAAGAAGAAGCAAACGTTTGGCTAAGAATACGTGTTGCAATTTTGGAATTGAATAGCCATAGTACATCTACCATTCATCAACAAAGTAAAACATGTACATAATATTAGTTGCAATCAATGAATATGTTGTTAATTAAACTTAGTTACTTACAAGGATCTAGTATTTCAGCTCTATTTTTACATGTCACTTTGCTGAAAGATTCTTTGCCTTCAAGATACAATTTCACTTGCTTCATTATCTTGAAGAAATCAACATCTTCATCTGAATTAGCCCCCATCATGTCAATTAAAGCTTGCACTAACCTTCCGTTGTTAACAAAGGTTGGACCATATACGAATGGCAGGTTCAATAAATAGGATGCTGCATGGAGATTGGTCTTCAAATGTTTATCCCATCTCACTTTAATAATACTTTTATAAGGCTTGTAGTGATCTTTATTCCTCTTGAACATCTCTTTAATTCCATTTTTTCCCTATGCATGCCTTCATAAACAAAAGGCAGTGAAGGCTTCTCATCCGAGTCAACAATTCTCAATAATTTTATAAGAGGAGTTACAATCTTGACAATTTGGTAGTGCTCATTCCAAAACCGGCTATCTAATATGATTACACTAAAAAATTTTCCGGGAGCAGTCCTAGATAGCTTATGGTCCACAAAGTGTTTATCAACAACAAGGGCTTGCAAGTCATGCTTGTGCATGTATATGATGTGCAATGTAATAAAGGTAGTGGCAAACCTTGTAGCACCAGGACGAATAATTTCTTTCTAACTTGGCCTTTTCCCCAACTAAGACAAGAATATCATGTAGTTGTAAGCAAATACGGTTATCTTTGATGCCTTTGCTGTAATGTCCGACACATGAGGCATGCTTGAAATGTCTTTCAATACAAGATTTAAACAATGAGTAGTACAAGAAGACCAATAAATATTTCTATATTTCTCCTTGATCAACCTTCCATATGCCACATAGTTGGCAGCATTATCAGTCACTACATGAATAATAATCTTGGAACCAACCTACTCAATCACTTTAGAAAACAATATGAACAAAGTTTTAGCATGTTTGACTAAATCTGATCTATCAATAGACTTAACAAACACCATACCGTAGGTAGAATAAACTAAGAAGTTTATCAAATTCTGTTATCTCACATTAGTCCATCCATTAGCCATAAGTGTGCAGCCATTATTCTTCTATTTAGCTCTATTACTGTCTATAAGTAATTGGCATTCACTTTTCCATTCTCTCAACAAGTTGGTTTTAAAATCATAAGCACTAGGGGATTTAAACCCAAGCCCTACAAAATACATTCCATCCACAGCTCTTTGAAATAAAGGGCACTCCAATGCTTTAAATGGAATGCAATTAACTATAGGCTAATTAGCAATAAGCATCTTTACATTGTGTTATGTTTCTTTCAATGCTAAGGCACTCTTGATGGTTGATTAAGCTTCGGGAGTTGTTCTAGGAGCAAAATATTTATCCTTAGACCCAGGAGGTTTCCTCTTCTTAGTTGCACTTTCAGAAATTGGTGTACTAATGTGTGCTTTTTCATCTTCCTCTTCTCTTATATCTTTAATATCTTGAATAGCCTTTTTCTTTGAACTTTCTTTCAAAGACTCTACAATCCTAAGACGTACATCAGTTGGAACATTTTTACAAGAAGCAATTTGACTAACATCACCGGCAAGATGTTGCTTCATCCTATTTATACCACCTCCTATATAGCTATTACTAAAGTGAATACAAGTATATACATTATATGTCTCCTCTTTCTTATAGGCAACATGTGTCCGTGCTAGGTCAATTTTGGTATGAAATAAGGTATTAAGAGTAGGATTGGTGTTAGAAGTGGGAGTGGGAGGTTTGATATTAGGAGTGCCAGGTTGGGTATTAGAACTAGGAGTGACAACTCGATATATCCATCCCTACAATAAAAATAAAAGTAGGACCAAGATAAATACAGATCATTTCTGGACTTAGTAAGTAACATCAACTTGTGAATATAAAAATCTTAACTATATATATATATATATCACAATTAGTGCAAATGACCGAAGTAAGAACAAGTTAAATATTAAATCCAATTTTGCCAACTCTCTCCCTTTTTCTCTCTCTTTCTACTTGTGGTAAATACTATCTTAAAAACTCTCAGCAACTTATAAACACTACTAAACAGTAAAGAGAAAGCCTGTTACAATAGCTTGACGTACAAAATACAAGCACCACCTAAGCTCATGTGGATCATTTTAGAGAATGCAGTGCACACTAAATTACGCGAAGAGGAAGAGTGAAAGGTTTTAAGCTAAAGATAGACAATGGAGGGAAAGTGAAGTAGAGCCAAAATTCTAATATAATTATTAGTCCTCCAAATTCCCAACATTCTGACACTTTTCTTTTGCCAAAGATAATTGAGGGCCTATTTTGACAAAATACAAGCACTACCTAAGTTAGCTACACAATCATCCTTTCTATTTCGATTTCCAGAGATAATCAATTGAAACATCATCTTTCAAAACATGATTCCCAATAATCTTACTTGTCATCTATATTGATCAAGTAAAGATTCAAAAACATGTATTCATGAAAAGAAAAAGTTCATAGGCACTGGGTCATTCTCAGTGAAAGAATCTAGCAATTCAGTAATGTCATCAGTAATTGGAAAATAATCACAGAGAGCTAGGAATAAAAGTTCAGTGACACGCTAGTGAAGCAAGTAACTGAGTAACCAACACTAAATCAAAATCATATAGAGCATAAAAGATAAAAGTATAAAATAGAGAGCAATACGTCGGTGACCAAGAAATAAGAATACACTGAACATTGAAGCAAGTAAGCAATACTGAAGCTAAATCACAGAGACGAAAACACCGGTGACTAAGATTGAAGAATAGTTTTGTTACCAAGATATTAAAGCTAAATCACCGAGAGGAAAACACGCTGATTGAGCTTGAGAAATTTTCAAATCATAGAGAGTAATACCCCGATCACTGAAGCTAAATCACACTATAATAGAGAGCAAAATGCCTCGCTGTCATAGTTGCATCTCGCATCTTCTTGCCATCTCTTGAGCTTGTCGTTGCCTCTTCCTATAGGTCCTTGCCATCACTCGAGCTCGTCGTCGAATTCAATGTCGTCGAGTCGACATTATAGGGCACTGGGCACAAGTTCTCTCTCTCTGTCTGGAATCTGAATTGAGAGGATTCAGGATGAGCATGGAACTAATTTGATCAATAGAGATGAAGGTAAGTGACTCAGATTAGGTTATTCAGTAAATCAGATCTAACCGATATTCTTTTTGTTTTCTTCTGAAATGTCCCAAAATGACGCCGTTTTGGGACATTTCAAACAAATAAAATAAAATAAACTCGACCAACCTGCCCCACCCAGCGGGTTGGCCGAGTCGATTATGACTTTAGTAAGTCAACTCAGAATTGACTGAGTTGACCTTCCCCTAGCCAAACATAGAACCAGATCAGATTGGGATTTGTTTTCTTGTCTAACCAGCCGGATCCTGTTTGGTTTTTCACTCCTTGGTTAAAAATTACTCCCACATCCTTTTTTATAAGACTCCAATTTTTGAACAAATTTGGTTAATTTTATAAAATCTTACTTAGGTTGTATCAACATTAAATAAATTTTTACCCATTTTATCCCTAATTATTATATTCTCTTTTCACATTTTTTGTCAATACATTTTCTTTCATTCTTTTTCTCATGAATAACTCTCTTGAGTCTCTTGCCCTCTTAAAAATAACGGCGTGCTAGGAAAAAAGTTAATTTTTCACAAATATATTACTTGTAACTAATTTTAATTAATTTCTTAAACCATATGATTTGGTTAAAAGGATCTTATAAAAAAGACCTGAGGAATTATCAAATAGCCAATAATAAATTACAGTTGATTAATGTTAAATTCTAGTAAATTACAGTTGGTTAATGTTAAAATCTAGTAAAGACCTACTAGTTTCCCATTCAACTTCTAACATTTTTTCTTAACTTTTATTTGCATTGTTATATATAAAAAATTGTTATTCAATTTCTTAATTTTTTACCTGAGATTTTTTTTTAAAAAAAATTATTTAGCTATAACATATAGTTGACAATTAAATACTCCTCTGATACTAATATATGACATATTTAGGAAGTTGACATTAGTCTTAAATATAAGACATATTTTTCATATTTGTCAATCTTTTCCTAACTTACCCCTATTGATGCTCCCTCAATAATAATCAAGGAAGAGAGAGAATGAGGGAATTAAGAAAAATGGCTAGGGTGTTTTGGAAAATACATGTCATATTAACTAACTTAATTAATCTAATCAAATCAGGTAAATATGTCTTATACTAAGGACTGGAGGGAGTAATTCTTAACTGATTTTTAAGTTTTAACTTGAAATGTTTTATAAAGACCCATGATTAAATACCTTTATTTTGTAAACATAATTATACTAACTATCTTGAGTTTTTTAATTTTTGAAATATTTGAATTAATAGTAAATTAATATACATATGTAGGGTCAAACAATATAATATTCATGTTTCTATGTCATAATCCATGTGCCTGCAGATGGGGGCCACAACACCTCAACGTTTGATACAATATTTATATCAAGTATAAAGGGCTATTTAGTAATTGTATAAATAGATTTAGTTACCATCAAGTCCCTAGGGACTTGAGAAGTATTCTAACATTTCCTGGGACTTCATAATGGTTAACCTTCTACGTGGGACTGGACATTTATTTTCGTTGGGGTAAAATAATCAATTACTATGGATTACACACCATATAACAAGGCACTAGAGAGTACACAAGATGATACTTAGAAACATCTACTATAACTATTGAGACAAGAGGACAGAGTAAAATCTCCATTAGATTGAGAACTAAAAGGATACAACAATCAGCTTTTAACTTCATGAGTATAACTACAGTGAAACACCAAGGTAAATGAGAATATTATGAGATTCAACTCCAAAGAGGAGAAAAATCAACACCAGCCGAACAACTTCAGCTAGACAGAAATGGAGCACTGCAACCATATTTAAATGTTAGATATATAGATGTTGGACTTATAGCTAGTGGGCTCTTAATTAATAGGCTGAGAGTAAGTCACATATGAAGTGTTTGAGGTGTATGACTAAAAGAGATAAGAGCTATTAGGTGTATATATTGGGGAGAGACATTGAGTGAAGGCAAGTAGAATACTAGTAGTATATGGGAAAGTCTCTAACCTCTCAAATGCTAGAGGTAGTTTGGGTTCCCTTGAGTTATTTCTTTCTATTTTCATCTTGTTTATAGTTTAATCTATTAGGCCTACACCCAATTGATTATTATCTATGATTTAATATCAATTCAATAAGTGGCCAGATCATTAAATCACTCCAAAGATAATACATACATATCCAGAAGATGCTTGCAACATCCCTTTAATTATATGTCCCATTGTTTAATGAGGCTACCTTTATCAACTAAGCCCACCATTATATAACAACTTTTAAACAAACTAGCAGCAACAAACAACATTCCTTGAAACTTGATGAGTGACATAAACTTTCAATTTGCCAAACTTTCAAACAACTAAAGCTGGGGATTAAGATTGGCTTAAAAACCTAAATTGGGTTTCTTAACCAAATTCCAATTGCTATGAAGGACTAGAGCAGAACTATAAAACCAAAGGAAGGCCAAATAAAAAAATAATTAAAGTTCTTTGGTAGCTTTGAATACTCAAATCCTTCAAAACTAGCTCGAGATATAAAAAGATCCTCCAAATCTAAACCATAAGGACAAGAAACCAAGACTTTGCTTTGCTTCCAATCCCCTAATCTACTTCAACAAAAACATTCATCTTTAAACTTCAAAATTTTTAGAGGTAGCTTTTTGTTCTACATTAACCTCTTCCTCAAACTAGCATCGTTCAACTGTTTAACGAAGATCCACCAAAGGAAAATCAATTTACATATCAACTACAACTTCTAGTCCTTAATATAAGATCTAATATGTAGTACAAATTACACTACAAATTATATCTTATATTAATGACTTGGGGTAGTATTTCGAAAGTACTACTCATACAGGATCATTCTTGGGCATGGCCTCTAAACTTGCTTCATCCGTTGCTACTTCTTCTTTCTCAATGCTTTAATGAAATCTCAATCCTTTGATCTCTCCCTTTTCTTTTGTCTGGATGCAGAGAATAAACCATTTCCTCTAACCAACAACCACAATCTTTCCGACATAAAAAAATGACACTTAATTGACATGCAAAACATCCTCAACCAACTATGAAAAATATACAACCAATAGTAAAATGGCTACTAAAAACGATGGAGTTAGCTATTTTATGATACCAACAATGATGGGGAGTATGGTTTGTATCAATGGTAGAGTGCTTAGAGATTCTCAAGAGTGTTCACTAGTACAAAATAGGTATTTTAAACTGACATATTTAGACCGGTTATAAGGGGATAAGGTCTAAAAGGTATGGCCGGTGGCATTTCTATAATTATACAGAAATTATGAGACATGTTCCATGAATATAAGGTCTAAAAGAAATTATTTAGACCTCATTTATGAGAAACTGATCTAAAAAGGATAAAAATAATTAAATTTTTAAGACCGATTATCTCTATAACTGGTCTAAATAAAAGACATGTATTTAAAAAAAAGATTTGACTTTTTAGTCTGGTTCTATCTTATAACCATCTAAAAGAGGAAACATTTTAGACTGGTTATTTTTAGAACTGGTTTAAAAGATATATTTAAGACGGGTTGTTTTAAGCAACTGGTCTTAAATGTGACTCCCTAATTAAAATTTCACTCTTCTCTTCCTCCCGCCGAATGTTAGCTTGCTCTCTGAACTCACTTTTCCCTGAAATTTCTCCGACAGTGTTCTTGTTCACAACTCTGCTATCCTCTTTTTCTCTAAATTTAGAGTAATCTTTATCTCTAAACCTAGTATCACAATCGACCGATGGTCTTCTTGTTGACAAGCTCAGGGGCGGGGTGGTCGCCTGGGGCCTATTACATAGGTGGATGCCCAAGCCATGGAGATTTCATTTATGAACGAGTAGACACTCAAGGCCTATTGCACGAGTGGATACTTGAGGCCATGTGACTTGGTTTACCAAGCATTTTGGTATGGGATTAATGGTTTAGTTGTTGCCGTTATGCTATATGCTAACGTGTCGAATGTTCTTGTGATGATTGTTGTAATGATGGTTTGTTTAGCATGCTTTGGGAATGTTACATAAATATATGAATGGCTTGAGTAGCAAGAATTAGAGCCTGGGATGTATTCAGAATACCTAATGGACTTCGTGTCTTGAGGGAGTTAATATCGATAGGTATTCAGCAAAGATGTTGGATTGAATATCCTGAGGCAATAAGACCTGAGGGACTAGTATGTGCTTAGGCTGGTAGAATGTGATGTGTTTGAGAATTGTACCGAGCGGAGGCTCGAGGCGATAAGACTCAATGGTGTAATTTTGTATAGGGCAGTATCCCTAGGCTGTAAGACCTGTGTGCTTAGCTCTATAGTTGTTGCCTAGCATGGTAACATTGGACCAATGTGTCCAAAGTATACCTTGAGGCCGGCTGAACATTCAGATTGTACCAGGTTGTAGTCAAGGCAGTAAGTCTTGAGATGTCTATAGCATGGAGAGTGATTCCCTGGACTATAAGGCTTGGTATGCACAAAGTATGATTCAGGTAGAGTCCTGGAGAGGCCATGTGGACTGAGAACCCAGTGCTGTGAGAATGGACCAGTGGGTCCTATGCTGAATAAATGAAAATGTCGTATGGTGATTGCTGAATACTATCTGAGATTTTGTTGAGAGTATGATGATTTGAGTTGCATGCTCTGTGATCTACAAATATGAGGAATAGACTGAGTTTCTACAAATGATTCCCTGAGGTATAAATGTTTGAAATTTTGAGGATGAAGTTTATTGAACGGGGGGAGAAATGTAATATCCTGAATTTCAGGGCTAAAGGCTAGAGAATAGTCTGAATAAAGAAGACTACTAAGCCCAATTCAGGAAGAGTTCAAAGAATGCCAAAGAGCTATAATGACTTTTAGAGGCTAATTTGGAAACTAAAGTATGGGATTTAGTTCCAAATAGTCAAAGTAAACACACGATTCCTTTATCTAGAGTCAAATAGGATCTAAAGCCTAGCTTGGATCCAAAAAGAAGAGAAAATGACATCTTGGAAATGGAAAGAAGGAGAAATAAAACAAGAGAAAAGAACTAAGGGCAATTCAATTAATAGTACCACAATCAAGGGCAAAAAAGTCAATTGCCATTTGATCTTGAGGTCAAAATTGGAAGATAAAATGAAGGGCCAAGATTTTCTCTTCAAAAGTAAGAACTAATAATTAGAATGAGTAGAAAAAAGTATCCCTCTCTTATGGCCACCGTCCATGTAAGGGCAATTTCGGGAAGGAATTAGTTTGGTGAAAATGTCAAAAGTCAAAGGTTGAAACTTGGAAAATTTTAGACCAATGGAAAGATAATTTGAAGTAATTGATCAATAAATTCTCTTCTCTTTTACAACCCAAAATTTTAGTTGGAGAAGGAAAATTGGAAAATAAAGTCAACAAGAATTACCATGGTAATTTACTACATATGGTAAATAAATTAGCTTGTACAAGAAGGAGGGATTTGGACCACATCTTTTGTTTTTCTCTAAGGCCAAATTTTGCCCAAGTATTAAGTGATAAGGGAAGAGAAAAATCTGATTAATTTCACACTCTCTCTTGCTCTCTCTTATTTGGCCAAGCAACAAGAAGGAAAGAGAAAAGAAGAACTCAAGCCAAGGTGAGATTTCTAGCTCAATTCTCACCCTCTTAATCACTTCTTTAGCTCTTATGGCCTTCATGAATCTTGTTTTCCTCTTTAAGATCTTCATTTCTATGGTTTTTTTTAAGGGGGGAGTTTTAATCCATCTTGCAAGATTCAAAGTTGGAGAATCAAGAAAAGAGCTCAAGAAATAGCAAGAGGTGAGATTTAGCTTCATTTTGAGCTATAGATTATGTTGATTAGTTGAGTTTTGGTGGGTTGTTTTGGTTGCCCTAATTTCATACTTTTAGGTTTTTTAGGGGTTCATGAAGCTTTCATCATGTACATGTGATTATATGTTGTTTTGGAATCAAATGAACTAAGTTTGGTGATTGAAATGCAAATTGGTAATTTGTTGTGTCAAACCCTAATTTCTGGTCTGAAGAGGGCATGAAGAAGGAGTATGATTTTACTATTTTTGAGGTCTCCAATGGATTCATTGGGCAAAATTGTGTAGGAATAATTTGGTAGCATAGTTTTAGAAAGAATGGATTTGAAATCCAAAATTTGGAATTTGATCATAGTGCTGCCAATATGTGTTCTGTGTAGGGCAGTTTGCTTGTATGAAATTTTTAAATAGGAAAATGATGTCAAAAAATTTTCAAACTTTCCAATCTAAAATTAGACATGTCAAGCTTTAATTTTATATGTTATTTGGATGTGTGTGCTAGGAGTTCTGCATTTTTAAAATTTGGTTGGAAAAACTGGTGAATTCTAGGGCTTTGATCAATAAAGTGAGATATTGTATTCATATGCATCCAAAAGTGTAATGGCTATATTTTTATCTAAAACTATACTAATTAGGGGTTATATAGCCTTTAGAATCATCATAGTTAGACATCTATACAATTAGTTATGAATTTTCAAATATTGAAAAACATTCTGGCAGATTTAAGTATATGTATGAAAATGAAAAAAAAAGTAATGGCACTAGGTAATTATGATGAACTTTAAGGGTGAAGTTAACCAACAAGGATAATTGGACTACTTTTACTTTGCTTTTGGCTTAGTGAGTTAACCTTAATGACAACCAACATAAGTGTTTGGATTGTAAGAGAATTGGATCAAATAATAATTTGTTGTTCGTAATTCAAATTTTAGGACCTAACAGCTGTCCGGAATCTAAAACTTTCCCGAGCTCAGGGAAACATTTGAATATTGCTCAAGGGAAGCGACTAGGTAGTAATTTTATCTTTCATATGTTACAAGATACATTGTATGTTTGTGGTTGCATCATGAATTTGTATAACACATCTTGATTAATTGGGATGGTCGCTCGGGGCCTATTGCATAGGTAACACTCAGGGCCTTGTGATATACCTAGCACTATGGTGATATGTGAACTACATGTTATGCATTGAATGTTGTTGTCATAATTCTATTATATGATGACTATGTGACATGCTTTGTGATGTTGTATCTATATGATTGACTATATGTTACTATTGAGATTCTTTTAAATCTCACCATTTTTCTATAAACAAGTTTACAGTACAGGCTGGTAGCTCAAATGGCAAGAAGATAAACACAGACAACTAGAGGATGAAGTTGTAGGATTTATTTTCTCTGTTGGTTGCCTATTTTAGGTTATATATTAGACATAAACACTTTGGTGTATATTTGAATATGAATGAACTAAGTTTGAGTAGAAAATCTCCCTAATTGAATTAAAGGAAAAGATGAGAATCGATGAGTAATAACAAAGTTATGAACTACTAGAATACGCTTCCGCAAGAATTTGAAATTTTCAAAAAACCCACTCAACTACAGGCTCGAATCCTATTTGAGGTAAGGATTTGAAAAAGCTTTATAAAAGAAATAATGTTTAGTGGTTTGAGTCTACTGCGTAAAACTCATCAGAACGAGTGTAAAATATGAGGTATTACAAGTCCAATGACCCTCACCAAGATCCTGTTGATATCTGCTGGTCATACTTAAGGCAAATGAGATATCTTGTCGAGTACATAACATGGCATACATGATAGATCCAATGGCCGATGCATATGGAACCTTGCTTATGCAATCTCGCTGATAAGGTGTACTAGGACATAGATCCTTGCTAAGATGGATGCCATAAGACATGGTCATGTAACCCCTTTTTGAATCCTGCATACTGAACCTATGCAGTATCTTATCTATGTATGTGCTCTGACTTAAACTTATTAGTCTCTTGGATCTATCTCTATAGATCCTAATCCTAAGGATGTAGGTGATTTCACCAAAGTTTTTCATCAAGAAAGACTTTCCTAACAAAGACTTGACACTCTGTAAGGTAGGAATGTCATTCCCAATGACTAGAATGTCATCTACATAAAGTACTAGAAATACAACTATGCTCCCACTAACCTTCTTATAAACATAAGGTTCATCGATGTTTTGAATGAATCCAAACCCTTTAACTACTTCATCAAAATGATGATTCCAACTTTGAGATGCTTGCTTCAATCCATAAATGGATCTTTGAAGCTTGCACACTTTACCAGAGTCCTCTGAACGCACAAAGCCTTTAGGTTGTCATGTACACATCCTTAAGCAATTTTCCACTAAGGAATGTTGTTTTAACATCCATATGTCATATTTCATAGTTATAATATGCTGCAATGGCAAGAAGGATTCTAATTGATTTGGCCATTGCAACTGGAGAAAAGGTTTCATCATAGTCTACACCATGAGTTTGAGTGAATCCTTTTGCAACCAGTCATGGCTTGAAGACATTTAGACTCTGCTTGGATGGGATGAAAATGAGAGAGAAAGAAAAGTGGGGTGGAAAGGGGGGGAAGGAAGAACTTTTCTCCTGCTTGGAAAAAAGAGAAAATAGATGAGAAAGGAAAAATGGAGAGAGAAAAGATGTGGGTCCCACCCTCCCTTTTCCTCCTAAAGTTTCTCTCTGCAAGTAGAGCGATTAGAGGAGAAATTTTTGTTGTCCCAAATACATAGTTACCTACCATCTCACTAAAACTTCACAGTACACCATGCAATATGCATATTTTTTTAAATAAAATAAATAAATAAATAATATTTAAAAAAGTTCTTTTATGCTAATTGAACTCTTGACTTAAAATTAGAAATACTCTTAGCTGCTCCACCAAGTTTGATATGGCCACGATGATGAATTGGAAAAAAAAGTTGTATTATTAATTTTTGTATATTTAATTATTATTTTTAAAAAGTGTTTAATTTTTTTTATTAGCTATTAATAATGTTTAATAATGTATAATTTAATATTGCTTTTATTATATTTAATTTTGAAAAACTATCCACTTTTTACTTTTACCTTAAAATAACATTTATTTTTGTAAATTATTTGGTTTTAAAATATATCTTCATCATTTTAAGTTATTTTATGATCTTAATATTAAAATTATTTTGTCACAATAATATTTAATTTAATTTTAAGTATGATTATTTTAATATAATAGTAAGGGTATTTTAGTCATTAAATATTTACTCATTTTATTTCCTCCCAATTTTCTCTCACTCATCTAAGCACATAAAGTAATAATATTTTTTTTTCCTTATTTTTCTCTTCTCCTCACTTTCTCTCATCTCATTTTCTTTCCTTTTAATTTTTCTTCCCATCTAAGCAGAGGGTTACATTGCCATCTATGTCAATTTTCTCCTTGAAAACCCATTTGCACCTTATGGTTTTTACACCTTCAAGTGGATCGACTAAGGTCCATACCTTATTGTCGTACATGGATTGTATTTCAGACTTCATGGCATTTAGTCATTTCTCAGAGTTTGGTCCCATTATGGCTTCTCGATAGGTGGTTGGCTCATTTTTCTCAATGAGCAACACATCATGACTTTCAATAATCAGAAATCCATATCTCTGAGGCTGATGCCATGTTCTATCAGATCTTCGTGGGCCTTGTGTTACTTGACAAGGCTCAACAACTTGTTGTGAGTCTTCTCATTTTTCCATTTGTGGTTATGTGATATCTTGTGACTCTCGAACTTCTTCGAGATGTACCTTGCTCTTACTGATTCTTTTAGAGAAAAACTCTCTTTCTAAAAACATACCATTTTGAATAACAAATACTTTGTTATCGGTGGAATTCTAGGCATAGTATCCCTTTTCATTTTATTAGGATACCCCACGAAAAGGAACTTTGAGGATTTGTGCGCTAATTTATCTGAGGCTTGTTTCTAACATATACCTCACATCCCCAAATTTTGAGAAAAGATAAACTAGATTTCTTTCCAGTCCATATCTCATATGGTGTCTTTTCAATTACCTTAGATGGAACACGATTTAGTGTGAACGCAGCTATCTCTAGAGCATGGCCCTAAAAGGACGGTGGAAGATCTGTTTGACTCATTATAGATCAAACCATATCTAATAGTATTCGATTCCTCCGTTCAAAAATGTCATTCCATTATGGTGTTCCTGGAGGAGCCAATTGTGAGATTATCCCACAACTCTTAAGATGGTCAATGAACTATTGGCTCAAATATTCACCATTTCGATCATATCGAAGTGCTTTAATTGTTTTTCCAAGTTGGTTTTGTACTTCATTTTGAAATATTTTGAACATTTCAAAAGATTCAAATTTATGTTTCATTAGGTGGATATACCCATATCTACTAAAGTCATCTATAAATAAAATAAAGTATATATAACCTCATCTGACAGCTGTATTCAGTGGTCCACATACACCTGTATGTATTAGGCCAATAAATCAATGTCCTTCTCACTATGCTCATTAAAAGGTGCATTTGTCATCTTTTCTAATAAGCAAGATTCACATATATCATATGATTCAAAATCAAATGAGTTAAGAAATATATCTTGATGAAGTTTAGAAATGTGTTTCTCATTTATATGGCCTAGACGACAATGCCATAGGTAGGTTGGATTCAAATTGTTTGACTTGATCCTTTTGGTAGTTACTGTTAGAGCCAGCTTTTCACCCAAGAGGGGGGATGAATTGGGTGATTACAAAATAATCGAAAGCTTAAATTCAATTTATAAAACTTAAAGCACAGTTAATGAAAGGAAGAGATATCACTGAGATTCACACAGAGATTTATACTGGTTCGGTCTCAACCACTTGACCTACGTCCAGTCCTCAGAAATCCTTCTGAGCTTTTCACTATATCTTCCAAGATTCAGTGGGTTCTTGGCACCACAGTACAACCAGCAAGTTCCTCTAGACACTCGCTCCCCCTTACACAAGGTAATCACAAATCCCTACTTAAGGTTCCTCAACCTTAAGTTAACTCTATTGAAAATAATTAAGTATGAATGACAAATCTCTCTCACAGAGTATGTAGATAAGAACTGAAGCACAAATGATGAACTGAAGCTTTTGTGAGGATATTGCTTTTGGAGTATTCAGGCGTTTTTCTTCGTTGTTATATTTTTTTCAAATGGATGGACATATATAATAGAACCACTTGAAGACCGTTGTAAATTTGTCCGTTGATTCAAAGATGCTTCTGACAAATGTAACAGCATTTGTCTTCCGTTACTTTTGAATTTCTGCTGCTACCATGAATAGTGTCGTTTGAGTGGAGTGTTCAGTTACAAGTCAAGTACGTGATGGTGGAGTACAGCTGTAACACACTTATGAATATAACCGTTAAGCAATATTTGTATCTCAATAAATTAATATGGATCACTGGAGGTGTTTTATAAAAAGTGACAGTAATAAGACCATAGAGAGTGATCCTATTTTCGCAACTAAGTATTAAAATGATATACCATATGATTTTGATAGCTATTTGGAGAAATCAGTAATAATAGAATTTCACTAGCAAAATCAGTTGAAGTTTATAAAGGTAAAAGCACATGGAAACAATAGATCATTATATGAGCAAGTGCAATATCACTGGAAGTGAATATAATGTCATTGGGAGTGATTTTGAAAACTTTGAAAACTTCTGTCAGTGATTGCTGGTTCACTGGAAGTGATATTGGAAATTGCATATTTCACTCGAGTGAATTTGGAATCACTGGAAGTGATTTTGTAAATAGTGATTTCTTCTTGGAGTGATTTCCAATTCACTGGAAGTGATTTACAACTTTTCAAATATCACTCGAGTGATTCAAGATCACTGGAAGTGATTTGGTGAATAGTGAAATATTCTTGCAGTGATTTCCAATTCACTGGAAGTGATTCAGCGAAAATCCAACATCACTCGAGTGATTGAGAATCACTGGAAGTGATTTGAGAATTTTGGCGGATCACTCGAGTGATCTCAGCTTCGCTGGAAGTGATTTGCAAAACAGTGAATTTTTCTTGAAGTGAAATCCCAATCACTGGAAGTAATTTGCCGCATCACTGGAAGTGATTTGCTACATCACTCGAGTGATTTACAATCACTGGAAGTGATTTAGCGCATCACTCGAGTGATTAAGAATCACTGGAAGTGATTTTCAAAACAGTGAAATTTTCTTGCAGTGATTTCTCGATCACTGGAAGTGATATGCGGATCACTCGAGTGATTTCCCATATCACTCGAGTGATCTGTCATTTTTGCGGATCACTCGAGTGATTTCAGCGATCACTCGAGTGATCTTGAATATCACTCGAGTGATTAACACAATCACTCGAGTGATCTTGCACAGATCACCAGAATTGCTTGCTTTGCTGATAATTAATCCATGGGCTTCCAAAACATGATTTGTTATCATCAAAACATGAAATCTAACATTCTCCCCCTTTTTGATGATGACAAAACATATCATATGATCAAGTTTAAGATTTTGATTTTCTAATACACTTTACTTGACCTTTTTCAAAAATTTTGCAATAATTTTGATTAGCAATTGCCAAGATGAGTTTGTTTAAGAGATTAAGAGTTTTTGACCTTTTGGAAAGTAAAAGATGTTAGTTAAAAGTTCAAAAACCATTGTAAACAGAAAATGCACATATGAAGTGACTTTTTCTTGAAATCATTTTGGCGGCTGCAATACATTAAGATTTCCATGAGATCATGTTGGCTACTGCAATCATAAACACAGATGCATTAAAAATTTCATGAGATCATATCATAAACACATATTCCCATTAGATTAGAGTCAGTTCAGATTACACAAGCTACACAATGACAAGTTCTTGGAATTACAAAGTAAAATACATAACTTTGGAACCACAAAATAGAACACATATGCATCAAAAGAAAATATATCATATCAGCTCTTCTCCCCCTTTTTGGCATCATCTAAAGGAGAGGTAGACGGAGTAGAGGCTGGAGTGGATGCAGAAGCAAAGAAGGAGGTAGGTGGAACATATGGAATGATGGAAAGCTGTGCAGGGGACTGGAAGGAGAAAGTGGTAGAAGATGGTTCAAGAGGAGTGGTGGAAGTGGAGTGAGTAGGTCCTATGACCTCTGTGGTGGCTTCCTCAGCTATAATTTCCTCAGTATGAGAACTAGAAGCAGTATGATGTGAGGAAGATGATGGAGTCTGGAGAATGGGGTCAGTGTGTGGAATATCACCAGCAGAAATAGGATCAGAGATAAAGGTTGTGGGAGGTGCTGGAGGAGTGTCTGAAGGAATAATGGGAGGAATGATGGGAGGATCAGAAAGTGAAATCTCTGGAACTGAAGAATCTGATGGAGGAGGTTGTGAGGAGGTAGGTGGTAAGTCAGGGAAGGGGATATGAAGGTGAGTCCTGAGAGCATCCTCAATCCTCTGAATTCTCTGTGTCTGCTCAGTCAGGCGCTCAAAGAGGAGATTGAAGTTATGATCCACTGCTGCCACTAAGACTGTCACTTGATTATTGACTTGATCAATCAGTTGAGCGTTAGAGTTCTTCAACTGAGTGACTGCAGACTGAATGGCCTCCTGGATATACGTCTGAATAGCAGCCTGAGTAAAAGAGGGACCATGGGAGACTGCTCTAGAGGACTGTGCCTCATCCATCTTGGAGGGTGAAGGGTCCATCCTCTGAGGTTCTCTCTAGCTGGCCTCAGGAGGAGGTGAATGGTGTCTCTGTTGTGAAGATGCTCCAGCAGGAATGGTAATTCCCATCCGAGTGAGGTGGATTTTTCCAAACTTAGGAATCCTCACAATATCTCCCTCAGGTGTCAAATGCCAAATGTTGTGCATGGAAAGAATGTAAGACACAAGCTGAGGATAGGGAATAGTAGTAGACCTGGAGGAGTGAAATCTGAACCTCTTCATCTCTTGAAAAATGAGTTCCCCCACGTTTCTTCTTTCCCTTGTCATAAGAGAAGCCATCATCTGAAGATCCTTCCCCGTGATATGAGTGAAATTTTTTGCTTTGTTAACCATGCTACGGGAGTAAATGTAGAATAAGGCTCTCTGGTCGTTGGTAAGAGAGGCTGGGGAATTGGGTAAAGGCACACCAGGCTGTCCTGGTCTAAAGATATCAACCAATTCATGAATATTAAAGACACATGGAGGCCTCATGGGAACATCCTCTATGCCTAGATAGGTGTTGATAAGATCCCCAGACAAAAGAATTTTCTGATCTCTAATACTAGTTTCAATTCTCTCGGCAATGATGTTTCCTTGGTTATCCTTTACATCAGTAATCTTCATGTTACAGTAAAAATATTTGACAACCAAATGATTGTAGGACATTCTCAGTCTCAGCCAAGGATCATATTGTTTCAAATATGGGGTCAAATCAATATGGAATTTCTGTTTAAGTTCTTCCAAATCAACCCACACAACCAGACAGAAGGTTCTTTTGGCAAAGTGTGAGGCAAATACAATGGAGTTCAAAATACTGAGATTACCAGTGTTATACCCAGGAGGAGGTTCAAGAAGTTCAGTAGTTTCTTCAGCCAGGGACTCAGATTGTCGACTACCAGTGGCTTGACTTGCATATCGTGACTTCTGAGGAACTGAGGCTGCCAAGATATTCACTGCCCGTGTGATTTTTCTTTGTAAAGTAGAGTCTTGGACATCTGCTTTTCGCTATTTTTCTTTCCCTTTCCCTTTCATGCTGGTATGCGAACGGGTAGCCATTCCCGTTGGTTCCTCAATCCGAATCCCTTTGGGTCTTTGTCTGGGTGGATTGGGTTCTGGTTCAGAGGGGGCTTTCGCCCTCTTAGACGGTGGTGAAGGTAGAGGAGATTGCCCGGGCCTTTTTATTCTTGCCATGGGTACCGATACTTTGGTGGAGACGAGAGTTTTGACGTTGGGTAGACTGAGATTTGACGCTGGGTAGACTGTCGGAAACAAAAGGCGAGACTGTCGGAATTGGGAGGAAGAATTTAAACTGAAATGGTCTGGCTTTTGAGGGGATTTTTCGGTTAAGAGTAGTAAAGAAGATTTCCGTTACTGGGTTCAAGAGGTTTCAAGGGATTTGAGAGGATTTCAGCGAGTGGAGGCGACGGTTGAAGGGAGTGAACAGTCGCGAGAGAGAAAAACTGATATATGAGAGTTTTTATCATTCACTCGAGTGATTTTTATATTCACTCGAGTGATATTGGGTTTCACTCGAGTGAAATTTGCAAATCACTCGAGTGAAGTCCAAAAACACTTCACAGAAACATAAATCACGCTGTAATTGCAAAATTTTAATTAAAATACTTATGTGACTTACCCATGACAAAATTATCAATTTAATTACTTAATTTACCTGTGATTGCAGCATTTCACTTTTCACTCACTCGAGTTGTTCTTTTATCAACACCCGAGTGTTTTCCTCTCTGTTTGTCCCTGTTATTTGAGGATATTACAGAGCATCCTGCAAAATAACTTTGTAGATACTCCGATGCTTAAGTTAGTAATGGGATCATCAAAACAATATGAAATCAACATTTATAAAGATTAAACAACTTACAATTCATTGGGATTTACCATTCCCAATTCCCTTCGTATGTGCATGAATTGTTCTCGGGCAAGAGGTTTGGTGAAGATATCAGCTAATTGCAAGTGTGTGGGTATGAATAACACCTTGACATCTCTTTTCTGAATATGATCTCTAATGAAGTGATGTCTCACATCAATATGCTTGGTTCTTGAATGCTGTACAGGATTTTTCGCCAAACTTATTGTACTGGTGTTGTCACAGTAAATAGGAATTTCTTTAAGATATATGCCAAGATCCTGAAGTTGCTGTTTTAGCCACAGTACTTGTGCACAACAGCTTGAGGCTGCTATGTATTCTGCTTCCGTTGAAGATAATGATACTGTAGTTTGTTTCTTACTGAACCAAGAAACAACTGCGCCTCCAAGGAATTGACATTGCCCACTTGTGCTCTTCCTATCTGTTTTATAGCCACCATGATCAGAGTCAGAATAGGCAACTAAATATTCATTACCCTTTTTGGGATACCATATACCCAACTCTTTTGTGCCTGCGAGATATCTGAAAATTCGTTTCACTAATTCAGCATGTGACACTTTACGACATGACTGAAATCTTGCACATAGACCAACACTGAACTGGATATCAGGTCTGCTGGCTGTGAGATAGAGTAATGATCCAATCATTCCTCGATATTGAGTTATGTTGAAGTCAACTCCTTTTTCACCAGCATCCATCAGTACGGTTGAGCTCATAGGTGTATCTGTACCATTAGCGTCATCCAATCCAAACTTCTTGAGCAATTCTTGAAGATATTTGGTCTGTGATATGAATATTCCATTCTTCCTTTGTTTAATTTGTAAACCAAGAAAGAAGGTCAATTCTCCCATTAATAACATTTCAAATTCTCCCTGCATTATCTCAGAAAATTCTTTACACAAGGAGTCATTAGTAGCTCCGAATATAATATCATCAACATAAATCTGAACTACCAAAATATCACTTAGTTTTCGTTTTATAAATAAAGTTGTATCAACTTTTCCTCGAGTAAAACCAAATTCGATGAGAAATTTGCTCAACCTTTCGTATCAGGCTCTAGGAGCTTGTTTCAAACCATATAAGGCTTTCTTGAGTTTGAAAACATGATCTGGTTTGGATACGTCTTCAAAGCCAGGAGGTTGTTCTACATAAACTTCCTCCTTGATGTACCCATTTAAGAAAGCACTTTTCACATCCATTTGATATAATTTGAATCCTTTGATGCATGCAAAGGCTAAGAGTACTCGTATAGCTTCCAATCTTGCTACTGGAGCATATGTTTCCTCATAATCAATTCCTTCTTCCTGATTATAGCCTTTGGCAACCAACCTTGCCTTGTTTCTGACAATAGCTGCGGATTCATCAAGTTTGTTCTTGAATACCCATTTAGTGCCAATAACCGAGTGGTCTTTAGGCCGGGGCACCAAGTCCCAAACTTGATTTCTGTCAAATTGATTTAACTCTTCTTGCATTGCTAACACCCAATCATTATCTGATAGGGCTTCTTCAATGTTAGAAGGTTCTAATTGAGAAATGAATGCAGAAAAACTCACTTCGTTTAAAACTTTGTTTCTAGTTTTGACACCTTCATTAACTCCACCTATCACTTGATCTAGAGGATGACTCTTGATGTATTTCCAGGATCGAGGTTGATCTGGATTACTTAGTTCAACTTCTTTTTCAAAATTGTTATTTTCAAGATTTGGAGAATTAATAGATGGTTGGTTTCTAGTTATCTCATCATCAACGTTTTTACTAGAGGATATATATTCATCGAATACAACATGAATTGATTCTTCTACAACGCATGTTCGTTTATTAAAAACTCTAAATGCTTTACTTTGATTTGAATATCCTAGGAAAAGTCCCTCATCAGCCTTAGAATCAAACTTTCCAAGATTATCTTTACCGTTGTTATAAATAAAGCACTTACAGCCAAAAATGTGTAGATGAGCGAGGTTTGGTTTCCGTCCCTTGTAAAGTTCATAGGGTGTCTTTCCAAGTTTAGTTCTGACATATGCTCTATTTGAAATGTAGCATGCAGTGCTCATTGCGTCTGCCCAGAAGACTTGAGATACATTCTTTTCATTAAGCATTGCTCTAGTCATATCTGTAAGAACTCTATTCTTCCTTTCCACGACACCATTCTATTGTGGAGTTCTTGGTGCTGAAAAATTGTGATTGATGCCATTTGTATCACAATATTCTGCAAATGCTTGATTATCAAATTCTCCACCATGATCTGTCCTGATTCCTGCAATTGACATACCTTTCTCATTTTGCACTTTCTTGGCAAAGGCAATAAATTTATAAAAGGTTTCATCTTTGGATGACAGAAATATATTCCAGGAAAATCTAGAAAAATCATCAACAATAACAAATGTGTACAAGTTTCCACCGAGACTCTTAACTCTTGCTGGACCAATCAGATCCATATGCAATAGTTGAAGTGGTCTATTAGTGGTAATTTCAGTTTTTGTTTTAAAGGAAGATTTAGTTTGTTTACCTCTTTGACAAGCATCACAGACTAAATCATTCTTGAAATTAACATTAGGTAGTCCAATTACCAAATCCTTTTTGAGTAACTTTTGTAATTGATGCATATTAACATGAGCAAGTCGCTTATGCCAAAGCCAACTCTCGTCAGTGTTACTCAGAAGGCAATTTTCGGAAATATTTTCATTCATATCAAGAGTATAGCAGTTACCTTCCCTTTTTGCCTTGAGTTTAGTCTTCAACTTTTTCTTTTCAATTTGCAGATCCTTCTTGCTGACTATCAGACATTCTTCTGAATCAAATATTACCCAGTTGTCTTTATCCGTGCTTTGACTTACACTTAATAGATTGTGACATAAACCTTCAACGTAATATACGTCTTTGATTTTATCTTTGACTTCCCCAAGTCCTGCTATCCTTCCAGTTTGATTTCCTCCAAATTTCACCTTACCACCTTCCTTAGGTACTAATGTGGTGAAGTTCTCAGGATCACCAGTCATATGTCTTGAACATCCACTATCTATATACCATTTGGTTGATTTGGATTTTCTGAGACAAACCTGCAGTTAAGGATAATTAAGTTTTAGGTAGCCATATCTTTTTGGGTCCTTTTGGGTTAGTACAAATAACTTTTTGTTCATGAATCTTCTTAGGTATCCATTTATAGGTTCCTATAATTCCTTTCTTTTTATGAAAACATGAAGAAGTATAATGTCCTTTTCTATTGCAGTAATTACAATAGGCAAAAGGATTAGATGTGTGCACAGAACGTGTGAAATAACTTAGATAGGATTTACTTCCTGTTTTCTTCTTACCTTTTCTTTTGTCTAGGTTCGGATCATATCCTATACCAGACTTATCATTCACATGACGTTGTGCTTTTAAAATAAAATTTAACATTTCACTTCCTTTTGTAAACTTTTCAAGAGTTTTAGTAAGATCAATATTTTTCTTTTCAAAAGACAAACACCTTTCGCAATCTCTATCCAAAGGGTTTTTAATTCTTTCTTCAAGAAATTTGTTTCTCTTTTTACAGGCAATCAAAGTATTAACAATTTTGATAAATTCAGAATGTAAAGCATCATATTCATTTTGTAACTCATCATATGTAGGGTCAGAATTCATTACCTCCTCATCTGTTTCTTTTTGAGCAACCAGGCATATATTGGCTGTCTCCTCATTATCGCTTTCTTTTTCTTCTGAGGAGCTATCACCCCATATTGCAGAAACAAATGCCTTCTTTCTGTTGAAGGATTTGAAGTTTCTCTTTTCTTTATTTTTCTGCAATAGCTCCGGACATTCTGATTTGATATGTCCCGGTTTACCACATTCATAGCAGATGATTTCCTTGGCGTCTCTTTTGCCACTTGTTCCACCTCTTTGAAATTTTCTGAATCCTTGGCCTCTGTAGAATTTTTTGAATCTTCTGATCATCAGGCCCATTTCATCATCATCGATCTCCTCTTCTTCTTCCTGGTTTTCTGCCTTTGTTTTTGTTACACTCAATGCAAGACTTTTCTTCCTCCTGTCGCCAACTTCTTCTAATTCTCGTTTGAATTTTAGTTTGCTTTCATATTCTGAAAGGCTTCCAAACAGAGAAGCTACAGACTGCATTGATTCTCCTTTGGCTTCCTCTATTGCTGTGACTTTCGCTTCCCATTCTTTGGAGAGAATATTTAGTATTTTTCTTACTTGGACATTCTGATCATAGAATTTTCCAAGTGCTGCAAGTTGATTAACAATGTGAGTATATCTAAGTTCAAATTCAGCTATTGACTCACCTTCCTTCATACGAAGTAGATCAAACTCTGTAGTTAGAGTATTGACTCGATTTTCTTTTATTCCAGATGTTCCTTCATGAGCTACTTCAAGCGCTTGCCACATTTCTTTAGCAGTCTGAAGAGTACAGATTCTGAAGTATTCTTTTTGACTGAGTGCACTCTGAATCATTAGAATTGCTTTGCTGTTGAGAGTCACTAGCCTTTTTTCATTGTCGTCAAATTCTGCTGGTGATTTAGGAACTTTTCGAGATTCTTCAGTCTTTGTAGGCATATAGTTTTCATTTTCAATCACATCCCATAGTCCGTATTCTGTAGCCATTACGAATACATGGAACTTAGCTTTCCAGAAGGAAAAATGTTCACCACTGAAACCAGGTGGTCTAGTGATAGAAGCTCCGTCAGGAAGGATTGCTTCACCCATGCTTGCCATCGGATCCTTCTAAGGTTGTTAAGCCTGAATTAGAAGACCTGTGCTTTGATACCAAATGTTAGAGCAAGCTTTTCACCCAAGAGGGGTGGTGAATTGGGTGATTACAAAATAATCGAAAGCTTAAATTCAATTTATAAAACTTAAAGCATAGTTAATGAAAGGAAGAGATATCACTGAGATTCACACAGAGATTTATACTGGTTCGGTCTCAACCACTTGACCTACGTCCAGTTCTCAGAAATCCTTCTGAGCTTTTCACTATATCTTCCAAGATTCAGTGGGTTCTTGGCACCACAGTACAACCAGCAAGTTCCTCTAGACACTCGCTCCCCCTTACACAAGGTAATCACAAATCCCTACTTAAGGTTCCTCAACCTTAAGTTAACTCTATTGAAAATAATTAAGTATGAATGACAAATCTCTCTCACAGAGTATGTAGATAAGAACTGAAGCACAAATGATGAACTGAAGCTTTTGTGAGGATATTGCTTTTGGAGTATTCAGGCGTTTTTCTTCGTTGTTATATTTTTTTCAAATGGATGGACATATATAATAGAACCACTTGAAGACCGTTGTAAATTTGTCCGTTGATTCAAAGATGCTTCTGACAAATGTAACAGCATTTGTCTTCCGTTACTTTTGAATTTCTGCTGCTACCATGAATAGTTGTCGTTTGAGTGGAGTGTTCAGTTACAAGTCAAGTACGTGATGGTGGAGTACAGCTGTAACACACTTATGAATATAACCGTTAAGCAATATTTGTATCTCAACAAATTAATATGGATCACTGGAGGTGTTTTATAAAAAGTGACAGTAATAAGACCATAGAGAGTGATCCTATTTTCGCAACTAAGTATTAAAATGATATACCATATGATTTTGATAGCTATTTGGAGAAATCAGTAATAATAGAATTTCACTAGCAAAATCAGTTGAAGTTTATAAAGGTAAAAGCACATGGAAACAATAGATCATTATATGAGCAAGTGCAATATCACTGGAAGTGAATATAATGTCATTGGGAGTGATTTTGAAAACTTTGAAAACTTCTGTCAGTGATTGTTGGTTCACTGGAAGTGATATTGGAAATTGCATATTTCACTCGAGTGAATTTGGAATCACTGGAAGTGATTTTGTAAATAGTGATTTCTTCTTGGAGTGATTTCCAATTCACTGGAAGTGATTTACAACTTTTCAAATATCACTCGAGTGATTCAAGATCACTGGAAGTGATTTGGTGAATAGTGAAATATTCTTGCAGTGATTTCCAATTCACTGGAAGTGATTCAGCGAAAATCCAACATCACTCGAGTGATTGAGAATCACTGGAAGTGATTTGAGAATTTTGGCGGATCACTCGAGTGATCTCAGCTTCGCTGGAAGTGATTTGCAAAACAGTGAATTTTTCTTGAAGTGAAATCCCAATCACTGGAAGTAATTTGCCGCATCACTGGAAGTGATTTGCTACATCACTCGAGTGATTTACAATCACTGGAAGTGATTTAGCGCATCACTCGAGTGATTAAGAATCACTGGAAGTGATTTTCAAAACAGTGAAATTTTCTTGCAGTGATTTCTCGATCACTGGAAGTGATATGCGGATCACTCGAGTGATTTCCCATATCACTCGAGTGATCTGTCATTTTTGCGGATCACTCGAGTGATTTCAGCGATCACTCGAGTGATCTTGAATATCACTCGAGTGATTAACACAATCACTCGAGTGATCTTGCACAGATCACCAGAATTGCTTGCTTTGCTGATAATTAATCCATGGGCTTCCAAAACATGATTTGTTATCATCAAAACATGAAATCTAACAGTTACATTATAGATATTTCCACTATTAGGAAGTTCCAAATTTAATATATAATGACCAACATGCAAATCACTATTAGTATAGAGAACGTCATTACGATAAATAGAACATATACCATTCCCAATAATGAAAGTATAACTTTCCTTATCCAAATAAGAAAGAGAAATAATGTTACTACTCAAAGCAAGAACATAATAGCAATTGTTCAAAACTAATAAAATCCCACTAGGCAAAACTAATTCATAAGTGCCTAAAACTAAAGCAGCAACTCTTGCTTTATTTCCAACTCGTAGGTCCACTTCGCCCTTCTTCGGCTTTCTACTATCCTTAAGACCCTGCACATTTGTACAAATATGAAACCACATGCACCCATGTAGAAGAAGTAAAAAGATGAATGCCTATAACATAAATACCTGAAGAGATAACCCATATATCCTTCTTGTTCTTTTTTCAGATCTTTGACGTAGAGTTTGCAATTCCTCTTCCAATGACCGGGTTCATTGTAGAAGAAGCATATTCATTCCTTTAGAGGCTTGGTTTTAGGCTTGTTTGACTCTTTGGTCTTACCACCTGAGCCTTTACCCTTCGCCTTGCCCTTGCTTTCTTTTTCATACCCTTTCCTTTCTGAACAATCAAAACAATACTGGGCTTTTTCTTAATGTTCTGCTCAACAGTTTTAAGCATCCTATGCAGTTCAGAAATTGATTTCTCCATGTTGTTCATGTTGAAGTTCATAACAAACGACTGGTCATAACTGTCCAATAGCAAGTTCAAGATCAAATTTGTAGCTAACTAGTGGCTTATAGGAAATCCAAGCCTCTTAAGGTGATCAATGTAGCCTTTCATCTTTAACACATAAGCATTAACTGATGCACCTTCAGCCAGCTTGCAGGAATGTAAGGACTTTGTGGTCTCATACTTTTCTTATCTTTCCTATTGCTAGAACATTTCCTTAAGATGCACAATCATCTCATGAGCTTCTACAAGTTCTAGATCTCTTTGGAGCTGGAATCATAGTGGCAAGCATCAACCAACCTACATCCACAGAGTTTTCCTTATGCTTCGTATAAGCATCTTTTTGAGCTCTTGAAGCATTAGCTGCAGGCTCCTCAGGAATGGGTTGATCTAGGACATATGTTTTTCTTTCCTGCTTGAGAATAATTCTCAAGTTCCTGAACCAGTCAAGAAAGTTTGTCCCATTGAGTTTGTCCTTCTTAAGGACTGATTGCATTAATAGTATAGCAGTATTACTAGTCAACATGATTCCATAATAAAATATGCAAAGTTGGTTAGTAATCTCCTACTAAATTAACAACCCTCAATGTAATAATTAGTGGGTTAAGATCCATATTTCGCTTAAATTTAAGTCCGCTTTGGCAAGATGCTTAAATCAAGTTATTTAGGTAGGTAACCTCTTTACAAATTACATCACATATAACTCTTAGATCTTTATAGGATTTGATTATCATATGATCCGACATGTTTGATCACATCTAATGCCTTGAGATCTAAAACCGTTTTGTTAATCTCAATTACGTTAAAACAATAATGAATCTTTTTTAGTAGCACAATTACTCACGCTTGTCTCACCAAGATAACTCAAATGCATCTACTTTGGTGGAACCTATAATTAAGCAATCTAGGTTTTGACAAGTATTCATTCATTAACGACATTATGACTTAAGATTTCATTTGAAAGGCTTAATTAATTATTTGGTTTATTGAATACATATATCATGGTTGTATCTCATAACACACACACACACACACACATACATACATACATACATATGTGCGTGTGTGTACATATGTACACACACGCACATATGTATGTATGTATGTATGTATGTAATGATCTAATCAAAAGAAACATAATTTAAACGTGACACAATATGGCTCAGCTAACCTAAATCCTCTCAAGCTAATGAGAGGACCTCTCTAGTAAGAAAATAAAATACATTGAGAAACCTCATTTAAACATACGAGGGGAGTGAGATGAGAAGAGAATGTATATCCAAACTATGTAGAGGAAGGCATGGCACGCAGGCCGTATTTAAAAATTTACAACCCTTATAAAACTAGAGCCATATTATTCACCAGACCTAAAAAATTTTAGAAATTAAAACCACAAAAAATAACTATTCATACAATATGAAAAGCAATAAATGTTATGATTAAGTCATGCTATGAATGGTTAGCTACAGCGGTCCCACTAAACTGCTAGATTTTTTTCACCTAAATTTAAAAAATCATAATTAAATCTAGAAAAATCCAATTGTAGTGGTTCAAAGTTTTATGTGACCCTCATTAAGTCTATTTTTGAAGAAAAATATATTCTTTAGAAAATTATGCGTACACTATTCTAGAAACTTTAATTAATCCTCATTGCCACAAAAAAGGTTCCAGATTCAATGCCTAACTACAAAAATTCATCTCTTAATGTACTGACCCAAATGGTACATATTATATATCAAATTAAAGCTTAAGATGTCTACTTTCATTCTGGAAATTTTCATGGTTATTGGACAAGATTTAATCATTTAAAACCTCATCACAATTAGACTGCCTCCAAAAAAAATATGGCAGCACTACTACTTTAACTTCAATATTTGGGTTTTCAATCCAACTCTTCTAAAATCATGTTCAACTTATATATCACATATATAAGCACACAATAAGCACTCAAACTCAATTTAAACACACAATTGACCTAGCTCTGATGCCACTGTTAGGATTAGTAGGCACAACAAAAAATTAAAATTAAAAAAATTTTCAATCCCTACTGTGAATCTGTCAACAATGTTTAAATCAAGTAGTAGAAAATGTTCCTTTCTTATGTATTCAATCTTTCCTTTCGATCTCTAGGAGCTAATAACTTAGATCAGCTCCCTCTACCGGTATCCACACAAATAGGAATCCAACACGAATAACATGCTAGTGCCACTAATGTCCCTCTAGAGTTTTCTTTTTCGCATGGCTCTCTCTTTATATTTTTTCATCATTCATAGAAAACTCCAGCTCTCACTTAAATAACTAGTTAGGGTTTTCTATTTTATGATGGATATTAGATTTTTAAAATTAACCTTAATTAATTTCAAAATCCATATCATATCCATTAACATTTAATTGTTTTGATAAGAAAATTAAGTAAATCTTGTTTAGTTAAATATGTCCAACAGTTTTAATTTAACCTATTTATTTAATCTGAATAAAGAACCAATGAAAATAGATTTAATTTATCTTTATAAATTAAATATGAGATATTATATATTTATCATGTTAGTTATATATATATATATATATATATATATATATATATATATATATATATATATAGGTATGTATGTATGTATGTATGTACACATATATGTGTGTGCATGTATACACATATGTGTGTATTGTAACACCCCACTTTTTATTTACTAATATTCCTTATATATATTTGTGATATTTAATAGAATAAAATGTTGAATTATGATGCATACAAAAGGATAAAAACACTGCAAACGATGGTTACATACAATTGGCTAGGCCAAGACACAAGGGTGCAACTTTTGTCTACTTAAAGGCCTAATATTGTAACCCAAATTGGAGCTTGGAAGAGCACAAATATTGGCCTAATAAATATGTTAAGTTTTCGGCTAAAACAAGGAGAAAAGAAAGAGGACATGATTTAACAAAAAAATCACAAAATGTATGGGCAAAATGATAAATTGCCAAATAAAAGCAAAAAGCTATTATTTATTTCCTTCTTATTCCTTAATTTTGGTCAAGAACATAAAGGGAAAAATATATTTACTTGGATGTTTTGATGCCAAGTGTAAGCTTCTTATGCCAAGAAAAAAAAAGTCATAAAATCAAAAAGTATGTGATTATTAACATTAAAATAATGTTAATTAAGGAGGTAGATGAGATATTTCAAGAAGCTTTTATCTCTTTCCTTAGGCCTCATTTTCAGCTAGATTTGAGAAAGAAGAGAGAGAGAGAGAGCTTTGAGAACATAGAAGGAAAGAGAAAGAGCAAAGGTTTAAGAGCAAAGATCAAGGTAAGTTAGTGTGAAATCCATGTACTTTTGCTTCCGAATTCATGAATAACTGTCTCTAATCTCTATGCCATCTTGAATAACCCTTGTAGCAAGCAAAAATCAAGGGAAAAAAGAGACAGAGGCCACGTTTTAGAGAGAGAAAGACAAGGAAATCAAGGTGAGCACAAGAAATTTTTGTCTCTTGGTGACTATTGCTTGTTGTTGGTGTTGGATTGGATTTATGGCTTTGTTTTCATGGCTTTTGTAAATTGTGATGTTGAAACCCTAAAGTGTTATACTTCCCAAATTAACCCTAATCATGATTAATAAGTGTTTAAGTGGTTAATCATGGGATTACAAGTGAAAAGGAAGTGATTAACCAAGTGGAATCAAGGAAACACAATTTTCCCTTTTCTTTTGCCATTTTCGGCCATACCTGGAAACAAGGGAGGGAGTTGGAATTTTGTGTTTTTGATGATTCCATTATATTCTACAAAAATAATAGTGTAGGGAATTATTAGGTTGTGATTTTTTGATGATTGTGTATAAATCTATAATTTTTTGGAAGTTAAGAAACAGTGTTGTTTGATTTGTTTTCTAGTAGCAGGTTGGTTGTGAGGTATTTTTTGATAGTCAAACCTGGTCTAAATCTTATAAAATTTTACAAACTTAAAGTAGACATTCAAAGATTTAAGTTGATGGTTAGAAAATAATTTTTAGATTAGTGGATTAAAAAATATGACTTTTCAAAGTTAGGCCCTATTTCTGGAATGAAATCTGGAACAGATGAGGCTTGACACATTTCTAGGAATTTTGTGGCTGTAATAGCTAGATTTTGATATTTTTCTATAAAATTAAAATTAAATAGATTTACATAGAACCTAGAATCAGTCAATTTGGAGTTTCCCAAAATTAATTATGAATTTTTAAAGTTGACTGAAAAGCTGAAAGTTTCTGGAAATCCTGCGAAAATGCAATGTGCAGAAACTGCTGTAACTGTGTTAGATAACCAACAGAATGTGATTAAAAGGAAGTAGTAAAGAAAGTAATAACGAGTTACTTGTGAACTTGGATTTATAAGGATTGACAATTTGACAAGCCGAAACAAGAGTTAGATTAGAAAAAGGGATTTAAAGTAGTAACTCTATTTTTCATACACTATGTGAATGTTTATATGCTTTATATATGCCATCTTCTGTGATATGAACACAGTGCCTGGGGCACATTACCTAGCTGTGGTTTAGGACCCAACAGAGGTACTCAAACAAGTAGGGGATCCAAACAGTCGTTTGGCCCTGAATAATGTGCACACACACGAAATAGTATGAATTTTCATGTTCCATTACATGGTGCATTGCATATTTATTTATCGCATTTTATATGACTGATTTCATGTTACTACTGATATTCATTTGAATCTCACCATTTTTCAACATTTAAAAATATTCCAATAGAAAGTAACGGCTCTAAGGGCAAAACCGTAAATACCGGTGATTGAAGGTCCGGTTCAAGCAGGAGTAGCTGTTGGTTATCTCTAATTGTATTTTGTTTCTTTTGGGATCTATATATATTTCAAACCCTACCTGTGATGTAAACAAGCACTTGATATCAGTATGTTTATGTTATTTTTGTATGCCCCTGAACTGTGAGTTTATTACTCTGGCAAATATCGAAATGTTAAGGGGTTTGACATGTATACAAACACACATGTGTTTCTGTACAAACACACATGTGTTTCTGTACAAACACAAATACACACACATGTGTGTGTCTTTGTCTGTCTACACACATTTATGTATGTCTACACACACACACACATGTGTGTGTGTGTCTACATGTCAAACCCCTTGGAAAATTTTGGAAAATTCACTTTACATTTACCAAAATTCACACTGCATTTGCCAAAATGCCCTTGACAATCACCAATTAGGGTTTTTGGGGAAAAATTATCATTTCACACCCTAAAGCATTCACACTCTATATTTCCTACACAATTTTTCATTCTAAACATAATGGAACCATCAAATCCATTGAATTCCAGCTCAAAACCCTCTATCTAGGTTTGGCTGAAAGTTTACCAAACTTAGGAAAAATGGAATTTTTCAATTTCCAACCAACCAAACATCTTCTTTTCACTTATTTAACCACTTAAACATATCTTGCACATGATTAATCAAAGTTTGGGCAGCACCTCTCCTTAGGGTTTATGCATCCCAAATCACAAATTCAAGGCAAACCAAGCCAAACAACCAACCAAAAACCAACAACAAGCATGAATCATCAAGTATTCAAGCTTACCTTGTTTCCCCTTGACTTTCTCTCTCTAGCCATGCACTTTCTTACTCTTTTCCCTTGATTTTCTTCTTGCTTTACATATTTTCAAGATCGATATGAAGATTATAGAGGGTTTACAAGAGATTGAAGGCAAAAACAAGCAATTACAACTACTACTTACCAAGTTCTTGCCTCTTGATTCTTCCTCCTCCTTCTTCATTCTCTATTTTCTCTTGCTTTCTCTCTCTCTTCTCTTGCTCATGTCTGTCCGAAAATAAGGTCTAAATGAGCTGAAATGTGCTTATAAAATATCACCTTCCACCTCCTTTATTTATTATATTTTATTGCTAAAACTTTACACATGGCATTTTCTTAGCTCTTCCTTTTTCCATATGGCAAATAAGCCTACCACATGGCACGATATGTGTTCCAAAAAGATTTTTTCTTGATTTTCCTCCTCTTGGCCGTCCATATGCATAAATAAAGGGAAATTATTGGCTTTTAATTTTATTTAGCCAAATTACTATTTTACCCTTACATTTTCTTAAATTTTTAAACCAAGTGTTGGTTTCCTTCTTCCCTTTTCTTTTTGGCCAAAATTTATACCATATTTTAGGCCAAAAATTGTGCTCTTCCATTCATAATTTTAGACCTCAATGATAGGCCTTTATCAAGACAAAATTGTGATTTATGCCTTACTTGGCTAAAATTTCACATAATCATTGTTTCCAACATTTTGGCTACTTCAAGTACACCAAAATTCACTATTTTATTCTATTAAATATAATCAAATGTACAAGGAATTTTGGTGAATAAAATTTGGGATATTATATCATCAACCAATTTCCAATTTGAAAAGCGGTCTCTATATCTTCTTGATGTAATTTCAAGCCTAAGCTTGTTGTTATAGTCAAAATTGGTCGTTTAGAATTAAAGTGCACAACAGGAAATACCCCTTAGCCACAAGTGTTTTAGGTTTGATATGCCCCTTATAGATTTGAGAACCTACTGTTCCCAATTGCCTATCAACTAGGAGACAAATCACCTAAACATACACTTGGCTAGTTTTAAAAAGAATCCATATCCTCTTGCTTGAGACTTTTTAATTCTTCTTATCAGGTCCTTTTAGTGTCTTTTAGGTAGTCATCATCGCCTTCTAAATGACAAAGTGAACATTTTATATATTAGGGAATCTATCCCCTTATCATCATTTGCTAAATGAAAATTTACTCTAAGGTGGGTTTTATAGGATTCTCTTTCTATGTATGGGTGAGGTGTTCTTCTTGTAACTTACCTCTTACCTTTTTTGTTGTGAAAATGGTTTCAACCCTCCCACTTGGATTAGTGAATTGAGGAATACTCGCTTATTCCTTGTTACTATAAACCTCTTAAAGAGATTTTGACATGGTTAAATGCTCATTTCCTACTAGGAAACATGGTTTCTATAAATGTTGTATCTCTTAATTCTCTCTCAGTCACTAAGATATCATCATTTTCACTAATGAAGTCGTGTCATTTTAAATTCTTATGTCGTCTTGTGAAGACATACATTTTATACCTTGGCCCCAATATTCGATACTCATAAGAGTTATGGATATAAGCTATCAACCCTTATAGTCTTAAGATGCATGGGCCTAATTTAAAGGCCATCCATAACTCAGCGCATGGTTGTGACTAACTTAGAGGGCATTTGGTTGAGTATAAGGACAATAACTGTGAGTTTACCTACCAACATATGACTAATAGTTTTACTTACACTATCGATTATTTAACTATGTAAAGAATAGATCTATCTCTCCGTTTCAACAACTCTATTATCTTGAAGGGTTTTAGAGATTGGTAGTTACTTAACAACCCCTTTCTTATAAACAAAGTATCTTGAACTAACCCTTAGCTTGTTAGTTCAAAAAGTCTTATCCTTTTAGTTTAATTGATTCATGATTAGATTTAGCCATTATCTAACAGCCTCACACTTGCCTAAAATCAAGTAAACATAATTGTATTTCAAGTAAACGTCCATAACATTAATGAAACACTAGGCTGCATGTTTTTCCCTCACATTTCTTGGTTCACAAATGTTATAGTATGTTGATTATAGAGGATATTTGCACCAGGGTTTCCTTGTCTTTCTTGCCAACTAGACTAAGTATTTAACTATTCACAAGGATATTCACCATTTAGCACACATTACTTGGCAAAGACCTCTTCTACTAGTTTTATCATTCCTTTTGATCAATGTATGCATGTGGCAAAAAATAGAATTGTTATCTCCAAAAGGAAACATCAAATCCAACAAAGGATTTGAGAGTCACAGTACCATCGATCTTTAACTAAAGAGATAACAAAAATGTGATTTTGTCGGTTGTATATTACATGGAGTAAATCAGGATGGTTTATCTATATAGAGTTAACATGAAAGTTTCAATCCTTTGATTCTTTCTCTTACTCTTTGTCCAACACGAAGCCATATGCTTCTTTAAAACATCTACTACTCATGTTGGTTGTCTCTTCTATAACCCTTAAAGGATTATTAATATAACCTTTCATCTTTGTAGAAATCATCATTGACCTCCTCTACATCAATTTTACCTCATAGGTTTCTTGCCCCTTTAAACTTAGGCTTGAAGGATGGATCCTCCTATTCTTTAGCTAAGTTTGTCTAGCTGATGGATATTTGATCCTTCAGTTTTTCATACTCAAACTTAATGTGGTAAACCACATTACCAAACGTTACAATATGCCTATCATGAGTAACACTTACTCTCACATACTCCCACTTATTAGGAGATGTCTTGTCACAACATACACTTATTGTTTGGTAGAAACAACTTGGCATGTTTCTCTTAACTTCTTAGTTTGATATTTGCCTAAAGTGTTCCCTAAATGACACTTTAGGACATAGTACACTATGTTAAAACTTCATGGAAGAAAACTGTCAATTCCATCTTTCAAAGCCATCCACACAGCCTGGATAAAGTTATATTACTCATATTGACATGCCATCATAAATATGAGTAATCTTGTTCTTTCTATGCTTGATGGCATAAGTTTTCTATTTCCGTTAGGATGCTTCAACCTCTAGATGTTGAAGCCTAGTTCGTATGATGTCTCTGACATCTCATTCTTCTCAAATGTAAGAGATTTAAGAGTTCCTAACTCCATATATATCTCTATTGAGCTTGTCTTCACAAGCCTAATCAAATGGGCTTGGTAATAATTTAGTCACTTAGACAATTATAGTATACAAATCACATTTGTACAAATAAGACATAGAATAATTGGATAATAAGTTCACTAGTTTAATGTTCAAAAGACAACTATATTGACTCCCATTCCACTCATGCTAGTTAGCTTATCACTCTTTTAACCATAGTCTTTATTAAACACATTCCCCTTAGGGTTTCTGGATACGTTTTAAAAGCTCTCACTTAATCAAAGCAATTATAACAAGTAATACTATCATCTAAATAATAGCATGAATGTTCATGAAAAGTAGAGAATATACTCAATTCAATTTTAAAATAAAAAATAATTTAACCATAAATTCAATGAAAAATAACATTCAAGATATATGAAAATTTGCCTCATTTTACTATCTCTTGACTGGGTTCATCATCTCAAAGGGCCCTTCTAGAAGCCATATAACTAATGTAGCATCTTGCTATAATGCTCAGCTCCTCTTAACCATGTCTACATCCACTTATTTGGATGTGTTTGCAGCATACCTCCCACTGGACGAAATGATTCCTACATCTCTCTCAATCTCATCCTTTGTCACAACATTTATGGAAAGGCTGACTTACAAGTCACTACTTCATCCCTAATAGATTCATTGTGGTTGAAACTTTAGGATTACTCATCATTAGTTAATAAGTTCAAGCTGTTGTAAGTTTACAGTTTTATCTTTAAGAGTTTGAGTCAAGACTACATAGAATCTCATATTCAAAAACTTATTTGAATAACTTTCCATCAAAAGAGTATTTCAACATTAACTATATGTTGTTGTTGAAATCTTTTTAGTGTTTATACCCACTTATTCCAAAAACAAAAAGAACCAAAATAGACTTTATTTGAACATTTTTAGGAATCCCTAACACTTTATTGACCCAAAATGAATCTAACTTTGCTTCAAACATATGCAAATTGCATATCAAAGTGAAGTTCTCGAATTTAGGAACTTTTAGGAACAAACCATGTCTTAATCGGAGGTCTACGCTCTTACGTGCGCCCTTAGAAGATGTCTAGATTGAAAAATCCTAAAAAATTGGAAAATTCTAATGACTCCCACTCTCAGTGGTGGCATGTTTCATCCACGCACCGCCTTACAACCACTAGCCGATGACATACGACGGGCAGCCATACTCCACATGCCGTCTTGTGTCAGATGATGTCCACCACGTGGCAGAAGGTGGTTCCTATTAGTCCCACACGCTATAAAGCCGATCTGAATTATTTTTTTTCTTTTTGAATTTTTTTGGTTAAATATAAGAAATAACTTTTTAAAAAGAATTGGTCAAGCCTTTGACCATGACCGTCTGACATGTCACCTTCAACCTGGTGACGTGGCTATAAGATGTGGCAAATCAACTAATGATGTGGCACGCTGACGTTTCCTAGTCAACTGGTGATATGGCCTGGTTTGACGTGGCATTGAACGTATGCATGGTAATCTATTACGGAACCATGTATTTTGATTGACGGATGATGTAGAGAGTTGACTACCATGTCATGTCCTTCAACCTCTAGACGGGTTGTCTTTAACCCCGACTAGAGCTCCTATGGGTCATCGTGACCCGTAAACTTTGAAAGCTCATATCTTTCTCATTTTATCTCTATTTCTTGTGTTCTTGATCTCTTTGGAATTGTTGCAACATGAACTACAAACTTATGGCTTTTGTTGGATCCAAAAAAAATTTTACGAAGATCAAATCACGAGTAAATTGGTGGTGGCAACAATGCAACTCGCCAAATTCTCTCCTTTGTATATCCCCCATTTGAACTCCGTTTGACATGTTCTAAGTGTCATTGGAATTGTCTTTTAAAACTCTACACATCCATAACCTTAGCTAATGAAAAAAAATGGTCATTTTTTAAAACCCAATTTTTCAAGCTTTTTCGGCCAATGTCAACGGCACTCCGTAATATGATTTGGATTAGTTTCCTCTATGTTTTATGAGATCTTTTACCTTTTGAGGGTTAAAGTATCTTGTTTATTTTATTCCATATAGGTTCAAAAATTTGAAATTTGATAAGATCGAAGAAGTGAGGAGAATAGGAGAGAAGAAAATATATATGAAGAACTTTTAAACTCAAGAACCCACTATCTCACATTCACACGCAAAAACCAGAGAGCATGCGTATAGCAATTTCTAGCAACAAAATCTAAGAAGAATATAAAGCTTGAGGAGAAAAACATAGGCGAATGGTTAAGAGGAAATAGGCATGCATATGAAAAAGTAACAGCACAACTACAAGAAATCCATAAGCTTGCTCATGAGATTAGCCATATTAGGAGATACATATATTTGGTTAATATGCATGCAAATAAGAAGAGGGAAGAATAAGAAGGAAGCATATTTTAATATCATATATTCATATATATATATGAACAGCACAGTGGAAATAAAATATGATGAAGATATAAACAGTTTATATCACATGTTTATTCACAAAGAATAATCACAGCATTAGGATCATTCGGTTTTGATGCTAATGGAGGAAAATTAGAAGAGAGAAGAGACTTACGTATCGAGGTGGATCCACGTTCGGATCTAGGTCAAAGCTCTAATACCCCATAACTCAATCATAGTAATAATGCTCACGCAATAATTAGACTACTAAGCCTAAGTAGGATTGGTACAACTATGGGTGAAAACAGTCCAGGCTTTATGCTTAACAGGTCAGGTATGTTTTATAACAAGTAGGCATGAGCTTAGCCTATGGCCTGTTATAGGATTTTTTTTACAGGCCTGAGCTTGACCTATACAAAAACCTAGCTTGGCCTGAAGCCTATTAACAAGCCTACATTTTTTTAATATTTACTTTTTTATTATATTTTTTTTTCATTTTTCATCTTTTTTCCTATATATTTTCGTTTTAATTTTCCAGTCATTTTATTTTAATTTTTTTCTTTTTCCATTTTATTATAATTCTCTTATTTTATATTATTTTTATTTCTAATATCTTTTTAATAATTTATTTTACTTTGATAAATCATATTTTAGGTAAATTCTTGTTACCCAACTAATTACATGATAAAATCTCTTTATCATGAAATAATTATTACATTATGATAATTAAATCATATAAGAATAAAATTAGGATGTTACATTTAATACTTATTTTTTACACAATATTTTATATCCATAACAGGCCTAGGCTGGCTTGACAGGTTTAAAAGGCTTGTAAATAGGCCTGAGCTTGGTCTCTTAAAGGAACAGGCATTCTAACAAGCCTGAGCATGCTACCATTGTCAAACAGGCCTGGCTAGGCTTGGCAAAATACAAGCTAAGTCACAGGCTTCTGACAGGTCGCTGGCTTGTTTCCTTCCCTAGGCATAGCAGATCACCAGAACAAGAAAGATAGTAGAAGAGAAGAGATTGCTAGATGACTCAATAATAAGGATAAAGTTCAATTGAGGTAGACATATCTTATTTATAGAGATCTAAAAAGACTACTAATTAAAATGTTGTGTGCACTCCTATTAACATTCTAAATAATAATAAAAAAATTAAACCACAATATATGAACTTTTGGTGTATCAGACAGACAGTCAGATGTATAGTACGATATTCAAAAGCAACATGACTGTCTTTCGGAAAAAAAACAAAAACAAAAAAACAAAGCATATGATTGCCAAAATTTCACCCTTCTTTTTCCATATCTCCTACCATGTCCTTATCCGAGTTGTCCCTTATTCATGACAAATTGTCGTCCCTGTAAGATTGTACTTTGGATAACAAAGCTCCTCCATTTCCTTTTGTGGATTTAGTTTATCTTAATTAATATTCTAATTAGTATTATACTGTATTTTTATGTAAAAAATCTTCTTTAATATTCAGATAATTTATCATTTTTATTTTCAAATATTAATTTAAACTTCAAATGTTATCTAGCAAGTGAGAAAGGGATTACAAATAAAGTCTTTATTAAAGTTTAACAATTATCTCAATTTCTAGCAATCACTTTTTTTTTTTAAATGCTTTGGAGATTTATCTGCAAGATCACATTTGACCTCCTGGAGCAACTCAATCATCAAACATTTTGTCTGGCAAATTATCTTTTCATACACTCCATTGGCTCACTTGTTGCAATAATTTTTAAAGTTACGATGTTTTGCCCTTTGACACCCTTTCCTATTTTCCATTCTACACATTGTTTCACTCAGACCTCAGTGTTTGTTTGTTTCAACTTCTAAATTTTCGAGTCCCTTTGTAAATGGGAGATTAGTGTGAGATTTTAGGGAAATTAATTAAATACCAAGAAGATCCAATAAGAACTGATGAATACATAATAACAAGTTTTAGTATAGGAAATGACAATACTTCACTTGTCATTGAGACTTTTTGATAATTAAATCTTCTTATTAAAACCATATAGTAATCCCCTTTTGCAAATCCAAAATAAAGTCTAAGCCTACTTGATTTTTATCGAACTTTATAAAATGAAGCCTAAGCCTATTTGATTTTTATTTGATTTAAAAATCGTTTCAATTTATGGTCTAATTATGAGTTTAGACTCTGAAAATTCAATTCTAGTTCAACTTGACTCAATCATAAAGACAATTTTTAATCTAAATTTTTGAAATCTGTCTGGTTCATTCTTGGTAGATTAGGCCTAAACCCAATTCACTTGAGGCTATTATAAAATTTTAAGAAAAGTCTGGGTCTAAATAAGAAGTTTTATCCTTATGATTAAAAATTCAAATCAGGATAACTTCACATACATAATATATGAGATCATTATCATTTTGTGAGGTGTGGTTAAAAATTACAAACAAAACTTCCACAAACTCTCTCTCTCTCTAGTTCTCTTCTTTCAAATAGTAAATCTGGCCGTATGAACATGATCGAAGTTCATATCGATACTCCGATCTCGTGTGGATATTCAGCGAGTCAATGAATTCCAAATCGTCCAAAATGCTACATAAATAGAGCTGCTAACAAGTTTGGTCAACAATAGGGTGAATTGGACGGTTAAGTCCACTCCAATGTTTTAATTATTGGTAAGAACAACCACATATATTCAAACTTTAAAGCACATGACTGTCTTCAAAAAAACAAAGCAAGTGATAGCCAAAATTTCACCCTTATTTTTCGATATCTTCTACCATGTCCTTACCCGAGTTGTCATTGAGACATGGCAAATTGTTGTCCCTGTAAGATTGTACTTTGGACAGCAAAACTCCTCCATCCCCTTTTGCGGGTTTAGCTTATCTTCATTAACATTCTAATAAAATAAAATATAAAATTTATCATAAGCGTAGAATTATCATTTTTTATCTATGTAATACGAAAGTAACATTCCAAAGCTAGGTGAGAAGTAAGATTAAAGGTATTGTTCTAATTAAAAATTATAAAATAAAATAAATTACAAATTTACTACCATCAATCAAAATACTCATTTCGTTTCTATTTATAAGGTTCTATTTTTTGAATTAGTTGATCTCTTTTATAAAATCTTCTTTAAGGTTATATGAGTATTAAATGCATCTTTACTAATATTACCTCTAATTAATTTTTCCCATACATTCTCTTTTATCATTTTTTTTTACAATCCCTCTCTCTCATTTACTTGTTTATAAATAAGATCATATTTTAAAAAAATAAATATATTTTTTATATATTTATTATTTTCAACTAATTTTAACTGTCTTATTAAATAATACAATTTGGCTAATATGACCTTATAAATTGTCCAGGGTGAATAGATTTATGCTGATTCACTTGTATAAACTGTTTTATTTTGGCGCAATTTTTTTTCCATTTTCTTTTCTAAAAACTCAGAAATAAGTACAATACCGAAATGATTGTTAAAGTCTCACAATAATTGTTGAAGTTTCTTTTATTTAGATTTAGATTCTTCCTGAAAAATTGGGATTCTGGTCTTCTTCCTCAAAATTATGAGCTATTAATGCTTAACTAGTTATGGTAAATAAAAAAGTATGCATTTATTGAATATTTCGTTTCCATTCTAACATTGTGAGGTGGTCTCAGTCTAAGTGTGTGTTTGGATTAGCTTTTGAGAATAGCTTTTACGACTTACGAAGTAAATTTGTGAGAGAAGTTTTATCTCGATTTACGCAAATCATGGTTTGAAACCATGGTTTGAAGAATTTTCAAACACACACTAAAACGCAAGTCATCACCTCCTCTTCATTTTGTCTCTTTTTTATTATTTATTTGTTGTCTTGCCATTGATCTATTATTGGTTTTGGAGCGTTATGTAACACTATTACAAATTTATAATATTAGAAAAGTCTGATTTTTTTTCTTTTAATTTTAATTTCTTAATTTGTGAATGCGATTTGGAACTGATAAAATGATGAATATTCTCTCCGCTCAAACTCAAAACTTTTGGTTTTCTTGAGCCCAGATACACTGAAGGTTCTCTTTTTCTGCTCTTGTTTTGATTATGGATTTATAAATCTAGGTAGATTTGGCAAGAACACATGGCTCTGGGGAAGATTTGCTGGGTTGTTGTTGTTTTTTCTGCCTTAATCCTTCTTGTTCTTCATGCTGCCCCTGTGATAGCTGGGGACATAGTTCATGACGATGATTCAACTCCGAAGAAGCCTGGATGCGAGAATCAGTTCGTTCTGGTATATCCAAATCAACCTATTATTTATGTAATTGTTTCTGACTTTAATAAAAGATTGCTGATGCTCTGCTTAATTAGCTGGTTTTATTAATGGTTTTAGTCGGCTAATGTTTCTGATGAATTGAGAACTGTGCGAATCATTATGCTAAATAAACTGAATCCCAAGCTGTACAGTATTGAGAAAGAAAAAGAAAATGCGATATTCATTTATCGAAACAAAATTTTGAAATCCTGAATTGTACTGTGGGAAATGAGCTTCCGTTTTGCCCCCAGTTTTGGTCAGTGAGATTATTATTAGCATGGATTCACCTTTGCTGGTTGTGCTTTTTTGCTTTGTGTGTTGAACAGTAGTCTTTTAATCTTTGTTTGAAATGCTTGTCTATTTTGTTCAATTCGATACTTGAGACCAAATAGTTGCTGATTATGTTTATAGCTCAAGTAGTTATTATGGTGAAATGCTTCATCTGCTTGCAATAGGTGAAAGTGCAAACTTGGGTCAATGGTATAGAGGATGCTGAATTTGTTGGTGTGGGTGCCAGATTTGGCAGAACCATTGTTTCAAAAGAGAAAAATGCTCGGCACACTCGTCTTATTCTTTCAGACCCTAGAGACTGTTGCAGTCCACCAAAGAATAAGGTTTTTGCCCCATATAAAATATGGCCATTTGTACCTTGGTCACAAATGTTGCTTAGTACTAAGTGTTATGAATTTTGCTGTTTGCATAATCTGTTAGCTTGCGGGAGATGTCATCATGGTGGATAGAGGCAACTGCAGATTCACAAGGAAAGCAAATAATGCAGAAAATGCTAATGCTTCAGCTATCCTCGTTATAAACAACCAAAAAGGTGCAGCCATTTTTCTTTTCCCTTTTTTCAAACATCCAAGGGCTTTTATTGATCAGTTGTGCAGAAAATTAAAGAACGTGCTTCATGGGCACATTGAGTGAATCATATCTGTTATGGATTTCTTACAAGCCCAATATCTTTTTAGGCCCAAAATAATTTAGTCCACATTGTCGTGGTTAAATGCTGTTCACCCAAGAAAAGGAACAATTCCACGTAACCCTGATAGGCTGACAAAAGTTCCTATGGATCGCTAAGTATGAAAGGAAACATGAGACTGAATTTAGGCAAGGACTCTGTCAGCATTAAACAACCTATAAGAATTCATTTTCTTACCAAAAATGCCATTGTACATTGGCAGCTACACACTTCCTTTCTTATGAACTCAGAGATAAGAACTTGCACCCCAACCGCTCTAAAAACAATCCATTGTCTTCTTAAATAGAGTCAAGACAATTGTTTTAAAAACATTTAAGATATTAAACTTCAATTCTACTAAAAATGCTGAGGGTCAAAGTTTGTTTTCATTAATCATTTAATCAATTTTTTTCTGTTGTTTGCAGAACTTTACAAGATGGTTTGTGAACCAGATGAAACTGATTTAGATATACACATACCTGCTGTAATGCTCCCACAAGATGCAGGTACAAGGTTGGAGAACATGCTGATGAGTACTTCATCTGGTGAGGTTCCTCTTAGTTTTCATTTTTGATGGTGATAGTATGTTTTTATCATCTTCACATGCAAAATCTTTGTATCCATTGGTTACTTCTGTATCCTCTTTTAACGTCCTGTGGGAGTGTGAAGATGGATTCCCAATATCATGTATAGAAAAGATTTCTAAAATTTTTCCTTTCTATAGTGTCTGTGCAGCTATACTCTCCACGCCGACCAGCTGTTGACATAGCTGAAGTATTTCTATGGTTGATGGCAGTTGGTGCCATATTATGTGCATCTTATTGGTCAGCATGGAGGGCCAGACAAACAGTTATCGAACAGGACAAGCTACTAAAGGTGAGTTTTGTCAGCTCCTTTTCATATAACTTCAGTCTCTCTTCTTCATATACTGTTATTGATCTAACTACTTGATGACAAATTTATATTTCTAGGATGCTACAGATGAAATCCCAAGCACTGAAGGTCGAGGTGTCAGTGGAGTTGTATATATAAATACCAAAACTGCAGTTCTTTTTGTAGTGGTTGCTTCATGTTTCCTGTTTATGCTTTACAAACTTATGTCATCATGGTTCATTGAAGTCTTGGTTTTTCTCTTCTGTATTGGTGGGATTGAGGTATATAACATTCCTGCTTTCAAAGTCAATTTAATGTTCTAAAAGTATGCTTCTATCTGAAAAGAAATTCCTTAGTTGCATGTTATATCCATGCAATTCATGAGTGCACTTTAGTTGCCTGCCATTTCCTTTATAACCTCCTCCTAGTCATCTATAACATTGCAGTTTCTTGTATCTGCAGGGCTTGCAAACTTGCTTGTCTGCTTTATTGTCAAGGTGTGAAATTTTTCTCATCTTACTTATATCTTCCTGAAATCTACGATTGTTTTTTTTTTCTTTAATCTTAAGATCCAGAAAGTAATTTACCATGCATGAATTCTTGGAAACAATTCCTGTTTCTTTACCTGGAAAGCTGAGCTTTGGTCATAGGGATTTGATGTCCTTTTCCCAGATAAAATTATTTTTGTTAATTTCAGCTGGAAGAACATGTAGATGGCGCTGCCTGATTTTTTTTTGCCATGCTCATGTTGGCCTTGTTTTCCCCATATCATAAGGACTTTGCAGATTTCTTCATTTAATAAGATGATTTGAACTTGGAAAACCAAATTTGACCCATCAATAAGGAAGCATGAGCTGTTACGGAGCTCAAGATTTCATTTGAAAAACAATGTGAGAAGCATATTTCTCATTTTGTACTATTATCAGGTCAAATGGACTTTTATATTTTCAGCTAAAGGCGATTCCTATGAACAGGATCAAATTTCTGAATTGCCAGGAAAGGGTTTTCACTATGACTTGCATTCTTGTTCAATGCTTTGCTTAATTTAGTCTAATTATGTAAAAAATTATGGAGTAAGATTGTTTTTCTTGTTACCATATGCTGAATGACATCAAAAGTGGATCTTACTGCATTTTGACCCTAAGAGGTATCATATCAGTATTTGAACATAAAATGATTAATTAAATATATTGATAAGATCTTTTGCTTTTTCCATTCTTGATGGTATCTAAGGTAGCACAGTCCCTGGTTTATTTACGATTGAGAGAGAGATTGTGAATATGATAGTTGAGAATGCTTTGCTCTAAAATGGTAGAAACATTAGTTCATGAATGCTTTTATCTTCTAAATTACAAGTTCTTTTCATTTAAATCTCCACTTTAGTAGTGCTTTTCCCCCCCTAATTTTTTACTTATTTTATTTTCTTCATGCAGGTGGTTCAAGCATGCCAGCGAATCATATATCAAAGTACCTTTCTTTGGAGCTATCTCATACCTGACATTGGCTATTTCTCCATTCTGCATAGCATTTGCTGTTCTCTGGGCAGTTTATCGCAGTGTCTCTTTTGCCTGGATAGGTCAAGATATACTTGTAAGGAATATTTTTCTCTAGCTCTTATTCCCCTTATCGGTCATCTTGCATTTATGAACAAAAAGATGTTCAACTTTTCTCACGTTTTCTTTTCTTTCCTTGTTTGGTCAAACAGGGAATTGCACTAATCATAGCTGTTCTCCAGATTGTTCATATACCTAATCTCAAGGTAGTGATTGAACTCAAACATACCATAGGACATAGACGATTCCTGAACTTCATACTTTTAAGTAATAGCCCTTGGGTATGCTTTTTGATATGAACTAGATGTTTTAGCAATTGAGAGGTAAATTTCTTTTAAGGAACAGTTATGCTAGCCATGCATATAATTTGTTCTATGTATCTGGTGCTCTTTTGCTTCCATTTCTCAAGACCTGTTTGAATGATCAATCAAGAAAATTAATTATGCCAAAAAGAGTTGGTATAAAATTTACAAAGATATAATATTGTTACTTTATAAAATGTTCCGTGGTGGAAATCAAAATTATTATTTTTACACTTGAGTGTTTTTTATGAACTAGGTGGGTGCAGTTCTTCTTGGTTGTGCCTTTCTGTATGACCTCTTTTGGGTGTTTGTCTCAACGAAGTTGTTCAGTGAAAGTGTGATGATTGTGGTTAGTCTTCTTACTCTTCTGATACCTAATTTTAAATTGTGACAATCACCAATAGCATATTTGCATAGTGATTTGAATTGTTTACATTACTTTCAATAGGTAGCTCGAGGAGATAAAAGTGGAGAAGATGGTATTCCAATGCTCCTGAAGTTCCCACGCATTTTTGATCCATGGGGTGGTTACAGCATAATAGGATTTGGAGACATCCTTTTACCAGGAATGCTCGTAGCGTTCTCGCTCAGGTTATAGCTCCTCCTCATTCTCCCTCTTCCCTTTTTCTGGTGCAAATTTCAAGCACATATCAATATCAATATCTATGCCAGATGGTTAATGACATGTATTAATAATAAGAACTGTATGTTTAAAACTTGTTTTTTAACACAAAAATGCCATGGCGAAAACATAAAAAACGGGTGTGCGCAACAATTCCCAAATATTATGAATTCAAAACTGACTTGTCTTCAGTGCATTTTCAGAAATTTTGCTTTGAGAATAGACTAACCTCAAAAAGAAGGAAATGGATTGTTGTTGCTTACTTTGGGCACCTAGTGAATAAGGAGATATGGCTTGTTGTTGTCGTTGTTGGAAGAGCAAATCCCTTACCCACATTATAATCACTGAAAAAATAATAATGAGATATGCTTGAGTCATTTTTATATTTTCTGCAATTGCATGGATTATACCTGTTTGCAGAAATACCTCCATGGTTCCTGCCCATCATTATCATGTAAAGCCTAAGAAGCATATCTCTGAGTTGGTACAGAAATGGGATATAACCAATAGCAGGAGACAAGAGATTCATATGGGAAAAATAAGTAAATGAGCTTCTACTTGAGCCTTCAAAAATTGAAGCATATGAACTGCCAGTTAATCTCCATCAAAATCTGAATTTAATCCCTTTAGAACTAACGGATGCAAACAAATAGCACACTCTTCCACTAAAATGGGTTGGAATCCCTGTATGCCTAATCCATGTAGAGTAATGCCTACATGCCAGCTTTCAGTTTAGGAGGGCTAAAAAGCTAGTGACCACTGAGTTATATGGACCGTTCTCGCAGGCATGATTGGCTGGCAAACAAGAGCCTTCGAGGTGGATACTTCTTGTGGGCAATGTTTGCATATGGCTTTGGTGAGAATCACTCGATCCCTCAACTGTTATTGACTTCAATAATTGATTTTCAAATATTGTAACCAAACTATTGTTTGCTTATATGATGATTAAATTCGCTGGGCAAATTGGCAGGTCTTCTGATTACATATGTGGCACTGAACTTGATGGACGGGCATGGCCAACCAGCTCTTCTCTATATTGTTCCATTCACTCTTGGTAATTAATAAGTAGTGTGAATTTAAATTCATTTACGAAATTGCATAACAGCTTTGTTCGTTATAATCATCAATAATATGCTCATAGTAGTTTAACACATCAATGCAGGGACCTTTTTGACCCTGGGGAGGAAGAGGGGAGACCTGAGGAATTTGTGGGCCAGGGGGAAACCAGAAATACCTTGTCCACATGTCAGACTCCAACAAAGTGATGAAGTGAACAATGAATGATGTAGTAACATTGAATTGTATGTAATGCATTCTGTCTAAGTAATGCACATTGCTAACCATCATAACATTGGGACCAAGACTAGCCAGTCAAAGGCTTTGCATCAGAGAGTTGTATGAAATCATCCCTTTAAATGAAGTCAGGGCGCTCACAATATCAACAATCTGCTTGTGTTTAGAAACTGACTAATTCGGCTTGTTGAGAGATTAGTGTTTGTCCCTGCCACCTCTGTCGTGGGTTTGTTTTTTTGAATTAGAGTGGCCATTGGATGTGCCGATGAGGTCGTCTAAAAAGAATATAATTAAGTTATTGAGTGAAATCTTCTGGTTAACAATCTATCCAAAAATTTAGTTGTTGACAAAATACAATAACACCATACAATCTATATATATAATCGATCCCGTCTAGTGGGATAAGGTTTTCTTCTTGTTGTTGTTGTTTGAATTAGAATAGCAAGCGAGGACTTTCTAAGGTTACACATGTGATTGATGCCACCACCTCTAACTTATAAGAGAATTTACATGCCACATTGCTATTAGGCCATTTGCCACCTTTCTTGTGATTGATGATCAAAATTGTAGCGATGATCAAAATTGTAGCTAGGTTATTGCCAAGAGTTGTTTCGTATAAACATTAGACTTGTGCATGTATTTATAGACATTTGAACTTGTTATTATATCCACTCATTTTATTTTTATTTTATTTTTGCTACAAAAAAGTTTAGTGAGTTGGGTCTTAATGTCTCACTAGGGCCAGGACATATCTTAAAACTCAAAGAGTACTTATAGAAGTATTTATATATTGTTCATTAACAATATCCTTATATCAATAGCGGGATTTGAAATCACAACCAATGTTGGTCACTTATTTTATATTTTTGAAGCCTCTGAAATTGAACCAAATTAATGGTCCAAATAAGAATAGAAATGACAGGCCATATCGCAATGGAGCATAATCACTATCCAACTACGCATTTCAATCAAAATAACCAAAAGCCCATGAATTGAAATTGAAAGGAATTAATGAAGAGAGCCAAAATCTTATGATAAATTTATTTCGATTATTATTATTATTTAAAAAAATACAAGCAAGAGTAGTATACAATGTAAAGTGGCAGAAACTTAGCATTGAGTCGGTCGAAGAGACCCAGAGGCAAGAACAGTGACACAGAAGTGAAAGCGCTTACCTTTGAATAAGATGAACTAGGTTAAGCAAGTGCATATTGACACTGATTTTAATTCCCCACTTAACATACTTGGTTATTTTTAACCAGAGTCTAATAGAAGCTAGAGGCTAATTGTTATTAGTAGGTATTACATCCCATTTAAAATATAAGCTTCAAATAATTAAATTATGCAACCTAATGTTGGTTAAATACAATAAATATATAAAACTTGTAACTTTCACTATAAGAAAAAAAAACCTTTTAAACCAGTTGAAATTGGTTTTTTAGACCGAGTTTATGTCTGTTCTTATATCGACCAATTTAAAAAATGTGTCATTATTAAGACCGAACCTGCAATCGATCTTAAAACTTACTTTTTAAGACTGGGTGGTTAAATGACCAGTCTTAAAAAGTTTTAATTTATAATAAAAAAATATGCCCACTTTTCAAACTAGGTAACTTCACATCTAGTCTAAAAAGTGAGAATTTTTTTTTTAAAAAAGTATATGTTTTATTTTGTTTAACAGAAGCCCTATTGAATATTATTATATCTAAAAGCTATATTATATTATATAAATTCTACATACAGCCCTAGAAATACAAATGCAACCGATCTAATAACCATGAATCTAAGCACTGTATTATTAGATAATTATTGAATTTTAATTCCAGCATTTGTTCTCTCAAGCTTTACTTTTTTGCTTGCATTTTCCCCACCTCCAAAGGAGTTAAATGATTTTTTTAACGTTAGATTTAATGGATGCAATTTTAGGCCCAACATATGTATACTGTTAACACATGATTCATATTGTGAGCATCTTTAAAGTTGAATGATGCTACTTATAGATTGGGTGCTAGGTTATCATACTTATGCATTTTGATTTTTTTGAACCTCAAATATGAAATATGGCTCTGCCATACCTCAGTCTCAGGTGATAAAGGAGAATATTCTTAATTAACGAAGCTAAGTATAACAGAGTTAATGTACAAGTATGAGAATTAGATTTTATGTGTGTAAAAATGATCTCGTAGGGAGGTCTTGGTTGATAATGAAACTAAAATTGAAGGCCAATAATAAGGAAGTAACAAACTAGGTGGAAATACTAGTGACGAAGTGAGAATTAATAACTCTAAATTAGAAGATGAAAAATATTAGCTGGATGATCATCACTTGAAAGAATAAATTTGTTAGATTAGGTGGCAATCTAGTTCAACGAATTTTTCCTTACAAGAATTGATCATCCGGCCTATATTTTTCATCGTCAAATTTTGATATCTTAATGATCAACCTATCATTAGTAACTCCACCTAGTCGGGTAGCTCCTTATTATTGGCCGTCAGTTTGATTTCCATCTCAACCAAGATCTCATCACACAACCATATTCAACCATACAAAATAGAATTCTCAAGTTTGTGTATCAATCATGTTAGACTTAGCTTCATTAAATAAGATATTCCACCCATATCACCTAAAACTAAGGTAGACCAGAGCCATATTCTATCTAAAGTCTCAAAAGAGCCAAAATGCCTAAGGTTAGTAAGCATAGTACCCAATCCAAGTGTAATGCTCGTCCCTAGACCCCTTTGCTATGCATTGCAGAAGCATTACTGGCTTAGAAAAACCTTACTTAGGCTCTCAAACCTGAACTTGCAATTTTAATTCTGAGGTCACTATTCATTTGGTAAAGCCATATTTACTAGATTACTTATCTTTATTTACGGGGTTACTAAATTCGCTCCATTCCTTAATATCAGAGTATTTATTTTCTTATTAATAATTATGTTTACTTAACTAATGGGCTCGCACTGCGCGATTACCCAGTTCTAATTCAATTACTGTGCTTAGGGAATTCAATTCATCTGTTATGCAGTGATATACAATCAGTTACTCAAACATCAATTACACAATGGTACAACACGTAAATAATTCTTTTATTCTTCATTGCAACTTCTTCTCCTGGCACAGCGTCCTGCACTCTTCTTCTATGCTCAGTTGCCTATATGGTTGGTTGGGGAGGGTGAGATTCGGGAGAATCTCAGTAGCAAGCAATACCACTATGCATGCAAGATGTATATTTAATGCATGACATGCTTGCCTTACATAAATTCATGCCAACATAATGACATATCTGCATCCTCAATGTTACAATATACTCATGGTCATAGCATAAATATAACATAACTTCAATCAATCAAATATGCTCAACAAAATTAGGCAAAGCAGTCACATAAATCAATGCACAAACATACATATCAAATACATGCAGGTTAGGTAAGTTCACTACTTTTCGTCTTTGTGTCCTCATCTTGTATATTTTCTTCCAACAACTGAAGCTGCTTGAAGAATCTTCCATTCCTCTTCTTTGTCATCTCATGACTCTAGATACATAACCATATGGTTAGAGCCATGACAATTGAGTGTCCAATGTGGCTATATTAGCCTTTAGGACATGTCTCTTATCTTTGGTCCTATACTTGTCTCAAATTACTTTAGATGCCATAAATTCGTAGGTCCACCTAATCTTCCAATTTTTCATCCAACTTTGAAAAATTAGAATTAAATCTATAGAACTCTAAATAAGGTGGTTCAAAGTCCTAGGTGACCCTCATTAAGTCTATTTTAAGGTAAAAAGGCTTCCCACTTCCAAATACACGCACATTGTTCCAAAATTATCAACCAATCCTCACTAGTCTAGAAAACATTCCAAATTTGATACTTAACTTCAAAAATTCATATATCTTAATATACTGACCCAAATGGCACATATACCTATCAAATTAAATTTTAGCATGTATAATTGTATTCTAGAAAGTTTCATGGCAATTAGAAAAGACTGGATCATTCAAAAACTCGTCATAAGCTGATTGCCTCCAAAAAACGAAATCTAACAACACTATATCAAAGTTTCAACTTTTGGTTTTTTATTTCAATTCATTCAAGACTATAACCAGGGGTTATTCCCATACTATTTTTCGTGTAAAATCCATTAAAGACCTCAAAAACCTAAAAATCAAACTCCTTCCCTAGTTTCTGGTTCTAGTTAAACCCAGCACTCAAACTAGCAAAAAACAAGTTTGCATTTTTTACCATTAACTGGTCTTATATTATCATCAAACACATTATTTCTTCATATCTAAGCTTAAATCACCCTTAGGCCCCAAAAAAATCACCTTGGCCAAAATATATATGTGCCCCAAAAGATTCAGAAAACTCATTAATACCTCAAGACAATTTGTTCAAAATGAAGCTTAGGTTTAGCTCTTCACGATTCTACAATAGGTTTGGAATTACGATGGCACTCCAGCTAACTAAACGGCACAAAACACCTCTAATCAGAAAATTGAGAACATAGAAAGAAAGCTCTCAATGAGTAGAACAACTTTCCTAAAGAGCTTACTAGTCGAAACAACGATTCGGGGTTAGAATTGGCTCCGGAGCTTAAAAACTTTGACTATTCATCTTCCTTATCTCTTCTTTCTTTTTTCCTTGATTTTTCTCTATTTTCTCTTCCCTTTTCCCATATTGGCCATCCACTTTAAAGGAGAATGGAGAGATGAGATTTAATCTTGCCTTTGATTGCATATTGTGGTGCCATGTGTCAAGGGATTAAATCATAAAGTGACATATGTCCTCCTCTATCTTCTAGATGTCCTTGCATGTGTCAGGGGAAGGGGAGGCCTGATGAATTCCCATGATTCCCAGGTTTGATGTTTGGGAAAGTCAAGTACATGACCGAACCAAAGACTGGTGGATTCCCTTGACTCAAAGGCTAGGTAGCATCTTCTGAAGGTGCCAACACAAAAGGCAAAAGTAAGTGTCATCATTAGGGATACTTGTCACCTTCCTATCAAGCCAACACAAAAGTGGAATGATACTTTGTTATAATGAGAGGACACTTGTTATTTTCTTATGGTGCCAACCATAAAGTGGTGTCATCATTAGTTATCATAACTTTATTAAAATTACTATAATAAAGTTACTTTATCGGTGTTTACTTGGGACCTTGCTCGGGTTTCACTTGTGTGGGCCCCACATGGCGCCACATACCGGTGTCTTTTCTAAAAATGCAGGGTACACATCTCCACCCTGAAAATTCCATGTGCACACCTATATTGGCATATTTTACTCGACCAGTCAGTCACATACCTCATGACATAGATGGGTGGTATCTTTCTATCGACCCAATAGCACTGTATATGTGTCTTATGCATATCTTTATCGATATTGTAATCCTACTACGTACGCATACTGGGCCTTCTTCCCGGTAGGGCCAAATCACATAGTCCCCGAGAGTCTTTCTATCTCTCGACATTCTTGGGACTCTTGCTAAACCGGGATTAGTAGTATGCTTGATATAGGCTTATCCTCAAGTTTTTAGACCTAAAATTCGGGATATCACACCAAGGGTTACCGCAATCAACTATTAGGATGGCTTATGAAACGAACTAGGCATCAACAGCACCCACACATTGGGGTTAATAACAATTGACACTCCTACCTAACACTCAATAATGATCTAATCCCTTTCAAGGAGGGGGCATCTAAACAAAAAAATTGAAAAAAACAAATGTGTGGCAATCATGATTCAATTAACATACTTGTATGTAAACTTTTGTCCATAGAATTCGTGATGATTGGATTTGTGAAACTTTCCATTATGAGAATGATCCAATGAAATTGCATCATTGTCATAATCACAAGTTTCACAATCCCAACCATGACGAATTTCATTGACAAAAACTTGCATACACGTATGTTAATTGAATATCAAGCAAGCATAAAATCAATATCAAATTTATACCTATGGAAAGAAGGTTTTTTTTGTTTTCCAAGTCCTAAAGGAATGGCTTGCCTATATCTGCAACCTCCAACTGTATTCATCCCCTGTTTTCAATTACACAAAGTTACATATTAAATAAAATTATTTATCACATGTATACAAAACATAAGTGATAGATACAAAAAACCACTCAACTTGGCGCTACAAAACATAAGCGCTCTTCATACTCCTTTTTGTAATGCAAAAGAATAAATTTGTAATAACCAAATTAAACACAAAATCCATTGTAATGAAAAAAGTTTTTGACTTACTCATGAATATATGGTCTATATGTTGTATGCTTCTCTTGTATCCATTTCTATTATAGGTTGAACCTTGTGATATATGTGGTAGTGTTGATCGGTCAGAATTAGCATTACTTGCTTCAAATTCAATAAGGGTTTCAATAAACAAGGAAAAGGAGTAAGCATCAATGTATCGACAAATAAATAAAAGGAGTGACCATCAGGATCAATGATTAAAATGTGTATGGAAGCAAACATAACAAAAGAGAAAACTAACAGCATAAGGCAATGATTTTTACCAAATGCGAGAGCAAAATGGCAACAACATAGAGGGAGAGCCCAAAGGAAAGGAATACCAAGCCATCTCGATGGCGAATAGAAAGATATCACGGTCACAAAGAGAGGAAGAGCGCACCTACTCAACTAAGCACAAAGGTGAGTATATATACTAAAGCAAATTTTTCTAGACCGGTCTTTAATAAAGACAATCTAAATATTCACAACGAAACCGGATTTAAGGATACTCAGTCTCAATATGTAAAAAAAAATTTTGATTTATAACAAGACCATCTTTTAAATCAGCCTATCTAATATGTAATTTTTAGAAACAAAGAAATAAAATTTTAGAAATAAAATTCATAAACAAGAACTTAAACAATCAGAATGCTCATATAACATGAGAATATGAAAGATCATCAACATAATGGTAACGTAGTAGATCAAAAGACATAAAAAGATTGAAACTTTTCATTAATAGTCATCGAGAAAAGGCAGCAGTACATGCCTGAAATCAAAACTACATCAAAATATTATATATGATGATAATCGGGCACAAAATCAAAATTACATATCAAAATATGTATACAATAGGGGGTCCTTGAAACCCAGGCCTTCAGATGATTATCATCATTCTAGAAGACAACTTCCTGTAGTCTAAACAGTCGATGATGTTGCTTAATACCATCGCCAACCCCTCAAGTCGTTCAAAAAAGTGATCTTGCTTCACCATGACCTCCAGAACAGTGCCCAGGAGGCCAAAGATGGCCTTAGTGATTTGCTCCAAGGTCGGTGGTAGAGGGAGCTATGAGGAGGAACTGCCAATGGTCACCACCGAAGGAGAGGGGGGGAATGCTTCCTCTTTGTTGTTTCCTTTAGAAGTGTTGCCACTCAAAGAAGAAAGAGAACTAGAAAGGGACTTTTGAATTTGAACTTTTGAACTAAAGGCGCATTGGTCTTTATAATCGAGACTGATGACTGAAAACTTCAAATGATAATTAACAAGACATGATGATGCATTGGAAGTTAAAACATTATGTATTTAGACTAGTCATCTTTGAAAATGCAATCTAAGTGATAATTATGAGACCATATGTTCATTTTATCTGGTCTAAATAAAAAGTGAACATTAGAAGATTAAATGATATTTAGACCGGTTAAAAGTTAAAAGATGGTTCAGATTAACATATTTAGACCTTGTGCCACTACAAGCTGTCTAAATATAATGAAATTATATATTTAACAATTTCCAAGATAATATAATTTTCTCATAAAATTAACTTATCAAGCCAGAGACAAAAACAACAACTGAATAAATATACAAGAGACATTTAAGATCAAGATCAATATTAGAAATAAAAAAAATTAATTAATATTTTTTTTGCTGCCACAAGGCAGCAGTAGTACATTGTTCAAAAAAACATTTTACATAAAAAAACCTCAATCTTCAGGAGGTAGGAGAGGAAGAAGAGGAAAGAGAAGAGGGGTCATTCGAAAGATTGTACTCGACGTCATTGGCATCAAGTCGAGGTTGAACTTGTTGTTAGTGTGCAACAAAGTGAAGAGTCTTCTGAGGCGTCTCTTCATACGAGCCATCCTCACATTGAGGTAGTCAAGAACCTACCTAGATGGAAGTTTCGGTGGAGGCAGTAGATGTGTTGGAGGCTGTAAAGGCAAAGGAGGAAAAGGAAGACGAATTGAAGGAGTCCTACTACGTCTCACCATATTGATATTTGAGAAAGGAAAGAAGAGGGAGCTAGATTTGAATGAAGAAATGAAAGGAATGAGGAGTTTAAATAGACAAGACGGGTGAAGATTACATTTACTGAAGTGGCTTCAAACTTCAAAGAGATCCGTAGTTGAGAAGCTTACCTAGGAAGTTGAAGAAACTCTAAAACATTTAAGACCAGATGTAAAGAAATGACGATATCTAAAATGATGTTTAAACTGGAAGTATAAGCGTCCAGTTAAAAAGAATTTAAACTTTTAAATTTTTATAATATTTAAAATCTATCGAGACCGCATTAAACTATAACCAGTTTAAAAAGTATTATTTAAACTGAGAGGAAGTGCAATCAATCTGAAGTTGTATCAATATTTACAAAAATGACATCAATCATAGTTTTTAAACCATCTCTGCCATGAGATGTCTAGATTTTGCGGTCTTATATGCATTTTTTCTAGTAGTAGAGAAAACCAACCTCCTAGACATTGTATACTTACACATACATTTAAAGCTACAATGAAGTATCTATTCTTCACACCTTATGCATGCCAAATGACTTAATATGTTTCTCATGCATGCCCTTTGTCATTAGGCTTAGAACTGTACACGTTTCTCATACATCTCCTTGGTCATTAGGCTTTGTTAGCAAACTTTGCATAGGAATACATTATTCAACAACTTTATGTGATATAGCATCTCTCATAGAGTTATATCTCTGCATTCAATCTCACTATGATGCTTGGGTTTTGTTTAGGCAATGGCTACATGTACTCACAATGCATTAACACCATTTTTGAATTCTAACTTTCAAAACAAATATGTACCATGAATATTACCTACCATATAGCCACTTGTATTGCCATAGTACATACATTAAATGTGCATAAGCAATGTACCTTAAAAGTATCTCAAGACCCTTCTGTGAAACCCAGCTAATGTCTTTCACATTGGTTAGACTACTACCAACTTACAAGTCCTATCATTTACAGATATCTAATCTTGTGTACATCATTGCATATATCATATTGTTAATAGTATTTGTATGAAAGTTGATCCAATTTGGGACATCTTGGACTATAACTCACTTCTAAGTCACTCGGGTATCCATGGGATTGCATTGACTCATATTGAACTTCTTAAGATTATCCTTAATGTAATTTTCTTGTAAAAAAAAAAGATTCATCTTAAACTATCTCTTTAAATCTCAAATCCAACTATTTCACCCATGTACTTCGTAATATCCCAAATTTTATTCACCAAAGCCTCTTATATAATTGATTGTACTCAATGGAATAAAATGGGAACTTTTGGTGCACTTAAAGTAGTCAAAATGTTGGAAATAGTGGTTACATGAAATTTTGGCCAAGTTAGACCTAAGGCACAATTTTTTTCTTGATAAAGGCATTATATTATAGTCTAAAATTAAGCATGGAAGAGCACAATTTTTGGCTCAATTTGTTATGAATTGTCAGCCAAGAAACAAAAAGGAAAGAAGAAAGACAAGTATGATTCAAATTGGGAAAAATGTAAGGGCAAAATGGTCATTTGTTAAATAGTCAAGAAGCCTCTTGATTTTTCCATTATTAATAGTCAATTTTGGCCAAGAGAGGAAAATGAGATGGAAAATAAATTTTTGGACATAAATAATGCCATGTGGAAGCATTATGGGCCCAGTGGAAAAAAATATTATGACATGTACAAAATTTTTAATAAAAAATATTATTTTGAGGAGGTGGAAATAGCTTATTCAAGAAGCCAATTTTCACTCTCAAGAGACCATATTTCAGCCTAAAAGAGAAAGAAGAGAAAGAGCAAAGAGAAAGAACAAGAGATCAAGAAGCAAATCAAGGTAAGTTGCAAGCAAAATTCATGTGTTCTTATCTCTAAACTCTTGGAAACCTCTTCTAATCCTTATATCCTTCTTGGAATCACATGAAGCAAGAATAAAATCAAGGGAAAGAAGGAGAAGAAGGTCACAATTTTGGAAGAAGGAGAGAGAGAATCAAAGGTAATTCAAGAAACCTTGACTTCTTGGAAAATTCATGGTTGTTGTTGATGTTGTGATTGAATTCTTGGCTTGGTTGTTATGATTTTAGTGATTTGGAAGGCGTAAACCCTAAGGGAAGGTGCTTCCCAAATTTATATTAATCATGTGGGAAGACAATTAAAAGGTTTAAAAAGTGAATTAGGGTGAAAAGAAGACGTATTGTTAAATGAAATCAAGAAACTCTATTTTTTTCAAATTTTATAGAATTTCAGACAGGGGCCAATTTCACTGTGTTTGGGCTGAAATTTTATGGATATGATGATTCCATTATGTTTAGAATTAAAATGTTTTGTAGGGAACATGTGAAAGATGAAGTATACAGGCTTTAGGGTGTTAAATAATAATTTTACCCCTAAAACCCTAACTTTGTGGCTTCCAATGGTATTCTGGGAAATGGAGTGTGATTTTGACAAAACTGAGGTAAAAAATAGATTATACACACAAAATTGTGTAGGAATATCCTGGGCCATAATTTTTGAAAAAGTACAATTATACCAGGTATAAAGGGAATTAGACCGAATTCCCTAAGGGCATTTTGGTAATTCTGCATCTTTGGTATAGATAACCAACCATATGAGCTTTGGAACGAAGCATGAATGATTAATAACTCATTTATTGAAAATTTAGAATTTTAGGATTTGACATTTGCCTGAGCCAGACCGGAAATTAGAGGATCGATATTAGCTAGGAATCAGAAAGGAGTTCAGGTAGTAACTCTATCTCTCATACACTATGTGATTGTCAATATGCATTGTTTGCCATGTTCTGTGCAATGACATGTGAATGGAGGTAATTCCTAGAACTGGGTATGGAAAAAGCACAAGTACCTTTAAGGCCAGTGGGTACCCAGTATAGGTAGGCCGGTGGCAAGTACGGACAGACAGTCATTGCTCCGGGACATTATAGCAAGTAGGGATCATACAGTCATATGATCATGAATAAAGCACACAGTAAGGCTAGTAGGGGACAAACAGTCATTTGTACCTGAATGCCGAGCAGAATATCATTGTGATCACTAATTAGCAAGTAGGGACAAACGACCATTTTGATCAAGACAAAATCGCCATTTGATCCTGAACATTGTTTGATAGACATGTGCACATCATTATTATTGGTTGCATCATATGCTGCATTGCACGTTTATATTTTTCATTTTATATGATTGATAGCACGTTACTACTGAGATTTATTTGAATCTCACCCTTTCCATAAATAAAATTAATTCAGTTAGAGGAAGCGGCTGGAAAGGCAAAGCGGTTGATTCCGGCAACTGAAGGTTTCGGTGCTGATCAAGACTTAGTGTTAGTTATCTTCCTATCTTCTATTGTATTTTGGGATTTCTAAATTATATTTTTGTACAAACTCTGTGAGAATTTCCTGTAATATAATCAAGTACTTTATATCAGTATTTTTATGCTATTTATGTTTGCCCTTTGAAATGCACGTTAATACTCTGATAAATGTCAAAATAGTAAGGGGTTTGATATTTTTGGTATCAAAGCATGTTAAGCAACCCCATGATCAGGGGTTCTCACTCGATGAAAATGTGGACGAAGTTGTGGCTCTTACCTCGACATGGCTAGGAAGTCAAGCAAGATAGTCCTGGTTGCTTACAATCGAGAGGCTGGGAGTAAAACATGCAGATGAGGTACCTTATGTTGTCTATCAGAAAGGGCTACCTACGGGGATTATGAGGACTCCAGACTCGCAGTGTGAGAGCCGCCGACGCTCGACATACTTTTTCTTCAATATTTATTCAAACCATTATTTAATAGGAACTAAATTCAAAATATTTCTGACCTATATTATATCTTCCACTTAAAAGGGAAATACCATAAACCACTTGTCAATGGCTCTCTTCAACCATTTGAAAAACATATTAGGTTATAACTTTTATAAAACCTTAAATATCATTGTCTGGATGAATGCTTTAGTTCACAAAAGGACATGCAAAAACATATGAAGTCACTACTATATGAAACCTCAAACACCACTTCTGGTGAAATCTAATCGCCATTGCATATAGATTTTTTTATCCAGATTATCACTCGAAACACAAGTTTTACATCCATTTGATGTATATGAATTCAAAAACAATTAACTATCGACAAAATAAGTCTAATTTAAACACACAACAAGTGATAATGATGCCTTTCTATTACGCATACCCCTTTACAACTAAATGAGTATTATGCTTGTCAATTGATCCACCTACTTTTCTCTTAAACTTGAGAACTCACTAGTTCTCAATAGCCTTTTTACCTGGTGATAGATAATTTAATTCTCAAACTTGATTTACTCAAAGAATCCATTTCAATCACTATGAGATTTCACAACTAATCCTTATGGTCTTACAAAAAAATTCATTCCATAATGGGGATGCATAGCCGACCCCTTTGATATATGAAAACTCAAATTTGACTTTTATTTAGCCCAACATTCATAGGGTGTGGAAGTATCCACTTTAGAGGCACATGTTTAACCTTAAGTCCACATATACTTGATGAAACCAAGGATATGTGCTAATCCACCAAAGGTGGATTTGATAATACTCTCCCACTCAATTTGATGGGTTAACTTGACCCATAATAAATTTAATCATGTCCAGTAGCATTTTATTATGCCTTTTATAAACTCCTTTTAGTAGTGGAGTGTCTGGGATAATTAATTATGTAATTATCCTTTTCTTTCCACATAGCTCACTGAAACTGGTTAAATCTACTCATGACCTCTATCAGTTTATAGGACTTTTAAAATTCCTATCCATTTCATTCTCAAACTTCATTCATGCATCATTTAAAGCACTCGAGCTTCAAACTAGTGTGAAATCTAATAATAACTGTAACAAGAGAAACTATCAAGAAAGGTAATAATACACCAAGTTCTATTTCTCACCCTCACACTTATAGGACTACATGTAACATAACAAAATAATTGCAATGTATACTCGGTTGCAGTTTCCTTACTAAAAACCTTTCTTTATGTTATTTCTAGAACAATTTATATGTTTCTTTTTACTAAAAAGACACATATACAAGTCAATATTTACATCAGTAGAAATGGTAAAGCAATCAAGCACAAAAAATTTGCTAACCTACCTAAATCACACAAAAATTTATTGAAAGAAAGAACAAATCACAACCATACAATTTTATAATACAATTCATACTATGATGTTTCCCTTTTTAAGAAATATAAGTCTGATAATATTTTATATGCTAAGCTAATATCTCAACTTAAGTACTGTCATGACCCTTAGTCAATGGCTTGATAACATTTCTTTTTATAGGAGACATTTCCATACCATATATCATAATTGTCCCATTAAGTTTATCAAATTTGTTCTTGATAGTCTTTCTTAGTTGTCATTAAAATAATCCCATACAAGGTTATTCATAATTGATTTAATCTAAGAATTTATCAATAATATAGAACATCGAAGTATACAATGTCATGTACTTATATCATTCCTGACTAAAAAAATTAATATCATTATGTCCATAATCAGGAGAATACATTTGTACCTTCCATCACATAGATTCCAACTATGTCACAATCATCTATAAAGAATTTCATTCGAGTACCTTAAATAAGATGCTCATTTATGACTATTAGAAGGGCTGTTTTTTAAGAGCTCCCACTTAAATATTATTTGACATTTACTTTATGTCTTTCATTGCATTATGTTCATAATATCTTATTTAACCTCTTACCTAGGAGATGAGATGACATAATAGTTTTCCTAAGTTCTATATTCATTTCATTTATGCTAATTTAAACTTTTAACATCTCAGTATCTCGCTCTCGATATTGTTTGTTTTGAGACCCTGATGTGAGTCGATGTGCAAACGAGGACAATATGTCTGTAAGGGTGAAGTATAAAGCCCTACATCAGTTAGGAAAAGAAATAAAAGATGTCTTATAAAGGTTTAAATACTTGTTTTTCTTGACACGTTTTAAAACTGTGGGGGGTGATTGAGGCCTCAAAGCAAACAATATTGAAAGCGAGGTGTAAAGATGTTACATATGGTATTAGAACTAGGCTCGGGTTGATGTAGGTTGATGTGTCAGCGATGATGCTAGGCCTAGGGATGGAGTGTGATGTCCTATAACGATTAGAGAAGGTAACAAAAAATGCCTTATAAGGGTTTGGATATTGCCCCCTCTTGACGCATTTTAAAACTTTGAGAGGTAATGAGGGAGAAGAACAAAAGATGCCTTATAAGGGTCTAAATACCTCCCTTTTTTGACGCATTTTAAAACCTTAAAGGGTGATGGGGGCCTCAAAGAGAACAATATCGAAGGTGAGATGCTAAGATGTTACATATAGTATTATAGCTAGACTCGGGTTGATGTGCCAACGATGATGCTGGGCCTGGGGGGAGTGTGATTTCATATATCGACTGGAGAAGGTAACGAAAAATGCCTTATAAGGGTCTGGATACCGCCCCCTCTCAACGCGTTTGAAAGGTAAAGTGAAAGACTAGATACTGAAGAAGCGGTGTTGGATCAAAGTGAAAGAAAATTTCAAATGGAGAGATTTCTTAAGAGAAGAACAAAACCTTAAGCCCAATCAAAATTCTAATAATTAAAATCATAAGATGCAAGAGAGCAAAGGCTACATGTTTATATGAAGAAGAATAATACAAGTTGCACAAAGACATTAGGATTGTTCCTTCTTGAAAATAAAGAAACACTCTAGGAGATTGCTGAAATGGTAAGGGATGTAAAGTTCTTGCAACCTTAAAATACAATAGTTATTGATCAAATTAGGTTTTGGAATATACCAACGCATCGCTCTTGATACTGTCCAACCTTATTTAGGATTCTCTAGATTCGAATCTTGACATTGACTGTCTTAAGATTCAAGAATTCAAGTTGCTCTTAGAAATCTTCTTTTGAGTTTTCTTCTAATTGCTTCTCATTCCATTTCAGAATTAATTATAACCTTGCTTTGGATTCTTTTTCTCTTAGTCAATTTCAAGATATTCTCCTTCTAGGTCATAACTTAAAGTTTCATACTGAAATGTTCAAATCCCTATATCATGTATTACTTAGATACTCACATTCATCCAAGTAATTTATGTTTGGATAAACATTAAGAGACACTAATTTAATTAAAACACTTGTTTCTTTTCTAAACCACTACCAAAAAGTTCATACTTTGGGATAAGTTTTTCTGTTCAAAAGATAAAAAATATTGTTTCAATGCTGTAAAAACTTTCTTGTTGCATATTTATCTCAAACATAAATAAATTATTACAAATATTTTAAGACTATAATAGCAATAAAAATGTTCAAAACAAACCCAAACATGTTCTAAAATAGACAAATTACAAGTCTTAACATAGATAATGAATTGAAGAATTTTTAAAAAGAAATCATACTACGATGGAATATTATAATTATCCTCCCAAGCTTTTCTACTATTTATATTTTGATCTAGTTAGGCTTGGGCCTTAATTCACGGGTACTTAATGTCATCATTCAAATAAAAAAATCATTTTGTTTGAAAAACTGGAAGTTAAGAAATTATTATTATTTTAGATTTTATACATATTAAAATATTTTAAGAAATAAATTAGAAAAAATTTAAATATGCACTCTCCAACTTCTAAAACCTAGTTGATAATAAAAGCTTGGAAAAAAAAGTACATGAGCATCCATTAGATTAAAAGAAAAAGGGATAAAATACAAAAATGAAACCTAGCAAAATTACAATCAAAGCCCACGTCCTTCTGATATTATAGAGCATATTCATATATCCAAATCATCATCTGGGTCTTCATCAGAATCTGGCATCTCATCATCTGAATCACGATAATATATAATCTCACCCATGCCAGAACCCCCCTTTTTGCCACCAGAAGTTTGCTTTGCCTCAGCATTGTAATCTTCAAGCGATCTTCTACCATCATATATTTGTATTGGCCAACCATTTCCTAAGAATACAATGATCAAGCTTTAATGCATATCCATCATTTGAAAACTGAACGGAAAAAGAAAAACACTCATTTTGGGAAGAAAAATTTTAGCACAGATCTAAATTACGTACCTTGGTGTTCAAAAGGTAGCACAACCTTGGCCCTATCAGTTCGCTCCTTCTCAGACAGCTGCAGATTGAATTGTAGCTGCTCAAGAAAGAACTTCAAATCATTCATTACCAGTCAACAGCAAGAATTTCATATTAAGAACTTATTTTTGGGTTAAGCCTAGGTTTGCCCTGGAAGTTTCCGTGTAGGGAGCTGTGGGTATATGAAATTTTTGTAAGATTAAATTTTCTAAACCTTAACCGTTAAAAAGCTAAAGTAGACTATTAAAAAACTAACATAGACAGTATACATTTTTTATGGTCAGGGGCAACATTGCTCATTTTCTAACACTTCCAAAATAAAATTAATCCAAAAAACTTTATTAGAGACCCACAACTCTTGCGTGAATCCAAGGCAAAATTGGAGACCTTAACACTATTTATTTATTTATTTTTCCGAAAGGGAGCTGTCAACCAGAAAAATGAAACAGTCTTCTCTTTATTCCTCTTTTGCAGAGAAGAGATGAGACTTTTTCTTCCATTGCAAGAAGGTTATCCTCAGCTTCTCTTTTTTACAGAGATAAAATCCACACCATATAGGAAACTATACAGCTGACCTTCGGCAGTAGGCCTGAAATGGATGATGCTCCATCCACTGATGAAACAGATGTAAAGCTGATTCCTTCAGGGTCAACTTTAAATTCTTCACTCTGAATACAAGGTCAGAGATATTATATCAGTCCACCAATGTAGATTGATAACTCTCAACAAGTCTTACAGAGGAAGAAAGGGCTCACCATCACTCTAACTCGCCCGTTTCTGCGTTTGAACCTGACATTGAACTTCCCCCTGGTAAAACTTCGTTCAGACAAGGAATTCTCTGAATTACTTCTCTGACCATTGAAAGAATGATGAAATGGTTCAACATTGGCAACCATGGAGGACATGTAATCAAGAACAGCTGGAACCCTATCGTCATGAAGATCAGAATGCAATAACCCAAATATACACGAAATTTGATCTGCAGCCATCATAAAACAATGAGCATAAGATACAAAGTGGTTCAGACATCAAGTTGACTTTTAACCATAATTCATAAACGTGAATGAACAAAAACAATCACATTTTCTTGGTTTGGTACTACCAAAAAGGAATTTACCAAACTAAATCAGAACAAAACAGACATTATATGAGAAAATTAAATTAAAGAATCTAAATTCAGTGCAAGAATGAATACCATGGCTCCGCAGATTACTTAAAAAACCTGAGACGGACTGTGGAGTTGTATGTCTCAACAGTTCACTTAGCTAGAAACATGCAAAAGAAATCCATCAGAATTCAAGAGACAAATACAGAATTTACAGAGAAGAAACTATGGGCACAAATTGATTTATAAACAAGGTGTAATTATTTATAATTTTCATGCAAAATGAAATTTGGAAAAACTTCTCCCTGCTAGACTCTTCACTTATTTCCTAACTGAACTCTAGAAGCTGAACTCCAGAAGCAAAACGAAAATTAAATACAATCCAGGTCTATTTAGTTTAGGTTGATAATCGCAGTACAAAATTATATCAATTTTAATTGTAACATGATATATACAAAGCATTAACCTGACCAGCTTTTCACCAAATTCCAACACAACTTAACAAGTGACAATTTTATGATGCAAGCTTTACTCCCTAAAGTTCCATTTTCAAGTTAGTTACTGTACCTACATCTAAAAGCAAGACAAAGCCTAGTTAACATGGGCTCTACCAATACATACATGAAATACAAGGAGAGACATCTCCAGAAACAGAAGAGAGCTTTGGTACAAGCCTTGATGAATACAAATCTAAAAGAACCAAGAGCTAGTGTTCCTATATGTAATGCAAACAGAAGCATTATGGCAGTTTTAAAGCTCTCACAACCACATTTTTATGTTCATGTTAGCTAATCAAAAACTGTAAAATAACCATTTGGCCTACAGATTCCATGCAATACCAGAATTATAGCAATTGCAATGCTTTCTTGGGGTGAGAATGAAACTGATAATTAAGTTAGTTTACATGAACTATCTCATCTCAGATCAAGGGGGAACACCTTAATAGGTAATTGTTTCAAGTTCAGATCAGAAACAAATACGTGTCTTCAAAAGTTTAACCATACAAAAGAAAATGATAATATTGACAATAATAAATAGCAAGCCTCAAAGAATACTCAACCCAACACACCAACCCACTAGACTATATTCAACTTCATTTGAAGTTATGGTAATGGAATACGCTTTCTCAATTTGTCATGGCTTAACAACCATAGCAAGCGAGAGTACCGAGTCTAAGGCAACGCAAAAGCAGGCTTTCCTCTCTTCAACTAGTCCTGCAGTTAAGCAGAAGTATAAATTCACAAGTTAGGAAACTTACTCTAAAAAAAAGAATTACACTTATGGTGCTAAAGTGATCAAATCTGGTGAAAATATCAATTTTAGGACAATTTGGTAGAAGTAAGAGAAACACCAAAATTTTACCTCCACCCAGTTCAGTGATTACAGAAAACAATTTTTCCAAATCCTTCATAGCTTTATATGAACTAGTAATAAGTGAACTTTGGTGACGAATATCCTTAACATTTCTAGATTTCCGTATTTTATCCTTCCAACCAAGAGGATCTGTATAGCAATCCAAAATGTGAATCCTGAAAATATCATGTGATTTTAGATGTTAGAGTATTGAGTGTAAAAATATAAATTTGCTTTAATATACAAGACATGGCAACAAAAGAAGCTCGGTAAGGCCTAAAACATGCTTTGACATATTAAAATTAGAATGTTTTATAAACTTTAACTATCACCTTTAGAGCATGTCTTCTTTGACTTGGAGGCGAACAAAATTGATAAATACCACATTTAAGGACGTCATTTCTTTTAAAAGACATTACATGTTATTGAACCTGAACAATTTGGTGGTCATAAAGTCATGTTTATTCAAGTAATGGTAAGCAGTATATATAGGTTAGTATCTAGTTTAGTTGGAAACCCTAGAATCACCTAGATTACATCCACTAGGATCAAGGAAATAATTCAAAACTCTGAAATTCAAATATGCCGAGATATTAGGATCTTTTGGCATCTACAAAAAAACCCTAATTAATAATTTAATTATGGCTAGGTTAAGCCCAAGGCCCATGCAGATGGGACATATGTCAATTTGATGATTCCCTCATCTTTTTCCTTGACGAAATGTTTGTCTATATCAACATGTTTTGTCTTTTCATCATGAACAGGATTCCTAACCATTGCAATAGTAGACACACTATCACATCGCATTCTGATAGGTGTTTTTGGAGTAAAAGTCAGTTCTTTTAGCACCCCGATTATCCACATGCCTTCACACACTCCATTAACTAAGGCTCGTAGTTCAACCTCTGCACTACTTATGGACACTATTGTATTTTTCTTACTTTTTCATGTAGTCAAATTTCCCCATAACATCTCTCCTGTCTGGCAAGGAAACTGCATGATTTGCATCTGTGTAAATTACTATTTCTTGGGATTGACCTTTAGCAAAGAAAAGTCATTGGCCTGGTGTCAATTTCAGGTAGTGTAGGATTCCATAAACTACTTCCATGAGCTCCTCCATAGGTTCATTTGTAAACCAATTGACAACTCCAACTGCATAGCTTATGTCAAGGTGCGTGTGAGACAGATATAAGAGCTTACCAACTAGTCTTTTGTACCTTTCAGTATCAACTGGTACTGGTTCTTTTCTTGGTTTCTTCTCTTTCTGATTTTCTATCCCTTTTGTTGCTTCTTCCTCCTTCTGTTATTGTCAAGTTTGTGTCCTGGGTCCATTGGGATATCTGCCAGTTTTGCTCCCAACATACTTGTTCCCATTAGCAAGGCTAGTGTGTATTTTCGTTGTGAAATAGCAATCCCATCTTGCGATCGGGCCACCTCCATGCCTAGGAAGTATCTCAAACTTCCCAAGTCTTTCAGTTTAAATTCTCTTTCTAGTGATCTCTTGAGCTTGGCTAACTCATCTGTCTTATTGCCAGTTAGAATAATGTCATCAACATAAACAATAAGAATAGCCCTTTAACCTCTCGAGTGTTTCACAAATAATGTATAGTCGGCTTGGCATTGAATGAACCCCACTTTCTTTACAACTTTAGTAAATCTTTTAAACCAAGCTTTAGGAGATTGTTTTAACCCGCAGAGAGATTTGTGTAACCTACATGCCATTCCGGGGACCTTGTGGTCAGTTAGGCCTTGCGAAACTTCCCTGTATACTTCTTCCAAGTCACCGTTAAGGAATGCATTTTTCATGTCAAGCTGGTGAAGAGGCCAGTCTAGGTTTGTTGGCAGTGATAATAGTATTTTGATGGTATATATTCTGATGGTATTTAACTTCGCTACTGGGGCGAATGTTTCTTGGTAGTCAATACCATAGGTTTGAGAGTATCCTTTTGCTACTAGTCTTGACTTACATTTATTGATTGTCCCATCTGGATCCAGTTGCACCCCAAGGCCCTTTTTCCAAGTGGTAGTTTTGAGTTTCCACGTTTGATTTTTATGCAAGGCATCTAGCTCTTCTACAATTTCCCTTTTCCAATGCGGGTCTTGAGTTGCTTCATCAAAGCTGTTTGGCAACCTTTCATTATCAAGTTTAGTGACAAAATGTTGCACGGAGGGAAACAACTTGTCATTTGATACAAAATGACTTGTAGGATATTAAGTGCACGACCTTACCCCTTTTCTCAAGGCAATGGGCCATCCAAGATCCTCAAGAACCGAAGCCAGAGTTGAATCTTGACACTGCTCAATACTAGAGGGAGCCTCAGATGAATTGCTGGTGCTTGTCTCATGTTCTGCTCCGGTGTCATCCATGCTAGGGTTAGGACTATTGCTGGTTGTTTCTGCATCCTGGTTTACTGTTTAGTGATTGGTATCTTGTTGGTCATCTGGTTCAAGAGCTAAGATTACTAAATCTAAGCTAGGGTCAGATGCAAGTAAGGAATTTAGCAATGGATTGAGCTGATTGCTGGTGCTAGTATTGGCAGGTGTAGGGCTCAAAAATTCCCATTCGCTCTCGTTCTCCCCCTGAATGGGTGTTTTCTCATAGTAACTTTGTGTCTCAAAAGAAGTAACGTCCATGGTAACAAAAAATGTGTAGGATAGAAGAATAACACTCGTACCCTTTTTTTTTTGTGTGCAGGTATAGCCTAGAAAGATGCATTTGTAGGCTCAAGGATCTAGTTTGCCACCTAACTCATTGTGAACATAGGCCACATAATTGAAAACTCTATGAAATATGGGTGATAAAGTGAGAATTGAGATATGTTTTGAATAGAACCTGTATGGGTGTTTGAAAGTTTTATGTCTTAGATGGTAGCCAGTTGATCAAATAGGCAACTGTGAGGATTGCTTCTCCCCAATAGAGTTTAGGGACATTTTGTGTTATCATCAAGGCTCTTGTGACTTCTAACAAGTGACAATTTTTCTGTTCTACAATCTTATTTTGTTGAGGAGAGTTTATACAGCTTGTTTGATGGATTATGTCGTGTTGGTTAAGGTAGGTTTGGAGGGCAGAATTGGCGTACTCGGTTCCATTATCATTGCGCAACACTTTGATGGATGTGTTGAACTGGTTTTGTATCATTTTATGGAAATTGATGAATGTTTGGTGCAGTTTGGATTTTTCTTTTAGGAGATATACACAGGTTACTCGTGTGTGATCATCAATAAACGTGGCAAACCATTGGTATGTGTTAAGTTTGGAACTCATGAGGGCCCCCAAAGGTTGTTGTGGATGGATAAGTGCAAAGGGTTGTAAAGATTGATGCAGATGTGATGGATAGGTATCTTTTGTATGTTTGAACAATTTACAAATTTTGCATGGAATGGAAATAGAACTTTTATTCATTAAATCAAGAAACAACCTTAAAAAGTACTTTGGATTTGGATGGCCTAACCTATAGTGTCATAACAATAAATCCTCATTCAGAATTTGAGACAAAGAACCAACTTGGGTTGTCCTTCCAGATGCCTTGTTCTTCTAGGATTGATCTTCTACACAATATAATCCCTCTAGTAAATCAGCGGCGCCAATCATCTTCCCCGACTCCAAGTCTTGAAATAAATGTTGAATGGTAGAGAAGTTAAAATGACATTGCTGAGTTAAGGTAATTTTGCTAACAAATATGAGGTTACACTGCAAATCAAGTGCATATAGTACGTTTTCTAGAACCAAATTGTCAAATAGATAAGATATACCAATCCCGAGAACTTTAATGAATTTTCCATCTGCAACCTTGATAAACATAGGAGATGATGGAGTTTTTAATTTGTGAAGCAATGATTTGTTACCAGTCATATGGTTGGTAGCTCCTGAATCTACTATCCAAGTATTTTTGTACATTTGTTTTAAGGGCTAGGATGCCATTACCTGGGTATGCCACATTACCAAAAGCCTAAAAAGTATCATTAGCATCATGCTTATCAAGTTTTTTAACTCTGCTTCTTTGCTCAATCTGCCAACATGTTCTGGTTTAGAATCTATGGAGATTGCAAAGGCTTTGTTGTCTAGTGTGCCTGTGCCTTTGCTACTAGGTGGTTTTCCATGGAGTTTCCAGCAAATGTCCTTTGTATGACCTGGTTTTTGACAATGATCACAACATCTATTAGACCTCTTACCTCTAAAATCACTTGATTGTCTTCCCTTTGAACAGAATCTAGCTGTCTCCATAGGTGTTTGGTTCTGTTGTCTGTGAGCAGAGATGTTCTTTTGGCTTCCTTCTTGTTTCACAATAAAAAGTACTTCCCTCAGGCTTAGCAAGGCTTCTTGGCTCATTACTTGTGCATGGATAGTTTCATAAGAGGGCTGGAGCCCTGATAGGAATTTATAGACTCTTTTCTCCTCTTTGATTCTCGAGTAGAAGCGCACATCATTTGGACTACTCCACTCGTATGATGCTTCATGTGTCTAAACACTACCATAGAACAAGGAGAATAGTCCAGTATTCGATGACCGAGAGATTACCTTGTTTGAGGTTGTCCAGCTTCGTTCCAATCTCTAGTACAACTACTTGGTTTTAAACTAAGGCAGACATATCATAGGCTGCCTCCCAAGCTTCTTTTACAGACTGGAATAGAGAGAAACTCGTGTTGATATCTGTTTTCATAGAATTCACGAGCCAACATTGAACCATTGAGTTTTCTGCTTCCCATTCTCTATACTCAGGATCTGTTGGTGGAGGCTTCAGTATGGTGCTAGACAAGTAGTCGAGTTTGCCTTTTCCGGCAACATACAAGCACACTCCATTAGCCTATTGAATGTAATTTTGCACCTTGTGGTATTTGGTGACTCTCCTCAGAATTCACTGCTACTGCAGTGGCATTGTGCGATGTCGAGAGAAAGCTGCCATCCTTGCTACGCGGGTCAAGACCAACGCTGAATCTAACCATGGCTCTAGCACCATGAACAATTTGGTGCTCATAAAGTCATGTTTATTCAAGTAATGGTAGGCATTATATATAAGTTGGTGTCTAGGTTAGTTGGTAACTCTAGAATCACCTAGATTACATCTACTAGAATCAAGGAAATAATTCAAAACTTTGAAATTCAAATATGCCGAGATATTAGGATCTTTTGACATCTACAAAAAAAGCCTAATTAATAATTTAATTATGGCTCGGTTAAGCCCAAGGCCCATGCAACACCCACCGAAACAGATAGATTCATAACTGAGTTGAAAATGCTTACCATTTCTGAGAAGATTCAATGTCCACTCCTTTAGTCTTTAAAAAAGAAATATAAGAGGATGGACTTTGAGAAATTGCAACAATAACTATACCTCTATATCAAAAAAAGAATTACTTAAGAATTAGCTTCAAGATAAAAAAATAAGAACTAAAAAAGGGATTCATCACCATACACAAAGAATAAAACTAATGATAAAGAAAACTGACCGGGACTGAGAATTTCCTCTTAAAATTTGGGATGAGAGTTGAACTAGGATGTAAGAAAATACATCAAACGCAAAAGGTGAATCTAGAGAATCCTTAATTGTTAGAGCAGGTGCATGTTCTCCCTCTAATGCACCATCACGTAGCGCTTTGCAAATTGTTTCAGCCATCCCTGATGCAAGGTAGGGGATAACAATTGAGCCAATGCCAAAAGGGGAGCTACAACCTCTATTCTATGCTGTCAAGTGAAAGAAGACAGGAACAACAAATTAATGTCCATTTAGCAACTACCACATATTTGAAGTACAGATGTGGTGTTAAGTGTAATATAACCATAACAGTGTGTTTGTGATGGAATCACTCCTCAAACATTGTTTGAAAGGGAAAATATTTAAGCCAGAGTGTAAGTCTAAGCTGAATCAACAGCAATTTTCTGGACATTAAGGAAAATAAGCAATAACGTAGTAACTCCTATGCAATTCAAGAAGCACAGACTCTCTGTTAGTAGCTAACTCAGAAATTGTAGTAAATAGAAGAGAAAATTCTATTAGAGAGATTAGAGCAAGAATCTCACTCCTAGCTCGCTAATAGCCTTGGAGAATCACCTGACACAAGTATTTCACTTTGTAAAATTCGATATCCATCCCACAGGGCTGTTCGCCAATTTATAATGAATTTACAGAGCTATATTTTTGGGTTTTTCTGTTAATAAAAATGCTGAAATAAATGACACTAATAGACTCTGCTTAGGACGTGGGCATAGTGGGTAGTCCCATGTATTCAGCAACTACCACGATCCTAGAATTCTAAAATAAAAGAAATATTAAAAATAGATAAAAACAGGCTAAGTTAATCGTGCTTCTCTTCTACTCTGGCATGTTTGGTTTTTCTTGAATAAGTCAAACTTGGGCTTCTATCACTCTCCCAACAAACTCACATACTGATACATAAATGTAATAAAGTTTTAAAAGTTAGTTAATGTCAGAGTTAGCCGTTAAAATTAGTTAGTTAGTTAGTTAGCTTTAGCTTGGCTGGTCATTAAGTCATTCTAGCCTATAAATAAGGGCCTAATCCCATTGTATTGGACAGTTTTTGGCATAGCTAATAAGATTCTGCACTATTCAGATCACTCTACTCTCTCTCTATCTCTCTACTCTCTTCTACTTCTTCTTCAATCCTCTAATTCCTCTTCTTTTCTACCCTAATTCCCAATTCTATAAATATTCATATTACAAAAGATTATCAGTGGCATCACAGCTTTCGGTTCTTGGCCTTGGTTATTGGCTCGTCACTTACAATGCTGAATGGTGATGGAGGAAAGATTCCAAGCCATTGAATAGAAGATAGAAACCATCGATGCTCTCCAAGAATCAGTCGACACGCTACATGAGTTTGTCCAAGGTTACCAAGGAGAGTTGCAAATGATTCAGCTAGAAATGCAAGATAATTTCAATGCCTTGACTCAAGAAAGCAAAGCTTTGGCAGTGGCAGTTCAAAGAAACAATCAACATGGACAACCCAGAGATCCAGAAATTCAAGAAAGAGGGAATGGCAGATTGTGTTACCAACGACTAACTCAATTAACTCGCCTTCAGTAAACCGGTTCTTTAGCAGAGTTTAACGTAACATTCGATGCTATTTCTGCCAAACTTGACCTCCTGGAGCAATATCTGGTTTATGCTTATGCCGATGCCTTAAAAGATAAGACTGCAGACTCGGTGCTTTTGTTCAACCCCCGGACGATGTTAGAGGCACGACGCCTAACGCGCGTTTAAGAGATTGTTGTGAATCGCAAACAATCCCATAGTAATAGTGACAGATCGCAATGACAATATTCAGTCAGGTCATTAGCAGTTCCCTCATCGTCCACGTTGAATACAAAGAACGGATCTTTTTCTAATGGGTATGAACAAAAAGACTGATATACCCCTCAAAACTCTAAAGAATCGAATTTTCAGCAAAGAAACGTTGTTCGGCCAGTAAAAGCATTCACAGTAGAGGAAGAAGTAGAGCATTGTCAGAAAAACTTATGTTTCTTCTACCATGAACAGTTCTCTCATAATCACAAGTGTGAGAAACGACAAAAGATGCAATTGCACCTGGTTCTTCTTGAGGGTGATGATGAAGACCTAGAACCGATAATTCAAGAACAGGAAGCAGAGGATGATATAGAAACAGAACATCCCTGCATCTCTATCCACGCAATTGAAGGCATTGCCCACTCTGAATCTATGCGTGTTTTGGGCACTCTTGGGAAGCAATCTGCAAATTCTTATGGATAGTGGCCAAAAGAGCTTGCAAAGAATCGATTTAGAGTGTACGTGGATGCAAGATGTTCTGTTTGAAAAGTCAAAGGAACAGCTGGTTTGCATTATTTTGGTCCTAGCGCTGTTTCTCTTGATGAGTCACAGCTGGATAACATTTTCCTCAAGTGTCAAGGGTATTTTGAAGACTCCCCAAGTTTGACACTATCAGATCAATATATGGGCTGTGTGTATGAAAAAAATGGCCCAAATTTGTTGCTGCAATGGGTTACATTTATGAAGTCTACAAATTTGTCTCTCCAATGGGTTTCAAGTATTCAAGTTCCTCCAACAAGAGTTAAGGTTCAGATCTGGTTTAAGGGCAAGTTAATTGGAATGCTTTATGGGAGAATTTGTTCTCTCAGTACAAAAAGAGGGAAGGTGCTGCAAGGATCAAGTCACAGAATTCAATGGGTTACATTTATGAAGTCTACAAATTTGTCTCTCCAATGGGTTTCAAGTATTCAAGTTCCTCCAACAAGAGTTAAGGTTCAGATCTGGTCTAAGGGCAAGTTAATTGGAATGCTTTATGGGAGAATTTGTTCTCTCAGTACAAAAAGAGGGAAGGTGCTGCAAGGATCAAGTCACAGAATTCAAGACTGTTTGGCTGAAGATTTTCCAGAAATTAAAAGCTTATAAAGCTTATGTTTTTAGTTTGGTTTCACTCTATTAGATTGTTTTTTTTAGGTTCAGATTTGTCTTCTGTTTTCAATCATCCTTGAGGGCAAGAATGTTTTGGGAAGGGGGTATTGATACATAAATGTAATAAAGACTTAGAAGTTAGTTAATGTCAGAGTTAGCCATTAGAATTAGTTAGTTAGTTAGTTTTAACTTAGCTTGGTCATTAAGTTATTCTAGCCTATAAATAAGGGCCTAATCCCATTGTATTGGACAGTTTTTGGCATAGCTAATAAGATTCTGCACTATTCAGATCACTCTACTCTCTCTCTACTCTCTTCTACTTCTTCTTCTTCAATCCTCTAATTACTCTTCTGTTCTACCCTAATTCCCAATTCTATAAATATTCATATTACAAAAGATTATCACATACGTCCTTGTTTCTCTCTCTTTATTCCTACACTAGCCCTACTTAAAGAGGCTAGTTTCTCAACTACGATAGCAAGATATTATAGTAAATCAATATGATAATTCAAATGTTACATTGGGTGTTTGATGAGGGAAGAGTTCCTCATCTGCAAATGATGTGTGATGAATTAAGTGAGTCTTGAAAATTCCATCACTAATTGAAATTTCTGATCTCCCAATTGGCATCGATGGGTTGTATAATTTTCTTTTTCCTCCCAATTCAAACCTTCTTCTACGATTTTCCACACACAGTCGCACATTAGAAACTTGGGACCAATCTAAATTGAAGTAGGTAGCAGTTGAAAGAAGGTTTAGCATATAAATTCTTTCCCTTTTGCTAGTATTGTTTTTAATGTTATTGTTTGGAGCTCCATATATGTAATCAATTTGGTTGGACCAAGCTTTTGTTATCATAACTTGCGTTGATAGAAGATAGGGAGCAAGAAAACCGAAAGCTAGCCAACCCGTTTTTATTTTCTTTTTCTTTGCATATTGCTTTTTCATGTTTTTTTAAACAATATGATATGATGATATTAATCTAATTACCTACTAGATAACATATAATGAAATATCTTTTTTCACAAACCTAAATTATAAAAATACATTACAAACATCAAATTCAAAATTTTCAAACATCACAAATTAAACATAAATCACAATTCACAAGATCAAATTCAAAACATTACAAAAAGAACATAAATCCCAAATCCATGATTAAAATTCAACAGAATCAACAATAGAGAATATTAATGGGCAAGGATAATAGCTTTAAAGTTTGAACAACAACAACAAAGCCTTTATCCCACTAAATGGGGTCAGTTACATGGATCGCACGACGTCGTGCTATGCCAAAAACCATAGATTCCGATATATTATTAATTAAAAGGTCTCTCTCTATGACCTCATTAAGAGAAAAACAGTTTGAACAGTTTAGAAAAAATAATTTGCAAAAGAAAAACAGAACAATATATACCAAAAAAAAAACATTACAATATCAGCGGATATAAACGAATAACATGAACAATAACTGGTTCCAATAAGAAAGCCTTTTTCTCAGTCTACTCACTTACTCAGAGACGACAAGTAGTTAATGGGCAAACCTTCTTTTAGGTTTCAATGGTGTGACTGTGTGTGGAAAAGCATAGAAGAAGCTTTGAGGTTTCAACGGTATCAAAGAAAAACTTGGTTTCTAAATAGATTCGGTTGCAATGAATTTGCTTCAGACACAAAAGTTTTGTCTAATGGTAGATAATATTTAGGTCCTCACTCATAAAAGAAATGGAAAAAACTGAAAATCAAACTTAAAAGACTTGCCCAGATCCTAAATAAGTGGGGAAAAAAAAAAGCAAGGGAGTGGAAAAAATAGAACTCTTCGGATGGAGAATCTCACCGAAGACCAAATGGGTGGAGAAGAAAATGATGGAAAAAGAGCAAGAAAATCATAACTACATGCAGCAATTGTGATGGAAAAGCAAGCAAAGCAAAGGAAGAGCAGAGTACCTCAGTTATGAAGCGATCGACTTTGGCTGAGATTGGAGGAGGACCGACGAGACGGACTGGCCGACTGAGACTGAGGAGGAGCCGACTGCCGAATGCTGAGATTGGAGGAGAAGGCGAGCAGTAGGAGCCCAGAGGAGGAGCAGGACGCCAGGAGCCGAAGGGTTGGAGTGACGGTTTGTTTTAGCTTTTTCATAATAATTTTTACGATTTTACGAAATAAATATAAATAAACATATGAGAGGATTAACTCAACTTACAGAAAAATGTTTAAAAAAAACGCTTTCTAAAGGTTCCCAAACAAGCATATAGAGTCTTGAAGAGGGAGAAGGCCGCAACTTGAAAAACGTAAGGGTTAAGAATCCTCATTTTAATTTTAGTGTCTTAAATTTTAAATAGATTTTAGTTTACAAATTTCATTATATTTTAAATATTAGGAAAGAAATTGTAAATTTAACAATAACTCTGTGAGAGAAGCATCACGTACTATATAATATTTATTTAGGTAAAAAAATACACATAATCTAATCTAAAAAGTGTAAATATAACAACCTCTGTTAATTGTCCTAAACTGCCGTTAACTCGTTTTTGTATGGCTCTCACTAGAGCCTTCATTCTCCATTGCCCAACCTTCTCTTTCTTCTACATCAGCCTTTCTCTTCTCTCCCCCCTTTGAAAGCAGCTTCCCTTCTACCATTGCCAAACTCATGTCCCCCTCCTACCTCACTAATCACTACCCACCAGACAAATTGGTCCGGCCCTATACCTAACTTCCTCGCCCGGCTCAAAAACCTTCAGTTCTTGGACCACAACAAACTCACACTAAAAGGGTGTAAACGGCAAAATTGGGAGTCCCAGTTTTAAGCGCGGAAGGAAGGAAGGAAGAAACAGCGCGCGTACTGAACAAGCGTGTTTAAATGGGGAAGACGATGATGAGACACGAATGGGCTCTCATCGTTGCGTCATCTTTGCTACTCTTCACGTCATTCCCGACGGTCTCTTTTGGAATTACGCCACCCCGTTCGCTGCTTAATAGCTTCTCTGCCACCGGCAAGTACCTGACCACCAAGGAGCTATGGTTCACTCAGACCCTCAACTACTTCTCCCCCTATGTTACTTTCCCCTCTCCACATCTCTTCCTATGGAAAATTTTGATTATTTCTTCATTATATTTATATCCGTGACGGTTGTAGATGCTATTTACTGGGTAGATGAGGATTAATTTTAGAAAGTTAAGAGTTTTGAATTAAGACGAAGGGTCAGGTTACAGTTAGTGAATTTATATAATGTATTATTTCAGTGCGCAAGGCGACAGTTAGATATTAGATGCTTAATTATATGCAAGCTTTCTTTGTAACGATGGTAGATGTTTAATTATATGCAAGCTTCACCCCATTTGTTTGCAGCTACTAAAAGATTCAATGTTGTGCACTAATTTAATGTTAGCCTCCATTGCCATCGGTTTTTGTTGCAGAAACACTGAGAGAGCAGTTTTGGGAGCAACAATGGCCGCCTCAGTCATCGGCATACCCTTATAGCTCAAATCTTCCCACTCCATTTCCAAGGCCTTTTGCTTGTAACCTTGTGCACCTGACCTCACTTGTTCTCTTCAACCTCATCTCAAGGACCTCGCTCACAAGTATTCTGACGCCATCAAAATTGCAGGCTTCGCTCTCGCGTCCTTTGAGGAAATTGTCAAGGTTCATGTCGCTAGAGAGGTTAGCCGCTTCTAAGGAGGGAGAGAAGAGACTAAGGCTGATGTGGAAGAAAGAGAAGGTTGGGCAGTGGAGAATGAAGACTATAGTGGGACCCATACAAAAAAAGTTAACGGTACTCTAGAATAAATAACGGGGGTTGTTATTTTTGCACCTTGGGATGTGTTCATTTATATTTTTGTATCCAAATAAATGTTATGGTGCGATCCTCCATCAAAAATTTATTGTTAAATTTGCTCTTTCACCCAAATATTTCACCCAAATATTAGTCTTATAATTAAATAAAAATATAAATCATTTTTTATTTTAAAACATCAAAACTTGTAATTTAAAATTTGAGGGGTCAAAATTAAAATGAGGACAAACTCTTGTTTGGTTTGAATCGGGCTTCTGCATAAGCCCGATTCACATAAATCGAAATAAACATCATCCACATATTTACTTCATAGACCGTAAAAGCTACCTCGTAGATCGTAAAATCTACCTTGTATTCTGTAAATCACGATTGAAAAGCACTTATGGAGACTATCCAAACATGCTAGCATGCTTGTTTAGGATTCCGATTGGGGCATCTCAAAAATGCTTATTTACTCAAATCAAGGTAATACTCTCTCATATACTTACCTCGTATAATATAAATCATAATTAAAAAACTATTTTTAGATGCTTCAACTGTCATTCTAAACAATCACTTAAAAGACCAAAGATTATGAACCCAAAATGAAAAATGAAGTTCAGGGAAAGGGGGAGAGTCAATGGATGATTCTGGAGTTTTCATTTTTTAGAATTTCATGATTTTTTAAAAAAAATAAATAAATATGAGCTAACATCTAGGTTGGGAGTTAGCCAACCACAATTATAGATAGATGGGTGTGGGTCAAAAAGACTTAAATCAAAACTGACTCAATTTTTTTCCAACCCAACCCACATATTTTTTTATGGGTTGACGGGTTGGGCTACTAGCTCTAGTTTAAATCTCTCGATGGGAACAATTCCGTCCCTGCGCTTCGTCACTATGAACTCATACGTTCACATTATCAAAAAGCTCTCAAGACGCCACCTATTGTAATATTACTTTGCAGACTAGTAACCAAAAAAAAATCTCTTATAGATAATAAAATTTACTTCAAAATCTCAAATAAATAATGGTTTGTTTTGGCACAATAGAATTGGACCGTGAGAATGAAATTTGAATTAAATTTCAAGCTTTTGAGAATGTTTAGTAGTATGAAATTTGATAAAGTTCCATTTCCAAATACATCAAAATAGATAGAATTTAACTTCCATATTTTAATCCAAACAATTAAAGTTTCACAAGCCCCATTCCCCATTTTTACCTCTACCTCCTTTCAACTTTCATGCTACCATCTCGCTTTGCCTTTGATGCCACCACCAATATCTCTCTTTTCTCAAAACCCACACACCCTTCATTGGCTCCTCTGTTTCATCTATTCGAGGGCCCAATAGCAACCTTCTCCTCTTCTGGCTTCTGCGTAAGGGAGGAAAAAGAGAGCTTGCAAATTTTTTGTCTACTTCCTCTTTCAACACCAACATTCTTCCTTAGATCCAAGTTTCCCAGTTCACTTTATGCTTGTCCTTTGACTGTGAGTTCATTCTATGTGGGGTTCCTCATTTCCAGGTTTTTGAGTTCGCCTACTTTGTTGGCTTCACGATTTAGTCTTGTTCATTGCATTTGGCTGATGATTGATTCTACATGTTCTTGCTTCATGATTTCATCTGGATTCCTCATATCTAAGTTTCTACAAGTTCACTGCATGTGTTGTTGATGTTGGCGTTCGTTTTTTGTGTTTGATTCTGCGAGCTCATTATGAGTTATACAAGTTCGTCAGGTGTTGCGATTGATTCTGTGTAGATGTTGGTGTTTGATCTTTTTTTTTTTTTTTTGATACAGGTTGATGTTTGATTCTAATGATGGTGGGGGAGGTGTTTTTTTACCAAAAAAAAAAATTTGGACGCACACATTGCATACACACACACACACATATATATATATATATATATATATATATATATATATATATTAAAACTCATATTTATATCTATTTTCATGTCTATCTCTATTCATATCTCTTTTTTTATATTTATATCAAAATCAATTCTAATATTCTAAAAAGGCTTATAATGTAAAAATAAAAAAGAATAAAAAATTTAGAGATATCATTGTAGAATATTTTTTTGATGAAAATAAAATATTGTAGAAGATATTTAGCGATATGAACAAAAAGTATTATATTTGTTCAAATATATTATATTAATTATTATTTTGGAAAACTAATAGTCATGTTAAAAAAAGAATAAATTTAGAAATAGAATTTTATATAATTATAATTACATTTTGTATCAAAAGTTTTTAGGTATTAAGTGGTACAATTTTATTCTTTAAAATAATAAAAGACCACCTTCACATCAATAGACTCTAAACCGCGGTTAACTTTTATTGACTCATAAACACTTTGTGCGTGTTTGAGAATTTAGTGGAGAAGTAGTTTTTTTTTTATTGGGGTTTTTATAAAAGCTCATTTAAAAAAAATTAGATTGTAAATGTGATTTGTATTTGGATTGGTGGTGGGAAAAATAACTTTTTTTTAAGGAACCTGTTTGGATTAGCGTTTAAAAAGCCCGTTTGGTTAAGAAATCACTGAAAATGGCATAAACTTTGTTCAATACTACGTATATATTGTTTGTATATATATTATTATAAATGATGTTAAAAAATATAAATAATTTTTTTAAAATAAAAAAGTTAAATAATTAATAAAAAAAGAATTAATCATTAATTAGGTAAATTGTGCTAATCAATTTCTACTTTTTTTTTGTTTGACCGAGAATCAAGTTCTGCTATTAAATGCTTATGAGGAAAAAAAATAGATGACATAATTTAATTAGAACAATATATGATAAATGAAAAAGGCAAGAGTAGAGAGGAAAGAGTAAATCGCTTCACCAATCAAGTTTGCCGGTGGTGATGCATTGACGTTCACAATGAGAAGCTGGACAAAAGTTGCATGTGAGAGCTTTTGAAAAAAAACTCTTTTCAGATCTAAAGCTCATTAGTTTCAATGAATTTCCAAACACTTATTTTTAAGACAACTAGGTTTTTACATGTTGAATGGGCTTTTTTGAATGCTAAATGAGATTCTAAACAGGCTCTTTGTCTCTCTCTCTCTCTTTTTTTTAATTGACAAAAACTTCCATCCCTCCCGTCACTACTAACACCAACTCTCTTCTCTGTCACCTCCGTCGTCAACCCCTCCAAACCACAGCCACATTCTCCCCTTTAATAATCCTGCTCTCACATCCCAGCCTCTTTCACTTTTATATTTTTTGCCCTATTACGCAGACATTCATTTATTTTGAAAATATACGTCATAGTCCAAACTATTAACACTATTAAAAGAATATTTTATAAATATTCTTGAAGTATATTTTTTAATTAATGATCATATTAGAATAAAGAGATAATTAATTTACAGGTTTTTATAGTTTCAACCAATTTTTAATTGGATCTTGATAGTTTTTTTTATCAGGCCCTTATACTTTCACTTATTTTTATCAAGTCCTTATATTTTCTTTTTCTTTTTATCAAGTCCTTATAGTTTCACATAATTTTCAATTAAGTCCCTACACTTTTTTTAATTATTTATTCAATAAATTCTAATAATATTTTTCTATAAATATAAAATATAATACTGTTAAATATTATTCTATAAAAAATTATATTCTATAAATAATAAATTATCATGATTTTTTTATTTTAACATTATTTTTATGAATTATTTAAATATTATTCATAATTTTTTAATTAAACATATATTTAAATTACTTATTTTTTAATTATAATTTTTATTTATTTTTATAACTATAAAAATTGAATTATAATCATACTTTTTTTCTTAAAATATAATAGAATTATAATTAATTAATTAATTAATTAATTATGAATTAATAATTAATTATATTAAGGAAAAATCCTATTAAAATAAAATTAAATCATCCTAATTATAATTTATGTCACTAAATTTAAAAAATTATAAATAAAATTATATGATACAACTAGAGATTTTAAAATGTCCAGAATAACCATATGTAAATGAGAAGCAACGCCTTGGAAATGCCAAGCTCAAGAACCACATAGGTCATTCTTGTAGCAAAAACTACCGGCTTCCAAAATATAATATCTTGAATTTTGGGACAAGAGGTTTGAAATTAAGTCTTGATTAAGTAGACTACTAAACTCGGATTTAGCAATTGTCCTAATAAGCCATACTAGTATTCCCCAAAATTCCTTTATACCCTTGAGATATTAAAGGAAATATTATGGTGAACTAAAAGAGCTTGGGGGGAATGACAAGACAATACAATGAGGAGTCACACACAACATAGTAAATTGGAACACAAAATAGTGTTACTACCGGTGAATTTTTTGGTATGACAGTCGTGGTTGTGACATCTTTTTAGAGGCAAATGATGTCCAAAAATTTTGAAACTTTATAAAATGAAAGTATACTTATCAAGCTTTAATTTGATAGGTTATATAAGTTATTTAGAGCTGTACACAAAGAGTTATGTATTTTTAAAGTTAGCAGAGTGAAACTGGCTTTTTTAGTGTCAGCTTCCAAAAATGAGAATTCTGGAAATGATTAGTTTTCAATTGGCCAAATTTTATATTTTTCCTTAATACTAGACTTAATAAGGGTCGCATAGCCTTTGGAACCACCCCAATTAGACATTTACGCAATTAGATATGAATTTTTAAAGTTTGATAAAAATTCTGCCCAGCTTTGCAATAAGTGCGAAAATGGGGGAAAATGTAAGGGCAAAATGGTCATTTGACCAATAAGATTAAGCAGCCATTATTTCCCTTTTTTTGTTGCCCAATTTAGTCAAATGATTAGGGAAATAAAGGAAAGGAGCAAGAAATGATTTATTTCGATAAATCATGAAATGTAAGGACAAAATGGTAATTTTGTCATAAGATAAGAAATGATTTTTTTCCCTAATATTCCCAATAATTTCAATTGAATGGGAATTAAAAAGAGGAAAATGACTACTTGGTAATTAATAAACCTATTTTGGTGAATTATTATCAAGGAATGTCAAAGAGTCATAAAGCATAAGGCTTTGATCAACCACTTGTGAGATGGTATAATGGGATAATGTAAGAGTAATATATACTCCCTCATTTCTCATTGCATTTTCAGTGGATGAAGAAGCAAAAAGGGAGAGGAAATATTATATATAGTTGGACCAATGAGAAAGGGGCACATGTAAACCACCTTGGTTAATTCATTTAACTATTCTCTTCATCCTTTCCATCTCATTCTTTCGATCGAACAAAATAGAAGAGAGGGAGAGAGAGCTGAATGAGAACGGAGAAAATGAAAGAGAAAGAGAGAAGTGAATAGTATTTTTAGAACTTTAATCCGCCGAATCGGCGTCTTCTCTCAAAGTACCATTCACCAACTTTCTTCTACTCATCTTAAGCTTCGTTTCTACGGTTTCAGATTTTCATTTGGATGTGGTTGGAACTACTTTCACCTTTCAGAATGCTACCAGATTTCCGAACCGTCTACTGAAACGTGTAGAGGTAAGCGTAAACTTCCTTTTAAACTGATTGGTTGGTTGTTTGGATGAATATTGTGAGAGTTAGGTATTGTTCACTCTTTGTACAAATAAATTTTTGAGGTTTAAATGATGTTTAATCGATGTCTAAATAGATAATCATGTGATTAGAAGTAGAAAGGAAGTAATTAAGCCAGAGAAAGCAAGAAACAAATACAACACTTCTAAGAACTCTAAATTGCTTCCTAGTGTGTGGCGTGAGCAAAGAGTTAGAATTTCATCAATTGGATGGTTCCATTGAGTTCAGAGGGAAAAATTGTATATGGTTCATGTTGAGGGTGAAGTGAGAAAAGACCTAGAGTGTGAAATGACCAAACCACCCTTAAAGCTCTAAGTAGGGGCTGTCAAGGGCCTTTTCATCATTTGAGCCCTGAATTTGACTAATCTAAGGTCATAAATGGATTCTACACGTAAAATTGTGTAGGATTAGCCCGTGTCATAATTTCTAACATGGTATAGTTGAACCGGGTACGGAGGGCGTAGGCCAGGTCTCTGGGGGCATTTTGGTAATTTAGCATTATTGAGCTTAGTTAACCAATAATATAATATTGAAATGATACATGGATGAGTAATGACTCAGTTATGGTATACTTGGGAATTTAGGACCCGACGGATTGTGCCGAGTCGGATTAAAGATGGTGGTTCGAGGAAGGATACAAAGTCCAAGAGGTAAATTAAGTACAGGTGAAGAATGCATGGAGATATGCAAGAGGACTTGCGAAGGTGAATTGAAGATTGTAGTGCAAGGCACTATCTTTATATTTGATGTAAAATGTTTGATAGTTTATGTGAAATTATACATGTATGTATAAGAATGAATGAGTGAAGTATAAGCAGAGAATAACTCTAATTGAATTGAAGAGGAAAAATTGCTTCCATACTCTGATATAATGAAATTAAGAGACGATGAGACATTAGTGACGTAGTAAATCTTGTGGAAATAAGTGAAAAGTTTTCTACCCTCTGAAAAACCCTCTCGACCTTAGGTTCAAATCCTGAGTTGATATTGGGGGTTTTGTGAATGATTTTAAAAGTTGGGTAGTCTGAGTTCAAATCCTAGTTCCACAATAGATTTCACTATTTAGTTGTACTCATTTGAGGTTATTGGAAATAGGGTATCACATAGAAGCTACCGTACCGAGACCACGCTTAAGGGTAAATTGGTGCTTTTGATCTTGATACTAGATTTCTGAACTATAGCATCAAGTCTCCTTGGTAAGGCGTGTGTTGCTTTTGCTTTCCCTTCTCCTTCTTATCTTCCCTCCTGCCACCTGTGAAGCTCTCTTTCTACTAGCAAGAGACAATAATACTTGGGGAAAATCCTGTTAAAAGAGTACTTGGTTATGAGATTTGCACGTCTAAACACTGTCCTTCTCCTTATATAGCCTGAAATTGTTTGTTAGTGAACAAAAATAAAAAATGCCTCACAATAAAAATGAGTTCCATGCTCAATATAAGACGCTACACTATCAAATATGGTTATGTGCTTGTTTGTTTGAGCTTATTTGAATCGGGCTTATTATATAAGCCCGATTCACGTAAATCGAGATAAATCTCCTCCACATATTTATCTCGTAGACCGTGAAAGCACTTCGTAGACCGTAAAAACACCTCGTATACCGTAAAAACTACCTCGTAGACCGTAAAAGTTATTTCGTATTCCGTGAATTACAATTCATAAGCACGATTGAAATTTTCAACCGCTGTTCCAAACAAGCACATCTAGCTTGTTTATTCCTCACACATTTGCAACGCAAGCTTTGTGTGTCCTTGTGCTGCAAACTCGGTAATCCATCATGGGTAAGGTGCATAGGGCAAAGTTTGAGGTCAAATGTCTAAAGTAGCCAAACAAAACAAAAAAGAATTAGAAGCCCAAGGGCATGCGTACAAGTCAATAATGCAGTATAATAGACGTTCTGTCAGAGCCGTTGTCAGCACCAAGAAAAGGTGAGGACCCAATTCTTCAGAGAAGGAATCAAAGGCTTGAAAGACAGGTTCTACTTTTCTTTTGGTGAGATATTTCTTTTAAAGGTTGTTATTAACTTAGGTTATGTATTAAACGTTGAATTTGAATCTCTTGTTAGGCTTTGTAAGTGATTTATTTGTTAGTTAATTTGCACTTGTATGTGAGATAGAGTAGCGGCTTTACTCATTTTTGCCTTGTTTTCATAACAATTAAGAAAATACGGTTATGTTTTCAATTTTGTTTTAATCATAACTAAAGGTTAATGAGGAAATTTAACCCAAATTCTAAATCCCTAATTATGACATATAACCTTATCTATAATTTGTTAAGTTTAGTGACCATAATTAGAATTTAGATAATTTAACTATCTTTTAATACGATTTTTTCTAATATAAATTATTTTTTTAATTATATAATTATTAAAATAAATTTATTATTAGTAAATTAAGTTTTAATGTTATTCATTTATTTAAATTTCAATTAATTTAATAAATTAAAATCCAAAAATACTTACAAGGACCTGATTAAAAACAGGTGAAAGTATAAGGAGCTAATAAAAAGGAAGGAAAAAAACTATAGAGACATAATTAAAAATTGGTTGAAACTATAAGGACCTGTAGATTAAGTATCCTTAGAATAAATCTTATTCACTAATTTATCCCACATTATTTGGAATTTTTAATTTATCTTTTAACATTAATATTTATTAATGATTTATTTAATATTTTTACTATATTTAGAAAAAAAATTAAGTAAACTTTATGTGAAAAATATTAACACCTTGATCAAAAATTTGAGTAATTTTTTTTACAAACATAAGTTTAATGAAAGATATTTAAAATTTTTTGAATGATGATATATTAATATAAGGATTTCAAAATTAAATCATTTTTATATATTGTGATTTAATTGAAAATACATATATCAAATTGCAAAACATTGTAGTGAACAAATGTATTTAAAAGATTACATCATAAGCAAGATTTAATAAATAAACCAGGCATTTAAATTTATTAAAGAAAAAATTTATAATTATAAATTTAATTATTTTGTAATATGGTAATCAATTTAACAATAGGACAAAACACTTGAAAATATATGTGATTAAATGATTGTTTCAAAATATGTATGTTAAAGAGGGGCATTTTGGTCAAATTGACAATTCAATGTTTTACTTTAATGTCAATTAACAAATGAGTGGATGAGAGTTGAATCTCAAAATTGAAAGGGAGATTTATTCAACATATATTTTGATTTTAAGGGAGGTCCATATAGGTTTTTTAAAATAAAAAGGGTGCCTCTATAATCCCCTTAATATAATAAATCTGCATGATAAATTAGCTAGCCAAGCCATGCTCTTAGGTGGCTTCTCTCTCATTTCACTGTTCATATGAACAGTGATGGCTTGCATTTGGCTTCGTGCCACACATACATATAACCATATGGCTCCGTGCTTTCTATATTGTGTTATGCCTGTAGTTGTGAGTGGGTCCTATATTTTGTTGCCTACATATACAATATTCTACCAATAATTCTATAGCCTCTTGTTTCATAAATGCTTCATAAATTTACAACCATATGATGTTTTGCTGATTTTTCACTTGCGAAAGGGCCAAGGTCCACTGAAATATGAAAGTTCCAAGGCCAAGAACTGATTTTATCAGTTTGTTTCCAAGTTGCTTCCTTAAAAGATCTTCTCACTATTTCAAGTGAAGTCTATAAATGCCTATGGGTTAAGTACATGTATATAGAAGTAGAAGTAACAATGAATTGTTTATGAAGATATATGATATTTCTCATTTTCCAAAGAAATTCTTAAATCATTTAATGCCATGTCTATTGTGGGTTATTGGTAATTTCATATGCATTTTTTGTTTGCGTTTTCCATGCTCAATTTGTTCATTATTGATGATATCGTGTCTATTTAACTTCCTCTTCATTTCCAACCGGTATGCACTTTTTGTGCACAAGTCACAAAGTCTAAAGCCTTATAAATGATCAGCAGTTAAGTACATGAACAGATTGAACAAGTATGATATAAGGAATAACAAATGGTTTCCAATTAATAAAAGTTTTGCATCTATCAAGGTATATTGGTGAGTGGTTTAATACCGTTGTAATTGTTTGTTGGTGGTTATTTATGACAGTTTCCATTATATGAGGCTTACATTCTCATTTTGTTCACCTAATTGTATCTTGTTGTCTCTTTCACTTCCTCAATCTTCCGTAACTGTGTGGGTTTCTTCTACAATACTGTCTTTTCCTTATGGTGGGACTATACAATTGGCTTGATGATATCTCTCCTTATGGAAACAGTTGGAGGGTTCTGGTAAATGTTGATAGGTCTTATCCCATGACTGACTTGGACCTGTATTAGGTCGACTTTGGGTACCCCAAGAGGGTTGTGTCATTCGACCTCATAGTATTTGATAACAAGGTCTTTTTTATATGGTGTTATTTTGTCTGTATGATCTCTCATCTCTTTTTTATGTAGTTCTTCACTTATATGCTTTTTCTATCACGTAGGGCACCCAGATGATAATGAGACTTGTTGGTGAGGATGTAATCAATCATTTTGTGAACCAGTTGAAGGATGATAATGTGTACTTTGTGAAGAACTTCCTAGTGGTAGAAGGTAGTGAGGGTATTCATGGAAGGTATCATACTGTGTTGATTCCCATTACAATTGTTCATGAGTATATTGTCCCGGCCCCATCTCATTGTTTCAAGTTCAAGGACGTGGTCGACATAGGGAGTGATATTATTCAAGGCCGTGGTTGTCCCGTTATAAGTCTAACTGCAAAATATTCTTTTAGAAACATGGTTGGGATGGGAATCATTTTCTTTCTTTCCTTAGTGTGATTGATGAACCTATTAGATCTATTTTGTCTTATACCTCATATGTGTATGGTTTGGTTTGATCACCTGTGGATTTTGGTTGGGAACGAGACTGAAGTGTTATAACCCCTTAACTATACTTTGAGGTCGATGATAGGCTGTAAGTTCGTATGGTGATGTAAATTATGCTAGGTACTTTTGTTTGTTACTCATTCTAATAGTATAACCTGCTTTGTCTCTGTGGTTTATTTGCCTAGTACGAAGAGGATATCTGTCTCACTGGTTGGTGATGGTGCTTTGGATGGGTGGCGTGACTACAACATGGTGAAGCGTGTGGTGAATCTAGTAGTGATTGTTCAGTTTGCTGCTGTGAAGAGGGAAGGAGGTATGGGAATTTCTTAAGCAATATTTCAGGTTTGAGTGCTACCTATAACTCATGTCGGGCTAAATGATAAAATAACATAATTATTTACTTTGTGTAATTTTTTTCCTTTGTTTTCCAGATGATGTCTCATTGGTAACTTACGCCAATGCAACTAGAGTTTTCTGGAACCCTAGCTTCAACGAGATCCTGCCTATAAAGAGACAACTACTTGCTAGAGCCCGGAGGGGTTGTTGAGGATGGGTTTTTTTTAGAAGTTTTAGATTAGTTTTTTTAGATGGTGAATGACTATTTCTTTTTTAGTAGTTTGAAGTTTGTATTTGGCTCTTGTAACTTTTTTCTGTTATGGTCCTAGGTGACCATTTATGGATTGTACAGGGCACATCCCTTTGAATTGGAACTCTATTTCTGTGGAAAGTTAAATAGAATATGCAAATATAATGACTTATGTTAGTAGAATTTGTGATCACTATGATTAATATGTTGTGCATAGTTAAATGAAAGCAATAAGGGATCTGGAGGACTGAACGTATGCTTGGTGGTTTTAAGTTTAAAAATGTTTTCTAAGTATAAGATAAAGGCTACTAATATTAATCACCCATACCTACATATTAAGTTAAAGGACCTTATAGTTGGATTCATTATTTTATATGAATGTCTTCATGATGAGTCTCGGGCACACTTAAGTCAGATTTAGTCACCAATAGAGCATTTTTCTATTTCTACCATGAGTAACAAACAAGCTTTAAAATAATTTGTCCGGAGACTAAATATTACTATTAGTGTTAGTAATACTAAAGACAGACATTACATACTGGTGGATATATAAGTACTAAATAATTAAATGAAGGTCAAGTGTGTGGGCTTTATGGTTAAGAAACAGACATTGCATATGAGACCAGAAGGTTGGGTAGTTATTCATTTCAAACTAGACCAGAATCTTACATGGAGTAGTCCATATGGCCTTAGATTGAGTCGCCAAAATCTGAACCTTTTTTTATGGGTTTGTGGGATTGTAGTAGCCAAGGATAGGGTGACTTGATGATATAGTAAAGTTAAAAATGACCTCCATTTCTAAAAGTAAAAGCTTTGGCGGTTGGAAGGTAGGTTTTAATGTTTCCCATTTAGGCAATCTGATAGTGACTGAGGTTGCTAATTTTAGGAACCCATGTGCTCAAGTCAGTTTTGTTTCTTACGAAAGGGTGTTAGGATGGCTTGTGATAGTGCAGAACCTAAAGTATAGCCATAGCCAAGGATGAGGTGACTTGATGATATACTCAAGTTAAAAGTGACCTCCATTTCTAAAAGTAAAAGCTTTGACGGTTAGATGGTAGGTTTCAATGTTTCCTATTTAGGCAATCTGATAGCTTATGAGGTTGCTAATTTTAGGACCTTATACGCTCAAGTCAATTTTATTGCTGGAGCAAGGGTGTTAAGATGGCTTGTGATTTTGCAGAAGCTAAAGTGCAGCCGTCACTTGGGGATGTAATTGTCAGATTTGTAAGTCTGATATTTGTTGTGGTACCTAGGACCCTGTCATTTTTCTTAGGTATGTGAAATTTTTTTATTAGGATGACGTGACGTATGATATGGAAAGATCACTTCATTGCTATCTTTTGAAATATGTTATGTAGGATATCACAGTGATGAGCCTAATAAACCACAAGACCAAAGAAACATACTATAGATGTTTGGTTATGAATCTTCTTTACTTACAGGAAATAAGTATCAATCGAGTTGTGTACTAAGTATACCAATGTTGCACATTGATTTTCTTATGGCTTAAAGTGTTGTGTCGTGGGTATAAATTTTCAAGGATGACACGCTTTGTGAGTTACAGATTCTACAGCCCTTAATGGAAGATGTGGCGTGTCCAATTATGCAATTGGATACGTTCTCACTGTTGGTTTAAATCAGGTACTAACATATTTCTATTAGTTAAAGGAGAAGTTGTAGATAAAAAATTTCTATTACTGACATCTGATTACTATGACAAACAGTATATTGTAAGATCTTCTGCCACATGTCAGACAAAAAGTTGAGATTTGATTGAGTATGTCATTCTGATTTTTTGATTTGTCATAAGATATTCTAAGCAGAGTCCCCTTTTATAAGAAAAAATAGAACGTTAGGATGAAGAAATATTAAGTTTCCATACTAAAAAAGGAATATTATCCATAAGTAACACAACTTCAGGCATTTACGTTTAGCGTGCATATATCTACCTACTGTAGACTTGTATTGCCTCAGGGCTCAATTGATGGCAAGTATTCAGACCTGAAGCTGCCAAACTGTTATGTGATGGTATTAAACAATTCAAAGGAAATCTGAGGCTAGGATTTCTTTATTATCCTTTACGTTGGTAACAAGTTGGATTTGATGTCTAATTATGTAGTTGTGTTAGCTTTGGAGACCCATACATTTGCAGGTCATGGCATTCTAAACTAATTTTTTTTATAACATAAACTTTTTCGTTTGTTTTAATGGAGTGTTATTCTTTTTAATTATATGGGTGCCTGTTGATAAGTAAAATATTTGCATATTTATTTTCCCTTATATGATATTTTGTGGATGATATTTTGAGCTTAATGTAATGAATTTGGGTGTAATTGATAAATAAATAATGATTTTCTTCTGACAGGATGTATAGTACCATATTAAGCAGATATTCAGAAAAGCATTAAAGGGAAATAATGTAGTAAAACACTGTTCATACGGTACTGTAACAAAAATATGGGACTACTGTAGATACGGTACTATAGCGGAATTACTGTATCGTACTATAGCAGGGGTAATGTAGCGGGATCACTATAGCGTACTGTAGCAGTCAGTGGTGCAAACGGGGGACGATTCTGTGTGGTTCACTGTAGCAAGTGGATGGTCGGTTCACTGTAGCAGTGATGTTCATTGTAGCAAAATCATTGTAGCAATCCGAAAATGAAACCTATAAATAGAGCTTCTTGACACCCTAAAATGAAGAGGAAGGAAGAGAGAGAGAGAACTTCTATTTTGGAGAGAGAGTTGTTATTTTTTAGAATTTATTTCTTACATTTTTACTTCTTGCATACTTCCTATATGGATGGTTTTACCTCCTATATGGAAGGTCTAGGTAGTCCTCCTTTATGGATGGTATATGTTGCCACCTACATGGAAGGTTTTACCTCCTATATGGTAGGCTAAATTTTCCATTTTTATGCATCTTGTAGCTGTATTTTTATATTTTTGTAATTAATTTTTATGCAATATTTATGATGTTTGTAATTTATTTTGGTTTTGTTTTTAATTTTATCATGAGCTAAATTTTCTTTTCCTAAGGTGATGACGTAGCTTATTAATGACGGATTGAATCTTAACTTATTAAATCTAGTTTTAATTTTTCCTTCATGATTGAGTTTTAATTATTATTCTTATTGCTTTCAATTGATTGGCCACATTTTGGATGATTTTAATATGCATGTTGAGACCGGAAGGAGATGCATGTGTGTGGATCCTATAATTAAAACCATAATTTGCATATGAAATAGGAATATATTCATATGAGTTGTGTAGTCTTAATGAGTTCCATAAATCTTAATGCATGATTCATTGCTGAAATTCATATAGGAATATATTGGGTTATCAATTAATTATAGAATTATTTGACCTTGGAAGAGGCTAGTAATTAAATTAGGGAAACTCGACTATCAATCATGTAGAATAAATTGGAATAGAATAGATAAGTGATTCAATCCAGAATTTGTTAAGTGAAATCTAATCCCTAGGGCATTTTCTCATATTTGTCTACATATCACTTGTATTCATATTTCATCATTTTTATCTTGCAATCTCAATCACAACTAATCAATCAACCAAATAAAATTAAAATTATCAATTTTGGTACTTAGTGATCAATCTTCGTGGGAATGATACTCTACTCACTTCTATATTACTTGTTTACGATAGTGTACACTTACACTTTCTAAATACACCATCCTACACTCGTAACACCTGCCAGGTGATACATGTTTAAAAGATGGATCTGATTATATGATGTTAAATGCACTATTTAATCCTTCATATCATACCAATAGGACTGCTTACAATATCCATGTCGGATTAAGTGCTTCATGTATGTTCAGTTACATTTCAGTTTGCCGCTCTTTTGTTTAGTTGGCAGATATGGTGGGATTGTTTTCTATAAAGGTTCAATGTCGATCTCTCTCTATATGTTAAAATTATATGATTATATAAATTGATTATTATGAAGGATAAAATGATAAAGTACATGTGTCTGAACAAACTTTTTTTAGCCGTCGATGTTTCTAACACATTTATTGGAAGGTTTGACATGTTCAGTTTGCAATAATCCACCTATTGTAGACTTATAAGGGCTCAGGGCTCAATTGTACTGAAGAGTCCAGACTTGAGCTGCCTGACTATCATGTGATAAGGATTTGGTTTTAGTGTTTTTCTCTAAGGTGGTTCATATTGGTAACCGGTGGTTTGTCATCATTAATGCATGTATGTGTTATCCTTGAGGATGTATGTATTAGCATATTAGTTGTTTAAGTCTTTTTCACGGATAATTGCATATCTCGTCGGTCTAAGGTATGAAACTTCTATATTTGGTAAATGTTTCTATGATAAATTTGTCAATCTTCATTTAGGGACTTATAAATACTCAAGCAGCTATGGTTAAGTATTACTCAGCACAGTTCCCTCTTCATTTAGTGTGTCTGGCAGATTTGTAATGGCCCTATGCAAAATGTCAATGCTCAAGGACATTGATGACACCACCGATAGATGGAAGGTTATAGTTAGGGTAATAAGGAGATAGAATGTGTATCAAAACGACCATCCCAATGATCTTTTCTGTATATCTATACTGCTAGTAGATGCCGAAGGGTCTAAAATTAAGGCTTCCATACTCACCAAGGGACTGTTTGCAATGTTTGATATAAAGCTGTGCGAAGGAAGTGTTTATTTTATGGCCAATTTCATGGTATCTAAGAACCATAAGGAGTATAGGGCTACTAACCACCCATTCAAAATTACAGTAGGTGGTCAAACTTATATAGTTAGTTCAAATGCAGCAATCCCATTGTACTCATACATGTTTTTCCCAATTGCTAACATTGTTGAGATTGATCAGAAGAATGCTGTTGATTACCTAATTGGTAGTAATTTTTATTAATTGTTGATTACCTAATTACAAATTTATAATTTTAATTGGTAGTATAAATGTGCCTTCAAAACGTTGAATGTATACAAAATTTAGTTGTAATTTATTATTGTTGTTGTGTAGATGTCATAGATTTTGTGATTTCAATGGGTGCACTTGAAGAATATCATGTCAATAATGAGATTAAGAACAAGATGCGACTGACTATAGCTGATGAGATGTGTGTGTCATATATATATGCCTACAGTTTATATGCGCTTGATACCTGATTTCTTAATGTAGCAAGGTTTATTAATACATTAAGTGGTATTTATGATGTATTACAGGGAGTTAGTGTGCCTTGTGTTTTATTTGATGAATGTGCTGTTAATGTATGCATGTATGACTTTATTAGGATGGAGGCACCTGTGGTGATTCTTATACAGCTATGTAGGGTTGATTTTACTAAAGATGGTAAGGTTATATGTTTTAGTTAAGATGATAAAGATTATAAGTGGTAATATTAATTTCATTCTAATTAATTGAATACGGTTATTTTTTTCCTTCAGGGACTAATGAGGTTTGTAGTTCATTCAATGCCACTAAAGTGGCATTCCACATGAAGTTCCCTGAAGTGAAAAACTTTATTGAGACATGATTTTTTAAGACTAAAATGTGTTTTTGAAGTGAAACATGTTTACAGCACGCTTGTGTTTTTTGATGTGTTCTACAGCTCTGTTTCTGTTAGTGCTAAAACCCTTCCATCACTCACTATTATTTCCATATTAGCAAGTGCTCCAAGCCAGTATGTAAATGTTTCAGCAAGCAACCTAATTCATACCCATCCTATGATCAACATTGCTGAGCTAGCTGATAAAGCAGGGGTAGGTATCTGTTACGAATGCAGAATGGTGTATTTAGAAAGTACAAGTGTACACTATCGTAAACAAGTAATATAAAAGTGAGTAGAGTATCGTTCCCACGAGGATTGATCACTAAGTACCAAAATTAATAATCTTAATACTATTCATTCGGTTGATTAATTATGATTGAGATTGCAAGATAAAAATGATTAAATGTGAATGTAAGTGATGTGAAGACAAATATGAGAAAAAGCCCTAGGGATTAGATTTCACTTAATAAATTCCGGATTGAATCACTTATTTATTCTATTCCAATTTATTCCACATGATTGATAGTCGAGTTTCCTTAATTTAATTACTAGCCTCTTCCAAGGTCAAATAATTCTATAATAATTGCTAACCCAATATATTCCTATATGAATTTAAGCAATTAATCATGCATTAAGATTTATGAAACTCATTAAGACTACACAACACATATGAATATATTCGTATTTCATATGCAAATTATGGTTTTAATTATAGGATCCACACACATGCATTTCCTTTCGGTCTCAACATGCATATTAAAATCATCCAAAATGTGGCCAATCAATTGAAAGCAGTAAGAACAATAATTAAAACTCAATCATGAAGGAAAAATTAAAACTAAATTTAATAAGTTAAGATTCAATCTGTCATTAGTAAGCTACGTCATCACCCTAGGAAAAGGAAAATTTAGCTCATGATAAAATTAAAAACAAAACCAAAATAAATTACAAACATCATAAATATTGCATAAAAATTAATTACAAAAACATAAAAATACAATTACAAGATGCATGAAAATGGAAAATCTAGCCTACCATATATGAGGTAAAACCTTCCATGTAGGTGGCAACCTATACCATCCATAAAGGAGGACTACATAGGCCTTCCACAGAGGAGATAAAACCATCCATGTAGGAGGCATGCAAAAAGTAAAAACAATGCAAGAAATAAATTCTAAAAATAACAACTCTCTCTCTCTCTTCCTTCCTCTTCATTTTAGGGTGCCAAGAAGCTCTATTTATATGTTTTATTTTCGAACTGCTACAGTATTTGCTATAGTGAATCGACCACTTACTCGCTACAGTGAACCAACTGCTATAGTGAATCGAGCGCTACAGTACGATACATTGATCCGCTACAGTACCCCCCGCTAATGTCGCTACAATACCATATCTTCTATAGTACCGTATGAACAATGTTTTACTATAGTATTTCCTTTAATTCTTTTCTGAATATCTGCTTAATATGGTACTGCACAACCTGTTAGAAGAAAATCATTATTTATTTATCAATTACACCCAAATTCATTACATTAAGCTCAAAATATCGTCCACAAAATATCATATAAGGGAAAATAAATATGCAAATATTTTACTTATCAGTATCTTTTTAACTTATAGTATATATAAGTAGTTCATATACATGTCTAATTTTTTGATTCTTATGTTGTAGGAGGACTACTTTCTAATTGAGTGTTTAGTCATCAAAGTTGACACTAGGCATGGCTGGTACTACGATGGCTATAAAAGGTATGGTAGCAAGGAAAAAGTTGTTTGAAAGAAGGCCTCTTGTATTAGCAACATGTGCAAGGGGAAGACAATTGTTGTGGACACAAAGTTTGTTGAGAATATTTTGATTTGAATGACTATTGTTTTTATAATTGCATCTAGTAGATCTAACCTACCCATTTTCTTCCATATAGAATGAAAGTGCACTACATTGTTGAAGATGCGACTGGCAGAGCTACGGTGGTGTTTTTTGACAAACTTGTTGTTCAGTTCATTAGGAAGAAGGGTTTAGAACTGAAACTCCAGCTTGAGAAGGTTAGGATTGTATGGGTGTGTTGTATGTATATATTATTGCGTTTGAAGGTTGTGATATATGTATTAGGAGGGTCGTGGATATGATTTCCCTGATGAGCTTGACATTTTGGTTGGGAAGAGGTTGATCCTCAAGTTAAAGCTTAACAAGTACAATAAGGACTACCCTAATTCAAGCATCTAAGTGGCATCATACATTGAGATGACTAACCTGATGAATGATTTTGACGAGGTAACCATTGTGATCAGCCTAAATTGTATGGGTAATTTATATAACTAATTTAAATAATTATATTAAGGACTTGTTGTATAACATTTTTCCTCATATCATGAACATTAAGTTTTGTTAAATTAATTGAAGGCCACCGCCGCCGATAATGATGTGACAGAGGAGGTATATTTTTCAAATCAAAATGTTATAATATACTCTTCAATATTTAATACTTAACTATATGATCGATCAACTTAATGAATTCCATGTTGTTCATCATGTATCAGTCCCATACAGTTGTGATGGTTCCTTCTAATAGACATGTTGAGGAATCTGTTCAAATTGATTTACTGGCTATAATCTCAGTGGACAATCAACTGGAAAGCACTAGATTAGAAGATTTTCCTATGTCTAGCTTAATGAGCAATGGCCTTCCAAAGGGAAAAGGAAGGTTTGTGGGAAGAAGCCTGTTATCCTAAAGGAGAAACCAGTGACTAGTGTTAGCAATCCAGTTGTCAAGACTTATGTAAAGCCTGTAAAGCTCATTAAGCAGGAGAAGTGTTACGAGTGTAGGATGGTGTATTTAGAAGTGCAAGTGTACACTGTCGTAATCAAGTAATATAGAAGTGAGTAGAGTATCGTTCCCACGAGGATTGATCACTAAGTACCAAAATTGGTAATTTTAATTCTATTTAGTCGGTTGATTAGTTGTGATTGAGATTACAAGATAGAAATGATGAAATATGAATACAAGTGATATAAAGACAAATATGAGAAAAAACCCTAGGGATTAGATTTCACTGAATAAATTCTGGATTGAATCACTTATCTATTCTAGTCCAATTTATTCCACATGATTGATAGTCGAGTTTCCCTATTTTAATTACTAGCCTCTTCTAAGGTCAAGTAATTCTATAATTAATTACTAACCCAATATATTCCTATATGAATTTAAGCAATCAATCATGCATTAAGATTTATGGACTCAATTAAGATTACACAACCCATATGAATATATTCCTATTTCATATGCAAATTATGGTTTTAATTATAGGATCCACACACATGTATCTCCTTCCGGTCTCAACATGCATATTAAAATCATCCAAAAGGTGGCCAATCAATTGTAAGCATTAAGAGCAATAATTAAAAATCAATCATGAAGGAAAAATTAAAACTAGATTTAATAAGTTAAGATTCAATCCGTCATTAGTAAGCTATGTCATCAGCCTAGGAAAAGGAAAATTTAGCTCATGATAAAATTAAAAAAAAAACCAAAATATATTCCAAACATCATAAATATTGCATAAAAATTAATTACAAAAACATAAAAATACTACTACAAGATGCATAAAAATGAAAAATCTAGCCTACCATATAGGAGGTAAAACCATCCATGTATGTGGCAACCTATACCATCCATAAAAGAGGACTACCTAGGCAGGAGGTAAAACCATCCATGTAGGAGGCATGCAAGAAGTAAAAAAATGTAAGAAATAAATTCTAAAAATAACAACTCTCTCTCTAAAATAGAAACTCTCTCTCTCTCTTCCTTCCTCTTCATTTTAGGGTGCCAAGAAGCTCTATTTATAGGCTTCATTTTCGGACTGCTACAGTGATTTGCTACAGTGAACCGCACTGCTACAGTGAACCGACCACACCGTCTGCTACAGTAAACCGCAATGGTCCGCTACAGTGAAACTGCTACAGTGCACAGTGAACAGTCCGCATGAACAATGCACAGTGAATAGTACCGCGTGAATAGTAACTTTTCCTTAAATACCTTCTTTAATTCTTTTTAATCCGGTACTATCCATGGCTGCAAGAAAATCATTATTTATTTATTAATTACACCCAAATTGATTACATTCAGCTCAAATATAGTCCACAAAATCATCATATAAGGGAAAATGAATATGCAAATATTTTACTTATCAAATTCCCCCACACTTAGCTCTTGGACGTTCTCGGACAAGAAAGAGTAACTAATAAGTGCTTCCAACAAAATCAGAAGTGTCAAGTCATAAACATGGACACAATTAAAGAATAAAGAGATCATAGTATTCTTGAATCAATAAAAGTATAAACTGGTAACTTCATTTGAAAATAAATGAACCGAATTCATAATTGTGGCTCATTCTCTCAAGTGTTTCAGGGTAAGTGTTTCGCTCAAATTCACCTGAAAAAATTGCACTACCATAAGCTTGCCAAAAATCTCAATCTCCACTACCTAATTCACATGCATAATTCAAATCAAAAGGACTTATTAAAGGTTGTAATGGGGTTAAAGTAAAAGGAATGTAAAAAGTGATATGAAGTGCTATATTTACTAAGTAAATAGAGCAATTGAAAAATGGGTCATCTTATGAATAAACCTGGCATATCTCATCCCAACAACCCATAATTTACATTTTTTTTCTTTTTCTTTTTCTTTTTTTTCTTCTTATTTTTTACAACTTCTGTACTTTTGTGGTTAATGATATATAGACCCCCACACTTGTCAAAAGCCCATTTCACAGAAATTTCAAATGCTCTGATAATCTTTCGAATTAAGTAAAAGCACTTGATAAATCATTGAAACACATATTAATGGGTTGAGAATAAAGAAATAATCAATTAGACTCAAAGGGGCTTATCAATGGTATAATTGCAAGGTTGGCTATTTGGCTCTGGGTAAACAAAATGAATGCCTTTATCATTTTTGAATGTGCATGTGACATGTAATTTCAACTAGATTTAAAGCAAGTTCTAGAGTGACAACTTAATAGGTGAATATCACACACAAGAAAGATAGTCACTATTGATCATATAGGCTCAAAAGCTCACAGTTAGGGACTTTCAAATTCAGCTAATTCAATCTCAAAATTCATAACCAAATTCAACAATCAGTTATTCAATCATGCTATAAAATCTCTAAACTCAATTGATCCATGCTTCAAACTTATATACTTCTTAAAATCATTGAAAAACACTCAAATTTTTATTTTATTTTAGATGAAACAGAAAGAAAAAAAAATTACAACTAATAAGATGCATCTCAAGAGTTAAGAATAACTCTTTACTCTGCCATCTATGCATACCCCATGCATCTAATGGTTTTACTACTAACTATCTAATGTAGAAATCATTCAATTTTTTTTTATAATCCTCCCCCAACCTAAATCAGACATTGTCCTCAATGTCTTCTAAAGATTAAAGAAGATTTTTTTTTGAAAACATAAACAAACAATAAAGTAAACCAAAATGCTAAGAGTAAAACCATTAAGATTAAGGAAAGTTTACAACCGGAGAGTGGTATCTGGATTCTGCTTCTGACTGCTATCTGAAGATTGCCCACCTTTTTCTTTTACTAATAGATCTGGTTGAGGTTCATAGGTTTGCAGTTTATCTAGTAGTTGATCAGCAGTTGGTGCAAAAATGATGGAATGACGAGTCGCTTGGGGTATGAATCCTGTTTCCACAGCATGATCAAGAAAAGACAACAGGTTATCATAAAAACCATTAACATTTAACAATCCTAATGGTTTTTTATGAAAGTTCAGTTTAGCCCAATATGCAATGCTAGAGATCCCATCCAACGTTTCAAAACCACCGGGTAGAGCGATAAAAGCATAAGCACGGTAAAACATACGTCCCATTCGTTCAGGCAGACTTGAAACCCCTAACTCTTACCCTATGGAGAAGAAGTGATGTTCTAACTCCTTTATCCTTACACACAAACCCTTGCTACCATTAATGGTTGCAGGAATAGTCATACTTAACTTCAGGCCCTCGAGACCTCTCCTGTAGACAAAGTTGATTTTCCTAGCGGCTAGTGCACTTCCCAGTTCCTGTGCTGCAGGTATAAACTCTCCATCCTTTCCTGAGTCAGTTTCACCAAAAATGCATATAGATTAAAAACTGCATTTTAGAGTGATACCTCTCCTCTCTATTTCTCTCTCAGACATTTTGTGTTTTTTTTACAAATGGAAGATTACATATTTATATTACAAAAACAGCGACAACAAAATCTTGCAAATCACACATTTTATAAAAAAATTTGAAAATTTTTTTTGACACGAATGACCAGTGGGCCACTGTGCCAAGAAATTAAGTAAAGTGAGTAAAGAAAGTCAAAAGTTACTAAAAAAGATAAGAAAGATTGACAAAAGCAAGATTATGTACAGTAGTTGTGATTGTGGCTCACATCTTCCTCTGGTTTTACGTCCAGTAACGGCTTAAACGCTTTCTATGAATCGAGGATTTGCTTCCCATCCAGTTTTCTTATAAACTGGCAAACAGGGTCTTTTAATGTCAGATTCCCAAGACGGTAGCGCTCTTTTTCTTTGTTGAATATGTCTAATAAATCAAGAAGAACATGATAAACATCGCCACTAGGATGCGTCTTAAGAGTCTGAATGATATCATCCAATGACTCCTTACTCAGTCCATCATTTATAAATTGGATTTTATCTTCTCGATTTATAGAAACCATACCTTTGCTCCTACAGCGCTAATCACAATTCCACCTTGCACATTTAGGACAAACCTTCATTCTTTTAGCTCTTCTCTTTTTGGAGTAAGAGCTTCTTCCCATACCTGGCATAGGTTTAATAAATGAATCATGAATCTCACCTATTAAACGTACCTTAGCTTCAATGATCCAGTGGACATCCTCAGGAAGGCCCATACGCTTGAATGTCTTCATTCTTTCAAGTCGACAGCTATAGATCTTCCTAAGCACATCTTTGGGAAGAGTAGGTAACCTGTTCTTAAGCTTTACAATAATTTCCTCCATGATGAGACTAAAATTTAAAGATGCAGTTTTGTGTGCTTCAGTAAGTAAGAAAGAAAAATGAAAGATTAAGGAAAATAAGTTTTGGGTTGCCTCCCAAATAGCCGCCCTTTAACGTCTTTAGCTAGACAAAGACCAAACCAATAAAATTTTTTATTTTATTTTATTTTTATTTATTTTTATTTTTTTAAAAAAATTAGGACTTACCTGTTGTTTCCTCCAAAGTGATGATAGTTTTCAAAGTGTTAAGTGCACCTTCATTATATTCTTTCAGCCTTTGCTCATTTACTTTAAATTTTCGATCACCATCTTGAATCTCCACAGCTCCATATGGCCATGTTTGAACCACAGTAAAAGGTCTTGACCACCTTGATCTCAACTTTCCCGGAAAGAGCTTTAGCCTTGAGTTGCATATCAAAACTTCTTGTCCCGGCGTGAACTCTCTCCTCAAAATTCTTTTATCCTGCCACATTTTTATCTTCTCCTTGTATAACTTTGCATTCTTATGAGCTTGTTGTCTGGATTTTTCAAGCTTATTGAGTTGAAGAAGTCTCTTCTTACCAGCTGTCTTTAAGTCAAAATTTAAGGCTTTTATTGCCCAATATTCTTTGTGCACTTCAGGATTAGTTGATTTTGAAACATCTACTATTCCCATTGCGAGTGGTTGATTCATGCAGCTTTTGTTCACCACGTCTTTTGTGCATCTGGTTAATGTATCTACTCTGTAACAGGTGTCACCTTCATTTGGACATGACCAAGCCTTAAAAATGTTAAAAGATACTTGGTCATCTTGAGCTCGTAAAGTCAACTTTCCCTGTTGCACATCTATTAAAGTTCTCCCAATTGCTAGGAATGGCCTCCCAAGAATGATAGGAATTTCTTGATCTTCTTCCATGTCGAGTATGATGAAATCAGCTGGAAATATGAGTTTGTCCACCTTCACCAGAACATCTTCTAAGACACCCCTTGTCAATAACGAAGAAAACATAGTACCTATGTCAAGTCATTCTCATTGTGTTACAAACTATGAGAGTGTTGATGCATAAGGTTATATACATGTTGGGATTGGAAGGCACAGCGGAAGAATTTAAAATTAATTGCAAAAGTATTTCCAATCTCAATTGCGGATCTGTCAATAACATTTAAACTGAGTAGTTAGAAGCGTACCTTTATGTTTTTTTACCTTTTCGATCTTTAGGAGCCAATACCTCATATCAGCTCCCTCTACTAGTATCCACACGAACAAAGACCTAACACTAGCAGCGTGCTAGCGCCTCCAATGTCTCTCTAGGGTTTTCTAGCGGCTCTCTATTTTTCTTAACCCATTGGGTTTTATAGCCCAACATTTTTATAACTGATAAGGGCTTTATTGGATCTTCAAAATTAATTTCAATTATATTTGAAATCTGTATTATAGTAAATAAATTTGATTTAATTAAATATGTCCAACAGATTTAATTTAACCTATTTATTTAATTTGAATAAAGAGCCAACAGATTTAATTTATCTTTATAAATTAAATATGAGATATTATATCTCTAACAACGTTATTTATTTAATTTATCAAATAAATTAAATCTATGACTAACACAACATAATAATAATATTATTTTTGAATTTATATCACATAATATATATATAATTCGTCCACCTTAGATTAAACATTGTATTCATTGAATCTTAGACACATGTTAGATTCGATGAATCTGGACATTATAGTTCGTGTTGGGCTATTCTTGTGTGCGACCCTGAAGGCCCACATGGAGTTGGTAGTGGGCCAATGACTGCACTGGCCCACAAGTCGTAAGCGACCTCTAGCAAGACATTACGACTACCCAATTCATATGAGGATCGTTAACACGATGCAACCTGTCATACAACCATGTCACGTCCCTTTTGTCACGTGATATTTTGGCCAAAGGATAAGGCATGGATAGTGTCATCCTCCATTCATGACTATTACTTTCTCTATTCCTAAGTAATTTGACATTAGAAATAGAAACTCCTTTCCATCGTAGTATCGCCATACATTTCTCAAACTCACTCATCGAGGGGCCCAATAATATCTCTCTACTAATGTGAGGGACAAATTCCATCTTGACCATTCACATTCCTCTGCATGAAAACTACTAAGCCCAATTGTAGCCTTTATCATCACCCGATCAAAGGTGTCTTTTTACTAGATCAAAGCTTGGTGACTCTCATGTAGGAATCCATGATGATCTCAGGTCAAAGGGCACTGTGACATGGTTATACATGAGATAAGCTTATAACTTGATCCATGCAGCTTTTCATAGCAGGTCGATCCAGCACCTTGTACTCTTACAAGCGCCTAAGGCTTTGATTTGCATCTCCATATCTTATCAAAGTTATACTGGTCTTATTTCATCTTTGCTCCCACATATATGACTGACCAGGGACATTTAGGACAATATTTATTATTCATCCAAGGATACAATTATCATAATAAACATGCAAATTATATGACAACAAAATGAAGAAATTCATTTAAATAACAATGTTTAAAGTACAATGATTGGGCCCTATGGCACAATTTCCAACAATACAAACACATGATAATAGGGCAGTCGATTATGTGGGTATTGATATACAAGGAAGCAAGGTCTTTTCTGAGCATTCATAAGGTTGGAACAATTTTTCATTTGCAATGAACAAATTTTAAGGGTTAAATTAATTCATTCTAGATATGATTTATGTCAGTTTTGATTGTAATTATAATCAAGATGTTTATCTATTGATCTCTACATACATAATAGGCTAGGAAAAATTCAGGGTATGGACCATTACAAGGTACTAGTGAGGACCTAAGCAAAGCAAGGAATCACTCATCTGGAGATATATATTGGGATGGTGAAATGACTGAGACACAACTATTGTCAAGACAAGAATATTATGATAGTATTTTTTTTCGTTGGCCGATATCTTTATATTTTTGCAGAGTGTATTTGCTATGATTTCTTTTTATCCTTACTAAAATATACAATGTACCTTGGCCACCAACAAACTGATGTATATATGAATCATGGTCAAAGGATGGGTTAAAACCAAACTATGAACTATGATACTAGTAACGTGCATAAACTAAGATAAAAAGTGGTGGGAACATTGTATAAAGTTACTTTCTAAATGTAAGGAGAAAAGAAACTCAGAATTGATAAGTCATTTAAAGGAAATTCCAATTTATACTCAAATCCCAACCATTTATTTGTGACAGTTTGTTTATTTTTGTAACGGTAGTTCTAAATTTAGCTAGATTAGTTTAATTTAGTTCAATAGAGTATATGAATGTTCAATGCCACATATAGTAAAATTTAGGTTAATAGTTTAATAGCTTTGTAATTGTGTCTTTTCTATTGAGTTACCATGAAGCATATGCAGAACATACTAAGTAATAGTAAATAGGTATGTCATGTTAGCAATAAGCTAGGATTATCATAACATGTCAAAGCCTGTTGTTACTTAATGGTAGATGCTGGGGAAAAATAACAGCGAAGAACTAAATGGAAACTGTAACACTCCATTTTTAATCACCAATATTTCTTATATGTAATTAATACATTTAATGGAATAAAATGGTGAGTAGTGATATACATGAACTGTCAGAAATATTCCAAATACCGGTTACACACAACTTGGCCATGTAAGTGTTAGATATGATTAGTTTTGATAATATCAAATATAGATATAAGATATTAAGAGCAAAAAGTTTGCATAATATATTCATCTCCTATATTGACTAACTACTTTATTTAATGTTACATATCTTGTAGAATAGTCAAGCAAATGAAGAAAGAGATTGGAGAAACAAACACTTGAAGGAACTAATGAGAATATCAAGATTCAAGCTTCTAGATGAAATACTGGATGTTTCTATGCTCAGAAGGGAATTCAGTGGTACTGTAGCAGTTGGTACTGTTTGTACTATAGCACTCAATGCACTGTAGCAGAAGGCACTGTTAGGGACTGTAGCAGGATCAGGACTATAGCATCGAAGAACTGTAGCACTCGAGTTCTTCATGCGAGTTTTTGGCAGAAATGACCTTCGAATGTTTCTCAAGTTTTGCACTCGAGTTTGCTATGTAAAACTCTAGTTGGAACTATTCATAACTGCAAAAATAGGCTAGAACTCGAGTTTGGGGATTAGAACTCGAGTTCGGTATGAACAAAAGTATACTCTGTTCATCCCTGTTTTACGTTCAGTTTGAGCGAGCTTCAGTTATTCAATCATATCTCCCAAACCACAACTCTGATTGAGGTGAAACTAGTGGCATATGAAACTAGACTCCCAATGAATCAAATAGACACAAGAAACAACATCAAAGAAGCTCAAATGAAGTAGATATAAATGTTTGAAGTGGAACTTCAAATCACCATCATATTCCAGAACAGGTTTAGTAGTTTGGACATATCTCTCAAACTACACGTCAAAATGAGTTCAAACTGGTGCCATATGAAACTAGAGTCAAAGATATTTCCATGTGTATATAATAAGTCAAATTGGAAGTTATATACAAAGAGGTATAACTTCTAGAAGTTTATGGTCGAAAATACGTATGCTATCTATACTTATTGGTACATAACTTGAAGAGTACATTGAGTTTGGAGATGATTCCTTTTGCATTGGAATGTAAATAACAAGAGCTTTCTAATGATCAATAATTTACCATACTTGGAGTCAAGAATGAATGGATCATGTTTTGAGTCCACTGTTCACACTCTCGCAAGCGTCTGAAATGCACTCGAGTCATGAGAGTTCTAGAGTGAGAGTTTGCTCCAAAGATGTACCAAGATCAGTTTATATGAAGTATACTCAAGTTTGGAGGCAAGCACTCGAGTTTTGTAGCAGACTTGCACTCGATTCATGGAAATTATGAGGTGAGAGTTTGTTCCTGAAAGTTTAGAACTGAGAATAACAAGCTATGCACTCGAGTTCAAAGACATGCACTCGAGTCGTGAATTATAGTTGCACTCGAGTTCTGAGAGTGTGGCCATGAGAGTTTATACCTGAGAGATTTACAACTGGGAAGAAATGAAGCACACTCGAGTTCTCCATAATGCACTCGAGTGTATTACAGAGAACTCGAGTGGTTCTCTGTAATACACTCGAGTTTAGAGAGTGTTGGCATGCGAGTTTGTTTCAGAGAAGCTTGAAAAGTCAGATTAACATGAAGCACTCGAGTCTAGCCAAGCACACTCAAGTTCGGTAGAGATTTGCACTCAAGTTTAGTTTTACACTTCCGAGAGTTTCAACCAGAGAACGTTGCAGAAACTTGAAAACTCATGATGCACTTGAGTTCATAGTTTAGCACTCGAGTTCTGAAGCAAAGTGCACTCGAGTTCCAGAAGTACATTCTTGCGAGTTCCTGGCTGAGACTATCTGGAGATGTGGAAACATCACTATGCACTCAAGTTTTAGATAGAAAACTCGAGTTTGGCAGACGCTGAAGTAAAGACAAATTACGGGACGAATCCAAATATGCCTAAACGTTATCTAATCATTTTGTTTACGCTTGTTATCAATCTTAAACATCATTCAACGTTTGTTCCAAGTGTAAAATAGATTAACATTGAAGAGATCATGGGAAGAGATGAAAAAATGTTTCACGTGAAGTTGAACGTCCACTAATAACGACTAGTTTTTCTAAAGTGGAAATCTGTTAGAACAAGCAATACGACTCTAACGGGTATGTTGAGATACTATCAACGAATCATGGGCAGCAAGAGTATTCAACAAACGGACCAACAAATGTGGAAATAGTAAGCAACATTGAAGCATGTGTCAAAGCACCATGATCATTGGGCAACGGTATGTAAATGTTGAATTATCTATCAGAGCATGATCAGATTCCAACGAGCAAGATGTTTGAATGCTTCCAACAGCTCTCAACCATCTTCTATATAAACCGAAGCATTCAAGAAGAACACACATAGACACAACGAACAGAGACATGAAAACACAAGCATCCTGAGTCTTCTGCCTCTCACACTCTATGCTCTTTTCTGTTTTATATATCATGTATATTTGAGAGAGTGATTATTTTGTATTGTATTTTAGTGAGTATCTTACCCACTCTGTGAGAGAGTCTATAAACACTTCATCTATACGTCTGTATTGATATCAAGGTAGAGGGACCTTGAGAGGGTTGAATTCCTAACGGGAAAGTTGTAGAGAGAATTGTCGGTTAGACTTTTTGCTCGTAAGAGTTACAAAGTGCAAGCAGTAGAGAACGTTGCTGCTTGTAAGACTTACAGTGGTGTAACCAGGGGAGAATGTTGCTACTCATAAGACTTGCACGGGTAAGAAGGAGAGAAAGGTCTTTGGGATTACTTTATTCAACTTACAGTAAGAGGGTGTAAACCTTACAGTGTGTAAGGGGGAGTAACATCGTAAGAGATTTGTAGAGGCTTTTCTTGTGGCCGGATAAACAAGAAGATAGTAGATTGGAAAACTCACGAGGAGCCTGGAGACTGGACGTAGGTCATCGTGGATTGGACCGAACCAGGATAAATCACAGTTTGCATCTTCTCTTCCCTAAGATTTTATATTTCCAGCATATATGATCTATATATCTGCATATGATTTTATAGTTACATATGTACTGATTTGATAAGTTTCGAAAATATTTTAAAAGATCAGACTTTTTATCGTACACCCAATTCACCCCCCTCTTCGGTGTCAGTCAGGTCTAACAGTAAGCACTAGTGCAAAATAGCCTTTTTAGACCACATCATTTAGACCAGTTATTGCGGATAATGTCTAAAAGAAACATGCGGTGGTAATTTTGTAATTAAAAGAAACTTTTTAGACCGGTTATTTAAAAAATCGGTATGAAAAACATTATTTAGACCGAATTTTGAAATAACCAGTCTAAAAAATAATAAAAATAAAATTATATTTAAAAGAGAAACTTTTTTTCATTTTTTAGATCGGTTGGAACAGAAAACCAGTCTAAAATATAAAAAATTTTAGACCGGTTATTTGAATAACCGGTGTTAAAACATTAGTACAAAATAGGTTTTTTTAGACCATCATATTTAGACCGATTATAGAAGATAAGGTTTAAAAAATGTGGCCGGTGGCATTTTTGTAAATATCATAAACTTCTTAGACCAGTTCTTTCATGTAAGATCTAAACACATTATCTAGACCTCATTTATACTCACCTGGTCTAAAAGTGATAAAATTAATTCAAAAATATATCTTTCAGACCTAATATCTTTATAACCGGTCTAAAAACTCCGTTGAGCAAACAATTTCATCACCTCATTTCTTCTTAGCCGCGCGACCTTGCCCAACTCTAAACTTCTGCGACCTTGCTCTTGCTCCAATCTTCTCGTTCTCATGTTTGTTGTCGTTGTGCTCTTGCCCTCGCGTTGAATGAGTTTATTGCCGCCACAACCTTGCTTGTTCTAATCTCCTTTGTGGCGACTTTCCTCTTTCTTTGTGACATCCCTCCTTCACCACAACCTACCTTAGCGTCCTCGCTTCTTTGTTGCCACAAGCTGCTCGCTCCTTTGCCTTGACCTAGAAATGTGTAAAGAGAATGCAATTGATGTTGTGAGGTTTGAATAATCTTCCCTTTTAAATGCTTAATTAATTCGTAAACTACTTTTCAGAGTTATTATAGCAAGGAAAAGAGAGGCTGCAACCAAACACACTGATACTTGTAATATTTATAATCTCTCTTTCAAAGCCATCTGTATTACATAGACATAAACGTTGTTGAGCTAATGAATATAATCTAGTATGGTTTTAGGACATAATAGAGTAGGAAGATATTTTTTGTGGATGAATTTGCCTTAAGGAGAATCAAAACAACCTTTTCCAGGCTGTTTGATTAGGCTGTTATTTATAGAGCAAAAACCATATAGACGACCCACCTGACAGTATATTTCACAATCACTTGATCGAATATCAGCAATTTATGGTGTTTATAGTGCTATTATAGTTGCAGTTGATGACAAGCTTTTTCTATGGAAATTTTATGGTAGGTTGTTATCATGTTCAATCTATCTCATTCAGTTGAATATTGTTTAACTAAGACATGTAAATTGACATATTTTAGTGCAAATTGAATTATTTCCTTCTAAGAGAGAGATTTTCATGTGCCAAGTGCCGATAATGAGCTCTTTAACTGGGTTTCTTCACAATAGGTAAAGGAACTGGAGCAAGATGAGGATGGAGTCTCGAAAAGCCAAGATAAGTAATCAAGAAATCAAAGTATTTTGTCACTATTAAAGGCATGTTTGTTTCAAGGTTATACTAGTACACAACTCTGCATAATGTTGTGGATAATGCAGGTCATTGATGATAACATAGGATAATGGTCTTACGGGAAGCAAGGAAACATATGGCCCCTACTATCAATATTACAATATGTGACCTATATCAAACATGTTCAAAGTTTAGTTTAAATTCAAATAACTAGCAGAAACTGCACTGTACATAATTATATTGTGCAGAAACTATTGTAACTGCATTAAATAACTAGCAGCATTCAATTTAAAAGAAGTAATGCAACAAGTAATAACCAGTTACTTGTAACTTTGATTTTGATAGGAATTGAACATAGCCTGAGCTGAAAACAAAGTCTAGGACAATTTGGGAAATTTGAAAAAGATTCAGGTAGTAACTTCTTCTTACATATATTATGTGATTCCTATTATATTTGTATATGTCATTCACTATAACATGAGCTAGTATCTTAGACACACCAATTTGCTATGTTGTGGTCAGGGACCCAACAGGGGCACCGAGTAGACCAAGATGCAGACATATAGTTTGGCCTTAGGCAAGTATACACACATAGTTTGATCATCTTACATGACATGATATTGCATATCTATTTTCGCATTCTATATGTTTGTATGCATGTTGCTACTGAGATTCCCTCGAATCTCATTCTTTTTTTCAAAACAAAATTGTACAGCTAAAGTGAGCGGCTTAAAAGGCAAGACGACGACTTCTGGTGATTAGGGTCCTCAAGCTCTCTATTGCTACTCTAGTTATTTTTGCCTGTAAATTTAGCTACTTTTGAATGCTTTGTACATTTGTATATATTTTCAAACCTTGCGGGGATTTTCCTGTAATGTAAACTTGTACTTAATATCAGTATGTTTCCATTGTTTCTGTATGCCCTACGAAACTATCGCTTATTACTATACGGATATTAAAATGTTAAGGGCTTTGACAAAAACTATTGGTTTCAACTAAGTGGTTAGTAAAGGTATTACATTCTTTCCATGTTAATGTTATGTCATACAAGAGTGTTTTCTTCATCCAAAGTGAGGTCAAAAAACTTTGTACCAACCCCATTATGTTATGTTGTTCTGAATCTCGAGCCTTTATCCTATAGGAATCATGCTTGACTTTGTTCCTGCCAAGAGTTAATGATGATAGTCAGTAGATTTTTTTTTCTGTCAAGTATGGAACTTACATGAAAGTTAGGTCAGTTTATGGCACATTAGTCAGTTTAGAATTTAATTTGTTAGTCTATGTAACTTAATTGATAAGTTTCAAGGCATATTGTGAACTTTGATTTTGTAAGCCATTGTCTGGTAAATAGCATGTTCATTGTACATAATTTGAAATTACCAAACAGTGTGAGGTTACATAATTTTTAGTAGGACATTATTGTATCATTGTTGCTTTTGTCTAAACCCTTAACCAAGCCTAATCGGAAGAAAAATCATTAAACCACATAAAATGGATAAGTTATTTAGCATAACTAATTTATATTGCTATGCTATTTGCTATCCTATCAGTTATTTGCTATCAAAACCCACAGCTATCTAAATAAATGCATCAGCTGATTGCACGATAAAATGCAATTCTAACCTCAGTCATCTTCATTTGGTATTTGCCACCAAATCAGACTACAGTTGGATCCTAACCTCAGTCATCTTCCTTCGATATTTGCCATCGAATCAGACTGATAAACTCCTCTGGGTTAAATTGTTTTGTTCATCCCTCTTCCGTGTCATAGTTGGTTTTCGCTTCACATGTAAAAAACTGACCATGGGTAAACGAGGATGGCAAAAATCTAGGGCTGTTTTTTAATTACATAACTAATATTAATTATGTTTTTAATTACACTATGATAAGTAAAATATTTGCATATTTATTTTTCCTTATATGAAAATTTTTGGATGATATTTGAGGTTAATTTAATGAATTTGAGTGTAATTGATAAATAAATAATGATTTTGACATAAAATAGAATTCATTGAAAAATACTAAATTTTGACCCTGTTTCAGTTTTCAAGAAATATCTAGAGTTCTAGATTTCAGATTAGGACGTTATTTATATGGATAAAAAACTAAAAAAAATTCCTACAACTTTTATATTAAGGCCAAAACCCAATTCTGCTTTCAAAAGTTTCGAATTTCACTTAGAAGTTGAGCATGTGGATTTGTCCAAATCTGACCTTTACCTACTAATTGGATCATAACTTGAGTTTCAAGTGTTGAAATAAGGAGATCTTACATGATGTTTCAAGCTAAGATCCAGATCTACAACTTTCATGAAGACAAAAATGTGAGATTCCATCGTTTTAATTATCAAAAGTAGGCTGCAATCAAGAAGCAAGGTTGCCACAAGGTCAATATTGTTGGCTTCAAGTCAAGATTCATACCTAATAAAGTGGAAATTTTTGCACCCTATTCATCTATAAATAGAGGAGTGGAAGACACAAGGAGACACACCATCTTAGAGTTTAATTTCATATATTGTATTGTTCTTGTATGTCTTCTTCTTAGAAGGCTTAGGTAGTCCTCCTTCATGAATGGTATAGGTTACCACTTACATGGAAGGTTTTACCTCCTATAAGGAAGACTAGATTTTTCCATTTTCATGCATCTTGTAGTTGTATCTTTATGTTTTAGAATTTAATAATAAATTTTTATGCAATTTTTATGAAGTTTTCAATTTATTTTAGTTTTCTTTTCAATTTCATCATGAGCTAAATTTTTATTTTCCTAGGGTGAAGCTTACTAATGACGGATTGAATCTAACTTATTAAATCTAGTTTTAACTTTTCCTTCATGATTGAGTTTTGATTATTGTTCTTAATGCTTTCAATTGATTGGCCATCTTTTGAATGATTTCAATATACATGTTGAGACCGTAAGGAGATGTATGTGTGTAGATCCTATAATTAAAACCATAACTTACATATGAAATAGGAATATATTCATATGGGTTGTATAGTCTTAATGAGATCTATAAATTTTAATGCATGATTAATTGTTTTAATTCATATAGATATATATTGGATTAATAATTAATTATAAGATTGCTTGACCTTGGAAGATGCTAGTAATTAAATTAGGGAAATTCGGCTATCAATCATGTGAAATAAATTGGACTAGAATATATAGGTTATTCAATCTGAAATTTGCTAAGTGATATCCGATCCCTAGGGCTTTTTCTTATATTTGTTTTCATATCACTTACATTCATATTTAATCATTTTTATTTTCTAATCTCAATCACTAACTAATCGATCGGCTAAATAGTATTAAGATTATCAATTTTGATACTTAGTGATAAATTCTCATGGGAATGATACTCTACTCACTTCTATATAGCTTATTTACAATAGTGTACATTTACACTTTTTAATAAACCATTTACATATCGTAACACACTATTAATTATGCCTTCTCACTTTAGGAATTCAATGATGGGATGTTTTTAATTATACTAATTATTTTATTTTATTTATCTTTTTGCTTTAGATTTTTGTCATGTGAAGGTGAAATGTGAGACCTGTTGGTGATGAATTTGTGTAAATTTATTTTATTTTAAGGATTTGTACTTTTTGACTCTAATTATTGATTATTATTGTAGTCCTACTTAAGGTTCGATACAAAGAACTATATTTTGAATATAGTGCTGATCGAAATATCAAAAATATTGATAGTGATGAAGAAGATGGATATCCAGAAGGTATGTTTGGTGCATGTAATTATTTGACAATTACTTTGTTATCAATATGTGTCATCATTTAACAAGTAGGTATGGGCATTGGTGGCATGTAATTATTAGATGATAGATTGGAGGCAACCACTGTAGAAACCAACAAGTTATTATGTATAGTTTTTTCAGATTACTTATTTTTTTTGAAGACTACATTGACGAAGGAGATGCGACGCATCGTTGCCAATCATGTGGTGCTAGGTTGTGGTTAAATGAAAAGTTGCAAATTCAAATTCGTCAAAGACTATTATTTTCAATATGTTGCCTTAAAGGAAAAGTTCAGTTGCCACTAAGGACATCTCCACCAAGTGAACTATATAGCTTATTCTTTGATAAAGGAACAAGTTCATCAAAAAACTTCCATGCGAACATAAGGTCATATAACAATATGTTCTCATTTACCTCTATGGGTGGGAAGATTGATTACGCTAAGAATAGATGTGGTGGTCTGTACACTTTTGTTCTTTTAGGGATGAATTACCACAAGATTGGTAGCCTTCTACCCCCTGAAGGTCAAAGGCCAGTTTATTCTCAACTGTATATACATGACCCGGATAATGAAGTCCCCAACCGTATAGATGCAGTAAGGTACGGTGATGTCCAAAAGGGCATCTTGTGTATACATACTTTTTAGTTAGTTTGATATGCTTGCTTCATCATTTGATATAATGATTAATGTTGTTCAATTTTTTTGGCAATTACTATTAAACAACAAGCATTTGAAGGAATCAAGTATTAACAGTCAAATTGTTGCATGAATTAAAGATGTTCTTGATGAGGTTAATCCTTTTGTGAAACAATTATGTGTGGATTTATCTATGATACGAGAGGCTCAACATCCTGATGTTAAGATATGCCTCATAAGTAGTAGGCAATAGGATGGTTGTGTGTATAACTTGCCAACTGTTTCTGAGGTTGCGGCACTTATTGTAGGTGATATTGACATAAATTTTGGTAGACAAGATGTCATCGTCCATGAATTGTCAGGGTCACCGCAACTTATTGATAAACTTCATCCATCTTATCTACTTCTGCAATATCCAATTTTGTCCCCTAAAGGTGAAGATGGGCATAAAGATGACATTCAGCACCGTGAGGAGACATTGAGTTCTACAGAGAAGAAAAAAAGTCTTAGCTTATAGACTGATGTCAAGAGACAATGAGGTATCTACCATCATAAGGGCTGGGAAATTATTGCAACAATTCATAGTTGATGGGTATACAATGATTGGATCTTAAAGGCTTTTATGGGTTAGAATGCATCAGAAGGAATTGAGGGCAGATTTGCATAAAGGGTTGATTGATGCTTTGATGAGTGGGGAAAGGAATGCCTCTTTAGTAGGGAAGCGTATTGTGTTGCCATCTTCTTTTACAGGCGGTGCACATTATATGATGCAAAATTACATGGATGCCATAGCTATTTGTGGACATTTTGGATATCCAAGTATATTTTTCACATTCACGTGCAATCCTGCATTGCCTGAGATTGTATGTGAGTGTGAAGTAGATTCTTCTTTTGTAGCTAATAGACCCAATGTTTTGTCTAAGGTGTTCCATATGAAACTCAAGTCTTTAATGGCAACGATTAAGAAGAAATGTATTTTTGGCAAGGTTTTAGCAAGTACTTTTGTGGTTTTTGTAGTTAACTTGCCTTTGCATATTTGTCTTTTCCTTAAACACGTGGTTTTAACTTTTTCATTTTATTTAAATTCAGATGTTTACACTATAGAGTTCCAAAAAAGGGGCCTCCCGCATGCACATATACTTTTATGGGTTGATAGTCGTGAGCGTTTGAAAGATCCTTTTGAGCTAGATAATATCATTTATGCTGAAATCCCTGATAAAATAACATCTCCTAAATTGCATGATTTGGTACAAAGATTTATGATTCATGGTCCTTGTGATCACCTAAAGACTAAGGCGACTTGTATGAAAGATAGGGGGTGTAGTAAGCATTTTCTAAGAAAAATTGTTGAGCATACAACCGTTGACCAGGATGGTTACCCAACTTACGGAGGGATGATGGTAGAACAATCAAAGTGAAAAGCATCTCGTTAGACAATAGATTTGTTGTCCCATACAACCCTATGGTGTTGTCAAAGTTTCAAGCTCATATAAATGTTGAGAAGTGAAATCAATTCTTTGCAATTAAATACTTATTCAAGTATATTAGCAAGGGGAATGATCGGGTCGTTGCTTCATTTTTTGATAATTTGAAAGGTGGGACTCGTGAAAAGCCAGTGGACGAGATTCTACAATATTACAACTTCAGGTATATTTCTGTATGCGAAGCTGAGTGGCGTATATTTTCATTTGATATTCATAATCGGTACCCTACTATTGAGCGTTTAAATTTTCATCTTCCGAATCAACAATATGTCGTTTATGCTGGCAATGAAGATGTAGTGGATTTGTATGACAAGCCAAGGGTGTGTGAGTCAATGTTCCTTGCATGGATGCATATGAATAATGGTGATGATGATTTTGTAAGGACATTGACATATAATGAGTTCCCATAGCACTATGTATACTAGCGTAGTAATCAAGCTTAGAAACGTAAGGAGAAAGGGTTTGTTATTGGCAGGATAACCCATACGGCAACTTCGTCTGGGGAGTTGTATTTACTTCGTATTCTTCTTAACAAAGTCAGAGGGCCAAAATATTTTGAGGATATTAGAACAGTCAATGGGGTGGTTTACCCAACTTTTAGGGAGGCTTGTTATGCAATGGGGTTACTAGATGATGATAATGAGTTTGTTTCTGCCATCAAGGAGGCTTTAGTTTGGGCGTCTGGGGTTGCATTGCGAAGGATGTTTGTCAGCATGCTTTTATGTTCTTGCTTGAGCCATCCAGACTTTTTTTGGGAAGAGACATCAAAAATTTTGTACGAAGACCTTCTATACATTTCTTGAAACAATCCTTTATCAGGAAGTATATGACATTTTCTTAATTTTTTTAATTTAGACGTGATGTACCTCTTTTATGACAACTTTTCTATTTTTAAGATGTTAGTTGTTTGCTATTTGTTAATTGATATATAATGTATAGGTGTCTTAATAACTAATACGGAGAGGGAGCATGGTGCCTTGATGGAGATATAAATGTTGCTTGAAGAGCATGGGAAGAGTTTGTAAGACTATCTATCTCTTCCGTGTCCACCTACATCTTCTTCATTTGATGTATCAAATAATCTAATTCTACAGGAGTTAAGTTATGATTGATGTTATTTTCTAGAGGAGTCAAGGAGGCTTGTGTCTGATCTAAACATAGAAGAAAAGCAAATTTTTGAAACGGTTATAGCTTCATTGTCTTATGCAATTGGAGTTTTTTTCTTTGTGTATGGTTATGAAGGTAATGGCAAGACATTCTTATAGAATGCAATTATATCAACCATTCGTGCTAGGGGAGATATAGTTCTTCCTATCACTTTGAGCGGGATTGTTGTTACATTATTACCTTTTAGTCGAATAGCTCACTCAAGGTTTTCCATCTCCATTCAAGTTCCTGAGGATTCTATTTGCAACATCAAGCAAAATCCCCTATTAGCAAACTTATTACAACAGACCAAACTGATCATTTGGGATAAAGCTCCTATGGTCCAACGGCATTGTATTGAGGCCTTTGATCAAAGCTTGAGGGATGTTATGCAATACAACCTTCCATTTGGGGAAAAGTGTATTTTGTTGGCAGTGATTTCCGTCAAATCCTTCCTGTGATACCCAAAGGTACATGTGCAGACATTTTTAATGCATGCATTAGTTCTTCATTTTTATGGGACCATTGTAATATATTCCAATTGACCAAAAACATGCAATTGTCTTCATCATCAAATGAAGAGCAACCTGATGAATTGAGGAGGTTTTCTCAGTGGTTGTTGGATATTGGTGATGGGAAGCTAGGTTTGCCAAATGATGGTGTTGTAGAAATTGAAATCCCTGAGAAATTGTTGATTTGTGATTACTCAGATCCAATTCATGCCATTGCATCGGTGACTTATCCAATTTTTTTGGATAATATAGGCAACACTAATTATTTCAATAAAAGGGCCATACTAGCTCCCATAATCGAGGTCGTGAATAAGCTTAATGAACACATGTGTACATTGTTGCGTGGTGATTCTGTTGACTTTTTTATTTGTGGTTCTGTTTGCAAAACTTGCCAAGACCATGGAGGAGTCAAAGATCTGTATACGCCTGAGGTGTTGAACAACATTAATTGCTCAGGTTTACCTATGCATAAGATCTCTCTAAAGGTTGGGACACCTATAATGTTGCTGAGGAACATTGACCAGGCTGCAGGATTATGCAATGACACATGTTTACGTGTGACACAAATAGGACAATCCATGTTAAAGTTAGTTAAGTTGAATGAGTCGAAACCTTCAGACAGTCGTTTTCCTGTTTGAATGAGACCGAGGCAATTCCCCATATCGATTTCATTTTCCATAACAATCAACAAAAGCCAGTGGAAATCATTACGATATGTGGGTATATATTTAATGAAGCCTGTTTTCACACACGGTCAACTGTATGTGGCACTTTCAAGGGTTAGAAGCATGAGCGGTTTGAAAATTTTATTACATGGTGATGTGACGGCTTCTTAAAATTCAACAACTAATGTTGTGTATAAGGAAGTGTTTAGGAATCTATCAAACCTCAACTAATTTTTATGTGTTCAACACTAAGTGTTAAGTTAATTTTCTTTTTTGACCATGCATATTAAGACCCATCAGTATGTAATGTACATTTTTCAATATTTACAAAATTAATGAACACTTTTTTTGTCTACTTCTTATGTTTGGTTTTTTTAAATTTTTTGCTTTTTGAGCATTGCACGGGAGAGTTAATGCTCATTTAAAGTAAATAGAAGGGAGATTGATACATTTTACTTTGAAAAAATATTGTTGTATGCCCGTGTAGTAGAGCTTTCACGTGAGAAATAGATACTCATTCATTTATGTGGCTCCTAAATATATTAGGGTGTTGTTAAAAATAGCATCCAAAGATCTTTATCCCATGTTCGAATAATGTTTCTTATAGGATCGAGTTGACTAATTTTGGGAGATTAATACAGTAAAATAAATAACTTTAAAATATTTATATTTATCATTTTCTTTCAAACTAATTTACCTAAATTATAAGTTAATATATAATCTGATGATATACATAAGTATTTTAAAGACATAATTTAATATATATTATAATTAAGTAATTTATTTAGTTTCTTTAATTTTTCCAAAATAGTCATCTAGGTCTTATATTAAAGATCAAAGGTAGGATGTAATTTATATTAGGCTTAGCTTCCTATTTGTTATAAAAAGGGTTAAGGTTCAATTTTGCCTCAGAAATTTTTGCCTATGAGTGGTGGGTATCCGAAAATTTTTTGATAAGCAATTTTATCCCATAAATCTTACAATAGGAGCAATGTCACCCTACCACTTAGAAAAGTTAATTTAGACTGTTAGGTTGACTAATATGATACACTCAGTGCATCTACCTCATCATCCTCAGCCAGCTTATCATCAATTGAAAAGTAATATGGATATCCGGTACATAAATATGTAGGCAACAAGCTTGGCAAAGAAAAGGCAAAGTGCAAAGATTATTACTCCTATACATGCTTGGTTATTTCTCCTATATACATGCTTCAATAATCCCAATACTATTTCTACTCATCGAAAAGGAAGAAACCAAACAATAATTGATGAGAATGCAAAAAGTATGATAATAGAGCTATACTTGCTTTTCTCCAATTTTGCTACTGAATGTGTAAAAATATTTCTAGGCTACCTACTTATTTCTTCTCCAATATCAGCCTCTTCTTCACCAAGTCATTTCAAAAAATGCATAAGACCATTTGAGTTGGATGCTTCTCACCGATGAACGTTTTCTCCTATACTACTTCCTTTCATCCAAAAATAACGTCATCCGATTTGGATCTCTAAGCCACCTTCTGAACCAGAACCATGATGTCCCTTGTCATTCTTGAAATCGGCATTCTTGAACCTATCAACACCACCACAAATTTGAAGATTTGAATCACCCTGAAGAGAAAATGATGAAAGAATCGTCCCCAAAAATTTGTCTAATTTTTCTACACTGTTTTGGATGATTAGGTGGATGAGATGGCATATTGAGTTCAAGTGGAGCGCCAAGTGTTCCCCATGGTCAAATAAAACAAATTTAATGGTCAAAGTTAACACCTTTTAATGATGGAGTTAACATTGCTCTTATTTTAACACTTACGGGGTAAAATTGTTCACCAAAAAACTTCTAAATACCCACCGCTCTTATGCAAAAAATTTTGGGGAAAAATTAAACATTAACCCTTATAAAAAAGAAGTGATAAATTCATATGTGTGTATAATAATTTATATAAGGGTTAAGGTGTTATAAAAAAAGAAGTGATAAATTCATATGATTCTCATGTTCGTCCCTTTTTCTCCCTACCCATGTGTTATAACTCTCCTAAATGTTTAATCTCCAATGAGTATCATTTAAAATCCAAACTTGGTGTTATTTCCATTGGGTATAATCTCTAATTAGTATGCTTCAAAGTCCGACCTTGAGGCTTTTTCCTTTGAGTGGAAAAGAAGAAGAATATGAAACAAGGGATTAAGCAACTGGATATATTGGGATATAAACCATGTTTGGGTTTCAACAAAGAGTTTAGGAGATAAAGTGATAGGATTGTGAAGGAAAAGAGAAGGTATTTGATGATTGTGGTTGCTGCCTTGCTGGAGGATTGAATCAAGAAAGGGTGAATCGAGAGGTTGGAAGAGAGAGGGTGTTTTTCTGAATTGAGGGGCATTTTAGTATTTTCATAGTATATGTAACTTCAGTTAAGGTATTTTAACGATATTGGTATTTTTGGTTGATTTTGTAAGTTCATGAATACTTTTACACCTCCAAAAAATATTTGGTGTTGGGCGCACTTTTGACAAAAACTCATAAATATTTTTTCACATTAACCATTTATATAACAAGTCTATGATATACAAAATGGGTATGTGTACGTAGGTCTCTCCATTTATTTTTTCCTCAACTTCACACTTTAACCTTTTGATCAAATTTTGAATGGGTTGGATTTATCGTTCTATAAATTTTTTTTGTAAAATGTGAAATTATGAAATAAATAAGAGATAATTAATCTGCAGGTCCTTATTATTTTCAACCTATTAGGTCCTTGTAGATAATTTTGGATTTTAATTTATTAATTTAATTTAATTTAAATTTAAATAAAAGAATAATATTAAAATATAATTTATGAATAATAAATTTAAATTAATAATTATATAATTCAAAAAATAATTAATATAAATAATTAGTAATTAGTAATTAATTAATTAATTATAATTCTATTCTATTTTAAGAAAACTTTATGATTATAATTCAATTCTTATCATTATAAAAATAAATAAAATTAGAATTAAAAATAAATAATTTAGAGGGATAATTAATATGCAGATCCTGATAGTTTCAACTATTTTTTAATTCTATCCCTATGGTTTTCTTTTTTCTTTTTATAAAGTCTTTATACTTTCACGTATTTTTAATCAGGTCATTCAAGATATTTTTAGATTTTAATTTATTAATTTAATTGAAATTTAAATAAATGAATTATACGTTGAAAAAAAATAAATGAATTATATTAAAATATAATTTATTAATAATAAATTTAAACTAATAATTATATAATTAATATAATTAATTATTAATTAATTAACTATAATTCTATTATATTTTAAGAAAAATTTATGATTATATTCAATTTTTATAATTATAAAAATAAATAAAAATATAATTTAAAAGTAAATAATTTAAATATATATTTAATTAAAAAATTATGAAGAATATTTAAATAATTCATAAGAAAGAATGTTAAAATAAAAATATCATGATAATTTATTGTTTATAGAATATTAGTATTTATGGAAAAAATTTTAATAATCTATAAAAAGTAATAATATTTAGGAATATTATATTTTATATTTATACAAAAATATTATTATAATTTATTGAATAAATAATTAAAAAAGAGTACAAGGACCTAATTGAAAATTGATTGAAACTGTAAGGACCTGCAGATTAGTTATCTCAATAAATAAATAAATTCAAATTGTGAAAGTTTAATCTAAATAATCTGTACTATAATTAATCAAAATAAAAAATATTTGTTAAGATGTTAAATCCTAGCTAACAATTCAAAATTTGATCTAATTGTTGAGAATTTGATATGGGATGTGACGAAGTGAAGGGGAAAATATACAAAGAGAAGCCAAGTTGGTGTATTCAATCAATTTAGTTGACCAGTTAAGTACTATAGTTTATTTGATTTTAAAATATATTAGTTTATTTAATAACTGTTTTATCATATTATTACAACTAAATTTAATTTAATTTTCAATAATACAGTTGATTGTATTGTTCTCTGTGAGTAATCTCAAATTATTAGTCATAATATTAGGTTTTTAATTAATATTCAATTTAAAATAAAATTTCTAGCAAGCCAAATAGTATAATTAATCAAAATTATACCATCTAAATAAACAGGCTTACCACCTAAAGTTAAATATATTACACACACATATATATTTGCCAACCACCTAAAGTTGCATATTAGTGTTACAATTTGTAATAAAATATACGATTTTAATATAATTAGGATGTATTCTAATTATTCATCGTTTAAGTGTTTTTTTTTTCAACGTTTAACTGTGTTCCTTGCCTGTTAAAACTAAAATCAATAGAAAAAAAAAGGTACCAGTATTATTTAACCAACAAGATGTTGGTTAAAATGGTAAGTAGTTTTACTCCATAAGAAGGAGAACAAAAGTTTAAATCTTGAGAAATGCATTTGTTGGGAGGACTTTTTCCTGATATTATCATTTGTTACTCGGTTCGGGGTTCGTGGCTGCCCCTCTCTACACATGTGTCTTTTATGATATTTAAACTCAAGACCTAAAACTATCTAATAGAACCTTATACCACTAGACCAGTTTTGTCTGACAGGGATTGACTTATATTTCTTTAGAGTAACAAGTGTTTTGATTTTCAAAAGGAAGAAGCCTTTTTTTTTTTGGGCTTGGAATATGATACTGTGAAAGGTAGTATTCCCAGATTTTTTCCACAAAGATTCAGCAGCTAATTGTGCTTAATTATCGTTCTACAGGTCATACCACACAGTCCAATGAATAGGAGGGACCTCAACAGCCTTATTTTTGCCGACATTAATTCTCACTTTTGTACAACACACATTAATTCCATGGTGCCTTTCAACCTTTCATAACAAACTATTCACGTCTTAGTTTAATAAAAATATATATCTGGTACTCTAACTTTATATAATGTTTTAATTTGATCATTTAATTTTAAAAAATGTCATTTTAGTTCTTTAATTCTAACATCGTTAGTTCCTAATAATGATTTTTATAATCATTATTATTTTGAAAATTAAACTTTACATGCTAGCATTTGATAATATTTTGTCAACATTAAAACTTCAATATCATCATTTTTTATAATGATTGTTAGCCAGTTAGGGATAAAGGATTGGAAAAACTATTTTTAAAGTTCATGGACAAAACTAAAACTTTATGTAAAGTTAAAGGACTAAAAGTATATTTATGCCTTTAATAAATTTGCTTTTCAAAGGGGAAAAAACAATTGACGTCTAGTTTTACCCATAGACTCTCTTTTATTATGAATATAGGAGCGAGATAACTAACTTTTAAACATTGAGGAAAAATTAGTTGAGTTACCTATTTATAAGAAATATACATAGGCTTTCCTAATATATCTCTTTTTTATTTGATCTAGGGTTTTCCTTATGAAGCAAAGGGTTTTTGCATCTCTTAACAAGTGCACTTCTTAGAATTAGAACTTGTGTCCATCTTCATACGGGGTGAGATCGCTTACCATATCAACTAACAACTTATGCTACGTTTGGTACATTAGAATTGAAGATAGGGAAGTGGAAGTGAAGGTGGAATTCTAAAAATAGAATGTTTGGTACACTAGAATCCACTTCCACCAGGAACTCACTTCCATCAAAAATTATGGAAGTGACTTCCATCCACCCACCCGAGGAACTGAATTCCACTTCCATGGAGTTGGGATCATGTCTATTTTACCCCTTTCCATTTCAGCCCAACTCTCATCCTCCCTCCCTCCACAGTATTCTATCGAAAATGACGGTGATGATCCTCCACAGCAACGGTGGCAATTGTCCTTAGCCTTCGACAGAGACGACAACCCTTCTCCACTAGTGACGGCGGCAAACGCATTTTTCGTCCTCTAGCGACAAATGCATCTTCATCCTCCTCTCCTTCAGCGAATGTGTTTCATCGCCTCAATCCGCCATCGCATTAGAGATTCAAAATTCTGGAAAAAGGAAAAAGAAAGTCGCATCAGAGATTTAAAATTCAAAGCCTTTGTCTTCTTCTCCATCGCCTCGATCCACCGTCACTGATGCACACGCCTAAGATTCAGGTCGCTGGTGTGGGTTTTATAATTGTTGTAATATTCTTCTTCCCCCCTCTGCTTGGAATGACTTTGCCTTATGTATGGTGGGTTTGAATGTTTGATTGATTCAGATCTGCCTCCCCAGTCTGAACCTTACTAGCCTCTGCTTGCAAGATTCATATATGCCTCCCCTGCTTCTTCCTTCCCATTCAATGTTTGACTAATTATTGATGAATATTTGATTGATTGTTTGTTTGATTCTTCTCAACCTTCTTAGATCTACCCCATTTGATTTATGATCGATCACAAATTTGCCAATGGTGATGTACAATGGGTGTAGAATTTTTTTGGCTGAAGGGCATTTTTGTATTTTTAAATTATAAATACATTTTTAAATTATAAATTATGTCTCATTTCCATCATTATACCAAGCATGTTTTAAAACTCACTTCCACATCAATTTCCACCTCCACTTCTACTTCTATTTCCATTTCCACTTCCAACCAAAACCCTTCCATTATACCAAACGAGGAATTATTGGTTTATGTTGCAATCAAAACTACTCCATATGAAGACTCTTTTTTAATGTGTAATTAATTATGATAATTTGGAAAACAATTATAAATTTGAGAGAGCAAATGAATTAGAATCTTACATTTAAAGTTTAGAGTTTAAAACCAAAATAAACCTCTCAATTAATTTATAAATTTATGATTGGTGGAAGTACTTGAATTCGTGCCAAGTTAGACTTTAGTTGAAAGGAATTTTATAGGATGCCATTTTTCATTCCATAGAACTTGAATTTAATTAAGGGTTTGCTTTTAAAAATATTGAGCCCCTTATGAAATCAAATTGTAATTTTAGTTAGGATCCTCTTTTTCGTATTTAAACACTAGTTTTTTTTAATAGGGCTATGCTTATTTTTTTTCCAAGGCCATACTCGGATGATATAATAACTTCAAATTTTCTTAAGTATTATAATTATTTTCCTAACATTTAAACACCAATTAAATATATAACATGTATTTTTTGATGAAATAAATATTTAAAAGATGCTACTGCTACTTCGTAGAACACTCCTTCGTCAACTTTTGCGTGAAAAACTGTATTTTTTTCTACATTTTATCACATTGTTTCTGGAGCTTTTCATACTTTTCTTTCCTGTTATTTCTTCGAGGTTGTCACTAACCATAATATTTTGTCTTGGTTAATCTAAAGCCGGCACCCCTAATAAGACCGGGATAGTCAAGCCCCAATATCTTAGCCAATACGTCCTTATTTGCAGAAAGGCAACCCTTCCTATGCTGTAACTTCCTGGGTCATGACTTGCTGTGTATTTAACAATAATGTTAGTATACTAGTGCAACATAATATATTTAACATCAGTTAAAAGTGTATTATCGCTACAATATATAGGGTGTAGTAGAAATTGGAGTAGCGGAAACTACTACCATTCAGCCGACCACATCACCTCTGTCCTTACCAACTCATCTCCAAGGTGTGATACCTCATTTCCTATAGCCTCAGATGAGTGTAAAAGAGTAGCAAAATCATTTGTGAAACCAGGATCAGGTCTCGGATTAAGCAATTTTAGAAAAATGTTCACAATTCCCTAAATCTATCTCAGGATTTGAACCTGGAATTGAGAGGGGTTTTTGGGAGTAATAAAAATTTTCTCAAACATTTTCACAAACATTCACTAACTCAGTCTCACCAGTTCTTCTTTTCATTCTATCAGAGTTTGCGGGCGATTCTCTGCTTAGTTTTCACGTTTCATACCTTAGTTAAGTTTCGTTAGCGATCGGAAGCGTAATAAAGCTAAATTGTTCCTCTCCTAGTCTACCGATATTAACAGTTTCACTAGTACATCATGTTAAAGTTACAGGCTATTTATAATGTATACAGATCCAAAATATCTAAGTACAAGAAACAGACAACCAACAAAACTATAATCTTCCGCGTTCCAGCCTCTAGCCGTATGCATTTACCTTATTCTTGCCACTTGAGCTATCTCCCTGAACTGTAGATGGTTTATGAAAAAAAGTGAAATTCAAAAGAATCTCAGTAGTAACAGTGTGCCAATCATACAGAAATAACATCACAAAGCATGCTACACTGTCATCATACAACATAATTATTACAACAACATTCAGTGCATTACATGCAGTTCATAAACAACCATAGCGCTAGGTATATTAAAGGCCCTGAGGGATACGAGCGCAATAGGCCCCGGGCACCAACTCGTGCATTACAGAACGCTATTGGCCCAAGCGTCCACCCATGCAGAAAGGCCCCAGGCAACCACTCCGCATAACTAGAATGTGTCAGAAAATTCATGATGATTTCACACAACATACAATGTATATTATAAATGTACGAAAGATAAGTTACTACCTAGTCGTTTCCTTTGAGTAATACCCAACTGTTTCTTTGAGCTCGGGCAAGTTCTAGTTCCTATCAAAATTAGAGTTACAAGTAACTGGTTGTTACTTGCACTATTACTTCCTTTAAATCAAATTATGTTGGTTATCTAAAGCTATAATAGCTTCTGCATAATACAATTTTGTACAGTGCAATTTCACTATTTTCCATAAACAGACAGATTTTTCAGTTAACTTTGGAAATTCATGATTAATTCTAAAAAAATTCAATTTGACTGATTCTAAAGCATAAATTAAGATCTATCAATTTAAATTTGAGGAAAAATAGTTAGGTGTTCCCAATGTAGACAAATAATTCCCAAAAATTTGTTAAAAACTACTGTTCCAGATTGCTTTTCAGAAATCAGGAATAACTTCAAAAATTCACCATTAATTCTAGGGAACTCCAAATCAAGTGGTTATAATTTTTATGTAAATATATTTCAGTATAATTTCATATAAAAATACTAAATTATAGCTATCATAGCCACAACATTCCCAGAATATTTCCAAACTCACCTTGTTCCAGATTACATTCCATAAACAGGGCCTGATTAAAAAATTCATATATCTCAATGTAATTGTCCAAAAATTACAAAATATCTATAAAATTAAATATCTATGTCTATAATTTAATTCTAGAAATTTTTAGAATTTTTAGACAAGTTTTACCCCTTGAATTATCACGCACAATAACAGTGCTTCAGACTGGGCAGATTAACACTATGAACAATCTTACTTCATAAATTTTCAAATTCATATACAAGCATCCAAAAATTATGAACACTTGTATACTTACAAAATTTTTCCTTATAAAGTCATTGGAATCATCAAAATTACCAAATTCCTTCATGTTCATCATGTCACAGTATAGGCAGAAAATTGAGATTCTCAGAAAAAGTTTGTTGTTTTCTCATTTTCTCATGCTTAATCACTTCCTTGCTACTCCTAATCAAATAATTAGCTATTTAAACACTCATTAAAAATTATTAGAAGCAGTTTGAGCATTAGGATCCCTTAGGGTTTCATCATCCAATCTTCACAAAACAATCAATTTCAAGCCAACACAACAACAACAACAACAATAAAGGTATAAGGAAGCAAGATCTTGAAGTTTACCTTTGATTTTTGTGGTTTCTCTCTCTAAAACGTCTCAGCCCTCTCTCTCTACACCTTTGATTTAGCTTCCTAATCATGGTTTTTAAGGAGGAGAAGAGGTTAGTAGAGGTTCCTACATGATTTGGAAGCTTAAACCTTAAGATCACAAGCTCCTTACCTTAGATTGATGGAAACTCTAGCTCTTGTCTTCTTCTTTCTTCACTCTTGTTCTCAAGCTCTCTCTCTCTCTCGTAAAGCTGCTTGGATGAGAATGAATGGAGAAAGATGGAGAGATTAATAACTTAATGTATGGTCATAGTTACTTTACAAGTGGTAAGTTTTCATTAGTCACTATTTTTTTTTCTTTTCCTCTTACTTTAATATCACCATATACATATATATTCCTCTTGCTATTTCCATCAAAAATTGCATGAGAAATGAGAGGAATAATATTGATCTTGAATTATCCCATAATATCATCTTATAATTTGTTGACCAAAGCCTTTGACTTTTGACTATTTGACTTTTCTTGATAATAATTCACCAAAATTGGCTCATTAATTACCAAGTAACTATTTCTCTCTTTTAATTCTCATTTAACTGAAATTATTGGAAATATTAGGGAAAAATAATTATTTCTCATTCTATGGCAAAGTTACCATTTTACCCTTACGTTTTTATGATTTATCGAAATAAATCATTTCTTGCTCTTTTCCTTTGGTTTGGTCTTATTTTTGACACTTGAATGAAACCATTATTTGTGTCATTTTATGCTCAAATTTTGGTTACAATATTAGGCCTTTAAGTGGACATTATTCGCCTCTTTGTGTCATTTCTTAGCCGAATTATGTGTAACCGACGATTAAAATATTTCTGTAAATTTTATATGCACCACAATTCACCATTTTATTTCACTAAATATCTCAAATATACAAATAAGGAATATTGGTGAAAAAGTGGGGTATTACACAAGGCGTCATGTATGCACCCCACCTCATGTCCATGCTAGCGCCTTGTCTAAGTTATAAATTGGATGCATTTTGTGACAAAGGGAGGATTTAAACTCTTGACTTCACAAACATGGTGATATGCCTTTGCCAGTTGAGCTGTAATGAACTTGCACTCTTTGTTTACATAATTAAATACACACACACACATATTATTTCAATCATCAAAATAAACATACTATTTATATTCGAGAAATATATATGTGTGTATGTGTATATGTATATATACAATTTGTGTAGTACACACACACACACATATTAGATATTTATTTTTAAATTTCTTATTTCATGTAAGCATTTATTAATAATAAATATATTATTTATTAAGAAGTAAAAAAAATATTTTATAAGGTAATATTTATATTATATATTTTTATTTTAATTTGTATTTAATATTTATATATTTTTATTTATATATAATATTCTTGAAAAAATAACATATTTTAATAAAAAAATAAGCAACAATAATTTTTATATATTTATTTTATTATAATTTTTATAATACAATCTATTGGAAATAACTGACAGAAAAAATTAAGTCCCTAACTTCATTTTCTTTATAGTGAAATGACATATATTACAACGTTGGTTAATAAGAACCTGACACAATAAATTAATAAATGTATTACAATATCAGACCCAAATACAACTGATGTCATAATAGAAGGTAATTATTTAATTGAATATGATATATATTCTTGTCTAAACTGATGCCATATTTGCATATTATAGCGACATTTATAATCATAATTGACACTATATTGCGAATATTTTTTTTTCAAACACCTTAAATTTATATAGTCCATCATTTGAGAACCTACTTCATATGTGACTAATTAATATACAATTATAAAAATTTCTAACATAAAAAAGGGTCATTTTAATGTAACTATAATATTGTTATTTTTAAAACTTTGTTTCCATATTAAAATTTTCAATTGTTATATTTAAAATATATATTTATTTTTCAATATATATATAACAGAAAAATTTCAAAACTTAATTTAAATCCTTTTACTTAACTACGGCGTCTGGTGCTTATTAAACCGATGCTATAAATGCTAATATGGCATCTGTTTGAAGTGCACCTGATACAAAAATATCATAAATCTAATTATAGCATCGGGTGCTTATACAATTGATGCCATAAGGTAAATTATGGCATCAGGTATACTTAAAACAGAAGTAAAAATACATCATATTCATTATCGCTTCTGTTCTTCAAGTAACTGATACGAAATAATGTCGTTAAATTAATATTTTACACTAGTGGTATTGATAGTTAATTGAAGACATTACTTTCATGAATAGGGAACTAATATAACACTTATCATTTTATCGATGACCTTATTCACCTGAGGATTATTATAAGAGTTATATTTATTTTTCCTTGCCACCGACCAAAGTTCATGATGGGGAGATCTACTACTATCCCCACTCTCGATAACCAACTTTTCAGCAATCCGAGTCTATCCCATTCGCCCTCCCTTGTAGGGATACTTATTGTTCTTCACCCTCTTCCTATTCACCAGGCTTAATTCCTATGAAAACACACAATAATCAAGTTAATATTAAACAGATACATGCAGGTCTTATGAATTGCGAATAACAATTACCTAGAATGTCAGGTTGCGACGTGAGATAACAAAATTTCTCCAATCATCCAGTTTGATGGTGGACCAAAGATCCACAGGAACTTATGTCTTATCAGCCTCTCTAGGATTCTATAAATACATCTTCACCAATACATGTCAAAATGTGCGTAGTGATTGGCTAGCCTACTTGATGACAAATTCCCTGATGTGATTTACATCTATATGATATGCAAACAACAAAGCACACAATTCAAGTTAACATTTTTTTACAAGTACATAGCAAGTAATTAGCAAGCATATATACCTTACTCTGACATTATCCCAGATAACTTCTGCTTAATCTTCCTAAAAACATTGGAAAAGAAGGATTATAAAATTTTAATAAAGAGAATATATAAGATAAAATAGTAAAAAATATGAATTAAAATATTTTAAAACCACTTCTTCTTCTTCTTTTTTAAATCCAACTAAAAAATATTTTCCCTCTCATTCCTTCATATCAAATAAGCCCTATTATAGGGATTAGAAGGAGTATTTTTGTCTAAAAGCTAATAATTATTTTTTTTGGCAAACGTGGGGTAATGATGAATGAATATAGGGATAAGATGCAAATCTAACAATAAAGTATTGACATAAATGTATATAGCACCATAATTTTTTAAGTGTAAAAGTGTACACAAACATTTAAGAGAGGAGAAAATATAACAAATATATTAACTACATCTAATGCCCGTTCTTTATTTCTTGGTGGGGCCCACACTAAGTAAAATGAGAGAGATAAAGAAGCAAGAGGACCAGAGGGGTTATCTAAGGAATCCACATTCCCTACTCATCCAAAAGATGAGCAAGTAATGCTTATCCCCCAATTTTGGTGGTTTTTATTTTTTTATTTTTTGAAAAAAATACTCCATACACTAAAATTTAATTAGCTTATGATATTGGGTGCTACTTGAAAAATATTTCAGGATACTGGTGTTGTAGGAATAATATTTCTGAATGCAAAACTAGAAATTAATTAATTTAAAATATCGGGTGGCAAAAATATTTCAAAGTGTAGGATACAATTTAATCCAAATAAATTAGAATACATAAAAAGATAAAAAAAATTTAAAAATGGCGCCACCCCAAAATTGGGGGGATGAGCATGCCGTGTTTTTCATGAGGATCCTAATCTAAGCTTGTGCCAAGTGTTCATCAATGGCCAAATCTGAGAGCCCCACGTGTCCTTCCCTCCCTTCCATGTCACTCAGTCTTACCAGAATAATCCAACTAGCCAGCATCCTAATCTACACACACCGTCTTCTTTATCCCCCTCTCTCTCAAACGATTTTTCCCTTCTACAACTCTCTCCCCTTCTTCCCCAGTTTGTTTTTCTATTACTTTTCACATCACTAATAATAATACTTGAATAAGTTTATTATTGTCTTCTTCATTCTATCTTCTTTTCCTTTCCTCTAATTTTTTTAATCACTTATTGCAAAAAGTCCAAACTCTATCCCCGCCTAGCCATGGCTCCTTCGATATGTTGCAACAACTAGAAAACTCCCTTCACAGTCATAATTACAGGCCCTCAGTGTACTACCATACAAATTTGAATAATCTCACACCAGCTAAGTTAAACTGATACAAGTCACTGATTGAAATGCTAATTATCAATTTACCTCACATAGATATGAAAAATTGGAGCTGATGATGCCAATATGGTCATTCTTCAATTTTTTGCTTCTCTGTTATTTGTCCTAATGCTCTTAATGCAACTATATGTTGGTTGAAAGTGTATATATATATAATAAGGCGAGCTTGATGGCGTTGCCGATACTGGCTAGTCAATATAGCTTGGCAATGCTTGGTAGAGGAAGCTTCTGTGCTCTTGAGGAAGACTCTCCTATGTCGAATTCTCTCATGGCCATCATCAAATGGTTATAAGCTAACCAGAGGAGGCATTCGAATAGCTTTAATTTGTTTCAGATGCAGAATCGATTGTAGATAGGGTTGGAAACAGGCCAAGCAGCTTATCAGGAGCCTAGGCCAGGCCTATTTAAAAAAGGCTTAGGCTTAGGCCTTTTAAAAAGCATGTTTTTCTTAACAGGCTAGGCCCAGGCTCACTGAAAAGCCTTTTAAGCTTATCAGACCGACCTGGGCCTGTTATTGTTTTTAAGCCTAAGTATTTTTTTTATACCTAGCCTTCTTTTTAGGCCTGAATATATAAGCCTATTATGGTTTTTTTGGCTATTAGTTAGTGTTGGTCTATATGGTAAAAATAAATTCTATGTTTAGGTTTTTCTTTTATCTCCCAGGAGTCACATACCGACATTTACTACCATTGCTCCATCAAGATCACTTTCTTTATTCCACTATCTTTCTATCAAGATCGCCGCCTCCTCCTCCTTCTTTTTAGCTTTTGTTTGTTTTTATTTTGTCATCTTGATCCTTCTATGGGGTGGGGAAGTTGACTTTTCTTGATCTTTCTATGGGTGGGGAATAGTCTTGCCTTTCAGTACTGATGCTATCGCTATGGAAGGATTCACTAATCTTTTGCTTAATATTAACTCCAATGACCGGAGTTTTTTGGAGGAGGGTAAAGGAGAGTCTAACAAATCTAGAGCCATTGATGTTCTTCATATCATTATAACTACCAAGCTATTCATCAATCTTTTGTTTAATACTAACTTTGATGAAAGAAGTTTGTTGGAGGATGGTGTAATACCCCACTTTTTCACCAATATTTCGTACATGTATATTTTTGATATTTAGTGGAATAAAATGGTGAATTTTGATATGTATGAATTTATGAAAAAATGGAAATTTCCGGTTACATATAATTTGGTCAAATAAGGACACAAAAAGGCAATTAATGTCCACTTAAAGGCCTACTATTGTAACCAAAATTTGAGAATTAAATGACATGAATGGTAGCCTCATTTAAGTGTCAGAATGGGGTTAAACCAATGAAAATGAGTAAGAAATGATTTATTACGTTGAATCATAAAATATAGGGGCAAAACGGTAATTTTTCCATAAAGTGGGAAATAATTATTTTTCCCTAATATTCCCAATAATTTCAGTTAAATGGGAATTAAAAATAGAAAATGGCTACTTGATAATTAATAAGCCTATTTTGGTGAATTATTATCAAGAAATGTCAAATAGTCAAAAGTCAAAGGACAAAAAGTCAACCTATTGCAAGATATCAATAGAATAGTGCATTATCAATATATACTCCCCTATTTCTCATGCATATTCAGCTGGAAAGAAGAGAGAGTGAAGGGCAATGGAATTAAATAAATAAATTACATTTTTGGACCAAGAGCAAGTTGCCACTTGCTATACACTTTGATTTAATTAATTATATTATCAATTCTCTTCATCTCCTCAGCTCATTCTCAACCGAAACTAAATCAGAAAGAGTGAGAGAGAGATGAGACGGTGAAGCATACAAGGGATCTAGGATTCTCTTGGATTAAAGGTAAGAAAGTTGTTACCTTGTGTCTTAAGCTTTCTAACCCCTTCATAACCTCTCTTACTGATCTCTCCTCCTTTGAATCCATAGTTTTGAAGCTGAATCAAGAGTTGTGGAGAGAGAGACATAAACCTGTAGAGAGAGAAAGTGCTGGAAATCAAGAGGTAACTTTACAAACTTGTTCCTCTTGCTTGATTGATGCTATTAGAGTTGTTCTTGGCTTGGTTTTGGTTGTTTTGGTAAGAGTTATCTCATGAAACCTAAGAGACCTTAATGTTCAAGTCTCTCCAAATCAATTCCAATGAATGTCTAAATAGCTAATAGTGTGATTATAAGTAGAAAGGAAGTGATTAGGCAAGAAAAAAACGAGAAATCGACACAACTTTCTAGGAATCATATGGGATTGCCCTGTGTTGGATGTAGTAAAAGGAGTAGGAATTTGATAATTTTGATGCTTCCATTGGGTTTAGGAGGCAAAATTTTGTGGGTCTATGTTGATGATAAAGTGAGAAAAAGCCCCAGAATGTGAAATGACCAATTACCCCTTAAAAGCCTTAAATAAGGGATGTTAAGGGCATTTTTGTCATTTGAACCTGATTTTGACCAGTTGGAAGTCAAAAATGGATTTTACTCATGAAATTGTATAGGATTGGTCCAAGTCATAAATCTAGTAAAGTATAGTGAGACCGGGTCTTAAGGGGCATTTTGGTAATTTAGCACTATTAGGCTAAGTTAACCAATACTATGAATTTGGAATTGTGCATGAATGAGTAATGACTCATTTACGGTGTATTCGAGATTTCAAGACTTAGTAGTTGTCCGAAACTCAAGACTTGCCCGAGCTTAAAAAGGTGGAAGGGAGTTGCTAGAGAAAAGCAACCAGATAGTAACTTATCTTTCATATGTTATAGTATGCATTAAATGATTTTTTTATTCATAAAAAATTTTCTGACGTATTTTGAATATGCGAGGTGGTCGCCCGGGGCTTTTTTTTGCACGGGTGGACTCTCAGGCCAATATAACGATCACCGATGCACGAGCGGATCCCGAGGCCTATTGCACGGGTATCTCTCGAGGCCTTATAGTATATCTAGCGCTACGATAGTTTACGAGTTTCATGTGATGCATGATTGCTGCTGTGATGATTCTGATGAATGATATTTGTTTAGCATGCCTTGTAATGTTATAACTGTATGATTCATATACGTTACTACTGAGATTCTTTTGAATCTCACTCTTTTTCAAAAACCCACTTTCAATACAGAGAGAAAGCTCGAGGGGCAAGCGAAAGGTAAATGTGGATGACTAAGGGTCTATTTGGTTTGAGGGGAATGGAGGGGAGGGGAGGGATTTTGCTTCCTTCTCTTTGATTGGCATTGGAAATATTGGAGGAGGGGAGGGAAATGTTTTTAAAATTTTCCCTCACCTCCCCTCTAAACTCTTCCCCCCCAAATTAGGGGGATTTGGAGGGGAGGGGCAAAATTATGCCAAGTTGTGACTATTTTGCCCTTACTTGTTTTAAATATTCCCAAATTGCCTAAACCTCTTTTCAATATTTATTATTATAATAATATTTTATAAAATAATAATAAATATATTTGAATATTATAATATTTATAAATACAACTATAATTATAAATATAATCCCTTAAACCTACAAATATTATAATTATAAAATTATAATGATGTAATTATAATTAGAAGGGTAAATTTGTCCAGCTTAAAATATTTTCCCTCCCCTCCCCTTCCAAACCAAACAAGGTAACATTAAAATCCCTCCCCTCCCCTCCCCTCTCATTAATCCAAATGAGGTAATATGAAAATCCCTCACATCCTCGCCCCTCTCCTCCCCTCCGTCCAACCAAACAAACCCTAAAGGTTGGAAGGCTGAAGACTTTAGTCATTTTGGTGTATCTGATTCCATATGTGTTTTTGGATATTTTGAGTTTTATATAGTGAATATGTTCATGTAAACATGGCAACAATGTAAAAGTAGCTAATGAATGAATGATAGATAATGTGTGTTATGCTTCCCATCGCTAACGAAATGCAATTAAGATAAACGCTTGCTGACTCTAATAAATGAATATAAAGAAAGAACCGGTGAGACTAAATGAGATTGTGAAAATGGTTTGTGAAAATTTTACTACACTCTCAACCCTAGATTCAACTCTTGAGTTGAGGGTGGGAAATTTGCAAATATTTTCGAAAGTTGGGTAGCCGGGTTTGAATTATAGTCTCCCGAATGATTTCACTACTCTTTTATACTCATCATAGGTCATAGGAAATAAGGTATCACATTTTTGGTAACAGAGCGTTGGTTCTGGCAATGATGGACTTTGCTGGAATTTTCTGTTTATGATTGCAAGGTTCTAGCTTCCTTTAGCAGCTTTAGGATAGGAAGCATAAGGTATGAGAGTATATGAGAATGATGTTAAGAATGATGACAAGGGAGAAATCATGGATTAGTTAGCATATGAGAGTATTTGAAGTGTTTGTTGAAGTGATCTAGCTTGGGAACGGCTGATGAACTTAAGTTTAGCAAGGAAAACTCGAGTGTTGTACAGGCAGAACTCGAGTTCATGCAAAAGAATTCGAGTGCATAAGGCATTTTTCAACTTATCAGGTGGTTTTGGGCAAGAACTCGCGGGAGTTCAAAAGTGGAACTTGAGTTCATGCCTTTCATTTCCAATTTCAAGATTCTTGGATAGAAACTCTCATGGGAAAACTCGAGTGCAAGTTGTCTCAGAACTCGAGTGTGACCACTTGAACTTGAGTGCACATCGTTTTTTAGGAATTTGATTGTCTCTGGGAAAAACTCTCTTGACATCACTTCCTGAACTCAAGTACATTTACAATTGAGAACTCGAGTGTGATATTGTGAACTCGAGTGTATGCTTACTGCTTGCAGTTCTAAGATTCTCGGGTATAAACTCGTTCCCCAAAACTCACAGGACTCGAGCATAGTGCCTACTTAGGACTCGAGTGCAATGCTTGTCGCGGTAATCTGAATGTTTTCTGGAATGAACTCTTATTCCAAAACTCTTCAGACTCGAGTGTATATCCTTTAAGGACTCGAGTGTATCCTTAGGAAGTCGAGTGTGATTCTTTCTGCCGTGATTAATCTGAGTGTTAGTTGGGTCTCGGTGATAGACCAACTGGACTTAAGTGTGACTTTGCAGGACTCGATTTTCTAGCCAGAACTCGAGTTCATGCACCCAAACTCAAGTGCAGTGGTAACTTTTCAGAATGTGTGAATATGCCTTTGTGTGATGTTTTCTTTAGAAACTTTAACACATTGTGCCTTGCTTAACTTGATCATTTCCTTGCAGAATATCTCATCACCATTTGGTTATCATCGAAATATGGATTTTGACCTAGTGGTGTACAGAAAGGCAGGAATGACAAGGGTAAGGCGTACTACTCGGAAGGGTGTTCCAGTGCCTATCACTATCAAGACTAGAAATGGGTCGGATAGTAAAAGGAAAAGGAGTAGATCACCCTTACTTCCATCGATTAACAAGCCTCTACCAGAGGAGCAGATACCAGAAGGTGAGGCTTATATAGTCATTAACAGAGGAGGACCTGGACATAGACCAAAGATTGTTCGTATACGCAGAAAGAGTGTCAAGTATCCGGTGTTCTATGGTCCTATTGCTAGAGATGAAGCAACTATTATGGATACAGACAACTTAGAGTCAGATGACAGTGTACTGCACTCGGACTCAGATAAAGAGTCAAATGCTCCAGTGGAGAAATTAGCTTTTGACCCGCATCCGGATCATGAACTTTGGGAGAAATTGAAGGATTTGTATTTGACATCCTTCAATAATTTTGTCACCCCAACAACACAGTATACATCGTTCTTGAACTCAATATAGAAGTTGTACGAGCAAAGAGAGGAGCTTGGGCTAATGATGGCTGATAATGTGTGGATTCGGACTATGTTAGCTCATTTTCCTGATTTCACCTCTTGGATCAAGAAGAAGAACAAGATCGTATTTATAGGTCCTTTTGAGTTTATGCCTTTTGTTAGGCATCTATTTCTGTATGTGTTGTTTAATATGCCCAATGAGTAGTAAGGCAGAGTTTTTTTGTTGTGAATGTTAAACCACTTATTGTACACATAATTGCTTTTGTTGCAGAACAAGCTTCTTTTGATGTAAATACCAAATCATCTTAATGCAAATGTGAATGTTGCTATAATGGATGTATATGTGTTATGTGTTGGTATTTTAAATCTTGAGAAGTGTATATATACCTATATGTGTTGATGTGGTATTAATGTAGTGTTCCTTCTTAATAGTGAAAAGGAACAATGGTGCGATGTAGATCAGTGGGAAATATACCACCAAATCCTGAACCTGAGAATAATGAGGAACCTAATCTCATGCAACAAGTTTTCACAATGCTGACCAAGCAATAAACTATGATCCAGGACTTGCGAGAAGAAGTCCGGGAATTAAGGGAAAGATGAAATGCGAATGAGGCGCAGCCTGAAGGGAACAACCTCGAAGGGAATAATCTGGAGGGGAATCCCCCTGAAGGAAACCATCCTAAAGGGAATCCAGACAGAGAATGACCACCTAGTGACGAGCAATCACAGTCGCATGAGGTGAACTCAGAAATCCCCATTGTTCAAGAACTTGAGGAGAATGTTGTTCAGTATTGGATGCCCAAATTTATAAAATATCAGCCTGAGGCAGTCCACGGGAAATTTAATCCACAAGCTGCTGAGAATTGGGTGAACCACCTAGAGAAAATCTTCGAGGTGCTCGAATGCCCAACGGAGATGAAAACCAAGATGGCTATATATAAGCTAGTAAGTGATGCTGACGATTGGTGGAAAAACACGATGCTTGTATTGCAGGGCCATAATATCCCTTTGACATGGGAGTTATTTCAAAAAGGTTTTGTTTTTATAACAAGTGAGATTGTTTTGATTCAATTTGATTTCATTATCTCTTGTATCTCCATTTAAAAGTCCTTATTTTTCTGGATTATGTTTTGATTCTTTTACATAGCTTTTGTTATCAATTTGTTCTGATTTGATTTGATTTCGTTATCTCTTGTATCTCCATCTAAAATTCCTAATTTTTTTGAGCTATGTTTAGACTTTTTACCCATTTTTTATCAATTTATTCATATATATATATATATATATATATATATATATATATATATATATATATATATATATATATATCAATTTGATCTAATTGGATTTGATTTCATTATCTTTTTTACCTACCTTTTTTTAGTTGGTTTATAAATTTTTTTAAAATCCAGGCCTCCTTAACAGGCCTCAGCCCAGGGCAGGCTTATGTACAAGCTCGACTTAGGCTAGAAAAAAGGCATGTAATAGGCCACAGGCCAGACTCAAGCCACTCTATTGCAAGACCAGCCTAGCCTGTTAAGGGTGAAGCTTGGCTTATCGTGGCCTGTTTCCACCCCTAGTTGTAGCCCAGGTGTGTAACCTTTGAAGCCACTCTAAGTCCGATTTTACAAAGACTGCATGTCCTCTCTCTTCAGACACTAGTGTGGGTCTCACAATAAATAAAGGAACAGAAGTTAACTCTATTTAACGAATTTGTTACTTTTGTTCCACTTTTGAATCTTTATGTACATTTTTGCACTCTAAAAAACGTTATAGTGCCAAGTGCACCTTCATCAATACTTTATTGTTAAATTTGCACCTTAACCCATGAATATAATAGTGGAATTTATATATTGTTGGCAAAAGAAAGGGTATAAAGTTTTTTTGGGTGAAAAAATGTCTATGAATTTTTCAAAATGGGGCAAAAATACCATTTCTATTAATAGAGTAAACTTCCATCACTTTTTATATGTGGGCCATGCATTATTATTTTTAAATGATTATTTTAATAAAAAAATTCCTCACACCCTCTATCTTCCATGCCCTTCTCTGCCCCCTTCTCTCTCTTTCAATTTCAATTCCGAATAAACCATACAAGTCACTCATCTGCACTGAAAAATCAACGGCCCAGTAATAAGTTTCTCCTTTGCATGTTCATCTTTCACTTCATAAGGCAAGAAAGCAATTGTAATAAATAAACTCATTTGACGATAAATTTGTAAATTACAAGTACAAATAGTGTTAGAAGATCCTCCCTCCTAAAGATCTGCATAAGATATTTCCTACTTAGTTGCTTGCTTCTTTGCTAAGAATGGAGCCATGATTAACTATTATATGGTACTCACTTGTCTTCTCCGATAAAACTCATATGCAATTATTGCTGCTGGTTTTTCTTTTTTCCCCCAAAACAAGACTTGAAACTTACCTATATGTGTCCTACTTATATAGTACCATGGTGGAACAAATTTGAAAAGAACAACCTCAGCCTTCACAATGACTCAATACTACGATGAAGCTCTCTGCATATGTCCTACATGTGTGCTGCCGCAGTGGTAAGGCTAATGTAGCTAATTCCTAATGGAACTTATCCTTCTTCAAACAATTTGTGATAGGGCTCATAATGGTGCTGAAATCCCAAATGAAATGTCGGTAGAAAGATGCCAAGCCATGGAAATTACGCACTTCTTAAAGGGATTTGGGTTTGGGCCAATCACAAATGGCGTTGACCCTTTCAGGATCAGCAGCTAAACCCTTAGTGGAAACTATGAATTTGAGGAAAACAACATGTTATTAGAGGAAAAAGCATTTGGGAACATTGACATAAAATATCTCTTGTCAAAGGGTAATGAACACCTGGCATAAATGAGTTAAATGCTTGACTTCCGATTGCTGAATATTAAAATGTCATCGAAATAGACGGCAATAAACTTTCCCAAGTAAGGTCAGAGAAAGTAGGTCATAACTCGCATGAAAGTACTAGGGGCATTTGATAAAGCCAAAAGACATTAATAGCCATTCATACATGCCATCTTGCATCTTAAACACAGTCTTCTATTCATCTCCAGGACGAATCCTAATTTGGCGGTATCCACTACGAAGGCCGATCTTGGAAAACCAACAAGAACATAAGACGAGATCAAGCATATCTTCAAGCCTAGGAATGACATAAAAATGAACTAGCAATTAAGATTAATTAGAAATAATAAATACGTCAAAAATATCATTTTTTATCAAATATGCCTCTATTTATGAAAAGAACATAGAGGAGAGAGAGATAATGAGTATAAAATATGAGAGAGAATGAGTAGAAAATATGAGAGAGAATGTGTAACAAATGATTAAATGAAAGAGAGTTAATGGAGAAAGGAGGATAATTACTATAAAGATATGTATTTAATAGGGGTAGAAAAAGAAAAAATAGTTTAAATTTTGAGACACAAAAAAATTACTTATATTAAAGACCAACAAAAAAAAAGTTGCTTATAAAAGTAACGGAGGAATATTTTTAATTTGGCTCTTTCTAATATTTCAAGCGTGCCATTGTCGTCAATAGGATAAGGTGACTGTACTTAGTTCTAATTTTGTCAAATAAAAAGTAATGAAATATTTTTAGTGAAATACTGCCATATAAAAAATTTATAGTGTATGCAATTTAGAAAAGTAAATGTTTAATAAATACTAGTAGATGAATGGTGATATTGATTTGGTTAATAAACCAATAGTAATTGGATTAAATGTAAGGAAGTTGATTCCTTTAAATAAGTTCAATTTTATGAATACAAAATAGTGATTCTCTTTAAATAAGTTTAAAATTTAATAAGTTTAATAGTGATTCCCTTATTCATGCTTAGATCTCAGTCAATAATACTGGATATAAGATGGATATAAGATAATTGTTAAGGTAACACTCCTCTCTAGTTTCTGTTAGAGGATCTAATTCAAAAATTTGTTTTTAGTCCTAAATGTAAGATATATCTTTCATATTTATATTTTTTTTCATAAATTACCTCATTGATACTTCTAAAAAATAATTAACTATAACTCATATTTAGTTTAAAATAAGGGTATTTTTAAAAAAAATATGTCATATCTATGATAATTAACTAACTCAACATTTCTTAATTAAATTAAATTAATTAAATGGTTCTTAAGTTAAGAGCTGGAGAAGTATTTGTTACTAGAAGATAGACTATCGCAAAAAAATATTTTTTTTTGGTTCTTATAAATCAGAGATTTTTGTCATTCCAGCTTTTTACCTTCGTGGAAGAGTCCCACACGCCAACCATATTGGGGGGACATGTTCTGTTCTTTTCCTCCACATGTTTAGGTAATTGAGACAAAAATTAAAATCGATGCTTTTTAAAACCATGAAAACTGACCGTAGAAAACTTTTAATTTTTAGGTGGGAAATTTTTTTTATATACTACAATAATAAGAAAATCAGGCTAATCAATAATTTTCCCCAAAAAAGTGAAGAGAGTTTTATTATAATAATGCAAAAATATAACTAAATTATATAATGAGAAAAGAAAACACTCTCGCCCATGCTAAATATAATATTCATTTGAGAATTTTGATTTAGTTTTTAACACAAATTTTAGGGTGAACAAGTTGTTAGTGTCAATGATTTTATCTAAGAGGGAGGTGAATTTGGTGATATTAAAATTTTAAAATAAACACTTAATTAAAAAGAAAAGAGTTGGAGAAATATCGCCGAAGTATACACCGTAGTTTATACCGGTTCAGTCTTAACCTCTTGACTGATGTCTAGTCCTGAGAATGCCTCTGAGGTTTTTACTATATTTCTAAGATTCGATGGTTTTTGGCACCACAATACAAGTAAGTTCTTCAACATGACACTCACTCTCTCTTACACTTTATAAGCTGACACCCACACTTAAGGTCCCACTACCTTGAGATTCTCTTTACACAAGTAATGAATAAGATTGTAAAATCTCTCTCGAAGAGTTGACAAATAAATACTGAAGAGCAACAAGAATATCAGAGAATATGAGACAAAATAACAGAGCACTTGATGAACAAAATTGATTTTGTCGTTGGTTGGTTGCTCATCTTGAATACTTCTGTATTTATGGGTAGAATATTTTTAATGATCATTGTGAGCATTCAAATCTGTTCATTAGAGAGTAATTGTAGCCGTTGATGAAAGATAATGTTTTTGTTAGTTATCTTTGCTACACATTTAATGCTTCTGACATAATTTTTACTTTTCTTGATTTTAATATTAATCCAGAGTTTAATCACCTAAAACTTATACATAAATGTGATTAGTAACATTTAGAAGTAATATAAGAGTTTAGGATATTCATTATAATGAATATAAAATGTATTAAGATTATCGAGAAGCTGATTATCAAGGACTGATGACCACTCACTCGAGTCTGGCTTAGGATCACTCAAATGATTTCTTATTACTCGAGTGCTTATATAGTCACTCGAGTGCTAAGTGATCTAGTTCTGAGATTCACTAGTAGTGAAAATTTGTGAAAAGGCTATCATTCGAGTGCCTATATAATCACTCGAGTGATCTTCCATTGTTTTAATAAGTTTAGACACTACCAGGTGACTTGAGTGAATTTTTGGATAACTTGTAGGTGTTTGCAAGTGATCACAGATCACTCTAGTGATCCTCTCAATCACTCGAGTGATCTTATCATAAGATCACATCACTTTCATTTCACTTGTGAGTCACTTGCAAGTGAATACCATCACTTAAGTATCATATCACTTGAGTGATTTTGTGCATATCACTCGAGTGCATCAATTTGTCACTTGAGTGATCTGATTCTCCAATCATCAACTTCTAAATTGCTTAAAAGACAATTGCAAATAGTTGCAAGTGATATCAATTGCTCGAGTACTTACCACATCACTCATATGATGCAGACAATAAAATTTGCACAACTTTTGATTACCATCGAGTAACTTGCAAAAACTTTTGAAAGTGAAGATTCATCACTCAAATGTATTTACTATCACTCAAGTGATCCTTGTTGATAATCTTTATTCTTATTGACTATCACTCGAGTGCTATAACTAACACTTGAGTTATTTTCCCAAGATGAAGAGGATTACCATAGAATTTCACTAAAAATAATTACTCGAGTGACTAGTTAATTCAAGATTTCTTCAAATATACTTATATCACTAGAGTGTTTAGAAACTCAGTCGAGTGATTTGAATCATCAAGTACACTTTGTGTTATCTTTTTTGTTTATCAAACTAAATTTGGATATCAAGGTTTGTTATCATCAAAACATTATGAGAGCTAACACAAATACTTACTCTTCACGCGAGATGAATATAATTCAATGATGGTAAAATTGGAAGAATATTTTGTAACCCGCCCCCTATCTTAAGAAAAATCACATAAAGAAAGTAATGTAGTTAAATATAGAAATAAATTACAAGTCCTAAACTTGAGGGATATGCTGCTAGAAGGAAATATGATTACTTAATCAATAATATGATTACAAGTTTTTAAGAATAAAGTTGATGATTGATGATTACTATAAGGTCCTAAGAAAGAGATTTAATCACTTAAAAGTATAATAATAACTTATAAGCATGTAATGTTAAGTTATATCGTAAGAAATGACAATAAATTCATTCTCCTCACTTGTCATTGAAACTTTTTGAGAAGTTTCTTCTTTGGGATCACATAGTAATTCCCCCTAAATTTTAATTATCTCATGTCATGGATGTTAATTGAGCTTTTTTTGGTCTTGCGCATTAAATTTTAATCATTAAATAAAAAAGAATATTTTTTTGATAGAGCTATCTGTTTAAGTCAGATTTGACTAATATCAAACCTAATTAGGATAGTTCTATCAGAGGCGTTTTGTGCATGCGTACATGTTTCAATTTGAGATCTTATGTTAAAATAGTTAAAGCATTTTTTACTAGGACCAACACCTATTAATATGACAGAGATATTTTGAAAAAAATGTCACAAATTTTCTACATAACAATTATAAATTACTAATTTAATTATTTTTTATATTTTATGAATTTGGTAAAAATGCTTTTTTTTAGAACGTGATGAGTATATATATTAAGAAATTGCAGTGCTATGAAAACAGATTGAGTAGTTTTTTTTAAAAAATTTGCATAGATATTCTTCCATAGGAATCAAGCATTTAGAAGGTATTGTCATACATTAAATGTCAATACTTCTCTCGTTAAAAATTTTAATTTTAATTTGTCACTTTGCAATAGACTAACCCTCCTGTTAAAAATTTTAAAGGCACGTGTATTTTTATGTTAGACAATGCTGTTTGATGCACGGCCACCTCTCCTAAAGGGAGACAAAAATCTTGGTTCTAAGTGACTACTTCCTTCGGCTAGTTCCAACCCCTGTCGGTCTAACCTTTCTGTGAAACCGCGTTGGTAAAAGGAATGATTAGTTGAAGATTTTGAAACTTTGATTTATGGGCCTTGGGCCCCATTGAATGATAAAAGAAGTGGCTGAAAAGAAAGCGAACAAAGCCCTTTGTTCTTACGGATTGGACTCAACTCCAATTCAAACTTCTTTTTGTCTCTTTAAGAGTGACGTGCCTCAATCACAACTGTCCATCTTATTTGGTCCCATCCTCTCATGGGGGCACGTGATCCCACCGTCTCATCAATATACCTCTATAAAGTTATAACAATTAGGCCATGCATGGTATACATGGCAAAAAAATTATTTAAAAAAAAGTCATGGAATAATATTTTTTTTTCAAGGCATAAGTATCCTTATATTAGGAACTTTTTGTATCTAGTTTTAAAAACATTTTTTGTTAAGAAAATAAAAAGAATAATAAAACTTATTTTGGTTTTAAAAAAATAAAAATTCTTTGGAAATATTTTTTTAAAAGAAAAGAGTAAGTTTTTTTACAAACTAAAAAAATAAAAAAGCTTTTAGGATTTTTTATTTTATTATTTCTTTTTTTTTTGTAGACTTCTCTGCTCAAAAGCTTGAGGCCACCATCTACCTTCCATCAACACCTTACTGCTAGCATGGACTAAGTCGGTAAAACGGACTCGACCTGCTGGCTTGTGGGTTAGAGTAAGGTTATAATTGGAAATTTTATAGCCTACTACACAATCCTCAGGTTGGCCTGTAATTTTTTTTTAAAAAAATAGGTTGGAGTGTCAAATAAAAGGGATTAAAGGAGTGTAATGGGCCTGACCCCATTATTATCAAAAAAAAAAAAAAGAGACTAAGGATGTAAAATGGTCCCAACCCCTATATTTCACCAAAAAAAAAAAAAGAGATTAAAGGAGTGTAATGGGTTGGATTCCTCTATTTTTTTTTTTGGAATAACAAGGCTTGGTCCCTTCTTCTATTAAAGAAAACAAATAATAAGTGAGCTGGCCTGCAGGCTTGCCAACCCATGCCTACAGGTTAGGGTTGGTGTTTTTGTTAACATGTGAAAATGTGGGCCTATGCTCGCATTTCCAGCTCTATCCATTGTCACGTTACCACTGGTAATATTTGATGCTACGTCCTCATTAGTGTAGTCTGACTCCATGTCATTGATGTTGACAGTTAGTGGCCACCATTACGTCACCGTGATGATAGCCATCACTGCCGCTATGTCACTACAAGAACAATTTTTTTTTTATATTAATCTACCAGTATCCGATGTTACTAGCAACCGACTAGTTCTGTTTGTAGGAATATATGCCCATAATATAGGGAAACTCGTTACCTCTAAGTAATTATTTCGGCTGCATACATAAGTCTTGAATATAAGACCATTGGTTAACCTAGAACAACCCATAACTAATTGATCCAAACGCTTAGTAGTAAGAAAATATTTTTTAAAAAACAATGATCTAAATATATATTTTTTTGTTTCAAAACTTATTTTTGAAAACAATGTTATAACACTGTTTTGGGAAAAAAAACAAAAATCTAAAATAGAAACAAACATGCACTTACTTTTTTTTTTATTACAAGACAAGTAGGTTCATACATGAAAATGCCATATCAATAATTGTGGTCCTCATGGCTTAAGTTTTTAGGTTATAGAGAACCCAAGTTGGATTATTGATATTACCCCCTACATGAAAACGCCATATTGGAAGATATTAGTTGGGTAAAAAATCTAATTAGTTTTATGACATATATACCATATTGCAAGAAAATGTTTTCATTATTTTACTGAATATATAATTTTTGTTCCTGAACTCTTCTTATTAATTGTTCATATTAAGTGAGTGCTTTTTCAAGGAATCAATATCCAATATAAATTATTAAAATGGGTATTTTTGAGAAAATAATACACATTTTAATAAATAACTAATTTAATTAATTTTCTTAGTATATGCATTAGCCATACCCTTTTATTTTAAGATGAATTTCATATTAATTTTTATTTTTAATAAATAGATTTGAGTCGAGCTAAAAATTCTTCTCTCAAAAGAATAATTTAAAATGGCGGTATCGTCTTGACTTTTGTTTTATTTGACGGGTCACTCTTTGGGACATCCTACCCTAATGCATTTACTTTTAAGTCAACTCAAACTCTCCTCCGTGTGAAACCTCTTATTTTATTATTTCTAAATTAATAATAATAACAATGAAGCCAAAAATTGTCGGATGTTTAGAAACATTTTTCTTGGCTACCTCAATATGAAACATTGATAATATTATTTGGATGCTTTTGTATGTAAAAATACAAACTTACTCACATGATGTAGGATTAATTTAGAAAAAAAATTAAATCTGGAGGAATGAAAAATGTGGCATCAATCATATTCATGACAAAACCCCAGTTAAATTATTTAATAATTTCAAAAGATGAATACCTGATAATATTCATATTAAATTTGAATTTTACTATAAAAATTGAATGATTTAAATTCTGACAAGTTTTATTTCCATAAGAGTAGATTGAAAAAACATAAAAACAACATTTTCATGGTTAATATTTTTATAAATATTTATAACAAAAAATATATTTATCACTTTGTAAAAATTAAAATTTAATTTATTCACATCAATAAATAGTAAGTCTATAATGTGGGTGCCCAAATCAAAATGTGGAATGATTTCAATTTTATTTTATTTTAAATACGCTAGATCAAAACTAAAGAGTGTATTTAAATTACTAATATTTTTGAAATAATTTAATATAAAATAAAGGCAAAAGCATGGTTTAGTTATTTAAATTCACACGAGATTTTATTATAATCCTTTAATTTCAGAAACTATTTAAAATTTTAAATAAGGAAAAATATTTTTAAATACTAACATATTACATTTTATTTTTAAAAATTACAATTATTAGCACAACAAATATCACTTGAGATTAATAATATTAGGATTATATGACTGAAAAATATTTTATAAAATGAGGAGAGTAAATTGAAATCTTATATTCTTCTAATCTTTAATGCAAGATTTATTCTAAAGAACAAATTAAAGGACATTTTGGTATGAAAAACTTAAAGGGGAGAGGAAATTTTTGTGATTATAAAAGATTTTCCCTTTGTTCCCCTCCCTTCAAATCCTTCGTACCAACAGACTCTAAGGGTTTGTTTGGTATAAGGGGTTTGGAGGGGAGAAAAAATGTTTATAAGTTAAATTTATAAAAATTGAAGAAGCGGAGTCACAATATTTTAATAAAGTAAATATATAAGATAGAAGAATAAGAAAAATTAATTAAAATTTTTTAACCCTACTTCTCTTATTTTCTTAAATCCAATTTAAAACTTTTTTTCCCTCCGCCCACTTTTCCTCCCCTCCCCCTCATACCAAACAAGCCCCAAGTGACTATTTGATATGAGGGATTTGGAGGGGAGAGGAAGGGAGGAAAATATTTTTTATGATTTGAACTTTAAAAAAAAATTAGAGAAGTTGGATTGAAATTTTTTAGTTAATATTTCTGACTCTTTTATTTTACATATTATATTTATTAAAATTTTATAATCCAACTTTTTCAATTTTTTTAAATCTATCTCTTAAAATTTTTTTCTCCACTCCTTCCCCCTTCTGCTACACAGACAAACTACATACTAGGTAAATCTTATACTAAGTAATAGATGAAGTATAAAATTAAACACTAAAGGTACATTTTTTATAAAAATAAAACAGGGTTAACATTATATTTAGTCCATATAGTTTTCTATTATTTTGGTTTTTTAATCCTGAAGAACATGATATTTGTGTTTTTCACTTTTATTATATAACATTTCAAAAAATATAACTTTATAACTCCATTTCACACATTAAATCCCTCATCATGCTATTATATCAGTAAAATAAATATCATTAATGATTAAAACTACAGATTTCAAACTATAAGAATTACTATTTTAAATGGAAACAAATTTTAAAGACTAAAACTACGGATTTTAAATTTCAATGATTAAAATTAAATTGAAGAGAAAATATAATGTCAAAACATTATATTAACGCAATAAAATATAAAATTTATTTGGGATAACTGCAGCTTAATTTATAAATATTTTTTTATGAAAATCAATGTAAAACTCTTTTCACCTACTTATTTTATATACAATAAATTACGATTCAAAAACACTTTTAAAAATTATAGTTATTATTTCAAACATCCCCATAATATAGTCCAATCTAGATTAGTATTTGGAGCATAAAATGTTATGTACTATATGTCGATAAAGTTATAAATAAAGTAATTTACTAGATTAAACCACCGGAGCAAGGCGACAAAAAGAGAGTGAAAAAACAAGCAAGTAATAATTAAGCGGGGCTGCTCTGCTCAGGATTAGAGAAGCTAAAAAATGTCAGTCACATGTATTATTGATTGTTTTTTGGACTGTGATGACACACATTTAAAAAGAGCCGCATAGAATAGAAGAAACAGAAACAACAGCTAGCAATTTCGTTCAATTTTTCAATTTCATTTCCATCTATCTTCGTTCCAACCCAATCGGAAAAATCCAATCAATAAACGCCCAAATCAAAATCATCCTTCTACTGCTCTCTGAGTTGATTCCTGCATATATATTTATCGCAGTGTTATAGATGGGCGTGCTCTGTAGTGGAGCCTACTTCTCCCACCTCACCGTACGCCTATTCACTACCTTCACCACCAATCTCTCTCACCATTTTCTCCTCTTACAGCTAACAATTCTCTCATTCCACATTTTCCCAGCAAGATGCTTGCAGAAAATCTACTGGCACCAGTGACGAAGAAGGTTTGAACAGAGAGAGAGAGACAGAAGAGCGTGCTTTCCCATGAACAGCACACTAGCCGATTTGAGAAGACTCTGATAGGTGGGAGATTTTGTAGTCATTTTCAATCAATTTCTTTGTTGGTATTTTCTTTCTTTCTTTCTTTTTTTTTTTTGAAATGTTCCTCTCCCTCATCGATGGAGATAATAATGTCTTAAATATCTCGCTAAATGCCCATATTTTCTGCCATTTTAGTATTTCCCTGATTAGTTAGAATATGATTGATTCCACCTCTGGATGATGACGATGTGTTTGAAAGTGTGTTTAATAATGATATATTTTATAGGATGCTTATTTTCTTTTTCTTTTTTTTCCTTCTTCTCACTGGAACGGTACTTGTAAATTTCATGCTCGAACGTTTTGCCATTTGTCATTTTGTTGAGAGAAATTGAGATTTAATTAGCTGAAGGCAAATTTGTGAATCTACGAAGTCGTGTTTCAGCTTCGCAGCATAGTCAGTGTGTAGATCTGAGCCACGGTCCTGTTTTAGCAACTATCATTTTTTAATCAGATAATATTGTTCTTTTGTACTTTTCTGCTTTGGTTCTAGATGGAAAGTATTTCGAGTTTGGTTGGTAAAACTAAAATCACTAGCTGCAAATTCTATATCTTGAGCTTGATTATCCGTTCTTAATCCTAATAACGGAAAATATCCCAAATAGAATCTCCTCACTGTTCCTAGCTGTTGTCTTCTATTTCTCTGTCATATATTAGGAAAGATTTTGTCACTGACGAAGACGTTATTTTGTTCCCTTATCCAGACCTCTAAATTGTGCGTGCATGGTCTTTGATATATTCCATAGCTGGGAAACATACAAATACAGGTATGGATATTCAAGAAGGAAATTCCACATTTGGGTCCCTCAGAGCCATTACTTCTAGGAATACGTCATCATCATCTTCTGTGTTTTATTCAGCAAATCAGTCACCCTTCTTCTCTCCTAGAACATCATCTTGCCATTTATCAGAATCTATAAGACTTGAAGCTTCAAGTGATAGCATTCGTTTAGATGCTGCTTCCCCAAGCACCAGTCTAGTTGTTCCTGAACCATTGCTCCTAGGAAATGTTAAATGCACCTTATCAGATATTCCTGCATCTCCAGTTGGCTGTAACTCTGGTGATCCAGAGAAGCTTGATTGTATATCTTCCTCAGTCGGCGTATCTGGAACCAGTGCATCTAGTTACTGCCAAACCAACGATGATGGTTGTTCTGGGAAGAAAGAAAAGAGAAGAAAGAAAGGAAGGAGCCAAAGAACCTCATCAACTCCAGGTTCCATTTCTTTATCTTCTTATGGACTGAGGAGTTATGATGTCTTTATAGGGTTACATGGCAGGAAAGCAAGTTTGCTTCGATTTGCCAATTGGCTCCGTGCTGAGCTAGAAATTCAAGGCATCAGTTGCTTCATGTCTGACAGGGCTCGATGTAGGAATTATCGCAAGCATGGAATTGTTGAGAGAGCTATGGATATTGCTTCATTTGGGATTGTAATAATTACAAGGAAATCTTTCAAAAACCCGTATACCATTGAGGAGCTGAAATATTTTTCTTGCAAGAAGAATTTGGTACCTGTTTACTTTGATTTGAGTCCAGCTGATTGTCTTGTGAAGGATATGATAGAAAAGAGGGGTGAGCTGTGGGAAAAGCATGGGGGAGAACTCTGGCTTTTGTATGGAGGATTGGAACAAGAGTGGAAAAATGCTGTTCATGGTCTTTCTCGGGTGCATGAATGGAAATTGGAATCTCATGATGGCAAATGGAGAGATTGCATATTGAGGGCTGTCTCATTATTAGCTACTAGGCTAGGCAAGAGAAGTGTAGCGGAATGTTTGACAAAATGGAGGGATAGGGTAGAAAAGGAGGAGTTTCCTTTTACTCGAAATGAAAATTTTATTGGAAGAAAGAAAGAACTTTCCCACCTGGAATTTATGCTTTTTGGTGACATTCATGGAGATTCAGAGCAAGATTATATCGAGCTTAAGGCTAGAACTAAGCGAAAGAACTTAATTATTTGTTGGGGCAAGAGCAATGTGTTAGATGAGAGATGGAGGGAAAGGCATATGGGGAATGGCAGGAGGAAAGAAAAGGAACCAGTTGTATGGAAAGAGTCAGAAAAAGAGATTGAAATGCATGGAACTGAATTTGCTCAGAGGTACTACCAGTCAAGGCTAAAACGCCGTGGAAAGTATACCAGGAGGAAAATAACAATGAATACTTTGCATGGGAAAGGAATTGTCTGTGTGTCCGGGGATTCAGGAATTGGCAAAACAGAGCTTATTCTTGAATTTGCTTACAGACATCATCAGAAATACAAGATGATTCTTTGGATAGGCGGGGAGAGCAGGTATATCAGGCAAAACTTTCTCAACCTTCGGTCGTTTCTAGAAATTAATGTGGGAGTCGAGAATAGCTCAGGAAAAACCAAGATGAGGGGCTTGGCGGAGCAGGAAGAGGCAGCGATTTCTAGAGTTCGCAAAGAGCTTATGAAAAATATTCCATATCTGGTGGTCATTGATAACTTGGAAAGTGAAAAGGATTGGTGGGATCACAGACTCATAATGGATCTTCTCCCTCGTTTTGGTGGTGAGACCCATGTAATTATATCAACTCGCCTTCCTTTCATTATGAACTTGGAGCCTTTGAAACTTTCATACTTATCTGGTGTTGAAGCAATGTCTTTAATGCTAGGAAGTAGCAAGGACTACCCAGTTGCAGAGGTTGATGCACTAAGAACAATTGAGGAGAAACTTGGAAGGTTAACTTTGGGCCTTGCCATTGTCAGTGAAATCTTGTCAGAGTTACCTATAACTCCAACCAGGCTTTTGGATACCATAAATAGAATGCCTCTGAAAGACATGTCATATAATGGTAAAGAAGGACAGTCATTGAGGCAAAACACTTTCTTCCTACAACTCTTAGAAGTTTGCTTCTCGATATTTGATCATGCTGACAAGCCGAGGAGCTTGGCTTCTAGAATGGTTCTGGTAGGTGGATGGTTTGCTCCTTGTGCAATTCCAGTTTCCTTATTGTCACTTGCTGCTGACAATGTTCTAGAAAAGCATCAGAAGGCTTCCTTCTGTACAAACTTACTGCAAATTCTAACATGTGGATTCGCATCCTCATACACCAAAAAATCAGAATTGGAAGCATCTTCTCTGTTGCTAAGATTTAATATTGCAAGGAGTAATACCAAGCAAGGCCATATCCAATTCCATGAACTCATCAAACTTTATGCTAGGAGAAGAGAACTGACTGGTGCTGCACAGGCAATGGTTCAAGCTGTTATCAATGATGGGTCAATATCTCAAAATCAAGAGCATTTATGGGCAGCATGTTTTTTACTATTTGGATTTGGTAATGATCCTGTGGTAGTAGAGCTTAAGGTTTCTGAACTTTTATATCTTGTGAAAAGTGTGGTTCTTCCTCTTGCAATTCACACATACATTACATTCTCTCGATGCACGGTTGCGCTTGAGCTTCTACGCCTGTGCACGAATGCATTGGAAATCGCGGATGAAGCATTCATTACTCCGGTTGATAATTGGTTCGACCAATCAGTTTGTTGGAGGTTTATCCAGGGTAGGACTCAGGCTCAGTTAAATCCTTGCCTTTGGGAAGATCTTGCATTATGTAGAGCCACTGTGCTTGAAGCTAGGGCCAAGTTAATGCTAAGAGGTGCACAATTTGATGAAGGGGTTGATCTAATTAGGAAGGCTGTTTATATCAGGACTTCAATTTGTGGGGAGCATCATCCAGATACCATATCAGCTCGTGAAACATTAACCAAACTCACCAGGGTTATTGCCAATGTCCAGATACATCCTGCTTCTTCTTAGGTTCTCTCTTATCTTGTAAGAATTTCCTAATTTACTTATATACAAAATGGGTATTTAATAATTATAATTAACCAAACTTCTGTATACTATTCAAAAGATCTTTTTCTGCAGCATTTTGATGAGATGCCTTCCATATCAGAATGGTGTACATAACTTAGTTTCGTTATTGGCCCTTTATAATGCCTTCATTATGTGCTTCAATCCTTCTAATGTAAGATCCTTTTGTTAGCTAGTTACTGGTTATTCGTGGTTTAGGTCGAAGTTCTTTTATTTATTTATTTTTAAATTTTTAAATCTCATTATATGTTAACTTGCTGATGATGAGCTCTAAGAACTGCAAAATGGTTTCATTTATTCACAACATTAGATGTATGGCAGGTTTCATTTATTTCTCTTGTATCTCAAGCCTGAGATGATTATGGGCAGGGTTGGTTGATGTGCTTTTCCTGTTGCCCTTTCGTTTTGGGGACCTTCCTAATTGTATTTTTCATAGTTTTTTGGATCATTAGATTTTACATAAAATGGACAAACGGGTAAAAAAATGGAGCTATTTTCAAATTTTTATGAATTTTTAAAGATTTAAAAGTTTAAAAGTGTGTAGTTTCTTTTTGATTTAGAGTCTTACATCTTTAAAAAATCGTAAAAAATTAAAAGCAGTTTTTTTTTTGTCTATAAAATATTAAAATGTTGCGCATTTCATATAGAATATAATAATTCAAAGAATCATGAAAAATATATTTAGGAATGTCCAAAATGAAGGGGCAGCTGGGAGACAGCACGAAAGCCATATAAGCCACCCTTGCTGATGAATATGCAGTTAAAGCCTTTAAACAAACAAGATTGGCGGCACCAAAGCGTGATAAGTTCTTTTTAAATCCAACCTTCTAAAATGTAATCGCTCATTATCCATATTCATTTAAATCCAGCCAAGAAAAAAATGTACAAGGAACTTTGAATAAAAAGGACAAGAAAAATAGTTCTGAAAAGATATAGAGAAAATTGGGGAAAAAGTCCCCTATTAGAAAATTAATTGGTGATGAGGACTTAAATCAGAGTATTAGTATTCCGTGGTTACAAAATTTGTAGAGTATAGGCATTTTGTGTGTAAAAAATTATTAGGTCTTCTAACCAATTAAATTTCTAGTACGAGACCCTTCCCCAATTTTTTCAAAGAAAGTGCACCTCTCAGCATTTGTTTGACCAAGACATTTTTATTTTTCAGTCAGTGGTGAGTGTTGGAATCAAGATACGTGCGTGAAACTAACAAGCTCAAATGCAAAATTAAAGTCAAAGCATATAAAATGGGACCGGACAATAAATAGGTCATGATACAGGTTTAAATGTTAATAAGTCAACTGAGTTCTAGCCGATAATATGACCGGTCATATTAAAATACTATAATTTATTAGTGGTAATATATATATATATATATATATATATATATATATATATATATATATAAATTTCTATAGATAAAAATAAAGATTTTTAGAAAAAAGTTCTTAAAATCTATTAATATTAGTTATGATGTTTATATTTATGTAATAATATCTCATTTCCTATAATTATTATATTCTTTTAAATAATTTTTTTTAATCATCATCTTCTTTTTTTTAGATTTGTTCGTTCTTTACCTATTTTTCTTTTCATCTTGGTCTTCAACTTTTCATTTTCTCCTAAAAAATAACATGAAATAGTAGTTAGAAGAATATATATATATATTAAAAAATATAACCAATTCAACTAGTTGAATCACCAGTTTTCCTGGTTTTAACCCTTTCACGGTCTAATGGGTGAATTAGACCGGATAATTGACTGGTTCACCGGTTCAATCAGCCGGTCCAATCCGATCTGATTTTTTTGTTCAATGATTAAAATAAACAACCTCATGAAGCAGAAAAAACCAGAAGTAGGGAGATTGCCTGAAACGACACCAGCAACGTTTTACCTCATTAGGTGAGGCGTTAATTTGGAACATGGTGCGAGTTATGTGCGGTGCGTAGAGAGAAAATACTACAGATTCTTCCCCACCCTAAATACCCGTTAGGCTGATTATTATGTTATTCTTTTTTTTTTGTAAAAATGAAAATACGTTCTGTTTAATCTAAGATACTGAAAATCAAATTTGGTGAGTGACTCAAGAATCAGTTATTTAAACCGGTCATACTAATAATAATTAAAATAATATAATTTAATTAAATTTTACCAAAATATTCACATTTGACTATGAAAAAAAATATATAAAAAGGACAATTCAATGCGCAATGCTCTTACTAAGTGAGGTTTGAGAAGAGATATATATATGCAAAGTTACCTCGGAAGTGGAGAGGTTTCTAAGATTGAAACCTATAATCTCTAGTTTACATGGTAAGAACCTTACCTTTGCTCTAAGACTCACTATCTACTATAAAAAAATATTTATATAAAAGAGGTCTTAATTGAATCCTCTTTTAGGGTCTGTTTGATTTGAGGGGAGGGATTTTGGTCCCCTCCCCTTGATTGGTTAGATGGAGGGGAGGGGAAATTTTTTGAAATTTTCCCATCCCTCCCCTCAAAACCCCCCCCCAAATTGGGGGGATTTGGAGGGGAGGTTAAAATTTTTTTTTGATTGGACAAAAATGCTCTTGGCCATTTGTATATATATGATAAGTAAAATCATGTAATATAATTTTAGATATTTATTAGTATATTATAGTTATATTTATTCAATTTTTATAATTATTAAATTATAATTTTATATTTATAATATATTTTATTAAATATTGTACATAATTTTTAAAAAATTAAATAAAAGAGTAAAATTGTCAAAATTAAAATATTTTCCCTCCCCTCCCTTCTCATCACTCCAAACGAGGTAATATTTTTTAGGGTTTGTTCGCAGAAGGGAAATGGAGGGGAAGAGAGGGGGGAGAAAATTTTTATGAGTTAGATTTTAAAAAATGAGAGAAGTGTGATTATAAAATTTTAATGAAGATAACATGTAAAATAAAAAAATAAGAAAAATTAATTAAAAACTTCTAACCCCACTTTTTTTATTTTTTTAAATCTAAGTCATAAAAATTTCTCCTTCCCTCTTTTCCCTTCCAAATCTACTTTACCAAACAACCTCGAAGTAAATGGTACACTCATCCATCCAATCTGAAGACCACGAGATTTGTTAATGTCTTATCTGGCGCAAACATTTATACTAACAATAATAAAACGCAGTAGACTTGAAAATAGGGAAAATGGTTAAAAAAATACCATTTAAGCAAATTAATTGCTAAATGGTACCAATGTGCAAGCAAGCATCCATCATGTGCAATCAGCATCCATATGTGCAAAAAAGCATCCCTGCGAAAGTGCAAACACCATCCCTTGTGTGCAACATATCATCCGCCCGTGTGCAACATACCATCCACCGTGTGCAATGGTAGCAATGAGCAATTAATTTGCTTGCAAGGTTTTTTTTAGCAATTCTCCCTTGAAAATATTCATTTTTACAATCCTTCAATAACTATAATTAATAATTATCAACACCAAAATCATTATTAACTTCATTCAAATTTGTAGGCAGCAAGATATTAGTAGCTGAATGACTACAATCAAAACGGATCCAGCTATGGTCCTTTTTTTTAAAATCTTTTTTCATTCTTTTTTTAATCTGGACCATTGGATTAATCCAGCAAGACATTAGTAGCTGAATGATTATAATAATATTTTTATAATATATTAAATCTGGACCGTTGAGATCTTAATCCAACAACCCACATTAAGAAAATGATGGAAAGAAAAAAGGACCAAAGCCAGATCCCAACTAGAACCACATACAACATCATTATTTAAAGATGGGGCTCAGGAATATTTATATCTCCATCACCTGGATATGACAAGAATTAATATTAATAATTATGTATAAAACACTGTGAATAATAGCTTAATAAGAGATATGAACCTTCATTATCCCTCTCAAAAGTTGATGGACCAGCAATGTCTTCATTATTAATGGCACTTTCAAAATTTGCCACATCTGCATCATCAAACTCGAGAGTTGGGTCTTCTTCACTGACCAAAAAGTCTACTTTATCAAATAATTCATAATCAATAGGATAATAATTTGTCTTCTTCAATTTACTCCTTTCATGATAAATAAAATCAAAGTGGTCAAATATAAATTGCAAGAAGCCTAACATCATTGACATTCATATTTAATAAAAAAACATTCGCAAATGCTTTAATCATAGATTATAGTTTGTAAAAATCAAATCATTTAGCCTTTGATGTTCTAATCTGTTTCTTCTTCTAATATGGATGCGCTCAAATAAACTCCAATTTCTTCAACAACTAGAAGTAGTTTGGCTAAGAACAAGAATGACAACATGTTGTAATTCTGGAACTGAATATCTATAATACATCCACCATTCATCTGCATAATAAAAGATATTTAGTTATGTTAATTAAATTATATGATAAATTTTAAATAGAATTAGTGAATGACCATAAATATGCTGTTAAATATAAATACTTACAAGGATCTAGTTCCTGAGCTGCTATTTGACATGAAACTCTACCAAAATATTCTTTACGATCATAACACAAACCCACTTGCTTCATCATCAAAAAATAATCAACATTTTTATTTGAGTTTGACTCATACACATCAACCAATACTTGCACTAACCTTCTCTTTTGAATAAGTTTGAACCATACAAGAATACATGGTTCAACAAATATGCTGCTGCATGAAGATTAGTCTTTAAATGCTTATCCCATCGAGTTTGAATAACATTTGTGTAAGGCTTATATTGGTCCTTATTCTTGTTAAATATCTCCTTAATTCCATTTTTTTCCCTTTACATGCCTTCATAAACATAAGGCAATGAAGGCTTCTCATTCGAATCAACAATTCTCAATAATTTTATAAGAGGAGACCCAATCTTGACAATTTGATAACATTCATTTCAAAACTGATTATCTAATATGATGACACTCAAAATTTTGCCAGCTTCAGTCCTTGCTAATTTGTGATTCACAAAGTGCTTATCAACAATTAGAGCTTGCAAGTCATGCTTATGTATATATATGCTATCCAATGTGATAAATAAAGTATCAAACCTTGTCACACCAGAATGCACAATTTCTTTCCACTCTTGTCTTTTCCTCAACCATGATAAGAAGATCATATGATTATATACAAATATAATTATCTTAGATGCCTTTGTAGCAAGGTTTGACACATGAAGCATGCTTGCAATATCTTTCAATATAAGATTTAAACATTGAGCCGTACAAGGTGACCAATAGATAGTTTTATATTTTTCTCTAATCAACTGGCCACATGCTACATAGTTTGTAGCCTTGTCAGTCACTACATGGACAATATTTTTAGGACCAACCCACTCAATGACTTTACAAAACAATGAGAACAAAGTTTTGGCATCTTTAACTAAATTTAAAGCATCAACAGATTTCACAAATAGTATACCTTATGTAGAATATACTAAGAAATTTATTAAAGTCTGAAGTCTCATATCAACCCAACTATCAATCATGAGGGTACAACCTTTGTCTTTCCATTTAGCTCGATGACTCTCGATGAGCAACTAACATTCTTTTTTCCAAGCTGTCAACAAGTTGTTTCTTAACTCATGCATTAGGGACTTTAATCCCAGGGCCAACTGAAGCAGTAGCATCCACCACTCCTTGAAACAAAGGGCAATCCAATGCATTAAATGGAATGTTATTAACGTAAGCTCATTTAGCAAAACTCATCTTCGCATTGTATTCTGCTTCTTCAGTTGACAACACACTCTCAATGCTTGGTTGGGAATAAGAAATTGGCCTATGAGCAAAATAATTCCCAACACCCTCAGAAGCTTTCCTCTTATTGGCACTATTCTCAAGAACAGTATTAAGGGAAGTTGGAGCAATTTCTTCATTATCATTAACTTGTCTAACTTCAAAGTCTACTTGTATATAGCTTGATGAACTCGTAATGTCATTACTACTGTTATTGGAATTGGGAGTGGGATTCTCATTTACTTCACTGGGGTTGCTGGCAATATCCATCTGCAAGAATGTATTAATAATCACAGTCTCCGCACAAACAATTCAAGAAAAGCTACCAAGTAACAAAACACTAAACCAGTTACTAAACAAGATTTAGTGAAGTACAAAGCAGTAATTGTTTGAAAGACTTGATTCCTGTTAAAAACAGTTCACATAACAATTAAGTTGAAAAGAACCATACATATGGTAACAATAAATAATTTTATCATGAACAAGATTTCTTATAATGGCGGCAGAGGAAAGAACATAAAATGGTTGTAATAATAAACAAAAGTATATCCAAACTCTTCGAAAACAGATCCATTGATAAGGTAACTCAAGCAATACAAACTCTTCGAACAAAGGAAACCCAACAGATTGTAGATCAAATATTCCACATTTCATAATACCAGAACAGACTATATGAAGAGAAAGCCAGAATACCAGAATGAAGAGTGAATAGGAGGGAGAGCCTACCAGAAAGGAAGAGGGACAGAGAAGAACGGCGGTGACGGACTGAGGAGCACAAAGTAACAGTGAACGACGGTGACTGAAACGATGAGGGCGAGGAGACCAAGTCACGAGCAACAGCGAAGTTCGATGAGAAGGCCGAAAAGCTTAGAGTCGCACAAGTATCCGGAAGTCTCAGAATTTGGGGTTATGGAATTAGGGCAAAATAAAAGGGCAACTCATACGAGTCGAGGAGGAGGAACGGACGGAGAGAAGAACAGAGTCTTGTATATTTCTGAAAAAGACAACAAAAGTCTGGGAAGTTAAATAAAATTACGCGGCAACCCGTCCAACCCGGCCAGTTAGCGATTAACCCCGGGTTTCCCGGGTCACACCGGGTTGTTTAATCAGAAAAACGTTACCTCCATGAATCTGTGAGAGCATCTCAAGAAAAAAAAAAAAGCTTGATGAAAATGACATTTAATAAAGATTAAAGAACATATAAGCAACCATTCAAGTGAATCAGAGGTTGCATTGAGACTTCAGCAGAAGCATAAGTTTGTACAAATATAACCATAGTAGCAGACCAACGGCGAGCAGCATTGGGGGACAGCGAGAGAAAGAGAGGTGACTTACTTTGATGTCGGCGACAGAGCGAGAACGAGCAGACTAAGAGAAGAACAACCAGAGCGACGAGAGAGAGGGGGGGAGGGGAGAAATTGAGCTTCAATTCAAGAACAAAGCCGCAATGCAACGCCGGTGAGATGAGAGACCAGTCACGGCGGCGGATTGGGTGGAGTCTGGAGAGAGGAAATGGGGATCTTCAATAGTCCATTATGGAACAAAGAACATACAACAAAATAGCTAATAGGCACATGTTATAATATCAAATACATCAACGAAAAATTAAGAAAAAGGAGAAATAATGAATTAAAAAAATTAAATTAGAAAACAATTAAAAAAATTATCCACTCTAATGTCATTATTGAAGATCTTATTACATTTATGTTTCTATCTACAAAATTGTGTCGAGTTATACTTAAATTTATGATATTGTAAACTTTGTCAAATCTATGAGTTCACACATCATGTTTCTCGGTTTTATATTTCTAAATTAAAAAATTGTGTTAACTCATTATTAAAATCATGTTAACTGTTTTTTGATTTGATTATGTTAAGTGATTTTATATATGAATTTTATAAAAAAAAAAATCTTTGTTGAGTATGATAAATTATGATTGATTATGGGTTTAATTTCAATTATTTGGATTTAAAGCATATTTAAATCAAATTGTTATCATTTTTTATATTTTAATAATTTAATTATACACTATTAATACATATTTATTGATAATAGTAAACTCTTACAAGTTTACGATTCAAAGTGTCTCAATTGACCTTTTTCTTCGTTTACTATCTCCACGATTTAATCAACTTCTAATGGTTAAGATTTAACAATTACTAAAAATATTATAATTTTAAATGACAAAAATATAGACAAATAAATTTAAGGGCTAACACTATTATTGGTCCCTAGAGTTTTACTTTATTTTGTTTTTAGTCCTTGAATTTTGAAACCATTGTTTTTAGTCTATCAAGTTTACTCCATTTGTACTGACTGAGTGAGGAGAGGGGGCAACCCATACCGACTTGGACACAAAAAAGAAAAAGAAACAATGATATTTAAAAACGTTTCTCAACTCCTTCAAGCCCATCTACGGTGTCGCTGCTCTTCCAATCAAGAAGATGACCCAGTGAAGATGATTTTATTCTTAAATGTCAGTGTCTATTGGGGTGGGGTGTTGAACTTTAAAACCATTGTTTTTGTTCCCTTAAGTTTACTCCTGTAATACCTTATTTCCAATAGCCCCAGATGAGTACAAATGAGTAGTGAAATCAGTTGTGAGACTAGGATTCGAACCCGGACTACCCAACTTTCGAAAATGTTCACAAGTTGAGAGGGTTTTTTTCCAGAGGGTAGAAAAACTTTTCAATTATTTCCACAAGTTTCACTACGTCACTAAGTCTCATCGGCTTTTAGTTTTATCATATCAGAGTATGCGAGCGATTCTCTGCTTAAGTCTCACGTTTCATATTTTAGTCATGGTTCCTTTATCGTTTAGAAGTGTTAACCAAATATTAGGTTACCGTTCATTCACTAGTTATTCCATTGTGTTACCGTTGGAGTTACAAGGTTATACACCTTATATAGATCAAAATATTCAAAATACTAGAAATAGATCACGAACATAGAAAATACAATCCACAGCATCATCCTCTAGCTGTCCATGTGTACCCTCTTGCCCTTTGAACTATTAGCCTGTACTGTAAATTAGTTTATAGAAAAAAATGCGAGATTCAAAAGAAACTCAGTAGTAACAGATAGTCAATCATATTGATACAACATCACAAAGTATGCCACATAGTCATCATACAACAGAATTATCACAACAGCATTCAGTGCATAACATACAGTTCAAATATCACCATAGCACTAGGTATATCACAAGGCCTCGAGTGATACCCGTGCAATTAGCCCCGAGAATCCCCTTGTGCATCACAGAATGTGCCAGACAATTCATGATGAATCCACAAAATATGTAGTGTATCTTATAACATATGAAAGACAGAGTTACTATCTGATTGCTTCCCTTAAGCAATATCCAACTGTTTCTTTGAGCTTGGACAAGTTCTAGTTCCTATCAAAATTAGAGTTACAAGTAACTGATTATTACTTGCACTATTATTGCCTTTAAATCAAATTCTGTTGGTTATCTAAAGTAGTTATAACAGTTTCTGCATAATACAATTATGTACAGTGCAGTTTCATTGTTTTCCAGAAACTGGTAGATTTTTCAGTCAAATTTGGAAATTCATAATTAATTCTATAAAAATCCAATTTGACTGATTTCAAAGCCTAAATAAAGCTATTTCAATTTACATTTGAAAAAAATAGTTAGGTTTTCCCAATATAGACAAATCATTCCCAGAACTATGTTATATATCATTGTTCTAGATTGCTTTCCAGAAAACAGATCATAACTTCAAAAATTTACCATTAATTCTAGGAAATACAAAATTGAGTGGTTCAAAATTTTATACAAATATATTTTAGTATAGTTTCATATAAAAATACTCAATTTTAGTTAACAAAGCCACAGAATTCCCAGAATATCTCCAAATACAACCTATTCTAGATTACATTCCAGAAACAGGGCATAACTTCAAAAATTCATATCTCTCAATGTACTTGTCAAAAAATTACAAAATATGTATCAAATTAAATATCTATGTCTCTAATTTAATTTTGAAAAATTTTCATGGTCATTGGATAACATTCGGCTACTCAAAAACACGTCACAAAGACACTGCCTCCAGAAAACGAATTACACAATATCTACTTCACAACTTTCCAAAATTCCAAATTCATATACAAGCATCCAAAAATCATGAACACTCACATACCTACACAATTTTTCCTTATAAAGCCAATGTAATAATCAAAATTAACAATTTCCCACTTCTTCTCCACGTCACAAACAGGGCAGAAATCAGGGTTCTTAGGAGTACATGTTGTTTTCTTGTTTTCTCTTGCTTAATCACTTCCTTTCTACTTCTAATCAAATGATTAACTATTTAAACACTAAATATAAATGTTTAGAGGAAATTTGGGCAGCATTTCCCTTAAATTTTTCTTCAGCCCATATTTTACAAAGCAAGCCAAAACCAACAACAATCACAACAACATCTTATAACACAAGAGGATCAAATTTATGAGATTACCTCTTGATCCCTTGGCTTTCCCTCTCCTAAACGTCTCTGGTCTCTCTCTCTATACTCTTGATTAAGCTTGATAATCATGGTTTTTAAGGAAGAGAAGAGGTTAGAAGTTCCTACATGTTTTGGAAGGCAAAAGTACTAAGATTTCATCACTTACCTTAATTTTTGCCTTGATCTCAAACCTCCTCTTCTCTTCCTTTTGGTTTCATCCAGCCCTCCCTCTCTCTATGATTCTGAACTTTTCCACCAAAAATGAAAGATGGAAAGAGGAAAGATGATAACTTAATGAAATGGTTCAAGTTGCCTTAACATGTGGTCACACCCTATTGGTCCAAATTTATGATTTTTGTCCAAATACTTCAAATAATTCCATTTCCCTTTTCTTTTCCCTTGGTCAGCAGAAATGCAAGAGGAATGGGAAAATAAGATGGCCTCTTGAATTGCCATTAATTTCTTTTTTTGCCCTTTTAGTCAAACTTTACAAGTTGGAAAAATTTGAAGAGGCTTTGACCAATTGACCAAACTATTTCCCTTCCTAATTGGCCCTTACTTGGATGATTTTTAAGGCTTAAAATGAGAGGAAGTATTGACCAATTGTTCTTACAAATTTGCTTCTTCAAGCCTAGTCACAATTGTTGGCTTTTCCTCATTTTCGCACATAATGCAAAACTAGGCATAATTTTTAACAAATTTTGAAAATTCATATCTAATTGTGTAGATATCCAATTGGGGTGGTTCTAAAGGATATGCGACCCTTATTAAGTTTAGTTTTAAGAAAAAAAACTATAAAAATTGGCCAATTTGAAGCTCACACTTCCCAGAATTTCCGTTTCCGGACGCTACCATAGAAAATTCCCTAGTTTCACTGGGCTAATTTTAAAAATACATATCTCTTTGTGTATAGCTCCAAAGAGCTCATATTACCTATCAAATTAAAGCTTGATAAGTATAATTTAATTCTGGAAAGTTTCAGAATTTTTTAACATCATTTGCCTTTTGAAAGATGCCACACAACCATGACTGCTATACAGGAAAATTCACCGGTAGCAACACTACTTTGTGTGTGACTTCTAATTGCATTGTTTTGTCTTCCTTGAGCTCTTTAATTCTCCATAATATTCTCTTTAATACCCAAGGGTATAAAGGAATTTTGGAGAATACAATTATGCCTTACTAGGATATTTACTAAACTGGGGTTTAGTAGTCCACTTATTCTAGGCTTGATCTTAAGCCTCTTGTCCCAAAATTTGGGATATTACAACTCCATCAATGACTGTTAATCCCTGATGCATTAATGGTGTTAATTTTGTTGTTATTAACACCATTAAGTTTGTGCTGACTGAGCGAGGAGAGGGGGCAACCCATGCTGACTTGAACACATGAAAAAAGAAAAAAGAAAAAAGAAACAATGATTTTCAAAAACGTTTCTCAACTCCTTCAAGCCCATCTATAGTGTCATTGCTCCTCCCATCAAGAAGATGACCCAGTGAAGATGATTTCATTAATAAATGTTAGTGTTTTTTTTTTCTGGGGGGGATAATTTTTATAGTCATCTTCACTGGTAGTATTGTAGAATTCTTGGGAAGCTTTATTCTTTGATCATATTATTCAATATGTATCACTTGCTTCACCTACCCACATCCATAGTGTGATACCTTATATCCCATAGACTCAGATGAGTGCAAAAGAGTAGTGAAATTAGTTATGAAACCAGGATTCGGTCCCGGATTAATCATACTTTCGAAAACGTTCGCAAATCCCAATCTCAACTCAGGAATTGAACCTGGGATTGAGAGGGTTTTTCAGAGTTTAAAAAAAAAATTTTCAATCATTTTCATAAAGGTTCACTACCTCACTAAATCTCATCTGCTCTCAGTTCCGTCTTATTAGAGTGTGCGAGCATTTCTCTTCTTAAGTCTCACATTCCATACGTTAGTTAATGTTTCATTAGCGTTCGGAAGCATTATCTAACTAAGTTATCCCATAATTAGGTTAACATCCATTTACTAGACTACCGGTACTACTAGTTCTACCACTGTACTATCGTCAGGTTTTTATATATATATATATATATATATATATATATATATATATCATATACATATCCAAAATAGATAACTAACAAGAAAATAAAATCTTTAAGCTTCGTCCTCTATCTGTCCGTGTTTACCTTCTTGCCCTTTGAGCTGCTAGCCTGTATTGTAGATTGGTTATAGGAAAGGAGTAAGATTCAAAAGAATCCTAGTAGTAACAGATAATCAATCATATAGTTACAAGAACATAGAGCATGCCACACAATCATCATATAAACAGAATTATCGCAACAACATTCAGTACACAACATGTAGTTCAATGTATTACCATAGCGCTAGGTATAACAAATCACATGGCCCTGAGTGTCTATCTGTGCAAGAGGCCTCGGGCATCCACTCGTGCATAATAGAAATTTCTATGGCCCAGGCATCCACCCGTGCATTAGGCCTCGACGACCATCCCACATATTTTGAATGTTTCATAAATATTCATGATGAAACCTGATAAGTAAAATATTTGCATATTCATTTTCCCTTATATGATGATTTTGTGGACTATATTTGAGCTGAATGTAATCAATTTGGGTGTAATTAATAAATAAATAATGATTTTCTTGCAGCCATGGATAGTACCGGATTAAAAAGAATTAAAGAAGGCATTTAAGGGAAAGTTACTATTCATGCGGTACTATTCACTGTGCACTGTTCATGTGGGTACTGTTCACTGTAGCAGTTTCACTGTAGCGGACCATTGCGGTTTACTACAGCGGACGGTGTGTGAAAGTGGGGCGGTTCAGTGCGGGTTACTGTAGCGGACGGTGTGGTCGGTTCACTGTAGCAAATCACTGTAGCAGTCTGAAAATGAAGCCTATAAATAGAGCTTCTTGGCACCCTAAAAAGAGGAGAAAGGAAGAGGAAGGAAGAGGGAGGAAGGAAGAGGAAGGAAGAAAGAGATAGAGTTTCTATTTTAGAGAGAGTTGTTATTTTTAGAATTTATTTCTTGCATTTTTTTACTTCTTGCATGCCTCCTACATGGATGGTTTTACCTCCTATATGGAAGGCCTATGTAGTCCTCCTTTATGGATGGTATAAGTTGCCACCTACATGGATGGTTTTACCTCCTATATGGTAGGCTAGATTTTCCATTTTCATGCATCTTGTAGTAGTATTTTTATGTTTTTGTAATTAATTTTTATGCAATATTTATGATGTTTGGAATATATTTTGGTTTTGTTTTTAATTTTATCATGAGCTAAATTTTCCTTTTCCTAGGGTGATGACGTAGCTTACTAATGACGGATTGAATCTTAACTTATTAAATCTAGTTTTAATTTTTCCTTCATGATTGAGTTTTAATTATTGCTCTTAATGCTTACAATTGATTGGCCACCTTTTGGATGATTTTAATATGCATGTTGAGACCGGAAGGAGATACATGTGTGTGGATCCTATAATTAAAATTTATAATTTGCATATGAAATATGAATATATTCATATGGGTTCTGTAGTCTTAATTGAGTTCCATAAATCTTAATGCATGATTGATTGCTTAAATTTATATAGGAATATATTGGGTTAGCAATTAATTATAGAATTACTTGACCTTGGAAGAGGCTAGTAATTAAAATAGGGAAACTCGACTATCAATCATGTGGAATAAATTGGACTAGGATAGATAAGTGATTCAATCCAGAATTTATTAAGTGAAATCTAATCCGTAGGGCTTTTTCTCATATTTGTCTTTATATCACTTGTATTCATATTTCATCATTTCTATCTTGTAATCTCAATCACAACTAATCAACCGACTAAATAGAATTAATTACCAATTTTGGTACTTAGTGATCAATCCTCGTGGCAACGATACTCTACTCACTTCTATATTACTTGATTACGACAGTGTACACTTGCACTTCTAAATACACAATCCTACACTCGTAACAAAACCACAAACATGCAGAGTATCTCATAGCATATGAAATAAAGAGTTAATACCTGGTCACCTTTCCTAAGGGGTATCCAACTGTTTCCTCGAGCTCGGGAAGGTCTTAGATCCCAGACAACTATTAGGTCCTATAATTGGAATTTACAGATGACATGTTATTATTTAATCCAATTCTTTTATAATCCAAACATTCAAGTTGGTTGTCATTAAAGTTAATATACTAAGTCAAAAGTAAAGTCATTGTAGTCTAATTATCCCAAGATGCTTAACTTTACCCTTCAAGTTTAAGGTAATTACATTGTGCCATTACCTTTTTCCTATTTTTGCACATATACCCAATTGTGCCAGAATTTTTAGTAATGTTTGAAAATTCACATCTTTATGTAAAAATGTCCAATTACAATAATTCCAAAGGATATGTGACCCCTAATTAGTCTATTTCTAGGAAAAAAATATAGCCATTAGTCATCTGGATGCACATCAATACATAATTCCCCTTTATTGGACATTACTCAAGAACTTGCCAGTTTTACATGGTCAATCTTCAAAAATACAAAACTTCTAGTGTACAAATGCAATTGGCACAAATGACATATCAAATTAAAGCATGACATGTCTACTTTTAGAATTGAAATTTTCACATTCATTGGACATCATTTTAGTATTAAAAAACATCACACAACCAGATTGCCATGCAGGGAATTCATACCGGGAGAAATTCCAGTTTACAATATTTATTTCCAATGGTCCAGAATTTACAACCAGGAGCTATTCCTACACAGTTTTTCATTCTAAACATAATGATAATATCCAAAACATCAAAATCATATGCCTTCACCCCCTACACAATCTAGCCAAACAGACCCTTTCCAACCATAATCAACCAAGACAGAATTTTTAACCACCAACCTAGTCTAACATAATCATAAATCATCATTTAACAATATATACATGATCAAGGAACCATTAATCCTTAAAAACCCCTATTGGATGAAAATATTAATCCCAAAAAAACCTATGAAAACACATCAAAACCACAAACCAATCGGTTCAAATTAAAGGTTACGCTTATCGTTACACGTTTCCGTAACCGGTTCAGAAATCTGCCAGTACTTTGTTTGGCAAGATGTTACCAAACACCTTAAAATGAAATTCTAAAGCCATATAAATAAAGCTTAGGATGAGGAGAAGAAGATTTATGAAGGGTCTTATGGGCGAAAACGCCGATTCGGTAGTGTTTTGGAGGATCGAACTCAAGAAAATTTACTATTCACACTTTCTCTTTCCATTTTCATTTTCTCAACATTTTTCTGATTTTCCCCTATCTTAATGATGTTGGCTGAAATTTAATGGCCCCTTGGAAGTCTTGAAGTTGATTCGCTATGTGTCAAAATCTTGTTGTGCCACTTGTTCGGTGATCTAATTATACAGTGACAAGTGTCCCTGACTTTAATTAAATGGGTCCTGTAACACCCCATTTTTTATTTTCCAATATTTCTTGTATGTATGTGACATTTAATAGAATAAAATAGTAAATTATGATGAACATAAAAGGATAAAAACACCGCAATCGGTGGTTACATACAATTGGCTAGGCTAAGACACGAAGGTACAACTTTTGTCTATGTAAAGGCCTAATATTGTAACCCAATTGAAGCATGAAAGAGCACAAAAAATGGGCCCAATTATATTTCCCAATTTCGGCCAAAACAAGGAGAAAAGAAGAAATACATGATTTAATACAAAATCACAAAATGTATGGGCAAAATGGTAAATTGCTAAATAAAAGTAAGAAGCCATTAATTATTTTCTTTTTCCTTGTAATTTTCGGTCAAATAAGGAAAATAAGGGGGAAAATAATTATTTGGAGATAAATATCTAATTTGGAGCAATTGTGGCCAAGTAAAAATTTAGAGGAAAAGTCAAAAAGTAAATATGGAATAATGAATTATTTGGAAAGGTGGAATTTTGGGAAATGCAAGAAGGCATTAATTATTTCCCTTCCTCTTATATTTTCACCCAAGAGGGAAATAAAGGAGGGAAAATATTTACTAGGACCAAAATTGTGCCATGTGGAATTATTTTAAGCCAAGTAAAAAGATGAAGGAATAATATTAATTAAAAAGGAAGAGGAGAGGTATTTTAATAGGCTATTATCCCTTGTCTCTTGCTCACTTTCGGCCAACTTCAACAAAATAGAGAGAGAGAGAGAGAGAGCTTTAAGAATCATAAAGAGCAAGAGAGAAGGAGCAAGTTCAAGAAGGAAAATCCAAGGTAAGTTGATGAAAATTCAAGTGCTCTTGCCTTCTAGTTCATGTAATGCCTCTCCTAATCTCTATTTCTTCATGAATCACTCATGTAGCAAGCACAAATCAAGGGAAAAGAGAGAGATAGAGAGAGGTGCATGATTTTAGAGAGAGAAAGTCAAGAGAATCAAGGTGAGCTTGAATAATTGTTGTCTCTTGATAAATATGTTGTTGTTGTGGTTGTTTATTGGATTTGTGGTTAGTTTTGTAATTTTGGGATGATGGAACCCTAAGGGGTTATGCTACCTAAATTTCCACAAATCATGATTAATGGGTGTTGAGATGGTTAAACATGTGATTAGGAGTGAAAAGGAAGAGTTTAAACAAGTGAAATCAAGAAAGCACATTTTTCCCTTTTCTTTTCAATGTTTCGGCCAGACCTGTATTTTAGGGTTAGAGTTGGAATTTTTTGTGTTTAATGATTCCATTGGATTTAGAAGGGAAAATTTTGTAGGGTACATATAAATTATGAAGTATAAATGTCTTAGAATGTGAAATGACAAAATTACCCTTAAAAGCCTAAGTTAGGGGCTGTCAAGGGCAATTTCATCTTTTAGTAGTGAATTTGGAAAATATGAGGTCAAAAATGGATTCTACATGTAAAAATGTGTAGGAATATCCTGTGTCAAAATTTTTGGTAACGTATAGTTAGACCGGGTATAAAGGGACTTAAACTGGGTCCCCAGGGGTATTTATTTTGATCATTTTGCATTTTTAAGCTTAGATAACCAACAAAGTGAGTTCAAAATAATATATATGAATGAGTAATGACTCATTTCTTGTAAACTTGGAATCTTAGGACTGGACAGTTTGCTTAAGCTGGAATAAGGGTTAGAGCAGAAAAAGGGATTTAAGGTAGTAACTCTTTCTCTCATACACTATGTGAACGTTTATATACTTTGTGTATGCCATCTTCTGTGATATGAACACAGTTCTTGGGGTATATTACCTAGCTGTGTTCTGGGATCCAGTGAAGGTACACAGAAAAGTAGGGGATCCAAACAGTCGTTTGACCATGAACAGTGCACACACACACACACCAAATAGTATGAATTTTCATATTGCATTACATGGTGCATTGCATATTTATTTATCAAATTTTATCAAATTTTCATATTTATTTATTTTTTTAACATTTGAAAATATTCTAGCAGAAGGTAGTTGCCGGCAAAACCGTAAATATCGGAGATTGAAGCTTCGGTTCAAGTAGAAGCGGCTGTTGGTTATCTTTAGTTTTATTTTATTTCTTTTGGACTTTGTATATATTTTTCAAACCCTATGGGGATTTCCTGTAATATAAACAAGCACTTGATATCAATATATTTCCGCTATTCTTGTATGCCCTATGAACTATGCATTTATTACTCTGCGAATATCAAAATGTTAAGGGGTTTGATATATTTGGTATTAGAGTTAAAAGCAGTTCTGACATTATCAGAATAGTATACTGATATGGTTTTGTTTACATGGCGACAGGATTTATGCCTAGAAGGCGACAACAGCGGGATAGATCACCACCGTCGGTGAATTAGCTCCTAGCGGATCAGCGGATTCTGAGGGACAACATCACGTACAACACCGGACCTTGGGTGGCGCCATAATGTTGAGGATACCCATGAAGCGGGTTCAAGTCAGGCCAGTGTACGGGTCACAGCCGAGACCATAGCCACCACCCAACTCATCAGTTGAAGATACTGATCAGCTACTGTTAGATGGTACCGAGTCAGATTCGAGTATTGTTGATAATTCCATAGTAGAGATGATGCATGTACCATATGACCTACAACCAGACGAGGAGTTGCGGGAGTATGTTCAGGGCAAGAATCGGTGGGCGGTACGGGCATATGACATATCGGTTGACCAATACATTGCATATCTGGATGTAGTGGATACACTATACTGGAAGTAGGTTTTACTGGATCTGGATCTTTTGGATGAGTTTTGGATTTTCACCAAATTTACTTCTTCCCGGACACAGTATTCAGGAATCAGAAGAAGAATGAGATTGTCGAGTAGGGCCCGAATGACCACTTTGGAGAGTTTATAGAGCACATGACATCCTATGTGCAGAGGTATATATATCAGGAGTGATTCGTAGTCTAAACATAGTATTATGGTGACTGGAGGCAGCCGGCATGAATTTTAAGGCAAGGGCAGTCATAGGGTACCGGTGGTCAGGAGCAGATAGAGCCAGTATCTGTATTTTTGTATAGGTACATGAAAGTTAAGCGTGCTCAACCCAAGGAAATCACGGGATGGGTGACTCCCTGGGAAGCTATATGTATAGTTAGGACCTAATATGAAAACGGACAAAGACATGTTGTACAATAGTTTATAGGCTATATGGTCTTAAGAGCTTTCCCTAACTGCTGTAAATATATACTGTATGATATCTATGACATACTTGGTACCCGAAATTTTGTGAAATGAAAAAAATGCCCTTGTGATTATATGAAATTTATTTCTTCTTTATTTTCATATAGTGAAGTATAAAGATGGCATAAAGAAGAAATAGTGGTAGAGGAAGAGGTGGAGGTAGGCATGGAGGTAATAACCAAGATCAGGAAGATAGACTTGATCCAATGCAGCAACTATTTGGCATGATGACAGCACAGCTGACCATGCTAAATGAACTGAGAGATGATTTGCGAGAAGTACAAAAAAAATGCAGATAGGGAAGCGCATAATAATCCTGGTGGACATGGAGAAGGACATGTACAACCTTTAAAACTAGTACAGGGAGCCTCTAAACAGACCTGTTGTTAAGGTTGAAAGTTTGTAAATATGGTAACCAAACTCAATCAGCATCAACTGTATGTTTTTTGAGGGAGGTTTGATTCCCAAGTTGCAAAGTACTGGTTATCTTGTTTAAAGAAGATCTTCAGAATCCTTGAATTCCAGATGATATAAAAGCACAGTTGGCTATTTACAAGCTATAAGGGGATGCAAACAAGTGGTGGAAGAGCACTAAGTTGATTCTACAAGCCCGGAATATTCCTGTGACATGGGAATTATTCCAAGAGAAGTTCAACAGAAAATATTTTCCTCGGTCAGTTAGGATTGCTAAGGAAAAAGAGTTCCTATCCATACGTTAAGACGAAAAGGAGAGCTTTGATGAGTATTTAGCTCGGTACATTTGTCTGTCTCGATACTCTTCGTATATGAAGTATCATGATGATGAGGAATATAGCTCAGACATGATGATATGGGGATTAAAACCAGAGCTAAAGGAGAAGCTGGTCTCCAAGCAGTTCAAGGAATTTAACAAAGCAGTGGAAGAGTGCAGGATTATAAAACACAACCTATTGGATATATACTCTGACATAAATGCTAGCAGCAAGAGTTCATCTAGAGTGGGAATTCTTCCTAGAAACGCAAGAATCAGGGTGGTCCATCGGGTAGGAGCAACAAATAGCCGTATCAGTCTGATAGCCGCAGTAACCAGAGACCCCCTGAAAACAGAACATACAGGTATTGTGGCAAGCCTTATAATCTTGGCTAGTCATGTAGTGTAGTGAAGCAGGCACCAGCTCCAGTAAGACAAATAGTCTGCAACAAATGCAACAAACCGGGACATTTTGCTAGAGATCGTCCACAATAGCAAGGGGCAGGAGAGCCTAGATAGAGGATTCAGGGCCAAGTCTTTCACTTTAACTAAGGAAGAAGCTAAGAAATTACCTGAGCTGATTCAAGGTACAGTTTCTCTCAATGGTCATCTGGTACAAGTATTGTATGATTTGAGTGCTAGTCATTCATTTATTGCATATGATTATGTAAGATGGCTAGGTCTAAGTATATATCAATTACCGTATGATCTGTCTGTATCTACACCAACGGGTAATGGATTTGTCACAGTTGACGTTTGCCTAAATTGCGTGATGAGCACTGAGGGACACGAGTCAACAATAGATTTGATTTGTTCACCGTTACATAGATTGGAGGTAATTCTTAGTATTGACTGGCTCACAAAACACAATGCTTTGCTAGACTACGAAAGCAAAAGGGTTATTTATCCTAATCCACCACCAAAGACCAACGCAGAAATCCACCTTAACTTTCTCATAGCAGCTGAGGCCGAGAGATGTTTGCATAAAGGTTGTCAGGGATATGTAGTATTTTTCTCCATGCAATCAGAGGCTGGAACAACATTAGAGAATATCCCTGTAGTAAATGAGGTTTTTGATATGTTCCTGGAGGATATCGGTGGATTACCCCAGACAGGAAGTAGAGTTTGTGATTGAAACTCAGCCTGGAGCGGGACTGATATCTAAAGCCCCATACAAGATGGCTCCAATGAGATGGTAGAGCTGAAAAAGAAGATTGAGGAGCTATTAGAGAAAGGGTTCATTTGACCTAGTGTCTCGCCATGGGGAGCTCTAGTACTCTTTGTCAAGAAGAAAGATGGAAGCCTACAACTTTATATTGATTACAGGGAGCCAAACAAGGTGACCATAAAAAAGAAGTACCCACTTCCAAGAATCGATGATTTTCTCAATCAGTTATTGGGTTCTTGTGTGTTTTTGAAAATTGATTTGAGATCAGGGTATCACCAGCTCAAGGTAAGATCAGAGGATGTACTGAAGACTGCTTTCAGGACCAGATATGACTATTAAGAATTTCTAGTAATGCCATTTGGGCTGACCAATGCACCTGCCGTGTTCATGGAATACATGAATCGAATTTTTCGTCCATATTTGTACCAATTCATAGTAGTCTTTATTGATGATATTCTGGTATACTCACGAAGCAGAGAAGAATATGAACAACATCTAAGAACAGTGTTGAATACATTGAGAGATAAACAACTTTATGCCAAGCTGAGTAAGTATGAGTTTTGGCTTTCGAAAGTTAAATATCTGGGCTATGTAGTCTCACAACAAGGGGTCCCGATGGATCCTAGTAAGGTGGAAGCAGTACTGAACTAGAAGAGGCTAAAGACTATTTTTGAAATACGCAGTTTTCTGGGTCTTACCGGTTATTGACAAAGTTAACACAAAAAACTCAACCTTTTGTATGGGACAACAGTTGTGAGAAGAGTATCACAGAAGTGAAAGAGAAATTAACAACAACACCAGTGTTAACAATCTCAACTCCACAGTTGACCTTTGTTGTCTACACAGATCCCAGTGGGCATGGATTAAGATGTGTTTTGATACAACAGGGCTGAGTAGTGGCATATGCGTCTTGTTAGATGAAGCCTCTATTGGAAATTGTGCCCTAGAGGCCAATCATTGTACCTTAAACATTATTGTTATTTAAGAATTTCTCCATATTGTTATCATATCGTTTGCATGTTTATTATGATAATTGTAACCTTGGATGAACTATAAAGATTATCCTAAATGTCCTTGGTCAATTATCTATGCGGGAACAAAGATGAAATAAGACTAGTATGACTTTGATGAGGTATAGAGATACAAATCAAAGTCTTAGGCACTTGTAGGAGTACAAGGTGCTGGACCGACCTGCTATGAGAAAGCTGCATGGATTAAGTCATAAGCTTATCTCATACATATAATCATGTCACAGTGCCCTCTGACCTGAGATCATCATAGATTCTTGCATGAGAGTTGCTAAGTTTTGACCTAGTCAAAAGTCACCTTTGACCGGGTGATGATAAAGGCTACAATCGGGTTTAGGAGTTTTCATGAAGAGGAATGTGAGTGGTCAAGATGGAATTTGTCCCTCACATTAGTGAGAGATATTACTGGGCCCCTCGATGAGTGAGTCTGAGAAATGTATGGCCATACTGTAATGAGAAGGAGTTTCCATTTCTAATTCAGGCTACTCAAGAATCAAGAAAGTGATGGTCAGGAATAGGAGGATGACAATGTCCATGCCTCATACTTGACCAAAATATCGTGTGACAAAAGGGGACGTGACATGGTTGTATAATAGGTTACATCGTATCATCGATCCTCACATGAATTGGGTGGTCGTAATGTCTTGCTAGAGGCCGCTTACGACTTGTGAGCTAGTGCAGTATTGGCCCACTGCCAACTTCATGTGGGCCTACAGGGTCGCACACAAGAATAGCCCAACACAAGCTGTAATGTCCAGATTCATTTTATCTAAGATGTGTCTAGGATTCAATGAATATAATATTTAATCTAGGGAGGACGGATTATATATATATATATATATATATATATATATATATATATATATATATATATATATATATTCGAAATAATAATAATATTGTGTATTATTATTATTATATAGTATTAGTTTTATATTTAATTTATTTGATAAATTAAATAACTAAAACTTATAGAGATATCGTATCTCAGATTTAATTTATAAAGATAAATTAAATATATTGGCTCTTTATTTAGATTAAATAAATATGATAAAATTAAATATGTTTGACAGATTTAATCAAATTAGATTTATTTGATTTAATTTGAATTTCAAAATTAATTCAGATTAATTTTTTTAAAAAAACCTAATACGGCTCATAAAAGATATAAAATTCGAAGGGCTGGAGAGCCCTGGGCTGTACGGATTTTGGAGAGTCGCAAGAAACCCTAGAGAGGATTAGAAGTGCTAGCACGCTGCCATGTTGGGTATTGTTCTTGTGGATACCAGTAGAGGGAGACGATCAGAAGCATTGACTCCTAGAGATCGAACAAGAAGCAAAACAAAAAAGGTACTATTCTAACTACTCAATCTAAACGCCGTTGATAGATCCTCTATCGGGATTCAGGAATTTTAAACGGTTAATTTCTTCCGCTGTGTGTACGAATCCCAATAGCCTCACAAACAAAATTATCCCACTCATGATCTTGAGTTAACAGCAATTGTGTTTGTACTAAAAATATGGAGACACTATCTCTATTGGGCAACCGTAGAGCTGTACTGCAACCACAAGAGCTTAAAGTATTTGTATAATAAAAAAGAGCTTAACATGAGACAACGCATATGGATGGAGCTTCTTAAAGATTACAACTTGAAAATCAAATACCATCCAGGCAAGGCTAATGTAGTAGCAGATGTATTGAGTCGCAAAATAGTACAGGTGGCAGCCCTCATGATTCATGAGTAAAGATTGATTGAAGATTTCAGAGATCTCAATCTGTCTAATTAGATTTTGATCGGTAGTAGCAGTGTTACTCAGGAAGAGAATGATCTAAGAGTGGTAATAGAAGAAGCTCAGATGCAGGATGGAAGAGCACAGTCTATCAGAAACATGATTGAAAGGGGAGAAACTTAGGAACATGACTTGTCACTAAGTGGACCAGTCAGATACAAGAAGCGGATAAATGTTCCACCATAAACAGAGTTAAAACGGAAAATCCTGGAAGAAGCACACAAGAGTAAATATACTCTAAACCTAGGAGCAACTAAAATGTATCACAATCTGAAGTTCATGTATTGGTGGCCAGGGATGAAAAGAGATGTGACAAAGTTTGTTGCTTGTTGTCTCACTTGTTAGAAGGTGAAAGTCAAGCATCAACGACCATCAGGGCTTTTGCAAAACCCTAAAATTCCTGAGTGGAAATGGGATAACATCACCATGGATTTCGTGACAGGATTACCCAAAATCAGGAATCATGATGCCTTATAGGTAATAGTTAATCGATTCACGAAGATAGCCTATTTCCTACAAATCAGCATTCACTACTCTCCTGATAAGCTAACATAGATCTATATCAAGGAGATTGTGTGTTACATTGTATACCGAAGAACATAATATCGGACAAAGATCCTCGGTTTACTTCTAAGTTTTTGAAGGCAGTGCACGAGGCTTTGGGTACCAAGCTTAGATTTAGCATGACCTATCATCTTCAAACAGACGACCAAACAGAAAGAATACTACAGACACTAGAAGATATGCTGAGGACTTGTGTATTATATTTCAAAGGCAGTTGGGATCTAGTGGAGGTACAAAGACAAGTGGGGGATCTAAACTGTCGTTTGACCCTGAACAGTGTGCACACACACCAAACAATATGAATTTTCATGTTGCATTACATATTTATTTATGGCATTTTATATGACCGATTGCATGTTACTATTGAGATTCATTTGAATCTCACCATTTTTCAACATTTAAAAATATTCCAGCAGAAGGTAGCGGTTCTAAGGACAAAATCGTAAATACCAGCGATTGAAGGTCTGGTTCAAGCAGAAGCGACTGTTGGTTATCTTTAGTTTTATTTTATTTCTTTTGGACTCTGTATATATTTTTCAAACCTTATAGGGATTTCCTGTAATGTAAATCAGCACTTGATATCAGTATATTTCTGCTATTCTTGTATGCCATATGAACCATGCATTTATTATTACTCTGCGAATACTAAAATGTTAAGGGGTTTGATAGGTCCCGCCTATTTTCCTATCAGGGAAAGTGAGGGTCTAATAATTTTCCCTGGCTCCCGTATTTAGTGTTTGGAAAAGTTAGTTGCATGGTTGTATAGGAGACCAGTGGATTTCCCTGGCTCGAGAGCTATGTGGTGCCCTCTAGGTGTGCCAACACAAAACCAAAAAGCAACTTCATCATTAATGGGACATGTGTCACCTCTTAATTGCACTAAGACATAAAAGTCAAAAAGCACTTTATGCTTTTTTACTCTAAATGGCGCCATATGTCCCTTTGTGTGGGACCCGCACTCTTCCTCTTTCCTCCACCTATCTGTTTACTTTATTAGGAAAATGAAAGTCAGGGGATTTCCTCAGGTCCACCTACTAGGTGTCATCTTTCATGGTCCCCACACAAAGTAAGATTAATTTATTTAATTATTACTTTATGACATCAAGTAAAATCTTGCCAAGTGTCATCTATATTAAAATGGCGCCATACATAGTATTACTTGGCACTGGTGAATTTCTTCTGACTATTTATACGTACAAGCAATACCGGTCGCTCAAATTTTAGTATGTTAACACAATTCAATTATCGTTAAAAACAATTAATACTTGTATAGTTTTTCTGATAATTAAATCGCCAATAATACACCCTACATTTGATTCACTTGCAGAATTTCATTACTATCTTACTCTTTACGTTTTGTTTCACTTGCCCTTTTACATATCTGCTGTTAGAGAATGAAAATAGCTTAATAAGACCATACTCTATTTTTCTCTACTTCGATAATCTTAGACCAGAGCTTTGTGTCTAGTTGTGCTAGTAAGTCACAAAAAAGGTTCATTAACATGGAAGCATACCTTTTTCCTAGGAAGACGATGAACCTGGGATTTATACGCCTTTATCTTGTTGTTGTTGTTGTTCTTCTTCTTCTTCGATGTTTAAAGCACCATTGACAACTCAAAGTTTGAAGTTTCCTTTACCTTCATGTCTATGAGGGATGTGAGATGTACTTTTGGGATTGGTTCATCGTCTTGAGGGAGAGAGGGAGAGGAGGTGACTGGTTCTTCTTGGACAAAGGAGGGAAGATAGTTCCACTCGTTCTTCTTGGTGGTTTGTACTTGTTTCAATGTTGCATTTATTTTGCTCTAGAGAAGCGTGTTATAGAGTGTTCCCTGCTTGCAACCACCATTTTTGGAATTGGTTTACTGGAACCTGTGACGCACATTAAGAGCAGGAGAGAGGAGAGAGCCATTATTTTAAGCTTGAAGGAGCTGAGAAGCCTTTTTGAAAATAATTGTTTTTTTTCATACATCCAATGAAGAATGGGTTACTAACTCACCTTACCTAATTAGCACAAACTTAACGTGTTAGTGAGACGTAGGCAAATTTAACACTGTTAATGCATTAAGGACTAATAGCCATAGACAAAGTAAACTTGAGGGATAAAAAACAACGGTTTCAAAGTTCAGGGACTAAAATCAAAATGAAGTAAAACTCTAGGGATCAATAATAGTGTTAATCCTAAATTGAAACTATTAAAATTATATTTAAATACTTTAACACTCTATTCTTTTATTAAAATATTTTATATTTTTTTCACTTTTTATCCCATGCACTTCTAAAATAATTATGTTAAAGTTTAATTAATTTGAATTTATTTAAATATTTTTTGTTGTTTAAAATTATAATATATTGTCATTAAATATTAAATTTCAACCATTAGAAGTTGATTTAATAGTAAGATAGTAAATTGAGAGGAAGATTAATGGAAATACCCATTTCCTGGGTTGAACAAGGGCAGTAGAGGATAAAATATTTTTTTGATTTTATTTAGTCATAATTTAACCCAACATAAATAAATAATGAACATAAAGTAAAGGTAGACAACTATGGAACTAAAAATTAATTTATTAAAAATTAAATTTTCTTTACTTGAACTTACACTGCTCCCTTCTCTTAAGCTCATTTCCGGCCAGCACTTAGGAGCAAAAGGAAAGAGGAGGTTATGGAGCTTTGTTTTGTGTGTGTGTATAGTGGGAGGGAGGGAGAGCAAGTTATAACTATTTTGGAAACTCTTTTTTTTAACCAAAAAAATCTTTCACACCGAGGTAGCTCCCCATCTATTGTGGTAGCATTTTGAAAGGAGGATTTTGAAGGAAGATTTAAGTAGAAAAGTATAAAGAAACCAAGAACAAAACTATAACAAGGAGTCAAGTTAAGGTAAAAGTGGTTTTGAGCAAAGCTTCACTATATTAGCTTTTCAATCAAACATAGCGATTCTGTCCTTGATAGACAGTTTCAAAACTCAAATATTGGGCATTATATTAGCTTTTCCCATCTATGCTTGCTGTTCTATTTTGACACCACTGTACATATAGGATAAAAATGTGTTGTTTCTCTGTTGGAACAATGGTTAGAAACAAAGGAACAAACAAGTGATTTTGATGATAGGATTTAAAAACACCAAGTTTGAACTTTTACATGCATAGCTTCTGTCAAGCTTGAAATTTGCAATAGGAGCTGGATTTTGGTTGTTTTTGGGTCAAAAATGGATTCCTTATGGATTTTGATTTATATACATTAAGGCCCACTTAAATTAAGTGACAAAGAAAGGTTTAAAAGATTAGGAAATTGAAGGTAACCATTCTTTCTATTCATGTTACTTAATTTGATGTTGAAATTAGACTTGAGTATGTACTGAATTTATTGGCATATTTTGCTGGATTATTGATTGAAATTGTGATATGGCCATATATACATTTTCCTAATTGGAAACCTTGATTAAAGAGTGAATTTTCATGGAAATATTTGTGAATTCTTATGATGGGAACTCATATGATTTGAGTGCTTGAATGGGAACTTGTACGAAATCTCGGCTCTTTAAATAAGAATTATTCATACACTACTTAAAAAAAAGGTTTTTTTGACTGGTTGAACTTGGCTTTTTAGACAGAGTTTAAGTCTGGTCTTGTATCGATTGTTTAAAAAGTTTATCCTTATTAAGATCATACCTATAACCGGTCTTAAAAGTTACTTTTTAAGACTAGTTGGTTAAGAAACCGGACTTAAAAAGTTTTAATTTATAATAAAAAATGTACACTCTTTAGAACAGGTAATTTCATATCCGGTCTAAAAAGTGGGAAATTTTTTTTTGAAATGTACGTTTTATTTTGTTTGATAGAAGCCTTGTTGGATATTATTATATCTAAAAGCTATATTATGTGATATAAATTCTACAGTCAGCCCTAAAAAAATTGCAATTGATATAAAAAATAATTATAATTAATAACTAAGAATCTAAGCCCTATATTATTGGATAATTATTGAATCTTAATTTTGGCATTTTTTTAAGGTTTACCTTTTTTGCTTGCATTTTCCCCACCTCTAAAGGAGGTAAATGATTTCTTAATGTTGTATTTAGTAGATGAAATTTTAGGCTCGACATCTGCATTCTGTTAACACATGATTCATATTGTATGCATCCCTACAGTTGAATGTAGCTACCCATGGATTGGGTGCTAGGTTACCATACTTATGAATTTTGATTCTTCTAGACCTCAAATATGAAACATGGCTCTACCCTACCCTAGTCTTAGGTGATAAAGGTGAAGACTCTTGTTTAATGAAGCTAAATATAACCGAGTTAATATACAAGTATGATAAATGAATTTTATATGTGTGAATATGATCTCGTGATGAGGTCTTGGTTGAGAAAGAAACCAAACTGAAGGAAAATAATATGGAAGTAACTGACTAGATGGAAATACTAGTGACGAGGTGAGGATTAATAATTCTAAATTGGAGATGAAAAACATTGGCTGGATGATCATCAATTGAAAGGATAAGAGATCAAGAAGCAAATCAAGGTAAGTTGGAAGCAAAATTTATGTGTTCTTGTCTTTAAATTCTTAGAAACTTCTTCTAATCCTTATATCCCTCTTGAATAACATGAAGCAATAAGAGAATCAAGGGAAAAGAGGATAGGGAGGCCAAGGTTTAGAGAGAGAAACAAGAAGGATTCAAGGTAAGTTTGAGAACTTGTCATCTCTTGTTGATTCATGATTGTTATTGGTATTTTGGTTGGTTGTTTGACTTGTATTGTCTTGAATTTGTGATTTAGGATGTATGAACCCTAAGGGTAGGTGTTGCCCAAGTTTTGATTAATAATGTTCAAGAGGTTTTTAAGTGTTTAAACAAGTGAGTTAGGGTGAAAAGAAGGTGTTTTGTTGAATGAAATCAAGAAAATACAATTTTCCCAGATTTTCGTCCAGACTAGTTTTGGTGTGTTTGAGATGGAATTTGATGGATTTGATGATTCCATTGTGGTTAGAATGAAAAATTGTGTAAGGAACATGTAAAAAATGTAATATCCCAAAATTTGAACCAAGGAACTTGAGGATAAGCTTATATAAGGCAGACTACTAGACCCGAGGTTAATAAGAGTCCCAAGAATATTGAGGAGATAGAATAATTTTTAGGGACTATATTTGGGTAAAGAATGAGTCTCTAGGTTACATGAGGCTCAGAGCGCATAAGTAGTCAGATAAAGTATACCAGTGTATAGAGGCACCTTGGCACACTTGGCGCCATATTTAGATAGTGTGAAAAATACATGTGTGGGCTATGTGGGGTACTAGACTGTGTGATTCGAATCTTCATGGTAGAGAACAAGTCTGTGAATTATATGGGGGCTCAGTGTGTATGATTAGACGGATAAAATATATCAGTAGAGGTATGCATATGGCATTTATAAGGCAGGTACATATACCCTGTGTTTTTGAAAGGGAAGAATATACATAGGCCATGTGGGTCCCACATGTAGCACACTGACATAGGTACACGACAATCCCCTGAGGCAGCACATATGGTGTAGTCCTGGGTATAAACCTGAGTAGAAACTCGAGTGAACACCGATAAAGTAGCTTTATTAAAGTAGCTTTAATAAAGTAAGTAATGATGAAGCAACTTTTGTGTTGGTGCAATAAGGAGATGACACATGTCCCTTCATCATGAGATTCATATAGTGACTTTTGTGTTGGCAATCTCATGAGGTGCCACCTAGCACAATGGTTAGGGAAATCTACTGGTCCCTGGTCTGGGTACATGATTGACTTTCTCGAGTACTATGTAGGGGAGTTAGCGGAATTCATCAGACCCCACTTCCCTAACAATAAAGTCGATCAGGAATCAGGAAAAAGAAGTGGACCAGATGGGTTAAGGACAAGTGGCACTTTGTGGACCCCATACTTGGGACACATATCACTTTAAGACAACACAACTCTCTCTCTCTCTTTCTCTTCTCTATAATTCCATCTAAAGTGCCTAAAAATGAAGAAAAAAAAATCAAGCGAAAATGAAAGAGGAGAGAAGGGGAGTGTTTTTGCCCTGATTAGAGCCTAATCGGTGTTTCAGGCCGACAAAGCCTTCACGGATGTTATTCCTCTTGGTAAGAGCAATATTTCTATGTTTTCAAATTCTTAATCAGAGGTATTTGATGGTGTCTACAAGGTAGAGGTGTTGCCAAAATCAAGAACCATATATGGAATTGAGTAGAGGTACGTATAAGCTCTGATTTGAACAGAACATCTTGAGGTTTTGATAAGCCCTCATGCTGCCCTGATTTTGGGTCAAACCCATAATCTATAGAAAGAATATGATTTTGGTGTTTTTGAGGTTAAAAATAGTTTCCATACCCGAAATTTTTTGAGAATAGGTTGTGAACATTATTTTAGAAGAGTTGGATTGAAAACCCAAAGATTTTAGTTAAAGTAGTAGTGCTGCTAGATTTCATTTTCTCGCGACAGCTTACTTGTGACGTATTTTTAAATGGTCAAATGTTATCCAGTGACCATGGAAATTTCTAGAATTATAGTAGACATCTTAATTTTTAATTTAATATGTCATTTGCATAATTTAAAGCTGTACACTAGGAGTTATATATTTATGAAATTGGTCATGTGAAAACTGGGATGTTTTTTAATAGTATCCAATGAATGGTAATTCTGGAACTATGTGCATCCAATTGGCTAAGTTAAATATTTTTTTCTTGAGAATAGACTTTATAAGGGTCACCTAGCCTTTAGAATCACTACAATTGGACATTTCTACAAAAAGATATGAATTTTCAAAGTTGGTTGAAAATTTTGCCAGCTTTTAGTAAATGTGTGAAAATTAAAAGGTAATAATGTAATTACCTAGAACTCTAAGGGCATAAATAACCAATTTGAGTTAGTTTGACCTTAATGGTTCTTCATTTGACTTAGTAAAGTAACCCTAATTGTATGATTATATATTAGGGCTATGAGAAGTTAAGAAAGAAGAAGAAATGGAAGAATTTCCAAGAAGCTACCATGGTTGGAAGAAAAGGGGACAAGAAGAAGGACTTTGTCCAAAAGGTAGTAAACTTACTTACTTGTATGTATGTGATGTTTATGCTATGTATTAATTTGTTGTATTGCTTTGCTTGATTATATGAAACATGAATGAATGAATGAAGCTCTATTTCTATTTTTATTGTGGCCATAAGTATGTTGCTTGAAACATTGAGCATGTAGAATATCATTATATGAACATGAGCCTATGTAAGGCAAGCATATCACGCACTAGCATTCATCTGACATGCATTGTTTGTATGTTTGCTACTGAGATTCCCCTGAATCTCAACCCCCACCAACCATATAGGTACGTGAATACGATAGAGAAGAATACTTGAAGAAGAATCGGAAGGAAAGAACATGAAGAATTGAAGTTTTCAAATGTATTTATTTTTACTGTTTGTAAATTATTTACACTTGAAAAATATGTATGAATAAGAAAGTATGAAAACGCGTATTAGAATTGAATGGTAATCGGGATCACCAAAACTAAAAGTAAGAGCGGAGAAATAGAACTAACTTTGATATATGAACATGGTAAGAATAAAGGCTCAATAGCTTAAAATGAGAAATGAACCCCAAAAGAATTCAATAGTAACACTTCTGATACGTAATTAAAGATATATGTAAGACGGGTGTTACAAAAAATGAAGTATGGAGACTTTAGAGAGTGAAATGACAATTTTACCCCAAAAACCCTAACTTTGCAGCTGTCAAGGACATTCTGGGAAGTGCAATGTGATTTTGTCAAAACAGAGGTCAAATTAAATGATTAGCTATTTAGACATCCATTGGACATTGTTTATCCATTGAAAACACAATTTTTACGAGAATGAAAAGTACCCAACTCCCCATATACTCATCCAAACAACAAACTAATTGGTTCAAAAGGAAGCTTACGCTTACCTCTACATGTTTCTGTAGACGGTTTGGAATTCTAGCAACACTTTGGCCAGTGAGATGACACCAACCACCTCCAAACAAGAATCCAAAATCGTAGAAATGAAGCTCGTGATGAGTAGAAGAATGTTTATGAAGGGCACTTTGAGAGAAGACGCTAATTTGGTAGTGTTTTGGTGGCTTGAAGATTCTCTCTCTTCCTCCTCCATTTTCGTCTAGCTCCTTTCTCTATCTTATTTCTGATTTTCACGTAGGAAATAAAGAAAAAGATGATGAAATAATTTTTAAATGCAATTAACCAATCACTTGCCACGTGTCACCCCTCCATTGGTCCAAATATCCCATTTTTGCACATAATACTAAACTTGGCAGAATTTTCATTCAACTTTGAAAATTCATATCTAATTATACAAATGTCCAATTGGGGTTGTTCCAAAGGCTATGCGACCCTTATTGAGTCTAGTTTTAAGAAAAAATATAAAATTTTGCCAATTTAAAGTTAAATCTTTCCAAAATTTTAATCTTTGGATGCTGCCCCAAAAAATAGTTAATTTCACTGGACTAAATTCAAAAATTCATTTCTCTTTGTGTACAGATCCAAATGACTTATATGACCTATCAAATTAAATCTTGATAAGTTTAATTTCACTTTGGAAAGTTTCATAATTTTTAACATGATTTACCTATTTAAAAATATCACACAATCACCACTGCCACATCGAGAATTTCACCGGTAGCAACACTACTTTGTGTTCCACTTTATTATATTGTGTGTGACTTCTAATTGCTTTGTTTTGTCACTCCCAAGCTCTTTAATTCACCATAATATTCCCTTTAATATCCAAGGATATAAATAAATTTTAGAAAAGAATACCATGTCCCACTAGGACATTTGAAAAATCATGGTTTAGTAGTCTTCCTTAATATATGCTTAATCTCAAGCCTCTTGTCCCAAAATTTGGGATATTACAGTTCTCCCCCATTCAATAAATTTCATCCTCAAAATTTCAAACATCACAGGGTACTACTTGTACCTTAAATGTAGAGTTCCAGCACTTTATACAGCTTAATTACCGGTCAACCCCCTTTTCGGGAACTACATAAGGCACCATAGCTACTAGTTTAGCCTCTTTTCTCAACCAAGTACTGATGCTTTACACAGGAAGCTATACACCTGGTCAGTTCCTCCAGCCTGGGCAATAATAGGGTACTTATCCCTTACGCTGTATCAGGTAAAAGCCAACGCTTCATCTCACTCTCATATAGTGAGAACCTCTGATAACAGTGGAAAATCACTGCCATTTTATCCACTCACTCTTCCATTTGCAACTCATAGAGTATGCAACTCAAGAATCATATTCTTGAGACTAAACTTCAAATAGAATTCTGTATTCACCATGCATCAATTTCATTCCTTCTGTACCTAGTATGTAGCATTCAACGCAGGACTTACAGTCCGATCTCATAACGCTTGGTTTATCAGGCCTCACTGCCTTTTTAGGACTCTCCCGGATCACATTGTATGCATACCAAGCTTTTCAGCCTCCTTGGGATACTCCCATATTATATTGTATGCACACCAAGCCTTATGACTCATTCAACTTCCAAGACGCTGGATACTCCGGCTTTACAGCCTAAAGGATTAACCCCTTATGCCATAGGTGTCTTAGGCTCACTGCCTCATCCATAATCTGAATGTTATGTCAATCTCAATATATATTTTCTGGACACATCGATCCATGTCACGGTGCTAGGTAATAACCACAACGCTTAGACATATAGGTCTTACAGCCTAGGGACACTATCCTATGCAAACTTGCATATTGGGTCTTATTGACTTGAGCCTCTACTCAGCTCCATTCTCAATCACATCTCATACTTTGCCATCCTAAGGACTTGCCAGCCTGTTAGGTCTTATGGCCTTAGGACGTTCAGTCTATCACCTTTGCTGAATAATAACTCTCTTACTCAGCCTAATGCAGAGCTACCCTCCTGGGTGCCCCTGCAACTTTACAGAGATTCGGCCCACACCTCCTGGCTCACTAGGACTGAGTATGGTAAACTTGTTGAATAACCACTCATCGAGTCTAGCTACCTAGAACATATTGTTCACTAGGTACTTGAACTCATTTCAGGCTCCATCTCTTGCTGCTCAACTCATTCAAATTCTTATGTAATGTTCACGAAGCATGACCAACAAACCAAGATCATCACGATCATCAAAGAGTATTCGACACGTTAGCATATAGTTTAACAACATCCGTTAGACTTTTATCCCACAAGTCACATGGCCCTAAGTGTTCACCCGGGCAAAGATAGGCCTTGGGATTCCACTTGTGTATAACAGGAGTTTCCATGGCCCCGAGTGTCCACTCGTGTAAAGATAGGCCCTGAGCGACTACTTGTGTATAATAGAAATCTCTGCGGCGTCCACCCATGCAAAGATAGGCCCCAGGCTACTACCCTACAAACTGTGAATGCTCATTAGGTCTTACTGCCCAGGAATCACCCCTTTGTCATGGACATCACGGGACTTACAGCCTCGGGCGGTCTGACTGCCTAAGGACACGTTGGTCCAAAAGGTCTTATTTCCTACCGTATATTCATAACATAAATATACTCTATGGTAAACACATACATGCATAACCATTACATAAAATACGCGAGTAAGAGTCGCTTAGCTTCATATTGCTAAGCATGTTCTTCCTTAATCTCTTTCATCATTTGGCACTGGACCACCCCATGATGATTCACTGGGTCACACAACCCTTCTCTCAAGGAAACTTATTCGATAGAAAACTCATTACAATTACCACTATTGAGAGTTAACGTTCTTGTAGCTCTACTCCACGGTTTAAACATCATGGTGGCTTCACGCCATGGTTTGTTATCATAGTGGCTGCACACTATGGTTCGACATTGCGGTGGCTTCAAACTACAGTATTACACTCGGTACTTTACTCAGTCCTCTGATTGGTCATCCCGCCGATCTAACCCTCCGTAGGTAGCCTTTTCCGATCATATCTCCCCATATGTAGCCTTCTCAGACTAAAACTCCCTATAGGTAGCTCTATTCGATTAGAATCCTCCATAGGTAGTTTTGCCCAGTTGGTTGCCTCTAAATGGAAGTACCATTGTAATGGAATTCAAATCTCACAAGGTCCTTCTTCACTAGCAGTTCTGTAATTTGGTTGCTCATCTGAGGTCAATCCATTTAGACTTTGATATTGGTCCCGCTCCAGACAATAATTATATCTCTTAGGGAATATTCTATAGACTAGATCATTCCCTATGCTAGATCAACATCTAGCAACCTCTAAAATATGTATGAGGTTTCTCACACATTTTTGTACTATACTCTCTAGTACCTTAAGCCACTTAGGCTATCTCAGCTTCCTGAAGAACCAATCCAACTATTGCATTTGATTCTCAAATTATGATTCTATTCTTAGAATCTCAACATCACCTGAGTCGGAATCAGGTTTCTTCAATTATACCCAATAAATACGCTAAGAATCAAATTCAATAGTGACTATTCTAACCTCCACGGTTTTCAGGTAATATCGTTAAAACATCACTAAAGGTTAAACATCATTCGTAAGGTTTACAGGTTAAAACTTCCTTCATGGAACAAAATCATAGTATAACCTTATTCACATTTCAACCTAAGTACTATTTCAGCTTAGATCTAACCCAAACATATCCTCAACCTTCAGTATCATCAATCAGATCCTCTAGGATTAATATACGGCATGATCACCACTTATCATGCATCACCGTATATCCTACTTACATTCCTTTAACCCCACAGGTTACTAAGGATCATTACTTAGCATGGAGAAACCTCAAGCAATCTCTATGCCTCAAGTTTCAATAACCCTATCAATTGAATTTTCCTGAGCAATACTTACTGCAACAGAAATGATTTGGGTTAAAGATCAAAACTTACTTTATTATCTCCATGCCTCTAACCATTTCTTTGGTCATCTAAGAATCTCTATTCAGAGTTCTAACCTTTACAACGAACCTCCAACTAGGCCCAACTGTAGCGCTACCCTCACTGGGCACCCACTACAGCGGCACAAGAATCTAGCTCACAACTTACAATGGACCCCCACTAGGCCCAACTGTAGCGCTACCCTCACTGGGTTCTTGCCATAGCAGTATGAGACTCCAGCCTATAACTAGGAAAGCTTATCGAGAGCCTACCTTGGATATTCCCTCTCCTAGGCACGCTTAACCATGGAGTCCTAATGAGATCCGGGCATCAGTACTAACATCATCTTATTTCATTTATCACTAGGTATCGGTATCCTATAATACCTCAAACATCACGTGACATGTCGGATAAGTCTCCAACAATGTGCTAAAGTCTCTCAAGAAACATTACATAAGGTCACATTTCCATCTCCAGCAAATTGCCACTGAACTTGAGTTTGAGCTCCTGCACTCGAGTTCTAACCCAAAACTCGAGTCCTGAAAGGAACACTCGAGTTCAGCTGGTATTCCACTGAGACTTAGCTAATTCTTCCACTTTACACATGCCATAAAAGGCTTGCACTTGAGTTCACCATGCTCAACTCGTGTTTGTCAGCTAACCACATCTAATAAACACTTCAGAAACCATTCTAAATCCACTCATAGGTTATCAAATCTTTATTCTTCCACTTAGTATGGCTCTTAAACATTGTTCCATAACCATGCCTCCCAACATAAGGTATCTAACCAAGGATTATAACCTATCATCTTTAGCAGATAACTTCTAGAAAATTCCATTATTGCCAGAATTAACGCTCTATAATTCTACAATTACCATTTTTTCCAGAATCATTGCTCTGATACAAAAAATGTGATACCTTATTTCCAATAGCCTTAGATGAGTACAAAAGAGTAGTGAAATCTATTGTGAAACTAGAATTTGAACCTGAACTACCCAACTTTTGAAATCATTCACAAATTCTCACTCTCAACTCAGGATTTGAACCTAGGGTTGAGAGGGGTTTTCAAAGGGTAGAAAACTTTTCTATCATTTCACAACCCTCAGTACGTCACTAATGACTCATTGGCTCTTAATTTCTTTATATCAGAGTACAGGCAAGCGTTTTTCTTTTAATTAAATTACAGCTATTCTCTGCCTATACTACATTCATTCGTTCATATACATATACATCAAATGTATAATCACATAAATACTACCAAAACATTTACATCAAATATAAAAGTAGTGCCTTGCACTACGATCTTCACTTCACCTCCATATCTCCTCCGTGCATCTTTTCATTCATCCTTCACCTGTCTAAAATGGTTGGTTGGGAGGAGTGAGATTTGAGAGAATCCTAGTAGCAAACATTACCACTATGCATAACATGCTTGCCTACCCTACTTCATGCCAACATAATGACATGTTGCATGCTCAATGTTATGACATACATATGGCCATTGTACAAATATAACAGAGCTTCAATCAATCAAATATGCACAACACAAATTGGCAAAGCAGTCACATAATCAATACAAAAACATACATATCACATACATGCAGGCAAGGTAAGTTCACTACCTTGTGGATTACTGTCCTTCCTTTGTTACCTCTTCTTCCAATCATTGAAGCTTCTTGAAAATTCTTCCATTCCTCTTCTTTCTTGACTTCTCTATGGCCCTAAATACCCAATCACATCATTAGTGCCATGATTGTGAGTCATTAGAAGTGTATTTTAAGGCCCAAGAAGTTAGGGAGGGCTAAATATGTCAGTTTCCCTCAAAAACATGAAATCCTAAAATTTAGGGGTTTTGGTCGAGGCCAAAATTTGCTGACCGCGGCTAAGAGAGGTCAGAAACTTTTTGGCCGCGGCTAAGAATCGATCTGGCCGACAGATTTTCCCCTTTCCTGATTATTGGCCGAACTTGTAAAAATCATAACTAATTCTACAAAACTTAAAATTGAGTGTTTCAAAGTTCTATTTAACCCAATTTAAGTCTAATTTAAGGGAAAAATATACCCATAATCTAAGTGCACTCAAATAATTGGAGAGTTCCATTTTAATGGACACTGCTCCAGAATTTCCTAGATTCACATGACCAGATTTTGAAAAATCATAACTCCTAGTGTACTACTACAAATATGTCATATTACATATTATTTTTAAGCTCATTATGTCTACTATTAATTTGGAAAATTTTATGGTCATTGGATAACCTTTGGCACTCAACAATATGTCAAAATTACACTTTTCAGACAGAGCATAATCAACAACATGCACACACTTAGTTCATAAATCTCCAAATTCATATACAAGCATCTAAAAATCATGAACACTTCCATACCTACACAATTTTGCCTCCTAAAGCCAATGGAAGTATCAAAATTATCAAATTTCCACTCCTCTTCCATGACACACACAAAAACAAAAAATCAGAGTTCTCATGGAGAGTTTGTCGGTTTCTTTCTTTCTCTTGCGTAATCACTTCCTTTCTACTTCTAATAAAATGATTAGCTATTTAGACATCCGTTGGAAATCGTTTAGCCATTGAAAAAACCATTTTTTATGAGAATGAATAATACCCAACTCCCCATATACTCATCCAAACAACAAACCAATTGGTTTAAAAGGAAGCTTATACTTACCTCTACACATTCCTGTAGATGGTTTGGAATTCCGGCAATACTTCGGCCAGTGAGACGGCACCAAAGACCTCCAAATAAGAATTCAAAAAGATATAAATGAAGCTCGTGATAAGTAGAAGAATGTTTATGAAGGGCACTTTGAGAGAAGACGCCGATTTGGCAGTGTTTCGGCGGCTTGAAGTTTCTCTCTCTTCCTCCTCTATTTTCATCTAGCTCCTTTATCTCTCTTATTTCTGATTTGAATGCAGGAAATGAGGAAGAAGATGATGAAATAATGGTTAAATGAAATTAACCAATCACTTGCCACGTGTCACCCTTCCATTGGTCCAAATATCACATTTTCGCACATAATACTAAACTTAGCAGAGTTCATTAAACTTTGAAAATTCATATCTAATTGTACAAATGTTCAATTGGGGTGGTTCCAAAGGCTATGCGACCCTTATTGAGTCTAGTTTTAATAAAAAGTATAAAATTTGGTGAATTAAAAGCTCACTCTTTTAAAAATTTTAATCTTTGGATGCTGCCATAGAAAATAGTTAATTTCGCTGGGATAACTTTAAAAATTCATTTCTCTTTGTGTACAGATCTAAATGACTTATATGATCTATCAAATTAAATATTTATAAGTATACTTTCACTCTGGAAAGTTTCATAATTTTTCAACATCATTTACCTATTAAAAAATGTCACACAATCACTACTGCCACCCGGGAATTTCACCGGTAGCAATACTACTTTGTGTTCCACTTTATTATATTGTGTGTGACTTCTAATTGCTTTGTTTTGTCACTCCCAAGCTCTTTAATTCACCATAAAATTCCCTTTAATATCCAAGGATATAAAGGAATTTTGAGAAATAATACCATGTTCCACTAGGACATTTGATAAATCAGGGTCTAGCAGTCCCCTTAATATAGGCATGATTTCAAGCCTCTTATCCCAAAATTTGGGATATTACAAGGGGTACTTGTACTTTTCCTACAAGGTGGTACTTGTGGTTTTCCCACCCCATAGCTCTAGGAATTATATCGCATAATTCACACACAGAACATGGCATCACAATGCATATAAATAATCACAAAAATGCGTAATGCCTGAAATCCTTTCCGGTGCTTAGCTAATGCCAGTCCTTTAACTCTTTGTCCAGCTCGGGTTAATATTAAATCCTAAAATTTCAAATTTATTATAAATGAGTTATTACTAATTCATACTTTATTCCAAGACTCATAAAGGTGGTTATCTCTACCCAAAAATGCGTAATGACCAAAATGCCCCTAAGGAATCCAGTCTAATTCCCTCTATACCATGTATAATTGCACTTTTCCAAAAATTATGACCAGGGCTATTCTTACACAAATTTGCATGTAAAATCCATTTTTGACAAAATCACACAGCATTTCTAGAATTACTATTGACAGCCACAAAGTTAGGGTTTTAGGGGTAAAATTGTCATTTCACACCCTAAAGCCTTCATATTCCATATTTCACATGTTCCCTATACACTTTTTCATTGTAAACACAATGGAATCATCAAATCCATAAAATTCCAGCTTAAAAACCAAGAAATTGGTCTACCCAAAAGTTTTGGAATTTTAGGGAAAATGAAGTTTTTCAATTTCCAACCAACCAAACATCTTCTTTTCACTTCTAATAACTTATTTAACCACTTAAACACCTCTTGAACATGATTAAGAACAAATTGGACAGCACCTTACCTTAGGGTTCATGCATACCAAATCAAAAATTCAAGACAAACCAAGCCAATAACCAACCAAAACCACCAACAACAATCATAAAATAACAAGATAAGACAAGTATTCATGCTTACCTTGATTCTTCCTCTTTCTCTCACTAAAAATGTGCACTCCTCCTCCTCTTTTCCCTTGATTTTCTTCTTGCTCTACATGAATTCAAGAGGAATATGAGGATTAGAGAAGGTTTCCATGAATTTAGACACAATAACACACAAATTTAACCTCCTACTTACCTAATTTTTCTTCTTTCCTCTTCGTCTTTCTTTTTTGTTCTTTCCCTCTTCAAACTTGCTCTCTCTCTCCTCCTCTTGTCTTGCCCAAAATATGGCCCTTTGGAAGAAGAAAATATCCTCTTATACACTTCTCTTCCACCTCCTTAAAAATATTATATTTTATTACAAAATTGTTACACTTGGCATTTTCTCAAGTCTTCTTTTTCTATATGCCCTAAAGGTTCCACATGGCATAACATGTGTCCCAACCATTTTTCTTCCTTGCTATTCTTCCTTTGGCCGACTTTCTTCATAAATAAAGGGGAAAATATTGGCTTTTAATTTTATTTTCCAAATGACTATTTTACCTTTACATTTTCTTGAATTTTTGTACCAAGTGTTTTCTTCCTTCTTCCCTTTTCTTTTTGGCCAAAATTTTCATCATAAATTGGGGAAAAATTGTGCTTTTTCATACTTAATTCTAGGCTATAATATTAGGTCTTTATCAAGATAAAAAAGTTTCTTTATTTCTTACTTAGCCAAAATTTCATGTAATCATTCCAACATCTTGGCTACTTCAAGTTCACCAAAATTCACTATTTTATTCCATTGAGTATAATCAAATGTACAAGTAATTTTAGCGAAACATGTTTGCTGTAAAGGAGTATAAACATGTTGTACAGTGGTTTATAGGCTGTATATTATTAAAAGCTTTCTCTAAACTGCTATATATGTTTGCTATATGTTATTTTTGAAGTACTTGTGTATCTAAAATTTTATGAAATGACAAATATGCCCCTACAACTATGTAAAATTTACCTCTTCCTTATTTTAATATAGTGAAACATAAAGATAGTAAGACCAAGAGGTTGACTAGAAGGAAGAGGTGCAGGGCAAGGTCACGAAGCTAGACCTAACCTAATGTAGCAGATATTGGACATGTTAATTGAGAAAAGTACAATAATACATGATCCTAGGGACAAGTTGTGAGAGGTGTAACAGAAAAAAAATACGGATAGGTAAAGAGAAAACAATCCTGGTGGGTAGGAAATGAGCATAATCAGCCTGAGGAACCTAATCAGGGGCCTCCACCTAGACCTACTATTAAGGGTGAAATCTACAGACGTGGGTGGCATGATTCTGTCAGCAACAACCTCTTGTTTTCTGAGGAAAGTTTGATCCTCATATGGCAGAGGACTGGCTACAATTATCAGCAACCGGGATCATTTTGCTAGAGACTGTCCACAACAACAAATGGCAGGGGAGCCAAAGTAAAGAACTCAGGACAGAGTCTTTGTCATAACACAGGAAGAAGCCAGAAAATCTCTGAAATTAATCCAAGGTATGGTTTTACTTAATGGTAGTTTTGTAACATCCCAAATTTTGAGACTAGAGGCTTGAGAATAAGCCTAAATCAAGTGGACTGCTAAGCCTTGATTTAGTAAGTGTCCCAGGTAGGAATAATTTTATTCCCTAAAATTCCTTATATCTTTGTGGCATTCAAGGGAATAGAATGGTGAATTAAAGAGTACAAGAAATGACAAAACAAGGTAATTAGTAGTCAAACACTACTACAAAAAAAAAAACAATTTCTAACAGATTTTCTGCTGGAATTTGTGGCGGAATAGAAGCTTGCCATAGGTTTTTGTGATGGAATTCTGTTGAAAACCATCTTGCCATAAAATTTCTAATGGAACAAATTCCGTAAGTAATAGTACCGTCACAAAGTGATTTGTGACGGAATATTAGATTCCATCGTAAATTGCGGCAGACTTTCCCTCACAATTTGAGATAGAATTTTTGACAGATTGTATCTGTGGTAATTTTTGATGGATTTTTCTGTCGCAACTTGAGAGGGAATATGCCATAGAAATTTTTGCCGCAACTTGAGAGGGAATTTGCCACGGAAATTCTATGGAAAATTGCCACTGCGTTTTTGAAAAGAAATTTCCATGGTAACTTGCGAGGGAATTTTCCACGAAAATTCCGTGGCAAATTGCCACGGCGTTTTCTGACGGAAATTTCTGTAGAAAATTTGCCTAGAGCCAAACTTTTCATTGCATTTCCATATCATTAGTTTTTAGGATTCCGCCTTGCTTACGTAAAAGAAGAGAATATGAAATTAAATTTACTAAATAGAAACCAATTGAAATTAATATTAAAAGGATGATACAATTCAAAATAAGTTTTGAACAAAGTAGCTAAAATGTTATATGTAAACAAAGTCTAATAATAATAATGTTAGAAGTTTTTGGCAAATGCTACACAGTAGCTCTCAACACTAAACGAAGTCTAAGAATAATAATAACAATGTTAAAAGTTATGCCATAAATGTGAAAAGCTAGCAGTAGCTCTGACGCTATCAACTCTCATAAGGTAATTTAATCCCCATTCTTGCCAATGTATTGATGATCTTTGAGGTCTTATCTTGAAGATGTTCATTTTGTTAAATCACAGCTTGTAAATTTTCTCAAATCTCATGTCGACAATTGAGGTGAATTGTTACTATTAATTTAAAAAATTTCCACATAATTCAACAATGCGGAAAAACAATAATACTTAAACTCTATTTAACCATGGGATAGATGGTGGCATTTTTTTGCTACTATCCTTCTTGAGACATGTTAGTTGTTGCATTAATACTTAATAATTGTAAAGCTATTGAAAGTTGAGATTCTTCACAACCTTCCTATAACGGCTGTTGTGCTGCATGTAACATGTCATAAAATGCTCTTGCATTAGGATTTGGTGTCTCTTCAGCACCATTTTAGTTATCCCTAAAACTTAGCCCAGCTACATCCATCACCATGGTCTCATATTGGGTTAATTGATTACTAAGTGGTCCATGTGAGGCATATAGTCCACTTGGTATTTGACTCATGGGCGAATGATATTCTTCTTCTGTTTCACCATGATATGGCCTACATTCACAATTCACACATGAACACCTAAGCTTTACCGCTCTTTGAGAATAAGGTGATTTATTTGCATAGTCAAGAAATTCCTCAACTCCTCGCTCGAATTCTGTTGTAACCCATTTAGTACTCTGATTGATTCTATTATACATCCATCTTCGATTTTCTGGGACTTCCATTTTAAGAAAGGAGAATCCTATGTAATTACTATGTAAGAAGTACAACAAATAAGCATTACTTATATTGTGTGTGACTCATATATCTCACAATTAGATAAACTAAATAATTGCCAATAAGAAATTAAAAGGTGACCAAATTAAATCACACCCTATATCTAAAATTATAGAGTAACAGGTTTATGTAAGTATTAAAAAATAAATATTAACCAAATTATTCTCAATTGGGAGCTTAAAGAAGGCTACTTTGTAATTCAGCAAACATACAAAAGGAAATCATTTTAATTCAAGTAGTCATCCATACACCAAAAATTGTCACAGCTTTACAAATTAAGTCCTTAGCTTTAACTTAACATACATATGATTAAAGAAATTTAATTCCAAATGCAAGACTCATATTCAATTAATGGTTTCACGCACTTTGGTTTGCAAGAGTCATTAACTAGGAAAGTAGATGAGTTACACTTGTTCAAATTAGTTCCGTAGAAACTTTGTTTTTTGGTTTGGACTGTATCATTAATAAAACACTCAAACTTATATTCTTTACTCAAAAATATATTAAAAAACCATGGGACTGCTATCAAAAAAATTAAAAAAGATACGATGAAATATCATGAGGGAATGAATTCAAAAGTTTGATGGGTATTAAAGTATGTGCCACAAGCCCTTATCTATCCGCGAGAGAGAGAGAGAGAGATGAAAAAGTGATAAGTAACCTGGAGAAAAACCAAAGCCTTCCTATGCCCCATATGCTTAATTCCCATCATAGTGGGCATTATGATCATGGGGCCATAATTGTAATTTTGTCCACTCATATCTCATCATACCCATTTGCTTATTTTATTTTATTTTTTTAGACAGAAACAATTATGACTTCAAGCACAAAAACATAAAAAATAGAAAAAAACTGAAAATTGAAATAAAGGGACAGAATATCACTCCCACCTATTTTGTTTTGAGAAGCTACTCTATTCATTCAGGTACCAAAATCTTTTACATTTGAAGAAGTATGAGTTTCATCTTTATATCTATTGTGATTTGTGAATAGAAAGAGTTTGGATTGATGGGATTGCATGCAGGTGTATGAGACATCTAGAAAATGAATGATGTGCTCTGGTTAAAGAGTAAAGATCAAGTTGCAAACATTTTTACCCAGCTCCTAACATTGGCTTCATTTGTGAAGCTGACAAAAGCACTTAGTGTTTGCAACATATTGAATCCAGTTTAAGAGTTACAGCTCGTACTATTGAACCAAATACATCATTATCACTATATAAAAGAGTAAATATTGAATAAGTCAATATTGACCAGATCTAGTTATTGCTAGCAATGAATCTAGTTTTAAGTAAAGAATCTTCTATTAGACTGGCAAACAGTTTTTTTGAATAGAATAGTACCATTCTATAATCTAATGCTATTATTTATGACTTTATGCTTCCATGTTTCAGATTTTCTCTTCAGCTGTACTGTTATAACAATAGAGGTAAAGGAATAAAATTGAAACAGGGAAGCCAAGACAAGTGCAGGAGATGAAGAATGGTGGTATTTTATCTGATAGGCCAGAGTCTATTACTTGGAGATTACAAATTTAGTAAAAAGAAAATAAAGAGGTTAAATTGGAGTCAAAACTAGATTCCTATTGATGAACTACAACATACAATTCCCATAAACAACAAATACAAATAACTAAAACATAAAGCAAATGACTAACCAAAATATATAGACTTGGTCATCATTGACTTATCCAACAAGATGAAATATATTTTTCAGAAGTGGCTATAAATGAAATTCCTTACTAGATATAACCAAAACTATGATAAACCCAGTTTAGCAAATATTGTAATGAAATCAAAAGTAATCTTGTCATCAGAAAAACAAATTAAACACCATAACCATCGGAAAGAATAAAGCAGCACATAATCTTGCCTACCATAAATAATCAATCAAACGAATCTGTGAACACAAAACAATAATACAAAAACATAAAGCAAAAATTTCTAGCATAGATTCATACAATGGTAGATTGATACCAAAAAGAAAATTAAGAAAAAAATTTGCCTAGTAAATCTAATAACAGAGACTGAATAAAAAAGGAAATTAGTCAAACGAATATGAGAATAGAGACTAAACAAAAAATGAATATGAGAACAAAGTCTGAACAAAAGGAAAGAATTTCTAGAATAGATTCATACAATTGCAGAATAAGCAAAATCAATTAACAAAGTGAACAAAAACCAGAAACTGAATAGCTGCAAAGAATAGATAACGTAATCACATACACAGATGAGGATGAAAAGTTGAGAATAAAAAAGGAAATTAGTTAGATCAGAGGACATTACCTACAAAAAATGAATATGACTGAGGGCGAGCAAGCAGAGAAGACCGTGAGCAAGGTGATTAGTCAAGCTCTTCCATGGCCATCGACTGTCGAGAAAGGTGAGAAAAAATATGTGACTCACGGTTGCTGCCTCAAGCCCTTGATCTATGAAGATTTAAAGAGAGTTACATAGAGTCACAGAGAAAGGAGAGTGAGGGATGCCTTGTAGACTCGAGGCTTATTGATTCAGGCGTTTGGCGTTCCACCCTTCACTGGTACTCGACGACAACGAGTTCAAATAGGTACTAAGCAGATCCAGAGAGAAAGAGTGAGAGACTGAGAGTCATTGGTATTAGGGATTATTAGGGATTACTTGGAGTTAGCAAATGCAATTATGCAAATGGGAATAGAATGGGATATGAATTTTCCAAGAATCAATTTTGTTAAATTTTTCGACAGAACTTCCGTCGGTAATTCTATCAAAGACTTTACATTATGATTTGAGATGAAATTTTTGATGGAAATTTTCCATAAAAAAAGTCAGTCACAAATTCTGTCAGAATTGTTATTTGCAACATAATTTTCGATGAACTTTTTTATGGGAAATTTCAGTCGGAAATTCTGTCAGAAATTTTCTGATGGTTTTTGGGTGACTTTTAAGACAAAATTTTTTTGGTCTCAAATTCCATATAAAATGGACGGTTTTTCTTATAGTGGTCAACATGATTATGTTTGGAACACAAATTGTAAGAATTGAGATTTACTGCCAGTGTGTTTTCCTCTGTGGCAGTCTTGTTGTGTGACATTTTTAAATAGGAAAATGATGTCTAATGACTATGAAAGTCTTCAAAGTAAAATTAGAATTATCAAGCTTTAATTTGATAGGTCATATAGGTCATTTAAAGCTATACACAAAGAGTTTTGTATTTTTGAAGTTAGCCCAGTAAAACTGGTAAGGTTCTATGATAGCATCCAACAAATGATATTTTGGCAATTTTGAGCTTCTAATCAGCTAAAGGCTATATTTTTTCTTTAAAATAGACTTAATAAAGGTCATATATCCTTTAAAACCATACTAATTATACATATATAAATAAAGATATGAATTTTCAAAGTTTGATGAAAATTCTGCCAAAGTTTCCAGCAAGTGTGAAAATAGGGAAAAATGTATAGGCAAAATGGTCATTTGACCAATAAAGCAAGAAGAAATTATGTTTTCCAAATTAAAGAGATATTTCAGCCAACTAGAGAGAGCTTCAAGAACAAAGAGAGCAAGAGAGAGAGAGAGAGTTGGAGAAATATACAAGAATAAAGAGAAAGAGTAAGGATCAAGAACCAAGATCAAGGTGTGTTAGTAGTAATTTCTACTTGTTCTTGCCTTCTTCTTCATGACAACACTCTCTAATCTCTATTCCATCTTAAAATACATGGGTAGTAAGAAAAAACAAGAGTAAGAAGGAGGAGAGAGGTTATGGCTAGAGAGAGAAGGAAGAAGAATTAAAGGTAAAGCCATAAAACCTTGTTATCTTGTTTGATTCAAGGTTGTTGTTGTTGTTGTGGTTGATTTTTGGCTTTGTTTTGGCTTGGTTTATGATTTGGGATGTTGAAACCCTAAGGGAAGGTTCTTTCCAAATTCACACTAATCATGTTTAAAGGGTGTTTAAGTGGTTAATCATGGGATTACAAGTGAAAAGAAGGTGGTTTATGGATTGAAATCAAGAAAATATATTTTTCCTAATTATTTCTTACATTTTAGCTATACCTGTTTGGGAGGGTTAGAGCTGGAATTTCATGGTTTTGATTATTCCATTGGATTTAGAATGGAAAATTGTATAAGGAATATGTATAATATGGAGTATAAAGGCCTTAGAATGTGAAATGATAAAATTACCCTTAAAACCCAAAGTTAAGGGCTGCCAAGGGTATTTTCATAATTTTTGAGCATGATTTTGACAAATATGAGGTAAAAAATTGTATAGGATTAGGCTGGATCATAATGTTTAGTACAGTAAAGTTTGATCGGATACAAAGGGACTTGGACAGGGTCCTTAGGGGCATTTTGGTCTTTTAGCATTTTTAAGCTAAGATAACCAACACAATGAGTTTAGAATGAATTATGAATGTGTAATAACTCATTTATCCTAAATTTAAAATTTTAGGATATATCAATAGCCTGAGCCGGATAGACAGAGTTGGACTGATAGACAGGCAAGGAAATGGCACATTCCAGGTAATAACACTTTCTTTCATACACTATGTGAACAATTTTATGCTTTGTGAATGACATCTTCTGTAACATGACAGTGCCTAGGGCACACAACTTAGCTATGGTCTTGGATCCAGCTAAGGTATACGAGTTAAGCCAGGGTTTCAAACAATCGTTTGGCCTTAGGTAGTGTGCACACAACATTGTATGAGTTCGCATCTTATATAACATTATACATTGCATATTTATTTTCACATTCTCTATGTTTGATTGCTTGTTACTACTGATGTAACACCTTACATTTACATTCATTCTGATGAGTTTATGTAGCGAACTCGAACCACTAAGTGTTATTTATTTATAATGCTTTCAAATCCCAATCTCAAAATAGGATTCAAACCTGTAGTTGAGTGGGTTTTTTTTTTGAATATTTTAAAAATTTTGTAAAAGCCTATTCTCATGGTTCGCAACTTCATTATTACCCATTAGTTCTTATCTTTTCATTTAATTCAATTAGAGTGATTCTCTGCTCAAATTAAATTCATTTACACATACACAATTGTGTAGCCATACAAGGCTACCAAGTGTCTGAGTTTTTTTCTAAAATATACAGTACTGGACCCTTAAAACTTCGGTCCACCATCACGTTTTCTTATCACACAACTTCTAGCATCCCACCTTTATCCACTTATCTAAATGGTTGGTTAGGGGAGGGTGAGATTTGAAGGAATCTCAGTAGTAAACAGTACCATAATGCATGCAAGAAAATGCTAGTGTATGACATGCTCGCTTTACATAGGCTTATGCTCACATAATGACATCTCTGCATGCTTAATGTTTCATACAACATATATATGGCCACAGTATAAACATAAACAAAGCTTCATTCTTTCAAATATGCTTCACATCACCAAGCAAAGAAATAAACAAGCATAAATACCAAATACATGTAAGTAGGGTAAGTTTACTACCTTTTGGACTAGCGTCCTTCTTATTGTCCCTTGACCTTCCAACCATTGCTTCTTCTTTGTCACTTTATAGCCCTAGATAAGAAATGAAATTATTAGAGCCATGAAAGATGAATCTCAAATAGGCTACATTAGCCTTAAAGGCTTACTTTCACCCTTGGAGTTCTTACTAATTACATTTGGCCCCTTTCTTTCTCAAATTCGCATGGTAGTCAAAACCCAACATTTTGACCAAAGTTTGAAAAATCATAATAATTTTATATGATTCAAATTGGGATGGTTCAAAGTCCTATGTGAATAAATTTAAGTATATTTTCACATAAAAAATACCAAAATCTAGTCATCAGAGCAAAAAATTCCCCACATTATGCCAAACCCAATCTGTTCCAGATTCTATTCCAGAAACAGGGTCTGACTTTGAAAAATCATATCTTTTAGTATTCTTGTCCAAAAATTACAAAATACCTATCAAATTAAATATCTACATCTTTGATTTAATTTTGAAAAGTTTCATAATTTTTGGACTAGATTTGACTAACAAAACACATTTGACAATTAGCTTCCAGTGAACCAAATCAAACAGCACCTCCTCTTAACTTCTAAAAATTCCAGATTAATATACAATCATCCAAAAATCATGAACATGTATATTCTCACAAAATTTTCCCTTATAAATCTAATGGAACTATCAAAAATACCAAAATCCAGCTCCAACTGGATGAAAAAGCCCTTGGGTGAAATCTAGATAATTTAAGGGAAGATGAATTCTTTTGATTTTAATCCACAACCCACCTTATTTTTACCTCTAATCCCATGTTTAACCCATTAAACACCTTTTAACCATTATTTATGAAAATTGGGTAGCACATCCCCTTAGGGTTTCATTTTCCCAAATTTACAAAACAATCAAAAACCAAGCCAAAACCAACAACAACATATATCACAAGAGGATCATGTTTATAAGATTACCTCTTGGATTCTTCTCTTTCTCTCTCTAAAAATTCCTCTTACCTCTCTCTCTTCTCTCTTGATTTGGCTTTCTAACCATGGATTTCAAGAAGAAGAGGTTAGAGGAAATTCTAAGGAGATTAGAAGGCATAAGCACTTGATTTACATGCTCTTACATTTGATTTTGGCTCTTTAAACCCTCTAAGATCTTCCTCTTTGTCTCTTAGAGTGTTTGAAGCTCTCTCTCTTTCTTTGTTTCAGATTTTGGCTGAAAATGAAGTGAGGAAGAGGAGACGACAATGGTTTGATTAATATCTCAATTTGTGTTACAAATGCTTGCATGTGATTGGTTCTTTTTTTCCCCCTCTTCTTCTTGCTTTAATATTCACCAAATAAATTCCATTTACTTTTTATTTCCCTTAGAAACAAAAATTAAAGAGGGAAAGGAATGAATAATTGCCTCTTACTTTTCACAATTCTAACATATCACTTTTAGTTGAAATTGTTGACCAAAGTCATAATCTCTTTATGCCTTGGTCAAATTGTCTTCACAAATCATATTCAATAACTAATACCCATTCCCTCTGGCTTTATCCCATGTCGTACGAAATATAGCATAGGAAATATGATGAGGATGTCATAAAAATATCATCTTGCTTTTGGAAATAATATTGTTTATGACTTTTTGACCACATGTACATTTTACTTGGCTTCAATTAATCGTTCTTGAATGAATATCAACCAAGTAAATTAGCTCCCTCCTTTTCCATCATGTTGACCAAAATTATTGGCCAATTGAAGAGAACAATTAATGCCATCTTGCTTTATTGGTCAAATGACTATTTTGCCCAAACATTTATTTTCATTTTTGCACTTAATGCAAAACTAGGCAGAATTTTCATCAAACTTTGAAAATTCATATCTAATTGTATAGATATCCAATTAGGGTGATTCTAAAGGCTATATAACTCTTATTAAGTATAGTTTTAAAAACATATATAAAATTTGGCCAAATATAAGATAAAAATTTCCAGAATTATTGTTTTTGGATGCTGCCCCTGAAAATTACCAGTTTTACTGGCCTAACTTCAAAAATACATAACTCTTTGTGTATAGCTCCAAATGACCCATATGACCTATCAAATTAACTATTGATAAGTATACTTTCATTCTAGAAAGTTTCAGAATTTTTGGACATCAGTTTCCTATTAAAATATATCACACAAACACAACTGTCACACAGGAAATTTACTGGCAGCAATGCTACTTTGTGTTTCAACATACTTATGTTGTATGTGATCCCTAATTGCCTTGATTTGCCATTCCCTATGCCCTTTAATTCCCAAAGGGTATAAAATAATTTTAGGGAATAAAATCGTGTCTTATTGGGACACTTGCTAAACCGGGCCTTAGTAGTCCATTTGATTCAGGCTTATCCTCAAGCATCTAATCCCAAAATTTAGGATATTACAACTGAAATTCTTTAAATCTTACCCTTTTCCATAAATGTATAAAGTTTCTAGCAGTAGGCAGCGGTTTTGAGGGCAGAATCGTAACTACCGGCAATGGAAGGTTTCAGACTAGTGTGAGAGGAGATTTTAGTTATCTGAAGACCTTTTAATATTTTAAGGTCTGTAATGATTATGTACAAACCCCTATAGGGAATTCCTATAATATAATAAAGCAAAATTGTATCAATGATATCACTATATTTGTGCTATTCTTATGTTCCTGCTGAACTGCGTGTTGCTACTCTGATTAATATCAATATTAAGGGGTATGCTAGATGGGTGTTGACAAGTTCCATGCAAGTATTGTATGATTCGGGTGCTAGTTATTCATTTATTGCATATGACTGTGTAAGACGGCTAGGCTTGAGTGTGGATCAGTTACCATATGATTTGGTTGTGTCTACACCCATGGGTGTTAGATCTGTAACAACTAATATTTGTTTAAATTGCATAATAAATGTTGAAGGACATGAATTAACAGTGGATCTAATTTGCTTACCACTGCATAAATTTGAAGTAATTATTGGTATTTATTGGTTGACGGTGAAAAATCTTTTACTATACTGCAGAATTAAAAGTATCATTTATCCTAATCCGCAATCACATGCTAGTATAAAAGTCAACCTTAATTTTCTTTTAGCAGTTAAGGTTGATAAATGTCTATATAAGGGTTGTCAGGGGTACATAGTATTCTTCTCTATGCAGTTAGAAGCTGGAACAACACTTGAAAATATCCTTGTAGTAAATAAGTTTCCCGAGGTGTTTCTAGAGGATATTAGTGGATTACCTCTATAAAGGGCAGTGGAGTTTGTAATTGAAACTAAGCCTGGAGCAGGACCAATATCTAAATCCCTATACAGAATAGCTCCAAATGAGATGGAAGAATTGAAAAAGTAAATTGAGGAGTTGTTAGAGAAAGGTTTCATTCGACCTAGTGTTTCAGCGTAGAGAGCTCCAATGCTCTTTGACAAAAAGAAAGATGGAGGCCTATGCCTTTGTATTGATTACAGGGAGCTGAATAAGATGACTGTTAAGAACAAATACCCACTTTCCAAAACTAATGATTTGCTCGATCAGTTATCTCGTTCTTGCATATTCTCAAAAATTCTGGGTATCATTAGTATAGAGTGAAAGCAAAAGATGTACCAAAGACTACATTCAGAACCAAATATGGTCATTATGAATTTCTGGTAATTCCATTTGGGCTGACCAATGTATCTACAGTGTTCATGGACTATATGAAACAAATTTTATGTCCGTATCTGGATCAATTTATGGTAGTCTTTATTAATGATATTCTAGTATATTCATGAAGCATAATAGAACATGGAGAGCATTTAAGAATAGTCCTGGGTACATTGAAAGATAATCAACTCTATGCCAAGCTGAGTAAGTGCGCATTTTGGGTTTCGAAAGTTAAATTTCTGGGCCTTGTAGTCTCACAAGAAGGGGTCTCGGTAAATCCTAGCAAAGTAAAAGCAGTACTAAACTGGAAGAGGCCAGAGACTGTTGTTGAAATACGTAGTTTTCTAGGTCTTGCCGGTTATTATAGAAGATTCATATAGTGTTTCTCCAGAATTGTTTTGCCTTTGACAATTAACACGGAAAACTCAACCTTTCGTGTGGGGCGATAGTTGTGAGAGGAGCTTCATAGAGTTGAAGGAGAGATTAACAACTGATTCTAACCCTAAATTATTGTTATCGTTCGATAAACCCTTCAGAAAACTTCTACTCATTAAGAGCTTCATTTCTATGGTCTCAGTTTTCTAATCTAAGGTGTTTTGTGTTATTTAGTTAGCCAGAGTGACGCCGGAATACCGAACCAGTTGTAGAAATGCGAAGAGGTAAGCCTAAGCTTCATTTTAAACTGATTACCTTATAATTTTATTGATTTTTTCTTGTCTCTTGGACCACCCTAATGTTTCGACTAGAGGGAGGTTTTGAAGTATAATGTTTTTTTAATCATGTATAAGGTGATATATGATGATTAATGATGTTATTAGACTAGTTGGTGATCAAAATGCAAATTTGATTTTTGTTATTTTGGGGACAAATTTTGGTTAGAAGAAAAACTGGGAAAGGGAGTGTGATTTTGATATTTTTAAGGCATTTAATGGATTCTACACAAAAAAATGTGTGGGAATAACCCCTGGTTATAGTCTTTAAATGAATCAGAATGAAAAACCAAAAGTTAGGATTTTTGTATAGGTGCTGCCAGATTTCGTTTTCTGGAAGCAATTGATTTATGACAAGTTTTTAATTGACCAAATTTTATTCAATAGCCATGAAAATTTCCAAAATTAAATTACGCATGATAACCTTTAATTGGATATATAATATGTCAATTGGGTTTGTAGATTGTGAGATATGGATTTTTAAATTTAGGCATTGAACCTGGAACATTTTCTAGACCAGTTGTGTTGTTTGATGATTCTGGTAAATGTAGGCCTATAATTGGCAGTTGTTAATATTGTTTCCTGAAAATAGACTTAAATAGGGTCACATAGGATTTCAAACCATCCTATTTTGAGTTCTAGAGATTAAGTTATGAATTTTAGAAATCAGGCCATTAAAACTAGGATGATTTTGTGGCAGTAAGGATAAAATGGGAATTCTAGAGCTATGTGTTTCTAGGTGGTAGTGAGATCTATTTTTCCCATAAAATAGACTTAATAAGGGTCACCTAGGTCTTTGAACCACCTAATTTGAATAGTTTTAGAAAAAGATATGAATTTTCAAAATTCTGCCAACTTTTGGAAATTGTGCGAAAATAAGAAAGTAATGGCATTTACAGTAATTTGGGATAAGTATGGGCCTAAAGAATATAGACAAATCCTAGAGGCTAAAGTAGCCCATTGGACATTTATTTGTCATGGCTCTAATGATATGACTATTTATCTAGGTCCATGAGATGACAAAGAAGAGGTAATAGAAGCAACTTCAGTGGTTGGAATAAAAGGTATAAAAGGGGACTCGAAGACAAAAAGTAGTAAACATACTTAACTTGCATGTATTTGATATGTATGTTTATGCATTGATTTATGTGATTTTTTTGCCTAATTGTGTTGAGCATATTTGATTGATTGAAGCTCTGTTATATTTATGCTTTGGTCATGAGTATGTTGTAACATTGAGTATGTAGATATGTTATTATGTTAGCATGAAATTATATAAGGCAAGTATGTCATGCATTAAATATATATCTTGCATGTATATGTTAGATATGATTAGTTTTGATGATGCCAAATATAGATGTCAAATATTAAGAGAGCAAAAGTTTGCATAATATACTTGTCTCTTACCTTGACTAACTACTATTTAATATTACATATCTTGTAGATTAGTCAAGCAATGAAAGAAAGAGGTTGAGGAATGAAGAGCTTGAAGAATTAATAGGAATATCAAGATTCAAGCTTCTAGAAGAAATACTGGATGTTTCTATGCTCATAAGGGAATTAAGAAGTTACTGTAGCAGTTTACTGTTTGGCACTGTGGTATTGTCACTGTAGCAATACGGTTACTGTAGCATCGAGTGATTTTAATAATCACTCCAGTGATTTTAATAATCACTCGAGTGATTCTGAAAACAGTGAAAATCACTTGCAGTGATTCACTGTTCACTCGAGTGATTTGCAGTTTTTCATACTCTGTTTTTCATCCGGCTGAGCGAGGCCTGGTTAGTTGATCATATCTCCCAAACTACAACTATGATTGAGACGAAACCAATTGCATATGAAAATAGATTCCCAAGCTTCATTTTGGATACCAGAAGCAACATCAAAAGAGCTCAGATAAAGGAGATATAAGTGTTTGAATTTGGCCTTCACATCAGCGTCACTTTCTGGAACAGATTTTGTATTGTGGCCATAACTCTCAAACCACATATTTGATTGAGCTGAAACTAATGCCATATGAAACTAGACTTCAAGATATTTCCATTGATATATACTATAGAAATTTTGGAGTCATATTCGAAGAGTTATGTCATCTGGAAGTTTACCCCTGTTTGCTAAAGAATTGGAAACGCAACAAAGAGCTAAAGTGATATGAACAACAGATCACTCGAGTGATTTTTAGTAATCACTCAAGTGATATGCCAGAAATTAAAGATCACTCGAGTGATTCCAGAATTCACTCGAGTGACACAACTTATTCCATAGATCACTTCCAGTGGCGCAGAAATCACCAGAGGAATTTTTCACTCTTTGCAATTTCACTTCCAGTGATACCAAAATCACTCGAGTGATATGAAATTTTCCAGAATCACTTTCAATGCGTCTGAAATCACCGAAAGAAAAATACACTGTTTTGGAAATCACTTCCCGTGATGTCAAATTCACTCGAGTGATATATGAAGTTTGCCATATCACTTCCAGTGGATGCTGAATCACTTCCAGTGAATATTAAAATTCCTCAGATCACCTCCAGTGCCGTAATTGATCATTTCCAGAGAATACCAATATGCACCAGATTACTTCCAATGAACTGATATCCATTCAAATGACCTTCTATTTGTGAGATATAAGTAATGAAGTGATAACTCAAGTGATGTGCTGATTTTGATGAATCACTTTCAGGCTTGACAGAAACATGAAATCACCAGAGTAATATTGTGAGCCATCCGAGTGAAATGTTGTTTCATGAAAATCACCTTCAGTGAAGTAATGCTGCACTCAAGTGAATTGATATCACCGTCAGAGAATTTACTGATAGCTAGAGTGATTTACTGTTCTTAATAGAATCATGGAAATCACTCAAGGGATCTTGAGCTATACTCAAGGGATGCTGATCATTGCCAGTGGAATATTATTTTGTCAAGATCACTACTAATGGAATATTATTTTCTGAGAATCACCTCCAGTGAAATCAAGTCCACTTCCAGTGATTCTCCAGTTTTCAGAAATCACTGCCAGTGAAGTCTGTAATCACCCGAGTGATATTTTTTATTTTCTGAGTGCTTTTACAGGTGTTATGCAGTACCGATCACATGGCATAAACGCATCAATATTCAGCGACAACAAATCATAGGCAACATGACTATTCAATAAACGATTCAACAAACGTGCAAAACAGAAATAAAGCAACGCTGAAACATTTGTAAGAGATCAACAGGAAAAGTTGAAGCATCTGTCAGAGCACTATGATCAATGGGAATAACCGTTGAACTTTCTGTCTGAGCACACGATCGGTTTACAACAGGAAAATATTTGAATGCTCCAACGGCTCTCAACCTATCTTATATAAACCGAAGCATTCAAGAAGAAGAAATAGAGATTTACAGAGAAATACTACAGCGAACAGAAATGATGAAGTAACGAGAACCCAACTACCAACATGCTGTTGTCATGAATCTTCATCTCTCACACTCTCCGTTAATATTTGTTTTCATTGTCATGTACATTTGAGAGTGAATATTTGTATTGTACTTCAGTGAGGATTTATCTACTCTGTGAGAGAGTCTGTAAACACTTCATCTATACTTCTGTATTGATCTCAAGGTAGAGGGACCTTGAGAGGGCTGATTACCTTACAGGAAAGTTGTAAAGAGAATTGCTAGTAGTACTTTCTGCTCGTAAGACTTACAAGGTGTAAACAGTAGAGAACGTTGCTGCTAGTAATACTTACAGTGGTGTAAGCAAGAGAGAACGTTGCTGCTCGTAAGACTTGCACGGGTAAGCAAGAGAGAAAGGTCTTTGGGATTGCTTTGCTCAACTTACCGTAAGAGGGTGTAAACCTTACAGTGTATAAGGGGGAGTGACTTCGTGAGATTTGTAGCGGCTGTTCTTGTGCCCGATTAAACAAGAAGATAGTAGATTGGAAATCTCAGGAGGAGCCTGGGGACTGGACGTAGGTCATCGTAGATTGGACCGAACCAGGATAAATCACAGTTTGCATATTCTCTTCCCTAAGCTTTTACATTTCTAGCATATATGATCTATATATCTGCATATGATTTTATAGTTCCATATGTATTGATTTGATAAGTTGTGAAAAGATTTTTAAAAGATCAGACTTTCTTATCGTACACCCAATTCACCCCCTCTTGGGTGTCAGCCAGGGCTAATAGTATAGTGGTATTGTTTACTACTAAGATTCCCCAAAATCTCACCCTTCCCAAACCAACCATTTAGGCAGGTGAGCACAATAAAGGACTGCAAGACGATACACTCAAAGAAGAAGTTACAGATTAAGAGTTGAGGAATTATTATGCACTATTCTGTGATGTATTAATATTTATTATGGTTAACTGTATAACCCGCATGACGAAGGGATTAATTATCTAAGCGCGTTAATTGAACTAGGAATGGGTAATTGCACAATACGAGCCCATTAGCTAAGAAACATTCCGTGAATTTAATAAGCAAAACATAACTCTAATAGAAATGAATAAAAGTATAGGAAGAACTTTGATAGTAATAAATGGAGCGAAGATCGTAACCCCATATAAAAAGATAAATAATATGGAAAATATGTTCTTTACCATATGAATAGTGCTCCAAGAATAAGGGTGAATTTTTTTTGGTTGGGAGCTTATTTACTGATTCTCCTAAGCCATAATAATAATGATATCACTTCTGATGCATACACTACTACATGAATAGATATTATGTAATACCTTATTTTCATAGTTTCAGATGAGTGCAAATGAGTAGTGAAATCACTGGTGGGACCAAGATTCAAACTCGGATTACCCAACTTCCAAAAAAGGACACAAATCCCCAATCTCAACTTAGGAGTTGAATATGGAATTGAGAGGGTTTTTTAGAGGGTAAAAAAAATATTTCAATTATTTTCACAAGTTTCACTACGTCACTAAGTCTCATCAACTCTTAATTTCATCATATTAGAGTATGCGAGCAATTCTCTACTTAAACTTCATTCATGCATTCATATACATACACAAAAAATGTATAATCATAAAATAACAAACGTATATACCAAATACAAAAGGTAGTGCCTTGCATTACGATCTTTACTTTACCGTCGCAGTTCCTCCTTGCATATTTTCAGGCATTCTTCACCTGTACTCAACATACCTATATGTTTGGGTGAGGAAGAGTGAGATTCGAAGGAATCTCAGTAGTAAACAATACCACTATGCATGCAAGATATATAGTGAATGCATGACATGCTTGCCTACCATACTTCATGCTAACATAATGACATTTCTTCATGCTCAATGTTATGACATACACATGGCCATTGCACAAATACAACAGAGCTTCAATCAATCAAGTATATTCAACGTAATTAGGCAAAGCAGTCACATAATCAATGCAAATATACATATCAAATACATGCAAGCAATGTAAGTTCATTACCTCTTGGACTTTATGTCCTTTTCTTCTTGTCCCTTGATCCTCCAACCATTGCTTCTTCTTTGTCACTTCATGGCCCTAGGTAAGTGATGACATCATTAGGGCCATGAAAAGTAAATGCCCAATGGGTCATATTAGCCTTAAAGGCTTACTTTCACCCTTGGAGTTCATACTAATTACATTTGTGCCATTAAGTCTTAAATTCACATAAGACATACACTATTGCAAAAAAGAATTTTTAGACCGGTGAAAAAAGACATTTTAGACCAGTTCTGGAAACGGTCTTGATATAGCCGGTCTTAAAAGTCTGTGATTTTATAGATCAGTTAAAAAACTGGTCTAAAAGTCATAACTTTTAAGACCGGTTGTGACCACAACCGGTCTTAAAAGTCTGACAATAAGACTGTAAACTACAAAAGACAACCTTTAAGACCGGTTTTTGTTGACAACCTATCTTAAAAATATGATTTTCTTATTATTATTTTTGGTTTCAACCTTGCATAGGACAGTAAGACATTTTAACGACAATTCCCTTTCCACACAAACAACAACACATATATATTAACAATCAGAAGCAATGGCAGCAACATTACTACACCTACATTTCACAGAAGCAACATTATCAATAAAAATTATTCAAAATCAATACATTCAATTCCATTGACAACTAATAACACATTATCAACAACAATATCAACAATTTATCATCATCAGGCATTTTGAAACACAATGAAGCACAATTTAACAATGATAGAAGGAAAATCTCAACATTGTACACTTTCAATCCTAAAACTTCTAAGGAAAAGAGGGAGAAGAAAAATTTCTCATTATGTGCAAAAAATTCCTAAGCTTTAAAGAAAAGTGGAAGAAAATATACAATAGTGGTCCCATGACTGTATCAACAACCGCAACTAGTATCACCAATATCCTAGAAATTGTCCTAAGCAAAGATATAAACCGAGCTAGATATGAAAACCATAAGTATTATTAGAACAACATTGGATTAAAAAACTTACTAATCTTGTAAGAGCTCATAGATGAATTTAGCACAACAGTTACGGATGAAATCAATATCTTCTTCAGGAAAGGGATCAGCAAGATCAAACATCTGTATGTGTAACACAAGCTAAACAAAACATTAACTTACTAACTTCAAAACAATAAAGTAATACAAAATTTTTGAAATATACATTTATTACCTCTTCGGTAAAATCAGTCGTGCCTAGGCTGATAATATTATAAATTTGCCTCAAAATATAAAGACCACATAAGTTGGACCCCGGTGGTTGCCTACGGCTCTGAAAAAGAACATGACATCATCAAAGCATAGCTTATGGAACACATCTTAAAGAAAATAAATATGTACTAACCTTTAGCGTGATCCATGTAGGGTCTTTTAAGTCATGAACATGCTTACCACACTTAGCGTGTAGGAATGTCCGTATAGCCCTATCATCAAAATCACAAAGATTACTTATCTTGTACACAAAATTTGCACACAAAAGGTAATAAATTAAGAAAACTTACGAGTTCACGGTCTTCTTCAAGTCACTTCCCGGTTTCAAGTAGAGGGAGCATAGAAGGATGACTGTGTAACTAGCCTTACATAGAAGAACCAATTGCCAATGATCCCTTTAATAAATAAAGAGATGAATCTTAAGCAAATATAAAGCATTATATGTGTTTTGGAATATAAATTTTTTTCTTACCCATGCACATAAGGAACCATGAAACAGTCATTTTCTGTTTCACTGAGCCTCTCTGATAAGTATCTATGTCTGATGGCAGAAGTAGTCCCTTTTTCTTGGACTTGATGAGGGAATATGAATCCAAATTTATCGCTCTGCCCAGACGAGACCAACCTATGATTCATGTACCTACAACAACGCAAGCACACAAATCAAAGTTAAACAGCATAATTTTTAAAATACTTACTCCCAATTGAAGAAGATACTTACATTAAAAATAGTTGGACAATCCCAATCGTAAGATATTGTCTAAGAGTGACCACATACATTAAATCTTCCCTATCAATATAGTATGTCACCCTTGACTTCCCAACAGCTGAATCTGTAGGCTAACTTCTTGGTAGGAAGGATGTATCGTATGCCATCAGAATCACTGCTGCATGATATTCAATGGAGGCTGTGAAACTTCATGAGGGAAAGAAGCTGGACTTGGGGCTCTGATCGGGGATTCCGTAGCTCGAATAGAAACAAGGTTCTTTAGCCATGATATGAAAGTACCTAGGACATCACTCATAATCTTGAACTCCTCAGAAAGGATAGAGACAGGTGCATCTGCGATGATAACCTCTTCAACTGACACCCTGACTTGATCATCTGTCATTTGCTGGTGGTGAACAGTGTTAGATTTCATGTTTTGATGATATCAAATCATGTTTTGGAAGTCCATGGATTTTATATAAGCAAAAGAAGTGATAAAAGTGATTTGAGCAAGATCACTTGAGTGATTTGAATAATCACTCGAGTGATAATCAAGATCACTCGAGTGATCTTTAAAATGACTCGAGTGATATGGAAAATAACCAGATCACTCGAGTGATGCGCCAGATCACTTCCAGTGATTGAAAAATCACTGTAAGAATATATCAGTGTTTCAGATTTCACTTCCAGTGATCCTGAATCACTCGAGTGATACGTTATATCTGCTAAATCACTTCCAGTGAATCTGAAAACACCAGAAGAAAAAATCACTGTTTTGAAAATCACTTCCAGTGATTACCAAATCACTCGAGTGATGCCTGAAAATTTCCAAATCACTTCCAGTGGAATAAAAATCACTGCAAGAATATTTGACTGTTTGGAAAGTCACTTCTAGTGATCTTGAATCACTCGAGTGATATAGTATTTTTGCTGAATCACTTCTAGTGGATTGAAAATCACTGCAAGAAGAAATCACTATTTACAAAATCACTTCCAGTGACGCCAAATTCACTCGAGTGGCATATGAAATCTCATGTTCACTTCCAGTGAGTCTGTAATCACTCACAGAAGATTTTAATGTTTTCCAAATCACTTCCAGTGACATCATATTCACTCCAGTAATGTTTCATGTTGCCAGTAACACTCTTAAACAATCACTGTGATCTACTTGCAACTACTCTTGGAGATCAACAGATTTTGGTAGTTAAATTTTGATATTGATAATCATTTCTAATTACTCCAGATTACTGTCAAAATCTTATGGCATATTGTTTCTATACTCAGTTGCTGAAATCCATCTCTAGTGAAAGCAAGATCACTCCCAATGGTTTCCTTGATTTTCAGAAAACACTTCCAGTGAATCATATTACTGTGATGATATTCAAATATTTTCTAACGGTAATATTCTCAAGTGTGTTACAGGTGTACTCCACCATCACGCACATGACAAGTAATTGAATTCTCCATTCAAATGAAAACTATTCATGGGCGGCAGCAAAATTCATAAGTAACGGAAGACAAATACTGTTGGATTTGTTATAAGCATATTTGAATCAAAGGAAAAATTTACAACGGTCTTCAAAGCCTCTAATATATATGTCCAGCCATTCAAAAATTACAAGTACGAAGAAAAACGCTTGAATACACTGCAAACAATACTCTTACAAGTGCCTCAAATCTTGATATGTATTTCAGTGTTTATCTATATACTCTGTGAGAGAGATTTGTCAGTCATACGCATTTATTTCCAATAGTGTTAACTTAAGGTTGAGGAACCTTAAGTTGGGATTTAAGATTACTTTGTGTAAGGGGGAGTGAGTGTCCAGAGGAACTTGCTGACTGTATTGTGGTGCCAAGAACCCACTGAATCTTGGAAGATATAGTGAAAGGCTCAGAAGGATTTCTGAGGACTGGACGTAGGTCAAGTGGTTGAGACCGAACCAGTATAAACCCCTGTGTGAACTTTGGTGATATCTCTTCCTTTCTATTACTGTGCATTAAAGTTTTATAGATTTTCATTTAAATATCTGATTAATTTGTAATCACCCAATTCACCCCCCTCTTGGGTGAAAAGCTTGCTCTAACATTTGGTATCAGAGTGCAGGTCTTCTTGTTCAGGTTTAACAACCTTAGAAGGATCCAATGTCAAGCATGGGTAAAGGAATTCTTCCTGACGGAGCCACTATAACTAGACCACCAGGTTTCAGTGGTGAGGATTTTTCCTTCTGGAAAGCTAAGTTCCGTGTATTCGTAATGGCTACAGAATACGGAGTATGGGATGTCATTGAAACTGGAAACTATGTGCCTACAAAGACTGAAGAATCTCGCAAAGTTCCTAAATCACCAGCAGAATTTGATGACAATGACAAAAGGCTTGTGACTCTCAACAGTAAAGCAATTATGATGATTCAGAGTGCACTGAGTCAAAAAGAATACTTCAGAATCTGTACTCTTCAGATTGCTAAAGAGATGTGGCAAGCTTTGGAGGTAGCTCATGAAGGAACATTAGGAATAAAAGAAAATCGAGTCAATACTCTAACTACAGAGTTTGATCTACTTTGTATGAAGGAAGGTGAGTCAATAGCTGAATTTAAACTTATATATACTCATCTTCACTAGTGCAAAATAGCATTTTTAGACCGGTTATTGCGGATAAGGTCTAAAAGAAACACGCGGTGGCAATTCCGTAATTAAAAGCAATGTTTTAGACCGGTTGTCTAAAAAACTGGTCTAAAAAAATATTATTTAGACCGGTTATACAAACAACCGGTCTCAAAAACAAATTCAGACCGATTGTTTAAATAACCGGTCTTAAAAGTCAATAATTTAAGACCGGTTATTTAAACAACCGGTCTGAAAACAAATTATTAAAATGAATAAAAAAATCACGATATTATTAAGACCGATTTTTTAAATAACCGGTCTTAAAAGACAATAATTTAAGACCGGTTATTTAAACAACCGGTCTGAAAAAAAATTATTAAAATGAATAAAAAAATCACTTTATTATTAAGACCGGTTATTTGAATAACCGGTCTTAAATTTCAATAATTTAAGACCGGTTATTTAGATAACCGGTCTTAAAAGTAATTATTAAGACCGATTATCTAAATAACCAGTCTTAAAAGTATGATATTCAAACCTAGATCGGCCGCGAAAGTTCATTTCATCAATTACGTTTCACTTCCCCCTCTGCTTCCACCACCGCGAACTGCTCAAGTCCAACGCAGTAGGTGATATTCCACCGTATTCTCCTGCCACCCTTCCAGTCGCCGCCGCCACTTCCACCTTCTTTCCCATATTCTGTTGTCGGCGTTTGAAACTCCCTCCTTCTCCATTCGTACTTGTCGTTGCTGCGAAGAAGTCACCGTGAGTACCATCGTGAAGGGCGGCTGAGCATCTTATTTCTCCAGCCTTTATCTCACTCTGACATGTTTTCCAGCCACTGCTGCCCCTCTCCTCCTGCGCCTCAAGCCACGGTCCAAGTTACTTCAAACAGGTAATGTCCCCTGTCTCAATACTTCGTATAAATAGACATTGTGTATTCACTGTCTGTCCAAGAATGTAATCTGTACTATAATTGAACTAGAAATTAAATTAGAAATGGAGAAAAAATGACATTTACTCTGATGGAAATTAATTGGTGAAGCTTAATTAACGGTATCCTGAACTGGTGTGATTTGATTATTTGAGAATCATGGTACTGATAATTGCTAGTTTTCATAGTCTCTGGATTGCTTAAGTTATTGAGTCAAATTTCCTGGCATGTATGCTTATGAATGGTTGATTAGAAAATTGTTACATAATATTCAGTTAGTTTTGAAACTAAATTTGAGAGGTGATTTGAGGTTTAGACTAAAGCAATTCTTGTGTATGTGGTCTAATTTAAGTCCTGAAATTGCTAGTGTATGTTGATACATTTTCCATATTACTTGAAGAAAATGGAACTGACTGCAATTATATCTTATGTGGAATTCTAATGAAGAATTCTGTTAAACTAGATAAATTGATGAGTGTAACCTTTTTATACTCTCATCATACTCCTGCCTTTTCCAGGGCAGTTAATATACAGAAGAGAAGAAAAAAATGTGTTGAAATATATGGATCATAGTTGGATAAACTCTAAACGGACTAGTGTTGAATATGATAATGGGGTGAGGGATTTTTTGGAATTTGCTAGAAGAAATTCTGGTAATAATGATAGTGGGATGTTCTATTGTCCTTGTGTAGAATGTCTGAATGAGAAGCGACTTAGTGCTGCAGATATGTATACACATTTAATTTGTGAAGGATTTTGTAAGAGTTATACAGTATGGGTATGGCATGGTGAAGAAATAGAAATTCCAAGCGCAACTCAACAAGGGGGGTCGCCTTTGATGATAATGACATGGTTCTGAATGACCGGATAGAAGAAATTATTTGTGATGTTGGAGAAGAGGCTTTGAGCAATCATATGCATATGGTAATATGTGCAGTGATTATGAGAAGCCGCTGTACCCGGGGTGCACAAAATACCAATTGTTGAAAGCTGTATTGAAATTGGTAAGCTTGAAAGCACGGTATGGATGGAGCGACAAGAGGTTTTCAGAAGCACTTGAAGCCTTCAAGGACATGCTTCCTGATGATAACGTGCTGCCTTGCCGATACTATGATGCGAAGAAAATACTGTGTCCACTAGGGATGAAGTATAAAAAGATCTATGCATGCCCTAATGATTGTATATTGTACAGAAAAGAGCATATAGAGAAAGAGCAGTGTCCGATATGTGAAACCCCCAGATACAAATCAAATAAGGCCCCTGCAAAAGTGTTGTGGTATCTTCCTATCATACCGAGGTTCAAACGGCTGTTTGCTAATGAAATTGATGCCAAAAATTTGAGATGGCATGCAGATGAGAAGATTTCTGATGGAAAGCTTCGACATCCAGCTGATTCTTCTCAGTGGAAGAAAATTGATCTGTTGTTTCCTGACTTCGGCAAAGAGCCTAGGAATCTTAGGCTCGGGCTTAGCACGGATGGCATGAATCCTTACGATAGCCTAAGCAGTATACATAGTTCATGGCCTATTCTGTTGGTAATTTACAACTTATCTCCTTTGTTATGTATGAAACAAAAGTACATCATGTTGTCTATGTTGATTTCAGGACCAAAACAACTTGGAAATGACATAGATGTTTACTTAGAACCCCTGATCGAAGACTTGAAAGAGTTGTGGGACGAAGGTGTCGACGTTTTTTATGCGAACAAGAAGGAGATGTTTAAAATGCGAGCCTTGATCTTTTGTACTATAAACGACTTCCTTGCTTATGGAAACTTGTCAGGATATAGCGTTAAAGGCCACAAAGCTTGTCCTATTTGTGAAGAAGGCACATGCTACCATCAACTTCAACATGGAAGAAAGACTGTTTATCTTGGTCATAGGAGATTCCTTAGACGGGGCCACCCATATCGCAGATTAAAGAAGGCCTTTTTTGGTGGCCAAGAGTTTGAAGATGTTCCAGAGGCTTTGACTGGGGAGAAAGTGTATGAAAATGTCAAAAATATCAATGTCATCTTCGGTAAGACTTCAAAGAGTCGAAATGAAAAAAATATATGGAAAAAGAGGTCTGTTTTCTTTAACCTTCCATATTGGTAGAATCTTGATGTCAGACACTGTATTGATTTCATGCATGTGGAGAAAAACGTGTGTGATAGTATTGTTGGGACACTACTCAACATACAAGGAAGTTCTAAGGATGGCGTTAAGGCAAGATTAGATTTGCAAGAAATGGGAATATGGGCAGACTTACATCCAAGGCCACATGGTAAGAGAACTTTTTGTCCTCCAGCTTCTCATACTTTGTCCAAGGATGAGAAACGAAGTTTTTGTGAGTGTTTACATTGCATCAAAGTTCCCTCAGGGTATTCTTCAAATTTTAAGAAGATTGTGTCTATGAAAGACTTGAAGTTAGTAGGGCTGAAGTCTCATGATTGTCATGTCTTGATGCAACAACTACTCCCAGTGGCTATTCGAGGCATCACCGAATATGATCTTCAACACATATTGACCAGACTTTGTTTCTTCTTCAATGCGATTTGTAGTAAAGTCATTGAGACAGAAAGGTTGGATGAACTGGAAGATGAAGGTTACCTGATCTTGTGCCAGCTTGAGAAGCTTTTCGTTCCTTCCTTTTTTGACATAATGGTACATCTAGTTGTTCATCTAGTGAGGGAGATAAAATTGTGTGGGCATATCTATTTTCGATGGATGTACCCAATTGAAAGAACTATGAAAATCCTAAAAGGATATGTGAAGAACCCTAACCGGCCTGAAGCTTCTATTGTTCAGAAATATGTTTCTGAAGAAGCCATGGAACTCTGTCAACATTATTTGGCAAATGTAGGACATATCGGCCTTCCTAAACGATATGATGAAGAAGGGGGTAGGTGCGGGGCTACCGTCAAGAGTGTGGATCCTGATGAATTACAACAAGTCTACTTGTACATTTTGAATAATGTTGATGCAGTTCAAGATTACATAAATGCTCATAAATAAATTTTACGGAAAGCGAACAGTCGATTGACTGAATAAAGGTTAATTAGGGAGCATACCAGGACCTTTGCACATTGGTTTAAACACAAGGTTGACGGAGAAGAATGTGTTTCTGATACAATTAAATGGCTAGCATGTGGTCCTGAGTTTGATGTCATAAGTTGGACTTCGTTTGTGATCAATGGGTATACCTTTTACACAAAGTCCCTGGATGATAGGAGCTCTGTCCAGAACAGTGGTGTTATGTTAGTAGATGAATCTATGCACTTCTCTAGTTCAAAAGATAAGAACCCTACATTGGCAGCCATACCTTATTATGGGGTTTTTGACGAGATTTGGGTGGTTGACTATGTTAAAATTAAATTTCCCATTTTCAAATGTAAGTGGGTTGATGTCAATAATGGAGTGAGGATCGATAAGTCAGGGTTTACATTAGTTGATCTGAACAACAAAAGTTTTGGAGATGAACCTTTCATTATGGCCGATCAAGCAAACAAGTGTTCTATATTATTGATCAGGAAAATAAAATGTGGTCTGTAGCTCTCCAAGGAAAAAGGGTCATCGATATTGAAGAGGAAAGTTGTTCAAATTATGATATTCTCGAGACCCCTTCTTTTTCTAGGGGTCTTCCTGCATTGAACGAAGAAGATGAAGCTGATAATGAACACGGCACAAGAAATGATCATCGTGAAGGGATATGGGAGGATATCTCTTTATAAATCTACTTTAAATGTTAGCTATCTATTTAAAGTCATTATCGTTATAACTTATATGCAGATTATATATATAGTTATTTACAATATTATTAGCCTAGGCACGACTGACTTTACCGAGGAGGTAATAAATGTATATTTCAAATATTTTGTATTACTTTATTGTTTTTAAGTTAGTAAGTTAATGTTTTGTTTGGCTTCGGTGTTACACATACAGATGTTTGATCTTGCTGATCCCTTTCCTGAAGAAGATATTGATTTCATCCGCAATTGTTGTGCTGAATTCATTTATGAGCTTTTACAAGATTAGTAAGTTTTTGAATCCGATTTATGTTGTTCTAATAATGCTTGTGGTTTTTATATATATCTAACTTGGTTTATATCTCTGTTTAGGACAAATTCTTGGATATTGGCGATACTAGTTGGCTGTTGATTCAGGAAGGGGATCATTATTGTAAAGTTTCCTCCACTTTTTTCATTTTTCTGTAAAGCTTAGGAATTTTTTTATAATTTTCATTCTTTGATTGTTGAGAGTCGAGGATTGTAAGGGCCAATTGTTTCTGGAAATAAAAATGTTGTTGTCACTGCTTCTGATTGTCAATATATACATATATGCATGTGTATGTAATGTGGCATATGGGGGATGTTGTTGAATATGGCTTACTGGCCTGGGTAAGATTGAAACAAATAAAACGAAAAAAAACAAAATAAAATTTTTAGACCGGTTCTAAGAATAACCAGTCTTAAATATGAATTTAAGACCGGTTATTAAGAGAACCGGTCTTAAAACATTACACTTTAAGACCGGTTCTAAGAATAACCGGTCTTAAATATATATTTAAGACCGGTTATTCTTAGAACCGGTCTTAAATTTTTATTTTTTTCCTACTTATTCCTTAGTTAAACTTTAAGTCCGGTTGTTGTAGAACCGGTCTTAAAAGTTCATATTTAAGACCGGTTTTTTTAACCGGTCTAAAAAGTTTAATACTTTTTAGACCAACTGTATCAAGACCTGATCCAGAACCGGTCTAAAATATCGTTTTTAACCGGTCTTAAAAGTGATTTTTGTACTAGTGCTTGTTAATCAACTTGCAGCACTTAGAAAAATCTATGATCAGAATGTCCAAGTACGAAAAATATTAAACATACTTTCCAAAGAATGGGAGGCCAAAGGAGAATCAATGCAATCTGTAGCTTCTTTGTTTGGAAGTCTTTCTGAATATGAAAGCAAACTAAAATTCAAACGAGAGCTAGAAGAAGTTGGTGACAGGAGAAAGAAAAGTCTTGCACTAAGTGTGACAAAAACAAAGGCAGAAAGCCAAGAAGAAGAAGAGGAGGTCGATGATGATGAAATAGGCCTAATGACTAGAAGATTCAAGAAATTTTATAAAGGCCAAGGGTTCAGGAATTCACAAAGAGGTGGAACTAGTGGCCGAAGAGACTCTAAGGAGATCATCTGCTACGAATGTGGTAAACCTGGACATATCAAATCATAATGTCTGGAATTATTACAGAAAATAAAGAAAAGAGAAACATCAAATCCTTCAACAGAAAGAAGGCATTTGTTTCTGCAATATGGGGAGATAGCTCCTCAGATGAAGAAAGCGATAATGAAGAGATAACCAATATATGCCTGGTTGCTCAAGAGGAAACAGAAGAGGAGGTAAATGATTCTGATCCTACTTATGATGAATTACAAAATGAATATGATGCTTTACATTATGAATTTGTCAAAATTGTTAAAAATTTGATTGCATGTAAAAAGAGAAACAAATTTCTTGAAGAAAGAATTAAAGATTCATTGGATAAAGGTTGCGAAAAGTGTTTGTCTCTTAAGAAGAAAAATATTGATCTTACTAAAACTCTTGAAAAGTTTACAAAAGGAAGTGGGATGTTAAATGTTATTTTAAAAGCACAACGTCTTGTGAATGATAAGTCTGGTATAGGATATGATCCAGACTTAGACAAAAGAAAGGGTAAGAAGAAGACAGGAGGTAAACCATATTTAAGTTATTTCACACGTTCTGTGCACACATCTAATCCTTTTACTTATTGTAATTACTGCAATAGAAAAGGACACTACACTTCTTTATGTTTTCATAAAAAGAAAGGAATTATAGGAACCTATAAATGGATACCTAAGAAGGTTCATGAACATGAAGTTATATGTACTAACCCAAAAGGACCTAAAAAGATATGGGTACCTAAAACTTAATTATCCTTAATTGCAGGTTTGCTTCAGAGCATCCAAATCAAACAAATGGTATATAGATAGTGGATGCTCAAGACATATGACTGGTGATCCTGAGAATTTCACCACATTAGTACCCAAGGAAGGTGGCAAGGTAAAATTTGGAGGAAATCAAACCAGAAGGATAGCAGGGCTTGGGGAAGTCAAGGATAAAATCAAAGACGTATATTATGTTGAAGGTTTATGTCACAATCTACTAAGTGTAAGCCAAAGCACAGATAAAGACAATTGGGTAATATTTGACTCAGAAGAATGTCTGATAGTTAGCAAGAAGGATCTGCAAATTGAAAAGAAGAACTTGAAGTCAAAACTCAAGGCAAAAAGAGAAGGTAACTATTATACTCTTGATATGAATGAAAATATTTCTGAAAATTGTCTTTTGAGTAACACTGATGAGAGTTGGCTATGGCATAAGCGACTTGCCTATGTTAATATGCATCAATTAGGTAAATTACTCAAAAAGGATTTGGTAATTGGTTTACCTAATGTAAATTTCAAGAATGATGTAATTTGTGATGCTTGTCAAAGAGGTAAGCAAACTAAATCATCTTTTAAATCAAAAACTGAAATTACCACTAACAGACCACTTCAATTATTGCATATGGATCTGATTGGTCCAGCAAGAGTTAAGAGTCTCGGTGGAAATTTGTACACATTTGTTATTGTTGATGATTTCTCTAGATTTACTTGGAATATATTTTTGTCATCCAAAGATGAAACTTTTAGTAAATTTATTGCCTTTGCCAAGAAAGTGTAAAATGAGAAAGGTATGTTGATTGCAGGTATCTGGACAGATCATGGTGGAGAATTTGACAATCAAGCATTTGTAGAATATTGTGATACAAATGGCATCGATCACAATTTTTCAGTACCAAGAACTCCACAACAGAATGGAGTCGTGGAAAGAAAGAATAGAGTTCTTACAGAAATGGCTAGAGCAATGCTCAACGAAAAGAATGTGTCTCAAGTCTTCTGGGCAGACGCTATGAGCACTACATGCTACATCTCAAATAGAGCGTATGTTAGAACCAAACTTGAAAAGACACCATATGAACTCTACAAGGAACGGAAACCAAACCTCGCTCATCTACACATATTTGGTTGTAAGTGTTTTATTCATAACAACGGTAAAGATAATCTTGGAAAGTTTGATTCTAAGGCTGATGAGGGACTTTTCCTAGGCTATTCAAATCAAAGTAAAGCATATAGAGTTTTTAATAAACGAACATGTGTTGTAGAAGAATCAATTCATGTTGTATTCGATGAACATGTGTCCTCTAGTAAAAACTTTGATGATGAGATAACTAGTAACCAATCTTCTGTTAACTCTCCCAATCTTGAGGTTGATAATATTGAAAAAGAAGTTGAACTAAGTCAACCAGATCAACCTCGAGCCTGGAAATACATCAAGAGTCATCCTCTAGATCAAGTGATAGGTGAAGTTAATGAAGGAGTTAAAACTAGAAACAAAGTTTTAAACGAAGTTAGCTTTTCTGCATTCATTTCTCAATTGGAACCTTCTAACATTGACGAAGCCTTATCAGATAATGATTGGGTGTTAGCAATGCAAGAAGAATTAAATCAATTTGACAGAAATCAAGTTTGAGATTTGGTACCCCGGCCTAAAGACCACTCGGTTATTGGCACTAAATGGGTATTCAAGAACAAACTTGATGAATCCGCAGCTATTATTAGAAATAAGGCAAGATTGGTCGCCAAGGGCTATAATCAGGAAGAAGGTATTGATTATAAGGAACCATATGCTCCAGTAGCAAGATTGGAAGCTATACGAGTACTCTTAGCCTTTGCATGCATCAAAGGATTCAAATTATATCAAATGGATGTGAAAAGCGCTTTCTTAAATGGGTACATCAAGGAGGAAGTTTATGTAGAACAACCTCCAGGTTTTGAAGACGTATCCAAACCAAATCATGTTTTCAAACTAAAAAATGCTTTATATGGTTTGAAGCAAGCTCTTAGAGCCTAGTATGAAAGGCTGAGCAAATTTCTCATCGAATTTGGTTTTACATGAGGAAAAGTCGATACAACTTTATTTATAAAACGAAAACTAAATAATATATTGGTAGTCCAAATTTATGTTGATGATATTATATTTGGTGCTACTAATGATTCTCTGTGTAAAGAATTCTCTGAGATAATGCAGGGAGAATTTGAAATGTCTTTAATGGGAGAACTAACATTCTTTCTGGGTTTACAAATTAAACAAAGAAAGAATGAAATATTCATATCACAGACTAAATACCTAAAAGAATTGCTCAAGAAGTTTGGATTGGATGAAGCTAATGGTGCAGATACACCTATGAGTTCAACGGTACTTATGGATGCTGATGAAAAAGGAGTTGATTTCAATATAACTCAATATCGAGGAATGATTGGATCATTACTCTACCTCACAGCCAGCAGACCTGATATTCAGTTCAGTGTTGGTTTATGTGCAAGATTTCAGTCATGCCCCAAAGTATCACATGCTGAATTAGTGAAAAGAATTTTCAGATATCTGGCAGAAACAAAAGAATTGGGTATATGGTATCCCAAAAGAGGTAACGAATATCTAATTGCCTATTCTGATTCTGATCATGGTGGTTATAAAACTATAGGAAGAGCACAAGTGGGCAATGTCAATTCCTTGGAGGTGCAGTTGTTTCTTGGTTCAGTAAGAAACAAACTACAGTATCATTATCTTCAACAGAAGCAGAATATATAGCAGCCTCAAGCTGTTGTGCACAAGTACTATGGCTAAAACAGCAACTTCAGGATCTTGGCATATATCTTAAAGAAATTCCTATCTATTGTGACAACACCAGTACAATAAGTTTGGCGAAAAATCCTGTACAACATTCAAGGACCAAGCATATTAATGTGAGACATCATTTCATTAGAGATCATATTCAGAAAAAGGATGTCAAAGTGTTATTCATACCTACACATTTGCAATTAGCTGATATTTTCACCAAACCTCTTGCCCGAGAACAATTCATGTATATACGAAGAGAATTGGGAATGGTAAATCCCAATGAACTGTAAGTTGTTTAGCCTTTATAAATGTTGATTTCATAATATTTTGATGATCCCATAACTAACTTAAGCATCGGAGTATCTATAAAGTTGTTTTGCAGGATCCTCTGTAATATCTTCAAATAACAGAGACAAACAGAGAGGAAAACACTCAGGTGATGATAAAGGCCAACTCGAGTGAGTGAACAGTGAGATACTGCAACCACAGGTAAATCAAGTAATTAAACTGATAATATTATCACAGGTAAGTCACATGAGTGTTTTTAATTAATAGTCGTGCAGTTACAGTGTGATTTTAGCTTCTGTGAAGTAATTTTGGACTTCACTCGAGTGATTTTTATACTTCACTCGAGTGAAAACCAAAATCACTTGAGTGAATGTAAAAATCACTCGAGTGAATGTTAAAAAACTGGTTATATTCGTTTTTTCCCCTCCCGTGACTGTTCATTTCACTCTTCCGTTCACTTTCACTCACACAAACACTCTCAAACTCTCTGAAATCTCTTGAACCCAGAAACCCAAATCTTCAAAGCTCAATCTTTTACTCTCTGCTTCACAATCCCATCTCGCAAGATTCCTGATAGATTCTTCCTAGTCGCTCTCATTCCTCTCAATTCCTGACAGAACCCTAACACTCATTTCTCTCATAAGATTCCTTTCTCGTTCAAACAATGGCGAGAACCAAAAGACCCGGTCAATCTCCTCCATCCTCTCCACCGTCTAAGAGGCCGAAAGTATCATCTGTTCAAGAACCCAATCTGACCCATCAAAAACCCAAAGGGATTCACATCGAAGAGCCTACTGGGATGACTACACGATCACATACAAGCTTGAAAGGCAAAGGGAAAGAGAAACAACGAGAAGTAGACATTCAAGAATCTACATTGCAGACAAAGATTACATGTGCTGTCAATATCTTAGCTGCTTCAGTTCCCCAGAAGTCATGGTATGCATCTCAAGCTTCTAGTAGTCGGTACCATTCTGAGTCCTTAGTTGAAGAAACCCCTGAAATCCTTGATCCTTCTCCTAGGTTTAACACGGGCAACCTCAGAATTTTGAATTCCATTGTGTTTGCTTCCCATTTTTCCAAGAGAGATTTATGTCTTATTGTCTGGGTAGATGTGGATGAGCTGAAAAAGAAATTTCATATTGACTTGACTCCTTATCTGAAGAAATATGAACCATGGCTGAAACTGAGAATGTCTTACAATCCTTTGGTTGTTAAGTATTTTTACTGTAACATGAAGATTGCTGATGTGAAAGATAGCTATGGGAACATTATTGTTGAAAGGATTGTAACAAGTGTGAGAGTCAAAAAGTCATTCTATCTGGAGATCTTATAAACACTTACCTAGGCATAGAGGATGTACCTATGAAGTCTCCCCAAGTCTTCAATATTCATGAGCTGGTTGACATTTTTAGACCAGGATAGCCTGGTGTGCCTCTACCCACTTCCCCAGCAGCTCTAACCAATGACCAGAGAGCCTTGTTCTATATTTATTCCCGTAGCATGGTTAACAAGGCAAAGAACTTCACTCATATCACGGGGAAGGATCTTCAAATGATGGCATCTCTTATGACAAGAGAAAGAAGAAATGTGGGTGAGCTCATTTTTCAAGAAATGAAGAGGTTCAGGTTTCACTCCTCCAAGTCTACTATAATTCCCTATCCTCAGCTTGCGTCCTACATTCTCTTTATGCACAATATTTGGCAGTTGACACCTAAGGGGGACATAGTGAGGATTCCTAAGTTTGAGAAGATTCACCTCACTTGGATGGGAATCACTATTCCAGCTGGAGCTTCTTTACAGACTCAGAGGCATCATTCACCACCTCCTGAGGCAAGCCAGAGAGATCATCATACTAAGAGGATAGGTCCTTCACCTTCTAAGATGGATGAGGCTCAGTCTTCCCGAGCAGTATCTCATGGTCCTTCTTTCACTCAGGCTGCTCTTCATACATATATTCAGGATGCCATCCAGTCTGCTGTCACCCAGTTGAGGAAGTCTAACACTGAACTGATTGATCAAGTCAAGTACCAAGTTAAAGTGTTAGTAGAGGCAGTGAATCACAACTTCAATATACTTTTTGAGCGCCAGGCAGATCAGACACAGAGGATCCAGAGGATTGAGGATACACTCAGGTCTCACCTTCACATTCCTTTCCCTGACTTACCACCAACCACCTCACATGTACCTCCTACATCAGACTCTCCACTTCCAGATCCTTCTCTTTCTGACCCTCCTATCATTCCTTCAGACACTCCTCCTCTTGCACCTCCCACATCCTTTATCTCTGACCCTATTCCTGCTGGTGATATTCCACAGGATGATCCTATCCTCCAGACTCCATCATCTACATCACATCATACCTCTTCCAGTTCTCATACTGAGGAGATTGTTGTTGAGGATGCTACTACAGAGGTTATAGGACCTACTCACTCCACTTCCACCACTCCTCTTGAGCCCTCTTCTACGACCTTTTCCTTCCAGCCTCCTGGCCAGTTTTCCCTCATTCCATATGTTCCACCTGTCTCCTTCTTTGCTTCTTCATCTACTCAGGCATCTACGCCTTATGCATCTCCTTTAGATGATGCCAAAAAGGGGGAGAAGAACTGATATGATCATATGTACTTTTTATTCTGTTTATTGTCATGTAGTAGTACAGTTTGTGTAGTTTCAGTATGCTTTCTGAACTGACATGTACTTGTTCAAAGATTCTAATCTAATGAGAATATAGTCTTAATACAATTGTGTTTATGTTTGCAGCTGCCAATATGATCTCATGAAAACCAAGAAGTTATGCTTCACATGTGCATGGTTAAATTCTGTTTATAAAGTTTTTTTTGAACCTTGAACTAACACTTTTTATTTTCTATATGAGGTCAAAAAATTTTAATCTGTGGCGTAGTTAAGTTGTTGCAAAATTTTTGAAAAAGATCAAGTAAAGTTTGTTAGAAAATCAAAATTTTGAACATGATCATATAATATATTTTGTCATCATAAAACAGGGGGAGAATGTTAGATTTCATGTTTTGATGATAACAAATCATGTTTTAGAAGTCCATGGATTTTATATCAGCAAAGGAAGTGATAAAAGTGATCTGAGCAAGATCACTCAAGTGATTTGAATAATCACTCGAGTGATAATCAAGATCATTCGAGTGATCTTTAAAATGACTCGAGTGATATAGAAAATAACCAGATTACTCGAGTGATGCGCCAGATCACTTCCAGTGATTGAAAAATCACTGCAAGAAAATATCACTGTTCTAGATTTCACTTCCAGTGATCCTGAATCACTCGAGTGATACGTTATATCTGCCAAATCACTTCCAGTGAATCTGAAAACACCGGAAGAAAAAATCACTGTTTTGAAAATCACTTCCAGTGATTACCAGATCACTCGAGTGACGCCTGAAAATTTCCAAATTACTTCCAGTGGAATAAAAATCACTACAAGAATATTTTACTATTTGGAAAATCACTTCCAGTGATCTTGAATCACTCGAGTGATATAGTATTTTTGCTGAATCACTTCTAGTGGATTGAAAATCACTGCAAGAAGAAATCACTATTTACAAAATCACTTCCAGTGACGCCAAATTCACTCGAGTGGCATATGAAATCTCATGTTCACTTCCAGTGAGTCTGTAATCACTCACAGAAGATTTTAATGTTTTCCAAATCACTTCCAGTGACATTATATTCACTCCAGTAATGTTTCATGTTGCCAGTAACACTCTCATTTAAATATCTCTTCCTTTCTATTACTGTGCATTAAAGTTTTATAGATTTTCATTTAAATATCTGATTAATTTGTAATCACCCAATTCACCCCCCTCTTGGGTGAAAGCTTGCTCTAACAAACAGTTGTTCCCAGGTTGTGCATACTCCCTCGTGCAACTAGCCGTCTCAGAGGATCCTTGACAAAAATGTCACAAGGCTCAGTAATTTATTTTCCAGGACCCTCTGATGACTGCCCAATATTGCAACAACTCCCTTTAGTGCTATGCTTTTTAGGATTAAGCGAATATGCCTGGGGAGTACTGGTATCTTGTCTAGTGCTAACCATGGCATACACTTCATCCTTCATCTTGCTTAACTGGGTATCTAATAGTGCATTAAATAATGCTCCTACCTCACCCCTTGCTTTCGTCCTCGCAATGGCCAACATACGCTCCAATTTGTCTCTCATTACCACATTTGAGGAATAGCGTGAGGGGGCTCCAAAGTAATCCTTTTATGCCCACCCCTCCTCCAACTCCCCTGACACGGCCTAGATGCTCACGTTTTTAAATAGAAACTATGAGGATATCATCCCTCCCCTCCGCCTTAAAGGATCCCTAGGCTTGCTTTTTTTTAAAGTTCCTCCAGTGAGATATACAGAGAAGACACATAAGTAATGAAACATGTTTACTAAATAGTTAATAACAACAACGATACTTACAATTTTTTCACCGACTATATGAGACTGTTCACTTGTATATGACCCACTACCTCTTTCAGGGAGCATGCAACCATAATTCTTCGCGTCGTAGTAGAGATGGTAGAGAAAGAAGAACAGAAGGATCAGATTGAGATGCTTCCTTCAATCTCTTCCGTTTGGCCGCCAACAAGTCCTTTTCAGCCTTTACGTATCCCCCATAAGACATTGTATGGGGGCAATCATTCTTCCTACCACTCTCTTGTGCTTTTTGCCTTCTTTCCTGTGAATAAGAAATTGGGAGAAAAAAGGTTACAATCAGTATAGATGATTGATAAGAAAATACAATACAAAATAAGTTAACTCACCAAAGCCTCTGGAGTAGTCTGAAGCCTTAAAAACTCTTGCCAGGTGGCTTCATCAATATATGAATACTTGCTGCACAAAGTAGGATGAGGCTTACTAGCTTCCACCTCGATATGCATGTAATTGTTGGCAAGATTCGTCTTGAAGTAACAAGTAAGTGTTTAGGCAAGGGAAGATGGAAAACCGACACAACTCTTCTGAGAACTCAATATTGCTGCTAGATGTGTGGCATGAAGAAAGAGTTAGAATTTCATCAATTGGATGGTTCCATTGAGTTTAAAAGGGAAAATTGGGTAAGGTTCATATTGATGATGAAGTGAGAAAAGGCTTAAGGTGTGAAATGACCGAATTACCCTTAAAGCACTAAGTAACTTGCAAGAGTGCAAAGTTGGAACTTGAGTGCAGACTAAGAAAACTCGAGTTCAATGTTGTGAACTTGAGTGCATGCCCTTTACTTGCAAGGTTAAAAACTCTCAAGAACAAACTCTTTTACCAGAACTCATAGAACTCGAGTACACTATGACCAAAACTTGAGTACTAATAAACAAACTCGAGTGCACTATCATCAGAAATTGAGTGCTGAATTTCAAACTCGAGTGCAATGCTTGACTGATGGCAATTGAGAGCTTTCTGGAACAAACTCTTAAATCCACACTCTCAGAGCTCGAGTGTAACATTATGAACTCGAGTATGAAACCTGTATGGCATGTGCAAAGTTAGAGAATCAGCTAAGTCTTAGCGAAAAACCCAAAAGAACTCGAGTGTGATTGGAAGAACTCGAGTGTGAAGCAAAAACTCGAGTTCTTGAGGGCAAACTCGAGGACAGAGAGATTCTGCTGAATAAGGAAATGTGATCTTGTGCAATGCTTTATTGGAAGCTTTAACACAATGAGGGGCAATGTGAAGAGGCTAGTACTACTTCTGTTTCCCTATGGGGATAATATCTAGCGTAATTAGGCTAGATAGCATGATTATGGGTGAGGTAGGTATGGGCTACATATACCCAGCGACGGATAATACTAGCACGGATATCTCGAATACTATGGAAACTCCGTGGTTATGTATGCTCAAGAGAATGAATGATTAGAGTCATGGAGATGATGAAATAAACATTGATTCTCAACTTGAACTATTTCTGTTGCAGTGAGTACTGCCCAGAAAAGTTTATTCAATAAGGTTATGAAACTCAAGGTTTAGAAATTTGTTTGAGGTTTCTCCATGCTAAGCAATGATCCTTAGTTATCCCAGGCAGGGGTTAATGCTATAGTCACGATATACGGTAATGTATAAGGTGTGGTGATTATGCCGTATATCTGACCTAGAGGATCCGATTTAATGATACTGAAGGGTGAGGATAAGCTTGAAACAAGGTCTAGGCTGAAATAGTGCTTGGATCGCGATGCAATTAAGGTTGCATTATGGTTCTATTTTATGAAGGAGTTGAACCTTGCGAATGATGTTGAACCTTTAGTAATATTTCGAGGTTATTACCCAAATACCATGAAAGTTGGTATAGAAAGAATTGATCATGATTGTTTTTAGTAAGCCTATTGAGTGGGCGCGATTGATTTGGACATCGTTAGCTTCTATGAGGAAATAACACATCAGAGAGACACAGCGGAAGCATAGTGAATCTATGCACAATTGTTATGAGTTGTAAGAGAGGTTGTTATCGCACCAGTGTGATCATCCCACATCACAATAAGATCTATAGAGTCTACCATGATTTGACCTATGAGGTCAGTAATGGCACAATGTACGTGGTGCGTAGTATGACTTATGTGGTTGTAATGAGACACCTGTGTGGTTGTCAACAATGAGGCAATTCCTTGGGTGAGAGGACAATTCCTGGCTGTGAGCTGGGGTCTGGGCACCATGCCGTAGTCTAGTCACCACATGTCTTGGACGGGGCGGCAATATAACCAGTAAGGTATATAGCGACACCACCTCTGTAGCCAATACTCACACAACCTATATGGTTTATGGTTACAAATGTGAACAAAGATTGGGATGAGTCCTAGAGCAGTAGGGCAAGATGGTGGCGAATTCCTCTCAACTATACGATGTTGACAATCCCAGATCCATAATTAACCTTTGTAGTCTACAAAGTTACGAGCAAGCATGGATTGGGATGCGATGTGATGTAGCCAAGCCAAGTAATGGCACATATATCACAACGATTGTAGCCTCAAAAAGCTAATTTCTTCACTCGCGTTGTAGAGCTAACAACAATTGATGTTGGTTTGAGAAGATGAGGCAACTACAAGCAAATTGATGCCTGTTCTGAAATGTTGTACACAATGAGCAATGCACACAGTATGAGTAGCAAGTACACAATAAGCAATGTACACAGTATGAGCAGCAAGGGTTAAGTAGTAATTTAATCCCGAGTAGTATGCTAATGCTAAACAGATCAAGTAGTGTCCCGACTAAACAAAGAGTACTAGAGGTGTAAGTGGATTGTGTGTCCACAGATCGAGAGACCAATTGGACTAGTATGTCCATAGACTAGCAAACTATGAAGTAAACGAAGTTAAGCTAAATAGTGAACTATGTGTCCACTGATTGTAAGGCTTGTTGAATTAGTATATCCATAGGCTAGTGGATCGTTAAGCAATCAATGATGTGTCGAATTGAAATAGAGGCAATATGTCGAACTAAAAATAAAGGCAATAAGACCCGATGTGCATGATTACATGGGGCAGTGTCCCTAGGCAGTAAGGCTTGACGAGTACTTTGTGCTATAATGAGCAAGCTACATAACATAGTCATCAGTAAGGATAACATAGCAATTAATCCTGAACGTTAATAGACAGATAGGCAATGAGTCCTAACAAACAAATAGTGTAGCAATGGGTTAGGGGAATGCCTACGTGATCAATAAGATACGATGTCCGTAATTTCGAGGACGAAATTTTATTGACAAGGGGAGAAATGTAACACCCCAAATTTTAAGACGAGGATTAAGAATAAACCTGATTCAAGAGGACTGCTAGGTCTTAGTTTAGAAAGTGTCCTAGTAAGGCATGATTTTATTCCCATAAATTATTTATACCTTGGGGGTATTAAAGAGCACATGGAGTGACAAAACGAAGCAATTAGAGGTCACACACGACATAATTATGTTATAACACAAGGAAATGTTACTACCAGTGAATTTCTATGTGGCAGTCGTGATTGTGTGACAGTTTTTCAATGGGAAAATAACGTAAAGGAAAAATGGTAATTTTTCCATAAAGCAAGAAATGAGTATTCTTCCCAATGATTTCAGTTAGATGGGAACTAAAAAGGAGGGAAATGGTTACTAGGTGAATTAATACTCAAGAAAAATCAAGAGCCATGAAGCACAAGGCTATGATTAACCACTTGTAAGGTGGTATAATGGGATAGTTTGAGAATAATATTTCTCTCTATATGTCTCATTATTTTAGTAGATTAAGAAGCATGACAAAGGAAGTGAATTATCATGCAAGAAAGCTAAAGAAGTGGACTAATAAGAGTGACCACATAAGAGCCATTTCTAATGACTCATAGCACTCTCTTCATCCATTCTATCAGATTCATTTGAACAGAACAGAAGAACGAGAACAAGAAAGAGAAAGAACGAGAACGTGGAGGAGAAAAAGAGAGAACTTGGGACTCTCACAAATCAAGGTAAAGGAGTTGTAATCTTGAAGTTAAAGCTTCCTAAACTCTCTACTACCTCTTCTAATCTCTGCTTCACCATTAAATCTATGGTGGTCAAGGAAAAACTTCAAGGGAGAAGAGAGAGAGCTGGTGACCTAAAGAGAGAAAGTGAAAGAAACAAGAGGTAAACTTTAAGACTTGCTTCTTCTACCTTAATTGATGTTATTCATGTTGTTATTGGTGATTGATGGTGTTGTTTCTTAAGTTTTCTAATGAATGGACTACAGGAAGTAATTCTTCAATTCCCTCTGAATCATGTCCAATGAGTTTCTAACTAACTAACTAACTTGTGATTAGAAGTAACAAGTGTTAGAGCAAGCTTTTCACCCAAGAGGGGGGGTGAATTGGGTGATTACAAAATAATCGAAAGCTTAAATTCAATTTATAAAACTTAAAGCACAGTTAATGAAAGGAAGAGATATCATCGAGATTCACACAGAGATTTATACTGGTTCGGTCTCAACCACTTGACCTACGTCCAGTCCTCAGAAATCCTTCTGAGCTTTTCACTATATCTTCCAAGATTCAGTGGGTTCTTGGCACCACAGTACAACCAGCAAGTTCCTCTAGACACTTGCTCCCCCTTACACAAGGTAATCACAAATCACTACTTAAGGTTCCTCAACCTTAAGTTAACTCTATTGAAAATAATTAAGTGTGAATGACAAATCTCTCTCACAGAGTATGTAGATAAGAGCTGAAGCACAAATGTTGAACTGAAGCTTTTTGTGAGGATATTGCTTGTAAAGTATTCAGGTGTTTTTCTTCGTTGTTGTATTCTTTTCAAATGGCTGGACATATATAATAGAACCACTTGAAGACCGTTGTAAATTTGTCCGTTGATTCAAAGATGCTTCTGACAAATGTAACAGCATTTGTCTTCCGTTACTTTTGAATTTCTGCTGCTACCATGAATAGTTGTCGTTTGAGTGGAGTGTTCAGTTACAAGTCAAGTGCGTGATGGTGGAGTACAGCTGTAAGACACTTATGAATATAACCGTTAAGCAATATTTGTATCTCAACAAATTAATATGGATCACTGGAGGTGTTTTATAAAAAGTGACAGTAATAAGACCATAGAGAGTGATCCTATTTTCGCAACTAAGTATTAAAATGATATACCATATGATTTTGATAGCTATTTGGAGAAATCAGTAATAATAGAATTTCACTAGCAAAATCAGTTGAAGTTTATGAAGGTAAAAGCACATGGAAACAATAGATCATTATATGAGCAAGTGCAATATCACTGGAAGTGAATATAATGTCATTGGGAGTGATTTTGAAAACTTTGAAAACTTCTGAGAGTGATTGCTGGTTTACTGAAAGTGATATTGAAAATTTCATATTTCACTCGAGTGAATTTGGAATCACTGGAAGTGATTTTGTAAATAGTGATTTCTTCTTGGAGTGATTTCCAATTCACTAGAAGTGATTTGCAACTTTTCAAATATCACTCGAGTGATTCAAGATCACTGGAAGTGATTTGGTGAATAGTGAAATATTCTTGCAGTGATTTCCAATTCACTGGAAGTGATTCAGCGAAAATCCAACATCACTCGAGTGATTGAGAATCACTGGAAGTGATTTGAGAATTTTGGCGGATTACTCGAGTGATCTCAGCTTCACTGGAAGTGATTTGCAAAAGAGTGAATTTTTCTTGAAGTGAAATCCCAATCACTGGAAGTGATTTGGCGCATACTCGAGTGATTAAGAATCACTGGAAGTGATTTTCAAAACAGTGAAATTTTCTTGCAGTGATTTCTCGATCACTGGAAGTGATATGCGGATCACTCAAGTGATTTCCCATATCACTCGAGTGATCTGTCATTTTTACAGATCACTCGAGTGATTTCAGCGATCACTCGAGTGATCTTGAATATCACTCGAGTGATTAACAAAATCACTCGAGTGATCTTGCACAGATCACCAGAATTGCTTGCTCTGCTGATAATTAATCCATGGGCTTCCAAAACATGATTTGTTATCATCAAAACATGAAATCTAACATTCTCCCCCTTTTTGATGATGACAAAACATATCATATGATCAAGTTTAAGATTTTGATTTTCTAATACACTTGACTTGACCTTTTTCAAAAATTTTGCAATAATTTTGATTAGCAATTGCCAAGATGAGTTTGTTTAAGAGATTAAGAGTTTTTGACCTTTTGGAAAGTAAAAGATGTTAGTTCAAAGTTCAAAAACCATTGTAAACAGAAAATGCACATATGAAGTGACTTTTTCTTGAAATCATTTTGGCGGCTGCAATACATTAAGATTTCCATGAGATCATGTTGGCTACTGCAATCATAAACACAGATGTATTAAAAATTTGATGAGATCATATCATAAACGCATATTCCCATTAGATTAGAGTCAGTTCAGATTACACAAGCTACACAATGACAAGTTCTTGGAATTACAAATTAAAATACATAACTTTGGAACCACAAAATAGAACACATATGCATCAAAAGAAAATATATCATATCAGCTCTTCTCCCCCTTTTTGGCATCATCTAAAGGAGAGGTAGACGGAGTAGAGGCTGGAGTGGATGCAGAAGCAAAGAAGGAGGTAGGTGGAACATATGGAATGATGGAAGGCTGTGTAGGGGACTGGAAGGAGAAAGTGGTAGAAGATGGTTCAAGAGGAGTGGTGGAAGTGGAGTGAGTAGGTCCTATGACCTCTGTGGTGGCTTCCTCAGCTATAATTTCCTCAGTATGAGAACTAGAAGCAGTATGATGTGAGGAAGATGATGGAGTCTGGAGAATGGGGTCAGTATGTGGAATATCACCAGCAGAAATAGGATCAGAGATAAAGGTTGTGGGAGGTGCTGGAGGAGTGTCTGAAGGAATAATGGGAGGAATGATGGGAGGATCAGAAAGTGAAATCTCTGGAACTGAAGAATCTGATGGAGGAGGTTGTGAGGAGGTAGGTGGTAAGTCAGGGAAGGGGATATGAAGGTGAGTCCTGAGAGCATCCTCAATCCTCTGAATTCTCTGTGTCTGCTCAGTCAGGCGCTCAAAGAGGAGATTGAAGTTATGATCCACTGCTGCCACTAAAACTGTCACTTGATTATTGACTTGATCAATCAGTTGAGCGTTAGAGTTCTTCAACTGAGTGACTGCAGACTGAATGGCCTCCTGGATATACGTCTGAATAGTAGCCTGAGTAAAAGAGGGACCATGGGAGACTGCTCTAGAGGACTGTGCCTCATCCATCTTGGAGGGTGAAGGGTCCATCCTCTGAGGTTCTCTCTAGCTGGCCTCAGAAGGAGGTGAATGGTGTCTCTGTTGTGAAGATGCTCCAGCAGGAATGGTAATTCCCATCCGAGTGAGGTGGATTTTCCCAAACTTAGGAATCCTCACAATATCTCCCTCAGGTGTCAAATGCCAAATGTTGTGCATGGAAAGAATGTAAGACACAAGCTAAGGATAGGGAATAGTAGTAGACCTGGAGGAGTGAAATCTGAACCTCTTCATCTCTTGAAAAATGAGTTCCCCCACGTTTCTTCTTTCCCTTGTCATAAGAGAAGCCATCATCTGAAGATCCTTCCCCGTGATATGAGTGAAATTTTTTGCTTTGTTAACCATGCTACGGGAGTAAATGTAGAATAAGGCTCTCTGGTCGTTGGTAAGAGAGGCTGGGGAATTGGGTAAAGGCACACCAGGCTGTCCTGGTCTAAAGATATCAACCAATTCATGAATATTAAAGACACGTGGAGGCCTCATGGGAACATCCTCTATGCCTAGATAGGTGTTGATAAGATCCCCAGACAAAAGAATTTTCTGATCTCTAATACTAGTTTCAATTCTCTCGGCAATGATGTTTCCTTGGTTATCCTTTACATCAGCAATCTTCATGTTACAGTAAAAATATTTGACAACCAAAGGATTGTAGGACATTCTCAGTCTCAGCCAAGGTTCATATTGTTTCAAATATGGGGTCAAATCAATATGGAATTTCTGTTTAAGTTCTTCCAAATCAACCCACACAACCGGACAGAAGGTTCTTTTGGCAAAGTGTGAGGCAAATACAATGGAGTTCAAAATACTGAGATTACCAGTGTTATACCCAGGAGGAGGTTTAAGAAGTTCAGTAGTTTCTTCAGCCAGGGACTCAGATTGTCGACTACCAGTGGCTTGACTTGCATATCGTGACTTCTGAGGAACTGAGGCTGCCAAGATATTCACTGCCCGTGTGATTTTTCTTTGCAAAGTAGATTCTTGGACATATGCTTCTCGCTGTTTTTCTTTCCCTTTCCCTTTCATGCTGGTATGCGAACGGGTAGCCATTCCCATTGGTTCCTCAATCCGAATCCCTTTGAGTCTTTATCTGGGTGGATTGGGTTCTGGTTCAGAGGGGGCTTACGCCCTCTTAGACAGTGGTGAAGGTGGAGGAGATTGCCCAGGCCTTTTTGTTCTTGCCATGGGTACCGATACTTTGGTGGAGACGAGAGTTTTGACGCTGGGTAGACTGTTGGAAACAAAAGGCGAGTGAAATGCGAAATGGAGGCTGTCGGGAATGAAAGGCGAGACTGTCGGAATTGGGAGGAAGAATTTAAACTAAAATAGGCTGGCTTTTGAGGGGATTTTTCGGTTAAGAGTAGTAAAGAAGATTTCCGTTACTGGGTTCAAGAGGTTTCAAGGGATTTGAGAGGATTTCAGCGAGTGGAGGCGACGGTTGAAGGGAGTGAACAGTCGCGAGAGAGAAAAACTGATATATGAGAGTTTTTATCATTCACTCGAGTGATTTTTATATTCACTCGAGTGATATTGGGTTTCACTCGAGTGAAATTTGCAAATCACTCGAGTGAAGTCCAAAAACACTTCACAGAAACATAAATCACGCTGTAATTGTAAAATTTTAATTAAAATACTTATGTGACTTACCCATGAGAAAATTATCAATTTAATTACTTAATTTATCTGTGATTGCAGTATTTCACTTTTCACTCACTCGAGTTGTTCTTTTATCAACACCCGAGTGTTTTCCTCTCTGTTTGTCCCTGTTATTTGAGGATATTACAGAGTATCCTGCAAAACAACTTTGTAGATACTCTGATGCTTAAGTTAGTAATGGGATCATCAAAACAATATGAAATCAACATTTATAAAGATTAAACAACTTACAATTCATTGGGATTTACCATTCCCAATTCCCTTCGTATGTGCGTGAATTGTTCTCGGGCAAGAGGTTTGGTGAAGATATCAGCTAATTGCAAGTGTGTGGGTATGAATAACACCTTGACATCTCTTTTCTGAATATGATCTCTAATAAAGTGATGTCTCACATCAATATGCTTGGTCCTTGAATGCTGTACAGGATTTTTCGCCAAACTTATTGTACTGGTGTTGTCACAGTAAATAGGAATTTCTTTAAGATATATGCCAAGATCCTGAAGTTGCTGTTTTAGCCACAGTACTTGTGCACAACAGCTTGAGGCTGCTATGTATTCTGCTTCCGTTGAAGATAATGATACTGTAGTTTGTTTCTTACTGAACCAAGAAATAACTGCGCCTCCAAGGAATTGACATTGCCCACTTGTGCTCTTCCTATCTGTTTTATAGCCACCATGATCAGAGTCAGAATAGGCAACTAAATATTCATTACCCTTTTTGGGATACCATATACCCAACTCTTTTGTGCCTGCGAGATATCTGAAAATTCGTTTCACTAATTCAGCATGTGACACTTTAGGACATGACTGAAATCTTGCACATAGACCAACACTGAACTGGATATCAGGTCTGCTGGCTGTGAGATAGAGTAATGATCCAATCATTCCTCAATATTGAGTTATGTTGAAGTCAACTCCTTTTTCATCAGCATCCATCAGTACGGTTGAGCTCATAGATGTATCTGTACCATTAGCGTCATCCAATCCAAACTTCTTGAGCAATTCTTGAAGATATTTGGTCTGTGATATGAATATTCCATTCTTCCTTTGTTTAATTTGTAAACCAAGAAAGAAGGTCAATTCTCCCATTAATGACATTTCAAATTCTCCCTGCATTATCTCAGAAAATTCTTTACACAAGGAGTCATTAGTAGCTCCGAATATAATATCATCAACATAAATCTGAACTACCAAAATATCACTTAGTTTTCGTTTTATAAATAAAGTTGTATCGAATTTTCCTCGAGTAAAACCAAATTCGATGAGAAATTTGCTCAACCTTTCGTACCAGGCTCTAGGAGCTTGTTTCAAACCATATAAGGCTTTCTTGAGTTTGAAAACATGATATGGTTTGGATACATCTTCAAAGCCAGGAGGTTGTTCTTCATAAACTTCCTCCTTGATGTACCCATTTAAGAAAGCACTTTTCACATCCATTTGATATAATTTGAATCCTTTGATGCATGCAAAGGCTAAGAGTACTCGTATAGCTTCCAATCTTGCTACTGGAGCATATGTTTCCTCATAATCAATTCCTTCTTCCTGATTATAGCCTTTGGCAACCAAACTTGCCTTGTTTCTGACAATAGCTGCGGATTCATCAAGTTTGTTCTTGAATACCCATATAGTGCCAATAACCGAGTGGTCTTTAGGCCGGGGCACCAAGTCCCAAACTTGATTTCTGTCAAATTGATTTAACTCTTCTTGCATTGCTAACACCCAATCATTATCTGATAGGGCTTCTTCAATGTTAGAAGGTTCTAATTGAGAAATGAATGCAGAAAAACTCACTTCGTTTAAAACATTGTTTCTAGTTTTGACACCTTTATTAACTCCACCTATCACTTGATCTAGAGGATGACTCTTGATGTATTTCCAGGCTCGAGGTTGATCTGGATTACTTAGTTCAACTTCTTTTTCAAAATTGTTATTTTCAAGATTTGGAGAATTAATAGATGGTTGGTTTCTAGTTATCTCATCATCAACGTTTTTACTAGAGGATACATATTCATCGAATACAACATGAATTGATTCTTCTACAACGCATGTTCGTTTATTAAAAACTCTAAATGCTTTACTTTGATTTGAATATCCTAGGAAAAGTCCCTCATCAGCCTTAGAATCAAACTTTCCAAGATTATCTTTACCGTTGTTATGAATAAAGCACTTACAGCCAAAAATGTGTAGATGAGCGAGGTTTGGTTTCCGTCCCTTATAAAGTATGCCCAGAAGACTTGAGATACATTCTTTTCGTTGAGCATTGCTCTAGTCATATCTGTAAGAACTCTATTCTTCCTTTCCACGACACCATTCTGTTGTGGAGTTCTTGGTGCTGAAAAATTGTGATTAATTCCATTTGTATCACAATATTCTACAAATGCTTGATTATCAAATTCTCCACCATGATCTGTCCTGATTCCTGCAATTGACATACCTTTCTCATTTTGCACTTTCTTGGCAAAGGCAATAAATTTATAAAAGGTTTCATCTTTGGATGACAGAAATATATTTCAGGTAAATCTAGAAAAATCATCAACAATAACAAATGTGTACAAGTTTCCATCGAGACTCTTAACTCTTGCTGGACCAATCAGATCCATATGCAATAGTTGAAGTGGTCTATTAGTGGTAATTTCAGTTTTTGTTTTAAAGGAAGATTTAGTTTGTTTACCTCTTTGACAAGCATCACAGACAAAATCATTCTTGAAATTAACATTAGGTAGTCCAATTACCAAATCCTTTTTGAGTAACTTTTGTAATTGATGCATATTAACATGAGCAAGTCGCTTATGCCAAAGCCAACTCTCGTCAGTGTTACTTAGAAGGCAATTTTCGGAAATATTTTCATTCATATCAAGAGTATAGTAGTTACCTTCCCTTTTTGCCTTGAGTTTGGTCTTCAACTTTTTCTTTTCAATTTGCAGATCCTTCTTGCTGACTATCAGACATTCTTCTGAATCAAATATTACCCAGTTGTCTTTATCCGTGCTTTGACTTACACTTAATAGATTGTGACATAAACCTTCAACGTAATATACGTCTTTGATTTTATCTTTGACTTCCCCAAGTCCTGCTATCCTTCCAGTTTGATTTCCTCCAAATTTCACCTTGCCACCTTCCTTAGGTACTAATGTGGTGAAGTTCTCAGGATCACCAGTCATATGTCTTGAACATCCACTATCTATATACCATTTGGTTGATTTGGATGTTCTGAGACAAACCTGCAGTTAAGGATAATTAAGTTTTAGGTACCCATATCTTTTTGGGTCCTTTTGGGTTAGTACAAATAACTTTTTGTTCATGAATCTTCTTAGGTATCCATTTATAGGTTCCTATAATTCCTTTCTTTTTATGAAAACATAAAGAAGTATAATGTCCTTTTCTATTGCAGTAATTACAATAGGCAAAAGGATTAGATGTGTGCACAGAACGTGTGAAATAACTTAGATAGGATTTACTTCCTGTTTTCTTCTTACCTTTTCTTTTGTCTAGGTTCGGATCATATCCTATACCAGACTTATCATTCACATGACGTTGTGCTTTTAAAATAACATTTAACATTTCACTTCCTTTTGTAAACTTTTCAAGAGTTTTAGTAAGATCAATATTTTTCTTTTCAAAAGACAAACACCTTTCACAATCTCTATCCAAAGGGTTTTTACTTCTTTCTTCAAGAAATTTGTTTCTCTTTTTACAGGCAATCAAAGTATTAACAATTTTGATAAATTCAAAATGTAAAGCATCATATTCATTTTGTAACTCATCATATGTAGGGTCAGAATTCATTACCTCTTCGTCTGTTTCTTTTTGAGCAACCAGGCATATATTGGTTGTCTCCTCATTATCACTTTCTTCTTCTTCTGAGGAGCTATCTCCCCATATTGCAGAAACAAATGCCTTCTTTCTGTTGAAGGATTTGAAGTTTCTCTTTTCTTTATTTTTCTGCAATAGCTCCAGACATTCTGATTTGATATGTCCCGGTTTACCACATTCATAGCAGATGATTTCCTCGGCGTCTCTTTTGCCACTTGTTCCACCTCTTTGAAAATTTCTGAATCCTTGGCCTCTGTAGAATTTTTTGAATCTTCTGATCATCAGGCCCATTTCATCATCATCGATCTCCTCTTCTTCTTCTTGGTTTTCTGCCTTTGTTTTTGTTACACTCAGTGCAAGACTTTTCTTCCTCCTGTCGCCAACTTCTTCTAATTCTCGTTTGAATTTTAGTTTGCTTTCATATTCTGAAAGGCTTCCAAATAGAGAAGCTACAGACTGCATTGATTCTCCTTTGGCTTCCTCTATTGCTGTGACTTTCGCTTCCCATTCTTTGGAGAGAATATTTAGTATTTTTCTTACTTGGACATTCTGATCATAGAATTTTCCAAGTGCTGCAAGTTGATTAACAATGTGAGTATATCTAAGTTCAAATTCAGCTATTGACTCACCTTCCTTCATACGAAGCAGATCAAACTCTGTAGTTAGAGTATTGACTCGATTTTCTTTTATTCCAGATGTTCCTTCATGAGCTACTTCAAGCGCTTGCCACATTTCTTTAGCAGTCTGAAGAGTACAGATTCTGAAGTATTCTTTTTGACTTAGTGCACTCTGAATCATTAGAATTGCTTTGCTGTTGAGAGTCACTAGCCTTTTGTCATTGTCGTCAAATTCTGCTGGTGATTTAGGAACTTTTCGAGATTCTTCAGTCTTTGTAGGCACATAGTTTCCAGTTTTAATCACATCCCATAGTCCGTATTCTGTAGCCATTACGAATACACGGAACTTAGCTTTCCAGAAGGAAAAATGTTCACCACTGAAACCAGGTGGTCTAGTGATAGAAGCTCCGTCAGGAAGGATTGCTTCACCCATGCTTGCCATCGGATCCTTCTAAGGTTGTTAAGCCTGAATTAGAAGACCTGTGCTTTGATACCAAATGTTAGAGCAAGCTTTTCACCCAAGAGGGGGGGTGAATTGGGTGATTACAAAATAATCGAAAGCTTAAATTCAATTTATAAAACTTAAAGCACAGTTAATGAAAGGAAGAGATATCACCGAGATTCACACAGAGATTTATACTGGTTCGGTCTCAACCACTTGACCTACGTCCAGTCCTCAGAAATCCTTCTGAGCTTTTCACTATATCTTCCAAGATTCAGTGGGTTCTTGGCACCACAGTACAACCAGCAAGTTCCTCTAGACACTCGCTCCCCCTTACACAAGGTAATCACAAATCCCTACTTAAGGTTCCTCAACCTTAAGTTAACTCTATTGAAAATAATTAAGTGTGAATGACAAATCTCTCTCACAGAGTATGTAGATAAGAGCTAAGCACAAATGTTGAACTGAAGCTTTTTGTGAGGATATTGCTTGTAGAGTATTCAGGTGTTTTTCTTCGTTGTTGTATTTTTTTCAAATGGCTGGACATATATAATAGAACCACTTGAAGACCGTTGTAAATTTGTCCGTTGATTCAAAGATGCTTCTGACAAATGTAACAGCATTTGTCTTCCGTTACTTTTGAATTTCTGCTGCTACCATGAATAGTTGTCGTTTGAGTGGAGTGTTCAGTTACAAGTCAAGTGCGTGATGGTGGAGTACAGCTGTAAGACACTTATGAATATAACCGTTAAGCAATATTTGTATCTCAACAAATTAATATGGATCAATGGAGGTGTTTTATAAAAAGTGACAGTAATAAGACCATAGAGAGTGATCCTATTTTCGCAACTAAGTATTAAAATGATATACCATATGATTTTGATAGCTATTTGGAGAAATCAGTAATAATAGAATTTCACTAGCAAAATCAGTTGAAGTTTATGAAGGTAAAAGCACATGGAAACAATAGATCATTATGTGAGCAAGTGCAATATCACTGGAAGTGAATATAATGTCATTGGGAGTGATTTTGAAAACTTTGAAAACTTCTGAGAGTGATTGCTGGTTTACTGAAAGTGATATTGAAAATTTCATATTTCACTCGAGTGAATTTGGAATCACTGGAAGTGATTTTGTAAATAGTGATTTCTTCTTGGAGTGATTTCCAATTCACTGGAAGTGATTTGCAACTTTTCAAATATCACTCGAGTGATTCAAGATCACTGGAAGTGATTTGGTGAATAGTGAAATATTCTTGCAGTGATTTCCAATTCACTGGAAGTGATTCAGCGAAAATCCAACATCACTCGAGTGATTGAGAATCACTGGAAGTGATTTGAGAATTTTGGCAGATCACTCGAGTGATCTCAGCTTCACTGGAAGTGATTTGCAAAACAGTGAATTTTTCTTGAAGTGAAATCCCAATCACTGGAAGTGATTTACCGCATCACTCGAGTGATTTACAATCACTGGAAGTGATTTGGTGCATCACTCGAGTGATTAAGAATCACTGGAAGTGATTTTCAAAACAGTGAAATTTTCTTACAGTGATTTCTCGATCACTGCAAGTGATATGCGGATCACTCGAGTGATTTCCCATATCACTCGAGTGATCTGTCATTTTTGCGGATCACTCGAGTGATTTCAGCGATCACTCGAGTGATCTTGAATATCACTCGAGTGATTAACAAAATCACTCGAGTGATCTTGCACAGATCACCAGAATTGCTTGCTTTGCTGATAATTAATCCATGGGCTTCCAAAACATGATTTGTTATCATCAAAACATGAAATCTAACAACAAGGAAGTGTGTAGGCAAGGGAAAATGAGAAACCGACACAACTCTTTTGAGAACTCAATATTACTGCTAGATGTGTGGCATGAAGAAAGAGTTGGAATTTCATCAATTAGATGGTTCCATTGAGTTCAGAAGGGCAAATTGGGTAAGGTTTTTGTTAATGATGAAGTGAGAAAAGGTCTAAGGAGTGAAATGACCGAATTACCCTTAAAGCACTAAGTAATGATTGTCAAGGGATATTTTCATCATTTGGGCCTGAATTTGAGTAATCTGAGGTTAAAAATGGATTCGACAAGCAAAATTGTGTAGGACTAACCCAAGTCATAATTTTGAGTAAAGTACAAATGACCGGGTACAATAAGCATAAGCCGGGTTCCTAGGGATATTTTTGTAATTATGCAACTATGAGTTAAGATAACCAACACAATGAGTTTAGAATGAGTTACGAGTAAATAATAACTCATTTATCCTAAATGTGAAATTCTATGATATATTGACAGCCGAGCCGAAGACGGAGCTGGAACGATGGTCAAGCAAGGAAAGGGCACGTTCCATGTAGTAACATTATTCTTACAAATACTATATGATGCTCAGTATGAATGTCATCTATCGTGACATGAGCTAGTGTCCTAGACACACCAATTTTCCATGTTGTGGTCAAGGACTCGATAGGGGTACTAAGTCGACCAAGGGGCAAACATATAGTTTGACCTTGGGCAAGTGTACACACCCAACGTTTCGATCATCTTACATGTCATGACATTGCATATCTATATGTTTGTAAGCATGTTGCTACTGAGATTCTCCCGAATCTCACCATTTCCATAAACATTTAAAGTTCCCTGAGGCAAGAAGAGGCTCAAAGGGCTAAACAGTAATTTCTGACAACTAGAGATTCGAGGACGAGTACAAGAGGAAACGTTGGTTATCTGAAGACTCTAAAATTACTATAAGGTCTGTAGCTAATTTGTATACCCCTATGGGAAATTATGTATGTAATCAAGCACTATAGTATCAATGTATGAGTATATTTATTCTATTGCTATGTTCCCACTATGTTGCGCAATTGCTAATTATGAGCAATATCGGTAATGGAGCAAGGTCTTACATAACCTCTCCATTACACCATCCCTCTCCTTCTTCATTTTCTCTCATCCTCTCTGTCATACCGTCATCTTCCTTCTTCATTTTCTCTCCTCTCCATCTTCATTTTCTCTCTCCGGCCATCTTGAAGCTTCTTTACCGTGACTTCACATCTCTCCATCACGGTCCCTCTCTCAACTCCCTCCCTCTCTCATGGTGTACAGCTGTCAGACTCCCTCCCAGCCTCCTGACGCCATTTTTCCATGGTAAGCATCCTTGTCTTTTTTTTATTTTTTTTTCATGAGTTAATGTCAAGACCCTTTAATTTGAAGTGCTAGAAGTACTTTTGCTAGAAACTATACCCTACTCATATTATGCCATAAGTACATGTATATATGTGTTAGAGATTCTGGAATCATGTTGATTTTGTTTCTGCAATAATTTCATGATGAAGATGAGTTTATACCCTAATTATTTTAATTCCATACATACATGATTGAAATTGGTTATAAATAAATTAAAATGTATATTTATGTGAAGCAACTTTCTCTTTAAATATGCCTACTCATTTGTTCATAGTTTGAGATTTTAGACTGAATAGTTTTTGTTTATGTGATTTTATTATTAATTTTTATTTCTTGAAATTGAAATGATTTTATTGGTATTTCTATAGATTTTCAAAAATGAATATTATTTAAGAAGACAATACTATTAATCTACTGTGGAAAAAATAATCTTCGTCAACATATTATGAATCAAAATTCTTTAGTAACAAGAAAATCAAATTGATTTAGAAAAATTTCACTCATCAATATCTTTTACTAAAAAAACATTCATCAATGTGACTCATCATATCTTTAATGTAAGACCTATTTAACTAATTTTATCATATTAAAGAAGTTATATAATTTAGTAATTATAAAATATAACATGTTTAGGAAGCTGAGTGCTATAAAGAAAACACTTTAGATTGGTAAATGCAATTTAACCCAATAATATAAACATGTGCTATTGGGTTGTTATCAACAAGTAATTTTCAACATTAACCAATTGATTTTTATTTCTTTGGTTTGAAATTATGAATACTTACAATTTGTAGGTGCACAAAACTTTTAACTTGTACTAATTTAAACATATTAATTCCCTAAAGAAAAATTGTTAGTTGAAATTGTTGATATTGTCTTGAATTGCCTTAGTTAGTTTGTTTTATTTGAATTAAGGTGAAATGGTTTGTTATTGAAATTTTGGGATGTCTTACATTTAAGGGTAAATGCTGCTAAATTTTTTTTAAAAAAGTGATAAAAGGAAATCCCATCGTTGACAGTTGTTCCAAATTTGAGTGCTATTGGGAATGACTTAGGTGGTAATAAAAGTGGATCATAGGTGAATAAATGCTTTGAGAACTAGTAAAGAATGTGAGAATATGGTGGAAGAGTTTATTGAGTTTTCTACACTACTACAAAAAAGGTTTTTAATGGTGCCTCTCTAATAACGCTTCTCAAAGAAACGTCGTAGGTAATTGTTTTTTTAAAAGGGAAAAAAATTTATATGCTATGTCGCTTGTTATTATAAATGTCAGCTAAGGGCATTGCCTTGACCAACACTTCATATAAAGCGTCGGGTAAAGCAATTTATATAAAAAAGAAAATATAGTAAAAGAACATTGAAAAACAAATTATACCTTAGTCGGCGCTTTTAAAAAAACGCCAGTTAAAGTCAAGGTTTATCCGGCGCTTGATGAGTATAAATAAGGCAATTCATTGCCTTATATATATTAAAGGCACGCAATATATAATTGTGTGCCTTTAATAAATATATTATATATTTATTATATATATATATAATATTAAAATAAATATATAAATATTAAATATATATTATATATAAATATAAATTTTTTATCCATAATATTTGAAATTGGGTTGGTTATATCTGATAATTGTCTTCGAAGATATAATTTAAAATTGAATTTTAATTATGATGTAAAATTAAACAAAGTAAAAATCAAAAGAGTATGTTAAGCAGATATAAAGCATGAGAGATGAAGACAATTATAAAAAGTAAATAATTGACCTTGGACAGCGCTTTAACGTAAAGCGCCGGGCAAGGTGTATTGGAGAAACCTTGGCCGGCACTTTACATAAAGCGTTGTCCAATGTCTTTTTTTTAAAAAAAAAACAACCGATATTGGTGAACACATTTAAACCTTAGTTATTCTCAACATTATTAAATACTACTTAGCTTATATAAATAATGAACATTCATGTAGTCATAGAAAAATTTCCCACACTTATTTATTTCTATTGATTTAATTATGAAGAAAAGATAAATAAAGAAAAAATAAAAAATAAATTAAAATTAAAATCTGATTTTTTATATTAATTTCCTTGCGCCTAAGACTTTTTATTCCATTAATTATCAGCCAAAAAAGAGTTATCCGCAAAAAAAAATTATCAGAAAAAAAATTGTACCTTAATCGGCCATTTCAAAGAAAGTGTCAACTAAGATCTTTGAAATATCAAAGGAATAATTTGTAAAAAAAAAAAGTTACAAGAAAAAAAAATTGTCGATTAAAGTCCTTAAAAATAAGAAAAAATTATTAAGCAAAAATCTAGACCTTATTCGGCGCTTCACTAAAAAGTGCCAGATAAGATAATAATTTTAATTACCTTATCCGACGCTTCACAATAAAATGCCAAAAAAAAATTCATTTTCTTATCCAGCGCTTCATTGAAGCGCCGAAAAAGGTTAATAAATATTAGCATTGTCCGACGCTTTTGTTGAAACGCCGGCCAAGACTAATTGAATTATTAGCCTTGTTCTGGCGCTTCAGTTGAAGCGTTGGGCAATTGACAATCAATATCTATAATTATATATTATATTATATAAAATATATTTTATATAATATTATAATATATATAATTATGTTATAATATTATAATATATAATTATAATATATAATATATTTTTAATATATTATGTAATTATGTATAATATATTAATATATATATCATTATATTATATTATATATAATATTAGATATTGTTAGATAATATGTATCTTTGAATGGTGTTTAAATGTCAAGTGTTGTTAAAGATTATTAACTTTGAATTTAACGTCATTGTTTTTTTATTTTTTATTTTAATTATTGAAAGGTATGACGCTTGGTGAGGAAAGCGCTGGAGCTTCAATAGATTTTGAATTTAAGGTTCTATTTTAACTTTTCACTAGCCCGCCATTATCGTCTTCCACGTGCGCCCTCCATCTCTCAATTTTTTAAATCTCCATTACTTCACCATCTTGTCTTATCCCTTCAGTTCCCACTCTATTATCTTGGTCTCTATTTCCTATATAAGCCCCTTAGCTTGTAAGTGTTGTTTTTAGATACAAAAGCTTAAATCTGTATGCTTTCTTCTTCTTCTTTTTAGTTAAAATCTATCATGAATATTATATTTATGCTTTTTTTTCCAGGTATTTGCTTGAAGTTTCAATTCTGCCTTCTTAAACTTCCTATACATTGTAAGTTTTTAAATTTTTGAGTTTAAATTGCATGTTTTCTTCTTCTTCTTCTTCTTCTTCTTTTTTAGTTAAAATCTGTCATGAATCTTGTATGTATGCTTAATTGTTTTTCCAGATATTTACTTGGAGTTTCCATTCTTGATAGATGAAGATGCGAATTAAATATTGCAAAGAAAACCTATAAGTTTGATGATGGATTTGGATGTAAATACAGATTGAGGGTTTCATTAGGAAAAAAAATTAGTCACGCAATTTTTTTTTAAAAAGGGACCTTTTATGACGCTTCATGTGGAAACGCCATAAGAGGTGCAATAACCTCCTATGGCGCTTCCACAGGAAGCGCCGTAGGAGGTTCTTCACCTCCTACAGTGTTTCCAACTGGAAACGCCATAAGAGATCAATCTTTTTTTTAAAATAATAATATTTAAATAAAATATTCTGGAATTTTTTAAATTCAACAAGCGCCGTAGGTTCTTCTTATGGCACTGGATGCTATGACATTTGCAAAATGCCATAATATTTTTTAAAAAAGGCGCCGCTTGTCGTGTTTTTTGTAGTAGTGCTAGAAGGAATGCTCCAACAAAAAATGGGATGTATTTTTGTCCTTATGTGAATTGTTTAAATGAGAGTCGACGGGATGTTGATGTTATAAGGGATCACCTACTTTGTGATGGAATAAATCTTCGATACATAAGAAGGATATAGCATGGTGAGGAAGTAACTGATTGTCCGTCGCACATGAAGGAAGTTGTGGATGTGATAGATAAAGATAAAATGGAGAAAATGATTCTCGATATTGAGGTAGATTCCTTTACACAATCGTATGAATATTACAGCTTGCGGAGTGATGCGGAGAAACCTTTGTACCCTGGGAGTAAGTATACACAGCTAACAGGAACCTTATGTGATACCTTATTTCCTATGACATTTGATGAGTATAAAAGAGTAGTGAAATCATTCGGGAGACCAAGATTCAAACTCGGCTACCCAACTTTCAAAAATATTTGTAAATTTCCTACCCTTAACTCAGGAGTTGAACCTAGGGTTGAGATTGTAGCGATTATCTTAATTGCTTTTCGTAGCGATGGGAAGCATAAACACATATTATCTACCACTCATTCATTAAGTTACTTTTACATTGTAAAATATCCAAAATCATTAGCCTTCAGTGCTTTAAATCTAGTCATCCACATTTACCTTCGGCTTGCCCCTTGAGCTTTCTCCCTATACTGAAAGTAGGTTTTTGGAAAAAGAGTGAGATTCAAAAGAATATTAGTAGCAACATATATCAATCATATAGTTATAATATTACAAGGCATGCTAAACAATCATCATTCATCAGAATCATCACTCAACATTTAATGCATTACATGTAGCTCGTAAACTATCGTAGCGCTAGATATATTACAAAGTTTCGAGGGACACCCATGCAATAGGCCCCGGGATCCGCTCGTGAATCGGTGATGGTTATATTGGCCTGAGTATGCACCCATGCAAAGATAGGCCCCAGACGACCACCTTGCATATTCAAATACGTCAGAAAATTCATGATGAATGCATAAATCATTCAATCCATATTATAACATATGAAAGATAAGTTACTACTTGGTTGCTTTTCTCTAGCAACTTCCTCCCACCTTTCCAAGCTCAGGCAAGCCTTGAGTTCCAAACAACAACCAAGTCCTGAAATCTCGAATATACCATAAATGAGTCATTTCTCATCCATGCATAATTCCAAATTCATAGTATTGGTTAACTTAGCCTAATAGTGCTAAATTACCAAAATGCCCCCTTAAGACCCGGTCTCACTATACTTACCAAATTTATGATTTGGGCCAATCCTACACAATTTCGCATGTAAAATCCATTTTTGACTTCAAATAGTCAAAATTAGGCCTAAATGACGAAAATGCCCTTGACAGCCCTTACTTAAGGCTTTTAAGGGGTAATTGGTCATTTCACATTCTAGGGCTTTTCTCACTTTATCATCAACATAGACCCTACACAATTTTTCCTCCTAAACTCAATGGAAGCATTTAAATTATCAAATTCCTACCCTTTTACCACGCCCAATACAAGGAAATTCAATAAGATTCCCAGAAAAGTTATGTCAATTTCTCATTTTCTCTTACATAATCATCTCCTTTTTACTTATAATCACATTATTAGCTATTTAGACATTCATTGGACTTGATTTGGGGAACATTGAACATTAAGGTCTCCAATATTTCATGAACTATCTTCTATTAAAACAACCAAAACCAAGCCAATAACAACTCTAATAGCATCATTCAAGCAAGAGGAACAAGTTTGGAAGATTACCTCTTGATTTCCAGCACTTTTCCCCTCTATACGTTTTTTTCTTTCTCTCCACAACTCTTGATTCATCTTGAAAACTATGGAATAAAAGGAGGAGAGATGAGTAGGAGAGGTGGAAGACTCAGGATGCTTGTGTTTTCATGTCTCTGTTTGCTTTAGTCTGTGTTTGAATCCTCTCCTATTTATAGCTGAGTCATAGAAGAAGATTATCCGTTAGAGTCCACCGCTTCATTTGACCGTTGAGTGCATTTGTACATTTTCCCGTTGATCGTCGTCTGACATATGCTTTAACGTTTCTTACATTTTTCCCATTGATCTGATAGATGCTTCAACGTTAGGCTGTTTGTTGATCCATTTGTTGAATATGGTTGTTGCCCATAATTTGTTGACGCTGAATATTGGTATATAGAAGATGAACATTGTAATGTATCCGTTGGGAAGTGGTATGGGCATTTGAATTCTTTACGGGCTGTCAGTCAGACCCATGTGCAGATGTTCATATTATTATGTCTGCCGTCGATAATGCGTTTTGTATATCCGAACATTGCAAACCTGTCTTACACTTGAAACAGAAATTAGACCAAGTCTAAAAGTGATAAGTGAAAGCATAATCATTGGATAACATTTAAACTTGTTCGGATCGATCGCTAGAAATCATTTAGCTTCTGTCAACTAATGTACTCTAGTTTAGCAGCTCCAACTAAAGTGTGAAACGTGTAAGAACTCGAGTGCTTATGGGAGAACTCGAGTGCATAGCATTTTTCACCGTTCTATCATTGTTTCTGATAAGAACTCTGGAGAGTGTAAAGACAAACTCGAGTGCATTTTGACCCAGAACTCGAGTGCTGACAATAGGACTCGAGTGCACTTGATATCTTTAGAATATGACTGTCTCTGAAACAAAATCCCATGTCATAACTCTCATAACTCGAGTGTAAAGGCTCTAGAGAACTCGAGTTCATAAATCTGAACTCGAGTGCACCTCATTTCTTCACAGTTGCAAATCTCTCGGGTACAAACTCCTTTTACAAAAACTCACGGGACTCGAGTGTGTTTTCTTTACTAAACTCGAGTGCCATATTTTAAACTCAAGTGTAACACTTGTTTGTCAGCAAGAAAACTCTCGGTATAAACTTTCATATCAAAACTCGCAAAACTCGAGTGCACGTAGAATATAGAACTCGAATGCTCTTCTTTAAACTCAAGTGCACCTCATGTCAAATCATTCTTACAAGTCTTGGGAACAAACTCTTATTCTGGAACTTCTAAGACTCGAGTGCATCAGTCCTCAGAACTTGAGTGCTTTATTCTTAACTCGAGTGCATATCAGATTTTGAGCAGCTTGCAGGAGTGTGAACAGTGGACTCAAAAGATGATCCACTCATTTTTTACTCTAAATATGGTAAATGATTGATCATTAGAAAGCTCTCTTCAACTTCATTCTAATGCAAAAAGAATCAACTCCAAACTCATTGTACTCTTCGAGTAATGTTCCAATGAGTGTAGATAGCATACGTATTTTTGAGCATCAAATTCTAGAAGCCATAACGCATTGAATATAACTCCAAATTTGACATATTTTATATGCATGGAAAGCTCTTTGAGTTTGTTTTATATGGTATCATTTTGAACTCATTTGGACTTGTAGTTTGAGAGATATGTCCAAACTACTAAACCTGTTCCTGAATATGATGGTGATTTGAAGTTCCACTTCAACTATTCTTATCTGATTCACCTCTCCTTTAATATTGGTTCTAATGTCAAAATGACACATTGGGAGTCTCGTTTCATATGCCACTAGTTTTGTCTCAATCAAAATTATGATTTCGGAGATATGATTGAATTATTGAAGCTCGTCCATGCTGAACGTAAAATAGGGATGAACATAGCATGTTGAACTTCACTGTGAACTCGAGTTCAGACCAATTTTTGCAGTTTTGAACAGTACCAAGCTCAAGTCATCCATATCCAACTTGAGTACAAAGTTTGGGAATCATCCGGGAGTCATTTCTGCTAAGAACTCCTTCAACTCGAGTGTTACAGCACCCAGAACTCGAGTGCTACTATTCAAACTCGAGTGCTACAGTGTCTGATCGCTATAGTGAAAATGCTACAGTACCAACTTGAATTCCCTTCCGATATTTCTTCTAGGAGCTTGAGTTCCTTCAAGTGCTTGTTTCTCCAATCTCTTTCTTGCTTTACTTGACTAATCTATAAGATATACAACATTAAATATAGTAGTTAGTCAATATAAAGATATTAATATATTAAGCAAACTTTTTTCTCTTAATATCTTATATCTATATTTGACATCATCAAAACTAATAATATCTAACATTCTCTCCCTTTTTGATGATGACATATCCTACAAGAAAAATATGCATGAATGTGACTTGTACAAATATTATCTAACATATTCTTCTGGCCTCTCTCTCCCCCTATTTGTCATTAGCAAAAAGTTTGAGGGATAAAGAATACATGCTTATAGAGAGATAAATATAAAAAAAAATTTGAAATTGTTTTCTCTCTATACAAAATAAACATGTTAAGAAAACAATTTTCTCTCTCTCCCCATTTATGTTTTAATGTGATGCAAAGGAAAGATAGTTTGCACAAATATTTTTTAAAAAAATTTGAAACAAACATGCACATTTAAACATGTTTTCATGATCAAAGTAAATTGGAGAGGAAAAGGAATATGCACAATGTTCTAAAAAATATAAAGAGATATGGTTTAGAAATGCTCATTTAGATTTGGCAAGCTGATGATAGCTTCAGGAAGTCTGGTCCACCACACTTTCGTTGTATAACTCTGACAATGTCTTCAGGATGCTCTTGAGCTTCTGGTCCATATTTTTATCATAATACGCTTAGTGCTCCTTTGTATTGGCATAGAGCTTTGAATGTTGCAACTAATATATTTCTCTTGATTGTTCATCAAAGCATAAGTCCTCAAAATCGATACATTCTCTTTTCAGTGTGTTGAGGAATGATCTTTTACAGAGTAAATTCTCCTGTGATAAGTTAAAAAAATATTCTTGTAAGGAGAATGGTGAGTGCAATAAAAAAATTTCATTTCTATAAAATATATGCAAATTAAGATCAATAAAAGAAAATGTATAAGTATCTCATCATTAAAACTAATCAATTGAGGGTAAATGTAAATGAGTATACAATAATGATTTTCTTTAAATAAAGGAGATAAGCTTTTAATATATAAACCACATGTAAATGTGAAGATCCCCCTTAATAGATGCATGGTCTTAAAAATTATTATAAGGAATGTAGTTAAAAACGTTTATGGATTTTCTAAACCATTGAAAAACGTTGAGTGTGAAAATCAAGTGAGAAATTAAATTTTGAAAATGATGATGCTATTCAGGGATTTTAACAATTATATCCCAATATCACTCGATCATCGCTTTAGTTCTTGCTCAAGTGACGCAACTAAGAGGATTTGGATTAAGAAGGAATACAATATCTCATTCGAGTAATGTCGTAATCACCCGAGTCATAATCCTCTGTAAGACACTTAAGGATACCAAGATGAGTTTGAAATATGGTCTTATATGCATCCATTAGCTTAGTATGTGCCCCTTGCTCATCTCATCAAATTTGATGCATCTTATATCACATATTTTTTTCTGCTTATATTACAACACTGTCAGTCTTGCCTCTTTTGTTAGCATTTGATCCTTTTTATCCGGAAGTAGAGCACTTTGGTCAATACCTAAAAAATTATAAATACATGCTCCCTCTTTGGTACCCAACTTCTCTTGGGTCCGCAATATTAGATATAACAACTCTTATGCTCTTATACAATTAAATCATATGAAAATGGAGCTAAGAGTATCATTAACCAACAATGATTAAAGTATAATTTTACCCAATAAGTAAATTCATGCAATTGAATCATAAAGGGTAATGAACAAATGATATCAATTAAGAATGGTGTTTTCCAATGATAAATGAAAACTTGTAAATACACTTTATGTTGAAAATATGCCATTCATAAGGTTTTCATGCAATCTATGTAAGTTGGATCAAAAGAGTAGAAAATCTATCTATAATGACCAACTTTTATGGAATAATAAATCATGAATGAAAATATGCAAATTGTTTCAAAATCTCAAATGTTCTTTTGAATCATGAATATGCATTATAACATTGATATTTTGAATGCATGAAAACTCATTTATGAAATTTGTTAAGTATCAATCCTCATGCTCAAAATGGTGGAAGTCAATAGTTTAAGTACATACATGTACCAAAAAGCTTCCTTCTTAAAGAACAATTAAGATATCATGTTTGAGAATCTTTCCAAGATCAAAAGTCATATGGAAAATGAATTAGTCAAAAAGGGCTTAACTAGATACACATACATAAGAATAATGACTTTGCTATTGATCAAGTGATAATCTTGCTTCTTAGAATTGTGTCAAGAAATATATGATTATTCATGGAAAGAATTTTAATACAAGATTCTAGTTACTCAAAAATGGATGAAGACAAATGTTGATGTGATTGAGTAACAAGATGAGTATAAGGATTTATAAATGATGAAGCACATACTCATTAGTCCAGATGACTTGAAACCCAAAGTATCATCCAAGTATGTTATTCCATTGTAATGGTTGATGTATTAACATTCAATGCATTAATGAGCATTTATAATACTTGGAATAACTCAACCAATATGGATCTTTGCATTAGGAACAAAGCTTTTCATGAATTCAATTTTTTTCTAGGATATAGACTTAAAACTCACATAGATGCTTAACTTATTAGACATGAGGTCTAACAAATTAGAAAATAAATACTAAGGAGTTCAAGCATTGGATAGCACATTTAAGATCAATGATTAGTATGTCAATAATAGGGACGACATTCACTATATAGAAATATTAACTTCCAATTTTGAAAATGATTTGAATGCAAGCAAAATATGAATAATTTTCAATTCATTTGTGTGCACTTTTATAAAAACAATATGAATCAAAATGTATTCTTGAATTGTGCATTTCAAACTCAAATGAATAAAAGGATTATGCACAATTTCATTTTCAATTCATTTAGCAATCTGAAATATTTTGAAAACCATAAGAGATTGATTGCTAATGGTTTGCAGTAAAGAGCAAGCATTTACCAATCAAATTGAGTTAGGAAGAATAGGTGCAACATTAAGCTTAGGAAACTGAAATAAACTCCCAACACTCGAGTTCTTCCCATAGAACTGGAGTTCATCTCCGTTCGAGTTTGGCCCTCCAAACTTGAGTTTATATGGACTCGAGTTTGCCATTGCAAACTCGAGTTTTGTAGTTAAAATCCTATAATAACATAGCATACCTGGTTTGAATATGGCTCGTAGACACTTAAGTTAGTTTCCAATTTCTTATTTCTTTGTACTCAACTCCTCCAAGATCACTTGAGTAACCTATGCTCATAAATCAAGCTTTTCTGCATGTTTCTTCATGTACTGGTTTTTCCCACTGAAACTTCAAGTCATGAACTCAAGTTTGCTTCTGAAAATCGAGTTCTGTGTCTCAACTTCATATGAGTTCAATTTTTTTTTAATTTTTTATTTAGAGTTCATGTTCTCTCAGGTTCTCCTGTGAACAGAGTATTCCTTTCTTCTTCCTACAAAAGCATATAGATCTTTTTCTTCTTTTGATATCCAGGTTTATTTGGATCCACTTATGATTAGCTTGTAGGAATCATAATTCACATGCTTTAAGAATATAATCAATTTGAGGAAATTGAGCATAACGAATTAAACATGACTTTATAACAATATTTTCTTTTCAAGTATGCATTTATGTACAAAGAGTTAAGCTATTAAACATTGCAATTCTTTTTGTGAATTTGTTAAATGGATTTTCTAAAGGATGTGAACACATAATTTCAAAATAGTATGCAATGCTCGTTCCTAAGGTTCTAAATTACAAAACCTCAATAAATATTATAGATAATGATATAGGAGGTTTTATCATTGTGTACCTTTATCTTAAGTACTTGGAGGATTGGCTTTGCTTACCCATTGCATCTTTCTTTAAAGCTTTGTTTTTACGTATTTGGCTTTGGGATTATGCAACACTCTCTCAAATGATATAGGCTTTGAGAATATTTGTGCACGAGAGGTCCTCCTCTTCTTGTTCTCCTCAAGGTAGTTGAATGGTACATTATGGTAGCCTTTTCTTGAGGTAGAATGTACTTCTCTTGCTATTATCCATTGTTTCTTTTTCTTTGACAATGAGGTTATAGTAATGGCTTTTCCATGAGTTCTCTTTTTCGATGATATCACCTTCCTTATTGGTGCATGAGAAACTGTTGGCTCCATCTTCTCCGTACCTTTATGTCCATTTCTGTTTGAATCATCCTGCATACATAAAGTACTAGATGGACTTTTTGGTACCCATACATACTTGGGTCCTTGATTGTTAGTATTATACTTTACATGTCCTTCCGGAACCCAAACATATTTATTTCTCACATTAGAATTTCTTTTAATATAGCATGTATGAGAAATATGACCAGATTTACCACAATAATTGCAGATTGTATGATGATATGCCATATGAGGTTTTAGTATTGTGTTATTTGAGGGACGACAATCTTAAATATATAGTTTGCCTAAGTTCCTTCTTCACACAAAAATTGCCAGCATGTTTGAAAACATTTTTGCTTTTCTCAACAGAATCAATAATTGGTCAGAAAACAGTTTTATGCAAACTTTGAAAATCATTTTTACTAAAATCATAAGCGAAATTGGAACTTTTTACCTTAAGATCATCTTGAGCTCTAGAGAGTGATTTTTCATATTCGTTTGTAATAAGCTCTTTTTGGGAATCATCATCTCCTTGTCTATCTATGTTGACTGTATGGAAGTGTTGTGTGATATCTCCATCTTCATCATTAACTTCCAATCGTTCATGCACCATAGATGCACAACTTGTAATTTCACATGAACTGTCAACACATTCAACTTCAACATACTTGTTAGAAGTATATATAGAATCAAGAGTGTCCCATATATTTTTAGCACTAGAGCAAATTTTGATTTTGTCGAAATCATTTTTTGTCACGGTACTATACAAAAACTTCATTACTCTAATATTCAACGAAAACATTTACTTTTCTTTATTTGTCCAATCCTTTCTCGGTTTATAATCAAAAGCATTTGTAAAAACATTCCACATATCAAAATCATATGCTTTTATAAAACTAGTCATTCTAGCTTTCCAGAACCAAAACTCAATATCTTTCAAAAGAGGTGGGATTTTATAATCAAAACATTCTGGAAGCATAAAATACCCAAAGTCAGTCCTTTAAATAAGAGCCCAAGCTTTGATACCTAATGTTAGACCTGGCTGACACCCAAAAAGGGGGTGAATTGGGTGTACGATAAGAAAGTCTGATCTTTTAAAATCTTTTCACAACTTATTAAATCAATACATATGGAACTATAAAATCATATGCAGATATAAAATCATATAGATTATATATGCTGGAAATATAAAAGCTTAAGAAAGAAAAGATGCAAACTGTGATTTATCCTGGTCCAATCCACGATGACCTAAGTCTAGTCCCCAGGCTCCTCCTGAGATTTCGAATCCATTATCTTCTTGTTTATCTGGGCAAGAGAAAAGCCGCTACAATCCATAAGTTTAACCGGCTACAGAGTTACTCTCCCTCACACACTGTAAAGTTCACTCCCCTTTACGGCAAGTCTTACGAACAGAGCAATCCCGAAGACCTTTCTCTCCTGCTTACCCGTGCAAGTCTTATGAGCAGAAAGTCTAACCGGCAATTCTCCCTATAGCTTCCCCCATAAGGAAATCAATCCTCTCAAGGTCCCTCTACCTTGAGATCAATACAGAAGTATATATAAAGTGTTTACAGAATCTCTTTACAAAGTGGATAAAATACTCACTGACGTACAATACAAAATAATCACTCTCTCAAATATACATGATATATAAAACAAAGAAGAGAAGAGAGTGCGAAAGGCGGAAGACTCAGGATGCTTGTGTTTCCATGTCTCTGTTCACTTTAGTCTGTGTTTGAATCCTCTCTTATTTATAGCTGAGTCATAGAAGAAGATTATCCGTTAGAGTCCACCGCTTCATTTGACCGTTGAGTGCATTTGTACATTTTCCCGTTGATCGTCGTCTGACATATGCTTCAACGTTTCTTACATTTTTCCCGTTGATCTGACAAATGCTTCAGTGTTAGGTTGTTTGTTGATCCGTTTGTTGAATATGGTTGTTGCCCATAATTTGTTGACGCTGAATATTGGTATATAGAAGATGGATATTGTAATGTATCCGTTGAGAAGTGGTATGGGCATTTGAATTCTTTACGGGATGTCAGTCAGACCCATGTGCAGATGTTCATATTATTGTGTCTGCCGTCGATAATGCGTTTTGTATATCCGAACATTGCAAACCTGTCTTACACTTAAAATAGACATAAACCAAGTCTAAAAGTAATAAGTGAAAGCATAATCATTGGATAACATTTAAACTTGTTCGGATCGATCGCTAGAAATCATTTAGCTTCTGTCAACTAATTTACTCTAGTTTAGCAGCTCCAACTAAAGTGTGAAACGTGTAAGAACTTGAGTGCTTATGGGAGAACTCGAGTGCATAGCATTTTTCACCGTTCTATCATTGTTTCTGATAAGAACTCTGGAGAGTGTAAAGACAAACTCGAGTGCATGTTTTCCTAGAACTCGAGTGTAGACAATAGGAATCGAGTGCACTTTATATCTTCAAAATATGATTACCTCTAGAGCAAACTCCCATATCATAACTCTCATAACTCGAGTGTCAAGACTCTAGAGAACTCGAGTTCATAAATCTGAACTCAAGTGCACCTCATTTCTTCACAGTTGTAAATCTCTCGGCTACAAACTCCTTGTACAAAACTTACGGGACTCGAGTATGTTTTCTTTACTGAACTCGAGTGCCATATTTTAAACTCGAGTGTAACAATTGATTTTCAGTAATAAGACTCTTGGTATAAACTTTCATATCAGAACTCGCATAGCTCGAGTGCACGTGGTATACAAAACTCGAGTGCTCTTCTTCAAACTTGAGTGTACCTCATATCAACTCATTCTTGCACGTCTCAGCAACAAACTCTTATTCTAGAACTTCCAAGACTCGAGTACATTAGTCCTCAGAACTGGAGTGCTTCATTCTTAACTCGAGTGCATATCAGATTTTGAGCAGCTTACGGGAGTGTGAATAGTAGACTCAAAAAATGATCCATTCATTTTTTGTACTAAATATGGTAAATGATTGATCCTTAGAAATCTCTCTTCAACTTCATTCTAATACAAAAAGAATCAACTCCAAACTCTTTGTACTCTTCAAGTTATGTTCCAATGAGTGTAGATAGCATATGTATTTTCGAGCGTCAACTTCCAGAAGCCATAACGCATTGAATATAACTCCAAATTTGACATATTATATATGTATGGAAAGCTCTTTGAGTCTATTTTATATGGCATAGTTTGAACTCATTTCGACATGTAGTTTGAGAGATATGTCCAAACTACTAAACTTGTTCCTGAATATGATGGTGATTTAAAGTTCCACTTCAAACATTCTTATCTGATTCACCTGAGCTCCTTTAATGTTGGTTCTAATTTCAAAATGACGCATTGGGAGTCTCATTTCATATGCTACTAGTTTCGTCTCATTCGGAGTTGTGGTTTGGGAGATATGATTGAATTACTGAAGCTCACCCATGCTGAATTGAAAATAGGGATGAACAGAGGATGTTGAACTTCACTGTGAACTCAAGTTCAGACCAATTTTTGCAGTTTTGAACAGTACCAAACTCAAGTCATCCATATCCAACTTGAGTGCAAAGCTTGGGAATTATCCGGGAGTCATTTCTATTAAGAACTCTCATAAAGAACTCCTTCAACTTGAGTGTTACAGTACCCAAAACTTAAGTCCTACTATTAAAACTCGAGTGCTACGGTTCCTCAGATGCTACAGTGTCTGATCGCTATAGTGAAAATGCTACAGTACCAACTTGAATTCCCTTCCGGTATTTCTTCTAGGAGCTTGAGTTCCTTCAAGTGCTTGTTTCTCCAATCTCTTTCTTGCTTTACTTGACTAATCTATAAGATATACAACATTAAATATAGTAGTTAGTTAGTATTAAGAGATTAATATATTAAGCAAACTTTTTGCTCTCAATATCTTATATCTATATTTGACATCATCAAAACTAATCATATCTAACACTTTCACTATTACATTGCCATCTTGCAATAGGTTGATTTTTGGTCCTTTGACTTTTGACTATTTGACCTTACTTGATAATAATTCACTAAAATAGGTTTATTAATTATCAAGTAGCCATTTCCATCTTTTTAATTCCCATTTAACTGAAATTATTGGGAATATTAGGGAAAAATAATTATTTCCCACTTTATGAAAAAATTACCGTTTTGCCCCTATATTTTATGATTTACCGTAATAAATCATTTATCGCTCATTTCTATTGGTTTAACCCCCATTTTGACACTTAAATGAAGCCATCATTTATGTGATTTAATTCTCAAATTTTGGTTGCCATAATAGGCCTTTAAGTGGACATTAATTACTTCTATGTGTCCTTGTTTGGTCGAATTATATGTAATCGGTGATTGCCATTTTTTGTAAATTCATACATATCATAATTCACCATTTTATTCTACTAAATATCACAAATATACATGTAAGGAATATTGGTGAAAAAGTGGGGTATTAGAGATCTCCCCCCATTCAATAAATTTCATCCTCGAAATTTGTTACACCTCATCTGACATAAATCCCGGGTAATGTTTTCTCATATCTTCTTCTACTTCCTAAGTCATCTCTCTTGGAGATAACCCCTTTCAGACCACTTTCACAAATAATATGCTATAATGTCTGAGCCACCTTTCTAGTCCATCAATGATTCACTCGAGCTCAGCCTCATAAGTGAGATCGTCACGCATATCCATATCTTCATATTCAATAATATGCTGGGGGTCTGGTTGGTACTTCTTCAATTGTGAAACGTGGAACACATCATGTAATCTGGTCAGATTTGGGGGTAGAGCAATCCGGTACGCTACAGGCCCAACTCTTGACAAAATTTCAAACGGCCCAATGTAGCGAGGACTTAGCTTCTTTCTCTTTATTTCTCTTCCTATACCAGTAATAGGTGAAACTTTCAAAAACATGTGGTCACCGACCTGGAATTCTAGTAGTCTTCTCCTCTTATCAGCGTAGCCCTTCTTCCTACTTTAGGTTGCAAGTAGTCTCTACTTGATAATTCTGATATACTCAGTAGTTTGATCTACTATATCCGGCCCATACAACTTTCTTTCTGATAACTCTGTCCAGCAGAGAGGGGATTGACACTTCCTCCTGTACAACGCTTCATATGAAATCATCTGAATGCTCGCATGAGAGATATTGTTGTAAGCAAACTCTCCCAGTGGAAGATAATGATCCCAACTTCCTTTGAAGTCCATTATACACGCTCTCAGCATATGTTCCAGCATTTGTATAGTTCTCTCTAACTATCCATCCGTCTGAGGATGGTAGGCCGTACTGAAACTCAACTTAGTGCCCAAAGCATCATGCAGAGATCTTCAGAACTTTGAAGTAAAGCAAGGATCTCTGTCAGAAATTATATTCTTCGGTGTCCCATGGAGTCTCTCTATCTCTTTGACATAAATTTCTGCCAACTTATCAGGAGAATAGCTAGCATTGATCGGTATAAAGTGCGCTAACTTCATAAAATGATCCACAATTACCCAAATCACATCATGATTCTAGATTCTGGGTTATCATACCACAAGATCTATGGTCACGCTATCCCATTCCCATTCTGGAATCTCAAGACTCTGAAGCAATCTTGGCGGTTTCTGGTGCTCAATCTTTACCTTCAGACAAGTAAGACATCATGTCATATATTCTGCCACATCTTTTTTCATTCCAGGTCACCAGAACACTGCTTTCAAGTCATGGTATATCTTTACCATCCCTTGATGATGGGTATAATGACTCTTATGAGCATCATCAAGGATTTTCTGCCCCATATCATCTTTCGGTGGAACATAAGTTCTCTTCTTATATTGAATCAATCTACTTGGTGATAGATCAAAATCCTGAGTCTCACCTCATTCAATCATAGTCTTAATAGACTTTGCTTTCTCATCTTGCATCTGAGCTTTTACAATCTCAATTCTCAGATCATTCTTCACTCGGCTAATACTATAAGTAGCACAGAGGATCTAATTTGACAAGTTCAGGTCTCAAAAATCTTCTATTAATTTCCTCTCCTATATCATCATAACTGCCACCTGTACTGCCTTCTGACTAAGAGCATCAATGACGACATTAGCTTTACCTGGGTGATACTTAATCTCCAGGTTATAATCTTTTAGCAACCCCATCTACCTGCGTTATCTCGTGTTAAGTTCTTTCTGATCATACAAATATTTAAGACTCTTGTGGTCGCAGTATAGTTCAACAGTCACTCCATATAGGTAGTGTCGCAAGACTTTAAGAGCAAACACAATTGTTGCTAGCTCCAGATCATGTGTGGGATAATTCATCTCATGAGGCTTTAGCTATCGAGAGGCATAGGCCATCACTCTGCCCTACTGCATCAGGACACATCCCAGTCCCTGCTTGTTAGCATCACTGTAGACTACATAAGTCAACTCGGAATCAGTGATAATCAACACTGGTGCAGTTGTCAACCTCTCCTTTAGCTCCATGAAGCTCGTCTCACAACGATCGTCCCACTTAAATGGTGGATCTTTCTATGTGAGCTTGGTCAACGGCAAGGCAATCTGAGATAAATCTTGAATAAATCTCTAGTAATAGCCAGCAAGACCCAGAAAACTGTGAATCTCTGTAACAATTTCTGGCCTCTTCTAGTCTAGCACTGCTTCTACCTTACTGGGATCCACGGTAACCCCTTCTTATAAGATAACAAGGCCTAGAAATTTGACTTATGCTAGCCAAAATTCACATTTACTGAGCTTTTCATAGAGTTGCATTTCCCACAAAATACCGAGCACAATCCTCAAGTGCTCTTCTCTACTCTTGGAGTATATCAAAATGTCATCGATAAAGACTACCACGAACTGATCTAAGTATTGACAAAAGATACGATTCATATAGTCCATAAATACTATTGGAGCATTGGTCACCCCAAAGGGAATTAGTAAAAATTCATAGTATCGATACCGAGTTCAGAAAGCAGTCTTCAATATGTCTTTTGCCTTCACTTGTAGCTGATGATACCATGACCTCAAAACAATCTTCGAGAATACACTTGCTCCAGATAGTTGATCTAGAAGGTTATCAATCTAGGGAAGTGGTTACTTGTTTTTGACAGTTACCTTGTTCAATTCTCTGTAATCAATACATAGCCTTAAGGTTCCATCTTTCTTCTTAACAAATAATACCAGAGCTCCCCACGGTGACACACTGGGTCGAATAAACCCTTTTTCAAGTAATTCTTCAATTTGCTTTTTCAATTCAGCCATCTCATTTGGAGCCATTCTGTACGGGGCTTTTGATATAGACCCAACTCTAGGCAAAATTTCAATTCCAAATTCTACCTCTCTTTTTGGAGGCAAACTACTAAGATAATCAGGAAATACCTTAGAAAATGTTCTTACAACTGGAATGTCTTTTAGGGCCATTTTTGTGTCTACTTATATAGAAAAGAATACAACGTGTCCCTGGCATCCTCTTTTTAGGCATTTTTCAGCTTTTTCTAATGAGAGAAAGTTCAAGCTTGTCTTGGGTTCGATCCCTGGGGAGGTTCTCGCGAGGGAATATCGTGGGTAGGCTCTACGTAAGCTTGTCTTTTCCACTGTAGCAGGCGCCCAGTCAGGGTAGTACTGTGTGGGCCTGGGCTGGACTCCCGTGCAGCTATGGAGGGCACCCAGTAAGGGTAGCTCTGCAGTTGGGCCTAGTGGGAGGGTCGTTACATAAATAGGCACCTTATTTCTAATACTCCATAATGAGTATAAATGAATAGTAAAATTAGTTGTTGAACCAGGATTTAACCCCGGACTACCTAACGTTTAACAACATTCATAAATCCCTGTTCTCAACTCAAGATTTGAACCTAAGGCTGAGAGGGTTTTCAAAAGGATAGAATACTTTAAATACATTTCCATAAGATTCTCTACGTCACTAATGACTCATTAGCTCCTAGTTTCATTACAATCAGAGTATGCGAGCGTGTACTTTAAATAAACTAAGAGATATTCTCCTTTAGTTGAACTAGAGTGGTTCTCTGCTGAACTTCATGCATACATTCATATACATAAATGAAATGTAAAGCCATGTAAGGCTATCAAATGTAAATCAATTACATCTATACAAATAGTAGTGCCTCACACTACGATCTTCACCTTACCTCTAAGATCCTCCTCCGTGTATATCTCCATGCACTCTTCACCTGCCTAAATGGTTGGTTGGGAGGACTGAGATTCGAGAGAATCTCAGTAGCAAACATTACCACTATGCATGTAAGATATATATATGATGCATGACATACTTGCCATTCATAAAATCATGCCAATATCATGACATCTTCATGCATGCTCATATTACAACATACTCATGGCCATCGAATAACATAACAAAGCATCAATCAATCAAGCAGTCACATACAACAATGCAAACACATAGATATCTCATACATGCAAGCAAGGTAAGTTCAATACCTCTCAGACTTCACGTTTGTCTGTAAACCATTGTCCTTGCTTTGGCTCGGGCACCATCCATCGAGTCCTGAATTCCAAGTATACAATAAATGAGTCACTACTCATTCATGTATCATTCTAGACTCATTTTAGTGGATAACTTAGCAAAATTACGCTATATTACCAAAATACCCCCTGAAGCTTGGCCCCAACTGTACTTTCTCATAAATTATGACTTGGACTAATCCTACATAATTTCACGTGTAGAATCTATGTATAACCTCTTATTAATCAAATTTAGGCCCAAATGATGAAAACACCCCTTTGATAGCCTTTAATTAGAGCTTTAAGGTTAATTCGGTCATTTCACACCCTAGGCCTTTTATCAGTTCATCACCAACATGAACCCTACACAATTTTCCCTTTTGAACTCAATGGAATCATCCAACTGATGAAATTCCAACTCTTGTCTCATGCCACACACAAGGCATCCAATTTAGAGTTCTCAGAAGAGTTGTTTCAGTTTCTTCCTTTCTTTGGCTTAATCACCTCCTTTATACTTCTAATTACATGATTAGCCGTTTATACATCTATTAGATTTTAGACCAATTAAACACTATTTAAACAAATAGTGAACAATACCTAACTCCCACTCTACTCATCCAAACGAAAAACCAATAGGTTCAGAAGGAAGCTTACGCTTACCTCTACACATTTATGAATTCGGTTCGAAATTCTGGATACTCCGGCCGGCGAGACGGCACCAACCACCTCCAAAATGAGAATCTGAAACCACAGAAATGAAGCTCGGGGTAAGTAGAAGAATGTTTGTAAGAGAAGACACAATTTTGGTAGAGTTTCAGCGATTGTAAGTTTTCTCTCTCTTCTCTTTCTCCTCCGTTCTCTTTGTTCGTTCTCATTCTCCAGCCCTTTATTTCTCATTCTAATTCTCATTCTCATCTCATGGGAGAAATGAGAGATTAAAAGGATAGAAAATGATGACTTTAATGAGTCACCAAAGTGGCCATACACTATTAGTCTACTTCTTTAGTTTTCTTACATGACAATTCATCTCTTTTCATGCTTCTTCATCTATCGAAAATAATAAGATCAAAAGAGAGAAATATACTCTCCAACTATCCAATTATACCACCTTACCAGTGGTTGACCAAAGCCTTATGCTTTTGGCTCTTCGACTTTCCTTGATAATAATTCACCAGCATAGGCTCATTAATTACCAAGTAGTCATTTCCCTTATTTTAATTCCCATTCCACTCAAATTGTTAGGAATATTAGGGAAAAACCATCATTCCTTATCTTTTGAAAAAATTACCATTTTGCCCTTACCTTTTATGATTTATTAAAATAAACAATTTCTTGCCACTTTCCTTTATTTCCCTTTATATTTGACTAATTTGGGCATCAATAATAGGGAAATAATGGCTACTAGCCTTTCATTGGTCAAATGACCATTTTGCCCATATGTTATTTTCCCCCTGAGCTCTTTAGCTCCCCATAATATTCCCTTTTAATATCCAAGGATATAAAGGAATTTTGGGAAATAATACCATGCCTTATCAAGGAATTTACTAAACTAGGGTCTAGCAGTCCCCTTGATCTAGACTTAATCTCAAGCCTCTTATCCTAAAATTTAGGATATTATAGCAGGTATGTCTCAATGGACGATTTAAAGTTAGTGGGAATGAAGTCCCATGACTATCATGTGTTGATGCAACAACTATTATCGGTAGCTATTAGAGGCCTTATGAAAGATGAAGTACGAACCACTATAAAAAGATTGTATGTTTTCTTTAATGCTATATGTAATAAAGTCATTGATACTGAAAAGTTGGATGATTTGGAAAATAAGGGTTATATTATCTTGTCCCAACTAGAGATGCATTTTTCTCCTTCATTTTTGATATAATGGTGCATTTGATAGTTCATTTAGTAAGAGAGGTAAGGCTCTGCGGCCCAGTTTACCTGAGGTGGATGTACCATTTCGAGCGATACATGAAGATCTTAAAAAGGTATTCTAAAAATCCTTATCAACGTGAAGCTTCAATAGTTGAGCGATATGTAGTTGAAGAGACTATGGACTTTTACAAAGATTATCTATCAGGGAAGAAGGAACAATCTCGGCATGAAGAGGGGAGAAGCAAGGGAGCACAAGAACTAAAAGTGAAGAATGTGCGTCGTGAAGAGGTATTGCAAGCATACTTGTATATCCTGAATAATATGAAAGAAAATCAACCATACATAGATTAACACAAAAAGAGTTTGAAGAACATGAATCCAAAGAAGAGTGACATGCAGATAGCTATTGAGAAAAACAAGACATTCATAGAGTGGTTTGATAAAAAGGTTTCCCATAAGACCGGTGTGTCTAAGACAATCGAGTGATTAGCATGGGGGCCTTCGTTTCATGTTATTACTTATACTGGTTATGATATAAACAGGTATTCTTTCTACACAAAAGGCCAAGATGACAGAAGTACCATACAAAATAGTGGGTTGATGGTAGAAGCTGAAGCCATGCACTTTTCCAGTTTTAAAGACAAAAACCCCATATTAGCATCCATGGCTTATTATGGAGTTATAGAAGAAATATGGGAGATAACTTACAACAAGTTTAAAGTTGCTTTATTCAAATGTAAGTGGGTTATCAATACTGTTATAGTAATAGATCAACAATTTGGATTTGTCTCAGTCGATCTTCAAAGAGTTGGTTATATGAGAGACTGCATGTGGACTTCGATGCTAACATGAATCCACTTGGTTCTGAGGAAGACCATTTCATTAGCTATTTAAGCTAATTGGGTCGAAGCAAAGTTCGCATCATCTATGATAATTGGAAGCTGGTTCCCCCAAAAATGAAACCCATGATTTGGCAACAAATTTAGGTATATAAGTATTGATACATCTGCATTTGGATCTTTATTCCTATTGCTTGAAATATAATTTTCTTTATTCATGTAGCAAACATTTGATGTCTTAAACACCAGGGAGATGTACAACTATTGGATGGGGGAGGTTCGACTACGATGGAAAGATTTCAAAATTGTGCTCACATAAAGGTATATTCGAGGGGAAAACAGAGGTCAGGACCCATGTCAGAATATTCATATTTTTCTCCAGAGAACTGGAGGTCGTTTGCGGCATCACGAGAAGATCATGAATTTTTGATAAATTTTCTTTCATCATAGTATAAAAATTTTTATTTTGAATATATGTGACATCATTGACTCATTTCCATTGTTTTCCTTTCACATGAAGTAAGTGCAGCAAATACAGAGAGGCAAGCAGCAAATAAGTATTAGCATTGCATGTCTTGTGGTGGTTATCAGAAGCTTAAGCGGAGGATGATAGAAGAAGAGTTGGAGAAAATGAAGGAAGTAGCAAAATTAGATCCTAGCATTGACGTCTGGGTCAGGCGATAGGATTTTTAATAATTTTGCCTCAAAATCTTATTGGCACGTCAATAACACCTCTAATGGTAGGAACTACCTTAGTATTATTTGACATCTATTGGCATCCTATGAATAATTAGTTTTTTATATTATGATAATAAGATGAGCAAGATGCGGTGAAATGACCCCTCTTGGCACGACTGCAACAGCTTTATAAAGGTATTCATCAGATTGATTTACAGATGCATCTAGGGATTGTAGGCCTAACATTGATGTATCCCTTCACGATTGACAGCAAAGATCTCAGGGAGTTTATCCATTTGGAGGAGATAGATGTAGAATAGGTGAAACTTTCCATTCGATTAGTTTATTTTTTCCTTCAATGAATGTAGTGGTTTTTTGGTTTCATACATTTAATAATTCATTTATCATTTTATTTCTATTTTAGGTCCTTCCACCATATATGCATCGAGATGGGAAGATAGGATTTATACATATTCTTGTGTCCAGAAAATACTATAAGGGATAGTAATACTTTGCAAGTAAGGACAAGCTATGTGGGCTACACAATGGGAGATACCAATTTTTGTTGTTATCTAGCACCAATTGTTCAAGTGTACATATTTTAATTTTAATATTTTAAGAAGTTTAATAAATAATTGCCATGTCATCTAACTTCATTCTAATCTATATGTTATAGTTACTGTTGGAGTCTTTGTATTATTTGTCCTCGCATTAACACCATTTATTATTTTGATTCATTGGGTAAAAATCTAGACAAGGAAACAAAATCCATCTTCAACACGTAAGTTATTTTGTTTCTATTTCTTTAATTCTTGACTTAAATGAATTGTTCTAATTTTTTTGGTTTTACATTTTAATGATAGTACGACCCAGACATATAGAATCCTTAGTGGGTCACGCGAGAGTAAAACATTAGAGACCCAAAGTAGTTTTATCCAAAAGTATGTGGTTTCAATTCAAGTTCATTCATTGACAATCTTTTTAGATATGACCATATTGATTTTAACTAATTGCTTTTGATTTATAGTACCCTCAACAACCAGGGGCCACTGACTGCGGCTATTACGTTATCCTTTACATGTATAACATCATTCAAAGCGGAGTTACAAGTGATTTTTCAGCAGGTAATTGAATGATAACGTACATTTTGGATATTGTAATTGAACTATTAATTAATTCTTTCACTTGATGGATCTTATCTAATCTTATTTACTAATTTCCAGATATTTAATAACAAAGCTGCCTACTTACATGAAGACATTAATTTGATTAGAGACTTTTTGGTTGGGCAGCTTCTTCAACACATAGATCAATAAAAGTGTATATTTCTGTTAGTTAGTATAGTTGTGTAGTTGACAACATTTTTTATAATACTTTGTGGTGGTTCTTGTACATAGATGGTAGTAGGAGTTAATTAGCTACTGCTAGATGTTTCCTTACCATTTGTAAAAAGATTGTGGTTTATTCTTCGATCCTGTTTCTGTGGTTTTGAATTTGTTAGGCAAGAAAAAATATAAACAATTTTCTTTTAAAAAATTACTTTTTAAGTCCATAAACAAAAGGGACATCTAAAGACACTTTAGACATCTCTTTTACAAAAAGAGATGCCTAAAGTCTCTACTTTAGCCATCCCTTGTGGCAAAAGGGTCGCATAAAGTTCACAAGGTGAAGGTGCTGCTGAAATCAAGAATGGGTTATAGCATCGGCAAGAGGTAAACCTAGGCTTCAATTTAAGCCGTATATCTTGAGTTTGATCTGTTAAATTTGGAGTTAGGGGGCTACCATTATTTTGGCCAGACCCTGAATCATGGGAAGGAGTGTGATTTTGTTAGTTATGATGCTTCCAATAAGTTTATAATGGAAAACTATAAGTGATAACAGTAAGAAATCGGTCCCGGAAGCATCAAAATCAAACACAGAATTTTGGCCCAAAAACTACTAAGTTTCGGCTAGAACCAGATCTGTAGGAAAGGATATTATTTTTCCAAATTTGAGGTTTCCAATGGATTCCTTGAGAGAAATTGTGTGGGGTTAAGGTGTGGTTGTGAGTTTAGAAGGGTTGGATTGAAAACCAAAAAATGGAAGTTAAAAGAATAGTGCAACCAAATTTCGTTTTCTGGAGGCAGGTTGTTTATGACGTGATTTTGGGTGATCAAATGTTGTCTAATGGTCCTAATATTTTTCAAAAAAATAGTAGACACATTATTATTTAATATATATAATATATGCCATTTGGGTTAGTAGATTATAAGATATGAATTTTTTAATATTTAGGCACTAAATCTGGAACAAATCCTGACACAGTTCGGTTAATTGAAGTTTTGTGGAATTTTAGCCCTATATTTGGCAGTGTCTAGTATTTTTCCCTTAAATATGACTTAAATAAACTCAGGTAGGACTTTAAACAGCCCAAATTAGAGTTCCCTAGATTAAGTTATGATTTTTCAAAGTTAGGTGAAAATTTTGGCAGCATAGGCTTGATATGCGAAAATGAGGAATTAGAGTGAATTGTAATAAATGTGAACTCCGAGGGTCAAGTTGAGCACTTGGGGCTAGTGTAGCCACATTATGTGTTACATCATTTCCTATAGCTTTGGTTGAGTATAAAATAGTAGTGAAATCACTCAAGAGGCCAGGATTTGAACTCGGAACACCCAACTTCCAGAAATGCTTATAAATTCTCCAACCTCAACCAAGGAATTGAACCTATAGTTGAGAGGGTGGTAAAATTTTCATAATCTTTTTCACAAATCTTCACTAACTCGTTAAGACTCACTAGTTTTCTCTTTTGTTCATGTTTATCAGAGTTTGTGAATGTATCCCTACCAACATTATACATTCCATTTCACCTACACATTTCGTTAGCGATATGAAGCAAAACTACTTATTTTCTACCATTCATTCACTAGGTTACTTTTACATTGTTTACACGACATATACATCATATACAACTCAAAATCTTTAAAACATTCTACAAAACATAAGGGACCAGACAACCAATAACGAAAGTCTTCAGCACCTCGACTTCTAGTCATCGCCATTTATCTTCTTCTTGCCTCTCGAGCTTTCTCCCTATACTGAAGGTGGGTTTTGAGGAAAAAGGGTGAGATTCAGAGGAATATCAATAGTAACACAATGTCATTCATACAGAAATAATAACACAAAGCATGCTTCACAACATCAATCACAGAATTATCACAACAATACTCAGTGCAACAAGTGCAGTTCATAAACTACCGTAGCGCTAGGCATGTTATAGGCTCCGAGGGATACCCGTGCAAAATAGGCCCCGGGCACCGCTCGTGCATATCTGAACATTATATTTGGCCTGAGTGTCCACCCATGCAAATAGGCCTCGGGTGACCACTCTGCATAATCTAAATGTGTAAGACAACTTGTGATAAGCGCAAATAACAGAAAATTGCATACTATCACATATGAAAGACAAGTTACTACCTGGTTGCTCTTCTTTAGCAACTTCTCATCGCTTGTCTAAGCTAGGCAAGTTCTGCGTTCTGAATAGTTGTCAAGTCCTGAAATCCTCAAATATACCATAAATGAGTCATTACTCATTCATTTACAATTCCAAACTTACAATATTGGTAAACTTAGCCTAAAAGTGCAAAATTACAAAAAGACCCTTAGAGACTTGGTCTATACCCCTTTTGCACCTGGTCTCACTTCACTTTATCAAAATTTATGATTTAGACTAATCCTATACAATTTCGGGTGTAGAATCCATTTTTAACCTCGGATTGGTCAAAATCAAGCCAAAATGATGAAAATGCCCTTGACAGCCCTTAGTTAGAGCTTTTAAAGGGTACTTCAGTCATTTCACATTCTAGGGCTTTTCTCACTTTATCATCAACATATACCCTACACAATTTTATCTTCTAAACTCAATGGAAGCATCGGAATTATAAAATTCTTGCTCTTTTATCACATCCAACACAGGGCGATCCAATAGTATTCCTAGAAAAGTTGTGTCAGTTTCTCGTTTTCTTTTGCCTAATCACCTTCTTTCTACTTATAATCACACTATTAGCTACTTAGACATTCATTGGACTTGATTTGGAGAAACTTGACCATTAAGGTCTTTTAGGTTTCATGAGCTATCTTGCACTAAAACAACTAAAACCAAGCCAAGAACAGCTCTAATAGCATTAATCAAGCAAGATGAACAAGTTTGGGAAGTTACCTCTTGATTTCCACCACTTTTTCTTTCCTCAACATTTTTGTCTCTCTCTTCTCAACTATTGATTCAGCTGAAAATCCATGGATTTAAAGGAGTATAGATGAGTAGGAGAGGTTATAGAGGGATTAAGAAGCTTTAGACACAAGGTAACAACTTCTTACCTTTGATTCCAAGAGAACCCTAGCCTCTTCTTCCTTCCACCATCTCAGCTCTCTCTCACTCTTTCCATATCAGTTTTGATCGTGAAATGAGAATGAAAGATGAAAGGAATTGATATATTAAGATGACTAATGGCTTATGCATGTGTGGCAACTTGTGATTGGTCCAAAATGACCATTTCCCATTTAATTATTTCATCTCCTCTTCCCTTCTCTATTCTGCCGATTTAGCATGAGAAATGAGGGAGTATATATTGATCTCCAATATCCCATTGTACCAACTTGCAATATGTTGACTTTTGCACCTTTGACTTTTGACCATTTGACCTTACTTGATAGTAATTTACCAAAATTGGTTTATTAATGATCAAGTAGCCATTTCTTTTTTTTTAATTCCCATTTAATTGAAATTATTGAGAATATTAGTGAAAAATAATTATTTCCCATTTTATGGAAAAATTACCATTTTGCCCCTACATTTTATGATTTATCGAAATAAATCATTTTTCGCTCATTTCTTTGGCTTAGCCCAATTTTGCTTGTGCTTCTCAGGGTGGTACTTGTGCTTTTCCCACACCAAGCTCTAGGAATTACCTGTTGGAAATTTTTCCCTAGGGGCCAATCATTGTACTTTAAACATTATTATTTAATGAATATCTCCATTTTGTTGTCATATTATTCACATGTTTACTGTGATAACTTTATCCTTGGATAAATCATAAAGAATGTCCTAAATGTCCCTAGTCGGTCATCTAAGCTGGAGCAAAGATGAAATAAGACAAGTATGACTTTGATAAAGTATGGAGATACAAATCAAAGTCTTAGGCACTTCTAAGAGTACAAGGTGCTGGACCAACCCGCTATGAGAAAACTCTATGGATTAAGTCATAAGCTTATCTCATGTATAACCACGTTACTATGCTCTTTGACCTGAGATCATCATGGATTCCTACATGAGAGTCACTAAGCTTTGATCTAGTCAAAAGTCACCTTTGACTGGGTGATGATAAAGGCTAAAATCGGGCTTAGTGGTTTTCATGCAGAGGAATGTGAATGGTGAAGGTAGAATTTGTCCCTCACATTAGTAGAAAGATATTACTTACACTAGTACAAAATCACGGATTTAGACCTACTTTTTACACCTGACGAAACAGGTAACGTGTAGAAAGTGTGACCGGTGGCATTTTAGTAAATAAATTAAGATTTTAGGACTTTCTACACGTGTTGAAATGACAACACGTGTAGAAAATAAATTTAAAAATTTTTTCCATTAAAAAAAATGAAATTAATTTAATTCAAAAATTATTTAATTTACTTAAACAAAAAAAATATAACGAAGAAGATTTTTTTTTAAACAAGTTTTCTACACCGGTTGAATTAAAACCGGTGTAGAAAGTCATATAATCTACACCGGTTAAATTAGAACCGGTGTAGAATAAGAATTTAACTTTTTTTATAAAATAAGTCAGCATATTCTACACCGGTTGTAAAATAACCGGTGTAGAATATGTTACTTTCTACACCGGTTGTGTTTTGAACTGGTGTAGAAAATATTTTCTACACCGGTTCTAATATAACCGGTGTAGTATCCCCCTAAAAATTACCAGCGCGCATCTTTCTCCTCATTTTCTTTTGCCGCCAGTTAGCTCCAATTCCTCCCTCCCTTTCACGCTCATCTGCCAACCCATTACCTACAGGCTTATCTCTCCGTCGCCGCCGTCAGCGTCTGTGTTTGGACGCTGTTGCTGTATCGCCGCCATAAGCGTTTGCCCTATTTTCTTTTTGTTGCTGTATCGTCAGCGTCTGTCTCCGTCGCCGCCGTCAGCGTCAGAATTTCACTCTTTCATTCCATCGGCTCTGACTCTCCGTCACCATCTTCATTATTCTCCGATCATTAATCTGGGCGACCGCTTATCAGCTACACCGGCCAGGTGATCCTCGTTTTGTGGCTTGTAATTTTTTTTCAGTAAATATGCAATTGAGTAGCGAGTGGTAGAAAGGGATGGTAGATAGCACAAGCAGGGGTCTGAATTGATAATACAAAAATTTTTGAGATGATAAAAAAGTTGATGGTCTGGAATCTACCTTGAAGGCTAGATTTGAAGCCGCAGTTAGTTAAATGCTCGGCAAGTCCACCTCCGAATATATTATGCCAATTTGATTCAGTTTTTGCTTCAGGTGCTGGCCAAACTGTTGCTATTTTTTCGGTTAGATTTACACTAGCAGATGATACCTGAGGTTGTCCATTAACAATAATAAAAAAATAAGAGAGTATAGAATAGAGCCTTAGATAGCTGAAAATATAATATTAACATGCTTATGCCTAATGCGAATGGATCTTTTATTGTAAAGGATAGGTCCAATTCTATAGTTTTTACTAGTAATGACAGTGATATGCTGCTTGAGAATATTATCAGTATAGTTGATGATGGAAGGAATTAATCTTGTATACTTTGGTACATAATTATGATCTTTTGATCAATATATGATTCACATTTCCATTCAAAAGGAAAAAATTAATCTTTTTATTCCATATTTCCATCTATAGTGTGTACAAAAAATATCCTTGCATCACTATCAAGCAAAACCTTACTCCTTACACCTTGAATTAGCTCAACCGATGAATCCACTACAAAAATTGGATTTTGGTTAAGTTTGATGACTTGCTTGCTGGTTGGACACAAACACACAAGTGGTTTCACTTTGCATGTGCTTTGCTTCCTTTTTGACTAGATTATGTTTCTTACTCCAACGCCACCTATTAATCGAATTACTTGTAGCCTCCCTCCTTTGCTTTTCTATTCCCACACGTGTTGTAGCTAATAGACACCAACCTCTTGATTTTGGTTAAGTTTGATGACTTGCTTGCTGGTTGGACACAAACACACAAGTGGTTTCACTTTGCATGTGCTTTGCTTCCTCTTTTGTTTATTCAAACTAGAGAGACCCTTTTGTTCTTATCTCTGTAATTTTATTCCTCCTTCATTCCATGTCCTTCAATAGTCCTCCTATAATTTGAACACAAAATTTTAAACAATTTCATTTTGTGTTGAAGTTTATTTGCACATATGGATCGTAGCTGGATCTATGCTAGACGAACTAGTGATGAGTACGATAATGGGGTGAAGAATTTTTTGGAATTTTCTATAAGAAATGCTGGTGGTGATAAATCTGGGAAGTTTTATTGTCCTTGTGTAAATTGCTTAAATTTGAGGCGACTATGTGTCGGAGAAATAAGAGAGCATTTGATTTGTGATGGGTTCTTGAAGAGTTATACACGATGGGTATGGCATGGTGAATTAGTAGAAGAGCTGAGTGCATCTAAAGAGGTGGAAGTTGATGTGGACATGGATGATCGACTAGAGGACATGATTCGTGATATTGGCGAAGAGACCTTTAAGGGATCACATGCGTATGATAACTTGTCTAGTCATACAGAAAAGCCTTTATACCCAGGATGTACAAAATTCAAGTTGTTGTCAGCTGTGGTGAGATTGGTCCACTTGAAAGCAAGGAATGGGTGGAGCGACAAGAGTTTTATAGAATTGCTTGAGTTGTTGACAGATATGCTTCCAGAAGGTAATGAATTACCCAATCGTTACTATGAGGCAAAGAAAATGTTGTGTCCCTTGGGTCTGCAGTACAAAAAGATACATGCCTGTCCTAACGATTGTATATTATATAGAGAAGAGTTTGAAGGGGAGCATAAGTGTCCAAAATGTGGTGCTTCACGGTACAAATTAAAAGGGAATTGTGATACAGACTTTGTCGAGACTACTAAAGGCCCTCCTGCGAAGGTGTTATGGTATCTTCCAGTGAGACCAAGGTTCAAGCGATTATTTGCTAATATGAATGATGCAAAGAACTTAAGGTGGCATGCAGATGAGAGAATATCGGATAGAAAGCTTCGCCATCCAGCCGATTCTCCTTAATGGAAGAAAATTGATGAGATGTTTCCTGAGTTTGGAAATGAGCCAAGAAACCTCAGGCTTGGGATATCTTCTGATGTCATGAATCCTTATGGCAGTCTTAGCAGTACTCATAGTTCATGGCCTGTTCTGTTAGTGATTTACAACTTGTCTCCTCGTCTGTGCATGAAACGTAAGTATATTATGTTGTCTATGGTGATTTCGGGTCCAAAGCAACCAGGAAATGACATTGATGTTCACCTAGCCCCTTTGATCGAAGACTTGAAAGAGTTGTGGGAGATAGGTATGGATGTGTTTGACGCGAATCGAAAAGAGGTGTTCAATATGCGTGCCATGATCTTCTGTACCATAAACGACTTCCCTGCATATGGAAACCTATCTGGGTATAGTGTTAAGGGACACAAAGCATGTCCAATTTGTGAAGCAGGCACATGCCACCATCAACTTAAGCATGGAAAGAAGACAGTCTACCTTGGCCACCGGAGATTTCTCAGACAAAATCACCCTTATCGTAGATCAAAGAAAGCTTTTTATGGCCATCAAGAGTATAGAGATGCTCCAGTGCCATTGACTAGAGAGCAAGTTTATCAACGGGTGAAAGACATCAATGTTATCTTTGGAAAGACGCAGAAGAGTACAGCTGATAAAAATATGTGGAAAAAGAAGTCCATATTTTTTGATCTTCCATATTGGAAAAGTCTTGATGTGCGGCACTGTATTGATGTGATGCATGTCGAGAAAAATGTGTGTGATAGTATTATTGGGACACTTCTCAATATAAAGGGCAAGATAAAGGACGGTGTCAATGCAAGATTAGACTTGATTGAAATGGGAATACGAGATGAGTTACATCCACAGCCATAAGGTCAGTGGACTTATCTACCTCCAGCCTCTCATACCTTGTCGAAGCTTGAGAGAAGAAGCTTTTGTGATTGTTTACATGGTGTCAAAGTGCCTCAATGGTATTCTTCAAATGTTAAAAAGCTTGTGTCGATGAAAGATTTGAAATTAGTGGGCTTAAAATCTCATGATTGCCACATCTTGATGTAACAACTACTTCCCGTGGCTATTCGGGGCATATTGCCAGATGATTTGAGACATACTATAACTAGACTGTGCTTCTTCTTCCATGCCATCTACAACAAAGTGATTGACCTCGATAAATTAGATGAACTAGAAAAGGATGCTGCTATTATCTTGTGCCAGCTTGAGATGCTCTTCCTTCCTTCATTTTTTGATATCATGACACATCTAATTGTTCATTTAGTGAGAGAGATCAGGTTGTGCGGCCCTGTTTATCTACGATGGATGTACCCAGTTGAGAGATACATGAAAATTCTTAAAGGGTATGTGAAGAATCCATACAGGCCTGAAGCTTCCATGGTTGAAAGATATATTGCCGAAGAAGCTATTGAGTTTTGTTCTGACTACTTGTCAAACGAAGAAGCTATTGGGCTCCCTAAATCTCGTCATGAGGATAGATTATTAGGTAAGGGTACACGTGGGGTAACAGTGAAAACTAATATCGATCATGATGCAGTGTTACAAGTACACTTATACATTTTGAATAACACCGATGAAGTTCAAGATTATATATTTATGCACAAAGAAATTATAAGGGCACAACATGGTCGCATGACTGAGCAAAGGTTATTGCTTGAGCATAACAAGACTTTCCCACAATGGTTCAAAAAACAAGTAGCCAATGATAATAGTGTTTCTCAAACTATAAAATGGTTGGCACTGGGTCCTAACTTTAATGTCATATGTTGGAGTGGATATGATGTCAATGGGTATTCCTTCTATACGAAATCCCTGGATGACAAGAGTACTGTTCAAAACAGTGGAGTTATGGTTGTGGCTGAATCCATGCATTTTTCCAGTTCAAAAGACAAAAAGCCAAAGTTAGCAGCTATGCCTTATTTTGGGGTTATTGAAGATATTTGGGAGGTTGACTATACTAAATTTAGAGTCCCAATATTCAAATGCAAGTGGATTGATAATAATTGTGTTGAAGTGGATAAGTATGGATTTACATTAGTTGATCTTAATAAATTAAAGTACAGTGAGGAGCCCTTTATTTTAGCAGCCCACGCAAAACAAGTGTTTTATGTAATTGATCTAACAAATAAAAGTCGCTCTGTTGTTCTCCAAGGAAAAACTGTAGTTCACAGTGATGATAATAAGGAATTAAATTCTGATGTTTCTGAGACTCCATGTTTCTCGTCAGGGTTGCCTGAATTAAATGAAGATGAAGTAGATGACATACATGCCACAAGAACTGACCACCATGAAGGGATATAGGAGAATATATTTGCTCCTATTTGACAGACTTTAATCAAAAGTTAGTAATCATATTTCGTTGATTATGTATCTTGGATTTTCAATTACTTACCTTATTTCATTGTCAAACAGGAACATAGAGAGGGATTCCCCCAATATTGATGATACTCATTCTGGGAAAAGAAAGGGTAGACGTGGCACGACCCTGAAAGAATTGACCAAGAGTCGCGCGGATGACCAGAAAATACCGATTGAATTTGATAGGTAATGGAGACCAATCGGGCCTACCAAGAGCAAGTTTATTAGCTTTGTTGCCCTCCAAGCACGTAGCAAGCCTAGCATAACGATTAAGGATTGGAATCAAGTGGATGAATCTGTCAAGGATTAGATTTGGAACACTATAGCGGTACAATACTATACACCTATTAACTTTTGTAACTATTACATTTATTCATGTTACTAACTAATATAATGACTTCACAGCTTACTTACGACGTTCCTCCCAGTCAAGTCTTAAAGGATAAATTGTTATCATATTGCGCGGAGCGTTGGACGGCCTTCAAGACCTCGCTAACTAAAAGATTTGTGCATGTCAAGGTAGCAGAGGGTAAGAATCCTCCTAATCCTTGTGAGGAGTATACATTTCTTGATGAAGATACATGGAAAGAATTTTACAGGATGAGGACTACACCAGAAGCCTTGGTTAGTTTTTATTCACTTTAATTAGTTACTTACTTTATTCTCATTTAATTTTATCGATTAATGATTTGTTGGTTTCTTATTAAAAGATAAAAAGGGATAAAGCTATAGCGAGTGGTAGAAAGAATGATTGCCCCCACATATTGTCTCGTGGGGGTTATGAAAAGCTCGAAAAAGAAATGATGAAGGAGAAACAGAAGAGGCGACAAGAAGAGGCTCAGTTGGATCCATCTACCATTATATCTCCACCATCTCCAATATCGCGTGAAGAAAAGTGGAGGGCCGCACGTCGAAGAAAGACTGGAGAGTATATGAGCGAGAAGGCATGCGTGATTGGTGAAAGAATTGTAAGTAATTTAACGTCAATCCTTATTATTTTCTTTGTTGTATAGTTACATTTTTAATTATGTTTTTTATTTATATACTATAGGATCAACTTCAACTAGAACGTGCTCAGGGAGCCTTCATTCCACAGGGAAGGGATGATGTCTTGACGGTTGCCACGGGGACTCCAGACCATGGTGGTCGTGTTAGGGGCGTTGGTCGAGGAGTAGGCATAAGAGACTACTTTGGATCAAATACACGTTATGCCACCACGGGAATGGTCACTAAGCAAGAGATGGAATTGATGCTAGACAATGAAAGGAAGCAGATGCAAGTGATTTTAGAGAATGAAAGGAAGCAAACGGCCACCCAGATGTTACAATTAAAGGAAGAAATGATGAGCATCCTAAGCTCATGACAAGACACAACTATCCATCCGACTCATTCTCCTGCAGTTCAAAGTACAAATGGGAGTTGTGTTCTTGGCCGTATATCAGAGGATTCTGGAGTCCAAAAAGACAGTGAACCTTATGAATTATATTTGGAGGACCCTGATAGACGCTTAGTAGAACTTGGCGCAATACAAAACTTGGGGCCAACCGTCCACCACGAGCGAATGCAAGATGACGAAGTGAGAGTGGTGATTGGAGAGGCAAAAATTCCAGATGCCCCTGTTCTATTTCCGAATGATGAGGTGAAGATTGTGGGTCAAGCCCTTAAAACTTTCCTTCGGTGGCCAAAGAGACTAGTCCGAGTAGTTCCTGCTGCAGTTCGCACTGAAGTATGAAATTATTTGTCTTCTTGATATGTTTCAATTTTTTCATATTGTTAATTTATAACTTGCAATTATTACTAACTCTATAAATTTTTGTTTATTTAGCAAATTACCCCATCCAATGAAGTGGTTCCACAATGCCATCCCCAACCGCAGACCCAAAACCAGGAGAAACCGCTTCAACGTCTGTGTATGCTGGCGTTTGACGGATCCTTCTCAACTAAAGTATTGACGATGGATCCAGACGTTGTGGGTAAGAGGGACATGTTTGTGCATATCGAGCAGGAGGATATAGCTAGGATTTTAACGAAGGATCAGATTACCATACCGCACGTTCACTTGTTTATGATGTGGGTATATTTTTAATAATATTACTAAGTATTCAACTTTTGATTCTGACATGCATGCTTTAACTATTGTAGGTACCTCCATCGCCTTTATACTTTATCAGGGAATGGTGGTAAGTTTGGATTCCTTTGCCCGATTCACATCCAGAAAAAAGGGAACACTTCCGCCATAAGAGAGTCATACCTTCGGCAAAGGCTCTGTGAAGATGGAAAAGAGTGCTACCTAGAGCCATATGTTAACGAGTAAGAAAAAGTTTGTAATTGATACCTTGTTTTTGTACATATATATAATTCATACCTCTTTTTGCAGCACTCATTGGCAATTAGTGGTTCTATGCCCAGAGCAGAATGTCTTTGTTCTTTTATGTTCATTACATTATAATCCGGGAAAGGATTTGAAGAAAACGATGGACACGTAAGTATACTTTGACAATGACTTTTTATTTGCAATATGTAAGTTTTTTAGATAATATATGTACCCTATTTTATATATTTTTCTACAGGGCAATGGAAATGTACCAAAGAGTGGTTAAGAAAAAGCATACACACCAGCTTAAGGAGACTATCTGGTTACAACCAAAGGTAAATAGTTTCAATCTATCCTTCTATGAATACAGTTATCTTGTTCACATATATATATATTTAATATAATAAAGTGCATGTTCTTCTATAGTGCCGTCGTCAAAAGGGGAATAAGGCTTGTGGATATTATGTGATGAGGCACATGTTAAATATCATCCTCTTGGGTAGTACAGAATTTACAGAAGAGGTAATTGTATTTAATTATATTTGTTTTATTAAGTTCATTTCATTCTTATTAATTATAAATTGATGCATATGATTTTTTATTTTCAAATCTGTAGATGTTTGACATTACGGATGCATTTTCTGAAGAGGACATTGATGATGTTCGCACAAGTTGGGCAACTTATTTTTTAGAGATCACAAACTTGTGAGTGTAATAATGTTAAACCTGTAAAGTTAATAACTACTATTTGGTATTAGACATGTTGAATTGTATTGTCACTACTTGGTATTGAGTTTGACTTTAATTATACAATTTCATTGTAAAAATGAAGCCAAGTTTATGTACCTTCATATGACTTTTTTAATATTTTGGATGGAATTTGATATTTCACATACATTAGTTTCGTTGTAAATTTTTTTTAAATAAAAATTATTTTTTTTCAAAAATGAGTTTCTACACCTGATGTAAGAGGTCAAGTGTAGAAAGTCTGGACTTTCTACACGTGACCTCTAAAGTCAGGTGTAGAAAGGCTGAAATGGGGACTTTCTACACCTGATATAATAGATCACGTGTAGAAAGTCTCCATTTTTTCAGACTTTCTACACTTGACGTAAGAGGTCACGTGTAGAAAGTCTAGACTTTCTACACGTGACCTCTTACGTCAGGTATAGAAAGTCCTCCGTTTCAGACTTTCTACACCTGATGCGGTAGGTCAGGTGTAGAAAGTGTGACTTTCTACACGTGACATACGACACATGTAGAAAGTCTGGATTTTCTACACCTACTGTTTCTACACGTATTTTATGTCAGGTGTAAAAAGTCATTTCCGTCACATGTAAAAAGTCTTTTCTGCACTAGTGTGAGCCCCTCGATGAGTAAGTCTGAGAAATATATGGCCATACTATAACGAAAAGGAGTTTTCATTTCTATAGTTATACTACTTAGGAATTGAGAAAGTAATGGTCAGGAACAGGAGGATGACACTATCCATGCCTCATCCTTAGTTGAAATATCGTGGGATAAAAGGGACATAACATGGTTGTATGACATGTTAAACCGTGTTAACAATCCTTATATGAATTGGGTAGTCACAATGTCTTATAGGCTAATACAGTTATTAGCCTACTGTCAACTTCATGTAGGCATACAGGGTCTCACATAAAAATAGCCCTACACGAGTTATAATGTCTAGATTCATTAAATCTAAGATATGTCTAAGATTCAATGAATACAATGTTTAATTTAGGGTGGATGGATTATATATATATGATATAAAATTTGAAAAAGGAAATTAATAATATTATGTAGTGTTAGTTTAGGATTTAATTTTATTTGATAAAATTAACTTTAATAATTAACATAGAGATATAGTATCTCAGATTTAATTTATAAAGATAAATTAAATCTATTGTCTCTTTATTTAGATTAAATAAATAGTTTAAATTAAAACTGTTGGAAATATTTAATTAAACCAAATTTATTTAATTAGTTCATAAAAAAATTAAATTTTAATTGATATAATATGGATTTCAAAATTAATTAAGATTAATCTTGAAGATCCATCATTACCCTCATTAGTTATAAAAAATGAAGGGTTAGAGAATCCTAGGGCAGAAGAGAAATAGAGAGCCGTAAGAAAACCCTAGAGAGGAATTGGAGGCGCTAGCACGTTGCTGGTGTTGGGTTCTATTCGTGTGGATACTTGTAGAGAGAGCCGATGTAATATCCCGAATTTTAGAACTAGAGGCTTGATAATAAGCCTGGATCAAGTGGACTGCTAAGCCCCGGTTTAGCAAGTATCCTAGTAAGGCATGATTAAATTCCCTAAAATTTATTTATACCCTTAGGGGTATTAAAGAGCATTGGAAATGATAAAACAAAGCAATTAGAGATCACACACAACATAATTATATTATAACACAAATTAGTGTGGCTACAGGTGAAATTCTAGGTATGACAGTCGTGCTTGTGTGGCTTGTTTCAGGGGGAAAATGATGTCTTAAAATTATGAAATTTTTCAAAATGAAAGTAGCCTTATAAAGCTTTAATTGGATAGGTATATAAGTCATTTGGAGCTGTACATAAAGAGAAATGAATTTTTGAAGTTAGCCCAATAAAATTAACTATTTTCTGGGGCAGCATCCAAAGATTAAAATTATGAGAAGATTAAGCTTTCAATTAGAAAAATTTTATATTTTTCCTTAAAATTAGACTCAATTTTGGTCGCATAGCCTTTAGAACCACCCCAATTGGACATTTTTACAATTAGATATAAATTTTCAAAATTTAATGAAAATTCTGCCATATTATGTATTATGTGCGAAATTTTGATTTTTGGGCCAATCATAGCTTGACACGTGGCAAGATATTTTAAACACCCATTCAAATCAATTCTCCATCTTCTTCTTCATTTTCCAGCATGAATCAAAAAAGAAGAGAGAGAAAAGAAATCAGAACGAAAATGGAGGGAGAGGAGAGAGAAATTTTAAGGTGCCAAAACACTATTGAATCGGCGTCTTCTCTCAAAGTACCCTTCACGAACTTTCTTCTACTCATCAAGAGCTTCATTTCTATGGTTTTGGATTTTATTTTAGAGGTAGTCGGCACCATCTCACTGGCTAGAGTGTTACCAGAACTCCGAACCATCTGTGGAAATGAATAGAGGTAAGCGTAAGCTTCCTTTCTAACCAATTTGTTTGTTATTTGGATGAGTTTTAGGAAGGTTGGGTACTATTCATGTCTTATTTAGAATGGTGTTTTCAATGGTTAAATGATATCTAATGAGTGTTTAAATACCTAATCATTTGATTAGAAGTAGAAAGGAAGAGATTAAACCAAAGAAAATAAGAAATCGACAAACTCTTCCCGAGAACCTTAAAATCTTCCCTATACTATTTCATGTAGAAGGAGTGAGAATTTGATAATTTTGATACTTCCATTGGCTTTAGGAGGAAAAATTGTATAGATATGAAAGTGTCCATGATTTTTGGATGCTTGTATATGAATTTAGAAATTTATGAAGTTTGAGTATTCATGTTCATAATCTGCCCTGTCTGGAACAATATTATTGTGCATGATATTTCAAGGGACAAACCTTATCCAAAAATTCTCAAATTTTTCAAAATTAAATTAGAGATATATAGCTTTAAATTTATATGTAGTTTGTAATTTTATGACAAGTATGCTAGAAGATATGAAATTTTGAAATTTGGCCCTTTTTTTTTTGGAAAGAAATCTAGAATAGTGACGTTTTTTGAAATTCTGGGCATTTTGTGATTATGGTGGAAAAAATTGAGTTTTTGTATCTGAAATTATATTTACATAGAATTTAGAACCACTCAATTTGGAGTTTTATAGAATTATTTATAAGTTTTGAAAGTTAGACATTGAATCTGGAAGCTACCCTGGGACAGATTTATTGTAACATGATTTTGGATAATCAAATGAACCCCAATGTCCATGATATTTTCTAGGAATAAATTATACCTAACAAGATTTAATTTGGTGGGTATTTTGTAAAAATTGGATAAGTACATTGGGAGATATAAATTTTTAAAGTTTAGTAATGGTTCTAAAAGCTGTCTTGGGACAGTAGAGAGTAATTGTAAAATATAGATTTGTGTGCGTTGGAAATAAAGGAGTAATCACTTTTCCTGTAAACTAGACTTAACAAGGGTCACATAGATCTTTCAACCACCTCAATTGAAGTTCTATAGAATTAATTATGATTTTTCAAATTTTGGTGAAAAATCTGTCAGCTTTATGTCTTATGCAAAATTAAGACTTAATGGTACCAATGTAATTGATATAAACTCCAAGGGTGAAAGTATGCCTTTAAGGCTAATGTGGGCCATTGGCCATATACTTTTCATGGCTCTAATGATATTATCACTTACCTAAGGCCATGAAGTGACAAAGAAGAAGCAATGGTTAGCAAATCAAGGGACAAGAAGAGAGGGACATAAAGTCCGAGAGGTAGTGAACTTACCTTTTCTGCATGTATGTGATATGTATGTCTTGCATTGATTATGTGGCTGCATTGCCTATTTGTGTGGAACATGTATGATTGGTTGAAGCTCTGTTATATTTGTGCAATGGCCATATGTATGTCATAACATCGAGCATGCAGCATGTCATTATGTTGGCATGAAATAGTGTAGGCAAACATGTCATACATTCATATATATCTAGCAAGCATAGAGGTAATGTTTGCTATTGAGATTCTCTCGAATCTCACTCCTCCCAACTAACCATTTAGACAGGTGAAGATGCAGGAGGATGTATGGAGGACATATGAAGTTGAAGTGAAAACATAGGGCAAGGCACTACCTTGTGTTTGATGTAAATAATTTGATAAGTTGGCTTTGTGTATATGTGTATGGATATGCATGTATGTGGATGTGTGAAACCTCACTTTCAAATATCTCACTGGCTCTTAGTTTCCACAGATCAAAGTAAGCGAGTGATTTTTTTAAATAAACTAACAGTCGTTCTCTTTATTTACACTAGAGCGATTCTCTTATTACACTAGAGCGATCCTCTGGTTTTCAACATTCATATACACATCATATACATCAAGTCACATAAGGCTATCAAATGTAAATCTATTACATTAAATGGCGATCTTCTCTTCACCTCACGTCTCCATATCTCCTCTGTGCATCTTCATGCATTCCTTCAACCTGTCTAAGATGGTTGTTTGGGAGGAGTGAGATTCGAGAGAATCTCAGTTGTGAACAATACCACTATGCATGTAGATATATATATGATGCATGACATGCTTGCTATTTGTGACACCCTTCCTTTCATTACCTCACCGGCTCTTAGTTCTATTAAATCAGAGTAAGGGATCGATTACTTTAATAAACTAAAAGCCATTCACTTTATTTATGCTAGAGCGATTCTCTTATTACATTAGAGAGGTTCTTTGTTTTAACAACAATCATTCATACATGCTTATACGTACACATATACTTCAAGCCACATAAGGCTATAAAATGTAACTCCATTACATTAAGCGATCTTCTCCTCAGCAATTCCTCCTTTGAGCATAACTCCATGCATCCTTCAACCTGTCTAAATGGTTGTTTGGGAGGAGTGAGATTCGAGAGAATCTCAGTAGCAAACAGTACCACTATACATGACAGATATGTTAGATATGATTAGTTTTGATGATGTCAAATATATATATCAGATATTGAGAGCAAAAAGTTTGTATAATATATTTATCTTCTTACATTGACTAACTACTATATTTAATATTGTATATCTTATAGATTAGTCAAGCAAAGCAAGAAAGAGATTGGAGAAACAAGCACTTGAAGGAATTAATGGAAATATCAAAATTCAAGTTCCTATAAGAAATACCGTATGATTCTATGCTCAGAAGGGAATTCAGAAGTACTGTAGCAGATATACTATTTTGCACTATAGCATTTTCACTGTAGCAGTCAGATACTATAGCACGCAAGCACTGTAGCATCTGAAAGACTGTAGTACTTGAGTTGGTACTGTAGCAACTCGAGTTCTTGGCACTGTAGCACTCGAGTTCAGGAAGTTCTCCATGAGAGTTTTGTTCAGAAATGATCTTTGGATGTATCCTAAGCTTTGTACTCAAGTTGGTTATGGATAACTCGAGTTCAAGACTGTTCAGCACTGCAAAAATTGGACTGAACTCGGTTTGAATTTGAGAACTCGAGTTCACAGCGAAGAACAACATACTATGTTCATCCCTGTTTTACGTTCAGTTTGGGCGAGCTTCAGTAATTCAATCATATCTCCCAAACCACAATTCCGATTGAGATGAAACTAGTGACATATGAAACTAGACTCCCAATGCATCATTTTGAAACCAAAAAGAACATTAAAGAAGCTCAGATGAATTATATATGAATGTTTGAAGTTGAAATTAAAATCACCATCACATTCAGGAACATTTTTCGTATTTTGGACATATCTCTCAAACTACAGGTCTAAATGAGTTCAAGCAGGTGCTATTTGAAAGTAGACTCAAAGATATTTCCATGCATATATAATATGTGAAATTTGGAGTCATATTCAATGTGGTATAGCTTCTGGAAGTTGATGCACGAAAATACATACACAGTCTACACTCATTGGATCATAACTTGGAGAATACAATGAGTTTGGAGCTGATTCCTTTTTGCATTAGAATGTAAACAACAAGAGCTTTCTAGTGATCAATCATTTACCATATTTGGAGTAAAAAATGAATGGATCATGTTTTGAGTCCACTGTTCACACTCCTGCAAGCCTCTACGTAGAAGCTGAAGTCAATCATTGCACTCGAGTTCGAACTGACATACTTGAGTCCTCAGAAGATATGTACTCGAGTGATGGAAGTTTCGGAATGAAAGTTTGTTCCTGAGACTAAGCAAGAATGAGCTGATATGAAGGCACTCGAGTTAAGGATTCGTGCACTCGAGTTCTACATACCATTTTCACTCGAGTTCTGCGAGTTTTAATATAGAAGTTTGTACCCAAGAGACATATTGCTGGGAAACAAATGTTACACTTGAGTTGGGCAAGAAGCACTCGAGTCCTATACAACATTTATACTTGAGTCCTGCAAGTTTTGTGAAAAATTTTGAACCCGAGAGTTTCACAGTATGAAGAAAACGTGGTACACTCGAGTCCTCATGTTTGCACTCAAGTTCTCAATCAACAATGCACTCGAGTTCTGAGAGTGTGGCTATAAGAGTTTGTACCCGAGACCCGTGTTGTGAGAAGAACAATTGATACACTCGAGTTTCTCAACATACACTCAAGTTTGAAATCAAATGACACTCGAGTCATGCGAGTGTTGACAACCGAGTTTATTCCAGAGAAGCATGAAATGTAAGATTGGCATGATGCACTCGAGTCCTGATGATTACACTCGAGTCCTGGAAACATCAACACTCACTCTCGTGAGTTTCTGACAGAAGCTATCTGGAAATATGAAAGTTCCACTGTGCACTCGAGTTTGGTATGGAGCACTCGAGTTTGCCAGACACAGAAGCGAAGTGAGTTTTTGTAATCAATCCAAATATGCCTAAACGTTATCTAATCATTCTGTTTACGCTTGTTATCAATCTTAAACATCATTCAACGTTTGTTCTAAGTGTGAAACAGATTAACATCGAAGAGATCATGGGAAGAGATGAAAAGTCGAGCGTGCAACGACTAGTTTTCTAAAGTGGAAATCTGTCAGAACAAGCAGTGCAACTCCAACGGGTATATTGAGATACTATCAAAGAATCATGGGCAGAAACAATATTCAACAAATCGGTTCAACAAAACAGAATGAAAGTTGTAACGACCCGCCTCATATATCCCTTATTACTGACCTTACTCAGAGTAGCAATGCGTAGTTCAGTGGGCACACAGGAATAGCATGAATATACTGATAATATTAATACAATATTGCTTGATTATAATACAAAATTTTCCCCACCAGGGGTTTACATAATATTTACAGATCTTCAAACAACCAGCAACAGCCCTCTTCGTGCATACCTCTTTTCTGATCTCAGCACGTTTCCAATGCTCACCTGTCTGAATGGTTGTTTGGGAGGAGTGAGATTCGAGAGAATCTCAGTAGCAAACATTACCACTATGCATGCCAGATATATATGAATGCATGACATGCTTGCCTACACTATTTCATGCCAACATAATGACATGCTGCATGCTCGATGTTATGACATACATATGGCCATTGCACAAATATAACAGAGCTTCAACCAATCATACATGTTCCACACAAATAGGCAAAGCAGCCACATAATCAATGCAAGACATACATATCACATACATGCAGAAAAGGTAAGTTCACTACCTCTCGGACTTTATGTCCTTCTCTTCTTGTCCCTTGATCCGCCAACCATTGCTCCTTCTTTATCACTTCATGGCCCTAGGCAAGTGATAACATCATTAGAGCCATGAAAAGTGAATACCCAATAGCCCACATTAGCCCTATAGGCTTACTTTCACCCTTGGAGTTCATTCCAATCATATTTGGCCAATTTCTTACTCAAATTCGCATGGTACTCAATCTACCAGCATTTTTGACCAAATTTTGAAAAATCATAATTAATTCTATAGAACTCCAATTGAGGTGGTTCAAAGCTCTATTTGAAGCCCTTTAAGTGTAGTTTTATATAAAAATACTCGATTTGAAACGCTACCACCACACCATTCCCAGAATATTTCCAAACACTATCTGTTTCAGATTCTTTCCAGAAAACAGGGCCAAAATTCAAAAATTCATTTCTCTTTGTGTACAACTCCAAATAACTTATATGACCTATCAAATTAAAGCTTGATAAGTCTACTTTCATGCTGGAAAGTTTCATAATTTTTCAATATCATTTACCCATCAAAAGACGTCACACAATCACCACTGCCACACCGGGAATTTCACCGGTGGCAAAATTACTTTGTGTTTCACTTTACTATATTATGTGTGACTTCCAATCACTTCATTTGTTATTCCCCGAGCTCTTTAGCTCACCAATATAATTCATTTTAAATATCTAAGGATACAAAAGAATTTTGGAGAATTTAAACATCCTCATTGGGACATTTGCTAAGCCGGGCTTAGCAGTCCACTTGATCCAGGCTTAATCTTATGCCTCTAGTCCCAAAATTCGGGATATTACAGTTCTCCCCCCGTTTAATAAATTTCGTCCTCGAAATTTTGACATCAAATGGTACTATATGTACCTCGGAGAACCATTTCTAGACATTTAGTTTATCTTTCTCCCATTCTAATTCTTTCATTCTGTAGTCACTATGTAGTACTTTCATTCATTTTGTACCCAGTATGTAGCACTCACACAGGACTCACTAGTCCAACCTCACAGCGCTTGGTTTCTTAGGCCTCACTGCCCCTTTGGGACTATCACGAATCATCTTGTATGCATACTAGGCTTTATGGCCCCTTCGAGATTCACCCATATCATACTGTATGCACATCAAGCCTTATGGCTTATTCTACTTCCAAGACGCTGGATATTCTGGCTTTACAGCCTAGGGATTCACCCTCTATGCCAAAGGCATCTTAGGCTTATTGCCTCTGCTACAATCTAGTACAATCTATATACTCTACCAATCTCAATATATTTTTCTGGACACATTGGTCCATGTCACCGTGCTCAGTAACAACCATAGCACTTAGACATATAGGTCTTATGGCCCCCCGGACATTTGTCCAATGCAAACCTGCATCTTGGGTCTTATTGCCTCAAGCCTCTACTCGGCTTCATTCTCAACACGTCTCATATTTTACCAGCCTAAGGATTCACTATCCCACTAGGTCTTATGGCATTATCGTCAATCATCCTTACTGAATACAACCCTCCCACTAGGCCCACTGCAGAGCTACCCTCATTGGGCGCCCCCTGCAGCCGCACGGGAGTCTGGCCCACACCCCTTGGCTCACGAAGCCTGAGTGCGGCAAGCTTATGGGATAATCACACCCATTATGCCCCAAAGGCAACCTCTTAAGGTATCAAGCACGTAACATTCGCCACTAAGATTGTGCTCAACAAACCCTGGTATCATTTTTATGTAACGGACTGCCTCACTAGGCCCACTACAACGGCACTCAGCTCACGCTGCAGTCGCACGGGACATCCGACCAACTTCCACCCTTCCACGGGCTCAACTTTTATATAACGGACTGCCCCACTAGGCCCCCTACAACGGCACTCGGCTCATGCTGCAGTCGCACGGGACATCCGACTAACTTCTCATTTCGGGCTCCGTCTCTTGCAACTTAAGTCATTCATACTCTTATGCAATGTTCACGAAGCATGCTAAACAAACCATCATCACAACAATAATCACATGAGCATTCGACCCCAAGTGTTCACCCGCGCAATAGGCCCCGGGATTCCACTTGTGCATCACATGAGTTCCATGGCCCCGAGTGTCTACCCGCGCAATGCGTCTACTCACGCAATAGGCCCCGGATGACTGCTCGTGCAAAATAGGAATCTCTATAGCCTGGGCGTCCACCCGCGCAATAGGCCCCAGGCGACCACCCCGCAAATTCTGAATGCTCATCAGGTCTTACTGCCCAGGGAATCACCCCTATGCCAGAGGCATTACGGGACTTACTGCCTCGGGCCTCCGCCCGTCAGGTCTGACTGCCTAAGGACACGCTGGCCCAAAAGGTCTAACTGCCTACCGTATATTCATAACACGAATACACGTGATGGTAAATACATACATGCAGAACCATTACATAGGATATGAAAGCAAGAGTAGCTTTCCTTAATCTCTGTCATCATTCGGCACTGGAGCACCCCATGACAATTTACTGGGTCACCCGACCCTTCTTCTCAAGGAAACTTATGCGATAGAAGACTCATTATAAGATACCACTATTGAGAGTTGACATCCTCGTAGCTCTACTTTACAGTTTCAACGTCACAGCGGCTTCACTCCACAGTTTGTCGTCACGGCGGCTACACACTATAGTTCGATGTCATGGTGGCTTCACACTACAGTACTGCACTCGGTGCTTCACGCAGGCGCCCATACACCTGGTCAGCCCCCCAGTCAGAACCCTCTGTAGGTAGCCCTTTCCAATCAGATCTCCCTATAGGTAGCCCTTTCCGATTAGAACTCCCTGTAGGTAGCCCTTTCTGATCAGAATCCTCCATAAGTAGCTCTGTCCAGTTGGTCACCTCTGAATGGAAGTATCATTATAACGGGATCTATACCTCATAAGGTCCTTCTTCTTTAGCAGTTCTGTAATCTGCTCTCTCATTTGGGGTCATTTAATATGGACTTTCAATATCGGTCCAGCTCCAGGCAATCATCACAAGTTTAAGGGAATATTCTATGATCAAGATCTTTCCCTATGCTAGATTAGCAACTAGTAACCTCCAGTAACCTCATACACAATTCTGTACTATATGCTAGTACCTTAAGCCACTCAGGCTATCTTAACTTCCTGAAGAATCAATTCAACTATGGCATTTGATTCTCAGGTTATGGTTCAACTCTTAGAACCTCAACATCACGTAAATCGAAAAAATCACTTCCCTCAATCATACCCAATAGGCACGCTAAGAATCGAAATCAATAGCGCCTATTTTAACCTCTACGGTTCCAGGTAATATCCTCAAACAATTACTGAAGGTCCATCATCATCTATAAGGTTCACAAGGTTTAAACTTCCTCTATGGAATAGAACCATAGTGTAACCTTATTCACATTCTGACCTAAGCACCATTTAAGCTTAGATCTGATTCAACCATATCCTCAACCTTCAGTATCATCAATTCAAATCCTCTAGGATAGACATACGGCATAATCACCACTCATCATGCATCACCGTATATCATACCTATATGACTTTAACCCCATGGGTTACTGAGGATCATTACTTAATATGGAGAAACCTCAAAACAATCACTATGCCTTGAGTTCTCGTAACCTTATTAGATGAACTTTTCTGGCAGTAATCTCTGCAACAGAAATGGTTCAGATTAAAGATTAACACTTACTTTATCATCTCCATGTCTCTAGTCATTCATTAGGTCATCTAAGAACCTCTAATCAAAATTTCAAACCTTTAATCAAAAGATTTGAGATTTTCAAGGTACTTCCCAGGAGGTCACCCATCCCGAGATTTTCCTGGGTTGAGCACGCTTAACTTTTGTGTACCCATGCAAATATAAAGATACCCGGCTTGAGCTGCTTTTGTCTACCGGTACCCAATGGCTACCCTTATCCCAACCATTATGCCCACCGCCTTCGGGCATCAAAATACTATGCTTGGGCCGCATATTAGTATTGGTAGATGTACTTAGACACATACCCTGTAATATGCTCCCAAAAGTCCATAAGGTTGTCTATGACTTATCTGTCAGACTCTGGTCAGCCCATTGGTGATCATACTCTAGAATGAGGCTCACACTTTGGCCTTACCCAACGGATCAAAGACAATCTTATACTGCCCACTGGGCTTAATTGTTAACTAGCTGAAGTAATCCACTTCGTTGTTTTTGTCACGTTATAATCAAGCATATCAGTATACTATCCTGTTGCCAGAACCGCTTGCTCTGATACCAACTGTAACGACCCGCCTCATATATCCCTTATTACTGACCTTACTCAGAGTAGCAATGCGTAGTTCAGTGGGCACACAGGAATAGCATGAATATACTGATAATATTAATACAATATTGCTTGATTATAATACAAAATTTTCCCCACCAGGGGTTTACATAATATTTACAGATCTTCAAACAACCAGCAACAGCCCTCTTCGTGCATACCTCTTTTCTGATCTCAGCACGTTTCCAATGCTCACCTGTCTGAATGGTTGTTTGGGAGGAGTGAGATTCGAGAGAATCTCAGTAGCAAACATTACCACTATGCATGCCAGATATATATGAATGCATGACATGCTTGCCTACACTATTTCATGCCAACATAATGACATGCTGCATGCTCGATGTTATGACATACATATGGCCATTGCACAAATATAACAGAGCTTCAACCAATCATACATGTTCCACACAAATAGGCAAAGCAGCCACATAATCAATGCAAGACATACATATCACATACATGCAGAAAAGGTAAGTTCACTACCTCTCGGACTTTATGTCCTTCTCTTCTTGTCCCTTGATCCGCCAACCATTGCTCCTTCTTTATCACTTCATGGCCCTAGGCAAGTGATAACATCATTAGAGCCATGAAAAGTGAATACCCAATAGCCCACATTAGCCCTATAGGCTTACTTTCACCCTTGGAGTTCATTCCAATCATATTTGGCCAATTTCTTACTCAAATTCGCATGGTACTCAATCTACCAGCATTTTTGACCAAATTTTGAAAAATCATAATTAATTCTATAGAACTCCAATTGAGGTGGTTCAAAGCTCTATTTGAAGCCCTTTAAGTGTAGTTTTATATAAAAATACTCGATTTGAAACGCTACCACCACACCATTCCCAGAATATTTCCAAACACTATCTGTTTCAGATTCTTTCCAGAAAACAGGGCCAAAATTCAAAAATTCATATCTCATAGCATACTTTTCCAATTAACCATTACGACCTATCAAATTAAAGTTCTATGTCTCTACTTTTAGACTGGAAAGTTTCATGGTCATTGGATAACATTTGATTACTCAAAAACTCATCACCATAACACTGCCTCCAAAAAACGGAATACACAGCATTTACCCTTTAACTTCTAAAATTTCTAAATTCATGTACAAGTATCCAAAATTCATGAACACTTGTATACCCACACAATTTTGCCTCCTAAAGCCAATGGAAGCATCAAAATCATCAAATTATCACTATTTCTCCACGTCACAGTACAGGGCAGAAATGAGATTATCCGAAAAAGTTTGTTGTTTCTTCGATTTCTCTTGCCTAATCACTTCCTTACTACTCATAATCAAGTGATTAGCTATTTAAATACTCATTATACATGATTTAGCCATTCAAAACACCAATTTAAATCAATATGAATAATATCAAACTTCCTCTATACTCATCCAAACGACAAACCAATCGGTTAAAAAGGAAGCTTACGCTTACCTCTACCCGTTTCCACAAACGGTTCGGAATTCCGGCAACACCCCGACAAGGGAGACGACACCAAACACCTCCAAATGAAAATCCGAAACCGTAGGAATGAAGATCTCGATGAGTAGAAGAAATTTCCTAAAGGGTACTTCGAGAGAGGGTGCCGTTTCGGCAGTGTTTCGGAGAAAAATATTTTTCTCTTTCCTCTTTCTCCATATCCTTCTCTCTCTTTCTTCTGGTTTTTCCCCGTGAAATCTGAGCAAGAAGATGAGGATTTAATGGATATATGATCAGATATTTTCATCTGCCACGTGTCAGAAGCTCATTGGCCCAGATATTGAATTTTCGCACAAAATACCCAAATTCTGCAGATTTTTCATTAACTTTGAAAATTCATATCTAATTGTAAAAATGTCCAATTGGAGTGATTCCAAAGGATATATGACCCTTATTGAGTCTAGTTTTGAGGAAAAATATAAACTTTGGCCAATTGGAATCTCAAACTTCCCAGAATTTTAATCTTTGGATGCTGCCCCAGAAAATAATTAATTTCGCTGGGCTAACTTCAAAAATTCATTTCTCTTTGTGTACAACTCCAAATAACTTATATGACCTATCAAATTAAAGCTTGATAAGTCTACTTTCATGCTGGAAAGTTTCATAATTTTTCAATATCATTTACCCATCAAAAGACGTCACACAATCACCACTGCCACACCGGGAATTTCACCGGTGGCAAAATTACTTTGTGTTTCACTTTACTATATTATGTGTGACTTCCAATCACTTCATTTGTTATTCCCCGAGCTCTTTAGCTCACCAATATAATTCATTTTAAATATCTAAGGATACAAAAGAATTTTGGAGAATTTAAACATCCTCATTGGGACATTTGCTAAGCCGGGCTTAGCAGTCCACTTGATCCAGGCTTAATCTTATGCCTCTAGTCCCAAAATTCGGGATATTACAAAAGTAACATTGATACATTTGTCAGAGCACGATCAACGGAAAACACTGCAGCATCTGTTAGAGAACACGATGGGTTTCAATAGTCAAATATCCAAATACACTCAACGGTCAGAAGAAGCAATGCACTCTAACGGACAAATGCTACCAACGGTTCTTAACACATCTCCTATATAAACCGAAGCATTCAAAGAAGAAGATGAGATTATGCAACAGCGACCAAACACCCAGACACAGCGAATAGAGACATGAAAACACAAGCATCCTGAGTCTTCCGTCTCTCACACTCTCTGCTCTTCTCTATTTTATATATAATGTATATTTAAGAGAGTGAATATTTGTATTGTACTTTAGTAAGCATTTCATCTACTCTGTGAGAGAGTCTATAAACACTTCATCTATATGTCTGTATTGATCTCAAGGTAGAGGGACCTTGAGAGGGTTGAATTCCTTACGGGAAAGCTGTTGTCGGTTAGACTTTGTGTTCGTAAGACTTACAAAGTGCAAGCAGTAGAGAACGTTGTTGCTCGTAAGACTTATAGTGGTGTAAGCAGGAGAGAACGTTGCTGCTCGTAAGACTTGCATGGGTAAGCAGGAGAGAAAGGTTTTTGGGATTGCTTTACTCAACTTACCGTAAGAGGGTGTAAACCTTACAGTGTGTAAGGGGGAGTAACTTTGTAAGAGATTTATAGCGGCTGTTCTTGTGCCTGATTAAACAAGAAGATAATAGATTGGAAATCTCAAGAGGAGCCTGGGGACTGGACATAGGTCATCGTGGATTAGACCGAACCAGAATAAATCACAGTTTGCATATTATCTTCCCTAAGCTTTTACATTTCTAGCATATATGATCTATATATCTGTATATGATTTTATAGTTCTATATGAATTGATTTGATAAGTTGTGAAAATATTTTAAAAGATCATACTTTCTTATCGTACACCTAATTCACCCCCCTCTTGGGTGTCAGCCAGGTCTAACAAGATACATATGAATGCATGACATGCTTGCCTACCAAATCTGATGCCAACATAATGACGTGCTGCATGCTCAATGTTATGACATACCAATGGTTATTGCATAAAAGATAATAGAGCTTCAACCAATCAAATATGATCCACACAAACAGGCAAAGAAGTCACATAATCAATGCATAAACATACATATCACACACATGCAGGCAAGGTAAATTCACTACCTGTCGGACTTCACGTCCGTCCTCAATCCTTCGTCTTTGCTCCGGTTTGGACACGTCTATTCATCGATTCCTAGAATTCCCAAACATAGCATACATGAGTCATTACTCATCTTTATAACATTCTAGACTCGTATTACTTGATAACTTAGCCAATTACGCTAAATTACCAAAATGCCCCCGGAAGCCTGGCAGACTGTACTTTTACAGAAATGATGACATGGGTCAATCCTACACAATTTCACGTGTAGAATTCATTTATGACTTCATATTACTCAAATTCACTCCTGAATGACGAAAATACCCTTGACAACCCTTATTAAGAGCATGAGGGTAATTTGGTCATTTCACCCTCTAAGCCTTTTCTCACTTCTTCATTAATATGAACCCTATAAAATTTGCTCTTCTGAACTCAATGGAATCATCCAATCAATGAAATTCTAACTCTTTGCTCATGCCACACCTCAGGAAGCTAATATAGAGTTCTCAGAAGAGTGTCGGTTCCTCCCTTTCTTTGACTTAATACTTTCCTTTCTACTTCTTATTACATGATTAGCCATTTAGACATCCATTGGACATCATTTTGGCCTCTAAAATACTGATAGAATGAGAGATAAACAGTATCCTACTCTCAAAATACTCATCCAAACGACAAACCAAAATGGTAGAAAGGAAGCTTACGCTTACCTCTACGCCTTTCTGAATTCGGTTCGGAATTCCGGCGATGCTCTGGCCGGTGAGATGGCACCAACCATCTCCAAAAGAGAATCTGAAACCATACAATTAAAGCTCAGGATGAGTAGAAGAATGTTTGTACTGGGTACTTGGAGAGAAGACGTCGTTTCAGTCGAGTTCTAGCAAATTATAGTTTTCTCTCTCTTCTCATTCTCTCGTTCTCGCGTCCGTTCTCTTTCTTTCTTTCTCGTTCTCATTTGTTCTCATCTGTTTCTCTTTCCTTTCCCTTTTAATTTGACCGCAAGAAAGAATGAGAATTTATGATGAAGGATGATGATTATTTAAAATCATCCAGGTGACCGTTACTCAATTACTCCACCTATCTCATTTCTTGCACAACAAGTTTCCTTTCTCTTTTTCTTCATCATTCCATCAATATTAATGAGAAATAAGAGAGTATAATTCATTCTCAAATTATTCTATTACACCACCTCAAGTGGTCAACCGAAGCCTTAAGCTTCTCCACTTATGACTTTACTTGCTAATAATTAACCCGCTTGGCTTCTTAATTATCAAGTAGTCATTTCCCTCCTTTTAATTCACATTTAACTCAAATCATAAGGAATATTAGGAAAAACCATCATTTCTCAACTTTTAGAAAAATTACCATTTTGCCCTTACCCTTTTATTTCCTTTTTAATATCCAAAGATATTAAGGAATTTTGGAAAAATATATCATTCCTTACTTGGACATTTGCTAAACCCGGGTTTAGCAGTCCACTTAATCCAGGCTAAACCTCAAGCATTTAATCCCAAAATTCGGGGTATTACACTATTCATAAAATCGTGCCAATTTAATGACATTTTCATGCATGCTCATGTTACAACATACCCATGGCCATAATATAATATAACAAGGCATTAATCAATCAAGCAGTCATATACAACAATTCAAACACATACATATCACATATATGCAGGCAAGGTAAGTTCACTACCTGTCGGACTTCACGTCCGTCCTCAATCCTTCATCTTTGCTATGGTTTTGGGCACGTCCATTCGTCGAGTCCTAAAATTCCAAATACAATAAATGAGTCACTACTCATCCATATAACATTATAGACTCATTTTCAGTTGATAACCAATTACACTAAATCACCAAAATGCCCCCGGAAGCCTGGCCCAACTGTACTTTTACAGAAATTATGACATGGGCCAATCCTACACAATTTCACATGTAGAATCCGTTTATGACTTTATATTAGTCAAATTAAGGCCTGAATAATGGAAATACCCCTTAGCAGCCCCTATTTAGAGCTATAAGGGTAATTTAGTCATTTCAGCCTCTAGGCATTTTCTCACTTCGTCATCAACATGAACCCTACACAATTTTCTCTTCAGAACTCAATGGAATCATCTAATTAATGAAATTCCAACTCATGGCTCACGCCCCATGCATGACAGCCAATATAGAGTTCTCAGAAGAGTTGTGTCGGTTCCTCCCTTTCTTAGGCTTAATACCCTTCTTTCTACTTCTAATTACATGTTTAGACATACATTGGACATCGTTTTGGCCTCTAAAACACTAATTGAATAAGAGATGAACAGTACCCAACTCCCATAATACTCATCCAAATGACAAAACCGAAATGGTAAGAAGGATGCTTACGCTTACCTCTACACTTTTATGAATTTGGTTCAGAATTCCGCCGACGCTCTGGCCGGTGAGACGACACCTACCATCTACAAATGAGAATCTGAAACCATAGAATCGAAGCTCAGGATGAGTAAAAGAATGTTTGTACTGGGTACTTTGAGAGAAAATGTTGTTATGGTAGAGTTTCCGCGAATCACAACTTTCTCTCTCTCCTCTCTCTCTCTTCTGCGTTCTCGTTCTTTCTCCATTCTCTCTCTCTTTCTCACGTTTTCTGATTCTTTTTGCTTCTCTTTTCTATTTTAATCTGAACGCAGGAAAGAATGAGAATAAATGATGAAGGATGATGATTAATTAAAATCACCAAGTGGCTTACCGCCAATTGATCCAATTGTCTCATTACTTGTATAATAAGTTTCATTTCTCCTTTCCTTCATCATTCCACTAATATTAATGAGAAATAAGATAGTGTAATTCACTCTCAACCCATCCCATTATACCACCTTAACTGGTTGACCAAAGCCTTGAGCTTTTGGCTCTTTGACTTTGCTTGATAATAATTTACCCATATAGGATTATTAATTATCAAGTATTCATTTCCCTCCTCTTAATTCCCATTCAACTCAAATCATAGGGAATATTAGGGAAAAACCATCATTTCTCATCTTACGGTAAAATTACCATTTTGCCCTTACGTATTACAATTTATCGTAATAAACCATTTCTTATCCCTTTTCATTATTTCCCTTCACACTTGACTAGTTTGGGGATCAATAATAGGGAAATAATGGCTGCTAGCCATTCGTTGGTCAAATAACCATTTTACCCATACGTTTAATAATATCCCCTTTAATATCCAAAGATATAAAGGAATTTTGAGAAATAATACCATGCCTTGCCAGGACATTAGCTGAACCAGGGTCTAGCAGGTTACTTAATCCAGGCTTATTCTCAAGCCTATTATCCCAAAATTCAGGATATTACAGATGTATCTATATAAATGAATGCAGTTTAAGCAAAGATCCGAACCGCTCTAATGAAATGAAGATAATAGCTCTAATTCCAGTATAAAAGAAAGTGATTCGTTTGCGTATACTCTGATATAGTGGAATTAAGAGCCAATAATATATTAGCAACGTAGTGAATCTTGTGGGAAAACATTTTAAGTATTCTACCCTTTGAAAAACTCATCTCAGCCTAGGTTCAAGTTCTTAGTTGAGTTTGGGAGTTTTATGCACTTTGTGATAGTTGGATAGTCCGTGTTTAAATCCTAGTTCCACAATGGATTTTACTAGTCACTTATACTCATTTATGAGTATTGGAGATAAGGTGTCACAACTGATCTGAAGCATGAGCTCCTCAAGATCAAAAAGGCAAAAACGTAAAGGTACAACTCTTTCTTACTCGATTTAAACACCATTGATAAATCCATTTTTGGGATTGGGAAAAATATTAAAGGTTTAATTTCTTCTGTTGTGCCTTTCAATCCCAACATTATTGCCATTCACATATCATTGCATAGAACATGGCAAATAATGTATATTAACAATCATATAGAATATGAGAGATAGAGATACTACCTAGAATCTTTTCTAATTGCCTAGCTAATACTGGTTCTTTAACTTTTGTCCATTTCGAGCAAATGTCAAATCCTATAAGTTAGAATTCATAACGAATGTGTCATTACCTGGTTAGGCATCTTCTAAGACTATTAAGTTAAATGACAATAATTAGGGTCTACTTTAGCTTTTAGCACATGTCCTTATCTTTTGGAATCAAACTTGACTTAATTAACTCTAAACTTTTCAAATCCGTAGGTCAACCCAACTTGACAATTTTGACCCCCAAATTTGAAAATTCATAACTGAATGTAGAAAAATCCAAATAGGGTGATTCAAAGTCTAATGAAAATCTCTTTAATTCCTATTTCAAGGAAAAATACCACTCAGGGTCAGTTATAGGGTCATAACCTTAACAACTCAAGCCAACATCACTTCCTGAAAATACTTTCCAGTGCTTGTGTCTTAACTTCAACAGGGAATAACTCACAATTGACAAGGTCAAATGTCATATATTACCTATCATTAGAAAGCTCAGGATGTCTACTATAACCCTAAAAAATATCATAGCAATTAGGAAATTTTTGACCATTCAAAACCAGCTCACAAATAGATTGCCATGAATCTAGCAGATTCATCAACATCCTTTTGAATTCCAAAATTTGTATTTTAAAACCAATAATCCAAAATTCATGACCACATGCTATCCCTACAAAATTTTAGCCATAAAATCCACTTCTAACATCAAATTCCAGCTGAATCACCATGAAACAGGGTTGGCCAAATCTGAAACCTAAAACACAAATTGTGTTTATGCAACTTTTAACCTTAAAACATGTAATTAACCACCATAAACCATTTATTAACCATATATTCATCATCAATCAGCCATTAAAGACCAAATTTAGCATCTTGGATGAAACCCTAAAGGGTCAAGAACTCCAAAAATACTCAGTAATATAGCAATATATTATACTCATATTGAAGCTTACGAGTACCTCTACGCGTCTATCCAATCGGTTCACAATTTTGTGTTGGGATTGGTAGGCACACAGCGGAAGAATTAAAAATAAAAATTGCAAAAGTTTACCAATCCCAATTGCGGATATATCAATGGCATTTAAATCAAGTTAGAAAGAGTCGTACCTTTTTGAGTTTTTCCTTTTTGATCTTGAGGAGCCAACTACTTAGATAAGCTCCCTCTACTGGTATCCACACGAACAGGACCCAACACCAACAACATGCTAGCGCCTCTAATGCCCCTCTAGGGTTTTCTTACAGCTCTCCATTTTTTCATCATCATTAGAAAACCCTAGCTCTCATCTTTTATAACTAGTCAGGGTTATCTATTTTATGATGGATATTGGATTTTTAAAATTCATCTTAATTAATTTCAAAATCCTTATCATGTCAATTAACACTTAATTGTTTTTATAAGATAATTAAATAAATCTGGTTTAATTAAATCTGTCCAACAATTTTAATTTAACCTATTTATTTAATTAGAATAAAGAGCCAATCGAATTAGATTTAATTTATCTTTATAAATTAAATCTGAGATATTATCATATAATATCTTTATATATATACAATATAATAATATTATCATATAATATAATATTATCATATATTTAATATATATTATCAAATAATATATATTATATATATAATACAATATTATCATATTATCATATAATATAATATTTTCATATAATATATATTATCAAATAATATATATTATATATATATGTATGTATTTCAAAAATACATGTGTACATATAATATTATTAATTTTCTTTTCAAATATATATATATATATATATATATATATACATACATAAAAATATTCACACAACATGTGTGTATATATATATAATTCGTCCACCCTAGATTAAACATTATATTCATTGATTCTTAGACGCATCTTAGATTTAATGAATCTAGACATTATAGCTCGTGTTGGGCTATTCTTATGTGCGACCTTGTAGGCCCATACAAAGTTGGCAGTGGGCCAATCACTATACTAGCCCATAAGTCGTAAGTGGCCTCTAGCAAGACAATATGACTACCCAATTCATATGAGGATCGACAATACGATACAACCTGTCGTATAACTATATCACGTCCCTTTTGTAACATGATATTTCGGTCAAAGATGAGGCATGGAGAATGTCATCCTCTTATTCCTGACCATTACTTTCTCGATCCATGAGTAGTCTGACTATAGAAATGGAAACTCATTTCCATCGTAGTATGGCCATACATTTTTCAGGCTCACTCATTGACATCGAGGGGCCCAGTAATATCTCTCTACTAATATGAGGGACAAATTTCATCTTGATCATTCACATTCCTCTGCATGAAAACCACTAAGCCTGATTGTAGCCTTTATCATCACCCGGTTAAAGGTGACTTTTGACTAAGTCAAAGCTTAGTGACTCTCATATAGGAATCCATGATGATCTCAGGTCAAAGGGCATTGTGACGTGGTTATACATGAGATAAGCTTATGACTTGATCCATGTTGCTTTCTCATAGTGGGTCGGTCCAACACCTTGTACTCCTACAAGTGCCTAAGACTTTGATTCGTATCCTCATACCTTATCAAAGTCATACTGGTCTTATTTCATCTTTGCTCCCACATAGATGACTGACCAGGGACATTTAGGACAATCATTATGATTTATCCAAGGATATAGTTATCACAGTGAACATGCGAATAATGTGAACTAAATGGAGAAATTCATTGAATAACAATTATTCAAAGTACAATGATTGTCCCCTAGGGCACAATTTCCAACATTTTGATAGTACTTCCTCCAAGTAGGTGATACCAAACACCTCAAATCAAAATTCCAAAACCATTTAAATGAAGTTCTTGATGAGTAGAAGAAGTTTAATGAAGGCCTTAGGAGCTAAAAACGCGATTTCGGGCTTTGAATCGACGAAGAACTCAAAAACTTCTCTCCTCTTTCTTTTTTTCTAAATTTTGCATGAATTTTTTGCCATTTTAGGAGCCTTAACTGACCTTATGGAGGAGAGAGAGAGAGGTCTAAATATTTTATTATAATTTTAGCACATGTTAGAAAAGCCGAAGTGCTAAATGCTCCTTTCAGGGAATTATCAAGTAATCGGCAATTCTATATACCATATATTCTTACCTTATATTATAGGGTACCTGATGCACCTCTTAAAATTTGTCCACATTTCCTCTTTAACATAATTAGGCAAATTCAACTATCAAGAAAGAAGGATTCAACCGGCTTCTAGTACCGCAATCAACAAATTGGGTATATGGCCGAACTGGAGACCAGTGGGTTATACTGACTTTTCCACCTTTTATCAGATATCCAATGGTAAATTTTTGCATTTGATTTTATAATCAGGGGAAAATGTCAAAAGATATTTTAATAAAGCTTTATTATTAAAGCTACTTTAATAAAACTACTTTTTGATACAGGGCTGATAGTTTTGGTACACGTGTCCTTCTTTAGGCTGAGTGGTGCCATGTGTCCCCTGAATGCTCTAAGATGGCGCCACCTACCCTTGATCCTTTGGAAACTATCAAGTCTGTACAATGATATGCCTTGGGAAACATCGGGTCTTTGTGTGGGTCCCACGTTGCCATATGGCACCTTCATCCCTTATCCTTCAAAAAACGTAAGGTACATGCACCTGCCCGAAAAATTCTATGTGCACACCTACAGTGACATATTTTATCATAATAATTAGCCACATATGTCTATATCTTTAAAAATGCACCAAATTTGTACATGTATGGTATAAGATAGTGCCACATACCTCAAAAAAATGCCACATATATTGGCATCTTTTATCTAACTACTTATACGCACTGAGCCTCATGTATTCTGGAGACTCGATCTCAAATCATAAGACTGAATCATATAGTCCTATAAAAATTCATTATATCTTTGAAACTCTTACCAAACTGAGCTTAGTAGTCTTCTTGACTTAGGATTATCCTCAAGTCTCTAGACCTAAAATTCAGGATATTACACTATGCTTTCGGAAACCATATCTTGAAGCAGTTTGTTATGATAGAACCTAACATCCATGTGAACTTATGAGACTCTATTTATTGCTCTAAATGATATTCACAAAAGGAATTGTTAAGTAATTATTTTTCTTTCATTGATACTTACATTGAGATGCATATTATGACAACTTTTACATTGATTGGGGTGTAGGAGTTGGTGGAGATGATAGAGCAAATAGAGGGTTGTTTAGCAACTTAAGATAACTCTTGTGGAACCTTCAAGTGTAACATAACAAAGTGGGATCAAGAGGATTGTGAACATAGACTATATATTTAGGTGACAAAGGCGAATAAACTCATTTAATGAAATTGAGTCTAACATAGTTGACATATAAATTTAAGAATTCTATTGTGTATGGTTGAATATGGTTATTTGGTGAGGTATTGGTTGAGAAGAAAATCAAAGTGAAAGACAATATTAAGGAGTTAATTGACTAGATGGAGTTACTAGTGATGCGTTGATGATTAAGACGTCTAAATTGGAGATGCAAAAGGTAGGGATAGTAATCTAGTCTTGAAAGAAAACAATTGTTGAGTTGAATGATCGAGTGATGATTAGGAAAACAAGCTTTTGAATGAGTGAACATTAGATTCAAATTTACAAACATATATCATGCATCAAATATTCACTCGTTTAAATGGATAAGTTGTTCCAATCAACAGCTGGTTATGTAACTCAACAATTTTGTTCTTCAAGTCTATATCATCAGTCCTATATTTCTCATCTTCCATTTTATAGTTATTAATCCTCATCTTATCACTAGTATTTCCACCTAGTCGATTACTTTCTTAATATTGGTTTTTAGTTTGGTTTCCTTCTCAACCAATACCTCCTCACGAGATCATATATTCATACATATAAAATCCAATTATCATACTTGTATATTAACTATTATGCTAGACTTCATTAAATAAGAATCTTCTCCTTTATCACCTCATACTAGAGTAGGTAGAGCTGTGTTTTATATTTGAGGTCTAGAAGGATCAAACTGGATAAGCATGGTAACCTAGCACCCAGTACAAGGGTAGATGCATTCAAATTTAGAGAGGCTTACAAAATGAATCATGCAACAACAACATGCAAATACTAAGCCTAAAAATGCATCCACTAGATCCAAAACTCAAAAAGCATCAAATTCCTTTGAAGGTGGGGAAAATACAAGCAGAAAAAAAAAGAGTAAGCCTTAAAAAAATGCTAGAATTAAGATTCAAATAATATTGGTATGATACACATGTTAGTTATAATTATTGCATTATATATGGCTTGTACTTTAATTTTTAGAGCTTTCGGTTGAATTTATATTGCATCAATTAGCTTTTAGATATAATCTAAAAGGGCTTCTTTTGAAACAAAATAAAACATATTATTTTTTTTAAAAAGAAATTGTCCATGTCTAAAAATTTGGCATTTTTTTAATTATAAATTGATACTTTTTAAGTCCAGTCAATCAAACAAATAATAATGAAAAGTGATTTTTTAGACCGGGTATAAGACCTGTCTAGAAAAAATAGACTTTCTAGACTAGTCGATTCAATACGTAACCTAAATCCGATGTAAATATCTAATTTTAACTAGAAGAAAAGGCCTTCTTTTCTAGTACTGTTTCTTCATCCACCTCATCATCACTCAAATCCCTAATTGCTTCATTAGTCAGAATAGTTGTAGGGTTTACTTCTATAAGGATAGGAACATTACCAAATGGTAGGAAAGACTCCTCATTTCTCTTTTACAGTTGATCCACTTCATGTGATTGAATGAATGCACTTGTTTAAGTCATTGGAGGTTGGGTTCTCTCCATATGTGAATTGGTATATAGCTCTTGAGTTTGGGCTCCTTCTTCCTACTTTTGTAGGTCTTGAGTAGTTATTTGGTTATTTTTTTGATTTACTATTATTGCTATAATTAGATATTCACATTATGATTAATTGCATTGGACCTTAAATGTTATCCTGAATCTTTTAATTGAATTTTAGTAGTAGACGACTAGAGGCGGCTTAGGATTTATTTTTTAGATATTTGAATTACAGAGTTGTGACCTAATATTTTATGATAGAACTTGCCATGTTGATTTTATGTGTGAATTGAGAGCCATAGGCCCGGAGCAGAGCTCTTGTGGTTATTATATCCGTCACAAGGGTTTGTGTACTGCCTTTATTGTATGTGGCTAGATGAGACATTATAATTAACCATGGTAGGCCGTGTTCATGTTAGTTTCTTTTCTACAATGGTTAAGATTTAAAAAAGTGATGTCACACATTTATAACATCAATATTCTCGAAGTAGGTTGTTTCTTTTCTACTGAGGTTATTCATAAAAAATTTTAAAAATCTCACGCTAAGAATAGGAAAGGTAAGAGAGGGTCTTTCAAAAATCAAGGTCTCAAAGATGAATATTCAGTCCTAGAAATCTACAAAATCATTAAATTACTAAAAAAGGGAAAAAGCTCAAAGATAACTCCTATTGAAGATTAAGAACTTAAGCTACAAGATCCATCCTTATGAAAGAAGACTAGCAATACATGGTAATGGAAGAAAGAATAAAGTAGAGGAAGCGAGAAGATGATGGTGTGTGGCATGATCCTTAGTCATGTTAATGATAAAGAGGTGTGTTGTTCATGTAGGGTAATGATTTGAATTTGATTTTTAGGTATGAAGGTGTGTTCTTCATGTTTGATGTTTGATTCTTTTTTTCTAATATAAATGGAATTGATCAATTTTAATTTACCTTATTGAATTATTAATAGGTTATTTAATGAAGATAATTTGTTAACATAATTCTTAATTCTTATGATGACACATGGTAACAAAAGGTGCAAGCTTGGTGTAGATGGTACCTTCTGTAACTTGTTGGGGGGAAGAAACCATGTGCAATGACCTATATACACTTCAGTAAATTATGTGGCACCATCCTTAGCTTGGTGAAGAAGAAGGCTTTTTGAAATCACCAAATATACTTTATTAAACCTCAAGTGGCACCATTTACCTTGTTTTGGGCTATAGATGACATGCAATTGGGCTTAAGGGTTGTAAGACCTTTTTTAAGGGTGCATATGATGGGTTGACATAAATAGCTCTAACCATGGTATAAGATGGTTCAACTGAAGTCTTAAGGCCCTAAACTAAGTTTAGTCGGCGTCCATCATCAATCTATGTCTAGCAGCATCTAGGCCTTTTGCCAACATTTTCAGCCTTAGCCTAGAAAATCCTTTAAGATATCCATGAGTCAAAGAACTTTTCATATGCATAGATCAATCCAATTAAAGGAAATTATAAAATATAACAAATAAGCCCTTTAATTGATTATATCATGTAATCATTTTTATTTTTATTTCTTTATAATCGCTACAATTATATCCTAGTATTATCACAAAGACCCATAGCATAGATATAAAATTATATAATAAAATAGATCACATGAACACTTATTAAAAATGTCCTACTAGAAAATATTCCTTAGGGTTGTGATAGAAGACTCTTGTTGCTGAAAGAATTTCTTGTTGATGCAGATAAATTTCCAAGTTCGTTTTTCATGTTAGAATGTCTTTACCATGTTAGATGATCAATCCCAAAGCATTTCTAAGATAGTTAATTAGAAAGAATTGAGGCACAGTATATCCACGATTACAGAATCGTTGATATATGATGGTTATTATCAACCATAAATCACAGTCCCAATATGTCATATATGCAGGCTCTCTATATGCTTGTCTAAGATACATAATGGTTGTGAACCATGATTTATTAATTATCTACTAAAATAGTTCTAATATAATATATATTGAGGCTTAGTGAGGCCATGATATGAGCAATGCCTATAATAATAAGTAATAGGTACACGTAAACAACCTTCACAATATTTGGTATGCTTGCATAATACATAATGATCTCGCATTAAAAACCGTTATATATGTAGTAACATAAACAATAGTTCTTTCAAAAAAACCATTGTATATTTATAGTAATACTAGCATCTTTATTTAAACAATTGTTATTTTTCTTTGACATGAATAACTGTTGTTATGTAACAACCGTGATGTAGTAAATCTATTTTTTTAGAAAGGGGGGTTCTACTTTTGATATCTTCCTTGCATATGCACTTATACATAATGAATCAGAATATGTATTTAGAGTCTTTCTTATACACAACAATACGGAAAATTAGAATATATTTACAATAATTCATGTACATATATACACCATTAAAGCCAAAAGTTTAAAACAAAAAAATAAGTATATATAAATTTATAGTTATTCATAGCAGGTTTCTCTGTCCTACTAAAGTTGCAGAGATGTTACCAACTCCTTAGCCCCTTCTCTGCTTGTGATGGGCTAAACATCGTGCAAGAGGCATCAAAATATTGCACACAAAAGGAAACAATAGATGAAGTTAGATATGGTAATATATAGCTGACCAAATGTATATATAAATGAAATGAGCATATAATATACCTTATTAGGATCAATGTTATCGAGATCATGCGTGATTATATCCTTTATGAACCTCATCATGCAGTACCCACAATTATTGTTGTTTTCTAGTTGTTGTAGCACTATAAAGAAATGAGAAGAAAAATGTGTCATTCAGTTATATATAAACTATGTGTGTGCTTCATTTGATTATTATAATCAATGGTGAATAATATATATACCTCTGGTATCGGCCATTGGAAGGCATTTCAAAAGTGGCTATTGGTGATGTTGCAACTAGTGCATTTAAGATTATTTTATGCTATGTACTTGTATACTGCTATGAGAAGATTCAATAATATATATATATATAAACATACAAGCTAAACTGAATTATACAAGATGATAAATGGATAACTTGTTGAATATCTCCTGCATGAATGGTCTCTTTACTGGATCCTTACCAAGAGAGTCATAGTACTAAATCTTTTTGCATGGATTTCGTACTATGAGCATCCAATCCCCACCAAGATCACACCATTAGGACAATTACAAAATAAATAAAAAATAATTTAAGAAAATTTAATGATGTACCTACCCTTGAATGTAAGGTGCCAATAAGTAAGTGCCCTTTTTGTCTATCACGCTCCTAATGAAGTTATCTGTTAGGCCATTCACTTGAGATTACTTCACATCTTCCTTTATGTTCTCACCCTACTTCTTGACATTGTTAAGGCGGATGGACTTGATCTTACCATAGAGGTCACAGGGGAGGATATAAGTATGGTATAGGTACCTAAAATGCCGAAACTAACATATCAAAATATAAATAAAGTTCTAAGTAGGTAACTATTTAATCATAGTTGAAGAAATACCTGATAAAGAAGTTGATAGTATTTGTCCTTCCCATCTCCTTATTCAGGACATTAACAATAATCTCTCGACCTACAAATTCTTTTTGCCACAGTTTTTCGAAGACCTCTAGCTCAAAGTGGATCATTAAAACTCTAGCTCTAGCTTAGAAGTGAAGAACTTTTTAGCAAATTCAATGAGGGACATCCAAGTAGATTGACCATCGGCATATTTTATGAAATATGACTTATGCTCGGATTGATCATTGAGTGTCATATGCTTTCTCTTAGATTAAGTAGGGGGCTTAGACTGAGGGCAGCATTAGGCTAAAGGTGGACTTGATGGGCAGCTTCTTTTGAGTGGTAGACTTGTATACCTTGTATACCTGAAGTACATGGCCAGGACAAGGCAATAAAGCTGTTGATAGCCTTTCTCACTATTTTTTGCCTTTATGGTGGTCACAGGGAGCTGATAGCTAAGGTGTACGTTAGTATTGAGCACTACCTTCATATGCTCATGAGGCATAGGCTCATTATGAATCATGTTATCCTCAGGGAAAATGTACATGTGTCCGGTTACAACTGTATGGCGTATAGGGCTATTAGAGAAACATTTAACGTCTGCTACTACTTGAGGTAAATCATGAGGGGGGAATGTGCAGCTGCCTTTAGTACTTAGGCTGCTATTTTCCCCTTGCAGCTTCATACTATGCTCCTTCATCTACTCTTGTATTAGAAACTAAATTTTTTTTGCATTTCATCGTACTATTTCTTGAGCTTTTCAATTTGCTTATCCTTCTTGGCTAATATGTCCTCATCCGCAAAAAGGAAGCCCTGTGTAGTAACTTCTAGGGACATGGTTTACTGTGTATTTAATAATAATGTTAATATTGATAGTTCATTGAAAGACATTACTTCTATAAATTGGGTAGTAATATTAATACTTACCATTTCATTGACAACCTCCTTTACATGATCGTCAAAAGAGCCATCTTTATTTTGCCTCACTTTTTACCAAAGTTCATAACAAGGAGGTCTAATACCTTCCCTACTCTAAGCGGATAACTCTTGAGCAATGCGATAATACCCTTTTCACCCCTACCCTATGGGGATATTTATTATTCTTCACTATTTCCTTATTCGCCTAGCTTATTTTCTATGAAAATGCACAACAGTCCAGTTAATATTAAACAGATACATGCAAGCCTTATGAATTGTGTAATACCCCATTTTTCACCAATACACTTATGTGTGTATTTGATGTATATTTAATGGAGTAAGATGGTGAAAAATGATGAGAATGTAATTATGTGAATTTATAGAAAATATTACAATTGCCGGTTATGCAAAAATTGGCAAAATAAGGGTATAAGAGACTAGTAAAGGCCCAATATGGTAACCAAAATTTATAAAATTTAATGATATGATTAATGGCCTCATTTAAGTTTCAAAATAGGGTTTAGCTGAAGAAATGGGCAGAAAATGATTTATTCCGGTAAATCATTAAATGTAGGGGCAAAACGGTAATTTTGCCGAAAAGTGAAAAAAAATATTTTTCCTCCAATTCCCAATGATTTGAGCTAAATGGGAATTACAAAGAGCAAAATGACTAATTGATCATCAATGGACTAATTTTGGTGAATTATGGTAAAAATGGTCAAATAGTCAAAAAGTCAATTACTTGGTCAACAAGTTACATATTGACCCAATGGGATAATTGGAGAATTGGATTTCCCCTTGTATTTCTCATGTGTTTCTCGGTAGATATGAAGCATGGAGAGGGAAATGGAATTAATTGAGAATAATTACATTATGGACCAATGAGAGCATGACACATGGCATGACCAATTTAAGTCCCTAATATATGATCAATTCTCATCCACCAGCTGCTCATTCATGCATGAATTAAATCAGAAAGAGTGAGGAAGGGTTGGAGAATGAGAACTTGACAGAAGGAGGAGCTAGAGATTTCCAAAGATCAAGATAAGGGACTGGCTACCTTGTGATTTAAGGCATTAACTCCTTGTATGATCTCTTCTCCTCATCTCCCTACCATTAATCTCCATGATGAACAGCTGAATCAACCATGGAAGGAGAGAGAAAGAAAATGTCCAGGAGAGAGAAAGTGAAGAAAATCAAGAGGTAACTTCCAAAACTTGTTCCTCTTGCTTGATTAAGGTTAGTAGAGTTGTTTTTGGCTTGATTATGGTTCATTTAGTACAAGATAATTCAAGAAAGGCAAAGAGACCTTAATATGTAAGTGTCTCCAAATCAAGTCCAATGAATTTCTAACTAGTTAATATATTGGTTATAAGTATAAAGGAGGTGATTGGGCCAAAGAAAACGAGAATCCGACACAACTTTTCTGGGAATTTATTTTCCCTTCCCTGTGTTGGACGTGATGAATGAATGGGAATTTGACCAATTCGATGCTTCCATTGGATTCAGGAGGCCGAATTATGTAGGGTCTATATTGACCCCGAAGTGAGAAAAGGCCCAGAGAGCGAAATGACAAAATTGCCCTTTCTAAGCCTTATTTGAGGTCTGTCAAGGGTATTTTTATCATTTGGACTTGATTTTGGCCAATTCGAGGTTGGAAAGGGATTCTACACACGAAAATGTGTAGGAATGGTCTAAATCCTGATTTTGAGAAAATACTGATGATAAGGACCTAAGGGGTAATTTGGTAATTTGGCACCAATAGGCTAAATTTACCAATGTAATGAGTTTAGAAGAATGTATAAATGAGTAATAATCCCTTTGGTGATGTTTGGCGATTTCATGACTTGACAACCGATCTGGCCTCAGCAGTTGCCCGAGCTTGTATCCGGTGGGAAGTTGCGTAGAGTAGCAACCAAGTAGTAACCATCTTCATATAATATAGCATACATATGTGTGATGTGTTATCATCAAACGTCTAACATGTTTAGATTATGTGGAGTAATCATCCGGGGCCTATCTTTGTGCGGGTACCCCTCGGGGCCAAGTCCTTGTCTAGCGCTAGCATGGTTTGTGAATTGCATGAAATGGCACTAAATAATGTTATGATGATTTGATTGATGATTGTATGATGAGCATGCTATATATGTGTTATCTTGTATGTTGTATGTGTTACTACTGAGATTCTCATGAATCTCATTCTTTTCCCAAACAAATCTCCAATACAGGGAGGGAGCTCGTGGGGCAAAGAGAAAGTAAAGGATGATGAGTCGAGGCCAAGCAGCGGAAGAAATTAGGCTAGGTTGTCAAGCTTTTGTGATGTATTTTAAGAACCTTATGAGTATTTTGAGTTGTAATATGAATTGTGTATGAATGTGTTCATATGTGAATATGTTTATCCAGCAGAGGCATTATATGGAGTTTCTAGCATTTTCCGCACTCTGATGTTTATAGTCGGTGAGTATTAGCTAATTAGTACTCTACCGTAGTGTTGGGAAATAAGGCATCACAAATTGTGAATAATAGTTACCTTGAATTCCTCCTGGCAACATGTAAGGATAAATTCTCTCTAATCTGGCTATTTGAACATGGACAAAAGTTCTTTTGAAACTGTCATCTTATCAGCCTTTTTCTAGATTATGCAAATACACCTTCCTCAATACATGAAAGAATGTGTATAGTGCATGCCTAGCCGAGGACAGATTTCTTCCAAGTGGTGTCTATATCATATGCTGGTTGTAAAGCATACAATTTAATTTAACATTTTTACAAGTAAATAGCAAGCAATTAGCATGAATATATATCTTACTGTGAGATTATGCCAAATAATGTGTGTGTACTCTTTCTTCCCCTTACCCTAGCGACTCAATGTAATACAAACGTTAGCCCTTGCCATTAAGCTGATATGGATGATGAAGTGTGATGGTTTAAGAACTTGAACTTCATCATTCCATACCATATGGAATTTTCTCCCCTCAGACTTGGTTCATGCACAAATGTTAAGGCACAGCTGCCCCTCCTTACAATATCATTTCCTCTTGCTATCACCTTTTCCCAGGTCATGTTTATATTTTCATTAGGGGATTATTAGTGCCGAAGCTATTAGAACTAGCCATTTTTATTAGAAAACATAACTCATTCAGTCAACCAGAGGGAATAAAACAATGGGTTTTCCAAAAAATGATGCTTGGCTAAGGTCAAAACCTAGCTAGGCAAGACAAAATGAAAAATGGATAATGCATAATACAAAATGGAGAATGCGAAATAGAGAAGAGAAATCATAACTACAAATAAAGAGAATAGAGCACATGAAGGAATGCAACCTAACTAAGGTTTTAAAATGAAAAAGCAAGTTAGGGCAAGTGAAGCAACTCGCTTGGTTATCTCTCAGAAGTTTAATGAAAGTAGTGGAGATTGTGGTTTGACTAAGAATGACAATCAATGGTTAGAAAAGTCAACCATAGTTGTTGGGATTTGAGGATGGTGGGCAACGTTCGACCAAAGACAAGTGTGTTAAATGTAGTAACTTGAGAATGTAAAAAGGCCCGAGATAGCAAGTGTTTTAAAAGATATGATGAAAATTAATCACAGTTATAATTTTAAAACTGTTATAAAAGGTAGCCTTTTCTTGTGGTTCTTAATTTACAACCATAATGATTCTATGAATGAAAGGTTATGGTTTTACTTTACAATAATTAGGTTTTAAAAATGGTGATTGTTTTTTCTTAATAATTGTTAGGTGTTTGACATGGTATTCTAAAAAGCTAAGTGACAGTTTTTACTCAATAACCATTATGTATTTGACATTTTTTTCAAATAATTTTAGAGGTTGATTATTCAACCACATATTAAACAAACAAAAAAGCAATGTAAATAAAAAAATAGAAAATAAAAAGTTATGGAGATGAAGGATATGCTACGTCATCAAATTCTTCCTTCTCTAGTAATTTGTCCACCATCTTGTTCAGAGAACAAACAAGAGAGGTTAGTTCCTTCAAGCACTAATCTTTGTATCCTTGCTCCCTCATGAAAACCTCGACTATATGTTGGAGCTCATAGTTCATGTGGATAAGCCATTTAATGCTTATTAGTAGAGGAAGATCATCTTTTGATTTTACCCCAGGTATGTAGATCAAAAGATGATGAACTAGAAGATCTCTTACATTTATCCATGATATTGATGAAGAACAAAAGTCAGTAGCTGGATATGAGAATTTGAAATAGAAGTGGAGAAGTAGAGTTCAAGTTTTTGAGGTTTAAATAGAAAGGGTTTCGTGTATTATCATAACTGTAGAACATGTCCTTCAGTATTAAAGATAATTTCTTCTTGAATTTAAATAGAAGTAGAATGGAAAGGAGTCCTGGGTTATTGAGTAAAATCTGTTCTTTGGAATAGAAAGGGTTATAGATAGAGTCGAATGTGTCCATGTAAATTGCTAACATAAGTAACGCTTATTTGCTAATAACCGTGAAGTATCCATTTTTATTTTAATTTTTAGGATTCTTTGTCCTAATAATTAATCTTTTTTAATATTTAAAAAACAAAAGTAGTATTTTTCATTCATTACCACCACTGTTGTCCTTCTACTCCTTCCTCTTCTCCTTGCTGGACACATCAACAACATTAGAGGAAGAAGATAAAGAGTCTGACTGAAAGTGATCATATACAACCTCATTGTGATAAAGGATGATGTTTCAACTTCCTATTCAAACTGTTGGCATGTGTAGCGACTCGCCTTGTAAAGCGGTCAAAGCTAGCCAATGTTTGCAATAGAGCCTCCATTTAATGAGGACGTAGAAGAGGAAGGGGAAGGGGAGGAGCTTGTGGAGGTAGTTGTGATGGTAGAGGAGGCGGTGGAGGAGTAGGAGGTGTAAGACCCATTTTACATACCCCTTTATTACATACACAGAAGCGTTATTCTTGAATTACTTAGGGGTTAACTACTTCTTCAAGACTCGTTAGCCGTTATTCTTACTAGATTCATATATTAGAGTTAGTTCTTATTCTGGTTCTTATCCTTAGTTTCAGTGATTCAGCAATCCCGATTAGGGCTTCAATTCTAATTCATGTATTCATTCAATTCTTTATCAAGTATAAATAATTTACACATAGTAAAAGAAATATTCTTTCTTCTTTAATTCTTCATCTTCTTTCCTTCTTGTTTATCTTTAAGCATTTATTCTATCTCGTATTCATGTACCTATATGGTTGGTGGGGGAGGGTGAGGTTCAGGAGAATTTGAGTAGCAAACGATACTAACAATGCATGAAAGATGAATGCTAGTACATGATATTCTTGCCTTACATAGGCTCATGGTCATATAATGACATTTCTACATGCTCAATATTTCGTGCAGCATATCTATGGCCACAGTATAAATGAAACAGAGCTTCATTCATTCATTCATGCTTCACATAATCAAGTAAAGCAATACCATACATCAATGCACAACATATATATCAAATACATGCAAGTTAAGTAAGTTTACTACCTTTTGGACTAATGTCTTTCTTCTTGTCCCTTTTTCTTCCAACCATTGTAGCATCTTGGAAATTCTTCCATTCTTCTTCTTTCTTGACTTCTCATGGCCTTAGATATATATAATCATATACTTAGTTCCATGATAAATAAATTCTTAATGGACTAAATTAGTCCCGTATACTTACTTTCACCCTTGGAGTTCATACTAATTACATTTAGCCCTTTCTTTCTTAAATTCGCATGGTAGCAAAAAGCTACCAGCATTTTGATCAAACTTTGAAAATTTATAACTAATTCTATAGAACTCAATTTTAGGCAATTAAAATTCTTATTCAAATATATTTGAGTCTATTTTATAATAAAAATATTACTTAGAGCCAATTATAGCCATAGAATTCCAGAACTATAACTACAGCCTCACTGCCATAAAATTCATTCCAGATTCAATACCTAAATTCAAAAATTAATAATTCTTAATGTACTGGTCCAAATGTCACAAATGACCTATAAAATTAAATCTTGACAAGTATAATTTAATTCTGGAAAATATCTTGGCCATTGGACAACATTATATTACCCAAAAACACAACACATTCAGACTACCACTCAATAAACCCGAATTGGCAGCATTATTCCAATTTTTGGATTTCAAATCCATCCTTTCTAAAATCATACCAAAAACCTATTCCTACAAAATTTTTCCCAAGGGATACATTGGAAACCTCAAAAATAGCAATATCATACTCCTTCTTCATGCCCTGTTCTGACTGAAAATTAGGGAACCAAGCAACAATTCACAATTTATTTACTAAACTAGGTTTATATGTTTCATAAACATCATATAACCATATATATATATGACCAAATCATGATGAAACCCTAAAAACCCTTAGTGGCCAAAATCAGGGACGCAAGAAAAAGTCCACATATATCCACCAAATTTCATAATACATATGTCAAATTAAAGCCTAAGCTCACCTTTTTCACTTCTAGGGCTTGTTCTTGATTTCTCTAACTTTGGCACATTGTAGACAACACAAAACACCTCTATTCAAGAAACTAAAACTATAGAAATAAAGCTCTTAATGAGAAAAACAATATTTATGAAGACCTCAAGAGCTAGAAATGTGATTTAAAGGGTGAAAATTGGTCTATAACACCTTACCTTGCTCTTTCTCTTTCCTTTTCTTTTTCCACTTCTTTTTCTTCACTTGGCCGTCACTTTTGGAGTGAGATGAGAGAGTGGTGTTCTGACATATTTAATCCTCACCTCTTTAATATACTTGTCCAAAATTTAAGAGAAAGTTGGGAGAAATGGATGAGGTGTCAACATGCCATGGTTTTTTGAAAAGTTTGTGGTTAATTGTTCAACTATGGTTTGGTTAGGTGAGTTGCTAGTTTCTCTTTCCCTCTTTGGCTTGTCTTGGCCAAAATTCACACTCAACATGAAGAGAAATATGTTAACCAAAGTGTTCTTGAAATCTTTCTTTTGATCAAACTTTCTAAGTTGTAACCAATTACAAGGCTTGTTGATTTTTCTTCTTCTCTTCTTCCTTTCTTTTTGGCTTGGTCAATGGACATAAAGTTGCTTCAAGTCTTATTCTCTTTCTTTCCCTTAGTCTTGATTGAAATGCTTCATAAAAAATGAAGGAGAAATTTTGATCAAATGCCTTTTGGTATATAAGTTCAAGTTGACCAAAGTTCTCTTACAAAGTACTTTGAAACTTTGACCAAACTTTTTATTTCTCCAATTTTTCCCTCTTGGATGTTTTTAATATCATGAGGGGAGGGAGTTAATTTTCTTTTTCAGCCTCATGATTACTCTTGCTTTTGAAGGACAAATCTTAGCCCTTCATTTTGTCTTCTAATTTTAACCTCAAGATTAGGTGACAATTATCTCTTTTACCCTTGATTATGGGAATATTATTTCTTGTGTCATTAGTTCTTTTCTTTCTCTTTATTACTTCTTTCTAGACACCATTTCCCTTTTCCTTTAGATCCGGGTTAGCTTTGACATTCTTTCTAAACTAGACTTAGTATACTTTTTTTAGGCTTATTCTCTAGCCTCTAATCCCAAAATTTGGGGTATTACAAGAGGGGCAGGAGCTTGTGGAGAAGGAGGGTGAGGATGATGAGGAGGAGGAGGGGGAAGAGCTTGTGGAGGAGGAGGAGGGCGAATGGAAAGAGCTCTCTAGTGTAACATACTAAAATATGAACAACAAGAACTACTTGTAAATGTAATTAGTCGGAAGAAAATTCACCGGTGCCAGTGTTGTGTATACGGTGTTATTTTGATAAAGAGGACACTTAGCAAGATCTTATTGGTTGTCATAAAGTAATAATTAAATGAAATAATCTTACTTTGTGTAGGGACCATGAAGGAGGACACCTCGTAGGTGAACCTGGGGAAAATTCCCTGACTTTCCTTTCCCTGAAAAAGTGGACGGTTAGGTGGAGGGAAGAGATAGGGATGGGTCCCATATAAGGGACACATGGCATTATCTTAAGGAAGAAGAGAAAAGGTGCTTTTTACTTTAATGTGTTGGCCGAATAAGAGCGTGACACTTGTTTCCTCTTTTTGACAAAGTTACTTTATCTTTTGAGTTGTCATCACCGGAGGGTGCCAGGTTGCCCTGAGCCGGGGAAATCCATCGGTCTCTGGTCTGGTCACCTGACTAATTTTCCCGAACACTGAACTCAGGAGCTGGGGAAAAATCATTGGGCTCTCACTTTCCCTGACCATTAGGATTGCTCAAGACCTATTTGATTAAAAAAAAAAGGACACGTGTCATTGTTTGGCTAAATCACCGAATATGTGACACCATAAGATTCTGAAACATGTTGGAACACCTTTATGAATCTTTAAACTCCATTATTTCATTTATCATCAGTAAAAATAGGAAGAAATCAGAAAAAAAAAGTTGAGAAATAGTTAGAGGAAAGAGAAAACATGAATAGTGAATGTTCTTGAGTTCAATCCACCGAAACACTACCGAATTAGTGTTTTCTCCCAAAATTTCCTTCAGAAACCTTCTTCTACTCATCCTAAGCTTCATTTCTAAGGTTTCGGATTTTCATTTGGAGGTGTTTGGTTCCATCTCACCGGACAAAGTACTGTCGGATTTCCGAACCGATTGTGGAAACGTATAGAGGTAAGCGTAAGCTTCATTTTTAACCGATTGGTTTGTTGATTAGATGAGTCTTCATGAAGGTTGGGGTACTGTTTATTTTCATCCAAAAGGAATTTTAAAGGATTAATCATGATTTAATCATGTATTTATGGTTAAATGATGATTTATGATGATATTGGACTAAGTTGTTCAACAAAATTCTGTTTTGGTAATTTTGCTGAAAATGGATTCTGTCTTGCCAGTGGGTTTTGGGGCTAAAGCTTTATGATTTTCATGATTTTGATCATTCCATTGAGTTCTACATGAAAAATTATGTAGAAAAGCATGTACTTATAATTTTTGGATAATTATACAAAATTATGGAATTTTTGAAAGTTAGATGACCCTGTTGTTAGACTTGTTTTTCTGGAGCAGATTTGTTGCGATGCGTGTTTCAGTAACCAAATTTTGTCTAAACCTTATAAAACTTTACATGATGAAAGTAGACATCCTGAGGTTTAATTGGATAGGTAATATGATACAATTGGACCAGTGGATTAAGAAATATGATTTTTCAAACTATAAGGTTGATTCTGGAATGGAATCTATGGCAGATTGGGTTTGAAAACTTTTCTGGGATTGGGTGGTTATAATTAGTGCCCTGTAACATTTTTATTTATACTAGGACTTGAATATGTTGGAACAGAACTTAGAACCAAATCATTTGGAGTTTTTTAGAATTAATTATGAATTTTCAACTATTGAAGAAAATTCTGACAGATTTACTCAAACGTGCGAAAATAAAAGATGCAATGGTATTATGTAATTGTAATGAACTTTAAGGGTAAAACTAACCAACTTGATATAGTTGAACCATTTTTGACTTTGATTTTGGGTTAGTACTCTAACCTTAATGACAACCGACTTGAGTATTTGGATTATACAAGTATTGGACAAAATAATAACTTGTCGTCCGTAAATTCCATTTATAGAACCTAATACTGTTCAAAGTTTAAGACCTGCCCGAGCTTAGTGAAATAATTGGATATTGCTCAAGAGAAGCTATCAGGTAGTAACTTTGTCTTTCATATGTTATAAGATACATTGTATGTGTGTGGTTTCATCATGAATTGTCTGGCACATTTTGTTTATGCGGGGTTGTCGCCTGGGGCCTATTGCACGAGTTGACCCTTAGGCCATTGAATTTGTTTGTGATGCACGAGTGAATGACGGGGCCTATTGCACGGGTAACACTCAGAGCCTTGTGATATACCTAGTACTATGATGGTATGAGAACTACATGTTGAATCGAATGATGTTGTGATGATTCTTTTATATGATGAATGTGTAACATGCTCTGTGATTTTATATCTATATGATTGACTACCTGTTACTACTGAGATTCTTTTGAATCTCACTCTTTTTCTATAAACAAATTACAGTATAGGCTGGTAGCTCAAAGGGTAAGATGGTAAATACGGACAGCTAGAGGATAAAGCTGAAAGATTTACTTTCTCTGTTGGTTGTCTGTTTGGATATTTTGGACATGTATATATTGTATAAATCGGTAACTGTGACAATAGTATAGTGGTTGAACTGATAGTACTTGTAGCCAGGTAAATGGATGGTAATGTAATAAAGAGATAACTTAGTTACATAACACTTCTTAATCGTTAGAGAAACATTAACGAATGAATGCAATGTGAGACTGAAGCAGAGACATGCTCGTATACTCTGATAAAATGAAAGGAAGTATCAATTAGTCTAAATGAGACAGTGAATATTTGTGAAAAATGTTTGAAAATTTTTTATTCCATATGAAAAACCTACTCAATCCTAGATTTATCTCCTGAGATAATGTTGGGATTCATTAAATGTTTTTTAATATTTATTCAGTTTGGGATTAAATCCTGTTTTCACAATTTATTTCACTACTCTTTTACACTCATATGAGGTTATTGGAAGTAAGGTATTACATTTTTGGTATCAGAGCATTGATTCTGGCAACGATAGGTATTTGTTAGAGTCCTCTACTTATGTTGATGTGTTCTAACTTTTGTTAGCTACTTTGTGTTAGGAAGCATGTCTGATAGGAAAAAGACAAAGCAGTAGGTCACCCCCATCTATTAACCAGCTACTGCCGGAGGAACGTATACCAGATGGTAGGCACTATATAGTCATTAATAGCGGAGGACCTGGACGTGGACCGAGAGTGACAAAAACTGCCAGGAAGAGGGTTAAATATCCAATATTTTTCGGACCTGCCCCTAGGGATGATGCTACTGTCGGTGACACAGATGACATAGAATTAGAGGACATTATGCAGTACTTAGACTCAGATGCAGAGTTAAGTGCTCCAGTGGTTGAGTTAGCATTTGACCCTCACCCAGATCATAAACTGTGGGAGCGATTTAAGGATTTCTACCTAAAGGCCTTTAATGAATGCACTTCCTCTATGCAACGGTATACGGCATTCTTGGACTCAGTACAGAAGCTGTATGAGCAAAGAGAAGAGCATGGGTTAGGGATGACAGATGATATTTGGATTCAAACCACACTAGCCTATTTTCCTGACCTTACTTCTTGGATTGAGAAAAAGAACGAGATCATATTTTGGGGTCCTTTTGAGTTTTGGTCTTTTATTAACCATATGTATATGTATGTGTTATTTCATATGGACTAGTGATAATAAGGTAGTATGGGCTACTTTTGATGTATATATCAAGCTACTTGGATGTAAATATAGTTGTTTGCCATAATGGATCTATGTTTCTGTTGTGTGCTAATATTTAAAGTCTTGAGAAGTACATGTATACATATATATATGGTTGATGCCATATTAATGTGGTGTTCCTTTTTAATAGTGAAAAGGAAAAATGGTACGACGTAGATCAGGAACCAATGTACCACCAAATACTGAACCTAAGAATAATGCAAGGCCTGACCCTATGCAACAAATTCTCGAAATACTGACACAACAACAAGCTATGATTCAGGATTTGCGAGAAGAAGTTCGAGAATTAAGAGAAAGGAAAAATGCTGATAGGGCACAATCTGGAAACCCTAAAGGGAATAACACGGAGGGGAATAACTTAGAAAGGAACTACCCCGAGAGGAATCAAGAAGGGGAACAATTCCATAACGAAGAGCAGTCACAGTCTCTTGAGGTAAATCCAGAAATTCCTATAGTTCCAGGACGCGAAGAGGATACTCTCCAGTATTGGATGCCTAAATTTATCCAGTACCAGCCTGAGGCATTCAAAGGGAGATTTGAACCACAAACTGCAGAGAATTGGATAAACCAATTAGAGAAAATCTTTAATGTGTTAGGATGCCCTACTGAGATGAAAGCTAGGATGGCTATATATAAGTTGGTAGGTGATGCTGATAACTGGTGGAAGAATACAACACTCATATTGCGTGCCCAAAATATTCCACTGACCTGGGAGTTATTCCAAGAGAAATTTTATGAAAAATACTTCCCGAGGTCAATAAGAATTGAGAAAGAGAAGAAATTCTTGGCGATACAACAAGGCGATGACGAGACTTTTGATGAATACCTGTCTCGGTTCATTCGACTGTCCCGTTACTCTCCTTACTTAAAGATTAAAAAAGATGAGGAGTGGAGCTCTGATATGTTGATTCGGGGACTGAAGCCTGAAATGGAAGAGAAGCTTGTTGCCCAGTAGTTTACTAAATTTAACGAAGCTGTGGAAGTGTGTCGATTGACTGAGGGTAACTTAAAGAGAGTACGTGCCAATAAGAGTACCAACAATCGAGGTGGGCCTAGTCAGGGGGATACCTCACAGAAGCGTAAGGGACAAGGGTTATCACAAAAAGGAAATATCAATAAAAAGCCCTTTTGGTCTGGGAACCGTAGTAGCCAGAAAACCCCGACCTCTCAAACATGCCCTCGTTGTGGTAAGTCACATCCGGGACGACTTTACAATGTCCCTATGAGCCAGATAATCTTTTATGCTTGCCAAAAGCCAGGTCACTTTGCTATAAATTGTCCCCAGCGAGTAGCACCACATCCAAGTGATCCTAGACACAAGAATCAGGGACGAGTGTTTTCCTTGACACACGAAGAAGCAAAGAAGTCTCCTGAGTTGGTTCAAGGTAAAATTCTTCTTAATGGTAGTTCGTTGCAAGCTTTATATGGTTCGGGTGCTAGTCATTCCTTCATTGCTTATGACTGTGTTAAGCGCCTAGGATTACATGTGCATAAATTGCCATTTGACTTAATTGTATCGACACCAATGGGTGTCAAAACTATGACTGCTGATGCCTGTTTGAAATATGTGATAAATGTTGAGGGACATGAGTCTACAGTTGACTTAGTCTATTTTCTGCTCCAAAAACTTGAAGTTATACTGGGTTTTAACTGGCTGACAGCAAATAATGTACTTCTGGATTATGGGAATAAGAGAATAATATATCCTACTCAGCAGGAGACTAATAATAGAAAAACTAGTCTAAACTTCCTCTCAATGGCAAAAGCTGAAAAATGCCTAAGGAGGGGATGTCAGGGATATATTGTGTTCTTTTCTGTGCAAACAGAGACATAAATAGCCTTGGAAGATATCCCAGTCACCGGTACAAAAATCACTTTTAAGACCGGTTAAAAATGATATTTTAGACCGGTTCTGGATCAGGTCTTAATACAGCCGGTCTAAAAAGTATTAAACTTTTTAGACCGGTTAAAAAACCGGTCTAAAATACAAACTTTTAAGACTGGTTCTACAACAACCGGTCTTAAAGTTTAACTAACGGAACAAGTAGGGAAATTTTAGTATAAAAAATTAACAATTTAAGACCGGTTCTAAGAATAACCAGTCTTAAATCTATATTTAAGACCGGTTATTAAGAGAACTGGTCTTAAAAGTTTACTTATTTAAGACCGATTGTCTTAATAACCGGTCTTAAATATAGATTTAAGATCGGTTAAATTTAGAACCGGTCTTAAAGTTTAATATTTTAAGACCGGTTCTCTTAATAACCGGTCTTAAATTCATATTTAAGACCGGTTATTCTTAGAACCGGTCTAAAAATTTTGTTTTGTTTTTCGTTTTATTTGTTTCAATCTTACCCAGGCCAGTAAGCCATATTAAACAACATCCCCCCTGTACCACATTACATACACATGCATATATGTATATATTGAGAATCAGAAGCAGTGACAACAGCATTTTTATTTTCAGAAACAATTGGTATTTCTCAGAATGCAAACTTGCTCCAAATATAGAATCATGAACCCTAAAATTCTTATTAGTTCCCCTTTCCCTCTTTTGTTAAATATGACCTTAGTTATCGTAATCGGTATGAACCTATAAATGTCAGTCTGTTCAAGGGAAAAACACTTGGCCCTTACAATCCTCGACTCTCAACAATCAAAGAATGAACATTATGAAAAAAAATCATTGAAAAAAACACATTCAATTCCAATGACTACCAATAACACATGATCAACTTATTCAATTCTCAGAAACAGTACAATATTAACAATTTATAATTATCAGGCGTTTTGAACCACAGCAACACAATTAACAATGATAGCAGGAAAATTGTGACATTGTGTGAACTTGCAATCCCAAAGCTTGTAAAGAGAAGGAGGAAAAGAAATATTTCTCATTATATGGAAAAAATTCCTAAGCTTTACAGAGAAATGAAAAAAGTGGAGGAAAAGTTACAATAGTGATCCCCTGCCTGAATCAACAGCCAACTAGTATCGCCAATATCCAAGAATTTGTCCTAAACCAAGATATAAACCAAGTTAGATATATATGAAAACTATAAGTACTATTAGAACAACATAAATCGGATTCAAAAACTTACTAATCTTGTGAAAGCTCATAAATGAATTCAGCACAACAATTACGGATGAAATCAATATCTTCTTCAGGAAAGGGATCAGCAAGATCAAACATCTGTATGTGTAACACCGAAGCCAAACAAAACATTAACTTACTAACTTAAAAACAATAAAGTAATACAAAATATTTGAAATATACATTTATTACCTCCTCTGTAAAGTCAGTCGTGCCTAGGCTGAAAATATTGTAAATTTGCCTCAACATATAAAGACCACATAAGTTGGAGCCCGGTGGTTGCCTACGGGTCTGAAAAAGAACATGATATCATTAAAGTAAGCATAAAATCATAGCTTATGAAACGCATCTTAAAGAAAAACAATATGTACAAACCTTTGGCGTGGTCCATGTAGGGTCTTTTAAGTCACGAACATGCCTACTACACTTAGCGTGTAGGAAAGTCCGCATAGCCCTATGATCAAAATCACAAAGATTACTTATTCAGTACAAAAACTTTGCACACAAAAGGTAATAAAGCAAGAAAACTTACGAGTTCATGGTCTTCTTCAAGTCAGTCCCCGGTTTGAAGTGGAGGGAGTAGAGGAGGATCACTGTGTAACTAGCCTTACATAGAATAACCAATTGCCAATGATCCCTTAAAAAAAGAGATGAATGTTAAGCAAATATAAAGCATTATATGTGATGTTTCGGAATATAAATTTGATGTTTCTTACCCATGCACATAAGGAACCAAGAAACAGTCAGTTTCTGTTTCACTGAGCCTCTGTGATAAATATCTATGTCTGATGGCAGAAGTGGTCCCTTTCTCCGTGACATGAGCTCGGCACATGAATCCAAATTTAGCGCTCTGCCCAGAGGAAACCAACCTACGATTCATGTACCTATAAAAATGGAAGCACATAAATTAACGTTACATAGCGTAATTTTTAAGATATTTACTTCCATTTGAAGAAGATACTTACATAAAAAAAACTGGACAATCGCAATCGTAAGATTTTGTCTAGGAGCGACCATGGACATTAAATCATCCCTCTCAAGATAGCATGCCGCCCCTAACGGTCCAACAACTAAATCCATAGGCCAATTTTTAGTCGGGAAAGATGTATCAAATGCCATCAGAATCACTTGCTGCATCACATTTAGTGGTGGAGGCTGTGAAACTTCACGAGGGACGGGAGCTGGACTTGAGGCTCTGATCGGGGAATTCGCAGCTCCAACAGAAACAAGGTTCTTCGGCCATGATATGAAAGTACCCAAGACATCGACCACAATCTTGAACTCCTCAGAAGGGATAGGGACAGGTGCGTCTGAGATAATAACCTCCTCAACTGACACCCTAACCTGATCATTTGTCATCTCGAGGTGATGAACAGTTAATCCTAGGTTGTGCACACTCCCCCGTGTAACTAACCGTCTCAGAGGATCCTCAACATATAAATCACAAGGCTCAATATCGTCCTTTCCAGGACCCTCTGATGACTGTCCCACATTGCAACAACTCCCTTTGGTGCTCTGCTTATGGCGATCGAGCGACTGTGCCTGGACAGGAGCGGTGTCTTGTCTTATGCTCACCATGGCATATACCTCATCCTTCATCTTGCTCAACCGGTCATCCAATAGTGCATCAAATGATGCTTTTGCCTCGACCCTTGCTTCCGCCCTCGCAATGGCCAACATACGCTCCAATTCGTCTCTCGTGACCACGTTGGAGGAGGAACTGCGTGAAGAGGATCCAAAGTAATCCTGTATACCCACCCCAATAAAGAATGAAAAGGAGTAAACATTAATGTTTTGACAAATAAATAAAAGGAGTGAGTATTAGGATCAACTGATTAAAACATCCATGCAAGCAAAAACAATGAAACACTTACAGAAGAGGGCTAGCAAGGGTTTGTGAAAGCCACTGATTTTTGTCAAATATGAGAGCAAAACAACAATTACAGAGAGGGATAGCCCCACAGAAAGGAATGTCAAACCATCCTGATGGCGGAGAGAGAAAGATTATGGCAGCTTGAGGCAAAATGAGAGGAAGAGCGCATGCGTGACTCCAAAAGGTGAGAGATGAAGTGTAAGCGCAAAAATGAGTATAAATATGCTAGGGAAAATTTTTCTAGACCAATCCTCTAAAAGTTTGGTCTCAATATTCATGGCAAAATTGGCTTTAGAGACAGCTAGTCTCAATTTGTAAAAATAAATTTTTAATTTATAATGATACTGTCTTTTAAAACAACCAATCTAATATGTAATTTTGAGAAATAGAGAAATAAAATTTATAAACAAGAACTTAAACAATATAAATGATAATATATAACACAAAAAGATGAAGATTATCAACAAGAAATAGTAGCAACAGATGAAAAATATAAAAAAGATTGAAACTTTTCCATTAATAATCTTTGCTTAAAGGCAAAACTAGAAGCGCGCGCGCGCACGCGAGCACACACACACACATGATGATTGGGAACAAAATCAAAATTACATCAAAATATTTATACAATAGGTGGTTCTTGAAACCTAGGCTATTAAACGATCTTCATCATTCCAATAGATTAATAATCTTTAGTCTAACCGGTTCAATATGTCGTCTACCTTCTCTGCTAACTCCTCTAGTTGAAGGGAGAAGAGATCTTGCTTTGCCATAACCTCCAGAATAGTACCCTAGAGATGAAAGATGGCCTTAGCGATTTCCTTTAACATTGGAGGTGGAGAGGGCTGCGAAGAGGAACCAATGGCTCCTACCGATTGGGGGAGGGGAACACTGCCTCTGTACTCTAAGTATTGAAAGTGTTATTTCTCAAAGAAAAAATAGAGAACTAGAAAGGGAGACTTTTGAATTTGAACTTCAAAACTAAAAGCACATTAGTATTTATAATGGGGACTGTTGGCTAGAATCTTTAGATGATACTAATAAGACATGATGATATGCGTTGGAAGTTGAAACGTTACGTATTTAGGCTGCTCATCTTCTAACAAGAAGTCTAAATAATAATACTAATGAGATAGGATGTTCATCTTAACTGGTCTCAATAAGGAGTGAATGTTAGAAGATTAAACAACATTTAAACCGATCAAGAGTTAAACGATAGTTCAGATTAACATATTTATACCTTGTGCTACTATAATCGGTTTAAATATCATCGTGATAATATATATATATATATATATATATATATGGCAGTTTAGATTAACATATTTAGAAATAAATTATTTTCATTAATATTACAATTTTTTTGCTGCCGGGAGGCATAATATATTGATTAAAAAAACATCATTTTATATAATAAAAAAACCCTCAACCAAGTTTCTAGTAAATATCTTTCATCATAGTATAGAACTTTTTATTTGAATTTATTTGACATCATTAACTTACTTTTTTGTTTTCCTTTCACAAGAACTAAATGAAGCAAACAAAGAGAGGAAAGCACAAAATAAGTATCAGTATTGTATGTCTCGTGGTGGTTATTGGAAGCTTGAATGGAAGATGATGAAAGAACAGTTGGAGAAAGTGAAGGAAACGACCAAATTAGATTCTAGCATTGTTTTCTAAGCCTCGGCTCCTCCTACATCACAAAAAATGGAAAGTAGAGAGGATGAGGGGTAGTAGTTGTTGTTGAGGTTGCTGAAAGGATTGTAAGTAGTTAATGTAAAGTATACTTAAGTATGGTTCATGTTCCTTAAAGATTGGAAGCATTTAATTTTCATTGATGAATTGTATGCTATAAGATGAACTTGAAGAGCAGAGTAGCCAAGGTTCCTTAACTCAAAGTGGAAAGATGTACATCTTATTAATGGCAATTGGGAAGTAAGATCACCCCAATCACGTTCGAGGGAGCCAAGGTCTCACAAAATATTTTGGATGAGCTTCAAAACATTTGTCACAAGGTGAACTCAGTAAGGAGCTTGTTGCCAAGGTTCGAGAGGAAGTTCATCAATTGCTCTGAAAGGAAGTTTGAGAAGTGCTCGAGGTGCAACTTCGAAAATCACTCTGAGAAAAGTGGTTGCACAAGCTACGTGGTGAGGTGAGATATATCATTCAATCGGAGAGGGAATAGGAGGAACGTAGAACCCTGGATTCCCTGGCTTTCCCCAGTACTTAAAGAAGTTATAATCTGTCAAAGGTAACACTTGGTGGCCCTTCTCCTACTCCAAAGGCTGGAGAACCTTGCACTCTCTATTTGAATGTCCCGCTGCTGCTTGTGTTGCCATTGCTCTTGTACACGCACGAGCTACAACCTAACATCATAAGAAAATTCCAAATGATTTACATAAAGTTATTGTGACATGTGTTAGAGAGGTGGAGGATGCTACAGATGTCCTGATCCTTGCTGAAAAGGTTGCTAAACTGGGTCAAGTGATATGATCTTTCAAATTTTGGCCAAAAAATCTTATTTACATAACAACACCACCTTCAATGGTAGAAAACACCTTACTAGAGTTTTCTTGGACATCCTACTTATAATTTGTATTTTACGTTTTAATAGGATCAATAAGATGGGATGAAATTTCCCTTCTTGGCATGACTATAAGAGCTCCATAAAAAATTGGTAAAATTGACTTATAGATGCCTTATGGGATTGTGGGTGAAAGAATGATTATCCCTTTACAATTGATAGGAAAGATCTTAGGGAGTTCAGGTATTTGGAGGAGATAGATATATGATGGGTTAAACTTGCAATCATGTAAGTTTTTTTATTTTTAACTTCAATTAATGCAGTGGTTTTTTGTTTATATATTCACTAATTCATTTATCATTTTAATTCCATTATAGCTTATTCTACCACCTATATGACGAAAGGGGAAGAAATAGGTTAATGGGTTCTTATGTCCTGTTAATATGGAAAGCCATCTTCAACATGTAAGTTCATTTGTTTGTAAATTATTGGTTCTTGACTTAAATAAATTGTTTTAATGTCTTGTAATTTTCATTTTAATGATAGTGCACTCAAGACATATAGAGTAATAGGTAGGAAATGCGAAGGTGAAGTTGTATTATCTGACAGTAAGTAGTTTGAATTTAAGTTCTTTCATTGACAGTCACTTTATATATGACTTTATTCATTTTAACCATTTGATTTTGATTTATAGTGCCCTCAACAACTAAGGACACCTGAGTACGAACACTATATTATGTTTTATTTGTATAATATCATTTAGAGTGGATTTACTTCATATTTTGAATATATAATTGTAATATCCTAAATTTTGGGCCTAGAAACTTGAGGAAATGCCTATATCAAGCAAACGACTAAGCCTAGTTTGGGAAGAGTCCCAAGAATGATGAGATATAGAAAGACTCTCAGGAACTATATGAATTAACTTTACCGGGAAAATGGCTCGATATTTGCAGGCCGTATGATTAAAGTGTCGGTGCAGATGTGCATAGGACATATATACGATGCCATTGGGTTGGTAGAAAGATGCCACCCAATTATGTCATGAGGTAAGGGACCAATTAGTCAAGCAAAATAGACCTGTGTGGGTGTGCACATGTGTGCCCTGTATTTTTTAGGGTGGACGCTAGTATGTGGGGCTATGCGTACACTCCAACCTGGTGTCATTTAACGGGCTTCTATATGTGTATCGTAGTCCCGAGCAAAACCTGAGTAGAATCCCAAGGAAACACCGATAAAGTAATTTTATTAAAGTAACTTTAATAAAGTAAGTAATTATTACTATCTTTTGTGTTGGAAGAGTGAGGAGCTGACAAGTATCCCTCATCATTACACTCACCTTTAAGCTTTTATGTTGGCATCTCAAGAAGGTGCCACCTTGCACCTGATTCGGGGAATCCACCGATCTTCGGCTCGCTCACGTACTTGACTTTCCAAACACTGAACCCGGGAGTCTGGGGAAGTTATCCTACTTCTCCTTTCTCCTGAAAATTATGTCACCACTTAAGAGAGAGAAAAAGGGAAGACCAAAAAGTTACAAACACATATCACCATTTCATCGGTTTATCGGACACATGGCATTGTAGGATTTTGACATATGTCACCAACCTATCAAGACCCCCTTTTAGGCCATATATTTTAGTCAAATGGCCTAAAACAAGGGAAAAATCATATTATATCAGAAAAAACGTTGAGAAAGGGTAGAGGAAAGAGAAAACATGAATAGTAACTTTCAAGAACTTCAATCCGCCGAAACACTACCGAATCAACATTTCCTCTCAAAGTACCCTTCACAAACCTTCTTCTACTCATCTCAAGCTTCATTTCTGCAATTTTGGATTTTCATTTTGAGGTGTTTGATGCTCTCTCACCGACCAAAGTACTGCCGAATTTCCAAATCGACTACGGAAATGCGTAGAGGTAAGCGCAAGCTTCCTTTTGAACCAATTGGTTTATTGTTTGGATAAGTTTTTGTGGGGGTATGGTACTGTTTTTCATCCAAGGGATATTTTTGGGGTTTAATTATGGTTTAAACATGTATTTATGGTTATATTATAATTTATGATGATAGTGGACCAAGTGGTTAGACAAAGTTCTATTTTGGTGAATTGTTGGCTTGTGAGGTTCTGTTTTGGCTAGAAAAGGGCATAAAGAAGGAATGAGAATTTGAAAAATTTGAGATTTTCAATGGATTCCTTGGGAAAAATTGTGTGGGTTTAAGGTGTATTTGTGATTTTAAAAGGGTTGGATTGAAAACCCAAGAATTTAAGTTAAAAGAACAAAACTGCCAGATTTCGTTTTCTAGAGGCAAGTTCATTTTGACGTGTTTTTGAGTAGCCAAATGTTATTCAATGACCTTAAAAATTTACATAATAAAATTAGACATCCTATAATTTAATTTGATACATAATATGTGCCATTTGGGTTATTATATTGTGAGTTACAAATTTTTAAAGTTAGACATTGATTCTGGAATCAATTCTGTGGAAGTAAGGCTTAATTGAGAATTCTGAAATTATGGGAGTGTAATTGTTAGCATGATATATTTTTTCCTTAAATTATACTTAAAAAGAGTATTATAAAACTTGAAACCACCTCATTTGAAATTTTTTGGATTTAGTTATGATTTTTGGAACTTTAGACAAGTAGAAGAATTCTTGGTTGCAGCCAAGCATTTTGGCCACTGCCAAAAGGAGGTCAATATTTTTTTGGCCTCTGCCAAAGAATTCTTGGCCATGGCCAAGCCCCCAAATTCTAGCATTTCATGTTTTTTTAAAAGAAATTAACCTATTTAACCCTTTCTAACTTGGGACTTACAATACTTGGAGATGAATCAGAAGGAAAAAACACGAAGAATTGAATGTTGAAATGTGTGTGTGTGTGTTTTACTTAATGTAAAATATTTTTACATAATAAATAATAGAATAAATATGTGAATTTAGATAAAGCCGAAATCGGGATCTCGAGAACTAAGGAAAAGAACGAACTCTGATTTATGATAAGAATAACGGCTCAACAACCGAAAATGAGTAATAATCCTCTAAGAGAATATAAGTAAATGCTTCTGTGAATGTAATAAAGGGGCAGAAATTTAAGATATTACAATAATCGCTTCTTCATTATCAAATGATAATGTTTTCTAATGTTTAGTTATGTAAAAATCATCTTGAAACAACAAGCGCCATGATGGTTAGAAACATTTCCCCTTCCCCATATTGATGATAATACTTTATACATGCTTCTTCATTCTCTAATGATTATGTATGAGAACCAAGTACCCATTTATTACTCACCACTACACTCAACTGCCCCTCTTCAACTTTCAACATATTCAATAATAGTTTGAACTTGTTACTTCCAATCTATTTAAACTCCTCATTTCCTTATATTTTTCATACTATATCTTCATCATCCTCCTCTATTCTCTCAATATGAAACGCCATGCTGTAGACTTGCTAGAAAATCATTGGTATCTTCCTCCTTCTACACCTCCTTCTCCACAACCTCTATTTCCTCCTCCGCCTCTTCCTCCACCTCCATATCATCTGCTCCCTTAAGTGAAGGCAATGACGCATCATGTAGAATGCATTGACCATGCTGTGAGGAGGTTGGCTGAATATTTGTTAAGTATGAACATGAAGGCCAATCTCATTATTGATGAGTATGAGATTGACTACCATGATCCTGACAAACTCCCTATTGATTCTAGCTACTCCTTTGATGATGAGTAGTGTGATGATGTGAGGTATGCTACTAATTTTTAAAACTTTTAATTCATTCAAATGGAAGGAAACACAAGTTCCAAAATTCACAACAAACCTCATATCATATATCAGAGAGTGATATTTTTTTGGTTTTATTTTTATAAAATATAAAAATGTAATTATCTGGGCACTATTAGCCCAAAAATAACTTTTTGAAAAATATATATAATATACCTCACAGTTATTAACAAAGAATTGTGATAAATGTAAACCAATAAATAACATTTCTTACCAACAAATTATGATGTAAAGCCTTAGGCACAATAATCCAAAAAAAACCCTACCATTCCTCTTTTATTTAAACCTATGAAACAGAATATACTTGACATTTAGTCTATTCATATGAAACCCACCAACATCATAACCCTTTGACTTATGTTGTCTTTTTCGGCTATCAAGAATAATTTTCAATCAAACCCTGCCATAGAAAGCCTTCATTTGACTTCTCAACAATAGCCACGCTAGTGAATACACTTGACCTTTATCTCAGCGACTACCATATGAGTTGCTTTCACTTGCCCTACTAACTCACATTTTTGTTCTTGAGCCCTAGTTAGATAGTTGTGATTTTCCTCATCCAATTTGCATTATTGTTCTTGCATTCACTTTGAAGGTTCCTCTCTTGTTACTTGTAGTGTTCAACTCGGCCGATTAGGCTACCTTTGTGAAGTCACAATGAGATAATGCATTCAAGATCACATTAAATTGCTTCTGTATGTCCATTGAACTATGTATTGATACTTTGATAAATGTCAAAATGTTGAGGGGTTTGACATCTTAAAATAGAGCCTTGGGCTCCTATTTATAGATTCCTCTTGATGTGCCACGAGAAGAGTCTAAATTCTTATCTTTCTATCTTCTATTTGAATTTTGATAAGTTCGTGGTGACTTCTTCACCTTTAATTGGAGAAATTCGAATAATTGATAGATTTTTGAATGAATAAAGATAAACATTTATCTTAAATCTTTGAATCTCTATATTTTTCTTGAATCTTTATCAATATCGTCATATTTTCCTTGGACTTGGATTTAATATATTTAAGGAAAAGAATTAAAATTCATTCTCAAAGATAAATAGATATAATATTTTGAATTAAATATTTTTTAATTATATTTAATTATACCCTCCTAAGAGGTGCCATATGGTTTCTTGTGGGGGAAAAACCATGTAAAATGACCCTCATGCCCTTTATTAATTGTAGGTGGCCATATTATTGCTCTTCATGAGTCATGAAAGACATCCATTTGGGCTTAAGTGGTGGTTATAGAGCCCATTTAAGGAGCATAAATCATAAGTTAACACATATGGGCCCTAACCATAGTGTAATTTGTCTCAAAAGCAATTTTAAGGCCTTGTTTTTCATGGATCCTTTAGCGCATGTGAATTTCCACCCTCCTTTAGGTTTGATTGTCCTTTTGACTTTAATTTCTTAATTTCCCTAAAGTAAATACAACAAAAAATACATTCGTTTAAATCAGTTTAATTTAATAAAATATGACAATTATACCCATTTTAGCATTTATTTTGTGAAAAACCTTCTGATCCAAAATAATCATAACTCTTACATATAAACACAATAATAATGATAAAATCCCATAAGTAGATATAAAAATATATAATAAAATTGGGACATATCAAATGGTTGTCTACGTGAGACCATTATTTATTATTATTATTATTATTATTATTATTAAAAGTCACGGTTCTTACATATAAATCATTATATATGTTACTGAATAAATAACATTTTTCAAAATGAGGCCATTATGTATATATGCAAGAATTAAAATATAATATGAGGGTTGTTTAGATGTATTCGTTAATTATTATAATAGCAATACGTATATCATGACCTCACTAAGCCTCAATATAAAATGGGTGTTATATTAGAACAATTATAATAGGTGTAGAATAAATAAACGGTTTGGAACCGTAATGTATCTGCACTTAACATATATAGCGCCTGCATATATAATAGTTTTGAATCATGATTTATACGATAATAATCATCATAAAAGACCTTTTATCTAGTGGTGACTACTCAAACTCACATTTAATGATATAGCTCTGGTGCAATAATTAGAGGTAGGTTTTTCATATGTATTAAGCACTAATTGGTTAACCTATTCCTGTCTCATTTCTCTTCTCTTCCTCTCATTTCTCTTCTCTCTCTCTTCCCCTTTTCCTAACTCATTTTATATCAATTGGTCTAAGTACTTTAATCAATTAAGCCAATTGGCTATATAGGCTTAAGCCCTGTAGCATATCTAAAGAAACATTTATTGATTTAATAAGCAAATGTAAAATAAATACATGAAATTATATTTCAACAAAAGTTATATGAGAGTTATGTAGAGGAAGAAAGCAACATATTCTATCAAAGAAAAATTTCTCATATAACCATATCAAATTTTAAAAAACTAGATCAACAAAAATTTCAACTAATTTAAAAAAAAGTGTGTATGATGAGATTTATCATCATTAATTTATTTTGCAATAGAATATAACTCCATATATTAGATAAATTATAAAACAATTACTAATATAAAAAACTAGTATTATTACCAACAAAATTTCCATGAAATTCCGTTGGTAAAATATTAGACACAAAACTTCCGTAAAAAATCTGTTACTAATTTATCACATTTACTAACGGAATTTTCAATCGAAGTAATCTGTCATAAATTTCCATCGAAAAATAGTCCTAAATCTATTAGTAAATTTTCTCAAAATTTTACAAATAAAAAATAATCAAATTTATTGACAAAAATTCTGACAAAATAACTTCGTCACTAATATCCATCAGGAAACCATCCAATATCCTTTAGAAAAAATTCTGATTTTTTAAAAAAATAATAAATATGCAATCTCAGTGACGGAATTTCCAACAAAATGGTTTCGTCAATAATTACCGATGGCCATCTGTTGGAAAATCCATAAAAAATTGTTCAACCTATTTTCCAATGGATTTTCCATCAGAATTTCATCGTAGATTTCTGATGGAATTAATCTATTAGAAATCTGTGATGGAATTTCATCACAAAGTCTATTGGTAATGTTTCTTATGGTTTAGCTACACATATTTGTGATGGATAGTTTTATGTCGCTAATTCCGTCAGAAATACACTTTTTTTGTGGTGTAAAATGATTGCCCTAAGCTCTAAAAAAGCCGTTATTGTGCAACTAGAAAAGAAGAAGAAAAAGAAAATGTGTTCTGAAGCCTTCTTCTTCATTGTTGAGCATTGAATTCCCCATGTAAACAAACTCCCCCCCTCGAAACACAAAAAAAAAAATTGTTGAATTAAAGAGGGCCACGTGCCGCTCTTCCATTTCTTTACACACACATACATATACATATGTGTGTACTTGTACATATATATGTGCTCGCTCACGCACGCACACATGTGTGTGTGTTGTAGGTATATGTACACACACTCACACACATACATATGTATGTGTGTGTCTCTCACATACACACACATATCATTTCTTTTCTTTGTTTAATCCTCATTTTTTAGCAGTAGCAACAACAACAATAATTAAATATGACTATTATTTCTACGTTTTTCATTATTATTATTTCATACACTACTACAGAAAGTACTTTTAATGTCCCTTTTTAGGGTCTTTTAAAGTTCTTTTATGGGGGGTCACCTGCGCAAGCGATGTAGTAAATAATGGAAATAACGTCCGTTAATAAATGGATGCTTAAAGTCCCACTTTAGGCGTTTCTAATTGCATTAGGGACGCCTAAAGTCCCTTTATCCATAAGGAACGCCTAAAGTGGAGATTTTAGGCGTCCCATTTTGTAAAAATGACGTCTAAAGTATCTTTAGACGTTCCTTTTGCTTATAGACATAAAAACTAATATTTTTTTAAAAAAAAATTGTTTATATTTTTTGTCTTCCCAAAAAATTGAAAACCACAGAAACAGGATCAAAAAATAAACCACAATCTCCTTACAAATGGTAAGGAAACATCCCGCAGTAGCTAATTAACACCTACTACCATCTATGTACAAAAATCACCACAAAGTGTTGTAAAAAATATTGTCTACTACACAACTATACTACCTAACATAAACATAATCTTTTGCTTATCTATGTGTTGAAGAAACTGTCCAACCAAAAAGTCTCTAATCAAATTAATATCTTCATTATCAAAAATCTGCAAATTAGAAAATAAGATTAGATAAAATCAGTGAAGTGAAACAATTAATTAGCAATTCAATTATAATACCCAAAATATTATCATTTGATTACCTGCTGAAAATCACTTGTAACGCCGCTCTGAATGATGTTATACATGTAAAGGATAACATAGTAGCCGCATTCAGTGGCCCCTAGCTATCGAGGGTACTATAAATCAAAAGCAATTGGTTAAAATCAATAAAGTCATATCTAAAATGACCATCAATGAAAGAATTAGATAAAATCTGTAAATTAGAAAATAAGATTAGATAAAATCATTGAAGTGAAACAATTAATTAGCAATTCAATTACAATACCCAAACTATTATCATTTGATTACGTGTTGAAAATTATTTGTAACGCCGCTCTGAATGATGTTATACATGTAAATGATAACATAGTAGCCACATTCAATGGCTCCTGGCTATCGAGGGCACTATAAATCAAAAGCAAATGGTTAAAATCAATAAAGTCATATCTAAACTGACCATCAATGAAAGAACTTGAATTGAAACCATATACTTTAGGATAAAACCACTTCGAGTCTCTAACAGTTCTACCCTCCCGTGACCCATCAAGGAGTCTATATGTCTGTGTCCTACTATCATTAAAATGTAAAACTACAAAAATTAGAACAATTCATTTAAGTCACGAATCAATAAAATAAAAACAAAATAACTTACATATTGAAGACAGATTTTGTTTCATTGTCTGGCTTTTTACCCAAGAAATCAAATCAATAGACGTGGTTGATGTGAGGACAAACAACACACAAACTCTAATAGTAACTACAACAACATATAGATTAAAATGAAGTTAAATAACAAGGCAATTAATTCTTAAACTTCCTAAAAAATCAAAATTAAAGTACGTACCCTTGAATAATTGGTGCTAGATAACAACAAAATTTGGTCTCTCCCATTGTGTAGCCCACATAATGCATCCTTGCTTACAAAGTATTATTATCCCTTGTCATATTTTCCAGACACAAAATCCGTATAAATCCTCTCTTCCCATATCGATGCATATGTGGTAGAAGGAGCTAAAAAAGAAATAAAATGATAAATAAATTATTGAACTTATGAAACCAAGAAACCACTACATTAATTGAAGGAAAAAAAACTAACCAGATGAGAAGTTTCACCCATTCTACATCTATCTCCTCCAAATGGATAAACTCCCTGAGATTTTTATTGTCAATCGTGAAAGGATATGTCAATGTTAGGCCTACAATCCCTGGAGGGATCTGCAAGTCGATCTAATGAATACCTTTGTAAATCTATTGTAGTGGTACCAAGAGAGGCCATTTCACCGCATCTCGCTCATCCTATTATCATAACATAAAAAACCGATGCCACAAACAACCTCCTGTCCTATGGAGGCAAATACGAATACTCTTGACATGGGTCCTAACCTCTCCTTTTCCCCTCAAATATACTTTTATGTGAGCTTGTTTTTGAAATCTTTCCATTGTAGACAAACCTCCCCCATCCAATACTTGTACATCTCCGTGGTGTCTGGGACATCAAACGTTTATTGCAGGAATAAAGAAAATTATATTTATGGCAATAGGAATAAAGACCCTGTAACACCCCAAATTTTAGGATAAGAGGATTGAGAATAAGCCTTACTCAAGTGGACTGCTAAGCCCCAGTTTAGTAAGTGTCCCAGTAAGAAATAATTTATTCCCTAAAATTAAAGGGAATTGAATGAAAAATTATAGGGTACAGGAAGTGATAAAACAAGGAAATTAGAAGTCACACACAACACAATTATATGAAAGCACAAATTATAACAAATGAGATTTGCAACCAGTGAATTTCCCTATGCGACAGTCTTGTTGTGTGACATTTTTCAATGGGAAATGATGTCCAAAAATTATGAAAATTTATAAAATGAAAGTAGACTTAAAAAGATTTAATTTGATAGGTCATATAAGCCATTTTGATCTGTACACAAAGAGATATGTATTTTTGAAGTTAGCCCAGTGCAACTGGTAACTTTCAGTGGCAGCGTTCAAAAACAATAATTCTGAAAATGTTGAGCTTCCAATTGACTAGATTATATAATTTTCCTTAAATATAAACTTAATAATGGTCACATAGCCTTTAGAACCACCCCAATTGGATATCTATATAATTAGTTATGAATTTTTAAAATTTGGTGAAAATTCTGCCAGTTTTTCAGCAAGTGCGAAAATGGAAAAAAATGTAAGGGAAAAATGGTCATTTGACCAATAAAGGCAGCATCTATTTATTTTTCCCTTTAATTGGGATAAATTATGGCTGAAGTAGGGTGCAAGAAATGGAAATAATCTATTTGTACATAATTAATTCAAGAAGAGAAAAAAAACCCCTTGACCAATGAAAAGCATGCACATGTTAAAGTAAATGTAAGAAGAGGTTATTAGATAGACTAACATCCATCCTCTTCCATTCATCATTTTTGGCTGAAGAAATCAAAATAGAGAGAGAGATTTCAAGAACACTTCAAGAGCACAATAAAGGTTCTAGGGTTTCCAAAGCAAAAATTCAAGGTAAGAGGTGTGATTTCAAGTGCTTATGCCTTCTAAATCACTTGGAAACCTCTTCTAATCCCTTCTCGTTCTTGAATACCATGTTTAGCAAGAAAAATCAAGAGGGAAGAGAGAGTGAACAATGAATCCTAGACAGAGAAAGCCAAGAAATCAAGAGGTAATCTCCAAAACCTTAATCCTCTTGGTTAATAGATTGTTGTTGTAGTGGTTGTTGTTGATTTAAGGTTGTCTTGGCTTTGTTTTGATGATTGGGATGCACAAACCCTAAGGAGAGGTGCTACCCAAATATTCATTAATTATGTGTAAAATATGTTTAATGGGTTAATCATGGAATTAGAGATGAAAGGAAGGTGATTAATGGATTGAAATCAAAGAACTTCATTTTCCCTAACTATTCATGATTTTCGTCCAGCTATAGTACATGGGGTTAGAGCTGTATTTTGGTATTTTTGATGGTTCCATTGGATTTAGAAGGGAAAATTGTGTGGAAATATAGGTGTTCATGATTTTTGGATGACTATGTTTAAATTTGGAATTTTAGAAGTTTAAAGGAAGTGCTGTTTGATTTGATCACTAGAGGTAGGGTCGTTGTAAAATGATTTTCGTAGACTAAACCTTGTCTAAATATTATGAAATTTTACAGGGTTAAATTATACATGTAGAGCTTTAATTTTGTGTATATAACCCAATTTTTGGACAAGTAGATTAAGAGATATGATTTTCCAAAATTGAGCCATATTTCTGGAATGTAATTTGGAACAGGGGATGTTTGGAGAATTTTTGGAAATAGTGTGATGATAATTGTCAAACATAATTATTTTTCCATGAAAATAAGTTTAAATAGATACATTTAGGCTTTAGAATCAGTCAATTTGAAATTTTCTAGAATTAATTATGATTTTCCAAAGTTGACTGAAAATCTGCCAATTTCTGAAAAAAATAGTGAAACTGCAATGTGCAGAATTGCACTGTGGGGAAATTGTTTAACTATGATAGATAACCAAAAAATTGATTCTGGAGTGATTTATGAATAGCTAATAACTCAGTTATCCTAAATTTGAAATTTTAGGATATACCGAAAGCCCGAGCTGAAGACGGAGCTGGACCGATTATCAGGCAAGGAAAGGGCACGTTCCTGGTAGTAACTTCTTATTACATATATTATGTGATTCATATTATGTTTGTATATGTCATTCATTGTAACATGAGCTAGTGTCTTGGATATACCAATATGCCATGTTTTGGTTAGGGACCCAACAGGGGCGCTAAGTAGACCAAGGTGCAAATTTGTCATTTGACTTTAGACAAGTGTACACATAGTTTTAATCATCTTACATGACATGACATAGAATATCTATTTTCAGATTCTATATGTTTGATTATATGTTACTACTGAGATTCTACGAATCTCACCCTTTCCATAAATGTATAAAGTTTCTAACAACAAGCAGCGGCTCAAAGGGCAAAACAATAAATTCTGGCAGTGGAAGGTTCCGAACGAGTATGGGAGAGGTAGTTGGTTATCTAAAGAAATTTCATTTGTTTAGGGTCTATAATTATTTTGTACATCCCTATGGGGAATTCTTGTATATAAACAAGCATACTGTAACAATAATATCAGTATTTTTATGTTATTTCTATGTGCCCACTGATCTACGCAAGTGCTACTCTGAGCAATATCAATAATGAAGTAAAGTCTTATAGATCCAAATGAAGATGTTGTAATATCCTAAATTTTGGTACTAAAGGCTAGAGAATAAGCCTGAATAAAATAGACTACCAAGCCTATTTTGGTAAGAGTCCCAGGAATGATGAGATATAGAAAGACTCTTAGGGACTATGGGATTTGGCCCTACCGGTAAAGGGCTCAGTATTTGCAGGAAATATGATTAAAGTGTCGGTGCAGATGTGCATACAACACATATACGACGCCATTGGGTTGGTAGAAAGACACCACCCAACTATGTCATAAGGTAAGGGACAGATTGTTAGGCGAAATAGGCCGGTGTAGGTGTTCACATGCCATTTTCAGGGTGTACATGTGTAATGTCCCAAATTTTGATCATTAAGTATTATCTAACTATTATGGTATTTTATAATCAAAGAGCATGTAATGTGACAAAACAAGTCAATAGAAGTCACACATGATAAAATAGTTGTTATATAAGATAGTTGGTGAATTTTGTGTTGATGCAGTTAGATTATGTGACACTTTTAAATTAGTAAATAACATCAAAAAATTCCAAATATTTTCATAATGAAATTAGACATGATAAGCTTGAATTTGATAGGTCATATTAAATTTTTGGAGTTCTATAAAAGGATAAATGAATTTTTGAATTCTTCCCAATGAAATTGACGTTTTTCTGGAGTAAACTTCAAAAATAAATATTATGGGAATAGAAAGCTTCTAATTGGCTAAATTTTATGTTTTTTTCCTAAAAATAGACTTAATAAATGTCACATAGGCTTTGGAACCATCCCAATTGGATATCTACATAATTAGATATGAATTTTCAAAGTTTGGTGATAAATCTGCTAATTAATTTTTGCAAATGTTGCGAAAATGAAAGAAGTTGCAAGGGCAAATTGGTCATTTTGAACCAATTAAAAATAATCTGGATTATTTTATACATATATTACAGAAAAGGGAGGACATATGGCAATTTTGGAATAATTATACAATTAATTATTTAATTATTACAATATATACATATTGACCAATAAGAAAATGCCAACCAAGTGCCTCTAGAATTCTCCACAAGTTTCTCTCTTGTCTATAAATTGGCCAAGTAGGCCAAGAGAGATGAAAAGGAAGGAAAGAAGAGTGGTAGGAGGAAAAAGAATAAAGAGAAGAGGAAAAGAAGCTCTGAGCACAGATATAAGGTAGGTATGCCGAAATCTCTGCTCAATCTTGTGTTATAGTTCCAGAAACCTCTCCTTAACCTCTCTATTCTGTTGGGTTAGCCATTTAACAAGAAAAACCTCTAAGGAGAAAGGGAAAGATTTTGGCCAAAGCTAGGAAGAAGAAGGAAAAGTAAGGTATGTTATTAGAACTTAGTATTCTTGATGAAAACTGATTGGTAATTCTTCTGGCTGGTTATTTGACTGTTTCTGGCAACTTTTGTAAATTTGGGATGTCCATTTTCTAAGGGAAATTCTGTTCAAATTTCTATTGATTATGTTAAATTTGAGATTGAATGATTAAACAAGTGGAATCAAGTGTCAACAAAGTGTTTTAAAGTTTGGAATCATGAAAATATGAATTTTTCCAAAACTTGCCAAACTTTCGGCCAGAGTGAGAAAGAAGAGATAGAGCTTAAATTTCATGATTCTAATGATTCTATTATGTTTAGAAGGGAAAATTTTGTAGGGTTCATGTTGAATGCAAAGTGTGAAAATCCTTGGATTGTGAAATGAAAATTTTACCCCTAAGACCTTAAGTTGGGTTATCAAGGGCAATATTGTAATTTGAGTTGGAATTGATCTGATCAGAGATCAAATATGAGATTTACACATGAAAATATGTGGAATAGACCTAATTTTTAATTTTTGGGAAAGTACAAAATACCGGGGTTGGACCGGGTTTCCTAGGGGCATTTTGGTAAATTTCATGATTTTGAAGGAAATGCTAAAGTTATAAGTTTTAAAGTGGAGTAGACTTAAGTAGTAGATTAATTGCAACTATTTTGGTTAATTTTAGGATTTGATATCTGCATAGCTGGACCAACGAAGACGATTTACATTAGAGAAGGAAAGGCAACAAGTAGTAACTGTATCTTTCATATACTATGTGAATGTTAATATGCGATGATTGCCATGATTTGTTCAATGTATTGCTTGTGGTGTTGAAACTCTCTGGGTGTGGGTAATGAGCTAAACCACCCCATGGAACCTTTGTGGTACCATGTGGCCAGGTAGATCCAGTTGAGTGACTTGATATGCACGGACAGGTATTGACTTTCTCCAAGTTATGATAAGTACGAACAGGTTAAGCCTACTCCAAGTTATTGCTGTGATCACATTATGAGATGATATTTGTGCAGATCAAGAACAGATGATCATTTTGATCCGGACAAAATCATCATTTGTTTCTTGAGCACTGTCAGATAGGCTTAGGCATTTTGATTGATGCATCATGATAAATGTTGCATTACATGTTTATTATTTGCATTTTATATGAATGATTTTTGGTTACTACTAAGATTCGTTCGAATCTTATTCCTTTCCTATAAATAAATTATCCAGCTAGGTATAGCAATTCCAAAGGCAAGGAGAAAGTCGAACACAAAGGTTGAAGAAAGCAGTTTATGGAATTATTCCAGTGTTAATTATAATGGAGACTACTCAAGTTTTTGGGATGTAATATGTAACACTTGACTACTTTTCGGACTCCTGTATTGTAATCAAGAAACATATATAAGTATATTTGTATAAATTTTGTTTGCCGGTTTGAACTATGCAATGATTCTTTATAAATGTTTAAATTCTGTGGGGTTTGACAACATGTGTACCCTGCGTTTTTAGAGTGGACGTTGGTATGTGGCACCATACAGGGCCCATGTACCCACTTTGACCTGGCATCATTTGACCCCGCTTCGATATACATGTCGCAGTCCCAAGTAGACACCAATAAAGTAAGTAATCATAACTAGCTTTTGTGTTGGCTATGCAAGAGAATGACAAGTGTCCCTTGATTATTATAAAGGACAATGCCACTTTTATGTTGGAAGAGTGAGGATGTGACAAGTGTCCCTCATCATTACACTTACCTTTATGCTTTTGTGTTGGCATCTTGAGAGCGCACCACCTAGCACCAAGGTCAGTGGAATCTACCGGTTTCTGGCTCAGTCACCGGGAGTCCAGGGAAATTGTCTAGCCTCTCCCTTCCCCTGACAATTATGGCGCCACCTAAGAGAGAGAAAAAGGGAAGACTAAAAAGCAAGTGACACATGTCATTGAATCATTGGTCTACCGGATAAATGGCACCATTGGAAGCTGATACGTGGCACAAAATTTTCCAACACCATTAAAGGCCATACAATTAAGTCAAATGGCCAAAAACCAAGGGAAAATCAGATTTAGATCAAGAAAAAATGGAAGAAGAGAGATGAAGATGAATAGTAACACCTAAGAACTTCAATCCGTCGAAACACTACCGAATCAACGTTTTCTCTCAAAATACCCTTCACAAACCTTCTTCTACTCATTCCAAGCTTCATTTCTATATTTTTGGATTTTCATTTGGAGGTGGTTGGTGCTGTCTTACTTGCTGGAGTACTGCCGGATTTACGAACTGGGTAAGCGTAAACTTCCTTTTAAACCGATTGGTTTGTTGTTTGGATAAGTTTTTGTGGGCATGTGGTACTGGTCATTTTCGTCCAAAGGGCTATTTTTGAGTTTTAATCATGTATTTATGGTTAGATGATGATTTATGATGATAATGGACTAAGTAGTTAAACAAAATTCTGTTTTGGTGAATTGTTGTCTTGTGAGATTCTGTTTTCGCTAGAGCAAGGCATGAAGAAGAAATGAGAATTTTCTAAATTTGAGGTTTCCAATGGATTTCTTAGGCAAAATTGTGTGGTTGTGATTTGAAAAGGGATGGATTGAAAACCTAAAAACTTCAGTTCAAGAAACAATGCTGTCAGATTTTGTTTTTTGGGGGCAGGTTGCTTGTGACGTATTTTTGAGTATCCGAATTTTGTCCAATGTCCTCAAAACTTTTCAGAATGAAATTAAACATCCTAAAATTTAATTTGTTATATAATATGTGACATTTGAGTTATTATATTGTGAGTTATGAATTTTTGAAGTTAGGCATTGATTCTGGAATCAATTCTGTGCCAGTAAGGCTTAATTGAGAATTCTTGAATTCTGGGCATTTGATTGTTAGTATGAGGTATTTTTCCCTTAAATTATACTTAAAGAGGGTCATGTAAAACTTGAAGGCACCTCATTTAGAATTTTTTAGATTTAGTTCTGATTTTTGAAAGTTCGACCAAAAATCAGAGGAGTTCATGGCCATAGCCAAGACCCTAAATTCCAGCATTTCATGTTGTTTTGAAAGAAACTGACTTATTTAGCCCTTCCTAACTTCTTGGGCCTTAATATATACTTCCAATAACTCGTGATCATGGCTCTAATATTATGATTGGGTATTTAGGGCCATAGAAAAGTCAAGAAAGAAGAAGCTGGAAGAATTTCCAAGAAGCTTCAATGGTTAGAAGAAGAGGAAACAAAGGAAGGATATTAGTCCACAAGGTAGTGAACTTTCCTAATTTACATGTACTTGATGTGTTTGTTTGTGTATTGATATGTTTAATTCCTTGATGAATTATATGAAGCATGTATGAATTATTGAAGCTTTGTTTTACTTATACTGTGGTCATTAGTGTAATATAGTAAACATTAAGCATGACAAGATGTCATTATGTTAGCATGAATGTATTTAAGCAAGCATATTATGCATAAAGTATTTTTTATATGCACAGTTAGAAATATTTTCTATTAAGATTCTCTCGAATCTCACTCTCCCTTACCCAACCATATAGGTATGATGAGTACAGGAAAAGAATGCATGAAGATATGCAAGGGGAAATACGAAGGAGAATCGAAGATTGAAGGGCAATGTACTCTTTATGTATTTTGATTAGATTTGTATATGAATAAACTAAGAACAAGCAAAGAAATACTTTGGTAATTATATAAGGAATTAAGGAATGATGAGTTGCTAAGAAGTTGCGAACCACTTTATGATGATGTTAAAAACAAAGTTTTTAAAATATTCAGAAAAACCCACTCAACTACAGGTACGAATCCTGTATTGAGGTTGGGAATTGTAAGAACTTTACAAAGAAAGATAGCTTAGTGGTTTGAATTTGCTGCGTAAAACTTATCAGAACGATTACGGAAGTAGGGTGTTACAGATGTATTGAAACTTATATACTAAAATTTATTGCCAAATCATAGCTTTCGTTTTGGGGGAACCAGCTTCCAATTATTGTAGATGATGCCAACTTTGCTTCGACCCATATAACCTAAATAGGTAATGAAATGGTCTTCCTTAGGACTAACCGGATTCATGTTGGCATCAAAGTCCACATGCAGCCTCCTGTTGATGTTGATGATGTGCAACCAATGCAGGCATCTTTGTGACGCCTCTAGTTCTTCACACAACGGGTTCACCTCTTTCCATTTGATGCTCCCTATCACTTTGTTAGTCACTAGAACTATCCATAGTCCTATTAACACAAAAATCATTGTCAGAGAGTGATAATTGAATATTTATTACACTCATTTGTATCTCTTGATTAATAAATTTAGATTGTTTGGTAATAAATAATGGGCTTTTATGCTTATTTGGGCTTTGAGTGTTTTATTGGATTTAACATATTTTAATAATAAAAATTCCAGATTTACAACCCTTCTCTATTTTGATCATACCTCTTGAACCAGATATCCAAATGATCTCATTCTCATCTCATTTTTTAGATGATTCAGAAGGAAACAATTGATATGAAGACTTGAAAGGCAGATTCGGACAAGAGAATAGTCAAAACTATAGTCAATGTTATATGAACTTTTCTGGATTTTTATTGGGCCCAAATTTTGTAATGAAGCACCATTTATTATTAATTTCCGTTTTGGGCTGAATTGATGGGCTTTGACCCATGAGACAATTAGGTTTTTACTTTGGTTAGCTGAAAACAAGAGGGCAGAATGAATTTTAGGACGAATTTGGATTGAATCAGAAGTTCTTCATTCTCTAAAAAATGTTCTTCATGTTCTTCGCGTTCTTCGTTCATTTTTCGGATTTTCCAGCCATGTCGGGCTAAGTTTCTGTGATTAACCTATGGATTGAGGATTCACGTTTCCAATCAGAGGACATACTTAAACCGATAACGTAACTCGTCTCTATTTACTCTAATCGGATTCGATTTCTGGAATAGTTCGAACGTTTATTTTAATATTCTGATTGGTAAATCCCAAGGACACAGTTCGAATCGGGTTACAGTGATACTGTGCGATCGCACAGTAGCATGCCACGCATACGAACAGAACCTAGACGATCATCTAGTCGAGGGATTTTCTGGACGAATACAGAGATTTCGGTTCATCCAGAACCAATCACGAGTTCGTTATAATTTTCGTCCGATGATGGTAGGAAACTATGAATCCCAATTCTAGGTCAGTCGTTTTAATCTATTTGGTCTAGTTTGTTTTCAATTTCGGTCTTTAATCCGAGTTTATTGTTTGTTAATAGTTTAATTGAACCCCCCAATTGATTATTGTTTTGAATGTTTTAGACTGCATGTAAATTCTGTGGGAAACGATTCAGGTTCTCTGTACTGCAAATTCTCATTGAAATTGGTTATTTTGCGAGAACTCGACAATTCTCGATCAAAATTTGGCGCCGTTGCCAAGGATCGAACCCGGGTCATCCGCGAATGGCAAGCCCACACTAGAAATTGACCAAAACAAATTCAAAAACACTACCAAATGATTTTTAAAAATTATGGGACTTTAAAGCAGTTGACTGCACCTGGTGATAATTATCAGTCATTGTGTATCCAATACCCTGCCCTTGGTGCTAACCTTGAACTTAAATATGGACTTATACATTTGTTGCCCAAGTTTCGTGGTCTTGCAAGTGATAAACCGCACAAGCATATGAAGGAATTCTATGTGGTATGCAGCACAATGAAACCACAGCATATTGATGAAGACCACATTAAGCTGAGAGCCTTTCCTTTCTCCCTTGAGGATGGAACGAAGGACTGGTTATATAATCTTCAACCGTCATCTATTGGAAGTTGGGCTGATATGCAGAGATTGTTCCTAGAGAGATTTTTCCCTTCTTCAAGAGCCACTACAATCAGAAAAGAAATCAATGGAATCAATAAAATAAATGGTGAAAATATGCATGAATACTGAGAGAGATTCAAGAGGTTGTGTGCTAGCTGCCCCCATCACCAGATAACTGAGCAGCTCTTAATCACTTATTTCTATGAGAGTCTTATACCTAATGACTGAAATCTGGTGGATGCTTCTAGTGGTGGAGCCTTAGTTAACAAGACACCCCAAGAGGCCAGAGATTTAATATCCACTATTGCAGCTAACTCTCAATAATTTGGCACTAGAGGAAATAGCAGTGATGTGTTCCAGATCAGCGGATCTAATGATTCTCACCAGCGATTGAAGAATAGAATTGATGATCTGACCTCCTTGGTGAGGCAACTGGCAGTGACTCAAACAGTGCAGTCTTCCACTCCACAATTGGGCTATTCATGTGGTTTCTGTTTTGATCCCTCCCATCCTACTGATTCTTGCCCCACCTTGCAAGACAACACATATCAACATCAGTCAGTGGCTGCTGTGGGCATTTTTCCAGGGAAGCCACAGCACCAGTAGCAAAATAATGCCTTCTCAAATACATATAACCCTGGCTAGAGAAATCATCCGAATTTTAGGTGGAGCCAGAATCCGAGTCAGACTCATAACCATAATAGTCATGTGTAGCAGAATTTTGGAAATTACCAACAGAGACGGTTTCCACAGAACAGACAGAATTTCCAACAATTCGCACCTCCACAGCCAGCACAACAACAGCCGACTAGCAGTAGTAGTTCCTTACTAGAAGAAATGATGAAGCAGCTTGCAGCAAACAGTTTGCAATTCCAGCAACAAACTGAGGCCTCTATCCAGAGTTTGCAGACTCAGATTGGGCAGTTGGCAACATCATTGAACCAACTTCAGCCTCGGGGATCCAATACTCTCCCTTCACAGATAATTCCTAATCTGAAGGGAAACGTTAGTACTATCTCCCTACGGTCTGGTAAGCAATTACAAGGGCATAAACTAGCTGCAGATGTGACTGAATCCACATCAGAAAAAGTGAAGATTGACTCTAGAAACAAAGAGGAAGTGAAGCAAGGTGAAGAGGAGTCTGGAGTTCCTATTCCTCTTCTGTTCCCTCAGAGAGCCCTTCAATCCAAGAAGTTGGCAGAAAAAGTGCAAGACAGTGATATCCTTAAGACATTTAGAAAAGTTGAGATTAACATTCCTCTCTTGGATGCCATCAAACAGATCTCCAAGTATGCCAAGTTCCTAAAGGAGTTGTGTACCAACAAGAGGCGACTGAGGGGGACTGAACGAGTGAGCTTGAACCAGAATGTCTCAGCGCTTCTCCAACAACCCATGCCTCACAAGTGCAAGGACCCAGGTACGTTTTCTATCCCTTGCATTATTGGTAATTATAGATTTGATAATTGCTTGGCTGATTTAGGTGCTTCCATTAATGTTATGCCTGCATCTATTTATAAATCCCTTGGTCTTGGTCCCTTGCGACCTACTGGTGTTGTTGTCCAACTAGCTAATAGGAGTAATGCTCATCCTGCTGGTCTGATTGAAGATGTTTTGTATGTCAATGAATTGATATTCCCTGCTGACTTTTACATTCTAGATATGGAGGATGAATCTCCTAGCAGTAGGTCCCCAATCATTTTAGGGAGACCTTTCTTGAAAACAGCTAAGACTAAGATAGATGTGCATTCTGGTACTCTTTCCATGGAATTTGGTGATATTGTTGTGACTTTTAATATCTTTGATGCCATGAGACATCCTAGGGAAGAGCATTTTGTTTTGTGCATTGATATGACATATGAGACTGTTGATGATGTTCTTTCTGCTTGGTATGCTGATTTTCCTGATTTTGCATCGGTGGGAGATTCTGTGATATGTGCATGTTCTGACACTGAATGGTGCCCTGTTTGTACTGAGATTGATTATGTACAGTATGGAGATATTGACTTGATTTCTAATTCTACTTTACTTGTGGATCCTGATATTGATTGTGGTGAAGCTGAGCTTCATTCTGATATTGGTGATTATGAACTTTTAACAGTGAGCTGCCTAGCCACAGTTCTACTTCTGTGCATGTAGTTTCAGGTATTACAGGTGTATGCACTTCTGAAATGATCCAATTACCTAAGCTTCTTCCTTCCATTCAGCAGCCGCCCAAGTTAGAGTTGAAGTCATTGCCAGCTCACTTGAAATATGCCTTTCTAGAGGTAGATGAGCAATTTCCAGTCATTGTGGCCAATAACCTTCTACCTGATCAAGAAGAGAAGCTGCTGAGCTTGTTGAGGGCCAATAAAAAGGCAATTGGGTGGACGTTAGCTGATCTTGTTGGCATTAGCCCTTCTATATGTATGCATCGGATTCTGTTGGAAGCAGATGTTAAGCCAGTAAGACAACCCCAGAGACGACTTAATCCTCTCATTTTAGAAGTGGTCAAGAAGGAAGTAACTAAGCTTCTACATGCTGGCATCATCTATCCTATCTCTGATAGCCAGTGGGTTAGCCCGGTCCAGGTCGTTCCCAAGAAGTTCGGAGTAACTGTAGTAGCCAATCAAAGGGATGAGCTCATTCCTACAAGAGTTTAGAACAGTTGGAGAGTATGCATAGACTACAGGAGACTCAACCAAGCTACTCGCAAGGATCACTATCATTTACCTTTCATTGATCAGATGTTAGAGCGTTTGGCTGGTAAGTCTCACTACTACTTTTTGGATGGTTACTCGGGGTACTTCCAGATCCATATTGCTCCTGAGGATCAGGAGAAGACGACCTTCACATGCCCCTTTGGAACCTATGCTTACCGAAGAATGCCTTTTGGCCTCTGCAATGCACTTGGTACCTTTCAGTGTTGTATGGTAAGTATCTTTTCTGACTTTCTAGAGGATTGCATGGAGGTTTTCATGGATGATTTTACTATGTATGGGTTTGATTTTGATGCATGCTTAGCTAGTTTGTCTAGAGTCTTGAATAGATGCATTGAATTTAATCTTGTGCTAAATTTTGAAAAGTGTCACTTCATGGTTGAGTCAGGGATAGTGTTGGGACACATTGTGTCTAAAGAGGGTATTAAGGTAGATCCTGCTAAAATTGATGTTATCACTGCTTTGCCTTATCCCACATCTATGCGGGAAGTTCGTTCTTTTCTTGGCCATGCAGGTTTCTACCGACGCTTCATTCAGGATTTCAGCAAGATTGCCCGACCCCTGTCTAACCTTCTACATAAGGACACTGAGTTTGCATTTGATGCTGAGTGTAAGATAGCCTTTAATCACTTGAAGCGTTGCCTGACCACCACTCCAGTTATCCAACCACCAGATTGGTCTCTCCCATTTGAGTTGATGTACGATGCTTCCAATTATGTTGTTGGGGCTGTCTTGTCTCAGAGGGTCAACAAGGTTTCTCATGTCATTGCATATTCATCCAAGACCTTGGATCCTGCCCAATCCAATTATACCATCACTGAGAAATAACTTTTGGCTATAGTGTTTGGTTTTGATAAGTTTAGGTCATATCTGCTAGCTAGTAGGGTAATTATTTTCTCTGACCATGCTCCTTTGAAGTTTCTTTTGAAAAAGACAGATGCTAAGCCTCGACTTATTTGGTGGATGTTATTACTCCAAGAATTTGATGTTGAGATCAGAGATAGGAGTGGAGCACAGAATTGGGTAGCTGATCATTTGAGTCGTGTCACTCATTCCTCTTCCCCCTCTGCCATTCAGGATGATTTTCCTAATGAGCAGCTTTTATAGCTACAAGGTAAGCTTCCATGGTATGCTGATTTAGTTAATTACTTGGTTGCTGGTGTTTTACCTTCTGATTCCACTAGGGCCCAAACTTTGAAATTAAAAAGTGAATCTAAATATTACGTTTGGGATGACCCTTATCTTTGGAGATTTTGTAGTGACCAAGTAGTTAGGCGATGTGTACCTGATCATGAGTTTGACTCCATATTACATTTTTGTCATGCTTCTTCCTGTGGTGGTCACTTTGGACCCCAAAGGACTGCTAGGAAAGTCCTAGACTCTGGTTTATTTTGGCCAACCCTGTTTCATGATTCTCATCTGTTTTGTAAGTCATGTGATAATTGTTAGAGAGCAGGTAGTCTTTCTCGTAGGCATGAGATGCCCCAGCACCCCATATTGTTTTGTGAAATGTTTGATGTTTGGGGTATTGGTTTTATGGGTCCATTTCATGTTTCTCATGGTTTCACTTACATATTACTTACTGTTGACTATGTTTCGAAATGGGTTGAAGCGAAGGTCACCCGGTCTAATGATTCGGCTGTGGTGGTAGATTTTGTCAGGTCTAACATTTTCTGCAGGTTTGGCATTCCTCGAGCCATTATTAGTGACCAGGGTTCTCATTTTTGTAACCGGAGCATGGGTGCTTTGTTACAGAAGTATGGATTAATTCACAAGGTGTCCACAACATACCATCCACAGACCAATGGTCAAGCTGAAGCCTCGAATAGGGAGATTAAGCAAATCCTTCAGAAGACTGTTAACTCTACCCGGAAGGATTGGAGCAAGCGATTAGATGATGCTTGTAGGCTTATCAGACTGCCTACAAGACTCCAATTGGGATGTCTCCATATAGGCTTGTTTTTGGTAAGGCATGCCACCTTCCGGTTGAATTAGAGCATCAAGCTTATTGGGCCATTAAGTAGTGTAACATGGATTTGGCTAAGTCTGGGATGGAACGGAAGCTCCAATTGTAAGAGTTGGATGAGCTTCGATTGGATGCCTATGAGAGTTCACGGTTGTACAAGGAGAAGACCAAGGCATTCCATGACAGGAAAATCCTGAGGAAAGATTTGTCTGTGGGCCAGAAAGTTCTTCTATTCAATTCCCATCTCAAGTTTATGCCCTGTAAGCTTCGATCTAGATGTGATGGCCTTTTTGTGATTACTAATGTTTTCCCTTTTGGTGCTGTTGAGTTGTATGATCCATCTACAGGGAGGACCTTCAAAGTGAATGGATATCGACTCAAACCATTTTATGAGGGATCACAGCAGCAACCTGAAGAAGCGGACCTCATACTCACTGATGCCACTTATCCTTCGTAAACACCTGGGGAGTATTCTTCTTTCCCTATTTCCCTTTTCTTTTATTTCTTGTGTTTCTTTTTCACTTTTCTTTTCACACTTAGTGTAGATTTTCTAAATAATACACTTTCTCCTTCTATCATTGTTTAGCTATGTATATTGTGGACTTGGACATATTGGTTTTGATGGATCATACTATTTGGGCTGAATTCCTTACTTTTTGGTAGTTGATTTTGGTGATGCTGATTGCATGATTTGGTATTTACCTTTGTGAGATTTTGGGCCTACATGAATGGGATTCACCTTTACCATTCTTCCTTTTTCTGTGTGTCTCTGCTCTTGATTTATGTTCTCTAGAACTTGCTCTCTTTCTTTTTAAGGCTACATTTTTCACTTGCATGAACAAACATGATGGAGGCTTGTTTAGTTCTTTCTTTTATTTGCCACTTTGACCAAATAGCCTTCCCTTACACTATTAATTTCCCTTTGTTAGCCCCTTTGTGCCTTTTTTACTCATTCTTTTCTTCAACCACATTACTAGCCAAAGTGTAAAACCATGTTATACCGCACCTTGGAATTTACTGAGCATTGGTTTCACCTTAGTTTTGTGTTTACATGTGGGGGTTGCCCAGGAGTGCCACAATTTAAGAGTGGGGGGATGTTTAGATGTTTGATTTGGGAGTTGGGTCATTCTGAAAAAAAAAATAAAAAAAAAGAAGAAAAAACAACAACAAAAAGAAAGAAAGAAAGAAAAGAGAATGAGGGATGTATATTTGAAAGGGGATATTCCATTGATTTGAGTGTTATTATTGTCATGCTCTTTCAAATTTCTTTGGTGCTTAGCCTCACATATCCATACTTATACACACCTTCACCTTAGCCCCATTACAACCTTGAATAATAAGCTCTCTTGATTTGTGCATGTATGTGATATGAGTAGTGGAGAAGTAGAAATTGAGCAAGCCTATGGTAGGACAATTTCTTGAGTAGAATTTGAGTGATACACTTATTTACCCTATACACTTTAGAGAGTTATTGAGAGAATCCTGTGAGAGACCATCTTGTGTGAGTAGTATCATTGATCGAGACTACCGTGTTTTGTAATTTGATATGCAGGGATCTCAGTTTTAATTGGTTGGTCTTTTGAAGCTCTGTGTCCATTGTTCCAATTTTAAATTGTTGGCAATTGTTAGAAAGGAGAAATTTTTCTTTTAGTTTTGCTCAGGAATGCAAAATGATAAGTATGTGGGAATTTGATAATTGAATATTTATTACACTCATTTGTATCTCTTGATTAATAAATTTAGATTGTTTAGTAATAAATAATGGGATTTTATGCTTATTTGGTCTTTGAGTGTTTTATTGGATTTAACATATTTTAATAATAAAAATTCCAGATTTACAACCCTTCTCTATTTTGATTATAACTCTTGAACCAGATATCCGAATGATCTCATTCTTGTCTCATTTTTTAGATGATTCAGAAGGAAACAATTGATATGAAGACTTGAAGGGCAGATTCGGACAAGAGGATAGTCAAAACTGTGTCAATGTTATATGTATTTTTCTGGATTTTTATTGGGCCCAAATTTTGTAATGAAGCACCATTTATTATTAATTTCCGTTTTGGGCTGAATTGATGGGCTTTGACCCATGAGACAATTAGGTTTTTACTTTGGTTAGCTGAAAACAAGAGGGCAGAATGAATTTTAGGACGAATTTGGATTGAATCAGAAGTTCTTCATTCTCTAAAAAATGTTCTTCATGTTCTTCGCGTTCTTCGTTCATTTTTCGGATTTTCCAGCCATGTCGGGCTAAGTTTCTGTGATTGACCTATGGATTGAGGATTCACGTTTCCAATCAGAGGACATACTTAAACCGATAACGTAACTCGTCTCTATTTACTCTAATCGGATTCGATTTCTGGAATGGTTCGAACGTTTATTTTAATATTCTGATTGGTAAATCCCAAGGACACAGTTCGAATCGGGTTACAGTGATACTGTGCGATCGCACAGTAGCATGCCACGCATATGAACAGAACCTAGACGATCGTCTAGTCGAGGGATTTTCTGGACGAATACAGAGATTTCGGTTCGTCTAGAACCAATCACGAGTTCATTATAATTTTCGTCCGATGATGGTAGGAAACTACAGTTTCTAGGTCAGTCGTTTTAATCTGTTTGGTCTAGTTCGTTTTCAATTTTGGTCTTTAGTCTGAGTTTATTGTTCGTTAATAGTTTAATTGAACCCCCCCAATCGATCATTATTTCGAATGTTTTAGACTGCATGTAAATTCTGTGGGAAACGATTCAGGTTCTCTGTACTGCAAATTCTCATTGAAACTGGTTATTTTGCGAGAACTCGACAATTCTCGATTAGAGAGGTAAATAAATTGCAGTTAAATGAATAAACTAACTAGGATTAAGAAAAAATAGCACACAGTACTATTGTCTAAGTTAAGCACACAATACAATTTTCTAAGTAAAGTCTTACTCTATATGGTTTCCCATATTCCTTCACAATGATCATTTCTTGCAACATATTCTTCATCGTCTATCAATTCTACTTCACTTGCTTTAGGTGGATTTATTGTGAAAGGTGGCGTCTCGTCAAGGTTGAAGGTTGGATTATCATACTTATGTTTTTTACTTGAAGTACAATGGAGATTTTTATATTTGCAGGATCTGTGACATAAAACACTTGTTTAACCTGGCCTGCTAGAATGAAGGGCTCATCTCTATAACCTACTCTTCAAAGATCGACTAAGACAAATCTAAATTGTTGATCTATTACCACAGTAGTATTACTAACCCACTTACATTTAAATAAAGCAACTTTAAAGTTGTTGTAGTTTATCTCCCATATTTCTTCTATAACTTCATAATAAGCCATGGATGCTAATATGAGGCTTTTGTCTTTGGAACTGGAAAAGTGTATAGCTTCAGCTTCTACCATTACCCCACTTTTTTGCATAGTACTTCTATCATCTTGGTCTTTTGTGTAGAAATGATACCCGTTTATATCATAACCGGACCAAGTAATAATCTGAAACAAAGGCCCTCAAGCTAGCTACTTGATTGTCTCAGGCACACCAGTCTCATGCGAAACCTTCTCCTCGAACCACTCTATGAATGTCATGTTTTGCTCAATAGCTATCTTCATGTCACTCTTCTTTAGATTCATGTTCTTTAAACTCTTTTTGTGTTCATCTATGTACGGTTGAACTTCTTACATATAATTCAGGATATACAAGTGTGCTTGCAACACCTCTTCATGAAGTACATTCTTCACTTTCAGTCCTCGTGTTTCCTTGCTTCTCCCCTCTTCATACCGAGACTGTTACTTCTTCCCAGATAGATAATCTTTGCAAAAGTCCATAGCATCTTCAACTACATATCGCTCAACTATTGAGGCTTCAGGTCAATAAGAATTTTTAGAATACATTTTAAGATCTTCATGTATCGCTCGAAAGGGTACATCCACCTCAGGTAAACTAGACCATATAGCCTTACTTCCCTTACGAAATAAACTATCAAATACACCATTATATCAAAAAATGAAGGAGGAAAATGCATCTCTAGTTGGGACAAAATAATATAAACCTCATTTTCCAGTTCATCTAACTTTTCAGTGTCAATGACTTTGTTACAGATAGTATTAAAGAAAACACACAATCTTGTTACAGTAGTTCGCACTTCATCTTTCATAATCCCTCTAATAGCTAATAGTAATAGTTGTTGCATCAACACATGATAGTTATGGGACTTTATTCCCACTAACTTCAAATTATCCATTAAGGCACACCTACTCACATTAGAAGAATACCCTTGTGGCATCTTAATTTCATGCAGACACCCACACAAACATTTTTTCTTCACTTTTGATTGTATATGTGTTGCTGGCTCCATGTGTGCCCTACTATCATCATCTCTTAGTTGTGAATGTAATCATTCTCTTATTCTCATATCAACAAGATCTAGTCTCACACTTATTCCACCCTTAGTCTTCCCTGGGATATGCAAAAGTGTATTGATAAGACTATCACAAACGTTTTTCTCTACATGCATCACATCAATACCTTGTCTTACATCAAGACTACGCCAATATGGTAGATCAAAGAAAATTGATCTCTTCTTCCATATGTTCTTCTCACCCATAGTCCTCTGATTTTTACCGAAGGTGACATTGATATGTTCCATCTGACTATAAACTTCCTCCTCAGTTAATGCCTTTAGAGCTATTATATGCTTCGATAAGCCTTTAAAACGCTTTCTTAACCTACGATATGGGTGGAACCAATGAAGAAACCTCATGTGACAAAGCTATATCATTTTTTCCTATACTTAAGTTGATGGAAATGTGTGTCTGCCTCACATATTAGACATGCTTTATGCCCTTCACACTATACCCTAACAAGTTTCTGTTTGCATGGAAGTCATTTATCGTTGTGAAAATCATTGCACGTAGTTTGAAAGACTTCTTCTTATATGCATCAAACACATCTAAGCCTTCCTCCCACAACTTCTTCAAGTCCTCAATCAAATGTGCTAAGTAGACATCGATATCATTCCCTGGCTGTTTTGGTCTAGAGATCATCATAGAAAGCATCACATACTTGCGTTTCATATATAGCTCGGGAGGTAAGTTGTATATTACAAGGAGAACTGGCCACGAAGTATGTGTGCTAGTCATAGTTCCATACGGATTGATTCCATTTGTACAAAGGCCAAGCCAAAGGTTTCTTAGCTCGTTGCCAAATTAAGGGAACGTTTCATCTATTTTCTTCCACTGTGGAGAGTTAGCCGGGTGCTGAAGATATTTTGTGTAAGATATTCTCTCAATAGAATGCCATCTCAACTTCTTTGCTTTTGTTGCACTAGCAAACAAACGCTTAAACCGTGGTATTATTGGAAGGTACCATAACACCTTTGAATGTTGCCTTTTTGTTGTCCCTTTACCACAACCACCATCTTTCTTCACTTTGTATCGTGACCTTTTACACTTAGGACACTCACTAAGACTTTCATACTCCTTTCTGAACAGTAAGTAGTCATTAGGGCAAGCGTATACCTTTTTATACTCTAGACCCATCGTAGACAAGATTTTATTGGCCTCACACATACGGTTTGGAAGTACATTATCGTCTGGAAACATATCACACAACAATTGAAGAAGAAATGTGAAACTACTATTGGTCCACCCACAAGTTACATTTAAGTTGACTAAATTCAAGGTTCCTGTTAGCCGTGTGTACTTACTCCCAGGGTACAAAGGTGTCTTCGCATCACTCTGCAGATTGTCATATTCATGCGATTACGTAAAGGATTCTACCTTAACACCGTGAATCATTTTTTCCATTCTATCTTCATCTATCACATCCACAACTTCCTTCATGTACGATGGACAATCAATTACTTCCTCACCATGCCATATCCACCTTGTGTATCAAAGATTTATTCCATCACAAAGTAGGTGATCCCTTATGATATCAACATTCCATCGACTCTCATTTAAACAATTCACACAAGGACAAAAATACATCCCATTTTTTGTTGGAGCATTCTTTCTAACAAATTCAATAAACTCTTCCACCCCATTATCATATTCTTCACTAGTTCTCAAAGCATTCATCCACCTAGCATCCATTTTATTACCACATAAATCATTCACAATAACACTCAAGTTTAGAACAATTGTCAATGATGAGATTGCCTTTTATCACTTTTTTTAAAAAAAAATTGGCAGCATTTCCCCTTAAATGTAAAACATCCCAAAATTTCAATATCAAATTGTTTCACCTTAATTAAAAAAAAACTAACTAAAACACACTAACTGAGGCAATTTAGGACAATATTAACAATTTCAACTAAAATTTTTCTTTAGGGAAGTAATATGTTTAAATTAGTACAAGTTAAAGTTATATGTTGTTGACAATAAGTATTATTTATTCTATCATTTATTTTTTCAATTTACATATGCATATTTATACTTACATGTATCACAATTTATCACATCTTATTTTTATATTCAAGTCCAATTTTGATCGAGAAGTTTTTTCATAAGGATTGTCGGTATCCTGGAGTTTTTTTTATGAAAATCAATTTCATCTTAAGAAGTATAAAAAAAGAGAAAAGTTGCTTCAATAGTTAAAAAATTGATGTTAACATAAACATTCAGGACAAAATTAATCTAACAAAAATTTTTAAATACCCACAACTCTTGTACAAAAATTTTTCTACCAAAATTTTACCTTAGCTCGATCTTTATAATCCTCAACGCTCTTAGCCACACCATTGTATATGAACAAAATTTGCATGTTTGATTAACAAGAAAATATCATTATCAATTTTTAATATGAGATCTCGTTATCTTATTAAATAAGATTTTATATTAAGAAGGGGAAGTGGTATATGACATACAAAACAATGGAAGCACTAAATCCATTCTCCACTAACTCCTCCTTTTCCACACTCAAATAAATTAGTAATTGTTCCAATAAGGGTGATATATATTTAATATTTTAAATTTTAATTACTCACATCAACGATCATTGAACTGCTTATAACTTATGAATTGAAGCAACAAATTGATTCCCTCATTCCACTGAGGATATGAATTCTTTTGTTGGTAAACCGTATTTAGTTTATATATGCATGCTTGACGTCAATACGACAATTGACTTAGTTCACAATAACCTATTATTATGTCCAAGGAAAAAATAGAATCAGTACATATATACAACGCTTGCTTTCAGTGTTCATGCAAATTGGAGATATTTTCCTCCGCATTTCCAAAAATGAGAAAGACATATATTAAACAAGTTGAAGCAAAACAAGATGAAGCATAAAGAATCAAAGGAGATAGATAGGAAGTTCATCAAATAAATAGTGAAGCAATAAAGGGCAAGAATCAAAAGGATTATGCTAATGAGCAGGGAAAATAAACTGAATTACCAACAGTTGTGTTGGAAATTGTGCCCTAGGGGCCAATCATTATACTTTGAATATTTTCATTCAATGAATTTCTCCATTTGGTTATCACATTATTCGCATGTTCACTGTGATAATTGTATCCTTGGATAAATCATAATGATTGTCCTAAATGTCCCTGGTCGGTCATCTATGTGGGAGCAAAGATGAAATAAGACCAGTATGACTTTGATAAGGTATGGGGATACTAATCAAAGTCTTAGGCACTTATAGGAGTATAAGGTGCTGGATCAACCCGCTATGAGAAAGCTGCATGGATCAAGTCATAAGCTTATCTCATGTATAACCATGTCACAATGCCCTTTGACCTGAGATCATCATGGATTCCTACATGGGAGTCACTAAGCTTTGACTTAGTCAAAAGTCACCTTTAACCGGGTGGTGATAAAGGCTACAATCGGGCTTAATGGTTTTCATGTAGAGGAATGTGAATGGTCAAGATGGAATTTGTCCCTTACATTAGTGAGAGATATTACTGGGCCCCTCGATGAGTAAGTCTGAGAAATGTATGGCCATACTACGATAGAAAAGAGTTTCTACTTCTATAGTCAGACTACTCAGGGATTGAGAAAGTAATGGTCAGGAATAGGAGGATGACATTCTCCATGCCTCATCCTTGACCGAAATATCGTGTGACAAAAGGGACGTGATATGGTTATACGACAGGTTATATCGTATTGTCGATCCTCATATGAATTGGGTAGTCGTAATGTCTTGCTAGAGGCCGCTTACGACTTGTGGGTTAGTATAGTCATTGGCCCACTGCCAACTTCGTTTGGGCCTATAGGGTCGCACACAAGAATAGCCCAACATGAGCTATAATGTCCAGATTCATTGAATCTAAGATGCGTCTAAGATTCAATGAATACAATGTTTAATCTAGGGTGAATGAATTTTAAATATATATTTATTATATACACATGTTGTGTGAATATTTATTTGATAAATATTTATATGTGTTATATATATATTTATATTTGGAAAGGAATATTAATAATATTATATACACATATGTATTTTTGAAATACATAAATACATATATAATATATATTATTTGATAATATATATTATATATATATGATAGTATTATATTATATGATCATATGATAATATTATATTATATATATATAATATATATTATTTGATAATATATATTGAATATATGATAATATTATATTATATGATGATATTATTATATTGTGTATATATAAAGATATTATATGATAATATCTCATATTTAATTTATGAAGATAAATTAAATTCCATTGGCTCTTTATTCTAATTAAATAAATAGGTTAAATTAAAATTGTTGGACAGATTTAATTAAACCAGGTTTATTTAATTAGCTTATTAAAACAATTAAATGTTAATTGATATGATAAGGATTTTGAAATTAATTAAGATTAATTTTAAAAATCCAATATCCATCATAAAATAGATAAACATACTAGTTATAAAATATGAGAGATAGGGTTTTCTACAGATGATGGAAAACTAGAGAGCCACAAGAAAACCCTAGAAGGATATTAGAGGCGCTAGCACGCTGCCGGTGTTGGGGCCCTATTCGTGTGGATACCAATAGAGGGAGCTGATATGAGTAGTTAGCTCCTCAAGATTGAAAAAGGCAAAACTCCAAGAAGAACTAGTTGACATGTTGATGTTGGGGATGGTTAATCTCATACTCATAGAGATTGATGCTCTTTTAAGAAGAATTAGCGGACATGTAGATGCCGGGAAAATTATTTCAGGAGCAACCAAACATGGAGATTTGTGAACTCGCAATACGTTGATGATTGTGGGCATTCAAACAAACATGAATAAGGTACGACTCTTTCTAACTTGATTTAAATGCCGTTGATAGATCCGCAATTGGGATTGGTAAACTTTTGCAATTTTAATTTTATTTAATTCTTCCGCTGTGTGCCTACCAATCCCCTCAAGTTGAGCTACAGATTTGAGTGATGCCGAGGACTAAGAGTGCAAGAGAAGGGAATCACAGCCAAGAAAGACTTCACCGAGAGTAAGATGTGATCGACACCAGAGGGAATGGGAACAAAAAGAAGAGAGACTGAGAAAGTAGCTGCGACGGAGAGAGGAAGAGTTGAACGCTTGAGGTCATTTATGTTTAGGCTTTAGTAGTAGAGACTAAGAAAACAGCTGAGATAGAGAAAGGAGGAAATGAACGCGTAGAGACTGAGAGGGAGGAATTGAAATGCTTAGGCTTTAGGTGTCCCCAGTCATTTTGGGGATTCCTAAAGCACCTTTACGCATCCCCAAGCTATACTGGGGACGCGTAAAGGTCTGGCGTGTAGCTACAAGACCCACAAGCCTGCACCTGCACTTGTCATGGCTGACATGATAGGCTTTAGGGTCCCCAGTTTGACTGGGGATGTATCTTTAGTCATCCGCAATCAAATCCAAAAATGGGTTCCAAAAGCTGGCGCCAAAATTATGCTTTTTGAGCCCCTTAGGCGTCCTAACTGTGACTTAGGATGCCTAAAGTTGTATTTTATGCGTCCCAAATTTTAAAGGGATGCCTAAAATGGACTTTAGGCATCGTTAGCTTGACTTAGGACGCATAAAGTCTCAAAATTCCCTTTCAAAATTACACAAATGTCACCCATCTTAATTTTTTACTTCCCTTTTTAGAAAAGGAACTTCTTTTAAGGTAGTAAACTGTATTTCTTGTATTAGTAATAATTTGTTTTACTATCTTAAATCATATTTTAAATAAATCATTTTAATCCAATTTCCATGACAAATCAATTTATTATAAATAATTCTTTTTAATTATAAATAAATATTAGAAATAAAAGTTAGGATGTTACAGCTTAACAATCTTGCATTCCTCTATGATGCAACTTATTCAACAAGTATAAAGATGTATCGTAATGTTAGCTCTTTAACATTTCTTACAAAACCAAATAAGGCTAATCATTCTCTTATATAAAAAGCATGAAACTTAATATACATTTTGCTATATACTTCATGACTTACAGTTTTTTAGTTATTTTTCAAGCAAGAATATGCTTGACAATCCTTCTAAAATTCCATTGCAATGGCAATGCCCATTAATACCCACATTTAAGCAAGCCTATAGTTTAGAAATTAAAGCAGAAGGAATATGATGATATTAGAGACATATTGACATACTAATCATATTCTTATAATAGATGTTTCTCGCAGCAACTACCATTTATCCATCAATGTTCAAATGCTATGTTACCAAACTTGTGCATTTTGATTCTTCTGGACCTCAAATATGAAATATGTCTCTGTCCTACCCCAGTCTATAAAGATAAAAGAGAAAATTCTTATTTAATAAACCTAAGTATAACATACTTAATATACAAATAAGAAAATTGGATTTTATTGAGTGAATTTGATATTGTGATCATATTTTGGATGAGATGGAAAAAAACGGAAGGTCAATAATAAGGAAGTAACTGACTAGATGGAAATACTAGTGATAAGGTGAGGATTAAAAACACTGACTTGATGATCTACACTTACAAGGACAAAGTAGTTGAACTAGGTGGCAAATCATCACTAGGTAATCCAGTTCAACAAAATTTTCCTTCCAAGCATAGATCGCTTGGCCTACATTGTCTAATTTAAGACGTCTTTCACTAACTCATCACTAATAACTCCACCTAGTCGGATAGTTCCTTATTATTGACCTTCACTTTGATTTCCCTCTCAACCAAGACCTCATGACATGACTATATTCAACCATACAAAATAGAATTCTCAAGTTTGTATTTCAACCATGTTAGACTCAACTTCATTAAATAAGACTCTACCTTTATCACCTAAAACTAAGGCAGGCAAGAGCCATATTCTATTTGAAGTACCAAAAGAACCAAATGCCTTAGGTTAGTAAACTTAGCACCCAATCCAAGGTTGTAGCATTCAACTATAAGGATAACCTACAATACGAACTACACATCGACAGCTCCCACACGTCGAGGTTAAAGTTATAATCAACACTCCTACCAACACTCAATAATGATCTAAGCCCTTTCAAGGAGGGGACATCCAAACAAAGAAAAACTTGAAAAAGAACAAAGGCATGGCAAACAAGATTCAATTAACATACGTGTATACATGTATCTGCAACCTTTGTGACATCCCAAACACACACACACATCACTAAACAAGTAAAAATATCTACATAATTACATAATATATATATATGTATATAGTTATAAATATATAAATAAATATGGAATATTTTGAAAACACCAATACATAGAACACATAAAATATATATAATATTATATGTAATATGTGTTCCCTTAGATCTAGGATAATATTTAGGAGAGCATAACAGTATAAAATTTTGGAATAAAAAGGCATCATCAATAGTATATGTTGGAATATAGATGGTCCACCCTTGGTGGATCAGAGCCCAAACCCAATTCAGTTGGGGCTATTATGTAATTATGGAAAACTCAAGGTCTAAATAAGGAGTTTTATCCTTATGATTTGAAATTCAAACAATAATAACTTCCATACGTGATATATGGAGTGTTCTAATCGTGAGAGTCAGTAAGAGAGAAAAATACTGATGAAAAACTCCCAGAGAAACTGCTCTCTCTATTCTCTTCTTCCGCATGGTGCATCTGCCGAATGAACATGATCGAAGTCCATATCGGTGCTCTAATCTCGTGTGGGTACTTAGCGAGTCAACGGATTCTAGGAACACCCGAAATCCTTTATTGGTATCAGAAACAGGTTATATATTCTTCGGCTGTGTTTCTCATATATTGTCATATATGGATAACTGTTGGATACGATATGTATATGTGTTGTTTTTTTAATTGCCATACATGATTTTTTCGGATTCAAGATTCAAGATTTGTTTATGGATTTGTATGGAATTATATGATTCTAACTCATATATATGTTTCTCTAGTATGAGATTATTCAAGAGATCAAATTTCCTCTGCGGTCTCGTCTTTCATGTTTCATTCGGTGCTTTACTGTTCCATTTTTTTTTGTTTTTTTTGAAAATTCTTCTAGTTCCATTGTTTATACCTTAGTTCTATAGGTACTAGTGTATTTAAGAGCCTTATAATACATATAATAAGACTCTGGAACGAAGGAACAAAGGTTGAACATAAAAATGAAAAAAGAACCGTCAGAACACAAAAAATAATTGCAATTGTGTCATCTAAAAATGAGGTTTTTAGGTTCTAAATATTATCCCATTGCGTAGAGCACAAAAAACTGATGAAAATCGACTCCAAGGACACGCAAAACGGACGACGGACGGCTAAGATAAGGAGGAGAGAAGGAACCGGGTCTGACAAACCCGATCCACGCTGAAACTGGGTCGGGCGCTACCCGGCTGGAGGTTGAAGATAACCTCCAGCTTCAAAACGGCATCATTTTAATGCCGTAAAAAATGATGGATTTGGACTGGGCGGTTCGGGTATTTGGGTTGACCCGATCCGTAAAGAAAAAAAAAGGCTGGCAAACTTAAAAAAAATAGATTAGGTTGTAAGTGGCCTAACCCAATTCAAAAAAAACTGGATCGGGTCTAAGGCCCAACCTAATCCAGAAGAAAAAAAAATTTTAGATTATTAAAAAGGGGCAAAGATGCCACGTGGCGCGTGAAGCAATGTGGCTGAACCGTTTGACACATAGCGGGTACCAGCAAATAGCTGACTGCGCGTGGAGTTCAAATATGTGGCGTGTATGCCTGTTGAAGTTCTTTCAGGTAGCTCATGTATGACACATGCCGATAACGAAAGTGGATATGTCCATTTTTTCCAATTTTTCTGAATTTATCCTTCTAGGGGCGTGTGATAGCTTCGTTTGAGACGCGATTTGTTTCTAAAAATCCCTAAATTCAAGATCTATATTTTGGTATATTTTTGTAATTTTGTGAAATATGCTTAAATTTTTATTTGGAGGTATTAGTGCTATTTTTAATGATTTTAATGAGTTTAAAAATCCTAATATTTTTGTAATAATTCATAATTATTTTATTTATGAAAATTGTGGACTTGGAGAGTTATAAAAGCACTGAAACAAAAACATTTAATTGTTTTGGGATAATAGTGTTGAAAAACACATTCTTGAGTATGAACCATTTTGTGGTGGATCAAAAAAAGAGCAAATTATTTAATGAAGCCTCTAACTATTGATCCAAACTTAAATCACTTAGGGAAAAATGAGCCTCTGTGTGATAGATGAAAAAAAGGGATTTGCTCATTTAAATTTGATCCCTGAAACATAGCCTAGAAGTAGAAGAAGATCCTAAAGAGGGTTAAGAGGAAAATGATTCAAATAAAGGTTCATCAAAACCTAAAATTGAAAACGAGGTGTGACCAGAAAGAAATCCGGGAGATAAACCTAAAGAAAAACCTGAATCTCTTGAATCTTGAGAAGATAAATGCCAAGATTCATATATGAAGAAACCTTACAGAGGTGAAAGTGAGGATTTGATACTAAAGAGACAGTATCAAAACACCGTGAAATGGAATCTCAAATGGAGAAACTTCCCAAAGTCGTAACTCCAGATCAAAATGAGATTCAGGAAAGTGAAGCACCTCAGAAGGTAGAACACACTTCATGATGAGTGAAAAAGAGCCTTAAGCCCAGTCCAACCACCAACATGCAAATACTATTAATATTTCCTTGTATAGACAAGACAAAATGTCATAAAACATTTGAAATATCTCTTCAAGAAAATAGGGAAACTCTAGAAGATGATTAAAACAACATGGGACATACAATTCTTCTAGCCTTAGAAAACAATGATTATTGTGCACCTTATCAAATTGGGTTTGAGAAATAAATAAAATTCTCCCCTTGAAGATTTATTTTGGCTGAAGATTAAGAATAAAGAGATGAGATGAATATGAAACCAAAGAAAATTATTGAATTGTCCCAAAATCCTCTGATAATAAGACATTATGAACATAGTAATGCTTTAAGTGAGATGAAGAGATAAATGTCAAACACTCTTTATAAGTGGAAATTCTTTGAAAATGAGTCTTCTAAGAGAATCATATGCTCCGTCCCAGTGGGAGCTAGTTTCAAATTCTCTATCTAAGTGGGAGCTAGCGATATGCTCTATCTTAGTGGGAGCTTTCAAAAATTGAGCCTTCTGATAGTCATAATCGAGCATGTTATGTGAAATACTTGTATGCAATTCTTGATAGATAAGAGTGGCATTGCTGGAATCTGTGTGATGGGAGGTACAAACGTATTCTCCTGATCATAGACCCAATAGTGTTATTACCTTTCTAGTCAAGAATAATACAAGTACACGATATTGTATACTTCAATGGGCTATAAAAGGACATTCTTAGTTCAAATCAATTATGAATAACCCTATGAGTGGGACAATTTAAGTGACTAAGCCAAGAAAGGCTTCCAAGAACAAGAATGAAATTATAAATTTAATAGGGACAATTGTGATATTTGGCATTGAAACGACTCACATGAATAAAAAAAATGTTGTAAAGCCATTGACTTGATCATAATGGCACTAAAGCTAAGAATTTGCTCTACAAATAAGAGATTATGAGACCTACATGGTTTAACAAGGGAAACTTTATAGCATAAATTCCCTTGCATATGCTATACTTGACAAATGCATATGCAAATGTGAAAGAAATCCAACAGTAAGGCCATTTGAATTACATTCAAAGATAATCTTTTAAGGTACTTCAATCACCTCTTAAGAGAAAATATCTATATGAGATAACCAACTTGACGAGGAAACTGAGAGAAGTAGAACATGTATTGTCTAACGAACAAGTGTTGCTTATTCATTAAGACGCTCCTTTCCAAGTGGGAGCTAATGAAAGTCAGCATGACCCATAGTAAAAAAACATCATTACTTTCAATGATGTATTAAAGTACTTGGAGCTTGAAAATGAATGTCTAAAGGTTTGCGAGTCCTTTCGACACACTTTTCTCATTAAGGACATAGGGTCCACAAATCATGACGATATGGATTGAGGATACTTTATAGGATGTTCTTCATCATCAAAGCAAAGCAATATGCTTAAGGTTAGCGGCAACATGAGAATTGAGGTGAAAGGCATTAGCGCCTACAAGTTCACTTTATATGGTGAAACAACCTTACTTCTCTATGATGTGCTTCATGTACTGGTTCAAATGAGATTAAATTGTTATCTCATGCCATCCAAGTTATGGGTTCAGTTGATTTCAACTTTCATGATTTTGTGATACTAATATAGTTCTGATTTTGTTTTTCCTTTCATGAGATTTCTTTAAGTTGAGCAATGTTGGTGCTCTCTCTGTAATTCAAGTATTGACATGATTACATGTCATGCTAGACAAGGACATAGAATTACTATCAATAAGGATTGCTAAGTTTAAATTTCCAAAGTGGAAATGTCCTTGTGATAGTCTAGCAAGTAAAAGAACATGAAAAGATTTATAGTAAAGGGAAAACAACCATGTTTCCATTGCAATTATTCTACTATGATAAATTTGGTACTATGTATGAGGGAAAGGCACAAAACTTAACATTTTTATAACTCTTGTTGAGGATTATTCATGATATAATCATACTTGTTTGTTTTCGCATAAGTTTGAAGTTTAATTATTTTGGACTGTGAATGGAAAAATTGCAAAATCAATTAAATAAATCAAATAGGGTGTTTTGAGATCCTGCAAACTGATCAAGGTCGTGAATATTTATTTGATTCATCAAATAAACTCTGTGATAGAAGAAAGAGAGTTAGATGGCACTTTATTTTTCAAATGGAGTTGCTGAAAGGCATATTGATCTACTATTAAACATGGTTAGGTGTATGATGATTTAAACTAACCCACCAAATGTGAGTAGGAGAGTATTGAGGTCCACTTTTGGTAGATTAGTGTACATACTTGATCTCGTCAAATGTATGTAGTATTAAACTTAACCATGTGCTCTCTAAATTAGTCATTTAAATAAACCCTATGAATTGTGGTTAAAGTTTAAAATTGGATTTTGATTTTCTACAGACCATAAGGGCCATTTGCACATTCCCATTATGTTTGTAAGTGAGAGTTCAATAGGGTTACATCTTCACTTTTTTGCATGAGTGACAAGATAAAATTATGACTAAAAAGAACTAAAAAGTAGCATATTTATTATGCATCAGTTTCTAAACAAGGGAGAAACTGATGACTATGTGTCTCTTTACATCCTTGTGAGTGGGAGCTTAGAAATGTCAATAAAGAGACCTAAACATGAGAAGTAGAAAGCTCCAAGTAGAAGGAGTAATTGAGAAAGGAGTTCATGGCTACTCTAGAAGATAGAGTTGTGTTTTGTACAAGATTCCTGCTAAGGCAACATGGAAGCAAGCAATGGAAGTAATGATTCATTGAGAAAGAATCATGGTTGAGAATTAGTTGATCTAATCCAACATAAGAGACTATTTGAAACTAGTCGATTTTGAAGGCTAGAGAGTAAGAGTGGATAGATCAATTAGAAAGTACAAGACTCGTTTGTTTGTAAAGGGGTATGCATAACAGGAAAGTTTTCATCTTACTTGTTGTGCATTTTAATCAAACTCATTCTAGATAGTTTATTGTTTACATTCAGATATACATCAAGAAGATATAAAACCTACACCTTTAAGTGGTAATATGGATGATGAAATCTAATTGCAATAACGTTAAATTTTACCAAAAGTGTTACTTGAGGTTTCATAGAGGAATAACCTCATATGTTTTTGTGAAGATCCTTTTTATGGATTAAAGCAATCATCTAGACAGTAATGCATAAGGTTTGGTAAGAGCGATAACCTAATGTAACTTTTTCAAATGGTTCAAGAGAATCATTGTTAAGTAATTTGTGATATTATCATTTTGAATGGATAATATACTATTAGCCAGAAACAGTTTGAATCTTTGTATTGTATGATAAAGAATGATACTCATAAATTTTGAAAAAAAGTATATGGGTGCAGTAATGTATATTCCTGGACCTAAGATCCAGTGAGATAGCTTAAGGAGAATCCTCTCTGTCATAAGAGAATTATATTAGGAGATTCTTAAGTGATTCTATAAGAGTGAATGCAAATCTATAGATTCCCCAATGTTTTCAGTAATGATTTTGAGTCTTGATATTTATCCCTGAACTAAATCAACAGAGAAAATGGAAAAAGGTTTCCATGTAAACTCTGTTGGTAGTCTAATGTACACAATGATGTGTACAAGACCGGATATCTATTTTATGGTAGGACTTGTATATTGGTACTAGTCAAACCATTGTGAGAGACATAGAGTGTCTCCATAAAAAGGTCTTGAGATATTTGTAGGGCATATAATGATTATGTGCATTTTAATGTACTATGGCAGTACCAGTGGCTATATGGATGATGATGTTTAGAGAAACATCTATGATTTGAAAGGGAGAATTCAAATCAAGTGTTAATGTATCATAAAAACACTATAGCCATCACTTGAATAAAATACCCTAAGTATCATATCGAGAATAAACACGAAGATGTGATTCTTGTTAGAAATACTATAGCACATAAAGTTATTGTTGTTGAACAACACATTCCTATGCAAAGTCCCCTAATTAAGCATGTGGCCAAAGAAATATATAAAGAGAATGATGAGTCCTTTGGCATGCATAGGAAGTGAAGTATAGATACTTCATTATGGCTTTACATTTGTATGTAAGAGTATACAATGTCTAGTATGTCATACAAGTGGATGAGGTCAGCTTTCTCACACGAGTGACTACCTTTGACACTCAAAGGGAGTATGCAAAGATGAGACATATTTGTTCACCAGTAAAGCAGTGAGAGAGCTTATATGGTAGAGAAGAAACACAAAACTAAATGTCACCTCAACTTAGCAGTGCAGTCAGTCAGGATGAGATCCGTCATTATAAATATGGATCGATTCATAGACACCCACATCTATGAAACCTTAGCCAGACAAAAAATTAATTAAAATTGACATCATGTGAGTAAAATTGAAGAATTTGGGTTTTGATAATGTGTGTGTCAATACTTAAGTCTGTACAGTGTTAACAGTAAGATCAAAACGACATACACTCTTATAGTATAAGAGTAACACCGTAGCATGCGATTCATACCGCATGTGCTAGAGAACCGTAAAAGGGAAGCAATTGAATAAATCCCTACTTCATTATTGTGTGAGTCCTATAAAGGTTAACCCTTTCAAGATGTCCTCTGACTTTGATAATATCATAGAGATATGTTTCAAGTCTGCAACTTTAGCATTTTTCCTATGATCATGATTGATACGATCTAAAGGCATTATCTTAGGAAAGCGGTTGACTTATATTGATATGATATATGAGCAAAAGGAAGATGACTCAGAATATACACATTTATGCCTATGTCTGAGACCGGTCCCTTACGATATTACTTGGGTAATTTCGTAATTGTAGATACTATGCATATGAGAAAGGCAATCTGAGTTTTATCTTGACTCAAGAGGGATTAGATTGGCCATGAAGAAAGTGTATATGGGTTAAAATATAGGACATCAAAGGAATTATATTAATATGATCAAACTGCACTACAGGGTTGTTTTGTGCTGGTCTCTGTGAAAGGGATTCCTAGTACAAGACACCTAAAATGAAGACGTCATGCCCACGTGGTTACGGTATAGCACCTAGTATGAAAAAAGGATGGAAGGGAAAGAAACATGATCCATAACATCGGATCCACCAAGTGTGAGTGGGAGATGTTGGAATATGGCTGGTCCACCCTTTGGTGGATAGAGCCCAAACCCAATTCAGTTGGGGCTATTATGTAATTATGGAGAAGTCTGGGTCTAAATAAGGATTTTTATCCTTATGATTTGAAATTCAAATAATAATAACTTCCATACGTGATATATGGAGCGTTCTAATCATGGGAGTTAGTAAGAGAGAAAAATACTGATGAAAAAATTCCAAAGAAACTACTCTCTCTGTTCTCTTCTTCCACATGGTGCATTTGCCGTATGAACGTGATTAGAGTCCATATCGGTGCTTCGATCTCGTATGGGTACTTAGCGAGTCAACGAATTCCAGGTACGCCCAAAATCCTTCAGTATAACATGACGGTAATAAAAGGGTTATGTATGGAATGATATCAGATAGCATCTAGAAGGCTTGAGTAACAAGCTAAAATTTTTAGATAAACATTGACGTGTTGATATTACAGTGGTAACTGAACTGATTAACAAGTTCAAATTTTTAGATAAACATTGACACGTTTATATTACAGTGGTGACTGAACTGACTTGTGAAGAAAGATAAAAATAGGTAAAATGGCATTAATTGAGCCTTGCCAAATGGCTAAGTAAAAAATGTCAAAAATTACTATATATACTCTAGTCTCATTATTGCAAAATAAGAAACACAGAAAAATAAGGAGAAAAAGATGGGTTGAAAGCTACTTTTGAGCGCTAGGAAAAGTAAGAAAATCTTCCCTACTGGAATATTTTATTCCCTAATACGGCTCTTTTTTTATGTAACTCTTCTACTATTTTCATATACTTCAAAGTAGAATTCATGACAAATGCCAAGTGGCTATGTGCAGATCTATATTATCACCAAAGACAAATATGTGTGAGAGAGTTTGAAGTGGATCCATGCTAGGGGACACCCTAGTTAAACTAATGCATGGGTGTGTGTGTGTGTATTTGTGTAGTTTTCTCATATAATTTTTGTTGCATGGAATAAAAATATTTCTGCTAATTTAAGCGGCTGGAAATTATTAATTTTAATATATATATATATATATATATATATATATATATATATTACTCACTTCCTTCGTAATGTTCTAGATGCCGGTAACAGAGATCAAAATTGTGATTGAGTGGATCCGAATAGGTGATCTCTAAGTCATTTAAAATCTGAACATCACCAACAACCCTGTTGATCCTCCACCCCCTAGTCTACCTCCTCAAAGTTTGCATGTTTTTCTTGAATTTTATAATCGTGCTAAAAATTATTACTTTGTCGCTCCTGAAGATGATCTTGTGGCTTCAATCTCTATAACAAAACCTCCAGAATAAGAAGTTCTCTCTCGCCAAGATATCCAACCAGCTGAGAAGAATCCTTAGAATATTTTTAAATAGTTTTTATGTGATAAGGGCACTGGAAAAAATATAATAAATAATATAATAAGCCTATATGTATGATATGAGTGTATGAAGTTATAGTTATAAATAAAAATACTAATAATACTAGTTTCTATCCTACTCTAGTGTGGACTCATTCTTCCCATCTCTTTTCTAAATTATGTGCTTGTGTGATAAAAAATAGCATGGAATATACATATATATATATATATACATATATATATATATATATATATATATGGTTTCTATCAAGCATATATGTGTACTACCAGAAGGAGGTCGATAGTTTCCAATAAAGATTAATAGTAAAATAAAAATAAACTAACTTTTGTTTAAATGAATAGTATTGATTTTAGCGCACGTGCATATATATATTCACACATATATATACACACACATGTGTGTGTGTATACATATATACATATAGACATGTGTGTGTGTATACACATGTGTTTGTGTATCACGTTTTTTATGTATTAGGCAATGATTTCATCCTTTAACTGTACTTTTTCAGTTAAGGATCACCTCAAATAGTTGGATGGACATTATGATATAAAATGATGATGATGATGATAGACATAGTGTAAAATGTTTTAATAGTAATATTAAATTTTACTTATAAATTGAGGGTTTACAACCTCCAACTGTATTCATCCTCTGTTTTCAATTACACGAAATTACATATTAGATCAAGTTATTTAATGTTTTTCACATGTCTATAAAAACATAAGTGATAGTTACAAAAAATCACTCAACTTGGTGCCTTTCATATGTCTTTTTGGTGCTCTTCATACTCCATTCTGTACACTATGCAATCAGCTATCAGGGGTTATAATTGGAAAAATAATAAATTTGTAATAAACAAATTAAATACAAATCATTTGTTAATAAAAGAATCCTAGCCTATCAATATCACCACATATAACACATATCAGAAACTTCTTTAGACATGAATATATGGCATGTTTGGAACTTGTCCAACCTCTATGTTAAGTATGAACATCTTATTGCAAATGAAAAGTATGATATATATGATGATGTTGGTAGGCCTGAATTAATCACAACCAAGTGATTTTGACATATACTGCAATCAATATCACCACATATATCACAAGGTTCAATCTGCAATATAAAATTACAAATATTTTTCATAACCATCAAAGAGAATATCGATTAACCAAAAAACATCTGTTCATGTAGATGTAAGAGAAAACAATTGAACTTTCAATTAGGGTTTTGACAAAGGGCACTCATGTAGGCTCTATGCTATTTATGCATGTATTGCGTCTATTTTCATTGCAAGTCAAACTTGTGATATATATGGTGGTCAGAGGACACAAGATATGCATTCATAGTATGGAGACTTTACAAGTAAAAAGGTGTAAGCATCGGTGTTTCAACAAAGAAATAAAAGTAGTAAGCATCAGGATAAACATATTAAAACGTATATACAAGCAAAGACAATGAAAAAGAACACTAACATAAGAAGGCTAGTAAGGGTTTGTGAAAGGCAACAATGTTTACCGAACATAAGAGCAAAATGACAATGACAGAGAGGGAGAGCCCTATGAAAAGGAATACCAAGCTATCCCAATGGTGGAGAGAGATATCACGATAGCCGAAGGAGACAGAGAGAGGAAGAGAGCGTGTACATGACTAAGAGAGGTTAGAGTTTAAGACTAAGTGTGAGAGTGAGTAAATATACTTGGGCAAATATTTCTAGATTGGTTATCTAAAAATTAGGTCTCAATATTCATAACAAGACTATCTTTATGGATAAATAAAATTTAAGAAACAAAATTCATATAAATATGTAAAAAAATATTTTTAATTCATAACAAGACATTATTTTAAAACAACCCATCTAAAATGTAGGATAAATTAATGTAAATAAGAACTTAAACAATTTGATTGATCATATAACATGAAAAGATGAAGATAATCAATAAGAAATAATAGTAACATCTCAAAAGACATAAAAAGATTAAAATTTTTTCATTAATAATTAATCTTCACCAAAAGGCGGCAATACATGTATCCATCATGGATGCATGTATCCATTCATCTATAAAAAATCAAAATTACATCAAAATATGTACACAATAGTTCTTGAAACCTAGGCTATCAGTCGATCATCATCTTTTCAAGAGATCGACAATCCTTAGTCCAAATGGTTGAGGATGTCATCCACCTTTTCCACCAACTCCTCTAGTTGATGGGAGAAGAGATATTGCTTTGTCATTATCTCGAGAATAGTGCCTTAGAAATAAAAGATGGCCGTAGCAATTTCCTCTAATGTTAGAGGTAGAGGGGGCTATGAGAGGAACAGGTGGTTACTGTTAGATATAATTAGTTTTGATGATGTCAAATATAGATATAAGATATTAAGAGCAAAAAGTTTGCTTAATATATTCATCTCTTTATATTGACTAACTACTATATTTAATGTTGTATTTCTTATAGATTAGTCAAAGAGATTGGAGAAAGAAGAGCTTCAAAGAATTAATGGGAATATCAAGATTCAAGCTCTTAGGAGAAATACCGTACATTTCTATGCTTATAAGGGAATTAAGAAATACTGTAGCAGTATACTGTTTGGCACTGTAGCGATCAGATACTGTAGCAACCAGGCACTGTAGCATCCGAGGAACTGTAGCACTCGAGTTCAAGAAGTTCTCCATGAGAGTTTTGCTCAGAAACGATCTTCGGATGTATCCTAAGCTTTGCACTCGAGTTGGTTATGGATAACTCGAGTTCGGGACTGTTCAACACTGCAAAAATTGGTATGAACTTGAGTTTGGATTTGAGAACTCGAGTTCACAGTGAAGAACAACATACTCTGTTCATCCCTGTTTTACATTCAGTTTGGGCGAGCTTCAGTAATTCAATCATATCTCCCAAACCATAACTCTGATTGAGATGAAACTAGTGGCATATGAAGCTAGACTCCCAATACGTCCTTTTGAAACTAGAATCAACATCAAATAATCTTAGATGAGTCATATATGGATATTTGAATTTGAAATTCAAATCACCATCATATTCAGGAACAATTTTTGTATTTTAGACATATCTCTCAAACTACACGTCCAAATGAGTTCAAACTAGTGCCATTTGAAAGTAGACTCAAATAGATTTCCATGAATATATAATATGTCAAATTTGGAGTTATATTAAATATGGTATGGCTTCTGGAAGTTGATGCACAAAAATACATACACTATCTATACTCATTGAGTCATAACTTGAAGAATACAATGAGTTTGGAGCTGGTTCCTTTTGCATTGGAATATAGACAATGAGAGCCTTCTAATGATCAATCATTTATCATACTTGGATTCAAAAATGAATGCATCATGTTTTGAGTCCACTGTTCACTCTCTCGTAGGCTTTACACATAAGGTGAAGTTAAACACATGAACTCGAGTTCAGAATGAAGCACTCGGGTTCTGAGATGTGATACATTCGAGTCCTGAGAGTTTTGGAATGAGAGTTTATTCCAGAGACTTTGCAATATCGACTGATATGAAGTGCACTCGAGTTTGAGGATGACAACTCAAGTTCTATGAAGCAACGCACTCGAGTCATGAAAGTTCTGACGTAAGAGTTCATTCCTGAGAGTCTTGCAGTCTGAAGAAAACGTGGTACACTCGAGTTTCTTGGCATGCACTCGAGTTCTCAATCAACAATGCACATGAAATTAGTAACGCACTCGAGTTCCCATTTATGCACTCGAGTTCTCCATCCCGCTGCACTCGAGTTTAGAGAGTGAAGACAAGAGAGTTTATTCCAGAGACGACCAAATCCTAAAGAGATCACAATGCACTCGAGTTCGTCAGATAGCACTCGAGTTCTGAGACATTTTGCACTCGAGTTATGGAAGTGCACTCTGGAAGTTTATGATAGAAACCATTTGGAGAACGTGAAAATACACTATGCACTCGAGTTTGAAATCATGCACTCGAGTTCATGAGTCAGCAGAGGAAGAGTAAAATCACGGATGAATCCGAACACTTTTATACATCATTTAACTATTAAACCTACATCAATTATCATTCATAGACATCATTTAATGTTTGTTCAATTGTGAAACAGGGCTTCAACATCCGGATTAGGAAAACGCATAAAGTAGTCAACAACGGAAGACACATCTGCATGTGCGTCCGTCTGATAGCCCATAAAGAATTCAAATGCCCATACCTCTCCATAACAGATACATTGTAATGTTCATCTGTGAGAAAGTAATCAATGGCCAAATATTCAAATACACTCAACGGTCAAACAAAATAGTAGGAATTTAACGGAAGAATGCTCAACAATGGGAAAATATCTGAATGGGCTTAACGGTCAAATGATTCAACAAACAACTCAACGAACGTGCAAACAGAAAGCACCACTAATGCATCTGTCAAAGTATAATCAATAGGAAAACTGTAAGAAATACTGAAGCATACGTCAGAGCAGGATAAACGGGCAAATAGGAATATGCGCTCAATGGTCAAATGCAGTGACAGACTCTAACGGATAATCTTCTTCTATGACTCAGCTATAAATATGAAAGAATTCAAACAAAGACCACTAGCGTACAGAAGAACGAAAAACAAAAACATGTTGTTATCCTAAGTCTTCTACCTCCGCCCACTCTCTTCTATTCTCCATGTCTTCAATATCATGTATATTTGAGAGAGTGAATATTTGTATTGTACTTCAGTGAGAATTTATCTATTCTGTGAGAGAGTCTGTAAATATTTCAAATATACTTCTGTATTGATCTCAAGGTAGAGGGACCTTGAAAGGGTTGATTACCTTACGGGAAAGTTGTAGAGAGAATTGCTAGTAGTACTTTCTGCTCGTAAGACTTACAAGGTGCAAGCAGTAGAGAACGTTGCTAATTGTAAGACTTACAGTGATGTAAGCAGGAAAGAACGTTGCTTCTCGTAAGACTTGTACGGGTAAGCAGGAGAGAAATGACTTTGGGATTGCTTTGCTCAACTTACCATAAAAGGGTGTAAACCTTACAGTGTGTAAGGGGGAGTAACTTCGTAAGAAATTGTAGCGGCTTTTCTTGTGCCCAATTAAACAAGAAGATAGTATATTTGAAATCTCAGGAGGAGCCTGGGGGCTGGACGTAGGTCATCGTGGATTGGACCGAACCAGGATAAATCACAGTTTTCATATTCTCTTCCCTAAACTTTTATATTTCCAGCATACATAATCTATATATCTATATATGATTTTATAGTTACATATGTATTGATTTGATAAGTTGCGAAAAGATTTTAAGAGATCATACTTTCTTATCGCACACCCAATTAACCCCCCTCTTGGGTATCAGCCAGGTCTAACATGGTTACCGCCAGGAGGGGAAGGGGGAATGCTACCACTTTGTTCTTTCTATTGACAGTATGTTGCCACTCAAAGAAGAAAGAGAGAACTAGAAAGGGAGATTTTTTAATTTGAACTTCAGAACTAAAGGCTCATTGGTATTTAAAATGGGGACTAATGGCTGAAAACTTCAAATTACTAATGAGACATGATGATATGCATTGGAAGTTGAAATAGTCGAAGGTAGGGGAGGCAGAAGAGGAAGGAGAAGAGGGGTTAGAAGAAAGATTATACTTGATGTCATTGGCGTCGAGTACAAGGTTTGGCTCGTTGTTGACAGTATGCAGCAAAGTGATGAGTCTTCCAAGGCTTTTCTCCATGTGAACCAACCTCACATGCAGCAAACTGACTATTGTGGTGGAGCCAGTGAAGGCTGTAGAGGAGGAGGAGGAAAAGGAGGATGAACAAAAGGATTCTTGATGCATCTCACCATATTGATGATTGTGAAAGGAGAGAAGAGGGAATGAATGTGAAGAAATAAAAGGACTAATGAGTTTAAATAGATTTGATGGATGAAGATTACATTTATTGAAGTGGCTTCAAATTTCAAAGAGACACATTTAAAACCAATTATAAAGAAATGGTGGTCTCTAAAAGATTGTTTAAACCGACTATTTTAGTGACCAGACTATAAAGTATATAAATTTTGAAATTTTCATAATATTTAATACTAATCTAGCCATATTAAACAATAACTAGTTTGAAATATTATTTAGACTACGCGGATGTGAGACTAGTATTAAATTGTATCAATATTTACAAAAATACCATTAGTCATAGTTTTTAAATCATCACTACTTATAGAGGTATAGATGTGATGGTCTTATAGACCTTTTTTCTATTAGTGACTAATCACAAATATTAACCATGTGTTTAAATTCCAAATATGCATACAACTTTAATGAGAATTTAATTGATTAGCTTAATCAATAAAATGTGACTAAATAATCAACAAGTGTGATTAAATAACAGAATATTAAATTCTCCCACTATTATTTCATCATATTTCAACTTAAATATTTTTTTGTGAAATTCAAACAGTTATATAATTTCCTAAAACTACTTATCCAAATATTTAGATAATTAAATAACCAACAAAATGAATCTCACAAAATTTCTAGAATGTAAAATAGCCCAAATTAATTTTCAAGAATTTAAATATTTAAGTCAGCACATAAAACAAACATAATTTCATATAACATAATGCTAAATAGGTTTATTAGAGAAAAGGGTGAAGGGCTTAAATGTTCCAGAAGTTTTCTCGTATGGGCATTCAGCACCTGGAAGTCTTCGAAGGGACAAATATACCTCAGAAGTAGAGCTGGGAAAAAGGGTTTGCACTTCTCGAGCCAGGGTTTAAAAGGGATGACTCTTTTAGGCCTAACTAAATAAAAATAATCATTTTTTGAAGCCTGGCCAATGAGCATAAATGTCAAGGCCGGCCCTACAGGGTCGAAGCTATTTTAATATTTTTTTACTAATTTTTTAGTTTTTAAAAAAAATTCTAACAATAAAAATCCTAATTTAAAACATAAATGTTGTCAAAATTAAGGTGTAAACGTTACTCATCATGCAACAAACAAATACAGTAATTAATTCATAATTAAAGGTAAACTATTGTCCATATAACACAATTATAAATAATTAATGAGAAGTCTTAAAAAAATTAAAAATACTTCTTATAAATATGTCTTGAAAAGTGTAAGTAGTCAACAAAATAAACAACACAAGATATAAAAAAAATAATTAGAAAATAAGTCAAAAAATACAAAACTAGTAAGAAACTTATAAAATAAGAAATATCTTTTATAAGTTTTTAATTTGTTGGATTTTTAATACAATATATTCTTATGAAACTTAATTCTAAAAAAGATAATAAAAACTAAATATTTGTAATATTATTAACAAGTATAAAAAATAAAAAATATTATTATCATATAAATAATTTTTAAAAATAAAAAATATATATACGATTCTAAAAGGGCTAGCCCTCAGCCCTACAAGGTTAACCCTTTTAGGTTGGCTTTCATTTTTTAAGCAAAAATTTTAAACTCGACCCTTACAAATTCAAGGCCTAAACGAGGCGGCCTGACGAGCTTGACCCGTTTTCCCATTTTCATTGGTTTAAGGTGATAAAGGATCTATGAAAAGGAGGAAAGATGGAGAAATTTCTTGAAGAGAGAAGAGGAGAGATGGCTATCGGAATGGGAAGAGGGAGAAGAAACCAAGACTATGTGGAGGAAGAGAAAGAGTAACTTGGCAAGTAATGGTTGATGGTGGATGATGAGATAATGTGTATACTTTAGTGCTTGATTGGTTACCCTAAAGTTGTTTATTCACGTAAGTTGAGATAAAACTCTTTTCGCATACTTACCTCATATACCATAAATCATGATTGAAAAACTATTTTTAAAAGTTCAAATATCTATTCTAAACAAACACTTAGTCGACTTTAATAGTCTAATTTAACGTTTTTGATCGTGTGGAAAAATTGCCCCCTTTTTTTATACTTCTGATGGTATATTTACCCTCTTAAAAACTTTCATATACCCAATGGCCATATAAGAAAACTTTCGGAACATTTAAAACCTTTAACGCTAGAGAAAATTGAAATAAACAAAATGGCGTAAATAAAACAAACCCAAAAACTTGGCCCAAATATCAATTTTCTAGAAATTAAAATTAATAAATTAATGGCACAATACATGATTTTGGAAATAAACATGTTGCCCAAACTTTTATTATGTTGAACACAAGCCCCACTATATAATTTCCACAGACAACAAATCAAATATTTAAGCCCAAAAAATAAGCCCAGTGCATCATTGTTCCAAAAGGGAATAAAAATGAATGAAGTTTGGATTCCTGTGTTTAGCGGAACAAAATGAAGTTGCCCAATGCAAAAGACCAAGAGCCTAAGTACATGAGCCCAATTGAAAATTCCAATCAATAAAATTAATTAATCTTGAGACCCATCATTGAACATTTACAAATTGAGCGAATTAATTGGAAACACCTCAATACTTAGATGCCCAAAATCAAAAGCAGTGACACTCCAAAACGAAATTCTAGAGTAAAGAAAATAAACAACCAAAAAATAGTAGCCTAGTAAATGGCAATGCTCAAAAAATCTCCAACAAAAAATAAAGATAAAATTGAAAAGTTAAGAGCCCAAATGCTACGGCCCAATCAAGGTTCAAATTAAAAGCAATTAAAATTGAAAAGTCCAAACCGAGAGGCCCGATGCGCATTGCCTGCAACAATTTAGTAATTTTAGAAATAACAAAAATAAAATGGACCAAGCCCAATAATAACGGCTGAATCTTCATCAACCCAGCTTGCTGGGTTAGTGAAACTATATGTTTCACCTAGGAAAAAACGGTGTCTATAGTGCGCAACGGAGAAGCGCATCCTGTGGAAGTAACAACGACGCTGACTTTGATTTTTTGAAAAGGCAAATAAAAAACAAATTAAAATTGTTTTATTTGAATGCTTGAAAACCAAACGCAAGTGAGTCCTTTTACGATGAGAATGACGGAGATGCTTGTAACATCCCGAAAATTTATGAGTAATTAGTTAAATAAAATATATTAGTGTATGTGTACAAGAGTGCAATTGGTGTTCTCATAGAGCACACAGGATTGGCGCCATTTGTCTGGGGCACATAGGATGACTTGGTGTCTTTGTAGTCCACTTAGACTTGGGGCCATTATGGAGGAAGGCACATTGGCACACACTCGGCAAATTCCTGAAGTATGTGGCGCCATCTTGTGCCATGTTTGCATATATGTGGTGCCATCTTGGATGGCTTGCCCTTTTACTTAACTTTCACTTTGTGGTCCACCTAGCTCCTTTCACTTTTTACCTACCTTTTCTTTTGTGTTGGTTTAATGACAAGGCGCCACCTAGCTCTCTCATTAAACACACAACCAATTAAATATGCATGTGTAGGTTTGCACATGACATTTTTAGGGAAAACACATACACCTTGCGTTTTTTAAGGGACACCGGCTTGGCACCATTTGCATAGGACACACAGGTATACATATGGCGCCTTCCTGAGATACAAGCACATGTATGGTGCCATGTGAAGGCCACATACACACTTGGCACGATCTTGAAGACACAGACGCATGTGGCACAATTTTGAACGAACAAGTATAAAGTAGCTTTACATAAAGCGAATTTTGCTTTTTGGGTTGGAAGCATGTGGAGGTGCCATATGCACCCCTCCACTTCATGCCTAACTTCTTTTGTGTTGGCATCATGGTGTGGTGCCACCTAGCCCTCAAGTGTCACATGTCTAAATAGTCGGGACAACTCATTGGTCTCCGGTTCGGCCTCATGTCTGACTTTCCTGAACACTAAACACGGAAGTCAGAGGAAATCATCATACCTCCTTTCCCCAGACCACTAAGGTCCGTTAAGAGGGAGCGAGATAGGAGAGGCTGAATTTTAAAGAAGGGTGTCGGGAACCCTAAGACTTAGATATGTAGACACATGGCATCAAAAGACTTAAACATTTAGACACATGTGGAATTAAAACCCTAGCACCCCTTTACACATTAAATTCATCTCAACGGCAGAAAATTGAGAGGAAATTAATAGGAAATAGTGATAAAATGAAAAAGGAGAGAAGGTAGAGAGTTTGAAGAACACCAAGGAAAGAGAAAGTGTTCAGGTAGTAAAGGTAAAGGATGGAAAAGACGTTCAGGTAGTAACTCTTTCTCTTACATACTATGTGGTGTTGTGCAAGTATATTTGTGCCATCATGTATATTCATTTCAAGAATATACGGTAGGTAGTAAGACATGTTGGGACAGCGTGTCCTTAGGTAAGTAAGACCTGATAAACATTCAGATTGTGACAGGCCAGGGGCCTGAGGTAGTAAGACCCGAGATTACAAGTTTGCATTGGGTAGTGACTTTGGGAAATAAGACTTGAGATAGGCTAGGACTAGAGGCTATAAGACCCAATATGTCACTTGTATAGGGCAGAGGCCCTGGGTCGTAAGACTTAAATACCTAGCGCTGTAGTGATAGAAAAAAAAGGGTTTTATGATTGTGTTTATGCTGCATATTGGGCTAGGTGTAATATCCCATATTTTGGGCCTAGAAGTTTGAGAATAAGTATGAATCAGACAACTATCATGCCCGAGTTTAGTAAGAGTCCTAAGAATATTTGGGAAATAGAATGATTTTTAGGGACTATATTTGAGTAAAGATCGCGTCTCTATATTACATGAGGCTCAGGGCGCATAAGTAGTCAGATAAAGTATGCCGGTGTATGGGTACTTTGGTAAACTTGGTACCTCCTTAAGGTGTACTGGCTTGTGGCGTCATGTGGGGCTCATAAGCAGACACTCGGTAATTCCTTGAGTCATAGGACATGTGGCACCATTTTAAGAAGTAAGTAGACACTTGGAATGATTTTAGTAGCTTCATAAAGTAATTTTAATAAAGTAAATCTTACTTTTGTGTTGGCCTAGTGAGGAGATGACACATGTCCCTCATCATTACCTCTACTTTTTTTTACTTTTGTATTGGTTCTCTCTTGGGATGCCACCTAGCACAATAGTCAGGGAAATCCACTGGTCTCTGGTCTAGTCATATACTTGACTTTTCTGAACACCGAACTCGGGAGTCAGAGGAAATCATCAGGACTCTCTTACCCTGACCAAAAATTCGGTAAAATAGGAGAGAGAAAGATGGAGGATAATTTGAAGGGACACTTGTCACTTTGAGATTCAATCTCAAGACACATGGCATTAAGTGAATAAAGCACTTGACACATGACACAAATCCATTACTCTTCATCTCCACTAAATGTTGTTCAACACACAAAAAATCAAGGGAAAATAGAGAACTTCAAAGGAAAAAGAAAGAGGAGAGAAGATGAAGAAAAAATAAGTGTTCTTGAGCTCTCGGACCAATTTCACCTCCGAATTGGTGTTTCTAGCTCCCGAGGCTTTCTCTAATGTTATTCCTCTCAGTAAGAGCAACATTTCTATGGTTTCAGATTCTTGATCAGGGTTTTAAGGGCTGCCTATAAGGTAGTTGTGCTGCCAAAATCAAGAACCAGATATGGAATCGTGTAGAGGTACGTATAAGCTCCGATTTGAATTGAATATCTTAAGGTTTTGATAAGTCTTCATGCTACATTGATTTGCAGTCAGACATAGAACCTAGGGAAATAATTTTATTTTGATGATTTTGATGTTTCCAATAGGCTTAGAACAAAAAATGATGTGGGATAAAGGTGAGAAACTAATTCTGGGAACATTGGAATAGAAAACAGAATTTTGGCCAAGAAACCCTTAAGTTTCGGCCAGACTTAAAAATTCAGGAAGAAATGTGATTTTGAGGAATTTGAGGTTAGAAATGAGTTCTACATACAAAATTGTGTGGGAATAACCTATGGTTATGATTCTTAGATGATTGAGTAGAAAATCCAAACTTTGGAACTTAAGGTAGTTGTTGTCAGATTGCGTTTTTTGGGAGACAGTCTTGTTAGAGCTGGCTGACACCAAGAGGGGGGTGAATTGGGTGTATGATAAGAAAGTCTGTTCTTTTAAAATCTTTTCGCAGATTGTTATATTGAAGTATAAACTCACAAGCAATTATGTAAATCGTATATGTTGGAAATATAAAAGCTTAGAGAAGAGAATTTGCAAACTGTGATTTATCCTGGTTCGGTCCAATCCACGATGACCTACGTCCAGTCCCCAGGCTCCTCCTGAGATTTCCAATCTACTATCTTCTTGTTTAACTGGCACAAGAAAAGCCTTTACAAATCTCTCACGAAATTAGTCCCCCCTTACACACTATAAGATTTACTCCCTCTTACGGCAAGTCGAGTAAACCAATCCCAAAGACCTTTCTCTCCTTCTTACCCGTGTAAGTATTACGAGCAGTAACGTTCTCTCTTGTTTACACCACTATAAGTCTTACGAGCAGTAACGTTCTCTACTGCTTGTACCTTGTAAGTCTTACGAGCAGAAAGTCATACTGACAATTCGCTCTACAACTTCCCCTGTAAGGTGATCAATCCTCTCAAGGTCCCTCTACCTTAAGAACACTTTTGAAATACAGATGAAGTGTTTATAAGCTCTCTTACATAGTGGGTAAAATGCTCACTGAAGTACAATACAAATAATCTCACTCTCCAAATACATGATATAGAAAACAGATAAGCACAGAGAGTATGTGAGGCGGAAGACTTATGATAACAACATGTTGGTGTAGTTAGGTTCTCATATTTCTGTTTGTTGTAGTCTTTTTCTGTAAATCTCTATCTCTTCTTCTTGAATGCTTTGGTTTATATAAGATAGGTTGAGAGCCGTTGGAGCATTTAAATATTTTCCTGTTGTAAGCCGATCATGTGCTCAGACAGAAAGTTTAACGGTTACACACCGTTGCCCATTGATCATGGTGCTCTGACAGATGCTTCAGTATTTCTCATTGATCTCTTACAAATGCTTCAGCGTTACTCTCTTTTTTTTTACACGTTTGTTGAACCATTTATTGAATACTCTTGTTGCCCATAATTTGTTGTTACTAAATATTGATCCGTGTATGCCATATGATTGGTAGTGCATAACACCTGTAAAAGTACTTAAAGAAATAGCCGTTAGAAAATATCACTCAGGTGATTACAGACTTCACTGGCAGTGATTTCTGAAAACCGAAGAATCACTGGAAGTGATTTTGATTTCACTGGAGGTAATTCTCAGAAAGTAATATTCCACTGGCGGTGATCCACATCCCTCAAGTGTAGCTTAAGATCCCTTGAGCAATTTCCATGATTCTGTTAAGAACAGTGAATCACTCTAGCTATCAATAAATTCTCTGGTAGTGAATTCTGATTCTCTTTTAGTGATTTTAGTGTTACTGGAAGTGATTCAGATTCGCTGGTGAAAGTTGATATTTTCTGGTGGTGCACTGTAAGCGATTATGAGAAAATCCTATATCACTGGAAATCATCTTGATTTCTGGAGATGGTTTTGATTCACTAACAATGGTTTTAACAAACACAATATTTTACTGGCAGTGCATAGCGTGATCACTGGAGCTGATTCTGATTTACTGTCACTGGAACTGATTCTTACACAGTGAAGAGTGCACTAAGTGATCATAGATGCTGAGAAGAAGTGAAACTGACAAAAACTTCATATCAATTGATATTGGCACGTCTCTGGAAGTAATCTGCAAAATCAACATAATCACTTGATTGGATATTATCTGACAGAAAGTGAATTGAGGTATACTGGCTTTCACTGGAGGTGCATTCAGGTTCATTGGAAGTGATCTAGTACATATTGATATTCACTGGGAGTGATCTCGTAGTGATTTTGATTCATACTGATATACCGGAAGTCATACTGAGAAAATAGCTAATCACATGAGTGAATTCGGTTGCACTGGGAGTGATTTTTAGAACAATGAAATTTTCTTCCGGTGATTTGAAAGCCACTGGAAGTGATATTGAAAATTTCACATATCACTCGAGTGATTTGGAGATCACTGGAAGTGAATTTTGAAATAGTGAATTTTTCCTGCAGTGATTTGGCTTGCACTGGAAGTGATCAGCGGAATAAGTCATATCACTCGAGTGAATTCTGGAATCACTCAAGTGATCTGCAATTTCTGGCATATCACTCAAGTGATTACTAAAAATCACTCTAGTGATCTGTTGTTTAGATCACTTTAACTCGTTGTTGCGTTTCCAATTCTTCAGCAAATAGGGATCAACTTCCTGATGACATAACTCTTCGACTATAACTCCAAAATTGCTATATTATATATCCATGGAACCGGTTGCAGCTTAATAGGATCAGTGGTTTGAGAGTTATAGCCAAAATACCAAAGCTGTTCTGGAAGGTGATGCTGGTTTCAACTTCAACTTCAAACATTAATTTCTGATTCATCTGAGCTCCTTTGATGTTGCTTCTGGTGTCCATATGACGCATTGGAAGTTTATTTTCATATGCAACTAGTTTTGTCTCAATCAAAGTTGTATTTTGAGAGATATGATTGAATAACCAGACCTATCTTAGCTGGACAGAAAACAGAGCCTGAAAAATCAAAGATCACTCGAGTGAATAGTGACTCACTCCAAGTAATTTTCCTTCTTTCCAGAATCACTCGAGTGATTCTGGAAAATCACTCGGTTGCTACAGTGCTACAGAATGCTATAGTACCAAATACGCTACAGTACCGTATGCTACAGTACACTGCTACAGTACCCCCAAAGAACTTGAATCTTTATATTCTTCATTAATTCTTACAAGTTCTTCATTTCTCAGTCTCTTTCTTTCATTGCTTGACTAATCTACAAGATATGAAACATTAAATATATTAGTTAGTCAATGTAAGAGATAAGTATACTATGCAAACTTCTTGCTCTTAATATTTGACATCTACATTTGTCATCATCAAAACTAATTATATCTAACAAGTCTCCTTATGACGTGTTTTTGGATAGTTAAATCTTATCAAATGGCCACAAAAATTTCTATAGCAATATTAGAAATAATAGGCTTTAATGTGATATATAATATGTGGCATTTGGATTAGGACATTAGAAGTTATGACCTGTTAAAGTTAGGCATTAAATCTGGAATGATATTTGTGACAGTGAGGATTGATTGGAGTTTCAAGAATATTGTGCATGTAATTGGTAGTAAGAGGTATTTTTCCCTTAAAGTATACTTAAAGAGCATCACATAGAACTTTGAACCACCTTAATTAGAAATTTCTAGACAATGTTATGAATTTTCAAAGTTAGGTTAAAATTATAGCAGCATAGGCTTTGTATGCGAAAATAAGGAATTGGAGTGAATTGTAAATAAGAGTGACTTCCAAGGGTAGAGTTATGTCATAAAGGCTAATATAGCCACATTAGATATTTATTTGTCATGACTCTAATGATGTGATCTTATATCTAAGGCCATAAGATGACAAAGAAGAGGAATGGAAGAATCTTCAAGCAACTTCAATGGTTGGAAGAAAAGGGGACAAGAAGAGGACCTGAGTGCAAAAGGTAGTAAACTTTCCTGACTTGCATTTACTTGATAAGTAGCTTATGTATTGATGTGTTTAATTACTTTGATGAATGATATGAAGTATATATGAATGATTGAAGCTTTATTTTAACTTATGCTATGGCCACAGGTGTAATGTGTAAAGCATTGAGCATGCAAATATGTCATTATGTTAGCATAGATTTATGTAAGCAAGCATATCATGCATTAAACTTATATCTTGTATGCATAGTTGTAATGTTTACTACTGATATTCTCTCGAATCTCACTCTCTCTAACCAACCATATAGGTATGATGAGTATAGGATAAGAATGTGCACTACCTTATTTCTGATAGACTCAGATAAGTGCAAAAGAGTAGTGAAATTAGTTGTGAAACTAGGATTCAGTCTCGGATTAAACAGACCTTAGAAAATGTTCACAAATCCCAAACCTATATCAGGAATTGAACTTAGGATTGAGTGAGTTTTTCAGAGGATAAAAAAACTTTTCAAACATTTTCACAAAGTTCACTTTCTCCCTAAGTCTTATCAGTACTCAATTCCATTTTATCAGAGTGTGCGGGCTTGTCTCTGCTTAAGTCTCACATTACATTCGTTAGATAACATTTCGTTTGCGTTTGGAAGCATCATCTAACTAAGTTATCCCTTTATTATGTTACCGTTCATTTACTAGGCTACTGGTACCACTAGTTTAATCACTATACTATTGCTAGGTTTACAGAGTTATATACGTCATATACATAACCCAAAGTATCCAAAATAGACAACCAACAAAGAAAATAAATCTTACAGCTTCATCCTCTAGCTGTCCATGTTTACCTTCTTGCCCTTTGAGCTGGTAGCCTGTACTGTAGATTTGTTTATAGAAAAAGAGTGTGATTCAAAAGAATCTCAGTAATAACTTGAATCTCAGTAATAACAAGTAGTCAATCATATAGATATAAAATCACAGAGCATGCCACACAGTCATATCATATAAACAGAATTATCACAACAACATTCAGTACACAACATGCAATTCAGCATATCACTATAGCACTAGGTATCACAAATCACATGGCCCCGAGTGTTACCCATGCGAAAGGCCCCGGTTATCTACTTGTGCATCATAGAAAATTCCAATGGCCTAAGCGTCCACCTGTGCAATTGGCCCCAGGTGACCACCCCGCATAATCAGAATGTGTCAGACAATTTCATGATGAAACCACAAACATGCAGTGTATCTTATAACATATGAAAGATAAAGTTATTACCTGGTCGCTTTCCTAGAGAAATATCCAAATGTTTCCTTGAGCTCGGGCAGGTTATAGATCCCGGACAGTTGTCAGGCCCTATAATTAGAATTACAAACGACAAATTATTATTTGGTCCAATTCTCTTACAATCCTAGCACTTATGTTGGTTGTTACTAAGGCTAGAATACTAATTCAAAATTATGGTCAATGTAGTCCAACTATCCCAAGTTAGTTAACTTCACCCTTAAAGTTCATCATAATTACATGGTGCCATTACATTTTCTATTTTTCGAACATTTATTTAAATATGCCAGAATTTTCATCAATATTTGAAAATTCACAACTATATGTACAGATGTCTAATTGTAACCATTACAAAGGCTATGTGACCCATAATTAGTCTAGTCTTAGGAAAAAAATATAGAATTAGCCATTTGGAATCACATCAATATAAAATTTCACTTTATTGACTACTACTCCAAAATTTGCTTGTTTTACATAACCCATTTTTAAAACTGCAGAACTTCTAGTATACACACCCAATTGACACCAATGACATATCAAATTAAAGATTGACATGTATAATTTTATACTAGAAATTTTCAAAAATTTTAGACATCATGTTCCTATTCAAAAATGTCATACAAACAGATTGCCATGCACAAAACAAACACTGGCAGAATTACAGTTTTAAAGCATATATTTCCAATGGTCCAGAATTTACAACCAGGGGCTAATCCCATATATTTTTCCATTCTAAACACAATGGAAATATTAAAAAAAATCAAAATCATAAAGCTTTAGACCTTAATCATGCTGATCGAATAGAACCCTTTTTAGCCAAAATCACCAAAACAGAATTTTAGCCACCAACTTGATCCAATATCATCATAAATCATTATCTAACCACAAATACATGATTAAATAATCATCAACCCTTAAAAAAACCCCTGGATGAAAATATCAAGGCCCCAAACCCTCATGAAAACTCATCAGAATCACAAATCAATAGGCTCAAAATAAAGCATACGCTTACCTCTACGTGTTTACGTAATCGGTTCAGAAATTCGGCAATACTTCATCCAGCAAGAAGTCATGAAACACCTCCAAACAAAATTCTATAATAGTAGAAAGGAAGCTTATGATGAGTAGAAGAAGGTTTGTGAAGGGTGTTTAAGGAGAAAATTCCAATCCTATAGTGTTTCGATGTATTAAAGTCAAGAGAAAATACTATTCATCCTCTATCTCTCTCTCTCTCTTCTACATTTTTCTATGATTTTTGTGATTTTTCCTGAATTTTCTTGAAGCTGGCCAAAAATATAAGGCCATGAGAGAGTCTTGAAAAGTGATTGCCACATGTCAAAATTTGGTGGTGCCATTTGTTCGGTGATCCCATTATTCGGTGACATGTATTGCAAGCTTTAATTAAGTGGATCCCGCCTCTTCTCAAGCTTTTAGCCGTCCAACTTGTTAGGGAAAGTAAGGGTCTGATGATTTTTCTTGGCCCCCGAGTTTGATGTTCAAGAAAGTTAGTTGGGTGACCAGATCGAAGACCGGTGGATTTCCTCGGCCCGGGCTAGGTGGTGCCCTCTGGTGATGCCAACACAAAAACTAAAGTGACTTTATCATAAAAAGGGGACAAGTGTCATGCTTTTATTTGGCCAACACATAAAGTTAAAAGTGACTTTATGCTCCCTTCTATAAAATGGCACCATGTGTCACATTTTGCGTGGGACCCGCGTTCTTTCTGTTTCCTCTACCTAATCAATTCACTTTATCAGGGAAGGAAAAGTTAGGGGTTCTCCCTGGGTCCACCTACGAGGTTTCATCTTTCGTGGTCCTCGCATAAAGTAAGATCAATTTATTTAATTATTTAATTATGACTTTATGAATCAACAAGTAGAATTTTTCCAAGTGTCTATTTTGTTTGAAAATGGCGCCATACATATATTGTTAGGCTCTAATGAATTTCCTTTTGACTAATTATATTTACAAGCAATATCAGCCGCTCATATTTCAGTATGTTACAACTCACCACCCCCGGTACAATAAATTTCGTCCATGAAATTTGTTGTAACACTTACATTTACACTTGTTCTGATGAGTTTTACGCAGCGAATTCAAACCACTAAGCGATATTCTTTTATAATGCTTTTCAAATCCCAATCTCAAAATAAGATTTGAACCTACATATGAGTGGGTTTTTCTGAAAATTTCAAAATCTTATGGAAGCATATTCTAATGGTTCGCAAGTTTGTTATCACTTATCAATTCTTATCTTTTCCTTTAATTAAATTAGGGCGATTCTCTACTCAAACTTAGTTCATTCATTTACATGCACAACTGTGTAGCCACACAAGGCTACCAAAGTGTCTAAGTCTAATATAAAATGACCTATCAAATTAAAGCTTGATAAGTATAATTTTATTCTAGAAAGTTTCATAATTTTTGGACATCATTTGCCTATTTAAAAATATCATGTAAACTAACTGCCCTACACATAATACACACTGGCAATGTCATTCCAACTTTTAGAATTCAATCCATTATTTCTAGACACAATTTCCCTTCTCCTTTGGATATGAGTCAGGTTCTATGTCATCCTGACACATCTTAAAGGAATTGGGTAGTCTCTTTTGACTAATTAGCACCAAAATTCTTATTCTATTCTGAGTATGATTTCTATTAGCCATTCTATTTCTTATGCTTTACTTACACTCTTGCTAAACTGGGGCTTAGCAGTCTACTTGATTCAGGCTTATTCTCAAGCCTCTAATCCCAAAATTCAAGATATTACGATTCTCCCCTTGTTCAATTAATTTTTTTCCTTGAAACTTTAAACATCTATACCTTGGGGAATCAATCTAGACACTTAGTCTATCTCTCATATTTGTAGCTCACAGAGCATGCAACTCAAATGATCATACACTCAACAAAATCCCAGATAGTATTCAGCAATTATCATACGATATTTTTTATTTATTTTGTACACAATATGTAACATTCAACACAGGACTCACTAGTCCATTCTTATAGCGTTTAATTTCTTAGGCCTCACTGCCTCTTCGAGACTTTCTCAGATCACACAGTATGCATACCAGGCCTTCCAGCCTCTTCATGACTCTCCTGGATCACACTGTATGCATTTCAAGCCTTACGGTTCATTATGCTTCCACAATACTGGATATTTCGGTCTTATTTCCTAGGGGATCACCCTCATGCCATAGGCATCTCAAGGCTTACTGCCTCAGTTACAACCTGCTACAGTCTGAATGTTCTGCTTGTCTCAAAATATACTCTAGACATGTAATAACCCACTACTTCCACCAATATTCCTTTTATATATTTATGATATTTAGGGGAATAAAATTATGAATTTTGGTATACATAAAATGAAGAAAGCACTCCAATCAGTAGTTACATATAATTGGCTAAGTTAAGATACAAATGTATAACTTTTGTCTAGTTGAAGGCCTAATATTGTAACTTAAATTGGAGCATAAAATGACACAAATATTGGCCCAATTATATTGCATTAATCTCGACCAAAATAAGAAAAAAGGAAGGAAGACATTAATTTTTACAAAAATGTAAGGGCAAAATCGTAATTTTTCATAACACAAGAGACAAACATTTGTCCTCTAATGCTCTTATTATTTTTTGCCAAAGGGGAAAAATAAGAGAGGAAATGGATAATTGGTAATTAACAAGTCTATATTGGAGTATTAATACTAAGGAAAAAATCAAAGTTGGAAAAATCAACAAATACAACTAAAACTAATATTTGTAGATACAATTATGAAAAGTGCAAGAAGCATTATTAATTCCCTTTTTCCATTGTAGTTTTGTTCAAGACAAGGGGAGTAAAGGGAAGTACATATATTTGATGACTAGTATTGTTTCAAGGAGAAAATGCTTCGCCAATCACAAGCAAGTAAAATTGTTGTTCAAAGTCAAAAGTGATTGTCATAAAGCAAAGTCCTACATGCAAATTGAAAGGGAATAAATGGAGATATGGTAAGACCATTTCCTATTGCCATTTGAAGATGCTTCCTACAATCAAAAAGAGAAAAAAAGCAAAGGAAATAGAATTTATTAGCTAATATTATATAAGAAGCAAAAATGTGGACCAGTGGAAAATAACCATATGTAAAGTAAGAGTAAAAGGGAAGCAACTTAATAAATCATCATCTCTTCTCTTTGCCTATCATTCTCAGCCAAAAATATGAACGAAGAGAGAGGAAGAGCTCAAGAACAAACCAAGAACACCAAGCTTCAAGGAGGTCTAGGGTTTCATAGATCAAAGGTAAGAAGCTTATAATCTTGAAGTTTTTGCCTTCTAATCACTCTATAACCTCTCCTAACCTCATATACTCCATTAAATCCATGATTTTTAAGATAAATCAAGGGTGTAGAGAGAGAGGCAGAAAATGTGTAGAGAGAGAAAGAGTTGGAACCAAGAGGTAATCACAAAAACTTGATTCTCTTGACTTGTTTGGTGGTGTTATTGTTGTTGTTGTTGGTGGATATTACCTTATTTCTCTTATTTTTCAAAAAATGGGCTAAAGTAAAACCTAAGGGAAATGCTACCCAAATTTCCTCTAAACATGTCCATTTGTGTTTAAATGGTTAATCATGTGATTAGAAGTAGTAAGGTGGTGATTAAGCAAGAGAAAACAAGAAAACTGTTAGAATCTATGTTTTGATGATAACAAAATAGTGATGAATTGTTTTGCAAGAAAATGATCAAGTTAAATAAATTACAATGTGTTAAAGTCTCTAAAGAAAGCATTGCATAAAGTCATGTTTAGATATTCTGTATAATTGCTGCTATACTCGAGTTTGAATGCATGAACTCGAGTTCTGACCACCAAACTCGAGTCTTGTAAGGGACACTCGAGTTCAGTTAGTATTTTCGTATTAAGATACTGTTGAGACTTAACTGATATTTGAATTGTGCACATGTCAGGATCAATCGCACTCAAGTTCACAATGAGGCACTCGAGTCCTCAAATGCTATGCACTCGAGTCCTGAGAATTTTGAAATGAGAGTTTATTCCAGAAAGCTCATAGATGCTGTGGATAAGTGTTGTACTTGAGTTGGAGGATTAGCACTCAAGTTTTATAAAGACATCGTACTTGAGTCCTGTGAGTTTTAGAGAAAGAGTTTATACCTGAGAGATTTGTAAATGTGAAGAAAAAGGGGTGCACTCAAGTTCTCATATATGCACCCAAATTCTCAGCTTGACTGCACTCGAGTTATGAGAATTTAAGCATGAGAGTTTGTACTCGAGAAGACTTGTGATAAGAAGATAAGTCATATACTCAAGTTCTCCATCATGCACTCAAGTTTGCTATCAATATGCACTCGAGTTTATGATCTGCACTCCCGAGAGTTTTGGTCAGAAACATTTCAGATTCAAGGATAACATGAAGCACTCGAGTGTACTATGACACACTCGAGTTCTGTGGAAATTTACACTTGAGTCATGTATTGCACTTATGAGAGTATGCATCAGAGAACTTAGCGGAAACTTGAAAATTGCTGGTGCACTCGAGTCCAATTAGTAGCACTTGAGTTCGTATAAAGTTTGCACTTGAGTTTGAGTTTTGCACTCTCGTAAGTTCCTGGCCGAGACTACCTAGTGAATAAGAAAATGTTTTATGCACTCGAGTTTTCCAAGATGAACTTGAGTTTATATGTTGACTTAGCTAATTAAACTTAAGTGATCAATCTAAATACTTTTATATGTTATCCAATTCTTGTATTCTCACTTGTTATCATTTTTAGACATTGTTTAATGTTTTTTTAAGTGTGAGACATGTCTTTAACGATTGAATTAGCAAACCAAATAAAGAAGTTAAAAATGGTAGACACAATGATGTGAGCTAGTTGTCATTGCACATGGGCCAATAACCACCACTAGTAACCAGCGTATATCATGACAACCTGTTTAAGTAATTCAAATGTACACATCCTGCTCCACAATGGATACACTATAACATTCATCTCCAGAACAATGATATAGAGAGTTTCCAAAGATAAACTGAACAAGTAGAGAGCACTCACGAAAGAGCTTACAAATTTACAAGTCTTTGAATTATATTGTATTCATATTGTGTGCATAAGTGATTATTAAATTTTCTCTACAAGAGAGTTTTTGTAAACACTTTCATTGTAATCTTCATCTCAAGGTAAAGGGACCTTGAGAGGGTAGAATTTCCTTATGGGAGAAGCTGTAAAGAGAATTCCTTAGAAGACTTTTTACTCATAAGACTTACAAGGTGCAAGTGGAAGAGAATGTTGCTGCTCATAAGACTTACAGTAGTGTAAGCGAGAGAAAACATTGCTGCTCGTAAGACTTGCATAAGTAAGCGGGATAGAAGAGTCGTTGGAATTGCTCTACTCGTAAGACTTACTGTAAGGGAGAGAGAAAGTTCTAGGTATAGAATGTTTCTACTCGTAGTCCTTGTAAAGACAGTTGTTGTAACGTGTGTTCCAAGAGCCAACTGAATCTTGGAGGATTAGTGAAAGGCTTAGCAGGTGTTGACCTCTGGGGATTGGACGTAGGCCAGAGATTGAGGTGGAACCAATATAAATCTTTGTGTGCAATTTCTCTCATCTCTATACTCTCTTTATTTAGTTTTAATTTAACCGTATCAATCAAAAAATTTGACATCACCCAATTCACCCCCTCCTTTTGATGAAACTTGCATCTTACAAAAACAACATAATCTTCCTAAGAACCCTAACTTCTGTTTTGAATAGGACATGATAAAGGAGTGAGAATTTTATAATTTTGATGGTTTCATTGGATTTATAAGGCAAAATTGTGTAGGTATGCAAGTGTTCATAATTTTTGGATGCTTGTATATGAATTTGGAATTTTTGAAAGTTGTGAAGTAGATGCTGTGTAATTCATTTTCTGGAAGCAGTGTGGTTGTGACATGTTTTTCATTAGTCAAACCTTGTCTATAAATTTTGAAACTTTCCAAAATTAATTTAGAGATATAGATCTTTAATTTGATAAGTATTTTATAATTTTTGGATAAGTACATTGATAGATATGAATTTTTGAAATTGTGCCCTGTTTCTTGAAGCAAATATGGGAACAGTGGAGTTTGGCGAATTACTAGGAATTACATGAATTGAGTAGGAAAACCTATGTATTTTTATTCAAATTTTCATTGAAAGAGATTCATTTAGGCTTTAGAATCAGTCAAATTTTATTTTTTTAGAATTAATTATGAATTTTCAAAGTTGACTGAAAAATCTGTCAGTTTCTGGAAAATAGTAAAACTGCAATGTACAAAATTGTATTGTGCACAAACTTTTATAACTGCTTTACATAACTAGTAGAATTTGATTTAAATGAAGTAATAGTACTAGTAATAACCAGTTACTTGTAACTCTAATTTTGATAGGAACTGGAATTTTCCCGAGCTCAAAGAAACGGTTGGATATTGCTCAAGGGAAGCAGCCAGGTAGTAACTTGTCTTTCATATATTTATAATATACATTGTATCTTTGTGTGTTCATCATGAATTGTCTGGTACATTCTGGTTATGCGGGGTGGTCGTCCAGGAACTTTCTGCACGGGTGCACGCTCGGGCCAATAACGTTTTGTGATGCATGAGTGGGTTCCTGGGGCCTTATGGTTTACCTAGCACTATAGTGATATATGAACTACATGTGATGCACTGAATGTTGTTGTTGTATGATGACTGTATGGCATGCTTTGTGATGTTATATCTGTATGATTGTCACTATGTTACTACTGAGATTCTTTCAAATCTCACTCTTTTTTCAAAACCAATCTACAGTACAAGGAGACAGCTCAAAGGGCAAGAAGGTAAATGCGGACGGCTAGAGGCTGGAATCAAGAGACTTTAAGCTTTGTGTTGGTTGTCTATTTAATATACTTTTGGATATTTTGGACTTGTAAATGATGTACATAACTATGTAAACCCTAACGACAATACAGTAGTAGAACTGGTAATGCCGGTATACTAGTAAGCGAACGGTAATTAATCTAAAAGGATAGTGTTACGAATTTAGGATGGTGTATTTAGAAGTGCAAGTGTACACTGTCGTAATCAAGTAATAAAGAAGTGAGTAGAGTATCGTTCCCACGAGGATTGATTACTAAGTACCAAAATTGGTAATTTTAATTCTATTTAGTCGGTTGATTAGTTGTGATTGAGATTGCAAGATAGAAATGATGAAATATGAATACAAGTGATATAAAGACAAATATGAGAAAAAGCCCTAGGGATTAGATTTCACTTAATAAATTCCGGATTGAATCACTTATCTATTCTAGTCCAATTTATTCCACATGATTGATAGTCGAGTTTCCCTATTTTAATTACTAGCCTCTTCCAAGGTCAAGTAATTCTATAATTAATTGCTAACCCAATATATTCCTATATGAATTTAAGCAATCAATCATGCATTAAGATTTATGGAACTCAATTAAGACTACATAACCCATATGAATATATTCCTATTTCATATGCAAATTATGATTTTAATTATAGGATCCACACACATGTATCTCCTTCCGGTCTCAACATGCATATTAAAATCATCCAAAAGGTGGCCAATCAATTGTAAGCATTAAGAGCAATAATTAAAACTCAATCATGAAGGAAAAATTAAAACTAGATTTAATAAGTTAAGATTCAATCCGTCATTAGTAAGCTACGTCATCACCCTAGGAAAAGGAAAATTTAGCTCATGATAAAATTAAAAACAAAACCAAAATATATTCTAAACATCATAAATATTGCATAAAAATTAATTACAAAAACATAAAAATACAACTACAAGATGTATGAAAATGGAAAATCTAGCCTACCATATAGGAGGTAAAACCATCCATGTAGCTGGCAACCTATACCATCCATAAAGGAGGACTACCTAAGCCTTCCATATAGGAGGTAAAACCATCCATGTAGGAGGCATGCAAGAAGTAAAAAAAAAATGCAAGAAATAAATTCTAAAAATAACAACTCTCTCTCTAAAATAGAAACTCTCTCTCTCTCTTCCTTCCTCCTCTTTTCTCCTCATTTTAGGGTGCCAAGAAGCTCTACTTATAGGCTTTATTTTCGGACTGCTACAGTGATTGCTACAGTGATTGCTACAGTGAACCGCACTGCTACAGTAACCGACCACACCGTCCGCTACAGTGAAACTGCTACAGTACCCGACCATACCGTCTGCTACAGTGAAACTGCTACAGTGCACAGTGAACAGTACCGCATGAACAGTGAATAGTACCACGTAAATAGTACTTTTTCTTAAATGCCTTCTTTAATTCTTTTAATCCGGTACTATCCATGGCTGCAAGAAAATCATTATTTATTTATTAATTACACCCAAATTGATTACATTCAGCTCAAATATAGTCCACAAAATCATCATATAAGGGAAAATGAATATGCAAATATTTTACTTATCAGATAGTTTAGCCAAATTATTCTTCCGATCGTTAACGAAACGTAACAAGGTATGAAACGTGAGAACTAAGCATAAAATGGCCCATAAACTCTGGTAAAATAAAAGGATGAGGGGTGAGACTTAGGGAGATAGTGAATGTTTGTGAAATTTTTTGGGAAAAATTCTATTACTCTAAAAAAGTCCTTTCCAATCCCAGGTTTAACTCTTATGATAGGTTTGGAATTTGCAAACATTTTTCGAAGCTCATTTAATCTGGGACTATATCCTTGTTTCACAAATGATTGCACTACTCTTTTGTACTTATCTAAGGCTATTGGACATAAGGTGTCATAGTTTTGGTATCAAAGCATTGATTCAGCAACCGTAGGTATTTGCTAGAGTCCTCTGCTTATGTTGATAAGTTCTAACCTTTCGTTAGCTACTTTCTGTTAGGAAGCATGTCTGATAGGAGAAGTACATATGTTCAGATATATGTTTGATGTGGTACTAACATGGTATTCCTTCTTAATAGTAAAGAGGAATAATGGTGCGACGTAGACCAGGGGGAAACGTACCACCAAATCTTGAACTTGAGAACAATGCGAGGCCTGATCTTATGCATTAACTTCTTAGGATGCTGACTCAACAACAAACTATGATTCAAGACTTATGAGAAGAAGTCCGAGAACTAAGAGAAAGGCCAAATGCTGATGGAGCACAACCTGGAAACCCTACAGGGAATAACCAGGAGGGGAACAACCTTGAAGGGAATAACCCAGAGGGGAATAACCCTGAAGGAAACCACCTTGAGGGGAATCCAGAAGGGGAACAACCTTAGAGTGATGAGCAGTCACAGTTGCTCGAGGCAAACCCAGAGCCTCCTATAGCTCTAGAACGTGAAGATGACACTCCAATATTGGATGCCGAAATTCATCAAGTACTAGCCTGGGGCATTCAAGGGGAAATTTGATCCTTAAGTTGTGGAGAATTGGTTGAACAAGTTAGATAAGATATTTAAGGTACTGGGATGCCTTACAGAGATGAAAGCCAGGATGGCTATATATAAGCTGGAAGGTAACACTAATCTCTAGTGGAAGAACATGACACTCATATTGTGTGGCCGGAATATCTCGCTGACCTAGGAGTTGTTCCAGGAAAAGTTTAATGAGAAATACTTCCCGAGGTTGGTAAGGATTGAGAAGGAGAAAGAATTCCTAACGATACAACAAGGTGACGATGAGACTTTTGATGAATACCTATCTCGGTTCATTCGACTGTCCCATTACTCTTCCTACCTGAACCTTAAAGATAATGAGGAGTGGAGCTCTGATATGCTAATTTGGGGGCTGAAGCCTGAGATGGAAGAGAAACTCGTTGCCTGGAAGTTTAAAGAATTTAACAAGGCCGTGGAAGTATGCCTATTCACATAAGGCAACCTAAAGAGAGTGTGTGCTGGTTAGAGTACCAGCCAAATAGGTAGACCTAGTCAGGGGGATGCCTCACAGAAGTGCAAGAGACAGGAATTTATACAAAAGGGAGATAACAAAAAGTCCTTTTAGTCTAGGAATCGTAAAGGAAAAAAACCTCCAATATCTGAAATATGCTTTGTTATGGCAAGTCTCACCCGGGACGACACTACAATCTTTCTATAAGCCAAGTGATATGTTATGCCTACCAGAAGCCAGGCTATTTGGTAGTAAATTATCCTCAGCAAGCAGCACTACAGCCTTCTGAGCCTAGACAGAAGAATCAGGGCCGAATATTAGCCTTGCCACAGGAAGAGGTGAAGAAGTCTCCTAAGCTGGTCCAAGGTAAAATCCTACTCAATGGTAGTTTGTTACAAGCTTTATATGATTCGGGTGCTAGTCATTCCCTTATTGCTTATGACTATGCTAAGCGCCTAGGATTACATGTGCATAAACTATCATTTGGCTTGATTGTGTCGACGCCGATGGGTGTCAAAACTATGACTACCGATGCTTGTTTGAACTATGTGATAAATATTGAGGGAAATGAGTCTATAGTAGACTTGATCTGTTTGCCGCTCCAAAAACTTAAAGTTATACAGGGTTTTGACTAGCTGATGATAAATAATATGCTGCTGGATTACGATAACAAGAGGATAATATATCTTACTCAACGGGAGGCAAATAATAGAGATGTTAGTTGGCAGAAGCTGATAAATGTCTGAGGAGGGGATGCCAGAGGTATATCGTATTCTTTTTCATACAGGGAGAGATAGAAATAACCCTAGAAGACATTCCAGTTGTAAGAGAATTTCCCGATATGTTTCTGGATGACTTTAGTAGTTTTCCTTCGGAAAGAGAAGTAGAATTCGCAATCGAAATCATACCTGGAGGTTGGTCCATATCAAAAGCTCCTTACTGAATGGCTCTAAATAAGATGGATAAGCTGAAGAAGAAGATTAAGGAATTGCTTGAGAAAGGGTTCATTCGACCCAGTGTGTCATCGTGGGGAGCTCTGGTGCTATTCTTTAAGAAGAAGGATGGGAGGCTGAGGCTTTATATTGACTACAGAGAGCTAACCAAGGTAACTGTCAAGAACAAGTACCCACTTCCCCAGATTGATGACCTTCTAGATCAACTGTCTGGAGCACGTATGTTCTCAAAGATTAATCTAAGGTCGAGATATCATCAATTACGTGTGAAAGCAGAAGACATACGAAGACTGCTTTCAGAACCCAATATAGGCACTATGAGTCCCTTTAGGGTAACCAATGCACTAGCTATATTTATGGACTACATGAACCACATCTTTCATCAATATTTAGATCGATTTGTGGTAGTCTTCATTAACGACATTTTGATATACTCTAAGAGTAAAAAAGAGCACGAGGAGCACTTAAGGATCATGCTAGGTATTATGCGTGAAAGGAAACTATATGTGAAGTTGAGCAAATATGAGTTTTGGCTTTCAGAAGTTAGATTTCTAGGCCATGTTATCTCACAAGAAGGGGTTGCAGTGGATCCCAGTAAGGTAGAAGTAGTACTGGGCTAAAAAAGGCTAGAAACTGTTGTTAAGGCACACAGTTTATTAGGTTTTGCTGGCTATTACCAGAAATTCATTTAGAATTTCTCTCGAATTGTCTTATCGTTAACCAAGCTCAAGCAAAAAGATCAACTGTTCAAGTAGGATGATCGATGTGAGAAGAGCTTCATGGAGCTGAAGAAGAGGTTGACAACTGAACTTGTGTTGATTATCCCTGAACCCGGTTGACCTATATGGTCTATAGTGATGCTACCAAGCAGGGACTAGGATATGTCCTGATGTAGCATGGCAGAGTGGTGGCTTATACCTCTTGACAGCTGAAGCCTTATGAGATGAATTATCCCACACATGATATGAAGCTGGCAGCAATCGTGTTTGCGCTTAAATTCTGGTGACCCTACCTATATGGGGTAGTTGTTGAACTGCACTGTGACCATAAGAGTCTTAAGTACTTGTATGATTAGAAAAAGCTCAACATGAGACAACATCGATGGATGGGGTTACTAAAATACTACTACCTAAAGATCAAGTATCACCCGAGTAAAGCTAATGTCGTCGTTAACGCTCTTAATCAAAAGGTGGTACAGGTGGCAACTATGATGATACAAGAGAGAAAATTAATAGAAGATTTCTGAGAGCTAAACCTGACAAATCAAATCCTTTATGCTGGTTATGGTGTTAACCAAGCAAAAAGTAATCTGAAGGCTGAAATTGCAAAAGTTCAAATGCAAGATAAGCAAGCACAATCCATCAAGACTATAATTAAACAGGGAGAGACTCGAGACTATAATCTTTCACTAAGTGGACTAGTTCGATACAAGAAGAGAACCTATGTTCCATTGAAAGCTGATCTGAGGCAGAAAATCCTAGATGAAGCGCACAAGAGTCTATACACCCTCTACCCAGGGATGGTAAAGATGTACCATAACTTGAAGGCGATATACTGGTGGTCCAGATTAAAGAAAGATATGATAGAATATGTGGCACAATGTCTTACTTGCTAGAAGGTAAAGATTGAGTACCAAAAACTATTAGGATTGCTTTAGAGTCTCAAGATTCTCGAGTGGAAGTGGGAGAGCATAACCATAGATCTTGTGGTGGGGTTACCTAAAATCCAGAATCATGATGTGATCTGGGTGATTGTTGATCACTTTACAAAGTTAACACATTTCATACCGATCAACGCCAGCTATTCTCCCGATAAGATGGCAGAGATTTACATCAAGGAGATAGTAAGACTCCATGGGACGCAAAAGAGTATAATCTCTGATAGAGATCCTCGTTTCACTTCAAGATTTTGGAGATCTCTGCATTAAGCTCTGGGCACTAAACTAAGATTCAGTATGGCTTATCATTCCCAGATGAATGGATAGATAGAGAGAACCATACAGACACTAGAAGATATGTTGAGAATGTATGTGATAGACTTTAAGGGAAGTTGGGATCACTACCTTCCACTTGCAGAGTTCACTTACAACAATAGCTATTATGCGATCCTTCAGATGGCTCCGTATATTGCACTGTACAGAAGGAAGTGCCAATCCCTTCTCTACTGGACAGAATTATCAGAAAGAAGATTGTACTGGCCGGATATAGTGGATCAGACTACTGAGCAGATTAGAGTCATCAAGCAGAGACTGCTTGTAGTCCAGAGTAGGAAGAATAGCTATGCCGACAAGCAGAGAAGATTGTTAGAGTTCCAGGTCGGTGACCACGTATTCCTAAAAGTTTGACCTATCATCGGTGTTAGAAGGGCAATAAAGAGAAAGAAGCTAAGCCCTCACTACATTGGGCCGTTCAAGATTTTGTCAAAATTTGGGCCCATAGTGTACCAGATTGCTCAACCTACAAACCTGAGCAGATTGCACAATGTCTTCCATATTTCTCAACTAAAGAAGTACCAAACGGACCCCCACCATATTATTGAGTATGAGGATATGGATATGTGAGACGATCTTACTTATGAGGCTAAGCCAAAATGAATCATTGATAGACAAGAAAGACGGTTCAGACATCACAGTATACCATTTGTGAAGGTGGTCTGGAAGGGATTATCTCCAAGGAAGGCGACATGGGAAGCAGAAGAAGATATGAAAAGATGTTTACCCGTAATTTACGCCTCATGAGGTGTAACAAATTTTGGGGACAAAATTTATTGAATAGGGGGAGAGTTGTAATACCCTACTTTTTGCACCAACATTCCTTATATATATTTGTGATATTTAAGGGAATAAAATGGTGAATTTTGGTGTACATAAAATGACGAAAGTACTCCAATCGGTAGTTACATATAATTAGCTAAGTTAAGACACAAAGGTGTAACTTTTGTTTACTTGAAGGCCTAATATTGTAACTTAAATTGAAGAATAAAATGACACAAATATTGGTCCAATTATATTGCATTAATCTCGACTGAAAAAGGAAGGAAGACATGAATTTTTACAAAAATGTAAGGGCAAAATCATAATTTTCCATAACACAAGAGACAAATATTTGTCCCCTAATTCTCTTATTATTTTTGGATAAAGGGGAAAAATAAGAGAGGAAATGACTACTTGGTAATTAACAAGTCTATATTGGAGTATTATTACCAAAGAAAAAATCAAATATGGAAAAGTCAACAAATATAACTAAAACTAATATTTGTAGATACAATTATGAGAAGTGCAAGAAGCATTATTAATTCCCTTTTTCCATTGTGTTTTTGTTCAAGACAAGGGGAGTAAAGGGAAATACATATATTTGTTAACTAGCATTGTTTCAAGGAGAAAATGCTTCACCAATCACAAGAAAGTAAAATTGTTGTTCAAAAGTCAAAAGTGATTGTCATAAAGCAAAGTCCTACATGCAAATTGAAAGGGAATAAATGAAGATATGGTAAGACCATTTCCTATTTCCATTTGAAGATGCTTCCTACGGTCAAAAAGAGAAAAAGCAAAGGAAATAGAATTTGATAGCTAATATTATATAAGAAGCAAAAGTATGGACCAGTGAAAAATATCCATATGTAAAGCAAGAGTAAAAGGGAAGAAACTTAATAAATCACCATCTCTTCTCTTTGCCTTTCATTCTCGGCCAAAAATATGAATGAAGAGAGAGGAAGAACTCAAGAACAAACCAAGAACACCAAGCTTCAAGGAGGTCTAGGGTTTTATAGATCAAAGGTAAGAAGCTTGTAATCTTGAAGTTTTTGCCTCCTAATCACTTTATAACCTCCCCTAACCTTCTCTACTCTATTAAATCCATGATTTTTAAGACAAATTAAGGGTGTAGAGAGAGAGGCAGAAAATGTGTAGAGAGAAAAAGAGTTAGAACTAAGAGTTAATCAGCAAAACTTGATTCTCTTAACTTGTTTAGTGTTGTTGGTGGTGGTGGTGGTTATTTCCTGTTTCTCTTATTGTTCAAAAAATGGGCTGAAGCAAAACTTAAGGGAAATACTACCCAAATTTCCTCTAAACATGTCCATCTAGTGTTTAAATGGTTAATCATGTGATTGGAAGTGGTAAGGAGGTGATTAAGCAAGAGAAAACCAGAAACCAATATAATCTTTCTAAGAATCCTAACCTTCTGTTTTAAACAGGGCATGATGAAGGAGTAGGAATTTCATAATTTTGATGGTTCCATTGGATTTATAAGGCAAAATTGTGTAGTTATGCAATTGTTCATGATTTTTGGATACTTGTATATGAATTTGGAATTTTTGAAGGTTGTGAAGTAGATGCTGTGCAATTCGTTTTCTAGAAGCAGTGTGGTTGTGACATGTTTTTCATTAGTCAAAACTTGTCCAAAAATTCTGAAACTTTCCATAATTTAATTAGAGATATAGAGCTTTAATTTAATAGGTATTTTGTAGTTTTTAGACAAGTACATTGAAGGATAAGAATTTTTGAAATTGTGCCCTATTTCTGGAAGCAAATCTGGGAACAGTGGAGTTTGGCGAATAACTGGGAATGACATTAATCCAGTAGGAAAACCTAAGTATTTTTCCTCAAATTTACATTGAAATGTCTTTGTTTAGGCTTTAAAATCAGTCAAATTTTATTTTTAAGAATTAATTATGAATTTCCAAATTTGACTGAAACATCTACCAATTTTTGGAAAATAGTGATACTGCATTGTACAGAATTGTATTATGCAGAAATTGTTATAACTTCTTTAGATAACCAACATAATTTTATTTAAAGGTAGTAATAGTAAAAGTAATAACCATTTACTTGTAACTCTAATTTTGATAGGAACTTACACTTGCCTGAGCTCAAAGAAACGGTTGGATATGGCTCAAGGGAAGCAGGCAAGTAGTAATTTGTCTTTCATATATTTATAATATATACTGTATGTTTGTGTGTTCATCATGAATTGCGTGGTACATTCTGGTTATACGAGGTGGTCGCCCGAAGACTTTCTACATGAGTGGACGCTCGGGCCAATAACGTTTTATGAGTCACAAGTGGGTTCCCGGGGCCTTTCTGCGTGGGTATCCCTCAGGGCCTTGTGATATACCTAACGCTATGATGATATATGAACTGCATGTGATGCACTAAACATTGTTGTGATGATTCTGTTATTTGTTGACTGTGTGGCATGCTTTGTGATTTTATATCTGTATGATTGGCACTATGTTACTACTGAGATTCTTTCGAATCTCACTCTTTTTTCAAAACCAATATACAGTACAGGGAGATAGCTCAAGGGACAATAAGATAAATGCGGACGGCTAGAGGCTGAAGTCAAGAAACTTTAACCTTTCTGTTGGTTTTATGTTTAATATACTTTGGATATTTTGGATTTGTAAATGATGTACATAACTATGTAAACCTTGACGACAATACAAGAGTAGAATTGGTAATGTCGGTAGACTAGTAAGTGGATGATAATTAATCTAAAAGGATAGTTTAACCAAATTACGCTTCCAATCGCTAACAAAACGTAACTAAGGTATGGAACGTGAGGACTAAACAGAAAATCGCTTGCAATTTCTAATAAAATAAAAGGATGAGGCTGTGAGACTTAAGGAGATAGTGAATGTTTGTGAAATTGTTTGGGAAAAATTTTGTTACTCTAAAAAATCCTTTCTAATCCTAGGTTCAACTCCTATCATAGGTTTGGAATTTACGAACGTTTTCCAAAGCTTGTTTAATCTGGGACTAGATCCTGGTTTCACTAATGATTGCACTACTCTTTTGTACTCATCTAAGGCTATTGGACATAAGGTGTCACAAGACATACTGGTCCAGCATCACTGTACTAGGCAACAATCACAATGCTAGACACACAGGTCTTACGGCCTAAGGACACTGCCCTATGCAAACTTGCACATCGGGTCTTACCACATCGAGCCTCCGCTTAACACCATTCTCAAACACATCACATCCTGCTGATCTAAGGACTTACTACACTAGTGTAAAATAGTCTTTTTAGATAGTATTATTTAGACCGGTTATTGCGGATAAGGTCTAAAAAATATGACCGGTGGCAGTTTCGTAATTATAAAGAATTTTTTAGACCGGTTCTTAAAATAACCGGTCTAAAAGATATTATTTAGACCGGTTATCCAAAAAACCGGTCTAAAAATATAAAATTAATTAAAAATTAAAAAATTTTAAGACTTTTTAAACCAGTTGTCACTAATAACCGGTCTAAAAGATAAAACTTTTTAGACCGGTTGTTGATGATAACCGATCTAAAAGATGTGAAATTAAAAAATTAATTTTTTTTAATTTTTAAGATCGGTTATTAGTTATAACCGGTCTAAAGGTGAACACTTTTAAGACCACCTTTAGACCGGTTTTGTCAAATAACCGGTCTTAAAAGTTCACCCTCAAATTTAAAATCTTCGCGGCTTTATCTCGCGCATCTGATACTCATCAAGTTTCTTATAAACTCCTCCCTTGTGCCGTAACAGCTCCTCTTTCCCACATCGGTCTTCCATCCTTGACCATCTTCGCCGTTAACACAGAGGTACGGTGGAATCCAACATCGTAAAGCTCAGATTTTCTTCCCTCCGATTGGTTTAAGATAAGCGCTCTACTTAATTAGTTTTATACATACTTCAGAGTAGATATTGTCATATATTTCAGATCGATTTCTATTACAAAAATTTATACTCATATTTGTTTCAGGTTTACGATTGCGACATCTGAGAAAGTTTACAAATTGGATTCTTCATTAGGGGCTGAGGTTAGTGTTTTCTTTTGTCATTTGCCTTGTTTCTAAATATTTATTCTCCGACAAAATTTCTTAAACAAAAATTGTCTTCCAACTTGCGTTCTAATTACTTTATTTTCTAACTTATTTCCTAATAGTATTTCATATTGTTGAGCCATTCACAGCTCATTATGTATTTGCACTGGGTGTTGCAATATTTCTGAGTTGTGCTTATTGTGTTCTTCAGGTATGACTCCACCAAGATATATTCGTGATTAGTAACTATAAGTATGACCTTGGAAGTATACTTTTAGGATATGTACAGACTAAACATAAAAACATAATTAATGGGCTAAAAAAATTTAAGACACTTTTTAGACCGGTTATTTAAATAACCGGTCTAAAAAACACTTTTAAGACCGGTTATTTAAATAACCGAACTAAAAAGTGTCTTAAATTTTTTTAGTCCATTAATTATGTTTTTATGCTTAACTTTTTAGACCAGTTATTGAAATAACCGGTCTTAAAAGTCTTTTTTAGACCGGTTATTTAAATAATCGGTCTAAAAAGTGTCTTAATTTTTTTTTGAATCCATTGATTATGTTTGTATGCTTAACTTTTTAGACCCGTTATCCACATAACTGGTCTTAAAAGTCTTTTTTAGACCGGTTATTTAAATAACCGGTCTAAAAAGTCACACTTTTTAGACCGGTTACATAATCGATCTAAAAAGTATCACACTTTTTATACCTGCTGTATCAAGACCTCATCTAAAACCAGTCTAAAAAGTTATTTTTACCCTGTCTAAAAAACCATTTTTCCACCGGTGCTAGCCCCTTAGGTCTTATGGCCTCAAGACAATCGTTCCATCATCTTTACTGAATATTTATCGAGATTAACAACCTTAGGACACACATTCCATTAGGTATTCTAAATATATCCCAGGCTCTAACTCTTGCTACTCAAGTCATTCATATACTTATATAATAATCACGAAGCAGTCCATTGTACTTCAATCTTCAATTCTGCTTCGTATTTTCCCTTTTGCATTTCTCCATGCATTCTTCCCCTGTACTCAACATACCTATATGGTTGGGTAAGGAAGAGTGAGATTCAAGAGAATCTCAGTAGTAAACAATGCTAAAAATGCATATAAGAAACGCTTTGTGCATGACATGCTTGCCTACATAAATTGATGCTAACATAATGACATATATGTATGCTTAATGTTTAACATGTCATACTAATGGCTATAGTATAAACAAAACAGAGCTTCACTCATTGACATATGCTTCATACAATTCATCAAAGCAATCAACACATTAATACACAAGCACACATATCAAGTTATGCAAGTTAGGAAAGTTTACTATCTTATGGACCAGTATCCTTCCTTTGTTTCCAGTTCTTCCTACAATCAGGGTTACTTAGAGCATCTTCCATTCTTTTTTCTTGACTTCTCCATGGCCCTAGATACCCAAACACATTATTAAAGCCATGATAGCAAATCATTGGAAGTGTATATTAAGGCCCAAGAAGTTAGGAATGGCTAAATAGGTTAATTTCTTTCAAAAACATGAAATGCTGGAATTTGGAGTATTAGCCGCAGCCAAGATAGGTTAGAAACTTTTTGGCCACCGCCAAGAACCTAGCTGTTCAGATTTCCCTTTCTTGATTCTTGGCCGAACTTGTAAAAAGCATAACTAAATCTACAAAAATCCAAATGAGGTGGTTCCAAGTGCTATTGACCTTCTTTAAGTATACTTTCAGGGAAAAATAAAGCCATAAGCTAAATGTACACACATAGGAATAGAGTTCCCTTTTATTGGACACTACTCCAAAATTGCCCAATATTTATGTTACCAAACTTTAAAAATGTAGAACTCCCAACACACAAATGCAATTGACTATTATGACCTATCAAATTAAAGCTTGATAAGTCTACTTTTAGAGGAAAATTTTTAAAAGATTTGGACATCATTCAATCACTCAAAAATACCACACAAAATAACTGCCATATAGGAACCTTTACAGGGAAGAAATTTACAAAGTTACAACTTGTGTCCTAATGATCCAAAATTCATAACCAAGGCTATTTCCACACAATTTTTCTTGTAAAACACAATGGGATGATCAAAAACATAAAAATCCCAAAGTTTCAGCCCCTTACCCTATGACCAAACAGAACCATCAATAAACCAAAATTACCAAAACAGAGTGTTGTTCAATAATTTGGTCAAATATCATCATAAATCATAATCTAACCATAAATACATTATTAAACTATGATTAAGCCTAAAAAATACCCCTAGGATGAAATATGAACAGTACAAAACCCCTACAAAAATTCATCCAAACAACAAACCAATCAGTTCAAAAGAAAGCTTACGCTTACCTCTACGCATTTCCACAGTCGGTTCAGAAATCTAGCAGTACTCCAGCAAGTGAGATGGCACCAACCACCTCCAAATTAAAATTCAAAACTGTAGAAATGAAGCTTGGGATGAGTAGAAGAAGGTTTGTGAAGGGTACTTTGAGAGAAAACATCGATTCGGTAGTATTTCAGCGGGTTGAAGTCAAGGAAAGTTACTATTAACATTTTCTCTCTCCTTTTCCATTTTTAGCTGATTTTCTTATTTTTCCCATGATGATGCTGCATGAAATTCATGGCCCTTAAAGGGTCTTGAAATTAGTCTGCCATGTGTTAAAAACTTGTAGTGCCACTTATTAGGTGTTTCACTGGTTCGGTGACACGTGTCACCTACTTTAATAAAGTGGGTCCTGCCTCTTTTCTTGGGTTTTTATCCATCCTTTTTGTCTGGTAAAGTAGGGGTTTGATAATTTTTCCCAGCTCCCGGGCTCAGTATTCGACAAAGTTAGTCAGGTGATCGGATCAGAGACCGGTGGATTTCCCCAGCTCGGTGCTAAGTGGCACCCTTCAGTGGTGTCAACTCAAAAGTAAAAGCGACTTTATCATTAAGAGGGGACAAGTGTCATACTCCTATATGAACAACACATAAATTCAAAAGTACTTTATGCTCTCTCCCTCTCATATCGCGACATGTGGCACCTTTGTGTGGGACACGCATTCTTTTTCCATGTTTACCCGAGATTCGACTCGGGTTTTACTCTGGACTATAACACACATTTTGAGGCCCGTCAAATGACAATAGGTTAGAGTATGTACATGGACACCGCATGCCACCACATACCAATATCCACTCTAAAAATGCAAGGTACACATGTATGCCCCAAAAATGGCATGAGCACACCTACACCGGCCTATTTCACTCGAAAAGTCGGTCCCTTATGTAATGTCTCAAATTTTGATCATTAAGTGTCATGTAGCTATTATGGTATTTCATGATAAAAGAACATATAAGGTGACAAAGTAAAGTCAATAAGATTACATATGACAAAATAGTTATTATACAAGTTAGTTGGTGAATTTCCTGTTGAGGCAGTTGGATTGTGTGACACTTTTAAATTAGTAAATGACCTCCAAAAATTATGAAATTTTCCATAATGAAAGTAGACATGATAAGCTTTAATTTGATATATCATATGGAATTAAAGCTGTATATAAGGATAAATGAATTTTTTAATTCTGCCCAGCGAAATTGACATTTTCAGGGACAAGTTTCAAAAATAAAACATTCTGGGAATAGTGAGCTTCAAATTGGCTAAATGTTACATTTTCCCCTAAAACTATACTTAATAATGGTTACATAGGCTTTAGAACCACCCCAATTGGATATCTACACAATTAGATATGAATTTTCAAAGTTTGGTGATAATTCTGCCAATTTTTGCAAATGTTGCGAAAATTAAAGTTTCAAGGGAAAAATGGTCATTTTGGCCCACATAAAAATAATCTGGGAAATTTATATATACATTACAGAAAAGGGAGGACACATGGTAATTTTATGGTAATTTTAGAATAATTACATAATTAATTATGTAATTACTACAATGTATACATTTGGACCAATGAAAAATCTCCAACAAATGTCTCTAGAATTCTCCACATGTCTCTCCCTTACCTATAAATGAACCAAGTTGGCCAAGAGGGATGGAAAGGAAGGAAAGAAGAGTGGTAGGAGGAAAAAGGAGAAGGAGAAGAGGAAGAGATGCTCTGAGCTCAGACATAAGGTAGGTATGCCGAAATCTCTGCTCAATCTTGTGTTATAGTTCCAGAAACCTCTCCTTAACCTCCCTATTCTCTTGGGTTAGACATTCACAAGCAAAATTTCTAGGATAAGGGGGAAAGATTTTGGCTAAAGCTAGGAAGAAGAAGGAAAATCAATGTATGTTGTTAGAATTTTAGTATTCTTGATGAAACTGAGTAGCAATGAACTTCTACCTGGTTATTTGATTATTTCTGGCAACTTTTGTAAATTTGGGGTGTCCATTTTCCCTTAGAAAATGCTATCCAAATTTCCATTGATTATGTTTAAATAGTAATTGGATGAATAAATCAATGGAAACAAGTGACACCAAAGTGAATTAGGGATTTAACACCAAGAAAAATCCAATTTCCTTAAAAATTTACAAGTTTCAGCCAAGGCTGAAAATAAGGGAAGGAGTTGGAATTTCACAATTCTAATGGTTCCATGATGTTTAGGAGGAAAAATTATGTATGGTTCATGTTGAATACGAAGTGTGAAAAGTCCCAGATTGTGAAATGATAATTTTGTCACTAAAACCTTAAGTTCAGCTATTAAGGGCAAAATTGTAATTTGAGTTGAAACTTATCTGATCTGAGGTCAAATATGAGATTTACACATGAAAATATATGGAATGGACATAATTTATAATTTTTTGGAAAAGTACAAAATACCAGGTCCGGACTGGGTCCCTAGGGGCAATTTGGTAAATTTTGAGATTTTGAAGGAAATGCTAAAGTTATAGATTTCCAAGTGGAATAAACTTAAATAGTAGTTATGAGTTTTACACAGTGAGTTTAAACCACTAAGCATTATTCTTTTATAACACTTTCAAATCACAACCCCAAAATAGGATTCAAACCTATAGTTGAGTGAGGCTTTTTTTTCTGAAAATTTAAAATCTTTTGCAGAAGCGTACTCAAATGGTTCGTAACTTTGTTATTACTAATCAATTCTTATCTTTTCCCATTAATTTAATTAGGGCTATTCTTTTCTCGTTCTCAGTTCATTCATATACAAATATACATTAAAGCGTTTGAGTCTCATACATAAACAATGCATTGCACTTCAATCTTCAATTCTCATTCATATTTTCCCTTTTACATATCTCTATGCATTCTTCCCCTGTACTCAACATACCTATATGGTTAGGTGAGGAAGAGTGAGATTCGAGAAAATCTCAGTAGTAAACAGTGCTAACAAATGCATACAAGAAATGCTTTATGCACAACATGCTTGCCTACATAAATTCATGCCAACATAATGGTATATATGCATGCTTAATATTTAACATGTTACACCAATAGCCATAGTATAAACAAAATAAAGCTTCACTCATCCACATATGCTTCATACAATTTATCAAAGCAATCAACACATCAATAGACAAGCACACATATCAAGTTATGCAAGTTAGCAAAGTTGACTACTTTGTGGACCAATATCCTTCCTTCGTTTCCTCTTCTTCTCACCATCAGGGTTACTTAAAGCATCTTCCATTCTTTTTCTTGACTTCTCCATTGCTCTAGATACCTAAACACATTATTAGAGCCATAATCGCAAGTCATGGAAGTGTATATTAAGGCCCAAGAAGTTAGGAAGGGCTAAATAGGTCAATTTCTTTCAAACACATGAAATACTAGAATTTGGGGTCTTGTCCGTGGCCAAGACATGTCAGAAAATTTTTGGCCGTAGCAAAAAACCTGGCCGTCCAGATTTCCCTTTCCTTATTCTTGACCGAATTTGTAAAAATCATAACTAAATCTACAAAAATCCAAATGAGATGGTTTCAAGTGCTACGTAATCCTCTTTATATTACCAAACTTTAAAAATGTAGAACTCCTAGTACACAAATCCAATTGACTATTATGACATATCAAATTAAAGTTTGATAAGTCTACTTTTAGAATGGAAATTTTTAAAAATATTTGGACATCATTCAATTAATCAAAAACACCACACAATATGGTTGTCATGCAGGAACTTTAATAGGGCAGAAATTTACAAAGTTACAAATTGTGTCCCAAAGATCCAAAATTCATAACCAAGGCTATTTTTACACAATTTTTCGTGTAAAACACAATGGGATGATCAAAATCATCAAAATCCTAAAGTTTCAGCCCCTTACCCTCTGACCGAACAAAACCTTTCAACAAAAATTACCAAAATAGAGTTTTGTCCAACAATTTGGTCCAATATCATTATAAATCATAATCTAACCATAAATACATTATTAAACCATGATTAAACCTCAAAAATACCCCTTGGATAAAAAATTAACAGTACAACATGTTATATATGATTAGTTTTGATGATGTCAAATATAGATATAAGATATTAAGAGCAAAAAGTTTGCTTCATATATTTGTCTCAAACATTGACTAACTACTATATTTTATGTTGCATATCTTATAAATTAGTCAAGCAAAGCAAGAAAGAGATTGGAGAAAGAAGAGCTTGAGTGAACTAATGAAAATATCAAGATTCAAGCTCCTAGAAGAAATACTGGATCTTATATGCTTAGAAGGGAATTCAGGAGTACTGTAGCAAATACAATGTTTTGGCACTGTAGCTGTCAGAACTGTAGCACCAGGCACTGTAGCATCCGAGGACTGTAGCACTCGAGTTTGAATAGTAGAACTCGAGTTCTGCACTGTAGCACTCGAGTTCAACGAGTTTTACATGCGAGTTTTGGTCAGAAACGACTTCTAGATGTATCTCAAGCTTTGCACTCGAGTTGGCCATGTAAAACTCGAGTTGGTACTGTTCATAACTGCAAAAATGGGCTAAAACTCAAGTTCAGGGATCAGAACTCGAGTTTGGTATGAACAAAAGTGTACTCTGTTCATCCCTATTTTACATTCAGTTTGGGCGAGCTTCAGTAATTCAATCATATATGCCAAACAACAACTCCAATTGAGACAAAACCAGTGGCATATGAAACGAGACTCCCAATGCATCATTTTGACACCAGAACCAATATCAAAAGAGCTTATATGAATCAGATATGAACGTTTGAAGATGAAACTGAAATCACAGTTATATTCCAGAACAACTTTCATATTTTGGACATATCTCACAAAATACACGTTCAAATGAGTTCAAACCAGTTCCATATCAAAGTGGACTCAAAGAGATTTCCATGGATATATAATAACTCAAATTTGGAGTTATATTCAATACGGTATGGCTTCTAGAAGATGATGCTTGAAAATGCATATGCTCTCTGCATTCGTTGGAACATACTTGAAGAATACATTGAGTTTGGAGTTGATTCCTTTTGCATTGGAATGTAAACAAAAAGAGGTTTCTAATGATCAATCATTTATCATTCTTGGAGTCAAAAATTAATGGATCATGTTTTGAGTCCACTGTTCACACTCCTGCAAGCCTCTACGTAGAAGCTGAAGTCAATCATTGCACTCGAGTTCAAACTAACATACTCGAGTCTTCAGAAGATATGTACTCGAGTGATGGAAGTTCTGGAATGAAAGTTTATTCTCGAGACTAAGCAAGAATAAGCTGATATGAAGGCACTCAAGTTAAGGATTCGCGCACTCGAGTTCTACATACCATTTGCACTCAAGTTTTGCGAGTTTTGATGTGGAAGCTTATACCCGAGATACATGTTGCTGGGAAACAAATGTTGCACTTGAGTTAGGCAAGAAGCACTTGAGTCCTATACATCATTTACACTCGAGTCCTGAGAGTTCTGCCATAAATAGTTTGTACCCGAGAGTCTTGTGATGAGAAGAACAAGCGGTGCACTCGAGTTCCTTAACTTGCACTCGAGTTCTTATGTGTTTGCACTCGAGTTGGTGTTTTGCAATCTCACGAGTTTGTGACAGAAGCTACCTGGACAGTACAAAAACTCACTACACACTCAAGTTTGGTTTGATGTACTCGAGTTCTCGCATTGTTAGAAACTGAGTAATTCCTAGCGATCGATCCGAACATGTTTAAATGTTATCCAATGATTATGTTCTCACTTGTTATCATATTTAGACATTGTTTAATGGTTGTTCAAGTGTAAGACAGATATTAAAGTCAACAATAGGAGTCACGATGATATGGGCATCTGCACATGGGTCCAACACCGAGTAGCAGCTGCACACTTTGATGGACTAAATAAAAATTCAAATGCCCATACCTCTCCACAACGGTACATTGCAACATTCATCGTAAGAACAGAGCAATGGGACTCCAGCAGATAAATGGCTAAACAATGGATCAATATTCAGCGACAACAAATCATGGGCTTACAATGGGAAAATATCTGAACACGCTTAACGGTCAAATGAAGCAACGGACTCTAACGGAGCCCGATTTGCTTGCAACGAAAAAATGTTTGAATACTCCAATGGTTCTCAACACATCGGCTATATAAACCAAAGTATCCAAAAAGGGAGACGATGCAACAACGACCAAACACCCAGACACAACGAACATAGATGATGAAGTAACAAGTACCCAACTACTAACATGCTGCTGCCATGAACCTTCGTCTCTCACACTCTTCGTAAATATCTGTTTTACTTATCATGTATATTTGAGAGTAAATACTTGGATTGTACTTCAATGAGCATTTATCTACTCTGTGAGAGAGTCTGTAAGCAACTTCATCTATATTTCTGTATTGAACTCAAGGTAGAGGGACCTTAAGAGGGTTGATTACCTTACGGGGAAGCTGTAGGGAGTATTGCTTTACTCGTAAGACTTGCCGTAAGGGGGAGTGAACCTTACAGTGTGTGAGGGAGAGTAACTCTGTAGTAGGCTACACAAGTGCCTGATTAAACTTGTGGGTTGTAGCGGCTTTTCTTGTGCCCAGTCAAACAAGAAGATAATAGATTGGAAATCTCAGGAGGAGCCTAGGGACTGGACGTAGGTCATCGTGGATTAGACCGAACTAGGATAAATCATAGTTTGCATATTCTCTTCCCTAAGCTTTTATATTACCAGCATATATAATCTATCTGCATATGATTTTATAGTTCCATATGTATTGATTTGATAAATTGCGAAAAGATTTTAAAAGGTCAAACTTTATTATCGTATACCTAATTCACCCCCCTTGGGTGTCAGCCAGGTCTAACACAACACCCCTACAAAAACTCATCCAAACAACAACCAATCAGTTTAAAAGGAAGCTTACGCTTACCTCTACGCATTTCGGCAGTCGGTTCAGAAATATGGCAATACTCTGGTAAGTGAGATGGCACCAACCACCTCTAAATGAAAATCCAAAACCGTAGAAATAAAGCTTGGGATGAGTAGAAGAAGGTTTGTGAAGGGTACTTTGAGAGAAAATGCCGATTCAGTAGTATTTCGGCGAATTGAAGTCAGGGAAAGTTACTATTAACATTTTCTCTCTCCTTTTCCATTTTTTGTTGATTTTCTGATTTTTCCCTTAATGATGATGATGCTGCACAAAATTCATGGCCCTTAAAGGGTCTTGAAATTAGTCCGCCATGTGTTAAAAACTTGTGGTACCACTTGTTGGGTGTTCCACTAGTTCAGTGACATGTGTCACCTACTTTAATAAAGTGGGTCCCGCCTCTTTTCTTGGGTTTTCAACCGTCCTTTTTATCAGGAAAAGTAGGGGTCTGATATTTTTTCCATCTCCCAGGCTCAGTGTTTGAGAAAGTTAGTCAGGTGACCGGACCAAAGACTAGTGGATTTCCCTAGCATGGTGCTTGGTGGTACCCTCTGGTAGTGACAACTCAAAAGCAAGAGTGACTTTATCATTAAGAGTTGGCAAGTGTCATACTCCTATTTGAACAACACATAAATTCAAAAGTACTTTATGCTCTCTCCCTCTCATATGGCACCATGTGGCACCTTTGCATGCGACGCACATTCTTTTTCTTTGTTTACCGAGGATTCCACTAGGGTTTTGATCTAGACTATAACACACATATCAAGGCCCATCAAATAACACTAGGTTGGAGTGTGTACGTGGGCCCTGCATGGTGCCACATACCAACATCTACTCTAAAAACGCAGGGTACACATGTATACCCCAAAATGGCATGTGCACACCTACACCGGCCTATTTCACCCGAAAAATTGGTCCCTCACATCATAACTTAGTTGGGTGGCATCTTTCTACCAACCCAATGGCATCGTATATGTGTCTTGTACACATCTGCACTGAAACTTTAATCATACTGCTTGCAAATACCGAGCCCTCTACCCGATAGGACCAAATCACATAGTCTTTAAGAGTCTTTCTATATGTCATCATTCCTTGGACTCTTACTAAAATGGGCTTGGTAGTCTACTTTATTCAAGTTTATTCTCTAGCCTTTAGTCCCAAAATTCATGATATTACACTTCACTCCATGGTTTGTCGTTCTGGCGGCTGCACATTATGGTTCGAAATCATGGTGGTTCTATGATATGGTACTGCACTCGGTGCTTCACTTAATCACCTGACTGGTTAGCCCATCCAGTTAAAACCCTCTGTAGGTATCCCTCTCCGATTGAATTTCTCCGTAGGTAGCCCTTTCCGATCTAAACTCTCCATAAATGGCCTGCTCCTATCAAAATCCTCTGTAGGTAACTCTTTCCGATTGGTCGTCTCTAAATGGAAGTTCTATTGTAACGAGAATCCAGATCTTATAAGGTCCCTTTTCTCTAGCAGTTCTGTAATATGCTTTCTCTAATTTTGCTATCTCATTTGGGGTCATTTTATATGGACTTCTGACGTCGGTCCCGCTCTAGGTATAATCACAAATTTAAGAGAATATTCTATGATTAAGATCTTTCCCTATACTAGATTAGCAACTACCAACCTCCAGCAACCTCATACACATTTATGTACTATATTCTAGTACCTTAAGCCATTCAGGCCATTTCAAATTCCTAGAGAATCAATTCAACTATTGCATTTGATTATCAGGTTATGATTCAACTCTTAGAACCACAACATTATCTAAGCTAAAAAAATCAGGTTTCCTTAATTATACCTAATAGGTAAGCTAAGAATCAAAATCATTAGCACCTATTCTAACCTTCACGGTTTTCAGGTAATACTCTTAAAACATCAATGAAGGTTCAACATTATCCACAAGGTTTATAAGGTTAAAACTTCCATCTTGAAATAGAACCATAGTGTAACCTGATTCTCATTTTGATATAAGTACTATTTCAGCTTAGATCTAATCAAAACATATCCTCAACCTTCAATATCATTATATCATATCCTTTAGGATAGATATACGACATAATCACCACTCATCAAGCATCACATTATATCATACCTATATAACTTTAACCGTACAGGGTTATTAAGGATCATTACTTAGCACAAAGAAATCTCAAAACAATCACTATGCCTCGAGTTTCCAAAATCCCATCTAATGAACTTTTCTAGACAATACTTGTAATATCCTAAATTTTAGTCACTACAATTCCTCTATACCTCAGTGGTATTAAAATGATAAAATGGTAAATTAAAGAGATTATTAAGAGAACACAATAAGGCAATTAGAGAACACACACAACATAGTTATCTGATACGTAATTTAAGGAAGTTACCGGTGAATTTCCCTAGAGGCAGTTATATTTTGTGACATTTTTAAAATAGTAAATGATATCAAACAATTGTAAAAATTTCCAGAATGCAATTAGACATAATAATATTTCATTTGATAGGTCATATGGAATTTTTTGAGCTGTACACAAGGAGATATGAATTTTTTAAGATAGCCTAGTGAAACTGTAAATTTTTTGTGGCAGCGTCCAAAAATGGAAATTCTGGGAATGATGAGCTTCAAATTGGCTAAATTTTATATTTTTTCCTAGAACTAGACTTAATAAGGGTCACATAGCCTTTGGAACCATATCAATTGGATATCTATACAATTAGATATGAATTTTCAAAGTTTGATGAAAAATCTACCAATGTTTCTGCAAAATGGTCATTTTGACCACATAAATAAATTCTGAAATTTTATATATGTCAAAAGGAAATGGAAAGATGAACTAAAAAAGGTAGAGATTCATGAAAATAATCACATAAATATCATGGAATAAAATATAAATATGTATTGTGACATATGCAAAATTAGAATAAAATATTAATTATCAAGGCACACCAAGGCAATTTCTAGAGAACTCATGTGTTCTCTATAAAAGGGGCATCTTGCACATCAAAATAGAGAAGAAGAAGAAGAGGAAGAGTTCATGGAGAAAGGGAAGAGAAAGAAGAGCAAGCAAAGACTAAGAAGCAAGTACAAGGTAAGTAGGTCGAAATCTCTACTTATTCTTGTGCTCTAGCTTGTGAAATCCCTTCCAAACCTCCATACCATCTTGGGTTAGCTTCCTAACCAAAAAAACACAAGAAAACAGGGAAGGAGGAATCGGCCAAGAAAGAAGGAAGAAGAAGAAGCAAGGTAAGTTGTTGAAACCTTGAAACTATTGCTAGAAACTGAGTTGTGACTATTGTCTAGCTGGATATTTGGCTATTTATGATATTTTCTGTAATTTGGGATATCCAATTTCTAAGAGGATATGCTACCCAAATTTCTATTGATTATGTAAAAATTGAGGTTTGGGTGGTTAAACAAGTAATACATATAGAAAGAAGATGATTTAAGGGTTAAAATCATGAAAATCCAATTTTCCCTAAATTATTCTAATTTTTGGCCAAGGATAAAAACTGGGGAAGGAGCTGGAATTTCATGAATTTAATGGTTCCATGATGTTTAGAAGGAAAAATTGTGTAGGGTTCATGTAGATTGTGAAGTGTGAAAAGCCTCGGAATGTGAAATGACAATTTTGCCCCTAAAAAACCCAAGTAAGGACTGTTAAGGGCAAAACTGAAATTTGAGTTGGAATTAGCCTAATTTGAGGTCAAAAATGGATTCTATATACAAAAATATGTAAGATTAGCCTAGGTCATAATTTTTGGAAAAGTACAAATATATCAGGTAAAAAGGGAATTAGACCGGGTTCCTAGGGGCATTTTGGTAAACATGTAATTTTGAGCTATGATATCCAACTTGTAAATTCTAGAGTAAAGTATGAATGAGTAATAACTCATTTGCAATTACTTTGGGAAATTCTAGGTTTTGATAATTGCCAAGCCGAACAGAAAGTTAAAAGACTGATAGTAGCTAGGCAATTGGAAATGAGTCCTGGTAGTAAATCTATCTTTTATACTCTATGTGATTATTAATATGCAATGGTTACCATGGTCTGTACATTGTGTTCTTGTGGTGTGGAAACTCTATTGGTGTGGGTGATGAGTTAAACCACCCCATGGAACCTTTGCGGGTACCATGTGGCTAGATGGACCCAGTTGAGTGGCTTGATATGTATGGACAGGTATAGGCCTACTCTAAGTTGTGATATGTATGGACAGGTATAGGCTTGCTCTAAGTTATTATTATAGAAAGGTATAGGCCTGCTCCAAGTTGTTGTGATCACATTATGAGATGATATTTGTGCAGATCAGGAACAGATTATCATTTTGATCCGAACAAAATCATCATTTGGTTCTTGAGCATTGTTAGACATGTGTATGGCATTTTGATTGTTGTATTATGATAAATGTTGCATTGCATGTTTACTTTTCACATTTTAAATGATGCATTGCATGTTTACTTTTCACATTTTATATTTCCATAAATTAAAAATTTATACACCAAGTGGAAGCGGCTCAAAGGGCAATACGGCGGATGCTAAAAGTTAAAGGTCTGGTGCTGATCAAGATATTTACCATTGGTTATCAATTAATTTTTTCGATGCACTTGGGATTTGTATTGTAAATTGTATAAACCCTGTAGGAATATTTTTATAATGTAATCAAGAATATTATACCAGTATAATGTATTGTTTTTGTTTTTTCTATTGAACTGCGTATTGATTGATAAATGTCAAAATAATAAGGGGTTTGACAATACTTACTATAACAAAAATGGTTTGGATTAAAGATCAATACTTACTTCATCATCTTCATGCCTCTTAATCATTGTTTAATTCATCTAAAAACATTGAGTTAGAATTTCAAACCTTTAATCAAAATGTTTCAGATTTCTATTGTACTTCCCAAGGGGTCACCCATCACGGGATTTTCCTCACCTGAGCACGCTTAACTATAGAGTTTTAATGGTATCCAGGCATTAATGCTCATGTCATATAATTGTCTACCCTTGTTCTTGCTTATCGTGTACAATACCAATTCTAATACCATTATCAGATCTGATAACATTAGTGTTCTGATACCACCATTACGTGCATCGATACCACTATCAAGTGCATTGGTACCACAGATACCATCAACTAGGGACTGGCACCCCCTCTGCGTGCATTGAAACCACTACTCTCTGATACTGTTGGTACTACCCTGATACCACTAATACCATACTGATACCACTGTTACGAGTACTGGTATAATTACTATGTGCACCGATACCATCGATACCACCAACTGGGTACTGATATCACTTCTGAGTATACTGATACTACTACTCTCTGATACCATCACTTAGGTACCGATACCTCTACCCCTTCCTTCTACAGGCTGGCTAATGGATAGGGGTGGTGTAACTTTCTGGTTTCCTCTGCTATTTGTAACTCACAGTTACAGTAGCACTAACATAGGAACAATATACTATTCATATGAGCAGAGAATGTAATCAATAGTCAAAACCCTTTATTTTGACTGGACCTTTATCTTTGAGCAGACAATTCTATTACCAAAATCACAGTCTGATGCCAAATAAATGTAACACCTTACATTTACACTCGTTCTGATGAGTTTTATGTAATATCCTACTTTTTCCACTAATATTCCTTGTATATATTTATGATATTTATTGGAATAAAATGGTGAATTATGGTATACATAAAATGATGAAAATACTCCAATCAGTAGTTACATACAATTGGTTAAGCTAAGACACAAAGGTGCAACTTTTGTCTACCTAAAGGCTTAATATTGTAACACAAATTGGAGTGTGGAAGACAACAAATATTTGCCAAAATATATTGTCCCAAATTCAGCCAAAATAAGGAGGAAATATTGGAGAAAGGGGAAAATGGTATTTTGCCAATAATTCAGCCAAAAATCATAAAACATAAGGGCAAAATGGTAATTTTCCAATAATACAAGTAGTCAATTATTTCCCATTCTCCTTGGCATTTCGGTCTAAGCAAGGGGAAATATTGGAGAAATTGAATCAAGAAATGGGATTGACAACCTCCTTTCTGATAACTCCGTCAGCAAAGGGGATTGACACTTCCTCCCATACAGTGCTAGGATTTGATTTTACAGGTTTAAATCTAAGAAGTCTTCAATTAACTTCCTCTCCTGTATCATCATAGCTGCAACCTGCACCTCCTTTTCAACTAAAAGCATCAGCAACGACATTGACTTTACCCAGGTAATACTTGATTTCCAGGTTGTAGTCCTTTAGCAACTCCATCCACCTACGTTGTCTCATATTCATATCTTTCTGATCATATAGATACTTGAGACTCTTGTAGTCACAATACATTTCCACAATCACACCATATAGGTAGTGTAGTGATATTTTCAGTACGAACATGATTGCCTCCAGCTCCAGATTATGTGTAGGATAGTTCATCTCATAAGGCTTCAGCTGTCGAGAGGCGTAGGACACCACTATGCCCTACTGTATCAAGACACATCCTAGTCTCTGTTACTAGCATCATTGTAGACCACGTAGGTCAACTTGGGATCAAGGATAATCAACACAGGTGCAGTTGTCAACCTCTCCTTCAGCTCAATAAAGCTCTTCTCACATCGATTATCCCACTTAAACAGCTGATCCTTTCGTGTAAGCTTGGTCAACGATAAGGCGATCCGGGAGAAATTCTGAATAAATCTCTGGTAATAGCTAATAAGATCCAAAAAACTACGTATCTCAGCAACAGTTTCTGGCCTCTTCCAATCTAATACTACTTCCACCTTACTGGGATCCACTGAGACCCCTTGTGAGTAAACATGGCCCAGAAATCTGACTTCTGAAAGTCAAAACTCACACTTGCTCAGCCTAGCATAGAGTTACCTTTCTCGCAAAATGCCTAGCACGATTCTCAAGTACTCCTTGTGCTCTTCTCTACTCTTAGAGTATATCAGAATGTCATCGATGAAGACTACCACAAACTGATCTAAGTATTGGTGAAATATTTGGTTCATATAGTCCATAAACACAGTCGGTGCATTGGTTACTCTAAAGGGCATCAATAGAAACTCATAGTGCCCATATATGGTTTGGAAAGCAATCTTCAGTATGTCTTCTATTTTCAAACACAACTAATGATATCCTAACCTTAGATCAATCTTCGAGAATATACTTGAACTGGACAATTGATTTAGAAGGTCATCAAAATGAGGAAGTAGGTACTTGTTCTTGAATATTACCTTATTTAGCTCTCTATAGTCAATACATAGCCCCAGGCTCCCATCCTTCTTCTTCACGAATAGCATCGGAGCTCCCTACGGTGAGACACTAGGTCGAATGAACCCTTTCTTAAGTAATTCCTCAATCTGCTTCTTTAGTTTAGTCATCTCATTTGGAGCCATTCTATACAGGGCTTTTGATATAGACCTAGCTCCAGGCATAATCTCGATCACAAATTCCATTTCGCTTTCTGGAGGCAAACCACTAAGGTCGTCAAGAAACACCTCTGGAAATTCTCTTACCACCGGAATATCTTCTAGGGTTATTTCTGTCTCCGCCTGCATGGAAAAGAACATGATATATCCCTGGCATCCCCTCCTTAGGCATTTCTCAGCTTTCACGATTGAGATGAAGTTTAGACTAGCATTTCTATTATTGGCCTTCCGTTGAGTGGGAAATACTATCTTCTTGCTCCCACAGTCTAGCAGCACATTATTTGCCATCAACCAATCAAAACCCAATATAACCTTGAGTTTTTGGAGCGGCAAACAAATCAGGTCAATCATAGACTCGTGTCCCTCAATATTTACTACACAATTCAAAAAAGCATCAGCAGTTATAGTTTTGACACCTATTGGCATTGACACAATCAAGTCAAATGGAAGTTTATACACATGCAGTCCTAGCGCTTGATACAACCATAAGAAATGAAGGAATGAATAACACCCATATCATATAAAGCTTACAACTACTATTGAGAAGAATTTTACCTTGAATAAGCTCAGGAGACTCCTTTTCCTCTTCGTGTGTCAAGACAAACACTAGGCCCTGGTTATTGGGTTTGGGCTCGGCGTCTCGCTACTATAAAGTAGCCTGGCTTCTGGCAAGCATAGCAGATTACCTGGCTCATGGGGAGATTATAGAGTCGTCCTTGATGTGGCTTACCACACCGAGGGCATGTTTGAGATGTCAGGGATTTTTTGTTGCTACGGTACCCAAACTGAAAGGGCTTCTTATTGTCCCCTTTTTGTGAGAACCCCTGCCCCTTATGCTTAAGCGAGGTATCCCCCTGACTAGGTTTACCTCGATTGTTGGCATTCTTACTCGAACCCATCCTCCTCAAGTTACCCTCTGTCAGCCGGCACACTTCTACTGCCTTATTGAATTTGGTGAATTGCAGAACAACCAGCTTCTCTTCCAAGTCGAGCTTTAGTCCCTGTATCAGTATATCAGAGCTCCACTCCTCATCTTCCTTGAATCTCAAATAGGAAGAGTAACAGGACAATTGAATGAACTAAGATAGGTACTCATTGAAAGTCTCATCGTCACCTTGTTGTATAGTTAGAAATTCTTTCTCCTTCTCAATCCTCACCGACCTCGGGAAGTATTTCTCATTAAATTTTTCTTGAAATGATTCCCAAGTCAACGGAATGTTTCAAGCCTGCAGAATTATTGTTGTATTCTTCCACCAATGATCTACGTCTCCTTCTAGCTTGTATATAGCCATTCTGGCTTTTATCTCTGTAGGGCACCCCAGTGCCTCGAATATTTTCTCTAAGCTTATTAGCCATTCCTCAGCAACTTATAGGTCAAATCTTCCCTTGAATGCTAGAGGTTGGTACTTAATGAATTTCGGCATCCAGTATTGAAGATTGTCCTCTTCTCAGGCTGTAATAATAGGAGGCTCTTGATTAGACTCAAGCGACTGTGATTGCTCTTTACTTTGGGGTTGTTTCCCTTCTGGATTCCCCTTAAGGTTATTCCCTTTAGGGTTCTCAGGTTGTGCCGCGTCTTCATTATGCTTTTACCTTATTTCCCGGATTTCCTTCCGCAAGTCCTGAATCTTAGTTTATTGTTGTGTTAGCATTCTGAGAATTTGTTGCATAAGGTCAGACCTCGCATTATTCTTAGGTTTAACATTTGGTGGTACATTTCCTAATTGACATCATACCATTGTTCCTTTTCACTATTAAAAGGAATTACAATATCAATACTGTATTGAACATATACATATGTATATATATGTATTTCTCAAGACTTAGATACCAACACACAACAAGAACATAGATTTATTACGGAAAACAATTATATTTGCACCAAAGTTGCTTAACATTTACATCAAAAGAAGCCTGCACTACTACAGCAACCAGTCATATATACATTAAGAGGCTTGGTATTCACACCAAAAGAAGCCAATACTACTTTATCTTAACTAAGCATTCTCCTACCATCTCTACATTATTTACATATACTTCATTATATGCTTATGCATAAGGTCAACGAAAGAAGACAACTCATAAGGATCATAAGCTATAATGTCATTCTTCGTCTTAACCCATAAAGTCGTATTGGGAAAATAGGCAAGTGCGGTCTTAATCCAGATGTCGTCTGGCATCCATAGATCATACATCTCCTGCTTTTCATATAGCAGCTTTACACCAAACAAGAAGTAGGTATATAGTCTAGAGGTAGAGTAGGAGAAGGTCATAGACTTATAGGTATCAAGGTATAATATCTTCATGCACCGCCACAACTCATCATCAGGGTGAGAGTCATATGGCAGTTTAATCTATGGAGCTCTAAAGCTAGTCGTAGAGTTGGTATTACGTGCTACCTCTCTCCCCTTCAGGTTACTATTGTCCTTGGTGGAGGACTCTACACTTAGGATAGGTCCTAGCTTGATAGTCACAAGAGCTGGAACTCTCTTCCGGGTGGTATGCATTATTCTTTCCCCTCTTACTGTTTTATACATCACTACACTCTTATCCTCAGGTACACACCTGTCCTCAAAAGGTTAGTTAGCCGACGAAGGTGATCGACTCCTCTACCTTCCCCTACCAATCATGTTTCCTGTCACAAAGCAGCTAGCTAAATGTTAAACCTATCAACATAAGTAGATGACTTTAGCAAATACCTACTATTGTCAGAATCAATGCTCTGATACCAAAATTATAATACCTTATTTTTTATAGACTCATATGAGTGCAAAAAAGTAGTGAAATCAATTGTGAAACCAGGATTCAATCCCAGATTAAATAGACCTTAGAAAACATTCACAAATCCCAAACCTATCTCAAGAATTGAACCTGGGATTGAGTAGATTTTTACATAGGATAAAAAAATTTGCAAACATTTTCACAAAGTTCACAGTCTCCATAAGTCTTATTGGTACGCAATTCCATTTTATCAGAGTAGCTATCCGTGTTTTCCTTCTTGCCCTTTGAGCTGCTAGCCTGTACTTTAGATTTGTTTATAGAAAACAAGTGAGACTCAAAAGAATCTTAGTAGTAACAGGTAGTCAATCATATAGATAAAAAATCACAGAGCATGCCACATAGTCATCATATAAATAGAATTATCACAACAACGTTCAATACACAACATGTAGTTCAACATATCACCATAGCGCTAGGTATCACAAATCATATGGCCCCGAGTACTACCCGTACAAAAGGCCTCAGGCATCCACTTGTGCATCACAAAAAATTCCAATAGCCTAAGCGTCCACTCATGCAATTGGCATCAGGTGACTACCCCGCATAATCAGAATTCGTCAGACAATTTCATGATTACACCACAAGCATGCAGTGTATCTTATAACATATGAAAGATAAAGTTACTACCCGATCACTTTCCCTGAGAAATATCTAATTGTTTCCCTGAGCTTGAGCAGGTCTTAGATCCTGGACAACTGTCAGGTTCTATAATTAGAATTACAGGTGACAAATTATTATTTGGTCTAATTCTCTTACAACCCAAGCACTTATTGTAATACCTTACTTTTGTAATTATTTTGATGAGTTTTACGCAGCGAATTTAAACCATCAAATGATATTCTCTTACAAAACTCTTTCAATTCCTAATCTCAAGACAAGATTCAAACTTGTAGTTAAGTAGGTTTTTCATAATGGCTTAAAACTTTTTACAACTATCATAAAGTTGTTCGCAACTTCTTACTGACTCATCGTCTCTTAATTCCTTTTATAAATACTAAAGTATTTCTTTGCTAGCTCTTAATTTATTTATATAAAAATATACACCATAATGTTTAAGTCTAATACATGAACAATGCATTGCACTTCAATCTTCAATTCTCCTTCATATTTCCCCTTTACATATCTTCAATCATTCTTCACTTGTACTCATCATACCTATATTGTTGGTGAGGGAGGAGTGAGATTCAATAGAATCTTAGTAGTAAACAGTACTAACAAATGCATATAAGAAATGCTTTGTGTATGACAAGTTTGCTTACATAAACTCATGCCAACATAATGACATATATGCATGCTCAATGTTTAACATATTACACTAATGACCATAGTATAAATAAAACATAGCTTCACTCATTTACATATGCTTCATATAATTCCTCAAAGTAATTAATACATCAACACACAAGCACACATATTAAGTTATGCAAGTTAGGAAAGTCCACTACCTTTTGGACTTTGCTTCCTCCTCTTATACCTTGACCTTCAAACCATTACCTCTTCTTTATCACTTATGGCCCTAGATAAGTAATGACATTATTAGAGTCATGAAAAGTGAATGCCGAATGGGCTACGTTAGCCTTAAATGCTTACTTTCACCCTTGAAGTTCATACTAATTAAATTTGGCCCTTTTCTTTCTTAAATTCGCTTGGTTGCGAAATGCTGCCAGCATTTTGACCAAAATTTGAAAAATTATAATTAATTCTATAGAACTATAAATGGGTTGGTTCTAGGTTTTGTGAAAATATATTTAAGTCCTATTTCAATAAAAATTATTATAGAGCACCAATATCAAGCACAAAATTCTGGAAAATTCTTCAAATTCAATCTGCCCAAGATTTCATCCTAGATTTCAGGTCAAACTTTAAAAAATCATAACTCGCAATCCACACATCCAAATGACACAAAGTACCTATCAAATTAAAGCCCAGGATGTCTAATTTCATCTTGTAAAATATCATGCAAATTGGATCATGTTTTTCTACTTAAAAAAACTTCACAACAATACTGGGTTCCAAAATAGAATATGCGCAACCACAACTCAAATTTTCAAAAATTCCAGAATTATGTATAATCATCCAAAAATCACAAACACATGCTATTCCTCATAATTTTTTGTTTAGAATCCAATGGAATACTCAAAAATATCAAAATCTAGCTCCTTCCCAGATTCTGTACAGAACCGAACTGAACCCCTTTTTTCCCCAAAATTCCAATTTTGCAAATTAAGCTTCAAGACTTATAATCTAACATCATAAAACCTTCTTTAACCCATTTCTCATGATTAAAATACCATTAATATTAATTTTCATGGTTTTAAAAAATTATGGTAGTCACACAACTCCATGAATAATTACTCAAACATCACAATATTTGGCTCAAATTGAAGCTTACGCTTACTTGAGCATGATTCTACAACCGGTTCTTGATTCTAGCGGTACCTATGCTAAGTAGATGACATGAAACTCCACCTATCAAAAATCCAAAACCATATAATTGAAGCTCATGGTGAGGAAAAGAAGGTTTGTAAAGGACTTATCGGACGAAAGCTACGATTTGGTAGTGAAATCGGTAAATTTTCCCTAGAGTTTTTTACTATTCATCACCTTCTTTCCTCTTTCAACTTTTGCTTAATTTTTGGAAATTTTCCTAATTTTTCTAAGGCTTCTGGACATTTTTAATGGAGAGACGAAAAGTAAATTTTTCAATTTCCAAAATTGCCCTTGGTTTGGGTAAAAATTACCAAGATGTCATTTAGTTGGATTTCAACCGTCCAGTTCCTTTTCAATTGTCCTTTACCTTCTAATTGACGCTTAATAGAATTCAACAGGGTTAGGGGAGGAGCTTTGATAATTTTCCCCAGTTCCAGTATCCGGTACTCTAACAAACTGGACATATATAAAACCCAGGAACCGATAGCACTGATAAATTTATCTGCCAGTCAAACACTTTCTATAGGACATGATAAGGTGTCAACCTCTTATTGGTCCATCACAAAGTAAAATTCAAAAGCTACTTTTAAAAAGTAACTTTAGTTTGTCGTCATTACTACTTTATGCAATCATTGCTTACTTTATTAAAGCTACTTTGATATAGGACATGATAAGGTGTCAACCTCTTATTGGTCCATCACAAAGTAAAATTCAAAAGCTACTTTTAAAAAGTAACTTTAGTTTGTCGTCATTACTACTTTATGCAATCATTGCTTACTTTATTAAAGCTACTTTGATAAAGTTACTTTAATAAAGCTACTTGGTCGGTGTCTACTCGGGATTTTACTTGGGACTTTACTCAGTATTTCACCCAGGTATTAGGTCCTGTAAGATGATACCAGGTCTCTATGTGTGTGTAAGCCCCACATGGCACCACACATCACCATATTCATCTTTAAGATGACACCATGTGTACTCTTGTACACATACACCAATACATTCTCTCTAAGTAGTTCCGCATATTGTAGCCTCATATAATCTAGGAACTTGTTCTCTACCTGAAGGGATAAGTCATATAGTCCCTAAAAATCATTATATCTCTCGTTATTCTTGGTACTCTTCCTGAATTGGGCTTAGTCGTCTGCCTAATACATGCTTATCATCAAGCTTCTAAGCCCAAAATCTGGGATATTACACTTATGTTGGTTGTCATTAAGGTTAGAATACTAAGTTAAAAGTATGATCAATATAGTTTAACTATCCCAAGTTGGTTAACCTTACCCATAAAGTTCATCATAATTACATGGTGCTATTACATTTTCTATTTTTCGCACATTTATTCAAATCTTCCAGAAATTTTCATTAATCTTTGAAAATTCATAACTATATATACAGATGTCCAATTAAACCTTTCCAATGGTTATGTGACCCTTAATTAGTCTAGTATTAGGGGAAAATATAGCCATTATCCACTGGAAGCACATCAATACAGAATTTTACTTTACTGACCACTGCTCTTGAATTTGCCAGTTTTACATGACCAATCTTTAAAAATGCATAACTTCCAGTATACACACCTAATTGACACTAATGACATATCAAATTAAATTTTGACATGTATACTTTTATACTAGAAAGTTTTACAATTTTTAGACATCATTTGCCAATTCAAAACTGTCATACAAATAGACTACCCTGCATAGAACACACACTGGTAGAATTATAGTTTTGCAGCATATATTTCCAATGGTCCAGAATTTACAACCATAGGATAATCCCATACAGGTTTCCATTCTAAACACAATAGAACGTCCCTTTTTGTCACACGATATTTTGGTCAAGGATGAGGCATGGACAACGTCATCCTCCTATTCCTGACCATCACTTTCCCGATTCCTGAGTAGCCTGAAATTAGAAATGGAAACTCCTTCCCATTACAGTATGGCCATACATTTCTCAGACTCACTCAACGAGGGGCCCAGTAATATCTCTCACTAATGTGAGGGACAAATTCCATGTTAACCACTCACATTCCTCTTCATGAAAACTCCTAAGCCCGATTGTAAATGATATGATAAAAATAAGGAGAAATTCTTAAATAAAAATAATGTTTAAGGTACAATGATTGGCCCTTAGGGCACAATTTCCAACAGCAGTCATGTTTGTGTGACATTTTTCAATGGGCAAATGATGTCAAACAATTCTGAAACTTTCCAGAAAAAAAGTATACTTGTCAAGATTTAATTTGATAGGTCATATGGGTCATTTGAAGCTGTACAAAAAGAGATATGTATTTTTGAATTTAGCCCAGTAAAACTAGAGATTTTCAGTTATAGCGTCTAAAAACAATAATTCTGGGAAGTATGAACTTCTATTTGGCTAAATTTTATATTTTTAATTACAACTATACTTAATAAGGGTCACATATCCTTTAAAACCACCCCAATTGGATATCTATAAAATTAGATATGAATTTTTAAAGTTTGGCAAAAATTCTGCCCAGTTTTTTAGCTAATGGGGAAATAGAAATAAATGTAAGGGCAAAATGGTCATTTGACCAATAAAGCAAGTAGCCATTTATTCTTCCCTTTAATTCGGATAAATAATGGCTGAAGTAGGGAGCAAGAAAGGGAAATAATTTATGTGGCCTATATTTAATTTAAGAAAAAGAAATGCAAGAGCCAATTGGAAGCTAGCACATGTAAAGAAAGATTGCCTAATTCATTAAGTCATCAGCCCTTCATCTTTTTCCATTCATTTACAGTAGAAACATAACCAAAAGAGAGAGAGAAGAGTTTAGAAGAGCTCAAGAACAAAGAGGAAAGACTAGGGTTCAAGAAGCCAAAATCTAAGGTAAGAGGTGTGATTTCAAGTGTTTATACCTTCTAAATCACTTGGGAACCTCTTCTAACCTCTTATTCTTCTTGAAATACATGTTTAGGAAGACAAATCAGGAGAGAGGAGAGAGTGAACAGTGATGTTTTAGAGATAGAAAGTGGTGAAATCGAGAGGTAATCACCAAAACTTGATCCTCTTGTCTTATGCAATGTTGTTGTGGTTGTTGTTGTGGAATTTGCCTTGGTTTTCTCTTATTTTTCAAATTTGGGCTGATGGAAACCCTAGAGGGAATGCTACCAAAATTTCCTCTAATCATGTCCATTTAGTGTTTAAATGGTCAATCATGTGATTAGAAGTGGTAAGGAGGTGATTAAGCAAGAGAAATTAAGCAAACACAATTTCCCTCATTAAACCCTAACTTTCATTTCTAAACAGGATATGATAAAGGAGTTGGAATTTTATAATTTTGATAGTTCCATTGGATTTATAAGGTAAAATTGTGTATTTATGCAAGTGTTCATGATTTTTGGATGTTTGCATACATATTTGAAAATTTATGAAGTTGAATGTGCATGTTGGTTGATTTGCCTCATGTGACGCAGTGACATTGTGTAATGTATTTCATGAGGCAAAACTTGTTCAAAAATTATAAAACTTGATAGGATTAAATTAGAGATATATAGATTTAATATTTTTGACAAGTACATTGGAATATATGAATTTTTGAAATTGTACCCTATTTCTTGAAGCAAATCTAGAAATAGTGGAGTTTGACGAATTTTTGAGAAACTTATGACGTCAATGGTCAAACCAAAGCATTTTTACCCAAAATTACATTTAAAGAGCATCATTTAGGATTTGGAATTAGTCAAATTAAATTTTCCTAGAATTTATTATGATTTTTCAAAGTTGATTGACAAATTTGCCAATTTTCTAGAAACAATGAAACTGCACTGTGTAGGATTGTATGGTGCAAAATTTGTTGAAATTGTGAAAGATAACCAACAATATGAGTTTGGAATAATATATGGATGAGTAATAACTAATTTATTGTACATTTAGGAATTTTAGGACCAGAAAGTTGTGCCCGAGTCAGATCAAAGACGGTGGATCAAGGAAGGACAACTAAGGTAGTGAATTTACATAACCTGCATGTATTTGATATGTATGTTTTTACATTGACTTATGCGACGGCTTTACCTAATTGTGTTGAATATATTTGATTGATTGAAGCTCTGTTATATTTATGCTATGGCCATGAGTATGTTGTAACATTGAGCATGCATATATGTCATTATGTTGGCGCGAAATTTTGAAAGGCAAGCATGTCATGCATTAAATATATATCTTGCATGCATAGTGATATTGTTTTCTATTGAGATTCTCTAAATCTCACCCTCCCTAGCTAACCCCTTAGATAGGTGATCACTAAAGGTGTGCTCAGAATAAAGAAGAGGAATGCACACAGAGGAATATTGTTGATTAGCTGAAGACCTTTTTGTTATTTCAAGGTCTATAAATATTATGTACACCCCTATGGGGAAACTTCTATATTATAATCAAGCAATATTTTATCAATATTATAGGTATATTTATGTTATTCTTGTGCTTCCACTGAACTGCGTATTGATACTCTGGTTAATGTCAATAATAAGATGTATGTAAGGCGAGGTGTTGTATACTATGAGTTGATATTACCACATCTACCCAAAACTCGAGTTCTGTCTGTAAACTCGAGTTCTCCCTTACTTCAACTTTTCAGCATAAGTCTCTTGTTGGAACTTGCTAAAATTTATTTTTGGACTCGAGTTTTCTTTTCACCAGAACTCGTGTTTTTCTCCAAAACTTGAATTCTTCCTATATTGCCAGCTTTTGAGTATTTCTTTGGAAGTGCCTCACTGGAACTTTGCACCATCACTCGAGTGATCACCAATTCACTCAAGTGCTCTTGAGCCTTATCACTTGGTGCTCAAAACATCACTCGAGTGATCTTCTTCAACTCTCAAAACCTTTACGAGTCACTTGCAAAATTCCTTCCAGTGACGCTGAATCACTCAAGTTCACAAACCATCACTTGAGTGATCTTGTACAACTTCAGAATATTGACAAGAAACCCTCAAAACGTAGGTAGTTTGGCAACAACTTCTAGTGGGCATAACTTTTTCAATATAACTCCAAATTTGACACATGTCCTATCTCAAGAAAGCTCTTTAAGTCTTCTTTCCAATGCAAAAATAATCAGCTCCAAATTCATTGAAAGTTTGAATCACATTCATAACAGCTGGTCTAGAGTAACGTCTTGTAACGCCTTTATAGGACTGTGAACTTATGAAGTTCATATCTCTTCTAGTTTTTCTTAGTTGATCATGATCTTGACACTATTGAAACTCTTTTAGAGTCTAGTTTCATGTACAACTGGTTTCAACTCAATCAAAAGTATGGTTGGAGAGATATGTCCAAAACACCAAAGCTCTATCATGCTGAATGCAAAATAGAGTAGAACATAGTGCTTCCAAACTTAGAGTTTTCCTTAGCAAACTTGAGTTCTCAACTTCTATAATGTTAGAATGTTGATGTCTGCCAAAAACTCATGAAAGTGATACAGTAGAACTCAAGTGCCACTTGAACCAAAACTCGAGTGCACATGATAACATCAGATTCTGGCTCAGCTTCTATGTAAAAAACTTGTGAGAGTTCTCATCTCAACTTGAGTGCACTTCACACCACAACTAGAGTTCAATATTAAAACTCGAGTTCTCCAGTCTATGCAACATTTTGGCTAACCTTTGGAACAAACTCATGGGAGTTAGCTTGCCAACTTGAGTGCATTTCAATCCAAAACTTGAGTGCTTATTTAGAACTCGAGTTCCCTTGCCTTATCTTTATAACATCAAACTCTCAGGAAGAAACTCTCAGTGAAAAACTTTTAGGGCTCGAGTTCACTTCAGGTCAGAACTCGAGTGCTCACTCAAAACTCAAGTCTGTTAGCTTAAGGTCAATTAAGTTCTTTCTTTGCTTGACTAATCTACAAGATATGCAACATTAAATATAGGCAATGTAGGAGATAAGTATATTATACAAACTTTTTGCTCTTGATATTTGGAATCTATATTTGACATCATCAAAACTAATCATATCTAATAGCAATGAGACCTTGTTGGTTATATGTCTACCTTGTTGGTTATTTGTTAACTAATTTCATGTGTAATGTAAAGACATAGCCACAGTAAAGTTATTCTTGTAAAGATAGTATAATACACATAAACTATACTAGCTTTAGTTTATTTATTTCACGCATTAAGATGGTAAGTCCTTCTAGCGCGACTAATGAACTAAGTTGGAAAACATAAAAAGAGGGCCCATAAGTTAAATATCCATATACCAATTTACAAGCAGAGAAGCACTCTGATAATGATAATTAATGAGGGTGACAACTGATGAGTTATAATAGAGAACGAATCACTAGATGATGATTTTGAAAGTTTAAATTTATTCAGATAAACTTGTGTCCAAGATGGGAACCCAGGCCCAGTAGGTTCAAAATTTCTTATGTAATAACTCATCAAATCATGTTTAGAATAGGGGAGTCACATGCTAACAACGGGATGAACCAAAAATCGATAGCAAGCATTTTCTCTCATTGATTTCAAGAAAGCAAGTAAAAAACAAACTAAAATGTTTGGTCCTTGAATCTCAAAAACCAAATGCGAAAACAAGTTCATTTAATAGTGGATTCAAAGGTTATTTCATTGTCGTTTGTATCAAAGCTAAATAGAAATAGCAATTTGGACTTTTACTTTTCAGTTGATATTAGGGATAGTAGTCATCAGATAATGAAATAAATATCCTTTTTCGTTCCAATAACCCAAATAATCACACGCGCATATTCATAATGAAAATTAAGAAGATCAATAATAATGATTAAAAATATATGTTAATGCTCAAAATATTTTCTCAAATAGAAAGAATTAAAACATAATGCATCATATAAAAAATTAAAATTAGTAGGCATATAGGAATTAGAAACAAGGCTCTGATACCACGTGTAAGAGATGCTCTAAATGAAAAACCACATAAGCATATAAAATTCCTACGGAGTCACATCAAAAGACTTAAAATTATAAATGCCTCTCGCCATGCATAAAATGTAGAATACAATTAGAAGAAAAGAATTAAGGCCTCTTCTAACTATTGTTTACGCATAGTGATGTTAACTGGTAATGGTCGTCCCCAAATCTGATCAAGGAACCCTCAGAGCTATTTACCATGTATCGCTCTTACTTAGTCCGCCTCACCTATTACCATCCATTAAGATTACAAGTGATTAAATGGTGTGTATAAAACCCTAGCTAGATTGGGCCTAAGCTAACTAATAGGCCACACTTAGGATATTTTAATTTAATTAATAAAATAAAATATATAGATATAATTTAAAATATCTAACATCTCATGCTGCACAATGGAGTCTTCTTTGTCTACTTGAAAATCAATTTTTAAGGAACATATGCTCACTATATGTACTTGGAGGAATATGAACAATGTTAACAACAAAGAGACAACTAGTGTAACACCACCTCTGATTAACCCTAGCCTAGCGTGATTTAAAAAAACATTTTAAAAGTAACCTTGATAAAAATATTCACTAGATATGTGGATATATAAATTTCTATAAGATCAAGTCATCCTATGTTGAATGTGCAATCCATGGTTGAATAATCTAATCTCATACTTATAAATAAGTATAATTTTAAGGAACTCGGCTTCCCGGCTTCAACCTCAGGCCCATGAAATATTAAACAAAGTTACAATAGGGTCTCCTTAGAACCCATAGAAAAGGCATTCCACAAATAAATCCTAATAGAATAAATAACTTCATGGCCTTTACTTAGAAAACATAATTAAACCACAAAAAATAAAATAATGCAGTATGATAATGAACAAAGCCCCTAAGTGGAAATTAAATGAATCAAGCATGAACCCACGTCTATTAGTTACAATAGCCTTAAGCCTTGGGTGCATTCACAGTAGTGCTTGCCTCAAGCTCTTACCTGAAAAGTATAAGAGGTAACAGGATAATACCACTGTCTCAGTAATGCAATCACTACCCACCTTACCTATTGGCACCACCCGTAGGGTTTTCATAGTCTCATACTCATACATTCCAATTTATAACATAGAACTAACATGTTCCAACACAGTCGTACATTCTTTATCCAGTTAATCAATAATATATGAACAATACAAAATCTCAGTATACATAACATATATATTTGTTAAGTCCATACTCAAAAACACATCGCACTAGTAGTTTAATTTGTCAAGGCCTGAATCATAAAGATACCAAAAATAGTTTAATTTACACATCCAGACCTACAATTGTCTCTAATGATTCCACAAATCAATCTATCCAATCTTAGGATTCACACAAAGATCCCACAAGGCATTGTTGGTCATAAATAGCAAGGCTCATACCAGTTCTACTCATTCTCGGCTTACGGAGTTTTTTCATAAAAACCTACAAGTAGCACTGAGCCATTGATAAATAATATAGATAAAACCATATTTCCTAGAGTTCTCTAATTTACACCATTGAAAACCTAAAAGCTTTTTATTTCATGTTGAACTCACATCGATGCCTTAAATCAAGGATCGCACTATTAGCTTTTCCAAACAGGATTCTTGAACAAGCTCACGATATTTTGTGATCATCCAAATTCTTCCCTCTAGGGTTTGTTCTCTACTTTTCCAAAAATTTGATCATGTTCTACGCTTTGTAACTCAATCATTTTCCTTTCAAAGTCCTAAATTTTTGTATGCCAATTCAAAAATTTGCTGAAAATTACCCAACTTGCCTCTTATAACTCCAATTCCCAACAATGTTTTTTGGCATTACAGTTTTTCGTGTATAACGAATGGGAAGGGAAATTAGATTCTCAGGCTATCAAATGTAATTTCTTGGAATACTCGCCTACTCAAAAAGGATATAAATGTTACTCTCCTCTCATTAATAAGGTCTATATTACGATGAATACTAAATTTGTTGAACACCAGCCTTATTATCCCAAATCAACTATTCAGGGGGAGTTAAGTAGAAAAGAGGAAGAAAGGGAATGGCTTGGTTATGATATTAATGATGATCAAGTAAATATTGAACCCACTAATTAGTGAGTTTGTGACAATTTTGATGAATCCTAAACATCATTGAACATTCCACTTATTACTAACCATGTGAATCACACAAATAATCTCAACATAGATTCCGCACCTTATAACTCCTCTTTTAGGAATATACCAAATCCAAACATTTCTAATCCTAAGCCTATCAGAAACAACCACCATAATTCCTCTCCAAGGTCTGCATCTTGCTATTCCTCTTCAAGGAACATATATGAACCACCCAGACCTCATTATTCAAATTGAGAAATTGTACATAATAACCCATTTGAAACACTAAATCAGATTTTTTATATAGATGAAATTGAGATTAGGATGACAGAACCTTATGACACTACAAATCAAGTAGATTCCAATTATATATTGAGGCAAACCCATGACACGGTATCTGAACCCAGTCTTAAGGATTTACACTTGTCAATAGCCTTAAGGAAGGGAAAAAGAAGTTGCACTCTGTTAGAATATATATATATATATATATGTATGTATATCAATAGTTATAGGCTAACCAATTAGTTATGAGCTGTAACAACCTGAGAGTATATTAGTTTTCCACGTGAAGCTTAGAAGCTTACGTGTAGCTCGGAAGCTTGCCTATATATTATTGCATCTCTCTTATACACATGTAAGGAAATATCATTTTATCTCTCATATACTTTCCTTTCTTTCATTATATATTCTCTTGTTTCTTCACATGGTATCACATTCCACTATTCCTTCCATATCTTCCACTTCGTCTGTGCCGATTGTCTCCTCTTCTGAGTCTAAGAGTGAAGTTATTTCTTTAAATCACTCAATTTCTATCAAACTCTATGATTCTAAATTTTTTATTTTTCGTCAACAAGTTCTTAGTGTTGTTAAAAGATATGCTCTTAAATCCTTTCTTGATATGTCAATTCCTCCGCCTGAGCAGCATGAGTACTGTAATGGTCAAGCAATCGGTCTTTCCTCTGCCTTTATCAAGTGGATGCATCAAGATCAATATGCTTATGTCTTGGCTTCTTTCGTCAATGTATGATTCGGTGCTGACTCGTACTGTTGGCTGTGAAACCACTGCTCAGATTTGGGAGTAAATTATTGTCTTTGCCTCACAAATAAAAGCTAAGGTGAAGCAACTTAGGACCAATTTGAAAAACACGAAGAAGGATTCCTCACCGATAAGTGAGTTCTTGCTGAAAATCAAGGAAAGTTCTGATGCCCTCGCTGCTATTGGTTCACCGATCTCTGTTTTTGACCAGCTTGAGTACATTTTCGATGGTCTTCCTAAGGATTATGATCCTTTCATAACCTCAATTTCAACATGGCTAGAGCCTTATACCGTAGCTGATATTGAAGTGCTACTTATGGCACAAGAAGCTCGAATCGAGAAGCATCGTCGCTCGGTTCCAATAACTTCTGTGGCATCTCCGATCTCAGTGTTGGGATTGGTAGGCACACAGCGGAAGAATTAAAAAAAATTAAATTTGCAAAAGTTTACCAATCCCAATTGCGGATCTATCAACGGTATTTAAATCAAGTTAGAAAGAGTCGTACCTTATTCATGTTTGTTTGAATGCCCACAATTATCAACGTATTGCGAGTTCACAAATCTCCATGTTTGGTTGCTCCTAAAATAATTTCCCCGGCATCTACATGTCCGCTAATTCTTCTTAAAAGAGCATCAATCTCTATGAGTATGAGATTAACCATCCCTAACATCAACATGTCAACTAGTTCTTCTTGGAGTTTTGCCTTTTTCAATCTTGAGGAGCTAACTACTCATATCAGCTCCCTCTACTGGTATCCACACGAATAGGGCCCCAACACCGGCAGCGTGCTAGCACCTCTAATATCCTTCTAGGGTTTTCTTGTGGCTCTGTAGTTTTCATCATCTGTAGAAAACCCTAGCTCTCATATTTTTATAACTAGTAGGGTTATCTATTTTATGATGGATATTGGATTTTTAAAATTAATCTTAATTAATTTCAAAATCCTTATCCTATCCATTAACATTTAATTGTTTTAATAAGCTAATTAAATAAACCTGGTTTAATTAAATCTGTCCAACAGTTTTAATTTAACCTATTTATTTAATTAGAATAAAGAGCCAATGGAATTTAATTTATCTTCATAAATTAAATATGAGATATTATCATATAATATCTTTATATATACAAAATATAATAATATCATCATATAATATAATATTATCATATATTCAATATATATTATCAAATAATATATATTATATATATAATATAATATTATCATATGATCATATAATATAATACTATCATATATATATAATATATATTATCAAATAATATATATTATATATGTATTTATGTATTTCAAAAATACATATGTGTATATAATATTATTAATATTCCTTTCCAAATATAAATATATATATAACACATATAAATATTTATCAAATAAATATTCACACAACATGTGTATATAATAAATATATATTTAAAATTCATTCACCCTAGATTAAACATTGTATTCATTGAATCTTAGGCGCATCTTAGATTCAATGAATCTGGACATTATAGCTCGTGTTGGGCTATTCTTGTGTGCGACCCTGTAGGCCCAAACGAAGTTGGCAGTGGGCCAATGACTATACTAACCCACAAGTCGTAAGCGGCCTCTAGCAAGACATTACGACTACCCAATTCATATGAGGATCGACAATACGATATAACCTGCGTATAACCATATCACGTCCCTTTTGTCACACGATATTTCAGTCAAGGATGAGGCATGGAGAATGTCATCCTCCTATTCCTGACCATTACTTTCTCGATCCCTGAGTAGTCTGACTATAGAAGTAGAAACTCTTTTCCATCGTAGTATGGCCATACATTTCTCAGACTTACTCATCGAGGGGCCTAGTAATATCTCTCACTAATGTAAGGGACAAATTCCATCTTGACCATTCACATTCCTCTACATGAAAACCATTAAGCCCGATTGTAGCCTTTATCACCACCCAGTTAAAGGTGACTTTTGACTAAGTCAAAGCTTAGTGACTCCCATGTAGGAATCCATGATGATCTCAGGTCAAAGGGCATTGTGACATGGTTATACATGAGATAAGCTTATGACTTGATCCATGCAGCTTTCTCATAGCGGGTCAGTCCAGCACCTTATACTCCTATAAGTGCCTAAGACTTTGATTAGTATCCCCATACCTTATCAAAGTCATACTGGTCTTATTTCATCTTTGCTCCCACATAGATGACCGACCAGGGACATTTAGGACAATCATTATGATTTATCCAAGGATACAATTATCACAGTGAACATGCGAATAATGTGATAACCAAATGGAGAAATTCATTGAATGACAATATTCAAAGTACAATGATTGGCCCCTAGGGCACAATTTCCAACATCCTCCCACTTGCACTAGGTACAATCATTAGTTTACCTAATTCGCATTGTTCTAACATAACGCTCATGCTTTGCTTGTGCAAGCTACTTAAAAGGAGGATCAACAACATTGTCTTCTCCTCTTACTTTGTATATTTTTATATCACCTCTATCATTGATTTCTATGATAAGATGAAATCCCTTAAGTATACGTTTGGTCCTTAATAGCTTCGCTATTTTCACAAAACAAATCTATTGGATTTGGGTGGTAGGTACCACCCTTAGTTCAATAACAAACTTTTAATCCAAAAAGTTTCTTTAGCTACATCTGATGCTGCTATATACTCAACTTCTATTGCAGAACCTACTACAATACTCTACTTGTAGCTCTTCCAGCTTACTACACCACTATTTAAAATTAACATATATCTATATTGCGATCTAAGATCATCTCTATATAACCAGTTACATAGAACTCATCACCCAATCCACCATATACCAAGAATAAGTCCTCAGTCATTCTCAGGTGCTTTAAGGTATTCTTGACAGCAGTCCAACGACCCTCACTACTCTAACTTAGGCCTATTAGCCTCTTGGATCTATCTCTATAGATTCTAATCCCTAGGGTATAAGTGGCTTCGCCTGAGTCTTTCATCGAGAAAGACTTCCCGAACCAAGACTTGACACTCTGCAAGGTAGGAATGTCATTCCCAATAAGTAGGATGTCATTTTCATAAAGCACTTGAAATACAATTGTGCTCCCACTAACCTTCTTATAAACAAAAGGCTCATCGATGTTTTGAATGAATCCAAACTCTTTGACTATTTCATCAAAACAATGATTCCAACTCCGAGATGCTTGCTTTAATCCATAAATGGATCTTTAAAGCTTGCATACCTTACCAGAATCCTTTAGACGCACAAAACCTTTAGGTTGTGTCATGTACACATCCTGAATGAGCTTTCCATTAAGGAAGTCTGCTTTGACGTCTATCTGTTATATTTCATAGTCATAATATGATGCAATGGTAAGAAGGATTTTGATTGATTTGGCCATTGCAACTGTGGAAAAGGTTTCATCATAGTCTATACTATGAGTTTGAGTGAATCCTTTAGCAACCAGTTGTGCCTTGAAGACATTTACTTTGCCATCCATGTCGGATTTTCTTTGAAAACCCATTTGCACCTGATGGTTTTAACATCTTTAGGTGGATCGACTAAGGTCTATACTTGATTGTCGTACATGAATTACATTTCAGACTTCATGGCATTTAGCCATTTCTTAGAGTTTGGTCCCATTATGGCTTCTTGATAGGTGGTTAGCTCATTCTGCTTAATGAGCAACACATTACGACTTCTAGTAATCAGAAATCCATGTCTCTGAGGCTGATGTCATGTCCTATCAAACCTTCGTAGGCCTTATGTTACTTGAGCAGGCTCAACAACTTGTTGTGAGTCTTCTCTATTTTCCATCAGTGGTTCTGTGCTATCTTGTGACTCTCAAACTTCTTTGAGATGTACCCTACTCCCACTGGTTCTTTTAGAGATAAACTCCCTATCTAGAAAGATACCATTTTGGATAACAAACACTTTATTATTGGTGGGATTATAGACATAGTATCCCTTAGTTTCCTTAGGATACCCCACAAAAAGGCACTTTGAGGATTTGTGTGATAATTTATTAGAGGTTTATTGTTTAACATAAACCTCACATCCCCAAATTTCAAGGAAAGACAAACTAGGTTTCTTCCCATGCCATATCTTATATGGTGTCTTTTCAACTGCCTTAGATGGAACACGTTTAGTGTGAACGCAACTATGTCTAGGGCATGGCCCCAAAAGAACGATGGAAGATCTGTTTAACTCATCATATATCAAACCATATCTAATAATGTTCGATTCCTCTGCTTAGAAACGTTATTCCATTGTGGTGTTTCTGGAGGAGTTAATTATGAGACTATCTCACAACTCTTAAGATGGTCAATAAACTCTTGGCTCAAATATTCACCACCTCGGTCATATCGAAGTGCTTTAATTATTTTTCCAAGTTGGTTTTTGTACTTTATTTTGGAATATTTTGAACATTTCAAAAGATTCAGATTTATGTTTCATTTGATAGATATATCCATATCTACTAAAATCATCCATAAATGCAATGAAGTACATATAACCTCCTCTGGCAGCTATATTCATTGGTCCATATACAACTGTATATATGAGGCCCAATAAATCAGTGGCCCTCTTACTATACCCAATAAAAGGTGCCTCTGTCATCTTTCCTAATAAGCAAGATTCACATGTATCATATGATTCAAAATCAAATGATTAAAAAAAATCCATCTTGATGGAGTTTAGAAATGTGTTTCTCATTTATATAGCCTAGATGACAATGCCATAGGTAAGTCGGATTCAAATCGATTGACCTGATCCTTTTAGTTTTTCTTCTCAGATCTTCGAGGTAGAGTTTGCAATTCCTCTTCCAATGAACGGTTTCATTGTAGAAGAAGCATACTCCTTCCTTTGGAGGCTTTACCTTCTTGGCTGCAGGCTTAGTTTCGGGCTTGTTTGACTCTTTGGTTTTACCTCCTGAGCCATTACCCTTTCCCTTGCCCTCGCCTTTCTTTTTAATACCCTTTAGGAATGGGTTGATCTAGGACATATGCTTTCTTTCCTGCTTGAGAACAATTCTCAAGTTCCTAAACCAATCAAGAAAGTTTGTCTCACTGAGTTTGTCCTTCTCAAGGACTGATCGCAGTGATAGTGTAGTGGTATTACTAGTTGACATGATTCTACAATTAAAATATGCAAAGTTATTTAGTAATCTCCCACTAAATTAACAACCCTCAATATAATAATTAGTGGGCTAAAATCCATATTTCGCTGAAATTTAAGTCCGCTTTGGCAAGACGCTTAAATTCAAGTTATTTAGGTAGGTAACCTTTTTACCAATTACATCATATGTAACTCTTAGATCTTTATGGGATTCGATCATCATATGATCCAGCATGTTTAATCCCATCTAATGCCTTGAGACCCAAAACCGTTTTGCTAATCTCAATTAAGTCAAAACAATAATGAATCATTGTGAGTAGCACCATTACTCACGCTTGTTTCACCAAGATAACTCAAATGCATCCACTTTGGTGGAACCTACAATTGAGCGATCTAGGTTTTAACAAGTTTCATTAATTGACGGCATTATGACTTAAGATTTTAGTTAGAGGGATTATTAAATTACTTTTGTTTATATGAATGCAATCATAGTTGTATCTCATACAAATAAATACATATAAATGCAAAAGTATGTATGCAATGATCTACTCAAGAGCATAATTCAAACGTGACACAACATGGCTCGCCTACCCTAAAATCCTCCCAAGCCAATGAGAGGACTTCTCTAAATAAGAAAAAGAAATACATTGAGAGAAACCTCGTTTAAACATACGAGGGGAGTGAGATGAGAAGAGAATGTACATCGAGACTATTTAGAGGAAGGCACAGCACGCAGGCTGTATTTAAATATTACAACTCTTGTAAAACTAAAGCCATGTTGTTCACCATACCCAAAAAATTTTGAGAAGTAAACCACAAAATCAACAATTCATACAATATGCAAAGCAATAGATGTCGTGATTGAGCTATGAACAGTTAGCTATGGCAGTCACACTAAGCTGTCAGATTTTTCATCTTAATTTGAAAAATCATAATTAAATCTAGAAAAATCCAATTGTAGTGGTTCAAATCTCTATTTGACCATTATTAAGTATATTTTTGACGAAAAATATAAATTTCATAAAATTATATGTTAACTGTTCCTGAAACTCTAATTATTCATCGCTGCCAGAGAAAACGTTCCAGATTCAAAGCCTAACTTCTAAAATTGATATCTCCTAATGTACTGATCCAAATCACACATATTATATATCAAATTAAAGCTTAGGATGCCTACTTTCATTCTGGAAAGTTTTAGGATTATTGGATAGATTTGGTCATTCGAAAATTTGTCACAATCACACTGCCTCTAAAAACGAAAATCTGGCAGCACTACTACTATAACTTCAAACTTTAGGTTTTCAATCCAACCCTTCTAAAATCATGTTCAATTTATATATCACATATATAAGTACACAAAAATCACTAAAACTCAATTTAAATGCATAATTGACCTGGCTCTGATGCCACTGTTGGGATTGGTAGGCACACAGCGGAAGAATTAAAAAAAATTAAAATTGCAAAAGTTTACCAATCTGATCTATCAACGACATTTAAATCAAGTTAGAAAGAGTCGTACCTTATTCATGTTTGTTTGAATGCCCACAATCATCAACGTATTGCGAGTTCACAAATCTCCATGTTTGGTTGCTCCTAAAATAATTTCCCCGGCATCTACATGTCCGCTAATTCTTCTTAAAAGAGCATCAATCTCTATGAGTATGAGATTAACCATCCCCAACATCAACATGTCAACTAGTTCTTCTTGGAGTTTTGCCTTTTTCAATCTTGAGGAGCTAACTACTAATATAAGCTCCCTCTACTGGTATCCACATGAATAGGGCCCCAACACCGGCAGCGTGCTCGCGCCTCTAATATCCTTCTAGGGTTTTCTTGTGGCTCTCTAGTTTTTCATCATCTGTAGAAAACCCTAGCTCTCATATTTTATAACTAGTAGGGTTATCTATTTTATGATGGATATTGGATTTTTAAAATTAATCTTAATTTATTTCAAAATCCTTATCCTATCAATTAACATTTAATTGTTTTAATAAACTAATTAAATAAACCTGGTTTAATTAAATCTGTCCAACAGTTTTAATTTAACCTATTTATTTAATTAGAATAAAGAGCCAATAGAATTTAATTTATCTTCATAAATTAAATATGAGATATTATCATATAATATCTTTATATATACACAATATAATAATATCATCATATAATATAATATTATCATATATTCAATATATATTATATATATATAATATAATATTATCATATGATCATATAATATAATACTATCATATATATATAATATATATTATCAAATAATATATATTATATATGTATTTATGTATTTCAAAAATACATATGTGTATATAATATTATTAATATTCCTTTCCAAATATAAATATATATATAACACATATAAATATTTATCAAATAAATATTCACACAACATGTGTATATAATAAATATATATTTAAAATTCATTCACCCTAGATTAAACATTGTATTCATTGAATCTTAGACGCATCTTAGATTCAATGAATCTGGACATTATAGCTCGTGTTGGGCTATTCTTGTGTGCGACCCTGTAGGCCCAAACGAAGTTGGCAGTGGGCCAATGACTATACTAACCCACAAGTCGTAAGCGGCCTCTAGCAAGACATTACGACTACCCAATTCATATGAGGATCGACAATACGATATAACCTGTCGTATAACCATATCACGTCCCTTTTGTCACACGATATTTCAGTCAAGGATGAGGCATGGAGAATGTCATCCTCCTATTCCTGACCATTACTTTCTCGATCCCTGAGTAGTCTGACTATAGAAGTAGAAACTCTTTTCCATCGTAGTATGGCCATACATTTCTCAGACTTACTCATCGAGGGGCCTAGTAATATCTCTCACTAATGTAAGGGACAAATTCCATCTTGACCATTCACATTCCTCTACATGAAAACCATTAAGCCCGATTGTAGCCTTTATCACCACCCAGTTAAAGGTGACTTTTGACTAAGTCAAAGCTTAGTGACTCCCATGTAGGAATCCATGATGATCTCAGGTCAAAGGGCATTGTGACATGGTTATACATGAGATAAGCTTATGACTTGATCCATGCAGCTTTCTCATAGCGGGTCAGTCCAGCACCTTATACTCCTATAAGTGCCTAAGACTTTGATTAGTATCCCCATACCTTATCAAAGTCATACTGGTCTTATTTCATCTTTGCTCCCATATAGATGACCGACCAGGGACATTTAGGACAATCATTATGATTTATCCAAGGATACAATTATCACAGTGAACATGCGAATAATGTGATAACCAAATGGAGAAATTCATTGAATGATAATATTCAAAGTACAATGATTGGCCCCTAGGGCACAATTTCCAACACTCAGCAAATATTGCTCAGACTCGTGCCTTTCCTTTGAATCCTGGTGGTTGTAGTTGTGGTCACTGTGGTGGACGTTTGTTTAGGTATCACAACAACACCAACACTTCCACAGCCACTACCAGCAACTCTTCTAGTTCAAAGGTCGTGTGTCAACTTTGTGGCAAGCCTGGTCACATTGTTTCAACTTGCTGGCACAGGTTTGATGAATCCTTTCATGGTCTCTCTCTTACTGATTCCGCTTCATCTTCTTCTATATCTGCTACTCACTCTACCCTTATTGCAACCTCTGGTGTTGTTGCTGATCCGTTTTGGTACTTTGATTTGGGAGCAGCGAGTCACATAACTCATTATGCTCATAATCTTACTGAATCTTGCTACTATAGTTGTTTCTCTCATTAATGTTCTGTCATCTACTGTTTTAAAAGGGAAAACACCATTTGAGGTTCTCTTTCACAAGATGCCTGACTATAGTAGTTTGAGAGTCTTTGGCTGCTTCTGTTTTCCTCTCACTAGGCCTTATAATCTGCACAAATTTGATTGTAAGTCTACTAAATGTGTATTTCTTGGTCCTAGTTCAATGCATAAAGGCTTCAAGTGTCTCTCATCTTCAGGCAGGATCTATACTGTTCGTGATGTTGTTTTTAATGAGACATCTTTTTCTTACACCACCCTTTTTCCAACTTCTACTAAAAGTCCTCCCATATTACCTTCTTCATCCACTTCTACTAAACCTCTCTTATTTTCTTCTCTGTTAGTTCCCTCTTCTTGTTCCCCATCCCTTCCTTCATCTACTTCATCACAGCCTTCTTCTTCAGCCCAATCCTTACCTATACCTTCCTTGTCTCCTAATTCTTCTTCAGCCCAATCCTTACCTACACCTCCCTTATCTCCTTTTTCTTCTGCCAACCCTGTCCAGCCTCCTTCTCCTCCTCCTTCCCCTATCCACCTAACCCATCCTATAATCACTCGTTCTAAAATTGGTCATCTTAAACCTAAAGCCTTTATTGTTGCCACTGATGCTGAACCAACTAATCCAGCTGAGGTTCTTCAGTCTCCTTATTAGTGTAAGGCAATGGAAGAACAGTTTTCTGCCTTAAAACAAAATCAGACTTGGCGACTAGTTCCTCTTCCACCTGGCCAATAAGCTATTGGGTGCAAATGGGTTTTTCACAAGAAGGTAAACCCAGTTACTTCAGCTCATAAGTACAATGCTCGCTTGGTTGCTAAGGGTTTCCATCAATAAGAGAGCTTTTATTTTCATGAAACTTTCAGCCCTGTCATTCGTCCTATTACCATTTAAATTGTGTTGAGTATTGCTTTATCTCAGAATTGGCGTATTCATCAAATTGATGTGATAATGCTTTTCTAAATGGGTATTTAAAGGAAGAAGTTTATATGTTACATCCCCCTGGTTTTGAGAGTCGGTTTCCATCATTAGTATGCAAGCTAGACAAGGCACTTTATGGCCTTAAATAAGCCCCCATGGCCTGGTTTGAAAGGCTGGGTGGTGCTCTTATGATGTATGGCTTTCATTCTAGCCGTTGTGATCCTTCCTTATTTATTAAATCTACTACTCATGAATGACTATTTATTTTAGTCTATGTTGATGATGTCATTATCACTGGCTCTTCTCAATCTAGTATTTAACAGCTTATTCTTAATTTATATCATGAGTTTTCACTCAAAGATCTTGGCCCTTTGAATTACTTCTTGGGAATTGAAGTAAAGCGATTTAAGGATGGTTCTATGCAGCTAGTTCAAACTAAATATCTAAAAGATATTTTGTCCAGGCTTGTATGACAAATGCTAAGGGCCTTGCTACACCTATGACAACAAGGTTAAAACTTTTCAAGTCTTGTTCACCTCCTATGAGTAATCCTCAACTTTATAGATCTATAGTTGGTGCTCTTCAGTATGCCACTATTACTCATCCAGAGATTAGCTTTGCTGTCAACAAAGTTTGTCAATTTCTGCAAAATCCTTTACTTGTTCACTGGAAAGCAGTAAAACATATCTTACGTTATTTGGCAGGTACTCTCCATCATGGTCTCATCTTACGCCCTAGCTCTAGTCCCTAAATTACAACCTATTGTGATGTTGACTGGGCATCTAATTGTAATGACAGAAGAAGCACTACTGGTTTCTGTGTTTATCTTGGTTCCAATCTCATTGCTTGGTCCTCCAAAAAGCAGGTCACATTTGCAAGGTTCAGCACTGAAGATGAGTATCGTAGTATGGCTTTAGTTGTTGCTGAAGTTCTTTGGATAAAATCTTTACTTCAAGAATTGCATGTGGTTTCCACTGGTCCTGCCTGTGTTTTCTGTGATAATCTCAGCACAGTTATGCTTACAAGGAATCCTATCTTACATGCCAGGATAAAACATATAGAGCTTGATATTCATTTTGTCCGGGAAAAGGCTATCAAAAAGGAATTTCTAGTACAACATATTCCAAGTTCTGAACAAGTTGCAGATGGCTTGACTAAGGCTCTTTCACTTAGTTCCTTTTCTAAATTTTGTAGATATTTGGGTGTTCATGATAGTCCAAGGGGGTAATTCCAATTAAGGGAAGATGTTAGAATATGTGTGTGTGTGTCAGTAGTTATAGGCTAACCAATTATTTATGAGCTATAACAACCTGAGAGTATATTAGTTTGCCACGTGTAGCTTAAAAGCTTATGTGTAGCTCAGAAGCTTTCCTATATATTATTGTATCTCTCTTATACAAATGTAAGGCAATATCACTTTATCTCTCAGATACTTTCCTTTCTTTCACTATATATTCTCTCATTTCTTGTTTCTTTACACACTCATCACCCTATAGGCAGGTATATCTCTTATCAAAAGCTTTCATCTTATATGAATACTTTTGTGACTTATGTTGAAAAAGAAACTATACCTAAAGGGTTTGAAGAGGCTATTTTGGATCCAAGATGGAAGCAAGCTATAAATGAAGAGCTGAGAGATCTAAATAAAAATGAACCTTGAAAATTACAAACATATCAGAAGGTAAATCTACAGTGAGCAGCAGGTGGGTATTTACTATTAAGTATAACCCTTATAGAAGTATGTATACATATAAAGCTCGTTTAGTGGCTCATGGGTTTACACAAATATATGGCATTCATTACTAGAAAACTTTTACCCTAGGAGCAAAACTTAGCACTGTTAAAGTGTTACTTTTGTTAGCTGTAAACTTGGATTGGCCTCTTCATCAAATGGATGTGAAAAATGTGTTCCTTAATAGAGATCTTGAAGAGGAAGTATATATAGAGATTCCTCTAGGGGTGAGAACTTCTAAAAGTTCACATCAAGTCTACAGACTATATAAATATCTTTATGGGTTAAAACAATCACCAATAGCATGGTTTGAAAGATTTACACTAGCAATTAAGTCTTGGGGTTATACCCAATGTAAATTGATGATACCTTATTTATCAAACACTATGGTGATAAGGTAACAACCTTAATTGTCTATGTCGATGATATTGTTGTAATCGGTGATGATGCAGAAGAAATTATTATATTAAAGTAGAATTTGGCGACTGAATTTGAAATCAAAGACCTTGGATCCTTGAGATATTTTATAGGAATGGAAGTACCAAGAACTCTACAGGGGATCAGTGTATCACAAAGAAAGTACACTTTAGATTTGCTAAAATAAATATGCATGCTAAGGGCTATACTAGCCTATACTTCAATAAGGCAAAACCAAAAATTAACCATTAGACTAGATGGTACAGTGGTTAACAAAGAAATATATCAAAAGTTAGTGGGGAAGTTAATCTATCTTTCTCACACAAAACTTGACATAATGTGACACCTTATCTCCAATAGCCTGAGATGAGTATAAATAAGTAGTGAAATCATTTGTGGGATCATGTTTCAAGCCCGGATTACCCAACTTCAGAAAACGTTCACAACTTCTCAATCTCAACTCAGAAATTGAACCTAGGGTTGAGAGGATTTTTCATAGGGTAAATAAAATTTTTCAATTAATTTCACATGTTTCACTACGTCACTAAGCCTCATCGGCTCTTAATTGCACTATATCAGAGTTGCGAGCGATTCTTTGCTTAAGCTCAATTAGTTCATTTACATACATGAAATGTGTAGCCACATAAGGCTATCAAATATCTAAATCAAATACATACAACCTCAGACCCTTTAATCTTCAGTCCACCACCATCACATTTTCTTCACGTACAACTCTTACTTCCCACCTCTGCCACCTATCTAAATCGTTGGTTTGGGGAGGGTGAGATTCAAAGGAATCTCAGTAGTAAACAATACAACTATGCATGCAAAATATCTAGTTCATGCATGACATGCTTGCCTATCATATCAATGCTAACATAATGACATATCTGCATGCTCAATGTTATGACATACATATGGCCATTGCAAAAATATAACAGAGCTTCAATCAATCAAATATGTTCAACACAATTAGGCAAAGTAGTCACAAAATCAATGCATAATATACATATCAAATACATGCAGGCTAGGTAAGTTCACTACCTCTTGGACTTTGTCTCCTCCTCTTGTACCTTGATCTTCCAACGTCACTTTATAGCCCTAGATAAGTAATGACATCATTAGGACCATAAAAAGTAAATGCCCAATGGGCCACATTAGCCCTAAACGCTTACTTTCACCCTTGGAGTTCATACCAAGTACATTTGTGCCATTAAGTCTTAAATTAACATAAGATATAAAACTAACAGATTTTTCACCTAACTTTGAAAAATCATAATTAATTCTATAGAACTCCAATTGAGGTGGTTCATAGCTCCATTTGATCCTCTTTAAGTATAATTTCAAGGAAAAATATCATTTTCTGGAATATACCAACAAAAAATCCCCATAAAGTTTCCAAACATCAACTATTTCAGATTTAGTTTCAGAAACAAGACCAAATTTTAAAAATTCATATCTCCCAACATACTTGTCCAAAAATTATAAACTATATATCAAATTAAATATCTATGTCTATAATTTAATTCTAAAAATTTTCAGAATTTTTGGAAGAGGTTTGACCCCTCAAATATCACGCACAAGAATACTATTCCAGACAGGGCAGATTATCAACATGCATCCCCAAACTTCATAAATTTTCAAATTCATATACAAGCATCAAAAAATCATGAACACTTATATACCTACACAATTTTTCCTCCTAAAGCCAATGGAAGAATCAAAATAATCAAATTCTAACTCCTCTTCCATGAAAACACTACATAGAAAAATTGAAGTTCTCGGGAAGAGTTTGTCGGTTTCTTGTTTTCTTTGGCTTAATCACTTCTTTTCTACTTCTAATCAAATGATTAGCCATTTATACATCCTTTAGACATCGTTTAGCCATTGAAAATACCATTTTTTATGACAATGAACAGTATCCAACTCCACATATACTCATCCAAACAACAAACCAATTGGTTAAAAAGGAAGTTTACGCTTACCTCTACCCGTTTCTGCAAACGGTTCAGAATTCTGGCAACACTTCGGCCGGTGAGACGACGCCAACCACTACCAAGAAAAATATAAAGTCATATAAATGAATCTCACAATGAGTAGAAGAAGTTTTCTAAAGGGCACTTTGAGAGAAGACGTTAATTCGGTAGTGTTTCGGCAGCTTAAAGTTTCTCTCTCTTCCTCCTCCATTATTTCCAATCAACTCTCTTTTCTCTCTCTTTTTTTCTGATTCTGCATGGGAATGGCATGAGGAAGATGGAGATAATGGTTAAATGTAATTAAACATTTCACTTGCCATGTGAGACCCCTCCATTGGTCCAAATATCCCATTTCCGCACATAATACTAAACTTGGCAGAATTTTCATTAAACTTTGAAAATTCAAATCTAATTGTACAAAAGTCTAATTGGAGTAACTCTAAAGGCTATATGACCCTCATTGAGTCTAGTTTTAAGGAAAAATATAAAATTTGGTTAATTGGAAGCTCACTCATTCCAGAATTTTAATCTTTGAATGTTGTCCTAGAAAATAATTAATTTCACTGGGCTAACTTCAAAACTTTATTTTTCTTTGTATACAACTCCAAATGACTTATATGACCTATAAAATTAAATCATGATAAGTCTAATTTCACTCTAAAAATTTTCATAATTTTTCAAAATCATTTACCCATTGAAAAATGTCAAAAAATCACCACTGCCACACCGAGAATTTCACTGGTGGCAAAATCACTTTGTGTTCCATTTTACTATATTATGTGTGACTTCCAATTGCTTTGTTTTGTTATTCCCCGAGCTCTTTAGCTCACCAATATAATTCCTTGTAATACCCAAGGATATAAAGGAATTTTCAAAAATAATACTATGCCTCACTATGACATTTACCAAACATGGGCCTTGTAGCCCCCTTTAATCCAGGTTAAATCTTAAGCCTCTAGTCCCAAAATTCAGGTATTACACATAAGGTTCCCTGTTACTATTTTGAGTCAATTCTGAAGTAACCCACAGAAGGAGCATATGATAGCAGTTTATAGAATCATCAAATATCTCAAAAGGACTCCATGACTTGGTTTAATCTTTGCTAAAGGAAGTAACAGAGGCGTAGAGTTATATGTTGACGCTGACTGGGGTGGTTCCAAGGTTCACCAATGTTCTACTACACGTTATGTAACACCTTATCTCTATAATTGATCCAATGAGTTTCATGTAGCGGATTTGAACCACTAAGCCATATTTTTTTGCAAAACTCTTTCAATTCCCAACCTCAAGATAGGACTCGAACCTGTAGTTGAGTATGTTTTTCTGAAAAATTAAAAACTTTTTAAGAATCATCATAAAGTGGTTCGTAACTTCTTAGCGTCTCATCGTTTCTTAATTCCTTTTATAATTACCAGAGCATTTCTCTGCTCATTCTTAGTTCATTTATTTAACCTTGTGAATTTATACACTTTCCTTCTTGTGTATATAGTCGTACATGCCATAGAAAACATACATATCAACAACATTATACAACTAGGCATGTTTACACAATTAATCTTCACTTCACCACTACATCTTCTTCTTGTATGACCTCATGCATTCCTTTTCAATGCTTATAGTGCCTATATGGTTGGGTAAGGGAGAGTGAGATTCAAGAGAATCTCAGTAGAAAACTTTACTAACTATGCATACAAGATACAAGGTTAATGCATGACATGCTTGCTTATATAAATCCATGCTAGCATAATGACATATTTTGCATGCTCAATGCTTTACACATTACACCTATGGCCATAGCATAAGTAAAAATAAAGCTTCAATCATTTATACATGCTTCATACCATTCATCAAAGTAGTTAAACACACCAATGCATAAGCATACTTATTAAGTAAATACAAGTCAGGAAAGTTTTACTACCTTTTGTCTTTAAGTCTTCCTCTTGTTCCCTTTTCTTCTAGCTATTGTAGCTTCTTTCAAAGTCTTCCATTTCTTCTTCTTTGACATCTTATGGCCCTAGGTACATAACCATATTATTAGAGTCATGACAAATGGATGTTCAATGTGGCTACAATAGCCTCTAGGACATAACTCTACCCATGGAGGTTAACTTTATTACCAATTGCCCTAAATAGTATATTTTTGCCTATTCTGCCAGAATTTTCACTCATTTTTTAAAATTCATAACTATGTCTAGGAACCTTTAATTGGAGTGGTTGAAAGTCCTATGTGACCCTATTTGAGTCTATTTTAAGAAAAAAAATGTCTCCCACTACCAATTAGATGCACATAGTTCCAAAATTCCTAATTAGTCCTCATTGCCACTATCATTACTCCAAAGTCAATGCCTATATTCAATCCATCATAGCTCACAATATACTAATCAAGTTGCCACATATTATATATCATTTTAAAGCTTTTCATGTTTAATTTTATTTTGAAAAGTTTTATGGCCATTAGATCACATTTGGTTATTCAAAAAATTCCAAAATCAACCTACCACGAACCTGATAGTGCCAAACATAAGCCACATTAAATTCCAATTTTCATATTTTCTATCTTACTCATCCAAAATTACAACCACAAGCTACCCCCACTTAATTTTCCATGTAGAATCTATTGGTGACATCAGATTCACCAAAATCATATTCCTTATACTTGCCCTGTATCTAACCACAAATTTAGTCTCAAACCAAAATTCACAAGATTACAAATTTCACTTCCAAACTATGCTAAAATTATCACTTAACATCATATACTACCATTTCCAAGACCAAATCAACATGAAACCCTAAAAATGTAGGATAACCAAAATTAGGTAAGACACCAAAATTCACCCCAATTAACCAATCAACAAAATTATTGGTTCAAATTAAAGCTTAACCTCACCTCTTGCCCTTTCTAGAGCTTGTTCTTTATTTCTCCAATTTTGAATTATTGTAGAAAGCACAAGAAACCACCTTTTGAGAAACAAAAACCATAGAAATAAAAATCATAGTGAGGATAACAATTTAAAGAAGAGACGTTGAGCTAAAAAGGTGATCTGTTAGGTGAAAAATCTAGCTAGAGCACTTACCTAGCTTCTTGTTCTTCAATGGCTTCCCTTTCTTTCCTTTTTCTTTTCATTTTTTTCCTTTTTCTCTATTTTTTCTTGGCTTAGGCTGAATTTTGAAGGTGTGAGGAGAGAGTGAGATGTTAAAATATTTAATCCTCTTCCACTTATATTGCTTGGCCAAAATTTAAGATAGTTGGGATAGAAATGGGGATGTGTCATTTTCCTATAGCTTCTTGAAAAAGTAGAGTTGGTTAATTGACTAAGGTTGGGTTGGGCTAATTATGTGGTCTTCCTTCTTTCTTTTCCCCTTCTTCCTTAACCAAAATTCTTATGCAAAAAGAAGAGAAAATGTTAACCAATCCCACTTTTATAGTCTTGCTTTTTGGTCAGCATTTCAAGTTGAAAAAAATTGAAAACTCTTTAATTTTTCTCCTCTCTTACTTTCTTTGTGTTTTGTCAAACCCCTCCATACTTTGAAATTTATCAGAGTAATAACGTGTACTTTACTGGGCGTACAGAAATAGCATAAATATACTGACATAAATTACTTGATTACATTATAGGAAATTCCCATAGGGTTTGTACATAATACAATACAAATCCCAAAAATACAAAGAAAGACTAATAGATAACCAATAAAAAATTTCTTGATCAGCACCGGACCCTCAACTGCTGGTATTTACCACTTTACCCTTTGAGCTACTTCCTCTAGCTTAATTAATTTTATTTATGGAAAGGGTGAGATTCAAACGAATCTTAGTAGTAACATGCTATCAATCATATAAAATGTGATAAATAAACATGCAATGCATCATATGATGCAACAGATAATAATGTCGTGCACATGTCTATCAATCAATGTTTTAGATCAAACGTCGATTTTGTTTGGATCAAAATAGCCATTTGTCCCTACTTGCCATTCAGTGATCACAATGATATTCTGCTCGGTGTTCAGGTACAAATGATTGTTTGTCCTCTACTGGCCTTACTGTGTGCTCTGTTTAAGATCATATGATTGTATGACCCCTACTTGCTATAATGTTTCAGAGAGATGATTGTCTGTCCGTACTTATCTCAATAATGTTTCAAAGCAGATGACTATCTGTCTGTACTTGTCTCAATAATATTTTAGAGCAGATGACTGTCTGTCCGTACTTGTCTCAATAATATTCCAGAGCAGATGAATATCTGTTTGTACTTGCCACATCACCTCAGCTGAGTCCCACTGGCCTCATGATAGTTGTGCTTTTCCCATGGGGTGGTACTTATGCTTTTCCCACACCACAGTGAGGTATTTCATCAATCACATTGGCCTACCTAGACTAAGTCCTATTAGGCCTGGAGATACTTGAGTTTTTCCCTCAAGGTGGTACTTGTGCTTTTCCCATACCATAACTCTAGGAATTACCGCCATAAACATGTTATCCCATAGAACATGGCAATAAAATGCATATTGAAAATCATATAATGTATGAAAGATAGAGTTACTACCTGAACACCTTTTCGATCACTTGTCCTTAGTTATTAGTCTCTTGGCTGGTCCGGGTAAAGATCAAATCCTATAAGTTAGAATCCATTATGAACGTGTCATTATTTGGTTAAACATTTTCTAAGTCTAGTACATTAAATTAAATGATAATAAATAGGGTCTACATCGGCTTCTAGCACATGCTCTTATCTTTTGGAATCAAACTTGATTTAATTGACTTTTAACTTTTCAAATCCGTAGGTCAACTTAACTTGGCAGTTTTAACCCCCAACTTTGAAAATTCATAACTTAATGTAGAAAAATCCAAATAGGGTGATTCCAAGTCCTATAAAAATATCTTTAAGTCCTCTTTTAAGAAAAAATACCAATCAGGGTCAATTATAGGGTTACATCCTTCTTAACTCATGACCAACATCACTACCTAAAAATACTTTCCAGTGCTTATGTCTTAAATTCAATATTGCATAACTCACTATTGATAAGGCCAAATGTTGTATACTACCTATCATTGGAAAGCCCAGGATGTCTACTACAACCTTAAAAATATCATATCAATTGGAAAAGTTTTGACCATCCAAAAATAGCCTACAAACAGACTGCAACGAATCTGGTAGATTCAACAACACCCTTTTGAATTCCAAAATTTGTATTTTCTAGCCAATCATCCTAAATTCATAACCACATGCTATCCTTACACAATTTTAGCCACATAATCCATTTATGACATCATATTAATCAAATTATAGCTTAATCACCATGTAACAGGGATGGCCAAATCTGAACCCTAAAACACAAATTGTGTTTTCGTAACTTTTAACCTTCAAACACGTAATTAACTACCATAAACCCTTTATTAACCATATATTCATCATCAATCAGCCATTAAAGACCAATTTTAGCATCTTAGCTAAAACCATAAAGGGTTAAGAACTTCAAAAAATAGCAAGATATTATACTCATATCGAAGTTTATGATTACCTCTATGCATCTATCTAATCGGTTTAGAATTTTGGCAGTACTTCCTCCAAGTAGATAGAACCAAACTTCTCGAATTAGAAATATGAAACCATAGAAATGTTGCTCTTGATGAGTAAAAGAAGATTAATGAAGGCTTTGAAAGCTGAAAATGTGATTTCAGGCCTCGAATCGGTGAAGAACGCGAATAACACTAAGAACTTCCCTCTTCTTTCTTTTTCTTTGAATTTTTATGATTTTTCCTTGTTTTTCTATGGTATCTGACATTTTTAGAGCAGCAAGAAGGTGCTGAAATTTTTAAATAAATTATGACACTCGTCACACAAAAATCAGAGTGTTGGATGCTCTTTTTTTAGAATTATTGGATAACCGACAATTCTGTGTATGAGATATTTTTACTTTACTTTGTAGGGTACCCGGTGCACCTCTTAAAATTTTTCTTCATTTCCCTTTTAACATAATTGGGTGAATTTAACTATCAAGGAAGATGGATTCACCCGGCTTTTGGTACTGCAGTCGGTAAAATCGGGTATATGGCCGGACTAGAGACCAGTGGGTTATACTGGCTTTTCCACCTTTATCAAATTTCCAATGGTAAATGTTGTCATTTGATTGGTTATTCAAGGGGAAAATGTCAAAAGATCAAACCCCTAATAATTTTGACATTTATCAGAGTATTAACACGCAGTTCAATGAACATACAAAAATAGTACAATATACTGATATAAAATTCTTAATTACATTACAGAAAGTCCCTGCAAGATTTGTACATGTTACAGTACATATCCAAATATAAATAAAGATTATCAAGTAACCAACAAAGTAATTCTTGAACCAGCATCGGACCTTCATCTGCTAGCATCAACTATTTTGCCCTCTAAGCCATTTCCACTTGCTGAATAAATTTTAAATTTATGGAAAGGGGTGAGATTCAAAAGAATCTTAGTAGTAACCGTATATCAATCATATAAAATGTGAAAAGTAAACATGCTGTGAGTAACGGCCCCGCCTCCCTCCACCACAAGCCGACGTGCCGACACCCTCACCTCCCGCCACCGCAGAGCTGACGTGGTGTAGGTATTGTCCCCCCTCCACGAGATTTATTCCTCTTCCTCTACCCTCACTGGGTACTAGGAAGAGGACGCCTCCCTAAGGGCTCGAAGCCAGGACCTGAGTATAAGTCTAAGCCTTAAGAGCTACTTGGTAACCATTTGCACAATGGTGCAAGTAGTTACCAAGTGGCTCTTAAGGCTTGGACTTATCCTCAGGTCCTAGCTTCGAGCCCTTGGGGAGGCACCCTCTTCCTAATGCCTAGTGAGGGTAGAGGAAGAGGAATAAATCCCCTAGAGGGTGGACAATACCTGCACCACATTGGCCCTATGATGGAGGGAGGTGAGGGTGTTGTCACGTCGGCTTGCGGTGGCGGGAGGCGAGGCCGTTACATAAAAAGGTGCAAAAATGTGATACCTTATTTCCTATAGCCTCATATGAGTACAAAAGAGTAGTAAAATCATTCATGAAACCTGGATTAAGTCCCAGATTAAGAAATACCGAAAAAACTTTTACAAATTCCAAACATATCTCAGGACTTGAACCTGTGATTGGAAAGGATTTTTTAGGGTAATAAAGTTTCTCAAACAATTTTGACAAACATTCACTATCTCACTAAGTCTCACCGCACTCTTCTTTTTGTTTTATCAAAGTTTACGAGCAATTCTCTGCTTATTTCTCACATTTCATACCTTAATTATGCTTTATTAGCGACCGCAAGCGTAATATAACTAGGCTAGCCTTTTACTAGTCTACAGGCATTACCAGTTTAACTATTGTAACATGTCAGAGTTACAAGCTATTTATAGTATATACATGTCCAATTCTTTGACTTTCTTGCATAATTTCATAAAATATAATTACCTTCCCTTTTTCTTCTCTTGTCTACCGAAATGAATGAGAAATGAAAGAGGAAATATTTCTCTTGAATTATCCTAATGTCATCTTGCAAATTGTTGACCTTTGGACTTTTGACTTTTTGACTCTTTGACCTTCCTGGATAATAATTCACCAAAATAGGCTTATTAATTACCAAGTAGCCATTTTTCTCTTCTTAATTCCCATTTAATTGAAATTATTGGGAATATTAGGGGAAAATAATTATTTCTTGTTTTATGGCAAAACTACCGTTTTGCCCTTACATTTTATGATTTATCGCAATAAATCATTTCTTGCTCATTTCCTTTGGTTTGGCCGAATTTTGACACTTGTACGAGGCCATCATTTGTGTCATTTTATGCTCAAATCTTGGTTACAATATTAGGAATTTAAGTGGACATTAATTGCCTCTTTGTGTCCTTACTTGGCCGAATTATGTGCAACCGGCAATTGGAATATTTCTGTAAATTTATGTACACCACAATTCACCATTTTATTCCACTAAATGTCACAAATATACATATAAGGAATATCAGTGAAAAAGTGGGGTATTACACAGTACAGTATTTATCATGATGTAGCAATCAAAATACCAATATCTAACAAAGCTCATTGGATCAAAATGATCATATGTTCTTGATCTGCACAATCATATCTCGTATATAGGAATTCAACATGGAATTCACCTATGTAATGTAATCAATAACAACTTGGAGCATGCCTATACATGTCTATACATATTACATCTTGGAGCAGGCTTATACCTATCCGTACTTATCAAATCACTCAATTTGGTCCATCTGGCCATATGGTACCCCAAAGGTTCCATGGGGTGGTCAAACTCTTTATCCACACCCAGATAGTATCAACACCATAAGCAATACATTGAAAAAATCATGACAATCATTGCATATTTATAACCACATAGAGTATGAAAGATAAAGTTACTATCTGGACTTCTTTCCAAAGCTTAGCTACCACTGGTCCTTTAATCTTTCGTTTGGCTCGGGAAATTACCACATTCTTAAAATTCCCAAAGTAATTGTAAATTATTTATTACTCATTCATACTTCATTGTAGAATTTACAAGTTGGTTATCATAGCCCAAAATCACATATTTACCAAAATGCCCCTAGGGACCCAGCCTGACCCCCTTCTTGTACTCGGTATTTTGTACTTTTCCAAAAGTTACAACTTAGGCCTATTTTACATATTTTTTCGTGTAAAATCCATTTTTGACCTCAGATTATACTATTTCCAGCTTAAATTATAGTTTTTTCCTTAACAGCCCTAACTCGGGGTTTTAGGGGCAAAATTGTCATTTCACAATCCAGGGCTTTTCATACTTTGAAATCTTCATGAATGCTACAAAATTTCCCTTATAAACATCATGAAATCATTAGAATCATGAAATTTCAGCTCTAACCTCTAGTTCTCACTCTGGCCGAAATATAGGGAAATTCAAAGAAAAATAGATTTTCATGCTTTCAACCCTTTAAACAGCTTCTTGTTACTTGTTTCTACTTATTCAACCCTCCAATCATCAATTTAACATAATAAATGAAAATTTGGGCAAAATTTTTCCTTAGAAATTGGACATCCCAAATTACAAAAACCACCACAAATAACCAAATTTCTAACCAGGACACAGTCACAACACAGTTTTTAACAAGAATATCAAAGTCCTAGCAACTTACCTTGTTCCTTTCTTCTTCTTCCCTCTCGACTGAAATCTTTCCCCTTTTCTCCTTGAAGTTTTGCTTGTTGATTGACTAATTCAAGAGGATAAGGAGATTAAGGAGAGGTTTTTGGTACTATAACACAAGATTGTACAAAGATTTCGGCATACTTACCTTATATTTGAGTCTTGAACCTTCTTCCTTCTTCCTCCTCTTCCCTTTCCTCCTTAGTATCTCCAAGCTCTCTTCTTTCTTTCCTCTCCCTCTCTTGGCCAAAATGGCCCTTAAATAAGCCAAAGAGTAGAATTTTTTGGAGTTCTCTAAAGGTCTATACATGTCATCATCTAATTGGCTCTTGATTTATTTATGTCATATGACATAATATAATTACATATTTAATTATGTAATTATTTTTTATGAACTCCATTTTTCATCCTTTCTGTAACTATTCATAAAAAATTTCATATTATATTTATTTGGTCAAAATGACCATTTTGCCCTTGCAATTTCTCCCATTTTCGCAATACTTAAGAAATTTTGCAGAATTGTCCCCAAATTTTAAAAATTCATATCTAATTGTATAGATATCAAATTGGGATGGTTTCAAAGGCTATGTGACCCTTATTAAATATAGTTTTAAGTAAAAATATAAACGTAAGCAAATAGAAGTATACCCTTCCTAGAATTATTACTTTTGAAGTCTACCCCCGAAAAATGCTAAATTCTCTGGGTAAATTTCAAAAATTCATATCGCCTTGTATACATATCAAAAAATTCCACATGACCTATCAAATTAAATCTTATTATGTCTACTCTCATTCTAGAAAGTTTCATAATTTTTGGAGGTCATTTAATAATTTAAAAGTATCACACAATCTGACTGTCTCATCAAGACATACACCAACTATCATGTGTAACAACTCTTTTGTTATGTATGACTTCTATTGACTTGTTTTGCCACTTTACATGCTCTTTTATCATGAAATACCATAATAACTACATGATACTTAGTGATCAAAATTTGGGACATTACATTAATAAAGCTACTTTATTAAACCTGCTTTAATCAAGCTATTTTTTAATTCAAGACTACTAATTTTGTGACATGTGTCCTTTTAGGCTGAGTGGCGCCATGTGTCCCCTGAATGCTCTAAGATAGCACTACCGACCCCTAAGCCTCCGGGAACTGCCGAGTATGTGCACCGTTATGCCTCGAGAAATGTCGGGTCTTCGTATGGGTCTCACTTTGCCATAAGGCACCTTCTTCCCTTATTCTCCAAAAACGCAGGGTACATGCACCTGTCCAAAAAGTGTCATGTGCACACCTACACCGGCATATTTTATTCGAATAATTAGCCACATGTGTCTATATCTTTAACATGCACAAATATGTACTTGTGTGGTATAAGATGGTGCCACATACCTCAAAAATTGCTACATACATTGACATCTTTTATCTAACTACTTATACGCACTGAGCCTCATATATTTTGAAGACTCAGTCTCAATTCAGAGAATTGAATCATATATTCCCATAAAACTCATTATATCTTTAGAACCTTACCAAAATGGTCTTAGTAGTCTTCTTGACTAAGGATTATCATCAGGTCTCTAAACCCAAAATTCGGGATATTACATGCTTGACCAACTTTTCTTGTATAAAAGGTGAGGACATTAATTGATTCCTCTATCCTCTTAGTCTTAGAAGAAATGGTTGAGTAAAGAGAAGAGGAAATATTAATTTAATCTTACATAGAGCATGTATGTGTGTGCATGGATAGTAGGTTGAAACTTTGACCAAATTCTCTTCTCTCTTCCCTTTCACTTCCTTGACTGAATTAATTGTCATAAGGAAGAGGGAGTTAATTTACTTTTCCTCTTCCATGATTACTCTTACTTTTCAAGAACAAATCAGAGCCTTTCATTTTGGTTTCCAATTCTATCCTCAAAATCAAATGGCAAATGTACTTTTGCCCTTGATTGTGGCAACATTAACTAAGTTGTCATTAGTTCTTTTATTCCTCTTTATTCTCTCTTGCAAGATGTCATTTCTTCTTCTTTTTAGATCCAAGTTAGCCTTTAGATCCTATTTGACTTTAGATAAAGGAATTATGCATTTTCTTTAACTAATTGGAACTAATCCCATACTTAATTCTAAATTAGTCTCTAAAAGTCATTAGGCTTTTATACATTCTTGAGATTCTTGTTGAATTGGGCTTAGAAGTCCACTTGATTTAGACTTAATCCCAAGCTTCTAGTCCCAAAATTCGGGATATTACACATTACTGCACATATGTATAGGGAAATCTTGTCACATGAATAAGCAAGAAATAAACAGTTGTCTCATGCAGTTCAGCAAAATTAGAATGTAGAGCTTTGTCTTTGGGTGTATGTGAAGGGATGTGGATCTTACGACTCCTAAATGAAATTAAAACAGAGACCGATGGACCTCTTAAAGTATGGTGTGATAATATGTCAACAATTAAAATTGCTAACAATCCTGTCCAACATGACAAAATGAAGCATGTGGAGATTGATAGGCACTTCATTTGAGAAAAATTGGAAGCTAAGATCATTGATCTATCTTACATTCCATCATGAAAGCAAATTGTAGATATTATGACGAAGTCACTCACACAAGAGAAATTCGAAGGACTTAGAAGCAAGCTATGAATGATCAACATCTATTCCCCAGTTTGAGGGGGAGTGTTGGAAGTTGGACCCTATTCGACCCATGATGGCTAAAACCTTAACCCTAACTAGAGTTAAGTTAATTATCCTCTTTATTATTATTATTAGGATTATATTATTAGATTATTCTGTTATGTTGTTTTTATTTGAATTTTGAATACTCCTTGGTCACAGGAGATATATGTTAGGTTTAGTTAGACTAAAACCCTTCTTTGTATTACCTTATAAGTATTCTACATGATCAATGAATAAAAACATAGAATTGTTGTATAATTTATTAATTTATTTCAATTTTATTAAATGAATTTTAAATATAAATTTGGCAAAGTCAATTATAAAAGAAAACTATGCACACACACACAAAAATTATAATAATCAAGTGGCTTATTTAGTTTGTGGAGTCATTGAGAATGAAATAAAATTTAATAATAAGTAATGTAATGTAATGGAGTGATGATTATATAAAATTTGTTTGGTATCATGTTAAAGAATCATGAAATGAAATTTATATTTTATTTAAAAAATAAAAATAAGTGTGAAATAATATTTTTAACTATATTTAGAATAAAAGGGAAGGTAATAACTGTCTAAGTGTTGATTTGTGCAGAGTATAAATGTTCGGGAAAAAAAAAATGGATTGGATTACTTTTCTAGGCGAATCCGAATGTACAGGGTATAAAAATTTTGTCGAGGGGTAGAAAAATTTTGGGGCATGGAATTGTGCCAATGGCAACATTAACGACGTCGTAACTCGTACGATGACGAGCGCATATAAAAGCGGGTTTTGCCTTATCCGTGTAATAGCAGAGTGCATCAATGGCAACCTCTTCACTCACTTCCACTCCAATCTCTTCTTCGATTCCGCTTAAAGTGCCGAATTGCTCCAAAGTGTTTTTATCTTCTCCAATTCTAAGTTTTTCTCACTGCCTCATACCTTTTTCTAGGAAATTAAGATCAATCTATCGCCAGAAGAGAATAGATTCTGGATTTTCCATCCAAGCCCAAACCCTTGACTTCTCCGGTTCCTTCTTCGAAGGTGGATTCGGTTCGGATGACGACCCGACTTCTCCTGGAACGGGGTTTACTTCTGTGGAGGAAAAGGAGGAACCACAATGCCCACCCGGACTCCGAAAGTACGAGACAATGGCTGTCTTGAGGCCTGACATGTCCGAGGATGAGCGACTAGCACTTACTCAGAAGTTCGAGGAGGTATCAATACTCTAAACCATATTTTTTCAAGTTTAAATGCCATCATTAAATTTTCAATTTCATCTTCATCTGAGTGACTTTTACTATGAATATCAGTGAATTTCTATCAACCAAGGCGGTTGATTACCTCTTCTCTTAGATGTTCTTGTGGTGCAGAGTGTCTAAGAATGTATTCTATTTATCCATTTTTTTTAAAACATATGGAAGTTTAAATGTTTTCTTGTTTGTTTCGATGAAATGAATTGGTAAAATAAAGTGGGAAAAATCGAAACTAGTGTTGCATGCTTTTAAAGGAAAGTAGTAGTGTGGATTAGAAGGAATTTCAAATCACGTTTTCCAAGTCCACTCCACAATTTTTGGAGTTTCGTATCTGTTTATTTAGGAAAAACAGATCAAAAGACTTTTTGCAAAATTGCGATGAAGTATAAGAAAATCTTTATTATTCTGAAACTGCCGCTGATATGTTTCTTGGTGTGTTTAGATGAAAATGTTCTTATCCATTAATTATCACTTGGGCTTATTGGAGTAACAAGGGATTTTAAGGTTATTATTGCTAGGTTTCAGGTTTCGTACTGTCTTGCTTTCCAATGTAATGCATCATGGGTAATATGAATTTTGAGTGTTTGCTGTCAAATTCAACAAATAGATTATTCTCTCAAAAAATATTTGCATATTTGAAACTGCAGAGGACTGTAATACTTTACTGCTTCCACCCCATTTTATCTTACTCCATTCTAATAATTACCTCACTCCACCCTCTTCAAAAACTCTCATACATAGAACTTCAAGGTTATATAATTTTATGATAGGAAAAAATACAGTGTACTACTTGTTGCCCTACCCTCTTGAGCTTTGATTACAACAACAATAACAAAGCCTTTATCCCACTAGGTGGGGTCGGCTACATGGATCGCACGACGCCATTGTGCTCTGTCAAAAACTATAGATTTCGATATATTATTAATTAGAATGTCTCTCTCTATGACCTCATTGAGCGTTCGTTTCGGCCTTCCTCGACCTCGTCTAATAAGACTACATCCTATTTGATCCACCCTTCTCACCGAAGCACTCAAAGGCCTACGCTAAACATGTCCAAACCACCTCAAACGATTTTCTACCATTTTTTCTTCAATAGGAGCCACTCCCACTCGTTCACATATATGAGTATTACGAATCTTGTCTTTTCTTATATGGCCACTCATCCATCTCAACATCCTTACCATAAAATAATCTCAGGTTATCATTCTATTTAAATTTCACTTAATTGGAGGATTTTTAAGATTCACTTGTTTGAATTGTTTGAACTTTGAAGTTTAAAAAAATGGTAGCATAGTGTGGTGTTGTGGTAAGTGCACAAAGTTCAGGGGAGGTCTAATATATATGTTTTAATCACACAATACTAATGTGAAATGAGTAATGCCACTAAGGACTTGATTAGACAATCACTGTCAAACAAGAACCTGGTCACTAATTAAAGTTCCAGTTTCACTGATATTCCAATCAGGTCCTGAATTGTCATTCTTCCAACAAGCACTTGTTGCATTTACAATGTGAATGGAATTCTGAAGTTATGATGATCATCAGTTATACTTGTTTTTTTCCTTTATAAATTTACCTTCAATAAACCTATATATTGTCATTTTGTATCATAAGAGACATAGCTAGAAGGAATATACCTCACCTGGAAAAGTGAAGGCCCGAGGGCAATATTGTGTTTAAACTGGCATTGGACAGGCATAAAGGACCAGGGATATAATTCAGAAGCATTACTAAAGAAACTAAGGTGTTTATGGATGAAGCTTATTATGTTCATCCATCCTGTATCTTGCTTCCCATGGGTCATTTAGTTCTTTACTTTTTCTCTTTGATGTTGTCTGTTTCCGTGATTGATATCTAGACATTCTAATTGAACTATTTTCTTATTTTAACGATGTGGAAGGATTAGAGATAATGATAATATGAGGTAAATGATGATATTGGATACTTGATATTTCACAAGAGAAGGGAAATAAAATGATGCAGAACTCATACTTTTTCTTGGTATAAAATTCATTTTTGTTCCCGTGAGACAGCTTTTGGGTCTGATGTTTGGATATCTTTTGCAATTTAATGGACTCACAATGTCGTGCCTTGAGAATGAATGTAGGATTTTGTGATAAAAAAAGAATGAATATAAAAGTGAATCTTCAAGCCATTTATTCTAGGGTTAAGGTGCAAATTTAGCAACAAAGTTTTTTGCCATGAGCGTTTATCACAATTAAGTTTTAAAGGGTGCAAAAGTTGATATAATCTTTTAAAATTGTGCAATTTTAGTAATTCCGTTAAATTAGCTCAAACATCTGTTACTTTTTTAATATGGGATCAACTTGTTCTTCTTTTAGCTTTATAACAGACGTTTGGGCCACTTTAATGGAATTACTAAAATTGCACCATTTTGAAAGATGATGTCTATTTTTGGATTCTTCAAAACTTGATTGTGCTAGACGCTCGTAGCAAGAAACTTCATTGCTAAAATTACACCTTAACCTTTTATTCTAAATGGTCAAGTGAAATGTTTGTTTTCTCTAGAAGAGAACCTGCAATTTTCTTGTAGTGGAGCAAAATACCCAAGGCACTGGCTATATGATCTTAGGATCCATTATACCATCCATTAGCCACTGACTATTAATTCATCAGCTGCAGATGCTCATATCTGTGATATACAGCAATTTTTTAGGCCATTTATTTTGGGTGATACCGTGCAGGATATGATTATGGGTGATACTGGTCATCCTAGGATGAAGTTGTTGATCTCTTAAGAACGAGACTTAAAGTCAATTCAATAGGACTTGTCTCCTAGTTATATACCTTTCATTTGTCTTTGTATTAATGGATTTGGGACGCATACTCTAATAGTTGAAGCTCTAGATATTTAAGCAGACAGAAAATATTCAGGTGTGGCCGGCCAGTCTTGTCACATTTTACAATAATGATGAAGTCAATTCTTGACTCAAACTGTTATATGCAAATAAATTTAGACAAATGGGATTGATAAATATATTGTAAATTCTCTCTGCAGCTGCTTGTTGCTGGAGGTGGCATGTATGTGGAGGTTTTCAACAGAGGAGTTATTCCTCTAGCATATAGCATCAGGAAGAAAAATAAGGCTGGAGAGACCAACACGTACTTGGATGGCATCTACCTCCTATTTACCTACTTCACAAAGCCAGAGTCCATACAAGTTCTTGAGGACACACTAAAAACTGATGATGATGTTATCAGATCAATGACCTTTCAAGTCAGGAAAAGGAGATATTAGTTTGTTTCGAGCACTTGAGATTGGTGAGAAAGGAAAGTGGTTAGGACAGGGAAAATTGTATTTTCATTGTCATATCGTTTATTCACCTGATATTTTTCATTTGGATTTAAGTATTTATGTATCATGATTATTAAGTTAATTAAAATTGTAGCGAGGCATAAGAATTGCTGAATGTAGTAATTATTGTTTTATTATTTGACCCATATGAATTCTGCAACATTTCGTTGTTAGATATAAGATGTCCATTTATATTCCGGGAAAATAAAACGATGTCCATTTATATGATATGATACTGGGAAAAGCTTATTGTCTGTAATTTTATATTGAGTTTGACCATCGGATGACACAAAAGTTATGTGATTATGATTTTATCAAGAACTCTAATTTCATTAAAATTGACTACCGGAAGTAGATTAGTCTAATTGCTAAAGAGTTGGCTTATAACTATAAGATTGTAAATTTAAGGTGAGCCGTGAGACCCAAACACCTAGACTTTTTAGTATAAAAAAAATTAAATCCAGTTTTAAATTAGAAAAAATCTATTAAAATACCAAATGAACTTCCTTAACCCCAAGAAGTCCATTATAAGTTAGAAAAGACAGATAAGGCTTTGAGGAGTAATAAGGGTTTATCAAGTTTATGTGTAAAGACGAAAAAACCATTGACACTAAATTACTCACACACGCCCAATTGAACCCTATTCTCTAGATCTCCATCATCTCATTCTCCGTCTCCCTTTCATTACTCACACAGTCGAATATCACTCTCATCTCAAGATTCTCAACTGTCAGTCCTTCTCCGATTATCCCTTCTCCCTCTCGTTCTCAGCCTCCGTAGGTAGCGTTCTGGAGTTCTCGTTCTCGACTTCTCCGATTCTCCCTTCTCCCTCTCGTTCTTAGCTTCCATCGCCTTGCCCTCTCGTTCTTTTTGGTGCTGATGTTTGATTCTGGAAATTATATACATGTTATTGTGACTTGTTTTTTGCATTTGAATCTATTACATCAATCAGTTTATGAAAAACTTCTTAGCTCAATTCGTTGGTAACAATGTACATTTTCTTGGAGTTTATATTTAAGCAATAGATATTGTAATTGGGAATGAGAAATACATAATGACATACTGATAAATTATGTGAAAGGTATGGCCACAATGGGTAGCCTCTGACAAATTCAATAACGGGAATAACAAAAGTGTTAATGGGTTTGACAAGATTCATAATGGGAATGACAAGAAGTGCATGTCTGATTCAATCGTGTGTAAAGATGTTGCCCCAAAGAGGTGGCTGTTGACAAAATCAATAATGGGAATAACAAAAGTGTTAATGGAAATAACTAGATTCATAATGGGAATAACAAGGACTGCATGTCTGATTTAGTCGTGTGTGAAGATGTTGCCCCAAAGAGGTCGGCGCTGACAAAATCAGTAATGGGAATAACAAAAGTGTTAATGGAAATAACTAGATTCATAATGGGAATAACAAGAAGTGCATGTCTGATTCAGTTGTGTATGAAGATGTTGCTCCAAAGAGGTGATCGCTAACAAAATCAGTAATGAGAATAACAAAAATGTTAATAGAAATAACTAGATTCATAATGGAAATAACAAGGACTGCATGTCTGATTCAGTCGTGTGTCAAGATGTTGCCCCAAAGAGGTGGTCGCTAACAAAATCTTCACACACGACTGAATCAGACATGCAGTCCTTGTTATTTCCATTATGAATCTAGTTATTTTCATTAACACTTTTGTTATTCTTATTATTGATTTTGTTAGCGACCACCTCTTTAGGACAACATCATCACACATGATTGAATCAGACATGCACTTTTTGTCATTCCCATTATGAATCTTGTCAAACCCATTAACACTTTTGTTATCCCTATTATTGAATTTGTCAGAGGCCACCCATCGTGGCCATACCTTTCACACAATTTGTCAGTATGTCATTCTATATTTGTCATTCCCACTTACTATATCTATTGCTTAAATATAAACTCCAAGAAAACGTACATTGTTACCAACGAATTGAGCTAAAGAGTTTTTCATAAACTAATTGATGTAATGGATTCAAATGCAAAAAAAAAAAAAACTCACAATGACATGTATATAATTTTCAAAATCAAACATCAGCACCAAAAAGAATGAGAGGGCAAGGCGACAAAAGCTGAGAATGAGAGGGAGATGGGAGAATCGGAGAAGTCGAGAACGAGAACTCCAGAACACTACCTACGGAGGCCGAGAATGAGAGGGAGAAGGGAGAATCAGAGAAGGGTTGACAGTTGAGAATCTTGAGATGAGAGTGATATTCGACTATGTGAGTAATAGAAGGGAGAAGGAGAATGGGACAATGAAGAGCCAGAGAATATGGTTCAATTGGGCATGTGTGAGTAATTTAGTATCAAGGGTTTTTTCGTCTTTACGCATAAACTTGATAAACCTACATTGCTCTCCAAAGTCTTATCTGTCTTTTCCGACTTATAATGGACTTCTTGGGGTTAAGGAAGTTCATTTGGTATTTTAATGAAATTTTCCCTTTTAAATTTTGTTAGAATTATTCTTTTAAATAATTCTGGTATTTATAAATTTTTATAGGTTAAAGGGTAAAAATGTCCCATAAGTTTTTATGAATAGGCAATGGGTGTTTAGAAGTTTTCAAGGAAATATTGTCTCAAGAATTTAAAAAATGGTATAATATTACACCAGTGTTTAAAATGTTAATTTTGACTATTAAGGTTGACTAATTTATGCACATGGCATACCCTATATGCCACCTCATCACTCCCTGCATGCCATGTAATCACACTTCTCTACATCTAACCCTTCCTTTCCTCTCTCCCTCTCTTCTGAATCCATCATCATTGCTTTCCCCCCTCTCTCTCCCCCTTGTTTTCTTTAACCTTAGCACCCTAGTAAGAGTAGATCGAAAAAACCAGAAATGAAGCTAAGATTAGAAACTGATAGCCCAAGAAAGTGACAGAGAGCTGTGACTGATGCCCGTGTACCCCATGATCTGAGATGAACACCTGCAATTCAAGAGCATCAAACAAGAAAATTAAAAAATAAAAAATAAAAATAAAGGACTAGAATCAACTTTAGATGAAAAGACCTGAAAACCGCATGAATGTACCCTATGTACCAAGAAGGAGAATTCTGGAGAATATGGAGAAGTTGAGTGGAGGAAGCACCCATGACTTGAAAAAAAATAAAAATAAAAATAGAACATCAGTAGAATAAACCATGAATCATGATTGCTTGATTCGATGCCTACTAGCAAACAATTCATGACCTTCTGGAACTAAAGGATAGTGAGAGGAGAAAAATCACGGCAACAGAATAAGCAAAGACGGTAAAGACGTGATAGCTCATGCCTTTCAAAGTTGCAGCTTTGAACATAGTATTCACTATTCAGTCCAACGTTGTTACATTCCATACTCACCAACCCCGCAAAAGGCAGCAAATCCTTGTAACAGTACCTTTTCGCCATCCTCTTATTCTCTCTCTCACTCTCCCTCCCTCACACTGAGACACTCCCCAAGAGTAAAGTTCTGAACTTCTGGATTTTCTTCTGCTAGGTTGCTAAGATAAAAGAAAACGGCAGAGAGGGAGAGGGGAGAGCAACAGGGTGGGTTCTGAAGGGAGGGAGGGAAGAGCTAGGTGGAGATAGAGGGATTATGTAGCATGCAGTAGCAATAAGGTGGCATATAGGGAGTGCTACGTGGATAAATTAGTAAACTTGTGTGAATAAATTAGTAAACCTTAATGGTCAAAATTAACATTTTAAACCATGTGGCAACATTGCACTATTTGTTAGAATATTTTAAAATGAAAAACTGTATTTGGTGAAAAGTAATGTCCTTATAAATTAAGGAATTTATGTGAAGGGTTGTATAGAGAGTTATAACAATAAAGGCTATCAAGGTTATATATCTCTTTGGTTTCTAAAGACACATATGAAAGATTATGACTAAAAGTTTTTAGTGAAAAGTTGTGTTGCTTTTTAAGAAAACCCTATATATTATAAAGGTGTCATTTTAAATGACTGTTGATTATTTAAGTTATGTTGGTTTAGAGGGTTCATGAATCTAATATATAGTTTTGACTTTTAATAAAAAATGTGTTGCTTCAAGAGATACCACTTCAAGGCGTCACTTCATGGTCTATAAATAACACCCTCCACCACCACATCATTTGTGATATACAATACAACATCAGAAATCACACAACAAGAAGATCAAATTCATTGCCTTTGTCCTTGAGTGCACACAAAGATAAAGTCAAATTATCATTTTCTAAAAGTCATTGTTGTCTTAGCTTGAGTATTGGCAATGCAATCCATACTCAAGGGTTTTCATTTTATTCGGTAGGAAATTTGCCCCTCAATTCAACTTACACCCTATATTAGGATGACTTACATCACACCTTTTGTCATTTAAAGGATTTTCCTTTATAGAAGAAGAAAATGGAAGGTTTAATCCAACAACTTTATAAAGAAGTCATCTTGAATTCATTTAGCTTGAGGCATAGGAGAGGGATAAGTATCTATTAGCCTTTCTCTATTGAATATGGATTATATAGATTCATGAGGTTTATTCATGATTTGGTATGATGCTAGTATTTTGCTTTAAATTATGTGGTTTATTTGCTTGTAGAATCATGTGATATTTTTAATATCGATTAGAAAGTGATAAGGAGCGTGTATTTTGAATTTATAAAATTCATAATTATCATGAGAAATTATATGATCAATCAGATGAATTGATAATTGTCGTGTTATATCCTAATTTTAAGTAGAATGATTGATGAAATTTTATCATTGGAATTGATGCATGAATTGAAAATAGTTTGAATAATTTCAAACAACTTAACATGCATGTGTATGGGTTTATTATTGTCTCATCAATTATAAATAAGTTCCCTTCTTCATGGAAAGACTTAGAAAGAGTATTAAACATAAAAAGTAAATCTCTCTTGAGCAATTGGAGGATTTTATTCTCTTAGAAGAGAAGTATGACAAAAGATCATTGATACAAAAGGCACTAATGCTCATGAGAAGGTACATGTAGTGGAGGAATGGTAGTCTCAAAAGACCTCAAAGCAAGGAAGGAATGATAGGAATATAAATTATATTTACTTGTTTGGCTATGGTATAATTTTATTAATAGAAAATTAATTATGAGTAATTGTTGACATGCTTATAATTTTGATTGTTGGGATTCTTCATTGTTTGACTCTACTATGAAGTTGGCACCAATAACTATTTAACGTGATAGTCAATCTATTCTTACAAGGGCTTATAGCCAAGTTTATTATGAAAAGTTGTGACATATTGGCCTAAGACATAACTATGTGAAATATTTGATTTTGAATGAAGTAATTTCCATTAGTTATATAAGATCTAAATTAAATCTTGCAGATCTTTTAACAAAAAGTCTGACAAGGGATTTAATGAAAATTTATCATGGAATTCATGCATGAATTGAAAATGGTTTGAATAATTTCAAACAACTTAACATGCATGTGTATGGATTTATTATTGTCTTATCAATTATAAATAAGCTCCCTTCTTCATGGAAAGACTTAGAAAGAGTCTTAAACATAAAAAGTATGTCTCTCTTGAGCAATTGGAGGATTATCTTATCTTAGAAGAGGATTATGGCAAAATATCCATGATATAAAAAGCACCAATGCTCATGAGAAGTTACATGTAGTGGAGGAATGATAGTCTCAAAAGACCTTAAAGAAAGGAGGAAATAATGATAGGATTATAAATTCTATTTACATGTTTGACTACGGTAATTTTAGTAATAGAAAATGAGTCATGAATTATTGTTGACATGCTTATAATTTTGATTGTTTGGGTTCTTCATTGTTTGACTCTAGTATGAAGCTGGAAATAATAACTATCTATTGTGATAATCAGTCTATTCTAGCAAGGGCATATAGCCAAGTTTGTTATGGAAAGTTGTGACATATTGGACTAAGACATAGCTATGTGAAAAATTTGATTTTGAATGGACTAATTTTCATTTGTTCTATAAGATCTGATTAAATCTTGCAGACCTTTTGACTAAAAGTCTAACAAGGGATTTGGTGTTTAAAAATTCAAAAGGGATGTGATTGAAGCCCTTGAAACTTTGATCACCAATAATAGAAACGCAACTCACACTTGACCATCATATCAAGTCTTGAGTTCAATGGTGAAATATGCGCTATCAAAGTGATTGTACGTACTTTACTTTTTAAAACATCTCAAGTTAGAAAAGTGCTTGGTAACCATGAGACTGAAAGGGGGTAGGTTGAGCCTAATTTGGCTCTTAATGGACCTGTAAGCATATAATTGCTAAAACATTTTATCATGGTGATGCTCTTGACGCAGTCTATTTATATAAGAATGAAGTAAAGCCACTTCTAAGAGTCCAATGGCTTGACTCTGAAAAGTTCTCATGAAGAGGATATAGACACAAGGACATGAATAAACATGTCATTTAAAGTAGCATACAATATCCTGAGATCTCATGCGTAATTTATGCACACATGTTCATATAGGATAATTGGTTCAAAGCTTAGTCTACCATATTATTTTGGATGGGTGAAACCATGTCTTACTTAGGTAAAGGTTCAAATCCTTGAGATACATTTATTGACAACATGAGATTTCTAAAGTGAAAAGAGTTTGTGATCATTTTAAAATGATGGGGGATTGTTGGAATATTTTAAAATGAAGAGATGTGTTCATTGAAAAGTCATGTCCTTATAAATTAAGGAATTTATGTGAAGGGTTATGTAGGGAGTTATAACAATAAAGGTTATCAAGAGGTTATATCTCTTTGGTTCTTAGAGACACATATGAAAGGTTATGACTAAAGGTTTTTAGTTAAATATTGTGTTGATTTTTAAGAAAACCCTACATACTATAAAGGCGCAACTCTTCATGGAAGAGTTATTTTAAATAATCATTGGTTATTTAGGTTATGTTGGTTCAGATTATTTATGAATCTAACATATAGTTATGACTTTTAATTGAAAAGGTGTTGCTTCAAGAAGTACCACTTCAAGGCATCATTTCATGGTCTATAAATATTCTACAGCACCACTTCATTTATGATATACAATACAACATCAGAAATCACACAACAATAAGAGATTAAAACTCATTGCCTTTATCTTTGAGTGCATACAAAGTTAAAATCAAATTATCACTTTGTAAAAGTCATAGTCGTCTTGGCTTGAGTGTTGGGAGTGTAATTCATGTTCAAAAGTCTTCGTTGTATCTTGCAGGAAATTTTCCGATCAATCCAATTTGCACCTTATAAGATAGGTATAGGTGGGGGCGAATTAAGTCTAAAGGAAAGTGTTGCCCACACTTTAAAGATATTGTGCATTATTTTCTTTTTCTTATACTCTTAAGAGATCTAGCCCATCCAACGCCTTTTTTAAAATTTTCGGGGTAATATTGCCCTTTCGAAAACCTTTAGACACCCCATAGCCCATTGGTGAAAATTTTTTTAGGCGTTTTTACACGTTAACCCAAATTTTATATTAAATAGCAACTTAATGTTGAGGCACCAAATTGCCCCATATCCGTTTATCCGTAACAGAATATCTCTAACATTACATTATTCTCTATTCTTCCTTCTCGAAAGCATCTCTCCAGCATCAATATTAGTGTGAACGGTGATCAAAGTAGCATTACCTATTAATTAGTGTGATGGTTCATAGATGATCGAAACCATATAGGAAAATAAAAATAGAATATAGGTAATCCTGTGATTGCCTCGTTATGGTGGGTATTTTTTTTGGTCAACACATTATTATACTTTTCTAAGGTACAGCAAGGCTTTCTAAATATCAAGGAATAAAAAATCAGATCAGGCAATGAACCGGTTACGGTACAGGTTCAAAGGTCAATAGTTCAACCGGGGTTAGACCGGTGGTCGAACCGGTCATATTAAAATATTACAATTTATTAGTGGCAATATATATATTAATATATTTTTAAACTTCTATATATAAAAATGAAGATCTTTAGAAAAAAAATGCTTAAAATTTATTAGTATTAGTTATGGTGCATGTACTTATGCAATGATATCTATTTTCCTATAATTAATTAATTATTAAATCCCCCCAAAATCTTCTTTTTTTTAGATTTGTTCTTTCTTTTCTTATTTTTATCTTCATCTTTTTCTTCAAACTTTCATTTTTCCCTCAAAAATAGGGCGAGATAGTAGTTAGAAAAATAAAAAATATATATTTAAAAAAAAGGGGGTACCGGTTCGACCGGTTCACCGATTTAACGCATCAACCAGATAGGACCACCAACCGGTTTACCGGTTTTCCGGTCCGACCAGCCGGTCTGGTCCGATTTTTTACTCCTTGCTAAATACAAAGTTCTCTTTAGAATTCTTAATGTCTCAGCCTTTTTGAACCTTTGGATTGAAGAAATTTATAGTCCTAAAATAATACCTCCAAGAATTGTGTTTTAAGACACATGTTCACATAATCGGTCATTTATGGTCAAAGAGATCATAAAACCAGGTCCAAATAAGAGAGATGTTTCTGTTTACCTTTTCTATAAATTCGGTATTTATATTTTAGGCGAGTTTTGCAAAAATCACTACCATATATTTTGTTTGGCAGTGGATATCAAAACCTCACTAGAGATTTTTTTTTTTTTTTTGTGGGAATTAAAGGCTGCGTAAAAACGCTTAGGGACTAGTTAGTTAAAAGCAGTCTAGTATCCCTTTCCAGTATGAATTATTGATCAAGGCTCAAGATCCATTTTTTACAAGAATTTTCAGAGCTGAGATGGTATTTCCTGTGGCCTCTCAGACAGTGGTCACTGACTGTCTTTTTCTTCTCCGGTTATTTCCTTTTTTTAAGTTTATTTAGTAGTTATTCTTCTTATGTATAAGTTACTTTTCATCGTTTTTTTCCTATGTCTATTGTAATATACTCATCAAATAATAATAATAATAAAAAGCAGTCTAGTACTGGAATGTTCTAAGACAATGGTTTTGTACCCCGCAAGAGGCATTATTGATGACAACATCAACATGCATTATTTGGTGACCTTGCTGGGTTAGTGAATAAGCAAAACTATTAGCATCACCAACAAAAAAGTCTAACACACATAGTTAGTAGATAGTTGGGTCCCTTAAATATAATGTCATGAGTTCGAACCAAGTGTATGCATGGAAAAGAAATTGTTGAGAGAGGCAAAAACTACTTTAGTGATCTCTATGCCTCTGGAGAATTAGTCTCTAGTAATCGGCTCGAGGATACCGCCTGAATTCTATAAACAAAAAAAAAAACTGTTAGCTTCTCTTGATATAGGTCAAGTGTAAAAGTCAACTTTAAGTGTTAGCCATTGTGTGGATAATCCTAAATTTCAATGCATCAGAGTCACCAAAAGACTATGGGCTTGTTTGTTTCCCATTTTAAAAATAGTTTATTGTTTTACAAACAAGAAAACAAATTAACTTGTTTGCCAATTTGTTTTTAGTTAGGCATTTTTAAAAACAAAAAAAATATACTAACTTTTTTTAAGAATAAAAAAACCAAAACAATTTTTAGGTTTATTTATTTATTTATGTTTTGTTTTGAAAAATGATGAAACTATCACTACAAAAAAAATAGGGATTAGAGACGGAATTTAGCGACGGAATTTCCGTCGCAAATTAAATTAGCGACGGAAATTTCATCGCTAATTTCGTCTCTAATTTTTTACCAACAGACTAGCGACGGAAAATGTTCCGTTGCTAAAAATGGCGTTACTAATTCAATTAGCGATTGATTTTGAAATTCCGTCTCTAAATTAGAAACGGATTAGAGACGGAAGTTCCGTCGCTAATTAGAGACAAAAATTCTGTCACTAATGAGTGATTCCATCACTGAATTTTGCGACAGATTAGAGACGGAATTTCCATCGCTAATTTACAGATGGATGAGCGACGGAATTTTCGTCAGTAATTTACAGACGGAATAGCGACGGAATTTCCGTCGCTAATTTCCGTCTCTAAGGAGTAATTCCGTCACTAATTGTTTAAAGAGACTATTACAAATTTGTGACGGACGCTAATAATAATTCCGTCACTAATTGGTGGATATGCCTATTCCTTTTTTACCACGGATTAACGACGGAAATTCCGTTACTAATTTTAGAGATGGAATTTTCACTAATTTTTCACAGATTAGGGACGGAATTTCCATTGCTAGTTTCTCATGGATTAGCGACGGAATTTCCGTGGCTAATCTTAATTTTCAGTTTTTTTGAAAAAATAATGTCGTGATGTAATTTCGTTATAAATCCATCTCTAATCTTTTTTAATTTTTTCTTTCCATTAAATATTTTCTATTATTTTAAATTTAACTATAAGCCAACCTCAATAATGATTTAAAAAAGCTAAAAGTTGAATTAGATGTAGTATAAATAAAAACAAATTCAAACCAAATTATAAAATCATAATAAGTTAACAACCACAAAGCAACAAAAGTAGTAAGGTGAAAATGTAGATAATGTGTCAAACAAATCATAGATGTTTAATGTAGTCAAACAACCTAATAACCACATAGCTTATGGTATGCTATCATGAGTGTAATCAGCTTGAGGGTTAGAATTGTTTGCAGCCTCAAAGAGTTTTTGCTCCAGTGCTTCCAACCTAGTTAAGATGATTTCATTCTGTTGCTTAAGGTCTGATTCTCCTGTCTAAGCTCTGTGACAACATTTTCAATATCAGGCTGGAGCACAGTGTTGATGGAAGGAGAAGACATATAAGAATAAGATGAGGAATCAACATCTTTGACCTCAGATCCTAAGCCAAATACACGACCCTTCTTGTTCTTACCACCTGCAGCCTCTAAATATATGTTCATTTCTTCTTCATCTAGTTGATTTGATTGAACATCACTTGGAGAATCTGTATTAGAACTTTTAGATGCCTTGATCCTCATGTAATGACCCTATCAAAGAGAATAATGAGTACAATAGTCAAAATATATCAATAAGTTTAACATAAGATCTTATTTTGACACGATGCATATGGTCCTGGATAATACTATTAAGATAATAAAAAAAGTAGTGTTTTCTAAAAAGTGAATAGGCTTAAATAATAAATATAATCCATATATAACTAGTTACACTTTATGGAATAAAAGTAATTTATATTGTTGCTGTCATTGATGGAAATAATGCCCACTAGTAATGGAAATTAATTATGACATTATTTCATGTTTATTCTTAATCAGCACTAGTAATGGAATGATTTGTTGTTGTTGTTACATTGTCTTTAATTTCTCCCCATTATATAAGTGCTCTAACATGTAATACCCTCCCATCTCCTAATAGAGGAAACTGCACTATATATAGAGAAAAGAGAAATGCAACATTAGAGAATGAGGACAGTGTAGATGTCTGTGCCATACATTCATAGGATTCCTGCTACTTTACCAAAAATATCTCAATACCAACCATTTTAAATAATTAACTACCAATAAATAAATAAAATGTTTCATTACCCTCAATTATAGCTCTCTACTTACCTGTCAGTATCCCTACCCCAAAATGCAATACTAGCTACTTCCTCATATTTAGATACTATAAACCCTGTCATAGTGTATTCATGTTTCATAGGCTTCATTAGTCGAAGTGGTAGTCAAGTATAAATGACCAACCTAGTCTACATTTTGTCTACAATATCTATACAGCTATGATATATTTGGGCATATCACGCACATACATCCTCATTCCATCCTACCAAAGGATCCAACCTAGTCTTTTGTTTTAATTAAAAACTGCATGTAAACTCGCATAGATTAAATGTATGGGACATATAAATATTTATAATAACAATCAAGTCACAGTCCTATACCTAAAACATTTTTTTAAAGTGACCTTAACAAGCTAGAACAGCATCAGCACACCATTATAACAGTCACATGTATGGGCATTTTGTCTACAATATCTATACAGCTATGCCTCAGCAGTCAACACAAATGTAATGGAAAACACTATAACAAACATATACTTATAGATACTTCAGCCGACCTCTGATCCATAAATTCACCAGTTTTCTCATCATAATGGGTCCTTGTAAACAATTCAAATGGAGTAGGGTTTCTTCCCAACTGCTCTGCCTACAGTAATTTATAAAGTGTTAAATCATTTATTAAAAAAACAATAAGCAAATTTGAAAATAAATTCTTATCAGTCTTCTCTTATACTCCGTATTAGGAATGCTACCCCCTTTGTGTTGAGTGCCTCCCGTGGAAGAGGCCCGATTATTTTTAGCTATTCCACACTTAGCCACATAACCTTCTGATCTCCAAATTTTCTCCAAGTCTTCCATCACATTAGGAGGAATCCAATTAGGCCTAATTCCTTCATTAAACAGGTCATATCTAACCTTATGTATTGCATGCCTAAAGATATCTGAACCCTTTGAATTCCAGTTTTTCTTAATAGCAACTTCATCTCGTGGGAGCCATTTAAATTGTTTCTACACAAACAAGATAACAAGAATAAAAACTAAAGTATGAGAAAAAACTCAAGACTAAACACAAACATAATAAAGATATACCGCCCATTCTTTAAACCACAAGTCCTTCAGCTGAAAAGGTGTTGCCTTCCAAGTACTACATGCTTGTTCAAATTTTCCTTGAATGATAGGAAGAATAGTGCATACAGTAGCAATAGGAGGATGAAACCTAATAAGAATCATAAATCATTATAATTTTAAAATTAGACTTTAAGCTACTAATTGAAAAAATCATATAAAGTAAAGTGACCTTGTTGACTTACGTGTTCTTCTCCGGATATATCCATATTCGACCATCTGAGGGATCACGACCCCATGGTCTGGAAACATTGGGCTGACCTTGTGGAGTGGGGGGATGCGAGGATTCTGTTCCAATAGATGGGATTGAAGGAGATGATACAAGTGATACTGAGGGTCTCCTAATTTATTCAGTCATGAATGGAGATGATGCAGGTATAGATGATGGAGCCAATGGAGGTCTAGTAGATGGTTCTCCCATATTAGGACTAGATGTAGGTATAGATGGTGTAGCCCTCGAAGGTCTAATAGATATTTCTCCCACATTAGGAACAGATGTACCTCTAATATGATGTTCATGTGTTACAGGGCTAAGTACAACTTTACGCTTTACAGGACGATTTGACATCTGCATATTCAAATTTGATTATGTGGTTAGAAATAATTAGTGTTAAATTTATCATAAAATTAAATTTAAATGAAAACAAAAAAAAATCATTGCATACGAAGTTAAACTCAAAATTAAATAGAATTGGAATACAATAACAAAACCATCATTTATGCATCGTCATCGTCATGGTCATTGTCATCATCGTCGTCGTCACCATCACCATCATCTTCTTCCATATAAGAATCTTCTTCATCTTCTGTATCTTTATCATCTTCAACTTCTTCATCTTCTTCTTCGTCATCTTCTTGTTCTTCTTCATCTTCCTCACCAACCATGCTATTAGTTGGCATATGTACTTCTTCGTATTGAATTTCAAAGTCTCTTTGGTTATTCAATTCATCATCATGGACAATCACTGATAGTATGACTTCTAGATCATTTACTTGGAATGCCCATATGGTTGTTTCAGATGTAGGAGCATCAATTATACTACGAGCCTTAACCTTAATAACAGATAACCAATTTGCCTTGTGACGACAACAAGGATAAGGCGTGTAATACACTTGCGTAGCTTGTTGAGCAAAAATGAATGGATCATACTTGTTGTACATTTGTTGTCCATGAACTTCAACAATCCCATATTGTTCATAAATCCTTGTACCATGATTTGGAGTTGGATCAAACCACTCACAATTGAATAACACTAATCTCTTCATAGGAAGACCCATATATTCAATCTCCACAATCTCATGTACAATACCATAAAAGTCATGTTCTAATTGTGCATAATCAGCTCCCTTAATGCACACACCACTATTTATCGTTGATTTTCGAACAGCCCATAGATGTTTGTGAAACTTATACCTATTAATGAAGTACATAGGCCATGTTATAACTTTTCTCTTTGGCCCCCAAGCAACATCTTACAAAAATGCATCCACAATATTGTTGTCAGGGTTATGCACCTACACAACAATTATTAATGAGTATTATATCAAATAAAGACTATTCTATGATATAAAATTCAAACCAAGAATAACTTACATAATCTTTAAACCATGAAGGAAATCGTTCATTAATTTGAGATTCTATCTCATTCTCTGTAATTTGAGAGTTCTCTTCCTTCAATGTTTGTACAAATAAACTACATGCCAAATAATGTATTAATCATAAGCACATATTTGGCATAATGTTCAACATTATCATATTTCTAATTAACTTACATCATATAAGGTTGCACCTCATCACAATTCATTAGAACATATCTTGTAGCAGCTTTTGCTTGTTCATTCGCCAAGTAACGGCATGTACATTTCCCAGAAGGTCTTCCTGGATAGTTAAATATAGAAATTGCTGGCAAATCAAATTCTCCCCTATAGTCATTTCGTAAAGGTCTTGTTACACTTAGTGGAGCACCTGAGTCAAAGTAGTGTGAGCAGAACATTAAGGTCTCCTCAATTATATAAGCTTCACAAATCAATGCTTCAACCCGAGCTTTGTTCTTGACCTTTTGTTTTAAGGTATATAAGAACCTGCACAAGTGGTTGTAAATAGTAAGATTAATTATTGTATTTATCATATATTTGTTGTCAAATCATAAAAATAGGTTTAATTACCTTTCAAATTGATACATCCATCGATATTGAACTGGTCCTCCAACCTTTGCTTCATAAGGAAGGTGGATAGGCAAATGCTCCATTGAGTTAAAGAACCCTGGTGGAAAGACCTTCTCCAACTTACATAAGGTCACAATAATATTTTGCTCCAGCAACTCTAGTTGATCTATCATCAAGGTAGTGGAACAAAGTTGTTTAAAGAATTGACTAAGCTCTGCTATAGGATTGAATACATCTTCAGGCAAACTAGCAAAGGCAATAGGAAGAAAGCATTCCATGAACACATGACAATCATGACTCTTCATTCCATACAAATTTCCTTCCTTCATATCAACACATCGGGCTAGATTAAATGCATATCCATCAGGGACCTTCAAGTTCTTTACCCATTCACAAATTGCTCGTTTCTTTTCTAAATTGAAAGCATATTTGGCAGTTGGTTTCATCATTTTCCCTCCTTTTTCAACAAGTTCATCTGATTTTCGTTGGCAATATTCCTTCAAGTCCATTCGAGCTTGTATATTATCTTTTGTTTTTCCCTTTGTGTCCATAATAGTGTGAAACAAATTGTCAAAAACATTCTTCTCAATATGCATGACATCAAGATTATGTCGAATGAGATTACTTTTCCAATATGGAAATTCCCAAAATATGCTTTGTTTTGTCCAATGATGAGTGTCGTTATAGCCTTCAATTGGTACAGTTCTTCCATACACAGTGACCTTTGGCAAATTTTTTACTCTTTGCCAAACTTCCTCCCCACTTAATCGAGGTGGAGGCATTGATTTCTCAACTCTGTTCTTGTAAAATGAGCTTCTATTTCTCCTAAATTGGTGATCAATAGGAAGGAATTGACGATGACAGTCAAAGAAAGATGTTTTCCTCCCGTGCTTTAATTGGAAAGCCTTTGAGTTCTCCATACATACAGGACATGATAATCTTCCCATTGTTGTCCAACTTGACAACATACCATATGCAGGGAAATCATTGATTGTCCACAATAATGCAACACGCATATGAAAGTTTTGTCTCAAAGAGGCATCATATGTCAATACACCTTCATCCTACAACAAATTTAATTCATCTATCAATGGTTGTAAATACACATCTATTTTTCCTTTGGGATTATTAGGACCAGGGATGATCAATGTCAAGAACATATATTCTCGCGTCATGCACACTTCAGGTGGTAGGTTATATGGAGTAATAATCACAGGCCAACAAGAATATTGTTTCCCAGATTGCCCAAATGGCGTGAATCCATCAGCACATAACCCAAGCCTCACATTACGTGGATCATATGCAAAGTGAGGATATGCACTATCAAAAACCTTCCACGCTTCACCATCAGAGGGGTGAGAAAGGACATTGGCACCACGACGATTCTCATAGTGCCATCTCATGGCCTTTGCGATTTTTCCAGAAGCATACAATTGTTGTAATCTTGGAATTAAAGGTAGAAACCACAACTGTTTCCTAGCAACCTTTTTTTTTGTTCCATGATACTTTTAAGTGGAATATCTTTTTTCACCACAAAACTTACATTGGATTGCACTATCATTATTTTTATAGTACAACATACACTCATGCACACAACAATCAATCTTGTTATACTTAAGACCTAACTTCGCCACCAATTTCTTTGTTTGGTATAAATCTGTAGACATACAAGTGTCTTGAGGTTGTGTCCTCCTCATTAGTTGGGAAACTAAATTGTAGCCTTGCTATGACATGTTAGTTGTTGCCTTAATACTTAATAATTTCAAAGCTGCTGAAAGTTTAGATTCCTCATTGCTAGAGGTGGTAATTTAGGCCGGGCTAACGGGCCGAGCCCGTTAGCCTGGCCAAATAAACGGGCTCGGGCTTGAAAGTCCGAGCCTGTTTATTATTCGAGCTAAACGGGCTGGGCCCGTTTAACCCGTTTAAAAAATAAAAAACATTTTTTTTTATATTTTTCAAATAAGTTATATCTCAATGTTTTCAGTTCTTAGTGATGTTGTGTTTAAAGACTTCCTAATTTTTTTTATTTGACACTTTTTTCATATTATATCTATTTATTTTAATATTATTAAATTTAAAAAAAATGTATTCATATATTTTTGTGATGTAAGTAGACAAAAAAAAGGTAAGAACAAAATTGGTTTTGTAGCACGAATATATAAAATAAAATAAGTATGATATGAATGGATAAAAGAGAAAAGGAGTAAAAAAAATTTTAAAAAAATAAATAAAAAAAAAAGGACGGGCTAACGGGCCGGCCCGTTAGCCCGTCTAAACGGGCTCGGGCTGGCGAAATGCCAGCCCGTTTATAAACGGGCTAGGGCCCATTTAGCCCGTTAGCCCAACGGGCCAGCCCGAGGGGCTCGGGCTGGCCTGTTTTCCCACCTCTACTCATTGCAACCTTCCCACAGAGGTTGTTGTGCAGCATTTAACAATTCATAAAACTCTCTAGCATTTGAATTAGGCATCTCTTCAACATGTTCATTATAATTATCCCTAAAACTTGGCCTAACTGCATCCATCACCATGGTCTCATATTGACTTTGTTGGCTACCTAGTAGCCCATGTGAGGAGTGTACGGCACTTGGTAATGGAGACATTGGTAAATGAAATTCAGTTTCTATTTCCCCATGACTATTCCATATATAGTAGTTTGGCATGAATCCAACTTTATAGATATGTGTCTTCACCTTGTCAACATTTATATATGGCCTACATTTACATTTGACACATGGACACCTAATATTCTTTGAGGATTGAGAATAAGATGATGCTCTCAAAGCACAAGTAAGAAACTCCTCCACACCTTTAATGAAGTCTTTTGTATACCATTTTGTTGTTTGATCTACTCTATTATACATCCATGCTCGATTTTCTTGGACTTCCATTCTACATTACATGGCATGATTTAAGTATTGTATAATAGAAGATATGTATATACACAAATGGAAATACAAAAATTCCAACATGAATATAATTATGGGTTGTTTGTCACAATATCTACAACTTGCAAAATTATTAACACAACATAAATGAAATTATCACATGAAATCAGCAAAGTAAAAGCCATTTCAAGCTGAAAAAAAAAGACAGGAATATACAAATAGTTATTAAAATTGTTGACTTGGTGACATGATGATGTCCACAGTAACTTATTAATAAAGTGACTGAGAAAAAATGACAGGAATATACAAATAGTGTAATATTTAAGTAAAGTTTCTTATGTGTTTTATCAGAATTTCAAATAATATTATACATTTTGGACATTTATGGATACTTAGTCATCTTATGCACCATTTGCTTGATCTACCTGAGAATTTTCTTCAACACTAAATGATTTAAGCATTGTAGAATAGAAAATACGTTTATACACATGTACCTTTTTTTGTCTGCTTTCCTCTTCCTTTTCTGTTAATTCCCTAGCTATATTGATACCACTCTACTCCAAACTCGTCAATTGGTAATGATGGTCTCACCAAAATCGCATTAAGTACGCCTGCTACCATTTGACATTGAGAAATTTGACATTTTAATCACACAAAAAAAATCAAATGGCAAAAAAAATTTTCAAAGTTCATGAACCACATATAACAATAATACTTTTACTCATTTAGCAAAACTAGTTCCAGAAAATTAATTATGAGTGCTCTACATGCAATACCTCCCATCTCCCAATAGAGAAAAATGCAGAACATAGAGAGAGAAGAGAAATGCAACATTAGGGAATGAGATTTCAGATTTGACAAAATCATATTAAAACAATTATTTCCAATTTCAGATTTGACACTAGTCATGCTCACATGTTAGTTGTGAGCTAAATATTTACAAAATTGACCAGAGAAATCAATTCATTTGCCACTAAATAATTGCCAATAAGAATTGTATGCCATAAAGCAAGAACAACATTTCAGGAATTTACAGAACAGCGACAAAATCCATGAATATTCACAACTAAAGCATAGTTAGAAGCACTCAAATGCACTTCAAAAACCAATCTATGATAGCAAATTCAGATTATGACAACAATCTATAATAGGGCAATTATCAACACAGTAGGAAAATTCAGTAAGCACGAACTGATCCAGGGGCAAGCCACTTCCAATATTTAAGCTTATCAAGATTGAACATAAATAAGCCTTTCATTTTCTGTAAGAAATTGAAGATTAGGTTAGATAAACTGTTTTTGAAGTATGCAAGAAGAAAATCATATTGGATTATCTTGGAAGAAAAAAAAGATTCATTCTTTCCCATATAAATTAAAAGCTATTCATTGAAAATGATATTTGTTATTTTTGCTTATGACTAAATGTATACAGTATCAATTATTAAAGGTTCATATAGTTCTAATTAAGACATTAACAAATTTCATTGGAAGACTTAAGCCATTCAAGGTCGTTATCTATGACTAAGAAAAGGGAGGACAAGATAAACAAACAAGCAAAGTATTTGAACATGTTAAATTGATACTTACAAACATTTATCATCACCTTCTCCTCTATATATAAGACGCACTAATGGCTGTAGCATTTTCAAGGTATTTTCAAAGACAAAAAGCTCCATCATTGTCCTTCACATAATCACAACACTCTAGAGGTAAGATCCAAATTGATTTTGCCATCCATAAAACCTCTCTCTTCTCCTACCATTCTTCCTTCTTGTTCTTCACATGATTAAAACTTGATATGATTTTTTTATTAACAAAATTAAAAGATCTTGTTTTAAAGGGTGTTGGTTATCATTGAGCCCTTCTACTAAATATAATTACAGTCAGTTTTTAGTGTCATTTTTTCTTTAACAAAACTAATTCTCTCCTCACTAACTCAACTTGCCTTCTTTCATGATAGGTCAACAATACAAATGAGTGAAATGAATTATTTAAACTTATGTATATGAATTTTGTGTAGTGATATTGAAGATGGAGAGTGATAATGAAAGTGGGTTGAAGAAAGGGCCATTGACAGCAGAAGAGGGAAGAATATTTATGGATTACATAGAGAAGAATGGACATGGAATCTGGAGAGCACTTCCAAAGCTGGCAAGATTGAACAGATGTGCCTTCCAAGTAATTCGCTAGGACATATAATTATTTTATCTACTTAGGATTATCTCTAAAGCTCAATGCAGTGTCCACAATGCAAGCATAAGCAAAAGATTAGGCAACAGGACCCAAATATGTGGCAAGAGAGACATATACTCATCAAAAAGTTCATAAAGCAATTAATCATAACTCAATTAATAGTAAAACAGAGATGTCTAAATGGAGCATCAATTATACAAAAGTCTAAACAAAACTAAACCTAAGAGAAGCAGAGCAAACTTCAAAACATAGCAATCAAAAAATAAGAGAAAACTGAGTCTGTGGAGCTGATTAAATCTGGTATCCGATACATGCATTAAATATGTAAAAGGGCAACAATTTCAAGGTATGGGTAAATGGGTGGAGGTGCTTCTTAAACCAGTCCGTGAGGGAAATGCTGAAAAATTAGTGCTAGAACCGATTGGCAATGATGAGGATCCATCACGAAGTGATCAAACCACTCTCAAAACGTGGTTCTATATTAGTAAATATAAGTAATTTCTGAGAATGGAATGCAGTACCCTCTAAATTTTTCAAGTTTACAAATGGAAGAAAACGGAAAAGAGCTTCAGAGAAAGTGTATAAACCTAGGAACCAACAAATTTAAAGAAAAAGTCAAAAAATTTGTCACCTTGAGCCTTCAGTTTTGTCTTCAATCGATGAAGAATTTGCACGGCTCGAGCACTGATGATCTAGGACTTAGAGGAGGAGTAACTTCGCACAGGATACAGAGACGAGAGCGATGAATAGAGGCGAGAGGTAGAGAGAGTCACTGAGCTAAGAATAAAACCTCAGCATCCGAAAGTCTGAGACGAGAGACGGAGTGAGCCTGGGACCTTGAGAATAATGGCGGATCATCGGCTGTCAGCTAGGGCAAACAAGCCTGGGAGAAATACTTCTGAGCTTTGAGCGCGAATGGCAAAATGAATGCGAGCATTTGAGTGGGAATGACGAAAATGCTTGAACGGGCTGGTCAATTTCAGGACTCTGTTTTGCACTATCATTAGTTGTGATTAATACTAAATAAAGGAGATTTAATTGAGATTATTGATAAGGTATTATTTTAAATAAAAAAATTAATTTTAAAAGAACTCAAATTAATCATAATTCATTTTATTATATATTAATGTTTATATAAGTTATAAATTATTGAAACCCTTTTAAGAGGAGAGAAGAGACTATAAGAGAGTAGTAAAGTTATTTAATCTAAATTTTGAAATTTTAAATTGGATCGATAATTTAATTAAAGATTTATTGAATTTACCAACCTCATTTACAATTTTCTTATTTCAAACAACTTTATATACAATTTTCCCTAAGTAATAAATAAATACTATTATTTTAAGTTTTCTAAAAGAATAAAAATGAAAGAAAAAAATTTAGTAGTTGTTGTTGTCATTATTGATTCACTTTCTTTTCTCTCTTTTCAGTATTGAACACAGTTCTTGTGCCCATTAACTACTTGGGAGTTGAAAATTTTTAAGTGAATCAATAACATTTGCAGCTAAAATTGTTATGTGGGATGGTAGTGTATATTTTATATGGTTTTAGTTGGCATTAGATTACATAATACTTTATATGGTCAAAAAGAAAAATTGAAGATACATGTAAATGTGATTTCACTTTTCTTTGACAAAAAAGAAGATATGATTTCAATTTTAATTAAACAAATCAAATCTTTATATATCATATGTATGTATATAGGTATGATGTCGATTATTGCTTGTGGCTAGCTTCAAGTTCCCAATACATATATAATATTATATTTAACAGTGTAGATATTTCATATCATAAGTTCAAATATGGTCCTACCTCATTTTCGAGTGTGACATGTTCTTCTATAATCTGTTTATAGAATTTTGTCAAACCTAATCTTATATGATCATTCTATTACATGATTAAATGACTTTTACAGGAGATTATATGTTATAAACCAATTCTTTTGGTTCAATTTTCATTTTAATATCACTTAATCACAATTATCACTTAAATTTCAAATTCCCTTCAACACTAGCTTCGTTAAAAACCATAAATGGAGGTGTATGCCTATACATCCATGTTACATCACTAGTTTCGATTATGTGTTATTCCGTCAATATATTGATATTTATACAATTCTGTCAATGTATTGATGTTTATAATAATTATTTGTAAAGTTATTAATTCTACAGAAGAACAATATAAGAAAAATAATATTATATTTTCTAAGTATTAGACTATACTTATATTTTGAAATAGCAAGATAAGCTGCAAGATTGAACTTTTAACTTTTAAATTACAAGATTGAACTTATACCATAAATCAAATGAGTATTTAATTGTACATTCATATAATATATATAGTAGTATTCATTTATATGTTTTTTTATGTATTGTTTGAAATCGTAGAATGCATTATTACAATTTGTTATAAATTTTATATTTTAACAAGAAAATCATGTGCTTTACATAAAACTCAAGAAACAAGTTGTGTTTTTATACTTTGTAAATTGTGTCATGAGCTGTTATGACTTTTAACTTTTATATATTAGTGTTCTTTGTTTGTATTTTTGCTTAATTTTTATTTATTTAAGGATTTCATAACTATATATAGCTTCCAAAACAACTATTGTATTTTTATTTTGGTAAAGAAATCATATTGGTAATACTAATAACTGAGTGTACAAATAAATTGATTGGCAGTCTAATAAAGTTCAAGAAATTAGTACTACCACTACTATCTAGTTGTATTTTCAGCGTAATGAATTGTTATATATTTAGAAACACACACACACATATTAATTTGAAGATTTTTTTCTTTTTAAAATTCATTACTCACTGACTTTATTATTTGTTTTGGTCTACTGATTACTACTCTGATCTCATTTATTTGCAACTTAAAAAACTAATGACAAAAAGGTTTTAAAAATTTAACACTCAATTCATTTCAATACATGCCTTTACATCCATTTGTCGATTTATGATTTCTATCATATATTATTCTATCAACATATTCTTCATTATACAATTATTCTTTCTTCATTTATTATGTTAATTTTTGAAAGAGAGTACTTCATATATTATTTCATCCCTTTTTTAGCTAATAATACGAACTCACATGATGATACCATTTTTACAATATACGAATGCATTTTCTAAAAATTAATCTCCATGATGTCTCAACAAGATTTACATAATTATATTATTATTTATTCTTTAAATTTGAAATTATATTATACGAATAGAAATGGAAAGGTTTACCAATAGAACTTAGAAACGGAATAGCAACGGAAATTAGAGACGGAATAAATTTCATCGCTAATTTTCATCCCAAAATTGGTGATGTAATTTAGAGACAGATCAGTGACAGAAATTAACAACAGAATGTTCTCCGTAGCCAAACCGTCCCTAAAATCAACTAGTGATGGAAAAATTTTGTCGCTAATTTCCGTCCCTAATTCCGTCTTTAAAATTAGTGACAGAATTTAGAGACGAAAATTAGTGACGGAATGTTGTCCGTCTCTAAATAGTCCCTAAATTCATTTAGCGACGGAAAAATTCCGTCACTAATTTCCGTCTCTAATTCCGTCTCTAAAATTAGTGACGAAATTTAGATACGGATTAGAGACGGAAATTAGCGACGGAATTTTTTCCATCGCTAAATTGTCCCTAAATTCATTTAGCGACGGAAAAATTTCCGTCTCTAACCCGTCTCTAATTTCGTCTCTAAAATTAGTGACGGAATTTAGAGACAGATTAGAGACGGAAATTAGCGACATTCATTTAGCCACGGAAATTAGCGACGGAAAATTTCCGTCTCTAATCCGTCTCTAAAGTTAGTGACGGAATTAGAGACGGATTAGAGACGGAATAGCGACGGAATTTTTTCCGTCTCTAATTTCCGTCTCTAATTCTCTATTTTTTTGTAGTGTATGTCTTCTTCGTTAAAGGGTTTGAAGCCCACCACCTATCCACCCTTAACAACACATCACCGACCGTTGCACATCAGCATCGGCGATAGTCACTGCAACATCACTGACAAACAAATTATATAGAGTAAGTTAATTAAACAATTATTTTCCTTTTTACTATCTAAGTTGATGCTATAAGAACAATTATTTCAAAAAAAATTTTAAATGTTTTTTTGGTTATCAAATATGATTTATCAGAACAACTATCCAAACAGCTTTTTTTTGTTTTCAAAAAATTGTTTTCAAAAACAATTTTATAAAAATATTTTGGAAAAAAACAGAATATAAGAACAAAAAGCTCGCAATAATCATGATTTCAATTATGAGGCAATTTTACAAGGATATATTGTTGATCACATCATCCTGTCAATGATTGATTATATATTCTGTTATTGTATATATTAGAATTTAACAATCAAATATAAATTATTATATTATAATTATATTAATATGATAAGTTATAAATAGAAAGAAATTATTATATTATTATATCATAAAGAAATTATATTATATATTATAAAAACCAGTAAAACTGAGGTCCAAGCCAAATTGTTTTAATTTTAATAAAATTTAATTTTTCATGTCAAAAAGTATGCATGAAACCTTTCAAGAATAATTCCTTATGAGTTCCAAGCCAAATTGTTTAAATCAGTGATTAGTTTGAACTTCTAGAAGCCTAAATTCAAGTTATTTGAGTCATATATAGTTGTTATCTTGAACTTGAAAAATTCTTATCATTATTTTATCTTTTCTAATTTATTCTTTTTCAAACCTCAGATTATCTGTTACAAGCTACTCCAATAGTGTACCGCCCCATAGATGATATTTTGTAGTGAGAATGTGGTAATCTATTAGGTATGTCATATTTGGTATCCTCTTCTCGTTTTATTTGCAAGGGTGCAGGAATTACTCGGGTTTTTAATATAATTTTTTTTACCCAAGTTAATTAGATTAATGAAGTTAATTAATATGAGATTTTTTTTTTCTAAAATACTGTAATAACCATGAATGACTTGATTATTGTTGAGGGATAATAATAATGATAAATTAGAAAAAAAATTGATAAATATAAGAAATAGATATTATATTTACGACTAATACCAACTCTCTAAGTGCCCGTTTGGTTCACGGAATTGGAAGTAATGTAATGAAATGTAATACAATATAATGGAACGTAATGTAATGATGATTACATAATTTGTTTGGTTCATCATTAGGGAAAGATAATGCATATACATAAAAATGTTTGGTTGGATTACATTGAACATAAGAATATATGTGAATAATATAACAAGTGACAAAATTACTCTTTTTTACACATATAATAATGCATATGTTGGATTCATGATAATTTTTTTCATTCCGTGCAGTGTACACGTCGGGTTCATAATAATTTTTTAATATTTAATGGTAAAAATAATATACAGTGTATAGATTAGATTGATATTAATTTTTTAATATTTAATGATGAGAATATTATTTAATGACATATTTTAATATTTTTTAATGGTGGAATATAATTTTTTTTTTAAATTTTTGAGTGGGGGAATATTTTTTAAATTTCTATATTATTAATTTTTTTTAATATTTAATTGTGATAATTAAAATTATTTAATATTTCACTACATTTATAGGTGAGCACTTTGGTCAATTTTAAAAATTATAATATCAATAGTGTCATTTTTACTGAATTACAGGATGTCTGCATCCTCATTCATTAGTCCTAATAGTGTAATCCTGATTACATCAAATGATGTAATCAATATTACAAAATATAATCATCTTTACATTAATAAGTCTAACCAAACGTTGTAATCACGCTATTACATCAGGATTACATATAATCATCTCTCATATAATCGAACTAAACGGGCTATAATTAGATCCTATGTCAAGGACTAGAGGAGTATTTTATTAAAATAAAAAAAGTTAATTAAACTTTGTTATAAACTTCAGCAATTTATCAAAATTACTCACTCACACTGGAAAAGAAATGATGAAAAATTCCTTTTCGATATTAGTTACTAATGTTTCATTTAATTTGATAAATGATCTTGAATTAAAGATGAATGAATTTGACTCGTCAAAAAAAAAAGATGAATGAATAGGGAAAGTTGTCAAAAAATACCTTTAGGGTAAATTAATTGGCAAATGCTACCACGCGTGCAAACAATCTTCCGTTGTATATAAAATATCTTCCGTTGTGACCAACAGATCTTCCATAATAGCATTTATCAATTAATTTACCCTAAATGTATTTTTTAACAATTCTCCCGAATAAATATGACATTGTAATTAAATAGAATTAAGAGTACAATAAAAATATTTTCAAAATAAACTAGTTTAGAACCCGCACCATGTGCGGGCACAAAGCAAATAAATTATAGTCTTTGTGAAGAGACAAAAATCACATGGTAATAAAAAATAGATAGAGAGAGACCAAAATCTTAACATCTTCTTACTCAATAACCTTTTTTTACCCAAACAAATACCGAAAAAACAATTCGGAATGGGCCGCAATAAAGTGAGAATCCTATATAAATCTAGTTGAAATACTCAAATCCAAATTTACGCCTCAATGTTTAACAAATCCTTGATCGGCCTAATTAGGGATTTCTGAATGTTGTTAAATGATCACATCACCCCTCAAAGTCATCTCTTTTTTACCAAATCACCTCTCTCTGCTAATTCAATTCTCTCTTTATTCTGGTTTTTAGTTATGATTATTAGTGTATTAATTAAAAACCAATGAAATTTATTCCATGATTTAATATGTGATTCAAAAATGGAATAAGCACATCAATGTTCATTAATTCCCTTTAGAAGAACAGACAACTAATTTCTTTGTTTTGCATATAGGATCAAGTTAGAGAAATGGAACAAGTGAAATTCTCCAACCACCACTTGTAAAGTTTTTTTTGACGAAATAGAAGATAGAATCCATTCATTATATTCTTATATCTACATAATATCATGGTTGGACAAAAATATTTGTCGCGATTATCTATGATATAGATACAAATTTGAATAATTTTATTTCTACAAATATTACAGTTTGTTTTTCAAAAAAAATATTGTATATATATAGATAAAGATTTTTTTTTGTTTTATAAAAAAGAAAATCATGAAACAAACTAACTAATTTTTTTATCAAACAAAAAAATTATATATAAAGACAAAATATTAATTAAATACCCTTGAAATAATAAAAAATTGGCTACATCTAATTACCTTCAATTTTTCTTTTTAATTATAGGAGGGTATTCTAGTCCTTCAATAACATTCAAAAATTTCTAAGTAGGCCTTTTGGCCTCATTAATAATTTATTAAAAATATAGGCTTAAATTTAGATTTTGGTATTTCAATTGCATTTATATGTTAGATATGATTAGTTTTGATTATGTCAAATATTAAGAGAGCAAAAAGGTTTATTAGTCAAGCAAAGAAAGAGATAGATTGAAGATAATCTAATTGGGATATGGAGATTGAAGCCCTTAAAAGTGATACTAGATATTTCTATGGTCAAATGAAAAGGGAATTCAAGTTGGTACTGCGGCAATTGAGCACTATTTGGCCTGTTGCAGTCGGACACTGTAGCATACTGTAGCACTGTAGCAACCGAGTGATTTTGAAAATCACTCGAGTAATATTGAGAGTCAGAAAAATCACTCGAGTGATTTGATTTGGGAGGAAGTGATCTTCACATTTTTAGTCCCTATTTTTCATTCAACTTGAGCAAGGTCTAGTAATTCAATCATATCTCTCAAACTTTAACTCTAATTGAGATGAAACTAGTTGCATATGAAACTAGACTCCCAATGAGTCATTTTGACACTAGAAGCAACATCAAAGGAGCTCAGATGAAGGAGATACAAGTGTTGGAATTTAACATTAAAACTAGTGTCACTTTCCAGAATAGGTTCGGTATTTTGGACATAACTCTCAAACCATGGATCCAATTGAGCTGAAACCAGTGGCATATGAAACTAAAATTAAAGAGATTTATGTTGATATATAATATATTAAATTTTAAGTTACATCCAGGGAGTTATGCCTTCTATAAGTTGACCTATGTTTGCAAAAGAATTGAAAGTAGAATTAGTGATCTGAACATAGATCACTCGAGTGATAATGAAAATCACTCGAGTGATTTTCTAATTCTGAGAAATCACTTCCAGTGATCATGAAATCACTCGAGTGATATGACCATTTGTTAGAATCACTTCTAGTGAATTTAGAATCACTTCTAGTGATATTTTAATTTCTCACAATCACTTTCAGTGGAGTTCAAATCACTTCTAGTGGAGCTCAAATCACTTCCAATGAATTTCAGAATGCATAAAATCACTCCCAGTGATTTATAAATCACTCGAGTGACATCTTCAGTTTCCAATATCACTTCCAGTGAAATGCAAATCACTTCCAGTGAATTACCTACTTTCTTAAATCACTTCCAACGCAAGCCAAATCACTTCCAGTGAATACCAGTATGCCTTAGATCACTTCCAGTCAGGTGTTATCCAATGAAGTTATATGTTTGTTTTGGTATATCACTCCCAATAATCAGTCAATACACTTCCAGTGAATCAAATACCTTCCAGTAATCACTCAGTGCACTCTTCACTTAGTCAGAATCAGTTCCAGTGACAGTAAATTAGAATCACATCCAGAAATCAAGATCATTGCCGGTGAACCAATATTTACTCGAGTGATTTCCTAATTTCTTGAAATCACTTCCAGAGAAATTGTAATTCGCTCGAGTGAATTTTTGCTTTGTGAAAATCACTTCCAATGGATTGTATAATCACTCGAGTGATATTTAAAATATTATATAACGGCTATTTTCCTAAGTGTATTTACAAGTATTACGCACTACCGCTTACATGGAAAGCATCGGAACAACATTCAATGACAACTAATCATGGGGAGTAGCAATATTCAATGAACGAACCAACAAACATGCAAGCAGTAAGTAACATTGAATTATCTGTCAGAACACACGATCGGCGTACAACGGGAAAATATTTGAATGCTCCAACGGCTCTTAACACATCTTCTATATAAACTGAAGCATTCAACAAGAAGGCTTAGACACACAAGCGACAAAACACAAACATGCTGATATCATGAGTCATCCACCTCAAACACTCTCTGCTATTCTTTGTTTTCATATAATGTACATTTGAGAGTGTAATCATTTATATGGTATTTGAGTGAGTATTTTATCTACTCTATGAGAGAGTCTGTAAACACCTTCAATTGTATATCAAATCTTCATCTCAAGGTAAAGAGACCTTGAGAGGGTAGAATTTCCTTACGAGAGAAGCCGTAGAGAGAATTCATTGGAAGACTTTCTGCTCATAAGACTTACAAGGTGTAAGCAGTTGAGAACGTTACTGCTCATAAGACTTACATGGGTGTAAGCATGAGATAATGTTGTTACTCGTAAGACTTTCATAAGTAAGCAGGAGAGAAGGGTCGTTGGAATCACTATGCTCATAAGACCTACTATAAGGGGAGTATACCTTACAGAGAGTAAGAGGGAGTAACTCCGTAGTAGGCTTCACAAATGCTTGGCTAAACTTGTGGGTTGTAAAGGCTTCCTTGTGCCCAGATAAACAAGGACATAGTGGATTGAAAATCTTAGGAGGAGCCTGGGGATTTGACATAGGTCATCGTGGATTAGACGGAACTAGGATAAATCACAGTTTGCACATTCTCTTCCTTAAGCTCTTATATTTCCAGCATATACGATTTACATAATTGCTTGTGATTTTATACTTTCATACTTATTGCTTTAATAAGTTGCAGAAAGATTTTAAAAGATTATATTTTCTTGTCATACACCTAATTCACCTCCTTCTTGGGTGTCAGCTAGTTCTAACATTATATTCTCCCTGCAATAAATATGTCAATTGTGGACCAAAAGCTTATTCAAGAACTTTACATATTTCTATTGATTTATTATCTTTCAATTCAAGAGAAATTATTGATATAGGCTATAGTATATCAATTTTTTTGTAAGATTTTAAATTCCAATAATAAGTAAGAAGTTAAAAATTTATGCTAGTAAGGAGGTCTTAGGTTTTGTTTTGGTTAATTTATGAGAAATTTACAATATCCTTTCATGATTAAATTGTTTGTCGTTATATTTTAATTTCAAATAAATTTAATATTTAATATTTAAAATTATATTTTAAACATTTAGATTTTCAAATCCACATTGTTGGCGAAAAAAATTCTAGATCCAAACATTTATTAATTTCATTTAACTATACCTTCTCTCGTTTTTATTTTTAACTCATCATCATTATTCATAGAAATTAATAAAAATTTTAAAATTTATTGATTGTGTCTAATGCCTACAAATAAAATTAAATTTCCCAAAGTAGTTTGAGAATATATAGCTTTAGTCAAATAAGAGGAAAAAAATCTTCTATTGCGTTCATATTAAATATATATTTGAAAAAGTTTGTTGCTTTCCTACACCAACATTGAAGTAGAGTTAAAAATATTTATAAGAAATAAGTAATATAATACCTTATAATTATCAAAATTCTTCCTCCAAATAGCGTGTAGTAAGATATTAGTCTAAATTTTATAAATTCCTCTGCTCATCAAAAGATGATTGATGTGTGGAGCAAATTATAGAAATAGAAAATATAATATAAAGATTTGATATTTTTAAATTGGATACTTTTGCAAAAAAATAGAAGCATGAGTAGATTCCAAATTGATTTAAAAATAATTTGTAAAAGGAGAGAATTCTAAATTTAAAATATATAAAAATTTTGCAACTATAAAATCTTAAATAAAGTCTTTTATGAAATATAAATATTTTATATTTCTAAATTGGGTGACTCCTAAAAAAATAGGCATAAGCAAATTGACAACCTATTTAAAAAAAATTGAAACTGTCAATCTCAAATAAAATCTTTTAGATTCATTTAAAAATAATTTATAAAAGGAGGGAATTCCAAATTAAAAATGTATAAACTTTTTGTAACTATAAAATCTTAAATAAAGTCTTTTATTTCATGTTTCTAAATTGGAAAAATCTTAAAAAATAAGAGTCAGAAAATTCCAACCAATTTTTTTTAAAAAAAGTAAAATTTGAAATCATCAAGTCTCAAATAAAGTCTTTTAAGAACCCAATGCATTTAGCCTTTGTCAACGAATGCCATGCAGTAGTAGTGTCTATAATGGTGATTAGTGGTTATGTAAGAACCATGTATCTCAAGTAGTGGGGTCTATAAGGGTGATTAATGGGTCTGTAAGCACTTTACATCTCGACTAATAATGAAATTAGAATCACTCATGTGTCCCTTCAATCAAATTTTTGTGGTAATGTTACACCCTATAAACAAATGATGAATCAAAAGAGTAGGATATACATAAGAGAAGTTAACACCACAATCGGCGAGATCGTGCAAAACAATAAAGTAAGCAAAAGAAAATTTCTGAAACTAACCTCTGCATCACAGAGGATCGAAACTTTGATGTGGTTACTAACTCCATGATAGAGTACATAGAGAGGCTAATGGAGGACATGAGAAGGCTAATGGAGTGGGAGGTAGAGAAAATGGGAGGTGAAGACTGAGGTAAGAGGAATCCAATCAAAAAGTATGTTATAAAATATAAAAATAATTTTTAATTTCTAAAAATGATTAGTAGTGGGGAGGCTAATGGAGTTGGCGGCGTAGAATATGGGAGGTGAAAAGTGGGATGAGAGGAATCTACTTATAAAGTATTTTATGAAATATAAAAATAATTTTTAAAAATATTTTAAAACTACCTTTTCATTATCTCTTTATTCTTAATACATTTATTTTAAAAATATTTTATTTTACATCTCAATATTTCCAAATATTTTGTAATTTGTAACTATCTACCTATTATCTCTTTTTATTTTTTTAGCATATTTTTTTATCTTTATTTATTTGTTAGGATATTCTTACATGTAAGATGGCAGGAGGAGAGCATGCTAGATGATAGGAGGAGGGACTCTTAACACTCCTCCTTTTGTATAATCAATACATGAGAAAGTGGAAGATAATTGATATTTTTGCTTTTGGAGACTCGCCACTAGAGAGCAAACCTCTAGAGGGAGAAAAACTTTGGGCTTATTTGATTTTATTTTTAAAAATAGTTTTTTTGTTTTAAAAAACAAAACAAAACAAATTTTGTTTTTAAAAATTAAAAATAAAATAGTTTTTAGTTATTTTTTTATTTTTTTTAAGGCCGCCACCTGTTCACAATCATCAATATTGCACTATAGGTGACGACCACTGCCACGTCACCACTGACGACAGCCGTCACCATGTCACTTCAAAAATATATATTTTTTAAATAGCTATCCAAATAATTTTTTTTAATATTTTTAAAAATTATTTCAAAAAAATATTTTATAAAACTGTTCTGACAAAAAAAAAAAAAAGAATAGACTCAAGACCAATATATATCTTCCTTCTCCGGTCCTGCTGGAGAAACGGTTGCCTAAGTGTGAATCTATTCATCTTCTAGGTTTCCTCCTTTTTTAGTCTAATAAATCTTGCTACTCAATTATCTCTCTAGACTTCATCACTCTAAATCTAGCTTCTTACTGGCTATTGTTAATTAGTTGTTATCGCCATTCATGTTCTAAGTAGCTACTTTGTTCTCCCTTACTTTCCAGTGATTCTTTAGTTTCTTAGCCTATTTCATTTCCTAGTTTTGGGTTTTGTTAACAAACTCACAGTTGGGAACTTCAGACTTGATGACGACAAAGCATTGATTTTACCATGTCACTGCCTCTCTTTTTATGCAGAGTCTCGTTAGTTTCCTATGTACTTATCATTTGACATAGTTTAGGTCCATTCTCTTCCCTTTTCTATTATCCTTGATTGCACCTATTCTTCTGATACAACTCTTATCTTATTGCCATTTCCCTTATACGGCAGACATTGCTTCTCTCTTCAGTGGGGATAAGTCAGTTTTATATTTTCCCTCTTATTCATTTCTCTCCATTTTTTTATTCTTGATTTATCTTCTATTGGAATATAGCATGATCTACCTTTGTGGATTTGGCCAAAGCCCAATAACGATAATAATATTCCCCGATTATTTAGATTGGTATTACTAAATTGATACAATATGTTTTTTTGTTGAGGAATGGGTGTGTTGATTGAGCAAGGGTATGTGGAACGCTATATCCAGACACAAGGAGATCAGTTGTCGTCCATATAATAAATACATACTTAGAAAATTGATTACTCCTCTCATAACTTATTCTCTTCATCCTATATTTGTGGTGTATTTATTGTGTGCCTATAGTCCTATCCACTATTGTGATTTGATTAGCATGGATTGTTGGAGTATATTGGTTCAACCTTTGGTTGATTAAGGCCCGTGCCCCATACAAATTGGGGCTATTGTATAAATATGAATCAAAGAGAGAGTTTTTTTTCCTTTATAGTTCATAAGGTATATTTATTCTCATATAACCCTACCTTGAAGGGTTAATACTATATAAAGGATGTGTGATTGATAGAATAAGAGTCTGAATACAATACACACAATCCTCCATCTAAAAGAATTCTCTAATAAGAATGTTCTCTTCTCTTCCTCTTTGGTGTATTTGTTGTGTAATGTGATTGGGGTTCGCATCATTGGTGCTCTGATTTCGTGTGGGCATTTCAGCGAGTCAGCTGGATTTCAGCACTACTAGAAAAAAATGCCTTTTAAACTGGTTGAAATTGGCTTTTTAGATTGAGTTTAGATCCAGTTATGAAAAAATATCAGTTTAGAAAGTATTTCCTTATTAAGACTAGACCTACAACCAATTTTAAAAGTTACTTTTTAAGACCAGTTTGTTAAATGACCATCATAAGAAGTTTCAATTTATAATAAAAAAATGTCTACTCTTTAGACTAGGTAATTTCATACCCGGTCTAAAAAAGTGGGCAATTCTTTTTTAGAAAATGTACATTTTATTTTGTTTAAAAGAAACCTTATTGGATATTATTATATCTAAAAGCTATATCATGTTATACAAATTCTACAAGCAACCCAAACAATACAAATGCAATTAATATAATATAATTCTGACTAATAACCATGAATCTAAGTCCTATATTATTAGATGATTATTGAATCTTAACTTCGGCATCTATTCTTTCAAGGTTTACTTTTTTTGCTTGCATTTTCTCCACCTCCAAAGGAATTATATGATTTTTTAGTGTTGGATTTAGTAGATGCAATTTTAGGCCCGATTTTATCATGTTGCTTATGCATGATTCATACTGTGAGCATCCCTACAGTTGAATATAGCTACCCATGGATTGGGTGCTAGGTTACTATACTTATGTATTTTGATTCTTCTGGACCTCAAATATGAAACACAGCTCTGATATACCCTAATCTCAGGTGATAAAGGAGAAGATTCTTATTTAATAAAGTTGAGAACTATAGAGTTAATATACAAGTATGAAAACTAGATTTTATGTGTGAATATGATCTCGTGGTGAGGTCTTCATTAAGAAGGAAACCAAATTGAAGGCCAATAACAAGGAAGTAACTGACTGGGTGGAAATACTAGTGACGAGATGAGGATTAATAACTCTAAATTGGAGGATGAAAAACATTGGCTGGATGATCATCACTTGAAAGGATAAATTTGTTGGATTGGGTGGTAATCCACACTACTACAAAAAACACCATAAATTATGCTTATTTTTATAAATATTATGTCGTTTGGAAAGTGTCACATCTTTCAACATCATAAAAGCAACCTATGGTGCTTCTTGAATTTTTGAAAACGCCAGTGCTTTTTATTTTATCTTTTGTTTTAAATATACCTACTACTGCGCTTTTGTGGGGAAGCGTCATATGAAGTATGGGATATAGGAGGTTATATACCTCCTATGGCACTTCCAATTGAAGTGCCATAGGAGGTCTATAGACCTCCTATGTCGCTTCCCCAGGGAAACGGCATAAGAGGTGGTAATTTTTTTTGTTTTCCGTAATTATATCCTTTTCCTGAACCCATGCTAATTCAAATCCACAGCAATTTACAATACAATCGACTATAAAAAAGAAAACCAAATCAGAATTAAATAACACATAACTAGTTCATAACATGAGTACTAAATGTATCTAATTACAATGCAATTGTATGTACAACTAAAAACAATTGTATATATCATATCATTAACATTAATTTCTCTGTCTATTTCAATCTCAACATTCTCTCTTCGCTCTCTCTCCATGGTTGTTGCAGCGATGTTAGTATGCTCTCTCTCTCTCTCTCTATAAATCACATACTCTTCTAATCTACTCACATCTTAAGGCTTTTCTCACTTTCTATGGCTCTGTATCATTCTATCGTCACTAGAAGGATTTCATTTTCCTTCCCTTTTTCTTTTCCTTCCTCATACGCTATATCTTTCCCTTTTTTTATTGTTTCTTCAAATCATTTGACCATTTAATCAAGAACTCCAACACGTTATTAAATACCATTCATAAGAACTCCAGTATTTAAGTTGCTCAAACATGAGCCATACACATTTTACACATATAAGATTTAGATTCACGACAAATTTTAAGTAAAAGAACGTGGACCAAATGTTAGGAAAAAAAACCACTTACAGGCAAGGATACTTATGTAGGAAACATAAGTAGAAAACAACACGTAGGACATAAAGCTTTATACTGCAACCAAAATGATGACCAAATGTTGAAGAAATGTGTAGAGGAGGAGACAAGAATAAATAAAAAGTGGGGGGGACAAAGGAAGCTTCTTCTTGCCACCGTCAAATAGAATGGAAACAATCGATAAGGAAAAGTTGTGGACTAATCAAAGGGACCAAATGAAAGCTCTGTGAAATAAGGAGATGGAGGGCACGGGAGAAGATGAAAAAAATTCAAAAAATGGCTCTCCCGTGTCTCCAAATGAATTTATAATACCTTGTAAAGCAAGTGTCATACAAGGCCATTTTTTTCTTTAAAAAAAGGGCAGTGCATGACTGCAAGTAGGGGAAAAGACCAATTTTTAAAAAATAAAAAAAATGAAAAGGAACCTTAGATTTTAGAGAGATGAAGCATTAAAAAAAATATGTTCGGTTTCTTTTAAAAAAATAGAAAATATTTGACATTGGTCTACACTTTAACATAAAGCGCCGCCTAAGGTTTTTGCACGGTGCTTTATGTTTAAACCTTAGGCGATGCTTTATGTTAAAGCACCGCCTAAGGTTTCACCAATAAACCTTAGGCAGGGCTTTATGTTAAAGCGTCGCCTAAGGTTTATTTAAACTTAGGCTGCAATTTAAGATAAAGCGCTGCCCAAAGTCAAATATTTTCTATTTTTTAATGTGTTTTTCAAAAGCAATCGAACATGCTTTTTTTTAATGCTTCATCTCTCTAGATTTCCTAATAAGGCCAATTAATTTGGTTTTAGGAATAAAAAATTTTATTGTATTTTTTAGATAAACTGTTTGTTTACATCTCTTCAAACATTATAAAACAATATATAAAAAAGTTGGGATTTAGATTTATATATACTTAATATACTTTTTTTGTTTTTACTTTGTTTAATTTTACTTCATAATTAAAAGTCAATTTTAAATTATATCTTTGAAGATAATTATCATATATAATTAATCCAAAATCAATATGGTTTTTTATTTTTGGTTGCATCATATCATAATTTGAAACATTAAACTTTGACTCACAAACGACCTATTGGTAATGTATTATGAAATAATGTAAAACTTGAGAATAAATAGATGAGGCTAAATCAGATAAAGTGATGTGCTTAAAAAGAAGACAAAAATTTAAACATGACCAATAAATTAAATATACACAATATAACTAAAATAAAAAAAATAATGTTAAAACCTTGGAAGGCACTTCCCTGAGGAAGCATCATCCAAGGTTTAATACCAGCTATGACTCTTTGCTACAAAGCGTCATAGCTGGCTCTATTTTTTTCAAAAAAAGAAAGTCTTGTATTACGCTTTTTAAAAAAAGTGTCATACAAAGCTAACACTAAGCTATGACGCTTATAATAGGAAGCGCCATAGCTTCTAATATTTTTTTAAAAAAAGAAAAAATTATCTATGACGTTTCTTTGAAGAAGTGTCATTAGAGGTGCGCCACTAAAAGCATCATTTGTAGTAGTGCCAGTTCAACAAATTTTTTCTTTCAAGCATTGATCACCCGACCCGGCCTACATTTTTCATCGTCGAATTGAGATGTCTTAATGATTAACCCTTCACTAGTAACTTCACTTGGTCGGGTAGCTCCTTATTATCGGCCTTCACTTTGATTCTCATCTCAACCAAAACCTTATCACATAACCATATTTAACCATGCAAAATGGAATTCTCAAGTTTGTATATCAACAAAAATTAAACTCAGCTTAATTAAATAAGATACTCTACCTTTATCACTTAAAATTAAGGTATAGTTCCTTCTTAAGTCTAAAAACATGATCAGGCTTGGTTACATCTTTAAAGCTAGGTGGTTGCTCTACATAAAATTCTTCCATAGTATAACCATTTAGGAAATCACTCTTGACATCCATTTAACAGAGTTTGAATCCTTTGATCCAAGAAAAGGCTAAAAGTACCCGTATGGCCTCCAGTCTAGCTACAGGAGCATATGTTTCAACATAATCAATTCCTTCTTCTTGATTATAGCCTTTGGCTACCAATCTTTCCTTGTTTATGATAATGACTGTGGTTTCATCAAATTTTTTCTTGAATACCCATTTAGTGACAATGACTCGATGGTCTTTAGGCTGGGCCACTAAATCCCAAACTTGATTTCCTTCAAATTGGTTTAATTCTTCTTGCATTGCTAACGCCCAATCATTGCCTGATAGGACTTCTTCAATGCTTGAAGGTTCAATCCCAGAGATGAATGCAAAAAAACTAACTTCATTTAGAACTGTAGTCCTAGTTTTTACTCCTTCCCTGACATCACCAATGACTTGGTCTATAGGATGACTTTAATGTATTTCCAAGCTCTAGGTTGGGTTTGATCGTGATCATAGTCAGAATTTTCTTCTTTCATTTCATCTTGAGGTGTGAAGATATTTAGATTGACTTGGTCACTTTCTTTATGAACTATTTCATGTTCTTCTTCACTAGGTTTGGCTAGAGGCTTACTTTTAACAAACACAACATATATAGATTCTTCAATGATACAAGTATGTTTATTAAAGACTCTATATACTTTACTTCTATTAGAATAGCCAAGAAACAAACCTTGATCAACTTTAGGATTGAATTTACCAAGGTTATCTTTACCGTTGTTGTGGATGAAACATTTGCATCAGAATATGTGTAGATGAGCAAGGTTTGGTTTCCTTCCTTTATAGAGCTAGTAGGGTGTATTTTTAAGTATTGTTTTGATGTAGGCTTTATTTGATATGTAACATGTTGTGCTCATAGCATCTGCCTAGAAAATTTGAGACATATCCTTCTCATTGAGCGTCGCTCTTGCCATGTTAGTCAGGATTTTATTCTTCCTTTCAACTACACCATTTTTTGAGGAGTCCTTGAGGTAGAGAAGTTGTGATCAATTCCATTGGCATCACATAATTCTCCACATGCTCGATTCTTAAACTCTCCTTCATGATCAATCCTAATAGACACAATAGGCACACCTTTCTCATCTAAAGACCAAAATCCAATATTAGCATCCATAGCTTATTATGGAGTTATAAAAGAAATATGGGAGATAACCTACAACAAGTTCAAAGTTGCTTTATTCAAATGTAAGTGGGTTAGCAATACTACTATGGTAATAGATTAACAATTTGGATTTGTCTCAGTCGATCTTCAAAGAGTTGGTTATAGAGATGAGCCCTTCATTCTAGCAAGCCAGGAGAAGCAAGTATTTTATGTCACAGATCCTGCAAATAAAAATATGTTCATTGTACTTCAAAGTAAAAAACAAAAGTATGGTGATCCAACCTTCAACCTTGACGACACACCACCTTTCACAACAAATTCACTTAGAGCAAGTGAAGTAGAATTGATAGATGATGAAGAATATGCTGCAAGAAATGATCATTGTAAAGGAATATGGGAAACAATATAGAGTAATACATTTACTTAGAAAATTGTATTGTATGCTTAAAGTATAAAATAGTATTATGTGCATTTTTTCCTTAATCCTAGTTAGTTTTTTCAATTACTTGGAACTTTTTTACCTCTTTGACAGTGATTTTTGTATAAACAGGAATATGGACAATTCTAATGACTCACAAAGTGATAGGGAGCATTAAATGGAAAGAGGTCAACCCGTTGAAAGAAGAATTAGAGGTGTCATAAAGATGCCTGCATTGGCTGCACGTCATCAACATTAACAGGATAGGCTGCATGTGAACTTCGATGCCAACACGAATACACTTAGTCCTGAAGAAGACCATTTCATTAGTTATCTAGGCTATTTGGGTCAAAGCAAAGTTCGCATCATCTATGATGATAAGAGGCGGGTTTCCCCGAAGACAAAAGCTATGATTTGGCAATAAATTTTGGTACGTAAGTTTTGACACATCTACATTTGGATCTTTATTCCTATTGCTTAAAATATAATTTCCTTTATTCCTCCAACAAACGTTCAATATCCCAGAAACCACAGAGATGTACAAGCAATGGATGGGGGAGGTGCGTCTGCGATGAAAAGATTTCTAAAACAAGCTCACACAAAGGTATATTCGAGGGGAGCTGAGGGGTCAAGACCTATGTCAACATTATTCATTCTTGCCTCCAGAGGATTGAGGTTATTCGAGGCATAACAGGAAGATCCTGAATTTTTGGTCTTTCATCATAGTATATAACTTTTTATTTCAATATACTTGACAGCATTGACTCATTTTTCATTGTTTTCCTTTCAAAGGAAGTAAGTGCAGCAAATACTGAGAGGCAAGCAGCAAATCAGTATCAACATTACATGTCTCGTGGTGGTTATCAAAAGCTTGAGCGGAGGATGATAGAAGAAGAGTTGGAGAAAATGAAGGAAGTAGCTAAATCAGATCCTAGCACTATTGTGTAGACCCCAGCTCCTCCTCCGCATCACAAGAAATAGAAAGCAATGAGGATTAAGGGTGGAAAGTTCATAAATCCTGTTGTTGCTGAGATTGCCGTGAGAATTGTAAGTAGTTAAAGTATAAGTATATAATTTTGACATTTTTTTGTATTGCTTAGTGTTTAATTTTCATTTACAATAAATTGTATGCTATAGGATGAACTTGAAGAGAAGAGCAGCCAAGGTTCGTTCACTCCTAGTGGACGGATGGACATATTGGCAACAGAGATTGGGAAGGCTGATAACCCCAATCGAGTTCGAGTGGAGGTAAAGGGAGTTAGTGTAGCGAAGTTTTTTGGACGAGCCTCATATAATTCATCACAATCTGTTTAACATATAGATAGAGGTTAAACTTCGTGACAAGCTTCGAGAAAAGCTGTTGGCAGAGCCATATGGTGAAATGAAATCTATGTTTGACTCGTAGATGCAAAGTGATGGGCATAGAACCTAGGAATCCTCGTCCTTCCCCAGCACCAAAGGAAGTTACCACCTACCGGAAGAACCCCTTAGCCAGCCTTCTCCCATTCTGGAACTACTTGGCCAGCCTTCTCCTACTCTGGAGCCGGGAGAACCTTGAGTCCTCTATTTGGATGCCCCACTACTTCATGTTGTTGCCGATGCTCTCATTCACATACAAGCTACCACCCACCATCATAATCAAATTCCATACCATTTATTACGGTGACAATCATATGTGTTCGAGAGGGGGAAGAAGGTACAACTATCCCTATACCTAACAAAAAGGTTGTCACGTTGGGTCAAGCGATAGGATTTTTCATCTTTTGGCCTAAAAATCTTATTGGCATGTCCGTAACCCCTCTGATGGTAGGAACTACCTTCATATTACTTGATATATGATGGCATCCTACTAATAATCAGTTTTTTATGTTATGATAATAGGATGAGCAAGATGCAGTGAAATGGCCCCTCTTAGCACTACTGCAACAGATTTATAAAGGCGTTCATCAGATTGACTTGCAGATGCCTCCAGGGATTGTAGGCCAACAATTGACGTATCCCTTCACGATTGATAATAAAGATCTCAAGGAGTTTATACATTTGGAGGACATAGATGCAGGATGGGTAAAACTTGTCATACGCACTACTACAGAATAGGGATTTAACGTCACATAAAGACATCCATTCTTTAAAAAGGGAAGTAAAAACTGGACGCAGTGGCATTTGTGTAAATAAAGAGAAACTTTTTCCTCTTTAGGCATCCTAAAAATCATAAAGAACGTGTAAAGAGATCTTTAGGCGTCCCTTCTCAAGAAGGGACGCCTAAAGATCAGCCTTTAGGCGTCCCTTCTCAAGAAGGGACGCCTAAAGATCAGCCTTTAGGCGTCCCTTCTCAAGAAGGGACGCCTAAAGGCTGCATGCCAGCCACGTGGCTGGCATGCAGCCTAAAGTATACCTTTAGGCGTCCCTTCTCCTAGAAGGGAGGCCTAAAGCTTCTTTCCCTCCACTTCTCTTCATTTCCCTCCATTATATTCCAGCATTTTCGTTCTCTCTTCCTCCCTCTCTCAAAAAACCAACGCTGCAGAAACTTAGCCTCCATAGCAGCATTTTTGTTCAATCCCCTTCCTCCCAAGATTGTTAAGGCGCCATCCCCCTCCTCGATTTCTCTCTCGCGTCCTACCCATCTGTCCACCACAAGGCCAGCAGCGTCAGTCCGTCCTCAGCTCCAAGGTACAGCGGCGCCCCTCCCTTTATCACCACAAGGCCAGCATCAGCGTCCTCAGTTCGTCCACCAAAGGTTTTTTTTTGTTTTTTTGTATAGTTATTGCATTGTTTTTTATGCGGTTATTTAAGTATCTGAAATGTCACTTATGTGTTCGTACGTGCCTTATAGATTTTTGCTTCTCCTATTACATTTAGAAAAGACATATAATATTTATAATATATGATATTTATTGCTATACTTGTGTTAGCAGCTGGTTACATCTAAACAAAGAAAGACACTTGTGTATTTTTATGGCTTTTGCACATGACATATAGATATGTAGATAATTATAAAATATTTTATAAGTGAAAAATATGTTGGAATTTGTTGAAAAGTGACTATTAAAAAATTATAAAACTCGTTACTTGTTTAGCTCCGAAGTATATATGTAATAGAATGAAAAACGAATGAGATTAAAAGGTAATAATTAATTATTTCAAATGTGAAATGCCATATATGTCTGGAAATAAAAATATTTTTGAGAAATAATGGTTGTGTCATAATAACAGTAATATATAAGTATAAATTTTTTAACATGTCCTTTTGAATTTTTTAGTTTAATGATGAAAAATTAGTGGATTGTATTTTTTATGTTTAAAATAGTTATAACAGGAAATCCTATTGTTGTCAATTATTCTAAACTTTAGCGTTATTGAGAATGGCTTAAGTTAAAAATGGATCATAGTTGGATGAATGCTTTGAGAACTAGTAAGAATATGAGAATGGGGTGGAAGAGTTTATTGAATTTGCTAGAAGGAATGCTCTAACAAAAAATGGGAAGTATTTTTATCCTTGTGTGAATTGTTTAAACGATAGTCGACAGGATGTTGATGATATAAGGGATCACCTACTTTGTGATGGAATAAATCTTCGATACACAAGGTGGATATGGCATGGTGAGGAAGTAACTGATTGTCCGTCGCACAAGAAGGAAGGAGTGGATGTTATAGAGCAAGATAGAATGGAGAAAATGATTCACGATGTCGAGGTTGAATCCTTCGCCAGGCACATGAATTTGACAGCCTGCGGAGTGATGCGGAGACACCATTATACCCTGGGAGTAAGTACACACGACTGACGGGAACATTGCATTTGGTGAACTTAAAGGAAACTTGTGGATGGACCGATAGTAGTTTTACATTACTATTAGAATTATTGTGTGATATGTTTCCAGAAGATAATGTACTTCCAAATCGTATGTATGAGGCAAAGAAAATCTTGTCTACGATGGGTATGGAGTACAAAAAGATACATGCTTGCCCTAATGACTGTGTATTGTACAGAAAGAAGTATACAGGTCTTAGTGAGTGTCCTAATTGTAAAATGTCACGATATAAAGTGAAGAAAGACGGTGGTTGTAGAGAAGGGACAACAAGTAAAAGGCAACCTTCGAAGGTGTTATGGTATCTTCCAATAATACCACGGTTTAAGCGTTTGTTTGCGACCGCAACAAAAGCGAAGAAGTTGAGATGGCATTCTGATGAGAGAATTTATGACAAAAAATATCTTCGGCACCCGGCCGACTCTCCACAGTGGAAGAAGATAGATGAAATGTTCCCTCAATTTGGCAGCGAGCCGAGAAACCTTCGGCTTGGACTTTGTACATATGGAATAAATCCGTATGGAACTCTTACTAGTACACATAGTTCGTGGCCAGTTCTCCTTGTAATATACAACTTACTTCCCTGGTTATGTATGAAGCGCAAATACGTTATGCTTTCTATGATTATCTCTGGACCAAAACAGCCAGGGAATGACATCGATGTGTATTTGGCTCCTTTGATTGAGGACTTGAAGAAGTTGTGGGAGGAAGGTGTGGATATGTTTTATGCTTATAAGAAAGAATCTTTCAAGTTGCGTGCAATGATTTTTACCATGATAAACGACTTCCCCGCATACGGAAATTTGTCAAGGTATAGTGTGAAGGGTCATAAAGCATGCCCAATCTGTGAAGGAGAAACACACTTTCGACAACTTAAGCATTGCAAAACAACAGTGTACCTTGGCCACAGGAGGTTTCTTCATCGATTCCACCCATATCGTAGGCTAAGAAAGCGTTTTGATGGCTTACCAGAACATGGAGTTGCACCAAGGGCATTAACCGGGAAGGAAGTTTATAGTCTGGTAGAACGTGTCAATGTGACCTTTGGTAAAAATCAAAGGACTACGGGTGAGAAGAACATATGGAAGAAGAGGTCAATTTTATTTGATCTTTCGTATTGGCATTGTCTTGATGTAAGACACAATATTGATGTGATGCATGTGGAGAAAAACGTGTGTGACAGCCTTGTAAGTACGCTTTTGCACATCCCAGGGAAGACCAAGCATGGAATGAGCATGAGACTTGACCTTATTGATATGAGAATCAGAGATGGATTGCATCCACAACTAAGAGATGATGGTAGGAGGGCATATATGGAGCCAGCTGCGCATACGCTATCAAAAGCGGAGAAAAGAAGTTTGTGTGGGTGTCTGCATGAAATTAAGGTCCCACAGGGCTACTCTTCTAATGTTAGTAGTTGTGTGTCAATGGACGATTTGAAGTTAGTGGGAATGAAGTCCCATGACTATCACATGTTAATGCAACAATTGTTACCAGTAGCCATTAGAGGCATTATGAAAGATGAAGTGCGAACTACTATAACCAGATTGTGTGTTTTCTTTAATGCTATCTGTAACAAAGTCATCGACACTGAGAAGTTGGATGAACTAGAAAATGAGGGTTATATAATTCTGTCCCAACTAGAGATGCATTTTCCTCCATCATTTTTTGATATAATGGTGCATTTGGTAGTTCATTTAGTAAGGGAGGTAAGGCTTTGCGGTCCAGTTTACTTGAGGTAGATGTACCCTTTCGAGTGATACATAAAGATCTTAAAAGGGTATTCTAAAAATCCTTATCGACCTGAAGCCTCAATAGTTGAGCGATATGTAGTTGAAGAGGCTATGGACTTTTGTAAAGATTATCTATCTGGTAAAAAGGAGCAGTCTCGTCATGAAGAGGGGAGAAGCAAGGAAACACGAGGACTTAAAGTGAAGACTGCGGATCGTGAAGAGGTGTTGCAAGCACACTTGTATATCTTAAATAATATGGAAGAAGTTCAGCCATACATAGATGAGCACAAAAAGACTTTGAAGAACTTGAATCCAAAGAAGAGTGACATGCAAATAGCTATTGAGCAAAACAAGACATTTGTTAAGTGGTTTGAGGAGAAGGTTTCGCATGAGATCGGTGTGTCTGAGACAATCAACTGGCTAGCTTGGGGGCCTTCATTTCAGGTTGTTACTTGGACTAGTTATGACATAAATGGGTATTCTTTCTACACAAAAGAGCAAGATGACAAAAGTACCATGCAAAATAGTGGGGTGATGGTTGAAGCTGAAGCTATGCACTTTTCCAGTTCGAAAGACAAAAACCCCATATGTGCATCAATGGCTTATTATGGAGTTATAGAAGAAATATGGGACATGACCTACAACAAGTTCAAAGTTGCTTTGTTCAAATGTAAGTGGGTTAGCAATGCTGCTGTGGTAATAGATCCAATATTTGGATTTGTCTTAGTCGATCTTCGAAGAGTTGGTTATAGAGATGAGCCCTTCATTCTAGCAAGCCAGGCGAAGCAAGTGTTTTATGTCACAGATCCTGCAAATAAAAATATGTCCATTGTACTTCAAAGAAAAAAACAAAAGTATGGTGATCCAACCTTCAACCTTGACGACACACCACCTTTGACAATAAATCCACCTATAGGAAGTGAGGTCGAGTTGGTAGATGATGAAGATTATTCTGCAAGAAATGATCATTGTGAAGGAATATGGGAAACAGTATGAAGTAAGACCTTTAACTATTTAAAACTGTATTATGTCCTATGTGCTTTTTTCCCTTAATGTAGTTTATACATATACCTGCAATCTACTTACCTCTCTGACAATGAATTTTTTGTGTCCAGGAATATGTCAAGTTCTAGTGACTCAGGGAGCGATAGCGAGCAGCATAATGGAAGGCAAGAAGAGCCATCTGCTCCGAGAAGAACAAGGGGTGCCACGAAGATGATTGTATTGGCAAAGCGCCACTACAATGAACAGGAGAGGGTTCACATAGAGTTTGATGCCAACATGAATCCAGAGGGTCCTGAGGAAGACCACTTCATTAGTTATCTTGGTTTTTTGGGTCGAAGCAAAGTCCGAATCATATATGATAGTTGGAGGCAGGTTCCTAAAAAGACGAAAGCCATGATATGTCAACAGATTTTGGTACATAACTTTCGATACATTTTATGTATTTAGATCTTTCTTCTTATTCAAGTTTAATTGTCTCCGTTTTTACAGCAAACGTTCGATGTTCCTGACACCACAAACATGTACAACCACTGGATGAGAGAGGTTCGTTTGCGCTAGAAGGATTTTAAAAATAAGCTCTCCAAGAAGTACCTTAGAGGTGACAAGAGACATCTGGATCATTGTTAGGAATATTCATATCTATCTCCAGAGGACTGGAGGTTGTTTGTAGCAAAACGACAAGCTCCTGAATTTTTGATAAATTTTTTGTCTTCAGTATGAAAATTTTTAATTTCAATATAGTTAATGCACTAATGACTTGTTTTTCCCTTAAACAGGAATTAAGTGCGGCGAACACACAAAGGCAAGAAGCAAATCAGTACCAGCATTGCATGTCTCGGGGTGGCTACAGGAAGCTGGAGCGGACGATGATGGCAGAAGAGCTGGAAAAAATGAAGGAATATGTGAAATCGTATCCTTCCGTTGTTGTACAATCGCCAGCTCCTCTTCTACGTCACAAAAAATGGAAAGTAGGGAGGATTAAGGGTGGTAAATATATAAATCCGACTATTGCTGAGGTTGCCTCAAGGATTGTAAGTAGTAATAGCATAAGTAATTAATTGTGAAATTCTTTCACATTTCTAGCATTTAGTTTTCGTTCATAACGAATTGTATGCTACAGGACGAACTCGAAGAGAAGAGTAGCCAAGGTTCGTTTACTCCAAGTGGACGGATGGACATATTGGCAACGGCGATTGGGAAGGCTGAATACCCCGGCCGTGTTAGAGGGGAGCCGAGGGGAGTTGGTATTATGAAGTATTTTGGTAAAGCCTCGATATATTCTTCACAAGCTGAACCCAGTCAACAGTTTGTGGCTAAGCTTCGTGATCAAATCCGAGAAGAGCTTCAAGATGAGCTAATGACACAACTACGTGGTGAAATGAAATTGTGGTTTGATTTTCATCACATGGAGGCTACTAAGGTTATAAACCAGGAATCCCCGGCCTTCCCCAGCACTAAAGGAAGTTACCACTCACCGGACGAATCCCTTGTACAGCCTTCCCACACTTCGCAACTCGTTGCCGAGGCTTTCCACAATCCAGAACCCCTTGTCCACCCTTCCCACACTCCAGAACTTATTGCCACTCCTTTCCATAGTCTTGTCCAGCCTTCCCATAGTACAGAACCCTGTGGCCAACCTTCTCACATAACAGAACTACTGGGCCAGCCTTCTGCCACTCAGGAGTCGGGCGAATCGTGTATCCTCTATTTGGATGCCCCCATGATTTGTGTTGTAGCCGATGCTCTCGTTTACACACAAGCTACCACCCACCATCATAATCAAATTCCACAGTATTTACGTAGGGTGACAGTGACACGTGTTCATGAGGGGGAAGAAGGTGCAGCCATCCCTATCCCTGACGTTGAGATTGCCACGCTGGGTCAGGCAATTGGAGCTTTCATCCTTTGGCCTCAATATCTTATTGGCACATTGGCAACCCCACCAATGGTAGGAATTATATTCATATCACTTGACATTTATTGGCATCATTGTAATATAATTGGTTTTGTTTTCTATGGTTATAGGAGGAGCAACATGCGCTGAAATGGCCCTTTCTAGTACGGCTGCAAAAGGTTTACAAAGGTATTCCCCAAGTTAACTTCAATATGCCTCCAGGGATTGTGGGTACAGAATTGACGTATCCCTACACGATCGACAATAAAGATCTTAAGGAGTTTTTGCATTTGGAGGAGATAGATGCAGGATGGGTCAAACTTGCCATTTGGTTAGTTTTTCTTTTCTAAGTTCAAGATTTCATAAGTTCAATAATTCATTAGTCATTTTATTTCTATTTTAGGTCCTTCTACCATATGTGCATTGATATGGAAATACCAAATTTATACGGATTCTTGTGTCCGGAAAATACGACATCGGATAAAAATGATGTTGCAAAAAGGACGCATTATGTGGGCTTCACAATGGCAGTGACCAAATTGCGATGTTATCTAGCGCCAATTGTTCAAGGGTATGTAGTAAAAAAAATTTTGATGCTTCAGTGCTAATAATTTTCTTCTAATCTAAACTTCATTTTAATCTGTGTATTGTTGTAGTTACCATTGGATCCTGTGTGTTATTTGCCCACGCCTCAATGAAATCTATTGGTTTGATTCCTTGACAAAAAAGCCCGACAATGACACAAAATCCGTCTTCAACACGTTAGTTATTTCTTTTTTATTAATTAAAGAAATGCTTGATTTAAATAAATTGTTCTAACTTAAAATGTTTTACATTTTAATGGTAGTGCGACCCAAACATATAGAATGCTTGGCGGGTCACGTGAGGGTAGAGTTGTTCGCAAGCCAAAGTGGTTCTATCCCAAAGTATGTGGTTCCAATATAATTTAAGTTCTTTTATTTAGGGTTGTTTTAGAAATGATGTATGTTAATGATTTTAACCAATTGCTTTTGATTTATAGTGCCCTCAACAGCCAGGTGGTACTGAATGTAGCTATTATGTTCTTCTTTACATGTATAATATCATTCAAAGTGGCGTTATAAGTGATTTTCAACAGGTAATCAAATGATAATATTTTGGGTGTATCTTAATTGAATTGCTAAACAATCCTTTAATTTTATTGATTTCATATAATCATATTTTCTAATTTGCAGATCTTTGATAATGATGCTGCTTGCTTATATGAAGACATTAATTTGATCAAAGACTTGTTGGCTGGGAGGATTCTTCAACACGTTGATTTGTAGAAGTTTATTGTTTCCTGTACATTTACTTAGTAGTTGTTTATTAGTGGACAACATTTCTGTTAACACTATATAGTGCATGAATGTTTCATTAGAGCTGGATGTTGTGTTTTGTTAATTATATACTGCGTGCTGTATATTTCCTTTTTGTGTAATAAGGAGACTATGTTGCTGTTTGCTTTCAGAATGGCAAAAAACAATACAAATAGCACCATATGGGTAAAAAAAAACCTTTAGGCGTCCCTTACGCTAAAAGGGACGCCTAAAGTCCCTAATTTGAAAAAAAAATTCTAAACGGGGACTTTAGGCGTCCCTTTTGGTAAAAGGGACGCATAAAGTATATACTTTAGGCGTCCCTTTTACCAAAAGGGACACCTAAACCTTGCACTTTCCTCGTCCCTTTACAAAGGACGTCTAAAGTTCAAATTTACTATGTCGCTGACATACGCGTCCCCCCATAAGAGGACGTTAAAAGTCCCAAATAAGGGACGTTAAAAGTGTTTTTTCTAGTAGTGACGGTTACTTTTTATTTCCTTTAATTAATTTAGTGGTTTTTTGGTTTCATATGTTCAATAGTTCATTTATCATTTGATTTCTATTTTAAGTCCTTTAACCACATATGCATCAATATGGGAAGGGAGAATTTATACGGATTCTTATGTCTGGAAAATATGACAAGGGATAGCAATGATGCGCAAAAAAGAATGCATTATATGGGCTACACAATGGGAGAGACCAAACTTCATTGTTATCCAACACCAATTATTCAAGGGTACATACTTTAATTTTGAATTTGTAAGAAGTTTAAGAAATAATTGCATTGTTATCTAACTTCATTTTAATCCATATGTTGTTGTAGTTACCATTGGAGTCTGTATGTTCTTTGTCCTCGCATCAACCACGTCTATTGGTTTGATTCCTTAGGTAAAAAGCCAAACAAAGAAACAAAATCTATCTTCAGTATGTAAGTTATTTTGTTTTTATTTCATTGATTCTTAACTTAAATGAATTGTTTTAATTTTTTTGGTTTTACATTTTAATAGTAGTGGGACCCAGAAATATAGAATCATTGGTAGGTCACGCGAGGGTAGAGTTGTTAGAAACCCGAAGTGGTTTTATCCAACAGTGTGTGGTTTCAATTCAAGTTCTTTCATTGACGGTTGTTTTAGATATGTTTTTATTGATTTTAACCAACTGCTTTTGATTTATAGTACCTTCGATAGCCAGGGGCCACTAAATGCAGCTACTACATTATCCTTTACATGTATAACATCATTCAGAGTGGTGTTACAAGTGATTTTCAGCAGGTAATCAAATGATAATATTTTGGGTATTGTAATTGAATTGTGGATTCTTTACTAATTTTTTTCTAATCTTATTTTCTAATTTGCATATTTTTGATAATGAAGCTGCCTACTTACATGAAGACATTAATTTGATTACAGACTTTTTGGCTGGGCAGCTTCTTCAACACAGATAAGTAAAAGTGTATGTTTATTTTACTTAGTATAGACAACATTTTTTACAACACTTTGTGGTGGTTCTTGTACATAGATGCTAGTAGGAGTTAATTAGCTACTGCTGGATGTTTCCTTACCATTTGTAAGGATATTGTACTTTATTCTTCAACCCTATTTCTATGGTTTTCAATTTGTTGGGCAGACCAAATTATAAACAAAATTTTTTAAAGAAAAAATTAGTTTTTACGTCCATAAGCAAAAGGGACGTCTAAAGATGCTTTAGATGTCTCCCTTTTACAGCAATGGGGACGCCTAAAGTAAGACTTTAGGCATCCCAATGTGTATTAGGAACGCCTAACTTTAGGCGTCCCTAATTTCCTTAAGGACGCCTAAAGTCTTCCAGGTGTGACAGAAATTGTAACTTTAGGCGTCCCCAATTGCCTTGAGGATGCCTTAAGGCTTACTTTAGGCATCCCCAAGGAAATTAGGGATGCCTAAAGTCTTCCACAGTGTCAGAAATTGGAACTTTAGGCATCCCTAATTGCCTTAGGGACGCCTGAAGTCTTTCCTTACTACGTCCCTCGAATAGGCGTCCCCCAATAAAAGGATGTTAAAAGGCCCAAAATAGGGACGTTAAAACTTCTTTATGTAGTAGTGTTGGAAACTATAATATCTAGTCCAGTAGGGTTTCGAGTTGTTTCCAATAGCTTGGACTAACTCAAGATAATTAATATAAATGTCAGGTATATCCCCTCTAAAAAGGACATAATAAGAGAAGTTCCTCCCCAGGGGCTTTTCCCTGAATTTTGAAAAATAATAATTCAAAGCGTTGAGGGCTATATGCTTTTGTTTTGTTGTTAAAGCATTCTAGAGAGTATCTAATAAACATTGATGTGGCTCATCTGGTGGTGGTAAATGGGGTAGAGGTTTGAAACATTTATTGTGTCCTGGTAGGTACTTAGTTTAAAGTGATCCACCGAACATCATTTTTTCTCCTCCTTCTGAGTGGTTTGGACTATATGTCCCTATTATGGCCTTATTCGCCATCTTTTCCTCCTTTTCCTTTCCCTTATCAAGATTCAATCTCTGTAAAAGAAAAGGATGAGATGTTAGCAATTATTCTAGATAGCTTGTCAGCACCTATATTGTTTTTACCTTTAATGTGTTCTAAGTGAGCTGTGACACCTGTACAAGTAAGATAGTCACAAAACTTTACCCACCAATTTTTACTCAATTTTCTAGTCGTTGCCAGTTTATTATAAAAATTTATAATCACTTCACAGTCGGTTCTGATGGTAAATTCTTTTTTTATCAAGTATAAAAATTTTAAATTTATACAGGCTGTAGATGCAAGCCATGATTTTAGCCGATATAGCTAATTTATACTTACATGAAATGTACCGTGCTACCTTTTCTATTGAGGCTAAACTCCCTTTATAGGGTTTCCATTTAAGGATTCCTCCCTATCCTTTAAGGGATCCGTCTACTTCAATGATGATATAGCTATCCTCAGGGGGTAGTTCCAAATCTGGAAGATTTCTAATAATATTTTTTAACTCAGACCTTTTTCAGGTCTTGTTTATTAAACTTCCTTTCTCCTCGTGGTGTTAATTTAGAATACAAAAGGTCTTGTGTATTTGGTGAGGTTTGGGATATAATTCCTAACATAATTAAGAATACCTAAAAACCGTTGTAGACTCTTCATGTCTGTGAGAGTCTCTTAGGGGAATTCAATAATACTCTTAACTATATAGGGCTAGAGCCGAACTTGTCCTTCTCCAATTTCTAATCCTAAGAAGTCTACTCTAGCAACTCCAATCTTATACTTTGACTTAGATAAGACTAGGCCATGCAACAAACATTCATTAAAGAATATTTTGAGATGAGATATATGATGTGATACATTATCTGAGAAGACTAATATATCATCTATATAACAGGAAATAAAGTTGTCATGTTTATTAAAGATATTGTCCATCTTTCTCTGAAACACTGCTGGTGTGTTCTTAAGGCCGAAAGGCATTACAAGCCATTCATAGAGACCTTGTGGAACACAAAAAGCTGTCAAAGTAACTGATTTGGGGTGTATAGCCACTTGATGGAAACCAGACTTAAGGTCAAATTTACTGTAGACCCTTTTGTTTTTTATTTTCTATAATAAGGAATCGATACCTAGAAGGCTGTATTGATCCTTATATGTATTATCATTTAATCTCTTGTAATTAGAAACCATATGAATCTTACCTCGTATTGTAGTTCCATCGCGTTGATTGTTGTTCTAGAATAAACAATAAAAGCTGTTATTTTGTGTCTGCTTTGACTTGGCCGGATAACTCCTATATGTAATATTGCATGTACATGTTTTTTGTATTCTTCTTGCTTATTTAATGAAGGGATTATGGGTTTATTCTGAATGGTCTGATCTGGGTTAATTATTTCCAATTTGCACAAAATTCTATTTTTATCCCATAGAGCTATGGGGTTATCTCCTATAACCTGAAGTTGTTGTATGTTATTTAGAAGTGGGAGAATCTGTTCTTCGAAGTCTGTTAATTTTCCTATGCTAAAACATATTAGATCCTGTACAAGATGTTCCTTATTTTCTAGTTCTTCTACTTCATCTTCTTCTTCCACAATTTGAATTACTAGGCTTTAACTTATAGGAGACGTGAGGATTTTGTCTATATGTTTTAGAAAAAAAAAACTCATTACCTATAATCATATGGCCTCCTCCCAAATTGTCCAAGAAAGTTTTCCCTATGATTAACTGAGTCCTGTCATCAATGGAGAATTCCATAATATACACTAAAGGAAAATAATATCTTTCTTTATTAAACCTAATGTCTGCCTTTTTAAGCTTGTATTTAGTTGTACGCTGACTCCTAAGTGTTGTGAAGTGTATTTCTCTATACATTTCCTCATAAAAATGTTTAGGAATTGCTTTTGGGCTGACACAACTCCTACTAGCTCCTGTATCTATTATTGCATTAAGCACAATATATTCTAATTCTACATATAAAGTGACTTGATAATTAAGAAGGTTGTTCTTAACTGCCTTGGCTTTTGTTGAGAAGTGAAAAAGGGAATCTTCTTCTTTGCAGTCTTCAACAAAGGGTGTGGAAGTACATGATATAGTTCCCCTAATAGTTAGGGTTTTATGTTTTGTTTGCTTAAGAACTTCTATTTTTTGTTTTCCATCAAGATCAATAGTTTTTCTTATGTCCTTAGGAGGGTGTAGTTAGGATTGATAATCTATTATCTATTACTATAGTTCTTCTATATGTAATTCTAGCTCCCTATTTCTATTTACTAACTCCTTTACCAGTACTGGGTAATTAGTGGTGGATCTTATAAGTTCAGGAAGTACTGGGACAGTGACGTCTAACTTTTTCTTAACACATAAATAATAAAGGATGAGTCCACAGTGTTGATAAATAGTCTTGATACGCTGATTTAGAATTAAACTATAGAAGAAGCATTTAGGTGATTACTCCTGTGTTTCAAAATGATGAACAAAATGATTAATAAACATGTTGTGAGGTAGAGCAAGGGTTTTTAAAGCCCTTTCTATGTTCCAATCCTCAAAGATAACAAAGTTAAAGTCAAACTGAAAATCTGTCATGATTCTCTATTATTCTGAGTCATCATCTTCAATAATTGAACAGATATCATTGTCTTTTTCCGGTTAATCTTGATCAATGCTAACAATATCCCATTCTTGGGGGGATATTGAGAGCATGGAATAGGGCAAATCTTTCTATATTTCCTCTTTTGTTTTGACACTCCCTAACAAAATGTCCTTCTTCACCACATATATAACATCTATACTTCTTTGTGGGTGGCTTATGTCTTTTGAACTTCCTTAAATTATTTTTGTCAACGTTTCTTATCCTTTAGGAAGTATCCAGGAATGTAGATATTTTTGCAGAAACTATAATCTTTTACTTGTTTGGATATCTCATTATCTATATATCTCTTTTTGAGATAATCCACGGCAAACACTATCCTAGGTGCTATTCCCTATATGACTTCTGAGTTCACCTTATACCATTCTTTTTTTAGTATACTATTGAAAGGTGGTGGTAATTTACTAAAGTATTTGTCACTCATGTTTTGTGTAAAGGTCTGACCTGTTTTAGACGTAAGGTTAAGGAAGGTGTTTGAATAGTGCTCTACTTCTCTCATATTATCTATGACTAGGTGTTCTATATCCTGTAATGGTTTTTCTTGCATTTCTGTGGTTCCCCTATATGGATTATATCCTATAATAAGTTGTCTCACCTGTCCTGTTATATTCTGCGTATTATCGGCAGAAGCAACAAGTCTGTTATAATCCTTAGGGTATGAGGCTCTCCAATTAAGGAAATAGTATTTAGTTATTTCTCCTAAGATATTTTCAATGTAATTAGTTTTTTCTTGATTATTTGCAAAGTTTATACCTAAACAGTGTATGATGGTTGACGATTCCCATCATCTTACTGCCTCTTCCCATAACTGTGGGGGTATTCCTGTAAGAACTAGGACCGACCCAGAGGAAGTGTTGGCTTGTGGTAAGTTTCCTATGTACTCATAGGGAATATTTCATCCCCTCTGTTGTCCCTGCTGCTGTCCTGGTTGAGGTGGTGTTGCAGATGTTAATGAACGAAATTGTGGCATCTGTTCATCTTGTCTTGGTAGGAACCTGTTGAAGTTAAAAGCAACTTCACTTTCACTCATAAGAACATGAATCTCCTGATCCCATTTTGGGGGTTGATCCCTAGTTCGTTGTTGAGGATAGGGTAGATCATAGTTATTTTCCTCAAAGGTGAGTGCTTGTATGTCAAAAACTACAAGAGGAGAAAAAGAAAGGGTAGGGGTACGGGGGTACTACTACTACTACTACCACCCACCACACTTTGTTGTGACTCTGATGCGAAGGGGTTAGTAAAAATTTATGGGTAATCACCATTATACTTTTATTGTATATAGGCTGCACAATCATGAGGATGTGGCACCGTCTGAAAATCCTGTTTCCAATCATAATCAGGGTAAAACTGATATAAATAATCTACGGGATCTTCTTTAGATTATGCAAAGAAAAGAATAACATCTCTTGTTTCTTCTTCTTCTTCGAATTATGGTTCAATGAGTCCCTATACTCTGTAATCAGAGAAGCGGATGCTTACTGATCTATTTGTGTTTTCCCAGAAACTAGTTCATCTTGGGATTAGTTTCTGTGTGTTTGGTAGTGTAATATTCCATTCTTTACCTACCTAGTCTATAGTGGAAAAATGTCTTCCTTCTAGAGCCCTGATTCCTTGACTACTAAGGTGTTGCATAACTTTGTCAATTTGTAGTTTAAAATTAGTGTTAGAGTTGTTACTGATTCACCCTTTGAGGGTTTTGGTGATTATAAGGTTTTTCCCTTTTGTGAATTCTTCATAACCACGAGTTTTAATAATTAGCTGAAAATGCTATGTAAAATCTCTCACGATCATCTGTATTTTTAGAGGCATGTAGATTATTCCACAATTATACATTATATTGACTTCCATAGTTCCTATAATGGCTCATTGTAGGTCACTATATCTGGTGTCTACGAGATTGACTAAGACTTATCCTCCTACTTTGGACCTGGTTAAACCTGTAATTTTTATTAACATTAATCCTATGTGGATCATCAGGTATTGATAATCTAATAGTTTCTGTTTACTATCATTGTGTATGAAAGGCATAGTAATTTGGTCATTTCCTATGCATCTTATCGTTTCTTCACTGAAATTCTCATAAACCTTATGTTTAGTTTCCCATACTCCATATGAGTACAGTACTTCAGCTGGTGCAAGATTTGCTTGCTTATGCTATAAGACTACTAACTATTTGTCTAGGTCTACCACACGACCAAATTCTCTAATTTTATATCCATTCCATTTGTTAGCTAGGGTTGTTAAAGTGTTAAATCCCCTAATTTTATCTCTCCTAGCTATTATTTTTGTTCCTGAGGATTCACATGTTTCCATACCGCTCTTGATCTATCGTAAACTTTTCTAGCGAGTTGTTTGTTTGGATCAATAGTTAGGTTACTGATTTTTTGTGTTAAATGTGTAACCCAAACTGGTTCTTGTTGTCTAGATGATAATTGGGCAACTAGGGTGTTTAGTAATTGTCTAATGTCTATTAACTGTTCAATTATTACATTATTTTTTCCTTATTATGATCTTATCTCCGGTCTAAACTGGTTCTCCTATTCTTGTTTTTTGTCTTGTAAGACCACTAGATGGGGAGCAAACTGGTTCTACTCGTTCAAGGATCCTTTTATAATTTAGATCATCTTTGGACATTACAAGGTTTGTAGATACGCTGCTAACACTAAAACTAACTGTGCAAATTTTAGGTGTCTTTCTTCGTTCCTAAATTCCTATAGGATGCCTAAGTATAATTTTTCTTGTTTGAATGCATTAAGGATTTGTTGGGCAAGGAAGGCTCTGTACTCTATTTGTTCTAGTTGTTGATTTACTAGCCAAATCAGAAACTGAACAATCATGGGAACTCCTGTTCTAGAGTTTGGACAAAAGCAACTAATATACACAAAAGATACCTATGTGACAAAGGATTTCTCATATTTTTGGGGGTTAACAGATATCTAGTTTGTACTTGTCATAGGAAGATTCTGATTATGCCAGCTAATTCTAACCTGGATAAGGACAAATCTTCTTCTTCTAATGCAATAAGAAAGGTCGCAATCAAAAACATTAACTTAATAGTTTGTCTAGTTTTTGTTCTACATGATTTAGTACACAGTATTCTAAATCATGCAATATTTTGGTTAGATGACTTACCTTCTTCTCAAGTTCAATTACCTTCTGTCGTAGCTTCTCAACTACCTGTTGTGTTTCCTTCTCAATCTGCTTTAGTTCTGAATCAAGGCTTTGGAGAAGAACTTGTAACTCCCTTTTGGTAGGGATTTTTTAAAGATCTTGCTGGGATTTGATATATTCTAAATTTTTAGATAATTTGCTTAAAATATTGTCTCTGGCTATTATAGAATCAGAAATACCTGAAAGGATAACTCCATTAGACTGTCGTTCAGTGGAGATGTTATGTAATATCAAAGAGCAAAGATCAGATAACCAGTTTAGATGGGTGTGATATGAGTGATACTTATGTTTGTGGATACCTTTAGCAAAACATTTAAATTCCTTTTCATCAATGCTTTTCTTAAACTTTGGCTTAGCTTTCCTAACTCAAGATCCAAATTGTCAAGTCGTTTGTCTTCATGAGTAATCGAGCTACTTGAATCCTTCACCTAGCTTGCCAGATTGTTTAGCTAGCCTCATCCAGGTCTTATAGCACAATCCCTCGGGCTGGTCTTTGGGCATCACAAGATGAATTATGTAATAAAGAACTTAACAAGGTCGATAAAGAACCATGAAAGACAATACTAAGATAGGAACTGATGAACAGATTTAAACTAATGCTTCAAGTATCCCATAAGCTCTTACTCATACCATAATTAAGAAATTATACATGCATGATCGTTATGCTCTGATACCAGGTGGAGGGGGCCTCCACTCTTCTAACCTTTGTTCCTACTTATATGTATAGAGGTAGGGCTTAAACATAGTTGCAAAGACCTATGATGATTGTGTGGAAGCGAAAGAGAAAATTTGGAAGAGAGGGAAAGATCAGAGTTGTTGTAAATTAAGTTATTACTGAGTTTAAGGTTCTCTATCATGGTGTCTATAGGTTGTGAATCCATGACTTATATAGGTCGTGGCGGACTTATTCAATGTCAATATTTTATATTTTATATCTGTAAATTATTAGTTGCCCCCATGATTCAAGAAGTTATAACAATAATCATTTAGCGTGCACACACACATACATATATGTGTGCGCGCGCGCGCTAAATGATAATATCCATATATGTATATATGTAATATCCATATGTGTGTGTGTCACATATAGACATATGTATAGAGGTACATGTATACGTATACGTACATATATGTATACACACACAAACACACACACACACACACACAGACATACATACATACATACATACATACATACATACATACATACATACATACATACATACATACATACATACATGTATCTATATACATGTATCTATGTACATAGATACATGTATGTACATAGATACATGTATCTATATGTATATGTATGTAAAGACTATATTAAGATTTGGAGAACTAGAAGTACCTCATAAATGGGGATGTAAAGATGAAAGGAAAATAAGTAGGAAGAAAAAGAGTAAATATAAGAAACATAAATTTAAGAAATATCCAAAAAAACAAATTTTATAACAAATATAAACCTAGAACATATTTCAAACTTACAACATTACTAAACTTAGCCTAAAAGAGCTAAATTATCAAAATACCCTTAGAGACCTGGTCTACACCCCTTTATACCTGATCTCACTCCACTTTACCAAAATTCATAACTTAGGCTATACCTACACAATTTTGCGTGTAGAATCCATTTTTAACCTCGGATTGGCCAAAATCAAGCCCAAGTGATGAAAATTCCCTTGACAGACCTTAGTTAGAGCTTTTAAAGGGTAATTCAGTCATTTCACTTTCTAGGGCTTTTCTCACTTTGTCATCAACATAGACCTTACAAAATTTTGCCTCTAAACCCAATGGAAGCATCAGAATTATCAAATTCATACTTATTTACCACGTCCAACATAGGGAATTTAGGTTCCCAGAAAAGTTGTGTCGGTTTCTTATTTTCTTTTGCTCAATCACCTCCTTTCTACTTATAATCACACTATTAGCTATTTAGACATTCATTGGACTTAATTTGGAGAAACTTGACCATTAAGCTCCTTTGGATTTCATGAGCTATCTCTTACCAAAACAACCAAAATAAAAGCCAAGAACAACTCTAATAGCATTAACCAAGCAAGAGGAACAAGTTTGGGAAGTTACCTCTTGATTTCCACCACTTTCTCTCTCCTCAACATTTTTGTCTCTCTCTCCACAGCTCTTGATTTAGCTAAAAATCTATGGACTCAAAGGAGTACAGATGAGTAGGAGAGGTTATGGAGGGATTAGGAAGCTTACGACACAAGGTAACAACTTCTTACATTTGATTCCAAGAAACACTAGCCTCTTCTTCCTTCCACCATCTCAGCTCTCTCTCACTTTATTTCTGATTCAGTTTGATCGAAAATGAGGCTAAAGAGATGAGGAAAAGATGATATAATGCTTAGTCAAATGGCTTACACACATGTAAGCATTTCATTGGTATAAAATATCATTTCTAATTTAATTATTTCCATTCCCTTCTTGCTTTCTCATTCCAGCCAAAATGCATGGAAAGTGAGAGGGAAATATGGATCTCAAACATCCCATTTTGCCAACTTGCAAATAGTTGACTTTTGGACATTTGACTTTTAACTATTTGACCTTACTTGATAGTAATTTGCCAAAATTGGTTTATTAATGATCAAGTAGTCATTTCTCTCTTTTTAATTCCTATTTAGTTGAAATTATAGGGAATATTAGGGAAAAATAATTATTTCTCACTTTATGGCAAAATTATCGTTTTGGCCCCAACATTTTATGATTTACCGTAATAAATCATTTTTCGCTCATTTCTTTGGCTTAGCCCAATTTTTAACACTTGAATGAGGCCATCATGGGTATCATTTTATGCCCATATATTAGTTACAATATTAGGCCTTTGATTGTACATTAATCGCCTCTCTGTATCCTTTCTCGGCCAAATTGCATGTAATCGGCAAATTGGAAAATTCCATAAATTCATGCTTACCACATTTTACCATTTTATTCTACTAATTATCTCAAATATACATACAAAAAGTATTGGTGAAAAGTAGGGTATTACATTGACACCCTACAAGTCAGTAATTTTTGTATGTCATTAATTTTCACAATCTGGTTAAATTATTTATATGCTCAATATGTGTAACATTCTAAATTTTAATTCATAAGATTTAGGTAATATTATGAAGAAAATATCTAGTGTTAAATAATAAGAAATAAATAATAAAATAAAAGGGGAATAGAAAGTCCCACTTCGAGTAAATAAAGAGAGAAGGAGACCTCGGAGCCTATATGTAAGAGTGGTAAGTTGGATTTAAGGTGCAAAAATTCCATTTTGGCATACAGCTAAGGCAGCCTTGATAAAATGTTATTTCCTCCTTTATTGACAGTTGTATTAGGCTATGATTTTGTCAGCCCATCCAAGACATCCAACTAGTTATATTCAACAGTTAGATTAGTCATTGGAATTTATGTTTAAGTGTTACAAAGCAAAAAACACGATCAACATTCTGGGACATAGAAAACAAACCCTATAAGAAAGAATCGATGTTCACAACTTTGTCCACCATTGGATCGTCATGGAAGTTTGCGAGAAGGTTTAGTACATCCCTTTTAGAAATTTCAATAGTGGGATTGACGATTGGATGCCTAAGGTAAGAGAAATTTATCACGCACTAAATTTTCTATTAGAAAAAATAGGTTAGAATCCCAAATTGAGATCATAGAAATGTTTGATAAGGCTATTTTAACACTCTAATGATCCTAATTCTCATATCAAATACAATTCTCATATAACGTTTCCAACTCATAAAATTTTGAGCAATCGAATGAAGATAAGATTAAGAACATCTAGTATTGCTAAATAATTTTAGTTTAATTAAGTTTATCGTTACTCTGTAGTTGAGTTTGAGCTTTGTGATAAAGACTTTTCTCGGTTGCAACTTACATAATACTAGGTAACATGGTCCTATCTATCTTAATTATCGATGCTACTCATGGGTTTTCTAAAAATTACACAAGCCTATATTGAGTAGAGCTAGTATGAACCCTACAATTTTAAGACTGAAATTGCCTTATGGGACCTTTGTATGAACCCTAGGACATGATAGATTGATATGTATGATAATTAGAGGCAACCATAGGCGTGTATGTGTGAAGTAAGCTGAATTTCATATGGTTGTGACTTATGCCTTATTTTGGCAAACAACACTCATGTCAAAGCAATTTTGATGTAGGCTCGGCCTGGTGCAGAAAACACTCACCGAGGCGAATGGCCTAATAAGGGAAAAAAGTGATTTCCATGTTATGATGACAATGATCTACTGTATGATTTATTCGTATATGTTTAATATGCAAGCATGTGATCTTTTGATATATTGTGAAAGTATACTTGGTACATGCATATGATAAGAGTTGAGTTTATGATATTGATTGACATGTATGAGCATGAAAACATATGAAAACCTCTTAAGAATAATGTGATATAAATGGCGGAGTTAGTGATTGGGTTGTGATTTGTAAAAACTGAATACTACGTGGCAGACCGCTAGTTTGATTATTATCTACCACTAGCTGGCATCTATTTTACAAGGCCATATGACACTTCAGGGGCTTATGGGCAGTATTCCTGAGGGCAGTAACCTTATTAGAGGAACCTATGGTCCCTTATTTGCTATGTAGTACTTTAGCTTATCTACATCACACATGTGGAGAGCTTGTGAGAATAATCAGTAACATAGAATGTACTTAGCTCATGGGTTCAGTTGGAGGAAATAAGAAGGACACAAGGATGGTTAGGGGTTAATGAAAGAGAAAGAGTAATCATTGCATTATGACATTTTGTGATACAGTATGTTGTGTTATGAATAAATGTTCCCTGAGGCATATGAATTTATATTATTATGCTCCTGCTTATTTTGTTTGCTTGCCCACCTGCTCATTATATTGCTTAACATGTCTGTATATTAGTTTTACCTGGCACCCCATGGGTGGTGTCGGTAGTTAAGGTGGGTAATGACTATGTTACTAATACAGTGGTCTCATACTATTACTTTTCACACTTTTTGGTAAGAGCTTGAGGGGAGACATGATTGGAAAGGCACCTAAGGCCTGAGGCTACAGTTATTAGCAGCCATAATATACTTGTTTGATTTCATGTATTGCCACAGTTAGGATCTACAATTTAAATTCATGATGGTGTTTGAACTCTGAGCAGTCCTTTATCTGAATTTTGGTAGTAGACAACCTGAGGCCTAGTGTTTTCATCAAAATGCATTATTATAGCTTATGAATTATTATGTGATGGATTTTAGACCTACAATTGTTATATCTAGCTGTGTGAGGCCCAAAGCTCCCATAGATTTTGATATTTATTATAAGGACATGGTAATTAAGCCCAATGTATGATGATAAATGAAAAGTTTTCTTAAAATTCACTCTAAGAGTAGGGAATATGAGATAGGGTATTACAAAATGCAATACTATACTCCCTCTGGTTCAATAATATAGGGAACCTTTTAGAAGAAATCTTTAGTTAATAAGTCATTTAAAAAGTTAATAACTGCTAGAATTTTAAATTTTACCCATGTTTATCAGTAGTACATTGGACATCAAAAAACTAGGAGAGAGCCAATGACCTTATTTGTAACCAAGTTATGGTTTCTACCATTACCACGCCCTGTGCTCATAATTTTTTCAAATCATGTTTGGAAAGGGGATTTGTGGTTAGTCTTTTGTGAGAGATAAAAGTAAGGGTGAAAGATCGCTTCGATATAAGCAAAAAGGCATGAAATGTCATTCTTCCCCCATTGGCATTATTGATTTTCTTGAGAATTAGGTGGTTATGGGAATAATTTGCACTTAACATCTGGTTGATATTTTTTTATGACTATCAAATAGTATATTTTTTTTATGATTGTCTGATCGTAAAATTCCTTACAAATAGTTGCTATGTTAGAAGTATTAAGAAGTATTAGTTTTTTGCTAAAAAAAACAAGTATTAGTTGGTGGTGACCCTTAAGTATATAAATAGAGTATCTTAGCATTGCGATTAGTGTTAAGGAATATTGATCCCCACCAGTAAACAGAGAGGAGTCCCTCTCTAGAGGGGGTAACATCATCTTACTTATAATCCCTAGAGTTTAAGGTCGTTGGTTCATCACGCTCAAGTAAGGGATGATTACCAATAAACCCATGTGGGTTCCAATAGTTGTGTGGGCTTATTGCTCTTCTATAAATGGTACATGATTCTCCATCTTTGTCCATAATATTTCTCTAATCACTCTTATTAATACTAAGTTCCTTTGGTGGCAGGCTAGTATGATAGGTTAATGTTGAGAATGAAGAAAATGATTCACCAAGAAGTCCGCTCCATTTACCATAAGAAGGTTAATAAGCATTGTTGGCATGAGGATAAAATACACAAGTCCCGTCGCTAACCACCTAATAAGTGACATTTATTTGAAGGGGCTGAAGGTAGTGTGGCTGCACTACTGGCACCACTAGAAAACTAGTGAGTAATTGGATTCCCATATAGACCACATCTTTCAGTTGCTATGAATATTGATCAAACCAGAAGGCAAATTCATTACTAGTTGAAGCTGAATAAGTTCAGAAAAATTGATGCTAAGCATATATAAACCATTATTCATCTTAATAGGCCATGATGTTAAGTACCTCTATGTCTTTATGTTGATATAAAAGTAAAATTTGTATATGAATATCCCATTATAGAACCACCATGCACATATATCGAAATTAGTCATAGCTTGAACTACATGCAATCTTGTAACATATTTACTAATTGTACACTATACATATCAAGTAAATCTGTATTTGATTTGTTGATATTTATAGATAAAAACACATTGGTATCGATCAATTTTTTAGTAAGGCATAAGGAGTATTCTTCACAAACATTGCTGGAAGTATGATTATTTTAGCAAATGGTAGAGGTGGAATTTAATTCCAATCCCACTTGCATGCCAAAAGCATTAGTGCCCATTCACTTTTCATTAGGTATTACCAACTTTTGTTTACCAAGTAACATAATTATAATATAATATAATATATGCGAATTTTTTATAATATATTACATATATTATAATAAAATTAAAAATAAATATTTAATAATATATTAAATTATATATCTGAGTGTTTTTATAATATAAAAAATAATATATTAAAAATTTTTAATTAAAATATTATTCAAGGTTAAGGTGCAAAAATACCCATGCATTTTTTTCATGTGCGCGTCTGATACCATATACAATACTTGGGTGCAAAATGCAAATGAACATCTCTAAATGGGGCAAAAATGCTAGCTCCATTAACTGAGTCAAACATGCATTAGCTTTTGGTTTTATGGGCGGCCCTACACTAATTATATTTAATGATTAAGATGCAAAATGCCTGTGTGTTTTTTCCAAATGTGCATTTGGCACCACATATATTTCTTGAGAGCAAAAATACATTCCAACTTCTTCAAACAAAGCAAAAATGCCATATAGAAGGTAACAAGCTATAACCATCTTACATACCTGTTAACACTAATTGATCCATTTTCCCATTCGTTAATTGAGGGAAGAAACAATGAAGATATTTTTAGACTGTTAACACTATAAGAAGCCCAATTAATGAGTTTGAATTGGATTTAACTTTTTTTAGTATTTTTGAATAATTAATGTCACTTTCAATTAATTTCGTTTTTTATATATTTGAAGGTAACAAACTCAAATTATCATACATCCCTAGATTATTACAATTAGCTTGCATTAAAGCTTGTAAATCCTCAGTCGAGATCGAGAGAGAGAGAGAGAGAGAGAGAGAGAACATGGAAGAAATAAGGATTGACATGTGAATAAGTATGGGGCCCACAAAGATAAAAGTAACGTATGTTTAAGCTGTCAACTGATTTGGCATTTTTGCGTTGTTAAAAGAAGTTGGTGTGTTTTCTTACACCTAAAAAATGCATATGGTGGCGAATGTACATTTAATAAAAGTATATGGGTTTTTTTGCACCTTACTGGATTAACTCCTGTATAACAATATGGGGCCCACCACTAAAAAATAACTGTCATTAGTTCAAACAAACAGAGCTGGCATGTGTGCAACTTTTTGTAATCTTAGTAGGCATCTTTGTACCTAAGAAATGTATATAGTGTCAGGTGGACATTTGTAAAAGTTTATAGGCACTTTTTCCCCTTAACTCTTATTTTTAACTAATTTTAACCATTTTCTTAAATCGTATAATTCAGTTATCGACCTCTTATAAATAGGATCAGAAGAAATATTCTATAAAATTAAGAAACTGAAATAAAACTTAAAGCAAATAGAAAAGATCTAATTCATACTTTAGGCATAAAAACTACTAATCTAGTGAGCCAAGTGCTTGTTTAGGGGGGAAAAATGGCGTCCAGCTTACGTCCGCTGCTTCTATATTCGCTGCACGTCCTCTGCAATAAAACGGCGTCGTTTTTGCGTTAAATGAGTCATCAGCCCATTTCTTTTTTGGACCCGTGAAAGAGACAGCAGGCCCTGAATCAAAGCAATGAATATTTTACACTATTCGCTGGACGCATTTGGCGCCTTTCTGCAAGCCTTTTCCGCGGGAAAACACGCAAGAAGGAATTAGCTGAGATTCTGTTCATTTCTGCCACAGGAAAAGAAAGGGAAATTATCTTGTTCTCAATGCAATATATTACATTATTTCAAAAGACAATCACTAAGCATTAGTGTATGGGAATTTGATATTCAAAATTGGTGAGTAAAATAATAAATTTTTATATTTATAATCTTGTTTTTTTATTTATGTTTTATAATAAAACTTTCTGTGCATATGTAGTATATGTCTAGTTTTTTTTATATCTAGTTGATATAGAGTATTTATATGTAGTTTCTTTTATCGAACACATTATTACATTATTACAAAAGACAATTGTTGATTTTAAGTCATTGTTGATTTTAAGGGTAATTGTTGGTAAGGGTAATTGTTGATTTTAAGTCAGGGGTCTTATTAAGTAATATAGATTTTAAGTCATTGAGATCATAATTTATAATCCTTTTTAATTTTTGCAGGAGTGTTATACCATGGATATAGATTTAACTCCCAGACTTAATCTTGCATTTGAAAATTTAGAAGAAGCATGGGAATTTTAGAAGGCATATGGCAAGAAAACGGGTTTTGGTGTTCGAAAACAAAGCTTTAACAAGAGTAGAAAAGATAAGTCTGTATACACCTCTTATCTATATGTGTGCTGTAAAGAAGGGGTGAGAAAGTCAGAAAAAGAAGAGATGACAAATAAGAGGCTCAGGGATGAGACAAGAACATGTTGCAATGCTAGAATGAAAGTTAAGCAAGTAGATGGAAAATACAAAATAAATGAAGTTTGCTTGGAGCATAATCATCCTCTTCAGGCACCTGAAGCTGTTCACTTGTTTGCATCGTTTCGAGAACTATTACCAGCTCAATGCTATGAATTAGAAAATGCTGAAAAAGCTGGAATTAGTCAAAAATCAGCATTTAATTTGCAAAGCCAATATGCAGGAGGCCGAACCAATTTGGGATTTACAAGAACTGATGTAAAGAATTATCTCAACTCAAGAAGGCAACGAGCTATGAAATACGGTGATGCTGGATGTATATTTCAGTATTTTGAGAAACAATTAGCAGAAAACCCATCATTTTTTCATGCTCACCAAATGGACTTAGATGAGCAAGTGACAAACGTATTTTGGGCTGATGCGCGTATGCTGGTCGACTACTCTTACTTTGGAGAAGTTATTTCTCTTGATACAACTTATTGTACAAATTGTAATCATAGACCTCTTGCAATTTTTTCTGGTTTCAACCATTACAGAGGAGGAGTAATATTTGAAGTAGCATTGTTATATGATGAGACTGTTGAGAGTTTCAAATGGCTCTTTGAGACTTTTTTGTGTGCACACAAAAATGTAAAGCCACTTACCGTTTTCACTGACCAAGACGCTGCTATGTCACGAGCATTACAAGAGGTGATGCCAGATACAAAGCATGCTCTGTGCACCTGGCATATTTCAAGAAATGCAATGAAGCACCTCCCAAACTCAATGGTGAGTGATTTTAACCATTGTATGTATAACTGTTGGGATGAAATTGAGTTCGAAGAACGTTGGCAAGAGTTATTATCAAGACAGGATATGACAAAAAACACATGGTTGATATCTATGTACCAAATAAAAGAGAAGTGGGCAGCATGCTATATGAAGAACTCAAGGACACTTGGCATGAGAAGCACACAAATAAGTGAAAGTGTCAATGCATCCGTCAAGAGTTGCACCCATGTTAAATCGGATATCAATCGATTCTTCCAACAGTTTGAACAAGTCCTAGAGGATAAGCGCTACAATGAACTGAAAAGTGATTTTGAGTCACTTGACAAGTTGCCAAGGTTGATATTACAGAGTTCAAATATGCTTCGTCAACTTTCTGATGTGTATACTCGCCCCATTTTTTACTTGTTCCAACGAGAATGTGATCTTCGTGATGCTACATGTATTAAAGAGAGAAAAGAAAGAAAGGTCACCATAGATGAGAATGATGATGATGTCGTGTTTGATTATGTGATTACCATGGATGGTAGCAAACGGGAACATACCTTAACATATGATCCTTCCACAGAGACAATTACCTGCAGTTGTAAAATATTTGAACGAGTGGGCATATTATGTTGTCATGCGTTGAGGGTATTGTATGAACGTGATGTCAAATTACTCCCCAAGAAATATATAGTAAAGAGGTGGACAAGGGAAGCACGATGTGGTGTCGTGTATGATATCAACGAAAAACAAATTGAAGTTGATCCTAAATTACAAAGATCAAATAGGTATAGGCAATTGTGTCCCCTACTTGTTAAATTAGCTAATGATGCATCAGAAAGTCCAGAGGCATTCTCTCTTGTTCATGAAGGTGCGTTGGAACTAAGCAAGAAAGTGGCTGAACTTCACATCAAACACATATCAAACGATAGTAATTGTGATAGAGGTAATGGTGGAGGCAAATTTATTGGCTTGAAAAAGAGATATGGTAGAAATATAAGTAAACGGATTAAGAGTTCTATTGAAATCAGTCAAAGAAGACGGGGAAGAAAAGCTTCTAAAAAGCCTCCCCAACCTTCACAGGTATAGTTTTTCTTTATTCAAGTTATTTGAGATGTTTGTTATATATTTATTAATTTTTTTTAGGTGGCAAATGTGTTTCAGGGACACTGTAATGAATTTCAAGCACAAGATAATCAAGTCATGTTGGATAACTCTCAACCAAGTCAAATGACTTTTACAAATTTATTAATGGTACGTCATATGACGAGTGTGCATCATTATCAACTACTTTGTTTATGTAGGAAATGTATATTAAGACATTCTTTTATATTTCTTGATTGTAGGCACCACTTGACTCTGACATCACATCGCTTGAAGCATTGGATTTCAGTCAAACATATAATGCAGGTAATCATAAAGAATGACAATAATATCATTGAAAACATGTAGTCACTTTTATTGAAATCTGAATTGTTTTACATATCATTGTCTCACTAAATATTCATTGACATTACAATGTTACATTGTCTTGTAAATACAGGTTCCATGACTGCCTTAGATCCTTCTGCATGAAGTCTCTACTACTTTGTCTAGCTTTTGACTTCCTTTGGGCTCCTCTCTTTTTTTGTCGAAGAAGCTCATCATGGTGTTCCTTTGGCTTGTTCTCTATTCTAGTCAAGCAAACTCATTATCTTGTGCTCTTGTGTTGCTCTCTATTTTGGTGAAGGAAGCTCATTGTAATCTGTTATGAAACAAAGTGAAAAAACAGTCATTTGTTTATAATCTAAATTCCAGAGTTTGTTCACATGCATACCAACATCAGACGACAATATCAAACATTGAACTACCAAGTGATATTCCTTTACATGAAAAAAGTTAATGAATAAAATAATCTTTCATGCATTTAGCAATTCTACATCCATTTGAGCATATAGAATTCACAACTATACTCGTACAAGAAATTTCCTCAGCAAGGCAAATAACACGAAGGGCATCTTCTAAAGTGCAGTTTTCAGGGGTTCGCATTATCTGTTTCATAGTGTCAAATCTCAAATAGTACTTCGTCATCAACCTTCCAGGCTCTAAAAGAAAGGAAAAAGGAACAAAATCAGAAACCAACGATATTTTTAATCTTTTATAAATATACAGCAGGAATAAGTCTTATTACAGGTCGAAGATACATGCCTAATGGCCTCAAGAGGAAACCATCTTCATCAATCCAGACCATTTGATGCTGTGATAATTCATTAACTTTTTTAACACATATTTCTGAAATAAAATAGTTTCAATAATTAATCAAGGAATTCTTCACATTGAACTACTAAGTGATATTCCTTTACATTGAACTACAATATCAAACAGAGTTTGTTCGTGGGCATTTGGGAATTCTTTACTCCAGACATAGAGAAGCATGAAAACAAGTGATATTCCCAAGAAAGGGGACCACAAAATAGGGATGGCAGATAAGACCTGTAATTCAGATGCAATGCAAAAGCAAACAAAACTGATGTAAGCAGAGAAGTGAGAAATAAGACTAAATGGAATAACAGCCAAGTTTGGGGAAAGGAGATTGTAATTATTCAACAATTAGTAAACCCAACATCTTATAATGTCTTTGTTTCAGTAAAATTATCTTCCCTCTAATGTTCTTTTAATTTAATTATTGATATTCTGTGAAAGATGGAATCTGCGCAGAAATTTGAAGTATTTATTTTATAGGAACTTTCCTCTTCCCTTACTGCTGTGTACTACATTATTACAAGAGATAATTAATAGAATGACATTATAGCTGTGTTATGTCCCTGTACTTTGCACGAGCAATAAGCATAGAATTAATAGCAACATTCAATTCTCCCCTTACTGAGATCAACCACTCTCATGAAAAGCAACCACTCTCATCTCATCATTTAAATCTTTACATCAGGAAACAATACTCAAATCACCAACCAAACAAGAAGAGGAAAGAAACAATTTACAAATGACAAGAAATCTATATTATCTGAGAGAATTGAATAATTCCTTTTTGAATTTCCAATTCATTAATATTTTTATCCTTCTTTATTGATTTTCCTGTGACAGTCAGCTAGGAGTTATATGACCCAACATTAAAGAGGTTTTATTCCTCCTTTTGTTCTGGTGCTGTATATATACATGTATAATTACACCTGTAAGTATGATCAGGAGCAAGAGAAAAATTTCTCTTGCCGCACAGATCTCCGTGTCTCTGTGTGTGTGTGTGTTTTCACAGCATTCTCTTCAAGCCCTCCAAAGAAGATGTTAGAACTTGAAGAAACCCAAACAATCATGAAAGAAGTGTATTAGCTTAACAGAGCCTCAAAACCGATAGGAGAGGAGAGGAGAGGGGGGTCAACGAAAACAGCAGCAACAGTTATGAAAAGAATCATGAACCAAACCCATTACCATAGTAAAATAATAAAATAAGCCCCATCCTACAGAAGCTACAAACAAAAATAGGCTTTTTTTTTTACCGAAAGGATAATTCCATTATCATAAACTGAACATAGACAATAGACAGACATTGAAATTGAAATGCTGAAACAAAAGCCAACAGGCAACAAGAACCACCAAGACAAATGAAAACTAGGACAACTAATGCCTAAACCTTGCAGATTGAAGATGAGAAGGCTAACTTACATTCCACCATGATTAAAGGAAAGAAGCAATAGTGGCTGACCATAAAACCAGTACTCATGGTAGAATAAAGCCAGCATCCATCACAGACAAAATTAATCCACAGAAAAAGGCAATAACAAACCCAAATAGTCATCCATAATAGACACAAAGACAAAACACAAAGCATAACTCTAACAACCGAGAGGGATGACCAAGACTCTAAATGCAAACCAGAGGCCCCCTCCACCCCTGGTAGCACCAAGAAACAAACTTTCATGAAACCTTGGTGGCTGCAAGGCAGCCACCAAACATCAGATAAAAAACCATCGGAGGGTTGTCCTGAGCAGCAGACCAACCTTGTACACCTTCCTTCTTCCTTTTGCTCAGCTCCTCTCCAAGCTTCATCCCTCGCATCTTCAGATTCTTTACAGCTTTGGCCACAATCCACCTTGCAGCTCCTATCATTAGCATTAAAGCTTCAGCCCCTTTCACTTTCAAACAAAAATAGGCTGACATGTCTAGCAGTGCACTCCAGTCACATGCACCAAATTATTGCATATAGAGCATACTGGCAAAAAAATTATCTAATTAATACTGCTAAAAGCTCCAATACAAGCACAAGAAAGTTTGTAATTATAAGACAAAACCAGCAGATCAATAAAAATGTATACGACAGCAAGCCTTATCCCATCAAGCAAGGAATTGAATACTTGCTGCATTGTATTCTCTGAGAGCCAGTATTAAACCAATCGTAGACCTCCTTATGAATAGCATGATATCTACAAATAGGAAAAGAGAAGAAATATTATCTAAATTTAGCTTCATGTATTGTTGAATTCCAAATATCATCGAAATTAGATGGAACAATGGCTCAGTTATTTTCCCGATATCTACATAGGACATGCATTGCAATTCGGTTTACTCTTTGTACAGAAAACCTGCATATTTGGAGCATGAGTTAGTTTAAAGTTCTCCTTCTCTGATCATGAAATAGAGTTATGGCGAGTTGGCAACATTGATTCTGCCTTTCTCTTCTGAATTGGGTTTTTGAAAGAGGCAGAGACATGGAATTGGGTTTCTCAAACTCTGTCGGCTTCCAGCTGAACTGCGACGCCGGAACTGATGCGGCCTGGTGACGGAAGCTGAACGCGTCAGAGAAGAACAAAGGAACAGATCTGAGTCGGGGGAAATGGGGGCTGGTGGGGGAAAATCAACGAACGGTTGAGATTATCTTAGGAATTCAACGGACAAGATCATATATATCAAACGACGTCGTTTCATTAAAACTGTTTCATCGCCGTCCATTTAATAGGCCTGCAGTGGACGGTCCAGATTGAACGATGAAACGGCGTCGTTTCACTGCAGCGGACGCAGGGTGCAAAGGACGTAAGCTGAACGCGAAAAAATGAGGCCGAGACCAATGCTAGGATTTGATCCTAGTAATAAATTGAGGGCGGTCATAACGGTCACTATACCATTCAATTACCACGCTGCCTCCAAAGAGCGTGCATAGCACAACCAATTAAAAGCTTTCCCTTCTCCTTTTGTATTCCCATTACTCCCCCCCCGCACCCAACTTTTACACGCGCATAAGATGTCGCGTGTTGCGCAAAGAAAGCGCCGATGACATTGAAGAAGAAATAGATACATTTCAAACTGGGCCGTAGATTTTGGGATTTAAATCAACGGACACGATTGCTTGCTATTACTCTCATTGCGTCCTACTCTGATTATATTTAAAAAAAAAAGTGTATTTGAACAAAATATTCTCCGCATAGGCGTCTCTGCTTGTCCCACTCCCACGCCCTCCTAGGGTTTCAGAGTCGCCGCGCTTCTTCTAGCATTGAATTTTTCTTCAACTGCTTCATCTCAGTATCTACTACTTTATTCGTTAATTAGCTGTAAGTTCTCTGGTTATGGATGTTCTACCTAATATTCTTTGTTGAGTAATTTAGGGTTGCTATTTTGTGTTCTTTTCTATACTAACTTGGATATATGTGATCGTAATCTGATTCTTTCTTAAAATTTGATTTGTCGTAAACAATACATTGAACAAGTGAAGCGAAACCTTGTGCGTTAGCTGGGGAAAGGTATAAAACGACAGCGAACCTGACTCCTTACATTTCCGATCTGTTGGGATTTATTTAAGTAGTCTAATAGTGCTGAAAGTTTTTCTGTCAATAACTGCGGGCGGAAATGCATTTCTTAGCTTTCTCCTGCTGTGGCTTGTTGTGTTTATTTTTCATTTAATGTACTCTACACTTCTTTTTTTTTTGGCTAACTTAACTTGGAAGAGTATCACGCTTCGATTACGGGCACTTTACTTATATTTAGGATTGATAATACTGTCTTCGGAATGGCTCGATCAGTAACTAGCAGTTTTATCTTGACAAGTATTTCTCTTTATATGTTATGTTCAAAGATTCTCAATTTTGCAGTGGGTTATGGAACTTCTTAGGGACATGCATTATTATTCTTTTTCAGTTGGTTTCTGGCCTTTTTTTGTTACGATTACTGTTTTAATGATTTCAATGTTGAACTTTCAACGTCTTTCATACTACAATCTTACTTAGTGGCGACAAAAACCTATAATTTTTCTTGATTATGAATGATATATTAAGTGCATCACTTTCTACCACTGCCCCCTTGCTATTTCCTTTCTACCATTCTGTGTGGTTAAGTTCTATTTCTTTTGTGGTGTCTCAATTTTGTAGGGTACCTGATTATTTATGATCTCCTGTTTGTCTTCATTTTCACATCTGATAGATACTAGGTGGGTGAGATTCTTTCTCTATCTCTTCGGTATGTGATTAGATTTGTATGCTGCAGGTTCTGATGGCCATGGAGGTTACACAAATTCTTCTAAATGCACAAGCAGTGGATGGAACTGTACGGAAACAGGCAGAAGAAAATTTAAAACAGTTTCAGGAACAAAATCTCCCAAGTTTTTTGTTTTCTCTTGCTGGTGAATTGGCAAATGATGAGAAACCTGCAGAGAGTCGGAAGCTTGCTGGTCTAGTTCTTAAGAATGCATTGGATGCAAAAGAACAGCACAGAAAGATAGAATTTGTACAAAGGTGGTTGTCATTGGATCCAACAGCGAAAACCCAGATTAAAGCATTCTTGTTAAAGACCCTTTCCTCCCCTTCTTTGGACGCACGATCAACTGCAGCTCAAGTTATTGCAAAGGTTGCTGGTATTGAGTTGCCACACAAGCAATGGCCTGAACTGATAGGATCTCTCTTATCAAATATTCCTCAACTTCCTGCTCCTACAAGGCAGGCAACTCTTGAGACACTTGGGTACGTCTGTGAAGAAGTCTCCCCAGATGTGGTAGACCAGGACTATGTAAATAAGATACTCACAGCCGTAGTTCAGGGAATGAATTCTTCTGAAACCAATAACGATGTCAGGCTTGCTGCAATCCAAGCTTTATACAATGCGTTGGGTTTTGCTCAAGCAAATTTTTCAAATGATATGGAGCGTGACTACATCATGAGAGTTGTTTGTGAGGCTACTCTTTCCCCTGAATTGAGGATTCGACGGGCAGCTTTTGAGTGTTTGGTTGCCATTTCATCAACGTACTATGAAAAGCTGGCTCCTTATATGCTAGATATTTTCAGCATTACTGCCAAGGCTGTGAAAGAAGATGAGGAGCCTGTTGCACTTCAAGCTATTGAGTTTTGGAGTTCAATTTGTGATGAAGAAATAGATATACTAGAAGAGTACGGAGGAGATTTTAGTGGTGATTCTGATATTCCATGCTTTTATTTTATCAAGCAAGCTCTTCCAGCTCTTGTCCCTATGTTATTGGAGACGCTATTAAAGCAAGAAGAGGATCAAGATCAGGATGAAGGAGCATGGAACATAGCTATGGCTGGAGGCACATGTTTGGGCCTGGTTGCTCGAACAGTTGGTGATGATATTGTGCCTCTGGTTATGCCATTCATTGAAGAGAATATAACAAAACCAGATTGGCGGCAAAGGGAAGCTGCTACGTATGCCTTTGGCTCCATTCTTGAAGGTCCATCACCTGATAAACTAGTACCACTTGTAAATGTTGCTTTGAACTTTATGCTCACCGCATTAATGCAGGATCCAAATAATCATGTAAAGGATACTACTGCCTGGACTCTTGGACGAATGTTTGAATTTTTGCATGGGTCAGCTCTGGAAACACCAATTATTACTCAGACTAATTGCCAACAGATTATTACAGTGTTGCTTCAAAGCATGAAAGATGTTCCCAATGTTGCTGAGAAGGCATGTGGTGCTCTTTATTTTCTTGCCCAAGGTTATGAGGATGCTGGATCTTCATCCTCTCCATTGACACCCTTTTTTCAAGATATTGTCAAAGCTCTTCTTAACGCTACTCACAGAGATGATGTTGGAGAATCACGCCTTCGAACAGCAGCCTATGAAGCCTTAAATGAAGTAGTGAGGTGTTCTACTGATGAAACAACTCCAATGGTCGTACAATTAGTTCCTATCATCATGATGGAGCTTCACCAGACTCTTGAGAACCAGAACCTTCCAGTTGATGAGAGGCAGAATGAGCTACAAGGCCTTCTCTGTGGTTGCTTGCAGGTCACCATACAAAAGTTAGGTTCATCAGAGCCAACAAAATATCACTTCATGCAGTATGCTGACCAAATGATGTCCCTGTTCCTAAGAGTCTTTGCTTCTCGAAGTGCCACAGCACATGAGGAGGCTATGCTTGCTATTGGAGCTCTGGCTTATGCAACAGGACCAGATTTTGCTAAATACATGCCAGAATTTTACAAATATTTGGAGATGGGACTTCAAAATTTTGAGGACTACCAGGTTTGTGCCATTACAATTGGTGTGGTTGGTGATGTATGTAGGGCCTTGGAGGATAAGATAGTGCCTTATTGTGATGGAATAATGACCCAACTTTTGAAGGACCTGTCAAGTAACCAACTGCATCGGTCTGTGAAGCCTCCTATATTTTCATGCTTTGGAGATATTGCTTTGGCAATTGGTGAAAACTTTGAAAAGTACTTGTTATATGCTATGCCCATGCTTCAGAGTGCCGCTGAACTATCTGCTCACACATCAGGTGCTGATGATGATATAATAGAGTACACAAATTCCTTGAGAAATGGAATCTTGGAGGCATACTCAGGGATCTTCCAAGGGTTTAAGGGCTCCCCAAAGACTCAACTCTTAATGCCCTATGCTCCATATATACTGCAGTTTTTGGATAGTTTGTACGTGGAGAAGGACATGTAAGTAAGTTTTTGTATTTGCTATTCTGTCATTTAAGCTGCTAAATTTTAATCTTTTGTCATTTTATGTGTCTAGGGATGATGTTGTGACTAAGACAGCAATTGGTGTGCTTGGAGATTTAGCTGATACATTGGGTTGTAATGCTGGCCCCTTGATCCAGCAATCCGTGTCCAGCAACGACTTTCTCAAAGAGTGCTTGTCATCTGACGATCACTTGGTTAAGGAATCAGCTGAATGGGCCAAGCTGGCTATCAGTCGAGCCATATCATTTTGAGGCAATTGCTATTTCATGGGTCGTTGTTATTACATGCATCTGCTTGTGTTGAGTGAGTCACAATTGCATACCATGAGTCAGGTCATCACCAGTTTTGGGCTCAAGAGCTTGAGTACAGCTGTCTGCTTTTCTTGTCAGCAATATGGAGTCTTCATTCCCATTTATTTTTTATTTATTTGTTCTGCATTGCTACGGAGGATGGTGGGTGATGATCAGATTTTCTGCTAACTTGGCAGAAAATATGGAGTTTTTGGCACATGAGGAAAAATGAGCTTAATGGTGAGGATGGAAAAAATGGTGATTTGCCATGATACGAATGCCAATGCTGTCTCTGTTGGCTTGGCTTGATTTTGTTTCTTCATGAGGTTGGTGTACTGTCTGATATTTGGTGGGTTGTAAGGCCTTAATGGGAGGGATACCGTCTGTCTTTGCCTTTTTGTTATTTTTCCTCTATTATTTGGCTATAGAGTGGAAAACAGTTGTCTTAGTCTATGTCTTGGAATAGGCAATGGAACATATTTGCGGTCCGGCAAAATTAGTCAATCATTATTCATCCATTATTTTGTATCGAGTTTTCTCTTTTTTATTCTTTTGTTCCCTTTTTTTGGGGTTCTACATGAATCTTCGTCTTGAGTTTTTACAAATAACCTGTCATGAAGTGAATCATTGTATTTTCGCTTGATATTTCTATGCTTCGCACGGGTGTCCATTTCAGAATGAGTGCATAATGCTAGCAAGGTCTCTTGTGATTGTGTATATCTGAGTAATTATATTTGGTTCATCTTTCACAGTTGAGGGGAAGTCCATCTGATTTAATTTTGATTGTGTATAGCAAAGTAATTATAGAAACATAGTCGATGGTATAATTAATTATATAGCTGTTAAGATATTTTTGTTTGATATTGTGTCACGTACCTGCGTGAATCCTGATCAGGAAAATGGTTTGGTTGGTTTACTCTAAATTCCTACTATGTTGGCATTTTAATTTGCCTCTTGTGTAGGATCTCTATGATTGCTTGATGAGATTAATAAAAGATCCACCGCTATTAGCATATTGTGAGAGCCTGACAGGTCTGCAAGAAGAAATATTGTATGAATTTCCCTTGGATGAGATTGCTGCTGCGTTGTCCTGTTCAAGCGCATGCAGATTTCATGAGTGGCTTCAAGACACTTCTCTTGGTGTTTACCATAGCAGTAAGGATCCATGAAATTTTTCTTGGAAGTCGTTAGTTGATGAAGCTTGGGGATTACACTAATTAAAGAATTCTATGGAACTAGATGCACTGTTTATTTGCTTGACAGGGTTGAAAAAGAGATTATTCATTATTGATGTTAATTAGTTGCTCCAGGAGTATTTGTAGTATATTTATGTATGATACAATTATGAATTTTAAATTTAAATATTAATTAGTAACTGTAATATATTCGTTTTGTTTTTTTTATAAGTAATTTTCTCTCTTATGGGGTTGATCATTAATATAAGTAATTTTTTTTAAAAAAAAATTAAACTGATTTTTTCTTTTTCATCTCTATAAAATGTATAACTTCATAATAATTATTTCCAACTCACCATTAATTTTCTTTCATTCAATCATTTATTACATATTATTCTTTTTGATTTTTTTTACTCATTCTATCTCATGTTCTTTTCATAAATAAGGGTCTATTTAAAAAAAACATTTTTGACACATTTTTTGAGGAAAATTAATCTGGAGATTCTTAGAGTTTGCATCGATTTTGAATTAGGTATCTAAACTTTTTTTATCTTTTTATTAGGTCTTTAAACTTTGCATTGTTACATAAATTAGTCTCTCACACTTAAAACCAATATTTTAAAAGTCGAACCAGACATCAAGCCAGAAAGGTAAGCGGTTTATGGTTCAACCGGTTGAACTGTTCGGTCGGACCGGTGATGTAATAATTAAATTTATATATATATATATATATATATATATATATATATATTAAAATTAATCTTTAGTCTAATTTCATAGGAAGTTAATAAAGTCACAAAATACCATTGAAAGAAGAACATTAAGTCAATAATCAACCTAACAAAATATACTAACAATAATGATTTTATGACTTGTCAAATATTGATGGCTCTTGATTGAAATATATTTAGATCACACTACTCTGATCCTATTTATAAGTCCTTTTTGACCAAAAAATTTGGTTCTATTTATAAGTTCAGTTTCAATGTAATAAATAAGATTAAGACAATTTTACCCTTATTTATTGTACAAATGAAGAAATAATTTAAAGATAGATAGAAAAAAAAAGAGTTAAAAAGTACGTTATAGTTGTAAATTTATCCTATAATCATTGAGTTAACTATATCTCCTTGATATGTGAGATTTAGTTAAAAGGGACTTATAAATAGGACTAGAGTGATAAACGTTATCATCTTCATGAGGAAATGATCTAAAATCAAGACATTTAACTCTAATTTCAGTGCTTCCAATTTCATCCTTAACTTAAGGATGAACCTCATTGGCTTTTTCTTCAAAAACATCTTTATAAAATAGTTTGTAACAAACCAAATTATTAAAATTAGTAACATATAATATAAATAAAATAAAGTAATATGTCTAAAATTTATGTCTTTTTTTTTAAGCATCAAAATTGTTTTAAAAAAAATTGCAGCAAAAATTTTTTTTCTCATTTTTTATTGGACTGGACAGTTTTTGAAAAACTGGTCCAGTTTCCGGCTCAAAAACGGTTAAACGACGGTCCAAAACGGCTCCCTCAGAAAAATGGTACAATGTATATATCCGGCCCACCTCAGTGACCAGCCGACGGTCCGACCGTCCGGTCCGATTCGGTTCTCTAAAGAGTGCTTAAAACTGTTAAATTAGTAACAGTGTTAACAAATTATAAGGACCTCCTGTGGAGATGATTCAAAGTGGTTTTAGTGAAACTAACGGAATTTTTTAACACAGTTACACTAATTTAACAGTTTTAAGTGAGGGACTAACTTATGTAATAGTGCAAAGTTTAAGGACCCAATAAAAAGACAAAAAAAGATTAAGGACCTAATTCAAAATCAATACAAACTATAAAGACCTCCAGATTAATTTTTTTATTTTTTTTTAATTAATTTTAACAGTCAGTTTGTTTTTAAAATAAAAAAGAATTATTTATAAAAAGAACTTAGAGGAGCAACTGTTTGCTGAAATAGACTCTTGGGATAGGTCACAGGTTATAACCTTGCTTGTGGGTGCGGGTGCGTGTATGAATGTGTTAAAATTTGATCCCATTAACAAAAAAAAAAAAAAAAAAAAAGTTTGCCATAGAACTGCACGTTTACTGTGATTTTAAGTAGTTGTAGCCAAATTTGTTTAAAATATTGCAGGGGTACAAGTACAACGCTAAATACTACATTGAGTGGAATGAAAATTGTCAATAATGGCTTAGGAACTTCGGGTGCGTGTAGTGAGATTTGTTTTCTTTCCTTTGGTGTGGCTAAGAGACAGGCAAAGTATGCATTTTACACTGATTTCTCCGTTATAGAATTTTGTTATCGATTAACATAATAGATATCTTTGCACGAAGCCCTTTTTTATTTTTGTTTGGGGTTGACAAGCTCGATTATGCTTTGAATAAAAGAAGCTTATATAAAAGTATGACAAGTTGCACATCTCAAGTTTTGAGGGTAAAGTGAAACCCTTTTCAAACAAAGTTTCATTCCTCCAATATCAACCACCAACAACACACTCCAAGAATAACATACCACCTACTCCCTTTTTCAAGTTCTTAGAAAACCATCCATCCTTTTCTTCCTGTAAAAAAAATAAATAATAATAATAATAATAAAATAAATAAATAAAATAAGATAGAAAGAATTCGACATTTGAGTTTAAAAAATCCTAAGGGCCCATTTGGTTTGATCCCATTACACCCTGCAGTGTAGTGCAATGCGATGCAATGGTAATGCAATGCAATATTAATTACAGGGCTAGTGTTTGGTTTGATTTTTAAGTAAGATGCAATGAATTATTATTTTAACAATTATTTAAAATTAATATATTACACAAAATCTATTAAACCCTTACTATAATCTTTGTAAAAAGAAAGTTAAGAGTCAGGTGAAGGAAGAGAAGGAGGTAGTGGCGGTGGTGCCGGGTGGTGGGTGACTGCAGCGATGGAGGAGGAAGAGGTAGTGGCAGCGGTAGGTGTTAGCGAGGGAGGTAGTGGTGGTAAGAACGGAGAAGGAGGAGGTAGTGGCGACGGTGGCGGGTGGCAGCGGAGAAGGAGGAGGTAGTGGCAGCGGCAAGTGTGGGCGAGGAAGGAGGAGGAGGTAGTAGCGGCGGGGCCGGGCGGCGGTGGAGGAGGAGGAGGTAGTAGCGGCGGTGCCGGGTGGCGACAGCGGTAGAGGAGGAGGACGTAGTAGTGGTGGTGGAGGTGGTGGCGGTGGTTGCAGCAGCAGAGAAGGAGGAGGTAGTAGCGACGGCAGAGAAGGAGGAGGTAGTAGCGACGGCAGAGAAGGAGGAGGTAGTGGTGGCTGGAAGGGAGAAGGAGGAGGTAGTGGCGACGATGGCGGGTGGCGGCGGAAAAGGAGGAGGTAGTGGTGGCAGCGAGTGTCGGCGAAGGAGGAGGAGGAGGTAGTGGCGGCCGAGGCAGGGCGGCGACGAAGGAGGTGGAGGTAGTAGTGGAGGTGCCGGGTGGCAGCAGCGGTAGAGGAGGAGGAAGAGGTGGTGGTGGTGGAGGAAGAGGAGGTGGTGGCAGTGGCTGTAAGTGGCGGCAACAGTAGAGGAGGAGGAGGTGACGACGGTGGTGGAGGAGGAGGTGGCGATGGCTGCAAGTGGCGGCAACGGCAGAGGAGGAGGTAGTGGCGATGGCGGCAGGTGGCTGCAGTGGTGGAGGAGGAGGTGGCGGCAGGTAAATTAGACTAAATGGTAAATTAGACTTTTCTAACTATGCAATGTGATGGTAATGAAGATTCATAGGGGGGAGGCATGAATGAGGATTGCCAATTTTTTGGTAATCATCATTACCATGGTAAACCCTATTATCATGCTAAAGAATAACCAAACACTCTTCTCATGGTAATGTAATCATGATTACCATTGCATGCATGCAATGGGGTTGAACCAAACAGGCTCTAAAGCATTCCATATTCTTCTTGAAACTGGACAATCACACACACCTTGGGTCCCCTCCCAACAACCTCATCGTCTTCTTGGCTGTTAGATGCCAATCATGGATAGCAAGCCATAAAAACACCTGGATCCTCCGTTTAACCTTGAAATTCCACACTCTTCCAAATTTTGTCTCTTGTTCCACTCACACTTGAACGGAGCCTCTTTTACATATTAGCCACAACGTAGTAATTCTCCTTCCCATTCATCCACACAATCCTATCTACACCATCTTCTTCAAAAAGGGGCTGGCAGGGCTGAATCTTCTCTGCTATATGAGATGGCAGAACATTATTCAACCATTCCCAATTCCATTCCCCATTACAATTTAACACTTCTTTCACAGACACATCCAAGTTAAGATGCTCCAGTACTCCATTACATCTGTTAATCAACTTCCATTCTTTCTCTATCCAATGATCTATCTAGAACCTAACCATCTTTCCATTCCTCGCCGCCTCCCATCTCAGACTTTGGGTTATTTCAAGCTAAATGTTAGTTACATATTTCCATAAAATTGTATCAAAGTTTTTCACAACTGCAGTTAGCCAACAAGTCATGTATCCTGCCATATTTTGCCTTTAGAATCCTTGAGCACAAGCTCTTGGGTTTTACTAACATGTTCCAACTAGAGTCTCATTCATTTCCTTCATACTTCTTATTTCCTCTCCTCCCTCTTCCTTCGGTTTTCACAAAGTTTCCCAACTGACCACATGAATTTTATTTATGCCTTCAGGGACCCCAAATAAAGTTCTTTTGCAACCTTTCAATCTCATTACACACCCTAATTGGGACATATTCATGTTGCATATGAACATTAATAAAAAAAAAAACCTTCTTAATATGTGTAATTAAAAAAGTGAGAGTGTAGGGAAAAAATTATAATTGTGAGAGATACAATGACTTGAGGCCTGAGGCTTATTATCAAAACAAACTCTTCATAATTCTTCCATTTAAAGATAATGAGTGAATAACAGCAGCTACAATACCAATAACATCAATAAATAAAAGAAGCTAGTGGGACCCGCATTAAAGGTCAATTATGGGTACAAACAAGAATAGAGTGAGAAAAGAAGAGAATGAGAGTAAAAATGGTCTTGGAATCACAAAGTAGTCCAAAATCAGCTATCCATCTTCACTTTCCTCTTTCTGCCATGGCCAAACCTCAAAGAGAGAGGCCATCTTCTTCGGCACGCACCAACCTCGCCTCGTGTCTCGTCGCCACCGTCTTCGTGATTTTCCTTCTTATCGCCATCCTCGTCGTTTACTTCACAGTCTTCAAGCCTCAAGACCCCAAGATCTCCATCAGCGCCGTCCAGCTTCCCTCCTTCTCCGTCTCTAACGGCTCCGTCAGTTTCACCTTCTCCCAGAACGCCTCCGTCAGAAACCCCAACAGAGCCCTCTTCTCTCACTACGATAGCTCTCTTCAGCTTCTCTACTCCGGCAGCCAGGTCGGCTTCATGTTCATCCCCGCCGGCTACATCGGCGCCGGAAGTACCAAACGCATGGCTGCCACTTTCTCCGTTCAGTCTTTTCCCTTGTCCAACCCCTCCTCCTCCGCCGCCGGTAGGTTCAGTGAAGTAAGAGTCGGATCCACCATGGAGATCGAGTCCAGGATGCAGATGGCGGGTCGGGTCAAGGTATTGTACTTGTTCAGCCATCGCGTGATGGCCAAGGCTGGATGCAGAGTCGTCATTGGCGTGAGCGATGGCTCCGTTTTAGGTCTTCACTGCTAATTCTTTCCCCTCTTTTCTGATTTGCCTCCTAATCTATGCAAGTGTAGTTATTAATGGCTAGTCATTGCACTATTGTGAATTGTTTTTTTGGCTTTTTTTTTGGGGGGGGGGGGGTTTACGAATTGGGTTATGATTGTATACTCATCAGAAGGGCATGAAACTGTAAAAATGGATTTTATTGTCCTCTTGGATGTTACATTTTGTTTTTCTTCTTCCCTTCTTTCTCTGAGTTACTGGCAAGTTGTAATTCTGGTTCAACCCTTGATCATGCTTTTTAGGTTAGCTTGTTTGGTTTGAAGGAAAAACAAGGCTTTAGGGAAAAGAAAAAGGATTTTGTGGGGGGTGTGGTGGGAACGAGGGGGCTTTTTCTTTTTCATTAATGAGCTTAATTGTAACATAAGCAAAGCTTGATGCCATGCTTCATAATACATTCGACTAAGGAACATATTGGATTAGGAAGGAACTGATTACTTGAGTGACTGAGGCAAAGGTGATTTAAGAACTTACTAAATTAAAATTGGAAATTGCGATAGTGATAACTAGAAGTAAAGTACTCCCTCCGTATTTAGAGATATTTACTTAATTATATTATGGATATTAGTTAAGTTAGTTAATATGATATTTATTTTTTAAACATATGACATTTATTTTTTAAACACCCTAATTATTTTTCTTAATTTTCTCTCCTCCTTAATTATTATTGAGAAACTATTTGTAGGATAAAATAGGAAATGATTGACAAATAAGAATAACATGTCTTATATTTAGGATTAAGATTAACTACCCAACCATATTTTATATTAAGAATTAGAGAGAGCAGTAATAATTTGGTATTTTGTTTCTTAATATAAGACTTAATTTACTAATTTACGAAGTCTAATGAATATAAATAAATTATTTTAAAATATTTATATTTATTACTATTTTTTTAAAACTAATATGTCTGAGTAATAAACTAATATATAATATAATAGTATAAGAAATATCACACCTAAGTCCTAATGAAAGAAAATAATATCATAAAAGTCTCATAGTTTGTTAATGATAAGTAAAAGAGCTACCATTAATAAATTATGAAAATTTTATATTATTTTCTTTGATTGAGACTTTATTGTCATATTCCCAATAATGTCTAAGTATTTTATAGAGATTATATCGTTTGTTTGGTTTGAATCGGGTTTATGCATAAGCCTGATTTATGTAAATTGAGATAAATATCTTCCACATATTTATTTTGTAGACCATAAAAGCTAACTCATATTCCGTAAATCACGATTGAAAAGTACTTATGGAAGCTATCCAAACCTCCTCCATATATCATATATTATAATTAAGTACTATTTCATTTCTTAACAAATTGATTTTTTTTTTTAGAAATTCAGGAAGTTAAACAAGTTACTTAATTCTGAAATATATCGTATATCATTGGATTATATATTAATTCATAAGTCAGACAAATTAGTTTAAAGAAAAACGATAAATATAAATACTTTAATGTAACTCGTTAGTTTTTTTAATTTTTCTAAAAAAAAATGAATTAGTTCTTATATTAAATATCAGAAATAATATTTTATTTATCTTCCTTAACCACTTCAAATTAATTAACCGTGTCTTATATTAAATACCTGATGTGAGTTACTTTATTGTTGTTACTTATATTAATACTTTATTGTTGTTACTTGTATGATATGAGTTCTCAGAAGTCAAGAGCCACAGTCCCAGATATTATAAATATATGCTGGAAAGAAAGGGAAAGAGGGTTTTGTCTCATTATTGGCAGATATGAAATCAAAAGGGAAAACACCTACTTTATTCATTGATTTATTTGTTTATTAAGAATGCCGTGGTTACTTATGGTGTGTTCACTTCTTAAAAGGTGGAGGACTTGTCATTCCATTACAGTTATCACCGCCATTTCCTTTTCCTCCATTTATGAATGAATTGTCCTCTTCTAAAATGATCTTTATCATTCTTCCATTGAAAAAGAAAAAAAAAATCATTTCTTAAGCAACAAGATATGGGTACCTTTTTCTGGAAATTAATTTGGTTTCCAATCAATCCTTTTCTTATCATAAACACTATATTCCTGCTTTTATTCAATAAATTACATTAATATTATTTCTGTATTATATATATATATAAAGAACATTAGGAAGAATGATATTTAAAAAATAAAAAAATTGAATTTCTTTTATAAATTATAAGTATAACAAGTCTAACTAATAAAGTGGAGATGTTTACTACTCATCATAAAGTTACCATTTTGGCAGTCACTTTTGGTAGAGTTTTCTTGCAAGTTTGGGTTATGCTTCAAGGTTGTCTTCGCCTTTGGCTGCGCGCGTGTTGTAGACACTCACACACACAAACATAGGAAAACATCAGTATGAAACTAATACTATTTTCGATCCTTATATAAGATCTCCTCCAATAAAGAAATTAAGCTCTAAATCATATCTTATATTAAAGAACAACCATTAAAGACCAGATGTAGTATTAGTTACAGTTATGAAATTTACCTGGGAGGGAGAATTTGGAACAAGTTAACCCTTTTGTGATAACAATCACACTGTTATTATAAAAATTCATATACCGTAGTTACAAGCACAAAAGCAATCATTATATCCTACACAATACCCATAATCAAAGGCAAATCTCACCAAAATATATAGTTCATCTTCAGCCAATATATTTACCATGATAACCCTACAAGAACTAGTATTTGTAGAACTTGGATTCCTGACGCAGATCGGATTTCCACCATTGATGAATACCATGAGCTTCTTTGAAATCCCGTGATGGAGTTACATTAACCGTCAAAGTTGCTGAAGGAATTAGGTGCAAGGGTTCAGATTATTCCTTTCCAGAGGCACTCATCAACAAACCAGTGAGTGAGTTTTGAGATGCTAACCTTTCAATTCCACCAGATCCAATCTCTTGCATTCTTCTTCTGTGCTCAAAATATCCAATGTACTCTGAGCAAATGTGATCAGAAGGATTCAAAAATAAACATGGGACCCAGGAAGACAAAGCAGCAAATGGATCAAAAATCAAATTCTTCGGCTGCTTAACTTTCATAGCAATGGTAAGTCCAGCTGTTATCATGCTGCCGGCAAATCGAATCCCATGTTTCAATTTCTTATCCTTAATTCTCTCAATTGGAGCAGTAACATATGGCGGATTAAAAAGGAAAGATTCAAGAAACTTGCCAGTTCTGGCCATTGTTTTCCCACAAAGCATTGCCATGGCTGATCCAAGAGAGTGACCAGACAACCAGATGTTTGAATCATTTGCAGATGCAACAATGTTATGAACAGCTTGGATGGCTATCTCCGCACGAGAGGTCTGATGAAGTCCATTTCGAACTATGTGTATGTCCAACTCAATGTCATGAGAAACAGAGTCTGTCTTGGTTATGGTACCTCGAAAGACAATCACATAACGAGGGATTCTTCTGTGTAAAATGTCATTACTATGAGATGAATGAGGTTCGAACTAATACATGGCACCAAAGATGGAAGAATCAATATCATCTACAAGTGGACGTAACAACTTGAAGTTAAAGAACTCCCACCAAGGAGGTGCAAGAGCATTGGGACCTCCACGTCTTTCTTGTCGATCCCTTTCTAAGATGTAAACACCTTGGACCAAGCTAGCAGCAACTGTCATCCGATTATTGGCGTTATCCCTGGATAATGAAGCAAATTATTGAGTATCATTTCACATATTTTGGTCAAAAAAATATTGAGTATCATTGGCAACAGCATTATATAACTTTTTTTTGGCCAGCATATAACTAATATAAGCAAATCCTCATAATCAAAATCATGCGTAGTGTTCCGTTTTGTAGGGGGGCTCCTCTACATTTACTTTTAACTAAATGAGCAAAACCCCTTCCCTCCCTTAAAAGCAAACAGAATTGGTGATTTAGTCAACTAACATATTCAACACTGAAGTTACATTCCCAAAAAACATAACTCAAATTTACCCAAGTTAATGCAAAATTGAATACTTTGTGGGATGCCTTGGTTAGTTCTTAAATAAAGATAAGATGCATTTCTTGATATAATAGGTAACCAGAATGTTAAGTGCATGACATGAGTATTATCACAAAATACCACATAAGAATGCATAAAATTATGGTCTTTCAATGTAATAGACACGTCAGAGATCACAAAACAGTGAAGGAACAACATATACTATGTCAGAAAAAAAAACAGATAGATAAATTTATAACATGGGGGATTATTTGATGGGTCATACCAGTCAACAGATGTTAGATGTAAGGGTCCTGAGAAGTCAAAGTATTCCCTCTCAGATGCCATGTGTGAAAACACCCTATGCTTTCCACTCCTTCCTCCCTTCTTAGTGTCTTCCAAAGATTCTGAAAAATTCCAAAAAGGAAAAATAATCTACAATACTTAGCCATCCAGAATGCCAGGAAATAAGAACACATTCTAATTGCACTGCACAATCTTTGTTCTAATATTTTGGCCCAGAAAAAATCTTAGTTCAAATATGGCGGCATGTCATCAGCTATGTGAATATACATCAAAAGGGAAATACGAGAACAAGAGACATCAAATTTCAAACATTTAATCACAAACATATTGTTTAAATCACAGGAAAATTTTCTTTTCAGAAGGAAAATGCATTGTGATGAAAAGATGCAGAGTGTTGGATGAAATTCCTAATATTCACTTAATAATGAGAAAGCCCAACAAAGTTAATGTTGAGATCTGGCCATGACCAAAATCCGGTATAGAAATAACACTTCAGTACTTAACCACAATTGATGCAAGCATTGTATCTAGCCCCATTGCTCTTTAGAGCACAGAAAATGTCAGCATACAGCTAAAAAAATATCCTTTTTTTTTTTAAATGGAAGCTTAAAGAACAACATAAAGACAATGTCGTCTTTCAGTTTTCAGTTTCAGCACCCCAACTTAAACAGATTAGGTCAGAAAATTTCGTCAACAAAAGATTAGGAAGTGCAGGGATTAGCACAAAACTTCAAAGTCTCTCTCCACTCGAATGAGTGGAAAAATTAAGCATGTAAAAATTATCACAATAAAAGGTCTGTTTAACACCAAAGACTCACAAACATGTTACACAGCAAATAAAAAACAGTAAAGACAAAAATTCAGAAGGAACTGGGAATCAAAGAGAGAGATGTACGAAAAAGTGAAGATCAGAGATGCTTGCGGAGCATGCAGATCCCCAACTCGAACAATGCAGATCGAAGGGATCCTGAGAATGCGAAAGGAGTGGATGGTCGACGAAATAGGTTAAGACGTCACTATGTCCGATCTGTGGATTTTGCACTCGCAACCAACAAAGGTAAGCAGTCTCAACTCCCAAGGGAGGAAAAACGCATCGACTATTGTCGTGTTGGAAAATGTCCAAATGGTTGATTAGGCCTAAGCTCATAATATTTGGGGTTTAAATGTGAATAAGCAGAAATTGGAGCTGAGATATTCCCCAATCTTCTTCGCAGGAGTGGGAGCAGCCTCATGATATTATTTTTAAAAATCAATAAATGTCTTGATTTATTTAAAATATTTAAATTAATATATTAACGTGATATTACAATATGTAAATTTTCTAACAAGTATACTAATAGGGCAGAATTTCGTATAAATCCATCTGAAATATTCAAATCTAAATTTGAACTGGCACTTTTGATAAATCCCTAATTAGGTCAAAAGACTTCATTAAAATTTTTTAAATATTATTAAAAGACCATAATACCCTTTTAATTAAAATGATGAGAAAGCATCTCAGCATATAATTTTTTTTTTCTGATCAACTAAAACAAACTCTCGTGCGTTGTTGCACGGGGAGAACATTGTTTCCAAGATTTAGTAGTTTATTGCATGGCAGAATAATTTGTGATGATTAAGCATGACACAACGGGTTTACAGAAATGAGGCTTACTGTTCGCGGGAAAGCATAGTGCTTGTTTGGTAGAGCGATCTTGAATCGGGCTTATTATATAAGCCGGATTCACGTAAATCGCGATAAATCTCCTCCACATATTTATCTCGTAGACCGTAAAAGCTACCTCGTAGACCGTAAAAGTTACTTCGTATTATGTGAATTACAATTCATAAGCACTTATGAAATTTTCAACCGCTATTCCAAACAAGCTAATAGACATGACGATGTGTTGTACTCGAAAAAAATGGTAACTTTTGATATAATAATTTTATACTAAATATTTGTATCTTCAACATGACAATGGCACCTTGTGGGGAAAAAAACACAACATATGGAATTCTCAACGATAATGAGTCAGTTTGGGAACAGAGGTAATGGGTAAAAAAGCCTAGTTGGAGGGCACAAACACGTAGAAGCCCATTTGACATGTTGGGGAACCATTTGGCACCACGGTAGAGAGCACTGGACTTTTTTTTTTTTTAAAGGATCTTTTGATAGAAGCTCCTTTTCTTAGCTTCTGGCAACGGGTATGCAATTGGTGAAGCAGCTTCAGACCGTTGGAAGCATTTATTAGCATTCAAACCTCACCGAACCTCTCTGTGACACCTTATTTCTGATACACCATAATGAGCATAAATAAGTAGTGGAATCAGTTGTGGAATCAGGATTTGACCCCAGACTAACCAACGTTCAATAATGTTCATAAATCATCGTTCTCAACTCAGGATTTGAACCTAAGATCGAGAGAGTTTTTCAAAGGGTAGAATACTTTAAATACATTTCCACAAACCTCACTACGTCATTAATGACTCATCAGCGCTTAATTCCATTATATCAGAAAATATGCAGGTGGCTTACTTGCCTTTTTAATAAAATTAAAGCTATTCTCCTTTAATTAAACTAGAACGGTTCTCTGCTAAACTTCATTCATACATTCATATACATACATAAAATGTAAAGCCATGTAAGGTAATCAAATGTAAACCAATTACATCAATATAAATAGTAGTGCCTTATACTATGATCTTCACCTTACCTCTGCAATCCTCCTCCGTGCATATCTCCTTGTACTCTTTACCTGTCTAAAGGGTTGGTTGGGAGGAGTGAGATTCGAGAGAATCTCAGTAGCAAACAATACCACTATGCATGTAAGATATATATATATATATATATATATATATATATATATATATGATGCATGACATGCTTGCTATTCATAAAATCCTATCAATCTCATGACATCTTCATGCATGCTCAATGTTACAACTGTTAGAACTGGCTGACACCCAAGAGGGGAGTGAATTGAGTGTATGGTAAGAATGTCTAATCTTTTAAAATATTTTCGCAGATTGTTAACTCAGTATATATATGGAAGTATAAACTTACAAGCATTTATATAAATCATATATGCTGGAAATATAAAAGCTTAGAGAAGAGAATGTGTAAATTGTGACTTATCCTGGTTTGGTCCAATCCACGATGACCTACGTTCAGTCCCTAGGCTCCTCTTGAGATTTCCAATCCACTATCTTGTTGTTTAACCGGGCACAAGAAAAGCCTCTACAAATCTCTTACGAAATTACTCTCCCTTACACACTGTAAGGTTTATTCCCTCTTACGGCAAGTCGAGCAAAGCAATCCCAAAGACCTTTCTCTCCTGCTTACCCGTGCAAGTCTTATGAGCAGCAACATTCTCTTCTCCTTACACCACTGTAAGTCTTACGATCAGCAACGTTCTCTACTGCTTGCACCTTGTAAGTCTTACGAGCAGAAAATCTTACTGGCAATTCACTCTACAGCTTCCTCGTAAGGTAATCAATCCCCTTAAGGTCCCTCTACCTTGAGATCACTTCTGAAATACAGATAAAGTGTTTACAAGCTCTCTTACAGAGTGGGTAAAATGCTCACTGAAGTACAATACAAATAATCTCACTCTCACAGATACATGATACATAAAATAGATAAGCATAGCGGAGCGTCTGAATTGAGAATGACTTATGCTATCAACATATTAATGTAGTTGGGTTCTCATGGCTTTGTTCGCTCGTGTGTATCTTGTAACATACTGAAATATGAACAACAAGAACTGCTTGTAAATGTAATTAGTCAGAAGAAAATTCACCGGTGCCAGTGTTGTGTATATGGTGTTATTTTGATAAAGGGGACACTTAGTAAGATTTTATTGGTTGTCATAAAGTAATAATTAAATGAAATAATCTTACTTTGTGTAGGGACAACGAATGAGGACACCTCATAGGTGAACCTGGGGAAAATTCCCTGACTTTCCTTTCCCTGATAAAGTGGACGATTAGGCGGAGGGAAGAGATAGGGAAGGGTCCCACATAAGGGACACATGGCATCATCTTAAGGAAGAAGAGCAAAGGTGCTTTTGACTTTAATGTGTTGGCCGAATAAGAGCATGACACTTGTTTCCTCTTTTTGACAAAGTTACTTTATCTTTTGAGTTGTCATCACCGGAGGGTGCCACGTTGCCTCGAGCTGGGAAAATCCATAGGTCTCTGGTCCGGTCACCCGACTAACTTTCCCGAACACCGAACTCAGGAGCCGGGGAAAAATCATCAGGCTCTCACTTTCCCTGACCATTGGGACAGCACATGACCCATTTGATTAAAGGAAAGGACACGTGTCACCGTTTGGCTAAATCACTGAATATGTGGCACCATAAGGCCCTGACACATGTTGGAACACCTTTATAACTCTTTAAACTCCGTTATTTTCATTTATCATCAGCAAAAATAGGAAGAAATCAGATGAAAATGTTGAAAAATAGTTAGAGGAAAGATAAAACATGAATAGTGAATGTTCTTGAGTTCAATCCACCGAAACACTACCGAATCAGTGTTTTCTCCCAAAATTCCCTGCATAAACATTCTTCTACTCATCCTAAGCTTCATTTCTATGGTTTTGGATTTTCATTTGGAAGTGTTTGGTGCCGTATCATTGAACGAAGTACTGCCGGATTTTTGAACCGATTGTGGAAACGTATAGAGGCAAGCGTAAGCTTCATTTTGAACCGATTGGTTTGTTGTTTGGATGAGTTTTCATGATGGTTGGGGGGTACTATTCATTTTCATCCAGAAGAAATTTTAAAGGATTAATCATGATTTAATCATGTATTTTATGGTTAAATGATGATTTATGATGATATTGGACTAAGTTGTTCAACAAAATTCTGTTTTGGTAATTTTGCTGAAAATGGATTCTGTCTTGCCAGTGGGTTTTGGGGCTGAAGCTTTATGATTTTGATCATTCCATTGAGTTCTACTAAAAAATTATGTGGAAAAGAATGTGCTTATAATTTTTGGATAATTATACAAATTTATGAAATTTTTGAAACTTAGATGACCCTGCTGTTAGACTTGTTTTTCTAGAGCAGATTTGTTGCGACCCATTTTTCAGTTACCAAAACTTTTCTAAACCTTATGAAATTTTACATGATGAAAGTAGACATCCTAAGGTTTAATTTGATGGTTAATATGACACAATTGGACCAGTGGATTGAGAAATATGACTTTTCAAAGTTTAAGGTTGATTCTGGAATGAAATCTGTGGCAGATTGTGTTTGACGAATTTTATGGAATTGAGTGGTTATAATTAGTACTCTGTAATATTTTTATTTATACTAAGACTTGAATATGTTTGAACAGAACCTAGAACCAACTTATTTCAATTTTTTCAAAATTAATTATGAATTTGTAAATTTGGGCCAGGTAAATCTGTCAGATTCTGGAATATGGGACAATGAAGTAAAATATTGTATTGATATTCTTTCAGAAGTGTAATGGTTATATTTTTTTCATAAAACTATACTAATTAAGGGTCACATATATATTGGAATCATCCAAATTGGATATGTTTACAATTAGTTATGAATTTTCAAAGATTTAAGAAAATTCTGGCAAACTTACTCAAATGTGCAAAAACAAAAGATGTAATGGTATTATGTAATTGTAATAAAATTTAAGTGTAAAACTAACCAACTTGGGATAGTTGGACCATTTTGAATTTGATTTTGGGTTAGTATTCTAACCTTAATGACAACCGACTTAAGTATTTGGATTATACAATTATTGGACGAAATAATAACTTGTCGTCCGTAAATTCTTTTTATATGACCCAATAGCTGTTCAAAGTTTAAGACCTACCCGAGCTTAGTGAAATGGTTGGATATTGCTCAAGAGAAGCTATCAGGTAGTAACTTTGTCTTTCATATGTTATAAGATACATTGTATGTGTGTAGTTTCATCATGAATTGTCTGGCACATTTTGTTTATGCGGGGTTGTCGTCCGGGGCCTATTGCATGGGTTGACACTCAGGCCATTGAATTTTTTTGTGATGCATGAGTGAATGCTGGGGCTTATTGCACGGGTAACACTCAGAGCCTTGTGATATACCTAGTACTATGATGGTATGTGAACTACATGTTGAAACAATGCTGTTGTGATGATTCTTTTATATGATGACTGTGTAACATGCTCTGTGATTTTATATCTATATAATTGACTATCTGTTACTACTAAGATTCTTTTGAATCTTACTCTTTTTCTATAAACAAATTACAGTACAGGCTGGAAGGTCAAAGGGCAAGAAGGTAAATACGGACAGCTAGAGGATGAAGCTAAAAGATTTACTTTCTCTATTGGTTGTCTGTTTGGATATTTTGGACATGTATATATTGTATAAATCGGTAACCTTGACAATAGTATAGTGGTAGAACTGATAGTACTTGTAGCCCGGTAAATGGATGGTAATGTAATAAAGAGATAACTTAGTTACATAACACTTCCTAATCATTAGAGAAACATTAACGAATGAATGCAACATGAGACTTAAGCAGAGACATGCTCGCATACTCTGATAAAATGAAAGGAAGTACCGATGAGTCTTAATGAGATAGTGAATATTTGTGAAAAATGTTTGAAAAATTCTTATTCCACCTCTAAAACCTACTTAATCCTAGATTTATCTCCTGAGATAATGTTGGGATTCATTAATGTTTTCAAAGTTTATTTAGTTTGGGATCAAATCCTAGTTCACAACTTATTTCACTACTCTTTTACACTCATCTGAGTTTATTGGAAATAAGGTATTACATATCTTAGTTTGCTGTCGTTTCTTGTTGAATGCTTTGGTTTATATAGGAGATGTGAGCCGTTGGGAGCATTCAAATATTTTCCCGTTGAAGTCCATCGTGTGCTCAGACAGATAGTTTAACGGTTACATACCGTTACCCACAGATGTTTCAGCGTTGCTTACTGTTTGCACGTTTGTTGAATACTCTTGCTACCCATGATTTGTTGTTGTTGATATTCACTGTAGCCAGTAGTGCTCACTGACTGTAACAAACTCAAGAAAATAGCCGTTAGAGAATCTTTTAAATATCACTCGGGTGATTACATACTTCACTGGCAGTGATTTTTACAAAACAGAAAATCACTCGACTAGGAGTGATATTGGTTTCATCGGATGTGATTCTGAGACAGGTTTCCTGGAGGTGCACTAGGCTACTAACACTGGAAGTGATTTAATAAAATAAACATATTACTCGATTGGATATTATTTGTCAGAAAGTGATTTCAAGGAACTAACAAATCACTTGAGCTAGATTTACTGGCAGTGATCTTGGATATCATTGGAAGTGATTCTGATTTAGTGAAAGCAATTCTAATTATATTGTAATTCACTGGTAGTGCATTCAGGCTTCACTTGGAAGTGTTCTGTCAAAATCATCATATCACTTGAGCTATCAGTTCATTAACTGGAAGTGATATCTCAGAAACAGAAGATCACTTGAGTGGATATCGATTCATTGGAAATGATCTGGTGCATATTGGTATTCACTGGTGGTGATAAACCAAAATGACTCATACTGATATTCACTGGAAGAAATATTCATTGGAGGTGATTCTGATTCATACTGATATTCACTGGAAGTGTTTTTCACAGAATAACAAATCACTTGACTGCAGAAGCGTTTCACTGGGAGTGACTTTGTAAGAGTAAGCATATCACTTGAGTGCATTGTAATCCACTGGCGGTGATGAACCAAAATGACCATGTCACATAAATGAAGCTGATATGACTTGAAGGTTTAAGAGATACTGGAGGTGCACTGGAAGTGATTTGGTACATAGTGAATTTCACCAGAAGTGATTCAACATTTATTGGAAGTGATATTGCAGAGTTCATAAATCACTCGAGTGATTTAGGGATAACTGGGAGTGATTTTAAGAATAATGAAAAATTATGCCGATGATTTTCGAATCCACTGGAAGTGATCATAAATTTTCAGATATCACTTGAGTAAAATGAGCTGCACAGGAAGTGATTTTCAGAATAGTAAAATTTTCTTTTGATGATTTTGAATCCACTGGAAGTGATGTTGCAAAGTTCAGAGATCACTCGAGTGGAATGCATATCACTGGAAGTGATAATTGAAACAGTGAATTTTTCTTATAGTGATTTGGCTTGCACTGGAAGTGATATGCGGAAATAGTAAATCACTCGAGTGAATTCGACTGCACTGAAAGTGATTTTCAGCACAATGAAAAATTCTGGGAGTGATTTCTGATGTCATTCGAGTGATATGTCATATGAGGCATTTCACTTGAGTTATTATTAATGATTACTTGAGTGATCTTCCTGATCACTCGAGTGATTATGTAAATCACTCAGGGGCTCTCTGTACAGATCGGTTTAACTCGTAGTTGCTCTTTCAATTTGACAGCAAACATGGGTCAACTTCTAGATGGCATAAATCTTCGAATATAACTCCAAAATTTTCATAATATATATCAATGGAAAGCTATTTGAGTCTAGTTTCATATGGCATAAGTGTCAGCTCAATTGGATATGTGGTTTGAGAGTTATGGCCAAATTACCAAACCTGCTACGGAAAGTGACGCTGATATGAAGGCCAAATTCCAATACTTATATCTCCTTCATATAAACTCCTTTGATGTTGGTTCTTGTGCCAAATGATGAATTTGGAGGCTCATTTCGTATGAAATTAGTTTAATCTCAATTAAAGTTTCGGTTTGAGAGATATGATAGAATTACCATACCTCGCTTAGTTGGACAGAAAATAGAGCCTGAAAATTCAAACATCACTGGAGTAAATAGTAACTCACTCCAAGTGATTTTCACTATTTGCAGAATCACTCGAGTGATTCTGCAAAATCACTCGAGTGATTCTGCAAAATCACTCGAGTGATCTTCAAAATCACTCGGTTGCTACAGTGCGCTACAGTCCATATACTACAGTCCTCTCTGCTATAGTACTCCGTTGAACTTGAATCTTAATATTCTTCATTAATTCTTGCAAGTTCTTCATTTCCCAATCTCTTTTTTTGCTTGACTAATCTACAAAATGTGCAACATTAAATATAGTAGTTAGTCAATGTAAGAGATAAGTATATTATACAAACTTTTTGCTCTTAATATTTGATATCTATATTTGACATCAACAAAATTAATAATATTTAACAACAACATACTCATGGCCATCGTATAACATAACAAAGCATCAATCAATCAAGTAGTCACATAAATAATGCAAACACATACATATCACATACATTCAGGTAAGGTAAGTTCACTACCTCTCGGACTTCACGTCCGTCCTCAAACCATCGTCCTTGCTTCGGCTCGGGCACCGTCCGTCGAGTCCTGAATTCCAAGTATATATTAAATGAGTCACTACTCATCTATGTATCATTCTAGACTCATTTTAGTAGATAACTTAGCCCAATTATGCTAAATTACCAAAATGCCCTCGGAAGCCCGGCTTAACTGTACTTTCTCAGAAATTATGACCTGGGCCAATCCTACACAATTTTGCGTGTATAATCTATTTATGACCTCTGATTAGTCAAATTCAGGCCCAAATGATGGAAATACCCTTGATAGCCCTTACTTAGAGCTTTAAGGGGTAATTTGGTCATTTCACACTCTAGGCCTTTTCTCACTTCATCATCAACATGAATCGTACACAATTTTCCCTTCTAAACTCAATGAAATCATCTAATTGATGAAATTCCAACTCACGGCTTACACCACACACAAGGCAGCCATTTAGAGTTCTCATAAGAGTTGTGTCGGTTTCTTCTTTTCTCTTACCTAAAATACTTCCTTTTTACTTCTAACCACATGATTAGCTATTTAAGCAAGAATTGGACATCGTTTAAACAATTAAAACACCATTTGATTGAGACATGAACAGTACCCAACTCCCACTATACTCATCCAAACGACAAACCAATAGGTTCATAAGGAAGCTTATGCTTACCTCTACACGTTTTTGAATTTGGTTCGGAATTCCGCCAACACTTTGGCTGGCGAGATGGCACCAACCACCTCGAAACGAGAATCTGTAACCACAGAAATGAAGCTGGAGATGAGTAGAAGAATGTTTGTATAGGGAACTTTGAGAGAAGACGCCGTTTTGATAAAGTTTCGGCGATTAGAAGATTTCTCTCTCTTCTCTCTCTCCTTCATTCTATCCGTTCTCATTCTCGTTCTCTCTCTTCTCAGTTCTGATTCATGCAAGAATGAGAAAGAGATGACGATAAATGATGATTTAAATAAATCATCTTAAGGAGCTATCATGTGCTCACACCTTATAGGTCCAAACTTCTACTTTCTTGCATGACAATTCATTTCCCTTTTCATGCTTCTTTATCCACTGAAAATAATTAGTTCAAAAGAAAGAAATATTACTCTTCAACTATCTCATTATACCACCTTACAAGTGGTTGACCAAAGCCTTATGCTTTTAGCTCTTCGACTTCCCTTGATAATAATTCACCAACATAGGCATATTAATTACCAAGTAGTCATTCCCCTCATTTTAATTCCCATTCAACTGAAATCATAGGGATTATTAGGGAAAACCCATCATTTCTTATCTTATGGAAAAATTACCATTTTGCCCTTATGTTTTATGATTTATCGTAATAAATCATTTCTTGCCCCTTTCCTTTATTTCCCTTCACATTTGACTAATTTGGGCATCAAATATAGGGAAATAATGGCTACTAGCCTTTCATTGGTCAAATGACCATTTTGTCCATTTGACAAATGTCACACAAACATGACTGCTACACTAGGAAACTCACTGATAGCAACACTTCTTTATGTTCCAATTTACTATGTCGTGTAGGACTCCTTATTGCATTGTCTTGTTATTCCCTGAGCTCTTTAACTCACCATAATATTCATTTTTAATATCTAAGGATATAAAGGAATTTTGGGAAATAATAACATGCCTCGCCAGGACATTCACTAAACTAGGGTCTAGTAGTCCCCTTAATCCAAGCTAAATCTTAAGCCTTTTGTCCCAAAATTCAGGATATTACACTCTCTGCTCTCTCCTTCCTCGTGAAAAAAATACCCCTCAACACTAAAGCTTCCTATTAAAAAAATAAAAAAAATAAAAAAAAAATAAAAAACACAATTGGCCGTGCTTATTTTCCTTTGTTATTGATGCTTCTTTCAAATTCTTGGTATGTAATTCAGCTTATTTTCCTTTGTTATTAAATATAAATATTTACCCTTTTCATTTGTTTTCTAGAATTATATTTGTATTATGAAGGATATTGCTAGTTTGATTGGATTAATAGGAACCATTGGAATTATTGAAATATTAACACATTGGAATTATTTTTCTTGAATTATTGTTGTGGGTATAGGAAACTCTATGATTTTTGTCTAAATAGCTTGTGAATTATGACATATGAGTTAGAGTGTTTGTGTGTGTGGAGAACCAAACCTATTCAACATCACAACATGATATATATGCACATGCCCTTATTATATCTTGTTTGTGCTATGCCCTTTTCATAGGACAATTTCATGAATATTCCTCTATTATAATTGCTTAAAACAGTTCCAAATTGCCTTAATTAGTTAGTTTTGTTAAAATTGAGCTGGAATGATTTGTTATTGGAATTTTGGAATGTCTCATGTTTAAGGGGAAATACTGGCAATTTTTTTTAAAAAGTTATAATAAAAAGAAAACCCTACAATTGTTCTAAGCTTGAGTGTTATTGGGAATGACTTAGGTGGAAATAAAATGGATCATAGTTGGATGAATACTTTGAGAACTAGTGAAGAATATGAGAATGGGGTGGAAGAATTTATTGAATTTGCTATAAAGAATGCTCCAACAAAAATGGAAATTATTTTTATCCTTGTGTCAATTGTTTAAATGAGAGTCGGTAGGATGTTGAAGTTATTAGGGATCACCTACTTTGTGATGGAATAAATGAGAGAAGGTGGATATGGCACGGTGAGAAAGTAACAGATTGTTTGTCTCACAAGAAGGAAGTTTTGGATGTGATATATGAAGACAAAATGGAGAAAATGATTAACGATGTTGAGGTAGAATCCATTACACAGTCTCATGAATATGACAGCCTGGTGAGTGATGCGGAGACACCTTTGTACCCTGGGAGTAAGCACACTCGGCTGACAGGAATATTGCATTTGGTTAACTTAAATTCAACTTGTGGGTGGACCGATAGCGGTTTCACATTACTGCTTGAATTATTGTGTGATATGTTTTCAGATGATATTGTACTTCTAAACCGTATGTATGAGGCCAAGAAAATCTTATCTATGATGGGTATGGAGTATAAAAAGTACACGCTTACCCTAATAACTGCATATTGTATAGAAAGGATTATGAAGGTCTTAGTGAGTGTCCTAAGTCTAAAACGTCACGATACAAAGTGAAGAAAGATGGTGGTTGTGGCGAAGGGATAACTAAAAGGTAACCCTCAAAGGTGTTATGGTATCTTCCAATAATACCGTGGTTTAAGCAGTTGTTTGTGAGTCTAACGAAAGCAAAGAAGTTGAGATGGCATTCTAATGAGAGAATATCTGACGGAAAATATCTTTGGCACCCAGCCAACTCTCCACAGTGGAGGAAAATATATAAAATGTTCTCTCAATTTGGCAGCGAGCCGAGAAACCTTCACCTTGGGCTTTGCACATATGGAATCAATCCCTATAGAACTCTTATTAGCACACATAGTTTGTAGCCAGTTTTCCTTGTAATATACAACCTACCCCCTAGTTATGTATGAAACGCAAGTATGTGATGCTTTCTATGATGATCTTTGGACCAAAATAGCCAGGGAACAACATCGATATATATTTGATGCCTTTGATTGAGGACTTAAAGAAGTTGTGGGAGGAAGGTGTATATGTGTTTGATGTATATAAGAAGGAGCCTTTCAAGCTGCGTGCAATGATTTTCACCATGATAAATGACTTCCCTGCATACGGGAACTTGTTAGGGTACAGTGTGAAAGGGCATAAAGCATGTCCAATTTGTGAAGCAGACACACACTTCCATCAACTTAAGCATGGGGAAAAATGGTATACCTTGGTCATAGGAGGTTTCTTCATCGGTTCCACCCTTATCGTAGGTTAAGAAAGCGTTTTAATGGCTTACTGGAGCATGGGATAGCTCTAAAGGCATTAACCGGGGATGAAGTTTATAGTCGGGTGGAACGTATCAATATTACCTTCGGTAAGAATCAGAGGACTATGAGTGAGAAAAAATATATGGAAGAAGAGATCAATTTTCTTTGATCTTCCATATTGGCGTATTCTTGATGTAAGACACAATATTGATGTGATGCATATAGAGAAAAATGTTTGTTATGGTCTTATCAGTACACTTTTGTCAACAACGATTGGGAAGCCTGATAACCCCAATCGAGTTCGAGGGGAGGTGAGGGGAGTTAGTGTGGTGAAGTTTTTTGGACGAGCCTTATACACTTCATCACAAGCTGAACCCAGTAGAGAGCTTGAGGCCAAGATCGAATAAAAGCTCAAGGTTAAACTTCGTGACACACTCTGAGAAGAGTTGATGGCAAAGCTACATGGTGAAATAAAATATGTTTGACTCGAAGATGCAAAGTGATGGGCATAGAACCCAGGAATCCCTTACCTTCACCAGCACCAAAGGAAGTTACCACCCACCGGAAGAACCCCTTAGCCAGCCTTCTGCCATTCTGGAACCACTGGGCCAGCCTTCTCCTACTTTGGAGCCGTGAGAACCTTACATCCTCTATTTGGATGGCCCACTACTTCATGTTGTTGCCGATGCTCTTGTTCATAGACAAGCTACCATCCACCATCATAATAAGATTCCACACCATTTATGTAGGGTGACAATCATATGTGTTCAAGAGGGGGAAGAAGGTACAACCATCCTTGTTCCTGACGAAGAGGTTGCCACGCTGGGTCAGGCGATTGGATCTTTCATCCTTTGGCTCCATAATCTTATTGGCACATCCGTAACCCCTCCAATGGTAGGAACTTCCTTTGTATTACTTGATATATGTTGGCATCCTACTAATAATCGGTTTTTTATGTTATGATAATAGGATGAGCAAGATGTAGGGAAATGGTCCCTCTTGGCACGAATGCAACATATTTATAAAGGTGTTCATCAGATTGACTTGCATATGTCTTCAGGGACTGTGGGTCAACAATTGACGTGCCCTTTCATGATTGACAATAAAGATCTCAGGGACTTTATGCATTTAGAGGAGATAGATGCAGGATGGGTAAAACATGTCATACGATTAGTTTTTCTTTCCTTCAATTAATGTAGTAGTTTTTTGGTTTCATGCGTTCAATATTTTATTTATCATTTGATTTCTATTTTAGGTCATTTAACCACACATGAATCAATATGGGGAGGGAGAATTTATACGGATTATTGTGTCTGAAAAATACGACAAGGGATGGCAATGATGTGCAAAAAATGAAGCATTATGTGGGCTACACAATAGGAGAGACAAAATTTCATTGTTATCTAGCACCAATTGTTCAAGGGTACGTACTTTAATTCTGATTTTGTAGGAAGTTTAAGAAATAATTTCCTTGTCAACCAACTTCATTTTAATCCATATGTTGTTGTAGTTACTATTGGAGTCTGTGTGTTGTTTGTCCTTGCATTAATCACGTCTATTGGTTTGATTCCTTGGGTAAAAAGCCAGACAAGGGAAAAAAATATGTCTTCAATACGTAAGTTATTTTGTTTTTATTTCATTGATTATTGACTTAAATGAATTATTCTAATTTTTGTGGTTTTACATTTTAATGGTAGTGGGACCCAGACATATAGAATGCTTGGTGGGTCACGTGAGGGTAGAGTTGTTAGATACCCGAAGTGGTTTTATCCAATAATATGTGGTTTGAATTCAAGTTCTTTCATTGACGGTCGTTTTAGATATGACTTTATTGATTTTAACCAACTACTTTTGATTTATAATGCCCTCGACAGCCAGGGGCCACTGAATGCGGCTACTACGTTCTCCTTTACATGTATAACACCATTCAGAGTGGTGTTACAAGTGATTTTTCAGCAGGTAATCAAATGATAATATTTTTGGTATTGTAATTGAATTGTTGATTCTTTACTGATTCTATCTAATGTTATTTTCTAATTTGTAGAATTTTGATAATGAAGCTGCCTACTTATATGAAGACATTAATTTGATCAGAGACTTTTTGGCTAGGCAGCTTCTTCAACACATAGATCAGTAAATGTGTATGTTTATTTTAAGTAGTATAGAAAACATTTTTGACAACACTTTGTTGTAGTTCTTGTACATTGATGGTAGTAGGAGTTAATTAGCTACTGTTGAATGTTTCCTTACCATTTGTAAGGATATTATGCATTATTCTTCGATCCAGTTTCTGTGGTTTTCAATTTTTGAGTAGACCAAATTATAAAAAATCCCTTTTTTAAAAAAAAATTATTTTTTACGTCCATAAGAAATAGGTTCATCTAAAGATACTTTTGACATCCCTTTTAGAGTAATGGGGACACCTAAAGTAGGACTTTAGGCATCCCTAAGGAAATTAGGGACGCCTAAAGTCTTTCCTTACTACGACCCTCGAATAGGCCTCCCATAATAAAAAGACGTTAAAGGCCCAAAATAGGGACGTTAAAACTGCTTTCTGTAGTAGTGAGAGTAAGTTACCACAAGTTTCGAGGAGATTTGGTAGCTGGCAAGAGAGAGTGAACTGAGATTTTAAGAGAGAGGAGCTGACATGGGGAAGAGGAAGATGCCATGAACGGTCCTTCTTGGTGCTTCACTATTCATTTCTATCATTTTCCTCTTGAGAGCATAACACGATTGGGAACGGGAATGGTTCTTTCTTCTTTAACTTCACTGACACTATTGCTGAGCTGAACCATAGGATTCTTGATTATTCCAATTGTAGTTTTTTTCCTCACTGACTCTATTCTCTATTTTTATGGATTTAGAATTTGGATTTATTGCTACTGTGATGATCTTTAAAGCTATGTGTGACTAGTTTCACTTGAACCTAGAGTAGCTATGAACTAATTATTTGTGCTTAATATTATTTTGTTTACTTAATTGATCATCACTAAGTAGGAAATTATGGAATTTAGATTAGTCTTGGAAGAGGGATCTTTATTGAACTATAAGATTAAGTAATATAGGATTAGAATTTATTCTAATTTTCCAATAAGATAGGAATATATCTATTGGACGCATATAATTCTATTAGAGTGAATTTGGACATTTATTGCCTCTTGAGTGAATTAGTTAGGAATAACAATTTTAACTTGAGAGATGGGTATGAGAAATTGGAATATACTTGTATCTATTCAAACTCTAGATTAACAAATTAACATCAAGTTCATTTATTTTAGGTTAATACGTGCTCTAAGACTTGAAAAAGAGATTAGCCACTTTAGGTTGTTTTCCTCTATTTAAATCTTAAAAACATTAAATTTAGGACTTTTGCTTTTGTTTAAATTGATTTTCAAATTAGTTTTCTTCTTTGCTTTGCTCAACTTAAATGAAAATGAGAATTTTAATGCCTAATTATCTATTACCTTGAATCTCTGTGGGACAACCTTGATTTGCTAGTATATTATTTCAAACGGCCCATTCACTTGCGGTGCTTATTTAAAATTTAGTAGCATCAAGTTTTTGGCGCCGTTGCCAGGGATTCCAAGGCAATTGGTGATGGTGATTATAATTAGAATTCCTTTAGTAATTTCAGCTTGAGCAATTTTATTATTTTTGTTAGTTCTTTGTGCTAGTATGATAATCTTGAGATCTGTTTAGCCTTTAAGGTACTTTATTATATGCCCCGCAGATCTAAGGTTGCAAAGACACTACATAAAACAAGGAGCATCCAATAACTTTTTGAAGCTATACAACCTTAGACTCGAGCAAAGAAAGGTGTCAAAACTGATACTAAAGTAATGGCTGAAGATGAAAATGATCGTTTGCGTGTCAATGATTTCCTAGGAATACAACTCATAGGTATCAATAAAGAATCAGAGTGCCTGAATTCCAAGAAAACAACTTTGAGATCAAGCAGACTATGCTGAAAATGCTTGAATTACATGGTCAGTATGCCAGAAACGATTTAGAAGATCCAAATCAGCACTTGATTCAATTTTTGGATGTTTGTGACCACTACTACAAAAAATGATTTTAATGGCGCACCTCTAATGACGCTTCTTAAAGAAACGCCGTAGGTAATTGGTTTTTTTAAAAGAAAAAAATTATAAGCTACGACGCTTTTTATTATAAACGTCGGCTAAGGGCATTGTCTTGACCAGTGCTTCATATAAAGCGTCAGGTAAAGCAGTTGATATAAGAAATAAAAATATAGTAAAGTAATATTAAAAAAAGTCAACCTTAGCTGACACTTTTTTAAGATTAATACTTTAACCGGCGTTTTTAAAAAAAACGCCGGTTAAAGTCAAGCCTTTATCCGGCGTTTCATGTGAAGTGCCGGAGCTGAGTATTGCCTTAAGGCAATAAGGCAATTCATTGCCTTATATATATATATATATATATAATATTTTATATAATATTAAAATAAATATATAAATATTAAATATATATTATATATAAATATAAAATTTTTTATCCATAATATTTGAAATTGGGTTGGTTATATATGATAATTGTCTTTGAAGATATAATTTAAAAATTAATTTTAATTATGATGTAAAATTAAACAAAGTAAAAATAAAAAAAGTGTGTTAAGCATATATAAAGCATGAGAGATGAATGTCAAATCTAGGGAGATTGTAAAAAAACATGTTAAGTTACTTTAAAAAAATATTTTTAATTATAAATTGTATGTTGAGTTACACTTTAACCTTAGCCAAAAGCATTACCTTACTCGGCGCTTTTCTAAAAACGCCGGTTAAAGTCCACCTTTAGCCGGCGCTTTTGGAAAAACGCGGGCTAAAGGTGGCTTAGGCAATATATTGCCTTTATCTGGCGCTTCATCAGGAAGCGTAGGAGCTGAGGCAATATATATATATATTATAATATTATATTGTATATAATATTATATATTTCTTTTAAAGTAATATATATCTATTTGCCTTCAACGACACTTGTTTAATTAGGATTTTTCTTTTTCTTTTTTCAATTATTGAAAGTTATGAAGCTTGTTAGGAAAGCGTCGAAGCTTTTTCAAACTTTGTATGCTGCGTGCTTATATAATAAGGTTCTATTTTAACTTTTCACCAGCCCCCCATTATTATTTTCCTCACACGCTCTCCAGCTCTCAATTTCCTAGAGCTCCATTACTTCACCATCTTGTCTTATTCCTTCAGTCCCTACTCTATTATCTTAGTCCCTATTTTCTACAGAAGCCATTTAGCTTGTAAGTGTTTATATATATATATATATATAAGCTTAAATCTGTATGTTTTCTTCTTCTTCTTCTTCTTCTTAGTTAAAATATGTCATGAATCTTATATGTATACTCAATTTTTTTTCCAGGTATTTACTTGAAGTTTCAACTTTGCCTTCTTAAACTTGCTATACATTGTAAGTTTTTAATTTTTGAGCTTAAATCTGTATGTTTTCTTCTTCTTTTTTTTAGTTAAAATCTATCATGAATCTTATATGTATGCTTAATTTTTTTTCTAGGTATTTACTTGGAGTTCTTCCATGCTTGATAGATGAAGATGAGAATTCAATATTGCAAAGGATACTTGCAAGTATGATGATGGATTTGAATGTAAATATAGATCTAGGGTTTCATTAGAAAAATAAAAAAAATTACGTAAAATTATTCTTTTTTTAAAAAAAGACCTCTTATGGCGCTTTTGTGGGGAAGTGCTGTAGGAAGTGTATGACTTCCTACGGCGTAGGAAGTCATACACTTTTTATGGCACTTCCCTATAAAAGCGTTGTAGGAAGTGTATCTTTTTTTTTTTAAGAAAAAAAATCTACGACGCTTTTAAAAATTTAAGAAGCTTCATAGGTTGTTTTTATGGCACTGGAAGCTACGGCGTCTCCCAAGCGTCATAATATTTGTAAAAATAAATGTCGTCTATAGTGTTTTTTGTAGTAGTGGACTCATTCATGCAAAATGAAGTTCCTAATAATGTGATTTGCATTAGGCTTTACCTTATTCTTTATAAGGAAAAGCTAAAGAGTGGCTCAACAATTTAGAAGAGGGCAATGTCACTTCTTGGGTTCAGTTGGAAGATAAGTTCATATCACGATTTTTTCCATATAACAAGATGGTGGATGCAAGAGCCGCTCTTATGAGTTTTCACCAATAGTTTAGGGAACACCTATATGAAGCTTGGGAGAGATTCAAGTTGCTTCTTAGGCAGAGGCTTGGCCATAATTTTGAGAAATGGGTCTTACTTCAAATCATCTGTACCCAGTTGACTCCTGAATCTAGATAAGAATTGAATGCTATCACCAATAGAGAAATTACAAAGAAACTGATGAATTATGTTTGGGGATAGTTAGATGACTTATTAGCTAACTTTATTCAGAACAACAATGAAAGAAGATCAGTGAAGTCAATTGAGAGAGTTAATAATGACACTTCATCACAATTGGTGGGAATGTTAAATGCTCCTAATAAGAGGTTTGATCACCTAGAAGCTCAAGTATGCCTCTCCAATGGTGGACATGTAATATCCCAAATTTTGGGACAAGAGGCTTGAGATTAAGCCTATATTAAGGGGATTGCTAGGCCCTAGTTTAGTAAATGCCTTGGAAAGGCATAATATTATTTCCAAAAATTCCTTTATATCCTTGGATATTAAAAGGAAATATTATGGTGAGCCAAAGAGCTCGAGGAAAAATAATGCAAGGGACAAAATAATCATTTGACCAACGAAAGGCTAGCAGCCATTATTTTCCATTATTGGTGTCCATACTAGTTAAATGTGAAGGGAAATAAAGGAAAGAGGCAAGAAATGATTTATTATGATAAATTATAACACGTAAGGGCAAAATGGTAATTTTGCCATAAGATGAGAAATGAGGATTTTTCCCTAATATTCCCAATGATTTGAGTTAAATGAGAATTAAAAAGAGGGAAAATGACTACTTGGTAATTAATGAGCCGATGTTGGTAAATTACTAACAAGTAAAGTCAAAGAGCCAAAAAACTTAAGGCTTTAGTCGACAACTTAAGGTGGTATAATGGGATAGTTTGAGAGTGAATTATACTCTCTTATTTCTCATCATATTAGTAGAATGATGAAGGGAAAGAGAAATGAGACTTGTTATACAAGTAATGAGATAGTTGGACCAATTGGTGGTAAGCCACTTGGATGATTTTAATTAATCATAATTTCCTTCATCCTTTTATTCCTCTTTCTCGTTTAAATCAGAAAAGAAGGGAAGAGAAATAAAAAATGAGAGAGAGAGAGAGAGAGGATGAGAACAGAGAGAACGGAGGAGAGAGAGAAAACTTATGATCGTCGAAACTCTACCGAAACGGCGTCTTCTCTTAAAGTGCTTAGTACAAACATTCTTCTACTTATCCTAAGCTTCATTTATATGGTTTCAGATTCTCTTTTGGAGGTGGTTTATGCCGTCTCGCCAGCTAGAGTGTCGCTGAAATTCTGAATCGAATTCAAAAGCTTGTAGAGGTAAGCGTATGCTTCCTTTGAACAGATTGGTTTTTCGTTTGGATGAGTAGTATAGGAGTTGGGTATTATTCACTCTTCATTCAATCAGTATTTTAGAGGTCGAAAGGATGTCTAATGGATATCTAAACGGCTAATCATGTAATTAGAAGTAGAAAGGAGGGTATTAAGCCAAAGAAAAGGACTAACCAACACAACTCTTCTGAGAACTCTAGATTGGCTGCCTTAGGTATGGCATGAGCAAAGAGTTAGAATTTCATTGATTGGATTATTCTATTGAGTTCAGAAGGGAAAATTGTGTAGGGTTCATGTTGATGATGAAGTGAGAAAAGGCCTAGAGGGTGAAATGACCAAATTACCCTTATAGCTCTAATTAGGGGCTCTCAAGGGGTATTTCCATCATTTGATCCTGAATTTGACTAATCTAAAGTCATAAATGGATTCTACACGTGAAGTTGTGTAGGATTGGCCCAAGTCATAATATTTTGAGAAAGTACAGTTGGGCCGGGCTTCCGGGGGAATTTTGGTTATTTAGCATAATTAGGCTAAGTTATCCATTATAATGAGTCTAGAATAATACATGGATGAGTAGTGACTCATTTATTGTATATTTAGAATTTAGGACTCCATGAATAGTGCCCGAGCCTGAGCAAGGACGATAATTTGAGGATGGACGCGGAGTCCGAGAGGTAGTGAACTTACCTTGCCTGCATGTATATGATATGTATGTTTTGCATTGAGTATATGACTGCTTTGCCTGTTTGTGTTAAACATTCTTGATTGATTGAAGCTCTGTTATATTTATGCAATGGCCATATGTATGTCATAACATTGAGCATGCAACATGTCATTATGTTGGCATAAGATTTGGTAGGCAAGCATGTTATGCATTCATATATATCTTTCATGCATAGTGGTATTGTTTACTATTGAGATTCTCTCGAATCTTTCTCCTCCCAACCAACCATTTAGACAGGTGAAGGATGCATGAGGATATGCACGGAGGAGATATGAAGGTGAAGAGTGCAAGGCACTATAGTTCTATTTAATGTAAAGGTTGGATAGTTTATGTTATTTATACATTAATGTATATAAATGCATGTATGAATGTTGAATAAGCAGAGAATCACTCTAGTTTAAGTAGAGAATGGCTTTTAGTTTGATTGAAAGTAAAACGCTTGCATACTCTGACACTACTATAAAAAACATTATAGACGTCGTTTATTTTTAGAAGTATTATGACGCTTAAGAAACGCTGTAGCTTCCAGTACCATAAAAACAACCTACATCGCTTCTTAAATTTTTTAAAGAGCCATATGTTTGTTTTTTTTATTTTCTTAAAAATATAAACTTCCTCAGCGCCGTAGGAAGTGTATGACCTTCTAAGGTGCTTCCTCAGCGAAGGGTCGTAGGAAGTCATACACTTCCTATCGCACTTCGCCACAAAAGCGCCGTAGGAAGGTCTCTTTTTTTAAAAAAAATTGCATAATTGTTTTCTTTTTTCTAATGAAACCTTCATTTTGTATTTATATTCAAATCAATAATCCAACTTGCAGGTATCCTTTGCAATATTGAATTCCTATCTTCATCTATCAAGCATGGAAGAACTCCAGGTAAATACCTGAAAAAAATTAAATATATATATAAGATTCATGACAGATTTTAACTAAAAAGAAGAAGAAGAAGAAAACATACAGATTTAAGATCAAAAATTAAAAAACTTACAATATATATGAAATTTAAGAAGGCAAAGTTGAAATTTCAAGTAAATACCTGAAAAACAAATTAAGCATACATATAAGATTCATGACAGATTTTAACTAAAAAAGAAGAAGAAGAAGAAAACATACAAATTTAAGCTTCTATATATAAAAAATACTTACAAGCTAAGAGGCTTCTGTAATAAATAGGGACCAAGACAATAGAGTGGGGACTGAAGTGATAAGACAAGATGACGGAGTAATGGAGTTCTAATACCTGAAAAAAAATTAAGCATACATATAAGATTCATGACAGATTTTAACTAAAAAAGAAGAAGAAGAAGAAAACATACAAATTTAAGCTTCTATATAAAAAAAACACTTACAAGCTAAGAGGCTTTTGTAGTAAATAGGGACCAAGACAAAAGAGTGGGGACTGAAGTGATAAGACAAGATGACGGAGTAATGGAGTTCTAATACCTGAAAAAAAATTAAGCATACATATAAGATTCATGACAGATTTTAACTAAAAAAGAAGAAGAAGAAGAAAACATACAAATTTAAGCTTCTATATATAACAAACACTTACAAGCTAAGAGGCTTCTGTAGTAAATAGGGACCAAGACAATAGAGTGGGGACTGAAGTGATAAGATAAGATGACGGAGTAATGGAGTTCTAGGAAATTGAGAGCTAGAGGGCGCGCAAGGAAGATGATAATGGAGGGCTGGTGAAAAGTTAAAATAAAACCTTATATGACGCTTAATGTACAAGTGGCATACAAAGTTTAGAGAAGCTTTGGTGCTTTTTTAACAAGCGTCATAGCTTTCAATAATTAAAAATAAAAAATAAAAAAGAAATAGTCTTAATTGAACAAGTGTGGTTGCTTCCCTAATTTTTTGATTTTAAAAAAATAAAAAATTTATAAAAATATTAAAAAAATGCTACCCATTGCTTCCTCTAATTTAAAAAAAATTAAGGTTAAAAAAAAGAGGCTATTTTTTTTTTAAAAAATTGCACCTTGCATGACGCTTGCAAAAGGTTGAATGGATATTACAAATTGTAATATCCATTAAACACCTTGGCCAGCGCTTTAATAAAGCATCGGCTAAGGTGTACTATTATTGCACCTTGGCCGGCGCTTTATTGGTTAAATCCATTAAACCTTAGCTGGCGCTTTATGTTAAAACGCCAGCCAAGGTCAAGTATGTTTTATTTTTTTAATGTATTTTTTTTAAAAGTAACTAAGCATTCTTTTTCTTTAATACTTCATATCTCTAGATCTAGACTTCACAAGAGCAAAGGCTACGCAATAGTTTTAGATTTCCTGATGAGACTGATTAATTTGGTTTTATGGATAAAAAATTTTATTGTGTTTTTTGATAAATTGTTTGTTTAAATCTCTTCAAACATTATAAAACAATCATCCAAGCGTCCTAACAAGCGTCATAGCTTTCATTGAAAAAAAATGACCTTAATTAAACAAGTGTCGTTGAAACTAAATAGATATATATTATTTTAAAAGAGATATATATATATATATTTATATATATAAATATATATATATATATTATAATATAATATATAATATATATGAATTGCCTTGGCCAGATGGCCAAGGCAATTCATATATTGCCTTAATGTCTTTAGCCGGCGCTTTTAAAAAATCGCCGGTTAAGGTAAATTTTTTAATGTCTTTAGCCGGAATTTTTAGAAAAGCACCAGTTAAGGTAAAATTTTTTTTCTATATTAATTTTTTTCAACGATATCAATGAATCCACACACACTCTCACACTAATATATCTATATATATTGTGTACATATCTAAGTGCATGCGTATATGTATTTAAAGCATAAAAAATAAATATGTATGGATTTACATGTTCATGATTTATACAAGCTAAGCATCATTATTTAAAGTTGAAAATAATTTTAAATCTTTTAGGCTTTACATCAGCTATGACTCTTTTCTACAAAGCGCCGTAGCTAATACTTAATTTTTTTTAAAAAAGATCTTGCACGACGTTTCTTAAGAAAGTGCCACACAAGCTTAACATTAAGTTATGACGTTTATAATAAAAAGCGTCGTAGCTTATAATTTTTCCCCCTTAAAAAAAAAATTACCTACGGCGTTTCTTTGAGAAGCGTCATTAAATGTGCGCCATTAAAAGCCTCTTTTTGTAGTAGTGTGATTTAATGGAACTAAAAGGCAATGAGTTGAGGTGAGGTAATAAATCACGGTTCCACAATTGATTTCGCTACTCATATATACTCATTATGGAGTATCGAAAATAAGGTGTCACATTTTTGATATCAGAGCATTGATTCTGGCAACAATGATAATTGCTAGAGTTATTAGAGCATTGATTTTGGTAATAATGGTAATTGCTAGAGTTAGTAGAGCATTGATTCTGGCAACCATGGGTAGTTGCTAGAGAGCGTTGGTCCTAGCAATATTGGGTAATTGCTAGAAGTTCTCTTTTTATGGTGATATGATCCTTGGTTAGATGCCATGTGTTAGAAGGCATAGTTGATGAAACTATGGCTAAATAGTGATGGCATGGTGGTAGAGTTATGGCTAATAGTGATGCTAAGTGAAAGACAAGGATTTAGATAACCTATGAGTAGATTAAGATTCATTTCTGAAGTATTATCAGACTGGGATAGTTAATGAACTAGAGTTTAGCTTGGTGCACTCAAGTTCATGGGCCATTTTCCGATGTAAAGTGGTCTCGGGCAAGAACCCTTAGGGATGGAGAGCCCAAACTCGAGTTCTAATTTGGGTGAGAATTCAAGTTTAGTATGGAGAACTTGAGTGTATGGGGTAATTCCTTGTGCATGAGGTAGTTTCAGGCGGGAACTTGTGGGAGTTGAAGGCCTGAACTCAAGTACAGACAGTCAAGAACTCGAGTTCATATGGGTGAACTCGAGTTCAACTTCTGTTCTTGCATGTTGGAAATATTTCTGGCAGAAACTCTTATGGTGGAACTTACATGACTCAAGTGGAAAATAGATGTAGAACTTGAGTGTATATTCTCAAACTCAAGTACGATTAATGTTGGGAACTCGAGTGCTTAATTGTAAACTTTAGTGATGAAGTTAGAGCAGCTAGTAGAGTTTTTGTCAGTTCCAGAAGGATCACTCGAGTGACCACTTGAGTGATAACCCTTCATTACTCAAGTGACCACTCGAGTGATGAAATGTGTAGTGGGGAAAAAATGTGAGACAAAAGTCTCTGGCAGAGATTTTAAGTGACCACTCGAGTGATGACGCTTCATCACTCGAGTGACCACTCAAGTGATGGGCTATGCAGTGTGGAAGAAATGTGAGACAAAAGTTTCTGGCAGGATTTTTAAGGCATTACTCTAGTGACCACTTGAGTGATGGCCCAAGTCACTTGAATGACTACTTGAGTGATGGTTCCAGGAATGACTTCTGAACTTCTGCCAGTTTCTTAAAGGGATCACTCGAGTGATGACCCTTTATTACTCGAGTGATGACCCTTCATCCATTATCACTCAAGTGATGACCCTTCATTACTCGAGTGATTACTCGAGTGATGTGGACAGACTGCATATTTATCAATCAATGTTTCTTTAAGAGATTTTGCTGACATGTCATTGTGTGGTTGAGGTATGTATGGGCTACTGATACCTAGAGACATGTCACGTAGTGGTTGAGGTATTATGGGATGCCGAAACCTAGTGATAAATGATATGATATGAAGATAGCACTGATGCCCAGATCTCATTGGAATTCCATGGTAAAGTGTGCTTGGGTGAGAGTAATGTTACGATGGGTGATCTCTTGGGAAGTTCCCATGTAAAAACCTTGGATTAAAGGTTTGAATGCTTAAAGATTTGAGTACCTTAAGGCAAGATGTATGATAATCCTTAGAGATGTTATGAGTGATGACTATACTATATAATGATCCTAAAGGATCTGATTAGATGATACTGAAGGATGATGACTATAGTTAGAACAGATCTAAGCTAAATGATGCTTAGGTTGAAAGGAGAACCAGGTTGTACTTTGGTTCTATTTTATGACGGAAGTCGGAACCTTATAAACCTTACCGATGATGTTGAACCTTCAGTAATTGTTTGAGGATATTACCCGAAAACCTTGAAGGTTGGAATAGTCGGTATTGAATTTGAGTCTTAGTGTACTTATTAGGTATAATTAAGGAAACCTGATTCTAACTCAGGTGATGTTGAGATTCCAAGAATAGAATCATAATCTGAGAATCAATTGCAATAGTAGAATTGGTTCTTCGGGAAGCTGAGATAGCCTAAGTGGATTAAGGTACTAGAAAGTAGTGTAGAAAAGGTGTGAGAAATCTCATACATATTTTGAAAGGTTTCTAGATGCTAATCTAGCATAGGGAAAGATCTAATTTGTAGAATATTCCCTTAGAGATATGATTACTGCCTGGAGCGGGACCAATATTAAAAAGTCTAAATGAATTGACTCTAGAGGATAAGCAGATTACAGAACTGCTAGTGAAGAAGGACCTTATGAGATATGAATTTTGTTACAATGGTACTTCCATTTAGAGGCAACCAACCGGACAGAACTACCTGCGGAAGATTTTGATCGGAAAGGGCTACCTACGGGGAGTTCTAATCAGAGAAGGCTACCTATGGGGAGATATGATTAGAAAAGGCTACCTATAGAGGGTTAGATTGGGGGGGCTGACCAGTCAGGGGATTGAGTAAAGCACCGAGTGTAGTACCGTAGTGCGGAGCCACCGTGATGTCGAACTATAGTATGAAGCCATCGTGATGACAAACCGTAGAGTGAAGTCGTCGTGATGTTGGAACCGTAGAGTAGAGCTACGGGGACGTTGACTCTTAATAGTGGTATCTTGTAATAAGTCTTCTATCACATAAGTTTCCTTGAGAATAGGGTTTATATAACCCAGTGAATTGTCATGGGGTGCTTCAGTGGCGAATAATAAAAGAGATTAAGGAGGAACATGCTCAACAATGGGAAACTAAATAGCTCTTGCTCTTAAATCTTGTGTAATGGTTCTGCATGTATGTGTTTACTATCAGGTATACTTGTGTTATAAATATACGGTAGGCAATAAGACCTTTTAGACCAGTATGTTCTTAGGCAGTCAGACCTGATAGATAGAGGTCAAGGCTGTAAGACTCGTGATGTCTATGACATAGGGGTGATTCCCTGGGTAGTAAGACCTAATGAGCATTTATAAGTTGTAGGGTGATCGCCCTGGGCCTATCTTTACGCGGGTGGACGCCATAGAGATTTCTGTTATACACGAGTAGTCACTCGAGGCCTACTTTACACTGGTGAACACTTGGCGCTATATGACTTGTGGGACAAAAGTCCAGCGGATGCCATTAGGCTATATGCTAACGTGCTGAATGCTCTTGAGATGATTGATGCAATGATGGTTTGTTTAGCATTCTTCGTGAACATTACATAAATGTGTGAATAAGTTGAGCAGCAAGAGATGGAGCCTGTAATGAGTTCGAAGTTCCTAGTGAACTGTGTTCTAGGTAGTTAAACTCAATGATACCAGGGTATGTCGAGCGTGATTTAAGTGGCGAATGTCACATGCTTGATACATGGGGAGGTCTCCTTTGGGGGATAATGGAAGTAGTTATTCTATAAATTTGCCGCACTCAGTCCTGGTGAGCCAGGGAGTGTGGGCTGAATCTCTATGCGACTGCAGGGGGCACCCAGAAGGGTAGCTTTACAGTGGGCTAGTGAGAAGGCTGTTATCTAGTCAAGATGGTGAACTGAGTGTCCTAAGGCTATAAGATCTGATAGGCTAGTATGTCCTTGGGTTGGTAGAATGTGATGTGTTAGAATGAAGCTGATTGGAGGCTCGAGACAATAAGACCTGAGGTGCAAGTTTGCATAGGGCGGTAAGACCTATATGTCTAGCACTGTGGTTGTTACCTAGTGCGATGACATTAGACAAGTGTGTCTAGAATATATATTGAGGTTGGCAGAACATTCCAAATATACCAGGTTGTAGCTGAGGCAGTAAGCCTAAGATGCCTATATAATGGGGGTGAACACTAGGCTATAAAGCCGAAGTATCCAGCACTGTGGTAGTAGAGTGAGCCATAAGTCTTGGTGTGCATACAATATGATTTGGGAGAGTCGCAAAGAGTCTGGAAGACCTGGTATGCATACGGTGTGATTCGGGAGAATCCCGAGGAGGCAGTGAGGCTTGAGAAATCAAGCGCTATGAGATCGAACTAGTGAGTCCTGTGTGAATGCTACGTACTCGGTACAGAATGAATGCAAGTGCTACATAGTGAAGTACAGAATGCTATATAAGATTTGGTGTTGTGAATATGATTCTTAAGTGGCATGCTCTATGAGCTTGTGAATGAAAGGGCTAGTTAATGAGATAGTTATGATTACCACTGTGATTGGAGGTTCTCACTATATGAGTGTGGGATAAATGTGTTAACTTTTACCCTGACACGGCGTAGGGGCTAACTACCCTATTATTGACCTGGCTAGAGGAGCTGACTAGGTGTATGGGTGCCTGTGTGAAGCACCAGACTTTGTTTGAGAGGCAACTAGCAGCTAAGGTGACTTATGTAGTTCCCGGAAGGGGGTTGACTAGAAATTAAGCTTTGAGGAGAATCAAAACTCTACATTTAAGGCATAGATAGTACCATGTGACGTTCAAAATTTCAAGGACAAAATTTATTGAACGGGGGGATAACTGTAATATCCTAAATTTTAGGACAAGAGGCTTGAAATTAAGCCTATATTAAAGGGACTGCTAGATCCTAGTTTATTGAATGTCCTGGAAAGGCATGGTATTATTTCCCAAAATTCCTTTACATCATTGGATATTAAAAGGAAATATTATGGTGAGCTAAAGAGCTCAGGGAAAAGTAATGCAAGGGACAAAATTGTCATTTAACCAACGAAAGGCTAGTAGCCATTATTTCCTATTATTGGTGCCCAGACTTGTTAAATATGAAGGGAAATAAAGGAAAGGGGCAAGAAATGATTTATTATGATAAATTATAACACATAAGGGAAAAATGGTATTTTTCCATAAGATGAGAAATGAGAATTTTTCCCTAATATTCCCAATGATTTGAGTTGAATGAGAATTAAAAAGAGGGAAAATGACTACTTGGTAATTAATGAGCCGATGTTGGTAAATTATTAACAAGTAAAGTCAAAGAGCCAAAAAGCTTAAGGCTTTGGTGGACCACTTAAGGTGGTATAATGGGATAGTTTGAGAGTGAATTATACTCTCTTATTTCTCATTCATATTAGTGGAATGATGAAGGGAAAGAGAAATGAGACTTGTTATACAAGTAATGAGATTGTTGGACCAATTGGTGGTAAGCCACTTGGATGATTTTAATTAATCATAATTTCCTTTATCCTTTTATTCCTCTTTCTCATTTAAATCAGAAAAGAAGGGAAGAGAAATAAAAAAAATGAGAGAGCGAGAGGACGAGAACGGAGAGAACGGAGGAGAGAGAGAAGAGAGAGAAAACTTATGATCATCGAAACTACCGAAACGGTGTCTTCTCTCAAAGTGCTCAGTACAAACATTCTTCTACTCATCCTGAGCTTTATTTATATGGTTTTAGATTCTCTTTTGGAGGTGGTTTGTGCCGTCTCGACAGCTAGAGTGTCGCTGAAATTCTGAATCGAATTCAAAAGAGTGTAGAGGTAAGCGTATGCTTCCTTTTGAACAGATTGGTTTGTCGTTTGGATGAGTAGTATAGGAGTTGGGTATTGTTCACTCTTCATTCAATCAGTGTTTTGGAGGCCGAAAGGATATCCAATGGATGTCTAAATGGCTAATCATGTAATTAGAAGTAGAAAAGAGGGTATCAAGCCAAAGAAAAGGATAATCCGACACAACTCTTCTGAGAACTCTAAATTGGATGCCTTGGGTGTGGCATGAGCAAAGAGTTGGAATTTCATCGATTGGATGATTCTATTGAGTTCAGAAGGGTAAATTGTGTAGGGTTCATGTTGATGATGAAGTGAGAAAAGGCCTAGAAGGTGAAATGACCAAATTACCCTTATAGTTCTAATTAGGGGCTGTCAAGGGGTATTTCCATCATTTGGGCCTAAATTTGACTAATCCAAAGTCATAAATGGATTCTACACGTGAAGTTGTGTAGGATTGGCCCAGGTCATAATTTTTTGAGAAAGTACAGTTGGGCCGGGCTTCCGTGGGCATTTTGGTAATTTAGCATAATTAGGCTAAATTATCCATTATAATGAGTCTAGAATAATACATGGATGAGTAGTGACTCATTTATTGTATATTTGGAATTCATGACTCCATGAATAGTACCCGAGCTAGAGCAAGGACGATGATTTGAGGACGGACGCGGAGTCCGAGAGGTAGTGAACTTACCTTGCCTGCATGTATATGATATGTATGTTTTGCATTGACTATGTGACTGCTTTTCTTGTTTGTGTTGAACATGCTTGATTGATTGAAGCTCTGTTATATTTGTGCAATGGTCATATGTATATCATAACATTGAGCATGCAACATGTCATTATGTTGGCATAAGATTTAGTATGCAAGCATGTCATGTATTCATATATATCTTTCATGCATAGTGGTATTGTTTACTACTGAGATTCTCTCAAATCTCACTCCTCCCAACCAACCATTTAGACAGGTGAAGGATTCATAAGGATATGCACAGAGGAGATGTGGAGATGAAGTGAAGAGCGTAATGTAAGGCACTACTATTTCTATTTAATGTAAAGGTTGAATAGTTTATGTGTATTTATACATTAATGTCATAAATGCATGTATGAATGTTGAATATGCAGAGAATCGCTCTAGTTTAAGTAGAGAATGGCTTTTAGTTTGATTGAAAGTAAAACCCTTGCATACTCTGATTTAATGGAACTAAGAGCCAATGAGTTGAGGTGAGGTAGTAAATCCTGGTTTCACAATTGATTTTGCTACTCATTTATACTCATTATGGAGTATCGAAAATGAGGTGTCACAGGACACATGGGGATTAATGCTATTTATGCTCCTTGTGTCAATAGATAGAGTCAGTTAATTTTGTAGGAAACTATCGTGGCAACAATAAGAGTAATCCATACTTCAATACCTACAATTCTGGGTAGTGCAAAAATCCTTATCTTTCTTGGAAACATGGTGTGACTCTTAATGAAGCATCTACTTCTAGTACAAAGCCAATGGCATCTCCTAATTTCTATCACTTGGAAAAGGAAGTTAAGCCTATTCAAGAGCCCAAAACTGATCTTGACGCAATGATGTCTCAGCTCATGAGTTTTTAACTAAAGAGTACTCAAGATCAAGTTGCTACTAATGCAACATTGAGTTCATCCATCAAGAATCTTGAGGTTCAAGTGGGACAACTTGCAACTGTTATGAATGCATTACAATAAAGAGAATTGCCAAGTAATACTGTGACTAATCTTATAGCAATGTAAAAGAGGAATGTAAAGCTCTCGTTTTGAGAAGTGGTAAAGAGTTACCTGAGATTTCATAACTAGTGAAGAAACCTTTAGCTTTTAATGGCCAAGAGACTCCTAAGGTCATTATAGAGAATAATGAAGAGCTTACTAATAAGACAAAAGTTGATAGTGAGTCTAAGAAGGGTGAAGTGAAGAAGAAATCTACCAATGAGAATCTCAAATGGGTACTACCTTTGCCATTTCCTTAGCGATTCTAGAAGAAAGCTTTAGATGAGAAATACAAGAAGTTCTTGGAGATTTTCAAGCAACTACACATCAATCTCCCTTTCCATGAAGCTTTAGAGCAGATGCCTTAATATGTAAAGTTCCTAAAGGATATGTTGAGTAAGAAGAGGAGATTTGACGATTATGAAACAATATCCCTCAATGAAGAATGTAGTGCTATTATTCTCAACAATTTGCTGCCTAACTAGAAAGATCCTGACAATTTTTCCATACCTTTCATAATTGGAGAAATGTTTCAAGGTGGAGCTTTATGTGACCTAGGCTCAAGTATCAACTTGATGCAACTATCTGTGTTTAGAAAATTGCAAATTGGTGAAGCTCATCCAACTTCTGTGACACTTCAGTTAGCTGATCAAAGTTTAGCTTATCCAAAGGGTATCATTGAAGACCTTTTGGTTAAAGTTGATAAGTTTATTTTCCCAGCTGACTTCATTGTGTTAGATTGTGATGAAGATAGCACTCTCCCACTCATTGTAGGAAAACCTTTCCTTGTTACAAGTCAAACTTTGATTGATGTTGAAAAAGGGGAGATCAAGTTGAGAGGGAATGATGAAGAGGTTATTTTCAATATGAATAAGGCAATGAAGTATCCTAGGGAGACTACTGATTGCTTCAGGGTTGATATACTAGATGAGGTGATTGAAGAGACTTTAGAATCTTATGCTATAAAAGACCCTTTGGAAGCTTTGTTACTTACGATTCATGATGTTAAAGAAGGGAATCTAGTTGAATGCAAGAGGTTACGTGAGACATCTTCTCCTTACAGTAATCGATCAAGGAAATTTGAGTTGATAGAGATGGAATCAAGGAAAACTTCTTTGAAGCCTTCTATAAAAGAAGCACCAATTCTGGAGCTTAAGCCCTTACCGTCACATCTTCAATATGCTTATTTGGGTGAATATGAGACACTTCCTATTATCATATCTTCTTCTTTATCTGAAGATCAAAGAGAAAGCTTGTTGAAAGTTATATTGGGATCATAAAAGGGCTTTGGGTTGGACAATTACTAACATCAAAGGTATAAGTCCTTCAATTATGATGCATAAGATACTTTTGGAAAATGATCACAAGAAGTCTGTTCAGAATCAGAGAAGATTGAATCCTATGATGAAGGAAGTGGTCAAGAAGGAAGTGATTAAGTGGTTGGATGTTGGAATTATTTACCCTATTTCAGATAGCTCATGGGTTAGTCCTGTATAATGTGTTCCTAAGAAAGGAGGAATGACAGTTATTACTAATGAGCATGGTGAGCTCTTCCCCACTCATACATTTACGGGTTATAGAGTGTGTATGACTTACATAAAGTTGAATAAAGCAACAAGGAAGGATCATTTCCCACTTCCTTTTATCGACCAGATGTTAGACCTATTACTTGGCAAGGAATTCTTTTGTTTCTGGGATAGGTACTCATGTTATAATCAAATTGTTGTTTCTCCTGAAGATCAAGAAAAGACAACATTCACATATCCTTATGGTACCCTTGCCTTTAGAAGAACGCCATTTGGTTTATGTAACGCCCCTGCTACTTTCCAAAGATGTATGATGAGCATATTCTCTGATATGATAGAAGAGATAATGGAAGTATTCATGGATGACTTTTTGGTCTTTGGTGAATCATTTGAAAAATGTTTGATAAATCTGGATAAGGTGTTAAGGAGATATGAAGAGACAAATTTGGTTCTCAATTGGGAAAAGTGTCATTTCATGGTGACTGAAGGTATAGTTCTTGGGCATAAGGTTTCTAAAAAGAGCTTAGAGGTTGATAGAGAAAAGACTTCTATGATTGAGCAACTTCCTCCTCCTTCTAATTTCAAAGATGTGAGAAGTTTCTTGGGTCATGTTGGATTCTATCGGCAGTTCATTAAAGATTTTTTTCAAGATTTCAAAGCCTCTTTCGCAATTACTTGAGAAAGATGCTCCTTTCCACTTTAATAAGGAGTACATAAAGGCTTTTCAAGAATTGAAGAGTCAATTGATTTCAACTCTTATTATTATAGCTTCTGATTGGTCACTACCTTTTGAAGTGATGTGTGTGTAAGTGACTATGTTGTTGGAGTTGTGTTGGGTGTGACACCTTATATCCAACAGCCTCTGACGAGTGTAGTGTTAGAAATTGTACCCTAGGGGCCAATCATTATACTTTGAATAATTGTTATTCAATGAATTTCTCCATTTAGTTATCACATTATTCGCATGTTCACTGTGATAATTGTATCCTTGGATAAATCATAATGATTGTCCTAAATGTCCCTGGTTGGTCATCTATGTGGGAGCAAAGATGAAATAAGACCGGTATGACTTTGATAAGGTATGGGGATGCGAATCAAAGTCTTGGGCACTTGTAGGAGTACAAGGTGCTGGACCGACCCACTATGAGAAAGCTACATGGATCAAGTCATAAGCTTATCTCATGTATAACCACGCCACAATGCCTTTTGACCTGAGATCATCATGGATTCCTACATGAGAGTCACTAAGCTTTGACTTAGTCAAAAGTTACCTTTAACCAGGTGATGATAAAGGCTACAATCGGGCTTAGTAGTTTTCATGCAAAGGAATATGAATGGTCAAGATGGAATTTATCCCTCACATTAGTAGAGAGATATTATTGGGCCCCTCGATGAGTGAGTCTAAGAAATGTATGGCCATACTACGATGGAAAGGAGTTTCCATTTCTATAGTCAGACTACTCTGGGATCGAGAAAATAATGGTTAGGAATAGGAGGATGACATTCTACATGCCTCATCCTTGACCGAAATATCGAGTGACAAAAGGGACGTGATATGGTTATAGGATAGGTTGTATCGTATTGCCGATCCTCATATGAATTGGGTAGTCGTAATATCTTACTAGAGGCCGCTTACGACTTGTGGGTTAGTATGGTCATTGGCCTACTGCCAATTTCGTATGGGCCTACAGGGTCGCACACAAGAATAGCCCAACACGAGCTATAATGTCCAGATTCATTGAATCTAAGATGCGTCTAAGATTCAATGAATACAATGTTTAATCTAGGGTGGACGAATTTTAAATATATATTTATTGTATACACATGTTGTTTGAATATTTATTTGATAAATATTTATATGTGTGTGTATGTATATATATTTATATTTGGAAAAGAAAATTAATAATATTATATACACATATGTATTTTGAAATACATAAATACATATATATAATATATATTATATGATAATATATATTATTTGATAATATATATTATATATATGATAATATTATATTGTATGATCATATGTTAATATTATATTATATATATATATATATATATAATATTATTTGATAATATATATTTAATATATGATAATATTATATTATATGATGATATTATTATATTGTGTATATATATAAAGATATTATATGATAATATCTCATATTTAATTTATAAAGATAAATTAAATTCCATTGGCTCTTTATTCTAATTAAATAAATATGTTAAATTAAAACTCTTGGACATATTTAATTAAACCAGATTTATTTAATTAACTTATCAAAACAATTAAGTGTTAATTGATATGATAATGATTTTGAAATTAATTAAGATTAATTTTTAAAAAAAATCATATATCCATAAAAAAAAAGATAATCCTAACTAGTTATTAAAAGGTGAGAGCTAGGATTTTCTAATGATGATGGAAAAATAGAGAGCCGCAAGAAAACCCTAGAGGGGCATTGGAGGCGCTAACACGCTGTCGGTGTTGGGTCCTGTTGGTGTGGATACCAGTAGAGGGAGCTGATCTGAGTAGTTGGCTCCTCAAGATCAAAAAGGAAAAACTCAAAAAGGTACGACTCTTTCTAACTCGATTTAAATGCCATTGATAGATCCGCAATTGGGATTGGTAAACTTTTACAATTTTAATTTTTAATTCTTCCGCTGTGTGCCTACCAATCCTAACATGTAGAAGAGTAGTGAAATCAGTTATGGAACCAGAATGCGGTCCCAGGCTAAAAATACTTTAGAAAATGTTCACAAACTCCAAACCTAACCCAGGAGTTGAACCTAGGATTGGAAGGAAGGAATTTTTGAGTAAAATAAAATGTTTCCAAACAGTTTCACAAACATTCACTATCTCACTGAGTCTAAAATTGGTACTTAAATCCATTTTATCAGAGTATGCTAGCGTGTCTCTGCTTATGTTTCATGATACATTCTTTAGTTAATGTCTCTTCATTAATTAGAAGCGTTATCTCTTTATCAGACTACCATTCCTTTACTAAGTTATTGGTACTACTGGTTCTACTACTGTACTATTGTCAGGGTTTACACAGTTATGTACATCATTTACAATGTCAAAATATGCCAAAATATCAAAAATAGACAACCAACAAAAAGTTAAGTCTTTCTTTATCCAGCCTCTAGCTGTCGGCATTTACCTTCTTGCCCTTCGAGCTGTCTCCCTGTATTGTAAATTGGTTTTGAAAAAGAGTGAGATTCGAAAGAATCTCAGTAGTTACAAATAGCCAATCATACATATATAACATCACAAAGCATGCCACACAGTCATCATACATAGAATCATCACAACAGTATTCAGTGCATCATATGCAGTTCATATATCACCATAGCGTTAGGTATATTACAAGGCCCTGAGGGAAGCAACCAAGTTATTAATTATGATGAACACACATAACTTACAGTGCATCTTATAAATATATAAAAGACAAGTTATTACTTGGTTGCTTCCCTTGAGCAATATCCAACTGTTTCTTTAAGCACGGGCAAATTCTAGTTCCTATCAAAATTAGAGTTACAAGTAACTGGTTATTACTTGTACTATTACTACCTTTAAATCAAATTCTGCTGGTTATCTAAAGCAGTTATAATAATTTCTGCACAATACAATTTTGTACAGTGCAGTTTCATTGTTTTCCATAAACTTGCATATTTTTCAGTCAAATTTGGAAATTCATAATTAATTATAAAAAAAATCCAATTTGACTGATTCTAAAGCCTAAATAAAGCTCTCTAAAGTTACATTTATGTAAAAATACTTAGGTTAGCCTACTGGATTCATGTCATTCTCAGAAATTCGCTAAATACCACTATTTTATATTGCATTCAAGAAAATAGGGCATAACTTCAAAAATCCATATCTCCCAATGTATTTGTCCAAAAATTACAAAATACCTATAAAATTAAAGCTCCATATCTCTAATTTAATTTTGGAAAGTTTCAGAATTTTTAGACAAAGTTTGACTAATGAAAAACATGTCACAACTATACTGCTTCTAGAAAATGAATTACACAACATCTACTTCACAACTTTCAAAAATTCCAAATTCATATACAAGCATTAAAAAATCATGAACACTTGCATACCTACACAATTTTTCCTTATAAACCTAATGAAACCATAAAATTACAAAATTTCCACTCCTTCACCACATCTTATTCAGAATAGAAGGTTAGAGTTCTTAGGAAGATTATGTTGTTTTCTTGTTTTCTCTTGCATAATCACCTCTTTACCACTTCTAATCACATGATTAACCATTTAAACACTAAATGGACATGTTTATAGGAAATTTAAGTAGCATTTCCCTTAGGTTTTGCTTTAGCCCATTTTTGAAAATAAGAGAAAACAAGGCATAAACCACCACCAACAACACCAACAACATCCAACAAGTCAAGGGAATAAAGTTTTGGTGATTACCTCTTGATTATTGCTCTTTCTCTCTCCTGGATAAAATGCTCCTCTCTCTCTAAGCTCTTGATTTGTCTTGAAAATCATGGATTTAATGAAGTAGAAGAGGTTAGGAGAGGTTATAGAGTGATTATAAGGCAAAATCATAGTTTTGCAAGTTCTTACCTTTAATCTATGAAAACCCTAGCTCTTGCCTTCTTCTTTCTTCAACCCTTGTTCTTGATCTCACTCTCTCTCTTTGTGCTGATTTTCACCGAAACATGAAGAGCAAGAGGATAGGTTGTGGTTTTATTTAATTGCTTACATCTTACTTTTGCTTTACATATGGTTATTTTCCATTGGTCCACATTTTTTCTTCTTATATATATATATATATATATAATATTTCCCTTTAAATCCCATTTTCCCTTTCATTTCCGTTGTTCCATCGAAATCATGGAGTGGAAAGGAAATAGAATAGTCTCTTACATTGTCTTGGAATTACATCTCCTAAATTGTCAAACTTGGTCATATGGTTTTGCTTTTTGACCTTTTAACTCTTCTTGATATATCATCATCTTTTCTCTTTCTCCATATGCCTTTTTGGCCATAAAAGGGCTTCTTGAAATGGAGAAATAAGATCTCTTGCATTGCATTCATTTATTCCATTGCAATATGCATGTAAGACTTGCTTTATGACACTTCCCTTTTTGACTTTCCTACTATGAATTTTACTTGGCTATAAATCCTCCTTTCCTTGATTCATTTTAAGCCTAGCATTTAATTCTTCATTTCCCTCCTCTTCTTGACCGAAATTGTCAAGGAAATAAGAGAAATATTAATTACTTCTTTCATAATTGGTAAATTACAATTTTTCCCTTACATTTTATGATTTTTGTATTAAATCATTTCTTCCTTCCTTTCTCCTTATTTTGACTAAAATTGATGCAATATAATTGGGCTAATATTTGTGTCATTTTATGTTCCAATTTGTGTTACAATATTAAGCCTTTAAGTAGACAAAAGTTACACCTTTGTGTCTCATCTTAGCCAATTATATGTAACAATTGATTGGAGTGCTTTCATCATTTTATGTACATCAGAATTCACTATATTATTGCACTAAATATCATAAATATATACAAGGAATATTGATAAAAAAGTAGGGTATTACATTAGGGTAGAGGCGTGATAAGATCTTTCATCCTATCTACTATGTAAGCAAGATACTAGTTGCAGCTTAAGTAAATCACTCAACTACTAAAAAAGAAATGCTTGCTATCGTATTTTCTTTTGAAAAGTTTAAAGTCTATTTGATGGGTGCTAAGATTTTAGTTCACACTGATCATGCTACTATCAAATATCTGTTAGGGAAGAAAGAGTCTAAACCTAGATTGATTAGATGGGTTTTATTGTTACAGGAATTTGATGTGCATATAGTTGATAGGAAAGGAACTGAAAATCAAGTTGTTGATCATTTATCTAGGATTGTGAACTCTTCTGATTGTGTAACTGACTTGTTGGTTAATGAATATTTCCCTGATGAACAGTTGTTTGTTATTAGTAGTTATGGTTTTCCTTGGTATGCTGATATTGTAAATTATCTTGTGTGATGTGTTACCTCCTGATTTGACTCTATCAAGGAAATAAATTTTTGCATGATGTTGCTTACTATATCTAGGAAGAACCATTTCTTTTTAAGACATGTGCTGATTTGATTATTAGAAAATGTGTGCCTGAGGTTGAATAGGAGGCAATTTTGACTGAATGCTATGTATCTGCATATGGGGGACATTATGGGGGGATAAAGAATTGTAGCTAAAGTGCTTGATTTTGGTTTTTATTAGCCTTCTTTTTTTATGGATGCTTACCACTTTGTTTCCAAGAATGATAGATATCAAAAAACAGGTAACATTTCTAAAAGACATGAGATGCCTCAATCTGGGATCTTAGAGGTGGAGTTATTTAATGTTTGGGGGATGGATTTCATGGGTCCTTTCTCATCTTCAAGAGGAAACCAATATATTCTTGTTACGGTAGAGTATGTGAGCAAATGTGCTGAAGCTATTGCTTGCTAAGTTAATGATGCCAATAAAGTTATTCGCTTCTTGAAGAAGTATATCTTTATAATATTTGGTACTCCTAGAGTGATTATTACTGATGAGGGAACTCATTTCAACAAGAATTTCAAGGCTCTCTTGGCAAAATATGGAGTACACCACCGGATGTCACTTGCATATCATTCCTAAACTAATGGCTTATGTGAGTTGTCTAACAGGGAGATTAAGAAAATTCTTGAGAAAACTGTAGGCCCTACTAGAAAAGATTAGTCTAATAAACTTGATGATGCTTTGTGGGCTTACAGAACAACTTTTCATACTCCAATTGGCTTGTCACCTTATCAGTTGGTTTTTGGGAAAACATGTCATTTGCTTCTTGAGTTGGAGTATAAAGCATGGCAGGCAATCAAGAAGTTGAATATGGATCATAAGGAAGCTGGAGCTAAAAGGTTGTTGCAGCTAAATGAGTTGGAAGAACTGCAACTTCAAGTATATGAGAGTGCAAGATTATATAAAGAAAGGATAAAGAAATGGCATGACAAGCATATCTTGAAGTGCAATTTTGAGGCTGGGAAATTAGTTCTTGTCTTCAATTCAAAGCTCAAGTTGTTTCCTATAAAGCTTAGATCTAGATGGTCTGGTCTATTTAGAGTGGTTTCTGTGTCACTAAAGGGTGCAATTGAAGTTGAAAATGAGAGCATAGGAAATTGCTTTAAAGTGAATGGGCAAAGACTAAAGCACTATCATGGTGGTGAGGTGGACCGGCAAGTAATGGTTCATCACTTGGCACAACCTCCCTGAGTTTTTGACATAGTCTGATTGATGACTATAAACCAAGTACTTCTTGGGAGGCAACCCAATGTTTGTTTTAATGTTTGTTGATTTTATAGGACTTTTGGTAGCCTCTGATGATGTATTCTACATTGGTAGCACAAGTTAGAGCAGTCAAGAGCACAAGACAAGGATTGAAAGGGGAACATTCTTCTACTTTTTCTTTGTTTTGTTCGAATTGATTATTGATAACATGTTATGGGATATGAGTGCTGGTTGTAGTCTAGCTTTGAATGTGATTGATATTTGTTATTAACTATTGAGTTGAGTGGTAACACTTGTGAGTTGTGCTTAAGTGGTGAACATTTGAGATGTTAGAAACTTTTGCTACCCCTACACTTAGATATGGTGATTTTTTTGCTTCCATTACTTAGTGTTACTTGTTCACATTGAAGACAATGTGACATTTAAGCGTGGGGGTGAGAGGTACCATTGATTTTTCATGACTTACCCTCAAATTGTTTTGGAAACATTGAAAATTTTCTTTGGTTTTGCACATAAATAGAAAAATTTTAACAATTTTTGAACCAAAAAAAGTTTGTTTTTCATGGAAGCTTAGATTTTACTTGTGAACATTGGCAAAGTTAGGTTGATTTGAATTTGAAAAGGTTGAGTTTTATTAGAATTCGGTTTTATCTTCTTGGAATGTTAGTAGATAGACAAAGAATTTGACTTAGATAATTTACTTTAGGATGTCAAATACCGGAGAGAAACTTGAGCTTAAATATTCATTTCTTTTAAGGAGTGCACTTATTGTGATGTCATCTCTAGAACTTGTCTTGAATCTCTTTTGAAGCTTTAAAACCTTTTGCATGCACAATGATGATTTAGGCATTCATTTCATAACTAGTTAGGCCAAATGACCATCTTTGTCATATGAAAATCCTTTGCTTTACCCCATTTGAGCCTCAACTTGTTTTTAACAGAAAAAAATTGCATAGAGTAAATAGCCATTTGTTTGAGAAATGCAATTTTTATATATTTTTATTTCCATTCATTTTTTACTTTAGTAAGTGCTAAGTAAAACAATTTTAGAATAAGAGTGAAGGGATTAGGAAGTCAATGTTATGTGAGTTGGTATAGATAGTTGAAAAAAAAAGAAAAAAAGAAAAATTGAAATAGAAAGAAACGAAAGATAGAAAGAAAGGTGTATATAGAAAAAAAATAAAAAAATAAAAAAGAAAAAAATAGAAGAAAGAAAGAAAAAGATTGTTGAGGTTAAATGAATAAATGTTATTTATAGTGTAAGTGAGTTTGTTTTCTTTAAGTGGATGTTTCTTCATTTTTCATGAATTTCATTGAATTGCTTAACACTAATTAAAGTATTCCTCCATATCATTTGACTACTTTCATTCCATTATCCTACCCTATTCATTACAACCCTTGAAAAAGTTCTTTTGATTTGAGTATGCAATGGGATAATATAGTGAAGCTTGATATGATAAACAAGACTAGATGTGTTGCAATAGGTGGAATTGAGTGAAGCACAAACCATTTATTATCTTGAGAGATGAGTGAAAACACTTACCTTGTGAGGGACATTCTATTGTACTTTATCTTTATCAAATTAATTGCATTATTACCTGCATTTTTAGAAGGTGGAAAAGAGTTTTAAGAAAGCTTTATTCTTGAAGATTTGTATTAGTTCCAATTTTTTAGTGTTAAAATCTTACTTCCATGATTGTATTTGGTTGTTTTAAACTTTTGAAATCTTAAGGACAATATTTAATGCAAGTGTGGGGGTGTGATAACTCTCCATTTTTAGTATATTTAAAGTGTATTTTGAAGATATTTGGAAAGTTATCTAGGCAAATTTTGGGAGATTTGTTTGAGATTATGGTAAGATATCAATTTGGTACATTATTTAGGAGGTTTTACTGCAACTACCATAGTTTAAGATTAAAATAGAAATAATTAAGTTTAGGTGAAATAATAGATTGATAATAACATTAATTTAAAGTATTTTTTTTAAAAATTGGATTATAATAATAATAATAATTTAATTTCTTCTTTTCTTTCCAATGTCATGCGCAATGTTTTGGAATTGAGAAATGAAGGTGGTGACCTAAGTAACAGAAGCGACAAGTTTTGAGGAAAAATGGAGGGGTGGCGGATTAGATTGTGAATCATCCTCATCACTGCAAAGCTCACAAGAGAGAGGAGATAGAGAGCTGTAGAAACACAGGGGTTGAACTAAAAAGGAGGAACGGTGGTGACTGGATACTCTAGGACTATTAGCATAGGACCAGAGGGAAGAACCAAAGTGAGTTGCCGCAAGTTTAGAGGAGATTTGGCAGCTGGCAAGAGAGAGTGAACTGAGATTTTAAGAGAGAGGAGTCGACATTGGGAAGAGGAATATGCCATGAACAGTCCTTCTTGGTGCTTTACTATTAACTTCCATCATTTTCCTCTTGAGAGCAGAACACGATTGGGAACGAGAATGGTTCTTTCTTCTTCAACTTCACTGACACTATTACTAGGCTAAACCATAGGATTCTTGATTATTCTGATTGTAGTTTTGTTTTTCCTCACCGACTTTATTCTTTGTTTTTATGGATTTAGAATATGGAGTTGTTGCTATTGTAATGATGTTTAAAGCTATGTGTGACTAGTTGCTCTTGAACCTAGAGTAGCTAGAACTAATTTGAGGATTTGAGTATGTATGAACTAATTATTTGTGCTTAATATTATTTTGTTTACTTAATCTTGTATTATTTTGCCTACTTTGTGCTTGATTACCACTAAGTAGGAAATTAAGGAATTTAGATTAGCCTTGGAAAAGAAATCTTAATTGAACTATAGGATTAAGTAATATGGGAATAAAATTTATTCTAATTTTTCAATAGGATATGAATATACTTATTGGACCCATATAATCCTATTAGAGTGAATTTGGACATTTATTGCCTCTTGAGTAAAGTAGTTAGGAATAACAATTTTAACTTGAGAGAGGGGTATGAGTAATTGAAAGATACTTGTATCTATTCAAACTCTTGATTAACAAATTAACATTAAGTGCATTGATTTTGGGTAAATACATGCTCAAAGACTTGAAAAAGGGCCACTCTAGGTTGTTTTCCTCTATTGAAATATTTAAAATATTAAATTTAGGACTTTTGCTTTTGTTTAATTGATTTCCAAATTAGTTTCCTTCTTTTATTTGCTCAACTTAAATTAAAATGATAATTTTAATGCCTAATTATCTATTACCTTGTATCTCTGTGTGACGACGTTGATTTGTTATTATACTATTTCGAACGGCTTGTACACTTGTGGTGTTTATTTAAAATTTAGTATCGACACACTCCATAATTCACATGTTCCTTACACAATTTTTCATTCTAAATATAATGGAATCATCAAAAACACAAAATTCCAGCCCTAACCCCCTGTTCTAGCTTTGGCCGAAAATCTGGACAAATTGTAGAAAAATGAAAGTTTCATGATTTCACTTGATCAACCACCTCCTTTTCACTTACAATATGATGTTTAACCCCTTAAACACCATTTGAACATGATTATTGTTAATTTGGGCAGCATCTTCCCTTAGGGTTTGAGCATCACAAATCGCAAAATCCAGCCAATATTCAACCACATCATCAAGAACAAGCTTAAATCATCAAGAATCAACAAGTTCTTAAGCTTACCTTTGGTTTTCGCTCTCTAGCTCTAAAAAACGTCCCTCTCTCCTCTTCGTTTCCTTGAATTTAAGCTTGCTATATGTGTTATTCAAGAAGGCATAAGAGTTAGAAAGGTGTTTTCATGAATTAGAAGACAAGAACAAGTGAAAATTAGAACCAAACTCACCTTTTTGCTTCTTGAATGCTTATGCCTTCTCTTTTGTTCTTGTTTTCTTCAAGTAGTTTTCTCTCTCTCTTGTTCTTATCTTGGCCAAAAATGGATGCCAATTGGGCAGAAATATGGCCCCAAAATATCATGTCCACCTCCTTAAATTAATTATTATTTTATTATGCAATTATCACACTTGGCAATTTTTCATGCAAACTTTTCCATAAGCCTTTTTATTCTTCCACATGTCCATACATATGGAAAATTCTTGTGCCTTCTTTCCTCTCCCTTCATGAGCGACTTTCCCTTAATATTTAAGGGAAATTATTAAAGTTTACTTTATTTAGCCAAAATGACCACTTTGCCCTTATATTTTCTTGAATTTTTGAAACAATTGCCATTTCATTCTTCTCCTCTCTACTTGGCCGAATTTTTGCAATGTTTTGGGCCCAAAATGATGCTCTTTCTTACTAAATTTTAGGCCATAATGTTAGGCTTTTGCTAAGAAAAAAATTGGGCTTTAGGTTTTTCTTGGCAAAAAATTGTATATAATTACTATTTCCACTATTTTGGCTAATTCAAGTGCACCAAAATTCACCATTTTATTCCATTGAATATAATTAAATATACAAGGAATTTTGGGTGATCAAATTTGGGATATTACATATACCAAAGAGCAACATTTACAAAATATCCCATATATATATGTGAATAAGTTATTTAATTAAAAAATAAAAATAAAACTTAATAGATAATCAATATAAATAAAAAAATGATGAAAGAAATAAATCAATTATCAAATGACGTGCAATATTAACATATTCACCTATCATCACCATCAATCAATCAATTATCACTTTTATCAAGTATCTAAAAAAAGAGAACACACTAATCCACATAAATTGGGTCAAAACCATAGAAAAATTTCACATCGCGAACTGTCCTTAAATAAAGTTTATGACTGGGAAGTAACATATGAACTTCCTGAATAACATTTTCATGTGTTAGGTGGAATCTCTTAGTCAGGATGCATTTCATTCATCATGTTTGTAATATCTCAAATTTTAATCACCAAAATTCCTTGTATAGTTGATTATACTTAAAAGAATAAAATGGTTAATGTTGTACTTGAAGTAGCCAACATGTGGGAAATAGTGATTAAGTAAAATTTAGGCCAAGTAAGACATAAAGCATAATTTTTGCCTTGATAAAGGCCTAACATTGTAGCCTAAAATTAAGTATGGAAGAGCACAATTCTTGGCCCAATTTATGATGAAAAATTTGGTTAAAAGAAAAGGAAAGAAGGAAAGCAATACTTGGTATAAAAACTTCAAGAAATGTATGGGTAAAATGGTCATTTGGCTAATAAAAAAAATCTAATATTTTTCCCCTTAAAATATGTTATTGAGCGGCCAAGAGAGGAGGAGGCAAGCCAAAATGTGATTGGGACACATAAAGGGACATGTGGAAGCCTTATTAGCCAAGTGGAAAAAGAAAGAATAAAAAATTCATGACATGTGCAAAAAAAAAATGCAATAAACAAATATTATTTTAAGGAGGTGGAAATGGATTATTCAAGAAGCCATTATACTCTTCCAAAGGCCATAATTGCGACCAAATTGAGCAAAGAGAGAGAGAGAGAGAGAGAGCAAGTTTAAGAACACAAAGTGTAAAGAAGAGAGAGTAGGAAATCAAGAAGGCAACTAGGTAAGTTTGGTAGTAAAGTTCATGTATTCTTGCCTCTAATTTCTTGAAAACCTCTTCTAATTCTTAAATCCTTCTTGAAATTATGTGAAGCAAGAAGAAAATAAAGAGAAACAAGAAGGAGAGGGTGGCGGTTTTGGAAGAGAAAGAGGAGGAATCAAAAGGTAATCATGAAACCTTGCTTAACTTATTGATTAGTTGTTGTTGTTGATGAAATTGGTTGAATTTTTGGTTGGCTGGCTTTATTTTATGATTTAGGATGCATGAAACCTAAGGGGAGGTGCTGCCTAAATTTTTATTAATTATGTGGGAAGTGTAATTAAAGGGTTTAAGAAGTGATGTAAGGTGAAAAGAAGGTGTTTTGTTGATTGAAATCAAGAAACTACATTTTTTCTAATTTTAAATGAATTTTGGCCAGTGGCATTTCTGGGTGTTTGAGCTAGAGTTTCATGGATTTGAAGATTCCATTGTGTTTAGAATGAAAAATTATATAGGGAACAAGTGAAAGATGAAGTATAAAGGCTTTAGAGTGTGAAATGACAATTTTACCCCTAAAACCCTAACTTTGTGGCTCCCAAGTGTATTCTGGGAAATGGAGTGTGATTTTGGAAAAACTAAGGTCAAAAGTGGATTCTATACGTGAAATTATGTAAAAATAGCCTGGGGTCATAATTTCTGGAAAAGTAAAAATATACCGGGTATAAAAGTGATTAGACCGGATTCCCTAGAGGCATTTTAGTAATTATGCATTTTTGGGTAAAGATAACAAACTTTGAGTCTTGGAACAAAGTATGAATGAGTAATAACTATTTTATTATCTGTTTGGAATTTTAGGATTTAATATTTACTGAGCCGAACCAAAGTTAAAGGACCAATATTAGCTAGGCAATTGGGAAGGAGTCTAGGTAGTAACTCTATCTCTCACATACTATGTGATTGTTTATATGTATTTTTTGTCATGTTATGTATAGTGACATGTGAATAGTGTAACATATTGAAGTTTGGGCGACTGGTATTGCTTGTAATGTAACTAGTCAGAACAAAGTTCACCGATACCAAATGATATGTGTGTATGGCGCCATTTTAATAAAGGGGACACTTGACAAGATTTTATTTGATGTTCATAAAGTAATAATTAATTAAATTAAGCTTACGTTTGTGTGGGGACCATAAAAGGTGGCACCTCAAAGGAGGACCTGAGAAAAATCCCCTAACTTCCTTTCTCTAATAAAGTTGATGGGTAGGTGGAGGAAAGAGGAAGAGCATGGGTCCCACACAAAATAGGACACATGGCACCACCTTGTGCAAAGAAGCATAAAGTAGCTTTTTGACGTTATGTGTTGGGCTAATGGAAGAGTGACACATGTCCCTTTAATAATGAAGTCACCTTTTGCTTTTGGGTTGGCATACCTAGAGGGCACCACTTAGCTCTCAAGCTGAGGAAATACACCAGTCTTAGGTCTAGTCACCGGACTAACATTCCTGAACACAGAACATGGGAACTGAGAAAAATCACTAGACCCTTCCTTCCCCTAACAATTAGAATGCCAGGGACCCAGGAAAAAGAGCGGGACCCATTTATTTAAGATTAGGGACATGTGTCACCATTTGCCTAGATCACCGAACATGTGACACCGCAAGATTTTGACACCTAAGAGATTAATTTCAAGTCCTCCAAGAGGCCTTAATATTTCGTCCAGCTTTATTAAAACAAGATAAAAATCATAAAATTCAGCAAAAAAATGAAAAAGGAAAGAGGAAGTGTGAATAGTAACCATTCTTGAGTTCAATCACAAAAATCACTACCAAATCATCGTTTCTGGCATATCAACCCTTCATAAATCTTCTTCTCCTCATCCAAAGCTTCATTTCTATGGTTTTGAAATTTTGTTTGGAGGTGTTTGGTAACTTCTTGCCCGTCAAAGTATTGCCGCATTTCAAAACTGGTTTTAGAAACATGTAGAGGTAAGCGTAAGCCTTAATTTGAACCAATTGATTTGAGGTTTTGATGAGATTTCATGAGTTTTTGGGAAGCCTAGGATTTTCATCCAGCATGGGTTTTTGAGAATTAATGATGCTGTAATCATGTGCATCTTGTTAGATAGGTAATGATTAATGATGATGTTAGACTAGTTTGATGGTTAAAATCTTGATTTTTTTGGTTATGGTTAAGAGGTTCTATTCGGCTAGACTTGGTAGAGGATGAAGGCATGTTATTTTGGTACTTTTGATCTTACCATTGTGTTTAAAATGAAAAACTGAGTGGGAATAGCTCCTGGTTGTAAATTCTGGACCACTAGAAATAAACACTGCAAACTGGAATTTTCTACCAGTGTGAATTTCCTGCGTGGTAGTATGCCTTTGTGATGTTTTTGAATTGGAAAATGATGTCTAATAAATGTGAAACTTTCTATTATGAAGTAGACATGTCAAGATTTAATTTAATATGTCATTAGTGTCAATTAGATTTATACACTAGGAGTTCTATATTTTTGAAGATTGGCCATGTAAAATAGGCATGTTCTGGAGCAGTGTCCAATAAAGGGGAATTTTTGATTGCTGTGCATCCATATGACTAATGGTAATATTTTTAATTGGAAATAAACTTAGTAGGGGTTACATAGCCTTTGAAATCATTACAATTGGACATTTGTACATAAAGATGTGATTTTTCAAAGATTGATGAAAATTTTTGCAGATTTGGTTTTATATGTGAAAGTAGAAAAAAAGGTAATGACACAATGTAAATTACCTTGAACTTTAAGGGTAAAATTAATCATCTTGGGATAATTAGACAACATTGACTTTACTTTTGACATATTATATTAACCTTAATGATAACTAACTTGAGTGTTTAGATTATAAAAGAATTGGACTAAATAATAACTCAGCGTCCGTAAATTCTAATTATAAGACCTGATAGTTGTCTGGGATCTAAGACCTACCTGAGCTTGGGGAAACTGTTAGATACCCCTCAGGAAAGGTGACTAGATAGTAACTCTTTCTTTCATATGCTGTAAGACACTCTGCATGTTTGTGGTTTCATCATGAATTTTCTGGAGTATTCAGAATATGTAGGGTGGTCGCCTAGGGCTAAATGCTTGGGTGGACGCTCGGGCCATGGAAATTTATTTTATGCACGAGTGAATGCCTAGGGTCTCTTGCACAGGTAGACAATTAGGTCTATGTGATTTGTTATACCTAGCGCTATGGTAGTGTGTTAGGCTGTATGTTGTATACTGAATGCTGTTGTGATATTGCTTGTTATATGATGACTGTGTGGCATGCTCTACGATCTTGTATCTATATGATTGAATTTCTTTTACTACTTGAATTCTTTTTAATCTCACTCCTTTCTTATAACCAATCTATAGCACAGGCTAATAGCTTAAAGGTCAAGAAGGTAAACACGGACAGCTAGAGGATGAAGCTGAGAGATTTTGTTAGGTTATTGCTAGAGTCTTCTGCTTATGTTGATAGGTTCTAACCCTTGGCTAGCTACTTTATGATAGGAAACATGACCGATAGTAAAAGGTAAAGGAGTTGATCACTTCCATCAGTTAGCCAACCCTCTGAGGACAAGCATATACCCGAGGGTAAGAATGTAGTGTGTAATGTCCCAAATTTTGATCATTAAGTGTCATGTAGCTATTATGGTATTTCATGATAAAATAACATTTAAGGTGACAAAGCAAAGTCAATAATCAGATTACATATGACAAAATAGTTGTTATCCAAGTTAGTTGGTGAATTTCTTGTTAAGGCAGTCAGATTATGTGATACTTTTAAATTAGTAAATGACCTCCAAAAATTTTGAAATTTTCCAGAATTAAATTAGACATGGTAATCTTTAATTTGATAGGTCATATGGAATTTTTAGAGTTGTATACAAGGAGAAATGAATTTTTGAATTTTGCCCAGTGAATTTGACATTTTCTAGGGCAGGTTTCAAAAATAGATATTCTGAGAATGGGGAGCTTCAAATTGGCTAATGATTATATTTTTCCTTAAAACTAAACTTAATAAGGGTCACATAACCTTTGTAACCACCCCAATTTGATTTCTACACAATTATATATGAATTTTCAAAGAGTGGTGATAAATCTGCCAATTTTTACAAATGTAGCGAAAATGAAAGAAATTGCAAGGGCAAAATGGTCATTTTGACCCAAATAAAATAATCTGCATTATTTTATATATATTACAAAAAAGGAGGGATATATGGAAAATTTAAAATAATTATATAATTTAATGTGTAAATATTACAACATATGTATACATGGACCAATGAGATTATACCAAGCTTTGCTCTAGAATTATCCACAAAATTCTGCATGCTTGGTTACTTAAGGGCCTTTGGTCATCCAAAAAGAAGAGAAATGAAGGAAAGGAAGGCAGCAAGAAAGGAAGAGGAAGAGGAGAAAGAAAGGAAGTCTAGAGTTTTGATATAAGGTAAGTATGCTGAAATCTCTGCTCAATCTTGTGATATAACGTTTAAAACCTCTCCTAAACCTCCATATCTTCTTGAATTAGCCATTCAAGCAAATAAAACTTCAAGGATAAAGGGATAAAGTTTCAGCCAAGTGGAAACAAGAGGAAGAAGTTAGGTAAGTTACTCAAACTCTGAGATTCTTACCGATAACTGAGTTATTACTACATTCTGGCTGGATTCTAGGTTGTTTTTGATGTTTTGTAAATCTGGAATGTCCATTTTCTAAGGGGAAATGCTGCCTAAATTTCCATTTATTATGTTGAAAAGGTAATAGAATGATCAAACCAATGGAAGCAAGTGTTAACAAGGTGTTTTAAAGACTAAAAACATGAAAACCCAATTTTCTCCAAAATTTGCTAAAGTTTCAGCCATATTTAAAAACAAGGGTTAGTGTTGGAATTTCATGTTTTTAATGGTTCCATTATGTTTAGGAGGAAAAATTGTGTGGGGTACATGTTGAATAAGAAGTATGAAAAGCCTCGGATTGTGAAATGATGATTTTCCCCCTAAAACCCCAAGTTGGGCTATCAAGGGAAAAATTGTAATTTGAGTTGGAATTGATGTGATCTGAGGTCAAATATAAGATTTACACATGAAAATATGTGGAATTGACCTAAGTTGTAATTTTTGGAAAAAGTATAAAATACTGGGGCTGGACTTGGTTCTTAGGGGCATTTTGGTAAATTTTGTGATTTTGAAGGAAATGCTAAAGTTATAAGTTTCAAAGTGAAATAGACTTAAATATTAGTTAATTGCAATTATTTGATTAATTTTAGGATTTGATATCTGCTTAGCGGGACCCACAAAGACAGTTACACTAGGAAAGGAAAAACATCAAGGTAGTAACTCTATCTTTCATATACTATGCGAATGTTAATATGTGATGGTTGCCATGATCTGTTCAATGTATTGCTTTGTGGTGTTGATACTCTTTGGGTGTGGATGATAAGTTAAACCACCCCATGGAATCTTCGAGGTACCATGTGGCTAGGTGAACCCAGTTGAGTGACTTGATATGTACGGACAGGTATTGACCTGCTCTAAGTTATGATAAGTACGAATATGTATAGGCCTGCTCCAAGTTGTTGTTGTGATCACATTATAATATGATATTGTGTAGATCATGAACAGATGAGCATTATCAAATAGGCTTAGGCATTTTGATTGCTGCATCATGATAAATGCTATATTATATGTTTACTATTTGCATTTTATATGAAAAATTTCTCGTTACTACTGAGATTCGTTCGAATCTCATTCCTTTCCTATGGACAAATTATCCAACTAGGCATAACAATTCCAAAGGCAAGGGTAAAGTCGAACACAAGGATTGAGATCGAGCAGTTTATGAAATTATTCCAGTGTTAGTCCTAGTATAGACTACTTAAGTTTTTGGGATGTAATATGCAAAACTTGACTACTTTTTGGACTCTTGTATTGTAATCAAGAAACATATATCAGTATGTTTGTATAAATTATGTTTGCCTGTTTGAACTATGTAATTATGCTTAATGAAATGTCTAAATTCTGTGAGGTTTGACATAGTAAGGTATAGAAGGCCAGGCGGGTCAAGGATGATGCGTACCACCTGAAAGAGAGTTCCAGCTCCTGTAATGATCAAGTTAGGACCTAGTTTGAGTATAGAGTTGTCCACAGAAGACAATGATTACATAGAGGTGGGAGAGGTAGTATAGGATACCGACTCTACGGTTAGCTCTATGGCTCCAGAGGTTAAGCTGGCTTATGACCCTCACCTCAATCATGAGTTGTGGATGTATATGAAGGAATTGTATCTTAAGACCTACAATGTGTATGCTTCCTCTTTAACATAATACTCTTGGTTCTTGTTTGATAAAGAGATGCTTTATGGTAAGCGGGATATATACGAGTTATGGATGCCCGATGACATATGGATTAAGACCACACTTGCCTTCTTTCCTGATACGACTTTCTAGATTAGGATAAAGAACGATATTATATAGTACGGTCCTCATGAGTTTCTTCCTTTGATTGATCTTATCAATAAGTATGTGATGAACCATATGTTAAGGATATAGAGACAATATGAATATGCTTAATTAAGATAAATTAGTGAAGGCTTCTTTTGATGTAAATACCAAGCCACTTTGATGTAAATATAACTATTTGCAGTAATAGATCAATATTTTTGTTGTGTGTGTTGGTATTTAAGTGTTAAGAAGTATATATATATACGCCTAATGCAATATTAATGTTGTGATTCCTTTTAATAGTGAAAAGGAATAATAGTGCGACTTAGAAGAAGGAACATACCACTAAATGTAGAACCTGAGAACAATATGAGACCATACCCTATACAACAAATCCTTGGCACGTTGACACAATAGTAAGCCATGATGCATAGTCTGAGAGAGGAACTCCAAGAAGTAAAGGAAAAGCATAATAAAGATAGGGTATAACTCGAGAACGTTGAGGTGAATTAAGAAGAAGAACGGTCTCAACATGATGAGCAATCACAGCTGCTTGAGCCGAATCAAGAGCCTCCTATTGTTCTGGCCTGTGAAGTGGATAGTCTCCAGTACTAGATGCCTAAATTCTGTAAGTACCAGCCTCTAACATTTAAGGGAAAATTTGATCTACAAGCTGCTGAAGACTGGCTGGTTCGACTAGAGAAAATATTTAAGGTGTTGAGTGTCCTACGGAGATGAAAGCCATAATGGCTATATATAAGCTGGAGGGAGATGTAGACCACTAGTAGAAGAATATAATAGTAATACTGAGAGCCTGAAATATTTCGTTGACCTGGGAGTTTTTTCAAGAAAAGTTTAATGAGAAATACTTCCCGAGGTCTATAAGGATCAAGAAGGAGAAAGAATTATTGACCACACAACAGGGTGATGAAGAGAACTTCGATGTGTACTTAGCCCAGTTCATTTGCTTGTCATGTTACTCTTCCTATATGAAGTTCAAGGAATATGAAGAGGGGAGCTCTAATTTACTGATTTGGGGACTGAAGCCTAAGATGGAAGAGAAGCTAGTTGCCCGGCAATTAACAGGATTCAACAAGGCAGTGAAGGTTTGCCGGCTGAAAGAAGATAATTTAAAAAGGATGTGTATGAGTAAAATGTCAACAATTGAGGTAGACTTAGTCATGGAAATATCTCACAAAAACGTAAGAGGCAAGGGTTCTCATAAAAGGGGAAAAATAAGAGGCTCTTTCGATCTGAGAACACTGGCTACCAGAGACCTTCGACATCTCAATCATGCCCTTGATATTTTAAGCCGCATCATAGACAATTCTATAATGTCCCTAACAGTTAGATAATCTGCTATGCCTACCAAAAGCCAGGCCACATTGCTATAAACTATCCCAATAAGTAGTCGATCCCAGACTTAAGAAGCAGGGCTGAGTGTTTGCTTTGAGGCATGAAGAGGTGAAGAAGTCTCCTAAGCCAATTCAAGGTAAAATTCTTCTCAATGGTAGTTCTTGCAAGCTTTATATGATTTGGGTGCTAGTCATTCCTTCATTACTTATGACTGTGTTAAGTACTTAAGACTGCATGTTCATAAACTACCATTTAACTTGATTGTGTTGACGCCAATGGGTGTCAAAACTATGACTACTAATGCTTGTCTTAATTGTGGGGTAAATGTTGAGGGACATGAGTCTACAATTGACTTGATTTGATTGCCACTCCATAAAATTGAGGTTATATTGGGTTTTGACTGGTTGATAGTGAATATAATGTTTTGTTGGATTATGGGAAAAAGAAAGTAGTACATCCTACTCTACGGAATGATGATCAAAGAAATGCTAGTTTGAACTTCTTCTTAATGGCAGAAGCTGAGAAATGCCTAAAGAGGGATGCCAGGGATCTAGTGTTCTTTTCCATTCAGGCAGAGATAAAGGTAACCCTAGAGAATATACCAGTAGTAAGGGAATTTCTTGAGGTGTTTCCGGACGACCTTAATGGGTTTCCTCCAGAAAGGGAAGTGGAATTTGCAATCGAGATTATGCCTAGAGCTGGATCTATATCAAAAGCCCCGTATAGAATGGCTTTGAATGAGATGGCTAAGCTAAAGAAATAGATTAAGGAATTGCTTGAGAAAGGGTTCATTCAACCCAGTATCTCACCATAGGGAGCTCTGGTGCTATTCGATAAGAATAAGGATGGAGGCCTAAGGCTATGTATTAACTACAGAGAGTTGAACAAGGTGACCATCAAGAACAAGTATCCCCATCCTCGAATTGATGACCTCTTAGATCAACTGTCCAGTTTAAGTGTATTTTCAAAGATTAATCTAAGGTCGGGATATCATCAGCTACGCATGAAAGCAGAAGATATACTGAAGACTGCTTTCAGGACCAGATATAGGCACTACGAGTTTCTAGTGATGCCCTTCGGATTAACCAATACACCTACCTTGTTTATGGACTATATAAACTGTATCTTTCATCAATATTTAGATTAGTTTGTGGTAGTCTTCATCGACGATATTCTAATATACTTCAAGAGTAAGGAAGAGTTTGAGGAGCACTTGAGAATCGTGCTGGGCATTTACGGGAGAAGCAACTCTATGCCAAGCTAAGAAAGTGTGAGTTTTGGCTTTCAAAAGTTAAATTTCTAGGTCATGTTATCTCATAAGAAGGGGTCTCCATGGATCCTAGTAAGGTGGAAGCAGTACCAGACTGGAAGAGGCCAGAAACTGTTGCTGAGGTATGTAGTTTTCTAGGTCTTGCCGGCTATTATCAGAGATTCATTTAGAATTTCTCTGGGATCACTTTACTGATGACCAAGCTCTCACGAAAGGATGAACTATTTAACTGGGATGATCGATGTGAGAAGATTTTCACTAAGATGAAAGAGAGGTTGACAACTGTACTCATATTTATTATCTCTAATCCTAAGTTGACCTACGTGATCTACAATGATACGAGTAAGCAGGGATCGAGATGTGTCTTGATACAGTAGGAAAGAGTGGTATGCCTCTCGATAGCTAAAGCCTTATGAGATGAACTATCCTACTCATAATCTGGAGCTTGCGGCTATCATGTTCGCATTGAAAATTTGGCGATACTACCTATATGGGGTGGTTGTGGAGTTGTGTTGCTCCATAAGAGTCTCAAGTATCTATGATAAAAAAGAGTGGAATATGAGACAACGCAAATGGATGGAGTTGCTAAAAGATAACAACCTGGAAATCAAGTATCACCCGGGTAAAGCCAATATCGTTCTGATGCTCTTAGTCGAAAAGTGATACAGGTGGCAGCTATGATGATACTAGAAAGGAAACTATTAGAAGATTTCTGAGATTTAAACCTGTCAAACCAAATCCTATGTACTAGTTATGGTATTAGCCAAGAGGAAAGTAATGTGAAGACTGAGATTAAAGAGGCTCAAATATAAGATAAACGAGCATAGTCCATCAGAACTATGATTGAACGAGGAAAGACTCAGACTATGATCTTTCACCTAGTAGACTAGTTCGATACATGAAGAGAATCTATGTTCTATTGAAGGCTAATTTGAGGCAGAAATTTTCAGAAGAGGCACATAAGAGTCTATATACCCTACACCGAGGAATGGTAAGGATGTATCATGATTTGAAGGCTATGTACTGGTGGCCTAAATTGAAGAGCAATGTGACTGAATATGTAGCACAGTGTCTTACCTGTCATAAGGTAAAGATTAAACACCAAAGACTATAACGACTTCTTCATGGAAAGAGTGACCATGGATCTTGTGATAGGGTTGCCCAGAATCATAAATCATAATGCGATCTGGGTGATTGTTGATCGCTTCACGAAGTTAGCACATTTCATATCGATCAACGCTAGCTATTCTCTCGATAAACTGTTAGAGATATACATCATGGAGATAGTGAGACTCCATGGTACACCAAAAAGTATAATTTCTAACAGAGATCATCACTTCACTTCGAGATTTTGGAGATCTTTGCATGAAGCTTTGGGTACCAAGCTGAATTTAGTATGGCCTATCATCCTCAGATGGATGGACAGACAGAGAGATCCATCCAGACATTAGAAGATATGTTAAAAGTGTGTATAATGGAATTTAAATGAAGTTGGGATCATTACCTTCTACTTGCGGAATTTACTTTCAATAATAGCTATCATGTGAGAATTTGGATGGCTTTGTATGAAGTACTTTACGGGAGGAAGTGTCAATCCCCTCTCTACTAGATAGAGTTATCAGAAAAGAGGTTATGTGGGCCAAATATAGTGGATCAGATACAGAGCAAATCAAGATCATCAAGCAGAGACTGCTTGCAGCCCAGAGTAAACAAAAGAGTTATGCCGACAAGCGAAGAAGACCATTAGAGTTCTAGGTCGATGATCACGTATTTCTAAAGGTTTCTCCTATTACCGGTATCGACAGGGCGATAAAGAGAAATAAATTAAGCCCTCGATACATTGGACCATTCGATATTTTGTTAAGAGTTAGGCCAGTAGCATACTGGATAGCTATACCCCCAAACTTGAGCAGATTTAATGACGTCTTCTAAGTTTCACAATTGAAGAGGTATCTACTGGACCCCAAGCATGTTATAGAATATGGGGATGTGGATATGCAAGATAATCTCACATATGAGGTAGCATCGGAACAAGTTATCGAGTGACAGGAAAGATGTAACATCCCACTTTTTATTCACAAATATTCTTTATATGTACATGAGACATTTAATGGAATAAAATGGTGAATGGTGGTGTACATAAAATGATAAACACTCTAATCGGTGGTTACCTACAATTTGGCTAACCTAGAACACAAAGGAGAAACTCTTGTCTACTTAAAGGCCTAATATTGAAACCCAAATTGGAGCATGGAAGACCACAAAAATTGGCCTAATAAACATGTTGAAATTCGGCCAAAACAAGGAAGAAAAGAGTAAGACATGATTTAATACCATAAATCATAAAATATAAGGGCAAAAGGGTAAACTACCAAATAAAGGAAGAAGCTATTAATTATTCCTTTTCCCTTGATATTTTTCGGTCAAAAAGGAAGAGGCAAGAGAGAAATAAAATTCTTGGTCCAAATTAATCAAGAGGGATTAATATTGGCTAAGTAAAATTAGAATTTGAAAAGTCAAAAAGCTAGTTGTCATAAAAGAGCCATTACATATTGATTATAAGGGAATGGATGAAGGGAATGGAAGAAGCTTATTTGGCTACTTTGGAGGCTCCTTTTACGTCACTTTTGGCAAAAAGAGAGAGAAGTATTTATGTTAAGTTAGCAAGGGATAAAGCCATGTGAAAAGATATGATGACATTAGTAAAATATCACATGGTAATTACATTAAAATCATATATCCTAAAGAGGTGAAATTATGGAAAAGCAAGAAGCATTTATTTATTTCCCCCTTCTCTTATCATTTTGGTCAACAAGGGAAATAAAGGGGAAAAATACTTACTTGGAATCTAATGATGCCATGTGGAATTATCCTAAGCCAAGTAAAAATTCACATGGTAAATTAGCATTAAATAATATTATTTCAAGAAAGAGGAGAGATATTTTGCTAAGTTATTATCCCTTTCCTTCCTCATAATTTTGGCCAATAACAAAAATATATATAGAGAGAGAGAGGTTGAAGAAAACACAAGAGCAAGAGAAGAGGAGGAAGTTCAAGAGGCAAAATCCAAAGTAAGTAGGTTTGAATTCAAGTGTTCTTGCCTCTTAATTCATGCAAGACCTCTTCTAATCTCTTTTATATCTTGAATATCATGTCTAGCAAGAAAAATCCAAGAGGGAAGAGAGAGGGAAAGTGACACCTAGAAAGAGAAAGTGAAGGAATCAAGAGGTAATCTCAAGAACTTTGATCATCTTGGTTAATATATTGTTGTTGTGGTGGTTATTGTTATTAGCTTGATTTCCATGATCTTTGTAAAATAGAATGATAAAACCCTAGAATTTTATGCTTTCCAAATTTCCATTGATCATGTTTATTAAGTGTTATGGTTAATCATGTGAATATAAGTGAAAAGGAAGTGTTTAACTAAGTGGAATCATGAAAATAAAACCCTCTTTTTAGGGTTGCATGTTTTGGCCAAGCATAGAACCTAAGGGTAGAGTTGGAATTTCAAATTTTTAATGGTTCCATTGGATTTAGTAGGGAAAATTTTATGGGAATACATGAGTTCATGATTTTTGGATGATGGTATATAAATCTGGAAATTTTAGAAGTTAAGAGGAGGTGTTGCTTGGTTGGTTTCCTGGAAGTAGTTTTGTTGTGAAATGTTTTCGGTGAACTAACCTAGTCTAAATATTATGAAACTTTATAGGATTAAATTAGACATGTAGATATTTAATTTAATAGTAGAACATAATTTTTTGACTAGAAGATTAAAAGATATGATTTTTCAAAGTTGAGTCCTATTTCTGGAATGAAATCTGGAATAGAGGAGGTTTGGTGAAATTCTAGGAATAATTTGATGATAATAGTCAGATTTAAGTATTTTTCCATAAAATAAAACTTAAATATATTTACATATGATTTAGAACCAGTCAATTTATAATTTCTTAGAATTAATTATGAATTTTCAAAGTTGACTGAAAATCTGGCAATTTCTGAAAAATTGTGAAAATGCACTGTGCAGAATTGTATTATACAGAAACTACTATAATTGTGATGGATAACCAAAAAAATGTGATTAGAAGGTAGTAGTAATGCAATTAATAACTAGTTACTTGTAAACTTTAATTGATAAGGATTGATATAGCCCGAGCTGGATCAAGGGTTTTGGACTAGCAGTAGAACAAAAAAAGGATTCATGTAGTAACTCTTTCTTCATGCACTATGTGAATATTTGTATGCTTTGTATATGCCATCTTCTATGACATGAGTATAGTGTCTGGGACACAAACATAGTTCCTAGGGCATATTACTTAGTTGTGGTCTGGGACTCAACTGAGGTGCAGAGATAAGCTAGGGTTGGAAATAATCGTTTGCCTTGGACATTGTGCACATAACATTTTCATCTTTATATAACATAGTGCATTGCATATTTATTTCATATTTTATATGTCTGATTGCACGTTACTACTGAGATTCTCTCAAATCTAACCCTTTTTCAATATTTAAAAACATTATAGCAGAAGGTAGCGACTCGAAGGGCAAAACAGTAGTTACCGGCGAGTAAGAGTCATGGTGAAAGCAGAAGCTACTGCTGGTTATCTTAGTTGTAATTTTGATTTCTTTCAAGACTCTATATATATATTTTCAAACCCTATGGGGATTTTCCTGTATTGTAAATAAGTACTTAATGTCAGTATGTTTCCACTATTTCTGTATGCCCTCGGAACTATGCGCTTAATACTCTACGAATATTGAAATGTTAAGTGGTTTGAAAAAAGACGGCTTAGGCATAGAAGCATTCCATTTGTAAAGGTGGTCTAAAAGGGACTATCACCCGGAGAGGCAACCTAGGAAGCAGAGAAGGACCTACGGTGGCGTTACCCTAAATTCATGTTTTAGAACTTGTAACAAATTTCAAGGATGAAATTTATTATACCGGGGGGGAGTTGTAATATACTGAAATTTGGGTGATCGGTATTCCTTGTAAATGTAACTAGTCGGAAGATAATTCACCGATGCCAAGTGATATGTGTATGGCGACATTTTAATAAAGAGGACACTTGGCAAGATTTTATTTGATCCTCATAAAGTAATAATTAATTAAATTAATCTTACTTTTATGTGGGGACCACAAAAGGTAGCACCTCGTAGGAGGACCCAAGAAAAATCCCCTGACTTCCTTTCATATGATAAAGTGGATGGGTAGATAGAGGAAAGAGGAAGAGCATGGGTCCCACACAAAAAGGGATACATGGCGCCACCTTGAGCAAAGAAGCATAAAGTATCTTTTTGACTTTATGTGTTAGGCTAACGGAAGAGTGACACATGTACCTTTAATAATGAAGTCACCTTTTGCTTTTATGTTGGCACACCCTAAGGGCGCCACCTAACCGTCAAGCTAGGGAGAACCACCGGTCTTCAGTCTAGTCACCGGACTAAGTTTCCCGAACACCAAACACAGGAACAAGGGAAATACCATACCATTCCTTCCCTAGACAATTGGGATGGCCAGGGACCTAAAAAAAAGCTGGACCTATTAATTTAAGATTAGGGACATGTGTCACCATTTGGCTAGATTACCGAACATGTGGCACCACAAGAGTTTGACACCTAAGAGATTAATTTCAAGACCTCCATGAGGCCTTAATATTTCAGCCAGCTTCATTAAAACAAGGGAAAAATCAGAAAATTAAGCAAAAAATGGAAAAGGAAAGAGAAAGTATGAATAGTAACCATTCTTGATTTCAATCTCAAAAATCACTACCAAAATATCGTTTATAGCCTATCAACCCTTCATAAATCTTGTTCTCCTCATCCCAAGCTTTATTTCTATGATTTCAGAATTGTTTTTAGAGGTGTTTCGTGGCTTCTTGCCGGTCGAAGTACTGCCGGATTTCAGAATCGATTGTTGAAACGTGTAAAGATAAGAGTAAGCTTTAATTTGAACCGTTGATTTGAGGTTTTGATGAGTTTTCAAGATTTTTTAGGAAGCCTAGGATTTTTAGCCAGTATGGGTTTTTAAGGATTAATGATGGTTTGATCATGTATATGTTGTTAGATGATGATTTATGATGGTGTTAGACTAGTTTGATGGTTAAAATATTGATTTGGCTGGTTATGGTTACGAGGGTATGTTCGACCAAACTTGGTAGGGGATGAAGGTATGTGATTTTGGTACTTTTGATCTTACCATTATGTCTAAAATGAAAAACTAAGTGGGAATAGCTCCTGGTTGAAAATTCTGGACCACTAGAAATAAACACTGCAAACTGGAATTTTCTAGCGGTGTGAATTTTCAACGTGGCAGTTTGTCTTTGTGATATTTTTGAATAGGAAAATGATGTCCAATAAATGTGAAACTTTTCAATCTGAAAGTAGATTTGATATGTCATTTGTGTTAATTAGATTTATACACTTGGAGTTCTGTAATTTTTTTTAGGTTTGGTAAAGTAAAACTGGCAAGTTTTGGTGCAGTGTCCAATAAAAGGGAATTCTGGACTACCGTGCGTCCATTTTGTCAAACCCTCATTATTTTGGCATTTATCAGAGTGTTCACGCATAGTTCATTAGGCATACAGAAATAGTATATTATACTGATACAATATTCTTGATTACCATACAGAAAATCCCCACAAGATTTATACAATTTATAATACAAATCTATCCTGAGTACATAGAAAGATTAATTGATAACCAACGATACAATCTTGCTTAACATCAGTCCTTCCATTTTTGGCTTCTTCCATATTGCCCTTGAGTCACTTATACTTGCTGAATAAATTTTTAAATTTATGGAAAGGGGTGAGATTTATACGAATCTCAGTAGTAACCAATATCAATCATATAAAATGTGAATAATAAATATGTGATGTGGAATTTATCATGATGCAATAATCAAAATGCCAAGCACATGTCTAACAATGCTTAGGAACTAAATGATGATTTTGTTCGGATCAAAACGATCATCCGTTTTTTATCTACACAAATATCATCTCATAATGTGATCACAACAACTCGGAGCATGCCTATACCTGTCCATAATCATCATAACTTAGAGCAGGCCTATACCTACCTATGGAGCAGGCCTATACTTGTCTATGGAGTAGGTCTATACTTGTCCATAATCATCATAACTTAGAGCAGGCCTATACTTGTCCATGAAGCATGCCTATACATGTCCGTGGAGTAGGTCTATACCTATCCATAATCATTATAACTTGGAGCAGGCCTATACCTATCCATACATATTAGAGCAGGCCTATACCTGTCCATACATATCAAGCCACTCAAATAGGTCCACCTGGCCACATGGTACCCCAAAGGTTCCATGGGGGTGGTTTAACTCATCACCTATACCTAGAGAGTATTCATACCACTTGCACACATTGTACAGAATATGGCAACAATGCATATTAACTTTTACATAGAATATGAGAGATAGAGTTACTACCTGGATTCCTTTCCATGGCCTAGCTTATACTGGTCCTTTAATCGTTGTCTGGCTTGGGTAGTTACCAAATCCAAAAATTTCTAAAGTAATTGTAAATGAGTGAATACTCATTCATACTTTATTTTAAAATTTACAAGTTGGTTATCTTAGCTTAAAATCACATATTTACCAAAATGCCCCTGAGGCCCGATCAATTTCCCCTTTTACCAGGTATTTTTGTACTTTTGTAAAGTTGTAACCCAGGATAATCTTACATATTTTTTCATGTAGAATTAATTTTTGACCTCAAATTATGTTAATTCTTGCTTAAATTAAAGTTTTGCCCTTAGCAGTCATTACTTGGGGTTTTAGGGGCAAAATCGTCATTTCATATTCTGGGGCTTTTCACACTTCGCACTTAACATGAACCCTACAAAATTTTCTCTTATAAACATCATAGAACTATTAGATTCATGAAATTCCATCATTTCTCTTCTTGGCCGAAAATCACAAGAAATTAGGGAAAATCATAGTTTTCATGATTCTAACTCCTAGAACACCTTCTTTCTACTTGTATTCACTTGTTTAACCACCAAATCTTGAGTTTAACATAATCAGTAGAAATTTGGGCAGCATCTACCCTTAGAAATTGGACATCCCAAATTTACAGAATTGTTAAAAACAACTAAATAACCAGCTAGAACACAGTCACAATTTAGTTTTCGGTAAAAATCTCAAAGTTCGAATAACTTACCTCACTTCTTACTCTCCTTCTCCTCCTTGGCTGAAACCTTTCCCTTCCTTCCTTGGAGTTTTTACTTGATGGATGGCTAATCCAAGAGAACAGGGAGGTTAAAAAGGGGTTTCTAGAGTTAAAACACAAGATTGGGCAGAGATTTCGGCATACTTACCTTGTACTAGCTCCTGAATCTCTGCTCGTACTTCTTCTCTCCTTTTCCTCTTAGCTCTCTCTCTCTTTTCCTTCCTCCCCTCCATTTGGCTGACTTGGCCTTTAAGTAGAGCAAGGAAGAGTGCTCTAGAATATGATGATGTTTCCCAAGAAAATTATTATTTTACAAAATTTAATCACATGCTACATACATATAATTATTTATTCTTGGATATTTCTTGTAAACACTTCCCATCTGCCCATTCCATGTGTATTTATTCATAAAATTTCCAGAATTTATTTATTTGGTTAAAATGACCATTTTGCCCTTGCAATATTTTCCCAATTTTGCAATAATTGGGAAAATTGACAGAATTGTCACCAATATTTAAAAATTCATATATAATTGTATAGATATCCAATTGGGGTGGTTCTAAAGTATATATGACCTTTATTGAGTCTATTTTTAAGGAAAATATAAAATTTAGCCAAACAGAATATCACCATTCCTAGAATTTTTATTTTTGAACGCTGCCACTGAAATATACTAATTTCGCTGGGCTAACTTTAAAAATACATATCTCCTTGTGTAAATTCTATATGACCTATAAAAGTAAAGATTATTATGTATTATTTCATTCTGAAAAGTTTCACAATTTCTTGACATCATTTACTATTTTAAAAATGTCACATAATATAACTTCCTCATTGGGAAATCCATCGGCTGCATCCTTTTCTTATGTACTAGATAACTATGTTGTGTATGACCCTTAATTTCCTTGTTATGTCTCTTGATATGCTCTTTACTTCACCATATTATTCCTTTAATAGTACTAAGGTATAGATGAATTTTGGGGACTGAAATTTGGGATATTACACATTTGACTAACGGTAATAGTTTTTCTTGGAAATAGACTTAGCAGAGGTCACATATCCTTCGGAATCATTACAATTGGACATTTGTACATAAAGATGTGATTTTTCAAAGATTGATGAAAATTCTGGCAGATTTGTGTTTATGTGCTAAAATAGAAAAAGGGTAATGGCACAATGTAATTTACCTTAAACTTTAAGGGTGAAATTAATCATCTTGGGATAGTTAGACCATATTGACTTTAATTTTGACTTAGTATATTAACCTTAATGATAACCAACTTGAGTGTTTGTATTATAAAAGAACTGGACTAAATAATAACTGTCGTCCATAAATTCTAATTATAAGACCTGATAGCTATCTAGGATCTAAGACCTACCTAAGCTCAGGGAAACAGTTGGATACCCCTTAGGAAAGGTGACTAGGTAGTAACTCATTCTTTCATATACTATGAGACACTCTGAATGTTTGTGGTTTCATCATGAATTTGCTGGATCATGCAAAATATGTAGGGAGTATGTCAACCTATAAGGGAAGATCCCACGAACCCATAACCAATATGAATATACATACCCTAAGAAAGCTAAATACAGATCGATGATTTACTTGAACCTTTGAGCACAAAAGAACAAGGACCTAAAGTGTTGGAAGACACCACAAGGTTGATAAAGCCTTGATAAATCTGTTAGTTCTAAGAAGAACCTTAGAGAGAATCCACTCTCAAGAAACAAGGGGCAGAAAAATACAACATTTCATTCAATAATCAAGTCTGAAAGTCTCTGCCTCCAAATGAAGGGTTACAAGGATTTTAAAGAGAAGTATTCAAGAACCCTAATTGCATTAAATGCATCCTAGAAAATAGAAAGTAAAAATTAATACAATTAATTAATTAGGAAACCCAAAAGTCAAATATGTCAATTATCTAATAATTTTCGCACAAATAAAATTCATAAAATATAATCAGCATTCAAGGCCCAAAATGTGCTTATTTAGGCCTAAATAAGTCCTCCCATGTATAGTACTAGTTCCAAACTCTTTGTTTTGAAGTCTCCCAGCCCAAAACTTGATTAGTATCTCCATTTGCAGCCCATATGAAATTAGTGACGTTTTCAGCATCTTTGTCTAGAATTGATCCAAACACCTCTTGCTTTGTCCAAGCCTTTTGCACTAGCCCATTTAATGCTTCCTTAATTTGTTTGGCTCTTGCCCTTGTGATTGGTTCACTTGGAATTTGCAAAGGATCTCTTGAATTTGGAGATACAACTGGCTGAGCCGCATCATTCCCTCTCTCCTCAGAAGGATTCGTCGTCGAATCTTCATCTATATTAAAAGGAGATAAATCAACTATATTAAAAGTAGCACTAACAAAATACTCACCAGGTAAATCAATCTTGTAAGCGTTATCATTAATTCTCTCAAGCACTTGAAATGGACCATCTCCTCTTGGATCTAATTTTGATTTTCTTTGAGCTGGAAATCTCTCTTTTCTCATATGCACCCACACCTAGTCTCCATGTTCAAAAATAACATGCCTTCTTCCTTTGTTGGCTTTGGATGCATATTGCTCATTTTTCTTTTCAATTTTCTGTTTCACACACTCATGAAGTTGCTGCACTATTTCAGCTTTCTTTTTCCCATCAAGACTTGCTCTCTCATCAATAGGCAATGGTAATAAATCCAAAGGAGTTAGTAGATTAAAAACATATACTATTGCAAAAGGAGAAGAATCAGTAGATGAATGCACACTTCTGTTATATGCAAATCAATGAATGGCAAGCAATCTTCCCAATTTTTCAAGTTCTTTTGAATCACAATTCTGAGTAATTGAGACAAGGTTCTATTAACAACTTTAGTTTGCCCATTAGTTTGTGGATGAGAAGCGGTATAAAACAACAATTTTGTACCAAGCTTTCCCTACAAAACTCTTAAAAATGACTCATGAATTTTGTATCCCTATATGAAACAATACTTTTAGGAACACCATGAAGTCTTACAATTTCTTTGAAGAACAAATCAGCAATATATGTGGCATCATCAGTTTTATGACACAATGAAATGTGCCATTTTAGAAAATATATCAACAACCACAAATATGGAATCCATTCCTCTTTTTGACCTAGGCAACCCAAGGTTCATTGGGTACAGGTAAAGGAGTATACAAACCATGTGGAAAAACTATAGATTTAGCCTTTTTACATGTTATGCATTTAGTGCAAATTCTTTCTGCATTACGTTTCATTTTAGGCCAAAAGAAATACTCATGCAAAACATCCAAAGTTTTTTTCATACCAAAGTGACCCCTTAAACCTCCCCCATATGCCTTTCTCATAAGCAATTCATGCAATGAACATTGAGGTATACATAATCTATTTTCTTTAAACAAGTATCCATTAACTCTGTAAAATTTATCAAATACTTTCTTTTCACAAGCAAGAAACACTTCAGCAAAATAAGCACCATTTGCATAGAACTCCTTGATATATTCAAAGCCAAGTAATCTAGTATTAAGAGAAGAAAGAAGAGTATACCTTCTTGACAATGCATCAACAACCATATTCTCTTTACCTTTCTTGTATTTGATGACATATGGGAATGTTTCAATAAATTCTAGCCACCTTGCATGTCTCTTGTTCAGTTTACCTTGCCCTTTAATATGCTTCAAGGACTGATGATCAGTGTGAATCATAAACTGTTTAGGCCAAAGGTAGTGTTGCCAATTCTCCAATGCTCTTTTAAGTGCATAGAGCTCTTCGACATAAGTTGGATACTTCAAGGCTGCTCCATTTAGCTTTTCACTAAAATAAGCAATTGGCTTTCCTTCTTGCATTAAAACAGCTCTTATCCCAACTCCAGATGCATCACATTCAATCTCAAAAGTTTTGCCAAAATCAGGCAATACCAACACAGGTGCAGAACACAATCTATCCTTAAGTTTAATGAATGTATCATCTTGTACTTTATCCAATTTAAAACGAACAGATTTTTTAATAACCTCAGTGAATGGTGTAGCAAGTATGCTAAAATCTTACATAAATCGCCTATAAAAACTAGCCAAACCATGAAAACTTCTCACCTCAGTTATGCTTTTAGGTGTTGGCCATTCTTTTATAGCTCTTATCTTTTCCTTATCAACTTCTATTCCTTTAGCACTCACCACAAAACCAAGAAAAAAAATTTTATCCATGTAAAACTTATACTTTTTCATATTCGCAAACAATTTTTCCTTCCTCAAAACATTAAGCACACAATGAAAATGATTCAAATGCTCATCCAGATCCTTGCTATAAATTAGAATATCATCAAAATAAACCACAACAAATTTTCAAATGAAAGCATGCAAAACATGGTTCATTAATCTCATGAAAGTACTAGGTGTATTAGTTAACCCAAATGGTATAACTAACCATTCAAACAATCCATGCTTGGTCTTGAAAGCAATTTTCCACTCATCCCCTTCCCTCATTTTAATTTGATAGTACCCATATTTCAAATCAATCTTAGAAAATACAATAGAAACATGCAATTCATCAAGCATATCATCTAATCTAGGAATGGGATGGTGATACTTTACAGTGATGTTGTTGACAACTCTACAATCAAGGCACATCCTCCAAGTTCCATCTTTCTTTGGCACTAGGAGTACTAGAATTGTACAAGGGCTTAAAATTTCTCTAACATATCCTTTTTCAATGAGCTTTTCCACCTACTTTTGAAGCTCTTTTGTTTCATCAGGATTACTTCTATATGCTAGCCTATTAGGAATTGTTGCTCCAGGAATGAAATCAATTTGATGTTTAATTCCTCTAATAGGTGGTAAACCTGGTGGAATTTCTTCAGGGAACACATAATCAAATTCCTGCGATAAGGAACTAATAACACTAGGAAAGGAAGAGTTAATGTCATTAGTGTTCAAAAAGGATTCCTTGTAAATAAGGAGAAGTAAGTGTGTTTCGGCCAGAAAAACACTCCTCACTTCCATTTCTTTTGCATAAAAACTCATTTTTTTTTCTTTTCTTTTCTTTCTTCACTCTTTTCCTTTCTCTGGGTTTCTTTTTCTGAACTCTCATATTTTCTCTCTTTTTCACTCCCTTTTCTTTTTGATGTTCCTCTCTCATGTTTCTCATTTTCCATATCACTCTTTTTCTTATCTCTCTCTCTTTTCATCTTGAGTTGATACTCATACACTTGCTTTGGAGTCAATGGTACAAGAGTCACGGGTCTGTTGTTCATTACAAAAGAATATCTATTTATAAACCCATCCCTCTTTACTTTTCTATCAAACTCCCAAGGTCTTCCTAAAAGTATATGTGCGGCATGCATAGAAACAACATCACATATTATTTCATCACAATATTTGCCAACGGAAAAGGAAATAAGAACTTTCTTATCAACTTTAATTTCCCCACATTCATTCAACCATTGCAGCTTGTATGGTCTAGGGTGTCTAATGGTTGGTAAATTCAATTTCTCAACTAATGTAGTGCTTGCAACATTTGTCACACTACCACCATCAATGATCAAACTGCAAACCGTGTTATTAATGAGGAAACAAGTATGGAAAACATTTTCCCTTTGCTCATTCATCTCATCTTCCTTCACTTGACAACTTAAAGCTCTTCTAACCATAAGGCATTCTCCTTCCATAGCATATTCAACCCCATCATCAGTAGCATCTTCAAGTAAGGGCATGGAATCATAATCACTTTCACTTTCAGTCACAACTTCATTATTTTTCAAAATCATGACTCACTTGTTGAGGCATTGAGAAGCTATATGACCTGTACCCAAACACTTGAAACACTTTATATCTATATTTCTAGAAGTTTAGGAATCAGGTTTACCTTTGCTCTTTGATGTAGCGTCTTCTTTGCCTTTAGTTGTCTTCTTTTAGATAGCTCTTTCTCCTTTCTTCTAAATCTATTTTTGTGAAGAACTTGATCCATAATGGAATTTCAAAGCACTTTTACGCTTCAGTTGCTTTTCCACCTTAATTGCCATATGCACCATGTTGGAACCTATGTTTTGATGAAAACAAAATAATGATGAAATGTTTTACAAGGAAATGACAAGTTTTGATCAAGTGTATTGTGTAAAATTTACCAAAGGAAGCAATTTATGATTTCTGGTTTTTATACACTGTCAAAACTCTGATGCACTCGAGTTCCTACAGCTATACTCGAGTTTTCTCAATATCACTCGAGTCCTCCCTTCCACACTCGAGTTAGGTTCAAAATTTCATATGTAATTGCGTTAGATACACACTCGAGTTCTGAAATGAATATCACTCAAGTCATGGAAGTGCAGTAGTGAGAGTTTGTTCCAGAGAGGACAGAAGCAATGAAGATAAGAGTTGCACTCGAGTTTGAAACTAAGTACTCGAGTTCTGAAGAGATATACACTTGAGTCCTGAGAGTGTCGATAAAAGAGTTTGTGTTTGAGAGATGAGTTATAAAGAACAAGCAAAGCGCTCGAGTTCAGAAATATACACTCGAGTCTGTAAGTGCAAGTGCACTCGAGTTGTGAGAGTGTTGAAAAGCGAGTTTGTTCCCGAGAAAACTTGCTTTGAGAAAAAAGCTGAAGCACTCGAGTCCATTCATGAGCACTCGAGTTCTTATGTGTTTGCACTCAGTTGGTGTTTTGCACTCTCGAGAGTTCTTATAAAAAACAATGGTCAAACGGTGAAAAATGCTACGCACTCGAGTTCTCCCATAAGCACTCAATCTCTTACATGGTTTACGCTTGAGTGGGATCTGCTAAACTCAAGTCCATGAGTTGACAGAAGCTAAATGATTTCCAGCGATCGATCTGAACACGTTTAAATGATATCCAATGATTATGATTTCACTTGTTATAACTCTTAAACTTGATTTAATGTTTGTTCCAAGTGTAAGACAGGTTTGCAACGTTCGGATAGACAAAACTCACAAAGAAGCCAAAAACGACGGACAAATGAAATGGAAAACTTGTTAGATTTCATGTTTAGATGATAACAAATCATGTTTTGGAAGTCCTTGGATTTGATCAAATAAAAAACATCAGCAAAGGAAGTAAGAAAAGTGATATGAGCAAGATCACTAGAGTAATTTATGTAATCACTCGAATGATTATCAATATCACTCGAGTGATCATTAAAAATCACTCGAGTGATGTGAAAATTACCAGATCACTCGAGTGATCATTGAAATCACTCGAGTGATGCGGCAGATCACTTCAAGTGAATTGAAAATCACTGCAAGAAAAATTCACTGTTCAGGATTTCACTGCTAGTGATCTTGAATCACTCGAGTGATTCATGATTTTTTCCAAATCAGTTCCAGTGAATCTGAAATCACCAGAAGAAAAAAATAACTGTTTTGAAAATCACTTCCAGTGGTGACCAGATCACTCGAGTAATCTTCAAATTCTCTAGATTCACTTCCAGTGAAATGAAAATCACTACAAGAAGATTTCACTGTTTGGAAAATCACTTCCAGTGGCATCCAGATCACTCAAGTGATATCTATTTGAGCCAAATCACTTCCAGTGGATTGAGGATCACTGTAAGAAAAAATCACTGTTTGCAAAATCACTTCCAATGATGCCAAATTCACTCGAGTGATATATAAAATCTCAAGATCACTTCCAATGAATCTGTAATCACTTGCAAAAGATTTTAATGTTTTCCAAATCACTTCCAGTGACATCAAATTCACTCCAGTGATGTGTTATTTTATCAGTATCACTCTCAGACAGTCATTGTGATCCACTTGCAATCACTTCCACGGAAATCAACAAGTTTTGTTAGTAAGATATTGGTAGTGATAATCATTGCTAATTATTCCAGATTATTGTCAAAATCATGTGGCATATTATGTTGTTAAAATTGCTGACAGTTGAAACTCATCTCCAGTGAAAGCGAGCTCACTTCTGATGATTCTTTGTTTTTCAGAAATCACTCCCAGTGAATCATAATCATTCCAGTGATATTCAAAGTATTTTTTAACGGTCATTTTCCTGAGTGTATTACAGGTGTACTCCACTACCACCCACATGACAAGCAATTGAACACGCCACTCAAACGGCAACTAATCGTGGGCAGCAGCAAAACTTATAAAAAAACTATCAATGTGCAAAGTGGAAAATAAATAATGTTGCATCTGTCAGAAGCATAATGAATCAACGGAACAATTCACAATGGTCCTCAAAGCTTCTAATATATATATCCAGCCATTCGAAAATCAACACAGAGATGAACAACGCTTGAACACACTGTGAACAATACATTCATAAGTGCTTCGTATCTGATCAATTCTTTATCTATACTTCAGTTTTCATCTATATACTCTGAGAGAGAATTTTCAGTCATAAACGCTTTACTTTCGATAGTGATAACTTAAGGTTGAGGAACCTTAAGTTGAGATTTGAGATTACCTTGTGTAAGGGGGAGCGAATGTCCAAAGAGAAGAAATTGATGTTGTACTATGGTGCCAAGAACCCACTGAATCTTAGAAGATATAGTGAAAGGCTCAGAATGATTTCTGAGGATTGGATGTAGGTCAAGTGATTGGGATCGAACTAGTATAAACTCCTGTGTTCACTTCGGTGATATCTCTTCTTGCTCATAACTGTGCTTTAAAGTTTCATAATTTTTATTAAGTATCTGTAATCACCCAATTCACCCCTATTGGGTGGAAAGCTTGCTCTAACATTTGGTATCAGAGCACAGGTCTTCTTGTTTAGGTATAACAACCTTAGAAGGATCTGATGGCAAGCATGGGTGAAGGAATTCTTCTTGACGGAGCTTCTATCACTAGACCACCAGGTTTCAATGGTGAGCATTTTTCTTTCTGGAAAGCTAAGTTCTGTGTATTTGTGATGGCTACAGAATATAGGCTATGGGATGTATTTGAGACTGGAAACTATGTGCCTACAAAGACTGAAGAATCTTGAAAAGTTCCTAAGTCACCAGCAGAATTTGATGACAATGACAAAAAGCTTGTGACCCTCAATAGTAAAGTAATTCTGATGATTCAGAGCGCACTGAGTCAGAAATAATACTTCAGAATCTATACACTTCAGACTGCTAAAGAGATGTGGCAAGCTTTGGAAGTAGCTCATGAAGGAACATCAGGAATAAAAGAAAATTGAATCAATACTCTAATTACAGAGTTTGATCTACTTCGTATGAAGGAAGGTGAGTCAATAGCTGAATTTAAACTTAGATATACTCATCTTGTAAATCAACTTGCAGCACTTGGAAAAAATCTATGATCAAAATTTCCAAGTACGAAAAATATTAAACATACTCTCCAAAGAATAGGAGGCCAAATGAGAATCGATGCGATCTGTAGCTTCTTTGTTTGGAAGTCTTTCTGAATATGAAAGCAAACTAAAATTCAAACGAGAACTAGAGGAAGTTGGTGACAGGAGAAAGAAAATTCTCGCACTAAGTGTGACAAAAACAAAGACAGAAAGCCAAGATGAAGACGAGGAGTTTGACGATGATGAGATAGGCCTGATGATCAGAAGATTCAAGAAATTTTATAAAGGCCAAGGTTTCAGAAATTCACAAAAAGGAGGAACTAGTGGCAGAAGAGAAGCCAAGGAGATCATCATCTGCTACGAATGTGGTAAACCTGGACATATCAAATCAGAATGTCCAGAGCTATTACAAAAAAATAAAGAAAAGAGAAATGTCAAATCCTTCAACAGAAAGAAGGCATTTGTTTCAGCAATATGGGGAGATAGCTCCTCAGATGAACAAAGCGATAATGAAGAGATAGCCAATATATGTCTGGTTGCTCAAGAGGAAACAAACGAGGAGGTAAATGATCCTGATCCTACTTATAATGATTTACAAAATGAATATGATGCTTTACATTCTGAATTTGTCAAGGTAGTTAAAGAACTGATTACATATAAAAAGAAAAACAAATTTCTTGAAGAAAGAATTAAAGAATCCTCAGATAAAATTTGCAAAAATTGTTTATCTCTTGAAAAGAAAAATATTGATCTTACCAAAACTCTTAAAAAGTTTACAAAATGAAGTGATATGTTAAATGTTATTTTAAAAGCACAACGTTTTGTGAATGATAAGTCTAGTATTGGATATGATCCAAATTTAGACAAAAGAAAAGGTAAAAAGAAAATAGGAGGTAAAACATATTTAAGTTATTTCACACATTCTGTGCATACATCTAATCCTTTTGCTTATTGTAATTACTGTAATAGAAAAGGACATTACACTTCTTCATGTTTTCATAAAAAGAAAGGAATTATAGGAACCTATAAATGGGTACCTAAGAAGTTTCATGATCAAGAAGTTGTATGTACTAACCCAAAAAGACCCAAAAAGAAATGGGTACCTAAAACTTAATTATCCTTAACTGCAGGTTTGCTTCAGGGCATCCAAGTCCAACAAATGGTATATAGATAGTGGATGTTCTAGACATATGACCGTTTGATCCTGAAAATTTTACCACATTAGTACCAAAGGAAGGTGGCAAGGTAAAATTTGGAGGAAACCAAACTGGAAGAATAGCAGGACTTGGGAAAGTCAAGAGTAATAAAGGAATACCAGTCAAAGATGTATATTATGTTGAAGGCTTGTGTCACAATCTGTTAAGTGTGAGCCAAAGCACGTATGAAGACAACTGGGTAATATTTAACTCAGAAGAGTGTCTGATAGTTAGCAAGAAGGATCTGCAAATTGAAAAGAAGAATTTGAAATCAAAAATCAAGGCAAAAAGGGAAGGTAGCTGCTATACTCTTGATATGAATGAAAATTTTTCTGAAAACTGCCTTTTAAGTAACACTGATGAGAGTTGGCTATGGCATAAGCAACTTGCTCATGTCAATATGCATCAATTAGGTAAGTTACTCAAAAAATATTTAGTAATTGGTTTACCTAATGTAAATTTCAAAAATGATTTAATTTGTGATGCTTGCCAAAGAGGTAAACAAACAAAATCATCTTTTAAATCGAAAAATGAAATTACTACCAACAGACCACTTCAATTATTACATATGGATCTGATTGGTCCAGCTAGAGTTAAGAGTCTCGGTGGAAATTTATATACATTTGTTATCGTTGATGATTTCTCCAGATTTACCTGGAATATATTATTGTCATCCAAAGATGAAACTTTTAGTAAATTTATTGTTTTTGCCAAGAAAGTACAAAATGAGAAAGGTATGTTGATTGCAGGTATCCAGACAGATCATGGTGGAGAATTTGATAATCAAGCCTTCGCAGAATATTGTGATACAAATGGCATGAATCACAATTTTTCAGCACCAAGAACTCCACAATAGAATGGAGTTGTAGAAAGAAAGAATAGAGTTCTTACAAAAATGGCTAGAGCAATGCTCAACGAAAAGAATGTGTCTCAAGTCTTCTGGGCAGACGCTATGAGCACCACATGTTACATCTCAAATAGAGCGTATGTCAGAACCAAACTTGGAAAGACATCATACGAACTCTATAAGGGACGGAAGCCAAACCTTGCTCATCTACACATATTTGGTTGTAAGTACTTTATTCATAATAACGGTAAAGATAATCTTGGAAAGTTTGATTCTAAGGCTGATGAGGGACTTTTCTTAGGATATTCAAATCAAAGTAAAGCATATAGAGCTTTTAATAAATATACGTGTGTAGTAGAATAATCAATTCATGTTGTATTCGATGAATATGTGCCCTCAAGTAAAAGCCCTGACGATGAGATAATTAATAACCAATCTTCCTTTAATTCTCCCAATCTAGAGGTTGATTATATTGAAAAGGAAGTTGAATCAAGTCAACCAGAATAACCTCGAGCCTGGAAATATATCAAGAGTCATCCTCTAGATCAAGTCATAGGAGAAGTGAATGAAGGAGTTAAAACTAGAAACAAAGTTTTGAATGAAGTTATCTTTTCTACATTCATTTCTCAATTGGAACCTTCTAACATTGATGAAGCCCTAACAAATAATGATTGGGTATTAGCAATGCAAGAAGAATTAAATCAGTTTCAAAGAAATCAAGTTTGAGATTTGGTACCCCGTCCTAAATACCATTCGGTTATTGGCACTAAATGGGTATTCAAAAACAAACTTGATGAATCCGCAGCTATTGTAAAAAACAAGGCAAGATTGGTCGCCAAAGGCTATAATCAAGAAGAAGATATTGATTATAAGGAAACATATGCTCCAGTAGCTAGATTGGAAGCTATACAAGTACTCTTAGCCTTTGCGTGCATCAAAGGATTCAAATTATATCAAATGGATGTGAAAAATGCCTTTTTAAACGGGTACATTACAGAGAAAGTCTATGTAGAACAACCTCCAGGATTTGAAGATGTATCCAAACCAAATCATGTTTTCAAATTAAGAAAGGCCTTATATAGTTTGAAGCAAGCTCCTAGAGCTTGGTACGAAAGGCTAAGCAAATTTCTCATCGAACTTGACTTTGCATGAGGAAAAGTCGATACAACATTGTTTATAAAATGAAAATTAAATGATATTTTGGTAGTTCAAATTTATGTTGATGATATTATATTCTATGCTACTAATGATTCCATGTGTAAAGAATTCTCTGAGATGATGTAGGGAGAATTTGAAATGTCTATGATGGGAGAATTGACATTCTTTATGGGTTTACAAATTAAACAAAGAAAGAATGGAATATTCATATCTCAGACTAAATATTTGAAAGAATTTCTCAAGAAGTTTGGATTGGATGAAGCTAATGGTGCAGATACACCTATGAGTTCAACGGTCCTTATGGATGCTGATGAAAAAGGAGTTGATTTCAATATAACTCAATATCAAGGAATAATTGGGTCATTACTCTACCTCACAGCTAGCAGACCTGATATTTAGTTCAGTGTTGGTTTATGTGCGAGATTTCAATCGTGCCCTAAAGTATCACAAAAGAATTTTTGGAACATTGAGCATGTCATATATGTCATTATGTTGGCATGAATTCATGTAAGCAAGCATGTCATACACAAAGCATTTCTTGTATGCAATGGTTAGTATTATTTGCTACTGAGATTCCTCGAATCTCACCCACCCCAACCAACCATTCAGACAGGTAAGTACTAGAAGTGTGCTAAGAATAAAGAAGAGGAATGCACAAAGAGGAATACTGCTGGCTGTCTGAAGACCTTTCAATTATTTTAAGGTCTGTAAATATTTTAAGGTCTGTAGGGAGAAACTTTTGTATTATATTCAAGCAATATTGTATCAACATTATCAGTATATTCATACTATTCTTGTGTGCCCACTGAACTGCGCATTGCTACTCTAGTAATGTCATTACATAAGAGGTATGTATGGCGGGGTCTTTACACTTGTTCCAAACCTTGCAATACTCGGAGAACTCGAGTTTTATAACAAAACTCGAGTTCTGGTAAGAAGGAACTCGAATTGGTATTTTAACTTCCTTAAGTTTTATCTAGAAGAGTTAATCAGAAACTTGAACTACCAGGAGAACTCGAGTTAGGAAGAAAAACTCGAGTTCTTGTGAAAAAGAAACTCGAGTTGGCAAGTTGAACTCTTGCAAGTTTTAATCAGAAACTTAGTTAGAACTTGAAGTACTGGGAGAACTCGAGTTCTGGTCAGGAGGGACTTGAGTTTGCGAAATGAACTCTCATGAGTTCTTGGCAGAGAGAAACTGAAGAGAAGCTGACAACACTGAAATAAGAGTTTATGTGAAGAACTTGAGTCGTGACTTTGAAAAATCGACAAGGAACTCGAGTTTGCATTAAGAACTCGAGTCTGGAGAAAACTTTTTCACACAATCTCTAGAAACCACTTGAAGTTTAACACTACTTAGACATGCGTAATTGGTGGGAACTCGAGTGTGCAATGAGAACTCAAGTTCATCAGTCACTGAAGTAGAACAAGTTACAGAGAACAATCTAAATATATGGTTAAATGTTTTTTATCTATTATGTTTTCACTTGATACTATGCTTAAACATCAACTAACATATATTTCAAACAAAATTTCAACGAGTAACATTCAAACAAAATTTCAACGAGTAACATTCGAATAAAATTTCAAACTTTTCGTTTCAGGAAGTAAACACCAAATATAATTGCCATTCAACTTCCAAAAATGATAACCAAACAAAATTAAATATAAAAGGGCAAGGAGAAAAACATCAAGTGCTTTGCAAGCACTCTCAAACTTAGGGAAATACTTAATCTTTTTGGCTGTCACCCAAGCAAATGTTGCTACTTTTCTCAAAAACTAGAAGTGCTAAATATCCACGCACATCATACTCTAGAGCGAGGACTGAGCATGTTCCTGATTATCGAAGTGTGGCCGAAAAGGAGAGGCGTCATGATAATGCTGGCAGAGAGGAGGGTGAAGGTCGGAAAGGGGGCCATATGATGTAATTCAGGTTGGACTAGGGCTCAGAGGTAGATCTGAGAGGGAGAGAGGCATGACTAGGAGAGGAAATATGATTGGAATTAAAACAGATCTGGGCTGGGTATATTAATATATAAGTTTCAACGACTGTCTTTAAAAACAATCGTGGAAAGTCACATTCCACGACTGTTTTTGAAAAAATATCTTTAAAAGATAATCTAAAATTTTAAAAATGCAATCACCTCCTTTTTAACTTCTATTTTTTAAAAATGAACGTTAATTAGTGATGTTAAAAGTACTTTTTGTAGTAGTGAGATCGTAGGACTGAAAAAGGACTCAGGTAGTAATACTTTCTTTCATATACTATGTAATAATTTGTATGCTTTGTGTATGCCATCTTCTATAACATGCAGTGCCTAGGGCACACACGACTTAGCTGTTATCTGGTACCCAGCGATGGTACACAAGTTAAGCCGGGGTTGCAAATGGTTATTTAGCCTCGAACAATGTGCGCACAACATTGTATGAGTTCGCATCTTACATAATATGGTGCATTACATATCTATTTTTGCATTTTATATGTATGAAATGCATATTACTATTGAGATTTGCTCGAATCTCACCCTTTTTCAACATTAGCAAAATTCCAGCTAAATGTTATCTATTGGTTATCGGCAAGTAGAGTCCTGGTGCATCAGAGGCTGCTATTGGTTATCTATTGTTGTACTTTTGTTTCTTTTGAACACTTTGTAAATATTTTTCAAACCCTACAGGGAATTCATGTATTTAAAACAAGTACTTAATGTCAGTATGTTTTCGCTATTTCTGTATGCCTTATGAACTATGTGCTTGACACTTTGTGAATATCAAAATGTTAAGGGGATTGACATTTTTGGTATCAGAACTTAAAGCGGTTTTGGCATTTTCATAATAGTATACTGATATGGTCTTGTTTGCATGGTGATAGGAATCATGCGCGGACAACGATAGCTTTAGAGATCACCCCCTTCGATGAACCAGCTTCCCCCGGAGCAGCATATCCCAAATGGGCAACATAGTATATGGCTCATGAAACCAGGAGGTCCTAGAGTGCTGAAGATGCCCCAGAAGCGGGTTGAGGTTAAACCCATATATGAACCATATCTACAGCTACAGCCAGTACCTGACGCATCATTGGCCGATATTGATTAGCCACAGACAGACGGTCAGGCGTCGAACTTACGTATCGGTGATAACTCCAGGGTGGAGATAGTGTATGTCCCCTACAACCTGTAGCTAGACAAGGAGCTATGGGAATACATGTGAGGTAGGTGCAGATGAGCAGGGCGAGCATACGAGATACCCTAGTAGACCAGTACCTTGCCTATCTGGATATAGTAGACACCTTGTACTGGAAGTGGGTGCTACTAGATATCGATATGCCAGATGAGTTCTGGATCTTCACTACCATGGACTTCTTTCTAGATACGAACTTCTAGAACTATAAGAAGAATGACATAGTGGAGAGAAGGCCGAACGACCACTTTTGGGAGTTCATAGAGCATATTACTGACTATGTGCGAAAGCACATGTACCCCGAGTGATATAGGGTCCAAGCACAATATTTTGGGTGACCGGAGGTAGCCGGCATGTCTTTTGAGGTGAGGGAAGTCACAGGGAACCAGTGGGTATAAGTTGATAGAGCTAGTATCTGTGTTTTGTGCAGGTACATAGAAAGTTAAGCGTGCTTAACTTAGGGTAATCACGGGATGGGTGACCCCCTAGGAAGCCTCATGTATAGTTAGGACATGCAATGTAAAAGGAATACTTATTATACAATAGTTTTAGGATATATGATGTGTAGTATCATCCCTAACTACTGTAAATACATGGTATATGCTATATATGGCAAACTTGTATACCCAAAATTTTATGAAATGACAAAAAATGCCTTTGCATTCATATAAAAATTTATTTCTTCTCTATTTTCATATAGTGAAGCATAGAAATGGCACGAACATGAAGTGGCAGTAGAGGCTGAGGTGGAGCCGAGATGGAGGTAAAGCTGGAGGTAGACATGGGAATAATGATCAAGATCAGGGAGCTCAACCTGATTCGATGCAATAACTGTTAGGCATAATGATGGCACAACAAAATACGCAGAACAAACTATGAAATGATCTAAGGGAGGTACAACAAAAACAAAATACGGATGCAGAAGCACACAATAACCTTGGTGGACAGGGAGGTGGTTATGTATAATCCCCAGAACCTATTCTAGAGATTTCTAATGAGCCTATTCTCGATGTTGAAAGCATGCAAATCTAGGTAACCCATCTTAACCAACATTGGCCAATTATTTTTTGAGGGAAGTTGACCCTCAGGCAGCTGAGGACTAGTTGTCCCGACTTGAGAAGATTTTCAAAATTCTGGAGTGCCACGATGATATAAAGGCACAATTGGCAATTTACAAGCTGGAAAGAGATACCGATAAGTTATGGAGAAGCACCGAGTTAATCTTGCAGGGCCGGAATATTCCTATAACATGGTAAGTATTCCAAGAAAAGTTCAATGACAAGTATTTTCCCCGGTCAGTAAGATTGACTAAAGAAACAGAGTTTCTGATAATACAACAAGGTAAGAAGGAGAGCTTTGACAAATATTTGGCTAGATATATTCGGCTATCTTGATACTACTCATATATGAAGTATTGTGACAATAAAGAATGGAGTTCAGATATGATGATATGGGGTTTAAAGCCTGAACTAAAGGAGAAACTTGTCTCAAGACATTTCAAGGAATTTAATAAGGTGGTTGAAGAGTGTTGGATAACAGAGCACAATTTTTTGGAGTTGTATTCCTACTAAAATACTAGTAACAAGAACACATCTGGTAGTGGGAACTCTTCTTAGAAGTACAGATATCAGGGTGTTCCATTTGGCAGGAGTAATAAAAAGCCATACCAGCCTGACGGCCGTGGTAATCAAAGATCCCCTGGGAACATAACCTGCAGATCTTGTGGCAAGCCTTACAATTATGGGCAGACATGTAGTGCATTAAGGCAGGCACCAGTTCCAGTGAGGCAGATTGTCTGGTACAACTGCCACAAGCCAAAACATTTTGTAAAAGATTGTTGGCAACAATAAGAGCCCGGAGAGCCTAGTCAATGAGTTTAGGGTAGAGTTTTTGCTTTAACGTAAGAGGAAGCCCAAAAATCACCTGAGTTTATACAAGGTACAATTTTCCTCAATGGTAATCTGGTACAAGCATTGTATGATTCAGGAGCTAGTCATTTGTTCATTGCATACGATTGTGTAAGACTGCTAGGCCTGAGTATGTATCAATTACCATATGATTTGACGATATCTACGCCTATAGGTAATGGATTCATCACAACCGAGGCTTGTCTAAATTGCATCGTAAGTGTAGAGGGACATGAGTCTATAGTAGATTTAATTTGTTTGCCGTTAAATAGACTAGAGTTAATTCTCAGTATCAACTGGCTGACTGCAAATAATGTATTGCTAGACTGTGGAAAAAAACAAGTTATTTACCCTAATCTGCTATCAAAGGCCAACACGGAAGTCAACCTTAACTTTCTCTCCATAGCTAAGGCCGAGAGATGCTTGCACAAAGGTTTCCAGGGATACATCGTGTTTTTCTCCATGCAAACAGAGGCTAGAATAGCATTGGAGAATATCCATATGGTAAATTAATTTCCTGATGTGTTTCCAGAGGATATTAACAGATTACCCCAGGCCAGGAAAGTGGAGTTTGCGATTAGGAATAGGCCTGGAGCAGGACCGATATCCAAAGCCCCGTATAAAATGGCATCAAGTGAGATGGCAGAGCTAAAAATAGTAGATTGAGGAGTTGCTAGAGAAAGGATTTATTAGACCTAGTATCTCATTATGGGGAGCTCCAATGCTTTTTGTTAAAAAGAAAGACGGAAGCCTATAACTTTGTATTGATTACATGGAGTTAAACAAGGTGACTTTCAAAAACAAGTGCCCACTTCCCATAATCGATGATTTGCTCGATCAGCTATTGGGTTCTTGTTTGTTCTTGAAGATTGATCTGAGATCTGAGTTTCACCAACTCAAGATAAAGGCAGACAATGTACTGAAGATTGCCTTTAGAACAAGATATGGTCATTACGAGTTTTTAGTAATGCCATTTAGGCTGACCAATGTTTTAGAATCGGCTGACACCTAAAAGGGGGGTGAATTGGGTGTATGATAAGAAATCTTAATCTTTTAAAATATTTTTGCAACTTATCAAATCAGTACATATGGAACTATAAAATCATACGCAGATATATAGATCATATATGCTGGAAACGTAAAAAGCTTAGGGAAGAGAAGATGCAAACTGTGATTTATCCTGGTTCGATCTAATCCACAAAGACCTACGTCCAGTCCCCAGGCTCCTCCTGAGATTTCCAATCCACTATCTTCTTGTTTAACGGGGCACAAGATAAGCCTCTACAAACTCACAAGTGTAACTCCCCCTTACACAATGTAAGGTTTACTCCCTCTTACAGTAAGTCTAGCAGAGAAATCTCAAAGACCTTTCTCTCCAGCTTACCCGTGCAAGTCTTATGAGCAGCAACGTTCTCTCTTGCTAACACCACTGTAAGTCTTACGAGCATCAACGTTCTCTATTGCTTGTACCTTGTAAGTCTTACAAGCAGAAAGTCTTACTGGTGATTCTCTCTACAGCTTCCTCGTAAGGTAATCAACCCTCTCAAGGTCCCTCTACCTTGAGATCACTTCTGAAATACAAATGAAGTATTTACAAGCTCTCTTACAGAGTGGGTAAAATGTTCACTGAAGTACACTACAAATAATCACACTCTCACAGATACATGATATCGAAAACAGATAAGCATAGAGAGTTTTGTGAGGTGAAAAACTTATGATATCAGCATATTGGTCGCTCGTGTGTTTGTTTGTTGTAGTATCTATGTGTCTTCTTCTTGAATGTTTCAGTTTATATAGAAGATGGGTTGAGAGCCGTTAGAGCATTCAAATATTTTCCCGTTGAAAGCCCATCATGTGTCTGACAGATATTTCAGCATTTTCCATTGATCTGACAGATGCTTTAGCCATTGTTTACAATTAGCTTGTTGTTGTGGTTATTTGTTGAATATTGCTAGTGCCCATGATTAGTTGCCGTCGAATGTTGTTCTGATGAGTGGTAATGGATAACACCTGTAATACACTCAGAAAAATAGCCGTTAGAGAATATTTTAAATATCACTTGAGTGATTATACATTTCACTGGGAGTGATTTCTCAGAAGCAACATTTCACTCGGGTGAATTTTAACTTCACTGGCAGTGATTTCTGAAAACTGGAGAATCACCGAAACAGAACTTGATTTCACTGGTGGTTATTTTCAGAAAATAAAATTCCACTGGCAGTGATCTTGTCTTGGAAGTTATTATGATTATCTAGCAGTGATTTTCATAAACACAATATATTTCTGGCAGTGTATTGCGTGATTACTGGAAGTGACTTTCTCAAGACAGTATTTTACTCGAATGTTCATACAGCTTTTGGAGGTGTTTCTTATAAGAATATTGAATCACTCGAGCTATCAGTAAATTCTCTAGCGGTGATATCAATTCACTTGAGTGTGGTGTCACTTTACTGGAGGTGATTTTGATAAAACAATAAACCACTCCAACTGCATAAGTATTTCACTGGCAGTGACTTTGTAAGAGTAAGTATATCACTTAAGTGCATTTTAATCCACTGGAAGTGATGAACCAAAATAAGCATATTAGGATATTATCTGACAAAAAGTGGTTTCAAGGAATAAGCAAATCATTCGAGCTGATAGAGATTCACTAGCAGTGATCTTAGTTCTTGGAGGTGATTGTGATTCTCTCGAAGCAATACTGATAATTTAGTGGTTTAGGCTTCTTTTGTCAAAAATTATCCTATCACTCGATCATATAATATCTGACTGCTAGTGGTTTGAGGCATATTGGCTTTCACTGGAGGTGTATTCAGGTTTACTTGAAGTGATTTGAGACAGTGTGAAATTCATCGAAAGTGATTCAGCATCCACTGGAAGTGATATTGAAGAATTCATATATCACTCGAGTGAATTGGGTATCATTGGAAGTGATTTTACAAACAATGAATTTTTCTTACAGTGATTTGGCTTGCACTGGAAGTGATATGCGAAATCAACATAATCAATCGAGTGAATTGGATGCACTAGAAATGATTTTCAGCACAGTGAAAAATTCCGGGAGTGATCTGATAGGCCACTGGAAGTGATCTACGAAATAAGCCACACCAGTCGAGTGAATTCTGAAATCACTTGAGTGATCTGGAATTTGTGGCATGTCACTCGAGTGATCACTAAAAATCACTCGAGTGATTTGTTCTTCAGATCACTTTAACTTCATTGTTGCATTTCCAATTCTTCAGCAAGTAGGGGTCAACTTCTAGATGACATAACTCTTTGAATATAACTCCAAAATTGTCATATTATATATTATTGGAAATTTCTTTAAGTATAGTTTCATATGGAACCGGTTTCAGCTCAATTGGATCTGTGGTTTGAGAGTTATGTTCAAAATACCAAACTTGTTCTAGAATATGATGGTGATTTCAACTTCAAATTCAAACATTCATATCTGAGACATATGAGCTCCTTTTATCCTTTTTTTGGTTTCATAATGACGCATTGGGAGTCTAGTTTCATATTCCATTAGTTTCACCTCAATCGGAGTTGTAAGTTGAGAGATATGATTGAATTACCAGACCTCGCTCAGTTGGACGAAAAACAGAGTATGAAATCTGAACATCACTCGTGTGAATAGTAAATCACTTCAAGTGATTTTCACTGTTTGTAGAATCACTCGAGTGATTCTGAAATATCACTAGAGTAATTGTTAAAATCACTCTGGTGCTACAGTGCTACAATACCCAAAGAACTTGAATACACAAGCACATATATCAAGTTATGCAAGTTAGGAAAATTCACTACCTCTTGGACTTCATGTCCTCCTCTTGTGTCTTGGTCTTCCAACCATTTCCTCTTTTTTATCACTTCATGGTCCTAAATAAGTAATGAAATTATTAGAGCCATGAAAAGTGAATGCCTAATGGGCTACATTAACCTTAAAGATTTACTTTCAGCCTTGGAGTTCTTACCAAATACATTTGACCCTTTTCTTTCTCAAATTCGCATGGTAGCCAAAATTGCCAGCATTTTTGACCAAACTTTGAAAAATCATGAACACATGCGTGCCTACATAATTTGCCTCTTGAACGAAAATGGGATTCTTAGGAGGAACATGTTGTTTTCTTGATTCTCTTGCTTAATCACTTTCTTTCTACTTCTAATCTCATGATTAACCACTTAAACACTAAATGAACATGTTTAGAGGAAATTTTGGCAGCATTTCCCCTAGGGTTTTATTGTAACATACTGAAATATGAATAACAAGAACTGCTTGTAAATGTAATTAGTCGGAAGAAAATTCACCGGTGCCAATGTTGTGTATACGGTGTTATTTTGATAAAGAGGACACTTAGCAAGATTTTATTAGTTGTCATAAAGTAATAATTAAATAAAATAATCTTACTTTGTGTAGGGACCACGAAGGAGGACACCTCGTAGGTGAACCCAGGGAAAATTCCCTGACTTTCCTTTCCCTGATAAAGTGGACAGTTAGGTGGAGGGAAGAGATAGGGATGGGTCCCATATAAGGGACACATGGCATCATCTTAAGGAAGAAGAGAAAAGGTGCTTTTGACTTTAATGTGTTGGCCGAATAAGAGCGTGACACTTGTTCCCTCTTTTTGACAAAGTTACTTTAGCTTTTGAGTTGTCATCACCAGAGGGTGCCACGTTGCCCCAAGCCGGGGAAATCCACCGGACTCTGGTCTGGTTACCCGACTAATTTTCCCGAACACCGAGCTCAGGAGCCGGGGAAAAATCATCGGACTCTCATTTTCCCTGACCATTAGGACAGCTCAAGACCCATTTGATTAAAAGAAAGGACACGTGTCACCGTTTGGCTAAATCACCGAATATGTGGCACCATAAGATTGTGACACATGTTGCAACACCTTTATGACTTTCTTTAAACTCTATTATTTCATTTATCATCAGCAAAAATAGGAAGAAATCAGAAAAAACGTTGAGAAATAGTTAGAGGAAAGAGAAAACATGAATAGTGAATGTTCTTGAGTTCAATCCACCGAAACACTACCGAATCAGTGTTTTCTCCTAAAATTTCCTTCACAAACCTTCTTCTACTCATCCTAAGCTTCATTTCTACGGTTTCAGATTTTCATTTGGAGGTATTTGGTGCCATCTCACCAGACGAAGTACTGCCGGATTTCCGAACCGATTGTGGAAACGTATAAAGGTAAGCGTAAGTTTCATTTTGAACCGATTGGTTTGTTGTTTGGATGAGTCTTCATGAAGGTTAGGGTACTGTTCATTTTCGTCCAAAAGGAATTTTAAAGGATTAATCATGGTTTAATCATGTATTTATGGTTAAATGATGATTTATGATGATATTGGACTAAGTTGTTCAACAAAATTCTGTTTTGGTAATTTTGCTGAAAATGATTCTGTCTTGCCAGTGGGTTTTGGGGCTTAAGCTTTATGATTTTGATGATTTTGATCATTCCATTGAGTTCTACATGAAAAATTATGTGGAAAATCATGTACTTATAATTTTTGGATAATTATACAAAATTATGGAATTTTTGAAAGTTAGATGACCCTGCTGTTAGACTTGTTTTGCTGGAGCAGATTTGTTGCGGTGCGTTTTTCAGTAACCAAAACTTGTCGAAACCTTATGAAATTTTACATGATGAAAGTAGACATACTGAGGTTCAATTTGATGGGTAATAGGACGCAATTGGACCAGTGGATTGAGAAATATGATTTTTCAAAATTTAAGGTTGATTCTGGAATGGAATCTGTGGCAGATTGGGTTTGACGAATTTTCTGGAATTGGGTGGTTATAATTAGTGTATTGTAATATTTTTATTTACACTAGGACTTGAATATGATTGAACAGAACCTGGAACCAACTCATTTGGAGTTGTGTAGAATTAATTATGAATTTTCAAAGATTGAAGAAAATTCTGGCAGATTTACTCAAATGTGCGAAAATAAAGGATGCAATGGTATTATGTAATTGTAATGAACTTTAAGGGTAAAACTAACCAACTTGATATAGTTGAACCATTTTTGACTTTGATTTTAGGTTAGTATTCTAACCTTAATGACAACCGACTTGAGTATTTGGATTATACAAATATTGGACGAAATAATAACTTGTCGTCCGTAAATTCCATTTATAGGACCTAATACTGTTCAAAGTTTAAGATCTGCCCGAGCTTAGTGAAACAATTGGATATTGCTCAAGAGAAGCTATCAGGTAGTAACTTTGTCTTTCATATATTATAAGATACATTGTATGTGTGTAGTTTCATCATGAATTGTCTGGCACATTTTGTTTATGCGGGGTTGTCGCCCGGGGCCTATTGCACGGGTTGACGCTCAGGCCATTGAATTTGTTTGTGATGCACGAGTGAATGCCGGTGCCTATTGCACGGGTAATACTCGGAGCCTTGTGATATACCTAGTACTATGATGGTATGAGAACTACATGTTGAATCGAATGATGTTGTGATGATTCTTTTATATGATGACTGTGTAACATGCTCTGTGATTTTATATCTATATGATTGACTACCTGTTACTACTGAGATTCTTTTGAATCTCACTCTTTTTCTATAAACAAATTACAGTACAGGCTGGTAGCTCAAAGGGCAAGAAGGTAAATACGGACAACTAGAGGATGAAGCTGAAAGATTTACTTTCTCTGTTGGTTGTCTGTTTGGATATTTTGGACATGTATATATTGTATAAATCGGTAACTATGACAATAGTATAGTAGTTGAACTGATAGTACTTGTAGCCAGGTATATGAATGGTAATGTAATAAAGAGATAACTTAGTTACATAATACTTCCTAATCGTTAGAGAAACATTAACGATTGAATACAACGTGAGATTGAAGCAGAGACACGCTCGTATACTCTGATAAAATGAAAGGAAGTATCAATGAGTCTAAATGAGATAGTGAATATTTGTGAAAAATGTTTAAAAAATTTTTATTCCATATGAAAAACCTACTCAATCCTAGATTTATCTCCTGAGATAATGTTGGGATTCATTAATGTTTTTAAAGTTTATTTAGTTTGGGATTAAATCCTGATTTTACAATTTATTTCACTACTCTTTTGTACTCATCTGAGGTTATTGGAAGTAAGGTATTACATTTTGGTATCAGAGCGTTGATTCTGGCAACGATAGGTTTTGTTAGAGTCCTCTGCTTATGTTGATATGTTCTAACTTTTGTTAGCTACTTTGTGTTAGGAAGCATGTCTGATAGGGAAAGACAAAGAAGTAGATCACCCCCATCTATTAACCAGCTACCACCGGAGGAACGTATACCAGATGGTAGGCACTATATAGTCATTAATAGAGGAGGACCTGGACGTGGACCGAGAGTGACAAAAACTGCCAGGAAGAGAGTTAAATATCCAATATTTTTTGGACCTGCCCCTAGGGATGATGCTACTGTCGGTGACACAGATGACATAGAATTAGAGAACATTATGCAGTACTCAGACTCAGATGCAGAGTCAAGTGCTCCAGTGGTTGAGTTAGCATTTGACCCTCACCCAAATGATGAACTATGGGAGCGATTTAAGGATTTCTACCTGAACGCCTTTAATGAATACACTTCCTTTATGCAACGGTATACGACATTCTTGGGCTCAATAAAGAAACTGTATGAGCAAAAGGAAGAGTATAGGCTAGAGATGACAGATGATATTTGGATTCAAACCACACTAGCCTATTTTCCTGACATTACTTCTTGGATTGAGAAAAAGAATGAGATCATATTTTGGGGTCCTTTTGAGTTTTGGCCTTTTATTAACCATATGTATATGTATGTGTTGTTTCATACGGACTAGTGATAATAAGGTAGTATGGGCTACTTATGTATATATCAAGCTACTTGGATGTAAATATAGTTGTTTTCCATAATGGATCTATGTTTCTGTTGTGTGCTAATATTTAAAGCCTTGAGAAGTACATGTATACATACATATATATATGGTTGATGCCGTTTTAATGTGGTGTTCCTTTTTAATAGTGAAAAGGAAAAATGGTGCGACGTAGATCAGAAACTAATGTACCACCAATTACTGAACCTGAGAATAATGCAAGGCCTGACCCTATGCAACAAATTCTCGGAATACTGACACAACAACAAGCTATGATTCAGGATTTGCGAGAAGAAGTTTGAGAATTAAGAGAAAGCCAAAATGCTGATAGGGCACAATCTGGAAACCCTGAAGGGAATAACCTGAAGGGGAATAATTTAGAAAGGAACTACCCCGAGAGGAATCAAGAAGGGGAACAATTCCATAACGAAGAGCAGTCACTGTCTCTTGAGGTAAATTCAGAAATTCCTGTAGTTCCAGGACGTGAAGAGGATACTCTCCAGTATTGGATGCCTAAATTTATCCAGTACCAGCCTGAGGCATTCAAAGGGAGATTTGAACCACAAACTGCAGAGAATTGGGTAAATCAATTAGAGAAAATCTTTGATGTGTTAGAATGCCCTACAGAGATGAAAGCTAGGATGGCTATATATAAGTTGGTAGGTGATGCTGATAACTGGTGGAAGAATACAACACTCATGTTGCGTGCCCAAAATATTCCACTGAATTGGGAGTTATTCCAGGAGAAATTTTATGAAAAATACTTCCCAAGGTCAGTAAGAATTGAGAAAGAGAAGGAATTCCTGGCGATACAACAAGGCGATGATGAGACTTTTGATGCATACCTGTCTCGATTCATTCGACTGTCCCGTTACTCTCCTTACTTAAAGATTAAAAAAGATGAGGAGTGGAGCTCCGATATGTTGATTCGGGGACTGAAGCCCGAAATGGAAGAGAAGCTTGTTGCCCAGCAGTTTACTAAATTTAACGAAGCTGTAGAAGTGTGTCGATTGATTGAGGGTAACTTAAAGAGAGTACGTGCCAATAAGAGTACCAACAATCGAGGTGGGCCTAGTCAGGGGGATACCTCACAGAAGCGTAAGGGGCAAGGGTTCTCACAAAAAGGAAATATCAATAAAAAGCCTTTTTGGTCTGGGAACCGTAGTGGCCAGAAAACCCTGACCTCTCAAACATGCCCTCGTTGTGGTAAGTCACATCCGGGACGACTTTGCAATGTCCCTGTGAGTCAGATAATCTGTTATGCTTGCCAAAAGCCAGGTCACTTTGCTGTAAATTGTCCCCAGCGAGCAGTACCACAGCCAGGTGATCCTAGACACAAGAATCAGGGACGAGTGTTTGCCTTGACACACGAAGAAGCGAAGAAGTCTCCTGAGTTGGTTCAAGGTAAAATTCTTCTTAATGGTAGTTCATTGCAAGCTTTATATGATTCGGGTGCTAGTCATTCCTTCATTGCTTATGACCGTGTTAAGCGCCTAGGATTACATATGCATAAATTACCATTTGACTTAGTTGTATCGACACCAATGGGTGTCAAAACTATGACTGCTGATGTCTGTTTGAACTGTGTGATAAATGTTGAGGGACATGAGTCTGCGGTTGACTTAGTCTGTTTGCCGCTCCAAAAACTTGAAGTTATACTGGGTTTTAACTGGCTGACAGCAAATAATGTATTGCTGGATTGTGGGAAAAAGAGGATAATATATCCTACTCAGCAGGAGACTAATAACAGAAAAACTAGTCTAAACTTCCTCTCAATGGCAGAAGCTGAGAAATGCCTAAGGAGGGGATGTCAGGGATATATTGTGTTCTTTTCTGTGCAAACAGAGACAGGAATAGCCTTGGAAGATATCCCAGTTGTAAGGGAATTTCCTGAGGTGTTTCCTGATGACCTTAGGGGTTTGCCTCCCGAACGAGAAGTAGAGTTTGCAATCGAGATCATGCCTGGAGCTGGATCTATATCTAAAGCCCCATATAGAATGGCTCCAAATGAGATGGCTGAGTTGAAGAAACAAATTGAGGAATTACTTGGGAAGGGGTTCATCCGACCCAGTGTTTCACCATGGGGAGCACCCGTACTATTTGTCAAGAAAAAGGACGGAAGCCTGAGGCTTTGTATTGATTACAGAGAGTTAAATAAGGTAACCGTCAAGAACAAGTACCCACTCCCCCAGATTGATGACCTTATGGATCAACTGTCTGGTGCAAGTATATTCTCAAAGATTGATCTAAGGTCCGGGTATCATCAACTGCGAGTGAAGGCAGAAGACATACCGAAGACTGCTTTCAGAACTCGATATGGACACTATGAATTCTTGGTAATGCCCTTTGGGGTAACCAATGCACCTGCCATATTTATGGACTATATGAACCGCATCTTTCGTCAATACTTAGATCAGTTCGTGGTAGTCTTTATCGACGACATTCTGATATACTCTAAAAGTAGAGAAGAACATGAGGAGCACTTGATGATCGTATTAAGCATTTTACGGGAAAGGCAACTCTATGCTAAACTAAGTAAGTGTGAGTTTTGGCTCTCAGAAGTCAAATTTCTGGGCCATGTTATCTTACAAGAAGGGGTTGCAGTAGATCCTAGTAAGGTGGAAGCAGTACTAGATTGGAAAAGGCCAGAAACTGTTGCTGAGATACGTAGTTTTCTGGGTCTTGCTGGCTATTACCGGAGATTTATTCTAAATTTCTCTCGGATTGCTTTGCCATTGACCAAGCTCACGCGGAAAGATCAACCGTTTAAGTGGGAAGATCGTTGTGAGAAGAGCTTCATGGAGCTGAAGGAGAGGTTGACAACTGCACCCGTATTGATTATCCCTGATCCCATGTTGACCTATGTGGTCTACAGTGATGCTAGTAAGCAGGGACTGGGATGTGTCCTAATGCAACAGGGCAAAGTGGTGGCCTATGCCTCTCGACAGCTGAAGCCTCATGAGATTAATTATCCCACACATGATCTAGAGCTGGCGGCAATAGTATTCGCGTTGAAAATCTGGCGACACTACCTATATGGTGTGATGGTTGAACTGTACTGCGACCACAAGAGTCTTAAATACCTGTATGATCAGAAGGAACTCAACATGAGACAACGCAGGTGGATGGAGTTGCTAAAAGATTATAACCTGGAGATCAAGTATCACCCAGGTAAAGCTAATGTTGTTGCTGATGCTCTTAGTCGAAAGTCAGTGCAAGTGGCAGTTATGATGATACAGGAGAGAAAATTAATAGAAGACTTTCGAGATCTAAACCTATCAAATCAAATCCTCTGTGCTGGTTATAGTATAGGCCAAGAGGAAAGTGATCTGAAAGCTGAGATTGCAAAAGCTCAAATGCACGATGGGAAAGCACAGTCCATTATGACTATGATTGAACAAGGTGAGACTCAGGACCATGATCTTTCACCAAGTGGATTGATTCGATACAAGAAGAGAATCTATGTTCCACTGAAAGTTGATCTGAGGCAAAAAATTCTTGATGAAGTGCACAAAAGTCGATATACCCTCCATCCAGGGATGGTGAAGATGTATCACGACTTGAAGGCAATATACTGGTGGCCCAGGTTAAAGAAAGATGTGACCGAGTATGTGGCTCGATGTCTTACCTGTTAGAAGGTGAAAATTGAACACCAAAGACCACCGGGATTGCTTCAAAGTCCTGAAATTCCAGAATGGAAATGGGAAAGTGTAACCATGGATCTTGTGACAGGATTACCCAAAATTCGGAATCATGATGCAATCTGGGTGATTGTTGATCGTTTTACAAAATCAGCACATTTTATACCGATCAATGCCAGCTATTCTCCTGATAAATTGGCAGAGATTTATATCAAGGAAATAGTGAGACTCCATGGGACACCGAATAATATAATTTCTGATAGAGATCCTCGTTTTACTTCAAAGTTTTGGAGATCTCTACATGATGCTCTGGGCACTAAACTGAATTTCAGTACAGCTTATCATCCTCAAATGGATGGACAGACAGAGAGAACTATACAGACGCTGGAAGACATGTTGAGAGCATGTGTGATAGATTTCAAAGGAAGCTGGGACTACTACCTTCCACTTGCGGAATTCGCTTACAATAATAGCTATCATGCGAGTATTCAGATGGCTCCATATGAAGCATTGTATGGAAGGAAGTGTCAATCCCCTCTTTGTTGGACAGAAATGTCAGAAAGAAGACTGTATGGGCCAGATATAGTGGATCAGACTACTGAGCAGATCAAGATCATTAAGCAAAGACTGCTTACAGCCCAGAGTAGACAAAAGAGTTATGCCGATAAACGAAGAAGACCGTTAGAATTCCAAGTTGGCGATCATGTATTTCTAAGGATCTCACCTGTCACTGGTATTGGCAGGGCAATAAAGAGAAAGAAATTAAGCCCTCGATATATTGGTCCATTTGAGATTTTGTCTAGAATTGGATCAGTAGCATACCGAATTGCTCTACCCCCGAACTTGAGCAGATTACACGATGTTTTTCATGTTTCGCAATTGAAAAGGTATCAACCAGACCCCCAGCATGTTATAGAGTATGAAGATGTAGATATGAAAAATGATCTCACATATGAAATTGAGCCGGAACAAGTTATTGAGCGACAGGAGAGACAGCTCAGACATAAAAGTATTCCATTTGTGAAGGTGATCTGGAAGGGGTTATCACCTAGAGAGGCAACTTGGGAGGTGGAGGACAACTTGCGGAAAAGTTACCCAGAATTTATGTTTTAATACTTGTAACAAATTTCGGGGACGAAATTTCTTGTACACGGGAGGAGTTGTAACATACTGAAATATGAATAACAAGAACTGCTTGTAAATGTAATTAGTCGGAAGAAAATTCACCGGTGCCAATGTTGTGTATACGGTGTTATTTTGATAAAGAGGACACTTAGCAAGATTTTATTAGTTGTCATAAAGTAATAATTAAATAAAATAATCTTACTTTGTGTAGGGACCACGAAGGAGGACACCTCGTAGGTGAACCCGGGGAAAATTCCCTGACTTTCCTTTCCCTGATAAAGTGGACAGTTAGGTGGAGGGAAGAGATAGGGATGGGTCCCATATAAGGGACACATGGCATCATCTTAAGGAAGAAGAGAAAAGGTGCTTTTGACTTTAATGTGTTGGCCGAATAAGAGCGTGACACTTGTTCCCTCTTTTTGACAAAGTTACTTTAGCTTTTGAGTTGTCATCACCGGAGGGTGCCACGTTGCCCCAAGCCGGGGAAATCCACCGGACTCTGGTCTGGTTACCCGACTAATTTTCCCGAACACCGAGCTCAGGAGCCGGGGAAAAATCATCGGACTCTCATTTTCCCTGACCATTAGGACATCTCAAGACCCATTTGATTAAAAGAAAGGACACGTGTCACCGTTTGGCTAAATCACCGAATATGTGGCACCATAAGATTGTGACACATGTTGGAACACCTTTATGACTTTCTTTAAACTCTATTATTTCATTTATCATCAGCAAAAATAGGAAGAAATCAGAAAAAACGTTGAGAAATAGTTAGAGGAAAGAGAAAACATGAATAGTGAATGTTCTTGAGTTCAATCCACCGAAACACTACCGAATCAGTGTTTTCTCCTAAAATTTCCTTCACAAACCTTCTTCTACTCATCCTAAGCTTCATTTCTACGGTTTCGGATTTTCATTTGGAGGTATTTGGTGCCATCTCACCAGACGAAGTACTGCCGGATTTCCGAACCGATTGTGGAAACGTATAGAGGTAAGCGTAAGTTTCATTTTGAACCGATTGGTTTGTTGTTTGGATGAGTCTTCATGAAGGTTAGGGTACTGTTCATTTTCGTCCAAAAGGAATTTTAAAGGATTAATCATGGTTTAATCATGTATTTATGGTTAAATGATGATTTATGATGATATTGGACTAAGTTGTTCAACAAAATTCTGTTTTGGTAATTTTGCTGAAAATGATTCTGTCTTGCCAGTGGGTTTTGGGGCTGAAGCTTTATGATTTTGATGATTTTGATCATTCCATTGAGTTCTACATGAAAAATTATGTGGAAAATCATGTACTTATAATTTTTTGGATAATTATACAAAATTATGGAATTTTTGAAAGTTAGATGACCCTGCTGTTAGACTTGTTTTGCTGGAGCAGATTTGTTGCGGTGCTTTTTTCAGTAACCAAAACTTGTCGAAACCTTATGAAATTTTACATGATGAAAGTAGACATCCTGAGGTTCAATTTGATGGGTAATAGGACGAAATTGGACCAGTGGATTGAGAAATATGATTTTTCAAAGTTTAAGGTTGATTCTGGAATGGAATCTGTGGCAGATTGGGTTTGACGAATTTTCTGGAATTGGGTGGTTATAATTAGTGCCTTGTAATATTTTTATTTATACTAGGACTTGAATATGATTGAACAGAACCTGGAACCAACTCATTTGGAGTTGTGTAGAATTAATTATGAATTTTCAAAGATTGAAGAAAATTCTGGCAGATTTACTCAAATGTGCGAAAATAAAGGATGCAATGATATTATGTAATTGTAATGAACTTTAAGGGTAAAACTAACCAACTTGATATAGTTGAACCATTTTTGACTTTGATTTTAGGTTAGTATTCTAACCTTAATGACAACCGACTTGAGTATTTGGATTATACAAATATTGGACGAAATAATAACTTGTCGTCCGTAAATTCCATTTATAGGACCTAATACTGTTCAAAGTTTAAGATCTGCCCGAGCTTAGTGAAACAATTGGATATTGCTCAAGAGAAGCTATCAGGTAGTAACTTTGTCTTTCATATATTATAAGATACATTGTATGTGTGTAGTTTCATCATGAATTGTCTGGCACATTTTGTTTATGCAGGGTTGTCGCCCGGGGCCTATTGCACGGGTTGACGCTCAGGCCATTGAATTTGTTTGTGATGCACGAGTGAATGCCGGGGCCTATTGCACGGGTAATACTCGGAGCCTTGTGATATACCTAGTACTATGATGGTATGAGAACTACATGTTGAATCGAATGATGTTGTGATGATTCTTTTATATGATGACTGTGTAACATGCTCTGTGATTTTATATCTATATGATTGACTACCTGTTACTACTGAGATTCTTTTGAATCTCACTCTTTTTCTATAAACAAATTACAGTACAGGCTGGTAGCTCAAAGGGCAAGAAGGTAAATACGGACAACTAGAGGATGAAGCTGAAAGATTTACTTTCTCTGTTGGTTGTCTGTTTGGATATTTTGGACATGTATATATTGTATAAATCGGTAACTATGACAATAGTATAGTAGTTGAACTGATAGTACTTGTAGCCAGGTATATGAATGGTAATGTAATAAAGAGATAACTTAGTTACATAATACTTCCTAATCGTTAGAGAAACATTAACGATTGAATACAACGTGAGATTGAAGCAGAGACACACTCGTATACTCTGATAAAATGAAAGGAAGTATCAATGAGTCTAAATGAGATAGTGAATATTTGTGAAAAATGTTTGAAAAATTTTTATTCCATATGAAAAACCTACTCAATCCTAGATTTATCTCCTGAGATAATGTTGGGATTCATTAATGTTTTTAAAGTTTATTTAGTTTGGGATTAAATCCTGATTTTACAATTTATTTCACTACTCTTTTGTACTCATCTGAGGTTATTGGAAGTAAGGTATTACATTTATCATCTCAAATTTACAAAACAAGAGAAATCAAGGCAAATACACCAACAACCACAAAAACAACATAGTATAAGGCAAGATGATCAAGTTTTGGTGATTACCTCTTGATTTCTTGGCTTTCTCTCTCTAAAATGTCACTGTTCACTTTCTCATCTCTCTTGAATTGTCTTGAAAAACATGGATTTCTTGGAGGAGAAAAGGTTAGAAGTGGTTCCAAAGTGATTAGGAAGCATAAATATTAAGTTTTCATGCTCTTACCTTTGGTTTTTGGCTTGGAACCCTCGCTTCTTTCTTGTGCTCTTAAGGTGTTTGAACTCACTCTTTCTCTTTTAGGTTCAGGTCTAGCTGAAATGAAGAATGGAAATGAAGAGGAGTTGATGACTTAAGTAGATATCCCATTTGCTTTAACTTGACAAGTGCTTGCTTTTCATTGGTCTAGAGTTCTATTCTTTTTTTTCCTTCTTACTTTAATATAACCATATAGATATATTTCTCTTCCTTCTTCTTTATTTGGCCGTCCAAGCAAGAGAAAAAGAGGATATTAAAGATGACTTATTGCACTTCTAACAATTGTCTCTTACAACACATTAATCAATGTCATATGCTTTTTAACCTTTTGACTTTCTACTTTTCCTGTTCTTGATTTAATATCCACCAAGTAAATTAATTTTCCCTTGCTTGCTCCCTAATTCAGCCAAATTTATCCCAATTAAAGGGAAAAATAAATGGATGTTGGTTTTATTTGTCAAATGACCATTTTACCCTTACATATGTGTGATTTTCGAACTAGCTGAAAAGCTGGGCAGAATTTTTATTAAACTTTGAAAATCCATATCTAATTACATAGATATACAATTTGGGTGGTTACAAAGGCTATGTGACCCTTATTAAGTCTATTTTTAAGGAAAAGTATAGCATTTAGCCAATTGGAAGCTCAACATTCCCATAATTTTTAGTTTTGGAAGCTGACACTAAAAATAGCCAGTTTTACAGGGATGATTCAAAAATACATATCTCTTTATGTAAAGCTCCAAATAACCCATATGACCTATTAAATTAAAGCTTGATAAGTCTACTTTAATTCTGGAAATGTTTAGAATTCTTGGACATCATTTTCCTATTGCAAAATGTCACACAAACAAAACTGCCACATAGAAAAATTCATTGGCAGCAACACTACTTTATGTTCCAATTAACTATGTTGTGTGTGACTTCTAATCACATTGTTTTGTCATTTCCTGAGCTCTTTAATTCACCATAATATTCCCTTTAATACCCCAAAGGTATAAATGAATTTTGGGAAATACAATTATACCTTATTGGGACACTTGCTAAACTGAGGCTTAGCAGTCTACTTGATACATGCTTAATCTCAAACCTCTTGTCCCAAAATTTAGGATATTACAACTATAGAGATGTATTGTGACCACAAGATATTGAAATATCTGTACGATAATAAAGAGCTCAACATGATATTGAAATATATGTACAATTAAGGGGAAATGTTGTTTGATTTGATTCCTGGAGGCAGTATTGTTGTGAAATGAATTTTGTTAGTAAAAAATAGTCTAAATATTATGAAATTTGGTAGACTTAATGTAGACATTTAGAGCTTTAATTTTATAGGTAGATCGTAATTTTTAATTAGTACATTAAAAGATATGGATTTTCAAAGTTGAGCCTTATTTCAAGAATGTAATATGGAACATATGAAGTTTGGCAAATTTATGGGAATGATTTAAATGTAATGGCTAGAATTAGGTATTTTTCCATGAAAAGAAACTTAAGAAACTTTACATAGGGTTTGGAACGAATCAATTTGGAATTTCCTAGAAGTAATTATGATTTTTCAAAGTTGACTGAAAATCTATCAGTTTGCTGGAAAACTGTCAAACTGCACTGTGCAGGAATTATACTGTGCAATTATGATTTTTCAAAGTTGACTGAAAATCTGTCAGTTTGCTAGAAAACTATCAAACTGTACTGTGCAGGAATTATACTGTGCAATAATTGCTGAAATTGTGATAGATAACCATCAGAATATGATTAAAGGTAGTAGTAATACAAGTGATGACCAGTTACTTGTTAACTTTAATTTATAAGAATTAGTGTTAGCCCGAGCTAGAACAAGAGTATTGGACATAACGTAGGACTAAAAAAGGACTCAAGTATGCCATTTTCTGTAACATGACAGTGCCTAGGGCACACAAGATCTAGTTGTAGTCTGGGACCCAGTTATGGTACAAGAGTTAAGCCAGGGTTGTAAATGGTAGTTTGGCCTCGAACAGCATGCACACAATATTGTATGAGTTTACATCTTACGTAACATGGTACATTGCATATCTATTTTTTCATTTTATATGTCTGAAATGCATGTTACTATTGAGATTCGCTCGAATCTCACCCTTTTTCAACACTAACAACATTCTAGCTAAAACTAGCGGCTCAAAAGGTAAAGCAGTGGCTACCTGCGAGTAGAGTCTCAGTATATCAGAGGCTGCTATTGGTTATCTATTGTTATACTTTTGTTTCTTTTGAACACTTTGTAAATATTTTTCAAACCCTAAGGGGAATTCCTGTATTGTAAACAAGTACTTAACGTCAGTATGTTTCCGCTAGTTCTGTATGGCTTATGAACTATGCACTTAACAATCTACGAATATCAAAATGTTAAGGGTTTGACTCATGACCTGGAGAGAGAAAGAAGGAGAAAACAAGGTAAGCTTAATAACTTGTAATCTCTTAATGATTTATGATTGTTCTTGGTGTTTTGGGTTGATTGAGTGGTGGATTGGCTTGGTTTTGTGATTTGGGATGCATGAATCCTAAGGGAGGTGCTACCCAAACTTTGGTTGGTTATGTGCAAGTAGTGTTTAAGTTGTTATACAAGTGACTAAAAGTGAAAGGAAGGTAATTTGTTGATTAAAATCATGAAATTCTATTTTTCCCAATTTTTAATAAATTTAGGCTAAGGCTTTTGTTTTCTTTTTCTAAGCTGGAATTTTATGGATTTGATGATTCCATTATGTTTAGAATGAAAAATTGTACGAGGAACAAGTGAAAGATGAAGTATAAAGGCTATAGGGTGTGAAATGACAATTTTGCCCCTAAAACCCTAATTGGTGGCAGTCAAAGGTAAAACTAGAAATATAGTGTGAATTTATCAAAACTGAGGTCAAACATAGATTATACACATGAAATTGTGTAGGAATAAATTGGGTCATAATTTTTAGAAAAGTACAAATATACCATGTATAAAGGGAATTAAATTGGATTCCTTAGTGACATTTTGGTAATTATGTGTTTTTGAGCAAAGATAACCAACTTATGAGTTTTAAAATAATATATGAATGAGTAATAACTCATTTGTTATCAATTTGGGAATTTTAGTATTTGACATTTGCCCGAGCTGGACACAAGTTAAAGGACCGATAGTAGCTAGGCAAATAGAAAGGAGTCCAGGTAGTAACTCTATCTCTCATAGATTATGTGATTGTTAATATGAATTATTTTCCATGTTCTATACAATGACATGTAAATGGCGGTAATTCCTAGAACTGGGTGTGGGAAAAGCACAAGTATCACCCTAAGGGAAAAGCACAAGTTCCTCTTGGCCAGTAGGTATCTATTCTAGGTCAGCCAATGTGATTGATGATAAGCCTATGTTGCATAATTTCTTGTTGGGTGTGGGGAAAAGCACAAGTACCATACCATGGGAACAACACAAGTACCATGAGGCTAGGTGGACCTAGTTGAGCGACATGACAAGTACGGACAGGTTGTTGCCTGCTCCAGAATAGTAATGAGACATGACAAGTATGGAGAGGTTATTTCCTGCTCCAGGACATTGATGTGAGCATAATGTGACAAGATGTGACAAGTAGGGATCAGACGATCATTTTGATTCAAACAAAATAATCGCTTTGGTCCTGAACATTGACAGACATATGCACATCATTATTATTTATTGCATTATATATGCTACATTGCATGTTTACTTTTTCTAACTTTATATGATTGATAGCATGTTACTACTGAGATTCGTATGAATCTCACCCTTTCTGTAATTAAAAATTAATTCAGCTAGAGGAAGTGGATTAGAGGGTGAAGCGACAATAATTGGCAACTGAGGATCCGGTGTTGATGAAGAAATTTTCTGTTAGTGATCCGTTAGTCTTTTTTTATAGCTGGGATTTGTATTGTAACACGTATAAACCCTGTGTGGATTTCCTGTAATATAATCAAGAATTGTATATTAGTATTTTTTTACTATTTTTGTATGCCTATTGAACTGTGCAATAATACTCTGTTAAATGTCAAAATATTAAGGGGTTTGACAGCTTTGTTATCAGAGCCAGGTTCTGGCATTAGTAGGATAGTGTATTGATATAATATTGATTATGTTATAACAGGAACCATGAGCGATAGGCGATATCAAAGGGATAGATCCCCACCATCTGTGAATCAATCTTCAGAGTTCTAGCGAACATCTGAATAGTAGTCAGTACTTCCGCATCAAGTTTGGAAGGGTCCTAGGGTACTCCGAACCATAAGGAAACGTGTGCGTCCAAGGCTAGATTACAAACCATAACCGAAACCGGAGCTAACATCCAGATCTTCTGTTGGTAATAATGAACAGTTACTGTCATAAGGGTCAGGATGGATCCATGCAGTGTCATTGGTTTTAGGGCAGAACCCGTGCACGTGAGACATGACCTACAGCCGGATCCATAACTGTGGGAGTACGTTAAAGGCATATACACGCAAGCTTTCCATGAATAGAACACCCCAGTGGCTCGGTATATAGCATACCTTGAGGAAATGGATATATTGTATCAAGGTTAAGGATATTTTAATTTGGAGATACTAGATGATATTTGGATTTATACAATGTTATACTTCTTTCCAGATACTACATTTTGGAACCAAAAGAAGAATGAGGTTATGGAGAGGGGCTCGAATGATAACTTTATCACCTTTATGGAGCATATCACGTAGTATGTGATCGATTATATGTACTGGTACTGATGTATAACTCATACACAGTATTTGATCGATCGGAGGCGATTGACCTAACTAAATGGGATGAGGGTAGTCCAAAGGTGCCGATACCCAGAAGCGGTGGAAGCCGATACTAGTGCTTTTGTATCGGTACATTAAAGTTAAGCATGCTCAGCCCAGAGAAATGGAAGGATGGGTGATTCCCTGGGAATTTGTTGAAAATGTTAAGTTATGTAGTATGAAAGATAAGAAACATGTTGTACAGTCACGTATGAGTGGTATAATACCAAAATTTTTTCCAAAACTGTTGTAAAGGTCTGCTGCAAGTTAGTGGAGTATTTGTATGTCCAAATTTTGAGAAATGACAAAAATGTCCTTATGAGTGTATGACACTTACCTCTTTCATTATCTTTAAATAATGAGATACAAGGATGGGGAAGACAAAGAGGTAAAGATGCTTAGTAGACCAGATCCACTACAGTTGATAATGGGTAGGATAACGGAGCAATGAACAATAATATAAGACTAAAGTGACAAGCTATGAAAGATGTAGCAAAAACAAGATATAAATGGGGAAAGAAAAGGGAACCATCCTGGTACACAGGAAACTGAATCAACCTAAGAATTCTACTGAAGAGTAGCCTCCAATAAAATCTGTTGTTAAGACTGAAAGTCTACAAACATGGTAACATGGTTTTTCCAGCAATAACCCTCTATTTTTCTAAGGGAAATATGATCCTTATATGGTAGAGGACTGTTTATCTCATATGGAGAAATTTCTAGAACCCTGAAATGTTGGATAATGTCAAAGCTTACATGGAAATCCATAAACTAGAAGGTGATGTAGACTGATAGCGAGAAAAACACTGAAATAATTCTGCAACTCTAAAATATTCCTATCATTTAAGAATTGTTTTTGGAACAGTTCAATAAAAAATACATCCTCGATCAGTTTGAATTATAAAGGAAGCATAATTCCTTACCATTTAGTAAAATGAAATGGAAAGTTTGATGGAGTACTTAGCACGCTACATCTGATTGTTATGATACTCTTTTATTGGAGATATCATAACATTAGGTTAGACATTATGATACAGGTACTGAGACCAAAATTGAAAGAGAAATTGATCCCTAAACAGTTTACTGAATTTGATGAAACCATGGAGGAACATCGGATCATTGAAAGCAACTTATTGAATGTGTAAACGGGCAATAAAACTAGCAATAGGGGAGCAACTGACAGTGGAAGTACTTTTGGAAGATGAAAGAATCCAGGAAGTGCAACCGGGGGGAAAAATAAAAGTTGTACTAGCCTAGTAACCACAAAAATTAGAAACCCTTGGAAATAGAATCTGCTGGCATTATGACTAGCCCCATTATTCTGGAGGCTATGTAGTACCCTAACTAGACTACTAATCTATTATAATTGTCAGTAACCAAGACATTTAGCCAACAAATGTCCACGACAACAAGTGGACAGTAGAGCCGAGGCTGAGAACTCAGAGCAGAGTTTTGCAACAACACAAGAAGAGGCCAAAAAGCCCGTAGACTGATCGATAGTGCAGTTATGCCTAATTGTAATTCCATACAAGAATTGTATGATTTAGGTGTTATTCATTTCTTTAGGATACATGAATATATAAGATGGCTAACCATGAGTGTGTATTAATTACCCCATAATTTAGTTGCCTCTATACCCACGGTTGTTAGATCCATTACAACCAATATTTTTTGAATTGTATAGTAAATGCCAAAAGACATAAATCACCAATGGATTTGAATTGTTTACCACTGCTTGAATTGGAAGTAATTCTTGGTATTAGTTGGATGACAGTGCACAATGTTCTATTAGACTGTGGGAGCAAAATGGGGTTATTTACCCTAACATTCAATAATATATATATGAGTTCATAAGTCAAAGTTAATTTTCTTTCAACAGCTAAAGTTGAGAGATGTTTGTAAAAATGTTGTCAAAGGTACATAATATTCTTCTCCATACAATTAGAGGCTAGAGAAACACTTGAAAATATACCGATAGTAAATGAGTTCCCTGCAATGTTCCAGAGGATATCAATTAATTACCTCCGAAAAGGGGAAGTGGAGTTTGTAATTGAGATTAAATATGGAGAGAAATCAATACCTAAAGCCCCTTACGGAATGGCTTCAAATAAAATGGTAGAATTGACAAGTAGATTGTTCTACTACTTGGGAGCTCTAGTGCATATTGTGAAAATTAAAAAGTAAAAGCCTGAGGACTATGGGCAGTATCTTGGAATAGCCGGAAGGCTGAAATAAAATAAACTGTGTAACTTAGGAAATTTTGTAAGGAATGTATGTTCTATGAATGTTAAACTTGACCAATTAGGTCTTGTGTATGATTCAGACTTGATGATATTTTATGAATTCACAAAGCAAAGCAGAACATTAAAAGCATTTGAAAGCAGTGCTAAGCACATTGGGAGATAAGCAACTCTATGCCAAACTGAGCAAGTGTGTGTTTTGGCTTTAGAAGTTAAGTTTCTGCGCCATGTAGTCTAACAAGAAGGGGTCTCGGTAGATCCCATCAAAGTGGAAGCAGTACTAAACCAGAAAAGGCTAGAGAATGTGCAGTTTTTGGGGTCTTGACGGTTATTATAAATGAGTTATATAACATTTTTCCAGTATTGTTTTGCCTTTGATAAGGTTAACATGACAACTCAACATTCTGTGTGGGATAATAGTTGTGGGAAGAGCTTCACAGAGTTGGAAGAGAGATTGATGACAATATAAATGTTGATAATTCCCGATCTGTAATTGACCTATATGGTCTATAGTAACGTGAGCAAGCAGGGATTGGAAAGTATCCTGATGCAGCAGGATAGCATTATGACATGTGCCTCTCGTCAACTAAAGCCTCACGAACTAAAGCATCCCACTCACGAATCTTGAGATAGCAGTAACTGTGTGTGTACTGAAAATATGAAGACATTGTCTCTACGGGGCACCGTAGAGTTGTACTGTGACCACAAGAGCTTGAAAATAACTTTGTGATAAGATAAAGTTGATCATGAAATAGTACAGATGGATATAATTTCTTAAAGATTACAACCCAGAAGTTAAATACTATTCAGGAAGAGCTAATGTAATTACAGATATACTGAGCCATAAGACAGTGAAAGTGGTAACCCTAATGATTCAATAGTAGAAAATTGATTGAAAAGATCAAGGATCTCAATCTGTTTAATCAAATTTTGATTTGTGACAACGACATTAGTTAAGTAGAACATGGTCTAAGAACAACAATAGCAAAAATCAAGAGACTTTTGCTTCTATATCTTATGTAATGATTTTGCATATATACGTTTACACTTAAGCATATTCGTGTTGAGAAAATATGGTAGGCAATAAGACCTGTTGGTCCAGTATGTCTATGGGCCATAAGACCTTATGAGCAAGCAAGGTAGGGTTATAAGACATGCAGTGTAGCCTAAATATGAGAATTTAATCAATGATTCAATACATGAAATTCCGGGAATGACCCAATGCATGAGATTTTAAGCAGAGTCCCAAAGAGGTTGTAAAGCCTGTGAATGATGGGACAATTGGACTTAAATCAATAAGACTCGTAAGTACAAGCTACACCAGGAATAACCCAGAGTATTTTGAGCCAACTAAACTTGAAGCAAAAAGGCCTATAACCCAGAGTATTTTGAGCCAGGTATTTTGGCAAATAGACAATGTGTCGTATATTTTCTCACCAGACTGAGTACCTAAAGGCCATGAAACTTATTAAACTGATGTGTCTTTAGATCGGCCAACTAATGAGCATTTTAATTATGACGAGTAGAGGCTCAATATAGTAAGACTCAGTGTGTAAGTTTAAAAGGGCAAAAACTCTGGACGGTAAGATCAGTGTACCTAGCATTGTGGTTGTTGCCTAGTGCTATGAAGCTGGATTAGTAAATCAATAACTGTGTAATGATAATTATTGAAGGCTATTCAAGGTTATCCACGAGTTCTGGGGATTTCAGACCTGTAGTATAAGAGCCACCGACACTTGACATTTATGACACCTGTAGTAATTTGAACTACATGTTCCATGAACTCGCATAAGAAAAAAAAAATGAAAAATATCAAGTAATGAAAGAGATAGGATGAGTAATGAGAAATGATTTCCTGAGAGATAGTTGGAACTATATGTTACTTAAAAATTTTGAGGATGAAATTTTATTGATAGGGGAAGAGCTGTAACACCCTAAATTTTATTTACCAAAAATCCTTGGACATTTGATTATACTCAAAAGAATAAAATGGAGAATTGTGATGCACTTGAAGTAGCCTAAATGTTGAAAATAGTGACTATTTGAAATTTTTGGCTAAGAAAGACATAAAGCCCAATTTTTGTCATGAAAAGGCCTAACATTGAAGCCTATAATTTAGTATGGAAGAGCACAATTCTTGGCCCAATTTATATTGAAAAATTTGGCCAAAAAGAAAAGGAAAGAAGGAAAATCATACTTGGTATAAAAAATTCAAGAAATGTAAGGGCAAAATGGTCATTTGTTTAATAATCAAGAAGGCTCTTGATTTTTCCATTATTAATGGCCAATTTCAGCCAAGAGAGGAAAAGAGGATGTAAAATGAATTTTTAGACATAAATAATGCCATACGGAAGCATAAAAGCCAAGTGGAAAAAGAAAGAAATAAAATATTCCAAGATATGTGATAAAATTGGAATAAATTAGTATTATTTTAAGGAAGTAGAAAATGCTTCTTTAAGAAGCCATTTTACTCCTTTAAGGGGCTTAAAATTTTGGTCAAGAAGGGAAGAGGCAAGGCAAAATGAAATTCTCCCACATATCATGCCACTTGTAAGAAGAATATGCCATATAGAGAAAAAAATTATTAAAAAAATGTGACATGTGCCAAAATCCTAATAAAAAAATATTTATTTAAGGGAGTGGAGAAAGACACCTAAAGAGTTCATTTAACACGTCCATAAGGCCATATTTTTGGCTAAAATAAGAGAGAGAAGAGAGAGAGAGAACTTAGGCAAAAATAAGAAGAAGACAAGAGAAAGCAAGAAGCAAAATTAAGGTGAGTAGTAGTGAAATTCAAGTGTTTTTGCTAGTAATTACTTGCAAACCTTCCCTAACTCATTTCTTGAAATCATGTTAAGAAGAAGAAAATCAAAGTGGAAGAGAGAGGGAAGGTGTACGACCTAGGGAGTGAAAGAAGGAGAAACAAGGTAAGCTTAAGAACTTGTAATCTCTTGATGATTTATGATTGTTCTTGGTGTTTTGGTTGATTGAGTGGTGGATTGGCTTGGTTTTGTGATTTAGGATGCATGAACCCTAAGGGGAGGTTTTTCCTAAACTTTAATTGGTTATGTGCAAGTGGTGTTTAAGTAGTTAAACAAATGATTAGAGGTAAAAGGAAGGTGATTTGTTGATTAAAATCATGAAATTCCATTTCCCCTATTTTTAATAAATTTTGGCTAGGGCTTTATTTGCTATGTTTGAGCTGGAATTTCATTGATTTCATGATTCCATTGTGTTTAGAATGAAAAATTGTGTAAGTGAAAGAAGAAGTATAAAGGCTTTCGGGTGTGAAATGATAATTTTGCCCCTAAAACCCTAATTGGTGGCTGTCAAAGGAAAAACTGGAAATGTAGTGTGAGTTTGTCAAAACTAAGGTCAAACATGGATTCTACACATGAAATTTAGTAGAAATAGCTTGGGTCATAATTTTTGGAGAAGTACAAATATACCAGGTATAAAGGGAATTAGACTGGAATCCCTAAGGGCATTTTGGTAATTATATATTTTTAGCAAAGATAACCAACTTATGAGTTTTAAAATAAGATATGAATAAGTAATAACTCATTTGTTACCAATTTGAGAGTTTTAGGATTTGGCATTTGCCCGAGCTGGACACAAGTTAAAGGATTGATAGTAGCTAGGTAATTAGAAAGGTGTCCAAGTATTAACTCTGTCTCTCATATACTATGTGATTGTTAATATGCATTGTTTTCTATGTTCTGTACAATGACATGTGAATGGCGGTAATTCCTAGAATTGGGTGTGGGAAAAACACAAGTATCACCCTGAGGGAAAAGCATAAGTACCTTTTGGCCAGTGGGTATCCAATATAGGTCGAACAATGTGATTGATGATAAGCCTGTGTGGCATAATTTCTTGCCAGGTGTAGGAAAAAGCACATGTACTACCCTATGGGAACAACACAAGTACCATGAGGCCAAGTGGACCCAGTTAAGCGACATGATAAGTACAAACAAGTTGTTGCTTGCATCGGAACAGTAATGAGACAAGACAAGTATGGAGAGGTTGTTACTTGCTCTGGAATATTGATGTGATCACAATGTGATAAGATGTTACAAGTAGGGATCAGGCGATCATTTTGATTCGGACAAAATCATCACTTTGATCCTGAACATTGATAGGCATGTGCACAGCGTCATTATTTACTGCATCATATATGCTGCATTACATGTTTGCTTTTTGCATTTTATATTATTAATAGCATGTTACTATTGAGATTCATATGAATCTCATCTTTTCCATAATTTAAAATTAATTTAGCTAGAGGAAGAGACTCAGTGGGCAAAGCGACAATAATTGGCAATTGAGGGTCTGGTGTTTAAGAAAAAAATTTCTGTTGGTTATTTGTTAGTCTTTCTTAGTAGTTGGGATTTATATTGTAACACCTACAAACCCTGTAGAGATTTTCTGTAATATAATCAAGAATTGTATATCAATATATTTTTACTATTTCGATATGCCTATTGAACTACGCGACAATACTATGGTAAATGTCAAAATATTAAGGGGTTTGACAATTTACGTAGGGTTACTGTGACATGTGTTTGAGAGGGGGAAGAAGCTATAGACATCTCTATTACTAATGAATAGGCTGTCGCACTAGGGCAAGCAAAAGGATCTTTCATCCTTTGGCCGAAATATCTTATTCATACGGCGACAATACCTCTAATGGTAGGAAATACCTTATTGTAACTTGAGTTTTCTTGGCATCCTATAAATAATATGTATTTTATGTATTAATAGGATCAACAAGATACGACATAATTTCCCTCCTTGGCACGACTACAACAGCTCCACAAGGACATTGGCTAGATCAACATGCAAATGCCTTGTAAGGTTGTGGGCTCAAGAGTGTAGTATCCCTTTACAATTGATAGGAAAAATCTCAGGGAGTTCATAAATTTCGAGGAGATAGATATAGGATAAGTTATACTTGCAATCATGTAAGTTTTTCTTTATTTTTTCTGTTAATTAATGCAGTGGTTTTTTGTTTTTTATATTTAATAATTCATTTATTATTTTAATTCTATTATAGCTTTTTCCAAAAAATATGCATTGAAATGGGAAGAAATGATTTTATGGAGTTTTATGTCTTGCAAATACAATAAAGAAGAATAATAAGTTAGAACTAGAACTAAGGATGACTTATATAGGCTACACAATAGGGGAGACTAAATTACTTTGTTATCTAGCACCATTTCTCGAAGGGCATGTATTCTTGTTTTATCTATTTAAAATGTTTAAGAATAAATTGCCTTGTCATCTAACTTAATTTTAATATGTATATGTTGTTATAGTTACCATTGGAGTTTGTATGTTATTTCTCTTGTCATGAACACCCTCTATTGGTTTGATTCCATAGGTCATAGGCCAAACGAAGAAATAAAATCCATCTTTGGTACGTAAGTTAATTTGTTTATAAATAATTGATTCTTGACTTAAATGAATTGTTTTAATGTTTGTTGATTTTCATTTTAATGATAGTTCACTCAAGACATATAGACTACTTGGAAGGATACACGAGGGTAAAAGTAGAGAGCTGAATGGGTTTTATCCGAGAGTAAGTAATTTAAATTCAAGTTCTTTCATTGACAATTGTGACTCCCCTATTCTTAACGTGATCTAATAAGTCATTACACAATGAATTCGAACCACTAAGTCAGGTTTCAATCCTAGGACTAATACACTTTCAAAAATAATTCAAAGTCCCAACTTCACTACAGGGATTGAACTTGTTTTAGATTAGGCTTTTTTGAAAAATCTTATACTTTCAAAACGGTCATATAGTGGTTCACGTGAAAATGTAGTAACTAGTGTTACTTAGTATGTGAAATTAGCCGAACAAAATATATCGGTGCATATGTGTAGAAGCACACTTGGTGTCTTCTTGAGGGACACAGGCTTGACGCCATCTATAAGGGACACACAAGCCTATACATGGCTAAATGTTGAGGTACAAGGACATATGTTGCGCCATGTAGATCCTATACACATAAAATAGCTTTTTGCCTAACTTTTAGGTTAGAACCGTACTACGATGACATGTCAACCCTCTAACTTTTTACCTAACTTTTCACTTTTGGGTTGGCACACTAGAAAGTTGCAACCCAGGTCCCTAACTTTTTACCTAACTTTTTTACTTTTAGGGTGGACCAATGAGATGACGCCATTTATCTTCCTTCATGAATCACATGGTATTTAGCCAGGACAACTCATAGGTCTCTGGTCAGGACACAAGTCCAACCTCCCCTAACATCAATCGTGTAAGCTAAATGAAATCATTAGACTTTCCTTCCTTTAAAGTCAGCTAAGGCATCAAGAGATAAGAGTTGGCTGAATATTAAAAGGACACATGGTACCTTTTTGAAATGAACATTTATACACAAGTGGAAATTAAACCTAACGCCTCCCCACTCATTAAATTTAATCTTAGGGCATAAAAATAAGAGGAAAACAAGAGTAAATATGGAGAAAAAGAAAGAAGAGAGAAGGAGGGTGAAATCTTGAAGATTTTCCCAAATTCTTATGAAAGGAATTTGATTTTCCCAAATTTGAGGTTAGAAATGGATTTTACAGCCATAATTCACTAGGAATAGCTTATGGATATGATTTTAGAAGGATTAGATTGAAAACCCTAAAATTGGAGTTAATGGTTGCTTGTGGTTAGTGCTGCCAGATTTGTTTTCAGTAAATCAGGTTGCTTTGGGTTCAATTTTGGTTAATCAAAAATTGTCTAGTGATTATGAAATTTTACAGGTCAATATTAAAAATCTTAATCTTTAAAATGAGGTATAGAATTCTTTATTTGGATTAGTAATTTGTAAGTTATGATTTGTTGAATTGGAGGTATCAAAATTGGAAAGAATCCTGAGGCAGATATGTTGGTCTAAGATTTTTGGAATTTAGCCCCTATAATTGGTGATGTTTAATATTTTTCCTCTATAGAAGACTTAAATATCTTCACATAGGAAGTTGAACCACCTCATATTGAGTTTTCTAGATTTAGTTATGAATTTTCAAAGTTCCCCAATATGTGCTAGCCTATTAGGGTCGAATATGAAATTACCAACTTTTGAGGTGAATTGTGATTAGTAGGAACCTGAGGATTTAAAACATGTTTTAGAGATTAATGTGACTACATTGAATACTCAAAACATAGGGTTGGAATACATATAGTATGTCTTAGATTAGACATCCAATAGACGTAATGCAAAGAGTCCTAAAGATGACCAACAAAGTTAAGTAAAGGATAAGAATCTGGAATGGATCACGAGTAACATAATATTTAATATGTCAATAGAATTGGAATAGACAATGACCTATTTATCCATGAATTTCAAATTATAGGATTTGACATGTAATATCCTAAATTTTATTCACCAAAATTCCTCATACATTTAATTATGTTCAATAGAATAAAATGGTGAATTTTGGTGCACTTAAAGTAACCAAATATATTACATATAGTGATTATGTGAAATTTTGGCCAAGTAAGACAAAGCATAATTTTTATTTAACAAAGGCCTAATATTGTAGATCAAAATTAAGTATGGAAGAGCACAAATTTTGGCCCAAAATACATTAAAAAATTCAGCCAAAAGAAAGGGGAAGAAGAAAAATGGCAATTGGTTCAAAAATTCAAGAAAATGTAAGGGTAAATAAAAAGCCAATATTTCCCCTTTAATATTGAGGAAAGTTGGCCAAGAGGAGTAGAGAAAGGAAAGAACAAAACTTTTCCACATATATGGACACGTGGAAGGCTAAAAACACATATGAAAAAAGGAAGAAACAAAAATATGCCATGTGTAACGTTTTAAAATAAAATAATATATAATTTGAGAAGGTTGAAGAGGGATAATATAAAAATATTTCAGCACATTCTTGGCTCTCATTTTTGGCCAATACTAAGAAGAGAAGAGAGAGAGAGAGTTAGGGCAAAACAAGAACAAGGAGAGAGCAAGAGGATTTAAGAAGGCAAACAAGGTAAGCAGGTAGTAAAATTCATGTGTTCTTACCTCTAATCACTTGTAAACCTTCCTTAATCCTCATATCCTCTTTGAAATCATGTAAATCAAAAAGAAAATCAAGATAAAGAAGAGGAGGAAGGGATGGCTACAGAGAGAAAGTCAAGAGGAATCAAGGTAAACTTAATGACTTGTTGTTTCTTGATGATTCATGCCTGTTCTTGATGATTTGGTTGGTTGTTTGGCTTGCTTTAGCTTGAACTTGTGATTTGGGATGCATAAACCCTAAGTGGAAATGCTGCCCAAACTTTGATTAATTATGTGCAAATAGTGTTGAAGTGGTTAAATAAGTTATTAGAAGTGAAAATAAGATGTTTGGTTTGTTGGATTTCAGGGGTTAGAGATGAATTTGATGAATTTTATGATTCCATTGTGTTTAGAATGAAAAAATGTGTAGGAAACATGTAAATTATGTAGTGTGAAGGCTTTAGGGTGTGAAATGACAATTTTGCCCATAAAACCCTAATTGGTGGCTGTCAAGGGTAAAAACGGAAATGAAGTGTGATTTTGCCAAAAGTAAGGTCAAAAATGGATTCTACATGGTAAATTGTGTAGGAATAGCTTGGGTTATAATTTTTGTAAAAATACAATTATACCGGGTATAAAGGGAATTAGACCGGGTTCCCTATGGGCATTTTGTTAATTACATGGTTTTAAGTAAAGATAACCAACTTATGAGTTTTAGAATAATATGTGAATGAGTAATAACTCATTTTTTATCAATTTGAGAATTTTAGGATTTAATATTTGCCAAGCCAGACCAGAAGTTAAGGACCGAAAAAGCTAGGCAAGGAAAGGAGTAAGGTAGTAACTCTATCTCTCATATTCTGTATGATTGTTAATATGCATTGTTTGCCATGTTCTATGCAATGACATGTGAATGGCGGTAATTTCTAGATATGGGTGTGAGAAAAGCACAAGTACCACCCTGAGGGAAAAGCACAGGTACCTCTAGGGCCAGTGGGTACCCAGTGTAGGTAGGCCAATGGCATGTACAAACAGACAATCATCTACTCCAGAATATTATTGTGGCAAGTACGGACAAACAGTCATATGCTTCATAATGTTATAGCAAGTTGGGGTCGTACCATTATATGATCATAAACAAAGCGCAGTAAGGCCAGTAGGGGCCAACAATCATTTATAGCTGAACGCCGAGCAGAATATCTTTGTGATCACTGAATGGCAAGCAGGGACAAACAACCATTTTGGTCCAAACAATATCATTGTTTAATCTTGAACATTGATTGACAAACATGTGCACAACATTGTTATTTGCATAATCATATATACTGCATTGCATGTTTATCTTTTGAATTTTATGTGATTGATTACATGTTACTACTAAGATTCGCCCAAATCTCACCCCTTTCCATAAATAACATCTATTCAGCAAGAAGTAGTGGCTCAAAAGGCAAGAGGTGGACACTAGCAACTGAGGGTTCCAGTTCTGATGAAGAGCATAGTATTGGTTATCTGAGTCCTTTTTATATATTTTTGGGTTTTGTAATTTACTATGTATAAACCCTGTAGTGATTTCCTTAATGTAATCAAGAATTTTATATTAGTATGTTTATGCTATTTTTGTATACCCATTGAACTATGTGTTGGTACTCTATTAAATGTTGAATTACTAAGGGGTTTGACACGACATTTGCTCAAGCCTAAAGAAGAAGAAGAAGTTGGTTGGTAAGAGTAAATGACCAAAAAGTTGTTCAGGTAGTAGCTCTTTCTCTTATATATTATGTATTATTCTGCATGTACGTTTTCACCATTGAGTATATTCATTTCATGAATATACGGTAGGCAGTAAGACCTATTGGACCCGGATGCCCTTAGGCATTAATACCCAATGGGTAGAGGCTCGAGGCAGTAAGTGTAATATACACTACTATAGAAAATGTATACTATGACCCTAAAAGATGTCCCTTTTTGAAAAAGGGAAGTAAAAAATGGACGGAGTGACATTTCTATAATTATAAGCTGTAACTTTGAAATATTGGGCCGCTTTAGGCGTCCCAATTAAAATTGGGGACGCGTAAAGGAAACTTTAGGCATCCCAAAAATTAATTGAGATGCCTAAAGTAAAACTATTAGCGACAAAAGACCTACTTTTTTACGGGAAGAAAAATTTGAAAAACTTTAGACGTCCCTATTTTAATTTTGGACGTTTAATTGTTCTAGTTTATTCGTCCCTATTTAAAAATAGGGATGCATAAACTATTCTGTGAGTCAAGAAACTGACATGTCAGTCAAAAAACTGACATATTTTGACTTTTAAAACCAAATAGGCGTCCCTATATAAAATAGGGACGTCTATTTATCTCAAATGGGGATGCTACAGTGGAGTCCCTTATATCTAATATAAGGGACGCCATAGTGACGTCCCTTATATTAGATATTAGGGACGCCAAAGTGGCATCCCTAATATTTAAATATTTAGGACGTCACTTTTGGCGTCCTTAATTTAAATTAGCGATGTTAAAAGTGGCATCCCATATTTTTAAATATTAAGACTGAGTAGCAAATGGACTTTTTATTTTTCTCTTCACCGCGACATTTCATTGTTTCTTTGAGAGGAGTTGCAGAGAGAGACTAATACTCTATATATTCAAATAACTTCTTTCAACTCTTCCTTTGGTGTTCTCGCCATCCTCGCTCTCGTCATGCCCTCCGCCGCTCCCGATCCTGCGACAGTAATCCTCGCTTCATCACTTCTCAGATCCAACATGCCAACCTTTGTTTATATTCGCTTTGCCTTTGGATCTGACTCTCCTTCTGTTTATTATTATTATTATATAATTTTCTTTCCTTTTTCACAATCAGATCTAGGGTGTGTTTGGAAACAGCTTCTGAGAATAGCTTGTGAAGAAAAAGTGAAAAAAAGTTATTTTTGAGAATAGATTATGAGAAAAAAGTGATTTTGATAAAATGAGAGTGTTTGGATATTAGGATTAGAATAGCTTTTTTCATGGTCAAATTACTGAAAAGGACATTAATTTTTGTGATAATTACATATAAATGATAATATTATATTTTATATATTATATAGTAGTAAATTTCATAATAAATACAAAAAATGGAATAAAATTATCTAAGAAATTTATAATATGTATGTATTTATGTATGTATGTATGTATGTATGTATGTATGTATGTATTATAATAAATTGTAAAAAATAATTTATAATAATTAGATATAAAATATTAGATTATATTTTAGGTATTATTTAATATAAAATTGAACAATAAATACCAAAAACTCTTTAAATTTGTACGAAAAAATTATAAATTGTAAAAAAAATTAATTGTACATACATATATAGAAATATATATATTAATAAATTGTACATTGAAAGTTCATAATTCAATAGTTAATATTGAAAAATAATATAAGGAGCCGCTCTTTCAATGCAGTTAATACAATCTGTTTTTGCCTTTCTCCTTTAGATTGTCTTTCTTTTACTAACAAGTGATATATTAGTCGTAACAACATGTCTAGAAACCTCAAATTCATCATGAAACAAATACATTAACATTTAATAGTTTGTCAGTAATTCAGAACATCGAAATAGATTATGAGAAGAATAGATTATGGGAAAAAAGCTGCTAGTCATTTTCTTAAAACTACACCGTTTTGGTGTTGTTTTAATGAGCTGAACTTTTTTTTGTCTAAAAAAAATAGTATATAATATTTTGAAATATTTTCTTGGACGTATGTAGTATCAAAAATATTTTTTAAGTAATATGCAGTATTCTAAAATAATTTTTAGTGCTTTTAACTCTTTAAAATATTTTTTCAGTTGTACCAAATATGTTTGCTGACTGATTGCAATTTTACCCTTAATTTATTTTTTCATCTTCAAAAGTTACTTTAAAATATTAGGTGCTCCTGAAAAAATATTTTAGAGTGGATGACAGTAGGTACAACTAAAAAAAATTTTAAAGTAATTTTTAGAGCTGAAAAAATAAAGTAAGGGTAAAATTGCAATCAGTCTGCAAACATACTGGGTATAACTGAAAAAATATTTTAAAGGATTAAAAGCACTAAAAATTATTTTAGAATATTATATGCTACTTAAAAAATATTTTTGGACATTTTTTAAAACCAAAAAAACATGGTTTGGATAAAAAGCAACAAAAAGAAGCTTTTCCCAAAACCATGGTTTTGGACATCAAAACCATGGTTTCCAAAAAAAGAGGATGTTTGGCTAATTTTTCTCAAAACCATGGTTTTGATGCCAAACCATGGTTTTGAGAATTTGCCAAACACACTACTAGTATGGTACATGTAAAGATGAAGAGAATGGATTTTTGAATTCAGAAGTTTGACTAAAAGAAAAGAAGTAACATCGTTTTAGGGAGAAAAAAAGGAATTGGTATAACATAAGGAGAAAGAAGAAAAAACAAGCTACTGAAAAGCTGAAGAGCTACATGTTGAAGCTCGTCATCTTCCTCTCTCCATTGAAGCTCGACACAGTTTATTAAAAATTGTTGGGTAGTGAAAAACATAAATAAATATTTTTTTTGAAAAAAAAACATTTAGATGCACACTTTAGACATCTTGTTTTTGCTTTTTCAAAATAGGGACGTCTGAAGTGTGACTTTAGACGCCCTTATTTCAAAAAAAGGGACGTCTAAAGTCACTTTAGACGTCCCTTTTTTTTAAGGGACGTTAAATGTCATATTTTACTACGTCGTTCACATAGGCGTCCTCCTATAAAAGGACGTAGAAAGAGCTAAAGAATGGACGTTAAAAGTGTTTTTTATAGTAGTGATACCAAACTTTGTAACTGTGAGAGCCTATATATATCTCCAGTTGAATGAAATGAATATTGACACTTAGGTGTATAAATATGGAGCTATTTTTGGGATTCCCAGGCACCCATAGTGTCATTTATTAAAGTTAACAGCTCAGGGTTACTAAATACGAGTGTAAGCAATCGAAGGAAATTTATCAGTGTCTATAAGATACTTGGCACCATTTAGGGGACACATGGGGCCAAGAGGTCATTTAGTGGGCCTCGATATATGTATGAGAAAAACCTGAGTAGGATCCCAAGTAAATGTAATACCCCCCTTTTTCACCAATATTCCTTATATGTATATTTGTGATATTTAGTGGAATAAAATGGTGAATTGTGGTGCACATAAATTTATAGAAATATTCAAATCGCCGGTAGCACATAATTCAGCCAAGTAAGGACACGCAGAGGCAATTAATGTCCACTTAAAGGCCTAATATTGTAACCAAAATTTGAGCATAAAATGACACAAATAATGACCTCATACAAGTGTCAAAATTCAGCCAAACCAAAGGAAAGGAGCAAGGAATGATTTATTTCAATAAATCATAAAATGTAAGGGTAACATGGTAATTTACCATAAAACAATAAACAATTATTTTTCCCTAATATTCCTAATAATTTTAGCCAAATGGGAATTTAAAAAGGGAAAATGGCCACTTGGTAATTAATAAGCCTATTTTAGTATATCAAGAAAGCTCAAAGAGTCCAAACGTCAACAATTTGCAAGATGGCATAATAGGATAGCTCAAGAGAAATATTTCCCTCTTATCTCTCATTAATTTAAGTGGAATGAAGAAGCAAAAAAGGAAATGAACTTTATTTGTGATATTATACAAAATTGCAAAAGTGTGGACCAATAAGATTTGGACACTTGTAAAGTAATTGGAAGACCCTTGAAGTCAATAAATCTTCATCTTCCTCCTCTCATTTTTGGTGAAATCAGACCCAAAAGTGAGAGAGAGAGAGAGAGAGCTGGATGAAGGGAGCAAGATCATAGAGAATTTAAGAGATTAAGGCAAAAATCCAAGGTAAGTGATGAAATCTTAGTACTTTTGCCTTCCAAATCATGTAGGAACTTCTTCTAACCTATTCTCCTCCTTAAAAACCATGATTAGCAAGCTTAATCAAGGGTGTAGAGAGAGAGGAAAGAAATGTTAAAGAGAGAGAAGCAACAAGAATCAAGAGGTACACTTTAAAACTTGCTTCTCTTGGCTTGATTGAAGTTGTTGTTGATGTTATTGGTGAATATGGTGTTGATTTCTCTTATTTTCTAATTATTGGGCTGAAGCTAAACCATGGGGAAATGCTGCCAAAATTCCCTCTAAGCATTTTCATTTAGTGTTTAAGTAGCTAATCATGTGATTAGAAGTAGAAAGGAAGTGATTAAGCAAGAGAAAGCAAGAAACCAACATACTCTCCTAAGAATCCTAATTTCTGTCTTGTGCATGATATGGTGAAGGAGTAAGAATTTGATACTTTTGATGATTCCATTGGCTTTATAAGGAAAAATTGTGTAGGTATGGAAGTGTTCATGATTTTTGGATGTTTGTATGCCAATTTGGAAATTTATGAAGTGTGTGTGTGTATGATGTTGATCTGCCCTGTCTAGAATAGTGATATTTTGTATGGTATTTTATGGGACAAAACTTGTCTAAAAATTCTGAAAATCTAAAGAATTAAAGTAGAGACATAGAGCTTTAATGTGATAGGTAGTTTGTAATTTTTGGACAAGTACATTGAGAAATATGAATTTTTGAAGTTATGCCTTGTTTCTGGAATGCAATCTGGAACAAGTTATGTTTGGAGAAATTCTGGGAATTCTATGGTTATGGTGGATAGAATTGAGTACTTTTATGTGAAATTATACTGGAATAGGTTTACATAGAATTTTGAACCACTCAATTTAGAGTTTCTTAAAACTAATGGTGAATTTTTGAAGTTAAGCAAAAAGCTAGCAGATTTGAGATTAGAGGTAAAATGAAAAATGTAATGGCATAAAGTAAATAAGTTGAACTTTAAGGGTGGAATTAACCAACTTGGGATAGTTGGACCACCTTGACTTCACTTTTAGCTTAGTATACTAACTTTAATGACAACAAACTTGACTAATTGAATTATGCAAGTATTGGACGGAATAATAACCTGTCGTCTGTAAATTCTAATTATAGGACCTAACAGCTATCCAAAGCTTAAGACTTGCTCGAGCTTAGACAAACAGGAGGAAATTGCTAAAGGAAAGCAACCAGGTAGTAACTTATCTCTCATATGTTTATAAGATACACTGTAGGTTGTGTGAAATCAACATGAATTATTTTGCATATTCTGGTTATGCAGAGTAGTCACCCAGGGCCTTTATGCGCGGGTGGACGCTCAGGCCAATAACATTCTATAATGCACGAGTAGATGCTCGGGGCATTTCTGCGTGGGTATCCCTTGGGGCCATGTAACTTACCTAGCGCTATGGTAGTTTATGAACTGCATGTGATGCACTAAATGCTGATGTGATAATTCTGTTGTATGATGATTGTGTAGCATGATTTGTGATGTTATATATGTATGATTGACACTACGTTATTACTGAGACTTTTTTGAATCTCATTCTTTTTCATAAACCCATCTACAGTACAGAGAGATAGCTCAAGAGGGAAGAAGAAGGTAAATGCGGACAGCTAGAGGCTAGAACGTAGAAGACTTTAGTTTGGTTAGTTGTCTTTATTTGTACTTGGGATATTTTGGATCTACATATACTATAAATAGCATGTAACTCTGACATGCAACGATAGTTAAACTGGTAATGTCGGTAGACTAGTAAAAGGCTAGTTTAACTAAATTACGCTTCTGATCACTAACCAAATTTAATCAAGGTATGGAACGTGAGACTAAGTAGAGAATTGCTCGCAAACTATGATAAACTGAAAAAGAAGAGCCGGTGAGATAGTGAATGGTTGTGAAAATGGTTTGAGAAAATTTTCCTACCCTCAAAATTCCTTTCCAATCCCAAGTTCAAATCCTAAGATAGGTTTGGAATTCATGAACGTTTTCTAAAACTGCTTAATCCTGGACTTGATCCTGGTTTCACAAATGATTTCACTACTCTTTTGCACTTATCTGAGGCTATAGCAAATGAGGTATCATAGTAAACATTGATAAAGTAACTTTATTAAAGTAGCTTTAATAAAGTAAGTAATGATGACTGAACTTTTGTGATGGCTTCTTAAGAAAGTGACATATATCAATTAATCATAAGATGTACTAGATAACTTTTGTGTTGACTCACTCATGAGGTGCCACATGTTCAATAATGATGAGGGTCAACTTTTGTCTTTTGACTTGGCACTCTAAAAAGGCGCCACCTAGCTTATGAGTCAAGAGAATCCACCAGTCTCTGGTTTGGACAAGTACTTGACTTTCCTAAACACCAAACCTAGTAGTTAAGGGAATTCATCAGGCTTCCCTTCCCCTGACACAAAAAAGACACCTAGGAGAGAGAAAAGAGAGAGACAACAAGATCAAAGAGGACACTTGGCATCTTAAGATTCAAGCATAAGACACATGGCAAAACAAGATTTAAATACATTTAATTAAGGATCATTTAACACCTTCCAAGACCATTAATTTGGCTAGCCAAGAAAGATGATGTAATATCCCACTTTTCACCAATACTTTGTATATGTATATTTGAGATAATTAGTGGAATAAAATAGTGAAATGTGGTAAGCATGAATTTGTGGAATTTTCCAATTTGCCGGTTACACATAAATTGGCCGAGTAAGGACACAAAGAGGCAATTAATGTACAAATAAGGGCCTATTATTGTAACCAAAATTTGAGAAATTAAATTACATGAATGATGGCCTCATTTAAGTGTCAAAATGGGCTTAAGCAAAAGAAAAGAGTTAAAAATGATTTATTACAGTAAATCATAAAATATAGGGACAAAACGGTAATTTTGCCATAAAGTGGGAAATAATTATTTTTCCCTAATATTCCCAATAATTTAAGTTAAATGGGAATTAAAAAGAGTAAAATGGCTACTTGATCATCAATAAACCAATTTTGGTGAATTATTGTCAAGTATGGTCAAATAGTAAAAAGTCAAAGACTTAGTCAACAAGTTACAAGATGGCACAATGAGATATTGGAGATCCATATTTCCCTTATAATTCTCATGTGTATTTTGGCTGGAATGAGTGAAGGAAGGGAAAAGAGAATTAATTAAAGGAATTTTCATTTTTGGACCAATTGGAAAGTGACACTTGTCATGACCAATTAATCCCTTTCAATAAATCACTAATTCCCTCATCTCTTCAACCTCATTTTTGATCAAATTGAATCAGTAAAAGAGGGAGAGAGAGCTGAGATGGTGGAAGAGAAGGGAAGCTAGGGTTCAACATAGATCCAAGGTAAGAGACTTATACCTTGTGTCTTAAGCATCCTAATCCCTCCTTAACCTCTCCTACTTACTTCTCCACCTTTGAATCGATGGTATTTCAGCTGATTCAAGAGTTGGAAAGAGATAGAGAAAAATGAGCAGGAGAGAGAAAGTGTTGAAAATCAAGAGGTAACTTCCCAGACTTGTTCCTCTTGCTTAATTCATGCTATTAGAATTGTTCTTGGCTCATTATGGTTGTTTTGGTACAAGATAATTCAAGAAAACCTATGTGACCTTAATATACAAGTGTATCCAAATCAAGTCCAATAAATGTCTAAATAGCTAATAGTTTGATTATAAGTAGAAAGGAGGTAATTAGGCCCAAGAAAACGAGAACCGACACAACTTTTTTGGGAATTCTATTGGGAGGCCCTGTGTTGGATATGGCAAATGAGTGGGAATTTGATAATTTTGATGCTTCCATTGGGTTTAGGAGGCAAAATTGTGTATGGTCTATGTTGACCATAAAGTGAGAAAAGCCACAGAAAGAGAAATGACCGAATTACCCCTTAAAAGCTCTAACAAGGGTTGTCAAAGGCATTTTCATCATTTGGGCTTGATTTTGACCAATCCAAGGTTAAAAATGGATTATACACCTGAAATTGTATAGGAATAGCCCAAGTCATAAATTTTGGTAAAGTGAGGTGAGACCGGGTACAAAGGGGATAGACTAGGTCTCTAAGAGTATTTTGGTAATTTAGCATTTTAGGCTAAGTTTACCAACATTATAAGTTTGGAATGGTACATGAATGAGTAATGACTCATTTAAGGCATATTTGAAGATTTTAGGACTTGACAACCGTCTGAAGCACAATACTTGCCCGAGCTAAACAAGCAGAGAGAAGTTGCTAAAAGAAGAGCAACTAGGTAGTAACTTGTCTTCATGACATAACATGCATTGTGTTGTTTGAAATCATCACAAAATGTCTTAACACGTTTTGATTATACAGGGTGATCACCTAGGGCCTATCTTTGCGCTGGTTGACACTTAGGTTATAATGTTCATAATTGCATGAGCAGTGCCCGGGGCCTATTTTGCGTGAGTACCCTTTGGGGCCAAGTAACTTGCCTAGCGCTATGGTAGTTTATGAATTGCATTAAATGCACTGAATGATGTTGTGATAATTTTGTTGATTGATGAGTGTGAATCATGCTTTGTATTGTTATCTCTATATGTTTGACATGTGTTACTATTAAGATTCCATCGAATCTCACCCTTTTTCTCCAAAAATCACCTTTAGTACAGGGAGAAAGCTCGAGGGGTAAGAAAAATGTAAATGGCGACGACTAGAGGTCGAGGTACAGAAGATTTTAGTCATATGGTTGTTTGGTATCTTAGGTTTTGTGAATGCTTTTGGGATTTTGAATTGTAAATGATGTATATATTGTTTAGGAACAATAATCATGTAAAGCTACCAAGCGAATGGATGGTAGAAGTTAGTATTTTTGCTTCCTATCGCTAATGAAATGTGTATGTGGGATGACATATAAAGTTGGCAGAGGTTCACTCATAAAATCTGATGAATAATAATAAAGGGAAAATCATTGAGTCTTAACAGGTTAGTGAAGTTTTATGAAAATGATTGTAGAAATTTTATCACCCTCTTAGCTCTAGGTTCATATGCTGGGTTAAGGTCGGGGATTTTATAAGTATTTTTGGAAGTTGGGTGTTCTGGGTTCAAATCCTGGTCTCCCGAGTGATTTCACTACTCTTATGTACTCTACTGTAGCTAAAAGAAATGAGGTATCACAGAAGAATGAAAAAAATAGGAAAATTCATGAGAAATTGAAAGAACAGAGAAGATGAGAAAACTTAAAGTGTTCTTGAGGAAATCTATTGATTTCACCACTGAATCTTTGCTTTGACCGGTAAGGCCTTTAGAAACATTATTTTACACTATGAGAGCTACATTTCTATGGTTTCAGTTTTCTTATTAGAGGTGTTTGGTGTTATCTAGTTAGCCAGATTGCTATCTAAATTTCGAACCGATTATAGAATCGTGAAGAGGTAATAACCCTAAAGTTCATTTTGAACCGAATATGTTATGGTTTCATTGAGTTTTCATGGACTCTTGGGTTGGCCTAGGATTTTGGCCAAGAGGGATTTTTGGGGAAAAATAATGATTTAAGCTTGAATATGATGATATATAGTGTTTCATGATGATATTTGACTAGTTGGTAGTTTAAATTTCAAATTTTGCTTGTTGTTAGTTTGTGTGTTGGTTCGGCCAGAACTAGAATACAATGAGGGAGTATGATTTTGGTATTTTTGATGTCACCAATGGATTTTACATGAAAAATGGTGTGGAAATAGCCTTTGATATGATTTTGGGTGGTCTGGATTAAAGACTAATATTTGGAATTTAAGTTGCTTATGAAATAGCGCTACTAGAGTTGCGTTTTTGAATGACAGATTTCTTATGATGAAAATTTAAATGGTCAAACCTTGTCTGGTGATTTTGATATTTTTCAAGTTTCAAGTATACATAATACATTTTAAATTGATATATAATATGAGGAAATTGGATTAGTATATTAGGATTTATGAATTTTTGAAGTTAGATGTTTAAAGCTGGAATGACTCTGTGGCAATAAGGATTAAAAGGGAACTCTAGAATTCTATATTTAGAATTGGATGAAGGAAATATTTTTTCCTTCAAAACAGACTTAACGAGTTACACATAGGACTTTGAACCATTCTAATTGGTATTCGCTAGACAAAGTTATGAATTTTCAAAGTTTATTGAAAATTCCGATAACTTTTGGTTATTAGGCGGGAATGAAATATTTAAGGAAATTGATAATAAACTTAATGAAAAATATTCCTTCAAAATAAACTTAATGAGTGACACATAGGACTTTAAACCATCCTAATTGGAGTTTTTTAGACAAAGTTATGAATTTTCAAAGTTTATTGAAAATTCTGGCTGGTTTTGGTTATTAGGCCGAAATGAACTATTTAGGGCAATTGGTAATAAACTTAAACTTTAAGGGTAGGACTAAGCCCATAAAGATAGTGTTGACACATTGACACCTTATGAGACACAATACACTAGACTTAAAGATAACTAACATAAGTGTTATGAGTTGTTAAGAATTAGGACAACTATTAATTCGTTGTCCATAGATTCTAACTTATAGGATTTGACATTTTCCCGGGACGCCCAATAGACTGGGAACAAGAACCAAATTCGGTAAGGCTGCTAGGTAGTACCTTATCCCTTATATCATATGTGCTACTTTATGTCAAACCCCTCAATAATTCGACATTGAATATATTATCAACGCATAGTTTAGTGGGAATACAGAAATATCATAAACATACATATATAAAATTCTTGATTACATTACAGGAAATCCCCACATGGTTTGTACATAATAATTACAAATCCCAAAATACATAAAACGTCAGCAGATAACCAACAATAAATTCTTACACTTGATCGGAACCCTCATTTGCCGGTATCTACCTCTTTTCCCTTTGAGCCACTTCCTCGAACTAAATTAATTTTAATTTATAGAAAGGGTGAGATTCAAATGAATCCCAGTAGTAACATGTAATCAATCATATAAAATGTGATAAATAAACATGTAATACAGCAGAAACTAATGCTATGCACATGTCTATTTACCAATGTTTAGGATCAAAAGGACCATTTTGTCCGGATCAAAATGACAGTTTTGTCCCTACTTGCCACACAGTGATCACAATAATTCTGAAGCAGGCAATAGCCTGTCTGTACATGCCACACTACCTCAGCTGGGTCTCACTAGCCTCATGGTACTTGTGCTTTTTCCCATGGGGTGGTACTTGTGATTTTCGTACATCACAGCGAGGACTTATATCAACTACCTAAACTGGGTCCTATACTGGCCTGTTGGTACTTATGCTTTTCCCAAATAGGGTGGTACTTGTGCTTTTCCCACACCACAACTTTAGAAATTATATCATATGTAATTCACATAATAGAACATATCAACACAATGTATATAAATATTCTCATAATGTATGAGAGATAGAGTTACAACCTGGAATCCTTTCTAATTGTCTAGCTTTCGGTCTAGTAATTCCTTATCTGGCTCAGGTAAATATCAAATCCTAAAATTCTAAATTTACAATAAATAAGTTATTACTCATTCATGCTTTCTTCCTAAACTCATATGGATGGTTATCAATACCCAAAAACGCATAATTACCAAAATTCCCCTAGGGAATCCACTCTAATTCCCTTTATACCTAGTATAATTATACTTTTCCAAATATTATGACTTGGACTGTTCCTACACAATTTCTCATGTAGAATCCATTTTTGACCTCATTTTTACCAAAATCATACTACATTTCCAGAATTACCCTTGACAACCATAAAGTTAGGGTTTCAAGGGTAAAATTGTCATTTCACACCCTAAAGCCTCCATACTCCATTTTTCACATGTTCCCTTCACAATTTTTCATTCTAAACACAATGGAATAATCAAATCCAACAAATTCTATCCCAAACAGCTAGAAATGCCCTGGCTGAAAGTTTTGGGAAATTTGAGTTTTCTTGATTTCATTCAACAAAACACATTCTTTTCACTTCTAATCACTCATTTAATCACTTAAACAACTTTTGAACATGATTAATGAAAAATTGGACAGAACCTTCCCTTAGGGTTTATGCATCCCAAATCACAAATTCAAGACAAACCAAGCCAATAACCATTACAAACTACCACAACCATCATAAAACAATAAGAGGAATCAAGTTTTCAAGCTTACCTTGATTCTTCCTCTTTCTCTCACTAAAACCGTTCCCTTGCTCCTTTCTTTTCCCTTGATTTTATTCTTTATGTACATATTTTTGAGAGGAAAATAAGAATTAGAGAAGGTTTTCAAGAATTTAGTGACAAGAACACACAAATTTTGCTACCAACTTACTTTGTTTGGCTTCTTGAATTCCCTAGCTCTCTCTTTTTGCTCTTGTCTTCTTAAAGCTCTCTCTCTCTTTATTATATTGGCTGAAATATGGCCATTTGGAAGAGGAAAATAGCCTCTTATAATTTCTCTTCCACCTCCTTATAATTAATATTATTTTAATGGCAAATTGTTACACTTGGCAATTTTTCATGTCTTCCTTTTTCAATATGGCAAGACAAGCTTTCACATGGCATGCAAGGTATCCCAACCATTTTTTTCTTGCTTCTTCCTATCTTGGCCAACCTTAAGCATAATAAAAGGGAAAATATCAGCTTTTATTTTTATTATCCAAATGACTATTTTACCCTTACATTTTCTTCAATTTTTGTACTAAGTGTTGTTTTCCTTCTTCCCTTCTTTTTTTGGCCGCAATTTATACCATATTTTGGGGCAAAAATTGTGCTCTTTCATTCTTAATTTGGGGCTGAAATATTAGGCCTTTGTGAAAAAAAAATTGTGCTTTATGTCTTCCTTAGCCAAAATTGCATGTAATCACTATTTCCAACATTTTGGCTATTTCAAGTGCACCAAAATTCACTATTTTATTCCATTTAGTATAATCAAGTATACAAGGATTTTTGTGTGAATAAAATTTGGGATATTACAGCTCTTCCCCTGTCAATAAAATTTCATCTTCAAAATTTATTACACTAACATATTCACAAATTCTGGGTAATGTCTTTGCATATCTTCTTCCATTTCCAAAGTGGCCTCCCTAGGAGATAATCCTTTCCAAACTATTTTCACGAATGGGATACTCATGTGCCTGAGTTGTTTCTCATGTCGATCAATGATTCGATCAAGTTCAACTTCATATGTAAGATCATCTTGTATATCTACATCTTCATATTCGATTACATGTTTTGAATCAAGTTGATACTTTCTTAATTGTGAGACATGGAAGGCATCATGTAATCTTTTCAAATTTGGGGGTAAAGCTTTTTGGTTAGCTACTGGCCCAATCGTTGATAATATTTCAATGGACCAAAGTACCTAGGGCTTAATTTCTTCACTTTTAATGCCCTACCGATTCTAGTGACAGGTGAAACCTTCAAAAATATGTGATCTTTGACTGCAAATTCTAGAGGTTTCTGCCTCTTATCGGCATAACTTTTCTGCCTACTCTAAGTAGGTAACAACCTCTGTTTGATCAACTTAATCTACTCTATTATTTGATCAACTATTTATGGTCCATCACTATTGCAAAAAACACTTTTTAGACCAGTTAAAAAAGATATTTTAGACCGGTTTTGGAAACGGTCTTGATACAGCCGGTTGGTTAAAAAACCGGTCTAAAAGTCATAACTTTTAAGACCGGTTGTGATCACAACGGGTCTTAAAAGTTTGACAATAACACTGTAAACTATAGAAGACAACCTTTAAGACCGGTTTTATTGACAACCGGTCTTAAAAATATGATTTTTTATTGTTATTTTTGGTTTCAACCTTGCCCAGGCCAGTAAGCCATTTAACGGCAATCCTCTTTCCACACAAGCAACAACAAATATATATTAACAATCAGAAGCAATGGCAGTAGCATTACTACACCTACATTTCACAGAAGCAACATTATCAATAAAAATCATTCCAAATCAATACATTCAATTCCAATGACAACTGATAACACATTATCAACTTATTCAATTTTCAGCAACAATATCAACAATTTATCATCATCAGGCATTTTGAAACACAATGAAGCACAATTTAACAATGATAGAAGGAAAATCTCAACATTGTGCACTTTCAATCCCAAAACTTCTAAGGAAAAGAGGGAGAAAAAAAATTTCTCATATATGCAAAAAATTCCTAAGCTTTACAGAAAAGTGGAAGAAAATATACAATAAAATAGTGATCCCATGACTGTATCAGCAACCGTAACTAGTATCACCAATATCCCATAAATTATCCTAAGCAGAGATATAAGCCAAGTTAGATATGAAAACCATAAGTATTATTAGAACAACATTGGATTAAAAAACTTACTAATCTTGTAAAAGCTCATAGATGAATTCAGCACAATAGTTGCGGATGAAATCAATAAATTCTTCAGAAAAGGGATCAGCAAAATCAAACATCTGTACGTGTAACACAAGCCAAACAAAACATTAACTTATTAACTTAAAAACAATAAAGTAATACAAAATTTTTGAAATATACATTTATTACCTCTTTTGTAAAATCAGTCGTGCCTAGGCTGATAATAATGTAAATTTACCTCAAAATATGAAGACCACATAAGTTGCACCCTGGTGGTTGCTTACGGCTCTGAAAAAGAACATGACATCATCAAAGCATAGCTTATGGAACACATCTTAAAGAAAACAAATATGTACTAACCTTTGGCGTGATCCATGTAAAGTCTTTTAAGTCACGAACATGCTTACCACACTTAGCGTGTAGGAATGTTCTCATAGCCCTATCAACAAAATCACAAAGATTACTTATCCTACACACAAAATTTGCACACAAAAGGTAATAAAGCAAGAAAAATTACGATTTCACGATCTTCTTCAAGTCACTTCCCGGTTTCAAGTGGAGGGAGCATATATAGAAGGATGATTGTGTAACTAGCCTTACACAGAAGAACCAATTGCCAATGATCCCTTTAAAAAAAAGAGATGAATGTTAAGAAAATATAAAGATTTATATGTGTTTTGAAATATAAATTTGTTTCTTACCTATGCACATAAGGAACCAAGAAATAGTCAGTTTCTGTTTCACTGAGCCTCTCTGATAAGTATCTATGTCTGATGGCAGAAGTGGTCCCTTTCTCTTGGGCTTGATGAGGGCATATGAATCCAAATTTATCACTTTGCCCAAAGGTAACCAACCTATGATTCATGTACCTACAATAACACAAGCACACAAATCAAAGTTAAACAGCGTAATTTTTTAAATATTTACTCCAAATTGAAGAAGATACTTACATTAAAAATAGTTGGACAATCCCAATCGTAAGATATTGTCTAGGAGCGACCAGGGATATTAAATCTTCCCAATCAATATAGCATATCGCCCCTGACTTCCCAACAGCTAAATCTGTAGGCCAACCTCTTGGTAGGAAGGATGTATGATATGCTATCAGAATCAATTGTTGCATGACATTCAATGGAGGCTGTGAAACTTCATGAGGGAAGGGAGCTGGACTTGGGGCTCTGACCGGGGATTCCGTAGCTAGAACAGAAACAAGGTTTTTCGGCCATGATATGAAAGTACCCAGGATATCGCTCACAATCTTGAACTCCTCAGAAGGGATAGGGATAGGTGCGTCTGCGATGATAACCTCTTCAGCTGACACCCTGACTTGATCATCTGTCATTTGCTAGTGGTGAACAGTTGATCCCAAGTTATGCACACTCCCTCGTGAAACTAACCATCTAAGAGGATCCTCAAAAAAGATGTCACAAGGCTTATCAATTTCTTTTCTAGGACCCTCTGATGACTGCCCAATATTGCAACAACTCCCTTTAGTGCTCTACTTTTTAGGATCTAGCGAATGTGCCTGGGGAGCACTGGTATCTTGTCTAGTGCTGACCATGGCATACACTTCCTCCTTCATCTTGCTTAACCGGGCATCCAATAGTGCATCAAATGATGCTTTTGCCTCAGCCCTTGCTTCCGGCCTCGCAGTGGCCAACATACGCTCTAATTCGTCTCTCGTCACCACATTTGAGGAATAGTGTGAGGGGCTCCAAAGTAATCCTTTATGCCCACCCCTTCTCCAACTCCCCTGACACGGCCTGGATGCTCACATTTTCCAGTAGCAACTATGAGGATATCATCCCTCTCCTCCACCTTAAAGGATCCCTCGGCTTTCTTTTTTTGAAGTTCCTTCTGTGAGATATACAGAGAAGACATAAGAGTAATGAAACATGTTTACTAAATAGTTAATAATAATAATGATACTTACAATATTTTCATCGACTATACGAGACTGTTCACTCGTATATGACCCACTACTCTTTCAGCGAGCATGCAGCCACAATTCTTCGTGTTGTAGTAGAGATGGTGGAGAAAGAAGAATAGAAGGATTGGATTGAGATGCTTCCTCCAATCTCTTCCGTTTGGCCGCTAACAAGTCCTTTCCGGCCTTTACATATCCCCCACAAGACATTGTATGGTGGCAATCATTCTTCCTACCACTCTCTTGTGCTTTTTGCCTTCTTTCCTGCGAATAAGAAATTGGAACAAAAAAAGGTTACAATCAGTATAGACGATTGATAAGAAAATAAAATACAAAATAAGTTAACTCACCAAAACCTCTGGAGTAGCCCGAAGCCTAAAAAACTCTTTCCAGGTGGCTTCATCGATATATGAATACTTGCTACACGAAGTAGGATGAGGCTTACTAGTTTCCACCTCGATATGCACGTAATTGTTGGCAAGATTCATCTTGAACTTCCTCCAGCGCTCACAACAATACGTCATAGTCTTGTTGTACAAGCCTTCACTCTGAGGGACGTTGTAGGTGAGCTGTTATGCATGCGTTAACACAGTTAGTGACAAATTTGTGACAAATTTGATAATTATAACATGCAGAAGATAACTTTATACCTAAATAGTATCCCAAATATGCTGCTTCACTTTTTTGTCGACATTTCTCCACTCCTCTATGAAGATACTAGGCATATTGCGTGCTAGGAGGCTGACGAAACTCCTATATCAGCTTGCATTAGGCCCGATTGGTTTCTAATATTGATCAAACTCAATTGGTATCTTTTTCACCATACGGACTGGTTACTTGGCTCACTTTGATAATGGCTCTGATTAATACTTGGTGGCTCGATTTGATGAGCACTAGGTGACTCCTAAGCCTCCTCACTAGGACGCCTTAGATCCGTCATTGTCCTGTTAAGACAAATCGTTAAGTTAGTAAGCTATAAAATAACTGTATATATAATCTGGATATAACTCATAATGATAATTACTTTAGATAGATAGCTAACTTTTAAAGTAGATTTATAAAGAGATATTCTCCCATATCCCTTCACGATGATCATTTCTTGTGCCGTGTTCATTATCTGTTTCATCTTCTTCGTTCAATTCAGGAAGACCCCTGGAAAAAGGAGTCTCGAGAAGATCGTAATTTGAGCGACTTTCCTCATCAATATCAAAGACCCTTTTTCCTTGGAGAGCTACAGACCATATTTTATTTGCCTGATCGGTAATATAGAACACTTGTTTCACCTGATCTGCCATAATGAAAGGTTCATCTCTAAAACTTCTACTGTTCAGATCTACTAATGAAAATCCTAACTGATCAATCTTCACACCATTATTGACATCAACCCACTTGCATTTGAAAATGGGAAATTTAATTTTAACATAGTCAACCACTAAAATCTCCTCAATAACCCCATAATAAGGTATGGCTGCCAATTTAGGGTTCTTATATTTTGAACTAGAGAAGTGCATAGATTCAGCCACTAACATAACACCACTGTTCTGGACAGTGGTCTTATCATCCAGGGACTTTGTGTAAAAGGTATAATCATTGATCACAAATGAAGTCCAACTTATGACATCAACCTCAGGACTACGTGCTAGCCATTTAATTGTATCATAAACAAATTCTTCTCCCTCAACCTTATGTTTGAACCAGTGTGCAAAAGTTCTTATATGCTCCCTAATTAACCTTTGTTAAGTCATTTGACTGATTGCTTTCCGTACAATTTCTTTATGAGCATTCATGTAATCTTGAACTGCATCAACATTATTCAAGATGTACAAGTGGACTTGTTGTAATTCATCAGGATCCACATTCTTTACTGTAGCCCCGCGTCTACCCCTTTTCATCATTATGGCGTTTAGAAAGGCCGATATGTCCTACATTTGACAAATAATGTTGACAAAATTCCATGGCTTCTTTAGAAATATATTTCTGAACAATAGATGCTTCAGGCCTATTAGGGTTCTTCAGATACCCTTTTAGGATTTTTATAGTTCTTTCAATTGGGTACATCCACCGGAAATAGATAGGGCCACAAAACTTTATCTCCCTTACTAGGTGAACAATTAGATGTACCATGATGTCAAAAAAAGAAGGAAGAAAAAGCTTTTCAAGCTGGCACAAGATCAGGTATCCTTCATTTTCCAATTCATCTAATCTTTTCGTCTCAATGACTTTACTATAAATTGCATTGAAGAAGAAATAAAGTCTAGTCAATATATGTTGAAGATCATATTCGACAATGCCTCGAATAGCTACTGGGAGTAGTTGTTGCATTAATACATGACAATCATGAGATTTTAGCCCAACTAACTTCAAGTCTTTTATCGACACAAGCTTCTTAAAATTTGAGGAATACCCTGACGAAACTTTGATTCCATGTAAGCACTCACAAAAAACTTCTTTTCTCATCCTTGGACAAAGTATGACAAGTTGGAGGACAAAAGGTTCTCTTACCATATGGTCTCGGATGCAAGTCTTCTCGTATTCCCATTTCTTGCAAATCTAATCTTGCCTTCACGCCATCCTTAGAACTACCTTGTATGTTGAGCAGTGTCCCAACAATACTATCACATATGTTTTTCTCCACATGCATGAAGTCAATACAGCGTCTCACATGAAGATTGTGCCAATATGGAAGATTGAAGAAGACCGACCTCTTTTTCCATATATTTTTCTCATTTCTACTCTTTGTAGCCTTACCGAAGATAACATTGATATTTTGTACCTTTTCATAAACTTTCTCCCCAGTCAATGCCTCCGAAGTATCTTCAAACTCTTGGCCACCAAAAATGGCTTTCTTTAATCTACGATATGGGTGGCCCCGTCTAAGGAATCTTCTATGGCCAAGATAAACGGTATTTCTTCCATGTTAAAGTTGATGGTAGCATGTGCCTTCTTTACAAATCGAACATGATTTGTGTCCTTTAACGCTATATCCTGACAAGTTTCCATATGCAGGGAAGTCATTTATAGTACAAAAGATCATGGCTCGCATTTTAAAAATATCTTTCTTGTTCGCGTAAAAAACATCGACACCTTTATCCCACAACTCTTTCAAGCCTTCAATCAAGGGTTCTAGGTAAACATCTATGTCATTTCCGAGTTGTTTTTGTCCCAAAATCAACATAGATAACATGATGTGTTTTCATTTCATGCATAACAAAGGAGATAAGTTGTAAATTACCAACAGAACAGGCCATGAACTATGTATACTGCTTAGGATACCATAAGGATTCATACTATCCGTGCTAAGCCCAAGGCTAAGGTTCCTAGGTTCTTCGCCAAAGGTAGGAAATAATTGATCAATTTTCTTTCATTGAGAAGAATCAGCCGGATGTCGAAGCTTTCCATCAGAAATCCTCTCATCCGTATGCCATCTCAAATTTTTGGCATCAATTTCATTAGCAAACAGGCGTTTGAACCTCGGTATGATTAGAAGATACCACAACACTTTTGTAGGGGTCTTATTTGATTTGTACCTGGGGGTTTCACATATCGGACACTGTTGCTTCTCTTTATGCTCTTTTCTGTACAATATGCAATCATTAGGGCATGTATAGATCTTTTTATACTTCATCTTTAGTGGACACAATATTTTCTTAGCATCATATTATCGGCAAGGCAACACGTTATTATCTAGAAGCATGTCCTTAAAGGCCTCAGGTGTTTCTGAATAACTCTTATCGCTCCATCCATGTCGTGCTTTCAAACTTACCAATTTCAATACTGCTTTCAACAATTGGTATTTTGTGCACCTTGGGTACAACGGCTTCTCAGCATCATTGCACATATTACTGTATGCATGTAATTGCTTAAAATCCTCTTCTCCGACATCATGAACAATATCCTCTATTCGATCATCTAGATCAGTGTCATTATCATCAAAAGCTACTCCCCCTTGTTGAGCTGCGCTTGGAATTTCTAATTCTTCACCATGTCATACCCATACTATATATATATCTGCAGCATTTAGTCGCTTCTCATTCAAACATTGTACAAATAGAAACATCCCACTATCATTACAGGAATTTCTTCTAGCAAATTCCAAAAAATCCCTCACCCCATTATCATATTCAACACTAGTCCATTTAGCGTTTACCCAACTACGATCCATATATTTCAACACCTTTTTTTCCTTCTCTTCTGTATATTTTTTCCCCTGGAAAAGGTAGGAGTATGATGAGAGTACGAAATCATTACACTCATCAAGTTACCTAGTTTAATAGAATTCTTCGTCAAATGTAATTACAGTCTGTTCCATTTTCTTCAAGTAATTTTTTCCCTTTCACAGAGTTCTTATTTCTATTCAAGGGACCACTACAATTATATATGATTTTGAAGACATAAATAATGAAATTGATAGACTCAAGAAAGAAAATGATTCAACAGATTAAACAGGTTCATAACATCTTCAAGGGATCACTTCAACATATTCAACAGAACGAAATTGATAAACAGCCCAATTATATCTTCAACAAATTCAACAAGAAGAAATTGATATGAAAAATGTGAAAGGTCAAGCACTTCTGATTGAACAAATTCATAAAATCCAAATCCATAAATCACAGACCAGATCATCAAAGAATTAACTGAGATAGAGGAGACATTACTCTTACCTGGAGGTGGTGACATTCGATTGTGGCTTGAGGAGCAGGAGGAGCGGCTGTTGCAGTGGCTGGAGAACACAGACGAGATGACGGTGAAAAGACAACACACAGTCAGAGATTCCGTGGCAACGGGTGCAATGATCAGAAGGCAGGAGGATTTTAGGTCAAAAAATAGAGAAGGAGGAGGAGGCGGCGGTAGCGGTGGCTAGAGTAGAGGGCGGAGAAAATGGTGGAATATGATCGGAGAAGAAGGTGCAGAGCTGAGATGAAGCTTTCACGGGAATAGAAATGACGGGGAGGGAAACAAAATTGAGGGGGATTAGGTTTGAATTTTCAGACTTTTAAGATCGGTTATCCAAATAACAGGTCTTAAAATTACTTTTAAGACCGGTTATCCTAATAATCGGTCTTAAAAACAGATCGGATTTTTTATTATTTTCTCAGTTAATTTTTAGACCAGTTCTAAATGATGACCGGTCTAAAAAATGGTACATTTTAGACCGATTTTTATTTTAACCGGTCTAAAAAATAAAAAAATATTTTCTCTTTAAATAATTTTTATTTCTGTTATTTTTAAGATCGGTTATTTAAATAACCGGTCTAAATAATTTTTTTAAGACATGTTTTTTAAAAAACCTTTCTTAGAAGTTTCTCTTAATTACAAAATTGCCACCGCATTTTTCTTTTAGACCTTTCCCGCGAAAATCGGTCTAAATGTAGCGATCTAAATATACTTTTTTGTACTAGTGCATATATCTTTCTCTTAGATAGTTCTTCCCAATAAAAGGGAGATTGACATTTCCTTCCATACAACACTTCATATGGAGCCATTTGAATGCTCGAGTGATAACTATTTCTTTACGCAAACTCTACAAGAGGAAGGAATCGATCTCAACTTCCTTTGAAATCCAATACACACTCCCTCAACATATCCTCTAGCGTCTATATTGTTCTTTTTATTTGTCCATCTGTCTAAGGATGATAAGATGTATTGAATTTGATTTTGATACCCAAAGCCTTGTGTAATGATTTCCAAAACTTGGAAGTAAACCAAGAATCTCGATTAGAAATTATATTCTTTGGCATACCATGCAATAGTACAATCTTCTTGATATATATGTCTGCTAACTTATCAGGACATTAGTTAATACTAATTGGCACTTATCATCATTTTATTCTATTTAGTATAATCAAGTATATAAGGATTTTTTGTGAATAAAATTTAGGATATTACACTATATGCATTTCCTATCATTTGCTTATATGCGAGACCGTCAGTCCTTAGGTGGTAAGACCCATAAGTACAAGTTGTATTGGGAGTTATCAACGGCATCTTAAGCCAGTAGGCTTGAGGCAGAAAGCTCGTAAGTATACCTTGTATGGGGCAGAGGCCCTGGGCTGCCAGATTGAGATTGTCAAGAGCTATAGTTTTATGATAACAAACCAGTTAGGCCTTTTATTTGTTGCATACTATAAGTGTTTTGTTTTATGATTTGTTTTACATGCTTAGCATTCTACATATCCTATGAGTTGTTTATACTACTAGGATTCTTTTGAATCTCACTCTTTCCAACCAATAATCTACAGCAAAGGTTAGCAGCTCCACGAGTAAGAAGGTAACAATTGTAAGATATGATTAGTTTTGATGATGACAAATGTAGATGTCAAATATTAAGAGCAAGAAGTTTGCATAATATGCTTCTCTAATACATTGACTAACTACTATATTTAATATTATATATCTTGTAGATTAGTCAAGCAATGGAAGAAAAAATTGAGGAATGAAGAACTTGCAAGAATTAATGAAAAACATCAAGATTCAATTTCAACGGCACTGTAGCAGTTAACACTGTAGCATACGGTTACTGTAGCGTATGGAACTGTAGCATACTGTAGCGCATCTGGCACTCGAGTGATTCTCATGTTTCAGAATATCACTGCCAATGAATTAGATGTTAACTCGAGTGATCCATTGTTCTCATGAGAATACCTTTTAGAAACTTGACAGAAACAAGGATATCACTCGAATGTTCTCGTTGTACACTCAAGTGATGATAATCACTGCCAGTGAAATTTATAATCACCGAGTGATGTTTAAACAAAATTCTAACGGCTCTTTCTGTTAGTGTTTTACAGGTGTCATCTACTACCGATCACATGGCAACCGTCGGACCAACATTCAATGACAACGAATCATGGGCAACTTCAATATTCAACAGATAGTAGAGTATACGACAACGACTAAATACACGAGTAAACAGAAATGATGAAGTAACGAGAACCCAACTGCCAACATGCTGCTGTCTAGAATCTTCGTCTCTCACATACTCTCTGTTAATATCTGTTTTCCTTATCATGTATAATTGAGAGTGAAATTATTTGTATTGTACTTCAGTGAGAATCATATCCACTATGTGAGAGAGCTTGTAAACACTTCATTTGTATTTTAGAAGTGATCGCAAGGTAGAGGTAACTTGAGAGGATTGATCAACTTATGGGGGAAGTTGTAGAGTGAATTGTCAGAGACTTTCTGTGCGTAAGACTTACAAGGTGCAAGCAGTAGATAACATTGCTGCTCGTAAGACTTACAGTGGTGTAAGTAGGAGAGAATGTTGCTACTCATAAGACTTGCACAGCTAAGCAGGAGAGAATGGTCTTTGGGATTGCTTTGCTCGACTTGCCGTAAGAGAGAGTAACCTTACAGTGTGTAAGGAGGAGTACTTTGTAAGAGATTTGTCGATGCTTTTCTTGTGCCCGGTTAAACAAGAAGATAATGGATTGCAAATCTCAGGAGAGGCTTGGGGACTGGAGGTAGGTCATCGTGGATTGGATCGAAACAAGATAAATCACAGTTTGCACATTCTCTTCTCTAAGCTTTTATATTTCCAGCATAAACGATTTACATAATTGCTTGTGAGTTTATACTTCCATATATACTGAGTTAACAATCTACGAAAAGATTTTAAAAGATTATACTTTCTTATCATACACCCAGTTAACCCCCCTCTTGGGTGTTAGCCAGGTCTAACTTTTGGTATCAGAGCTAGACTCTTGTTTAAAGGACTTAACCATCTCAAGAGTTATAATGGTTGATTTAGGGTGTTTTGTACTTTCAGAAGGTTTTGATTATACAATCCCTCCTCTTTTGAAAAATATTGATTTTTGGTTTTGGAAAGCTAGAATGACAAGTTTTATAAAAGCATTTGATTATGATATGTGGAGTGTTATTACAAATGTTTTTGATTTCAAACCAAGAAAGGAAAATGTTTTCGTTAAATTTTAGAGTAATGAAGTTTTTGTATAGTACTGTGACAGAAAACGATTTTGAGAAAATCAAGTTTTGCTCTAATGCTAAAGATATTTAGGATACCCTTAATTCTATATATACTTCTAACGAGCATTTTGAAGTTGAGAGTGTAGACAATTCACTTGGAACTATTAGCTGCATATCCAGAATCAGTGAACAAATGGAAGTTGAGAATGAAGAAGGAATTATAAAGTACTTCCATGATGCAGTTAACACAAAAGAAAAAGAAGAAGAGGATTCCCAAACGAAGCTCATTACAGACGACCATGAAAAATCACTCTCTGGAGTTCAAGATAGACTTAAGGTAAAAAGTTCCAATTCTTCTTGTGATTTTCATAAAACTAATTTTCTAAATTTTCATAAATTTGTTTTCCAACCAATTCTTGATTCTATTGAGAAAAATAAAAATATTTTCAATCATGCTGGAAATATTTATGTGAAAGAATGTAGGCAAACTGTATATTCAAGATTGTCATCCCTCAAACTATACAATAATTGCACACAACCTCATAATGTATATCTTCACACAATTTGCAATTATCGTGGTAAATGCAGTCATATTTCTCACACATGCCATGTTAGAAGAAATCCTAATATGATAAATAAATATGTTTGGGTTCCGAAAGGACATATAAAGTCAAATACTAACAATCAAGGACCCAAGTATATGTGGGTACCAAAATGTCCATCTAGTACCTTGTGTATGCAGGATGATTCAAAAAGAAATGGATATAAGAGTACAAAGAAGATGAAGAAGAAGCTAAGAAGTTCTTATGCACCAACTAATAAGATTGTATCATTACAAAAAAGAACTCTCGGAGCATCCATTGCTAGAAATACAAAGTATAATCATGAAAAGAAGTGATGGACAAAAGAAGTATGTTCCACCTCAAGGAAGAGCTATCGTAATGTACCACTCAACTACCTTGAAGAGAACAAGAAGAGGAGGATCTCTCATACACAAAGAAAAATACTCTCGAAGTCTACATCATATGAGAGAGTGTTGCATAACTCTAAAGCCAAATACGCAAAAATAGAACTCAAAAGAAAGATGCATTGGGTGAGCCAAGGTAATCCTCCAAACACCTAAGGTAAACATAAAAAATGGTAAAAACTCCTACATTGTTATCTTTACTATCTATTGATATTTATACCTATCACCTTAGGAATGAGCATTGTAAACTATCTTAGAAATATGTTTTTAAATCCTTTGAAAAATTCATCTTGTAAACTTATCTACATAAGAATTGCAATATTCAATAGTCTAGTTCTTTATGCATACACACAGGTTTTTAAAAGCTCTTTTTATGTATAAAGTTATGATTAATTCATTATGCTCAATTTCTTCGAATTGGCTATAGTCTTAGAGCATGCGAATTATGACTCCTACAAATTAACCGTAAGTGGATCCAAGTAAAAATGGATACCGAAGGAAGAAAAAGGGTTATATGGCTTTGTAGGAAGAAAAAAAGGAATATTATGCTTTCGGTCATTAAAGCAGGGACATACAGAGGATACATGAACTCTTAGCGAAAACTTGAGTTCATAAAGAGTTCAGGAAGGAACTCAAGTTCCAGAGGTAAAACTTGAGTTCATATTGTGAGATTTTCAGTGGGAAAACGAGTACAAGAGAACATGCAGAAAAGCTTGATTCATGTTCATGGATTACTCAAGTGATCTTGGAGGACTTGAGTACAAAGATACAAGGATATGGAAACTAACTTGGGTGTCTACGAGTTACACTCAAGCCAAGTACACTGTATCAGTATGTGAACCTTTCTGCGGAACTTACGTGTCGTGACTTAATATCAGAAAGTTCAAAAACTCAACCCACGCACTCACTGGTTCTTCCTAACTCAATTTGAGTGGTAAATACTTGCTCATTATTATATACCATTAGCAATCAATCATTTATGGTTTTCAAAATGTTTCGGATTACTTAATGGACCAAAAGTAAAATTGTGCATAATCTTTCTGTGTATTTGAGTTTTGAAATGCACAATCCATAAATGTATTTTGGTTTCAATTTATCATGTTTTATAAAAGTGCATACACATGTTTTTGAAAAAATTCATACTCTGTTAACATTCAAATCACTTTCAAAAAATGGAAGTTAATGTTTTTGTATATTGATTGTCAAAAATGCTTCAAACCTATTCACCAGGGTATTTCCCCATCTTTGACATATTGATCATTGATCTTAAATGTGTTATCCAATACTTAAACTCCTTAGCCTTTATTTTCCAATATGTTAGACTTCATGTCGAATAAGTTAGGCATATATATGAGTTTCAAGTTTATGTTCTAGAAAAGAATTGAATTCATGAAAAGCCTTGTTCCTGATGCATAAATCTTTATTGGTTGAGTTGTTTCAAGCATTATAGATGTTTATTAATGGATTGAATAAATGCTAATGCATTAACCATTATAGTAGAATAACATATTAGGATGATATTTTTTAACTTTGGTCATTTGGACTAATGAGTATGTGTTTCATCATTTATAAATTCTTATACTCATTTTGTTACTCAATTACATCAACATTTGCCTTCATCCATATTTGAGTAACTAGAGCCTTGTATTAAAATTCTTACCATGAATGCTCATATGTTTCATGACACAATTCTAAAAGGTAAGATTTTCTCTTAGTCAATAGCAAAGTCATTGTACTCATATATGTCTATTGAGTTAATTCTTTTGGCCAATTCATTTTCCATATGACTTTTGCTCTTGGAAAGATTCTCAAACATGTTGTCTTAATTGTTCTTTAAGAATGAAGCTTTTTAGTACATGTATACAATTAAACTATTGACTTCCACCTTTTTTAGCATGAGGATTAATATTTAACAAATTTCATAAATGAGTTTTCATGCATTTAAAATCTTAATGTCATAATGCATATTCATGATTCAAAAGAACATGTGAGATTTTAAAACAATTTGCATATTTTCATTCATGATTTATAATTTCATAAAAGTTGGTCATCATAGATTCATTTTCTACTCTTTTGAACCAACTTACTTAGATTGCATGAAAATCTTATCAATGACATATTTTCTATATAAAGTATATTTACAGTTGTCATTGATCATTGGAAAATATCATTCTTAATTGATATCAGTTGCTCATTACCCTTTATGATTCAATTGCATAAATTTACTTATTGGGTAAAATTATACTTTAATCATTGTTAGTTAATGATACCCTTAGCTCCACTATCATATGATTTAATTGTATAAGAGCATAAGAGTTGTTATATCTAATATTGTGGACCCAAGAGAAGTTGGGTGCCAAAAGAGTATATATATACACTTTTGCAGGAGTTGACTAAAATGCTCTACTTATGGATGTAAAGATCATAGGACAATAAAGTAGGCATGACTAGCAGTATTGCAGTAGAAGCTAAAAGAAGAATCTATGATACAAGATGTATCAAATTTGATAAAATGAGGCGGCTGTGAAGCAGAACTTCAAAGTTCTATTTAAGATGATGAATCCGACTCTTCAAATAAGGGAGCTATGTGCAAACCAGAATTTCCAAATAGTGCTTGACAAAAGGCGTATGCTAAGAAGATAAATGAATATGAAGTCTTTCTCCAAGCTCATCTTGTTGTTTCTACTCTTAAGTATTCCATAGAAATCACACCCTCAAATTTCTTAGTACTGATCAAGTCACCAGACGATGATTAGCAACGGTGCATCAATAAGAGGATCATAACTCAAATAATTACGACATTACTTGAGTGAGGTATTGTATTATTTTCTCTGAGTACGGGCTTTAAGGACATATTCATCCTATAATTCTACTATCCTATATGGATAGTCGTTGATGTAGACAGGTCCTTTAAATTCTTTGACTTGAATGATATTATAGTATAGCTGTTAAAATCATTGAACAACATCATCATTTTCAAAATTTGATTTCTCATTAAATCTTTGACTTTCACACTCAAAATTTTCAATAGTTTTTCAAATCCATAAGAGTTAGGGTCATTGCACCACGTAAACTTGCACATCGAGTCTTAGTACCTCAGGCCTTTGCCCATTACAATATGATGAATTCTCATAAATTCTTACTGCCCAGGGTCACTGCCCCATGCTTAACACACATCGAGTCTTATTACCTCAGCCATTGCCCATCACAAATCCATATATTCATGAAATGAATATACTCGATGATAAAAACATACATACAGAACAGTCATAATATATGAGAGAAAGAGTTACTGATAGAATTCATATTTTGATGATAACCAATAATAATGAATTGTTTTGAAAAATATTGATCAATCTTATTCAAAGACATTAGGTTACATTGGTTATTAAATGCATACATTGGTTGTTGAATGCGTTACACAAAATCACAACTTCATGTTCTGGAAAATGCTGATACACTCGAGTCTGGCAAGGGAACTTGAGTTCTAAATGAATATGAACTCAAGTTTGGAAGATACACTCGATTCTGGTAAGCATATTTCAGTGTAACTATTATGAGTTTTTTCTAACACTCGAGTTGTGTTCATTGCAGGAAGTGATCTTAGATATATACACTCGAGTTCTGAAGTTACACTCGAGTTTTAGCATGAAATGAATTCGAGTCCTGGAAGTTTTGCATTGATAGTTTCTGCCCAAGAGTTGGGTGTTATAAAGATAATGCAAGAGAACTCGAGTTCTATATGTTGCGCTCGAGTTTTGGGCTGAATTGCACTTGAGTTTGGATGTTGACTTTCACTAGTTTATTCTAGAGATTGACTCAAAAACTAGCAGAATGAGGAGAACTCGAGTTTGAGTGTCCCACTTGAGTTTTGGTAAGAAATGCACTCGAGTCTAAAACTTAACTTCCGCAAATTCTCAATTAGAAATATGGTCAGAATGTTGGAGTTATTGGAGAACTCAAGTTTGGATGTTGAACTCGAGTTATGGGCATAAAATAACTTGAGTTTGATTATGCACTTCCGTGAGTTTTATCGAGAGAATTAATCTGAATCAGTCAAGAGCTAGAAAACTCGAGTTTGAGTTTCAAAATTCAAGTTCTGGAGTCATTAATACTTGAGTCCAAAAATGCATTCTAGCAAGTTTCAACCATAAAGCTATGGAGAAAACTTGAATTAAAAGGGAGAACTCGAGTTCTGGGGACTTTTGCACTCGAGTATGAAAGTGAACTCTCACGAGTTCTTGGCAGAAACAACCTGGAGATATGGTAACAACACTGTGAACTCATTTTTCATAGGGAGAACTCGAGTTTGCTAGTAATGGAAGCAGAACGAATTGCAGAGATCAATCCGAATATGATTAAATATTATCTAATCATTATGTTTACACTTGTTGCTATACTTAAAACATCTATTAACATTTGTTCCAAGTGTGAAACAGGTTATTAACACTCGAATTGCAAATATGTTAAATGAGTCAAATATGGCAGACATCATGATATGGGCTAGCTGTCACCGAATATGGGCCAACAAACTACTACAGGTAACTGACGAACACTATGATAGCTTGTCTAAAGATTCAAACAAAAACATCTTGTTCCTTAATAGATGCTCTGAAATGTCTATCTCTAGTTCAACTATATATACAAAGATTCAAAGATGAACGAAAAGAGAGAGCAACACATACGAAAATAATTAAGAGTTTTACACAAGTCTTTGATTTCATATTTTCTCTATATTCATATTGTACTTTAGTGTTCATCATATCTACTCTATGAGAGAGTTTTGTAAACATCTTTAGTGTATTTTTTCATCTCAAGGTAAAGGGGCCTTGATACAGTAGAATTTCCTTATGGGGGAAGCTGTAGAAAGAGTTCCTTGGAAGACTTTCTGCTTGTAAGACTTATAAGGTGCAAGCGGTAGAGAACGTTGCTAAACGTAAGACTTACAGGAGTGTAAGTAGGAGAGAACGTTGCTGCTCATAAGACTTGTATAATAAGCAAGAGAGAAGGTCATTAGAATTGCTCTACTCATAAGACTTGCTGTAACGGGGAGATAAAGTTCTAAGTGTAGAACATTTCTGCTCATAGTCTTTGTGAGGACAATTGTTGTACTATGCGTTCCAAGAGCCAACTGAATCTTGGAGGTTTAGTGAAAAGCTCAAGAGGTGTTGATCTCAGAGGACTGGACGTAGGTCTGGGATTGGGGCTTAACCAATATAAATTTATGTGTGCTATCTCTCTCTCTTCTCTACTTTTTCTTCATTCAATTTCATAACACCGTATCAAACAAAAATTTTATTGCAACACCTAATTCACCCCCGTCTCGGTGAAGCTTGCCTCTTACAATTACTACCTGAACGCCTTTCTGGTCCTTTACCTTTATCAACCAGCTTTATTCTCTGAGTTCGGGTAAATATTGAATCCTATAATCAATCACATAAAATGCAAGTTCATAAAGTGTGCTAAACAACCCATCATATAATTAGGAATAATCACAAATGCATTCAACAATCAATATGCAGCATAACCAAATCATAGGACCCACTGGTCCAATACCACAGCACTTGGCAACTCAAGTCTTATGAACCAGGGATGCTAACCCATACAAGTATGCACATCGGGTCTTACTGTCATCTGGTCTTACAGCTTAGGGTCACTACATCACTCAAACTTGCACATCGAGTTTTACTGCCTCGGGCCTCTGCCCGTCACAATCTGAATGCTCATCAGGTCTTAATGCCTAGGGTTACTGCCCCATACTTTACGCACATCGGGTCTTACTACCTTGAGCCTCTGCCCATCACAAATCCATATATTCATGAAATGAATATACTGGATGATAAAAACATACATGTAGAACAATACATAATATGAGAGAAAGAGTTACTACCTGAACACCTTTCGGGTCCTTTACCTTTATCAACCAACTTCTTCTTTGGGTTCAAGAAAATATTGAATTCTATAATTTACAACTCATTGATAAATGGGTCATTGTGTATTCCAATTATATTGAAATAATAAAGATTATGTTACTCTTGACCCGTTCCAGATTCATGTCCTTTACTTAATCTTGTTGGTTGTCTTTAGGACTATTTGCATTGTGTCTATCAAATGTCTAATATAAGACATACTATATGTCTTCCAACCTCATGTTTTGGGAATTAATGTGGTCACATTAGTCTCTATATCATTCTTCTGAGCCTTATGTTTCTACTAATCACAATTTTCCTTTAGAATCAGGAAATTCCAGGATTAACCCTATTCTGCCAGGTTTCATTAGTCAACTTTGAAAATTTATAACTTAATTTAGAAAACTCTAAATGAGGTGTTTCAAGTTCCTCTGTGAAGCTCTTTAAGTCCTATGCAAAATAAAAATATCATCTAATGCCAATTATAGATATGAAATTCTAGGAACCTCGACTAACTTGACTGCCTCATAATTCATTATAGATTTAATACCTAAATTTTAACAAATAATAACTTACAAATTACTAATCCAAACAACATATTCTATATCGTAATTTAAAGCTCAAGATGTCTAATATTGACCTGTAAAATTTCACAATCATTGGGAAAGATTTGACTATCTAAAATGTAATGCAAATCAGCCTGACTTCTTCTTGGAATCAATTGGGTAGCACTATCCTCAAACAACCTTTAACTCCAATTTTAGGGTTTTTAATCCAATCCTCCTAAAATCATATCCACGAGCTATTCCTATCAAACACCGCATATTTTTGACATTTAACAAATAACCAAAGCCCAGTTCAGTGGCATATAGAAATAGTATAAACATACTGATATAAAATTATTGATTCTATTATAGGAATTCCCTATTGGGTTTGTACATAGTATAATACATAACACAAAAAACACATAATAAGGTACAAGATCACCAAGACAAAAATTTCTTCAAAGGCCGGACCCTTCAATTGCTAGTATCCACTTCTGTGGATTTTGAGCCGCTATTCCTTTTCGAATCAATTTTTATTTAAGAAAAGAAATGAGATTCGAGCGAATCTCAATAGCAACAGGAAATCATCAATCATATAAAATGCAAAAAGTAAACATGCAAGGTAGCATATATGATGTATCAAATAACTATGATGTGTACATGTCTATCAAATATTTTTTAAGATCATAACGATGATTTTGTCTAGATCAAAATGATCGCCTGATCCTTACTTGTCACTTTTTGTCTCATCGTGATCACATAAATGTTTTAGAGCAGGAAACAACCTGTCCATTCTTATCATATCGCCTTAGCTGGGTCTTGTCAAATCCCTTAATATTTTGACATTTATCAAAGTATTAATGCACAATTCAATGGGCATACAGAAAAAGAAAAATTATACTAATACAAAATTCTTGATTACATTACAGGAAATCCCCACAGGGTTTGCACATAACAAATTAAAAAACCCAAAATATATAAAAGGGACATAAATAACCAACTCGAAACTCTAGCTCTAGACCGGAACCCTTGGTTTCCAGTGACCATATCCTTGCCTTTAGAGTCGCTTCTTCTTGCTAAATAAATTTTGAATTATGGAAAGGGGTGAGATTCAAGCAAATCCTAATAGTAACAAGCTATCAATCATATAAAATGCAAAAGATAAACATACAATGCAGCAAATAATTATGTTGTGCACATATCTGTCAATGTTAAGGATCAAAGCGATGATTTTGTCCAGATCAAAATGATTACCTTATCCCTACTTATCACATTTTGTCACATCATGACCACACCAATGTTCTGGAGCAGGCAACAAAATGTTCGTACTTGTCATGTTGCTCAAATTGGGTCCCCCTAGACTCATGGTGCTTGAGCTATTCCCATGAGGTGGTACTTGTGCCTTTCCCACACCCAGCGAGAAGTTATGCCACACAGACTTCTTATCAATTACATTGGCCAACATAGACTGGATACCCTTCGGCCAATGTCGTACTTGTGCTTTTCCCATACCCTGCTCTAGGATTCTTACCGCCATTCACATATCATTACTCAGAACATGGCAAACAATGAATATTAAAAATCACATAGAATATGAGAGATATAGTTACTACCTGGACTTCTTTCTATTTGCCTAACTATTATTGGTCCTTTAACTTTTGTCCGGCTTGGGTAAATGTCAAATCCTAAAATTCCTAAATTGATACAAAAAGAGTTATTACCCATTCACACCTTATTCTAAGACTCAAAAAGTAGGTTATCTTTACCCAAAAATACATAATTACCAAAATGCCCCTAGGGAATCCGGTCTAATTCTCTTTATACCCAATATTTTTGTACTTTTCCAAAAATTATGACACAATCTATTCCTACACAAGTTCATGTGTAGAATCCATTTTCTGCCTCAGTTTTGAAAAAATCAAACTGCATTTCCATTTTTACCCATGACAGCCATCAATTAGGGTTTTAGAGGCAAAATTGTCATTTCACACCTTAAAGCCTTCAAACTCCATTTTTCACATATACCCTACACAATTTTCCATTCTAAACACAATGGAATCATCAAATCCATAAAAATCCAGCTTAAACTCCCAGAAATAGCCTTGGATGAAATTATGGAATTTTTGACAAAAGAAAGATTTTCAATTGCCATTCAACCAGACATCTTCTTTCTACTTCTAATCACTTGTTTAATCACTTAAACACCTCTTGAACATGATTAACCAAAAATTGGAAAGCACCTCACCTTAGGGTTCATGCATTTCAAATCACAAATTCAAGCCAAACAATCAACCACAACTCCAAGAACAACCATAAATATCAAGAGATTATAAGTTCTTAAGCTTACCTTGCTTCCTCCTTCTTTCTCTCTCTATGCCGTTACTTCCTCCTCTTCTTCCTCTTGATTTTCTTCTTACTTTACATGATTTCAAAGAGGATATGATGATTAGGGAAGGCTTACAAGTGATTGGAGGAAAAAACACATGAATTTCACTACTTACTTACCTTGTTTGCCTTGAATCTTCTTGCTCTTGTCTTGTTCTTGTTTTCTCCAAATTTTCTATCTCTCTTATCTTGTTCATATCTAGCCAAAAAAGGCCCTTGGAGGAGCTAAATGGGTTCATAAAATATCTATCTCCACCTCCTTAAAAAATATATTATTTTATTGCTATTTTATCACATGCAATTTACTTTTTCTTCTTTTTCCATATAGCATATATTGCTTCCACATGTCATGCTACATGGCACCATCTTATTTTTCCTTTTCTTCCTCTTCTTCTTGACCTAAAATAAGTATTGAAAGAGCATAATAAGCTCTTAAAATGTCCACTTTCACCTCCTTAAATAGTATAATATTTGATTACACTTTCTTTACACATGGCATTATTTTATGTCATCTATTTCCATGGTCATTTTGAGCACATCGCAGGCTCTAATTCCTGCTAGTCAGTCGATTATATGCTTATGTAATGTTCACAAAGCATGTAAGAACAAACTATTTAACGACAAGCAACTACAGGGCATAGAGTCCAATAAGAAATCACAGGGCACACTGCCCATCTACCATTGCATACTCAAGAGGTCTTATATCCAAAGTAACTTCTTATACATGTTGCACTTACGGGTTTAATTTCCTTGGGACTACCTACCGCATCATTCCCTAGCTTCACAACCTCTTGGACTACTTCTTGAACTCTCATGCTTTGGGTCATTCCCGAAATTTTCATGCCTTGAGTCATTACTTAGAATCTCAAATTTGAGCTACGCAGCAGGTCTTACGTCCCTACCCTGATTGCACATAAGGTCTTATTGCCCATAAACGTATTGGCTCAATAGGTCTTACTGCCTATTATATTTTCACAACTTGAATATATTTAACGGTAAACACATATGTGCAAGACCGTTATATAAGATATGAGAATAGAAGTTTCTTGGCTTAAACTATCATTGTTCTCAAATCATGCTCTGCTTAACTAATATTATTACCTTTAATCAAAATCTGATTAGACAGATTGAGATCCTTAAAATTTTTTAATTAGTCTTCCACTCTTGTATCATTAAGGCTGCCGCATGTACTATCTTGCAGCTAAATGTATCTGTAATTGCATTAACCCTTCCTGGATAGCATTTAACCTATATGTTGTAATCTTGAAGCAATTCCATCCATTTGTGTTGTCTCATGTTTAACCCTTGTGGTCGTAGTACAGATCTATGGTGCCCCGTAGAGATAATGTCTCCAGATTTATAGTGCACACACAGCTGCTGCCATCTCAAGATTCATGAGTAGGATACTTTAGTCTGTGAGGCTTCAGCTAATGAGAGCCTCATGCTATAATGTTGTCCTACTACATTAGGACACATCCCAATCTATGCTTGCTCACATTATCATAGACTGCATAGGTCAATTGCAAATCGAGACCACATAGGTCAAATGCGGATCGGGAATGATTAACATTACTATTATTGTCAATCTCTCTCAGCTTTATAAAGCTCCTCTAATAACTATTATCCCACATAGAATGTTGAGTTTTTCATGTCAACCTTATCAAAGGTAAAGCATTACTGGAGAAATGCTATATAAATCATTTGTAATAACCAATAAGACCCAGAAAACTACATATTTTAGCAACATTCTTTAGTCTTTTCCAGTTCAATAATGCTTCCACTTTATTGGGATCTGCCAAGAAACCTCATTGTGAGACTACATGGCCAAGAAATTTAACTTCTGAAAGCCAAAACTCACATTTGCTCAGCTTGGCACAGAGTTGCTTATCTCTTAATGTGCTTAACACTACTTTCAAATGCTTTTCCTATTCTACTTTGCTTCATGAATACACAAGAATATAATCAATTCTCAATCATTCATAAGACCTTACTGGTCAAGTTTAACATTCAAAGGACATATAGTCCATTGAAAAATTCTCAATGCACACAGTTCATTCTATGTCAGCCTACTGGCTATTCCAAGATACTGCTCGTAATTCTTGAGCTTTGTACCCTCTTCAGGATGCTGTTTAATGTTCTTGGTCTCACAACCATAGGCTTATGCCCTTCTAATTTTTGACAAAGATCACTAGAGCTTTTCATGGGGAAATACTAAGTCTCAATCTATTTGTAATTCTGCTATTTCATTTAGAGTCCTTTTGTATGGGTTTTGGATGTCTGTCCTACTCCAAGCTTAATCCCAATTGCACTCTCCACTTCCCTTTTCGGAGGTAATCTACCGATATCATCTAGAAACATTACAAAGAACTCATTTATTTCTAGAGTATTTTCAAGTGCTACTCTAGCTTCTAACTGTATGGAGAAAAGTATCATATACTCCTGAAAACCTTTCTGCAAACATTTCTCAGCTTTAGCTACTGGAAGAAAATTAAAGTTGAATTTTACACTGTCATAAAATCACAAATTAGGGTAATTAACCACTTTTGCTTTCACAGGCTCATAGGATATTATGTGCCGTCAATAAGCTCTGCCGTAGATCTATGTCCTTCGACGTTCGTTATATCATTCAATAAGCTTTGGCTATAATGGATCTGACACCCGTGGGTGTAGCTATAACCAATTCATATGTAATTACTTGGAGATTAATTTCCCTCTCTTAATTCTGGTCTCAACCCCTTATATCATCATGTCTGAGCTCCACCTGTAATTATCACGATACTTCATATAAGAAGAGTATCAAGATAATCGGATATAGCGTGCCAAGTATTCATCAAACTTTCTTTCTCATCTTGGTAAATGATAAGGAATTCTATTTCCTTTGCAATGCGGATTGATCAATTGAAAATAGTTTTCATTGAATTGCTCCTGAAATAATTCCCAAATAATAGGAATATTTCGAATTTGCAGAATCATTTCAGTATTTTTCTCACTATCTGTTTGCACCACCTTCTAATTTATGGATTGCCAGCTGAACTTTGATATTATCTGGACATTCCAAAATTCTGGAAACTTTCTCTAGTCGAGATAATCAGTTCTCTTCCATCTGAGGATCAAATTTCCCTTGGAAAACAGGGGCCACTGTTGTCAAACCGTGCTACCCATGTCTGCAGACTCTTAGCCTTAACAACAAGTCTAACTGGAGGCTACTCCTGATTAGGATTCTCAGGCTAATTAAGCTTAGTCTCATATCTACATGGATTGTTCTCTTTCTTTCCCTATATGCATCTTGCTTTTACTGTACTTCTTGTAGCTAATCACGCAGATCATATTTTCATTATACATTGCTCCATCAACATGCTCATTATCTACTGTATTGGGTCGGGTCTAGCTCTCTGAACCCAATCAACACCTTTAAAACTCTTTGTCTCACCATCTCTATATCTCTTTATTTAAAGATAAGAAAAAGGTAAATCCCACCTGTTTGTAAGGGCATTTTCGTCATTTCACAACATTTGGACATATAGATACTCCAATAATAGCATATAACAAACATTTATAGCAGTTCAGGGAAAAATTTTGATAATATGCAGCCCTTACACCACTATACAACATGTTTCTTCTCCTTTGCACTTCATAACTCAACATTTTCAAAAAGTTCCTCGGGGGTCATCCATCCTTCCATTTCCCTGGGCTGAGCATGGTTAACCTTAGTGCACTGGTGTAAAAACACGGGTACCGGCTTCAACTGCTTTTGAGCACTGATATTACTAGATCGCCTTGTCCCAATTAGTTTGGTCAACCACCTTTGGACAACCATATACTGCATATGAACCATATACCAGTACCAATACATATAGTAAATACGTACTCGGTCATATGATTCACCAACTACATAAAGCTATCATGTGGACCCTGCTCTTATAATGTCATTCTTCTTCCATGCCCAAAATGCAGTGTCTAGGGAAAAATCTAGTGTTGTATGGATCTGATCTTCGTATGGGAACTCAATACCGAGTAATCCCTACTCCCGATACAATGTGTCAACATCATACACGTACTGTGCATATTAGGTTGTCAGAGTATCCCGAACACGGAGAGCCCACATGTACATAATCCTGATGCATCCTATCAACTCCTGATCCAGTTGCATGTCATATCCCATATGTACAGGTTATACTCTAGAACTAGTAACCCTGTTTGGTTCTGACTCTATTTCGACAACCAACGATTGCTCAGAATCACAATATATGACTTGACTATCTGCCCTGGTCTGGGTTGGGAGCTGTATACTGGCCTTTGTCGCACTTACTTCCTTAGGGCCCGCAACCTTTTAGAACGATCCATACTCGATATGGTCATCCTAGCTGCCCTCTAAATATCCTCTGATCGTCTAGGTTGTTTCACCGACAGTGGTGATTTACTCCTCTATCACCTTATTCTACTCATATTTCCTATTACAACATAATCAAGATCATATTAGTATACTATTTTGTTATTTCCAGAACTGCTTTCTCTGATACCGAAAATATCAAACCCCTTAATATTTTGACATTTATCATAGTATTAATACACAATTCAATAGGTATACGAAAATAGAAAATTTATACTGAGACAAAATTCTTGATTACATTACAGGAAATCCCCTCAGGATTTGTATATAATAAATTACAAAACCCAAAATATATAAAAGGGACACAGATAACCAACTCAAAACTCTTACTCCAGATTAGTACAAAACCCAAAATATATAAAAGGGACACAGATAACAAACTCAAAACTCTTGCTCCAGATTAGAACCCTTGGTTGCCGCTGACCATATCCTTGCCCTTAAAGCTACTTCTTCTTGCTGAACAAAATTTTGAATTATAGAAAGGGGTGAGATTGAAACAAATCCCAGTAATAACAAGCTACCAATGATATAAAATGCAAAAGATAAACATGCAATGGAACATATATGATGTGCACATGTCTGTCAATGTTTAGGATCAATGCGATGATTTTGTTTGGATCGAAATGATCACTTTATCCCTACTTGTCACATTTTTTCAAATCGTGATCACATCAATGTTTTGGAGCAGGCAACAACTTTTCTGTACTTGTCATAATACTGTTCTGGAGCGGGTAACAGCATGCCCATACTTGTCATGTCAATTAAACCGGGTACCCCTAGGCTCAAGGTACTCGTAATATTCCCATGGGGTAGTACTTGTGCCATATAGACTTCTTATCAATCACATTGGCCGACCAAGATTAGATACTCTTGGGCCAAAAGGTACTTATGTTTTTCCTTCAAGGTTGTACTTGTGCTTTCCCACACCCAGCTCTAGGATACTTACCGATATTCAGATATAATTGTACAGAATATGGCAAACAATTCATATTAACAATCACATAAAATATAAGAGATAGAGTTACTACCTGGACTCTTTTCCAATTGTCTAGCTACTATCGCTCCTTTAACTTTTGTCCGGCTCGAGCAAATGTCAAAACATAAAATTCCCAATTTGATAACAAATGAGTTATTACTCATTCACACCTTATTTTAAGACTCAAAAAGTTGGTTATCTTTACCAAAAAATGCAAAATTACTAAAATGCCCCTAGGGAATCCAGTCTAATTCCCTTTATACCCGATATTTTTGTACTTTTCCAAAAATTATGACACAGTTTATTCCTACACAATTTCATGTTTAAAATGAATTTTTGACTTCAGTTTTGACAAAATCAAACTCCATTCCCAGTTTTACCCTTAACGGCCACCAATTAGGGTTTTAGAGGCAAAATTACCATTTCACACCCTAAAGCCTTCAAACTCAATTTCTCACATATACCCTACACAATTTTCCATTCTAAACACAATAGAATCATCAAATCCATCAAAATCAAGATCAAACTCCCAAAAATATCCTTGGAAAAAAATTTGGAATTTTTGACAAATGAAAGATTTTCAATTTCTATTCAACTAAACATATTCTTTCTACTTCTAATCACTTGTTTAATCATTTAAGCGCCTCTTGAACATGATTAATCACAAATTGGAAAGCACCTCCCCTTAGGGTTCATGCATTCCAAATCAAAAATTCAATCCAATACAAGCCAAACAATCAACCACAACTCCAAGAACAAGCATAAATCATCAAGAGATTGCAAGTTCATAAGCTTACCTTGCCTCCTTCTTCTTTCTCTCTCTATGCCGTCACTTCCTCCTCCTCTTCCTCTTGATTTTCTACTTGCTTTACATGATTTCAAGGAGAATATGAGGATTAGGGAAGGTTTACAAGTGATTGGAGGTAAAAACACATGAATTTCACTACTTACTTACCTTGTTTGCCTTCTTGAATCTTCTTTCTCCCTTCTTGTTCTTGTTTTCTCCAAACTCTCCTTCTCTCTCTCTCTCTCTCTCTTCTCAAGTTCATATTTGGCCAAAAATGGCCCTTAGAGGAGATAAATGGGTTTTTAAAATATCCATCTCCACCTCCTTAAAAATATATTATTTTATTGCTATTTTATCACATGTAATTTACTTTTTCTTCTTCTTTTTCCATATATCATATATGGCTTCCACATGTCATGCTACATGGCACCATCTTATTTTTCATTTAATCCCTCTTCTTATTGACCGAAAATGAGTATAGAAAGAGCATAACAAGCTCTTAAAATATCCACTTTCACCTCTTTAAATGTTACAATATTTTATTACACTTTCTTTACACATGGCATTATTTTATGTCATCATTTTCCATATAGCTTCTAATCCTTCCACATGGTCCATTATATGGCAAAATACTTATTCTCCCTTGCCATTATCCTTCCTTGATTGACTTTTCTCATATTTAAGGAAAAAATATTGGCTTTTTATTTTATTTAGCCAAATGACAATTTTACCCTTACATTTTCTTGAATTTTTGAAATCAATTGCTATTTTCTTCTTCTCCTTTGTTTTGGCCAAAATTTTCAATGCTTATTGGGCCAAAAATTTTGCTCTTTCATATTAAATTTTAGGATTCAATATCAGGCCTTTGTCCAAATGATAATTGGACTTTATGTAACACCCTACTTCCGTAATCGTTCTAATGAGTTTTCGCAGCGGATTCAAACCACTAAGCGATCTGTCTTTGCAAAGTTCTTTCAATCCCTTGCTACTCAAGCAATTCATATGCTTATGTAATGTTCACATAGCATGCAAAACGAACCATTAATTCTCAAGCATTCATATTCATTCATAGGACCTAACGAGTCCAGTTATTCATTAAAAAAACACACAGTCCGTTAGGAAATTCTTAGGACATACAGTCCTTTCTATTCCAGCCTTACGGCTATTGTTCTAGCCTTTTGACCATTCTTTTCCAGCTTTACAGCCATTTCAATTCTAGCCTTTCAGCGATTCTAGTTCTAAATGCTTTTCGGGTCTGACTGCCTAAGGACACTGGCCCAATAGGTATGACTGCCCACCGTATATTCATAATACAAATACACTTGATGGTAAATATATACGTGTAGAACCATTACATAAGGTACGAGAGCAAGAGTTCACTTGACTTTTTTTGTTGAGCCTATTTTACCTTCATTCTCTTTTCTTTCTTTCTTTCAACAAATAGCACTAGTGTAATACTCCACTTTTTCACCAATATTCCTTATATTTATATTTGTGATATTTAGTGAAATAAATGGTGAATTGTGGTGTGTGTAAATTTACAGAAATATCTCAATCTCCAGTTACACATAATTCAGCTAAGGATACAAAGAAGCAATTAATGCCCACTTAAAGGCATAATATTGTAACAAAAAATTTGAGCAGAAAATTACACAAATAATGGCTTTATACAAGTGTTAAAAATTAGGCCAAACCCAAAGAAAAGGAGCAAGAAATGATTTATTTCGATAAATCATAAAACGTAAGGGCAAAACGGTAATTTTGCCATAAGGTGGGAAATAAATATTTTTCCCCAATATTCCTAATAATTTCAGATAAATGGGAATTAATAAGAGGAAAATGATCACTTGGTAATTAATAAACCTATTTTGAAAAATTATTATCAAGGAAGGTCAAAAGTCAAAAGTTGAAAGACTAAAAGTCAATAACTTGCAAGATGACAATGGGATAATTGAAGACCAATATTTTCTCTCTTAATTCTCATAAATTTCGATGGATGAAGAAGAGGAAACAAGGAAAAGAATATTATACAAAAAGAATTAACACATGGACCAATCAAAAGCTAGCATATGCTAAACCATTTGACTAAGAGCATGTTTGGGTTCACGTTAGGACACCCAAAACGCGCGGTGAAGCCAAGAAGCACGGTGGCGGTAAATAAAGGCCGTTTGGGTTGACGGTGAGCTCCACTGTGCTTCTCCGCTGAACGTGGCTTCTGGAAGAAGCCCATAATAGGAGCGTTTTGCTGCGGTGACAGCTTCACAGTGAGAGACAAGAGAGCTCAAAACCAGACCTTGATTCTCTTCCTTCTTGCCACAACACCGCCGACTGTATCGTAGTATCATTGGAGACGGAGTGAACAGTGCTGTGAGACATAGAGCGAGAGACACTAAGGACTGAGGGGCGGCTGAGAGGTTCTTGGACGGAGAGAGCTTGACTGTGGTAGAGCGCCGGCAACCATCATTGGTCCATCACCAACCATGCGGCATCTTCTGTTATTTGCTATCGCCGAAAATGACCGTCGGCTTCTCTCTCACCATAGAGGACTACGACATTAAACCAAAGTTGCGACTGTGGAGGTGCTGCAACATGTGAGAACTGAACTTGATGCCATTTCTGGAAGTTTGAGGAAGAGAAGAAACTTTACTCACCACTCCTCCATCACCTTAGTCTTCTTCCTTCTTCATCTTCGCCAGAGTCATGTTCATCGTTGCAATAGACCACCGGCAACCATATGAATAACTCTTACGGTCTCTTAGCTTCGTCTAACTCCCATTGTATGAGAGGAAACCGGAACAGTAGTAACAGTGCCATCTGAGCCCTACTCTTTCTCTCTCCTCTCTCTAGTCTACACGATGAAGGTGACGATAATTGAGAAGATGTTCACTGTATTATGTAGGAATGGGAGATTTTTTTTTGAATTTTTTGGGGATTGTTTAATAATAATTAAATTTTAATTTTAAATTTTCTGGAGAATTTTTTTTAATTTATCAAATTTTAATTTTTCATATCAATTATAATATATATATATATATATATATATATATATATATATATAATATTCAATAAAAGTTCATGTCATTTTTAGTCCTTTTTTATCTAAATATGCTTTTCAAACGTTAATCCAAACAGGTTTAAGGTTAATAAAAAAGCCACTTCTGTCATTGCCAATCCAAACACAAAACACATTTATAATTTGACTTTTTTTCAATCTGACTTCTGCAAAAGTCAGATTGAAAAAAAAGCTACTTCTCCACCTCTAATCCAAACAGGCACTAACTTAATATATCATCATTCTCTTCATCTCTTTATTCTCATTTTTGTGCTGACAGAACCAAATAGAGTGAGAGAGAGTTGAGAATGACGAAGAACATAAAAGAACAAGGAAAGGCTAGGGTTCTCACAATCTAAGGTAAGGAAGTTGTAATCTTGAGGTTTAAGCTTCCTAATCCTTCCATAACCTCTTCTAATCACTTCTACTCCTTTGGAACCATAATTTTCAAGATAAATCAAGGTTGTGGAGAGAGAGACAGAAAATTTTGAGGAGAGAGAAAGAGTATGAACCCAGAGGTAAACCTCCAAACTTGCTTCTCTTACTTTAATTGATGCTATTGATGTTGTTCTTGGCTTGATTTTGTGTGTTTGCGAAAGATGGATGATAAAACCTAAGGGACCTTGCTATCCAAGTTTCTTCAAACCATGTCCAATGAATTTCTAAATAGCTAATCATGCAATTAGAGGTAGAAAGGAGGTGATTAATTAAGAGAAAACGAGAAACCGACATAACTTTTCTAAGAACTTTAAATTTTTGCCCTGTTTTTAGCATGTTGAAGGAGTAAGAATTTGATGATTTTGATGATTCCATTGGCTTTAGAAGGAAAAATTTTGTAGGGTATATGTTGATAGTGAAGTGAAAAAAGCCCTAGAATGTGAAATTACCAAATTACCCCTTAAAACCTTAAGTAGGGGCTGCCAAGGGCATTCTTGTCATTTGGCCCTGAATTTGAATAATTTGGTGTCAAAAACGGATCTTACACGCAAAATTGTGTAGTGTTAGCCTGAATCATAATTTTGGGTAAAGTATAGATAGACCGGGTACAAAGGGGTGTAGATTGGGTCTAGGGGCATTTTAGTAATTTAGCATTTTTAAGCTAAGTAAACCAATAGAATGAGTTTAGAGTAATACATGAATGACTAATGACTCATTTATGGTATATTTGGGGATTGTAGGATTTGATGACTGCCCGGAGTCTAAAATGGAAGGAAGTTGCTTGAGGAAAGCAACTAGGTAGTAACGTGTCTTTCGTATGTTTATAATATGCAATGTATGGTTGTGTGTTCATCAAGAATTGTCTGACGTATTATAAATATGCAGGGTGGTTTCCTAGGGCTTATTTGCATGGGTGGATGCTCAGGCCAATAAGACACTCACTGATAGATGAGTGGTGCCTGGAGCCTATTTGCACGAGTATCCCTTGGGGCCTTGTAATATATCTAGCGCTATGATAGCTTATAAACGACATGTGATTCATTGAATGTTATTATGATGATTATGTTGAATGATGACTCTACAACATGCTTTATGATGTTATATCTATATGATTGGCATTATATTACTACTGATATTCTTTTTAATCTCACTTTTTTTTCAAAAACTCATTTATAGTACAGGGAGAGAGCTCTAAGGGCAAGAGGAAGGTCGATACGGATGGCTAGAGGATTAAACACCAAAGATTTTAGTTTTATTGGTTGTCTATTTCTATATCTATAGATGTTTCTGGATATGTATATGATGTATATAGCTATGTAAGCATGACAAGATTACAAGAGTAACTTAGTTAATGAATGGTATTTTGGATAAGTAATTACGCTTCCGATTTAAAAGAAGAATCTATAACTAAAGAACTTATCATGATACGTAAGTAAAGACACGCTCACATACTTTGATAAAATGGAATTAAGTACTGATGAGACTTAGCGAGATAGTGAATGTGTGAGAAAAGATTTGTTTGAGAAAAGTTTTACTACCCCCGGATTTCCTTTCCAGTCCCAGGTTTGAATCCTGAGATAGGATTGGAATTTGTGAACGTTTTCTTAATCCAGGACTTGATCCTGGCTTTACCAGTGATTTTACTACTCTTTTGTACTCATTTGAGGCTATAGGAAATGAGGTATCACAACTAGAACACCCCATGGTGATTCACTAGGTCACGTAAACCCTTTTCTCATTCTGCTATCTCCTTTGGGGTCATTCTATATGGATTTCTTATATCAGTCCAGCTCTATGCATAATTCTACTTCCCTTATCAGGGTATCTACCCACGCCTTTCAAGGAATCTGTTGGTCACTAGCATATTCTATTCTCCGTCTCAATTACAAGACCATAATTCATGGCTATTCTCATTCTTTCTATTACTTCATTCCATCAAGGAACAAATTCTCATTTATTCTTTCTAAGGGAATATTATATGATCAAGATCTTTTCCTATGCTAGATTAGCAGCTAGCAACCTTCATAAACCTTATTATCATATATACCATATTCTAATACCTCAATTCATTCAAGTCAATCCAAATGCCTAAAGAATCAACTCAACTATTGTTTGATTCTTAGGTCACGGTTCAGTTGATAGTAACTCTCTAGATGTCTATCCAACTTTTAGGTTAATCAACCTAATTCTAGAACCTCATCCATACCCAATAAGCATGCTAAGATCATCATGATTCATACCTTCTATTCTATTCTTAACCTTTACTGTATTTATTCTAACATTCTTCTGGCATCCTTAAGAATCACCATATTTCATACATCAAGGCACTCGGGCCTATAATCAAGAGGTTTCAAATTTTTAAGGTACTTCCCAAGGGTCACCCATCCCGAGATTGCTCTTGCCTGAGCACGCTTAACCATAGAATTCCACTGGAATCCGGGTCACAAGCTAGCTCAGCATCACATTCTTCAGAGCTCATACCCTTATCTACTGGGTATACATCACTTTTGCTACGTTTCATTCTCTATATACAGCTCTACCCCACCCTCTAAACCAATTTTCCTAGTTAGTGGTTGGGGAAAATTCTATTTCTCTAGGTTTATCCCTAATCGAAAATTTATTCTAGCAACAGAATCACTAACAAGGTATCAGTATACCTATTATCTGCAGTAAAGCATACTCGCCAGATGCCAGAATCTCTACTCTGATACCAAAAAATATAACACCCTACTTCCGTAATCATTCTGATGAGTTTTATGCAGCAGATTCGAACCACTAAGCGATCTTTCTTTGCAAAGTTCTTTCAATTCCCAACCTCAATACAGGATTCGAACCTATAGTTAAGTGAGTTTTTCTGAATAATTAAAAAACTTTGTTTTTAACATCTTCAAAAAGTGGTTCGCAACTTTTTAACAACTCATCATTTTTTTAATTCCTTGTATAATTACAATAGTATTTCTTTCCTCATTCTTAGTTTATTCATATACAAATCTAATCAAAATACATAAAGAGTACATTGCCCTTCAATCTTCGATTCTCCTTCATATTTCCCCTTGCATATCTTCATGTATTCTTCTCCTGTACTCATCATACCTATATGGTTGGTGGGGGAGGGTGAGATTCGAGGTAATCTCAGTAGCAAACATACAAACAATGCCATGTAAGATGAATGCTAGTGCATGATATGCTTGCCTTACATAGGCTCATGTTCATATAATGATATTCTTCATGCTTAATTTATGCAACATACTTATAGCCATAGAAAAAAAAAGAAATAGAGCTTCATTCATTCATGCATGCTTCTAATGATCAAGCAAAGCAATACAGCAAATCAATATACAATATACATCACATACATACAAGTAAGTAAGTTTACTACCTTGTGGACCAATATCCTTCTTTTGTTTGCTCTTCTTCCAACCATCTGGATTACTTGAAGTATCTTCTCCTATTCTTCTTCTTGACTTCTCCATGTCCCTTGATACCTAAACACATCATTAGAGCCATGATCGCAAGTCATTGGAAGCGTATATTAAGGCCCAAGAAGTTAGAAAGGGCTAAATAAGTCAATTTCTTTAAAAAACATGAAATGTTAGAATTTAGGGTCTTGGCCGTAGCAAAAAATGCCTGACCGCGGCCAAAGCAAGTAAGAAACCTTTTGGCCGCGGCCAAGAAATCCTCAGGCCGTAGCCAATAACCTGGCCGTTCAGATTTCCCTTTCTTGATTCTTGGCCGTAATTGTAAAAATCATAACTAAATCTAAACAAATTCAAAGGAGGTGGTTCTAAGTGTACATGGCCGTCTTTAAGTATAATTTCAGGAAAAAATATATCCATAAGCTAAACGTACAAAAATAGGTACAAAGTTCCCTTTTATTGGACACTGCTATAGAATTTCCCAGTTTTACTTGACCAAACTTTAAAAATGTAGAACTCCCAGCATACAAATCTAATTGATGATTTTGACCTATCAAATTAAAGCTTGATAAGTCTACTTTTAGACTGGAAAGTTTCAAAGGATTTAGACATCATTAAATCACTCAAAAAAACCTCAGAAAATGACTGCCACGTAGGAACCTTAACAGGGCATAAATTTACAAAGTTACAACTTGTGTCCCAATGACTCAAAATTCATAATCAAGGCTATTTCCACACAATGTTTCATGTAGAAAACAATTGGATAATCAAAATCAACAAAATCCCAAAGTTTTAACCCCTTTCCCTCTGACCAAACAGAACCATCAATCAACCAAAATTACAAAAATAGAGTTTTGTCCAACAACTTGGTCCAATATCATCATAAATCATAATCTAATAATAAATACATGATTAAACCTCAAAAATACCCCTTGGATAGAAAATCAACAGTACTCTACCCTTACAAAAACTCACCCAAACAACAAACCAATCGGTTCAAAAGAAAGCTTACGCTTACCTTTAGGCATTTCTGTAGTCAGTTTGGAATTTTGGCAGTATTCTAGCCGGCAAGATGGCACCTAACACCTCCTAATGAAAATATGAAACTGTAGAAATAAATTTTGGGATAAGTAGAAGAAGGTTTATGAAGGGTACTTTGATAGAAAACGCCGAATCAGATGTGAAATCGGCTCCAAAGCTCAATAACTTTTACTATTCAAGTTTTCTCTTTCCTCTTCCAATTTCTCAACATTTTTTCTGATTTTTCTCTAAATTTTAGGGCAGATAGATGAATTAAATGGCTAGGGAGGAGCTTTAAAAAATTTATGCCAAGTGTCAAGCTCTCATAGTGTCATTTGTTTGGTAAACCAATGATTTGGTGACACGTGCCACTTACTTTTTGGTCTCCCCTTTTCTTTTACTTAAGTGGCATCATAATTGTTAGGGGAAGGGAGAGGCCTGACAATTTCCCCAAACTCTCAGTTTGGTGTTAGGGAAGTCAAGTACGTGATTGAGCTGGAGACCGTTGGATTCCCCGAATCAAGTGCTAGGTGGCACGCTCTTGATATACAACACAAAAGCATAAAGGTGAGTGTAATGATGAGGGATACTTGTCACCTCCTCACTCTTCCAACATAAAAGTGTGTAATGATTAAGGGACACTTGTCATCCTCTTGTATACCAACACAAAAGCTAGTCATAATTACTTTATCGGTGTCTCCTCAAAATTGTACTCGGGTTTTGCTCAGGACAGTGACACACATATTGAGACCCATCAAATGACATCAAGTTGGAGTGTGTATGTGGTCCCCGTATGGTGAAAAATACCAACGTTCACCCTAAAAACGTAGGGTACACATGTATGCCCTGAAAATGGCATGTACACACCTACACCGACCTATTTCACCCAACAAATCGGTCATTTACATCATGACATAGTTAGGTGGCGTCTTTCTACCAACCCAATGGCACCGTATATGTGTCCTTTACATATCTGCACCGACACTTTAATCATATTGCTTGCAAATACCAAACCCTTTACCCGATAAGGCCAAATAACATAGTCCCTAAGAGTCTTTCTATATCTCATCATTTTTGCGACGCTTCTCAAATTGGGCTTAGTTGTTTGCCTGATACAGGCTTATCCTCAAGTATGAAGGCCCAAGATTCAGGATATTACACTTTATGTCTTTCTTATCTAAAAATTCACAAAATCACTATTTTCAGTATTTTGGCTACTTCAAGTGCACCAAAATTCACAATTTTATTCTATTAAGTATAATCAATTATTCAAGGAGTTTTGTTAATTAAAATTTGGGATATTACATGTCCTACTAGGCTCATAGTACATGTGATGTTCCTATAAGGTGGTATTTTTTTTCCCATTGTTGGAAATTGTGCCCTATGGGCCAATCATTGTACTTTGAACATTGTTATTCAATGAATTTCTCCATTTAGTTGTCACATAATTCACATATTCACTGTGATAACTGTATCATTGGATAAATTATAATGATTGTCCTAAATGTCCCTGGTCAGTCATCTATGCGGGAGCAAAGATGAAATAAGACCAGTATAACTTTGATAAGGTATGGGGATATGAATCAAAGTCTTAGGCACTTGTAGGAGTACAAGGTGCTGGACCGACCCGCTATGAGAAAGCTGCATGGATCAAGTCATAAGCTTATCTCATGTATAACCACATCACAATGCCCTTTGACCTAAGATCATCATAGATTCCTACATGAGAGTCATTAAGCTTTGACTTAGTCAAAAGTCGCCTTTAACTGGGTGATGATAAATGCTACAATCAGGCTTAGTGGTTTTCATGTAGAGGAATGTGAATGGTCAAGATGGAATTTGTCTCTCACATTAGTAGAGAGCTATTATTAGGCCCCTCGATGAGTGAGTCTGAGAAATGTATGGCCATACTACAATGGAAAGGAGTTTCCATTTCTATAGTCACACTATTCAGGGATAGAGAAAGTAATGGTCAGGAATAGGAGGATGACATTCTCCATACCTCATCCTTGACCGATATGGTTATACGACAGGTTGTATCGTATTGTCGATCCTCATATGAATTGGGTAGTCGTAATGTCTTGCTAGAGGCCGCTTACAACTTATGGGTTAGTATATTCATTGGCCCACTACCAACTTTGTATGGGTCTACAGGGTCGCACACAAGAATAGCCCAATACGAGCTATAATGTCCAAATTCATTGAATCTAAGATGCGTCTAAGATTCAATGAATACAATGTTTAATCTAGGGTTGACGAACTTTATATATATATATATTTATTATATACACATGTTGTGTGAATATTTATTTGATAAATATTTATATGTGTGTATGTGTGTGTGTGTGTATTTGAAAAGAAAATTAATAATATTATATATACACATATGTATTTTTGAAATACATATATACATATATAATATATATATATTATTTGATAATATATATGAAAATATTATATTATATATATAATATATATTAAATATATGATAATATTATATTATATGATAATATTATTATATTTGTTAGAGCAAGTTTTTAACCCAAGAGGTGAATTGGGTGATTACAGAATTACTAACTGCTTAATAAAATTATGAAACTTTAAAACATAGTTATAGGTAAGGAGAGATATCACTGAAGTAGACACAGGAGTTTATACTGGTTCGGTCATAAACACTTGACCTACGTCCAGTCCTCAGAGATCCTTTTGAGCCTTTCACTATATCTTCCAAGATTCAGTGGGTTCTTGGCACCTTAGTACAATAGCAAATTCCTCTTTGGACACTCGCTCCCCCTTACACTAGGTAATCTCAAATCCTAACTTAAGATTTCTCAACCTTAAATTATCACTATCGGAAATAAAGTGTTTATGAATGACAAATCTCTCACAGAGTATATAGATGAAAACTGAAGTACAGATGAAGAAATAATCAGAGACAAAACACTTATGAGTATATTGTTTGCAGTGTGTTCAAGTGTCGTCCCCCTCTCGTGATTTTCGAATGGCTGGACTTATATATCAGGAGCTTTGAGGACCATTGTGGATTTGTCCATTGATCGATTGTGCTTCAGACAGATGCAACAGTATTTGTTTTTCACTTTGCACGTTGATAGTTTTTTATGAATATTGTTGCTGCCCACGATAAGTTGCCATTGAGTGTTGTTCAATTGCTTGTCATGTGGGTGGTAGTAGAGTACATCTGTAATACACTCAGAAAAATGCCCGTTAGAAAATACTTTGAATATTACTGGAATGATTGTGATTCACTGGGAGTGATTCCTGAAAATTAAAGCATCATCGGAAATGAGCTTGCTTTCACCGTAGATGAATTTCAATGGCTTGTAGTGATTTTAATGAAATAATATTCCATATGATTTTGAAAGTAATTTGGATTAACTAGTAATGATTATCACTACCAATATCTTACTAAAAACTTGTTGATTTCCGTGGAACTGGTTGCAAGTGGATCACAGTAACTGTCTGAGAGTGAAATTGACAAAATGACACATCACTGGAGTGAATTTGATGTCACTGGAAGTGAATTTGAAAACAACGATATTTTCTGCAAGTGATTACAGATCCACTAGAAGTGATTTTGATATTTTATATATCACTCGAGTGAATTTGGCATCACTGGAAGTGATTTTGCAAACAGTGAATTTTTCTTGCAGTGATTTTCAATCCATTGGAAGTGAATCTGGAAAATTCAAGGATCACTCGAGTGATCTGACTATCACTGGAAGTGATTTTCAAAACAGTGTATTTTTCTTCTAGTGATTTCATACGCACTAGAAGTGATTCTGAAAATTTAAGATATCACTCGAGTGATCTGTCTATCAGTGGAAGTGATTTTCAAAATAGTGAATTTTTCTTCCGGTGATTTCAGATGCACTAGAAGTTATTCTGTAGAAATCATAAATCACTCGAGTGATTTGAGATCACTGGAAGTGAAATTCAGAACAGTGAATTTTTCTTCCGGTGATTTCAGCTGCACTGGATGTGATTTGCGAATTTACCAACATCACTCGAGTAATTTCATGGATCACTCGAGTGATCTGTTATTTTTTTATATCACTCGAGTGATTCTTAATGATCACTCGAGTGATCTTTATAATCACTTGAGTGATTACATAAATCACTCGAGTAATCTTACTCAGATCACTTTTCTCACTTTTTGCTGATGTATTTGTTTTAATCAAATCCAAGAATATCCAAAGCATGATTTGTTATCATCAAAACATGAAATCTAACAATATTGTGTATATATAAAGATATTATATGATAATATCTCATATTTAATTTATAAAGATAAATTAAATCTAATTCGATTGGCTCTTTATTCTAATTAAATAAACAGGTTAAATTAAAACTGTTGGATAGATTTAATTAAACCAAATTTATTTAATTAGCTTATCAAAACAATTAAGTGTTAATTGATATGATAAGGATTTTAAAATTAATTAAGATTAATTTTAAAAATCTAATATCCATCATAAAATAGATAACCCTGACTAGTTATAAAAGATGAGAGCTAGGGTTTTCTAGAAGAACATTGGAGGCGCTAGCATGCTACCGGTGTTGAGTCCTGTTCGTGTGGATACCAGTAGAGGGAGCTAATCTGAGTAGTTAGCTCCTCAAGATCCAAAAGGCAAAACTCCAAAGAAGAATTAGTGGACATGTAGATGCCGGGGAAATTATTTCAGGAGCATGAAGATTTGAGAACTCGCAATACGTTGATGATTGTGGGCATTAAAAATAAACATGAATAAGGTACGACTCTTTCTAACTTGATTTAAATGCCTTTGATAGATCCACAATTGAGATTGGTAAACTTTTACAATTTTAAATTTTAATTCTTCTCGTGTGTGCCTACCAATCCCAACACCCACACCACATAAGGAATTATCATCAATCACCTTGGCCTACCTAGACTGGATGCCCACTAGCTAAGGGGTACTTGTACTTTCCCTCAGGGTGGTACTTATGCTTTTCCCTCACCCAACTCTAGGAATTACCACCATTTACATATCATTGAACAGAACATGGCAAACAATGCATATTATTCACATAGAATATAAGAGAAATAGTTACTAGCTTAACACCTTTCCTTGCCTAGCTAGGGTCAATCCTTACTTGTTCGGTCCAGCTTGATAAATATCGAACCCTAAAATTCTCAAATTGATCATAAATGAATTATTACTCATTCATACCTTATTCTAAAATTTATAAGTTGGTTATCTTTAGTTAAAAATGAGTAATTATCAAAATGCCCCCAGGGTACCCGGTTTAATTCCCTTTATACCCGGTATATTTGTACTTTTCCAAAAATTGTGCCCCAGGCTATTCCTACACAATTTCGCATTTAAAATCCATTTTTCACCTCAATTTTGAAAAATCTGCATCAATTTAGTGTTTTAGGGGCAAAATTGTCATTTCACACCCTAAAGCCTTCACACTCCTAATTCACATGTTCTAGACACAATTTTCCATTCTAAACAGAATGAAATAATCAAATCCATCAAATTCTAGCCCTAACACCATGAACAGTTGTTGGCCAAAAATTCCAAATTAAATTAGAAAAATGTGTTTCCATGATTAATCCTTTAAAACATCTTCTTTTCTCTTGTAATCACATGTTTAACCCTTTAAACACCTATTGAACTTAATTAGTGTCAATTTGCAGCATCTCCCCTTAGGGTTTGAGCATCTCAAATATCAAAACCAAGACTAAACAAGCCAACAATCAACCAAAACCACCAAGAACAAGTGTAAATCATCAAGAATAATCAAGTTCTTAAGCTTACCTTTCTTTTTCTTTTCTTCTCTCTCTTGACCGTCCACTTTTTCTCTCTCTCTCTTCCCCTTGATTTTCTTCTTCTTAACATGATTCCAAGAAGGATACATGAGTTAGGGAACATCTACAAGTGATTAGTAGTAAAAATACTTGAATTTCACTACTACTTACCTTGATTTTGCTTCTTGCTTTCATTTGCTCTCCCTCTTGTTCTTGTTTCTTCAAGACACTACCTCTCTCTTACTTCTTATGTTGGATGAAAATCAAGACGGAAGGGGCATAAATATTGCCCTAAAATATCATGTCCACTTCCTTGATTTAATATTTTTTTTATTGCAAGGTTTTAAACTCTTTGCAATTTTTCATGGAAATTTTTCCATAAGCCTTTTTTACTCTTCCACATGTCCATACATGTGGAAAATTCTTGTGCCTTCTTGATTCTCCCTCCATGACTGAATTTCCCTTATTCATTAAGGGGAATTATTGAATTTTATTTTATTTAGATAAATGACCATTTTGCCCTTACATTTTCTTGAATATTTAAAACAATTGTCATTTTCTTCTCCTTTCTACTTAGCTGAATTTTTGCAATGTTTTAGGCCTAAAAAATGTACTCTTTCATACTAAATTTTAGGCCATATTTTTAGGCTTTTTCCAATGCTAAAATTAGGCTTTAGGTCTTTCTTGGCCAAAAATTTCATATAATTACTATTTCTACTATTTTGACTACTTCAAGTGCAACGAAATTCACCATTTTATTCCATTGTATATAATTAAATATACAAAAAAATTTTGGTGATAAAATTTGGGATATTAAAATTCCCACACAACTTTTCATGTAGAACCGATTTTCAACCTTAAATTTGATAAAATCCAATTCCTTCCCTAAGAACTCACTAAGGTTGAAACTTTAGGGTTGTTGGGGCTAAAATTCTACTTTTAATACCAATGCTTTCAAAATCAATCACTCACCTTTTCCCTACATAAATTTTAATTTAAAACCCATTGGAAACCTCAAAATAAAAAAAAATCAAATCACATTCCTTCTTAGTGCATTGTTTTGCCCGAAACATAACCCTAGGTCAACACAAAGTGATTTTGCATTTTTAACCACAAGATTGTCAAATTCCATTCCTATCATACTCAAACCTTATTTAACATCATGTTTATGTTCATAAACCCTAAGATTACCTTGATTGAAAATTAGGTCAATATAATAATTTCATGAAAACTTAATCAACTCTCAAGATACTATACTCAAGTCAGAGCTTGCACTCACCTCTATTTGGTGCTATAACCCGTTCTTGATTCTCCCAACTCCTAAACCTTTTAGACAGCACCAAACTCCTTTTTTTAAGAAACTAAATTCATAGAAATGTTGCTCTCAATGAGCGGAACAAGATTGGTGAAGACACTTTGAGCTAGAAACATGAATTTGGGGGTGAAATTAGTTCAAGAACACTTTCTCTCACTTGTTCTTCTAAAGTTTCGGCCACCTTCTCTCTTCTTTCTTTTTCTCTATATTTTCTCTTATTTTCCCCAATCTTTCTTCCCTTGGCTGAATTTAAAGAGCTAGGAAGTATTAGGGTTTAATTGGATAAGTATGGCTAAGTGTTTAACTCATAAGGTGACATGTGTCCCAAAAATATTTTTGCCAACTCTTCCCTCTTATCCCCTTGATTGACTTTAAGCTTCAGGGGAAGGGAAGTCCAACATTTTCACTTAGCTTACATGAGCAATACCCAAGGAGGTCGACCATGTGGCTTGACAGAAGAGACAAGGTGTCTTGACTAAATATGCATGTGATTCATGAGGGAGCTAGGTGGCAACATTTCATTGGGCTAACTTAAAAGTAAGAATTAGGTAAAAATTTTAGGAACCTAGGTGATAACTTACTACAGCTCCAACCCAAAAGCCAAAGTTAAGTAAAAAGCTTAGGGGACTTAAGTAGCGCCTCAGATTGTTCCAACCCAAAAGCAAAAGTTAGGTAAAAAGTTGTTTTATGTGTGTAGGACCCACATGGTGCCACATATATACTTGTATGGCCTAGGAAAATGGTGCCAAATCTATGTGCCTTATGAGGACGCCAAGTGTGCTCTTGTATATATGCATCAATATATTTTATTTGACTAATTACACACACTGAGTAACACTGGTTACTAAATTTTCAGGATATTATAACAGTCACTTTAGATATGCCTTTATTCATTTTAACCATTTTCTTTTTTATTTATAATGCTTTCGACAACCAAGGAGTACTGAGTGCTGATAATATGTTATACTTTATGTAATACCTCATTTTTCACCAATACACTTATGTGTATATTTGATGTATATTTAATGGAATAAAATGGTGAAAAATGAAGTGAATGAATTTACATGAATTTATGGAAAATATTCCAATCGCCGTTTATGCATAAATTGGCCAAATAAGGGTATAAGAGACCGATAAATGCCCAATATGGTAACCAAAATTCACAAAATTTAATAACATGGGTAATGGCCTCATTTAAGTGTCAAAGTGGGGTTGAGCCAAAGAAATGGGTGAAAAATGATTTATTTCGTTGAATCATTAAATGAAGGGGAAAAACGGTAATTTTCCCGAAAAGTGGAAAAATAATTATTTTTCCTCAAATTCCCAATGATTTGAGCTAAATGAGAATTAAAAAGAGCAAAATGACTAATTGATCATTAATGGACTAATTTTGGTGAATTATGGTAAAAAATGGCCAAATAGTCAAAAAGTCAATAACTTGGTCAACAAGCTACGTGTTGGCATAATGGGATAAATGGAGATTCAGCTTTTCCCATATTTCCCTGCATGATTCCAACTGAGTTGAGTGAAAGGAAGGGAAATTGAATTAATTAATGAATAATTGCAAATATGGACCAATTGTAATGTGCCACATGTCCAATTAATTAGAGGATGGCATTATATGAATCTATGATCATTCTCATCAGCTCATTCCCGACTGAAACTAAATCAAAAAGGGTGAGGAAGGGCTGGAGAACGAGAACTCGATGGAAGAAGGAGATAAGCTAGGGATTTACCAAGATCAAGGTAAGGTACTTGAACCTTATGATTAAAGGTTCCTAAATCCTTCTATAGTCTCTTCTCTTCATCTTCCCTACCATTAAACTCATGATGATCAGCTGAATCAAGCGCAGGAAGGAGGAGTGAGAAATTGACCTAGAGAGAGAAAGTGAAGAAAATCAGGAGGTAACTTCCCAAACTTGTTCCTCTTGCTTGATTAAGGTTAGTAGAGTTGTTTAGGACTTGATTATGGTTCATTTGGTGTGAGATAATTGAGAAAAACTAAAATGAACATAATGTGGAAATGCCTTTAAATCAAGTCCAATGATTGTCTAATCAATTAATATTGCGAGGATAAGTCGAAAGGAGGTGATTGGGCCAGAGAAAACAAGAATCCGACATAACTTTTATGGGAATTTATTTTCCCTTCCCTGTGTTGGACATGATGAATGAATGGGAATTTGACTAATTCGATACTTCCATTGGATTCAGGAGGCCGAATTATGTAGGGTCTATGTTGACCCCGAAGTGAGAAGAGGATCAGAGAGTGAAATGACAGAATTGCCCTTTCTAAGCCTTAATTGAGGGTTGTCAAGGGTATTTTTGTCATTTGGAAGTGATTTTGGCCAATTCGAGGTAGGAAATGAATTCTACACGAAAAAATGTGTAGGAATGGCCTAAATCATGATTTTGAGAAAATACTGATAATAAGGACATAAGAGGTATTTTGGTAATTTGACACCTATAGGCTAAATTTACCAATGAAATGAGTTTGGAAAGGTATACGGATGAGTAATAACTCATTTGTAATGTTTGGCAATTTCAAGACTTGACAACCGGTTTGGCCTCAGTAGTTGCCCGAGCTTGTACCAAACGGGAAAGTTGCGTAGAGTAGCAACCAGGTAGTAACTGTCTTCATATAACATGACATGCATATGTATTGTTTGGTATCATCATCAAAATATCTAACATGTTTAGATTGAGCGAAGTGAACACCCGGGGCTTATCGCAGGTCCGGTTGACACTCACACGAAATGTTCATAATTGCACGAGCGGGACTTGGGGCCTATCTTTGCATAGGTACTCCTTAAGGCCAAGAGAACCTGTCAAGCGTGATGTCGGTCATGAGGTTGCATTGTATGCATTGTGCACAAGCTCCCTTCGGGGCCAAGAACCCGTCTAGCGCGAAGTCAGTTTATGAACTGCATGTTTGCACTGAATAATGTTTGATGATTTTATATGAGTAAAGAATGCTTGTGTGTGTTATCTTATATGTTTAATGACGTTACTACTGAGATTCCTGTGAATCTCATTCTTTTCCCAAAACAAATCTTCAGTACAAGGAGGGAGCTCGCGGGGCAAAGAGAAGGTAAATGACGATGAGTGGAGGCCGAGTAGCGGAAGAAATTAGGCTAGGTTGTCAAACTTTTGTGATGTATTTTAAGAGCCTTATGAGTATTTTGAGTTATATATGAAGTATATGAAATGAAGTGAAGAATGAATATGAGGGTTGTAAGATGAATTGTGTATGAATGTGTTTATTTGTGAATATTTATATCCAGCAGAGGCATTGTATAAAGTTTCTAGCATTTTGTGCCACTCTGAACTCTGATGTTTATAGTCGGTGGGTATTAGTTAATTAGTACTCTACCGTAGTGTTGGGAAATAAGGTATTACACTTTATATCTATAACATCATCTAGATAGAAGTTACTATAAATTTTGAACAATTAGTCACTTCTTCATTCTCAAACATTAATATTTTTGGTATTGTAACTAAATTGTTAATTAATTCATTAGCTTGATTGATTTATCTTAGCTTATTTTCCAATTTGCAAATTTTTGGTAATGACGATGCCTATTTAGACAAAGACATTAATTTGATCTGAGACCTTTTGGCTGGACATTTTCTTCAACACAGATGAGTAAAGTTTAATTTTATATTAGTTAGTAGTTGTGTAGACAACTTTTTAACACTTTGTGGTGATTATTGTACATAGTATTAGTAGTAGTTAACACATTAATTTGAATGTTTCCTTACTATTTTTAAGGACATTTTGATTTATGAAGAATTGTTCAATGATGTTTTAAAGGGTTTAATTGCTGGGTAGTGAAAAATATAAAGAATGTTGTTTTCTTAAAAAAAATTTTCAACGTCCTTTAAGAAAGGGATGACGTAAGAGACTTACAGGGTCCTTTTTTTTCCAAAAGGGACGCCGTAAGTGACCAACTTATGGTGTCCTTTTAAGTTGGTCACTTACGGCATCCCTTTTGGAAAAAAGAGACGTCATAAGTTATAGACTTCCCTTTTTTAATAGGCATTGTTCCTAGACTTTACTGCATTGCTCATATAGGCGTCCCCCTAAAAAGGGATGTAGAAAGGGCCTAAAAATGAACGTTAAAAGTACTTTATGTAGTAGTGCTTAAAACCTATAACTTTGGCTTATAAGCAACTCAAGGCTTCGCTTATCTAACTGCCATGGTTTATAAATGATATTATATCCATATAACTAAACTAAGCATGCATTTATATGTGCAACTATAATAACAATATAAATATACTCTTGCCATAACACAAATGGTACTTGCCTTTAGGCGATTATAGCTTAAATCTCCTCCTTATGGACATATTTACATGCAAAAATATATAATTATATAACTATGTTTATACATATCTAACTTCATCAAAAGAGAAATGTGTGTGTGTAAACATCAAGTCATCAACTTAAGTAAATAATAAAGTCAAGCTTCCTCAACTTTATCCACCTTTAGTCTTCACTAATCACTAATACCCTTGACCACAAAAGCAGTTGCCCTTATTGTATATCATGTAAGAAATAGGTGAGATTTAGGGAAATCTCAATAGTAACAAATTTCTTCATATTAATCATGCAAGATCACAACTAAGCATGCAAAATAAGCCATGAAAACCAACATCTTACAACCACTGTATACTCAATTATGCTCATACATCATATATATAACTTGGTCAATCACTAACTGGTGTCCGTACATGACTAAAAAATAACTAACTATTGCATATTGTCAAGGCAAATAATCTCATGCAAGGAAACACTAGTACAAAATAAGCCTTTTAGACCGCCATATTTAGACCTGCTATAAAGGATACGGTCTTAAAAGTATGACTGGTGGTAGTTTCATAATTATCATGTACTTCTAAGACCGGTTCGTTTTATATGAGATCTAAAAGATATTATTTAGACCTGATTTCCAAACACCCGGTCTAAAAGATAATAATAATTTTTTTAAAAAATTCATATATATATATATATATATGATATATATTTTAGACCGGTTATCTATATAATAGGTCTAAATATATGTTTTGCATTAAAAGTAATTAAAAAATAAAATATTTATTAATTTTTAGACCTGATATACAATATAACCGGTCCGAAAGATAAATTTTTTAGACTTGATATACAATGTAACCGGTCTAAAAGATAGTTTTTTTATACCTAATGCTCAAGATAACCGATCTAAAAATAAATGAATCCCTCAATCAATCAATAGCTTTTAATCCCTCCCTTCATTCTTACGCGATTTGTCGTGAGCCTCTTCTCTTGTCCTCACTTGTTATAATCTTCGCTACAGCGTCATTCCTTGTTTCTACTATATATTTCCTGCACTTGATATGCCATATGATAATTTAGTCTTATAGTTTTTGTATGAAAAGAACCAAATTGGCCAAGCATTTGTAATTAGACTCAAATATTTAGCTTTGAGAGGCTCTAGCGTCTAGGAATATCACCTTTTCTTGACATATAAATATTGAAACAAAGGAAGTAGGTACTTGATTAATGATCCATAACTCCTCCATAGTCTGCGTTGCCAGAAAAACGCTGAAAAATAATAGATAATATGTTTTAATATGAAGATGATCTTTGGTTAGGATCTAGATAAAGGGGGGATTGAGATGACAGATGAAGATGATGATGATTCGCTATAGTTTGCCTACTTTTTTTTGCTAGAAGCCTTTTATGGATCTTGTGGCAACCAACCAAAGCACTATGATTTTTGTGGATTCTGATACATATGGTCAATTTTTATTTGAGTTTGGCCTGATAGTTATGGTTGATAGTTTATGTTAAAAAAGACTTAATGTACCTAGATAATTATTTAAGTAGTTGCAATGCCTTTTATTACAATGTACTTGGAGTTCGTTGTGTTTATAAGGGTTGCAGTAACATGAAAGTTTGTATCTTCATATGAGACAAGGATCCAACAAACAAACTGCAGCTATGCTCTATTTAGTATCTGATATTATCATCAAGCAGAAAATAATATTATATTTGACTCTCAAACCTTAGGATGAGGCTTACATAAGCATATGCCAATTATTTGCTTGATGGGTGTCCTTGAGAGTGAAATCGCTTCCCTTATCATGGAACGAGACATGTCAATTTAGGCATTAGGCTGGGATTCTAGGCTCCTCGCTTGTGTTTATTCTTTGAGTATCCTTTGTTTCTCACTCCACTTTTTATCTCAGTTAACTCAAAATTAAAACCCAATAATGTTCTGAGATGAATGAATTGGTGACAATTATTGTCAGGGAATTGTGTGCTCTGGAATAGCATACTACATTCAAGGATTTGTGACCAGAGAACGTGGGCCCCTTTTTGTGACTTCTTTCAGCCCTCTATATATGATTATCTCCATTGCTTTGGGCACCATTATTTTATCTGAGCAAATTTATGTTGGAAGGTATGTGTATTATAATACACAGCACATACACATAACGTTCACGTTTGCAGTTCTATCTAAAAGTAAACTCATTCATGTGTATATTGCAGTATAATTGGAGCAATTCTCATTGTCTCGGGACTTTACACTGTGGTATGGGGGAAACCAAAGGCCCTCTATTATACATATGGAATTTCTTGTTTTTGGATAGACAATGGGCCCGTCTGAATTTAGATTTCATACTTTGGATATGAACATTGGTTCTGCTTTACTCAACATTCTCAGTTTCTTATGATGATTTACCTGATCCCACTCTTGATGTCAAGGAGACACTGTCCTTTCTTGTTATTGGCTGCAGAGTACTCAATGTTGTGACAGTATGAGTTTGTCTAAATGATTTCTCAAGTTCATCCAATTTGCTTTCACTCTGCCTTTGTTCTCATTTTTTCATGTCTCATATCACGTTTGATGATTTTATATTTTTTTCGAAAGCAAAAGTCTTTACTTTGATTTTGTTCTATTATATTCTTTATAATAGTTCCTTTTGCCAAACTTTTCTTTTTTGAGGCGAAAAAAGAGAGATTTGATTTTGTGCTACTGTCCAGTATTTAGGATTGCTTGTATTTGTTAGTTTGCGTCTATAACACTTGAAACTATAAATTACTAGTATTTTTCATTTACTTAGTTTTGTAGTTGGAGGATAAAATTGTAATACAATGTGCACATTGCTGAATCAGAAATGGCCTCTAAAGCCTTGTTAGGCATGTTTATATATGGTGGTTAATGCTGAGATGACAAATGCTATTGAAATGATGTTATTGGTTTGTTCCACATCAGCACCTATCTCCCTTTCTATGTCCAATGTTGACTGATTCTATTCATGTTTACAGTAATCCCCCTACAGATGTGGGCAATAGTAGAGTTGATGTGTGTGGTGGTGGAGAGAAGCCTAAATGAAAACAATGTGACTGCAGTAATTTATAAGTTGAGCTGTTCACGTGTAATAGTAGGAATTCAGACGAAATATGATTAGAAAATTGCATGAACACGTCTGAAGAAAAAGAGTTGTATGATTTGTGAACTGGCAAGTTTATGTTTATTTATTTCTTTTACTTGGTTTTTCACCCTTTTCTCCTGGATGATTAGATAAGAATGCCCCTTTCTTTTTTGTTGGTTCCAAGACTAGGAATTGGAAGAGCTAAAGCAGAAGCTTCTTGCAGCAAGTAGCAACAAGCAAGAGATAATTTCTCTTAGAGAAGATTTGCATCAATGATCCGTGGGAGAGCAAAAAAATATCATTGAACAAAGATATTTTCTCAGATAAATTGTTGCAATTTAGAGCAACAGCGGTTGCAATGCAGATGTTGGCTTTAGGAATAGTCCTACTTGTGATATATGTACGTGTGATATGAAGTTTTTCCTCAATTTTGTTTTTCTTTTCTCAGAGCAAGACTGTAGATGGCATGAATTATGTCTTCATGTTTATAGTTATACACATGATTGTATATTTCTTACAAAGCCAGAGAAATTCTTACTTTCTAGTTTTTTGTTGTTTTATTTGTTTTTTTTAGAAATAAGGTGGTTCTCATAGCTCACCCATAATTTATGTAATGATAAAAATTATATAGCACTTTTTTGTATTGAAGATTATTTTTAAAAATAATCTCTAATCTAAAAAAAATGCCCTATTTATTTTTTAAAAAAACATGTTACTTTTAAGACTGGTTCTAATTACAATCGGTCTAAACAGTCTACTTTTTAGACCTAATATAGAGTCAAATGAGGTCTACAGAGTAGACTGGTTAGATATTAGGTCTAAAAGGTGGACCTTTTAGACCTGATATAAAGTCAGACGAGGTCTAAAAAGGCATACTTTTTAGACCTCATCTTTGAGAACCGGTCTAAAAAATAACTTTTTAGACGTGATATAAAGTTAGATGAGGTCTAAAATGTGACTTTTTAGACCTCACCTTTGGGAACCGATCTAAAAAGTGACTTTTTAGACCGGTTGTACAACAGGTCTAAAAAGTATCAGACTTTTTAGACTGGTTGTATCTAGACCTGTTCCAAAACCGATCTAAAATGTGATTTTTACTAGGTCTAAAAAGTGATTTTTGTACTAGTGAAACTTATATGTTATCATGCATAATCAACATAATGCCACTAGCATACATCACTGCTACAAAAAATGCCTATAAGACCACCACATGTAGACCTCTATAGGCGAAGACGGTTTAAAAACTAAGACCTATGTCATTTTTTAAATATTGATACAATTTAAGACCAGTCATGCTACCGTACGGTCTAAATAATATTTTCTAAACCAATTATAGTTTAATGCAGTCTTGATAAGTATTAAGTACTATGAAAATTTTAAAATTTAAATTCTTTTTAGACTGGACGCTTACACATCCGGTTTAAACATCCTTTCAAATACCATCATTTCTTTACTCCAGTCTTAAATGTTTCAGAATTTCTTCAGCTTCTAAGGTAAACTTCCCAACTATGTGTCTCTTTAAAATATGAAGCTAGCTAATAAATGTAATTAATCTTCATTCATCTTGTCTATTTAAACTCCTCATTCCTTTCATTTCTTCAAATCTAGCTCCTTCTCTCCTCTCTTAATATCAATATGATGAAACACATTAGGACTCTTCATCCAACTTTTCCTTTTATGCCTCTACAACCTCTATTGCCTCTATTGCAACCATTAGCGAGGCAGATTCTTGACCACCTCAATGCCATGGTGGCTCGCATGGAGAGACGCCTTGGAAGACTCTTCACTTTGCTTTGGCTGAGATCTCCCATTCTTCTCCTTGGTGTTCTTGCTTGTTGGATGAATAATCCAAGAGAGTAGGGAGGTTAAGAAGAGATTACTTGAGCTAGAACACAAGATTGAGTAGAGATTTTGGTATACTTACTTTATATTTGAGTCTTGAACCTTCTTCCTTCCTCCTCCTCTTCTTTCTCTCTAGCTCTCTCCCTTTCCTTCTTCTCTTATTGTTTTGGCCGACTTGGCCTCTTTAAATAGATAAGGGATGAGAGCTTTGGAGATGTCTAGAGTTTCATAAATGTCAAAATCTTATTGGTTCTTAATTTATTTATTGCACATGTTATAATACAATTGCATATTTAATTATGTAATATTTTTTTATATGCTCCATCTGTCCACCCCTTCTGAATTTATTCATAAAATATTCCAGATTACATTTATTTGGTTAATATGACCATTTTGCCCTTGCAATTTTCGCAATACTTGAGAAAATTGGCAGAAATGTCACCAAATTTTGAAAATTCATATCTAATTGTATAGATATCCAATTGGAGTGGTTATAAAGTCTATGTGACCCTTATTAAGTATAGTTTTAAGTAAAAATATAAACTTAAGCCAATTAGAAGCACACCATTCCCATAATTATTATTTTTAAAGTCTGCCCCTGAAAAACACCAAATTTGTTAGGAAAATTTCAAAAATTCATATCTCCTTGTATACAACTCCAAAAATTTCATATGATTTATCAAATTAAAAATTATCATGTCTAATTTTATTCTGGAAAGTTTCATAGTTTTCTGGAGGTCATTAATAATTTAAAAGTGACACACAATCTGACTACCTCATTAGGAAATACACCAACTATCTTGTATAATAACTATTTTGTTATGTGTGACTTTATTGGCATTGTTTGGCCACTTTACATGCTCTTTTATCATGAAATACTATAATATTCACATGATACTTAGTGATCAAAATTCAGGACATTAAGATTCTTCCCCCGTTAATAAAATTTTGTCCCCAAAATTTTGTCATAGAAGCATATTCATAAACTCCGGATACCACTTCTGCATGTCTTTTTCCATCTCCCACATAGCTTTCCTCAAGGACTTCCCTTTCCATACCACTTTTACAAAGGGTATTGTTTTATGCTTGAGCTGCTTCTCTTGTCGATCAATAATTTGTTCAGGCTCTACCTTAGGAATAAGGTTATCTTGCACATCGATATCCTCATATTCCAAAACATGTTTCAGATCTGGCTGATATTTCTTCAATTGAGAGACATGAAAAACATCATTTAAGGGTAAAGCTATCCAATAGGACTCAGTTTCCTTGTCTTTTAAGCTGTCCCAATTCCAGTGTCTGGTGAAACTTTCAAAAATACATGATCTCCAACCGCAAACTCTAACAGTTTCCATCTTTTATGCTTGCTTTAGGCCGCTAATAGTCTCTACTTGATCAATTTGATTTTCTCTATTGTTTGCTCAACTATATCTTGCCTAAACATTTTTCTTTCAGATAATTCTATCCTTTTCAACCCTTGATCTATCTTTTCTTGTGCAAGTTTGCAAAGAATGCAACACATCCATTACAAATTTCATAAATGTTGAGCGTCGGTAGCTCATAAACTATGGAGCTAGAGTTCAAAGAGTCCATTGGTATTTTTAAATATTCTAGAGGAATTATCAAAACAAATTCCCTAGATTTACCAGTCCAATACCATGACAAAGTTGTTGCTCCTTCCGAGTTTGTACACCAAGTTTCTAGCTTTTGCCCATCATAAATTTAATTATTTCTTAATTTTCCATCATAAGGACATATTGGTCCAATAATTTTTATGGCTATTGAACTTTCCGTCCAATATCTATATGGAATACATATTAAGATTCATAATTATCAATATAATCTTACAGCCATTTTGAGCACAACTTAAATTTCTAACTTTTTCTATTTGGTCTTTATCCTTATGTATATTGTTTACAAGGTGTGAAAGGACAAATCGTCCAGCTACAGTCAGCCTATTGACATTCAATAATCATAGGACATGCAATCCCTAGAAAATCATAGGGCATCATACACATTCATCACTTGAATACTTATAAGGTTCTATAACCTAAGTAACTTTTCATGCATACAATGTTTATAGGTCTTATTACCTTAGGACTTATTGTCCTATCACCCTTTGATGTTACAATCTCTTTGAGAGACTATTTATATTTCTTGGCATTGAGTTACCTTGAAAATCTTATGCCCCAAGTCATTATTTGACATTTGGGCTACACTGTAGTTCTTACGACCTTACTTTGCTTGTTCATGAGGTCTTATGGCCTATGGACATAGTAGCCCAACAGGTTTTACCGCCTCCTGTATTTTCTCAACACCTATATTCTCACAAGTGAACTCATATATATAAGATCACCACACTAGATATGAAATCAAAAGTTCCTTGATTTCCACTATTGTTGTTTAATGCCTTCATAATCACATTAGCACTTCCTAGATAGTATTTAACTTCCAGGTTTAAGCAACTATATCCATCAATGCTATCTCCAATTTAACTCTTTATGTTCATATAGTTCAAATTCTAGTGGTTGCAGTACAACTCTATGGTGCCCCGTAGAAACAATATTTCCAGATTCCCCCATACACAAACAATTGTTACTATCACAAAGTTCATACGTAGGATATTTTAGTTTGTAAGGCTCTAGCTGACGAGAGGTTCATACCACAATGTCATCCTATTGCATCAGGATATATTCTAACTCATATTTGTTCACATTAACACATACCACATAGGTCACTTATGTAATATCCCAAACTATGTTCAAAGGTTAAGTGTACAAAATAGACAGTGAAGTTAATGATAGAATTATCCCTAGAAATTGTATAATGACTTTAGGCTTGATTAGCTATCGGTAAATTACCTAATTTTTGTCTAAAATTGGGAATGATAAAAAACCTAATTGGACCACAAGAATGGAAGGGAATGGCACAATAATTATTATTGCCAATATCAAGGGAAAAGAAGAAAGAGTTGGTCAAAGTTTCAAATCCTTTGCAATAAGACTTTGATCAAACTTGAGCACTTTCTTCAATAAGCTTTTGGTCAACATTTTCCTTCCCAATTATTGAAGAAATTTTGTCTAAACCAAGGGAAAGAAAGATAAGAAGACTTAAAGTCATTTTATAATTAATGACTAAGTCAAAAGCAAAGAAAGAAGAAGAGAGGAAAAGTCAACAATTGTGGCTAGGCTTGAAAAGTGAGCTTGATCAAAAACCAATCTGGTAAGAGCATAAAGATGAATAATTCTTCTTCCTTTTTGGCATCAACATTCAATCAAAAAGAGGAAAAGAAAGGCAAGAGGATTGACCTAAGTTAACTTGACCATATGAGGCAATTAACCTACTACTCTTTGCAAGAAATCATATGAAGGTGACACATACCCATTTTCCCCTTGCTTTTTAAGGAAGTGGTCCCAGTGAATTAGAAAAGGCTGAATTGGATCGAATTAAGCATATTCCACTCTCACTCCAAGCTCTCAAAGTCGGCTAAGTTCAAGAGGAAAGAGAAAAGGAAGAATAAAGTTAAGGTGAGATCTTCTTGTTTGATTTTGACTTAGTAGATCACCTCTATTGCCCAAAATATCTTCATGAATATTGTTCCCCTCTTCAAGAGATTCATTTATATGGTTATTTTTTAAGAGGAGGAGTTTTGAGCCATATTGTAAGAGCAAAAGTTGAAGAATCAAAGAAAGAACCTAAGGAGGAGCAAGAGGTGAGCTTTAGCTTCATTTTGAGCTATGGATTGTATTGATTGGTTGAGTATTTTGGCATGAGAAATTCTACTATATTTGCATTCCAGCTAGGGTTTTGAAGATTCATGGTGTTTTGATTGTATTCATGGTGTTGTATGATATTTAGAAGGCATATGAAGCTAGTTTGAGGCTTAAATTGAAAGTTTGGTAATTGTTGGATTATATGTCAAATTTTTGCCAAAATAGGACACATATAAGGAGTTAGAATTTGGTAATTTTAATGGTTCCATTATGTTCTACATGAAAATTCTGCCAGTGTGAATTTCCTGCCTGGCAATTTCGTAGAGTGATGTTTTTGAATAAGCAAATAATGTCCAATAAATGTGAAACTTTCCAATATAAAATTAGACATATCAAGCTTTAATTTGATATATCATAATGGTCATTTGGATGTGTATGTTGGAAGTTCTACATTTTTAAAATTTTCTCATGAAAAACTGGAAAATTTTGGAATAGTGTCTAATAAAAGAGAATTCCGTATTAATTTATGTCCATTTAGCTAATGGTTATATTTTTTTTCTAAAATTAGATTTAATCAATGTCAATTATAAATTGGAACCACCTCATTTAGATTTTTTTTAGATTTAGTTATGATAGGTAGTTTGTAATTTTGGAATATGTATAGTAGGAGATGTGAATTGTTGAAGATATGCCCTGTTTCTGGAAACAATATGAAACTGTGATGTTGTACGAAAAGTTTCATATGACAAACCTTGTCCAAAAATTTTGAAAATTTCTAGAATTAAAGTAGAGACATAGATCTTTAATTTGATAAGTATTTTGTAATTTTTATACAAGTGTACTAAAAGATGTGATTTTTCAAAGTTATGGCCTACTGCTGGAAGAAAATATGAAGCAGTTTGTATTTGGAAATATTATGGGAATGTTGTTATTATGGTGTTCAAAATTTAGTATTTTTATGTGAAACTAGACTGAAGTATATTTGTATAGAATTTTGAACCGCCTCATTTGGAATTTTTTGGAGTTAATTATGATTTTTCAAAATTTGATGAAAAATCTGTTAGCTTTATGTCTTATGTGAATTTAAGACTTAATGGCACAAATGTAATTGGTATGAACTCCAAGGGTTAAGGTAAGCCTTTAGGGCTAATGTGGCCCATTGGGCATTCACTTTTCATGGCTTTAATGATGTAATCACTTATCTAGGACCATGAAGTGATAAAGAAGAAGTGAAGGTTGGAAGATCAAGAAACAAGAGGAGGACACAAAGTCCAACATGTAGTGAACTTACCTTGCCTGCATGTATATGATATGTATGTTTGTGCATTGTGTTTATGTGACTTCTTTGCCTAATTGTATGGAACATGCTTGATTGATTGAAATGTTGTTATGTTTATACGATGGCCATGAGTATATTGCATCATTGAGCATGTATATGTCATTATCAGTGTTTTTTTAGAAATGGCAAGCGCATTAACTATATATCTGCATGCATAGTGGTAATGTTTACTACTGAGATTTCTTCAAATCTCACTCTCCCCAAACCAACCATTTAGACAGGTGGAGAATGCCTGGAGATATGCAAGAAGGAACTCTGAAGGTGAAGGGTGGATTGTAGTGCAAGGCACTACCTTTTGTATTTGGTGTAAACATTTGATATGTATGTATATGGATGTATGAATGAAGTTTAGCAGAGAACAACTCTAAGAGAACCGCTCTAATTAAATTAAAGGTAAAACTCTCGCATATACTCTGATATAATGAAATTATGAGCCAATGAGTTTTGATGATATAGTGAAAATTGTAGAAATATTGAAAATTTTTTGTTTACCTTTGAAAAACCCTCTCAACCCTAAGCTCAACTCCTAAGTTAAGATTAGAGATTTATGAACATTTTCAAGAGTTGAGTAATCCAGGTTCGAATCCTTGTCTCACGAATGATTTCACTACTCATTTGAACTCATCTAGGGCTATTGGAAATAAGGTTTTACAAATGGTGTTTTGTAAAACTAGTACTCATGGTGGCAGAAGTACACCAACTATAGACCCTAAAATTTATATGTAATCGCAGTAAATCAACTAGAACAGGGTGACCGCACCAGGTGGACCCTCTAGTAACAAACTTAACCTGAATATCTGCTAAGAACTTAGTAAGTACTTTGATAGTGACAAATGGAAACAGACCCGAATGAATTAAAAGGATTTGAAATACTAAAATGAGACCACAATTGAAATGTCTTGAAAAACCTTTCGAAAACCCACTTAACTATAGGATTGAACCCTGTAGTGAAGTTGGGATACCAAATGGATTGAAAACTATTTCTGGTCTCTGATCTGGCATCTGGTCACATTTTAAACTTTTTTGTACGGTATGGAAGTAAGGTGTTACAATTTACAAATCGAGACCTCTCGGGTCAACATCATTTCAATTACAAATCAAAACCTCTCAGGTTAACATCATTTATATTATCATCAATTCCTCTCTTAGCCCTGTGAAGCTCCTCTCACAACTATCATCCCACATAGAATATTGAATCATCAAGTCATCCTTATTAAAGGCAAAACAATACTGGGGAGGTACCACATAAATCATTCATAATAATCATTATGACCCAGAAAACTAAAATTTTCTGGTCTGTTTTTTCCCAGTTTAGTATTACTTCCACTTTACTTTGATCCAATAAGTTCCCTTCTGGTGAGACTTTATGGCCTAGAATTTAATTTCTGAAAACCAAAACTTACATTGGCATAGAGTTGCTTATTTCATAACACGTTCAGGACTGCTTTCAAATATTTTCTGTGTTTTACTTTGCTTAAAGAACATAAAAAATTATTGGTTCTTAATGATCCAAAAGACCTAATTGGTCAAATTTATCATTCATAAGACATACCATCATACACTCTCACATGTAAGTGAGAATGACTATCACCGTAATCATACCATACTTGTACAGAATTACCACTGGGTAGAACCGTACTCTAGTTCTGTTTCATAGACTCATTGGCTTCCTTTTGCATTGTTACAAGACTCTACCCAGAATTCTCTATCTCAACTCCTTTTCCATTGTTGTCGTATATAGGTACTGGCTAAATACCCCAGTTGCTACTACTCATAGTAGATTATTAATCTGGTTGGGATATTACATGATCTCTAGAATTATGGGGCTTACCATAATGCCAACAGGCTTTGCTTCCCTACGGTTGATATTATTGCTTGTGTACACATTCAATAAGCCACTTTCAATAACTTAGTTTTACTCCACTATCCTCTCAAATTCAGTGTATCATTTAGAGATCAATCTCTTTCTAGTTTGAGTCTCAATTTGGTACCGACAAGTCTGTACACCACTCCTTATCATTAACAGGTGAATTAACTGTTGATGAGATGAGGCCTGAACATAAACCTTGGCTACCCTCTCTTCCTCAAGGTTTGCAGTCTCATGGGTCTACTTCCATCTATCTGTATCCTTTTAATGTATTATTCCCTATCCATTTACACTATTCTTTAATTTAAGAACTACCAGTCATACTTTGATAGAACTTTTGGAAATCTCCTCCATACGAGGCCACTATTCTTTTACTGACTAGGGGTCAAACTTCCCTCAAAGGTAATAGGTTGTTGTTGGCAAAATCGTATTTGACATGTTCACAGACTTTCATAAGCCTAGACGAAGGCTGATAGTCAAGGTTCATAAGCTATATGCGTTCATTTCCCTGTCTAGTAGGATTGTTTCCTCTTTCCCTATCCTTATCTTATTTTTGCTGCACACCCCATAACTCATTACTCAGATTATTGCTCCGTTAATCTGTTTATTATTTGTTGTATTGGGTAGGTCTAGCTCCCAGACCTTACCCAATATCTTTAACTCTTTATCTTCCTATCTCTATATCTCCCTATATTAAAATAAGGAAGAAGTAAATTTCACATGTTCACAAGGGCATTTTTGTCCTCTCACAAAATGTAAACACATAAATACTCTATCAATAATTTACAACAGATCTTTACCGCAATTTGGGAAATACTTTTAGGTATTACATCGCTCATAGGTGACTATATAACATGTTTCTACTTCTTTGCATCTCATGACTTAACATTTCTAACAACTTCTCAGGGGGTCACCCATCCTTCCATTACCCTGGGCTGAGCATGCTTAACTTTCATGTACCAGTGCAAAAATACTAGTATAGACTTTAACCATTTCCAGACACTGGTACCCCTGGACTTCCCTCCTCTTAATTAGTCGGTCAACTATCTCTGAGTATCTAAATACTATGTATAACTCATTTATTAATACATACTTGGTCAAATGCTTCACCAACTTCATAAAGCTGTCATATAGAAGAACTTCCATGTCGCATGGACCTGATCTTCATATGGGAACTGCATACCGTATCATCCCTACTCCTGGTGCAATATGTCAGTATTATGCACGTACTATGTATACTGGGGATCTCTGTGGGTTTGGGCCCACATCAACATAACCCAGATGCATCTTTTCAACTCCTGACTTGGCTGTAGGTTATATCCATGTATACAGGTTATACTCTAGGATTGATAACCTTGTACAGATCCGACTCCACTCATACAGATAGAAGTTACTTCGCATCATTGACATATGACTTTGACTGTTGGCCCTGATTTAGGTTAAGACCCATATACGAACTCTTGCTGTAAACTACTTCCTTGAAGCCTACAACTTCTTAGTACTATTTCCAACCAGGCATAGTTATCCTGGCTGCCCTCTAAACATCCTCTGATTCTTTGACCGATATTCTTAATGCTTCTTTGTATTGGCATAGGTATTTGTTACTTTGAATGTTGCAGCCAATATATTTCCCTTGATTGAGAATTAAGGCATATGTCCTCAAGGTTGAAATATTCTCTTTTTAGTGTGTTAAGGAAAGATCTTGTATAGACCGAATTCTCCTGTCATAAGTTACAAAAATCTTGCAAGGAGAATAGTTAGTGTAATCAAGTATTAAGAATTTTCTTTCTATAAAATATATGCAAATTTATATCATGGAAAGAAAATATATGAGTAACTCATCATCAGAACTAATCAATTGAATGTGAATTCATATGAATATGTTATAATGATTTTCTTCAAATAAATGAGATATGATTTTAAGATATAAAACACATGTGAATGTGAAGCTCATTGCTTTTAAAAAAATATTATAAGGAATAGAGTTAAAAAAATCTCATGGATTTAAAAAACCATTGGAAAAACTTTATAGAGAAATTGAGCATGAAAATATGAAGATTTGGTAAGAAATCAATTTTTGAAAATGAGAATGCTATTTAGCGATTTTAGTAGCTATACCCCAATATCACTCAAGTCATCATTCAAGTGTTCACTTCGAGTGATGCAACTCAGAGAAATTGAATTAAGAAAGAATACAATACCTCACTCGAGTAATATTGTAATTACTTGAGTCATAGTCCTCTGTAGTATATTGATGCATCGTTGCCAGTCACTATCTGATGATGTAATTAGTACTGAGGGATTCTAAAGGTGTAGTCTCTGTGGAATGCTTAAGGATACCAAGATGAGCTCGAAATAAGGCTTTTATGTGTATCCACTGGCTTAATATGTTCCCCATGCTTAGAAAAAAACATCGAAAAATTCTGATTTCATCATAGCACATAGCTCCCTTATTTTGTCATCCATCATTTCAAATAGAACTTTGAAGTTCTACTTCTTAGCTGCTTCATTTTGCTTTAAATTCTTGGTCTTGTTCATCAAGTTTTGATAATTTTGCACATCTCAGTCTCATTTTACTCCTTGAAAGGTCTAGTAGGGGTTTATCTTGATCCCTAACCATTTATTGATTATTGAGGCTGATATAGTGACCTTTTAATCTCTACTTCTGCTCACACAGAAACACTACCAGTCATGCCTCCTTTGTTAGCTTCTAATTTTTATATCTGAAAGCAAAGCATTTTGGTCAACTCTTGCAAAAGTATAAATATATGCTCTTTGGAACCCAACTTCTCTTGGGTCTACAATATTAGACATAACAACTCTTATGCTCTTATACAATTAAATCATATTATATTTGAGCAAGGAATATAATAAAACAACAAAGACCAAAATATAATTTTACTTAATAATTTAAGCCATTGAATCATAAAGGGTAATAATAAACAAATGATATCAAGAATAATGATTTTCAATGATCAATGACAATTTGTAAATACATTTTATATAAAAAATATATCATTGATAAGATTTTCAATCAAGGCACGTAAGTGAAACCAAAAGAGAGTAGTGAATCTATCCATAATGACCAATTTTTATGAAATGATGAATAATGAATGAAATTAAGTTTTCCAAGAATGATAATGAGATATGCAATTTGTTTCAAAATCTCAAATGTTCTTTTGAATAATGAATATGCATTAAAACATTAAGATTTTGAATGCATGGAAACACATTTATGAAGTTTGTTAAATATCAATCCTCTTGCTGAAAAATAGTAGAATTTAATACATGTTTCTATATATCAGAAAGCTTCAATTTCGGAGAACATGTCAAATATTGAAGTTAAAATGTTGGGGTATTTTCTCCAGAAAAAAATTCATAAGAATAAAGCAATAGCCAAACAAGCTTAGCATAATAGAAATAAATAAGCATAATGACTTTGTTATTGACCAAGAGATAATCTTGCCTCTTAAAGTTGTGTCTTGAAATATATGAACATTCAAGGCAAGACTTTAAATATAAGGCTCTAGTTACTCAAAAATGGATGAAGACAAATGTTAATGTATTTGAGCAAAAAAGTGAGTACAATGATTTATGGACGATGAAGTACATACTCATTAGTTTAAATGACTAGAGTTTTTAAATATTAATAAGTCATTCCACTATAATAGCTAATGCATTATGATTCAATGCATTAATGAGCATTCATAATGCTTGGAATAACTAAGCCAATAAAAATTTATGCATTAGGTATAAGGCTTTTACAAATTGAATTCTTTTCTAGGAAATAGAGTTGAAACTCATATATGATCAACTTGTTAGACATTAGGTCATGTAGAAGAGTTCATATGATAGCACATTGAAGACCAAGGAATAACATGATGATAGGGAAAACTCTAGTGAGCAGAGTTAAAGTATTTTTGTATTTTGATAAAAATATTAACTTCCAATTTTAAAACTAATTTGAATCAGAAAAAATATGAATAATTTTCAAATCATGTGTATGCACAATAAGATGGATTGAAATCTAAGAAAGTTTTTTAAAATATGCATTTCAAACTTCCAATGCATAGAAACATTATGCATAATTCTATTTTCGATACATTTAGCAATCTGAAAACATTTTGAAAAATATAAATGATTGATTGCTAATGATATGCAATTGTGAGCAATTAGTTACCATTTAAATTGAGTTGGGAAGAATGAGTGTGATGGTTGAATTTTGAAATTACTAATATAAAGTCGCGACACTCGAGTTCTGTAGAAAATTTCAAATATTGATACAATGTACCTTGCTTGAATGTAATCTGTAGACACTGAAGTTAATTTCCATCTCCTTGTATCTTTGTACTCAAGTCCTCCAAGATCGCTTAAGTAAACAATGCTTTTTTGTAATGTGCTTCCTAAACATGGATTTTCACATAAACTTCAAGTTATGAACTCAAGTTTGCACCTGGAACTCGAGTTTCATACCATAACTTGAATTGAACTTGAATTCTCACTCAAAGTTCATGTATGCTCTGTGTATCCCTATTTTAGTGATCGAAAGCAAAGCATTCCTTTCTTCTTCCAACAAAACCATATTTTCTTCCTTCGGTATCCAATTTTACTTGGATCTACTCATGGTTAGCTTGTAGGAATTATAATTCACATGCTCCAAGAATATAGTCAATTTGAAGAAATTGAGTATAATGAATTAAACATGACTTTATGTATAAAAATATTTTATTTTCAAGTATGTGTATATGCATAAAGAGTTAAACTATTGAACATTGCAATCCCTTAATGAATTTATTAAATGGATTTTCTAAGAAATGCGAAAACATAAATTCAAAATAGTCTACAATGCTCATTCCTAAGGTTCTAAATTACAAAACCTTAATAAATATTGGGAGAATTCCAAAAAAAATACCATTTAAACTTCAAAATCCCAAATAGGTGATTTAACAACAAAATGATTTGTTAATTGCATTACCATTCTTGTTAATCCCATTAACGAATTTGCTAACGGGATTTTGAAGTTTAAATGGTATTTTTTTGGCATTCTCCATAAATATTATAGACAATGGCATAAGAGGTTTTATCATTGTGTACCTTTGCCTTAGATACTTGGAGGATTTGCTTTGCTTACCCTCTGCCTCTTTCTGTTATGTTGATTCTTCATTTGTGCTCCCAAGGGTACCTGCAAAGCTCTCTCAAATGATATAGACTTCAAAAGTCTTATCTTTGATACCTGAGAGATTTTCCTTTTCTTGTTGTACTCAAGATAGTTGAATGGTACTCTATGGTAGTCCATTATTGAGGTAGAACGTACTCCTTTTCTCCATTGCCTTTCTTTGTTGTTAGACTTTGTAATTCCAATAATGGGTGATTCGAGAGTTCTCCTAATTGATGTAAATCTCCTTTCAGGTGCATTAGGAACTCTTGGAATCTTCTTCATTTTCTCTATATTATTATGTCTATTCTTTCTAGAATCAATCTGCACACATGAAACACTAGATGGATATTTTGGTACCCACTTTGCTTTGGGTTCTTAAATGTTAGTATTAGACTTTATATGTTCTTTCCGAACCCAAACAAATTTATTTCTCACATTAGAATTTCTTCTAACATAGCATGTGTGAGAAATATGACCATATTTACCACAATAATTGCAAATAACATGATGATATACATTATGAGATCTTATGCAAGTATTGGGTTGTTTGAGAGAAGGCGTTCTCAAATGTTCAGTTTGCCTAAGTTCATTCTTTACACATAAATTTCCAGCATGTTTGAAAAGATTTATGTTTTTCTCAACAGAATCAACAATTGGTTGAAAAATATTTTAATGCAAAATTTGAAAATCATTTTTACAAAAATTACAAGAAGAATTAGAACTTTTCACCTTAAGTTCATCTTGATCTCTAGAGAGTGATTTTTCATATTCGTATAAAATGACCTCTTTCCAGGAATCCTCTTCTTCTTATCTATTCGTGTTGACTGTATGGGAGTGTTCTATGATTTCTCCTTCTTCATCATCAACTTCCAATTGTTCATAAATTGTATATACGCAGCTTATAGTTTCACATGAACTATCAACACTTTCAACTTCAACACACTTGTTAGAAGTATATATATAATCAAGAGTATGCTATATATCTTTAGCATTAAAGCAAAATCTAATTTTCTCGAAATCATTTTCTGTCACGACACTATAGAGAAACTTCATTGCTCTAATGTTCAACAAAAAATATTTTATTTTCTTTTTCAGTCTAATCCTTTCTCGGTTTATGATCAAAAGAATTTATTAAAACATTCCACATATTAAAATCATATGCTTTTATAAAACTAGTCATTCTAGCTTTCCAAAACTAGAAATTAATATCTTTCAAAAGAGGTAGGATTGTATAATCAAAATCTTCTGGAAGCATAAAGCACCCAAAATCAGCCATTGATAACTCTTAAGATGGTTAAGTCCTTTAAACAAAGCCCAAGCTCTTATACCAAATGTTAGAATCGGCTGACACCTAAGAGGGTGGTGAAATGGGTGTATGATAAGAAATTAAGATCCTTTAAAATCTTTTTGCAACTTATCAAATCAATAAGTATCAAAGTATAAAATCACAAGTTATTATGTAAAACGTATATGCTGGAAATATAAGAGCTTAGGGAAGAGAATATGTAAACTGTGATTTATCTTTATTCGGTCTAATCCACGATGACCAACATCCAGTCCCCAGCCTCCTCTTAAGATTTTCAATCTACTATCTTCTTATTTAACCGGGCACAAGAAAAGCCTTTACAACCTACAAGTTTAGCTGGGCACTTGTGCAGCCTCCTTCTGAGTTACTCCCCCATACAAAAAATCTTACAAGCAGAGTAATCTTGAAGACCTTTCTCTTTTTCTTACCCGTGCAAGTCTTACGAGCAATAACGTTCTCTCCTGCTTACATCCCTGTAAGTCTTACAAGCAGTAACGTTCTCTACTGCTTGCACCTTGTAAGTCTTATAAGAAAAAAGTCTTATTGGAATTCTCTCTAGAGCTTCTTCTGTAAGGAAATCAACCCTCTCAATATCTCTCTACCTTAAGATCAATTTAGAATTATAGTTGAGAATGGTTACAGACTCTTTCATAGAGTAGATATGATACTCACTTAAGTATAATACAAATAATCTCACTCTTAAGAATAAATGATATAGAAAACATAGAAGAGCAGAGAGTGGTTGTACTGAAGAGGATGACTCATGATCTAAACATGTTTGCGTTATTGTGTTCTCATCGCATCATCTCTTATATGAATGCCTCCATGTTTATATAGCTGAGTTAAGATAGCCGTTGGTAGCATTCGTCTGTTAGAGTCCCATTGCATCGTTTGACTATTTAAAAACTAGCCATTACGTCGAACGTTCCTCACGCTCTGTAAAATGACTTTTCTTCTCATTGTATGATCTCTTCATTGTTTTCCTTAAAATATACTTAGAATACTACTACAATGAAGGGTTAATCATATAGATGATAAATCAATAAATAACAGATGATTGTTATGCAATCTAGACTCATCACTCGAGTGATCAAGGGCTATCACTCAAGTGATCCCTTCTAATTTTTGACAGAGTATTTCAGAGTAAAATGAATCTTTGCACAGTGTATCACTTGAGTATTCACTCCAGTGATCAAAGATCATCACTCGAGTGATCTATTGGAAATCTTGGTAGAAATTCTTCACTAAATTTTACAAGAAAACTTACATCATCACTCGAGTGGTCACTCGAGTGATCAATTACCATGATTCAAGTGGTCACTCGAGTGATAACTTCCAAAACTTGGTAGAGGGTATTTGAGGCATTTTCAACTTCATCACTCCAGTGGTCACTCGAGTGATCTCAGTTCATCACTCGAGTGATCTACTCATTTTGACTCCAAATATGACAAATGATCTATCATTAATAAGCTCTTGTCATCTACTTTCTAATGCAAAAAGAGTTTACTTCAAACTCATTGTATTCTATAAGTTATGATCCAAAGAGTGTAGACATTGTATGTATTTTCAAGCATCAACTTCCAGAAGCCATACCACTTTAAATATAACTCTAAATTTGACATATTATATATCCATAGAAATATATTTAAGTCTAGTTTCATATTCCACTAGTTTTAACTCAATTGGACATGTAGTTTGAGAAATATGTCCAAAATACCGAACCTATTATGGAAAATGATGGTGATTTGAATGTCATCTTATAAAACTCATATCTCTTTCATATGAGGTCTTTTGATGTTGTCTTTTATGTTAATTTGATGCATTGTGAGTCTAGTTTCATATGCCACTAGTTTTATCTCAATCGGATGTGTGGTTGGAGAGATATTTTCAAAATATCGAAGCTCTGTCATGATGACCAAAATAGAGAGTAACAGAATGATGCATCACTCGAGTGATCACCTCCAAAATGTGGCAGTGGCGCATCACTCAAGTGATGACCTTTGGAGGTACAATGACTTCTGGATAAGCATATTGACCCATTCCAACCTTTGGTATCACTTCTAAGAGCTTGAATATTGATTTTACCATTAATTCTTATAAGTTCTTCTTTCTTCAATCTCTTTCTTCTTGATTTTTCTCTTGATGATCATTCTTCATAGACCAATTAGATAGCTTCTTCATTTTCTTGACTATCTTCAATCTTCCTCTTTATTTGCTTGAGAAATCTACAAGATATTTCACATTAGATATAATAGTTAGTCAAAGTAGGAGATAAATATATTATGCAAACTTTTTGCTCATCTATATTTGACATCATCAAAACTAATCGTATCTAACAAAGGGGAACAACCTCAGAGTGATGAGCAATTACAGTCGCTCAAGGTTAATCCAAAAATTCCTATAGTTCTAGAACGTGAAGAGGATATTCTCCAATATTGGATGCCTAAATTCATCAAGTACCAATCTTTGACATTCAAGGGAAGATTTGATCTATAAGCTGATGAGAATTAGCTAAACCAATTAGAGAAAATCTTTAAGGTGCTAAGATGCCCTACAGAGATGAAAGTCAGGATGGCTATATATAAAGCTAAAAGGTGAAGCTGACCGCTAATAGAAGAATCAATACTCATACTGTGTGCCCAGAATATCCCGCTGACCTGGGAGTTGTTCCAGGAAAAATTCAATGAGAAATACTTCCTGAGGTCAGTAAGGATAAAAAAGGACAGAGAATTCCTAGCAATACAACAAGGTGACGATGAGACTTTCACTGAATACTTGTCTCAATTTATTTGACTGTCCCGTTACTCTTCCTATCTAAAGTTTAAGGACGACAAGGAGTAGATCTCTGATATGTTGATTTGGGGATTAAAGCCCAAAATAGAAGAGAAGCTCGTTACCTGGCAGTTTACCAAATTTAACAAAGCTTTAGAAGTATGTCGATTGACAGAAGGAAACATAAAGAGAGTGCGTGCCAGTAAGAGTACCATCAATAAAGGTAGGCCTAGTTAAGGGGATACCTCACAGAAACATAAGGGACAAGGGTTATCATAAAAGGGAGACAACAAAAAGCCCTTTTGGTCTAGGAACCATAGCGGCCAGAAACCTCCAACATCTCAAACATGCCCTCATTGTGGAAAGTCACATTTGGGATGACGTTGCAATGTTCCTATGAGCCAGGTAATCTATTATGCTTGCCAGAAGTCAAGCCACTTTGTTGTAAATTGTCCCTAGCAAGTAGCACCACAACCTGCTGAGCCCAAACATAAGAATCAGGGCCAAGTATTTACCTTGACACACGAAGAGGCGAAGAAGTCTTCTGAGCAGGTTCAAGGTAAAATCCTTCTCAATGGAAATTTGTTGCAAGCCTTATGTGATTCGGGTGCTAGTCATTTCTTCATTGCTTATGACTAAGCTAAGCGCTTGGGATTGCATATGAATAAACTTCTATTTCACTTAATTGTGTCGACCTCGATAGGTGTCAAAACTATGAGTATTGATGCTTGTTTGAATTGTATCATAAACATTGAGGGACATGAGTCTATAGTTGATTTTATCTTCTTACCCTCCAAAAAACTTGAAGTTATACTGGGTTGTGATTGGTTGAAGGCGAACAATGTGCTGTTGGATTGTGAAAACAAAAGGATAATATATTCTACTCGATGAGAGGTCGATAACAAAAATGCTAGTTTAAACTTCCTCTCATTGGCAGAAGTTGAGAAATGCCTGAGGAGGAGATGCCAGGGATATATCGTGTTATTTTCTGTGCAGGCAGAGACAAAAATAACCCTATAAGATATTCCAGTTAGTTGTAAGGGAACTTCTCGAGGTGTTTCTAAATAACCTTAGTGGTTTGCCTCCAGAAAGAGAAGTGGAGTTTATGATCAAGATCATGCCTGGAGCTGGGTCTATCTTAAAATCCCCATATAAAATGGTTCCAAATAAGATGGTTGAGCTAAAGAAGCAGATCAAGGAATTCCTTGAGAAAGGGTTCATTCGACTCAGTGTCTCACTGTGGGGAGCTTTGGTACTATTTTTCAAGAAGAAGGACGAGAGCCTGAGGCTATGTATTAATTACAGAGAGCTAAATAAGGTAACCATAAAAAACAAGTACCAGCTTCCCCGGATTAACAACCTTTTAGATCAACTGTCCGGATCAAGTGTATTCTCGAAGATTGATCTAAGGTCGAGATATCATTAGTTGCGTGTGAAAGTAGAAGACATACCAAAGACTGCTTCAGAACCCGATATGTACACCTTGAGTTCCTGGTTGTAATATCCTAAATTTTGGGATTAGAGGCTCAAGGATAAGCCTGAATCAAGTGGACTGCTAAGCATCATTTTAGTAAGAGTCCCAAGAAGGCATAAGAAATAGAATGGCTAATAGAAATCACACTCGGAATAGAATAAGAATTTCAGTGCGAATTAGTCAGAAGATAATACCTTATTCCTTTAGGATGTGTCAGGATGATATAAAACCAGACTCGGATCCTAAGGAAAAGAGAATTGGTGTCTAGAAAGAATGGATTTGAATTCTAAAAAGTTGGAATAATGTTGCCATTATGTATCCTGTGCAAGGCAGTCAGTTTGTATAAAGCTTTTAAATAGGAAAATGATGTCAAAAAAATATGAAACTTTTGAAAATAAAATTAGACTTATCAAGCTTTAATTTGATAGGTCATATAAGTTATTTGGAGCTGTACACTAAGAGTTATGTATTTTTGAAGTTAGCCAAGTAAAACTGGCAAGTTTCAGTGACTACATCCAACAAATGGTGATTCTGGAATTTTGAGCGTCCATTTGGCTAAGGAAAATATTTTTCCTCAAAAGTAAACTAAATAAGGGTCACATAGCCTTTAGAATCATCACAATTAGACATTTGTACAATTATTTATGAATTTTCAAATATTTAAGAAAATTCTGGCAAATTTGAGTATATGTGCGAAAATGGAAAAAAATTAAGGGCAAATTGGTCAATTGCCAATAAAGCAAGAAGCCATTAACTCGAGATCATTTTGGTCAATAATTCCTCTCCTTTTTTATGAAGAATTCTGGTCAAATAAAAGAGGAAAGAAAAGTCAATAAAGTGGAATTAACCATACTTGGATAATTAATTCCAACTTGTGCAGGAAGATAAAATTGTGGCCACATGTTATGATTCATCTTTCTCCCATTTCTTTTAGGCCAATTTCGGCTACTTCTTCAAGAAGCAAGGGAAGAGAAAAATTAAAAAATTACACCCTCTCTCTCACATGCACAAAGTCGGCTAAGCAAGAAGGAAAGAGAAAAGAAGAGTTCAAGAACAAGGTAAGAGCTTCTAACTCAATTTTCACCATCCAAACCACCTCTATTGCTCTTGAGGTCTTCATAAAAGTTGTTCCTCTCACTAATATCTTCATTTATATGGTTTTATTTTCTTGAAAGGAGGTGTTTTGTGCTATTCAAAAAATACCAAAGTTAGAGAAATCAAGAACAAGCCGTAGAAAGTGAAAGAAGTGAGTATAAGCTTCATTTTGACCTATGTATTAGGTTGGTTGGCTAAATTTTTGGGACTTTTCTATGCTGCCCTATTTTTGTTCATTTAGTTTTTTTATGGTTTCATGAAGATTTCCTCATATACATGTGGATATATGTGGTTTAAGAAGCATATGAAACTAGTTTGGTGGATGATATGGGAATTGTTGAATTCTTGCCTTTTGAAGGCCATTTTTTGCCAGAATAGGACACATAGAACGACTAGGATTTTTTCAATTTTCAGTTCTCCAATGGATTCTTTGGGGAAAATTTTATGGGGTTAAGGTATGGATATGATTTTAGAAGGGTTGGATTGAAAACTCTAAATTTGGAATTGAACATAGTGCTACCAAATTTTGGTTTCTAGGAAGCATTTGGCTTGTGACATGTTTATGAGTGAGAAAATGTTATCCAATGGTCATGAAACTCTCCATAATAATATTAGGCATCATAGGCTTTAATTTGATATATAATTTGTGTCATTTAGATTAGTAGATTGTGAGATATGAATTTTTAAAGTTTAGACACTGAATCTAGAACAAATCCTGGCATAGTTGTGTTAATTGAGGATTATGGAATTATGGACGTATAAATTGCAGTAGGTGATATTTTACCCTTAAATAAGACTTATATAGCTTCACATATAACTTTGAACCACCTCAATTGGAGTTCTATAGAATTAATTATGATTTTTCAACATTTGGTCAAAATGCTGGAAGCTTTTGGCTACCATGCCAATTTAAGAAAGAAATAGCCAAATGTAATTAGTATGAGCTCCAAGGGTAAAAGTAAGCTTTTAAGGCTAATGTAGCCTATTGGACATTCACTTTTGATGGCTCTAATAATGTCATTACTTATCTAGGGCCATAAAGTGACAAAGAAGAGGCAATGGTTGGAAGACCAAGATATAAGAGGAGGACACAAAATCCAAGAAGTAGTAAACTTTCCTAACTTGCATAACTTGATACGTGTGCTTGTGTATTGTTGTGTTAATTGCTTTGATGAATTGAAAGCATATGTGAGTGAGTGAAGCTCTGTTTCTGTTTATACTATAGCCACTAGTGTAATATGCTAAATATTAAGCATGCATATATGTCATTATGTCAGCATGAGTTATATAAGTAAGCCTGTCATACACAAAGCATTTCTTGTATGCATTTGTTAGTACTGTTTACTATGGGATTCTCTTGAATCTCACTCTTCCTCATCCAACCATATAAGTATGATAAGTATAGGTGAAGAATGCATGAAGATATGCCAAGGGGAAATATGAAGGATAATTAAAGATTGAACTGCAATGCACTGTTTATGTATTAGACTTAAGCATTTCAGTGTATATTTGTATATGAATAAACTAAGAATGAGCAAAGAAATACCTTAGTATTTATAAAACTGAATTAAGAGATGATGAGTCACTACGAAGATACAAACTACTAAAATACGCTTATGCAAAGTTTTAAAATTTTTAGAAAAACCCACTCAACTATAGGTTTGAATCTTGTTTTGAGGTTGGGATTTGAAAATGAGTTCAAAAAGAATATCACTTAGTAGTTCGAATTCGTTGCTTAAAACTCATCAGAACGAGTGTAAAATGTAAGGTGTTGCACTAGTAATTCCCTTTAGGGTAACCAATGCACTAGCCTTATTTATGGACTATATGAACCACATCTTTCGTTAATATTTATATCAGTTTGTGGTAGTCTTTATCGACGACATTTTGATATACTCTAAGAATAGCGAAGAGCAAAAGAAGGGGTTGTAGTAGATCATGCTAAGTATTCTATGGGAAAGGTAACTCTATGTTTAGTTGAGCAAATATGAGTTTTAGATTTCAGAAGTTAGATTTTTGGGCCATGTTATCTCACAAGAAGGGGTTGTAGTAGATCCCATTAAGGTGGAAGCAGTACTAGATTGGAAGAGGTCAGAAATTATTGCTGAGATACATAGTTTTTTTGGGTCTTGCAGGCTATTTATGGATATTTATTCATAATTTCTCTCAGATTTCCCTGCTGTTAACCAAGCTCACAGGAAAAGATCAGTAGTTCAAGTTGGATGATTGATGTAAGAAGAGCTTCATGGAGCTGAAGGAGAGGTTAACAATTACACTCATGTTGATTATCCCTGATCCCAAGTTGACCTATGTGGTCTACAGTGATACTAGAAAGCAAGGACTGGGATGTGTCATAATGTAGCAGGGCAGAGTAGTGGCCTACGCCTCTCGACAGCTGAAGCCTCATGATATAAACTATCCCACACATGATATGAGGCTGGTGGCAATTGTGTTCATGTTGAAAATCTGGCGACACTACCTATATGGTGTGATTGTGGAATTGTACAGTGATCACCAGAGTCTCAAGTACCTATATGATCAGAAAGAGCTAAATATGAGAAAGCGCAGGTAGATGGAGTTACTAAAAGACTAAAACCTGGAGAACGAGTATCAGCCGGGTAAAGCCAATGTCGTCGTCGTTGCTCTTAGTTGGAAGGCGGTGCAAGTGGTAGAATTGATAATACAGGAGAGGAAATTAATAAAAGATTGTCAAGATCTAAACCTTTCAAATCAAATCCTCTATGCTGGTTATGGTATTAGCTAAGAGGAAAGTGATATGTAGACTGAGATTGCAGAAGTTCAAATTCAAGACAAACAAGCAGAGTTCATTAGGACTATGAACAAACAAGGCGAGACTCGTGACTACTATCTTTCACTAAGGGGACAGGTTCAATACAAGAAGAGAATCTATATTATACTAAAAGCTGATGTGAGGTAGAAAATCCTAAATGAAGCACACAAGAGTCGATATACCTCCACCCAGGGATGGTAAAGATGTATCATGACTTGAAGGTGATGTACTGGTGGCCCAGATTAAAGAAGGACGTGGCACAATGTCTTACCTTCTAAAAGGTAAAGATTGAGCACCAGAGACAGCCAGGATTGCTTCAGAGTCCCGAGATTCTAGATTGGAAGTGGGAGAATGTAACAATTGATCTTATGATAGGATTACCTATAATCTGAAATCATGATGTGATCTGGGTGATTGTTTATCATTTCATGAAGTCAGCTCATTTCGCTTACAAAATTCGCTTACAACATTAGCTATCATGTGAGCATTCAGATGGCTTCGTATGAAGTACTGTATAGGAGGAAATGCCAATCCCCTCTCTGCTAGACAGAGTTATTAGAAAGAAGATTGTATGGGCTAGATATAGTAGATCAGACAGGGAGCAGATCAAGATCATAAAGCAGAGATTGCTTGCAACCCAGAGTAGGCAAAAGAGTTATGCTGACAAGTGAAGAAGACCATTAGAGTTCCAGGTCGGTCATAATGTATTTCTAAAGGTTTCACCTGTCATCGGTATCGGAAGGGTGATAAAGAGAAAGAAGCTATACATCGGGCCATTCAATATTTTATTAAGAATTGGGCTGGTAGCATACCGAATTGCTCTACCCCCAAACTTGAGCAGATTCCATGACGTCTTCTATGTTTCACAATTGAAAAAGTACCAACCAGACCCCTATCATATTATTAAGTATAAAGATGTACATATGCGAGATGATCTCACTTACGAGGCTAAGCCAGAGCGAATAATCGATAGACAAGAAAGGCGGCTCCGACATTGTAGCATACCATTTGTTAAGGTGGTCTGGAAGGGACTATCTTTAAGGGAGGCAACATGGGAAGCAGAAGAAGATATGAAAAGACGTTACCCAGAATTTATGTCTCATGATATATAGCAAATTTCGGGGACAAAATTTATTGTACAGGGGGAGAGTTATAATATCCCACTTTTTATTGACCAATATTCCTTATATGTATTTGTGACATTTAGTGGAATAAAATGGTGAATTGTGGTGAACATAAAATGATGAAAACACTCTAATCAGTAGTTACATACAATTAGCTAAGCTAAGAGACAAAGGTGTAACTTTTGTCTACTTAAAGGCCTACTATATATTGTAACTCAAATTGAATCATGAAAGAACATAAGTTCTTGGGCTCAATATAGTGTGCTTTTTGACTAAAACACAAGGAAAAGAAGGCCCAAATTAAATACAAAATGTAAGGGCAAAATGGTAATTTACCAATAAAGCAAGAAGCAATTGTTTTCCTTTTTTATTTAAGGTCATTTTTTGCCAAAAATGGAATGAAGGGGAAAAATAATTAATTGGAGATAAATATCCAATTTGGAGCATTTATGGCCAAGTAAAATAAGTTGAAAAAAGTCAAAAGTAAATATGACATGATTAATTAATTAAAGGAGGAATTATGGAAAAACAAGAGGCAATTATGTATTTCCCCTTTCTCTTGATTTTCGGTCAAGTAAGGGAAAGCAGGAGGAAATGATTTACTTGGCTCAAATTAATTCAAGGAAAAATAATCTAAGCCAAGTAAAATGCACATGGTTAATTTACCATAAAATAATATTAACTAATGGCAAGAGGAAAGATATTTCAAGAAGAAAGTATCCCTTTCCTCTTCCATATTTACGATCAAGCTTAGGAAATATATATATAGAGAGAGAGAGAGTTAGACGAAAGGGATCAAGAGCAAACGAGCTCAAGTGAAACCTAGGGTTCAAGAGGCAAAAATTCAAGGTAAGTTGTTGAAAATCGAAGTTTTCTTGCCTTCTAGTTCATGTAGCACCTCTTCTAATCTCCTTTCCCTTTTGAATATCATGTTTAGCAAGCAAAAAATCAAGAGAAGAGAGAGGAGGCTGACGCCTAGAGAGAGAAAGAGATGAAATCGAGAGGTAATCTCAAGAACTTTGATCCTCTTGGTTAATAGTTTAGCAAGAAAAAATTCAAGAGAAGAGAGAGAGGAGGCTGACACCTAGAGAGATAAAGGGAAGAAATCAAGAGGTAATCTCAAGAACTTTGATCCTCTTGGTTAATATGTTGTCGTTATGGTGGTTGTTGTTATTGTTAGCTTGATTTATGGTTAGTTTTGTTGATTTGATAAAATTGGGATGATGAAACCCTCAAGGGTCATGCTACCCAAATTTCCTCAAATCATGATTAATGAGTGTTTAGATGGTTAAACATGTGATTAGGAGTAAAAAGGAAGGTGTTTATGGCTTGAACTCATGAAAACACGTTTTCCCTTTTTCCTTCCAATGTTTCAGCCATGGCATAGAACATGATGGTGGAGTTGGAATTTTGTGTTTTTGATGGTTTCATTGGATTCTACACAAAAAAATTGTATGGAAATAGTTCTGGTTATAAATTTTAGATCATTGGAACATAAATTGTAACTTTGCAATTTTTTGTCCAGTTAGGGTTCCTGATTGGCAGTCATTTAGCATTATGTTTTTCAGCGATGAATGATGTCCAATGCTTGTGAAACTTTCTAGTATAAAATTATACTTATCAAGCTTTAAATTGATAGGTCATAATGGTCATTTTGATGTGTATACTGGAAGTTCTACATTTTAAAGTTTGGTCATGTAAATCTGGAAAGTTCTGGAGCAGTATCTAAAAAAAATAAATTATGTATTGATGAGTATACATTTGGCTAATGGCTATAATGTTTTCTGAAAGTAGACATAAACAAGATCACGTAGAACTTGGAACCACCTCATTTAGAAATTTTTGGATTTAGTTATGAGTTTTGGAAGGTCGGTCAAGAAATAGGGGATTCTTGGCCATAGCCAGAGGATTTCTTGGCAGTGACCTAAAAGCTTCTAACCTATTTTTGGCCGTGACTAAGACCCAAATTTTTCCATATTTCATATTTTCCAAGAGGTGTTAACTGGTATGGTGTTACCTGTAACACCTTACATTTACACACATTCTAATGAGTTTTATGCAGTGAACTCAAACTACTAAGCATTAATCTTTTATAACACTTTTACAAATCCCAACCTCAAAACATGATTCGAACCTGTAGTTGAGTAGGTTTTTCTTGAAAATTTTAAAACTTTTATGAAAGCATATTATAGTGGTTCACAACTCTATTCTTACTCCTCTATTCTTATCTTTTCTCATTACTTTAATTAGGGCAATTATCTTCTCAACTTAATTCATTTATTTATATACACAACTGTATAGCCACACAAGGCTACCAAAGTGTCTAAATCACATAAATTTACAATTCTAGACCCTTAAATCTTCAGTCTATCATCACATTCTCTTCTTGTGCAACTTCTAGCATCCCACCTCTATCCACCTATCTAAATGGTTTGTTAGAGGAGGGTGAGGTTCAGAGGAATCTCAGTAGTAAATAGTACCATAATGCATCCAAGATAAATGCTAGTGCATGATATGCTCGCCCTCCTCAAAAGGATTCGTCCTCGAATCTTCACCTACATCAAAAGGAGATAAATCAGCTACATTAAAAGTACCACTAACAGAATACTCACCGGGCAAATCAATCTTGTAAGCGTTATCATTTATTCGCTCAAGCACTTGGAATGGACCATCTCCTCTTGGAGCTAATTTTGATTTTCTTTGAGTTGGAAATCTCTCTTTTCTCATATGCACCCACACCCAATCTCCAGGTTCAAAAAGAACACGCCTTCTCCCTTTGTTTGCTTTGGATGCATATTCCTCATTTTTCTTTTCAATTTGCTGTTTCACATGCTTATGAAGTTGCTGCACTAGTTCAGCTTTCTTTTTCCCATCAAGACTTTTTCTCTCATCAATAGGCAATGGTAATAAATCCAAAGGAGTTAGTGGATTAAAACCATATACTATTTCAAAAGGGGAATAATCAGTAGATGAATGCACACTTCTATTATATGCAAATTCAATGAATGGCAAGCAACCTTCCCAATTTTTTAAATTCTTTTGAATCACAATTCTAAGTAATTGAGACAAGGTTCTATTAACAACTTCAGTTTGTCCATCAGTTTGTGGATGACAAGCAGTAGAAAATAATAATTTAGTACCAAGCTTTCCCCACAAAACTCTCCAAAAATGACTCAAGAATTTTGTATCCCTATCAGAAACAATACTTTTAGGAACACCATGAAGTCTCACAATTTCTCTGAAGAACAAATCAGCAATATATGTGGCATCATCAGTTTTATGACATGCAATGAAATGTGCCATTTTAGAAAATCTATCAACAACTACAAATATGGAATCCATTCCTCTTTTTGACCTAGGCAACCCCAATACAAAATCCATTGAGATATCAACCCAAGGTTCACTAGGTACAGGTAAAGGAGTATACAAACCATGTGGCAAAACTCTAGATTTAGCCTTTTTGCATATTATGCATTTAGCACAAATTCTTTCCACATCACGTTTCATTTTAGGCCAAAAGAAATGCTCATGCAAAACATCCAAAGTTTTTTTCACACCAAAGTGACCCATTAAACCTCCCCCATGTGCTTCTCTCACAAGCAATTCACGCAATGAACATTGAGGCACACACAATTTGTTTTCTTTAAACAAGTATCCATCAACCCTGTAAAATTTATCAAATGTTTTCTTTTCACAAGCAAGAAACACTTCAGCAAAATCAGCATCATTTGCATACAACTTCTTGATATGTTCAAAGCCAAGCAATCTAGTATTAAGAGAAGAAAGAAGAGTATACCTTCTTGACAATGCATCGGCAACCACATTCTCTTTACCTTTCTTGTATTTGATGACATATGGAAATGTCTCAATAAATTCCAGCCACCTTGCATGTCTCTTGTTCAGCTTACCTTGCCCCTTAATATGCTTCAAGGACTGATGATCAGTGTGAATCACAAATTGTTTGGGCCAAAGGTAGTGTTGCCAATTCTCCAATGCTCTTTTAAGTGCATAGAGCTCTTTATCATAAGTTGGATACTTCAAGGCTGCTCCATTTAGTTTTTCACTAAAATAAGCAATTGGCTTGCTTTCCTGCATTAAAACAGCCCCTATCCCAACTCCAGACGCATCACATTCAATCTCAAAAGTTTTGCCAAAATCAGGCAATACCAACACAGGTGCAGAACACAATCTATCCGTAAGTTTAATGAATGCATCATCTTGTGCTTTATCCCATTTAAAACCAACAGATTTTTTAATAACCTCAGTGAGTGGTGCAGCAAGTGTGCTAAAATCTTTTACAAATCGCCTATAAAAGCTAGCCAAACCATGAAAACTTCTTACCTCAGTTATGCTTTTAGGTGTTGGCCATTCTTTTATAGCTCTTATCTTTTCCTTATCTACTTCTATTCCTTTAGCACTCACCACAAAACCAAGAAAAACAATTTTATCCATGCAAAAATCACACTTCTTCATATTTGCAAATAATTTTTCCTTCCTCAAAACATCAAGCACACAATGCAAATGATTCAAATGCTCATCCAAATCCTTGCTATAAATCAGAATATCATCAAAATAAACCACAACAAATTTCCCAATAAAAGCACGCAAAACATGGTTCATTAATCTCATGAAAGTACTAGGCGCATTAGTTAAACCAAATGGCATAACTAGCCATTCATACAATCCATGTTTGGTCTTAAAAGCAGTTTTCCACTCATCCCCTTCCCTCATTCTAATTTGATGGTACCCAGATTTCAAATCAATCTTAGAAAATACAATAGAACCATGTAATTCATCAAGCATATCATCTAATCTAGGAATGGGATGGCGATACTTTACAGTGATATTGTTGACAGCTCTACAATCAATGCACATCCTCCAAGTCCCATCTTTCTTTGGCACTAGAAGTACTGGGACTGCACAAGGGCTCAAACTTTCTCTAATATAGCCTTTTGCCATGAGCTCTTCTACTTGCCTTTGAAGCTCTTTTGTTTCTTCAGGGTTGCTCCTATATGCTGGCCTATTAGGAATTGTTGCTCCAGGAATGAAATCAATTTGATGTTCAATTCCTCTAATAGGTGGTAAACCTGGTGGAATCTCTTCAGGGAACACGTCATCAAATTCCTGCAACAAAGAACCAATAACACTAGGAAAAGAAGAGTTAATGTCATTAGTGTTAAAAAAGGATTCCTTGTAAACAAGGAGAAGCAAGTGTGTTTCAGCCAGAAAAGCACTCCTCACTTCACTTTCTTTTGCATAAAAACTCATTTTCTTTTTTTCTTTTCTCTCTTCACTCTTTTCCTTTCTCTGGCTTTCTTTTTCTGAACTCTCAGATTTTCTTCTCTCTTTCTCACTCCCTATTCTTTTTGATTTTTCTCTTTCATGTTTCTCATTTTCCATATCACTCTTTTTCTTATCTCTTTCTCTTTTCATCTTGAGTTGATCCTCATAGACTTGTTTTGGAGTCAATGGTACAAGAGTCACGGGTCTGTTGTTCATTACAAAAGAATATCTATTTGTAAACCCATCCCTCTTTACTTTTCTATCAAACTCCCAAGGTCTTCCCAAAAGCATATGTGCAGCATGCATAGGAACAACATCACATATTATTTCATCACAATATTTGCCAATGGAAAAGGAAACAAGAACTTGCTTATCAACTTTAATTTCCCCACATTCATTCAACCATTGCAGCTTGTATGGTCTAGGGTGTCTAGTAGTAGGTAAATTCAATTTCTCAACTAATGTAGTGCTTGCAACGTTTGTTACACTCCCACCATCAATTATCAAGCTACAAACTTTATTATTGATGAGGCAACGAGTATGGAAAATATTTTCCCTTTGCTCATTCATCTCATTTTCCTTCACTTGACAATTCAAAGCTCTTCTAACCACAAGACATTCTCCTTCCACAGCATATTCAACCCCATCATCACTAGCATCTTCAATTAAGGGCATGGAATCATGATCACTTTCACTTTCGGTGACAACTTCATTATTTTTCAAAATCATGACTCTCTTGTTGGGGCACTGAGAAGCTATATGACCTATACCCAAACACTTGAAACACTTTATATCTCTATTTCTAGAAGTTTGGGAATCAGGTTTACCTTTGCTCTTTGATGTAGCGTCTTCTCTGCCTTTGGTTGCCTCCCTTTGGATAGCTCTTTCTCCTTTCTTCCAAATCTGTTTTTGTGAAGAACTTGATCCATAATGGAATTTTGAAGCACTTTTACGCTTGAGTTGCTTTTCCACCTTAATTGCCATATGCACCATGTCCTCCAACTCTACATAGTGTTGCAATTCCACTATGTCAGCAATGTCTTTGTGAAGTCCATTTAGGAAACGAGCCATTGTAGCCTCTCTTTCTTCTTGCACATTAGCTCTTATTAAAGCTAATTCCATCTCTTTATAATATTCCTCTACACTCTTAGAACCTTGTGTAAGGGTCTGCAACTTTTGATAAAGCTCCCTATAGTAATGATTAGGGATAAATCTCCTCCTCATTAGAGTTTTCATTTCTCTCCATGTTGTTACAGGCCTCTCACCATTATTTCTTCTGTTAGTGCCTAATTTATCCCACCAAACAATGGCATAATCAGTGAATTCTATTGCTGCTAACTTCACCTTTTTAGCCTCAGAATAGTTATGGCACTCAAAAATCATCTCTATCTTCTTCTCCCACTCCAAATATGCTTCAGGATCACTCCTACCTTGGAACGGTGGTATTTTCATTTTGATGCTCCCAAGGTTTCCATCGACTCTATTTCTTTCCCTAGGAATATTTCTGCCATGTCTTCTCTCATACCTCCTATCTCCTCTAACCCTATTTCTCCCCACTTCAAATTCAGATTCAAGATCTTCCTCACTAGCACCACTACCCTCATAACTTTCAGATTCAAATTCATCCATAGAAGCATCCCATTGCCTATTGTGCCTTCGAGGATTTGGCCGGACTCTTTGCAGATTTGCAATCCTTTCATCTTGCCTATCCATCCTATCCCTTATTTCTCCAAAAACCACATTCATACGTGCAAATTGTTGCTGCATTGCCCTGAGGTGGTCATCTAGATTCAGTGGATTACCACCTGAAGTTTCTTCTGCATTAGACATGGTATCTGCAAGAAAGATGTTAGAGAAATAAATTTCCTCACAAATTCCTCACGTGTTTCCCTCAAGAATGTCACTCTTCACTCGTGTTTCACTCAAATTGGGCTTTTTGAATTGATGTATATCACTCTTGCCTTTTTCCGCTCTTAGATTCCTCTTGAGGCTCTTTAAAGAACTAAGCAATTTAATCAATGCAATCACAACTTATAGAGATCAACACAACACTCAGATATAAGGAACATCAAAGTGAGTATGGGAAAAGGAGTTTAAGGAAAAACAAAAGTTCAATTGACAAAGTGAAAAAGGTACAGTCAAATTCTAGGTATTAGGATAGATGCTTGCATATAACACTTCCAGCATACCAATTGGAACTTTCTTCTCTTTTTTTTTTGTTTTTTTGTTTTGCTGCTTTTTTTTGTCAATTTTTTTTTTCTTTTTTTTTCCTGATGCTGGTTTTTTTTCTCTTTTTTTTTTTACTGAAATTTAAAGAGAATACTCAATCTATCACAAACAATCTCAAGCAATCTGAACCCAGAAATTCTAGAAATGCGTCATTTTCAAAAGACTATAACGTACTGTAGAAATTTTGGATTGAGATGAAACTGAAACGACTGGAAAGATGAGATTCTGAACAATGAGAATGACCTATTAAATGACCAAAACCGCAAAGTAAAACGTGTCAAACAAGGAAAGAAGATTTGATGACGTTCTGGAAAAAAATGACGAATTGACACAGAAAATTTGCAGAAACACGACTGATTTAAAATGACTAGAACTCACTAATGACAAATCGAATTGAACTAATTCCAAAACGATATGAAAGAAGAGATTTTGAACTATGAAAAGGACTTACTAAACATTAGAAACGACAAAGAGACGGTTAACGAAAAGAAGCAAAAATTTCAGACATGAACGCAGATGACCTAGACGAAAAGACTCAAGAACAAAGTACGAAACCCTAAGCGAAATTTAAAACAACGAATGGAAAGATGTGACCTGAGTTTAGATCCGAAGCTCTGATACCAAGATGGTGCGAACCCACAAGGGAAGACCCCACGAACCCACAACCAATATGAATATACGCACCCCAAGAACGCTAAACGCAGATCGACGATCCACTTGAACCCTTGAGCACGAAAGAACAAGGACCCGAAGTGTTGGAAGACGCCACAAGGTTGATCAAGCCTTGATAAGTCTGTTAGTTCTAAGAAGAACCCTAGAGAGAATCCACTCCCAAGAAACAAGGTGCAGAAAAGTGCAACCTTTCATTCAATAATCAAGTTTCAAGTCTCCCTCCAAATGAAGGGTTACAAGATATTTAAAGAGAAGTTTCAAAAACCCTAATTGCATTAAATGCATCCTAGAAAATTGAAACTAACCTAATCAATTAATTAATTAAGAAACTTAAAAGTCAAATATGCAAATTGTCCAATAATTTTCGCACAAATAAAAGTCCTAAAATATAATCAGCATTTAAGGCCCAAAATGTGCTTATTTAGGCCCAGATGAATCCTTCCATGTATAGTACTAGGTCCAAGCTCTTTGTTTTGAAGTCTCTAAGCCCAAAATTTGATTAGTATCTCCATTTGCAGCCCATATGATATTAGTGACGTTTTCAGCATTTTTGTCCGGATTTGATCCGATCACCTCTTGCTTTGTCCAAGCCTCTTGCACTAGCCCATTTAATGCTTCCTTAATTTGTTTGGCTCTTCCTCTTGTGATTGGTCCACTTGGAATTTGCAAAGGATCACTTGAATTTGAATGCACAACTTGCTGATTCGCATCAGGTTCAGAGGAATCTCAGTAGTAAATAGTACCATAATGCATCCAAGATAAATGCTAGTGCATGATATGCTCGCCTTACGTAGTCTCATGCTCTCATAATGACATCTCTGTATGCTTAATGTTTCATATAACATATCTATGGCCAAAGTATAAACAGAAACAGAGTTTCATTCATTCACATATGCTTCACATAATCAAGCAAAGAAATACACAAGCATAAATATCAAAAATACATGCAAGTAGGGTAAGTTTACTACCTTAATTGCCCTTGCTTGATCCACTGTCGATTCCACTATCTTTGGTCCAGCTTGGCACAACTGTCCAATCCTAAAATTCCTAATTTAATAATAAATAAGTTATTATTCATTCATAACTCATTATAAACTCACATTGCTGGTTATCCATTGTAGTTTCAGCAGTTTCTGCATACTGCAATTTCACTGTTTTCCAGAAAACTGACAGATTTTTAGTCAATTTTGGAAAATCATAATTAATTCTAGAAACTTTCAAATTGACTTATTCCAAAGCCTATGTGAAGCTATTTAAATTCATTTTACAGAAAAATATCTAATTCTAACCATCATCATCAAGTAATTTTGAGAAATTCTTCAAACCTCCCCTATCCCTGATTTCCTTCCAGAAATAGGGCTCAATTTTGAAAAATTATATCTCTTAATCTACTTGTCCAAAAATTAAAAAAATATCTATCAAAGTAAATATCTATATCTATATTTTAATTCTGAAAATTTTCAGAATTTTTGAACCAAATTTTGCTAATAAAAAGCATGACACAACCACGCTGCATCCAGAGAATGAATTACACAGCATCAACTTCACAACTTTCAAAAATTTCAAATTCATATACAAGCATCCAAAAATCATGAACACTTACGTACCTACACAATTTTTCCTTCTAAATACAATGAAACCATAAAAATTACAAAATTTCCACACCTTCACCACATCCTATTTAGAACAGAAGGTTAGGGTTCTTAGAAAAATTATGTTGTTTTCTTGTTTTCTCTTGCTTAATCACCTCCTTACCACTTCTAATCATATGATTAACCATTTAAACACTAAGTGGACATGTGTATAAGAAATTTGGGCATCATTTCCCTTAGGTTTTGCTTCAGCCCATTTTTCAAAAATAAGAGAAAACAAAGCAATATTCACCAACAACATCAACAACAACCTCAACCAAGCCAAGAGAAGCAAGTTTTGAAGTTTACCTCTTGATTACTTCTCTTTTTCTCTCCTGGATGAACATTCCTCCTCTCTCTACACCCTTGATTTGTCTTGAAAATCATGGATTTCATGGAGGAGAAGAGATTAGAGAGTATTTCCAAGGGATTAAAGACAAGAACACAAGAATTTTGTCATCAACTAACCTTGTTTTGGCTCTTGAATACTTAAGCTCCCTTGTTCTCCATATTTTTGTTCATTTCTTCCCTCTCTCTTGTTCTTGGTTCTTTGGCCGAAATATGACCAAGAGAAAGAGATAAGAAGCCTTTTTAAAATATCATAATCCACCTCCTTGAAATATTGTATTTTATTATAATAAGCATATGCCATTTTCTTATGTCATCATCTTTTTCTCTTGCTTTATTTGCTTGGCCGAAATTGTTTGCTTGGAGATATGGAAAGAGCTTTATGAAATATCACAATTTTAGCTCCTTGAATATTAATCCTTTAGTTGCAATTGTTGACCAAATCTTCATCTTTTTCTTTCCTTCTTCATGCTATATGATTATGGCCCTTTTTAATTCAAGACATCATCTTTTTGTTTGACCATAAAAGCTTGACCGAAATATGAGAGGAAAGAAGGAGTTAATAACTTCTTGAAATATCTACTTGCTTTTGTGAAATATTATTGTTTATTGCTTTTTGACCATATGCATACTTTTGCTTAGCTATAATTCTTTCTTCTTGAATTAAATATGGCCAAGTAAATTAATTTCCTTTGCCTCTTTTTAAGATGACCAAAATATCTCCCTAATGTGGAGAAAATAATTTCTTCTTAATTTATTGGTCAAATGATCATTTTTCCCATATATTTATTCCCCTTTTCACACAAACTAAAAAACTGGGCAGAATTTTTATCAAACTTGGAAAATTCATATCTAATCATATAGATATCCAATTGGGGTGGTTCTAAAGGCTAAGTGACTCTTATTAAGTCTAGTTTTAAGTAAAAATATAAAATTTAGACACATGAAAGATAATAATTCCCATAATTATTGTTTTTGGATGATGCCACTGAAAATTACCAGTTTTACTGGGTTAACTTCAAAAATACATATATCTTTGTATAGAGCTCCAAATGACTCATATGACCTATCAAATTAAATCTGGATAAGTCTAATTTCATTCTAAAATTTTTTATAATTTTTAGACATCATTTGCTCATTGAAAAATGTCACACAAGCATGATTGCCACGCAGGGAAATTCACTAACAGCGACACTACTTTGTTTCCAATTAACTATGTTGTGTGTGACTTCTAATTGCATTATTTTGTCATTCCCTGAGCTCTTTAATTCAATATAATATTCCCTTTAATACCCTAAGGGTATAAAGGAATTTTAGGGAATACAATTATGGCTTAATGGGACACTTGCTAAACCAGGGCTTAGCAATCCACTTGATCTAGGCTTAATCTCAGACCTCTTGTCCCAAAATTTGGGATATTGCAGGTCTTACCCAACCTTATAGGCATTTGTTTAGGCTTCCAAGGGCTACCTAAGTTACTCAAATGACAACCAACAAGCTAAACCAAGAATAATTTAGTTACATTATACCAAAAGGATAGGATTAAGTAATGACTTATCGTCCGTAATTCTAATTATAAGACCTAATAGCTGTCTGGGAGCTAAGACTTGCCCGAGTTCAGAGTAACGGTTGGATATTGCTCAAGGAAAATAGTCATGTAGTAACTCTATCTTTCATATGTTATCAAATACACTGCATGTTTTGTGTATTCATCATGAATAATTGTCTGGCACGTTCTGATTATGCGGTGTGGTTTCCTAGGGCTATTTTGCACGGGTGGATGCTCAGGCCAATATAATGTTCTGTGATGTATGAGTGGATGCCCGAGGCCTATTGCATGAGTAACACTCAGGACTTGTGATATACCTATCGCTATGGTGATATGTGAATTGCATGTTATGGACTGAATGTTGTTGTGATAATTATGTTATATGAGGACTGTGTGACATGCTTTGTGAAGCTATATATATATGATGGGCTATCTGTTACTACTAAGATTCTTTTGAATCTCACTATTTTCATAAACCACTTTACAGTACAAGCAGGCAACTTATAGGGTAAGAAGATGAACATGGACAGCTAGAAGATACAGAGGAAAGACTTTAGTTTACTGTTGGTTATCTTTTTTTGATATTTTTGGGAACTGTATATAATGTACATAAATATGTAAACCTGATGAAAATATAGTAGTAGAACCAATAGTACCAGTAGCTTTGTAAATGAACGGTAATTTGATAAAGAGATAACGCTTCCGATTAACAAAGAAACATTAACTAAGGAACATATCATGAAACGTAAGCAGAGACACGCTCACATACTCTGATAAAATGGATTTAAGTACCGATGAGTCTTAGTGAGATAGTGAATATTTTTGAAATTGATTGGAAAATTTTTATTTCACTCAAAAATCCCTTCCAATCTTAGGTTCAACTCATGTGGTAGGTTTAGAGTTTACGAACGTTTTCCAAAGTATATTTAATCAAAGACCGAATTCTGGTTCCATAATTGATTTCACTACTCTTCCACACTCATATGAGGCTATTGGATATGAGGTATCACAACTTTACTCTTCCCCACTCTGACTCTAAGTGCCTCCCTATTCTTAGATGATTGTCAAAATAACCAAGTACCCTTTCATAACCCTCCACTATGTGAGACTAGTCTTGTTTAAATTCTAACGTGAGTAATGATGGTCTTTTTTCGTCCTTTCCGACTGTCTATTTAAATTCCCTATTTTTATTTATTTTTCCTACAATTTCTTCATCATCCTCCTCTTTGTACTCTCATTTGCCAAGCTGAAACACTATGCTAAAAAAACTGCAAGAAAATCCTTAACGTCATGTTCCACCTCTACCTCCTCCCCAACCTCTACCTTCTGCTCCTCTTCCCCAATATCTGCCTCCATATCCTTTGCTTCATCAACTGGAACTAATGATGCGACATGCAAAACATACTAATAAATCATAAAGAGGCTAGACAGATTCTAGTTGAGTATAAACAGGAAGGCTAATCTCATTCTTGATGAGTGTGGGACTGACCATGATCCTAACATACTATTAGATTATTTAGGCCACTCTTCTGGTGACGAGTAGCCTGATGATATGAGATGTACGGCTATTTTTTGAAACTTTGGTTGAAGGAAACCAAAGTTCTAAAAATTAGCGGCAAAGCTCAAAACATAAAGCTACTCGCCACTATTCTAATGATCCTCTTTAACTTGCAACATACGCGTCACTTCCAATCAATTTAAATTTCCCATTTTCATATGTTTTACTTTGTTTTCTTCATTATCCTTCTCTATTCTCTTAATCATCATAGTGAAACAATGTGCTAAAGAATTACTAGACAATCATACTCCCTAACCTCCACAACTACTTCCTCCTCCTCCTCCTCTACCCCCAACCTCCACCTCCATTTCCTCCTCGTGCTCCTCCTCCCTAACCACCACCACATCCTCCTCCTCTTCTTGTTCCCTCCCCCAACCTCCACCTCATATATGCCTTTGCCATACTGCATCAACTACCGAATCATCCTTATCTTGTCAGATTATTCGAATAACTCCTCTAAGGATAATGTATAGGTTTTATTTTTTTTCATTTTTTAGTTTTTAAAAATTATATTAAAGTAATTAACTAGGTACCAATATAAAAATAATAATAACATACCTCATAGGTTTTATTAAATAACCATTATAAATCAAATAAAGAATATACTTCATGGTTGTTAGAAATTAACTATGATAAAAGTAATACAATAATTAGTCATTCCTATCGAATAACCATTATGTAAGCACTTAAAAACTACATAACATGCTTGTTTTAAAATATCAAATTAGTTTGACGTTTATAAACATTCACACTCGAAACCTAGCTCTCTCTCTCTCTCTCTCTCTGTAAAAGGCATCTATTCAACCTTAGAGTTTTTGTCCTTCAACTTCTCAGGTTGACATAAGTTTGTGGTTTTTATTTCATTATACATTTCGGTGAATTTATTCAGAGCGGGTGACTATTGAGTTTTGGTTGGGCTATTTTTTTCTAAATGACTTATCCTAGATAAGAGTCTTTAAATAAGTAGTGGATGTATGCCTATCAGCTATCCAAATACTACTGGGATGGGGTAGTTGATTTCCTTGATTGTGTATTTACACATCATCCCCTAAATGACTGTATGATTTTTTGCCTCAGTGCAGAAACTTATCTGTCACACTTAGCGATTAACAAAATTGATCCTACTGATACATGTTGGATGAAACATGGGGAGACTGTTAGAACTTGTTGACACCCAAGAGGGGGTGAATTGGGTGTACGATAAGAAAGTCTGATTGTTTAAAATCTTTTTGCAGCTTATCAAATCAATACATATAGAACATTCATACACAGATATATAGATCATATATGCTGGAAATGTAAAAGCTTAGGGAAGAGAAGATGCAAACTGTAATTTATCCTGATTCGGTCCAATCCATGATGACCTACGTCCAATCCCCAAGCTCCTCTTGAGATTTCCAATCCACTATCTTCTTGTTTAACTAGGCACAAGATAAGCCTCTACAAACTCACAAGAGTTACTCCCCCTTACACACTGTAAGGTTTACTCCCTCTTACGGCAAGTCGAGCAAAGCAATCCCAAAGACCTTTCTCTCCTGCTTAACTGTGCAAGTCTTACGAGCAGCAATGTTCTTTTCTGCTTACACCACTGTAAACCTTACGAGCAGCAACGTTCTCTACTTCTTGCACCTTGTAAGTCTTAAGAGCAAAAATTCTTACAGTCAATTCACTCTACAGCTTCCCGTAAGGTAATCAATCCTCTCAAGGTCCCTCTACCTTGAGAAAACTTCTGAAATATAGATGAAGTGTTTACAGACTCTCTCACATAGTAGATATGATACTCACTGAAGTACAATACAAATAATCTCACTCTCACAGATACATGATACAAAAAATAGATAAGCATCGAGAGTGTCTGGACTAAGAATGACTTATGGTATCAGCATATTGACGTAGTTGGGTTTAGGTTACTCATGTGTCTGTACACTGCAGTACCTCTTTCTTCTTTTTGGATGCCTTGGTTTATATAGCATTAAGTATAGTTGGAGCATTTAAATATTTTCCCGTTGAAAGCCTATCGTGTGTCAGACAGATACTTTTGTGTTTTCTGTTGATCGTGCTCTAACAAATGTTTCAGCGTTGCTTTCTTTTTGTTTTGCACGTTTGTTGAATCAATTATTGAATAGTCATGTTGCCCATGATTTATTGTCATTGAGTGTTGATCTATTGTATGGCATGTGATTGGTAGTGCATAACACCTGTAAAAGCACTCAGAGAGATAATCGTTAGAAAACATCACTCGAATGATTACAGACTTCTCTAGAAGAGATTTTTGAAAACTGAAGAATCACTGGAAGTGATTTTGATTTCACTAGAGGTGATTCTCAGAAAATAATATTCCATTAGCAGTGATCTTGACAAAACAATATTCCACTGGCAATGATCAGCATCCCTCGAGTGTAGCTCAAGATCCCTTGAGTGATTTCCATGATTCTATTAAGAACAGTGAATCACTCTAGCTATCAATAAATTCTCTGGCGGTGATATCAATTCACTTGAGTACAGCATTACTTCACTGAAGGTGATTTTCATGAAACAACATTTCACTTGGATGGCTCACAATATTACTCTGGTGATTTCATGTTTCTATCAAGCCTAAAAGTTATTCATCAAAATCAGCACATCACTTGAGCTATCACTTCATTCACTGATATCTCACAAACATAAGATTACTTGAATGGATATCAGTTCATTGAAAGTGATCTAGTGTATATTGGTATTCTTTGGAAATGATCAGGTATGACACTGGAGGTGATCTGAGGAATTTTAATATTCACCGGAAGTAATTCAGCATCCACTGGAAGTGATATGGCAAACTTCAAACATCACTCGAGTGATCTGACTATAACTGGAAGTGATTTCCAAAATAATGTATTTTTCTTCCGGTGATTTCAGACGCACTGGAAGTGATTCTGAAAATTTAAGACATCACTCGATTGATCTGACTATCATTGGAAGTGATTTCCAAAATAGTGAATTTTTCTTCCAATGATTTCAGACGCATTGGAAGTGATCTGAGGAAATAGTATATCACTCGAGTGAATTCGCCTGCACTAGGAGTGATTTTTGAAACAGAGAAAAATTATTCCTCGAGTGATCTACAATCTGACACATTTCACTCAAGTGATTATTAATGATCACTCGAGTGATTATGCAAATCACTCGGGTGCTCTCTGTTCAGATCACTTGAACACATAACTGCTCTTTCAATTTAACAGTAAACATGGGTCAACTTCTAGATGGCATAACTCTTTGAATATAACTCCAAAATTTCCATATTATATATATCAATGGAAATCTCTTTAAGTCTAGCTTCATATTGCACAAGTTTCAGCACAATTGGATTTATGGTTTGAGAGTTATGGTATAATTACCAAACATGCTCTGGAAAGAGATGCTAATATGAAGGCCAAATTCCAACACTTATATCTACTTCATATGAACTCCTTTGATGTTGGTTCTTGTTTTAAAATTATGCATTTGGAGGCTCGTTTCATATGTAACTGGTTTCATCTTAGTCGGAGTTATGGTTTGAGAGATATGATTGAATTACCAAACCTCGCTCAGCTGGACAGAAAATAGAGCTTGAAAGTCTGAACATCACTGGAGTGAATAGTGAATCACTGCAAGTGATTTTTACTATTTTCTGAATTACTCGAGTGATTCTGAAATATCACTCAAGTGATTTTTGAAATCACTCGATTGCTACAGTGCTCTACAGTCCATACGCTACAGTACCATATGCTACAGTGCCCGCTGCTGCTACAGTCCCCATAGAACTTGAATCTTCATATTTTTCATTAATTCTTGCAAGTTCTTCATTCATCAATCTCTTTCTTTCATTGCTTGACTAATCTAAAAGATATGCATTATTAAATAGTAGTTAGTCAAGGTAAGAGACAAGTATATTATGCAAACTTTTGCTCTTTTAATATTTGATTTCTATGTCATCATCAAAACTAATCATATCTAACATTCTTCCCCTTTTTGATGATGACAAATCCTTAGAGAAAAAAATGCTTGAATGTGAATAGACAAATTGAATGCAACATATTTTTCCATTTATCTCCCCCTATTTGACATTAGCAAAAAGTTTGAAGTATAAAGAAGAAAGTTTCATGGAGAAGTAAATATGAAAATATATTAGAAATGTCATTTTCTTCGTTAATCAAAATAAACAATATTCTCTGCCCTTTTTGAAAGTACGCAAATGAAAAATGTTTTCAAGAAAGCTTTCATAATAAAAGATATGCAAGGTATGCATAAAACTTAAAGAGAGAGAGGAGGGTTTAGAAATGCTCATTTGGATTTGATAGGTTTTTGTTGCTTTAAATGTTGTAGCCAATATATTTCCCTTGCTTGATCATCAAAACATAAGTCCTCAAAATTGATACATTCTCTTTGAGGAATGATCTCGCACAGAGTAACTCCTGTCATAATTAAAATCATTTTTGCAAGGAGAATGGTGAGTGCAATCAAGTAAAAAAAATTTTCTTTCTATAAAGTATGTGCAGATTAAGATCATGGAAAGAAAGTGTATGAGTAACTCATCATCAAAACTAATCAATTGAGGGTAAATGCAAGTGAGTATATTATAATAATTTTCTTCAAATAAAGGAGATAAGCTTTTGAGATATAAAACACATGTGAATATGAAGCTCCCCCTTAATGAGTGCATGACCTTAAAAATATATTATAAGGAATAGTTAAGAACTCTTATGGACTTGAAAAACCATGAAATTTTGAAAATATAGTGAGAGATCATATTTCAATAATGATGCATGAATTTCTAAGAGGAAAAGAAGTTCAGAATAAGGAAAATTGAGTTTCATAAATTTTCAGCGAAAGGAAGATGATGATAATTTTGAAGATAAAAGTTCGTGGGAAGAACAACTGATATAATCTATGATTTTACCAATCACTCGAGTGATTTCCTTCTGAACCAGAATCACTCGAATGATAACAACAATTCACTCAAGTGAAGTTACAGAAAATCACTGATGTCCAGCGTTACTTCACAACTTACTCCAATCACTTACCTCATTCGAGTGCTTGACTGAGAACACTTGAGTTACTTACCTATAGCATCATTATCACTCAAGTGATAACATCTTTCATTTGAGTACAAATTTCCTCATACCTTGATGCTTAAGTTAGTACAGTAATCATCAAACACATGAATATAAAAAAAATTATAAGTAACAAAATATTCTCTCAACTTATTGGGATTAACCATTCAAATTGATCTTTTGTAAGGAGTTGTAAAAGTGTCTGATGCTACTTAAAGATGAAGATGAAGATGATTCGGAATGAATATCACTTTGACATATTTCTTTTTGAATATGATTATGTGATTAAGTGATGTCACATATTACTCTTTCTTTGATGTCAATATCAAGCAATGTAATTGAATTCATAGATGTGTCTTCTCTGTTTGCTTGATCTACCCGCATTTCTTCAATAGCACTCTTTAGATACTTTGGTACCCAACTCCTCTTAGTTCTATAGAATAACTCTTAAGCTCTTATACAAGTGAATCATATGATATTTGAGCAAAGAGTATCATAAACCAATACAGACCAAAATATAATTTTACTCAATAAATTCAAATCATTTAATCATAAAGTATAACGATCAAGTGATACCAAGAGTGATAATTTTCAAAGATCAATGATAATTTATAAACACACTTTATATAGAAAATATGTCATTTATAAGATTGTCAAGCAATTCATATAAGTCAAATCAAGAGAGTAGCGAATCTATCCATAATGATCAACTTTTATGAAATGATAAATCATGAATATTTTCCATAAATGATAATGAGATATACAATCTGTTTCAAAATCTCAAATGTCTTTCCAAATCATGAATATGCATTATGATGTTAAGATTTTGAATGTATATTTATGCAGTTTGTTAAATATCAATGCTCTTGCTAAAAATAGTGGAAGTCAAAAGTTTAAGTCTATATATATATATCTACCAGAAAACTTATCTTTTTAAAGAACAACTAACATAACATGTTTGATAATGAAATTAACACGTTTGGGAATTTTCCAAAAGCAAAAGTCATATTGAAAATGGATTAGCCAAAAAAGGGCTTAACTTGATAAACATGTATAAGCACAATGACTTTGCTACTGATCAATAGATAATCTTGACAATGAAGAGTAAGAATACTACCAAGTCAAGTATTTGAATACTTTAGTTTCTCGGAGATAGATAAAGTCAATTTTTAAGGCATTTGAGCAAAACAAATGAGTATAATGGTTTATGGGCGATGAAACACATACTCATAAGAACAAATGATTAGAGTTCTTAAATATTCATAAGTCATTCCACAGTTAATGCATTAACGAGCTTTTATAATAAGGTTCTATACATTAACTACAAGATTTTCACATATTGAATTCTTTTCTGGAGAATATACTTGAAACTCAGAGATAGTTAACTTGTTAAACATAAGGTCTAACTCGTTAGAAAATAAAGATTGAGAAGTTCAAGCTGTAACAAGTTTATGATCAAGAAATAATATGTGAATGATGAGGAAGAACTCTAACGAATGGATTTGAAGCATTTCTAACATCTTAGTATAAATACATTGACTTCTAATTTTGAAACCAATTTGAATGTAGAAAATATATAAGTGTATGCACATTTATAAACAGGATAAATTGAGATCTGAGCAAATTCTTGAATTATGCATTTCAAACTCAAATACATAAAAAGATTATGTACAATTTCACTTTCGGTACATTTAGAAATCTGAAACATTTTGAAAGTCACAAATGATTAATTACTAATGATGTGCAGTAATGATCAAGTATTTATCACTCAAATTAAGTTGGAAAGAATGAGTGCTACTAGAAGTTTTGAAAACAAGGTCGTGATACTTAAATTTTGCAGAAAGTTTTACATACTGATACATCGTACATGGCTTGAGTGTAACTTGTAGACACCCAAGTTAATCTCCATCATATTGTATCCTTTTACTCAAGTCCTCCAGGATCACTTGAGTAAACCATGCTTTTCTGCAGTGTTTTCCTTAAGCTCATGTATGCTCTATTCATCTTGTTTTAGTGATCAACATCAGAGCATTCTTTTGTTCTTCCTTCAAAACTATATAACCCTTCGGTATCCAATTTTGCTTGGATCCACTTATGGTTAGTTTGTAGGAATCATAATTCAAATGCTCAAGAAATATAGTCAATTTGTAGAGATTGAGCATAATGAATTAAACATGACTTTATACATAAAAATATTTTCTCTTGAAGTATGCATATATGCATAAAGTGTTAAGCTATTGAACATTGCAATCCCTACATTAAATTATCAAGTGGATTTTCTAATGGATGTGAAAACATAATTTCAAAATAGTTTGCAATGCTCATTACTAAGGTAGCATGATATAAACCTTAATAGATATTATAGACAATGACATAGGAGGTTTTATCATTGTGTACCTTCACCTTAAGTATTTGGAGGATTGGCTTTGCTTACCCACTGCCTCTTTCTGTTATGTTGATTCTTCATATGTGTTCCCAAGGATGTATGAAAAGCTCTCTCAAATGATGTAGGCTTTGAGAGTATTTTTGTATGAGAGATCCTCATTTTCTTGTTCTTCTCAATATAGTTGAATGGTATGCTATAGTAGTCCTTCGTTGAGGTGGAACATATACCTTTTCTCCATTGCTTCTTTTGGTGGTTATGTTTTGTAGCTCCAGGAATGGATGCTCCGAGAGTTCTCTTTTTCGATGGTATGAACCTCTTTATCGGTGCATGAGAACTTCTTGGCTTCTTTATCATCTTATATGTACCTTTATGTCCATTTCCTTTCAGATCATCCTGCATACGTAAAGTACTAGATGGACATTTTGGTACCCACATATACTTAGGTCCTTGATTGTTAGTATTTGACTTTATATGTCCTTTCGGAACCCAAACATATTTATTTCTCACATTAGGATTTCTTCTAACATGACATGTGTGAGAAATATGGCTCGATTTACCACAATAATTGCAAATTGTATAAATATATGCATTTTAAGGCTTTATGCAAGTATTGTGTTGTTTGAGGGAAGACAATCTCAAATATTCAGTTTGCCTACGTTCTTTCTTCACAAATGAATTTCCAGCATGTTTGAAAATGCTTTTGCTTTTCTCAACAGAATCAATAATTGGATGGAAAACAATTTTATGCAAACCTTGAAAATCTGTTTTGCAAAAATCACTAGAAGAATTAGAACTTTTTACCTTAAGTTCATCTTGAGCTTCATAGAGTGATTTTTCATGTCTGTCTATAATGAACTCTTTTTGGGAGTCCTCTTCTTCTTGTCTATCCGTGTTAACTATATGGAAGTGTTCTATGATTTCTCCTTTGTCTTTATCAGCTTCCAATTGTTCATGAACAGTAGATGCAAAGATTATAGTTTCACATGAACTATCAACACTTTCAACTTCAACACACTTGTTAGAAGTATATACAGAATCAAATGTATCCCATATAGCTTTAGCGGATGAACAAAATCTAATTTTCTCAAAAACATTTTTAGTTAAAGAACTATACAGAATTTTCATTGCTTTAATGTTCAACGAAAATATTTTCTTTTCTCTATCAGTCCAATTCTCTTTCGATCTATGATCAAAAGTACTTGTAACAACAATCCACATATCAAAATCATATACTTTTATAAAACTAGTCATTCTAGCTTTCCAAAACCAAAAATCAATATCTTTCAAAATAAGTGGGATGGTATAATCGAAACCATCAGAAAGTAATCAACAACCAAAATCAGCCATTGATAATTCTTGATAACTCTTAAGACGTTAAGTCCTTTAAACAAGAGTTCGACTCTGATACCAAATGTTAGAACTGGCTGACACCCAAAAGGGGGTAAATTGGGTGTACGATAAAAAAGTTTGATTGTTTAAAATCGTTTTACAGCTTATCAAATCAATACATATGGAACTATAAATTCATACGTAGATATATAGATCATATATGCTGGAAATATAAAAGCTTAGGGAAGAGAAGATGCAAACTGTAATTTATCCTGGTTCGGTCCAATCCATGATGACCTACGTCCAGACCCTAGGCTCCTCCTGAGATTTCCAATCCACTTTCTTCTTGTTTAACTGGGCACAAGATAAGCCTCTACAAACTCACAAGAGTTACTCCCCCTTACACACTGTAAGGTTTACTCCCTCTTACGGCAAGTCGAACAAAGCAATCCCAAAGACCTTTCTCTCCTGCTTAATCGTGCAAGTCTTACGAGCAGCAACATTCTCTTCTGCTTACACCACTGTAAGCCTTACGAGCAGCAACGTTCTCTACTGCTTGCACCTTGTAAGTCTTACGAGCAGAAAGTCTTACTGTCAATTCACTCTACAGCTTCCCTGTAAGGTAATCAATCCTCTCAAGGTCCCTCTACCTTGAGAACACTTCTGAAATATAGATGAAGTGTTTACAGACTCTCTCATATAGTAGATATGATACTCACTGAAGTACAATACAAATAATCTCACTCTCACAGATACATGATACAGAAAATAGATAAGCATCGAGAGTGTCTGGACTAAGAATGACTTATGATATCAACATATTGATGTAGTTGGGTTTAGGTCACTCATGTGTTTGTTCACTGTAGTATCTCTTTCTTCTTTTTGGATGCCTTGGTTTATATAGCAGATGGGTTGAGTACCGTTGGAGCATTCAAATATTTTCCCATTGAAAGCCCATCGTGTGTCTAATAGATACTTCTGTGTTTTCTGTTGATCGTGATCTGAAAAATGTTTCAGCGTTGCTTTCTTTCTGTTATCATTGTTCGGTTAATCATTTATTGAATAGTCATGTTGGCCATGATTTGTTGTCACTGAGTGTTGATCTATTGTATGGCATGTGATCAGTAGTGCATAACACCTATAAAAGCACTTAGAGAAATAGGCATTAGAAAACATCACTAGGGTGATTACAGACTTCACTGATAGTGATTTCTAGAAACTGAAGAATCACTGGAAGTGATTTTGATTTCACTGGAGGTGATTCTCAGAAAATAATATTCTATTGGCAGTGATCTTGACAAAACAATATTCCACTGGAAATGATCAGCATCCCTCGAGTGTAGCTCAAGATCCCTTGAGTGATTTCCATAATTTTATTAAGAACAGTGAATCACTCTAGCTATTAGTAAATTCTCTGGCGGTGATATCAATTCACTTGAGTGTAACATTACTTCACTGAAGGTGATTTTCATGAAACAACATTTCACTTGGATGGCTTACAATATTACTCTGGTGATTTCATATTTCTATCAAGCCTAAAAGTTATTCATCAAAATCAGCACATCACTTGAGTTATCACTTTATTCACTGATATCTCACAAACATAAGATTACTTGAATGGATATCAGTTCCTTGGAAGTGATCTGATGCATATTGGTATTCTCTAGAAATGATCAGTTATGGCACTGGAGGTGATCTGAGGAATTTTAATATTCACCGGAAGTGATTTAGCATCCACTGGAAGTTATATGGCAAACTTCATATATCACTCGAGTGAATTTGGCATCACTGGAAGTGATTTTACAAACAATGAATTTTTCTTGCAGTAATTTTCAATCCACTGAAAGTGAATCTGGAAATTTCAAACATCACTCGAGTGATCTGAATATCACTGGAAGTGATTTCCAAAACAATATATTTTTCTTCCGGTGATTTCAGATGTACTGGAAGTGATTCTGGAAATTTCAGACATCACTCGAGTGATCTGACTATCACTGGAAGTGATTTCCAAAACAGTGAATTTTTCTTCCGGTGATTTTAGACGTACTGGAAGTGATATGAGGAAATAGTAAATCACTCGAGTGAATTCGCCTACACTGGGAGTGATTTTCGAAACAGTGAAAAATTCTTCCGTTGATTTCAGGTGCCACTCGAGTGATCTACAATCTGACACATTTCACTCAAGATATTATTAATGATCACTCGAGTGATTATGCAAATCACTCGGGTGCTCTCTGTTCAGATCACTTGAACACGTAGCTGCTCTTTCAATTTAACAGTAAACATGGGTCAACTTCCAGATGGCATAACTCTTTGAATATAACTCCAAAATTTCCATATTATATATATCAATGGAAATCTCTTTAAGTCTAGCTTCATATTGTACCGGTTTCAGCTCAATTGGATCTGTGGTTTGAGAGTTATGGTAGAATTACCAAACATACTCTGGAAAGTGATGCTGATATAAAGGCCAAATTCCAACACTTATATCTCCTTCATATTAACTCCTTTGATGTTGGTTCTTGTGCGAAAATTACGCATTTAGAAGCTCGTTTCATATGTAACTGGTTTCATCTCAGTCAGAGTTGTGGTTTGAGAGATATGATCGAATTACCAGACCTCGCTTAGCTGGATGGAAAATAGATCCTAAAAATCTGAACATCACTGGAGTAAATAGTGAATCACTGCAAGTTATTTTCACTGTTTTCAGAATCACTCGAGTGATTGTTAAAATCACTCGATTGCTACAGTGAGCTACAGTGCCATAGAACTTGAATCTTCATATTTTTCGTTAGTTCTGACAAGTTCTTCATTCCTCAATCTCTTTCTTTCCTTGCTTGACTAATCTACAAGATATGCAATATTAAATAGTAGTTAGTCAAGGTAAGAGACAAGTATATTATGCAAACTTTTGCTCTCTTAATATTTGACTTCTATGTCATCATCAAAACTGATCATATCTAATAGAGACAAGCAGTGGGGTGGTTGAACATGTTATTTCAAGCATTTCACCTAAGAGGGGGGAGGTCAATTGGGTGATATTTAAATATGTAAGCTTAAAACAAACTTAAATGACAAAGTCAGAGTTAGAGGGATATCACCAAAGATATTAGAAGAGATTATTACAAGAGATTTATACTGGTTTGATATAATCACTTGACATACATCTAGTCCCTAGAAGTCCTTCTGAGTGTTTCACTATGATTCCACGATTAGCTGGCTCTTGATGCCTTTATACAAGTATGCTTCTCTCAAAGACAACTCGCTTGCCCTTACACTTTATAATTAATGCTCACTCAAGATCTCACTATCTTGAACAACTCATTATGAGTGTAATAAATTAGTTTTGACAAACTCTCTCAAAGAGTAAATAAGATAATCATTAAAGTACAAGTTATATCAGAAAACAGAGCACAAGCCTTAGAGAAATTGATTACACAGTAAATGCTTGTCGTAGGTTGCTAGATCTATCTTGAATTCTTCTATATTTATAGGTTGGAATAAATTGATGACCATTGGAGATTTAAATATAGCCGTTGGGTTCTAAGGTCATTCGTCCAACCTTTAATTCTACCATTGAAGTTACATTTAATGCTTATGAAAAATTGCTTTTTGTTAATCCATGTTTAAGTTGTTGGAAATTGTGCCCTAGGGGCCAATCATTATATTTTGAACATTGTTATTCAATGAATTTCTCCATTTAGTTATCATATTATTCGCATGTTCACTGTGATAATTGTATCCTTGGATAAATCATAATGATTATCCTAAAAGTCCCTGGTTGGTCATCTATGCAGGACCAAAGATGAAATAAGACTAGTATGACTTTGATAAGGCATGGGGATACAAGTCAAAGTCATAGGCACTTGTAGGAGTACAAGGTGTTAGACTGACCCGCTATGAGAAAGCTGCATGGATCAAGTTATAAGCTTATCTCATGTATAACCACGTCACTATGCCCTTTGACCTGAGATCATCATGGATTCCTATATGAGAGTCGCTAAGCTTTGACCTAGTCAAAAGTCACCTTTGACCGGGTGATGATAAAGGCTATAATCAAGCTTGGTAGTTTTCATACAGAGGAATGTGAATGGTCAAGATGGAATTTGTCCCTCACATTAGTAGAGATATATTAGTGGGCCCCTCGATGAGTGAGTTTGAGAAATGTATAGCCATACTACAATGGAAAGGAGTTTCCATTTCTATAGTTAGACTACTTAGGGATTGAGAAAGTAATGGTCAGGAATAGGAGGATGACATTCTCCATGCTTCATGCTTAACCAAAATATCGTGTGACAAAAGGGATGTGACATGGTTGTATGACAGGTTGCATCATGTTAACGATCCTCATATGAATTGGGTAGTTGCAATGTCTTGCTAGAGGCCACTTGCGACTTGTGGACTAGTACAGTTATTAGCCCACTGCCAACTTCGTATGGGCCTACAGGGTCGAATACAAGAATAGCTCAACACAAGCTATAATGTCCAGATTTACTGAATCTAAGATGTGTCTAAGATTCAATGAATACAATGCTTAATCTAGGGTAGACGATATATACATATTATGTGAATATTTATTTGATAAATATTTATATGTTTGTGTATATATTTACATTGAAAAAGAAAATTAATAATATTATATATATACATATATGTATTTTTGAAATACATACATATATTTATATATAATATATATTATTTGATGATATGATAATATTATATTAAATATAATATATATATTATATATGATAATATTATATTATATGATAATAATATTACATTGTGTATATATATAGATATTATATAATAATATCTCAGATTTAATTTATAAAGATAAATTAAATCTAATTTCATTGGCTCTTTATTCTGATTAAATAAATATGTTAAATTAAAACTGTTGGACAGATTTAATTAAACCATATTTGTTTAATTAGTTTATCAAAACAATTAAGTGTTAATTGATATGATAAGGATATTTGAAATTAATTAAGATTAATTTTAAAAATCAAATATCCATCATAAAATAGATGACCCTGACTAGTTATAAAAGGTAAGAGCTAGGGTTTTCTACGGATGATGAAAAAATGGAGAGCCGTAAGAAAACCCTAAAGGGGCATTGAAGGCGCTAGCACGCTGCCGATGTTGGGTCATGTTCATGTGGATACCAGTAGAGGGAGCTGATCTGAGTTGTTGGCTCCTCAAGATCAAAAAAGGAAAAACTCAAAAGATGGATTAGCCAACTTGTTGATGTTGGGGATGGTTAATCTAGTACTCATGGAGTTTGATGGTCTCTAAAGAAGAATTAGCCAACATGTTGATGCTGGGGAATTTGTTTTAGGAGCAACCAAGCATGGAGATTTGAGAGTTGGCCATGTGTTAATGACTATGGGCATTCAAACAAACATGAACAAGGTATAACTCTTTCTAACTTGATTTAAATGTCATTGATAAATCAAAAATTGGGATTGGTAAACTTTTGCAATTTTAAAATTTTTAATTCTTCCGCAGTGTGCCTATCAATCCCAACATAAGTACTTGAAACATGTTCATAAAGATGATTAGTAATGTATATAATCAATTTAAAGTGAAAGGAAGATGTTTAAGTGTAATTTGAAAAGATGTTTAAGTTTATATTACTTCTTAGATCACTATAGTTCTGTAAAAGTGATATCAGTTTAACTTGTCACTTGAGTGCTCACTCGAGTGACAAGACTGAAAATAACTTTTAAATATTTTGATCACTACCAGAATCACTGTGGTGTTATGAAGGTGACACCAAAATGAATGGTCACTCGAGTGATCACTTAGAAAATAATTTTGAAAAATTCTATTCACTTTCTGGATCACTGTAGTGATGTAGAAGCAATGACAATTTGAAATTTCACCTGAGTGCTCACTCAATTTATAAGATAAAACAAAGGAACACTTCTAGAGATTGTCATAGTGAAGGAGCAATTTTAGAGAACATCACTTGAGTGCTCACTTGAGTGATTTGTAAAGATTTTTAAAGCTGGCTCGGTCACTGGCAGTGGGTTAATAGTGACAAAGTTTAGACATATCACTCGAGAGATCAATTAAGCCAATCATTTTCATATCACTTGAGTGCTCACTTAAGTAATTAGTCTTAGTGTTATTGTAAAACACCTTCTAAGTTTTTAAAAATATATTTGACCTACAAAACAATACTCCTAAGATTTGTTACCATCAAAACATAGAATCTAACATTCTCCCCATTTTTATGATAACAAATGTTAGTTATGATTTTGAAAAACATTGAAAAACATTGAAAAGCATTGAAAGTAGTATGATACTCATCAAAAGTGCATAATTAACCATCGAATTACATAGGTAAGCATAGAAATAGAGGATGCATTACATTAGTCATATTTTTACACTTAGACAAATAAAAGGAGTTCAAGAAATTCTAGTGTATAATCATCCAAAATACATAATAAAAAATTAAAATACATAAGAACATGAAATGCATATATATAAAACATTAATAACACCTTAATAAGAATCATCTCCTTCATGACCAATAGGAAATCCCTTCTCCCCCATTTTGTCAGTATCAGAAAGGGAGAAAGCTATGGGAAAAAGTAACATCAAGAGTAGGAGAGTATGTTAAAACCGGCTGACACCCAAGAGGGGGTGATTGGGTGTACGATAAGAAAGTCTGATTGTTTAAAATCTGTTCGCAGCTTATCAAATCAATACATATGGAACTATAAATTCATACACAGATATATAAATCATATATGCTGGAAATGTAAAAGCTTAAAGAAGAGAAGATGCAAACTATAATTTATCCTAGTTCAGTCCAATCCACGATGACCTACATCCAGTCCCCAGGCTCCTCCTAAGATTTCCAATCCACTATCTTCTTGTTTAACTGGGCACAAGAAAATTCTCTACAAATCTCTTACGAAATTACTCCCTCTTACATACTGTAAGGTTTACTCCCTCTTACGGTAAGTTGAGCAAAGCAATCTCAGAGACCTTTCTCTCCTGCTTACCCGTGCAAGTCTTATGAGCAGCAACGTTCTCTCCTGCTTACACCACTGTAAGTCTTACGAGCAGCAACGTTTTCTACTGCTTGCAATAGAACAATAAATTCTCTGGCTTTCAATTAAGAACAATAAATCAGTCTAGCTTTCAATAAATTCTCTGGCAGTGAATTATGATTCTCTTACAGTGATTTTAGTGTTACTGGAAGTGATTCAGATTTGCTGGTGGTGCACAGTAAGCGATTCTGAGAAAATCCTATATTACTGGCAATGATCTTGATTTCTGGAGGTGGTTCTGATCTTTTGGCAATAGCTTTGCTTCCTGGAGGTGATTTCAATTCTCTGTAAGCAATTCTGATTTAGCTAGATTTACTGGCAGTGTGTTCATGCTTCTTCTGTCAAAGTCATCATATCACTCGATTGGATAACATCTGACTGGTAGTGATTTGAGCCATACTAACTTTCATTGGAGTGCATTCAGGTTCACTAGAAGTGATCTAGTACATATTGATATTCACTGGGAGTGATCTTGTAGTGATTCTAATTCATACTAATATACCAGAAGTGATACTGAGAAAATAACTAATCACTTGAGTGATTTCAAATTCACTAGAAGTGATTTTGACAATAGTGAAATATTTCAGAAGTGATATTGGAAATTTCCCAGATCACTCGAGTGATTTGGAGATCACTGGGAGTAAATTTCAGAACAGTGAAATTTTCTTGGAGTGATTTGGCTTACACTGGAAGTGATACTGAGAGATTCACATATCACTTGAGTGAATTGGGTATCACTAGAAGTGATTTTGCAAACAGTGAATTTTTCTTGCAGTGATTTGGCTTGCAATGGAAGTGATCTGTGAAAATAGTAAATCACTCGAGTGAATTCGGCTGCACTAGGAGTGATTTTTGAAACAGTTAATTTTTCTTCTAGTGATTTCAGATGTCACTCGAGTGATTTTTTATTTGCGGCATTTCACTTGAGTAATTATTAATGATCACTCGAGTCATATTCCTAATCACTTGAGTGATTATGTAAATCACTCGAGTGCTCTTTGTACATATCAGTTTAACTCGTAGTTGCTCTTTTAATTTAATAGCAAACATGGGTCAACTTCCAGATGGCATAAATCTTTGAATATAACTTCAAAATTTCCATATTATATATTAATGGATCGCTCTTTAAGTCTAGTTTTATATGGCAATGATTTTAACTCAATTGGATATGTGGTTTGAGAGTTATGGTCGAATTACCAAACCTGCTCTAAAAAGTAACGATGATATGAAAGCCAAATTCCAACACTTATATCTCCTTCATATGAACTCCTTTGATACTGGTTCTTATGCCTAAATGACGCATTTGGAGGCTCATTTCATATGCAAATATTTTCATCTCAATCAAAGTTGTGGTTTGAGAGATATGATTGAATTACCAGACCTCACTCAGCTAGACGGAAAACAGAGCCTGAAAATGCAAACATCACTCGAGTGAATAGTAAATCACTCCAAATGATTTTCCCTGTTTGCAAAATAACTCGAGTGATTCTAGAACATCACTCGAGTTATTTTAAAAATCACTCAATGCTACAGTACAAATGCTACAGTCCTGACTGCTACAGTGCTATTGCTATAGTATAAATGCTACAGTCCAAATAGTGCTCCATGCTACAGTACCAACTTGAATTCCCTTTTGAGCATAGAAACCTCCGGTATTACTTCTAATAACTTAATCTTGATATTCTCATTAGTTCTTGCAAGTTCTTCTTTATTGACTAATCTACGAGATATGAAACATTAAATATAGTAGTTAGTCAGTATACTAGATATGAAAACTTTTTGATCTTAATATTTGACATCTATATTTGACATCATCAAAACTAATCATATCTAACAGGGTGAACACTGAGAAAGGCTGATGGAATAGGGTACACAGAATCAATGGAGCAAGATAGGGTATATAGAACTATAACTGTGAGTTGATCAACAAGAATAGATATATCATCATCAACACCTATAACATGTGGGGCTAGTGTGGGGGAATCTGAGTAAGGTAGATGAGGAAGGTTAAAAGGAGGAATAACTATGTCATCATTTAGGTCAGGGACATATGGAGGGGCAGGAATAGAGATAGCTGGCTACTTAGTAACCTCAATGTCCTCATCAATAGCAGAACCAATGTCACGAGAATAAAGTCTAGTTGTACTGGTTATGACAATCATTAGAGGCATGTGATGGAGATCTAGATTGAAGTACTGGTTGTGTAGAGGATCTTGATCAAAGCTAACATCAATATAGGTGGAAGTGTCAATATCATGAAGAAAAAAAGAAAGTACTTTAAGAAGTAGTCTCAAGAGTAGCACCAGAGGTAATTGCAAGGATAGACTGGGAGGGATTAACAGAAGCTAGCTGAAACTATTAGAAAACAAGGCCTATAAGACTGCCCCATCTAGACCACTTTAGGTGGAGACAATTTAAAAACGATGATCGGTGACATTTTTATAAATATTGATACAACTTTAGACCGGTTGCTTTTCCCCTTAATTTGAATAATACTCTCTAAGCCGTTTATAATTTAACGTGCTCTCAATAAGTATTAACTTTCATGAAAATTTCAAAATTTAATTTTTTTAGATCCAATCCTTATACATCTTATTTAAATATCTTTTTAGATAACGTCTTTTCTTTATACCTGGTCTTAAATGTTTTAGAGTTTCTTCATCTTCCAAGGTAAACTTCACAACTGTGCATCTCTTTGAAATTAAAGCCATTTTAATAAATGTATTATTCATCTATCTTGTCTATTTAAACTCCTCATTCCTTTCATTTATTTAGATCTAACTCCCTCTTCTCTCCTCTCTCGAATATCAATATGTGAGACGTATTAAGACTCCTTCAGTTCATCCTACTTTTCCTCCTCTGCCTCTATAGCCTCCACTGCCTCCTCCACAACCATCAGTAAAGCAGGTTCTTGACCACCTCAATGTAAGGGTGGCTCATATAGAGAGACAATTCGGAAGATTCTTCACTTTGATGCACACTATCAACAAAAAGTTGAACCTTATAGTTAATACTAACGACATCGAGTATAATCTTTCGGATGACCCCTATTTTCCTTCCTCTTCTTTCTCCCTTACCTCTAATGATAAGGAGGAAGATTTAGGGCTTTTTGTGTTATGTAAAATGTCTTTTTAGTCAATGTATTGAGGCCTTCGGGAAGTAAAAAAAATTATGATATTAACGAAAAAAAATTATTTCTATGGGTGGTGTTGAATGACATCATCGACAATTTGGACTAGGGGCGATTGTCGCATGCAATTATAATAATCATCTGAGGGCCTGAGTTTCAAGAACCCCTTATTGTATACATTTTTTTATATGTAATTTTGATTGTGTGCCCAATTATCATCATATATAATATTTTGATGTAATTTTGATTTCATGGATGTACTACTGCCCTAAGGTAAAGATTATTAATGAAAAAGTTTCAATCTTTTTATGTCTTTTGATATGTTATGTTAACATTAATTCATGTTCAATGATGATCTTCATCTTCTCATGTTATGAGTATTTAGATTGTTTAAGTTCTTGTTTATGAATTCATTTCTAAAATTTTATTTCTCCATGTCAAAAAGTTACATATTAGACCAACTAATTTAAAAGATGGTCTAGTTATGAATTAAAATTTTTTTACATATTGAGATTGATTGTCCTTAAATCCAGCCTTACTATGAATACTTAGACTGTCTTTAATATGGATCGGTTTAGATAAATTTGCCCCAAATCCCCATAATTCAAATCGATGTTGGGGGCAGCCACATGCGCCCCCACCATTGAATGAAATATTTTTTTACTTTTATATATATATATATATTCAAATAAATTTTTAAATAATGTAATTAAATGTGATATAATAATTTGGAAAAATGTTTCAAATATTTCTATTTGATTCCACCTATTTTTCTAATTAATATTCACTTTGGAAAATTTTCTTTCATTTGGAGTAGTTACATGCAAAATTTAAAGCACCATAAATTAATTTCATCTAAATATTTGATAGATTCTACAATTAAAAATTGGGATGTTACAAGATACAAAAAGTCCTAGTAATTAAAATAAATTTACAAAGTATGCAAGAAAGGATTGCAAGCCATAGAAGCATGTTTAATTATCATAACAATATTTTCAACAGTAAAACATGATAGACACTTTCAAACAAAAGAAGTCAACCTAACCATCTACCATACTCCACCTTATCTCCTATGGACATAGGTTTAGTGTAATATCCCAAATTTTAATCACCAAAATTCCTTGTATATTTGATTATACTAAAAGGAATAATATGGTGAACCTTGGTGCACTTGAAGTAGCCAAAATATTGGAATGGTGATTATATGAAATTTTTGGCTAAGTGAGATATAAAGCACAATTTTTGTCTTCATAGAAGCCTAATATTGTAGCCCAAAATTAAGTATAGAAAAGCACAATTATTGGCCCAATTCATTGTGAAAAATTCGGCCAAAAAGAAAAAGGGAAGAAGGAAAACAACACTTAGTACAAAAATTCAAGAAAATGTAAGGGTAGAATAGTCATTTGGCTAATAAAATAAAAGGCCAATATTTTCCCATAAATTGAAGTAAACTTTTTCCAAAGAGATGAAGGAGTAAGGAAAAATATGATGGAACACATTTCATGCCATGTGGAGCTCTTATTTGCCATATGGAAAAAGGAAGATTATAAAAATTGCTAAGTGTTACATTTTGTAATAAAATATTATATAAATTAAGGAAGTGGAAGATGATTTTTATAAAAACATTTTAGCCCCTTTAAGCCCCATTTTCGGCAAGACTAAGGCAAGAGAAGAGAGATAGAGGTTTGGAGAAAATAAAGAACAAGCAGAGGGAAACAAAGATCAAGAAGCAAATCAAGGTAAGTTGGTAGCAAAATTCATGTGTTCTTACCTTTAATCTCATGGAAACTTTCCCTAATCCTTATCTTCTTCTTGAAATCATGTAAAGCAAGAATAAAATCAAGGGAAACAAGAAAGAGAGGGTGGCGTCCTAAAAAGAGAAAGAAGAAGAAATCAAGGTAAGCTTAAAAACATGTCTTATCTTGTTGATTCATGATGCTTGTTGATGTTTTGGTTGGTTGGTTGGTTTGATTTGTCTTGAATTTTTGATTTGAGATGCATGAACCCTAAGGGGAGGTGCTATCCAATTTGTGATTAATCATGTTCAAGAGGTGTTTAAGTGATTAGACAAATGATTATAAGTGGAAAGGTGTTTTGTTGAATTAAATCAAGAAAAATCCATTTTCCCTAAATTCTCAAAAATTTTGGCCAGACCTATTTCAAGGAGTTTGAGCTAGAATTTGATGAATTTAATGATTTCATTGTGTTTAGAATGAAAAATTGTGTAGAAAACATGTGAAATATAGAGTGTGAGGGCTTTAGGGTGTAAAATAACAATGTTGCCCCTAAAACCTTAATTGGTGGCTATCATGGGCATTTTGGTAAATGTAGTGTGATTTTACCAAAAATGAGGTTAAAAATAGATTCTACATGTGAAATTGTTTATGTTGGGATTGGTAGGCATACAGCGGAAGAATTAAAAAAAATTAAAATTTCAAAAGTTTACCAATCCCAATTGCGGATCTATCAACGGCATTTAAATCAAGTTAGAAAGAGTCGTACCTTATTCATGTTTGTTTGAATGCCCACAATCATCAACGTATTGCGAGTTCACAAATCTCCATGTTTGGTTGCTCCTGAAATAATTTCCCCGGCATCTACATGTCCGCTAATTCTTCTTAAAAGAGCATCAATCTCTATGAGTATGAGATTAACCATCCCCAACATCAACATGTCAACTAGTTCTTCTTGGAGTTTTGCCTTTTTCAATCTTGAGGAGCTAACTACTCATATCAGCTCCCTCTACTGGTATCCACACGAATAGGGCCCCAACACCGGCAGCGTGCTAGCGCCTCTAATATCCTTCTAGGGTTTTCTTGTGGCTGTCTAGTTTTTCATCATCTGTAGAAAACCCTAGCTCTCATATTTTATAACTAGTAGGGTTATCTATTTTATGATGGATATTGGATTTTTAAAATTAATCTTAATTAATTTCAAAATCCTTATAATATCAATTAACATTTAATTGTTTTAATAAGCTAATTAAATAAACCTGGTTTAATTAAATCTGTCCAACAGTTTTAATTTAACCTATTTATTTAATTAGAATAAAGATCCAATGGAATTTAATTTATCTTCATAAATTAAATATGAGATATTATCATATAATATCTTTATATATACACAATATAATAATATCATCATATAATATAATATTATCATATATTCAATATATATTATCAAATAATATATATTATATATATATGATATAATATTATCATATGATCATATAATATAATACTATCATATATATATAATATATATTATCAAATAATATATATTATATACGTGTTTATGTATTTCAAAAATACATATGTGTATATAATATTATTAATATTCCTTTCCAAATATAAATATATATATAACACACATATAAATATTTATCAAATAAATATTCACACAACATGTGTATATAATAAATATATATATTTAAAATTCATTCACCCTAGATTAAATATTGTATTCATTGAATCTTAGACGCATCTTAGATTCAATGAATCTGGACATTATAGCTCGTGTTGGGCTATTCTTGTGTGCGACCCTGTAGGCCCAAACGAAGTTGGCAGTGGGCCAATGACTATACTAACCCACAAGTCGTAAGCGGCCTCTAGCAAGACATTACGACTACCCAATTCATATGAGGATCGACAATACGATATAACATGTCGTATAACCATATCATGTCCCTTTTGTCACACGATATTTTGGTCAAGGATGAGGCATGGAGAATGTCATCCTCCCATTCCTGACCATTACTTTCTCGATCCCTGAGTAGTCTGACTATAGAAGTAGAAACTCTTTTCCATCGTAGTATGGCCATACATTTCTCAGACTTACTCATCGAGGGGCCCAGTAATATCTCTCACTAATGTAAGGGATAAATTCCATCTTGACCATTCACATTCCTCTACATGAAAACCATTAAGCCCGATTGTAGCCTTTATCACCACCCGGTTAAAGGTGACTTTTGACTAAGTCAAAGCTTAGTGACTCCCATGTAGGAATCCATGATGATCTCAGGTCAAAGGGCATTATGACATGGTTATACATGAGATAAGCTTATGACTTGATCCATGCAGCTTTCTCATAGCGGGTCGGTCCAGCACCTTATACTCCTACAAGTGTCTAAGACTTTGATTAGTATCCCCATACCTTATCAAATTCATACTGGTCTTATTTCATCTTTGCTCCCACATAGATGACCGACCAGGGACATTTAGGACAATCATTATGATTTATCCAAGGATACAATTATCACAGTGAACATGCGAATAATGTGATAACCAAATGGAGAAATTCATTGAATGACAATATTCAAAGTACAATGATTGGCCCCTAGGGAACAATTTCCAACAGTTTAGGAATAGCCCGAGTCATAATATTTGGAAAAGTACAATTATAAAGGGGATTAGACCAGATTCCCTAGAGACATTTTGGTAATTACGCGTTTTTGGGTAGAGATAACCAACTATATGAGTTTTGGAATAAAGCATAAATGAGTAATAACTCATTTAATATGAATTTGAAATTTTAGGATTTGATATTTGCCCAAGCCAGACAAAGAGTAAAGGATCGGTATTAGCTACACAATCGGAAAGGATTCCAGGTAGTAACTCTATCTCTCATACATTATGGATTGTTTATATGCATTGAATTACCATGTTCTGTGATGTGAGGTCTATGTGACCTGATGAGAAGTTTGTGTGACATAACGTGAAGCTTGTATGGCATAATTCCTCACTGTGGTATAAGAAAAGCACAAGTACCACCCTATAGGAAAAGCACAAGTACCATGAGGCCAGTGGGACCCAGCTAAGGTAGCGTGGCAAGTACGGACAGGCAGTGTGCCAGCTCTAAAAAATTATTATGATCACTGTCTAACAAGTACAGGCAAAACAATCATTTTGATCCAGACAAAATCATCATATTAATCCTGAACATTGATTGACAGACATGTGCACGGCATTAATTTCTGCTACATTATATGTTGCATTGCATGTTTATCTTTCACATTTTGTATTATTGATAGCATATTAATACTAAGATTCGTTTGAATCTCACCCTTTCTATAAATAAAATTAATTCAACTAGAGGAACCGGCTCGAAGGGCAAAGCGGTAGATACCGACAACTAAGGGTTCCAGTGCTGATCAAGACTTTAGTGTTGGTTATCTGCCTATCTTTTAATGTATTTTGGGATTTGTAAATTATTATGTATAAACCATATGGGGATTTCCTGTATTGTAATCAAGTTCTTTATATCATTATATTTATGTTATTTTTATATGCCCACTAAAACTACACGTTAATGCTAAGATAAATGTTAAAATATTGAGGGGTTTGACATTTGTTGTATCAGAGAATGCGGTTCTTGCAGTAACAAAATAGTGTACTAATATGGTCTTGATTATGTTGGAACAGGAATCATGAGTGGAAGGAGGTTCCAGCAGAGTAGAGTACCGTCGTTAGTGAACTAGCCCTCCGAGAACCAGCGGGTACCTGAAGGGTAGCCAGTACTATTGTATCGGGTCAGGGGTGCTCCTAGAATGCTACAAACCCTAAGGAAATGAGTGCAGCTAAGGCCAGCATATGGGCCCCAACCTAGACGAAAGCAAACAGCCAGTTCTTTTGTTAGTGATACTGAGCAGCCGCTGTCAGATGGGTCGAAGTCAGATCCATACAGTGCCACTAGTTCACGAGCTAAACCAATACACATGAGATATGACCTGCAGCCGGATCTGGAGTTGTGGGGTTACGTCAAGAACATGCACATGTGAGCTCTCCGTGTCTGGGATACTCTGATAACCCAGTACACGCAGTTTTTGCATGACTTGGACATATTGTACTAGGACCAAGACTTTTAGGTATAGAGTTCTCGAACGATGATTGGATTCATATGACGCTATATTTCTTTCTAAACACTGCTTTTTGGGCCCAAAAGAAGAATGATATTATAGAGTGAGGTCCAATAAATAGTTTTATGGAGTTTTCCGACCATATGACGGAGTACCTGTTGGACTACATGTACCTGTATTGATAGAGCACTATTATACAAAATCCAGTCGCCTAGAGATGGTTGACATGGCATTTTGGAATGAGGACAGTCCTGGGGTACCGATACTCAAAAGCGGTTGGAGCTGGTACCAGAGTTTTTGCATCGGTATAGTAGGGTTAATCGTGCTCGGCCCAGGGAAATAGAATGATGGGTGACCCCCTGGGAAGTTTTTAAAAATGTAAAGTTATGTAACATAAAAGGGTAAAAACATGATTATGCAGTAATGTATAGGCTATGTATTGTTAAAAGCTTTCCCTAAATTACTATATGTATTTTTGGAATATCTATGTACCAAAATTTTATGAAATGACAAATACGCCCTTATGGATATGTGAAAGTTTCCTCTTTCTTATTTTAATATAGTGAGACATAAAGATGGTGAGATAAAGAGGTAGAGGTGCTAGGTAAGGTAAAGGAGTTAGACCTGACCCAATGTAGCATATATTTGGCATGCTTACTGAACAACGTACAATGATTCATGATCTGAGAGATGAGATGTGAAGGTGGAGCAAAAAAAATGTTGATAGGGAAAGAGAGAACAACCTTGGTGAACAGGAGAATGAACTTAATAAAATTAAGAATCCTATTTAGGAGCAACCTCCAATTAGACCTGCTGTTTAGAATGAAAGTCTACAGACATGGGTAACACGGTTATGCCAGTAACAACCTCCTGACTTCCAAGGGAAGCTTGATCCTCAGGTGGCAGATGACTAGTTATCTCGTTTGGAGAAAATCTTCATAATTTTGGAATGCCTAAATAATATTAAAGTACAGCTGGCAAACTATAAACTAGAAGGTGATACAAATAGATGGTGGAAAAACACTAAGATGATTCCTATTACCTGGGAATTATTTCAAGAGCAATTTAATGAAAAATACTTCACCCGATCAGTCTGAATTGCAAAGGAAACAAAGTTCCTTACTATTAAGCAAGACGAGAAGGAAAGTTTTGATGAGTACCTGGCTCGCTACATCTGAATGTCTCGATGATACTCTTCATACTTGAGGTATCGTGATAATGAGGGTTATAGCTCAAACATGATGATACGAGGACTGAGACCATAACTGAAAGAGAAAGTAGTCTCCAAGCAATTTACTGAATTTTAATAAAGCAGTGGAGAAATGTCGGATCACTTAAAGAAATTTGCTGAATTTGTACACTGACAGAAATATTGGCAATAAGGGAGCATTTGGTAGTGGAAGTTCTTCCCAAAAGAGCGAGAACCCAGGAGGTCCAACTAGGGGAAATGTCAAAAAGCCTTATCAACTTGGTAACTGCACTAACTAGAGACCCCCTGGAAACAGAACCTGTTGGCACTATTGTCACACCTTATATCCTATAAGTTCAAATGAGTTCTAATGAGTAGTGAATTAAGCTGTGAAACCAGGATTCGGTCCCAGATAACTCAAACTTTCAAAAACTTTCACAAATCCTAATCTCAACTCAAGAGTTGAACCTAGGGTTGAGAGGGTTTATCAGAGTATGTGAGTGATTCTCTACTTAAGTCTCGCATTACATTCACTAGTTAATGTCTCATTATCGTTTGAAAGCATTATATAACTAAGTTATCCCAATGTTGGATTACCGTCTATTTACTAGGCCACCGACAATACTAGTTCTACTACTATACCATCATCAGGTTAACAGAGTTATATACACCATATACATATCCCAAATTATCCAAAATAATTAAACAACAGAAAGAAATATCTTTCAGCTTTATCCCTTAGCTATCCATGCTTACCTTCTTACTCTTTGAGCTGCTAGCCTGTACTATAGATTGTTTATAGGAAAGAAGGAGATTCAAAAGAATCTCAGTAGTAACTGATGGTCAATCATATAGATACAAAATTGTAGAGCATGCCATACAGTCATCATAAAACAGAATTATCATAACAACATTCAGTGCACAACATGCAGTTCAATATATCACCATAGCATTAGGTATATCACAAATCACAAGGCCATGAGTATTACCCGCGTAATAAGCCCCATGCAACCACCCCGCATAATCAGAATGTGTCAGATAATTTCATGATGAATCCATAAAACATGCAATATATCTTATAACATATGGAAGACAAAGTTATTACCTGGTCGCTTTCCCTAAGAAATATCCAATTGTTTCCCTAAGCTCGGGCAGGTCTTAGACTCTAGACAGCTATTAGGTCAGATAATTGGAATTTACGGATGATAGGTTATTATTTCGTCCAATAATTATGTAATCCAAACAATTAAGTTGGTTGTCATTAAAGTTAACATACTAAGTCAAAAGCAAAGTCAAAGTGGCCCAACTACCCAAGTTGGTTAGCTTTACCCTTAAAGTTCAATATTACTTGGTGCCATTACATTTTCTTATTTTGCACCTTTATTCATATTTGCCAGAATTTTCTTCAATGTTTGAAAATTCATAACTAATTGTATAAATGTCTAATTGTGATGATTCTAAAGGATATATGACTCCTAATTAGTCTAGTTTCAGGGGAAAATATGGTCATTAGCCTTCTAGATGTACATCAATACAGTATTTCACTTTATTGACCACTGCTGCTGAATTTTCCAGTTTTACATGACTAAATTTTAAAAAAATCATAGTTAATTCTAAAAAACTCTAAATGGGTTGGTTCTAGGTTTTGTAAAAATATATTTAAGTCTCTTTCAATAAAAAAATATTATAGAGAACCAATTATAACCATCTAATTTCAAAAAGTTTGTCAAACCTAGTATGCCAAAGATTTCATTCTAGAATCGACATCAAAATTTGAAAAATCATATCTTTCAATCCACTGGTCCAATTGAGTAATATTACCTATCCAATTAAATCCCAACATGTTTAATTTCATCATATAAAATTTCATAAAGTTTGGATCAGGTTTGACTACTAAAAACCATGCCACAACAACTTTACTCCAGAAAAACGAATCTAGCAGCAGGGTCATCCAACTTCCAAAAATTCCAGAATTATCTATAATTATTCAAAAATTATAAACACATGCTTTTCCACATAATTTTTCATGTATAACACAATGGAATGTTTATAAATATCAAAATACACTTCCTTCCTAAAATTCTGGACAAAACCAGACAGACCCTACCTTCTACTGAAAATAGATTCTTACAATTTCGTCAACCAGAATCATCATAAATCACTATCTATCCATAAACACATGATTAAATCACCATCAACCCCTTAAAACACCCACTGGATGAAATCACACAGCCTCCAAACCCTCATAAAAACTCATCAAAACAACAAACCAATCGGCTCAAAATAAAGCCTACACTTACCTCTTAGCGTTTTCGCAACTGGTTTGAAAATCCGGCATTACTTCATCAAGCGAGATGGCACCAAACACCTCCAAACAAAATTTAAAATTGTAGAAATGAAGCTTATGATAAGTAGAAGAAGGTTTGTGAAGGGTGTTTTGGGAAAAACTCCGATTCGGTAGTGTTTTGGCGGATTGAAGTTTTGAAAAGTTACTATTCACTCTTCATCTCTCCTCTAACAATTTTTCAAAAATTTTCTGATTTTTCCTTCCATTTTGGGTAGCTTGGACAAAAATATAAGACCCTTAATGAGTCTTGACTTTGTTTACCACGTGTCAAATTTATGTGGTGCCATTTGTTTGGTAATCTAGCTATTTGGTGACATGTGTTGGTGGGTCCCGCCCCTTTTTCTGGGGCTTTAATCATCTAACTAGTCAAGGAAATGAGGGTATGATGATTTTCCCTGGCTTTCGGGTTTGGTGTTTGGGAAAGTTAGTCAAGTGATTATAACAGAGACAGGTGAATTTCCTCGGCTTGGGGCTAGGTGGCACCCTCTGGTGATAACAACTCAAAAAATAAAGCTACTTTATCATAATGAGGGACAAGTGTCATGCTCTCATTTAGCCAATACATAAAGTCAAAAAGTGACTTTATGCTCTCTCCTCTTAGATGGCGCCATATGTCCCTGTTTCATAGGACCTAGGTCCTTTTTGTTTTCTCCGTATTCCACCTAACCATCCACTTTGTTGGCAAAGGAAAGTCCAAGGATTTTTTTGTGGGTCCACCTATGAGGTGTCATCTTTTATGGTCCCCACATAAAGTAAAATTAATTAATTTAATTATTTAATTATTACTTTATGATTCAACAAGTCAAATCTTGCCAAGTATCCATCTTTTCTTAAAATGGCGCCCTACACACATTATTTGGCTCTGGTGAATTTTCTTCCGACTATTTATGTGTTATGAGCCTCACTGATAACTCTCTATTTTTAATATATTTGAGACATATTTTTTATATAATTGGGGAGTTATCAAAGCTAATTTAAAGTGATTTTTTTAAGATTTTATAATATATCAATTGGATAAATTGTTTAAGGGATTTCAAATTAAAATAGAAGTTTTTTCTTTTTTAAGTTTAGGAAAGTTAAATAATAATGGAAAGTTTTATCTTCATTTTATTATTAGTATTATCTTTTCTTGTTTTTTTCTTTTATTTATTTAGTTTTTCATTGTTTCTCTAGAACCTATGCGCAGCGTTTTGGCAATTGGGGAATGAATGAATTAAAGACCTAAAGAAAAGCTACGAGTTTGTTCTTTTAGAGAGGAGAGCTTACCGTTGAAGTTGATAGAGAGGGAATTAGGCTGGATCTTCAGTAACCCGTGAAAAACGAAAGGACCTAAAATTGGATTAGGGATTTAAGCAAAAGGTGAAGGAAAAATAAAGAAACAGGAGGAGCGATTGTCAAAAGCGAAAACATCTAGAACTGGGGATCATCATCATCACCATCGCAAACCAGAGGGATGCCTTTCCAGTGAACTCAATGACGAAATAGTGGAGAGGACCTTCTTTGAGCTGTAGATTGAAAAAACTAGAAAAGGAAGGAGAGCTTCACGATGATCATTGCAGAGCTGAGAGTCTGAGAGTGAGCTGGAGAGTGGTGGAATTAATGAATCATCATCATGGCAAGCTAAGAGCAAAGGAGGGAGCCAGCAATGATTGATAATCTTCATCACAGTGGATCCTTGTCGTCCGAGAGTTACGATAAAGAATATGAGCTGTTGGGTCGGTGATTTGCTTTCGGAGCTGATTGATTGAAGAACCAGAGGAGGAGCCACAAGTTCAGAGGGTAACTTTGGAGCAGCTACTGTTCATCATCTTCCTATCTTGTCCGTTGAACTGAAGCAACGACCTGTAATCACCACCATTTTCATCATCATGGGCTTAAAGACAAGAACCAGAAAAGGTGGCACCAGTGTTCCTAGAGACTCATTCTTTACCTGGATATAGTCCCTGAAAATCATTCTATCTCCTCAAAATTCTTGGGGCTCTTGCTAAACTCGAGCCTAGTAGTCTGTCTGATATAGTCTTTTCCTCAAATTTCTAAGCCCAAAATCTAGGATATTACAATTGTGGCATGCCCCACCATCCTAGAAGGCTATGTTGTGCTCCAATAGGGTAGAGAATCTATTTTAATTGTGGGCAATCGGGCCATTTTAACAATAACTATCCACAGCAGCAAAGGATAAAGGAAAATTCAGGTGAAAATTCATAATTAATTCTAGAAAAATCTAATTTAACCGATTCCAAAGCACAAATGAATCTATTTAAATGTATTTTTGTATAAAAATGTTTTGGTCTGACCAATGCCATCATACATTTCCTTGAAATTAATCAAGCTCCACTATTCCCAGATTTACTTTCGGAAACAGGGCATAAATTCAAAAATCCACATCATTTAGTATACTAGTCTGGTGCGAACCCAGAAGGGAAGACCCCACGAACCCACAACCAATCTGAATATACGTACCCCAAGAACGCTAAACGCAGATCGACGATCCACTTGAACCCTTGAGCACGAAAGAACAAGGACCCGAAGTGTTGGAAGACGCCACAAGGTTGATCAAGCCTTGATAAGTCTGTTAGTTCTAAGAAGAACCCTAGAGAGAATCCACTCCCAAGAAACAAGGTGCAGAAAAGTGCAACCTTTCATTCAATAATCAAGTCTCAAGTCTGATCCTCTCCAAATGAAGGGTTACAAGGTATTTAAAGAGAAATATTCAGAAACCCTAATTGCATTAAGTGCATCCTAGAAAATAGAAACTAACCTAATACAATTAATTAATTAGAAAACCCAAAAGTCAAATAGGCCCAATATCTAATAATTTTCGCAAAAATAAAAGTCACAAAATTTAATCAGCATTCAAGGCCCAAAATGTGCTTATTTAGGCCCAAATGAGTCCTCCCATGTATAGTACTAGGTCCAAGCTCTTTGTTTTGAAGTCTCCAAGCCCAAAACTTGATTAGTATCTGCATCTGCAGCCCATATGAAATTAATGACGTTTTCAATGTCTTTATCTACAATTGTTGATCCAATTGCCATCTGATTTGCATTAGCCTCTTGAATAAGCCCAATCAATGCTTCCTTAAATATTTTAGCTTGTGCTCTTGTGACTGGACCGGCTGGAATTTGAAAATCATAGTTTGAAGTTGAAGAGTCAACACTTGAATATGAAGAGACAACTTGTTGATTCTGGATCGCATCATTCCCTCTCTCCTCAAAAGGATTCGCCCTCGAATCTTCACCTTTCTTGTATTTGACAACATATGGGAGTGTCTCAATAAATTTCAGCCAGCTTGCATGTCTCTTGTTAAGCTTACCACGCGAAGGAGATGAAGATTCAATGCCTCTTGAAGATAAGAAGAATCCATCGGGTGGCTTTTTAGGGATCAAATCCAAGAACACCTGCAACACATCAAAATCACAAGGCAAATAATGATTAAGATCATTAGTAACTGAAGAAATATCCTTGCTCTCACTTTTCTCACAATTCTTTTCTTCTTGCTTTTCACTCAATTCTTCACCCTCTTTATTCTGAAAACACTTCATACTCTCAATAGCTTTTTGTCTTTCAAACTCACTTTTACTCTCCTTACTTTGACAATACTTAGTGCTCTCAATGTCTTTTTCTCTCTCAAGCTGAATTTTTATCTCAACAACAGTTTGACAACAACCACTCTCACTTATATTTTCACTTTTATTTTCATGATTAAGAGGAACTTCTTCAATCACAAGATTGATACTTGGAACAGGAACATCTTCTTCACACTTCTCAGCTTGATGTTCAACATTAGGCTGTTCTTCCTCCTTGGTTGGCTCTAACTCGTCATTAGAGACTGTAACTATCAAGCTTTCAATCTCCTTTAAATTGGAGCTACTCTCTGAACTCCTTTGTTGCTTGATCTTTTGCTCATACTCAGCAACAAACTGAACTAAAATATCAATATCTAAGAAGGTCAGGGTCGTTGCAAAACAAGCTAAATCAAGATTAAGCCCATTTACAAAACGATCCTTAGTGGCTCTTGAAGTTTCTTTTACTCCAGCTCTAATCAAGGCTAATTCCATCTCTTGAAAATATTCATTAACACTCATGGAGCCTTGTTTAAACTCTTGCAGCTTTCTTTGGAATTCTCTTTTTGATCTGGAGTTGTGACTAGACATCCATTGGTCGTTTTCAGCATTAAGCTTTTGCATTCCTTTTAACAAGGATTGAAGATGTCTATGAATTTCTTTTTCATCATGCATATTGGTAGTACCTGAAAAGTTAGATTTAGAAAAAAAAAGGGACCTCACCACTCTTCTCACGTGTTTCACTCAAACAAGTTTAGTGTCACTCGTGTTTCTCTCAAATTTGGCTTTTAAATTGATGTATGTCACTCTTGCCTTTTTTCCACTCTTAGATTCCTCTTAAGGCTCTGTAAAAGAACTAAGCAATTTAATCAATGCAATCACAATTTGCAGAAATCAAACCAACACTTAGAAATATGGAATATCAAAGTGAGTATTGGAAAAGGGAATTGAGGGAGATCAAGAGTTCAAAGGACAATCTATCACAAGCACTCTCAAGCAATCTGAACCCAGATATTCAAGAAAAGTGTTCTTTTTGAAAAGATCATAACACACTGTAGAAATTTTCGATTGAGATGAAACCAAAACGATTGAAAAGATGAGATTCTGAACAATGAAAATGATCTATTAAATGACCAAAACCGCAAAGTAAAACGTGTCAAACAAGGAAAGAAGATTTGATGACGTTCTGGAAAAAAATGACGAATTGACACAGAAAATTTGCAGAAACACGACTGATTTAAAATGACTAGAACTCACTAATGACAAATCGAATTGAACTAATTCCAAAACGATATGAAAGAAGAGATTTTGAACTATGAAAAGGACTTACTAAACATTGGAAACGACAAAGAGACGGTTAACGAAAAGAAGCAAAAATTTCAGACATGAACGCAGATGACCTAGACGAAAAGACTCAAGAACAAAGTACGAAACCCTAAGCGAAATTTAAAACAACGAATGGAAAGATGTGACCTGAGTTTAGATCCGAAGCTTTGATACCAAGATGGTGCGAACCCAGAAGGGAAGACCCCACGAACCCACAACCAATCTGAATATACGTACCCCAAGAACGCTAAACGCAGATCGACGATCCACTTGAACCCTTGAGCACGAAAGAACAAGGACCCGAAGTGTTGGAAGACGCCACAAGGTTGATCAAGCCTTGATAAGTCTGTTAGTTCTAAGAAGAACCCTAGAGAGAATCCACTCCCAAGAAACAAGGTGCAGAAAAGTGCAACCTTTCATTCAATAATCAAGTCTCAAGTCTGATCCTCTCCAAATGAAGGGTTACAAGGTATTTAAAGAGAAATATTCAGAAACCCTAATTGCATTAAGTGCATCCTAGAAAATAGAAACTAACCTAATACAATTAATTAATTAGAAAACCCAAAAGTCAAATAGGCCCAATATCTAATAATTTTCGCAAAAATAAAAGTCACAAAATTTAATCAGCATTCAAGGCCCAAAATGTGCTTATTTAGGCCCAAATGAGTCCTCCCATGTATAGTACTAGGTCCAAGCTCTTTGTTTTGAAGTCTCCAAGCCCAAAACTTGATTAGTATCTGCATCTGCAGCCCATATGAAATTAATGACGTTTTCAATGTCTTTATCTACAATTGTTGATCCAATTGCCATCTGATTTGCATTAGCCTCTTGAATAAGCCCAATCAATGCTTCCTTAAATATTTTAGCTTGTGCTCTTGTGACTGGACCGGCTGGAATTTGAAAATCATAGTTTGAAGTTGAAGAGTCAACACTTGAATATGAAGAGACAACTTGTTGATTCTGGATCGCATCATAGTCTAAAAATTACAAAATACCTATCACATTAAAGATATTTATCTATACTTTAATCTTGAAAAGTTTCATAATTTTTAGACTAGTTTTGACTAGCAAAATTTATTTCATAATCAGACTGTTTTTACTAGAACCAATCAAACAACATTGCTTCCACTTCAATAAATTCCATATTTAAACATATCCATCCAAAAATCATAAAATCATGTATACCTATACAATTTTTTCTTATACATCCAATGGAATCATCAAAATTAAAAAATTCCATCTCCTCCCTATTACTCTGCTTCTGGCCAAAAGTTACTTCTTAGGAGGGAAAATGTGTTTTCTTGATTTCTCTTGCTTAATCACTTCCTTTCCACTTCTAATCACATGATTAACTACTTAAACACTAAATGAACATGATTAGAGGAAATTTTGGTAGCATTTCCCCTTAGTGTTTATCAGCCCAAATTTACAAAATAAGGCAAAACCAAGTCAAATCCAACATTAACAACCACAACAACTTATAACATAAGAGGATCAAGTTTATGATATTACCTCTTGATTTCACCTCTTTCTCTCTCTAGAACGCCTTCTTCCCTCTCCCTCATCTATCTTGTTTTAGCTTGCTAATCATGGATTTCAAGAATGAGAAGAGGTTAGAGGATGTTTCAGGGAGATTAGAGGACATAAGCACTAAGATTACAAGCTTACGGCTAGAGCCCTATACCATATTGCTAGGCACACTAGTCTTATGGCCTAAGGCCGCTGCCTTGTTTAAGATGCACATCAGGTCTTACTGCCTCGAGCCTCCGCTCGTCATAATCTAAATGCTCATCAATTTTCCAGCCTAAAGACATACCAGTCTAATAGGTTCTATAGCCTTTAGACACATAGTCCAACATCTATGCTGGATACAAATCGGGTCACACAACCATTGGACATATAGTCCAACAGTGATTCTGAACACATTACATACTCTATCTCTTGCTACTCAGCCACTCTTGTTCTTATGTAACGTTCACAAGGCATAGTGAACAAACCATCCAATCACAGCAATCGTCACATAAGCTTTCCTCAGTCACAGATACTAGACCATTAGTCCTCTCCAAAACACTTGGTCATATAGTCACATAATATTAAGCATTCGACCATTATATTCTGAATGCTTAGGCTAGCCTATGGACACACTGGCCTACTAGGTCTTAGGGAACAAGTCTGTTTATTCATTAAATGAATACACATGATGGTAAACACACATACATGTATAACTATTACATAAGATACGAGAGCAAGAGTTTCTTGACTTTCTCTATCGTTGTTCTCAGGTCATTTTCTACTTAACTAACATTGCTGTAAATGATCAAAATCTGATTAGATAGATTTAGATTTCTGAAATCTTTGATTAGTTTCTACTCTTAAATCATTAGGGTTACCATCTGCAACTACATTAGCCTTTCTTAGATAGTATGTAATTTTCAGGTTGTAATCTTTAAGCAACTCTATCCATTTGTGCTGTCTCATGTTTAACTCTTTCTAATCACACAGATATTTCAAACTCTTGTGGTCACAATACAACTCCACAATTGCCCCATAGAGATAGTGTCTCCAGATTTTCAATGTAAACATAATTGTTGCTAACTCAAGATCATGAGTGGGATAATTTAGTTTGTGATGCTTCAGCTGATGAGAGGCATATGCCATAACTCTGCCCTGCTGCATCTGGACACATCCCAATCCATGCTTGCTTGCAAAACTGTAGACACAGGTCAATTATGGATCAGGGATTATTAACACTAGAAAGGATTATCATTCATTGTATTTTGTTTAAATTTTCAGCACCCGGGGCATTTTGCCAACAACTATCCACAGTAGCAAAGGATAGAGGAACCAAGGCAAGAACTCAAGGTAGAGTTTTTTCCATGACATAGGAGAAAGCTAGAAAATCTCCCGAACTAATCCAAGGTATGGTTCTACTTCATGGTAATTCCATACAAACATTGTATGATTTGAGTACTAGTTATTCATTCATTACATATGACTGTGTGGAACAGTTAGGCATGTGTGTACATTAGTTACCATAAGATCTGGTTATGTCTACACCTATAGGTGTCAGATCTGTTACAACCAATCTGTTTAAATTGTATAAAAAAGGGGCCGAAGGACATGAACCAATAATGGAACTAATTTGCTTACCATTACACAAATTGGAAGTAATTCTTAGTAATGATTAGTTGATGGCGAACCATGTTTTGCTAGACTACAGAAACAAAAGGGTTATTTATCCTAATCTGCAATCACATATCAGTATAGGAGCTAACCTTAAATTTTCTTTCAGCAGTTGAAGCTGAGAGATATCTGCATAAAGGTTGTCAAGGGTACATGGTACTTTTCACCATTCAGCTAGAGACTAGAATAGTACTTGAAAATATTCCAACAGTAAATGAGTTTCCTACAATGTCTCCAAAGGATATCAGTGGATTACCTCTAAAAAGGGTTTATCAGACCTAGTATTTCACCATAGGGAGCTCTAGTACTCTTTGTTAAAAAGAAAATTTAGAAGGGCATAAGCCTATGGTCGTGAGACCAAAATGCCGGGCAGTATCTTGGAATGGCTGGAAGGCTGGGATAGAATGAACTGTGTCCTGAGAATTTTCCAATAGACTGTGTGTGCTGAGAATTTCCAATATACTGTGTGCCCTATAAATGTTAAACTTGACTGGTTAAGTCTTATGAATTCCTGAGAATGGATGATTTGTTTTGCGTGCTTCGTGAACATTACATATGTGTATGAATTGCTTGAATAGTAAGGGTTGGAGCCTGGAATGTATTCAGAATTGATGATACTCTAGTGTATTCACAAAGCAAAGCAGAACATGAAAAGCATTTGAGAACAATGCTAAGCATATTGAAAGATAAGCAACTCTATACCAAGCTGAGAAAATGTGATTTTTGGAAGTTAAATTTTGGGGCCGTGTAGTCTCTCATAAGAAGGGATCTTGATAGATCTTAGCAAAGTGGAAGTAGTACTGAACTGGGAAGAGGCCAGAGAATGTTGCTAAAATGCGTACTTTTTTTGATCTTGCTTGTTATTACAGACAATTTATACATGATTTCTTCATAATTGCTTTGTCTTTGACAAGGTTGACACGGAAAAATCAACATTTTGAGTGGGACAAAAGTTGTGAGAGGAGCTTCATAGAGCTGAACGAGAGATTGACAACTGTTGACCTGTGTCGTCTATGTAATGTCCCAAATTTTGATCATAAGTGTCATGTAGCTATTATGGTATTTCATGATAAAAGAACATATAAGGTGACAAAGCAAAGTCAATAAGATTACATATGACAAAATAGTTGTTATCCAAGTTAGTTGGTGAATTTCCTGTTAAGGCAGTCAGATTATATGACACTTTTAAATTAGTAAATGGCCTCCAAAACTCTGAAATTTTCCAGAAATAAAGTAGACATTATAAGCTTTAATGTGATAGGTCACATGGAATTTTGGAAGTTGTATACAAGGAGAAATGAATTTTTGGATTTTGCCCTGTGAATTTGATGATTTTTGAGGCAGGTTTCAAAAATAAATATTCTGGGAATGGGAAGATTCCAATTAGCTAAATTTTATACTTTTACTTAAAACAAGATTTAATAAGGGTCACATAGGCCTTGGAACCACCCCAAATGGATATCTACACAATTAGATATGAATTTTCAAAGTTTGGTGACAAATCTACCAATTTTCCAAGTATAGCGAAAACTGAAAGGGAAAAATGGTCTTTTTGACCAAATAAACATAATCTATGAATTTTTACTAATTTTTGAAGAAATTGGGACAAATGGCTCATGGGAAAAATATTACATAATTTATAAAGCAAATAACTAAGGACCAATAAAAAAGTGTCAAGCCAATGTCTAGAAATTTCTCAAAAATTCTACCCTTTGGCTTATTTAAGGCCATGGTCGGCCAAGAGGGAGTGAAATGAATAAAAGAAGAGAGGAAAAAGAGAAATAAGAAGGAGAAGTGGAAGAGAAACTCTGAGTTTATATATAAGGTAAGTATGCCAAAATCTCTATACAATCTTGTATTTTAGTACTAAGAATTCCTCCCTAACCTACCTATCCTCTTGAAAATATCCATTCAACAAGAAAAACATCAAGGAAGAAGAGGAATATTTCGGCCAAGGTGGGAAGGAGAAAAGAGTAAGGTAAGTTGCTCAAACTCTGAAATTCTTACCGATAACTGAGTTATTACTACATTCTAACTGGATTCTGGGTTTTTTTTTATGTTTTGTAAATTTGGGATGTCCATTTTCTAAGGGGAAATGCTACCCAAATTTCCATTGATTACATGGAAAAGGTAATAGAATGATCAGACCAATGGAAGCAAGTGTTAACAAGGTGTTTTAAAGACAAAAAACATGAAAACCCAATTTTCTCCAAAATTTGCTAAAGTTTCATCCATATTTAAAAACAAGGGTTAGTTCTAGAATTTCATGTTTTTAATGGTTCTATGATGCTTAGGAGGAACAATTGTGTGGGGTTCATGTTGAATACGAAGTGTGAAAAGCCCCAGATATTGAAATGATGATTTTGCCCCTAAAATCCCAAGTTGGGCAATCAAGGGAAAAATTGTAATTTGAGTTGGAATTGATCTGATCTGAGGTCAAATATGATATTTACACATGAAAATATCTATAATGGACCTAAGTAGTAATTTTTGGAAAAAGTACAAAATACCAGGGCCGGACAGGGTTGTCAGGGGCATTTTGGTAAATTTTGTGATTTTAAAGGAAATGCTGAAGTTATAAGTTTCAAAGTAAAATAGACTTAAAATAGTAGTTAATTGCAATTATTTGGTTAATTTTAGGATTTGATATCTGCTTAGCGGTACCCACAAAGACAGTTACACTAGGAAAGGAAAAGCATCAGGTAGTAATTCTATCTTTCATATACTATGTGAATGTTAATATGTGATGGTTGCCATAATCTGTTCAATGTATTTTTTTGTGGTGTTGATACTCTCTGGGTGTGGATGATGAGTTAAACCACCTCATGGGACCTTTGAGGTACCATGTGGACAGGTGGACCTAGTTGAGTGACTTGATATGTATGGACATGTATTGACCTACTCCAAGTTATGATGAGTACGGACAGGTGTAAGCCTGTTCCATGTTGTTGCTGTGATCACATTATGATATGATTTGTGCAGATCAGGAACAAATGATCATTTTGATCCAGACAAAATCATCTTTTATTTCCTGAGCATTCTCATATAGGCTTAGGCATTTTGATTGCTGCATCATGATAAATGCTACATTACATGTTTACTATGTGCATTTCATATGAATGATTTCTCGTTACTACTGAGATTCATTCGAATCTCATTCCTTTCCTATGAACAAATTATCCAGCTAGGCAAAGCAATTCCAAAGGCATGGAGAAAGTCGAACACAAGGATTGAGACCGAGCAGTTTATGAAGTTATTCCAGTGTTAGTCCTAATCTAGACTACTTAAGTTTTTGGGATGTAATATACATTACTTGACTATTTTTGGACTCCTATATTGTAATCAAGAAACATATATCAATATGTTTGTATAAATTTTGTTTGCCTGTTAGTTTATGAAGTTATTCCAGTGTTAGTCCTAGTATAGACTATTTAAGTTTTTGGGATGTAATATGCATTACTTGACAATTTTTCGGACTCCTGTATTGTAATCAAGAAACATATATCAATATGTTTGTATAAATTTTGTTTTCCTGTTTGAACTATGCAATGATGCTTGATGAAATGTCTAAATTCTGCGGGGTTTGACATTTTTGGTATCAGAGCATGGGGTTCTGGCATTAACAGAATAATATACTGATATGATCTTAATTATGTTATGACAGGATATATGAATATTGAACACTATATGAGATGCAAATCACAAATATTAGTGAATTGGCCCGAGGATCGGTCTCTAAGGATGGAACTTCCCAAGACTAAGCGATGTGCTAAGAAGCGAACCTGTTATAAGCAACCCTCTTAGAGGAAGAAAAGAAAGACATGTCGGAGGACTCCGATTACGACCAGGAAGCCTAATCAAGAGATTTTAACAAAAACATATTCTGAGATCGGAGACTCAGGATAACCGATATCTGATAAGTCTGAAGTAGATCCATCTGAATTCTCAAGCTCTTAGGCGAATGACAAACACGAGAAACTTGATTTGCAACCGGATCGACAATTATGGCATGGTATTCATGATAAGTTTCGACTTGCCCTTCGTATTCGGGTCACCTCAACTGAGCAATACCAACAATTGCTACAAGATGTGAAAACAATGTATCTGGACCAGAGATATTAGGAGATGGAATACCTCGATGAATACTGCTACCGTACTACGCTAAGTTTCTTTCCAAAAGAAAAATTCTAGATCCAGGAGGTTAATAGTATTGTGGAAGACGAACTGAGAAGTGACTTCCTGAGGTTTAAATCTTACATGAAGGGTCTTGTAAAACTATGTATGGACCGTGATTATGGTAATTATAAGTTATTTTTGTCAGTCTGGGACAGCTGACATGTTCAAATAATATATATACATTAGTATGATGTAGGAATCTGTAAACAGAAACAGTCTATATTAGATCTTAGGACAAAATAGTAAAACTTAAGCGTGCTCATCCTGGGGTAATGGAAGGATGGGTGATCCCTGGGAAGTTTTGGGAAAATGTAAGTTTATGAAAGAAAAAATTGATGTATAAAGACTTATATGTTAAGTAATGTAAAAATGTTTGCATAAATAGTATTCTCCATTATGTATATTATTTGTGAATTACTTGGATGCTTGAAATTTTTATGAAATGACAAAATTACCCCTATAAGTGTATGTAAAGCTATTTATTTTTATGTTTGAAATATAGTGGGACCTAATGATGGTAACTCACAGAGGAAAACGAATAGGGTTGGGCAGGAAGAAAGGCCCAATCCTATGGAGCAGATGCTGGGAATGCTTACTCAGCAAGGTACGATGATGCAGGAAATGAGGCATGAAATGAGGGAGATACGATCAAAACAGGAAGTTGATAGTGAAAGGTTGGATCACCTAGAAAGGTTGATAAATGAACATGATACATCAGAGCACTCTGAACAATCTATATATGAACCGCAGCCCAACAGACCTGTAGTATAAGTGGAAAGTTTATCTACCTGGTTGACTCGGTTCAGTCAGCAGACACCACCGACTTTTAAAGGGAAGATTAACCCGCAAGATGCAAAGAATTGGCTGTCTAAGCTCGAGAAATTTTTTTGAATCCTAGAGTGCCCTGATAATGTGAAAGCTGAATTAGAAATATACAAATTGGAAGGAGATGCAGATTTATGGTGGAAAAGTGTGGAGATGATTATGCAAACCAAGAATATTCCCCTCACCTGGGAATATTTTCTGGCACAGTTCCGTGAAAAGTATTTTCCCCATTCAGTACAGATCGCAAAGGAAACAGAGTTTCTAATGATTGAACAAGGCGAGAAAGAAAGTTTTGATGAATATCTTGCTCGTTATCTCTGGCAATCTAGATATTCCTCTTATTTGAAAGTCAGGGATGATCCAGGATGGAAGTCTGATATGTTGATTCGAGGACTGAAGCCAGAGTTAAAGGAAAAGCTAGTTTCAAAGAGATTCAAGAAGTTCAACAAGGCGGTGGAGGAGTGCAGAATTATGGAAAATAATCTGTGGAACCTCTATGTTAGTAAAAATGCTAATAATACTAACAAAGGGGCATCTGGTAGTAGGAACTTTAGTCAGAAACGCAGAAACTCTGGAGGATCATATCGCTGAAATAATAAGAAACCTTATCAACCTGGGAGTCGTAGTAGTCAATAACCTACCAGAAATCCATAATGTGGAAGATGTGGAAAACCTTTCCATTCTAGTAGACCATGTGAAGTAATTTGCTACAACTGCAATCAACCAGGACACATTGCTACCTATTTCCCTCAACAACAGTGAAAGGTAGAACAATCAAGACAGAGGGCCTAGGGAAGAGTCTTTTCCATGACTTAAGATGAGGCCAGAAAATCTCCTGAGTTAATTTAATGTACTATTTTGCTTAATGGAAATTGTGTGCAAGCATTATTTGATTCGGGTGCCAGTCATTCATTTATTGCTTATGATTGTGTAAGACGACTGGGTCTAGTAATATATCGGTTACCATATGATCTCGTTGTGTCAAAACCTACGGGTAATCAATCTATTACCGCTAAAGTTTGTTTAAATTATGTTCTGAATGTTGAGGAACGAGAGTTGACGGTGGATTTAATCTGCTTGCCCCTTCAAAATTTAGAAGTAATCCTTGGCATTAATTGGCAACTGCCAATAATGTATTATTGGATTTTGGAAATAAACGAATTGTTTGTCCTACTCCACAACCAACAACCAGTCATTGTAACCTCAACTTTCTTTCAACAGCTAAGGCTGAAAAACAATTACAGAAAGGATGTCAAGGGTATACAGTATTATTTTCTATCCAGACAGAAGCCGGATTAGCTCTAAAAGATATTTCAGTGGTGAGGGAATTTCCTAAGGTATTTTCGGAAGATATTATTAGACTGCCACCAAAAAGGGAAGTATAATTTGTAATCGAGACTAAGCCAGGGGTAGAACCAATCTCAAAGGCTCCATATGAAATGGCACCGAATGAGATGGCAGATTTAAAGAAGCAGATTGAGGTGTTACTCAAAAAAGAGTTCATTAGACCCAGTGTATCACCATGGGGAGCCCCAATGCTCTTTGTTAAAAAGAAAGATGGAAGTCTACGATTGTGCACAGATTACAGAGAGTTGAATAAAGTGACCATAAAGAATAAGTACCCACTTCCCTAGATTGATGATTTGTTGGATCAATTATCATGCTCATGTGTGTTTTTAAAGATTGACCTAAGATCTGGGTATCATCAATTATGAGTAAAAGCGGAAGATATACCCAAGACTGCTTTTCAAACTAGATACGGGCATTATGAATTCATGGTGATGTCATTTGGGCTAACCGATGCACCTACAGTATTTATAGACTATATGAATTAAATTTTCAGTCCATGCTTAGACCAGTTTGTAGTGGTCTTTATTGATGATATACTTGTATACTCACAGACTAAGGCGGATCACAAAGAACATCTGAGGACTATATTGGGTACGTTATGTAGTAAGCAGCTCTATGCCAAGTTGAGTAAATGTAAATTATGGCTTACATAAGTAAAATTTATCGGCCATGTTGTTTCTCAGGAAGGGGTCTTAGTAGATCCCAGTAAAGTGAAAGCAGTGCTGAATTGGAAAAGACCAGAGAATGTGGTTGAAGTGCGCATTTTTCTTGGTCTAGCTGGTTACTATCGGTGATTTATACAGAATTTCTCCAAAATCATGTTACCTTTGACAAGGTTAACCCAAAAAGCTCAACGTTTTGTGTGGGATGAAAATTGTGAGAGAAGCTTCATAGAGTTGAAGGGGAGATTGACAACAACACCCGTGTTGGTTATTCCTGATCCACAATTGACCTATGTGGTCTATAGCGATGCTAGTAAGCATGGATTGGGCTGTGTCCTGATGCAGCAAGGCAGGGTGGTAGCATATGCCTCCCGTTAGCTAAAGCCACATGAAATGAATTATCCCACCCATGACCTCGAGCTAGCAATTGTGGTGTTTGCATTGAAAATTTGGAGACATTATCTCTATGGTATGACCATAGCTCTATACTGCGACCACAAAAGCTTGAAATACATATATGACCAGAAGAAGTTGAATATGAGACAACGATGTTGGATGGAGTTACTTAAAGATTACAACCTGGAAATTAAATATTATCTAGGGAAGGCTAATGTTGTTATAGATGCCTTAAGCATGAAAACAGTACAGGTGGCAGCCCTTATGTTACGGGAACGGAAATTGATCAAGGATTTTTTAGACCTTAATCTGTCTAACCAGATTATAATTAGTGGTATTAGTCAGGTAGAAAGTGACCTGTGGACTACCATTAAGGAAGTTCAGTTGCATGATGAGCAAGCTCAGAATATGAAGAATAAGATAGAAAAGAAAGAAACCCAAGATTATGATCTTTCACCAAGTGGATTAGTCAGATACAGGGAACAAATATATGTCCCACCATAAGCTGAATTAAGGCAACAAATCCTAGAAGAAGCTCATAAAAGTAAAATGTATCATAACCTGAAGTCTAAATACTGGTGGCCAGGAATGAAAAAGTATGTAACCCAGTTCATAGCTCGTTGCCTTACGTGTCAAAATGTCAAAATCAAACATCAGCGACCATCAGGATTGCTATAAAATCCTGAGATTCCTGAGTGGAAATGGGAAAGTGTTACAATGGATTTTGTAACAAGTTTACCCAAAATACAGAATTACGATGCTATTTGGGTATTCGTTGACTGATTTACCAAGGCTTCTCATTTTCTACCCATCAGCATCAATTACTCTCCTGAAAGGTTGGCAGATCTCTATATAAAGGAAATTGTACGGCTAATGGTATTCCAAAGAATATCATTTCTGATCGGTACCCTCGATTTACTTCAAAATTTTGGAGGCCAGTGCACAAAGCATTAGGTACAAACTTAATTTTAGTACTGCATACCATCCCCCAAATAGATGGACAGACAAAAAGAACGATACAAATATTGGAGGATATGCTGAGAGCTTGTGTGCTGGATTTCAAAGGAAGCTGGGACATATTCTTTCCACTTGCTGAGTCTGCATACAATAATAGTTATCACTCAAGTATACAAATGGCCCCTTATGAAGCATTGTATGGTATAAAATGTCAGTCACCATTATGCTAGACAGAATTATCTGAAAGGAAGGTGTTTGGGCCAGATATAGTTGATCAAATGACAGAACAAATCAAATGGATCAAACAGAGACTATTAGCAGCCCAAAGTAGACAGAAAAGTTATGCAGATAAAAGATGGAAACCATTGGAGTTTATAGTGGGATATCATGTATTTCTAAAGGTTTCACCGGTCACTTGAGTTGGGAGAGCTTTAAAGACAAGGAAACTAAATCCTTGATATATCGGACCATTTGAAATTCTATCTAGAGTCGGACCGGTGGTCTATCAAATAGCTTTACCCCCAAATTTGAGTCGTCTTCATGATGTTTTCCATGTCTCACAATTGAAGAAATATCAGGCAGATCCGGAACATGTTCTGGAATATGAAGATATTGATGTACAAGATAACCTTACTTTTAAGGTAGAGCCTGAATGTATTATTGATCGACAAGAAAAGTAGCTCCAGTACAAGGCAATACCATTTCTAAAGGTGGTATAGAAAGGATTGTCCTCAAGAGAATCCACATGGGAGATGGAAAGCGATATGTGGAAGCGATGGCCAGAGTTTATGAATATGTTTGTATGACAAAATTTTGAGGACAAAATTTTATTGACAGGGGGAGAATTGTAATGTTCCAAATTTTGATCATTAAGTGTCATGTAGCTATTATGGTATTTCATGATAAAAGAACATATAAGGTGACAAAGCAAAGTCAATAAGATTACATATGACAAAATAGTTGTTATCCAAGTTAGTTGGTGAATTGCATGTTAAGGAAGTCAGATTATATGACACATTTAAATTAGTAAATGGCCTCCCAAAATTCTAAAAATTTCCACCAATAAAGTAGACATGATAACCTTTAATTTGATAGGTCACATAGAATTTTTGAAGTTGTATACAAGGAGAAATGAATTTTTGAATTTTGCCTAATGAATTTGACGTTTTCTGGGGAAGGTTTCAAAAATAATATTTTGAGAATGGGAAGATTCCAATTGGCTTAATTTTATATTTTTCCTTAAAACCATATTTAATAAGGGTCCAATAGGCCTTGTAACTACCCTAATTAGATATCTACACAATTAGATATGAATTTTCAAAGTTTGGTGACAAATCTATTTTCCTAGTATAGCGAAAATTGAAAGGGCAAAATGGCCTTTTTCACCAAATAAACATAATCTATTAATTTTTACTTATTTCTGAAGAAAGTTGAATAGATGGCTCACGGGAAAAATATTACATAATTAATTATGCAATAAAAACATAATTTATGAAGTAAATAACTAAGGACCAATAAAAAAGTGCCAAGCCAATGTTTATAAATTTCTCAAACATTCTGCCCTTTGGTTTATTTGAGGCCATGGTTGGCCAAGAGGGAGTGAAATGAAGAAAAGAAGAGAGGAAAAAGAGAAAGAAGAAGGAGAAGTGGAAGAGAAACTATGAGTTTATATATAAGGTAAGTATGCCGAAATCTCTACACAATCTTGTATTTTAGTACTAAGAATTCCTCCCTAACTTCCCTATCCTCTTGAAAATTTCCATTCAACAAGAAAAACATCAAGGGAGAAGAGGAATATTTTAGCCAAGGTGGGAAGTGATATGAATGGGGGGTCGGACCGGCTAGAAAGCAAGTTTGGAGACACGAACGAGACGGATGATCAAAGGTAGGACCTTAAGAGAACCTGTCTCTTACAACCCTAGCCATAAAGACACCACAAGGATGATCGGTCCTTGATACAGTCGGAGTATTCGCACGAGAATACAAGCATGCAAGCAAAGCTCACACAAGAGAAATAAAATTCTCAAAGAACAAAGTTCTTATTCATATCATTATCATCTTCTGCATTCCCCAATACAAAAACGCAGCCTTCATATATAGGAAACAAAAGAACACTCTAGAACTCTAAACCTAGTCATAAATGCAATAAATGATGCCTTAATGATAATTGATTGCGTTGGTTGGCACCATTCAAGCCTAAAAGTATGAGGAAATTACTTACTCTTCAAGACTAAGTCAGTTACCTAAAAATAGAAAACTAAATCAAAGAACAATCTTTGACCAAAAGGCCTTATTTAATGCAAATAAAATAGGAAACTAATTAAATCAGATTTGATGCATAAGGATGCCTTCTAGATGCTTCTTGAGTTGTCTTGGACATCACTTATAATCTTCCACCAAGGCACATGCTTGTCACATGGTATTTAAAGTAAATTCTTTAATCTGGACTGCACATGGGCCTTGTACATCATCATGTTGGGCTTATTGCTTTATGTTATCCCAATTTCATGGATCTTCATGCTTTGCCATGTGCTCAAGCTTCTAGGTCTTGTAAAGCATGCATATGAGCTTGAATAAGCATGATTATGGCCTCCTTTGCACCCTCAACATATATACTAACATTATGAGCCATTAATGAAGCAAATTGAAGCCTAAATATTTGCTCCAACCTCTCGAACAACTCACTCTTTTCTAGGCTTCTAGTAATTAGGCCCTTGATGTTATGATAAGGATCTTGGGGTTGCATAGAATCTTCTTGTATGATATAAACAACATTTTGTTCATTAGATGTGCCACCTATGACGTGTTTGCCATGGATGATGTCACCTTGGTTACCAACTTGGATGCCTTTTTTGACACCATATAATTTGCCACTTGTACCTCTATCATTCTCCTCCTCTTGAAGAAGAGTCGTCCTCGACTCTTGAGGGTCATATTCACCATGTGGAACAAGCATTGTTGGGTCATCATAATTATGCTCTTGTTGTGATGATAAAACGGTACTAGGAAGAGAGTAGTTAGTATCAAGAAAATGTTCTTCTTTTACATTTTCTTTATCATTTTCTTTACTCTCATTCTTTTTATGTTCATTCAAGTCACTCTCAATTATTTTCAACTCAAACTCAATTTCTCTTTCACTCTCAATTTTTCTTTTCTCTTCAAGCATTTTTTCTTGCGCCTCTTTTTCTTTTTTGATCTTTTCTTTTTCTCTATGTCTCTCTTTTTTCTTCATGAGTTTTTCTATCTCAATGGCTATAGAGACCATTCCTTGAATATCACTATATGGGTACAACTTCATTTGTTTTGCAATATCTGGATTCAGCACATGTAGAAATCGATCCATAGTTTCCTTTGAGCTTTCTTTGACTTTAACTCGAAGAATAGCAATGTACAACTCATCAAAATATTCTTTAACGCTCAAGGGACCTTGCTTTAGCTCCTGCAATTCTTTATAGAGCTTAAAATGGGATGATTCCTTTAACTTGCGCACCTCTTTATGTAGCTTAGAAATGTCATGTGTCATGCTTTCCATGAATAACTTGAATTCCTCAAGTGCTTCTTCTTTACTCATATTGAACCTGAAATGTTAATTCTGGGGGGGGGGATAATCACTCGTGTTTCACATAAATATGGCTTTTAACTTGATGTATCACTCTTGCCTTTTACCACTCAAGCTTGCCTCCTATATAGTATTCTTGATTGAAACTCAACAAATCAAGAGACAATGTTAGTATGTGGAAATCTCCATAATCAGAAATTGTAAGAACTAGAGAATATGTGAGAAAGGAGAGAAATATGTGATGAAAGAAGATTGGAAGGGGAAAATGTGAATAATGATGGAAAGGAAAAAGGGAAATAACAAGGGAAAAGGAAAAAAAGGAATAAGAGAAAAAAAAGGAAAGGAAATCAAAATAGGAGTGAAGGAAGAATTAGGAAAGTTTTGTGATTTGCAATAGAAGTAGTCGAATTAGAAAACTTGCCTTTGATATTCAAATTTCTAAAAACCTGTAGCTCTTTCCTCTCTCTCATTCTAACTTTTTTTTTTAATTTTCGAAATTTTTTTGTTTCATCTTTTTTTTTCTGCTCAGATTTTTTTTCCAGCACTAGACTTTTTTTTCTTGCCTTTTTTTTGCACGATTTTTTTTGTAATTGAAGAGCTAACAAAGTCACACAACAAACACAAAGTATAGGTGGAAGAGGAGAGAAGAAAATGGGAAAACACACAGACGATGGAAGCAAAGAAAGAACAAAAAACGGAAGCAAGAAGGAAAACAAAAAGGATAGAACTTGAAATCTAGCAAACCTTAAGCTCTGATACCACTTGATATGAATGAGGGAACAGACCAGCTAGAAAGAAAGTTTGAAGACACGAACGAGATGGATGATCAAAGGTAGGACCTTAAGAGAACCTGTCTCTTACAACCCTAGCCATAAAGACACCACAAGGATGATCGGTCCTTGATACAGTCGGAGTATTCGCACGAGAATACAAGCACGCAAGCAAAGCTCACACAAGAGAAATAAAATTCTCAAAGAACAAAGTTCTTATTCATATCATTATCATCTTCTGCATTCCCCAATACAAAAACGCAGCCTTCATATATAGGAAACAAAAGAACACTCTAGAACTCTAAACCTAGTCATAAATGCAATAAATGATGCCTTAATGATAATTGATTGCGTTGGTTGGCACCATTCAAGCCTAAAAGTATGAGAAAATTACTTACTCTTCAAGACTAAGTCAGTTACCTAAAAATAGAAAACTAAATCAAAGAACAATCTTTGACCAAAAGGCCTTATTTAATGCAAATAAAATAGGAAACTAATCAAATCAGATTTGATGCATAAGGATGCCTTCTAGATGCTTCTTGAGTTGTCTTGGACATCACTTATAATCTTCCACCAAGGCACATGCTTGTCACATGGTATTTAAAGTAAATTCTTTAATCTGGACTGCACATGGGCCTTGTACATCATCATGTTGGGCTTATTGCTTTATGTTATCCCAATTTCATGGATCTTCATGCTTTGCCACATGCTCAAGCTTCTAGGTCTTGTAAAAGCATGCATATGAGCTTGAATAAGCATGATTATGGCCTCCTTTGCACCCTCAACATATATACTAACATTATGATCCATTAATGAAGCAAATTGAAGCCTAAATATTTGCTCCAACCTCTCGAACAGCTCACTCTTTTCTAGGCTTCTAGTAATTAGGCCCTTGGTGTCATGATGAGGATCTTGGGCTTGCATAGAATCTTCTTGTATGATATAAACAACATTTTGTTCATTAGATGTGCCACCTATGACGTGTTTGCCATGGATGATGTCACCTTGTTTACCAACTTGGATGCCTTTTTCGACACCATATAATTTGCCACTTGTATCTCTATCAGGAAGGAGAAGAAAAGAGTGAGGTAAATTGCTCAAACCATGAGATTCTTACCGATAATTGAGTTATTACTACATTCTGGCTGGATTCTGGGTTGTTTTTTATGTTTTGTAAATTTTGGATGTCTATTTTCTAAGGGGAAATGCTGCCCAAATTTCCATTGATTACATGGAAAATGAAATAGAATGATCATACCAATGGAAGCAAGTGTTAACAAGGTATTTTAAAGACTAAAAACATGAAAACCCAATTTTCTCCAAAATTTGCTAAAGTTTCAGCCATATTTAAAAACAAGGGTTAGTGCTGGAATTTCATTTTTTTAATGGTTCTATGATGTTTAGGAGGGATAATTGTGTGGGGTTCATGTTGAATACAAAGTGTGAAAAGCCCAGGATTGTGAAATGATGATTTTGCCCCTAAAACCCTAAGTTGGGCTATCAAGAGAAAAATTGTAATTTGAGTTGGAATTGATATGATTTGAGGTCAAATATGAGATTTACACATGAAAATATGTGGAATGGACCTAAGTAGTAAGTTTTGGAAAAAGTACAAAATACCGGGTCCGGACCGGTTTCCCAGGGGCATTTTGGTAAATTTTGTGATTTTGAAGGAAATACTAAAGTTATAAGTTTCAAAGTGAAATAGACTTAAAATAGTAGTTAATTGTAATTATTTGGTTAATTTTAGGATTTAATATATGCTTAGCGGGAGCCACAAAGACAGTTACACTAGGAAAGGAAAAGCATCAAGGTAGTAACTCTATCTTTCATATACTACGTGAATGTTAATATGTGATGGTTGCCATGATATATTCAATGTATTTGTTTGTGGTGTTGCTACTCTCTGGGTGTGGATGATGAGTTAAACCACCCCATGGGACCTTTGAGGTACCATGTGTCCAGGTGGACCCAGTTGAGTGACTTGATATGTACGGACATGTATTGACCTGCTCCAAGTTATGATGAGTACAGACAGGTGTAGGCCTGCTCCATGTTGTTGCTGTGATCATATTATGATATGATTTGTGCAGATCAGGAACAAATGATCATTTTGATCCGGACAAAATCATCTTTTGTTTCCTGAGCATTGTCAGATATGCTTAGGCATTTTGATTGATGCATCATGATAAATGCTGCATTACATGTTTACTATATGCATTTCATATGAATGATTTCTGGTTACTACTGAGATTCGTTCGAATCTCATTCCTTTCCTATGAAAAAATTATCCAGCTAGGCAAAGCAATTCCAAAGGCAAGGAGAAAGTCGAACACAAGGATTGAGACCGAGCAATTTATGATGTTATTCCAGTGTTAGTCCTAGTATAGACTACTTAAGTTTTTGGGATGTAATATGCATTACTTGACTACTTTTCGGACTCCTGTATCGTAATCAAGAAACATATATCAGTATATTTGTATAAATTATGTTTTCACGTTTGAACTATGCAATGATGCTTGATGAAATGTCTAAATTCTGCGGGTTTAACAGTCTACAATGATGATAATCCTCCAAAACACTACCGAATCGACATTTTCACCTGAAATACCCTTCATAAATCTCCTCCTCCTCAATCATAAGCTTCATTTCTATAGTTTCATAATTTTGTTTTGAGGTGTTTGGTGACATCTTGCAGGTCGAAGTACTGTCAGATTTCAGAACCGATTGCGGAAACGTGTAGCGGTAAGCAAAAGCTTTAATTTGAACATATTGATTTGTGATTTTAATGAGTTTTCATGAGTTTTTGGGGGCTTAATATTTTTTACCAGTAGAGGTTTTTTAGGATTAATGATGCCTTGATCGTATATATATTGTTAAATGATGATTTATGATGATGTTAGACTAGTTTAACGGTCAAAATTTTGCTTTGGTTTATGATGGTCAGAAAGGGTATGTTCGGGCTGAATTTGGAGTGGTTGAAGGCATGTAATTTTGATGTTTTTGATGTTACCATTGTGTTTAGAATGTAAAACTGTGTAGGAATAGCTCCTGGTTGTAAATTCTGGACTACTGGACATAAATACTATAAACTAGAATTTCTGCTAGTGTAAATTTCCTGTGTGGTAGTCTGGTTGTATAAAATTTTTGAATAGGAAGATGATGTTCAATAAATTTGAAAATTTATTCTAAAATTAGACATGTCAAAATTTAATTTGATATATCATTTGTGTCAATTGGATTTGTACACTAGAAGTCATGTATTTTTGAATATTGGTCATGTAAAACTGGAACAATGTCCAATAAAGGGGAATTCTATACTGTTGTGCATCTAAATGACTAATGGCTATATTTTTCCTTGGAAATAGAATAATTAGGGGTCATATAACCTTTGGAATTATTGTAATTAGACATTTGTACATAAAGATGTGAATTTTCAAATATTGCTGAAAATTCTGGCTGAATTGGGGAAATCTGCGAAAAATAAAATGTAATGGCACATTGTAATTTCTTTGAACTCTAAGGGTAGAAATAAACCCCTTAGGATAATTTGACCAATTTAACTCATTTTTGACTTAGTAAAATGGCCCTAATGATATGATTATATATCTAGGGCTATGAAAAGTCAAGAAAGAAAAAGAATGGAAGAATTTCCAAGAAGCCTCAGTGGTTGGAGGAAAAGAGGACAAGAAGAAGAAATTTGTTTAAAAGGTAGTAAACTTACTTACTTGTATGTATGTGATGTTTATGCTATATTTCTTTACTTGATTATGTGAAGCATGTATGAATGAATGAAGCTTTGTTTCTGTTTTTACTATGGCCATAAGTATGTTGCACGAAATATTAAGCATGCAGAATATTATTATGTGAATATGAGCCTATGTAAGGCAAGCATATCATGCACTAGCATTCATCTTACATACATTGTCTATATGTTTGCTACTGAGATTCCCTCGAATCTCACCCCACCACAACCATATAGGTATGGGAATACGATAGAGAAGAGTACTTAAAGAATAATCGGAAGGAAATAAGATGAAGAATTGAAGTCTTCAAGTGTATTTATTTTTACTATTTGTAAAGTATTTACACTTAATGAATACGCATGAATAAGAAACTATGAAAATGGTATTAGAATTAAACGATAATTGAGATCACCGAAACTAAAAGTAAGGGCGGAGAAATAGAACTAACTCTAATATATAAGCATGGTAAGAATGACGGCTCAATAGCCAGAAATGAGAAATGAACCCCAAAAGAATTCAATAGTAACGCTTTCGTTTATGTAATTAAGAGATATGTAAAATGGGTCTTACAAATGATCCAATAAACCTAAAGCAGAACAAATTAAGAAGTTCAATCGATGTTTAGATACTTGATGATCCTAATCTATAGTTTAACTACAAGAATTGATTCAATTCAAATCGCTTTAGAAATTTTATCCCTAGAGTTTACTCTAATCAAATTTAATCCTTACCTTATAAAAAGCATGTCTCTTTTCATTACCACTCTAAAGACTCAATATATGTTCAATTCAGTTTCCTTATTTACTAGATCACAAACTAGCAGTCTAGTTTAGAAATAGAAGGAAAAATGATTAATGTTTAATATGAGAACACCAATTCGCATAATATGTACAATTGATCAGTTATCCATCTAGAATTATTCACAAAATCCACAAGCTTGATTTTACAGAATCTAAGTCTATGAAACTTGCTATAGAAAGTCATATTACAAACATGAATCAAATGAGCTTAACTCCTTCGTCTTATATCTTCATATCTCACTTATCTCTCTAACCGAATTGGTTCTTCCTATTTTCACCTAACTCTTGCCCTCTTCTCTCTGTCTTCATCATGTAATGGACTCTCTTCAGTAGCCACGTCATAAATGGACACCAATGATTTGCTTTCTCTTTCCCCTGCAACAATTCATTTGAATTACTTTCTTATATTTATTCTACTTTCTCTCCAAGCCAACAAGACTTGTTGTACAAGTTTAACAAGACTTGTTCTCCAAGTTTCCTATGAATTGTGAATTTTTGTGTAAGACTCTTGAAGGCCTATAAATAGAGGCCACATACTAAGCATTGAAACACACATGAAACTAAATAGGATAATAATCGCACGTGTAATTTTAGAGAATAATGGAGAGAAAATTTGACAAGGCTTGGTGGGGTTAAATAGGAGTATTTAACATATTTTCTCATCAAAGATATTTTAATTACTTATATTTATAAAGGTTTTATTGGGATACAATATACAAATAGTTAATTATTTGGACTATTAGAAAATTTTGGATGATGGTGGTTAATTAAGAAATAGGGGTTAGAGATTCCTCAATGCCAAAATATGAATTTAAGAGTAAATAAAAAAAGGAAGGAAAGAAAGAAAGAAGGAAAAAAGAAAAAAAATAATAAAAGCAATGGAAATGAAAAAAAAAGAATATATTAAAAAAACAAAAGTGGTGATGTAAACATGGAGGGCAATCTATCAAATTGCAGGAGCTTAGTCGAGAAGCTATTACTTGAAGATCAATTCAGTTAGAGTTTGTTGAATTTATTATTATTATTATTTATTTTGTAATTTTTGTTTTTTTAATAAGGCCATGAACCAAGAGTCATTAATTATTGTTTTAGGTGTCATTTAATTATTAATGACATAATAGGATTTATTATTATTATTATTATTATTATTATTATTATTAGGTTATTATTTTAATTTAAATGCCCATAATATCATCTCCATAAATCAGATTGTCTCTTATGATCTGATTTTATATTCCAATAATCATATTGTCATCCATATTTGATTTAGCCCATTTTAAAATATATATTTTTTATCTAGAAGGCCTTATCCATGTATAAATTAGATTATTTAAAATAATCTAATATCCTTTCATATACATTCCCAATATCCTACATTAAATAATCTATTATTTGTTAAACCCATTCACCCAATTAGATTATTCAAATAATCTAATTTAAATATCCCTAGTATATTCATTTATTCTTAATAATATCCATTATTATCTTTCATTATCATTTTGGGCTGTTTAGATTAAATTATTTTAGAAGAGTCCTAGTGAGTTAAGAGTAGATGTGGTAATACGGTCCGGCACCACCGGGTTTGGGCTAACCCGTAATGGGTTGGGACCGTATAGGTTTGGTCCTAAAAGGACCGCATTAATATGAGTTGGCATTTAGCCAACCCAACCCATAACCGGTGGGTTGGCGTGTTGGCCTGCCCAACCCATATTGTTTTTCAATTTTTTTAAACAATGTACTAAAATTATTTTTCTACAAATATAAACCATAAAAAATTAAAAATTCATTACAAATTAAATAGTTATCACATATCCACACATGACAAAATAAACACATCAGTACACAGTAGATTCATCATAAAAATTGATTTATTTCCCTAACAACATCATATTCAACATAAGAATAAGGAAAATCATGTACAACAATAGCTTTAGCAACCAATTCCCGGAAATTTTTATGATCAAGATGTCTACTTCTCACCTTGACAGTTTGGTCTAACATCATATTACCAACGTCATGATATTTTGGAATTTCATGACATGAATCAACATGACGCCAAATGGTTGAAATGCCATTCTTACTCCCCACAACAAAAACTTTTCCACACCCTTTACATTTAGCCTTTTCTTTCTCATCTTCTTGTATGCCAAGTTTAGTGTAATACCTCCAAACATCAAATGTGCTTTTTTTAGCCCTCTTTGCAATAGTATCATGCACATAAGAGTTAATTAGCTTCAGATACTTTTCCATCTTCTCGTTCTATAACATTTTTTGACCCTCATTTGCAGCATTCTTATCCATTTCTGCAAATAAAATAGTAACATCCTAACAGGATCAAAATAACTGACATTAAACAAACCAGGAAATATTTAATCCACATAACTGATTTCTTAATACCTATATGGAAATAAACAGAATAGAGCTAGTGAAAAACAAGGAAACATAACATTTAAGGCTGGGACTAATTTCTTAATGCCTATATTTAATCCACATAATTGATTCATTAATGCCTAACTGTGATTTAAGTCTTGAGAGCATCCAGAATAGAACAGACTAAAGGTGGGATTTAATCATTCTTACCATCGTCTTCAGCCGTTCATCGTCACCGAAAATCACCATCAACTTCACACGAGCCCTCGCAGAGCTGAAAGGAGTGAAAGGCCTCCACTTCACCGTTGCTATGATGCCTTCAAAGGTGGGATTTCGGATTTCGGATGCTACAGCATGAGACGGATTTCAGAGAGAGTGAGATGATGATGAAATTCGGATTTCGGAGAGTGAGATGATGATGAAATTCGGATTTCGGAGAGTGAGATGAGGATGAGATTTAGATTTTGGAGAGAGTGAGATGAGGATGAGATGAGGGGAGATGAGGATGAGATGAGGATTTTGGAAGCTAGGGCGTGGGAGTGAGATGAGAGATTGAGAGTGTGATGCTAGCTAGGGCGCAGAGCAAAGAAAACTGGGGTCTGGGCATGACGCCGATACGTGAGAGTGAGATGAGAGTATAGGGAAGGGAGTGACTGAGGGAGTAACTGATAGAATAGAGTGACTTAGGCTGTTAGGCAAGACGAAATTGGGCTTGAATTGGCCAATTGGGTTGTGACAGTGAGCATGTAGAGTGAGTGAGGAAGAGGGACTATGTACTGACTGAGACACTGACTGAGTTGAGTTTGGATGAAAAAAAAATATATGGGCCAACCAGTCACTGGTTAGGACCATATGGGTTCGGGCCAAAAAGACCCGCTTCCAAATTGTCCCAAGTTTACAAAACCCAACCCGCCTATTTTGTTGGGTTGAGCGGGTTCGGCCTACAAGCTGAACCCATATTACCACCTCTAGTTAAGAGTTATAGTTTGAATCAATTTATTAGGCTATAAATATCCCTTCTATGTATGTTTTTTTTAGAAGTTTAATTATAGAGTTATGAATAATAATTTCTTTTAACAAGTATTCATACTTGTTGGTTATGTATTCTTGATAGAATACTAAATGATGCAAGAGCCTGATCGACTCTTGTATATTATACTTGGAGTTCTTGGGCCATGTTTCCTTTGGCTGCTAGGTTTCGTATACCTAGTGTTTTCTAAAATGAGTGTCTATTGGGTTCCCTGTTTCAAGATCACTATTTTTATTTTATTTATCGTTTATCTACTTTCGCGTTTGCTATAGGAATAAAGAATCAGATCATAAGAGACAATCTGATTTATGGAGATGATATTATGGGCTTTTAAATTAAAATAATAATAACCTAATAATAATAAAAAATCCTAATATGCCATTAATAATTAAATGGCACCTAAAACACTAATTAATGACTCTTGACTTATGGTCTTATTAAAAAAATGAAAATTAAAAAAAAATAATGACTTCAACAAACTCTAGCTAAATTGATCTTCAAGTAATAGCTTCTCGACTAAGCTCCTGCAAATTGATAGAATTTCCCTTCAGGTTTACATCAAGTGGGGCCCACATCCCCTTTAATATACCCCTTTTCCTCCCAAGTCGACGTTGTTCCTTCGTCTTTCCTGTTTGGTTCCAGCGCTCCAATCCTCCATTAATGGAGGATTATGATACTTTTAAGCTTCATTTCTTTCTCATAAAATAACCAAACTACAATAACTATTTTCCAAATATTTTTATAATCTATGAGAGCTTTTCATTAGTACAAATTTTATTGGGAGCAAAGCAAGTTTGATGGTTAGGGATTGAAGCAAGTGTGGATTTTCAACAAATGGAAATCATAGGATTGTTGTGGTAAGTAAATACTTGCATTTAATCAGTTTACTTTGTTGAATAATGTTAATTTTTACAATTCAGGCTTGTTGATTGAACCCTAAGTGAGGGAAGAGGGATTTTACTTTAGTAAATTCTTGGTTGAAAAGTTGATAATTAGTTTTGTACTCATAAATTCTTATTGAAGGTTGATTTTGTGGTTATATTATAAGTTTGGGTGGTTTTTCTATTTATGAAGGAATTATGATGAATTTTTGAGGTATTTTTAGAATTAGCAATCTAGACACTATTTGGCTAACGAATTGTTTCAATTAGAAACTTTAGGTAATAAGGATCTTGTAGTTAAATTTTTATAATGATTGGACTTGATTTGAGTTAACGTCAAGTACTCGAAATTCTCACTCGGAAAAAGGGAATTTTAGAATAATAGTGAAATTTAACTTGTCGAATTTAAGGTATCTTGTAAAAGTGAGTTGGGATTAAATAAAATGTTATTAAATGTTTGGAATTTTGGAATTCATTTGCTAGGCTTGAATTCAAAATTATTATAAAAAGGAATTATTTAGTTAAGTAAAAGATAATTATGAACTTGAATATGTGATATTAGAATTGGGAAATTATAATTTAAGTTAAGTATCTAGAATTTAATTAATGACTTAAATGAGTATAATAAAGTGAAAGAATAGGGAGAATATCATTAAGATAGTAAACATATAAATGGTATTTGGGAATTTTTCTAAGGAATAAGTAAGTGAAGGTAACTAATTGTTACTAATAGCATTAGTTATCATCTTATTAATGAATATTCACATATATTATATAGACTCTCCTTAGTTGTGGTTGAGCATGGGGTTTCACAAGAATGGTGGTAACTTGTTTTAGCTTTAGCGAGAGGTAACCGCTTTCTAATTTATTTTATATGCTTGTTCAGGTGTTTGTAAGTGTATGTTGGTATTTTCAATTAATATAAGTATATATTATAGTATTTTACATATGAAAAATGTATATATATGAAATGTATGTTTGTGAGTAAGCTTTTTAGTTAAGTGAGCTTAAATTGTTTATCTTGTGATTCTAATGTTGATGATACATAGCATTGAATGTTGAATATGAGAATAAATTACTGAGGTTGAAATTGTGATGTTGAATTGTTGGATTGCATATTGAATTGTGTTGGATTGTATGGAGTTGTGGTTGTGGAAGGTTTGATGCTATTATCCATTGGTACAACTACCACTTGGCGTGCAGTGGCTAGCTTTAACATTCTCAGGGCCCTTGGTATCATCACCCTTCCTTGGCCAGGTAAGGGTTAGCTCAAGGGACATGTGACCCCTTTCCATGTTCCAAGGAAAGGGAACCTATGTCCAATGTGAGCTCTATAGCTTTTGGCCAGGCTACACCTCTATGTTCTTGATGTAATCTTGTCACAAAGATGAATCCTATTATGTATTGTAGCCCATGGCTTTTGTCAGCAGTTATAAGAAGGTTATAAGGATGGTTAAGGAAGTCCTATGCATACTTAATTACTCCTTGAACTACTATTGTTTGTGTAAAATGTTTCTACTTTATATTATGAGTTTATATTTAGCCCGCTTAAATATCTTGTAATCATTCCCTACAAACTTGTTAAATTAGAATTGTGGTTATTGGGTCCACGTGACTCACCCCGTAGTTGATTATTATTTTTCAGGCAAGGTTCGTCATGAAATATGTTCAATGAAGGTACTTGCGGTTTAACTTTGTTAGAGCAAGCTTTTCACCCAAGAGGGGGGTGAATTAGGTGATTACAGAATAACCAGATACTTCATAAAAATTACTAAACTTTAAAGCACAGTTATAAGTAAGAAGAGATATCACCGAAGTGTACACAGGAGTTTATATTGGTTCGGCCACAATCACTTGACCTACGTCCAGTCCTCAGAAATCCTTCCGAGCCTTTCACTATATCCTCCAAGATTCAGTGGGTTCTTAGCACCTCAATACAATAGCAAGTTCCTCTTTGGACACTTGCTCCCCCTTACACAAGCTAATCTCAAATCCCAACGTAAACCTCATCAACCTTAAGTTATCACTATCGACAATAAAGAGTTTTTGACTGACAAATCTCTCTCACAGAGTATATGGATGAAAAATGAAGTACATGTAAAGAAATAATAAGAGACAAAGCACTTATAAGTATATTGTTTGCAGTGTGTTCAAGCGTTGTTCTTCTTCTTTGATTTTCGAATGGCTGGGCTTATATATTAGAAGCTTTGTGGACCGTTGTGAATTTGTCTGTTGATCGATTGTGCTTTTGACAGATGCAACAATATTGTTTTTCACTTTGCACGTTTTATTTTTGAATATTGCTGCTGCCCACGATTAATTATCGTTGAGTGTTGTTCAATTGCTTGTCATATGGGTGGTAGTGAAGTACACCTGTAATACACTCAGGAAAATGACCGTTAGAAAATACTTTGAATATCACTGGAATGATTCTAATTCACTAGGAGTGATTTCTAAAAATCAAAGAATCATTGGAAGTGAACTTGTTTTCACTGGAGATGATTTTCAGAGAATGTTATTCTACCGGCAGTGATTTTAACGAAATAATATGCCACTTGATTTTGAAAGTAATTTGGATTAACTAGCAATGATTATCACTACCAATATCTTACTGACAAAACTTGTTGATTTTCGTGGAAGTGATTGCAAGTAGATCACAAGAACTACCTGGAAGTGAAACTGATAGAATTACATATCATTGGAGTGAATTTGATATCACTGGAAGTGATTTGGAAAACAATGAAATTTTCTGCAAGTGATTACAAATCCACTGGAAGTGATTTTGAGAGTTCATATATCACTCGAGTGAATTTGGCATCACTGGAAGTGATTTTACAAACAGTGAATTTTTCTTACAGTGATTTTCAATCCACTAGAAGTGAATCTGAAAATTTCAAACATTACTTGAGTGATTTGACTATCACTGCAATTGATTTTCAAAACAGTGAATTTTTCTTCAGGTGATTTCAGACGCACTGAAAGTGATTCTGCAAAAATCAGATATCACTCGAGTGATTTGAGATCACTGGCAGTGAAATTCAGAACAGTAAATTTTTCTTAAAGTGATTCTGGCTTGCACTGGGAGTAATTTGCGAAATTACCAAAATACTCGAGTGATTACATGGATCACTCGAGTGATCTGTTAATTTTTCATATCACTCGAGTGATTTTTAATGATCACTTAATGATCACTCGAGTGATTACACAAATCACTCGAGTGATCTTACTCAAAGAACTTTTCTCACTTCATTTGCTGATGTATTTATTTTAATCAAACCCAAGAATATCCAAATCATGATTTGTTATCATCGAAACATGAAATCTAACATTCTCCCCTTTTTTTATAATGACAAAACTTACTATATGATCAAAATCCATATTTCTCAAAAAAAAATTACTTGATCTTTTTCAAAAGTTTTGCAACCACTTGACCACTGCAGAAGACTAAAATTTTTGTTTCATATATTGAAAGTTTTTGACTTCATATTGCAAAAATTGAAGATATCAGTTCTAAGTTCAAAAACCATTATTGAAGAATTATCATAGAATCAGAGCTAAACTGTAAAAGCACGAGATAAAACTGTTTAGAAAGATCAACTTGAACATGCACATTTAAAACGTAAGGCATAAATGGTTGAAAAATTTCTTGCTTTCCATGAGAACATATAGACATCTACAAAATCAAGCACAATCTTATTAAAAGCATATTCTGATTAGATTAGATTCTTTTTACAATTACATAGTCAGTTCAGAAAGCACATAGAAACTACATGACATAACATGAAAACTACATCACAGAAACTACATGACATAACATAAACATAACAGAAGCTATATGAGAACACATATGATCATATCAGTTCTTCTCCCCCTTTTTGGCATCATCAGGAATAAAAGGAGAGGCAGAAGGCACAGATGGCTGTGTAGATGGAGAGACAAAGAAAGAGATGGGTGGAACATATGGAATAAGTGAGAGATGGGCAGGAGACTGGAAGGAAAAGGTCGTAGAAGAGGGCTCAACAGGAGTGTTGTCAATGGAATGAGTAGGCCCTATGATCTCTGTAGCAGCATCCTTAATGACAATCTCCTCAGTATTAGAACTGGAAGAGGTGTGGTGTGATGAAGATGATGGAGTCTGGAGGATGGGATCACCTTGTGGAAGAACACCAACAGAGATATGGTTAGAGATAAAAGATGTGGAAGGTGCAAGAGGAGGAGTATCTGAAGGAATGATGGAGGGTTGATAACTCCCCATTTTTAATGTATTTGAGATTTATTTTGATATAATTGGGGAGTTATCAATGCTAATTTAAGAATATTTTCTTAAGAATTTATAAGATATCAAGTTGATGCATTATCTTAGGGATTTTATTTTAAATATTCTAGTTTTAATATAAAATAGAAATAATTTAATTTAGGATAATAATAATAATAATAATTACTCACTGTTTTGAAACAAAAATGTTTGAGAAAAGTTAAAGAAAAGAACCCATATTTTCAAGAAATTCTGATTGAGCTCTAAAACATTTTAAAACTTTTCACTTTAGTCCCTGCTCAAAAGTTTCAATGTTTTCATTCAAGTCCTTTGGTCAAAACACACGTTTTGACCAAGGGACCTCTTTAGGTCTGAAGAAAGGAACAGAAAGAGCAGAGGTTCAGAGAAAAAAAAGAACGAAAAAATGAAAGAAACAAGAAGGGAGAGAGCGGAAGTCCCTAGGCGGCGGAAATGAGGTCTGTAACGAGAGGGAAGGAGCCGCAAGTGGAGCACCGCTTGTTCTGAGGAGTAGCTGAGAGCAGCAAAAGGTGTTGCTGGTTGGACGATCAGTATCATCGTGAGAAGAGCTGGTGGCTAGGTGATCATCAGCATCATCGAGTAGGAGGCCTTTGGTTTTGGAAGGATAGAACCAGCAGAAACTCAGAGTAGCAATGATGGAATCAAAAGGGATGATGGTTTAGGTAGATGGGAAAACAAAAGAGAAACAGAAAAACGGAGAGGCGACGGTTAGAGAGGAGTTGGACTGCAGGAGAAGAGTCAGCGAGAGCTGGAACTGGGCAGCTAGTTTTGATGGCAGCTGAATAAGAGAGCATGGCAGCGTTACTGTGAGCTCTGAAGCTCACAAACCAGAGGGAGAAGGCTGAGAACAGAGGGAGTCGGCTGGACTGTTCTTCATCTTCACCATTGCTGAATTGAAGGACGAGAAAAGCAGAGGAGGAATCGCTGCAATGTGTGTGATTCTGGAGCTTGAACCCGAAGCTTAAGAGATCGGGAATGATGGCAATTCGTGAACCAGAGCCGGCGATAAGCTGAGATGTATTGCACAGTGATTATTTATGTTTCTCTTGCCTCCATGAATCTGATTTTAAATGTCACTGTAGCTGATTTTGCGTGTTAATGACACTAGCTGATTTTGTGTGGTAATTAACACTGTTTTCCTTTTTACATGGAATTGGATTTTGAATTCATTGTGCCAGCGGCTGTAATAGAATTGATTATGAATATTTGTGGCTAGTTGCTCTTAAATCTAGAGTAGCTATGAACTAATTTAGGGATTTGAGCATGTATGAACTTACTAATTTTGTGCTTAATATTAGTTTGTTTACTTAATCTTGTATTATTTTATCTACTTGGTGCTTGATCACCACTAAGTAGGAAATTGGGGAATTTAGATTAGCCTTGGAAGAGGGATCTTAATTGGACCATAGGATTAAGTAATGTAGGATTAGGATTTATTCTAATTTGCCAATAGGATAGGAATATACCTATTGGACCCATATAATCGTATTAGAGTGAAATTGGACATTTATTGCCTCTTGAGTAAATTAGTTAGGAATAACAATTTTAACTTGAGAGAGGGGTATTAGTAATTGGAAGATACTTATATCCATTTAAACTCTAGATTAACAAATTAACATTAAGTGTATTTAATTGGGTAAATACATGCTCTAACCTTAAAAAAGGGATTAGCCACTCTAGGTTGTTTTCCTCCATTGAAATTTTCAAAAATATTAAATTTAGGACTTTTGCTTTTGCTTAAATTGATTTTCAAATTATTTTCTTTCTTGATTTGCTCAACTTAAATGAACATGGGAAATTTAATGCCTAATCACTAGTTTAATTGAATCTCTGTGGGATGACCTTGATTTGCTAATATACTATTTCCATGGCCCGTACACTTGCGGTGCTCATTTAAAATTTAGTAGCATCAAAAAGTGAAGGATTTGGAAGTGGAGGGTCTGAGGTAAAAGGTACAGATGTGGTGAGTGAAGGGTCAATAAAGGGAATTTGAAGGTGAGTCCTGAGTGCATCCTCAATCCTCTAAATCCTCTATGTTATATCTGCTTGGCGATCAAAAAGAATGTTGAAGTTATGGTTTATTGCCTCTACTAACACTTTGACTTGGTAGTTGACTTGGTCAATCAAATCAGTGTTAGATTTCTTCAACTGAGATACAGCAGACTGGATGGCATCCTCAATATATGTTTGAAGAGCAGCCTGAGTGAAGGAAGGACCAGGAGACACACTGCTCTGGAAGACTGAGCCTCATCCATCTTGGAAGGTGAAGGGTCCATCTTCTTAGCATGAGGATCTCTCTGGTTTGCCTCAGGAGGTGGTGAATAAGGACTCTGAGTCTATGAGGAAGCTCCAGCTGGTATATGATTCCTATTTGTATCAGGTGAATCTTCCCAAACTTAGGAATCCTCACTATGTCACTTCCAAGTATCAAGTGCCAAATGTTGTGTATAGAGAGGATGTAAGATATAAGTTGAGGATAAGGAATCGTAGTAGACTTGGAGGAGTGAAATCTGAACCTCTTCATTTCTTGAAAAATGAGCTCACCCACATTTCTCCTTTCTCTGGTCATGAGAGATGCCATCATCTGAAGATCCTTTCCCATGATGTGAGTAAAGTTCTTTTCCTTGTTAACCATGCTACGGGAGTAAATGTAAAACAAGGCTCTCTGATCATTGGTTAGGGCTACTAGAGTATGAGGTAAAGGTACACTAGGTTGTCCTGGTCTAAAGATATCAACTAACTCATGAATATGAAAGACTTTGGGAGGATTCACAAGAACTTCCTCTATGCCTAGGTAAGTGTTTATTAGATCTCCAGACAACATAATTTTTTGGTCTCTTACATTTATCTCAATCCTTTCTACAATAATGTTCCCATGGCTATCCTTCACATCGGCAATCTTCATATTACAGTAGAAGTTCTTAACAACCAAGGGATTGTAAGACATTCTCAGTTTTAGCCATGGTTCATATTGCTTCAAATATGGGGACAAATCAATATGAAATTCCTTTTTGAGCTCAACTAAATCTACCCAAACAACAGGACAGAAATCCCTCTTGGAAAATTAGGAAGTAAATACAATGGAGTTTAAAATCCTAAGATTACCCGTATTAAACCCAGGAGGAGGATCAAGAAGTTCAGGAGTTTCTTCAACCCTGGACCCTAAAGGAATCTGACTACCAGAGGCTTGAGATTTATACCGAGACTTCTGGGGAATAGAAGCAGCAAGGATATTCACAGCGCGAGCTATTTTTGTTTCCAATGTAGAGTCTTGGATGTCTGGTTCTAGTTGTTTCTCTTTCCCTTTTCCTTTAGAGCTTGCTTGAGACCTTGTAACAATCCCAGTTAGTTTTTCGATACGAATTCCTTTAGGTTTTGGAACAGCCTGACCTTTGGGATATTATGGAGATGGTGATTTATGTTTCTTCGACAGAGGAGAAGGAGGAGGAGATTGACCAGGTTTTTTGGTTCTAGCCATTTCTGGAGTGGCCGAAAGATTATCCAAACTGAAGGATGTTAGGGTTCTGATGGGGAAACAAAATCAGGAAAAATATTAAAGAGATCTTATGGAGACTGATTTATCGGTGAAACAGAGTGAAATTTGAACTTTGATTTCTTGGGTTTCTGGGTTTGAGAAGTTGTAGAGGGTTTAGAAGTGTTTGAACGAGTGCGAGTGACTGAGAGAGTGAACAGAACAATCACGGGAGAAAACTGATATAATCAGAAATTTTAACATTCACTCGAGTGATTGTGGTTTTCACTCGAGTGAATTGGAAAAATCACTCGAGTGAAGTCCAAAATTACTTCACAGAAACTCAAAAATGTTGTAACTGCTTACCTCACTAGAGTATTTTGATCAAAATCACTTGAGTGACCTACCTGTAGTGACATTATCAGTTTGATCACTTGGTTGCAGTATTTTTACTGTTCACTCGAGTTAACCTTCATCATCACCCGAGTGTTTTCCTCTCTGTTTATCTCTATTATTTGAAGAGAGTACAGAGCATCCTGCAAAGCATTTTTATAGATACTCTGATGCTTAAGTCAGTTATAGAATCATTAAAACATTATAAAATCAATATTCATAAAAGCTAAACAACTTACAATTCATTGGGATTTACATTCCCAATTCCCTTCGTATGTACATGAATTGTTCTCGGGCGAGAGGTTTGGTAAAGATATCTACTAATTGCAGATGTGTTGGTATGAGTAACACCTTGACATCTTTCTTTTGAATATGATCTCTAATGAAATGATGTCTCACATCAATATGTTTGGTTCTTGAGTGCTGTACAGGATTTTTTGCAAAACTTATTGTATTGGTGTTGTCACAGTAGATGGGAATAATTTCCTTGAGATCAATGCCAAGGTCGTGCAATTGTTGTTTTAGCCATAATACTTGTGCACAACAGCTTGAGGCTGCTATATATTCTGCTTCCGTTGAAGATAAGGATACTGTAGTTTCTTTCTTACTGAACCAAGAAACAATTGCACCTCCAAGGAATTGGCATTGCCCACTTGTGCTCTTCCTATCTGTTTTATAACCACCATGATCAGAATCAGAATAGGCAGCTAGATATTTGTACCTCTTTTGGGATACCATATACCCAATTCTTTTATGTCTGCAAGATATCTGAAAATTCTTTTCACTACTTCAGCATGTGATACTTTGGGGTACGATTGAAATCTCGCACATACCAACAATGAACTGAATATCAGGCCTGCTGGCTATGAGGTAGAGTAATGATCCAATCATTCCTTGATACTGAGTTATATTGAAATCAACTCCATTTTCTTCAGCATCCATAAGGACCGTTGAACTCATAAGTGTATCTGCACCATTAGCTTCATCCAATCCAAACTTTTTGAGCAATTCTTTTAAGTATTTAGTCTGGGATATGAATATTCCATTCTTTCTTTGTTTAATTTGTAAACCTAGAAAGAATGTCAATTCTCCCATCATAGACATTTCAAATTATCCTTGCATTATCTCAGAGAATTCTTTGCACATGGAATCATTGTAGCACCGAATATAATATCATCAACATAAATTGAACTACCAAAATCTCATTTAGTTTTCGTTTTATAAACAATATTGTATCGACTTTTCCTCATGTAAAACCAAGTTCGATGAGAAAATTACTAAACCTTTCATACTAAGCTCTAGGAGCTTGCTTCAAACCATATAAGGCCTTTTTTTAATTTGAAAACATGATTTGGTTTGGATACATCTTCAAATCCTGGAGGTTGTTCTACATAGACTTCCTTCGTGATGTACCCGTTTAAAAAGGAACTTTTCATATCCATTTGATATAACTTGAATCCTTTGATGCACGCAAAGGCTAAGAGTACTCGTATAGCTTTTAATCTTGCTACTGGAGCATACGTTTCCTCATAATCAATACCTTCTTCTTGATTATAGCCTTTGGCGACCAATCTTGCCTTGTTTCTGACAATAGCTGCGTATTCATCAAGTTTGTTTTTGAATACCCATTTAGTGCCAATAACCAAATGATCTTTAGGCCGGGGTACCAAATCCCAAACTTGATTTCTTTCAAACTGATTTAGTTCTTCTTGCATTGCTAACACCCAATCATTTTCTGTTAGGGCTTTGTCAATGTTAGAAGGTTCCAATTGAGAAATGAATGCAGAAAAGCTAACTTCGTTCAAAACTGTTTCTAGTTTTAACACCTTCATTTACTTCTCCTATGACTTGATCTAGAGGATGACTCTTGATATATTTCTAGGCTCTAGGTTGATCTGGTTGACTTGATTCAACTTCTTTTTCAATATTATCAACCTCTAGATTGGGAGGATTAAAAGAAGATTGGTTATTAATTATCTCATCGTCAAAGCTTTTACCAGTGGACTCAAATTCATCGAATACAACATGAATTGATTCTTCTACTACACATGTTCATTTATTAAAAACTCTATATGCTTTTCTTTGATTTGAATAGCCTAAAAAAAGTCCTTCGTCAGCCTTAGAATCAAATTTTCCAAGATTATATTTACCGTTGTTATGAATAGAACACTTGCAACCAAATATGTGTAGATGAGCAAGGTTTGGCTTCCGTCCCTTGTAGAGTTCGTATGGTGTCTTCCGAAGTTTGGTTATGATATACACTCTATTTGAGATGTAGCATGTGGTGCTCATAGCGTCTGCCCAAAAGACTTGAGACACATTTTTTTCATTGAGCATTGCTCTAGCTATTTTTGTAAGAACTCTATTCTTCCTTTCCACGACTCCATTCTGTTGTAGAGTTCTAGGTGCTGAGAAATTGTGATCAATGCCATTTGTATTACAATATTTTGTAAAGGCTTGATTATCAAATTCTCCACCATGATCTATCCTGATACCTGCAATCAACATACCTTTCTCATTTTACACTTTCTTGGAAAAGATAATAAATTTACTAAAAGTTTCATCTTTGGAAGATAAGAATACATTCCAGGTAAATCTAGAGAAATCATCAACAATAACAAGTGTATATAAATTTCCACCGAGACTCTTAACTCTTGCTAGAACAATCAAATCCATATGCAATAATTGAAGTGGTCTGTTGGTGGTAATTTTATTTTTCGATTTAAAGGAAGATTTTGTTTGTTTACCTCTTTGGCAAGCATCACAAATTAAATCATTTTTGAAATTTACATTAGGTAAATCATTTACTAAATCCTTTCTGAGTAATTTACCTAATTGATGCATATTGACATGAGCAAGTCGCTTATGCCATAACCAACTCTCATCAGTGTTACTCAAAAGGAAGTTTTTTGAAAAATTTCCATTCATATTAAGAGTATAGCAGTTACCTTCCCTTTTTGCCTTGAGTTTTGATTTCAAATTCTTCTTTTCAATTTACAGATCCTTCTTACTAACTATCAGACATTCTTTTGAGTCAAATATTACCCAATTGTCTTTATCCGTGCTTTGGCTCATACTTAACATATTGTGACACAAGCCTTCAACATAATATACGTCTTTGACTTGTATTCCTTTATTACTCTTGACTTCCCCAAGTCCTGCTATCCTTCCAATTTGATTTCCTCTAAATTTTACCTTGCCACCTTCCTTTGGTACTAATGTGGTAAAATTCTCTGGATCACTGGTCATATGTCTAGAGCATCCACTATCTATGTACCATTTGTTGGACCTAGATACCCTGAAGCAAACCTACAGTTAAGGACATTTAAGTTTTAGGTACCCATATTCTTTTGGGTCCTTTTGGGTTAGTACAGACAACTTCCTGATCATGAGACTTCTTAGGTACCCATTTATAGGTTCCTATAATTCATTTCTTTTTATGAAAACATGAAGAAGTGTAATGTCCTTTCCTATTACAATAATTACAATAGGCAAAAGGATTAGATGTATGCACAGAATGTGTGAAATAACTTAAATATGTTTTACCTCTTGTTTTCTTCTTACCTTCTCTTTTGTCTAAATTTGAATCATATCCAATACCAGACTTATCGTTCACAAAACGTTGCGCTTTTAAAATAACATTTAACATCTTACTTCCTTTTTTAAACTTTTCAAGAGTTTTGGTAAGATCAATATTTTTCTTTTCAAGAGAGGAACAATTTTCGCAATTTTTATCTAAGAACTCTTTAATTCGTTCCTCAAGTAATTTTTTTTTCTTTTTATATTCAATTAGTTCTTTAACTACCTTGACAAATTTAGAATGTAAAGCATTATATTCATCTTGTAATTCATCATAAGTAGTATCAGGATCATTTACCTCTTCGTCTGTTTCCTCTTGAGCAACCAAGCATATATTGGCTATCTCTTCATTATCATTTTCTTCATCTGAGGAGCTATCTCCCCATATTGAAGAAACAAATGCCTTCTTTCTGTTGAAGGATTTGACATTTTTCTTTTCTTTGTTTTTCTGTAATAGCTCCGAACATTCTGATTTGATATATCCAGGTTTACCACATTCATAATAGATGATCTCCTTGGTTTCTCTTCTGCCACTAGTTCCTCCTTTTTGTGAATTTCTGAAACCTTGGCCTTTATAGAATTTCTTGAATCTTCTTATCATCAGGCCTATCTCATCATCGTCAAACTCCTCGTCTTCTTCTTGGCTTTCTGCCTTTGTTTTTGTCACATTTAGTACGAGACTCTTCTTTCTCCTATCACCAACTTCCTCTAGCTCTCGTTTGAATTTTAGTTTTCTTTCATATTTAGAAAGACTTCTAAACAAAGAAGCTACAGATCGCATCGATTCTCCTTTGGCCCATTCTTTAGAGAGTATGTTTAATATTTTTCGTACGTGGATATTCTGATCATAGATTTTTCCAAGTGCTGCAAGTTAATTCATAAGATGAGTATATCTAAGTTCAAATTCAGCTATTGACTCACCTTCTTTCATACGAAGTAGATCAAACTCTGTAACTAGAGTATTGATTCGATTTTCTTTTATTCTTGATGTTTCTTCATGAGCTACTTCCAAAACTTGCCACATCTCTTTAGCAGTTTGAAGTGTACAGATTCTGAAGTATTCTTTTTGACTCAGTTCACTCTGAATCATCAGAATTGCTTTACTATTGAGAGTCACGAGCTTTTTTTCATTTTCGTCAAATTCTGCTGGTGACTTAGGAACTTTTCGAGAGTCTTCAGTCTTTGTAGGCACATAGTTTCCAATTTCAATTACATCCCATAGCCCATATTCTGTAGCCATCACGAATACACGGAACTTAGCTTTCCAGAAGGAGAAATGCTCACCATTGAAACCTGGTGGTCTAGTGATAGAGGCTCTGTCAGGAAGAATTTCTTCACCCATGCTTGCCATTGGATCCTTCTAAGGTTGTTATACCTGAACAAGAAGACCTGCACTATGATACCAAATGTTAGAGCAAGCTTTTCACCCAAGAGGGAGGGTGAATTGGGTGATTACAGAATAATCGGATACTTAATAAAAATTACTAAACTTTAAAGCATAGTTATAAGTAAGAAGAGATATCACCGAAGTGTACACAGGAGTTTATACTGGTTCAGTCACAATCACTTGACCTATGTCCAGTCCTTAGAAATCCTTCTGAGCCTTTCACTATATCTTCTAAGATTCAGTAGGTTCTTGGCACCTCAGTACAATAGCAACTTCTTCTTTGGACACTCGCTTCCCCTTACACAAGGTAATATCAAATCACAACTTAAAGCTCCTCAACCTTAAGTTATCACTATCGACAATAAAGAGTTTTTGGCTGAAAAATCTCTCTCACAGAGTATATGGATGAAAACTGAAGTACATGTAAAGAAATAATAACAGATAAAGCACTTATGAGTATATTATTTGCAATGTGTTCAAGCGTTGTTGTTCTTCTTTGATTTTTGAATGGCTAGGCTTATATATCAGAAGCTTTGTAGACCATTGTGAATTTTTCCGTTGATCGATTGTGCTTCTGATAGATGCAATAGTATTGTTTTTCAATTTGCACGTTGATAATTATTTTTGAATATTGCTCCTGCCCACGATTAATTGTCGTTGAGTAATGTTCAGTTGCTTGTTATATGGGTGGTAGTGGAGTACACCTGTAACACACTCTGGAAAATGACCGTTAGAAAATACTTTGAACATCACTGGAATGATTCTAATTCACTAGGAGTGATTTCTAAAAATCAAAGAATCATTGGAAGTGAACTTGTTTTCACTAGAGATGATTTTCAGAGAATGATATTCTACCGGCAGTGATTTTAATGAAATAATATGCCACTTGATTTTGAAAGTAATTTGGATTAACTAGCGATGATTATCACTACCAATATCTTACTGACAAAACTTGTTGATTTCCGTGGAAGTGATTGCAAGTAGATCACAAGAACTACCTGGAAGTGAAACTGATAGAATTACATATCACTGGAAGTGATTTGGAAAACAATGAAATTTTCTGCAAGTGATTACAAATCCACTGGAAGTGATTTTGAGAGTTCATATATCACTCGAGTGAATTTGGCATCACTGGAAGTGATTTTGCATACAGTGAATTTTTCTTACATTGATTTTCAATCCACTGGAAGTGAATCTGAAAATTTCAGACATCACTTGAGTGATTTGACTATCACTGGAATTGATTTTCAAAACAGTGAATTTTTCTTCAGGTGATTTTAGACGCACTGAAAGTGATTCTGCAAAAATTAGATATCACTCGAGTGATTTGAGATCACTGGCAGTGAAATTCATAACAGTAAATTTTTCTTAAAGTGATTCTGCCTTGCACTGGGAGTGATTTGCGAAATTACCAAAATCACTCGAGTGATTTCATGGATCACTTGAGTGATCTGTTAATTTTTCATATCACTCGAGTGATTTTTAATGATCACTCGAGTGATCTTCATAATCACTCGAGTGATTACACAAATCACTCGTGTGATCTTACTCAAAGCACTTTTCTCACTTTCTTTGCTGATGTATTTATTTTAATCAAACCCAGGAATATCCAAATCATGATTTGTTATCATCAAAACATGAAATCTAACAAACTTGACATTTGCGCCTTGTAAATCCTCCTCTGTTTGTAATTATGTGTTGACTTTGTATATTGCCACCTAGAGCTCATTCATACTTTGATGTGAACTATGAAACAATTTTCAAACTTGCATGATTGGTTTAGTTTTCTACACTCTGGCAGAGTATTGATGGAAGATGTTTGAGACTATGGATATTAAATTGTGATTCTTATTGTAAATCCACTTTTGTGAACTTTGAGAGTATTATGGTTTTATGTGTAATGGGATATCCAAGAATGTTATGAATTGTGATTATTGAGATTATATTTATGAGAAATGATATTGGACCGATCGGTAAAAATGGAGGATGTTACAAGAGGTTATCTTAATAATTAATACTCTTTCTAGTCCTTAATGTAATATTTATTTACTTAATTTAATTAAATTAAGGAAGTTAGTTAATATGATATGCTTTTTCTAAAACGCTCAACCATCTTCCTTAACTCCAATCCATTCTTGTATTTGATCATTGTTGAGAGAGCACAAATAGGGTAAATTAGGAAAAATATTATCAATATGATAAATAAGTCTTACATTAAGGATATGAGGAGTAACAATTTTTTTCAGTGACATGAACTAGATGAATGTTGGATTAAGACAGACATTGATATACCGGTTTTGCCAAGTTGGAGAGTTGGTTCCAGAGGGACAATTAGTGACAATACGGATGTTTGGATATGTGGTTTTAGCTGCAAACCTATGGCGGTTCACCAAGAAATTGCCGAAATGATTGGAGTTCTATGTGAACTTCTATCCTGTTTGAGTTAGCATTGGAGAAGAATGTTAACATAAATCCAGACAAAACTTCTCTTACGTACTTACCTTGTACACTGTAATAACATTACAAAAGCAGCTTCTACTGCTAACCCAAATGAGTGCGAACATTTGTGTTAGTCGAAAGATTTTAAGAAAGTAGCCATTTCTCGGGATTGGATAGATGTAATTAATCTAATTACTCAGGGAGGTTATAGTGGTCATCCCTTTAGGGATATTATAAATGAAATTTGATTTTTTGTTTAGAGGACTTGGAATGCTTAGCTAAATTTGCTCATAGGATTGAGAGAAATTTTTGTATTCTTGATCATTCTCCACTTCTAAAAGAATAGGTGGGCTTTGATAAGAAAAATAAGTTGATGTCTTGTTTTATTATTTTCATTTTGTAATTATGATACATAACATATATTATGATTAAGTAATTTATTAAGTTTTTTTATTTTATAAAAAATAGTCAACTGATTTTAATATTAAGGACTAGATGTGTCTAAGAAAATTAACGTATTTGTTTGCAAGAAAAAGGAATTTGCTCATGGAAAATTTACGAAACTATAATAATAAAAGATCAAGCTGGAATAGCTCAGTTGGTTAGTTAACCTGGCAAGGTTGGAGGTTCAAGTCTTCCTTCTAGCGTTAACGTATTTAATTATTAATAATAAAAGTATAATGGCAAAATCATCAAGCTGGAATAGCTCAGTTGGTTAGAGCGTGTGGCTGTTAACCACAAGGTCGGAGGTTCAAGCCCTCCTTCTAGCGTCTGTGTTTTTTTTTTTTTTTTTCCTTTGTTTGCGTCTAGGTCGGAGGTTCAGTTGGATGTTATATTATTTACCCAAAAAAACAAAAGTCAACTGAATTGTGGGCTTTCTCGGCCTAAATGACAGGTTTTGGGCTTCTAAGTGATATAAATCCTCTCCCGGAAGAGCTCCAAGACCCGGTTTTAATTGTGCGAGGAAATTAATTTGAATTCTCTTATTCTCACATAAATTATAAATTTTATTATTTAAAATAATGATATTTATCTTTCCATTTTTTTGGTCTTGAAATATTTATCTTCCTATTAAAGCTTGTTATTCTGGGACAGAATAGATATTTTCATTTGTAAGAACTTTTTCATTTTCTGCATAGAAAAACAAGAACATTTTCATAATGTTTGTTTTGTTTTAATTTCAATTTTTTATTAAAAAAATTACGCAATGCTCCGCCTAACTAATGTATACTATAGAAAAGTAAAATAGAGTCAATAATTTTTTTATTATTTTGTGAGACAAAATGACTAAAACATAAAATAAAAAATAATTATACAAAATAAATATAATAAGTAAATGAGTTTAAGTTGTCAGCCAAACAAATAGCTTAAGTCTGTATCTATTTAAAAAAAATATAAAAAATTTCATTTTATAAATTTAAAAATTCTAATATTTAGTTTAGAATATTTTTTCAATTCAATGTAGTATAATAAATACACGAAGCTGTCATTTTTTCTGTATGGATCAACTAAATTTGATCCTTAATGATCGAAATTAATTTTGAGAAATTTGAGAAGATTTCTTTGTTTTTTATAATTTTTTCCAGATATTTTAGGGGCTAATGGCTCAAAGGAGTTAAATGCTCATGCATAAAAATAATTCATGCAGCTGCATGTTATTAGTTAACTTGCATGAACTCCCTTTGCGTTGTGTGGGGAGCAAATTCTTAGGGCAAAAATGTTCCACTTCAATGTATAATATTAAAGCTTTTTGCTATCATAATTATTTATATAAACATATTTTACTATGCAACAAAGTCATAATGATATAATTTTTTCATTGCCCAAACAATCTAAAATATCTCTTGCTTCAAAACCTTTTTAAAGGCTTTGGAACTAAAAATTGATGGATGTGATAAATCCAATTGTTGGGTAGATTTGTCACTTTTATTATTTAGCTACTTAAAGGTCTTTTAGCAAGCTGAGTGGCATGGGTTCACCATAGGCAAATCATCAAATTCTTATTCACTTTATGATCTTTATATGATTTTTAATGGTATTGCAGCAGCTGAAATTTGACAGAAATGTTCCCACTATCTCAAATGACAAACAATATCAAACATATATTTAAAGTAAAGTGAATAAATAGTTTTCTCAATGGACTTTGAGCAGTACGAAATGCATATATATTTCTGAAGAGAAAAAATAAAAATATCATCAGAAAAGGAAAAAAAGAACTACAAGTTAAACGCTGGCAATATGGCTACCCATATTATTATTATACACTAATTACTTATTTGCAACATTGCTAATGTTAACTATATGCAGCAATGTAGTTGCATACGACAATGACAGGTGAGAGAAAGAGTAGAGGAAAGTTTACTATGTCTAATAAACATAATAATTTGAACTGAGAGTGTACTTTACCAAAGGATCTTTTAACCTATTTAAAGGAACTGCCTGCAGTGTCCTTCACCTAGGTTGCAAACGAATTGCTTCTTATCATTAAATTACTTATAAGATAATTCTTAACAAATTGCAATGTTTTGATGTCTATTTTGCAGGCTAATTACTTATGCCTTTCTAACTCGTGTGTTGTAAGGAAATTTATAATTATAATTATAAATAGAATTAGCCTTCAGTTGTAATTTTCTGATCCAATAATCCATGTGTCGTGTATTTTTACCCATGATTTAATAGTATCAATTGAGCATAGATTAAAATTGGTTAAGTGGTTAAGGGAACTATAGAAACTTTCCCTCATCTAAGTTGTAGTGTATCCCTATATGCTACAGATGAATATTGAATAGAAGGAGATTGTAGTGGATTGATAAACTTATATGGAACCTTGAAACTAAAAGTAACATGGAAATTAAAATTAGAGGTTCTACAACAAAAGACAAAGCAGCACCTAAGATAAACACTGAAAGTACTTATAAACAACTGGACTTGCACATAAAATGTCTCTTCAAATATATGATGTTCTCTTGAACATAAAATGTCAGATAAAAGAGGCAACAAAACATAAGAACAAATGAAACATGTAGAACCAAAGCTTTAGACTGGCATATCAACGAATAACCAAGTTTTAAACATGTAGGGATTCTACAAGCAACCAATGAATAACCCTCAATATCTTCTAGTAACTAAATTAACTATTGACATAAAATGTCAGTAATTCATGTACAAAGCTTTAGAATGGCATTAGAAAACAATTGCCCTTCATGTAACTAAATCTTCATATTATAAAAATTGAGGGTTCTCTTCAAGCATCTCAAGTAACTAAGTCTATTGTAACTAAATCTAATTCCAACATTCTAATTTCAAAATACTAAGCAAGTTTTGATGATTTTATACTAATTTCTATTGAGCAGGTTATAATGGACTTATATTGATTCATGAATCTACAAATACTTGGACTGGATTGAATCCCATATATTAAGGAAAAGATTTCATGAAATTGGTAATTTTGGTCAGGCATAATTTTGGCAGCAATTCAAATTGGATAATAAGCAAACAGCTCGGTAGGCTAACTATTTCATTTGAGAAAGATAAACTTCAAAAATCTCCGATGCCCTATGAGAAAATGATTGCTCTCTAAGGAAGTGCATGCCTTTAGGTATTCACATAGATAACAATATTATAAAGCAGCTAGGCATGTCTTAGCTTACAAATGATAGTAGCATTTAGTTATAACATGTTCAAGGAATTTGCAAGAGCTAAGGTCAAAAAGGAGAGTCTAATGATGCGGGAAGATAATAAAACACATATACAACATTTAAAACAAAAGGGACAAAATGTTCATAACAGATTAATAACAACATCATAGCCACATTTCATGTTTTAAGGACATGTATCTGCAACTCATGAAAAAGAATAATGTAAATGCATGAAGAAATGTTATAACCAAAACCATATAATAATATACTTTATACATATAAATTAATGATACAATTTTAAAGCTAGGCATATTATATGATACATAAATTAATGACATGATTAGGACAAAATGACCATACAACTTGAAAGCGACATCTCAGCCTATCTTTTTTGTTGGTGGTCGTTCCATGTATATCATAATAGTTAAAGAATACGACACAAATTGGATATGCTAGCTTGTAAAAGGGTTAGAATTCATGCCAAAGACATCACAAATTGAAGTTTTCAGTTGTAGCTAGGCATTCATTATGATATATGACAGTTACATTCAGTTTTTTCATTTTTAAGGAAGCTACAACTGCTAAGGTGAAAAAAGAGTGAGTAATAAGGCAGCATGATTGAAGAAAGCTTATCAACATTTATACTATAAGGACAAAAGGGTGATAATATAGTAATGACAACAAGATGGGCTAATATCATCCTTTTAGGACCTGCACCTGCAAGGGCTTAAAAAGAAACATGCAGGTTCATGCGGAAAAGTTATACACAATACCATGAAAAGATCACCTTTAATCAAAACGATAAAAGATTGAAAAATCTAATAAATACTACATTGACTTCAAATGGACAAAGCTGACAAAGAATAAGACAAATTTTAATGTGAAAGAGATGTCTCATCAGACCTTTTGTGTAGAAAATCGTGCCACCTGGACAAAAGGAAAGGAAAAAGCTATGTTTAAGGAATCTGGGACATCCATCCTACAAAAAAGTTTTGAATAGTATGCTTGTGGGTCAACATGGAAATAATTTTTTCAAGATGTTCTTTCATTCCAGAAAAAGACAAAATATTATGGTTGGTCATTGAATCCTCTTAAAGATGCAGGTAGATACCAGATAAAGCACACGGTTCCCTGAACCCATGTAAAGAATGGATATAAACCATAAGGTAAAAGCAAAACCCACATAACACACTAATATACATACTTGGTAATTTGTGGTGCCACACGAAACAAAAAAGGACCACTTAAAAAATTAGAGGATTAGTAAATTAATGAATAATTATGAAACAGAAAAAGGCCACTTAATGAATCAGGTATTACATAATAGTATAATTATTATATAAGGCCCTCAAACAACAACACGAAAGTGCTCATCATAGGATAGCCACACCAAACTATTTTTTGTTGGAAATTGTGCCCTAGGGGCCAATCATTGTACTTTGAACATTGTTATTCAATGAATTTCTCTATTTAGTTATCACATTATTCACATATTCACTGTGATAACTGTATCCTTGGATAAATCATAATGATTGTCCTAAATGTCCTTGGTCGGTCATCTATATGGGAGCAAAGATAAAATAAGACCAGTATGACTTTGATAAGGTATGGGGATACGAATCAAAGTCTTAGGCACTTGTAAGAGTATAAGGTACTGGACCGACCAGCTATGAGAAAGCTACATGGATAAATTCATATGCTTATCTCATGTATAACCACGTCACAATGCCCTTTGACCTGAGATCATCATGGATTCCTACATGAGAGTCACTAAGCTTTGACTTAGTCAAAAGTCACATTTAACCGGGTGATGATAAAGGCTACAATCGGGCTTAGTGGTTTTCATGCAGAGGAATGTGATATGATTGGGGGAATAGACCGGCTAGAAAACAAGTTTGAACACACGAACGAGATGAATAATCAAAGGTAGGACCTTAAGAGAACCTATCTCTTACAACCCTAACCACAAAGACACCATAAGGATGATCAGTCCTTGATACAGTCGGAGTATTTGCACAAGAATACAAGGATGCAAGCAAGGCTCACACAAGAGAAATAAAATTCTTAATTTATCATTCAAGTCTGAAGAAAAGAGTACAACAACGTAGCCTTCATATATAGGCAACAAAAGAACACTCTAGAACTCTAAACCTAGTCATGAATGCAATAAATGATGCCTTAATGATGATTGATTGCCTTGGTTGGCACCATTCAAGCCTAAAAGTATTAGAAAATTACTTATTCTTCAAGACTAAGTCAGCTACCTAAAAATATTAAACTAAATCAAAGTTTTTAAGAACAATCTTTGACCAAAAGGCCTTATTTAATGCAAATAAAATAGGAAGCTAATCAAATCAGATTTGATGCATAAGGGTCCCTTCTAGATGCTCTTTGGACGTCACATATGATCACCCTCCAAGGCACATGCTAAGCACATGGGATTTTAAGTGTATTCTTCAATCTGGACACCACATGGGCCTTGTACATCATTTTGTTGGGCTTCTAGCAATGTGATCACCATTCTTGGGCTCTTATTGGACATATTAAAGGATGCCTCTTCCAAATAGATGCGCTCCAACTCTTTAAGCTCTCTTATCAAACAATTCAGGGCCTCTTTCATAGCTTTAGTCCTAGCTCTTGTCATTGGGCCTCCAATGCTTTGTAATGGATCTTTTGGGACATTGGACTTCCATACTTGAGCTTGGGCTTCTATCTCCATGCATTTCTCTTGCTTTGGAGTTCCATTTCCATCTTGGCATGATCCCTCATCATTCCCTCCTTGCTCAAAAGGATTTGTCCTCGAATCTGCAACATCAAAGAGAGATAAATCAACCACATTAAAAGTAGCACTAATATTGCCATAGGAGCTTGGGAGATCTATTTTATAAGCATTGTCATTTATGCTCTCTAAGACTTGGAAAGGGCCATCTCCTCTTGGTTGCAACTTAGATTTTCATTGTTTTGGAAACCTCTCCTTTTGCAAGTGTACCCAAACCTAATCTCCAAGGCTAAAAAACAACCTTTCTACGCCCTTTGTTAGCTTGCTTGGCATATTTTTCATTCTTCCTCTCAATGTTGGCTCTCACTTTAGCATGTAATCCTTGTACAAATTCTGCCTTTTTTTGCCATCAAGGTTAGCTCCTTCACTAGATCATAGCGGTAAGATATCCAAAGGAGATAAAGGATTAAAGCCATAAACAATCTCAAATGGAGAGAAGGAAGTGGAGGAATGAACAGCTCTATTGTATGCAAATTCTATATGAGGCAAACAATCTCAAGTTTTTCTGAATTATTGCACGCAATAAAGTAGTGAGTGTTCTATTTACTACCTCAGTTTGCCCATCCGTTTGGAGATGTGCCACAATAGAAAACAATAACTTTGTTCCTAGCTTACTCCATAGAGTCCTCCAGAAATGGCTAAGAAACTTGACATCCCTATCACTCACAATTATTTTAGGCAATCCATGCAATCTAACAATTTCCTTGAAGAACAAATCAGCAATATGCACATCATCATTTGTTTTTAAACATGCAATGAAATGAGCCATTTTACTAAACCTATTAACCACAACAAAGATGCTATCCTTGCCAGATTGAGATCTAGGTAAACCAACATAAAATCCATACAAATATCTACCCAAGGTTGGGAAGGCACGGGTAATGGGGAATACAATCCATGGGGTTGAACCTTAGACTTTGCATGCTTACATGTCACACATTTAGCACAAACAGAAACTACATCTTTCCTCATATGAGGCCAATAAAAGTGTTCATGCAAAAGAGCTAACATCTTATCAACTCCAAAATGACCCATCAAACCACCACCATGAGTTTCTTTTACAAGCAGTTCACGCATAGAACAATTAGGAATGCACAATTTATCTTTCTTAAAAAGAAACCCATCACTTCTATAAAAGTCATGCAAACCATGCTTTTCACAAGAAGACCAAATCTTAGCAAAATCACAATCAGAGTCATACAATCCTTTCAACAATTCAAATCCAAGTAATCTAGCATGAAGAGAGGTAATAAGACAATACCTCCTAGAAAGAGCATCAGCAACAACATTTTCTTTACCTTGTTTATGCTTGATCACATATGGAAAGGTCTCGATGAACTCTAACCAGCGAGCATGCCTCTTGTTAAGCTTACCTTGAGACTTTAGAAACTTCAAACTTTCATGGTCAGAATGAATGATAAACTCTCGAGGCCACAAATAATGCTGCCAAGTTTCCAAAGTTCTTTTCAAAGCATAGAGTTCCTTATCATAAGTAGGTAATTCAAGGAAGGTCCACTCAACTTTTCACTAAAGTAACCGATAGGCCTAGATTCTTGCATCAAAACAGCACCGATGCCAATTCCAGAAGCATCACATTCAACTTCAAAACTTTGTTGAAATCAGGTAAACACAATAATGGTGCATTAGTTAATTTCACTTTCAAGGTGTGAAAAGCATTTTCTTGTGCTTCACCCCATTTAAAGGTTACATGCTTCTTTACAAGCTCATTTAGAGGTGCAGCAATGGTCGAAAAATCTTTAACAAACCTCCTATAGAAGCTTGCTAATCCATGAAAGCTCCTGACTTAATTAGCATTTGTTGGAGTCGGCCAATCTCGAATAGCTTTCACCTTTTCTTCATCTACACAGATCCCTTGGGCACCTACAACAAAGCCAAGAAACACAACAAAATCCATACAAAAGGAACACTTTTGAAAATTAGCGTATAGGCTATTCTCCCTAAGAGTTTGGAAAACCTCACGCAAGTGCATAACATGGTCATCTAATGTTCTACTGTACATAATAATATCATCAAAGTAGACAACCACAAACTTCCCAATAAATGAACGAAAAACATGATTCATTAAGCTCATGAAAGTACTAGGTACATTAGTCAACCCAAAGGGCATAACTAACCATTCATAGTAGGTAAGTCTAACTTATCAACAAGTAAGGTACTATCAACATTGGTGACACTACCACTATCAATAACCATGCTACAAACCTTATTTTTGATGAAGCACCTAGTATGGAAAATGAGCTCTCGCTGCTCTTGCTTATTATCTTCCTTTGGTTGCATGTTGAGGGCTCTCCTAGCCACTAATACTTCTCCTTTAACAGGTCCAGCTTCATCAATCTCCAATTCAGAATCAGTCACCAAAGAGGGCATATCATCATCACTTTCGCTACTAGAATACACACTATCATACTCGCCATTATCCATAAGAATCATGGCTCTCTTGTTGGAATATTGGGAAGCAATATGGCCTTTTCCATGACATTTAAAGCATTGTAGAGAGGATGTCTTATTAGAAGAAAAAGTTTTAGAGTCAAACTTCTTACCACCATCAGTTTTCGGTTTGGGTTCCTCCTTGTCTTTAGGTGTAAATTTGGTATCATCTTTAGCCTTAGAATCCTCCCTCTTGGAGGTTAATTTAGAGTCCTTCCAACCATAAGAAGAGGATTTGGAACATTTTTCTTTAACCAGCTTCTCAATTTTAATGGCTTTATGCACCAGTTCCTCCTTATCAACAAAAGTATACATCTCTACTTTGTCTCTTATTTTGGGCCTCAACCCATCAATAATTCTGGTCATGCTTGCTTCTTCACCTTCTTGTACTCCAGCACGCATCTTAAGAAGGTCAAGCTCATGTACATATTCATCCACGATCATAGAGCCTTGGCTAAACAATCACAATTTTCTATTTAGCTCTCGATAGTAATAACTTGGAACATACTTGTTGCGCATAAGTTTCTTCAATTTCTCCCACGTACGAGGTGGACCTTTGTCCTTAAGGAACCTCTTCAGCTGTAAATCTTCCCACCAAACAACAGCATATTCAGAAAACTGGAATAAAGCTAATTTTAGCTTATTTTCTTCAGAACAATCATTCATTCAGAATATTTGCTCAAATTTCATCTCCCAATCAAGGTATGTATTTGGATTTGTATTTCCCTTGAAGGTAGGGTACTTGATCTTTAGATCAGAAACATCCATGTTATGTTTAGAACGTCTGCTTTTTCCCTTTGAGGATGAAGACTCATATTGGCTCACTTGCTCCTCGCTGCTAGATGCTTTTGATGCCTTTAACTCCTCAATGTCCATCTTCAGTTTGGAAAACTCCTCCTGCATGGCCTTCATAAATAATTTGAAGTCTATAGTGAATTCTTCTCTTTTGGATTCTTGGTCACTTATCTTTAATTTTAGATGTTAGTTTGATAATGATAGGGAAATATAGTAATATGGAACCTTACCACTCTACTCACGTGTTTCACTCAAAAGTCATATATAATCACTCGTGTTTCACACAAATATGGCTTTTAACTTTATGTATCACTCTTACCTTTTACCACTCAAGCTTGCCTCGTATAGTATTCTTGATTGAAACTCAACAAAATCAAGAGACAATATTAGTATGTGGTAATCTTCTTAACCAGAAATTGTAAGAACCAAGGAATAAATGAGAAAGAAGAGAAACATGTGATGAGGAAAAAAATGATGGGGAGGGAAAAAACTGAATAATAATGGAAAAGAAGAAGGGAAATAACAAGGGAAAAGGAAACAAAGGAATTAGGAAAAAAAAAAGGAAAGGAAATCAAAATAGGAGAGAAGGAAGAATTAGGAAAGTAAGACTACCCAAGTTTGTAGTTTAGGAAACTTTTGTGATTTTAAATAGAGGCACTCAAATGAGGAAATTTGATTTCAATCATTCAATTTCCAAAAGCCTACAGCTCTTTCCTCTCTCTCACTCTCTTTTTTTTATAATTTTCAAAATAAAAATTCAGTTTTTTTTTCTGCTCAGCTTTTTTTTTGCAGCACACTACTTTTTTTTTGGTTTTTTTTGCATGATTTTTTTTGGGTAATTGAAAAGTCAACAAACACAAAGTATATGAGTGGAAGAGGAGAGAAGAGAATGGGAAAACACAAGAAGAAAGGAAGACGATGGAAACAAAGAAAGAAGGAAAACGGAAGCAAAGAAGGAAAACAAAAGGATAGAACTTGAAATCTAGCAAACCTTAAGCTCTGATACCACTTGATATGATTGGGGGAACAGACCAGCAAGAAAACAAGTTTGAACACATGAACAGGATGGATGATCAAAGTTAGGACCTTAAGAGAATCTGTCTCTTACAACCCTAGCCACAAAGACACCACAAGGATGATCAGTCCTTGATACAGTCAGAGTATTCGCACAAGAATACAAGGATGCAAGCAAGGCTCACACAAAAGAAATAAAATTCTCAATTTATCATTCAAGTCTGAAGAAAAGAGTACAAAAACGTAGCCTTCATATATAGGCAACAAAAGAACACTCTAGAACTGTAAACCTTGTCATGAATGCAATAAATAATGCCTTAATGATGATTGATTGCCTTGATTAGCACCATTCAAGCCTAAAAGTATTAGGAAATTATTTATTCTTCAAGACTAAGTCAGCTACCTAAAAATATGAAACTAAATAAAGTTTTCAAGAACAATGAGTGTCGACAGTGTATGTATTTTCGTGCATCAACTTCCAGAAGCCATACCATATTTAATATGACTCTAAATTTGACATATTATATATCCATGGAAATATCTTTGAGTCTATTTTGATATGGCACCAGTTTGAACTCATTTGGATGTGTATTTTGTGAGATATGTCCAAAATATGAAAGCTGTTCTAGAATATGAAAGTGATATCAATTTCCATTTCAAACATTCATATTGGATACAGCAGAGCTCATTTGATGCTGATTCAAGTGTCAAAATAATGCATTGGGAGTCTAGTTTTATATGCTACTAGTTTCGCCTCAATCGAAGTTATGGTTTGGGAGATATGATTGAATTACTGAAGCTCGCCCAAACTGAACGTAAAACAGGGATGAACAGAGTATACTTTTATTCATACTGAACTCGAGTTCTAATCCCGCAACTCGAGTTCTAGCCCATTTTTGCAGTTGTGAACAGTGCCAAACTCGAGTTATCCATATCCAACTTGAGTGCAAAACTTAGGAATCATCCGGAGTCATCTCTACCAAGAACTGTATCGAAGAACTCCTTCAACTCGAGTGCTACAGTGTCCCATAACTCGAGTGCTACAGTACCAACTTGAGTGCTACAGTCTTTCAGTTGCTACAGTGCCTATGTGATATAGTATATTACTTCTACAGTGAAATGCTACAGTACCAAAACAATATATCTGCTACAGTAACTTCTGAATTCCCTTTTGATCGTAGAAACGTACGGTATTTCTCCTAGGAGCTTGAATCTTGATATTCCCATTAATTCCTTGAAGCTCTTGTTTCTCCAATCTCTTTGACTAATCTATAAGATATACAACATTAAATATAGTAGTTAGTCATTATAAAGAGATGAATATATTAAGCAAATTTTTTGCTCTTAATATCTTATATCTATATTTGACATCATCAAAACTAATCATATCTAACATTCTCCCCCTGTTTGATGATGACAAATCCTACAAGAAAAATATGCATGAATGTGACTTGTACAAATATTATGTAACATATTTTTCTTGCCTCTCTCTCCCCCTATTTGTCATTAGCAAAAAGTTTGAGGGATAAGGAATACATGCTTATAGAGAGATAAATATAAAAAACAGATTTGAAATGTCTTTCTCTCTATTAAACAAAATAAATTGGTCAAGAAAATAATTTTCTCTTTCCCCCTTTATGTTTTAATGTGATACAAATGAATAAATAATTTGAAGATATTTTCAAGAAAAAAATTATCATAATGAAATCAAAGAGATGCACAATATCTTCAAACTTTAAAGAGATAGGGCATAGAGATGCTCATTTGGATTTGGCAAGTTGATGATAGATCCATGGAGTCCGGTCCACCACACTTTCGTTGTATAACTCTGATCATGTCTCCAGGATGCTCTTGAGCTTATGTTTCATATTTTTATCACAATATGCTTAATGCTCCTTTGTATTGGCATAGATAAATTTGTTACTTTGAATGTTGCAGCCAATATTTCTCTTGATTGATCATCAAAGCATATGTCTTCAAAGTTGATATATTCTCCTTTTAGTATATTGAGGAATGATCTTGCAGAGAGTAAATTCTCCTGTCATAAGTTAAAAATATTCTTGCAAGGAGAATGGTTAGTGTAATCAAAGGTTTCCTTTCTATAGGATATATTCAAATTAAGATCAAGAAAAGAAAATAGATAAGTATCTCATAATCAAAACTAATCAATTGAGGGTAAATGCAAATGAGAATACTATAATCATTTTCTAACTAAAGAAGATAAGCTTTTAAGACATAAAACACATGTGAATGTGAAGCTCCCCCTTAATGTATGCATGGTCTTAAAAATTATCATGAGAAATACAGTTAAAACTCTTATGAATTTGGAAAACCATTGAAAACCTTGAGTGTGAAAGTTGGAGGAATTGGAGAGAAATCAGATTTGAAAATGATGATGCTATTCATGGATTTTAACAATTGTATTCTAATATCATTCAATCATCACTCAAGTGTTTGCTTCGAATGATGCAACTCAGAGAATTTGAATTAAGAAAGAATACAATACCGTACTCAAGTAATGTTGTAATTACTCGAGTATAGTCATCTGTAGTCCATTAATGCATAATTGGCTAGTCACTGTCTAATTATGTGATCTAAAGGCATAATCTCTGTGTAACGCTTAAAGATATCAAGATGAGCATGAAATAAGCCCTCATGTGCATATGTGCATCCATTAGCTTAGAAAGCACGATCTGGAAATTCTGATTTCACCATAGCACCCTTATTTCTGTCTCTTGCTATTCAAATTGAACTTTGAAGTTCTAGTTTACAATTGCCTCATCTTATCTATTTTACTGCATCTTATACCACAGATTCTACTTCCTCTGTTAGCCTTTGATCTTTCTATCCGAAAGTAGAGCATTTTGGTTAACACCTGTAAAAGCATAAATACATGCTCCTTGGTACTGAACTTCTCTTGGGTCCACAAAATTAGATATAACAACTCTTATGCTCTTATACAATTGACTTAAATGATATTTGAGCAAAGAGTATCATAAAACCAACAAAGACCAAAATATAATTTTACCCAATAAATTTAAACCATTGTATCATAAAGCATAATGAGCAAATGACATCAAGAATGATCATTTTTAATGATCAATGACAGTTTATAAAAACACTTCATTAAAAATATGTCATTGATAAGTTTTTCCTGCAATCCATGTAAATTGGTTTAAAAGAGTAGAAAATCAATCTATAATGACCAACTTTTATGAAATAATAAATCATGAATGAAAATATGCAAATTGTTTCAAAATCTCAAATGTTCTTTTGAATCATGAATATGCATTATGACATTAAGATTTTGAATGCATGAAAACTTATTTATGAAATTTGTTAAGTATCAATACTCATGCTCAAAATGGTGGAAGTCAATAGTTTAAGTGTATACATGTACCAAAAAACTTCCTTCTTAAAGAACAATTAGGATAACATGTTAGACATTGAAGTTAACATGTTTGAGAATTTTCCAAGAGCGAAAGTCATACGGAGAATGAATTAGCCAAAAGTGGTTTAACTAGATAGACATATCTAAGCATAATGACTTTGCTATTAATCAAGTGATAATCTTGGCTCTTAGAGTTGAGTCATGAAATATATAAATAGTCAAGGCAAGAATTTGAATACAAGATTCTAGTTACTCAAAAATAGATGAAAACAAATGTTGATGCATTTGAGTAACAAGATGAGTATAATGGTGTATAGATGATAAAGCACATATTCATTAGTCCAAATGACTAGAGTTCCAAAATATCATCCTAATATATTATTCCACTATAATGGTTAATGCATTCACATTCAATACATTTATGAACATTCATAATGCTTGGAATAACTCAGCCAAAAGGATTTATGCATCAGGAAGAAGGCTTTCACATATTGAATTCATCTTTGGGGAAATATACTTAAAACTCATATAGATAAAATCTAACTCGTTAGAAAATAAAGATTCAGGAGTTCAAGCTTAGGATAGCATATTGGTGATCAATGATCAATATGTCAAGGATAGGGAAATACTCTAGAAGTAATTCTAACATTCAGTATACAAAAGTATTAACTTCCAATTTTAAAACTGATTTGAATGCAGTCAATATATGAATAATTTTCAAATCATTTGTATGAACTTTTATAGAAACAATATGAATCAAAATGTATTCTTGAATTGTGCATTTCAAACTTAAATGAATAGAAGGATTATGCACAATTTTATTTTCAATTCATTTAGCAATCTAAAATATTTTGAAAACCATAAATGATGATTGCTAATTATATGTAATAATGAGAAAATATTTAGCACACAAATTATTTTGGGAAGAATAAAAGGTGCAACGATTAAGCTCAGGAAACTGAAATAAACTCCCAACACTCAAGTTCTTCCTACAGAACTCGAGTTCATCTGCACTCGAGTTTGACCCTCCAAACTCGAGTTTATATGGACTCAAGTTTGCCAGTACAAACTCGGGTTCTGCAGTTAAACTCCCATGCTAACCCAGCGTACCTGACTTGAGTGTGGCTTGTAGACACTCAAGTTAGTTTCCAATTTATTGTTTCTTTGTACTCAAGTCCTCCAAGATCACTTGAGTAACCTATGCTCATGAATCAAGCTTTTCTGCAAATTTCTTCCTATAAAACTGTATAACCTATTTTGTTCCTTCGGTATCCAATCTTACTTGGATCCACTTATGATTAGCTTGTAAGAATCATAATTCACATACTCTAGCAATACATTCAATTTGAAGAAATTGAGCATAATGAATTAAACATGACTTTATGCATTAAAGTAGAGATATTTTCTTTTGAAATAGACATGTATGCATAAAGAACTAAACTGCTGAGCGTTGCAATCCCTTTGCAAATAGGTTTACAAAATGAATTTTTCAAAGGATTTGAAAACATATTTCTAAGATCATTTGCAATGCTCATTCATAAGGTAACATGTATAAACCTCAATAAATATTAAAGATAACAATATAGGAGGTTTTACCATTTTGCACATTTACCTTAGGTGCTTGGAGGATTGCCTTTGCATACCCATTACATCTTTCTTTTGAGTTCTATTTTTGCGTATTTGGCTTTGGGGTTATGCAACACTCTCTCATATGATGTAGGTTTAGAGAAGATTTTTCTTTGTGTATGAGAGATCCTCCTCTTCTTGTTCTCCTCAAGATATTTGAATGGTACATTATGGTAGCCCTTCCTTGAGGTGGAACATACTTCTTTTGTCCATTGCTTCTCTTTGTGATTGTAGCTCCAGCAATGGATGCTCTGAGAGTTCCCTTTTGAGATGATATGAGCCTCTAAGTTGGTACATGAGAACCTCTTGGCTTATTCTTCATCTTCTTTATACCATTTTTATCACAATATGCTTAATGCTCATTTTTGACATAGGTATTTGTTTCTTTGAATGTTATAGCCAATATTTCTCTTGATTGATCATCAAAGCATATGTCCTCAAGCTTGATAGATTCTCCTTTCAGATTCTCCTTTTAGAATGTAGAGGAATGATCATGTATAGAGTAAGTCCTCCTGTCATAAGTTAAAAAAAATTCTTGCAAGGAGAATGGTGAGTGCAATCAAGTATTAACAATTTCCTTTCTATAAAATATATGCAAATTAAGATCAAGAAAAGAAAATGTATAAGTATCTCATCATCAAAACTAATCAATTGAGGGTAAATGCAAATGAGTATACTATAATGATTTTCTTCAAATAAAGGAGATAAGCTTTTTAAGACATAAAACACATGTGAATGTGAAGCTCCCCCTTAATGTATGCATGCTCTTAAAAATTATCATAAGAAATACAGTTAAAAACTTCTATAGATTTGAAAAACCATTGAAAACCTTGAGTGTGAAAGTTGGAGGAATTAGAGAGAAATCAAATTTTCAAATAATCATGCTATTCATGGATTTTAACAATTATACTATAATATCATTCGAGTAAAAAAAATTTAAATGACCTGAGCTTCAACTACTATAGGATGGTAGAATTAAAGAATGAATATGTATTTTAAAGCCCTTACTCATGGAATTCCACTTATGAAAGAATACAATACCTCACTCAAGTAATGTCGTAATTACTTGAGTTATGATCCTCTGTAGTCTATTGATGCATGTTTTGTTGATCTGTAATCTCTGTGGAATACTTAAGAGTTGAAACAACAAGATGAGCTTAGCGAAAGGCTTCATATTCATTTATCTTCTTAGCATGTGCCTTTTGTCAAGCACTATTTGGAAATTCTGGTTTGCTCATAGCTCCCCTATTTTGTCACCCATCATCTCAAGTAGAACTTTGAAGTTCTTGTTTACAGCTGCATCATCTTATCTATTTTACTGCATCTTATACCACAGATTCTGCTTCCTCTATTAGCCTTTGATCTTTGTATCCGAAAGCAAAGCATTTTGGTCAACTCCTGCAAAAGTATAAATATATGTTCTTTGGTACCCAACTTTTCTTGGGTCCACAATATTAGACATAATATCTCTTATACTCTTATACAATTAAATTATATGATAATTGAGCTAAGGGTATCAATAACCAAAATGATTAAAATATAATTTTACCCAATAAGTAAATTCATGCAATTGAATCATAAAGGGTAATGAACAAATGATATCAATTAAGAATGATGTTTTCCAATTATCAATGACAACTTGTAAATACACTTTAGGTTGAAAATATGCCATTGATAAGGTTTTCATGCAATCTATGTAAGTTGGATCAAAAGAGTAGAAAATTTATCTATAATGACCAACTTTTATGAAATAATAAATCATGAATGAAAATATGCAAATTGTTTCAAAATCTCAAATGTTCTTTTGAATCATGAATATGCATTATGACATTAAGATTTTGAATGCATGAAAACTCATTTATGAAATTTGTTAATAATCAATCATCATGCTCAAAATGGTGGAAGTCAATAGTTTAAGTGTATACATGTACCAAAACGCTTCTCTTTTTAAAGAACAATGAGTACAACATGTTAGACATTGAAGTTAAAATGTTTGAGAATTTTCAAGGGCAAAAGTCATATAAAGAATGAATTAGTCAAAAGTGGCTTAACTAGATAGACATATCTAAGCATAATGACTTTGCTATTGATCAAATGATAATCTTGCCGCTTAGAATTGTGTCAAGAAATATATGATTATTCATGGCAAGAATTTGAATACAAGGTTCTAGTTACTCAAAAATAAATGAATACAAATGTTGATGTAATTGAGTAACAAGATGAGTATAAGGATTTATAGATGATGAAGCACATACTCATTAGTCCAAATGACTAGAGTTCCAAAATATCATCCTAATATGTTATTCCACTATAATGATTAATGCATTCACATTTAATACATTAATGAACATTCATAATGCTTGGCATAACTTAAGCAAAAAGGGTTTATGCATTAGGAACAAGGCTCTTCAAGAAATCAATTCCTTTTTAGGATATAAACTTGAAATTCATATAGATGCTTAACTTATTAGACATGAGGTCTAACAGATTAGAAAATAAAGATTGAGGAGTTCAAGCTTAGGATAACATATTGAAGATCAATGATCAATATGTTAATGATTGGGAAATACTTTGGAAGCAATTATGACATTCAGTATACAAAAGTATTAACTTCCAATTTTGAAACCGATTTGAATGCAGTCAATATATGAATAATTTTCAAATCGTTTGTATGCACTTTTATAAAAACAATATGAATCAAAATGTATTCTTGAATTGTGTATTTCAAACCTAAATGAATAGAAGGATTATGCACAATTTCATTTTCAATTCATTTAGCAATCTAAAATATTTTGAAAACCATAAATGATGATTGCTAATGATATGTAAAAATGAGCAAGTATTTAGTACACAAATTGTTTTGGGAAGAATAATAGGTGTAACGATTAAGTTCTGGAAATTGATATAAAACACCCAACACTCGAGTTCTTCCCATAGAACTCGAGTTCATCCGTACTCAAGTTTAGCCCTCCAAACTCGAGTTTATATGGACTCGAGTTTGCCACTGCAAACTCGAGTTCTGCAGTTAAATTCTCATAATAACCCAATGTACCTGACTTGAGTATGACTTGTAGATACTCAAGTTAGTTTCCAATTTCTTGTTTCTTTGTACCCAAGTCCTCCAAGATCACTTGAGTAACCCATGCTAATGAATCAAGCTTTTCTGCAAATTTCTTTATGAACTTCTTATGAACTCGAGTCTTCACTTAGAGTTCATGTATTCTCTATTTGTTCCTGCTTTACTAATTGAAAAATTTCCTTTCTTCTTCCTACAAAAACATATATATCTTTTTCTTCTTTCGGTATCCATGTTTATTTGGATCCACTCATGGTTAGCTTGTAGGAATCATAATTCACATGCTCTAGGAATATAATCAAGTTGAATAAATTGAGCATAATGAATCAAATATGACTTTATGCATAAAAATAATTTATCTTGAAGTATGCTATGTGCATAAAGTGTTAAACAATTGAACATTGCAATCCCTTTGCAAATATGTTTACAAAAAGAATTTTTCAAAGGATTTGAAAACATATTTCTAAGATAGTTTGCAATGCTCATTCCTAAGGTAACTTGTATAAGCCTCAATAAATATTAAAGATAACAATGTAGGAGGTTTTACCATTTTGCACATTTACCTTAGGTGCTTGGAGGATTACCTTTGCATACACATTGCATCTTTCTTTGAAGCTTCTTTGTTTTTGCATATTTAGCTTTGGGATTAAGCAACACTCTCTCAAATGATATAGGCTTTGAGAATATTTGTGCACGAGAGATCCTCCTCTTCTTGTTCTCCTCAAGGTAGTTGATTGGTACATTATGGTAGCCCTTTCTTGAGGTAGAATGTACTTCTCTTTCTATTATCCATTGCTTCTTTTGTTTTGACAATGAGGTTATAGCAATGGCTTTTCCATGAGTTCTCTTTTTCGATGATATCACCTTCCTTATTGGTGTATGAGAAACTCTTAGCTTCATCTTCTCTGTACCGTTATGTCCATTTCTTTTTGGATTATCCTGCATACATAAAGTACTAGATGGACATTTTGGTACCCACATATACTTGGGTCCTTGATTGTTAGCATTCGAATATACATGTCCTTTTGGAACCCAAACATATTTATTTCTCACATTAAAATTTCTTCTAATATAGCATGTGTGAGAAACATGACCGCATTTACCACAATAATTGCAAATTATATGAAGATATACATTATGAGGTTTTTTGCAAGTATTGTGTTGTTTGAGGGATAACAATTTAAAATATCCAGTTTGCCTACAATCTTTCTTCACATATAAGTTTCCAGCATATTTGAGGACATTTTTGCTTTTCATAGTAGAATCAACAATTGGCGTAATAACAGTTTTATGTAAGATTTGAAAATCATTTTTACTAAGATCATAAGAAGAATTGGAACTTTTCACCTTAAGTTCATCTTGAGCTCCAAAGAGTGATTTCTCATGTCTGTCTGTAATAAGCTCTTTTTAGGAATCCTCATCTCCTTGTCTATCTATGTGGACTATATGGAAGTGTTGTATGATATCTCCATCTTCATCATCAACTTCCAATTGTTCATGCACCATAGATATGAAACTTGTAATTTCACATGAACTGTCAATACTTTCAACTTCAACATACTTGTTAGAGGTATATATAGAATCAAGAGTGTCCCATATATCTTTAGCATTAGAGCAAAATCTAATTTTCTCAAAATCATTTTCTGTCACAACACTATACAAAATCTTCATTGCTCTAATATTTAATGAAAACATTTTCTTTTCTTTATCTGTCCAATCCTTTCTTGGTTTATGATCAAAAGCATTTGTAAAAACATTCCACATATCAAAATCAAATGCTTTTTATAAAACTAGTCATTCTAGCTTTCTAGAACCAAAAATCAATATCTTTCAAAAGAGGTGGAACAGTATAATCAAGACCTTCTGGAAGCATAAAATACCCAAAGTCAGCCATAATAACTCTTGAGACGATTAAGTCCTTTAAACAAGAGCCCAAGCTCTGATACCAAATGTTAGAACTGGCTGACACCCAAGAGGGGGTGAATTGGGTGTACGATAATAAAGTATGATCTTTTAAAATCTTTTCACACCTTATCAAATTAATAAATATGGAAGTATAAAATCATAAGCAGTTATGTAAATCTTATATGCTGGAAATGTAAAAGCTTAGGGAAGAGAATATGCAAACTGTGATTTATCCTGGTTCGGTCCAATCCACGATGACCTACGTCCAGTCCCCAGGCTCCTCCTGAGATTTCTAATCTACTATCTTCTTGTTTAATCGGGCACAAGAAAAGCCGCTACAACACACAAGTTTAACCGAACACATGTGTAGCCTACTACGGAGTTACTCTCCCTCATACACTGTAAGGTTCACTCCCCCTTATGACAAGTCTTACAAGCAGAGCAATCCTGAAGACCTTTCTCTCCTGCTTACCCGTGTAAGTCTTACGAGCAGAAAGTCTAACCGGTAATTCTCTCTATAGCTTCCCTCGTAAGGAAATCAACCCTCTCAAGATCTCTCTACCTTGAGATCAATACAGAAGTATATATGCAGTGTTTATAGACTCTCTCAAAGAGTAGATGAAATACTTACTGAAGTACAATACAAATATTCACTCTCTCAAATATACATGATATTGAAGACACAAAGAAGAGCAGAGAGTGGGCGGAGGTAGAAGACTTGGGATATCAACATGTTTCTGTTTTCATTCTTCTGTACGTTGCAGGTCTCTGTTTGAATTCTCTCCTATTTATAGCTGAGTCATAAAAGAAGATTATCTGTTAGAGTCCACCGCTTCATTTGATCGTTAAGTGCATTTGTATATTTTCCCGTTGATCGTCCTTGACATATGCTTCAACGTTTCTTACAGTTTACCGATCTGACAGATGCTTCAGTGTTCCTTTCTGTCTGCACTTTCGTTGAACCATTTGCTCAATATTGCTGCTTCTCATGATTTGTTGTCATTGAATATTGGTCTGTTGTTTCCTATTTCACCGATAGTGCATGACAACTGTAAAGCACTAAGAGAGAGCCGTTACGGTCGAATGCTCCTCTTTCTGAAGTAGCTTTTCCTCATTCTTCACTTCACTGTTCTTTCTGTAATAATATATCAAATACTAACACAATGAAGCATTAGTCATAAATGTGTTGAATCATTGGCCAAAGACTGGATTTATGCTCTCTAGGTCTCAGCCTTTGAGTGACGATGAATGCCGTGAGTCACCACCTAACTTGAAGATTCAACCCAAACATTTGATCTCCTGTTTCACACTTGAAATACATGTTAAATGAAAGTATAGTAATAAGTGTAACCATAATGATTAGATAGCGTTTAAGCATATTTGTATTGATCACATAAATTCACTTTGCTTCTGCGTTTGGCAAACTCGAGTGCTCCATACCAAACTCGAGTGCACAGTGGAACTTTAATATCTCCAAACGGCTTCTGTCAGAAACTCATGAGAGTGCAAAACTGAAACTCCAGTGTTGATATTCCCAGGACTCGAGTGTGATCTTCAGGACTCGAGTGCATCATGGCAATCCGACATTTCATGCTTCTTTGGAATAAACTCTCTTGTCAATACTCGCATGACTCAAGCGTCATTTGATTCCAAACTCGAGTGTATATTGAGAAACTCAAGTGTACCAATTGATCTTCTCACCATACGAGTCTCAGGTACAAACTCTCTTCCCATAACTCCCTGAACTCGAGTGTAGAGGTCAACAAGAACTCGAGTGCGTTGATGAGAACTTGAGTGCTTTGTATATACTCTAGTGTTTCATATATCTGATTCATCTGAGCTCTTTTGATGTTGTTTCTGGTGTCAAAATGACGCATTGGGAGTCTAGTTTTATATGCCACTGGTTTCATCTCAAACGGAGCTGTGGTTTGGGAGATATGATTGAATTACTAAAGCTCGCTCAAACTGAACGTAAAACAGGGACGAACAAAGTATATTTTTCTTTACCGTGAACTCAAGTCCTACATCCCAAACTCGAGTTTAGACCCATTTTTGCAGTTCTGAATAGTACCAAACTCAAGTCATCCATATCCAACTCGAGTGCATAACTTGGGAATCATCCAGAAGTCATTTCTACTAAGAACTCGCATGAAGAACTCCTTGAACTCGAGTGCTACAGTGCCTATAACTCGAGTTCCACTATTCAAACTCGAGTGATACAGTGCCTCGAATGCTACAGGTCTGGTTGCTACAGTATCTGACCGCTACAACGCCTTTGCTACAATACATATTGCTACAGTGACAAACAGTGTATTTGCTACAATACTTTAAATTCCCTTCCGAGCATAGAAACATATGATATTTCTCCTAGGAGCTTGAATCTTGATATTCCATTAATTATTATAAATTCTTCTTTCTCCAATCTCTTTCTTGCATTGCTTGATTAATCTATAAGATATGCAACATTAAATATAGTAGTTAGTCAATATTGGAGATTAATACATTATACAAACTTTTTGCTCTTAATATCTTATATCTATATTTGACATCATCAAAACTAATCATATCTAACATTTGCCACCAGTGAAATTCTCGGTGTGGCAGTGGTGATTGTGTGACATTTTGCTATAGGTAAATGATGGTGAAAAATGATAAAAATTTCCATAGTGAAAGTAGACTTATCATTATTTAATTTAATAGGTCATATAAGTCATTTGGAGATGTACATAAAGAGAAATGAATTTTTGAAGTTAGCCCAGTGAAATTAACTATTTTCTGAGGCAGCATCCAATGATTAAAATTATGGGAAGTGTTTGCTTTCAATTGGCCAAAGTTTATATTTTTTCTTAAAACTAGACTCAATAAAGGTCGCATAGCCTTTGGAATCACTCCAATTGGATATCTACACAATTAGATATGAATTTTCAAAATTTGATGAAAATTCTGCCAAGTTTAGCATATTGTGCGAAAATGGGATTTTTGGACCAATGGGAGCTTGACACATGGCAAACTGATTGGTTAATTGCATTTAACCATTATTTCATCAGCTTCTTCATTATTTTCCAGCATCCAAAATCAGAAACAAGAGAGAGAGGAAAGCTAATCAGAAAAATGGAGAGAGGAAGAGAGAGAAACTTCAAGCAGCCAAAACACTGGCGAATCGGCGTCTTCTCTCAAAGTACCCTTCATGAAACTTCTTCTATTCATCATGAGCTTCATTTATATGGTTTTAGATTCTCTTTTGGAGGTGTTTGGTGCCATCTCACTGGCCGGAGTGTTGTCGGAATTCCAAACTGTCTGCGGAAATGTGTAGAGGTAAGCGTAAGCTTCCTTTTGAACCGATTGGTTTGTTGTTTGGATGAGTATAGAGGGATTTGGGTACTTTTGATGTCTTGTTTTAAAATATTTTTTTAATTGCTAAACAATATCATACGGATGTCTAAATAGCTAATCATTTGATTAGAAGTAGAAAGGAAGAGATTAAGCCAAAGAAAACAAGAAACCGACAAACTCTTCTCGAGAACTTTGATTTTTCTGTGCTGTGTTGTCGTGGAAGAGGAGTTGAAATTTGATGATTTTGATGCTTCTATGTTCTTTAGGAGGAAAAATTGTGTAGGTATACAAGTGATCATGATTTTTGGATTCTTGTATATGAATTTGGAAATTTATGAAGTTTGGGGATTCATGTTGATAATCTGCCCTGTCTGGAACAGTGTTCTTGTGCATGATATTTGAGGATCCAAACCTTATCCAAAAATTCTTAAAATTTCCATAACTAAATTTGAGACATAGAGCTTTAATTTTATAGGTATTTTGTAATTTTGTTGACAAGTATGTTGGGATATATGAATTGTTGAAGTTTGGCCCTGTTTTCTGGAAACAAATCTAGAACAGTGATGTTTTCCGAAATTCTTGGAAATTTTTGATTGTGTTGGCAAAAATTGAATATTTTTATGTGAAATTATACTGAAATAATTTTCCATATAATTTGGAAACACTCAATTTGGAGTTTTCTAGAATTAATGGTGAATTTTTAAAGTTTGGCCTTGTTTCTAAAACCAAATCTGAAATAGTTGATGTTTGGAAAATTTATGGGGATGTTTTTTGGTATTTTCCAGAAAATGATATTTTTCTGTGAAATTATACTTAAAGAGGATCAAATGGAGCTTTGAACCACCTCAATTAGAGTTCTATAGAATTAATTATGATTTTTCAAATTTAAGTGAAAAATCTGTCAACTTTATGTCTTATGTAAATTTAAGACTTAATGGCACAAATGTAATTGGTATGAACTCCAAGGGTGAAAGTAAGCCTTTAGGGCTAATATGGCCCATTGGGCATTTACTTTTCATGGCCCTAATGATATCATTACTTATCTAGGTCCATAAAGCGACGTTGGAAGATCAAAGGACAAGAAGAGAAGGACATAAAGTCCAAGAGGTAGTGAACTTACCTTGCCTGCATGTATATGATATGTATATTTGTGCATTGTGTTTATGTGACTGATTTGCCTAATTATGTTAAAGATGTTTGTTGATTGAAGCTCTGTGATGTTTATATGATGGCCATGAATATGTATAACATTGAGTATGTAGATGTCATTATTGGCATGATTTTATGAATGGCAAGTATGTCATGCATTAACTATATATATTACATGCATTGTGATATTATTTACTACTGAGATTCCTTCGAATCTCACTCTCCCCAAACCAACCATTTATACAAGTAAAGAATGAGGGGAAATGCGCAAAGGGGTATTGAGAGGAAGAATGGAAGATTGACATAGCAAGGCACTCTGTTGTAATCGATTTAGGGATTTGATTGCTGTATGTGACTATACATTGTATGTATGTAAATAAACACATGAAGTTAAGCAAAGAGGAGCTCTAGTTAAATTAAAGGTAAGACGCTCGCATATTTTCTGATATAACCCAGTGAGTTTTGATGATGTGGTGAAAGTTGTAGAAATGTTGAAAAGTTTTTGTTTACCTCTGAAAAACCCTCTTAACCCTAGGTTTAACTCCTAAGTTGGGATTGGGGATTTGTGAACATTTTCAAGAATTGAGTAATCTCAGGCTCGAATCCTGGTCTCACGAACGATTTCCCTACTCATTTGAACTCATCTAAGGCTATTGAAAATAAGGTGTCACAACCTTAGTCGATCCACCTGAAGGTATAAATACCATTTATGCAAGTGGGTTTTCAAGGAGAAAACTGATATAGATAGCAAAGTAAATGTCTTTAAGGCACGATTGGTTGTAAAAGGATTTACTGAAACTCATGGTATAGACTATAATGAAACATTTTCCCCAGTTGTAATGGCTAAATCAATCAGAATCCTTGTCATTACAGTATATTATGACTATGAAATATGGAAGGTAGACGTCAAAATAACTTTCCTTAATGGAAAGCTCCTTGAGGATGTGTACATGACACAACCTGAAGGTTTTGTACGTCCAGATGACTCTGATAAGGTATGCAAGCTTCAAAGATCCATTTATGGATTGAAGCAGGCATCTTATAGCTAGAAACATTGTTTTGATAAAGCTGTTAAAGAGTTTGAATTCATTCAAATCATCGATGAACCTTGTGTTTACAAGAAGGTTAGCAGGAGCATAGTTTTATTTCTAGGGCTTTATGTAGATGACATCCTACTCATTAGGAATGACATTCCTACCTTGCAGAGTGTCAAGTCTTGGTTAGGGAAGTCTTTGTTGATGAAAGACTTAGGCGAAGCCACTTACATCTTAGAGATTATGATCTATCGAGATAGATATGAGAGCCTAATAGGCCTAAGTCAGAGCACGTATATAGACAATATACTGCATAGGTTTAGTATGCATGATTCAAAAAGGGGTTACATGCCCATGTCTCATGGCATCCATATTTACAAGGATATGTGTTCTAATACACCTTATCAGCGAGATCGCATGAGCAAGGTTCCATATACCTCAACCATTGGATCCATCATGTATAACATGTTATGTACTCGACCGGATATCTCATTTTCCTTAAGTATGACCAGCAGCTACCAACAAGATCCTAGTGAGGGTCATTGGACTGTTGTCAAGAATATCCTAAAGTACCTGAGACAGACTGAGGACTTATTCTTGGTATATAGTGGATTGGATGATAAGCTTTATGTAACTAGTTACAGAGATGCAAGTTTCCTAACTGACCAAGATATCTTAGATCGCAATCTATATATATATTCATTTTAAATAGTGGTATAGTAAGCTGGAAGAGCTATAAGCAGAGTACTATAGCAGATTATGTGACAAAAGTTCAGTACATAGCAACATCATATGCAACTAAGGAAAGCCATTTGGACCAGAGAGTCTATTACTGAAATAGGGGTGGTGCCTACCATCTCATATCTAATAGATTTATTCTGTGACAATTGCACAGACCTAGGAGCCTAGGTCACATCAAATGACAAAGGATATACTAGAGCGATTTCATTTTATCAGAGAAATCAATGATAGAAGTGATATAAAAATATGCAAAGTATCAGGAGAAGACAATGTTGATGATTTTCTTACTAAGCCGCTTGCACAGGAAAAACATGAGCATTGTGTTAGGACAATGTGAATTAGGAAATTAATGATTGTACCTAGTGCAAGTGGGAGGATATTGAAAATTGTGCTCTAGGGGCCAATCATTGTACTTTAAACATTATTATTCAATGAATTTCTCCATTTAGTTATCACATTATATGCATGTTTACTGTGATAACTGTATCCTTGGATAAATCATAATAATTTTCCTAAATGTCCTTAGTCGGTCATCTATGTGGGAGTAAAGATGAAATAAGACCAGTATGACTTTGATAGGTATGAGATATGAATCAAAGTCTTAAGCACTTGTAGGAGTACAAGGTGCTGGATTGACCCTCTATGAGAAAGCTGCATGGATCAAGTCATAAGCTTATCTCATATATAACCACATCACTATACCCTTTGACCTGAGATCATCATGGATTCCTACATGACAGTCGCTAAGCTTTGACCTAGTCAAAAGTTGCTTTTGACCGGGTGATAATAAATGTTACAATCGGGTTTAGTGGTTTTCATGCAAGGAAATGCGAATGGTCAATATATAATTTATCCCTCACATTAGTAGAGATATATTACTGGGCCCCTCAATGAGTGAGTCTGAGAAATGTATGGCCATACTACGATGGAAAGGAGTTTCAATTTCTATAGTCAGATTACACAGGGATCGAGAAAGTAATGGTCAAGAAAAGGATGATGACATTATCCATGCCTCATCCTTGGCCAAAGTAGCATGTGACAAAAGGGGCATATGGTTGTATGACAGGTTGTATCATATTATCGATCCTCATATGAATTGGATAGTCGTAATGTCTTGCTAGAGGCCGCTTGCGACTTGTGGGTTAGTACAGTTATTGGCCCACTGTCAACTTCGTATGGGCCTATAGGTCGCACACAAGAATAGCCCAACATGAGCTATAATGTTCAGATTCATTGAATCTAAGATACGTCTAAGATTCAATGAATACAATGTTTAATCTAGGGTGGACGAATTTTACACACACAAACATGTGTGTGTGTGAATATTTACTTGGTATATATATGGAAAAGAAAATTAATAATGTACATATATGTATTTTTGAAATACATACATACATACATACATAGATATATATAGTGTGTGTGAATATTTACTTGATATATATGGAAAAGAAAATTAATAATGTACATATATGTATTTTTGAAATACATACATACATATATATATATATGTTATTTGATAATATATATTATATTGCGTATATATATAGATATTATATGATAATATCTCAGATTTAATTTATAAAGATAAATTAAATCTAATTCCATTGGCTCTTTATTCTAATTAAATAAATAGGTTAAATTAAAAATGTTTGACGTATTTAATTAAACCAGATTTATTTAATTAGCTTATCAAAACAATTAAGTATTAATTGATATAATAAGGATTTTCAAAATTAATTAAGATTAATTTTAAAAATCTAATATCCATCATAAAAGAGATAACTTGACTAGTTATAAAAGGTGAGAGTTAGGATTTTCTACAGATGAAAAAATAAAGAGCCGCAAAAGAACCCTAGAGGGGTATTCGAAGCACTAGCACACTACAGGTGTTAAGTCCTATTCGTGTGGATATTAGTAGAGAGAGCTGATCTGAGTAGTTGGCTCCTCAATATCGAAAAAGGAAAAACTCAAAAGGTATTATTCTTTCTAACTCAATTTAAATGGCGTTGATAAATCTGTAATTGGGATTGGTAAACTTTTGCAATTTTAAATTTTTAATTCTTCTGTTGTGTGCCTATTAATCCCAACAGTATCTTGTCCTGACAATCGTTAGAGTCGTAATCTATGAGGCTCTGTTGGGGTGGATAGGTCTTTGAGGGATTGGATTTTGGAGAATGACATGATTGATATTAGATTTAGTGGTCCGTGATTTACATGGGGGAGAGGAGCAAGTCATAGTAGGATTGATAGAGCACTAGTAAATAATTGCTGGCACAGTGATTTTTCTCATGCTTTAGTGGTTCACTTGCCCAAATGTAAATCCGATCATTGCCCAATATTACTTAATACTGAGAGTTTAGGTCATTGAGAGAAAAGGAAGTGTCCTTTTAGATTTTTTGCACCTTGGGTCATGCATGAGGATTTTCCGTAATTTGTTAAATCCAATTGGAAGGTGGAGGGAAATTGGTATGATTCCATTAGTAAATTCACAGAAAGTTTGAAGAGGTGGAACAAGGACATTTTTGGTAGGAAAAGTTATATCGTAGGTTAGATGGCATTACAGTAAAGATTGCTGCTATGGGACCATCAAAGAGTTTAGAAAAACTAAGAAGTGATTTATGGTATGGATTACAGAAAGTTTTCGCTTGGGAGGAGGTTATGTGGGTGCAATACTCACGTATAACATGGTATGAGCAGGGGGACCGTAGTACACGATTTTTTCATTCTATAGCCAATGGGCGGGGGCGTCAAAACAAAATTGAGGCACTAAGACTTGAGTCTGGTGATTGGTCCTATGATGTAATTGAAATCATGAGGATGGGGAGTAAGTTCTTTAAAGATCTTTATACTGAGGAAATTTCATCATTAGGTTCACTTATTTTTTGGCGTTCATACCTAGATATCGATAGTGTCCATTTGGAGATGCTGGGACGACAAGTTGATGGTCGTGAAATAAAGTGTGCCTTGTTTGATATGGGCCACTAAAAGAGCCTGGTCCAGATGGCCTTAACTCTCTTTTCTACTAGAGTTAATGGGATACAGTAGGAGCATCTATGATTGCTTTGGTTAAACGAGTGTTTAATGATCCACAATAGGTGAGCAATATTAATGATACTCAAATTGTTCTCATACCAACAATTGATTTCCCCCAAACAATTCGTGATTTTCAACCCATTAGCTTATGCAATGTGATCTATAATGTAGTTATAAAGGTCATCTCAAATTGTCTCAAACCAATTATGCCTATAGTGGTGGCACTAAATCAGTGTAGTTTTGTGAAAGGGTGTCGAAGTATAGATAATATTATCTTGGTTCAAGAGATCATTCATTCAATAAAGAACCTTAAGAAGAAAGAAGGTTATATGGCTATTAAAATTGATTTAGAAAAGGCTTATGATCGTGTTCATTCAAGTTTCATGTATGAGTGTTTAAAGGAACTTAATATTCTAGATTATCTTCTTCAAGTGATTTGGTATTGTGTTTCTAAATTCAATTGCTTTGGAATGGTTCTACATCTAATACTTTTTGTCCTTGTCGTAAAGTGAAACAAGGGGGCCCTATTTCACCCTGCCTCTTTGTTCTTATCATTGAAAGATTGGGCCATTTAATTCAAACTGCAGTAGAGGATTAAGATTTGCATCCGTTTAGGCTATCTAAAAAAGGTACTGCTATCTCTCATGTTTTCTTTGCTGATAACCTTATTTTACTTACAAATGTAGATATGGAACAGGTAGGTGTGGTGAAGGCCATTTTAGATGACTTTTGCAAAGTTTCTGGGCAGAAAATAAATGCTAGGAAATCAAGAATTTATTTCTCAAAGAATGTCAATCACAACAGAGACAAGGAAATTAGTGATTTTCTGAATTTTGTTCCAACATCAAATCTAGGGAAATATCTTGGTATGTCTATCTTGCATGAGCGTGTCTCGAAATCTTAATATAACTTTATTCTAGATAAGATGGATGTCCGTTTGTCAAGTTGGAAGTCAAATATGCTTTCTTTGGCTGCTAGACATACTCTGGTGTCGTCGTGGCTTCCACTTTATCCTCTTATGCAATGCAGACACAGCCATTACTGATAGAAACCTGTAATGAAATTGATAAACATTGTCAGAGTTTCCTTTAGGGGAGTACTTCTTCCCGTAAACCACATCTAGTATCCTGGGATACAATATGTAATCGAAAGGAGGATGGTGGCTTAGGTCTTCGGCAAGCATGCTACCAGAATTGGGCTTTCATGACTAAACTAGGTTAGGCATTGATTAATAAATGAGCACTGCTTTGGGTGAAGCTCCTTCATGAGAAATATAAAGCAGGTAATGACATTCTACCAAAGGTTGAGAAATGACGATCAGAGTCATCTACTTGGTGAGGAATTCGTAATTGTTGGGAGATGGTTAAGGAGAGTGTCTCATGGCGTGTGACAAATGGTTTGAGTATGCCCTTTTGGAAAGTTGTATGGGTCCCGCATTTAGACAAATTGGAGAGCTTAACTTTATGTGATCTTCAAGTAGAGGTTACAGAATTGAAAGTAGCTGATTGCATCACTTTCTCGAAGGAGTGGGATTGGCAGAAATTCCAGCAATATTTACCTCCATATGTTCTTGAATCCATTTGACATGTCCGAATTAACTTGTCTAATGGAAATTATTTTTCTGTATGGCACTGGTCATCTGATAGCTCTTTCTCGTTAAGAACTGCGTATAAATATATAGTCGGTTCATCCCAATTGTATGCTCGTTGTCGGTGGAGACTCCTTTGGAAGCTGAAGGTTCCTCAACGCTATCGATTATTTCTTTGGCTTTGCTATCATGGCAGATTATTTACTAACAAGGTAAGGTTTCAACATGGGATACATTCCACAGGAATTTGTGAGATTTGTAAGAAGGATAGTGAAACAATTCTTCATGTCCTCAGAGATTGTCCCAAAACGCATGCACTTTAAAGGCGTTTCATACCAAGTGATTGGCCTAATTTCTTCTTTGAGGTAAATGACCGAAATGAATGGCTTAATTGGTGCTTAGAGAGATGTGACATGATGCATGGATATGAGTTCAGGTTATGGTTCACAGTATTATGCAGACATTTTTTGTTGGCTTGTAATGATATAATAAGAGCTAGAATGAGGATGCAATAATTGCTTAGTCTTGTGCTTGTTTATCTTGGGGATACCTGAGTCTATCTAAGTCAAAGAATTCACATCCACCTAACATTGTTTGGCTGCCAGCACCGCCAAATATGGTGAAAATCAATGTTGACGGGTCTCGAAGGGAGTCATCTGGGTTGTGCTTTTGTGGGAGACTTTTGTGGGATCATGATGGTGAGTTTCTTCAAGGTTTTATGTATCGAGTTGGAAGAGGATCCACTATTACAGCTGAGGCATAGGGAATTATTTGGGTCCTCAAGCTTGCATGGGATAGGTGCATATGTCATGTCATTGTGGAGAGTGATTGTGTTGAGGTGCTTCAACTAATCCAATCATGTGTTTCTTTGGAGCGTCCGGATTACAGTATGCTTACTGAGATCCAACAGGTGCTGGATAGAGAATGGGATGTGGAGTTGGTACAGTGTGATCGGAAGGCTAATTCAGTGGCGAATGCAATGGCTAATGAAGCTGGGAATATGGAAGTCGATCTGCTAATTGTGGATACACCTTTAGATCATATTAGGAATTTCCAATTGGTGGACAATAAGCGTTGGTATTCGCATGAGAACACGGTGATCTAGTACCTGAGTTTTCTCTCTTACTATAAAAAAACAAAAAAAGGAAAAGTTGGTGGTTAATAACACATCATTTTGTGTCAGCTCATCTGACTATAACTTTGCCATGAATTGTCAATTTCGGGGAACATTGGCACTTAGCTGATCCAAGTTAGGAGTGGATAATAAGAATGGCTCTTTTTAGTTTTATTTTTATCTTGTTTTTGTGATTTTTAATTTTTTTTAATAGACAAAAGTTAGGTAATTAGATTTTAAACGTTCAGAGTAGGCTTCATAGCTTAAAGAGCTCTTTACTTGTAGATTACCCCCAATGAAACTTTACCTTAGAAATGATATTGAGCACAGGATATAATATCTTAACCAATTAGACCAACTTTTATTAGCAGTCCTTATCTTTTCCATTCTAACAAATTTGTTAATTGGTCATAACTTTATTAGCCATTTGATTAGGGGAAATTCTTAAAGAGTATGATGAAATTAAGAAGTGGGAAATCTTTTTTAGCTCGGTTCTATCCTTGCCCATCCTATTCAGGCTTTGTGCTAAAATAGGTTGTAATATATAAAGCAGCCATGCCTATCTTGAGGTGGGTAGTGGTCAAGTGTTCAGGCCTTCCATCTTTGCCCATAAACAGCCCTAATTTTTTTTTACTAAACCCATGTCAATGTTGCTAAACAATTTTCTTGATTACTCTTTCAAGACAATAACCCCACAATAGTTACATACATTTGTTATTTTTGTTTATACTTTCAGTCCCATCTATCAAACTCTTGGGAATGACTTAGAACCAATGGATCTAGTTCTTTAATGTAACAGCTTCAATAACAGACATTTTCAGGTTTGAGGATTGACTACTCTGTCTTTCATAAGCCCTAATCCAAACAAAAAAGTGATTCGAACCAAAGGACTTATCCCATATAGATGATGCGAGATGTCATGGACAAGGAGATGTGAAAAGTAGTGATTTTTTAATGACATGTGAATTTTATTGTAATGTTAGCTTCTGTAGGACATTATTTGATGTATGAATCCAATCAGCCATTTTGCTTTCGCAGTCACAGAGCTGTCAATTTCACACGGACACTCTAAAGGGATCATGTTTTTAACCCCTCCTTTCTGATAAGGGGAAAAAATATGACGGGCAGAGCCTTTTCGATTTTGTCAAATTAGAGGAGCTTTTCGGTAGGGTCAAAGGAACCATGGGTTTACATTTGATTATTGCATATGGTTGTAGTTGTTGAAGGTTATTGTTTTTTTGGGAAAGGTGGGGTCTGAGTTGAGCTTGAATAGTTAAAATCGTGTTTTCATATTTTCAAGCTTGTTTGGTTTGTAGTAGATGAAAAAGAAAAAAGGGAAAAAATGACCCTGACAAATATTTTAGAAGTCAGACTCTACGTCAAATCATAGAAGCTAGTGAGTCTTGAATTCTTAGGATTTAACTGGATATACTTGCGGTCAAACTGATACTTAAATAATTAAATGAAAATTTAACAAAATATAATTATATGAATATATAATAAACACATAAATATATAAAAATAAATTCATAATAAGTGTAATTGTGAATGTAATAACAACCCAACATATAAAAGGTTTTAGTGAAATAATCGTTTGAAATGAATATTCCTCTTATTAACTTGGTTGGGGGGAGAATTAGTTAATATAAATGAAATTATGTCAAAGTATGTGAATAATATTGGTGAATGGGACAGAAATAAGACGCATCACTGGTTTCCTACACATACATTGTTGATCAAATTACTTGTATACACCCACCCAGTAAGGAGAGAGGAGAAGATAAATTTTGGTAGAAATCGGCTAATGATAGAACATTTTTTTGTTAAAAGTTTATATCATTTTCTTCTTGCAATTACAAAACACTATGACAATAGCATTTGGAAACATATATGGAGATGGATTGTTCCACAGAAGATTAAATAATTTTGTGGTTATTCTCCCATAAGAGCACATATTGCTCAACTCAGACAGAGTAGAGGAATCAGCACTAGGACAGCTTGCTTGTACGCATGTGAAGCGGAAGAGAACTCTATGCACCTTCTAAGAGACTACACCTATGCAATTGATTGATGGAAATATATAGTATCCCCAGAAAAATGGAATACCCTTTCATCTTTGTTGGGAGCTATATGGATTAAATGGAATTTGTAATATGAAGCAAGCATGGTGCACGCCAAGAAAGTCCCATGGGCGAATCTATTTGGATACATCTGTTGGGATATTTGGGGATCAAGATGTAATAGACTGTTTGGAGGGCAAGTTGAAGCACATGGGATGCTGGGGAAGATTTTATGAAGCTTGAAGTGGATGGATCTGTGCTGCGGGAATTTGAGATCAGCAGGACAAATGGATATGTGGCTTAAGTAGCAAGTTCACATCAGTTCCACTAACCATTGCAGAGCTAATAGGTGTAATATTTGAACTTAATTTATGTTGGGTTAGAGGTTATAGGAAATTTTTCCTTTTCTCGGATTGCTTGGACGCCATAAACCTGATCACTCATGGTTATGATAGTAGCCATCCTTGTAGAGATATTGTTGATGAAGCTAGGTCACTTGTTTATAAAGATTGACATGTTGTATTCAGATATCTCTATAGGGAAAACAATAGTTTTGCTTATTATTTTGCTAAGCTCTCTCATGGACTATAATAGGAAATTTTTATATCTTTGATCAACAACCATCTCCTGGTCAAGAGGTTGATGAGGGATCTTAGGTATGTTGCTCCTTATTGTATTACTCTATGATGAGACAATAGACTCCGTATTTATTCAAGAATTATTTTGCGCATTTTTGAGATCGTAAATTTCTTTTTTATTTTCTTATAGGTTTTAAATTTTTTTTAGCCTTTTTCTTTTGCCTGCTTCATAACCTGCTAGCTATCTATAAGGGGTTAAGGTGCAAATCTACCTTAGAAGTATTCAAAAAATCTCAATGTTGTCCTAGAAGTTTTTTGGCCTCAATGTCACCCTGAAAGTCTATGATTAATTTAATTACTTAGTAAAGATCACTTCTCTTTTTATTTCCTCCTTTAAAGATAGAACTTATCAATTTAAACCCCCAGCATAACTCACCCTAGTGTAATTTCTGTCTATAAATTAGCCTTTTTTTCCTCCCATAGGAAGGTTCAAACCCTGGACCTCTATCCATACTCTACTACATTCTTACCATCTAAGCTAACTTCATGTGAGAAATGACATATTTTAGACACAATTGACGGTAAACATGCTTATCATAGAAAAATAAAAATAAAAAAGAAAATGAGATAGCATCCTATGTTGGCTCATCCATCTAATCCATTGACGCTAAGGCTAATTCAAGTTAGGAGCTAATATCGATAATGGCTTTTTTTTTTTTATGATTAGGTGAGTTGGGTTCTAGATTTTCACCAAGATTAGAGTAAGCTTCACAACTTAGAGAGCTCTTGTAGAGTTATTGACATATTACTCACTAATGAGGTCTTCATATTAGGAAAGAGATTGAACACATGATAAGAGTAATATCTTTACCAATTAGACAAACTTTTATTTGCAGCTTTTATCATTTCCATTGTAACAAGTTTGTTAATTGGTCATAAATTTGTGAGGAGAATGATCAAATTAAAAAGAGAGGAATCTAGTTTAGCTCAGATCTATTCCTGCCCATCCTATTTCAGACTTCAGGCTAAAACAGACTTATGGGCTACAAGATGCAAAAGCAGCCATTTTTGCATGAAGAGCCCTAACTCTTTTGACTATATTGCTAAATAATCACTTAAACAATTCAATGTTGTCTGGAACTTGAAATGTTAAAGTGATGTTAATTCCTCTTTCTAGAGATAATAACCCCATAATAGTTAGATGCATTTGTTATTCTATATGTTTCTGCTTTTGCTTTGATTTAGTTTTTAAATGTAACAACTTCAATAACACTAATTTTGGGTATGAGGATTGTAATATCCCAAATTTTGGGACTAAAGGCTAGAGAATAAGCCTGAATAAAGTAGACTACCAAGCCCATATTAGTAAGAGTCTCAAGAATGATGAGATATAGAAAGACTCTCAGGGACTTATGATTTGGTCTTACCGGGAAAATGGCTTAGTATTTGGAGGCAGTATGATTAGAATGTTGGTGCAGATGTGTATAAAACACATATACGGTGTCATTAGGTTGATAGAAAGACACCACCCAACTATGTCATGAGGTAAGGGACCGATTAGTTGGTCAGAATCAGCCGATACAGGTGTGCACATGCCATTTTCAGGGCATATATGAGTACCCTGCGTTTTTGAAGTGGACATCGGTATGTGGCAGCATGTGGGGCCTACATACATAATCTGACTTGGTGTCATTTGATGGGCTTTGGTATGAGTGTCGCAATCCCGAGTAAGCCTCGAGTAAAGCTGAGCAGACACCGATAAAGTAACTTTAATAAAGTAATGATGTCTCATAATGACTAGCTTCTGTGTTGGCTTCTTGAGAAAGTGACACATGACACTTAATCATGACAAAGGACAAGCCACTTTTTTGTTGGAAGATTGAGGAGGTCACAACTGTCCCTCGTCATTACCATCACCTTTATGCTTTTATGTTGGCACCTCCGGAGCTCGCCACCTAGCACTGAAGTTCAGGGAATCCTCCGGTATCCAGTTCGGTCACGTACTTGACTTCTCGAACACCGAACCCAGGAGTCCAGGGAAATTGTCAAGACTCTCCCTTTCCCTGACAATATGGTGCCACGTAAGAGTGAGAAAAGAGGTGGAACCCATTTTATTAAAAGAAGTGACACATATAACCAAATCATTGGTTTATCGGACACGTGGCACACGCTTTCCCAAGACTCCTCCTTAGCCATTTATTCCGTCAAATGGCTCAAAAGTAAAGGGAAATCAGATTAAGAATGAAAGAACATGGAAGAAGGGAGAGAGGTGAGTGAATAGTATTTTCCAAAAATTTCAATCGGCCAAAACACTACCGAATCGACGTTTTCTCTCAAAACACCCTTCACAAACATTATTTTACTCATCCCAATCTTCATTTCTACCGTTTCAAATTTCGATTTGGAGGTGTTTTGTGCCGTCTCGCCAACCAGAGTACTGCTGAAATTCCAAACCAACTGCGGAAACACGTAGAGGTAAGTGTAAGCTTCCTTTTGAACCGATTGGTTTGTTGTTTGGATGAGTTTTTGTAAGGGTGTGATACTGTTCATTTTCTTCCAAGGGGTGTTTTTGAGGTTTAATCATGGTTTAATCATGTATTTATGGTTAGATTATGATTAATGATGAGATTGGACCAAGTTGTTGGACAAAACTCTATTTTGGGTAATTTTGGTTGATTGGTGGTTCTGTTTGGTCAGAGGGGAAGGGGCTGAAACTTTGGGATTTTGATGATTTTTATCATCCCATTGTGTTTTATACAAAAATTTGTGTGGTAATAGCCTTGATTATGAATTTTAAATCTTTTGGAGAGAAGTTGTAACTTTGTGAATTTCTGCCCTGTTAAGGTTCCTGTGTGGCAGTCATCTTGTGTGGTGTTTTTGAGTGAATAAATGATTTCCAAATAATGTGAAACTTTCTAGTATGAAATTAGATTTATCAAGATTTAATTTGATAGTTCATAATGGTCAATTGGATTTTTGTGGTGGAAGTTCTACATTTTTAAAATTTGGTAATGTAAAACTGGGCGATTCTGGAGTAGTGTCCAATAAAATGGAACTCTATACCTATATGTGTACATATAGCTTATGAATATATTTTTCCATTCAATTAGACATAACAAGGGTCATTTAGAACTTGGAAGAACCTTGTTTGGATTTTTTTAGAATTAGTTATGATATTTAAAAGTTCGGCCAAGACCCCCAAATTTCAGTATTTTATATTTTTGAAGGTAATTGACCTATTTAGCTGTCCTAGCTTATTGGGCCTTAATATATACTTTCAATGACTCAAGATCATGGATCTAATGATGTGATTGGATATCTAAGGCCATGGAGAATTCAAGAAAAAAGAGGCATGAAAGAATTTCCAAGAAGCTTCAATGATTGGATGAAGAGGAAATAAAGGAAGGACATTGGTCCATAAGGTAGTAAACTTACTTGTATGTATGTGATGTTTATGCTGTGTATTGATTTGTTGTATTGCTTTGCTTGATTATGTGAAGCATGTATGAATGAATGAAGCTCTGTTTCTATTTTTACTATGGCCATAAGTATGTTGTACGAAACATTGAGCATGCAGAATATCATTATGTGAACATGAGCCTATGTAAGGCAAGCATATCATGCACTAGCATTCATCTTGCATGCATTGTCTGTATGTTTGCTACTGAGATTCTCTCGAATCTCACTCTCCCCCCACCAACCATAGAGGTATATGAACATGAAAGAAGAGAATGCTTGAAGATGATTCAGAAGAAAAGAAGAGGAAGAATTGAAGACTGAATTGTGTTTAGTTTATATATGTATCATTATTTGCACACATATAATATTTATTTCTAAGAATATAAGTATTTGAATTAACCAGTATTGAGATCATTGAGAATAAGAAATACTCTAATAATTATACAAGGAATTAAGAAACGATGAGTTGTTAAAAAGTTACGAACCACTTTTGGATGATATCAAAAACAAGGTTTTTAAACCATTCAGAAAAGCCCACTCAAGTACAAGTTCGAATCCTATATTGAGGTTGGGAATTGAAAGAACTTTGCAAAGAAAGATCACTTAGTGGTTCGATCCGCTGCCTAAAACTCATCAGAATGATTACATAAGTAAGGTGTTACAAGGATTGCCTACCCTATTTTTCACAAGTCTTGATCCAAACAAAGAAGCAATCCGAACCGAAGGAATTATCCCCATGCAGATGAGGTCAGATATCATCGGCAAGGAGATGTGAAAAGTAGTGATTTTTTAATGACATGTGAATTCTATTGTAATGTTAGCTTCTGTAGAACATTATCTGATTTATGAATACGATAAGCCATTTGGCTTTCACAGTCACAGAGTTGTCAATTACATGTAGGCACTTCAAAGCGATAATGTTTTGTTTTTCTTCTTTCGGATAAGGAAAAAAAATATCTAATGGGCAAAGCTAATTTGAATTTGCCAATTTAGAGGACCTTTTCTTTCGGCGTGGTCAGAGGAGCCATGGATTTACATTTGATATATCGAATATGGTTGTGGTTGTTGAAGGTTGCTCTGTTTTGTGGGATGGGTGGTGTATGAGTTGAGCTTTAATCGTTAAAGATGAGTTTTCATGCTCGTTTGGATCGCATCAGATGAAAAAGTAAAAAGGAAAAAATGACCATGACCAATGTTTTAAAAGTCAAGCTCGGACGTGAAATCCTAAAAGACAGAAGTTACGGCAGCGGTGGAAGAAGTGGCTTTTTCTTTGTTTTTTTCAATTTGACTTTTTAAAACCTAAGTTATAATAGAAGTTAGATAATGAAATGTGATTTACGTTTAGATTGGTGGTGGCAAAAGTAGTTTTTTTTCTCAAACTAAAACTTGTTTGGATAATTATTTAAAAAGTAAGTTTAAGTAGAAAATGACTGAAAAATACTAGAATTTTATTACATAATATACACATATAATACACACACACATATAATGATAATTTTATGAAAAAAATAAAATTATAATTATAAAAATAAAAATAGTTAGTTTATTCTTTGGAAAATTTTGAAAATAATAAAATACTTAATTAAATATATTTAATGGATAAAAATGTCTATAAATTAGAAATCATATAAGTGTAACCAAAATTGTTGATTAGGCATCGTGGTATGATTAGGAATTTGTTAAAGATGTAAGTCTTAATTTGGATAATGATATTTTTATAGGATTTAAATAGAATTATTTTACCTAATTTTTATAATAAAATAATAATCAAAAAATAAAATTTCTAATTGAAAAATAAAAAATTACTTTTTCAAAATTATAATGTTAAAATGAAATTTTAAACTTACGATCCAATTATATTTTATAAATGTAGAGTGTTTTTAGTTCCACTATGCTACGCTATTTGAAGAAGGAAAGGATAACAAGGAAAATTGTGCAAGCATAATGAATTATGCAACTAACAATAAATAAAAGAATATTTGCTTTCATTTTCTCTCGATCACCCACTGTACCGTGAATCCAGAAACACCTAAAAGTAGCTTTGAGTTTTAAGCTACTTTTTCTTTTTCAAAAGCCATATTGCGTTGACGCTTTTCCAAACATGTGTAGGTTTAAAATGACTTTTTCTGCCACAATTGAACATTTTGGCCTCTGCACTGTGAACCCAAATAGGCTCCGAGTGTCTCGAATTTTAGAATTCAACGGATATCCTGGCGGAGGATCAAAGTGATAATATAATAATTAAATAAAATATAATTATTGTATATACATATATATATATATATATATATATATATAAGAAATAAATTCATATTAAGTCTACATGTCAATGTAATAACAATACAATATATAAAGTTTTTAATGAAATAATGGTTTGAAAATATTTTGTTCACTTTTGAAACCTATAATTTCCTTTTTTTTAAGTTTTTATTTTTTTAATTTTTTTTTTTACTTTTGTCTGGCTCAAAACTTGCCTAATTTTCTAAAAATCGTGTTAGTTCCTGATCTAATTCCGAGTTCCGACTTAATGGCAACTCAACTCCAGTCCAACTCAGCTCAACTATAAAAACGGTATTTCGATCCAAATCAAATTGCTACCGAGTCTAGTCCAAAAAGGCTCAACCTTTAATAATTGATTTTTACAAAAAAAAGATAACTGATTTTATTGATTAAGAATGTTATGGGTATGAATAAAAAGATAATAAAGATAATTTGTTTTTTAAAAAATAAGAAATATTAAAATATTAAGAATAAAATGAAATAAAATAAGAATTGTCCAATTTTTATCTAGATCATGCAAAGTAAGAATAAAAATTGAGCATTTTATCCTCAACTTTAAAATGAGGATGAAATTTAAATGCTGAAGGATCAAATTTTATTCTTTCTTGTACCAAAAAAAAGTATTCTCTCTTTATTCCCCTTCTTTAGTTTTATACTACTAAAAATTCAGGCATATATAACGTTAATAAATAACAGTTACAATAAATAAACGTCATATATGCCAAGACAAAGGTCATGCAATAATATATAACATTAAAACATAAAAGTTAAATATGTGCACTGTCATATATTAAAATGCGGAATTTACAAAAACACAAACATAATGGTTTTAATTAATAACCATCATTTGTTTAGTGACAATATGACGGTTCTTATGAAACAACTGTCATATAACACTTACAAATGATTGGTCTTCTAACATTATACCAGTAAAAACAAATATATAATGGCTATAATAATTAACCTAAAGTATGATTATAAATGTGAGATATTAAATATAATTATATCTTAACATATTATATTTATCTTAAAAGTATAAATCTAAGATATTTTTAGATATAAGATAAATATAATATATTAATATATTAATCTCATATATAATATCTATTAATGTCTTAAGGAGGTGGGAAATGTGGGATTCTGAAAAAAATTTATTTAACAATACTTGATCGTTGTTCATAAAGAACCGTTATGTATTCTTTAAGAATATTAAATAGTTATCAATGAAAACTATTATTTCACAATACTTGACAGTTCTACGCAAAAAACTGTTATGAATTCTTTTAAGATTGTTTAATAGTTAAAAGTTATAACCATCATATATAAGGAGGCGGGTTCTATAAGGAGACGAGATTCTGAAAAATGTCAAATATAAGGAGTCGGGTTCTATAAAAAAGTTATTTGACAATACATGATAGTTTTTCACACACACAAAAAAAAGTTACGTTTTTTTAATGTAAAAAAGGTGGGATTCTAAGAAATATTATCTGACAATATATTATGGTTCTTTATAAAGAACCATTAAGTATCATGTAATATAAAAAAAATTATCTGACAGTATATTACGATTATTCACAAAGAATTATTAAGTAATGTAACAATCTATTAATATATTATTTATTAATTAATATTATAGACAATACATTACGATTCTTCATAAAGAACCATTAGTATTCTTTTGCCTAAAAAGGCGAGATTTTAAAAAATATCAAACATCAGGAAGCAGGATTCTAAAAAATTTTATTTGACACGATTCTTCCAACTCCTTAAAATTTTTTTGATTCCCTAGTGGGTCTCATACTATTATTTTCATGGATTTTGCTCTGCTACCGCGGGTTCTGTCCTCCACCACTTACATGGATCTTCATTCAGCAACTCCTTCCTCTCGTGATTCTTCCTTACACTACTATAGAAATTGCCATATATGATGGTTACTATCTTCCATATATCACGGTTATAAAATGTCATACATGAAGGCGCTAATATGCTCGATGTAGATACATTACGATTCCAAATTGTTATTTATGGTGGATCTATTATAACAATTCCAATATAACACCCATTATGTATTAAAGCTTGGTGAAGCCATGATATGCACATTGCTGTGATAATAATAAATGAGCACACATGAAAAATTGTTATAATATATGGTAATACTTACTTGATACATAACAGTCTCATGTTGACAACTGTAATCTATTCAGTAACAAAAATAACTGTTCTTTTGTAAGAATCGTGACATTTAAGAAAACTAAATAATGATCTCATGTAGGCAACCATTATGTATTTAGTACATAATAACGCCTCCTAAATAAGAAATGTGAATTTTTATAATACATGATGGTTGTTACATAGTAACTATGATGTATGGTGTGAGACTCTTCAAGTGAGAATTTTTGGGTTAGTTGACCTAGACTGTAAAGGATAGAACAATACCTCCCACACCAACTGGCTATGCAATATGGGATAGATCAAGACATTCCAGGCTTTTTGGAGATAATCAATCACAACTATTAACCTATATAAATGATAATGTAACTGTTTACTTATAATTGTGTCTCTTCACATGAATTAACCTTAGAAAGTAATGGATTGGGGGGGAGGGAATTGTACAAATATCCCTATTGGGAAGGCCGTACGGGGTATGTAAACCCTTGAGCAAACTGCTCAAGGGCTTACCTATATATACATATTCATGTTTTTGTCACCAGTCGTTGCTTTCCTGACTTAATTGCCAAGGAGACATAAGTTATAGGTGATAACAATGTTTTAAAAGCCAGAGCAGACATCAAGCCGGAAAGGTAAGCGGGTCATGGTTCAACCAGTTGAAACGGTCGAACCGTTCGGTCGGACCGGTGATGAAATAATTAAATTTAAAAATTACATACATACATACATACATACATACATACATACATACATACATACATACATACATACATATATATATATATATATATATATATATATATATATATATATATATAATCTTTAATTAATATATATATATATATAATCTTTAGTTTAATTTCATAGGAAGTTAATAAAGTCACAAAATACCATTTAAAGAAGAATATTAAGTCAATCATCAACCTAACAAAATATACTAACAATAATGATTTTATGACTTGTCAAATATTAATGGCTCTTGATTGATTTAAGCATAAGTTTTTTGAAATGCATTTAGATCATACCACTCTGATCCTATTTATAAGTCCTTTTTGACCAAAAAAATTAGTTCCATTTATAAGTTCAGTTTCAATGTAACAAATGAGATTATGACAATTTTACCCCTATTTATTATACAAATGAAGAAATAATTTAAAGATAGATAGAGAAAAAAGAGTTAAAAAGTACTCATTTATAAATGAGGGTATATTTGTAAATTTACCCCATAATCATTGAGTTAACTATTTTTCCTTGGTATATGAGATTTAGTTAAAAGGGACTTATAAATAGGACTAAAGTTGTAAATGTTATCATCTTCTTGAAGAAATGCTCTGAAATCAAGACATTCAACTCTAATTTCAGTGCTTCCAATTTCATCCTTAGCTTGAGGATGAACCTCATGGGCTTTTTCTTCAAAAGCATCTTTATAAAATAGTTTGTAACAAACCGAATTATTAAAATTAGTAACATATAATATAAATAAAATAAAATAATATGTCTAAAATTTATATGCCATTTTTTAATTTTTTTGCAGCATCAAATTTAAAAAAAAATTTGCAGCAAACAAATTTTTTTTTCACATTTTTATAGGATCGGATGGTTTTTGAAAACCCAGTCCAGTTTCTGACTCAAAAATAGTTAAACGATGGTCTAAAATTGCTCCCTCAGAAAAACGGTTCAACGTATATATCCGGTCCCCCTTAGTGACCGGCCGACGGTCCGATTGCCCGGTCCGGTTCTCTAAACTGTGGGTGATAAACACTTACATTATGAGATATATAGGTCAAGAGTATGATTTATTCAAGCCATAAAGTCTAGAAAAATTTGATCTATCCCATATTACACAGCTACTCGATGTAGGAAGTACTACTCTATTAGATAGAGTCAAGACGAAATAGCTCAGAAAATCTCATATTGAAGATTCTTGGACTGATCATAATGTTGAATTTAAGAGCTTTTAACTTGGTGCCACTTGCTCAATACAAAAATAATAGAGGAACCTTTGATGTAAGTAATACTGAGAAAGAGGATTTCACTCTATTGGAAGGCTAGTTGGGCGTTTTACCTTATGAAATAAGAAATCGGCTGAAATACGAGCTTCTACTATTTTGGATGTGAAAAGAGACAAATGTGGTGATACCGTGCCCTATTTTGGAGTCCGCTTTAAAAATGGAGCTAGAAGTAGGAGTTCCACGTAATTCAGAGGCCTGTTGATCATATTAACTCTTCAGTTTGTAAGCGGGATCTAAAACGAGCTTCTAGCATTTTGTTAGGCAAAACGGATAAACTTTACAACTCATCGAGCTATACTATGAGCCCTAATTGAAAATGGACTGAGATAGAGGATTTTAACTTTTTTCAAGGCCAGTAGAGTGTTTTACCCCATGAAATTAGAAAGCAGCTGAAATATGAGCTTCTAGAATTTTGGGTGTGATAAGGGACAAATGAAGCAAATTAGTGGCGTATTTCAGAGTCCTAGTGAAAAATGGTGCAAGAAGGTGGAGTTCCACCCAATTCTGAGTCCTGTAGAGCTTTTTCAGTAATGAAAGCCCAAGCCAGATCTAAGATGAGCTTCAAGCTTTTCCTTAGCCAAAACGGATGAACGTTGCAATTCCTCAAGCCAAACTATGAGTCCTAATCGAAAATTAACTGAGAAAGAGTATTTTCACTCTATTGGAAGGCTAGTAGGGTGTTTTACCTCATGAAATAAGAAACCGGCTGAAATACGAGCTTCTACTATTTTGGATGTGAAAATAGACAAATGTGGCGAATCCGTGGCCTATTTCGGAGTCGTCTTTAAAAATGGAGCGACAAGGAGGACTTCCACGTAATTTTGAGGCTTGTTGATCATATTTAACTCTTGAGTTCGTAAGCAAAATCTAAAACAAGCTTCTAGCATTTTCTTAATCAAACCGGATGAACTTTGCAATTCGTCAAGCCATACAATGAGTCCTAATCAAAAATGGACTGATAAAGAGGATTTTGTCCGTATTTTATGGCCTATAGAGCATTTTACCTAATGAAATAAGAAACCGGCTGAAATACAAGTTTCTACCATTTTGGATGTGAAAAGGGACAAATGTGGTGAATCCGTGGCCTATTTTTTAGTATTCTTTAAAAATAGAGATAGAAGGAGGACTTCCAAGTAATTTTGAGGCCTCTTGATCATATTTAACTGATGAGTTTGTAAGCAGAATCTAAAAGGAGCTTCTAGCATTTTCTTAGGAAAACCAAATGAACTTTACAATTTGTCGAGCCATACTATGAGTCCTAATCCAAAATGGACTAAGAAAGAGGATTTTCTCTATTTCATGGCCTGTAGAGCGTTTTGCCTAATGAAAAAAGAAATTGGCTGAAATACGAGCTTCTACCATTTTGAATGTGAAAAGCGACAAATGTGGTGATTCCGTGGCCAATTTTGGTGTCGTCCTTAAAAATTGAGCGAGAAGGAGGACTTCCATGTAATTTTAAGGCATGTTGATCAGATTTAACTCTTAAGTTCGTAAGCATAATCTAAAACGAGCTTCTAGCATTTTGTTAGGCAAAACGGACAAACTTTACAACTCGTCGAGCTATACTATGAGCCCTAATTGAAAATGGACTGAGATAGAGGATTTTAACTTTTTTCAAGGCCAGTAGAGTGTTTTACCCCATGAAATTAGAAAGCAGCTGAAATATGAGCTTTTAGAATTTTGGGTGTGATAAGGGACAAATGAAGCAAATTAGTGGCGTATTTCAGAGTGCTAGTGAAAAATGGTGCAAGAAGGTGGAGTTCCACCCAATTCTGAGTCCTGTAGAGCTTTTTCAGTAATGAAAGCCCAAGCCAGATCTAAGATGAGCTTCAGGCTTTTCCTTAGCCAAAACGGATGAACGTTGCAATTCCTCAAGCTAACCTATGAGTCCTAATAAAAAACGGATTGAGAAAGAGTGTTTTCACTCCATTGGAAGGCTAGTAGGGCGTTTTACCTCATGAAATAAGAAACCGGCTAAAATACGAGCCTCTACTATTTTGGATTTGAAAATAGACAAATATGGCGAATCCGTGGCCTATTTTGGAGTCGTCTTTAAAATGGAGGAGAAGGAGGATTTCCACGTAATTTTGAGGTCTGTTGATCAGATTTAACTCTTGAGTTCGTAAGCAGAATCTAAAACGAGCTTCTAGCATTTTCTTAATCAAACCTGATGAACTTTACAATTCGTCGAGCCATACAATGAGTCCTAATAAAAAATGGACTGAGAAAGAGGATTTTGTCTCTAATTTATGGCCTGTAGAGCGTTTTGCCTAATGAAATAAGAAACTAGCTCAAATACAAGCTTCTACCATTTTGAATGTGAAAAGGGACAAATGTGGTGATTCCGTGGCCAATTTTGGAGTCATCCTTAAAAATTGAGCGAGAAGGAGGACTTCCAAGTAATTTTGAGGCCTCTTGATCATATTTAATTGTTGAGTTTGTGAGCAGAATCTAAAAGGAGCTTGTAGCATTTTCTTAGGAAAACAGGATAAACTTTGCAATTTGCCGAGCCATACTATCAGTCCTAATCCAAAATGGACTGAGAAAGAGGATTTTGTCTCTATTTCATGGCCTGTAAAGCGTTTTACCTAATGAAATAAGAAATCGGCTGAAATACGAGCTTCTACCATTTTGAATGTAAAAAGGGACAAATGTGGTGATTCCGTGGCCAATTTTGGAGTCATCCTTAAAAATTGAGCGAGAAGGAGGACTTCCAAGTAATTTGAGGCCTCTTGATCATATTTAACTGTTGAGTTTGTAAGCAGAATCTAAAACGAGCTTGTAGCATTTTCTTAAGAAAACCGGATAAACTTTGCAATTTGCCAAGCCATACTATGAGTCCTAATCCAAAATGGACTGAGAAAGAGAATTTTGTCTCTATTTCATGGCCTGTAGAGCGTTTTGCCTAATGAAATAAGAAACCGGCTGAAATACGAGCTTCTACCATTTTGAATGTGAAAAGGGACAAATGTGGTGATTCCGTGGCCAATTTTGGAATCATGCTTAAAAATTGAGCGAGAAGGAGGACTTCCAAGTAATTCTGAGGCCTCTTGATCATATTTACTGTTGAGTTTGTAAGCAGAATCTAAAAGGAGCTTGTAGCATTTTCTTAGGAAAACCGGATAAACTTTGCAACTCGTCGAGCCATAAGATGAACCCTAATTGAAAATGGATTGAGAAAGAGGATTTTCACTCTATTTCAAGACGAGTAGAGTGTTTTATCCCATGAAATTGGAAAACAGCTTAAATAAGAGCTTCTAGCATTTTGGGTATGAAAATGGACAAATGTGGCAAATTAGTGGTGTATATCTAAGTCCTACTGAAAAATGGTGCAAGAAGGTGGAGTTCCACCCAATTCTGAGTTATGTAAAGTTGTTTCAGTAATGAAAGCCCAAGCCAGATCTAAGATAAGCTTTAGGCTTTTCCTTAGCCAAAACGGATGAACTTTGCAATTCCTCAAGCTAACCTATGAGTCCTAATCGAAAATAGACTGAGAAAGAGTATTTGTACTCTATTGGAAGGTTAATAGGGCGTTTTACCTCATGAAATAAGAAACCGGCTAAAATACGAGCCTCTACTATTTTGGATTTGAAAATAGACAAATGTGGCGAATCCGTGGCCTATTTTGAAGTCGTCTTTAAAAATAGAGCGAGAAGGACGACTTTCACGTAATTTTGAGGCATGTTGATCAGATTTAACTCTTGAGTTTGTAAGCAGAATAAAAAATAAGCTTCTACCATTTTCTTAATCAAACCAGATGAACTTTGCAATTCATCGAGCCATACAATGAGTCCTAATCAAAAATGGACTGAGAAAGAGGATTTTGTTCGTATTTTATAGCCTGTAGAGCGTTTTACCTAATGAAATAAGAAAACGGCTGAAATACGAGCTTATACTATTTTGAATGTGAAAAGGGACAAATGTGGCGATTCCGTGGCCTTTTTTGGAGTCGTCTTTAAAAATGGAGCGAGAAGGAGGACTTCCATTTAATTTTGAGGCATATTGATCAGATTTTACTGTTGAGTTCGTAAGCAGAATCTAAAACGATCTTCTAGCATTGATGCGATCTAGAATCAGCAAGTTGTCTCTTCATATTAAAGTGACAACTCTTCAACTTCAAATGATCATTTTCAAATTCTAGCTGGTCGAATCACGAGAGCTCAAGCTAAAATTTTTAAGGAAGCATTGATTGGGCTGATTCAAGAGGATGTTGCAAATCAAATGGCAATTGGATTGACAATTATAGACGAAAATGCTGAAAACGTCACTAACTTTATTTAGGCTGCAAATGGAGATGTTGATCAAGTTTTGGGCTTGAAGTCTTAAAATTGAAGAGTTTGGACCTAGTACTACACATGGGAGGATTCATTTGGGCCTAACTAAGCATATTTTGGGCTTTAAATGCTGATTATATTTTATGGTTATTCTTTATGCGAAATTATTAAATGAGTTGCCATATTTGACTTTTTGGATCTCTAGCATGCTATATTAGACTTTTGTTTTTTCTAGAACATTGTATTAGACTTTTGGGTTTCCTAGCACATGGTTTGAGATTTCCTAGCATATGGTATTAGACTTTGTAGTTACAATTATTACAATTAGGTAGTATTTATCTATTAATACCTTATGCTTCTTCATTTATAACACACTTGAGATTGATATATGAATGAAAGTTGCATTTTTGCACTTTATTTCTTGAGAGTGGATTCTCTCTAGGGTTCTTCCTAGAACAAATAGATTTATCAAGGCTTGATCAACCTTGTGGCATCTTCTAACACTTCGGGTCCTTGTTCTTTCGTATTCAAGGGTTCAAGTGGATCGTAGATCTTTGTTTAGCATTCTTGGGGTGAGTATATGTCATAATTGATTGTGGGTTCATGGGATCTTCCCTTGTGGGTTCGCACCAAGCATTTTGTTAGGTAAAACGGATGAACTTTGCAACTCGTCGATCCATACTATAAGCCCTAATTGAAAATGGATTGAGAAAGAGGATTTTCACTCTATTTCAAGGCAAGTAGAGTGTTTTACCCTATAAAATTGGAAAACAGCTCAAATACGAGCTTCTAGCATTTTGGGTATGTGAATGGACAAATGTGGAAAATTAGTGGCATATTTCTAATTCCTAGGTATAAATGGTGCAAGAAGGTAGAGTTCCACCCAATTCTAAGTCCTGTAGAGCTGTTTCAATAATGAAAGCCAAAGCCAGATCTAAGATGAGCTGCTAGCTTTTCCTTGGCCAAAACGGATGAACTTTGCAATTCATCAAGCCATACTATGAGTCCTAATCGAAAATGGACTGAGAAAGAGGATTTTCACTCTATTAGAAGGCTAGTTGGGCATTTTACCTCATGAAATAAGAAACCGACTGAAATACGAGCTTTTACTATTTTGGATGTGAAAATGGATAAATGAGGCGAATCCGTGGGCTATTTTGGAGTCGTCTTTAAAAATGGAGCGAGAAAGAGGACTTCTACATAATTTTGAGGTCTGTTGATCATATTTAACTCTTGAGTTCATAAGCAGAATCTAAAACGAGCTTCTAGCATTTTCTTAATCAAATCGGATAAACTTTACAATTCATCGAGTCATACAATGTGTCCTAATCGAAAATGGGCTGGAAAGAGGATTTTCACTCTATTGGAAGGCTAGTTGGGCGTTTTACCTCATGAAATAAGAAACCGGCTGAAATACGAGCTTCTACTATTTTGGATGTGAAAAAGGACAAATGAGGCGAATCCGTGGCCTATTTTGGAGTCGTCTTTAAAAATGGAGCAAGAAGGAGAACTTCCACATAATTTTGAGGCATGTTGATTAGATTTAACTCTTGAGTTCATAAGCAGAATCTAAAACAAGGTTCTAGCAATTTCTTAATCAAACCGGATGGACTTTGTAATTCATCGAGCCATACAATGAGTCCTAATCGAAAATGGACTGAGAAAGAGGATTTTGTCCGTATTTTATGGCCTGTAGAGCGTTTTACCTAATGAAATAAGAAAACGGCTGAAATACGAGCTTCTACTATTTTGAATGTGAAAAGGGACAAATGTGGCGATTCCGTGGCCTTTTTTGGAGTCGTCTTTAAAAATGGAGCAAGAAGGAGGACTTCCACGTAATTTTGAGTCATGTTGATCAGATTTAACTCTTAAGTTCATAAGCATAATCTAAAACGAGCTTCTAGCATTTTGTTAGGCAAAACGGATGAACTTTGCAACTCATCGAGCCATACTATGAACCCTTATTGAAAATGGGGTGAGAAAGAGGATTTTTACTCTATTTCAAGGCCAATAGAGTGTTTTACCTCATGAAATCAGAAAAGAGCTGAAATACAAGCTTCTAGCATTTTGGGTATGAAAAATGGTGCAAGAAGGTGGAGTACCACCCAATTCTTAGTTATGTAGAGGTGTTTCAATAATGAGAGCCCAAGTCATATGCACCCTATCTCCAGATTCAAAACAAACGCCGCTTCTTTGTATGGTGGCTTTGGATGCAAAATGCTCAATTTCATAAGGAAGAAATTATTCAATAAAGCCAATGTCACTTGCATACAATTTCTTGAAATATTCAAATCCAAGGAACTTAGTATTTAGAGAAGGAAGAATACTATACCTTTTTGACAATACTTCAACAACAACATTCTCTTTACCTCTCTTATATATGGTGACATATGGAAATGTCTCAATAAATTTCAGCCAACTTGCATGTCTCTTGTTAAGCTTATCTTGACCAAACAAATACACATGACAAAGAAAATCAATGGTTTCCATGCAACAATCAGAATTTTCCAGACTTGAAAACAATTGTTCTTTTCTCAAAACTTCAAGCACATATTGCAGAGGTCACATGCTTTTCGAGATTGTTGCTACAAATCAGAGTATCTTCAAAATAAGATGCAACATGCATATAAGAACACCAACAAATAGAAAAACCTATGTGACCATGAAAATTCAAGGTCTGGAGTTCAAGGCATGTTGAGGGCAACAGGTTATCAAGAATATCAAACTTTAGAGAACCATAATGTTTTCCACTGCCACTCAAAGAAGATGAAGGTTCAATACTTCCTGAGGATAAAAACCCATCATGTGGCTTATTTGGAATCAAATCCAAGAACACCTGCAACACATTAAAATCACAAGGAAAATTATGATTAAGATCAAACTTTAGAGAACCATAATGTTTTTCAGTGTCACTTGAAGGAGATGAAGGTTCAATGCTTCTTGAAGATAAAAATCCATCAGGTGGCTTCTTAGGAATCAAATCCAAGAATTCCTGCAACACAACCAAATCACAAGGAAAATAATGATTAAGATCATTAGTAACCAAAGAAATATCCTTGCAGTCACTCTTAACCACACTTTTCTCAAAACTCTTTTCATCTTTCTTTTCACTCAACACTTCACACTCATTTTTACTCTCTTTACTTTGACAACACTCTATGCTCTCAATGTCTTTTTCTCTCAAGAACAATTTCACAAAAATCACTCTCACTCATATTTTCACTTTTCTGTTCATGATTGAGAGGAACTTCTTTAACCACCAGATTGGTACTGGGAATATGAAGGTCTTCTTCACACTTCTCAGCTTGATTTTCAACATCTTCCTCCTTGGCTGGCTCTAACTCGCCTTTAAGGACCGTAATAATCAAGCTTTCAATCTCCCTTACATTGGAGCTACTTTCTGAACATCTTTATTGCTTGATCTTACTCAACAACAAATTGAACCAACATATCAATGTCCAAGAATGTTAGGGTCTTTGCAAAACAAGCTAATTCAAGATTAAGCCCATTTACAAAACGATCCTTAGTGGCTTTTGAAGTTTCTTTCACTCCAGCTCTAATCAAAGCTAATTCCATCTCTTAAAAATATTGATCAACACTCATGGAGCCTTGTTTCAGTATCTGCAGCTTTCTTTGGAATTCTCTTTTTAATATGGAGTTGTGACTAGACATCCATTGGTCATTTTCACAACTAAACTTCTGGAGTCCTTTTAACAAAGATTGAAGATGTCTTTGAATTTTTTTTTCCATCATGAACATTGATGATACCTGAAATGTTAGATTTAGAGAAAAATGGACCTCACCACTCTACACAAGTGTTTTAGTCAAACAAGTTTTATTATCACTATGTTTCACTCAAATTTGGCTTTTAAATTGATGTATGTCACTTTTGCCTTTTTCCACTCTTAGATTCCTCTTGAGGTTCTTTAAAGAACTAAGCAATTCATAATCAAAGCAATCTCAAATGGTAGAATCAACACAACACTTAGAAATGTTCAATTGACACAGATTGGAAAGGATCAGTCAATTTCTGGATATCAAGATAGAGATGCTTACATAGAACACATTCAACACATCACTTAGAACTTTCTCATCTTGTTTTTTTGTATATATATTTTTCTCTCTCTCTTTTTTGGTCAACTTTTTTTCCTACTGAAACTTAAAGAAAATACAAAAATCTCTATCACAATAGTATAACACAAGCAATATGAACCCAGAAATTCTAGAAAAGCGTCTGTTTTGTAAAAGACTATAACTCTCTGTGGAAATTTTGGATTGAGATGCAATCAAAACGAGCATAAAGAAGAAATTCTGAACCATGGAAATGACCTATTGAATGATGTAAATCATGAAGAAAGGGGGTCGAATAAGGATGGAATATTTAGGGACGTTCTAGAAAAATGAAGATGAACAGTCACATAAAATTTCCAGAAACACAACAGATTAAAATGAATAGAACTCACAAATGACAAATCAGATTGGAATGATTCCAAACCAAAATGAAAGTAGAGATGTTGAACTATGAAAACGATTCACTAAATGTTGAAAAAGATAAAGAAATGCTTGACAGAAAGAAGCTATAATTTCATACACGAACACTAATGAGCAGACGAAAAGACAAAAGAACAACATAAAACTTAAAATGAAAATGGAAACAAAGACCAAAAAGATATGACCTGAGTTTAGATCTGAAGCTCTGATACCAAGATGGTGCAAATCCGCAAGGGAAGATCTCACAAACTCACAACCAATTATGAGATATGCTCACCCCAAGAAAGCTAAACAAAGATCTACGATCCACTTGAACCCTTGAACATGAAAGAACAAGGATCCAAAGTGTTGGAAGACACCACAAGGTTGATCAAGCCTTGATAATTTTGTTAGTTCTAAGAAGAACCCTAGAGAGAATCCACTCTCAAGAAACAAAGTGCAGAAATGAAACTTTCATTCATATATCAAATCTCAAGTGTGTCTTACAAATGAAGAAGCACAAGGTATTTATAGAGAAGTACTACCTAATTGTAATAATTGCAACTTAAAAAATTGCAACTACAAAGTCTAATACCATGTGCTAGGAAATCCAAAACCATGTGCTGGGAAACCCAAAAGTCTAATACAATGTTATAGAAAACACAAAAGTCTAATAATATAGTGTGCTAGAGAACCCAAAAGTCAAATATGGAAACTTATTTAATAATTTTGCACAAATAAAATCCATAAAATATAATAAGCATTTAAAGCCCAAAATGTGCTTATTTAGGCCTAAATGAGTCCTCCCATGTATAGTAATAGGTCCAAGCCCTTCAACTTCAAGACTTCTAGCCCAAAACTTGATCAATATCTCTATTTGCAGACCAAATGAAGTTAGTGACATTTTCAGCATTTTCATCCAGCTTTAATCCGATTGCTAATTGATTTGTCTAAGTCTCTTGCACAAGCCCATTTAATGTTTCCTTAATTTGTTAGGCTCTTCCTCTTGTGAATTGACCAGCTGTAATTTGAAAATGATCATTTGAAGTTGAAGAGTCGTCACTAAAATATGAAGAGACAACTTGCTGATTCTGGATCGCATCAGGAGTCATCTTTAAAAATGTAGTGAGAAGGAGGACTTCTACGTAATTTTGAGGCATGTTGATCTAATTTAACTCTTGAGTTCATAAGTAGAATCTAAAATAAGCTTCTAGCATTTTCTTAAGCAAACCGGATTAACATTGCAACTCGTCAAGCCATTCTATAAGTCCTAATTGAAAATGGACTAAGAAAGAGGATTTTGTCCGTATTTCATGGCCTGTAGAGCATTTTACCTAATGAAATAAGAAACCGGCTGAAATACGAGCTTCTACCATTTTGGATGTGAAAAGGGACAAATGTGGCGAATCCGTGGCCTATTTTGGAGTCTTCTTTCAAAATGGAGATAGAAGGAGGACTTCCATGTAATTTTGAGGCCTGTTGATCAGATTTAACTATTGAGTTCGTAAGCAGAATCTAAAATGAGCTTCTAGCATTTTCTTAAGCAAACCGGATCAACTATGCAATTCGTCGAGCCAATCTATGAGTGCTAATCGAAAATGGACTGAGAAAGAGGATTTTGTCTGTATTTTATGGCTTGTAGAACATTTTACCTGATGAAAGAAGAAACTGGCTGAAATATGAGCTTTTACAATTTTGGATGTGAAAAGGGACAAATGTGGCGATTCTGTTGCTTATTTTGGAGTCATCTTTAAAAATAGAGCGAGAAGGAGGATTTCCATGTAATTTTGAGGCATGTTGATCAGATTTAACTATTGAGTTCGTAAGCAGAATCTAAAACGAGCTTAACAGATGAACTTTACAACTCGTCGAGCCATACTATGAGCCCTAATTGAAAATGGATTGAGAAAGAGGATTTTCACTCTAGTTGAAGGCCAGCAGAGTGTTCTACCTTATGAAATCGTAAAACAGCTGAAATACAAGCTTTTAGCATTTTGGGTATGAAAAGGGACAAATGTGGCAAATTAATGGCGTATTTCTTAGTCCTAGTGAAAAATGGTGCAAGTAGGTGGAGTTACACCCAATTCTGAGTCCTGTAGAGTTGTTTCAGTAATGAAAGCCCAAGCCAGATCTAAGATGAGCTTCTAGCTTTTCCTTGGCCAAAATGGATGAACTTTGCAATTCATAAAGCCATACTATGAGTCCTAATCAAAAATAGACTGAGAAAGAGGATTTTGTCTTTATTTTATGGCCTGTAGAGCGTTTTAGCTAATGAAATAAGAATCCAGCCGAAATACGAGCTTCTACCATTTTGAACATGAAAAGTGACAAATGTTGCGATTCCATGGCCTATTTTGGAGTCGTCTTTAAAAATGGAGCGAGAAGGAGGACTTCCACGTAATTTTGAGGCCTGTTGATCATATTTAACTCTTAAGTTCGTAAGCAGAATCTAAAACAAGCTTATAGCATTTTCTTAAGCAAACCAGATTAACTTTGTAACTCGTCGAGCCATTCTATGAGTCCTAATCGAAAATTTTCTTAAGAAAGTGGATTTTGTCTGTATTTTTTTGCTTGTAGAGTGTTTTACCTAATTAAATAAGAAACCGGCTGAAATACGTGCTTTTACAATTTTGGATGTGAAAAGGGACAAATGTGGCGATTCCGTTGCCTATTTTGGAGTTATCTTTAAAAATGGAGTGACAATGAGAATTTCCACCCAATTTTGAGGTATGTTGATCATATTTAACTATTGAGTTTGTAAGAAGAATCTAAAACGAGCTTCTAGCATTTTTTAGGCGAAACGGATGAACTTTGCAACTCGTCGAGCCATACTATGAGCCCTAATTGAAAATGGATTGAGAAAGAGGATTTTTACTCTATTTAAAGGCCAGTAGAGTGTTCTACCTTATGAAATGGTAAAACAGCTGAAATACAAGCTTCTAGCATTTTGGGTATGAAAAGGGGAAAATGTGGCAAGTTAGTGCGTATTTTTGAGTCCTAGTTAAAAATGGTGCAAGAAGGTGGAGTTACACCCAATTCTGAGTCCTGTAGAGCTGTTTCAGTACTGAAAGCCTAAGCCAGATCTAAGAAAAGCTTCTAGCTTTTCTTTGGCCAAAACGGATGAACTTTGCAATTTGTCCAGCCATCCTATGAGTCCAAATTGAAAATGGACTGAGAAAGAGGATTGTCACTCTATTAGAAGGCTATTAGGGCATTTTACCTCATGAAATAAGAAACTGGCTGAAATATGAGCTTCTACTATTTTTGATATGAAAAGGGACAAATGTGGCGAATCCGTGGCCTATTTTGGAGTCCGCTTTAAAAATGGAGCTAGAAATAGGACTTCCATGTAATTTAGAGGCCTGTTGATCAAATTAACTCTAGAGTTCATAAGCCGGATCTAAAACAAGCTTCTAGCATTTTGTTAGGTAAAATAGACAAACTCTACAACCCATCGAGCCATACTATGAGCCCTACTTGAAAAAGGACTGAGAAAGAGGATTTTCACTTTATTTCAAGGGAAGTAGAGTGTTTTACCCCATGAAATTAGAAAACAGCTGAAATACGAGCTTCTAGAATTTTGGGTATGAGAAGGGACAAATGTGGCAAATTAGTAGCGTATTTCAGAGTCCTAGTGTGAAATGGTGCTAGAAGGTAGAGTTCAACCCAATTCTGAGTCATGTAGAGCTGTTTCAGTAATGAAAGCCAAAGCTAGATCTAAGATGAGCTTCAAGCTTTTCCTTGGCCAAAACGGATGAATTTTGCAATTGATCAAGCCAACTAAGATTCCTAATCGAAAATGGACTCAGAAAGAGGAATTTCACTCTATTAGAAGGCTAGTTGGGCGTTTTACCTCATGAAATAAGAAACCGGTTGAAATACGAGCTTCTACCATTTTGAACGTGAAAAGGGACAAAAGTGGCGATTCCGTGGCCTATTTTGGAGTAATCTTTAAAAATGGAGCAAGAAGAAGGACTTCCACGTAATTTTGAGGCCTGTTGATTAGATTTAACTCTTGAGTTCGTAAGCAGAATCTAAAATGAGCTTCTAGCGTTTTCTTAAGCAAACCAGATTAACTTTGCAAGTCGTCAAGCAATTCTATGAGTCCTAATCGAAAATGGACTGAGAAAGAGGATTTTGTTCGTATTTTATGGTCTGTAAAGCGTTTTACCTAATCAGATAAGAAACCGGCATAAAGAAGCGCTTATACCATTTTGGATGTGAAAAGTGACAAATGTGGCGAATCCATGGCCTATTTTGGAGTCTTCTTTAAAAATGGAGATAGAAGGAGGACTTCTAAGTAATTTTGAGGCCTCTTGATCATATTTAACTGTTGAGTTCGTAAGTAGAATCTAAAACGAGCTTCTAGAATTTTTTTAGGCAAAACGGATGAACTTTGCAATTTACCGAGCCATACTATGAGTCCTAACCCAAAATGGACTGAGAAAGAGGATTTTGTCGCTATTTCATGGCATGTAGAGCGTTTTACCTAATGAAATAAGAAACCGGCTGAAATACGTACTTTTACAATTTTGGATGTGAAAAGGGATAATGTGGTGATTTCGTTACCTATTTTGGAGTCATCTTTAAAAATGGAGCGAGAAGGAGGATTTCCACATAATTTTGAGGCATATTGATCACATTTAACTATTGAGTTCTTAAGCAGAATCTAAAATGAGCTTCTAGCATTTTTTTAGGCTAAACGGATGAACTTTGCAACTCGTCGAGCCATACTATGAGCCCTAATTGAAAATGGATTGAGAAAGAGAATTTTCACTCTATTTCAAGACTAGTAGAGTGTTTTACCTCATGAAATCTGAAATAGCTTAAATATGAGCTTCTTGCATTTTGGGTATGAAAAGGGAAAAATGTGGTAAATTAGTGGCGTATTTCTGAGTCCTAGTGGAAAATGGTGCAAGAAGGTGGAGTTCCACCCAATTCTGAGTCCTGTAAAACTATTTCAGTAATGGAAGCCCAAGCTAGATCTAAGACGAGCTTCTAGCTTTTCTTTGGCCAAAACGGATGAACTTTGCAATTCTTCCAGCCATCTATGAGTCCGAATCAAAAATGGACTGAGAAATAGGATGTTCACTCTATTAGATGGCTAGTAGGGCATTTTACCTCATGAAATAAGAAACCGGCTGAAATACGAGCTTCTACTATTTTGGATGTGGAAAGGGACAAATGTGGCGGATGTGGCGGATCCGTGGCCTATTTTGGAGTCCGCTTTAAAAATGGAGCTAGAAGTAGGACTTCCATGTAATTCAGAGGCCTGTTGATCAGATTAACTCTTGAGTTCATAAGCCAGATCTAAAACAAGCTTCTAGCATTTTGTTAGGGAAAACGGACAAACTTTACAGCCCGTCGAGCCATACTATGAGCCCTACTTGAAAAAGGACTGAGAAAGAGGGTTTTCACTTTATTTCAAGGAAAGTAGAGTGTTTTACCCCATGAAATTAGAAAATAGCTCAAATACGAGCTTCTAGCATTTTGATGTGAGAATGGACAAATTTGGCGAATTAGTGGCATATTTCTGAGTCCTAGTGAGAAATGGTGCAAGAAGGTGGAGTTCAACCCAATTCTGAGTCATGTAGAGCTGTTTTAGTAATGAAAGACAAAGCCAGATCTAAGATGAGCTTTTAGCTTTTCCTTGACCAAAACGGATGAACTTTACAATTCATCAAGCCATACTAAGAATCCTAATAAAAAATGGACTGAGAAAGAGATTTTCCCTCTATTGGAAGGCTAGTTGGGCGTTTTACCTTATGAAATAAGAAACCGGCTGAAATACGAGCTTCTACAATTTTGATCGTGAAAAGGGACAAATGTGGCGATTCTGTGGACTATTTTGGAGTCGTCTTTAAAAATGGAGAGAGGAGGACTTCCACGTAATTTTGAGTCCTGTTGATCAGATTTAACTCTTCAGTTCCAAAACAGAATCTAAAACGAGCTTCTAGCATTTTCTTAAGGAAACCGGATTAACTTCGCAATTCGTCGAGCCATTCTATGAGTCAAAATCGAAAATGGACTGAGAAAGAGGATTTTGTCCCTATTTTATGGCCTGTAGACCGTTTTACCTCATGAAATAAGAAACTGGCCGAAATATGATCTTCTACCATTTTGGATGTGAAAAGGGACAAATGTGGCGAATCCGCGGTTTATTTTGGAGTCTTCTTTAAAAATAGAGATAGAAGGAGGACTTCTACGTAATGTTGAGGCATGTTGATCAGATTTAAATCTTGAGTTCGTAAGCAGAATCTAAAACGAGCTTCTAGCATTTTCTTAGACAAAAAGGATGAACTTTGCAATTTACCGAGCCATACTATGAGTCCTAACCCAAAATGGACTGAGAAAGAGGATTTTGTCGCTATTTCATGGCATGTAGAGCGTTTTACCTAATGAAATAAGAAACCGGCTGAAATACGAGCTTCTACCATTTTGAATGTGAAAAGGGACAAATGTGGCGATTATGTGGCCTATTTTCGAGTCGTCTTTAAAAATGGAGCAAGAAGGATGACTTCCACGTAATTTTGAGGCATGTTGATCAGATTTAACTCTTGAGTTCGTAAGCATAATCTAAAACGAGCTTCTAGCATTTTGTTAGGCAAAACAGATGAACTTTGCAACTTGTCGATCCATACTATGAGACCTATTTGAAAGTGGATTTTCACTCTATTTCAAGGCCAGTAGAGTGTTTTACCTCTTGAAATCAGAAAACAGCTGAATTACGAGCTTCTAGCATTTTTGGTACAAAAAGGGACAAATGTGGCAAATTAATGGCGTATTTTTGAATCCTAGTGAAAAATGGTGTAAAAGGTGGAATTCTACCCAATTCTGAGTCCTGTAGAGCTGTTTCAGTAGTGAAAGCCCAAGCCAGATCTAAGATGAGCTTCTAGCTTTTCTTTGGCCAAAATGGATTAACTTTGCAATTCGTCCTGCCATACTATGAGTCCTAATCGAAAATTGACTGAGAAAGTGGATTTTCACTCTATTGGAAGGCTAGTGATACGTCCCGGGTCTGGGAGGGGGTGTGGTTCGAGTTTGGGGTCTGGTGGCACTCACAGTCGTTGAAGATAGGGGCCTGTGTCTATACTGGGTTAAAGGAATAGGGGTGCACCTTTGCTACCAACTTAAGCTTTTAGCATGATGGTTAGCGCTTCATAGTTAAGCGTGCTCAGCCGAGGGTAGTCTCAGGATGGGTGACCCCCTAGGAAGTCCTCGTGTTATGGCGCTTCGTTCCTGAGGTTAGATGGTGTGAACCTACAAGGGAAGATCCCACGAACCCACAACCAATTCTAAGATATGCCCACCCCAAAAAAGCCAAACAAAGATCTATGATCCACTTGAACCCTTGAACACGAAAGAACAAGGACCCGAAGTGTTGGAAGACGCCACAAGGTTGATCAAGCCTTGATAAGTATGTTAGTTCTAAGAAAAACCCTAGAGAGAGTCCACTCTCAAGAAACAAAGTGCATAAATGCAACTTTCATTCATATATCAAATCTTAAGTGTATGTTACAAATGAAAAAGCATAATGTATTTATAGAGAAATACTACCTAATTGTAATAATTGCAACTTAGAAAATTACAACTACAAAGTCTAATACCATGTGCTAGGAAATCCAAAACCATGTGCTAGGAAACCCAAAAGTCTAATACAATGTTCTAGAAAACACAAAAGTCTAATATAGTGTACTAGAGAACCCAAAAGTCAAATATGGCAACTTATTTTTGCACAAATAAAATCCATGAAAGATAATAAGCATTTAAAGCCCAAATGAGTCCTCTCATGTATAGTACTTGGTCCAAGCTCTTCAATTTCAAGACTTCAAGCGTAAAACTTGATCAATATCTCCATTTGCAGCCCAAATAAAGTTAGTGACGTTTTTAGCATTTTCGTCCAGTTTTGATCCGATTGCTAATTGCTTCGTCCAAGTCTCTTGCACAAGCCCATTTAATGCTTCCTTAATTTGTTTGGCTCTTCCTCTTGTGAATTGTCCACTTGGAATTTGCAAAGGATCACTTGAATTTGAATGCACAACTTGCTGATTCGCATCATTCCCTCTCTCCTCAAAAGGATTTGTCCTCGAATCTTCACCTACAGCAAAAGGAGATAAATCAGCTACATTAAAAGTAGCACTAACAGAATACTCTCTAGGCAAATCAATCTTGTAAGTATTATCATTGATTCTTTCTAGCACTTGAAACCATCTCCTCTTGGAGCTAATTTTGATTTTCTTTGAGCTGGAAATCTTTCTTTTCTCATATGCACACATACCCAATCTCCAGGTTCAAAAAGAACACGCCTTCTTCCTTTGTTGGCCTTAGATGCATAATGCTCATTTTTCTTTACAATTTGTTGTTTCACACGCTGATGAAGTTCCTGTACTATTTCAGCTTTCTTTTTCCCATCAAGACTTGCTCTCTCATCAATAGGTAGTGGTAATAAATCAAAAGGAGTCAGTGGATTAAAACCATATACTATTTCAAAAGGAGAATAATCAGTAGATGAATGTACACTTCTGTTATATGCAAATTCAACAAATGGCAAGCAATCTTCCCAATTTTTCATGTTCTTTTGAATCAAAATTCTGAGTAATTGAGACAAGGTTCTATTGACAACTTCAGTTTGTCCATCAGTTTGTGGATGACAAGCAGTAGAAAATAACAATTTAGTACCAAGCTTTCCCCACACTTTCTTTTCACAAGCAAGGAACAATTCAGCAAAATCAGCATCTTTTGCATAAAGTCCTTGATATATTCAAAGCCAAGCAATCTAGTATTAAGAGAAGAAAGAAGAGTATACCTTCTGTATTTGGTGACATATGGAAATGTCTCAATAAATTCCAACCACTTTGCATGTCTCTTGTTCAACTTACCTTGACCTTTAATATGCTTTAAGGATTGATGATCAGTGTGAATCACAAACTGTCTTGGCCAAAGGTAGTATTGCCAATTCTCCAATGCTCTTTTAAGTGCATAAAGCTCTTTGTCATAAGTTAGATACTTCAAGGCTGCTCCATTTAGCTTTTCACTAAAATAGGCAATTGACTTTCCTTCCTGCATTAAAACAACTCATATCCCAACTCCAGATGCATCACATTCAATCTCAAAAGTTTTGCTAAAGTCAGGCAATGCTAACAGAGGTGCAAAACACAATTTTTCCTTAAGTTCAATGAATGCATCATCTTGTGCTTTATCCCATTTAAAACCAACAAATTTTTTAATGATCTCAGTGAGTGGTGCAGCAAGGGTGCTAAAATCCTTCACAAATCGTCTATAAAAACTAGCCAAACCATGAAAACTTCTCACCTTAGTTATGCTTTTAGGTGTTGGCCATTCTTTTATAACTTTTATCTTTTCCTCATCAACTTCTATTCCTTTAGCACTCACCACAAAACCAAGAAAATTTTTTTTATCCATGTAAAAATCACACTTTTTCAGATTTGCAAACAGTTTTTCCTTCCTCAAAACATCAAGCACACAATGCAAATAATTCAAATGCTCATCCAGATTCTTGCTATAAATCAGAATGTCATCAAAATAAACCACAACAAATTTCCCAATGAAAGCACATAAAACATGGTTCATTAGTCTCATGAAAGTGCTAGGTGCAATAGTTAACCCATATGGCATAACTAACCATTCATACAATCCATGTTTGGTCTTGAAAGCAATTTTCTACTCATCCCCTTCTCTCATTCTAATTTGATGGTATCCAGATTTCAAATCAATCTTAGAAAAGATAATAGAATCATGCAATTCATCAAGCATATCGTCTAATCTAGGAATGGGATGGCGATACCATACAGTGATATTGTTGACAGCTCTACAATCAATGCATCACCGGTACAAAAATCACTTTTAAGACGGGTTAAAAAAGACATTTTAGACCAGTTCTGGAGCAGGTCTTGATACAGCCGGTCTAAAAAGTATTTAACTTTTGAGACCGGTTAGAAAACTGGTCTAAAATATGAAATTTTAAGACTGGTTCTACAACAACCGGTCTTAAAGTTTAACTAACGGAACAAGTAGGAAAATTTCAGTATAAAAAAATAGGACTTTAAGACCGGTTCTAACTATAACAGATCTTAAATATGAATTTAAGACCAGTTATTTAGAGAACCGGTCTTAAAAGTTTACTTCTTTAAGACCGGTTCTATTAATAACCGGTCTTAAATATCGATTTAAGACCGGTTAAATTTAGAACCAGTCTTAAAGTTTAATATTTTAAGACTGGTTCTCTTAATAACCGGTCTTAAATTCATATTTAAGACCGGTTATAGTTAGAACCGGTCTAAAAATTGTGTTTTTTTCCGTTTTATTTGTTTTAATCTTACCCAGGACAGTAAGCCATATTCAACAACAATCCCCCTTGTGCCACATTACATACACATGCATATATATATATATTGACAATCAGAAGCAGTGACAACAACATTTTTATTTCCAGAAACAATTGGTATTTCTCAGAATGCAAACTTGCTTCAAATATAGAATCATGAAGCCTAAAATCCTTATTAGTTCCCCTTTCCCTCTTTTGTTAAATATGACCTTAGTTATCGTAATCGGTATGAACCTATAAATGTCAGTCTGTTCAAGGGAAAAACACTTGGCCCTTACAATCCTCGACTCTCAACAATCACAAAATGAACATTATGAAAAAAATCATTGAAAAAAACACATTCAATTCCAATGACTCCCAATAACACATGATCAACTTATTCAATTCTCATAAACAGTACAATATTAACAATTTATAATTATCAGGCGTTTTGAACCACATCACCACAATTAAACAATGATAGCAGGAAAATTACGACATTGTGTGAACGCAATCCCAAAGCTTGTAAAGAGAAGGAGGAAAAGAAATATTTCTCATTATATGGAAAAAATTCCTAAGCTTTACAGAGAAATGAAAAAAATGGAGGAAAATTTACAATAGTGATCCCATGCCTGAATCAACAGCCAACTAGTATCACCAATATCCAAGAATTTGTCCTGAATAGAGATATAAACCAAGTTAGATATATATGAAAACCATAAGTATTATTAGAACAATATAGGATCGGATTAAAAAACTTATTAATCTTGTAAAAGCTCATAAATGAATTTAGCACAACAATTATGGATGAAATCAATATCTTCTTCAGGAAAGGGATCAGCAAGATCAAACATCTGTATGTGTAACACCGAAGCCAAGCAAAACATTAACTTACTAACTTAAAAACAATAAAGTAATACAAAATATTTGAAATATACATTTATTACCTCCTCGGTAAAGTCAGTCATGCCTAGGTTGATAATATTGTAAATTTGCCTCAACATATAAAGACCACAAAAGTTAGAGCCCGGTGGTTGCCTACGGGTCTGAAAAAGAACATGATATCAATAAAGCAAGCATAAAAGCATAGCTTATGAAACACATCTTAAAGAAAATAAATATGTACAAACCTTTGGTGTGATCCATGTAGGGTCTTTTAAGTCACGAACATGCCTACCACACTTAGCGTGTAGGAAAGTCCGCATAGCCCTATGATAAAAATCACAAAGATTACTTATTCTACACACAAACTTTGCACACAAAAAGGTAATAAAGCAAGAAAACTTACGAGTTCATGGTCTTCTTCAAGTCATTCCCCGGTTTGAAGTGGAGGGAACATAGGAGGATCACTGTGTAACTAGCCTTACACAGAATAACCAATTGCCAATGATCCCTTAAAAAAGAGATGAATGTTAAGCAAATATAAAGCATTATATGTGATGTTTTGGAATATAAATTTGATGTTTCTTACCCATGCACATAAGGAACCAAGAAACAGTCAGTTTCTGTTTCACTGAGCCTCTGTGATAAATATCTATGTCTGATGGCAGAAGTGGTCCCTTTCTCCGTGGCATAAGCTGGGCACATGAATCCAAATTTAGCGCTCTGCCCAGAGGAAACCAACCTACGATTCATGTACCTACAAAAATGGAAGCACACAAATTAAGGTTACACAGCGTAATTTTTAAGATATTTACTTCCATTTGAAGAAGATACTTACATCAAAAAAAGCTGGACAATCGTAATCATAAGACTGGTCACTCGTATACGATCTACCACTCTTCTGGCGAGCATGCAACCACAACTCTTCGCGCCATATCGGAGATAGTGAAGATAGCAGAATAGAAGGATCAGATTGAGATGCTTCTTCTAATCTCCTCCGTTTGGCCGCCAACAAGTCTTGCTCGGCCTTTGCGTATCCTCCACGAGACATTGTGTGGGGGCAATCATTCTTCCTGCCACTCGCTTGTGCCTTTTGCCTTCTTGCCTGCAAATAAGAAATGGGAAAAAAGGTTACAAACAGTAAAGACAAAAGATAAGTAAATAAAGTACAAAATAAGTTAACTCACCAAAGCCTCTAGAGTAGTCTGAAGCCTAAAAAACTCCTGCCATGTCGCTTCATCGATGTACGAATACTTGCTCCAAGGAGTAGGACGAGGCTTACCAGCTGACACCTTGATATGCACGTAATTGTTGGCCAGATTCATCTTGAACTTCCTCCAGTGCTCACAACAATACGTCATAGTCTTGTGATACAAGATCTCACTCTGAGGAACGTCGTAGGTAAGCTATTATTCATGAATCAAAGGAATTAGTGAAAGTAATGAAACGGATTTTATAAAAGAAACATACAGAGGGAATTTTATACCTGAATAGTGTCCCAAATATGCTGCTTAACCTTTTTGTCGACATTCCTCCACTCCTCTATCAATATGCTAGGCTTATTCCGTGCGAGGAGGCCGACAAAACTCCTATAATGACTGGCATTCGGCCCGATCGGTTTCCAGTATTGATCGAACTGGATCGGTATCCTCTCCCCGATAGACTGACTCAGGGAAACATCCCTCAACCGTGTGGCTATCCTGCCCCTCGTCTGGGCTTGTGACTCGGCTCACCTGATGACTGCCCCTGATTAACACTCTGAGGCTCGCTGTGCTGAGTAGTAGGGTGCACCTGATCCTCTACTGTAGGATGCACCTGATCCTCTGCTGTAGGATGTACCGGATCCGTCATTGTACTGTTAAGACAAATTGTTGAGTTAGTAAGTTATAAAATAACTATATATATAATCTACATATAAGTTATAACGATAATGACTTTAAATAGATAGCTAACATTTAAAGTATATTTATAAAGAGATATCCTCCCATATCCCTTTACGATGATCATTTCTTGTGCCGTGTTCATTATCAGCTTCATCTTCTTCGTTCAATGCAGGAAGACCCCTAGATGATAAGAGCACTGTCCAGAACAGCGGTGTTATGTTAGTAGCTGAATCTATGCACTACTCTAGTTCAAAAGATAAGAACCCTACATTGGCAGCCATACCTTATTATGGGGACGAGATTTGGGTGGTTGACTATGTTAAAATTAAATTTCCCATTTTCAAATGTAAGTGGGTTGATGTCAATAATGGTGTGAGGATCGATAAGTCAGGGTTTACATTAGTTGATTTGAGCAACAAAAATTTTGGAGATGAACCTTTCATTATGGCAGATCAAGCGAAACAAGTGTTCTATATTATTGATCAGGCAAATAAAATGTGGTTTGTAGCTCTCTAAGGAAAAAGGGTCATCGATATTGAAGAGGAAAGTCGTTCACATGCATGAAATCAATACAGTGCCTGACATCAAGATTCTGCCAATATGGAAGGTTAAAGAAAACAGACCTCTTTTTTCATATATTTTTTTCATTTCGACTCTTTGAAGTCTTACCGAAGATGACATTGATATTTTTGACCTTTTCATACACTTTCTCCCCAATTAAAGCTTCTGGAGCATCTTCAAACTCTTGGCTACCAAAAAAGGCCTTCTTTAATTTGCAATATGGGTGGCCCCGTCTAAGGAATCTCCTATGACCAAGATAAACAGTCTTTATTCCATGTTGAAGTTGATGGTAGCATGTGCCTTCTTCACAAATAGGACAAGCTTTGTGGCATTTAACGCTATATCCTGACAAGTTTCTATAAGCAGGGAAGTCATTTATAGTACAAAAGATCAAGGCTCGCATTTTAAACATCTCCTTCTTGTTCGCGTAAAAAACGTAGACATCTTCATCCCACAACTCTTTCAAGTCTTCGATAAGGGGTTCTAAGTAAACATCTATGTCATTTCCGGGTTGTTTTGGTCCCGAAATCAACATAGTCAACATGATGTACTTTCGTTTCATACATAACAAAGGAGATAAGTTGTAAATTTCCAACAGAACAGGTCGTGAACTATGTATACTGCTTAGGCTACCGTAAGGATTCATGCCATCCGTGCTAAGCCCGAGCCTAAGATTCCTAGGCTCTTTGCCGAAGTCAGGAAACAACTGATCAATTTTCTTCCACTGAGAAGAATCAGCTGGATGTCGAAGATTTCCATATGAAATCCTCTCATCCGCATGCCATCTCAAATTTTTGGCATCAATTTCATTAGAAAACAACCATTTGAACCTCAGTATGATAGGAAGATACCACAACACTTTTACAGGGGCCTTATTTGATTTGTATCTGGGGGTTTCACATATCGTACACTGCTCTTTCTCTGTATGCTCTTTTCTGTACAATATACAATCATTAGGGCATGCATGGATCTTTTTATCTTCATCCCTAGTGGACACAGTATTTTCTTCGCATCATAGTATCGGCAAGGCAGCACGTTATCATCTGGAAGCATGTCCTGAAGGCCTCAAGTGCTTCTGAAAAACTCTTATCGCTCCATCCATGCCGTGCTTTCAAGCTTACCAATTTCAATACAGCTTTCAACAATTGGTATTTTGTGCACCCCGGGTACAACGGCTTCTCAGCATCACTGCACATATTACCATATGCATATGATTGCTCAAAAGCCTCTTCTCCAACATCACGAATAATATCCTCTATCCGATCATTCAGAACCGTGTCATTATCATCAAAGGCGACCCCCCTTGTTGAGTTGCGCTTGGAATTTCTATTTCTTCACCATGCCATACCCATACTGTATAACTCTTATAAAATCCTTCACAAATTAAATGTGTATATATATATCTGCAGTACTAAGTCGCTTCTCATTCAGACATTCTACACAAGGACAATAGAACATCCCACTATCATCTTTACCAGAATTTCTTCTAGAAAATTCCAAAAAATCCCTCACCCCATTATCATATTCAACACTAGTCCGTTTAGTGTTTATCCAACTACGATCCATATATTTCAACACTTTTTTTTCTTCTCTTCTGTATATTAACTGCCCTGGAAAAGGCATGAGTATGATGAGAGTATGAAAAGGTTACACTCATCAATTTATCTAGTTTGACAGAATTCTTCATTAGAATTCCGCATAAGATATAATTGCAGTCTGTTCCATTTTCTTCAAGTAATATGGAAAATGTATCAACATATACTAGCAATTTCAGGACTTAAATTAGACCACATACACAAGAATTGCTTTAGTCTAAACCTCAAATCACCTCTCAAATTAGTTTCAAAACTAACTGAATATTATGTAACAATTTTCTAATCAGCCATTCATGAGCATACATGCCATGAAATTTGACACAATAACTTAAGCAATCCAGAGACTATGAAAACTAGCAATTATCAGTACCCTAATCCTCAAATAATCAAATCACACCAGTTCAGGCCACCGTTAATTAAGCTTCACAAATTAATTTCCATCAGAGTAAATGTCATTTTTTTCTCCATTTCTATGTTAATTTATAGTTTAATTATAGTAGAGATTATTCTTGGATAGACAGTGAATACACAATTTCTATTTATACGAAGGATTGAGACAGGGGACATTACCTGTTTGAAATAACTTGGACTGTGGCTTGAGGCGCAGGAGGAGAGGGGTAGCAGTGGCTGGAAAACACACCGGAGGGAGATAAAGCTGGAGAAATAAAAAGCTCAGCCGCCCTTCACGATGGTACTCACGGTGGACTTCTTCGCAGCAACGGGTACGTACGAACGGAGAAGGAGGGAGTATTTTTAAACGCCGACAACAGAATATGGAAAAGAAGGTGGAAGGGGTGGCGGCGATTTGAAGGGTGGCCGAAGAATAAGGCGGAATATCACCTACGATCCTGGACTTGAGCAGTTCGTGGCGGTGGAAGCAGAGTGGGAAGGAAATGAAACGTGCTGATGAAATGAACTTTCACGGCCGACTAGGTTTGAATATTAGACTTTTAAGACCGGTTATTTAAATAACCGGTCTTAAATCATTGACTTTTACGACCGGTTATTTAAACAACCGGTCTTAATAATAATGTGATTTATTTATTCATTTTAATAATTTTTTTTTTCAGACCGGTTGTTTAAATAACCGGTCTTAAATTATTGACTTTTAAGACCGGTTATTTAAACAACCGGTCTTAATTTCTTTTTGAGACCGTTTGTTTTGTATAACCGGTCTAAATAAGGTTTTTTTAGACCGGTTGTTTAAACAACCGGTCTAAAAAATTGATTTTAATTACTGAATTGCCACTCCACCTTTCTTTTAGACCTTTTCCGCAATAACCGGTCTAAATGATGCGGTCTAAAAGCCTATTTTGCACTATTGACTCCAGCTCTAATCAAAGCTAATTTCATCTCTTGAAAATATTCATCAACAATCATGGAGCCTTGTTTGAATTTTTGCATCTTTCTTTGGAATTCTCTTTTTGATATGGAGTTGTGACTAGACATCTATTAGTCGTTTTCAGCACTAAACTTTTGGAATCCTTTTAACAAAGATTGAAGATGTCTTTGAATTTCTTTTTCATCATGCATATTGATGATACCTGAAATGTTAGATTTAGAGAAAAATGGACCTCTCCACTCTACACACGTGTTTCACTCAAACAAGTTTATTATCACTCGTGTTTCACTCAAATTTGGCTTTTTATTATTGTATGTCACTCTTGCCTTTTTCCACTCTTAAATTCCTCTTTAGGCTCTTTAAAGAACTAAGCAATTCATAATCAAGGCAATCACAATTTGAAGAATCAACACAACACTTAGAAATGTTCAATTGACACAGATTGAAAAGGTTCAGTCAATTTCTGGATATCAAAATAGAGAGATGCTTGAATACAACACATTCAACACATCAATTAGAACTTTCTCTTTTTGTTTTGTATATGTATTTTTTTCTTTGTTTTTTTTGTCACTTTTTTTTATGTTCTCTCTTTTTTTCTATTGAAACTTAAAAAGAATATACATAATCTATTACAAACAGTAGTACAACACAAGCAATTTGAACCCAAAAATTCTAGAAAATCGCCTGTTTTGTAAAGACTATAAAATCACTATGGAAATTTCGGATTTAGATGTAATCAAAATGATCAGAAAGAAGAGAATCTGAACAATGGAAATAACCTATTGAATAATGGAAATCATGAAGAAATAGTGGTTGAACAAGGATAGAATATTTAGCGACGTTCTGAAAAAATGAAGATGAATAGTTATAGAAAATTTCCAGAAACACAACATATTAAAATGAATAGAACTCACAAATGACAAATCAAATTGGAATGATTTCAAACAGAGATGAAAGTAGAGATTTTGAACTATGAAAATGACTCACTAAATGTTGAAAAATATAAAGAAAAGCTTGATCAATAGAACCAATAATTTCAGACATTAACACAAATGAACCAGATGAAAAGACACAAGAACAACACAAAACTTAAAACGAAAATAGAAACAAGGAACAAAAAGATATGACCTGAGTTTAGATACGAAGCTCTGATGCCAAGATGGTGCAAACCCACAAGGGAAGATCCCACGAACCCACAACCAATTCTGAGATATACTCACCCCAAGAAAGCTAAACAAAGATCTACGATTCACTTGAACCCTTGAACACGAAAGAACAAGGACCCGAAGTGTTGGAAGACGCCACAAGGTTGATCAAGCCTTTATAAGTTTGTTAGTTCTAAGAAGAACCCTAGAGATAATCCACTCTCAAGAAACAAAGTGCAGAAATGTAACTTTCATTCATATATCAAATCTCAAGTGTCTCTTACAAATGAATAAGCACAATGTATTTATAGAGAAATACTACCTAATTGTAATAATTGCAACTTAGAAATTTGCAACTACAAAGTCTAATACCATGTGCTAGGAAACTCAAATGTCTAATACAATGTTCTAGAACACACAAAAGTCTAATATAGTGTGATAGAGAACCCAAAAGTCAAATATGACAACTTATTTAATAATTTCACACAAAGAAAATTCATAAAATATAATCAGACTTTAAAGCCCAAAATGTGCTTATTTAGGCCCAAATGAGTCCTCCCATGTGTAGTACTAGGTCCAAGCTTTTCAATTTCAAGACTTTAAGCCCAAAACTTGATCAATAGAGCCATTTGCAGCCCAAATGAAATTAGTGACGTTTTCAGCATCTTTGTCTAAAATTGTTGATCCAATTGCCATTTGATTTGCACATCCTCAGGCACCATTTTTCACAAGGACTCAAAAAATAGGCCACGGATTCACCACATTTGTCCCTTTTCACACCCAAAATGCTAGAAGTTGGTATTTCAACTGGCTTCTGATTTCATGAGGTAAAACACTCTATGTACCATGAAATAGAGTGAAAATCGTCTTTCTCGGTCAATTTTCAATTAAGACTCATAGTATGGCTCGATGAATTACAAAGTTCATCCGTTTTTCCTAACAAAATGCTAGAAGCTCGGCTTTGATCCGGCTTACTAACTCAAGAGTTAAACTACTCAACAGACCTCAGAATTACGTGGAAGACCTCTTTCTCGCTCAATTTTAAAGAGGACTCCAAAATAGGCCAATGATTCGCCATATTTGTCCCTTTTCACTTCGAAAATGGTAGAAGCTTGTATTTCAACTGGTTTCTTATTTCATGAGGTAAAAAACTATACAGGCATTGAAATAGTGAAAATCCTCTTTGCTAGTCAACTTTCAAGAAGGAATCATAGTTTGGCTCGACGAATTGCAAGGGTCGTCTGTTTTGACCAAAAAAATGGTAGAAGCTCGTCCTAGATTTGGCTTGGGCTTTCAGGATTGAAACTGTTTGACAGGACTCAAAATTAGGTGGAACTCCTCCTTCTGGTTCCATCTTTTAGTAGGACTAAGAAATAAGCCATGGATTTGCCATATTTGTCCCTTTTCACACAAAAAATGATAGAAGATTGTATTTCAGCCGGTCTCCGATTTTATGAGGTAAAACGCTTTACAGGCCTTGATATAGAGTGAAAATCCTCTTTCTTAGACCATTTTCAATTAGGACTCATAATATGGCTCAACAAATTGCAAAGTTCGTTTGTTTTGGCAAGAGAAAAGCTAGAAGCTCGTCCTAGATTTGGCTTGGCCTTTAAAGAGTGAAACTGCTCTACAACATTCAGAATTGGGTGGAACTTCTCCCTCTGGCACAATTTTTCACTAGGACTCAAAAATAGGCCACGGATTCGCCACATTTGTATCTTTTCTCTCTGAAAATGCTAGAAGGTCGTATTTCTCCTGGTTTCCAATTTCATGCGATAAAATGCTTTACAGGCCTTGCAATAGAGTGAAAATCCTCTTTCTCAATCTATTTTCGATTAGGACTTATAGTATGGTTCGTCGAATTGCAAAGCTCGTTCATTTTGCCTAACAAAATGCTAGAAGCTCGTTGTAGATCCGGCTTACGAACTCAAGAGTTAAACTACTCAACAGACCTCAGAATTAAGTGGAAGACCTCTTTCTCGCTCAATTTTAAAGAGGACTCCAAAATAGGCCAAGGATTCGCCATATTTGTCCCTTTTCACTTTGAAAATGGTAGAAGCTTGTATTTCAATTGGTTTCTTATTTCATGAGGTAAAAAACTATACAGGCATTGAAATAGTGAAAATCCTCTTTGCTAGTCAACTTTCAAGAAGGAATCATAGTTTGGCTCGACGAATTGCAAAGGTCGTCTGTTTTGACGAAAAAATGGTAGAAGCTTGTCCTAGATTTAGCTTGGGCTTTCAGGATTGAAACTGTTTGACAGGACTCAAAATTGGGTGGAACTCCTCCTTCTGGTTCCATTTTTCAGTAGGACTAAGAAATAGGCCATGGATTCGTCATATTTGTCCCTTTTCACACCAAAAATGATAGAAGATCGTATTTCAGCAGGTCTACGATTTCATAAGGTAAAACGCTTTACAAGCCTTGATATAGAGTGAAAATCCTCTTTCTTAGACCATTTTCAATTAGGACTCATAATATGGCTCAACAAATTGCAAAGTTCTTTTGTTTTGGAAAGAGAAAAGCTAGAAGCTCGTCCTAGATCTGGCTTGGCCTTTAAAGAGTGAAACTGCTCTACAGGATTCAGAATTGGGTGGAACTTCTCCCTCTGGCACAATTTTTCACTAGGACTCAAAAATAGGCCACGGATTCGCCACATTTGTATCTTTTCACTCTGAAAATGCTAGAAGGTCGTATTTCTCCTGGTTTCCGATTTCATGCGATAAAATGCTCTACATGCCTTGCAATAGAGTGAAAATCCTCTTTCTCAGTCTATTTTCGATTAGGACTCATAGTATGGCTCGTCGAATTGCAAAGCTCGTTCATTTTGCTTAACAAAATGCTAGAAGCTAGTTGTAAATTCGGCTTACGAACTCAAGAGTTAAACTGTTCCACAGGCCTTAAAATTACATGGAAGTCCTCTTTCTCGCTCAACTTTTAAAGAGGGCTCGAAAATAGGCCAAGGATTTGCCATATTTGTCCCTTTTCACATCTAAAATGGTAGAAGCTCTTATTTCATCTGGTTTCTTTTTTCATGAGGTAAAAAGCTATACAGGCATTGAAATAGTAAAAATCCTCTTTGCTAGTCAACTTTCAAGAAGGAATCATAGTTTGGCTCGATGAATTGCAAAGGTCGTCTGTTTTGACCAAAAAAATAGTAGAAGCTCGTCCTAGATTTGTTTTGGGCTTTCAGGAGTGAAACTGTTTGACAGGACTCAAAATTGGGTGGAACTCCTCCTTCTGGTTCCATTTTTCAGTAGGACTAAGAAATAGGCCATGGATTCGCCATATTTGTCCCTTTTCACACAAAAAATGCTAGAAGATCGTATTTCAGCAGGTCTCCGATTTCATGAGGTAAAATGCTTTACATGCCTTGATATAGAGTGAAATCCTCTTTCTTAGTCTATTTTCAATTAGGACTCATAGCATGGCTCAACGAATTAAAAAGTTTGTCCGTTTTAGCCAATGAAAAGATAGAAGCTCGTCTTAGATCTGTCTTGGGCTTTCAGTGGTGAAACTGCTGTACATGACATAGAATTGGGTGCAACACCTCCTTGTGGCACCATTTTTCACTAGGACTCATAAATAGGCCACAGATTCGCCACATTTGTGTCTTTTCAAAGCCAAAATGCTAGAAGCTCATATTTCAATCGGTCTCCTATTTCAGGAGGTAAAACGCTTTACAGGGCTTGAAATAGAGTGAAAATCCTCTTTCTTAGTCCATTTTTAATTAGCACTCATAGTATGTGTTGGGATTTGAAGGCATACAGCGGAATAATTAAATTTAAAATTGCAAAATTTTACCAATCCCAATTACGGATCTATCAAAGGCATTTAAATCGAGTTAGAAAGAGTCGTACCTTACTCTTGTTTGTTTAAATGCCCACAATCATCAACGTATTGCAAGTTCTCAAATCTCCATGCTTGGTCGCTCCTGAAATAATTTCCCCGACATCTACCTGTCTGCTAATTCTTCTTAAAAGAGCATCAAACTCTATGAGTGTAAGATTAACCATCCCCGACATCAACATGTTGTCTAGTTCTTCTTTGGAGTTTTGCCTTTTGGATTTTGAGGAGCTAACTACTCAGATCAGCTCCCTCAACTGGTATCCACACGAACATGACCCAACACCAGCAGCGTGCTAGTGTCTCCAATGTCCTTTCTAGGGTTTTCTTGCGGCTTTCTATTTTTTCATCATCTGTAGAAAACCCTAGCTCTCACCTTTTATAACTATTCAGGGTTATTTATTTTATGATGGATATTGGATTCTTAAAATTAATCTTAATTAATTTCAAAGTCCTTATCATATTAATTAACACTTAATTATTTTGATAAGCTAATTAAATAAATTTGATTTAATTAAATCTGTCCAACATTTTTAATTTAACCTATTTATTTAATTAGAATAAAGAGCCAATTGAATTAGATTTAATTTATTTTTATAAATTAAATCTTAGATATTATCATATAATATCATTATATATTTACACAATGTAATAATATTATCTTATAATATAATATTATCATATATTTAATATATATTATCAAATAAAATATATTATATATGTGTGTATTTCAAAAATACATGTGTATATATAATATTATTAATTTTCTTTTCCAAATATATATATATACACACACATGTAAATATTTATCAAATAAATATTCACACAACATGTGTATATAAACATGTGTATATACGAAATATATATATATATATATATATATATATATATATATATATATATATATATATATATATATATAATTCGTCCACCCTAGATTAAACATTGTATTCATTGAATCTTAAACGCATCTTAGATTCAATGAATCTGGACATTATAGCTTGTGTTGGGCTATTATTGTGTGCGACCCTGTAGGCCCATACGAAGTTCGCAGTGGGCCAATCACTATACTAACCCACAAGTCGTAAGTGGCCTATAGCATAACATTACGACTACCTAATTCATATGAGGATCGACAATACTATACAACTTGTCGTATAACCATATCACGTCCCTTTGATCACACGATATTTGGATTAAGGATAAGGCATGGAGAGTGTCATCCTCCTATTCCTCACCATTACTTTCTCGATCCCTGAGTAGTCTAACTATAGAAATGGAAACACCTTTCCATCGTAGTATGGCCATACATTTTTTAGACTCACTCATCGACGGGCCCAGTAATATCTCTCTACTAATGTGAGGGACAAATTCCATCTTGACCATTCACATTCCTTTGCATCACTCAGAATTGGGCTTTAAGGAGTGAAACTGCTCTACATCACTCAGAATTGGGCGCAACATCTCCTTCTGGCACCATTTTTCACTAGGACTCAGAAATAGGCCACAGATTCGCCACATTTGTGTCTTTTCACACCCAAAATGCTAGAAGCTCGTATTTTAGCCTGTCTTCAATTTCATGAGGAAAAACGCTCTAAAGGCCTTGAAGTAGAGTGAAAATCATATTTCTTAGTTCATTTTGAATTAGCACTTATAGTAGGGCACCATAATTGCAAAGTTCGTCTGTTTTGGCCAAAGAAAAGATAGGACCTCGTCTTAGATATGGCTTGGGCTCTCAAATGTGAAAGTGCTCTACTGGACTCAAAATTGGGTGGAACTCCTCCTTCTGGCACCATTTTTCACTAAGACTCAGAAATAAGCCACGTATTCGCCACATTTGTCACTTTTCACTCCCAAAATGCTAGAAGCTCGTATTTTAGCCGCTTTCGGATTTCATGAGATAAAACTCTCTTCAGGCCTTGAAATAGAGTAAAAATCCTCTTTCTCAATCCGTTTTCAATTAGGACTCATAGTATGGCTGGACGAATTGCAAAGATTGTCTGTTTTGCCTAACAAAATGCTAGAAGCTCGTTTTAGATCCAGCTTACGAACTCAAGAGTTTAAACTGCTTAACATGCCTCAGAATTATGTGGAAGTCCTCCTTCTCGCTCTATTTTTAAAGAGGACTCCAAAATAGGCTAAGTATTCGCCACATTTATCCCTTTTCACATCCAAAATGGTAGAAGCTCGTATTTCATCCGATTTCTTATTTCATGAGCTAAAAAGCTATACAGGCATTGAAATAGAGTGAAAATCCTCTTTGTCAGTCAACTTTTAAGTAGGACTCATAGTATAGCTCAATGAATTGCAAAGTTCGTCTGTTTTGGGCAAAGAAAAGATAGAACCTCGTCTAAGATTTGGCTTGGGCTTTCAGTAGTGAAACTGCTCTACAGGACTCAGAATTGGGTGAAACATCTCCTTCTAGCACCATTTTTCACTAGGACTCAGATATAGGCCATGGATTCACCACATTTGTGTCTCTTCACACGTAAAATGATAGAAGCTTGTATTTCAGCCGGTCTCCAATTTTCATGAGGTAAAACGCTCTACAGGCCTTGAAATAGAGAGAAAATCCTCTTTTTGAGTCCATTTTGAATTAGCACTCTTAGTAGGCCTCCACGAATTGCAAAGTTTGCCAATTTTGGTCAAAGAAAAGATTGGAGCTCGTTTTAGATCTGGCTTGGGCTCTCAGATGTGAAACTGCTCTATAAGACTCAGAATTGGGTGCAACAGCTCCTTCTGGCAATATTTTTCACTAGGACTTAGAAATAGGCCATGGATTCGCCACATTTGTGTCTCTTCAACGTAGTATGGCCATACATTTTTCAGACTCACTCATCGACGGGCCCAGTAATATCTCTCTACTAATGTAAGGGACAAATTCCATCTTGACCATTCGCATTCCTCTTCATTACTTAGAATTGGGCTTTAAGGAGTGAAACTGCTTTACATGACTCAGAATTGGGTGGAACTCCTCCTTTTGGTACCATTTTTCACTAGGACTCGAAAATAGGCCACGGATTCGCCACATTTGTCCCTTTTCACACCCAAAATGCTAAAAGATCATATTTCAACCAGTATCCTATTTCATGAAATAAAATGCTCTACAGGCTTTCAAATAGAGTGAAAATCTTCTTTATCAGTCCATTTTCAACTAGGGCACATAGTATGGCTCGATAAATTGCAAAGTTCTTCCGTTTTGGCCAAAGAAAAGGTAGTTGCTCATCTTAGATCTGGCATGGGCTTTCAGTAAAGAAAATGCTCTATAGAACACAAAATTGGGTGGATCTCCACCTCCTGGCACCATTTTTCACTAGGACTCAAAATAGGCCAAGGATTCACCTCATTGTGTCTTTTGACACCCAAAATGCTAGAAGGTTGTCTTTCCGCCGGTTTTCTATTTCTTGTTGTAAAACACTCTACATGCCTTGAAATAGAGTGAAAATACTCTTTCTCTGTTCAGTTTCAATTAGGATACCTAGTATGGCTTGACGAATTGCAAAGTTCATCCGTTTTTCCTAACAAAATGCTAGAAACTCGTTTTAGATCCGGCTTACGAACTCAAGAGTTAAACTTCTCAACAGGCCTCAGGATTACGTGGAAGTCCTCATTCTAGCTCAATTTTTAAAGAGGACTCCAAAATAGGCCAAGTATTCACCACATTTGTCCTTTTTCACATCCAAAATGGTAAAAGCTTGTATTTCAGCTGGTTTCTAATTTCATGAGGTAAAACACTCTAGAGGCCATTAAATAGAGTGCAAATCCTCTTTCTCAGTCCATTTTTAATTAGGACTCATAGTATGGCTCAAAGAATTGCAAAGTTCTTACATTTTGGCCAAAGAAAAGCTAGTTGCTCGTCTTAGATGTGGCTTGGGCTTTCAGTAGTGAAATGCTCTAAAGGACACAGAATTGGGTAGATCTCCTCCTTCTCGCACCATTTTTCACTAGGATTCAAAAATAAGCCATGAATTTGCCACATTTGTCCCTTTTCACACCCAAAATGCTATAATATCGTATTTCAGCCAGTTTCTTATTTCATGAAATAAAATGCTCTACAGGCTTTCAAATAGAGTGAAAATCTTCTTTATCAGTCCATTTTCAATTATGACTCATAGTATGGCTCGATGAATTGCAAAGTTCTTTCATTTTGGCAAAAGAAAAGGTAGTTGCTCGTCTTAGATCTGGCTTGGGCATTCAGTAGTGAAACACCTTTACAGGACACAGAATTGGGTGGATCTCCTCCTTCTGGCACCATTTTTCACTAGGACTCAGAAATAGGCCACAGATTCGCCACATTTGTATCTTTTCACTCCAAAAATGCTAGAAGGTCGTATTTCTGCCGGTTTCCGATTTCATTCGGTAAAACACTTTATAGCCCTTTAAATAGAGTGAAAATCCTCTTTCTCTGTCCATTTTAAATTAGGACTTATAGTATGGCTTGACGAATTGCAAAGTTCGTCTATTTTGCCCAACAAAATGCTAGAAACTCATTTTAGATCAGGCTTACAAAGTCAAGAGTTAAAGTGCTCACCAATCCTCAGAAATAAGTGGAAGTCCTCCTTCAAGCTCAATTTTTAACTAGGACTCCAAAATAGGCCAAGTATTTGCCACATTTATCCCTTTTCACATCCAAAATGGTATAAGCTCGTATTTCATCCGGTTTCTTATTTTCATGAGGTAAAAAGCTATACACGAATTGAAATAGAGTGAAAATCCTCTTTATCAGTAAACTTTCAAGTAGGAATCATAGTTTGGCTCGACGAATTGCAAAGTTCGTCCATTTTTGCCAAAAAAATGGTAGAAGCTCGTCTTAGATCTGGCTTGGGCTTTCAAGAGTTAAACTGCTCTACAGGACTCAGAATTGGGTTGAACTCGTCCTTCTGGCACCATTTTGCACTAGGACTAAGAAATAGGCCACGGATTCGCCACATTTGTCCCTTTTCACACCCAAAATGCTAGAAGATCATATTTCAGCCAGTTTCCAATTTCATGAGGTAAAACACTCTACAGGATTTGAAATAGAGTGTAAATCCTCTTTCTCTGTCCAATTTCAATTAGGACTCATAGTATGGCTCGACGAATTACAAAGTTCGTCCATTTTAGCGAAAGAAAATATAGAAGATATTCTTAGATCTGGTTTGGGCTTCAAGAGTGAACCTACTCTACAGGACTCAGAATTAGGTGCAACACCTCCTTCTTAGAGCATTTTTTTCACCTCCTTCTGGCCACATTTGTGTCTTTTCATACCCAAAATTCTAGAATCTCGTATTTTAGCCAGTTTCTGATTTGATTCGGTAAAATGCTACACAGACCTTGAAATAGAGTGAAAGTCTTATTTCTCTGTCCATTTTCAATTATGACTCATAGTATGGCTCGACAAATTACAAAGTTTGTCTTTTTTGCTTAACAAAATGCAAGAAGATCCTTTTAGATCCATCTTAGGAACTCAAGAGTTAAACTGCTCAACAAGCCTTAGAATTACGTGGAAGTCCTCTTTCTCGCTCAAATTTTAAAGAGGACTCCAAAATAGGCAATGGATTCGCCACATTTGTCCCTTTCCACATACAAAATGGTAGAAGCTCGTTTTTCATCTGGTTTCTTTTTTAATAAGGTAAAATGCTATACATGTATTTAAATAGAGTGAAAATCCTCTTTGTCAGTCAACATTCAAGTAAGAATCATAGTTTATCTCGACAAATCGTAAAGGTCATCCGTTTTGGCCAAAAAAATGGTAGGAGCTTGTCTTAGATCTAGCTTGGGCTTTCAAGAATGAAACTGCTATACAGAACTCATAATTGGGTGGAACCCCTCCTTCTGGCACCATTTTTCACTAGGACACAGAAACAGGCCACTGATTCGCCACATTTGTAACTTTTCAACACCAAAATGCTAGAAGATCATATTTCAGCAGGTTTCCAATTTCATGAAATAAAACGTTCTACAGGCTTTGAAATAGAGTGAAAATCCTCATTATCATTCTCTTTTCAATTAGGACTCATAGTATGGCTCGACGAATTGCAAAGTTCTTCCGTTTTGGGAAAGAAAAGGTAGTTGCTCATCTTAGATCTGGCTTGGGCTTTCAGCAGTGAAACTGCTCTATATGACACAGAATTGGGTGGATCTCCTACTTCTGGCACCATTTTTCACTAGGACTCAGAAATATGCCACGAATTTACCACATTTGTGACTTTTCACAACCAAATTGCTAGAAGATCATATTTTAGCCAGTTTCCAATTTCATGAAATAAAACGCTCTATAGGCATTGAAATATAGTGAAAATCCTCATTATCAGTCCATTTTCAATTAGGACTCATAGTATGGTTCAACAAATTGCAAAGTTGTTCTGTTTTGGCCAAAGAAAAGGTAGCTGCTTGTCTTAGATGTGGCTTGGGCTTTCAGTAGTGAAACTACTCTATAGGACATATAATTGGGTGGATCTCCTCCTTTTGGCACTATTTTTCACTACGACTTAGAAATAGCACCATTTTTCACACCCAAAATGCTAGAAGGTCATATTTCCGCTGGTTGATGATTTCATGCGGTAAAATGCTCTACAGGCCTTGAAAAAGAGTGAAAATCCTCTTTCTCTGTCCATCTTCAATTAGGACTTATAGTATGGCTTGTCGACTTGCAAAGTTTATCCGTTTAGCCTAACAAAATGCTAGAAACTCATTTTAGATATGGCTTACGAACACAAGAGTTAAACTTCTCAACAGACCTCAGGATTACGTGGAAGTCCTCTTTTTAGCTCAATTTTTAAAGAGGACTCCAAAATAGGCCAAGTTTTCACCATATTTTTCCCTTTTCACATCCAAAATGGTAGAAGCTCGTAATTCATCCGGTTTCTTATTTCATGAGGTAAAAAGCTATATAGGAATTGAAATAAAGTGAAAATCCTCTTTGCCAGTCAACTTTCAAGTAGGAATCATAGTTTGGCTCGACGAATTGTAAAGTTTGTCTGTTTTGGCCAAAAAAAATGGTAGAAGCTCATCTTAGATCTGGCTTGGGCTTTCAGTAGTGAAACTGCTCTACATGACACAAAATTAGGTGGATTTCCTCTTTCTGGCACCATTTTTCACTAGGACTCAGAAATAGGCCACAACTTCACCACATTTGTGTCTTTTCACACCAAAAATGCTAGAAGGTCATATTTCCGCCGGTTTTCGATTTCATGCTATAAAACACTCTACAGGCCTTGAAATAGAGTGAAAATCCTCTTTCTCTGTCCATTTTCAATTAGGACTCATAGTATGGCTAAACGAATTGCAAGGTTCGTACGTTTTGCCTAAAAAAATGTAAGAAGAATTACATGGAAGTCCTCTTTCTCACTCAATTTTTAAAGAGGACTCCAAAATAGGCCACGAATTTGCCACATTTGTAACGTTTCACAACCAAAATGCTAGAAGGTCATATTTCCACCGGTTTCCAATTTCATGCTATAAAACACTCTACAGGCCTTGAAATAGAGTGAAAATCCTCTTTCTCTGTCCATTTTCAATTAGGACTCATAGTATGGCTCGACGAATTGCAAGGTTCGTATGTTTTGCTTAACAAAGTGTAAGAAGAATTACATGGAAGTCCTCTTTCTCGCTAAATTTTTAAAGAGGACTCCAAAATAGGCCACGAATTTGCCACATTTGTAACGTTTCACAACCAAAATGCTAGAAGATCATATTTCAGCCGGTTTCTGACCTCATGAGGTAAAACCGTCTGTAGGCCTTGAAATAGAGTGAAAATCCTCTTTCTCAGTCCGTTTTCAATTAGGACTCACACTATGGCTCGACGAATTGAAAAGTTCATCCGATTTGGCCAAAGAAAAGGTAAAAGCTCGTCTGAGATCTGGCTTTAGCTTTCAGGAGCGAAATTGCTCTACAGGACTTAGAATTGGGTGGAACTCCTCCTTTTGGCACCATTTTTCACTAGGACTCAGAAATAGGCCATGGATTCGCCACATTTGTGTCTTTTCACACCCAAAATGCTAGAAGTTTGTATTTCAACTGATTTTTGATTTCATGAGGTAAAAAGCTCTATAGGCCTTGAAATCAAGTGAAAATCCTCTTTCTCAATCAATTTTCAAATAGGACTCATAGAATGGCTTAGCGAATTGCAAAGTTTGTCCGTTTTGGCCAAAGAAAAGCTAGAAGCTCGTCTTAGATCTGGCTTGGGCTTTCAATAGTGACTCAACTCTACAGGACTCAGAATTGGGTGTAACTCCACCTTCGTGCACCGTTTTTCACTAGGACTCAAAAATACGCCACAGATTCTCTACATCTATCCCTTTTCACACCCAAAAAGCTAGAAGCTCATATTTCAGCTGGTTTTCAATTTCATAAGGTAAAACGCTTTACAGGCCTTGAAATCAAGTAAAAATCCTCTTTCTAAGTCCATTTTCAAATAGGACACATAGTATGGCTCGACGAAATGCAAATTTTGTTCGTTTTACATAACAAAATGCTAGAAGCTAGTTTTAGATCCGGCTTACGAACTCAAGAGTTTAACTGCTCAACAGGCCTCAAAATTACGTGGAAGTCCTCCTTCTCGCTCCATTTTTAAAGAGGACTCCAAAATAGGCCACTGATTGGCATAATTGTCCCTTTTCACATCCAAATTTATAGAAGCTCGTATTTCAGCTGGTTTCTTATTTCATGAGGTAAAACGCCCTACTAGCCTTCCAATAGAGTAAAAATCCTCTTTCTCAATCCATTTTCGATTAGGACTCATAGTATGGCTTAACGAATAGCAAAGTTCATCTGTTTTGGCCAAAGAAAAGCTAGAAGCTCGTCTTAGATCTGGCTTGGGCTTTTAGGAGTAAAATTGCTCTACAAGACTTAGAATTGGGTGGAACTCCTCCTTTTGGCACCATTTTTCACTAAGACTCATAAATAGGCCACTGATTTGCCACATTTGTGTCTTTTCACACCCAAAATGCTAGAAGTTCGTATTTCGGCCGGTTTTTGATTTCATGAGGTAAAAAGCTCTACACGCCTTGAAATCGAGTGAAAATCCTCTTTCTCAATCAATTTTCAAATATGACTCATAGAATGGCTCGACGAATTACAAAGTTCGTTCGTTTTGGCCAAAGAAAAGCTAGAAGCTCGTCTTAGAGCTTGTTTAGAATCCCATTTAGTACCAAAAAAAGCCTATTTAGCATGTATAAGCGTAGTTGCCTTAAAAATAAGTGTTTGGAAATTGATTGAAAACTAATGGGTTTTAGATCTGAAAGGAGCTTTTTTTAAGAAGCTCTCACACGCAGCTTTACAGCAGCTTCTCATCAATTCTGACTCTTACACTCATTAATTACATTTTAAAAACTCCTAGCTACCACACACAGACACAACCTATTAACTATTACTCCACACAAAGATCTCCTCCTCCCTAAACCATTTGCTTCTCACCCCAAAAACCTGTTAACCGTTCTTCATCCTCGGAGGTTTCTTGCAGTTGAGTGGTTGTCGGAGGTGGCAGTAAAGCTTATCGGTGGTGGCTGAGACTGAAGTTTAAGTGGTACTTCACTGAGTCGTCCTCAGATACGTTGTCTTTATATGGTAGCACCGACTGAGTGCCGTTGATTGTAGGCGTCGTTGATGGCAGAAGAAGTCGCTGGCGGTGAGTGGGTCCTACTAGTTTTGGTCGTCGGTGTCTAAACGCTTCTTTCCTGTACTTGGTTCGGTAGATCTGTCGACTCCGTCGGTAGAGCAGAGCACATTTCTTGCTTCCTTCCCAGATCTGATCGAGAAGATAAAGGATATGTTCTCGCACTCATGAATCCCTCTTCCATTTGGGTTTTTGATTTTCTCTCTGGAAATAGATAAATGGTATGTCGTTGAATGATCTGCTCTCCTATCTCTGTTTTTTTTGTCGATACTTAATTCCATATTTGAAGCAAGCATATTGTGTTTACTGTCATAAGGGGTAATATGAAGTTTATGTTATAAATGTGGGTTTGCCAAGTTGCTAGCAAGCTGTCTTTATATCATAGTCACAATTGAAGACGATGATAAATCTTGGGGAAGGTGAAACGAAATTGTTAAATTTGATGCTTTTCTAATTTTGGCAGCTACGCAAAAGAAGTTGCGTCTATATAACAGCATAGGTATGTACTCTATTTTCTATTTGTAACGCAATTTGGATATCATCCAATCATGGTGATTCCCTTTTCTGTTTGTCTCGTCAAACAAGTGTTAAATGCAATAAAAGATCAAACAATTTTAATTTCTCAATGGATTTGGTTAAGACCAAAGGTATTGATGAAGTGGGTCCAGAATGTAATAGCAAAATAGTGTTGATTAGGAGTTTTGATGGTCATAGACTTGAAGAGGAGATTTCCTGTGAGTTAAACAACCATTTAATTATTGAACATTGTAAAGGAGGTGACCTTGATAAGGCCATGCCTCTCCTAGCTCAGATGGAGGCTAAGGGGTATCAACTAAATTCACTTTCTTATAGCTATCTGATTGAAGCCCATGGAAATGTAGGGAGGACTTTAGAGGCTAAAATGTTATTCCAGGAAATGATCTATTCTGGTTTTAAACCAAGATTGTATTCATACAATGTTTTTCTTAAAGGGTATTTGAAGAAAGGTCTGTTGGGACTTGCACTAGGACATTTACAGGAGATGGATTATTAGGGCTTGAAGCCAAACCAGGAAACTTACAAAAACTTTTTAGACTTGCACTAGTCCCCACTAGGACGCTTGCCCACTCTGCTTACAACTTTGTATTCATTCCCACAAAGTTACAATACCTTCTTCTATCCTTTATATTTATTAATGTTAGATCAGACATTAACGTGTGTAGCGGTTCTTTATTTTGTTGTCGTAGTAGACTTGGTAATGCAGAGCCAATGGTACGCTTCAATTTCTCTGGTTTTAAATAAATGTATAGGTTTGCTAAGTGAGGACTATACATTGTGAATATTAAGGTCTCAATTTCATCATGTAGTTTTCTTATTTAAATGTTGTTAAACCAACTCATTATTAATAGTTTTAAAGAGATAAAATTGAAGCTTTCAACAACCACACTTTACAAATTTAAAAATTAGCATGGACCCTTCACTATACTACTACCATAACATTAGTTCACCATATGCTCTGTAGATAATCTTGACTATTGTAAAGCAATTAAAAAAACAGACAATTTGTTATTCTTTTATGGACTCTGTCTTTATAAAAATGTGTTTCTGAATTGGTGGCTACAAGTGTTATGTATCGTATGTAATATTTATTTTAATTTGCACCTGGGCCATTTGTTTTTGTTTAATGTTCAAATGTTGGCATAGAAATATGAACAAGGGAAAGGATAAAGCAGCGTGGGATGTAAGTTCTACTGTGATTTTCATTGACCTATGCATTGAGCAAATATACAACAATGAACGGCAAGGATCTGCATTCACGAAGGATGGGTGGAAACACATTGTGGCCGCATTTAATGAAAAAACTGGAAATTTGTACGACATGAAACAATTGAAAAATCAGTTAGATAGCTTGAAGATACAATGGAAGGTGTGGGACAAGTTGTTCTCAAAAGAGACTGGTCTATCATATGACCCTGCAAGGCATATGGTGAATGCCGACGATGAGTGGTGGGAGAAGAAAATGAAGGTAAAAAAATTGTTATTATTTTTATTATTATTATTTGTGATATCAACATTATTGTTGTTATTATTATTATTATTATTTTAGATGTGTCACTAATTTTTGTAATTGTATGTATTCAGGAGAATCCAGAGTATGTGAAGTATAGATACAAAGGGCTCATGTTTGCGAGAGAATTAGATATCCTATTTAAGGGTGTGATGGCATCGGGAGAAAAAAATGTTCACACCAATTTTTACACAGCAGATGTCATAGGGTGGTGATGATCACGATGTGTATAGACCCACAATGGACCTAGAAGAAGGTTCAGGAGATAGTAAGGAAGATATTGGATCTCCTACTATTGGAGCTAGTGTGGGAGTGACAGCTGATCTTGAAGGAATTACCTTGACAACAAACACTCCACCTAGTACGCCTAGTGCTTCAGAAGGCAGTGGGAAGAGAAAGAGGGCTAAATGGTCGGGTCAAGGATCAAGGAAAAAATTGCAAACTCGAAAGTAATAGCAGATGCAATTAGTAGAATAGCCGACGCATCTGAGGACAAAGTAGAAGCATTAAAAAATCTTTCAATGACTGATCTACAAATGAGCGATGCCGTCAAATAATTACGGACCATTCCAGAAGTTACTATGGACAGGGACTTTTGTATCCGCTGTTGTAATATGATGATGCACCCTGTTGCTCGCGACATGTATGTTGGGCTAAAAGATGATAAAGAGCTCTTGCTAGAATGGTTGTACCTACATGCTTACAGTTCCCCTGAATTTCAGAAACCCCCACCAACGCGCTGAACTCTAATTTATGTAGTTGTTAAAACTTCGTTATGTATAACTTACTTATTTCAGAGGATGAAACTTTATTTTATATCACTTGTGAATGTTATTAACCTTTGTTATATGACATTGATTTTCTATTTGCACAGTGTTAAAATTTTAATTGTTTTCATAAAATCCTGGCATAGGTTGCATCGTGAATGGCAAGTTCAAGTGGAACGAAGGAAGCAAGATCGTCTCGTGCAGATAGAAGGTCCCAACTCATATCCCTTATAGATCAAGAGATAATGGAGGATGAGCATGTGGCTACCTTGATAGCTCAATATGTCGTGCCACATGTTTGTAAAGAACCACGTAGAACTAGTAAGCAAACAGGTGCACAGTGGGTGCAAGAGGTACTAGAAGGCCATGATACAGTTTGCCCTGAGAATTTTTGAGTGAAAAATCATGTCTTCCATATCTTATGCTCCAAATTGGTACAACAGGGTTATGGACGACTAGTTATATTGGAATACAAGAAATGGTTGCCATGTTCCTATATACAGTTAGACATGCACAAGGAAATAGAATCGTACAAGACCGATTTCAACATTATGGAGAAACTGTCCACCGGATCTTCCATATGGTTTTAGATGCTTGTGTGAACCTATCGGCGAAAATGATCAAACCGCTTGATCCCAACTTCCGTGATTGTCACCCAAAAATCTCCAGCGATCAGTGATATTTCCCATTTTTCAAGGATGCAATAAGAGCAGTTGATGGAACTCATATTAAGTGTGTGGTTAGCCAGTCTGAGCAATTAGGAAAATATTATTTGGTCGATGCTGGCTATCCAACACCAATTGAATATCTTGGTCCGTATAGACGTGAACGTTATCACATTCTAGACTTCAGGCGACAACATGGATTTACAAGTGAGATGTAAGTATTGAAGGTAATAATGATCTAGTTAACGTAGCATCCATATCGGCAGAAAGGGATATCTAACACAAAATATTATGGTCGTATGTGATTGGGACATGTGCTTCACTTTTGTGTTGGTAGGGTAGGAGGGAATAACATATGATGCCCATATCTTCCAAACTGCTATCTCTACTCCATCTATGAAATTCCCCCATCTACCTCAAGGTATCTCTTCAACACTTTGGTATTGTGTGCTTTTTTTTACATTCTCTATAATTTTACAAAGTTAAACAAAATTGTGTATTAATCAGGAAAATATTATTTGGTCGATGCTGACTATCCAACACCAATTGGATATCTTGGTCTGTATAGACGTGAACGTTGTCACATTCTAGACTTCAGGCGACAACATGGATTTACAAGTGAGAAGGAGATGTTCAATTATTATCATTCAAGCTTGAGGACCACTATCGAAAGAACATTTGGAGTATGGAAGAATATGTTTAAACTCTTGGGGGAAATGAAGTCATATAGCTTTGAAACACAAGTCCGCATTATTTGTGCAACAATAGGTATACATAATCTTATCCGTAAAAATTCCCAAACAGATAGGGATTTTCAACATACTGAAAGAGGAAATGTAAGTATTGAAGGTAATAATGATCTAGTTGACGTAGCATCCATATCAACTCTTCATAGATTATCTTCAACATACATGAATCATATTCGTGACATGATCAGAGACGAACTTGCTAGGAGCAGGGGTAGATGATCCAATTATGATCCACTTCATGTTTGACATTCTAATTGAAATATATATTTATCCTTTTTAAATTAAGTGCTTTAGTGTAATTTTCTTGTTTTTCAATAATTATTAAGCTTTTTTTATTTTTAAAAATTTTATTTACATTTTTTAACATCAATTATAATAATATATACACAAACAATACATATGTAGTATTCAACAAGGTTCATGCCCTTTTCAGTCATTTTTCATCTAAACGGGCTTTTCAAAAGCTAATCCAAACAAGTTCTAGTTTAAAAAAAGATACTTCTCCCTCTGCCAATCCAAACACAAATCACATTTACAATCTGACTTTTTTAATCCGGCTTCTGTAAAAGCCATACTAAAAAAAACCACTTTTTCACCGCGTTCCCAAACATGCACTTAGATCTGGCTTGGGCTTTCAATAGTGACGCAGCTCTACAGAACTCAGAATTGGGTGGAACTCCACCTTCTTGCACCGTTTTTCACTAGGACTCAAAAATACGCCACACATTCGCTACATTTGTTCCTTTTCACACCCAAAATGCTAGAAGCTCGTATTTCAACCGGTTTCTGATTTCATGAGGCGAAACGCTCTGCATGCCTTGACATCGAGTGAAAATCCTCTTTCTGAGTCAATTTTCAAATAGGACACAAAGTATGGCTCGACGAAATGCAAAGTTCATCCGTTTTACCTAACAAAATGCTAGAAGCTTGTTTTAGATCCGGCTTACGAACTCAAGAGTTTAACTGCTCAACATGCCTCAAAATTATGTGGAAGTCCTCCTTCTCGCTCTGTTTTTAAAGAGGACTCCAAAATAAGCTACTGATTCGCCAAAATTGTCCCTTTTCACATCCAAATTTATAGAATCTCATATTTCAACCAGTTTCTTATTTCATGAGGTAAAATGCCCTACTAGACTGACAATAAAGTGAGAATCCTCTTTCTCAGTCCATTTTCAATTAGGACTCATAGTATGGCTCAACGAGTTACAAAGTTCATTCATTTTACCTAACAAAATGGTAGATGCTCGTTTTAGATCTAGCTTACGAACTCAAGAATTAATCTCCTCAACAGGCCTCAGAATTATATGGAAGTCCTCCTTCTCGCTCCATTTTTAAAGAGGACTCCAAAACTGGCCACGGATTCACCACATTTGTGCCTTTTCACATTCAAAATCGTGAAGCTCGTATTTCAGTCGGTTTCTTATTTCTTGAGGTAAAACACTCTACTAGCCTTCCAATAGAGTGAAAATCCTCTTTTTCAGTCCATTTTCGATTATGACTCATAGTATGGCTTGACGAATAGCAAAGTTCATCTGTTTTGGCCAAAGAAAAGCTAGAAGCTCGTCTTAGATCTTGCTTGGGCATTCAATACTGAAATAGCTCTACAGGACTCAGAATTGGGTGGAACTCCTTCTTCTGGCACCATTTTTCACTTGGACTCAGAAATAGGAAAGGATTCGCCACATTTGTCCCTTTTCACAACAAAAATGCTAGAAGCTCGTATTTTAGCTTGTTTTCGACTTCATAAGGTAAAACCCTCTACATGCCTTAAAATCGAGTGAAAATCCTCTTTCTCAATCAATTTTCAAATAGGACTCATATAATGGCTCAATGAATTGAAAAGTTAGTTCGTTTTGGCCAAAGAAAAGGTGGAAGCTCGTCTTAGATCTGGCTTGGGCTTGCAGGAGTGAAATTGCTCTACAGAACTTAGAATTGGGTGAAACTCCTCCTTCTGGCAGCATTTTTTTACTAGGACTCAGAAATAGGCCACGGATTTTCCACATTTATGTCTTTTCACACCCAAAATGCTAGAAGTTCGTATTTCGGCCGGTTTTTGATTTCATGAGGTAAAAAGCTCTAGAGGTGTTGAAATCGAGTGAAAATCCTCTTTCTCAATCAATTTCCAAATAGGACTCATAGAATGGCTTGACGAATTGCAAAGTTCCTCCGTTTTGGCCAAAGAAAAGCTAGAAGCTCGTCTTAGATCTGGCTTGGGCTTTAAATAGTGACGCAACTCTACAAGACTTAGAATTGCGTGGAACTCCACCTTCTTAAACCGTTTTTCACTAGGACTCAAAAATACGCCAAGCATTTGCGACATTTGTCCCTTTTCACACCCAAAATGCTAGAAGCTCGTATTTCAGCCAGTTTCCGATTTGAGGTAAAACGCTCTACATGCCTTAAAATTGAGTGAAAATCCTCTTTCTGAGTCCATTTTCAATTAGGACTCATAGTATGGCTCGACGAGTTGCAAAATTCATCTGTTTTTCCTAACAAAATTGTAGATGCTCGTTTTAGATCCTGTTTACGAACTAAAGAATTAATCTGCACAACAGGCCTCAGAATTACGTGGAAGTCTTTCTTCTCGATCCATTTTTAAAGAGGACTCTAAAATTGGCCACGGATTCGCCACATTTGTGCCTTTTCACATCCAAAATTGTGAAGCTCTTATTTAAGTCAGTTTCTTATTTCTTGAGGTAAAATGCCCTACTAGCCTTCCAATAGAGTGAAAATCCTCTTTCTCAGTCCATTTTCAATTAGGACTCATAATATGGTTTGACGAATTACAAAGTTCATCCGTTTTGGCCAAAGAAAAGCTAAAAGCTCGTCTTAGATTTGGCTTGGGCTTTAAATACTGAAACAGCTCTACAAGACACAGAATTGGGTGGAACTCTTTCTTCTGGCACCATTTTTAACTAGGACTCAAAAATAGGTACAGATTCGCCACATTTGTCCCATTTCACACCCAAAATGCTAGAAGCTTGTATTTCAGCCAGTTTCTGACTTCATGAGGTAAAACCCTCTACAGGCCTTGAAATAGAGTGATAATCCTCTTTCTCAGTCCATTTTCGATTAGGACTCATACTTTGGCTCGACGAATTGAAAAGTTCATCCGTTTTGGCCAAAGAAAAGGTAGAAGCTTGTCTTAGATCTGGTTTGGGCTTTCAGGAGTGAAATTGCTCTACATGACTAAGCATTGGGTGGAACTCTTCCTTCTGGCACCATTTTTTACTAGGACTCAGAAATAGGTCACGGATTCGCCACATTTGTGTCTTTTGACACCCAAAATGCTAGAAGTTTGTATTTCGTCTTGTTTTTGATTTCATGAGGTAAAAAGATCTACAGGCCTTGAAATGGAGTGAAAATCCTCTTTCTCAATAAATTTTCAAATACGACTCATAGAAAGGCTCCACGAACAGCAAAGTTCGTTCATTTTTGCCAAAGAAAAGCTAGAAGCTCGTCTTAGATCTGGCTTGGGCTTTAAATAGTGACGCAGCTCTATAGAACTCATAATTGGGTGGAACTCCACTTTCTTGCACATTTTCACTAGGACTAAAAAATACGCCACACATTCGCTACATTTGTCCCTTTTCACACCCAAAATCCTAGAAGCTCGTATTTCAGCCGGTTTTCAATTTCACGACATAAAACGCTCTACAGACCTTGAAAGCAAGTGAAAATCCTCTTTCTGAGTCCATTTTCAAATAGGTCACATAGTCTTGCTCGACGAAATGCCAAGTTTTCCGTTTTACCTAACAAAATTCTAGAAGTTCATTTTAGATCCGGCTTACAATCTCAAGAGTTCAATAGGCCTCAGATTTTCGTGGAAGTCATCCTTCTCGCTCCATTTTTAAAAAGGACTCCAAAATAGGCCACCGATTTGCCACAATTGTCCCTTTTCACATCCAAATTTGTAGAAGCTCGTATTTTACCCGGTTTCTTTTTTCACGAGGTAAAACGCTTTACAGGCCTTGAAATAGAGTGAAAATCCTGTTTCTCAGTCCATTTTCAATTAGGACTCAGTATGGCTCGACAAGTTGCAAAGTTCATCCGTTTTGCCTAACAAAATGGTATATGCTCGTTTTAGATCTGGCTTACGAACTCAAGAATTAATCTGCTCAACAGGCCTCATAATGAAGTGCAAGTCCTCCTTCTCGCTCCATTTTTAAAGAGGACTCCAAAATTGGCCACGGACTCGCCATATTTGTCCCTTTTCACATCCAAATTGGTAGAAGCTCGTATTTTAGCCGGTTTCTTATTTCAATAGGTAAAATGCTCTATAGACCATTAAATAGAGACAAAATCCTCTTTCTAAGTCAATTTTTGATTAGGACTTATAGTATGGCTCCACGAATTGTGAAGTTAATCCGGTTTGCCTAAGAAAATGTAAAAGCTCATTTTAGATTCTGCTTACGAACCCAAGAGTTAAATCTTATTAACAAGCCTAAAAATTACGTGGAAGTCCTCCTTCTCACTCCATTTTTAAAGACGACTCCAAAATAGGCTACGGAGTAGCCACATTTGTCCATTTTCACATCCAAAATGCTAGAAGCTCGTATTTCACTCGGTTTCTTATTTCATTAGGTAAAACGCTCTACCGGCCAAGAAATGGAGACAAAATCCTCTTTCTGAGTCCATTTTGGATTTGGACTAATAGTATGGCTCGACAAATTGCAAAGTTCATCTGGTTTGCCTAAGAAAATGCTAGAAGCTTGTTTTGGATTCTGCTTACGAACTCAAGAGTTAAATATTGTTAGAGCAAGCTTTTCACCCAAGAGGGGGGTGAATTGGGTGATTACAAAATAATTGGCAAATCTAAAATCAATATACAAAACTTAAAACACAGTTAATGAAAGAAGAGATATCACCAAAGTTGACACAGGGATTTATACTGGTTCGGTCTCAATCACTTGACCTACGTCCAGTCCTCAGAAGTCCTTCTGAGTCTTTCACTATATCCTCCAAGATTCAGTGGGTTCTTGGCACCTCAGTACAAACAGCAAGTTTCTTCAGACACTCGCTCCCCCTTACACAAGGTAATTTCAAATCCCTACTTAAGGTTCCTCAACCTTAAGTTAATACAATTGAGAATGATTTAGTATGACTGACAATCTCTCTTTCAGAGTATGTAGATAAAAACTGAAGTACAGATGAAGTGTTAAAGCCCCTTTTTTTGAGAAGATATCACTTGTGGAAAGTTCAGGCGTATTTCTTCGTTCTTGTATTTTTCAAATGGCTGGGCATATATAGTGTAGCCTTTGTATGCCGTTGTAAATATGCCCGTTAATTCAAAGATGCTTCTGATAAATGTAACAGCATTTGTCTTCCGTTACTTTTGAATTTCTGCTGCTACCATGAATAGTTGTCGTTTGAGTGGAGTGTTCAGTTACAAGTCAAGTGCGTCATAGTGGAGTACAGCTGTAACACACTTATGAATATAATCGTTAAGCAATATTTGTATCTCAGCAAATTAATATGGATCACTGAAGGTGTTTTATAAAAAGTGACAGAATAAAACTATAGAGAGTGATCCTATTTTCGCAACTAAGTATTATATCATGATTTTGAAAGCTATTTGGATAAAACAGTAATAATAAAATTTCACTAGCAAAATCATTTGTCGTTGATGAAGTTAAAAGCAATTGGATCAAGGTCAATGTAGAAAGATGTATACTTGATCAATAAATCCTCATATGAGAAGATGCAATATCATTGGTAGTGAATATAATGTGTTTGGAAATGATTTTGAAACCTTTGAATATTTCTGACAGTGATTGTTGGTTCACTGGAAGTGATATTGAAATTTTCATATTTCACTCGAGTAAATTTGGGATCACTGGAAGTGATTTTGTAAACAGTGATTTCTTCTTGGAGTGATTTTCAATTCACTGGAAGTGATTTGTAACTTTGCAAATATCACTCGAGTGATTTATGATCACTGGAAGTGATTTAGTGAACAGTGAAATCTTCTTGCAGTGATTTCCAATTAACTGGAAGTGATTCAGCGAAAATCCAACATCACTCGAGTGATTGAGGATCACTGGAAGTGATTTGAGAATTTTGGCGGATCACTCGAGTGATCTCAGCTTCACTGGAAGTGATTTGTAAAACAGTAGATTTTTCTTGAAGTGAAAACAAAATCACTGGAAGTGATTAGCCTGATCACTCGAGTGATTCACAATCACTGGAAGTGATTTGGCGGATCACTCGAGTGATTCAGAATCACTGGAAGTGATTTTCAAAACAGTGAATTTTTCTTGCAGTGATTTCGCGATCACTGGAAGTGAAATTGCGGATCACTCGAGTGATTTCCCATATCACTCGACTGATCTGTAATTTTCCGCAATCACTCGAGTGATTTCAGCGATCACTCGAGTGATCTTGAATATCACTCGAGTGGTTAACAAAATCACTCGAGTGATCCACAATCACTCGAGTGATTAAATAAATCACTCGAGTGATCTTGCACAGATCACCAGAATGGATTGCTTTGCTGCTAATTATTCCATGAGCTTCCAAAACATGATTTGTTATCATCAAAACATGGAATCTAACAAATATGATCAACATGCCTTAAAATTACGTGTAAGTCCTTATTCTCGCTCCATTTTTAAAGACGACTCTAAAATAGGCCACAACCTCGCCACATTTGTTCCTTTCCACATCCAAAATGGTAAAAGCTCGTATTTCAGCCGGTTTCTTATTTCAATAGGTAAAATGCTCTGAAGGCCATGAAATAGAGACAAAATCCTCTTTCTCAGTCCATTTTGGATTAGGACTCAGAGTTTGGCTTGGCAAATTGTAAAGTTCTTCCGGTTTGCCTAAAAAAATACTAGAAGCTCATTTTAGATTATGCCTACGAACCCAAGAGTTAAATATGATCAACAGGCCTCAGAATTACGTGGAAGTCCTCTTTCTAGCTCCATTTTTAAAGAGGACTCCAAAATAGGCCACAACCTTGCCACATTTGTCCCTTTTCACATCCAAAATGGTTGAAGCTCGTCTTAGCCGTTTTCTTATTTCAATAGGGAAAAAGCTCTAAAGGCCATGAAATAGAGACAAAATCCTCTTTGTCAGTCCATTTTTGATTAGGACTCAGTATGGCTCGACGAATTGTAAAGTTAATCCGTTTTGGCCAAAGAAAAGCTATAAGCTCGTCTTAGATCTGGCTTGGGCTTTTAAACTGAAACAACTCTACAGGACTCAGAATTGAGTGGAACTCCACCTTCTTGCACCGAAATTACATGGAAGTCCACCTTAGAATTGGGTTGTAAAGTTCATCTATTTTGCCTAAGAAAATGCTAGAAGCTCATTTTAGATTCTGCTTACAAACTCAGGAGTTAAATCTTATCAACATGCCTCAAAATTATGTGGAAGTCCTCCTTCTCGCTCTATTTTTAAACACGACTCCAAAGTAGGCCACAGACTCGCCACATTTGTCCATTTTCACATCCAAAATAGTATAAGCTCGTATTTTACTAGATTTCTTATTTCATAAGGTAAAACACGGTACTAGCCTTCCAATAGAGTGAAAATCCTCTTTCTCAGTCCATTTTCAGTTAGGACTCATAATATGGCTTGATAAATTGCAAAGTTCATCCGTTTTGGCCAAAGAAAAGCTAAAAGCTCGTCTTAGATCTGGCTTGGGCTTTCAAACTAAAATAGCTCTATAGGACTCAGAATTGAGTGGAACTCCACCTTCTTGCACCCAAATTACGTGGAAGTCCACCTCAGAATTGGGTTGTAAAGTTCATCTGTTTTGCCTAAGAAAATGCTAGAAGCTCGTTTTAGATTATACTTACGAAGTCTGGAGTTAAATCTTATCAACATGCCTCAAAATTACGTGGAAGTCCTCCTTCTCGCTCCATTTTTAAACACGACTCCAAAGTAGGCCACAGACTCGCCACATTTGTCCATTTTCACATCCAAAATAGTAGAAGCTCATATTTCACCCGGTTTCTTATTTCATGAGGTAAAACACTGTACTAGCCTTCCAATAGAGTAAAAATCCTCTTTCTCAGTCCATTTTTAGTTAGGACTCATAATTTGGCTTGATAAATTTGTAAAGTTCATCCGTTTTGGCCAAGGAAAAGCTAGAAGCTCATCTTAGATCTGGCTTGGGCTTTCGTTACTAAAACAGCTTTACATGACTCAGAATTAGGTGGAACTCCACCTTCTTGCACCATTTTCACTAGGACTAAAAAATATGGCACTAATTTGCCACATTTGTCCCTTTTCAGAACAAAAATGCTAAAGGCTTGTATTTCAGCTGTTTTCTGATTTCATGAGGTAAAACACTCTTCTGGCCTCAAAATAGAGTGAAAATCCTCTTTCTCAGTCCATTTTTAGTTAGGGCTCATACTGTGGCTTGGCGAATTACAAAGTTCATCTGTTTTGGCCAACGAAAAGCTACAAGCTCGTCTTAGATCTGGCTTGGGCTTTCATTACTGAAACAGCTCTATAGAACTCAGAATTGAGTGGAACTCCACCTTCTTCAACCATTTTTCACTAGGACTCAGAAATACGCTACTAATTTTCCATATTTGTCCCTTCTCACACCCAAAATGCTAGAAGCTCATATTTAAGTTGTTTTCTGACTTCATGAGGTAAAACCCTCTACAGGCCTTGAAATAGAGTGAAAATCCTCTTTCTCAGTCCATTGTCAAGTAGGGCTCATAGTCTGGCTCGATGAATTGTAATGTTCATCTGTTTTGGTGAAGGAAAAGCTAGAAGCTCGTCCTATATCTGGCTTGGGCATGAAATACTGAAACAGCTCTACAGGACTAAGAATTAGTTAGAACTCCACCTTGTTGCACCATTTTTTAGTAGGACACAGAAATATGCCACTAATTTGCCACATTTGTCCCTTCTCACATCGAAAATGCTAGAAGCTCGTATTTCAGCTGTTTTTGAATTTCATGGGGTAAAACACTCTGCTGCCTTTGAAATAAAGTGAAAATCCTCTTTCTCAGTCTATTTTCAATTAGGGCTCATAGTATGGCTTAATGAGTTGGAAAGTTTGTCCGTTTTGGCTAACAAAATTGTAGAAGCTCGTTTTAGATCCTGCTTACGAATTCAAGATTTAAATCTGATCAACATACCTCAAAATTACGTAGAAGTCCTCCTTCTATCTCTATTTTTAAAGAAGACTCCAAAATAAACCGCGGATTCGCCACATTTGTCCCTTTTCACATGCAAAATGGTAGAAGCTCATATTTCAGGCGGTTTCTTATTTCATTAGGTAAAACGCTCTACAAGCCATGAAATAGAGACAAAATCCTCTTTTTCAGTCCATTTGGGATTAGGACTCATAGTATGGCTCGGCAAACTATAAAGTTCATCCGGTTTGCCTAAAAAACTGCTAGAAGCTCATTTTAGATTCTGCTTACGAACTCAAGATTTCAATATGATCAACAGGCCTCAAAATTATGTGGAAGTCCTCCTTTTGTCTCCATTTTTAAAGATTACTCCAAAATAGACCACAGATTCGTCACATTTGTCCATTTTCACATCCAAAATAGTAGAAGCTCGTATTTCAGCCAGTTTCTTCTTTCATGAGGTAAAATGCCCTACTAGCCTTCAAGTAAAGCGAAAATCCTCTTTCTCTGTCCATTTTCACTTAGGGCTCATAGTATTGCTCGACGAGTGTTAATGTTTGTCTGTTTTGCCTAACAAAATGCTAGAAGCTCATTTTAGATCTGGCTTACAAACTCAAGAGTTAATCTGATCAACAGGACTCTGAATTACATGGAAGTCCTACTTCTAACTCCATTTTTAAAGCGGACTCTAATATAGGCTACGAATTTGCCACATTTGTCCCTTTTCACATCCAAAATAGTAGAAGCTCGCATTTCAGCAGGTTTCTTATTTCATGAGGTAAAACACACTACTAGCTGATAAGAATCAGCAAGTTGTGCATTCAAATTCAAGTGATCCTTTACAAATTCTAAGTGGACCAATCAGAAGAGGAAGAGCCAAACAAATTAAGGAAGCATTAAATGGGCTTGTGCAAGAGACTTAGATAAAGCAATTAGCAATTGAATCAAAGCTAGACGAAAATGTTGAAAACATCACTAACTTCATTTGGGAAGCAAATGGAGATATTGATCAAGTTTTGGGCTTGAAGTCTTGAAATTGAAGAACTTGGACCTAGTACTATACATGGGAGGACTCATCTAGGCCTAAATAAGCACATTTTGGGCTTTAAATGCTTATTATATTTGATAGATTTTATTTATGCAAAATTATTAAATAAGTTGCCATATTTGACTTTTGGGTTCTCTAGCACACTATATTAGACTTTTGTACTTTCTAAAACATAATATTAGACTTTTGGGTTTCCTAGCATATGGTATTTGACTTTGTAGTTGTAATTTTCTAAGTTGCAATTATTACAATTAGGTAGTATTTCTCTATAAATACCTTATGCTTCTTCATTTGTAAGACACATTTGAGATTTGATATATGAATGAAAGTTGCATTTCTGCACTTTGTTTCTTGAGAGTGGATTCTCTCTAGGGTTCTTCTTAGAACTAACAAACTTATCAAGGCCTGATCAACCTTGTGGTGTCTTCCAACACTTCGGGTCCTTGTTCTTTCGTGTTAAAGGGTTCAAGTGGATCATAGATCTTTGTTTAGCTTTCTTGGGGTGAGCATATCTCAGAATTGGTTGTGGGTTCGTAGGATCTTCCCTTGTGGGTTCACACCATATTGGTATCAGAGCTTCGGATCTAAACTCAAGTCATATCTTTCTATTCTTTGTTTCCGTTTCCATTTCCCTTTTAAGTTTTGTGCTATTCTTTTGTCTTTTCGCCTGCTCATTTGTGTTCGTGTCTGAAATTATAACTTATGTTTGTCAAGCATTTTCTTATGCTTTTCAACATTTAGTAAGTCATTTTCATAGTTTAATATCTCTACTTTCATGTCGGTTTGGAATCATTCCTATCTGATTTGTTATTTGTGAGTTCTATTCATTTTAATCTGTTGTGTTTCTGTAAATTTTCTGTGACCGTTCATCTTCGTTTTTCCAGAACATTCCTAAATATTCTGTCCTTATTTGACCACCCTTTCTTCGTGATTTACATCATTCAATACGTCATTTCTATTGTTCAGAATCTCTTCTTTCTGCTCGTTGTGATTGCATCTAAATCCAAAATTTCCACACTGATTTATAGTCTTTACAAAACAGACGCTTTTCTAGAGTTTCTGGGTCCAGATTGCTTGTGTTGTACTACTATTTGTGATAGATTCTGTATATTCTCTTTAAGTTTCAGTAAAAAAAACAACATAAAAAAAGACTATATATATATATATATATATATAAAAGATAAAGTTCTAATTGATGTGTTGAATGTGTTGTATGCAAGCATCTATCTTGATGTCTAGAATTTGACTGAACCTTTTCAATCTGTGTCAATTGAACCTTTCTAAGTGTTGTGTTGATTCTGCAAATTGAGATTGCTTTGATTATGAATTGCTTAGTTTCTTAAAGAGCCTCAAGAGGAATCTAAGAGTGGAATAAGGCAAGAGTGATAATACATCAATTTAAAAGCCAAATTGGAGTGAAACACTAGTGTAGAGTGATATCCTCAAGGAAAACACGTGAGGAATTCATAAGGAACCTCGAGGGAAACACGTAAGGAATTCATGAGGAAAATTATTTTTCTAACATCTTTCATGCAGATATAATGTCTAATGCATAAGAAACATCTGGTGATAATCCAATGAATATAGATGACCACCTTCGAGCAATACAACAACATTTTACACGTGTGAATGTTATGTTTGGAGAAATAAGGGATAGGATGGATAGGCAAGATGAAAGGATTGCAAACCTACAAAGAGTTCAACCAAATCCTAGAAGGAACAATAGGCGAAGGGATGCTTCTATGGATGAGTTTGGATATGAGAAAGATGAGGTTAGCGGTGCTAGTGAGGAAGATTTTGAATCTGAATATGAAGTGGGAAGAAATAAGCATAGAGGAGATAGGAGGTATGAGAGGAGACGTGGCAGAAATATTGCTAGGGAAAGAAATAGAGTGGATGGGAACCTTGGGAGCATCAAAATGAAAATACCACCTTTCTAAGGAAGGATTGATCCTGAAGCATATTTGGTGTGGGAGAAGAAGATAGAAATGATTTTTGAGTGCCATAATTATTCTGAGGAAAAAAAGGTGAAGTTAGCCGCAATAGAATTCATTGATTATGCCATTGTTTGGTGGGATAAATTAGGCATTAATAGGAGAAATAATGGTGAGAGGCCCGTAGCAACTTGGAGGGAAATGAAAACTCTAATGAGGAGGAGATTTATTCCTAACCATTACTATAGGGAGCTTTATCAAAAGTTGAAAACTCTTACACAAGGCTCTAGGAGTGTGGAGGAATATTATAAAGAGATGGAGTTAGCTATGATAAGAGCCTATGTGCAAGAAGAAAGGGAGGCTATAATGGCTCATTTCCTAAATGGGCTTCACAAAGAAATTGCTGACATAGTGGAATTGCAACATTATGTAGAGCTGGAGGACATGGTGTATATGGCAATCAAGGTGGAAAGGCAACTCAGGCGTAAAGGTGCTTCAAAATTCTATTATGGATCAAGTTCTTCACAACAGCAGGTTTGGAAGAAAGGAGAAAGAACTATCCAAAAGGAGACAACTCGAGGTAAAGAAGAAGCTACATCAAAGAGCAAAGGTAAAACTGATTCCTAAACTTCTAGAAATAGATATATAAAGTGTTTCAAGTGTTTGGGTATAGGTCATATAGCTTCTTAATGTCCCAATAAGAGAGTCTTGATTCTTAAAAATAATGAAGTCATGACTGAAAGTGAGAGTGATAATAATTCCACGCCCTCACTTGAAGATGATAGTGATGATGGGGTTGAATATGCCATGGAAGGAGAATGCCTTGTGGTTAGAAGAGCTTTGAATTTTCAAGTGAAGGAGAATGAGATGAATGAGCAAAGGGAAAACATTTTCCATACTTATTGCCTCATTAATAATAAGGTTTGTAGTTTGATCATTGATGGTGGGAGTGTAACAAATGTTGCAATCACTGCATTGGTTGAGAAGTTGAATTTGCCTACCATTAGACACCCTAGACCATACAAGCTGCAATGGTTGAATGAATGTGGGAAAATTAAAGTTGATAAGCAAGTTCTTGTTTCTTTTTCAATTGGAAAATATTGTGATTCAATATTGTGTGATGTTGTTCCAATGCATGCTGCGCATATACTTTTGGGAAGACCATGGGAGTTTGATAGGAAAGTAAAGAGGGATGGGTTTACAAATTAATATTCTTTTGTAATGAATAGCAGACCCGTGACTCTTGTACCCTTTACTCCAAAGCAAGTGTATGAGGATCAACTCAAGATGAAAAGAGAGAGATGAGAAAAAGAGTGATGTGGGAAATAAGAAAAATTAGGGAGAAACATCAAAAAGAAAAGAGAGAGAAAAAGAAAGAAAATATGGAAGTTCAAAAAAAGAAATTCAGAGAAAGGAAATGAGTGAAGAGAGAAAAGAAAAGAAGAAAATGAGTTTTTATACAAAAGAAAGTGAAGTAAGGAGTGTTTTTCTAGCTGAAAAACACTTGCTTCTCCTTGTTTACAAGGAATCCTTTTTGAACACAATAACATTAACTCTTCTTTTTCTAGTGTTGTTGGTTCTTTATTGCAGGAATTTGGTGACGTGTTCCTGAAGAAATTCCACCAGGTTTACCACCTATTAGAGGAATTGAAGACCAAATTGATTTCATTCCTGGAGCAACATTTCCTAATAGGCCATCATATAGAAGTAATCCTGAAGAAACAAAGAGCTTCAAAAGCAAGTGGGAGAGCTCTTGGCAAAAGGATATGTTAGAGAAAGTTTGAGCCCTTGTGCAGTTCCAGTACTTTTAGTGCCAAAGAAAGATGGAGCTTGGAGGATGTGCGCCTAGTGCAAAATAGGCTTTTTAGACCGCATCATTTAGACCGGTTATTGCGGAAAAGGTCTAAAAGAAAGGTGGAGTGGCAATTCAGTAATTAAAATCAATTTTTTAGACCGGTTGTTTAAACAACCGGTCTAAAAAAAACCTTATTTAGACCGGTTATATAAACAAACGGTCTCAAAAAGAAATTAAGACCGGTTGAATAAATAACCGGTCTTAAAAGTCAATAATTTAATACCGGTTATTTAAATAACCGGTCTGAAAAACAAAATTATTAAAATGAATAAATAAATCACATTATTATTAAGACCGGTTGTTTAAAGAACCGGTCGTAAAAGTCAATAATTTAAGACCGGTTATTTAAATAACCGGTCTTAAAAGTCTAATATTCAAACCTAGTCGGCCGTGAAAGTTCATTTCATCAGCACGTTTCATTTCCTTCCCACTCTGCTTCCACCGCCACGAACTGCTCAAGTCCAGGATCGTAGGTGATATTCCGCCTTATTCTTCGGCCACCCTTCCAATCACCGGTGTGTTTTCCAGCCACTGCTACCCCTCTCCTCCTGCGCCTCAAGCCACAATTGAAGTTACTTCAAACAGGTAATGTCCCCTGTGTCAATCCTTCGTATAAATAGAAATTGTGTATTCACTGTCTATCCAAGAATAATCTCTACTATAATTGAACTAGAAATTAACATAGAAATGGAGAAAAAATGACATTTACTCTGATGGAAATTAATTTGTGAAGCTTAATTAACAGTGGCCTGAACTGGTATGATTTGATTATTTGAGGATTATGGTACTGATAATTGCTAGTTTTCATAGTCTCTGGATTGCTTAAGTTATTGTGTCAAATTTCCTGGCATGTATGCTCATGAATGGCTGATTAGAAAATTGTTACATAATATTCAATTAGTTTTGAAACTAAATTTGAGAGGTGATTTGAAGTTTAGACTAAATCAATTCTTGTGTATGTGGTCTAATTTAAGTCCTGAAATTGCTAGTGTATGTTGATACATTTTCCATATTACTTGAAGAAAATGGAACATACTGCAATTATATCTTATGCGGAATTCTAATGAAGAATTCTGTTAAACTAGATAAATTGATGAGTGTAACCTTTTCATACTCTTATCATACTCCAGCCTTTTCCAGGGCAGTTAATATACAGAAGAGAAGAAAAAAAAGGTGTTGAAATATATGGATTGTATCTGGATAAACGCTAAACGGACTAGTGTTGAATATGATAATGGGGTGAGGGATTTTTTGGAATTTGCTAGAAGAAATTCTTGTAATGATGTAGTGGGATGTTCTATTGTCCTTGTGTAGAATGTCTTAATGAGAAGCGACTTAGTGCTGCAGATATATATACACATTTAATTTGTGAAGGATTTTGTAAGAGTTATACAGTATGGGTATGACATGGTGAAGAAATAGAAATTCCAAGCGCAACTCAACAAGGGGGGGTCGCCTTTGATGATAATGACACGGTTCTGAATGATCGGATAGAAGATATTATTCGTGATGTTGGAGAAGAGGCTTTTGAGCAATCATATGCATATGGTAATATGTGTAGTGATTCTGAGAAGCCGTTGTACCCGGGGTGCACAAAATACCAATTGTTGAAAGCTGTATTGAAATTGGTAAGCTTGAAAGCATGGCATAGATGGAGCGATAAGAATTTTTCAGAAGCACTTGAGACCTTCAAGGACATGCTTCCAGATGATAACGTGCTGCCTTGCCGATACTATGATGCGAAGAAAATACTGTGTCCACTAGGGATGAAGTACAAAAAAATCCATGTATGCCCAAATGATTGTATATTGTACAGAAAAGAGCATACAGAGAAAGAGCAGTGTACGATATGTGAAACCCCCAGATACAAATCAAATAAGGCCCCTGCAAAAGTGTTGTGGTATCTTCCTATCATACTGAGGTTCAAACAGCTGTTTGCTAATGAAATTGATCCCAACAATTTAAGATGGCATGCGGATGAGAGGATTTCTGATGGAAAGCTTCGACATCCAGCTGATTCTTCTCAGTAGAAGAAAATTGATCAATTGTTTCCTGACTTCGGCAAAGAGCCTAGGAATCTCAGGCTCGGGCTTAGCACGGATGGCATGAATCCTTACGGTAGCCTAAGTAGTATACATAGTTCATGGCCTGTTCTGTTGGAAATTTACAACTTATCTCCTTTGTTATGTATGAAACGAACGTACATCATTTTGTCTATGTTGATTTCGGGACCAAAACAACCCTGAAATGACATAGATGTTTACTTAGAACCCCTTATCGAAGACTTGAAAGAGTTGTGGGACAAAGGTATCGATGTTTTTGACGCGAACAATAAGGAGATGTTTAAAATGTGAGCCTTGATCTTTTGTACTATAAACGACTTCCCTGCTTATGGAAACTTGTCAGGATATAGCGTTAAAGGCCACAAAGCTTGTCCTATTTGTGAAGAAGGCACATGCTACCATCAACTTCAACATGGAAGAAAGACTGTTTATCTTGGTCATAGGAGATTCCTTAGATGGGACCACCCATATCACAGATTAAAGAAGGCCTTTTTTGGTGGCCAAGAGTTTGAAGATGCTCCAGAGGCTTTAACTGGGGAGAAAGTGTATGTAAAGGTCAAAAATATCAATGTCATCTTCCGTAAGACTTCAAAGAGTTGAAATGGAAAAAATATATGGAAAAAGAGGTATGTTTTCTTTAACCTTCCATATTGGCAGAATCTTGATATCAGACACTGTATTGATTTCATGCATGTGGAGAAAAACGTGTGTGATAGTATTGTTGGGACACTACTCAACATACAAGGAAGTTCTAAGGATGGCGTTAAGGCAAGATTAGATTTGCAAGAAATGGAAATACGGGCAGACTTACATTCGAGGCCACATGGTAAGAGAACTTTTTGTCCTCCAGCTTCTCATACTTTGTCCAAGGATGAGAAACGAAGTTTTTGTTAGTGTTTACATGGCATCAAAGTTTCCTCAGGGTATTCTTCAAATTTTAAGAAGCTTGTGTCTATGAAAGACTTGAAGTTAGTAGGGATGAAGTCTCATGATTACCATGTCTTGATGCAACAACTACTCCCAGTGGCTATTCGAGGCATCGCCGAATATGATCTTCAACACATATTGACCAGACTTTGTTTCTTCTTCAATGCGATTTGTAGTAAAGTCATTGAGACGGAAATGTTAGATGAATTGGAAGATGAAGGTTACCTGATCTTGTGCTAGCTTGAGAAGCTTTTTGTTCCTTCCTTTTTTGACATCATGGTACATCTTGTTGTTCATCTAGTGAGGGAGATAAAATTATGTAGGCATATCTATTTTCGATGGATGTACCCAATTGAAAGAACTATGAAAATCCTAAAAGGATATGTGAAGAACCCTAACCTCCCCTGAAGCTTCTATTGTTCAGAAATATGTTTCTGAAGAAGCCATGGAATTCTGTCAACATTATTTGGCAAATGTAGGACATATCGGCCTTCCTAAACGACATGATGAAGAAGGGGGTAGGCGCGGGGCTACCGTCAAGAGTGTGGATCCTGATGAATTACAACAAGTCCACTTGTACATTTTGAATAATGTTGATGCAGTTCAAGATTACATAAATGCTCATAAAGAAATTGTATGGAAAGCGAACAGTGGATTGACTGAACAAAGGTTAATTAGGGAGCATATCAGGACCTTTGCACATTGGTTTAAACACAAGGTTGACGGAGAAGAATGTGTTTCTGATACAATTAAATGGCTTGCACGTGGTCCTGAGTTTGATGTCATAAGTTGGACTTCGTTTGTGATCAATGGGTATACCTTTTACACAAAGTCCCTGGATGATAAGAGCACTGTTCAGAACAGCGGTGTTATGTTAGTAGCTGAATCTATGCACTTCTCTAGTTCAAAAGATAAGAACCCTACATTGGCAGCCATACCTTATTATGGGGTTATTGACGAGATTTGGGTGGTTGACTATGTTAAAATTAAATTTCCCATTTTCAAATGTAAGTGGGTTGATGTCAATAATGGTGTGAGGATCGATAAGTCAGGGTTTACATTAGTTGATCTGAACAACAGAAGTTTTGGAGATGAAACTTTCATTATGGCAGATCAAGCGAAACAAGTGTTCTATATTATTGATCAGGCAAATAAAATGTGGTCTGTAGCTCTCCAAGGAAAAAGGGTCGTTGATATTGAAGAGGAAAGTCGTTCAAATTATGATCTTCTCGAGACCCCTTCTTTTTCTAGGGGTCTTCCTGTATTGAACGAAGAAGATGAAGCTGATAATGAACACGGCACAAGAAATGATTATCGTGAAGAGATATGGGAGGATATCTCTTTATAAATCTACTTTAAATGTTAGCTATCTATTTAAAGTCATTATCGTTATAACTTATATGCAGATTATATATATAGTTATTTTATAACTTACTAACTCAACAATTTGTCTTAACAGTACAATGACGGATTCGGTGCATCCTACAATAGAGGATCAGGTGCATCCTATAGCAGAGGATCAGGTGCATCCTACAGCAGAGGATCAAGTGCATCCTACAGCAGAGGATCAGGTGCACCTTACTGCTCAACACAGCGAGCCTCAGAGTGTTAATCATGGGCAGTCATCGGGTGAGCCGAGTCACTATCCTAGACGGAGGGGCAGGATGACCACACGGTTGAGGGATGTTTCCTTGAGTCGGTCTTCCAGGGAGAGGATACCGATCCATTTTGATCAATACTAGAAACCGATCGGGCTGCATGCCAGTCGTTATAGGAGTTTTGTCAGCCTCCTCGCATGGAATAAGCCTAGCATATTGATAGAGGAGTAGACGGAAGTCGAAAAAAAGGTTAAGCATCATATTTGAGACACTATTCAAGTATAAAATTCCCTCTGTATGTTTCTTTTATTTGATTCATGAATAACAGCTCACCTACGACGTTCCTCAGAGTGAGATCTTGTATCACAAGACTATGACGTATTGTTGTGAGCGCTGGAGGAAGTTCAAGACGAATCTGGCCAACAATTACGTGCATATCGAGGTGCCTGTAATACCTTACTTCCATTAACCTCAGATGAGTGCAAAAGAGTAGTGAAATAAATTGTGAAACCAGGATTTAATCCCAAACTGAATAAACTTTAAAAACATTAATGAATCCCAACATTATCTCAGGAGATAAATCTAGGATTGAGTAGGTTTTTCATATGGAATAAAAAATTTTCAAACATTTTTCACAAATATTCACTATCTCATTTAGACTCATTGATACTTCCTTTCATTTTATCAGAGTATACGAGCGTGTCTCTGCTTCAATCTCACGTTGTATTCAATCGTTAATGTTTCTCTGACGATTAGAAAGTGTTATGTAACTAAGTTATCTCTTTATTACATTACCATTCATATACCTGGCTATAAGTACTATCAGTTCAACTACTATACTATTGTCATAGTTACCGATTTATACAATATATACATGTCCAAAATATCCAAACAGACAACCAACAGAGAAAGTAAATCTTTCAGCTTCATCCTCTAGTTGTCCGTATTTACCTTCTTGCCCTTTGAGCTACCAGCCTGTACTGTAATTTGTTTATAGAAAAAGAGTGAGATTCAAAAGAATCTCAGTAGTAACAGGTAGTCAATCATATAGATATAAAATCACAGAGCATGTTACACAGTCATCATATAAAAGAATCATCACAAAATCATTCGATTCAACATGTAGTTCTCATACCATAATAGTACTAGGTATATCACAAGGCTCCGAGTGTTACCCGTGCAATAGGCCACGGCATTCACTCGTGCATCACAAACAAATTCAACGGCCTGAACGTCAACCCGTGCAATAGGCCCCGGGCGACAACCCCGCATAAACAAAATGTGCCAGACGATTCATGATGAAACTACACACATACAATGTATCTTATAATATATGAAAGATAAAGTTACTACCTGATAGCTTCTCTTGAGCAATATCCAATTGTTTCACTAAGCTCGGGCAGATCTTAAACTTTGAACAGTATTAGGTCCTATAAATGGAATTTACGGACGACAAGTTATTATTTCGTCCAATATTTGTATAATCCAAATACTCAAGTCGGTTGTCATTAAGGTTAGAATACTAACCCAAAATCAAAGTCAAAAATGGTTCAACTATATCAAGTTGGTTAGTTTTACCCTTAAAGTTCATTACAATTACATAATACCATTGCATCCTTTATTTTCGCACATTTGAGTAAATCTGCCAGAATTTTCTTCAATATTTGAAAATTCATAATTAATTCTACACAACTCCAAATGAGTTGGTTCCAGGTTCTGTTCAATCATATTCAAGTCCTAGTGTAAACAAAAATATTACAAGGCACTAATTATAACCACCCAATTCCAGAAAATTCGTCAAACCCAATCTGCCACAGATTCCATTCCAGAATCAACTTTAAACTTTGAAAAATCATATTTCTCAATCCACTGGTCCAATTGCGTCCTATTACCCATAAAATTTAACCTCAGGATGTCTACTTTCATCATGTAAAATTTCATAAGGTTTAGACAAGGTTTGGTTACTGAAAAACGCACCGCAACAAATCTGCCCCAGCAAAACAAGTCTAACAGCACGGTCATCTAACTTTCAAAAATTCCATAATTTTGTATAATTATCCAAAACTTATAAGTACATGATTTTCCACATAATTTTTCATGTAGAACTCAATGGAATGATCAAAATCATCAAAATCATAAAGCTTCAGCCCCAAAACCCACTGGCAAGACAAAATCATTTTCAGCAAAATTACCAAAACAGAATTTTGTTGAACAACTTAGTCCAATATCATCATAAATCATCATTTAACCATAAATACATGATTAAACCATGATTAATCCTTTAAAATTACTTTTGGACGAAAATGAACAGTACCCCAACCTTCATGAAGACTCATCCAAACAACAAACCAATCGGTTCAAAATGAAACTTACGCTTACCTCTATACATTTCCACAATCGGTTTGGAAATCCGGCAGTACTTTGTCTGGTGAGACGGCACCAAATACCTCCAAATGAAAATCCGAAACCGTAGAAATGAAGCTTAGGATGAGTAGAAGAAGGTTTGTGAAGGAAATTTTAGGAGAAAACACTGATTCGGTAGTGTTTCGGTGGATTGAACTCAAGAACATGCACTATTCATGTTTTCTCTTTCCTCTAACTATTTCTCAACGTTTTTTCTGATTTCTTCCTATTTTTATTGATGATAAATGAAATAATAGAGTTTAAAGAAAGTCATAAAGGTGTTCCAACATGTGTCACAATCTTATGGTGCCACATATTCGGTGATTTAGCCAAACGGTGACACGTGTCCTTTCTTTTAATCAAATGGGTCTTGAGCTGTCCTAATGGTCAGGGAAAGTGAGAGTCCGATGATTTTTCCCCGGCTCCTGAGCTCGGTGTTCGGGAAAATTAGTCGGGTGACCAGACCAGAGTCCGGTGGATTTCCCCGGCTTGGGGCAACGTGGCACCCTCCGGTGATGACAACTCAAAAGCTAAAGTAACTTTGTCAAAAAGAGGGAACAAGTGTCACGCTCTTATTCGGCCAACACATTAAAGTCAAAAGCACCTTTTCTCTTCTTCCTTAAGATGATGCCATGTGTCCCTTATATGGGACCCATCCCTATCTCTTCCCTCCACTTAACTGTCCACTTTATCAGGGAAAGGAAAGTCAGGGAATTTTCCCCGGGTTCACCTACGAGGTGTCCTCCTTCGTGGTCCTTACACAAAGTAAGATTATTTCATTTAATTATTACTTTATGACAACCAATAAAATCTTGCTAAGTGTCCTCTTTATCAAAATAACACCGTATACACAACACTGGCACCGGTGAATTTTCTTCCGACTAATTACATTTACAAGCAGTTCTTGTTATTCATATTTCAGTATGTTACAGTGCCAGCTGGTAAGCCTCGTCCTACTCCTTGCAGCAAGTATTTGTACATCGATGAAGCGACATGACAGGAGTTTTTTAGGCTTCGGACTACTCCTGAGGCTTTGGTGAGTTAACTTATTTTGTACTTTATTTACTTATCTTTTGTCTTTACTGTTTGTAACCTTTTTTCCCATTTCTTATTCGCAGGCAAGAAGGCAAAAGGCACAAGCGAGTGGCAGGAAGAATGATTGCCCCCACACAATATCTCGTGGGGGATACGCAAAGGCCGAGAAAGACTTGTTGGCGGCCAAACAGAGGAGATTGGAAGAAGCATCTCAATTCGATCCTTCTGTTCTGCTATCTCCACCATCTCCGATACGGCGCGAAGAGTTGTGGTTGTTGCATGCTTGCCGGAAGAGTGGTTGATCCTATACGAGTGACCAGTCTCGTATAGTCGGTGAAAAATTTGTAAGTATCGTTGTTCTTATTAACTGTTTAATAAACATATTTCATTACTCATGTGTGTTTTTTGTATATCTCACAGGAGGAACTTCAAAAAAAGAAAGCCGAGGGAGCCTTCAAGTCGGAGCGGAGGAATGACATTTTCACGGTTGCTACTGGAAAAGATGAGCATCTAGGCCGCGTCAGGGGAGTTGGAGGAGGGGTGGGTATAAAGGATTGCTTTGGATCCTCCTCACGCAGTTCCTCCTCCAACGTGGTCACGAGAGATGAATTAGAGCGTATGTTGGCCACTGCGAGGGTGGAAGCAAGGGCTAAGGCAGAAGCATCATTTGATGCACTATTGGATGCCCGGTTGAGCAAGATGAAGGATGAGGTATATGCCATGGTGAGCACAAGACAAGATACCGCTCCTGTTCAGGCACAGTCGCTCGATCGCCATAAGTAGAGCACTAAAGGGAGTTGTTGCAATGTGGGACAGTCATCAGAGGGTCCTGGAAAGGACGATGCTGAGCCTTATGAATTATATGTTAAGGATCCTCTGAGACGGTTAGTTGCACGAGGGAGTGTGCACAACGTAGGATTAACTGTTCACCACCTCGAGATGACAGATGATCAGGTTAGGGTGTCAGTTGAGGAGGTTATTATCGCAGACGCACCTGTCCCTATCCCTTCTGAGGCGTTCAAGATTGTGGCCGATGTCTTGCATACCTTCATATCATGGCCGAAGAACCTTGTTTCTGTTGAAGCTGGGGATTCCCCGATCAGAGCCCCAAGTCCAGCTCCCTTCCCTCGTGAAGTTTCACAGCCTCCACCACTGAATGTGATGCAGTAAGTGATTCTGATGGCATTTGATACATCTTTCCTGACTAAAAATTGGCCTATGGATTCAGTTATTGGACCGTCAGGGGCAGCATGCTATCTTGAGAGGGATGATTTAATGTCCATGGTCCCTCCTAGACAAAATCTTACGATTGCGATTGTCCAGCTTTTTTTTATGTAAGTATCTTCTTCAAATGGAAGTAAATATCTTAAAAATTATGTTGTGTAACCTTAATTTGTGTGCTTCCATTTTTGTAGGTACATGAATCATAGGTTGGTTTCCTCTGGGCAGAGAGCTAAATTTGAATTCATGTGCCCAGCTCATGCCACCGAGAAAGGGACCACTTCTGCCATTAGACATAGATATTTATCACAAAGGCTCAGTGAAACAGAAACTGACTGTTTCTTGGTTCCTTATGTGCATGGGTAAGAAACATCAAATTTATATTCCAAAACATCACATATAGTGCTTTATATTTGCTTAACATTCATCTCTTTTTTTAAGGGATCATTGGCAATTGGTTATTCTGTGTAAGGCTAGTTACACAGTGATCCTCCTATGCTCCCTCCACTTCAAACCGGGGAGTGACTTGAAGAAGACCATGAACTCGTAAGTTTTCTTGCTTTATTACCTTTTGTGTGCAAAGTTTGTGTGCATAATAAGTAATCTTTGTGATTTTGATCATAGGGCTATGCGGACTTTCCTACACGCTAAGTGTGGTAGGCATGTTCGTGACTTAAAAGACCCTACATGGATCACACCAAAGGTTAGTACATATTTGTTTTCTTTAAGATGCGTTCCATAAGCTATGCTTTTATGCTTTCTTTGATGATATCATGTTCTTTTTCAGACCCGTAGGGAACTACCGGGCTCCAACTTATGTGGTCTTTATATGTTGAGGCAAATTTACAATATTATTAGCCTATGCACGACTGACGTTACCGAGGAGGTAATAAATGTATATTTCAAAAATTTTGTATTACTTTATTGTTTTGAAGTTAGTAAGTTAATGTTTTGTTTGGCTTCGGTGTTACACATACAGATGTTTGATCTTGCTGATCTCTTTCCTGAAGAAGATATTGATTTCATCCGCAATTATTGTGCTGAATTCATCTATGAGCTTTTACAAGATTAGTAAGTTTTTGAATCCGATCTTATGTTGTCCTAATAATACCTATGGTTTTCATATATATCTAACTTGATTTATATCCCTGTTCAGGACAAATTCTTGGATATTGGTGATACTAGTTGGCTGTCGATTCAGGCATGGGATCACTATTGTAAATTTTCCTCCACTTTTTTCATTTCTCTGTAAAGCTTAGGAATTTTTTCCATATAATGAGAAATATTTCTTCTCCTGCTTCTCTTTACAAGCTTTGGGATTGCAAGTTCACACAATGTCACGATTTTCCTGCTATCATTGTTTAATTGTGGTGATGTGGTTCAAAATGCCTAATAATTATAAATTGTTAATATTGTACTGTTTCTGAGAATTGAATAAGTTGATCATGTGTTATTGGTACTCATTGGAATTGAATGTATTTGTTTTCAATGATTTTTTTTCATAATGTTCATTCTGTGATTATTGAGAGTCGAGGGTTGTAAGGGCCAAGTATTTTCCCTTGAACAGACTGACATTTATAGGTTCATACCAATTACGATAACTAAGGTCATATTTAACAAAAGAGGGAAAGGGGAACTAATAATGATTTTAGGCTTCATGATTCTAAATTTGGAGCAAGTTTGCATTCTGAGAAATACCAATTGTTTCTGGAAATAAAAATGATGTTGTCACTGCTTCTGATTGTCAATATATATATATATATATGCATGTGTATGTAATGTGGCACAGGGGGGATTGTTGTTGAATATGGCTTACTGGTCTGGGTAAGATTAAACAAATAAAACAGAAAAAAAACACAATTTTTAGACCGGTTCTAACTATAACCGATCTTAAATATGAATTTAAGACCGGTTATTAAGAGAACCGGTCTTAAAATATTAAACTTTAAGACCGGTTCTAAATTTAACCGGTCTTAAATCGATATTTAAGACCGGTTATTAATAGAACCGGCCTTAAAGAAGTAAACTTTTAAGACCTGTTCTCTAAATAACCGGTCTTAAATTCATATTTAAGACCAGTTATAGTTACAACCGGTCTTAAAGTCCTATTTTTTTATACTGAAATTTCCCTACTTGTTCCGTTAGTTAAACTTTAAGACCGGTTATTGTAGAACCAGTCTTAAAATTTCATATTTTAGACTGGTTTTTTAACCGGTCTGAAAAGTTAAAAACTTTTTAGGCTGGTTGTATCAAGACCTGATCCAGAACCGGTCTAAAATGTCTTTTTTAACCGGTCTTAAAAGTGATTTTTGTACCGGTGAGTGAAAGAAACTTCAAAAGCCACTAAGGATCATTTTGTAAATGGGTTTAATCCTGAATTAGCTTGTTTTGCAAAGACCCTAACATTCTTGGACATGATATGTTGGTTCAATTTCTTGTTGAGTATGAGCAAAAGATCAAGCAACAAAGATGTTCAGAAAGTAGCTCCAATTCAAGGAAGATTGAAAGCTTGATTATTATAGTCCCTAAAGATGAGTTAGAGCCATCCAAAGAGGAAGATGTTGAACATCAAGCTAAGAAGTCTGAAGAAGACCTTCATATTCCAAGTACCAATCTTGTGGTTGAAGAAGTTCCTCTCAATCATAAAAACAAAAGTGAAAATATGAGTGAGAGTGATTTTTGTGAAACTGTTTCTGAGAGAAAAATTCAGTTTGAGAGAGAAAAATACATTGAGAGCATAGAGTGTTGTCAAAGTAAAGAGAGTAAAAATGAGTGTGAAGAATTGAGTGAAAAGAAAGATGAAAAGCGTTATGAGAAAAGTGAGGTTAAGAGTGACTGCAAGGATATTTTTTTGGTTACTAATGATCTTAATCATTATTTTGCTTGTGATTTGGTTGGGTTGTAGGAATTCTTGGATTTGATTCCTAAGAAGCCACCCGATGGATTCTTATCTTTAAGAAGCATTGAACCTTCATCTCCCTCGAGTGACACTGAAACACATTATGGTTCTCTAAAGTTTGATCTTAATCATAATGTGCCTTGTGATTTTGATGTGTTGCAGGTGTTCTTGGATTTGATTCCAAAGAAGCCACATGATGGGTTCTTATCCTCAAGAAGCATTGAACCGTAATCTTCTTAGAGTGGCAATGAAAAACATTATGGTTCTCTAAAGTTTGATATTCTTGATAACTTATTGCCCTCTAGATGCCTTGAACTCCAGACCTTGAATTTTCATGGTTACATGGGTATTTCTATTTGTAGGTGTTCTTATATGCATGTTGCATCTTGTTTTGAAGATACTCTTATTTGTAGCATCAATCTTGAAAATCATGTGAATCCTCTGCAAAATATCCTTGAAGTTTTGAGAAAAGAACAATTGTTTTCAAGTCTGGAAAATTCTGATTGTTGCATGGAAAACATTGATTTTCTTTGTCATGTGTATTTGTTTGGTCAAGATAAGCTTAACAAGAGACATGCAAGTTGGCTGAAATTTATTGATACATTTCCATATGTCACCATATATAATAAGAGAGGTAAAGAGAATGTTGTTGTTGAAATATTGTCAAAAAGGTGTAGTGTTCTTCCTTCTCTAAATACTAAGTTGCTTGGATTTGAATATTTCAAGAATTTGTATGCAAGTAACATTGGCCTTACTGAATTATTTCTTGTGAAATTGAGCATTTTGCATCTAAAGCCAGCATACAAAGAAGCATTCATTTTGAATATGAAGATAGGGTGCATATGATAAAAGAAAATTTTTTAGCTCATAAGTCTAAATTAGCTCCAAGAGGAGATAATTCATTTCCAGTACTTGAACGACTCACTGATAATGCTTATACGATTAGTGAGTATAAAGCTAGTGCTACTTTAATATAGCTAATTTATGTCCATTTGATCCAGGTGGAGATTCAAGGACAAATCCTTTTGAGGAGAGAGGGAATGATGCGATCCAGAATTAGCAAGTTGTCTCTTCATATTCAAATGATGACTCTTCAACTTCAAATGATCATTTTCAAATTCTTGTTGGTCCATCATGAGAGCACAAGCTAAAATATATAAGGAATCATTGATTGGGATAATTCAAGAGGATGTTACAAATCAAATGGCAATTAGATCGACAATTTTAGACAAAGATGCTGAAAACATCACTAATTTCATTTGGGCTGCAAATTGAGATATTGATCAAGTTTTGGGCTTGAAGTCTTGAAATCGAAAAGCTTGGATCTAGTACTACACATGGGATGACTCATTTGGGCCTAAATAAGCACATTTTGGGCTTTAAATGCTGATTATATTTTATGGATTTTATTTGTGCGAAATTATTAAATAAGTTGTCATATTTGACTTTTAAGTTCTCTAGCACACTATATTAGACTTTTGTGTTTTCTAGAACATTGTATTAGACATTTGAGTTTCCTAGCACATGGTTTTGGATTTCCTAGCACATGGTATTAGACTTTGTAGTTGCAATTATTACAATTACGTAGTATTTCTCTATAAATACCTTGTGCTTCTTCATTTGTAAGAGACGCTTGAGATTTGATATATGAATGAAAGTTGCAGACTTTGTAGTTGCAATTATTACAATTAGGTAGTATTTCTCTATAAATACCTTGTGCTTCTTCATTTGTAAGAGACACTTGAGATTTGATATATGAATGAAAGTTGCATTTCTGCACTTTCTTTCTGAAGAGTGGATTATCTCTTGGGTTCTTCTTAGAACTAACAGACTTATCAAGGCTTGATCAACCTTGTGGCATCTTCCAACTCTTCGGATTCTTGTTTTTTCGTGTTCAAGGAAAAAGTGGATCGTAGATCTTTATTTAGCTTTCTTGGTGATATGAATGGGGGAACGGACCGGCTAGAAAACAAGTTTGAACACACGAACGGGACGGATGATCAAAGGTAGGTCCATAAGAGAACTTGTCTCTTACAACCCTAGTAGCCACAAAGACACCACAAGGATGATCAGTCCTTGATACAGTCGGAGTATTCGCACGAGAATACAAGGATACAAGCAAAGCTCACACAAGAGAAATAAAATTCTCTAAGAACAAAGTTCTTATTCATATCATTATCATCTTTTGCATTCTCCAATACAAAAACGCAGCCTTCAATATAGGAAACAAAAGAACACTCTAGAACTCTAAACCTAGTTATAAATGCAATAAATGATGCCTTAATGATAATTGATTGCCTTGGTTGGCACCATTCAAGCCTAAAAGTATGAGGAAATTACTTACTCTTCAAGACTAAGTCAGTTACCTAAAAATAGAAAACTAAATCAAAGAACAATCTTTGACCAAAAGGCCTTATTTAATGCAAATAAAATAGGAAACTAATCAAATCATATTTGATGCATAAGGATGCCTTCTAGATGCTTCTTGAGGTGTCTTGGACATCACTTATAATCTTCCACCAAGGAACATGCTTGTCACATGGTATTTAAAGTAAATTCTTCAATATAGACTGCATATGGGCCTTGTACATCATCATGTTGGGCTTATTGCTTCATGTTATCCCAATTTCATGCATCTTCATGTTTTGCCACGTGCTCAAGCTTCTAGGTGTTGTAAAATCATGCATATGGGCTTGAATATGCAAGATTATAGCCTCATTTGCACCCTCAACATATATACTAACATTATAAGCCATTAATGAAGCGAATTGAAGCCTAAATATTTGCTCCGGCCTCTCAAACAGCTCACTCTTTTCTAGGCTTATAGTAATTAGGCCCTTGATGTCATGTAGAGGATCTTGGGCTTGCTTAGAATCTTCTTGTATGATATAGACAACATCTTGTTCATTGTATGTGCCACCTATGATGTGTTTGCCATAGATGATGCCACCTTGGTTGCCAACTTGGATGCCTTGTTCAACAACATATAAGATCCCACTTGTACCTCTATCACTTGGGGTGAGCATATCTCATAATTGGTTGTGGGTTCGCACCATCTAACCTCAAGAACGAATCCTCACAGCATGAGGACTTCCCAGGGGGTCACCCATCATGGGACTACCCTCAGCTGAGCACGCTTCACTGTGAAGCGCTAACCATCGTGCTAAAAGCTTAAGCTAGGAGCAGAGGCACACTATGACACCCTTTTCTAAATGACTAGTGAAATCAATTGTGGAACCAGGATTTAACTCCATACTACCCAACGTTACAAAACGTTCATAAATCTCCGCTCTCAACTCTGGATTTGAACCTAAGGTTGAGAGGGTTTTTCAAAAGGGTAGTAAACTTCACAATCATTTCCACAATATTCACTACGTCACCATTACCTCATTGGCTCTTAGTTACCACATATCAGAGTGTGCAACGATTACATAAAATAAACTGAGAGCTATTCATTAGAGCCGTTCTCTGCTAAACACATTCGTTCATACATTCTCGTACATACACATATACATGTGTCACTTCTTATAAATACAATCAAATACAAACTAGCACCTTGTGCTTCAAGCTTCACTTCAACTTAATATCTCTTCCATGCATCTTCATGCATCTCCACCTGTCACTATTGTTGGTTGGGAGGAGTGAGATTCGAGAGAATCTCAATAGCGAACATTACCACTATGCATGCCAGATATATATGAATGTATGACATGCTTGCCTACACTATTTTATGCCAACATAATGACATGTTGTATGCTCGATGTTATGACATACATATGGCCATTGCACAAATATAACAGAGCTTCAACTAATCATACATGTTTCACACAAATAGGAAAAGCAGTCACATAATCAATGCAAGACATACATATCACATGCATGCAGAAAATGTAAGTTCACTACCTTTTGGACTTTGTATCCTCCTCTTCTTGTCCTTTGATTTGCCAACAATTGCTTCTTCTTTGTCACTTCATGGCCCTAGGTAAGTGATAACATCATTAGAGCCATGAAAAGTGAATGCCTAATGGCCCACATTAGCCCTACAGGCTTACTTTCACCCTTGAAGTTCATACCAATTACATTTGTGCCATTAAGTCTTAAATTTGCATAAGACATAAGGCTGGCAGATTTTTCACCCAAATTTAAATATTCACCATTAATTCTAGGAAACTCCAAATTGAATGGTTCTAAATTCTATGGAAAGATATTTCATTCTAGTTTAACATAAAAATACTAAATTCCAGCTATCACAGCCACAAAAGTCCCATAATTGTTCCAAACTCAACCTATCCAAATCACATTCCAGAAACAGGGCAGAAGTTCAAATATTCATATCTAAATCCACAAAAATCCAATTGAGCTGGTTCCAAGTCCTCATTGACCCTTGTTAAGTATATTTTCAAGTAAAACTATATCCATTAGCTATATATACACAAATTAATACAGTATATTATCTTTCTACACATTATTTCAGAAACTTCCAGTTTTGCATGACCTAACTTAAAAAACGTAGAACTTCTAGCACACAAATCCAAATGAGTATTATGAATTATCAAATTAAAGGTATTTGTGTCTAATTTTCAACTGAAAATTTTTGGAATTTTTAGACAAGGTTGTTCCTTGAATTAACATGCACAGTAACAGTGCTTCAGACAAGGCAAATCAACACTATGAACACATGCTTTATAAATTTCCAAATTTATATACAAGCATCCAAAAATCATGAACACTTGTATACCTACACAATTTTGCTTCCTTAAGCCAATGGCAGCATCAAAATCATCAAATTCTCACTCTTCCTATACGAAACAGTACAGGGCAGAATTTAAGATTTCCGAAAATAGTTTGTTGTTTTCTCGTTTTCTCTTGCCTAATCACTTCCTTGCTACTCCTAATCAAGTGATTAGCTATTTAAACACTCATTAGGCATGATTTAGCCATCAAAAATACCATTTTAAACTAGCCATGAATAGTACCCAACTTCCAATATACTCATCCAAACCACAAATCAATCGGTTAAAAAGGAAGCTTACGCTTACCTCTACCCATTTCCGCAAACGATTCGGAATTCTGGCAATACTCCGGTAAGGGAGATGGCACCAAACACCTCCAATTGAAAATCTAAAACCGTAGAAATGAAGCTTGCGATGAGTAAAAGAAGTTTCCTGAAGGGTACTTTGAAAGAGGACGTCGTTACGGTAGAGTTTCGGCACACATAATTTTCTCTCTCTTCTTTCTCCATTTTTTGCTGCTTTATTCTCTTTCTCTCCATGTGGTTCAGCACGCAAGAATGCCTGAAGAAGGAGATGAATCAATGGTTAAATGGGGTATTAAGTGCCTGCCACGTGTCAGCTCACTATTGGTCCAAATAATTAATTTTTGCACTTAATTGCAAAACTGATAGAATTTTCATTAAACTTTGAAAATTCATATCTAATTGTACAAAATTCCAATTAGGGTGGTTCCAAAGGTTATGAGACCCTTATCGAGTCTAGTTTTAAGAAAAAATATAACCTTTAACCAATTACAAGTTCACTCTTCCCCGAATGTTAATATTTGGATGCTACCTTAGAAAATAGTTAATTTCGGTGGGCTAACTTCAAAAATTCATTTCTCTTAGTGTAAAGCTCCAAATAACTTATAGAACCTATCAAATTAAAGCTTGACAAGAGTCTACTTTTATTATGTAAAGTTTCATAATTTTTCACCATCATTTACCCATCGAAACATGTCACACAATCATCACTGCCATACCAGGAATTTCACCGGTAGCAAAATTACTTTTTGTTCCATTTTACTATATTGTGTGTGACTTCCAATCCACTAACACAAAAATCACTTTTAAGACCGATTAAAAAAGATATTTTAGATCAGTTCTGGATCAGGTCTTGATACAGCCGGTCTAAAAAGTATTTAACTTTTTAGACCGGTTAAAAAACCAGTCTAAATATGAAATTTTAAGATCGGTTCTAAAACAACCGGTCTTAAAGTTTAACTAACGGAATGGGTAGGGAAATTTCAGTACTATTAAGACCAGTTTTTTATCAACCGGTCTTAAAAAATAGGACTTTAAGACTGGTTCTAACTTTAACCGGTCTTAAATTGATATTTAAGACCGGTTCTTAAGAAAATCGGTCTTAAAAGTTTACTTCTTTAAGACCGGTTCTCTTAAGAACCGGTCTTAAATATCAATTTAAGACCGGTTAAAGTTAGAACTGGTCTTAAAGTTTAATCTTTTAAGACTGGTCTTCAATTTAACCGATCTTAAATTCATATTTAAGATCGGTTAAAGTTAGAACCGGTCTAAAAATTGTGTTTTTTTTTCGTTTTATTTGTTTCAATCTTACCCAGGCCAGTAAACCATATTCAATGACAATCCCCTTTGTGCCACATTACATACACAAGCAACAACATATGCATATATATATTGACAATCAGAAGCAGTGACAACAACATTTTTATTTCCAGAAATAATTGGTATTTCTCATATTGCAAACTTGCTCCAAATTTAGAATCATGAAGCCTAAAATCCTTATTAGTTCCCCTTTCCCTCTTTTGTTAAATATGACCTTAGTTATCGTAATTGGTATGAACCTATAAATGTCAGTCTGTTCAAGGGAAAATACTTGGCCCTTACAACCCTCGACTCTCAATAATCACAGAATGAACATTATGAAAAAAAAATCATTGAAAACAAACACATTCAATTCCAATGAGTACCAATAACACATGATCAACTTATTCAATTCTCAGAAACAATACAATATTAACAATTTATAATTATCAGGCATTTTGAACCACATCACCACATTTAAACAATGATAGCAGGAAAATCGCGACATTGTGTGAACTTGCAATCCCAAAGCTTGTAAAGAGAAGCAGGAGAAGAAATATTTCTCATTATATGGAAAAAATTCCTAAGCTTTACAGAGAAATGAAAAAAGTGGAGGAAAATTTACAATAGTGATCCCATGCCTGAATCGACAGCCAACTAGTATCACCAATATCCAAGAATTTGTCCTGAACAGGGATATAAATCAAGTTAGATATATATGAAAACCATAAGTATTATTAGAACAACATAGGATCGGATTCAAAAACTTACTAATCTTGTAAAAGCTCATAGATGAATTCAGCACAATAATTACAGATGAAATCAATATCTTCTTCAGGAAAGGGATCAACAAGATCAAACATCTGTATGTGTAACACCGAAGCCAAACAAAACATTAACTTACTAACTTAAAAACAATAAAATAATACAAAATTTTTGAAATATACATTTATTACCTCCTCGGTAACGTCAGTCGTGCCTAGGCTGATAATATTGTAAATTTGCCTCAACATATAAAGACCACATAAGTTGGAGCCCGGTAGTTCCCTACGGGTCTGAAAAAGAACATGATATCATCAAAGCAAGCATAAAAGCATAGCTTATGGAATGCATCTTAAAGAAAACAAATATGTACTAACCTTTAGTGTGATCCATGTAGGGTCTTTTAAGTCACGAACATGCCTACCACACTTAGCGTGTAGGAAAGTCCGCATAGCCCTATGATCAAAATCACAAAGATTACTTATTATGCACACAAACTTTGCACACAAAAGGTAATAAAGCAAGAAAACTTAAGAGTTCATGGTCTTCTTCAAGTCACTCCCCGGTTTGAAGTGGAGGGAGCATAGGAGGATCACTGTGTAACTAGCCTTACACAGAATAACCAATTGCCAATGATCCCTTAAAAAAAGAGATGAATGTTAAGCAAATATAAAGCACTATATATGATGTTTTGGAATATAAATTTGATGTTTCTTACCCATGCACATAAGGAACCAAGAAACAGTCAGTTTCTGTTTCACTGAGCCTTTGTGATAAATATCTATGTCTAATGGCAGAAGTGGTCCCTTTCTCGGTGGCATGAGCTAGCCACATGAATCCAAATTTAGCTCTCTGCCCAGAGGAAACCAACCTATGATTCATGTACCTACAAAAATGGAAGCACACAAATTAAGGTTACACAGCATAATTTTTAAGATATTTACTTCCATTTGAAGAAGATACTTACATCAAAAAAAGCTGGACAATCGCAATCGTAAGATTTTGTTTAGGAGGGACCATGGACATTAAATCATCCCTCTCAAGATAGCATGCCCCCCCTGACGGTCCAACAACTGAATCTATAGGCCAATTTTTAGTCGGAAAAGATGTATCAAATGCCATCAGAATCATTTACTGCATCACATTCAGTGGTGGAGGCTGTGAAACTTCACGAGGGAAGGGAGCTGGACTTGGGGCTCTGATCGGGGAATCCCCAACTTCAACAGAAACAAGGTTCTTCGACCATGATATGAAGGTACGCAAGACATTGGCCACAATCTTGAACTCCTCGGAAGGGATAGGGACAGGTGCGTCTGCGATAATAACCTCCTCAACTGACACCCTAACCTGATCATCTGTCATCTCGAGGTGGTGAACAATTGATCCTAGGTTGTGCACACTCCCCCGTGCAACTAACCGTCTCAGAGGATCCTTAACATATAATTCACAAGGCTTGGCATCGTCCTTTCCAGGACCCTCTGATGACTGTCCCACATTGCAACAACTCCCTTTGGTGCTCTACTTATGGCGATCGAGCGACTGTGCCTGAACAGGAGTGGTATCTTGTCTTGTTCTCACCATGGCATATACCTCATCCTTCATCTTGTTCAACCGGGCATCCAATAGTGCATCAAATGATGCTTCTGCCTCAGCCCTTGCTTCCACCCTCGCAGTGGCCAACATACACTCTAATTCGTCTCTCGTGACCACGTTGGAGGAGGAACTACGTGAGGAGGATCCAAAGCAATCCTTTATACCCACCCCTCCTCCAACTCCCCTGACGCGGCCTAGATGCTCATGTTTTCCAGTAGCAACCGTGAGAATGTCATTCCTCCGCTCCGACTTGAAGGCTCCCTCGGCTTTCTTTTTTTGAAGTTCCTCCTGTGAGATATACAATGGAAAAGGAGGTGAAAGCGGTGGTGGTGGCTGGAGTAATGGCCGGAGAATAAGGCAGAATATCACCGGAGATCTTGGACTTGAGTTGTTCGCAGCTGTGGAAGCAGAGTGGGAGGGAAATGAAATGTGTGGATGAAATGAGCTTCACAGCCGGTTAGGTTTGAAATATTAGGATTTTTAAATTATTGACTTTTAAGACCGGTTATTTAAACAACCGGTCTTAATAATAACGTGATTTTTTATTCATTAAAAAAATTTTTTTTTGAGATCAGTTATTTAAATAACCGGTCTTAAATTATTGACTTTTAAGACCGGTTATTTAAACAACTGGTCTTAATACTAACGTGAATTTTTTTCATTTGAATAATTTTGTTTTTGAGATCGGTTGTTTATATAACCGTTCTAAATAAATTTTTTTAGACCGGTTTTGTTAACAACGGGTCTAAGAAATTGATTTTAATTACAGAATTGCCACTTCACGTTTCTTTTAGTCCTTATCCGTAATAACCGGTGTAAATGATGTGGTCTAAAAAGCCTATTTTGCACTAGTGATCACTTCATTTTGTTATTCCCTGAGCTCTTTAACTCACCAATATAATTCCTTTTAATATACAAGGATATAAAGGAATTTTGGGAAATAATACTATGTCTCACTATGACATTTACCAAACAGGGGTCTAGTAGTCCCCTTTATTCCAGGCTAAATCTTAAGCCTTTAGTCCCAAAATTCGAGATATTACACGCACCCCTATTCCTTTAACCCAGTACAGACATGGGCCTCTGTCTCCAATGACTGTGGGTGCCACCAGACCCTGAACTCTATCCATAACTTCTCCCAGACTCGGGACATATCATTAGCCTGCTATACAGCACACAGGCAAGTATAGCTCCCAACCGCCAAATCACACAACTACACTATAACCACACAACATGTGATTACATTCCATGGGTAACAATACTACATAGGCCCATCTACCACACATGTAAACACATTGTACAGAACATGGCAATATAGTGCATATAAACATTCACATGGAATATGAGAGATAGAACCTGGACTCCTTTCCTGTCCTAGTTGGTTTGTCTTTGGTGACTCCATTAGGCAGATGTCAAATCCTATAATTAACGAAAGTAATTGTTAATAAACTACTTTTCATGTCCACTTTGCATTATAACTTTCAACTTTAACATTTTCCTTAAAAATCACATATTTATCAAAATGCCTCTGGGACCCAGTCCGACCCTGGTATTTTGTACTTTTCCAAAAATTACAACTTAAGCTCATTCTACATATTTTCACATGTACATCTCATATTTGACCTTAGATCAGATCAATTCCAACTCAATTTATAGTTTTTCCCTTGATAACCTTAACTTGGGGTTTTAGGGGCAAAATTGTCATTTCACAATCCGGGGCTTTTCACACTTCGCACTCAACATGAACACTACATAATTTTCCCTTCTAAACACCATGGAACAATTAGAATCATGAAATTTCAGCTTTTTTCCTTATCACTAGCCTTGGCTGAAACTTAACAAAAGTTTTGGAAAATTGGAGTTTTTCTTGGTTTTAACCCTTAATCCACCTTGCTACACTTGTTTCCATTAGTTTATTCAATCAATCACCAATTCAACATAATCACTTCTTCATATTTTCCCCCTCTTGGCTGAAATTTTTTCCTTTTCTCCCTAGAGTTTTTACTTGTTGAATGACTAATTCAGGAAGGTAGGGAGGTTAAAGAGGGGTTTCTGGTATTATAACACAAGATTGAGCAAAGATTTCGGCATACTTACCTTGTATCTAAACTCTGGACTCCTCTTCCTCTTCCTCTCTTCCTTTCCTTTCTTTCACTTTTCCTTTTCCCCTTTTCTCCCATGCTTGGCTGACCTTGGCCATTTTATAGACAATAATGGAGAGTTTTAGAGAACTCTAGTAACTCTAGGTGTCATCTCTTAATTGATTCTTAGTTTAATTATTGTATTTGGTCTAATATAATTTCATATTTAATTATATAAAAATTTTTATGAACTCCATCTGTCATCCCCTATTTAATTATTCATAAGAATTTTCTAGATTACATTTAATTTATGAATTGTCACCAATCTTTATAAATTCATATCTAATTGTGTAGATATCCAATTCATGTGGTTCCAAAGGCTATGTGACCCTTATTAAGTCTAGTTTTAATTAAAAAGATAACCTTTAGCCAATCAGAAGCTCACCATTCCCAGATATTTTATTTTTTAAAGCTACTCCAACAAAACATCAAATTTGCTAGGCAACATTCAAAAATTCATTTCTCCTTCAATACAACTCCAAGAATTCCATATGACCTTTAAATCTTATCATGTCTACTTTAATTCTATAAATTTTTATCATTTTTTGAGGTAATTTACTCATTTAAAAATGACACAAAATGACTACCTTACCAGAAAATTAATTGGCAACATTACCAACTTGTATACCAATTAACTTTGTTGTGTGTAACCTCTAATTTCTTTGTTTTATCACTTAATGTGCTCTTAATTCACCATTTAACCCCTTTAATACCCTTAAGATATAAAGGAATTTTGGTGAATGAAATTTTCACTCTCAGACGAGCTTCTAGCGTTTGTTTGGCCAAAACGGATGAACTTTTCAATTTGTCGAGCCATACTATGATTTCTAATTGAAAATGGACTGACAAATAGGATTTTCACTATATTTCAATGCCTATATAGGTTTTTACCAAATGAAATAAGAAACCGGCTGAAATATGAGCTTTCACCATTTTGGATGTGAAAAGGGATAAATATGGCGAATCCGTGCCCTATTTTGGAGTCCTCTTTAAAAATTGAGCAAGAAGGAGGACTTCTACGTAATTCTGAGTCCTTTTGAGCAGTTTAACTCTTTAGTTGTAAGCCGGATCTTAAACGAGCTTCTAGCTCTTTATTAGGAAAAACAGACGAACTTTGCAATTCATCGAGCAATACTGAGTTCTAATTGAAAATAGACTGAGAAAGAAGCTTTTCACTCTATTTCAAGGCATTTAGAGCGGTTTACTTTATGAAATCTGAAACCAACTGAAATACGAGCTTTTAGCATTTTGTGTGTGAAAGGGGACAAATATGGCAAATCCCTGGGCTATTTCTAAATCCTAGTGCAAATTGGTGCTAGAACAAGGAGTTCCACCTAATTCTAAATCCTATAGAGCAGTCTCACTCTTGAATGCCAAAGCCAGATCTAAGACAAACTTCAAGCTTTTCTTTGGCCAAAATGGACCAACTTTGCACTTTTTTGATCCATGTAATGATTCCTAATTGAAAATGAACTGAGAAAAAGGATTTTCACTCTATTTCAATGCCTGTATAGCTTTTTACCTCATAAAATAAGAAACCAACTGAAATACGAGCTTATACCATTATCAATGTGAAAAGGGACAAATGTGGAGAATCCATGGCCAATTTTGGAGTCCTCTTTAAAAATGGAGCGAGAAGGAGGACTTCCACATAATTCGGAGTCCTTTTGAACAGTTTAACTCTTGAGTTCGTTAGCCGGATCTTAAACGAGCTTCTCACTCTTTATTAGGCAAAATAGACGAACTTTGCAATTCGTCGAGCCATATTGAGTCCTAATTGAAAATGGACAAAGAAAGAGAATTTTCACTCTATTTCAAGGCATGTATAGCGTTTTACCCTATGAAATCTAAAACTGGCTGAAATACGTGCTTCTAGCATTTTGGGTATAAAAAGGGAAAAATACGGCGAATCCGTGGTCTATTTCTGAGCCCTAGTAAAAAATAGTTCAAGAACGAGGAGTTCCAAGCAATTCTGAATCTTATAGAGCAGTTTCACTCATGAAAGCCCAAGCCAGATCTAAGACGAGCCTCTAGCTTTTCTTTAGCCAAAACAGACGACGAACTTTGCAATTCATCGAGCCAAACTATGATTCCTAATTGAAAATGGACTGAGAAAGATGATTTTCACTAAATTTCAATGCGTGTATAGCTTTTTACCTCATGAAAAAATAAACTGGATGAAATACGAGCTTCTACCATTTTGGATGTGAAAAGGGACAAATGTGGCGAATCCATGGTTATTTTGGAGTCCTCTTTTAAAATAGAGCAAGAAGGAGGACTTCGACATAATTCTGAGGCCAATTGAGCAGTGTAACTCTTGAGTTTGTAAGCCGGACCTAAAACGAGATTCTAACATCTAGTTTAGCATCTAGTCAAGCATGCAGAGCATTTTACCTCATGAAATCTGAAAACGGCTGAAATACAAGCTTTCTAGCATTTTGGGTGTGAAAAGGGATAAATGTGGTGAATCCATGGCCTATTTCTGAGTCCTAGTGAAAATGGTGCCAGAACAAGGACATCCAAGTAATTCTGATGCCTTTTGAGCAGTTTAACTCTTGAGTTCGTAATCATGATCTAAAACGAGCTTCTACTATTTTGTTTTGCAAAACAGATAAACTTTTCAATTCGTCGAGCCATACTATGAGTTCTAAGTGAAAATAGACTGAGAAAGAGGATTTTCACTCTATCTAAAGGCACATAAAGCATTTTACCACATAAAATCAGAAACCACCTAAAATACGAGCTTCTAGCATTTTAGGTGTGAAAGGGTACAAATCTGGTGAATTTGTAGCCTATTTCTGAGTCCTAGTGAAAAGTGGTACTAGAACGACGAGTTCCACCTAATTCTTAATCCTGTAGAGCAGTCTCACTCTTGATAGCCCAAGCCAGATCTAAGCAAGCTTCTAGCTTTTGTTTGTTCAAAACTTACCAACTTTGCAATTCATCGAGCCTTAATATGAGTCCTAATTGATAATGGACTGAGAAAGAGGATTTTCACTCTATTTCAAGGCATGTATAGCATTTTACCTCATGAAATCTGAAACCGGCTGAAATACAAGCTTCTAGCATTTTTGGTGTGAAAAGGGACAAATGCGGCAAATCCGTGGCCTATTTCTCATCCCTAGTGAAAAATGGTGCCAGAATGAGGATTTCCATACAATTCTGAACCCTATAGAGCAATTTCACTCTTGAAAGTCCAAGCCAGATCTAAGACGAGCCTCTAGCTTTTCTTTAGCCAAAACGGACGACGAACTTTGCAATTCATCGAGCCAAACTATGATTCCTAATTGAAAATGGACTGAGAAAGACAATTTTCACTATATTTTAATGCGTGTATAGCTTTTTACCTCATGAAATAAGAAATCAGCTGAAATACGAGCTTCTACCTTTTTTGATGTGAAAAGGGACAAATGTGGCGAATCTGTGGCCTATTTTGGAGTCCTCTCTGAATATGGAGCGAGAAGGAGGACTTCCACGTACTTTTGAGGCCTTTTGAGCAGTTTAACTCTTAAGTTCGTAAGCTGGATCTAAAACGAGCTTCTAGCATTTTGTTATGCAAAATGGGCGAACTTTGCAATTCGTCCAGCCATACTATGAGTCCTTACTGAAATTGGATAGAGAAAGAGGATTTTCACTCTATTTCAAGGTATGTAAAGCGTTCTTTCTCATGAAATTGGAAAACGGCTGAAATACGAGCTTTTTCTAGCATTTTGGGTGTGAAAAGGGATAAATGTGATAAATCTGTAGCCTATTTCTGAGTCTTAGTGAAAAATAGTGCCAAAACGAGGAGTTCCACCTAATTCTGAATCATGTCTTGAAAGCCTTTCTTTAGCGAAAACAGACGAACTTTGCAATTCGTTGAGCCATACTATGATTCCTAATTGAAGATGGACTGAGAAAGAGGATTTTCACTACATTTTAATGCGTGTATAGCTTTTTACCTCATAAAATAAGAAACAGGAAGAAATACGAGCTTCTGCCACTATGGATGTCAAAAGGGACAAATGTGGCAAATCCGTGGTATATTTTGGAGTCCAGCTAAGTAGTTTAACTCTTTAGTTTGTAAGCCAGATCTAAAACGAACTTTTAGCATTTTTTTATGTAAAACGGATGAACTTTGCAATTCCTCGAGCTATACTATGGGTCCTAATTGAAAATGGAGAGAGAAAGAGGATTTTCCTTTTATTTCAAGGAATGTATAGCATTTTACCTCATGAAATCGGAAACCGGCTGAAATACGAGCTTCTACCTTTTTTAGTGTAAAGAGGGACAAATGTGGTGAATCCTTTGCCTATTTCTGAGTCCTAGTAAAAAATAATACCAGAACGAGGAGTTCCATGCAATTCTAAATCCTATAGAGCAGTTTCACTCTTGAAAGCCCAAACCAGATCTAAGACGAGCTTCTAGCTTTTCTTTGGCCAAAACGGATGAACTTTACAATTCGTCGAGCCATACAATGAGTACTAATCGAAAATGGTCTGAGAAAGAGGACTTTCTCTCTATTTCAAAGCGTGTATAGCTTTTCACCTTATAAAATAAGAAACCGGCAGAAATACGAGCTTCTACCATTTTGAATGTGAAAGGGTCAAATATGGTGAATCTATGGTCTATTTTGGAGTCCTCATTTAAATTGGAGCGAGAAGGAGGACTTCAATATAATTCTGAGGCCTTCTGAGTAGTTTAACTCTTGAGTTTCTGAGCAAGATCTAAAACGAGCTTCTAGCATGTTGTTAGGCAAAGCGGACAAACTTTGCAATTCGTCGAGCCATACCATAAGTCCTTATTGAAAATCGACAGAGAAAGAGGATTTTCACTCTATTTTAAGGCATGTATAGCCTTCTACCTCATGAAATCCAAAACCGGCTTAAACACGAGCCTTTAGCATTTTGGGTGTGAAAGGGGACAAATCTGGCGAATCTGTGGCCTATTTCTAAGTCTTAGTGAAAAGTAGTACCAGAAGAAGGAGTTTCGCCTAATTCTTTATCCTATAGAGTAGTCTCACTACTAATAGTCCAAGCCAGATCTAAGTAAGCTTCTAGCTTTTCTTTGGCAAAAAATAGGCCAACTTTACAATTCATCGAGCCATACTATGAGCCCTTATTGAAAATGGACTGAGAAACACGATTTTCACTCTATTTCAATGCCTGTATAGGTTTTTACCACATGAAATAAGAAACCGGCTGAAATATTAGCTTCTACCATTTTAGATGTAAAATGGGACAAATTTGGCTAATCCATGGTCTATTTTGGGTTCCTCTTTTATAATGGAACGAGAAGGAGGACTTCGACATAATTCTAAGCCCTGTTGAGCAGCTTAACTCTTGAGTTTGTAAGCCGGATCTAAAGATATCTTCTAGTATTTTGATAGGAAAAACGGATGAACTTTGCAATTCATCGACCTTAGTATCAGTCCTAATTGAAAATGATTGAGAAAGAGAATTTTCACTCTATTTCAAGGCGTGTATAGTGTTTTACCTCATGAAATCTAAAACTGGCTGAAATACGAGCTTCTAGCATTTTGGGTGTGAAAAGGGACAAATACGGCGAATCTGTGGTCTATTTCTGAGCCCTAGTGAAAAATAGTGCCAGAACGAGGAGTTCCACGCAATTCTGAATCTTGTAAAGTAGTTTCACTCTTGAAAGCCCTAGCCAGATCTAAGAGGAGCTTCTAGCTTTTCTTTAGCTAAAATGAACCAACTTTGCAATTCGTTGAACCATACTATGAGCCCTTATTGAAAATGGACCGAGAAAAAGGATTTTCACTGTATTTCAATACATGTATAGCTTTTTACCTCATGAAATAAGAAACCGGCTGAAATACAAACTTCTACCATTTCGGATGTAAAATGGGACAAATGTGGCGAATTCGTGGTCTATTTTGGAGTCCTCTTTTATAATGGAACGAGAAGGAGGACTTCAACGTAATTCTGAGGCCTATTAAGCAGCTTAACTCTTGAGTTTGTAAGTTGGATCTAAAACAAGCTTTTAGCATTTTGTTAGGTAAAACGGTAAACTTTACAATTCATCGAGCCTTAGTATGAGTCCTAGTTTAAAATGGACTGAGAAAGAGAATTTTCACTCTATTTCAAGGCATGTATAGCGTTTTACTTCATGAAATTTGAAACCGACTAAAATACGAGCTTCTAGCATTTAGGTGTTCAAAGGGAAAAATGCGGCGAATACGTGGCCTATTTCTGAATCCTAGTAAAAAATGGTGCCAGAAGGAGGAGATCCACACAATTCTAAATCTTGTAGAGTAGTTTTACTCATGAAAGCCCAAGCCAGATCTAAGACGAGCTTCTAGCTTTTCTTTTGGCCAAAACGGACCAACTTTGCAATTAGTCTAGCCATACTATAAGTCCTAATTGAACATGGACTGAGAAAGAGGATTTTTACTATATTTCAACGCCTGTATAGCTTTATACCTTATGAAATAAGAAATTGGCTGAAATACGAGCTTCTATAATTTTTGATGTAGAATGGGGTAAATGTGGCGAATCCGTGGCTTATTTTGGAGTCCTCTTAAAAAATGGAGCGAGAAGGAGGACTTCCACGTAATTTTGAGGCCTTTTGAGATTTTTAACTCTGGAGTTCATAATCCTTATCTAAAATGAGCTTCTAGCATTTTTTTAGGCAAAATAGACAAACTTTGTAATTTGTCGAGCCATGCTATGAGTCCTATTTGAAAATGGACTGAGAAAGATGATTTTAACTCTATTTCAAGGCATGTAGAGCATTTTACCTCATGAAGTTGGAAACCGGCTAAAATACGAGCTTCTAGCATTTTAGGTTTAAAAGGGGACAAATTTGGAGAACCCGTGGCCTATTTCTGAGTCATAGTGAGAAGTGGTGCCAGAACGAGAAGTTCCACCTGATTCTGAATCATGTACAGCAGTCTCACTCCTGATAGCCCAAGACAGATCTTAGCAAACTTCGAGCTTTTCTTTGGCCAAAATGGACAAACTTTGCATCTGGTCGAGCCATAATATGATTCCTAATTGAAAAGGGACTGAGAAAGAGAATTTCAATGCGTGTATAGCTTTTTACCTCATGAAATAAGAAACCGGCTGAAATATGAGCTTCTACCATTTTGGACGTGAAAAGGGACAAATGTAGCAAATCCGTGATTGACTTTGTTGGTTCTCAAATATGTTTTGATGATAACAAATCTTGATTAAGCAATAAATATCTTATGATTCAAGTAAATTCAAAAAAAAGTTTTTGAGTGGTTAAAATTGTTTGAAGAAGGGAGTGTGAAAACTTGGATCAGAAGGCATTCATCTTACTGTAATCACAAAATATCACTCGAGTAATGGAGAAGTCACTTGAGTGATGGATCTCAACTTTCAAAGATTCTGTGAGTCACTTGCTAAATTTCAGAAAGTTATGAAGAGATCACTCGAGTGGATAAGTGGCCACTCGAGTGATATGGTTTCATCTGCATTAACTCAGCAAGTCACTCACCTAAACTCTGAAAGTTGGAGTGACTTCACTCGAGTAGATAAGTGACCACTCGAGTGACCATGTTTCACTTGCATCAGTTTGCATGTCACTCGCGGTTTTGCTGAAGGTGAGACAAGAAACCACTTGAGTGACTAAAGGCTTTACTCGAGTGACATAAGATCACTTGCAACTTGTGGCAAGTCAGTCACGGAATTTCTGACAGTTGAGTTGAGGAGCCACTCGAGTGAATAAGTAAACACTCGAGTGACTATGTTCACTTCCCATTTTCAAAAGTAACTCGCTAGTTTTTCAAAGGTTATGGGGAAGGCTTACTTGAGTGAATTGATCTCAACTTGCTAGTTCAGAAAGTCACTTGCGGAGGCTTTTGGTAATCACTCGAGTGAGTAAGTTATCACTCGAGTGAAGTTAGTCCCAAGTGATGAGCTGACACCCAAGTGACAAATCATTAACTCGCGAACTCTGAAAGTCACCTTCTCCGATTTTAGAGAGTGCTCCAACATTTCCACTCAAGTGAACCAAGAGTCACTCAAGTGAGTGATGTTCCACTCAAGTGATATAACAATCACCCAAGTGAAGTTTTAGCAATTCCAGTAAAATCAATATTCTCACCTCTGATTCTTCCAATATCAACTGATACTCACTTACTTATATTGTTTCAATAATACTAATGATATATATGTATAAGTTTCATAAGGACAAAGATATCTTTTATTGTGGTAAATTCAAATTTCCGTTGGATGTTAGAAGCCTTAAATGCTCAAACCAGACAGGAAGAAGGAAGGCTATACTTTTAACAGTCAAAAGGAAGACAGACAGACAGAAGGAAGGTTATATACCTAAAGTGTCTGACAAATTTAATTATTCAAAATGAAGAAATCCTCTAACGACTAGAAGATCAATCTAACGGCTAGCTCAAACACTTTTAACGGTCATTAAAGAGCTTCGTCTACAAATACTCCAGCATTCAATTCGGAAAGATCAATGAAGCTTTTTTGCATAACACCATCATTTATTACTAAACTCTCTTCATTTGATAATTCTTTATACCTCAGTGATAATTAATACCCTCTGTGAGAGAGTTCATTATTCATTCTCAATTTAGAAATATTTCAAGGTAGTGGGACCTTAAGTTTGGGTGTTGGATTACATCGTGTAAGGGGGAGTGAGTCCAGGTTAGGATCACCCGCTGCTTGATACGATTGTAATTGGTTTTCCAAGAACCTGATAACTCTTGGAAGCATAGTGGAAACTCAGAGATGCTCTGAGATAATTGGAAGTAGGTCATAGTTTGGATCAAACCAGTATACATCAGTGTTATCTTCTTATACCTTATCAATTATCATTTCAGTTTGTTACTTAAATTTTTTTAAGGCTTCACCTACTTCACCCCCTCTTAGGTGAAACTCAATCTAACAGATTTTAGAGTACTCTTTTAAAATGGAATGAAAAGGACAACTTCGACATAATTCTTAGGCCTGTTGAGCATATTAACTCTTGAGTTTTTAAGCCAGATCTAAAATGAGCTTCTAGAATTTTGTTTGGCAAAAGGGATAAACTTTGCAATTCATCAAGCCTTACTATGAGTCCTAATTCATAATAGATTGAGTAAGAGGATTTTTACTCTATTTCAAGGCATGTATAGCGTTTTACCTCACAAATCTGAAACCGGCTGAAATATGAGCTTCTAGCATTTTAGGTATGAAAAGGGACAAATGCGGCGAATCTGTGGACTATTTCTGAGCCCAAGTGAATATTGATGACAGAACGAGGAATTCCATGAAATTCTGAATCCTATAGAGCAGTTTGACTCATGAAAGCCCAAGCCAGATCTAAGAGGAGCTTCTAGCTTTTCTTTGGCCCAAACGGACCAACTTTGCAATTCGTCGAGCCATACTATGAGTCCTAATTGAAAATGGATTGAGAAAAAGGATTTTCACTGTATTTCAATGGCTGTATAGCTTTTTACCTCATGAAAAAAGAAACCGGCTGAAATACGAGCTTCTATCATTTTGGATGTAAAATGGGATAAATTTGGCGAATCCATGGTCTATTTTTTAGTATTGTTTTAAAATGGAACGAGAAGGAGGACTTCAACATAATTCTAAGGCCTGTTGAGCAGCTTAACTCTTGAGTTTTTAAGCCGGATCTAAAACAAGCTTATAGCATTTTCTATGGCAAAACGGATGAACTTTGCAATTCATCAAGCCTTACTATGAGTCCTAATTGATAATGGATTGAGAAAGAGGATTTTCACTCTATTTCAAGGCATGTATAGCGTTTTATCTCATGAAATCTAAAACCGGCTGAAATATGAGCTTCCAGCAATTTGGGTGTGAAAAGGGACAAATGCGGCGAATCCGTGGTCTATTTATGAGGCCTAGTGAAAAATAGTGCCAGAACGAGGAGTTCCACGCAATTCAGAATCATGTAGAGCAATTTCACTCAAGAAAGCCCAAGCCAGATCTAAGACGAGCTTTTAGCTTTTCTTTGGCCAAAACAGACCAACTTTGCAATTCGTCGAGCCATACTATGAGTCCTTATTGAAAATAGACTAAGAAAAAGGATTTTCACTGTATTTCAAGGCACGTAGTGTAATATCCCAAATTTTGGGACAAAAAGCTTGAGATTAATAAGCCTGGATCAAGTGGACTGCTAAGCCCCGGTTTAGCAAATGTATTTACGAGGCATGTTTAAATTCCCCAAAAATTCCTTTATATCCTTGATTTTAAAAGGAATTATATTGGTGAGCTAAAGAGCTTGAGGAATAACAAAACGAAGTGATCGCAAGTCACACACAATATAGTAAAATGGAACACAAAGTAATTTTGCTACTGGTGAATTTCTTGGTATGGCAGTGATGATTGTGTGACATGTTTCGATGGGTAAATGATAGTGAAAAATTATGAAACTTTTCAGAGTTAAAGTAGACTTATCAAGCTTTAATTTTATAGGTCATATAAGTCATTTGGAGCTATACACAAAGAGAAATGAATTTTTGAAATTAGTCCAGCGAAATTAACTATTTTATGGGGCAGCATCTAAAGATTAAAATTATGGGAAGAGTGAGCTTCCAATTGGAAAAATTTTATATTTTTCCTTAAAACTTTACTCAATAAGAGTCGCATAGCCTTTAGAACCACCCTAATTGGATATCTACATAATTAGATATGAATTTTCAAAGTTTAATGAAAATTCTTCCAGATTGGATATTATATGGGAAAATTCAATTTTTAGGCGAATCAGAAGCTGACACGTGGAAAAGCTTATTAACACCCCATTTAATCATTAAATCATCATCTTCCTCAGCATTTTCACGTAAAAATCAGACCATAAGAGAGAGAATGAAGCAGAACAAAAATGGAGAAAGAAGAGAGAGAAAATTATGTACGTCGAAACTCTACCGTAACGGCGTCCTCTCTCAAAGTACCCTTAAGAAAACTTCTACTAATCGTAAGCTTCATTTCTACAATTTTGGATTTTCAATTGGAGGTGTTTGGTGCCGTCTTACTTGCCGGAGTATTTCTGGAATTCCGAACCGTTTGCGGAAACGGGTAGAGGTAAGCGTAAGCTTCCTTTTTAACCGATTGGTTTGTTGATTAGATGAGTTATGAGAAGGTTGGGTACTGTTCATGGCTGGTTTAAAATGGTGTCTTCAATGGCTAAATGATGTCCAATGGATGTCTAAATAGCTAATTATTTGATTAGAAGTAGAAAAGAAGTGATTAAGCCAAAGAAAACAAGAAAACAACATGTTGCACCTAAGAATTTGATTTTCTTCCCTGTATTGTGACATGGTGATGGGTTGAGAATTTGATGATTTTGATGCTTCCATTGGCTTTATGAGGCAAAATTGTGTAGGTATGCAAGTGCTCATAAATTTTGGATACTTGTATATGAATTTTGAAGTTTTAGAAGTTAAAGGGTGCATGTTGTTAAATCTGTCTTCTGGAGGTAGTGTCCTTGTGATATTTTTTTGAAGGGCTGAATGTTATCCAATGATAATGAAACTTTCCAGCCTTAAAGTATACATGATAAGCTTTAAAATGATAGGTAATATGAATGATTTGGACAAGTATGCTAGGAGTTATGATTTGTCAAAGTCTGGTCATGTGAATTTGGACAATTTTGGAGCAATGTCCAATAGAATGGATATCTATGATTATGATTATGTGATTTAATTTATCTTGTGGCCATATTTTTTCCTTATAGTAGACTTAAAGAGGGTTCCATAGAACTTAGAAGCACCTCATTTTGATTTTTGTACATTTAATTATGATTTTTACAAGTTCAGCCAAGAATCAGGACGGTGAAATTCTGAACAGCTAGATTCTTGGCCGCGGCCAAAATATTTCTGACCTGTTTTTGGCCGCGGCCAACACCCTCAAATTTCAGGATTTCATGTTGTTGAGGGAAATTGACCTATTTAGCCCTCCTTAGCTTCTTGGGGCTTAATATACACTTCCAATGACCCACAATCATGACTTTAATGATGTGATTGGGTATCTAGGGCCATGGAGAAGTCAAGAAAGAAGAGGAATGTAAGAATTTCCAAGAAGCTCCAATGGTTAGTAGATGAGAAAATAAAAGGAATGACTATGGTCTACCAGGTAGTGAACTTACCTTACCTGCATGTAGTTGATATGTATGTCTTACATTGATTATGTGACTGCTTTGCCTATTTATGTAGAACATGTATGATTGGTTGAAGCTCTGTTATATTTGTGCAATGACCATATGTATGTCATAACATTGAGCACGCAACATGTCAGTATGTTGGCATGAAATAGTATAGGCAAGCATGTCATGCATTCATATATATATCTGGCATGCATAGTGGTAATGTTTGCTACTGATATTCTCTCGAATCTCACTCCTCCCAACCAACCATTTTAGACAGGTGAAGGATGCATAGAAAGATTCACGGAGGAGATATGGAGGTGAAGTGAAGAGCATAGTGCAAGCCACTATCTTTTGAATTGATGTAAATACTCTGGTGATTGTATTTATAAGAAGTGATACATGTATATGTGTATGTATGAGAATATATGAATGAATGTGTTTAGCAGAGAATGGCTCTAATGGATAGCTCTTAGGTTATTTTATGTAATCGTTGCACACTTTGATATTGTGAAACTAAGAGCTGATGATGTATTGGTGACGTAGCGAATCTTGTAGGAATGATTGTAAAGTTGCTACCCTTTTGAAAACCATCTTAGCCCTAGGTTCAAATCCTGAGTTGAGAGTGGGGATTTGTGAACGTTTTGTAACTTTGGGTAGTCTGGAGTTGAATCTTGGCCCCACCAATGATTTCACTACTTATTTATACTCATATAGGGCTATTGGAATTAAGGTATTACACGTAGAGCGTTTTACCTCATGAAATCGGAAACCGGCTTAAGTACGAGCTTCTAGCATTTTGGGTGATAAGTAAAATATTTTCATATTTATTTTCCCTTATATGATGATTTTATGGACGATATTTAAGCTTAATATAATCAATTTGGTGTAATTAATAAAAAAAAATAATGATTTTCTTGCAGCTACAGACAGTACCGTATTAAGAAGAATTAAAGAAGGGAATCAAGGGAATTTTTCCTGTTCATGTACTGTAGCATATACGGCACTGTAGAAAAAATATGGGAATTGTAGAAAGATACGGACATTGTAGCAACTGACTGTTCACACGTGGGATTCACTGTAGCATCTACTATTCAGAGTACGATCGGTTCAGAATGGGTTTTCCTGTAGCAAAATACTGTAGCGGGGTACTGTTCAAAACACGTTTTACTGTGGCAAATTCACTATAGAAGTCCGAAAATGAAGCCTATAAATAGAACTTCTTGGCACCCTAAAATGAAGAGGAAGAAAGAAGAAGGAAGAGAGAGAGAGAGCTTCTATTTTAGAGAGAGTTGTTATTTTTAGAATTTATTTCTTGCGTTTTTACTTCTTGCATGCCTCCTACATGGATGGTTTTACCTCCTATAAGGAAGGCCAGGTAGTCCTCCTTTATGGATGGTATAGGTTGCCACCTACATGAAAGGTTTTACCTCCTACATGATAGGCTAGATTTTCCAATTTCATGCATCTTGTAGTTGTATTTTTATGTTTTTTGTAATTAATTTTTATGCAATATTTATGATGTTTGTAATTTGTTTTGGTTTTGTTTTTAATTTTATCATGACCTAAATTTTCCTTTTCCTAGAGTGATGACGTAGTTTACTAATGACGGATTGAATCTTAACTTATCAAAATCTAGTTTTAATTTTTCCTTCATGATTGAGTTTTAATTATTATTCTTACTGTTCTCAATTGATTGGCCACCTTTTGGATAATTTGAATATGCATGTTGAGACCTGAAGGAGATGCATGTGTGTGGATCCTATAATTAAAACCATAATTTGTATATGAAATAAGAATATATTCATATGGGTTGTGTAGTCTTAATGAGTTCCATAAATCTTAATGCATGATTAATTTCTTAAATTCATATAGGAATATATTGGGTTAACAATTAATTATAGAATTACTTGACCTTGGAAGAGGCTAGAAATTAAATTAGGGAAACTCGACTATCAATCATGTGGAATAAATTGGACTAGAATAAATAAGTGATTCAATTTGGAATTTGTTAAGTGAAATCTAATCCCTAGAGATTTTTCTCATATTTGGTTTCATATCACTTTTATTCATATTTCATCATTTTTATCTTGAAATCTCAATCACAACTAATCAACCGACTAAATTGTAGTAAGATTACAATTTTGGTACTTACTGATCAATCCTCGTGGGAACGATACTCTACTTACTTCTATATTACTTGTTTACAACAGTGTATACTTGTACTTTCTAAATACACCATCCTACACTCGTAACAAGTTTTTGGCGCCGTTGCCGGGGATTGTTGTCATTAATATCAATACCAAGTAGTTTTAATACTAATTTGGTCTTCATATTACATTTGTTTTCTTTTTGGTGTCTTTTGTTTCTTTTCAGGTTTTTTGCTTAGTACATGACCAGATCGAAGAAGACTGAATTACAATCTTGTGATTCTGAGATGAGAGAAGTTTTCGAAGAAATCAGAGAGTTCGAAAGTAGTCTACTTCAATCAATTCAATGGAAAATCTGGAAGGAGAAGCAGCAGATACCAAAATGCTCCGTGACTATGCAATACCAACAGTCATGGAGACAACTTCTGGAATGAGAAACCCACTAGTAGCAGCCAACAATTTTAAAATCAAGCCTGCAATTATCCAGATGGTGCAAGAAAATCAGTTTGGTGGTTTATCAACAGAAGATCCCAACACACATATAGCCAGCTTCTTAGAAATCTGTGACACATTCAAGCATAATAGTGTTACTGATGATGCCATTAGACTTAGACTTTTCCCTTTCTCACTCAGGGATAAGGCTAAGAGCAGGTTACATTCTCTACCAGTGGGAAGCATAACTATATGGGTTGCCTTGGCACAGAAATTTTTAGGGAAATACTTTCCATCAGGAAAAAATGCTAAATTGAGGAATGAAATTACCTCATTTTCCAAGCATGAACTAGAAAGCCTCTATGAAGCCTGGGAAAGATACAAGGAATTGTTAAGGAGATGTCCTCTTCATGAGTTATAGGATTGGTGGACACTGCAAACATTCCACAATGGGATGACGCATACCACCAGAATTCTTGTAGATGCTGCAGCTGGAGGATCTTTAATGGAAAAAAATATAGATGATGCCTACAATTTACTTGAGGAGATGGCGGCCAATATATACCAATGGCCTTCTGAAAGTTACAATTCAAAGAGGGTACTTGGAGTGCATGAACTGGATATCCTTACAACTTTGTCTTCTCAAGTTGCATCTATATCCAAGCAAGTAAGCTTATTGACAAGCCAAACAAATGCAATCAGTACCCCTCATCAAAACTTGTGATCGATATGGAGGACCTCATATGAGTACGCAAAGTCAAGATGGATACTCATCTATGCCTTCTTAGTTAAAGCAAGCTCATTACATTGGAAATCAAAGAAATGACCCTTTCTCAAACACTTACAATCCAGGTTGGCGAAATCATCCAAACTTTGGCTGGAGAAATAATCAAAATGTTTTCAAGCCGCAAGGGAACTACTAGCAACAAGCTCTTTAACCACAAAATCCACCACAACATAAAGTAAATATAGAAGAAGTACTGGCTTAACAAACCATGAATACATCTCAATTCATTGCTAGGACTGACGCAACACTCAGAAGCCACGAAGCCTCAATAAAGAACTTGGAGATCCAAATGGGCCGAATTGCAAATATACTAAATTCTAGACAACCAGGTACTCTTCCAAGTGACACTGAAAAAAACCTAAGAGAGCATGTGAAGGCCATTGCATTAAGGAGTGAGAAAGAATTGAAAGATCCTGTAATTCTACATAAGAATGACGGAGAAAAGAAAGAAAGTAAAGAAGAATAGAAGGAGGAAGCATAAAAACCTTAAGAGGATGATGTGGCACCAAGAAGAATCAGCTTTCTAGATAACCCTCCTCCATATGTACCACCAGTTCCATACCCTTAGAGACTTGTGGAGGCAAAGCTAGACAAGCAGTTTAAAAAGTTTCTGGAGGTTTTCAAAAAGTTACATATCAACATCCCTTTTGCAGATGCTCTTGCCCAAATGCTTAGTTATGGAAAATTCATGAAGGATATTCTCTAAATAAGCATAAGTTGGAGGAATTTGTGACGCACTTACTGAGGAGTGTAGTTCCATTCTGCAAAAGAAATTATCACCAAAGCTGAAAGATCCAGAAAGCTTTTACATACCTTGTAACGTAGGTCAATGTAACTTTGAAAGAGTACTTTGTGACCTAGGAGCAAGTGTAAATCTCATGCCTTTATCTATCTACAGAAAACTTGGTCTTGGAGAGGTGAAGCCTACCATTGTTTCATTACTTCTAGCTAACCGATCAATAAAACATCCGAGGGGTGTCTTAGAAGATGTTCTGGTGAAGGTGGGCAAACTCATATTTCCTGCTGATTTCATCATACTTGATATGGAAGAAGATCAAGAAATTACTATCATTCTTGGGAGGCCATTCCTAGCAACTTGGAGAACTTTAATAGATGTGCAACAGGGAAAGTTAACCTTGTGAGCTCAAGATGATCAAGTATCTTTTAACATTTTTAAGGCTTGGTCCTTTCCAAATAAAGGTAACACCTGTTACAGAGTAGATACATTGACTAGCTGCACAAAAGATATGGTGCACGAAATCTACATGGATCAGCCATTCATAATCGGAACGGTAGATGTATCAAAATCTGCTAATCCTGAAGTACACAAAGAATATTGGGAAATAAAAGCATTAAATTTTGATTCAAAGGCAGCTGGTAAAAAGAGACTTCTCCAACTCAATGAGCTTAAAAAATTCAGACAACAAGCTTATGAGATTGCTAAGTTATACAAAGAGAAGACAAAAATGTGGCATGAAAATATAATCCTGAGGAGAGAGTTCACACCGGGACAAAAAGTGTTATTGTATAACTCAAGGTTAAAGCTGTTTCTGGGAAAGCTGAGATCAAGGTGGTCAGGACCTTTTACTGTGGTTCAAGTATGGCCATATGGAACTGTGGAGATTCAAGATGGTGATTGAAAATTCAAAGTGAACGAGCAGAGGCTAAAAGTGTATAATGATGGTATACTCAACACTTTAAAAACTGTCATCACGTTTAAAGAACCAACAGGTAAGTCTTAAATTTTTTTAAAAAAAATGTAAAAAAATTTAAGTAAACAAAAATTAGCTTTTGTCTAGTTAAAGACGTTAAAGAAGGGCGGCTATTTGGGAGGCAACCTACAACTTCTTTTCCTTACTCTTTCATTTTTCTTTCATACTCACTGAAGCACATAATACTGCATCTTTAAATTTTAGTCTTATCATGGAGGAAATTCTTGTAAAGCTTAAGAACAGGTTTCCTACTCTTCCCAAAGATGTGCTCAGGAAGATCTATAGATGTCACCTTGAAAGAATGAATACATTCAACCGTTTGGGCCTTCCTGAGGAAGTCTGTTGGATCATTGAAGCTAAGGTACGTTTAATAGGTGAGATTCATGAGTCATTTATTAAACCTATGCTAGGTATGGGAAGAAGCTCTTACTTCTAAAAGAGAAGAGCTAAAAGAATGCAAGTCTGCCCTAAATGTGCAAGGTGGAATTGTGATCAACGCTGTCAGAGCAAAGGTATGGTTTCTATAAATCAAGAAGATAAAATTCAATTTATAAAGGATGGACTTAGTAAGGAGTCATTGGATGATATCATTCAGACTCTTGAGACACATCCTAGTGGTGATGTTCATTATGTTCTTCTTGATTTATTAGACATATTCAATAAAGAAAAAGAGTGCTACTGTCTTGGGAATCTGACGTTAAAAGACCATGTTTGCCAATTTATAAGAAAACTGGATGGGAAGCAAATCCTCGATTCATAGAAAGCGTTTAAGCCGTTACTAGACGTAAAACCAGAGGAAGATGTGAGACACAATCACAACTACTGTACATAATCTTGCTTTTGTCTAATCCGTCTTATCTTTTTTAGTAACTTTTGACTTTCTTTACTCACTTTACTTAATTTATTCGCACAGTGGCCCACTGGTCATTCGTCTCAGAAATTTTTTTCAAACTTTTTTGAAAAATGTGTGATTTGCATGATTTTGTTGTTGCTGTTTTTGTAATATAAATATGCAATCTTCCATTTGTAAAAACACAAAATGTCTGAGAGAAAAAAAAGAGAGGAGTGGTATCACTCTAAAATGTAGATTTACATCTATCTGCATTTTTGGTATAACTGACTTAGGAAAGGATGAAGAGTTTATACCTGCAGCACTGGAACTAGGACGTGCATTAGCTGTTAGAAAGATCAACTTCATCCACGGGGGAGGTATCCAGTGCGTAAGAGCAAGTGTGGCTATTGCTGCAACCATTAATGGTAGTAAAGGTTTGTGTGTAAGGGTGAAGGAGTTAGAAAATCACATTTTCTCCTTAGGGCAAGAGTTAGAGATTTCAAGTTTGCCGGAACGAACATGACGTATGTTCTACTGTGCTGATGCTTTTATCACTCGACGCGGTGGTTTGGAAACGTTCGATGGGATCTCTAGCATTGCATATTGGGCTAAACTGAACTTTCATAAAAAACTATTAGGATTGTTAAATGTTAATGGTTTTTATGATAACTTGTTGTCTTTTCTTGATCATGCTGTGGAAACAGGATTCATACCCCAATCTACTCGCCATTCCATAATTTTTGCGCCAACTGCTGAGCAACTACTGGATCAACTTCAAACCTATGAACTTCAACCAGATCTGTTAGTTGAGCACATAGGTGGGCAATATTCAGACAGTAGTTAGAAGCAGGATCCAGATACCACTTTCCGGTTGTAACTTTCTTTTATCTTATGGTTTTACTCTTAGCATTTTGGTTTACTTTATTGTGTGTTTAGGTTGTTAAAAAAACCTTCTTTAATCTTTAGAAGACATTGAGGACAATGTCTGATTTAGGTTGGGGGAAGATTATAGAAAAAAAGCATAATTTCTCCATTAGATAGTTAATTAGTAAAACCATTAGATGCATGGAGTATTCATAGATGGCAGAGTAAAGAGTTATTCTTAACTCTTGAGACGCATCTTATTAGTTGCATTTTTTTTCTATTTCATCTTAAAAAAAGGAGGTTCGACCTGAAAAAAAATTGTGTAAGTGCTTTTCAATGATTTTAAGAAGTATATAAGTTTGAAGCATGTATCAATTAAGTTTAGAGATTTTATAGCATGATTGTTGCGATTAGTGATGAATTTTGAGATTGAATGAGCTGAATTTGAAAGCCCTTAACTGTGAGCTTTTGAGCCTATATGATCAATAATGATTTTCTTTCTTGTATGTGATATTCACCTATTAAGTTGTCACTTTAGAACTTGCTTTAAATCTAGTTGAAATTACATATTACATGCATATTCGAAAATGATAAAGGAATTCATTTTGCTTAGTCAGAGCCAAATAGCCAACCTTGCAATTATACCATTGATAAGCCCCTTTGAACCTGATTGATTATTTCTCAACTCATTAATATAGGCTTTAATGATATATCAAGTACTTTTTCCTAATTCGAAAGATTAGCAGAGCATTTGAAAAATTTGTGAAATGAGCTTTTGACAAGTGTGGGGGTCTATATATCATTAACTGTAAAATTGCAAAATTTAAAAAAACAAAAAAAAGAAACAAAGGAAAAAAAAGAGAGAAAAAAAAAGAGAAAAAGAAAAAAAAGATATTTAGTATTTGAATAAAAATTTTGGGTTGTTGTGATGAGATAAGTCTATTCATAAGATGACCCATTTTTCAATTATTCTATTTACTTCTTAAATGTGGCCCTTCATATCACTTTTTAAATTCCTTTTACCATAGCCCCATTACAACCCTCAATAAGTCCTTTTGATTTGAATTATGCATGTGAATTACGTAGTAGATATTGAGATTTTTGGCAAGCTTATGGTAGTGTAAATTTTTTCAGGTGAATTTGAGCAAAACACTTACCCTTAAACACTTGAGAGATTGAGAGGATGAGTCACAATTATAAATTTGGTTCATTCACTTTCAAATGAAGTTACTAGTTTATACTTTTGTTGATTCAAGAAAATTATGATCTCTTTATTCTTCAATTGTGTCCTTGCTTATAACTTGACACTTTGGTTTTGTTAGAAGTACTTATTAGTCAAATCCTTCTTGTCCGAAGACGTTCAAGAGCTAAGTGTGGGGGAATTTGATAAGTAAGATATTTGCATATTTATTTTCCCTTATATGATGATTTTGTGAACGATATTTGAGCTTAATGTAATCAATTTGGGTGTAATTAATAAAAAAATGATTTTCTTGTAGCTATAGACAGTACCGCATTAAGAAGAATTAAAGAAGGCATCTAAGGGAATTTTTACTGTTCATACGTATTTGTAGCATATACAACACTGTAGAAAAATACAGGAACTGTAGAAAGATACGGACACTATAGTAGCTGACTGTTCACACGTGGGATTCACTATAACATCTATTGTTCAGAGTGCGGTCAGTTCAGAATGCATTTTCCTGTAGCAAATTCACTGTAGAAGTCTGAAAATGATGCCTATATATAGAGCTTCTTGGCACCCTAAAATGAAGAGGAAGAAAGAAGAAGGAAGAGAGAGAGAGAGCTTCTATTTTAGAGAGAGTTGTTATTTTTAGAATTTATTTCTTGCGTTTTTACTTCTTGCATGCCTCCTACATGGATGGTTTTACCTCCTATAAGGAAGGCCAAGTAGTCCTCCTTTATGGATGGTATAGGTTGCCACCTACATGAAAGGTTTTACCTCCTACATGATAGGCTAGATTTTCCAATTTCATGCATCTTGTAGTTGTATTTTTATGTTTTTTGTAATTAATTTTTATGCAATATTTATGATGTTTGTAATTTGTTTTGGTTTTGTTTTTAATTTTATCATGACCTAAATTTTCCTTTTCCTAGAGTGATGACGTAGTTTACTAATGACGGATTGAATCTTAACTTATCAAAATCTAGTTTTAATTTTTCCTTCATAATTGAGTTTTAATTATTGTTCTTATTGTTCTTAATTGATTGGCCACCTTTTGGATGATTTTAATATGCATGTTGAGACCTGAAGGAGATGCATGTGTGTGGATCCTATAATTAAAACCATAATTTGTATATGAAATAAGAATATATTCATATGGGTTGTGTAGTCTTAATGAGTTCCATAAATCTTAATGCATGATTAATTGCTTAAATTCATATAGGAATATATAGGGTTAGCAATTAATTATAAAATTACTTGACCTTCAAAGAGGCTAGTAATTAAATTAGGGAAACTCGACCATCAATCATATGGAATAAATTAGACAAGAATAAATAAGTGATTTAATTCAGAATTTGTTAAGTAAAATCTAATCCCTAGGGCTTTTTCTCATATTTGTCTTCATATCACTTTTATTCATATTTCATCATTTTTATCTTGCAATCTCAATCACAACTAATCGACCGACTAAATAGTACTAAGATTACTAATTTTGGTACTTACTGATCAATCGTCGTGGGAACGATACTCTACTTACTTCTATATTACTTGTTTACGACAGTGTACACTTGCACTTTCTAAATACACTATCCTACACTCGTAACATTTGGTATGAAAGGGGCCAAATTTGGCGAATCCGTGGCAAATTTCCGAGTCCTAGTGAAAAGTGGTACCAAAACGAGAAGTTCCACCTGATTCTGAATCCTGTACAGCAGTCTCACTCCTGATAGCCCAAGCCAGATCTTAGCAAGCTTCGAGCTTTTCTTTGGCCAAAATGGACCAACTTTGTAATTGGTCGAGCCATAATATGATTCCTAATTGAAAATGGACTGAGAAAGATGAGTTTTACTATATTTCAATGCGTGTATAGCTTTTTACCTCATGAAATAAGAAACTGGCTGAAATACGAGCTTCTACCATTTTGGATGTGAAAAGGAACAAATGTGGTGAATCCATGGTCGATTTTGAAGTCTTCTTTTAAAATGGAATGAGAAAGAGGACTTCGACAAAATTCTTAAGACTGTTGAGCAAATTAACTCTTGAGTTTTTAAGCCGGACCTAAAGCGAGCTTGTAGCATTTTCTTTGGCAAAACGGATGAAGTTTGCAATTCATCGAGCCTTAGTATGAGTCCTAATTGAAAATGGACTGAGAAAGAGGATTTTCACTCTATTTCAAGGCATGTATAGCAAATTACCTAACGAAATTGGAAACAGGCTAAAATATGAGCTTCTAGCACTTTGGGTGTCAAAAGGGACAAAATTGGCGAATCCGTGGCCTATTTCTGAGACCTAGTGAAAAATGGTGCAAGAAGGAGGAGTTCCACCTAATTCTAAGTCCTGTAGAGCAGTTTCACTCCTGATAGCCCAAGCCATATGTAAGACGAGCTTCTAGCTTTTATTTGCCCAAAACGGACCAACTTTGTAATTCGTCGAGCAATACTATGAGTCCTAATTGAAAATGGACTGAGAAAAAGAATTTTCACTGTATTTCAATGCCTGTATAGTTTTTTACCTCACGAAATAAGAAACCGGCTGAAATATGAGCTTCTATTATTTTGGATTTAAAATGGGACAAATGTAGCTAATTTGTGGCCAATTATGTAGTCCTCTTTTCTAATGAAACAAGAAGGAGGACTTCCACATAATTCTGAGGCTTGTTGTGCAGCTTAACTATTCAATTTGTAAGTTGGATCTAAAACAAGCTTCTAGCATTTTGTTAGGCAAAACAGATGAACTTTGCAATTCATTAAGCCTTACTGTGAGTCCTAATTGAAAATGGACTGAGAAAGAGGATTTTCACTCTATTTCAAGGCATGTATAGCGTTTTACCTCATAAAATTGTAAAAAGGCTGAAATATGAGCTTCTAGCTTTTTGGGTGTCAAAAGGGACAAATGCGGTGAATCCGTGGCCTATTTCTCAGTCCTGGTAAAAAATGGTGCAAGAAGGAGGAGTTCCACCAAATTCTGAGTCATGTAGAGAAGTTTCACTCTTGATAGCCCAAGCCATATCTAAGATGAGCTTCTAGCTTTTCTTTGACCAAAATGGACCAAGTTTGCTATTCGTCGAGCCATACTATGAGTCCTAATTGAAAATGAACTGAGAAAAAGGATTTTTACTGTATTTCAATACTTGTATAGCTTTTTAGCTCATGAAATAAGAAACCGGCAAAAATACGAGCTTCTATAATTTTGGATGTAAAATGGGACAAATGTAGCCAATTCGTGGCCTATTTTGGAGTCCTCTTAAAAAATGTAGCGAGAAGGAGGACTTCCACGTAATTCTGAGGCCATTTGAGAATTTTAACTCTTGAGTTCGTAATCCTGATCTAAAACGAGCCTCTAGCATTTTGTTAGGCAAAACGGACAAACTTTGCAATTTGTCGAGCCATACTATGAGTCCTAATTTAAAATAGACTGAGAAAGAGGATTTTCACTCTATTTAAAGTCATGTAGAGCGTTTTTCCTGATGAAATCGGAAAACGACTGAAATAAGAGCTTCTAGCATTTTTTGTATGAAAGGGGACAAATCTTGCTAATCTGTGGCCTATTTCTAACTCTTAGTTAAAAGTAGAGCCAGAACGAGAAGTTCCACCTCATTCTGAATCTTGTAGAGCAGTCTTACTCCTGATAGCCCAAGTCATATCTAAGCAAGCCTCAAGCTTTTCTTTAACCAAAACAGACCAACTCTGCAATTCATCGAGCCATAATATGATTCCTAATTGAAAAGGGACTGAGAAAGACAATTTTCACCGTATTTTAAGGAATGTATAGCGTTTTACCTCATAAAATTGCAGTATGGCTGAAATATGAACTTTTAGCACTTTGGGTGTGAAAAGGGACAAAATTGGTGAATCTTTGGCCTATTTCTGAGTCCTAGTAAAAAATGGTGCAAGAAGGAGGAGTTCCACGCAATACTGAGTCCTGTAGAGAAGTTTCACTCTTGATAGCCCAAGCCATATCTAAGACGAGCTTCTAGCTTTTCTTTGCCCAAAACAAACCAACTTTGCAATTCGTCGAGCCATACTATGAGTCCTAATGGAAAATAGACAAGGAAAGAGGATTTTCACTCTATTTCAAGGCCTATTGAGCGTTTTACCTCATGAAATCAGAAACCGGTTGAAATACAAGGTTCTAGCATTTTGTGTGTGAAAAGGGACAAATGCGGTGAATTCGTGGCCTATTTCTAAGTCCTAGTGAAAAATGGTGCCAGAACGAGGAATGCCACCCAATTCTAAATCCTGTAGAGTAGTTTCACTCTTGAATGCCCAAGCCAGATCTAAGATGAGCTTCTAGCTTTTCTTTGGTAAGAATGAACCAACTTTACAATTCGTTGGGCCATACTATGATTCCTAATTGAAAATGAACTGAGAAGGAGGATTTTCACTCTATTTTAATGCATGTATAGCTTTTTACCATATAAAATAAGAAATCACCTGAAATACAAGCTTCTACCATTTTGGATGTGAAAAGGGTCAAATGTGGCTAATCCATGGTCTATTTTTGAGTCCTCATTTAAATTGGAGCGAGAAGGAGGACTTCGACATAATTCTGAGGCTTTTTGAGTAGTTTAATTGTTGAGTTTGTAAGCCAGATCAAAAACAAGCTTCTAGCATTTTGTTAGACAAAACGGATAAACTTTGTAATTCGTCGGGCCATACTATGAGTCCTAATTGAAAATGAACTGAGAAAGAGGATTTTCACTTTATTTCAAGGCATGTAGAGCGTTTTACATCATAAAATAAAAAAATGGCCGAAATACAAGCTTCTAGCATTTTGGGTATGAAAGGGGACAAATCTGATGAATCTGTTGCCTATTTATGAGTCCTAGTAAAAAGTGGTACCAGAACGAGGAGTTCCACCTAATTCTGAATCCTGTAGAGCAATCTCTCTCTTGATAGCCCAAGCCATATCTAAGACGATCTTCTAGCTTTTCTTTGGCAAAAGAGGAGCAACTTTGTAATTCGTTGAGCCATACTATGATTCGTAATATAAAATTGTCTGAGAAAGAGGATTTTTACTCTATTTCAATGAGTGTATAGCTTTTTACATTATAAAATAAGAAACTGATACGTCCCGGGTCTGAGAGGGGAATGGATCGTGTGCGGGGTCTGGTGGTACCCACAGTCGTTGGAGACGGGGGGCTTATGTCTGTACTGGGTTAAAGGAATAGAGGTGCGCCTCTGCTATCAGCTTAAGCTTTTATCACGATGGTTAGCGCTTCACAGTTAAGTGTGCTCAGCCAAGGCTAATCTCAGGATGGGTGACCTCATAGGAAGTCCTCATGTTGTGGCGCTTTGTTTTTGGAGTTTGGTATCAGAGTCGGCACGTGTTCGAATCTTACTTCCATCGAAAGGTTCGAGGACGAACCTCCTTAAAGAGGGAGGGAATGATACGTCCCGGGTCTGGGAGGGGTGTGAATCGAGTTCGGGGTTTGGTGGCACCCACAGTCGTTGGAGACGGGGGGCTCGTTTCTGTATTGTGTAAAAGGAATAGGGGTACGCCTTTGCTACCAGCTTAAGCTTTTAGCACGATGGTTAGCGCTTCACAGTTAAGCGTGCTCAGCCGAGGGTAGTCTCAGGATGGGTGACCCCTTAGAAGTCCTCATGTTATGGCACTTCGTTCCTGGAGTTAAATTTTTTTTTTCAAATAGGCCCAATATCTAATAATTTTCGCATTAATAAAAGTCACAAAATATAATTAGCATTCAAGGCCCAAAATGTGCTTATTTAGGCTCAAATGAGTCATCCCATGTATAGTACTAGGTCCAAGCTCTTGATTTTGAAGTCTCTAAGCCCAAAACTTGATTAGTATCTCCATTTGTAGCCCATATGATATTAGTGACGTTTTCATCATTTTTGTCCAAATTTGATCCAATCACCTCTTGCTTTGTCCAAGCCTCTTGCACTAGCCCATTTAATGCTTTCATAATTTGTTTGGCTCTTTCTTGCCCTTGTGATTGAATTCTATTGTGCCTCAAGGGAAACAAGTGAGGAAATTGTGAGGAAATTTAATTCTCTAACATCTTTCTTGCAGATACAATGTCTAATGCAAAATAAATATCAGGTGGTAATCCACTGAATCTAGATGACCACCTCAGGGCAATACATGAACAATTTGCACGTATGAATGTGGTTTTTAGAGAAATAAGGGATAGGATGGATAGGCAAGATGAAAGGATTGTAATTCTGCAAAGAGTCCGACCAAATCCTTGAAGGCACAATAGGCAATGGGATGCTTCTATAGGTGAATTTAAATCTGGAAGTTATGAGGGTAGTGGTGCTATTAAGGAAGATCTTGAATCTGAATTTGAAGTGGGGAGAAATAGGTTTAGAGGAGATAGGAGGTATGGGAGAAGCATGGCAGAAATATTCCTAGGGAAAGAAATAGAGTCGATGGAAACCTTGGGAGCATCAAAATGAAAATACCACCGTTCCAAGGTAGGAGTGATCCTGAAGCATATTTGGAGTGGGAGAAGAAGATAGAGATGATTTTTTAGTGTCATAACTATTCTGAGGCTAAAAAGGTGAAGTCAACAGCAATAGAATTCACTGGTTATGCCATTGTTTGGTGGGATAAATTGGGCACTAATAGGAGGAATAATGGTGAGAGGCCTGTAACAACATGGAGAGAAATGAAAACTCTAATGATGAGGAGATTTATCCTTAATCATTACTATAAGGAGCTTTATCAAAAGTTACAAACCCTTACACAAGGTTCTAAGAGTGTAGGGGAATATGCAAGAAGAAAGAGAGGCTACAATGGCTTGTTTCCTAAATGGACTTCACAAAGACGTTGTTGACATAGTTGAATTGCAACACTATGTGGAGTTGCAGGACATGGTGCATTTGGAAATTAAGGTGGAAAAGCAACTTAAGCATAAAAGTGCTTCAAAATTCCATTATGGATCAAGTTCTTCACAAAAACAGATTTGGAAGAAAGGAGAAAGAGCTATCCAAAAGGAGGCAACCAAAGGCAGAGAAGATGCTACATCAAAGAGCAAAGGTAAACCTGATTCCGAAACTTCTAGAAATAGAGATATAAAGTATTTCAAGTATTTGGGTACAAGTCATATAGCTTCTCAATGCCTCAACAAGAGAGTCATGATTTTGAAAAATAATGAAGTTGTGACTGAAAGTGAAAGTAATTATGATTCCATGCCCTTACTTGAAGATGCTAGTGATGATGGGGTTGAATATGTTGTGGAAGGAGAATGCCTTATGGTTAGAAGAGCTTTGAATTGTCAAGTAAAGGAAGATGAGATGAATGAGCAAAGGGAAAACAATTTACATACTCGTTGCCTCATTAATAATAAGGTTTGTAGCTTGATAATTGATGGTGGGAGTGTAAAAAACGTTGCAATCACTACATTTGTTGAGAAATTGAATTTACCTACCACTAGACACACTAGACCATACAAGCTGCAATGGTTGAATGAATGTGGGGAAATTAAAGTTGATAAGAAAGTTCTTGTTTCCTTTTCCATCGGCAAATATTGTGATGAAATAATATGTGATGTTGTCCCTATGCATGCTGCACATCTACTTTTGGGAAGACCTTGGGAGTTTTATAGAAAAGTAAAGAGGGATGGGTTTACAAATAGACATTCTTTTGTAATGAACAACAGACCCGTGACTCTTGTACCATTGACTCCAAAGCAAATGTATGAGGATTAACTCAAGATGAAAAGAGAAAGAGATAAGAAAAAGAGTGATATGGAAAATGAGAAACATGAAAGAGAAAAATAAAAAAGAATAGGGAGTGAGAAAGAGAGAAAATCTGAGAGTTCAGAAAAAGAAAGCTAGAGAAAGGAAAAGAGTGAAGAGAGTAAAGAAAAAAAGAAAAATAGTTTTTATGCAAAAGAAAGTGAAGTGAGGAGTGCTTTTCTGGCTGAAACACACTTGCTTCTCCTTGTTTACAAGGAATCCTTTTTGAACACTAATGACATTAATTCTTCCTTTCCTAGTGTTATTGGTTCTTTGTTGCAGGAATTTGATGATGTGTTCCTTAAAGAAATTCCATCAGGTTTACCACCTATTAAAGGAATTAAACATCAAATTGATTTCATTCCTGGTGCAACAATTCCTAATAGGCCAGCATATAGAAGCAACCCTGAAGAAACAAAAGAGCTTCAAAGGCAAGTAGAAGAGCTCATGGAAAAAGGCTATATTAGAGAAAGTTTGAGCCCTTTTGCAGTTCCAGTACTTCTAGTGCCAAAGAAAGATTGAACTTGGAGGATGTGCATTGATTGTAGAGCTGTCAACAATATCACTATAAAGTATCACCATCCCATTCCTAGATTAGATGATATGCTTGATGAATTACATGGTTCTATTGTATTTTCTAAAATTGATTTGAAATCTGGGTACCATCAAATTAGAATGAGGGAAGGGGATGAGTGGAAAACTGCTTTCAAGACTAAACATGGATTGTATGAATGGCTAGTTATGCCATTTGGTTTAACTAATGTACCTAGTATTTTCATGAGATTAATGAACCATATTTTGTGTGCTTTCATTGGAAAATTTGTTGTGGTTTATTTTGATGATATTCTGATTTATAGCAAGGATTTGGATGAGCATTTGGATCATTTGCATTGTGTGCTTGATATTTTGAGGAAGGAAAAAGTATTTGCAAATTTGAAGAAGTGTGATTTTTGCATGGATAAAATTTTTTTTCTTGTTTTTGTGGTGAGTGCTAAAGGAATAGAAGTTGATAAGGAAAAGATAAGAGCTATAAAAGAATGGCCAACACCTAAAAGCATAACTGAGGTCAGAAGTTTTCATGGTTTGGCTAGCTTTTATAGGCGATTTGTGAAAGATTTTAGCATACTTGTTGTACCACTCACTGAGGTTATTAAAAAATATGTTGGTTTTAAATGGGATAAAGCACAAGATGATGCATTCATTAAACTTAAGGATAGATTGTGTTCTGCACCTGTGTTGGTATTGCCTGATTTTGGCAAAACTTTTGAGATTGAATGTGATGCATCTGGAGTTGGGATAGGGGTTGTTTTAATACAGGAAAGCAAGCCAATTTCTTATTTTAGTGAAAAGCTAAATGGAGTAGCCTTGAAGTATCCAACTTATGATAAAGAGCTCTATGCACTTAAAAGAGCATTGGAGAATTGGCAACACTACCTTTGGCCCAAACAGTTTGTGATTCACATTGATCATAAGCCTTTGAAGCATATTAAAGGGCAAGATAAGCTGAACAAGAGACATGCAAGGTGGCTGGAATTTATTGAGATATTCCCATATGTCATCAAATATAAGAAAGGTAAAGAGAATGTGGTTGCTAATGCATTGTCAAGGTATACTCTTCTTCTCTTAATACTAGATTGCTTGTCTTTGAACATATCAAGGAGTTGTATGCAAATGATGCTGATTTTGCTGAAGTGTTTCTTGCTTGTGACAAGAAAACATTTGATAAATTTTATTGGGTTGATGGATACTTGTTTAAAGAAAATAAATTGTGTGTGCCTCAATGTTCATTGCGTAAATTGCTTGTGAGAGAAGCACATGTGGGAGGTTTAATGGGTCACTTTGGTGTGAAAAAAACTTTGAATGTTTTGCATGAGCATTTCTTTTGGCCTAAAATGAAACGTGATGTGGAAAGAATTTGTGCTAAATGCATAACATGTGAAAAGGCTAAATCTAGAGTTTTGCCACTTGGTTTGTATACTCACTAGTGCAAAATAGCATTTTTAGACCGCATTATTTAGACCGGTTATTGCGGATAAGGTCTAAAAGAAACACGCGGTGGAAATTCCGTAATTAAAAGCAATTTTTAGACCAATTGTCTAAAAAACCGGTCTAAAAAAAATCTTATTTAGACCGCTTATACAAACAACCGGTCTCAAAAACACATTAAGACCGGTTGTTTAAATAACCGGTCTTAAAAGTCAATCATTTAAGACCGATTATTTAAACAACCGGTCTGAAAACAAATTATTAAAATGAATAAAAATCACGATATTATTAAGACCGGTTTTCTAAATAACCGGTCTTAAAAGTCAATAATTTAAGACCGGTTATTTAAAAAACCGGTCTTAAAAACAAATTATTAAAATGAATAAAAAAATCACTTTATTATTAAGACCGGTTATTTATATAACCGGTCTTAAAAGTAATTAGTAAGACCGGTTATTTAAATAAACGGTCTTAAAAGTACTTTTAAGACCGGTTATCTAAATAACCGTCTTAAAAGTCTAATTTTCAAACCTAGAACGGCCGCGAAAGTTCATTTCATCAGTTACGTTTCACTTCCCCCTCTGCTTCCACCACCGCGAACTGCTCACTTCCAACGCAGTAGGTGATATTCCGCCGTATTCTCCTGCCACGCTTCCAGTCGCCGCCGCCGCTTCCACCTTCTTTCCCATATTCTGTTGTCGGCGTTTGAAACTCCCTCCTTCTCCGTTCGTACTTGTCGTTGCTGCAAAGAAGTCACCGTGAGTACCATCGTGAAGGGCGGCTGAGCATCTTATTTCTCCAGCCTTTATCTCACTTTGGCGTGTTTTCCAGCCACTGCTGCCCCTCTCCTCCTGCGCCTCAAGCCACGGTCCAAGTTACGCCAAATAGGTAATTTCCCCTGCCTCAAGCCTTTATCTCACATTGTTATTGGTAGGATCCCCACCTTCTTTAATTAGTCAAGTAGTAGGCATCTATATATGTTGTTGTGGAGCAAAGCTCCGTGTACTATAATGAACTTGCATGCTATAGTAGAAATTTTGGAAATTCTGACTTGCATAAGAGACTCAATTGAAATCTCTATCAATCACTTAATATTTTGATTACAAGAGATATATTATATATGAGTTAGAAATAATGTATTCATATTCAATATTATTGAAATTATTTGGTGAGGCGTTTGTTTATATGTGTTTTAAAGCTTTAAGTATGTGAGTCCCCTCGCATTCCTTGCTTATCACCCTTAAATTCTTGGGATGTGACAACAATAACCTGAGACTCAGGATAGAAACAATTAAGGGTTTATTAGAAACTTAGCTCACAAGCCCCACACTATGTTGAACCCCATAAGTGTTAGTTCTCAAATATGTTTTGATGATAACTAATCTTGATAAACAATGAATACTTTATGATTCAAGTGAGTTAAGAAAATTTTTGAAAGTTTAAAGTATGTTTGAGACAAAAGAAATGAATTTAGAAAGAAACTTGAATCAGAAGATATTCATCCTTCAGTGATCTTAGATGATCACTCGAGTGATAGGCAATTCACTTGAGCGATGATCTTCAACTTTCAGTAGTTTTGCAAGTCACTCACTAAACGTTGGAAAGTGAGGAAAAATCGCTTGAGTGGCTAAGCCTTCACTTGAGTGATTCCCCTTCACTTGCGTAATCTCAGCAAGTCACTTGCGAGGTTATTGAGAGTTGAGAAGGGAGGTCACTCGAGTAGATAAGTGACCACACGAGTGACAAGAGATCACCTGTAATAGCCTCTACAAGTCATACCCCAAAAGCATCTACAAACAATACTAATGAGCCAACCTGTATTAGGGAAGTCAGTTATAACTTATATGCATATTTAATATATAGCTATTTTGTAACTTACTAACTCAACAATTTGTCTTAACAGTACAATGACGAATCCGGTGCATCCTACAGCCGACGATCAGGTGCATCTTACAGCCGAGGATCAGGTGCCTCCTATAGCAGAGGATCAGGTACACCGTACTGCTCAGCACAGCGAGCCTCAGAGTGTTAATCAGGGGCAGTCATCGGGTGAGCCGAGTCACCAGCCTAGAAGGAGGGGCAGGACGGCCACACGGTTGAGGGATATTTCCTTGAGTCGGTCTGCCGGGGAGAGGATACCGATCCAGTTTGATCAATACTGAAAACCGATCGGGCCGAATGCTAGTCGTTTTAGGAGTTTTGTCGGCCTCCTCGCACGGAATAAGCCTAGCATATTGATAGAGGAGTGGAAGAATGTCGACAAAAATGTAAAGCAGCATATTTGGGACACTATTCAGGTATAAAATTCCCTCTGTATGTTTATTTTATCAAATTTGTTTCATTACGACGTTCCTCAGAGTGAGATCTTGTATCACAAGACTATGACATATTGTTGTGAGCACTGGAGGAAGTTCAAGACGAGTCTGGCGAACAATTACGTGCATATCGAGGTGCCAGCTAGTAAGCCACGTCCTACTCCTTGCAGCAGGTACTCGTACATCGATGAAGCAACATGGCAGGAGTTTTTTAGGCTTCGGACTACTCCAAAGGCTTTGGTGAGATAACTTATTTTGTACTTTATTTACTTATTTTTTGTCTTTACTGTTTGTAACCTCTTTTTTCCCATTTCCTATTCGCAGGCAAGAAGGCAAAAGGCACAAGCGAGTGGCAGGAAGAATGAATGCCCCCACACAATGTCTCTTGGGGGATACGCAAAGGCCGAGAAAGACTTGTTGGCGGCCAAACGGAGGAGATTGGAATAAGCATCTCAATCTGATCCTTCTGTTCTGCTATCTCCAACATCTCCGATACGGTGTGAAGAGTTGTGGTTGCATGCTCACCGGAAGAGTGGTGGATCCTATACGAGCGACCAGTCTCGTATAGTCGGTGAAAAAATTGTAAGTATCGTTGTTCTTATTAACTGTTTAATAAACATTTTTCATTACTCATGTGTGTTTTTTGTATATTTTACAGGAGGAACTTTAAAAAAAGAAAGCCGAGGGAACCTTCAAGTTCGAGGGGAGGAATGACATTCTCACAGTTGCTAGTGGAAAACGTAAGCATCCAGGCTGCGTCAGGGGAGTTGGAGGAGGGGTGGGTATAAAGGATTACTTTGGATCCTTCTCACGCAGTTCCTCCTCCAACGTGGTCACAAGAGACGAATTGGAGCGTATGTTGGCCACTGCGAGGGCGGAAGTAAGGGTCGAGGCAGAAGCATCATTTGATGCACTATTGGATGCCCAGTTGAGCAAGATAAAGGATGAGGTATATGCCATGGTGAGCACAAGACAAGACACCGCTCCTGTCCACGCACACTCACTCGATCGCCATAAGAAGCACCAAAAGGAGTTGTTACAATGTGGGACAGTCATCAGAGGGTTCTGAAAAGGACGATGCTGAGCCTTGTGATTTATATGTTGAGGATCCTCTGAGACGGTTAGTTGCACGGGGGAGTGTGCACAACCTAGGATCAACTGTTCACCACCTCGAGATAACAGATGATCAGGTTAGGGTGTCAGTTGAGGAGGTTATTATCTCAGACGCACCTGTCCCTATCCCTTTTGAGGAGTTCAAGATTGTGGCCGATGTCTTGGGTACTTTCATATCATGGCCTAAGAACCTTGTTTCTGTTGGAGCTGCGGATTCCCCGATCAGAGCCCCAAGTCTAGTTCCCGTCCCTCGTGAAGTTTCACAGCCTCCACCACTGAATGTGATGCAGCAAGTGATTCTGATGGCATTTGATACATCTTTCCTGACTAAAAATTGGCCTATGGATTCAGTTGTTGGACTGTCAGGGGCGGCATGCTATCTTGAGAGGGATGATTTAATGTCCATGGTCGCTCCTTGACAAAATCTTACGATTGCGATTGTCCAGCTTTTTTTGATGTAAGTATCTTCTTCAATTGGAAGTAAATATCTTAAAAATTACCCTCTGTAACCTTAATTTGTGTGCTTCCATTTTTGTAGGTACATGAATCGTAGGTTGGTTTCCTCTGGGCAGAGCGCTAAATTTGGATTCATGTGCCCAGCTCATGCCACGGAGAAAGGGACCACTTCTGCCATCAGACATAGATATTTATCACAGAGGCTCAGTGAAACATAAACTGACTGTTTCTTAATTCCTTATGTGCATGGGTAAGAAACATCAAATTTATATTCTGAAACATCACATATAATGCTTTATATTTGCTTAACATTCATCTCTTTTTTTTTCAGGGATAATTGGCAATTGGTTATTCTGTGTAAGGCTAGTTACACAGTGATCCTCCTCTGCTCCCTCCACTTCAAACCGGGGACTGACTTGAAGAAGACCATGAACTCGTAAGTTTTCTTGCTTTATTACCTTTTGTGTGCAGAATAAGTAATCTTTGTGATTTTGATCATAGGGCTATGCGGACTTTCCTACACGCTAAGTGTGGTAGGCATGTTCGTGACTTAAAAGACCCTACATGGATCACGCCAAAGGTTAGTACATATTTTTTTTCTTTAAGATGTGTTTCATAAGCTATGCTTTTATGCTTGCTTTGATGATATCATGTTCTTTTTCATACCCGTAGGCAACCACCGGGCTCCAACTTATGTGGTCTTTATATGTTGAGGCAGATTTAAAATATTATCAGCCTAGACACGACTGACTTTACCGAGGAGGTAATAAATGTATATTTCAAATATTTTGTATTACTTTATTGTTTTTAAGTTAGTAAGTTAATGTTGTGTTTGGCTTCGGTGTTACACATACAAATGTTTGATCTTGCTGATCCTTTCCTAAAGAAGATATTAATTTCATCCATAATTGTTGTGCTGAATTCATTTATGAGCTTTTACAAGATTAGTAAGTTTTTGAATCTGATTTATGTTGTTCTAATAATACTTATAGTTTTCATATATATCTAACTTGGTTTATATCTCTGTTTAGGACAAATTCTTGGATATTGGTGATACTAGTTGGCTGTTGATTCAGGCAGGGATTACTATTGTCAATTTTCCTCCACTTTTTTCATTTCTCTGTAAAGCTTACGAATTTTTTCCATATAATGAGAAATATTATACTGTTTCTGAGAATTGAATAAGTTGATCATGTGTTATTGGTACTCATTGGAATTGAATGTGTTTGTTTTCAATGATTTTTTTCATAATGTTCATTCTTTGATTGTTGAGAGTCGAGGATTGTGTATTGGTAGTTTCTGGAAATAAAAATGATGTTGTCACTGCTTCTGATTGTCAATATATACATATATGCATGTGTATGTAATGTGACAGGGGGAATGTTGTTGAATATGGCTTACTGGCCTGGGTAAGATTGAAACAAATAAAACGAAAAAAAAACAAAACAAAATTTTAATACTGGTTCTATTAATAACCGGTCTTAAATATATATTTAAGACCGGTTATTAATAGAACCGGTCTTAAATTGTTATTTTTTTATGCTGAAATTTCCCTACTTGTTCCTTAGTTAAACTTTAAGACCGGTTGTTGTAGAACCGGTCTTAAAAGTTCATATTTTAGACCGGTTTTTTAACCGGTCTAATAAGTTTAATACTTTTTAGACCGGCTATATCAAGACCTGATCCAGAACCGGTCTAAAATATCGTTTTTAACCGGTCTTAAAAGTGTTTTTTGTACCGATGACTCCTTTACCTGTATCTAGTGAACCTTGGGTTGATATCTCAATGGATTTTGTGTTGGGGTTGCCAAGGTCAAAAAGAGGAATGGATTCCATATTTGTGGTTGTTGATAGATTTTCTAAAATGGCACATTTCATCACATGTCATTAAACTGATGATGCCACATATATTGTTGATTTGTTCTTCAAAGAAATTGTGAGACTTCATGGTGTTCCTAAAAGTATTGTTTCTAATAGGGATACAAAATTCTTGAGTCATTTTTGGAGAGTTTTGTAGGGAAAGCTTGGTACTAAATTATTATTTTCTACTGCTTGTCATCCACAAAATGATGAACAAAATGAAGTTGTTAATAGAACCTTGTCTCAATTACTTAGAATTGTGATTCAAAAGAACTTAAAAAATTGAGAAGGTTGCTTGCCATTTATTGAATTTGCATATATAATATAAGTGTGCATTCATCTACTGATTATTCCCTTTTTGAAATAGTATATGGTTTTAATCCACTAACTCCTTTGGATTTATTACCATTTCCTATTGATGAGAGAAAAAGTCTTGATGGGAAAAAGAAAGATAAAATAGTGCAGCAATTTCATAAGCGTGTGAAACAACAAATTGAAAAGAAAAATGAGGAATATGCATCTAAAGCAAACAAAGGAAGAAGGCGTGTTCTTTTTGAACCTGGAGATTGGGTATGGGTGCATATAAGAAAAGAGAGATTTCCAACTCTAAGAAAATCAAAATTAGCTCCATGAGGAGATGGTCCATTTCAAGTGCTTGAGCGAATAAATGATAACGATTACAAGATTGATTTTCCTGGTGAGTATTTTGTTAGTGCTACTTTTAATGTAGCTGATTTATCTCCTTTCGATGCAGATGAAGATTCAAGGACGAATCCTTTTGAGGAGAGAGGGAAAAGGAAATAATACGGATCAGCAAGTTGTATCTTCAAATTCAAGAGATCCTTTGCAAATTCCAAGTGGACTAATCACAAGGGCAAGAGCCAAACAAATTATGGAAGCATTAAATGGGCTAGTGCAAGAGGCTTATAAAAAGCAAGAGGTGATTGGATCAAATTTGGACAAAAATGCTGAAAAGTCACTAATATCATATGGGCTACAAATGGAGATACTGATCAAGTTTTGGGCTTAGAGACTTCAAAATAAAGAGCTTGGACCTAGTACTATACTGGGATGACTCATTTGGGCCTAAATAAGCACATGTTGGGCCTTGAATGCTAATTATATTTTGTGATTTTTATTTATACGAAAATTATTAGATATTAGGCCTATTTGAAATTTTTTAACTCAAGGAACGAAGCGCCACAACACAAAGACTTCCCAGGGGGTCACCTATCCTGAGACTACCCTCGACTGAGCACGCTTAACTGTGAAGCGCTAACCATCGTGCTAAAAGCTTAAGCTGGTAGCAGAGGCGCACCAATATTCCTTTAACCCAGTACAGACACGGGCCCCTATCTCCAACGACTGTGGGTGCCACCAAACCCCAAACTCAATCCACACGCCTCCCAGATGTGGGTGCCACCAATCGGCTAAAATACAAGCTTCTACCTTTTTGGATGTGAAAAGGGTTAAATATGGTGAATCTATGGTCTATTTTTGAGTCCTCATTTAAATTGAAGCAAGAAGGAGGACTTCGACATAATTGTGAGGCCTTCAGAGAAATTTAACTTTTGAGTTTGTAAGCCAGATCTAAAACGAGCTTCTAGCATTTTGTTACGCAAAACAGACAAACTTTGCAATTTTTTGAGCCATACTATGAGTCCTAATCCAAAATGGACTAAGAAATAGGATTTTGTCTCTATTTCATGGCTTATAGAGCGTTTTACCTAATCAAATAAGAAATCGGCTGAAATACGAGCTTCTACCATTTTGGATGTGAAAAGGGACAAATGTGGCGAATCCATGACTATTTTGGAGTCGTCTTTAAAAATGGAGCAAGAAGGAGGACTTCAACATAATTATGAGGCCTTTTGAGCCATTTAACTCTTGAGTTTGTAAGCCAGATCTAAAACGACCTTCTAGCTTTTTGTTACACAAAACGAACGAACTTTACAATTCGTCAAGCCATACTATGAGTCCTAATTGAAAAGGTACTGAGAAAGAGGATTTTCACTCTATTTCAAGGAATGTATAGTGTTTTACCTAATGAAATCGTAAAAAGGCTTAAATATGAGCTTCCAGCATTTTGGTTGTGATAAGGGACAAAATTGGCGAATCCGTGGCCTATTTATGAGTCCTAGTGAAAAATGGCGCAAGAACGAGGAGTTCCACCTAATGCTGAGTCATGTAGAGAAGTTTCACTCCTGATAGCCCAAGTCATATCTAAGACGAGCTTCTAGCTTTTCTATGCCCAAAACGGATGAACTTTGTAATTCGTCGAGCCATACTATGAGTCCTAATTGAAAATGGACAGGGAAAGAAGATTTTCACTTTATTTCAAGGCCTATAGAGCGTTTTACCTCATGAAATCAGAAACCGGTTGAAATACGAGCTTCTAACATTTTGGCTTTGAAAAGGGACAAATGTGGCGAATGCGTGGCCTATTTCTGAGTCCTAGTAAAAAATGGTGCCAGAACGAAGAGCTGCACCTAATTCTGAATCATGTAGAGCAGTTTCACTCTTGAAAGCCCAAGCTAGATCTAAGACGACCTTCTAGCTTTTCTTTGGCCAAAACGGACGAAGTTTGCAATTCGTCGAGCAAAACTATATGATCCCCAATTGAAAATAGACTGAGAAATAGGATTTTTACTCTATTTCAATTCCTGTAAGCTTTTTACATTAAAAAAATAAGAAGCCGGCTGAAATACGAGCTTCTACCATTTTAGATGTGAAAATGGTCAAATGTGGCGAATCTGTGGCCTATATGAGCGTTTTAACTCTTGAGTTCGTAAGCTGGATCTAAAATAAGCTTCTAGCATTTTGTTAGGCAAAATGGACAAACTTTGCAATTTGTCAAGCCATACTGAGTCCTAAGTGAAAAGGGACAGAGAAAGAGGATTTTCACTCTTTTTCAAGGCATGTAGAGCGTTTTACCTCATAAAATCAGGAGCCGGCTGAAATATGAGCTTCTAGCATTTTGGGTGTGAAAAGGGAGAAATCTAGCAAATCCGTGCCCTATTTCTGAGTCATAACGAATAATGGTGCGAGAAGGTGGAGTTCCACCCAATTCTGAATCTTGTACACCAGTTTCATTCTTGAAAACCTAAGCCAGATCTAAGACGAGCTTCTAGCTTTTCTTTGGCCAAAACGGACGAAGTTTTGCAATTCGGCAATCCAAACTATGATTCCTAATTAAAAATGCATAGAGAAAGAGCATTTTCACTCTATTTCAATTCCTATATTGCTTTTTACCCCCATGAAATCATAAACCGGCTGAAATATGAGCTTCTACCAATTTGGATGTGATAAGGGACAAATGTAGCGAATCCATGGCCTATTTTGGAGTCCTCTTTAAAAATAGAGCGAGAAGGAGGACTTCCACGTAATTCTGAGGCCTTTGGAGCAGTTTATCTGTTGAGTTCGTATGCTGGATCTAAAACGAGCTTCTAGCATTTTGTTAGGAAAAATGAACGAACTTTACAATTTGTCAAGCCATACTATGAGTCTTAATTGAAAATGGACTAATAAATAACATTTTCACTCTATTTCAAAGCATGTAGAGCGTTTTACCTCATGAAATCGGTAATCAGCTGAAATACGAGCTTCTAACATTTTGGGTGTGAAAAAGGACAAATGTAGCGAATGCGTGGCCTATTTATGACTCCTAGTTAAAAAGGGTGCCAGAACGAAGAGTTCCACCCAATTCTGAATCCTGTAAAGCAGTTTCACTCTTGAAAGCCCAAGCCAGATTTAAGACGAGCTTCTATCTTTTGTTTTGCCAAAACGGACGAACTTTTCAATTCATCGAGCCTTAGTATGATTCCTAATTGAAAATCGACCGAGAAAGAGAATTTTCACAATATTTCAATGCATGTATAGCTTTTTAACTCAGAAAATCAGAAACCGGATGAAATACGAGTTTCTACCATTTTGGATGTGAAAACAGACAAATATTGCGAATCCGTGGCCTATTTTGGAGTCCTCTTTTAAAATAGAGAGAGAATGTGGACTTCCATGTAATTCTGAGGCCTTTGGAGGAGTTTAACTGTTGAGTTCGTATGCTGGATCTAAAACGCGTTTCTAACATTTTGTTAGGCAAAATTGACGAACTTTGCAATTTGTCAAGCCATACTATGAGTCCTAATTGAAAATGGATGGAGAAAGAGCATTTTCACTCTATTTCAAAGCATGTAGAGCATTTTACCAGATGAAATCAGAAATCGGCTGAAATATGAGCTTCTAACATTTTTGGTGTGAAAAGAGGCAAATGTTGCCAACGCGTGGCCTATTTCTGACTCCTAGTAAAAAGTGGTGCCAGAACGAAGAGTTCCACCTAATTCTGAATCATGTAGAGCAGATTCACTCTTGAAAGCCTAAGCCAGATCTAAGACGAGCTTCTAGCTTCTCTTTGGCCAAAACGGACAAAGTTTGCAATTCATCATGCCAAACTATGATTCCTAATTGAAAATGGATTGAGAAAGAGGATTTTCACCCTATTTCAATTCCTGTATTGCTTTTTACCTCATGAAATCATAAACCGACAGAAATACAAGCTTCTACCATTTTAGATGTGATAAGGGACAAATGTGGTGAATCTGTGGCCTATTTTTAAGTCCTCTTTAAAAATGGAGGGAGAAGAGGACTTCCAAGTAATTCTGAGGCCTTTTGAGCACTTTAACTCTTGAGTTCATAAGCCGGATCTAAAACGAGCTTCAAGCATTTAGTTAGGAAAAACAGACGAACTTTGCATTTCATCGAGCCATACTATGAGTCCTAATTGAAAATGGACTGAGAAAGAGGATTTTCTCTCTATTTCAAGGCCTGTAGTGCGTTTTACCTCTTCAAATCATAAACAAGCTGAATATGACCTTCTAGCATTTTTATGTGAAATGGGACAAATGTGGCTAATTTGTCACCTATTTTTTAGTCGTAGTGAAAAATGGCGCCAGAATGGGGAGTTCCACCAAATTCTGAGTCATGTAGAGGAGTTTCACTCTTGAAATTCCAAGCCTGATCTAAGATGAGCTTCTAGATTTTCTTTGTCCAAAACAGAAGAACTTTGCAATTCATCGAGCCATTCTATGAGTACTAATTAAAAATGGACTGAGAAAGAGGACTTTCACTCTATTTCAAGCCCTGTAGAGCGTTTTACCTCATGGAATCGAAAACCGACTAAAATATGAGATTCTAACATTGTGGGTGTGAAAGGGACAAATGTTGCGAATCTGTGGCCTATTTCTGACTCCTAGTGAAAAATGGTGCCAGAAGGAGGAGGTCCACCCAATTATGAGTCCTGTAGAGCAGTTTCACTTTCGAAAGCCCAAGCCAGATCTGAGACGAGCTTCTAGCATTTTCTTAGCAAAAACGAACGAACTTTGCAATTCATCGAGCCAAACTATGATTCCTACTTGAAAATGGAGTGAGAAAGAGGGTTTTCATTCTATTTCAGTGCATGTATAGCTTTTAACCTCATGAAATCAGAAACCGGCTGAAATATGAGCTTTTGCCATTTTGGATGTGAAAGTGACAAATGTGGCCAATCCGTGGCCTATTTTAGAGTCATCTTTAAAAATGGAGCAAGAAGGAGGACTTCCACATAATTCTGAGGCTTGTTTAGGAGTTTAACTCTTGAGTTCGTAAGCCGGATCTAAAACGAGCTTCTAGCATTTTGTTAGGCAAAACAAACGAACTTTGCAATTCTACAAGCTATACTATGAGTCCTAATTGAAAATGGACTAAGAAAGAGGATTACGAACTCAAGAGTTACTACTAGAGAGTGAAAACCCTGTTGAACAGTTTAACTCTTGAAAGCATAAGCAGGATATAAAATCAATTTCTAGTATTTTGTTAGCCAAAATCGACGAACTTTGGAATTCATTGACCCATTCCATAACTCCTAAATGAAAATATTTTGCCTCATGAAATCGAAAACTGGCCAAAATACGAGATTCTAGTATTTTGGGCGTCACAAGGGACAAATATGGTGAATCCGTAGCCTATTTTGGACTCCTCGTGAAAAATAGAGCGAGAAGGAGAACTTCCACACAATTCTGAGGACTCTTGAGCAGTTTAACTCTTGAAAGCGTAAGCTGGATATAAAATGAGTTTCTAGTATTTTGTTTGCCAAACCCGAAAAACTTTGCAATTCATTGACCCATTCTATGAGTCCTAAATGAAAATGGACTAAGAAAGAGGATTTTTACTCTATTTTTTGGCCTGTGGGGCGTCTTACCTCGTGAAATCGAAAATCTGCTAAAATACGTGCTTCTAGTATTTTAGGGCAGAAAATGACCAGATGTGGTGAATCTGTGGCCTATTTTGGATTCCTCGATAAAAATGGAGCTAGAAGGAGGGATTCCATGTAATTCTAAGGCCTGTTGAGCAGCTTTTAACTCTTGAAAGCGTAAGCCGGATCTATAATGAGTTTCTATGAGTCCTAATTGAAAATGGACTGAGGAAGAGGATTTTTACTCTATTTCAAAGCCTGTGAACCATTTTAAATCATGAAATCGATAACCAACCAAAATAGGAGATTCTATTATTTTGGGCTTGAAAAGGGACAAATGTGTCGAATCCGTGGTCTATTTTGGCATCCTTGTTAAAAATGGAGCGAGAAGGAGAACTCCCAAGCAATTATGAGGCCTCATGAGCCGTTTAACTCTTAAAAGTGTCAGCCGGATCTAAAACGAGTTTCTAGTATTTTGTTAGCCTAAACCGACAAACTTTGAAACTCATTGACCCATTCTATGAGTCCTAATTTAAAATGGATTGATAAAGAAAATTTTCACTCTATTTCAAAGCCTGTGGAGCATTTTATATCATGAAATTGATAACCGGCTGAAATACAAGCTTCTAGTATTTTGGGCGTGAAAAGTGATATGAATCAGCAATTGTACCTTCAAATTCAAGTGATCCTTTGCAAATTCCAAGTGGACTAATGGTGTGAACCCACAAGGGAAGATCCCACGAACCCATAACCAATTCTGAGATATGCTCACCTCAAGAAAGCTAAATAAAGATATGATCTATTTGAACCCTTGAACATGAAAGAACAAGGACCCAAAGTGTTGGAAGACGTCACAAGGTTAATCAAGCCTTGATAAGTCTGTTAGTTCTAAGAAGAACCCTAGAGAGAATCCACTCTCAAGAAACAAAATGCAGAAATGCAACTTTTATTCATATATCAAATCTCAAGTGTCTCCTTACAAATGAAGAAGCACAAGGTATTTATAGATAAATACTACCTAATTGTAATAATTGCAACTTAGAAAATTGTAACTACAAAGTCTAATACCATGTGCTAGGAAACTCAAATGTCTAATACAATGTTATATAAAACACAAAATTCTAATATAGTATGCTATAGAACCCAAAAGTCAAATATGACAACTTATTTAATAATTTCGCATAAATAAAATCCATAAAATATAATAAGCATTTATAGCCCAAAATATGCTTATTTAGGCCCAAATGAGTCCTCCCATGTGTAGTACTAGGTCCAAGCTCTTCAATTTCAAGACTTCAAGCCCAAAACTTGATCAATATCTCCATTTGTAGACTAAATGAAGTTAGTGACGTTTTCAATATTTTCATCCAGCTTTGATCCGATTGCTAATTGCTTCGTCCAAGTCTCCTGCACTAGCCCATTTAATGCTTCCTTAATTTGTTTGGCTCTTCCTCTCGTAATTGGTCCACTTGGAATTTGAAAAGGATCACTTGAATTTAAACGAACAACTTGCTGATTCGCATCATTCCCTCTCTCCTCAAAAGGATTTGTCCTCGAATCTTCACCTGCAGCAAAAGGAGATAAATCATCTACATTAAAAGTAGCACTAACAGAATACTCACTAGGAAAATCAATCTTGTAAGCATTATCATTGATTCTTTCGAGCACTTCAAATGCACCATCTCCTCTTGGAGCTAATTTTAATTTTCTTTGAGCTGGAAATCTTTCTTTTCTCATATGCACCCATACCCAATCTCCAGGTTCAAAAAAGAACACGCCTTCTTCCTTTGTTGGCCTTAGATGCATAATGCTCATTTTTCTTTTCAATTTGTTGTTTCACATGTTGATGAAGTTCCTGTACTATTTTAGCTTTCTTTTTCCCATCAAGACTTGCTCTCTCATCAATAGGTAGTGGTAATAAATCCAAAGGAGTTAGTTGATTAAAACCATATACTATTTCAAAAGAAAAATAATCAGTAGATGAATGTACACTTTTGTTATATGCAAATTCAACAAATGGAAAGCAATCTTCCTAATTTGTCAAGTTCTTTTGAATCTCAATTCTGAGTAATTGAGACAAGGTTCTATTGACAACTTCAGTTTGTCCATCAGTTTGTGGATGACAAGCAGTAAAAAAGAACAATTTAGTACCAATTTTAACCCATAAAACTCTCCAAAAATGACTCAAGAATTTTGTATCCTTATCAGAAACAATGCTTTTAGGGACACCATGAAGTCTCACAATTTCTTTAAAGAACAAATCAACAATATATGTGGCATCATCAGTTTTATGACATGCAATGAAATGTGCCATTTTAGAAAATCTATCAACAACCATAAATATGGAATCTATTCCTCTTTTTGACCTAGGAAAACCTAAAACAAAGTCCATTGATATATCAACCCAAGGTTCACTAGGCACATGTAAATGAGTATACAAACCATGTGGTAAAACTCTAGATTTAGCATTTTTACATGTTATGCATTTAGCACAAATTCTTTCCACATCACGCTTCATTTTAGGCCAAAAGAAATGCTCATGCAAAACATTCAAAGTCTTTTTCACACCAAAATGACCCATTAAACCTCCACTATTGCAAAAATCACATTTAAGATCGGTTAAAAAAGACATTTTAGACCGGTTTTGGATCAGGTCTCAATACAGCCGGTCTAAAAAGTATCTAACTTTTTAGACCAGTTAAAAAATTGGTCTAAAATATATATTTTAAAGACCGGTTCTTAGACAACCGGTCTTAAATCTGACAAACAGAGGCGTTCTTGTAGATTAAAATTTAATTTTAAGACCGGTTCTCAAGAGAACCGGTCTAAAATAACTACTACTTTAAGACCGATTTTGTAAATAACTGGTCTTAAATATTAATTTAAGACCGGTTATCACAAGAACTGGTCTTAAAGTATCAGTTATTTTAGACCGGTTCTCAATAGAACCTATCTTAAATCAATATTTAAGACCGATTATCTTGAGAACCGGTCTTAAAGTATAGAATATTAAGACCGGTTCTCAATATAACCGGTCTTAAATATTACTTTAAGACCGGTTCTTATGAGAACCGGTCTAAATTTTTTTTCAGTTTTGTTGTTTCAATCTTGTTACCAAGGCAGTAAGCCATATTTAACAACAATCCCCTCTCCACACACACAAGAAACAACACATGTATGTATATTCACAATCAGAAACAGTGACAACCCTCACCTCTCAAGAATCATAGAATGAACATTATGAATACAATTCATTTCCAATGACAATCAATAACACATGATGAACTTGTTAAATTCTCAGCAACAGTACAATATGAACAATTTATAATCATCAGGCTTTACAGAGAAATGAAAAAAATGGAAGAAAATTTACAATAGTGATCATATGCCTGTATTGACATCCATCTAGTATGACCAATATCCAAGAAATTGTCATGAGCAGAGATATATATAAACCAAGTTAGATATATAGGAAAATCATAAGTATTATTAGAACAATATAAGATCGCATTCAAAAACTTACTAATCTTGTAAAAGCTCATATATGAATTCTGTACAACAACGGCGGATGAAATCAATATCTTCTTCGCGAAAGGGATCAGCAAGATCAAACATCTGTATGTGTAACACCGAAGCCAAATAAAACATTAACTTACTAATAAATTAAAAACAATAAAGTAATACAAAATTTTTAAAATATACATTTATTACCTCCTCGGTAAAATCAGTCATGCCTAGGCTGATAATATTGTAAATTTGCCTCAAAATATAAAGACCACACAAGTTGGACCCCAGTGGCTACCTACGGGTCTGAAAAAGAACATGATATCATCAAAGCAAGCATAAAAGCATAGCTTATGGAACAGCTCTTAAAGAAAACAAATATGTACTAACCTTTGGCGTGATCCATGTGTTGGAAATTGTGCCCTAAGGGCCAATCATTGTACCTTAAACATTATTGTTATTTAAGAATTTCTCCTTATTGTTATCATATCATTTGCATGTTTACTATGATAATTGTATCCTTGGATGAACTATAAAGATTATCCTAAATGTCCCTGGTCAATTATCTATGCGGGAGCAAAGATGAAATAAGACCAGTATGACTTTGATGAGGTATAGAGATACAAATCAATGTCTTAGGCACTTATAGGAGTATAAGGTGCTGGACCGACCCGCTATGAGAAAGTTGCATGGATTAAGTCATAAGCTTATCTCATACATATAATCATGTCGCAGAGCCCTCTGACCTGAGATCATCATAGATTCCTGCATGAAACTTGCTAAGTTTTGACCTAGTCAAAAGTCACCTTTGACCGGGTGATGATAAAGGCTACAATCGGGCTTAGGAGTTTTCATGAAGAGGAATGTGAGTGATCAAGATGGAATTTGTCCCTCACATTAGTGAGAGATATTACTGGGCCCCTCGATGAGTGAGTCTAAGAAATGTATGGCCATACTGTAATGGGAAGGAGTTTCCATTTCTAATTTCAGGCTACTCAAGAATCGGGAAAGTGATGGTCAGGAACAGGAGGATGACGTTGTCCATGCCTCATCCTTGACCGAAATATCGTGTGACAAAAAGGGACGTGACATGGTTGTATAAAAGGTTGCATCGTATCATCGATCCTCATGTGAATTGGGTAGTCGCAATGTCTTGCTAGAGGCCGCTTGCGACTTGTGGGCTAGAATAGTTTTGGCCCACTGCCAACTTTATGTGGGCCTACAGGGTCGCACACAAGAATAGCCCAACACGAGCTATGATGTCCAGATTCATTGAATCTAAGATGTGTCTAAGATTGAATGAATATAATATTTGACCTAGGGTGGATGAATTATATATATATATATATATATATATATATATATATATATATAAATTCGAAAAATATAATAATAATATATATAGATTATAATATTATTATAAGATGTTAGTTTTATATTTAATTTATTTGATAAATTAAATAATTAAAGCTAATAAAGATATCATATCTTAGATTTAATTTATAAAGATAAATTAAATCTATTGGCTCTTTAATTAAATTAAATGAATATGATAAATTAAATCTGTTTGACAGATTTAAATCAGATTTATTTGATTTAATTTGAATTTCAAATTAATTAAGATTAATTTTGAGATTTACGGCACACGTCAGATATAAAATTTGAAGGGCTAGAGAACCCTAGGCCGTACGAAGAACTTGGAGAGCCGCGAGAAACCCTAGAGAGACATCTTGGAGGCGCTAGCACGCTGCCGAATTGGGTCTTGTTCGTGTGGATACCGGTAGAGGGAGGCGACCAGAGGTGTTGACTCCTATAGATCGAAAGCACGAGAAACATAAAGGTACTATTCTAACTACTCGATTTAGACGTCTTTGATAGATCCACGATTGGGATTCGAGGTTTCAAAGGGTTAATTTTTCCGCTGCGTGTACGATTCCCAACACCATGTAGGGTCTTTTAAGTACGAACATCCCTACCACACTTAGCGTGTAGGAATGTCCGTATAGCCCTATCATCAAAATCACAAAGATTACTTATTCTGCACACAAACTTTGCACATAAAAGGTAATATTAATAAAGCAAGAAAACTTACGAGTTCATGGTCTTCTTCAAGTCACTCCCCGGTTTTAAGTGGAGGGAGCACAAGAGGATGACTGGTAACTAGCCTTACACAGAATAACCAATTGCCAATGATCCCTTAAAAAAAGAGATGAATGTTAAGCAAATATATATAAAACATTATGTGTTTTGGAATATAAATTTGATGTTTCTTACCCATGCACATAAGGAGCCAAGAAACACTCAGTTTCTATTTCACTGAGCCTCTCTAATAAATATCTATGTCTTATGGTAGAAGTGGTCCCTTTCTCTTATACTTGAGCAGGGCACATGAATCCAAATTTATCGCTCAGGCCTAAGGAGACCAACCTACAATTCATGTACCTACAAAAATGCAAGCACACAAATTAAGGGAAAACAAGGTAATTTTTAAGATATTTACTTCCAATTGAAGAAGATGTTTACATCAAAAAAAGTTGGACAATCGCAATTGTAAGTTGCTCTCTAGGAGCCACCAGGGACATTAAATCATCCCTCTCAAGATAGCATGCCACCCCTGACAGCCCAACAACTGAATCCATAGGCCAATTTATTCGTGGGAAAGATGTATCATAGGCCATATAGCGGCTTCTCAGCATCACTGAATATATTACCATATTCATATGATTGCTCAAAAGCCTCTTCTCCTACATCATGAATAATATCCTCTATCCGATCATCCAGCTCAGTGACATGATCATCAAAGATCACTCCCCCCTCTTGAGATGCGCTTGGCATTTCTTATCATTCACCGTGCCATACCCATACTGTATAAGTCTTACAAAATCCTTCACAAATACAATGTGTATATACACTTAGTCGCTTCTCATTCATACATTTTACACAAAGACAGTAGAACATCCCACTATCATCATTACCAGAATTTCTTCTAGCAAATTCCAAAACATCCCTCACCCCGTTACCATATTCAACACTAGTTCGTTTAGCGTTCATCCAACTACGATCCATATATTTCAACACCTTTTTTTTCTTCTCTTCTATATATTAACTCCCTTGGAAGCTGCAGAAGCTGCATAATTTTAGTTGACGAAGCTGCAGAATTCCAAGAAGAAGTAAAAGACCTCCTTTGGAAAATCAATAGTAAATTAGATATTTTACTTCATTAATGTTTCTGATTGCTACGTTTTTATATTATCTTGAGGAAGAAGACTTAGCACTCACAGGTATGAATTAGCTACTATTATTAGAATCTTTCTTCGTCAAGCACAAAACAGGTATCTCTTAACACCCGTGCACAGAAGGGATCCAGTTTCATACAGATATTTTTTGTGTTTATTGACTGTTTTGATTTTTCAGTTCTTAAATTGGTTAGCCAATCAGGAGCTTGAACGATCATCATACAAAAGAGATCTGATACAGCTAATACAGCTGGTATTAGAACAGGAAAATTGACTTTACCAAAGTACACCACCAGAATTTAGGAACGAAGATAGGTATCTGAAGTTCCTACAGTTTGTTCTTTTTATTATAGCTGCTTTAGAAGTAATTTGATGTCTATACATGATTTAAATTATAAAAAGATATTAAGAAGAATAGAATTAATTGGTGAAGAGTCATGTAAGCCTGCTATAGGTTTGACTACAGAACAAACAGAGTTAGGGGAACCAGCACAGGTAGGAGATAAGATCCTCATAAGGCATAATAACGTTATTATTGAACAATTAATTGATATTAGGCAACTCTTAGGGGTCTTAGTTGTTCAAATAACTCGTGATCCATAGGAAAAGGCCTTATTAACACAGGTCACATAATAGATTAAATCCTTGTCAATAGGGAAACAACCTAGGGGTGTATATAGTGGTCCTCGCTTAGTTTGGAAGAAAAATGAGTAATATGGAACTCACAGGAATTTCCACTTCTAGGGAAATAGCCAGAACATATAATATCTATGGAACTCACCCAGACGATTGTCACCTGTTGATACAGTATAAATATCATGGTGATTATCCTAAAATTTTCTTTAACACCTTTGTATCAGAGTCGCAATGAAGCATGGTGGGTAGTAAAGATACAGATTGTAAAGATATAGTTTCTATTTATACGAAGAATTAATAAACTGAGACAGGGGAAATTACCTGAATGTAGTAACCTTGGAGGCTTGAGGAGTAGGAGGAGAGGGGTTGCACCGGCCTCACAATAGCGTACAAACTCACGGCCTTCACGATGGTGACTCACGGCGGAGTACTTCACGGAACAGGGCCGTCAAACGGAGGAGGGAGTATTGTTAAACAATGGGAATACGAACTGAAAAAGGAGAAGGAGGATGTGGCAGTGGCAGCGGTGGCTGGAGTAGTGGCCGAGGATGATGGGGAACACTCACCGGAGAAGAAGGCGAAGAACTCAAACGGTGATATTTCGCGGCTGTGTGGAATGAGAGGGAAAACGAAATGCAAGGCTATTGGTTGAAAAGAAGAGTTTTAAGACCGGTTATCTAAATAATCGGTCTTAAAAACACTTTTACAACTGATCTTAAAAGTAATTATTTAGACCGGTTATCTGGATAACCGGTCTTAAAGTTTAACACTTTTAAGACCAGTTATCTAAATAATCAGTCTTAAATCGGTTATTTAGATAACCGGTCTTTAAAGTGTTAAACTTTAAGACCGGTTATCCAGATAACCGGTCTAAATAATTACAAAAAGACTGGTTGTAAATAAATCAGTCTTAAAAATATACTAATTTTTAACTTTGAATTTTAATTCCATATTTAAGTTCGGTTATTTAATAACCGGTCTTAAAATACTAACTTTTAAGACCTTTTATCTAAATAACGGTCTTAATAATAACGTGATTTTTTTTTCAACAAAATTATTTTGATTTTGAGACTGGTTGTTTATATAATCGGTCTAAATAATTTTTTTAGACCGGTTTTTTAGACAACCGGTCTAAAAAATTGCTTTTAATTATGGAATTGCCACCGCGTGTTTCTTTTAGACCTTATCAACAATAACCAGTCTAAAAATGCTATTTTGCACTAGTGCTCCCCCATGTGCTTCTCTCATAAGCAATTCACGCAATAAAGATTGAGGCACACACAACCTGTTTTCTTTAAACAAGTACCCTTCAACTCTATAAAATTTATCAAATGCTTTCTTTTCACAAGCAAGGAACAATTCAGCAAAATCAACATCATTTGCATATAAGTCCTTGATATATTTAAAGCCAAGGAATCTAGTATTAAGATAAGAAAGAAGAGTATACCTTTTGGACAATGCATCAGCAACCACATTCTCATTACCTTTCTTGTATTTGATGACATATGGAAATGTCTCAATAAATTCCAGCCACCTTGCATGTCTCTTGTTCAACTTACCTAGACCTTTAATATGCTTCAAGGATTGATGATCGGTGTGAATCACAAACTGTCTTGACCAAAGGTAGTGTTGCCAATTTTTCAATGCTCTTTTAAGTGTATAAAGCTCTTTGTTATAAGTTGGATACTTCAAGGCTGCTCCATTTAGCTTTTCACTAAAATAAGCAATTGGCTTTCCTTCCTGCATTAAAACAGCTCCTATCCCAACTCCAGATGCATCAAATTCAATCTCAAAAGTTTTGCTAAAGTCAGGAAATGCAAACACAGGTATAGAACACAATTTTTCATTAAGTTCAATGAATGCATCATCTTGTGCTTTATCCCATTTAAAACCAATAGATTTTTTAATGACCTCAGTGAGTGGTGCAGCAAGGGTTCTAAAATCCTTCACAAATCGTCTATAAAAACTAGCCAAACCATGAAATCTTCTCACCTCAGTTATGCTTTTAGGTGTTGGCCATTCTTTTATAGCTCTTATCTTTTCCTCATTAACTTCTATTCCATTAGCACTCACCACAAAACCAAGAAAAACAATTTTATCCATGCAAAAATCACACTTTTTCATATTTGCAAACAGTTTTTCCTTCCTCAAAAATTCAAGCACACAATGCAAATGATTCAAATGCTCATCCAAATTCTTGCTATAAATCAGAATATCATCAAAATAAACCACAACAAATTTTCTAATGAAAGCACACAAAACATGGTTCATCAGTCTCATGAAAGTGCTAGGTGCATTAGTTAACCCAAATGGCATAACTAACATTCATACAATCTATGTTTGGTCTTGAAAGCAGTTTTCCACTCATCCCCTTCTCTCATTCTAATTTGATGGTATCCAGATTTCAAATCAATCTTAGAAAAGACAACAAAACCATGCAATTCATCAAGCATATCATCTAATCTAGGAATAGGATGGCAATACCTTACAGTGATATTGTTGACAGCTCTACAATCAATGCACATCCTCCAAGTTCCATCTTTCTTTGGCACTAAAAGTACTGGAATTGCACAAGGGCTCAAACTTTCTCTAACATATCCTTTTGCTAAGAGCTCTCCCACTTGCTTTTGAAGCTCTTTGTTTCTTCAGGATTACTTCTATATGATGGGCCTATTAGGAATTGTTGCTCTAGGAATGAAATCAATTTAGTGTTCAATTCCTCTAATAGGTGGTAAACCTGGTGGAATTTCTTCAGGGAACATGTCACCAAATTCCTGCAATAAAGAACCAACAACACTAGAAAAAGAAGAGTTAATGTTATTAGTGTTCAAAAAGGATTCTTTGTAAACAAGGAGAAGCAAGTGTTTTTCAGCTAGAAAAGCACTCCTTACTTCACTTTCTTTTGCATAAAAACTCATTTTCTTCTTTTCTTTTCTCTCTTCACTCATTTCCTTTCTCTGGATTTCTTTTTTTGAACTTCCATATTTTCTTTCTTTTTCTCTCTCTTTTCTTTTTGATGTTTCTCCCTTATATTTCTTATTTCCCACATCACTCTTTTTCTCATCTCTCTCTTTTCATCTTGAGTTGATTCTCATACACTTGCTTTAGAGTCAAGGGTATAAGAGTCACAGGTCTTCTATTCATTACAAAAGAATATCTATTTGTAAACTCATCCCTCTTTACTTTCCTATGAAACTCCCATGGTCTTCCCAAAAGTATATGTGCAGCATACATTGGAACAACATCACACAATATTGAATCACAATATTTTCCAATTGAAAAAGAAACAAGAACTTGCTTATCAACTTTAATTTCCCCACATTCATTCAACCATTACAGCTTGTATGATCTAGGGTGTCTAATGGTAGGTAAATTCAACTTCTCAACCAATGTAGTGCTTGCAACATTTGTTACACTCCCACCATCAATGATCAAACTACAAACCTTGTTATTAATGAGGCAACGAGTATGGAAAATATTTTCCCTTTACTCATTTATCTCATTCTCTTTCACTTGACAATTCAAAGCTTTTCTAACCACAAGGAATTCTCCTTCCACGACATATTCAACCCCATCATCACTATCATCTTCAAGTGAGGGTGTGGAATTATTATCACTCTCACTTTCAGTCACGACTTCATTATTTTTAGGAATCATGACTCTCTTATTGGGACATTGAGAAACTATATGACCTGTACCCAAACACTTGAAACACTTTATATCTCTATTTCTAGAAGTTTGGGAATCAGATTTACCTTTGCTCTTTGATGTAGCTTCTTCTTTGCCTCAAGTTGTCTCCTTTTGGATAGTTCTTTCTCCTTTCTTCCAAATCTGCTTTTGTGAAGAACTTGATCCAGAATGGAATTTTGAAGCACCTTTACGCTTGAGTTGCCTTTCCACCTTGATTGGCATATGCACCATGTCCTCCAACTCTACATAATGTTGCAATTCTACTATGTTAGCAATTTCTTTGTGAAGCCCATTTAGGAAACGAGCCATTGTAGCCTCCATTTCTTCTTGTACATTGGCTCTTATCATAGCTAACTCCATCTCTTTATAATATTCCTCCATACTCCAAGAGCCTTGTGTAAGAGTCTGCAACTTTTGATAAAGCTCCCTATAGTAATGATTAGGAATAAATCTCCTCCTTATTAGAGTTTCTATTTCCCTCCAAGTTGCTATAGGCCTCTCACCATTATTTCTCCTATTAATGCCTAATTTATCCCACCAAACAATGGCATAATCAGTGAATTCTTTGCTGCTAACTTCACTTTTTTTGCCTCAGAATAATTATGGCATTCAAAAATCATTTCTATCTTCTTCTCCCACTCCAAATATGCTTCAGGATCACTCCTTCCTTGGAAATGTGGTATTTTCATTTTGATGTTCCCAAGGTTCCCATCTACTCAATTTCTTTCCCTAGCAATATTTCTGTCATGACTCCTCTCATACCTCCTATCTCCTCTATGCCTATTTCTTCCCACTTCATATTCAGATTCAAAATCTTCCTCAAGAAATAAAGTGTAGAAATGCAACTTTCATTCATATATCAAATCTTAAGTGTGTCTTATAAATGAAGAAGCACAAGGTATTCTTAGAGAAATACTACCTAATTGTAATAATTGCAACTTAGAAAATTGCAACTACAAAGTCTAATACCATGTGCTAGGAAATCTAAATGTCTAATACAATGTTCTAGAAAACACAAAAGTATAATATAGTATGCTAGAGATCCCAAAAGTCAAATATGGCAACTTATTTAATAATTTCGTATAAATAAAAACCATAAAATATAATCAGCATTTAAAACCCAAAATGTGCTTATTTAGGCCCAAATGAGTCCTCCCATTTGTAGTACTAGGTCCAAGCTCTTCAATTTCAAGACTCCAAGCCTAAAACTTGATCAATATTTCCATTTGCAGCCCAAATGAAATTAGTGACGTTTTCAGCATCTTTGTCTAAAACTATCGATCCAATTGCCATTTGATTTGTAACATCCTCTTGAATTAGCCTAATCAATGCTTCCTTAAATATTTTAGCTTGTGCTCTCATGATTGGACCAACTAGAATTTGAAAATGATCATTTGAAGTTGAAGAGTCGTCACTTGAATATGAAGAGACAACTTGCTGATTCTGCATCGCATCATGAAGGGTCCATCTTCTTAGTCTGAGGATCTCTCTAGCTTGCCTCAGGAGGTGGTGAATGAGTACCCTAAGTCTGTGAAGTAGCTCCAACTAGTATAGTGATTCCCATCCATATTAGGTGATTTTTCCAAAATTTGGGAATCCTCACTATGTCCCCTCCAGGTGTCAAGTGCCAAATGTTGTGCATAGAGAGGATGTAGGATACAAGCTGAGGATAGGGAATTGTAGTAGAGTTGGAAGAGTGAAATATGAACCTCTTCATTTCTTGAAAAATAAGTTCACCCACATTTCTCCTTTCTTTAGTCATGAGAGACGCCATCATCTGAAGATCCTTCCCCGTAATGTAAGTAAAGTTACCATGCTACGGGAGTAAATGTAAAATAAGGCTCTCTGATCATTGGTTAGGGCTACTGGAGTATGGGGTAAAGGCACACCAGACTATCCTGGTCTAAAGATATCTACTAACTCATGAATATGAAAAGACCCAGGGAGGATTAACAGGAACTTCCTCTATGCCTAAGTAAGTGTTTATTAGATCTCCATACAACAGAATTTTTTGGCCTCTCACATTTGTCTAAATTCTTTCTACAATAATGTTCATATAGCTCTCCTTTACATTAGCAATCTTCATATTATAATAGAAGTGCTTAACAACCAAGGGATTATAAGACATTCTCAGTTTTAGCCACAATTCATATTGCTTCAAATATGGAGACAAATAAATATGAAATTCCTTTTTGAGCTTAGCTAAATCTACCCAAATAACAGGACATAAATCTCTCTTGGAAAATTGGGAAGTAAACACTATGGAGTTTAAAATCCTGACATTACCAAGACTTATGGGGAAAAGAGGCAGCAAGGATATTCACAACGCGAGCTATTTTCATTTGCAATGTAGAGTCTTGAATGTCTACTTCTCGTTGTTTCTCTTTCCCTTTTCCCTTAGAGCCTACTTGAGACCTTGTCACCATCCCCGTTGGTTCTTTAATATGAATACTTTTAGCTTTTAGACCAGCCTGAGCTTCGGGTTCTTATGGAGATGTTGTTTTTGGCTTCTTAGACGGAGGAGAGAGCGGTGAGGAGGGTGGAGATTAACCGGGTCTTTTGGTTCAGGCCATTTCTGGAAGAAACAAGCATTAGGGTTCTGTCGGAGAAACAGGAACAAGGGTATGGTTTAAGGAAATCTGATGGAGGATGATTTATCGGTGATACAAAGAGATTTAGGCTCTAATCTCTTAGATTTCTGGGTTTGGAAGGAAGAGAGGTTGCAAGGAGTCACGGAAGAAAAACTGATATAATCAGAAATTTTAACATTCACTTGAGTGATTTTGACATTCACTCGAGTAATTTTGGTTTTCACAAGAGTGAAGTCCAAAATTACTTCACAGAGACTCAAAAATGCTTTAACTGCTTACCTTACTCGAGTACTTTGATCAAAATCACTCGAGTGACTTGCCTATAGTGACATTATCAGTCTGATCACTTGGTTGCAATATTTTTACTGTTCACTCGAGTTAGCTTTCATAATCACCCAAGTGTTGTCCTCTCTGTTTATCTCTTTTATTTGAAAAGAGTATAGAGCATCCTGTAAAACATTTTTCTAGATACTCCGATGCTTAAGTCAGTTATAGAATCATCAAAACATTATGAAATCAATATTCATAAAAACTAAAAACTTACAATTCATTGGGATTTACCATTCCAAATTCCTTTCGTATGTACATGAATTGTTCTCGGGCGAGAGGTTTGGTGAAGATATCTGCTAATTGTATATGTATTGGAATAAATAACACCTTGACATTTTTCTTTTGAATATGATCTCTAATGAAATGATGTATCACATCAATATGTTTAGTTCTTGAGTGTTGTACAGGATTTTTCCCCAAACTTATTGTACTGGTGTTATCACAGTAGATGGGAATTTCCTTGAGATAAATGCCAAGGTCCTGTAATTTCTATTTTAGCCATAATACTTGTGTACAACAGCTTAAGGCTACTATATATTCTACTTCCGTTAAAGATAAGGACAATGTAGTTTGTTTCTTGTTGAACTAAGAAACAACTGCACCTCTAAGGATTGGCATTGCCCACTTGTGCTCTTCCTATCTATTTTATAACCACCATGATCAGAATCAGAATAGGCAACTAGATATTTGTTACCTCTTTCGGGATACCATATACCCAATTCTTTTGTGTCTGCAAGATATCTGAAAATTCTTTTCACTACTTCAGCATGTGATACTTTGGGGCACGATTGAAATCTCACACATAAACCAACATTGAACTGAATATCAGGTCTGCTGGCTGTGAGATAAAGTCATGATCCAATCATTCATCGATACTGAGTTATATTGAAATCAACTCCATTTTCATCAACATCCATAAGGACCATTGAGCTCATAGGTGTATCTACACCATTAGCTTCATCTAATCCAAACTTTTTGAGCAATTCTTTTAGGTATTTAGTCTGGGATATGAATATTCCATTCTTTCTTTGTTTAATTTGTAAACCTAGAAAGAATGTCAATTCTCCCATCATAGACATTTCAAATTCTCCCTGCATTATCTCAGAGAATTCTTTGCACATGGAATCATTAGTAGCACCAAATATAATATCATCAACATAAATTTGAACTACCAAAATATCATTTAGTTTTTGTTTTATAAACAATGTTGTATCGACTTTTCTTCGTGCAAAACAAAGTTCGATGAGAAATTTGCTCAACCTTTCATACCAAGCTCTAGGAGCTTGCTTCAAACCATATAAGGCCTTTTTTAATTTGAAAACATGATTTGGTTTGGATACATCTTCAAATCCTGGAGGTTGTTCTACATAGACTTTCTCTATAATGTACCCATTTAAAAACACACTTTTTACATTCATTTGATACAGCTTGAATCCTTTGATGCACGCAAAGGCTAAGAGTACTCATATAGCTTCCAATCTTGCTACTTGAGCATACGTTTCTTTATAATCAATACATTCTTCTTGATTATAGCCTTTGGCGACCAATCTTGCCTTGTTTCTGACAATAGCTGTAAATTCATCAAGTTTGTTTTCGAATACCCATTTAGTGCTAATAACCGAGTGATCTTTAGGCTAGGGTACTAAATCCCAAACTTGATTTCTTTCAAACTGATTTAGTTCTTCTTGTATTGCTAACACCCAATCATTATCTACTAGGGCTTCATCAATGTTAGAAGGTTCCAATTGAGAAATGAATGCAAAAAAGCTAACTTCGTTCAAAACTTTGTTTCTAATTCTAACACCTTCATTCACTTCTCCTATGACTTGATCTAGAGGATGACTCTTGTTATAATTCCAGGCTTTAGGTTGTTCTAGTCGACTTGATTCAACTTCTTTTTCAATATTATCAACCTCTAGATTGGGATGGTTAAAAGAAGATTGGTTATTAATTATCTCATAGTCAAAGCTTTTGCCAGAGGACTCAAATTTATCGAATACAACATGAATTGATTCTTCTACTACACATGTTCGTTTATCAAAAACTCTATATGCTTTACTTTGATTTGACTATCCTAAGAAAAGTCTCTCATCAGCCTTAGAATCAAACTTTCCAAGATTATCTTTACCGTTGTTATGAATAAAACACTTACAACCCAATATGTGTAGATGAGCAAGGTTTGGCTTCCATCCATTGTAGAGTTCTTATAGTGTCTTTCCAAGTTTGGTTTTGACATACTCTCTATTTGAGATGTAACATGCGGTGCTCATAGCGTCTGCCCAGAAGACTTGAGACATATTCTTTTCATTTAGCATTGCTCTAGCCATTTCTGTAAGAACTCTATTCTTCCTTCCACAACTCCATTCTGTTGGGGAGTTCTACATGCTGAGAAATTGTGATCAATGTCATTTATATCACAATATTCTGCAAAGGCTTGATTATCAAATTCTTCACCATGATCTGTCTGGATACCTTCAATCAACATACCTTTCTCATTTTGCACTTTCTTGGCAAAAACAATAAATTTACTAAAAGCCTCATCTTTGGAAGACAAGAATATATTCTAGGTAAATCTGGAGAAATCATCAACAATAATCAATGTATATAAATTTCCACTAAGACTTTTAACTCTTGCTAGACCAATCAAATCCATATGCAATAATTGAAGTGGTCTGTTGGTGATAATTTTATTTTATTTTTTATTTAAAAGATGATTTTGTTTGTTTACCTCTTTGACAAGTGTAATATTCCAAATTTGGGGACAAAAAGCTTGAGATTAAGCTTGGATCAAGTGGACTGCTAAGCCCCGGTTTAGCAAATGTCTCTATGAGGCATGTTTAAATTCCCCAAAATTCCTTTATATCTTTGGATATTAAAAGGAATTATATTGGTGAGCTAAAGAGCTCGGGGAATAAAAAAACAAAGTGATTAGAAGTCACACACAATATAGTAAAATAGAACACAAAGTAATTTTGCTACCGGTGAAATTCTCGGTAGGGCAGTGATGATTGTGTGACATGTTTCGATGGGTAAATGATGGTGAAAAATTATGAAACATTCCAGAATTAAATTAGACTTATCAAGCTTTAATTTGATAGGTCATATAAGTTATTTGGAGTTGTACACAGAGAAATGAATTTTTGAAGTTAGCCCAGCGAAATTGACTATTTTCTTGGGCAGCATTCAAAGATTATAATTCTGGGACAATTGAGCTTCTAATTGGCAAAATTTTATATTTTTCCTTAAAACTAGACTCAATAAGGGTCGTATAGCCTTTGGAATCATTCCAATTGGACATTTTTACAATTAGATATGAATTTTCAAATTTAATAAAAAATCTGCAGAATTTGGTATTTTATGCGAAAATTGGATTTTTTGACCAATCATAGGCTGACTCGTGGCAAACCAATTTGACCATCTATTTAATGAATAATTCATCATCATCTTCAGCCATTTGTACATAGAAATAACCAGAGGAGAGAGAGAGAAGCTCTGAATGAAAATGGAGAAAGGGAGGAGAGAGAAAATTATTTTCTCTGAAACACTGCCGAAACGGCATCCTCTCTCAAAGTACCTTTCAAGAAAATTCTTATACTCATCACGAGCTACATTTCTACGGTTTTGGATCTTCATTTAGAGGTGGTTGGCGCCATCTCACCGGCCGGGGTGTTGTCGGAATTCCGAACTGTTTGCGGAAACGGGTAGAGGTAAGCGTAAGCTTCCTTTTTAACCGATTGATTTGTTGTTTGGATGAGTAAATTGGAAGTGGGGTACTATTTATGGCTGGTTTTAAAGGATGTTTTAATGGCTAAATGATGTCCAACAAGTGTTTAAATAGCTAATCACTTGATTAGGAGTAGCAAGGAAGTGATTAGGTAAGAGAAAACGAAGAAACAACAAACTTTTTCGGAGAATCTGATTTTCTATCCTGTACTATGACATGAGGAAAGAGTGAAAATTTAATAATTTTGATGCTTCCAATGGCTTTAGGAGGCAAAATTGAATAGGTATATAAGTGTTCATGATTTTTGGATGCTTGTATAAAATTTGGAAATTTAGGAAATTTGTATATGCATCATGTTGATTCTGCCTTGTCTGTACAATGGCATTTTGCAAGCTTTTTCATATGATAAAACTTGTCCAAAAATTCTAAAATTTTTTAGACTTAAATTAGACATGTGTATCTTTAATGTGGTAGGTATTTTGTAATTTTTGGATAAGTATAATAGGAGATATGAATTGTTGAAGATATGCCCTCTTTTCTAGAAAGAATCTGGAACAGTGATGTTATACAAAGTTTTTCATAGGGCAAAACTTATCCAAAAGTTTTGAAGCTTTCCAAACTTAAATTAGAGACATAGTGCTTTAATTTTATGGGTATTTTGTAGTTTTTAGAGAAGTATACTGGGAGATATGAATTTTTTAATTTCTGCCCTGTTTTCTGGAAAGAAACCTGAAATAGTGTGGTTGGGAAAAATTATGGGAATTTTGTGGTTGTGGTGGCCAAAATTTAGTATTTTTATGTGAAATTATATTCAAATATCTTCACATAATAATTAGAACCACTCAATATGAAGTTTCCTAGAATTAATGGTGAATTTTCAAAGTTAATCGTGTTAACTGAAATTCTGAAACAGAGATTAGAAAGGGGAAATTCCGTGTTAAAGTGTTTACATATAGCTAATGGCTATATGTTCTTCTGAAAATAGACCTAAAGAGGGTCAAATAGAGCTTTGAATCATGGCTCTAATTATGTAATCGGTTATATAGGGCCATGAAGTAACAAAGAAGAAACAATGGTTAGAGGATCAAGGGACAAGAGAGGGGACTATAGTCCACCAGGTAGTGAACTTACCTTTTATGCATGTATATGATATGTATGTATTGCATTGATTATATGACTGATTTGCCTATTTGTGTGGAACATGTATGATTGGTTGAAGCTTTGTTATATTTGTGCAATGGCCATATGTATGTTATAACATCGAGCATGCAGCATGTCATTATGTTGGCATGAAATAGTGTAGGTAAGCATGTCATGCATTCATATATATATATATATATATATATATATATATATATATATATATATATATATATATATATATATATATATCTGGCATGCATAGTGGTAATGTTTGCTACTGAGATTCTCTCGAATCTCACTCCTCCCAACCAACCATTTAGACAGGTGAAGAGTGCAGGAAGATATGCATTGGAGGAGATATGAAGGTGAAGTGAAGATCGTAGTGTAAGGCACTACTATTCGTATTTGATTTAAGAGTGTGGTGGTTATGTGTAATTATACATTTGATGTATACGTGGTTTTTGTGAATAGGGTATCACATTTAATTGTATCAGAGCAGTGATTCTGGCAATATAATTGTCTGCTTAGAGATAAAGGCCTAGTCAAAGTAAGGGATTCTGACTCTAGCTTGCATTCTCTGCTTAAGTGAATAGTATGGTGATCTCCTGTTAATGCTACTGTAACAGGGAGTTACAGATAGTAAAGCAACCTAAGGAGTTAGACCACCCTTATTTGTGAAATTAGCCTATTGAAGGAAGGGGTAACGGTCTATGTAGAGAAAGTGGTTCCGTATGACAGGGGTGTCAACGGTGCCTAGTTCCAGTGGGGATACCTCTATTGGTAATAGTGACAATGAGACCCTAAGGATAAAAGAGGAAGCACGGATTCAGATTCTGTTGCTAACTCTAGGGCTCCTGATATTGACTTAGAAGTATTACCCAGATTGTTTCCCTGTGGTATGAGAAAACATCGAGGGAGTATACCAAGAAGCTGGTACTACTTGTGTTTCCCTATAAGGACAGTATCTAGCATTTCTGGGTAGGATAACATGGTATATTGAGATCGAGGTATATATAGGATGCCGATGCCCAGAAATATGCTGGTCGATATAAGCACTAATGTCCCGAATACTCTCAAGACTCTGTGGTTAAGCGTGCTCAGGCGAGGAAAATCCCAGGATGGGTGACCCCCTGGGAAGTACCTTGAAAATTTCAAATCTTTTGATTAAAGGTTTGGAATCGTGATTGGAGGTTCTTAGATGACCTAATGAATGACTAGAGACATGGAGATGATAAAGTAAGTGTTAAACTTTAATCTGAACCATTTTTGTTGCAGTGAGTACTGCTTAGAAAAGTTCATTTGATGAGGTTATGTAAACTTGAGGCATGGTAATTGCTTTGAGGTTTCTTCGTACTAAGTGATGATCCTTAGTAACCCGTGGGGTTAAGGGTATGTAGGTAAGATATACGGTGAGGTATGATGAGTGGTGATTCTACTATATATCTATCCTAGATGATCTGAATTGATGATATTGAACCTTCAGTAATTGTTTGAGGATGTTACCCGGAACCGTAGAGGTTAGAATAGGCACTATTGATTTTGATTCCTCGCGTGCCTATTGGGTATGATTGAGGAAAGTGATTTTTCGATTTACGTGATGTTGAGGTTCTAGAAGTTAAACCATAACCTGAGAATCAAATGTCATAGTTGAATTGATTCTTCAGGAAGTTAAGATAGCCTGAGTAGCTTGAGGTACTAAAATATAGTACAGAGATGTTTATGAGGTTTTTGGAGGTTGCTAGTTACTAATCTACTATAGGGAAATATCTTAATCATAGAATATTCCCTTAGAGTTGTAATATGCCTGGAGCTGGACCAATATCAAAAGTCCAATGAATTGACCCCAAATGAGATAGCAGATTACAGAACTGCTAAAGAAGAAGGACCTTATGAGATTTAGATCGTGTTATAATGATACTTCCATTCAGAGGCGACCAACCGGACAGAGCTACTTGTGGAGGATTTTGATCAGAAAGGGCTACCTACAGGAAGTTCTAATCGGAAAGGGCTACCTATGGGGAGATCTGATTGGAAAGGGCTACCTATAAAGAGTTCTAACCAGGGGGCTGACCAGGTGTATGGGTGCCTGTGTGAAGCACCGAGTGCAGTACTGTAGTGTGGAGCCACCATAACATCGAACTATAGTGTGTAGCCGCAGTGACGACAAACTGTAGAGTGAAGCCGTTGTGACGTTGAAACTGTAAAGTAGAGCTACGGGGACGTCGACTCTCAATAGTGGTATCTTATAATGAGTCTTCTATCGCATAAGTTTCCTTGAGAAGAAGGGTCGGGTGACCCAGTAAATTGTCATGGGGTACTCCAGTGCCGAATGATGACAGAGATTAAGGAAATTAAAGCCACTCTTGCTCTCATATCCTATGTAATGGTTCTGCATGTATGTGTTTACCATCACGTGTATTCGTGTTATGAATATACGATAGGCAGTAAGACCTTTTGGGCCAACGTTTCCTTAGGTAGTCAGACCTGACGAGCAGAGGCCTGAGGCTATAAGTCCCGTAATGCCTCTGACAAAGGGGTGATTCCCTGGGCAGTAAGACCTGATGAGCATTCAGAATTTACGGGGTGGTCACCCGGGGCCTATTACACGGGTGGACGCCCAGGCCATAGAGATTCCTATTTTGCACGAGCGTCGTCCGGGGCCTATTGCGTGAGTAGACACATTGCGCGGGTGAACACTTGGAGCCAGTAGTTGCCGTTATGCTATATGCTAACGTGCTGAATGCTCTAGTGATGATGGTTTGTTTAGCGTGCTTCGTGAACATTACATAAGAATGAGAATGAGATGAGTAGCAAGAGATGGAGCCCGAAATGAGAAGTTGGTCGGATGTCCCGTGCGACTGCAGCGTGATCCGAGCACCATTGTAGTGGGCCTAGTGGGGCAGTCTGTTACACAAAATATTGAGCCCCGTGGAGGGGTGGAAGTTGGGCGGATGTCTCATGCGACTGCAGTGTGAGCCAAGCGCCATTGTAGTGGGTCTAGTGGGGCAGTTCGTTACATAAAAAATGATACCAGGATTTGTAGAGCGCGGTTTTAGTGGCAAATGTCACGTGTTTGATACATTAAGAGGTTCCCTTTGGGGGATAATGTCAATGGTACCAGGGTTGCTTGCCGCGGCTTATAGCCTTGTGGTCGCATGTTCGAGTCCTGGGGGGTTCCTTCAGGGATATCCTGGGTAGGCACCAGGAGAGCTCACCTTCTGATCCCTATGAAGGGGTGGAAGTTGGGCCAGACTGACAGGTCCGTTACATAAAAAGGCGTTAGCTCAATGGTACCAGGTTCGATAGCTCGGGCGTGTTATGCCTAGCGTCGCGAGTTCGATCCTGGGGAGGTACCCTTTAGGGTATAATCGAGGTGGGCTCTCGATAAGCTTGCCTTCTGAGCCCTGTGAAGGGGTGGAAGTTGGGCCGGACTGACAGGTCCGTTACAACAAGCATCACAAATTAAATCATTTTTGAAATTTACATTAGGTAAACCAATCACTAAATCCTTTTTGAGTAATTTACCTAATTGATGCATATTGACATGAGCAAGTCGCTTATGCCATAACCAACTCTCATCAGTGTTACTCAAAAGGTAGTTTTCAGAGAAATTTTCATTCATATTGAGAGTATAGCAGTTACCTCCCCATTTTGCTTTGAGTTTTGATTTCAAATTCTTCTTTTCAATTTGCAAATCCTTCTTACTAACTATCAGACATTCTTCTGAGTCAAATATTACCCAATTATCTTTATCTGTGCTTTGGCTCACACTTAACAGATTATGACACAAGCCTTCAACAAAATATACATCTTTAACTTGTATTCCTTTATTACTCTTGACTTCCTCAAGTCCTGCTATCCTTCCGGTTTGATTTCCTCCAAATTTTACCTTGCCACCTTCCTTTGGTACTAATGTGGTAAAATTCTCAGGATCACCGGTCATATACCTAGAGCATCCACTATCTATTTACCATTTGTGGACCAAGATGCCCTGAAGCAAACCTGCAGTTAAAGACAATTAAGTTTTAGGTACCCATATCTTTTTGGGTCCTTTTGGGTTAGTACATATAACTTCCTGATCATGAGACTTCTTAGGTACCCATTTGCAGGTTCCTATAATTCCTTTCTTTTTATGAAAACATGAAGAAGTGTAATATCATTTCCTATTACAATAATTACAATAAGCAAAAGGATTAGATGTATGCACAGAATGTGTGAAATAACTTAAATATGTTTTAAACACTTGCTTCTCCTTGTTTACAAGGAATCCTTTTTGAACACTAATGATATTAACTCTTATTTTGCTAGTGTTGTTGGTTCTTTATTACAGGAATTTGATGATGTGTTCCCTGAAGAAATTCCTTGGTTTTGTGGTGAGTGCTAAAGGAAAAGAAGTTGATAAGGAAAATATAAGAGCTATAAGAGAACGGCCAACACCTAAAAGCATAACTGAGATGAGAAGTTTTCATGTTTTGGCTAGTTTTTATAGGCGATTTGTGAAGGATTTTAGCACACTTGCTGCACCACTCACTGAGGTCATTAAAAAAATGTTGGTTTTAAATGGGATAAAGCACAAGATGATGCAATCATTAATAAACTCAAGGAAAAATTGTGTTCTGCACCTGTGTTAGTATTGCCTGACTTTAACAAAACTTTTGAGATTGAATGTGATGAATCTGAAGTTGGGATAAGAGCTGTTTTAATGCAGGAAGGAAAACCAATTGCCTATTTTAGTGAAAAGCTAAATGGAGCAGCCTTGAAGTATCCAACTTAAGACAAAGAGCTCTATGTACTTAAAAAAAGAGCATTGGAGAATTGGCAACACTACGTTTAGCCAAGACAGTTTGTCATTCACACTGATCACCAATCCTTGAAGCATATTAAAGGTCAAGGTAAGCTAAACAAGAGACATGCAAGGTGGCTATAATTTATTGAGACATTTCCATATGTCATCAAATAGAATAAAGGTATATTGAGAATGTGGTTGCTGATGCATTGTCCAGAAGGTATATTTGTAAAGACCCCGCCTTATATACCCCTTATTATTAACCTTACTCAGAGTTGCAATGCGTTGTTCAGTGGGCATACAGGAATAGCATGAATATACTGATAATATTGAAACAATATTGCTTGATTATAATACAAAAGTTTTCCCCACAGGGGTTTACACAATATTTACAAACATTAAAATAACTAAAAGGTCTTCAAACAACCAGCATCATCCCTCTTTGTGCATTCCTCTTCTCTGTTCTCAGTACACTTCCAGTGCTCACCTGTCTGAATGGTTGGTTAGGGAGGGTGAGATTTGAGAAATTTCAGTAGAAAACAATACTAACCATTGCATACAAGAAATGCTTTGTGTATGACATGCTTGCTTATATGAATTCATGGCAACATAATGCCATATATGCATGCTCAATGTTTCATATAACATACTCATGGCCATAGTATAAACAGAGACAGAGCTTCACTCATTCACATATGCTTCATACACTTTTATCAAAGCAATTAACACATCAATACACAAGCGTACAAATCAACTCATGCAAGTTAGCAAAGTTCACTACCTCTTGGACTTTATGTCCTTCTTTTCTTATCCCTTGATCTTCTGACCATTGCTTCTTTGTTGTCACTTCATGGCCCTAGATAAGTAATGACATCATTAGAGCCATGAAAAGTGAATGCCCAATAGGCTACATTAACCTTAAAGGCTTACTTTCACCCTTGGAGTTCATAACAATTACATTTGTGCCATTGAGTTTTAAATTCGCATAAGATATAAAGCTGACAGATTTTTCACCAAAGTTGAAAAATCATAATTAATTTTACAAAACTCCAATTAGGGTGATTCAAAGGTTTATATGAACCTTGTTAAGTCTAATTTATAGAAAAAAATAATTACTCTTGTAGTCCCCCTGCCCACAAGTCTAGATTTCATGATTACCCTTTACTGTCCTAAGACAGCTTCTAGATTCAATGTCCAACTTTGAAAAATTATAAATAATCCTAAAAAAAATAAATTTGACTGATTTTGAAGAATAAATAAATATATTTCAATTTAAATTTAAGGAAAAATATTTATGTTTTCCCAATGTAGAAAAACTATTCCCATAAATTCGTCATTTGCCACTGTTCCATATTGCTTTAAAGATAACAGGGCTTAATTACAAAAATCCACCATTAATTCTAGGAAACTCCAAATTGAGTGTTTTAAAGCTATATTTAACCCTCTTTAAGTCTAATTTAAGGGGAAAATATAATAATAAGCTAAATACACTCACACAATTACAGAGTTCCATTCGTTTGAACACTGCTCCAGAAATTTCCTGATTCACATGACCAGATTTTGAAAAATCATAACTCCTAGAATACTTGTCCAAATCCTTCATATTACCTATGATTTTAAATCTCTATGTCTCTAATTTAATTGTAGAAATTTTGAGAATTTTTTGGACAAGGTTTACCTTATGAAATAACTCGCACAACATCACTCTTCAGACAAGGCATAATCAACAATATGAACAATCCTAACTTCATAAATTCCCAAATTCATATACAAGCATTCAAAAATCATGAACACTTGTATAACTATACAATTTTTCCTCTTAAAGCCAATGGAAGTATAAAAATTATCAAATTCTCAGTCCATTACCATGACACATACAGAACAGAAAATCAGAATTCTCAAGAAGAATTTGTCAGTTTCTTGTTTTCCTTGGCTTAATCACTTCCTTTCTACTTGCAATCAAATGATTAGCTATTTAGACATCAGTTAGACATTGTTTATCTATCCAAAATACCCTTTAAATAAGATATGAATAGTACCCAACCTTTCCAAAACTTATCCAAATAACAAACCAATCGGTTCAAAAGGAAGCTTACGCTTACCTCTACACTTTTCCGTAGATGGTTCGGAATTCGGTAACACTCTGGCCAATAAGATGGTGACAACCACCTCCAAAATAGAATCCAAAACCATAGAAACAAATCTCACGATGAGTAGAAGAAGGTTTATGAAGGGCACTTTGAGAGAAGACGTTGATTCAGTAGAGTTTCGGCGGCTTGAAGTTTCTCTCTCTCTCTTCCTCCTCCATTTTTGTCCAGCTCCTTTCTCTTTCTTATTTCTGATTTTGCATGCAAGAAATGGCTAGATGAATAAGATGAATAGTTGTTAAATGCAATTAACTAATCACTTGCCACGTGTCACCCCTCCATTGTTCCAAATATCCCATTTTCGCCCATAATACTAAACTTGCCACGTGTCACCCCTCCATTCTTATTTCTAATTGTACAAATGTCCAATTGGGGTGGTTCCAAAGGATATGAAACCCTTATTGAGTCTAGGTTTATGAAAAAATATAACATTTAGCCAATTAGAAGGTCACTCTTTCCATAATTTTAATCTTTGGACGCTGCCCCAGAAAATAGTTAATTTCACTAGGTTAACTTTAAAAATTCATTTCTCTTTGTGTACAGCTTCAAATGACTTATATGACCTATCAAATTAAATTTTGATAAATCTACTTTCACTATAGAATTTTTTATCATTTTTCAACATCATTTACCAATTGAAAAATATCACACAATCACCACTGTCATACCAAGAATTTCACAGGTAGCAACACTACTTTTTGTTCCACTTTACTATATTATGTGAATCCACTGGAAGTGATTTGCAACTTTTCAAACTTCACTCGAGTGATTCATGATCACTGGAAGTGATTTGGTGAACAGTGAAATATTCTTGCAGTGATTTCCAATTCACTGGAAGTGATTCAGTGAAAATCCAACATCACTCGAGTGATTGTGGATCACTGGAAGTGATTTGAGAATTTTGGCGGATCACTCGAGTGATCTCAGCTTCACTGGAAGTGATTTGTAAAACAGTAGATTTTTCTTGAAGTGAAATCCTAATCACTGGAAGTGATTTGCCGCATCACTCGAGTGATTCACAATCACTGGAAGTGATTTGGCGCATCACTCGAGTGAATAAGAATCACTGGAAGTGATTTTTAGAACAGTGAAATTTTCTTGCAGTGATTTCTCGATCACTGGAAGTGATATGCGGATCACTCGAGTGATTTCCCATATCACTCGAGTGATCTGTTATTTTTGCGGATCACTCGAGTGATTTCAGCGATCACTCGAGTGATCTTGAATATCACTCGAGTGATTATAAAAATCACTCGAGTGATCTTGCAGAGATCACCAGAATTGCTTACTTTGCTGATAATTAATCCATGAGCTTCCAAAATATGATTTGTTATCATCAAAACATGAAATCTAACAGCACCATTTTTCCTTTTCACTATTAAAAAGGAACACCATATTAATACGGCATCAACCATATATATATGTATACATGTACTTCTTAATACTTTAAATATTAGCACACAACAGAAACATAGATCTATTTTGGCAAACAGCTATATTTACATCCAAGTGGCTTGATATATACATCAAAAGTAGCCCATACTACCTTATTATCACTAGTCCATATGAAACAACACATACATATACATATGGTTAATAAAAGACCAAAACTCAAAAGGACCCCAAAATATGATCTTGTTCTTTTTCTCAATCCAAGAAGTAAGGTCAGGAAAATAGGCTAGTGTGGTTTGAATCCAAATATCATTTGTCATCCCTAGCCCATACTCTTCCCTTTGCTCATACAGCTTTTGTACTGAGCCCAAGAATGTCGTATACCGTTGCATAAAGGAAGTGCATTCATTAAAGGCCTTCAGGTAGAAATCCTTAAATTGCTCCCACAGTTCATGATCTCTGGGTAAGGGTCAAATGCTAACTCAACCACTGGAGCACTTGACTCTGCATCTGAGTCTGAGTACTGCATAATGTCTCCTAATTCTGTGTCATCTGTGTCACCGACAGTAGCATCATCCCTAGGGGCAGGTCTGAAAAATATTGGATATTTAACTCTATTGGATATTTAACTCTCTTCCTGGCAGTTTTCGTCACTCTCGGTCCACATCCAGGTCCTCCTCTATTAATGACTATATAGTGCCTACCATCTGGTATACGTTCCTCCGGCGGTAGCTGGTTAATAGATGGGGGTGACCTACTTCTTTGTCTTTTCCTATCAGACATGCTTCCTAACACAAAGTAGCTAACAAAAGTTAGAACACATCAACATAAGCAAAGGACTCTAACAAATACCTACCATTGCCATAATTAACTCTCTGATACCAAAATGTAATACCTTATTTCCAATAACCTCATATGAGTGTAAAAGAGTAGTGAAATAAATTGGGAAACCAGGATTTAATCCCAAATTGAATAAATTTTGAAAACATTAATGAATCCCAACATTATCTTAGGAGATAAATCTAGGATTGAGTAGGTTTTTCATATGGAATAAAAATTTTTCAAACATTTTTCACAAATATTCACTGTCTCATTAAGACTCATCGATACTTCCTTTCATTTTATTAGAGTATGTGAGTGTGTCTCTGCTTCAGTCTCACATTGCATTCATTCGTTAATGTTTCTCTAACGATTAGGAAGTTTTATGTAACTAAGTTATCTCTTTATTACATTACCATCCATTTACCTGGCTACAAGTACTATCAGTTCAACCACTATACTATTGTCAAGGTTACCGATTTATACAATATATACATGTCCAAAATATCCAAACAGACAACCAACAGAGAAAGTAAATCTTTCAGCTTCATCCTCTAGCTGTCCGTATTTACCTTCTTGCCCTTTGAGTTACCAGCCTCTACTGTAATTTCTTTATAGAAAAAGAGTGAGATTCAAAAGAATCTCAGTAGTAACAAGTAGTCAATCATATAGATATAAAATCACAGAGCATGTTACACAGTCATCATATAAAAGAATCATCACAACAGCAATCGGTTCAACATGTAGTTCTCAAACCATCGTAGTACTAGGTATATCACAAGGCTCAGAGTGTTACCCGTGCAATTGGCCCCAGCATTCACTCGTGCATCACAAACAAATTCAATGGCCTGAGTGTAAACCCGTGCAATAGGTCCCGGGCGACAACCCCGCATAAACAAAATGTGCCAGACAATTCATGATGAAACTACACACATACAATGTATCTTATAATATATGAAAGACAAAGTTACTACCTGATAGCTTCTCTTGAGCAATATCCTGTTAGAGCAAGCTTTTCACCCAAGAGGGGGGGTGAATTGGATGATAAAAAATATAAATAGATACTTAAATTAAATTATAAAACTTTAAAGCACAGTTATAAGAAGGAAGAGATATCACCGAAGTTCACACAGGGGTTTATACTGGTTCGGTCTCAACCACTTGACGTACATCCAGTCCTCAGAAATTCTTCTGAGCTTTTCACTATATCTTCCAAGATTCAATGGGTTCTTGGTACCACAGTACAACAGCAAGTTCCTCTCTTTGGACACTCGCTCCCCCTTACACAAGGTAATCTCAAATCCCAACTTAAGATTCCTTAACCTTAAGTTATCACTGTCGAAAATAAAGTGTGTATGACTGACTAATCTCTCTCACAGAGTATATAGATGAAAACTGAAGTACAGATGAAGAGTTGATAAGAGACGAAGTACTTATGAATGTATTGTATGCAGTGTGTTCAAGCGTTGTTCATCATCGTCTTATTTTTCGAATGGCTGGACATATATATCAGAGGATTTGAAGACCGTTGTAAATTTTTTTGTTGATTCATAGTGCTTCTGACAGATGCAACAGTATTTGTTTTCTGTTATTTATGAATTTCGCTGCCCCCCACGATTAGTTGCCATTCGAGTGGTGTGTTCAGTTGCTTGTCATGTGAGTGGTAGTAGAGTACACCTATAATACACTCAGGAAAATGACCGTTAGAAAATATTTGAATATCATCAGAGTGAGAGTGATTTCTGAAAATCAAGAAACCATCGGAAGTGATCTTGCTTTCACTGGAGATGGATTTCAGCAATTGAATAATTTTAATGAAATAATATGCCACATGATTTTGACAATAATCTGGAATAACTAGCAATGATAATTACTATCAAAATCTAACTAACAAAATCTGTTGATTTACGTGGAAGTGATTGCTAATGAATCACAGTGTCTGTCTGAGAGTGGTACTGAGAAAATGAAGCATCACTGGAGTGAATTTGATGTCACTGGAAGTGATTTGAAAAACCTTAAAATCTTCTACAAGTGATAACAGACTCACTGGAAGTGAACATGAGTTTTCATATATCACTCGAGTGAATTTGGCATCACTGGAAGTGATTTTGTAAACTGTGATTTCTTCTTATAGTGATTTTCAATCCACTGGAAGTGATTTGGCTAAAATAGTATATCACTCGAGTGATTCAAGATCACTGGAAGTGATTTTGCAAACAGTAAAATATTCTTGCAGTGATTTTTATTTCACTGGAAGTGATTTAGAAAATTTCAGGCATCACTCGAGTGATCTGGTAATCACTGGAAGTGATTTTCAAAATAGTGATTTTTTTCTTCTGGTGTTTTCAGATCCACTAGAAGTGATTCAGCAGAAATCACGTATCACTCGAGTGATTCAGGATCACTAGAAGTGAAATCTGGAACAGTGAATTTTTCTTGCAGTGATTTTTCATTCACTGGAAGTGATCTGATGCATCACTCAAGTGATTTCACATATCACTCGAGTGATCTAGTATTTTACATATCACTTAAGTGATTTTTAATGACCACTCGAGTGATCTTGATAATTACTCGAGTGATTACATAAATCACTCGAGTGATCTTGCTCAGATCACTTTTATCACTTCCTTTGCTGCTGTATGTGTTTTAATCAAATCCAAGGACTTCCAAAACATGATTTGTTATCATCAAAACATGAAATCCAACATATCCAATTATTTCACTAAGCTCGGCAGGTCTTAAACTTTGAACAGCTATTGGGTCCTATAAATGGAATTTATGGACGACAAGTTATTATTTCATCCAATACTTGTATAATCCAAATACTCAAGTCGGTTGTCATTAAGGTTATAATACTAACCTAAAATCAAAGTCAAAATGGTCCAACTATCCCAAGTTGGTTAGTTTTACCCTTCAAGTTCATTACAATTACATAATACCATTGCATCTTTTATTTTCACACATTTGAGTAAATCTGCCAAAATTTTCTTCAATCTTTGAAAATTCATAACTAATTATAATCATATAAAATTTGGATGATTCCAATGGCTATGTGACCCTTAATTAGTATAGTTTTAGGGAAAAGTATAACCATTACACTTCTGGAAGAAAATCAATACAGTATTTTACTTCATTGTCACCTGCTCCAGAATCTGACAGATTTACCTGGCCCAAATTTACAAATTCATAATTAATTCTACAAAACTCCAAATGATTTGGTTCCAGGTTTTTTTCAAAGATATTCAAGTCCTAGTGTAAATAAAAATATTATAGAGTACTAATTATAATAATCCAATTCCATAAAATTCGTCAAACCCAATCTGCCACATATTTCATTCCAGAATCAACCTTAAAGTTTGAAAATTCATATTTCTCAATCCACTGGTCCAATTGTGTCATATTACCCATCAAAGTAAACCTCAAGATGTCTAATTTCATCATGTAAAATTTCATAAGCTTTGGATAAGGTTTGGTTACTGAAAAACGCATTGTAACAAATCTGCTCCAGAAAAACAAGTCTAACAGCAGGGTCATCAACTTTCAAAAATTCCCTAATTTTGTATAATTATCCAAAAATTACAAGCACATGCTTTTCCACATAATTTTTCATGTAGAACTCAATGGAATGATCAAAAGCATCAAAATCATAAAGCTTCAGCCCCAAAACCCACTAGCAAGAAATAATCCATTTTCAGCAAAATTATCAAAACAGAATTTTGTTGAACAAGTTAGTCCAATATCATCATAAATCATCATTTAACCATAAATACATGATTAAACCATGATTAATCCTTTAAAATTCCTTCTATATGAAAATGAATAGTACCCCAACCTTCATGAAGACTCATCCAAACAACAAACCAATATGTTCAAAATGAAGCTTACGCTTACCTCTACACGTTTCCACAATCGGTTCGGAAATTCTGCAGTGCTTCATCCAGTGAGACAGCACCAAACACCTCCAAATGAAAATCCAAAACTGTAGAAATGAAGCTTAGGATGAGTAGAAGAAGGTTTGTGAAGGAAATTTTAGGAGAAAACACCGATTTGGTAGTGTTTCGATGGATTGAACTCAAGAATATTCACTATTCATGTTTTCTCTTTCCTCTAACTATTTCTCAACGTTTTTTTTATTTCTTACTCTCTTTGCTGATGATAAATGAAAATAATGGAGTTTTAAGAGTCATAAAGGTGTTCCAACATGTGTCAGAACCTTATGGTGCCATATATTCGGTGATTTAGCCAAACGGTGACACGTGTCCTTTCTTTTAATCAAATGGGTCTTGAGCTGTCCTAATGGTCAGGGAATGTGAGAGCCTGATGATTTTTCCCTAGCTCCTGAGTTCGGTGTTCGAGAAAGTTAGTTGGGTAACCAAACCAGAGACCGGTGGATTTCCCCAGCTCGGGGCAACGTGGCACCCTCCGGTGATAACAACTCAAAAGATAAAGTAACTTTGTCAAAAAGAAGAAACAAGTGTCATGATCTTATTCGACCAACACATTAAAGTCAAAAGTACCTTTTCTCTTCTTCCTTAAGATGACGCCATGTGTCCCTTATGTGGGACCCATCCCTATCTCTTCCCTCCACCTAACCGTCCACTTTATCAGGGAAAGGAAAGCAGGGAATTTTCCCCGGGTTCACCTACGAGGTGTCCTCCTTCGTGGTCCCTACATAAAGTAAGATTATTTCATTTAATTATTACTTTATGACAACCAATAAAATCTTGCTAAGTGAAACGGTACAAATGCGGTGAATACGTGGCCTATTTTGGATTCTTCGTTAAAAATAGAGTGAGAGGGAGCACTTCCATGCAATTCTGAGGCCTGTTGAGAAGTTTAACGCTTGAAAGCGTAAGTCGGATATAAAATAAGTCACTCATATTTTGTTAGCCAAAACTGATGAACTTTGCAGTTCATTGACTAATTTTATAAGTAGTAATCGAAAATGGACTGAGAAAGAGGACATTCACTCTATTTCAACGCCTGTGGAGCGTTGTACCTCATGAAATCGAAAACCAACCAAAATACTTCTAGTATTTTACACGTGAAAAGGGACAAATGTAGTTAATCTGTGGCCTATTTTATATTCCTCATTAAAAATGGACGGAATGAGGAGTTACATGCAATTCTGAGGCTTGTTAAGCAATTTAACTCTTAAAAGCGTAAGTCGGATCTAAAATGAGTTACTAGTATTTTGTTAGCCAAAACCGACGAACTTTGCAATTCACTGACCCACTCTATGTGTCCTAATCGAGAATAGACTAAGAAAGTGGACATTCACTCTATTTTAACTCCTGTAGAGCGTTTTACCTCATGATATCGAAAACTGGCCGAAATACGAGCTTCTAGTATTTTGGACGTGAAAAGGGACAAATGTGGTGAATCTGTTTGCAATTCATTGACCCATACTATGATTTCTAATTGAAAATGGACTAAGATAGAATTTTCACTATATTTCAAGGCGTGTGATATGTTTTACATTATGAAATCGATAACAGACCGAAATACGAGCTTCTAGTATTTTGTACGTGAAAAGGCAAAAATATGGTGGATCCATGGCCTATTTTGGAGTCCTCGCTAAAAATGGAATGAGAAGGAGGAGTTTCACACAATTATGAGGCCTCTGTTGAGCAGCTTAACTCTTGAAAGAGTAAGCTTGATCTAAAATGAGTTTCTCGTATATAGTTAGCTAATACAGACCAACTTTGCAACTCATTGACCTATTCTATGAGTCCTAATTGAAATTAAAATAGACTACAAAAGAGGACTTTCAATCAATTTTAAGGCCTGTGGAGTATTTTACCTCATGAAATCGATAACAGGCTGAAAAACGAGCTTATAGTATTTTAGGATTGAAACGGTACAAATGTGGCGAATCCGAGGCCTATTTTGGATTCATCTTTAAGAATGGAGCAAGGGGGATGACTTCCATGCAATTCTCAGGCTGGTTGAGTTGTTTAACTCTTAAAGGTGTAAGACGAATCTAAAAAGATTTTCTAGTATTTTGTTAGCCAAAACCGACTAACTTTGTAATTCATTGACCCATTCTATTAGTCCTAATTGAAAATGGACTGAGGAAGAGTATTTTCACTATAGATTAAGGCCTGTGGAGCTTTTTACCTCGTGAAATTGAAAACCGGTCAAAATATGAGATTCTAGTATTTTGGGTGTGAAAAGGGACAAATGTCGTAAATCCGTTTGCAATTCATTGACCCATACTATGAGTCCTAATTGAAAATAGACCTAGGAAGAGTATTTTCACTCTATTTTAAGGCATGTGGATTGTCTTTGTAATACCTTATTTCCAATAGCCTTAGATGAGTTTAAATGAGTAGTGAAATCGTTCGTGATACCAAGATTCGAGCCTGGGATTACTCAATTCTTGAAAATGTTCACTACTCCTCAATCTTAACTCAGGAGTTGAACCTAGGGTTGAGACCGTTTTTTAGAGGTAAACAAAAACTTTTCAACATTTCTACAACTTTCACCACATCATCAAAACTTACTGGCTCATAATTTAATTATATCTGAGTATATGCGAGCGTCTTACCTTTAATTTAACTAGAGCTCCTCTCTGCTCAACTTCATGTGTTTATTTACATACATACAATGTATAGCCACATACAGCAATCAAATCCCTAATTCGATTACAACAGAGTGCCTTGCTCTGTCAATCTTCCATTCTTCCCCGCAATACCCCTTTGCGTATTTCCCCACATTCTTCACCTGTCTAAATGGTTGGTTTGGGGAGAGTGAGATTCGAAGGAATCTCAGTAGTAAACAATACCACTATGTATGTAAGATATATAGTTAATGCATGACATGCTTGCCATTCATAAAATCATACCAATAATGACATCTACATGCTCAATGTTATACATATTCACGGCCATCATATAAACATCACATAGCTTCAATCAACATACATGTTCAACATAATTAGGCAAATCAGTCACATAAACATAATGCATAAACAAACATATCATATACATGCAGGCAAGGTAAAGTTCACTACCTCTTAGATTTTTTGTCCTTCTCTTCTTGTCCTTTAATCTTCCAACGTCACTTTATGGCCCTTGATAAGTAATGACATCATTAGGGCCTTGAAAAGTAAATGCCCAATGGGTCACATTAGTCCTAAAGGCTTACTTTCACCCTTTGGAGTTCATACCAATTACATTTGTGCCATTAAGTCTTAAATTTACATAAGACATAAAGTTGACCGATTTTTCACTTAAATTTAAAAATTAACCATTAATTCTAGGGAACTCTAAATTGAGTGGTTTTAAATTATATAGAAAGGTATTTCAGTATAATTTCAAATAAAAGAGTCAATTTTGGCCAACACAATCACAAAATTCCCATAATTTCGGAAAACATCACTGTCATAGATTTGTTTCCAGAAAACAAGGCCAAATTTCAAAAATTCATATCTCCCAACATACTTGTCTAAAAATTACAAACTACTTATCAAATTAAAGCTCTATGTCTCTACTTTAATTCTAGAATTTTTCAGAATTTTTGGACAAATTTTGACTTCTCAAATATCATGCACAAGAACACTGTTCTAGAGAGGGCAGATTATCAACATGAATCCCCGAACTTCATAAATTTCCAAATTCATATACAAGCATCCAAAAATCATGAACACTTGCATACCTACAAAATTTTTCCTTCTAAAGCCAATGGAAGTATAAAAACCATCAAATGGAACTCCTCTTCCATAACAACACAGCACAGAAAAATCAAAGTTCTCAGGAAGAGTTTGTTGGTTTCTTGTTTTCTTTGGCTTAATCTCTTCCTTTCTACTTCTAATCAAAGGATTAGCTATTTAGTCATCCGTTGGACATCATTTAGAAATTAAAAAATCCTTTAAAAATATCCATTAATAGTACCCAACCTTCCCATAACTCATCCAAACAACAAACCAATCGGTTAAAAAGGAAGCTTACGCTTACCTCTACCTGTTTCCACAAACGGTTTGAAATTCCGGCAATACTCTGGCCACTGAGACGTCACCAACCACCTCTAAAACAGAATCCAAAACCATAGAAATGAAGATCGTGATAAGTAGAAGAAGATTCGTGAAGGGTACTTTGAGAGAAGACGCCGACTTGGCAGTGTTTCGGCGGCTTGAAGTTTCTCTCTCCTCTCTTCTCCATTTTTGTTTAGCTAACTCTCTCTCTCTCTCTCTCTTTCTGGCTGAATCACGCAGGAAAAATGAAGAAGAAGATGGAGAATTATTCATTAAATGGGTATTAAAGTTGCTTGCCACGTGTTAGCTTCTCATTGGCCCAAAATTCCAATTTTCGCATATAATGCTTGATTTGGAAGAATTTTCTTTAAAATTTGAAAATTCATATCTAATTGTACAAATATCCAATTAGAGTGATTCCAAAGGCTATGTGACCCTAATTGAGTCTTTTTATAATTAAAAATATAAAATTTAGCCAATTAGAAGTTTACTCTTTCTAAAATTTAGCCACGGATTCACCACATTTGTCCCTTTTCACATCCAAAATGGTAGGAGCTTGTATTTCAGCCGGTTTCTTAATCCATGAGGTAAAACGCACTACTGGCCTTCAAATGGAGTCAAAATCCTCTTTCTCAGTTCATTTTCGATTAGGACTCATAATATGGCTCGACGATTTGCAAAGTTCGTCCGGTTTGCCAAAGAAAAGCTAGAAGCACGTCATAGATATGGCTTGCGCTTCCAATAGTGAAAAATGACTCATAGCTGGGTGGAAATCCTCCTTCTGGCACCATTTTTCACTAGGACTCAGAAATACACCACGAATTCGCCACATTTGTCCCTTTTCACACCCAAAATGCTAGAAGCTCATATTTCAGCCGTTTTTTAATTTCATGAGGTAAAACCCTCTACAAGCCTTGACATAGAGTTAAAATCCGCTTTCTCAGTCCATTTACAATTAGGACTCATAGTATGGCTCAACAAATTGCAAAGTTTGTCCGGTTTTCCTAAGAAAGTGCTAGAAGCTTGTTTTAGATAATGCTTACGAACTCAAGATTTAATCTGATCAGTAGGTCTCATAATTACGTGGAAGTCCTCAATCTCGCTCCATTTTGAAAGAGGACTCCAAAATAGGCCACGGATTCGCCACATTTGTCCCTTTTCACATCCAAAATGGTAGGAGCTAGTACTTCAGCCGGTTTCTTATTTCATGAGGTAAAACGAGCTACTAGCCTTCAAATAGAGTCAAAATCCCCTTTCTCAGTTCATTTTCGATTAGGACTCCTAATATGGCTCGATGATTTGCAAAGTTCGTCCCGTTTGCCAAAGAAAAGCTAGAAGCTCGTCTTAGATATGGCTTGGGCTTTCAATAGTGAAACATGACTCATAGTTGGGTGGAACTCCTCCTTCTGGCAACCTTTTTCACTAGGACTCAGAAATACACCATGAATTTGCCACATTTGTCCCTTTTCACACCCAAAATGCTAGAAGCTCGTATTTCAGCCGTTTTTTTAATTTCATGATGTAAAACCCTCTACAAGCCTTGACATAGAGTTAAAATCCCCTTTCTTAATCCATTTACAATTAGGACTCATAGTATGGCTCGACGAATTGCAAAGTTCGTTCGGTTTGCCTAAGAAAGTGCTAGAAGCTTGTTTTAGATAATGCTTATGAACTCAAGATTTAATCTGATCAGTAGGCCTCAGAATTACGTGGAAGTCCTCCTTCTCGTATTTCAATCGATTTCTGATTTAATGAGGTAAAAAGTTATACAGGCATTGATATAGAGTAAAAATCCCCATTCTCAGTCCATTTACAATCATGACTCATAGTATGGCTCGACGAATTGCAAAGTTTGTCCGGTTTTCCTAAGAAAGTGCTAGAAGCTTGTTTTAGATATTGCTTACGAACGCAAGAGTTAATATGATCAATAGGCTTGAGAATTACGTGGAAGTCCTCCTTCTCGCTCCAATTTTTAAGAGGACTCCAAAATAGGCCACGGATTCGCCACATTTGTCCCTTTTCACATCCAAAATGGTAGGAGCTAGAATTTCAGCCGGTTTCTTATTTCATGTAGTGAAATGCCCTACTGGCCTTCAAATAGAATCAAATCCTCTTTCTCAGTCCATTTTTTATTAGGACTCATAATATGCCTCGACGAATTGCAAAGTTTGTCCGGTTTGCCTATGAAAGTGCTAGAAGCTTTGATGCGATCCAGAATCAACAAGTTGTCTCTTCAGATTCAAGTGATGACTCTTCAACTTTAAACTATCATTTTCAAATTCTAGCTGGTCCAATCATAAGAGCACAAGCTAAAATATTTAAGGAACCATTGATTGGGCTGATTCAAGAGGCTAATGTAAATCAGATGGCAATTGGATCAATAATTGTGGATAAAGATGTTGAAAACGTCATTAATTTCTATGGGCTTCAGATGGAGATACTAATCAAGTTTTAGGCTTGGAGACTTCAAAACAAAGAGCTTGGACCTAGTACTATACATGGGAGGACTCATTTGGACCTAAATAAGCACATGTTGGGCCTTGAATACTGATTATATTTTGTGACTTTTATTTATGCGAAAATTATTAGATATTGGGCCTATTTGACTTTTGGGTTTCCTAATTAATTAATTAATTATATTAGGTTAGTTTCTATTTTCTAGAATGCATTTAATGTAATTAGGGTTTCTGAATATTTCTCTTTAAATACCTTGTAAACCTTCATTTTGAGGCAGATTAAAGACTTTGAGACTTGATTATTGAATGAAAGGTTGCACTTTTCTGTACCTCGTTTCTTGGGAGTCGATTTCTCTCTAGGGTTCTTCTTAGAACTAACAGACTTATCAAGGCTTGATCAACCTTGTGGCGTCTTCCAACACTTCGGGTCCTTGTTCTTTCGCGCTCAAGGGTTTAAGTGGATCGTTGATATGCATTTAGCGTTCTTGGGGTGCGTATATTCAGATTGGTTGTGGGTTCGTGGGGTCTTCCCTTGTGGGTTCGCACCATCTTGTTAACCTCAGGAATGAAGCGCCACAACACGAGGACTTCCCAGGGGCTCACTCATCCTGAGACTACCCTCAGTTGAGCATGCTTAACTGTGAAGCGCTAACCATCGTGCTAAAAGCTTAAGCTGGTAGCAGAGGCGCACCCCTATTCCTTTAACCCAGTACAGACACGGGCCCCTGTCTCCAACGACTGTGGGTGCCACCAGATCCTGAACTCGATCCACACCCCCTCCCAGACCCGGGACGTATCATTCCCTCCCTCTTTTAAGGAGGTTCGTCCTCGAACCTTTCGATGGAAGCGGGATTCGAACCCGTGCTGGCTCTGATACCAAACCTCAGGAACAAAGCGCCACAACATGAGGACTTCCTAGGGGTCACCCATCCTGAGACTACCCTCGGCTGAGCACGCTTAACTGGGAAGCGCTAACCATCGTGCTAAAAGCTTAAGCTGGTAGCAGAGGCGCACCCCTATTCCTTTAACCCAGTACAGACACGGGCCCCTGTCTCCAATGAATGTGGGTGCCACCAGACCCCAAACTCGATCCACACCCCCTCCCAGACCCGGGACGTATCATTCCCTCCCTCTTAAAGGAGGTTCGTCCTCGAACCTTTCGATGGAAGTAGGAGTCGAACCCGTGCTGACTTTGATACCAAGATGGTGAGAACCCACAAGGGAAGACCCCACGAACCCACAACCAATCTGAATATACGCACCCCAAGAACGCTAAACGCAGATCGACGATCCACTTGAACCCTTGAGCACGAAAGAACAAGGACCCGAAGTGTTGGAAGACGCCACAAGGTTGATCAAGCCTTGATAAGTCTGTTAGTTCTAAGAAGAACCCTAGAGAGAATCCACTCCCAAGAAACAAGGTGCAGAAAAGTGCAACCTTTCATTCAATAATCAAGTCTCAAAGTCTCTGATCTCCTCAAAATGAAGGTTTATAAGGAATTTAAAAAGAAATATTCAGAAACCCTAATTACATTAAATGCATTCTAGAAAATAGAAACTAACCTAATATAATTAATTAATTAATTAAGAAACCCAAAAGTCAAATAGGCCCAATATCTAATAATTTTCGCATAAATAAAAGTCAGAAAATATAATCAGCATTCAAGGGCCAACATGTGCTTATTTAGGCCCAAATGAGTCCTCCCATGTATAGTACTAGGTCCAAACTCTTTGTTTTAAAGTCTCCAAGCCCAAAACTTGATTAGTATCTCCATCTGCAGCCCATATGAAATTAATGACGTTTTCAATGTCTTTATCCACAATTGTTGATCCAATTGCCATCTGATTTGCATTAGCCTCTTTTATCAGCCCAATCAATGCTTCCTTAAATATTTTAGCTTGTGCTCTTGTGACTGGACTGGCTGGAATTTGAAAATGATAGTTTGAAGTTGAAGAGTCATCACTTGAATATGAAGAGACAACTTGTTGATTCTGGATCACATCATTCCAATAAGTGGAGTGGCCTTTGTCGTAGAATTGGGTTTGTCTACTTTTTCCCCCATTTAAACCAATTTAGGGTCTACAACATTGACGACATGGATGATTGATCCACCTTGTAATGTATACATGTCATAAATTTCCACTGTGGACAATGATAGTATGGTTTCTGTCCGGGTTGATTTGATTTGCCCTGTTTTTAATACTTTTGGGGCATTTTTGGCCTATTGATAACTTTCAGGTGTCCCATGCCCTTCAGTTAATACTTTCGAGGTATTTAAGACCCTTAACCCTTTAGTGTATGCCACACCCCACGAGTTCTATAAGGGAAACCCACGGTCCGATTGTGTGGAATGTGGTCTTCAATCGGTCCACACCTCCTAATTGGTGAGCTTACTTAGCTACCAATGATATGGGTATAACTTCACCCACACATGACAAAATTAAAGAGATTTGTTTAAGCTGTGTTTGGTTTGAGGTTTTATTAGAGTAGGGGAAGGTTGGAGATTAAAAATAGGTATTTGGTTGAAAGTAGGGGAGGTTAGGGGAGGAAGGATTTTTTGTCTTTTAGTGGCCATCTTTCCTCCCTTACAAAACCTCCAGATTTGAGGTTTTTTCTAGAGGAGAGAATATTTGTGTTAAACTGTGACTAAATTGCCTATGGAAAATTTTCAAAATTCCGAAACTACCCTCACCTGTGAAAACCCTTTTACCCTCCGCCATTCCATTTTCTTCGTCCATTTCTCCCTCTCGAAATCCTTTTTCCCTCGTCTCCTTCGTGCGTTTGGTAGTTGAGCATCATCTCCGACCGGTCCTTCAGCCGCTACCACCACCGCCATCGCCATCGGCACCTACTTCTACAGCCACCATCGGTTGCTCGTCGAAGGTCGGGCTCGTCCATTTATCCTGTAGATCCCGTCGTCTACTTCGAGATTCTACTCCTTTAAGTAAGATTACCTTGCTTGACCTGAAAATTGACTACTGGCGTACTGGCTTGAGTTATGGGTATTACCGTGAGGTTCTGATTTTTCTTCCTTTTCCCCTATTGTCAAGTATGAGAATCGTATGTTAGCTCACTGTGTTTTTTCCAAAACCGTATTTTTCTGATTCAACCATATGTTAGCTCACTGATTTTTCTACAGAACCGTGAGGTTATGATTTTTCTGCATTTTCCCCTATTGTCAAGTATGAGAATCGTATGTTAGCTCACTGTGTTTTTTGCAGAATCGTATTTTTCTGATTCAACCATATGTTAGCTCACTGATTTTTCTGCAGAACCGTGAGGTTCTGATTTTTCTGCTTGAAAATTTTGATAGTCGTACCACAAAGAAAATGAATGAGACATTCTCACTATCAGAGACTACCAAAAACTCAATATGGCTGGAAAAGGTCTCGGCCAAGTGGTCATAACACACATACCTGGTAGGAAGTGGATAGAACAAGCATTTTATTTGGTGATGGACAAGATATACTTAGTTCTACGAAAAAAAACAAGCGAGCTCTGAAGACTCTAGTGATGAGGCTGATACTGAAAATTTAAGTCGAATTCATAGTGAAGCTACTGCTTCTTCTTCGGCATCCTTTATTTCAAATCATCACCCTCTGTTACTTCCCTAAAAAGTTCCTTGGTAACATATTCCTTTTTTTAGTTGAGATGCAAGGTACCCTTTCATTATTTTCTGTTCCTTCCTTGATAAATGAAACTTGAGTTTTTATTTTCCTGATATATTTGTGTGTGAAAAATGGTAAGCTGATTCCCTGATGTAGGTCTTAGGCATAAATATTGTGAAGAGTGACTCAAGAACATTTGCTGTTTATTCCATATCTATTACAGATGTAAATAATAATAGTTGGTCAATTAAAAGAAGGTGATAATCCATGTGTTTTTAATACTAATTTTTCTTGTACTCTCAAGGCATGGATAACTGAGTTTTATTTTTAATTCCCAAGGTTTCGCCATTTTGAGGAGCTACATAGGTGCTTGAAAGAGTTTCTTGAATATGATCTTCATTTTCCTCCAAAGCATTTTTTGTCAATCGGCTTAGATGTGCCTATCATTTGAGAGCGATGTATATTGCTGGACAGATATTTAAAGGTTAGTAGAATTTTTTATCAGGCATGATAATACAGATTTTGTATAAACTTCAAATATGTTAAATGACATTTGGAACAAATTCCCTCTATTTTCTCCTTTAAGCGTCCATTATTTCTTAGACAATCAAATGCTGGTCTCTATTTTCCTTGTTTATTGGTATATTCTCATTCTCAACTAATTCATTCCTTTTATTAAATAAGAATGAATTCATTGGCTTCAACACTGTCTTAGAAATGAAATATCAATGTATTAGTTCCACTACTGTATATGCAAGTGAGTGCATCTCTGTTTTAAGATATTGCTTCCGTTGCATGTATTGTATAGTATGTTTTTGTGTTTGCTAATGATGCACTTCTGTGTGCTTTCGATACTTTTTGTTGATTTATGTTTGTTTTGCTTTAGAACCTTATGCAGCTTCAAACAGTTTCAGGATTAATTGAAGTATGGGACTTTCTCAGTGTTGATTCGCAGGTCCAATTTCTTGTCCCACATATCAACTTTGTGTTGCCTGATGGTTTTGTTTTTCTTGGATTATCTCTTATATATATCAATTTATTGGTCTTGTTGAAGTAATTGACAGTTGGAAGCAATTTCAGATAACCATCTCATATGTCGACGAGGATCGTCCATACGAAGAGAGACAAGTTTCCCTTGCAGATTATGGTTTCAAATGCAGGTGTCCAAAGTGTGTTGAAGAACAACCATAGTATCAAAATTTAATGGAAATATTACAATCACAAACTGTAACATTGTTTTTCAGACTGCTGTTCTTTATATACACAAGATCTTGATTATAAATGGATAGAGAATAGAAGTTAAAATCAAAGGAAGCATGTGCTATTTCTAATATTCGTTTTATACTAGATCTTGTAGATGTTATTCTTTTTTCTTTTCTTTCCTATAAATTATCGCCTTCGATCAACTTATAGGCCTATATATGAACCAGAATTTATAAATCGACAAGTAACACATGAACTAGCATTACATTTTTAACATATCATTGAACCAATTTCCTTAGTGGTTTCAACTATGCCGAAATGAAGAATGATGTGGACTACTAAAGATTATAATAAGTGTGTGAAACAAGTGTATATAATTGTTAGAATAATTATTTTACACATAATAATTTTATAAATAATAATTATTAATAAATATATTATAAAAGAAGAAGAAAAATATATGTAAGGGTATTTTTATCCATTTATAATTAACTCTCTTTATTTCCTCTTTTGAATCAAATAAAAAATTAAACCTCTCCTCCTTTTTTATTAAACTAAACAAAATTATAACTTTCCTTATCATAACTTAAATAAATCTTATCTAATCAAACCAAATGTTAGAGGTTCGGTTAAGATTCAGTTAGATTGATGTGAGGGTTCTCATTCGGGTGGGGTGGGGTGGGGTGGGGTGGGGTGGGGGGGGGCATTGAGTCCCCACACATGGGGAGTACATCTTTGGTCTTTCACAGTCTCACTCAGTCTTCCATCATCTCATCATCCTTCCGACACGGTCCGCTTCTGATTAAGTTCAGTGCTAAGCCGTCTCTGTCTTCCCCCGTTCTGATTTTCGACCACGGTTAACCTATACTCGTCAATGGGAAATTGCAGCGGTGTAGCCTCTGGACATGGACAACCGGGCACCGACGCCCCCCTTTCCGGCCGCCCTCCTCAGCAACGCAACAATGGCATCACTGTCCTCCCACCTGATTCCAACCCCTCTCGTCCTCCACCACCATCTAAACCAGTTCTCTCTTCTTCCGTCGGACGCGTCCTTGGCCGACCCATGGAGGACGTGCATTCTACCTATATCTTTGGCCGCGAACTCGGCCGTGGTCAATTTGGTGTCACCTACCTAGTCACCCACAAAGTCACCGAAGAACGATTCGCCTGCAAATCCATCGCTACCCGCAAACTGATTAATCGCGACGATTTGGAGGACATTCGCCGCGAGGTACAGATCATGCACCACCTCACTGGTAATCGCAACATTGTGGAGCTTAAGGGAGCTTACGAGGATCGCCACTCAGTTAATTTAATCATGGAGCTTTGCGCTGGCGGGGAGCTGTTTGATAGGATCATAGCCAAGGGGCACTACTCGGAGCGAGCTGCAGCAGACTTATGTCGGCAGATCTTGACCGTTGTGCATGATTGTCACACCATGGGAGTTATACATAGAGATTTGAAGCCTGAGAATTTCTTATTTCTTGGTAAGGAGGAGAGTTCACCTCTCAAGGCTACTGATTTCGGCCTCTCCGTATTCTTCAAGCCAGGTTGCTAATCTTGATCTTGCCTTCCATTCATTGGCTCATCCTATCCCCGCGCCCTTTCATGTAACTTCACTTTTTGTACTGATGCATTGTGTGAGGAAGGCTGTTTGTTCACTCTGTTTTAGTTGAGTGTGACAGTATGTGTATAGTTTCGCTGCATTTTAGGATATTTGTGGTGGTTCTGAATTTGGTGGTTTAATTTTGAGGACAGGAGATGTATTTAGGGATCTTGTTGGAAGTGCATATTATGTTGCTCCTGAGGTACTGCTTAGAAGCTACGGACCTGAAGCTGATATTTGGAGTGCCGGGGTTATATTATACATTCTTCTCTGCGGTGCCCCACCCTTCTGGGCAGGTGAAGCTCTTTCTTTCCCGAGCTATAAAATGAACAAAAATCTAGTTTTTATGCATATTGTATAGCTAGACGTAAATTTAGAATGTTAATTGTGGTAAGATAGTTTGCTATATTCGGACTTTTTCCTTGATTATGAGGTTCAATTTAGTGCGGAGCATTTAATTATGGAGGTTTGCATCTCTTGTACCTTTATAGGATATGATACATAGAGCAGACACAGAGATTTGTGGACATTTAATGTCTCACCTTCTTCTTATCCTCTGTATGAAGAAAATGAACAGGGCATTTTCAATTCAATTCTTTGTGGGCATATTGATTTTGCGTCAGATCCTTGGCCTTCCATTTCAAGTAGTGCCAAAGGCCTCATCAACAAGATGCTTCAAGCTAACCCAAAAGAAAGGCTTTCAGCAGTTGAAGTCCTTAGTAAGTGGTTTTGCATTGTTTATCGTTTATTTGAGCTTGTCCCTATTGAGGAGTGAGCATTGTTTACCACATAAATCTCTATGTATCTTTGATTTTGGGGTATAGGATGTATATTTTTTTTGGCCAAAAGAGTCTATATTTTATTGATAACAAAAAAAAAAAAAAAGAAGAAGAAGAAGAAAAAGTACTACACACACCAATAGCCGAAGCCATACAAAAAGCTCTTAAAAAACTACTTATCATTACAACCAAGCGCACTGAAAAAACTCACCAAACAAATTACAAACCAAAACTTACTGAAAAGTAACCTGCAATTGCTCAAAAAAGGAAAAAGAAAAAGAAAAGTAACCTGCAAGAAAGAAGAAAAGAACACAACATATGATAAACAAAGCAACAAAAAACAGCAACCGAACAAGACCTGTTCCCTACTTCCACAATCCACCTGGCTTCCTAAACCAATGCCACATCTTTCATCATCACCCTTCCAACTACATTCCCATCTCCCACAGAGTGCCTAACTGCTTTAGCATCCTCTTCCATGATCTGAACCAGGGTGATGCCGTAATTAACTTTGAGAAAACAGGACATGGTAGTGCCATGTCTCATTCTTTTTAGTTTTGAAAAAAAAAAATATTTTCAAGCAACAACAGCAACTAAGTCTTATTCCATTAGGTGGGGTTAGCTATATGGATTACACAAGTCTCAACGCCATTGAGTTCGATAAAAAAGCAAATCTGTTGATAAATTGTTAACTAAGGTCTTGCCCAATAGCCTCATTGAGCGTTCTCTTTGGTCTTCCTTGACTACTTTTTACTGGGCTCCGAACAACTTGAATATTATTTTTTAAAAGAAACTAATAATGAAATATTTTCAAGCATCATATCTTTTTCTTTTTGGGTCAAACCACCTGGTGTCTGGAAGGGCCATTGGTCTCCAACTACTGGCTGAGCCATGTGTTTGTTGTCTTGCCTCGTATCTTTACACAACACCTTAAATTTCTCTATGCCTTATGTATAACTTCTGTTGCCCCTCACCACAACCTCATATATAATCTTTGTCTTGTATATTTGCTTTCTTAAAATTAGAATATTATTCATGAGTTACTTTGTGATTGATATCGTAATTTGATAGTAACTATAACCTTATCTCCCTTTCTTGGTCTTTAGGTTGTCAAGGATTCCATGTGATTGCTTTTTTACAATGTGTTGGCTAGTTATCTAGCTTGAGGAACATAATATATCATGTATATGCTTGCCTGTGCTTATCATGTCCTTTTCTTCGTTATCTTTGGTGCATCTCAAGATCATTTGGGTTGTGAATGACATTATGCTTCTTCAAATCAACCAGTGATTATAAGGTGCTCTGCACATAAACATTTCAGATCATCCTTGGATGAGAGAAGATGGAGATGCTTCTGATGAGCCGCTTGATATTGCTGTACTAAGCAGAATGAAACAATTCCAGGCAATGAACAAGCTAAAGAAAGTAGCTTTGAAGGTAAGTTATTGCTTGTCATCATTGTTGGTGTTGTGAAAATAACTATTAGGGATACAAGATTTCAGGATAATATCTTAAATTACATTAGATCAAAAGACTTGAAGTCAAAGAATAGTATATGTTGATAGAAAGGCCACAAAAAAGAAGGTAACTGAACTAGATCAAGGGTTTAAATGCTCCTTGTTCTGCTTGAATGGTTGCTGCTTTGGCTGACATAAAATTTGGCACCTCCTTTGCCATCCAGATAAAAGATGGACAATTTAACTGTCATGAAGGGCTTAATCTCATCCATTAAATCTGTACTAAAATTATGCATGACGGTTCTTCTATTTTTATTCAGGTAATTGCGGAAAATCTCTCTGAGGAAGAAATCATTGGCTTAAAGGAAATGTTCAAATCCATGGATACAGATAATAGTGGCACAATCACCTTTGATGAGTTAAAAGATGGTCTTCGCAAACTGGGTAGTAAACTGTCTGAGTCTGAAATAAGGCAGTTGATGGAAGCGGTGAGAATTCTTTTCTTTTCTTTTCTATCGCAGCATTGTGGTGCTTCCAGAATATCTGATCTCCATTAATATGTATTTGTGAAGAATGTCTGATCCGAGATTAAGATCTCACCTTATTTTTGAAGTTTTTCAGAATGGAAAGCTGTATCTTTGATCAAAATGGATATTTACAATCATTCTCATCTTTACTCTCTCTTTTCATTATCAACCTCCTCATTATGGAGAGTGGGTGGATGATCAAAGGCGCAAAAATCTCCCTAGCAGGTGTCCTAAGTTACCTAGAGCATCAGTTCGTGAATTTTGCTGCCTACAAATACAGTTCAAAGAAACATCCCTTTCCATGTAAAATAAATTCCAAGCTTCCTCAATAAGCTCACAAAAAGGATGACGGTCCACGTTACCTCTCAAAATTAGATTAAAGCCTTGGGCACTATCAGTGTTCAATTTAATATTTCTAAGACCCATATTCCGGGAGATATTCAGACCAAGGGTAATGGCTTTAGAGTAATTCTCTGAATGAATTCACTCTCTTGTATATTATTGAGAAGAAGAGAGTACAATATATAGAGGCTGTGAGCATAATCAGCTATTACAAATCAGACATAAATGACAAGATATTCCCTCCAATCCTAGGCGCAATAATAGTCAAGAAGAAAAGGAAAGATTACGGATTAAATAAGCATCAATCAAGGGATAATAGATAACCTGAAAATTAGGGCTTTGATTTCTAACAGCTTTAATTTCCATAATAGCAGGAGGAATTGTTATCACTTTATTGCATATTCCTTTTAGCCATGTTCCTTCCTTGCTCCATATAATTCCTCAACAAGCACTGTTACCATTCCCCATGACAACCATCCGCTTCAAGATTTAACAGTCTTTCTGGCTATTCCTTTTTATCTGACTTTCCTTGATCTTTCTTGTCATGCTGTTGCAGCTAAATAGTATTCTTCTGTCTTGTTGAGCTCTATAATAGCTTGCTATCCTGTTAGTAGATTCCTCTGAACCATTTGTCTTAAACAAGGCGTTGCAATGTGTAATCCAAATTTCCCAATAGATATATGCATAATGTGTGCTCCAGCGGATCTGATTTATGTCGCTACGTCTCCTTCTTTATCAAGATTCCACTTTACCCATTCTTTTATTTTACCTCTGTTAAAAGAAGTCCATAATTGAGGCTTGCTGAGCATCTTCCATCTTCTGCTTCTCTACAATCTCAAAAGAGGCGCAGCACACTTTCTTCATCATCACAGCCCCTCTGACATGGATTAATATCCAGAAGGCCTCTTATATATATGTAAGAGAAGTAGTTTGTGCTCTCTCATGTGTCGAGCGAAATTTATGTCTTGTATTTCTCGGGTACTTTCGGCTTCCATAATTTTGTCCAGCAGAACATGGTGATTTTCACCTTCATTCAAAAACAAATAAGCAGAATTTTGCATTGCAGTTACCTTCTGAGGGTGGTTTCCATTTGTTGCTTGACCTCTCTCCCTGATTTCTCATGGTTCTTGTGCGAGTAATGGTGTTCACAACATGAGTTGGTTACAGTTACAAAAAGTGATTATTTAATGTGTTTTAGATATTATGATATTTTCGAGTATCTATGTTCATAACTGTGTTTTATTTTATACTAGGGGCATCTAGTACCATTAAGTTTTCAAACGTGTTAAAGTGCATATAAACATTACAAATTGGGCAATTTTACCAAAGGTGTCGTTACTTTAGTGAATGTGGGTCCCATACAGTGAAAGTAGAGTGAGCTTGTCCACTGGTGCAGTTAATGCAACCGTGACGGGCTCATTGTACACAGACAAGAAGCTCACCATATATCAGGTAGATAAGGTGCTTCTTCCATTTGACATTGTGCTTCCTAAGGCTGCTCCGGCACCTTTGCCAGCAGTGGCAGTGAAAGCAGATTTGCCTAAATGTGAAAGCACAAATCGGGTTCTGCAAATGTAAGTGAGGTTGGTAATGATGAGGCTAATGGGGCCTATACAGTGGAATCTTTTGCACCTTCTGTGAATGCTTATGCTGGAATTGCCAGGTGTACACTGTATGGGACCGACATACACTAATGCAACGTCCGTTTGCTTCAAGTTAACGATTTTGGTAAAATTGCCCCAATTTGTAATATTTATGTATACTTTAGCACCTTTGAAAACTTATGGTGTCAGATGCCTTGACATAAAACATTATTGTTAAAATTGCACTTTCACCTTTTATTATTTAATTATTTTCAAATTTATGATATTTTTTGCATAACTCTACTTTTATGACAATCTCTCGTTTTTCTCATCTGATTATTTTCAAAAGCTACCCAAAGTAGCTTCTCAAAATAATAAGAAATCTTCTATTTTTCATACTTTGATTATTTTCAAAAGTTTAAACAAACATTGTAAAAGTTCTTAAAAACATTTGTTTTAGAAAAATGAGTTAACTTTTTTCAAAGAAAAAAGCTTAAATATACGGGCCCTAAATGACTCATAAAAAGTTTGACCTGAAACAAGAAGTATAACAGTTCATTCATGGATATAATAGCAAAATGTACATTTTGATCTGAAATTGCTGAGATATGATATGACATACTTATGCTCACTACTGACCTATTTTATTCTTAGGCCCACAACTTGTTGACATTTTTTATTATTAGTTGCTCTAAATATTTTAGTTAAATATTCTTTTGAACTTGTATTATTATAGTTGCTTGCTTCCTGCATCTAATCTCCTTTGTCCGTTGTTGAGATCTTGCATTTAAATTTACATTCATCAATTTATTTCCTGACTTGTGAATTCTTAGACATAATGCTATGTGCATCAATATGTTGTCATTGTAAAGTCACTTCAATTGCCAATGTAGCAGAGTTTTTTGGTTTGCAGGCTGATGTAGATGGAAATGGAGCCATAGATTACATTGAGTTTATATCGGCAACCATGCACATGAATAGAATGGAAAGAGAGGACCACCTATACAAGGCCTTTGAATATTTTGACAAGGATAAGAGCGGGTGATCTAACATTTTCTTTCATAACTAGCATTTTACCCAGTTTCCTCATTCTGGATTTTTTTGAATGGTGTTGGTTCTCTTTTTCCTGGCTTCTGTAACTGCAGGTATATCACAAAGGAAGAGTTGGAATTTGCCCTTAGGAAGTATAATATGGGTGATGAGAAAACTATAAAGGAGATCATTGCTGAAGTTGACTCAGACAATGTACGCTGTTTTCCCCCCTTCATTCATTGCTTACGTTTATCCTTACATACCTGGGCAATGATTGACTATAACATAGTTCTTGAAGTTGCAACAATGATATATATATAGGGTTATTTGTAACCTGTGAAGATATTTGATGTTGCCCTTTAACACTCTGTCACTTTTCCCATGACAAACATATTATCTCTTATAAATAATGACTGAAATAAATACAGAAAAGTGCTTCTGTTGAAGATAACAAATTTTCAATAATTAACAGACTAGGTGCATGAATACACTTGTGGATATTGTGAGCATGTTTTCATTGGACATTTTTTCTTGGGGCCAGTGTTTTAATTGGACACTTAAAGATTAAAATTGAGATAATAGAACTGTAAAATTAGGCACTATTCTAGCAACAGTCACTTTAAGCTGTACATGATCATTTCCCCCCCTATATTTGTGTCTATATTTGATTTCCACTTTTTTTTGGTTTACATATTCTACATTGCAATGAGCAAATTATTCTAGTTTTGAGCATAACGTGATGGTGATTGTGTCCCTTAACAACCCCATCGTTCCTGTGAAAGATTTCTCTGCAAGGCTACTAATTCTCAGTTTTTTATTACAGGATGGAAAAATTAACTACGATGAGTTCGTAGCCATGATGAGGAAAGGCAACCCGGACTTCGTAAACGACAGACGTTGCTAATAAACTCAGCTTGAATTGCCTGTATTCATGCAGATTTCAATACAGTATTAATGTTAACACTTGCACACCACAGCTTGGGGTTCTTATTCTTGGACCATTTCATTGATATCTATAAAGTGCTCACCTTCAATGGTGGCCGAGTAAAACGATGGTTGTATACAAATTTTAGAAATAGATCAGTTCTTTTTCATTTTATTTTGTAGAATTAAAAATACACGCATACAAAATTGTCAACCCGGGCTCAAAGCTGGGACCTTATCTATCTGTGGCTGGTGGTGCTCTTGTAAGGCTGGGACCTTATCTAACTGTGGCAGGTGGTGCTCTTGCTAGGACAACTGGCTGTTGATATATAGATAAGTTCTTTCCACAATTTAAAGAGCACGTAAAAGATAATCGTTTGGATTAGTTTATGGAAGTTTTATAAGTGTTTATAAATCGTGATTTATGGAATACGAGGTAGTTTTTACGGTCTACGAGGTGCTTTTATGGTCTATGAGATAAATATATGGAGGATATTTATCTCGATTTATGTAAATCGGATTTATATAAAAAGGCTGATTCATAAAAGCTGAGCCAACGTACAAAATGTCAACTATGTCTTGTAATTGCATTTTGGTTATTTCTTCACTAACCCACGGTCAATTAGGATATTACGCAAAATTACTCTCGAGATACTCCGTTTCCTAGATATCCGTTCTTTAGTTATTAGATGTATTTTGATATTTTTTTCATTTTTCGCTGTTAGATAAAAAACTGGGGTGGATATTAAAATAAAAATATATTTAACAATATGATTGTGTTACTGCGAAAACGGATATGAACAGTCATCCATCCTTTAATTAGCAAAATGATTGTGTTGCTGCTATTATCTTTAATTTGTACTACTATTTACATATTTTATGTTAAATATCTGTAAGATAATGAAACAAACTCTATTAAACTTTAGACCCTGAAAACCTTTTTGATCAACGAATTTTGACTTCCATTTTTCAGACCAATAATTTTTGACTTCAGAAATTGTATCTGGATAACTTTTCCCATGTGAATCTCTTGTATTGTGTTGGTGATCCCATTGGCACATTTGTAATTGTGATGCAATGGCCACTGGTTCGATTCTAATAGCTGGCTTTTCTCCAAGTTCAGCTCCTTCCGATTCTATAGTTCCTTTCCCTTTGCTATTACTATTGATTCAATTGTGGCTTATTTCCATATCATTTCCTCTTTACAGTTCTTAATATAAAATATATTTAAAAAGTTGATCTTAGTCTTAAATATAAAATAAAATTTTCATATTTATCAATCTTTTTCTAATTTACTCCTATTGATTCTCCCTCGATAATAATGAATGAAGATGGGGAATGAGGGAATTAAGGAAGGTGACTAAAATGTTTTAGAAAATACATATCATATTAACTAACTTAAATAGTTTTCTTTATCTAATCAAATTAGGTAAATATGTCTTATATTTAGAATTGGAGGAGTAGTAGCTTTTTTAGAAGAAAAATTAGATTGGTAACTCTGCATTGCACGGGTAGTCCTATGTATTTCAAATACCCTTTAACTTGTCAATGTGATAAAAAAAATTACTCTTTTTGATCTTAAATATAACAACTAGTTAATTTTTTTGAAGAGATTAAGGAAGCTAAATAGTTCATTTAATCATAGTATATGTTGTGTATCATTAGATATATATAAGTTTATAAGTTAAACAATTTAATTTGAAGAAAAACAATAACTATAAATACTTTAATGAAACTTATTTTAAGTCCTTAAACTCTCCAAAAAGTTAAGTATATAATGTGCATCATCTAATGTCTGAGTGTCTCATTCTTGATATTGTCTGTCAAGGGCTTCCATCATCCCTCACGGTTTTGAAACGTGCCAAGAGGGGTCTTTTGTTTCCCTCCCCAGCTAATGTGGGACATAATACTCTAATCACCTTTGGGCCCAGCATCCTCGCTGGCACATTGGCCCATATCGACCCCAGTATGGCTTTGATACCATTTTTAACATTCCAATACCTCGCTCTTGATATGTTGTGTATCATTACATTATATATCAATTTATAAGTCAAGCAAATAAGTTTGAAGAAGAGCGACAAATATAAATTATTTAATGTAACTTAATTAGTTTCCTTAACCTCTTTAAGAAATCAGTTGACTCTTATATTAAGGATTGAAGCAAGTATAATCAGAGGCCTCCATGAAATTGTAATGAAATAGTTCACATTGTTAATGGCACTAAAGGTTTTTTTTTTTTTTTTAAACATTCTCAGTTGATTCACTGGGCGGGAAAATAAGAGGTGTGTTTACTGCACATACTTCTATGGGACCACAAAAATTCTTCTACGAGCAATGCAATGTCGGTGCTTGTTGTACGATGTACTTAACATAAAAAATTGATTAACTACTCTAATTATAATAAAATACGTGAACTATTTAAATTGTCTTGCAAAAAATCTAGTAAATTAAAATTTTAAAAAATTGTTATAATGTAAAGTACAAGTCATTTTAATGTTGGCATTTTATAATTGTAGATGTAAGAAAGTAGCATATATTTGTTATAGATAACTAATTAGATTAATATTCTTAATATCTTTGGCAAATAAAATTCTTAATATCGATATATTAGTTTAATATTTATAGAATATTTATTAACATGATGGAGGAGAATGAGGTGATCAAGCTTCAAAGGAAGAGCAAGGCAGTAGAGAAGGAGCCCCAACTCAAGAATACAAGTCCAACGTCTAAAAAACCCATTACAAGGCATTAGAAACCTAATGGGTATGACTAAAGCTATGAAGGAGGCCTCAATTGTTTGATAAAATAGTTTAAAGAGTTGTAGCCCATTTATTTGGAGGTGTACTTTAATATAACTAACAAGAGCCCAATAATGGTGGTTATATCACATTGCTATAAGCCTGGCAAGATATAAGGCCTATGTTGAGTCCATATTGAAGAATTCACTTAAAATAGTATGTACCAAGCATGTGCCTAGGAAGAGGAGTATAAGTGATGTCTAAGAGCCTTAAAGAAGAATATAGAAGGCGTCCTTATGTAATACCTTATTCTCATAGCCTTAGAAGAGTGCAAATGAATAGTGAAATCATTTGTGAGACCAAGATTACTCAACTTCAGAAAACGTTCACAAATCCCCAATCTCAACTCATGAGTTAAACCTAGGGTTGGGAGGGTTTTTCACAGGGTAAAAAAACATTTCAATTATTTCCATGAGTTTCACTACATCATTAACTCTCAACGGCTCTTTGTTTCATTCTATCAGAGTATGCGAGCGATTCTCTTCTTAAACTTAATACATTCATTTACATACATGGAATGTATAGCCATATACATCAAATGTATAATTACACATAACCACCACACTCTTACATCAAATACAAATAGTAGTGTCTTGCATTATGATCTTCACTTCATCTTCAGATCTCCTCTGGTGTATATCTCCTTACACTTTTCACTTGTCTAAATGGTTGGTGGGGAGGAGTGAGATTCGAGAGAATCTTAGTAGCAAACAATACCACTATGCATGCAAGATATATTTGAATGCATGACATGCTTGTCATTTTTAAAATCATGTGAATAGGATGAATGTACATGCTCAATGATACTATATACTCATGGCCATCATATAAACATAACGACATTTCAATCAATCAAGCACGTTCAACACAACTAGCAAAGCATTCACATAAAACAATGAAAAACATATATATCAAATACATGCAGGCTAGGTAAGTTCACTACCTTTTACTTGATGTCCTCCTCATGCACCTTGATCTTATAACCATTACCTCTTTTTTGACACTTCATGACCCTAGATAAGAATGACATTATTTGAGCCAACAAGAGTGAATGCCTAATGGCTTCTTTAGCCTCAAAGGCTCACTTTCACCCTTAGAGTTCTAACTGATTACATTTAGCAATTTTCTTACTCAAATTCGCATGGTAATCAAATTACCAACCTTTTTTGCCCAAATTTTGGAAAATCATAATTAATTCTATAGAATTCCAATTGAAGTGGTTCAAAAGCCTATGTGACCCCTATTAAATCTACTTTACAGTAAAAATTATTACTCTCACAGTAACCATGCCCACAAGTCTAGATTTCATTATTACTCTCCACTGTCCCAAGACAGCTTTCAGAATCATGTCCAAATGTCAAAAATCATAAATAATTCTACAAAACTCCAATTGGACTGATTACAAAGCTTAAATAAATCTATTTCAATGTATATTTAAGGAAAAATTCCAGATTGCTTTCCAATATTACAGGGCTTAAATTCAAAAATCCACCATTAATTCTAGGAAACTCCAAATTGAGTGGTTCCAAATTCTATACAAAGATATTTCAATATAATTTTAAATAAAAATATTCAAATTTGGTCACCACACCCATAATCTTCCCATAATTTCTCCCAACAAGAATATTACAGGTTTGGTTCCAGAAACATGGTCAAACTTCAACAATTCATATCTCTTAGAATACTTGTAGAAATCCTTCATATTACCTATCATTTTTAAGCTCATTATGTCTACCTTAAGCTTGAAAATTTTCAGAATTTTTGGACAAGTTTTAGACCTTCAAACATCATGCACAACACTGACTACCATACAGGGCAGATTTAAGCAACATGCACACCTATTCTTCATAATTTCCCAAATTCATATACAAGTATCCAAAATTTATGAACACTTGCATACCTACACAATTTTACCTCCTAAATCTAATGGAAGCATCAAAATTACCAAATTCCTTCATCTTCGTCTCATCACAAACAGAAACACAATTAAGATTCTTAGAAAAAGTTCGTTGTTTCTTCGTTTTCTCTTGCCTAATCACTTCATTGCTACTCATAATCAAATGATTAGCTATTTGCACACTCATTACACATGATTAGAAGCAATTTGGGCATTAGGACCCCTTAGGGTTTCATTATCCATATTCCACAAATCATCCCAATCCAAGCCAACAACAACCACAACAAAGGCCCAAGAAGTAAGTTTTGGAAGTTTACCTTTGATTCTTCTTGTTTCTCACTCCAAAAATGTCTCAGCTCTCTCTCTCTCTCTACCTCTGATTAGCCTTGAAATCATGGTTCCAAAGAAGTAGAAGTGATTAGAAGAGGCTATAGAGGGGTTAGGGAGCAAGAATCACAAGGTACAACTTCCTTACCATGTTTTATGATAGACCCTAACACTTCCACCATCCTTCAAGTTTCAGCTCTCTCTCCTGCTCTTGTGTTCTAATTCTGTCGTGAAAATGGGCTGAAGATGATGATAATAGAATGGTTAAATGAATTAACCAACCATTTTCCACATGTCATGCTCCTATTGGCCCAAATATCAAATTTTCAAACATAATACTAAATTTGGCAGAATTTTCATTAAATTTTAAAAATTCATATCTAATTGTAATAAATCTAATTGGAGTGATTCCAAAGGCTATGCGACCCTTATTGAGTCTATTTTTAATAAAAATATAACCTTTAGCCAATTGGAAGCTCACTCTCCCCATAATTTTAATCTTTGAATGCTTGCCCCATAAAATAATTAATTTCGTTGGGCTAAATTCAAAAATTCATTTCTCTTTGTGTATAGCTCCAAATAATTTATATGACCTATCAAATTAAAGCTTGATAAGTCTACTTTCACTTTGTAAAGTTTCATAATTTTTTAAAATCATTTACCCATTGAAAAATGTCACACAATCACCACTGGCACACTGGGAATTTCACCGGTGGCAAAATCACTTTGTGTTCCATTTTACTATATTATGTGTGATTTCCAATTGCTTTGTTTTTTTATTCCCTGAGCTCTTTAGCTCACCAATATAATTCTTTTTAATGTCCAAGGATATAAATGAATTTTGGGAAATAATACTATGCCTCACTATGACGTTTACTAAACATGGGTCTAATAGCCCCTTTTAATCCAAGCTAAATCTTAAGCCTCTAGTTCCAAAATTCGGGATATTACACCTTATATATTCATTCTAATTTAATTTGGTTTTAATTAGTTTATGATACGAGGGGGCAAATGATTAGCTAGAAAACAAGTGTGAGAACATAATAAATGGGACAAATAATCATAGGTTAGACCTTAAGAGAACTTGCCTCTTACAATCCTGTCTATAAAGAGACCACAGAGATGACCAACCCTTGATACAGTTAGGCTATTCACTTAAGTATATAAGGATGCAAGTAACGCTCACACAAAAGAAACAAAATTTTCAATTTTCATTAATCAAAATCTGAATTCCAAAATAAAAACGTAGCCTTCATATATAGTCAATGTAACACCTTATTTCTGTACCCCTTTAGTTCACATACGGAAGCGTTAACATTCTTGAGTTACTATTCATTTGGTATAACTATGCTTTAGGCTTACCAAGTATTAAGAACTAATTCATTCATTTAGTTGTTCAATTCTTATTCACAATCTAATAACTTCATAATTTTCTTTCCATCCTCAAACTTGGCATGCTTATACAATTATTTACATCATAATTTACATGCAGCATATTTCCATATTGATCTTCAATTCTCCATCAAATTTTCTCTTACATCTCTTTATGCGTTCTTCTCCTGTACTCAATGTACCTATATTGTTGGGTAGGGGAGTGAGATTCGAGAGAATCTTAGTAGCAAACTTTTCTAACTATGTATATAAGATACAAGCTTGCCATTGGATCCTTCTTAGGATGTTAAGCCTAAAAGAAAGAAGACCGACTCTAATACCAAATATTAGATCCACCTATCACCCAAGAAGGGGTGAATTGGGTAAGAATAAAAATTTAAACATATAAATTAAAATTTGAATAAATAAAGAGCAGAGTTTAGAAGGATTTCACTAAAGTGAACAAGAGGATTTTATACTAGTTCGATCTAAGCTCTTGATCTACGTCCAATCCCCAGAGTCCTTCTGAGTGTTTCACTATCTCCTAAGATTCAACCAGGTTCTTGGCACCTTTACAATAGTAAGCAAGGTTCCTCCTCAGACACTCACTCCTTCTTACACGTTATAATGAAGAATACCTACTCAAGATCCTACTTATCTTGAGCTACTCTCAGCTAGATTAAATGAATTTGAATAATCTTCTATCTCTTATAGAATAGATAAATAAACACTAAGTACAGACACTGATGTAACACTTGTACACAGAAAATGCAAAGTAAAGCTTAAGCAGAATTGTTGCTTTGTTCAAGTGTGTGCTGCTTCGTGTTGATCACTTCCTCTTTTATAGTAGTAGAATTGGTGATCGTTGGAAGCTTCCATGATTTCCAAAATATATATGTTGGAGAGTTGTTGGAAGCTTTGATCACAATCGCGCGTCTTTCTCCTTTTATTGGTAGGATTTTTGCCTTTTAGTTTTCTTCGATCATTACCTTGATATGATCTATGAATTTTGCTTCATTGCCGTTGTTAGACAAATGGAATCAATCTAGATAAGGTTTAATAATGAAAAATAATATAAATCATTATTTGCAAAAATCCTTATAACGGACATAAAACAGAGATATGTGATAAATTGATTTTGTTCTTGGTAAATATATTTATCATTGTTGTCACAATGATGTAAGTCGATTTGCCTAGATCATAAATTGATTTACCACTTTTTCAAAGTTTGTCTTATCTTAACCAACTTATGTAAATTGATTTATCTATCCATAAATCAATTTACCTTGCGTTATGAAATTTGGTAAATCGATTTGAACAGTGGTAAATTGATTTACTTTGAGTTTGGAAAACATATAGCTCTCGGCCAGATTTGGTAAATCGATTTACAACATCCATAAATCGATTTACTTCACATTTGAAAACTTGACTGCTCTCGGCCATCTTTTGTAAATCGATTTACAGCATCTATAAATCGATTTACTTTATGCTTGAAAACTTGACTACTCTCGACCATCTTTTGTAAACTGATTTACATCATCTATAAATCAATTTACTTCAATTCAAGAACCTAGCTGCTTTCGTCCATCTTTTGTAAATCGATTTACAATATCTATAAATCAATTTAGTTCATATTTGAAAACTTGGCTACTCTCTTCCAGATTTGGTAAATCGATTTACAATATATATAAATCAATTTACTTCACAGTACAAAATATCTTGCTGTCATAAGTAAATCGATTTACTTAAGACATAATCGATTTGCTCCCTTTTTCAACACTTAGCCTTTTCTATAGGATTTGTCATCTGCTTGCCGAATTGATTTCATATTGAAGTAGGTTAATTATCCTATCTTCACTAGTAAATCATTTTACCCTTGATCTCAAATTCTTTATACATAATCTTAAAAGTTTTGTTATCATCAAAACATTATGGTGGGAGCTAACACACCTAGCCCCAGTGGTCAGGGGAATTCATCAAACTCTTCCCTTCCCCTGATAAAGTGGATGGCCAAGTCATAAAGAGAAAGAAAGAAGAAGAGCTTGGGTCCCACACAAGGTACACATGGTGCAACAAGAGCCACTAATCCATAAGTGACTTTTTGACTTATGTGTTGGTACTCTTATGGGGTGCTACCCAGCCCTTTATTCAAGACAACTTGTTGGTCCTGACCCCAAGACCAGGGAAAAGGAGCGCCGAGTACCCTGGATATTTAATAAATTATACAACACCTCCCAAGCTCCTCAATTTCATCCAAAGGGCAAGGAAGAGAGAGGAAAAATAGAGAAAAATCATGAGAAAAAGAAAGAGGATAGAACTTTGAGTTCTTTCCCAATTCAAGCCTGAATCGGTGTTTTTGATAGATCGAGCCTTCTCGAATCTTGTTCTACACATGGAGGGCTAAGTTTCTATGGTTTTGGATTCTTGATTAGAGGTGTTTAGTGCTATCTACAAGGAGTATATGCTACCAAAATCAAGAACTGGTTGTAGTATCGCGTAAAGGTAAGCCCAAGCTCCGATTTAAGTATAATATCCTAGAGTATTGGCTAAGATTTCATGATTTTATGGTGCTATCCTATTTTTGTTAAAAGGAGATTTTAAGGATTGAATGATCATATGAACATGAATATGAGGTTAAAGCATCTTAGAATGGAAGATAAGTGAGTTTTGTGGTTAATAGATGAAAAATCATTTTGTTCTTCCTTATGGTAAATTTTGGCTAGAACAGGGCAAGGACAAGGAATGTGATTTTGCTGTTTTTGAGGTTTCTAATGGGTTCTACTCAAAAAATTGTGTAGGAATTTGTGATCATGATTTTAGAAGAGTTAGATTGGAAACCCTAACTTTAGGAATTTAAGGATAGTGCTGTCAGATTGCATTTTCTCAGAGGCAGATTGTTTGTGGCGAGATTTTGAATAATCAAATATTATCCAATTGCCATTATATTTTACAGGCTATTAGAGGACATCCTAAGCTTTAAAATTATATATAGAATGCGTTGATTGGATGTCTAGAAAGTAAGTTATAAATTTTCACAATTTAGGCATTGAATCTATAATGAATTTTGGACCAGTAAGGTTGGTCGAGGATTTCTGGAATTTAGCTCCTCCTATAATTAGTAGTGGCTAATATTTTCCCCTTAAAATAGACTTAAAGATCTTTAAGTAGGAACTAGAACCACCTCAATTGGAATTTAGCCCCTATAATGGGCAGTGGCTAATATTTTTACTTATACTGTGGCTATAGGTGTAATGTGTAAAGCATGGAGCATGCAAATATGCAAATATGTCATTGTGTTAGCATTAATTTATGTAAGCAAGCATATCATGCATTAAGTATTTATCTTGCATGCATAGTTGGCAATGTTTGCTATTGTGATTCCCTAGAATCTTACTCTCCCCTTACCAACCATATAGGTATGTGAGTACGAAAGAGGAGTGCATGACGATATACAAGGAAGAAGTTTGATGGCGAATTGAAGAATTATATGTGATAGTTTGTCATGTATAAATTATCACATATTTTGATAAATGTATAAACATGCCGTTGGTGATGTATGTATGTATAAAAGGATGAATGAGTGCTAGTTTGCATGTTTGAGATGTTGAGAGTAGAAAGGTAAGAATACAAGTTTTAATTTGGAGGCTTAATAATTGATTCAACTAAGCCATAATAATAATGTTAGCACTCCCGATGCGTAATAACGGATATAAAATTAGGGTGTTACATTTTTATGGTATTATAGCAGAGATTCTAGAACTTGGCTAATGTTCTTTGCTGTTGTGAATAGGTATACAGATATCTTGTTAGTGAACTGTGACTAGAGTGAGTTATGGGTGATAGATGAACCCAAAGAGATAGATCTCCCCATTTATTAATCAGCCTATCAAAAGAAGGCACAGAGCTACATATAGAGGAAGAAGCGGAGAAGCAGTGATGTATACTTAAGGAAAAGGGGTATGAGCTCTAGTGACAGTAGTATTGGTGGTGTCTAGGCTTAGTATAGATTTTTCCGCTAGTAAGATTGAGACTCTAAGAGATAGATGAGGTAGCACATGATTTGGATTCTGTTAATAACTCTAGTACTTTTAATATTGAGATAAAGTATGATTTAGATCCCCACTCTATGTTATGAGAATACATAAGGGAGTTATACTAAGAAGCTGGTACTATTTATACTTCCTTGTGAGGACAATATTTAACATTTCTGGGAAGGTTGACATTCTATACTGGGATTGAGGTATGTATGAGTTACCGATACCCAGTGACATATGGGACTGTATCAACACTAATGCACTGGAACCCATCAAAACTCCACAGTTAAGTGTACTTGGGTGAGAGTAGTACTAGGATGGGTGACTGTTACGAGTGTAGGATGGTGTATTTAGAAGTGCAAGTGTACACTATCGTAATCAAGTAATATAGAAGTGAGTAGAGTATCGTTCCCACGAGGATTGATCACTAAGTACCAAAATTGGTAATTTTAATTCTATTTAGTCGGTTGATTAGTTGTGATTGAGATTGCAAGATAGAAATGATGAAATATGAATATAAGTGATATAAAGACAAATATGAGAAAAAGCCCTAGGGATTAGATTTCACTTAATAAATTCCGGATTGAATCACTTATCTATTCTAGTCCAATTTATTCCACATGATTGATAGTCGAGTTTCCCTATTTTAATTACTAGCCTCTTCCAAGGTCAAGTAATTTTATAATTAACTGCTAACCCAATATATTCCTAAATGAATTTAAGCAATCAATCATGCATTAAGATTTATGGAACTCAATTAAGACTACATAACCCATATGAATATATTCCTATTTCATATACAAATTATGGTTTTAATTATAGGATCCACACACATGTATCTCATTCCGGTCTCAACATGCATATTAAAATCATCCAAAAGGTGGCCAATCAATTGTAAGCATTAAGAGCAATAATTAAAACTCAATCATGAAGGAAAAATTAAAACTAGATTTAATAAGTTAAGATTCAATCCGTCATTAGTAAGCTACGTCACCACCCTAGGAAAAGGAAAATTTAGCTCATGATAAAATTAAAAACAAAACCAAAATATATTCCAAACATCATAAATATTGCATAAAAATTAACTACAAAAACATAAAAATACTACTACAAGATGCATGAAAATGGAAAATCTAGCCTACCACATAGGAGGTAAAACCATCCATGTAGGTGGCAACCTATACCATCCATAAAGGAGGACTACCTAGGCCTTCCATATAGGAGGTAAAACCATCCATGTAGGAGGCATGCAAGAAGTAAAAAAATGCAAGAAATAAATTCTAAAAATAACAACTCTCTCTCTAAAATAGAAACTCTCTCTCTCTCTTCCTTCCTCTTCCTTCCTCTTCATTTTAGGGTGCCAAGAAGCTCTATTTATAGGCTTCATTTTCGGGCTGCTACAGTGATTTTGCTACAGTGAACCGACCACACTGTCCGCTACAGTAACCCGCACTGCTACAGTACCCGACCACACCGTCGCTACAGTGAAACTGCTACAGTGAACAATACCGCATGAACAGTGAACAGTACCCGCATGAACAGTGTACAGTGAATAGTCCATGTGAATAGTACTTGTCCTTAAATTCCTTCTTTAATTCTTTTTAATCCGGTACTATCCATGGCTGCAAGAAAATCATTATTTATTTATTAATTACACCCAAATTGATTACATTCAGCTCAAATATAGTCTACAAAATCATCATATAAGGGAAAATGAATATGCAAATCAGTGACCCCCTGGAAAGTACCTTGGAAATTTGAAACCTTTGATTAAGGGTTTGAGTACATTGAGGTATGAAGTATGGTGATCCTTAAGGAAGCTATGAGGATATTACTTGAATATTGTGAAAGTTAAAATAGGAGCTATCAATCATGATGATTTTAGCATACCTATTGGGTATAATTAAGGAAAAATGATTTCTTGACTCAGGTGCTGTTGAGGTTCTCGATTTAGTTATGAATTTAGAAGTTGGGTGAATATTCAAAGAGTTATTACCTAGTGAATTATGACCTAGGAATCAAACTCAATAGTTGAATTGATTCTTTAGGCATTTGAAATGGCTTGAGCAGTTCGAGGTACTAGAGTGTGTAAAAGATGCGTATGAGGTTTTTTAAAGGTTTCTAGTTGCTAATCTAGTATAGGGAAAGATCTTGATCATAGAATATTCCCTAGAAAGAATGATTGAGAGTATTTCTCTGATATAACAAAGAATAGTCACGAATTATAGTCTCATGGTCAAGACATATAATAGAAGATATGCTAATGGCTAACGGATTCCTTGAAAGACGTGGGTAGATTACCACAGTAAGGGAAGTTAAATTTATGACTATGCTTGGAACTGGACTAATATTAAAAGTCCATATAGAGTGACCCTAGATGAAATGGAAGAATTAAAGAAATAGATTACAGAACTGCTAAGAGAAAGCAGGTCTTAGGTTCCCTTACTCCAATAGTTAATTTTGGGGTAAGGTTCCCCTAAGGACTTGTTCCCATTACAATGATGTTTTCATTGAGAGACAACTAACTAGAGAGGGCTACCTATGGAGGGTTCTGACTAGAGGGGCTGACTAGTCAGTGACTGAGTAAAGTGTCGAGTGAAGTGCCGTAGAGTGGAGCTACCGAGACGTTAAACCGTACAGTGGAGCTACCAGGACGTCGACTTTTGAGAATGGTGTATTGTGTAATATTCTAAATTTTATTCACCAAAAATCCTTTAATATTGGATTATACTTAAAGGAAAAAAATGATGAATTTTGGTGCACTTGAAGGAGTCAGGATATTGGAAATAGTGACTAAGTGAAATTTTGGCCAAGTAAGACTTAAACCATAATTTTTGTCTTGACAAAGGCCTAATATTGAACCCCAAAATTAAGTATGGAATAAAAAAAAATTTTGTCCAAAACACATTGAAAAATTTGGCCAAAGAGAAAGAGGAAGGAGGAAAATGGAAATTGGTTCAAAAATTCAAGAAATGTTAGGGTAAAATAGTCATTTGGCTAAATAAATTAAAAGCCAATAATTTCTCCCTTTAAATAGGCACAAAGTTGGTCAAGAAGGGAAGAGGCAAGGGGAAATAAGATTTTGCCACATATCATGCTATATGGAAGATGAATATGCCATATGGAAAAAGAAAGAATAAAAAAATGCATGACATGTGATAAAATTAGAATAAATAATAATTATTTTTAAGGAGGTGGAGGATGATATTTGTTTAAAGGCATTCCAGCCCTCTTTAGGCTAAATTTTAGCCAGAACTAAGAAAAGAAGAGAGAGAGAGAGAGAGAGAGAGAGAGTTTGGAGAAGTAAGAGCAAGAAGGAAGAGCCAAGAGATTCAAGAAGGCAAAACTAGGTAAGTAGTAGTTGAAATTGCTTGTTCTTGCCTTTAATCTCTTGTAAACCTTCTCTAACTCTTATATTCTTCTTAAAATCATGTAAAGCAAGAAGAAAATTAAGGGAAAATGAGAGAGGAAGATGACGATTTTAGTGAGAGAAAGAAGAAGAATCAAGGTAAGCTTGAAAACTTGTCACCTCTTATTAATTCATGATTGTTGTTAGTGATTTTGGTGGGTTATTGGCTTGATTTGCCTTGGATTTTTGATTTGGGATGCATGAACCCTAAGGGGACATGCTATCGAATTTGTCATTAATCATGTTTAAGAGGTGTTTAAGTGGTTAAATAAGTGATTAGAAGTGAAAAGAAGATGTTTGGTTGAATGGAAATTAAAAATCTTCCATTTTCTAAAAATTCCAGAATTTCATCTTGGATGATTTTTGGGTGTTTGAGCTTGAATTTGATGATTCCATTGTGTTTAGAATGTAAAATTGTGTAGGGTACATGTGAAAATAGAGTTTGGAGGCTTTACGATGTGAAATGACAATTTTGCCTCTAAAACCCTAATTTTGTGGTTGTGAAGGGTAGTTTTAGAAATGCAATGTGAATTTGTCAAAACTGAGGTCAAAAATGGATTCTACATACAAAATTTTGTAGGATTAGCCCATATCATAATTTTTGAAAAAGTACAATGATATCGGGTATAAAGGGAATTATACCGGATTCCCTAGGAGCATTTTGGTCATTCTGCATTTTTGAGTAAAGATAACCAACTATTTGAGTCTAGGAATAAAGCATGAATGAGTAATTTATTATGAATTTGGAATTTTAGAATTTGACATTTACCTGAGCCGGATAAAAGTTAAAGGATCAATAGTAGCTAAGCAATTGGAAAGGAGTTCAGGTAGTAACTCTATCTCTCATATTCTATGTAATTGTTTATATGCATTGTATTTCCATGTTCTGTGATATGGAATGTATATGGTAGTAATTCCTAGAGCTAGGTGTGGGAAAAACATAATTACCACCCTCAGGGAAAAGCACAAGTACTTCTAGGGCCGGCAGGTAGTAGTCTAGGTTGGCCAATGTGAAGCCTGTGGGGAATAATTCCTCGTGTGGTGTGGTAAAAGCGCTAGTACAACCCCATGGGAAAAGCACAATTACCATGAGGTTAGTGGGACCCAGCAGAGACGAGTACGGACAAAAAAGCATATGCTCCGGAACATTAAAGCAAGTAGGGGTCATACAATCATATGATCCTGAACAAAGCATGAAGTAAGGCCAGTAGGAGACAAACAGTCATTTGTACTTAAACACCAAGTAGAAAAGCAATGTGATCACTGATTGGAAAGTAGGAACTATTAGAACTGGCTGACACCTAAGAGGGGGGTGAATTGGGTATATGATAATAAAGTATGATCTTTTAAAATCTTTTCGTAGCTTATCAAATTAATATATATGGAAGTATAAAATCATATGCAGTTATGTAAATCTTATATGCTGGAAATATAAAAGCTTAGGGAAGAGAATATGCAAACTGTGATTTATCCTGGTTCAGTCCAATCCACGATGACCTATGTCTAGTCCCCAGGATCTTCTTGAGATTTCCAATCTACTATTTTCTTGTTTAACCGGGAACAAGAAAAGCCGTTACAACCCACAAGTTTAACCGGGCACTTGTGTAGCCTACTATAGAGTTACTCTCTCTCACACACTGTAGGGTTCACTCCCCCTTACGACAAGTCTTATGAGCAGAGCAATCCTGAAGATCTTTCTCTCCTGCTTACCCGTGCAAGTCTTACGAGCAGAAAATCTAACTGGCAATTCTCTCTACAGCTTCCCTCGTAAGGAATCCAACCCTCTCAAGGCCCCTCTACCTTGAGATCAATATAGAAGTATAGATGAAGTGTTTACAAACTCTCTCATAGAGTAGATAAATGCTCATTGAAGTACGATACAAATATTCACTCTCTCAAATATACATTATATACAAAACAGAGAAGAGCAGAGAGTGGTCGGAGGTGGAAGACTTAGGATATCGGCATGTGTCAGTTTTTGGTTCTTCTGTTCGCTGCTCTATTCGTCGAATGCTCTCATATATTTATAGCTGAGTTAAGATAGCCGTTGTTAAGCATCCGTCCGTTAGAGTCTATTGCTTCATTTGACCATTGCACATATTTGAATATTTGCCCATTGGTCTGTTGAGCTTTCTTCTTCCCGTTAAGCTTCTTTGTCCAATGTTTCTTTTGAAAATATAACCATACTTAAGGTAGTCATTATAAGGTGTCTGTTATGGAGTGGTATGTTTGAATCTTCAGACAAGTTTTCATGGTTTGCATCAGTTACCCGTAGTGGTTGTTCGATGCATGTGCGCTGACAGCTAGGCCATATCATTATGTCTGCCATCTTTGACTTCTTTAAGTCTTTGAACAATCTGAGTGCCAACAACCTGTTTCATACTTGGAAAAATATTAAACGATGTCTACGAATGATAACTGATATAGGTTTAATAGTTAAATGATGTATAAACGTGTTCGGATTCATCCGTGATTTTACTCTTCCTCTGCTGACTCATGAACTCGAGTACATGATTCCAAACTCGAGTGCATAGTATATTTTCATGTTCTCTAGATGGTTTTTGTCATAAACTTCCAGAGTGCACTTCCATAACTCGAGTACAAAATGTCTCAGAACTCAAGTGCTATCTGACAAACTCGAGTACATCATGTTAATTTGACTATTCAAGCTTCTCTGGAAAAAACTCACATGTCTGCACTCTCTAAACTCGAGTGCAGTGAGATGGAGAACTTGAGTGCATAAACGAGAACTTGAGTGCATAAACGAGAACTCGAGTGTATTGCTGATTTCCTCAATCCAAATCTTCTCAGGTACAAACTCGCTGGACTCAAGTGTAAGGTTCATGTAGAACTCGAGTGTAACCTTTCAAACTCGAGTGCATAAGATGTTTCCCAGTAACATGAGTCTCGGATAAAAATTCTCACACCAAAACTCGCTAAACTCGAGTGCATATGCCATTGAAAACTCGAGTGCATTGATAAGGACTCGAGTACTCCTCTTATCTTCAATACTTCAAATCATCTCGGGAATAAACTCTCACCCCAGAACTTCCACGACTCGAGTGCATATCTTCTGAGGACTCGAGTGTGTCAGTTCAAACTCGAGTGCAATGGTTAACTTCTTGTGAGAGAATGAACAATGGACTCAAAAAAAGATCCATTCATTTTTGACTTCAAATATGGAAAATGATTGATCATTAGAAAGCTCTCGTCGACTACATTCCAATGCAAAAAGAATCAACTCCAAACTTATTGTATTCTCCAAGTTATGATCCAATGAGTGTAGACAATGTACATACTTTTGATCATCAAATTTCAGAAGTTATACCACTATACCTATAACTCCAAATTTGACATATTATATATGGATGGAAATCTCTTTGAGTCTACTTTGATATGGCACCAGTTTGAACTCATTTAGACGTGTATTTTGGGAGATATGTCCAAAATACGAAAGTTGTTCTAGAATATGATGGTGATTTGAAGTTACAATTCAAACATTCATATCTGCTTCATCTAAGCTCCTTTAATGCTGGTTCTAGTTTCAAAATGATGTATTTGGAGTCTAGCTTCATATGCCACCGAGTTCATCTTAATCGAAGTTGTGGTTTGGGAGATATGATTGAATTACTGAAGCTCACCCATGTTGAACGTAAAACAAGGATGAACAGAGTCTGTTGAACTTCATTGTGAACTCGAGTTCTCATTCCCAAACTCGAGTTCTGACCCATTTTTGCAATTCTGAATAGTACCAACTCGAGTTATCCATATCAAACTCGAGTGCAAAACTTGGGAATCATCAGGAGGTCGTTTCTGCCAAGAACTCCTTGAACTCGAGTGCTACAGTGCCCAAAACTCAAGTTCTACTATTCAAACTCGAGTGCTACAGTTCCTCGCTGCTATAGTATTGGTAGCTACAGTGTCTGACCGCTACAGTGAAATGCTACAATACCACTTGAATTCCCTTATGAGCATAGAAACATCCAGTATTTCATTTGGAAGTTTGAATCTTGATATTCACACTAGTTCCTTCAAGTGCTTGTTTCTCCAATATCTTTCTTACTTTGCTTGAATAATCTATAAGATATATAACATTAAATATAGTAGTTAGTCAATGTTGGAGATTAATATATTATGCAAACTTTTTGCTCTTAATATCTTATATCTATATTTGACATCATCAAAACTAATCATATCTAACAGGAACAAACGGCCATTTTGATCCGCACAAAATTGTCATTTCATCCTGAACATTGATTGACAGACATGTGCATAACATTACTATTTGCTGCATCATATGCTGCATTGCATGTTTACCTTTTCACATTTTATATGATTGATAGCATGTTACTACTGAGATTCATTTGCATATCATCCTTTCCATAACTAAAATTAATTCAATTAGAGGAAGCGGCTCAAAAGGCAAAGCGGCATTATCGACAACTGAGGGACCAGTGCTGATCAAGAAATTTTTTGTTGCTAATTTGATAAGATTTTCTTTGTATTTATGGGATATGTATTATATTATGTACAAATCCAGTAGGGACTTCTTGTAATGAAATCAAGAATTTTCTATCAGTATAATTTGCTATTTCTATATGCCCATTAAACTGCGCGTTAATACTCGGATAAATGTCAAAATATTAAGGGGTTGAACACATTGTAATGAGGCCCAACACGGGAAAGTTTTTTTTTGAGAAAGAAGGGTTTATATGACCCAGTGTATTGCCATGGGGTGCTCCAGTGATATTGTTGAAAGAAAGACGAAAAAGAGACTAAGGAAAAACATGCTCGACGAGATAGAGAAAGTCAAGCAACTCTTGCTCTCATATCTTATGTAATGGTTCTGCATATATGTGTTTACCATCAAGTATATTCATGTTATGAATAAATAGCAGGAAGTAAGACCTATTAGGCTAGTGTGTCCTTAGACTGTAAGACCTTATGTGCATTTAGAGCTGGGTCGTAAGACTTTCTATACAATCCGAATTTGAGATTTCAGGCAGTGACTCGAGGCATGAGATTCTAGGCAGTGACCCAAGGTATGAGATTCTGAGTAGTATCTCAAAGAGGTAGTAAGACCCGTGATACAAGTTGCATAGAGAGTTACCTTGGGTGATAGCATAGGGAGTTAGTTACCTTAACTGCATGACTTGAGCCAGGTAGGCTTGAGGTAGAAGGCCCTTCAGTGCACCTTGTGTAGGGAAGAGGTCCTGGGAAGTAAGACCTGATGATCAACCAGATCATGTACTGGATAGTGACATGAGGCATGAAGTAGTAAGACTTGTAAGTATAAGATTACATAGGGAAGTGAGCCTGGGCTAGAAGACTTGAGCTGGGCTATGACCCAAGGCTGTGAGAATCGTGAGTGCATCTTGTAGGGGGCAGCGTCCCTATGAAATAAGACTTTACGTACATTTGGAAGAAGATGGGTAGAGTCCTGAGACCATAAGTCTCGATGTGCCAATGGCATAGGGGTGATTCTCTAGGCTATAAAACCTCTCAATCTACTAGGATAGTAGATGGTAGACCAGTGGGTCATGTGTATACTAAATGCTGATTACTTATTGTTAGATGGTTTGTTTTACATGCTTTGTTAACATTATATAAGTATATGAATAGCAAGAGGTAGAGACTATAATGCATTTAGAGTACCTAGTAGATTGTGTCTTGAGGTTGTAAGATCCGATATGCATTCAGCGTAGATGTGGACTGTGTGTCCTGAGGCCATAAGACCTGTTAGACCGATATGTCCTTAAGCTGACAGATTGGTTAGCATTCAGATTGTGACGAGTAGAGGCTTGAGGCGGAAACACCTAGTTTGCAAGTTTTCATAGGGTGGAGGCCATAGGTTGCCAGACGACAATAAGACCCGACATGCATCTTGTACTAGACAGAGGCTTAGGGCAGTAAGACCTGGGTGTATAGCACTGTAGTTGTTGCCAAGCGCTATGATATTAGACCAGTAAGTCCAGTGAATGTGTTCTGATGATTGCTGAATGCTATCTGGGATCTTTGTTGATGATATGACGATTTGTGTTGCACGCTACATGAGCTTGCATAGGAAAGAGATAGACTGAGTAATAAGAAGTGATTCCCTAAGGTATAGATGATTCTATATGACGTTTGAAATTTCAAGGATAAAATTTATTTTACAAGGGGAGAATTGTAATATCCCAAACTTTATTCCTATAAGCTTAACAATGAGGCTAAGTCAAGTAGACTACTAATCCTGGTTTAGCATGAGTTCCAAGAATGTATGGGAAATAGAATGCTTTTCAGGGACTCTTGTTGGAATTGATAGGCACACAGCGGAAGAATAAAAATTTAATATTGCAAAAGTTTACCAATTTAAATTGCGGATCTATCAAAGGTATTTAAATCGAGTTAGAAAGAGTTGTACCTTATTCATGTTTGTTTGAATGCTCACAATCATCAACGTATTGGGAGTTCTCAAATCTCCATGCTTGGTTGCTCCTGAAATAATTTCCCAGGCATTTACAAGTCTGCTAATTCTTTTTAAAAGAGCATCAAACTCTATGTGTAATACCTTATTCTGAATAGCCCAAGATGAGTATAAAGGAGTAGTGAAATCATTTGTGGGACTGGGATTCATACCCGAATTACCTAATCTGCTAAAAATGTTCACAAATCCCCAATCTCAACTCAGGTGTTGAACCTAGGGTTGAGAGGGTTTTTTCAGAAGAAAAAACTTTTCAAATACTTTCACTACCTCACTAAGACTTATTGGCTCTTAATATCATTATATCAGAGTTTATGAGCTTTTTTTTCCTTTAATTTTTCTAGAGCTATTCTCTATTCAACTTAACTTAATACAACTACATACATAAAATGTATAGCCACATACGACTATCATACGCTTAAATAACCTACAAAACCCGCCTTGTACTTCAATCTTCTATCCTCTTCCGTGATTCTTCATTGCATATCTCCGTGTACTCTTCACCTATCTAAATGGTTGGTTGGGGAGGGTGAGATTCAAAGGAATCTCAGTAGTACACAATACCAATATGCATGTAAGATATATAGTTAATGCATGACATGCTTGCCATTCATAAAATCATGCCAATAATGACATCTACATGCTCAATGATGCAATATACTCATGACCACCGTATAAACATAACAACATTTCAATCAATCAAGCATGTTCCACACAATTAGGCAAAGCAGTCATATAAACACAATGCACAAACATACATATCATATACATGCATGCAAGGTAAAACTCGTTACTTGTTTAACTCCGAAGTATATATGTAATAGAATGAAAAATGAATGAGATTAAAAGGTAATAATTAATTATTTCAAATGTGAAATGCCATATATGTCTGGAAATAAAAATATTTTTGAGAAATAATTTTTGTGTCATAATAATAGTAATATATAAGTATAAATTTTTTAACATGTCATTTTGAATTTTTTAGTTTAATGATGAAAAATTAGTGGATTGTATTTTTTATGTTTAAAATAGTTATAACAGGAAATCCCATTGTTGTCAATTATTCTAAACTTTAGCGTTATTGAGAATGGCTTAGGTTAAAAATGGATCATAGTTGGATGAATGCTTTGAGAACTAGTGAAGAATATGAGAATAGGGTGGAAGAGTTTATTGAATTTGCTAGAAGGAATGCTCCAACCAAAAAAGGGAAGTATTTTTGTCGTTGTGTGAACTGTTTAAACGAGAGTCGACGGGATGTTGATGATATAAGGGATCACCTACTTTGTGATGGAATAAATCTTCGATACACAAGGTGGATATGGCATGGTGAGGAAGTAACTGATTGTCCGTCGCACAAGAAGGAAGGAGTGGATGTTATAAAGCAAGATAGAATGGAGAAAATGATTCACGATGTCGAGGTTGAATCCTTCACCCAGGCACATGAATTTGACAGCCTGCAGAGTGATGCGGAGACACCATTATACTCTGGGAGTAAGTACACATGACTGACGGGAACATTGCATTTGGTGAACTTAAAGGCAACTTGTGGATGGACCGATAGTAGTTTTACATTACTATTGGAATTATTGTGTGATATGTTTCCAAAAGATAATGTACTTCCAAACCGTATGTATGAGGCAAAGAAAATCTTGTCTACGATGGGTATAGAGTACAAAAAGATACATGCTTGCCCTAATGACTGTGTATTGTACAGAAAGGAGTATGCAGGTCTTAGTGAGTGTCCTAAGTGTAAAACGTTACGATATAAAGTGAAGAAAGACGGTGGTTGTAGAGAAGGGACAACAAGTAAAAGGAAACCTTCGAAGGTGTTATGGTATCTTCCAATAATACCACAATTTAAGCATTTGTTTGCGACCGTAACAAAAGTGAAGAACTTGAGATGGCATTCTGATAAGAGAATTTATGACAGAAAATATCTTCAGCACCCGGCCGACTCTCCACAGTGGAAGAAGATAGATGAAATGTTCCCTCAATTTGGCAGCGAGCCGAGAAACTTCGGCTTGGACTTTGTACAGATGGAATAAATCCGTATGGAACTCTTACTAGTACACATAGTTCGTGGCCAGTTCTCCTTGTAATATACAACTTATCTCCCTAGTTATGTATGAAGCGCAAGTACGTTATGCTTTCTATGATGATCTCTGGACCAAAACAGCCAGGGAATGACATCGATGTGTATTTGGAAACTTTGATTGAGGACTTCAAGAAGTTGTGGGAGGAAGGTGTGAATGTGTTCGATGCTTATAAGAAAGAATCTTTCAAGTTGCGTGCAATGATTTTTACCACGATAAATGACTTCCCTGCATATGAAAATTTGTCAGGGTATAGTGTGAAGGGTTATAAAGCATGCCCAATCTGTGAAGGAGAAACACACTTTCGACAACTTAAGCATTGCAATAAAACATTGTACCTTGGCCACATGAGTTTTCTTCATCAATTCCACCCATATCGTAGGCTGAGAAAGCGTTTTGATGGCTTACCAGAACATGGAGTTGCACCAAGGGCATTAACCGAGGAGGAAGTTTATAGTCGAGTAGAACGTGTCAATGTGACCTTTAGTAAAAATCAAAGGACTACGGGTGAGAAGAACATATGGAAGAAGAGGTCAATTTTATTTGATCTTCCGTATTGGCATTGTCTTGATGTAAGACACAGTATTGATGTGATGCATGTAGAGAAAAAGGTGTGTGACAACCTTGTAAGTACGCTTTTGCAGATCCTAGGGAAGACCAAGGATGGAATGAGCGTGAGACTTGACCTTGTTGATATGGGAATAAGAGATCGGTTGCATCCACAACTAAGAGATGATGGTAGGAGGGCATATATGGAGCCAGCTGCGCATACTCTATCAAAAGCGGAGAAAAGAAGTTTGTGTGGGTGTCTACATGAAATTAAGGTCCCACATGGCTACTCTTCTAATGTTAGCAGGTGTGTGTCAATGGACGATTTGAAGTTAGTGGGAATGAAGTCCCATGACTATCACGTGTTAATACAACAATTGTTACCAGTAGCCATTAGAGGCATTAGGAAAGATGAAGTACGAACTACTATAACCAGATTGTGTGTTTTCTTTAATGCTATCTGTAACAAAGTCATCGACACTGAGAAGTTGAATGAATTAGAAAATGAGGGTTATATAATTCTGTCCCAACTAGAGATGCATTTTCCTCCACCATTTTTTGATATAATGGTGCATTTGGTAGTTCATTTAGTAAGGGAGGTAAGGCTTTGCGGTCTAGTTTACTTTGAGGTGGATGTACCCTTTTGAGCGATACATGAAGATCTTAAAAGGGTATTCTAAAAATCCTTATCGACCTGAAGCCTCAATAGTTGAGCGATATGTAGTTGAAGAGGCTATAGACTTTTGTAAAGATTATCTATCTGGTAAAAAGGAACAGTCTCGGCATGAAAATAGGAGAAGCAAGGGAACACGAGGACTTAAAGTGAAGACTGCGGATCGTGAAGAGGTGTTGCAAGCACACTTGTATATCTTGAATAATATGGAAGAAGTTCAGCCATACATAGATGAGCACAAAAAGACTTTGAAGAACTTGAATCCAAAGAAGAGTGACATGCAAATAGCTATTGAGTAAAACAAGACATTTGTTACTTGAATCCAAAGAAGAGTGACATGCAAATAGCTATTGAGCAAAACAAGACATTTGTTAAGTGGTTTGAGGAGAAGGTTTCGCATGAGATCGGTGTGTCCGAGACAATCAACTGGCTAGCTTGTGGGCCTTCATTTCAGGTTGTTACTTGGACTGGTTATGACATAAATGGGTATTCTTTCTACACAAAAGAGCAAGATGACAGAAGTACCATGCAAAATAGTGGGGTGATGGTTGAAGCTGAAGCTATGCACTTTTCCAGTTCGAAAGACAAAAACCCCATATGGGCGTCAATGGCTTATTATGGAGTTATAGAAGAAATATGGGAGATGACTTACAACAAGTTCAAAGTTGCTTTGTTCAAATGTAAGTGGGTTAGCAATGCTGCTGTGGTAATAGATCCACAATTTGGATTTGTCTCAGTCGATCTTCGAAGAGTTGGTTATAGAGATGAGCCCTTCATTCTAGCAAGCTAGGCGAAGCAAGTGTTTTATGTCACAGATCCTGCAAATAAAAATATGTCCATTGTACTTCAAAGCAAAAAACAAAAGTATGGTGATCCAACCTTCAACCTTGACGACACACCACCTTTGACAACAAATCGACCTATAGGAAGTGAGGTCGAGTTGGTAGATGATGAAGATTATTCTGCAAGAAATGATCATTGTGAAGGAATATGGGAAAGAGTATGAAGTAAGACCTTTAACTATATAAAACTATATTATGTCTTATGTGCTTTTTTCCCTTAATGTAGTTTATACAGATACCTGCAATCTACTTACCTCTCTGACAATGATTTTTTTGTGTTCAGGAATATGTCAAGTTCTAGTGACTCAGGGAGCGACAGCGAGCAGCATAATGGAAGGCAAGAAGAGCCACCCACTCCGAGAAGAACAAGGGGTGCCACGAAGATGACTGTATTGGCGAAGCGCCACTACAATGAACAGGAGAGAGTTCACATAGAGTTGGATGCCAACATGAATCCAGAGGGTCCTGAGGAAGACCACTTCATTAGTTATCTTGGTTTTTTGGGTCGAAGCAAAGTCCGAATCATCTATGATAGTTGGAGGCAAGTTCCCAAAAAGACAAAAGCCATGATATGGCAACAAATTTTGGTACATAACTTTCGATACATTTTATGTATTTAGATCTTTCTTCCTATTCAAGTTTAACTGTCTCCGGTTTTGCAGCAAACGTTCGATGTTCCTGACACCACAGACATGTACAACCACTGGATGGGAGAGGTTCGTTTGCGCTGGAAGGATTTTAAAAATAAGCTCTCCAAGAAGTACCTTAGAGGTGACAAGAGACATCTGGATCCTTGTCAGGAATATTCATATCTATATCCAGAGGACTGGAGGTTGTTTGTAGCAAAACGACAAGCTCCTGAATTTTTGGTAAATTTTCTGTCTTCAGTATGAAAATTTTTAATTTCAATATAGTTAATGCACTAATGACTTGTTTTTCCCTTTTTCCCTTAAACAGGAATTAAGTGGGGCGAACACACAGAGGCAAGAAGCAAATCAGTACCAGTATTGCATGTCTTGGGGTGGCTACAAGAAGCTGGAGCAGACGATGATGGCAGAAGAGTTGGAAAAAATGAAGGAAGCTGCGAAATCGGATCCTTCCGTTGTTGTACAAGCGCCAGCTCCTCCTCCGCGTCACAAAAAATGGAAAGCAAGGAGGATTAAGGGTGGCAAATATATAAATCTGACTATTGCTGAGGTTGCCTCGAGGATTGTAAGTAGTAATAGCATAAGTAATTAATTGTGAAATTCTTTCACATTTCTAGCATTTAATTTTTGTTCATAACGAATTGTATGCTACAGGACGAACTCGAAGAGCAAAGTAGCCAAGGTTCGTTCACTCTAAGTGGACGGATGAACATATTGGCAACGGCGATTGGGAAGGCTGAATACCCCGGCCGTGTTAGAGGGGAGCCGAGGGGAGTTGATGCGATCCAGAATCAACAAGTTGTCTCTTCATATTCAAGTGTTGACTCTTCAACTTCAAACTATCATTTTCAAATTCCATCCGGTCCAGTCACAAGAGCACAAGCTAAAATATTTAAGGAAGCATTGATTGGGCTTATTCAAGAGGCTAATGCAAATCAGATGGCAATTGGATCAACAATTGTGGATAAAGATGTTGAAAACGTCATTAATTTCTTAGGGGCTGCAGATGGAGATACTAATCAAGTTTTGGGCTTGGAGACTTCAAAACAAAGAGCTTGGACCTAGTACTATACATGGGAGGACTCATTTGGGCCTAAATAAGCACATTTTGGGCCTTGAATGCTGATTAAATTTTGTGACTTTTATTTGTGCGAAAATTATTAGATATTGGGCCTATTTGACTTTTGGGTTTCCTAATTAATTAATTAATTATATTAGGTTAGTTTTTATTTTCTAGAATGCATTTAATGTAATTAGGGTTTCTGAATATTTCTCTTTAAATACCTTGTAAACCTTCATTTTGAGGGAGATGGCAGACTTGAAACTTGATTATTGAATGAAAGGTTGCACTTTTCTGCACCTTGTTTCTTGGGAGTGGATTCTCTCTAGGGTTCTTCTTAGAACTAACAGACTTATCAAGGCTTGATCAACCTTGTGGCGTCTTCCAACACTTCGGGTCCTTGTTCTTTCGTGCTCAAGGGTTCAAGTGGATCGTCGATCTGCGTTTAGCGTTCTTGGGGTGCGTATATTCATATTGGTTGTGGGTTCGTGGGGTCTTCCCTTGTGGGTTCGCACCATCTTGGTATCAGAGCTTCGGATCTAAACTCAGGTCACATCTTTCCATTCGTTGTTTTAAATTTCGCTTAGGGTTTCGTACTTTGTTCTTGAGTCTTTTCGTCTAGGTCATCTGCGTTCATGTCTGAAAGTTTTGCTTCTTTTCGTTAACCGTCTCTTTGTCGTTTCCAATGTTTAGTAAGTCTTTTTCATAGTTCAAAATCTCTTCTTTCATATCGTTTTGGAATTAGTTCAATTCGAATTGTCATTAGTAAGTTCTAGCCATTTTAAATCAGTCGTGTTTCTGCAAATTTTCTGTGTCAATTCGTCATTTTTTTCCAGAACGTCATCAAATCTTCTTTCCTTGTTTGACCTGTTTTACTTTACGGTTTTGGTCATTTAATAGGTCATTCTCATTGTTCAGAATCTCATCTTTCCAGTCGTTTTAGTTTCATCTCAATCCAAAATTTCTACAGTACATTATAGTCTTTTGAAAATGACGCCTTTCTGGAATTTCTGGGTTCAGATTGCTTGAGATTGTTTGTGATAGATTGAGTATTCTCTTTAAATTTCAGTAAAAAAAAAAGAGAAACAAAACCAGCATCAGGAGAAAAAAAAAGAAAAAAAATTGACAAAAAAAGCAACAAAAAAAAAACAAAAAAAAAGAGAAGAAAGTTCCAATTGATATGCTGGAAGTGTTATATGCAAGCATCTATCCTAATACCTAGAATTTGACTGTACCTTTTTCACTTTGTCAATTGAACTTTTGTTTTTCCTTAAACTTCTTTTCCAATACTCACTTTGATATTCCATATTTCTAAGTGTTGGTTTGATTTCTGCAAATTGTGATTGCATTGATTAAATTGCTTAGTTCTTTTATAGAGCCTTAAGAGGAATCTAAGAGTGGAAAAAAGGCAAGAGTGACATACATCAATTTAAAAGCCAAATTTGAGAGAAACACGAGTGACACTAAACTTGTTTGAGTGAAACACGTGAGAAGAGTGGTGAGGTCCCTTTTTTTTTTTTCTAAATCTAACTTTTCAGGTACTACTAATATGCATGATGAAAAAGAAATTCATAGACATCTTCAATCCTTGTTAAAAGGAATGCAAAAGTTTAATGCTGAAAACGACCAATGGATGTCTAGTCACAACTCCAGATCAAAAAGAGAATTCCAAAGAAAGCTGCAAGAGTTGAAACAAGGCTCCATGAGTGTTAATGAATATTTTCAAGAGATGGAATTAGCCTTGATTAGAGCTGGAGTGAAAGAAACTTCAAGAGCCACTAAGGATCGTTTTGTTAATGGGCTTAATCTTGATTTAGCTTGTTTTGCAACGACCCTGACCTTCTTAGATATTGATATTTTGGTTCAGTTTGTTGCTGAGTATGAGCAAAAGATCAAGCGACAAAGGTGTTCAGAGAGTAGCTCCAATTCAAAGGAGATTGGAAGCTTGATTGTTACAGTCCCTAATGACGAGTTAGAGCCACCCAAGGAGGAAGAAGAGCCTAATATTGAAAATCAAGCTAAGCAGTGTAAAGAAGGCATTCTTGTTCCAAGTATCAATCTTGTGATTGAAGAAGTTCCTCTGAATCATGAAAAGAAAAGTGAAAATATAAGTGAGAGTGGTTGTTGTCAAACTGCTGTTGAGATAAAAATTCAGCTTGAGAGAGAAAAATACATTGAGAGCACTAAGTATTGTCAAAGTAAGGAGAGTAAAAGTGAGTTTGAAAGACAAAAAGCTATTGAGAGTATGAAGTGTTTTCAGAATAAAGAGGGTGAAGAATTGAGTGAAAAGCAAGAAGAAAAGAATTGTGAGAAAAGTGAGAGCAAGGATATTTCTTCAGTTACTAATGATCTTAATCATTATTTGCCTTGTGATTTTGATGTGTTGCAGGTGTTCTTGGATTTGATCCCTAAGAAGCCACCCGATGGATTCTTCTTATCTTCAAGAGGCATTGAATCTTCATCTCCTTCGCGTGGTAAGCTTAACAAGAGACATGCAAGCTGGCTGAAATTTATTGAGACATTCCCATATGTTGTCAAATACAAGAAAGGTGAAGATTCGAGGGCGAATCCTTTTGAGGAGAGAGGGAATGATGCGATCCAGAATCAACAAGTTGTCTCTTCATATTCAAGTGTTGACTCTTCAACTTCAAACTATCATTTTCAAATTCCATCCGGTCCAGTCACAAGAGCACAAGCTAAAATATTTAAGGAAGCATTGATTGGGCTTATTCAAGAGGCTAATGCAAATCAGATGGCAATTGGATCAACAATTGTGGATAAAGATGTTGAAAACGTCATTAATTTCTTAGGGGCTGCAGATGGAGATACTAATCAAGTTTTGGGCTTGGAGACTTCAAAACAAAGAGCTTGGACCTAGTACTATACATGGGAGGACTCATTTGGGCCTAAATAAGCACATTTTGGGCCTTGAATGCTGATTAAATTTTGTGACTTTTATTTGTGCGAAAATTATTAGATATTGGGCCTATTTGACTTTTGGGTTTCCTAATTAATTAATTAATTATATTAGGTTAGTTTTTATTTTCTAGAATGCATTTAATGTAATTAGGGTTTCTGAATATTTCTCTTTAAATACCTTGTAAACCTTCATTTTGAGGGAGATGGCAGACTTGAAACTTGATTATTGAATGAAAGGTTGCACTTTTCTGCACCTTGTTTCTTGGGAGTGGATTCTCTCTAGGGTTCTTCTTAGAACTAACAGACTTATCAAGGCTTGATCAACCTTGTGGCGTCTTCCAACACTTCGGGTCCTTGTTCTTTCGTGCTCAAGGGTTCAAGTGGATCGTCGATCTGCGTTTAGCGTTCTTGGGGTGCGTATATTCATATTGGTTGTGGGTTCGTGGGGTCTTCCCTTGTGGGTTCGCACCAGGAGTTGGCATTACGAAGTATTTTGGTAAAGCCTTGATATATTCTTCACAAGCTAAACCCAGTTAACAGTTTGTGGCTAAGCTTCGCGATCAAATCCGAGAAGAGCTCCGAGATGTGCTAATGACACAACTACGTGGTGAAATGAAATCGTGGTTTGATTTTCATCACATGGAGGCTACTAGGGTTAGAATCAAGGAATCCCTGGCCTTCCCCAGCACTAAAGGAAGTCACAACCCGCCAGACGAATCCCTTGTACAGCCTTCCCACACTCTGCAACTCGTTGCTGAGGCTTTCCACAATCCAGAACCCATTGTCCAGCCTTTCCACACTCCAAAACTTGTTGCCGCTCCTTTCCATAGTCTTGTCCAGCCTTCCCATAGTACAGAACCCTGTGGCCAGCCTTCTCACATAACAGAACCACTGGGCCATCCTTCTACCACTCCGGAGTCGGGCGAATCGTGTATCCTCTATTTGGATGACCCCATGATTCGTGTTGTAGCCGATGCTCTCATTTACACACAAGCTACCACCCACCATCATAATCAAATTCCACAGTATTTACGTAGGGTGACAGTGACATGTGTTCATGAGGGGGAAGAAGGTGCAGCCATCCCTATCCCTGACGTTGAGATTACCACGCTGGGTCAAGCAATTGGAGCTTTCATCCTTTAGCCTCAATATCTTATTGGCACGTTGGCAACCCCACCAATGGTAGGAATTATATTCATATCACTTGACATTTATTGGCATCATTGCAATATAATTGGTTTTGTTTTCTATGGTTATAGGAGGAGCAACATGCGCTGAAATGGCCCTTTCTAGCACGACTGCAACAGATTTACAAAGGTATTCTCCAAGTCAACTTCAATATGCCTCCAGGGATTGTGGGTACAGAATTGACGTATCCCTACACGATCGACAATAAAGATCTTAAGGAGTTTTTGCATTTGGAGGAGATAGATGCAGGATGGGTCACACTTACCATTTGGTTAGTTTTTCTTTTCTAAGTTCAAGATTTCATAAGTTTAATAATTCATTGGTCATTTTATTTCTATTTTAGGTCCTTCTACCACATGTTCATTGATATGGAAAGACAAAATTTATACGGATTCTTGTGTCCGGAAAATACGACATCGGATAAAAATGATGTCGCAAAAAGGACGCATTATGTGGGCTTCACAATGGCAGCGACCAAATTGCGATGTTATCTAGCACCAATTGTTCAAGGGTATGTAGTAAAATTTTTTTTTGGGATGCTTCAGTGCTAATAATTTTCTTCTAATCTAAACTTCATTTTAATCTGTGTATTGTTATAGTTACCATTGGAGCCTGTGTGTTGTTTGCCCACGCCTCAATGAAATCTATTGGTTTGATTCCTTGACAAAAAAGACCGATAAGGACACAAAATCCATCTTCAACACGTTAGTTATTTCTTTTTTATTAATTAAAGAAATGCTTGATTTAAATAAATTGTTCTAACTTAAAATTTTTTACATTTTAATGGTAGCGCGACCCAAACATATAAAATGCTTGGCGGGTCATGTGAGGGTAGAGTTGTTCGCAAGCCAAAGTGGTTCTATCCCAAAGTATGTGGTTCCAATATAATTTAAGTTATTTTATTTAGGGTTGTTTTAGAAATGATGTATGTTATTGATTTTAACCAATTGCTTTTGATTTATAGTGCCCTCAACAGCCAGGTGGTACTGAATGTGGTTATTATGTTCTACTTTACATGTATAATATCATTCAAAGTGGCTTTACAAGTGATTTTCAACAGGTAATCAAATGATAATATTTTGGGTGTATTTTAATTGAATTTCTAAACAATCCTTTAATTTCATTGATTTCGTATAATCATATTTTCTAATTTGCAGATCTTTGATAATGATGCTGCTTACTTATATGAAGACATTAATTTGATCAGAGACTTGTTGGCTGGGAAGATTCTTCAACATGTTAATTTATAGAAGTTTATCGTTTCCTGTACATTTACTTAGTAGTTGTTTATTAGTGGACAATATTTCTGTCAATACTGTAGTGCATGAATGTTTCATTAGAGGTGGATGTTGTGTTTTGTTAATTATATACTACGTGCTGTATGTTTCCTTTTTGTGTAATAAGGAGACTATGTTGCTGTTTGCTTTCAGAATGGCCAGAAACAATACAAATAGCACCGTATGGTTAAAAAAAACCTTAAGGCATCCCTTACGCTAAAAGGGACGCCTAAAGTCCCTAATTTAAAAAAAATTCTAAACGGGGACTTTAGGCGTCCCTTTTCACAAAAGGGACGCCTAAAGTCCCCGTTTAGGCGTCCCTTGTAGCAAAAGGGATGCCTAAACCCTGACCTTTACTCGTCCCTTTATAAAGGACGTCTAAAGTCCAAATTTACTACATCGCTAGCATATGCGTCACCCCATAAAAGGATGTTAAAACTCCCAAATAAGGGACGTTAAAAGTGTTTTTTCTAGTAGTGATAGTTTAATTAAAAATATTTTCCCCGGTTAGTTCGGATTGTAAGGAAACTGAGTTCCTGACTATCTAATAAGAGGAGAAAGAAAGTTTTGATGAATTATAGCTCAATACATCCGTTATCTTGATATTCTTCATAATTGAGATTTTAAGGTGACGAAGGATAGAGTTCGGATATTATGATCTGGGGGTTGAGATCTAAGTTGAAAGATAAATTAGTTTATAAACAATTCACTGAGTTTAATAAGGTGGTGGAGGAGTGTCGAATTACTGAAAGTAACTTGTTAAGCCTGTACACTGGTAGGAATTCTAATAGCAAAGGGGCATCGAGTTGTGGCAACACTTCTCAGAAGCGCAAAAACCCGAGAGGATCATCCTGAGGAAATGATAAGAAACCATATCAGCTCCGGTAACCGTAGCAACCAAAAATCCTCTAGAAATAAAACATGCTAGCATTATGGCAGGCCCCACCATTCTAGCAGGCCTTGTAGGTGAATTTTCTTTAGATGTCAATAACCGGGGCGTATTGCTATTAATTGTCCACAACAGCAGTAGAGAGCAGAAGAGCCGAGGCAGAGAGCTCAAGGTAGAGTCTTTGCCATGATGCAAGAAGAAGCCAGAAAATCTTGAGTTGATTCAAGTACGATTCTGCTCAATGGTAACTCTGTACGAGCATTGTATGACTCAATTGCTAGTCATTCATTTATTGTATATGACTGTAAGAGACAGCTAGGCCTAAGAGTACATCGATTACCATATGATCAAGTAGTGTCAACACCCATAGGTGCTCAATCTATTACTATGGAAGTCTGTTTAAATTGTGTTATAAATGTTGAGGGATGTGAATCCATGGTGGATTTGATCTGTTTGTCACTGCATTAATTAGAACTAATTCTTGGAATTGATTTAACGGCCAATAATGTCATATTGGATTGTGGAAGCAAATGGATTATTTACCCTAATTCGTATACCAGTCCAAGGTCAACTTTAATTTTCTTTTAGCAGCTGAGGATGAAAGATGTCTACATAAGGGTTTTTAGGGATATATGGTGATCTTCTCCATGCAGTCAGAAATTGGTTTGGCACTTGAGAATATCCCTATGGTGAATGAGTTCCCGAGGTATTTCTAAAAGATATCAGTGGTTTACCTCTAGAAAGGGAAGTGGAATTTGTAATTAAGACTAACCTTGGAGTGGAACCACTATCTAAGGCCCCATACAGAATGGCTCCAAATGAGATGGCCGAGCTAAAAAAAGTAGATTGAGGAATTATTAGAGTAAGGGTTTATTAGACCCAGTGTCTCGCCATGGGGAGCTCTGGTGCTTTTTGTCAAAAAGAAAGACGGAAGCCTGCATCTTTGTATTGACTATAGAGAGCTACACAAAGGTAACCATAAAGAACAAGTATCCACTCCCCAGAATTGTTGACTTGCTCAATCAGTTTTCTGGTTCATGCATATTCTTAAAGATTGATTTAAGGTCAGGGTATCATCAGCTTCAGGTAAAAATAGAAGATATACCCGAGACACATTCAGAACAAGATATGGGTATTATGAATTTCTAGTGATGCCATTTGGGCAGACCAATACACTTACAGTGTTCATGGACTACATGAATCAAAATTTTCATCAATATTTGGACTAATTTGTGGTAGTATTCATTAATGACATTCTTGTGTATTCTTGAAGCAAAGTATAGTAGCACAAGGAGCATTTGAGAACTATGTTAGGCACGCTGAAGATAAGAAACTCTATGCCAAGATGAGCAAGGTGAGTTTTGGCTTTTAGAAATTAAATTCCTAGGTCATGTAGTCTCATAGGAAAGAGTCTCAGTGGATCCTAGCAAAGTGGAAGCAGTACTGAATTGGAAAAGACTGGAGAATGTTGTTGAAATATGTAGTTTTTTGGGTCTTACCAATTATTACCGATGATTCATACAAAATTTCTCCATAATAACATTACCTTTAACCAAGTTGACATGAAAGACTCAACATCTTATGTGGGATGAAAGTCGTGAGAGGAGCTTCACAGAGCTGAAGGAGAGATTAACAACAACACCAATGCTGATAATTCTCGATCCATAGTTAACCTATGTGGTCTACAGTGATGTAAGCAAGCATGGATTGGGATGTGTTGAACGCAGCAGGGCAGAGTGGTAGCATATGCCTCCCGTCAGTTAAAGCCTTATGAACTAAATTATCCTACTCATGATCTTGAGTTAGTAGTAATTGTATTTGCATTGAAAATGAGGAGATATTATCTCTATGGTGCAACTGTAGAGCTGTACTATGACCACAAAAGTTTGAAATACTTGTATGATCAGAAAGAGTTAAACATAAGGTAGCGCAGATGGATAGAGTTGCTCAAAGATTATAACCTGAAGATTAAATACCATCTAGGGAAGGCTAATAGAGTTGTAGATGTATTAAGCCGAAAGACAGTGCAGGTGGCAGCCCTGATGATATAAGAGCAAAAACTAATTGATGATTTTAGAGATCTCAACCTATCTAATTAGATTTTGTTCAACGGTAGCAGTGTTAGTTAGGTGGAGAATGATTTGCAGATATCAATTGAGGAAGCTCAGTTGCAAGATGGACAAGCACAATATATGAGAAGTATGATTGAAAAAGAAGAAACTCAGGAATATAACGTGTCACCAAGTGGATTAGTCAGATATAGGAAATGAATATATGTTCCACCACAGGCTGAATTGAGATGACATATCCTGAAAGAGGCGTATAAAAGTAAACACACTTTACATCCAGGAGCAATTAAGATGTATCATAACCTAAAGTTCGTGTATTGGTGGCTAGAGATGAAATGGGAAGTGACGAAATTTGTAACACGTTGCCTTACATGCCAGAAGGTGAAAATTGAACATTAGCGACCATAAGAGCTACTACAAAACCCTAAGATTCCTAAGTGGAAGTGGGGAAGCATTACGATGGATCTCGTGACAAGATTACCCAAGGTTAGGAATCATGATGCTATTTAGATAATTATTGATCGATTCACTAAGACAACCTATTTCCTGCCAATTAGTATTAATTACTCTCCTAATAAGCTGGTAGAAATCTATATCAAGGAGATTATTTGGTTACATGGTACACCAAAGAACATAGTCTTTGATTGAGATCCTTAGTTTACCTCCAAGTTTTGAAAGTAATTACATGAGGCTTTGGGTACCAAACTCAGATTTATCATTGCCTATCATCCTCAGACACATGGACAGGCGGAGAGAATAATACATATACTAGAAGATATGCTGAGAGCGTGTGTATTGGATTTCAAAGGAAGTTGGGACCGATTCCTACCACTTGCATATTTTGCATATAATAACAATTATCATTCGAGCATTTTAATGGCTCTATATACTTGGTAGAGCTATTTGAGAGAAAGATGTATGGGCCGGATATAGTTGATTAGACGACAAAGCAGATTAAACTGATTAAGAAAAAATTGATAGCTGCTCAAAGCAGACAGAAAAGTTATGCTGATAAAAGGTGAAAACCTTTGGAGTTTACAATTGGAGATCATATATTTCTGAAGGTTTCACTAATTACTGGGATTGGTAGGGCATTAAAAACAAAGAAATTAAGCCCAAGGTACGTTAGTCCATTTGACATCTTATCAAGAGTTAGGCTAGTAGCGTATCAGATAGTTTACCCCCAAACTTGAGCTAATTGCACTATGTCTTCTATGTCTCCCAATTGAAGAAGTATCAACCTGATCCTAAGCACGTAATTGAGTATGAGGATATAGACATGCGAGAAGATCTCACGTTTGAGGTTTAACCTAACCAGATCATTGATCGACAAGAAAAACAACTAAGGCACAAGAGTATTTCATTCGTAAAAGTGGTCTGAAAAGGATTATCTCTTAGAGAAACTACTTGGGAGATGGAAGAAGACATGTGGAAGCGTTAGCCAGAGTTTATGAGTATGTTTGTGTAGCAAATTTCAGGGACGAAATTTTATTAACGAGGTGAAAGCTATAATATCCCAAATTTCATCACCAAAATTCCATGTATATTTATTTATATCTAATGGAATGAAATGGTGAAATTTGGTACATTTAAAGTAACTAAAATAGTGTAAATAGTAATTATATGGAATTTTTGGCCAAGAAAGACCTAAAGCCTAATTTTTTCCTTGGTAAAAGGCTAACATTGTGGCCTAAAATTAAGTATGAAAGGGCACAATTTTTGGGGAGAAGAAATTGGCAATTGTTTCAAAAATTCAAGAAAATGTAAAGGAAAAATGGTCATTTGGCTAAATAAGATAAAAATATAATAATTTTCCTTAATTATTAAGGGAAAATCGGTCAAGAGGGAGGAGCATGAGTGCAACAAACTTTACCACTTAGATGGACAAATGAAAACAAAAGAATGGCATGTAATGAAAAAGAAGCAAAAAGGGAAAAAGCACATGTAAAAATTCTAATAAAATATTAATTATTTAAGGCGGTGGAGAGAGCTCTAGAAGAACTAAACAAACCCTCCCAAAGGCCATTATTTTTGGCCAACATAAGAGAACAAGAGAGAGAGAGAGAGAGAGAGAGAGTTGAAGAAACAAAAACAAGAAAGAAGACATAAGGGTTCAAGAAGCAAAAAGGGCAAGTTGGTTGTAATTTTCACTTGTTCTTGTTTTCTAATTCATGGAAACCACTACCGAACTCTCATGGCTTCTTGAATCACCCATATAGCAAGGTTAAAGTCAAGGAAAAGAAGAGGAAGAGGGATGGTTTTTGGGAGCTAGAGAGAGAAGATTAAAGATAAGCTTAAAAACTTGTTGATTCTTGAAGATTTAAGCTTGTTTTTTATGTTACTGTTGGTTATTGGCTTGTTTTGGTTGGATTTTGTGATTTGGGATGTTCAAACCTTAAGGGGAGATGCTGTCCAAATTGATAGTAATCATGTTCAATAGGTGTTTAAGAGGTTAAACATGTGATTACAAGAGGAAAGAATGTGTTTTAAAGGATTAATCATGAAAACATATTTTTACAATTTAATTTGGGATTTTCAGCCAAAAGTTATTCATCGTGTTAGGGATGGAATTTGATGGATTTGATGATGTCATTGTGTTTAGAATGAAAAATTGTATAGTATGTAATGCCTCACTTTTATTCATCAATATTCCTTGTATGTATTTGTGACATTTAGTGGAATAAAATGGTAAATTATGTTGCATATAAAATTATAGAAACACTTCAATTGGTAGTTACATACAATTAGTTAAGCTAAGACACAAATGTGTAACGTTTGTCTACTTAAAGGCCTAATATTGTAACCCTAATTGGAGCATGAATAAGCACAATTATTGGCCCAAATATATTGCCCAATTTCTTCCATAATAAGGAGAAAGGAAGGAAGACATGATTTAATACAAAAATGAAAAAAAGAAAGGGCAAAATGGTAATTTTACCAATAATGTTTGAAGCAATAAATATTTTCCATTTTCCTTGATATTTCGTTCAAATAAAGGGAAATAATAGAGAAATAAATGCTTTGCTCAAAATGAATCAAGGAAGAATGAATTATAGCCAAGTAAAATTATTGTTGAAAAGTCAAAAAGTAATTGCCATAAAGGAGCTCTTACAAGTTGTTTATGAAGTGAATAAATGAAGATAATCCAAGAGCTATTTCTTTCTCCATTTCAAGATGGAGTTTCGGTCAAAAATTTATATGGAAAGAGAAAAGATAATGCCAATAAATGGCATGTGATAAATTGAAAAGATGATTCACAAATATAATATTATTAAGAGAAAGGAAAGAGAGATATTTTATATACTTCTTATCCCTTGTAAGAAACCATATTTCGGTCAAGATTGGAAACAAAAGAGAGAGAGAGATGAAAGGAAGGAGTAAGAGAACTCAATAAAGGCTAGGGGTTCAAGAACGCATAAACTCAAAGGTAAGTGATGAAATCCTAGTACTCTTGCCTTCCAAATCATATAATACCTCTTCTAATCCCTTCTCCTTCTTGAATACCATGGTTAGCAAGCAAAATTTCAAGAGAAGAGAGAGAGAGGAGGCTGACGCCCTAGAAAGAGAAAGTGAGGAAATCAAGAGGTAATCTCATGAGCCTTGATCCTCTTGCTAAATATGATGTTGTTGTGGTGTTGGTTGTTGATTTGGGCTTAGATATGTTGATTTTGTAAAATTTGTGAGATGAAACCCTAAGGGGTTATGCTGCCAAAATTCATTAAAACATGATTAATAACTGTTTAAATGGTTAAACATGTGATTAGAAGTGGAAAGGAATGTTGTTATGGCTTGAAAGCTTGAAAACATATTTTTCCATTTTCCTTCTATTATTTCGGCCAAATACAGAACAATAGGGAGGAGCTAGAATTTCATATTTTTAATGGTTCTATTGGATTTAGAAGGGAAAATTGTTGTGAATACATAGGTTCATAATTTTTGGATGCTTGTATATGAATTTGGAATTTTTAGAAGTTGAAAAGAGATGTTGTTTGATTGGTTTCATGGGAGCAGGTTGGTTGTAAAATGGTTTTCGCTAGTCAAACCTAGTCCAAATGTTATGAAACTTTCCAGAATTAAATTAGACATCTAGAGCTTTAATTTAATGGGTAGTTCACAATTTTTGGACTAGTAAATTAAAAGATATGATTTTAATTTGATGGGTAGATCATAATTTTTGGACTAGTAGATTAAAAGATATAATTTTTCAAAGTTAGGCCTTGTTTCTGGAATGAAATATAGAACTGGTTGTGTTTGGCACAATTCTGGGAATTATGTGGCTATGATGGCCAGGTTTGGGTATTTCTATGTGAAAGTCTACTTAAAGAGAATTACATAGAATTTGGAACCAATCAATTTGGAGTTTCCTATAATTAATGATGATTTTTTTAATTTAATTAAAAATCTGGTAGATTTGAGAACAAGAGTGAAAGTGGAAAATATAATGGCATGAAGTAATTAAGTTAAACTTCAAGGGTGGAATTAACTAAATTAGGATAGTTAGACCACTTTAACTTTTCTTTCAGCTTAGTATACTAACTTTGATGACAACCAACTTGACTAATTGGATTATACAAGCATTGGACTAAATAATAACATGTCATCCGTAAATTCTAATTATATGACCTAACAGCTTTTTAGAAGATACACTGCACGTTTTGTGTGTTCATCATGAATTGTCTGGCACATTCTAGTTATGTGAGGTGGCGCTTGGGGTCTTTTTGTACGGGTGAACACTCAGGCCAATAACATTCTGTGATGCACTAGTAAATGCCCTGGGCCTTTTTGCGTGGGTATCACTTGGGGCCTTGTGATATATCTAGCGCTATGGTGATATATGAACTGCATGTGATGTACTAAATGTTGTGATGATGATTCTGTTGTATGATGACTGCATGTCATGCTTTGTGATGTTATATCTATATGACTAGCTATCTGTTACTATTGAGGTTCTTTCGAATCTCACTCTTTTTCATATCCAATCTACAGTATAGGGAGATAACTCGAGGGGCAAGAAGGTAAATGCTGACAACAAGAGGCTCGATCGATAAATACCTTAGTTTATGTTGGTTGTCTGCTTTAAAATATTTTGCATATTTTGGGGTCTTAATGTAGGGTAAATAACTTGTAACTCTGATAATGATATAGTAGTGGATTGGTAATGCTGGTAGATTAGTAAGCGGACGGTAATTAAACTAAAAGAATAGTTTAGCTAGATTTCGCTTATGATCGCTAAACGAAACGTAACTAAGGTATGAAATGTAGGAACTAAGCAGAGAATCACTCACAAACTCTGATAAAATAAAGGAAAAGCTGATGAGACTTAGTGAAATAGTGAATGCTTGTGAAATTGGTTGGATAATTTTTATTTCACTCAAAAATTCCTTCCCATCCTAAGTTTAACTCATAAGGTAGGATTGGAATTGTGAACGTTTTACAAAATAGTTTTAGTCTGGGACTGAAATCTATTTCCATAACTGATTTCGCTACTCTTCTACACTCATCTGGGGCTATTGGGCATATAAGGTGTCACATAGGAAACATGTGAATCATGAAGTGTAAAGGCTTTATTGTGTGAAATGATAATTTTGCCCTTATACCATAAATTGGTTTCTACCAAGGGTAATATAGCCATTTGAGTGTGAATTTGTGAAAATCAAGGTCATAAATGGATTCTACACATGAAATTAAGTATGAATAGCCTAGGTCATAATTTTTAAAAAAGTACAAATATACCGGGTATAAAGGGAATTAGATTGGTTCCCTAGGGGCATTATGGTAATTTCATGATTTTGAGCTTAGATAACCAACTTATAAATCATTGAATAAGGTATGAATGAGTCAAAACTCATTTATGACCAATTTGGAAATTTTAGAATTTGATATATGTCGAGCCAGATCAGGAACTAAGGATCGATAGTAGTTAGACTTGGAAAGGTGTAAGGTAGTAACCCTTTCTCTCATATTCTATGCGATTGCTAATATACATTTTTTGCCATGTTTTATGCAATGACATGTGAATGGCAGTAATTCCTAGAGCTGGGTATGGGAAAAGCACAAGTACCACCCTGAGGGAAATGCACAAGTACCTCTTGGCCCGCAGGTACCCAGTCTAGGTAGGCCTGTGGCAAGTACGGGAAGAACAACATCTGTACTAGAATATTATAACAAATAGGGATCATAACACCATATGATCCTGAATTGAGCATGCAGTAAGGTTAGTAAGATACAAATTGTTATTTGTATCTGAACACCAAGCAGAATTGCAAAGTGATCACTGATTAGCAAGTAGGGATAAAACGATCATTTTGATCGGATAAAATCGTCTCTTGATCTTGAACATTGTTTGACAGTTATATGCACAACATAGTTATTTGCTGCATCATATATGCTACATTGGATGTTTACTTTTTGCATTTTATATGATTGATTATCTATTACTACTGAGATTCACTTGAATCTCATCCCTTTCCTTAAATAAAATTTATTTAGTAAGGAAAAGCAGCTCAAAAGATAAAGTGGACTATGGGAATTGAAAAGGCCAACCTTTGAAGAGAATTTTGTGTTAGTTATCTTGTATCTTTTATGTATTTTTTGGGTTATGTATTATACTATGAACGAATCTTATGGGGATTCTTGAAATATAATTAAGAATTTTATATCAGTATATTTATGCTATTTTTGCATGCCCATTGAACTGTGCGTTGGCACTTTATTAAATGTCTAAATTTTATAAGGTTTGACAACATTACTAGTTTTTGCCCTAAGTTTCAGCAGGCCCCGTAAAGTGGTCGCCCTACCGTTCTTGGCTGAGTGTTTACTTTGAACCAGGAGGTAGCAGGAGCGTCTCCAAATGTGATCTGAGGTATTGTTTCTCTTCAAGGGCATGATGTATATGTGTTATTTGATTCGGGTGCTTCCCATTCTGTTATCTCTGCACTACTACAAGATATAGATTCTACTACCCCAAAAGATAGCTACTCAAGTTGTTGCGTAACCCATAACAAGCATTTTTATTCATTACTCACGTTTTTGTTCTTTAGCCCTAGCCAGGTCGCATTTCTTTGCGTTGTTTGTTCTAATCATATAAAGGTATTGTAAGACCCCGCCTTACATATCTCTTATTATTGATATTAACCAGAGTAGCAATGCACAAGTCAGTGGGCAAACATGAATAGTATGAATATACTGATAATATTGATACAATATTGTTTGATTATAATATAGGATTTTCCCCCACTGGGGTGTACATAATGTTTATAGACCTTGAAATAACCAAAAAGGTCTTTAGATAATCAGCAACATTCCTTTGCGTGCATTCCTCTTCTCTGTTCTTAGTACCTTTTCAGTGTTCACCTGTCTAAATGGTTGGTTGGGAGAGGGTGAGATTCAGAGGAATCTCAGTAGTAAACAGTACCCTAATGCATGCAAGATAAGTGCTAGTGCATGATATGCTCGCCTTACATAGGCTCATGCTCACATAATGACATCTCTACATGCTCAATGTTTCATACAACATATCTATGGCCACAATATATATAAGAAGAGCTTCATTCATCAAATATGCTTCACATAACCGAGCATATTTCGAGTGTAGAATCCATTTTTTACCTCAGATTGGTCAAATTCAGGCCCAAATTATAAATTATCCTTGACAGCCCCTAACTTAGAGTTTTAAGAATAGTATGGTCATGTCACATTCTAGGGATTTTCTCACTTCGTAGTCTACATGAACCCTACACAATTTTTCCTTATAAACACAATGGAATCTTTAAAAACACCAAAATCTAGTCCAAACATAGTGAAAATAGCTGCTGGACGAAAATCACAAGAAATTGGGAAAATTGGAGTTTCTTGATTCCATTCCATTAATCACCTTCCTTTCACCTATAATCACATGTTTAATCACTTAAAAACCTTTTTAACATGATTAGTGTGAATTTGAAGAGCACCTCCCCCTGGGGTTTCATCTTTACAAATTTACAAAACTATAAAAAAACCAAGCCAAAACCAACAACAACAACAACAATAACAACAAATATCATAAGAGGATCAAGTTTATGAGATTAACTCTTGGATTCACCACTTTCTCTCTCTAAAAATGCCTTTACCCTCTCTCTCTTCTCTCTTGATTTGGTTTTCTATCCATGGATTTCAAGAAGAAAAAGAGGTTAGAGGAAGTTCTAAGGAGTTTAGAAGGCATAAGCACTTGATTTACATGCTCTTACCTTGAGTTTTTGGCTCTTGAAGACCCTAGCACCTCTTGTGTTCTTCAAATTTTCCAAACTCTCCTCTCTCTCTCTTTTAGTTGCAGCTACCCAAAAATGAAGAAGCCAAAAGTGTGATATTAGATTTATCTAATGATCTCTCTCTTCTTACTTTTTGCCTTCACAAGTACTTGCTTATGATTGGCTCTTCTTTTTTTTTTTGGCCCCTTCTTGCATTAATATAAGCCAAGTATATTGTTTCCCTTTCCTCTCTACATTTTGACGTGAATGTAGCCCTTTGGAATAGCAAAATTGGCTTCTTGAATAAGCCATTCCTCCACTTCAAACATTAGCATACAATTTTTGACTTTTCAAACTTCACATTTTTGCTTGATTTTAAACACTTCAACTTAGCATTTGGAATTCATTTATTAATTCCTTTTGCTTCTTGACCAAATTTTTCAGCAATCAAAGTGAAAAATAATGGCTTTCTGCTTTATTGGTTAAATGACCATTTTGCCCATATTTTGCCCATTTTCGTACTTAATGCAAAACTGGGCAGAATTTTCATCAAAATTTAAAAATTCATATCTAATTGTATAGATATTCAATTGTGGTGGTTATAAAGGTTATGTGACCCTTATTAAGTATATTTTTAAGAAAAAATATAAAATTTAGCCAACTGGAAGCTCATACTTTCCATAATTTTCTATATTTGGATGCTGCCATTGAAAAAAACCAATTTTACTGGGCTAACTTCAAAAATACATAACTCTTTGTGTACAACTCTAAATGACTCATATGACCTATAAAATTAAATCTTGATAAGTATAATTTTATTCTAGAAAGTTTCACAATTTTTGGACATCATTTTCCCTTTGAAAAATATCACACAAACACAACTATCACACAGGGAAATTCACTGGCAACAACAGTACTTTATGTTCCATTTAACTATACTGTGTCTGACATCTAATTTCCTTATTTTGCCACTTAATATGCTCTTTAATTCACCATTTAATTCCCCTTAATGCCACCAGAGGTGTAAAGGAATTTTAGAGAATATAACTATGCCTTACTAGGACACTTGCTAAATCGGGGCTTAGCAGTCCACTTGAGTTAGGCTTAATCTCAAGCCTCTAGTCCTAAAATTCAGGATATTACAGAAACAAAACAAGTAAGTAGGAAAAAAATAATAAAGAAAGATCACATGCCAAAAATTGTAATAAAAAAAATAATTAATTTAAGGAGGTGGAGAGAGCTCGAGCACTTCTTAAAGCTCTCTTAAAGGCCATAATTTTTGGTCAAGTTAAGCCAAAAAAGGAGAGACAAAGCTTTGGAGAAACAAGAAATAGAGAAGAGGCATAAGGATTCAAGAAGCAAAAAGGGTAAGTTTGATTGCAATTTTCACTTCTTCTTGTCTTATAATTCATGGAAACACCTCCCTAGCTCTCATGTCATCTTGAATCACTCATATAGAAAACTTAAAGTCAAGGAAAAGAAGAGTAAAGGGTGGCAGTTTTGGATTTAGAGGAAGAAGAGCAAAGGTAAGCTTAAGAACTTGTGAATTCTTGAAGATTTAAGGTTGTTATTGATGTTGTTGTTGGTTGTTAGCTTGTTTTGGTTGTATTTTGTTATTTGGCATGTTCAAAACCTAAGGGGAGATGCTGCCCTAATTAAAACTAAACATGTTCAATAAATGTTTAAAGGGTTAAACATGTGATTACAAGAGATAAGAACGTGATTTAAAGGATTAAACATGAAAACACATTTTTCTAATTTAATTTGGGATTTTTGACCATCAGCTGTTCATAGTGTTAGGGTTGGAATTTCATGTATTTGATTATTCCATTGTGCTTAGAATGAAAAATTGTGTAGGAAACATGTGAATTATGGAGTGTGAAGGCTTTAGGGTGTGAAATGACAATTTTGCCCCTAAACCCCTAAATTGGTGGCTGTCATGGGTAATCTGGTTATTGTAGTGTGAATTTGTCAAAAATAAGGTCAAAAATAGATTCTACACATGAAATTGTATAGAAATAGTCTGGGGCATGATTTTTGGAAAAGTACAAATATATATGGTATAAAGGGAATTAGACCGGATTCCCTAGGGACATTTTGGTAATTATATGATTTTGAGCTAAGATAACCAACTTATAAATTATAGAATAAGGTATGAAGGAGTAATAACTCATCTATGATTAATTTGAAAATTTTAGGATTTGACATTTGCCGAGCCGGACCTAACAAGTAAAGGGTTAACACTAGCTAGGTAGGGAAAGGTGCAAGGTAGTAACTCTATCTCTCATATACTATGTTAATGTTAATATGCATTGTTTGCCATGTTTTGTTTAATGACATTGTTATGGAAGTAATTCCTAGTTGGGTGTGGGAAAAGCATAAATACCACCCTGAGGGAAAAGCATAAGTACCTCTTGGGTGGGTAGGTGCCCAGTCTAGGTAGGCCAGTGGCAAGCACAGCCACAACAACATTTGCACCAGAATATTATAGCAGGTAGGGGTTAATACAACAATTGATCTTGAATTGAGCATGCGGTAAGGTCAATAGGATACAAGTGGCAATTTGTATCTGAATGCTACGCAATAATTGCAATGTGATCACTGATTGGCAAGTAAGGATAAATGGCTATTTTAATCAAGACGAAATCGTCTTTTAATCATAAATGTGTTTGAAAGACATGTGACCGGCATAATTATTTACTGTATCATATATGTTGCTTTGCATGTTTACTTTTCACATTTTATATGATTGATTGTTTGTTACTACTGAGATTTGATCGAATCTCATCCCTTTTGATAAATGAAATTTATTCAGCAAGGAATAGCATATCAAAAGGCAAAGAAGGGGACTTTGGCAATTGAAAGTACTGACTTTTGAAGAGAATTTTGTGTTGGTTATCTTGTACCCTATACTTATTTTTTGGGTTATGTATTGTATTTTGAACAAACCCTGTGGGGATTCCTATAACATAATCAAGAGTTTTATATCAGTATGTTATGCTATTTCTATATGTCCACTGAACTGTACGTTGGTACTTTAATAAATGTCAAAATTCTACGAGGTTTGACATGCTTCAGTGATGTTTGTCAAAAGAAAGATAGAAAAGAGAATGAAGGCAAAATAGGCTCGACAAAAAACGTCAAGTGAACTCTTACTCTAGTATCTTATGTAATGGTTCTACACGTGTATATATACCATCGAGTATATTCATATTATGAATATATGATGGGTAGTCAGACCTTTTGGGCCAATGTGTCCTTAGGCAGTTAGACTCGAAAAGCATTTAGAATTAGAAAGGCAGAAGCCTATGGTCGTAAGACCAAGAATTGCTAGGCAGTTTCCCAAAGAGGTTGTAAATCCTAAGAATTACGGGAAGTGTCCTGGAATGGCTGTAAATCTAGAATGAAAGGTTGTAAAGCTAGAATAGAGCGGCCAAAAGACTGGAAATAATGGCCGTAAGGTTGGAATAGAAGGGACTGTGTCCTGAGAATTTTCCAATGGATTGTGTGTTCTGTGAATGAATATGAATGCTTGAGAATATATGGTTTGTTTTGCATGTTTCATGATCATTACATAAGGGTAAGATTGGCTTGAGTAGCAAGAGTAGAGCCTGTAATGTATCTAGAATGAATGACCTTCTAGAATAGTTGTCTAGTTCCTGAGTATCTATGAAAATTGAATTTCAAACTGACCAATGCAGCTGCTATTTCTGTGAATTATATGAATTGAATTGTGAACATAATTTTTCAAGAATTGAATTTTTGAACATAATTTTTGACCAGTTTGTAGTGGTCATTTTTGAACTATGTTGTCTCAAAAGAAGGGATCCTTAGAGGAACCCAGAATAGTAGGAGCAGTACAGAATTGGAAGAGGCTAGAAACTGTTACAGAATTATTCAGTTTGCTGGGTCGGTAGATGAATTTAGAATTCTTCTCGAATCACTTTGCCATTGATAAAAGCTCACTTGAAAGAAAAAATTTATTAAGTAGGATGATGTCCATGAGAGGATTTCATAGAGCTATAGGAGAGGTTGAAACTCGTACCAATATTGATATTCTCGATCCTAGAATATGACTCGTGCGTGGTCTATAAAGAATGAATAAGGCAACCTGTGTGGTCTGCAGAGAATTGCGACCCGTAAGGTTTGTAGTGAAGTGACTGGTATGGTCTGCAACATAATGAGAAAGAAATAAAGGATATTGGGAAACATCCTAGGGAAGTAGGATGGAATAGTAATGTGTGCCTCTTAATAGTTGAAACCTCACAAGATGAATTACGTCACTCATTCATTTGAGCTGGTAGCGATTATGTTTTCTTTGATAACAATACTATTTTGTATAATGCGATTGTGAAAAAGTGTTGCGACCACAAGAATTTTGAACATTTGAAAAATCAGAAAAATTGAATATGAGACAACATATATGAAAAGAAAAGCTGTGATGTGATTGTTGTCGTAGATTCTTTGAATTGAAAAGTAGTGCAGTTGATAGTCATAATGGTACAGGAACAAAAACTGATAGAAGGGTTTAAAAATCTAAACTTGTAAAGTCAGATAGTACTTGCTAGCTACAGTGCTTGTCAAGAGAAAAAAAGTCTGAGAACTTGAATTGAAGAAGCTCAGACGTAGGATAGATGGGCAAGGTCTATAAGAATAGAATAGAAATAGAAATAGAATTGAATGAGAAAACCTCTAGAATTTGAGGTGTCAAAAAAGTGTAAAAGTAAATAAATGAAACCCTCGCTATAATGGTCTTTTTGAAGTATTATTAAGAGTTGGACTTGTAGTAAATTTTAAGGATGAAATTTATTGAATGGGGGGGAGAATTGTAATATCATGAATTTTAGGACTTTTGATTAGAGAATAAGCCTGAATAAAGTATACTACTAAGTTTAGTTTAGCAAGTATCCTAGGAATGCATAAGAAACAGAATGACTCTTAGGAATTGCACTTGGAATAAAGTATGAATTTCAGTGCCAATTAGTTGAGGGAAAGTACTCGATTTCTTTAGGATGTGTTAGAATGACATAGAACCTAACCCAGATCCAAAGGAAAAGGGAAATGGTGTCTAGAAATAAGTAATAAAGAGAAAAAAAAGAACTAATGGCATAAGGAATAATTTTCCATAATCAAAGGCAAAAGAGACAATTGCCACTTGATCTTGGGTTTAAAATTGGAAAAAAAATGAAGGTCTAAGATTTACTCTTGAAAAGCAAGAGTAATGATGAAGATGAAAACATAAATTAATTCCCTCCCTCATGCTATTAAAAACGTCCAAAGAGGGCAAGGAAGGAAAAAGGAGAGTGTGGTCAAAATGTCAAACTACTTTAAGGAAGATCAAAGTCAAAGATGAGCATATACATATGTAATCAATTGGTCAACATATATTTCTCCTTCTTCTCTCAATTAATTTCAGTCAAGATCCCAAAGAAAGAGAAAGAGAATCTGCAATTGAAGATATCTAGTATCATTTAACCAAGCTAAAAAGAAAAGTCAAGAAGACTACATAATTGATCAATTTGGAAGGTAGGCCCAAAAAGCAAGCTTTCAAGAAGGAATTTGTCAACATAACTCCCTTCTTTTAGGATGTTAATTTTGGTCAAGTTGGGGAAGAGAAAATGAAAGAAGTCTCAATTAAATAAACCCAACTTGAGTTAGTTAATCAAGCTACTTTCCAAGAAGGATGTACATCTTGACGCATCATCTCTTTCTTACATTTTGGATGATTTTTTGCCAAGAAAATTGAGGAGGAAAGGAATGGATATTTAAAACACTTCATTTCCTCTCTCCTTCATGAAAAATCGGCCAAGCCTCCCAAAATAGAAAAAAAAGAAGAAGGAAAGAGAAAGGAGAGCTCATGAAGTTCAAGAACAAGTTAAGATCTTCTACCTTGATTTTAACCTTGATAATCACTTTTCTATCTCAAAGTATCTTCTTAAACATTGTTCTCCTCTCTAAGTGCTTCAATTCTATGATTTTTTTTCAAGAGGAGGTGTTTTTAGTTGTCAAATAAGAGCCAAAGTTGGAGAACCAAAGAACTAGCTTGGGAAAGAGATAGAGGTGAGTTAGAGCTTCAATTTGAGCTATATATTATGTTGATTGGTTGGGTATTATAGAATTTTTTTGGTTACCCTAAAGTTTGATTGATATGGTAATTTAGGGTTCCACGTTGTTTTGATCACATATATGTGTCTTGTGATGCTTAAAGAGCATATGAGACTTGTTTGATGATTAAATTGGAAACTTAGTGATTGTTGGACTGTGTTGCCACTTCTGGTCAGAACAGGGCATGTAGAAGGAGTAGGAATTTGGTGAATTTGATATCACTAATGGATTTTACATGAAAAAATTTATAGGAATAGCCTCTAGCTATAAATTATAGGTTACTGGAATAAAACACTGAAAACTGGAATTGAACACTATGCTGCTAGTGTAGGTTTCCTATGAGGCAGTGAGAATGTGGCATGTTTTTGGAGAAACAATTGATGTCTAATGAACTTGAAATTTATCATAATGAAATTAGACATGTCAAGATTTAATTTGATATGTCATTTACATAATTTGGATCTGTGCACAAAGAGTTATGAATTATTGAATCTATACATTTAAAACTAGAATGTTTCTGTGATAGTGTGAATTTAATTGTGGTTCTGGAATCTTGTAGGTGTAACTGGCTGAGGGAGATATTTTTCCCTAAAAATAGACTTGATAAGGATCACATAGAATTTTGAACTACCTGAATTGGATATTCCTAGAAAATTATATGAATTGTCAAATTTTGTTGAAAATTCTACCAGCCTTTGGAGAACATATGAATTTAAGAAGTTAAGGGCTAAGTGTAATAAAGTTGAATTCCAAAGCTAGAGATAAGCACTTGAGGCTAGTGTAGCCACCTTGGATATTCAATTATCATGATTCTAATGATGTGATTATATATCTAGGGTCATGAGATGACAAGGAAGAGGAAATGGAAGGTTTCTTAAGCAACTCCAATGGTCGGAAGAAAAGGTACAAGAGTAGGACACAAAGACAAGAGGTTGTTAAACTTTCCTGACTTGCATGTATTTGATATATGTATGCTTGTCTATTGGTGTGTGTTATTGCTTTGATGAATTGTGTGGAATATACATCAATGATTGAAGCTCTATTTTTACTTGTGCTATGGCTATAGGTATAAGGTGTAAAATATTGAGCATGCATATGTTATTATGTTGGCATAAATTTATATAAGCAAGCATGTCATACACTAAGCATTATCTTGCATGCATAGTTAGCATTGTTTATTACTGAGATTCGTACAAATCTTACTCCTCCCTCACTAACCATATAGGTATATTAAGTATATAAGTGGAATGTACTGGAGTCGTGCTGTGGAAGATGTGATGGAAAACTGAAGAATGTAATTTGATGACTTGCTATGTAGTAATTATTGTGCTTTGTGAATGATTGTATAATCATGCATATGCATCTAAATGGATAATTTCCCTAGCACAATAATGAACTAAGAGTGAGTAGATGAATAATCTGGCTAAATAAATGAGTAGTGAATCACTCTGATTGAGTTAAATAAAGATAAGAATAGATAAGTAATAACAAAGTTACGAACCACTAGAATACGCTTCTGCAAGATTTTGAAATTGTCAGCAAAACCCACTCAATTATAGGTTCGAATCCTCTCTTAAAGTTGGGAATAAAGAGTTTTGCAAAAGAATATCTCTTGGTGGTTTGAATTCACTGCGTAAAACTTATTAGATCAATTACAGAAATAAGGCATTACACTCCTTGTAATATATAATTTACCTCCCTGGCTATGTATGAAACGCAAGTAAGTGATGCTTTTTATGATGATTTCTGGACCAAAACAACTAGGAAATGATATCATGTCTACTTGACGCCTTTGATTGAGGATTTGTGTTAGTGCAAGTGGTTCACTTAAGAAGGGGTGAATTGGGTGATCACAGAAAATTTGAATCATAAATAAAATTGACAGAATTTAAAACGGAGTAAAAAGCTAAGAGAAATATCACCAAAGTGTGCACTGAAAGTTATACTGGTTCGACCATAACCATTTTGACCTATATCTAGTCCTCAGAATTTCTTTGAGATTTTCAAAATATCTTCCAAGATTCAGTAGGTTCTTGACACCTCAGTACATAGCAAGTTCCTTCACTGACACTCACTCCCCCTTACACAACGTAATTCAATCCCTACTTAAGGTTCCACAACCTTAAGTATTGAGTGTATACTAAAAATCTCTCTCACAGAGTGAATATTCAATCACTGAAGTACAAAGTAAGTAAATAAAAGACAGATCAAGTATGACTATGTAGATTAATCATTGATAGTTAAATATTGTTCGCTGTTCTTTCCTCACTTGAATGCTTCGGTTATTATATAGAAGATATTTGAGAGCAGTTGAGAGCATTCAAATGTTTTCCCATTGCAAAATGATCATTTCTTTGACAAATGTTTCCACCATTTTTTTATTGTTGCAAATAATCTGTTAGTTGAGTAAGATTTCGAAATTGATCTGTTGCTTAACACCTATAACACAATTAGAGAAAGAAGGTTAATGTTGCAATTATTAAATGATTTTAATCTTCACTCGAGTGAATTATCACTTCACTGGAAGTGATCTGCTAATTTCCTGCATCACTCGAGTAATTTTGTAATCCAGTACTCGAGTGTTAAGCGATGTCACTTGAAGTGCTCTATCAATTTCATCATATCCCTTGAGTGCATTGAGAATTCACTGGGAGTGATCTGTCAATTTTAACATATCACTCGAGTGTATTGAGAATTCACTGGGAGTTGTCTGTCAAATTTAATACATCACTCAAGTGCATGAAGAATTCACTGAAAGTGATCTGCCAATACTAATATTCACTTGAGTGATTCAGACTATCACTCGAGTAATCTGCTATTTTTGGTAATCACTCAAGTGATTCTAAGGATTACTCAAGTGATCTGCTTATAGAGTTATATCACTCGAGTGATCAAGATCTTGATTGATCACTCGAGTGATCTACCTTATCACTTGAGTGATGTACCAATTCACTCGAGTGATCTATTTATAGATCACATTCTCACTTAGCTTACCATTGCAATGCATATTTATCAAACCATATTAATTAAGAACATATGTAAAGGCATTTTTAACAAGATTTGTTATCATCAAAATATATTATGGGATCTAACACTCTCCCCTGTCATACCTTATATCTCATAGACTCAGATGAGTGCAAAAGAGTAGTGATATGAGTTGTTATACCAGGATTCGGTCCCGGGTTAATCAACTTTAAAAAACATTTGCAAAATCCCAAACTCAATTTAGAATATGAACTTGAGTTTGAGAGGATTTTTCACAAGATAAAAAAATTTTCAATTACTTTCACAAAATTTCACTAAATCACTAAGTTTCATCGTCTCTTAGTTCCATCTTATCAAATTATACAAGCGATTCTCTGCTTAAGTCTCACATTTCATATGTTAGTTAATGTTTCATTAGCGTTCAGAAGCGTTATCTAACTATGTTATCCCATTATCAGGTTACCGTCCGTTTACTAGTCTACCGACACTACTAGTTTTGCCACTGTACTATTGGCAGGTTTATAGAGTTATATACATCATATACATTTCTATAATATCTAAAGTAGACAACCAATAGAAAATAAAATCTTTCAGCTTCGTCATCTATCTCTCCATGTTTACCTTCTTACCCTTTGAGCTGCTAGCTTGTACTGTAGATTGGTTATAGGAAAGGAGAGAGATTCAAAAGAATCTCAGTAGCAACAGACAGTCAATCATATAGATATAAGATCACAGAGCATGCCACATAGTCATCATATAAATAGAATTATGATCACAACATTCAGTGCACAACAAACAGTTCAACATATTACCATAGCGCTAGGTATAACATATCACATGGCCTCAAGTGTTACCCACACAAGAGGCCCCGGGAAACCACTCGTGCATCACAGAAATTTTCAATGGCCTGGGTGTCCGCCGGTGCAATTGGCCTCGAGCGACCACCCCGCATAATCAAAATGCTTCAGATAAATTCATGATGAAACCACAAACATACAAAGTATCTAATAACATATGAAAGAAAGAGTCACTACTTGGTCGCCTTTCCTATGGGGTATCCAACTGTTTCCCCGAGCTCAGGCAGGACTTAGATCCCGGATGCTATTAGGTCTTATAATTGGAATTTACGGACGACATGTTATTATTTCGTCCAATATTTGTATAATCCAAACACTTAAGTTGGTTGTCATTAAAGTTACTATGCTAAGTCAAAAGTAAAGTCAATGTAGTTCAACTATCCCAAGTTGATTACTTTCACCCTTAAAGTTCAAAATAATTACTTGATGCCATTACATTTTCTATTTTCATACATTAACTCAATTCTGCCAGAATTTTCACCAATTTCTGAAAATTCACACCTTAATGTACAAGTGTCCAATTGTGATGATTCTAAAGGCTATGTGACTTCTAATTAGTATAATTTTAGGGGAAAATATAGCTATTAGTCATCTAGATGCACATCAATACATAATTCTACTTTATTTACTATTGCTCCAGAACTTGCCAGTTTTACATGACTAATATTTAAAAATACATAACTTCCAATGTGCACATCCAATTGACACAAATGACATATGAAAGTTAAAGCTTGACATGTTTACTTTTATACAGGAAAGTTTCAAAATTTTTAGACAACATTTACCTATTCAAAAACATCACACAACCAAACTACCACACATAGTATTAAAACTGGCAGAATTTCCAATTTCCAGTATTTATTTTCAATGGTCTAGAATTTACAACCATTGGCTATTCCCACACAGTTTTGTATTTTAAACACAATGGAAATATTAAAAAAATTAAAATAAAAAACCTTTTGCCCTTATCTCATCTGGCCAAACATAACCCTTTTTGCCAAAATCAACCAAAACAGAATGTTAACCACCAATCTAGTCTAATATCATCATAAATCATCATTTAACAACAAATACATGATCAAGGCACCAATAATCTTCAAAACCCTTTACTAGCCAAAAATATCTAGCCCCTAAACCCTCATGAATACTCATCAAAATCACAAACCAATCGGTTTAAAGTAAAGCTTATGCTTACAGCTACACGTTTCTGTGACAGATTCGGAAATCCGGCAGTACGTCGTTAGGAAAGAAGTCACCACACACCTCTAAAAAAAATTCCAAAATCATATAAGTAAAGCTTATGATAACAAGAAGAAGGTTTTTATGAAGAGTGTTTCGAGAGAAAACGCTGATTCGATAGTGTTTTGGCAGATTAAAGTCAAGAGAAATACTATTCATGCTCTCTCTCTCTTATACCATTTTCCATGATTTTTTGTTTTTTTTCTTTGATTTTTTGATGATGATGGCCAAAATATTAAGGCCATAAAGGGGTCTTGAAAAGTGATCGCCACGTGTCAAAAGCCTATGGTGCCATTTGTTTGGCGATCCACTTATTCGGTGACAAGTGTCACTAGCTTTAATAAAAATGGGTCCCGCCTCTTTTCTTGGGCTTTTAGCCATCCAACTTGTCAGGGAAAGTAGGGCTCTAATGATTTTCACTGGATTCTGGGTTTGGTGTTCAGGAAAGTTAGTTGGGTGGTCAGACCAGAAACCGGTGGATTTCCCTGGCCCAAGGGCTAGGTAGCGCCCTCCGGGTGTACCAACTGAAAAGCATACAACAACTTTATCATAAAGGGAAAAATGTCACATTTTTATTAGTCCAACACATAAAGTCAAAAGCGCCTTTTTTCCCTTCTCCTATAAAATGGTGCCACATGTCCCCTTATGTAGTACCCACACTCTTTTCCTCTCTCCTCTACCTAACCGTCTACCTTATCGGGGAAAGTAAAGTCAGGGAATTTTCCCCAAGTCTACCCATGAGGTGTCATCTTTCATGGTCCCTACACAAAGTAAGATTAATTTATTTAATTATTATTTTATGAATCAATAAGTAAAATTTTTTCCAAGTGTCCTCTTTTACTTAAAATGGTGCCATACACATTGTTTGGCTCTGACGAATTTTCTTCCAACTAATTATATTTACAAGAAATACCGGGCGCTCATATTTCCATTTGTTATATTCCCCTTTCTTATGATGACAAAACTTGTTATATGATCATACATATCCAACTTTTCAAACATTCATTATGTATAAATATTCAAAGATATAAATCCAAACTTCTCTAAACTTTTCACATCTTTATTAAAGACATCAAAACATAGACATAATGTTAGAGATGCTAAACAAGGTAATACAAGATACTAAACAAAGTAACACTAATCAAAATATTAGACAAGATCATATAAGCTGGAACTCTTCTCCCCCTTTTTGTCATCATTAGGGACAGAGGTAGGGAAAGTAATGTCTAAAGATAGAAATGGTGGAGGCAAGGACTCTGGTACAAGAGATGAATCATATTGTGTATAGGGAACTATGGTAGTCAAATGGTCGATAGGAATTGATGTGTAGTCAGGTGATGATGAATGAGTAGTGTAATATCTCTAATTTTAGGCCTAGGAACTTGAGGATAAGCCTATATTAGGCAGACTGCTAGGCCTGAGTTTAGTAAGAGTCCCAAGAATATTGATGAGATAGAATGATTTTTAGGGATTGTATCTGGGTAAAGAACGAATCTCTAGGTTACATGAGGCTCAAACCGTATTAGTCGGATAAAGTATGTCGGTGTATGGGCACCTTGGTACACTTGGCGCCATATTTGGATAGTGTGAAAAATGCATGTGTGGGCCATGTAGGGCCCTAGATTGTGTGATTAGGCTCCTCAGGGTAGAGAATAAGTCTCCAGATTATATAGGGGCTCAGTGTATGCGATTATTCAAATAAAATATGTCGGTAGAGGTGTACACATGGCATTTTTAGGGCAGGTACATATGACCAGCGTTTTTAATGGGAAGAATAGACATAGGCTATTTGGGTCCCACATGTAGACACACCGACATACGTACTCGACAATTACCTAAGGTAGCATATGTGGCACGATCCCGAGTGTGATACCTCATTTCCTATAGCCTCAGAAGAGTACAAAAGAGTAGTAAAATCGCTTGTGAAGACCAGGATCAAGTTCGGATTAGAAAATGTTTTCAAATTTCCAAACCTACATCAGGATTCAAACCTCGGATTTGAAAAGGAAATTCAAAGGTAATAAATTTTCTCAAATCTTTTCCACACACGTTCCCTATCTCGCTAAGTCTCATCAGTACTTGAGTTCATTTATCAGAGCGTACGAGCATGTCTCTGCTTACGTGTCGTGATAAGTTCTTTAGTTACGGATTCTTCTTTTAAATTGGAAGCGTAATTACTTATCCAAAATACCATTCATCAACTAAAGTTACTCTTGTAATTTTGTCATGCTTACATAGCTATATACATCATATACATATATCACAAAACATCCAAAGATATAGACATAGATATTCAACAAAACTAGAATCTTCGACGGTTAATCCTCTAGCCATCCATATTTACCTTCCTTTTTGATCCTAGAGCTCTCTCCCTGTACTAGAATAGGTTTTTGAAAAAAAAGAGTGAGATTTGAAAGAACCTCAATAGTAACATATATCAATCATATAGTTATAATGTCACAAGGCATGCTAAACAATCATTATTCATCAGAATAATCACAACAACATTCAATGCATTACATGTAGTTCATAATCTATTATAGCGCTAGATATATTACAAGGCCCCAAGGGATACCCGTGCAAATAGGCCCCGGGCACCCACTCGTGCAACAATGAGCATTATATTGGCATGAGCGTCCAACTATGCAAAATAGGCCCCAAGCGACCACCCCGCATATTTAGAATATGTTAGACAACTCATGATGAACACACTACCATACATTGCATATCATAACATATAAAAGACAAGTTACTACCTGGTTGCTCCCTCTAACAACTTCCTTTCGTTTATCTGAGCTCGGGCAGGTTTTAGACTGTGGACGGTCGTCAAGTCCTACAATCCCCAAATGTAGCATAAATGAGTCATTACTCATCCATGTATTACTCCAAACTCATGCTATTGGTTAACTTAGCCTTAAAATGATAAATTACCAAAATGCCCCTGTAGACCTGGTCTAACTGTACTTTACTCAAAATTATGACTCGGGCTAATGCTACACAATTTCGAGTGTAGAATCCATTTTTGACCTCCAATTGGTCAAATTCAAGGCCAAATGATGAAAATTCCCCTTGACAGCTCCTACTTAGAGCTTTAAGGGTAATTTAGTCATTTCACATTCTAAGCCTTTTCTCACTTCACCCTCAAAATAAACCCTACACAATTTTGCCTTCTAAACTCAATTAAAGCATCAAAATAATCAAATTGCTACACCTTTTATACACCAAGCACAGGGTAGAACTTTAAGGTTCTCAGAAAAGTTATGTCGATTTCTCGGTTTCTCTTAATCACCTCCTTTTTACTTCTAATCACATAATTAACTATTTAAACATTCATTAGACATGGTTATGAATGAACTTGGACAACAAGGTCCTTAGGTTTCTTCTTCTAACTTTCATAAAGCATTCAAAATCAAGCCAAGAACAACAATAATAGCATAAATCAAGCAAGAGGAACAAGTTTGGAGGTTTACCTCTTGATTTCACTTTTGTCTCTCTCTACACTTATTCCTTCTCTCTCCCTTCTCTTGAGATTTTTTCTTGAAAGCCATAGTTCTAAAGGAGAAGAAGTGAGTAGGAGGGATTATAGAAGGATTAGGAAGCTTAAAGTACAAGACTACAACTTCCTTACCTTTGATCTTTGAACCCTAGCTTCTCAGTGTTCTTCACCGTTCTCAACTCTCTCTTACTTTATTTGGTTCAGCTCATGCACAAAAATGAGATGAAGAGAATTGGAATATATTAAAGGTCAAATGGTTTTAATATATGTGGCAATTCCCTATTGGTCCAAAAATGCCATTTCTTGTTTAATTTTTTCATCTCTTTTTCCCTTTCTTGCTTAGCCGAAAATGCATAAGAATTGAGGGAGTATATATTGATCTTGCACTATCCTATTGCCATCTTGCAAGTTGTTAACTTTTGGACCTTTGACTTTTGACTATTTGACCTTACTTGATAATATTTCTCCAAAATAGGCTTATTAATTATCAAGTAGCCATTTTCCTCTTTTAATTCCTATATAACTGAAATTATTAGGAATATTAGGAAAAAAATAATTATTTCCCACTTTATGGTAAAATTACCGTTTTTCCCCTATGTTTCATGATTTACATAAATAAATCATTTCCTTGCTCATTTCTTTTCATTTGGCCGAATTATATGTAACCGGTGATTGAAATATTTCTATAAATTTACACACACCACAATTCACCATTTTATTACACTAAATATCATAAATATAGACATAAGGAATATTGGTGAAAAGGTGGGGTAATACACTGAGTAGAATCTTGGGTAAACACCGATAAATTATCTTCATTAAAGTAACTTTATAAAAGTAGATTTTATAAAATAGTAATGATGACCCAACTTTTAGTTTAGCACCACAAGAAGGTAATGCTTGTCCCTTAATCATAAGATTCATAAAGTGACTTTGGTGTTGGCACTCTCTAGAGGCGACACCTAGCCCTCTAACCGGGGAAATCCACCAGTCTCCGGTCTATGTACATGATTGACCTTACCAAGTATTGCATAGGGGATTCAAAGGAATTCATCAGACCCCACTCCCCTGATATTAAAGTCAGTCAATACTCAGGGAAAAGAAGTGGACTGGGTTGGTTAGAGATACGTGGCACTTTATGGGCCATACATGTGTGACACATGTCACTTTAAGATAACACAATTCTCTCTTTCCTCTGTATATTTTTGTGCATCCCATAAGAAAAAGAGAAAAAACATGAGAAGAATGCAAGGAAAATGAAAGAGGAGAGAAAATGGATAAATAGTGAAATTTCTAGAGTCCCGGAGACGATTCCAACCTCGTAACGCCGTTTCTAGCCAACAAAGCCTTTACTTATCTTCTTCTACTTAGTGAGAGCAACATTTCTATGATTTCCAATTTTTTATCAAAGGTATTTGGTGTCATCTACTCGGGAGAGGTACTTCCAGAATCAAGAACAGGTTATAGAATCAAGTATATCTTGAGTTTTGATTAGTTAAATTTGGAGTTAGGGAGGCTGTCCTGTTTTGGCCAGACCTTGATTTATGAGGAAGGATTGTGATTTTGATAGTTCTAATGTTTCTAATGATTGAGGATGAACAACTATGTAGGATAGCAGTGAGAAATCGATCCTGGAAGTATTAGAATAAAAAAAAAATTTTGGCTTAAGAACACCTAAGTTTCAACCAGACTTGGAATCTTAGGGAAATAATATGAATTTGATAATTTTGAGAATTCTAATGGACTCCTTGGGAAAAATTATGTGAGGTTAAGGTGTGGTTGTGATTTTACAAGGGTTGGATTGAAAACCAAAAAATTGAAGTTAAAGGAATAGTGCTGCTAGATTGAGTTTTATAGGAGACATGTAGCTTGTGACTTGATTTTGGATAAGCAAATGTTGTATGATGATCCTGATATTTTCCAAACTAATTGTAGACACATAAATTTTTAATTTGATATATAATATGTTCCATTTGGGTTATTATATTGGGAGATATAAATTTTTAAAGTTTAGGTACTGAATATGGAACAAATTCCTAGCACAGTTGTGTTAATTGAGGGTTCTGGAATTTTTTGTATATAACTGGTAGTAGGTTATATTTTCCCCTTAAATTAGACTTAGAGAGGTTCATATAAAACTTTGAATCGCCCTATTTGAAGTTCCCTAGATTAAGTTATGATTTTTCAAAGTTTAATAAAAATTCTGGCAATTTTTAGTCATTATACGAAATTAAAAAGGTAATGGAAAAATGTAATTATTGGGATTGGTAGGCACACAGAAGAAGAATTAAAAATTAAAAATTGCAAAAGTTTACCAATCTCAACTACGGATATGTCAACAACATTTAAATTGAGTTAGAAAGAGTTGTACATTTTGAGTTTTACCTTTTTCGATATTGAGGAACCCACTACTCAGATCAGTTTCCTCTACTGGTATCCACACGAACAGGACCCAATACCGGCAGCGTGCTAGCGCCTCCAATGCCCCTCTAGGGTTTTCTTGCGATTCTCTATTTTTTCATCATCTTTAAAAAATCCTAGCTCTCACCTTTTGTAAATAGTCAGAGTTATCTATTTTATGATAGATATTGGATTTTTAAAATTAATCTTAATTAATTTTGAAAATACTCACCATATCAATTAATACTTAATTGTTTTGATAAGCTAATTAAATAAATCTGGTTTAATTAAATATGTCTAACAATTTTAATTTGACATATTTATTTAATTAGAATAAAGAGCCAATAGAATTAGATTTAATTTATATTTATAAATTAAATCTGAGATATTATCATAAAATACACACACACACACAATATAATAATATTATCATATATAATATATATTATCAAATAATACATATTATATATGTATGTATGTATGTATTTCAAAAATACATATATATATATATATTATTAATTTTTTTTCCAAATATAAATATACATATAGACATACAAATATTTATCAAGTAAATATTCATACAACATGTATATATATAAAATTCGTTCACCCTAGATTAAACATTGTATTCATTGAATCTTAAACGCTTCTTAGATTCAATGAATCTGGACATTATAGCTCGTGTTGGGCTATTCTTGTGTGCGACCTTGTAGGTCCACACGAAGTTGGCAGTGGACCAATAACTGTACTAACCTACAAGTCGCTAGCGCCCACTAGCAAGACATTACGACTACCCAATTCATATGAGGATCGATAAACCATACAACTTGTCATACAACCATATCACGTCCCTTTTGTGACATGATATTTCGGTTAAGGATGAGGCATGAAAAATGTCATCCTCTTATTCCTGACCATTACTTTCTCGATCCTTGAGTTGTTTGACAATATAAATGGAAACTCTTTTCCATTGTAGTATGGCCATACATTTCTCAGACTCACTCATCGAGGGGCCCATTAATATCTCTCTACTAATGTGAGGGAAAAATTCCATCTTGACCATTCACATTCCTCTGCATGAAAACCACTAAGCCCGATTGTAGCCTTTATCATCACTCGATTAAAGGTGACTTTTGACTAAGTCAAAGCTTAGTAACTCTCATGTAGGAATCCATGATGATCTTAGGTCAACGGGCATTGTGACGTGGTTATACATGAGATAAGCTTATGACTTGATCCATGTAGCTTTCTCATAGCGGGTCAGTCCAGCACCTTATACTCCTATAAGTGCCTAAGACTTTGATTTGTATCCTCATACTTTATCAAAGTCATACTCATCTTATTTTATCTTTGCTCCCATATAGATAACCGACCAGGGACATTTAAGACAATCATTATAATTTATCTAAGGATACAGTTATCACAATGAACATGTAAATAATGTGATAACTAAATGGAGAAATAAATTGAATAACAGTGTTCAAAGTACAATGATTGGCCCCTAGGGCATAATTTCCAACATAGTGAACCTATGCAGTATCTTTTTTATATATGTTCTCTGACTTACGCCTATTAACCTCTTGGATCTATCTCTATAGTTCCTAATCCCTAGAATGTAAGTGGCTTCGCCTAAGTCTTTCATCGAGAAAGACTTCCCTAACCAAGACTTGACACTCTGCAAGGTAGGAATGTCATTCCCAATGAGTAGGATGTCATCTACATAAAGCACTTGAAATACAACTATGCTCCCACTAACCTTCTTGTAAACACAAGGTTCATCAATAATTTGAATGAATTCAAAGTCTTTAACTACTTCATTAAAATGATGATTCCAACTCCGAGATGCTTGCTTTAATCCATAAATGGATCTTTGAAGCTTGTATACCTTATCAGAGTCCTCTGGACGTACAAAACCTTTAGGTTGTGTCATGTACACATCCTCAAAGATTTTTCCATTAAGGAAGGTTGTTTTAATGTCTATCTGCCATATTTCATAGTCATAATATGCTAAAATGACAAGAAGGATTCTGATTAATTTGGCCTTTGCAATTGGAGAAAAGGTTTCATCATAGTCTACACCATGAGCTTGAGTAAATCCTTTTGCAACCAATCATTCCTTAAAGACATTTACTTTGTTATCCATGTCGGTTTTCTTCTTGAAAACCCATTTGCACCCAATGGTTTTTACACCTTCAGGTATATCGAATAAGGTCCACACCTGATTTTTATACATGGATTGCATTTAAGACTTCATGGTGTTTAGTCATTTCTTAGAGTTTGGTCCCATTATGGCTTCTCGATAGGTAGTTGGTTCATTTTGCTCAATGAGCAACAAATCATGACTTCTAGTAATCAGAAATCCATATGTTTGAGACTGATAACGTATCCTATCAGACCTTTGTGGGCCTTGTGTTACCTGAGGAGGCTTAGCAACTTGTTGTGAGTCTTCTCTGTTTTCCATTTATGGTTTGTGCTATCTTGTGACTCTCGAACTTCTTCGATATTTACCTTGCTCCCACTGGTTCTTTTAGAATAAACTCTCTTTCTAGAAAGATACCATTCTGAATTACAAACACTTTGTTATCGATGGGATTGTAGACATAGTATCCCTTCATTTCCTTAGGATACCCCACAAAAAGGCACTTTAAGGATTTGGGCGCTAATATATTAGAGGATTGTTGCTAAACATAAACCTCACATCCCCAAATTTTGAGAAAAGATAAATTAGGTTTCTTCTCAATCCATATTTTGTATGGTGTCTTTTCAACTGCCTTAGATGGAACATGATTTAGTGTGAACAAAGCTGTGTCTAGGGATGGCCCTAAAAGGATGGTGGAAGATCTATTAAACTTATCATAGATCAAACCATGTCTAACAGTGTTTGATTCCTCCACTCAGAAACGACATTCCATTATGGTGTTCTTGGAGAATTTAATTGTGAGATTATCCCATAACTTCTAAGATGGTCAATGAACTCTTGGCTCACCACCTCGATCAAATCAAAGTGCTTTAATTGTTTTTCCAAGTTGGTTTAGTACTTCATTTTTGGAATATTTTGAACATTTAAAAAGATTCAGATTTATGTTTCATTAGATAGATATATCCATATATACTAAAGTCATCTATAAATGTAATGAAGTACATATAACCTCCTCTGGCAGCTGTATTTAGTGGTCTACATACATTTGTATGTTTGAGGCATAATAAATCAGTAGCCCTCTCACTATGCCCAGTAAAAGGTGCTTTTGTCATATTTCCTAATAAACAAGACTCGCAGTGTCATATGAATCAAAATCAAATGAGTTGAGAAATCCATCTTGATAGAGTTTAGCACTAGTGCAAAATAGGCATTTTAGACCGCATCATTTAGACCGGTTATTGCGGATAAGGTCTAAAATAAAGGTGGAGTGGCAATTCAGTAATTAAAACCAATTTTTTAGACCGGTTTTTTAAACAACCGGTCTAAAAAAACCTTATTTATACTAGTTATATAAACACACGGTCTCAAAAACAAATTAAGACCGGTTGTTTAAATAATCGGTCCTAAAAGTTAATAATTTAAGACCGGTTATTTAAACAACCGGTATGAAAAACAAAATTATTAAAATGAATAAATAAATTACGTTATTATTAAGACCGGTTGTTTAAATAACCGGTCTTAAAAGTCAATAATTTAAGACCGGTTATTTAAACAACCGGTCTTAAAAGTCTAATATTCAAACCTAGTCGGCCGCAAAAGTTCATTTCATCAGTTACGTTTCATTTCCTTCCCCCTCTGCTTCCACCGCCGCGACTGCTCAAGTCCAGGATCGTAGGTGATATTCCGCCTTATTCTTCGGCTACCCTTCCAGTCACCGCTACCGCTTCCACCTTCTTTTCCATATTCTGTTGTTGGCGTTTAAAATACTCCCTTCTTCTCCGTTCGTACGTGCCCGTTGCTGCGAAGAAGTCACCGTGAGTACCATCGTGAAGGGCGGCTAAGCTTCTTATTTCTCCATCCTTTATCTCCCTCCGGCGTGTTTTCCAGCCACTGCTACCCCTCTCCTCCTGCGCCTCAAGCCACGGTCTAAGTTACTTCAAACAGGTAATGTCCTCTGTCTCAATCCTCCGTATAAATAGACATTGTGTATTCACTGTCTATCCAAGAATAATCTGTGCTATAATTGAACTAGAAATTAAAATAGAAATGGAGAAAAAAATGACATTTACTCTGATGGAAATTAATTGGTGAAGCTTAATTAACGGTGTCCTGAACTGGTGTGATTTTATTATTTGAGGATTAGGGTACTGATAATTGCTAGTTTTCATAGTCTCTAGATTGCTTAAGTTATTGTGTCAAATTTCCTGGCATGTATGCTTATGGATGGCTGATTAGAAAATTTTTACATAATATTCAGTTAGTTTTGAAACTAAATTTGAGAGGTGATTTGAGGTTTAGACTAAAGCAATTCTTGTGTATGTGGTCTAATTTAAGTCTGAAATTGCTAGTGTATGTTGATACATTTTCCATATTACTTGAAGAAAATGGAACAGACTGCAATTATATCTTATGCGGAATTCTAATGAAGAATTCTATTAAACTAGATAAATTGATGAGTGTAACCTTTTTCATACTCTCATCATACTCCTACATTTTCCAGGGCAATTAATATACAGAAGAGAAGAAAAAAAAGGTGTTGAAATATATGGATCGTAGTTGGATAAACGCTAAACGGACTAGTGTTGAATATGATAATGGGGTGAGGGATTTTTTGGAATTTGCTAGAAGAAATTTTAGTAATGATGATAGTGGGATGTTCTATTGTCCTTGTGTAGAATATCTGAATGAGAAGCGACTTAGTGCTGCAGATATATATACACATTTAATTTGTGAAGGATTTTGTAAGAGTTATACAGTATGGGTATGGCATGGTGAAGAAATAGAAATTCCAAGCGCAACTCAACAAGGGGGGGTCGTCTTTGATGATAATGACACGGTTCTGAATAACCGGATAGAAGATATTATTTGTGATGTTGGAGAAGAGGCTTTTGAGCAATCATATGCATATGGTAATATGTGCAGTGATTCTGAGAAGCCGTTGTACCCGGGGTGCACAAAATACCAAATTTGTCATAGCTTGCCACTACACAAGATCTATTATTTTTCTTTTTGAAATTTGATTTTGGTTATTAACCAAGTTAAGAGGGTAAAGGAGAGAAGGAGCGGCAACAAGGATCAAAGAAAGGGGGAGTGAAGAAAGCAAGTGCAACGACGATAAAGGAGGTCGCTATATCTGATATGGGGTTGTAAGATGGAAGTCGATGTTATTAGCTGTTGGAATCACCATTATTCATTGTTGGAGTTTGCTTGAAGGGATATAGAGTTTGTGAAAGGTGAAATTGGAAAGACGAAGGACACGATGAGGGAGTGGTTGGTAGTGAGAGACCTAATAGGGGGAAGGGCGAAAGGTTAGGTCATTAATTCATCAGGGGTAGAGTGATCATTTCATATGGTTACTTATTTCTCTCTAAGGACCTTAACGCTTTGCTTGGATGGGGAGAAAAATTAGAAGGAAAGAAAATAGGAGGAAAGAAAATGGAAAGAAGATAAAATTTGAGAGAATGTATCATCCCCTCTTTTGCTTGGATGGATGAGAGAAGATAAGGAGGAAAGAAAATGAGCAAATATCTAAATGACTAAAATATCCTTGTATGTGTCATGTTCAAAATGAGATTAAATTTTAAGGATTCAATCTCAATTTTAAGAAAAAAATAATGTGGTTAAGTAAAAGTAGATAAAGATATTTAAATTAATTTCTCACAAAATTTTATTTATTGTAGAAGATGATTTCAATACTTTTAGACCAATATATGAATTTAGGTGAGAGAATTTAATAAAATAAATTTAAAAAGAAAGAGGAAATGAGATGGGAAAAAAATTAAATTAACATTTATAAAATAAAAAAGTAGGCAACAGATAAGGAAAAAAGAGTTTTCATAACCTGAGTTTTATTATCCTCCTCTATCCTCTAGTTTCATATGTGACGTGATGAGAGAGGAAGAGGGGTAGAGAAGGAAAAAAAGTTTTCTCCTCCAAATCTCTCCAAATTTGGAGAGAAGAGTTGGGGAGAAAACTGGGTGGGCCCCACATACTATTTTCCTCCCTATTTTTCTTTTCTCTCACTTTTCTTTCCACATCCAAACATGAAAAAACCCATTTCTCTCTCCATTCTCTCCCTAGTTTTCTTTCCTCCCTTGTTTTCTCTCAATCCAAGTAAGGGTAAAGACTTTACTTTTTATTAGGTCTTATTTCCAAATTAATTTCTCCAATGGGGATTTATTTCCAATATTCCCTACTAAGAAACAGTTAATGAGATATTTATTAATTTTAACAAAATATTAAAATTAAAATTATAAAAATAAAAAGTGACACCTATTAATTCCTCACTTTAAGGCATCAATCTCTCACTTTCTACAGCTTAAAATATTTTTATTCATATTTATTTCATTTAATATTAGTTTTTCTTCCTCACATATATCTCATGTGCCTATTGTGCGTCAACCAATGCACCATAACACCTTGAGAAGCCCAAAAAAAAAATTCTTTAGCGTCCGCTGAACTTTTGGGCTGAAGCACGATAATCAATGGCGCAAACCTAAATATTGCCTATTGACTGAAAGTGGCTTTTTTCAATAGAGTAGTCAATTTGAGGGTGGGAAATACTATTTCAAACAAGCTCTTGATATAGTTGTTAAAAAAGACTTTTTCATAATAAGTTTTTTAGGTTTTACAACAGCTATAATCTTATTTATAATGGATATATATTCAAAAAAAGAATATATATATATAGAGAGAGAGAGAGAGAGACCACCAAAGTTAGTAGCTAGGTGCAAGAATCAAATGAGAAGCGTGAAGGAAAGAATCTGAAGAAAGAGGGATCGCTAATAATGAATCACTTGCTCTATTTGTCAAAAAGTTTGGTAAATTGATCCCTTGGGTAAAAGAAATTCAACAACAGGCGATTTCCCAAGAGAGAAGAGAAGAGGGAAAAAAAGGATATCAATGATCAAGTCACATGCTAGTGAAGTGTGGAGGCTATACTTCCTGAAGGCATAAGGAGGTAGAGGAAAAAGAATGATAATCAAAAGCTAAAATCTTTCTTCTTTTTTCTTTTTTTTTTTGCCGGTTAAAAGATTACATATCATTCATATGGTTAGATGAGGAGAAAGCTAATGAAGAAGAGGCTAACTTGAGTTTGATGGCAATAGGAGAAAAAATGATGTAGATAATGTTGGTGCTGCAAAACAACAATGAGTTGCTAGAAAGCTTGGAGTAGGATAAAATGAATTTCAGTCTCATGAATCATGATCCTTTTCCAGGCCGTGGATCACATGGACACGGGGACACTTAAACATGTTTATTGACAATTAACTCATTGGTTAATGAACATTAAGCTACGGTGAACTCAATTAAATGAGCATTTTTAAATAGTTATTAACTCACTCAATTAAATTGCAGATTCCCCGATCAGAGCCCCAAGTCCAGCTCCCTTCCCTCGTGAAGTTTCACAGCCTGCACCACTGAATGTGATGCAGTAAGTGATTCTGATGGCATTTGATACATCTTTCCCGACTAAAAATTGGCCTATGGATTCAGTTGTTGGACCGTCAAGGGCGGCATGCTATCTTGAGAGGGATGATTTAATGTCCATGGTCGTTCCTAGACAAAATCTTATGATTGTGATTGTCCAGCTTTTTTTGATGTAAGTATCTTCTTCAAATGAAAGTAAATATCTTAAAAATTACGCTATGTAACCTTAATTTGTGTGCTTCCATTTTTGTAGGTACATGAATCGTAGGTTGGTTTCCTCTGGGCAGAGCGCTAAATTTGGATTCATGTGCCGAGCTCATGCCACGGAGAAAGGGACCACTTCTGCCATCAGACATAGATATTTATCACAGAGGCTCAGTGAAACAGAAACTAACTGTTTCTTGGTTCCTTATATGCATGGGTAAGAAACATCAAATTTATATCCCGAAACATCACATATAATGCTTTATATTTGCTTAACATTCATCTCTTTTTTGAAGGGATCATTGGCAATTGGTTATTCTGTGTAAGGCTAGTTACACAGTAATCCTCCTCTGCTCCCTCTACTTCAAACCGGGGAATGACTTGAAGAAGACCATGAACTTGTAATTTTTCTTGCTTTATTACCTTTTGTGTACAAAGTTTGTGTGCATAATAAGTAATCTTTGTGATTTTGATCATAGGGCTATGCGGACTTTCCTACACGCTAAGTGTGGTAGGCATGTTCGTGACTTAGAAGACCCTACATGGATCACGCCAAAGGTTAGTACATATTTTTTTTCTTTAAGATGTGTTTCATAAGCTATGCTTTTATGCTTGCTTTGATGATATCATGTTCTTTTTTAGACCCGTAGGCAACCACCGGGCTCCAACTTATGTGGTCTTTATATGTTGAGGCAAATTTACAATATTATCAGCCTAGGCACGACTGACTTTACCGAGGAGGTAATAAATGTATATTTCAAATATTTTTTATTACTTTATTGTTTTTAAGTTAGTAAGTTAATGTTTTGTTTGGCTTCGGTGTTACACATACAGATGTTTGATCTTGTTGATCCCTTTCCTGAAGAAGATATTGATTTCATCCGCAATTGTTGTGCTGAATTCATTGATGAGCTTTTACAAGATTAGTAAGTTTTTGAATCCAATCCTATGTTGTTCTAATAATACTGATGGTTTTCATATATATCTAACTTGGTTTATATCTCTGTTTAGGATAAATTCTTGGATATTGGTGATACTAGTTGGCTGTTGATTCAGGCAGGGGATCACTATTGTAAATTTTCCTCCACTTTTTTCATTTCTCTGTAAAGCTTAGGAATTTTTTCCATATAATGAGAAATATTTCTTTTCCTCCTTCTCTTTACAAGCTTTGGGATTGCAAGTTCACACAATGTCGCAATTTTCCTACTATCATTGTTTAATTGTGGTGTTGTGGTTCAAAACGCCTGATAATTATAAATTGTTAATATTGTACTGTTTCTGATAATTGAATAAGTTGATCATGTGTTATTGGTAGTCATTGGAATTGAATGTGTTTGTTTTCAATGATTTTTTTCATAATGTTCATTCTTTGATTGTTGAGAGTCGAGAATTGTAAGGGCCAAGTGTTTTTTTCATAATAACCGGTCTTAAATTCATATTTAAGACCGGTTAAATTTAGAACCGATCTTAAATTGTTATTTTTTTATACTGAAATTTCCCTACTCGTTCCGTTAGTTAAACTTTAAGACTAGTTGTTGTAGAACCGGTCTTAAAAGTTCATATTTTAGACCGGTTTTTAACAGGTCTAAAAAGTTAAATACTTTTTAGACCGGCTGTATCAAGACCTGATCCAGAACCGGTCTAAAATGTCTTTTTTAACCAGTCTTAAAAGTGATTTTTGTACCGGTGTAGAAATGAGTTTCTCATTTATATGGCTTGAACGACAATGCTATAGGTATGTCAGATTCAAATCGTTTGACTTGATCCTTTTTTGTCTTTTCAAATCTTCGAGGTAGAGTTTGTAATTCCTCTTCCAATGAATGGCTTCATTGTAGAAGAAGCATACTTCTTCCTTTGGAGGCTTTGCCTTCTTGGCTGTAGGTATAGTTTCGGCCTTGTTTAACTCTTTAGTCTTACCACCTGAGCCATTACCCTTCCCCTTGCCCTTGCCTTTTCTTTTCATAACCTTTCCTTTCTGAACCATTAAAATAGTGCTGGGCCTTTTGTTAATGCTCTGCTTAGCAGTTTTAAACATTCCATGCAGTTTAAAAATTGATTTCTCCATGCTATTCATAATGTAGTTCATAACAAACTGGCCATAACTTTTCAGTAGTGAGTTTAAGATCAAATCTGTAGCTAACTTCTGGCTCATGGGAAATCCAATCCTCTCAAGGTAATCAATATAAGCCTTTCATCCTTAAGGCGTGAGCACTAAATGATGCACCTTCAACCCTCTTGCAGGAATGTAAGGCCTTTGAGGTCTCATACCTCTCTAGTATTTCCTGTTGCTAGAATATTTCCTTGAGATGAAAAATCAAATCATGAGACTATAAGTTCCAGACTTCTTTAAAGCTCAGGAACCATGGTGGCAATCATTAAGCAACCTACATCCACAGAGTCGTCCTTATGCTTCGTGTAAGCATCTTTCTGAGCTCTTGGAGCATTGGTTGCAGGCTCCTCAGGAATTGGTTTATCTAGGATATATGTCTTTCTTTCCTACTTGAGAATAATTCTCAAGTTCCTAAACCAGTCAAGAAAGTTTGTCCCATTGAATTTGTCCTTCTCAAGGACTAATTGTAGTGATAGTGTAGCAGTATTACTAGTCGACATGATTCTACAATTAAAATATTAAATGTTAGTTAGTAATCTCCTACTAAATTAACAACCCTAAATATGATAATTGGTGGGCTAAGATTCATATTTCGCTCAAATTTAAGTCTGCTTTGGCAAGACGCTTAAATTCACCTATTTACCAATTACATCACATGTAACTCTTAGATCTTTATAAGATTTGATCATCATATAATCCAATATGTTTAATCCCATTTAATGCCTTGAGATTGAAAACCATTTTCCTAATCTCAATTAAGTCAAAACAATAATGAATCATTGTGAGTAGCACTACTACTCACGCTTGTTTCACCAAGATAACTCAAATGTATCCACTTTGGTGGAACCTACAATTGAGCGATCTAGGTTTTAAAAAGTATTCATTAATTGACAACATTATGACTTAAGATTTTATTGAGAGGGCTTAATCAATTATTTTTGTTTATATGAATGCAATCGTAGTTGTATCTCATACAAATAAATACATATAAACGCAAAAGTATGCATGCAAGGATCTAATCAAGAGCATAATTCAAACGTGACACAACATGGCTCGCCTAACCTAAAATCCTCCCAAGCTAATGAGAGGACTTCTTTAAATAAGAAAAAGAAATACATTCAGAGAAGCCTCATTTAAACATACGAGGGGAGTGAGATAGAAAAGAATGTACATCGAGACTATTTAGAGGAAGGAATGGCACGCATGTTGTATTTAAATATTACAACCCTTATAAAACTAAAGCCATATTGTTCACCATACCCAAACAATTTTGAGAAATAAAACACAATAAGTAACATTTCATACAATATGAAAAGCAATAAAAGTCATGATTAGGTTATATCGAGCTATGAATAGTTAGCTACGACGGTCTCACTAAACTGCCATATTTTTCACCTTAATTTGAAAAATCAGAATTAAATCTAGAAAAATCAAATACAGTGGTTCTATGTGACCCTCATTAAGTCTATTTTTGAAGAAAAATATATCTTCCAGAAAATTATACGCCCATAATTCCAGAAACTCCAATTAATCCATACTTCTATTATAGAAAACATTCCAGATTCAAACCCTAACTTAAAAAATTAATATCTCTTAATATATTGACCCAAATGGCACAAATTATATATCAAATTAAAGCTAAGGATGTCTACTTTCATTAAGGAAAGTTTCATGATTATTGGATAAGATTTTATCATCACAATCATATTGCCTCCAGAAAGTAAAATCTGGCATCACGACTACTTTAATTTCAATCTTTGGGTTTTCAATATACCCCTTCTTAAATCATGTTCAACTTATATATCACATATATAAGCACACAATAATCATGGATATTGGATTTTTAAAATTAATCTTAATTAATTTTGAATTCTCATCATATCAATTAATACTTAATTGTTTTGATAAGCTAATTAAATAAATTTGGTCTAATTAAATCTGTCCAACATTTTTAATTTAAACTTTTTATTTAATTAAAATAAAAGCCAATGGAATTAGATTTAATTTATATTTATAAATTAAATATGAGATATTATCATATAATATCTATATATATACACAATATAATTTATCATCATATATAATATATATTATCAAATAATATATTATATATATATGTATATATGTATTTCAAAAATACATATATGTATATTATTAATTTTCTTTTCTAAATATAAATATACATATACACATATATATATTTATCAAGTAAACATTCATACAACATGTGTGTGTGTGTCTATATATATATATTTCATCCACCTTAGAATAAATATTGTATTCATTGAATCTTAGACGTATCTTAGATTCAATGAATTTGGACATTATAGGTCCTGTTGGTTATTCTTGTGTGCGACCATGTAGGCCCATGCGAAGTTGGCAGTAGGCCAATAATTGTACTAAGCCATAAGTCATAAGTAGCCTCTAGCAAGACATTACTACTACCTAATTCATATGAGGATCGATAAACTACTACAACCTGTCATACAACCATATAACGTCCCTTTTGTCAAAAGATATTTCGGTCAAGGATGAGGCATGGAGAATGTCATCCTCCTATTCCTGACCAATACTTTCTCGATCCCTACGTAGTCCAAACAATAGAAATGGAAACTCCTTTCCATTATAGTATGGCCATACATTTCTTAAACTCACTCATTGAGGGGCCTAGTAATATCTCTCTACTAATGTGAGGGACAAATTCCATCTTGACCATTCACATTCCTCTGCATGAAAACCCTAAGCCCAATTGTAGCCTTTATCATCACCCGATCAAAGGCAACTTTTGACTAGGTCAAAGCTTAGTGACTCTCGTGTAGGAATCCATGATGATCTCAGGTCAAAAGGTATAGTGACGTGGTTATACATGAGATAAGCTTATGACTTGATCTATGCAGATTTCTCATAGTGGGTCGGTCCAGCACCTTGTACTCCTACAAGTTCCTAAGACTTTGATTTGTATCCCCATACCTTATCAAAGTCATACTGGTCTTCTTTCATCTTTGTTCACACATAGATGACTGACTAGGGACGTTTAGGATAATCATTATGATTTATCCAAGGATACAGTGATCACAGTGAACATACGAATAATATGATAACTAAATGGAGAAATTCATTGAATAAAAATGTTTAAAGTACAATGATTGGCTCCCTAAGCATCAATTTCCAACAGTAATTACCTTGAACTCTAAGAGTAGAAATAAGTGCTAGTGCTTGGCATGGAATGTAATAAGCTTGATATCCAAAGGTAGGATGTACCATAGGTAAATTGTAATAAATTTGAATTCCAAGGCTAAAGATAAGCACTTGAGGCTAGTGTAGCCATCTTGGACAATCATTTTTTCATGGCTCTAATGATATGGTTGATTATCTAAGGTCATAAGACGTCAAGTAGGAAGTAGAATGGAAGGCTTTACAAGAAGGTTCAATCGTTGGAAGAAAAGGTACAGGAGGAGGACTCAAAGACAAGAGGTAGTAAACTACTTACTTGTATGTATGTGATGTTTATGTTGTGTATTGATTTTCTATATTGCTTTGCTTGATTATGTGAAGCATGTATGAATAAATGAAGCTCTGTTTCTAATTTTACTATGGCCATAAGTATGTTTCACGAAACATTAAGCATGTAGAATATCATTATGTGAACATGAGCCTATGTAAAGCAAGCATATCATATACTAGCATTCATCTTACATGCATTATCTGTATATTTGCTACTTAGATTCCTTGGATCTCACCCTCCCCCAACTAACCATTTAGATAGGTGGACATAGGTGGTATGCTGAAAATAGAAAAGAGGACTGCATGAGAGAAGTGTAGAGGTGGAACGAAGACAGGGATGTGTCTACTATGTTCATATATATGGTTTATTTACTAGATGTAGATACTCTGGTATCCTTGTATGGCTACACTATCTATATATTTTCATTTTATAAATGAACTAAGAATGAGAAGAATTGAGCTAAGAGTCACTCTGATAAAAATAAATGAATGGTAACCCCTTGAAAAGAAAATTAATAAGGGAAGTTTTGGTTTGGGAATGCTAATTAGTGATATTTCTAAGCCAAAACAGATAAATTAATGCTTCTGTATACGTAAAAAAGGGGAATGTAAGATAGGTCTTTACGTTTTTGGTATAAGTGCAATGATTTTGGCAAACGATTTGTCTGCTTAAAGATAAAGGTCTAGTTAGAGCGAAAGGTTATGACCTTAGGAAACATTCTCTGCTTATATGAATAGTGTAGTGACCCTCTATTACTGTTACTGTAACTATAAGTTACAGATAGCAGAGTGAACTAGAAAGTTCGACCACTTGTAACGGAATGACGTCTCCCTTGGGGTTCCTAGGCCCTTGGCCGTCTCCCATCGAGGTCCCTAGCGGTGCCGGACTGAGTTACAGCACCTCACTGAGGTCTTTTCCCAGTTAGGAACTGTCCACCCCCCTGTGGATTTAATACGCCTCCCCAGGGCTCGAATGCACGACCTGAGGTTAAGTACGTTCCTTAAGAGTCACCTGGTAGACACTTGTACCGCAGTGTAAGTGGTGTGCAAGTGGTTATCAAGTGACTCCTATGGCTCGTACTTACCCCCAGGTCGAGCCTTCAAGCCCTGGGGAGGCGTATTAAATCCCCGTGGGGAGGGGATAGTTCCTGACTGGGAAAAGACCTCAGTAAGGTAGGGTGACTCAGTCCAGCACCGTTAGGGACCCTAGGGACCCGAGTGGGAGACGGGAGATGCCATACTGTTACACCACCCCTGTCTGTTAACCATCCTGTAGAAGGAAGGGGTAGAGGTATCGATACTTGAGTGATTATATCAGTGGTATCAATACACTCAGAGGCAGTACCAGTACCTAGTTTGTGGTATCGGTGGTACCGGTGCATATAGTAAAGATACCAGTACTCGTAACAGTACGAGTGGTATCAATGGTATTAGAGAGTAGTGGTATCAGTGCACTTAGAGGTGATACCAGTACCCAATTGGTGGTATCAGTGGTACTGGTGCACGTGATAATGATACCATAACTCATTATAGCAGTATCAGGATGGTACAAGCGGTATCAAAGTGTAGTAGTATCCAATGTATGTAGAGGGGGTGCCATTGCCTAGTATGTGGTATCAGTGGTACCAGTGCATTTGATAGTGGTATCGATGCACGTGATGGTGGTATCAAAATACCAATGGTATCAATTTTAATAATGGTATCATAATTGATATTGTGCACGATAAGTAAGAACAAGGGTAGGCAATTGTATGACACGAGCCTATGGTTTATGATACTCATGGTTGAGGATAGGTTTGAATCATATCTAAGTTACAATAGTGCCTAGGTCAAAATGTGAATCAAATTACACTATGGTTCTGTTTCATGATGGAAGTTTGAACCTTGTGAACATTATAGATAGTGTTGAACCTTCAGTAAAATTTTGAGGATGTTACCTGAATACTATAAAGGTTAGAATAGGTGCTATTGATCTTGATCTTTAAAATACATAGTAGGTATAATTAAGGAAAGTGATTTCAGATCTATGTGATGTAGAGGTTCTAGATTTAGTATTGAACCTGAAAGTTGGATGTCTATCTAGCATCTAGAGAAGGGTTACTAAGTGAACTATAACCCAAGAATCAACTGTTAAGTTTTGATTCCTTAAGAATTTGAAATGGCCTAGAATGATTTGAGGTCTTAGAATGTGTTAGAATGTGTATAGGGTTTCTGGAGGTTGCTAGTTGCTAATTTAGCATAGGGAAATTCTTAATAATAGAATATTCCCTTAAAAAGATTTAATGAGAATAGTTCTCTGATAGAATAGAGAGTAGCCACGGATTATGGTCTCATGGTTGTGACAGAGAATAGAATATACTGGTGGCTTTTGGATTCCCTGTACGACGTGGGTAGGTTACCCTAATAAGGGAAGTAGAATTATGCCTGGAGTGGACCGATATCAAAAATCAATACAGAATAACCCTAAATGACATGGCAGAATTAAAGAAGCAGATTGTGGAACTGCTAGAGAATAGGGACCTTATTAGATTTGGCTTTCCAGTTATAATGGTACTTCCATTCAGAGATGACCAACCAGAGAGAGCTACCTACAAAGAGTTCTAGTCAGAGAGGGCTACCTACAGAGGATTATAATCAAAAAAGGCTACCTATAGAGAGATCTGATCGAAGAGGGCTACCTATAAAGTTTATGACTGGAGGAGATGAATACTTAGGTGACTGAGTTAAGCATCAATGTACTACCATAGTGTGAAGCCACGATAACATTGAACCATAGTGTACAGCTACTGTCATATCAAACCATAGTGTGCAGTCGCCATGACATCAAACAGTTGAGTAAAGCCACATGAATGTTGACTCTCAACAGTGGTGCATTGTAATGAGCCTTCTATTGAATGGGTTTCCTTGAGAGAAGGGTTTATATGACCTAGTGAATCACCATGGGGTGCTCTAGTGCTGTTTGTAGAAACAAAGATGAAGAAGGAAATTAAGGAAGAACAGGCTCAACGGTATAAAGGTAAGCAACTCTTGCTCTCGTATCTTATGTAATGATTCTGCACATATATTTCTACCATCAGATACATTCATGTTATGAATATATAATGGGCAGTAAAACCTATTGGGCCAGCGTGTACTTAGGCAGTCAGACCTGACGGGCAGAAGCCCGAGGTTGTAAGTCCCGTAATGCCTATGGCATAAGGGTGATTCCACGGGTAGTAAGACCTAATAATCATTAAGAATATATGAGGTGGTCGCCCAGGGCTTATTCCATAGGCAGACGCCTGGGCCATGGAGATTTCTTTTAAATACATGAGTAGACACCCAGGGCCTATTGTACTGGTGGACGCTCAGGGCTATATGACTTGTTTTACCAAGAGCTTTGATGTGGGACCAATGGTCCAGTGGTTGCCATTATGCTATATGCTAACGTGACGAATGCTCTTGTGATGAATATTGTGATGATGGTTTATTTAGCATGCTTCGTGAACATTACATAAATGTATGGATGGCTTGAGTAGCAAGAGTTAAAGCTTGGGATGTATTTAGAATACCTAATGGACTGTGTACCCTGAGGTAGTTTGTCTCGATAGGTATTCAACAAAGATGATGGACTGAATTTCATGAGGCCATAAGACCTAAGGGAATAGTATGCCCTTAGGCTAAAAAATGTTATGTATTAAGAATTGTGACGAGTAGAGGCTTAAGGCAATAAGACCCATTGTGCAAGTTTGCATGGGGTAGAGGCCCTGGGCCATAAGACCTGTGTGTCTAACATAGTGATATTAGACTGGTGTGTCTGAAGTATATCTTGAGGTTGGCAGATCATTTAGACTACACTAGGTTGTAGCACGTAGCAGTAAGACCTGTTGTAAGTGCGTGAAGAACAGAGTTGTGTCCCTAGGATACAAGACCAGAATACTTAGTGTTGTGGGAGTAGAATGAGTCGTTAGCTTGATATGCTTACAGTGTGATTCGGGCAGAGTCCCAAAGAGGCTGTAAGGCCTGGTATGCACACAATACGATCTGGGTCAAGTCTGGAAAAGGTTGTGTGGCTCGAGAAACCAAAAAGGTTGTGCATGAATGCTATATATTGTGTACTAAATGAATGAGAATGTTGTATGATGATTGCTGAATACTATCTGAGATCTTTGTTGAAAATATGATGGTTTGAGTGCATGCTCAATGAGCTTGCATAAGAAAGGGATAGACTGAGAGTCTAGAGATGATTCCCATGAGGTATAGATGTTCAAAATTTTGAGGACAAAATTTATTGAAAGGTGAAAGAATTGTAATATCCCTGATTTTGGGCCTAGAAACTTGAGGATAAGCCTAAATCAGGCAGACTACTAGGCCTGAGTTTAGTAATTGATGAGATAGAATGATTTTTAGGGATTGTATCCGAGTAAAGAATGAAACTCTAGGTTACATGAGGCTTAGAGCATATAAGTAGTCGAATAATGTATTTAGGTGATGAGCACCTTGGCACACTTGGCGCCATATTTGGATAGTGTGAAAAATACATGTGTGGGCCATGTGGAGCCTTAGACTGTGTGATTAGGCTCCTCAAGGTAGAGAACAAGTCTCCAGATTATATGGGGGCTCAGTGTGTGCGATTAGATAGATAAAATATGTCGGTAGAGGTGTGTACAAGGCATTTTTAGGGCAGGTACGTATACCCTGCGTTTTTTAATGGGGAGAAGAGATATAGGCCATGTGGGTCCCGCATGTAGATATACCGACATATGCACTCGGAAATTCACTAAAGTAGCATATCTGGCGCGGTCCCGAGTAAAAATCCTAGTAGAATCCCAGGTATATACCGATAAAGTAGCTTGATGTAATGATGACCCAACTTTTGGGTTGGCACCATAAGAAGGTGATATTTGTCCCTTCATCATGAGATTCATAAAGTGACTTTTGTGTTGACACTCTCTAGAGGCGATACCTAGCCCTTGAGGTTAGGAAATCCACCAGTCTCTAGTCCATGTAACATCCTATTTTCAGTCACCAATATTCCTTATATATAATTGATACATTTAATAGAATAAAATGGTGAATTGTGATGTACATGAAATAACAGAAATACTCCAATCGGTGGTTACACACAACTTAGCTAAGCCGGGACACAAATGAGCAACTAATATCCACTTAAAGGCCTAACATGGTAATCTAAATTGAAGCATAAAAGGACATAAATAATGGCCCAACAATAGTGTTAAAATTTAGCCAAACCAAAGGAAAAAGAGCAAGAAATGATTTATTTCAATAGATCATAAAAAATAATGGCAAAATGGTAATTTGCCACAAAACAAGAAGCAAATATTTATCCCTTTTCCTCTTAATATTTTTCCTCAATAAGGGAAAAGGGAGGAAAAAATAAATACTTGGGAGGCAAGAAGGCCATATGGAATTAATTTAAAGTCAAAAAGAAGAGGTGATGTCATAAAAGCAAGTATGACACAATTAAGTATTTACGGGAGGAGTTAAGAGAAATGCAAAAAGAAATTAAATATTCTTTTTTCCTCTTAATTTTAGTTTTATAGGGGAATTAGAAGGGAAATATTTTGCATGGCTAGGATTAATTCAAGAGGAGGGAAAAATAAGAGACAAGTAAATTTCATACATATTAATTTCCCTTAAACAAGATATTTCAAAAAGCAAGAGAGATAATATGATAAAATCATTATCTCTCCTCTTTCTTCTTCATTTCGGCCAAAGCATAAAAACAAGAGAGAGAGAAGAGTTTGAAGAAGCTCAAGAACACCAAGAAAGGCTAGGGTTTAAAAAGCACAAATTTAAGGTAAGAGCATGAAATCAAGTTGCTTATGCCTTCTAAACTACTTAGGACCTCTTCTAACCTCTCTTCTTGAAATTCATGGTTAGCAAGCTAAACCAAGAGAGAAGAGAGAGAGGGCAGAGGTGTCTTAAAGAGAGAGAGTTGGGAAATCAAGAGGTAATCTCCAAACTTTGATCTTCTTGCCTTATATGATGTTGTTATCGTTGTTGTTGTTGAATTTGGCTTGGTTTTGTTTGGTTTTGTAAATTTGGTAAGATTAAGCCCTAAGGGGTTATGCTACCAAAATTTCCTCCAATCATGTTTATTAAGCTTTTAAGTAGTTAATCATGTGATTAGAAGTGGAAAGGAAGGAGTTTATGGATTGAATTCACAAAAACACGTTTTTTCGATATTCTTCCCTAGTTTCGGCCAAGTACAGAACAATAGGGAGGATATGAAATTTTGTAATTTTTTATGATTCCATTGGTTTTATAAGGGAAAATTGTGTATAAATACATGTGTTCATGATTTTTGGATGTCGGTATGTAAATATGGAATTTATTGAAGTTGAAAGGAAATGCTGTTTGATTTGCCTCCAGTGAGGCAGTGTTATTGTACAATGCAATTAATTAGCTAAAAGTAGTCTAAAAATTATGAAATTTTATAGGATTACAGTAGACATCTAGAGCTTTAATTTTATAGGTAGATAATAATTTTTGAACTAGTGGACTAAAAGTTATGGATTTTTGAAGTTGTACCTTTTTTTTGGAATGTAATATGGGAATAGGGGGAGTTTGGTGAATTTCTGGGAAAAGTGTGATGACAATGAATAGACTTAAGTATTTTTACTTAAAATAAAACTTAAAGATATTCATTTATGCTTTAGAAACAATCAAATTTGATTTTCCTAGAATTATTTATGAATTTCAAAATTTGACTGAAAATCTGCTAGTTTTTTGGAAAACTATGAAACTGCATTGTGCACAGTTGTACTGTGCATAAATTATTGAAACTACTAAAATGGCATTAGATAACAAGAAAAATTTAATTAAAGGTAGTAAAAATATAAGTGATAGCCAGTTAATTGTAACTTGAATTTTATAGAAATATACAATAGCTTGAGCCGGAATAAGGATTTAGGACAGACCGAGGAACTGGAAAAGGAGTTAGGTAGTAACTTCTTCTTTCACACATTATGTGATTATTATATGTTTGTATATGTCATCTTCTGTAACATGAGCATAGTGTCTTAGACACACTTATTAGCTTAGTTGTGGTCTGGGACCCAACGAAAGCATAAAGTTTGGGGTTGCAAATAGTGGTTTGGCCTCGGACAGTGTGCACACATCATTCTATCATCTTATATAACATGGGCATTGCATATTTATTTTCACATTTTGTATGTCTAAAATGCATGTTGCTATTGAATTTCATTTGAATATCACCCTTTCTTAAACTGAAAAACATTACAATTGAAGCTAGCGGCCTTAAGGGCAAGGAAGTGGTTACCCGGGGGTAGAATCTCAGTGTATTCTAAAGATGCATCTAGTTATCTATATTTGTAGTTTTGTTCTTTTGAAACCTTTATACATTTGTATATATTTTTTAAACCATACGGGGAATTTTTGTATTGTAAACAAGTACTTAATGTCAGTATATTTATGTATGTCTTACAGAACTTTGCCCTAGTTACTCTACGAATATCGAAATGTTAAAGGGTTTAATAGTCCAGGTACATGATTGACTTTCCCAAGTATTGCATAGGGGATTCAGAGGAAATCATCAGAATCCACTCCCCTGATATTAAATTTGGTTAATACTAAGGGAAAATAAGTGGACTAGGTTGGTGAGGGACACGTGGCAGTTTATGGGCCACACATGTGTGACACATGTCACTTTAAGACAACACAATTCTTTCTTTCATCATTATATTTTCGTGTAGCCCATAAGAAAAGGATAAAAAATGATAAAAATGCAAGGAAAATGAAAGACGAGAAAAGATGGATGAATAATGAAATTTTCAGAGTTCCGGAGCCGATTCTGACCTCGTAACGCCGTTTATGGCTGACGAAGCCTTCACTAATATTCTTTTACTCAGTAAGAGCAAAATTCTACAGTTTCAAATTTTTGATAAGCGGTGTTTGGTGTCGTCTACTCGGGAGAGATGCTACCAAAATCGGGAAACGGTTATGGAATCGACTAGAGGTATAAGTCTAAGCTCTGATTTGAGCCATATATCTTGAGTTTTTATTCGTTAAATTTGGAGTTAGGGGGCTATCCTATTTTTGCCAGACCCTAATTTATGAGGAAGGAGTGTGATTTTAATAGTTCTGATGCTTCTAATGGGTTCAGATCAAAAAACTATGTGGGATAGCAGTGAGAAACTAGTCTCGAAAGCATTATAATCAAAAACAGAATTTTGGCTTAAGAACATCTAAGTTTCAGCCAGATCTAGAATCTTAGGGAAATAATATGAATTTTATGATTTTAAGGATTCCAATGGATTCCTTGGGCAAAATTTTATGGGTTTAAGGTGGTTGTGATTTTAGAAGGGTATTGAAAACCCAAAAATTGAAGTTAAAGGAATAGTGTTGCCATATTGCATTTTTAGGGAGCCAGGTAGCTTGTGACGTGATTTTAGATAAGAAAATGTTGTCTGATGATTCTGATACTTTCCAGAATAATAGTAGACACATCAAGCTGTAATTTGATATATAATATATTCCAATTGGGTTAGTATATTGGGAGATATGACCTTTTAAAATTTAGGCACTGAATTTGGAACAAATCCTGGCACAGTTATATTATTGAGGTTTCTGGAATTCTGAGTCTATAACTAGTAGTAGGTGATATTTTTCCCTTTATATAGACTTAGACATTTTCATATAGGACTTTGAATCTCTCTATTTGGAGTTTCCTAGATTAAGTTATGATTTTTCCAAGTTTTATAAAAATTCTGCCAATTTTTAGTCACTATGTATGCAAAATTAAAAAGGTAATGGAAAAATGTAATTTACCTTGAACTCTAAGGGTAGAAATAAGTGCTAGTGCTTGGCATGGAATGTAATAAGCTTGATATCGAAGGGTAGGATGTACCATGGGTAAATTGTAATAAAGTTGAATTCTAAGGCTAAAGATAAGCACTTGAGGTTAGCGTATCCACCTTAGACATTCATTTTGTCATGGCTCTAATGATATAGTTGATCATCTAGATCTATGAGATGTCAAGAAGGAAGAGGAATGAAAGGCTTTGCAAGAAGCTTCAATGGTTGGAAGAAAAGGTACTGGAGGAGGACTCAAAGACAAGAGGTAGTAAACTTACTTGTATGTATATAATGTTTATGTTGTGTATTGATTTACTGTATTGCTTTGCTTGATTATGTGATGCATGTATGAGTAAATGAAGCTCTGTTTTTGTTTTTACTATAGCCATAAGTATGTTGCATGAAACATTGAGCATACAGAATATCATTATGTGAACATGAGCCTATGTAAGGCAAGCATATCATGCACTAGCATTAATCTTACATGCATTGTTTGTATGTTTGCTACTGAGATTCCCTGAATCTCACCCTCCCCCAACCAACCATTTAGATAGGTAGACATATGTGGTATGTTGAGAATAGAAAAGGGGACTGCATGAGAGAAGTGCAGAGGTAAAATGAAGACAGGGATGTGTCTACTGTGTTCATATGTACAGTGTATGTACTAGATGTAGACACTCTGGTAGCCTAGTATGGCTACACTATCTATATATTTTCATTTTATGAATGAACTAAGAATGAGTAGAGAACTGAGCTAAGAGTCACTCTGATAGAAATAAATGAATGGTAACCCCTTGGAAGGAAAATTAATAAGGTAAGTTTTTGTTTGGGAACGCTAATTAATGATATTCCTAAGCCAGAACAAATGAATTAACGCTTCTGTATACGTAATAAAGGAGAATGTTGTAATATCCCTGATTTTAGACCTAGGAACTAAAGGATAAGCCTATATTAGGTAGACTACTAGGCCCGAGTTCAGTAAGAGTCCCAATAATATTGATATGATAGAATGATTTTGATGTTACTAAATTTTAAATAAGTACCGCAAGTGTACGGGCCGTGGAAATAGTATAATAGCAAATCAAGGTCATCCTACAGAGATTCAAGATAATAGGTAATTAGGCATTAAAATTCCCATTTTCATTTAAGTTAAGTAAATCAAAGAAGGAAATGAATTTGAAAATTAATTTAAACAAAAGCAAAAGGACTAAATTTAATATTTTTAGGAATTCAATGGAGGAAAACGACTTAGAGTGGCTAATCCCTTCTTCAAGTTTTAGAGCATGCATTTACCCAAAAGAAATGCACTTAATGTTAATTTGTTAATCTAGAGTTTGAATAGATATAAGTATCTTCCAATTACTCATGCCCTTCTCTCATGTTAAAATTGTTATTCCTAACTAATTTACTCAAGAGACAATAAATGTCCGATTTCACTCTAATATGATTATATGGGTCCAATAGGTATATTCCTATCCTATTGGCAAATTAGAATAAATGCTAATCCCATATTACTTAACCATTGGTCCAATTAAGATCCCTCTTCCAAGGCTAATCTAAATTCCCAAATTTCCTACTTAGTGGTGATCAAGCACAAAGTAGATAAAATAATACAAGATTTACTAACAAAATAACAATAAGCACAAATTAATTAGTTCATACATGCTCAAATCCTTAAATTAGTTCATAGCTACTCTAGATTCAAAGAACATTAGGCACACATGGCTTTAAACAACATCACAGCAGTAGCAAAATTCATATTTAAATCCATACAAACAGTGAATAAAATTGATGACAAAACAACTGTTGGAACAGTTGAGTCCTCTAATTTAGCTTGGAAATAATATCAGTGAAGAATAGAGAGCAAGAACAAGTATAATCTCCAATTTTGTTCTGCCACCAGCTCAAGGAATAACAACCCAGTGAAACCATTTCTTCCTTCTACTACAGTTCTATGTTTCGACCTCCAGAAGATTCAGGTTCTCTTTTTTGGTTCAGCTGAAGATGAAGCTGAGGAAGCTCCTCTACCGTGCAATCCATAGCTACGTCTCGGTTTCAACTTATTGCCTCATCTCAGCTCTTTCTGCTCTGGTTCTCTGATCTCAGAAGATGTTGGCCCAGCTGATCACAGTAGCCACCAACCCTCTTTTCTGGTTCTGAAATGCCGCCATTCCTAAACTCTCAAGCTTCAGGTTCAAGCTCTAGAAGCACCCACCATGCAGCCACTCATCATCCCAGACGTAGATAGCTACTGTAAGAAGTTGATTGATGATTATCAATAGTCCAATATCGGTTCCTTCTCACTGCTGTAGCAACGCCCTCTGTATCTCTTATCTCAAATTTTCTCTCTCACTCCAGATGCCGATGAGGTCACCGTCGGTGTTCTTTGTTGGTCCCTTTCATCCCTCTTCAGTCTCTCTACTGAGATGCTTAAGAAAGAAGGTTGATGATGGCCAATAGTGTAGCTCCTCCCTCAGCTCTCTGTTCTATTTTTTTGATGTCGGCTCTTCTCCTCTCCAAACAATCATTTTCAGCATCCCTCAGAAGACCTAAGTCCTTTGGTTAAAACATGCGTTTTGACCAAGGGACTAAAATGGAAACATATAAAACTTTAGAGGAGGGACTCAAATGAAAATTTTTGAAATATTTTGGAGCTCATTCAGAATTCCTGAAAATATTTTTTTTTCAAAACAATGGCTCATTATTATCTTTAATATCCTAAATTAAATTATCTATATTATTAAAACCATAATATTTAAACTAAAATCCCCAAATAATTCACCAAATTGATTTGCTTTTAAAATCTCATAGAAATCTTTCAAAATTTGCTTATATAACTCTCTATAAATCTTCAAAATACACTTTAAATATACTAAAAATGGAGAGTTATAAGATTTACAGGGACTATATCCGGGTAAAGAATAAGTCTCTAGGTACATAGGCTCAGAGCACATAAATAGTCGGAAGAAAATTCATCGGTGCCATGTAATACTATATATGGCTCAATTTTAAATAAAAGAGAACACTTGACAACTATTGACTTGTTGACTTATAAAGTAATAATTAAATAATTAAATTAATTAATTTTACTTTATGTGAGGACCTGGAAAGATGACACCTCATGTATGGACGCGGGAAAAATCCTCGTACTTTCTTTCCTCGACAAAGTGGACGGTTAGGTGAAACACAGAAAAAAAGTGGGTACCATGCAAAAGGTGACACATGGTGCCATTTTGTAAGAGGAAGCATAAAATTACTTTTTATTTTATGTGTTGGACCAACCAAGAGATGACACTTGTCCCACCTTTATGATAAAGTTGCTTTGCCTTTTGAGTTGTCATCACCAGATGGTGCCACCTTGTCTCAAGCCAGGAAAAAATCCACCGGTCTGGTCACCCGACTAACTTTCTTAAATACTGAGCTAGGGAAAATCATCAAACCCTTACTTTTCTTAAAGAAAAGGACGGCTAAAACACTATTGCAAAAACCACTTTTTAGACCGGTTAAAAACGACTTTTTAGATCGATTCTGGATCAGGTCTTGATATAGCTGGTCTAAAAAGTATCTAACTTCTTAGAACGGTTAAAAAACCAGTCTAAAATATAAACTTTTAAGACCGGTTGTATCACAACCAGTCTTAAAGTCTGACAAACAAGACCGTTAAAAGGAAATTTCAGGTTTAAAATATACTTTTAAGATCGGTTTCTCTGAGAGCCGGTCTTAAAAGTATAAGATTTTAAGAACGGTTTAGAAAAAAAAACCGGTCTTAAAGTTATATTTAAGACCGGTTATTATGAAAACCAGTCTTAAAAGTGTTTGTTATTTAAGACCGGTTCTCATAAGAACAGGTCTTAAATATCAATTTAAGACTGGTTATCTTGAGAACCAGTCTTAAAGATTATAATTTTAAGACTGGTTCTCATTTTAACCAGTCTTAAATATTACTTTAAGACCGGTTCTTATGAGAACCGGTCTAAATTTTTTTTTAGTTTTATTTGTTTCAATCTACCCAGGCCAATAAGCCATATTCAACGACAATCTCCTCTCCACATACACAAGCAACAACACATGTATATATATATATTCCCAATCAGAAGCAGTGACAACAATATTTTTATTTCCAGAAACACTTGGTATTTCTCAGAATCAATTAAGCCTAAGGCATCATGTTATCCTATATATGCAAACTTGCTCCAAATTTAGAATCATGAAACCTAAAATCCTTATTAGTTCCCCTTTCCCTCTTTTGTTAAATATGACCTTAGTTATCGTAATTGGTATGAAGCTATAAATGTCATTCTCTTCAAGGCAACAACAACACTTGGCCCTTACAACCCTCCACCCTCAACAATCACAAAATCAACATTATGAATAAAAATCATTCAAAACAAACACATTCAATTCCAATGACTACCAATAACACATGATCAACTTATTCAATTCTCAGCAACAGTACAATGTTAACAATTTATAATCATCAGGCATTTTGAACCACAATGAACCACAACATAACAATGATAGCAGGAAAATCTCAACATTGTGTGCACTTTCAATCCCAAAGCTTATAAAGGAAAGCAGGAGAAAAAATATTTCTCATTATATGGAAAAAATTCTTAAGCTTTACAGAGAAATGAAAAAAATGGAAGAAAATTTACAATAGTGATCCCATTCCTGTATCGAAGCCAACTAGTATCATCAATATCCAAGAAATTGTCCTGAGCAGAGATATAAACCAAGTTAGGTATATATAAAAACCATAAGTATTATTAGAAAAACATAGGATATGATTCAAAAACTTACTAATCTTGTAAAAGCTCATAGATGAATTTAGCACAACAATTGTGGATGACATCAATATCTTCTTCAGGAAAGGGATCAGCAAGATCAAACATTTGTATGTGTAACACCGAAGCCAAACAAAACATTAACTTACTAACTTAAAAATGATAAATTAATACAAAATTTTTGAAATATACATTTATTACCTCCTCGGTAAAATCAGTCGTGCCTAGGCTGATAATATTGTAAATTTGCCTCAAAATATAAAGACCACATAAGTTGGAGCCCAGTGGTTGCCTACGGGTCTAAAAAAGAACATGATATCATCAAAGCATAGCTTATGGAACACATCTTAAAGAAAACAAATATGTACTAACCTTTGGCATGATCCATGTAGGGTCTTTTAAGTCACGAACATGCCTACCGTATTTAGCGTGTAGGAATGTCCGCATAGCCCTATCATCAAAATCACAAAGATTACTTATTCTGCACATAAAATTTGCACACAAAAGGTAATAAAGCAAGAAAACTTACGAGTTCATGGTCTTCTTTAAGTCACTCCCCGGTTTGAAGTGGAGGGAGCATAAGAGGATGACTATGTAACTAGCCTTACACAGAATAACCAATTGCTAATGATCCCTTAAAAAAAGAGATGAATGTTAAGCAAATATAAATCAATATATGTGTTTTGGAATATAAATTTGATGTTTCTTACCCATGCACATAAGGAAACAAGAAACAGGCAGTTTCTGTTTCACTGAGCCTCTTTGATGAATATCTGTCTAATGGCAGAAGTGGTCCCTTTCTCTTGGACTTGAACTGGGCACATGAATCAAAATTTATCGCTCTGGCCAGAGGAGACCAACCTACTATTCATGTACCTACAAAAATGCAAGCACACAAATCAAAGTTAAACAGCGTAATTTTTAAGATATTTACTTTCAATTAAAGAAGATACTTATATAAAAAATAGTTGGACAATCCCAACCATAAGATATTTTCTAGGAGCGACTAGGTACATTAAATCTTCCCTATCAAGATAGCATATCGCCCCTGACTTCCCAACAACTGAATCTGTAGGCCAACTTCTTGTTAGGAAGGATGTATCGTATGCCATCAGAATCACTTGTTGTATCACATTCAGTGGAGGCTGTGAAACTTCATGAGGGAAGGGAGATGAACTTAGGGCTCTGATCGGGGAATCAGTAGCTTGAACAGAAACAAGGTTCTTCGGAAATGACGTGAAGGTACCCAAGACATCGCCCACAATCTTGAACTCCTCAGAAGGGATAAGGACAGTTGCGTCTGCGATGATAACCTCCTCAACTGACACGCTGACTTGATCATCTGTCATTTGTTGGTGGTAAACAGTTGATCCTAGGTTATGCACACTTCCCCGTGCAACTAACCGTCTCAGAGGGTCCTCAACAAATATGTCACAAGGCTCGCCAATGTCCTTTCCAGGACCCTCTGATGACTATCCAATATTGCAACAACTCCCTTTGGTGCTCTGCTTATTACGATCGAGCGACTGTGCCTGGGCAGGAACGGTATCTTGTCTTGTGCTCACCATGGCATATACTTCCTCCTTCATCTTGTTTAACCGGGCATAATAGTGCATCAAATGATGCTTCTACCTCGGCCCTTACTTCCGCCCTTGCAGTGGCCAACATACGCTCCAATTCATCTCTCGTCACCACATTGGAGGAGGAATTGTGTGAGGAGGATCCAAAGTAATTCTTTATACCCACCCCTCCTCCAACTCCCCCGACATGGCCTGGATGCTCACGTTTTTCAGTAGCAACCGTGAGAATTTCATTCCTCCCCTCCGGCTTGAAGGATCCCTCGGTTCTCTTTTTTTGAAGTTCCTCCAGTGAGATATACAAATAACACATATGAGTAATGAAACATGTTTACCGAGACTTACAACAATGATACTTACAATTTTTTCACCGACTATATGAGACTGTTCACTTGTATAAGATCCACCACTCTTTCAGCGAGTATGCAACCACAACTCTTTACGCCGTATCAGAGATGGTGGAGATATCAGAACAGAAGGATCAGATTGAGATGCTTCTTCCAATCTCCTCCGTTTCACATCCAACAAGTCTTTCTCGGCCTTTGCGTATCCCCCATGTGACATTGTATGGGGTCAATCATTTTTTCTGCCACTCTCTTGTGCTTTTTGCCTTCTTGCCTGTGAATAAGAAATGGGAAAAAAGGTTTCAAACAGTCACGAAAAATGATAAGTAAATAAAGTATAAAATAAGTAAACTCACCAAAGCCTAAAAAACTCCTGCCATGTTGCTTCATCGATGTATGAATACTTGCTGTAAGGAGTAGGATAAGGCTTACCAGCTGGCACCTTAATATACAAGTAATTGTTGGCCAGATTCATCTTAAACTTCCTCCAGTGCTCACAACAATACGTCATAGTCTTGTTATACAAGATCTTACTCTGAGGAACGTCGTAGGTGAGCACAATTCATGAATCAAAGGAGTTAGTGACAATAACAAAACAAATTTCATAATCATTACATACAGAGGGAACTTTATACCTGAATAGTGTCCCAAATATGCTGCTTAACTTTTTTATCGACATTCCTCCACTCCTCTATCAATATGCTAGGCTTATTCCGTGTGAGGAGGCCGACAAAACTCCTATATCGGCTTGCATTGGGCCCGATCGGTTTCCAATATTGATCGAACTGAATCAGTATCTTCTCACTGGCCGACTGACTCAGGGAAACATCCCTCAACCGTGTGGCCATCCTGCCCCTCCGTCCGGGCTGGTGACTCGGCTCACCTTCACTCTGTCTCTGATTGATACTATGAGGCTCGTTCTGCTGAGCACTAGGTGACACCTAATCCTCTGCTGTATGATGCACTGAGTCCGTCATTATACTGTTCAGATAAATTGTTAAGTTAGTAAGTTATAAAATAACTATATATATAATCTACATATAACTTATAATGATAATTACTTTAAATAGATAACTAACTTTGAAAGTAGATTTATAAAGAGATATCCTCACATATCTCTTCACGATGATCATTTCTTGTGCCATATTCATTATCAGCTTCATCTTCTTCGTTCAATGCAGGAAGACCTCTGGAAAAAGAAGGAGTCTCAACAAGATCATAATTTGAAAGACTTTCCTCTTCAATATCAACGACCCTTTTTCCTTGGAGAGCCACAGACCACATTTTATTTGCCTGATCGGTAATATAGAATACTTGTTTCGCTTGATCTGCCATAATGAAAGGTTCATCTCCAAAACTTATGTTGTTCAGATCAACTAATGTAAACCCTAACTTATCGATTTTCACACCATTATTGACATCAACCCACTTACATTTGAAAATGAGAAATTTAATTTTAACATAGTCAACCACCCAAATCTCGTCAATAACCCCATAATAAGGTATGGTTGCCAATGTAGGGTTCTTATCTTTTGAACTAGAGAAGTGCATAGATTCAGCCACTAACATAACACCATTGTTTTGGACAGTGCTCCTATCATCCAGGGACTTCGTGTAAAATGCATAACCATTGATCACAAATGAAGTCCAACTTATGACATCAAACTCAGGACCACGTGCTAGCCAGTTAATTGTATCAGAAACACATTCTTCTCCGTCAACCTTGTGTTTAAACCAATGTGCAAAAGTTCTAGTTTGCTCCCTAATTAACCTTTGTTCAGTCATTCGACTGTTCGCTTTCCGTACAATTTCTTTATAAGCATGTATGTAATCTTGAACTACATCAACATTATTCAAAATGTACAAGTGGACTTGTTGTAAATCATCAGAATCCACACTTTTGACTGTAGCTCTGCGCCTACCCCCTTCTTCATCATGTCGTTTAGGAAGGCCGATATGTCCTACATTTGACAAATAATGTTGACAAAATTCCATTGTTTCTTCAGAAACATATTTCTGAACAATAGATGCTTCAGGCCGGTTAAGGTTCTTCACATATCCTTTTAGGATTTTCATAGTTCTTTCAATTGGGTATATCCATCGAAAATAGATAGGCCCACACAATTTTATCTCCCTCACTAGATGAACAACTAGATGTACCATGATGTCAAAAAAGGAAGGAAGAAAAAGCTTCTCAAGCTGGCACAAGATCAGGTATCCTTCATTTTCCAATTCCTCCAATCTTTCCATCTCAATGACTTTACTACAAATCGTATTGAAGAAGAAACCAAGTCTGGTCAATATGTGTTGAAGATCATATTCGGAAATACCTCGAATAGCCACTGGGAGTAGTTGTTGCATCAAGACATGACAATCATGAGACTTCAGCCCTATTAACTTCAAGTCTTTCATCGACACAAGCTTCTTAAAATTTGAAGAATACCCTGAGGTAACTTTGATGCCATGTAAATACTCACAAAAACTTCTTTTCTCATCCTTAGACAAAGTATGAGAAGCTGGAGGACAAAAAGTTCTCTTACCATGTGGCCTCGGATGTAAGTCTGCCCGTATTCCCATTTCTTGCAAATCTAATCTTGCCTTAACGCAATCCTTAGAACTACCTTGTATGTTGAGTAGTGTCCCAACAATACTATCACACACGTTTTTCTCCACATGCATGAAATCAATACAATGTCTCACATCAAGATTCTGCCAATATGTAAGGTTAAAGAAAATAGACCTCTTTTTCCATACATTTTTTTCATTTCGACTCTTCAAAGTCTTACCGAAGATGACATTGATATTTTTCACATTTTCATACACGTTCTCCCCAGTCAATACCTCTGGAGCATCTTCAAACTCTTGGCCACCAAAAAAGGCCTTCTTTAATCTGCAATATGGGTGGCCCTGTCTAAAGAATCTCCTATGACCAAGATAAACAATCTTTCTTCCATGTTAAAGTTGATGGTAGCATGTGCCTTCTTCACAAATCGAACATGCTTTATGACCTTTAACGCTATATCCTGACAAGTTTCCATAAGCAGGGAAGTCATTTATAGTACAAAAGATCAAGGCTCGCATTTTAAACATCTCCTTCTTGTTTGCATCAAAAACATCGACACCTTCATCCCACAACTCTTTTAAATCTTCGATCAGGGGTTCTAAGTAAGCATCTATGTCATTTCTGGGTTGTTTTAGTCCCAAAATTAACATAGACAACATGATGTACTTTCATTTCATACATAACAAAGGAGATAAGTTGTAAATTACCAACAGAGCAGGCCATGAACTATGTATACTACTTAGGCTACCGTAAGGATTCATGCCATCCGTGCTAAGTCCAAGCCTAAGGTTCCTAGGCTCTTTGTCGAAGTTAGGAAATAATTGATCAATTTTCTTCCATTGAGAAGAATCAGCTGGATGTCGAAGCTTTCCGTCGGAAATCCTCTCATCCGCATGCCATCTCAAATGTTTGGTATCAATTTCATTAGCAAACAGCCATTTGAACCTCGGTATGATTGGAAGATATTACAACACTTTTGTAGTTGTACCTGGGGGTTTCACATATCGGACACTGCTCTTTCTCTTCATGCTCTTTTCTATACAATATACAATTATTAGGACATGTATGGATCTTTTTATACTTCATCCCTAGTGGACAAAATATTTTCTTAGCATCATAGTATCGGCAAGGCAGCACGTTATCATCTGGAAGCATGTCCTTAAAAGCCTCAAGTGCTTTCAAGCTTACCAATTTTAATATAGCTTTCAACAATTGTTATTTTGTGCACCCCGGGTACAGCGGCTGCTCAGCATCACTGCACATATTACCATATGCATATGATTGATCAAAAGCCTCTTCTCCTACATCACGAATAATATCATTGAAAAAAAAAATCAGACCGGACCGGCTGGTCCGGCCGGTGATCCGGTCCGGTTCATGGTATAAACCGGCGAATTGGTTCGAACCGGTAAAACCGGTCAGAACCGGTGGTTCGACCGGTTTGCCTTTTTTTTTTAATTATAAAATACATTTTTTTATTCCTCTACCTACTATTAGACACTATTTTTTAGGGAAAAATGAAAGTTTGAAGACCAAGATGAAGAGAAAAGTAAGTAAAAAAATAACAAATCTAAAAAAATGATTTTGAGAGGATATAATAATTAATTAATTATAGGAAAGGAGTGTCATTATATAAATATAGGCACCATAACTAATACTAATATATTTTAAGCATTTTTTTCCTAAAGATTTTTATTTTAATCTATGGAAATTTAAAAATATATTAATATATATATTACCACTAATAAATTATAATATTTCAATATGACCGGTTCGACCACCGGTCTGACCCCGGTTGAACCATTAACCCTTAAACCAGTGCTGTGACCGGTTCATTGCCCAGTCCGGTTTTTTATTCCTTGAATAATATCCTCTATCCGATCATTCAGATCCGTGTCATTATCATCAAAGGTGACTCCCCCTTGTTGAGCTGCGCTTGGAATTCCTATTTCTTTACCATGCCATACCCATACTATATAACTCTTACAAAATCCTTCACAAATTAAATGTGTATATATATCTGCAGCACTTAGTCGCTTCTCATTTAGACATTCTACACAAGGATAATAGAACATCCCACTATCATCATTACCAGAATTTCTTCTCTCAAATTCTAAAAAATCCCTCACCCCATTATCATATTCAACACTAGTCCGTTTAGCGTTTATCCAACTACGATCCATATATTACAACACCTTTTTTTTCTTCTCTTCTGTATATTAACTCCCCTAGAAAAGGCAGAAGTATGATGAGAGTATGAAATCATTACACTCATCAATTTATCTAGTTTAACAGAATTCTTCATCAGAATTGCTCATAAGATGTAATTACAGTCTGTTCCATTTTCTTCAAGTAATTTTTCCCCATTCACATAGTTGTTATTTCTATTCATGAGACTACTGCAATTACATCTGATTTTGAAAACATAAACATTAAAATTTATAGACTCAAGAAAGAAAATGATTCAACAGATTCAAAACATGTTCAAGGGACCACTTCAACAAATTCAACAAAAAGAAATTGATAAACAACACAATTACATCTTCAAAATATTCAACAGAAAGAAATTGATATGCAAAATGCGAAAGGCCAAGAAATTGTGATTGAACAAATTCATAACATCCAAATTTGTAAATCACAGACCACAACATCAAACAATTGTTTCCTATCCAGTAATAAAACTACAAGCCAACGCCAACATTTATACGAAGAGTTCTACAAAATTATTTTCACAATTAAAAATCAATTTCACTAAATTTTGCTATTTATACAAAGAATTAACTGAGACAAGGAGACATTACTCTTACCTGGTTGTAGTAACCTTGGATCATGGCTTGAGGAGCAGGATGAGCTGCGGTTGCAGTAGATAGAGAACACGCCGGAGATAATAGTGGTTTCGTGGATATGGGCCGGGGGATGAACGGAAAATGGAGAAGGAGGGGCGATGGTGGTATTTTAAAACCAGTGGATTGAACGAAAAATGGAGAAGGAGGGGTGGCGGTGGTATTTTAAAACCACTCGGTTGAACGGAAAATGGAGAAGGGAGGGGCGGCGGTGGCAGCAGCCGGAGTTGAGGCTGAAATATGACCGGAGAAGATGGAGAAATATGACCAGAGAAGAAGCGCATGGCTGAAATGGAGCATTAGCGGCTGTGGAAGGACTAAGAGGAATACGAAATGAATGCAGGCTAGGTTTGAATACCACAATTTTAAGATCGATTATTTAAATAACCGGTCTTAAAAACAATTTTCAGACCGGTTATTTCATTAACCGGTCTTAAAAGTTATCTAATTAAGACCAGTTATCAAATAACCGGTCTAAAAAATTCATTTTAAGACCGGTTAATGAAATAACCAGTTTTAAAACACCATGGATTTTTTATTTGCATTTTAATCAGATATTTAAGACCGGTTATTAAAATAACGGGTCTTAAAAATAAAGGGATTTTTTAATTCATTTAATTACACTTTTCTTTTGAGACTGATTTTTTAGAAAACTGGTCTAAATAATATTTTTAAGACCGGTTATTTAAATAACCAGTCTAAAAATTTTTTTTTAATTACAAAATTGCCACCGCGTGTTTCTTTTACACCTTATTCGCAATAACTGGTCTAAATGATGTGGTCTAAAAAGGCTATTTTGCACTAGTGAAAGCTCGATAAAGAGGCAAGACCTACTTTATTAAAGCAAGGGACATGTATCACCGAATCACTAGATCATCGGACAAATGGCACCATAGGAATTTGACACGTGGCACCAACTTTTCAAGACTCTTTCTTGGCCTTATATTTTCAGCCTGCCACACAAAAATAGAGAAAACAAATTTAAAAACACGTTGAGAAAATGGTAGAGGAAAGAGAAAGCATGAATAGTTTTTTTTCTTGAGTTCAATCCGCTGAAACACTACCAAATTGGCATTTTCTCCTGAAGCACTCTTCAAAAATCTTCTTCTACTCATTATAAGCTTTGTTTCTATAGTTCTGGAATTTTTTTAGAGGAGTTTAGTTCCGTCTCCTCGGAGGAAGTACTACCGGATTTTCGAACCGGTTGTTGAAACACGAAGAGGTAAGCGTAGTCTTTATTTTTAGCCAGTTGGTTTGTTGTTTGGATGAGTTTTCATGAGGGTTTGGGGACTGTATGATTTTGGCCAGGGGTGTTTTAAGGGTTGATGATGATTTAATCATGTGTTTATGGATAAATAGTGATTTATGATGATTCTGGTTAATGAAATTGTAAGAATCAATTTTTAATAGAAGTTAGGCCCTTGGCCAACTTTGCATGATATTTTGGGGGAAATATTGGATTTTTATTTTATTTAGCCAAATAACCAGTTTACCCTTAAATTTTCTTAAATTTTGGAACCAATTTCCATTTTCCTCTTCCCCCTCTTTTGGCCTAAATTTTTAATGTATTTTGACCCAAAAATTGTGCTCTTTCATATGAAATTTTAGGTCATAATTTTAGGCTTTTATGAAGACAAAAATTAGGCTTTATGTCTTTCTTAGCCAAAAATTTCATATAATCATTATTTCTACTGTTTTGGCTACTTCAAGTATATCAAAATTTACCATTTTATTCTATTGAATATAATTAAATGTACAAGGAATTTTGGTGAATAAATTTAGGATATTATAGTTCTCCCCCTATTAATAAAATTTCATCCCCAAAATTTGCTACATAAACATACTCATTACCTCCGGGTAACGCCTTTGCATGTCTTCTTCCATTTTCCAAATAGCTTCTCTAGGAGATAACCCCTTCTAAACCACTTTTACAAATAGGATACTTTGATGTTTAAGTTGTTTCTCCTGCCGATCAATAATCTGGTCAGGTTCAACTTCATATGTGAGATCATCTTGCATATCAACATCTTCAAACTTAATTACGTGCTCAAGGTTGGGTTGATACTTCTTTAATTGGGAGACGTGGAAGACATCATGCAATCTAGTCAAGTTTGGGGGTAAAGCTATCTGATATGGTACTGACCTAATTCTCAATAAGATTTCAAATAGACCAATATACCTAGGGCTTAATTTCTTTGTTTTCAATACCCTACCAATCCCAGTAACTGGTGAAACCTTCAGAAACATATGATCTCCAACTGCAAATTCCAAAGGCTTCTGCCTCTTATTAGCATAACTCTTATGTCTACTTTGAGCAGCTAATAATCTTTGCTTAATTAGTTTAATCTGTTCAGTTGTTTGGTCGACTATGTGTAGCCCATACATCTTTCTCTAAGACAACTCTACCCAACACAAAGGCGACTGACACTTCCTTCCATACAATGCTTCATATGGAGCTATTTGAATGCTCGAATGATAACTATTATTATACGTAAATCCTACACATAGAAGGAATTGGTCCAAATTTCCTTTGAAATTTAATACACACGCTCTCAACATATCCTCTATCATCTATATTGTCCTTTCTGTTTGTCTATTTGTCTGAGGATGATAAGCCATACTAAATCTGAGTTTGGTACCCAAAGCCTCATGTAACGACTTCCAAAACTTAGAGGTAAACCGAGGATCTCGATCAGAAATTATGTTCTTTGGTGTATCATGCAATCTCACAATCTCCTTGATATAGAGCTCTTCCAGCTTATTAGGAGAATAGTTTATACTAATTGGCAGGAAATGGGTGGTCTTTGTGAACCGGTCAACAATTACCAAATTATATCATGATTTCTGACCTTAGGTAATCCTATCACAAAATCTAGCACAGGGTCTTGTAGAAGCCTTGACGGTCATTGATGCTCAATTTTCACCTTCTGACAGGTGAGACAACGTGCCACAATTTTTGTCACATATGTTTTCATTCCTAGTCGCCGATACATGGAGTTTAAATCATGATACCTCTTAATTGCTCAAGGGTATAGAGTATACTTACTCTTATGTGCCTCATCCAGAATTTGCTGCCTCAAATCAGCTTGTGGTGGAACATATATTTGTTTTCTGTATCTGACTAATCCACTTGGTGACAGGTTATATTCCTGAGTTTTTCCCTTTTTAATCATGCTTCTCGTATACGACGCTTTCTCATCTTGCAATTGAGCTTTCTCAATTGTTGTTCATAAATCATTCTCTTCCTGACTAATATTGTTACCACTGATCAGAATATTATTAGATAGATTGAGATCTCTGAAATCCTCAATCAGTTTCTGCTCTTGCATCATTAGGGCTTCTACCTTCAATGTCTTATGTCTTAATGCATTTGCAACTACATTAGCCTTCCCTAGATGGTATTGAATCTCCAGGTTGTAATCTTTAAGTATCTTCTTTCATCTGCACTGTCTCATGTTCATTTTTTTCTAATCGTATAATATTTCAAACTTTGTGGTAGCAGTACAGCTCTACGGTTGCCTTATAGAGATAATGTCTCTAAATTTTTAATGCAAATATGATTGTTGCTAACACAAGATAATGGGTAAGATAATTCAGTTTATGAGGCTTCAGCTAATGGGAGGCATATGCTACAACTTTGCCCTGCAGCATTAGGACACATCCCAATCCATGCTTGCTTACATCACTGTAGACTAAATAGGTCAACTATGGATTGGGGATTATCAGCACTGGTGTTGTTGTTAATCTCTCCTTTAGCTCTTTAAAGCTCCACTCATAACTTTCATCCCACACAGAATGTTAAGTCTTTCATGTCAACCTTGTCAAAGTTAAAGCTATTATGGAAAAATTATGTATAAATCATCTATAATAACCAGCAAGCACTATTGTAAAAATAACTTTTTAGACCAGTTAAAATGACTTTTTCGACTAGTTTTGGATGAGGTCTTGATGCAGCCAGTCTAAAATGTCTATTACGTTTTAGACTGGTTAAGAAACTAGTTTAAAAGTGGGATGTTTTAGACTGGTTGTATGACAACCGGTCTTAAAAGTCTTATATTTTAGACCTGTTGTTTGCAAAAATAACTTTTTAGACTGGTTCTAGATGAGGTCTTGATGCAGCCGATCTAAAAATCCTATTAATTTTTAAACCGGTTAAGAAACCAGTTTTAAAAGTGGGACTTTTTAAACTGGTTGTATGACAATCGGTCTTAAAAGTCCCATATTTTAGACATGTTGAGAGACAACAGGTCTTAAATATAGGACTTTTGAGACCGGTTGTCAAACAACAGGTCTAAAAAGTCCCGCTTTTTAGACATGTTGTATGACAGCCGGTCTTAAAGTCCTACTTTTAAGACCTGTTAAGAGATAATAGGTCTAAAATGTAAGTCTTTTAAGACCGGTTGTATGACGACCGGTCTAAAACATCTCACTTTTTAGACCCGTTGTGAATACAACCGATCTTAAAAAGTGTTTTCTAGACACGAGTGTGTTTCAACTAGTCTGAAAGTGGACTTTTTAGACTAGAATACGACCAGTCTAAAAAATATCATTTTTTAAATATTCCCTTGAAAATTAAATTTACCTAGGCCAGCAAGCCATTTATTTCATCGATATGCATCATCACACTACAAAAAAATAGGCATTTTGCGATGGATTTTTTGACGGAATTTGTGGCGTAATGGAAGCTTGACACAGGTAGTTGCAACGGAATTCTATCGTAAACCATTTTGCGAAGAAATTTCTGACGAAACAAATTTCATAAGTAATAGCACCGCCATAAATCATTTTATGACGGAATATTACATTTCGTCACAAATTGAGGCGGACTTTCTAATGAACATTCCCTTATAATTTGAGACGGAAATTTTGATGGATTAAGTCCATGGAAATTTTTGACGGATTTTTCTATCGTAACTTGAAAGGGAATTTGCGACGGAAAGTTCTTTAGCAAATTGACGCAGAATGTTCTGACTAAAATTTGCATCGCAACTTGAGAGAGAGTTTGCCACGGAAATTTTTGTGGCAAATTGTGACGGATTTTTCTGATGGAATATTTTGTGTCAACTTGTGAGGGAATTTATGATGGCAAATTCCGTGGCAAATTATGACAAAATTTTCCATCGGAACTTTTCGTCGCAACTTGAGGGAATTTTTTGTGACAAATTGCCACAAATTTTCCTGGAGCTAAACCTTTCATTGCCCTTCCAAATCATTAGTTTTTAAGATTCCAACTTGCTTTTGTAAAAGAGGAGAACATGAAATTAAATTTACTAAATAGAAACCAATTGAAATAAATAATAAAAGGATGATACAATTTAAAATAAGTTTTGAACAAAGTAGCTAAAATGTTATATGTAAACAAAGTCTAATAATAATAATGTCACAAGTTTGTGGCAACTGGCAAATGCTACACAGTAGCTCTTAACACTAAATGAAGTCTAATAATAATAATAACAATGTCAGAAGTTATGCCATAAATGTGAAAAGCTAGCAGTAGCTCTAACGCTATCAACTCTCAGAAGGTAATTTAATCCCCATTCTTTCCAATGCATTGATGATCTTTGAGGTCTTATCTTGAAGATGTTCATTTTTTTGAATCACGGCTTGGAAATTTTCTCGAATCTCCTGTGTAAGTTGAGTTATTTGTGTACGCAATTCAGCAACATCAGGGCTGATATGTGGTGTGTTGACTGAAGGAGTTGACCTTTGAGAGGAGGAGGCACAATAAATATCTTGATTCTCATATCCAAACCTATAGAGGCGACCCTTCTTGTTCTTTCTACCTATAACCTCTAGCCATAGGTTATCATCATCTACATCATGAGAATGAACAGAGCTTGTAGAACTTATGGATGCCTTTAGCCTTAAGAAATCACTCTGTAAACCAAAGTAATTAAAATCCATGTTCAACTAATAAGCAAGGACCAATAAATTAAGGGGAGAGGGGAGCGTGATTAAGGGTAAGGAGTAGTACAGAGGAGTTTAAGGGTAAGTATTTTTTTCTTAATTTTTATTCTTTCCAAAATATCCTTTTCGTGTTATTCTTCTTGTTCTTGTTGGTCATTTTTTGACTTACATCGGCAGCACAAGGTGAGCACTCAAAAGCTTATGAATTCAAAAACAAATATATGCACTTACAATAAAAGTAGAACATAACGTGGAAATTTAACAATTGAGGTGAATTGTTACTATTTATTAAAAAAATTTCCAAACAATTCAACAATGTGGCAAAACAATAATACTTAAACTCCATTTAACCATGGGATAGATGGCGGCATGTTATTGCTACTATCCTTCTAGCAATTGATGAATTTGATCCAACATCCAAGTAGTACATACAAATTATATTTGTGAAGAAAAGGAGGAAGAAGGTTAGGGGAAATATTTTTATTATATTTAATAGACAATAAAGTGGTATGTATGTAAACAAAGTGAAACAAAAACAATTGAAGAATTGAAGAATCTTTTACCAATATATAGACACACGCATCCAATTTGAATCACACAAGTATTGAAAGATGAGCTTTTTAGATATAGACATAAATAAACGTAAAAATAGACTCTTGTTGAGATACTTGACCATTTTGAAGGCAGCTTCCATGTATGATTGCCTAAAAGTGATTTCAGGTGTAAGCATAGTTCAAATATTTCTCCTTCTGTGTAAGTAGTTACATATTCACTTCTTCAAGCAAATCTTTGTAAGAAGGTTTGGGTGATCATGAATGTAGGTCTAATTGAGGTGATACTCTGTTGCTCCTAGTAAGGGATTATTGCTTAATTCACAGTTATCCAATATAACAAACATATGCACTTACATAAGCTATAGTTGCTTGATGGTTTGCATGTTGTCTAGTCTTCTCATTATAATATGTCTTCTTAAACAATTCAAAAAATGTAGTGTATCTTCCTAACTCCATAGCCTGCAATTAATTATAAAGTTGTAGTATATCATGCATTAAGTAAATAATGATTGCATTTGAATATAACTTCTTACCATCCTCCTCTTATGCTTAGTATTAGGAATACTACCACTTTTGTGTTGACTGCCTTCTTTGGAAAAGGCTTGATTGACTTTAGCTACCTCAGACTTGATCTTAAACTCTTCTGAATTCCATATTTTCTCTAACTCAGCCATCACATTCTCTGGAATCCAATCAGGCCTAATTTGCTTTGTATACATGTTATGTCTAATATTATGCATGTTATTTCTTAAGAGTTATGCACCCTTTATATTCCAAATTCTCTTAATTGCAGCTTCATGTTGTGGCAACCATTTAAATTTGTTCTATATTGCAAAAAAAAAAAATAAAGACAAAATTATAATAATATAGATAAAAATGCAAGATAGTAAACAAATATAATAATATACAGTGATATATTGCCCATTGATTAAACCGCATTTGCTTATATTCAAGGGGTGCTACTTTCCAATAATGAAATGGACCATTAAACTTTCCCTGAATTGCAAGAAATATATGATGTACAACACCATCAGAAAGATTGAACCTAATAATAATTTTAAAGGAATCATTATCGCCTTTATTCTACAAAATGAATATATGAAATAATATATAAGCAGGCAAATGACTTACATATTTTTGTCTAGATATATCCATGTTCGACCATCTAGAGGATCATAACCCTATGGTTGAAGACCATCAGAACCTTGTGAAGTGGGAGGTTATGAGTTTTCAATACCAGGAGATTGGATTGGAGATGAAGATGACGGAGGAGGTGATAAAGAGGGTCTAGTAGGTGATGAACTTGGAATGATAGGGTCTCTACTACCAAATTCACACGTAGCAATTGGAGTGGATGAAGTTGCTACAAGAGGAACAAACACTTTTTGAAGCTCCTTAGGCAGTACCTCTCTGTCACGCTTTGAGCAACGATGTGCCATCTACATGTTCAAATGTCAACCTTGTGTTAGTAATAAAAATTATGAAAAAAAATTGAATCTAAATAAAAATTAAATCAAGTAAGAAGTCAAACCATAATTTATGTATAATCTACATGTTCAATGCAACCGAAGTCATACTCAAAAATAAATAAGAACAAAATGTGAACCATAATTTATGTATCATCTTCATCTTCATCTTCGTCATTTTCATCTTCAGTTTCTTCGCCTTCATCTTCATCCATATAAGAATCTTTGTCACCAACCTCTGTATCATCGTCATCTTCAAATTCATCTTCATCTTCTTCTTTTTGGTCTTCATCTACTTCTCCAAAAATGATATCATCAATTCGCATATCTACTTCTTCATAGCGAATTTCAGAATCTATTTGGTTATTCAGTTCATCATCATTAACAATTACTGGTAGTATGACTTCTAGTCCATCCTCTTGAAATGCTCCTAAGTTGTTTCACATGTAGGAGTATCAATTATGTTACGAGGCTTGATTTTTATAATGGTGAACTAATTTTGCCTTTTGATAGCACGGATAACGCATGTAGTAGACCTGCATTGCTTGTTAGGAAAAAATGAATGGGTAATACTTATTGTATCTTCTTGACTAATGAACTTCAATAGTCCCATATTTTTTATGAACTCTTGTACCACATAGTGTTAGATCAAACCACTCACAATTAAATAACACCAATCTCTTTAAAGGAAAACCAATATATTCAATCTCTACAATATCTCGTAGAATGCCATAAAAATCATGTTATGCCACTGCTTGTTTGTTCCTTTAATGCAGACACCATAATTTGTCGTTAATTTTCGAAGGGACCATGAAGCTGTATGAAACTTATAACCATTGACAAAGTACATAGGCCATGTTCTCACTCTTGTCAATAGGCCCCAAGCAATGTCACGTAAGAATGAATTGACAAACTCGTTTGTTGGGTTGTGAACCTACATGACATTTTTAATGAGTATTATATCAAATAAGATTTGTTGTAGGAATTATGATCAAAACCAATTTCTACTTACAAAATCTTTAAACCACAATGGAAAATTTTCATCGAGTTGATATTCTATCTCATTGTTTGTAATCTGAAGGTTCTCTTCTGTTAGTTTTTTATCCAAAAAGATTGCGTAAAAAATAATGTGTAAGCTAAGCATATACTTGACATAAGGTTTAATTTATCACATTTGAATATCACTTACTTTATATAAGGTGACACCTCATCACAATTCATTAGCACATATCTTGTGGCGACTTTTTCTTCTTCATGAAACAAGAAACGGGATGTGCATTCCCCAGAGGATCTTCCTCAGTAGTTGAATATAGAAATTACTAGCAAATCTGAGTCTCCACCATCATCATTTCTTATAGGTCTTGTGATTCATGGTGCAACCCCTGGCTCAAAGTAATGCGAGCAAAATATTGTTGTCTCCTTAATTATATAAGCTTCACATATAGATGCTTCAACCCGAGCTTTATTTCTCATCTTTTTTTTCAAGGTCGATAAACCTACATATATACATGTGAAAACTAAGATTAGTTATTGAGTTTATCATATTCATTAGTACAACACAAAAGTTAAGTTCCATTACCTTTCAAATGGATACATCCATCGATATTGAACAGGTCCTCTAACCTTGCTTCAGAGGAAAGATGGATGGGCAAATGCTCTATTGAGTCAAACAAGCCTGGGGAAATACCTTCTCTAACTTACATAATATCACAACAATATTTTTTCTAACAACTCTAGTTGATCTACCATCGATATAGTGGAACAAAGTTGTGTGAAGAATTGGCTAAGTTCCACTATAGAATTTAAGACAAATTCAGGCAAAGTAGCAAAGGTAGTAGGAATCAAGCGTTCCATGAATACATGACAATCATGACTCTTTTTTCGATACAACTTTGCTTCCTTCATATCCATACATCAGGCTAGATTAGATGCATATCCATCAGGGAGCTTCCAATCCTTTACCCACTGACAAATCAGTCATCTTTGTTCTAAATTAAATGCATATTTTGAGATCGGTTTCACAATCTTTCCCCTCATTTCAACAAGTTTATCATCCTTGCATCGACAATATTCTTTCAAGTTCATTTGAGCTTATGTATTATCCTTTGTTTTCCCCTTGGTGTCCATGATAGTGTGGAAGAAATTGTCAAAAACATTTTTTTCAATGTGCATGACATTAAGATTATATAGGATGTGGTTAATTTTCCAATAAGGCAATCCCTAAAATATTCTTTGTTTTGTCCAATGATGAGTGTCATTATAGCCTCCAATTGGTATAGTTTTCCTATACTCAATGACCTTTGGCAAATTTTTTACTCTTTCCTAAACTTCTTCTCTACTTAATCGAGGTGGGGGCATTGATTTCTCAACTTTATTCTTGTAAAATGACATTTTATTTCTCCTGAATTGGTGATCATTGGGAAGGAATTGATGATGATAATTAAAAAAAGATGTTTTCTACCCAAACTTCAATTGGAATGCTTTTAAATTCTCCATATATATAGGACATGCTAATCTCCCCATTATCATCCAACAGGATAACATACCATAAGCAAGAAAGTTATTGATTGTCTATAGTAGTGCAACACGTATACAAAAGTTTTATCCTAATGAGGCATCATATGTTGGCACCCTTTCATACCATAATAATTTTAATTCATCTATCAATGGTTTCATATACACTTCTATTCTTCCTTTGGGATTATTAGGACCCGGAATGATTAATGAAAAGAACATATATTCTCGTGTCATACACACTTCAGGGGGTAGATTATATGGAGTAATAATCACAGGCCAACAAGAATATTGGTGCGAATCCATAAGGGAAGATCCCATGAACCTACAACCAATCTGAATATACGCACCCCAAGAAAGCTAAATACAGATCGAGGATCCACTTAAACCCTTAAGAACGAAAGAACAAGGACCCAAAGTGTTGGAAGACGCCACAAGGTTGATCAAGCCTTGATAAGTCTGTTAGTTCTAAGAAGAAACCTATAGAGAATCTACTCTTAAGAAACAAGGAGCAGAAAAATGCAACTTTTCGTTCAATAATCAAGTCTGAAAGTTTGCCTCCAAATAAAGGGTTACAAGGTATTTAAAGAGAAGTATTCAAAAAATCTAATTACATTAAATGTGTCCTAGAAAATAGAAACTAAAAATTAATACAGTTAATTAATTAGGAAACTCAAAAGTCAAATATTCCAATTATCTAATAATTTTTCACACAAATGAAATTCATAAAATATAATCAGCATTCAAGGCCCAAAATGTGCTTATTTAGGCCCAAATGAGTCCTCACATGTATAGTACTAGGTCGAAGCTCTTTGTTTTGAAATCTCCAAGCCTAAAACTTAATTAGTATCTTCGTTTGCAGCCCATATGAAATTAATGACGTTTTCAACATTTTTGTCCAGATTTGATCCAATCACCTCTTCCTTTGTCCACGCCTCTTGTACTAGCTCATTTAATGCTTCCTTAATTTGTTTGTCTCTTGCCCTTGTGATTGGTCCACTTGGAATTTGCAAAGGATCTCTTGAATTTGAAGGCATAACTTGCTGATTCGCATCATTTCCTCTCTCCTAAAAGGAGTCGTCCTCGAATCTTCACCTGCAGCAAAAGAAGATAAATCAGCTATATTAAAAGTAGCACTAACAGAATACTCACCAGGAAAATTAATCTTATAAGCGTTATCATTTATTCGCTCAAGCACTTAAAATAGACCATCTCCTCCTATAGCTAATTTTGATTTTCTTTGAGCTGGAAATCTCTCTTTTCTCATATGCACCCATACCCAATCTCCAGGTTCAAAAAGACCACGCCTTCTTCCTTTGTTGGCTTTGGATGCATATTGCTCATTTTTCTTTTCAATTTGCTGTTTCACACGCTCATGAAGTTGATGTACTATGTCAGCTTTCTTTTTCCCATCAAGACTTTCTCTCTCATCAATAGGAAATGGTAATAAATCCAAATGAGTTAGTGGATTAAAACCATACACTATTTTAAAAGGAGAATAATAAGTAGATGAATGCACACTTGTATTATATGCAAATTCAATGAATGGCGAGCAATCTTCCCAATTTTTCAAGTTCTTTTGAATCACAACTCTAAGTAATTGAGACAAGGTTCTGTTAATAACTTCAGTTTGTCCATCTGTTTGTGGATGACAAGCAGTAGAAAACAACAATTTAGTAGCAAGCTTTCCCAATAAAACTCTCCAAAAATGACTCAATAATTTTGTATCCCTATCAGAAACAATACTTTTAGGAACACCATGAAGTCTCACAATTTCTTTGAAGAACAAATCAGCAATATACGTGGCATCATCAGTTTTGTGACACGCAATAAAATATGCTATTTTAGAAAATCTATCAACAACCACAAATACGGAATCTATTCCGCTTTTTGACCTAGGCAAACCTAAAACAAAATCCATTAATATATCAACCCAAAGTTCACTAGGTACAGGTAAAGGAGTATACAAACCATATGGGAAAACTTTAGATTTAGCCTTTTTACATGTTATGCATTTAGCACAAATTCTTTCTACATCATGTTTCATTTTAGGCCAAAAGAAATGCTTATGCAAAACATCTAAAGTTTTTTTCACACCAAAGTGACCCATTAAACCACCCCCATATGCTTCTCTCACAAGCAATTCACACAACAAACATTGAGGTACACACAACCTATTTTTTTTAAACAAGTAACCATTAACTCTATAAAATTTATCAAATGTTTTCTTTTCACAAGCAAGAAACACTTCAGCAAAATCAGCATCATTTGCATACAACTCCTTGATATATTCAAAGCTAAGCAATCTAGTACTAAGAGAAGAAAGAAGAGTATACCTTCTTGACAATGCATCAGCAACCACATTCTCTTTACCTTTCTTGTATTTGATGACAAATGGGAATGTTTCAATAAATTCCAGCTACCTTGCGTGTCTCTTGTTCAGCGTACCTTGCCCTTTAATATGCTTCAAGGACCGATGATCAGTGTGAATCACAAACTGTTTGGGCCAAATGTAGTGTTGCCAATTCTTCAATGCTCTTTTAAGTGCATAGAGCTCTTTGTCATAAGTTGGATACTTCAAAGATGCTCCATTTACCTTTTCACTAAAATAAGCAATTGGCTTTCCTTCCTGCATTAAAACAGCTCCTATAACAAATCCAGATGCATAACATTCAATCTCAAAAGTTTTGCCAAAATCAGGCAATACCAATACAGGTGCAAAACACAATCTATCCTTAAGTTTAATGAATGCATCATCTTGTGCTTTATCACATTTAAAACTGACAGATTTTTTAATAACCTCAGTGAGTGGTGCAGCAAGTATGCTAAAATCTTTCACAAATCGCCTATAAAAACTAGCCAAACCATGAAAAATTATCACCTCAATTATGCTTTTAGTTGTTGGCCATTCTTTTATAGCTCTTATCTTTTCCTTATCAACTTCTATTCCTTTAGCACTCACCACAAAACCAAGAAAAAAAATTTTATCCATGTAAAATCACACTTTTTCATATTCGCAAACAATTTTTCCTTCCTCAAAACATTAAGTACACAATGCAAATGATTCAAATGCTCATCAAGATCCTTGCTATAAATTAGAATATCATCAAAATAAACCACAACAAATTTTCCAATGAAAGCGCACAAAACATGGTTTATTAATCTCATAAAAGTACTAGGTGCATTAGTTAACCCAAATGGCATAACTAACCTTTCATACAGTCCTTGTTTGGTCTTGAATGTAGTTTTCCACTCATCCCCTTCCCTCATTCTAAGGAATGGGATGGTGATACTTTACGATGATGTTGTTGATAGCTCTACAATCAATGCACATCCTCCAAGTTCCATCTTTCTTTGGTACTAGAAGTATTGGAACTGCACAAGGGCTCAAACTTTCTCTAACATATCCTTTTTCCATGAGCTCTTCCACCTACTTTTGAAGCTCTTTTGTTTCATGAGGATTGCTTCTATATGATAGCCTATTAGGAATTATTGCTCCAGGAATGAAATCAATTTGATGTTCAATTCCACTAATAGGTGGTAAGCCTGGTGGAATTTCTTCAGGGAACACATTATCAAATTCCTACAACAAAGAACCAATAATAGTAGGAAAGGAAGAGTTAATGTCATTAGTGTTAAAAAAGGATTCCATGTAAATAAGGAGAGGCAAGTGTGTTTCAGGAAAAAAAGCACTCCTCACTTCACTTTCTTTTACATAAAAACTCATATTCTTCTTTTCTTTTCTCTCTACACTCTTTTCCTTTCTCTGGATTTCTTTTTCTGAACTCTCATATTTTCTCTCTTTTTCACTCCCTTTTCTTTTTGATGTTTCTCTCTCATGTTTCTCATTTTCCATATCACTCTTTTTCTTATCTCTCTCTCTTTTCATCTTGAGTTGATCCTCATATGCTTACTTTGGAGTCAATGGTACAAGAGTCACAGGTCTGTTGTTCATTACAAAAGAATATATATTTGTAAACCCATCCCTCTTTACTTTTCTATCAAACTCCCAAGGTCTTCCCAAAAGTATATGTGCAGCATGCATAGGAACAACATCACATATTATTTTATCACAATATTTGCTAATGGAAAAGGAAATAAGAACTTGCTTATCAACTTTAATTTCCCCACATTCATTCAACCATTGCAGCTTGTATGGTCTACGGTGTCTAATGGTTGGTAAATTCAATTTCTCAACTAGTGTAGTGCTTGCAACATTTGTCACACTCCCACCATCAATGATCAACCTACAAACCTTGTTATTAATGAAGCAACGAGTATGGAAAATGTTTTCCCTTTGCTCATTCATCTCATCTTCCTTTACTTGACAATTCAAAGCTCTTCTAACCACAAGGAAGTCTCCTTCCACAGCATATTCAACCCCATCATCACTAGCATCTTTAAGTAAGGGTATGGAATCATGATCACTTTCACTTTCAGTCATAACTTTATTATTTTTCAAAATCATGACTCTCTTGTTGGGGCATTCAGAAGCTATATCTCTATTTCTAGAAAATTGGGAATCAGGTTTACCTTTGCTCTTTGATGTAGTATCTTATATGCCTTTAGTTGTCTCCTTTTGGATAGCTCTTTCTCCTTTCTTCCAAATCTATTTTTGTGAAGAACTTGATGCAGAATGGAATTTTGAAGCAATTTTTTGCTTGAGTTGCTTTTCCACCTTAATTGCCATATGCACCATGTCTTCCAACTCTAAATAGTGTTGCAATTCTATGATGTCAGCAATTTCTTTGTGAAGTTCATTAAGGAAACGAGCCATTGTAGCCTCTCTTTCTTCTTGCACATTAGCTCTTGTTAAAGCTAATTCCATCTCTTTATAATATTCCTCTACACTCTTAGAGCCTTGTGTAAGGGTCTGCAACTTTTGATAAAGCTCTCTATAGTAATGATTAGGAATAAATCTCCTCGTCATTAGAGTTTTCATTTCTTTCCATGTTGCTACAGGCTTCTCACCATTATTCCTCCTATTAATGCTCAATTTATCCCACCAAATAATGGCATAATCAGTGAATTCTATTACTGCCAACTTCACCTTTTTAGCCTCAGAATAATTATGGCGCTAAAAAATCATTTATATCTTCTTCTCCCACTCTAAATATGCTTCATGATCACTCCTACCTTGGAAAGGTGGTATTTTCATTTTGATGCTCCCAAGGTTTCGATCCATTATATTTCTTTTTGTAGGAATATTTCTGCCATGTCTTCTCCCATACCTCCTATCTCCTCTATTCCTATTTCTTCCCACTTCAAATTCACATTGAAAATCTTCCTTACTAGCACTACTAACCTCATAATTTTCATATTCAAATTCATCCATAGAAGCATCCCATTGCCTATTGTGCCTTCGAGGATTTAGTCGAACTCTTTGCAGATTTGCAATCTTTTCGTCTTGTCTATCCATCCTATCCCTTATTTCTCCAAAAACCCATTCATACGTGCAAATTGTTGCTGCATTGCCCTGAGGTAGTCATCTAGGTTCATTGGATTACCCCCTGATATTTCTTCTGCATTAGACATTGTATCTGCAAGAAAGATGTTAGAGAAATAAATTTCCTCACAGATTCCTCAAGTGTTTCCCTCAAGAATGTCACTCTACACACGTGTTTTACTCAAATTTGGCTTTTGGAATTGATGTATATCAATTTTGCCTTTTTCCACTCTTAGACTCCTCTTGAGGCTCTTTAAAGAACTAAGAAATTTAATCAATGCAATCACAACTTGTAGAAAATCAACACAACACTTAGAAATAAGGAATATCAAAGTGAGTATTGGAAAAGGAGTTCAAGGAAATCAAAAGTTCAAATGCCACAGAGTGAAAAAGGTTCAGTCTAATTTTGGATATTTAGATATATGCTTGCATAGAACACTTCCAGCTCATCAATAAGAACTTTCTTCTCTTTTTTTTCTTCTGATACTCTCTTTTTTTCTACCAAAATTTAAAGAGAATACATAATCTATCCAAACAGTCTCAAGCTATGAACCTAGAAATTCCATAAAAGCATCTTTTTTGAAAAGACTATAACTCACTATGGAAATCTTGGATTGAGATGAAACCAAAATGAATGGAAATAAGAGATTCTAAACAATGAAATGACTAATTAAACGATGGAAAACATAAAGTAAAAGTGGTCAAAAAAGGACAATATTTGGTGACGTTTTGAAAAAATGAAGATGAACATACATACATATACATACACACATAGATACACACACACACGCACATATGTGCGTGTGTGTGTGTCTATGTATGTATGTATGTATTATGTATGTATGTATTTCAAAAATACATATATGTATATATAATATTATTAATTTTCCTTTCCGAATACTGGGTAAGATAATCGTAGACCAGCTCACGTCTTATATAATACCTAGTTGATAAGAAAGTATACATATATACATAGATACTTATATATACATATACATATATGTATGTATGTATGTGTCTGTATGTATATGTATATGTACATATACATATACATATGTACACACACACACACACACACATATAAATATGCATATATATGTATATACATATATATTTATATATGATAATATTATATATTGTGTTAGTTTTAAATTTAGTTTTAACTGATAAATTAAATTTAATAACTAACATGATAACATAAAGAATATCAGAGTTCTATTTTAACTTATTTCACTACTCTTTTGCATTCATCTGAGTCTATTGGAAATAAGGTATTACATATACATGTATATATATGTTTGTGTGTGTGTCTATATATATATATGTCTCTACATATACATATACATAAAAATATACTTACATATATATACATATACGTAAATATATACTATATATACACATATACATATAAATCGGTAAGTATTAATTTTTCGGAGTATAAAACAAAAGGGATTTTAGAACCAGAATCAGAGGATGAACAGATTGAAGAAACCATCCTTGTAATAACTGATTATGAACCAGGACCTTTAGAAAAACCAACTGTTTACCTTCTACTGGTAGCTGAATTATTAATATAATTATTAATATCCTGATACATACATACATACATACATACATACATATGGTCGTTCATGGAAGGAAAATCTCCAGAGGAATTACTCCCACATATAGGTATATACTCCCTTATGGAGAACAGGATAAAACAGTCTGAATTTACTAATGTTTCTTTGTTTCAAGCTAATATTAAATTGCAACAGGAGCTGGAAAAAGAACAGATTAAATGATAACACATATAAAGATCAATACAGTCTTCCTGGAATTGATGCTTTATTACAGAAAATTAAATCCAAAAGGATTTACAGCAAATTTGATTTAAAATCTAGTTTTCATCAAGTAGCTATACATCATGATTCAGTTACTTGGACAACCTTTTGTGTTCCTCAAGGCTTGTATGAATGGCTTGTAATGCCATTTAGTCTTAAAAATGCACCATCCGTCTTTCAGCGAAAGATGTGTGTGTGTGTGTGCGCGCACACACACACATACTTATAGTTAAAGTCCGGAATCCCGCCTAAACCGTGAATGTATATAGTGGTGACAATTTTGTAAATCAGGATTTTCTGATTTAATATTTGAACAATGTATTAAATCAGAAAATCTGGAAGATGAGGTAGTAAATCATACATTGCTGGTCTTTGGACATCACCGAAGAACTTATATAATAAAGAACTTCATTAAATAGATAAAGATCTAGGAAAAACTTAACTAAAATTCATACTGATGAAAGGTTTAGAATTATGTGTATTATCATAAAATAGTTATGTGTATTATCATATATAATACACATGAGAGTTAGGACTTAAGAGTTTACATACATACATACATACATACATACATACTGAGGAGGACATTTGTGTATTATATAATACCTAGTTGATAAGAAAGTATACATATATACATAGATACTTATATATACATATACATATATGTATGTATGTATGTATGTGTGTGTGTGTGTCTATATGTATATGTATATGTATATGTATATGTACATATACATATATATGTACACACACACACACACATATATAAATATGCATATATATGTATATACATATATATTTATATATGATAATATTATATATTGTGTTAGTTTTAAATTTAGTTTTAACTGATAAATTAAATTTAATAACTAACATGATAACATAAAGAATATCAGAGTGCTATTTTAACTTATTTTACTACTCTTTTGCATTCATCTGAGTCTATTGGAAATAAAGTATTACATATACATATATATATGTGTGTGTGTGTGTCTACATATACATATACATAAAAATATACATATATACATATACATATATGTAAATATATACTATATATACACATATACATATAAATCGGTATGTATTCATTTTTCTGAGTATAAAACAGAAGGGATTTTAGAACCAGAATTAGAGGATGAACATATTGAAGAAACCATCCTCGTAATAAATGATTTTGAAAGTTATTAACTCTTTCTACCCCATGTGAAATTTACAAATTGACAGAATTATGCAGCATCTTAGCAGCCAAGGTATAAAAGCGATTGAAGGAAAAAGCTACACTTCTAAAGATCTGATTGTGAAAGAGTGGAACATTAAAATTCCAAATACCCAACAATTGGTCCTTGGTCAAACAAATTTATGGGAAAACACAGATAAATCGGTAAGTATTCATTTTTCTAAGTATAAAACAGAAGGGATTTTAGAACCAGAATTAGAGGATGAACAGATTGAAGAAAGCATCCTCGTAATAACTTATTCGAAACCGAACCTTTAGAATTATTATATCATCATTATCCATAATATGACTAGACATAAGATTTTGATACCATTCCACATCCATCTGATTGTGAATTTTTGATTCAGCAAAAATACAGTGGTGATTATCCTAAAATTGTTACTAACCTATTCACATCAGAGTGTCAGCGAAGCGTGGTGGGTAATAGTAACAGCAGTACAGAAGAAATTTTTAACATTTTTACAAAAGAGGAAAATGAGTATGAACTACCATATCCCTAACAGAATTATGTTAATAGTACATATGAAATTTCTAACATTTTTACAGTATTTGATGTTAGTACTGTTAGAACTGGCTGACACCCAAGAGGTGAATTGGGTGTACGATAATAAAGTGTGATCTTTTAAAATCTTTTTTCAACTTATCAAATCAATACATATGGAAGTATAAAATTATAAGCACCTATGTAAATCTTATATGCTGGAAATGTAAAAGCTTAGGGAAGAAAATATGCAAACTGTGATTTATCCTGGTTCGGTTCAATCCACGATGACCTACGTCCAATCCCAAGGCTCCTCCTGAGATTTCCAATCTACTTTCTTCTTATTTAATCGGGCACAAGAAAACCCTTTACAAATTTCTTACAAAGTCACTCCCCCTTACACACTGTAAGGTTTACACCCTCTTACGGTAAGTTGAGCAAAGCAATCCTGAAGACCTTTCTCTCCTTCTTACCCGTGCAAGTCTTACGAGCAACAACGTTCTCTCCTGCTTACACTACTGTAAGTCTTACGAGCAGCAACGTTCTCTACTTCTTACACCTTGTAAGTCTTACGAGCAGAAAGTACTACAGCAATTCTCTCTACAACTTTCCCGTAAGGTAATCAACCCTCTCAAGGTCCCTCTACCTTGAGATCAATACAGAAGTATAGATGATGTGTTTACAGACTCTCTTACAGAGTAGATAAATCCTCACTGAAGTATAACACAAATAATCTCACTCTCACAGATACATCATATATAAACAGATAAGAACAGAGAGTGCAAGAGGTGGAAGATTCAGGATATCAACATGCTTTTGTTTTTCTTTCTTCTGTACGCTCTCTTCTAAGTTTGAATCCTCTTCTATTTATAGCTGAGTTATAGACGAGGTCCGTTCTTAAGCATTCGTCTGTTAGAGTCAATTGCTCCATTTGACCATTGCGTGTATTTGGATATTTGCCCGTTCAAACTCATCGTGTGCTCTGACAGATGCTTCAGTTGTTTGCACGTTTCGTTGACTCATCTGTTAAATATTGATATTTCCTATGATTCATCATCGTTAAATATTGGTCGGTTGCTTCCTAAATGAACTGCAGTGGAATACCTGTAATGCGCTGACATAAAATAGCTGTTAGAGAATATTTTAAATATCACTAGAGTAGATAACTACTTCACCGGAAGTGATCCACATCAGTAGAGTACACCATGAAATCATTCTGGTTGTTTCCTTATTCCTGTCAAGTTTCTGGAAGTGATTCTGATGAGAACAGTGAATCACTTGAGTTAACTTATAATTCAGTGGCAGTGATATTCTGGAACATGAGAATCATTTGAGTGCGGTGTAACTTCACTGGAGGTGATGTTGATAAAATAATTAACACTTGACTGTAGAAGCATTTCACCTGCAGTAATCTTGATCTCTAGATGTTATTGTCATTGGAACTGATTTCGATTTAGTGAAGAGTGCACTGAGTGATCATAAATGCAGACAAGAAGTGAAATTGACAAAACTTCATATCAGTTGATCTTGGCACGTCTCAGGAAGTGATCTGTAAAATCATCAAAATCACTTGCTTGGATATTATCTGACAGATAGTGAACTGATGCAATTGATATCTAGTGGGAGTGATCTTTGTTTTATCGGAGGTGATTCAGATTCTCTGGTAGTGATTTTCACAAACACTGTATTTTTCTGGCAGTGTATTGCATGATTACTGGAAGTGACTGGAAGTGAAAGATCTTCATATCACTTGAGTAAATATTGGTTCATCAGTAGTGATCTGAGGCATACTGGCTTTCACTAGAGATGCATTCTGGTTCACTGGAAGTAATTTAAGAAAGAGTGAAATTCACTGGAAGTGATTCATCATCCACTGGAAGTGATCTACGAAAACAACATAATCACTCGAGTGATTTTGGCATCACTGGAAGTGATTTTGCAAATAGTGAATTTTTCTTGTAGTGATTTCAGGCGCACTAGAAGTGATTCTGAACAATCTCATATCACTCGAGTGATTTTGGCATCACTGGAAGTGAAATTCGGAACAGTGAAAAATTTCTGCAGAGATTCTGGCGCCACTGGAAGTGATCTGTGTAAAATCCCATATCACTCGAGTGAATTCTAGAATCACTCGAGTAATCTACAATTTTTAGCATATCATTCGAGTGATCACTAAAAATCACTGAGTGATCTGTTCTTCAGATCACTTTAACTTCGTTGTTGCGTTTCCAATTCTTCAGTAAGTAGGGGTAAACTTCCAGATGACATAACTCTTTTAATATGGCTTCCAAATTGCTATATTATATATCAATGGAAATCTCTTGAAGTCTAGTTTCATATGGAACCAGTTTCAGCTCAATTGGATCTGTGGTTTGTGAGTTATAGCCAAAATAAACAATCTGTTCCATAAAGTGATGCTGATATGAATTCCAGATTCAAACACTTATATCTCCTCTATCTGAGCTCCTTTGATGTTGTGTCTGGTGTTAAAATGATGCATTGTGAGTCTATTTTCATATGCAACTAGTTTGGTCTCAATCGGAGTTGTATTTTGAGAGATATGATCAAATAACCAGACCTCGCTCAGCTAGACGAACAACAGAGCATGAAACGCTGAACATCACTCGAGTGAATTAGTGAATCACTCGAGTGATTTTTACTATTTCCAGAATCACTCAAGTGATTCTGAAAATCACTCGAGTGATTATTACAATCACTCGATGCTACAGTGCCAAATAGTGCCAAACAGTACCAATTGCTACAATGATTTCTGAATTCCCTTCTGATCAGTATTTCTTCTGGGAACTTGAATCTTGATATTCCCATTAGTTCCTTAAAGCTTTTCTTTCTCCAATCTCTTTGACTAATCTATAAGATATACAACATTAAATATAGTAGTTAGTCAATATAAGAGATAAGTATATTATGCAAACTTTTGCTCTCATAATATTTGATATCTATATTTGTCATCATTAAAACTAATCACATCTAACATTCTCCCCCTCTTTGATGATGGCAAACCCTTAAAGAAAAATATGCTTAACTGTGAATAGACAAATTGAGTGCAACATATTTTTCCATTTCTCTCCCCCTATTTGACATTAGTAAAAAGTTTGAAGTATTTTAGAAGAAAGTTTCATGGAGAAGTAATTATGAAAATACATTTGAAATGTCATTTTCTCCACTAATCAAAATAAACAATTTTCTCTCCCCTTTTTGAAAGTGATGCTATTTGAAAGTGATGCAAATGAAAAATCTTTTCGATAAAGCTTTCATAATAAAATATATGCAAGGTATTCATAAAACATAAAGAGAGAGAGGGTTTAGAAATGCTCATTTAGGTTTGGTAGGTTGATTGTAAATCCATGAAGTCTACTTCACCATCCTTTTGCTATACAACTTTGATCATGTTTCCAGGATGCTCTTGAGCTGCTGTTCCATATTTTTATCACATATGGCTAATGCTCCTTTGTATTGGCATAGGGCTTTGAATGTTGCAGCCAATATATTTCTCTTGATTGATTATCACAGCATATGTCCTCAAGATTGATATATTCTTCTTTTAGCGTTGAGGAATGATCTTCTCCTAGAGCAAATTCTTCTATCATAAGTTAAAAATATTCTTGCAAGGAGAAAGGTTAGTGCAATCAAGTATTAACAATTTTCTTTCTATAAGATATATGCAAATTAGGATGAAGAAAAGAAAATGGACAAGTATCTCATCATCAAAACTAATCAATTGAGGGTGAATGTAGACGAGTCTACTATAATGATTTTCTTCAAATAAAGGAGATAAGCTTTTAAAATATAAAACACATATGAATGTGAAGCTCCCCCTTAATGTATGCATGGTCTTAAAACTTATCATGAGAAATACAATTAAAAGCTCTTATAGATTTGGAAAACCATTAAAAACTTTAAGACTAAAAGTTAAAGATTTAGAGAGAAATCAAATTCTAAAATGATGATGCTATTCATGGGTTTTAGCAATTGTATTCTAATATCATTCGAGTCAGAAAATTTAAATGACCTGAGCTTTAATTACTATCTAGATAGGATGGTAGAATTAAAGAATGAATATGTCTTTTAAAGCCCTTACTCAGAGAATTTCACTTATGAAAGAATACAATACCTCACTCAAGTAATATCGTAATTACTTGAGTTATGATCCTCTTGTTGATGCACTATTGCCAATCATCGTCTGGTAACTTGATCAGTACTGAAGGAATCTGAGTGTGTGATCTTTATGTGACACTTACTAAGATGATCACTAAATAAGGCCTTAAGTATATCCATTAGCTTGGTATGTTCCCCTTGCTTAAGAAACATCATCAGAAATTCTGATTTCATCATATAACATAGCTCCTTATTTTGTCATCTATTATCTCAAGTAGAACTTTGAAGTTCTTGTATACAGCTACAACATCTTATCTATTTTACTGCATCTTATACCACAGATTCTGCTTCCTTTATTAGGCTTTGATATTTGTATCCGAAAGCAAAGCATTTTGGTCAACTCTTGCAAAAGTATAAATATATGTTCTTTGGTACCCAACTTCTCTTGGGTCCACAATATTAGACATAATAACTCTTATGTTGTTATACAATTGAATCATATGAAAATGGAGCTAAGAGTATTATTAACGAACAATGATTAAAGTATAATTTTATCCAATAAATTCAAGTTATTGAATCATGAAACATAATGAGAAAATGATATCAAGAATGATGATTTCCAATGATCAATGACAACTTGTAAGTACACTTTATGTTGAAAATGTGCCATTGATATGGTTTTCATGCAATCTATGTAAGCTGGTTCAAAAGAGAAGAAAATCAATCCATATTGACCAACTTTTATGAAATTAGAAATCATGAATGAAAATATGCAAATTGTTTCAAAATCTCAAATGTTCTTTTGAACCATGAATATGCATTATGACATTAAGATTTTGAATGTATGAAAACTCATTTATGAAATTTGTTAAATATCAATGCTCATGCTAAAAATGGTGAAAGTCAATAGATATAAACTTTATGTCATAAAGCTTCACTTTAGAATTCAACTAAGATAACATGTTGCTCCTCAGAATAAACATGTTGGAGAATTTTTTTTTAAGAGCAAAAGTCATATGGAAAATGAATTAGCCAAAAGGAGCTTAACTAGATACACATATATAAGCATAATGACTTTGCTATTGATCAAGTAATAATCTTGCCTATTAGAATTGTGTCAAGAAATATATGATCACTCATGGCAAGATTTTGAAAACAAGGTTCTAGTTACTCGAAAATAGATGAAAACAAATGTTGATGCATTTGAGTAACAAGATGGGTAAAATGGTGTATAGATGATGAAGCACATATTCATTAGTCCAAATGACTAGAGTTTCAAAATATCATCCTAATATGTTATTCCACTATAATGGTTAATGCATTAGTATTTATAATGCTTGGAATAACTCAACCAATAAAGATTTATGCATCAAAAACAATACTTTCACATATTGAATTAATCTCTGGGAAATATACTTGAAACTCATAGATAAAATCTAATTCGTTAGAAAATAAGGATTGAGGAGTTCAAGCTTAAGATAGCACCAAGAAAAAGCATGATGATGAGAAAAACTCTAACAGATGGATTTGAAGCATTTCTGACATTTAGCATATATTAGCTTCCAAGTTTGAAACCAATTTGAATGCAATCAAAGTATGAATGTTTTTCAAAAACATGTGTATGAACTTTTATAAAACAAGATAAATTGAAACAAAAACACATTTCTGGATTGTGCATTTCAAAACTCAAGTGCACAAAAAGATTATGCACAATTTCACTTTCGGTCAATTTAGCAATCTGGAACATTTCAAAAATCACAAATGATTGAATGCTAATGATGAGCAGTAATGAGCAAATATTTATCACTTAAATTGAGTTGGAAAGAATGAGTGCTACTAGGAGTTTTGAAAACAAGGTCATGACACTCAAATTCTGTAGAAAGTTTTACATACTGATACATCGTACCTGGCTTGAGTGTAACTTGTAGACACCCAAGTTAATCTCCATCGCATTATATCCTTTTACTCAATTCCTCCAGGATCACTTGAGTAAACCATGCTTTTCTGCAATGTTTTCCTCAAGGCTCATGTATGCTCTATTCATCTTTGTTTTAGTGATCAACATCAGAGCATTCTTTTCTTCTTCCTTCAAAACTATGTAATCGTTTTCCTCCCTTCGGTATCCAATTTTGCTTGGATCCACTTATGGTTAGTTTGTAGGAATCATAATTCAAATGCTCAAACAATATAATCAATTTGTAGAAATTGAGCATAATGAATTAAACATGACTTAATACAAAAAAATATTTTCTTTTGAAACATGTATGTATGCATAAAGAATTAAACTATTGCAATCCCTTTGTAACTAAATTCACAGAATGAATTTTTCAATTGATTTGAAAACAAATTTCAAAGATAGTTTGCAATGTTTATTTCTAAGCTTGTGAAATGTGAAACCTCAACAAATGTTAAAGATGAGAGTATAAGAGGTTTTTCCGTTGTATAATCTTAGATACTCTGAGGATTGACTTTGCTTATCCAATGCATTTTTCTAATACATTTTGTTTTTGCATCTTTAGTCTTGGGATTATGCAAAGCTCTCTCATTTGATTTAGACTCCAAGAGAATTTCCCTCTATGTACGAGAGATCCTCCTTTTCTTGTTCTCCTCAAAATAGTTGAATGGTACTCTATGGTAGTTCATTCTTGAGGTGGAACATGTACCTTTTCTCCATTGCTTCTTTTGATGGTTATGTTCTGTAGCTCCAACAATGGATGCTCAGAGAGTTCTCTTTTTCGATGGTATGAACCTCTTTATTGGTGCATGAGAAACTCTTGGCTTCTTTTTCATCTTATCTATACCTCTATGTCCATTTCCTTTCGAATCATCCTGCATACGTAAAGTACTAGATGGACATTTTGGTACCCACATATAGTTGGGTCCTTGATTGTTAGTATTTGACTTTATATGTCCTTTCGGAACCCAAATATATTTATTTCTCATATTAGGATTTCTTCTAACATGGCATGTGTGAGAAATATGACCGTACTTACCACAATAATTGCAGATTCTATGAATATATGTGTTATGAATTTTTATGCAACTATTGTGTTGTTTGAGGGATAACAAGCCAATTTTCCTAAGTTCTTTCTTCAAGTATAAATTTCTAGCATGTTCGAAAATGTTTTTGCCTTTTTCAACAGAATCAATAATTGGTTGGAAAACAATTTTATGCAAACTTTGAAAATCAGTTTTACAAAAATCATTAGAAGAATTGGAACTTTTTACCTTAAGTTCATCTTGAGCTTCAGAGAGTAATTCATAGCATTCGTCCTGGATGAACTCTTCTTGGGAATCATCTTCCTCCTTTTCTTTTGTGTTGACTGTCAAGAAAGTGTTATGTGACTCCTTTAATCTCAACCTCCATTTGTTCACCAATCGCAGATATGTAGCTTATAGATTCAGGTGAACTGTCAACACTTTCAATTTCAACATAATTGTTAGAAGCATAAATAGAGTTAAGAGTATCCCATATATTTTTAGCACCAGAGCAAAATTTGATTTTCTCAAAATCATTTTCAGTTAAAGCACTATACAGAAACTTCATTGCTCTAATATTCAACGAAAATATTTTCTTTTCTTTTTCAGTCCAATCACTTCTCGGTTTGAAATCAAAAATATTTATAAGAACATTCCACATTTCAAAATCAGATGCTATTATAAAATTTGTCATTCTTGCTTTCCAAAACTAGAAATCAATATCTTTTAAAAGAGGTGGGATAGTATAATCGAAACCTTCTGAAAATAAGCAACACCCAAAATTAGCCATTGATAACTCTTGAGACGGTTAAGTCTTTTAAACAAGAGTTCGGCTCTGATACCAAATGTTAGAACTAGCTGACACCCAAGAGGGGGGTGAATTGGGTATACGATAATAAAGTGTGATCTTTTAAAATCCTTTTTGAACTTATCAAATCAATACATGTGGAAGTATAAAATTATAAGCAGCTATGTAAATCTTATATGCTGGAAATGTAAAAGCTTAAGGAAGAGAATATGCAAACTGTGATTTATCCTGGTTCGGTTCAATCCACGATGACCTACGTCCAGTCCCCATGCTCCTCCTGAGATTTCCAATCTACTATCTTCTTGTTTAACCGGGGATAAGAAAAGCCTTTACAAATTTCTTACGAAGTCACTCCCCCTTACATATTGTAAGGTTTACACCCTCTTACGGTAAGTTGAGCAAAGCAATCCCGAAGACCTTTCTCTCCTGCTTACTCGTGCAAGTCTTACGAGCAGCAACATTCTCTCATGCTTACACTATTGTAAGTCTTATGAGCAGCAACGTTTTCTACTTCTTACACCTTGTAAGTCTTACGAGCAGAAAGTACTACTAGCAATTCTCTCTACAACTTTCCCGTAAGGTAATCAACCCTCTCAAGGTCCCTCTACCTTGAGATCAATACAGAAGTATAGATGGTGTGTTTACAGACTCTCTTACAGAGTAGATAAATGCTCACTGAAGTATAACACAAATAATCTCACTCTCACAAATACATCATATATAAACAGATAAGAACAGAGAGTGCAAGAGGCAGAAGATTCAGGATATCAACATGCTTTTGTTTTTCTTTCTTCTGTACGCTCTCTTCTGAGTTTGAATCCTCTTCTATTTATAGCTGAGTTATAGATAAGGTCCGTTGTTACGCATCCCTCTGTTAGAGTCAATTGCTCTATTTGACCGTTGCGTGTATTTGGATATTTTCCTGTTCAAACTCATCGTGTGCTCTGACAGATGCTTCAGTTGTTTGCACGTTTCGTTGACTCGTCTGTTAAATATTAATATTGCCCATGATTTGTCATCGTTAAATATTGGTCGATTGCTTCCCATATGAACGGTAGTAGAATACCTTTAATGCGCTGACATAAAATAGCCATTAGAGAATATTTTAAATATCACTCGAGTGAATAACTACTTCACCGAAAGTGATCCACATTAGTAGAGTGCACCATGAAATCATTCTGGTTGTTTCCTTATACCTGTCAAGTTTCTGAAAGTGATTCTGATGAGAACAGTGAATCACTTGAGTTAACTTATAATTCACTGGCAGTGATATTCTGAAACATGAGAATCATTTGAGTGCGGTGTAACTTCACTGGAGGTGATTTTGATAAAATAATTAACACTTGACTACAGAAGCATTTCACCGGCAGTAATCTTGATTTCTGGATGTGACTGCCATTGGAACTGATTTCGATTTAGTGAAGAGTGCACTGAGTAATCATAGATGCTGACAGGAAGTGAAACTGACAAAACTTCATATCAGTTGATCTTGGCACCTCTCTGGAAGTGATCTGCAAAATCATCATAATCACTTACTTGGATATTATCTGACAGATAGTGAACTGATGCAATTGATATCTAGTGGGAGTGATCTTTGTTTCATCGGAGGTAATTCAGATTCTCTAGTAGTGATTTTCACAAACACTGTATTTTTTTGGCAGTGTATTGCATGATTACTGGAAGTGACTTGAAGTGAAAGATCTTCATATCACTTGAGTAAATATTGGTTCATCAGTAGTGATCTGAGGCATACTGGCTTTCACTGGAGGTCCATTCAGGTTCACTGGAAGTGATTTGAGAAAGAGTGAAATTCACTGGAAGTGATCTACGAAAACAACATAATCACTCGAGTGATTTTGGCATCACTGGAAGTGATTTTGCAAACAGTGAATTTTTCTTGCAGTGATTTCAGGCGCACTGGAAGTGATTCTGAAAAATCTTATATCAATTGAGTGATTTTGGCATCAGTGGAAGTAAAATTCGGAACAGTGAAAAATTACTGCAATGATTTTGGCGCCACTGGAAGTGATATGAGTCATAACCCATATCACGCGAGTGAATTCTGGAATCACTCGAGTGATCTACAATTTTTAGCATATCACTCGAGTGATCTGTTCTTCAAATCACTTTAACTTCGTTGTTGCGTTTCCAATTCTTCAGCAAGCAGGGGTAAACTTCCAGATGACATAACTCTTCAAATATAGCTCCCAAATTGCTATATTATATATCAATAGAAAGCTCTTGAAGTCTAGTTTCATATGGCACCAGTTTCAGCTCAATTGCATCTGTGGTTTGAGAGTTATAGCCAAAATCAACAATATGTTCCATAAAGTGATGCTGATATAAATGCCAGATTAAAACACTTATTTCTCCTCTATCTGATCTCTTTTAATGTTGTTTCTAGTGTCCAAATGACACATTGGGAGTCTATTTTCATATGCAACTGGTTTGGTCTCAATCGGAGTTATATTTTGAGAGATCTGATCAAATAATCAGACCTCGCTCAGCTAGACGAACAACAGAGCACAAAACGCTGAACATCACCCGAGTGAATTAGTGAATCACTTGAGTGATTTTTACTATTTCCAGAATCACTCAAGTGATTCTGAAAATCACTCCATGCTACAGTGCCAAACGGTTCCAAACAATGCCAAATAGTGCCAATTGCTACAGTGATTTCTGAATTCCCTTCTGATCAGTATTTCTTCTGGGAACTTGAATCTTGATATTCCCATTAGTTCCTTAAAGCTCTTCTTTCTCCAATCTCTTTGACTAATCTATAAGATATACAACATTAAATATAGTAGTTAGTCAATATAAGAGATAAGTATATTATGCAAACTTTTGCTCTCATAATATTTGATATCTATATTTGTCATCATCAAAACTAATCACATCTAACAAGTACTTTAACAATAGAGGAAAATGAGTATGATCTACCATATCCTCAACAGCAAGATAATGCTCCTATCGTATCCCTGAAATAGAAATGATATATTATCATATATATAATACATACATTTATATTTGATCATTATCCTATACTTTCATTTACAAGAATATGGTCATTATCCCATATAGGAGCATCATCTTGCTACTGAGGATATGGTAGATCATACTCATTTTCCTCCATTATTAAAGTACTAACATCAAATACTGTAAAAATGTTAGAAATTTCATCTATACTATTAACATCTAAACTAATGTTTATCCTCAGTACTGATACATACATACATACATACACAGAACTATGGTGGAAAATGAGTATGATCTACCATAACCTCAACAGCAAAATGTTGCTCCTATATGGGATAATGACCATATCCTTGTAAATGAAAGTACAGGGTCAGGCTCAAGAGTTTATAATTTTAATCGCATCTCTGAAATGCAAGACAGCCATATACCTGTACCTAACTTTAGAGCTATACCTACAGCACCACCAGTAGCAGGACAACAACAAGGATGACAGAGAGGACGCAACTACCCTTATGAGTATATAGGTGAGCTTCCTCGTGCTAATGTAAATGATGGATCAACATTAGTTCTTACAGGTATACCTCCACAGGTTTGGGAAGAAGTAATAGGACGATGGGAATCATCAACAATTCTTCATTGTTCAAATATAACTTTCTCCAGTAATCAGGAGAAGGTTCATTACATTGAAAACCTCCTAGGAGAAACAGCTAAGTATTACTATTGAAATTGGGTTTCTACATTTCCCAATGATTATAATGGTTTAGTAGCCTCAGCTGATAATACTCAAAATATTACAGGACAAATAAGACAGTTGATAATAGGGTATGCTCCTTTTAGAGGAACAACAGAAATGTAAGATAAAGCCCTACGGGATATAGAACGACTAGTCATAGAAAATATGAAGGATATAGACAACTATTTAGATGCTTTCTTTAATCTAGCATCTAAAACAGGACAAGCCTTCACACAGAACATGAGTGACAAATACTTTAGTAAATTACCACCACCCTTTAATAGTATACTAAGGGATGAATGGTACAAGACTTATCCAAATGTCACATAGGGTATAGCACCTAGAATAGTATTTACTAAAGAATACCTCAAAAAGAAATGTATAGAAAATGAGGTAGCCAAACAGGTAAAATAATACAATTTTTGTAAACAAGTTTATATTCCAGGATATTTCCCAAAAGAAAAGAAAAGGCTTAGACGAGCCACTAACTATAAAAATGGGATACCTAGGAAGAATCATATTAGGAAGTTCAAGAGACATAAACCTCCTGTTAAGAAGTGCAGATGTTACATTTGCGGAAAAGAAGGACATTACACAGGATAATGTCACAAAAAAAGAGGAAACAAATACATGTTTGCTCTTTACCACTCTCTTGATATTCCTCAAGAATGGGATATTGTCAGTATCGACTAAGATGATCCTGACAATAACAGTGATATATGCTCAGAAGTAAATGATGATAACCTAGATGTAAAGGGCAAGTTTCACCCAAGAGGGGGGTGAATTGGGTGATACCAAATTCTTCAAATTTTAAACTGAATAAGGTGAAAGAGAAGATGAAGGAATGTACACATAGAGAGTTATACCACAGCTGTCCAGTCCCCAAAGGTTTCCACCTACTACCTGTTAGAACTGGCTGACACCCAAGAGGGGGGTGAATTGGGTGTGTGATAAGAAAGTATGATCTTTTAAAATCTTTTTGCAACTTATCAAATCAATACATGCGGAAGTATAGAAACATAAGCTGATATGTAAATCATATATGCTGGAAATGTAAAAGTTTAGGGAAGAGAATATGCAAACTGTGATTTATCCTGGTTCGGTCCAATCCACGATGACCTACGTCCAGTCCCCAAGCTCCTCCTGAGATTTCCAATCCACTATCTTCTTGTTTAACCGGGCACAAGAAAAGCCTCTACAAATCTCTTATGAAGTTACTCCCCCTTACACTCTGTAAGGTTTACACCCTCTTATGGTAAGTTGAGCAAAGCAATCTCAAAGTCCTTTCTCTCTTGCTTACCCGTGCAAGTCTTACGAGCAGCAACGTTCTCTCCTGCTTACACCACTGTAAGTCTTACGAGCAGCAACGTTCTCTACTGCTTGCACCTTGTAAGTCTTACGAGCAGAAAGTATTACTAGCAATTCTCTCTACAAATTTCCCGTAAGGTAATCAACCCTCTCAAGGTCCCTCTACCTTGAGTTCAATACAGAAATATATTTGTAAGGATTTACAAACTCTCTTACAGAGTAGATAGGATACTCACTGAAGTACAATACAAATATTCACTCTCTCAAATATACATAATATAGAAGATGAAGTAGAGCAAAGAGTGGTCGGAGGTAGAAGACTTTAGAATATCAGCATGTTCATGTTCTCATCGTATTGCCTTATGTTCTGTGTTTGAATCCTCTCATATTTATAGCTGAGTTGTGGAAGATATCCGTTAGAGTCTGTTGATTCATTTGACCGTTGAGCCCATTCGGATATTTTTCTGTTATAATCCCATCTGATGCTTAGACAGTCACTATATAATTTTCGGTTGGAGTCCCATTGCTTTGCACGGTTGTTGAGTGTATTTAAATATTTTCCTGTTGATCGTGCTCTGACACATGCTTCAGCGTTTCTTACAGTTTGCCCATTGGTCTGACAGATGCAATAGTATTTGTCTTCCGTTACTTATGAATTTTGCTGCCGCCCACGAATAGTTGTCGTTTGAATGGAGAGTTCAGTTACTTGTCATGTGCGTGATGGTGGAGTACAGCTGTAACACACTTATGAATATAACCGTTAAGAAATATTTGAATCTCAACAGATTAATATGGATCACTGGAAGTGTTTTATAAAAGAAACAGTAATAAGACCATCGAGAGTGATCTTGTTTTCACAACTGAGTAGTAAAATGATATACCATATGATTTTGATAGCAATTTGGAGAAATCAGTAATAATAGAATTTTACTAGCAAAATCAGTTGTTGTTTATGAAGGTAATAGCAAATGGATCATAGTGTATGTAGGAAAGTGTATACTAGAACAATGAATCATTTATATGAGAAAATGCAATATCACTGGAAGTGAATATAATGTCATTGGGAGTGATTTTGAAAACGTTGAAAACTTCTGACAGTGATTGCTGGTTCACTGGAAGTGATATTGAAATTTCCATATTTCACTCGAGTGAATTTGGAATCACTGGAAGTGATTTTGTAAATAGTGATTTCTTCTTGAAGTGATTTCCAATTCACTGGAAGTGATTTGCAACTTTTCAAATATCACTCGAGTGATTCAAGATCACTGGAAGTGATTTGGCAAATAGTGAAATATTCTTGCAGTGATTTTGAATCCACTGGAAGTGATTTGCAACTTTTCAAACTTCACTCGAGTGATTCAAGATCACTGGAAGTGATTTGGCAAACAGTAAAATATTCTTGCAGTGATTTTCAATTCACTGGAAGTGATTCAGCAAAAAGGCAACATCACTCGAGTATTTTAGGATCACTGGAAGTGATTTGGAATTCTTCAGATATCACTCGAGTGATCTGGCATTCACTGGAAGTGATTTTCAAAACAGTGAATTTTTCTTGCAGTGAATTTTCAATCACTTGAGGTGATTTGACGCATCACTCGAGTGATTCAGGATCACTGGAAGTGATTTGGAAAAACTGAGATATCACTCGAGTGATTTGGAGATCACTGGAAGTGAAATGCAGAAAATCTCATATCACTCGAGTGAATTCCATTTCACTGGAAGTGATATTGAGAACAGTGAAAAATTCCTGCAGTGATTCTGTCGCCACTGGAAGTGATCTGCGAAATAAGCCATATCACTCGAGTGAATTCTGGAATCACTCGAGTGATCTTCAATATCACTCGAGTGATTAAAAATCACTCGAGTGATCTGTTGTTCAGATCACTTTAGCTCTTTGTTTCGTTTCCAATTCTTCAGCAAGCAGGGGTAAATTTCCAGATGCCATAACTCTTCGAATATGGCTCCACAAATTCTGTATTATATATCAATGGAAAGCTCTTGAGGTCTAGTTTCATATGGCACCGGTTTCAGCTCAATTGGATCTGTGGTTTGAGAGTTATAGCCAAAATACCCAGACTGTTCCAGAAAGTGACGCTGATATGAATCCCAAATTTGAACACTGATATCTCCCTCATCTGAGCTCCTTTGATGTTGTTTCTGGTGTCACAATTACACATTGGGAGTCTAGTTTCATATTCAACTGGTTTGGTCTCAATTGGAGTTGTATTTTGAGAGATATGATCAAATAACCAGACCTTGCTCAGCTGGACGAAGAACAGAGCATGAAAATCACTCGAGTGATCTGTGAATCACTGCAAGTGATTTTCACTGTTCTGAGAATCACTCGAGTGATTCTCAACATCACTCGAGTGATTTCCAAAATCACTCGATTGCTACAGTGATGCTACAGTACTACTGCTACAGTACCGTAGAACTTGAAACTTGCTATTTTTCATTGATTTTTGCAAGTTCTTCATTCCTCAATTTCTTTCTTCCATTGCTTGACTAATCTACAATATATGCAATATCAAATAGTTAGTCAATGTATTAGAAAAGTATACTATGCAAACTTCTGCTCTCATAATATTTGATATATATATATTTGGCATCATCAAAACTAATCATATCTAACACTACCTACGTCCAGTCCCCAGAGGTTTCCACCTACTGAGATTTTCAATATTCTTCCAAGATTCAGTTGGCTCTTGGAAAGCACAATACCACAACTGTCCTTGCAAGGACTATGAGCAGAAATGTTCTTTGACTCAGAACTTTCTCTCCCCCTCACGACAAGACTTATGAGCAAAGTGATTTCAAGTAACTCTATCAGATTATCTCATAAAGGAAAAAAGCTCAACCCTTTCAAGGTCCCTTTAACTTGAGATTAAGATTACAATGAAAGTGTTTTTTCAAAAGAGACTCTCTTGAAGAGCAGATAAAATAAACACTGAAGCTTACAATATGAACACAATGGAATAAATGAGATTTGTGACTAGATAAGCTCTTTTGTATGTTCTCATCTATTTGTCTCTCGCCCCTCTGGTTTGCTCATCTATTGTTTATTCTTTATAATAGGTTTCAGACGAACGTTGCAATGTATTCATGGTGGAGTGGAATGGGCATTAGAATTCTTTTCTAACTGTCAAAGCGTGTGGTAGGTTCTTGTGAAGCTTGTCGAACCCATGTGTAGTGATAGTTGCCCATTTCATTGTGTCTGTCGTTTTTGGCGTTTTGTCTATCCGAACATTGCAAACCTATCTTACACTTGGAACAATCATTAAATCAAGTTTAAGAGTTATAACAAGTGAAAGCATAATCATTGGATATCATTCAAACATGTTTGGATCTATCGCTGGAAATCATTTAGCTTCTGTCATTTCATAGACTCGAGTTTAGCACTCGAACTCGAGTGCAAAACGTATAAGAACTCAAGTGCTTATGGGAGAACTCGAGTGCCTAGCATTTTTCATCGTTCTGTCATTGTTTCTGATAAGAACTCTCGAGAGTAAAAAGACAGACTCGAGTGTATTTTGTCCCAGAACTCGAGTGCAGACAATAGGACTCGAGTGCACTTGATAATTTCAGAATATGACTATCTCTGGAATGAACTCACATGTCATAACTCTCATTACTCGAGTGTAAAGACTCTAGAGAACTCAAGTTTATACATCCAAACTCGTGGGACTCGAGTGTACGTGGTCAACAGAACTCGAGTGCTCTTCTTCATACTCAAGTGTACCTCATATCAAGTCATTCTTGCAAGTCTTGGGAACAAACTCGTATTATGGAACTTCCAAGACTCGAGTGTACTAGTCCTCAAAACTCGAATGCTTGGTCTCAAACTCGAGTGCAACTCTTATCTTCATTGCTGGAACAAACTCTCACTACTGCAATTCCATGACTCGAGTGCTATAGTTCCTGGCAACATAATACTTTGAATATCATTAGATTACAACGGTAATTACATAGGAAATTTTGAACCTAACTCGAGTGTGGAAGGGAGGACTCGAGTGATATTGAAAAAACTCGAGTGTAGCAGAAGAAACTCGAGTGCATCAGTGTTTTGACAGTGTACAAAAATTAGAAATCATAAATTGCTTCCTTTGGAAAATTTTACACAATGCACTTGATCAAAACTTGTCATTTCCTTGTAAAACATTTCATCACTATTTTGTTATCATCAAAACATAGGTTCCAACATTCTCCCCCTTTTTTATGATGACAAAACCTAAGTGATGGATTTAAGAATTTTTAAGAAATCAAGGATATTGGACCAAACTTGCACATTACATTAGATGAAGATATAAGAACATAATGCATAACTATTAGTCAAATGTCAAATACATATAGTTTCCTATGACAACTATTACAACCAGAGTTCAATGCATTAAGTACACATAGGAAAGCCAAAGATTAACAAAAACATAGACACTCCCCTTAAGGAACTCAGAGTCCATTACTCCTTCTCCCCCTTTTTGTCATCATCCGGGATAGGGGGTGAAGGAAAGGTGATATTAGAAGAAGTGGGAGGAATGTAGAGTACTATAGCATTAGTTGTTGGTGTAAATGGTGGTGAGGTAGGAGGTGGAATTGGTGATGATGATGGTGAGGTAGGTGGTGGGACAGATAAGGATGATGCCTGAATATTTTTTTGAGTTCATTCAGTTGCTTTGTATGCTCCGCCTGACTCCGTATAATGAGGGCAAAGTTGTGGTCGGAATTCTGAACCAGTGTGCCCATCTGTTGATCAATGGTGGCAATCAACTTCTCAAAATGATGATTCAAGTGTTGAAATTGCTGCATCATTTCAATCCGAAGTCCATTGACAGCTTTGTTGATCAAGTCTCCCACATAGTTTTGGATAGATGCACCAATGAAAGAAGGAGACGAAGGTCGCCCTTGGGAGGAAGATTTGGCTTCATCAGCAGTGGTGGAAGGAGAATGTCATGAGAATGAAAGAGTGATAGAGGTACAGGTGGCATCTTATATGTTGTTGAACAAGGCATCCAAGTTGGCAACCAAGGTGGCATCATCTATGGCAAACACATAATAGGTGGCACATACAATGAACAAGATGTTGTCTATATCATACAAGAAGATTCTAAGCAAGCCCAAGATCCTCTACATGACATCAAGGGCCTAATTACTAGAAGCCTAGAAAAGAGTGAGCTGTTTGAGAGGCCGGAGCAAATATTTAGGCTTCAATTTGCTTCATTAATGGCTTATAATGTTAGTATATATGTTGAGGGTGCAAATGAGGCCATAATCATGCATATTCAAGCCCATATGCATGCTTTTACAACACCTAGAAGCTTGAACACGTGGCAAAACATGAAGATCCATGAAATTGGGATAACATGAAGTAATAAGCCCAACATGATGATGTACAAGGCCCATGTGCAGTCTATATTGAAGAATTTACTTTAAATACCATGTGACAAGCATGTGCCTTGGTGGAGGATTATAAGTGATGTCCAAGACAACTCAAGAAGCATCTAGAAGGCATCCTTATGCATCAAATATGATTTAATATGATTTAATTTCATTTTTTTAATTAGTTTCCTTTTTATTTAGATTAAATAAGGCCTTTTGGTCAAAGATTGCTTTTGAAAACTTTGTTTTAGTTTCCTATTTTTTAGTTAGCTGATTTAGTCTTAAAGAATAAGTAATTCCCTAATGTATTTAGGCTTGAACAGTGCCAACCAAGGAAATCAATCATCATTAAGACACCATTTATTGCATTTATGACTAGGTTTAGAGTTCTAGAGTGTTCTTTTGTTGCCTATATATGAAGGCTACGTTTTTTATACTGAGGGAGGAGATGATAATGATATGAATAAGAACTTTGTTCTTTGAGAATTTTATTTCTCTTGTGTGAGCTTTGCTTGCATGCTTGTATTCTCATGCGAATACTCCGATTGTATCAAAGACCGATCATCCTTGTGGTGTCTTTATGGCTAGGGTTGTAAGAAACAGGTTCTCTTAAGGTCCTACCTTTGATCATCCGTCTCGTTCGTGTGTTCAAACTTGTTTTATAGCCGGTCCGTGTTCCCCCATTCATATCAAAGAGATATACCCATTCGATGCATTTAAGTCATCCCAAAGCGTGATATCCTCACTTTCTCATCCTTTTCTAAATACCAAATCTTGTTGTGCTGAAGGATGTGGGAAACAATCTGAGGTAGTGGAATATATGTGTTCAGAGTAGATGAGAAATGAAATCTTCTCATCTCTTGAAATATCAATTCCCCTAATTCCTCTGATGTCCCGAAAGTAAGGAAGCCATCATGTAATAGTCCTTGTGAGCAAAGTGGGTAAAGTTCTTGGATTTGTTGACTATACTCCGGGTGTAGATATAAAATAGGATACGATGGAGGGTTGGCATTTGAACCGGTTTGAAATTTAGAGGTCCCACTTTCTCTCCAGATCTTAGTAATTGAAAAACTTGGGCTGGAGTGAACTCAATGATAGGCTGAAGAGGTGGATTGTCATTGCCAAGAATATGGTTAATGATGGTAGGGGTGATTTTGATGACTTAGCCACAGATAGTAGTCTCAATGCCTTCTTCTATTAATTCGCCTTTTGTTGAAAATTTATTTTTCACAATCATGTTCGAGTAAAAGATTCGAACAACAGTTGGTGAATATAAAAGATGATCATTGAGCCACCAATAATAAAAATCCAGGTATTGTCTTAGGTTAATGTTATAGGTAGAATGTAGATAATCCAAATCAACATAAAGAACTGGACAAAATTTTCTATGAGAAAATTCATTATTGTATACCTTCTTGTCCAGATGTTTAATAGCGGAGGTGTTAAATCCTTCTGGTGGTTCTAATTCTTCTTCCTCTTCCAGTGCTTGAGATGCAGAGGCAGCCGATTGAGATAGCTTGTGTGTCACGGAAGGACCAGCTGAAGTACCTACTTGAGAGGCGATCTTCTTGATAAGTGTGTCCAACTTGGAAGCACGTATGGTTTCTTGAAGAACTTGGTCATCTGATGAGGAATGTTCAGAGGAGGATAGAGAGGTTGTACCTTTGCCTCTTCCCTATACTAGCTTGGATGGCTTGGATTTAGATCGAGTCACAATGGGTTCTTTGATAGTGAGTTTTTTCGGTGCTTGAGCAGGTTTTATCATAGGCTTTGATTTCTTGGATGGTGGTTCTTCCACTTTGAATTGTGGACGAGGGTGTTTCATGGATTTGGATGATGCTTTTGGTGGAGGATTAGGAGTTGAAGATGGAGTTGGTGAAAGGGACAGAGACCCCGACCGAGAGACAGACTTCGATGGGGTTCCGTGAGATTTTGATCGAGAATCGGTAGAGGAAGATGAATGGAGTTCAGGATTCTTGCTTCTAACCATCTTTAAACAATGAAAATATAAGCTTAGATAGAAATTTTAGAGATTACCGAAAATCTTTTCAGAGGAACCGAGTGAGAATGTTGAAGACGATGTCGATGGGTCTTCTGAAAAGGAAGATTTATAGACTGAATGCAGCGATTGGAGTGTGTGAAAAGATGTAACCGATGATTAAATGCAATGAATGAGCCGTTTGAGAGAGTTAAACAGGTGGGATTTTTGTTCCAAGGTTTCAAGTGAGAAGACGCATTCGAGTGAAAGAAGAAATGTAACAATTCTGAGCTGTCAGTTTTGATATACGTAGCCCAACACTCGAGTTCTAAACTTAGAACTTGAGTTCATATGCATTTGAGTTCTAAATGGAGAAGTCGAGTTCATATGCACTCGAGTTTGAGATTTCAAACTCGAGTTTATCAGCTAATTTCCCATACGACCCCAGCTACCTAGCATGAGTGTTGCTTGTAGACACTCAAGTTATTTTCCAACTCCTAGTTTCTTTGTACTCAAGTCCTCCAAGATCACTTGAGTAACCCAGCTGCTAAGTCTGACTATTTGCATAGAATTTTTAGCTGTGAACTCGAGTCTTCCCAAGTGAACTCGAGTTTGGTCATGGCACTTCTTTATGAACTCGAGTGTTTGCTTATAGTTCATATTTTCTCTGTTAACCTCTGTTTTGCTTTACCTATACAGAGCATTTCCTGCAAAACAAACTTATATAGATACTCCTATGCTTAAGTTAGTAACCCAGTCATTAAAACATAAATAGTAACATATAAATAACTTTTAACCAACATCTTACAGTTCATTGGGATTAGTCATACCCAATTCTCTTCTCATGTATACAAAATTTTCTTTTTCCAGAGGTTTTGTGAAAATATCAGCAAGCTAGAAATCAGTTGGAATGAATTCTACACAGACATCTTTTCTTTGAATATGATCACGTATAAAGTGATGTCGGACATCAATATGTTGAGTTCTTGAGTGTTGCACAGGATTTTTTGCCAAGCTAATGATACTTATGTTGTCGCACAAAATATGAATTTCCCTTAGATAGATTCCTAAGTCTTGGAGTTGTTGCTTTAGCCACAACACTTGAGAACAACAACTTGTTGCTGCTATATATTCAGCTTCAGTTGAAGACACTGAAACGGTGTTTTGCTTTTTGCTAAACCAAGACACTAAAGAGCCTCTAAGGAATTGACACTGTACACTAGTGCTTTTTCTGTCAGTTTTGTATCCTGCATGATCTGAGTCCAAATAAGCAACGAGATGCTCATATCCTCCTTTTGGATACCATAATCCAAGTTCTGCAATATTTCCTAAGTATCAGAAGATTCTTTTCACATTTTCAGAATGAGATACTTTTGGTGTAGACTGAAATCTTGCGCACATCCCAACGCTGAACTGAATGTCTGGTTTACTTGCTGTTAAATAAATTAAAGAACCTATCATTCCTCTATACTTGGTTACATCATATGCTTTACCCTTTACGTCTGCATCTAATGATGTAGTTGAACTCATTGGTGTTTCAGCTCCATTAGAAATTTCCATTCCGTATTTCTTCAACAGTTGCTTCAAGTATTTGGTCTAAGAAATAAAGATTCCCTTGTTCCATTGTTTGATTTGAAGTCCAAAAAACAAGGTTAGTTCTCCCATCATTGACATTTCAAATTCACCCTGCATATGCTTAGAAAATTCTTAATAGAGAGATTCGTTAGTAGTACCGAATATGATATCATCTACATAAATCTGAATTACTAAAATGTCATTCTTGTTGTGTTTGATGAATAACGTTATATCTGCCTTACCTCTAACAAAGCCTTGCTCAAGAAGAAACTTGCTTAATCTTTCGTACCAAGCTCTTAGAGCTTGTTTCAGACCAAATAAGGCTTTCTTAAGTTTAAATACATGATCTGGTTTTGAATCATCTTTGAAACCAGGAGGTTTTTCTACATAAACTTCCTCCATTATGTATCCGTTCAAAAATGCACTTTTAACATCCATTTGATATAGTTTAAATCCTTTTATACATGCAAAAGCTAAGAGTACTCGTATGGCTTCCAATCTTGCTACTGGAACATATGTTTTCTCATAATCAATACCTTGTTCTTGATTATAGCCTTTCGCAACTAATCTTGCCTTATTTCTCATAATGATTGCAAATTCGTCAAGTTTGTTTTTGAATACACATTTGTTTCCAATGACCGGTCGATCTTTTGGACAGGGTACTAAATCTCAAACTTGATTTCTTTCAAATTGATTCAATTCTTCTTGCATAGCAAGTATCCAATCATTGTCAGAAAACGCTTCATTAATGCAAGATAGTTCTAGTTTAGAAATGAATGCAGAAAAAGTTACTTCATTTAGAATTATATTTCTAGTTTTAACATGATGCGAATCAGCAAGTTGTGCATTCAAATTCAAGTGATCCTTTGCAAATTCCAAGTGGACCAATCACAAGAGGAAGAGCCAAACAAATTAAGGAAGCATTAAATGGGCTAGTGCAAGAGGCTTGGACAAAGCAAGAGGTGATCGGATCAAATCCGGACAAAAATGCTGAAAACGTCACTAATATCATATGGGCTGCAAATGGAGATACTAATCAAATTTTGGGCTTAGAGACTTCAAAACAAAGAGCTTGGACCTAGTACTATACATGGAAGGATTCATCTGGGCCTAAATAAGCACATTTTGGGCCTTAAATGCTGATTATATTTTAGGACTTTTATTTGTGCGAAAATTATTGGACAATTTGCATATTTGACTTTTAAGTTTCTTAATTAATTAATTGATTAGGTTAGTTTCAATTTTCTAGGATGCATTTAATGCAATTAGGGTTTTTGAAACTTCTCTTTAAATATCTTGTAACCCTTCATTTGGATTGCAGACTTGAAACTTGATTATTGAATGAAAGGTTGCACTTTTCTGCACCTTGTTTCTTGGGAGTGGATTCTCTCTAGGGTTCTTCTTAGAACTAACAGACTTATCAAGGCTTGATCAACCTTGTGGCGTCTTCCAACACTTCGGGTCCTTGTTCTTTCGTGCTCAAGGGTTCAAGTGGATCGTCGATCTGCGTTTAGCGTTCTTGGGGTGCGTATATTCATATTGGTTGTGGGTTCGTGGGGTCTTCCCTTGTGGGTTCGCACCATCTTGGTATCAGAGCTTCGGATCTAAACTCAGGTCACATCTTTCCATTCGTTGTTTTAAATTTCGCTTAGGGTTTCGTACTTTGTTCTTGAGTCTTTTCGTCTAGGTCATCTGCGTTCATGTCTGAAATTTTTGCTTCTTTTCGTTAACCGTCTCTTTGTCGTTTCCAATGTTTAGTAAGTCCTTTTCATAGTTCAAAATCTCTTCTTTCATATCGTTTTGGAATTAGTTCAATTCGATTTGTCATTAGTGAGTTCTAGTCATTTTAAATCAGTCGTGTTTCTGCAAATTTTCTGTGTCAATTCGTCATTTTTTTCCAGAACGTCATCAAATCTTCTTTCCTTGTTTGACACGTTTTACTTTGCGGTTTTGGTCATTTAATAGGTCATTCTCATTGTTCAGAATCTCATCTTTCCAGTCGTTTCAGTTTCATCTCAATCCAAAATTTCTACAGTACGTTATAGTCTTTTGAAAATGACGCATTTCTAGAATTTCTGGGTTCAGATTGCTTGAGATTGTTTGTGATAGACTGTCATTTGAATTCCTGATTCTCCCTCAATTCCCTTTCGATCTCCTTTCATAGATTGTCATTTGATATTCCATATTTCTAAGTGTTGGTTTGATTTCTGCAAATTGTGATTGCATTGATTAAATTGCTTAGTTCTTTTACAGAGCCTTACGAGGAATCTAAGAGTGGAAAAAAGGCAAGAGTGACATACATCAATTTAAAAGCCAAATTTGAGAGAAACACGAGTGACACTAAACTTGTTTGAGTGAAACACGTGAGAAGAGTGGTGAGGTCCCTTCTTTTTTTTTTAAATCTAACTTTTCAGGTACTACCAATATGCATGATGAAAAAGAAATTCATAGACATCTTCAATCCTTGTTAAAAGGAATGCAAAAGTTTAATGCTGAAAACGACCAATGGATGTCTAGTCACAACTCCAGATCAAAAAGAGAATTCCAAAGAAAGCTGCAAGAGTTGAAACAAGGCTCCATGAGTGTTAATGAATATTTTCAAGAGATGGAATTAGCCTTGATTAGAGCTGGAGTAAAAGAAACTTCAAGAGCCACTAAGGATCGTTTTGTAAATGGGCTTAATCTTGATTTAGCTTGTTTTGCAACGACCCTGACCTTCTTAGATATTGATATCTTGGTTCAGTTTGTTGTTGAGTATGAGCAAAAGATCAAGCAACAAAGGAGTTCAGAGAGTAGCTCCAATTCAAAGGAGATTGAAAGCTTGATAGTTACAGTCTCTAATGACGAGTTAGAGCCAATAAAGGAGGAAGAACAACCTAATGTTGAACATCAAGCTGAGAAGTGTGAAGAAGATGTTCCTGTTCCAAGTATCAATCTTGTGATTGAAGAAGTTCCTCTTAATCATGAAAAGAAAAGTGAAAATATAAGTGAGAGTGGTTGTTGTCAAACTGCTGTTGAGATAAAAATTCAGCTTGAGAGAGAAAAATACATTGAGAGCACTAAGTATTGTCAAAGTAAGGAGAGTAAAAGTGAGTTTGAAAGACAAAAAGCTATTGAGAGTATGAAGTGTTTTCAGAATAAAGAGGGTGAAGAATTGAGTGAAAAGCAAGAAGAAAAGAATTGTGAGAAAAGTGAGAGCAAGGATATTTCTTCAGTTACTAATGATCTTAATCATTATTTGCCTTGTGATTTTGATGTGTTGCAGGTGTTCTTGGATTTGATCCCTAAGAAGCCACCCGATGGATTCTTCTTATCGTCAAGAGGCATTGAATCTTCACCTTTCTTGTATTTGACAACATATGGGAATGTCTCAATAAATTTCAGCCAGCTTGCATGTCTCTTGTTAAGCTTACCACGCGAAGGAGAAAGAAAAAAAGAAAATGAGTTTTTATGCAAAAGAAAGTGAAGTGAGGAGTGCTTTTCTGGCTGAAACACACTTGCTTCTCCTTGTTTACAAGGAATCCTTTTTTAACACTAATGACATTAACTCTTCTTTTCCTAGTGTTATTGGTTCTTTGTTGCAGGAATTTGATGATGTGTTCCCTGAAGAGATTCCACCAGGTTTACCACCTATTAGAGGAACTGAACATCAAATTGATTTCATTCCTGGAGCAACAATTCCTAATAGGCCAGCATATAGGAGCAACCCTGAAGAAACAAAAGAGCTTCAAAGGCAAGTAGAAGAGCTCATGGCAAAAGGCTATATTAGAGAAAGTTTGAGCCCTTGTGCAGTCCCAGTACTTCTAGTGCCAAAGAAAGATGGGACTTGGAGGATGTGCATTGATTGTAGAGCTGTCAACAATATCACTGTAAAGTATCGCCATCCCATTCCTAGATTAGATGATATGCTTGATGAATTACATGGTTCTATTGTATTTTCTAAGATTGATTTGAAATCTGGGTACCATCAAATTAGAATGAGGGAAGGGGATGAGTGGAAAACTGCTTTTAAGACCAAACATGGATTGTATGAATGGCTAGTTATGCCATTTGGTTTAACTAATGCGCCTAGTACTTTCATGAGATTAATGAACCATGTTTTGCGTGCTTTTATTGGGAAATTTGTTGTGGTTTATTTTGATGATATTCTGATTTATAGCAAGGATTTGGATGAGCATTTGAATCATTTGCATTGTGTGCTTGATGTTTTGAGGAAGGAAAAATTATTTGCAAATATGAAGAAGTGTGATTTTTGCATGGATAAAATTGTTTTTCTTGGTTTTGTGGTGAGTGCTAAAGGAATAGAAGTAGATAAGGAAAAGATAAGAGCTATAAAAGAATGGCCAACACCTAAAAGCATAACTGAGGTAAGAAGTTTTCATGGTTTGGCTAGCTTTTATAGGCGATTTGTAAAAGATTTTAGCACACTTGCTGCACCACTCACTGAGGTTATTAAAAAATCTGTTGGTTTTAAATGGGATAAAGCACAAGATGATGCATTCATTAAACTTAAGGATAGATTGTGTTCTGCACCTGTGTTGGTATTGCCTGATTTTGGCAAAACTTTTGAGATTGAATGTGATGCGTCTGGAGTTGGGATAGGGGCTGTTTTAATGCAGGAAAGCAAGCCAATTGCTTATTTTAGTGAAAAACTAAATGGAGCAGCCTTGAAGTATCCAACTTATGATAAAGAGCTCTATGCACTTAAAAGAGCATTGGAGAATTGGCAACACTACCTTTGGCCCAAACAATTTGTGATTCACACTGATCATCAGTCCTTGAAGCATATTAAGGGGCAAGGTAAGCTGAACAAGAGACATGCAAGGTGGCTGGAATTTATTGAGACATTTCCATATGTCATCAAATACAAGAAAGGTAAAGAGAATGTGGTTGCCGATGCATTGTCAAGAAGGTATACTCTTCTTTCTTCTCTTAATACTAGATTGCTTGGCTTTGAACATATCATGAAGTTGTATGCAAATGATGCTGATTTTGCTGAAGTGTTTCTTGCTTGTGAAAAGAAAACATTTGATAAATTTTACAGGGTTGATGGATACTTGTTTAAAGAAAACAAATTGTGTGTGCCTCAATGTTCATTGCGTGAATTGCTTGTGAGAGAAGCACATGGGGGAGGTTTAATGGGTCACTTTGGTGTGAAAAAAACTTTGGATGTTTTGCATGAGCATTTCTTTTGGCCTAAAATGAAACGTGATGTGGAAAGAATTTGTGCTAAATGCATAATATGCAAAAAGGCTAAATCTAGAGTTTTGCCACATGGTTTGTATACTCCTTTACCTGTACCTAGTGAACCTTGGGTTGATATCTCAATGGATTTTGTACTGGGGTTGCCTAGGTCAAAAAGAGGAATGGATTCCATATTTGTAGTTGTTGATAGATTTTCTAAAATGGCACATTTCATTGCATGTCATAAAACTGATGATGCCACATATATTGCTGATTTGTTCTTCAGAGAAATTGTGAGACTTCATGGTGTTCCTAAAAGTATTGTTTCTGATAGGGATACAAAATTCTTGAGTCATTTTTGGAGAGTTTTGTGGGGAAAGCTTGGTACTAAATTATTATTTTCTACTGCTTGTCATCCACAAACTGATGGACAAACTGAAGTTGTTAATAGAACCTTGTCTCAATTACTTAGAATTGTGATTCAAAAGAATTTAAAAAATTGGGAAGGTTGCTTGCCATTCATTGAATTTGCATATAATAGAAGTGTGCATTCATCTACTGATTATTCCCCTTTTGAAATAGTATATGGTTTTAATCCACTAACTCCTTTGGATTTATTACCATTGCCTATTGATGAGAGAAAAAGTCTTGATGGGAAAAAGAAAGCTGAACTAGTGCAGCAACTTCATAAGCATGTGAAACAGCAAATTGAAAAGAAAAATGAGGAATATGCATCCAAAGCAAACAAAGGGAGAAGGCGTGTTCTTTTTGAACCTGGAGATTGGGTGTGGGTGCATATGAGAAAAGAGAGATTTCCAACTCAAAGAAAATCAAAATTAGCTCCAAGAGGAGATGGTCCATTCCAAGTGCTTGAGCGAATAAATGATAACGCTTACAAGATTGATTTGCCCGGTGAGTATTCTGTTAGTGGTACTTTTAATGTAGTTGATTTATCTCCTTTTGATGTAGGTGAAGATTCGAGGACGAATCCTTTTGAGGAGAGAGGGAATGATGCGAATCAGCAAGTTGTGCATTCAAATTCAAGTGATCCTTTGCAAATTCCAAGTGGACCAATCACAAGAGGAAGAGCCAAACAAATTAAGGAAGCATTAAATGGGCTAGTGCAAGAGGCTTGGACAAAGCAAGAGGTGATCGGATCAAATCCGGACAAAAATGCTGAAAACGTCACTAATATCATATGGGCTGCAAATGGAGATACTAATCAAATTTTGGGCTTAGAGACTTCAAAACAAAGAGCTTGGACCTAGTACTATACATGGAAGGATTCATCTGGGCCTAAATAAGCACATTTTGGGCCTTAAATGCTGATTATATTTTAGGACTTTTATTTGTGCGAAAATTATTGGACAATTTGCATATTTGACTTTTAAGTTTCTTAATTAATTAATTGATTAGGTTAGTTTCAATTTTCTAGGATGCATTTAATGCAATTAGGGTTTTTGAAACTTCTCTTTAAATATCTTGTAACCCTTCATTTGGATTGCAGACTTGAAACTTGATTATTGAATGAAAGGTTGCACTTTTCTGCACCTTGTTTCTTGGGAGTGGATTCTCTCTAGGGTTCTTCTTAGAACTAACAGACTTATCAAGGCTTGATCAACCTTGTGGCGTCTTCCAACACTTCGGGTCCTTGTTCTTTCGTGCTCAAGGGTTCAAGTGGATCGTCGATCTGCGTTTAGCGTTCTTGGGGTGCGTATATTCATATTGATTGTGGGTTCGTGGGGTCTTCCCTTGTGGGTTCGCACCATAACACCTTCATGAATATTTCCAATTACTTGATCAATCGGATGATCTTTCATGTGTCTCCATGCTCTAAGCTGAGCATCTTTATTTACATCAACTGATTTTTCTGAAATATTTTGATCTGATAAAGTTACCTCTTTAGTTTTCTTAACTAAATTTGTTTCTTCTTCATCAAGTAACTTTGTATGAGACTCATATTCATCAAACATAACATGAATGGTATCTTCTACTACACATGTTCTTTTATTAAATACTCTATATGCCTTACTCCTATTTGAATATCCTAAGATCATATTTAAGATCGAATTTACCCAAATTATCTTTACCATTGTTGTGGATATAGCATTTGCATCCGAAAATATGCAGATGAGCAAGATTGAGCCTCCTTCCTTTATATAGTTCATATGGAGTCTTTCCAAGTTTCTTTCGTACATATGCTCAGTTGGAGATGTAGCAGGCTGTGCTCATTGCATCTGCCCAGAATACTTAGGACATTTCTCTGTCATTAAGCATCGCTCATGCCATTTATGTTAGTATTCTGTTCTTTCTTTCCATAACTCTATTTTATTGAGGTGTTATTGGTGCAAAGAAGTTGTGATATATCCCTTGTTTATTGCAGTAATCTTCAACGAGTTGATTTTCAAATTCTCCTCCATGATCTGTCCTGATTGAAACAATAGAAATACCTTTCTCATTTTGGACTTTCTTGGAAAATGTAATGAAGTTAATAAAAGTTTCATCTTTAGATGCAAGAAATATAGTCTACGTAAATCTTGAAAAATCATCAACAATAACCAATGTATAAAGGTTTCCTTAAAAGCTTTTTATTCTTGCAGGACCTACAAGATCCATATGCAGAAGCTGTAGAGGTCTTAAGGTAGAAATTTCATTTTTAATTTTGAAAGATGATTTAGTCTGTTTACCTTTCTGGCAAGCATCACACATCATGTTATCCTTAAATTTTAGTTTCGGAAGGCCAATGACTAAATCGTTTCTAATCAGTTTTTCTAGTTGGTTCATGTTAACATGAGCAAGACATTTATGCCATAGCCAGCTTTCCTCATTTTTACTCATGAAACAATTTTCTGGTGAGTTTGAATTTAAATCAAGAGTATAGCAGTTACCATCCCTTTGAGCTTGGATCTTTGCTTTGATAGATTCTTTGTTAAGTTGCAAATCCTTCTTGTCAGTAATCAGGCATTCTTCTGAATTGAAGATTACCCAGTTACCTCTATCAGCACTTTGACTAATGCTTAGGAGATTGTGACACAATCCTTCCACAAAATAGACATCATTAACTGAGACACCATTTGATTTTCCAACTTCTCCAATTCCAGCAATGTGTCCAGACTGATTTCCTCCAAAGGTTACTTTTCCTCCATCTTTGGGTTCAAGTATGATGAACTTTTCTCTGTCACCAGTCATATATCTCGAGCATCCACTGTCAATATACCATCTGTTTGCTCGTGATGCTTTGAGGCATACCTGATACAAGATCATTGAGATTTAGGTACCCATGCTTTCTTGGGTCCTTCATGGTCAGTGTAAGATACATTTAGTATATGTGTTCTTTTTGGAATCCATTTATATGTGCCGATAGGTTTTTTCTTAAAATAGCAAGATGAAGTATAATGACCCTTTCTATTACAGTAATTACATGATACAAATGGATTCGATGTATGAACTGAGTGGTTAAAATACTTCAAGTATATCTTACTTCCCTATTTCTTTCGTCTGTTTTTCTGTTGAATAGGTTTATATCCAATTCCAGATTTATCATGCACAACACGTTGTGATTCCAGGATAACTTTCAAAGTTTCACTTCCTTTAGAGAATTTCTCTTAATTTTTTGTTAAATCATTAATTTTCTTATCTTTTTCTTCACATGATGCACATGATGATTGTGGCTTGCTGTTATAATTTTTGCTATCAAGATTTTCAACTTTTTTTTATAACAACATTTCCTTAGCAATCTTAACATACTCAGAATGCAATGCATTGTATTTAGATAAGAGTTCATCATAAGAAGGTTCAGAGTCACTTACCTTTGTGTCTGATTCTTCTTCTTTGGCTACTAAGCATATGTTAGCAACTTCATCATCATCACTTTCACCTTCTGATGAACTGTCGCCCCATATGGATGATATGTATGCTTTCTTTCTCTGTTTCTTATCTTTTTTTTTGAAACATTCAGACTTAATATGTCCAGGCTTTCCACACCCATAGCATATGACTTGTTGCTCTTTATTTTCTTTCTTGCCTGAACTTCCTTGTTGATTTCTGAAATTCCGTTGTCCCTTTCTGTAGAATTTTTTAAACCTCTTGACAAGCATCCCCATTTCTTCATCATTGATTTCTTCTTCACTTTTAGATGGTTTTGCTTCTTTCACAGCTTTGAGAGCAATTCCTTTTTTCTTTTTATCATCAAATTCTTCTAGTTCCTTTTTAAACTTCATCTTTCCTTCGTATTCTGAAAGACTCCCAAAGAGTGCAGCTACAGACCTCATTGACTCTCCTTTGGCTTCTTCTATAGCTATTACCTTTGCTTCCCATTCTTTGGTAAGAATGTTTAGAATCTTCCTTACTTGGACATTTTGATCAAAGATCTTTCCAAGTGCTGCTAACTAGTTGACTAGATGAGTATATCTAAGCTCAAACTCAGATATTGTTTCTCCAAGTTTCATTCGAAATAAATCGTACTCAGTAGTTAGAGTATTGATTCTATTCTCTTTGATTCTGGAGGTACCTTCATGTGTGATTTCTAAGGCTTCCCACATTTCTTTGGCCATATTCAATGTACATATTATGAACTATTCCTTTTGGCTAAGTGCACTCTGAACCATCAGAATAGCTTTACTATTCAGTGTCACTAACCTTCTGTCATTCTCGTCAAACTCTTCTAGACTTTTCTTCACAACTCTATCTTCAACTTTCTTTGTTGGAATATAATCTCCATCTTGTATTACATTCCATAGACCAAATTCAATTGCCATTACAAATAATCTGAATTTGGCCTTCCAGAATGAAAAATGTTCTCTGCCAAAACCAGGAGGTCTAGTAATCGAAGCTCCTTCTGGAAGAATGTTCTCACCCATGGTTGCCATACTTATGGATCCTTCTCAAGCCATTAAGCTCTTCGGAGAAGACCTTGCTCTGATACGAAATGTAAATGGAAAGTTTATCCCAAGAGGGGGGTGAATTGGGTGATACCAAATTCTTCAGATTTTAAACTGAACAAGGTGAAAGGGAAGATGAAGGAATGTGCACACAGAGAGTTATACTGGTTCGGCCACAAGTTACTGCCTACGTCCAGTCCCTAGAGGTTTTTGTAAATGGCAAGTTTTCACCCAAGAGGGGGGTAAATTGGGTGATACTTAATTTATCAGAATTTAAAAAACTGAACAAAGTGAAAGAGAAGATGAAGAAGTTTTCACAAAGAGAGTTATACTAGTTCGGCCATAAGTTTTTGCCTACGTCCAATCCCCAGAGGATTCCACCTACTGAGATTTTTACTATTCTTCCAAAATTCAATTGGCTCTTGGATAGCACAATACAACAGCTATCCTTACAAGGACTATGAGCAGAAATGTTCCTTAACTCAGAACTTTCTCACCCCCTTACGACAAGACTTATGAGCAGAGTGACTTCAATGAACTCTCTCAGCTTCACTCGTAAGGAAACACTCAACCCTCTCAAGGTCCCTCTACCTTGAGATGAGAATTACAGTGAAAAGATGTACACAAGAAACTCTATCGCAGAGCAGATGAATAATTATTGTAGATTATAGTACAATTGAAAAACTGATAAGCCTGTTTGTGTATGTTGCAATTGGGTTCGTTCAGGATCTATGTGTAGAACATTTGTGATGAGCGGCTTTTATTGACCTTTTTCTGACCGTTGTAAATGCTTCCGTTGAAAAATCATTATAGGCATTTGAATCCTTTAATTATAGAATCAACAATCACGAAATCAACACGTGTAGCCATAATCTCTGATCCATATCCATGTTCATCTACCTAATATCTGTCTCACACTGAGAATAAGGTTAAAATACATTAAAGCATGAATAAATATTAATTAAATATAATACAAGCATATTATAATTTATCTTCGAACGATCGGATTTCTGTTCTCGTTGTAAACTCGAGTTTGTCAGGCCAAACTCGAGTGCTAATTGTATACTCACTCGAGTGCACACTAAGGAACTCGAGTGTCGACCTTTGTTTCCTTAAGATAGTTCTTCTCGAGTGAAAACTCTCAAGCCAGAAACTCGCATTACTCGAGTGTGACATAGGTATAGAACTCGAGTGCTTAATCTCAACTCGAATGTACCTTACTTCTTTAACTTTACAAGTCTTTCGGGTATACACTTCCATTATAACACTCTCGTCACTTGAGTGCACATCACAATTAGAACTCAAGTGCTGAATTTTAGACTCGAGTGCAGTATTTGTTTCTTGGTACCATATCTCTCGGGTTCAAACTTTCATGTCATAACTCGCAGAACTCGAGTACATAATATAAAACTCGAGTGCATTGCTCATTATCTAAGTCACTTCTTCTCAGGTCTAAACTTTCATCTCTGCACTTTCAGGACTCGAATGCTGCATATGCCAAGAACTCAAGTGCACACTGACAAACTCGAGTGCACCCCATATCTTCTCTTTAGCCACTGTCTCGGATAAACACTTCCTTGTGATCACTCTTATGACTCGAGTGCCATTTTGATAATAAACTCGAGTGCAGTGCCTGTTCTTCCATAGTCTTAGCTCTCGGACAGAAACTCTTATCCTACAACTCTCAAGACTCGAGTATATAACTCTTCAGGACTTGAGTCCATGTTCACAAACTCGAGTGCTATAGACCTAGTAAACATTACACTTCAGATTTCATTAGTTCTCAACGGTAATTGTATAGGAAATTTTGAATGGAACTCGAGTGACCATACCAGAACTCGAGTGATATAACCATAACTCAAGTTTGGCATAAAGAATTCGAGTGAAGCAGCAATTTGACAGAGTATAGAAGCCATAAGTTCTAATTTGTTTCCATTGATAAAATCTACTTAATATTTTCAATAAATACTTCTTATTTCCTTGCAAAACATATCATCACTATTTTGTTATCATCAAAACATGAGATTCAACAGTTTCCACCTACTGAGATTTTCAATATTCTTCTAAGATTAAGTTGGCTCTTGGAAAGCACAATACCACAGTTGTCCTTGTAAGGACTATGAGCAAAAATGTTCTTTGACTTAGAACTTTCTCTCCCCCTCACGACAATACTTATTGTAATACCTTACTTCCAATAACCTCAGATGAGTGCAAAAGAGTAGTGAAATAAATTGTGAAACCAGGATTTAATCCCAAACTGAATAAACTTTAAAAACATTAATGAATCCCAACATTATCTCAGGAGATAAATCTAGGATTGAGTAGGTTTTTCATATGGAATAAAAATTTTTCAAACATTTTTCACAAATATTCACTATCTCATTTAGACTCATTGATACTTCCTTTCATTTTATCAGAGTATACGAGCGTGTCTCTGCTTCAATCTCACGTTGTATTCAATCGTTAATGTTTCTCTAACGATTAGGAAGTGTTATGTAACTAAGTTATCTCTTTATTACATTACCATTCATATACCTGGCTATAAGTACTATCAGTTCAACTACTATACTATTGTCATAGTTACCGATTTATACAATATATACATGTCCAAAATATCCAAACAGAAAACCAACAGAGAAAGTAAATCTTTCAGCTTCATCCTCTAGTTGTCCGTATTTACCTTCTTGCCCTTTGAGCTACCAGCCTGTACTGTAATTTGTTTATAGAAAAAGAGTGAGATTCAAAAGAATCTCAGTAGTAACAGGTAGTCAATCATATAGATATAAAATCATAGAGCATGTTACACAGTCATCATATAAAAGAATCATCACAACATCATTCGATTCAACATGTAGTTCTTATACCATCATAGTACTAGGTATATCACAAGGCTCCGAGTATTACCCGTGCAATAGGCCCCGGCATTCACTCGTGCATCACAAACAAATTCAATGGCCTGAGCGTCAACCCGTGCAATAGGCCCCGGGCGACAACCCCGCATAAACAAAATGTTCCAGACAGTTCATGATGAAACTACACACATACAATGTATCTTATAACATATGAAAGACAAAGTTACTACCTGATAGCTTCTCTTGAGCAATATCCAATTGTTTCACTAAGCTCGGGCAGATCTTAAACTTTGAACAGTATTAGGTCCTATAAATGGAATTTACGGACGACAAGTTATTATTTCGTCCAATATTTGTATAATCCAAATACTAAAGTCGGTTGTCATTAAGGTTAGAATACTAACCCAAAATCAAAGTCAAAAATGGTTCAACTACATAATACCATTGCATCCCTTATTTTCGCACATTTGAGTAAATCTGCCAGAATTTTCTTCAATCTTTGAAAATTCATAATTAATTCTACACAACTCCAAATGAGTTGGTTCCAGGTTCTGTTCAATAATATTTAAGTCCTAGTATAAATAAAAATATTACAAGGCACTAATTATAACCACCCAATTCCAGAAAATTCGTCAAACCCAATCTGCCACAGATTCCATTCCAGAATCAACCTTAAACTTTGAAAAATCATATTTCTCAATCCACTGGTCCAATTGCGTCCCATTACCCATCAAATTGAACCTCAGGATGTCTACTTTCATCATGTAAAATTTCAAAAGGTTTAGACAAGGTTTGGTTACTGAAAAATGCACCACAAAAAATCTGCTCCAGCAAAACAAGTCTAACAGCAGGGTAATCTAACTTTCAAAAATTCCATAATTTTGTATAATTATCCAAAAATTATAAGTACATGATTTTCCACATAATTTTTCATGTAGAACTAAATGGAATGATCAAAATCATCAAAATCATAAAGCTTCAGCCCCAAAACCCACTGGCAAGACAGAATCATTTTCAGCAAAATTACCAAAACAGAATTTTGTTGAACAACTTAGTCCAATATCATCATAAATCATCATTTAACCATAAATACATGATTAAACCATGATTAATCCTTTAAAATTCCTTTTGGACGAAAATGAACAGTACCCTAACCTTCATGAAGACTCATCCAAACAACAAACCAATCGGTTCAAAATGAAACTTACGCTTACCTCTATACGTTTCCACAATCGGTTCGGAAATCCGGCAGTACTTCGTCTGGTGAGATGGCACCAAATACCTCCAAATGAAAATCTGAAACCGTAGAAATGAAGCTTAGGATGAGTAGGAGAAGGTTTGTGAAGGAAATTTTAGGAGAAAACACTGATTCGGTAGTGTTTCGATGGATTGAACTCAAGAACATTCACTATTCATGTTTTCTCTTTCCTCTAACTATTTCTCAACGTTTTTTCTGATTTCTTCCTATTTTTGCTGATGATAAATGAAATAATAGAGTTTAAAGAAAGTCATAAAGGTGTTCCAACATGTGTCACAATCTTATGGTGCCACATATTCGGTGATTTAGTCAAACGGTGACACGTGTCCTTTCTTTTAATCAAATGGGTCTTGAGCTGTCCTAATGGTCAGGGAAAATGAGAGTCCGATGATTTTTCTCCGGCTCCTGAGCTCGGTGTTCAGGAAAATTAGTCGGGTGACCAGACCAGAGTCCGGTGGATTTCCCCGGCTTGGGGCAACGTGGCACCCTCCGGTGATGACAACTCAAAAGCTAAAGTAACTTTGTCAAAAAGAGGGAACAAGTGTCACGCTCTTATTCGGCCAACACATTAAAGTCAAAAGCACCTTTTCTCTTCTTCCTTAAGATGATGCCATGTGTCCCTTATATGGGACCCATCCCTATCTCTTCCCTCCACCTAACTGTCCACTTTATCAGGGAAAGGAAAGTCAGGGAATTTTCCCCGGGTTCACCTACGAGGTGTCCTCCTTTGTGGTCCCTACACAAAGTAAGATTATTTCATTTAATTATTACTTTATGACAACCAATAAAATCTTGCTAAGTGTCCTCTTTATCAAAATAACACCGTATACACAACACTGGCACCGGTGAATTTTCTTCCGACTAATTACATTTACAAGCAGTTCTTGTTATTCATATTTCAGTATGTTACACTTATGAGCAGAGTGATTTCAAGGAACTCTCTCAGATTCTCTCCTAAAGGAAAAAAGCTTAACCCTTTCAAGGTCCCTTTAACTTGAGATTAAGATTACAATGAAAGTGTTTTTTCAAAAGAGACTCTCTTGAAGAGAAGATAAAATAAACACTGAAGCTTACAATATGAACACAATGGAATAACTCAGATTTGTGACTAGATAAGCTCTTTTGTATGTTCACAGCTATTCGTCTCTCGCCCCTCTATTTTGCTTGTCTATTATTTGTTCTTTATAATAGGTTTCAGACGAACATTGCAATATATTCGTTGTGGAGTGGAATAGGCATTAGAATTCTTTTCTAACTGTCAAAGCATGTAGTAGGTTCTTGTGAAGCTTGTCAGACCCATGTGTAGTGACAGTTGCCCATTTCATTGTGTCTGTCATTTTTGGTGTTTTGTCTATCCGAACGTTGCAAATCTGTCTTACACATGGAACAATCATTAAATCAAGTTTAAGAGTTATAACAAGTAAAAGCATAATCATTGGATATGATTTAAACATGTTTAGATCGATCGCTGGAAATCATTTAGCTTCTGTCAATTTATGGACTCGAGTTTAGCAGCTCCAATTCGAGTGCAAAACGTATAAGAACTCAAGTGCTTATGGGAGAACTCGAGTGTATAGCATTTTTCATCGTTCTGTCATTGTTTCTAATAAGAACTCTCAAGAGTGCTAAGACAGACTCGAGTGCATTTTGTCCCAGAACTCGAGTGTAGACAATAGGACTCGAGTGCACTTGATAATTTCAGAATATGACTGTCTCTGGAACGAACTCCCATGTCATAACTCTCATAACTCAAGTGTAAAGACTCTAGAGAACTTGAGTTTATACATCCGAACTCAAGTGCACCTCATTTCTTCACAATTGAAAATCTCTCGGGTCTAAACTCCTTGTACAAACCTCACGGGACTCGAGTGCACGTGGTCTACAGAACTCGAGTGCTCTTCTTCATACTCGAGTGTACCTCATATCAAGTCATTCTTGCAAGTCTCAGGAACAAACTCGTATTCTGGAACTTCTAAGACTCGAGTGCACTAGTCCTCAAAACTCGAATGCTTGGTCTCAAACTCGAGTGCAACTCTTATCTTCATTGCTGGAACAAACTCTCACTACTGCACTTCCATGACTCGAGTGCTATAGTTCATGGCAACATAATACTTTGAATATCATTAGATTACAATGGTAATTACATAGGAAATTTTGAACCTAACTCGAGTGTGGAAGGGAGGACTCGAGTGATACTGAGAAAACTCAAGTGTAGCAGAAGAAACTCGAGTGCATCAGTGTTTTGACAGTGTACAAAAACTAGAAATCATAAATTGCTTCCTTTGGAAAATTTTACACAATGCACTTGATCAAAACTTGTCATTTCCTTGTAAAACATTTTATCACTATTTTGTTATCATCAAAACATAGGTTCCAACACTAGATACAAGGGTCACCATAGATTTTCCATTTGACTTCTCAGTCCCAATCTTAGTAATAATAGAGGATTGGAACATTTCGAGGGCTTTACGAACTTTAAAGCCACCACAGAGTCTTTGTAATCATAATTTCATTCACCATTTTGAAACAGCGGGATATTCTCCTAAATGTTTTTTCTGTAATATAATTTTAAATAGACGTATTAGAAGAAAGTTTGAATATTGAGAACTTATTATTTGTTATTTATGTAGCAAACAAAAACTAGACATAGAAGTCCCAGTTCTAACTGAGCCCATTAAGTCTACTACTGATTATCCTACTCTTGTGAAAGAACTAATAAAATAGGAACAGAGATCTAGAATTACAGATTTAACAGTTACAACAATAGCATATACAAGGACAGTCTCAACCAACTGAAAAAGGGAAAGAGATAGATCCCTATGGAAAGCAGGAAATTGAGGGAATCCTCAAACAGGTAAGTAACAAAACCTTAGTTATTAGGGAAAATATACCTTGTACCTCCAAACCTTTGTCAGAAGAAGATGATGCCATTCTCCATTTAAGAATAACTTATTAAATTGTAATGCTACTCTCTATGTAGAATCAGAGTCTATTGTTCTTAATTGGATCATAGACACAAGTGCAAGTAGGAGTTGCATCACTCCGAAAGCTATTCCTAGGCATTACTATGAGGAAATGTATGGACATGTTCATGTCACTACCCTCAAAATAGGTCATTTTATTAAATATAAATTAAAGAAAGATATATTAGGTTTAATAGGGAGAGGTACATACTTCCCTTAACATACGTCATGTCTTTCTTAGAAGATAGGACACAGTTAATTATTGGGAAAAACTTTCTAGACAGTGTAGGAGGAGGACATTTGTGTTTAGAAAATGAGTTCATAATTTTAAAACATGTGGATAGAGTCCTCACTTCCCCAGAAAGTCAAGTGATGCGATCCAGAATCAACAAGTTGTCTCTTCAGATTCAAGTGATGACTCTTCAACTTCAAACTATCATTTTCAAATTCCAGCTGGTCCAATCACAAGAGCACAAGCTAAAATATTTAAGGAAGCATTGATTGGGCTGATTCAAGAGGCTAATACAAATCAGATGGCAATTGGATAAACAATTATGGATAAAGATGTTGAAAACGTCATTAATTTCTTAGGTGCTGCAGATGGAGATACTAATCAAGTTTTGGGCTTAGAGACTTCAAAACAAAGAGCTTGGACCTAGTACTATACATGGGAGGACTCATTTGGGTTTAAATAAGCACATTTTGGGCCTTCAATACTAGTTATATTTTGTGACTTTTATTTGTGCGAAAATTATTAGATAATGGGCCTATTTGACTTTTGGGTTTCCTAATTAATTAATTATATTAGATTAGTTTCTATTTTCTAGGATGCATTTAATGCAATTAGAGTTTCTGAATTAAGGTTTCTGAATATTTCTCTTTAAATACCTTGTAACCCTTCATTTGGAGGTAGATTAGAGACTTGGAGACTTGATTATTGAATGAAAGGTTGCACTTTTCTGCACCTCATTTCTTGGGAGTGGATTCTCTATAGGGTTCTTCTTAGAACTAACAGACTTATCAAGGCTTGATCAACCTTGTGGCGTCTTCCAACACTTCGGGTCCTTGTTCTTTCGTGTTCAAGAGTTCAAGTGGATCGTCGATATGTGTTTATCATTCTTGGGGTGCGTACACTATTGCAAAAATCACATTTAAGACAGGTTAAAAAAGACATTTTAGACCGGTTCTGGATCAGGTCTTGATACAGCCGGTCTAAAAAGTATCTAACTTTTTAGATCGGTTAAAAAACTGGTCTAAAATATATATTTTTAAGATCGGTTCTTAGACAACCGGTCTTAAATCTGACAAATAGAGGTGTTCTTGTGGATTAAAATTTAATTTTAAGACCGGTTCTATTGAGAACCAGTCTAAAATAATTGCTACTTTAAGACCGGTTTTGTAAATAACCGGTCTTAAATATTAATTTAAAACCGGTTATCACAAGAACCGGTCTTAGAGTATCAGTTATTTTAGACTGGTTCTCAATAGAACCGGTCTTAAATCAATATTTAAGACCGGTTATTTACAAAACTGGTCTTAAAGTATAGAATATTAAGACCGGTTCTCAATATAACCGGTCTTAAATATTATTTTAAGACTGATTCTTATGAGAACCGATCTAATTTTTTTTTTAGTTTTATTGTTTCAATCTTGTTACCGAGGCAGTAAGCCATATTTAACAACAATCCCCTCTCCACACACACAAGAAATAACACATGCATGTATATTCACAATCAGAAGCAGTGACAACCCTCACCTCTTAACAATTATAGAATGAACATTATGAATAAAATTCACTTCCAATGACAACCAATAACACATGATGAACTTGTTAAATTCTCAGTAATAGTACAATATGAACAATTTATAATCATCAGGCTTTATAGAGAAATGAAAAAAAGGAAGAAAATTTAAAATAGTGATCCTATGCCTGTATTGACATCCATCTAGTATGACCAATATCCAAGAAATTGTCCTGAGCAGAGATATATATAAACCAAGTTAGATATATAGGAAAAGCATAAGTATTATTAAAAAAACATAAGATCGCATTCAAAAACTTACTAATCTTGTAAGAGCTCATATATGAATTCCGCACAACAACGGCAGATGAAATCAATATCTTCTTCACGAAAGGGATCAGCAAGATCAAACATCTGTATGTGTAACACCGAAGCCAAACAAAACATTAACTTACTAATAAATTAAAAAAAATAAAGTAATACAAAATTTTTAAAATATACATTTATTACCTCATCGGTAAAATCAGTCGTGCCTAGGCTGATAATATTGTAAATTTACCTCAAAATATAAAGACCACATAAGTTGGACCCCGGTGGTTGCCACGGGTCTGAAAAAGAACATGATATCATCAAACCAAGCATAAAAGCATAGCTTATGGAATACATCTTAAAGAAAACAAATATGTACTAACCTTTGGCATGATCCATGTAGGGTCTTTTAAGTCACGAACATGCCTACCGCATTTAGCGTGTAGGAATGTCCGCATAGCCCTATCATCAAAATCACAAAGATTACTTATTCTGCACATAAAATTTGCACACAAAAGGTAATAAAGCAAGAAAACTTACGAGTTCATGGTCTTCTTTAAGTCACTCCCCGGTTTGAAGTGGAGGGAGCATAGGAGGATGACTATGTAACTAGCCTTACACAGAATAACCAATTGCCAATGATCTCTTAAAAAAAGAGATGAATGTTAAGCAAATATATATAAAGCATTATGTGTTTTGGAATATAAATTTGATGTTTCTTACCCATGCACATAAGGAGCCAAGAAACACTTAGTTTCTGTTTCACTGAGCCTCTCTGATAAATATCTATGTCTGATGGCATAAGTGGTCCCTTTCTTTTGTACTTGAGCAGGGCACATGAATCCAAATTTATCGCTCAGGCTAGAGGAGACCAACCTACGATTCATGTACCTACAAAAATGCAAGCACACAAATTAAGAGAAAAACAAGGTCATTTTTAAGATATTTACTTCCAATTGAAGAAGATATTTACATCAAAAAGATTTAGACAATCACAATCGTAAGTTACTCTCTAGGAGCCACCAGGGACATTAAATCATCCCTCTTAAGATAGCATGCCGCCCCTGACAGCCCAACAACTGAATCCATAAGCCAATTTCTTCTTGGGAAAGTTGTATCATATGCCATCAGAATCACTTGCTGCATCACATTCAGTGGAGGCTGTGAAACTTCATGAGGGATGGGAGCTAGACTTGGGGCTTTGATCGGGGAATCCACAGGTCTAACAGAAAAAAGGTTCTTGGGCCATAATATAAAGGTACCCAAGACATCACCCACAATCTTGAACTCCTCAGAAGGGATAGGGACAGGTGTGTCTGCGATAATAACCTCCTCAAATGACACCTTGACTTGATCATCTGTCATCTGGAGGTGGTGAACAGTTGATCCTAGGTTGTGCACACTCCTACGTGCAACTAACCGTCTCAGAGGATCCTAAACATATAATGCACAAGGCTCGGCATTGTCCTTTCCAGGACCCTCTAATGACTCCCCATTTCTTGCAAATCTAATCTTGCCTTAACACCATCCTTAGAAGTACCTTGTATGTTGAGCAGTGTCCCAATAATACTATCACACAAGTTTTTCTCCACATGCATGAAATCAATATAGTGTCTCACATCAAGATTCTGCCAATATGGAAGGTTAAATAAAACAGACATCTTCTTCCATATACCTTTTTCATTTCGACTCTTTGAAGTCTTACTAAAGATCACATTGATATTTTTCACTTTTTCATACACCTTCTCCCTAGTCAATACCTCTGGAGCATCTTCAAACTCTTGGCCACCAAAAAAGGCCTTCTTTAATCTACGATATGGGTGGACCCATATAAGGAATCTCCTATGACCAAGATAAACACTCTTTCTTCCATGTTGAAGTTGATGGTAGCATGTCCCTTCTTCACAAATCGGACATGCTTTATGGCCTTTAATGATATATCCTAACAAGTTTCTATAAGCAGGGAAGTCGTTTATGGTATAGAAGATCAAGGCTCACATTTTAAACATCTCCTTCTTGTTAGCGTCAAAAACGTCGACGCCTTCATACCACAACTCTTTCAAGTCATCGATCAGGGGTTCAAAGTAAACATCTATGTCATTTCCGGGTTGTTTTGGTCCTGAAATCAACATAGACAACATGATATACTTTCATTTCATACATAACAAATGAGATAAGTTGTAAATTACCAACAGAACAGGACATGAACTACATATACTACTTAGGCTACTGTAAGGATTCATGCCATCTGTACTGAGCCCAAGCCTAAGGTTCCTAGCCTCTTTGCCGAAGTTAGGAAATAATTGATCAATTTTCTTCCATTGAGAAGAATCAGCTGGATGTCGAAGCTTTCCATCAGAAATCCTCTCATCCGCATGCCATATCAAATTTTTGGCATCAATTTCATTAGCAAATAGCCATTTGAACCTCGGTATGACTGGAAGATACCACAACACTTTTGCAGGGGCCTTATTTGATTTATACCTAGGGGTTTCACATATAGGACACTGCTCTTTCTCTTTATGCTCTTTTCTGTACAATATACAATAATTAGGGCATGTATGGATTTTTTTATACTTCATCCCTAGTGGACACAGTATTTTCTTAGCATCATAGTATCGGAAAAGCAGCACATTATCGTCTGGAAGCATGTCCTTAAAGGCGTCAAGTGCTTCTGAAAAACTCTTATCGCTTCATCCATGCCGTGCTTTCAAGCTTACTAATTTCAATACACCTTTCAATAATTGGTATTTTGTGCACCCCGGATATAGCTGCTTCTCAGCATCACTGCACATATTACCATATGCATATGATTGCTCAAAATCCTCTTCTCTTACATCATGAATAATATCCTCTATCCAATCATCCAGCTCCGTGACATGATCATCAAAGATCACTCCCCTCTCTTGAGATGCGCTTGGCATTTCTAATCGTTAACCGTGCCATACCCATACTGTATAAGTCTTACAAAATCCTTCATAAATACAATGTATGTATATATCTGCATCACTTAGTCGCTTCTCGTTCAGACATTTTACACAAGGACAGTAGAACATCCCACTATCATCATTACCAGAATTTCTTCTAGCAAATTCCAAAAAATCCCTGACCCCGTTATCATATTCAATACTAGTCCATTTAGCGTTCATCCAACTATGATTCATATATTTCAACACCTCTTTTTCTTCTCTTCTGTATATTAAATCCCCTAGAAGCTGCAGAAGCTGCAGAATTTTAGTTGACGAAGCTGCAGAATTCCAAGAAGTAAAAGACCTCCTTAGGAAAATCAATAGTAAATTAGATATTTTATTTCGTTAATGTTTCTGATTGCTACGTTTTTATATTATCTTGAGGAAGAAAACTTAGCACTCAATAGGTACAAATTAGCTACTATTATCAGAATCTTTCTTCGTCAAGCATAAAATAGGTGTCTCTTAACACCCGTGCACAGAAGGGATCATGTTTCATACAGATATTTTTTGTGTTTATTGACTTTTTTGATTGTTCAGTTCTTAAATTGGTTAGCCAATCAGGAGCTTGAACGATCATCATACAGAAGAGATCTGATACAACTAATACAACTAGTATTAGAATAGGAAAATCAACTTTATCAAAGTACACCACCAAAATTTAGGAACAAAGATAGGTATCTGAAGTTCCTATAGTTTGTTCTTTTTATTATAGCTGCTTTAGAAGTAATTTGATATCTGTACATGATTTAAATTATAAAAAGATATTAAGAAGAACATAATTAATTGGTGAACAGTCATGTAAGCCTGCTATAGGTTTGACTATAGAACAAACAGAGTTAGGGGAACCAGCACATGTAGGAGATAAGATCCTCATAAGGCAGAATAACGTTATTATTGAACAATTAATTGATATCAGGCAACTCTTAGGGGTCTTAGTTGTTCAAACAACTTGTGATCCACAGGAAAAGGCCTTATTAACATAGGTCACATAACTGATTAAATCCTTTAACCCCTAAAATTTTCTAAAACCCCTTTGCATTAGAGTCACAACGAAGCATAGTGGGTAGTAAAGATACAGATTGTAAAGATACAGTTTCTATTTATACGAAGAATTAATAAACTGAGACAGGGGAAATTACCTGAATGTAGTGAACTTGGAGGCTTGAGGAGCAGGAGGAGAGGGGTTACACCGGCCTTACGATAGCGTACAAACTCACGACCTTCACTATGGTGACTCACGGTGGAGTACTTCATGGAACAGGGTCGTCGAATAGAGGAGGGAGTATTATTTAACAATGGGAATGCGAACTAAAAAAGGAGAAGGAGGATGTGGCGGTGGTGGCGGCGGTGGCTAGAGTAGTAGTGGCCGAGGATGATGGGGAACACTCACCGGAGAAGAAGGCAAAGAACTCAAATGGTGATATTTTGTGGCTGTGTGGAATGAGAGGGAAAACGAAATGCAAGGCTGTTAGGTTGAAAAGAAGAGTTTTAAGACCGGTTATCTAGATAACCGGTCTTAAAAGTGTTAAACTTTAAGACCGGTTATCTAGATAACCGGTCTAAATAATTACTTTTAAGACCGATTGTGAATAAACCGGTCTTAAAAAAATACTGATTTTTAACTTTAAATTTTAATTCCATATTTAAGACTGGTTATTTAATAACCGGTGTTAAAATACTAACTTTTAAGACCGGTTATCTAAATAACGGGTCTTAATAATAACGTGATTTTTTTTTCAACAAAATTATTTTGATTTTGAGACCGGTTGTTTATATAACCGGTCTAAATAATTTTTTTAGACCGGTTTTTTAGACAACCGGTCTAAAACATTGCTTTTAATTACGGAATTGCCACCGTGTGTTTCTTTTAGACCTTCTCCGCAATAACCGATCTAAAAATGCTATTTTACACTAGTGGTATATTCATATTGGTTGTGGGTTCGTGGGTCTTCCCTTGTGGGTTAGCACCATCTTGGTATCAGAGCTTCAAATCTAAACTCAGGTCACATCTTTCTGTTCGTTGTTTTAATTTTCGTTTATGGTTTCGTGCTTTGTTCTTGAGTCTTTTCGTCTAGGTCATCTATGTTCGTGTTTAAAATTGTTGCTTTTGTTCGTCAATTGTCTCTTTGTTGTTTCCAATCTTTAGGGAGTCTTTTTCATAGTTCAGAATCTCTTCTTTCATATCGCTTTGGAACCGTTTCAATTCGATTTGTCATTAGTGGGTTCTAGCCATTTTAATTCAGTCATATTTCTACAAATTTTGTGTCAATTCATCATTTTTTTCCAGAACGTCATCAAATCTTCTGCCCTTGTTTGACCTATTTTACTTTGTGTTTTGAGTCATTTAATAGGTCATTTTTATTGTTTAGAATCTCATCTTTCCATTTGTTTTACTTTTATCTCAATCCAAAATTTCTACAGTGTGTTATGATCTTTTCAAAAAGAACGCTTTTCTTAAATTTCTGGGTTCAGATTGCTTGTGAGTGCTTGTGATAGATTGTCATTTTAACTCCTTATCTCCCTCAATTCCATTTTCCAATACTCACTTTGATATTCCATATTTCTAACATTTGATTTCTCCAAATTGTGATTGCATTGATTAAATTGCTTAGTTCTTTAAAGAGCCTCAAGAGGAATCTAAGATCGAAAAAAGGCAAGAGTGACATACATCAATTTAAAAGCCAAATTTAAGAGAAACACGAGTGACACTAAACTTGTTTGAGTGAAACACGTGAGTAGAGTGGTGATGTCCTTTTTTTAAAAATCTAACTTTTCAGGTACTATCAATATGCATGATGAAAAAGAAATTCATAGACATCTTCAATCCTTGTTAAAAGGACTGTAGAAGTTTAATGCTGAAAATGACCAATGGATGTCTAGTTACAAGTCCAGATCAAAAAGAGAATTCCAAAGAAAGTTGCAGGAGTTGAAATAAGGCTCATTGAGTGTTAATGAATATTTTCAAGAGATGGAATTAGCTTTGATTAGAGATGGAATGAAAGAAACTTCAAAAGCCACTAAGGATCGTTTTCTAAATGGGCTTAATCCTGATTTAGTTTGTTTTGCAACGACTTTAGCCTTCTTGGAAATTGATATTTTGGTTCAGTTTGTTGCTGAGTATGAGCAAAAGATCAAGCGACAAAGGTGTTTAGAGAGTAGCTCCAATTCAAAGGAGATTGAAAGCTTGATTATTACAATCCCTAATGACGAGTTAGAGCCAACCCCAATGAGGAAGAAGAACCTAATATTGAACATCAAGCTGAGAAGTGTGAAGAAGACATTCTTGTTCCAAGTATCAATCTTGTGATTGAAGAAGTTCCTCTTAATCATGAAAAGAAAAATGAAAATATAAGTGAGAGTGATTTTTGTCAAACTGTTGTTGAGATAAAAATTCAACTTGAGAGAGAGAGAAACATCAAGAGCATTAAGTATTGTCAAAGTAAGGAGAGTAAAAGTGAGTTTGAAAGAGAAAAAGCTATTGAGAGTATGAAGTGTTTTTAGAAGAAAGAGTATGAAGAATTGAGTGAAAAGAAAGAAGAACATAATTGTGAGAAAAGTGAGGTTAAGAGTGATTGCAAGGATATTTCTTTAGTTACTAATGATCTTAATTATTATTTTCCTTGTGATTTTGATGTGTTGCAGGTGTTCTTGGATTTGATTCCTAAAAAGCCACCCGATGGATTCTTACCATCAAGAAGCACTGAATCTTTATCTCCATCGAGTGGCATTGAAAAACATTCTGGTTCTCTAGAGTGTTCTTATATGCATATTGCATCTTGTTTTGATAATACTCTTATTTGCACCAATAATCTTGATGAACATGTGAATCCTCTGCATTATGTGCTTGAAGTTTTGGGAAAGGAACAATTGTTTTCAAATCTGAAAAATTATGATTGTTGCATGGAAAACATTGATTTTCTCTGTTATGTGCATTTACTTGGTCAAGGTAAGCTTAACAAGAGATATGCAAGCTGGTTGGAATTTATTGAGACATTCCCATATGTTGTCAAATACAAGAAAGGTGAAGATTCGAGGATGAATCCTTTTGAGGAGAGAGGGAATGATGCGATCCAGAATTAACAAGTTGTCTCTTCAGATTCAAGTGATGACTCTTCAACTTCAAACTATCATTTTCAAATTATAGCTGGTCCAATCACAAGAGCACAAGCTAAAATATTTAAGGAAGCATTGATTGGGCTGATTCAAGAGGCTAATACAAATCAGATGGCAATTGGATAAACAATTATGGATAAAGATGTTGAAAACATCATTAATTTCTTAGGTGTTGCAGATGGAGATACTAATCAAGTTTTGGGTTTGGAGACTTTAAAACAAAGAGCTTGGACCTAGTACTATACATGGGAGGACTCATTTGTGCCTAAATAAGCACATTTTGGGCCTTCAATACTGGTTATATTTTATGACTTTTGTTTATGCAAAAATTATTAGATAATGGGCCTATTTGACTTTTCGGTTTCCTAATTAATTAATTATATTAGGTTAGTTTCTATTTTCTAGGATGCATTTAATGCAATTAGGGTTTCTGAATATTTCTCTTTAAATACCTTGTAACCCTTCATTTGGAGGCAGATTAGAGACTTGGAGACTTGATTATTGAATGAAAGGTTGCACTTTTCTGCACCTCGTTTCTTGGGAGTGGATTCTCTCTAGGGTTCTTCTTAGAACTAACAGACTTATCAAGGCTTGATCAACCTTGTGGTGTCTTCCAACACTTCGGGTCCTTGTTCTTTTGTGTTCAAGGGTTCAAGTGGATCGTCGATCTGTGTTTAGCATTCTTGGGGTGCGTATATTAAGATTGATTGTGGGTTCGTGGGGTCTTCCCTGTCAGAAGAAGGTGATGCCATTCTCCATTTAAGAATAACTTCTTAAATTGTAATGCTACTCTCTATGTAGAATCAGAGTCTATTGTTCTTAATTGCATCATAGACACAAGTGCAAGTAGGAGTTGCATCACTCCAAAAGCTATTCCTAGGCATTACTATGAGGAAATGTATGGACATGTTCATGTCACTACCCTTAAAACAGGTCATTTTATTAAATATAAATTAAAGAAAGCTTATATTAGGTTTAATAGGGAGAGGTACATACTTCCCTTAACATACGTCATGTCTTTTTCCTTAGAAGATAGGACACAGTTAATTATTGGGAAAAAATTTCTACACAGTATAGGAGGAGGATATTTGTGTTTAGAAAATGAGTTCATAATTTTAACACATGTGGACAGAACGACAGCATTTATTGTTCATTCTGGAACAACAGTTAACCCTGACAGTTCCACAACCAGAGGTAAGAGTAGATTATTATTCAATTATAAAAGATTAATGATAACACATATAAAGATCAATACAGTCTTCCTGGAATTGATGCTTTATTATAGAAAATTAAATCCAAGAGGATTTACAGCAAATTTGATTTAAAATCCGGTTTTCATCAAGTAGCTATGCATCCTGATTCAGTTACTTGGACAGCCTTCTGCGTTCCTCAAGGCTTGTACGAATGGCTTGTAATGCCATTTGGTCTTAAAAACGCACCAGCCATCTTTCAGTGAAAGATGGATATTGTTTTCAATAAGCATAATGATTTTATTTTTTGCTATATTGATGATATATTAATCTTTTCAGATTATATATCACAGTATGTACAACATCTTAAGGTATTTTTAACGAGTGTCATAAATGTGGTCTTGTTCTTTCGAAAAAGAAGTATAAGGTTGGAGTTACCAAAGTTGAATTCCTTGGCCTAGAAATAGGAGAAGGAAAGGTCAAACTCCTACCTCATATAGTAAAGAGTATAATTTATAATTGAATTTCCAGAAGAAACTCTGATTGAATTAAAGAGTTTACAGCGATTCCTAGGAATACTTAATTATGCTAGAAACTATATTCCTAATCTCACAAAGTACACATGACCTTTGTACTCTAAACTGACACCTCGAGGAGAAAGGAAATTTAATAAAGAAGATTGGAAGAAAATTGGTGAATTAAAAAAGATTGTTACAAATCTTATAGATTTAGAACTACCTCCTGAAGACAGTTATATTATTATTGAAACTGATGGATCTCTCGAAGGATGGGGAGGAATCCTTAAATGGAAGCCTCACAAAGGAGATCTTTCACTGACAAAAAAAGTAGCTAGGTATACTTCAGGTAAGTATAAAACAACAATCTCAACCATGGATGCATAAATCATGGCCTGCATCAACAGTTTAGATAAATTTAAAATTTTTATCATTGACAAAAAGGAGTTTACACTCTGAACAGATTGTGAAGCCATTATAAATTTTTATAATAAATTAGCCACTACTAGGAAATTAAGAAAAAATAGGTGGGTTAAATTATGCGATTATTTAACTTGTACAGGTGTTACAGTTAACATGGAACATATAAAAGGCAAAGATAACACAGGAGCAGACAAGTTATCTCAAATAATTTCTAATAGTGTTTCTTTTTCCTTTACAGAAATCTGAGATGAACAAGGATAAATGAAAAGAAAAGATGGCTTCTAAGGCCACAACAGGATTACACATAATGGAATCCTCCGAGTCTTCAACTCAGAACAGTTCCCTTATGACCTTTGGTGGTTCCGTCCTGATAAAATATCCACCAGGACACAGTAAATGTTTAAAACCACTGACTCATCTTCCTGCCCCTGATGAGTCACATCAATGTATATTAGATGCTCTCTGGAATGCCTCTACAGGCAAACAGAAGCACACAGCTCTTAATGCATTAAATTATTATTTTTCAAAAATATGGGAAAAGCCCCTAAGCAAGAATTTATCCTTTTATGTCTTGTTTCGTGGGGAAAGACCAGGAATTTACATAAATTATCCTGAACTAGTCAAAGCCATTGGAAGTGAACCTAAACCCTACTGGTTAGGATATTACAACTTCCAAGACACCTGGCAACATGCCACTGTAACATTACCTTCGCCTATTTTCGTGGAAGGAAAATCCCTAGAGGAATTACCCCCACATATAGGTATATACTCCCTCATGGAGAATAGGATAAAAAAGTCTGAATTTACTAATGTTTCTTTGTTTCAAGCTAATATTAAATTGCAACAGGAGCTAGAGAAAGAACAGAAAGAAAGTCAGACTATTAGATAACACTTTCGAAAGCTGAATCTTAAGAGCCAATATTTGAAGGAATAGAATAATCATCTTCATAACTTGCTCTAGGGAACACAGTCTTATAAAAGGCTACATATGTCTTGCCTAAACCCTAACAAGCGAAGAGTCATCCAGGAATATATCAAAAACCTTGTCCCTTTCTTTGATGTCCAAACATTCATTGAAAGAAGGCATGTTCAGAAAATGATGAATCTTCAACAACAGCTCCTCGACCTCTATCACAGAGCACCTCCCGATGGATGTTATTGGGTTGATCAAAAAGTTACTAGTTGGGTTAACACAGAAGGAGAGTTTGTATGTACTGGACTCCTAAAGTTAGTGATTGATCTGGATAGACCCACTCATGTCTTAAAAGGTGAGGAATATCTGATTGATTACATGGAATTTCTGGCTTATGGTATGGTCGCTGCATTTTGTATATATGAAGATTACCAGAATTTACCGTTTGGAGAATCATTAAATGAAGAAATAAGGAAGCAACAGAGCTTTGGCATAGCCTATGTCAAGGTTCAATCTCAGATTCCTTACTACAAGAACAGTGAATATCGCCAGAGTTTTCACAACTTTCTTGTTACCCCCAGTATTGAACACACTGAGAAAGGATGTACAGAACCACAGTGTGACAAATACCTCAATAGTCCTCGATTGTATGAAATACTTGGCAGTAGAAACGCGAAAGACTATAGTACCATAGTCTATGATGTAGTTGCCAGATGTTCATGCTATCACGTATGGATACCTGATGACAGAGACAAAATAAGTCGTTATCACATGGTAGATCATTACAGAAAATTGACATAATGATTACTGAGTGGAACAATAGTTAATAGTAACAGGTAAAAGAAGTGATACCAGGTGGGATATGGTAGTTCATAGGCTGTAGATACATACATATATATGGTAGTTCGTGGAAGAAAAATCCCCAGAGGAATTACTTCCACATATAGGTATATACTCCCTCATGGAGAACATGATAAAACAGTCTGAATTTACTAACGTTTCTTTGTTTCAAGCTAATATTAAATTACAATAGGAGCTGGAGAAAGAAAAGATTAAATGGTAACACATACAAAGATCAATACAGTCTTCCTGGAATTGATGCTTTATTACAAAAAATTAAATCCAAAACAATTTACAGCAAATTTGATTTAAAATCCGGTTAAGAAGCAATACTAGAATTATTAATATTCGAAAAGTCATCTTTATCTTTAATCTCTTATAATCTCAATAAGCTACCATATCCTCATTCTGAAACAACAGTTAACCCTGACGGTTCCACAACCAAAGGTCAGAGTAGATTAGTATTAAATTATAAAAGATTAAATGATAACACATATAAAGATCAATATAATGATTTAAAGTAGTTCATACTCATTTTCCTAATTTACATGATAAAGACTGTATGTAATATTATATGATAATATATATTATATATATATGATAATATTATTGTATTGTATTAGTTTTAAATTTTGTTTCATTGGATAAATTAAATTTAATAACTAACATGATAAAGATATAATATCTCGAATTTAATTTGTAAAGATAAATTAAATAGGTTAAATTAAACCTGTTGGATAGATTTAATTAGACCATATTTATTTAATTTTCTTATAAAAAACAATTAAGTGTTAATTGATATAATATGGATTTCAAAATTAATTAAGATTAATCTGAAAATCCAATATTCATCCTAAAATAGATAACACTGACTAGTTATAAAAGGTGAGAATAAGGGGTTTCTACAGATGATGAAAAAATAGAGAGCTGCAGCAAAAACCTAATAGACAAATTGGAGGTACCAGAATGCTGACCGTGTTGGATCCGTATTCGTGTGGATAGCAGTAGAGGGAGCTAATATGAGGCGTGAGCTCCTTGAGATCGAAAAATGCAAAAACATAAAGTTACAATTCTAACTACTCGATTTAAACACCGTTGATAGATCTACAGTTGGGATTGGTAAACTTTTGTAATTTTAAATTTTAAATTCTTCTTCTGTGCCTCCCAATCCCAACACATACATCCTTCTATTTCCCTGGGTAGAACACGATTAACTCTACTGTACTGGTACAAAAATGCTGGTACCAGCTCCAACCATTTTCGAGTATCGGCACCCCATAACTGCCCTTATCCTAAATAGTCATGTTAACCATCTTCGGTCGACCAAAAACTGTATATAAGTCATATATCAGTCTAGATACATATATGGTAGTACAAAGTCTGTCATATGGTCCTTGAACTATGTAAAACTATCCCTTGCGCCCACTTTATAATATCATTTGTCTTCTTAGCCTAAAACACTAAATATGGGAAGAAATATAGTGTTATCTGTATCCAATAATCATTTAGAAAATCTATCCCAAGGAATCCCTGGTTTAAGTACAGTATATCTACGTAGTACAATAACTGTGTATACTGAGTCATCGGGGAGTCACGTATATAGAGGGCTAGCATATATAAGTTGTTGATGTATCCCCACAGCCCTTCATCTGGTCGCAGGTCATATCTCACATACACAGGGTCCACCTTAGAACTAGTAATGATGTATGGGTCTAACTTAGATCCATTTGACAATGGCTACTTTGTATCACTAACAGAAAAATTAACTGTTGGCTCCAGTCTAGGTTGTGGTCCATAGACTGGCCTCGGCCACACACGCTTCCTTAGGATATGAAGTACCCTAGGGCCTCTCCTGACCTGATCTGATCGTACTTGGCGTCCTTCCGAGGGCTGATTTACATATCGTGGGGATATGCTCCTATGGCATCACCTTACACTCATGATTCCTATTACAACATAATTAAGATTGTATCAGTATACTATTCTGCTATTGCCAGAACCTTGCTTTGATACCAAGAATGTCAAACCCCTTGGTAATTTGACATTTAACAAATTACAAACACATAGTTCAGTAGGCATATAGAAAAAACATAAAGATACTGATATAAAATTCTTGATTACATTACAGGAAGTCCCTACAGGATTTATACATAGTTTATTACAAAAAGAAGAAAAACAATAAAAAGTATAAAGATTACCAACACAAACGTTTTCTTCAAAACTATGACCCTCAGTTTCCGGTATCCACCTCCTTACCTTTTGAGCTACTATTTCTTACCGAATAAATTTTATTTTTGGAAAGGGTGAGATTCAAATGAATCTTAGTAGTAATATGCAATCAATCATATAAAATATAAACATGGAATACATCATATAATACAACAAATAACAATATTGTGCACATGTCTGACAATCAATGTTTAGGATCAAAGCGATGATTTTGTCAAGATCAAAATGATTGCCTTATCCCTACTTGCCACATCTTAATCACATCAATGTTTCAGAGTAGGCACCAATCTGTCTGTAATTGCCACAATAACATTCTGGAGCAGGCATCAACTTGTCCGTACTTGTCACATCGCCTTAGCTGGGTCACACTGGCCTTATGGTACTTGTGTTGTTCCCATGGGGTGATACTTGTACTTTTCTCACACACAACACGGAATTACATCAATCATATTGGCCTACCTAGACTGGGTACTAATGGGCCATGAGGTACTTGTACTTTTCCTTCAAGGTGATACTTGTGCTTTTTTCTCAAGGTGGTACTTGGGCTTTTCCCACACCTAGCTCTAGGAATTATTTCCATTCACATGTCATTGCATAGAACATGAAAAATAATGCATATTAACAATCACATAATATATGAGAGATAAAGTTACTACCTTAACACCTTTCTTTGCCTAGCTATTGTCAGTCCTTCAAGTCCAGCTTGGCAAATATTAATTCCTATAATTCCCAAATTGATAACAAATAGGTTATTACTAATATATATTGTACTCTAAGACTTATAAGTTGGTTATCTTTACTCAAAAACACATAATTATCAAAATGCCCTTAGTGAATCCGGTCTAATTCCCTTTATACCCGGTATAATTGTACTTTTCCAAAAATTATGACTGAGTCTATTCCCACACAATTCCATGTGTAGAATCCATTTTTTACCTCATTTTTGAAAGAATCACACTAAATTTCCATTTTTACCCTCGACAGCCACCAATTAGGGTTTTAGGGTAAAATTGTCATTTCACACCTTAAAGCCTTCACACTCCATAATTTACATGTTTCCTATAGAATTTTTCATTCTTAAGGCAATGGAATCATAAAATCCATCCAATCTAATCCCTAACCCCTTATTTTGTACCTAGCCAAAAGTTGGAGAATTTTAGGGAAATTGAAGTTTTTTCAATTTCTAACCAACTTAACATTTTCTTTTCACTTCTAATCACTTATTTAACCACTTAAATACCATTTGCACATGATTAATCAAAGTTTGGGTGGCATCTCCCCTTCAGGTTCATGCATCCCAAATCACAAGACCAAGCCAATACAAGCCAACAATCAAGTAAAACCACCAAGAACAAGCATAATATATCAAGATAGAATAAGCATTTCAAGCTCACCTTGATTCCTCTTGGTTTCTCACTCTAGTTGTGCCCCTTCCTCTCTCTTTTCCTTTGATTTTCTTCTTACTTTACATGATTTCAAGAAGGATACAAGGATTAGGGGAGGTTTACAAGTGATTAGAAGCAATAACACTTGGATTTTACTACTTACTTACCTAGTTTACCTTCTTGAATCCTCTTGCTCCCTCCTTGTTCTTATGTTTTCCTAAGATCTCTCTCTCTTTCTTTTCTCTCTTCTTGGCTTAAAATGAGCCCTAAATGAGCTTAAATATGCTCTTGTATATTACCTTCCACCTCCACAAATTTTATTATTATTTTATTGCCAAATTATAACACTTGGTAATTTCCTACCATTTCATTTTCCATATGGCATTTTATGCTTCTACATGTCTATATAAGTGCCAAAACCTCATGCTCTCTTGCTCTTCTCTTCCTTGGCCGACTTTGCATGATATTTTAGGGGAAATATTATCTTTTTATTTTGTTTAGCCAGATGACCATTTTCCTCTTAGATTTTTTGAAAATTTTGAACTAATTGCCATTTTCCTTCTTCCCCTTTCTTTTGGCCAAACTTTTCATTGTATTTTGGGCCAAAAATTGTGTTCTTTCATATTAAATTTTAGGCCATTATGTTAGGCTTTTATGAAGATAAAAATTGGGTTTTATCTCCTTAGACAAAAATTTAATATAATCACTATTTCCACTATTTTGGCTACTTCAAGTACACCAAAATTCACCATTTTATTCCATTGAATATAATTAAATGTATAAGGAATTTTGGTGTATAAATTTGGGATATTACACTGGATGTTTCCTTACTATTTATAAGGACATTATGGTTTATGAATAATTCTTCGATCTTGTTTCTGTAGTTTTTAATTTCTTGGCAGTAAAAAATGTAAATAAATGTTTTTTAAAACTTTCAACGTCCATAAATAAAAAGGGATGTTATAACATACTTTAGGCATCCTTTTTTAGGAATATCTGTAAATTGTGTAGGAATAGCATGTGTCATAATTTTTGGAAAAGTGCAATTATACCAAGTATAAAGGGAATTAGACTGAATTTCTTAGCTGCATTTTGGTAATTATGCATTTTTTAGTAAAGATAACCAACTTTATGAGTCTTAGAGTATGGTGTGAATGAGTAATAACTCATTTGTTAACCAATTGGGAATTTTAGGATTTGATATTTGCCTTAGCCAGACAAAAGTTAAAGGACTGATAGCAGCTAGGCATTTGGAAAGGAGTCTAGGTAGTAATTCTATCTTTCATATTCTATGTGATTGTTAATATGCATTATTTGTCATGTTCTGTGCAATGATATATGTGGACGGTAGTAATTCCTAGAGATGGGTGTTGGAAAAACATAAGTACCACCTTGAGGGAAAAGCACATGTACCTCTAGGGTCGGCAGGTACCCAGTCTAGGTAGGCCAATGTTAAGCCTGTGTGGCATATTTCCTCGCTGGGTGTGGGAAAAGCATAAGTACCAACCCATGGGAACAACACAAGTACCATGAGACCACTGGGACCCAACTGAGGTGAGTACGAACAAGTTGTTGCATGCTTTGGAACATTAATGTGGCAAGTACGAATAGGTTGTTTCCTATTCGAAAATATTATTGTAGCAAGTATTGACATAAAAGCATCTACTCCAGAACATTATTGTGATCACAGTGTGCCAAGTAGGGACAAGGAAATCATTTTGTATGGATGAAATGATCACTTTGATCCTGAACATTGATTGACAGATATGTGCACAACATTATTATCTGCAGCATCATATGCTGCATTGCATATTTATCTTTCACATTTTATATGATTGATATTGTGTTACAACTAGGATTCATTAGAATCTCACCCTTTCTATAAATAAAATTTATTAAGTTAGAGGAAGCAGCTAAAAGGGAAAAATGGTAGATATCAGTAATTGATGGTCCAGTACTGATCAAAAAGTCTTTTGTTAGTTATATGTTAGCCTCTCTTGGATTTTTGGGTTTTGTAACTGATATATAAAAACCTTGTGGGGATTATCTTGTAATGTAATCAGGTATTTAATATCAACATAATTTTGCTATTTCTATATGCCCATTGAACTACGCGTTAATACTCTGATAAATGTCAAAATATTAAGGGGTTTGACATTTTTAGTATCAGAGCATGCAATTCAGGAAGTAACAGAATAGTATACTGATATTGTCTTGATTGTGTTGTAATGGGAAATATAAGCGAAAGAAGGTGCCAGAGGAGTAATCACCGGTGTCGATGAATTAGACCTTAGAGGATCAGAGGATACCTGAAGGGCAGCAAGCTTGACTTTACGAGTTAGGTTGGTCCCAAAAGGTTGTGTACCCCGAGGAAGCGAGTGCGGTAAAGGCCAGTTTACGGACCACAACCCAGACCAGAGCCAACAGTCAGTTCTTCTGTTGGTAAAACTAAGCAATCGCTATTGGATGGGACGGAGTTGGATCCTCACAATGTTCCAGTTCCATAGCAAAACCTGAGTACTTGAGATATGACCAATGGCCAAATCCAGAGTTATGGGAGTACGTCAAAGGCATATACCTGCAAGCTTTCCCTAATTGATACACCCTAGTAGCTTAGTATATAGTATACCTGGATGAAGTAAATACATTCTACTAGGTTAAGGATATTTTGATTTGGAGATTCTGGATGATATTTGTATCCATACAACGCTATACTTCTTTTCTGGATAATGCATTTTAGTCCCAGAAGAAGAATGAGATTAAGGAATAGGGTCCAAATGACAACTTTGTTGCCTTCATATAGCACATTACGATTACGTATACTGGTACTGATATATGATTCATATACAGTATTTGGTTGCCTGGACGTGATTGGCTCGACTAATTAGGATAAGGGCAGTCCAAGGGTACAAATGTTCAGAAGCGGTGGGAACAGGTACCAGAATTTTTATACCGGTACATTAAGGTTAAACGTGCTTAGCCCAGGGAAATGGAAGGATTGGTGACCCCCTAGGAAGCTTTTGGAAATGTTAAGTCATGTAATATAATAGAGAAGAAACATATTGTACAGTCGTGTATGGGCTGCATATCACTAAAAGTTTTCTCTAAAGTGATATAAATGTCTGTTGTATGCTATTATCAAAGTATTTGTGAATTCAAATTTTTTGAAATGAGAAAAATGCCCTCATAAATGAATAAAATTTACCTCTTCCTTATCTTGAGATATTAAGATATAAAGATGTTAAGACAAAGAGGTAGAGGTACTAAATGGAGTCAGGAGGCTATATCCGACCTAATACAACAGATAATGGGCATGTTGATGGAGCAATGTACAATGATATATGATCTGAGTGGCAAGCTGCGAGGGGTGCAGCCAAAACAAGATGCAGATAGGGAAAGAAAGAGAACCATCCTGGTAGATGGGAGAATGGGCTTAATCAGCCTAAGAATTTTGTTCACGAGTAGCCTCCAATTGGACTTGTTGTTGAGGCTGAGAGTCTACAAAAATAGGTAGCACGATTCTACCAACAGTAACCTTTTGCCTTCCGAGGGAAATTTGATCCTCAGATGGTAGAGCACTGGTTATGTCGTCTGGAGAAAATTCCTAAAATCCTGGAATGCCTGGATAATATCAAAGTTCAGCTGGCAATCCATAAACTAGAGCGTAATGCAAACAGATAGTGAGAAAAACACCAAAATAATTATGTAGGTCTAAAATATTCCTGTCATTTAGGAATTATTTTAGAAAGCAATTTGTTGAATTTGTACATTGATAAAAATATTGACAATAAGGGAGCATCTGATAGTTAGAGTTCTTTCCAGAAGCGTAAGAATTCAGGAGGTCCGTCCAGGGGAAATGATAACAAGCCTTACCAGTTTGGTAATCGTAATAACCAGAGACCCCTAGGAGCAAAGCCAGCTGGCACTGTTGCATGCCCTATCATCTTGGAAGGCCATGTAGTACTCTAGTAGGGCAAAAAATCTATTATAATTGTCGACAATCGGGGCATTTCGCTAACAACAGTCTACAGCAACAAATGGACAGAGGAGTCAAGGCAAAGAACTTAGGGCAGAGTTTTTGCCATGACACAGGAAGGGGCCAGAAAGTCCCTGGAACTAATCCAAGGTGCGGTCATCCTTAATGGTAATTTCATACTAGTATTGTATAATTTGGGTACTAGTCATTCCTTATTGCATATGACTATGTGAGATGGCTAAACCTGAATGTGTATCAGTTACCCTAAAAATTGGTTGTGTCTGCACCCACGGGTGTCAAATCCAATACAGCCAATGTTTATTGAATTGTAAAATAAACGTTAAAAGACATAAATCAGCGGTGGATCTAATTTTCTTATCACTGCACAAATGGGAAGTAATTCATAATACAGAATGGGATGTGTCATAATACAGTAAGATAGAATTATGGCATGAGCCTCTCATCAGCTAGAGCCTCACGAACTAAAGTATCCCACTCATGAATCTTGAGATAATAGCAACTGTGTGTGCACTGGAAATCTAGAGACATTATCTCTACGAGGAATCGTAGAGTTGTACTATGACCACATGAGCATAAAAATAATAATAATAAATATCTGTGTGACTAGAAAGAGTTGAGCATGAGATAATACAGATGAATAGAGTTACTTAAAGATTAAATACCATCTAGGAAGGGCTAATGTAATTGTAGATGCATAGAGCCACAAGACAGTGCACGTGGTAGCCCTAATGACTCATGAATAAAAAACTGATTGAAAATTTCAAGGATCTTAATCTGTCTAACAGATTTTGATAGGTGGCAATAATATTAGTTAAGTAGAACATGACCTGAGAATAACGATAGTAAAAGCCAAGAAACTCTTGCTCCCATATCTTATGTAATGGTTTTGTATATATGTGTTTACTAATAAGTATATTCATGTTGTGAAAATATGGTAGGCAGTAAGACCTATTGGGCTAGTACATTCATGGGCTATAAGACCTTATGTACAATCAGGGCAGGGTAGTAAGACATATTGTGTAGTCCAAATTTGAGATTCTAGACAATGACTCAAGGTATAAAATTCTGGGAATAATCCGATGCATGAGAGTTCGAGAAGTGTCCTGAAGGGGTTGTAAAGATTGAGAATAATGGGACAGGTAGCGCTACAGTTGGGCCTATTAGAGGTTAGAATAGGTGCTAATGATTTTGATTCTTACCTACCTATTGGGTATAATTGAGGAAAGTGATTTCCGATTCAGGTGATGTTGAGGTTCTAAGAGTAGAATCTTAGTATGAGAATCAATTGTAATAGTTGAATTGGTTCTTCAAGAACTTGAAATAGCCTGAATGGCTTTGAGGTACTAGAATATAGTACAAAAATGTGTGAGAAATCTTATACATATTTCTGGAGGTTGCTAGTTGCTGATCTAGTATAGGTAAATATCTTTATCATAGAATATTCCCTTAGAGGTGTGAATATGCCTGGAGCTGGACCAGTATTAAAAGTCCGCACCGAATAACCCCTATGAGATGTCAGAAATGAGAGAGAGCATATTACAGAATTGCTAGAAAGGAGGGACCTTATAAGATATGGATTCCTGTTACATGTTACTTCCATTCAGAGGCGACAAACTGTGGAATGAAGCCACCGTGACGTTGAAACCGTAAAGTAGAGCTACGGAGACATTGACTCTCAATAGTGGTGCATTGTAATGAGTTTTCCATCGAATAAGTTTCCTTAAGGGAAGGGTTTATAGGACCCAGTGAATCTCCATGGGGCGCTCCAATGCCAAATAATGAAAGAGATTAAGGAAAACAACTCTTGCTCTCATATCTTATATAATGGTTTTGCATGTATGTGTTTACCATCGAGTGTATTCGTGTTATAAATATAGGGTGGGCAGTAAAACATATAAGACCAGCGTGTCCTTAGGCAGTCAAAGCTGACGGGTAGAGGCCTGAGGCGGTAAGTCCTGTATTGCCTATGGGTAAGTCACTCGGGGCCTATTTTGCGTAAGTAGACACCCAGGTCATGAGATTTCTATTATGCACGAGCAGTTGCTCGAGGCCTATTTTGCACGGGTGGACACTCGGGGCCATGGAAACTCCTGTGATGCACAAGTGGAATCCCAGGGCCTATTGCGTGAGTGAACACTTAGGGCTATACCAGTGGTTATCGTTATGCTATATGCTAACGTGCCGAATGCTCAAGTGATGGTTTTTTTAGCATGCTTCATGAACATTGCATAAAAGTATGAAAGGCTTGAGCAACAAGAGATGGAGCCTGAAATAAGTTCAAAGTACCTAGTGAACTATGTGTTCTAGGTAGTTAGACTCGATGAGTAACTAGCTCAATGGTACCAAGGGCGGTCGACCTAAGGATTAATAGCCTAATGTCTTGGGTTCAATCCCTGGTGGGTTTCCTTAGGGGATAATGTAGGTAGACTCCACACGAGTTTTGCCTTCTGAGCCCCGTGGACGGGTGGAAGTTGGTCGGATGTCCTATGTGACTGCAGTGTGAGATGAGCACCGTTGTAGTGGGCCCAGTGGGACAATCCGTTAAACAAAAAGGTGAGCCCTGTGGAGGGATGGAAGTTGGAAGAATGTCCCGTACGACTGCAGTGTGAGCCGAGTACCGTTGTAGTGGGGTAGTCTGTTACATAAAAAGGTGAGCCCCGTGAAGGGGTGGAAGTTGGCTGGATGTTCCGTGCTACTGCAACGTGAGCCGAGCGCCATTGCAGTGGGCCTAGTGGGGCAGTTTGTTACAAAAAATGATACCAGGGTTTGTCGAGCGCAGTTTTATTGGTGAATGTCATGTGCTCAATACCTTGAGAGGTCCCCTTTGGGAGATAATAAGAGTGACTATCCCATAAGCTAGCCGCACTCAGGCTTGGTGAGCCAGGGGGTGTGGGCCAGACTGCCATACGACTGCAAAAGGCTCCTAGTGAGTGTAGCTTTACAGTGGCCCTAGTGGGAGGGCTGCATTCAACAAGGATAATAGTCAGTATGTTCGAAGGCTATAAGACCTAATGGGTTAGTAAATCCTTAGGCTGGAAAAATATGAGATGTGTTGAGAATGGAGCCGAGTAGAGGCTCGAGGCAATAAGACCCAAGGTGCAAGTTTGTATAGGGCAATGTCCTTGGGCGGTAAGACTTATCTGTCTAGCACTATGGCTGCTACCCAACGTGATGACATTAGACTAATGTGTCCAAAGAATATGTTGAGATTAGTAGAACATTCAGACTAGACCAGATTGTAGCTGGGGTCATAAGCCCTAAGAGGGGGGTGTTCCCCTATGTAGTACGGCCGGAGTATCCAATGTTGTGGTAGTAGAATGAGCCGTAAGGCTTAAGATGTGTATGTACGATCTGGGAGAGTCCCGAAGAGGCAATAAGGCCTGAGAAACCAAGCGTTGTGAGAATAGACCAAAGGGTCTTGATATTGAATGCTACATACTAAGAACATAATGAATGAAAGTACTGCATAGTAAGTGCAGAATGAAAGAATTAGAATGAGGAAAGATAGACTAAATGTCTAGAGATGATCCTTCGAGGTACAGATGGTACTATATGATGTTTGAAATTTTGGGGACGAAATTTATTGAATGGGGGGAGAGCAGTAATATCCCAAATTTTGGGACTAGAGGCTTAAGATTTAGCCTGGATTAAAGAGGGCTACTAGATCCATGTTTGGTAAATGTCATAATGAGGGATAGTATTATTTCTAAAAATTCCTTTATATCCTTGGACATTAAAATGAATTATATTGGTGAACTAAAGAGCTCAGGGAATAACAAAACAAAGCAATTAGAAGTCACACACAATATAGTGAAGTGGAACACAAAGTAATTTTTCCATCGATGAAATTCCTGGTGTAGAAGTAATGATTGTGTGACATTCTTCAATAGGTAAATGATTTTTAAAAATTATGAAACTTTCTAGAATGAAATTATACTTATCAAGATTTAATTTGATAGGTCATATAAGTCATTTGGAGCTGTACACAAAGAGAAATGAATTTTTGAAGTTAGCCTAGCAAATTAACTATTTTTTGGGGAAGCGTCTAAAGATTAAAATTATATGGGAAAGGAGAGATTTCAATTGGCCAAATTTTATATTTTTTCCTAAAATTAGACTCAATAAGGGTCACATATACTTTAGAACCACCACAATTGAATATCTACACAATTAGATATGAATTTTCAAATTTGATGAAAATTCTGCCAGGTTTAGCATATTGTGCGAAAATGGGATTTTTGGACCAATAGGAGCTTGACACTTGGCAAACAGATTGGTTAATTGAATTTAACCATTATTTCAGCATCTTCTTCCTCATTTTCCAGCGTGCAAAATCCAAAATAAGAGTGAGAGGAAAAATAATCAAAAAAATGGAGAGATGAAGAGAGAGAAACTTCAGTCCGCCGAAACACTGCTGAATCAGCGTCGTCTCTCAAAGTGCCCTTCAAGAAACTTCTTCTACTCATCATGAGCTTCATTTCTATGATTTCGGATTTTTGTTTGGAGGTGGTTGGTGATGTCTCACCAGCTAGAGTATTGTCGGAATTCTGAATCGCTTGTGGAAACAAGTAGAGGTAAGCGTAAGCTTCCTTTTTAACCGATTGGTTTGTTGTTTGGATGAGTTATGGAAAGGTTGGGTACTATTCATGGCTGGTTTTAAAGGGTGTTTTCAATGGCTAAATGATGTACAATGGTTGTCTAAATAGATAATCATTTGATTAGAAGTAGAAAGGAAGTGATTATGCCAAAAAACAAGAAAACAACATTGTTTTTCTGAGAACCTTAAATGGTGGTGTTGTACTGTGACTTAGTGATGGATTTGTAATTTTATGATTTTAATTCTTCCATTGAATTTAGGAGGTAAAATTGTGTAGGTATGCAAGTTTTCATGAATATGGATGCTTATATATGAATTTAGAGAATTATGAACTAAATGTGTGTATGTTGTGAAATCTGTTTGGAGGAAGTGACCTTGTGATGTGATTCTGAATAGATGAATGTTTTCCAATGATAATGAAACTTTCCAGATTTAAAATATACTTAATAATGGTCATGTGGGACTTGGAACCACCTTAATTGGATTTGTGTGGACTTGGAAATGAATTTTTGAAGTATTTTCCCTGTTTTTGGGAAGGAATCTGGAACAGGGTAATTTTTCAAAATACTGGGTTTGTTTTAGCTCTAATAACTAACATTGAGTATTTTTATATGAAACTATATTGAAATATATTTACATAGAATTTGGAACCACTCAATTTGTGGTGCGAACCCACAAGGGAAGACCCCACGAACCCACAACCAATATGAATATACGCACCCCAAGAATGCTAAACGCAGATCGACGATCCACTTGAACCCTTGAGCACGAAAGAACAAGGACCCGAAGTGTTGGAAGACGCCACAAGGTTGATCAAGCCTTGATAAGTCTGTTAGTTCTAAGAAGAACCCTAGAGAGAATCCACTCCCAAGAAACAAGGTGCAGAAAAGTGCAACCTTTCATTCAATAATCAAGTTTCAAGTCTTTAATCTTCCTCCAAATGAAGGGTTACAAGGTATTTAAAGAGAAATATTCAGAAACCCTAATTGCATTAAATGCATCCTAGAAAATAGAAACTAACATAATATAATTAATTAATTAAGAAACTTAAAAGTCAAATATGCCAATTGTCCAATAATTTTCGCACAAATAAAAGTCCTAAAATATAATAAGCATTTAAGGCCCAAAATATGCTTATTTAGGCCCAAATGAGTCCTCCCATGTATAGTACTAGGTCCAAGCTCTTTGTTTTGAAGTCTTTAAGCCCAAAACTTGATTAGTATCTCCATCTGCAGCCCCTAAGAAATTAATGACGTTTTCAACATCTTTATCCACAATTGTTGACCCAATTGCCATTTGATTATTTGCATTAGCCTCTTGAATAAGCCCAATCAATGCTTCCTTAAATATTTTAGCTTGTGCTCTTGTGACTGGACCGGCTGGAATTTGAAAATGATAGTTTGAAGTTGAAGAGTCAACACTTGAATATGAAGAGACAACTTGTTGATTCTGGATCGCATCATTCCCTCTCTCCTCAAAAGGATTCGCCCTCGAATCTTCACCTTTCTTGTATTTGACAACATATGGGAATGTCTTAATAAATTTCAGCCAGCTTGCATGTCTCTTGTTAAGCTTACCTTGGCCAAGTAGATGAACATAACAAAGAAAATCAATATTTTCGATGCAACAATCAGAGTTTTTCAGATTTGAAAACAATTGTTCCTTTCCCAAATCTTCAAGCACATATTGCAGAGAATTCACATGCTCATCAAGATTATTGGTGCAAATAAGAGTATCATCAAAACAATTTGCAATATGCATATAAGAACACTTTAGAGGACCAGAATGTTCTTCAATGCCACTCGAAGGAGATGAATATTCAATGCTTATTAAAGATAAGAATCCATCGGGTGGCTTCTTCTTAGGAATCAAATCCAAGAACACCTGCAACACAGCAAAATCATAAGGCAAATAATGATTAAGATCATTAGTATCTAAAGAAATATCCTTGCAGCCACTCTTAATCTCATTTTTCTCACAACTCTTTTCTTCTTTCTTTTCACTCAATTCTTCACACTCTTTATTCTGAAAACACTTCATACTCTCAATATCTTTTTCTCTTTCAAACTCACTTTTACTCTCCCTACTTTGACAGTACTTAATGCTCTCAATGTCTTTTTCTCTCTCAAGCTGAATTTTTATCTCAACAGCAGTTTGACAAAAATCACTCTCACTTGTATTTTTACTTTCTTTTTCATGATTAAGAGGAACTTCTTCAATCACAAGATTGATACTTGGAACAAGAACGTCTTCTTCACACTTCTCAGCTTGAAGTTCAACATTAGGTTGTTCTTCCTCCTTGGTTGGCTCTAACTTGTCATTAGAGATTGTAACTATCAAGCTTTCAATCTCCTTTGAATTGGAGCTACTCTCTGAACTCCTTTGTTGCTTGATCTTTTGCTACCAAAACCGCAAGGTAAAACGGGTCAAACAAGGAAAGAAGATTTGATGACGTTCTGGAAAAATGATGAATTGACACAGAAAATTTGCAGAAACACGACTGATTTAAAATGGCTAGAACTCACTAATAACAAATCGAATTGAACTAATTCCAAAACGATATGAAAGAAGAGATTTTGAACTATGAAAAGGACTTACTAAACATTGGAAACGACAAAGAGACGGTTAACGAAAAGAAGCAAAAATTTCAGACATGAACGCAGATGACCTAGACGAAAAGACTCAAGAACAAAGTACGAAACCCTAAGCGAAATTTAAAACAACGAATGGAAAGATGTGACCTGAGTTTAGATCCGAAGCTTTGATACCAAGATGGTGCGAACCCACAAGGGAAGACCCCACGAACCCACAACCAATATGAATATACGCACCCCAAGAACGCTAAACGCAGATCGACGATCCACTTGAACCCTTGAGCACGAAAGAACAAGGACCCGAAGTGTTGGAAGACGCCACAAGGTTGATCAAGCCTTGATAAGTCTGTTAGTTCTAAGAAGAACCCTAGAGAGAATCCACTCCCAAGAAACAAGGTGCAGAAAAGTGCAACCTTTCATTCAATAATCAAGTTTCAAGTCTTTAATCTTCCTCCAAATGAAGGGTTACAAGGTATTTAAAGAGAAATATTCAGAAACCCTAATTGCATTAAATGCATCCTAGAAAATAGAAACTAACATAATATAATTAATTAATTAAGAAACTTAAAAGTCAAATATGCCAATTGTCCAATAATTTTCGCACAAATAAAAGTCCTAAAATATAATCAGCATTTAAGGCCCAAAATATGCTTATTTAGGCCCAAATGAGTCCTCCCATGTATAGTACTAGGTCCAAGCTCTTTGTTTTGAAGTCTCTAAGCCCAAAACTTGATTAGTATCTCCATCTGCAGCCCCTAAGAAATTAATGACGTTTTCAACATCTTTATCCACAATTGTTGACCCAATTGCCATTTGATTATTTGCATTAGCCTCTTGAATAAGCCCAATCAATGCTTCCTTAAATATTTTAGCTTGTGCTCTTGTGACTGGACCGGCTGGAATTTGAAAATGATAGTTTGAAGTTGAAGAGTCAACACTTGAATATGAAGAGACAACTTGTTGATTCTGGATCGCATCAATTTGGAATGTCCTAGAATTAATGGTGAATTTTTAAAGTTTGGCCATGTTTCTGAAACTCAATCTATGAATAATTTGTCTACATTGGGGAAACCTATCTTTTTTTTCTTAAATTTACATTGAAATATCTTAATTTAGGCTTTGGAATCAGTGCAATTGGAGTTTTGTAGAATTATTCATGATTGTTGATATTTGGACATTGAATCTAAAAGCTGTTTCGGGGCAGTGGAGTGTAATCAAGAAATATGGACTTGTGGGCATGATTACTACAAGAGTAATGATTTTTAATGTAACGTAGACTTGATAAGGGTCACATAAGCCTTTGAACCACCTCAATTGGAGTTATATAAAATTAATTGTGATTTTTCAAAGTTTTGTGAAAAATCTGTTAGCTTTATGTCTTATGCGAATTTAAGACTTAATGGCACAAATGTAATTGGTATGAACTCCAAGGGTGAAAGTAGGCCTTTAGGGATAATGTAGGCCATTGGGCATTTACTTTTCAAGGCTTTAATGATGTTATCACTTACCTAGGGCCATGAAGTGACAAAGAAGAAGCAATGGTTGGCGGATCAAGGGACAAGAAGAGAATGACAAAAAGTCTGAGAGGTAGTGAACTTACCTTTTCTGCTTGTGTGTGATATCTATGTCTTGCATTGATTATGTGACTGTTTTGCCTATTTGTGTGGAACATGTATGATTGGTTGAAGATCTGTTATATTTGTGCAATGGCCATAGGTATGTCATAACATCGAGCATACAACATGTCATTATGCTGGCATGAAATAGTGTAGGCAAGCATGTGTCATGCATTCATATATATCTGGCATGCATAGTGGTAATGTTTGCTACTGAGATTCTCTCGAATCTCACTCCTCCCAACCAACCATTTAGACAGGTGAAGATGTAGGAGGATGCATGGAGGAAATATGAAGTTGAAGTAAAGAACGTAGGGTAAGGCACTACCTTGTGTTTGGTGTAAATGATTTTATAAGTTGGCTTTGTGTATATGTGTATGGATATGCATGTATGTGAATGTATCTATATAAATGAATGTAGTTTAAGCAGAGAACCAAACAGCTCTAATGAAATGAAGAGAATAGCTCTAATTCCAATATAAAGGAAAGTGATTCACTTGCGTATACTCTGATATAGTAGAATTAAGAGCTGATGATGTATTATCAATGTAGTGAATCTTGTGGGAATACGTTTTAAGTATTCTACCCTTTCAAAACCCATCTCAGCGTAGGTTCAAGTCCTTAGTTGAGTTTGGGAGTTTTATGAACTATTATGATAGTTGGGTAGTCCGGGTTCAAATCCTGGTTCCACAACAGATTTCACTAGTCACTTATACTCATTTATGAGTATTGGAGATAAAGTGTCACATTTAATGGTATCAGAGCAGTGATTCTAGTAATAGAATTAACTGTGTAGGGATAAAGACCCTATTAGACCGGTGGTTTTGGCAATGTTTAGTAATTGCTAGAGTTCTCTGCTAAAGATGATAGGTTATGATCCTTGTTAGATGTATTGAGTTAGGATGCATGATGGTAGAACTAAGGCTAAGAATGATGCCAAGTGGAAGAAAAAGGATTGGATAGCCTATGAGTGAATTCAAATTGAATTCTGAAGGGCGTCTAACTTGGGATAGTTGATGAACTTGAGTTTAGCTTGCAAGACTCGAGTTCATGGACTCAAACTCGAGTGTAGAGTGAATGCGAAGAATAAGGAAGTGTGCCTAAGCGCATTGTTTCCTAGGAGACTTTCTTGATATGTCACGTGGTGGTTGAGGTATTATAGTATACCGATACCCAGTGAAAAATGAAAATTAGACCGGTTATTGCGGATAAGGTCTAAAAGAAAAATACGGTGGCAATTTTGTAATTAAATGAAAATTTTAAGACCAGTTCTATAGAAATCCGGTCTAAAAAACATCATTTAGACCAGTTTTCTATAGAACCGGTTTGAAAAGTAAAATAATTAAAATAAATAAAAAAGTCACTTTATTTTTAAGACTGGTTATTAAAATAAATGGTCTTAAAAGTCATTTTTTAAGACCGGTTTTGAAATAACCGGTCTTAAATGTCTAATTAAAATTCAAAATAAAAAAATCCATATAGTTTTAAGACCGGTTATTCAAATAACCGGTTTTACAATTACAGTTTTAAGACCGATTATCAAATAACCGGTCTTAAAGGTACTTTTAAGACCGGTTATTCATATAACCGGTCTTAAAGGTCTTAAGAAAACCCAGCCCGTGCAATTTATTTGTAAGTTTTTGCTGCTGCTCTTTCTTTTCCTTCAACTTGGCATGCGTTTGTGGCTTATCGGAGTGCATTCTTTTTCCTCCTTCTTGTTTGCTGTCAGTGCTTCGATAGTTAAATATGTATGGGCAATTCATCAAAGCCCTAATTAATTTCTTACAGCAGGTATTTTTCTGTAAACCCTTTGTTTTCACGATTTCCCAATTTCTCTGATTCCGACATCTCCATTCTTCCATTTCATCACGTTTGTCTGTCTGTCTGTCCTCTTCTTTGTTGTATGTTGTTTTCTGTGAAGACATTTGCTTGAAGCTTAGTTTATTTGGCTATAAATCTTGAATTTAATTTGAAGTTTTGTAGGGTTTTAAGCATATTAATATAGCATGTCAAGTACATATTTTCCCATAGAAATCATCTGTATACAATATCATGGTTACTGTCGTTCTCTACTTGATGGTATGTATGTGTTGATATGGGTATATGTGGTCCTTTATGGAACAATTCTATTGTTGCATACCAACACACACAAAGATTGGTGCTATTGTTTGATATTGCTGGCTTCTAGAAAAGGAAATTGGTATGTTTCTATATTATTTTCATAGAAACATAGTAGGAAAATAGGTAGAAGGAAGAGAAGTAGTGAGACAGAGAAGAACAGAGAGATTCGACAGAAATAAAGAGAGCAAAAGGGACTCAAGGCTGTTGAATTATGCTTATGGTTAATGACAAAATCAACGACGTACATATGATCTTAAATGTCATATATATAAATAGAGCTTATGTAATTAGTAGGTCAGGGACACAAAATCGTTCCCTCAATCCTAATGACTAGTCCTATTCAAATTAACTAAGGGATACAATTAAGACACTGTTTGGCTAATGCTATTATAACATAGATAATGCTACTTGCACTTTAACATTGCTCCTTCATAACTAATTTACCTAACCATATCATTAGGGATTAGAATTATGTAATATCCTGAATTTTGGGACTAGAGGCTTAAGATTTAGCCTGGATTAAAGGGGGCTTAAGATTTTCAGAATGAAAGTATACTTATCAAGCTTTAATTTGATAGGTCATATGAGTCATTTGGAGTTTGTACAGAAAGAGAAATTAATTTTTGAAGTTAGCCGAGTGAAATTAATTATTTTCTAAGACAGCATTCAAAGATTAATGTTCTGGAAAGAGCAAACTTCCAATTGGCTAAATTTTATACTTTTTGTTAAAATTACTCAATGATGGTTGTATAGCCTTTGGAATCACTCCAATTAGACATTTGTACAATTAGATATGAATTTTCAAAGTTTAATGAAAATTCTGCCATATTGGATATTATGTGCGAAAATTTGATTTTGGGCTAATGAGCTTGTGACACATGGAAAAGTCATTTAATCATAAAATAAAAAATCATATTATTTATTCCTCAGCCATTTTTCATGGAGAAAAATCAGAAAGAAGAGAGAGAATGAAGCTGGGTGAAAATGGAGGGAGAGGAGAGAGAAACTTTAAGCTGCCGAAACACTGCCAAATCAGTGTCTTCTTGCAAAGTTCCCTTCATGAACATTCTTCTACTTATCATAAGCTTCATTTCTATGGTTTCAGATTCTCGTTTGGAGGTGGTTGGTGCCATCTCACTGACCGGAGTATTTCCAGAATTCCAAACCGTCTATTGAAACGGGTAGAGGTAAGCGTAAGCTTCCTTTTTTAACTGATTGGTTTGTCGTTTATATGAGTATATAGGAAGTTGGGGTACTGTTCATGTCTGGTCTTAAAGGGTGTTTTCAATGGCTAAACAATGTCCAATGGATGTCTAAATATCTCATCATTTGATTAGAAGTAGAAAGGAAGTGAATAAGCGAAAGAAAACAAGAAAACAATATAATTTTTCTGAGAACCCTAAATTGAGGTTCTGTGTGTGACGTAGTGATGCACTTGGAATTTGATAACTTTGATGCTTCCATTGGCTTTAGGAGGCAAAATTTTGTAGGTATGCAAGTTTTCATAAATTTTGGATACTTGTATATGAATTTGGAAGTTTTAGAAGTTAAAGGGTGCACGTTGTGAAATCTGTCGTCTGGAGGCAGTGTCTTTGTGATGTATTTTGAGTGGCTGAATGTTTTCTACTGACAATGAAACTTTCTAGACATAATGTAGAGACATAAACCTTTAATTTGATAGGTCATAATGATTAATTAGATAAGTATGCTAGGATTTATGATTTTTCAAACTCTGATCATGTGAATCTGGGATCTTATAGAGCAGTGTTCAAACGAATTGAACTCTCTAACTGTGTGAGTGCATTTAAATTATGGTGTATTTTTCCCTTAAATTATACTTAATAAGGGTCAATTAGGACTTAGAATCACCTCAATTAGATTTTTTTGGATTTATAAATTAATTTGTGAACTTGTACCCTGTTCCTGGAATGTAATCTGGATAGGTTGAGTTTGGTGAACTTTTGGGAATGTTGTGGCTATGATATCTGGAATTTGTTATGTTGATGTAAAACTAGAATGAAATATATTTACATCAAATTTGGAACCACTCAATTTGGAATTTTCTATAATGAATGGTGAATTTTTAAAGTTTGGCCTTGTTTCTGGAACAAAATCTGGAATAGTCGTCTTCAACGAAATTCTGGGAATAATTTGTCTACATTAGGAAAAATTATTTATTTTTCCTTAAATGTACATTGAAAGAGCTTCATTTAGGCTTTGGAATTAGTCTAATTAGACTTAATAAGGGAAAAATATGGCGTATTTTTGATAGAGGTACAAGTGGCATCTTATATGTTGTTGAACAAGGCATCCAAGTTGGCAACCAAGGTGGCATCATCTATAGCAAACACATCATAGGTGGCACATACAATGAACAAGATGTTGTCTATATCATACAAGAAGATTCTAAGTAAGCCCAAGATCCTCTACATGACATCAAGGGCCTAATTACTAGAAGCCTAGAAAAGAGTGAGCTGTTTGAGAAGCCGGAGCAAATATTTAGGCTTCAATTTGCTTCATTAATGGCTTATAATGTTAGTATATATGTTGAGGGTGCAAATGAGGCCATAATCATGCATATTCAAGCCCATATGCATGCTTTTACAACACCTAGAAGCTTAAGCACGTGGCAAAACATGAAGATCCATGAAATTGGGATAACATGAAGCAATAAGCCCAACATGATGATGTACAAGGCCCATGTGCAGTCTATATTGAAGAATTTACTTTAAATACCATGTGACAAGCATGTGCCTTGGTGGAGGATTATAAGTGATGTCCAAGATAACTCAAGAAGCATCTAGAAGGCATCCTTATGCATCAAATCTGATTTGATTAGTTTCCTATTTTATTTGCATTAAATAAGGCCTTTTGGTCAAAGATTGTTCTTTGATTTAGTTTTCTATTTTTATTAGGTAACTGACTTAGTCTTGAAGAGTAAGTAATTTCCTTATACTTTTAGGCTTGAATGGTGTCAACCAAGGCAATCAATTATCATTAAAGCATCATTTATTGCATTTATGATTAGGTTTAGAGTTCTAGAGTGTTCTTTTGTTTCCTATATATGAAGGCTGCGTTTTTGTATTGGGGAATTCAGAAAATGATAATGATATGAATAAGAACTTTGTTCTTTGAGAATTTTATTTCTCTTGTGTGAGCTTTGCTTGCATGCTTGTATTCTTGTGCGAATACTCCGACTGTATCAAGGACCGATCATCCTTGTGGTGTCTTTATAGCTAGGGTTGTAAGAGATAGGTTCTCTTAAGGTCCTACCTTTGATCATCCATTCCATTCGTGTTTTCAAACTTGTTTTCTAGCCGATCCGTTTGCTCATTCATATCAATTTTTCCCTTAAATTAGACTTAATAAGGGTCAATTCGGACTTACAATCACCTCAATTGGATTTTTTTGGATTTATAAATGAATTTGTGAACTTGTACCCTGTTTCTAGAATATAATCTGGACAGGTTGAGTTTGGTGAAATTTTGGGAATGTTGTGCCAATGATATCTGAAATTTGTTATTTTGATGTAAAACTATAATGAAATATATTTACATAGAATTTGGAACCACTCAATTTGGAATTTCCTATAATTAATGGTGAATTTTTAAAGTTTGGCCTTGTTCCTGGAACGAAATATGGAACAGTGGTCTTCAATGAAATTATGAGATTAATTTGTCTACATTAGGAAAACCTAATTATTTTTCCTTAAATGTACATTGAAATAGCTTCATTTAGGCTTTAGAATTAGTCTAATTAGAGTTTTGTAGAATTATTTATGATTTTTGACATTTGGACATGATTCTGAAAGCTGTCTTGGGACAGTGAAGAGTAATCATGAAATCTAAACTTGTGGGCATGGTTACTGAAAGAGTAGTGATTTTACTGAAAGTAGACTTAAAGAGATTCAAATAGAGCTTTGAATCATGGCTCTAATAATGTGATTGGTTATATAGGGCCATGAAGTAACAGAGAAGAAGAAGCAGTGATTGGAAGATTAAGATACCAAAAGAGGACATAGAGTTCTACAGGTAGTGAACTTACCTTTTCTGCATGTATGTGATATGTATGTCTTGCATTGATTATGTGATTACTTTGCCTATTTGTGTGGAACATGTAAGATTGGTTGAAGCTCTGCTATATTTTTTCAATGGCCATATGTATGTCATAACATCCAGCATGCAACATGTTATTATGTTAGCATGAAATAGTGTAGGCAAGCATGTCATGCATTTATATATATCTGGCATGCATAGTGGTAATGTTTGCTATTAAGATTCTCTCGAATCTCACTCCTCCCAACCAACCATTTAGACAGGTGAAGATACAAGAAGATGCACGGAGGAGATATGAAGTTGAAGTGCAGTTGTATTTAATGTAATTGATTTACAATTGATAGCCTTGTATGGGTTTGAATTTCATGTATGTACATGAGTGTATGAATATTGTATAAGTAGAGAATAGATCAAATTTCATTAAAAAGGCAAGAGAATCGCTCGCATACTCTGATGTGATGAGATTAAGAGCTTATGATTTTTAATGATGTGGTGAAAGTTGTAGAAATGTTGAAAAGTTTTTGTTTACCTCTGAAAAACCCTCTCAACCCTAGGTTCAACTCCTAAGTTGAGATTGGGGATTTGTGAACATTTACAAGAGTTGGGTAATCTCGGTTTGAATCCTGGTCCCATTAGTGATTTCACTACTCATTTGCACTCATCTGAGGCTATGAAAATAAGGTATTACAAATTACATATTAATGATAATACCAACAAAACAACAGGATAATATTAAACCTTGCTAAGTATGATTAAGATTTCCATTAAGCTAATTAATATAGACTAAATTATTTTGGCTAGAATGTGTTTGTTTTTATATGCCAAATGGAATGTTGGATTTAATCCCATTGATTTGGCATTCCACTCCACTCAGAAGTCTGACAATGAAATGAGTAGTAGAAGACAAAGGTAACCAAATAAAATTGAGAGATACAAGAGTGGGAATATTTGAAATTATGATTTGTGAGTTATTTGTTTTTTTCTTTGTGGTCTTTTTTTTTGTAGTTATGACTATTCGTTACTTGTTTCTTTTTCCACGCATATATTGCTTTTTTGATGCCTATAGTAAATTGCTTCTAGTATCATGCTAAAATTTTGTGATAGTGTATCAATGTGATGATTACAAACTTAAAGGGAAAGTCTAATTCTAAAAGTCTAAGTCTATTAGGCTAGTCTAAACGAAGTTGAACTATATATATCTGACAAGTAATTTCAAAAAGTTGCATTTGGTTATTGCTGTGTAGTTTTCGCGGTCTTCTAAGCCTTTATTCCTACATGCAATCGTCCCCATCATATGAAGCTGATATTTGCTGTATAGTTTACGGTCTTCATATATAGCCTTTCTTCGAGTGATTGATAGGTAATTTAATTGGTCTTTCCCATTACATAATTGAAGTAATTCCTAGGACATAATGGTTTACAATTGAATGAATATTTATGGTTTTGTATGCTTTGTTTCTTTACTTAGCTATATCTTCAAATTATATCTCTCATCTTGTTTTTGTTTTTGGATTCTAGTTCTTCATGTTGTTTTGGAAATGGTAGAGTAGGTTTTTTTTTTCAAACATAAATATGAAATAAAATCAACTGCTTGGTGGCCAATGTACTCCTTTTAGTTTATAGTATAAGTTACTTAGAAAGAAATTAATGCTTATTTGTCTCTATATATTTCTCTTTCTCCTTTCGTACCTAATTTAACATGGTTAAAATTAAGAAATTTGGTCATTATGTAGTAGTTAAACTAGGTAGCTTGATAAGTGTAATGATTTCGTGCTCTCATCATACTCCTTCCTTTTCTAGGGGGAAAATATACAAAAAAGGTGTTGAAATATATGGATCGTAGTTGAATAAATGTTAAACAAACGAGTGTTGAATATGATAATGGGGTGAGGGGTTTTTTAGAATTTCCTAGAAGAAATGCTGATAATGACAGTGGGATGTTCTACTACCCTTGTGTAGTATGTTTGAATGAGAAGCGACTAGGTGTTGCAGACATATATACACATTTAATTTGTGAAGGATTTTGTAAGACTTATACAGTATGGGTATGGCACGGTGAATGATTAGAAATGCCAAGCGCATCTCAATAGGGGGGAGTGACCTTTAATGATAATGACACGGAGCTGGATGATCGAATAGAGGATATTATTCGTGATGTAGGACAAGAGGCTTTTGAGCAATTATATGCATATGGTAATATGTGCAGTGATGCTGAGAAGCTGTTTTACCCGGGGTGCACAAAATACCAATTGTTGAAAGTTGTATTGAAATTGGTAAGCTTGAAAGCATGACATGGATAGAGCAACAAGAAATTTTCAAAAACGCTTGAGGCCTTTAAGGACATGCTTCCAGATGATAATGTATTTCCTTGCCGATACTATGATGCTAAGAAAATACTGTGTCCACTAGGGATGAAGTATAAAAAGATCTATGCATGCCCTAATGATTACAAATTGTACAAAAAAGAGCATGAAGAGAAGTAGCAGTGTATGATATGTGAAACCCCTAGGTATAAATCAAACAAGGCCCCTGCAAAAGTTTTGTGGTATCTTCCAATCATACTGAGGTTCAAACACCTATTTGCTAATGAAATTGATGCCAAAAATTTGAGATGGCATGCGTATGAGAGCATTTCCGATGGAAAGCTTCAACATCTGGCTGATTCTTCTTAATGGAAGAAAATTGATCAATTATTTCCTAGCTTCGGCGAAGAGCCTAGGAACCTTAGGCTTGGGCATAGCGTTGATGGCATGAATCCTTATGGTAGCCTAAGAAGTATATATAGTTCATGGCCTGTTCTGTTAGTAATTTACAACTTATCTCCTTTGTTATGTATGAAACTAAAGTACATCATGTTGTCTATGTTTATTTTGGGACCAAAACAACCCGAAAATGACATAGATATTTACTTATAACCCTTAATCGAAGACTTGAAAGAGTTGTGGGATGAAGGTGTTGACATTTTTTACGCGAACAAGAAGGAGATGTTTAAAATGTGAGCCATAATCTTTTATATTATAAACAACTTCCCTACATATGGAAACTTGTTAGGATATAGCGTTAAAGGCCACAAAGCATGTCCGATTTGTGACGAAGGCACATGCTACCATCAACTTCAATATAGAAGAAAGACTGTTTATCTTAGCCATAGGAGATTTCGTAGACGGGGACACCCATATTGTAGATTAAAGAAAGCCTTTTTTGGTGGCCAAGAGTTTGAAGATGCTCCAGAGGCATTGACTGAGGAGAAAGTGTATGAAAAGGTGAAAAATATCAATGTTATCTTCGGTAAGACTTCAAAGAGTCGAAATGAAAAAAATATATGGAAAAAGAGGTTTGTCTTCTTTGACCTTCCATATTGGCGCAATCTTGATGTGAGACGTTGTATTCATTTCATGTATGTGGAGAAAAATGTGTGTAATAGTATTGTTGGGAAACTGATCAACATACAAGTAGCTTTAAGGATGGCGTTAAGGCAGGATTAGATTTACAAGAAATGAGAATACGAGAAGACTTACATCCGAGGCCATATGGTAAGAGAACTTTTTATCCTCTAGCTTCTCATACTTTGTCTAAGGATGAGAAAAGAAGTTTTTATGAGTGTTTACATTGGCATTAAAGTTCCCTCAGGGTATTCTTCAAATTTTAAGAAGCTTATGTCGATGAAAGACTTGGAGTTAGTAGGGTTGAAGTCTCATGATTGTCATGTGTTGATGCAACAACTACTCCCAGTAGCTATTCGAGGCATTGCCGAATATGATCTTCAACACATATTGACTAGACTTTGTTTCTTCTTCAATGCTATTTGTAGCAAAGTCATTGAGACGGAAAGATTGGATGAATTGGAAAATGAAGGATACCTGATCTTATGCCAGCTTGAGAAGCTTTTTCTTCCTTCCTTTTTTGACATCATGAAACATCTAATTGTTCATCTAGTGAAGGAGATAAAATTGTGCGGGCCTATCTATTTTTTATAGATGTACCCAATTGAAAGAACTATGAAAATCCTAAAAGGATATGTGAAGAACCCTAACCAACTTGAAGCATCTATTGTTTAGAAATATGTTTCTAAAGAAGCCATGGAATTCTGTCAACATTATTTGTCAAATGTAGGACATATTGGGCTTCCTAAATGTCATGATGAAGAAGGGGGTAGGCGCGGGGCTACAATAAAGAGTGTAGATCCTGATGAATTACAACAAGTTCACTTGTACATCTTGAATAATGTTGATGAAGTTTAAGATTACATGAATGCTCATAAAGAAATTGTATGGAAAAAAAATATTTGAATGACTAAACAAAGGTTAATTAGGGAGCATATCAGAACTCTTGCATATTGTTCAAACATAAGGTTGACAAAGAAGAATGTGTTTTTGATACAAGTAAATGGCTAGCACGTGGTCCTGAGGTTGATGTCATAAGTTGGACTTCATTTGTGATCAATGGTTATACCTTTTACACAAAGTCCCTAGATGATAAGAGCACCGTCCAAAACAATGGTGTTATGTTAGTTGTGCAATCTATGCACTTCTCTAGTTCAAAGGATAAGAACCCTAAATTGGTTGTCATAACTTATTATGGGGTTCTATAGGAGATTTGGGTGGTTGACTATGTTAAAATTAAATTTCCCATTTTTGAATGCAAGTGGGTTGATATCAATAATGGTGTGAAGATCGATCAGTTAGGATTTACATTAGTAGATCTGAATAGTAGAAGTTTTGGAGGTGGACCTTTCATTATGGCAGATCAAGCGAAACAAGTGTTCTATATTACTGATCAAGAAAACAAAATATGGTCTGTAGCTCTCCAAGGAAAAAAGGGTTATTGATATTGATGTGGAAAGCGTTCAAATTACTATCTTCTTGATACTCGTTCTTTTTCTAGGGGTCTTGCAGAATTGAACGAAGAAGATGAAACAGATAATGTACATGGCACAAGAAATGATCATCATGAAGGGATATGAGAGGATATCCCTTTATAAAACTACTTTGAAAGTTAGCAAGATAAAGTAATTATCATTATGAATTCTATCTGAATTATGTATCTAGTTATTTTATAGATATAGTCTGTTTAGTTTACTAACTTAACTATTTATCTTAACAAGATAATAAAGGATTCGAGGCATCCTAGTGCAGAGGCTCCTGAGCCACCCAGTGCTCATCAAAGTGAGCCAGCTAGTGTTAATCAGAGCGAGCCTAGTAATGCTTCGAGTCAGGGTCATAGTGAGCCGAGTAACCAGTCTATACGGAGCGGTAGATATGGCACACAGTTGAGAGACATTTCCCTCAGTCAAACTACCGGGGAGAAGATTCTGATTGAGTTTGATAAATATTGGAAACCAATCGGGCCTAATGCCAGCAGATATAGGAGTTTTGTTGGCCTCCTCATATAGAATAAGCCTAGCATATTGATAGAGGATTGGAAAAATGTCGACAAAAAAGTGAAGCAGCATATTTGGGATACTATTCAGGTATAAAGTTCTCTTCTATATGTAATAATTATCAAATTTGTCACTAACTGTGACAATGCATGCATAACAGCTCGCCTACGACGTCCCTCAGAGTGAAATCTTGTTTAACAAGACTATGACGTATTGTTGTAAGCACTGGAAGAAGTTCAAGATGAATTTGGCCAACAATTATGTGCATATTGAGGTGGAAGCTGGTAAGCCTCACCCTACTCCATGCAGCAAGTATTCATACATCGATAAAGTGTCCTGGCAAGAGTTTTCGAGGCTTTAGACTACTCCAGAGGCTTTGGTGAGTTAACTTATTTTGTATTTATTTACTTATCAATCGTCTATACTGATTGTAACCTCTTTTTTTGTCCCAATTTCTTATTCTTAGGCAAGAAAGCAAAACACATAAGAGAATGGTAGGAAGAATGATTGCCCCCATACAATGTCTCGTGGGGGATATACAAAGGTCGAAAAAGACTCGTTGGCGGCCAAACGGAAGAGATTGAAAGAAGCATCTCAATCCGATCCTTTTGTTCTTCTTTCTCCACCATCTCCGCTATGACGTGAAGAATTGTGGTTGTATACTCGTCGAAAGAGTAGTGGGTCCTATACGAGTAAACAGTCTCATATAGTCAGTGAAAAAATTGTAAGTATCGTTATTGTTATTAACTATTCAGTAAACATGTTTCATTACTCACATGTGTTATCTGTATACCTCACATGAGGAACTTCAAAAAAAGCAAGATGAGGGATCCTTTAAGTCGGAAGGGAGGAATGATATCCTCATGGTTGCTACTAGAAAATGTGAGCATCCAGGCTGTGTCAGGGGAGTTAGAGAAGGGGTGGGTATAAAGGATTACTTTGGAGCCCCCTCACGCTATTCCTTAAAAGTGGTGACTAGAGATGAACTGGAGCGTATGTTGGCCACTGCGAGGGTGAAAGCAAGGGCCGAGGTAGAAGCATTATTTGATCCACTATTGGATGCCCGGTTGAGCAAGATGAAGGAGGAAGTGTATGCCATGGTGAGCACAAGACAAGATACTGGTCCTCCCCAGGCACAATCACTTGATCGAAATAAGCAAAGCACTAAAGGGAGTTGTTGCAATATTGGGCAGTCATCAGAGGGTCCTGGAGAACAAATTGCTGAGCCTTATGAAATTTTTGTCGAGGATCCTCTGAGATAGTTAGTTGCACGGAGAGCATGCATAACCTGGGATCAACTGTTCACCACCAACAAATGACAGATGATCAAGTCAGAGTGTCAGTTGAAGAGGTTATCATTACAGACGTACCTGTCCCTATCCCTTATGATGAGGTCAAGATTGTGAGTGATGCCCTAGGTACTTTCATATCATGGCCAAAGAACCTTGCTTCTGCTCGAGCTGAGGAATCCCCAATCAGAGCCCCAAGTCCAACTCCTATTACTCGTAAAGTTTCACAGCCTCCATTAAATGTCATGCAACAAGTGATTCTGATGGCATACGGTACATCTTTCCTAACTAGAAATTGGCATATAGATTCAGCTATTGGCAAGTTAGGGGTGGCATGCTATCTTGAGAGGGACAATTTAATGTCCCTGGTCACTCCTAGACAACATCTTACGATTGCGATTGTCCAACTATTTTTAATGTAAGTACCTTCAATTGGGAGTAAATATTTTAAAAATTATTCCGTTTAACTTTAATTTGTGTGCTTGCATTATTATAGGTACATGAATCGTAGGTTGGTCTCCTCTGGCAAGAGCGATAAATTTGGATTCTTATACCCAGTTCAAATTCAAGAGAAAGGGACCACTACTACCATCAGACATAGATACTTATCAGAGAGGCTTAGTGAAACAGAAACATACTATTTCTTTGCTCCGTATGTGCATGGGTAAGTTACACAGTCATCCTCCTATCCTCCGTATGTGCATAGATACTTATCTGTATATTTGTTTAACATTCATCTCTTTTTTAAGGGATAATTGGCAATTGGTTCTTGTAGGCAAGGCTAGTTACACAGTCATGCTCCTATTCTCCTTCCACTTGAAACCGGGGAGTGACTTGAAGAAGACTGTGAACTCGTAAGTTTTCTTGCATTATTACCTTTTGTGTGCAAAATAAGTAATCTTTGTGATTTTGATGATAGGGCTATGAGGACATTCCTACACGCTAAGTGTGGTAAGCATGTTTGTGACCTAAAAGACCCTATATGGATCACCCCAAAGGTTAGTACATATTTGTTTTCTTTAAGATGTGTTCCATAAGCTATGCTTTTATGCTTGCTTTGATAATGCCATGTTGTTTTTCAAAGCTGTAAGCAACCAGCGGGGTCCAACTTATGTGGTATTTATATTTTGAGGCAAATTTATAATATTATCAGCCTAGGCATAATTGATTTTACCGAAGAGGTAATAAATGTATATTTCAAAAATTTTGTATTACTTTATTATTTTTAAGTTAGTAAGTTAATGTTTTGTCTAGCTTCGGGATTACATGCATATGTTTGATCTTACCGATCCCTTTCCTGAAGAAGATATTGATTTCATCTGCAACTGTTGTGCCAAATTCATCTATGAGCTTTTACAAGAATAGTAAGTTTTTTAGTTCAATGTTGTTCTAGTAATACTTGTGGTTTTCATGTCTAACTAATTGGTTTATATCTCTGCATAGAATAATTTCTGGGATATAGGTGATACTAGTTGGTTGCTGATACAGGCATGGGATGTGATTGACTTTATTACTTCTTCTTATCACTGGTTGAGCTACTGTATTCTCTGTATTTTCTAAGAAATTCTTATTGAAGAGTTGAAACCTTGTTCATTTATTTGTGGATTTTATTGTCAAATATCATGGTTGCCATTAATAAATGATTGAGGAGGAAATTTATGCTTGCGTGTTGAGTTTCTATCTAATACAATTGCTAAATTCATTGACGTTACTCTTAGCTAGCATATACTTCTGTCATTGCCATCATTGTTACAAAATTCTATATCGGTATTGTGTTGAAATTTCTGAACCTTTTCCTTGGTTATTACTAGGTATTGCACTACTAGGAATTTTGACTAAAGTTAGAGAGAATTCTGACGTGAATTATAATGTTTTAAAACTGCTATCACATGTTATGATTGACTAATGAAATCGTGTATGATTGAACCTCATAAATTTGCTCAGAATCTGTCTCAAATTCTCATCATTTACACTTAATTCATGTCATATTTATTGAACATTAATCTCAGATCATGTTTGTGCACTTTCAAACTTCTGCATGTGTGAGCCATCCTAGCTGAATTTAATGATAACTTATGATTTAATCTACCATAAATAGTTGTTGTCATAATATGTGGAATTTACTGTCATCATAAGAATGTGGATTGTTTGCAGGATGAATTATGTCGAAATGGCTTAATGGCTTGGGTAAATTTAACAATAAATCAAGTAATTTAAAAAAATGAGACTTTTTAGACTGGTTTTTAAGGGAACCAGTCTCAAAAGTGCTTTTCAGACCGGTTATAGGAAAAACCGGTCTAAAAAGTCTTACAAATGAAGTAATAAAATGAGACTTGTTGAGGGTGAGACTTTTAAGGCCTTCTCTTTAATTACCAGTCTAAAAAAAATTTTTTAGACCGGTTATAAAAAAACCGGTCTAAGAAGTTATGTTTTTTTTAATTACAGGTCTAAAAGCTGAGACTTTTAGACCGGTTATATAAAATTCGGTCTTAAAAGTCTCACCTTTTAGACCGGTTAAAAAATTGGTCTAAAAAATGATATACTCTTTAGACCTCCTGTATCAAGACCTCTAAAATAACCGATCTAAAAAGTCATTTTTAAGCGGTCTTAAAAGTGATTTTTGTAATAGTGTTAGCGGTATTCGGAGTTTATGAATATGCTTGTATGACAAAATTTTGGGGATGAAATTTTATTGACGGGGGGAGAAACGTAATGTCTCGAATTTTGATCACTAAGTTTCATGTAACTATTATGGTATTTAATGATAAAAGAGCATGTAAAGTGGCAAAACAAAGCCAGTAGAAGCCACACATAACAAAATAGTTGTTACACATGATAGTTGGTGTATTCCTTGTAAGGCAATCGGATTGTGTGACACTTTTTAAATTTGTAAAGGATCTCCAAAAATTATGAAAATTTCCAGACCTAAAGTAGACACAATAAGCTTCAATTTTATAGGTCATATGAAATTTTTGGAGTTGTATACAAGGAGATATGAATTTTTGAAGTTAGCCCAGCAAAACCAGTGAATTTTTGGGGCAGCGTTCAAAAATAATAATTCTGGAAATGGTGTGCTTCTATTTGGCTAAATATTATATTTTTTCCTAAATTAAGACTCAATAAGGGTCACATAGCCTTTATAACCACCCCAATTGGATATCTATACAATTAAATATGAAGTTTCAAAGTTTGGTGACAATTCTTCCAATTTTCCCAATTATTGCGAAAATGGGAAAAATTGCAAGGGAAAAATGGTCATTTTGACCAAATAAATATAATTTGGTAATTTTCTGAATAAATAAATAGGTTGGACAGATGGAAGCCCATAAAAAAAATATTATGCAATAAAATATTATGTCATATGATTAATTATAATAAAATAATAATATTTTATGGACACCTAAGCATGACTAGAAGACTCCATCTTTCTCTATAATTTAAGAGGCCATTCGGGCAAAGTGAAAAGGGAGAGGAAAGAAGAGAGAGCTTGGGAGAAACGAGAAAGAAGAGGAAGAACAACTGTCCAAGGTTCAAACACAAGGTAAGTACATGGAAATCTCTACTCAATCTTGTGTGCTCAAGTAATCTCTTCTTAACCTTCCTACTCTCTTGGATTAGTCATCAAACAAGCAAGAACATCAAGGAGAGAAAGAAAAGATTTTGGCCAAAGCAAGGAAAGAAAGGAAAAAGTAAGGTAAGTTGCTCAAACCTTGAGATTTTCCTTAGAAATTGTGTTGTCACTGTGTTTTGGCTTGAAATCTAGTTATTTGTGGTGGTTTTTGAAATTTTGGATGTCCAATTTCTAAGGGAAAATGCTGCCTAAATTTTCATTGATTATGTTAAATTGATTATTGCAAGGTTAAATAAGTGGAAACAAAGAGAGAGAAGGTGTTTCAAGGATTCAAATCAAGAAAATCCAATTTTCCTAAAAAAAACTAAGTAAATTTTGTCCAGACCTAGAATTAGGGGTGGGAGCTGGGATTTCATAATTCTAATGGTTCCATGGTGTTTAGAAGGGAAAATTATGTAGGGTTCATGCTGAGTGCGAAGTGTGAAAATTTGTGATTTTGAGCTAAGATAACCAACTTAAAAATTCTAGAATGGAGTATGAATGAGTAATAACTCGTTTACAATTACTTTGGGAATTTTAGGATTTGATAATTGCTCGAGCCAGATGGAAAACTAAAGGTTAAAGGATTGGTAGGAACCAGACTTTGGAAAGGAGTCCAGGTAGTAACTCTATCTTTCATATTCTATGTGGTTATAAATATGCAATGATTGCCATGATCTGTTCAATATATTGCTTGTAGTGTTGATACTCTCTGGGGTGTGGGTAATGAGTTAAACCACCCCATGGAACTTTTGGGGTACCATGTGGCCAAGTGGACCTAATTGAGTGACTTGATATGTACGGACATATATTGACCTGCTCCAAGTTATGATGAGTACAGACAGGTATAAGTCTGCTCCAAATTATTGTTGTGATCACATTATGATATGATATTGTCAGATCAAGAACAGATGATCATTTTGATCCGGACAAAATCATCATTTGGTTCCTGAGCATTATCAGATAGGTATTGGCATTTTGATTGTTGCATCATGATAAATGTTGCATAGCATGTTTACTTTTCACATTTTATATAATTGATATACTGTTACTACTGAGATTCTTTTGAATCTCACCCCTTTTCATAATTTTAAAATTTACTAGCTAAAGGAGACGGCTCCGGGGGCATAATAGCGAATATTAGAAATAGAAGGTCTTGCGCAAAGCAAGGAATTATTGTTGGTTATCTCTTAGTTTCTTATTGTATATGGAATTGTACAAACCCTGTAGGAATTTTTTGTAATGTAATCAAGATGTTATATAAGTATATTGTACTATTTTTGTATGCCCATTGAACTGCGTGTTAATACTCTAAGAAATGTCAAAATGATGAGGGGTTTGACAGTCTACATGGGAGAGGTGCTGTTGGAGTCAAGAATCAGTTATAGAATCGAGTAAAGGTAAGCCTAAGCTCTTATTTGTACGGTATATCTTAAGTTTTGATCGGTTAAATTTAGAGTTAGGTGGGCTATCCTTTTTCGATCAGACCCTGATTTATGGGGAAGGAGTGTGATTTTAATAGTTTTGATGCTTCCAATGGGTTCAGAAGAAAATTTGAGTGGTATAGCGGTGAGAAATCGGTCCTAGAAGTATTAGAATCAAAAACAAAATTTTGGCTTAAGAATACCAAGTTTGGGGTAGACTTAGAATCTTAGGGAAATAATATGAATTTGATGATTTTTAGGATTCCAATGGATTCCTTTGGAAAAATATGTGGGGTTAAGGTATAGTTGTGAGTTTAGAAGGGTTGGATTGAAAACATAAAAATTGAAGTTAAAGGAATAGTGCTTTTATATTGCATTTTCTAGGAGACAAATAGTTTGTGACGTGATTTTGGATAAGCAAATGTTGTCTGATTATCCTGATATTTTCCAAAATAATAGTAGACATATCAAGCTTTAATTATATATTTTTTTTTCCATTTGGGTTAGTATATTGGGAGATATGAATTTTTAAAGTTTAGGCACTGAATCTGGAACAAATCCTAGCACAATTGTGTTAATTGATGATTCTGAAATTCTGGATGTATAATTGGTAGTAATTGATATTGTTTCCTTAAAGTAGAATTAGAGAGCTTCATATAGGACTTTGAAGCACCCTATTTGGAATTCCCTAGATTAAGTTATGATTTTTCATGGTTTGATAAAAATTCTTGCAATTTTTAGTCGTTGTGTGAAATAAAAAAGGTAATGGCAAAATGCAATTACCTTGAACTCTAAGGATACAAATAAGTGCTAGTGCTTGGTATGGAATGTAATAAGCTTGATATCCAAGGGTAAGATGTACTATGGGTAAATTGTAATAAAGTGTAATTCCAAGGTTAAAGATAAGCACTTATGGCTAGCGTAGCCACCTTAGACATTCATTTTGTCATGGCTCTAATGATATGGTTGATTATCTAGGGCCATGAGATGTCAAGAAGGAAGAGGAATTGAAGGCTTTGTAAGAATGTTCAATGGTTGGAAGAAAAGGTATAGGAGGAGGACTCAAAGACAAGAGGTAGTAAACTTACTTACTTGTATGTATGTGATGTTTATGTTGTGTATTGATTTGCTTGATTATGTGAAGTATGTATGAGTAAATAAAGCTCTATTTCTGTTTAGGCTGTGGCTATAAGTAAGTTGCACGAAACATTGAGCATGCAAAATAACATTATGTGAACATGAGCCTATGTAAGGCAAGCATATCATGCACTAGCATTAATCTTGCATGCATTGTCTGTATATTTGCTACTGAGATTCCCTGAATCTCACCCTCCCCCAATCATCCATTTAAACAGGTGGACATAGATGGTATGCTGAAAACAGAAAAGAGGACTGCATGAGAGAAGTGCAGAGGTGGAATGAAGACAAAGATGTGTCTATTGTGTTCATATGTATGGTTTATGTACTAGATGTAGACACTCTGATAGCCCTATATAGCTACACTATCTGTATATTTTCATTTTATGAATGAACTAAGAATGAGCAGAGAACTGAGCTAAAAGTCACTCTGATAGAAACAAATGAATGGTAACCCCTTGAAAGGAAAATTAATAAGGTAAGTTTTAGTTTGGGAATGCTAATTAATGATATTCCTAAGCGAGACTTTTAGTGCCCATATATGATCCTGAAAGCAGTTTTCGGTATGTCTTTTGCTTTCACACGTAGATGATAATATCCTGACCTTAGATCAATCTTTGAGAACACATTTGATCTGGATAGTTGATTGAGAAGGTCATCAATCTGGGGAAGCCGGTACTTGTTCTTGAAGGTCACATTATTTAGCTTTCAGTAGTAAACATAGCCTCATGCTCCCGTCTTTCTTCTTAACGAATAGTATCGGAGCTCCCTACGATGCAACACTGGGTCAAATGTACCCTTTCTCAAGTAATTCCTCGATATTCTTCTTCAGCTCATCCATCTCATTTGGAACCATTCTATGTGAGGCTTTTGATATAGATCTAGCTCTAGGCATGATCTCGATGGCAAATTCCACTTCCCCTTCCTGAGGCAAACCATTAAGGTTTTTCGGAAACACCTCGGGAAAATCCCTTACAACTAGAATATCTTCTAGTGTTATCTATGTCTTCGTCTGCATGAAAAAGAACACAATATATCCCTGGCATCCCCTTCTTAAGAATTTCTCAGCTTCTGCTAGTGGGAGGAAGTTTATACTAACATTTATTTTATCATTCTTCCGCCGGGTGGGATATAATATATTTTTGTTCCCTCAATCCAGCAGCACATTATTTACCGTCAGCCATTTAAAACCCAGTATAACTTTAAGTTTTTGGTGCGACAAAGAAATCAAGTAAACTATAGACTTATGTCCTTAAACGTTTACCACACAGTTCAGACAAGTATTTACAGTCATAGTTTTGACACCCATTGGCGTTGACAAAATCAAGTCAAATGGTAGTTTATGAACATGTAGTCCTAGGCTCTTAGTACAGTCATAAGCACTGAAGGACTGACTAGCACCCGAATCATACAAATCTTGCAACAAATTACCATTAAGAAGAATTTTACCTTGAACTAGCTCAGTGGACTTCTTTGCCTCTTCGTGCTTCAAGGCAAATACTTGACCCTGATTCTAGGGTCTAGGCTCGGCTGCTTGTTGGGGATAGTTTACTGTAAAGTAACCTAGCTTCTAGCAGGCATAGCAGATTACCTGGCTCATAGGGACATTACAGAGTTGTCCTGGATGTGACTTACCACATCGAGGGCATGTTTGAGATGTTGAGGGTTTTTGGTTGCTACGGTTCCCAGACTAAAAGGGCTTCTTGTTGTCCCCCTTTTATGAGAACCCCTGCCCCTTACGCTTCTACGAGGTATCCCCCTAACTAGGTCCACCTCGATTGTTGGCATTCTTATTCAAACACATCCTCCTCAGGTTACCCTCTGTCAGTCAACAAACTTCGACTACCTTCTTAAATTCAGTGAACTTCTGGGAAACTAGCTTCTCTTGTAATTTGGGCTTTAGTCGCCGTATCAGCATATCAAAGCACCACTCCTCATCTTCCTTAAATATCAGATAGGATGAGTAACAGGACAATCGAATGAACTAAGACAGGTACTCATCGTCACCGTGTTGTATAGCCATGAATTCTTTCTCCTTCTTGATTCTCACCAACCTCGAGAAGTATTTCTCGTTAAATTTTTTTGGGAACAACTCCTAGGTCAATTGGATGTTTTGGGCCCGCGTATGACTGTTGTATTCTTCCACCAGTGATCTACGTAGCCTTCCAGCTTATATATAGCCATTTTGGCTTTCATCTCAGTGGGACTCCCTAGCAACTTAAATATTTTCACTAATTAAACTAGCCAGTCCTCTGTAGCTTGTGGATCAAATATTCCCTTGAACGTCGGAGGCTGGTACTTGATGAATTTTGGCATCCAGTATTAGAGATTGTCCTCTTCTCGGGTTAGAATAATAAGAGGCTCTTGATAGGATTCGAGCGACTGCAATTGCTCATCATTTCTAGGCTGTTCTCCTTCCGAAATCCCCTCAAGGTTATTCCCTTTAGGGTTCTTAGGTTGTGCATAATCTTCATTATGGTTTTTCCCTTATTTTCCGGATTTCCTCTCGTAAGTCCTTAATCATAGTTTTCCATTGTGTCAGCATTCCAAGAATTTTTTACATAAGGTCGGGCCTCACATTATTCTAGGGTTCTACATTGGTGGTAGGTTCCCAGGTCTACATCGCACCATTGTTCCTTTTCACTATTAAAAGAAATCACAACATCAATATTGTATTAAACATACACATATGTATATATATGTATTTCTTAAGACTTAAATACTAACACACAACATGAACATAGATCTATTACGGCAAACAACTATATTTACATCAAAGTGGCTTGGCAATTACATCAAAAGAAGCATGTACTACTATGACAACCAGTTATATGTACAATAAGAGGCTTGGCATACACACCAAAAGAAGCCTGCACTACTTTACTTTAACTAAGCATACCCCTACCATTCTATTTCATTTACATGTACTTCATTATATACTTATCCATAAGTTCAACAAAAGAAGACAACACATAAGGACCGTGGGCTATAATGTCATTCTTCATCTTGACCCAAAAAGTCATATCAAGAAAATAGGCAAGTGCGGTCTTGATCCAGATATCGTCTGGCATCCACATATCATACATCTCCTACCTATCATTTAGCAACTTCACACTAAACAAAAATTTGGTATACAGTCTAGAGGTAGAGTACGAGAAGGTCATAGACTCATAGGTACAAGGTACAATATCTTCATACGCTGCCACAACTTATCATCAGGGTGAGGATCATATGCCAGTTTAATCTCTATAGCCCTGAGCTAGTCGTAGAGTCGGTATCATGTGCTACCTCTCTCCCCTCTAGGTCACTATTATCCCCGGTGGAGGACTCTACACTTGAGATAGGTTCTAGCTTGATAGTCACAGGAGCTGGAACTCTCTTCCGGGCGGTATGCATCATCTTCACCCCTCCTTCTATTCCATACATTACTACCCCTCCTATCCTTAGGTACACACCTATCCTCAGGTACACACCTATCCTCAGAAGGTTGGTTAGCTGATGAAGGTGATTGAGTCCTCTGCCTTCCCCTACCGCCATGCTTCCTAACACAAAGAAGCTAGCCAAAGGTTAGAACCTATTAGCATAAGCAGAGGACTCTAGCAAATGCCTACCATTGCCAGAATCAACGCTCTAATACCAAATTATAATACCTTATATCCAATAGACTAAGATAAGTGCTAATGAGTAGTGAAATCACTTATGAAACCAAGATTCAGTCATGGATTAAGCAGACTTTTGAAAATATTTTCAAATCCCAAACTTATCTCAAGAATTGAAACCTGGGATTGAGAGGGTTTTCAAGTGAAATAAAATTATTTCAAACATTTTTCACAAACATTCACTACCTCACTAAGTCTCATCGGCTCTCAATTTCATCTTATCAGAGTATACGAGTGAATCTCTGTTTAAGTCTCACATTTCATACATTAGTTATGTTTTGTTAGCATTCAAAAGTGTTACCTAGCTAAGTTATCCCTTTTTGATGTTACTGTCCATTTACTAGGTTACCGGTACTACTAGTTCTACCATTGTACTATTGTCAAGCTTACAGAGCTATATACATAACCCAAAATATCTAAAATAGACAACCAACAGGGAAAATAAAAATCTTGCAGGTAGTCAATCATATTGATACAAAATCACAGAGTATGCCACACAATCATCATATGAACAGATTTATCACAAGAACATTTAGTGCATAACATGTAGTTCAACATATCACCATATCGCTAGGTATAACAAATCACATACCCCTGAGTATTACCTAGGCAAAAGGCCCTGGGCATCCACTCCTACATCACATAAATTTTCAATGGCCTGAATGTCCACCCGTGCAATTAGCCCCAGGCGACCAACCCATATAACTAAAATGTGTTAGATAAATTCATGATGGTACCAAAAAAATGCAATGTATCTTATAACATATGAAAGATAAAGTTACTATCTGGTCACTTTTCTTGAGAAATATCCAACTATTTTCCTAAGCTCAGGCAGGTCTTAAATCTCGAACAACTGTGAGGTCCTATAATTAGAATTACGGACGACAAATTATTATGTGGTCTAATTGCCTTACAATTCAAGCACTTATGTTGGTTGTCATTAAGGTTAGTATACTAAGTCAAAAGTATGGTCAATGTAGTCTAACTATCTCAAGTTGATTAACTTCACCCTTAAAGTTCAACATAATTACATGATGCTAATATATTTTCTATTTTCGTACATTTATTCAAATCTGCCATAATTTTCATCAATATTTGGAAATTCATAACTCTTTGTATAGATGTCCATTTGCAACCATTGCAAAGGCTATGTGACCCCTAATTAGTATATTTTTAGTGAAAAATATATCCATTAGCTATCTGAATGCACATCAATACTGAATTCCACTTTATTGACCACTTCCCTAGAACTTGCCAGTTTTATATGATCAAACTTTAAAATGCAAAACTTCTAGTGTACACGCCCAATTGACACAACTAACATATCAATTTAAAGCATGCAATGTCTACTTTTAGAATGTAAAGTTTCATAATTTTGGAACATCATTTACCTATTTAAAAACTTTACACAATTAAACTACCCTGCATAGAATTCACACTGGCATAATTATAATTTCGTAGTATTTATTTCTAACGGTCTAGAATCTACAACCAGAGGCTATTCCCAAAAATTTTTCCATTTTAAACATAATGACAATACCAAAAACATAAAAATCATAAAGCTTCAGCCCCTAAACCTTCTGGCCGAATAGAACCATTTTCCGTAAAATCAACCAAAACAAAATTTTGTCCGTCAACGTGGTCCAATATCGACATAAATCATTATCTAACCGCAAATACATGATTAAAATACCATTATCTCTTAAAAATAACCTCTGGACAAAAATACCCCATCTCCCAAACCCTCATGAAAACTTATCAAAATAAAAAATCAATCGGTTCAAAATAAAGCCTACGATTACCTCTACGCACGCGTTTTCGCAACTGGTTCGGAAATTCGACGGTACTTTGTCCAGTAAGACGTCACCAAAAGCCTCTAAATAAAATTCTAAAATTGTAGAAATGAAGCATATGATGAGTAGAAGAAGGTTTGTGAAGGGTGTTTTGGGAGAAAATGCCGATTCGACAGTGTTTCGGCGGATTGAAGTTATAAAAATCACTATTCACTCATTCTCTTTCTTCTAACATTTTTTTGGGATTTTTTTTCTTAATTTTATGATGATGATGACCAAATTATATGGCCCTTAATGGGTCTTGAAAAGTGTCCACCATGTGTCAAAATATTGTGGTGCCATTTTTTTGGTGATCCAGCTATTTGGTGAAACGTGTCACTAGATTTAATTAAGTGGGTCCTGCCTCTTTTTTCGGGCCTTTAGCTATCCAACTTGTTAGAAAAGTGAGGGTCTGATGATTTTCCCTGGCTCCTAGGTTCGGTGATCTGGAAAATTATTCGGGTAACTGGACGGGAGACTGGTGGATTTCCTAAGCTCGGGGCTAATTGGTGCCCTCTGGTGATGACAACTCAAAAGGTAAAGTGACTTTATCATTAATAGGGGACAAGTGTCATGTTTTATTTGGCCAACACAAAAAGTCAAAGTGACTTTATGCGCTCTCCAATAAAATGGCGCCATGTGTCACATTTTACGTAGGACCCACCCTATTCCTTTTTCCTCCACCTAATAAGTCTACTTTATCGGGAAGCAAAAGTCAGAGGATTTTTCTTGGGTCCACCTACGAGGTGTCATCTTTCATAGTCCTCATATAAAGTATAATTAATTTAATTAATTATTTAATTATTTCTTTATGAATCAACAAGTAGAATTTTCCAAGTGTCTATTTTATTTGAAAATGGCGACATACATATATGGATTGGCTTTGGCGAATTTCCTTCCAACTAATTATATTTACAAGTAATACCATGTGCTTATATTTCAGTATGTTACACATATCAGTTACAAAACCCCAAAAAAAATACAAAGAGAGGCTAATAGATAACCAACAGAAAATTTCTTGATCAGCATCGTACTCTCTATTACCGATATTTGCCGCTTTGCCCGTTGAGCCGCCTCCTCTAAATGAATAAATTTTATTTATGGAAAGGGTGTGATTCTAATGAATCCTAGTAGTAACACACTATTAATCATATAAAATGCAAAAGATAAACATGCAATGCAACATATGATGCAGTAGATAATAATACCGTGTGCATGTCTGTCAAACAATGTTTAGGATCAAAGCGATGATTTTGTCCGAATCAAAATGATCACCTTGTCCCTACTTGCCACACTGTAATTACATCAATGTTCTGGAGAAAATGTTTTTCTGTTCGTACTTATCACAATAATATTCTGGAGTAGGCAATAACATTCCGTACTTGCCACATTAATGTTCCAGAGCAAGCAACAACTTGTCCGTACTCGCCTTAGCTAGGTCCCACTGGCCTCATGGTATTTATACTATTCCCATGGGGTGGTACTTGTGTTTTTCCCACACCACAGTGAGGAAATCTCATCAATCACATTGGTCTACCTAGACTAGGTATCGATGGGCCAAGAGGCACCTTTGCTTTTCCCTTAAGGTGGTACTTGTGCTTTTCCCACACCCAACTCTAGGATTTACTACCATTGCATAGAACATTGTAGATAATGCATATTAACAATCACATAGAATATGAGAGATAGAGTTACTACCTAGAATCCTTTTTCAAAGCCTAACTAATACCGATCCTTTAACTTTTCATCCGGTTCGGGCAAATATCAAATCCTAAAACTTCAAACTCATTATAAATGAGTCATTACTCATTCATGCTTTATTCCCAAACTCAAATAGATGGTTATGTTTACTCAAAAATACAAAATGACCAAAATGCCCCTAGGGAATCCAGTCTAATTCCCTTTATACCCGGTATAATTATACTTTTCCAAAAATTATGACCTGAGATATTTCTATATAATTTCATGTGTGTCCATTTTTGCCCTCAGTTTTGAAAAATTCACACTGCATTTCTAGAGTTACCCTTGACAATCACTAATTAGGGTTTTAGGGGTAAAATTGTTATTTCATACCTAAAGTCTCCAAACTGCATTTTTCACATGTACCCTACACAATTTTTCATTCTAAACACAATGGAATCATCAAATCCATCAAATTCCAGCTTAAACACCCCTAAACTAGTCTGGATGAAAATCTAGAAAAAATTAAGAAAATGGAAATTTCTTGATTCCTTTCAACAATTCACCTTCTTTTCACCCTAAATCACTTGTTTAATCGCTTAAACACCATTTAAACATGATTAATGACAAATTGGACAGCACATTCCCTTAGGGTTCATGCATCCCAAATCAAAAATTCAAGTCAAACCAAGCCAATAACCATCACAAACCACCAACAATAATCATGAATTAACAAGAGCTGATAAGTTTTCAAGCTTACATTGAGTCCTCTTGCTTTCTCTCTCTAATTGTGGCCTTCTCCCTCTTGTTTTCCTTGATTTTCTTCTTACTTTACATGATTTCAATAAGGATATGAAGATTAGAGAACTTACCTAGTTTTTGCCTCTTAATTCTTCCTCCTTCTTCTTTGTTCCTTATTCTTCACTAAGACTTTCTCTCTATTTTCTCTTGCTTGCTGAATGAAAATATGATCTACAATGAGCTGAAATATGCTTAAAAATCACCTTCCACCTCCTTGATTTTTATAATATTTTATTACAAAAATGGACACTTGGAAATTTTCTTGTAATTTCCTTTTCCATATGGCAAACCAAGCTTCCACATGTCCCTTTATGTGTCCCAATCACATTTTCCTTGTTTTTTTTCATTTTTTCCATCTAACTTCATATTTTATCAGGAAAAATATTGGCTTTTATTTTATTAGCCAAATGACTATTTTACCCTTACATTTCTTGAATTTTTTGTTGTTCCAAATTTTGTTTTCCTTCTTCCCTTTTTGTTTCGGCCAAAATTTTTTCTCTTCCATACCTAATTTTAGGCTTCAATGTTAGGCCTTTACCAAGACAAGAATTGTGCTTCATGTCTTACTTGGCCAAAATTTTATATAATCACTATTTCTAACATTTTGGCTACTCCAAGTGTACCAAAATTCACCATTTTATTCCTTTGAGTATAATCAAATATTCAAGGATTTTTTGTGAATAAAATTTGGGGTGTTACACTCATCCTAAAAGAAGGACACGTGTCACAAAACCAGCGGCCTTGTATCAAGAAATAGCTTTATTAAAATATCTTTTGACATTTTCCCCTAATTAGTCAATCAAATGCCAACATCTACCATTGAACATCTGATAGAGGTGGAAAAGCCAGTCTGGCCATATACCCGATGTTGTCATCTATGGTACCGGAAGCTGGATGAATCCTTCTTCCTTAATAGTTAAATTCTCCCAATTATGTTAAAAGGGAAATGAAGAAAATTTTTAAGAGGTGCACCAGGCACCCTGCAGTGTAAAGTACAAACATCTGGTACAATAAATCGCCTATTACTCGATAATTCCCAAAAAAGGAGCAACCAGTACCCTAGTTTTTTATGACATGTGACACAACTTATTGAAGTAATTTTAAAACCTCCAAGAAGCCTAAAATTAGTGAAATTAGAGAAAAAGAAAGAGGAGAGAAGTTTTCGTTGTAATATCCTGAATTTTGGGATAAGAGGCTAGAGAATAAGCCTGAATAAAGTAGACTACTAAGTCTAGTTTAGTAAGAGTCCTGGGAATGCATAAGAAACATAATGGGTTATAGAAATTGCACTCAGGATATAATATTAATTTCAGTATGAATTAGTAGAAAGAAAGTACCTGATTCCTTTAGGATGTGTCAAAATGACATAAAACCTAACCCAGATCCAACGGAAAAGGGAAATGGTGTCTATAAAGAAGTAATAAAGAGAAAGAAAATAACTAATGGTACAAGAATTAATATTTCCATAATCAAAGGCAAAAGATACAATTGCCACTTGATCTTGAGGTTAAAATTGGAAGACAAAATGAAGGGATATGATTTACTCTTTAAAAGTAAGACGCAATTGTGAGAATGGAAAGCAAATTTTATCTCTCTCCTAGGCCATAAAAAATTCCTCATTAAGGGCTAAGGAGGGAAGAGAGTAGCTTGGTCAATTAGTCAAAGTTTTGCCAACTTTTCAAACTTGGAGAAAAATTGACCAATGACAAGATAAAACAAACAAAATGGTCAACATTTCGTCTCCCATTTTGAAGAGTAAATTTGGCCAAATAGAGAAGAGGGAGGAAGTGAAAGCTTTATCAAATTAGACTAACTTAGGTTACTTAATTAACCTTACAACTTTTCAAGAAGCCATAGATTGTTGACATATGGACTCTTCTTGCTCCCTTAGACTAAATTGTAGCCATGTAAATTGTAAGAAGGCAATAATGAATATTGAAACATTTCATACTCCCTTGCTCACTTAAGAATTTAGCCAACATCCAAAAAAATGGAGAAAAGAAGTGGAAAAAGAAAAAGGAAAGAGAAAGGAGCAAAAGGAATAGCAAAGAAGCAAGGTAAGTGCTCTTGCTCAATTTATGCCTCCTAGATAACCTTTCTAGCTCTTGAGGCCTTCATAAAAGTTATTCCCTTAACTAAGAGCTTCCTTTATATGGTTTTAGTTTCTTGAATAGAGGTGTTTTGTGCTATCTACAAAGCTCCAAAGTTGGAGAAACCAAGAACTAGCTCTAGAAAGGGCAGGAGGTCAGGTGAGTATAAGCTTTGATTTGAAGTATATATTGTGTTGATTGAGTGAGTTTGTAGAATCCTCTTTGCTGCCCTTATTTTATTTATAATATGGTTTTAGGGTTTCAACATGCTTTGGTCATATAAATGTGGTTATATGATGTTTGGGAAGCATATGAACCTAGTTTCATGAATCAATTGTAAATTGGTGAATTATTGCTTTGTGCCTTAATTTTCAGTCAGAACAGGGCATAAATAAGGATTATGATTTTGCTATTTTTAAGCTCTCTAATAGATTCCTTGGGAAAAATTATATAGGAATAGGTTGTGGGTATGATTTTAGAAAGATTGGATATGAAATCCAAAAATTGGAATCTGCTACCAATTAAGGTTTCCTGCGTGACAATCTACATGTGTTATGTTTTTGGGTAATATATTGTTATCCAAAGGCTATAAAAATTTTTAGAATGAAAGTATACATATCAAGCTTTAATTTGATAGGTCATTTGTGCAATTTGGATTAGTACACTAGTAATTATGAATTATTCAAGTAGAAATTGAATTCGGAATGAATTCTGTGGTAGTGAGGCTTTGGACATAGTTTTGGAATTCTGTGGCTATAATTGTCTCTGAGTAATATTTTTCTTATAAAATAGACTCAATGAGCTTTGAATATGAATTTGAACTACCCTAGTTATTCTATATAATTAGTTATGAATTTTCAAATTTTGGTTAAAATGCTGGCAGCTTTTAGCTACCATGCGAATTTAAGAAAGAAAGGGCCAAATGTAATTAGTATGAACTCCAAAGGTGAAAGTAAGTATATGGGACTAATGTAGCCCATTAAGAATTCATTTATTATGGAACTAATTATATGAATATATATCTAGGGCCATGAGAAGTCAAGAAAGAAGAAGAATTAAAGAATTTTCAAGAAGCTACAATAGTGGGAAGAAAATGGGACAAGAAGAAGGATATTAGTCCACAATGTAGTAAACTTACTTAACTTGCATGTATTTGATGTGTTTGTTGTGTAATGATTTATAGTATTTATTTTCTTGACTATGTAAAGCATGTATGAATGAATGAAGCTTTGTTTCTATTTATAGTGTGGCCATAGATATGTTGCATGAAATATTGAGCATGCAGAAATGTCATAATTTGAATATGAGCTTATGTAAGGCAAGCATATCATGCACTAGCATTCATCTTTGCATGCATTGTTAGTATTGTTTGCTACTGAAATTTCCCCAAATCTCACCCTCTCCCACCAACTATATAGATAAGTGAATAGGAAATAGGAGAATGATTGAATATGAATTAGAAGGAAGAATGACGAAGAATTGAAGAAGAATGTGTATTAATTTACTGTATGTAAATTAATTGCATGACCCATATATTTATATGAATAGTAAGAATAGACGAGTATTAGAATTGAATTGTAATTAGGATTGCTAAGAAAAAGATTGAACTCTGATATTTGGTAAGAATAACGGCTAAATAGTCATGCATAAGGAATTACCCCTAAGCAAATTAATAATGAATGCTTTCATGTATGTGATAAAAGGGGTATGTAAGACAAGTCTTACATTCGTATTCTTCGTGTTCTTCACCGATTCAAAGCCTGAAATTGCATTTTCAACTTCCAAAGCCTTCATTAAACTTCTTCTACTCACTGAGAGTAATATTTCTATGGTTTTAGAATTCTGATTTGAGGTGTTTAGAGCTGTCTACTTAAAGGAAGTACTACCAAATTTCCAAACCGATCGAATAGATGTGTAGAGGTAATCGTAAGCTTCAATATGAGTACAATATCTTGTAGTTTGTTGAGTATTTCTGGAGTTCTTGACCCTTTAGGATTTTAGCCAAGATATCTAAAATTTGTCTTTAATGGCTAATTGGTGATGAATATATGGTTAATAAAGGGTTTATGGTGGTTAATTGCATGTTAGAAGGTTAAAAGTTGCAAAAACACAATTTATGTTTTAAGGTTCAGAATTGGCCAGCCCTATTTCTTGGCAATTAAGCTGGATTTTGATTAATTTGATATTAGAAATGGATTCTATGGCTAAAATTGTGTAGAGATAGCATGTGGTCATGAGTTTTGGATGATTGGTTAGAAATACAAATTTTGGAATTCAAAAGGGTGTTGTTGAATCTGCCAGATTCATGGCAGTCAGATTGTGAGCTATTTTTGAATTGTCATAACTTGTCCAATTGCTATGATATTTTTTAGGGTTGTAATATACATCTTGGTATTTCCAATGATAAGTAATATATGAAATTTGGCTCTGTAAATTGTGAGCTATGCCCTGTTGAATTTTTGACACAAGTATTGGAATGTATTTTCAGGCAGTGATGTTGTTCGTGAGTTCTTGAGGTTGTGACTTTGTAATTAGCCCTGAGTAGTATTTTTCTATGAAAGAGGACTTAAATAGATTTTTATTGCACTTAGAATCACCTTATTTTTATTTTTATACATTAAGTTATGAATTTTCAAAGTTGGGGGTCAAAACTGCCAAGTTTGGTTGACCTACGGATTTGAAAAGTTTAAAGTCAATTAAGTCAAGTTTGATTGCAAAAGATAAGGGCATGTGCTAGAAGCCAACGTAGACCCTTTTTATTTTCATTTAACTTAATGTACTAGACTTAGAAGATGTTTAACCAAGTAATGACACATTCATCATGGATTCTAACTTATAGGATTTGATCTTTGCTTGGACCAGCCAAGAGACTAATAACTAAGGACAAGTGATCGAAAAGGTGTTCAGGTAGTAACTCTATCTTTCATACACTATATGATTGTTTATGTGCATTGTGTTTCCATGTTCTGTGATATGAATTACATGTTACAAAACCTAGCTATGATATGGGAAAAGCATAAGTACCAACCTGTAGGAAAAGCACAAGTACCATCAGGACAAGTGGAACCCAACTTAGATAATGAGACAAGTTTGTTACAAAACCTCACTGTGGTGTTGGGAAAGCTCAAGTACCACTTGGTGGGAAAAGCATAAGTACCATCAGGCCAATTGGGATCTAGCTGAGGTAGTGAGACAAGTACAGACAAACAATTGTCTGCTCTGGAACATTACAACAAGTAGGGATCAAACAGTTATTTGATTCTGAATAGTAAACACAGAATGGCTAGTAGGCACAAAATAGTCATTTTGATCCTGAACTTTAAGCAAGCAGACAAGTTTACAATATTTTATTTCTATTACATTATATGGTGCATTGCATGTTTATTTATCACATTTTATATGATTGATTGTGTGTTACTATTGAGATTTTTATGAATCTCACCCCTTTCTACAAATTTAAAATTTATTCAAAACTAGAGGAAGCAGCTCCAAAGGCAAAGAGGTAGACACCGGCAACTGAGAGTTTCAGTCCTGTCCAAGTATTGATGTTGTTTATCTGTAGATCTTTTATACTATTTTGGGATTTTGTAAAATATTATGTATAAACCCTGTGAGGATTTCTATAATGTAATCAAGTACTTTATATCAGTATGTTTATATTGTTTCTATTCGCCCATTGAACTACGCATTATTACTCTGATAAATGTTAAAATATTAAGGGGTTTGACATTGTAGATCACTCGAGTGATGCATCACTAGTACATCACTCGAGTGATCCATCTAGTGCTCTGTGAAGATCACTCGAGTGATGGATCCTAGAAAATAGAGCATGCTTTGTAACTTTTATAAACATTGGTATGTTGTATAACTTTCTCTTCTTGCTTTAAATCACTCAAACACTTTATTATACTAGTGCTTAAGCATCTTCCAGGTGATCAAACAAGGATTAACACACAAATTGGAAAAACACTTTTTGTTAATAGCTTCCAACAGCTAGTTCAACGGTCATATTTTATAAGTCTCAACGGAAAGAAGAAAAGCTCAATAATCATCAATCTTTATCAACTACAAATAGAAGAGCATTTAAAGTTAATAAGTAAGAGAGGAATAACGGAAAAGTGCTAAAATCATGAATCATCCACTTCATCCTGAATACTCTCTGCTTTTCTAGCTTTGATGTCATTTACCTTAGAGAGAGAAATTATTTGTGTAATACTTCTATGTTCATCTTACTTACTTTTGAGAGTGAAGATTATTTAATCTATCATCATCAATGTTGTATCCTTACAGTGTGTCAAAAGGGAGTAACTAGGTGAGAGATTTGTAAAAGGCTTCACAAGTGCCTAGCTAAACTTGTGGGATTATAGATGCTTCTCTTGTACCCAGATTAAACAAGAAGATAGTGGATTGAAAATCTCAAGAGGAGCATGGGTACTAGATGCAGGTTATCGTGGATTAAACTGAACCAGGATAAATCACAGTTTGCATATTCTTTTCCCTAAGCTCTTATATTTCCAGCATATATTACTTAACTAATTAACTGTTGATTTATAATTCATTACTTTCATACTTATTGCTTTCACTATAATGTGAAAAGATTTTCAAGGATCTTAAGTTTTATCCTACACCCAATTCACCCCCTCTTAGGTGTCAGTCGTTTCTAACATATGTTGTTTTTATCTTTTGGAATTTTTAAAACATTAGATTTACTACTTTTCGATTCTCTACTTAAGTCTCACATTTCATATTTTAGTCATGGTTCCTTTATCGTTCAGAAGTGTTAACCCAATATTAGGTTACTGTTTATTCACTAGTTATTCCACTGTGTTACCATAAGAGTTACAATGTTATACACCTTATACAGATCAAAATATTCAAAATACTAGAAATAGACAACCAACATAGAAAATACAATTTGCAGCATCATCCTCTAGCTGTCCGTGCTTACCCTCTTGCTCTTTCAACTATCAACCTGTACTGTAAATTGGTTTATAAAAAAAGGGTGAGATTCAAAAGAATCTTAGTAGTAACAAATATTCAATCATACAGATACAACATCACAAAGCATGCCACACAGTCATCATACAACATAATTATCACAACAACATTAATTGCATAACATACATTTCAAATATCACCCATAGCACAGATATATCACAAGGCCTCGAGTAATACACGTGAAATCAGCCCCGAGCATCCCCTCATGCATCACAGAATGTGCCAGACAATTCATGATGAATCCATAAAACATGCAGTGTATCTTATAACATATGAAAGACAGAGTTACTACCTGATTGCTTCCCTTGAGCAATATCCAATTGCTTCGTTTAACTCGGGCAAGTTCTAGTTCTTATCAAAATTAGAGTTACAAGTAACTAGTTTTTACTTGCACTATTACTTCCTTTAAATCAAATTCTATTGGTTATCTAAAGCAATTATAACAGTTTCTACATAATACAATTTTGTACAATACAGTTCACTGTTTTTCAGAAACTGGTAGATTTTTTAGTTAAGTTTGAAAATTCATAATAAATTCAAAAAAATAAAATTTGACTAATTCCAAAGCCTAAATGAAGCTATTTTAATGTAAATTTGAGGAAAAATAGTTAGGTTTTCCCAATGTAGACAAATCATTCCCAGAAATTTGTTATATATCACTATTCCATATTGCTTTCTAGAAAATAGGTCATAACTTCAAAATTTTACCATTAATTCTAGCAAACTCCAAATTGAGTGGTTAAAAATTATATACAAATATATTTTAGTATAGTTTCACATAAAAATACTCAATTCTAGCTACCATAGCCACAGAATTCCCAAAATATTTCCAAACACAACCTATTCCAGATTACATTCTAGAAACATGACACAACTTCAAAAATTCATATCTCTCAATGTACTTGTCAAAAAATTACAAAATATATATCAAATTAAATATCTATGTCTCTAATTTAATTATAAAAAGTTTCAAAATTTTTGGTTAAGGTTTGACTTCTAAAACATCATGTAAAATAATAGTATTCCAGACAGGCAGATTTAATGACATGTTCATGCACACTTCTTAAATTTCTAAATTGATATAGAAGCATCCAAAAATCCTGAACACTTATATACCTAAAAATTTTTACCTTATAAATCCAATGAAATCATCAAAATTATCAAATTCATACATCTTCATCACATCACAATACAGGGCAAAATTGAAGATTCCTAGGTAAAAGTTGTTGTTTTCTTGTTTTCTCTTACTTAATCACTTCCTTTCTACTTCTAATCAAATGATTAGCTATTTAAACACTAAATGAATATGATTTAGTGGAAATTTTAGAAGTATTTCCTCTAGGGTTTCATCAGCCCAAATTTGAAAAAAATAAGAGAACCAACACCAACAACATCTAAAAAGGCAAGAGAAACAAGTTTTGAAGTTTACCTCTTGATTCCAACTCTTTCTCCATCCTCAAAATTTCTGGTCTCTCTCTCTATTCCCTTTATTGAGCTTTCTAATCATGGTTTTTAAGGAAGAGAAGAGGTTAGAAGAAGTTCGTACATGATTTGGAAGCATAAACTTTAAGTGTACATGCTTCTTACCTTGAATTTTGGAAAACCCTAGCTCTTATGTGCTTAAGAGCTCTTGAGAATGGCTGAACACTTCCCTCTCTCCTTTTTACAGATGATGATAAAAAATGAATGGAGAAAGATGAAGAAATGAAGACTTAATGCATTAGTTAAATTGCTTTACACATGGCTACTCCTTATTGGTCCAAAACATATGGTTTTTGTTTAAATATTTCCATAATTTATTTACCTCTTTCTTCCTCTTTTTTGCAGTCCATAAGGAAATATGAGGGAGTATATTTTGGTCTTGCATTATCCTATGTGTCATCTTACACTTTGTTGACCAAAGTTCTATGTCTTTGCTTTTTGACCTTTTGACTTTCCTTGCTAATAATTTACCAAAATAAATTTATTAATTACTAAGTAGCCATTTTTCTCTTTTTAATTCTCATTTAACTAAAATTATTTGGTAATATTAGGGGGAAATAATTATTTCTTGATTCATTGGTCAAATGACCATTTTGCCCATACATTTTCTTCCATTTTCGTACTTAATGCAAAACTGGGCATAATTTTTATCAAATTTTACAAATTCATATCTAATTTTGTAGATATCCAATTGGGGTGTTTGTAAAGGGTATGTGAGTCTTATTAATTATAGTTTTAATGAAAAATATAAAATCTTCCAATTAGAAGCCCATCTTTCCCAGAATTCTCATTTTCAGAAGCTAACATTGAAAATTCCCAATTTCTATGGGTTACCTTCAAAAATACATATCTCTTTGTGTACAGCTCCAAATAACTCATATGACATATAAAATTAAAGCTTCATAAGTCTACTTTCATTTTGAAAATTTTCATAATTTTTGGACATCATTGTCCCCTTGAAAGGTGTTACAAAATCACATATGCCACACCAGGAAGTTCACCGGTAGCAACACTAATTTGTGTGTGTCTTCTAATTACATTGTTTTGTCATTCCCCAAACTCTTTAACTCACAATACTTCCTTTAATACCCAAGGGTATAAAGGAATTTTGGGGAATTTTACTATGCCTTACTAGGACATTTACTAAACCAGGACTGAGTAGTCCACTTAACCTAAGCTTAATCTCAGGCCTCTTGTCCCAAAATTTGGGATATTACAACTGGACGTTGAGTATTTGAAACCCAACATTACATAGTCATTACACATGCCTAGACAAAAAATTATTAAATCCCTTAATCCAAATCTATTTTCACAAAATCATAGTAACAAAGGCTCTGCCCAGTAACAACAATACATATTTATCAAATACCTTTATCAAACACCAAAACCAATAGTTTCCAAAACTATAGTTCACAATATTCAAGTTATATAGAATCTTCAAATCATAATTAAATAGTTCTTAGTGTTGGAAATTATGCCCTAGGGGCCAATCATTGTACTTTGAACATTATTATTTAATGAATTTCTCCATTTTGTTATCATATTATTCGCATGTTCATTGTGATAACTATATCCTTGGATAAATCATGATGATTCTCCTAAATGTCCTTGGTCGATCATCTATGCAGAAGCAAAGATGAAATAAGACCAGTATGACTTTAACAAGGTATGGAGATACGATTCAAAGTCTTAGGCACTTGTAAGAGTACAAGGTGGTAGACCGACTCGCTATGAGAAAGTTGTATGGATCAAGTCATAAGCTTATCTCATGTATAGCCACGTCACTCTGCCCTTTGACCTGAGATCATCATAGATTCCTACATGAGAGTCACTAAGCTATGACATAGTCAAAAGTCACATTTGACTGGGTGATAAAAAAGGCTGCAATTGGGCTTGATGGTTTTCATGCAGAGGAATGTGAATGGTTAAGGTGGAATTTGTCCCTCACATTAGTACAGAGATATTACTGGGCCTATCGATGAGTGCGTTTGAGAAATGTATGGCCATACTATGATAGAAAGGAGTTTCCGTTTCTATAGTCAGACTACTCAAGAATCGGGAAAGTAATGGTCAGGAACAGGAGAATGACATTATACATGCCTCATCCGTGGCTGAAATATCATGTGATAAAAGGGACGTGACATGGTTGTATGACAGGCTACATCATGTTAACGATCCTCATATAAATTGGATAGTTGTAATGTCTTACTAGAGGCCGCTTGTGACTTGTGGGTTAGTGCAGTTATTGGCCCACTGCCAACTTCATATGGGCCTACAGGGTCGCAGACAATAATAGCCCAATATGAGCTATAATGTTCAAACTCATTGAACCTAATATATGTCTAAGATTCAATGAATACAATGTTTAATCTAGGGTGGACGAATTTTATATATATCATATAAAATTCAAAAAATAAAATTATTATATATATATAATATCATGTAGTGTTAGTTTTAGATTTTATTTTATTTGATGAAATTATAGTATCTTAGATTTAATTTATAAAGATAAATTAAATCTATTTCTATTGGCTATTTATTCAAATTAAGTAGGTTAAATTAAAATTGTTGGAAAAATTTAATTAAACCAAATTTATTTAATTAGCTTATAAAAACAATTTAATGTTAATTGATATAATATGGATTTTAAAATTAATTAAGTTTAATTTTGAAGATCTAATATAATCGTTATTAGTTATAAAAATGAAGGGGCGAGATAATCCTAGTACAGATTATAAAGAGTGAGCCGCAAGAAAAACCCTAGAGAGACATTAGAGGAGCTAGCACGATGATCATGATGGAGTCGAATTCATGTGGATACCGATAAAGGGAGCTGATATGAGGTGTTAGCTCCTTGAGAATGAAGTAGGCAAAAACGCAAAGGTACGATTCTAACTAGATTTAAACGCTGATTGATAGATCTGTAATTGGAATTGGTAAAATTTTACAATTATAAATTCTTCCGTTGTGCCTCCAAATCCCAACACTCAGGTCATGAAATTACATATGTAAACATGATTAACAATAGATGATATGTGCAAGTAAAAGGAACCTTAAGGAAAGCCTACAACTGGGCTCACCCTCTTGTAACTTCCCTGCGATCCTACTCGAATCTCACCTGAAAAATGTTAATGTAGCAAACATGAGATCCAACAACTTCTACAATCATTGGTCATTTAGAAATATCCATGCAAACCGTAATCTATAACATATAGTTCTAAGATCAAATTCAACTCACAACAATCAATATATATTATTCTTTACATAAAGCCTTTCACAAACAAGTTCTCAATTTATTTACCAAAAACCCTTTCCAAATAGGTTCCAAAATATTTGAAAATCATAATTTACTTTCGAAATATTGTTCACAACAAATTTCACAAAAACATGTCTCAACCCTATCATACAAATTTTTATCATATTCAAATTATAAATCACATATATAACATATCAAGCAAATGATTGATGCATAAACCATTCTTATTACCAACCTTATAACCTTTGACTGGAACCATAACTAACAAATGATTTATCCATTTGCTTGTATTGCACATGATTCAAAATCATGAAGTATCACCCAGCCAAAGTCCCTAGCTCATCATGATTCGACTATGGCTTCCCTCCTTTTTGATGAAACCAAGGAGGTGTCCTATCCGCTAAGCTCGACATATTAGATGGAATGGCTTGCCTATATTTATCCCCTGTTTTTAATTATACGGAGTTACATATTAGATCGGATTATATAATGCTTTTCATATTTATACAAAAACATAAGTGATAGCTAAAAAAACCGCTCAACTTAGCGCTCTTCACATGTCCTTTTGGTGCTCTTCATACTTCTTTTTCAAGCACTGTATCGGCAAGCACCTTCAAAGCTCAGTAACGGTTGGCACCCGTTTCAAGCCCTGTAGTGGCTGGCACACGCAAAGTCCAGTTACGGATTATACCCTTTTAAAGCCCTATACAGGTAGGCAACCTCAAAGCCTAATAATAGCTAGCATCCTTTTAAAGCCCTGTATCGGTAGGCAACTTCAAAGCCAAGTAATTCAATTTGTGGGGTCTCTATTCATGTGGTAAAGCCATATTTACCAGCTTAATTTATTAACAGGGTTACTTTTCACTTTAAATTATCAATCACTATTAGAGTTCTTTCTTTGTGTATTAATTCCTCTACTTAACTAATGAGCTCATACCATGTGATTACCTATTCCTAGTTCAAATATCGTGCTTCAAAAAAACATCTATGCACTATCAGATTATTTAATCAATCATTTCGAATATTAATTATACATAATGGATTAGCGTGTACTAATTGCTCAACTCTTCATCCGCAACTTTTTATTCCGGTACATCGTCCTGCACTCTTTTATTATGCTCACCTACCTAGATGGTTGTTTGGGGAAGGGTGAGATTTAGGGGAATTTCAGTAGTAAATAATACCAACAATGCATGTAAGATAAATGCTAGTCATGATATACTTGCCTTACGTAGGCTCATGTTAACATAATGACATATCTGCATGCTCAATGCTTCACATTTCTTACATATGGCCATAGCATCAATAAAAAACAAAGCTTCAATCATTCAACTATGTTACACATAGACAAGGAAAGCAATCATGCACATCAACACAAGTAAACATATCAATACATGCAAGTAGGGTAAGTTCACTACCTTTTATCTTTAAGTCCCCTTCTTGTACATTTTCTTCCAACCATTGCAGTTGTTTGGAAATTCTTCCATTCTTCTTCCTTGTCATCTTATGGCCTTAGGTACATAATCATCCATTAGAGCCATGATAAATGAATGTCCAATGTAGCTAGCTACATGGGCCTTCAACAACTTTGACGGCCTAATCCTAACCCTTGGAGTTCCTAGTTATTATATGTGTGCCATTAAGTCTTAAATTCACATATTACATAAAGCTGGCAGATTTTTCACTATAATTTGAAAATTCATAACTAATTTTACAAAACTCCAATTAGGATGGTTTAAAGCCCTATGTTGCCCTTATTAAGTCCACTTTAAAGAAAAATGATTACTCCTACAGCTCACTTGCAAAACATCAAAGATTTCATAATTACTCCCTACTATCACAGAACAGCTTCTAGAATCATTACCAAACTTTAAAAATATGTATCTTCCAATTTACTTGTCCAAATGATACATATAATATATCATTTTAAAGCTTATTTTGTTCACTTTAATTATTAAAAATTTTGTATCCATTGGATTTCATTTGTATATAAAAAACACATCACAATCATTTTGCCACAGAACCACTTCTAGATTCAATGCCCAATTTTCAAAAATCATAATTAATTCTAAAAAACTCTAAATTGATTGATTACAATAATTTTGTAAGCATATTTAAGTTTAATTTCAAGAGAAAATATCACTTTCTAGAAAATATAGTGACACAATTTTCAGAAATTTACCAAACCTTAACTGTTACGGAATTTATTCCAGAAATAGGGCCTAACTTTGAAAAATCATAACTTTAAATTCACTAGTCCAAAAATTATGTTCTACCAATCAAAATGAAATTCAATATGTCTACTTTCATACCAAAAAAATTCATAGCATTTGGACCAGGTTTGTCCACCTAAAAACATGACAAAACATTACTGCCTTCAGAAAACAAATTTTGGCAGCACCAAACTCTAATTTCCAAAATTTGGTACTTTCAACACAATCACCCAAAAATCACAACCACATGCTATTCCACATAGTTTTTCATGTAGAATACAATGGAGTTATTTAAAACATAAAAAAAACTCTTTTTTTTCAATTTTACTCAAAACCTAACATACCCCTTTTTTTTCTCAAAAATCAAGTTTTTCCATTTCACCTCAAAGTCATCATACCACAAAAAAAAACCTCTTCTAAGCCCATAAGCATCAACGAAAGAACATCAAACCCCAAATACTCTCCTTGACCGAAAATCAAGGCTCTACAAATATTCAACCAAATGGCACAAATCCTAGCTTAAAATGTTGCTCTTACTCACCTCTTGCTTCTTCTAAGCTTTGCTCTTTGGTTCTACAACTTTGGGTCTTTCAAGATGGCTCAAAATACCTCTTATCAAGAAATAAGAATCATAGGATTGAATCTTAGGATGAGGAGAATAATGTTTATAAAGATCATTTGAGCTAGAAATAAGTTTAAGTGTGAGAAAATCAAGCACCAAGTTCTTACCTTGCTCTTATTCTCCAGCTTCTCTCCTCTACCAATTTTTTCTTGATTTTGTGTCTATTTTTCTCTCTCTTTCTCCTTGGTTGCTGAAACCAGAAAGAGGATTGAAGGGTTGGGATTGCATCTAACTTTGCCTAGGCGTCACACTTAAGAAGCCTTAGTTCTTTGGTTAATTCTTAAGTTGAAAAGTGTTTTACTTCCACCTACTTTGTTACTGTAAGACATTTTCTCATTATTGATATTACTCAGAGTAGCAATTGCGTAGTACATTGGGCACATAGGAATAGTAAAAATACTAATATTATTGATACAATATGCTTGTTTATATATAGTAATTCCCTATAGGGGTGTACAAAATAATACAAACCTTAAAAATAATACAAGGTCTTTAAATAACCAACTGCTTCACTACTCGCACTAGTCCGAAACCTTCCGCTACCAAAAATTATAGTTTTGCCCTTTGAGCCACTGCCTGCTGCTGGAAATTTTATATATTTATGGAAAGGGTGAGATTCGGGGAATCTCAGTAATAACATACAATAATCAAACATATATGACGTGAAAATAAATATGTCAAGAACCATGTTATGTAAGATGATAGATTGTTGTGTGGACACTGTCTGAGGCCAAATGACTGTTTGCAACCCTTGCTTAACTCGGCACCCCTGTTGGGTCCCTAACTACAACTAGGCTAATATGTGTGTCCAAGACACTTGGATCATGTTACAGAAAATGGCATACTCAACACATATAGATAATCACATAGTCCATGAAGAAGGTGTTACTACCTGGAACGTGCCATTTCCAAGCCTGTAAATCGATCCAGCTCTGTCTTCGGCTCGGGCTATCGGTATATCCTAAAATTAAAAATTTAGGATACATGAGTTATTATTTATTCATAACTCATTCTAAACTCATTGTGTTGGTTATCTTGACTCAAAATTACAAAATTACCAAACTGCCCCTGGGGACCCGGTCTAAGTCCCTTTATACCTGGTCAAATTGTACTTTACCAAAAATTATGACGAAGGCTAGTCCTATACAATTTCATGTATAGAATCTATTTTTGACCTCATATTGGTCAAATTCAGGCCCCAATTACGAAATTACCCTTGGCAGCCCCTATCTTAGGGTTTTAAGGGTAGTTTGGTCACTTCACATTCTAGGGCTTTTCTCACTTCGCTGCTGCATGAACCCTACACAATTTTCCCTTATAAATTCAATGGAACCATCAAATTGATGAAATTCCAGATCCTTCCCTTGTTCTACATCTGGCCAAAACTTAGGGAAAGAAAAGGGAAAATGTGTTTTCTTTATTTCAATCTCTTAATCACCTTCCTTTCACCTCTAATCACATGTTTAATCACTTAAACACCTTTCCCACATGATTATTAGAAAATTGGGCAGTATAACCCCTTAGGGTTTGAGCTTACCAAATTTACAAAATCAAGGAAACAAAGCCAAATCCAAGAACAATATCCAAAACAACATCATATAACACAAGAAGATCAAGTTTATGAGATTACCTCTTGATTACACCACTTTCTCTCTCTAGAATGCCTCTTCCCTCTCTCTCTTCTCTCATGATTTAGCTTGCTAAACATGAATTTCAAGAAGAAGAAGAGGTTAGAGGAAATTCTAAGTAGTTGGCATAAGCACTTGATTTACATGCTTTTACCTTTGATTTTGGCTCTATGAATGCTAAGGCTCCTTCTTGTGCTCTTGAACTCTTGAAGCTCTTCTCTCAATCTTTTGAAATGATGCTAGCCAAAATGAAGATGAAGGGAAACAGAAGATGAGAGCTTAATTAAATATCCATCTTCCTTTACATATGCTTGCTTGTGATTGGTCCTTGTTTTTCTTTTCCTCTTCTTGCTTTAATATTACCATATATATATATATTACTCTTCCAATTCCATTTATTGATTGAAATTGCAAGTGAAATAAGGAGTTAACAACCTCTTGAAATATCCATTTCCTTTATGGAATAATATACTTTAGTAGGAGTATATCAACATGTGCCATATTTTTACTTGGCCAAAATTAATTCTCTTTTGAATAAATATCAACCAAGTAAATTAGCTCCCTTTTTTCCTTCATGATGACCAAAATATCTCCCAAATGTTGGAGAAAACAATGGCTTCTTGTTTCATCAGTCAAATGACCATTTACGCTTACATTTATTTCCATTTTCGCACTTGGTGAAAAATTGGGCAGAATTTTCCTCAAATTTTGAAAATTCATATCTAATTGTATAGATATCCAATTGGGGTGGTTCTAAAGGCTATGTGACCTTTATTAAGTCTAGTTGTAAGGGAAAATATATCCTTTAGCCAATTGGAATCTCAAAATTCACAAAATTATTATTTTTAGACGCTGACACTGAAAATCACCAGTTTTACTGGGCTAACTTCAAAAATACATAACGCCTTGTGTATAGCTCCAAATGCTTTATATGACCTATCAAATTAAAGCTTGATAAGTCTACTTTCATTCTGGAAAGTATCACAATTTTTGGACATCATTTTCCAAATGGAGTTTGGGTATTATAGTTACTCTAACCAAATGGAGTTTGGTTAGGCTAACAAGATCATTTCTCTCCCTTTTTGGATAGCCGAAAACAAAAATGAGACAGAGAGAAAGAGAGAAATGGTTTGTCCAATGGTCCATAGCTTTTTGTACAAAAGGAAGCCTATTGTTCATTAGTTACTTGGTTGAATTTTCGTATCTTCTATTTTTTCTTCTTCTCATAATTACTGTTACTTTTTTAAGAACAAATTCTAGCCCTTAATCTTGGGTTCCAATTTTAACCTCAAGATCCAATGACAAATGTCTCTTTTGCCATTGATCATTGCAACATTTACTAAGTTGCCATTATTTCTTTTATTTCATTTTAATTCTCTTCTTTCTTTCTTTCATACGCTATTCCCTCTTTTTTTGGATCCAAGTTAGGCTTTATATCAGTTTTTTCCTTTAGATAAAGAAATTGGGTATTTCCTTTAGCTCTTTAGAACCAAATTCCATATTTTGTTCTTCTAAATTAGTCCTTAAAAGACATTCTGTCTCTTAGACATTCTTGGGACTTTTGCAAATTGTAGCTTAGCAGTCATCTTGAGTTAGTCTTAATTTCAAGCTTCTAGTCCCAAAATTTGGGATATTACACACCCCTTTCAAGCCTTATATGGACAGGAATTCTCAAGGCCCAGTAACAATTGACACCTCTTTCAAGCCCTATATCGGGCAGGCACCCTCAAGGTCTTGTAATGGTTGGCACCCTTTTAAGCCCTATATAGGTAGGTATCCTCAAAGCTCAATAAGGGCTAGCATAATTCTTTAAAAGCCCTATAACGACAGGTACTAGCTAGTGCAAATCCACAATGGAAAGATCTCATGAATCCACAAACCAAATCTCAGATATACTGACCCCAAGAAAGCTAAACAAAGATCAATGATCCACTTGAACCCTTCAGCACAAAAGAATAAGGACTTGTAATGTTGGAAGATGCCACAAAGTTGATCAAGACTTGATAAGTTTGTTAGTTCAATGAAGAACCTAGAGAAAATCCACTCTCAATTCAAAGTGTTGAATGCAACTTTTTATTTCTCAAAGTCAAGTCTCTTACAAATAAAGGGATACAAAATATTTAAAGAGAAGTCTTCAAATCTAACCTAATGTGCATTAAATGCAACATAGAAAATTAAAACTAAAACTTAATACAATAAACTATGGAACCTAAAAGCCAGATCTACCAATTAATAATAATTTTTGCACAAATAAAGTAAACAAAATATAATAAGCAATTGAAGCAGAAAAAGTGATTATCTAGGCCTAAATGAGTCCTCCTATATGTAGTAGTTGGCCCAAGCTCTTTAATTTGAAGTCTCCAAGCCTAAAATACTTTCAGTGTAATATCCCAAAATTTGGGACTAGAGGCTTGAGATTAAGCCTGACTTAAGTAGACTGCTAAGCCCCGGTTTAACAAGTGTCCCAATAAGACAGTTATATTCTCTAAAAGTCCTTTACATGATGGCATTAAGGGGAATTAAATAGTAAATTAAAGAGCATATTAAGTGACAAAATAAGGCAATCAGATGTCACACACAACATAGTTAATTAAAACATAAAGTAGTGTTGCTATCAGTTAATTTCCCTATGTGGCATTTTTATTTATGTGACATTTTTCAATGAGCAAATGATATCCAAAAATTATGAAACTTTCCTGAATGAAATTATACTTATCAAGATTTAAGTTTCTAGCTCATATGAGTCATTTGGAGCTATACACAAAGAGTTATGTAGTTTTTAAGTTAGCCCAGTAAAACTGGTGATTTTCAGTGGCAGCGTCCAAATATAGAAATTGTGGGAAGTATGAGTTTCTAATTGGTCAAATTTTATATTTTTAATTAAAACTAGACTTAATAAGGGTCACATAGCCTTTGGAATCACCCTAATTGAATATCTATACAATTAAATATGAATTTTCAAAATTTGATGAAAATTCTGGACAGTTTTGCATTAAGTGCGAAAATGGGAACAAATGTATAAGCAAAATAGTCATTTGACCAATAAAGAAAAAATCCATTATTTTCCCCTTTAATTGCTGAAAAATTCATTCAAGAAGACAAATGAATTAGTATATGAATTCCAAATGCCAAGTTGAAGTGTTGAAATCAAGCAAAAAGATGAAGTTTGAAAAGTCAAAAATTGTAGGCTAATGTTTGAAGTGGTGGATTGGCTTATTCAAGAAGCCAATTTTGCTCTTCCAAAGGGCTACATACATGTCAAAATGGAGAGAGAAAAGGGAAATAATATACTTGGCTTATATTAATGCAAGAAGGGGGAAAAAGAAGAGCCAATCATAAGCAAGCACTTGTGAAAGCAAAAAGCAAGAAGAGAGAGATCATTAGATAAATCTAATATCACTCTTTTGGCTTCTTTTTGACTAGCTGAAACTAAAAGAGAGAGAGGAGATTTTAAAAAATTCAAAAAACACAAGAGGTGCTAGGATCTTCAAGAGCCAAAAACTCAAGGTAAGAGCATGTAAATTAAGTGCTTATGCCTTCTAAACTCCTTAGAACTTCCTTTAACCTCTGCTTCTTTTTGAAATCCATGGATAGCAAGCCAAATCAAGAGAGAAGAGAGATAGGGAAGAGGCATTTTTAGAGAGAGAAAGTGGTGAATCCAAGAGGTAATCTCATAAACTTGATCCTCTTGTGATATTTGTTGTTATTGTTGTTGTTGTTATTGGTTTTTGGTAGTTTTGTAAATTTGAAAAGATGAAACCCTAAGGGGAGGTGCTGCCCAAATTCACACTAATTATGATAAAAAGATCTTTAAGTGAATAAACATGTGATTATAGGTGAAAGGAAGGTGATTAATGGAATGGAATCAAGAAATTTCAATTTCCCAATTTCTTGTGATTTTTGTCCAGGTTGGCAGGTACCGCGTGGTGTCCTGCTAAGTCAGCATCCTCAATTATGTTAACCACGATGCATTTTGCTGACTCGACACCTTTAATTATATCAATGTTATGAGGTGACTTCTCATTGGTCCACCCAAAAGCTACTTTTTAAAAGTAACATGTTGACTCAGCCTTGTAATTATGGTGAAGTCACGTGGCAGCTTCTCATTAGTCCGTCAAAAAGCTACTTTTCAAAAGTTACTTTAATTGTTATCATTATAACTTTATGTCATCATTGCTTACTTTATTAATGCTACTTTAATAAATTTACTTTATCGACGTTTAACTAAGATTCTACTTGGGACTGCGACACGCATATCAAGGCCTGCCAAATGACACCAAAAATTAATCATTTTATTCTTTTGAATATAAATAAATATTCAAGAAATTTTGGTGTTTAAATTTTGGGATATTATAGTAATCTCATAAACTTGATCCTCTTGTGATATTTGTTGATATTGTTGTTGTTATTGGTTGTGGCTTGGTTTATGGTGGTTTTGTAAATTTATAAAGATGAAACCCTAAGGGGAGGTGCTGTCCAAATTCACACTAATCATGTTAAAAATGTATTTAAGTGATTAAACATGTGATTATACGTGAAAGGAAGATGATTAATAGAATGGAATCAAGAAACTTAAATTTTTCTAATTTCTTGTGATTTTTGTCCAGTAGCTATTTTCACTGTGTTTGTATTGGATTTTGGTATTTTTCAATGATTCCATTATGTTTAGAAGGGAAAATTGTGTAAGATTCATGTAGACTGCGAAGTGAGAAATGTAATACCTCACTTTTTCACCAATATTCCTTACATGTATATTTGTGATATTTAGTGGAATAAAATGGTGAATTGTAATATGTATGAATTTACAGAAAAATGGAAATCACCGGTTACATATAATTCAGCCAAATAAGGATACAAAGAGGTGATTAATACCCACTTAAAGGCCTATTATTGTAACCAAAATTTGAAAATTAAATGACATGAATGATAGCTTCATTTAAGTGTCAAAATGGGGTCAAACCAATAGAAATGATTTATTACAATAAATCATAAATGTAGGGGCAAACGGTAATTTTGCATAAAGTGGGAAATAATTATTTTTCCCTAATATTCCTAATAATTTTAGTTAAATGGGAATTAAAAAGAGAGAAATGACTACTTGATAATTAATAAGCCAATTTTGGTGATTTATTATCAAGAAAGGTCAAATAGTCAAAAGTCAAAGGTCTAAAAGTCAACCTATTGCAAGATGGCAATGGAATAGTGCAATATCAATATATACTCCTTATTTCTCATGCAAACTTGACTGATCAAGAGGAATATGAAGGGAAATGGAATAATTAAACAAGAATTGACATTTTGGACTAATGAAAGGCTTACATGTGTGCAAGCCATTTGACTAAACAATATATCACTAATCCATCCACCTCTTTAGCTCATTCCCGTGCAAACAGACCGAAAGAGTGAGAGTGAGAGTTGAGAATGTGAAAAGGAAGAAGAAGCTAGGGTTCTCTTGGATAAAAGGTAAATAAGTTGTTACCTTGTGTCTCAAGCTTCCTAATCCCTCCATAATCTCTCTTACTCATCTCTACTCCTTTGAATTCATAGTTTTCAAGCTGAATCAAGAGTGGTGGAGAGAGAGAAAGAAAAGTATAGAGAGAGAAAGTGTTGGAAATCAAGAAGTAATCTTCCAAACTTGTTCCTCTTGCTTGATTGATGCTATTAGAGTTGTTCTTGGCTTGGTTTTAGTTGTTTTGGTAAGAGATAGCTTATGAAACATGAGAGATCTTAATGTTCAAGTCTCTCCAAATCAAGTACAATGAAAGCTAGTAGTGTGAATATAAGTAGAAAGGAGGTGATTAGGCAAGAGAAAATGAGAAACCGACACAACTTTTCTAGGAATCCTATTGGATTGCCCTGTGTTGGACATGGTAAAGGAGAAGGAATTTGATAATTATGATGCTTCCATTGAATTTAAGAGGCAAAATTGTGTAGGGTCTATGTTGATGATAAAGTGAGAAAAGCCCTAGAATGTGAAATGACCAATTACCCCCTTCAAAGCCTCAAGTCAGGGCTGTCAAGGGCATTTTCGTTATTTGGGCCTAATTTTAACCAATTGGAAGTCAAAAATAGATTTTACATGCAAAATTGTATAGGATTAGTCCAGGTCATAAATTTGGTAAATTATAGTAAGACTAGGCCTCAAGGGGCATTTTGGTAATTTAGCACTATTAGGCTAAGTTAACCAATACTATGAATGTGAAATTATGCACGAATGAGTAAGGACTCATTTATGGTATATTCGAGATTTCAAGACTTGGTTGTGGTCTCAAACTCAAGGCTTGCCCGAGCTTGGAAAGTTGGGAAGGAATTGCTAGAGAAGAGCAATCAGGTAGTAACTTATCATTCATATGTTATGGTATGCATTGAATAATTTGTGTATTCATCAAGAATTGTTTGAAGTCTTTTGAATATGTAGGGTTGTTGCCCGGGGCCTATCTTTGCATGGGTGGATGCTTAAGCCAACATAACGACAATCGATGCACGAGCGGATCTGGGGGCCTATTGCATGGGTATCCCTCAGAGCCTTGTAGTATATCTAGTGCTACGATAGTTTATGAGTTTCATGTGATGCATAATTACTGTTGTGATGATTCTGATGAATGATGTTTGATTAGCATGCTTTGAAATGTTATAATTATATGATTGATATACATTGCTACTAAGATTCTTTGAATCTCACTCTTTTTCCAAAAACCCACTTTCAGTATAGGGAGAAAGCTCAAGGGGCAAGCGAAAGATAAATGTGGATGACTAAAGGTTGGAAGGATGAATACTTTAGTCATTTTGGTGTATTTGGTTCCATATGTGTTTTTGGGTTGTGTATGATGTATATAGCTATACCAACATGTTGAGAACATGAGTGGAATGTAATGTAAGAATGATAATTAGTTATGAGTTTATGCTTCCCATCGCTAATGAAATGCAATTAAGATAAATTCTCTCTGACTCTGATAAATGAATATAAAGAAACAGACTGGTGAGACTAAATGAGATAGTGAAAATGGTTTGTGAAAATTTTACTACCTACTCAAACCTAGGTTCAACTCCTGAGTTGAGGGTGGAAAATTTGCAAATATTTTAGAAAGTTGGGTAGCTGAGTTTGAATCCTAGTCTCCTGCATGATTTCACTACTCTTTTATGCTCATCCGAGGTTATAGGAAATAAGGTATCACAAGAAAAGCCCTAGAATGTGCAATGACTAAACTACCCTTAAAACCATAAGTTAGAGGCTGTCAAGGCTAATTTCATAATTTGGACTTAAATTTGACCAATCTGAGGTCAAAAATGGATTTTGCACTTAAAATTGTGTAGGATTAGCCTGGGTCATAATTTTTGTTGAGGTACAGTTGGAGGGGGTCAAAGGGGCATAGACCGGGTCCTTAGGGGCATTTTGGTAATTTATCTTTTTAAAGATAAGTTAACCAACATTATGAATTTGGAATAATACATAGATGAGGAATAAATCATTTATTGTATATTTGGGAATTTTAGGACCAAACAGTTCTGCCCAAGCTGGATCAAAGATAGTAAATCAAAGAAGGGTAATTAAGATAGTAAACTTACCCTACTTTCATACATTTGATATTTATGCTTGTATATTGATTTTCTTGACTATGTGAAGAATATTTGAATGCATGAAGCTCTGTTTCTATTTATACTGTGGCCATAGATATGTTGTATGAAACATTGACCATGCAAATATGTCATTATGTGAGCATGAGCCTATGTAAGGCAAGCATATCATGCACTAGCATTTTATCTTGCATGCATTATGGTACTGTTTCTTATTAGGATTCCTCTGAATCTCAACCTCCCCTAACCAACCATTTAGATAGGTGAACACCGAAAGGGTGCTAAGAACAGAGAAGAGGAATGCACGCAAAGGAATGATGCTGATTATCTGAAGACCTTTTTGGTTATTTCAAGGTCTGTAAACATTATGTATGTAACACCTTACTTTTATACCGTAAAAAATAGTTCAAATTGTGACCTGATGCCACATGAGAGACCAGAAACAGTTCTTAATACATTTGGGATCCCGACTTCACTACAAGGTTCAATCCTATAGTTAAGTGGGTTTTCGAAGAGTTTTTCAAAACATTTTTCTTGTGGTCTCATTTTCATTTTTCAAATTGGTTTAATTCACTCGAGTCTGTTTCCATTTGTTAATATCAGAGTTCTTACTGAAGTTCTTAGCGGATATTCAGATTAAATTTGCTGCTAAAGGGTCCCCCTGGTACCGTCATCCTGTTCTAGATAATCTACATTGATTACATACAACCTTCCAGGTTTACAGTTGGTGTACTTTTTCACCAAGAGTACTCAGTTTACAAAATATCATTCGGTCTATATACAAATCCAAAAGTAAGATAGCCAATAGAAAATAAACTCCACATCTTCATTTCTACCCATCCGTGGCTACCTTCTTCCCGTGAGAACTACTTGCCCATGTTGCAGGTTAGTTATTGGAAAAGGGTGAGATTCAAAAGAATCCCAGTAGTAACAAATAACACTCATATAAAATGCATATAGAGAAACATGTCATATTTACATACCAAATCCATTCAATATTCATTCAACATTCAGAGATATGAATATGCAACAACTAATTCTATTCAAGGACTTATTGTCCCTTTCTACAGCGCTGGGTATTCTATTGGGCCAAAGCCCTTCTCATCTGAATGCTTAATGGGCAATTATGCCTGATTCATGTTCACAATTCAAGTACGTATAAATGGAAATAACATGCATGAAGCATGATACATAGAATATGAGGGAGAAGTTACTACTGTTAGATATGATTAGTTTTGATGATGTCAAATATATATCAAATATTATGAGAGCAAAAGTTTGCATAATATATTATCTCTTACATTGACTAACTATTATATTTAATGTTATATATCTTATAGATTAAGTCAAAGAGATTGGAGAATGAAGAGTTTGAAGAATTAATGGGAATATCAAGATTCAAGCTTCTAAGAAGAAATACTGGATGTTTCTATGCTCATAAGGGAATTAAGAAGTACTGTAGCAGTACTGTTTGGCACTGTAGCATTATCACTATAGCAATATGAGTACTGTAGCAACTGGCACTGTTTGGCACTGTAGGATCGAGTGATTTGCTGAATCACTCGAGTGATTCTGAAAAAAAAACGCAATCACTCGAGTGATTCAGCAAATCACTCGAGTGGTGTTCAGCATTTCAGAGTCTGTTCTTCGTCCAGCTGAGCGAGGTCTGGTTATTTGATCATATCTCTCACAATACAACTCTAAATGAGACGAAACCAATTTCATATGAAACTAGACTTCCAATGCGTCATTTGGACACCAGAACCAACATCAAAGGAACTCATATGAGGGCGTTATCAGTGTTCGAAGTTGACCTTCATGTCAGCGTCACTTTCTGGAACAGTCTTGGTATTTTGGCTATAACTCTTAAACCACTGATCCTATTGAGCTGAAACCAGTTCCATATGAAATTAGACTTCAAGAGCTTTCCATTGATATATAATACAGAAATTTTGGAGTCATATTCGAAGAGTTATGGCATCTGGAAGTTGACCTCTGTTTACTGAAGATCTGGAAACGGATCACTCGAGTGATTTAGCAAATCACTCGAGTGATATGGCATTTCACTTCCAGTGATCGAAAAATCACTGCAAGAAAAATTCACTGTTTCAGATTTCACTTCCAGTGATCTCCAAATCACTCGAGTGATATCAACTTTGCCAAATCACTTCCAGTGATATCTCAGCTTTGCCAAATCACTTCCAAATCACCGGAAGAAAAATACACTGTTTTGAAAATCACTTCCAGTGAATCAAAAATCACTGCAAGAATATTTCATTGTTTGCCAAATCACTTCCAGTGATCTTGAATCACTCGAGTGATGTTTGAAAAGTTGCAAATCACTTCCAGTGGATTCAAAATCGCTGCAAGAAGAAATCACTATTTACAAAAACACTTCCAGTGATTCCAAATTCACTCGAGTGAAACATGGAAATTTCAAGATCACTTCCAGTGCAAGGCGAAATCACTTCAGGAATATTTGACTGTTTTGAAAATCACTTCCGGTGACATGAACTCCACTCAAGTGATTGTCCATTTCAACTGATCACCTCCAGCACCATTCTTGATCACTCCCAGTCAAATATCAGTTACCTCATATCACTTACAGTCAGTGATTACTCAATTCACTATTCATAGTTCCAGTGACAGTATATCAGTTTGAATTAGAATAACTTCCCGTGAAGATCAAATCACTTCCAGTGAACCAGAATGCACCTCCAGTAAAAGCCAGTATGCCTCAGTTCACTTTCTATAAGATAATATACAAGCGAGTGATTATGTTGATTTTGCAAATCACTTCCAGAGACATGACAAGATCAATTTATATGAAGTTTTATCAGTTTCACTTCTTGTCAGCATCTATGATCACTCAGTACACTCTTCACTGAATCAGAATCACTTCCAATGACAGTCACATCCAGAAATCAAGATTACTGCCGGTGAAATGCTTATACAGTCAAGAGTTAATTGTTTTATCAAAATCACCTCCAGTGAAATCAAGTTGACTTCCAATGATTCTTCCATTTTCTGAAATCACTTCCAGTGAAGTCTTTAATCACCTAAGTGATATTTTCTAATGGCTATTTCTCTAAGTGGATATACAGGTGTTATGCACTACCAATCACATGGCTTACACGGATCAATATTCAAACGACAACTATTCGTGGGCGGTAGCAAAATTCATAAGTAACGGAAGACAAATACTATTGCATCTATCAGACCAATGGGCAAACTGTAAGAAACGCTGAAGCATCTGTCAGAGCACCACGATCAATGGGCATAACCGTTAAACTTTCTGTCTGAGCACACGATCAGCTTACAACGGAAAATATTTGAATAGACACAACGGCTCTCACAGCTTCTGCTATATAAGCTCAATCTTTCGAAAATCAGATGAGAGAGACAACAGCGAACTAAGATACACACGAGCAAGATGAAACACGAGAACCCAACTACGCCAACATGCTGTTATCATAAGTCTTCACCTCACATACTCTCTACTCTTATCAGTTTACAATATCATGTACATTTGAGAGTGAATATTTGTATTGTACTTCAGTGAGCATTCATACACTCTATAAAAGAGCTTGTAAACACTTCATCTGTATTTCAGAAGTGTTCTCAAGGTAGAGGGACCTTGAGAGGATTGATCACCTTACTGGGGAAGTTGTAGAGCGAATTGTCAGTAAGACTTTCTGCTCGTAAGACTTACAAGGTGCAAGCAGTAGAGAACGTTGCTGCTCGTAAGACTTACAGTGGTGTAAGCAGGAGAGAACGTTGCTGCTCATAAGACTTGCACGAGTAAGCAGGAGAGAAAGGTCTTCGGATTGCTTTGCTCGACTTGCTGTAAGAAAGAGTAAACCTTATAGTGTATAAGGGGGAGTTACTCTTGTGAATTTGTAGAGGCTTTTCTTGTGCCCGGTTAAACAAGAAGATAGTGGATTAGAAATCTCAGGAGGAGCCTGGGGACTGGACGTAGGTCATCGTGGATTGGACCGAATCAGGATAAATCACAGTTTGCATACTCTCTTCCCTAAGCTTTTACATTTCCAGCATATATGATTTACATATCAGCTTATGTTTCTATACTTCCGCATGTATTGATTTGATAAGTTGCGAAAAGAATTTAAAAGATCATACTTTCTTATCACACACCCAATTCACCCCCCTCTTGGGTGTCAGCCAGTTCTAACAACTACCGTAGTCTTTCCAATGCTCTGCAATGTGTTACTAGTTCCTTGGTCATCCCAGGCAGATATCAAATCCTATATATATGGGAATTCATGAATTTGATGGGTTATTGTTTATTCCAATAATTTTGTATAAGGTAAACTAAACTATCCTTGACTCATTCCTATGTTTATCCTTGGTTTTAACTTGTTGGTTACAATTTGAGTCATTTAAGTAGCCCTTATAAGCTTAAATAAATGCCTATAGGGTTGGAAAAGGCCATACCAATAATCACCTCTTGGAAAGTATGAAATATGGGAAATTTTGGGTTTTGGCCGCAGCCAAAAACAGGTCAGAAATATTTTGGCCGTAGCCAAAAATCCCCTGATTCTTAACCAAACTTCAAAAATTTATAAGTAATTCTAGAAAAATCGAAATGAGGTGGTTCAAGTTCTACATAACCCTCATTAAGGCTACTTTCAAGGAAAAATACAGCCATTAGCTATTTGTGCACCAATTAATACATAATTTCCCCTATATACTCACTGTACCAGAAAGTTCCAGTTTTACATAACCTAAATTTAAAAATATAGAACTCTCAGTACACAAGTCTAATTGAACATTATGACCTATAAAATTAAAGCTTGACAAGTCTACTTTTAGACTGGAAATTTTCATAAAATTTGGACATCATTTGTCTAATGAAATATCCATTGCAACAAAATTGTTTCCAGAAGGTACATTACACAACATTGATTCCTTACTTTCAAAAATCCCAATTCATATACAAGTATCCAAAACTCATGAGCACTTGTATACCTACACAATTTTTCCTTCTAACGCCAATGGAAATATCAAAATTACCAAATTCCAATTCCTTCACCACATCAAGAATAGGGCAGAATTTAAGATTCTGAGATGATGTTTGTTGTTTTCTCGTTTTCTCTTACTTAATCACTTCCTTACTACTTCTAATCAAATGATTAGCTATTTAAACACTCATTAGACATTATTTAGGGGGAATTTTGGCAGATTTTACCCTAGGGTTTCATGAGCCACAATTTAAAAAAAACCAAGAGAAACAAGCCAATATCCACCACCACCAACAACAACAACCTTCACCAAGCCAATAGAATCAAGTTTTGAAGTTTACCTCTTGATTCTTTCCCTTTCTCTCTCCTGGACGTTTTTGAACTCTCTCTCTCTATACTCTTTATTGAGTTTTCTAATCATGGTTTTTATGGAGGAGAAGAGGTTAGTAGAGGTTTCTACATGATTTGGAAGCATAAATTTCAAGTATACATGCTCCTTACCTTGAATTTTGGAAGACCCTAGCTCTTGGTGTTCTTCATGTTTTTCTTTGTTCTCAAGCTCTCTCTCTCTCTCTCTCTCTTATGCAGATGATGATCGTGAATGAGGATGAGAAGATGAAGAATAGAGACTTAATGAATTAAAGCATCTTCCTTTTACTTTACAAGTGTCCAAGCCTTATTGGTCCATCTATTGCCTCCTTCTCTTTTCTTTTTCTTGATTAATATGGACCACTTATCCCATTCTCTATTTCCTTCTCTTCTCTACCAAAAATAGTGAGATATGAGGGGGAAAATATTGACCTTATTTTATCTTATAGTTGCATCTACTAATTGGTCAAACTTAGTCATATGGTTTTGACTTTTTGCCTCTTTGACTTTCCTTGATAATAATACACCAAATAGGCTTATCAATTATCAAGTGGCTATTTTTCTCTTTCTAATTCCCATTTGACTGAAATTACTGGGAAGATTAATGGAAACATAATTGCTTCTTGTTTGTTGGCAAAATTACTATTTTGCCCTTACATTTAGTGATTCATTGAAATAAATCATTGTACAATTTCTTAGGATAATTCTTTCATTAATTTCACTATCTATTTATACACATAGCCCTTGAGTATATTTTGGGATATTACAATGTACACCTCTTGGGGGACTTTTATTATAATAAAGCAATATTGTATCAATATTATCTGTATATTCATGTTATTCATATGTGCCCACTGAACTACACATTGCTACTCTAGTTAATATCAATAATAAGAGATATGTAAGGTGGGGTCTTACATTCAGCTTCTCCATGTTTAGCTCAATTGACATTAGTGACGTCATTAAAGTCTTTATCTAGCTTTGTTGATCTAATTTCCATTTGCTTTGGAAAAGTCTCTTGAACTATCTCAATCATTTAGCTTGTGCTCTTATGATTAGTTCAGCTATAATTTGAAAAGGCTTACTTGAAGTTGAACAGTTATCAATTGAATTTGAAGTGGCAGCTTGCTGATTGTGGATCCAATCAAGCACCCTCAAAGCTTTGTAACAGCTGGCGTAATTCTTTTAAAGCCCTGTATCGACTAACACTCTCAAATCCTAATAATAGATGACATAATTCTTTTAAAGCAATGTAACTACAATACTATTCTTTAAAAGCCCTTTATCAGCAGGAACCCTCAAAGCCTAGTAACGGTAGGAACATTTATTTTAAAACTATGTAACAACAAGCAATATTCTTTCAAAGCCATGTATCAGTAGTCACCCTCATTGCTCGGTAATGACTAGTATAAGTATTTTAAAGCCCTATAACTGCAGGCACTATCCTTTCAAAGCCTTATATTGGCAGACACCCTCAAAGCCCATTAATGACTAACACAATTGTTCTAAAGCTCTGTATCAGAAAGCACTATTCTCTGACAACCTTGTCTTAGTAGGAACTACTCCATTTTTAGCCTAGTACTGACTTGGCACTTTTCTTTTACACTCTACTAATATAGGTACTTTACTTCCATGCTAGGTGGTCATGTAGCTCCATTAGCCTCCTTTTCCTCTATAAACTAAGTAAAGAGGGCATGGACACTGTATTTTATCCAAATCCTCTTTGGTTTAATAGGGGTACCTTATTCTTTTTACCATACAAAACACATATTCTTAACTTTACTTGCTTTATAGACAAGAAACTTACTTCTTTAAGCTACGCAATAAGTAAATAGGGGCAACTGTGAATTTCCTATTTTGTATGGGCCAACCCAAAAAAGTTAAAAATAAAAATTTTTATCATTGATACTCACACTGTTAATTTGGAAAATTTTCCTTTTAGATAAAAACAAATGTCATTTGTGTTTATTGGCCTGTTATTGAAATTTGAAAATTCAAAGGCACATAATTTAAAGCCCAAGACTCCAAAAGTGTACGGATCGTATCAAGTAATAAAGTGATGAGAAAAGTATCATTTCCATAAGGACTTGGTACTAACAATTCATTTGAGCAATGATTTTACACTTTCGCTTATTTGGAGTCAACACAATTTGACATAAAGATATGAATAAAGGATACCTAGAAAAGAAAGAAAAGTAGATCTAACTACAATTGAGGTTATGGATGATTCTATATCTTAATTGGTGACTTGGATTATTATAGCTTTGATTACTTTTTAGTGTCTAATTTCTCATTTTTATCCTGCAAAATAATATCTCCTACAAAATAAAGTAGGATATAAGTAAATTTTATATCAAAATTCATTTTTATCCTATAATTAGTTAAAGGATAAGAAAATATATCAAATATAATTAAATAGGAATAAAATGTTAATAAATTCAACTAATATATCATAAAACATATACCTACTTAATTACAAAATATATACTTATCAAACTCTCTCACACTTAAGCATTTGCTTGTTCTCAAGCAAAAGAAAGAATATTTCATTATTCGAAGAAGAAGAACATTAATTATGAAATTCCTAAGCTGAGAGTAACACACCACCACCCTTAGATCATGCTATTAAATCTTATTAAATTTAATGTTTTATAAGAAGGGTCACTAAACCAATAGCCTTAAGCAATAGAAAAATCCATTAACTTATCATTGATGAAAGGACCAACAAGTAATAAGTGATACAATAATATTTGTAAAGGAATATCAAGTTACTTAAATTCTCCAAAAAACCTCAAATGCCCCACTTAACCAAGCTTTGCATTGAATTTAACAAGGACCCTTTAGTAGAAAATTGATTCATTTTTTCTTTCTTCTTCTTTTATTTTCTTTTTTTTTTATCTTAAGATGTTGTAAATTCCCTTTTGACACGACCATGCACATGGTTGATACAACATCTTTGACTTCTATAACCAAGTCATATCCCTCTTTGATTTTACCATTTTACGCGAGCGCCAACATTAGTGATGAAGTTCCCTTGATTACTAAGCTACCTCAAGAGAGGTCATTGGAGTTATGTCTCTTATTCTATTTTTTTCTTATTTTTTTCACCTGAGTTATTTTGTAATATCCTAAATTTTATTCACCAAAAATACCTTGTATATTTAATTATATTCAATGGAATAAAATAGTGAATTTTGGTGTACTTGAAGTAGCCAAAATGTTGGAAATAGTGATTAAGTATAATTTCAGCCAAGTAAGACATAAAGCACAATTTTTGTCTTGACAAAGGCCTAACATTGAAGCCTTGAAGGGAATAGTTTTTAACCCAGTATAAATTGAAAAATTCAGCCAAAATAAAGGGGAAGAACGAATATGGTAATTAGTGCAAAAACTCAAGAAAATGTAAGGGTAAATAGTTATTTGACTAAATAAAATAAAAAGCCAATATTATCCCTCAAATATTGAAGATATTTGGCCAAGAAGGAAAAGAAAGAGGGGAAGATGTGATTGGGATATATATATGGACATGTGGAAGCCTAATATGCCATATGGAAAAAGAAATTGTAGGAAATTGCCAAGTGTACCATTTTGGAAATAAAATAGTATTAAAAATTAAAGAGGTGGAAGAGGTTTTTTAATGATATATTTTAACCCTCTTTGGACACATTTTTTGCCAAACAACAAGAAGAGAAGAGACAGAGAGAGAGAGCCAAGTAAAACAAAGAACAAGAAGGAAGCAAGAAGGACCAAGAAGTAAAACAAGGTAAGATTGGTAGCAAAATTTGTATGTTCTTGTCTTTAAATGCTTGGAAACTCTCCTAATCTTCATATCCTTCTTAAAAACATGTATAGTAAGAAGAAAATTAAGGGAAAATAGGTGGAGGTGTGCATGGCTAGAGTGAGAAATCAAGAGGAATCAAGGTGAACTTGAAACACTTGTTCTATCTTGAAGTATTATGATTGTTATTGGTGGTTTTGCTTGGATGTTAGCTTATTTTGTTTTGGATTTGGGATTTAGGATGCTTGAACCCTAAGGGGAGATGTTTCACAAACTTTGGTTAATTATGTGCCAATGGTGTTTAAGTGGTTAAATAAGTGATTAGAAGTGGAAAGAAGATGTTTAGTTGGTTGGAAATTGAAAAACTTCATTTTCCCTAAAAATACCAAACTTTTGGCTAGACCTAGTTCAAAGGATTTGGTTTGGAATTTGATGGATTTGATGATTCCATTGTGTTTAGAATAAAAAATTGTGTAGGAAACATGTGAATTGTGGAGTGTGAAGGCTTTAGGGTGTGAAATGACAATTTTGCCCGTAAAACCTTAATATGTGGCTGTCAAGGGTAAAAATGGAAATGCAGTGTGATTTTGCCAAAAATGAGGTCAAAAGTGGATTTCACACATGAAATTGTGTAGAAATATCCTTGGTCATAATTTTTGAAAAAGTACAATTATACCAGGTATAAAAGGTATTAGACTGGATTTTTTAGGGGTATTTTGGTAATTATGCATTGTTAGACAAAGATAGCCAACTTATGAGTCTTAGAATAACGTATAAATGAGTAATAAATCATTTCTTATCAATTTGGAAATTTTAGAATTTGATAGTTGATGAGCCGGACCAGAAGTTAAGGACTGATATTAGCTAGGCAAGGAAAGGAGTTAAGGTAGTAACTCTATCTCTCACATACTATGCAATTGTTTATATGCATTGATTTTCAAGTGCTGTGATGTGAATGTATATGGAGTAATTCCTAGAATTGTGGTGTGGGAAAAGCACAAGTGCTGCCCTGTGGGAAAACACAGGTACCACTAGGCCAGTTTAGACCCAGTCTACGTAGGCTAATGTGACAAGAACAAATAGAAATTCATATGCTCCAGAATATGATTGACAAGTATGGACAGACAGCTAACTGTTCCAGAATGTTATTGAGACATGTACGGATAGACAGCCATTTGCTCCGGAATATGATTGAGTCAAGTACGAATAGGTTGGTGCCTACTTCAGAATATCGTTGTGATCACTTAATGGCGAGTAGGGACAAAATCGTCATTTGATCCTAAATATTCTTTGACAGACATATACACAACATTACTATTTGCTACATTATATGTTGCATTGCATGCTTATCTTTCACATTTTATATGATTGATTGCATGTTACTACTGAGGTTCGATTGAATCTCACCCTTTTCAGTAAATAAAATTTATTCAACAAAAGGTAGTGGCTCTAAAGGCAAGGAGGTGGAAACCGACAACTGGGAGTTCTAGTTTTGATGAAGAATTTTGTGTTGGTTATCTTTATTCTTTTATGTATTTTTGGGTTTTGTAATTTACTATGTATAAACCCTGTCGGGATATCCTATAATGTAATCAAGAATTTTATATCAGTATGTTTATGCTATGTCTGGATACCCCCTAAACTATGCATTGGTACGCTGCTAAATGTTGAATTACTGAGTGGTTTGACATTTTTGGTATCAGAGCATGCGATTCTGGCAATAGTAGAATTGTGTATTGATATGATCTTGATTATGTTGTAACAAGAATCATGAGTGGAAGGCGACGTCAGAGGAGTAAATCCCCACAGTCTATAAACCAGCCTTAAGAGGACTAGCAGACGTCTGAGGAACAGTGTGCGGCTAAGACCAGTCTATGGACCATAACCCAAACCAGAGCTAACAGTCAGTTCTTCTGTTGGTGATACTGAGCAACCACTGTTAGACGGATTGGAGTCAGATCTATACAGCTTCACTAGTTCCAAGGTGGAACCTGTGCACGTGAGGTATGACTTGCACCCAGATCAGTAGCTATGAGGGTATGTCAAGAACCTATATATGCGGGCCCTCTATGTTCATGACTCCTTAATGGCTCCGTACGCACAATTTTTGCACGATATAGACACACTGTACTGGGACCAGGGATTTCTCAGGATAGAGTTTCCAGACGATGACTGGATCCGTACAATACTATACTTTTTCCTAGATACAATGTTTGGGTCACAAAAGAAGAATGACATTATAGAGTAGGGCTTGAGGGATAGTTTTACAGGGTTTGGAGATCACATGACAAACTATGTTCTACGATACATGTACTTGAATTGATATGTGGCACATATATAGTTTTTAGTAGTCTGAAGATGGCTGACATGACTATATAGGACGAGGGAAGTCATGGGGTGCCAATGATTGAAAATGGTTGGAGCTAGTACCAGCATTTTTTCACTAATACAGTAGGGTTAATTGTGCTCAACCTAAGGAAATGGAAGGATAGTTGACCTCGGGAAGTTTTTTGAAAAGTGTTATGTAATAGAAACATGTTGTACAATATTTCATGTAATATCCCAAATTTAATCACCTAAAATTCTATGTATATTTATTTATACTCAATGGAATAAAATGATGAATTTTGGTACACTTGAAGTAGCTAAAATAGTGAAAATAAAAATTATATGAACTTTTTGGCCAAGAAAGACTTAAAGCCTAATTTTTATTTTTTTAAAAGCCTAATAATGTGGACTAAAATTTAGTATGAAAGAGCACAATTTTTAGTCTCAAAATATTACCAAAATTCGGCCTAGTTGAAGAAAGAAGAAGAAATTAGCAATTGTTACAAAATTCAAGAAGATGTAAGGGCAAAATGGTCATTTTGTCTAAATAAAATAAATTCAGAAATTTTCCTCAATAATTAAGAAAAAGGTCGGTTAAGAGGAAGAGGCAAGAAGAAGAAATAATTCTCTAGACAATTTGACAAATGGAAGCAAAAGAAGAGGCGTGTGAAAAAAATAATAAAGTAAAAATCAAATGTAAAAATTACAATAAAAAAATAAAAAATTAAGTAGGTGATAGGGAGCTCTAGAGAACTTCATAAAGCCCTCTTGAAGGGAATTAATTTGGCCAAAATGAGAAAAAAAAAGGGAGAGAAAGAGTTAGAGAAACAAGAACAAGAAGAGGAGCATACGGATGTAAGAAAAAAAAAGGTAAGTTTGATTGCAATTTTCACTTGTTCTTATCTTCTAATTCATGGAAACACCCTCTTAATCTCTATGCCATCCTAAATCAGCCATATAGCAAGCAAAAAATCAAGAGGAAAAAGAGAAGAGAGGATGGTTTAGAGGAAAAAGAGAAGAGAAACAAAGGTAAGCCATGAAACCTTGATTTTCTTGTTGGAATTAAAGTTGTGATTGTTGTTTGGTTGGATTTTATGGTTTGGGATGTTCAAACCCTACGGGGAGATGCTACCCAAATTAACATTAATCATGTTCAAATGGTGTTTAAGGAGTCAAACATGAGATTATAAGTTAAAAGAAGGTGATTAACTAAGTGAAATCATGAAACTTTAATATTTTCCAAAAATTCCAGATTTTCAGTCAGACCTGGAACAGGGAGTTTGAGTTGGAATTTTGTGTTTTTGATGGTTCCATGGTGTTTAGAATGAAAAATTTTGTTGGGAATATGTGGATTTTGAAAGTGTGAAGGTCTTAAGGTGTGAAATGACAACTTTACCCTTAAAACCCTAAATTGGTGGCTGTCAAAAGGGTAATCTTGTTATCCAAACTGAGGTCAAAATGGATTCTACATGCAAAATTTTGTAGGATTAGCTCGGGGTCATAATTTTTAAAAAAGTACAAATATACCAAGTATAAAAGGAATTAGACTACTTCCACTTGTTGAACAAATTTTTAATTTATGGAAAGGGATGAGATTCATATGAATCTCAATAGTAACAAAATATCAATAATATAAAATGTGAAATAAAAATATGCAATGCATCATTTATCATGATGCAACAATCAAAATGCCAACACATGTCTTAACAATGTTCAGGAAGCAGACAATGATTTTGTCAAGATCAAAATGATCGCCCGTTCCTGATCTGCATAAAATATAACTCGTATATAGGAATTCACCACATAATTCACCTATGTAATGTGATCACATCACTCCATAGGCTATACAGCACACAGGTAAGCACAGCCCAGATATACAGCACACAGGTAAATATAGCTCCCAACCACCAAATAACTCAACTATATTGTAACTACACAACATGTGACTACATCCCATGGGTAACAATACCACATAGGCCCATCTGCCACACATACAACACATTGTACAGACCATGACAAAACAATGCATATTAACATTCATATAGAATATGAGAGATAAAGTTACTACCTGGACTCCTTTCTAAAGGCTAGCTATTATCAATCCTTTAACTTTCCGTCCGTCTCGGGCAATTATTAAATCCTAAAATTCCTAACGTAATTGAAAATGAGTTATTACTCATTCATACTTCATTCTAGAATTTATAAGTTAGTTATCTTAGCCCATAATCACATATTCCCTTCTAAACATCATGGAACGATTAGATTTATGAAATTCCAGCTCTTACCCCTGATTTTGAATCTGGCCGAAACATGGAAAGTTTTTGGAAAAATTGGATTTTTTTGCTTGATTTCATCTCTAAAACAATTCATTCCTTCTTGATTTCATAGATTTAACCACTTATTTACCAATTGAACATAATCAATGGAAATTTGGGTAGCATCTTCCCTTAGAAATTAGACATTCCAAATTTACAAAGATTGCTAGAAACAACAAATAATCAGCCAGAGATTCACTACAACTCAGTTTTCATTAAGAATACCAATGTTCCAACAACATACCTTGCCTTTCCTTCTTCTTCCTCACTTGGCCGAAACTCTTCCCTTCTTTCCTTTGAGTTTTTTCTTGTTGGATGACTAATCCAAAAGAATAGAGAGGTTAATAAAAGGTTTCCTAAACTAGAACATAAGATTAAGCAGAGTTTTCTACATACCTACCTTGTGCTTGAACCTTGGACCGTAGTTCTTCTTCCTCCTCCTCTTTTCTCTCTAGCTCTCTTCCTCTTCTTCCTTTTCTTTCTTTTTGGCTGAAATGGCCTCTCCTTTTATAGAAAAATATGGATTTCTCTAGACATGCCAAGGTGTCCTCTTATATTATTTTTTTATTATATTTAGTCATATGTTATATTACATATTCATATTTTAGTTTTTGATATTTAATCCAAGCATATTCCACCCTCTCATCTCTTAATCTCAACCACCCATTTCATCTCTAAATATAAAATTACTAAATTTATTTATGTTGCCAAAATGACCATTTTGCCCTTGCATTTTTTGCATATGCAGAAAAATTGGCAGATTTTTTGTCAAATTTGAAAATTCATATATAATTGTATAGACATCCAATCAGGATGATTCTAAAGGATATGTGAATCTTATTAAGTCTAGTTTTAGGAAAAAAATATAAAATTTGGCCAATTGTAAGCTTATTATTTCCAGAATTTCCATTTTTAGACGCTGCCATAGAAAATTTGCAGTTTCACTGGCGTAAATTCAAAAATTAATATCTCTTTGTGTACAACTCCAAAAATTCCATATGACCTATCAAATTAAATATTATTATATCTAATTTCATTCTAGAAAGTTTTATAATTTTTGGACATCATTTTACTATTTAAAAATATCACACAACATGACTGCCTCTCTAAAAACATGCTAGCAGCAATACTAACTTGTGTACCAAAGAACTATGTTGTGTCTGTAACCTCTAATTGCCTTGTTTTATCACTTAATGTGCTCTTTAATTCATCATTTTATCCCTTTAACACCACTATGGTATAAAGGAATTTTGGTGGCTGAAATTCAAGATATTATAATAAGCATTGTACCATGAGGCCAAGTGGACCTAGTTGAGTGGCATGGCAAGTATGGACAGGTTGATGCCTGCTCCAAAACTATGATGTGATCATAATGTGATAAGATGTGTACAAGTAAGGATCAGGTGATCATTTTGATTCGAACAAATCATCACTTTGATCTTGAACATTGTCAGACATGTGCACGGCATTATTAACTGCTGCATCATATATACTGCATTGCATGTTTACCTTTCATATTTTATATGATTGATTATTTGTTACTGTTGAGATTCACTTGAATGTCATCCCTTTCCATAAATAAAATCTATACAGCAAAGCAGAGCAGCATACAAGGTAAAGTAGTGGACCATAGAAATTGATGGGACTGGCTTTTGAAGAAACTTCTATATTGGTTACCTTGTAGCTTTTATGTATATTTTGGGTTATGTATTATGTTATGTACAAATCCTGTAATATAATCAAAATTTTATATCAGTATGTTTATGCTATTTTTGTATTACCACTTAACTGTGTGTATTGATACTTCATTAAATGTCTAAATTTTGTGAGTTTGACATTTTTGGTATCAGAGCTAGTTATTAAGATGGTTGTAATTCGTCATCATGATCAGGGGTTCTCATAGTATGATCTTTGGTGAAGTACTGGCTCTTACCTCAACATGTCGTAAGGGCTAGCCACCATATTGTTGTTACCGTCGTGAAGCGGACCTAAAACTAGCGGTTGAGGTACCTTTTGTTGCCATGGCGTATAGGTGCTACGGAGACATTGTTGGTATCATAGCATGCAGTTATGGCAATAACAAAATGGTATATTGATATGATATTGATTATGTTGTAATAGGAACCATGAGCGAAGAACAACATCATAGGAATAGATGACCGTTGTCGGTAAATTGGCCCTCAGACAGACAATGTGCCAATTCACAACAAGGTAGGCGAGGCCCTAGGACACTGCAACCTGCGAGAAAGCGTGTACCGCCGAGATGAGCTAATAGACCCCAGCTTAGGCCTAAGTTGACGACAAATTCTTTAGTAGGAGACTCGGAATAGCTATTAACTAATTGGATTGAGTCGGATCCATATAAGGTGACAAGCTCCAAGATAGACTCCATACATATAAGGCATGATTTACGACTAGATGATCAATTATGGGGTTACATCTACAATATATTTAGGTGGGCTCTTCGTATCTGGGAAACTCTAATAGCTCAGTACAAGCAACTGTTGCACAATGTAGATACTTAATATTGGGATAAAAGGTTCCTTGGTATGGAATTCACCGACGACTATTGGATCTAGACCACATTGTATTTCTTTTTAGATACAACATTATGGATCTGAAATGCCAATGACATTATGGAGCTGGGACCGAGGGATAGTTTTCTAGAGTTTAGAGCTTATATGAAGGATTTTGTACTGCTACATATGTATCCAGACTAGGATTGATATATGACCTGTACATAGGTTTTGGTCCACCGAAGATGGCTGACATGACTAGTTAGGACATGGACAGTCATCAGGTACCGATACCTGAAGACGAGTAGAGCTGATATCAGTGTTTTGTGTTGGTATAGTAAAAGTTAAGTGTGCTCATCTTAGGGAAATGGAAAGATGGGTGACCCCTGAGAAGTTTTTAGAAAGAATGTTAATTTGTGTAATAAAACATGTTGTACAAAGACTTGTATGATGAGTAATGTTAAAATCTTCCCTAAATTGCTATGAATGTTGGTTGTGTATCATGTTTGGATTATTTGTGAATCTAAACTTTATAAAATGATGAAAATTCCCTTTATAAGTATATAGTGAATTAATCTCTTCCTTATTTCAATATAGTGGGTCATAAAGATGGTAAGACGTGGAGGAAGAGGAGTAGGTCAGGGTCAAGAGGCATGGCCTGACCTAATGGAGCAAATATTGGGCATGCTTACGGAATAGAGAACTATGATTCATGACTTGAGGGATGAGTTAAGAGAAGTGCAATAAAAGTAAGAATTAAATAGGGAAATAATTAATAACCCTATAGGACTAGCAAATGAACCTGCCCAGCCTATAAATCATGTTCCAAAATAATTTCCGAACATACATGTCATTGAAGTTGAAAGCTTATAGTCCTGGGTGACAAAGTTCAATCAGCAGGGACCACCAGCCTTTTGAGGAAGGTTTGACCCTCAAGCAGCAGAAGATTAGCTGTCACGCCTAGAGAAAATTTTCTGGATTTTAGAATGTCTAAATGATGTGAAAGCACTATTGGTAATTTACCAACTAGAGGGCAATGTTAAACAATGGTGGAAAAACACAAAAATGCTTATGCAAGCTCGGAACATCCCTCTTACCTAGGAATACTTTCAAGAACAATTTAATGAGAAATATTTTCCCCGGTCAGTTCGGATTGCTAAGTAAAATGAGTTCTTGATAATCCAGTAAGAAGAGAAAGAAAGCTTTGACGAATATCTCGCTCAATACATTCATTTATCTCGATATGCTTCCTATATGAGATTCTGAGATGGTGAAGAGTGGAGTTCGGATATACTGATCTGAGGGTTGAGACCTGAGTTGAAATAAAAATTGATTTTAAAGCAATTTACTGAGTTTAATAAGGCAATAAATGAGTATCGAATTACTGAAAGCAACTTTTTGAGCCTCTACACTAGTAGAAATCCTAAAAGCAAAGGAACATCGAGTAGTGGGAACTCTTACCAAAAGTGCAATAATCTAAGAGGATCATTCTGAGGAAATGAAAAGAGGTCATATCAGCCTAAAAATCGCAGTAACCAAAAACCCTCCGGGAATAGAACATGTTGGCGTTATGGCAGGCCCCATCATCCCAGCAGGCCTTGCAGGATAATTTGCAATAGATATCAACAACTGGGGCATATTGTTAATTATCTATAGCAGCAGTAAAGAATAGAATAGCCAAGGGAGAGAACTCAAGGTAGAGTCTTTACCATGACGCATGAAGAAGCCAGAAGATCTTCCTAGTTAATTCAATGTATGATTCTGCTTAATGGTAACTTTATCCAAGCATTGTATGATTCAGGTGCTAGTCAGTCATTTATTGCATATGATTGTGTGAATCGGCTGAGCTTGAGAGTGCATCGATTACCATATGATTTAGTAGTGTCAACACCCACGGGTGCTCGATCTATTACTAGTTAAGTTATTTAAATTGCATTATAAATGATGAGGGATATAAGTGGATGGTAGATTTGATTTGTCTGTCATTGCATAAACTAGAAGTAATTCTCAGTATTGATTGGTTAATGACTAATAATGTTCGATTGGATTATGAAAACAAACAAGTTGTCTACCCTAATCTACAACCATGTACCAATTCAGAAGTCAACCTTAATTTTCTTTCAGTAGCTGAGGCTTAAAAAATATTTGCATAAAGGTTGTCAAGGGTATATAGTGATCTTTTCTGTGCAATCAGAAACTAGGTTAGTACTTGAAAATATTCCTATGGTGAATGAGTTTTCTGAGGTATTTCCAAAAGATATCAGTGGATTACCTCCGGAAAGGGAAGTGGAATTTACAATTGAGACTAAGCCTGGAGTAGAACCAATATCTAAGGCCCCATACAGAATGTCTCCAAACGAGATGGAAGAGATGAAAAGGAATATCAAGAAATTATAGGAGAAAGGATTTATTAGACCTAGTGTCTCGCCATAGGGAGCTCCAACACTTTTTATCAAGCAGAAAAGTGGAAGCATGCGCTTGTGTATTGATTACAGGGAGCTAAACAAAGTAACCGTAAAGAACAAGTAGCCACTTTCCAAAATTGAGGAATTGCTCGATCAGTTGTCTGGTTCATGTATATTTTTGAAAATTGATTTATAGTTAGGGTATCATTAGCTACATGTATAAGATGTACCAAAGACCTTGTTTAGAACCAGATATGGGCATTACAAATTCCTAATTATGCCATTTGGGCTGACTAATGCACCTGCAGTATTCATAGACTACCTAAATTAGATTTTCCATCCATATTTGGACTAATTTGTGGTAATCATTATTGATGATATACTTGTGTATTCACGGAGTAAAGCCGAGCATGATGAGCATTTGAGAACGTGTTAGCTATACTGAGAGACAAGAAACTCTATGCCAAGGTAAGCAAGTGTGAGTTTTAGCTTTCAGAAGTAAAATTCCTAGGCCATATTGTGACACCTTACATTTATACTCATTTAATGAGTTTTATGCAGTGAACTCGAACCACTAAGCATTATTCTTTATAACAATTTTACAAATCACAACCTCAAAATAGGATTCGAACCTGTAGTGGAGTGGGATTTTTTGAAAATTTTAAAACCTTTACGGAAGTGTATTCTAGTGGTTCACAACTCTGTTATTACTCATCTATGCTTATCTTTTCTTATTAATTTAATTAGGGTGATTCTCTACTCAAACTTAGTTTATTCATTTACACGTACAAAGCTACACAAAGCTAGCAAAATGTCTAAGTTTAATACGAAACAATAGACACATTTTCATATTTGATCTACCACTACATTTCTCTTCTCGTGCAACTTCCAGTATCCCACCTGTGTCCACCTGTTTAAATGGTTTGTTGGGAGAGGGTGAGATTCTAAGGAATCTCAGTAGTAAACATTACCATATTGCATGCAAGATAAATGCTAGTTCATGATATACTCGCCTTACATAGGCTAATGCTTACATAATAACATCTTTGCATACTCAATGTTCTATAGAACATATTTATGGCAACAATATAAAAAGAAACAAAAGCTCAATTTATTTAAATATGATTCACATAATTTAGCAAAGCAATACACAAGCATAAATATCAAATACATATAAGTAGGGTAAATTTACTACCTTAATTGCCCTACCTTGATTCATCGTCTTTGATCCGGTTCAGGCACAACTTTTTGGTCCAAAAATTCCCAAATGTATAATAAATGAGTCATTACTCATCCATGTATTATTCCAAACTCATATGTTTTGTTATCTCTTACAATTTCAATAGTTTATGCAAGTGCAACTCTGCACAATGCATTTTCACTGTTTTTCTAGAAATTTACAAATTTTTGGTCAACTTTGGAAAATCATAATTAATTCTAGAAAAATCCAATTTTACTGATTCTAAATCCTAAATGAATCTATTTAAATTTAATTTTAGGTAAAAATATTTTTCTCTGACCATTAACATCATATGTTTCCCATAAATTCGTCAAATTCCACTGTTACCAGATTTGCTTCCAGAAATAGGGCACAATTTCAAAAATTCATATCTTCCAATGTACTTGTCTAAAAATTACAAAATATCCATAAAATTAAAGTTGCATGTCTCTAATTTAATCTTAACAAGTTTTGTAATTTTTGGGCAAGTTTTTCCCAATAAAATACATTGTAAAATGTCACTGCTTCACACGAGGCATATCAAACAACATGGACATTCAACTTCATAAATTTCCAAATTTGTACACAAGCATCAAAAAATCATGAACACTTGCATACCTATACAATTTTCCCTTCTAAATCCAATGAAACCATCAAAAGTACAAATTTATCACTCCTTAATCATATCCTTTTCAGAACAGTAGGTTAGGGTTCTTAGGAGGATTATGTTGTTTTCTTGTTTTCTCTTGCTTAATCACCTCCTTACCACTTTTAATCACATGATTAACCATTTAAACATTAAACATACATGTTTAGAGGAAATTTGGGCAGCACTTTCCTAAGGCTTTGCTTCAGCCCATTTTTGAAAAACAAGAAACCAAGGCAAATTCCACAACAACATTGTATAAAATAAGAGGATCAAGTTTTAATGATTACCTCTTGATTTCACCACTTTATCTCTCTAAAATTTAACTCTTCACTCTATCATATCTCTTGATTTGTCTTGAAAAACTTGGATTTGAAAAAGGAGAAGAGGTTAGAAGAGGTTCAAAAGTGATTTAGAAGGCATAAGCACTTGTAATCACACCTCTTACCTTAGATTTTGGCTTCTTGAACCCTAGCTCTTCCTCTTTGTTCTTCATGTGTTTCAAACTCTCTTCTCTCTCTATGTTTCTATTTTTGGCTGTGAATGAATGTAAGAACATGAAGAGCTAATGATTTAATGAATTAACCAAACTTAATTTACAAGTGCTTGACTCAAATTGGTCCAAAATTCTATTTCTTTTTCTTCTTGTTTTAATACACCCCTATATGTACATTTCTCTTGTCATTTTCCCTTTTCCCAACATAATTAAAGAGGGAAGAGAGAGTATATGTTGCTTGTTGAAATATCCTATAATGTTTTCTTACAATTTACTAACCAAAGTCTTGAGCTTTTTGCCCTTTTGACTTTTTGACTCTTCTTGCTTTATTATGACAAACTAGTATATGCATGTATATACTTCCCCTTGCTTCTCTCTTTTTGACCGTAAATCAAATTTAAATGGTTAGAGGAAAAAAGTCTTATAATATCTCCATGCCGTTCGTTGCATTCAATATGTAAGAGAGCTCTTACAACTTTTACTTTTGACTTTTCACCTTTTAATTCACTTGGTCTTAATTCCTTCTTGATTTATTTAAGCCGAGCATTCATATTTCTCCATTGTCTCCTTGTTTAACCAAAAGTGTTAAGGGAAATGGAAAATATTTATTTCTTCTTGCATAATTGGCAAATTACAATTTTACCCTTACATTTTGTGATTTCCGTACTTAATGTAAAACTGGGCAGAATTTTTATCAAACTTTACAAATTCATATCTAATTGTGTAGATATCCAATTGGGGTAGTTCAAAAGGATATATGACCCTTATTAAGTATAGTTTTAAGAAAAATATAATCTTTGGCCAAATGGAAGATCATACTTCCCAGAATTCTTGTTTTTGGACACTGCCGCTGAAAATCGCCAGTTTTGCTGGGCTGACTTAAAAAATACATACCTATTTGTATACAACTCCAAATAATCCATATGATCTATAAAATTAAATCTTGATAAGTCTAATTTTATTCTAGAAAATTTCATAATTTTTAGACATCATTTTCCCATTTAAAAATGTCACAAAAACATGACTTCCACAAAGAGAAATTCACTGGCAGCAACACTACTTTGTGTTCCAACTAACTATGTTGTGTGTGACTCCTAATTGTATTGTTTTATCATTCCCTGAGCTCTTTAATTCACCATAATATTCCCTTTAATACCCCAAGGGTATAAAGAAATTTTTGGGAATACAATTATGCCTTACTGGGACACTTGCTAAACCGGGGCTTAGCAGTCCACTTGATCCAGGTTTAATCTCAAGCCTCTTGTCCCAAAATTCAGGATAGTACACATGTAGTCTCACAAGAAGGGGTCTTAGTGGATCCCAGCAAAGTGGAAGCAGTACTGAATTGGAAAAGAGCATAGAATGTTGCTAAAATACGTAGTTTTCTAGGTCTAGCCGGCTATTATAGATGGTTTATACAGAATTTCTCCAGAATAGCAATACCTTTGACAAGGTTGACACAAAAAACTTAAAAATTTTTATGGTATGAAAGTTGTGAGAAGAGCTTCATAAAGCTAAAGGAGAGATTGACAACAACACTAGTATTTGTAATCCCCGATCCACAATTGACCACGTAGTCTATAGTGATGCAAGCAAGCATAGATTGGGATGTGTCCTGATGCAGTAGGGCAGAGTAGTAGCATATGCCTCCCATTAACTGAAGCCTCATGAACTGAATTATTCCACTCATGATCTTAAGTTAGCAGCAACTGTATTTGTATTGAAAATTTGGAGACATTATCTCTATGGTGCAACCGTAGAGCTGTATTGCGACCACAATAGTTTGAAATACTTGTATGATTAGAAAGAGTTAAATATAAGGTAGCACATATGGATAGAGTTGCTTAAAGCCTACAATCTAAATCAAATACCATCTAGGAAATGCTAATGTAGTTTCAGATACATTGAGTAGAAAAATAGTATAAGTAGTAGCTCTGATGATACAAGAGCAAAAATTGATCGTGAATTTTAGAGATCTCAATCCGTCTAATCAGATTTTGATCAGTGATAGCAGTGTCAGTCAAATAGAAAATGATTTACAAATAGCAATTAAGGAAGCTTAGTTGCAGGATGAATAATCACAGAGTGTGAGGAGTATGATAGAAAGATGAGAGACTCAAGAATATGACCTATCACCAAGTGGATTAGTCAAATGCAAGAAACGAATATATGTTCCACCACAAACTGAGCTGAGACGGAAAATCCTAGAAGAGGCACACAAGAGTAAATATACCTTACATCTAGGAGTAATTAAGATGTATCATGATTTGAAGTCCATCTATTAGTAGCCAGGCATGAAAAGGGATGTGACAAAATTTGTAGCACATTGCCTTACCTGCCAAAAGGTAAAAATTGAACATCAACAACCATCAAGGCTACTACAAAATCATGAGACTCCTGAGTGGTAATGGGAAAGCATTACAATGGATTTCATGACAGGATTACCCAAGGTTAGGAATCATGATGCTATATGGGTAATTATTGATCGATTCACTGAGACAACCTATTTCCTACCAATTAGCATTAATTACTCTCTTGATAATCTAGTAGAGCTTTACAGTAAAGAGATTGTGAGGTTGCATGGTACAACAAATAATATTATCTTCGATTGAGATCCTCGGTTCACCTCTAAGTTTTGAAAATCGTTACATGAGGCTTTGGGTACCAAACTTAGATTTAGCACTGCTTATCATCCTTAAATAGATAGACAAATGGAGAGAACAATACAAACACTAGAAGATATGCTAAGAGCATTTATATTAGACTTTAAAGGAAGTTAGGACCAATTCCTTCTACTTGCAGAATTTGCATATAACAATAGTTACTATTTGAGCATTTAGATGGCTCCTTATAAAGCTCTATATGGAAGGAAATTCCAATCACTTTTATATTGGACAGAACTATCTAAGAGGAAAATGTTTGGGCTGGATATAGTTAACCAGACAACGGAGCAGATTAAGCTGATTAAACAAAGACTGTTAGCTGCTCAAAGTAGACAAAAAAGCTATACAGACAAAAGGCGAAATTCTTTAGAATTTGCAGTAGGAGATCATATGTTCCTAACGGGTTCCCCAGTTACTGGGATTGGTAGGGCATTGAAAATGAAGAAATTAAGCCCTAGATACGTCGATCCATTTCAAATCTTATCAAGAGTTGGGCCAGTAGCGTATCAGATAGCTTTACCCCCAAACTTGAGCCGATTGCATGATGTCTTCTATGTCTCCCAATTGAAGAAGTATAAACCTAATCCTGAGCATGTAATTGAATATGAAGATATCAATATGCGAGAAAATCTCACATTTAAGGTGGAACCTGACCAAATTATTGATTTTCAAGAGAAGCAGCTTAGATACAAGAGTATTCCATTTGTGAAAATAGTCTGGAAAGGGTTATCCCCTAGAGAAGCTACATGGGAAATGGAAGAAGATATGCAGAAGCGTTACCCAGAATTTATAAGTATGTTTATGTAGCAAATTTTGAGGATGAAATTTTATTGACGAAGGGAGAGCTGTAATATCCCAAATTTAATCACAAAAAATTCCATGTATATTTATTTATATTCAATCGAATAAAATGGTGAATTTTGGTACACTTGAAATAGATAAAATAGTGGAAATAGAAATTATATAAACTTTTTGGTCAAGAAAGACCTAAAGCCCCATTTTTATTTTAGTAAAATCCTAATAATGTGGTCTAAAATTTGGTATGAAAGAGCATAGTTTTTAGGCTCAAAATATTACCGAAATTCGGCCAAGTTGAAGAAAGAAGAAGAAATTAGCAATTATTACAAAACTCAAGAAGATGTAAGGGCAAAATGGTCATTTTGACTAAATAAAGTAAATTCAGAAAATTTCCTCAATAATTAAGGGGAAAGTCGATTAAGAGGAAGAGGCAAGAAGAAGAAAGAATTCTCTAGACAATTTGACAAATGGAAGAAAAAGAAGAGGCATGTGAAAAAAAATAATAAAGTAAAAATCACATGCAAAAATTACAATAAAAAATAATAAATTAAGGAGATGATAGAGAGCCCTAGAGAACTCCATAAAGACCTCTTGAAGGCCAATAATTCAACCAAAATAAGAACAAAAAGGGAGAGAAAGATTTGGAGAAACAAGAACAAGAAGAGAAGCATAAGAATTCAATAAATGAAAAGGGTAAGTTTGATTGCAATTTTCACTTGTTCTTCACTTCTAATTCATGGAAATACCCTCTTAATCTCTATGCCATCTTAAATCAACCATAAAGCCAGCAAAAAACTCACGAGGAAGAAGAGAGGAGTGAACAGTTTTAAGGAAGAAGAGAAGAGAAACAAATGTAAGCCATGAAACCTTAATTTTCTTGTTGAAATTAAAGTTGTGATTGTTGTTTGGTTGATTGTTGGCTTGTTTTGGTTGGATTTTATGGTTTGGGATGTTTAAACCCTAAGGGGAGATGCTACCCAAGTTAACATTAATCATGTTCAAATGGTGTTTAAGGAGTCAAACATGAGATTATAAGTGAAAAGAAGGTGATTAACTAAGTGAAATCATGAAACTTTCATATTTTTCAAAAATTCTAGATTTTTTGTTAGACTTGGAACATGGAGTTTGAGCTAGAATTTTGTGTTTTTTATGGTTCCATGGTGTTTATAATGAAAAATTGTGTAGGGAATATATGAATTTTGAAAGTGTGAAGGTCTTAGGGTGTGAAATGACAACTTTGCCCCTAAAATCCTAAATTTGTGGCTGTCATGGGTAATCTGGTCATTGCAGTGTGATTTATTCAAACTAATGTTAAAAATGGATTCTACAGGCAACAGTTTGTAGGATTAGCTCATGTCATAATTTTTAGAAAAGTACAAATATACCGGGTATAAAAGGAATCAGACCAGATTCCCTAGGGGCATTTTAGTAATTACATGATTTTGAGCTAAGATAACAAACTTATAAATCTAAGAATGAGGTATGAATGAGTAATAACCCATTTGCAATCACTTTGAAAATTTTAGGATTTGATATCTGCCGAGCTGGACTAGAAATTAAAGACCGATAATAGTTAGGCATGGAAAGGTGTAAGGTAGTAACTCTATCTCTCATATTCTATGTGATTATTAATATGCATTGTTTGCCATATTCTATACAATGATATGTGAATGACGATAATTCTTAGAGCTAGGTATAGGAAAAGTACAAGTATCACCCTAAGGGACAAGAAAGGTACGTTTAGGACCAACAGGTACCCAATCTAGGTAGGGTAATGTGATATGCTTGTGTGGCATTATTTCTCGCTGGGTCTGGGATAAGCAAGGTACCACCCCATAGAATAAGCATTGTACTATAAGCCTAAGTAGACCCAATTGAGTGGCATGGCAAGTATGGACAGATTGATGCCTGCTCAAGAACTCTGATATGATCAAAATGTGATAAAATGTGTGCAAGTAAGGATTGTTGGATCCAATGTTTTGATGATAACAAAATAGTGATGACATGTTTTGCAAGGAAATGAGTAGTATTAATTGAAGACATTAAGTGGATTTTATCATTGAAACGAAATTAAAATTTATGGTTCATGTTTGCTATGAAATTACTGTCACACTCTAGTTTCCTCTGATAAACTCGAGTTCTTAGCATATCACTCAAGTTTTGATATGCACACTCGAGTTCTATTCATAATTTACTGTGTAATTACCATTGTGAACTAATGAAATTTGAAGTGTAATGTTTGCCAGGATTATAGCACTCAAGTTTGTGGATTTGCACTTGAGTCCTTAAAAGAGTTGCACTCGAGCATTGAGAGTTATGAGACAAGAGTGTACGTCCGAGAGTCAAGGCTGTTGAAGTACAAGTACTAAACTCGAGTTTGGATTCATCCACTCGAGTTGGTTATGAGAAGATCACTCGAGTCTTGAGAGCATGCTCAAAGAAGTGTGTCCCAGTGAAGTGTTCGAGTGAAAACATGAAGTGCACTCGAGTTTGAAATATTGCACTCGAGTTTGTGGCATATGACACACTCGAGTTCTGGAAGTGCAGATATAAGAGTTTTGTCCAGAGAGGAATTGATATGAGATTCAGACCATATCACTCGAGTTCTAATCTATGCACTCGATTTCTCAGTCAGTTTAGCACTTGAGATCTTAGAGTGTTACAATGGAAGTGTGAACCCGAGAGACTTGTGAACTTGAAGAATTAAGGTACACTCGAGTTCAGATTGGTACACTCAAGTTCTACAGCAAAGGCACACTCGAGTTATGCGAGTTCTTGACCTGCGAGTTTTCATCTAAGAAGAACAAAGCTAGATGAACAAGCCTGACACTCGAGTTTCAGTTTGTGCACTCGAGTTTGAATGGCACCAAGCACTCGAGTCCTGCGAGTGCTGGCTTGAGAGTTTGTACCCGAGAATAATTAACATGAATAAGCATGATATGCACTCGAGTTCTATTTCTTACACTTGAGTCCTTGGTCAATTCTCACTTATGTTCTCTTCGGAATCACTATCAGAAGCAAGGAAAAATGGACTGCACTCGAGTGCATCGGTGAGCACTCGAGTTCATATTGAATCTACACTCGAGTTGGTCTGGGCAAACTCGAGTTCATGATGCTGTTAGAAGTACAATCACTCGAAGATGAATTCTAAAATGTTTGTATGTTATTTAATCATTGATTATTTATATTTTAACATATTTGAGCTTTGTTCTCAGTGGGAGATAGACATTATGCAAGTGAATATGCTCAAAGAAGTGGGACGACAGAAACTGCAGAAAACACAGAGAGTTCAGGCACTGCATGATAGAATGTATTATAAATTCAAGTGCCCATCATGATGTTATCAATGTGAATATTTGCAACGGTCAGAAAGAGATCAATAAAATGTTGCTATTTACAAATACACAAGATACAGATTATTGAGTGAACTTCAATTGCAATATACACACAACAAGCTTATTTGTTTTCAATCTTTTCTCAATCTGTATTGTGAGCTTCAGTGATTATTCATCTGCTCTGTAAGAGAGTTTCTTCTGTAAATCTCTTTATTGTAATCTTCATCTCAAGATAAAGGGACCTTGAGAGGGTTGAGTGTTTCCTTATGAGTGAAGCTGAGAGAGTTCATTGAGATCACTATGCTCTTAAGTCTTGTCGTAAGGGGGAGAGAAAGTTTTGAGTCAAGGAACATTTTTGCTCGTAGTCCTTGTAAGGACAGCTGTTGTACTGAGCTTTCCAAGAGCCAACTGAATCTTGGAAGAATATTGAAAATCTTTGTAGATGGATACCTCTGGGGACTGGACGTAGGCATTAACTTGTGGCCGAACCAGTATAACTCTCTGTGTGCAAATCTCTTCATCCTCTTCCTCAACTTATTCAGTTTCAGAAATCCAAAAAAATTGGTATCACCCAATTCACCCCCCCTCTTGGGTGAAACTTGTCTCTTACAAGGATCAGGTGATTATTTTGATTCGGATAAAATCATCGCTTTGATACTAAACATTGTTAGACATGTGCACAACATTATTACTTGCTACATCATATATGCTGCATTACATGTTTACTTTTAACATTTTATATGATTGATTGTATGTTACTACTAAGATTTACTCGAATCTTATCCCTTTACATAAATTAAATCTATACAGCAAAGCAGAGTGGCACAAAAAGCAAAGAGGTGTACCATGAAAATTTATGGGACCGGCTTTTGAAGAAACTTCTATGTTGGTTATCTTGTAGCTTTTATGTATATTTTAGGTTATGTATTGTGCTATGTACAAACCCTGTAGGGAAATTCTTTAATATAATCAAGAATTTTATATCAGATGTTTATGTTATTTCTATATGCCTACTAAACTGTGTGTGTTGATACTTCATTAAATGTCTAAATTCTACAGGGTTTGACATTTCACAGGCTATATGTTATTAAAATCTTTCCCTAAACTACTGTAAATGTGTGTTGTTCGTTACTTTTGGACTATCTATGTATCCAAATTTTATGAAATGACAAATATACCCTTATCAATATGTGAATTTTACCTCTTCCTTATTTCAATATAGTGAATCATTAAGATGGTGAGATGAAGAGGAAGAGGTGCAAGCCAAGGTCAAGGAGCAAGACCCGACCCAATGCAACAAATTTTGGAAATTCTCATAGAACAACATACCATGATTCATGATCAGAGAGATGAGTTGTGAGTAGTATAGCATAAAAAAGAGGCAGATAGGGAAAGAGCAAATAACCTTGGTGAATAGGAGAATGAACCCAATCAACCTGAGAATCCTGTATTGAAGCAGCCTCCAATTAGACCTGTCATTGGGACTGAGAATCTGCAGACATGGGTTATAAGATTTTGCTAGCAATAACCTCCTGCCTTCTGAGGGAAGTTTGATCCTCAAGCAAAAGAGGACTGGTTATCTTGTTTGGAGAAAATTTCATAATCTTGGAATGCCCAGATAATATCAAGGTTCAACTTGCAATCTATAAACTAGAGGGAGACGCTGACAGATGGTGAAAAAACACCGAGATGATCATACAGGCACGAAACATTCCTGTCACTTGGGAATTATTCTAGGAACAATTCAATGAAAAATACTTCCCCTATTCAGTTCGAATCATAATAGAAACTGAGTTCCTGACCATCTAGCAAGATGAGAAAGAGAGTTTTGATGATTCCATTATATTCGACTATCTCGATGCTCATCATATTTGGGGTTTTGGGATGATGAAGGCTGGAGTTCAAATATGATGATATGAGGAGTAAAACCATAATTAAAAGAGAAACTAGTCTTTAAATAGTTCACTGAATTTAATAAGGCTGTAGAGGAATGCTGAGTTACTGAAAGTTACTTGTTGAATTTATACATGGACAGGAATGCTGATAGTAAAGGAGCATCAGGCAATGTGGTAGGCCCCATCATCCTAGCAAGCCATGTAGTGCTCTAGTAATGCAGATAATCTGTTTTAAATGTCAGCAACCAAGGCATTATGCTATTAATTACCCATGGTAATAGAAAATAGAGGAGACCAGGTAGAGAGCTTAGGGCAGAGTCTTTGCCATGGCGTAAGAAGAGGCTAAGAAATCCCTAGAACTAATCCAAGGTACAGTTCTACATAATGGTAACTCCGTACTAGCATTGTATGATTTGGATGCTATTCATTCATTTGTTGCATATGATTGTGTGAAATGGCTAGGCCTAAGCATACATTAGTTACCGTATGGCATAGTTGTGTCTACACCTATGAATGTTATATCTGAAACAACCAATATTTGTTTAAACTGAATAATTAAGGTTGAGGGACATAAATCAACGGTGGATTTGATTTATTTACCACTGCATAAACTATAAGTAATTCTTGGTATTGATTGGTTAATGATGACTAATGTTCTGCTAGATTGTGAATACAAGAGGGCTATCTATCATAATCCATAATCACACACCAGTTCATAAAATCAATCTTTTGTTTTCAGCAGTTGAAGCTGAGAGAAGTCTGCATAAAGGTTGTCAAGGATACATAGTGTTCTTTTCTATACAGTCAAAGGCTGGAACAATACTTGAGAATATTGCTGTGGTAAATGAGTTTCTTAAGGTATTCCAGAAAGATATTAGTGGATTGCCTCTGAAAAGGGAAGTAGAGTTTGTAATTTAGATTAAGCCTGTAGCGGGACCAATATCCAAAGCTACATATAGAATGGCTTTAAATGAATTGGTCGAATTGAAAAAGTAAATTGAGGAGCTACTAGAGAAAGGGTTCATCAAACCAAGTGTCTCACCATGGGGAACCCCAGTACTTTTTGTCAAAAGGAAAGATGGAAGCCTGTATTTATGTAGGAAGTTGAATAAGGTGATCGTCAAGAACAAATATCCACTCCCTAGAATTGATGATTCACATGATCAGTTATATGGTTCCTGCATATTCTCAAAGATTGATTTAAGGTCAAGGTATCATCAGCTTTAGGTAAAAGCAAAGGTTGTACCAAAGATAGCATTTAGAACCAGATATGGGCATTAAGAATTCCTGGTAATGCCATTTGGGCTGACAAATGCACCTGCAGTGTTCATAGACTACATGAATCAAATTTTCCATCTGTATCTGGATCAACTCATAGTAGTCTTCTTTGATGATATTCTTGTTTATTCACAAAGCAAAGTCAAACATGAACATCATTTGAGAAAAAGTGATGGGCAAATTTAAGCTAAGCAACTCTATGCCAAGCTGAGCAAATGTGAGTTTTGGCTTTTGGAAGTTAAATTCTTGGGCCATGTAGTCTCACAAGAAGGGGTCTCAGTGGAACCCAGCAAAGTGGAAGCAGTACTAAACTAGAAAAGGCGAAAGAATGTTGATGAAATAAGCATTTTTCTGGGTCTTACTGGTTATTATAGACAATTTATACAGAAGTTCTCCAGAAAAGCTTTACCCTTGACAATGTTGACATGAAAGACTCAACATTTTGTATGGGACAAAAGTTGTAAAAGTTGCTTCACAAAGCTGAAGGAGAGATTGACAACAGCACAAGTGCTGATAATCCTCAATCAACAGTTGACCTATATGGTCTACAGTGATACATGCAAGTATGGATTGGGATGTGTCTTGATGCAACAGGGTAGAGTTGTAGCATATGCCTCTTGTGAACTAAAGCCATACGAACTGAATTATCCCACTAATCATATTAAGTTAACATTAATTGTATTTGCATTGAAAAATCTAGAGACATTATCTCTATGAGGCAACCATAACTGTACTGCGACCACAAGAGCTTGAAATACTTATATGATCAGAAAGAGCTGAATATAAGGCAGCATGGATGGATATAGTTGTTTAAAGATTATAACATGGAGATTTAATACTATCCAGGAAAGGCTAATGTAGTTGTAGATGCATTAAGCCGTAAGACATTACAGGTGGTAGTCCTAATGATACAAGAGCAAAAACTGATCGACGATTTCAGATATCTCAATCTGTTTAATAAGATTATGATCAATGGAAGCAATAGAAAATAACCTGAGGACATAAATTGAAAAAGCTCATATGTAGGATGAAAGAATGATTGAAAGGGGTGAAACTCAGGAATATGACCTGTCGACAAGTGGACTAGCCAGGTACAGGAAGCAGATATATGTTCCACCACATACTGAGTTCAAACTGTAGATCCTAGATGAAGCACACAAGAGTAAGTATACTATGCTCCTATGAGCAATTAAAATGTATCATGACTCGAAGTTTATGTATTGGTGGCCAGGGATGAAAATAGATGTGACAGAGAATTTATGGGTCGTTATCTCACTTGTCAGAATATGAAAGTTGAGCACCAATGACCATTAGGCCTTCTACAAAACCCTAATATTCCTAAGTGGAAATGGGAAACCATTACTATGGATTTTGTTGTGGATTTCCCAAGGTTAGAAATCATGATGCAATTTGGGTAATTGTTGATCAATTTACAAAGACAGCCTATTTCTTGCCAATTAGTATCAACTATTCTCCTGATAATCTAGTAGAGATTTATATCAAGGAGATTATGCTATTGCATGGTACGCTAAAGAATATAATTTCAGACTAAGATCATCAGTTTACCTCTAAGTTTTAGAAATCACTACATGAGGCTTTAGGTACCAAACTCAGATTTAGTACGGCCTATCATCCACAGACATACGGACAAACAGAAAGAACAATACAGACGCTAGAAGATATGTTGAGATTGTGTGTAATGGATTTCAATGGAAGTAGGGATTGATTCCTTCCTCTAGCAGAATTTACATATAATAACAATTATCATTCGAACATTCAAATGGCCCCATATAAAGCACTATATGGAAGAAAATGTCAATAACCTTTATGTTGGGCAGAACTGTCTGAGAGAAAGATGTATGGGCCAGACATAGTCAACCAAATGATAGAGCAGATTAAATTGATTAAGTAGAGATTGTTAGCTACTCAAAGTAAGTATAAAAGTTATGCTGATAAAAGGCAGAAACCTTTAAAATTCGTAGTTGAAGATTATGTGTTTCTGAAGGTTTTACTAGTTACTGGGATTGGTAGGGCATTGAAAACAAAGAAGTTAAGCCCTAAGTATATGGGTCCATTTGAAATCTTCTTAAGAATCAGGCCAGTAGCATACCAGATAGCTTTACCCCCAAATTTGAGTAGATTGCATGATGTCTTCTATGTCTCACAGTTAAAGAAGTATCAACCTGTCCTAGAGCATATAATTGAATATGAAGATATTGATATTCGGGATGATCTTACTTATGAAGTTGAGCCTGATCGAATCATTGATCAGTAGGAGAAACAACTCAGGCATAGGAATATCCCATTCATAAAAATAGTTTGGAAGGGATTATCCCCTAAAGAGGCTACTTGGGAGATGGAAGAGGACATGCAAAGGCGTTACCCGGAGTTTATGAATGCGTCTATGTAATAAATTTCGAGGATGAAATTTTATTGACTGGCGGGGGAGCTGTAACATCCTAATCTTTTTTCACCAAAAATCCCTTGTATATTTAATTATATTCAATGAAATAAAATGGTGAACTTTGGTGCACTTGAAGTAGCCAAAATGTTCGAAATAGTGATTAAGTGAAATTTTGTCCAAGTAAGACATAAAGCACAATTTTTGTCTTGACAAAAGCCTAACATTGAAGCCTAAAATTAAGTATGGAAGAGCACAGTTTTCGACCCAATATACATGGAAAAATTTGAAAAAAAGGAAGGGGAAGAAGGAAGATGGCAATTAGTACAAAAACTAAAGAAAATGTAAGGGTAAAATAGTCATTTGACTAAATAAAATAAAAAGCCAATATTTTCCCTCAAATATTGAAGAAAGTCAGCCAAGAAGGAAAAGCAAGAGGGAAAAATGTGATTGGGACACATACATAGACATATGGAAGCCTAATATGCCATATGGAAAAAGAAATTATAGAAAATTGCCAAGCGTAACATTTTGGAAATAAAATAATATTAAAAATTAAGAAGGTAGAAGAGGGTTTTTAAAGATATATTTCAACCCTTTTTGGACACATTTTCATCCATGCAACAAGAAGAGAAGAGAGAGAGAGAAAGAGCCAAGAAAAACAAAGAATAAGAAAGAAGCAAGAAGGATAAAGAAGTAAAATAAGGTAAGATTGGTAGCAAAATTTGTGTGTTCTTGTCTTTAAATGCTTGGAAACTCTCTCTAATCTTCATATCCCACTACTACAAAAAATGGCTTTAGTAGTGCCCATTTTGTGGCACTTATTTAAAGAAGTGCCACAACTTACAAGTCATATTTTTAAAAAAACTTATTGGGATCATGTGGCACTTTATTAAGGAAGGGCCATAGCATGCAGGTAATCATAAGTGGCGCTTCATCAGAAAAGTGTCACCTAAGAAAAACTGGAGCAGTTGTGCCACTTCCCTATGGGAGCACTACAGCAGGTTATTAGGGATTGGGTAGCATTTGGTCAAAGTAAAACTTGAGCAGTTGTGGCGCTCCCCTACAGCTGCCTAATGGGGATTGGGTGGCACTTGGTCAAACAAGTGCCACCCAATCTCCCTGCGGCTTTGGGTGGTGCTTGCCTAGGTAAGCGCCACCCAAAGTAGAGTTGATAAAACAATAATCCACTCTATCAATCAGAAGGCATGCAAGCCTTTACTTTTTCCCTCCTCCATCTCCTTATCCACTACCCCACCAACCATATATATACCTCCTTCCTCCTTCAACTTCATTGTCACTCCTCTCATTTTCGTTGTCTCCAAAGCCGTCGGCCCCCATTACTCCCTTTTACCCCACAAACGTCCTTTTTACTTCATCTTTTGTTCCCTTTTCTTCGTACTCTCTTACTCTTTTGGTCCCCACTCCATATCCAGGTAACAATTCTTCTTCCTATCCTCTTCTATTGGTCCCCACTTCACTCTCTATTCAATCCCCACTACTACAGATCTATAAGTGCGTTTTTTTATTTTTTATATAGATCTATATTTATTTATGTTGCTGCCTATTTTTTTATTTTTTATACTACCTCTGGACACAGACACACGTAATGTCATTTTTTTAAGTTTTTATATATTGCATCTGGAGACACACACGCATACATTCCCCCTCTTCTTTTGTTATACATGTTTGGACACACGCATATATATATGCCATTTTGTTTTTTAATTATTATGCTACATCTTTAGGCACACACACGCATATATGCCATTTTTGTTTATTAATTTTCATAATCCTTGGTTGTAGTGCTATCTATACACACACATTGCTATGCTATTTTGTGGTAGTCATGACACTTTGTGGTAATAGTCACAATGTTACCTAATATGCCATTTTTTTTAATTTTTATACATTTATTTTTTATTCGGTACACAATTATTAATTAAAGAAAACAAAACATATGCACTTAGCTATGAATCTTAGTAGTTAGCTTGTGCTTTAATTTAATTATATCAAGAGAATTTAATTATATATCAAATGGTAATTCTAATGTAAATTATTATAGAAGATCTTTTAGGAAAGTTAGCATATTCTTTTTTACAAATTATTAAGTTAATTAATTTTCCCAATATCTACACATTAGTTATTTAGTGGTTATATTTAGTGTAGGAATAGGATGGAGTTTTTTTTAAAACAAAAAAAATGATGATGAGTTGCATAAGGAAAATAATTATTTATTTTTACCACTTATATTTTAAATAATTTATTGGCTTGTAATGCTTTCCAGTTTACCTACGATAGGTGTTAACCGGCAAATATGATTTCTTTCGTTATGAGCTGTGAAAAATTATTATAATGCTGCGGGATTAATTGGTGGATTATTTATCAATTAGAAGAGAGGGTTTAATTAAGACCTGGAAAGCTCCCATTTTTAGGATGTTATGTTGCTGATTTTATATTAAAATAAATAAAAGAAGATAAAAGTAATTAGTAAATGCAATATTCTAGCAATTAACCACTTTTTAAAAATAGGTTGAAGGTAGATATGGATAAAAAATGGATGTCATGTGATCGGTGTTCAAGGGAATATATAGATAGGGTGAAAGAATTTATTATATTTGCAATCGAGCATACAAAAGATCGTAGTAAAATCTTGTGTCCTTGCTTATCTTGTTGTTATGGAAAGTGGATTAGTCCACTTGATTTGTTAGATCATTTAGTGTGTCATGGGATTGATCAAACATATACACGATGGACAAGGCATAGTGAGACAAACGATCCATATAGTGAACGAGTGCATACCATGAGTGGTGCTTCGAATGACTTTGACCGAAGCATGTGTGATAAAGACGATGGTCTTGAAAAAATGCTAAATGCGGTTGAAGAGGTTCATCATAACTGTCCTAAAGAATTTGAGAAGTTTAAAGGTGATGCAAAGAAACCATTATATGTCAGTTGTACAAAATACACATGATTGCTAGCAGTGTTGAAATTGTACAACTTTAAAGCGCGTTATGGATTGAGTGATTCAGGTTTCATTACACTACTTGAACTTTTAGGAGATATGCTTCCAGAAGAACATGTACTTCCTACCAAGACATACAAGAAAAAGCGAATTCTTTGCTCAACAACTGGTATGGGTTATGAGAAGATACATGCATGCCCTAACAATTGCATATTATTTCAGAATCAATATGCAATATTGGAAAAGTGCCCTAAATGTAATGTATATCGATATGGGAAGAAGAAAGGAAAAAGTCCTTTGAAGGTCCTATGGTATTTTCCCATTATTCTGAGATTCAAGTGTAATGCAGAGACAATTAAGCAATTGACATGGCATGCAAATGAAAAGATTAAAGACACAATGCTTAGACACCCTGCAAATGCTCCTCAGTTGAAAAGAATTGATCGTGAGTACCCTGACTTTGCAGACGAACTAAGGAATCTTCACTTGCATTGTCAACTGATAGAATTCATCCCCACGGTGTTCAGAGTAGTACACACAGCACGTGGCCAGTGATATTGATGATTTATAACCTTCCTCCACACTTAATCATGAAACGTAAGTTTATGATGTTGTCCATGTTAATTTATGGGCTAAGGCAACCTGGGAATGATATAGATGTGTACTTGGCTCCTTTAATTAAAAACTTGAAGCTGCTTTGTGCAGAAGGTGTCAATGTGTGTGATGGATATAAGGAAGACAGTTTCACTTTGGAAGCCATGTTATTTGGCACAATTAATAATTTTCCCGCTTATGGTAATTTGTCTAGATATAGTGTCAAAGGATATGTGCCCTATATATTAAGATGACACTCATTCAGTATGACAAGAGCATTATAAAAAATATGTTTACATTGGACATCGAAGATTCTTACCATTACAACATCGTTGGAGGAAGTGCAAAAAGGCTTTCAATGGTGACTCAGAAGAAGGTAGCCTACCGAAGATGTTGACCAGTGCCCAAGTTTTTGAAAAGGTAAAAGACTTGGATAACAATTTTGGTAAGCCTTTTGCAAAACAAATTGAGACAAGTGGTTGGAAGAAAAAGTCTATTTTCTTTAAACTCCCAAAATGAAAGTTTTTGAATGTCAAACATTTTCTTGATGTTATGCACATAGAAAAAAATATGTGATATTGTAATTGGCACATTGCTCAATATCTAAGGAAAAAGTAAGGATAGTGTCAATTCGAGGTTGGATTTATTAAACTTGGGAATTAGAGAAGATTTGGCACTAGTTGAGAAGGGCATCATACTTATCTACCTCAAGTGGCTTACACCCTGTCGAGGAAAGAGAAAAAATTGTTTTGTGAGTTTCTAAAAGGAATTAAGGTTCCCGAGGGCTACTCTTCATATATAAAGAATCTTGTATCAGTGAAAGAGTTAAAGTTAAAGAACCTATTACAATTCAAGATTGGAGATGGGTGAAGCAATAATATAGGGATGAAATCTGGGGTCAAGTACATGTAACACATTAATTACTTTATTGTTCAGTTTGTTTTGTTTCATATAATTACAATCTAATAAATTATGTGTGTTTATTGTTACAGAGTTGTTTTATTATTGAGGGTGATGATCAAAAGAACTACGTGCTGAGAAAAGCCGGTAAACTTATGAGAAAGTTTCGTTCTGACCTTGTAAAATACTTCTTGAGGGATGATAATGAGAATATCATCACTACACCACCAGAAATATACGAAGGAATCATCAGTCAAGAAATTTGGGATGAAGTTTTGAGAACACATACAACTTAAGAATTTTAGGTAATATAATATATTACACTTTACCTACTACTTGCAATATATTTGCAATTAACATTTATTGATATGAGTCATTTGAATATAAATAGGAGTTGAGCGAGAAAAATCACTCTATTGCTACTAACATGGTATACCGGTACACACAAAGATCTATTTCATACGAACAGTTAGAAAAAAAATTGTAAAAACTGATGATTATTTCATATTTAGATAAGTTGCATTTTATGAATAATAATTAAGTTAACCTAACTTTGATATGCAAATAGAAGAATGAAATTCAGATATTACACAGGTACCATGACATGATCTATAGGTAGCCGGTTGCACAAACAAAAAAGGTGAAATTCCTAGTGAAGTAGAAAGAAGAGTAGCAGAATATTGTGTAAGTATTGGATTATGCATACAATAAATAATTTTCTTGACTTAAATGAATCTGATTTATAATAACTCATATTGTTATAATTCATTTTGTGGTAGTGATTAATGACTCAGGAGCAGCCTGAGTTGGCCACCTATATTGGTTGAGATGATTTATTGAGAAAAGAACTACCAGTACCTGAGTATCATGGTCATATTCGTGGTACTGGTTTTGCAGTAACCCAAACATCATACTTCAGACTCCAGAAGTGCCCTAGTCAAAGTGACGTTGTACATCTGTGCGAGGAGATAAACAACTTCAAGTATAAAATGCAAGAACAATTTTTGGAGTAAATGTGTTTGATGCAAGAACAAAATGCGCAGTTGAGGATGCAAATTGAACACTTGGTGCAGTGTAGGGTAACACAAAATGTTCCTACCTATGACAGCCTAAGTGTCAAAGATAGTTGCACTTCCATGCCTAAAGTCCCTCTTCCTTTGGTAATTAATTTCTTCTCTACTTAACTTTTTGTTACATTATAATTTAGCAAAACTCAATATATTAACTCTATGTTCCATAAGGCGAGTCGACGTGAAAATTATACGTCGATCAAGCTTCCAAGCATGGGTTGTAGAGGGTGTTGCCTACAATACTAATAATGATACACTGCACAATTCACCATTGCCCGATAACACGCTCTGAGTAAGGGTTGACATCTACACGAATAAAGATGTGCTCTTACCCATCCCTTCTCGGGAGGAGGAGACAATGGTGAAAGATGTTATAGGTGGCTGCTATGTTGCTTGGGCAATAGGTCTTATCGAGCCATATGAAATGGTAGTTCATTTACAATTCCCTTTACTTTTCCTTTTCACTTATATCTAAAACTACATGTTTTTTGCAGGCTGGGAGTCTAAAGCAAAAGAAATTCAACCACATGGCAAGATTTCAAAGTGTTTGACAATACAACCAAAGTCCAAAGCGTCTAGCCAACAGAGCAAAAGAAAAATGACCTCATATCATGATCAATTGGTATCGATTACACCAAATGTCATCTACAAAGGAGGTATGGAATTACATTTTGATAGACACATCTATAGTGTTAGTGGTATAGTTGATCATATTAATAGTGATGTTTTGGCCGAAATATGTAATCATGGATGGGTCAGTGCTTCGGCGATCAACATCTGGATTAGGTACTTACTCATCATCGTTTATCATTGCTATTATTATTTATCATTCAATTTTTTAGATTTAATGACATTGTTTATTTTGTACTAGGCACTTGTACCATGACATCTTAATGGATACAGACAAGGTCCAATTCTCATTTGTCAACCCTTATCTCATTGGCCAGCGTGGGGGTAGAATAGATATGAATGTACAATCTAATGATCTGAAAGATTACTTTAGAAAAAAAAGCAATGCCAACTACGCTATTTCTAGTGCCATACAATGCGGGGTAAGTTATCAGTGGTAGTATTTCAATATATGTTGTTTTATTGTTTAACTTTTACCATAACATGATTGTTGAAGAAAAAATTTTAAGATATTTTAGGGCACATTGGATTTTGATTATTATCAATCCAGCGGAATCAACAGGCCCTCGCATTTACTGTAACATATGGAAATATGAACAACAAGAACTGCTTGTAAATGTAATTAGTCGGAAGAAAATTCATCGGTGCCAGTGTTGTGTATACGGTGTTATTTTGATAAAGATGATACTTAGCAAGATTTTATTGGTTGTCATAAAGTAATAATTAAATGAAATAATCTTACTTTGTGTAGGGACCACGAAGGATGACACCTCGTAGGTGAACCCGGGGAAAATTCCCTGACTTTCCTTTCCCTGATAAAGTGGACGGTTAGGTGGAGGGAAGAGATAGGGATGGGTCCCACATAAGGAACACATGGCGTCATCTTAAGGAAGAAGAGAAAAGGTGCTTTTGACTTTAATGTGTTGGCCGAATAAGAGCGTGACACTTGTTTCTTCTTTTTGACAAAGTTACTTTATCTTTTGAGTTCTCATAACCAGAGTGTGCTATGTTGTCCCGAGCCGGGGAAATCCATCGGTCTCTGGTCTGGTCACCCGACTAATTTTCCTGAACACTGAGCTCAAGAGCCAGGGAAAAATCATCAGGATCTCACTTTCCCTGACCATTAGGACAGCTCAAGACCCATTTGATTAAAAGAAAGGACACGTGTCATCGTTTGGCTAAATCACAGAATATGTGGCACCATAAGATTCTGACACATGTTGGAACACCTTTATGACTCTTTAAACTCCATTATTTCATTTATCATCAGCAAAAATAGGAAGAAATCAGAAAAAACGTTGAGAAATAGTTAGAAGAAAGAGAAAACATGAATAGTGAATGTTCTTGAGTTCAATCTACCGAAACACTACCGAATCAGTGTTTTCTCCCAAAATTTCCTTCACAAACCTTCTTCTACTCATCCTAAGCTTCATTTCTACCATTTTGGATTTTCATTTGGAGGTGTTTGGTGCCATCTCACCGAACGAAGTACTGCCGGATTTCCAAACCGATTGTGGAAACGTATAGAGGTAAGTGTAAGCTTCATTTTGAACCGATTGGTTTGTTGTTTGGATGAGTCTTCATGAAGGTTGGGGTACTGTTCATTTTTGTCCAAAAGTAATTTTAAAGGATTAATCATGGTTTAATCATGTGTTTATGGTTAAATGATGATTTATTATGATATTGGACTAAGTTGTTCAACAAAATTCTGTTTTGGTAATTTTGCTGAAAATGGATTCTATCTTTCCAGTGGGTTTTGGGGCTGAAGCTTTATGATCTTGTTGATTTTGATCATTCCATTGAGTTCTACATGAAAAATTATGTGGAAAAGCATGTACTTATAATTTTTGGATAATTATACAAAATTATGGAATTTTTGAAAGTTAGATGACCCTGCTGTTAGACTTGTTTTTCTGGAGCAGATTTGTTACGATGCGTGTTTCAATAACCAAACCTTGTCTAAATCTTATGAAATTTTACATGATGAAATTAGACATCCTGAGGTTTAATTTTATGAGTAATATGACGCAATTGGACCAGTGGATTGAGAAATATGATTTTTCAAAGTTTAAGGTTGATTCTGGAATGGAATCTGTGACAGATTGGTTTTGACGAATTTTCTGGAATTGGGTCGTTATAATTAGTGCCCTATAATATTTTTCTTTACACTAGGACTTGAATATGTTTGAACAGAACCTATAACCAACTCATTTGGAGTTTTGTAGAATTAATTATAAATTTTCAAAGATTGAAGAAAATTCTGGCAGATTTACTTAAATGTGCGAAAATAAAAGATGCAATGGTATTATGTAATTGTAATGAACTTTAAGGGTAAAACTAACCAACTTGATATAGTTGAACCATTTTTTACTTTGATTTTGGGTTAGTATTCTAACCTTAATGACAACCGACTTGAGTATTTGGATTATACAAGTATTAGACGAAATAATAACTTGTCATCCGTAAATTCCATTTATAGGACCTAATACTGTTCAAAGTTTAAGACTTGCCTGAGCTTAGTGAAACAATTGGATATTGCTCAAGAGAAGCTATCAGGTAGTAACTTTGTCTTTCATATGTTATAAGATACATTGTATGTGTGTAGTTTCATCATGAATTGTCTGGCACATTTTGTTTATGCAGGGTTGTCGCCCGGGGCCTATTGCACGGGTTGACGCTCAGGCCATTGAATTTATTTGTGATGCACGAGTGAATGCCGGGGCCTATTACATGGGTAACACTCGGAGCCTTGTGATATACCTAGTACTATGATGGTATGAGAACTACATGTTGAATCGAATGCTGTTGTGATGATTCTTTTATATGATGACTGTGAAACATGCTCTGTGATTTTATATCTATATGATTGACTACCTGTTACTACTGAGATTCTTTTGAATCTCACTCTTTTTCTATAAACAAATTATAGTACAGGATGGTAGCTCAAAGGGTAAGAAGGTAAATACGGACAGCTAGAGGATGAAGCTGAAAGATTTACTTTCTCTGTTAGTTGTCTGTTTGGATATTTTGGACATGTATATATTGTATAAATCGGTAACTGTGACAATAGTATAGTTATTGAACTGATAGTACTTGTAGCTAGGTAAATGGATGGTAATGTAATAAAGAGATAACTTAGTTACATAACACTTTCTAATCGTTAGAGAAACATTAACGAATGAATGCAACGTGAGACTGAAGCAAAGATATGCTCGTATACTCTAATAAAATGAAAGGAAGTATCAATGAGTCTAAATGAGACAGTGAATATTTGTGAAAAATTTTTGAAAATTTTTTATTCCATATGAAAAACCTACTCAATCCTAGATTTATCTTCTGAGATAATGTTGGGATTCATTAATGTTTTTAAAGTTTATTCAGTTTGGGATTAAATTGTGGTTTCACAATTTATTTCACTACTCTTTTGCACTTATCTGAGGTTATTGGAAGTATGGTATTACATTTACTATGTTAATCCTCTAATTGGAGGTCTTTTAGCGTACGTGTGTATGTGTAAATATTTGCGTGTCTGATTGAATAACCAAAAGTAATCAGTTTCTATTTGTTTTTTGTGCATTGACTGCATATCAGGCCTCTGTCTCCTTAAGCTATTCTAAAGCTGCTGACCCTATCAATAGCTATGTCGGGAAGAAGATATGGGTAATTATATATAAATTTATTCCAATTTTGTTATTAAACAATTTTTATGCAAAAATTGAGTTAACTATTTTGTTATATTCTTGTAGTGCGCTTTCAAGCCCAATGACAATGATTGCGTGTATTACATCATGAAATTCATGAATGATGTATTTACACATGATCAGCTTTTTATTCCTCAAATAGTAAGTAATTTAGTTGCAATTCATATTGTGTTTTAAATCCAATTGATTAATACCAGATTATAATTAAGTTTTATTGATTTCAATATGTTTTGTACATGATTGTACATATATGTAGTACTATGAAGATCAGCGTTGCAACAGTTTGACTGATCATCAAGTCAATGAAGTGATCGAGGAATGGTGTGAGTATGTGCTTAAGCAAACTATTAGCTAGGTACTATTAAATTAACTAGCCAAGGTGTTGTTTCTTGCCAATTGTTGTGTTGTTTATTTAGTTGAATTTATGTTGTATTTCATTCATAATGGTTGTAAATATATTTAGTACTAATTGTGTTTTATTTGAGTTATTTCATTGTTGTTTACTTTTCTTCATTTTGGTGTGATGAATATAGAAATGTGTGTTTAAAGCTGTCTACTACAATAATTTTTAGGGGTACGAATTAAAAATACAAAAAAATATAATTTTTTTAAAAAAATACTTTCAGTGACGCTTTCTTAAAGAAGGGACACAAGAAGAAAGATCATAAAAAAAACCACCACCACTTCCTAAAGGAAGTGACACAGGAAGTAATGACTTCCTGTGGCGCTTCCTCCTAAAAGCGCCATAGGAAGGTTATATTTAAAAAGAAATATAAGTTGTGGTGCTTGGAAGCGCCACAACTTCTTTTAGTGGTGTCTTTATATGTGGCATGTCCTAAGTGCCACAGCTTATTCAATTATAAGCGCCACATGAAGGTTTTTTTGTAGTAGTGTCCTTAAAAACATGTAAAGCAAGAAGAAATTCATGGGAAAAGAGGAGGAGGTGTGCACGACTAGAGTAAGAAATCAAGAGGAATCAAGGTAAGCTTGAAATACTTGTTCTATCTTGATGTATTATGATTGTTGGTGGCGGTTTTGCATGGTTGTTGGCTTGTTTTGTATTAGATTTGGGATTTAGGATACATGAACCATAAGGGGAGGTGCTACCCAAACTTTGATTAATTATGTGCAAATAGTGTTTAAATTGTTAAATAAGTAGTTAGAAGTGGAAAGAAGATGTTTGGTTAGTTAGAAATTGAAAAACTTCATTTTCCCTAAAAATACCAAACTTCTAGCCAGACATAGTTCAAGGGGTTTGGACTGGAATTTGATGGATTTGATCATTCCATTGTGTTTAGAATAAAAAATTGTGTAGGAAATATATGAATTGTGGAGTATGAAGGCTTTAGGGTGTGAAATGACAATTTTGCCCATAAAAACTTAATAGGTGGTTATCAAGGGTAAAACTAGAAATGCAGTGTAATTTTGCCAAAACTGAGCTCAAAACTGGATTCTACACGCAAAATTGTGTAGGAATAGCATGAGTCATGATTTTGGAAAAGTACAATTATACCGGGTATAAAGGGAATTAGACTGGATTTTCTAGGGGCATTTTGATAATTACTTGTTTTTAGACAAAGATAACCAACTTATAAGTCTTAGAATAAGGTATGAATGAGTAATAACTCTTTTGTTGTCAATTTGGAAATTTTAGGATTTAATAGTTGCCAAGCCAGACCGGGAGTTAAGGACTGATATTAGCTAGACAAGAAAAGGAGTTAAGGTATTACTCTATTTCTCATATACTATGCGATTGTTTATATGCATTGTTTTCCATGTTTTGTGATGTGAATGTAAATGGCAGTGATTCCTAGAACTGTGGTATGGGAAAAGCACAAGTACCAACCAGTAGGAAAACATAGGTACTCTTAGGCCAATTTGGACCCAGTCTAGGTAGGCCAATATGACAAGTACGGACAAAAAGTCATCTACTCTGGAATATGATTGACAAGTACAAATAGACAGTCAACTTTTTAGAATTTTATTGAGACAATATACCACTATTGAGAGTCAACGTTCTCGTACCTCTACTCTACGGTTTCAACTTCAAGGCAGCTTTACTCCACGGTCTGTCATCACGGCGGTTGCACACTATTGTTCGACATCAAGGTGGGTCCACACTATGGTACCATACTCGGTGCTTTACGCAGTCACCTGACTGGTCAGCCCCCTAATCAAAACCCTCCGTTAGTAGCCCTTTCTGGTCAAATCTCCGCATTGGTAGCATTTTCCATCAGAACTCCCCGTAGGTAGCTTGTTCTGATCAAAATCCTCTGTAGGTAGTTTTGTCTAGTTGGTCGTCTCCAAATGGAAGTACCATTTTAACTGGAATCCAAATCTCATAAAATCCTTCTTCTCTAATAGTTCTGTAATCTTCTATCACATCTGGGATCAATTTAGTTGGACTTTCGATATTGATCCCGCTCCAGGAAATAATCAAAACTCTAAGGGAATATTCTATAATCAAGATCTTTCCCTATTCTAGATTAGCAACTAGCAACCTCCAAAAATCTTGTACACATTTTTGTAATATATTCTAGTACCTCAAACCACTCAGGCTATCTCAGATTCCTGAAGAACTAATTCAACTATTGTAATTGATTCTCAAGTTATAATTCTACTGTTAGAGCCTTAACATCACCTAAGTCAGAAAAATTAGATTTCCTCAAATATACCCAATAGGTATGTTAAGAATCAAAATCAATAGCACATATTCTAACCTCCATGGTTTTCGGGTAATATCCTCAAACAATTACTGAAGGTTCAACATCATCTGTAAGGTTCACAAAGTTCAAACTTCCTTCATGGAATAGAACCATAGTGCAACCTTATTCACATTTTGACTTAAGCACTATTGCAGCTTAAATCTGATCCAAACCTATCCTTAACCTTCAGTACCATCAACTCGAATCCTTTAGCATAGATATACGGAATAATCACTACTTATTATTTATTACCAAATATCATACCTACACACCTTTAACCCCACGAGTTACTAAGGATTATTACTTAGCACGGAGAAACCTCAACACAATCTCTATGCCTCAAGTTTCAATAACCTTATCAAATGAACTTTTTCTAAGCAGTACTAACTGCAACAGAAATGATTCGGATTAAAGATTAATACTTACTTTATCATCTCCATGCCACTAATTATTCTTTAGGTCATCTAAGAACCTCTAATCAGAATTCCAAACCTTTAATTAAAAGATTTGAAATTTCCAAGGTTCTTCCCAGGAGTCACCCATCCAGGATTTCCCTCACCTGAGCACGCTAAACCACGGAGTTCCTATGAGATCCGATGCATCAGTGCTAGCAGTATAACATATGTCACTGGGTGTCGATATCCCATACATACCTCAACCTCAATATGACATGGCAGCCTCCCCAAAGATGCTTGGTACTGTCCCCAATGGTAGATAGAAGCAGTACCAAGTTCCTGGTATAGCTCCTCAACATGTTCTATACCTTACTATATTCACACCTTCAGGTATACACTTGTCCTCAAAGACTTGGTTAGCCGATGAAGGTAATCAACTTCCCTGCCTTCCCCTAGCAGATAGCTTCCTAAAACAAAGCAGCTAAACAAAGTTTGGAACCTATCAACATAAGCAAATGACTCTAGCAAATACCTACTTTTGCTAGAATCAATGCTTTGATACCAAAACTGTAATACCTTATTTTCAATACCATCTTGCAATTTGTTGACTTTTGGACCTTTGACTTTTTGACTCTTTGACTTTCCTTGATAATAATTCACCAAAATAGACTTATTAATTACCAAGTAGCCATTTTCCTCTTTTTAATTCCCATTTAACTGAAATTACTGGGAATATTTGGGAAAAATATTTATCTTCTTGTTTTATGGCAAAATTACCGTTTTGCCCTTACATTATTTTTCCCATTTTTGCACCTAACACAAAACTGGGCAGAATTTTCATCAAATTTTAAAAATTCATATCTAATTATGTAGATACCCAATTGGGGTGGTTCAAAAGCCTATACGACCCTATTAAGTCTAGTTTTAAGAAAAAATATAAAATTTGGCCAAATAAAAGGACATCATTCCCATAATTCTTGTTTTGGAAGCTGACACTAAAAATTCCCAGTTTTACTAGGCTAACTTTAAAAATACATATCTCTTTGTATACAACTCCAAATGACTTGTATGACCTATCAAATTAGATATCTTGATAAGTCTACTTTCATTCTGGAAAGTTTCATAATTTTTAGACATTATTTACCCCTTGAAAGTTGTCACACAAACATGGCTGCCACACCTGGAAATTCATCGGTAGCAATACTACTTTGTGTGTGTCTTCTAATTACATTGTTTTGTCATTCCCCGAGCTCTTTAACTCACTATAATAATTCCTTTAATGCCCAAGGGTATGAAGGAATTTTAGGGAATTCTACTATGCCTTACTAGGATATTTACTAAACTAGGGTTTAGTAGTCCACTTAATCCAGGCTTAATCTCAAGCCTCTTGTCCCAAAATTTGGGATATTGCACTTACGCTCTGAAAGTTGTCGTTTATAACTCTTGCATAATTTCTTCATTGTTTTCTTGAAAATACACTTAGAGTACTAATACAATAGAGGGTTAATTATATAGATAATAAATCAGTAACAATATATGATTATCATGTGATCTAAACCTCCTCACTTGAGTGACAACTTGAGTGATCAAGAACATCACTGGAGTGATCCTTTCTGAAAAATGGCAATGAATTTGGAAGTATTTTTTGAACATATCACTTAAGTAATTACTTGAGTGATCATAGGCCATCACTAGAGTAATCCCTTCTAATTTTCGCCGATATATTTAATTGGTTTAAATACTTAATGCATAGTGCATCACTCGAGTGCTCACTCGAGTGAACCATATATATCACTCGAGCGATCAATTGAAAAATCTGGCAGAGAGTTAACATGTGTATACTTACCTTATTACTTGAGTGGTCACTTGGGTAATCAGGGTCCATCACTCGAGTGATCACTGGAGTAATCCCTTTCAAAATCTGGCAGAGACTTCTCGGGTATATTTTTTACTCCATCACTCGAGTGACTACTCGAGTGATACATCACTCAAGTGATAATGGTTTATCACTCCAGTTATCACTCGAGTGATCCTTTACTGAACATGGCAAAACCTTCTCCCTTAAGTCAGATTTTTATATTGTTCTCTGCACACTTGTACATACTAATTAGAACATTCAAAAACTATTTATGTAACATGAGATCATTCTTATCCTTGTTTGTTATAATCAAAACATAGGATCTAACATTCGCCCCTTTTTTGATGATGATAAAACAACTTGGTTTTTAAGATGTTTATCTTAAAGTGATTTTGTTGAAAAATTCAGTTGCCTTGATTAAAAATATTTCAAGAATTCATTTTTAATTGGAAAATCAATTTTGAAAAGATAAACATATATCAGTTTGGACAAAGATAATATATATATCCATAATTGCTTGAAAATGATATGAATTGCATAAATTGACCATGAAATGAAATACAACATATGATATTCAATGTTCTAAAGACCCCGTACACCCATATCAACCCTAATGCATAATGTTCCCAAAAACCCCGTATACCCATATGCATAATTATACTAACCACAAAATTACTCCAAAGTCTTCTCCCCCTTTTTGACATCATCAGAAAGGGTGGATCAATCCTGAGAAGCAAAGCTAGTCTTGGAAGGCTGAGCTACACAGACAGGTAAGGCTCGAAGGGGTAATGAACCAGTATCTTGAGTGTCCTCATCATTCAGTATTGAAAATGTAGGAGATGACGGAGGCTCAGGAAGATTAAGTGAGGGTATCTGGAGGTCATGAGGTGATAGTGGTGAGGTCTGGGAAGTGACTACTATTGTCTTAATGTGAGTGGTCATTGGATGAATGGCGTGGGTGGTGAGATGGTGACTAAGTAAAGGCTCAGTGCCTATAGATGAAACAATAGGAGTAGGCACTGGCTGAGGCTAGACTGGCTCAGGCTAAGGTTGGATTGACTTATCTAAAGTAATATGAATTTCCTCGAATGTGGATGGATCAATCATCGAGAAGAGAATGTTCCACAGAGTAGTCTAAGGGACATCAATAGGAGGGATAGGTGCAGAGGTAAGGATAGGGCCAAAAGCAGAGGGAATAGATGGACCAGAGGAGCCTTGAATGAAGGTGTCCACCTTCTCATGTAACGATCTCAGAAAATTCCCAATCTCTTGCATGGCACTAGTCTGAGCCTACTTTTGTGCCATCAATGCCTCATTATGATGAGTCATGTAATCCACTAGCTGACCCATCTTGAAATTCATGTAAGTGATGAGTTCAGCATTAGTGTTGGCAATGTCTACGTGAAATTCCTCGAGCACTTCCTTCATACAAGTCTTTATAGTAAAACCGATGAAGGATGGTACATAAGTAGAGGCAGGATCAGAGAACTAAGTATCATCAAGTTTGCTTCCTTCAGTCTATGTCTTCTTCTTCTTAGATGTTGACCCCATAGGCTTCTTCAATGGTATCTCGATCCCAAGCTTGCTTATTTGGTTTCTCCGCACTGGAAACAATCTCTCGATAGGGTCATTAGGTTCTAAGTACTAAATTTTGTTTTTCGAGAGGAAGAGGGATACAAGTTGAGGGAAAGTCATAGGGGTGGTCTGAGTCCCCGAAGACTTATGCCTTTTAATCTCTGCAAAGATTAACTTTCCTAAATTTCTTTCCTCTTTGAGAAGAATCGAGGCTATATTTCTAAAATCTCTCTCAATGAAATGTGTAAAGTTATTACACTTGTTAACTAAACACCGAGAGTAAATGTACCAGAGGACCCTATGCATGTCACACATATCACTTGGATTGAATATCAGGGGTTCTACTTTCTCATTTGGCCTTAAGATAGAAAAAAATTTGGTTGGCATCGAGATTTGGTTGGATATCATCAGGGGGATCCTCTATGCCTAACCATGTATTTATTTTGGAGGGAGAAATAAGGATGGTTTAGCCTCTCACTCTGGTTGTCATCTCTTCCTCAACTGACTTTCTCACTGAGTCATTAATATATTCCAAATTGCAATAAAAATGTCTAACTACTTTAATGCAATAAGGAAGTTTTACAAACAACCAGGGCATATAGGAATTTAAATAGGGACTCAAATCAAACTTCAAGACCTCTTTAAGTGTAAGGAGATCGATGTAAAACATCTTACACACCTTTCTCCTTACGAATTCAACCTTGTACTTAGGTGTCTCTTTTTCAGTGATTTCTGTTTACAAAGTTTGGCTTTGTTGAATCCCATTAGAGGTACAGTGATTTCTTCCTCTTTTTCACCGATGCCTTCTTTCAGTGGAGACTTTGGAACCTTTGAACATCCTTGCTTTCCTCCTTGAGTTTGGTAGGCCTCATCAATAACATTTTCCATCACCTTAGCCAATTTGGCATCATATTTAGGTATTTTTGGCCCCTTCCCGATGAATGAAGGTGTGATACCTCATTTCCATTAGCCTTCGATAAGTACAAAAGAATAGTGAAATCATTTTGGAGACCAGGATTTGAACCCAGACTACTCAATATCTGAAAATACTTACAAATCCTCACCCTCAACTCAGGAGTTGAACCTAGGGTTGAGAGGGTAGTAAAATTTTCACAAACCATTTTCATAAATATACACTATCTCATTAAGTCTTATCGGCTCTTCCTTTTATTTCTTTATTAGAGTTTGTGAACGTGCCTCTGCTTAATTCTCATATTCCATTACTTATACACATTTTGTTAGCGATAGGAAGCATAATCACATATAAACTACCATTCATCTACTTGTTATTCTTACATGGTTGTTATGCTTACAAGTCATAAACCACATATACAAATCCCATAATATCCAAAACATATGGAATTAGACAACTAAAGACTAGTCTTTAGTGTCTCAACCTCTAGTAAGATGCATTTACCTTCCGCTTGCCCCTCAATTTTTCTCCCTGTACTGAAAGTGGTTTTTGGAAAAAGAGTAAGATTCAAAAGAATCTCAGTAGCAACATATATCAATCATACAACTATAACATTACAAGGCATGCTAAACAAACATCCTTCATCATAATCATCACAACAACATTTAATGCATCACATGTAGCTCATAAACTATCGTAGCGCTAGATATATTACAAAGCTTCAAGGGATACCCATACAATAGGCCCCGGGCACCCACTCATACAACAATGAGCATTATATTGGTCTGAATGTCCACCCGTGCAAAGATAGGCCCCATTCGACCACCCCGCATATTTATAATACGCCAGACAATTCATGATGAACATACAATCTACACATTGCATATCAAAACATATGAAAGACAAGTTACTACCTGGTTGCTTTCGTCTAGCAACTTCCAACCGTTTGTCCAAGCTCGGGTAAGCCTTGAGTTCTGGACAAAAACCAAGTCCTATAATTCCCAAATATATTATACATGAATTATTACTCATCTATTCATTACTTCTGAACTCATGCTATTGGTTTATTTAGCTTTACAATGACAAATTACCAAAATGCCCCTTAAGACCCAGTCCACCTGTACTTTACTCAAAATTATGACTCAGGCCAATCCTACACAATTTCACCTATAGAATTTATTTTTGACTTCAGATTGGGCAAAATCAGGCCCAAATGATGAAAATGCCCTTGACAGCCCTTACTTAAAGTGTTTAAGGGGTAATTGGTCATTTCACATTCTGGAACTTTTCTCACTTTATCATCAACATAAATCCGACACAATTTTACCTTTTAAATCCAATGGAAGCATTAGAATTGTTAAATTCCTGCTCTTTTTACATGCCTAACACAGGGCAGTCCAATAGGATTCCCAAAAAATTTATGTTGGTTTCTCGTTTTCTCTTGCCTAATCACCTCCTTTCTACTTATAATCATACTATTAGCTATTTAGACATTCATTGGACTTGATTTGGAGAAACTTGAACATTAAGGTCCCTTTGGTTTCTTCATCTAAATTTCACAAAACATTCAAAACCAAGCCAAGAACAACTCTAATAGCATCAATTAAACAAGAGGAACAAGTTTGAGAAGTTACCTTTTAATTTCTTAGCTTTCTCTCTCCTCAACATTTTCTACTCTCTCTCTCTCTCTAAACCCTTGATTTCTATTAAAAACCATAGATTCAAAGGAGTAGAGATGAGTAGGAGAGGTTATAGAGGGATTAGAAAGCTTAAAGCACAAGACTACAACTCCCTTACCTTTGATCTTGAAGAACCTTAGGTCCCTTGTTCTTATGTGTTCTCACTTCCTCAGCTTTCTCTCACTCTATTTTTGATTCAGTTTGCACGATAATGAAGCTGAAGAGATGGAGAATTGGTGATATAATAAAGGTTACATGGTTTAATACATGTGTAAGCTTTTCATTCGTCTAATAATGCTAATTCTGTTGCTTAATACTCATTTCCCTTTATGCTTCTCCTACACTGCCGAAAATGATGTGAATTGAAGAGAGAAAATATTGATCTTGCACTATTCCATTGCCAACTTGTAAATTGTTGACTTTTGTCCTTTGACTTTTGACTATTTGACCTTACTTGATAATATTTCTCCAAAATAGTTTTATTAATTATCAAGTAGTCATTTCCCTCTTTTTAATTCACATATAGCTAAAATTATTAGGAATATTAGGGAAAAATACTTATTTCCCTCTTTATGGTAAAATTACCGTTTTGCCCCTATATTTTATTATTTACCGAAATAAATCATTTCTCCCTCATTTCCATTGGTTTGACCTAATTTTAACACTTAAATGAGGCTACTATTCATGTCATTTAATTCTCAAATTTTGGTTACAATAGTAGGCCTTTAAGTGGACATTAATTACCTCTTTGTTTCCTTGCTTGGCCAAATTATATGTAACCGGTGATTGCCATTTTTCTGTAAATTCATCCATATCACAATTCACCATTTTATTCCACTAAATATCACAAATATACATGTAGGGAATATTGGAGAAAAAGTGGGGTATTACAGTAGGAGTACCAGAAAAACTAAGAGAAGGAGTGGGTGATCTTGTAACTTCCTTGCTAGTATTCGTTCTCGGAGAAGATGCTTTCTTAGTTCTTGCTCGAGTTACTATAGGCTCTTGAATGACTATCCCTTGTCCTTTGGTTTTTGCTTGAGTTTTCAGCTTGGATTTTAGGGTTTGAGATTATTTTTGTTTCTTAGGAAGAGGAGGTAGTAGAGATAATTCGGGAGATGATGGAGGAGTGTTTTAAGGTATTTTGGTCTTAGCCATTTGAGAGATTGAAGAAGAAATTAGACTTTCCCTCTTTTGAGTGTGCGACTGTCAAATGCTAGGGCTGAAGATTTGAGAAATTTTAGAGAGTTTTTCAGCTGAAATCTGTTGGGTTTTGGTCGAAAGTGGATGGGTAAGATAATGTGAAAATATTGGAAAAAATATTTTTGAGTGAGACTTAAAGTGAGTATGTATGAAGTGACAGAGTACAGATAGATATAACCATTGTGCCTGATATCACTCGAGTGATCTTGAGCTTCACTCGAGTAGTCACTCGAGTGATCATGCATGACAGATGCAAAACTTCAAAAATTAAGCTCGTACCTGGCATGAATAATGTAGTAATTACCCATGGATAATCTCTTGATAATTTGCAATTACTTTATGGCATATTTGAATTAAAGATTTGCTAATTTTCTTCCTGCCCAGATTATCACTCGAGTGGTCACTTGAGTGATTTGGTGTCGTCACTCGAGTGATCTGTCCTTTCAGCTGGCAACCGTTCATATTTCAACCGTTTAGTCATTACCTTTAAATTAATTCAATTTATTACACCATAACTTCTCTGTCAGGTCATCACTCAAGTGATGAAGCTATTACTCCTAGTTATCACTCGGGGTGAAGTTCTCCTTCACTGGAAGTTATCACTTAAGTGATTGTTCCCTCTATTTATCCCTGTTTTTCTTGTCACAAAGTAGAGTATTAAAATACTGCAAAACAAATTTTTAGATACTCCGATGCTTAAGTCAGTTATCATCAAAACATAATCAAATAACAATATCTATCATTTATAAACACTTAACTACTTACAATTCATTCGGATTTACCATTCCTAATTCTCTACGTATGAGCAAAAATTGATCTTTAGCAAGGGGCTTTGTGAATATATCAGCCAATTGTAAGTGAGTTGGAATTAATAACACCTTAACATCTTCTTTTGGATATGGTCTCTGATAAAATGATGTCTCACATCAATATGCTTGGTTCTTGAATGTTGTACAGGATTTTTTGCCAAGCTTCTAATTTTCATCGAGATATTTGATTGGTTGAAATACTTAATGCATAGGGCATCACTCTAGTGAACCATGTATATCACTCGAGCAGAGTTAATACTTACCTCATCACTCGAGTGGTCACTTAGGTGATCAGGGTCCATCACTCAAGTGATCACTGGAGTGATCCCTTTCAAAATCTGGAAGAGACTTCTCATGTATATTTTTGACTCCATCACTCGAGTGACTACTCGAGTAATACATCACTCAAGTGATAATGGTCCATCACTCGAGTGATCCTTCACTGAATATGGCAAAAGCTCTCCCTTGAGTCATATTTTTATATTGTTCTCTGCACACTTGTACATACTAATTAGAACATTTAAAAACTATTTATGTAATATGAGATCATTCTTATCCTTTTTTGTTATCATTAAAATATAGGATCTAACAGTATATTATGTCATGGGAGTGAAGAAATTACTATAGGCCGTCAGATACAAATCCTTAAGTTACTCCCGCAATTCGTGGTCAAGGTATGGGTCAAATGCTAGCTTCTCTACTGGAGTACTCGACTCCACATCTAAGTCTAGGTGCTGCCCAATGTACTCTAACTCTAAGTCATCCGTGTCTACCACAGTAGCTTCATCCCTAGCAATAGAACCATAGAACACTGGATACTTAATGCTCTTCCTGCGTGTACGCATAATCCTCGGTCCACGTCCAGGCCCTACTATGTTAATGACTATATAGGCCTCACCCTCTGGTATCTGCTCCTCTGGTGGAGGCTAGTTAATCGATGGAAGTGAAGATGACCTACTTCTTTGCCTTCTTAACTTGATAAAGAAAGAAGCTAGAACACTCTTCTAGGTGGTACGTCTTACTCTTATCATTCCTGTTGTTCCATACACCACTGTATTAGAAACAATATTTTGATAATAAAAAAATACTGATGAAATGTTTTACAAGGAAATGATTAAGCTAAATGAAGTACAATGTGTTAAAATCTCTAAAGAACGCATTGCACAAAGTCACATTTACATATTCAGCATAATCACTTCTGTACTCGAGTTTGAATGCATGAACTTGAGTTCTAGCCAATAAACTTGAGTCTTGTAAGAGACACTCGAGTTCAGTTGATACACAACTGAGACTTAACTGATCCTTGAATTGTGCACGTGAGGAAGAATTGCACTCGAGTTCATGATGATGCACTCAAGTCCTCAAAGGCTTTGCACTCGAGTCTTAAGAGTTTTGAAATGAGAGTTTATTCAAGAAAGCTCTCAGATGTTGTGGGTTAGTGGTGCACTCGAGTTTAAGGAATAACACTCGAGTTTTGTAAAGCCACTATACTTAATTTCTGCGAGTTTTGGTGAAAGAGTTTATACCTGAGAGATTTACAACTGTGGAGAAAAAGAGGTGCACTTGAGTTCTCATATATGAACTCGTGTTCTCAACTGACTGCACTCGAGTTTAGGTTTTGCACTCTCATGAGTTCTTGCCCAAGACTACCTGGTGAATGAGAAAATGCTCCATACACTCAAGTTCAACAGGATGAACTCAAGTTCACCAGCTGACCAAAGCTAAATAAACAATAATGATTAGTCCAAATCCACTTATATGTTAACCAATCCTTATTTTCCCACTTGTTATTATTCTTAGACATTGGTCTATCAGCCATGCCTCTTAACACAAAGAAGCTAACAAAAAGGTTAGAACCTATCAACATAAGCAGAGGGCTCTAGCAAATACCTATTATTGCTAGAATTAATGCTTTGATACCAAAAATCTAATACATCATTTCCTATAGCCTCAGATGAGTACAAAATAGTAGTGAAATCATTCATAAAACCAGGATTAAGTCCCAAATTAAGAAATACCGAAAACATTTCACAAATTTCAAACCTATCTCAAGACTTGAACCTGGGATTAGAAAGGATTTTCGAGGGTAGTAAAATTTCTCAAACCATTTTCACAAATATTCACTATCTCACTAAATCTCACCACGCTCTTCTTTTCATTTTATCAGAGTTTGCGAGTGATTCTCTACTTAGTTCTCATGTTTCATACCTTAATTATATTTAATTAGCGATCAGAAGCATAATATATCTAGAATAGCATTTTACTAGTCTACAAGAATTACCAGTTTAACTATTGTAACACGTTAGAGTTACAAGCTATTTATAGTATATACATGTCCAAAATATCCAAAGTACACATAACAGACAACTAGCCAAACTAAAGTCTTCAGCGTTCAAGTCTCTAGCCATCCACATTTACCTTCTTCTTACCCCTTGAGCTATCTCCCTGTACTGTAGATGGGTTTATGGAAAAGAGTGAGATTCAAAAGAATCTCAGTAGTAAAATAGTGTCAATCATACAAATACAATATCACAAAGCATGCTACACAATCATCATACAACATAATTATCACAACAACATTCAGTGCATCACATACAGTTCATAAACTACCATAGTGCTAGGTAAATTTAATGACCCCAAGGGATACCCTGTAGAAAGGCCCTAAGCATCCACTCGTGCATCACAGAACGTTATTAGCCTAAGCGTCTACCCGCGTAAAAATACCCCGAGCAACTACTCCGCATAACTAGAATATGCCAGACAATTCATGATGATTTCACAACATACAGTATATATCATAAACATATGAAAGACAAGTTACTACCTGGCTACTTTCTTTTAGCAATTTCTTCTTGTTTGTCTGAACTCGAGCAAGTCTCAAGCTTCGAATAACTGTTAGGTCCTATGATTGGAATTTATGAACGACAAGTTTTATTTCACCCAATACTTGCATAATGCAATTAGTCAAGTTGGTTGTCATTATAGTTAGTATACTAAGCTAAAAGAAAAGTCAAAGGGGCCTAACCATCCCAAGGTTATTATTTCCACCCTTGTTCCCAAATCTACTAGCTTTTTGCTTAACTTCAAAAATTCACCATTAATTCTAGGAAACTCTAAATTGACTGGTTCTAAAGTCTATGTAAATTCATTTCAATATAATTACACATAAAAATACTCAATTTTTCCCACCAATTGGTTACAATATTAGGCCTTTAAGTAGACATTAATTTCCTCTTTGTGTCCTTACTTGGCCGAATTATGTGCAACCGACAATTGGAATATTTCTGTAAATTTATGTGCACCAAAATTAATCATTTTATTCCACTAAATGTTACAAATATATATGTGAGGAACATCGATAAAAAAGTGGGTTATTACAATGGCCATAAGTATGATATGTGAAGAATTGAGCATGCAAATATATCATTATATAGCATGAACATAAGTAAGGCAATCATGTCATGCACAAAGCATTTATCTTGCATGCATAATTGATATTGTTTGCTACTAAGATTCTCTTGAATCTCACCCTCCCATATCCAACCATATAGGTATGTGAGCACGAAAGAGGAATGCATAAAGATATGTAAGGAGAAAGTGTATTGGTGTATTGAAGTAATAGTATGTGATGTGTAAATTATTGTGTGATGTGAATAAATGTATAAGCATGCCATGTTGAGTGATATCGCTAAGATGTTTGTCATGGCATGTATATATTTCTTTGAGAAAAGGAATGAGTGCAAAATTGCAAGTCAAACTAGACACAATAGTAATAGTAGTATCAACGCACCTCAGAATTTGATGTTATCAATGCATAAGAAAGAGTTATTAGTGCATGTAGTATGGGTACCAGTGCTCCTGATAATGGTATCAATATCCAAGAGGTAGTATCAATAGTATCAATGAGCAATGGTATCAAAGCATACAACAACAATATCAGTACCGATATGAACCCATTAGTTAATAAACAACATTCAGATTCACAGGAAAAGAAACTACTTTGATAATTGTAAATAAAGTACTCTGATAATTTAGCGGTTGATGAGTCGCAATAGTGAAATGAACCCCTAAATAATGACTTATTAAGGCTTCTGGATGTGTAATAAAAGGGCATAAATGGCAGGTGTTACAGGATGCATTGTTAAACGATATATCTGTGAAGAGACCACTGAATTTTCTGCCATATATTTAAAGCATGCAAACGATATTGGGCTTCCATTTTCTCAACATGAGGGAAGAAAGACTGATGGGGAAGGGATCATGAGCGGGAAATTTGTATCCATCTTAAACCAACAGTTAGAACAAACACACCTATATATGCTACACAACTTTGAGGAGGTTACGTCACAACCATTTGTATCAAATTCAAAGGGAAAATCTCTACAAAGAAGAAGGTGGTGTGCTCAACAACACAATAAACATTTTACAACATGGTTTAAAGATCAAGTTCCTTGTAAGTATAGAGATTATCCTAAATCATTTTCTAGAAAATTGAAGTTCTTAGCATACAGTCAAAGAATCAAGCGATGTCTTACGCAAGCTACATCATCAATGGGTTTACCTTCTACAACAAAGAGCAAGATGATCGAAGCAAAATGCAAAATAGTGGTGTAACTCTCGTAACTAACACCATGCATGTATCGAGTTCCAAAGACAGAAATCCTATATATGCGAAGATACCATACTTTGGGGGTGATTAAGGACATCTTGGAGTTGGATTATATTGGCTTCGTGGTACCCATTTGCAGTTGCAAGTGTGTTGATAATAATCACAACTTGAAAATTGATGACTTAGGCTTGATACAATTGAGCTTGATACAATTGAATTTGAACATGGAAGGGTGTAAAGAAGAGCCTTTCATTTTGGCTTCTCAGGATGAACAAGTGCTCTACATTCGTGATCCTTATAAACATTGATGGTCTACGATTTTGTTGACAAATAGAGTGATTGATAAAAAGATGGGTAATGGTGTTAAGGATGATCCATTCAATGGAAAGTCACTTGAACAATTAAATTTTGATGAAGAAGATGCTTTGTACATTAGGTACGATCATAATGAAGACATTTGGGTTTCAAATAGGGAAAAGTTATTACTTGATAAGAAGAAAAGAATTAAAGCTAAAAAAAGTAACTTACAAAAAGCTAAGACTAGGAAAAGAAAAAGAGGCACTTAATTTATGTTTTTTGACTATGTATTGTTGTTCTCTTATTGCTAGGCTGGGTTGATTTCTATATTTTTATAGATGGTCTATTGTATTGTTATTTGTTTATGTGTTGTTTATGAAAGCAAGTGGAAATCGATAACAATAACCTTGAATTTTTTTTAAAATAAATGTTGCAAATATGTAACTATTATTAGCTAGAAACCGTAATGTATGTTTTGAAATTACCTAATAGTGTCTTACAATAATCGATATATATGTAGCAATAGAGCAATTTATTACAGGTGTTATATTTGATTGTTATAATGTTAAACTTTTGCCTCTATTTAAATATCTCTCCGCTTCTCTATTTCATTCATTAGCACACTCTTCTTGTCCTCTTTAGTCAAATGTAAACCCCAACCTACCAGCCTCGAAACACTACTACTCCAGTCATAGTTTATGTTTGTTGATTGTCATTTTCAGTCAAACTACACCATCCACAAAGCCTTCTTTGTGCTTTTCAGTGACAACTACTCAAGTTATTGCGCAACCCCTAACACGTGTTTTTATTCATTACTCGCGTTTTTGTTCTTTAGCCCTAGCCAGGTCGTATTTCTTTGCGTTGTTTGTTCTATTCATATGGAGGTATTGTAAGACCCTACCTTACATATCTCTTATTATTGATATTAACCAGAGTAGCAATGTGTAGTTTAGTGGACACACAAGAATAGCATGAATATATTGATAATATTGATACAATTTTGCTTGATTATAATATGGGAGTTCCCCCCACAGGGGTGCATATAATATTTACAGACCTTGAAATAACCAAAAAGGTCTTCAGATAACCAGCAGCATTCCTCTACATGCATTCCTCTTCTTTGTTCTTAGCACCCCTTCGATGTTCAACTTTCTAAATGGTTGGATGGGGGAGGGTAAGATTTGGAGGAATCTTAGTAGTAAACAATACCATAATGCATGCAAGATAAATGCTAGTGCATGATATACTCCCCTTACAAAGGCTCATGCTCACATGATGACATCTCTGCATGCTTAATGTTTCATACAACACATCTATTGCCACAGTATAAATAGAAACAGAGCTTCATTCATTCAAATATGCTTCACATAATCAAGTAAAATAATGCACAAGCATAAATATCAAATACATGCAAGTAGGGTAAGTTTACTATCTTAATTTCCCTTCTTTGATCTACCGTCTTTGATCCGGCTTAGGCACAACTGTCGGGTCCTAAAATTTCCAAATATACAATGAGTCATTACTCATCTATGTATTATTCCAAACTCATATTGTTTGGTTAACTTAGCTTTAAAATGCTAAATACCCTTGGGATTCGGTCTACGCCCCTTTATATCCGGTCCAACTGTACCTCACCCAAAATTATGACCCAAGTTAATCCTATACAATTTTACTTATAGAATCTATTTTTTTACCTTAAATTGAGTCCCAAATTATGAAATTATCCTTGATAGCCCCTAACTTAAGGGTTTAAGGGTAGTTCGCTCATTTCATATTCTAGGGCTTTTCTCACTTCGTAGTGTACATGAAACCTACACAATTTTTTCTTATAAATGCAATGGAATCATTAAAAACACTAAAATCTAGTCCAAACATAGTGAAAACAACTGCTGGAAAAAAATCACATGAAATTAGGAAAATTGGAGTTTCTTGATTTCATTCCAATAATCATTTTCCTTTCACCTATAATCACATGTTTAATCACTTAAAGATCTTTTTATCATGATTAGTGTGAATTTAGGTAGTACCTCCCCTTAGGGTTTCATCTTTCCAAATTTACAAAACCACAAAAAACCAAGCCAAAACCAACAACAACAACAATAACAACAAATATCACAAAAGGATCAAGTTTATCATATTACCTCTTGGATTCACCACTTTCTCTCTCTAAAAATGCCTCTACCCTCTCTCTCTTCTCTCTTGATTTGTCTTGCTATCCATTAATTTCAAGAAGAAGAAGAGGTTAGAGGAAGTTCTAAGGAGTTTAGAAGGCATAAGCACTTGAGTTTTTGGCTCTTGAAAACCCTAGCACCTCTTGTGTTCTTCAAATTTTCCAAACTCTCCTCTCTCTCTCTTAGTTGCAGCTGGCCGAAAATGAAGAAACCAAAAGAGTGATATTATATTTATCTAATGATCTCTCTCTTCTTACTTTTTGCTTGCACAAGTGCTTGCTTGTGCTTCTCTCTCTTTTTTTCCCATTGTGTTCTCTGACAGATACTTCAGCATTTTCTGTTGATCGTGCTCTGACAAATGTTTCAGCGTTGCTTTCTTTCTGTTTTACACATTCGTTGAATCATTTATTGAATAGTCATGTTGCCCATGATTTGTTATCACTGAGTGTTGATCCATTGTATGGCATGTGATCGGTAGTGCATAACACCTGTAAAAGCACTCAGAGAAATAGTCGTTAGAAAACATCACTCGGGTGATTAAAGGCTTCACTGGCACTGATCTTGAAAAACTGAAGAATCACTGGAAGTAAATTTGATTTCATTGGAGGTGATTTTCAGAAGATAATATTCCACTGGTAGTGATCTTGATTAAACAATATTTCACTAGTAATGATGATCCTTTAAGTGATTTTCATGATTCTATGAAGTTTCTGAAGGTGATTATCATAAGAACAATGAATCAGTCGAGCTATCAATAAATTCTCTTGTAGTGATATCAAATTCACTTGAGTGCAACTTTACTTCACTTGATGTGATTTTGATAAAACAATAAATCACTCAACTGTAGAAGCATTTTCATGGTAGTGAACTTGATTTCCGGATGTGATTCTGATTTGATGCCATTAAAACTGATTCGAATTCAGTGAAGAGTACACTGGGTGATCACTGGGAGGTATTTGATTCACTAGAAATGCATTGGGAGTGATATACCAAAATAAACATATCACTTGAGGCATATTGGCTTTTACTGGAGGTGCATTTTGGTTCATTGGGAGTGATCTCATCTTCACGGGAAGTGATTATGGTTCATACTGATATACTGGTAGTGATTTGACGTCAACTGGAAGTGATACTGAGAAAATAGCTAATCACTCGAGTGAATTCGGCTGCACTGGGAGTGATTTTCTGAACAGTGAAATTTTCTTCCGATGATTTCAGAGCCACTAGAAGTGATATTGAAAATTTCACATACCACTCGAGTGATTTGGAGATCAGTGGAAGTTAATTTTGAAACAATGAATTTTCCTTGCAGTTATCTTGTTGCGTACTGGAAGTGATTCTGAAAAATTTCATATCACTCAAGTGAATTCCATATTACTGGAAGTGAAATTGAAAACAGTGAATTTTTCTTGCAGTGATTTGGCTTGCACTGGAAGTGATTTACAAAATCAACAGAATCACTCGAGTGAATTGGATGCACTGGAACTGATTTTCAACACAGTGAAAATTTCTGAGAGTGATTCGATAGGCCACTGGAAGTGATCTATGAAATAAGCCATATCACTTGAGTGAATTCTGGAATCACTCGAGTGATCTGCAATTTCTGGCATATCACTCGAGTGATCTGTTCTTCAGATCACTTTAATTTCGTTGTTGTGTTTCCAATTCTTCAGCAAACATGGGTCAACTTCCAGATGACATAACTCTTCGAATATATCTTTATAACTTCTAAATTATATATCAATGGAAAGCTATTAAAGTCAAGTTTCATATGGAACCGGTTTCAGCTCAATTGGATTTGTGGTTTGAGAGTTATGTCCAAAATACCAAACCTGTTTTGGAAGGTAATGCTGATTTGAGTTTCAACTTGTAACATTTATATCTCCTTCATCTGAGCTCCTTTGATGTTGATTCTAGTGTCAAAATGACGCATTGGAAGTCTATTTTCATATGCAACTGGTTTTGTGTTAATCGGAGTTATATTTTGAGAAATATGATTGAATAACCAGACCTTACTCAGCTGGACAAAAAACAAAGACTCGCCTCTACAGTACATCACTTGCTGAAATAGTGAATCACTCCAAGTGATTTTCACTATTTGCAGAATCACTCGAGTGATTCTAAAAAATCACTTGAGTGATTGTTAAAATCACTCCGGTGCTATAGTGCTCTACAGTGCCAATACACTACAGTAACCGTATGCTACAGTACCCCAAAGAACTTGAATCTTCATATTCTTCATTAATTCTTACAAGTTCTTCATTTCTCAATCTCTTTCTTTCATTGCTTGACTAATCTACAATATATGCAACATTAAATATAGTAGTTAGTCAATATAAGAGATAAGTATATTATGCAAACTTCTTGCTCTTAATATTTGACATCTATATTTGTCATCATAAAAAATAATCATATCTAACATTCTCCCCCTTTTTGATGATGGAAAATCCTTAAAGACAAATATGCTTGAATGTGAATAGACAAATTGAATGCAACATATTTTTCCATTTCTCTCCCCCTATTTGACATTAGAAAAAAGTTTGAAGTAAAGAGAAGATATGTTCATGGAGAAGTAAGTATAAATATATATTAGAAATGTCATTTTCTCCGTTAATCAAAATAAACAATCTTCTCTCCCTTTTTTGAAAGTAGTGATGCAAATGAAAAATATTTTCAAGAAAGCTTTCATAATAAAAGATATGCAAGGTATGCACAAAATATAAAGAGAGAGAAGAGGGTTTAGAAATGCTCATTTTGATTTGGTAGGTTGATTGTAGATCCATGAAGTCCAGTTCACCACCCTTTCGCTATACAACTCTGATCATGTCTCCAGGATGCTCTTGAGCTTCTATTCCATATTTTTATCACAATATGCTTAATGCTCATTTGTATTGGCATAGGTATTTATTGCTTTAAATGTTGTAGCCAATATATTTCCCTTGCTTGATCATCAAAGCGTAAGTCCTTAAAATTGATACATTCTCTTTTTAGTGTGTTGAGGAATGATCTTGCACAGAGTAACTCCTGTCATAATTGAAATAATTTTTGCAAGGAGAATGGTGAGTGCAATAAAAAAAAATTCTTTCTATAAAGTATATGCAGATTAAGATCATGGAAAGAAAATGTATGAGTAACTCATCATCAAAACTAATCAATTGAGGGTAAATGCAAGTGAGTATACTATAATAATTTTCTTCAAATAAAGGAGATAAGCTTTTAAGATATAAAACATATGTGAATATGAAGCTCCCCCTAAATGAGCGCATGGCCTTAAAAATATATTATGAGGAATAGTTAAGAACTCTTGTGGACTAGAAAAAAAACCATGAAATTTTGAAAATACAGTGAGAGATCAGATTTCGATAATGATGCATGAATTTCTGAGAGGAAAAGAAGTTCAGAATAAAGAAAATTGAGTTTCATAAATTTTCAGCACAAGGAAGATGATGATAATTTTGAAGATGAAAGTTCGTGGGAAGAACAACTGATATAATCTGTTATTTTACCATTCACTCGAGTGATTTTGACATTCACTCGAGTGATTTCCTTCTGAACCAGAATCACTCGAGTGATAGCAACAATTCACTCGAGTGAAGTTGCAGAAAATCACTGATGTCCAGCATTACTTCACAACTTACTCCAATTCACTTATCTCATTCGAGTGCTTGACTGAGAATACTTGAGTTACCTACCTGTAGCATCATTATCACTCATTTGATAACATCTTTTATTTGAGTACAAATTTCCTCATACCTTGATGCTTAAGTTAGTACAATAATCATCAAACACATGAATATATAAAAAAATAAGTAACAAAATATTCTCTCAACTTATTAGGATTAACCATTCCAAATTGATCTTTTGCAAGGAGTTGTAAAAGTATCTGCTGCTACTTGAAGATGAAGATGATTCGGAATGAATATCCCTTTGACATCTTTCTTTTTTAATATGATTCTCTGATTAAGTGATGTCACAGATTACTTCTTTCTTTGATGTCAATATCAAGCAATGTAATTGAATTCATAGATGTGTCTGCTCCGTTTTCTTGATCCACCCACATTTCTTCAATAACACCTGTAAAAGCACTCAGAGAAATAGCCGTTAGAAAACATAACTCGGGTGATTACAGGCTTCACTGGCAGTGATCTTGAAAATCTGAAGAATCACTGGAAGCTCGTTAATGTATAGATGTCAAATATTAAGAGCAAGAAGTTTGTAGTGATTCTTCAATTTTTCAAGATCACTTCCAGTGAAGTCTGTAATCACCCTAGCGATGTTTTCTAACGGCTATTTCTCTGAGTACTTTTACAGGTGTTATGCACTACAGATCACATGCCATACAACGGATCAACACTCAGTGACAACAAATCATGGGCAACATGACTATTCAATAAACGATTCAACGAATGTGCAAAACAGAAAGAAAGCAACGCTGAGACATTTGTCAGAGCACAATCAATAGAAAACGTTGAAGTATCTGTCAGAGCACACGATGGGTTTCAACGGGAAAATATTTGAATAGACAATCTAGCTCTCACAGCTTTTACTATATAAGCTCAATCTTTCAAAAACCAGAAAGGAGAGACTACAGCAAACTGAGATACACACGAGTAATAAAGCGATGAGAACCCAACTACACTAACATGTTGTTATAAGTCTTCTGGCTCACGCACTCTCTGCTATACTTTATTTCCAATATCATGTATATTTGAGAGAGTGAGATATATGTATTGTACTTCAGTAAGTATTATATCTACTCTGTGAGGAGTCTGTGAACACTTCATCTATATTTTAGAAGTGATCTCATGGTAGAGAGAACTTGAGAGGATTGATCAACTTATGGAGAAAGTTGTAGAGTGAATTGTCAGAGACTTTCTACTCATAAGACTTATAAGGTGCAAGCAGTAGAGAACGTTGATGCTCGTAAGACTTACAGTGTTGTAAGCAGGAGAGAACGTTGCTGCTCGTAAGACTTGCACGGGTAAGCAGGAGAGAAAGGGGTTCGGGATTGCTTTACTCGACTTGCTGTAAGAAGGAGTAAACCTTACAGTGTGTAAGGGAGAGTAACTCTTGTGAGTTTGTAGAGGATTATCTTGTGCCCAGTTAAACAAGAAGATAGTGGATTGGAAATGTCACGAGGAGCCTGGGGACTGGACGTTGGTCATCGTGGATTGGACCGAACCAGGATAAATTACAGTTTGCATCTTCTCTTCTCTAAGCTTTTACATTTCCAGCATATATGATCTATATATCTGTGTATGAATTTATAGTTCCATATGTATTGATTTGATAAGTTGCGAAAAGAATTTAAACAATCATACTTTCTTATTGTATACCCAATTCACCCCCTCTTGGGTGTCAGCCAGTTCTAACATTTGGTATCAGAGCCGAACTCTTGTTTAAAAGACTTAACCGTCTCAAGAGTTATCAAGAATTATCAATGGCTGATTTTGGGTGTTGCTTACTTTCTCAAGGTTTCGATTATACCATCCCACCTATTTTGAAAGATATTGATTTTTGGTTTTGGAAAGCTAGAATGACTAGTTTTATAAAAGTATATGATTTTGATATGTGGAATGTTGTTACAAATACTTTTGATCATAAACCGAAAGAGAATTGGACTGACAGAGAAAATAAAATATTTTCGCTGAACATTAAAGCAATGAAAAATTTGTATAGTGCTTTAACTAAATATGATTTTGAGAAAATTAGATTTTGTTCATCCTCTAAAGCTATATAGGATACACTTGATTCTATATATACTTCTAACAAGTGTGTTAAAGTTGAAAGTGGTGACAGTTCATGTGAAACTATAATATGTGTATCTGTTGTTCATGAACAATTAGAAGCTGATAATGACAAAGGAGAAATCATAGAACACTTCCATACAGTCAACACGGATAGACAAGAAGAAGAGGACTCCCAAAAAGAGCTCATTATAGACAGACATGAAAAATCACTCTTTGAAGCTCAAGATGTGTTGGAAATTATTCCCTAAGGGCCAATCATTGTACCTTAAACATTATTGTTATTTAAGAATTTCTCCTTATTATTATCATATCATTTGCATGTTTATTATGGTAATTGTATCCTTGGATGAACTATAAATATTATCCTAAATGTCCCTGATCAATTATCTATGCGGGAGTAAAGATGAAATAAGACCAGTATGACTTTGATGAGGTATAGAGATACAAATCAAAGTCTTAGGCACTTGTAGGAGTATAGGGTGCTGGACCGACCCGCTATGAGAAAGTTGCATAGATCAAGTCATAAGCTTATCTCATACATATAATCATGTCACAGTGCCCTCTAACCTGAGATCATCATAGATTCCTGCATGAAACTTGCTAAGTTTTGACCTAGTCAAAAGTCACCTTTGACCGGGTGATGATAAAGGCTACAATCGGGCTTAGGAGTTTTCATGAAGAGGAATGTGAGTGGTCAACATGGAATTTGTCCCTCACATTAGTGAGAGATATTACTGGGCCCCTCGATGAGTGAGTCTGAGAAATGTATGGCCATACTGTAATGGGAAGAAGTTTCCATTTCTAATTTCAGGCTACTCAAGAATCGGGAAAGTGATGGTCAGGAACAGGAGGATGACGTTGTCCATGCCTCATCCTTGACCGAAATATCGTGTGACAAAAAGGGACGTGACATGGTTGTATAAAAGGTTGCATCGTATCATCGATCCTCATGTGAATTGGGTAGTCGCAATGTCTTGCTAGAGGCCGCTTGCGACTTGTGGGCTAGAATAGTTTTGGCCCACTGCCAACTTCATGTGGGCCTACAGGGTCGCACACAAGAATAGCCCAACACGAGCTATGATGTCTAGATTCATTGAATCTAAGATGTGTCTAAGATTCAATGAATACAATATTTGACCTAGGGTGGATGGATTTTATATATATATATATAAATTCGAAAAAAATAATAATAATATATATAGATTATAATATTATTATAAGATATTAGTTTTATATTTAATTTATTTGATAAATTAAATAATTAAAACTAATACAGATATCATATCTTAGATTTAATTTATAAAGATAAATTAAATCTATTGGCTCTTTAATTAGATTAAATGAATATGATAAATTAAATCTGTTTGACAGATTTAATCAAGTCAGATTTATTTGATTTCATTTGAATTTCAAATTAATTAAGATTAATTTTGAGATTCCTATACGGCCTACATGAGATAGAAAATTCGAAGGGCTAGAGAACCCTAGGCTGTACGGAGAACTTGCAAAGCCGCGAGAAACCTTAGAGAGGCATCTTGGAGGCACTAGCATGCTGCCGCATTGGGTCTTGTTCGTGTGGATACCGGTAGAGGGAGGCGACCAGAGGTTTTGACTCCTAGAGATCGAAAGCACGAAAATCAAAAGGTACTATTCTAACCACTCGATTTAGACGTCTTTGATAGATCCATGATTGGGATTCGAGGTTTTTAAACGGTTAATTTTTCCGCTGCGTGTACGAATCCCAACAAGATGAACTTAAGGTAAAAAGTTCCAATTCTTCTAGTGATTTTTGCAAAACAGATTTTCAAGGTTTGCATAAAATTATTTTCCAACCAATTATTGATTTGTTGAGAAAAGCAAAAACATTTTCAAACATGCTCGAAATTATTTGTGAAGAAAGAACGTAGGCAAACTGAATATTTGAGATTGTCGTCCCTCAAACAACACAATACTTGCATAAAGCCTCAAAATGCATATATTTATACAATTTGCAATTATTGTGGTAAATCGGGTCATATTTCTCACACATGCCATGTTAGAAGAAATCATAATATGAGAAATAAATATGTTTGGGTTCCAAAAGGACATATAAAGTCAAATACTAACAACCAAGGACCCAAGTATATATGGGTACCAAAATGTCCATCTAGTACTGTACGTATGCAGGATGATCCAAAAGGAAATGGAAATAAAGGTACAGATAAGATGAAAAAGAAGCCAAGAGTTTCTCATGCACTAATAAAGAGGTTCATACCATTGAAAAAGAGAACTCTTGGAGCATCCATTACTGGAGCTACAGAACATAACCACCAAAAGAAGCAATGGAGAAAAGGTATATGTTCCACCTCAACGAAGGACTACTATAGCGTACCATTCAACTATATTGAGGAGAACAAGAAAAGGAGGATCTCTCATACAAAAATACTCTCGAAGCCTATATCATTTGAGAGAGCTTTGCATACATCCTTGGGAACACATATGAAGAATCAACATAACAGAAAGAGGCAGTGGATAAGCAAAGCCAATCCTCCAAGTACTTAAGGTGAAGGTACACAATGATAAAACCTCCTATGTCATTGTCTATAATATCTATTGAGGTTTATATCATGCTACCTTAGTAATGAGCATTGCAAACTATTTTGAAATTATGTTTTCACATCCATTAGAAAATCCACTTGATAATTTCATGCAGGGATTGCAATGTTCAATAGATTAACACTTTATGCATATATGCATACTTCAAGAGAAAATATTTTTATGTATAAAGTCATGTTTAATTTATTATGCTCAATTTCTGCAAATTGACTATATTGCTTGAGCATTTGAATTATGATTCTTACAAACTAACCATGAGTGGATCCAAGCAAAATTGGATACCAAAGGGAGAAAAACGATTATATAGTTTTGAAGGAAGAAGAAAAGAATGCTCTGATGTTGATCACTAAAACAAAGATGAATAGAGCATACATGAGCCTTGAGGAAAACACTGCAGAAAAGCATGATTTACTCAAGTGATCCTGGAGGACTTGAGTAAAAGGATACAATATGATGGAGATTAACTTGGGTGTCTACAAGTTACACTCAAGCCAGGTACGATGTATCTGTATGTAAAACTTTCTGCTGAATTTAAGTGTCACGACCTTGTTTTCAAAACTCCTAGTAGCACTCGTTCTTTCCAACTCAATTTGAATGATAAATACTTGATCATTACTGCATATCATTAGCAATTAATCATTTGTGACTTTCAAAATGTTTTAGATTTCTAAATGGACCGAAAGTGAAATTGTACATAATCTTTTTATGTATTTGAGTTTGAAATGCACAATTCAAGAATTTACTCAGATCTCAATTCATCATGTTTATAAACGTGCATACACTCATATATTTTCTACATTCTTTCAAAATTGGAAGTCAATGTATTTATACTAAGATGTCAGAAATGCTTCAAATCCATTCGTTAGAGTTCTTCCTCATCATTGACATATTATTTCTTGATCATAAACTTGTTACAGCTTGAACTTCTCAATCTTTATTTTCTAACGAGTTAGACCTTATGTTTAACAAGTTAACTATCTCCATGAGTTTCAAGTATATTCTCCAGAAAATAATTCAATATGTGAAAATCTTGTAGTTAATGTATAGAACCTTATTATAGAAGCTCGTTAATGCATTAACTGTGGAATGACTTATGAATATTTAAGAACTCTAATCATTTGGTCTTATGAGTATGTGTTTCATCGCCCATAAACCATTATACTCTTTTTTTTGCTCAAATGCCTTAACAATTGACTTTATCTATCTCCGAGCAACTAAAGTATTCAAATACTTGACTTGGTAGTATTCTTACTCTTCATTGTCAAGATTATCTTTTGATCAGTAGCAAAGTCATTGCGCTTATACATGTCTATCAAGTTAAGCCCTTTTTGGCTAATCCATTTTCAATATGACTTTTGCTTTTGGAAAATTCTCAAACATGTTAATTTCATTATCAAACATGTTATGTTAGTTGTTCTTTAAAAAGAGAAGTTTTCTGGTAGATATACATATATACTTAAACTATTGACTTCAATTATTTTTAGCAAGAGCATTGATATTTAACAAACTACATAAATGTACATTCAATCTTAACATCATAATGCATATTCATGATTTGGAAAGACATTTGAGATTTTGAAGCAGATTGCATATCTCATTATCATTTATGGAAAATATTCATGATTTATCATTTTATAAAAGTTGATCATTATGGATAGATTTGCTACTCTCTTGATCCGACTTATATGAATTGCGTGACAATCTTATCAATGACATATTTTCTATATAAAGTGTGTTTATAAATTGTCATTGATCTTTAAAAATTATCACTCTTGGTATCACTTGATCGTTATACTTTATGATTCAATGATTTGAATTTATTAAGTAAAATTATGTTTTGGTCTGTATTGATTTATGATACTCTTTGCTCAAATATCAAATGATTCACTTGTATAAGAGCTTAAGAGTTATTCTATAGAACCAAGAGGAGTTGGCTACCAAAGTATCTAAAGAGTGCTATTGAAGAAATGCAGGTGGATCAAGCAAACGAAGCAGACACATCTATTAATTCAATTACATTGCTTGATATTGACATCAAAGAAAGAAGTAATCTGTGACATCACTTAATCAGAGAATCATATTCAAAAAGAAAGATGTCAAAGTGATATTCATTACGAATCATCTACATCTTTATCTTCAAGTAGCAGCAAACACTTTTACAACTCCTTGCAAAAGATCAATTTGGAATGGTTAATCCCAATAAGTTGAGAGAATATTTTGTTACTTATTTTTTTATATATTCATGTGTTTGATGATTACTGTACTAACTTAAGCATCAAGGTATGAGGAAATTTGTACTCAAATGAAAGATGTTATCAATTGAGTGACAATTATGCTACAAGTATGTAACTCAAATGTTCTCAGTCAAACACTCAAATGAGATAAGTGATTGGAGTAAGTTGTGAAGTAACGCTGGACATCAGTGATTTTCTGCAACTTCACTCGAGTGAATTGTTGCTATCACTCGAGTGATTCTGGTTCAAAAGGAAATCACTCGAGTGAAAGTCAAAATCACTCGAGTAAATGGTAAAATAACAGATTATATCAGTTGTTCTTAACTTTCATCTTCAAAATTATCATCATCTTCCTTGTGCTGAAAATTTATGAAACTCAATTTTCTTTATTCTGAACTTCTTTTCCTCTCAGAAATTCATGCATCATTATTGAAATCTGATCTCTCACTGTATTTTCAAAATTTCATGGTTTTTTTTCAAGTCCACAAGAGTTCTTAACTATTCCTCATAATATATTTTTAAGGTCATGCGCTCATTAAGGAGGAGCTTCATATTCACATATGTTTTATATCTTAAAAGCTTATCTCCTTTATTTGAAGAAAATTATTATAGTATACTCACTTGCATTTACCCTCAATTGATTAGTTTTGATGATGAGTTACTCATACACTTTCTTTCCATGATCTTAATCTGCATATACTTTATAGAAAGAAAATTTTTTTTGATTGCACTCACCATTCTCCTTGCAAAAATTATTTTAATTATGACAGGAGTTACTCTGTGCAAGATCATTCCTCAACACACTATAAAGAGAATGTATCAATTTTGAGGACTTACGCTTTGATAATCAAGCAAGGGAAATATATTGGCTACAACATTTAAAGCAACAAATACTTATGCCAATACAAATAAGCATTAAGCATATTGTGATAAAAATATGGAATAGAAGCTCAAGAGCATCCTGGAGACATGATCAGAGTTGTATAGCGAAAGGGTGGTGAACTGAACTTCATGGGTCTACAATCAACCTACCAAATCCAAATGAGCATTTCTAAACCCTCCTCTCTCTCTTTATGTTTTATGCATACCTTGCATATCTTTTATTATGAAAGCTTTCTTGAAAACATTTTTCATTTGTATCACTACTTTCAAAAAGGGGAGATAAGATTGTTTATTTTGATTAACGGATAAAATGACATTTCTAATCTATTTTTATACTTGCTTCTCCATGAACATATCTTCTCTATACTTCAAACTTTTTGCTAATGTCAAATAGGAGGAGAGAAATGGAAAAATATGTTGCATTCAATTTGTCTATTCACATTCAAACATATTTTTCAGATTTTCCATCTTCAAAACTAATCATACCTAACATATTTTGCTTATATATTTTTTCCCATTTTCACACTTAATGCAAAACTGGGCAGAATTTTCATCAAATTTTGAAAATTCATATTTAATTGTATAGATATCCAATTGGGGTGGTTCTAAAGGCTATGTGACCCTTATTAAGTCTAGTTTTAAGTAAGAATTTCATACTTCCTAGAATTTCTATATTTGGATGTTGTCACTGAAAAACTCTTGTTTTACTGGGCTAACTTCAAAAATACATAACTCTTTGTGTATAGCTCCAAATGACTCATGTGACCAATCAAATTAAATCTTGATAAGTATACTTTCGTTCTGAAAAGTTTCAAAATTTTTAGACATCATTTGCCTATTGAAAAATGTCACACAAATATGACTGCCACACAGGGAAATTCACTAGCAGCAACACTACTTTGTGTTCCAATTAACTATGTTGTGTGTGACATCTAATTGCCTTGTTTTATCACTTAATATGCTCTTTATTTCACCATTTAATTCCCTTTAATGCCACCAGAGGTGTAAAGAAATTTTAGGGAATATAAATATTCCTTACTGGGACACTTGCTAAACAGGGGCTTAGCAGTCTACTTGAGTTAGGCTTAATCTCAAGCCTCTACTTCCAAAATTCAGGATATTACAACTCTACCCCTATTCAATAAATTTTGTCCTTAAAATTTCAAACATCTATACCTCGAGGAATCATTCTAGACACTCAGTCTACCTCTTTCTTGTGTAAGCTCATATTGCATGCAACACAATTCATCTCATATCAACTAAGATCCCTGATAGTATTCATCAATCAACATACAACATTCTCATCTATTTTGTACCCAGTATGTAGCATTCAATCACAGGACCCACTGGTCTATTCTTATAGGCTTGGTTTCTCAGGCCTTACTGCCTCTTCGGACTTTCTCCCGGATCACACTGTATGGATACCAAGCCTTACGGCTCATTCTACTACCACATCATTGGATATTCCAACCTTACAGCGTAGGGGATCACCCCATGCCACCGGCATCTCAAGCTAACAACCTCACTATAACTTGGTACAATCTGAATGTTCTGCCAATCTCAAAATATACTCTGGATACACTGGTCCATTATCACAGCGCTAGGCAACAACCACATCGCTTAGGCACACAGGTTTTACGGCCTAAGGCCTCTGCCCTATGCAAACTTTCAAATTGGGTCTTATTGCATCGAGCCTTCGCTCATCACAATTCTCAACATGTAACATTCTGTTGGCCTAAGGACACACTAGCCACTCAGGTCTTATGGCCTTTGGACATACCATCCATAGGACACACTGTATATCATCTTTGTTGAATACTTATTGAGATTAACTACCTCAGGACATACAGTCCACTAGGTATTCTAAATTCATTATAGGCTCCATCTCTCACTACTCAATCTATTCATACTCTTATGTAATGTTCACGAAGCATGCTAAACAAACCATCATCACAAGAGCATTCGGCACGTTAGCATATAGCATAACAACAACCATTAGACCCTTGGTCCCACAAGTTATATGGCCCCAAGTGTTCACGGCACAATAAGCCCCAGGATTCTACTAGTACATAACAGGAGTTTCCATGGGTCTGAGTATCCACCCGCACAGAAAGGCCCCAGGAAACTACTCATGCATAATAGAAATCTCCATGGCTTGGGCGTCTACCTGCACAAATAGGCCCCAGGTGACCACCTTGCAAATTATGAATGCTCATCAGGTCTTACTTCACAGGAAATCACCCCTATGCTATAGGCATTACAGAATTTACAGCCTCAGGCCTTTGCCTATTAGGTCTAACTGCCTAAGGACATGCTGGCCCAATAGGTCTTACTTCCTACCGTATATTTATAACATGAATATACTCGATGGTATACATATACATGCAAAACCATTACATAAGATATTAGAGCAAGAGTTGCTTTCATTTATACTGTCGAGCATGTTCTTCCTTAATTTCTTTCATCAACTAACACCGAAACACCCTATGGCATTTCACCGGGTTCCACAAACCCTTCTTTCTGCCATCTCATCTGGAGTCAATTATATGGATTTTCAATATCAGCCCCGCTCGAGGTGTAATTAAAACTATAAGGGAATATTCTATAATTAAAATATTTCCCTATGCTAGATTAGCAACTAGCAACCTCCAGAAAACTCATACATATTTCTGTACTACATTCTAGTACCTCAAGTCCCTCAAGCTATTTCAACTTCCTGGAGAATCAATTCAACTATTGCATTTGATTCTCAGGCTATGATTAAGCTCTTAGAACCTTAACATCTGCTGAGCCGAGAAATCAGGTTTCCTCAATTATACCCAATATACACGCATACTAGAATAGCTGCCAGCTCATCATAAGTGGGTAACTCATCTTTTGAGGTTTCAGGTGTCGAGGGACTTCCACAACCATTTTTCCCTGCCTCATCAGGACATATCCTAACCCTTTCTTACATGTTTCATGGCGGACTATACAAGTTACTTCACTACAAACCACTCAGATCGCACTAAGATCAAGGATAATCAACAATGGTGCAAATACCCATCTATCCCTCAACTTTCGAAAGCTACTCTTACATTTCTCATTCCACTCGACAACAAATCCTTTCATAAGAGCTTATCAATGGAAAAGCGATTTGGGCGTGACAGAATACCTCCTGGCCAAATCTGGTAAAACCCATAGCACTGCATATCTCCATACCAGTTCCTGGCCTTGTCTAGTTCAATGTCGTCGATCATACCTATATGCCTTCAACTATAATTCATCTAACTAAGATGATCATTAATCATGGGGAAACCTTAGGATAATCAATATTCCTCAAGTCTCCAAGACCTTACCAACTCAACTTCACAAGGGGCCACCTATCTTGGGATTTCTCTCACCTGAGCACACTTCACCTTAGTGTGCCGATGCAAAAACGCAGATATTGGCTCTAACTACTTCCGACCACCGGTACCCCGTGACTGTCCTTATCTTAAAACTAGTACCTACTGTCTTCAAGTATCAAAATACTGTGTATAGACTGCATATCAGTACCGATACATGCACAATATCAATTCTGATACCATTATCAGAATTGATATCATTGTTGTTCATATACCACTATTGTGTGCATTGATATCACTATCAAGTGGACGGGTACCACTAATACCGCCAATTGGGTACTGGTACCACCTCTGTGTGCACTGATACCATTGTTCTCTGATACCACTCTGATACCTCCAGGACCCTCTTGATACCACTATTTGATTATTGGTATCATTACTGTGTGCATTGGTACCATCGATACCACTAATTAGGTACTGGTACTACCTCTAAATGTACTAATACCACTACTCCCTGAATACCACTGATACCACTGATACCACAGTTACGAGAACTTGTATCATCTCCATGTGCACTGGTACTACCAAATGGTATTAGTACCATCTTCAAGTGCACTAATACAACTGTCTCTCTGATACCATCGTCAGACCGGTATCATAATATTGGCTACCCTCCAGGTATTAACTATTTCTTCTAGGCCAATCTATTCCTCTTAGGGGCTTGTCTGTGAATTAGCTGAAGTAATTCACTTTACTATTCCTGTCACCGTACAATTAAGCATATCAGTATACTATCCTGTTGTCAGAATCGCTTGCTCTAATACCAACAATTGTAAGACCCTACCTTACATATCTCTTATTATTAATATTAACCAGAGTAGCAATATGCAGTTCAGTGGGCACTCAGAAATAGCATGAATATACTGATAATATTGATACAATATTTCTTTATTATAATATAGGAGTGCCCCCACAGGGGGTGTACATAATGTTTATAGACCTTGAAATATCCAAAATGGTCTTCAGATAATTAGCAGCATTCCTCTGCGTGTATTCCTCTTTTTCTATTCTTAGGACCCCTTTAGTGTTCACCTGTCTACAAGGTTGGTTAGGGGAGGGTGAGATGCGAAGGAATCTTAATAGTAAATAGTACCATAATGCATGCAAAATAAATGCTAGTGTATGATATGCTCGCTTTATATAGGCTCATGCTCACATAATGACATCTCTGCATGCTCAATGTTTCATACAACATATCTATAGCCACAGTATAAATAGAAACATAGCTTCATTCATTCAAATATGCTTCATATAATCAAGAAAAGTAATACAAAAGCATAAATATCAAATACACGCAAGTAGGGTAAGTTAACTACCTTAATTTCCCTTCTTTGATCTATCGTCTTTGATCCGCCTCGGGCACAACTGTCTAGTCCTAAAATTTCCAAATATATAAAAAATGAGTCATTAATCATTCATGTATTATTCCAAACTCATATTATTGGTTAATTAGCTTAAAATGCTAAATTACCAAAATACCTTTGGGGACCTGGTCTACGCCCCTTTATACCTGGTCCAACTGTACCTCACCAAAAATTATGACCCAGGCTAATCCTATATAATTTTGCATGTAGAATCCATTTTTGACCTCATATTGGTCAAATTCAAGTGCAAATTATGAAATTATCCTTGACAACCCTAACTTAGGGTTTTAAGGGTAGTTTTTTCATTTCACATTCTAGGGCTTTTCTTACTTCACAGTTACATGAACCCTATACAATTTTCCATTCTAAATAGAATTAATCATTAAAAACACCAAAATCCAGTCCAAACACAATGAAAATAGCTACTGGATGAAAATCACAAGAAATTAGAAAAATTGGAGTTTCTTGATTTCATTTCATTAATCATCTTCCTTTCACATATAATCACATGTTTTATCACTTAAAGACCTTTTTAACATGATTAGTGTGAATTTGGGCAGCACCTCCCCTTAGGATTTCATCTTTCTAAATTTACAAACCACCATAAACCAGGCCAAAACCAACAATAACAACAATAATAACAAATATCATAAGAGGATCAAGTTTATGAGATTACTGTAATATCCCAAAATTTAAAAACCAAAATTCATTGAATATTTAATTATAGTCAATGGAATAAAATGAATAATTTTTTGTGTGATTTGGTGGGCCTTGATATACATGTCGCAGTCCCAAGTTGAATCTTAGTTAAACGCCGATAAAGTAACTTTATTAAAGTAGCTTTAATAAAGTAAGCAATGATGACAATTAAAGTAACTTTTGAAAAGTAGCTTTTTGATGGACCAATGAGAAGCTACCATGTGACCTCACCATAATTACAAGAGCTGAGTCAACAGGTTACTTTTAAAAAGTAGCTTTTGGGTGGTCCAATGAGAAGCCGCCTCGTAACCTTGATATAATTAAAGGTGTTGAGTCAGCGGGACGCCTCGCGGTTAACATAATTGAGGATGCCGAGTTAGCAGGACACCTTGCGGTACCTGCCAACCTCTAGTTATGACACGTGTCTTACTATCCTGAATGCTGACTCTAGGAATCAGGGAATGTAAAATTCCAAACTTCAATCACCAAAATTCCTCTATGCCTTGGTGATATAAAAGGGGATAAAATGGTGAATTAAAGAGAACATTAAGAGACAAGACAAGGCAATTAGAGGTTGCACACAATATGGTTATCTGGTACACAAGTTAGTGTTGATGCTAGTATGTTCTCCCATGAGACAGTCAAGTTGTGTGAAATTTTTAAAATAGTAAATGATGTCCAAAAATGTGAAACTTTCTAGAATAAAAGTAGACATAACATGATTTAATTTGATAGGTTATATGGAATTTTTGGAGTTTTACACAAGGAGATATGAATTTTTGAAGTTAGTCCAGTGAAATTGGGAATTTTCTGGGGCAAGGCTCAAAAACATAAATTATGGAAATGATGATCTTCCAACTCACCAAAGGTTATATTTTTCCATAAAACTAGACTTAATAAGGTTCACATAACCTTTAGAACCACCCTAATTGGATATCTATATAATTTCAATTTTCAAAGATTAACAAAAATTCTGCCAATTTCTTCAAAATTGCAAAAATGGAAAGGTTGCAAGGGCAAAATGGTCATTTTGACCAAACAAATAAATCCTAAAATTTTCTATATGTCAATAGGGAATGGATAGATGGACTAAAGAAGGAAGAGCTTCATGGAAAATATCAAGAAGAAATATCAAGGAAGAAATAAATAATAAAATTTAGACAATTGTTAAATTTGTAATATAATTATATAAATTCAAGAAGGACCAAGATGACTCTAGAAAAATTTCTTCCCTTCTTTATTTAAGTCTTAGGACATCTAAATGAAGGAAGAGGAGAAAGGGAAGGAGGCTAGGAGCAAGAGAAGAAGAAGAAGAAGAGAAGAGAAGATTTTACGAGCAAGACCAAGGTAAGTAGGTAAAAACTTCTACTTATTCTTGTCCTTTAGTTCTTGAAATCTCTTCTTAATATCCATACCATCTTGGAGTAGCTATTGAACAAGCCAAAACTCAAGGGAAAAAGAAGGAAGATTTTGGTTGGAAGGAAAGAAGAAGAGAGAAGGTAAAGTTGCAAAAACCTTGAAATTCTTGTTAGAAACTCAGTTGAGATTGTTATATGGCTAGTTATTTGGTTGTTTTTGACACTTTTGAAAATTTGGGATGTCCAATTTCTAAAGGGAGATGCTACCCGAATTTCCATTAAATATGTTAAATTGGTGAATAAGTGGTTAAACACATGAATTCAAGAAGGAAGAAGGTGTTTTAAGAATGAAATCATGAAAATCAATTATTTCCCAAAATCTTTCAAGTTTCAGCCAGAACTAGAACTAAGGGATAGGGCTAGAATTTCAGGTGTTCAATGGTTTCATGATGTTTAGAAGGGAAAATCGTGTAGGGTTCATGTAGATTGTGAAGTCAAAAAAGCCCCGAAATGTGAAATGACAATTATGCCCCTAAAACACCAAGTTAGGGCTGCCAAGGGCAAACCTGTAATTTGTCTAATATGAGTTCAAAAATTAATTTTACATGCAAAAATATGTAAGATTAGCTGAGGTCATAATTTTTGGAAAAGTACAAAAATACTAAGTAAAAAGGGAGTAGATCGGGTTCCTCAAGGGCAATTTGGTAAATATGTGACTTTGGGCTAAGATAACCAACTTGTAAATTCTGAAATAAAGTATGGATGAGTAATAACTCATTTTAAATTACTTTAGCAATTTTAGGAATTTGGTAATTGCACGAGCCAGACGAAAGGTTAAAGGATCAGTAGAAGCTAGGCCATGGAAATGAGTTCAGGTAATAATTTTATCTTTCATATTTTATGTGGTTATAAATATGCATTGTTTGCCATGATCTGTTCAATGTATTGCTTGTGGTGTTGATACTCTCCGTTTAATATCCCAAATTTTGGGACTTGAGGCTTGATAATAAACCTGGATCAAGTGGATTGCTAAGCCCCGGTTTAGCAAGTGCCCCAGTAAGGTATGATTAAATTCCCTAAAATTTCTTTATACCCTTGGGGGTATTAAAGAGTATTGGGAGTGACAAAACAAAGCCTTTAGACGTCAGACACAACATAATTATGTTGTAACACAAAGTAGTGTTACTACTGGTGAAATTCCCGGTGTGGCAATCATGCTTATATCGCATTTTTCAGTGGGAAAATGATGTTTGAAAATTCTAAAAATTTCTAGAATGAAAATAGACTTATCAAGCTTTAATTGGATAGGTCATATAAGTCAATTGGATCTGTACAGAAGGGATTATGTATTTTTGAAGTTAGCCTATGGCAATATCCAAAAACAATAATTCTGGGAAGATTAAGCTTCTGATTGGCTAAAGATTATATTTTTCCTTACAATTATACTCAATAAGGGTCACATATCCTTTGAAACTATCCCAATTGGATATCTACACAATTAGATATGAATTTTCAAAGTTTGATGAAAATTCTGCCCAGTTTTGCATTAACTACGAAAATGGGAAAAAATGTAAGGGCAAAATGGTCATTTGACCAATCAAGCAAGAAGCAAAAAATATTTCTCAATTTCCTTTATATTTTCGGTAAAAGGGAGAGCAATTGAAGAATAAAAATGCTTATCTCAAATTAAATCAAAAAGGGAGTAATTTGTAGTCAAGTAAGATTATGGTTGAAAAGTCAAAAAATATAGATTGTCATAAAGATCTCTTACATGCAAATTGAAAAGAAATAAATGAAGATAATATTAGACCATTTTATCTTAACCATTTCAAGAAGCTACGGTCAAAAAGTAAAAAGGGAAGAGAGCAACATGAGATCAAATAAATCTTTGGTCAATAATTCAACTCACCATTTTGGCAAGAAGCCATAAGACTTTGTGCAACACAACTAGCTCTCCCATTCAATGAGAATCTCGGCCAAACCTTAAAGAGGATGAAGAGTAATTAAATAAAATATTATTCTCTCTCAAATACTCATCAAAGTCGGCTAAAAGTAGGGAAAGAGAAGAGGAAGTCAAAATTTCAGCTCACATAATCTTGTGACACTTGGACCTTCATCTAGCCATTCACCCACACACACACATATCTAATGAACATAATTACTCCCTCATCTCCAGCCATCATAAGTCGGTTGAGGAAGAGAAAAAAACTGGAAAAAAGAAAAGAGAAAGAGAAAGTGACGGAAGAGGAAATAAGAAGAACAAAGAGTAAGGTAAGGTGATTTTGTGTGATTTTCATCTTGTAAATTATTTTTCTAGCCTAAAGTTCCTTCATGAATCTTGTTCCCCTCTTCAAGAGCTTCATTTCTATGGTTTTTGTTTTTGAAGAGGAGTTTTAAGCCATCTTACAAGAACCAAAGATGGAGAATCAAGAAAAGAGCTTAAGAAGGAGCTAGAGGTAAACAAGAACATCATTTTGAGGTATATGTTGCTTTGGTTGACTCATTTTTTGTGGTTGGTTGTTGCTGCCCTATTTTTTAATTGAAAGGGGTTTTTAGGGTTCTTAATGTTTTAGGCTTGTAAATGGTTTTACATGGTGCCAAATGATGATTTAAAGGAAGATAAGTGATTAAAACTTGAAACTTGTGATTTTTGGTCATAAGAGACCATTTTCGTCTAGAAGGCAGAGTTGAAGGTAGGTGTTTGATTTTGGTAATTTTGGTGGTTCCATTGGCTTTAGGAGGCAAAATTGTGTAGGTATTCAAGTGTTCATGATTTTTAGATACTTGTATATCAATTTGGGAATTTATGAAGTATGTGTATGCATGTTGTGAATCTGCCATGTCTGGAACAGTATGTTTGTGCAAGGTATTTTAGGGGTCCAAACTTGTCCAAAAATTCTAAAAATTTTCAGAATTAAAGTAGAGACATAGGGATTTAATTTTATATGTAGTTTGTAATTTGTGGACAAGTACATTGGAAGATATGAGTTTTTGAAATTGTACCCTGTTTCTGGAAGCAAATCTGGGAACAGTGAAGTTTTGTGAATTTCTGGGAAAAATATGATGACATTAGTCAAACAAAAGTATTTTTTCCTTAAATTAAACTTAAATAGATTCATATAGGACTTTGAACCACCTCAATTGGAGTTCTATAGAATTAATTATGATTTTTCAAAATTTGGTTAAAATGCTAGTAGTTTTGACTACCATGCGAATTTGAGAAAAAAAATGGCCAAATGTAATGGGTAAGAATTCCAAGGGTAAAAGTAAGCCTATAAGGCCAATGAAGCCCATTAGGGATTAACTTCTAATGGCTCTAATAATGTCATTACTTTATTTAGGGCCATGAAGTGACAAAGAAGAAGCAATGGTTGGAAGATCTAGGTATAAGAGAAGGACATAAAGTCCAAAAGGTAGTGAACTTTCCTAACTCGCATATCTTGATATATGTGCTTGTGTATTGATGTGTTGATTGCTTTGATGAATTATATGAAGCATATGTGAATGAGTGAAGCTCTGTCTCTATTTTTACTGTGGCCATAAGTATGTTATATTAAACATTGAGCATGCATATACGTCATTATGTTGGCATGAATTCATGTAAGTAAGTATGTCATGTACAAAGGATTTCTTGTATGCATTTGTTAGCACTGTTTACTACTAAGATTCTTCGAATCTCATTCCTCCTAACCAACCATTTAGACAGGTGAACACAAGAGGTGTGCATGGGAAAGAGAAGATGTCTCCACGCCGAGGAAGCAGTGGTGGATTGAAGAAGATAATGTGTCTCTTGTTTTGTATTAAACTTAGACACGTTGGTAGCCCTATGTGGTTATTCATTTCATGTATGTAAATGAATGAATTAAATTATGAAAAGTAAGTCTTAAGTAAAGGCACGCACGTAAACTCTGATATAATGAAATTAAGAGCAGATGAGATTTGGTGACTTAGTGAAACATGTGGATATGTTTGAAAAGCTTTCTACCCACTTTTTTTTAAAAAAAACCCTCTCAACCCTAGGTTCAAATCTTAAGTAAAGAGTGAGAATTTGTGAAAGATTTATAAAGTTAGGTAGTTCGGGTTCAAATCCTGGTTTCACAACTGATTTCACTACTTATTTATACTCATATGGTACTATTGGAGATAAGGTATTACACTCCGGGTATAGGTAATGAGTTAAACCACCCCATGGAACCTTTAGGGTACTATGTGGCCAGGTGGACCCAGTTAAGTGGCTTGATATATACGGACAGGTATAGGCCTGCTCCAAGTTGTGATATGTATGGACAGGTATAGGCTTGCTCCAAGTTGTTGTGATCACATTATGAGATGATATTTGTGCAAATCAAGAACGGATGATCATTTTGATCCGGACATAATCATCATTTGGTTCCTGAGCATTGTCTAACATGTGCATGGCTTTTTGATTGTTTTATCATGATAAATGTTGCATTGCATGTTTATCTTTCACATTTTATATGATTGATATACTGTTACTACTGAGATTCCTTTGAACCTCACCCTTTACAAAAACTTAAAATTTATTCAGCAAGTGGAAACGGCTTAAAGGGTAAAAATCCAGATACTAGCAGGCAAAGGACCGATGCTGGTTCAAGAATTTCTCTATTAGTTATCTGATAGTCCATCTTTATTCTAGATATGGGCTGTAACATGTATAATTTCTTGGCCTGACCACCTTATTGTCATACCATCTATGACAAAAAAGGTGTGTGTGTGTTTTCATTAGATAGAGTTTCTGCTTTAACTTTGCTTGTTGGATTTGACTGTATAATAGAACAGAAGCTCACACATAAAGTATAACTGTAACACCTTACATTTATACTCGTCTGATGAGTTTTACACAGCGAACTCGAACTACTAAGCATATTCTTTTATAACACTTTCAATCCCAACCCCAAAACAGGATTCAAACCTGTAGTGAAGTGGGTTTTTTTCTAAAAAGTTTAAAATCTTTTGCTGAAGCATACTCTAATGGTTCACAACTTTGTTATTACTCATCAATTCTTATCTTCTCCTATTGATTTAATTAGGGCTATCTTTGGTCAAACTTAATTCATTCATTTACATACATAAAATGTGTACCCGCATAAGGCCACTAAAGTGTCTAAATCAATTACAAAAACAGTACATTGCACTTCAAATTTCAATTCTCCTTCGTATTTCCCCTTTGCATATCTCCATGCATTCTTCACCTATACTCAACATACCTATATGGTTGGGTGAGGAAGAGTGAGATTCGAGAGAATCTCAGTAGTAAACAGTGCTAACAAATGCATACAAGAAATGCTTTGTGTATGACATGCTTGCCTACATAAATTCATGTTAACATAATGATATATATGCATGCTCAATGTTTAACATGTTACATTAATGGCTATAGTATAAATAAAACAGAGCTTCACTCATTCACATATGCTTCATACAATTCATCAAAGCAATCAGCATATTAAAATACAAGCACACATCAAGTTATGCAAGTTAGGAAAGTTTACTACCTTCTAGATCAATGTCTTTCCCTTGTTTCCTTTTCTTCCAACCATTTGGGTTACTTGAAGTATCTTCTCTTATTCTTCTTCTTTCTTGACTTATACATGGCCCTAGATACCAAATCATATCATTAGAGCCATGATCTCAAGTCATTGGAAGCATATATTAAGGCCCAAGAAGTTAAGAAGGGTTAAATAGGTCAATTTCTTTTAAAAACATGAAACGCTGGAATTTAGGGTCTTAGTCGTGGCCAAGACAGGTCAAAAACTTTTTGGCTATGGCCAAGAAATCCTATGGTACATGGCCAAGAACTTGGTCGTCTAGATGGCCAAAACAGGTCAAAAACTTTTTGGCTATGGCCAAGAAATCCTTTAGCGCGCGGCCAAGAACATTGTTGTCTAGATTTCCCTTTACTGATTCTTGGTCAAACTTCTAAAAATCATAACCAAGTCTACAATAAATCCAAATGAGGTGGTTCCAAGTGTTATGTGACTCTCTTTAAGTATACTTTCAGGGAAAAATATAGCTATAAGCTAAATGTACACATATAGGTATAGAGTTCCATTTTATTGGACATTGCTCCAGAATTGCCCAATTTTACATGACCAAACTTTAAAAATGTAGAACTCCCAGCACATAAATCCAATTGACTATTATGACCTATGAAATTAAAGGTTGATAAGTCTACTTTTAGATTGGAAAGTTTTAAAATATTTGGACGTCAGTCAATCACTCAAAAATACCACACAAAATGATTGTCACGCAGGAACCTTAACAAGGCAGAAATTTACAAAGTTACAACTTGTGTCCCAGTATCCAAAATTCATAACCAAGGCTATTTCCACATAATTTTTCATGTAGAACATAATGGGATGATCAAAATCATCAAAATCCCAAAGTTTCAGCCCCTTCCCTTCTAACCCAACAGAAACATTAATTAACCAAAATTACCAAAATAAAATTTTATCCAACAACTTGGTCCAATATCATAATAAATCATAATCTAACCATAAACACAGGATTAAACCATGATTAAACCTCAAAACCCCATGATTAAACCATGGGTGACAATCATTTTGAAACCATGATTAAAACTCAAAAACACATGATTAAACCAATCAGTTCGGTAGTACTCCGGCAAATGAGAAAGCACCAACCACCTCCAAATGAAAACACAAAACTGTAGAAATAAAGCTTGGGATAAGTAGAAGAAGGTTTGTGAAGGGTACTTTGAGAGAAAACGCAAATTCGGTAGTGTTCCGGGATTGAAGTCAAGGAAAGTTACTATTCATATTTTCTCTCTCCTTTTCCATTTTTTGCTGAATTTCTAATTTTTCCCTTGATGATGATGATATTGCACAAAATTCATGGCCCTTAAAGGGTATTCAAATTGGTCCGCCATGTGTCAAAACCTTATAGTGCCACTTGTTCGGTGTTCCATTAGTTCGGTGACATGTGTCACCTACTTTAATAAAGTGGGTCCTACCTCTTTTCTCAAGATTTTAGCCATCCTTTTTGTCAGGAAAAGTAGAGATCTAATGATTTTCCTCAGCTCCTGGGCTCAGTGTTCTGGAAAGTTAGTTAGGTGACCAAACTAGAGACCGGTGGATTTCCTTGGCTTGGTGCTAGGTGGCACCCTCCGGTGGTGATAACTAAAAAGCAAGAGTGACTTTATCTTAAAAGTGGTAAAAGTGTCATGCTTTAGTTAGTCCACCCATAAAGCAAAAAACAACTTATGCTCTCTCCCTCTCATATGGCACCATGTGACACCTTTGTATGGGACATGTATTCTTTTTCTGTGTTTACCCAGGGTTCCACTCGGGTTTTGCTTTTCACTATAACACACATATCGAGGCCCATCAAATGACACCAAGTTGGAGTATGTACGTGGGCTTCGCACCATATCTACCAACCTAATGGCATCGTATATATGTCCTATACACATTTGCACCGACACTTGAATCATACTGCCTGAAAATACCAAGCCCTCTGCCTAATAAGGCCAAATTGTACCTGAGAGTCTTTCTATATCTCATCATTATTGGGCCTCCTCCGAAACTAAGCTTAGTAATTTTCCTGATATAGACGTTTCCTTAAGTCTCTAGGCCCAAAATTCTAGATATTACAATAACCATGCACTTTAGGATAGATCAAGACATTTCTGACTTTATGGCTAGGCTTAATGGAACTCCCTATCGTAAAGGGCTCAAGGGGTATGCAACCTCGAGCAAGACTTGATAGAAAAAGAGAGATTAGATCTATAGAATGCCATATACTTCTTAACGAGAAGGAGCAGATGCGTATTATAGATCTAACCCCTCCTTGTTTATTAAATCTTGCTCAAGGTTGCATTTATAGTAAATAAATAATGGTTACTATATAGAAATCATTATGTCTTCTAAACTTTTTATATAATGGTTATTTTGAAAGAGCTATTATGTATGTTATAGAGTTTTATAGTGGTTGTTTACTTTAGACCGTTATTTATTATGATAGCATTACACACATCTCAATACATAATGGGTGTTAAAATAGAACCATTATAATAAATACAGAATAAATCATGTTTCAGAACCATAATATATATGCACCAAACTTTTGTAGCACATGTTAGAGCAAGCTTTTCACCCAAGAGGGGGGTGAATTGGGTGATTTCAAAATAATCAGAAATTTAAATTCAATTTATAAAACTTTAATCACAGTAAATAAAAGGAAGAGATATCACCAAGATTCACACAGAGATTTATACTGGTTCGGTCTCAACCACTTGACCTACGTCCAGTCCTCAGAAATCCTTCTGAGCCTTTCACTATATCTTCCAAGATTCAGTGGGTTCTTGGCACCACAGTACAAACAGCAAGTTCCTCTAGACACTCGCTCCCCCTTACACAAGGTAATCTCAAATCCCTACTCAAGGTTCCTCAACCTTAAGTTATCACTATTGGAAATGATTAAGTATGACTGACAAATCTCTCTCACAGAGTATGTAGATAAAAACTGAAGTACAGACGAAAGCTTGAAGCACTTGTAATGATATTGCTTTAGAGTATTCAAGCGTTTCTCTTCGTTGTTCATTTTTGGAATGGCTGGACATATATAATAGAGACTTTGAGGACCGTTGTCAATTTGTCCGTTGATTCAAATGTGCTTCTGACAAATGCACCAGTATTTGTCTTTCCGTTATTTATGAATTTTGCTGCCGCCCATGAATAGTTGTCGTTTGAATGGAGAGTTCAGTTACTCGTCATGTGCGTGATGGTGGAGTACAGCTGTAACACACTTGTGAATATCACCGTTAGAAAATATTTGTATATCCACAGAATAATATGATTTATTGGAAGTGTTTTCTGAAAAATCAATAAAACCATCGGGAGTGATCTTGTTTTCGCAACTGAGTAGCAAAATAATATACCGACAGCAATCTGGAGCATTCAGTAATGATTATTAATATCAAAGACTAACTAACAAAAACTACTGACTTTCATGGGAGTAGTAGCAAATGGATCACATTGTATGATTAAAAATGTTTACTGGAGTAATAAATCATTATTGGAGAGAATACAATATCACTGGAAGTGAATTTAAAAGTGTTGAAAGCTTCTGACAGTGATTATTGATTTTCTGGAAGTGATCATGAATTTTCATATTCCACTCGAGTGAATTTGGAATCACTGGAAGTGATTTTGTAAATAGTGATTTCTTCTTGCAGTGATTTTGAATCCACTGGGAGTGATTTGGAAGTTTTCAAACATCACTCGAGTGATTCAAGATCACTGGAAGTGATTTGGCAAATAGTAAAATATTCTTGCAGTGATTTTCAATTCACTGGAAGTGATTCAACAAAAATGCAACATCACTCGAGTGATTGAGGATCACTGGAAGTGATTTGGAATTCTTCAGGTATCACTCGAGTGATCTGGCATTCACTGGAAGTGATTTTCAAAACAGTGAATTTTTCTTGCAGTGAATTTTCAATCACTTGAAGTGATTTGGCGCATCACTCGAGTGATTCAGGATCACTGGAAGTGATTTGAAAAACTTGGCGTATCACTCGAGTGATCTGGCATTCACTGGAAGTGATTTCCAGAACAGTGAATTTTTCTTGCAGTGATTTATCAATCACTGGAAGTGATTATGCGCATCACTCGAGTGATTTCCGATATCACTCGAGTGATCTGGAAATTTTCCACATCACTCGAGTGATTTCAATGATCACTCAAGTGATCTTGAATATCACTCGAGTGATTAACAAAATCACTCGAGTGATCTTGCTCAGATAACCAGAATAATTTCTTTTGCTGATATGGAATCCATAAACTTCTAAAACATGATTTGATATCATCAAAACATGAAATCTAACATTCTCCCCCTTTTGGATGATGACAAAACATATTATATGATCAAGTTCAAATTTTTGATTTTCTAACAAACTTTACTTGATCTTTTTTAAAAATTCTTCAGCATCTTTGACTAGCAAGAACTAAGAAGAGTTATTTTAAAGATTAAGAGTTTTTGACCTTTTATAGAGAATAAAAGATGTTAGTTCAAAGTTCAAAAACCATTATAAGCAGAATTTAAACATGCACATATGAAGTAACATCTTGCTTTTCATGAGATTATATTGGCAGCTGCAAACATAAACACAAATTCATTAAGACCATATTCTCATTAGATTAGAGTCAAGTACATGTCAGTTCTAAAAACATACTGAAACTACAAAACTATACAAGTTGCACAACTACATGACAAGTACTGAAACTTCAAACTAAAAGAAAATACATATGATCATATCAGTCAGTTCTTCTCCCCCTTTTTGGCATCATCTAAAGGAGAGGTAGATTGTGTAGATGCCTGAGTGAATGCAGAAGCAAAGAAGGGGATAGGTGGAACATATGGAATAATTGAAAGCTGTGCAGGAGACTGGAAGGAAAAGGTGGTAGAAGATGGCTTAAGAGGAGTGGTGGAAGTGGAATGAGTAGGTCCTATAACCTCTGTAGTAGCTTCCTCAACTACAATTTCCTCAGTATGAGAACTGGAATCAGTGTGATGTGAAGAAGATGATGGAGTCTGAAGGATGGGATCAGCCTGTGGTATATCACCAGCAGGAATAGGGTCAGATATAAAGGATGTGGGTGGTGCAAGAGGAGGAGTGTCTGAAGGAATGATAGGAGGGTCAGAAAGTGATGGATCAGGAAATGGAGGATCAGATGTAGGAGGTACATGTGAGGTGGTAGGTGGTAAGTCAGGGAAGGGAATATGAAGGTGAGACCTGAGTGCATCCTCAATCCTCTGAATCCTCTGTGTCTTCTCTGTCTGGCGTTCAATGAGTAAATTGAAGTTGTGATTTACTGTCGCTACTAGTACTGTAACTTGATCGTTGAGTTGATCAATCAGTTGAGCGTTAGACTTCTTCAACTGAGTAATAGCAGACTGGATTGCATCTTAAATATATGTCTGAAGAGCAGCCTGAGTAAAAGAAGGACCATGAGAGACTGCTCTGGAAGACTGAGCCTCATCCATCTTGGAAGGTGAAGGATCCATCCTCTGAGGATCTCTCAGGCTTGGCTCAGGAGGTGGTGAATGATGTCTCTGAGGCTGTGAAGAAGCTCCTGCTGGAATAGTAATTCCCATCCTAGTGAGGTGAATCTTTCCAAACTTATGAATCCTCACTATGTCTCCCTCAGGTGTCAAATGCCAAATATTGTGCATGGAAAGTATGTAGGACACAAGCTGAGGATAGGGAATAGTAGTAGACCTGGAGGAGTGAAACCTGAACCTCTTCATTTCTTGAAAAATGAGCTCACCCACATTTCTTCTTTCTCTTGTCATAAGGGATGCCATCATCTGAAGATCCTTCCCCGTGATATGAGTGAAGTTCTTTGCCTTGTTTGTTAGAACTGTCTGACACCCAAGAGGGGGGTGAATTGGGTGTGTGATAAGAAAGTATGATCTTTTAAAATCTTTTCGCAACTTATCAAATCAATACATGTGGAAGTATAGAAACATAAGCTGATATGTAAATCATATATGCTGGAAATGTAAAAGCTTAGGGAAGAGAATATGCAAACTGTGATTTATCCTGGTTCGGTCCAATCCACGATGACCTACGTCCAGTCCCCAGGCTCCTCCTGAGATTTCCAATCCACTATATTCTTATTTAACTGGGCACAAGAAAAGCCTCTACAAATTCACAAGAGTAACTCCCCCTTACACACTGTAAGGTTTACTCCTTACAGCAAGTCGAGCAAAGCAATCCCAAAGACCTTTCTCTCCTGCTTACCCGTGCAAGTCTTATGAGCAGCAACGTTCTCTCCTGCTTACACCACTGTAAGTCTTACGAGCAGCAACGTTCTCTACTGCTTGCACCTTGTAAGTCTTATAGGCAGAAACTCTTAATGGCGATTCACTCTACAACTTCCACTGTAAGGTAATCAACCCTCTCAAGGTCCCTCTACCTTGAGTTCAATACAGAAATATATTTGTAAGGATTTACAAACTCTCTCACAGAGTAGATAGGATACTCACTGAAGTACAATACAAATATTCACTCTCTCAAATATACATAATATAGAAGATGAAATAGAGTAAAGAGTGGTCGGAGGTAGAAGACTTAGAATATCAGCATGTTCATGTTCTCAGTGTATTGCCTGCTTTCTGTGTTTGAATCCTCTCCTATTTATAGCTGAGTTGTGGAAGATGACCGTTGTAAACATCCATCCGTTAGAGTCTGTTGATTCATTTGACCGTTGAACCCATTTGGATATTTTCCTGTTGTAATCCCATCTGATGCTTAGACAGACACTACTTCATCTTCGGTTGGAGTCCCATTGCTTTGCACGGTCGTTGAGTGTATTTAAATATTTTCCCGTTGATCGTGCTCTGACACATGCTTCAGCGTTTCTTACAGTTTGCCCATTGGTCTAACAGATGCAATAGTATTTGTCTTCCGTTACTTATGAATTTTTCTGCCGCCCACGAATAGTTGTCGTTTGAATGGAGAGTTCAGTTACTTGTCATGTGCGTGTTGGTGGAGTACAGCTGTAATACACTTTGAATATAACCGTTAGAAGATATTTGTATATCAACAGACTTATATGATTCACTGGAAGCGTTTTCTGAAAAACAGTAATAAGACCATTGGGAGTGATCTTGTTTTCGCAACTGAGTAGTAAAATGATATACCATATGATTTTGAAAGCTATTTGGATAAATCAGTAATAATTGAGTTTCACTAGCAAAATCAATTGTCGTTTGATGAAGTTAAAAGCAAATGAATCAAAGTCAATGTAGGAAGATGTATACTTGAACAAATCATTATATGAGAAGATGTAAAATCACTAGAAGTGTCATTGGAAGTGATTTTGAAAACTTTGAAAACTTCTGAGAGTGATTGTTGGTTCACTGGAAGTGATATTGAAAATTTCATATTTCACTCGAGTGAATTTGGGATCACTGGAAGTGATTTTGTAAACAGTGATTTCTTCTTGGAGTGATTTCCAATTCACTGGAAGTGATTTGTAACTTTGCAAATATCACTCGATTGATTTATGATCACTGGAAGTGATTTGGTGAAACAGTAGATTTTTCTTGAAGTGAAATCCTAATCACTGGAAGTGATTTGCTTCATCACTCGAGTGATTTACAATCACTGGAAGTGATTTGGCGCATCACTCGAGTGAATGAGAATCACTGGAAGTGAATAGCAAAACCGTGGGAATTTCTGGAAGTGAAAACAAAATCACTGGAAGTGATTAGCCTAATCACTCGAGTGATTCACAATCACTGGAAGTGATTTGGCGGATCACTCGAGTGATTCAGAATCACTGGAAGTGAATTTCAAAACAGTGAATTTTTCTTGCAGTGATTTCGCGATCACTGGAAGTGAAATTGCGGATCACTCGAGTGATTTCCCATATCACTCGAGTGATCTGTAATTTTCCGCAATCACTCAAGTGATTTCAGCGATCACTCGAGTGATCTTGAATATCACTCGAGTGATTACAAATCACTCGAGTGATCTGTTGTCCAGATCACTTCAGCTGCGTTTCTAATTCTTCAGCAAACAGGAGTAACTTTTCAGATGCCATAACTCTTTGAATATGGCTCCAAAAATTCTGTATTATATATCAATGGAACGCTCTTGAGGTCTAGTTTCATATGGCACCAGTTTCAGCTCAATTGGATCTGTGGTTTGAGAGTTATAGCCAAAATACCCAGTCTGTTCCAGAAAGTGACGCTGATATGAATCCCAAATTCAAACACTGATATCTCCCTCATCTGATCTCCTTTGATGTTTTTTCTGGTTTCAAAATGACGCATTGGGAGTCTAGTTTCATATGCAACTGGTTTGGTCTTAATTGGATTTGTATTGAGAGAGTTATGATCAAATAACCAGACCTCGCTCAGCTGGACGAAGAACAGGGCATGAAAATCACTCGAGTGATCTGTGAATCACTGCAAGTGATTTTCATTGTTCCAAAAATCACTCGAGTGATTCTCAACATCACTCGAGTGATTTCCAAAATCACTCGATTGCTACAGTGATGCTACAGTAGCTACAGTGAAAATGCTACAGTAACCGTATGCTACAGTGCTGCTACTACAATACCATATGCTACAGTACTACTGCTACAGTACCATGGAGCTTGAAATTTGCTATTTTTCATTGATTCTTGCAAGTTCTTCATTCCTCAATTTATTTCTTTCATTGCTTGACTAATCTACAATATATGCAATATCAAATAGTTAGTCAATGTATTAGAAAAGTATACTATGCAAACTTTGGCTTTCATAATATTTGATATATATATTTGGCATCATCAAAACTAATCATATCTAACATTGTTAACCATGCTACGAGAATAAATGTAGAACAAGGCTCCCTGGTCATTGGTAAGAGCAACTAGGGAAGTGGGTAAAGGCACACCAGACTGTCCTGGTCTAAAGATATCAACCAACTCATGAATATTAAAGACACGTGGAGGCTTCATAGATACATCCTCTATGCCTAGATAGGTGTTGATAAGATCTCCAGACAGTAGGACTTTTTAATCTCTTATACTTGTTTCAATTCTCTCAACAATGATGTTTCCATGGCTATCCTTTACATCCGCAATTTTCATGTTACAGTAAAAGTATTTGACAACCAGGGGATTGTAGGACATTCTCAGTCTCAGCCAGGGTTCATATTGTTTCAAATAAGGGGTCAAATCGATATGAAATTTCTGTTTCAGTTCTTCCAAGTCAACCCACACAACAGGACAGAAGTTTCTTTTGGAAAACTGTGAGGCAAACACAATGGAATTCAAAATGCTGAGGTAACCAGTGTTATACCCAGGAAGAGGTTCAAGAAGTTCAGCGGTTTCTTCAGCCTGGGACTCAGAATATCGACTACCAGAGGCTTGACTTGCATACCGTGATTTCTAAGGAACCGAAGCTGCTAAGATATTGACAGCCCGTGTAATCTTCCTCTGCAATGTAGATTCTTGGATGTCTGCTTCTCGTTGTTTCTCTTTCCCTTTCCCTTTCAAGCTTGTATGCGATCGGGTAGTCATTCCCGTCGGCTCTTCAATGCGAATTCCTTTGGGTTTGGGAATGGTCGGATTGGGCTCTTTTTCAGATGGTGCTTTTGGCCTCTTAGACGGTGGAGAGGATGGAGGAGATTGCCCAGGCCTTTTGGTTCTCGCCATAGGTACAGACGCTGGGTATAAACGAGAGTTTGCGAGGGAGTGCTGTCGGCAACTGACAGAAATTGAGAGGCAAGATTTAGACTACAATGAACTTGCTTAGAGGGGATTTTTCAGTGAAGGAGAGTAATGAGGATTTGGGTTTCTTTGTTCAAGAGATTTCAGAGAGTTTGAGAGGATTTCAGCGAGTGACAGTGAACGGTGGAAGTGAAATGAACAGTCGCGAGTTGAGAAAACTGATATAACCAAGTTTTTAATATTCACTCGAGTGATTTTGGGTTTCACTCGAGTGAAGTATAAAAATCACTCGAGTGAAGTCCAAAATTACTTTACAGAAGCTAAAAGCACGCTGTAACTCCAAGATAATTAATTAAAACACTTCATGTGACTTACCTGTAATAAGATTATCAATCTAATTACTTGATTTACCTGTGGTTGTAGTATTTCACTGTTCACTCACTCGAGTTGGTCTTTTATCTTCACTCGAGTGTTTTCCTCTCTGTTTGTCTCTGTTATTTTGAAGATATTACAGAGCATCCTGCAAAACAACTTTATAGATACTCCGATGCTTAAGTTAGTTATGGGATCATCAAAACAATATGAAATCAACATTTATAAAGATTAAACAACTTACAATTCATTGGGATTTACCATTCCCAATTCCCTTCGTATATACATGAATTGTTCTCGGGCAAGAGGTTTGGTGAAGATATCAGCTAGTTGCAAATGTGTAGGTATGAATAACACCTTGACATCCTTTTTCTGAATATGATCTCTAATGAAATGATGTCTCACATCAATATGCTTGGTCCTTGAATGCTGTACAGGATTTTTCACCAAGCTTATTGTACTGGTGTTGTCACAGTAAATAGGAATTTCTTTAAGATATATGCCAAGATCCTGAAGTTGCTGTTTTAGCCATAGTACTTGTGCACAACAGCTTGAGGCTGCTATATATTCTATTTCCGTTGAAGATAATGATACTGTAGTTTGTTTCTTACTGAACCAAGAAACAACTGCGCCTCCAAGGAATTGACATTGCCCACTTGTGCTCTTCCTATCTGTTTTATACCCACCATGATCAGAGTCAGAATAGGCAACTAGATATTCATTACCTCTTTTGGGGTACCATATACCCAACTCTTTTGTGTCTGCCAGGTATCTGAAAATTCTTTTCACTAATTCAGCATGTGACACTTTAGGGCATCACTGAAATCTTGCACATAGACCAACACTGAACTGAATATCAGGTCTGCTGGCTGTGAGATAGAGTAATGATCCAATCATTCCTCGATATTGAGTTATATTGAAATCAATCCCTTTTTCATCAGCATCCATAAGTACCGTTGAACTCATAGGTGTATCTGCACCATTAGCTTCATCCAATCCAAACTTCTTGAGCAATTCTTGAAGGTATTTGGTCTGTGATATGAATATTCCATTCTTTCTTTGTTTAATTTGTAAACCCAGAAAGAATGTCAATTCTCCCATTAAGGAATTTTCAAATTCTCCCTGCATTATCTCAGAGAATTCTTTACACAGAGAATCATTAGTAGCTCCGAATATAATATCATCAACATAAATTTGAACTACCAAAATATCATTTAGTTTTCGTTTTATAAATAAAGTTGTATCGACTTTTCCTCGAGTAAAACCAAATTCGATGAGAAATTTACTCAACCTTTCGTACCAGGCTCTAGGAGCTTGCTTCAAACCATATAAGGCATTTTTTAGTTTGAAAACATGATTTGGTTTGGATACGTCTTCAAAACCTGGAGGTTGTTCTACATAAACTTCCTCCTTGATGTACCCATTTAAGAAAGCATTTTTTACATCCATTTGATACAATTTGAATCCTTTGATACATGCAAAGGCTAAGAGTACTCGTATAGCTTCCAATCTTGCTACTGAAGCATATGTTTCCTCATAATCAATACCTTCTTCTTGATTAAAGCCTTTGGTGACCAATCTTGCCTTATTTCTGATAATAGCTGCGGATTCATCAAGTTTGTTCTTGAATACCTATTTAGTGCCAATAACCGAGTGGTCTTTAGGTCGGGGCACCAAATCCCAAACTTGATTTCTGTCAAATTGATTTAATTCTTCTTGCATTGCTAACACCCAATCATTATCTGATAGGGCTTCGTCAATGTTAGAAGGTTCCAATTGAGAAATGAATGCAGAAAAGCTAACTTCGTTTAAAACTTTGTTTCTAGTTTTAACTCCTTCATTAACTCCACCTATCACTTAATCTAGAGGATGACTCTTGATGTATTTCCAGGCTCGAGGTTGATCTGGATGACTTAGTTCAACTTCTTTTTCAAAATTGTCAACCTCAAGATTGGGAGAGTTAACAGAGGGTTGGTTACTAGTTATCTCATCATCAAAGTTTTTACTAGAGGAAACATGTTCATCGAATACAACATGAATTGATTCTTCTACAACACATGTTCGTTTATTAAAAACTCTATATGCTTTACTTTAATTTGAATAGCCTAGGAAAATTCCCTCATCAGCCTTAGAATCAAACTTTCCAAGATTATCTTTACCTTTGTTATGAATAAAGCACTTACAACCAAATATGTGTAGATGAGCGAGGTTTGGTTTCCGTCCCTTGTAGAGTTGATATGGTGTCTTTCCACGTTTGGTTCTGACATACGCTCTATTTGAAATGTAGCATGCAGTGCTCATAGCGTCTGCCCATAAGACTTGAGACACATTCTTTTCGTTGAGCATTGCTCTAGCCATATCTGTAAGAACTCGATTCTTTCTTTCCACGACTCCATTCTGTTGTGGAGTTCTTGGTGCTGAAAAATTGTGATCGATGCCACTTGCATCGCAATATTCTGCAAATGCTTGATTATCAAATTCTCCACCATGATCTGTCCTGATTCCTGCAATTAACATACCTTTCTCATTTTGCACTTTCTTGGCAAAGGCAATAAATTTACTAAAAGTTTCATCTTTGGATGACAAAAATATATTCCAGGTAAATCTAGAGAAATCATCAACAATAACAAATGTGTACAAGTTTCCACCGAGACTCTTAACTCTTGCTGGACCAATCAGATCCATATGCAATAATTGAAGTGGTCTGTTAGTGGTAATTTCAGTTTTCGATTTAAAAGAAGATTTAGTTTGCTTACCTCTTTGACAGGCATCACAGATTAAATCATTCTTGAAATTTACATTAGGTAGTCCAATTACCAAATCCTTTTTGAGTAGCTTACCTAATTGATGCATATTAACATGGGCAAGTCACTTATGCCAAAGCCAACTCTCATCAGTGTTACTCAAAAGGCAATTTTCAGAGATATTTACATTCATATCAAGAGTATAGCAGTTACCTTCCCTTTTTGCCTTGAGTTTAGTCTTCAAATTCTTCTTTTCAATTTGCAGATCCTTCTTGCTAACTATCAGACATTCTTCTGAATCAAATATTACCCAGTTGTCTTTATCCGTGCTTTGGCTTACACTTAATAGATTGTGACATAAGCCTTCAACGTAATATACGTCTTTGATTTTATCCTTGACTTCTCCAAGCCCTGCTATCCTTCCGGTTTGATTTCCTCCAAATTTTACCTTGCCACCTTCCTTGGGTACTAATGTGGTGAAGTTCTCAGGATCACCAGTCATATGTCTTGAACATCCACTATCTATATACCATTTGTTTGATTTGGATGCTCTGAGACAAACCTGCAGTTAAGGATAATTAAGTTTTAGGTACCCATATCTTTTTGGGTCCTTTTGGGTTAGTACAGAAAACTTCCTGTTCATGAACCTTCTTAGGTATCCATTTATAGGTTCCTATAATTCCTTTCTTTTTATGAAAACACGAAGAGGTGTAATGTCCTTTTCTATTGCAGTAATTACAATAAGCAAAAGGATTAGATGTGTGCACAGAACGTGTGAAATAACTTAGATAAGGTTTACCTCCTGTCTTCTTCTTACCTTTTCTTTTGTCTAAGTTTAGATCATATCCTATACCAGACTTATCATTCACATGACGTTGTGCTTTTAAAATAACATCTAACATTTCACTTCCTTTTGTAAATTTTTCAAGAGTTTTAGTAAGATCAATATTTTTCTTTTCAAGAGACAAACACTTTTCGCAATCTCTATTCAATGGATCTTTAATTCTTTCTTCAAGAAATTTGTTTCTCTTTTTACATGCAATCAAAGTATTAACAATTTTGACAAATTCAGAATGTAAAGCATCATATTCATTTTGTAATTCATCATAAGTAGGATCATAATCTTTTACCTCCTCGTTTGTTTCTTTTTGAGCAACCAGGCATATATTGGCTGTCTCTTCATTATCGCTTTTTTCATCTGAAGAGCTATCTCCCCATATTGCAGAAACAAATGCCTTCTTTATGTTGAAGGATTTGATGTTTCTCTTTTCTTTATTTTTCTGTAATAACTTCAGACATTCTGATTTGATATGTCCAGGTTTACCACATTCATAGCAGATGATCTCCTTGGCGTCTCTTCTGCCACTCGTTCCACCTCTTTGTGAATTCCTGAACCCTTGGCCTTTATAAAATTTCTTGAATCTCCTGATCATCAGGCCTATTTCATCATCATCAATCTCCTCTTCTTCTTCTTGGCTTTCTGCCTTTGTTTTTGTCACACTTAGTGTAAGACTTTTCTTCCTCCTGTCACCAACTTCTTCTAGTTCTCGTTTGAATTTTAGTTTGCTTTCATATTCTGAAAGGCTTCCAAACAGAGAAGCTACAAATTGCATTGATTCTCCTTTGGCCTCCTCTATTGCTGTGACTTTGGCTTCCCATTCTTTGGAGAGTATGTTTAATATTTTTCGTACTTGGACATTCTGATCATAGAATTTTCCAAGTGCTGCAAGTTGATTAACAATATGAGTATATCTAAGTTCAAATTCAGCTATTGACTCACCTTCCTTCATACGAAGTAGATCAAACTCTGTAGTTAGAGTATTGACTCGATTTTCTTTTATTCCAGATGTTCCTTCATGAGCTACTTCCAGCGCTTGCCACATTTCTTTAGCAGTCTGAAGAGTACAGATTCTGAAGTATTCTTTTTGACTCAGTGTACTCTGAATCATTAAAATTGCTTTGATGTTGAGAGACACTAGCCTTTTGTCATTGTCATCAAATTCTGCTGGTGATTTAGGAACTTTTTGAGATTCTTCAGTCTTTGTAGGCACATAGTTTCCAGTTTCAATCACATCCCATAGTCCGTATTCTGTAGCCATTACGAATACACAGAACTTAGCTTTCCAGAAGGAAAAGTGTTCACCACTAAAACCTAGTGGTCTAGTGATAGAAGCTCCGTCAGGAAGGATTGCTTCACCCATGCTTGCCATAGGATCCTTCTAAGGTTGTTAAACCTGAACTAGAAGACCTGCGCTCTGATACCAAATGTTAGAGCAAGCTTTTCACCCAAGAGGGGGGTGAATTGGGTGATTTCAAAATAATCAGAAATTTAAATTCAATTTATAAAACTTTAATCACAGTAAACAAAAGGAAGAGATATCACCAAGATTCACACAGAGATTTATACTGGTTCGGTCTCAACCACTTGACCTACGTCCAGTCCTCAGAAATCCTTCTGAGCCTTTCACTATATCTTCCAAGATTCAGTGGGTTCTTGGCACCACAGTACAAACAACAAGTTCCTCTAGACACTCGCTCCCCCTTACACAAGGTAATCTCAAATCCCTACTCAAGGTTCCTCAACCTTAAGTTATCACTATTGGAAATGATTAAGTATGACTGACAAATCTCTCTCACAGAGTATGTAGATAAAAACTGAAGTACAGACGAAAGCTTGAAGCACTTGTAATGATATTGCTTTAGAGTATTCAAGCGTTTCTCTTCGTTGTTCATTTTTGGAATGGCTGGACATATATAATAGAGACTTTGAGGACCGTTGTCAATTTGTCCGTTGATTCAAATGTGCTTCTGACAAATGCACCAGTATTTGTCTTTCCGTTATTTATGAATTTTGCTGCCGCCCATGAATAGTTGTCGTTTGAATGGAGAGTTCAGTTACTCGTCATGTGCGTGATGGTGGAGTACAGCTGTAACACACTTGTGAATATCACCGTTAGAAAATATTTGTATATCCACAGAATAATATGATTTATTGGAAGTGTTTTCTGAAAAATCAATAAAACCATCGGGAGTGATCTTGTTTTCGCAACTGAGTAGCAAAATAATATACCGACAGCAATCTGGAGCATTCAGTAATGATTATTAATATCAAAGACTAACTAACAAAAACTACTGACTTTCATGGGAGTAGTAGCAAATGGATCACATTGTATGATTAAAAATGTTTACTGGAGTAATAAATCATTATTGGAGAGAATACAATATCACTGGAAGTGAATTTAAAAGTGTTGAAAGCTTCTGACAGTGATTATTGATTTTCTGGAAGTGATCATGAATTTTCATATTCCACTCGAGTGAATTTGGAATCACTGGAAGTGATTTTGTAAATAGTGATTTCTTCTTGCAGTGATTTTGAATCCACTGGGAGTGATTTGGAAGTTTTCAAACATCACTCGAGTGATTCAAGATCACTGGAAGTGATTTGGCAAATAGTAAAATATTCTTGCAGTGATTTTCAATTCACTGGAAGTGATTCAACAAAAATGCAACATCACTCGAGTGATTGAGGATCACTGGAAGTGATTTGGAATTCTTCAGGTATCACTCGAGTGATCTGGCATTTACTGGAAGTGATTTTCAAAACAGTGAATTTTTCTTGCAGTGAATTTTCAATCACTTGAAGTGATTTGGCGCATCACTCGAGTGATTCAGGATCACTGGAAGTGATTTGAAAAACTTAGCGTATCACTCGAGTGATCTGGCATTCACTGGAAGTGATTTCCAGAACAGTGAATTTTTCTTGCAGTGATTATGTGCATCACTCGAGTGATTTCCCATATCACTCGAGTGATCTTGAATATCACTCGAGTGATTAACAAAATCACTCGAGTGATCTTGCTCAGATCACCAGAATCATTTCTTTTGCTAATATGGAATCCATGAACTTCCAAAACATGATTTGTTATCCTCAAAACATGAAATCTAACAGCACATGCATATATGATGGTTCAGAACTATTATGTATTGCAATTTATAATCGTCATATATCACGATTTTTGTAGTAGTTTTAGTTATATGATTTCTATTTTTATGATTTTCAGTTCTTAATTTATATCTGTAATCCTCCTATGATTATTTATGTTCTTTGTTCAGAGTATGAATTTAGATGTATGATTTAATTGTGTTCTTGAATTTTTGAGTAGAAATTTCTTTAAAGGACAAATTATATAATTGAATTGAATAACATGTTAATCAAATCATTAGTGATTATTCAAAGAATAATTATGATTTCGATTAGAGTTATAATTAGGAACTAAATAGTTAGACCTAGTAAGTAGTTAGGGTTTATAATTTTATACTTAGTTATATACAACCCCATATCTATTGTTGAACAATCACAACCACAGATCTATTCTCAAGGAGATTATATTTGCTTGCACACGTCTTTTCTATTTTTATTTTTATTTTTATTATAAAAAAATTCCAAAAACTTTATTCTTACTTTGCTTTCTTCGGTCTATCACATTTAATTAATTTATTGATTAAATACTATTGATTTTGTGCAAGAGAATATGTCCTAGGTTGTGCTGGTTTGTTGCATAATTTAGTTATTAATTTGAGCGCTAACAACAAGCGTGATCATAACTCAACAACCTTAAGCAATGGTAATCATCCATTAACGTCTCAATGATGAAAGGAACAGTAAGTAACAAATGCAACAATAATATTAGTCAATGAATATGAAGTTACTTAACTCCTCTAGAAAAACTCAAATACCTCACTTAACCAAGCTTTTCATTTAATTTAATAAGGATCTTCAAGTAGAAAATTGATTCATTTTTTCCTCCTTCTTCTTTCTTTCTTTTTTACATTGATCTTTCATACAATCCTTCATCTTTTAGTCCAACGCCTATTGCTTCTCTACCTAGTTGTGATATTCACAATGTTCTCAAATCAGACAGCACACCTCTTGCTACTGAGATGTGAAAGATTAAAATTAGACAACAAACCTCTTGCTTCACTTCAATTTATCTAGGTCAGAATGAAGTTCAAAATTTCAAATGTATAAAGTTGCATTCTATAAATCCTTCTCTTTTTTGTATATCATGCTTGAGACTGATGTTACATTAGATTATCCAAGTAGCTATAACACTTGTTGCCTCTTTGAACCACATCACTATTGTTATGTATAAGGAAAAATTTGCCTAATGATCTTGTTCATTCTAATCTTGGAGGCACCCTAGAAAAGGACACAAACTTATTGCTCTTGTCTTTTCCCAATCACTCTTTCTATAAAATTAATGTATTACTTTTTTTTGCCAACAAAAATTAATGCATTACTAATCCCAACAATTCCCTAGACCATTTTCTTTTGACTCTAACTGTATAATCTCCTATGTTTATATAAAATTGATCATTTTATCCAAAAAAAAAGGTATATAAATTATAACTAAGAATGCCCATCTATTGACACAACCTCTAAAATACCCACCACTTGGGCTAGGATTGTAATTTCAATGATAAAGAGATACTGGCATACTATGGTCAAAGTGGTCAGTATACTTATCATAACCCCTCCTCTTCCCTTCCCCTCTTCTATTTCTTTTCTAACCATCAAATCAACATTTAAATGATTCATATTTAGTTTCATAGAAAACATTATTTTTATTTTTTTGTAGTTTAAAATTATTCATATCAAAATTTACCAATTTGTATATTATTAGTTATTTTTCATTTTATAATTTAACATTTTAATAATAATCTTATAAAACATTAAATCTCATCCATTCACAAATGTTAATATAAAGGTTAGAAAAATGAAGATGATGGAAGAGAATGGGGAGGAAAAAGGAGGGTTCTAAACAAATCCAGCCTCTCCATTTCCTTCCCGTCTCTTTCCTCTCTATTATTCAAAACACTGCCGTTTTGGGTCAAAAAAAGGGGGACTGGGTCCCCTTTTTTTAAAAAAATAATATGTAGCACTCTGAAGTATTTTTTTAGTTGCACTCAGTATCTTAAAATAATTTTTGATATACTAATAACCCTTAAATATTTTTTTAGTAGTAACTACTGTATAGAAAACGATATTCTATAGTATTTTTTTTCAGTAATATCCAGTATCATAAATTAATTTTTAACTCACTCAACACCTTAAATAATTTTTCAGTAGTAACTACTGTCTAGCAAATTGCACTCTAAAATATTTTTTTAGTAACATCCTATCATAAATTAATTTTTAACTCATTCAGCACTTTAAATAATTTTTTCAATAATACCTAGTATCCTAAAATAAATTTTTTTTGCATCTAATCCCCTGAAATTTTTTTTTATCAACACTTTATATCTTAAGTTTAGACTGTTTGTTGTAATTAGAAAAATATTTTACTGTGCTAAATGCAGAAAACATTATTTTATAATATTGGGTGGTACTAAAAAATTACTTCAGGGTTTTATATATATTTAAAAAAGAAAAAAGAAAAAAGGCCTCAACCCTCTGGGGCCAAAACCGCAGTGATTTAGGTAATGAAGAGGAAAGGGATGGGAAGGGAATAAGAGGAAGCCGGATTCGTTCCAAACCAGGTATGTCCGTGCTATAAAGCCATAGGATTTGTTGAACGCGTCGGTGTGTGTGTTCGTTTAATCCCATTTACCCAATCGACATTTAATTAATTTAAATTTAAATGAAATCTAATCGCGGGACTTGGCCGTTGGCTCACACTTTCATATTATAATGGATAACGCCACGTCGACATGTCCAAAAAGACATTTTACCCTCACCGGAATATTCCTCGCCGACCGGCTGTGTCCAAATTCCCACCCTTTCTAGCCATTTCCCGAAAACTATATATATTTCTCTTTCATCCAAATTTCTGCCCTAGAAACCCTCGTTTCGCCTCCTCTGGCCGCAATATGCTCAGCCCCACCAACTACTCAATTTTTCACAGCTCTTCCCCTCTTTTTCTCAGTAAATCCACTACTTCTCGCTGGGCTTTTCTAGAAATTTGTTCGCATACCTGTTAGGATACACCCCTTTTGCTTATTTGAAATTGTTCATTCTCATGGATTTTGGGTTTTCAAAGATGTTAGCTACTGCATCTTGATCACCCAGTCGTGTAATTTCAAGAGGGATTTTGCTCACTGTGATGGATACTGTGGAATTACCTTTCCTCGTAGACGTCGCACCAGCTCCCAAGTTGATAGCGCCAGAGGGCTTAGTTAGAGCTGGGGTTACAGTCAAGGAGGTGGAAGGTCGAGGATCTGATCGCGTTTCCATTGTAGTCAACCATTCGAATGAGTATTGTGAGCCCCGAGTTGGAAATGGTTGGTGTTTGTCGTTGTTTTAGTTTGAGCTCTCATATACGTGTGCTATTCTTGAAAGTTCCTTTTCTGCCCTAAGTTTTTTTTTATCAAATGTTATAAAAATGGCTGTTTAATCTGTTTGGGGAACATGCTTTACTTTCGTTCTAGTTGGGCGTTTTATTATTACTTTTTAGTTTTAATATTGAATGCTACGTTGGATAGCTTTGAAATTATGAAAATTTTAGATGCGAGGATCTCGCAATTGCTTTGAGGAAAAAGGTCAATTATAGATTTTCCTCGATATTCCTTAGTTTCCTGACGGCATTTTATGAATATTCAGTATTTCCTCATTAGAACTGAAAATGAACCTACGGACATGTACTCCAGCTACAATTGTAAATTTTTTGCATAACTGAAATGTAAACTTGATGTTATAAAGGAATGTTTTGTTTGTTTTGTGAATTAATGGGATCATATTGGACCTATGAATCATGGATATCAACACCAACGTGGCAACATGACAAAATTTGAAGTATGTACAGGTCATGTAGTTTCATGTCGTGTCCGATATGAATATTTGCTTTGTCGAACACGCAATCATTTTATTGGCTATTCGCACTCCATATTGAACAACTATTTATGCATTAAATGAAGTATTTTGGAAAATCCCTGCCAAGTGCTCTGGCCTAATTCGATACACTGATTCTCTTGACCCCAGGATTTTATTTTAGTTTCCTCCAAGTTGTATGTGGTGGCATTCAACCTGGGCTCTAATTTTCTCAGCCATAAATAGTGCTCGTTAGTAGGTTCAACACTGGTAGATAACACAATGAATTAACTCTATGCCATTTCGGGAGATCTATAATATAATGTAGTTGCATCCCTTAATTCCCCACGTGAGAGTCTCTTGTACTGCTTGTTGAAGTAGATTTTGACTTGGCTAACAACATGGGAATGTTAAATGTTACTAAAATTAGTAAATTTTGTTAGTTTAAACATATAGTTACGGCTGAAATAGTGATTAATTATAGTTTATAGATCAAGCGAAAAGCTATTGAACAGTTTGATTCATTTGAAAAGAACCTATTGTTTGAGAAGTTCTTACCCAACAACTTTCTGTGCTCTATCTTCTATGCATGCCACATTGACCAAGCAATTCCCTTGGACTGAGTATGTTATCTATGTCACTCCTAATCTATTGATGTGCTTATTTCTTTTGCTTGTCCATATATCATTAATTGGTTACGAATGCTTGCCTATTTTTGGGATACTCTTTTATGTGGTCTTATTGAGGTAATATTTTTACCAGATGTTGCATATATGAAAAGTGATACTGAGTTTCACACCCATGATGGATTTCCAAAGAATGAACTTATTAAGAATTCTAGTATGCTTCCCAATCTTCAGTATGAAGGGGTATCCAATAGTGTGCATAGCAAAGGAAAGAATTCCCCACTGATCTCTTCCAAACATGAAGGTTTGCTGTTGCAACAAAAAGCAGGAAAAGTTCACAGGAGTGTTACTTCAAATTCAAAGAGGCCACGAATATCAGAAGATTCTATGGGCCTGAAAGCAATTGAGAGTTCAAAGGAATCTTCTGATAAGCATGCATCAAATCGTATAAAGAGTGGTTCTTCAGGTATAACTCGTTTGGCTGTGTTTAGTACTCAAATTACCTTTTAATATATTCTATCAAGTATTTTACATATATGTTCTTGTAAACTTCCTTTATCTTGGCATAGAAAAAAGTCAATTATCAAAACAAAAGAGCAATGGTAGCAAGCGTGGGGATAGGAAGAACATTAAAATTCCCTCAAAGGCTAAATTTGACTCATCATCTACGAAGTTGGGCGCAGCAATCTTCAACTCTGCCTGTGGAGGGAACAACTTTTTTGGTATAGTTTTGGGCATATTTTATTGTTCTACAAATGATAATAAACCTCATGTGTCATCATGTCCTTTGTAACTCTATTCTCTTGTGATTATATATCCCTGGTATTTATATACCACCATGTTATAACTCAGTTTATAACTTCTCAGGATCACTCTTTCAACCTGTTTGAAACCTGATTTTGGTGTTTTTAGCATGTTATCTAACAACTATATCATCTGCTTAATAAATTGGAACTAACCTGTAGTTAGTTGACTGTTGTGCTATGTGAATATATGTTATATTCTATTAACGAAATAATTAAACATTAAGTATTCTGAGGTCTTGTTTTTGGCACTCTGGTTGTAATGGTATGAAGCCAAAAATTGGTCTATTTTGGGCTTATATTTTGTCAGCTTGGTTTCAGCCTCTCATATCACTGACATGTTAGGGTTTCTTGTTTGTAATGCATCAATGTTTTATGGTGTTTCTGCTGATTAAAATGTCATCCTTCAAATGACTATCATTGTTGTTGTATTATACCACAATAAAGACATTCATTGATATTCAATTCTCAATTTTGGGCTTTTTTCCATGAGCATAACGAGATTTTGGCTTATTGATAAAATTTTGTTTATATACCAGATTTTTGTTGGTTTTATATGCTTTAGAACTGCTATTGTTAAGATGACCATATGTACATATCAAATGAAGTTTTTGTTTGCTGATGCCAGGATTATATGGTCTGAAGCATGATATTCATGATGTCACAAAGTTTATGAAAGAGCCAACCTTAGATGAGCTCCTTAAAGGCACTTTTGACTGCCCTAGTTTGGGCAAAGACAAGGGGAAGAAAACATCAAATATTAGTGAAAATTTTTTGAGCTCTGTTAGAAAAGCTTGCTCCATCCTTCATATCCCAAAATCTGTTCAATCCCAGTGTATGGCTGAGATTGATAGTTCCTCCAACAGGAAAATGTCTGCTTCTGAATCAAGTTCTGTTTGTGTAGTAGAAAGTGGTGATAATGGGGATAAAGAGCATTCTTGTGCAACAGATAATTCTTTATGCCACAAGGTAAGTATGGTAATTTTGTGCTCAGTCATGGACCACCTGTTAACTAAAACATGCTTTCTGCATTTGATTTCCTCACTCTCTTCACATTGAAAAAGAAACATTTTGCTTGTGCATGTATTTTGTCATTGTGCCTATGCTATTTTATCTTCATGATAGTGATGTTGTATGTGATGGTAACGAGAAGTTATATTTTGTTACTGACATACAGGAACCTTCTAGTGAAATTGAAACTCCAGTCAGTCCACTTGATTTTCCATTATATCAACCTAAGGATGTTTTGGATCGCATTGCACTACCCCAATCTCGGGATTTGGATTCTTTGCTCCTTGATGCATCCAAGGCTGTTGTAACCTCAAAGAGTAATGGTGATCTTCGTACAGTCAAGCAGGTCAGTCGTCGACCTAGCTTGACTGCCTTTTCATGGTCTCATAATCTCAGTGGTCATTGTAGAACTAATTCCGATGCAGTTAAGTTATCAAGTAGAATCACATGCCAAGGTAAATGGGCAAAGATAGGATTTCGTGCTAGTTATATGGGAATGGATTGTGGGAGCTTCACAAACCTTGATTCATTCAGTTATGACCAGACTCTAGTTCCTTCAGTTGGTAGTTCAGACAATAAGGGTTTACCATCTTCATGTGCCAATCTTCCTTTCTGTCATTGGGTTCCATCATCTGTAACATGTTCGAAAGGATCTCAGGATACTACAGGTACATTTCTTTTTCTTTTTTCCCGTAAGACTACAAGTATACTTTTTGTTTATCAATACCTGGATCTATGTTATCTTTTTTACTTCATTTCTTATGCCATCTGGCCTGTCCTTTTCTCAGGATATACTAAAGTGGCATTTGATTCTTATATTTTCCCCTCAAAATGCAGATTTTGAAGGCCAGGTGGATGATAGTAAAAAATATGGTGTGTTCTTGATAAATACTACAACGCATCTTTTGCTAGTGTGCATACACTTATTTGGCTGTTCATGTGCCCCGGTTTTTTTCTGGGTGTACTTTTTTTTCTCTTGATTGAACATTCTAAGCCCTCATGAATTATCTCTTGGAATCACCAATGACATTAGGTCCTTACAAGATCTGAAATAGTTTAGTCTCTAGCAAATTGAAAAAGTTTTACTGAATTTGCAATTACAGTTGAAGAATACCTTCTCCTGCTTTCCTCTTTCTCCTCTTGTTTAACATTTTTTGTGTTGACAGATGGACATTGTCCAAAATTATTAGCTGCTGCGCAAACTCTATGTGAAATGGCAGCGTGCTCGCCAAGGCCAAACGAGGGCAATTCAGGGTGGCAGAAGAAGGCTTCACATAAGGCCACAAAAGCTCGCAACTGGAAATCAAATGAGAAATCTGAGGAAATGATTTTTAAACGAATATCTGCCATTGAATCCAATCAGTTGACCAGAGGCATGGAGCAGATGATGCCCTCAAAGAAGCCGAGGCTTTCCATAATCAAGAGCAAGGATAGTCCTTCCAATACTGTCAAGAAAGGGCCTTGTGCATGGCCAACTTCAAAATCAAGTAGATCGTTACCGAGTAAATCAGTAAGAGAACCCATTGTAGAAAATAAACATTCAAATGCGAGCATCATGAGGCAACATAGTATGATGCCACCTCCTGCTGCTAGGGGGTCTTCGATAAGGCCTTTGACAGTCAACAGAAGGTCAGAAAAGTGGTGTTGATGGAACAGTTGATTAACAAAAAGTTAGGTTGCTAGTTAAATGCTGGGCTTCGTACATATGCCATGGTGGCAATGAGATTATTGTTGTAACTGGTTACTTTGTAATATGTTCAAAGGAGAGCGAAATTCAAATGTTGTAACATCGAAGACAGGTGTACAATACAAGAAGATGAATTATTTGCCTTCTGTAGATGATTTTACGTGGCAATAGATAGTCGATGTTTGTGTATGTGCCTATTGATTAAATTGCTTGACTTGAACCATACTTCATTTACTTGTATTTTTACTATTTTCCTGAGTTAAATACATAGCGCTGGCTTGAAGTACAAAGCTTAGGAAGAGTTCCTAGATATTGCATGAAAATATAGAATCCGGGTACCCACAAGCATTAGACATATAAAATTTGTTGAAGTCTTGGTTCATTTTAGTCATCAGAATAATGGAACAGTGAAGATCATCTGATGGGAATGATCTTGCATAGTTTAAGGATTTTAAGAATGCGCTATTATGCTTCATTTGTTTTGTGACATAGCGGTGTGAAAGGTCCCTCCGTCATTAAGGGAGGTTAATTGATATTGTGCTTTATATAACATGTGAGAATATTCTCTTCATATGTAGGAGGATACAAGTGGAGAAATGTGGAGTGAAAAATTTTCTGCTTCAGATGGAACCCACAAACCTTTTTTGTTTTTTGTTTTCCAATTTACTCCATAAGAACTCGGGTATTGAATCCATGCCTTTTATACACAAGAAGAGATGGTAAACCATCATCGAGTGAAGCAAGCAGGTGTTTCCTTCAGAAGGAATGATGGATGATATTTTCCACAAACCATTATCCCTCTCTCATCATCAGACTTGGATATATTATCAGGGACAACTACTTCAGCATTTGAAGTGGATTAGAAAGCACAAATTAAACGTGACACTGACTTCAAGATGAAAGTCCTTCCTCTCTTGCTTGGATATCCAAGTCTTCCTTCCTCTCAGCTCAGTCTGATCAATTGGAGATATGGACTACAAGAAGATTCACAAACATAAGCAGGAAGTCTCTCATGGAATCTCCTTTAGTACTGCATAGAGATGTGGCAGCTTTATTGTCGGCTTTTGGTTATTTTAGAGAAGAGTTTTTTATTCTAGAAGACCATGTAAGCGATATGCTTTTTAGGACATGTAATATGCTAACTACTACTCTACTTGTAATGTTTTAATACATTGTATTGATCTTTTTATCAGAGATAGTAAACCTCACCTGTCCCCGCACTAACATTGCTTGATATAAAATTTAACAGCTAAAAATACTCTCTACAATGGTGATGTCAAAGGGAACCAAACAAAAAAAAAAAATGAAAAAGCTATTAATCAGGGAAACATCTGATCAAGGAGTGAAACTAAGGCCATGGCAAAGTCAGGATCGAAGCCAGGATGAACAATCAATTGGAAAATCTCTATCCCAAACGAAGCATCTTTGGCTATGGCTTCTTTCCTCCTAATCTCAGCCACCACCTCGTCGGACTCATCCACCACCTTACACATCCGATGAGCGTAAGAAACCGCCACCGCATAATCATATCTCTTATCGGAGATTTCTCTGTATACATAAGCCTGAACTAAGAGGATTACCCTGTAATATCTTTACATGCTTCCTCACACAACATATCGGTCTCTCCGACGACTTTCGCCGGCAATTGCGCACTTCCCCTTCATACACATACCAGCAATCTACCAATCTAAACTTCTGCAATAATAATCAAAAGTTGTATCTCCATCGTCAATTTATATATACACATACCCAATATAGTATTTGTTTATAAGAAGCAACAATCCCCATTAGTTACTTGTATTGGATGAGATATAGCATGATACAACGAATACGCAATTTTTAAATTATGTAACGTATATTATATAAGATACATATCGGGTATGGGTACGTTTCTGTGCTTTATAGAATTGTTTATTAGAGATACCACAAAATCTGCTTTGGTGAATTGAATATGGAAAAAGGTACAAGAGAAAGAGGGAAGACAGAAGGCCCTGGTGCGGTGGCGCATGGTGAGGACAGATTTTCCAGAAGCGTCCATGAGCGTGATCTTGTCGGGTCAACCGTATAATTGTTGACCTGATAAATCACATGATAAAATTTGATTTCTAAATTTTAGTTTAGAGTGTAGGGCTTAGGGTTCTTAAACCAGTCTAGATATAATCAATCTAAAATATCTTATACTTTAAAATTCGGTTCAGTAACCGATCTTAAAAACTACTTTATAGACTAATTTTTGTAAGATGATGTTTAAAAAATCAAACATTTTAGACCCCAATTGCTTTATATTATGTTCTAAAACGTATGACTTTTTAGAAAGTTTATTGACAACTCTAAGTCTAAAAAATAATTTTTTTTAAACCTCATTCACCACATCACCTCATATATTTTCATTATTTTTTTTCAAAAATATCTACTTTATTTCTTCCTCTATCCCACTATCCAAGCCAGCACCTAAAAAGAACTTAGATTTAAAACAATATAGTTCAATCTATAAAGTCTTAATAATTCAATGAGTTACAAATTGAATTCCCAGAATTCAATAGTTTCCAATAACAATTCAAAAGCTTCAAAAGAATATAATACAAACAATCTTCCAATTCAAGTGTGAACAAATATAATCAAACAACTATTCTTCATTCAAAGGTTTATGAACTACATACATGAAATAAGATGAGCCAAAATACATATAAAATGAAAACAAAATAAATAACAACATGTGTCTTAACAACTATTAAACCTAAACTCACTATTGTTTAAAAGCTTAGTAATGAACTCAACACAACATTCAAGGATAAAGTCAATATCTTTTTTAAGAAAGGGATCAATAAGATCAAACATCTGTAACATCAAAGATAAACAAACCATTAACTTGTAAAATCGAAAAAGAATAGTACACAATTTTTGAAATATACATTTTCCTCATGACACTAGTGCAAAATAGGCTTTTTAGACCGCATCATTTAGACCGGTTATTGCGGATAAGGTCTAAAAGAAACACGGAGTGGTAATTCCGTAATTAAAATCAATTTCTTAGACCGGTTGTTAAAAAACCGGTCTAAAAAAACTTATTTAGACCGGTTATATAAACAACCGGTCTCAAAAACAAAATTATTAAAATGAAAAAAATTCACATTATTATTAAGACCGGTTGTTTAAATAACCGGTCTTAAAAGTCAATTATTTAAGACCGGTTATTTAAACAACCGGTCTCAAAAACAAAATTATTAAAATGAATAAAAAAATCACGTTATTATTAAGATCGGTTGTTTAAATAACCGGTCTTAAAAGTCAATAATTTAAGACCGGTTATTTAAATAACCGGTCTTAAAAGTCTAATATTTCAAACCTAACCGGCCGCAAAGCTCATTTCATCAGCACATTTCATTTTCCTCCCACTCTGCTTCCACAGACGCGAACAACTCAAGTCCAGGATCTCCGGTGATATTCCACCTTATTCTCCGGCCACTACTCCAGTCGCCGCCACCGCTTCCACCTCCTTTTCCATTTTCTGTTCTCTGCCGTTTAAAAATACTCCCTCCTTCCCCGTTCGTGTTCCCATTGCTGTGAAGAAGTTCGCCATGAGTAGCATCGTGAAGGCCGGCTGAGCTTCTTATTTCACTAGCCTTTATCTCCCTCCGGCGTGTTTTCCAGCCACTGCAACCCCTCTCCTCCTGTGCCTCAAGCCACGGTCCAAGGTGACTTCAAACAGGTAATGTCCCCTGTCTCAATCCTTCGTATAAATAGAAATTTAGTATTCACTGTCTATCCAAGAAGAATCTCTACTATAATTGAACTAGAAATTAACACAGAAATAGAGAAAAAAATGACATTTACTCTGAAGGAAATTAATTGGTGAAGCTTAATTAACGGTGGCCTGAACTGGTGTGATTTGATTATTTGAGGATTAGGGTACTGATAATTGCTAGTTTTCATAGTCTCTGGAATGCCCAAGTTATTGTGTCAAATTTCCTGGCATGTATGCTCATGAATGACTGATTAGAAAATTGTTACATAATGTTTAGTTAGTTTTGAAACTAAATCTGAGAGGTGATTTGAGGTTTAGACTAAAGCAATTCTTGTGTATGTGGTCTAATTTAAGTCCTGAAATTGCTAGTGTATGTTGATACATTTTCCATATTACTTGAAGAAAATGAAATAGACTGCAATCACATCTTATGCGGAATTCTAATGAAGAATTATGTTAAACTAGATAAATTGATGAGTGTAACATTTTCATACTCTCATCATACTCCTGCCTTTTCCAGGGGAGTTAATATACAGAAGAGAAGAAAAAAAAGGTGTTGAAATATATGGATCGTAGTTGGATAAACGCTAAACGGACTAGTATTGAATATGATAATGGGGTGAGGGATTTTTTGGAATTTGCTAGAAGAAATTCTGGTAATGATGATAGTGGGATGTTCTATTGTCCTTGTGTAGAATGTCTGAATGAGAAGCGACTTAGTGCTGCAGATATATATACACATTTAATTTGTGAAGGATTTTGTAAGAGTTATACAGTATGGGTATGGCATGGTGAAGAAATAGAAATTTCAAGCAGAACTCAACAAGGGGAGGTCGCCTTTGATGATAATGACACGGTTCTGAATGATCGGATAGAGGATATTATTCGTGATGTTGGAGAAGAGGCTTTTGAGCAATCATATGCATATGGTAATATGTACAGTGATGTTGAGAAGCCGCTGTACCCGGGGTGCACAAAATACCAATTGTTGAAAGCTGTATTGAAATTGGTAAGCTTGAAAGCACGGCATGGATGGAGTGACAAGAGTTTTTCAGAAGCACTTGAGGCCTTCAAGGACATGCTTCCAGATGATAACGTGCTGCCTTGCCGATACTATGATGCTAAGAAAATATTGTGTCCACTAGGGATGAAGTATAAAAAGATCCATGCATGCCCTAATGATTGTATATTGTACAGAAAATAGCATACAGAGAAAGAGCAGTGTCCGATATGTGAAACCCCTAGGTACAAATCAAATAAGACCCCTGCAAAAGTGTTATGGTATCTTCCTATCATACCGAGGTTTAAACGGCTGTTTGCTAATGAAATTGATGCCAAAAATTTGAGATGGCATGCAGATGAGAGGATTTCCGATCGAAAACTTTGACATCCAGCTGATTCTTCTTAGTGGAAGAAAATTGATCAGTTGTTTCCTGACTTCGGCAAAGAGCCTAGGAATCTTAGGCTTGGGCTTAGCACGGATGGCATGAATTCTTACGGTAGCCTAAGCAGTATACATAGTTCATGGCCTGTTCTGTTGGTAATTTACAACTTATCTCCTTTGTTATGTATGAAACGAAAGTACATCATGTTGTCTATGTTGATTTCAGGACCAAAACAACCCCGAAATGACATAGATATTTACTTAGAACCCTTGATCGAAGACTTGAAAGAGTTGTGGGACGAAGGTGTCGACGTTTTTGACGCGAACAAGAAAGAGATGTTTAAAATGTGAGCCTTGATCTTTTGTACTATAAACGACTTTCCTGCTTATGGAAACTTGTCAGGATATAGTGTTAAAGGCCACAAAGCTTGTCCTATTTGTGAAGAAGGCACATGCTACCATCAACTTCAACATGGAAGAAAGACTGTTTATTTTAGTCATAGGAGATTCCTTAGACGGGGCCACCCATATCGCAGATTAAAGAAGGCCTTTTTTGGTGGCCAAGAGTTTGAAGATTCTCTAGAGGCTTTGACTGAGGAGAAAGTGTATGAAAATGTCAAAAATATCAATGTCATCTTCGGTAAGACTTCAAAGAGTCAAAATGAAAAAAATATATGTAAAAAGAGGTCTATTTTCTTTAACTTTCCATATTGGCAGAATCTTGATGTCAGAAACTGTATTGATTTCATGCATGTAGAGAAAAACGTATGTGATAGTATTGTTGGGACACAACTCAACATACAAGGAAGTTCTAAGGATGACATTAAGACAACACTACTACAAAATGTAGATTTTACGTCCCTAAAAGACGTCCCTTTTTAAAAAAGGGAAGTAAAAAATAAAGACGGTGGCATTTTTGTAATTGTAGGTAAGAATTAAGTAACTTTAGACGTCACTGTTTAAAAAGGGACGTCTAAAGTAAAAAAAATTAATTTTTTTAATTATTTTTTTAGACTTTAGACGTCCCTTTTTGAAAAAGGGACGTCTAAAGTCAATTTTTTTTTTACTTTAGACGTCCCAAATTCAAAAAGGGACGTCTAAAGGTAACGTAAATCAGTCAAATTAATAATGACATCACTCTTTTTAAGGTTATCTCTACCTCCGTAAGCTACCTTCCTCGATTCAAATTTCAAAACTCTCATTTTCTCTCGAAGCTGAATCTTCCACCACTCTCTTGAAGCTCATTTTCCACCATAACTCTCTCTCTTACTCCCTTTCATTATCGTTGTTCTTTTTTTGAAAGTCGTCCTCCTCTATCTCCACCACCACCATCTACCGTCTTCCTCTCTTCCTCTCCATTGTTGAAGCTCGTTGCCATTGTTCTTCCTCGATCTTTGATGATGTTGGTTCCTCCTCCCTCCCTCTCCCGCCGTTGGCCTCCATCTCCCTCTCCTACTGTGGCTAAAAGGTATGGATAATTACTTTTTCTTTTTATAGGCTAAGTTTTGAACTGGGATTATTGTATATGTATTTTGTTGTGTTAAGATTTAGATTTATCTTCATTGTAGATTCATTTTGATTTATCATCCTTCACCAATATTAATCTGTAAGGACATTTTGGTTTATGAAAAACTGTTCGATCTTGTTTCTGTAGGTTATAATTGTTAGGCGGTGAAAAATATAAGCGAATTTTTTTAAAAAAAAAAAACTTTAGACGTCCCTTTTGTTAAAAAGGGAAGTCTAAAGTTTTGTTTTTTTTTAAAAAAAAACTTTAGACGTCCCTTTTTTAAAGGACGCCGTATCCTGACTTTTTTACGTCCCTGGTATAGGCGTCCCTCTATTTTTAGACGTTAAAAGGGCTAAAAAAGGGACGTTAAAAGTGTTTTATGTAGTAGTGCAAGATTAGATTTGCAAGAAATGAGAATACGGGCAGACTTACATCCGAGGCCACATGGTAAGAGAACCTTTTGTCTCCATCTTCTCATACTTTGTCTAAGGATGAGAAACGAAGTTTTTGTGAGTGTTTACATGGCATCAAAGTTCCTTCAGGGTATTCTTCAAATTTTAAGAAGCTTGTGTCTATGAAAGACTTGAAGTTAGTAGGGCTGAAGTCTCATGATTGTCATGTCTTGATGCAACAACTACTCCCAGTGGCTATTCGAGGCATCACCGAATATGATCTTCAACACATATTGACCAGACTTTGTTTCTTCTTCAATGCGATTTGTAGTAAAGTCATTGAGACGGAAAGGTTGGATGAATTGGAAAATAAAGGTTACCTGATCTTGTGCCAGCTTGAGAAGCTTTTTGTTCCTTCCTTTTTTGACATCATGGTACATTTAGTTGTTCATCTAGTGAGGGAGATAAAATTGTGTGGGCCTATCTATTTTCGATGGATGTGCCTAATTGAAAGAACTTTGAAAATCCTAAAAGGATATGTGAAGAACCCTAACCGGCCTGAAGCTTCTATTGTTCAGAAATATGTTTCTGAAGAAGCCATGGAATTTTGTCAACATTATTTGGAAAATGTAGGACATATCGGCCTTCCTAAATGACATGATGAAGAAAGGGGTAGGCGCGGGGCTACCGTCAAGAGTGTGGATCCTGATGTATTACAACAAGTCCACTTGTATATTTTGAATAATGTTGATGTAGTTCAAGATTACATAAATGCTCATAAAGAAATTGAACGGAAAGCGAACAGTCGATTGACTGAACAAAGGTTAATTAGGGAGCATACCAGGACTTTTGCACATTGGTTTAAACATAAGGTTGATGGAGAAGAATGTATTTCTGATACAATTAAATGGCTAGCACGTGGTCCTGAGTTTGATATCATAAGTTGGACTTCGTTTGTGATCAATGGGTATACCTTTTACACGAAGTCCCTGGATGATAGGAGCACTGTCCAGAACAGCGGTGTTATGTTAGTAATTGAATCTATGCACTTCTCTAGTTCAAAAGATAAGAACCCTACATTGGCAGCCATACCTTATTATGGGGTTATTGACGAGATTTGGGTGGTTGACTATGTTAAAATTAAATTTCCCATTTTCAAATGTAAGTGGGTTGATGTCAATAATGGTGTGAGGATCGATAAGTCAGGGTTTACATTAGTTGATCTGAACAACAGAAGTTTTGGAGATGAAACTTTCATTATGGCAGATTAAGCGAAACAAGTGTTCTATATTATTGATCAGGCAAATAAAATGTGGTATGTAGCTCTCCAAGGAAAAAGGGTCGTTGATATTGAAGAGGAAAGTCGTTCAAATTATGATCTTCTCGAGACCCCTTCTTTTTCTAGGGGTCTTCTTGCATTAAACGAAGAAGATGAAGCTGATAATGAACACGGCATAAGAAATGATCATCGTGAAGGGCTAGGGAGGATATCTCTTTATAAATCTACTTTAAATGTTAGCTATCTATTTAAAGTAATTATCGTTATAACTTATGTGCAGATTATATATATAGTTATTTTATAACTTACTAACTCAACAATTTGTTCTAACAGTACAATGACGGATCCGATGCATCCTACAGCAGAGGATTAGGTGTCACCTACTGCTCAGCACAGCGAGCCTCAGAGTGTTAATCAGGGGCAGTCATCGAGTGAGCCGAGTCACCAGCCCAGACAGAGGGGTAAGACGGCCACCGCTTGAGGGATGTTTCCCTAAGTCGGTCGGCCGGGGAGAGGATACCGATCCAGTTTGATCAATACTGGAAACTGATTAGGCCGAATGCCAGTCGTTATAGGAGTTTTGTCGGCCTCCTCGCACGGAATAATCCTAGCATATTGATAGAGGAGTGGAGGAATGTCGACAAAAAGGTTAAGCAGCATATTTGGGACACTATTCAGGTATAAAATTCCCTCTGTATGTTTCTTTTATCAAATTTGTTTCATTACTGCCACTAACTCCTTTGATTCATGAATAACAACTCACCTATGATGTTCCTCAGAGTGAGATCTTGTATCACAAGACTATGACGTATTGTTGTGAGCACTGGAGAAAGTTCAAGATGAATCTGGCCAACAATTACGTTCATATCTAGGTGCCAGCTGGTAAGCCTCGTCCTACTCTAGAGGCTTTGGTGAGTTAGCTTATTTTGTATTTTATTTACTTATCTTTTTCTTTACTGTTTGTAACCTTTTTTCCCATTTCTTATTTGCAGGAAAGAAGTCAAAAGGTACAAGCCTTATGAATTATATGTTGAGGATCCTCTGAGACGGTTAGTTGCATGGGGGAGTGTGCACAACCTAGGATCAACTGTTCATCACCTCGAGATGACAGATGATCAGGTTAGGGTGTCAGTTGAGGAGGTTATCATCGCAGATGCACCTGTCCCTATTCCTTCTGAGGAGTTCAAGATTGTGGCCGATATCTTGGGTACCTTCATATCATGGCTGAAGAACCTTGTTTCTGTTAAAGCTGCGGATTCCCCGATCAGAGCCCCAAGTCCAGCTCCCTTCCCTTGTGAAGTTTCACAGCCTCCACCACTGAAGGTGATGTAGCAAGTGATTCTGATGGCATTTGATACATCTTTCCCAGCTAGAAATTGGCCTATGGATTCAGTTGTTGGGCCGTCAGGGGCGGCATGCTATCTTGAGAGGGATGATTTAATGTTCATGGCGCTCCTAGACAAAATCTTATGATTGCGATTGTCAAGCTTTTTTTGATGTAAGTATCTTCTTCAAATGGAAGTAAATATCTTAAAAATTACGCTGTTTAACTTTAATTTGTGTGCTTCTATTTTTGTAGGTATATGAATCATAGGTTGGTTTCCTCTAGGCAGAGCGCTAAATTTGGATTCATGTGCTCAGCTCATGCCACAGAGAAAGGGACGACTTCTGCCATCAGACATAAATATATATCACAGAGGCCTAGTGAAATAGAAACTGACTGTTTCTTGGTTCCTTATGTGCATGGGTAAGAAACATCAAATTTATATTCCAAAACATCACATATAATGCTTTATATTTGCTTAACATTCATATCTTTTTTAAAGGGATCATTGGCAATTGGTTATTCTGTGTAAGGCTAGTTACACAGTGATCCTTCTATGCTTCCTCCACTTCAAACCGAGGAGTGACTTGAAGAAGACCATGAACTCGTAAGTTTTCTTGCTTTATTACCTTTTGTGTGCAAAGTTTGTGCGCAGAATAAGTAATCTTTGTGATTTTGATCATAGGGCTATGCGGACTTTCCTACACGCTAAGTGAGGTAGGCATGTTTGTGACTTAAAAGACCCTACATGGATCACGCCAAAGGTTAGTACATATTTATTTTCTTTAAGATGCGTTCCATAAGCTATGCTTTTATGCTTGCTTTGATGATATCATGTTCTTTTTCAGACTCGTAGGCAACCACCGGGCTCCAACTTATGTGGCCTTTATATGTTGAGGCAAATTTATAATATTATCAGCCTAGGCACGACTGACTTTACCGAGGAGGTAATAAATGTATATTTCAAAACATTTTCATTACTTTATTGTTTTTAAGTTAGTAAGTTAATGTTTTGTTTGGCTTCGGTGTTACACATACAGATGTTTGATCTTGTTAATCCCTTTCCTGAAGAAGATATTGATTTCATCCGCAATTATTGTGCTGAATTCATCTATGAGCTTTTACAAGATTAGTAAGTTTTTGAATCCGATCCTATATTGTTCTAATAATACTTATGGTTTTCATATATATATCTAACTTGGTTTATATCTCTGTTCAGGACAAATTCTTGGATATTGGTGACAAGTTGGCTGTCGATTCAGGCATGGGATCACTATTGTAAATTTTCCTCCACTTTTTTCATTTCTCTGTAAAGCTTAGGAATGTTTTCCATATAATGAGAAATATTTCTTCTCCTCCTTCTCTTTACAAGCTTTGGGATCGCAAGTTCACACAATGTCGCGATTTTCTTGCTATCATTGTTTAATTGTGGTGTTGTGGTTCAAAATGCCTGATAATTATAAATTCTTAATATTGTACTGTTTCTGAGAATTGAATAAGTTGATCATGTGTTATTAGTAGTCATTGGAATTGAATGTGTTTGTTTTCAATGATTTTTTTCATAATTTTCATACTGTGATTGTTGAGAGTCGAGGGTTGTAAGGGCCAAGTGTTTTCCCTTAAACAGACTGACATTTATAGGTTCATACCAATTACGATAACTAATGTCATATTTAACAAAAGAGGGAAAGGAGAACTAATAAGGATTTTAGGCTTCATGATTCTAAATTTGGAGCAAGTTTGGATTTTGAGAAATACCAATTGTTTCTGGAAATAAAAATGATGTTGTCACTGCTTTTGAATGTCAATATATATATGCATTTGTTGTTGCTTGTGTATGTAATGTGGCATAGAGGGGATTGTTGTTGAATATGGCTTACTGGCCTGGGTAAGATTGAAACAAATAAAACGAAAAAAAACACACAATTTTTAGACCGGTTCTAACTTTAACCGGTCTTAATAGTGCTGAAATTTCCCTACCCTTTCCGTTAGTTAAACTTTTAGATCGGTTGTTGTAGAACCGGTCTTAAAATTTCATATTTAAGACCGATTTTTTAACCTGTCTAAAAAGTTAAATACTTTTTAGACCGGCTCTATCAAGACCTGATCCAGAACCGGTCTAAAATGTCTTTTTTAATCGGTCTTAAAAGTGATTTTTGTAATAGTGTGAGTAAATTCAGTCATGCCTAAGGTGATAATATTAAATTCATGTCTTAGCACATAACAGTAGCATAAGTTAGACTCCGGTGGTTGTTTGCGGCTATATAAAAGAACATGACATTAGCAAAATTTTATAAAGCACATCTTATTGAACAAGTTCATAAAGTAAACAAATATGTAATAACCTTTGGTGTAATCCATTTAGGGTCTTTTACCTCGTGTACATGCTTACCCCAAGCAGCGTGTCGGTATGTCCTTATAGCCCTATCATCAAAATCACAAAGGTTACTTATTTATAAAAAATTCCATAGATTTCTAGCAATGCATAGACTTATAGAAATATGTAATGCAAGAAAACTTACGATTTTCTCGTATTTATTCAAATGACACTACTAGTTCACTACTTTATTTAGTAATAACGAAACTTACGAGTTTATGGTCTTCTTCAATTCATTCCCTAGTTTGTAGTGAAGTGAGAATAAGAAAATGATATTGTAACTCTTATTGTATAAAAGAACCAATTGCAATTGTCCTATACCCAATCATCCATATCTGTATCATCATCAACAAAGGCCTTTGCCCCCTATTGAGATGCACCCGACATTTCCATTTCTTTACCATGCCATACCTATGCTGTATAACTCTTACAAAATCCTTCACAATACTACTACAGAAATCATGATATATGACAGCTATTAACTACCATACATTATGGTTTCAAACCGACATATATTTAGATGCTATAAAAGTTCAGCGCAGATACATTACAGTTCTGAACCATTTTTTATTCCAGCCTATTATAACGGTTATAATATAACACCCATTATGTATTGAGGTTTGGTGAGGCTATAATATCTTGAATTTTAGGCTTAGAGACTTGAGGATAAGCCTGTATCAGGTAGACTACTAAGCCTAACTTGGATGAGTTAAGGGATGAGTTGAGAGAAATATAGCAAAAATAGGAAGTAGATTGGGAAAGAGTTGATAACCCTGGGGGACCAGCAAATGAACCTGACAAGCCTATGAATCCTATTCCAGAACAACCTCCAAATAGACCCATTGTTGAGGTTGAGAGCCTACAATCATAGGTGACAAAATTTAGTCAGTAGGGATCGCCAGCCTTTCGAGGGAAATTCGACCCTCAAGTAGTAGAAGATATCACGCTTGGAGAAAATCTTTCGGATTCTAGAATGTCTAAATGATATAAAAGCAAAATTGGAAATATACAAATTAGAGGGTGATGCTGATAGATGGTGAAAAACACTGAAATGATTATGCAAGCGTAAAACATTCCTCTTACTTGGGAATATTTTCAAGAACAATTTAATGAAAAATATTTTCCCCGATCAGTTCAGTTTGCTAAGGAAATTGAGTTCCTGACTACTCAGTAAGAGGACAAAGAAAGTTTTGATGAATATCTCACACGATACATCCGTCTATCTTGATATTCTTCATACTTGAGATTTCGAGATGATAAAGGGTAGAGTTCATATATGATGATCTGGGGTTTGAGACCCGAGCTAAAAGAGAAATTAGTTTCTAAATAATATATCGATTACAATATGATCTAGTAGTGTCAACATCCACGGGTACCCGATCTATTAATGCTGAAGTCTGTTTAAATTGCGTTATAAGTGCTGAGGGATATGAATGTCCAGTTGACTTGATTTGTCTACAACTGCATAAATTAGAAGTAATACTAGGTATTGATTGGTTAGTGGCCACTAATGTTCTGTTGTATTGTGGAAGAAAACGGGTAATTTACCTTAATCTGTAACCGCATATCGGTCCAGAGGCTAACTATAATTTTCTTTCCACAGCTGAGGCTGAAAGATATCTGCATAAGGGTTGCTGGGATATATGGTGATTTTTTTCGTGCAGTCAAAACTGGTGTGGCACTTGAGAATACCCCTGTGGTGAATAAGTTCCCAAAGCTCTTTCCCAAAGACATTAGTGGATTACCTCCAGAAAGAGAAGTGGAATTAGCAATTGAGACTAAGCCTATAGTGGAACCAATATCTAAGGCTCCAAACAGAATGACTCTAAACAAGATGGAAAAGATGAAAAAGAAGATTGAGGAATTATTAGAGAAGGGGTTCATTAGACCCAGTGTCTCGTTATGGGGAGCTCCAGTGCTTTTTGTCAAAAAGAAAAACGGAAGCCTGTATCTTTGTATTGACTATAGAGAGCTAAATAAGGTAACCGTAAAGAATAAATATCCACTTTCCAGAATTGATGACTTGCTCGATTAGTTCTCTTGTTTGGTTCATGTATATTCTTAAAGATTGATTTAAGGTTGGGGTATCATTAGCTTTAGGTAAAAGCAGAAGATGTACTAAAGACTGCATTCAGAACTAGATATGGGCATTATGAATTTCTAGTGATGCCATTTGGGTTGACCAATGCACCACAGTATTCATGGACTACATGAATAAATTTTTTTGTCCGTATCTAGACCAATTTGTGGTAGTCTTCATTGATGACATTCTTGTGTATTCATGAAGCAAAGTAGAGCATGAGGAGCATTTGAGAACAGTGTAAGCATGCTGAGAGATAAGCAACTCTATGCCAAGGTAAGCAAGTGTGAGTTTTGACTTTCGAAAGTTAAATTCCTAGGCAATGTAGTCTCACAAGAAGGGGTCTCGGTGGATCCCAGCAAAGTGGAAGCAATACTGAATTGGAAAAGACTAGAAAATGTTGCTGAAATATGCAGTTTTCTGGGTCTTGCCAGTTATTACTGACGATTTATACAGAATTTTTCTAGAATAGCATTACCTTTGACACAGTTGACACGAAAGACTCAACATTTTATATAGGACGAAAGTTGTGAGAGGAGCTTCACAGAGCTGAAGGAAAGATTACAATAGCACCAGTACTAATAATCTATAATCCACAATTGACCAATGTGGTCTACAGTGATGCAAGCAAGCAAGGATTGGGATGTGTCCTGATGCAGTAGGAAAGAGTTATAGCATATGCCTCCCATCAACTGAAACCTCATGAACTGAATTATCCTACTTATGATCTTGAGTTAGTAGGAATTGTATTTGCATTGAAAATCTGGAGACATTATCTTTATGGTGCAACCATAGAACAGTACTGTGACCACAAAAGTTTGAAATACTTGTATGATTAGAGAGAGTTAAATATGAGGCAGCGCATATGGATGAAGTTGCTTAAAGATTACAACTTGGAGATTATCCAGGAAAGGAAGGATAATGTAGTTGCAGATGCATTAAGTCGAAAATAATGCAGGTGGCGGCCCTAATGATGCAAGAGCAGAAATTGATTGAGGACTTTAGAGATCTTAACCTGTCTAATCAAATTTTGATCAGCGGTAGTAGTGTCAGTGAGGTAGAGAATGATTTAAGGACAACAATTGAGGAAGCTTAGTTGCAAGATGAACAAGCATAATATATGAGAAGTATGATTAAAAATTGAGAGACTCAGGAATATGACCTGTCACCAAGTGGACTAGTCAAATACAAGAAGCGAATATATGTTCTGCCATAAGCTGATTTGAGATGGAAAATCCTGGAATAGGCACATAAAAGTAAATACACTTTACATCCAGGAGTAATTAAAATGTATCATGACTTGAAGTCCATGTACTGGTGGCCAGGAATGAAAAGAGATGTGACAAAATTTGTAGCACGATGCCTCTTCTGCCAAAAGGTAAAAATTGAATATTAGTGACCTTTAGGGCTATTACAAAACCTTGAAATTCTTGAGTGGAAGTGGGAAAGCATTACGATAGATTTTGTAACAGGATTACCCAAGGTTAGGAATCATGATGCTATCTAGGTCCTGATAAGCTGGCAGTGCTTTATATCAAAGAGATCATGAGGTTGCATGGTATACCAAAGAATATTATCTCTAATCGAGACCCCCGGTATACCTCCAAGTTTTGGAACTCAATACATGAGGCTTTGGGTACCAAACCCAGATTTAGCATTGCCTATCATCCTCAGACAGACGGACAAATGAAGAGAACAATACAGATACTGGAAGATATGTTAAGAGCGTATGTATTGGATTTCAAAGGAAGTTGAGACCGATTCCTTCTACTTGAAGAGTTTGCATATAATAATAGTTATCATTCAAGGGAACTAAATCTGGAACAGTGGTCTTGAACGAAATTCTGGTTATAATTTGTCTACATTGGGGAAACCTAACTATTTTTCCTTAAACCACCTCAATTGGAGTTCCATATAATTAATTGTGATTTTTCAAAGTTTGGTGAAAAATCTGTCAGCTTTATGTCTTATGCGAATTTAAGACTTAATGGCACAAATGTAATTGGTATAAACTCCAAGGGTGAAAGTAAGCCTTTAGGGCTAATGTGAGCCATTGAGCATTTACTTTTTATGGCTCTAATGATGTTATCACTTACTTTTTATGCATGTATGTGATATGTATGTCTTGCATTGATTATGTGACAGCTTTACCTATTTGTGTGGAACATGTATGATTTGTTGAAGCTCTGTTATATTTGTGCAATGGCCATATGTATGTCATAACATCGAGCATGCAGCATGTCATTATGTTGGCATGAAATAGTGTAGGCAAGCATGTCATGCATTCATATATATCTAGCATGCATAGTGGTATTGTTTACTACTGAGATTCTTTTGAATCTCACCCTCCCAAACCAATCATTTAGACAAATAGCAGAGGTAAAGAATGCATGGAAAAATGAAAGAGGATTACGAAGGAGAATTGGAGATTGAAGTGCAAGGCATTGTATGTATTTGATTTACATATTTGATAGCCCTATGTGGCTATACATTTCATGTATGTAAATAGACGAATGAATGTGGTATAAGCTCAAGCAAATATTCGCTCGCAACTCTAATATAGTGCAATTAAGAGCTAATGAGACTTAGTGATGTAGTGAAACACGTGAAACTATTTAGAAAAGTTTTTGTACCCTCTGAAAAACCCTCTCAGCCCTAGGTTCAACTCCTAAGTTGAGATTAAGAATTTATTGAACGTTTTTAGAAGATTGGGCTATTTGGGTTTGAATCCTGGTCTTACAAATAATTTCATTACTCATTTGTACTCATCTTGGGCTATTGAGAATATGGTATTACAGCGATTATTTTGATGTGGACAACATCATCGCTTGGATCTTGAATATTGTCTGACAGACATGTGCACAACATAATTATTTGTTGCATCATGCATGTTTGCTTTTCATATTTTATATGATTGTTTGTTTGTTACGACTGAGATTCGCTTGAATGTCATCCCTTTCCTTAAATGAAATTTATACAGTAAGGAAAAGCAGCTCAAAAGGCAAAGAAGTGGACTCTGGCAATTGAAAGGACCGACTCTTGAAGAGAATTTTATGTTGGTTATCTTGTGCCCTTTATGTATTTTTTGGGTTATGTATTGTATTATGTACGTACCCTGTGGGGATTCCTTTAATATAATCAAGAGTTTTATATCAGTATGTTTATGCTATCTTGGTATGCCCACTAAACTTTGCGTTGGTACTTTATTAAATGTCTAAACTCTGGGGAGTTTGACATATAGTCATATTTTTAGAGCCATGACAAATGAATGTCCAATGTGGCTACATTAGCCTCTAGGATATTTCTCTTATCTTTGGACCTATACTTGGCCTAATTTAGTTCATTTGCCAAAAATCCATAGGTTACCCTAATCTGCCAGATTTGTGTTCTAAATTTGAAAAATCATAACTAATTCTAGGGAACTCCAAATAGGATGGTTCAAATTCATATTTTCAGCTATCTAAGTCCTATATCAAGGAAAAATATCATTATCTTCCAACTATTGGCATAAAATTCCAAAACCCTCGATAAACCTCATTGGTTCAGAATTGACTCTAGATTCAATGCCTAAACTTCAAAAATTTATATCTCCCAATCCACAAGCCCGAATGAGGAATATTATATATCAAATTAAAGCTTACGATGCATAATTTTATTATGGAAAATACCACAATAATCAAACGAGCAACTCAGAGTCACTAATCCCTTATTAGCTTCATAAACCTTATTTTTCACTAATTAATAGTTTCAATGTCAATTTTGTTAATCTAGAGTATTAATATATGTAAATATCTCCTGATCACTTACACCCCTCTCTTAAGTTAAAATTGTTATTCCTAACACAGTTACCTAAGAGGCAATAATAATTCAATTTCACTCTAATATGATTATGAGTCTAATAGGTATGTTCATATTCTAGTAGAAAATTATAATAAATTCTAATCCTATATTACTCAATTCTATGGTCTAATTAAGATCCCTCTTCTAAGGCTAATCTAAATTCTCCAAATTCATACTTAATAGTGATCAAGTACTAAATAGATAAGAAATAAACAAGATTAAGTAACCAAAATTAACATTAAAATGTAAATAATAAGTGAAACCAAAGTATAATCCACCTATAAATTCATAGTTCCTCTAGGTTGCAAAAAAAAAAAGCCATACATGCATTTAATCAATCTCGTCCCAGCAACATCAAAACTAGATTTAGAATCCATGAGAAAGAGAAAGATGAATATGATAGAAACACTCAATGGAATCCTCTCAACTGTGTCTCTCCCCTCTGGTTCTACAGCTACTCTAGTCTCTTCTTCTCCACAGTTATCTCGTCCTCCCGTGAAGAAGAAGAAGAATGGAATCTAAACGCCTTTCTCTCTCTCCTCAAGTAGCCTTCCTTTCTACTCTCTAAAATGAAAAAGAAGGTTATGATAGTCAATTAAGGCCGCTACCTCCTCTCCTCTCCTTCTCAAATTGTGACTCTTCCTTTTATAGATATTAGGTCTTCTTTTTATTTCTAAAATGCCAAACTATCACCAAGAATAGGAAAGGAAATTATATTATATAATAATAATACTTATAATAGAAATTGGATCTTTTTTTCTTTCTTTTTTTTGATAACTTCCAATTATTATTTTTCTTTCCTAAACTTAAAACTTATATTCTAAGTTAAAATCCCAAAATTGATGCACTTAAATTGATATCTTTTAAAATTTTAAGAAAATCTCTTTAATTTAGCATTGATGATTTCCCAAATATATCAAAATATATCTCAAATATAATAAAAATGGGAAGTCATCATACCCCATACTTGCATTAAATCTTGTCCTCAAGATTTTAAATTGTAAAAAAACCAAGTTCAAGAAAATCATGGAAGAAAGATTTTAAAGAAAACATTAAAAAAAATGGAACCAATTCAAACTTTCAAGAATAAAGTCTTCATAGAAACCTTTTCTACCTTCCAAAAAAAGCGCAAGTAGAAAGGTAATTAATTTGTGAAAGATAAATCACAATAGAAAGTGCCTCATGAGTCAAGTGTTTCTATTCATCTCTCAAGATAATAAAGGGCTTGTGTTTCACTCAAATACATCTATTACAACTCATATACCATAGGCTTGTGTCTCATATCAATCTTCACTATATTATCCCATTACATATACAAATCAATAGGACTTTGGTAATAGATAAAGATTTTAGTTAGTACCAAGCGATTCAATGAATAATATGAATAATGAAAGGATATTTATATCTTTATACCCCTTTTTTTTAGCTTGAGCCGTTGTAGGCTCCCTTTTTATGTGACCCTAAATATAGGTAATATAGCACTAGTTACTCAGTTACTCTAACATGTATCTTAAGAGGCTTTAAGCCCAATTCATAACCCTCTTGGACTTAACCTTTTGATGCGAGTACCAATATTGGTAAAGAAAAGCTTCCGGTTACTAAGTCAAGTTAAGAGATGTTAGTAGAGTTGCTAGTATTATTCTTATTCCTTCTTCTTTTTCCAGTCCCTTCAATCTCTCTTTTTTTTAATCTCAATTAGCATTTACTAGAGTAATGAATAAAAACAACTACCTAAATCATCATTTGCATGCAAATGATTTTTTTTTTTGCTTCAAAAGAGAGTCCATACAAGTTATAGAGATGAAATTATAATAAGTGCACTCCTTCTTAGAAGAATAAATTATTAGGTTCAAATTCCTCACATGTTCTTTGACATCCAAAACTGAAGTACCTAAGCTAAATCTTTACCCATTTACTAATATTAAAAGAACATAGAATTAAATCCTGATGAATTTCAACCCTTTTCAAGTTTAAATCAAACGAACCTGAGAATTCTCATAAGTAAAATCCAAACTTTTGAAAAGAAATTAATTTTTTATTTGTTTAAAAAAATTGAGGACAAGTAGTTGTGCAAAATTAGTGATACCCTCACCCCCATACTTAAATGTGTCATTGTCGTTGTGACACCCTTATTTCCGTAATTACTAGATAAGTTTCAAACAATGAATTCTAACCATAAATCTAGGTTTCCATTATGGGTACAATAAACCTTTGATAATAATGTAAAATCTCAACCTCTATATAGGTTTTTCTAAAAGAAATTAAATTTTCAAAACAGTCATATAGTGGTTCTCACTTCATTATGACTCATCAATCCTTAACCTATTTAATCATTATCAGAGTGCTTTTCTACTCATAAACTAGTATATTGATAGTTAACTTATGGGCCCTTATTATACATTTGCAAAGCTTAGTTTAAAAGAAATTACGGTTTCGATACATGCAATAGATTGACTAAAAATGTTCCATGCTACATGTATTATGCTATTTCTATTACTACTCCTATATGTACTAGCTTTAATATGGTTATGCCATTTTATTTAGATACAAACATGTAGCCACAGGAGGCTACCCAAGATATACTGAGTCATAACAGAAACTTATGTACAGATAACCAACATAATATTTGTTGGAAATTGCGCCCCAGAAGCCAATCATTGTACTTTAAACATTATTGTTATTTAAAAAATTTCTCCATTTTTGTTATCATATTATCATTTTCATGTTTGTTATGATAATTGTATTCTTAGATGTATCATAAAGATTGTCATAAATGTCCCTGGTCGGTTATCCATGCGGGAGAAGAGATTAAATAAGACCAGTATGACTTTGATAAGGTATAGAGATACGAATCAAAGTCTTAAGTACTTGTAAGAGTACAAGGTGCTGGACTGACCCACTATAAGAAAGCTGCATGGATTAAATCATAAGCTATATCATGTATAACCACGTCACAATGCCCTTTTACCTGAGATCATCATGGATTACTACATGAGAGTCGCTAATCTTTGACCTAGTCAAAAGTCACCTTTGACCGGGTGATGATAAAGGCTTTGATCGGGCTTAATGGTTTTCATGTAGAGGAATGTGAATGGTAAAGATAAGATTTGTCCCTTACATTAGCAGAGAGATGTTATTGGGCCCCTCGATGAGTAAGTCTTAGAAATGTATGGCTATATTATGATGGAAATGAGTTTCCATTTCTATAGTCAGACTACTCAAGAATCAGGAAAGTGATGGTTAGGAATAGGAGAATGATACTATACATGCCTCATCTTTCACTAAAATATCGTGTGACAAAAGGGACGTGACATGGTTGTATGATAGGTTGCATCATATCAACGATCCTCATGTGATTTGGGTAGTCATAATGTCTTGCTAGAGGCCATTTGCGACTTATGGGCTAGTACAGTTATTGACCCACTGCCAACTTCATGTGGGCCTACAGGGTCACACACAAGAATAGCCTAACACGAGCTATAATGTCCAGATTCATTGAATCTAAGATGTGTCTAAGATTCAATTAATACAATGTTTAATCTAGGGTGGACGAATTATATATATATGTTTATATATATATATATGTTTGAAAATAATAATAATATTATATACATATACTAATATTATTATGTAGTGTTAGTTTTATATTTAATTTATTTGATAAATTAATTAACTAAAGCTAATAAAGATATCGTATCTCAGATTTAATTTATAAAGATAAATTAAATCAGTTGGCTCTTTATTCGGATTAAATAAATAGATTAGATTAAATCTATGGGACAGATTTAATTAAATCAAATTCATTTAATTCAATTCAAATTTCAAAATGAATTAAGATTAATTTTGAAGATCTAATAAGGCCTACACTAGTTATATAATGTAGGGTTAGAGAACCCTAGGGCAAAAGAAGCGTATGAGAAAGCCACAAGAGAAAAACCCTAGAGAGGCATTGGAGGCTCTAGCACACTGCCAGTATTGGGTCTTGTTCGTGTGGATACCAGTAGAGGGAACTAGTTCGTGCAGTTGGCTCCTAGAGATCGAAAAGGCGAAAAACAAACGTAAAGGTACAATACCTTCTAACTTGATTTAAACACCATTGATAGATCCACATTTGGGATTGGAAATACTTTTGCAATTTAATTTTTGAATTCTTCCACTGTATGCCTTCCAATCCCAACAGTATTTCATTTCTTCCTCTTCATCATCTATTTATCTTTGATTACCATTTTGCCCTTGGAGCCACTTGCTTCAGCTGTATATTAGTTTATGGAAAGGGTGAGATTCGCGAGAATCTCTATAGTAACAACAATCAATCATAATATATGCAAGTTTACAAAGTATGTTAAACAAACCATCATAAAATAGAAATCATCACAACAATATTTAGCATTCAATATGTAGTGTTACATCAATCACGAATCACACTGGTCCAACACCACAGCGTTTGGTAACTCAGGTCTTACATTCCAAGGTCACTGCTCTATGTAAACATGCACATTAGGTCTTATAGCCTCGGGTCAGTACCTGGTGCAAATCTAAATGCATATAAGGTCTTACTACCTCGGGACCCACTTGTCAAACATCAAATCCGTATATTCATGAAACACACATGCAGAACAATACATATTATATAAGAGAAAAAGTTACTACTTGACTGCCTTTCCCGTAATTTACCTTGACCAACAAATTTCTTCTTTAGGCTAGAGCAAATGTTGAATCCTTTAATTTAGAATTCATGGTTAAATGGGTCATTTTCTATTCCATTTCGATTGACATAATAAAGATTATGTTGTTCTTGACCCATTCCCTATTCTTGTCCTTTACTTAGCTTTTGTTGGTTATCTTTATAACTCTTTGTGATATGTCAAATGAATACTAAATCTAAGACATGTTCTATGTCTTCCTCCCTTGTAATTTGGGTTTTTAATGTAGTCACATTGGTCTCTAAAACATGTTGCTAATCCTCATGTTCCTATTAATCATAATTTTCCTTTAAATTTGGAAACTCCAGAATCAACCCTAATATGCCAGATTTCATTAAGTAACTTTAAAAAGTCATATCTTAATCTAGAAAACTCTAAATAAGGTGGCTTAAGTTCCTATGTGAAGAACTTTAAGTTTCCTATAAAGGAAAAATATCAACCAATTCCAATTACAGGTGCTAAATTCTAGGATCTACGACCAACCTAATTTCCTGAGAATTCTTTTCAGTTTTGATACCTCAATTTTAAAAATTTACAACTTACAAAGTACTCACCAAATAATGCATTATATGGCTCATTTTAAAGCTTGAGATTTTTACTAATAACTTGTAAAATTCTACAATCATTGGATAAGGTTTGGCTAACCAAAACGTAACCTAAAGCAACCTAACTTCCTGGAAACAATTTGACAGCATCAACCTTAAACAACCTTTAACTTTAATTTTAGGGTTTTCAATCCAACCCTTCTAAAATCATTTCTAAAACCTATTCCTACACAATTTTTCATGTAGAATCCATTTCTAACCTCAAACTTGGAAAAATCCAATTCCTTCTCTATGAACCAATTCAGACCGAAACATTAGGGTTTTTATGCCAAAAATTCTACTTTCAATTCCATTTCTTTCAAAGTCAATCTCTTACCTTTTTACTACAGAGTTTTTTCATTCTAAACTCTTTGGAAACCTCAAAATTATCAAAATGTCATTCTTTCCCTTTTTCCCTATTCTTGGCCGAAATTCACCATAGATCATAACAAAGTGATTTTGCAATTTTAATCCATAAAACATGCTTTCCCTCATTCCTACCAAACGTAAACCTCTTCTAACATCATGTTCATGTTCAAAGATCATTAAAACCCTAAAGTTACCTTTCAATAAAAATTAGGGAAGCATATTAACCTCATAGAAACTCAATCAAATTTCAAGATATTAGGTTTAAATCAGAGCTTATGATTACCTCTGTCTGATGCTATAACTCTTTCTTGATTCTCTGAACTTCTACACCACTTAGACAACACCAAAATCCTCCTTTCAAGAACTAAAATCATAGAAATGTTGCTCTTGATGAGAGAAACAAGATTGGTGAAGACACTTTGAGCTAGGAATGCTATTTCGGGGATGAAATTAGCTCAATAACACTTTCTCTCTCTTGTTTTCAAATTTTTAGTACCTTCTCTCTTCTTTATTTATCTCTCTATTTTTTGACTTATTTTTATCTTCTTGGCTAAAATTTTAAAGTGAGGAAGTGTTAGATTTAAATGGGTTCATGTGTGTGCATGTGTGTGTCTCATAAGTTGACATGTGTCCCAAATATTTTGCCAACTCTTCCCTCATATGCCCTTGGCCGACTTATATCATTAAGGGAAGAGAAGTCTGTTAATTTCATCTAGCTTACATGTGTGGTGCCAAGAGATGGATGGCCATGTGGCCCTTTTAGAAGAAAAAGTAGTTACTTAATCATGTGCTCAGAAAAAGGTAGCTGAGGTGGCAGCTTTTTTTGGGACCAACCCAAAAGCAAAATGCTAAAGGAACTTAAGTGGCAACTTTCTATTCAACCAACCTAAAAGTAAAAGTTAGGTAAAAAACTAAGTATTTGTGTGTCCAACTTAAGATTACGCCAAGTGTATATGTGCCCTCAAGATGGTTCCATGTGTGTGCCTTTATATACAAGTTTATTTTATTCGGCTAATTACACACACTAAGCAACACCGGTTGCTAAATTTTAGTTTGTTACAGTCGTCGTCAATGTGAACATGTAACAATAAGTAGTATAAGTGAAGAGCAACCATATCTAAGTGTAGAGATGAAACAAATTTCAATAACATGCAATTCAACTATAATTAGCACTCATTTTCAACAACATAATCAACAATCAAATAAAACAAATCTAAGAAAAGTAAAAGAAAACTTGCCTCTTTATTCTTTTTTTTGCACTTGCAATTGCTATTGATCTTTGTTTCCATGGCAAAGCACATCACCTGGGGATCTAAAACTCCTACAAAATCAAAACAAAACATCAAACTAAAACCTTGGGTTGCTCCAAAGAAGCACTAAGTTTAGAGTCTTTAGCTAAACTTCTAAAAGTAACTTATAATCATAAGTATCAAACACCTCAATCACCTTGTATGCATTCCTTTTCAAGCAACAAAGCTTCAAACACAACAAATGATCATTCAAGTTAATTACTTATACTTCCTCAATCATAGACAATGTTAGAGTACAAGCATTCACTGAATTCAAAGGAAGCACAACATGCACATCCTTGCAAATAGGTTTATGAGCATCCAATAATTTAGAGCATCCCATAAAATCCTCTTGACTCTCATCAGTAAGAGTCAATAAATCCATAGAAGAATCATGCATAACAAATATTGGGATACTCACATCAATTTGATCATTAAAACCACAAACCTTAGGCTCCACAGCCAGAACTTCTTCTAGACACCTACTATTTTCATCTAAATCAATTTCAAGCTCATAATCACCTTCTACATTATCTATTGTCTCATGCAGTTTCTCATCTTCAACTTCCTCACAATAATCATCATCAACACAAGAAGTGGTTATCATGCTTAAGGAATTATCTTGTTTGATAGTCTTAAGAGATGAAACAATTTGACTCACATATATTCCAATATTTTAGACACTTTAGTCAACTCTAGTGGTAAATTCTTATTGTTGATGACTAAATCTCTCTATTGATTTCTCATACTCCTCACCCAATCTTTCTAAATTAGAATTTTCCTTATACTCAAGGGTGTATTGTTCAATATATGTTTAAGAGTAAAAATGAGGGGTAATTTCATTAGAACAATGCTTGATATACGGATCCCAAAATTTTTGTTGCTCAAAATTTTCACTAGGACATGATGAATGGTCAAAACAAATTTGATTCCTAGCAAAATCATCCCCCACATAATGACTAGTTCTACTATATGGATAATGCTTATATAAATGACCCCCTCCACAATAAGCACAAGACATACTAACATATTGAGAAGAATCAACATATGGAATATGACCATCATTTATGCTCCTTTTATATTTACTATATTCATTTAAAGAATTTATTAAACCAATCAATTCATATTGTATTGAAGACATGGAATTCCTTTCTTTCTTAATATTAAAGCTAGTTGGTTGCCAAGTAAAAGCAATAATTTTGTTTTATTTTTTTAAGAAAAGAAAGCAAGAAATTTGAACAAGATATTTACAAACTCAAACTTAAACTACTAATGCTTAATTAAATCCAACCAAAGCAGTGTGGGCACACAAGTACCCGGCAATGGTGCCAAAAACTTGAAAGGAAAAAATTATAACCAAAGAGTCCTTAGGTGTATAGGCTATATCAAGTAATAAAGAGTGAATAAAGTATCATTTCCATGAGGGCTTAGTACATAAACTTTTGTAAAGCATTAATTTTACACTTTCATTTAAGTTGAGCAACCCAAATTGAATTCAAATGAGTGAAAGGAAATTAAAAATAAACTTAAAATAAATAAACTACCACAATAATCAAGCAGCAACCTAGAGTTACTAATCCCTTATTAGCTTCATAAACCTTGTTTTTATTGATTAATTAGTTTCAATGTCAATTTTGTTAATCTAGAGTATTAATATATGTAAATATCTCCCAATCGCTTACAGCCCTCTCTCAAGTTAAAATTGTTATTGCTAACACAGTTACCTAAGAGGTAATAATAATGCAATTTCACTCTAATATGATTATATGGGTCCAATCGGTATATTCCTATCCTATTGGAAAATTAGAATAAATTACAATTGTAAAATCCTAAATTTTAGGATTAGAGGTTTAAGGATAAGCCCAAATCAAGTGGGCTGCTAAGCCTCGGTTTAGCAAGTGTCCTTGAAAGGCATAAGAAGCAGAATGGATTTGAATTCCAAAAGTTGGAATAATGCTGCCATGGTGTATCCTGTACAGGGCATTCAGTTTGCATGATGATTTTAAATAGGAAAATAATTTCCCAAAATTGTGAAATTTTCCAGAAGAAAGTAGACTTATCAAGCTTTAATTTGATAGGTCATATAAGTCATTTGGATCTGTACACAAAGAGTTATGTATTTTTTAAGGTAGCCCAGTAAAAGTAGCCAACTTCTGTGACAACGTCCAAAAATGGAAATTATGTTAATTATGAGTATCCATTTGGCTAAAGGCTATATTTTTCCTTGAAAATAGACTCAATAAGGGTTACATAGCCTTTAGCACCATACCAATTGTACATCTGTGTAATTAGATATGAATTTTCAAAGTTTGATAAAAATTCTGCCAGATTTCTAGCAAGGTGCGAAATTACAAAGTTGTTGACAAAAATGTATAGGTAAAATAGTCATTTGGCTAAATTTAATATAAAGCCCATATTTTCCCCTTTTCCTTATGATGTTGGATGGTCAAAAGGGGAGAAAGAAGGGAATAAATTATTGAGATAAACATACTATGAGTTGAAAAGTCAAAAAGTAAACATGCATGTGTGGAATTGCAACTTGGAAATTTTGACCAAGATGCAAGTGAATTGCAAGAGGACTTGGGTAACCAAATGGTCACCTTTTTGGGTAGCATATCATGTCAAAAAGTAGGAAGAGAGAGGGAAGGAGTGAAGTTATTTAACCAAGGTCAATTTGGTTAAAATAACGACACCACTTTTGTAAGAAGCCATAGTTAATTGTCACTTGGATTTTTCTTATTTCTCTTGGCAATTTTCAGCCACATAAATGGCAAGAAGGAAAGGAATGAATAATAAACCATTATATAATCCCTCCTACATGAAAAAAAGTCAGCCAAGCTAGAAAAAATGGAGAAAAGAAGAGAAAATGAAAAGGGAAAGAGAAAGAAGAACAAAAAGGCAAGGCAAGTGTTCTTACTTCATTTTCACCTTCCAAATCATCTCTATTGCTCTTGAGGTCTTCATGAATGTTGTTCTCTTCACTAAGAGCTTCATTTCTATCATTTTAATTTCTTTAAAGAAGGTGTTTTGTGCTGTTTACAAAATACCAAAGTTAGAGAAATCAAGAACAAGCCCTAGAAAGTGAAAGAGGTGAGCTTGAGCTTTGATTTTAGCTATATATTATGTTGTGTGGTTGAGTTTTGTGGCAACCTCCTTGCTGCCCTAATTTTTTGTTGTTTAAGGGTATTTAGGGTTTCATCATGGTTTATTCATATACATGTGGTTATATGTGGGTTGTGAAGCATATGAACCTAGTATAATGAATAAATTGTGAATTGGTGAATTGTTGCTTTGAAACCCTAATATTTTGGTTAGAATAACACATATAAGGACTAGGATTTTACAAATTTTCAGGTTTCCAATGGCTTTATTGGGGAAATTTGTGTGGGAATACATGTGTTCATGATTTTTTGACGAGTATATATGAATTTAGAATTTTTAGAAGTTAAGAGGAGGTGCTGTTTGATTGGTTTCCCTGGAAGTAGTTTGGTAGTAAAATAATTTTTGTTAGTCAAACCTAGTCAAAATATTATGAAATATTACAAGCTTAAAGTAGATGTTTATAGCTTTAATTTAATGGGTAGACCATAATTTTGGGACTAGTAGATTAAAATATCTAATTTTTCAAAGTTAGGCTCTTTTTCTGGAATGAAATCTGGAATAGGTTGGGTTTGGCGCAAATCTGGGAATTTTGTGGCTATGATAGCCATATTTAACTATTTTTATATGAAATATATACTTAAAGGGTTTCACATAGGACTTTGTATCACTCCAATTGAAGTTTTATAGAATTAATTATGATTTTTCAAAGTTTGGTCAAAATGCTGGAAGCTTTTAGCTACCATGCGAATTTAAGAAAGAAAATGGCCAAATACAATTAGTATAAACTCCAAGGGTAAAAGTAAGCCTATGAGGCTAAGGTAGCCCCATTGGGCATTCATTTTCCATGACACTAATAATGTGACATTTATTTAGTTCCATGAGGAGTCAAGAAAGAAGAACAATAGAAGAATTTCCAAGAAGCCTCAATGGTTGGGGAAAAAAGGGGACAAGAAGAAGGGCTTTGTCCACAAGGTAGTGATACTCTCTTAACTTGTATAACTTGATATGTGTATCAATGTGTTAATTGCTTTAATGAATTGTATGAAGCATATGTGAATGAGTGAAGCTCTGTTTTATTTATACTATGGCCATTAGTGTAACAAGTTAAACATTGAGCATGCATATATGTCATTATGTTGGCATGAGTGTATGTAAGCAAGCATTTCATGTACAAAGACTTTCTTGTATGCATTTGTTAGTATTGTTTACTACTAAGGTTCCTCCGAATCTCACCCTCCCCTAACCAACCATTTAGACAAGTAGACACAGGTGGGATGTTGGAAGTTGCACGAGAAAAGGATGTGATGGTGGACCGAAGATTTAAGGGTCCAATACTGTATATTTTCTTAAAAAAACCTTAGACACTTTGGTAGCCTTGTGTGGCTACACAATTGTGTATGTAAATGCATGAATTAAGTTTGAGCAGAGAATCTCACTAATTGAATTAAAGGGAAAAGATAAGAATTGATGAGTACTAACAAAGTTGCGAACGACTAAAATACGTTTCTATGAAGATTTTGAAATTTTCAGGGAAAAGCTCTCTTAACTGCAGGTTCGAATCCTTTTTAAGATTGGGACTTGAAAAGCATTATAAAAGAACACCGCTTAGTAGTTCGAATTCTCTGTGTAAAACTCATCAGAACGAGTGTAATGTAACGTGTTACAATAATTCCACATTACTCAATGTTGTAGTCCAATTAAGATCCCTCTCCCAAGGATAATCAAAATTCTCCAAATTCATACTTAATGGTGATCAAGCACTAAGTAGATAAGAAATTGATAGGGAAAATATTTATAACCTATAACTCCACAAGTATACAGGTGGGATGTTGGAAGTTGCGTGAGAAAAGGATGTGATGATGGACCGAAGATTTAAGGGTCCAGTACTGTATATTTCTTAAAAAAAACCTTAGACACTTTGGTAGCCTTGTGTGGCTACACAGTTGTGTATGTAAATGAATGAATTAAGTTTGAGCAGAGAATCTCACTAATTGAATTAAAGGGAAAAGATAATAATTGATGAGTACTAACAAAGTTGCGAACCACTAAAATACGTTTCTATGAAGATTTTGAAATTTTCAGGGAAAAGCTCTCTTAACTGCAGGTTCAAATCCTTTTTAAGATTGGGACTTGAAAAGCATTATAAAAGAACATTGCTTAGTGGTTTGAATTCTCTATGTAAAACTCATCAGAACGAGCGTAAATGTAAGGTGTTACAATAGTTCCACATTACTCAATCATGTGGTCCAATTAAGATCCCTCTCCTAAGGATAATCAAAATTCTCCAAATTCATACTTAATGGTGATCAAGCACTAAGTAGATAAGAAATTGATAGGGAAAATATTTATAACCTATAACTCCGCAAGTATACAGTCCATATCAAGTATAAATAGTGAATAAAGTATCATTCCCACGAGGACTTGGTACCTAAACTAGATTGAGCATTGATTTTACACTTTTGTTTAATTTGAGCAAATCAAATTGAATTCAAATAAGTGAAAAGAAAATTAAAATAAAATTGAAACAAACTACCTATAAGACCCCGCCTTACATAACCCTCATTATTGATATTTACCAAAGTAGTAATTGCGCAGTTCAGTAGGTACATAGGAATAGTAAAAATATACTGATATTTTTGATACAATGTTGCTTGATTAAATTACATGAATTCCCCAAAGGGGTTCACACATAATAATTATAGACCTTAAAATAATAAAAGGTCTTTAGATAACCAACGTTTCCTCTTGTACTTGTCCGGTACCTTTTGTTGCCGGTAATTATAGTTCTGCCCATTAAGCTGTTGTCTGCTGCTGAAAACCTTATACATTTATGGAAAGGTTGAGATTCGGGGGAACCTCAGTAGTAACAAGCAATCAGACAAATACGATGTGAAAATAAATATGTCATACACCTTGTTGTGTAAGATGAAAATGTTGTGTACACACTTTACAAGGCCAAACGACTGTTTATAACCCTGGCTTAACTCTGCGCCTCTGTTGGGTTCCAGACCACAACTAAGCTAATATGCGTGTCCCAAAAACTATGCTCATGTTATAGAAGATGACATACATAAACATACAAATAATCACATAGTGTATGAAAGAAAGAGTTACTACCTAGTACATGCCCTTTCCTTGTCTAACTGTTGGTCTAATCCTGTATCCGGTTTGGGCTATCTGTATTTCCCAAAATTCCAAATTTAGGTTAGATGAGTTATTACTCATTCATAATTCGATCTAAACTCATTGTGTTGGTTATCTTAGCTTAAAAATGTTAAATGACCAAAATGCCCCTAGGGACCCGGTCTAAGCTCTTTTATATCCGGTCTAACTATACTGTACCAAAAATTATGAACCAAGCTAATCCTAAATAATTTCATGTGTAGAATCTATTTTTGACCTCAGATTGTCAAAATCATGCTCAAATTACAAAAATACCTCTGGCAGCCACTATGTTAGAGTTTTAGGGGTAAAATTATCATTTGACACCCTAAAGCCTTCACCCTTCATAATTCATACGTACCCTACAAAATTTCCAATTCTAAACACAATGGAATCATTAAAAACACCAAAATCCAGTCCAAACATAGTGAAAATAGCTGCTGGACGAAAATTACAATAAATTGGGAAAATTGGAGTTTCTTGATTCCATTCCATTAATCACCTTCCTTTCACCTTTAATCACTTGTTTAACCACTTAAACACATTTGCCACATGTTTAATCCAAATTTGGACAACACCTCCCCTTAGGGTTTATGCATCTCAATTATGAAAATAAACCAATCAAAGCCAAAAATCAATAACAACTATAACAAACAACCTTGATTGTGAGCTTGCTACAGGTGTTTCCAAGGAGGATGTGAAGATTAGAAGAGGTGTATAAGAGATTGAAGACAAGAGCATATGAAATTTGTGTTGGGATTGGTAGGCACATAGCGGAAGAATTTAAAACTAATTGTAAAAGTATTTCCAATCCCAATGACGGATCTATCAATGGTGTTTAAATCAAGTTAGAAGGAGAAGCACCTTTTTCGAATTTTTTCCCTTTCGATCTTTCAGGAGCCAACTGCTCAGATTAGCTCCCTCTACTGGTATCTACACAAACAGGACCCAACACCGGCAACGTGCTAGCACCTCAAACGCCTCTCTAGGGTTTTCTTACGACTCTTTATTTCTCTACTACCATAGGGTTCTCTAACCCTTCCTTTTTATAACTAATGTGAGCCTTATTGGATCTTCAAAATAAATCTTAATTAATTTTGAAATCCGCATTGGATTAAATAAAATTTAATTTAATTAAATATGTGCAACGGATTTAATTTATATTTATAAATTAAATTTGAGATATGATAACTCTATCAAAGTTAGTTATTTAATTTATCAAATAAATTAAATATGAAACTAACACCACATAATAATATTATTATAAATGCATATAATATTATTATTATTTTCGAATTTATATCACACACATATATAATTCGTCCACCCTAGATTAAACATTGTATTTACTGAATCTTAGATTCAATAAATTTGGACATTATACCTCGTGTTGTGCTATTTTTGTGTGCGATCCTGTAGGCCTATATGAAGTTGGTAGTGGGTCAATAACTGTACTAGCCCCCAAGTTGCAAGTGACCTCTAGCAAGACATTACTACTACCTAATTCATATAAGGATCATTAACACGATGCAACCTATTATACAATATTTTGTAACACGATATTTTGACCAAGGATGAGGCATGGATGGTGTCATCCTCCTATTCCTGACCATTACTTTCTCGATTCCTGAGTAGTCTGACAATAGGAATGGAAACTTCTTTCCATCGTGGTATGGCCATACATTTCTCAGACTCACTCATCGAGGGGTCCAGTAATATTTCTCTACTTATGTGAGGGATAAATTCCATCTTGACCATTTACATTTCTCTGCATGAAAACCACAAAGCCCGATCGTAGCCTTTATCATCAACCAGTTAAAGGTGACTTTTGACTAGGTCAAAGATTAACAACTCTCATGTAGAAATCCATGATGATCTTAGGTCAAAGGGCATTATGAGGTGGTTAGACATGAGATAAGTGTGATACCTCATTTCCTTAGATGAGTACAAAAGAGCAGTGAAATCATTTGTGAAACCAGGATTAAGTCCCTGATTAAGAAATACTGAAAAACATTCATAAATTCCAAACCTATCTCAGGATTTGAACCTGGGATTGGAAAGGAGTTTCGAGGGTAATAAAATTTTCTCAAACTATTTTCACAAACATTCATTATCTCATTAAGTCTCACCAGCTCTTCTTTTTCATTTTTCAAAGTTTGCGAGTGATTATCTGCTTAGTTCTCATGTTCTATACCTTAATTATGTTTCGTTAGTGATCAGAAGCGTAATATAACTAAACCGTTCTGTTGTTATGGTACATAGTTATATACATTATATATAATCCAAAATATCAAAATAGTTAACCAATAAAAGAGACTAAAGTCTTTTGGCATTCCCAGCCTCTAGCCGTCTGTATTTACCTTATTCTTGCACCTTGAGCTTTCTCCCTGTATTGTAGATGGTTTATAAAAAAGAGTGAGATTCCAAAGAATCTCAGTAGTAACATAGTGCAAATCATACAGATATAACATCACAAAGCATGCTATACAGACATTATACAACAGAATTATCACAACATCATTTAATACATCACATGCAGTTCATAAACTACCGTAGCGCTAAGTATGTTATAGGCCTAGAGGGATACCCGCGCAAATAGGCCTCAGGCACCCACTCGTGTATTAATGAACATTATATCGGCCTGAGCATCCACCCGTGTAGAAAGGCCCCGAGCGTCCACCTTGGATAATCAAAATGTGTCAAACAATTCATGATGATTTCACATAACATACAATGTATATTATAAACATATGAAAGATAAGTTACTACCTGGCTGCTTCCCTTGAGAAACATTCAACCGTTTCTTAGAGCTTAGGTAAGTCTTAAGCTCCAGACAGCTATTAGGTCCTATAATTAGAATTTACGAACGATAGATTATTATTCCGTCCAATAATTGAATAATCTAATTAATTAAGTTGGTTGTCATTTGGGTTAGTTCTTAGGCCCAATTAAGTAATTAATGTGGTTACACTAGGCCCAAATACTAATCTTTACATTTTAAGTTCACCTTTACTATTTTTTGCTCAAAGCCCATTAAATTTGTATAGCCCACATGCTGACAGAATTTTTCATTCAACTTTGAAAAATCATAACTAATTCTAAAAAATTTCAAATGAGGTGGTTCAAAGTCCTATTGACCTATATTAAGTCTAATTTATAGTAAAAATGATTATTCATGCAGTCTCCACGCACACAATTTCAGATTTCAGAATTACTCATTACTGTCCCAAGACTGCCATCCAAAATCCTTACTAAATTTAAAAATTAGCATCTCCCAATGTACTTGTCCAATTATTAAACATTACCCACCAAATTAAATCTTGTTGGGTCTAATTTATTTCTGGAGAATATCATGGACATTGGAATTCATTTGGTGAGACAAACTCACATCACAATAGGTCTGTCCCAAGTTAGCTTCCAGATTCAATGTCCAACTTTCAAGAATTATAATTAATTCTAGAAAACTCCAAATTGATTGTTTTTAAGCAAATTGTAACCATATTTAAGTATAATTTCAAGGAAAAATATCATTCTATGGAAGATAACAACAAAAAATTCCCAGAAATTCACCAAACCTCAACTGGTTCAGATTGGGTTCCAGAAACAAGACCAAACTTTGAAAATTCATAACTCTAAATCCACTGGTCCAAAAATTACAAAATACATGTAAAATTAAAGATCTATGTCTCTTATTTAATTTCATAATTTTTAGACAAGGTTTGACCTATGAAACACCACACATAATAACACTGTTCTAGACAGGGCAGATTATCAACATGCACACACATTGTTTATTAACTTCCAAATTCATATACAAGCATCCAAAAATCATGAACATTTGCATAACCATACAATTTTTCCTTCTAAAGTCAATGGAAGCATCAAAATTGTCAAATTCTTACTCCTTTCTCACATCACAAATAGGGCATAAATTTAGAATTCTCGGGAGTAGTTTGTTGTTTTCTCTTGCTTAACCACTTCCTTTCTACTTCTAATCACATGATTAGCTATTTACACTCTTAAATGAACATGTTTGGAGGTAATTTGAATAGAAATACTCCTTAGGGTTTCATTATCCAATCTTCACAAAACAACCAATTCCAAGCCAAGAACAACAACAACAACAACAAAGGCACAAGAAGAAATTTTGAAGTTTATCTTTTGATTCTTGTTGCTTCTCTCTCTAAAAATGTCAATCCCTTCTCTCTCTTCTCTTTGGATTTTTCCTTCAATCCATGAATTTGATAGAGCAGAAGAGATTATGAGAGGTTATAGAGTGATTAGGAAGCTTAAACTTCAAGATTACAACTTCTTACCTTATATTTTTAGAAAACCCTAAGCTCTTCCTTGTTCTTGAGCTCTCTTCATCCTAGCAGCTCTCTCTCTCTCTTTCATCAGATTTTGCATGAAAATGGCAAGAGAAAGATGAAGGAATGGTGACTTAACGAATTTGCAAAAAGGCTTTACAAGTGGAAGCTTCTTATTGGTCCAACTCTTGACTTTTTGTCTAATTTTCATATAAAATTAATTTTCCTTTTCCCTCTTCTTCATCCACCAAAATTAATGGGAAATGAGATAGGAAAAATATTACTTTTGAACTATCCAATAATATCTTGCAATTTGTTAACTTTTGGACCTTTGACTTTTCGACTATTTGACCTTTCTTGATAATAATTTTCCAAAATTGGCTTTTTAATTACCAAGTAGTTATTTTCCTCTTTTTAATTCCCATTTAACTAAAATTATTGGGAATATGATGGAAAAATAATTATTTCTTGTTTTATGAAAAAATTACCATTTTGCCCTTACGTGTTTATGATTTACCGAAATAAATAATTTCTTGCTCCTTTCCTTTAGTTTGGCCTAATCTTTGACACTTGTATGAAGCCATTATTTGTGTCATTTTATGCTCAAATTTTGGTTACAATATTAGGCTCTTAATTTGACATTAATTACCTCTTTGTGTCCTTACTTGGCCGAATTATAGATAACCGGTGATTGGAATATTTTTGTAAATTTATGTGTACCACAACTTACCATTTTATTCCATTAAATATCTCAAATATACATATGAGGAATATTAGTAAAAAAGTGGGGTATTACAATAAGCTTATGACTTAATCTATGCAGCTTTCTCATAGCGGGTTGGTCCAGCACCTTGTACTCTTACAAATGCTTAAGACTTCGATTCGTATCTCCATACCTCATTAAAGTCATACTAGTCTTATTTCATCTTTTCTCCCACATAGATGATCGACTAGAGACATTTAGAAGAATCTTTATGATTAATCCAATGATACAGTTATCATAATAGACATGCAAATAATATGACAACAAAATGGAGAAATTCATTTAAATAACAATGTTCAAAGTACAATGATTGGCCTTTATGGCACAATTTCCAACAATTTGAACCCAAACTCACCTTGTTTGGCTTCTTGATCCTCTTGATTTCTTTCTTGTTATTGCTCTTCTTTAAGACTCTCTCTTTTTCATCTTTCTATTTTGACGTAAATGAGGGCTTTTGGGAAGGATAAGAAGCCTTAAAAATATCTTCATCCACCTCCTCACTTAATATTATTCAATTGTATTTTGACACATGATTTTTTCTTTTGCTCATTCCTTTTTCTATTTGACTTTTCTTTATCCTTTTCACTTGGCTCAATTTATATCCGAATGATCATTTCCCTTTCCTTTTCTATGTTGGACATAAGGTTGGCCTTTGCAAGAGATGATGACATTTTAAAATATCTCTTGACAATATTAATATTAAATTGCAATTATCACATGCTTACTTCTTTGACTTTATGGTTTCTTTCTTTTTACTTGGCTAGAATTGCTTCTTCTTTGCTTAATTTTGGGCCAAGTATTTAATTTCCCTTCCCTTTCCTCTTGTTGACCGATATGGACGTCCTTAATTGGAGAAAATAAATTTCTTCTTGCTTTATGGCCAAATGACCATGTTTCCCATACATTGTTTTTTTGTAATTTCCCACCTTGATTGAAAACTAGCAGAATGTTCATTAAACTTTAAAAATTCATATATATATTTATAGATGTCCAATTGGTGTAGTTTTAAAGGCTATGTGACCCTTATTAAGTCTATTTTTAAGAAAAAAATATAACCTTTAGCTAATTGGAAGCTCAAAATTCCCAAAATTGTATTTGTTGGACGCTATCATAGAAAATCACCATATTTACTTGGCTAACTTCAAAAATACATAACTTTTTATGTATAGCTCTAAATTACTTATATAGCCTATAAATTAAAGATTGATAATCGTACTTTTATTCTAGAAAATTTCATAGGTATTGGACATCATTTACCTATTTAAAAATGTCACACAATTAGACTGCCACGTGGATAAACATACTGGAAGCAAATCTTAATTGTTACAGTTTGTGTTCCAAACACAATTCTGTTGTGTGTGACCACTAATTGCCTTATTTTGACATTTCCCATGATCTTTAATTCACCATATTATTCCCTTAAATGACACAAGGGTATAAGGAATTTTAGAGAATAAAATTATGCCTTTTGGGGACACTTGTTAAACTGGGGTTTAGCAGTCTACTTGATTCATGCTTATTCCTAAGCCTCTAGTCCCAAAATTTAAGATGTTACACTACCACAATTAACAAATAAGCAACCTAGAGTTATGAATCCCTTATTAACTTCATAAACATTGATTTCACTAATTTAATTAGCCTTAATATCAATTTTCTTAATCTCGAGTATAAATAGCTATAAATGCCTGTCGATTTAATCACAACTCTCTCTTAAGTATAAATTGTTATGTCTAACATAATTACTCAAGAGGCAAGATGTCAAACCCCGCAGAATTTAAACATTTCATAAAGCATCATTGCATAGTTCAAACTGGCAAACAAAATTTATACAAATATACTGATATATGTTTCTTGATTATAAAATAGGAGTCTGAAAAGTAGTCAAGCATTACATATTACATCCCAAAAACTTGAGTAGTCTCCACTATAATTAACACTTGAATAATTCCATAAACTGCTTGTCTTCGACTTTTTCCTTCCCTTTGGAATTGCTATGCCTAGCTGGATAATTTATTTATAGGAAAGGAATGAGATTCAAACGAATCTCAGTAGTAACCAGAAATCATTCTTATAAAATGAAAATAGTAAACATGTACGTAATGTAGCATTTATCATGATGCAGCAATCAAAATGCCTAAGCCTACCTGACAATGCTCAGGAAACAAATGATGATTTTATCCGGATCAAAATGATCATATGTTCCTGATATGCATAGTATCACATCATAATGTGATCACAACAACAACTTGGAAAAGGGCTACACCTGTCCATACTCATCACAACTTGGAGCAGGTCAATACCTGTCCGTACATACCAAGTCACTCAACTGGGTCCTCCTGGCCACATGGTACCCCAAAGGTTCCATGGGGTGGTTTAACTCATCATCCACACCCAGAGAGTTTCAGCACCATAAGCAATACATTGAACAGATCATGGCAATCATTGCATATTAACATTCACATAGTATATGAAAGATAAAGTTACTACCTTGTTGCCTTTCCTTCTCTAATGTAAACCGTCTTCGTCAGTCCAACTATGCAGATATCAAATCCTAAAATTAACCAAAGTAGTTACAATTAAGCTACTGCTTAAGTCTATTCCACTTTAAAACTTATAACTTTAGCATTTCCTTCAAAATCATGAAATTTACCAAAATGCCCCTGGGGACCCGATCCAGCCCCAATATTTTATACTTTTCCAAAAATTACAACTTAGGTCCATTCCATATATTTTTATATGCAAATCTCATATTTGACCTCAGTTCAGATCAATTCCAACTCAAATTACAATTTTGCCCTTGATAGCCTAACTTAGGGTTTTATAGGCAAATTGTCATTTCACAATCTGAGATTTTTAACACTTTGCATTCAACATGAACCCTACATAATTTTCCTTTCTAAACATCGTGGTGTTATTATAATCATGAAATTCTAACTCTATCCCTCATTTTCTCTCTTGCCCAAAAGTTATAAGAGAATTGAGAAAATTATGTTTTCATGATTCTAGCTCCTAGAACACTTTCTTTCTACTTGTATTCCTTTGTTTAGCCATTAATTCTCATACTTGACATAATCAATGGAAATTTAGGCAGTATTTCAAATTAAAAAATGGACATCCCAAATTTATAAAAAAACATCAAAATAATCCAGAATCCAGAATCCAGCCAGAATACAATGATAACTAAGTTATCGGTAGGAAGCTCAGAGTTTGAGTAACTTACCTCGTTTCTTCTTCTTCCTTTCCAGTTGGCTGAAACTTCACTCCTTCTTCCTTGAAGTTTTTGCTGATTATATAGGTAATTCAAGAAGGTATGGAGGTTTAGGAGAGGTTTCCAATGCTATCACAAGATTGAGCAGAGATTTTTGCATACTTACCGTATATTTGAGCTCTGGACTTCTCTTCCTCTTCTCCTTCTTCTTTTTCTATTTTCACTCTTCCTTCCTTCATTTCCCTTCCCTCTTGGCCGAACTTGGCCTTAAATAGACAAGGAAGAAAGTTGTGGAGAATTCTAGAGCCATTTTGTTGGCATTTTCTCATTGGTCCATGTGTATATATTGTAATAATTACATAATTAATCATATAGTTATTCTAAAATTTCCATATGTCCTCAATTTTCTGTAATATATATAAAATAATTCAGATTATTTTTATTTGAGTCAAAATGACCATTTTGCCCTTGCAATTTCTTTTATTTTTGTAACATTTGCAAAAATTGGCAGAATTAGTACCAAACTTTAAACCTTCATATCTAATTATATAGATATCAAATTGGGGCGGTTCCAAAGGCTATGTTACCCTTATTATATCTAGTATTAGAGAAAAATATAATCGTTAGCCAATTGGAAGCTTACCATTTCCAAAATTTTTATTTTTGAAGTTTACTCAAGAAAAACGTCAAATTCGCTGGATAAATTTCAAAAATTCATTTCTCCTTGTATATAACTTCAAAAATTCCATATGACCTATTAAATTAAAGGTTTTCATGTACAATTTTATTCTGGAAACTTTTAGAATTTTTGGAGGTCATTTACTAATTTAAGAATGTCACACAACCTGACCGCCTCCACAGGAAATTCACCAACTTTCTTATATAGCAACTATTTTGACATATGTGACTTCTATTGACTTTTTTTGCCACTTTACATGCTCGTTTGTCATGAAATACCATAATAGTTACATAATATTTAACGATAAAAAATTCAAGACATTACACAAGATAACTTGAACACACTCTTCAATGATTATATGGGGCCATTAGATATATGTCTGTCCTAATCACAATTAAAATAGTAATCTAATCCCATATTACTTAATTCAAAGCCTAATTAACATTCCCTTCGTCAAGGTAAATCTTAATGCTCAAATTCATATTCAGTGATGGCCAGTCACTAAATAGATAAAGCTAAACAAGATTAAATAACCAAAATTAATATTAATTATAATTAAACAATAAAAACAAAATCTAATCCACTTATAAGTTCATAGCTCCTCTTGGTTGCACAACAAACTAACTAAACATAATTAAAAAAAACGGTAACAAGTTTATAATCTAAAATCTCAAGAAAAAGAGAAAAGAAAAAGGAATAAAGTATTGATTATTCAAAGTCTCATCTTTAAGCTCAAACTACTCCTCTATCCAAGTGATTCCTTTAATATCTTCTCCTCTCCAAAGTCCTCTCGTCCTCCCATGTAGAAGAAGAAGAATGAAACTCAAACTCCTTTCCTTCTCTTTTTTTGTGATTCAAGGCGGTGATTCGTGATAATATATGTAATATCCCAAATTTTAGGACTAAAGGCTAGAGAATAAGCCTAAATTAAGTGGACTGCTAGACCTCAATTTAGCAAATATCCCTATGAGGAATGTTTAAATTCCCCAAAATTCCTTTATATCCTTGGATATTAAAAGGAATTATATTGGTGAGCTAAAGAGCTCGGGGAATAACAAAACGAAGTGATTGGAAGTCACACACAACATAGTGAAGTGTAATACAAAGTATTATTGCTATTGGTGAAATTCTCGATGTGGCAGTCATGTTTGTGTGGTAGATTTTAAGGGGCAAATGATGTTGAAATATTATGAAACTTTCCAGAATAAAAGTAGACTTATCAAGCTTTAATTTGATAGGTTATAGAAGTTATTTGGTGTTGTACACAAAGAGAAATGGATTTTTGAAGTTAGCCCAGTGAAATTAATTATTTTCTGAGGCAGCATCCAAAGATTAAAATTCTGGGAAGAGTGAGCTTCCAATTGGCCAAATATTATATTTTTCCTTTAAACTAGACTCAATGAGGGTCGCATAGATGACACGTGGCAAAGTAATTAACACCTCATTTAACCATTAAATCATCATCTTCATCAGCCATTCCATGCAGAAAGAACCAGAAGAGAGAGAGAGAGAGAAGCTCAGTCAAAAATGGAGGGAGAGGAGAGAGAAAATTTCAACCTCCGAAACACTGCCGAATCGGCGTACTCTCTCAAAGTGCCCTTCAGGAAACTTCTTCTACTCGTCGCAAGCTTTATTTCTGTGGTTTTGGATTTTTGTTTGGAGGTGGTTGGCACCATCTCACCAGCCTGAGGGTTTCTGAAATTTCAAACCGTTTGCGGAAACGGCTAGAGGTAAGCGTAAGCTTCCTTTTTAACCGATTGGTTTGTTGTTTGGATGAGTATAGAGGACGTTGGGTACTATTCATAGGTGGTTTAAAATGGTTTTTTCAATGGCTAAATCATGTCTAATGAGTTTTTAAATAGCTAATCATTTGATTAGAAGTAGAAAGAAAGTGATTAAGCAAGAGAAAACCATAAAACAACATGTTACTCTTAAGAACCTTGATTTCTGCCCTGTATTGTGACTTGATGAAGGAATATGAATTTGAAAAATTTGAGGTTTCAAATGGATTCCTTGGGTAAAATTTTGTAGGTATGCAAGTGTTCATGAATTTTGGATACTTGTATATAAATTTTGAAGTTTTAGAAGTTAAAGGGTGCATGTTGTGAAATCTGTCTTCTGGAGGCAGTGTCCTTGTGATATGTTTTTGAATTACTGAGTATTGTCCAATGATAATGAAACTTTCCAGACTTAAGGTAAACATGATAAGCTTTAAAATGATATGTAATATGAAAGATTTAGACAAGTATGCTAGAAGTTATGAGTTTTCAAAATCTGGTCATGTAAAATAGGGTAATTATGGAGTAGTGTCCAATTAAAGGGCACTATATACCTATGTATGTAAATTTAGCTTGTGGGCATATTCTTCCCATAAATTATACTTAAATAGGGTTCCATAGAACTTGGAAGCACCTCATTTGGAGTTTTGTAGAATTAGTTATAAGTTTTACAAGTTCGGCCAAGAATCAGGAAAAGGGAAAATTTGTCGGCCAAAAGTTCTTGGCCGCAGCCAAAACCCCCAAATTCCAGCATTTCATATTTTTTAAGGAAATTGACCCATTTAGCCCTTCCTAGCTTCTTGGGACTTAGTACACTTCTAATGACTCACAATCATGGCTCTAATGATGTAATTGGGTATCTAGGGCCGTGGAGAAGTCAAGAAAGAAGAGGAATGGAAGAATTTCCAAGAAGCTTCGATGGTTGGAAGAAAAGGGAACAATTCAAGAAGAAGGACATAAGTCCATAAGGTAGTAAACTTACTTTAATGTATGTGAAGTTCATGCTATGTATTGATTTGTTGTATTGCTTTGCTTGATTATGTAAAGCATGTATGAATGAATGAAGCTCTGTTTCTGATTTTACTATAGCCATAAGTATGTCGCACAAAACATTGAGCGTACAAGATATCATTATGTGAACATGAGCCTATGTAAGGCAAGCATATCATGCACAAGCACTCATCTTACATGCATTGTTTGTATGTTTGCTACTGAGATTCCCTCGAATCTCACTCCCCCCACCAACCATATAGGTATGATGAGTACAAGAGAAGAATGAATTGAGTTATGCAAAAGGGGAATACGGAGGTGATATGAAGGTGAATTGAAGATCATAGTGCAAGGCACTATCTTTGTATTTGATGTAAATATTATGGTAGTTTGTGATCATAGTTGTTATGTACATATATGAATGAATGGATGAACTATAAATAAAGAACCGCTCTAATTTAATTGAAGGAAAAGCGCTTATATACTCTGATATACTGAAAGTAAGATCCGATGAGACTTGGTAACATAGTGAAACTTGTGGAAATAATCGAAAAGTTTTCCTACCCTCTGAAAAACCCTCTCAACCCTAGGTTCAACTTCTGAGTTAAGAGTGGGGAATTTGTGAACATACTAGATTTGGGTAGTCCGGGTTCAAATCCTGGTTCCACAACTAATTTCACTACTCATTTGTGCTCATCTAAGGCTATTGAAAATAAGCTATTACAATATGCGACTGTCACCTCCTCTTTTTATATCAATTGTGACTTGCTCTTTCTTGGATATTAAGTCTCACTATGTTTCCAAATTGGTGGCTCCAAAAACGCTACATTCAAGCTGCTAAGAAGAAGAGGAAAGGAATAATAATAATAATAGAAACTGAATCTTTTTTTTTTTAGAAAATTTCAAACATTATTTTTTGTTGCTTCTTTCCTAAGTTTAAACAAAGTACTATTTTAATTTAAAATCCCACAAATGATGCACCTAATTGATATCTCATAAAATCTCAAGAAAATTCTTTTAATTTAGCATTGATAACTTCCCAAATATATCAAAATATATCTCAAATCCATTAAAAATGGGAAGTTATCAAACCCCCACACCTACATCAAATCTTGTCCTCAAGATTTTAAAAATTAAAACAACCAATTCAAGAAAACCTTTGAAGCAAGATTTTTGAAGCAAACATTAAAAAAATTGGAATAAATTCAAACTTTCAAGAATTAAGTCTTTATAGAACCCTTCTCTGCCTTTCAAAAAAAATGCAAGTTGCAAGGTAATTAATTTTTTAAAGATAAATCACCATAAAATGTCCCTTACAAGTCAAGTGTTTACACTCATTTCTTAATATACTCAAGGGTTGTGTATAACTCAATTCCACCTATTTCAACCCATCTAACATAAGCTTGTGTCTCATCTTAATCTCCACTATATTATTCCATTATATACATAAATCAATAGGACTGTGGTAATGGATGAATACTTTAGTTAGTGCCAAATAATTCAATGAAAGACATATAATGAAAGGATATTTACACTTACTTTTTTTTCTTTTTGTTTTTTTAGCTTAAGCCGTTGTAGGCCCCCCTTTTTACGCGACCCTGCACATGGATAATGCAGTACTGGTTACTCAGTTACTCTAATAGGTACCTCAAGAGGCCTTCAGCCCAACTCATAACCCTCTCTGACTTAACTGTTTGACGTGAGTGCTAACATTGGTGATGAAGTGTGTTGAAAATTATGCCCTAAGGGCCAATCATTATTATACTTTAAACATTATTATTTAATGAATTTCTCCATTTTATTGTCATATTATTTGTATGTTTATTGTGATAACATTATCCTTAGATAAATGATAAAGATTGTCTTAAATGTCCCTAGTCGGTCATCTATGCGGGAGCAAAGATGAAATAAGATCAGTATGACTTTGATTTGGTGTAGAGATAGGAATCAAAGTCTTAGGCAGTTGTAAGAGTACAAGGTACTGGATCGACCCACTATGAGAAAGCTGCATGGATTAAGTCATAGGCTTATCTCATGTATAACCACGTCACTATACCCTTTGACCCGAGATCATCATGGATTTCTATATGAGAGTTGCTAAGTTTTGACCTAGTCAAAAGTCACCTTTTGACTGGTTAATGATAAAGGCTACAATCAAGCTCGGTGGTTTTCATGTAGAGGAATGTAAATGGTTAAGATGGAATTTGTCCCTTACATTAGTAGAGAGATATTACTGGGCCCTTTCGATGGGTGATTTCTGAGAAATGTATGGCCATACTACAATATAAAGAAGTTTCCATTTACATAGTCAAACTACTCAGGAATCAGGAAAGTAATGGTCAGAAATAAGAGGATGACACTATCAATGCCTTATCCTTGGCCGCAATATCGTGTGACAAAAGGGATGTGACATGGTTGTATGACAGGTTGCATCATGTTAACAATCCTCATATGAATTGGGTAGTCATAATGTCTTGCTAGAGGCCACTTGTAACTTGTGGGTTAGTACATATATTGGCCTATTGCCAACTTCATGTGGGTCTACAAGGTCGCACACAAGAATACCCCAACACGAGCTATAATGTCCAGATTCATTGAATCTAAGATGTGTCTAAGATTCAATGAATACAATGTTTAATCTAGGGTGGATGGATTTTATATATATGATATAAAATTTGAAAAAAAGGAATAATATATATATATATATATATATATATATATATATATATATATATATATATGTATGTATGTATGTATGTATGTATATATGTATATATGTGTGTGTATGTGTGTGTACATGTAATATGTAGTGTTAGTTTCAGATTGAATTTTATTTGATAAAATTAAATTTAAATAATTAACATAGAGATATAGTATCTCAGATTTAATTTATGAAGATAAATTAAATATATTTTCATTGGCTCTTTATTCAAATTAAATAAATAGGTTAAATTAAAATTGTTGGAGAGATTTAATTAAACCGAATTTATTTAATTAGCTAATAAAAATAATTAAATGTTAATTGATATAATATGGATTTGAAAATTAATTAAGATTTTCAAGATCTAACATAGCCCTCATTAGTTATAAAAATGGAGGGTTTGAGAACCTTAGGGCATAAGAGAAATAGAGAGCCATAAGAAAACCCTAGAGAGGTATTAGATGAGTTAGCACGCTGTCGGTGTTGGACCCTGTTCGTGTGGATACCCGTAGAGGGAGCTGATCTTAAGAGTTGGCTCTTCAAGATCGAAAAGGGCAAAACTTTAAAAAGGTACGAGTCTTGCTAACTCGATTTAAACGTCGTTGATAGATCTTGTTCAAGATTAGGAAAAATTTTAAAGGTTTTATTTCTTTCGCTATGCCTTTCAATCCCAACAAATTGCCCCCAGTTACTAAGTCAAATCTAGAGATGTTAGTGGAGTTATTGACATTGTTCTTATTCCTTCTCCTTTTTTTTTCCAATCGCTTCAATCATTTCTTTTCTGACTTGGCACTTACTAGAGTAAAAATATTAAAACAAATGCCTAAATTATCTTTATGTATGCAAAGGAATTTTTTTTTTCACTTCAAAAGAGAGTCAATACAAATTCTAGAGATGAAGTCATAACAAGTATACTCTCTCTTAGAAATAGGAGCTCCAACTACTCCTCTATCCAAGTGATTCCTCTAATATCTTCTCCTCTCCACAGTCCTCTCATCCTCCCATGTAGAAGAAGAAGAATGAAACTCAAACTCCTTTCATTCTCTTTTTTTGTGATTCAAGGCGATGATTCGTGATAATATGCGGCTACCACCTCCTCTTTCTATATCCATTATGACTTTATCTTTCTTGGATATTAAGTCTCACTAAGTTTCTAAATTGGTGGCTCCAAAAACACTGCATTCAAACTACCAAGAAGAAGAGGAAAGGAAATATTATAATAATAATTATAATAGAAACTAAATCTTTGTTTTTTTCCTTTTTTTTATTTTATAAATTTCAAATTATTATTTTTTATTGCTTCTTTCCTAAGTTTAAAAAAATCTATTTTAATTTAAAATTCCACAAATGATGCACCCAATTGATATCTCACAAAATCTCAAGAAAATTCCTTTAATTTAGCATTGATGACTTCCCAAATATATCTGAAATCCATTAAAAATGGGAAGTCAACAGAAATAGAAAAGGTTAAGTAACCAAAATTAACATTAAAATATAAATAATAAGTTAAACAAAAGTATAATTCACCTACAATTTCATAGTTCAATTAGCCACATATGGATTTAATCAATCTCATCCCAGCAACATCAAGCAAGAAATGAAGGCTTGGTTAGAGTATTATCAGTGTGAGGAAGGGGAAAGGTTTCAAACCATCATGGTATTTGTTGTTTCATGATGGATTTTGCTTAACAACATTCATTCTTGTAAGACAAAATATGATGGTTACTGATTACTACTATTATTTATTTGCTTTGACTTCTATTAAGTGATGGGTTTTACTTACTAAGCATTATGTATGTCAAGAGCTAACTAATGGGTGATTCTTCCAATCTATCTTTATACTGAATGACAAGATGACATAAGAAAAAAGAGCACTGGTCTAATGTCCCAAATTTTGTTCATTAAGTGTCATGTAGCTATTATGGTATTTCATGATGAAAGAACATATAAGGTGACAAAGCAAAGTCAATAAGATTACATACGACAAAATAGTTGTTATCCAAGTTAGTTGGTGAATTTTCTGTTAAAGGAGTCAGATTATGTGACACTTTTAAATTAGTAAATAACCTCCAAAAATTATGAAATTTTTTCAGAAATAAATTAGACATGATAAGATTTAATTTGATAGGTTATATGGAATTTTTGGAGTTGTATACAAGGAGAAATGAATTTTTGAATTCTTCCCAGCGAAATTGATATTTTTCTGGAACATATTTCAAAAATAAAAATTCTACACAATTAAAAGTCACATAGGCTTTGGAACCACCCCAATTGGATATCTACACAATTAGATATGAATTTTCAAAGTTTTGTGATAATTCTGCCAATTTTTGCAAATGTTGCGAAAATAGAAGAAATTGTAAGGGCAAAATGGTTATTTTGACCCAAATCAAAATAATCTGTATTATTTTACATATATTACAGAAAATAGAAGACAGATGGCTCATGGAGAAACATTACATAATTAATTATTTAATTAAAACATAACATGTGCCATAAACAAAATAAGGACCAATGAGAATTAGACATAACATGGCACAAGAGAATTCCATAAAATTCTGCACATTTGGCTATTTAAGAGCCAAGTCATCCATTTTGAAAACAGAAAGGAAGGAAGAAGGGACTTGGGAAAAAGAAGAGGAAGAAGAGGAAGTAGTGATCAAGAAGTTAGAACTAGGTAAGTACACCAAAATCTTTGCTCAATCTTGTGTTATACCTCATGAATCATTTTCTTAAATCTCCTTATTCTTTCGGTTAAGCCATCCAACAAGCAAAAATCCAAGGAAATAAGGGAGAAAATTCAACCAAGTAAGGAAGAAGAAGGAAAATCAAGGTAAGTTGCTAAGACTTCGGAATTCATGATGAAAACTGAGCTGTTGTGGTGTTTTGGCTAGTTGTTTGTTGTTTTTTTTATGGTTTTGTAAATTTGGGATGTCCAATTTCTAAGGGAAAATTCTGACCAAATTTCCATTGATTATATCATAATGATGATGGGATGATTAAACAAGAGGAAACAAGTAACAAGAAGGTGTTTTAAGGGTTAAAATCAAGAAAAATCCAAATTTTCCCAAAAATCATGAATATTTTGGTCAGGCTAAAAAATGAGGGTTAGGATTGGAATTTCATGATTCTAATGGTTCTATCATGTTTATAAGGGAAAATTGTGTAGGGTTCATGAAGAGTGCGAAGTGTGAAAAACCTTGGATTGTGAAATGACAATTTTGCACCTAAAACCCTAAGTTGGAATTACTACTAAGATTCGTTTGAATCTCATTCCTTTTCTATAAATAAATTATCCAGCTAGGAATAGCAATTCCAAAGGCAAGGAGAAAGTCGAATACAAAGACTGAAGACAAGCAGTTGATAAAGCTATCTCAGTGTTCAGCATAGTATAGGCTACTCAATTTTTGGGATGTAATATATAACTTACTAATACTTTTTAGTTTCCTGTATTATAATCAAGAAACATGTATCAGTATATTTGTATAAATTTTGTTTGCCTGTTTGAACTATGTAATGATGCTTGATGAAATGTCTAAATTCAGCGGGGTTTGACATTTTGGTATCAGAGCATGCGGTTCTGGCATTAACGGAATACTATACTAATATGATCTTGATTATTTTATAGCAGGAGATATGAATACTGAACACTATATGAGATGCGAATCACAAACATCAGTGAATTGGCCCGAGGATCAGCCTCCAAGGATGGAACTTCCCAGAAGCGAACCTGTTATAAGCAACCATCTTGGAGGATGAAAAGAAGGACATGTAGGAGGATTCCAATTAAGACCAAGAAGCCTAATCAAGAGATTTTACCAAAAACATTATGAGATTGGAGACTCAGGACAACCAATATCTGATAAGTCTGAAGTAGATCCATCTGAGTTCTCAAGCTCTGAGGCAAATGACGAACACGAGAAACATGATTTGCAACTGGATCGACAATTATGGCATAGTGTTCATGATAAGTTTTGGCTTGCCCTTCATATTTCGGTCACCTTAATTGAGCAATACCAACAGTTGCTACAAGATGTGGAAACAATGTATCTGGACCAGAGATATTTGGGGATGGACTACCCTGATGAATACTGGGTCCGTACTATGCTAAGTTTCTTTTCGAAAGAAAAATTATAGATCCAGGAGGTTAATAGTATTGTGGAGGACGAACTAGGAAGTGACTTCCTGAGGTTTAAAGCTTACATGAAGGGTCTTGTAAAACTATGTATGGACCGTGATTAGGGTAATTATAAGTTATGTTGGTTAGTCTGGGACAACTGACATGTTCAAATAATATATGTACAGTAGTATGATGTAGGAATTTATAATCAGAAATGATCTGTATTAGATCTTAGGGAAGAATAGTAAAAGTTAAGCGTGCTCATCCTGGGGTAATGGAAGGATGGGTGACCCCTGGGAAGTTTTGGGAAATGTAAGTTTATGTAAGAGAAACTTGATCTATAAAGACTTATATGTTAAGTAATGTAAAAAGGTTTGCATAAGTAGTGTTTTCCACTATGTATATTATTTGTGAATTACTTGGATGCTTGAAATTTTTATGAAATGACAAAATTACCCCTATAAGTGTATATAAAGCTTATTGTTTCTATGTTTGAAATATAGTAGGACCCAAGGATGGTAACTCGCAGAGGAAAACGAACAGGGTTAGGGCATGAAGAAAGGCTCGATCTTATGGAGAAGATGTTGGGAATGCTTACTCAGCAAGGTAAGAAATGAGGGATGGAATGAGGGAGATACATTCAAAACAGGAAGCTGATTGTGAAAGGTTGGATCACCTAGAAAGGTTGAAAAATGAACATGATACATCAGAGCAGTCTGAACAATCTATGCATGAACTGCAGCCCAACAGACCTGTAGTAAAAGTGGAAATTTTATCTACCTAGTTGACTCGATTCAGTCAGCAGACACCACCGGCTTTTAAAGGGAAGATTGACCCCCAGGATGCAGAGAATTTGTTGTCTAAGCTTGAGAAAATTTTTCAAATCTTAGAGTGCCCTGATAATGTGAAAGCTGAACTAGCAATTTGCAAACTGGAAGGAGATGTAGATTCGTGGTGGAAAAGTGTGGAGGTGATTATGCAAACCCAGAATATTCCCCTCACCTGGGAATATTTTCTGGCACAATTCCGTGAAAAGTATGTTCCCCATTTAGTATAGATCGCAAAGGAAACAGAGTTTCTAATGATTGAACAAGGCGAGAAAGAAAGTTTTGATGACTATCTTGCTCGTTATCTCTTGCTGTCTAGATATTCCTCTTATTTGAAAGTGAGGGATGATCAAGGGTGGAAGTCTGATATGTTTTTTCAGGGGCTGAAGCTAGAGTTAAAGGAAAAGCTAGTTTCAAAGCGATTCAAGAAGTTCAACAAGGCGGTGGAGGAGTGTAGGATCACAGAGAATAATCTGTGGAACCCCTATGTTAGTAAAAATGCTAATACTAACAAAGGGGCATATGGAAGTGGGAATTTTAGTCAGAAAAGCAAAAACTCTGGAGGATCATATCGCGGAAACAATAAGAAACCTTATCAACTCGGGAATCGTAGTAGTCAACGACCTACCGGAAATCCACAATGTGGAAGATGTGGCAAACCTTTCCATCCTTGTAGACCATGTTAATTAATTTACTACAACTGTAATCAACCAGGACACATTGCTACCTATTGCCCTCAGCAACAGTGAAAGGTAGAACAACCAAGACAGAGGGCCCAGGGAAGAGTCTTTGCCATGACTAAAGATGAGGCTAGAAAATCTCCTGAGTTAATTCAAGGTACTATTTTGCTTAATGGAAATTGCGTGCAAGCATTATTTGATTCGGGTGCCAGTCATTCATTTATTGCTTTGACTTCTATTAAGTGATGGGTTTTACTTACTAAGCATTATGTATCTCAAGAGCTAACTAATGGGTGATTCTTCCAATCTATCTTTATACCGAATGACAAGATGACATAAGAAAAAAGAGCACTGGTGTAATGTCCCAAATTTTGATCATTAAGTGTCATGTATCTATTATGGTATTTCATGATGAAAGAACATATAAGGTGACAAAGCAAAGTCAATAAGATTACATACGACAAAATAGTTGTTATCCAAGTTAGTTGGTGAATTTTCTGTTAAAGGAGTCAGATTATGTGACACTTTTAAATTAGTAAATAACCTCCAAAAATTATGAAATTTTTTCAGAAATAAATTAGACATGATAAGATTTAATTTGATAGGTTATATGGAATTTTTAGAGTTTTATACAAGGAGAAATGAATTTTTGAATTCTTCCCAGCGAAATTGACGTTTTTCTGGAACAGATTTCAAAAATAAAAATTCTGGGAATAGTGAGATTCTAATTGGCTAAATGTTATATTTTTACGTACAACTAAACTTAATAAGGGTCACATAGGTTTTGGAACCACCCTAATTGGATATCTACACAATTAGATATGAATTTTCAAAATTTCGTGATAATTCTGCCAATTTTTGCAAATGTTGCGAAAATAGAAGAAATTGCATGGGCAAAATGGTCATTTGGACCCAAATCAAAATAATCTGTATTATTTTACATATATTACAGAAAATAGAAGATAGATGGCTCATGGAGAAAAATTACATAATTAATTATATAATTAAAACATAACATGTGCCATAAACAAAATAAGGACCAATGAGAATTAGACACCACATGGCACTAGAGATTTCCATAAAATTATGCACATTTGTCTATTTAAGAGCCAAGTCATCCATTTTGAAAACAGAAAGGAAGGAAGAAGGGACTTGGGAAAAAGAAAAGGAAGAAGAGGAAGTAGTGATCAAGAAGTTAGAACTAGGTAAGTACACCGAAATCTTTGCTCAATCTTGTGTTATACCTCATGAATCCTTTTCTTAATCTCCTTATTCTTTCGGTTAAGCCATCCAACAAGAAAAAATCCAAGGAAATAAGGGAGAAAATTCGGCCAAGTAAGGAAGAAGAAGGAAAATCAAGGTAAGTTGCTAAAACTTTGGAATTCATGATGAAAACTGAGCTGCTGTGGTGTTCTGGCTAGTTGTTTGTTATTTTTTTTATGGTTTTGTAAATTTGGGATGTCCTATTTCTAAGGGGAAATGCTGACCAAATTTCCATTGATTATATCATAATGATGATGGGATGATTAAACAAGAGGAAACAAGTAACAAGATGTTTTAAGGGTTAAAATCAAGAAAAATCAAATTTTTCCCAAAATCATGAATATTTTAGTCAGGCCTAAAAATGAGGGTTAGGATTGGAATTTCATGATTCTAATGGTTACATGATTTTTAGAAAGGAAAATTGTATAGGAATCATGAAGAGTGCGAAGTGTGAAAAACCCCAGATTGTGAAATGACGATTTTGCACCTAAAACCCTAAGTTGGACTATCAAGGGCAAAATTGTAATTTGAGTTGAAATTGATATAATCTGAGGTCAAATATGGGATTTACACATGAAAATAGGTGGAATGGATCTAAGTTGTAATTTTGGAAAAGTACAAAAATACCGGGGCCGGACGGGGTCCAGGGGCATTTTGGTAAATTTTGTGATTTTGAAGAAAATGATAAAGTTGTGAGTCTTAAGGTGAGATAGACTTAAATAGTAGCTTAATTAAAAATATTTGGTTTAATTTTAGGATTTGACATCTGCCTGACGGAATCTACAAGGAATGATAAATTAGAAAGGGAAAGGCATTCAGGTAGTAACTTTATCTTTCATATACTATGTGAATGTTAATATATGATGATTGCCATGATCTGTTTAATGTATTTCCTGTGATGTTGATACTCTCTGGGTGTGGATGATAAGTTAAACTACCCCATGGAATCTTTGAGGTACCATGAGGCCAGGTAGACCCTGTTGAGTGCCTTGATATGTACGGACAGGTGTTGACTTGCTCCAAGTTATGATAGTACGGACAAGTATTGACCTGCTCCAAGTTATTATGATTACATTATGATATGATATTGTGCAGATCAGGAACAAATGATCATTTTGATCCGGACAAAATCATCGTTTATTTCCTGAGCATTGTCAGATATGCTTAGGCATTTTGATTGCTGCATCATGATAAATGCTGCATTGCTTGTTTCCTATTTGCATTTTATATGAATGATTTTTTGGTTACTACTGAGATTCATTTGAATCTCATTCCTTTCCAATAAATAAATTATCCAGCTAGGAATAGCAATTCCAAAGGCAAGGAGAAAGTCAAATACAAAGACTGAAGACAAGCAGTTGATGAAGTTATCTCAGTGCTCAGTATAGTATAAGCTACTAAATTTTTGGGATGTAATATATAACTTACTAATACTTTTTAGTTTCCTGTATTATGATCAAGAAACATGTATCAATATATTTGTATAAATTATGTTTTCCTGTTTGAACTATGCAATAATGCTTGATGAAATGTCTAAATTCTACGGGGTTTGACAACTGGGAAAGAATCTTGTTGTCATAAAGGAGGTCCAAAGCAAATTATGAGAGAGGGGAAGATGTTAAAACTGGCTGACACCCAAGAGGGGGGTGAATTGGGTGTACGATAATAAAGTATGATCTTTTAAAATCTTTTCGTAGCTTATCAAATTAATATTTATGGAAGTATAAAATCATAAACAGTTATGTAAATCTTATATGCTGGAAATATAAAAGCTTAGGGAAGAGAATATGCAAACTGTGATTTATCCTGGTTCAGTCCAATCCACGATGACCTAAGTCTAGTCCCCAGGCTCCTTCTGAGATTTCCAATCTACTATCTTCTTGTTTAACTGGGCACAAGAAAAGCTGCTATAACAGACAAGTTTAACCGGGCACTTGTGTAGCCTACTACGGAGTTACTCTCCCTCACACATTGTAAGGTTCACTCCCCCTTACGGAAAGTCTTACGAGCAGAGCAATACTCCCTACAGCTTCCTCGTAAGGTAATCAACCCTCTCAAGGTCCCTCTACCTTGAGTTCAATATAGAAGTATAGATGAAGTTGCTTACAGACTCTCTCACAGAGTAGATAAAATGCTCACTGAAGTACAATACAAATATTCACTCTCAAATGTACATGATATTGTAAACTGATAAGAACAGAGAGTATATGAGGCGAACGACTTATGATATTAGCATATTGGCAGTTGGGTTCTCATCGCTCGTGTGTTTGGTCACTGTCGCATCATCTCATCTTCTTCTTTGAATGCTTCGGTTTATATAGGAGATGCGTTGAGAACCATTGGTAGCATTTGTCCATTAGAGTGCATTGCTTCTTCTAACCATTGAGTGTATTTGGATATTTGCCCGTTGAAACCCATCATGTGTTTTGACAGATGCTGTAGTGTTTTCCGTTGATCGTGCTCTGACAAATGTATCAACGTTACTTTCATTCTGTTTTGTTGAACCGGTTTGTTGAATATTGTTTCTGCCCATGGTTCTTTGATAGTATCTCAACATACCTGTTGGAGTTACACTACTTGTTCTGACAGATTTCCACTTTAGAAAACTAGCTGTTATTAGTAGATGATCGGCTTCTCGTGAAACAACTTTTTGCTACTTCCCATGATTTATTCATTGTTGATCTGGAGAAGCACTTCAATCATTGATACAATGAAGTATAAGACATGAATACACTTAATGAACGGTTAGAGACTGATTTTTAGTTTTATGGAATTCATCACTTCAAGTGACGATGTTTGCCGTGAGTCACCTCTGAACTTGAAGATTCAACCCAAACATTTGATCTCCTGTTTCACACTTGAAATAAATGTCAAATGATGTTAAGTATAGTAACAAGTGTAACCATAATGATTAAATAGCGTTTAACCATATTTGGATTGATTCTCGCTTCAGCGTCTGCTAAACTCGAGTTCACACTAAGCAACTCGAGTGCATAGTGATGTTTCCACGTCTCCAGGTAGTCTCGGCCATAAACTCGCAAGAGTGCACTTTTGGAACTCGAGTGCAAAATGACTCAGAACTCGAGTGCTAGCTGACGAACTTGAGTGCATCATGATCTCTTCAGGATTTGGCCATCTCTGGAATAAACTCTCTTGTCTTCACTTTCTAAACTCAAGTGCAGCGAGATGGAGAACTCGAGTGCAATACGGAGAACTAGAGTGCACTTCCTTTTCTTCACGGCTCTAAACCTCTCGGGTACAAACTTTCATGGCCTCACTCTCATAACTCGAGTGCATTGCTGATTGAAAACTCGAGTGCAAACATGAGGACTCGAGTGTACCACATTTTCTTCAGACTGCAAGACTCTCAGGCAAAATCTCTCTCGGCAGAACTCTCATGCCTCGAGTATGTTACTTCATAGAACTCGAGTTGTCTTCCTCAAACTCGAGTGCACTTCATATCAGCTGATTCTCGTGAACTCTCTGGAACAAACTCTCATTCCATAACTTCCATCACTTGAGTGTATATCAAATGTTTGCGGGAGTATGAAAAGTGGACTCAAAACATGATCCATTCATTTTTTACTCCAAACATGGTAAATGATTGATCATTAGAAAGCTCTTATCATCTACATTCCAATACAAAAGGAATCTATTCCAAACTCATTGTATTCTCCAAGTTATGATCCAGTGAGTGTAGATAGCGTATCAGTTTTCATGCATCAACTTCCAAAAGAAATACTGCATTTCCTATAACTCCAAAATTGACATATTGTATATGCATGGAAAGCTCTTTGAGTCTACTTTCATATGACACCAGTTTGATCTCATTTGGACGTGTAGTTTGAGAGATATGTCCTAAATAGAAAGCTGTTCTTGAATATGATGGTGATTTCAATTTCAAATTCAAACATTAATATCTGATTCACTTGAGCTCCTTTGATGCTGTTTCTAGTGTCACAATGACGCATTGAGAGTCTAGTTTCATATGCCACTGGTTTTGTCCACATCAAAGTTGTGGTTTGGGAGATATGATTGAATTACCTAAGCTCGCCCAAACTAAATGTAAAATAGAGACGAACATAGTATGTGTTCTTCGCTGTGAACTTGAGTTCTCAGATCCAAACTCGAGTTCTGACCAATTTTTGCAGTTCTAAATAGTACCAAACTCGAGTTATCCATATCCAACTCGAGTGTAAAACTTGGGAATTATCCGGAGTCGTTTCTGCCAAGAACTCGCATGAAGAACTCTTCAAACTCGAGTGCTACAGGGCCCAGAACTCAAGTGCTACAGTACCAACTCGAGTGCTACAGTCTTTCATATGCTACAGTGCCTGCGTCCTATAGTATCTTGCTGCTAAAGAAAAATGCTACAATACCAAACAATATCTCAACTACAGTAACTTATGAATTCCCTTCCAAACATAGAAACATATGATATTTCTCCTAGGAGCTTGAATCTTGATATTCCCATTAATTCTTATAAATTCTTCTTTCTCCAATCTATTTCTTGTATTGCTTGACTAAGCTATAAAATATACAACATTAAATATAGTACTTAGTCAATATAAGGAGATAAATATATTAAGCAAACTTTTTGCTCTTAATATCTTATATCTATATTTGACATCATCAAAACTAATCATATCTAACAGAGGAGACTTACTATAAGGTGGAACAAGATAGGACAAATTGTGAACTTGTCAGATTTAATAACTTGACATTTCTTGTTCCAACTATAGTAAGTTTCCTCCCCTATCTTAATTTGCTTTCCAAATCTCCTTCATGACAAGAAGACCCTTCCCCAATGCTCTTTTCTCTTGTGCCATCTTGTCATTTGGTGGCATAGATTGATTAACAGAGGGGTGACATGGTTTGGATCCTTAATACTTGAGCCATTTGTTGCCACCAACAAGTTTTAAGGAATAGGATGAGGTGGTGGTGGAGGAGGGCGTCGGTTGTGGTAGAGGAGTTCCCTAAGAAGTTATAACATTATGAAGGAAAGGAAGAGGAGGCAGATAATGAAAAGTAGTAAAAATCACAAAGAATAGTTGAATTTAAATAGAGTTCTAACGGATTGCGAAGGGTTATGACTAATGACTTATGAAGGTCTAACAGGATTAAGAAGGGTTATGATGAGTTATTTTTGGAAATTGTGGTCTAGGGGCCAATCATTATACTTTGAACATTGCTATTCAATGAATTTCACCATTTAGTTATCATATTATTCACATGTTCACTGTGATAACTGTATCCTTGGATAAATCATAATGATTGTCCTAAATGTCCCTGATCTGTCATCTATGTGGGAACAAAGATGAAATAAGACCAGCTTGACTTTGATAAGGTATGGAGACACAAATCAAAGTCTTAGGCACTTGTAGGAGTATAAGGTGCTGGACCAACCTGCTATGAGAAAGCTACATGGATCAAGTCATAAGCTTATCTCATGTATAACCATGTCACTATGCCCTTTGACCTGAGATTATCATGGATCTCTATATGAGAATCGTTAAGATTTGACCTAATCAAAAGTCACCTTTGACTGGGTGATGATAAAGGCTACAATCGGGCTTGGTGGTTCTCATGTAGAGGAATGTGAATGGTCAAGATGGAATTTGTCCCTCACATTAGTAGAGAGACATTATTGGGCCACTCGATGGGTGAGTCTGAGAAATGTATGGCCATACTACAATGGAAAAGAGTTTCCATTTCTATTGTCAGACTACTCTAGGATCAAAAAAGTAATGATCAGGAATAGGAGGATGACATTCTTTATGCCTCAGCCTTGACCGAAATATCGTGTGACAAAAAGAACGTAAAATGGTTGTATGACAAGTTGTATTGGTTTATCGATCCTCAATGAATTGGGTAGTCGTAATGTCTTGCTAGAGGCCGCCTGCGACTTGTGGGTTAGTACAGTTATTGGCCCATTGCCAACTTCGTAGGGCCACAGGGTCACACACAAGAATAGCCCAATACAAGCTATAATGTCTAGATTCATTGAATCTAAGATGCGTCTAAGATTCAATGAATACAATGTTTAACCTAGGGTGGACGAATTACACACACACACACACACACATGTTGTGTGAATATTTATTTGATAAATATTTATGTGTATATATATATTTATATTTGGAAAAGAAAATTAATAATATACTTATATGTATACATACATACACATATACATACATACATACATACATACATAGTATGTTTGTATGTATGTATGTATGTAATATTATTTGATAATATATATTATATATGACAATATTATATTATATATATAATATATATTATTTTATAATATTATATTATATGATAATATTATTATATTGTGTATATATATAGATATTATATAATAATATCTCAGATTTAATTTAAAAAAATAAATTAAATATAATTCTATTGGCTCTTTATTCTAATTAAATAAATAGGTCAAATTAAAAATGTTGGACAGATTTAATTAAATCAGATTTATTTAATTAGCTTATAAAAAACAATTAAATATTAATTGATATGATAATGATTTTTAAAATTAATTAAGATTAATTTTAAAAATCCAATATCCATCATAAAATAGATAACCCTGACTAGTTATAAAAGGAGAGAGTTAGGGTTTTTAACAGATGATGAAAAAATAGAGAGCCATAAGAAAACCCTAAAGGGGCATTGTAGGCGCTAGCACGCTGCCAGTATTGGGTCCTATTCGTGTGGATACTAGTAGACGGAGCTGATATGAGTAGTTGGCTCCTCAAGATCAAATAAGGAAAAACTCAAAAGATATGACTCTTTCTAACTTGATTTAAATGTCATTGATAGATCCGTAATTGAGATTAGTAAACTTTTGCAATTTTAAATTTTTAATTATTCCGCTATGTGCCTACCAATACCAACAGTCATGACATTGAAGGTTCAAATGTTACAAGGGGTTATGAATGAGTTAGATAACTGTTGTTTCTAAAGACTGTTATGTTTTGTCTTTGCTAATAGAAGAAGTTGGAAATCGAATCATTTGTAAGTGTTACATGGCTGTTGTTTTGAAAGAATCGTCACTTGTTTCACTAAATAAATGATTGTTATTAACTACAACCGTTATTTTTTTTTCGTGAATTTTTCCTTGCAATACATGATGGTGCGCATAATTAACCATTATGTTTAAGCGTTATATATCCTTGCGCAACCTCTACCTTGACATACATGATGCTTATGAGCTGTAACTGTTATGTATTAGAATTATAAAGGCCTAAATATGTAGTAGTGCAAATTAAATGTGTGAATATATATATATCAGCAACACTTAGTCATTTCTCATTCAAACATTCTACACAAGAGCTATAAAACATTATGCTATCATCATCAACATTTCTTTCAATAAAGTCAAAAAATTCCCTCACCCTATTATCATTTCATCACTTGGTCGTTTAACTTTTATACAACTATGATCTATATTTGAATACTTAAAGATGGACATAGTTAACAAAACATTACAATCTTGCAATTCAAGATGAAAAGTTCCAATTCATTTGAAACACTTTTCAACATTCATATCATACAATACTTATGCAATTCAAATTGAAAAGTCTTAAAGATAGCATTTAACCAAGTTAAAGGCATGCAAACAAATCCTTAGATCATTAATAGAAGCATGCTTTTCAACATATCAGCTACATAAAAAGAAAATAAATAAAATAAAGTGCACTATGTGCTCTACTTAGTTATTATTGCTTATTCATAGATTAAAAGGAACAAGAAAGTTGCAGGATCCCAACGATCTTAATCACTTTTGAATACTTGAAACCACCTTGAACTTAGATGATATTTTATTGATCCATCCTGCTAAAGACATGACATCAAAAGATTATTTAAATTGGTTATATGTAGTCAAACATGCACATGTAAATCATTAGAAGCTTTTGAGGCTTCACTAATTTTGATCATTGGGAATTTCTAAATTCAAAGGTAATATATTGTTGTTGTTGTCGTTGTTGTGTATTAATGTATTACATAAAAAATTTAGACCATCAATTTTTGGTCTCACTAGGAGGCAGAAGTATGTAAAACTGTTACTTTATGTGATATCATATATGTTCTACAATCAATGAGCATCAAAAGGGGATTTTAAAAATCTATAATAAAATAACCATGTTACATGTATTAAAATTTGTAAGAATATTAGGTGTACTTGGAGTACAGCCGCTTAATCAAATCACAGTTGCGTAAGCGATTATGATGCACAACAAATACATCACTGATAGGAAGAAGAAATATATTAGAGGGAATAAGGAATCAGTGTATCATAATCTCTATATTCAAGTACCTCACAATTGAACCCCTTACGCCTATTTATAGTGTTCTAACACCCCTTTCTCTCTACTAACATATCCATTCACCAAAGAGACAACATATCCTTTCAATTGAAAGACATATTGTATCGGTGAAACAATACCACTTGTAGAGCCATATTATATTGCTCAAATAATGACTCATAATAATTGGGAAATATCACATATATCTACCCAAGCTTTTATATTATTTATACTTTGAGCCCAGTCCTATTGGACTTAGGCCTAATCCACCAAGGCTAGATTAGGATATTTTCTAACATCTCCCTCTCATACTTGGTGGATTAGATATGTCTCATTTTCTTCCTTCTTTTATACTAGGTGCTTTGCCGTGACCACGTAAGGGTGATGTCTGCATATAGATGTATGTACCAAAAATCTCCTTTACCTATTAGTACAAGACAACCTTCTTCATGTAGCTTGATCTTAATATTATGCCTCAAATGTCTTAGATTCACTTATATACATTTTAACGTGGCTAATCTAATCCCTTTGGAGTCAGTATAAAACTTAGATTACCTTTCTAGTATTCACAGTGTCCACACTCATGAAATTATCAAAAATTATATCATAAGGGACATGTCTCAGTGTAATACCCCATTTTTCACCAATACATTTATGTGTATCTTTGATGTATATTTAGTGGAATAAAATGGTGAAAAATGATGTCAATGAATTTATGAGAATTTATGGAAAATATGCCAATCGCCGATTACGCGTAAATTAGCCGAATAAGGATGTAAGAAGGCAATAAATGTGCCATGAAAAGCCTATTATGGTAACCAAAATTCAAGAAATTTAATGACATGAATAATGGCCTCATTTAAGTGTCAAAATGGGGTTAAGCTGAAGAAATGGGTGAAAAATAATTTATTTCATTAAATCATAAAATGTAGGGGCAAAATGGTAATTTTGTCATAAAATGGAAAATAGTTATTTTTCCCCAGTATCCCACTAAATTGAGTTAAATGGGAATTAAAAAGAGTAAAATGACTACTTGATCATAAATAAATCAATTTGGTAAATAATGGTAAAAAATGGTCAAATAGTCAAAAAGTCAATGACTTGGTCAATAAGTTACGAGATTGCATAATGGGATATTGGAGATTCAGATTTCCCTTGCATTACTCATGGGATTTTCGGCTGGAATGAGGGAGTATGAAGGAAAATAGAATTAATTAAAGTTAAATGCCATTTTGAACCAATCACAAAGTGACACATGGTATGATCAATTAAACTTTTTATTATATGATTCAATTCCTCTTCTCCAGCTGCTCATTCACGATTAATCTGAATCAGAAAGAGTGAAGACCGAGAGCTGAGAATGGGAAGAATGAAAGAGAGAAGGGAGCTAGGGATCATCTAATCTTGAGGTATGGGATTTGTGTCTTGTGATCTAAGACTCCTAATCTCTCCATAGCCTCTCCTCCTCACCTCTCTATTATTGATTTCCTTGTTGGGCAGCTGAATCAAACGCTGGTGGTAGAGAGAGAGAAAATGTGTAGGAGAGAGAAAGTTAAACAAATCAAGAGGTAACTTCCTAAACTTGTTCCTCTTGCTTGATTAAGGTTAGTAGAGTTGTTTTGGGCTTGATTATGGTTCATTTGGTATAAGATAATTGAAGAAAGAAAAAGAGAACATAATATATAAGTGTCTCCAAATCAAGTCCAATGAATATCTAACTAGTTAATATATTAGTTATAAGTAGAAAGGAGGTGATTAGGCCAAAGAAAACGAGAATCCGACACAACTTTTATGGGAATTTATTTTTACTTCCCTATGTTGGAAGTGGCAAATGGATAGGAATTTGATAATTCCAATACTTCTCTTGGATTTAGGAGGCCAAATTGTGTAGGGTCTATGTTGACCCCAAAGTGAGAAAAGCCACGGAAAGTAAAATGACAAAATTACCCTTTATAAGCCTTATTTGAAAACTGTCAAGGGTATTTCCGTTATTTGAGCTTGAATTTGGCCAATTCGATGCTAGAAATGAATTCTACATGCGGAAATGTGTGGGAATTGCCTAAATCACGATTTTGAGAAAAATACTAATAATCAGGACCTATGGAGTATTTTGGTAATATGGCACAATTAGGCTAAATTTACCAATATTATGAGTTTGGAAGGATGTATGGATGAGTAATAACTCATTTATGATATTTGAAGATTTTAGGACTTGACAACCAGTCTGGCCTCAGTAGTTGCCCGAGCTTGAATCGGGTGGGAAAGTTGCATAGAGAAGCAACTAGGTAGTAGCCGTCTTCATATGACATGACATACATATGTATTGTTTGTATCATCATCAAAACTTCTAACATGTTTAGATTAAGCGAAGTGATCACTCGGGGCCTTTCAGAGGTTGGGCTGATACTCAGGTGAAATGTTCATAAATGCACGAGCGGTGCCCGGGGCCTACTTATGCGCGAGTACCCCTCGGGGCCAAGAGAACCTGTCTAGCGTGATGTCAGTTATGAGTTTGCATTATATGCACTGTGCACAGATGCCCTTGGGGCCAAGAAAACCTGTCTAGTGTATTGCACTAAATGATGTTATGATCATTTTATTGATGATTGTGTGAGTAAAGCATGCTTGTGTGTGTTATCTTATATGCTTGATTGCGTTACTATTGAGATTCCTATGAATCTCATTCTCTTCCCAAAAATAAATCTCTAGTACAGGGAGGAAGCTCACGGGGCAAAGAGAAGGTAAATGATGAAGAGCCGAGGCCGAGCGACTAAAGAGCTTAGTTTAGGTTGTTAATTCCTGTTATGTATTTTAGGACTTTTTTGAGTTTTGAGTTTGTATATGAAGTGGAGTAGTGAGAGTATATGAGTATTGTAAAATGAATTGTGTATGAATATGCTTATATGTGAATATTTATATCCAGCAGAGGCATTGTATAAAGTTCTAGCATTTTGGCACTCTAACATTTATATTCGGTGAGTATTAGCTAATTGGTACTCTATAGTAGTGTTTGGAAGTGAGGTATCATATTTTTGGTATCAGAGCGATGGTTCTGGCAACTATGGATATTGTCGGAGTCATAGAGCATAGCTTTTGGTAATAAGTTTGTAATTGTTAGAAATCCTCTGCTTGGACTTAAGAAAATTGCACAATTCATTAGTATTGAAATGGTTGAGATGGTTTAGAATATGAGTATGAAGTGTGGTGAAAGAGTGGAGGAAGTGATGGAAGTTATTTGAGGATTGTGAGGAAGTTTAAGAAGATTTGAAAGAGAATTCAGATGGGAAAACGGCTAGTGAACTAGAATTTATCAGGTTAAACTCGAGTGCATCTTAGCCCAGAACTCGAGTTGATGGTTGAGAACTCGAGTACAAGAGGAATTTTCCCACAAATAATGTGCTTTTGGGCAGAAACTCATGAGAGTTCAAAATTGAACTCGAGTGGGATATGCCTAAGAACTCGAGTGCCAAGTGAAGGACTTGAGTGCATGATGGTTTCCGCTGGGCATTGAGCTCTCGGTTGGAAACTTCCAAGTCCAAACTCACGTGACTCGAGTGCGATAGAGTCTGAGAACTTGAGTGTGGATCTGAGGACTCGAGTTTATGACTTCTATTTTCACTCTCAGGGTTCTCGGGTGGAACTCTCATGGGTGAACTTACGGGACTCGAGTGTGATATTCCATCAAAACTCGAGTGCTCACCAGTGGACTCAAGTGCAACACTTGTTGCTGAAATCTGAAGTTTTCTGGAATGAACTCTTATTCCAGCACTCTTTAGACTCGAGTGCCTGGTTTGGAGGAGGACTTGAGTTTGCTCGTGTGAACTATAGTAGGATAGTAGAGTCAGCTTAAATTTCCTCTCATTGGCAGAAGCTACGAAGTGCCTGAAAAGAGGATGTCAGGGGTATGTTGTATTCTTTTCCATGTAAGTAAATACAGAAAGGGTGCTGAAAGACATTCTCATTGTAGAAGAATTTCCTGAGGTGTTTCCACCGGAAAGAGAAATTGAATTTATAATCGAGATTATGCCTGGAGCGGGGTCTATATCGAAAGCCCCCTATCGAATGGCTCCAAATGAGATGGCTGAATTGAAGAAGCAAATTAAAGAATTTCTTTAGAAAGGGTTTATATGACCCAGTGTGTCACCGTGGGGAGCGCCGGTATTATTTGTTAAGAAGAAAGATGGAACTCTGCTGTTATGTATTGACTACAGAGAATTTAATAAAGTAACCATTAAGAACAAGTACCCACTTCCCCAGATTGACGACCTTCTAAATCAACTATCTGGAGTGAGCGTATTCTCGAAGATTGATCTGAGGTCAGGGTATCATCAGCTACTAGTAAAGGTAGAGGACATACTGAAGATTGCTTTTCAAACTCGGTATGGACACTATGAGTTTTTAGTGATGCCTTTTGGGGTGACCAATGCACCAGCAGTGTTTATGGACTACATGAACAGTATCTTTCGTGGATACCTAGATCAGTTTGTGGTAGTCTTCATCGACGACATCCTGATGTACTCTAAGAGTAGAGAAAAGCATGAAGAGCATTTGAGAATTGTGCTCGGTATTTTACGTGAGAAGCAACTCTATGCAAAGTTGAGCAAATGTGAGTTCTGGCTTGCAGAAGTTAAATTTCTAGGCCGTGTGATCTCGCAAGAAGGGGTTTCAGTAGATCCTAGTAAAGTGGAAGCAGTGTTAGATTGGAAAAGGCCAGAGACTGTCACTGAGACACGTAGTTTTCTGGGTCTTGCAGGCTATTACCAGAGATTTATTCAAGATTTCTCTTGGATTGCCTTGCCGTTAACCAAGCTCAGGCGTAAAGATCATAGGTTTGAGTGGGACGAACGTTGTGAGAGGAGCTGAAGAAGAGGTTGACATCTGCACCAGTGTTGATTATCCCTGATCCTGAGGTGACTTATGTAGTCTACAGTGATGCTAGCAAGCAGGGACTGGGATATGTCCTGATGCAATAGGGCAGAGTGGTGGCCTATGCCTCTCGACAGCTGAAGCCTCATGAATTGAATTATCCCACACATGATCTAGAGTTGGCGGCAATAGTATTTGTGTTGAAAATTTGGTGGCACTACCTATATGGGGTGACCGTTGAACTATACTGCGACCACAAAAGTCTTAGATATATGTGTGATCAGAAAGAACTCAACATGAGACAACGTTAGTGGATGGAGTTGCTGAAAGACTATAACCTGGAGATTAAGTATCACCCAGGTAAAGCTAATGTCATCACTGATGCTCTTAGTTGTAAAGCTGTGCAGGTGGCAGTTATGATGATATAAGAGAGAAAATTGATAGAAGATTTTAGAGATATGAATCTGTCAAATCAAATCCTTTGTGCAGGCTATAGTGTTAGCTGAGTTGATAATGACTTGAAAGCGGAAATTGTGGAAGCTCAGATGTAAGACGAACGAGCAAAATCAATTAGAGCTATGATTGAACGAGGAGAGACTCGAGATTTTGATCTGTCGCCTGGTAGTCGGATTACCTAAAATTCAGAATCATGATGCAATTTGGGTGATCATTGATCATTTTACGAAGTCAGCGCACTTTATACCGATCAGTGCTAGCTATTCTCCTGATAAACTAGCAAAAATTTATATGAAGGAGATAGTGAGACTCAATGGGACACAAAAGAGTATAATCTCTAACAGAGATCCTCAGTTTACATCCAAGTTCTGGAGATTTCTGCATGATGCTTTGGGCACTTGGTTGAGTTTCAGTATGACTTATCATCCTTAAACAGATGGACAGTCAGAGAGAACCATACAGATGCTAGAGGATATGTTAAGAGCGTGTGTAATGGATTTCAAAGGAAGATGGGATCAATACCTTCCTCTTGCAGAGTTTGCTTATAACAATAGCTATCATGCGAGCATTCAAATAGCTCTGTATGAAGCATTATATAGGAGGAAGTGTCAATCCCCTCTCTGCTGGACAGAATTATCAGAAAGAAGGTTATATGGGCCGGACATAGTCGATCAGACGACTGAGCAGATCAGAATTATCAAGTAGAGTTTTCTTGCAGCCTAAAGTAGATAGAAAAGTTATGCCGATAAATGGAGAAGGCTGTTGGAGTTTTAGGTTGGTGATCATGTATTTCTGAAAATACCACCTGTTACTGGTGTTGGAAGAGCATTAAAAGAAAGAAGCTAAGTCCTTGCTACATTGGGCCATTTGAGATATTGGCAAGAGTTGGGCATGTAGCGTACATAATTACTCTACCCCCGAATTTGAGATGATTACATGATATGTTTCATGTTTACCAGTTGAAGAAGTAACAACCGGACCCTTAACATATTATTAAGTATGAAGATCTGGATATGCAAGATGATCTCACCTATGTGGCTGAGCCAGAACGAATCATTGATAGACAAGAAAGGCGGCTCAAACATCAAAGCATATCATTTGTGAAAGTGGTCTGGAAAGGATTATCGCCAAGGGAGTTGACTTAGGAAGCAGAAGAAGATATGCAAAGATGTTACCCGGGATTTATGCCACCGGTAGTGTAGCAAATTTTAGGGATGAAATTTATTGAACGAGGGAGAACTGTAATACCCCATCTTTCACCAATACATTTATATGTATATTTTATGTATATTTAGTGGAATAAAATGGTGAAAAATGATGTGAATGAATTTATGGAAAATATGCCAATCGCCGGTTACGCGTAAATTGGCCGAATAAGGATGTAAGAAGGCAATAAATGTGTCATTAAAGGCCTATTATGGTAACCAAAATTCAAGAAATTTAATGACATGAATAATGGCCTCATTTAAGCGTCAAATGGGGTTAAGCCGAAGAAATGGGTGAAAAATTATTTATTTCGGTAAATTATAAAATGAAGGGGCAAAATGGTAATTTTGCCGTAAAATGGAAATTAGTTATTTTCCCCCAGTATTCCTACTAAATTGAGTTAAATAGGAATTAAAAAGAGTAAAATGACTACTTAATCATAAATTAATCAATTTTGGTAAGTTATGTTAAAAAATGGTCAAAAAGTCAATGACTTGGTCAACAAGTTACGAGATGGCAGAATGAGATATTGAAGATTCAGATTTCCCTTGCATTACTCATGGGATTTTCAGCTGGAATGAGGGAGTATGAAGGAAAATAGAATTAATTAAAGTTAAATGCCATTTTGGACCAATCACAAAGTAACACATGGCATGATCAATTAAACTTTTTATTATATGATTCAATTCCTCTTCTCCAGCTGCTTATTCATGATTTCCCTTGATTGCGCTACTATTGAGATTCCTGTGGATCTCATTCTTTTCCCAAAAACAAATTCCAGTACAGGGAGGAAGCTCGCGGGGTAAAGAGAAGGTAAATGATGAAGAGCCGAGGCCGAGAGGCGGAAGAGCTTAGTTTAGGTTATCAATTCCTGTTATATATTTTAAGACTTTTATGAGTTTTGGGTTTGTATATGAAGTGGAGTAGTGAGAGGATATGAGTATTGTAAAATGAATTGTGTATGAATGTGCTTATATGTGAATATTTATATCCAACAGTGGTATTGTATAAAGTTCTAACATTTTGGCACTTTGACGTTTATATTCGGTGAGTATTAGCTAATTGGTACTCTACCGTAGTATTGGGAAGTGAGGTATCACACTCAGACACCGGCATATTTGTGTATATTCGAAGTAGTATTCCTTTCGCCCAGATATCACTTTAATATACATCAGTTGCTTTCCTAACATAATACCATAGATCGTATCTTTTATGACCATAAGACATGATAAAGTAGCAGTTGTTGAAGCATACCTTTGCAATATTGTTAAAGTTAAAGGATATCAATGGAAGAATTAGAAACTCCCTGGGACTAACATAGCAATTAAGCAAGGATCTTCTTACTTGCTTCCCTTTTACGGTTCTTTAGTATATGCAATATGAATCGCATGCTATAATGTTACTCTTACACCATAAGAGCGTACGTCCTTTTGCGTTCTGTTATAAACACTGTACAGACTTAAGTCTAGACACTCCCAGTATCTAAACCTAAATTCTTCCAATATACTCAAATGTCAATGTTGAAGAATTTGTTGTCTAGCTACAGGCATCATGGAAGTCGATGTCTATGAATCTATCCATACTTGTATTCATATTTATGGATCTCATCTTGACATGTTATACTACCTAGTTTTCGTTTCTTCTCTACCATATTAGTATTCTAGTTGCTTTATTGGTGAACACAATTGTCTTATCTTTGTACAGACTTCTTGAGTGTCAAAGGCGGTCGCTTGTGTGAGAGACCTAACCTCATAAGCCTATATAATCTCTTACAAAATTGTAGTTAATGCCTATATGCTTGGTCTTACTATGATACTTGAGATCTTTAGTATAGGCTATGGCTGTAGTGTTATAACAAAGCACTAATACTGGATTGGTACTATCATTGTCGAATCTAAGATGTTCAATCAACCTCTTTAACCATAAAAACCTCTGGTATTGCTGTAATGCATGCTATAAACTTAGCTTCCATAGAATATAAGGAAATACATGTCTGCTTCTTGCTACTCTAACATATGGCACCATTGTTTAGCAAGAAAGTATAACTTGAAGTCGATCTTCACTCTTCCTCATCTTTGCCTAAATCAGCATCGGAGTATCCAACCACGTGTAGATCACTTCCTTCATAGCATAGTGCATAGTTAGATATGCCTTTTAGGTATCTCAAGATCCTCTTTATTCCTTTCCAGTGATGCTCACCTAGGTTGGATTGGAACCGACTTACCAATCCTACCACAAAACAAGTATTTGGCCTTGTACACCTCATTGCGTACATTAGACTACCAACTACACTAGCATGGGAACTTTCCTCATTTTCTTTTAATCTGACTTAGTTTTGGGACACATATTATGGCTTAAGGCTACACCAGAAGCCCCTAGGGTATCCAAGGAATTACAGTTGCTCATGTTGAATCGTTCAAGAATCTTTTTCATGTGATTTTCTTCTGAAAGAGAGAGGATTGTTTTTTAATGATCTCTTTAGATCTTAACTCTAAGTATATACTCAGCTTCACCTATGTTTTTCATTTCAAAATTTGATGAAAGCCTTTCTTTAATAGCTATATCTGAATTCAAATTATTTCCAGCCAATAGTATATCATCTACATATAAGGAAAATATAACAAAATTACCCTCAAACAGCCTGATGTAGACACAATGGTCCTCTTCAATCATTTGGAAATCACAGAAGGTTATTTCTTTATGTAATCTCAAATACCACTGTCTAGATGATTGGTTTAGTACATAAATAGACCTTTTGAGTTTACAAACTTTATTCTCTTTTCCTTTTTTATTGAAACCTAATGGTCATTCCATATAAATTTCTTCATCAAGATCACCATTTAGAAATGCAATTTTAACATCCATATGATGTAATTCCAAGTCTAAACTATTTACTATTGGTAGAATAATTCTTATAGAATTACATTGTACCATGGGTGAGAAGGTATCTCCATAATCTATACCTTCTTGCTGTGTTATCCATTTGCAACTAATCGTGCCTTATACTTATCAATTAACCCATCCAATTTTCTTTTAATTTTGAGAATCCACTTGTTCCTAATAGCTTTTTTGTCCTTTTGATAGGCCAACCATTTCTCAAACTTGATTCTTTGTCATTGAGTTTATTTCTTCTTCTATTGTCTTTTTTCATTCATCCTTAGCAGGACTTGATAAGGCTTCTAGCACTGAGCATGGTTCATCATCCCTATCAAGAGTAACAACAAGTTCTTCACTTTCTATTTGGAAGTGTCGTTTAGGTGTACTTTCCCTGTTACTTTTTCTTTTGGGAGTTTCTTGTCTTTGTCCTTGTCTTTTATTTAGGTCTTTGTGTTAACCTTTCTGAGTTCCTACTTAGATTGCCATTTTAGGATGATTCAGGCCTACCAACATGTTGTATACTTGTTTGTTCATGTATCCCATAAAGAGATACAGTGCGATCATTTTCTCCCCTATTTAGGAATTCATTTTTGAGAAATGTAGCATCTTTAGATTCAATTTCAGTCATTATTTCATCTTCATTTTCACCTATGAATAACTATCCTTTGGATTGTTCAGAGTACCTTATAAAGATACATTTATTTCCTCTAGAACCTAACTTCCTATACTTAGGAAAATTATCGTGGATGTATGCGGCCCAACCCCCATGGTCCAAGGACACTTAAATCCGACTTACATTTTATCCATAACTCATAAGGTGTTGAAGTGACTAATTTTGAGGGCACATAGTCAAGTATGAAGGTAGCCAGCCATTATCAAAGCATAACCCTAATATGAAATTGTTAGGCTTGTTTGTACCATCATTGACCTAACTGCCAAACCCCTTAACATTTTGATATTCGTAGAGTGATAAGCATAAAGTCCCAGAAGGCATACAGAAATAGGAGAAACAATACTGATATTAAGTACAAGTTTACATTATAGGAGAATTCCCATAAGGTTTGATAAATATATACAAATGTACAGAGCATTCAAAAGTAGCTAAAGTACATGCTAAAAATAACTATAGCAACATTATTAGAGAGCTCCGAGATCCTAATCACCAGAAGCCACCATCTTGCCATTTAAGCCGCCCGCTTCAGCTGTAAGGTTTTGTTTTGAAAAATAATTAGATTCAAGGAAATCTCAGTAGCAACATGCTTTCAAACATATAGAATTCAAAATAGATATGTAATATCATGTCATGTAAGATGATTAAAACTATATGTGTACACTTGCCCAAGGTCAAACTACATGTTTGCACCTTGATCTACTTGGCGTCCCTGTTGGGTCCCTTACCACAACATGGCAGGTTGGTGTGTCTAAGACACTATCTCATGTTATAGCGAATGACATATACAACATAATAGGAATCACAAAATATATGTCAGAAGAAGTTATTACCTGAGTCTTTTTCAAATTTCCTAAATTGTCCTAGATTTTGTTTCTGGCTCAGGCTATGTTCAATTCCTATCAAAATCAAAGTTACAAGTAACTGGTTATTACTTGTAGCATTATTGCTTTTAAATTGAATACTGTTATTTATTTAATGCATTTACAACAATTTCTACACAATACAATTCTATACAGTACAGTTTCACTGTTTTCCCGAAACTGGCAAATTTTTCAGTAAAATTTGGAAATTCATAATTAATTCTAATAAAATATAATTTGACTAATTCCAAAGCCTAATTGAAGATATTTTAATATAAATTTGAGGAATAGGTTTGCTCACTATAGTCATATCATTCCCAGTAAATTCGTTAAACATCACTGTTCTAGATTGCTTTTGATGAAATAGGGCATAAGTTCAAAAATCCATATCTCCCAATGTACTTGTCCAAAAATTATAAAATACCTATAAAATTAATGATCTATGTCTATACTTTAATTATGGAAATTTTCAAAATTTTTGGACAAGGTTTGACCCACGAAACACCAAGAAAAATATCACACTTAATAAATTTCCAAATTGGCATACAAACATCCAAAAATCATGAACACTTGCATACCTACAAAATTTTACCTTCTAAAGCCAATGGAATTATCAAAATTACCAAATTCTTACTCCTTCATCACATCATGCACATGACATAAAGTTAGGGTTCTTAGGAGGATTATGTTGTTTTCTTGTTTTCTCTTGCCTAAACACTTCCTTTCTACTTTTGATCACATGATTAGCTACTTAAACATTAAATGAACATTTTTAAGGGAAATTTGGGCAGCATTTCCCCTAGGCTTATATTCAGCCCATAATTTGAAAACAAGAGAAAATAAAGCAATATCCATCAATAACATCAACAACAACCTCAACCAAGCCAAGAGAAGCAAGTTTTGATGTTTACCTCTTAATTTATACTATTTCTCTCTCCTTGCCAAACAATCTTCCTCTCTCTACATCATTGATTTTTCTTGAGAAACATGGATTTAATGGAGTACAAGAGGTTAGGAGAAGTTATAGAGTGATTAAGAGGTAAAAATCACAAGATTTTACAAGTTCTTACCTTGGTTTTGCTTGGAACCCTAACTCTTTGCTTCTTATGTTCTTAAGATATGCTTGAGCTCTCTCTCTCTCTTTTTGGGTCTGTTTTCACTAAAAAATGAAGATGGAAAGAGGAGGGATGATGCTTTAATGAAATATCCAACTTTGCTTTGCATGTGTCTATTTCCAATAGTCTAAAATTATGCTTTTTGTTTAATATTACAAAATAAATTCATTTTCCCTTGTTTTTCCCTTGGTCTATCAAAAATTGAAGATGGAAAGGAAAATAGAATAGTCATCTTGCATTATCTTGGGATTGCATCTCCTCAATTGTCAAACTTGGTCATACGGTTTTGCTTTTTGACTCTTTGACCTTCCTTGCTTTAGTATAACCAAGTGACCAATTAAACATATATATTTCCCTTATTTCCTCCTTGTTGACCGAAACTACAATGAGAAAAGGGAATTAATGATGCTTCTTGCACTTCTCACACTTGTATCTAAAAATATTTGATTTAGTTGAAATTGTTGACTTTCTCTTACAACTTTGATTTTTCCCTTGGTAATAATATTCCAAAATAGACTTATTAATTATCAAGTAGTCATTTTCCTCTTTTTAATTCCGCTTGACTAAAATATTAGGTAAAATTAGGGAAAAATAATTGTTTCTTGTTTTATGGAAAAATTACCATTTTGCCCTTACGTTTTATGAAAATTCATGTCCTACTCTTTTTCCCTTGTTTTGGATTATTTTTGACATATATATTAGGCCATTAATAGTTTCATTTTATGTTCCAATTTTGGTTACAATAGTAGGCCTTTATGTGGACATTAATTGCTTCTTTGTGTCCTTGGACGAATTGTGTGTAACTGACGATTGAAATATTTCTGTAAATTTATACACATCACAATTCACCATTTTATTCCATTAACTCTATTAATTACATAGGAGGAATAATGGTAATTAAAAATGGGGTGTTACGCTAACTATGTCTAGAAGTTTTCTATTTCTTCTTTCAGCAACTCTGTTATGTTGTGGAGTGCCATGGATAGTTAGCTTCCTAAGTATCTTTTTTTTCACAAAGCTCTTTAAACTGATTAGACAAATATTCACGAACTTGATCAGTACATAACACTTTAATTTTATTGTCCATTTGATTTTATACTTCATTTATATATCTTTTAAAGCACTAAAGAGCCTCAGACTTATATGAAATCAAATAGACAAAACCGTATCATGAATAGTCATCAATAAAAGTAATAACATACTAAGCTCTATGCTTTACCCTTACACTCAGGACCACAAATATCAAAATGGATTAATTGCAATGGTTGTTCTGATTTGGTTTCCTTTCCAAAAGGTTTTCTAGTTTCCTTACATGCTAGACAATTTTCACACAAGGACATTTCCATATTGGATATGGGACCTAGCAAACCTTCTTTTGCTAGTTTAATCATTTTATTTTGATTAATATGCCCTGGTCTAGCATGCCACATAGCCATATCAACAGTTGAATCAGAGGAAGTAGCAAAGCAATCATGTATACTATAATCATAAAAAATATCCATTATAAAGAATGTAATACCTTACATTTTTGCCCCTTTATTATGTATACAGAAGCATTATTCTTTCTTTACTTAGGGTTCAATACTTATTCACGACTAATAAGCCATTACTCTTACCACATATAAGAGTTAATTATATTTCTTAGTTCCCATGATCCCGATTACGGCTAAATTCAAATTCGCGTATTCATACTGGCATATTCATGTATATAGGTCAAGTGTAAATATTTTACATACAGTAAACATAAATACACTTGTCTCTTCAATTCTTTGTCTTCTTTGTCTCTGGTTTATCTTCAAGTATTCTTCTTTGTCCTGCTTACGGACCTATATGGTTAGTAGGGGAGGGTGAGATTCAAGGTAGGGGAGGGTGAGATTCAAGGTAGGGGAGGGTGAGATTTGGGGGAATCTAAGTAGTAAAAATACAAACAATGCATGTAAGATGAATGCTAGTGCATGATATGCTTGCCTTACATAGGTTTATGTTCACATAATGATATTCTGCATGCTCAATGTTTCGTGCAACATACTTATGGCCACAGTAAAAATAGAAACAAAGCATTATTCATTCATACATGCTTCACATAATCAAGCAAAGAAATACAATAAATCAATACATAACATAAACATAACATACATACAAGTAAGTAAGTTTACTACCTTGTGGACAAAACCCTTCTTCTGGTCCCCTTTTGTTCCAACCACTGAGGCTTCTTGGAGATTCTTCTATTATTTTCTTTCTTGACTTCTCATAATCCTAGATATAAAATCATATCATTAGGGTTATTATGGTCATTTTACCAAGTCAACCAATGAGTTAAAGTGGTCAAATCATGCTAAGGGACTAATTTATACCCTTAAAGTTTAAAGAAATTACAATATGCCATTACATTTTGTAATTTACGCACATTTACTAAAGATGGTGGAATTTGACAACTAACTTCAAAAATTCATATCTCTTTGCTCAAATGTCTAATTGCAGTGGTTCAAAAGAAAGCTCATACTCACCTCTTGCTTCTTCTAAGCTTTATTTCTTGATTCCATAACTTTGAACCTTGATAAATACCTTAAAACACCTTCTCTTGAAAAACTAGAATCATAAGAATAAAGCTTAGACCAATAGGAACAATGTTCATGAAGACACTTTTGGCTAGAAAGGTGAGTAGGAGGATTAAAATCAAGACAAAAGTGCTCACCTTGTTCTTGAACTTTCAAGATTGCTCCACCTTTTCTCCTTTTTCATTTTCTCTATGTTTTCTCTTTTTTTCCTCTCATTTTAGGTAGGTAGATGAAAATTATAATGAAAGAGGGAGAGTTGTAGTTTAATCTTGACCATTAATTAAGTGTACAAATCTTGTGCGATCTTACTTTTCAAGATTAAACCTTATGATGCCACATGTCACAAGTTGTCTTCTTTTTCCCTTTTCTCTCTCTCCCTAGCCATCCTTATCTTGTCAAGGGAAGGTAAGCTTGATGAATTCCTCTTACTCTTAGGCACAATGTTTGAAAAAGTTAATCAGGGACCGAATCAGGGACTGGTGAATTCTCCTGACTTCAGCGCCACGTGTCACTATCTTAGAATGCCAACAAAAAGGCAAGAAAGACACCTCATGATAAAGGGACAAGTGTCACCTTCCAATTGTGCCAACCAAAAAGTGTGAATAGTGTTTGTCATAATGATGTGCACTTTGATGACAAGTGTCATCTTCTTATTCATCCAACACAAAATAGAGTAATCATTACACATCATGACATACTTTATTAAAGTTACTTTAATAAAGTTACTTTATCAGAGTCGACTCAGGTTTTACTCAGGATTGTGTAATACCTTACTTCCAATAACCTCAGATGAGTGCAAAAGAGTAGTGAAATAAATTGTGAAACCAGGATTTAATCCCAAATTGAATAAACTTTAAAAACATTAATGAATCCCAACATTATCTCAGGAGATAAATCTAGGATTGAGTAGGTTTTTCATATGGAATAAAAATTTTTCAAACATTTTTCACAAATATTCACTATCTCATTTAGACTCATTGATACTTCCTTTCATTTTATCAGAGTATACGAGCGTGTCTCTGCTTCAATCTCACGTTGTATTCAATCGTTAATGTTTCTCTAACGATTCGGAAGTGTTATGTAACTAAGTTATCTCTTTATTACATTACCATTCATATACCTGGCTACAAGTACTATCAGTTCAACTACTATACTATTGTCATAGTTACCGATTTATACAATATATACATGTCCAAAATATCCAAACAGACAACCAACAGAGAAAGTAAATCTTTCAGCTTCATCCTCTAGTTGTCCGTATTTACCTTCTTGCCCTTTGAGCTACCAGCCTGTACTGTAATTTGTTTATAGAAAAAGAGTGAGATTCACAAGAATCTCAGTAGTAACAGGTAATCAATCATATAGATATAAAATCACAGAGCATGTTACACAGTCATCATATAAAAGAATCATCACAACATCATTTGATTCAACATGTAGTTCTCATACCATCATAGTACTAGGTATATCACAAGGCTCCGAGTATTACCCGTGCAATAGGCCCCGGTATTCACTCGTGCATCACAAACAAATTCAATGGCCTGAGCGTCAACCCGTGCAATAGGCCCCGGGCGACAACCCCGCATAAACAAAATGTGCCAGACAATTCATGATGAAACTACACACATACAATGTATCTTATAATATATGAAAGATAAAGTTACTACCTGATAGCTTCTCTTGAGCAATATCCAATTGTTTCACTAATCTCGGGAAGATCTTAAACTTTGAACAGTATTAGGTCCTATAAATGGAATTTACGGACGACAAGTTATTATTTCATCCAATATTTGTATAATCCAAATACTCAAGTCGGTTGTCATTAAGGTTAGAATACTAACCCAAAATCAAAGTCAAAAATGGTTCAACTATATCAAGTTGGTTAGTTTTACCCTTAAAGTTCATTACAATTACATAATACCATTGCATCCTTTATTTTCGCACATTTGAGTAAATCTGCCAGAATTTTCTTCAATCTTTGAAAATTCATAATTAATTCTAAACAACTAGAAATGAGTTGGTTCCAGGTTCTGTTCAATCATATTCAAGTCCTAGTGTAAATAAAAATATTACAAGGCACTAATTATAACCACCCAATTCCAGAAAATTCGTCAAACCTAATCTGCCACAGATTCCATTCCAGAATCAACCTTAAAATTTGAAAAATCATATTTCTCAATCCACTGGTCCAATTGCGTCCCATTACCCATCAAATTGAACCTCAGGATGTCTACTTTCATCATGTAAAATTTCATAAGGTTTAGACAAGTTTTGGTTACTGAAAAACGCACCGCAACAAATCTGCTCCAGCAAAACAAGTCTAACAGCAGGGTCATCTAACTTTCAAAAATTCCATAATTTTGTATAATTATCCAAAAATTATAAGTACATGATTTTCCACATAATTTTTCATGTAGAACTCAATGAAATGATCAAAATCATCAAAATCATAAAGCTTCAGTCCCAAAACCCACTGGCAAGACATAATCATTTTCAGCAAAATTACCAAAACAGAATTTTGTTGAACAACTTAGTCCAATATCATCATAAATCATCATTTAACCATAAATACATGATTAAACCATGATTAATCCTTTAAAATTCCTTTTGGACGAAAATGAACAGTAACCTAACCTTCATGAAGACTCATCCAAATAATAAACCAATCGGTTCAAAATGAAACTTACGCTTACCTCTATACGTTTCCACAATCGGTTCGGAAATCTGGCAGTACTTCATCTGGTGAGATGGCACCAAATACCTCCAAATGAAAATCCAAAACCATAGAAATGAAGCTTAGGATGAGTAGAAGAATGTTTGTGAAGGAAATTTTAGGAGAAAACACTGATTCGGTAGTGTTTCGGTGGATTGAACTTAAGAACATTCACTATTCATGTTTTCTCTTTCCTCTAACTATTTCTCAACGTTTTTTCTGATTTCTTCCTATTTTTGCTGATGATAAATGAAATAATAGAGTTTAAAGAAAGTCATAAAGGTGTTCCAACATGTGTCACAATCTTATGGTGCCACATATTCGGTGATTTAGCCAAACGGTGACACGTGTCTTTTCTTTTAATCAAATGGGTCTTGAGCTGTCCTAATGGTCAGGGAAAATGAGAGTCCAATGATTTTTCCCTAGCTCCTGAGCTCGGTGTTCGGGAAAATTAGTCGGGTGACCAGACCAGAGTCCGGTGGATTTCCCCAGCTTGGGGCAACGTGGCACCCTCCGGTGATGACAACTCAAAAGCTAAAGTAACTTTGTCAAAAAGAGGGAACAAGTGTGACGCTCTTATTCGGCCAACACATTAGAGTCAAAAGCACCTTTTCTCTTCTTCCTTAAGATGATGCCATGTGTCCCTTTTATGGGACCCATCCCTATCTCTTCCCTCCACCTAACTGTCCACTTTATCAGGGAAAGGAAAGTCAGGGAATTTTCCCCGGGTTCACCTACGAGGTGTCCTCCTTCGTGGTTCCTACACAAAGTAAGATTATTTCATTTAATTATTACTTTATGAAAACCAATAAAATCTTGCTAAGTGTCCTCTTTATCAAAATAACACCGTATACACAACACTGGCACCGGTGAATTTTCTTCCGACTAATTACATTTACAAGCAGTTCTTGTTATTCATATTTCAGTATGTTACAATTGTGTCACACATATCGGAGCCCGCAAGATGAAGCTTGGTCAGAGTATGTGCGTGGGCCCCACATGGCGCCATATACTGGTATCTTTTCCAAAAACTCAGGGTACACATGTATTCCCTGAAAATGCCATGTGTATAGCTATACTGTCATATTTCGCCCGACCAATCAGTACCATACCTCATGACATATCTGGGTGGCATATTTCACCAACTCAATGGTATCGTATATGTGTCTTATGCATATCTCACTGACACTTTAATCCTACTGCCTATGCATACCGGGCCCTCTACCCGGTAGGGCCATATCACATCATCCCTGAGAGTCTTTCTATCTCTCTACATTATTGTTACTCTTACTAACTGGGGCTTAGCAATCGACTTGAGTTAGTCTTGATTTCAAGCTTCTGGTCCTAAAATTTGGGATATTACAAAGAAGCTTTTTGGAAGGAAAGCTAAGCCATAAATGAAATATAGAATTATAAAATATGCCTACAACTTTATTATGAAAGGTTACATTAAACCCATAATCTACAATACATTTAACATAAACAAAATTTTGTTAGATGTCAGGAGCTTGAAGCACTTCATGCAGGATCAAGGCCTTTCCACTACGTAAAGTTAATTTACAAGTTCTGAAACTTTTAACTTCAATCTTTGCATTGTTTCCTACATAAAACAACTTACATCTATCTAGCAATCGACAGAATTCTACATAGGATCCCAGATCCTTGGTCTCATCGTTTTTTGAACCTAAGTCCAAAATCCAAGAAGAACATACTTTCTCTATTAGAAAAACAGTGATAGGAAAGATGTGAATTCATATAATTCACTAGTACATTTTTACTCTCTTTTCGCTTGGTGCAATCTCGTACGAAATGACCCATCTTTTGGTACGTAAAACATTTGACCTTCTTTAAGTAATTTTTCTTATTCTTCACTCCCTTTTTTTCTTTCTTCTTGAATTCCTTTTTGCCCTTTATAAATTTGGTCCTGTCCTTCTTTCCATTCTTTTGGAATCTATTCCCCCTCTTGAAATCAGGCTTTGCATTAGAAGGACCTGCACCTTTAATATAGTAGGCATTACCGGACTTATATACCTGCAAGTGCTCTTCCTCAAGTTTCAAGTATTTAGCTACATCTTTAAAAAATTTTATGCTTTCATTATAGGTTAGATTAACCTTCATGTGCTATAAACTAGATGGCAATGATTTTATCATTTCCTAAACTTGTTCATTAGACATGGTATGCCTAGCTTCAGTTCTCTGATCATATGTCCATCTCTCTCAGATGTTGTTTCATGGAAGTATTTAGCCTAAGCTTATACATATCAAACTTAATTGTTAATCATCTAAGCTTAGAGGTGGATGTACCACCAAACATGTCTTTTAACGCTGTCTATATGGCTTGTGATATTCCATTTTTCTCATTTTCGCACATGTGGTTATCTGCCATTATGCTAAATAATGTAATTCTTGCAATGATATTTTTTTGTTTCCAAGCCTCATAGACCTCTTAGTCCCTCTTGTGTTGAGCCATATTCCCAGTAGCAGGTGAGCACAATTGTTGTTAGAGGCTCAATTGCCTCTTGTTCCTCTAAAATATATTACACCTTTTAGTACAAGATATCCCAATTGTTACCATTCAATTTGGCCAATTTATTTAACTCGGCGATGATATTTTTAATACATTGCCATTTTTTATTTTGTGACAAATCTATTCCATATTCAATATGTCTCTCCAAGGGAATTGAACTATTGAACATATCATCGACAATATATAGCACAACATAGTATACAATATTGTGTACTAATATTATTCCTAACCAGAAAATAATAATGCTACTAAATTTATGATCAAGAGCATACTTTTATCTCCCATCACATAAATATTAACAACATCACTAAATTCTGTCAAGAATTATATATAAGTACTTTTTACAACTCAAACTTTTAGAAGCATCAACTCCTAAAAGTTGTTACTTATAAAAAACATATAGCTTTACATAAAATAATCAGTTTAAACATGCTTCATTATAACATAAATAAGATAATATGCTATCTACAATATATGAAAACTTGCTTATAACACATTCAAATATAAAAGAAAATATTGAAGCCAATAAATAAATTTTAGAAGTTTTAAAATGGTTTAAAAAATTAATAAATGCACTTAAAACGTCATAACATTATATTAATTGGTGTCCAAAATATCCATATAGTATATTATATTAAAGTTCTAGAATTTGGGAATTTTTATGAATAAAATGTACTTCAATCGGATGTGGCACACGCTCCCACGTGCCCTAAGAAAACAAAAAATGGAAAAATAGGAAAAACCAAAAAACCAACTCTCGCAAGTGGCACGTGACCACCACGCGTCGTCTTCTAGCCCTCATTCGATGACACACATCAGACAGATAGAATTCACACCCTGTTCTCTGTCGGACTATAATCTCCACGTGTAAAATGGTGATACCAAGTGGTCTCATGCACCACGTGGCTTTTCTACCTCAAATTTTTTTAAATAATGAAAAATATGGTTTTGAGCCTCCAACTGTCAGACCTTATAGTAGGAAAAAAGTTTTTTTTTCCTTCAGCCTAGATGCATTTTGAGCTCAAAAAACTATTTTTTTTACTAAAATGATGTAGTTTTGATGAGAGGGGTCATTTTCAACTTTTCTCCTCCATCTTTCCTCCGTTTGACGTCAATTTCTCGTGTTATTAGTGTCGTTTTTCTTCATTTTTTTCAGCTCTATGCAATAAGACTAATTTTAAAACCTAAATCTCTATTTTTAAAACAACCCAATTTCATAAACAAAGCTCTCTTTTTTTTATTTTCATGAATAATGTTATCTCCATGTTTTAGGGATATAGTATATAATATCCAGATAAAAATCTTGACGTTCCAAGTCACATAAAACAACATAAAAACATACACCCATAAACCCATATATATATCCAAGGTAATAAGAGAACATCATTTCTGGAGAAGTGAAAAAAAACAGATAGATACATATAGGCAAGACATATCACAAACAGTTTATAGAAAAATGGCCTCAAGAAAAAGCATGGCTCTGATGCCATGTAAGAATTTTGGGTGTACATAAAGTGAGACTGCTAATTTCTAATACCCACACATAATCGAATCACAGTTGCGAAAGCAATTATGATGCACAGCAAATACACCATTGACAGGAAGAAGAAAAGAGAGAAATATAGTAGAGGGAATAAGGAATTAGTATGTCAGAATCTCTATATTCAAGTACGTCACAACTGAACCTCTTACGCCTATTTATAGTGTTCTATACATCCCTTCCTCTTTATTAACTTATCCTTTCATTAGAGAGACAACATATCGTTTCGATTGAGAGACATATTGTATCGGTGAAATAATACAATTCGTAGAGTCATATTCTATTACTCAAATAATATGACTCATAATAATTAGGAAATATCATATATATATACCCAAGCTTTTATATTATTTATACTCTGACCCCAATCTTATTGGGCTTGCGCCTAATCCACCAAGGGTAGACTAGGCTATTTTCTAACAAAATTTGAATTCAAGGGAAAGCCTTGTGGATTAACATCTGTATTGTACATGTAATGCTGCAAGTTAAAATTAAGGAATAGGAAATAGTTTATATAAATTCCACTTCTAAATCTCATACTTCTAACATGGAATCAAATTTTGTACTTTGCAAGTGTTAACATTCCACCATACTCTGAAATTTGTGTAATATATATATATAAGGAATTTGTTTGTAATGAATGATACAAAGAAAATGAATGAAAGCTTTTCCCCTTATTATTCTTATTACTTGGCTTGGATCTCTTCTTTATTTGATTCTTTAGTTATCTCTATTCTATGAGCAGAAGCACAACTGTACAATGTAACATATAAAAGAAATTGTTTTGCAGGGGAGATGGCATATTTTCCAAATAAACAAGAAAAGTGAATGAGATTTACATTTTTGTTTGAGAAATAATTGATACAAGGGGTTGGGATGGGGCAAAAGCCAAACAAAGGAAACTAAGCAATTAATGCAATTCTTTGTTTTAAGATCACATACATGCATGTTGCATGATGGACTGATGACAGATACTGACAATGTAACGACCCCACCGCCCGCAACCTGGCCTGACGGCAGTCCGGCCCACACTCCCCGCAACCTGGCCTGAGAGTGCGGCAAGCTTATGGAGTGCCCACCTCCATTATACCCCGAAGGGTGCCTCCCCAGGATCGAACTCGCGACGCTAGGCATAACACGCCCGAGCCAGCGAACCTGGTACCGTTGATCTAAGTTAGCTCAACGGTACCAGGTTCGCTGGCTCGGGCGTGTTATGCCTAGCGTCGCGAGTTCGATCCTGGGGAGGCACCCTTCGGGGTATAATGGAGGTGGGCACTCCATAAGCTTGCCGCACTCTCAGGCCAGGTTGCGGGGAGTGTGGGCCGGACTGCCGTCAGGTCAGGTTGCGAGCGGTGGGGCCGTTACATAAAAAGGCGCCTTTTTATGTAACCTAATGAGAGGATAAAAGTTTGAAGAAAATGAGAGGATAAAAGTTTGAAGAAAATGGTAAGTAAAGGGAAGAAGAGGCATACTAGTAATCTAAGAAACCCGAATGGAATTGTAGTTAGAGGAGAGAGAAACAGAGAGTTGTTCAGGATGAATTGTTCAAGCTTTTCTTGAAGGTAAGGATCTAAATTAAGTAAGGTCCATGTACAGCTTGTCCTCGGAAGCTCTGGTCGAGAGGGATGGTCACAGGCTTGAAGGGTCCGTCTAAAGTGGTGGGTATTTTAGCTCCAACAATTACTGAGCTTAGAGAAATCAAGAGAGACAAAGGTCACAGTAACGCAGGAGTGAGGCCGCTAAGGGTGGTCATGGCGAAGGAGCAAATTCGCCAAGGGAGGTCACAACAAAGGAGGGATGTTGTGGCAACAATGGTCAGAGGTCACAAGGTCAGAGAGTAAAGTGAGGTTCCATGGTAGAGAAGAGAGCATTCGATTAAATTTTAGGGATTCAGTTTTTTCTAGAGCGGTTGTTTGGAATTTGTGTTGTGCAAAGTTTATGGAATTTGTGCAAAATAAGTAACCTTTATGATTTTGATGATAGGGCTATGCGGACATTCCTACATGCTGCTTGTGGTAAGCATGTTCGTGAGTTAAAAGACCCTACAAAGATCATCCCAAAGGTTATAGTACATATTTGTTTGTTTTAAGGATGTATTCAATAAGCTATGCTTTTACACTTGTTTTAATGATGTCATGTTCTTTTTTAAAGCTTCAGGCAACCACCGGGATCAACTTATGTGGTTTGCATGTTTTAAGCAATGAACGAAAAACCGGACCGAACCGGCTGGTTCAACCGGAAAATCACTGAACCGGCCATGCGTTTGGTCTGATTCAGCGTCTGGATCGGTGAAAGAGTAAGTCAGACCAAACCATCCTGAACCGGTGAAAACCGGCGTTAACTCGGGAAACCATTAGGTTGGGCGGGTTACCGAGTTGTTCTTTTTTTACCCAGAATTCTCAGCCTAGAATTGCAAGCCTGAAGAGAGATGAAGATGACTAGAAAAAGAAGAAGAATACGATAGGAGAAGAAAAACAGAATAAAAGAAAAATAATAATTATGAAAACCTACCAATTTTGCAGATAGCATGTTGGTAAGAAAAATATTGCAGATAGCAAGAGAGAAAGAGGGTCGACTGGAGTGACTGGGAAAGGAGATGCAGGGAGAGAGAAAAGTTATGAATAGTGAAGAGAGATGTAGTTGGTGAGTGGAAAAGAAGAACTCGGACTCAAAAATAGTTTATTTCATATTCCAAGACACCATTTAATTTCAATACTCGCATATCAATGTATTGTGACAGGTTCAGAAGAAAGTGCAGTATGAAGGCTTATTTCTTACGTTAGCTCTTCTCACACGTCAACACACCTATTGGCTATTGCCATTTTTTATTATTATAAAAATCATTCAAAAGGATTTGTTATATCAAAAGTGCTGCCACATCAATATTTATTTATTATTGTAAGATAATTATTATAGATATGTGGATATCTTTTCTTTTTTCGAGAAATGATTATTTTATGGGAAAATTGTGCTTAAGTAATTTTTTTCTTTTTGGTTAAATTGTACTTAAAGATCCAAACAAGAGAAAATATAACTCAAAGTTGGTTTGAAATTTTCAATTTACAGTAAAATCTGAGGAATATTTGAGTAATATATTCCAATTATGACTTATGAATGATGGTTAATATTTTTTATTTTTTTATTGTCAATTAAATTATAATATTTTAATATGTCTGGTCTAACCTTCGGTTAGACCCCGGTTGAACCATTAACCTTTAAACTTGTGCTTCAATCGGTTCATTGGCCGGTCCGGTTTCTCATTCCTTGGTTTTAAGACACATTTACAATATTATCACCATAGGCATGACTGATTTTACTGAAGAGGTAAATGTATATTTCAAAAATTTTGTATTACTTTTATTATTTTTAAGTTAACAAGTTAATTTTTTGTCTGCCTTTAGTCTAACAGATGTTTGATCTTGCTGATCCCTTTCTTGAAGAAGATATTGATTTCATCCGCAAGTATTTTGCTGAATTCATCTATGAGCTTTTACAAGAATAGTAAGATTTTGAATCCAATGTTATGTTGTTCTCATACGTATTGCTTTTATTGTATGAATTATAAAGTGTTGCTGTAATTGTAATTACATGTTGTGAGCTAGATTACTGTGTTGCTATGTACAATTCCATTTCAATGCAATTACATGATGTGTGCAATTATAAAGTGTTGTGGTTTTCATATCTAACTGGGTTTATGTCTCTGTGTAGGACACTTTCTGGGATATAGGTGATATAGGTACAGGCATGGGATTTAAAGGATTGACCTCTGTACTTTTTCTTCCCTTTAGTTTTCGGTAAAACTGAGGAATTTTCTATACATACTGAGGAATTTTTCTTCCCTCTACTTTTCTTTAAAAGTTGTGGAATTGAAAGTACACAAAGTTGAGATTTTTCTATTGTCATTGTTAAGTTGTGGGTCATTGTTATCTCGGTAGATTCAAATTGTGTTTTAAAATGTTTGATGATAATGTGTTGATATCTTTGCTGAGAATTTGGGTAGGAAGAATGACGATAATTTTTTACAAATGAAATTGTTGCTTCTGATTGTATGTAATAATGTGTTGATTTTCAATGATTTTTATTATTGTTGCTTTTGTGAAATGTAGGGTATAGTAATGCTGCTGTCATTGCTTCTGATTGTGTGTGATAATGTGTTGTTACTTCTGTGGAATCTAGGATGTCATTGAAATAGCTTGCTAGGTAAAGCTAATTTGTGCGAGGAATAACTTAAAAAAAATAGAACCTTTTAGACCGGTTGTAGCTACAACCGGTCTAAAAAGTATGACTTTTTAGATCGGTTACTTAACCAGTCTAAAAAGTAACATACTTTTTAGATCGGATGTATCAAGACCTAATCCAGAACCAATCTAAAAAGTCATTTTTCCACTGGTGTTATCTCAGCAACCCTCACTTTGGGCTCATGTAACTCTTGAAAGCCTAACATCACTACCATAAAGCGTTGCTGGCCGAACAACAATATAATAAAATTTCCCTTTTACTTTATTAGGTACTTTTCGATCACTAATAACTCCAGTAGCCTTTCTTTATTTAAACCACCCAGCTTGAATTCTATGATTAACATCCCTATCAATTTCATCATCTTCTTGTAAAATTGATCCCAAATATCTACACTTTATCACTTTTTGGGATGACCTAATGATCTCTCATTTTCACCTCCAAATCACTTCTTGCTCTCCTCTTATCAAAAGTGCAATGCATAAATTCTGTCTTACTCCTATTAAATCAGAAACCTTTCAACTTTAAGGTCCTTTTCCATAACTCAAGTTTAGAATTAATTTCTTCTCTTGAATTAGCCACAAGAACAATACCATCAGCAAAAAGCATGCACTTAGGGGTCTTTTCGAGTATGTGCTTAATTAGAATGTCAAAAACCAAGTTAAACAAATAAGGGCTTAAGGCTGATCCCTAATGAAGTCTAATCTTTATAGGAAAGTTATTTGTCTCAATTCCAAACATTCTCATACCAGTTGTTACCCCCTCAAACATATCTTGTATGATCTTAATATATGCAACACACACAACCTTTTTTTTAAGGCTTTACAAAGTACATCTCTCAACACGTGGTCATAAGCATTCTCCAAGTCAATGAAAACTATATGCAAGTCCCTTCCTTTGCTCTAATTCTTCCTCATTACCCACCTCAATAAATAAATTGCTTATGTTGTGGATCTGCCTTGCATGAATCCAAATTGGTTCTTCGAAATGCAAGTCTTCAATCTCAATCTTTGTTCAATCACCTTTTCCTACAATTTCATTGTATGGCTCATAAGTTTTATCCCTCTATAGCTCGATCAATTTTAGATATCCCCTTTAATCTTGTAAATAGGGACTAAAGTGCTTTTCCTTCAATTATTTGGAATTTTCTTATATCGTAATATCTTGTTAAAAAGCTTAGTAAGCTAGAATACCCCTTTCTCACCTAAACACTTCCAAACTTTAATAGGAATACCGTCAAGACCAAAGGCTTTACCTTTTTCCATTTTATTAAGAGCTTCCTTAACCTTGCTGATGTGAATCCTGTGATAGAATACCAAATTTTGTTCACCTTTTCTAATTGACAAATCCTCTAATGCATATGTTAAACCTCTACCTTCATCATTCAATAACTTGTAGAAGTAGACCTCCCATCTATCCCTAATATCTCCATCAGAAACTAAGACTTTGCCTTCTGCATCCTTTATACACCTTACTTGATCTAAATCTCTCTTTTTTCTCTTCCTTTTCTTTGCAATCTTGTAAATCTTTCTTTCCCTAGACTTTGTCTCTAGCTCCTCATAAAACTCCTCAAGAGCTTTAGAGTGAGCTTCAGTCACTGCTTTCTTTTGTCACCATTTTAGCCACGCAATACCTTTCCCAATTACACAATTACATGGCTTTAAACAATCTCTCTTGTTCTTTAATTTCTCATGAAAATTTTCATCCCATTATCAAGTCTCCTTATCTCGATAGCCAGAACCTTTAGATTCTCCTAAAATACCTTTAGCAGCCTTATGAACCATTTGAGCCATTTCCTTGTAACTCCCAAGCTCCTTCCTCTAAGAGTTCTCTTGAAAAATCTCTCTTTTCTCCCCCTTTAATTGCCACCACCTAACCCTTGGGTTTAAAACTTGTCGACACTTTTGTTTTCTATATTTCATACGTATATCAAGGACCAAGACCCTATGTTGCATAGTCACACTATCCCTAAGAATCACTTTGCAATGACTATAAAGTATTTTGTCTTGGTTTCTTACCAAAAAGAAGTAAATTTGTGAACTAGAGGTACCACTCTTGTATGTAATGAGTTCTTCCTCCTGCTTCTTAGAACAAGTGTTGACAATCTTAAAATTGTATGCAAGAGAGAAATCAATTATAGATTGTCTTTTACTATTGAGCATCCTAAAGCGAAAGCCATCATGAGCCCTCGTATACTATCTTGCCTCCTTACCAACATGTCCTTTAAACCATATAAAGCTTTATTGAGTTTTAAAACATGGTCAGGTTTTGTTTCATCTTTAAAACCAAGAGGTTGTTCTACATAGACTTCCCCCATAATATAACCATTTAGAAAAGCACTCTTGACGTCCATTTGATAAAATTTGAAACCTTTAATGCATGCAAAGGGTAAGAGTACTTGTATGGCTTCCAATCTTGCCACTGGAGCATATGTTTCATCATAATCAATACCTTCTTCTTGATTATAGCCTTTGACAACTAATCTTGCCTTATTTCTCACAATGATTGCGGATTCATCAAGTTTATTTTTGAACACCTATTTGCTTCCTATGACTAGATGGTCTTTAGGTCGAGGTACCAAATCCTAAACTTGATTTCTTTCAAATTGGTTTAATTCTTCTTGCATTGGAATGACCCAATCATTGTTAGAAAGTGCTTCTTTATTACTAAAAGGTTCAATTTTAGAAATGAATGCAGAGAATGTAACTTCATTTCAAATTTTATTTCTAGTTTTGACACCTTCATGAACATCTCCAATCACTTGTTCGATTGGATGATCTTTTATGTCTCCATGCTCTTTGCTGAGCATGATCATCAAAATTTTCTCCATTTTCTGTTTGAAAATCATTTTGATTAGAAATGGTTAGATTTTTAGTTTTCTATATCAAATCCACTTCTTCTTCATCAAAACACTTTGTCTGAGAGTTTATTTCATCAAGCATAACATGAATGGTTTCTTCTACAATGCATGTTCTTTTATTAAAAACTCTATATGCTTTACTTATACTTGAATAACCTAGAAATAAACCTTCATCACACTTTGAATCAAATTTACCCAAATTTTCTTTACTGTTGTTGTGGAAGTAGCATTTACATCCGTTTCATGTATAGATGAATAAGGTTAGGCTTTCTCCCTTTGTAAAGCTCATATGGTATCTTTCCAAGTGACTTGCAAATATATGCTCGATTATAAATATAGCATGCAGTGCCCATTGCATTCGCTCAGAATACTTGTGAAACTTTTTTCTCATTGAGCATTTCCCTTTCTATCTTCATGAGAACTCTCCTATTTCTTTCCACAACTCCATTTTGTTGAGGCGTTCTCGGTCTAGGGAAATTATGGTCTATTCATTGATTGTTGCAGAACTATTCAAAGAGTTGATTATCAAACTCTCCTCCATGATCGGTCCTAATAGAAATAATAGAAATACCTTTCTCAGTTTTGACCTTATTGGCAAACGTAATAAATTTAACAAAAGTTTCATCTTTAGAGGCAAGAAATATAGTCTATGTAAATCTTGAAAAATCATCGACAATAACTAAAGTATATAAATTTCCTCCAAAACATTTTACTCTTGCTGGTGCTACTAAATCCATATGAAGTAATTGTAATGGTTTAGAAGTTGAAATCTCATTCTTTGTTTTGAAAGAAGATTTAGTTTGTTTTCCTTTTTTGGCAAGCATTACAAATCATGTTATCTTTGAATTTAAGTTTAGGAATACCAACAACTAAATCCTTTTTAATCAATTTGTCAAGTTGACTCATGTTGACATGAGCAAGATGCTAATTGTCAAACCCCTTAATATTTTGACATTTATCAGAGTATTCAGTGCAGTTCAATAGGCAAACAGAAGTAGTACATTATACTGATATAAAATTCGTGATTACATTACAAAAAATCCCTTACAGGGTTACAAAATAAATTCTAAATATAATGAACAACAGACAGATAACCAACAAAAAGTTTTCTGATCGGCACCAAACCCTCAGTTGCCGGCCACTGCAGTTTTTCCCTTTGAGCTATTTTTTCTAGGTGAATTAATATTAAATTATGGAAAGGATGAGATTCATACGAATCTTAGTAGTAACATGCTATCAATCATATAAAATATGAAAAGTAAACACGCGTAGTAGCATTTATCATAATGCAGCAATCAAAATGCCAAGCACATGTCTAACAATGTTTAGGATCAACGCAATGATTTTTCTCAGGATCAAAATGATTTTTTGATCCCTACTTGCAAGAAACAAATCATATTGTGATCACCCTACATACAACATATTATTATGATCACATCTACTTATATTGTAATCACCCTACACACAACATACTTTTGTGATTACACCCAATGGGTAACAATGCCACAATAGGCTCATAATACCACACATGCAACACATTATACAAAATATGGCAAATAATGCATATTAAAATTCATATAGAATATGAGAGATAGAGTTACCACCTAGACTCCTTTCCCAAAACCTAGCTACTACTGGTCCTTTAACTTTTCATCTAGCTCGAGCAATATCAAATCCTAAAACTCTCAAAGTAATTGCAGATGAGTTACTACTCATTCACATCTTATTTAAAATTCAAAAGTTGGTTATCTTTACTTAGGGTGAGAAATTACCAAAATGCCCCTAGTAAACTGGTCTAACTCCCTTTTTACCCGGTATTTTGTACTTTTACAAAAATTATGACTCGACCTACTCTTACATAATTTCGCATGTAGAATCTATTTTTGACATGGAAATATTCACACTCGAATGACCGGATTACCCTTGGAAGTCACAAGTTAGGGTTTTAGGTGCAAAATTGTCATTTTCAAAGGTTTTCCAGAAATTTTCAGCTTTTTCAATTAAATTTGAAAATTCATAACTAAATCTAAAAAAGTTTAAATTGAGTGTTTCTAATATTTATGTAAGGATATTTCAGTCTTATTTATAGTAAAAATATCACAAAGCACTAGATATATCTATAGAATTCCATAAAATTCGACTAAGCTAATCTGGCAAAGAATTTGTTCTAGGTTCATGGTAGAAATTTGAAAAATCATATCTTTCAATCCACTTATCCAAATGGCTTATAATACCTATTAAATTAAAGCCCATGATGTATAATTTCATATTGTAAAATTTCATAAATTTTTTATTTGGATAATACATTAAAAAAGACGCCACCACAAATCTGGTATAATTGGAAAAATGGAAGTTTTAGGTTTTAATCTTTAAAACACCTTTCTTTCCACTTGGAATCTCATGTTTAACTCCTTAAACACTATTTGAACATAATTAGTGTTAATTTGGGCAGCATCTCCCCTTAGGATTTGAACAACCAAAATTGCAAAATCTAACCAAATCAAGTCAACAAACAACAATAACACCAAGATCAAGCTTAAATCTTCAAGAAATCGCAAGTCCTTATGCTTACCTTTTCTCTTCTCTTCTTGGCTCTTAAAACTGCCACCCTTTTTCTCTTCTTCTTGACATTAAGTTTGATATAGGGATGATCCAAGGTAGCATGAAAGTTAGGGAGATGTTTCCATGAATTAGGAGACAAGAATAAGTAGAAATTTCAACCTACTTATTTTGAACTTGCTTCTTGTTCTTGTTTCTTCCTTCTTGTCCTTCTCTCCTTCCAAGCTCTTTCTCCCTCCTCCTCTCTTGAGTTTGGCCAACTTTATGGCATTTTAATAAGGTTGGAAGAGTTCTCTAGAGTCCTCTCATTCCTTCCTTCCTTATTATTATTTTATTTGAAATTTTGTCAAGTGATCTTAACTAATATTTTTTTCAAACTTCCTATCTTGCTTCCATGTGGCAACATCATATTTCCTCTTGATTTTGCTTCTCTTGACTGAATTTGTGCCTAAGAAAAGGGGAAATATTGGCTCTTCATTTTTATTAGCCAAATGACTATTTGACCCTTACATTTTCTTCCATTTTCACACTTGCTGGAAAATTTTGCAGAATTTTCATCAAATTTTACAAATTCATATCTAATTCTATAGATATCCAATTGGGGTGGTTCTAAAGCCTATGTGACCCTTGTTAGATCTATTTCCAAGGAAAAAAAATATCATTAAGCCAAATAGAAGCTCAACATTTCCAGAATTTCTATTTTTAGACGCTGCCATAGAAAATTGCTAGTTTTATTGGGCTAAATTCAAAAATACATATCTCCTTATGTACAGCTTCAAATAACATAAATAACCTACCAAATTAAATCTAGATGAGTATACTTTTATTTTGGAAAGTTTCAAAATTTTTGGACATCATTAGCCTATCTAAAAATGTCACACAACACGACTGTCTCATTAGAAAATGCACTGGCAGCAACACTAACTTGTGTACCAAGTAGCTATGTGCGTATGACCACTAATTGCCTTATTTTATCATTTAATATGCTCTTTAATTCACAATTTTATCCCCTTTAATAACACCAAGGTATAAGGGAATTTTGGTGAATGAAATTTTGGATGTTACAGTTCTCCCCCCGGGTCAACAAAATTTTGTCCTTAAAATTTCAGACATTATATAGATTCAACTACACATTACGGAGTTATTTCTCATTACTCATCTCGTCCTTTTCATATCTCAATCTATCTCTTCCAATGCAAGTTCTAGGAGTATGTAACACATTCCCTGGACTCTCTAGTCCAATATCATACTAGAGCTTTTGCCCTTTTGTAAATTTGCACACAAATTTTCATCGTAACTAGCGTTTGTTTCTTACAATTTGAGTGTTCCTTATTTTGCCGACCTAAGGACACATCGGTCAAATAGGTTTTATGGCCTTTAGGACTTCCATTCCAATATCTATACTAAATGCATATCAAGATTTTTAACTATCAATACAATCATACAACTATTCTGAAGACATCTCAAATTCCTACTTTTTCTATTTAGCCATTTATACATCTATATATTGTTTACAAAGTGTGCAAGGATAAATCATCTAGCAAAAATCTATCTATTAACATTTAGTAATCATAGAACACACTTCCTAGAAAATCATAAGGCATATTACCTATCTACCACTGAATACCCCTAAGGCTTTACCACTTGGGAAACTTTCTGTGCGGACTGTTCTTACGAGTCTTATTGCCTTAGAATTTATCGTTTCATCATCCTTTGGTGTCACAAATTTAAGTTACTACTTGTACTCTCTTGTATTGGGTCATTTCTGAAGTTTCATGCCCCAAGTTACTGCTTAAATAATTCTTAAAATTTGGGCTACACTATAGGTCTTACGACCTTGTCTTGCTTGTTTATAAGGTCTAATGGCCTATGGACATACTGGCCCAATAGGTTTCCTTGTCACTATATTTCTCAACTTGTATATGCTTATGAGTGTACTCATATATATAGAATCATTACATCAAATATGAAAGCAAAAATTTCTTAACTTTTGCTATTGCTATTCTTAGACCCTGCTCTGATAAACTAATATCGTTGTCATAGATTAAAATTTGATTAAACAGATTGAGTTCCTTGTGATTTTCAATCAGTTCTTTGCTTTTTCATCATTAGGGCTACAGCCTTCACTATCATACTGCTCAATGTATTCGCAATTACATCAGCTCTTTTTTGGATAGTATTCAACTTACAGGCTGGAATCTTTAACAACTCGATCTACTTATTGGTGCTGTCCCATGTTCAATTCTTTCTAATCATATAGTTATTTTCAATTTTTTATAGTTGCAGTACAACTCTACAATACCTTATAGAAATAATATCTCCAGATTTCCAACGTACACACACAATTGCTGCTATCTCAAGATTTATATGCAGGATACTTTAGTCTGTGAGGCTCTAGCTGCAAGAGGCTTATACCACCATGTTATCCTGTTGCATCACGACACATTCCAATTCATTAACATAGAACACATAGGTCAACTGCAATCAAGACCACACAGGTCAATTGTGAATTGAGACCACTCAGGTTAACAACATTTATATTGCCATCAATTCCTCCCTCAGCCTTGTGAAGCTCCTATCACAATTATTTTCTGACACAGAATGTTGAGTTATCATGTCAGCCTTATCAAAGGCAAAACAATATTGGAAAAAAGCTATATAACTCATTCATAATAATCATCAAGACCCAAAAAACTAAAATTTTCTGGCCTTTTCTGTTTCATAACTGCTTCCACTTTGTTGGTATCCAACAAAACCCCCCTTTGGTAAGACTATATGGCCTAGAAACTTAAATTTCTGAAAGCAAAACTCGTACTCAATTTGGCATAGAGTTGTTTATTTCTCAATATGCTCAGTACTACTTTCAACACTTTTTGTGTTTTACCTTGCTTACGAACACACAAGATATCATTGATTCTTAATCATTCATAAGACTAAATTGGTCAAATTTAATATCCATAGAACATACAGTCTATTGCAATATTTCTCAAGTCACACAATTTATTTTATTTCATCCTTCTGGCTATTCTAGAATACTGCCTATAACTTTCAGGCTTATGCCTTTCTAATTTTGGATTAGATTAAAATTTCCTTTTTCATTGTCACATGATTATGGATTAGATTAAATATCTTTGCTTCCACAATCTAGCGAAACATCATTTACCGTCAATCAATCAATACCAGGAATTGCTCCCATTTCATACAATTATAGGCTATTCGATCCATTATCGACTATTGTCCTTCGGCGTTTATCACATATTTCATTAACATTAGCTCTAATGGATATGATACCCTTAGGTATGGACATAACTATATCATGGAGTAACTAATGTATATTCAAGGGTAGTCATCTCACTTAATCATATGTAATAAAGGAATGACTAATACTTGAATCACACAGTTCTTGTATGGAACTTCTACCTAGTAAAACTCGCACTCTGGATCTATTCTAAAAAATTGTTGGCTTTCCCCTTGTGCCACTATAAAACTTTGTTATGAGTTCTCCACCATAACTTCTCTGTCCATCGTTGCTGTGGACAGTTGTTGGCTAAATGCCCCAGTTGTTGACAATTATAATTGATTAATAATCTAACTAGAACATTATAATGCCAGTAGGCTTTGCTCCCTTATTGCCAATTTTATTGCTTGTATACTCACTAAATAAGTTTACTTCTGATGACTCAGTATTACTTTATTGTTTTATCAAATTTAGTATATTGTTTAGAGACCAACTTCTTTTCTAGTTCTGGTCTCAATCCCTATATCATCATGTCTGCACTACACTCCTCATCACCAACAAGTGAATTGATTATTGATGCTAGAATGAGATGAGGTCTAAACATAAGCCTTGGCTACCCCTAATTCCTTGAGGTTTGCAGTCTCCTAGGTCCACCCTTATTTCTCCGCATCATTTTAATGTGTTACTCCTTATCCATTTGCATTATTCTTTAGTTTATGAATTACCAATAGTAGTTTAGTAGAATTCTAGAAATTTTCTCCATACGAGGCCACTACATCTTTACTATCTAAGGTCAAATATCCCTTGAAGGCAGGAGGTTGTTGCCGGCAAAATCGTGCCACTCATGTCTACAGTCTTTCATTCTCAACAGCTAGTCTAGGTAAAATCCTAGATGAAGGTGGTTGGTTAGAGTTCATGAGCTATCTGCGCTTATTACCCTATCTGCCAGGATTGTTTCCTCTTTCCATATCCTTATCTTATATTGTCGCACTCATCACAGCTTATCACTCATATCATATTTCCATTATATATTGTTCCATTAACCTGCCTATTATCTATTATATTTGGTCGAGTCTAGCTCCCTCACCTTACCTCGCATCTTTACCTATTTGTCTTACTATCTCTATGTCTTCCTATATTAAAATAAGGAAGAGGTAAATTCCACATATTCACAAGGGCATTTTTATCCTTTTACAAAAATTTAAATGCATAGATACTTTAATAATAACATATAGCAGACTTTTACAGTAGTTTGGGAATGAATTTAGGGTAATACATTGCCCATAGGTACTGTACAACATATTTTTACTCCTTTGTATCTTATAGCTTAACATTTTCAATAATTTCCCGGGGGGCCACCTATCGTTCCATTTCCTTGGACTGAGCATGCTTAACTTTCATGTACCGATACACAAATGCTGGTATCGACTCTAACTACTTTCGAGCATCAGTACAGGTACATATAGTCTAATACATACTCGGTCATATGTTTCACCAACTCCAAAAAGTTATCAGGTGATCCCCACTCTATAAGGTCATCCCTCATTCATGCTCAGAATGCAGTGTCAAAGAAGAAATACAGTATCGTATGGATCTGTTCTTCGTATGGGAACTCTATATTGTATAATCCCTACTCCTAGTACAATGTGTCGATATCATGCACATAATGTGTATACTGGGGGGTTAGAGTATCCTAAACATAGAGAGCCCACATAAACATAATCCTAATGTATCTTCTCAACTCTTGACCCGCTACAAGTCATGTCTCCTGCATATGGGTTCTACTCTAGAACTGGTAACTCTGTATGGATATGACTTTATTTCCACAGACAATGATTGCTTCACATCATCAATAAATGACTTTGGTTATTGGCCCTGATATTGGTTGGGGGCCCATATACTAACTCTTGCCACATCCACTTCCTTGGTCAAGCAAGAGGCCCAAATGAAGAGGGGGACTCACTTTTAAAAAGGTAAAGACACGTGTCACTGTTTGATCGAGTTACTAAACATGTAGCACAGTAAGATTTTAACACGTGGCGGACAAATTCCAAGACTTATTAAGAGCCTTATATGCTCAGCAAACCATATAAAAACTTATGGAAAAACCATAACAAATGTTGAGGAATTGAAAGAGGAAAGAGAAAACGTGAATAGTGAAAGTTCTTGAGCTATGAGGTCGATTTCACCTTCGATTCGACATTTCTAGCTCTCAAAGTCTTCTCTAATGTTGTTCCTCTTGGTGAGAGAAATATTTCTATAGTTTCAGATTTTTGATTAGAGGTGTTTCGTGCCATCTACTTAGGAGAGGTGATGTCCTAATCAAGAATCGATTATGGAATCGAGTAAAGGTAAGCCTAAGCTCTGATTTAAGCAGTATATCTTGAGTTTTGATCAGTTAAATTTAGATTTTTGCTTCTAATTGGTTTAGGATGAAAAACTATATGGGATAGCTGTGAGAAACCAGTCTCAGAAGCATTAGAACCAAAAATAAAATTTTAGCCCAAGAACACTTAAGTTTCAGCCAGACCTGGAATCTTAGGGAAAGAATATGAATTTGATTATTTTAAGGTTTCCAATGGATTCCTTAGGAAAAATTGTATGGGGATAAGGTGTGGTTGTGATTTTAGAAGGGTTGGATTGAAAACCCAAGAATTTAAGTTAAAGGAACAATGCTGAAAATTTTCATTTTCTGGAGGTGACGTGTTTTTGAGTGGTCAAATGTTATCCAATGACCATGAAAATTTTCAGAATGAAAGTAGAATTCTAAGCTTTAATTTGATATATAATATGTGATATTTGGGTTAGTATATTGGGAGATGTGAATTTTTTAAAGTTTAGGCATTGAATCTGGAATAAATCCTGGAATAGTTGTGTTAATTAAGGATTCTGGAATTCTGGAACTATAACTGGTGGTAGGTGATATTTTTCCCTTAAAGTAGACTTAAAGAGATTCACATAGGACTTTAAACCACCCTAATTAGAGTTATATAAAATTAATTATGATTTTTCAAACTTTAGTCAAAATGCTAGCAGCTTTTGGCTACCATGCGAATTTAAGAAAGAAAAGGCCAAATGTTATTAGTATGATATGGTTTTTTATCTAATGTTAGAAGCTTTAAGGCTAATGTAGCCAATTGGACATTCATTTTTTCATGACTCTAATGATATGGTTGTTTATCTAGGGCTATAAGGTGACAAAGAAAAAGAAGCTTCAATATTTGGAAGAAAAGGTACAGAAGGAGGACTCAAAGACAATAGGTAGTAAACTTACTTGTATGTATGTGATGTTTATGATGTGTATTGATTTTTTGTATTTGTTTGCTTGATTATGTGAAGCATGTATGAGTGAATGAAGTTATGTTTCAGGTTTTACTATGGCCATAAGTATGTTGCACAAAACATGGAGCATGCATAATATCATTATGTGAACATGAGCCTATGTAAGGCAAGCATATCATGCATTAGCATTCATCTTACATGCATTGTTTGTATGTTTACTACTGAGATTCCTCAAATCTCACCCTCCCCAACCAACCATTTAGACAGGTGAGCACCGAAGGTGTGCTGAGAATAAAGAAGAGGAATGCACACAAAGGGATGTGGTTGATTATTTGAAGACCTTTTTTGTTATTTCAAGGTCTGTAAATATTATATACACCTCTATGGGGAAACTTCTGTATTATAATCAAGCAATATTGTATCAATATTATCAATATATTTATGCTATTCCTGAGTGCCCACTGAACAGCGCATTGCTACTTGGTTAATGTCAATAATAAAAGGTACGTAAGGCGTGGTGTTTCATTTGTTGGTATCAGAGTAGTGGTTCTGGCCACAGTGCACGCAATTCTGGCAACAGGATAATATACTGATATGCTTGATTATATAGTGGTAAAAACTGTAAAGTGAATTACTTTGGCTAGTTCACAGGCAAGCCCTGAAATGAGTGGACATGCCCTAGAGAGGCAGTTAATACCTAGAGTGTACTCAGAGGTGATAGTAGTACCCAGTTGGTGGTACTAGTGGTATCGGTGCACATGGAGATGATACCAGTACCCGTACCCTTGGTATTAGTATGGTATAAGTGGTATTAGGGTAGTATTAGTGGTATCAATGCACGTAAAGCCAATACCAATACATAGTTGATGGTATTGGTGGTACCAGTAGACAGTAATGATACCAATACTGGTGATCCCCTGGGAAGTTGTTGAAAATGTTAAAAGAGTAGAAACATGTTGTATAATCACCTATAAGCAATATAATACCTAAAAGTCATTCACAAACTGCTGTAAAGGTCTGCTATAGGCTATTATTAAAGTATCTCTGTGTTCAAATTTTGTGAAAGGAAAAAATTGCCCATGTGAATATGTGAAATTTACTTCTTCCTTAGTTTAATATAGGGAGACATATAGACAGTAAGACAATGAGGTAAAGATATAGGGTAAAGTCGGGAAGCTAGACTTTAACTAATGGAACAGATACTGGGTATGCTGGTAAAGCAATATATTATCATATATGATTTGAGTAACAAATTATTTAGGGTACAGTAAAATAAGATAAAGATAGGGAAAGTGGAAGCAACCTTAGTAGATAAAAGTGCATATAGCTTGGGAACTCGGACCAGCCGCCTTCGTCTGGGCTTATGCCTAGACCTCATTTGTATTATTTAGATGATAATACCTCATTTGTGGGCCAAAACTAGATAAGATGGCTACCCTGAGTATATATTAGTTACTCCATGATATGGTTATTGGAAATTGTGCCTTAGAGGCAACATTGTTATTTAATGAATTTCTCCATGTAGTGATCACATTATTTACATGTTCACTGTGATAACAATATACTTGGATAAATCATAATGATTATACTAAATGTCCCTGGTCGGTTATCTATGCGGGAGAAAACATGAAATAAAACTAGTATGACTTTGATAAGGCATGGGGATACAAGTAAAAGTCATAAGCACTTGTAGGAGTACAAGGTGTTGGACCGACCCGCTATGACAAAGCTGCATGGATCAAGTCATAAGCTTATCTCATGTATAACCACATCACTATACCCTTTGACCTGAGATCATCATGGATTCCTACATGAGAGTCGTTAAACTTTGACCTAGTCAAAATTCACCTTTGACCGGGTGATGATAAAGGCTACAATCCGGCTTGGTAGTTTTAATGCAGATAAATATGAATGGTCAAGATGAAATTTGTCCCTCACATTAATAGAGCGATATTATTGGGCCCCTCGATGAGTGAGTCTGATAATTGTATGGCCATACTACGATGGAAAGGAGTTTCTATTTCTATAGTCAGACTAGTCAGGGATCAAGAAAGTAATGGTCAGGAGTAGGAGGATGACATTCTCCATGTCTCATCTTTAACTGAAATATCGTGTGACAAAAGGGATGTGACATAGTTGTATGACAGGTTGCATCATGTTAACGATCCTTATATGAATTGGGTAGTCACAATTTCTTGCTAGAGGCCACTTGCGACTTGTGGGCTAGTATAGTTATTGGCCCACTGCCAACTTCGTATATGGCTTACAGGGTCGCACACAAGAATAGCCCAACAAAAGCTATAATGTCCAGATTCATTGAATCTAAGATGCATCTAAGATTCAATGAATGCAATGTTTAATCTAGGGTGGACGATATAAACATGTTGTGTGAATATTTATTTGATAAATATTTATATGTGTGTGTATATATTAACATTGGAAAAGAAAATTAATAATATTATATATATACATATATGTATTTTTGAAATACATACATATATTTATATATAATATATATTATTTGATGATATATATTATATATGATAATATTATTGCATTGTGTATATATATAGATGTTATATGATAATATCTCAGATTTAATTTATAAAGATAAATTAAATATAATTCCATTGGCTCATTATTTTGATTAAATAAATAGGTTAAATTAAAATTGTTGGACAAATTTAATTAAATCAAATTTATTTAATTAATTTATCAAAAAAATTAAGTGTTAATTCATATGATAAGGATTTTCAAAATTAATTAAGATTAATTTTAAAAATCCAATATCCATAATAAAATAGATGACCTGACTAGTTATAAAAGGTAAGATCTAGGGCTTTCTATGTATGATGAAAAAATAGAGAGCTGCAAGAAAACCCTAAAGAGGCATTGGAGGCGCTAGCACGCTGCCGTTGTTGGGTCCTGTTCGTATGGATACCAGTAAAGGGAGCTGATCGGAATAGTTGGCTCCTCAAGATCGAAAAAGGAAAAACTTAAAAGAAGAATTAGCTAACTTGTTGATGCCGGGGATGGTTAATCTAGTACTCGTGGATTTTGATGCTCTTTTAAGAAGAATTAGCCAACATGTTGATGCTAGGGAATTTATTTCAGGAGCAACCAAGCATGGAGATTTGAGAGTTGGCAATGTGTTGATGATTGTGGGCATTCAAACTAACATGAATAAGGTACGAATCTTACTAACTCGATTTAAATTCCATTTATTGATCTGCAATTGTGATTGGTAAGCTTTTGCAATTTTAAAATTTTTAATTCTTCTGTTGTGTGCCTACCAATCCCAACAGTGGCATTAGAGCCAAGTAAATTGTTCATTTAAATTGAGTTTGAGTGATTATTGTGTGCTTATATATGTGATATATAAGTTGAACATGATTTTAGAAGGGTTGGATTGAAAACCCAAAGATTGAAGTTAAAGTAGTAGTGCTGTCTGATTTCATTTTTTGGAGACAGTATGATTGTGACAAATATTTCATTATTCAAATCTTGTCCAATAATCTGGAAACTTTCTAGAATTAAAGTAGACATCTTAATCTTTAATGTGATATATAATATGTGTGATTTGGATCAGTACATTAAGAGATATGAATTTTTGAATTTAAGCTTCAAATCTGGAACGTTTTCTATGGCAGCATGGATTAATTGGAGTTTTGAAAATAGTGGGCATATAATTTTCTAAACATTATATTTTTCATCACAAATAGACTTAATGAGGGTCATATAGAGCTTTGAACCATTACAATTGGAGTTTTCTAGATTTAATTATGACTTTTCAAATTAAGGTGAAAAATCTGGCAATTTAGCAGGACCGCCATAGCTAACTATTCGTAGCTTGATATAACCTAATCACGACATTTATTGCTTTTCATATTATATGAACTATTGCTTGTTGTGGTTTATTTCTCAAAATTGTTTCGGTATGGTGAACAACATAGCTCTAGTATTTACAAAGGTTGTAATATTTAATATGGCTTGCGTGCCATGCCTTCCTCTAAATATTCTTGATTTACACACTAGTACAGAAAAGACTTTTTACATGTGACGGAAAGGACTTTTTACACTTGACATAAAACAGGTGTAGAAACAACAGGTGTAGAAAGTCTAGACTTTCCACACGTGTTCTAAAACACGTGTAGAAAGTCCTACTTTCTACACCTGACGTGAGAAGTCAGGTGTAGAAAGTCTCACTTTCTACACCTGACTTTTCATGTCAGGTGTAGAAAGTGTAGAAAGTCTTACTTTCTACACTTGTTGTCTCATAACACGTGTAGAAAGTCTCACTTTCTACACTTCTCTTTAGTGTCAAGTGTAGAAACTCATTTTTTGAAAAAAAAAATGTGTTTGTTTATTATACTACAGACCTGTTTACATAATAATAAACAACCAAACACCTGACAAATAAAAATAATTACAACAAAACTAATATGAAATATCAAATTTATTGTAAATTCAAATCCAAAATATTAACAAAGTTATATCAATGCAGATAAACAAACTTGGTCTCACTTGTATAAATTTATAATTGTTAGTTCCTACAAGCAATATCTAATGGAATTTCAAAGTTTTTCCTAAATCCGAATGATTACTTCACAAATCCAGAAGAGTAAAAATACATAAAAACAAAATAGGAAGAGCAAAAGTTTAATTGGGAAAATCCACGGTGCAAAGAAGTGATCAGATGCAAAATGTCCAGGCTGTGGTTCAAGAAATGCAAGATTTAGAACATATGTTTGTTTAGAGGAAAAAGAACCAGCCAGCACAGACATCCAGTCTAAGTTTAAATTTGCAAGAATAGCAAGCACCCAATCTCCAATCAAATTACTTACACTAGAGAAAAACTCTATTTGAGAACCAAAAGTTCTTTATTTTTGAGAAAATCATATTGAAAAATACTGCAAAAGCTTCTTGCAAAAACTTTTAAGCATTTGAGTAAGTTTCAAGGGAAAATAAAACTTCCTATGCCTAGCAATTTTTCAAACAATTGCAAGCAATGCTTGACAAAATTAGAATTATCCAGCAGCAAAATGATAGCTTATGACAACAAAGTGGAGCTTGAACAACAAATTTACACTTTCAAATGCTCAATGACAACAATTTTTAATTAGGAGCAAATTGCAAATTACACCAGTGACAACACATAGCAATTCCTCGACACACCAAAGGTCAAGTTATAGCTAGCATGTTTCCAAGCTTTGAACAATTCACAATATATAATGTTACTTAAGTATCATTAAAATTACAACAAACTCAAATCTATAGCAATAATCAATTCTCAGCCATCTTAGACACAACAACAGGCTCTAAAGACGACCACAAAACCCAACAATGATAACAAGTTATGTTCAAACAACTTATATCAAATTTAACAATAGCAGAATCATGGCAAACCTCCAAAACCTACTTAACAATAATTCATATTAAAGCAGAAGAGTAGTTCAATAATCCACAATTCAATTTTCCATAGCAACCAGCAGAGATTATGCAATTAATGAATCTAGACCAAAATCCAATGCGAAGTTTCAGAAGTTCCTCAACTCAATGCACCAAATAACTCTTGGTTCTAAGTTGAAGAGTTTAAAAAAACAAGCATTGTTGAGTAGGTTTAAACTCAATGCACTTATGTAAATGACAGAAAAATGGAACTTCACTTGTAATTCACATCCAGAAACTGATTTTAGCACAAGCCCAATAGTTAATGACTCAACAAAATTATTACTTTTTGATTCCCCAGTTGTCGATCCTTTTGGTTTAACAACACATTTAAAATTGCAGCAAGCATAAGGTAATAAATTATATTTTCATTCTCTGACCAACAAACTTAGTTTTTTAGCTTTGAAATTCATGTCACAACAAAGTATAAAATACAAGCAACAATGTGCAAGCAATCTCATATTTCTAGAGACAAAATACCCCAATCAAGCACAATGCAATAACACAATTATAGCAGTCGCAAGCACAGAGCAAGCACCAATTCAGTAAACTAAGTTGCAGCAAAAGCATAAGTGTTCACCAACAAGCTCCAAGGGGTAGGTGAAAAGAATATATGTAGAAAAGTTTAGAATGACACTAGCAAAAACAATTCATGTGAACTAATCCTTGCTTCACAGAATGATTCCTAAGAAAAACATCAATGAAGCATAAAATCACCAACAAAACATAATGATCTCCAAGACAGACAACAATGGAGATGGTTAATGGCAACAGTTCTGTTCAATGTAATGGAAATAAGTGTGGGGAAGTGGTAGTGCTCAAAATTGCAGAGTTAAGCAGCCCCAATTCAAGCTTGCAATACACAGTCAAAAGCCCAAGAGATATTATAACTCAATCTAAGCATTCTCAAGGATAGGGAAGATTTTCAAAATTTTGTTTCCTAAGGAATTTAACAGCAACTAGTAATCAAACTCTCTAATTCCATATCACAACAATTTAACTACAACAAATGAAATTTTTAGTTTCAAACTCCTTTACACATTCAAAATTTAGATAACAACCAATTACATAAACGAATTTCCATGCCAACAGGGATAAATCATGTAGAACTCAATGATTACAAAATGTTCAGATTTGCAATCATACAATCTTGAATTCAGCACATTAGCACAAAGGCATCTCACAATTTCAGCTAAAAAAATGGTCAAATGGTTCCACATATTGATTCTGTAAAACAAGATAAAAAATATTCTGGATTTCCTTTAGCCACCAATAGATGGAAAACTCTTCAATAGTCAGTAGTAATTGGAGGCAGTATCCAAGATATGACAACAATGAATACTTACAAAAAGACAAAAATACAAGCTTCCAAGTCAAGCTAATACATATCTACATCTTCCCCTTTGTCTCCCCCAGTGCCGATGACTCTGTCTCCTCCAATCTATCCGAACACGTTTCCTGGTCCGTTACTGTCGCGCTGATCCACGTCTGTATGTCGTTGATCTTCACATCCGTCAACGCCTTGTCCTCGGAGCCACGTCCATCACTGATAGCGAGTAGTTGAGTCGACTCAATGTATCATTAATCTGATCCTTACAGTCGGGGAGAGCGGGCGAATTGGAGGTCGAAACCAAGGTTTTGAGGGAGGACGATAGCTTAGAGAGTTCATTGTGGGAAACACGAAGAGAGAGCTTGAGAATGGATTCGGGGTCGTTTTGAGTGGGGGATGAAATTGGGAGCAGAACATATTATCTTACCCAGAAGCGAAAGTTCCAGTACCAAAGTGAAGGAACAAGGGAAGCGCAGCTCTAAACACTTCAGTAGTCTTATCAGGTCTCACGGTAAAGCGTTGAGGCTCAGGAGGCTTGAAATCGGTTGGAGGAGCAAATGTGGAGGATGAGGCCGGAGAACTTGAAATAAAAGGGGGAAGGGTAGGGATCTGGAAAGTGGGGGAGGGGGCCGAGATTTGGGAAGAGAAAGCCAAGGGAAGGGAAGGAGGAGGGTTAAGCAGAGAATCGAGGAAGAGCAAGGGAAGGAAGAGGGTGAGGCAGGGAATCGAGGAAATCATGTGGTTAATGACTTTTTACACCGGTTGGGCTCCCAACCGGTGTAGAAAGCTAAACCCTAATGTTTCTACACTGGTTAGGAGCTCAACCGGTGTAGAAATACTACTTTCTACACGTGTTGGGATCCCAACCGGTGTAAAAAGTAATTATTTATTTTTAAAAAATTTAAAAAATAAAATTATGATACTTTCTACACCGGTTGGGAGCCCAACCGGTGTAGAAATATTACTTTTCTACATGGGTTGGTTTCTCAACCCGTGTGGAAAATAATCATTTATTTTTTAAAAAAATTAAAAATTTATTAAAATATAATTAAAGGTATTAATCATGCTTGATTACAAAAAACATCTAAAAAATATGAACTTATTAAAGAAAAAATATTTTAAATTTACTTTCTACACGTGTTATCTTTTCAACACGTGTAGAAAGTTCCTACATCTTCATATATTTACGAAAATGCCACCGGTCACACTTTCTACACGTGTTCTCTTTTGACAGGTGTAAAAAATAGGTGTTAAATCTATATTTTGCACTAGTGACATTTCTCTTCTCATCTAACTCCCCTCTTATGTTTAAATGAGGTTTCTCTTAATGTATTTTTTTTCTTATTTAGAGAAGTCCTCTCATTGTCTTGGGAGGATTTAAGGTTAGGTGAGCCATGTTGTGTCATATTTAAATTATGCTTTTGATTAGATCATAGCATGCACACTTTTACGTTTATATGTACTTATTTGTATGAGATACAACCATAATTGCATTCATATAAACAAAAATAATTCATTAAGCCCTCTTAATAAAATCTTAAGTCATAATGCCGTCAATTAATGAATACTTGTCAAAACCTAAATCGCTCGATTGTAGGTTCCACCAAAGTGGATGCTTTTGAGTTATCTTGGTAGACAAGCGTGAGTAATAGTGCTACTCACAAAAATTCATTATTGTTTTGATTTAATTGGGATTAGCAAAATGGTTTTGGATCTCAAGGCATTAGATGGGATTAAACATGCTAGATCATATGATGATCAAATCCTATAAAGATCTAAGAGTTACATGTGATGTAATTGGTAAAGAGGTTACCTATCTAAATAACTTGAATTTAAGCATCTTGCCAAAGCAGACTTAAATTTAAGCGAAATATGAATCTTAGCCCACTAATTATTACATTGAGGGTTGTTAATTTAGTAGGAGATTACTAAATAACTTTGCATATTTTAATTGTAGAATTATGTCAGCTAGTAATACTACTATACTATTATTGCGATCAGTCCTTGATAAGGACAAACTAATTGGGACAAACTTTCTTGACTGGTTCAAGAACTTGATAATTGTTCTCAAGCAGGAAAGAAAGGCATATGTCCTAGATCAACCCAATCCTGAGGAGCCTGTAGCTAATGCTCGAAGAGCTCAAAAAGATGCTTACTTGAAGCATAAGGATGACTCTATAGATGTAGGTTGCCTGATGCTTGCCACTATGGTTCCAGAGCTCCAAAGAGATCTGGAACATATGGAGGCTTTATGAGATGATTGTGCATCTCAAAGAAATGTTACAGCAACAGGCAAAGCAAAAGGGATATGACACCATAAAGGCCTTACATTCCAACAAGATGTTTAAAGGTGCATCAATTAGTACTCATGTGTTAAAGATGAAAGGCTATATTAATCACCTTGAGAGGTTTTTCCTATGATCTAGGAGTTAGCTACTGATTTGATCTTGAACTCACTCCCAGAAAGTTATGACCAGTTTGTTATGAACTACAACATGAACAAACATGGAGAAATCAATTTATGAACTGCATAGGATGCTTAAAACTGTTAAACATAACATTAAGAAAAGGCTCAGCACTATTTTGATGGTTTAGAAAGGAAAGGGTATGAAAAGGAAAGGCAAGGGCAAGGAAAAGGGAAAAGGCTCACTTGGTAAGACCAAAGAGTTAAACAAGCCCGAAACTAATCCTATAGCCAACAAGGCAAAGCTCCAAAGGAAGGATCATACTTCTTCTACAATGAACCCATTCATTGGAAGACGAATTGCAAACTATACCTCGAAGATCTGAAAAAAAGACCAAAAGGGATCAAGTGAATCCAACCTACCTATGGCATTGTCGTCTAGGCCATATAAATAAGTAATGCATTTCTAAACTCTATCAAGATGGATTTCTTACTCATTTGATTTTGAATCATATTATACATGTGAATCTTACTTATTAGGAAAGATGACAAAGGCCCCTTTTACTGGGCATAGTAAGAGGGCCACTGATTTATTGAGCCTCATATATACAAATGTATGTAGACTAATGAATACAGCTGTTAAAGGAGGTTATATGTACTTTATATATTTATGGATGACTTTAGTAGATATAGATATATCTATCTAATAAAACATAAATTTGAATCTTTCAAAATGTTTAAAATATTCTAAAATGAAGTACAAAACCAACTTGGCAAAACAATTGAAGCACTTTGATCTGATCGATGTGGTGAATATTTGAGCCAAGAGTTCAGTGACCATCTTAGAGTTATGGGATAATATTACAAATAACTCCTCCAATAACACCACAATGGAATGGAATTTTTGAGCGGAGGAATCGAACATTATTAGATACAGTTTGATCTATAATAAGACAAACATATCTTCCACCGTCCATTTGGGGCCATGCTTAGAGATAGTTGCATTCACACTAAATCGTGTTCCATCTAAGGCAGTTGAAAAGACACCATATAAGATATGGACTGGGAAGAAGCCTAGTTTATCTTTCCTTAAAATTTGGGGATGTGAGGTTTATGTTAAACAACAACAAGCCTCTGAGAAATTATCTCACAAATCCTCAAAGTTCCTTTTTGTGGGGTATCCTAAGGAAACTAAGGGATACTATGTCTATAATCCCACCAATAACAAAGTGTTTGTTATCCAAAATGGTATCTTTCTAGAAAGGGAGTTTATCTATAAAAAAAACCAGTGGGAGCAAGGTACATCTCGAAGAAGTTCGAGAGTCACAAGATAGCATAGAACCACAAATGGAAAACAGAGAAGACTTACAATAAGTTTTTGAGCCTCCTCAAGTAACATAAGGCCCATAAAGGTCTGGGAGGACATAACATCAACCTCAGAGATATGGATTTCTGATTACTGGAAGTCATAATGTGTTCCTCATTGAGTAGAATAAGCCAACCACCTATCGACAAGCCATATTGGGACCAAACTTTAAGAAATGGCTAAATGCCATAAAGTGTGAAATAAAATCCATGTAAGACAATCAAGTATAGACTTTAGTCGATCCACCTGAAGGTGTTAAAACCATTAGGTGCAAGTGGATTTTCAAAGAAAAACTGACATGAATGGCAAAGTAAATTTCTTCAAGGCACAACTCATTCCTAAAGATTCACTCAAACTCATGGTATAGACTATGATGAAACCTTTTCCCCAGTTACAATGGCTAAATCAATCAGAATCCTTCTTGCTATTACAACATAGACTATGAAATATAGCAGATGGATGTCAAAACAACCTTCCTTAATGGAAAGCTCCTTGAGGATGTGTACATAACACAACCTGAAGGTTTTTGTGCATCCATAGGACTCTAGTAAGGTTTGCAAGCTTCAAAGATCCATTTATCGATTAAAGCAAGCATCTCGAAGTTAGAATCATCATTTTGATGAAGTAGTCAAAGAGTTTGGATTCATTCAAAACATTGATGAACCTTGTGTTAACAAGAAGGTTAGTGGGAGCACAGTTGTATTTCTAGTACTTTATGTAGATGACATCCTGCTTATTGGGAATGACATTCTTACCTTACAGAGTATCAAGTCTTGGTTAGAAAAGTCTTTCTCGATGAAAGACTTAGGTTAAGCCACTTACATCCTAGGGATTAGGATCTATAGAGATAGATCTAAGAGGCTAATAGGCCTCAGTCAGAGCATATATATTGACAAGAAACTGCAAAGGTTAAGTATGTAGGATTCAAAAAAGGGTTACATGCCTATGTTTCATGGCATCCATCTTAGCAAGGATTTGTGTCCTAGTAGACCTGATCAGTCAGATCATATGAGCAAGGTTCCATATGCCTCGACCATTGGATCCATCATGTATACCATGTTATGTACTCGACCGGATGTCTCATTTGCCTTAATTATGACTTACAAATATGAACAAGATCCCAGTGAGGGTCGTTGGACTGCTATCAAGAATATCCTAAAGTACCTAAGAATGATTAAGGACTTATCTTCGTATATGGTAGATTGGATGATGAGCTCTCTGTAAATGGTTACACATATGCAAGTTTCCAAACTGACCAAGATGATCTTAGATCGTAATCTGGATATATATATATATATATTCCTTTCGAATAGTCATGCGGTAAGCTGGAAGAGCTCAAAGCAGAGTGCTGTAGCATATTCTACAATAAAAGCTGAGTATATAGCAGCATCAGATGCAGCTAAGGAATCCTTTTGGATCAAAATTTCATTATGAACTAGGGGTGGTGCCTACTATCTCAAATATAATAGATTTGTTCTGTGACAATAGTAGAGCTACTGCACAGACCAAGGAGCTTAGGTGATATACACACACACACACACACAGGAGAATACAATATTGCTGATCCTCTTACTAAGCTGCTTGCACAGGCAAAGCATGAGTGTCATGTTAGGATAATGTAAATTAAGTAACTAATGATTGTAACTAGTGCAAGTGAGAGGATGTTGGAAATTGTGCCCTAGGGGCCAATCATTGTACTTTGAATATTGTTATTTAATGAATTTCACCATATAGTGATCACATTATTCGCATGTTCATTGTAATAACTGTATCCTTGGATAAATCATAATGATTGTCCTAAATGTCCCTGGTTGGTCATCTATACGGGAGCAAACATGAAATAAGACTAGTAAGACTTTGATAAGGCATGGGGATACAAGTAAAAGTTATAGGCACTTGTAGCAGTACAAGGTATTAGACTGACCCGCTATGAGAAAGCTGCATGAATCAAGTCATAAGCTTATCTCATGTATAACCACATCACTATACCCTTTGACCTGAGATCATCATGGATTCCTATATGAGAGTTGCTAAACTTTGACCTAGTCAAAATTTGCCTTTGATCGGGTGATGATAAAGGTTATAATCGGGCTTGGTAGTTTTCATGCAGATGAATGTGAATGGTCAAGATGGAATTTGACCCTCACATTAGTAGAGAGATATTACTAGGCCCCTTGATGAGTGAGTCTGAGAAATGTATGGCCATACTACGATGAAAAAGAGTTTCCATTTCTATAGTCAGATTAATCAGGATCGAGAAAGTAATGGTTAGGAATAGGAGGATGACATTCTCCATGCCCCATCCTTAACCAAAATATCATGTGACAAAAGGGACGTGACATGGTTGTATAACAAGTTGCATCGTGTTAACGATCCTCATATAACTTGGGTAGTCGCAATGTCTTGCTGGAGGCCGTTTGCGACTTATGGGCTACTACAGTTATTGGCCCACTGCCAACTTTGCATGGGCCTACAGGGTCGCAAACAAGAATAGCCCAACAAAAGTTATAATGTCCAGATTCATTGAATCTAAGATGCATCTAAGATTTAATGAATGCAATGTTTAATATAGGGTGGACGATATAAACATGTTGTGTGAATATTTATTTGATAAATATTTATATGTGTGTATATATATTTACATTGGAAAAGAAAATTAATAATATTATATATATACATATATGTATTTTTAAAATACATACATATATTTATATATAATATATATTATTTGATTATATATATTATATATGATAATATTATTACATTGTGTATATATATAGATATTATATGATAATATCTCAGATTTAATTTATAAAGATAAATTAAATCTAATTCCATTGGCTCATTATTATGATTAAATAAATAGGTTCATTAAAATTGTTGGACGGATTTAATTAAATCATATTTATTTAATTAGTTTATCAAAACAATTAAGTGTTAATTGATATGATAAGGATTTTTGAAATTAATTATGATTAATTTTCAAAATCCAATATGCATCATAAAATAGATGAACCTAACTAGTTATAAAAGGTAAGAGCTAGGGTTTTCTATGTATAATGAAAAGATAGAGTCGCAAGAAAATTCTAGAGGGGTATTGTAGGCGCTAGCATGCTACCGGTGTTAGGTCCTATTCGTGTGGATACCTGTAGAGGGAGTTGATCTGAGTAGTTGAATCCTCAAGATCGTAAAAGGCTAAACTCAAAAGAAGAATTAGCCAACTTGTTATGCCGGGGAATTTATTTCAAGAGCAACCAAGCATGGAGATTTGAGAGTTGGCAATGTGTTGATGACTGTGGGCATTCAAATAAACATAAACAAGGTACAACTCTTGCTAACTCAATTTATATGTCGTTGATAGATCTGCAATTGGGATTGGTAAACTTTTGCAATTTTTAAATTTTTTATTTTTCCGCTGTGTGCCTACCAATCCCAGCAATGGTTGTGTCCATACTATGGCGTGTCAAATCCATTAGAGCTAATGTTTACGAAATATGTCATAAACGTCAAAAGACATGGCTGGCAATGGTCATGATTAGCTTATATGAATTGGGAATAATTTTCGGTAATGATTGAGCGACAACAAATGATGTTTTTCTTGACTGTGGAAGCAAAGATATTTAATCTACGATTATATGTCAATTTAAAAGGCAAACTTCCAGCAGTCAAAGCTGAAGGATGTCTGTATGAGGAAGATCTAAGGTACATGATATTTAGTCCAAGCATATAAAGGTTAGGATATCACTCAAAAATATTATGACAATAAGCAGATTCCAGTAATATCCCAAAGGAATATCCACAAGATACCTCTGGAAAGGAAAGTAGAATTTATAACTGAGATTAAACTTAGAGTATGAACAATGTTCCAAGTCTTACGTAACATGGTTTCAGATTGAGTGATGGAATTGATAAATAATTTCTCCATAATATGGAGCTCTATTGCTCTATCATAAAAATTAGAAAGACAGAAGCCCGAGGAATTACAGATAATATTTTGAAACAGCTAGAAGGCTAGAATAAACTGAACTGTGTTTTAAGGAATGTTATGATGGACTATATGTCCTATGAATGTCGAATTTGACCAATTAGGTCTTGTGAACAAATGAGAGGCAAGGATGTCTTGTGTGATTACTAAGCAAGGTAAATCCCAAAGGGTACTTGAATGCAGTACAGAGCACATTGTGGGATAAGCAACTCTATGCCAATATGAGTTTGGCTTTCATAAATTAAGTTTTTGAGCCATGTAATCTCATAAGAAGGGGACCTATTAGATCCTAGTAAAAGTAGAAGAAATATTAAACTAGAAAGGCCAAAAAATTTTGGTTTTCTGAGTCTCGATGATATTATGAATGAGTTATGTGCTATTTCCCCAATAATGTTTTGCCATTTAAGGTTGATGTGATGACTTAACACTTTATGTGGAATAATAGTTGTGAGAGGAGCTTCATAAAGCTGAGAGTGAGATTAATGATGATATTGACCTGAGTGGTCTTGATTTGTGATTGACCTGAATGGTCTTGATTTGTGATTGGCCTGTGTGGTCTTGATTTACTATTGACCTATGTGGTGTGCATTAATGTTGAACAAATGTGAATTTGAAATGTGTCCTGATGCAGCAAGATAACATTGTGGCATGAACCTCTCGTCAGTTGAAGCCTTACAGGCTTAGATAGTAACAACTGTTTGTGTGTGGGGAAAATTTGGAGATATTGTGCCTATGGAGTACTGTAGAGTTATACTACAACACTAGAGTTTGAAATAATTGTGTGATTGTAAAGAGTAAGTATGAGATAGCACTGATAGATGAAGATGCTTAACGATTTTAATCTGGAAGTTAAATATTGTCTAGGAAGTATTAATGTAATTGTAGATGCATTGAATAGCATTAATGGAAGCCAAGGGAACTTTTATTTCCACATCAAATATAGGGGATTGGTATATATATGAGTTCATTCGTAAGCCTTATAGGTGTTGAGAGAATATAGTAGGTAGTAAGACCTATTGGGCTAATATGTCCATAGGCCATAAGACCTTAAGAGTAAGTAGAGTAAGGTCGTAAGACCTACAATGTAACCAAATGGTGAACAACAACTTGGGACATGAAAGTTCAGAGGTGACCTAATGCCAGAGAATACAAATAGTATCTCAAAAATATTGTAACATCAGAAGGTGATAGAACAATAAATCCTAAGGTAATAAGACCTGTAAGCATGGTATGTATGGAAAGTTATGCAGGTTATAAAATCTTATGGGTATTTAAGTGGTGAATGGGCAAGATACCCTATGATTTCCTCAAAATTAGGTGTCGTAAGATTACTAAATATCCATAGACTGATTCTAGCTGGACGATTGGTCCTTCCATACTTCGTAAAGGCTGAATAGTAAAGTTGAAATTGGAAAGGTGCTCTGGAAAATTGCAAGATCGTATGGATAGTTATAAATCTTAATATGCATTCAATATATATATGCGACTTAAAGTCTAATAGCCATAAAGCCTATTTGGTCCGATGTGTCCTTAGGTTAGCAAATTAAGAAACATTAAATTTATTATGGGCAGAAACTAGAAACTTGGTGTACAAACTTGTAAGGCACAAAGACTTTGTCATGGTTTTGAACTAGTGAGTCTAAGGAATTTATTTTGATAATTCCTATAGAATATTTGAAAAATATCTATGAATTCTTGGAACTCTAGATTTGTAGTATGAGAGCTACCGACACTCAACATTTGTGAAATTTTAAGGGATGTGTTGCATACTCTGTGAATATGCACAAGAGGAGAAATTAAGTTATAAAATAATGGGATAAATAATGGGAAATAACTCCCCAAGGCATAGTTGAATTTATGCAATGTCCAAAATTTCGAGGACAAAATTTTGTTGAATGGGGGAGAGATGTAATATCCTAAAATTTAAGTATTTGGTACACAAGATAAGGGTGTTGTTGGTAAATTTTCCTGTGAGGAAGTTATGTTGTGAAATATTTTTTTAACATGGAAAATGATCTCCAAAAATTATGAAATTTTCTAGAATGAAATTATTCATAATAATCTTTAATTTGATAGGTCATACAGAATATTTGGAGTTGTACACAAGCATTTTTGAAGTTAGCCCAATAAACAAGCGTTTTTCAGTGGCAGCATTCAAAAATAAAAATTATGCGAATATTGTACTTCCATTTGGCTAAAGTTTATATTTTCCCCTAAAAATATACTTAATAAGGGTCACATAGCCTTTAGAACCACTCCAATTGGATATCTATACAATTAGATATGAATTTTCAAAGTTTGGTGACAATTCTGTCAATTTTCCCAATTATTGCGAAAATGGGTAAAATTATAAGGGCAAAATGGTCATTTTGACCAAATAAATATAATTTTGTAATTTTATGAATAAATTAAGAGGTTGGATAGATGGAAAGCTCATTAAAAAATGTTACACAATAAAATAGTATATCTAATATGCCATATGATTAATTATAATAAAATAATAATAATATATATAGACACCTAAGCAAGACTAGAAGACTCCATCTTTCTCTGTAAGTTAAGAGACCATTCGGCCAAAGTGAAAAGAGAGAGAAAAGAAGAGAGAGCTTGGGAGAAAAGAGAAGGAAGAGGAAGAACTACGATCCAAGGTTCAAGCACAACGTAAGTATATGGAAATCTCTACTCAATCTTGTGTTTCTAACTCAAGCAATCCCTTCTTAACCTCCCTATTCTCTTAGATTAGCCATCCATCAAGGTAAAAATCTAAGGAAGGAAAGGAAATATTTTAGCCAAGGAGGAGAAGGAGAAGAAGAAGTGAGGTAAAATACTCAAACTTTGAGATTCTTACCGAAAACTGAATTGTGATTGTGTTCTGGCTGGTTATTGGTTGCATTTTTCAATCTTTGTAAATTTGGGATGTCCAATTTCTAAGGGGAGATGCCACCCAAATTTCCATTGATTATATTCAATTGGTAAATAAGTAATTAAATCTATGGAATCAAGAAGGAAGGAAGTGTTTTGAAGTTAAAATCAGGAAAAATTCAATTCTCCCAAATAATCTCTATGTTTCGGCCAGATTCAAAACCAAGGGTAGGGGCTGGAACTTCATAAATCTAATGGTTCCATGGTGTTTATAAGGGAAAATTGTGTAGGGTTCATATTGAGTACAAAGTGTGAAAAGACCCAAAATGTGAAATGACAATTTTGCCCTTAAAAAACCCAAGTAAGCTGTCAAGGGAAAAACAATAATTTGAGTTGGAATTAGCCTAATTTGAGGTCAAAATAGATTCTACAGACAAAAATTTGTAACATTAGCCTGGGTCATAATTTTTGGAAAAGTAAAAAAATACCAGGTAAAAAGGGAATTAGACCGAGTTCCTAGGGGCATTTTGGTAAATATGTGATTTTGAGCTATGATAACCAACTTATAAATTCTAGAATAAAGTGCGAATGAGTAATAACTTATTTTCAATTACTTTTGGAAATTCTAGGTTTTGATATTTGCCCAAGCCATATGAAAAGTTAAAGGATCGGAAGTAGCTAGGCTATAGAAAGGAGTCCAGGTAGTAACTCTATATCTCATGCTCTATGTGAATGTTAAAATGTATTGTTTGCCATGGTTTGTTCAATGTATTGCTTATAGTGTGAATACTCTCTGGGTGAGGATGATGAGTTAAACCACCCCATGGAACCTTTGGTGTACCATGTGGCCAGGTAGACCCAGTTGAGAGGCTCGATATGTACGGACAGGTATAGGCCTGCTCTAAGTTATGATGATTACGGCGGATATGTATAGGCCTGCTCCGAGTTGTTGTTGTGATCACATTACATAGGTGAATTCTGTGGTGAATTCCTATGTACGAGCTATGATTTGTGCAGATCAGGAACGAACGATCATTTTGATCCAGAAAAAATCATCGTTTGGTTCCTGAGCATTATTTGACATGTGCATGGAATTTTGATGGTTGCATCATGATAAATGCTGCATTGCATGTTTACTTTTCACATTTTATATGATTGATATTTGTTACTACTAAGATTCTTTTGAAGCTCACTTCACTTTCCATAAATTAAAAATTTATACAGCAAGTGGAAGCGGCTTAAAGGGTAATATGGCGGACGCCAGAAGTTAAAGGTCTAATGCTGATCAACATATTTACCGTTAGTTATCAATTAATTTTTCAGTGTACTAGGGATTTATATTGTAAATTGTATAAACCATATGGGGATATTTTTGTAGTGTAATCAAGAATATTGTATCAGTATAATATACTATTTCTGTTTTTTCTATTAACTGCGGATTAATACTATGATAAATATTAAAATAATGAGGGGTTTGACATTTTTGGTATCAAAGCTAGTTAAGTTGATGGCGGATTCAACTGCATGATCAGGGGTTCTTACTGGATGATGTGAGGAATGAAGTCTTGGCTCTTACCCCAACATAGCGAGCATGGCTAGCTACCAGGTTGGTTACACTGACTGAAGGGGTTAACTAGGTGTATAGGCGCCTGTGGAAAGCACTAGTCCTAGGCCTAGAGGCAGTGCGTAAAATTAGCAGCTAAGGTACCTTTGGATGTTTTGAGAGGGGCTAACCAATTAGGTGATTGAGTAAAGTGCCAAAACAGACCATTTTTGGAGTTCAATTGGCAAACAGAAGTAGTACATTATACTAACATAAAATTCTTTATTACATTACATAAAATCCCCCATAAGGTTACAAAATAAATTCTAAATACAACGAACAATAGATAGATAACCAACAAAAAATTTCCTGATCAGCACTGGACCCTCAGTTGTCGGCCACTACAACTTTACCCTTTCACCGTTTCCTTTAGCTGAATTGACATTGAATTATGGAAAGGGTGAGATTTATAAGAATCTTAGTAATAACAGGCTATCAATCATATAAAATGTGAAAAGTAAACATGCATAGTAGCATTTATCATGATGCAGCAATCTAAATGCCAAGCACTTGTCTAACAATTTTTAGGATCAAAGCGATGATTTTGCTTAGGATCAAAATGATTGTCTGATCCCTACTTGCATACAACAAATGATATTGTGATCACCCTGTACATAGTATATTATTATCACTACTACAGAAAACACTTTTAACGTCCCTTTTTAGCCCTTTTAACGTCTAAAAATAGAGGGACGCCTATACCAGGGACGTAAAAAGTCAGGATACGACGTCCTTTAAAAAAGGGACATCTAAAGTTTTTTTTTAAAAAAAATTTGCTTATATTTTTCACTGCCTAACAATTATAACCTACAGAAATAAGATCGAACAGTTTTTCATAAACCAAAATGTCCTTACAGATTAATATTGGTGAAAGATGATAAATCAAAATGAATCTACAATGAAGATAAATCTAAATCTTAACACAACAAAATACATATATAATAATCCTAGTTTATAACTTAGCCTATAAAAAGAAAAAGTAATTATCCATACCCTTTAGCTACGGTAGGAGAGGGAGGATGGAGGCCAACAGCGGGGAGGGAGGGAGGAGGAACCAACGGCATCAAAGATCGAGGAAGAACAATGGCGACGAGCTTCAACAATGGAGAGGAAGAGAGGAAGACGGTAGGTGATGGTGGTGGAGAGAGAGGAGGACAACTTTCAAAAAAAGAACAACAATAATGAAAGGGAGTGTGAGAGAGAGTTATGGTGGAAAATGAGCTTCAAGAGAGTGGTGGAAGATTCAGCTTTGAGAGAAAATGAGAGTTTTGAAATTTGAATCGAGGAAGCTAGCTTGCGGGGGAAGACATAACCTTAAAAAGAGTGATGTCAGTATCAGTTTGACTGATTTACGTTACCTTTAGACGTCCGTTTTTGAATTTGGGACGTCTAAAGTAAAAAAAAAATTGACTTTAGACGTCCCTTTTTGAAAAAGGGACGTCTAAAGTCTAAAAAAAATTAATTTTTTTTACTTTAGGCGAAAAAGGGACGTCTAAAGTTAGACTTTAGACGTCCCTTTTTCAAAAATGGATGCCTAAAGTCTAAAAAATTTAAAACAATTAATTCTTTTAATTTTTTTTTTACATTATACTTCCCTTTTTTTAAAGTCATACTTTATACTTCTCTTGAAAAAGGGAAGTATAAAGTAAAAAAAATATTATTATTTTCTAATTTTTTTAAAACTTTAGGCGTCCCTTTTTTAAAAAAAGGATGTCTAAAGTAAAAAAAATTAATTTTTTTTAATTTTTTTTAGACTTTAGACGTCCCTTTTTAAAAAGGGACGTCTAAAGTTACTTAATTCTTGCCCATAATTACAAAAATGCCACCGTCTTTATTTTTTACTTCTCTTTTTTAAAAAGGGACGTCTTTTAGGGACGTAAAATCTACATTCTGTAGTAGTGTATGATCACATCTACTTATTTTGAAATCACCCTGCATACAACATATTTTTAAGATTACACCTAATGGGTAACAATGCCATGATACCACACATGCAACACATTGTACAGAACATGGTAAACAATGCATATTAATATTCACATAGAATATGAGAGATAGAGTTACTACCTAGACTCCTTTCCCTAAGCCTAGCTACTACGGGTCCTTTAACTTTTCATCCGGCTCGGGCAATATCAAATCCTAAAATTCCCAAAGTAATTATAGATGAGTTACTACTCATTCACTTCTTATTTAAAATTCATAAGTTGGTTATATTTACTCAGGGTGCGAAATTACCAAAATGCCCTTAGGAAATCGGGTCTAACTCCCTTTTTACTCGATATTTTGCACTTTTCCAAAAATTAAGACCTAGGTTATACTTACACATTTTTGCATGTAGAATCCATTTTTTACTCTATTTTGGATAAATTCACACTTGAATTACCCTTGGCTGCCACCAGTTAGTGGTTTATAGGCAAAATTGTCATTTTCATGGGTTTTCCAGAAATTTCCAGCTTTTTCAGTCAACTTTGAAAACTCAAAATTAAAGCTAGAAAATTCCAAATTGAGTGGTTCTAGTTCCTATGTAAAGCTATTTCGGTCCTATTTAAAGAAACAATATCAAAAAGAACTAGATATATCCACAGAATTCCAGAAAAGTCGACCAAGCTAATCTGCCGCAGAATTTGTTCCAGATTCATGGTTAAACTTTGAAAAACTCATATCTTTTAATCCACTTATCCAAATTGCTTATAATAGCTATCAAATTAAAGCCCATGTTGTCTATTTTCATCTTGTAAAATTTCATAAAGTTTGGATTTAGATAAATAATTCAAAAACATGCCACAACAAATCTGGTATAATTGAAAAAATGCAAGTTTCAAGTTTTAATCTTTAAAATACCTTCATTTCCACTTGTAATCTCATGTTTAACTCCTTAAACACTATTTGAACATAATTTGTGTTAATTTGGGCAGCATCTCCCCTTAGGATTTAAACATCTCAAATTACAAAATCTAACCAAATAAAGACAACAAACAATAACACCCAGATCAAGCTTAAATCTTTAAGAATTCACAAGTTCTTATGCTTATCTCTGCTCTTGTCTTCTTGCCTACTAAAACTGCTACCCTTTTTCTCTTCTTCTTCCTGACTTTAAGCTTGACATAGGAATGAATTCAAGATAGCATGAGAGTTAGGGAGATGTTTCCATGAATTAGGAGACAAGAATAAGTAGAAATTTCTACCTACTTACCTTGATCTTACTTCTTGTTCTTGTTTCTTCCTTCTTGTCCTTCTCTTCCTCTAAGCTCTCTCTCTCTCTCCCTCTCTTGAGTTTGGCTGACTTTATGGCCTTTTAAGAAGGTTGGAAGAGTTCTCTAGAGACCTCCCATTCCTTCCTTCCTTATTATTATTTTATTTGAAATTTTGTCATGTGATCTGAACATAATATTTTTTTTCAAACTTCCTATCTTGCTTCCATATGTCCATCCATAAGGCAACATCATATTTCCTCTTGCTTTTGCTTTTCTTGATAGACTTTGTATCTAAGTAAAGGGGAAATATTGGCTCTTGATTTTTGTTAGCCAAATGACTATTTTTCCCTTACATTTTCTTCTATTTTTCCACTTGTTGGAAAATTTGACGAATTTTCATCAAACTTTACAAATTCATATCTAATTCTATAGATATCCAATTGTTAGACATGATTAGTTTTGATGATGACAAATATAGATGTCAAATATTAAGAGAGCAAAAGTTTGCATAATATATTTATCTCTTACATTGACTAACTACTATATTTAATGTTGCACATCTTGTAGATTAGTCAAGCAATGAAAGAAAGAGATTGAGAAATGAAGAACTTGTAAGAATTAATGAAGAATATGAAGATTCAAGTTCTTTGGGGTACTATAGCATACGGTTACTGTAGCGTATTTGGCACTGTAGCACTGTAGCAACTGAGTGATTTTGAACATCACTCGAGTGATTTCCAGAATGACTCGAGTGATTTTGGAAACAGGGAAAATTTCTTGGAGTGAGTCACTATTCACTTGAGTGATCTTTGAATTTTCATGTTCTGTTTTTCGTCCATCTGAGTGAGGTTTTGTTATTTAATCATATCTCTCAAACTACAACTCCGATTGAGACGAAACCAATTGTATATCAAAATAGACTCTAAATGCGTCATTTTGACACCAGAAGCAACATCAAAGGAGCTTAGATGAAGGAGATATAAATGTTTCAAGTTGAAACTCAAATCAGCTGACCTTCCAGAACAGGTTTGGTATTTTGGACATAACTCTCAAACCACAGATCCAATTGAGCTGAAACTGGTGCCATATGAAACTAGACGTGAACAAATTTCCATGGATATATAATATTGCAATTTTGGAGTTATATTCGAAGAGTTATCGAATTGGAAGTGGAGCTACGGGTTCAAGTGATCAGAACAGAGAGCACCCGAGTGATTTTTATAATCACTCGAGTGATCATTAATAATCACTCGAGTGAAATGCATCAGATGGTAGATCACTTGAGTGGCACATAAATCACCGGAAGAATTTTTCACTGTTCTCAAAATCACTCCTAGTGATATCGAAGTCACTCGAGTTATTCTGTTGATTTTGCAAATCACTTCCAGTGCAAGCCAAATCACTGCAAGAAAAATTCACTGTTTGCAATTTCACTTCTAGTGATATCGAAATCACTCGAGTGATATGAGATTTTTTATAATCACTTCCAGTGTAAGCTAAATCACTGCAAGAAAAATTTACTGTTTCAAAATTCACTTCCAGTGATCTCCAAATCACTCGTGTGATATGTGAAATTTATAATATTACTTCCAGTAGCTCTGAAATCACCGGAAGAAAATTTCAGTGTTTTGAAAATTACTCCCAGTGCAGCCGAATTCACTCGAGTAATTAGTTATTTTCTCAGTATCACTTCCGGTTGACATCAAATCACTGCCAGTATATCAGTATGAATCGGAATCACTTCCCGTGAAGATGAGATCACTCCCAGTGAACCTAAATGCACCTCCAGTGAAAGCCAATATGCTTCAAAGTGATATGTTTATTTTGGTATATCACTCCCAATGCATTTCTAGTGAATCAAATACCTTCCAGTGATCATTCAGTGTACTCTCCACTGTGACAGAATCAGTTCCAATGGCAGCAAATCAGAATCACATTCAGAAATCAAGATCACTACCAGGAAAATACTTCTGCAGTCGAGTAATTTATTGTTTTATCAAAGTCACATCCAGTGAAGTAATGCTGCACTCAAGTAAATTAATATCACTACTAGAGAATTTATTGATAGCTCGAGTGATTCATTGCTCTTATTAGAATCACCTTCAGAAACTTCACAAAATCATGGAAATCACTCAACAGATCATCATTACCAGTGGAATATTGTTTTGTCAAGATCACTGCCAATAGAATATTATTTTTTGAATATCACCTCCAGTGAAATCAAAATCACTTCCAGTGATTCTTCAGTTTTCATAAATCACTGCTAGTGAAGTATGTAATCACCCGAATGATGTTTTCTAACGGCTATTTCTCTAAGTGCTTTTACAGGTGTTATGCACTACCAATCACATGGCATACACGAATCAATATTCAGTAACAACTAATTATGGGCACTAGCAATATTCAATGAATAATCAACAAACTGCCTAACGCTGAAGCATCTGTCGAACCAACGGGCAAATTGTAAGAAACGCTGAAGCATATGTCAGAGCATGATCAACAGGAAAATATTTAAATACACTCAATGACCATATAAAGCAATGGGACTCCAACCAAAAATGAAGTAGTATCTGTCTGAGTATCAGTTGTTTACAACTGTCATCTTCCACAACTTAGCTATAAATATGAGAGGATTCAAACACAGAACTACTGACAATACGATGAGAACATGAACATGTTGATATCCTAAGTCTTCAGCCTTTGACCACTCTTTGCTCTACTTCGTCTTCTATATTATGTATATTTGAGAGAGTAAGAATATTTACATTGTACTTCAGTGAGAATTTTACCCACTCTATAAGAGAGCTTGTAAACACTTCATCTGTATTTCAGAAGTGTTCTCAAGGTAGAGGGACCTTGAAAGGATTGATCAACTTACGGGGGAAGTTGTAGAGTAAATTGTTAGAGACTTTCTACTTATAAGACTTACAAGGTACAAGCAATAGAGAAAGTTGCTGCTCATAAGACTACAGTGGTGTAAGCAGGAGAGAACGCTGCTACTCATAAGACTTGCACAGGTAAGCAGGAGAGAAAGGTCTTTCGGATTGCTTTGCTCGACTTGCTATAAGAGGGAGTAAACCTTACAGTGTGTAAGGGGGAGTAACTCTTGTGAGTTTGTAGAGGCTTATCTTGTGCCCAGTTAAACAATAACATAGTGGATTGGAGATCTCATGAGGAGCCTGGGGACTTGACGTAGGTCATCATGGATTGGACCGAACCAGGATAAAACACAGTTTGCATCTTCTCTTCCTAAGCTTTTATATTTCCAACATCTATGATTTACATAATTGCTACTTCCATATATACTAAGTGAACAATCTGTGAAAAGATCTTAAAGATCATACTTTCTTTTCATACACCCAATTCACCCCCTCTTGGGTGTCAGCCAGTTCTAACATTTGGTATCAGAGCTTGGACTCTTGTTTAAAGGACTTAACCGTCTCAAGAGTTATTAATAGCTGATTTTGGGTGTTGCTTACTATCTGAAGGTTTTGATTATACCATCCCACCTATTTTGAAAGATATTGATTTTTGGTTTTGGAAAGCTAGAATGACTAGTTTTATAAAAGTATGTGATTTTGATATGTGAAATGCTATTACAAATACTTTTGATTATAAACCGAAAGAGAATTGGTCTGACAGAGAAAAGAAAATATTTTTGTTGAATATTGAAGCTATGAAAATTCTGTATAGTGCTTTAACTGAAAATGATTTTGAGAAAATTCGATTTTGTTCATCTGCTAAAGCTATTTGGGATACCCTTTATTCTATATATACTTCTAACAAGTGTGTTGAAGTTGAAAGTATTGACAGTTCATGTGAAACCATAATTTGTGCATCTACAGTTCATGAACAATTGGAGGTTGAGATTAAAGAAGTCACAGAACACTTCCTTGAGTCAGTGAACACAAAAGAAAAAGAGGAAGAGGATTCTCAAGAAGAGTTCATCATGGATGAATGCGATACACTCTCTTAAGCTCAAGATGAACTCAAGGTAAAAAGTTCCAACTCTTCTAACGATTTTTGTAAAACTGATTTTCAAAGTTTGCATAAAATTGTTTTCCAACCAGTTATGGATTCTGTTAAGAAAAGCAAAAACATTTTCGAACATGCTAGAAATTTATACATGAAGAAAGATCTTAGGCAAACTAAATATTTGAGATTACCATCTCTCAATCAACACAATACTTGCACAGAAACCTCACAATGTATATCATCATGTTATCTGTAATTATTGTGGTAAATCTGGACATATTTATCACACATGCTATGTTAGAAGAAATCCTAACGAGAGAAATAAATATGTTTGGGTTTCGAAAGGACATGTAAAATCTAATGCTAATACATTAACCATTATAGTGGAATAACATATTAGGATGATATTTTGGAACTCTTGTCATTTGGACTAATGAATATGTGCTTTATCATCTATATACCATTTATATGTGCCAATGGTTAGTATGAATTATCCTTGTTACATGTGTCCCTTTAAGAATCCATTTATATGTGCCAATGGCCTTTCCCTTTCTAAAATAATATGATGAAATATAATGGCATTTCCTATTGCAGTAGTTACATGATGCAAATGGGTTTGATGTATACACTGAGTCTTTCAAGTATTTGAGATATATCTTACTGCCTTTCTTATTCTTTCCTCTATTTTTATCTTGAAAAAAATTATACCCAATTCCATATTTATCATACGAAATTCTTTGTTACTTTAAAATTATTTTAAGAGTTTCTCTTCCTTTAGTAAATCTTTCTAAAGATTTTGTTAAGTCACTCATTTCTTATCTTTTTCTTCACAAGATGCATATGATGAACATGATATGCTAGTACTAGTTCTACTTTTTAATTCTTTGACTTTCTTCTTATAACTTAGCAGTTCTTTATCTATCTTGATAAATTTAGAATGCAATGTATTATATTCAGATAATAGTTCATCGTAAGTAAGTTCAGAATCACTTACCTCAGAGTCCGATTCTTTTTCTTTGGCTACTAAGCATATATTTGCAACTTCTTCATCATTACTTTCTTCATTCGATGAACTATCATCCCATATGGATGATATATATGCTTTCTTTTTCTGCTTCTTCTTGTCTTTGTTCTTAAAGCATTCGGACTTGATATGTCCTGGCTTTCCACATTCATATCATATGACTTGTTACTCTTTGCTCTCTTTCTTGCTCGAACCTCCTTGATGATTATTAAAGTTTCGTTGGCTTCTTTTATAGAACTTCTTGAACTTTCTTATGATCATTCCTATATCGTCATCATCAAGTTCATCTTCGCTTTCTGTTGGTTCATCTTTCTTGATGGCTTTAAGATTGACTCCTTTTTTTGTTTTTATCTTTGAACTCTTCTAGCTCTTTCTTAAATTTTAGCTTTCCCTCATACTCAGAAAGACTACCAAAGAGTGCAGCTACGGATCTTATTGTTTCACCTTTGACCTCTTCGATAGCTATCACTTTTGCTTCCCATTCTTTTGTAAGAATTTTAAGAATCTTTCTTATTTGGGAATTTTGATCAAAGGTTTTCCCAAGTGGTGGTTTATAAGATGGGTATACCTGAGTTCGAATTCAGAGATCTTTTCCCTATGTTTCATCCGATACAAATCATACTCTGTAATTAGAGTGTTGATTTTATTTTCTTTAATCTGGATGTACCTTTATGTGTGATTTCTAGTACATCCTATATGTCTTTAGCTATTGGCAGCGTGCAGATTCAGAAATATTCCTTCTAGCTGAGGGCGCTCTATATCATTATTATAACTTTGCTATTTAATGTTACTAGTCTCTTGTCGTTGTCATCGTATTCCTCTAGGCTATTTTTCACAACTCTATCATCAACTTTCTTCACTAGAACATAATCACCGTCTTGTATTACATTCCCTAAACCATACTTTTTCTCCATTACGAACACTCTGAACTTAGCTTTCCAGAATGAAAAAATGTTCTCTGACAAAACCAGGAGGTCTAGTAATAAAATCTTCGTGTGGAAGAATATTTTCACCTATTGTTGCCATTGAATGAATCCTTCTCAAGTTATTAAACTCTTCTGAGAAGTCCTCAGAGATCAAAACCTCTTGAGATTTTAATTAGTCCTCTCTCTCAAAACGCCGCAGTACATTAACTGCCCTTGAAAGGACTACGAGCAGAAATGTTCAAATCCTAGAACTTTCTCTCCCCCTTACAGTAAGTCTTACAAGCAAAGAAATTCCAAAGCCCTTTCTGTCTCGCTTACCTATCAAAGTCTATGAGCAGCAATGTTCTCTCCTGCTTACACCCCTGTAAGTCTTAGGAGCAGCAACGTTCTCTATTGCTTGCACCTTGTAAGTCTTACCAGTAGAAAGTCTTACCAAGAATTCTCTCTATTGTTAGAGCAACCTTTTCAACCAAGAGGGGGGTGAATTGGGTGATTACATAATAACTGGATACTTAATAAAAATTGTGAAACTTTAAAGCACAGTTATAAGTAAGAAGAGATATCACCAAAGTGGACACATGAGTTTACACTGGTTTGGCCACAATCACTTGACCTACATCCAGTCCTCAGAAATCCTTTTAAGCCTTTCACTATATCTTCCAAGATTTAGTGGGTTCTTGGAACCTCATTACAACAACAAGTTCCTCTTTGGACACTCGCTCCCCTTTACACAAGGTCATCTCAAAACCCAACTTAAGGCTCCTCAACCTTAAGTTATCACTATCAGAAATAAAGAGTTTTTGACTAACAAATCTCTCTCACAGAGTATATGGATGAAAACTAAAGTACAGATGAAGAAATAATAAGAGACAAAGCACTCATGAGTATATTATTTGCAGTGTGTTTAAGCGTTGTTTGTGTCTCTTGATTTTTGAATGGCTGGGCTTATATATCAGAAGCTTTGAGGACCATTGTAAATTTTTCCATTGATCAATTGTGCTTCTGACAGATGCAATAATATTGTTTTTCACTTTGCACGTTGATAGTTATTTTTGAATATTGCTGCTGCCTACGATTAATTGTCATTTAGTGTTGTTCAGTTGCTTGTCATATGGGTGGTAGTGGAGTACACCTGTAATACACTCAAGAAAATGACCATTAAAAAATATTTTGAATATCACTGGAATGATTGTGATTCACTAGGAGTGATTTATGAAAATCAAAGAATAATTGGAAGTGAACTTGTTTTCACTGGAGATGATTTTTAGAGAATGTTATTCTACTGGCAATGATTTTGATGAAATAATATGCCACTTGATATTGAAAGTAATTTGGATTAACTAACAATGATTATCACTACCAATATCTTACTGACAAATCTTGTTGATTTCCGTGGAAGTCATTGCAAGTGGATCACAGGAACTGTCTGGAAGTAAAACTGATAGAATGACATATCACTGGAGTGAATTTGATATCACTGGAAGTGATTTGGAAAATAGTGAAATTTTCTGCAAGTAATTACAAATCCACTGGAAGTGATTTTGCAAACAGTGAATTTTTCTTGCAGTCATTTTCAATCCACTGGAAGTGAATTTGGAAATTTCAGACATCACTCGAGTGATTTGATTATCACTAGAAGTGATTTCAAAAACGTTGAATTTTTCTTTCGATGATTTCAGACGCATTAGAAGTGATTCTGTAAAAATCAGATACCACTCGAGTGATTTGAGATCACTGGCAGTGAAATTCATAACAGTGAATTTTTCCTGAAGTGATTCTGGCTTGCACTGGGAGTGATCTGCGAAACTACCAAAATCACTTGAGTGATTTCATTGATCACTTGAGTGATCTGCTAAATTTGCATATCACTCGAGTGATTTTTAATGATCACTCGAGTTATCTTACTCAGATCACTTTTCTCACTTCCTTTGTTGATGTATTTGTTTTAATCAAATCCAATAATATCCAAATCATGATTTTTTATCATCAAAACATGAAATCTAACATCTATAGCTTCCTTCATAAGGAAATCAACCCTCTTAAGGTCCTGCTACCTTGAAATCAATTCAAAAATATGATTGAAAGTTTTACAAACTCTATCACAGAGTGGATATAATAATCACTGAAGTACAATTAGAATACAGAGATAAATATGAAATAAGAGACTCTTATAAATTTGTCAGTATATTCTCTTGTGTGACTTTTTTTCCGTCTCTGATGCTCTGTATTTATAGGCAATCTAACATAGTCATTATGGAATGAAATGACCCATTGTGGGGCGAGAGGTAGCTGTTATTTGGTGTTTAATTATGATGTTTACCATAATTGACTTTCTTATTTGAAGATGTAATCCAAACATTTAATCTCCTGTTTCACACTTGAAATATATGTTAGTTAATGTTTAGGTATAGTAACACTACTAGAAAAAACACTTTTAACGTCCCTTATTTGGGACTTTTAACGTTCTTTTATGGGAGGACGCGTATGTCAGCGACGTAGTAAATTTGGACTTTAGACGTCCTTTGTAAAGGGACGAGGAAAGTGCAGGGTTTAGGCGTCCCTTTTAGTAAAAGGACGCCTAAAGTCCCCGTTTATAATTTTTTAAAAAAAATTAGGGACTTCCTGTTATAACTATTTTAAACATAAAAAATACAATCCACTAATTTTTCATCATTAAACTAAAAAATTCAAAAGGACATGTTAAAAAATTTATACTTATATATTACTATTATTATGACAACCATTATTTCTCAAAAATATTTTTATTTTCAGACATATATGGCATTTCACATTTGAAATAATTAATTATTACCTTTTAATCTCATTCATTTTTCATTCTATTACATATATACTTCGGAGCTAAACAAGTAACGAGTTTTATGATTTTTTAATAGTCACTTTTCAACAAATTCCAACATATTTTTCACTTACAAAATATTTTATAATTATCTACATATATATATATGTCATGTGCAAAAGACATAAAAATACACAAGTGTCTTCCTTTGTTTAGATGTAACCAGCTAACCCAAGTTCAGCAATAAATATCATATATTATAAATATTATATGTCTTTTCTAAATGTAATAGGAGAAGCAAAAATCTATAAGGCACGAACACATAAGTGACATTTTAGACACTAAAATAACCGCATAAAAAACAATCCAACTATACAAAAAAAAAACCTTTGGTGGTCACGCGGATGGGTAGTCAACGCTGATGGACTTGTGGTGATAAAGGGAGGGGCGCCGCTGTACCTTAGAGCTAAGGACGGCCGGACTGACACTGCTGGCCTTATGGTGGACAGATGCAGGGTATGACACCAGAGAGAAGATCAAGGAGGGGGATGGCGCCTTAACAATCTTGGGAGGAAGGGGATTGAACAAAAATGCTGTAAGTTTCTGCAGCTCGATCTTTTGAGAGAGGGAGGAAGAGTGAACGAAGATGCTGGAATGGAGGGAAATGAATAAATTTGGAACCTTTAGGCGTCCCTTCTCCAAGAAGGGATGCCTAAAGGTATAAATAGGCGTCCCTTCGGAAAGAAGGGACGTCTATTGTTTGCTGCATGCCAACCACGTGGCTGGTATGCAGCCTTTAGGCGTCCCTTCTCAAGAAGGGACGCCTAAAGGCTGAGCTTTAGGCATCTCTTCTTGAAGAAGGGACGCCTAAAGATCTCTTTACACGTCCTTTTTGATTTTTAGGACGCCTAAAGAGGAAAAAGTTTCTCTTTATTTACATAAATGCCATTGCGTCCAGTTTTTACTTCCCTTTTTAAAGAAGGGACGTCTTTATGTGACATTAAATCCCTATTCTGTAGTAGTGTAACAAGTGAAAACATAATGAATAAATAACATTTAACTATATTTGGTTTATTGGTTGTAACTCTGTAATATGTTCTCCTTTTATAACTAATAAACTCGAGTTATTGCTGCAAACTCGAGTCCATACTCGAGTTCTGTCCAATATTTTCACATCCTAGTAGTGATAACTTTCAAGCGCCTCTTGAGAGTGTTTAGAAAATTTTTGTCCAAACTTAAGTTCTCAGTCCAAACTCGATTTTTTTTTCCAATTTGTACATGTTTGAACAGTGACAACTTTCAAGTGCACTTGAGAGTGTTTGGAGAATTTTTTTCTAAACTTGAGTTCTCAGGTTAAACTCGAGTTCCCTACATGAATTTCCAAGTTCCAGCTTTTATTTCTACAATACCAACTCAATTTTTACTGGCAAACTAGAGTTTTAAACTTGGTCACAAGACTTCAGAATGTCTCTGTAAAAAACTTGCAAGAGTTGACTTGAAGTGCTACAGTACCAACTTGAGTTTTACTAGCAAACTCGAGTTCTCAACTTGGTCAACATAACGTCAGAAGGTTTCTACCAAAGACTTGCAAGAGTTAACATGAAGTGCTATAGTAACAACTTGAGTTCTGATGGCATACTTGATTTTTAAACCTCTTCACCATCACATCAAATATCTCTGCCAAAAACTCGCAGGATTTGACTTCACAAACTTGAGTTCTCTTCAGGGAATAACTCGATTTTTGCTCCAAAACTCGAGTTTATCATATTGTTATATCTTTTCGATGGAGAGACATAACATATCGGTGAAACATTATCTCCCGAAGAGTTATAATCTATCGGTTAAAAATATGACTCTTAGTAATTGGGAAATATTACATGTATTAACCAAAAATTTATATTATTTATATTATTGCCCCAACATCTTGGGCTTGGGCCTAATCCATCAAGGGTGGATTAACCCATTTTCCAAAATCTACCACTCACACTTAGTGGATTAGTTACGTCTCTTCTTCCTTCTTTCATACTTGGTGCTTTGCTGTGACTGCGTAGGCATGACATCTGCATATAGGTGTTTGTACTAGAAATCTCTTATACAGAGACTAGCACAAGACAACCATCTTTGTGTAGCTCAATTTTAAAATTGTGCCTCAGATATCCTAGATTTACTTATATACACTTTCACATGGCTAATCTAATCCTTTTCGAGTCAGCATAAAACTCAGATTGCCTTTCTCATATGCTTAGTGTCCACACTTATGAAATTATTAATAATAATATCATAAAGGACATGTCTCAAACACTAACATATTTGTGTATGTTCCAAGTAATCTTTCTTTCGCCCAGGTAACACTCCAATATACATCAACCGCTTTCCTAACATAATACCATAGATCGTATCTATCATGATCATAAGACATATGCTAAAGTAGCAGTTGCTGAAGCATACTTTCGTGATACTGTCAAAATCAAAGGATATCATGGAAGGATTAGAAACTTCCTAGGACTCACACAACAATTAAGCTAGGATCTTCTTACTTGTTTCCTATTTACGGTTCTCCAACACATACGGTATGAATCGCATGCTACAGTGTTACTCTTACATCATAAGAGCATACGTCATTTTGTATTCTGTTATTAACACTGTATAGACTTAAGTCTAGACACTCCTAATATGTAAACCCAAATTCTTCAACCCTAGTTAGATGTCAATGTTTGAAGAATTTGATGTCTGGCTACAGGCATCATGGAAGTGGATGTCCATGATTCGATCCATACTTTTATTATCTTTTATGGATCTCATCTCGACACGCTACACTATTGTCAAGGCAACATAGTTTTTGTTTCTTCTATACCATATCAGTGTATTCTAGCACTTTACTGGTGAACACAATTGTCTCATCTTTGCTAAGTGTCAAAGGCGATTGCTCGTGTGAGAGAGCCAACCTCACAAGCATGTACGACGGACTAGACATTGTATACAAACATAAAAAATCAATAATGATAATTAAATAATTCAATTAATCACAAATCTATTTCATGAAGTTTGCAATTTTACATTTTGCGTAGACTAAGTACTTTTACATGTTTTTCAAATATCTCCGTGGCAATTGGTTTGGTTAGGGGATCAGCGACCATACTTTTGGTCGAAATATGTTGTACAGTAACAATTTTCTGTGCTATATAATCTCTTACAAAATTATACTTAATATCTATATGCTTTGTTTTACTATGATACTTGGGATCTTTAGTATAGGCTATGACTGCGGTATATCACAGTGCACTAATACTGGATTAGTACTCTCATTGCCAAAACTAAGGTGTTCAATAAACCTTTTCAACCATAAAGCCTCTTGTACTGCTGTGGTGCATGCTACGAACTCAGCTTCTATTGAATGTAAAGCAATGCATGTCTGCTTCTTGCTGCTCCAACATATGGCGCCATTGTTCAACAAGAAAGCATAACCTGAAGTCGATCTTCACTCTTCCTCATCTCCACCTAGATCAGCATCGGAGTACCCAACTAGGCGTAGATCGCTTCCTTCATAATATAGTACATAGTTGGATGTACCTTTTAAGTATCTCAAGATCCTCTTTACTGCTTTCCAGTGATGTTCAACCGGATTGGATTGGAACCTACTTACCAATCCTACTGCAAAGCAAATATCTGGCCTTATACACATCATTGCATACATTAGACTACCAACAACACTAGCATAGGGAACTTTCATCATTTTATTTTGATCCGACTCAGTTTTAGGACACATATCATGGCTTAAGGTTACTCCATAAGCCATTGGGGTATCCAAGGGATTACAATTACTCATATTGAATCGTTCAAGAATCTTTTTAATGTAATTTTCTTGTGAAAGAGATAGGATTCTTTTTGAACGATCTCTTCGGATCTTAACTCCAAGTATATACTCTGCTTCACCCATGTCTTTCATCTCAAAATTTGACGAAAGCCATTCTTTAATAGCTATAACCAAATTCAGATTATTTCCAGCTAATAGTATATCGTCTACATATAGGGATGATATCACAAAATTACCCTCAAAATACTTAATATAGACACAATGGTCTTCTTCAATCATTTGAAAATCACTTAAGGTTATCACTTTATGAAACCTCAAATACCAGTCCATAAATAGACCTTTTGAGTTTACAAACCTTGTTTTCTTTTCCTTTTTCAATGAAACCTAATAGTTGATCCATATAGATTTCTTTATCCAGATTACCATTTAGAAATGCAGTTTTAACATCCATATGATGTAACTCCAAGTCTAAACTATTTACTATTGCTAAAATAATTCTTATAGAATTAAAGCGTACTATAGGTGAGAAGGTATCTTCATAATTTATACCTTTATGCTGTGTATATCCCTTTGCAACTAATCGTGCCTTATACTTATCAATTGACCCATCCATTTTTCTTTTAATTTTGAGAACTCACTTATTCCCAATGGCTTTTCACACTTTTGGTAGGTAATCAATTCCCAAACTTGATTCTTTCTCATTGAGTTCATTTCTTCTTCCATTTCCTTTTTCCATTCATCCTTGGCAGAACTTGATAAAGCTTCTTGTACTAAACGTGGCTCATCATCCTCGTCAGAAGTAACAATAAGTGCTTCACTTTCTATTTGGAAGCGTCTCTTAGGTATACTTTCCCTGTTACTCTTTCTTGTGGGAGTTTCATGTCTCTATCTTTTCTTTTGTCTAGGTCTTTGTGTTGACCATTCTGAGCTCCCACTTATATTAACATTCTGGGATTATTCTTGCTTATCAATATGTTCTATACTTGTTTGTTCCTGTGTCTCATAAAGAGATACAGTACGGTCAATTTCTCCCCTGCTTGGGAATTCATTTTCAAGAAATGTAGCATCTCTAGATTCAATTTCAGTTACTGTTCCATCTTCATTTTCACCAATGAAGACGTATCCTTTGGATTGTTCAGAGTACCTTATAAAGATACTCTTTTTACCTCTAGGACCTAATTTCCTATATTTATGAGAATCATTATGGATGTTTGCAGCCGACCCCCACAGTCTAAGGATACTTAAATCTAGCTTGCATTTTGTCCATAACTCATAAGGTGTTGAAGTGACTGATTTTGAGGGCACACGATTAAGTATGAAGGTAGCTGTCATTAGAGTATCACCCCAATATGAAATTGGTAGGTTTGCTTATGCCATTATTGACCTAACCATGTCTAGAAGTGTTCTATTCCTTCTTTCAGCAACCCCGTTCTGTTGTAGAGTGCCAGGGATAGTTAGCTTCCTAATTATCCCCTTTTCTTCACAGATCTCTTTAAATTGATCAGACAAATACTCACGACCTCGATCAGTATGTAATACTTTAATTTTATTGTCCATTTGATTTTCTACTTCATTTATGTATCATCTAAAGTACTCAAGAGCATCAGACTTATGTGAAATCAAATAGACGTAACTGTATCGTGAATAATCATCAATAAAAGTAATAAAATACCAAGCTTTGTGCCTTGCCCTTACGCTCATAGGACTCATATGTCAGAATGGATTAATTACAATGGTTGTTATGATCTCGTTCCCTTACCGAAAGGTTTTCTAGTTGCCTTGCCTGCTAGACAATTTTCACATAAAGACATTTCCATATTGGATATGGAACCTAACAAACCTTCTTTTGCTAGTTTAATCATTCTATTTTGATTAATATGTCCTAGTCTAGCATGCCAAATAGTCATGTCAACAGTTGTATCACAAGAAGTAGCAAAACAATCATGTATATTATAATAATCAATTATATCCATTACAAATAACTTTTTTGTAAAGCCATAAAATACATAATTATGAAATATGTCTACTATTTTATCATGAAAGGTTACATTAAACCTATAATTTACAAGACATTTAACAGAAATTAAATTCCGTTGAATTTCAGGAGCATAAAGCACTTCATGAAGGAATAATGTCTTTCCATTTCGTAAAGTTAATTTGCAAGTTCCAATTCTTTTAACTTCGATCTTTGCATTATTGCCTACATAAAAGCCACTTACATCTATCTGGCAACCGACGATATTCTACATAGAATACCCGATCCCTAGTCACGTGGTCTGTTGAACCAGAGTCCAAAATCCAAGAAGAACAAACATTTTCTGTTAAAAAAACAATACTTGAAACATAAGAAACATGTAAATTCACATAATTCACTAGTACCTTCTCATCCTTATTTTGCTCAGGGCAATCCCGTGCAAAATGACCCATCTTTTGGCAGGCAAAACATTTGACTTTCTTTAAGTCATTTTTCTTCTTCTTCCCACCCTTTTTGCCTTTCTTCTTGAATTCCTTTTTTCCTTTTATAAATTTGGTCCCTTCTTTCTTTCCAATCTTTTTGGATTTCTTTCCCTTCTTAAAATCAGGTTTTGTATTAGAAGGTGCACCCTCAGTATAATAGGCATGACTAGAGGACTTATATGCCTCCAAGCGTTCATCCTCAAGTTCCAGGTGTTTGGCCACATCACTGAAATTCTTGATGTTTTCATTATGAGTTAGATTGACCTTCATGTGCTCCCAATTGGATGGCAATAATCTTATCACTGCTTGAACTTGTTGTTCATAAGACAAGGTATGCCCAGATTCCTTTAATTCTCTAATCATATTTGCCATCTCTCTTAGATGTTGTTTCACAGAAGTGTTTAGCCTAAGCTTAAATGTGTCAAAATTAATAGTTAACCGTCTAAGCTTAGTAGTGGACGTGCCACTAAACCTGTCTTTTAATGCTGCCCATATGGCTTGGATTGTGTTATTTTTTTCATATTCGCACATGAGGTCATCGGCCATTGTGCTTAGCAATGTAATTCTTGCAATGCTATTCTTCTTTTTCCAAGCCTCATAGACCTCTTGGTCTCTCCTGTGTTGGGCCGTATTCCCAGCAGTAGGTTGGACTACAACTGTTGTCAGAGGCTCAATTGCCTCTTGTTCTTCCAAAATATATTGCACCTTTCGATGCCAGATATCCTAATTATCACCATTTAATTTGTCCCCTTTATTTAACTCAACAATGATATTCTTAGTTGCCATATTCGATTTTGTGACAAATCTATTTCACATTTATCACATCTCTAAACAAATCGAACTATAGTATTTCTCATATATAACACAACATAGTATACATTGTATTGCATTTATATTATTCTTGACCAGAAAAAAATAATACTACTAAATTCATGATCAGGAGTATACATTTGTATCTCTCATCACACAAATATTAATAACACTACTAAATTCTGTTAAGAATTATATAAATACTTTTATAATTCTATAATTTTTTTAAGAAGTATAAAACTCCTGCTTATCAAAAACATATAATTATTGAGTAATCAATAAAAAAAAATTAACTACAATATGCTTCATCTCAACATCAAGGTAAGATAAAATATCCATCTATAAGAAGATATGTTTGTAACACAACAAAAACAAATTGGAACCAGCAAATAAATTTTAGAAGTTGTAAAATGATTTAAAACACTAATAAAAATATTTAAAACGTCATAAAAATATATCCATTGGTCTCCAAAATACTAATATAGTATATCATATTAAAGAACTTGAATTTAGGGATTTTTAGAAATAAACGGCACCTCATTTAGACCTTGCACGCGCCCCCACTCGCCCAAAGAAGACAGAAAATGAAAAAAACTAGAAACAAATATCCCACTCTCATTGGTGGCGCATGATATACACGCGCCGCCTTCCAGGCTCAATACAGCGACACGCGCCAGTCAATTAGATTCCAAGAGCCATGCTCTGTTAGATGGTGGTTACCACGTGTCCAACGAAGATGCCACGTGGCCTCATGCGCCACGTGGCTTTCTGCCTCCTTTTTAAAAAAATAAATAAATATGGGCCTTAGCCATTTTGGTCCTTGAACGAAATTGTTTTTTAATTAATTCAAAACCAAACGATTTCATTTTAGGGCTGGAGGTCATCTTCAACCTCCCGTTGGGTTAGACTTGACCCGGATGGAGAGAAGGGTTGGGTCCGTCGGACCCAAAACTTCTCTCCTCCGTATCTCCTTCATCCGACGTCTGTTTTTGACGTTCTTGGTGTTGTTTTCTTCGTTTTTTTGAGATATACAAAATGAGACTAATTTTAAACCTAAATATACTTTTAAAATACCTAGTTTTCTAAATAACAAAGATTATGAGTTTTTCTCTCTCATCAATATATTCTCTTTCTATGTTTTCTTATTCTAAGGCTCTAGCATATTCTTTTTATGTCTAGAAAACATATTCAAATGATTATAAGACTCAGAAAACAAGGATAGAGTGTAATCATGCTTAATACACACATATGTAAAATATTTACATGAGAGATATAGACACATAAGAACATCATATGATTGAGATATCTACATATATAACGTAATTTCAAACTGGTCCTTATTCATAGACACATACTTTCAAACTCAAGAGAAAACCTAGTGAAAGCATTAGATTTAGATATTATCATGTTATTCTCTCAAGAACAACTAACAATAAGTGCTCCCACGCATGCATATATACGTGACTACAAATAATATCATATTATACAGGCTATAAGAAAACCTGGCTCTGATGCCATGTAAGAATATTTGAGCATACCTGTAGTGCGACAGTTAAACTTTTGTACCCACGCTTAATCGAATCACAGTGACGAAAGCGATTATGACGCACAACATATACACCACAAGACAGGAAGAAGAGAGAAATATAGTAGGAGGATAAGGGATCAATATACTAGAAATTTATGTATTCCAGATTACTCGTGTCAACTGAACCCTTTACGCTTATTTATAGCATTCTTCATATCCCATCCTCTCTACTGACGTGTCCTTTCTTTAAGGAAACACTATATCTTTCTGATGGAGAGACATAACATATCGGCAAAACATTATTTCCTAAAGAGTTAAAATCTATCGGTTAAAAATATGACTCTTAGTAATTGGGATATATTACATGTATTAACCCAAAATTTATATTATTTATATTATTTCCCTAACATCTTGGGCTTGGGCCTAATCCATCAAGGGTGGACCAACCCATTTTCCAACATTAATATTTAGGAAAAATCAAAATCTAAGCTAAATATTTGAACGAGATTCTCTAGTTGGTCATATAGTACTAAAAAATAATAACGTAGGATAAATCACTAAGCACCATCATACCTTTTTCAATTTTATGGAGTATTACAATTTATAAACACACTCCTTAATCATCTATAAAACCAAATAAATAAAGATAATGATAAATCAGTATCTTATATGGATCTTTACTTTTCAACATAAACCGACTAAGATTTGACATCTTAACATGTTCAACAAGATAGGAGTTGCACAAATTGATGGTGGAGTGTGACAATTATGAAGTTGTTGTAGCTATATAATCCAATGCCTCCCATAAACACCCTGACTTTGCAATGCTAGCGGAGGTTAGAAGCTAGCAAAGGAATGGGAGGTTGGCTTAATCTATTGTACACGTGAAGCTAACATAGTTACTGAGGGTATGGCTATTGAGGCTTGCAATTTGTTGATAGACATATTGGTGTTACATCAACCACTTGATTATGTCTAAGCTTTATTACAGGAGGACTCAACTGGAGCATTAGTTGAGCACATATTGATGCATTATCTTAGAGCAAATCTGCATAGATGAGTACAGATTGGGGTGATGACTCGATGAGAACATGAGATAGCACGATCTGGATATGACAAGCATAGATCTAGGTGATGACTTAATGAGAATAAGAGATAGCGTGATCTAGACATGAAAAGCATAGATCTAGAAGCAAATGCACATGAAGAAGCCAATAAGCACAAAGAAAAAGACGAGCAGTGGGGAGAATATCACGAAGAAGAAAACTAGTGTTGACGGATGAATCTGAAGTTGTGCTCTTGAAGTGATTGGGAGGAGATCACAAGTTTGATCTTATGATAGAGAAGGAAGGGAAGTGTAATATCCTAAATTTTATTCACTAAAAATCCTTGAATATTTGATTATACTCAAAGGAATAAAATTGTGAATTTTGGTTCACTTGAAGTAGCCAAAATGTTGGAAATAATGATTATGTGAAATTTTGGCCAAGTAAGACATAAAGGACAATTTTTGTCCAAACAATGGCCTAACATTGAAGCCTAAAATTTAGTATGAGAGAGCACAATTTTTGGCCCAAAATATATTGAAGAAGTCAGCCAAAAAGAAAGGAGAAGAAGAAAATGGCAATAGGTTCAAAAATTCAAGAAAATGTAATGGTACAATGGTCATTTGGCTATAAAAATAAAAAGCTAATATTTCCCCTTAAATAATATGTAAATTTGGTTAGGGATTAAAAGAGTATGAGAGCATATGATTTTGCCACTTATATGGATATGTGGAAGCATAAAATGCCATATGGAAAAAGAAATGGTAAGAAAATGCCAAGTGTAATGTTTTTCTAATAAACTAATATTAAAATTAAGGAGGTGGAATGTGATATTTTATAGGCATATTTTAGCCTCCTTAAACCTCATTTTCATTCAAACAATAAGAAAATAAGAAGATTTAAGAAGGCAAACAAGGTAAGTAAGTAGTGCAATTCAAGTGTTCTTGCCATTAGTCACTAGTAAACCTTCCCTAATCCATATATCCTTCTTGAAATCATGTAAAGTAGGAAGAAAATCAAGGGACATAGAGAGGGAAAAGCCACGTCCTAGAGAGAGAAAGAAGGAGAAAGCAAGGTAAGCTTGAGAACTTGTAATCTCTTGATGATTCATGTTTGTTCTTGGTATTTTGGTTGGTTGTTTGGCTTGTTTGGTCTTAAATTTTTGATTTGGGATGCATGAACTCTAAGGGGAGGTGCTACTCAATTTGTGATTAATCATGTTCAATAGGTGTTTAAATGATTAAACAAGTGATTTAAAGTGAAAAGAAGGTGAATTGTTGAAAGAAATCAAGAAACTTTATTTTTCCAAAATGTTCCAGATTTTCAACCAAATAGAATTATAGGTGTTAAATTTGGAATTTGATGGATTTGATCACTCCATTGTGTTTATAATGGAAAATTTTGTAAGGTACATGTGAAAAATGAAGTTCGGAGGCTTTAGGGTGTGAAACAACTATTTTGCCTCTAAAACCCTAACTTTGTGGTTGTCAAGGGTAAAACTGGAAATGCAGTGTGTTTTTCCCAAAACTGAGGTAAAAAATAGATTCTAAATACGAAATTACTTGATATAGCTTGGGTCATAATTTTTGAAAATGTACAATTATACCAGGTATAAAGGAATTTAAACCGGATTCCCCCGGGGCATTTTGATAATTTAGCACCTTAGGTGGAGATAACCAACTAAATGATCTTTGGAATAAAGCATGAATGAGTAATAAATCATTTACTATCAATTTGGAAATTTAGGATTTGACATTTGCCTGAGTCGGACAAAAGTTAAAGGAGTGGTATTAGCTAGGCTTTGGAAAGGATTCCAGGTAGTAAGTCTATCTCTCATATTCTATGTGATTGTTAATATTTATTATTTGTCATATTCTGTGCAATAATATGTGAATGGTGGTAATTCCTAGAGTTGGGCGTGGGTAAAGCACAAGTACCACCCTAAGAGAAAAGCAAAAGTACCTCTAAGGCCGGCAAGTACCCAGTCTAAGTAGGCTAATGTAAAGCCTGTGTGGTATAATTCCTCAATGTGGTGTGGGAAAAACACAAGTACCACCCCATAGGAAAAGCAAAAGTACCATAAGGCTAGTGGGACCCAGCTGAGGCGAGTATGGACAGAACAACATCAGCTCTGGAACATTATAGCAAGTAGGGGTCATAAAAGAATATAAGCATGCAGCAAGGCCAGTAAGGGACAAATAGTCATTTGTACCTAAATGCCGAGCAGTAAAGCATTGTGATCACTGATGAGCAAGTAGGGACAAAGTGATTATTTTGATCTAGACAAAATCATTGCATTGATCCTAAACATTGTTTGATAGACATATGAACATCATTATTATCTGTTACATAATATGCTGCATTACATGTTTATCTTTCACATTTTATACGATTGATAACATGTTACTACTGAGATTCATTTGAATCTCACCGTTTCCCTAAATAAAATTAATTCTGCTAGAGGAAGCGGCTCAGAGGGAAAAGTGGGAGAAACTGGCAACTGAGGGTCCGATGTTGATCAAGAAGTTTTATGTTGGTTATCTAATAACCTTTCTTTGTATTTTGGGGATTTGTATTATATTATGTACAAACCCTGTGGGGACTTCATATAATGTAATCAAGAATTTTATATCAGTTTAATTTTTTCTATTTCTGTATGCCTATTAAACTACGCATTTATACTCCGATAAATGTCAAAATATTAAGGGGTTTGGTATTTTTGGTTTCAGATCATGCGGTTCTGGAAATAACAAAATAGTATACTGATACGATCTTGATTATATTGCAATGGAGACATGACATATGGAGGTGTTAAAGGAGTCAATCACCACTATCGGTAAACCAGCCCCTAGAGGACCAAAGGATACCTGGAGGGAAGCTAGTACAATTATATCGAGTTGGGGATAATTCCAGGAGGCTGTGAATCTCAAGGAAGCTAGTGCGACAAAGGATGGTGTACGGGCCCCAACCCAGACCAAAGCTAACAGTCAGTTCTTTTATTAATGATACTGGGCAGCCACTGTTAAATGGGTCAGAATCGGATCCACGTTGTGTTACCAGTTCTAAGGCAAAACCCATACCCGTGAGATATGACCTACAGCTGGATCCAGAGTTATAGAAGTATGTCAAAGGCATATACTTGCAGGTTTTTCATGATTGGGATACCCCAGTAACTCAGTATATAACATACATGGATGAAGAGGATAAATTATACCAGAGTTAGCGATATTTTGATTTGGAGATTCTGAATGATATTTGGATCCGTACAACGCTGTACTTCTTTTCGAATACAATTTTGAGCTAAAAAAAAGAATGACACTACGGATAGGCCCAAAAGATAGTTATGGAGTCTGATGATCACATGATAAAGTACGTGTTGTGATATATGTACCGATTCTAATATACGATTCATATACAGTATTTGATCGCCCAAAGGTGATTGACCCAACTAATTGGGAAGAGGGCAGTCCAAGGGTGCTGAAGCTCGAAAGCGGTTAGAGTCAGTACCAGTACTTTTGTATCGGTATATTAATGTTAATCCTGTTGGGCCCAGGGAAATGGAAGGATGGGTGACCCCCTTGGAAGTTTTTGGAAATGTTAAGTCATCTAACATAAGAAAGAAGAAACATATTATGCAGTCATGTATGGGCTGTGTATTATTAAAAACCTTCCCCAAATCGCTATAAAGATTTGTTGTATGTTATTATTGGAGTATCTGTGTGTTCAAATTCTTGTTGTAATACCCTAACTTTTATTCACCAAAATTCCTTATATATTTGATTGTATTCAATGCAATAACATGGTGAATTTTTGGTGAACTTGAAGTAGCCAAAATGTTGGAAATAGAGACTATATGAAATTTTGGTCAAGTAAGCCATTAAGCACAACTTTTGTCTTCATGAAGGCCTAATATTAAAGCCTAAAATTTAGTATGGAAGAGCAATATTCTTGGCCCCAAAATACAATGAAAGGTCAGCCAAAATTAAAGGGAAAGAAGAAAATGTCAATTGGTTCAAAAATTCAAGAAAATATAAGGGTAAAATAGTCATTTGGCGAAATAAAATAAAAAAGACAATACTTTTCCTTAAACAAGAAGAAGTCAGTTAAGAAAGAGGGGAGTAATAGAGCATATGATTTTGCTACATATATGGACATGTGGAAGCATAAAAATGCCATATAGAAAAGGGAAGAAACAAGAGAAAGCCATGTGTGAAGTTTTGGAATACAATATTATATAAAATTGAGGAGGTGAAAGGTGATTAATATAAACACATTTTAGCCCATTTTGGCCATTATTTTCAGCCAAGAAGATAAAAGAAGAGAGAGAGAGAGCTAGGGAAAAAACTAAAGCAAGAAGGAAGGTAGTGAAATCAAGAAGCAAAACAAGGTAAGTAGTAGTTGGAATTTTTTTTTTTTTGCTTCAATATCTTGTAAACCCTCTTTAATCTTCATATACATCTTTAAAACAAAGCAAGAAGAAAATTAAGAGAAAGAAGAGGAGGAAAGGATGGATTAGAGAGAGAAAGAAGAAGGAAGTAAGGTAAGCTCACTACTAGAAAAAACACTTTTAACGTCCTTTATTTGGGACTTTTAACGTTCTTTTATGAGTGGACGTGTATGTCAGTGACGTAGTAAATTTGGACTTTAGACGTCCTTTGTAAAGGGATGAGGAAAGTGCAGGGTTTAGGCATCCCTTTTGGTAAAAGGGACGCCTAAAGTCCACGTTTAGAATTTTTTTTTCAAATTATGGACTTTAGGTGTCCCTTTTAGCGTAAGGGACGCCTAAAGGTTTTTTTTACCCATACGGTGCTATTTGTATTGTTTCTAGCCATTCTGAAAGCAAACAACAACATAGTCTCCTTATTACACAAAAAGGAAACATACAGCACGCAGTATATAATTAACAAAACACAACATCCAACTCTAATGAAACATTCATGCACTATACAGTGTTGACAGAAATGTTGTCCACTAATAAATAACTACTAAGTAAATGTACAGGAAACAATAAACTTCTACAAATCAACGTGTTGAAGAATCCTCCCAGCCAACAAGTCTCTGATCAAATTAATGTCTTCATATAAGTAAGCAGCATCATTATCAAAGATCTACAAATTAGAAAATATGATTATACGAAATCAATGAAATTAAAGGATTGTTTAGCAATTCAATTAAAATACACCCAAAATATTATCATTTGATTACCTATTGAAAATCACTTGTAACGCCACTTTGAATGATATTATACATGTAAAGAAGAACATAATAGCCACATTCAGTACCACCTGGCTGTTGAGGGTACTATAAATCAAAAGCAATTAGTTAAAATCAATAACATACATCATTTCTACTAAAACAACCTTAAATAAAAGAACTTAAATTATATTGGAACCACATACTTTGGGATAGAACCACTTTGGCTTGCAAAAAACTCTACCCTCACGTGACCTGCCAAGCATTCTATATGTTTGGGTCGCGCTACCATTAAAATGTAAAACATTTTAAGTTAGAACAATTTATTTAAATCAAGAATTTCTTTAATTAATCAAAAAGAAATAACTAACGTGTTGAAGACGGATTTTGTGTCCTTGTCGGGCTTTTTTGTCAAGGAATCAAACCAATAGATTTCATTGAGGCGTGGGCAAACAACACACAGGCTCCAATGGTAACTACAACAATACACAGATTAAAATGAAGTTTAGATTAGAAGAAAATTATTAGCATGAAGCATCCCAAAAATTTTTTTTACTACATACCCTTGAACAATTGGCGCTAGATAACATCGTAATTTGGTCGCTGCCATTGTGAAGCCCACATAATGCGTCCTTTTTGCAACATCATTTTTATCCGATGTCGTATTTGCCGGACACAAGAATTTGTATAAATTTGGTATTTCCATATCAATACACATGTGGTAGAAGGACCTAAAATAGAAATAAAATGACCAATGAATTATTGAACTTATGAAATCTTGAACTTAGAAAAGAAAAACTAACCAAATAGCAAGTGTGACCCATCCTGCATCTATCTCCTCGAAATGCAAAAACTCCTTGAGATCTTTATTGTCGATTGTGTAGGGATACGTCAATTCTGTACCCACAATCCCTGGAGGAATATTGAAGTTGACTTGGGGAATACCTTTGTAAACCTGTTGCAGCCGTGCTAGAAAGGGCCATTTCAGCGCATGTTGCTCCTCCTATAACCATAGAAAACAAAACCAATTATATTACAATGATGCCAATAAATGTCAAGTGATATGAATATAATTCCTACCATTACTGGGGTTACCAACGTGCCAATAAGATATTGAGGCCAAAGGATGAAAGCTCCAATTGCCTGACCCAGTGTGGCAATCTCAACGTTAGGGATAGGGATGGATGCACCTTCTTCCCCCTCATGAACACGTGTCACTGTCACCCTACGTAAATACTGTGGAATTTGATTATGATGGTGGGTGGTAGCTTGTGTGTAAACGAGAGCATCGGCTACAACACGAATCATGGGGGCATCCAAATAGAGGATACACGATTCGCCCGATTCTGGAGTGGCAGAAGGCTGGCCTAGTGGTTCTGTTATGTGAGAAGGCTGGGCATAGGGTTCTATACTATGAGAAGGCTGTACAAGACTATGGAAAGGAGCAGCAACAAGTTCTGGAGTGTGGGAAAGGTGGACAAGGGGTTCTGGATTGTGGAAGGCCTCGGCAACGAGTTGCAGAGTATGGGAAGGCTGTACAAGGGATTCATCCGGCGGGTGGTGACTTCCTTTAGTGCTGGGGAAGGCCACGGATTCCTGGTTTATAACCTTAGTAGCCTCCATGTGATGAAAATCAAACCACGATTTCATTTCACCACGTAGTTGTGTCATTAGCTCATCTCGAAGCTCTTCTCAGATTTGATCGCGAAGCTTAGCCACAAACTGTTGACTGGGTTCAGCTTGTGAAGAATATATCGAGGCTTTACCAAAATACTTCGTAATACCAAATCCCCTCGGCTCCCCTCTAACACGACCGGGGTATTCAGCCTTCCCAATCGCCATTGCCAATATGTCCATCCATCCACTTGGAGTGAATGAACCTTGGCTACTCTGCTCTTTGAGTTCGTCCTGTATCATACAATTCGTTATGAATGAAAATTAAATGCTAGAAATGTGAAAGAATTTCACAATTAATTACTTATGCTATTACTACTTACAATCCTCGAGGCAACCTCAGCAATAGTCGGATTTATATATTTGCCACCCTTAATCCTCCCTGCTTTCCAATTTTTGTGACGCGGAGGAAGAGCTGGCACTTGTACAACAACGGAAGGATCCGATTTCGCAACTTCCTTCATTTTTTCCAGCTCTTCTGCCATCATCATCCGCTCCAGCTTCCTGTAGCCACTCTGAGACATGCAATGCTGGTATTGATTTGCTTCTTGCCTCTGTGTGTTCGCCGCACTTAATTCTTGTTTAAGGGAAAAACAAGTCATTAGTGCATTAACTATATTGAAGTTAAAAATTTTCATACTGAAGACAAAAATTTACCAAAAATTCAGGAGCTTGTCGTTTTGCTACAAACAACCTCCAGTCCTTTGAAGATAGATATGAATATTTCTGACAAGGATCTAGATGTCTTTTGTCACCTCTAAGGTACTTCTTGGAGAGCTTATTTTTAAAATCCTTCCAGCGTAAACGAACCTCTCCCATTCAGTGGTTGCACATGTCTGTGGTGTCAGGAACATCGAACGTTTGCTGCAAAAACGGAGACAATTAAACTTGAATAGGAAGAAAGATCTAAATACATAAAATGTATCAAAAGTTATGTACCAAAATCTGTTGCCATATCATGGCTTTCGTCTTTTTGGGAACCTACCTCCAACTATCATAGATGATTCGGACTTTGCTTTGACCCAAAAAACCAAGATAACTAATGAAGGGGTCTTCCTCAGGACCCTCTGGATTCATGTTGGCATCAAACTCTATGTGAACCCTCTCCTGTTCATTGTAGTGGCGCTTCGCCAATACAGTCATCTTCGTGGCACCCGTTGTTCTTCTCGGAGCGGGTGGCTTTTCTTGCCTTCCATTATGCTGCTCGTTGTCGCTCCCTGAGTTACTAGAACTTGACATATTTGTGGACACAAAAAATTCATTGTCAGAGAGGTAAGTAGATTGCAGGTATATGTATAAACTACATTAAGGGAAAAAAGCACATAGGATATAATACAGTTTTATATAGTTAAAGGTCTTACTTCATACTGTTTCCCATATTCCTTCACAATGATCATTTCTTGCAGAATAATCTTCATCATCTACCAACTCGACCTCACTTCCTATAGGTGGATTTGTTGTCAGAGGTGGTGTGTCGTCAAGGTTGAAGGTTGGATCACCATACTTTTGTTTTTTGCTTTGAAGTACAATGGACATATTTTTATTTGCAGGATCTGTGACATAAAACACTTGTTTCGCCTAGCTTGCTAGAATAAAGGGCTCATCTCTATAACCAACTCTTTGAAGATCGATTGAGACAAATCCAAATTGTTGATCTATTACCACAGCAGCATTGCTAACCCACTTACATTTGAACAAAGCAACTTTGAACTTGTTGTAGGTCATGTCCCATATTTCTTCTATAACTCCATAATAAGCCATTGATGCACATATGGGGTTTTTGTCTTTCGAACTGGAAAAGTGCATAGCTTCAGCTTCAACCATCACCCCACTATTTTGCATGGTACTTTTGTCATCTTTCTCTTTTGTGTAGAAAGAATACCCATTTATGTCATAACCAGTCCAAGTAACAACCTGAAATGAAGGCCCCCAAGCTAGCCAGTTGATTGTCTCGGACACACCGATCTCATGCGAAACCTTCTCCTTAAACCACTTAACAAATGTCTTGTTTTGCTCAATAGCTATTTGCATGTCACTCTTCTTTGGATTCAAGTTCTTAAAAGTCTTTTTGTGCTCATCTATGTATGGCTGAACTTCTTCCATATTATTCAAGATATACAAGTGTGCTTGCAGCACCTCTTCACGATCCGCAGTCTTCACTTTAAGTCCTCGTGTTCCCTTGCTTCTCCCCTCTTCATGATGAGACTGTTCCTTTTTACCAGATAGATAATCTTTACAAAAGTCCATAGCCTCTTCAACTACATATCGCTCAACTATTGAGGCTTCAGGTCGATAAGGATTTTTAGAATACCCTTTTAAGATCTTCATGTATCGCTCGAAAGGGTACATCCACCTCAAGTAAATTGGACCGCAAAGCCTTACCTCCCTTACTAAATGAACTACCAAATGCACCATTATATCAAAAAATGATGGAGGAAAATGCATCTCTAGTTGGGACAGAATTATATAACCCTCATTTTCCAGTTCATCCAACTTCTCAGTGTTGATGACTTTGTTACATATAGCATTAAAGAAAACACACAATCTGGTTATAGTAGTTCGCACTTCATCTTTCATAATGCCTCTAATGGCTAGTAGTAACAATTGTTACATTAACACGTGATAGTCATGGGACTTCATTCCCACTAACTTCAAATCGTCCATTGACACACACCTGCTAACATTAGAAGAGTAGCCCTATGGGACCTTAATTTCATGCAGACACGCACATAAACTTCTTTTCTCCGCTTTTGATAGCATATGTGCAGCTGGCTCCATATATGCCCTCCTACCATCATCTCTTAGTTGTGGATGCAACTGATCTCTAATTCCCATATCAACAAGGTCAAGTCTCACGCTCATTCCATCCTTGGTCTTCCCTGGGATGTGTAAAAGCGTACTTACAAGGCTGTCACAAGAGTTTTTCTCCACATGTATCACATCAATACTGTGTCTTACATCAAGACAATGCCAATACAGAAGATCAAATAAAATTGACCTCTTCTTCCATATGTTCTTCTCACCCGTAGTCCTTTGATTTTTACCAAAGGTCACATTGACACGTTCTACCCGACTATAAACTTCCTTCCCGGTTAATGCCCTTGGTGCAACTCCATGTTCTGGTAAGCCATCAAAACGCTTTCTCAGCCTACGATATGGGTGGAATCGATGAAGAAACCTCCTGTGGCCAAGGTACACTATTTTTTTGCAATACTTAAGTTGTCGAAAGTGTGTTTCTCCTTCACAGATTGGGTATGCTTTATGACCCTTCACACTATACCCTAACAAATTTCTGTATCCGGGGAAGTCGTTTATCGTGGTAAAAATCATTGCACGCAACTTGAAAGACTCTTTCTTATAAGCATCAAACACATCCACACCTTCCTCCCACAACTTCTTCAAGTCCTCAATTAAAGGAGCCAAATACACATCGATGTCATTTCCTGGCTGTTTTGGTCCAGAGATCATCATAGAAAGCATAACGTATTTACGCTTCATACATAACCAGGGAGGTAAGTTGTATATTACAAGGAGAACTGGCCACGAACTATGTGTACTAGTAAGAGTTCCATACAGATTTATTCCATCTGTACAAAGTCCAAGCCGAAGGTTTCTCGGCTCGCTGCCAAATTGAGGGAACATTTCATCTATCTTCTTCCACTGTGGAGAGTCGGTCGGGTGCCAAAGATATTTTCTGTCACAAATTCTCTCATCAGAATGTCATCTCAACTTCTTCGCTTTTTGTTGCGGTCGCAAACAAACACTTAAACCGTGGTATTATTGGAAGATACCATAACACCTTTGAAGGTTGCCTTTTACTTGTTGTCCCTTCTCTACAACCACCGTCTTTCTTCACTTTATATCGTGATGTTTTACAGTTAGGACACTCACTAAGACCTGCATACTCCTTTCTGTACAATACATAGTCATTAGGGCAAGCATGTATCTTTTTGTACTCCATGCCCATCGTAGACAAGATTTTCTTTGCCTCATACATACGGTTTGGAAGTATATTATCTTCTGGAAACATATCACACAATAATTCCAATAGTAATGTAAAACTACTATCGGTCCATCCACAAGTTGCCTTTAAGTTTACCAAATGCAATGTTCCCGTCAGTCGTGTGTACTTACTCCCAGGGTATAATGGTGTCTCCGCATCACTCCGCAGGCTGTCAAATTCATATGTCTGGGCGAAGGATTCAACCTCGACATTGTGAATCATTTTCTCCATTCTATCTTGCTCTATAACATCCACTCCTTCCTTCTTGTGCGACGGACAATCAGTTACTTCCTCACCATGCCATATCCACCTTGTGTATCGAAGATTTATTCCATCAAAAAGTAGGTGATCCCTTATATCATCAACATCCCGTCAACTGTCGTTTAAACAATTCACACAAGGACAAAAATACTTTCCATTTTTTGTTGGAGCATTCCTTCTAGCAAATTCAATAAACTCTTCCACCCCATTCTCATATTCTTCACTAGTTCTCAAAGCATTCATCCGACTATGATCTATTTTTAACCTAAGCCATTCTCAATAATGCTAAAGTTTAGAATAATTGACAACAATGGGATTTCCTGTTATAACTATTTTAAACATAAAAAATACAATCCACTAATTTTTCATCATTAAACTAAAAAATTCAAAAGGACATTTTAAAAAATTTATACTTATATATTACTATTATTATGACACAACCATTATTTCTCAAAAATATTTTTATTTCCAGACATATATGGCATTTCACATTTGAAATAATTAATTATTACCTTTTAATCTCATTCATTTTTCATTCTATTACATATATACTTCGGAGTTAAACAAGTAACGAGTATTATAATTTTTTAATAGTCACTTTTCAACAAATTCCAACATATTTTTCACTTACAAAATATTTTATAATTATCTACATATATATATATATATGTCATGTGCAAAAGGCATAAAAATACACAAGTGTCTTCCTTTGTTTAGATGTAACCAGCTAACCCAAGTTCAGCAATAAATATCATATATTATAAATATTATATGTCTTTTCTAAATGTAATAGGAGAAGCAAAAATCTATAAGGCACGAACACATTAGTGACATTTCAGACACTAAAATAACCGCATAAAAAACAATCCAACTATACAAAAAAACAAAAAAAAACCTTTGGTGGTCACATGGATGGGTAGTCGACGCTGCTAGACTTGTGGTGATAAAGGGAGGGGCGCCGCTATACCTTGGAGTGAGGACGGCCAGACTAACGCTGCTGGCCTTGTGGTGGACAGATGTAGGGTACGACGCCAGAGAGAAGATCGAGGAGGGGGATGGCGCCTTAACAATCTTGGGAGGAAGGGGATTGAACAAAAATGTTGTAAGTTTCTGCAGCTTGGTCTTTTGAGAGAGGGAGGAAGAGTGAACGAAGATGCTGGAATGGAGGGAAATGGATAAATTTGGAACCTTTAGGCATCCCTTCTCCAAGAAGGGACGCCTAAAGGTATAAATAGGCGTCCTTTCTGAAAGAAAAGACGCCTATTATTTGCTGCATGCCAGCCACGTGGCTGGCATGCAGCCTTTAGGCGTCCCTTCTTGAGAAGGGACGCCTAAAGGCTGATCTTTAGGCCTCCCTTCTTGAAGAAGGGACGCCTAAAGATCTCTTTACACGTCCTTTTTGATTTTTAGGACGCCTAAAGAGGAAAAAGTTTCTCTTTATTTACATAAATGTCACTGCGTCCAGTTTTTACTTCTCTTTTTAAAGAAGGGACGTCTTTATGTGACATTAAATCCCTATTCTGTAGTAGTGGCTTAAGAACTTGTTATATCTTGATGTATTATGGTTGTTGTTGGTGATTTTGGTTGATTGTTGGCTTGTTTGGTCTTGAAATTGTGATTTAGGATGAATATACCCTAAGAGAAGATGATGTCCAATTTGTCATTAATCATGTTTAAGAGGTGTTTAAGTAGTTAAACAAGTGATTATAAGAGAAAAGATGTTAGGTTGAATGGAAATTGAAAATCTTCCATTCTCTAAAACATTCCAAAATTTTGTCTAGGCTGATTTTTGGGTGTTTAAGCTAGAATTTGAAGGATTTGATGATTCTATTGTGTTTAGCATGGAAATTTGTGTAGCGTACATGTGAAAAATGGAGTTTAGAGGCTTTAGTATGTGAAATGACAGTTTTTCCCCTAAAACCCTAACTTTATGGCTGTCAAGAGTAGTTCTGGAAATGCAATGTGAATTTGTCAAAAATGGATTCTACACGCAATAAGGCATGAATCAGACCGGATTTCTTAGAGGAATTGTGGTCATTCTACGTTTTTAAGTAAAGATAACCAACTATTTAAGTCTAGTAATAAGGCATGAATGAGTAATAACTATGAATTCAAAATTTTTTGGACTTCACATTTGCCCAAGCTATACAAAAGTTAAAGGACTAATAGCAGCTAGGCAATCAGAAAGGAGTCTAGGTAGTAACTCTATCTCTCATATTCTATGTGATTGTTAATATGCATTATTTTCCATGTTCTATGATGAAAGTAATTCTTAGAGCTTGGTGAGGGAAAAGCGCAAGTACCTCTAGAGCCGGTAGGTACTCAGTCTAGGTAGGCCAATGTGAAGCCTGTGTGGTATAATTCCTCACTATGATGTGGGAAAACCACAAGTACGACCCCTTGTGAAAGGCACAAGTACCATGTGGCTAGTGGGACCCAGCTAAGGCAAGTACAGATAGAAAAATATTTGCTCCAAAACATTAAAGCAAGTATAGATCATAAAAGCATATGATCCTGAATAGAGCATGCAGTAAGGCTAGTAGGGTACAAACAGGCATTTGTACTTGAACATCGAGTAGAAAAGCATTGTGATCACTAATTGGCAAGTAGGGACAAATGGCCATTTTAATTCGAACAAAATCGTCATTTCATCTTGAACATCGATTAACCAACATGTGCATGGCATTACTATTTGTTGCATCATATACTGCATTGCATGTATACCTTTCACATTCTATATGATGAATAGCATGTTACTATTGAGATTCGTTTGAATCTGACCATTTCCATAATTCAAAATTTATTTAGCAAGAAGAAGCGGCTCTAAGGGTTCTGGTTTAGAGAAAGCATTTAAAGTTGGTTATCACTGTTTTTTTACGTATTTTGGGTTTTTTATTTTTCTATGTACAAACCCTGTGGGGATTACATATAATGTAATCAAGAATTTTATGTTAGTATAATTTTACTATTTTTGTATGTCTAACGAACTGCGCGTTAAAATATAAACGAGATTTGACATTTTTGGTATCAGAGCATGTGGTTTTGACAATAACTGTAATACCTTATTCTCAATAGCCCAAGATGAGTACAAAGGAGTAGTGAAATTATTTGTGGGACAGGGATTCAAATCCGAATTGCCCAATCTTCTAAAAATGTTCAATAAATTCCCAATCTCAACTCAGAAGTTGAACCTAGGGGTGAGAGGGTTTTTCAGAGGGTACAAAAACTCCTCTAAATAATTTCATGTGTTTCACTACGTCACTAAGTCTCATTGGCTCTTAATGCACTATATCAAAGTTGCGAGCGATTCTTTTCTTGAGCTTATACCACATTCATTCGTCCATTTACATACATGAAATGTGTAGCTAAATAGGGCTATCAAGTATGTAAATCAAATACATACAACGCCTTGAGCTTCAATCTCCAATTCTACTTCGTAATTCTCTTTTATTTTTCCATGCATTCTTTACCTCTGGCACATGTCTAAATGGTTGGTTTGGGGAGGGTGAGATTCAAAGGAATCTCAGTAGTAAACAATACCATTATGCATGCTAGCTTAGATATATATGAATAAATGACATGCTTGCCTACACTATTTCATGCCAACATATGACATGTTGCATGCTCAATGTTATGACATACATATGGCCATTGCACAAATATAACAGAGCTTCAACCAATCATACATGTTCCATACAAATAGGCAAAGCTATGACATAGCAAGACACACATATCACATACATGCAGAAAAGGTAAGTTCACTACCTCTCAGACTTTATGTCCTTCTCTTCTTGTCCCTTGATCCGCCAACCATTGCTTCTTCTTTGTCACTTCATGGTCCTAGGTAAGTGATAACATCATTATGTTAGATATAATAAGTTTTGATGATGACAAATATAGATGTCAAATATTAAGAGAGCAAAAGTTTACATAATATACTTATCTCTTACATTGACTAACTACTATATTTAATGTTGTATATATTGTAGATTAGTCAAGCAATGGAAGAAAGAAATTGAGGAATGAAGAACTTGCAAGAATTAATGAAAAATATGAAGATTCAAGTTCTATGGGTACTGTAGCAGTCGACACTGTAGCATACAGTACTGTAGCGTATGGTACTGTAGCAACTGTAGCATCGAGTGATTTTCAGAATCACTTGAGTGATTCTGGAAATAGTAAAAATCACTCGAGTGATTCAATAATTCACTCGAGTGATGTCAGCGTTTCATGCTCTGTTGTTCGTCTAGCTTAGCGAGGTCTGGTTATTCGATCATATCTCTCAAAATACAACTCCGATTGAGCCCAAACTAGTTGTATATGAAACTAGACTTCCAATGCGTCATTTGGAAACCATAAACAACAACAAAGGAGCTTAGATGAATTAGACACTAATGTTGAAAGTTGAAGTTGAAATCAGCGTCACTTTCTGGAACAGGTTCGGTATTTTAGACATAACTCTCAAACCAAAGATCTAATTGAGCTGAAACTAGTGCCATATGAAACTATACTTAAATATATTTCACAGATATATAATATACCAATTTTGGAGTTATATTCGAAGAGTTATGACATCTGGAAGTTGACCATGTTTGCTGTCAAATTGAAAGAGCAGCTACGAGTTCAAGTGATCTGAACAGGGAGCACCCGTGATCAGGAAGATCACTCGAGTGATCATTAATAATCACTCGAGTGATCATTAATAATCACTCGAGTGAAATGCGTCAGATGTAGATCACTCGAGTGGCACAAAAATCACTGGAAGAATTTTTCACTGTTCTCAAAATAACTCCCAGTGATATCGAAATCACTCGAGTGATTCTGTTGATTTTGCAAATCACTTCCAGTGCAAGCCAAATCACTGCAAGAAAAATTCACTGTTTGCAATTTAACTTCCAGTGATACCGAAATCACTCGAGTGATATGAGATTTTTTAGAATCACTTCCAGTGCAAGCCAAATCACTGCAAGAAAAATTCACTGTTTCGAAATTCACTTCCAGTGATCTCCAAATCACTCGAGTGATATGTGAAATTTTCAATATCACTTCCAGTGGCTCTGAAATCACCGGAAGAAAATTTCACTGTTCTGAAAATCACTCCCATTGCAGCTGAATTCACTCGAGTGATTACCTATTTTCTAAGTATCACTTTTGGTTGACATCAAATCACTGTTAGTATATTAGTATGAATCAGAACCACTTCCCGTGAAGATAAGATCACTCCTAGTGAACCTAAAAGCACCTCCAGTGAAAGCCAATATGCTTCAAGTAATATGTTTATTTTGGTATATCACTCCTAATGCATTTCTAGTGAATCAAATACCTTCCAGTGATCACTCAGTGTAATCTCCACTGTGACAGAATCAGTTCCAATGGCAGCAAATCATAATCACATCCGGAAATCAAGATCACTATCAGGAAAATACTTCTGCAGTCAAGTGTTAATTGTTTTATCAAAATCACCTCCAGTGAAGTGACACCGCACTCAAATGATTCTCATGTTTAAGAATATCACTGCCAGTGAATTAGATGTTAACTCAAGTGATTCACTGTTTTCATCATAATTACTTCCAGAAACTTGACAGAAACAAGGAAAACAACCAGAATGATTTCATGGTACACTCTACTGATGTGGATCACTTCCGGTGAAGTAGTTATCCACTCAAGTGATATTTAAAATATTCTCTAATGGCTATTTTCTATTAGTATATTACAGATATCCACTACAGTTCACATGGCAAGCAACCGACCAATATTTAACGATGACAAATCATGGGCAATATCAATATTTAATAGACAAGTCAACGAACGTACAAACAACTGAAGCATTTGTCAGAGCACAATCATGGGCAACAGTTGAATTACTTATCAAAGAGCATGATCAGATTACAACGGAAAAATATTTGAATGCTCCCAACGGCTCTCAACATTTGCTATATAAACTAAAGCATTCAAAAAGAAGAACATACATGACAGTGACCAAATACATGAGCAAACAGAAATGATGAAGTAGCGAGAACCCAACTGCCAATATACTGCTATCATGAATCTTTGTCTCTTACATACTCTCTGCTAATATTTTTTTTCCTTGTCATGTATAATTGAGAGTGAGAATATTTACATTGTACTTCAGTGAGCATTTTACCCACTCTATAAGAGAGCTTGTAAATTTCAGAAGTGTTCTCAAGGTAGAGGGACCTTGAGAAGATTGATCAACTTACGGGGGAAGTTGTAGAGTGAATTGTCAGAGACTTTCTGCTCATAAGACTTACAAGGTGCAAGAAGTAGAGAACGTTGCTGCTCGTAAGACTTACGGTGGTGTAAGCAGGAGAGAACGTTGCTGCTCGTAAGACTTGCACGGGTAAGCAGGAGAGAAAGGGGTTCGGGATTGCTTGACTCGACTTGCTGTAAGAAGGAGTAAACCTTACAGTGTGTAAGGGGGAGTACTTTGTCAGAGATTTGTAAAGGCTTTTCTTGTGCCTGAATAAACAAGAAGATAGTGGATTGGAAATCTCAGGAGGAGCCTGGGGACTGGACGTAGGTCATCTTGGATTGGACCGAACCAGGATAAATCACAGTTTGCATCTTCTCTTCCCTAAGCTTTTATATTTCCAGCATATACGATTTACATAATTGTTTGTGAGTTTATACTTCCATAAATAGTGAGTTAATATTCCGTGAAAAGATTTTAGAAGATCATACTTTCTTATCATATACCAAATTCACCCCCCTCTTGGGTGTCAGCCAGTTCTAACACATTAGAGCCATAAAAAGTAAATACCCAATAGCCCACATTAGCCCTAAAGGCTTACTTTCACCCTTGGAGTTCATACCAATTATATTTGTGCCATTAAATCTTAAATTAGCATAAGATATAAAGCTGATAGATTTTTCACCAAACTTTGAAAAATCAAAATTAATTATATAGAACTCTAATTGAGGTGATTCAAAGGCCTATGTTACCTCTATCAAGTCTACTTTACAATAAAAATCCTTACTCTTCCAATAATCATGCCCACAAGTCCATATTTCATGATTACACTTCACTGCCCCAAAACAACTTTCAAATTCAATGTCCAAATATCAAAAATCATGAATAATTCAAAAAAACTCCAATTAGACTGATTCTAAAGGTTAAATGAAGCTATTTCAATGAAAATTTAAGAAAAAATAGTTAGGTTTCCTCAATGTAGACAAATTATTTCCAGAATTTTGTTGAAGACCACTGTTCTAGATTTAGTTCCAGAAAAAAGGCCAAACTTCACAAATTTGCCATTAATTCTAGGAAATTTCAAATTGAGTGGTTCTAAATTATATGTAAATATATTTCATTATAGTTTCGAATAAAAATTAAAAATTCCATCTATTACAACTACAACATTCCCAAAATTGTTTCAAACGTAACAATCCAGATTACATTCCAGAAATAGGGTACAAGTTCACAAATTCATTTCTAAATCCAAAAAAATTTAATTGAGGTGGTTCTAAGTCATACTTGACCCTTTTTAAGTCAAATTTCAAGAAAAAAAAATATACATTAGCTATATATACACACATTAATACAGTATTTCAACTTTCTACACATTATTCCAAAAATTCCAGTTTTGTATGACCTGATTTGAAAAACGCAGTACTTCCAGTACACAAGTCAAATTGAATATTATGACCTATCAAATTAAAGTTCTTTGTGTCTACCTTTCAAATGGAAAATTTCAGAATTTTCAAACAAGGTTTACTCCTTTAATTATCACGCATAGTAACAAGGCTACAGACAGGTAGATTAACACAATGAACACATATGCTTCAAAAATTCCCAAATTCATATACAAACATCCAAAATTCATGAACACTTGTATTCCTACACAATTTTTCCCTCTAAATCAAATTAAAGCATCAAAATTACCAAATTTCTTCATCTTTATCACGTCAAAGAACAGGCATACAATTAAGATTCTCCGAAAAAGTTTGTTGTTTCTACGTTTTCTCTAGCTTAATCACTTCCTTGCTACTTCCAATCAAATGATTAGCTATTTAAACACTCATTACACATGATTAGAAGAAATTTGAGCATTAGGATCCCTTAGGGTTTCATCATCGAATCTTCACAAAATAACCAATTTCAAGCCAACAACAACAAAGGTGCAAGGAGCAAGTTCTTGAAGTTTACCTTTGATTCTTGTGGTTTCTCTCTCTAAAACGTTTTTTATCTCTCTCTCCTCTCTTGGAATTTCAACCTTGAATCCATGAAATTAATAGAGGAGAAGATATTAGAGGATATTAGAGAGTGATTATGAAGCTTAAATTTCAAGATTACAAGCCTCCTTACCTTTGATCTTTGGAACCCTAGCCTCTTGTGTGTGTTTCTTGTTCTCACATTCATAGTCCTTTCTTTTTCTAATTCCTAATCAGTTCAACACAGGATTGAGGAATGAGAAGATGAAGAAATGAAACTTAATGCATTGGTCAAGTTCACTTTACACATGGCTAATTATCATTGGTCCAATAATTTATTTTCGCACATTGTATTAAACTTGACAGAATTTTTATTAAATTTTGAAAATTCATATCTAATTGTACAAATGTCCAATTGGAGTGATTCTAAAGGATATGCATCCCTCATTGAGTCTATTTTTAAGTTAAAATATTAAATTTGGCCAATTACAAGATCACTGTCCCCATAATTTTAATCTTTGAATGCTTCCCCAGAAAATAATTAATTTTGCTGGGCTAAATTCAAACATTCATTTCTCTTTGTGTATAGCTCTAAATGACTTATATGACATATTAAATTAAATCTTGATAAATCTACTTTCACTCTGGAAATTTTTATAATTTTTCACCATTGTTTACCCATCGAAAAATGAAACACAATCACCACTGCCACACGGGAATTTCACCAGGGGCAAAATTAATTTGTTCCACTTTACTATATTGTGTGTGACTTCTAATGCTTTGTTTTGTTATTCCCTGAGCTCTTTAGCTCACCAATATAATTCCTTTTATTATGCAAGGATATAAAGAAATTTTGGAAAATAATACTATGCCTCACTATGACATTTACCAAATAGAGGTCTAGTGGTCCCCTTTAATCTAGCTAAATCTTAAGCCTCTAGTCCTAAAATTCAGGATATTACAATAACAGAAAGGTATACTGATATAATCTTGATCACATTATAATAGGAGACATGAGAATATGGAGGCGTCAAAGGAATAAATCACCGCTGTCGTTGAATCAACCCCTAGAGGACCAGAGGGTATCTAAAGGGCAGTCAATATGACCATATTAAGTTGGAGATGGTTCCAGGAGGTTGCGTATCTCAAGAAAAGTAAATACAACAAGGTCAGTGTACAAACTCCAACCTAGACTAGTGTAATATCCTGAATTTTGGGACTAGAGGCATAAGATTAAGCCTGGATTAAGTGGACTGCTAGACCCTAGTTTAGCAAATGTCCATATGAGGCATGTTTAAATTCTCCAAAATTCCTTTATATCATTGGATATTAAAAGGAATTATATTGGTGAGCTAAAGAGCTCAGGGAATAACAAAACGAAGTGATTGGAAGTCACACACAATATAGTAAAGTGGAACACAAAGTAATTTTGCTACCGGTGAAATTCCCGGTATGATAGTGATGATTATGTGACATGTTTCGATGGGTAAATGATGGTGAAAAATTATGAAACTTTTCATAATGAAATTAGACTTATCAAGCTTTAATTTCATAGGTCATATAAGTCATTTGGATTTGTACATAAAGAGAAATGAATTTTTGAAGTTAGCCCAGAAAAATTAATTATTTTTTGGGACAGCATTCAAGGATTAAAATTCTGGGAAGTGTGAACTTCCAATTGGCCAAAGTTTATATTTTTCCTTAAAACTAGACTTAATAAGGATTTCATATCCTTTAGAATCACTCCAATTGGACATTTGTACAATTAGATATGAATTTTCAAATTTAATAAAAAATCTGCAGAATTTGGTATTTTGTGCGAAAATTCAATTTTTGGGCCAATAAGATTGTGACATGTGGCAAGTGAAATGTGTGATTACATTTAATCAATTCTCCATCATCTTCTTCACCATTTCACGGAGAAAAATCTGAAAGAAGAGAGAGAATGAGTGCAGGGAAATGGAGGGAGATGAGAGAGGAAGTTCTTTCCTTTGAAACACTGTCGAGACGGCATCCTCTCTCAAAGTACCCTTCAGGAAACTTCCTCTACTCATTGAGATCTTTATTTCTACAGTTTTATATTTTCATTTGGAGGTGCTTGGCATCATCTCACCGGCCGGAGTGTTGCCGGAATTCCAAATCGTTTGTGGAAACGGGTAGAGGTAAGCGTAAGCTTCCTTTTTAACCGATTGATTTGTTGTTTGGATGAGTAAATTGGAAGTGGGGTACTGTTCATGGCTGGTTTAAAGGATGTTTTAATGGCTAAATTATGTCCAACGAGTGTTTAAATAGCTAATAACTTAATTAGGAGTAGCAAGGAAGTGATTAGGTAAGAGAAAACGAAGAAACAACAAACTTTTTCGGAGAATCTGATTTTCTGCCCTGTACTGTGACATGGAGAAAGAATGGAAATTTGATAATTATGATGCTTCCAATGGCTTTAGTAGGCAAAATTGTGTAGGTATACAAGTGTTCATGATTTTTGGACGCTTGTATATGAATTGAGAATTTTTGGAAGTTGAAGAGTAAATGTTGTGAATCCCTTTTTCTGGAGGCAGTGTTATGGTGACGTGTTTTTGAGTGGTCAAATGTTATCCAATGACCATGAAAATTTTCAGTCCAAAATTAGAGACATAGACCTTTAATTTTATAGGTCATAATGGTTAATTTGACAAGTATGCTATGAGATATGAATTGTTAAAGATATGCCCTATTTTCTGGAAACAATCTGAAATCGTGATGTTTTACGAACTATTTCATAGGGCAAACCTTATCCAAAAATTCTAAAACTTTCCAGAGTTAAATTAGAGATATATAAATTTAATTGGATGGGTATTTGTAATTTTTGGACAATTATATTGGGAGATATGAATTTTTGAATGTCTTCCCTATTTTCTGGAAAGAAACCTGAAACAGTGTGGTATTCTAAAACTTACCTTTTCTGCATGTATGTGATATGTATGTCTTGCATTGATTATGTGATTACTTTGCCTATTTTTGTGGAACATGTATGATTGGTTAAAGCTCTGTTATATTTGTGCAATGGCCATATGTATGTCATAACATCGAGCATGCAGCATGTCATTATGTTGGCATGAAATAGTGTAGGCAAGCATGTCATGCATTCATATATATCTGGCATGCATAGTGGTAATGTTTGCTACTGAGATTCTCTCGAATCTCACTCCTCCCAACCAACCATTCAGACAGGTGAGCATTGGAAATGTGCTGAGATCAGAAAAGAGGTATGCACGAAGAGGAATGTTGCTGGTTGTTTGAAGGCCTTTTAGTTATTAAGGTCTGTAAATATTGTGTAAACCCCTAGTGGGGAAACTTTTATATTATGACCAAGCAATATTGTATTAATATTATTAGTATATTCATGCTATTCCTGTGTGCCCACTGAACTACGCATTACTACTCTAAGTAAGGTCAGTAATAAGGGATATATGAGGCGGGTCGTTACAACTAGAGCCAACAGTCAATTCTTCTGTTAGTAAAATTGAGTAGTCTCTGTAGGATAGTCAGAGTCGGATCCATACAGTGTTACTAGTTTGAGGGAAAAACCTGTACACGGGAGATAAGATTTGTAGCCAGATCAGGAGTAATAGGGGGTATGTCAGGAACCTGTATATGCGAGCTCTCTGTGTTCGTGATACCCCAATGACCTAATATGTGCAGTTTTTGCATGAAGTAGACATACTATATTGGGATCAGGGATTTCTCGGAATTGAATTCCCAGATGATGAGTAGATCCGTATAACACTATTTCAGGCAAGAAGAAGAATGACACTATAGAACGAGATCCAAGAGACATATTTATAAAGTTTGTGGACTACATGATAGAGTATGTATTGAACTATATGCACCAGTATTTATATATGACACATACAGTATTTGATTGCTCGAAGGTAATCGACCTGACTAAATGGAACGAGGATAGTCTAGGGGTGCTGATGCTTAAAAGTAGTAGAAGCCGGTACTAGAATTTTTACACCGATACATTAAGGTTAATCGTGCTCAGCCCAGGGAAATAGAAGAATGGATGACCCCAAGGGAATTTGTTGAAAATATTATGTAATGCAAAAGAGAAGAAACATGTTGTATAGTCGCATATAGGATATATATTACTAAACTTTTTCCCCAAACTGTTGTGAAGGTTTGTTGTATGTCATTAGTAGAGTACTTGTGTGTTTAAACTTTATGAAATGACAAAAATGCCCTTATGAATATGCAAAAATTACCCTTACTTTATCTTTAAATAGTAAGATATAAAGATAGTGAGACAAAGAGGTAGAGGTGTTTAGTGGGGCCAGAGAGCTAGACCCAACCAAATACAGCAGATAATAGGCATGTTGATGGAGCAACATACAATAATATATGACTAGAGTGACGAGCTACAAGAGGTGCAGTAAAAACAAGATGTAGATAGGGAAAGAAAGAAAACCATCCTGGTGGACAGGAGAATGAGTTTAATTAGCCTGAGAAATCTTGTTTAGGAGCAGCCTCCAATTATACTTGTTGAGGCTAAGAGTCTGCAGACATAGGTAGTTCAATTTTGCCAGCAACAACCTTCTGCCTTCTAAGGGAAGTTTGATCCTCATATGGCAGAGGATTAGTTGTCTCGTTTGGAGAAAATTTCTAGAATTCTGGAATGCCTAAATAATATCAAAGTTCAGCTGGCAATCTATAAACTAGAGGGTGATGCAAACAAATAGTGGAAAAACATTGAAATGACTCTGCAGGCCTGAAATATTCATGTCACTTAGGAATTATTTCAAAAGCGGTTCAATCAAAATTACTTCCCCCGATCAATCTAAATTGCAAAGGAAAAAGAATTCCTGACTATTCAACATGATGAGAGGGAAAGTTTTTTATTAGTACCTGGCACGTTATGTCCAATTGGTTTGATACTCTTTTTATCTAAGATATCGTGATGATAATGGGTGGAGCTCAGACATTATAATATGAGAATTGAGACCAGAACTAAAAGAGAAATTAGTCTCCAAACAATTTACCAAATTTAATAAAGCAGTGGAGGAATGCTGGATCACTGAAAGTAACTTTCTGAATTTGTGCACGGATAGAAAAACTAGCAATAAGGGAGAATTTGGCAGTGGGAGTACTTCCTAAAGATGTAAGAATCCGATAAGTTTAACCAAGGGAAAAGGCAAAAAACCGTACTAACCTGTGTGCATTCTGTGCTGGGCAGTCAGTTTGCATGACATTTTTAAATAGGCAAATGATGTCTAATGCCTATGAAATTTTCCATAATGAAATTATACATATCAAGCTTTAATTTTGTAGGTTATATAAGTCATTTGAAGATGTACACATAGAGTTATGTATTTTTGAAGTTAGCTCAGTAAAACTGGCAATTTTCTATGGCAGCATTTAAAAATAATAATTCTAGGAATGTTGAGCTTCTAGTTGGCTAAAAGTTATATTTTCCCTTAAAAATATACTTAATAAGGGTCACATAGCCTTTAGAACTACACCAATTGGACATATGTACAATTAGATATGAATTTTCAAAGTTTGATGAAAATTCTGCCAGATTTCTAGCAAGGCGCGAAAATGGGAAAACAATTTCTGGGCAAAATAGTCATTTGGCTAAAATAAATTCACAGCCCATATTCTTTCTTTTTTGAGCGTGTGGGATGTCACTTTTGGTCAAGAAGCAAAGGGGATTAATAATAAATTCCAAAAAGCCAAGTTGAAGTATTTAAACCAAGTGAAAGGTGAAGGTTTGAAAAGTCAAAAGTAAAGTGGTAATTAAATGTCTCTTACATGGTAATTTCTAGAGGTAAGTGAAGTCAAATTGGGAGACTTATTTAGTCCCTTTTTGAAGCCCATTTGATGTCAAAATGAAAAGAGAAAGGGAAATCAATTTGCTTGGCCATAATTAATTCAAGAGGAAAATGAATAGCCAAGTAAAAAGGAATACATGTTAAATTGCATTAAACAATAATAAACATAAAGCAAGGGAGATATTCAAGAGCTCTTTATTCCTCTTCTTCATTTCTTAGCTTGATTTCAAGTATTCTTGCCTTCTAACTTCATAGAAACCTCCTCTAATCTCTTCTCCATCTTGAAATACATGTTTAGCAAGCAAAATTAAGAGGGAAGAGAGAGAGAGGAAAATGGCGCCTAGAGAGAAAAAGTGAGAGAATCAAGAGGTGTGCTCAAGAACCCTAATCCTCTTGTCGTTTCTTGATAGTTATTGGTGGTTGTTGATTGTGGTTGTTTTGGCTTGGTTTATGATTTTGGGGATGGCAAACCCTAAGGGGTTATGCTGCCTAAATTACTACTAACATAATTAATAGGTGTTTAAGTAGTTAATGATGTGATTACAAGTTAAAGGAAGTGATTAATTAAGTGAAATCTGAAGCTTCCATTTTTCCCAAAAAATTCTAGATTTCGTCCAGGGGCTGTTTGGACTATATTTTTGTGTTTTTGATGATTCCATTAGGTTTCAAATGGAAAATTATGTACGAAACATGTACGGTTTGAAGTATAAAGTGTTAGATATTATTAGTGTTGATGATGTCAAATATAGATATCAAATATTAAGAGCAAAAAGTTTGCATAATATACTTATCTCTAACATTGACTAACTACTATATTTAATGTTGCATATCTTATAGATTAGTCAAGCAAAGCAAGAAAGAAATTGGAGAAACAAGAACTTGAAGGAACTAATGGGAATATCAAGATTCAAGCTTCTAGAGGAAATACTAGATGTGTCTATACTTATAAGGGAATTCAAGTGATACTGTAATATCCCAAATTTTGGGACTAGAGGCATAAGATTAAGCTTGGATTAAGTGGACTGCTAGACCCCGGTTTAGCAAATGTCCCTCTGAGGTATGTTTAAATTCCCCAAAAAATTATTTATATCATTGGATATTAAAAGGAATTATATTGGTGAGCTAAAGAGCTCGGGGAGTAACAAAACAAAGTGATTGGAAGTCACACATAATAGAGTAAAGTGGAACACAAAGTAATTTTGCCACTAGTGAAATTCTCGGTGTGGCAGTGGTGATTGTGTGACCTTTTTTGATGGGTAAATGATGGTAAAAAGTTATGAAACTTTCTAGAATGAAATTAGACTTATCAAGCTTTAATTTGATAGGTCATATAAGTCATTTGGAGTTGTACACAAAGAGAAATGAATTTTTGAAGTTAGCCCAGCGAAATTAATTATTTTCTGGGACAGCATCCAAATATTAAAATTCTGGGAAGAGTGAGCTTCCAATTGGCCAAATTTTATATTTTTCCTTAAAACTAGACTCAATAATGGTCGCATAGCCTTTGGAATCACTCCAATTGGACATTTGTACAATTAGATATGAATTTTCAAAGTTTAATGAAAATTCTGCCAGATTAAGTATTTTGTGCGGAAATTGTAATTTTGGGCCAATAGGAAGCTGACACGTGGCAGATGAAAAATCTGATTCCTATCCATTAAATCATCTTCATCATCGTCTATTTTTCACAGAAAATGGATCAGAAGAGAGAGAGACAAATATGGAGGGTGATAAGAGAAATAAAATTCTTTTCTCCGAAACACTGCCGAAACGGCATCCTCTCTCAAAGTACCCTTCAGGAAACTTCATCTACTCATCGAGATCTTCATTCCTACGGTTTCGGATTTTCATTTGGAGGTGGTTGGCGCTGTCTCACCGGCCGGGGTGTTGCCGGAATTCCAAACCGTTTGTGGAAACGAGTAGAGGTAAGCGTAGGCTTCCTTTTTAACCGATTGGTTTGTCGTTTGGATGAGTATAGAGGAAGTTGGGTACTATTTATGCTTATTTAAATTAGTGTTTTGAATGGCTAAATGATGTCCAATAGATATATAAATAGCTAATCACTTGATTAGGAGTAGTAAGGAAGTGATTAGGCAAGAGAAATCGAAGAAACAACAAACTCTTTCTGAGAATCCAATTTCCTTCTGTTTCTGCCCTGTATTTTTTGTGTAGGAGAAGTTGGAATTTGATGATTTTAATGCTTCCATTGGATTTAGGAGGCAAAATTGTGTGGGTATACAAGTGTTCATGAAATTTGGACACTTGTACATGAATTTAGAAATTTTAGAAGTTAAAGGGTAAATATTGTGTATTCCGTTTTCTGGAGGCAGTGTTATGGTGACGAGTTTTTGAGTAATCAAATGTTATCCAATGACCATGAAAATTTCCAGTCTAAAATAAGAGACATAGACCTTTAATTTTATAGGTCATAATGGTTAATTGGACAAGTATGCTATGAGATATGAATTGTTAAAGATATGCCCTATTTTCTGGAAAGAATCTGAAACAGTTGGTGTTTGAAAAAATTATGAGAATGGTGTAGTGGTGGCGTTTAAAATATAGTATTTTTATGTAAAACTAAACTTAAAGGGATTCAAATAGAGCTTTGAACCACCTCAATTGGAGTTCTATAGAATTAATTATGATTTTCCAAAGTTTGGTCAAAAATGCTGGTAGTTTGATTACCATGCGAATTTAAGTAAGAAATTGGCCAAATATAATTGGAATGAACTCCAAGGGTGAAAGTAATCCTATAGGGCTAATGTAGGCCATTGGGCATTCAATTTTCATGGCTCTAATGATGTTATCACTTGCCTAGGGCCATGAAGTGACAAAGAAGAAGTAATGGTTGGCGGATCAAGGGACAAGAAGAGAAGGACATAAAGTCCGAGAGGTAGTGAACTTACCTTTTCTGCATGTATGTGATATGTATGTTTTGCATTGATTATGTGACTGCTTTGCCTATTTTTGTGGAACATGTATGATTGGTTGAAGCTCTGTTATATTTGTGCAATGGCCATATGTATGTCATAACATCGAGCATGCAGCATGTCATTATGTTGGCATGAAATAGTGTAGGCAAGCATGTCATGCATTCATATATATCTGGCATGCATAGTGATAATGTTTGCTACTGAGATTCTCTCGAATCTCACTCCTCCCAAACAACCATTCAGACAGGTGAGTATTGGAAACGTGCTGAGATCAGAAAAGAGGTATGCACGAAGAGGACTGTTGCTGGTTGTTTGAAGATCTGTAAATATTGTGTAAACCCCTGGTGGGGAAACTTTTGTATTATAATCAAGCAATATTGTATTAATATTATCAGTATATTCATGCTATTCCTGTGTGCCCACTGAACTACGCATTGCTACTCTGAGTAAGATCAGTAATAAGGGATATATGAGACGGGTCGTTACAGATACTGTAGCAGTTGGTACTGTTTGGCATCGTAGTATTTTTACTGTAGCGGGTCAGACACTATAGCGACCAGATACTGTAGCAGCGAGGAACATTAGCACTCAAGTTTGAATGGTAGCACTCAAGTTTTGGGCACTGTAGCACTCGTGTTCAAGGAGTTTTTCTTGCGAGTTTTGGGCAAAAATGACCTACGGATGTTTCCCAAGTTTTGCACTTGAGTTGGCTATGTAAAACTTGAGTTAGCACTATTTATAACTTAAAAAATGGGCTAGCACTCAAGTTTGGGGATTACAAATCGAGTTCATCCCTGTTTTATGTCCAGCTTGAGCGAGCTTTAGTAATTCAATCGTATCACCCAAACCATAACTCCGATTTAGATGAAATTAGTAGCATATGAAACTAGACTCCCGATGCGTCATTCTGCTACCAGAACCAACATCAAAGGAGCTCATATGAAGCCGATATGAATGTTTGAAGTTGAACTTAAAATCACCGTCATATTCTAGAACAACTTTCATGTTTTCGACATATCTCCCAAACTACATATCCAATTGAGCAGAGACTGATTCCATATGAAAGTATACTCAAACAGCTTTCCATTAATATATAATATGTCAAATTTAGAGTTATATTCAATACGGTATGGCTTCTAGAAGTTGGTGCACAAAAATACATATACTATCTACACTTATTGGATCATAACTTGGAGAATACAATGAGTTTAGAGTTGATTCTTCTTGCATTGGAATGTAAACAACAAGAGATTTCTAGTGATCAATCATTTACCATGTTTGGAGTAAAAAATGAATGGATCATGTTTTGATTCCACTGTTCACACTCCCGCAAGCTTGTTCCGGTTGATCAAAATCTGACATTACACTCTAGTTTGAACTGACACACTCGAGTCCTCAGAAGATATGCACTCGAGTGATGGAAGTTATGGTATGAGAGTTTGTTCCCGAGACTCAGTAAGAAAGAGCTTATATGAAGTGCACTCGAGTTTGAGGAGATGCACTCAAGTTCTGCCAGTTATGATGTGAAAGTTTATACCCGAGAGTCATGTTACTGGGAAACAAATTTTACACTCGAGTTAGGCAAGAAGCACTCGAGTAGCAATCAATCATTTATGGTTTTCAAAATATTTCAGATTGCTAAATGAACTGAAAATGAAATTGTGTATAATATTTCTATGAATTGGAGTCTTTAAAATACATATTTCAAAATTTTGATTTTATCTCAATTCATCTTGTTTATAAAAATGCATACACATGATTTGAAAATTATTCATATTTTGTTTGCATTTTCAAAATTGGAAGTTAATATTTTTTGTACATTAAATATCAGAAATGCTTCAAATTTATCCTCCAAGTTATTTCCCTGTCATTGACATATTGATCATTGATCTTCAATATGATATCCTAGGCTTAAACTCCTCAATCCTTATTTTCTAACAAGTTAGATTTTATCTATATGAGTTACAAGTATATTTTCCCAGAGATGAATTCAATATGTGAAAGTATTATTCTTAATGCACAAATTCTTATTGGTTGAGTTATTCCAAGCATTATAAATGTTCATTAATACATTTTAATGCATTAACCATTATAGTGGAATAACATATTAGGATGATATTTTGGAACTCTAGTCATTTGGACTAATGAATATGTGCTCTATCATCTATACACCATTATACTCATCTTGTTACTCAAATGCATCAACATTTATTTTCACTTAGTTTCAAGTAACTAGAATCTTGTTATTCAAATTCTTGCCTTGAATATTTATATATTTAATGACTCAGTTTTAAGAAGCAAGATTATCATTTGATAAATAGCAAAGTCATTTTACTCATATATGTCTATCTAATCCTTTTGGATAATTCATTTTCCATATGACTTTTGCTCTTGGGAAAATTCTCAAACATGTTAACCCCAATGTTTAACATGTTATCCTAGTCGTTCTCTAGTTGAAGCTTTCTGAGATATGTAAACATGTATTGACTTCTACTATTTTAGCATGAGCACTGATATTTAACAAACTTCATGATTGAGTTTTCATGCATTCAAAATCTCAATTTCATAATGCATGTTCATGATTCAAAAGAACATTTCAGATTTTGAAAGAATCTACATATTTCATTCTTGATAACTTGATTTCTTTCACAAGTTGTCATTTCATAAGAGTTTATCATTATAGATAGTTTCTCTACTCTCTTGATCTGACTTCATGGATTGCATGAAAATCTTATCAATGACATATTTTCTATATATAGTGTATTTACAAATTGTCATTGATCTTTGAAAATTATTACTCTTGGTACCACTTGTTCTTTATGCTTTATGATTCAATGGTTTGAATTTATTGAGTAAAATTGTATTTTTGGGCTGTGTTCATTTATGATACTCTTTACTTAAATATCATATGACTTATTTGTGTAAGAGTATAAGAGTTATTATATATAATATTGTGGACCCAAGAAAAGCTGGGTACCAAAGAGGGAGCATGTATTTATACTTGTGCAAGTGTTGACCAAAATGCTCTCCTTTCGGATAAAAAGTATCAAAGGCTAACAGAGGAGGCATGACTGGTAGTATTGCAGTATAAGTAGAAACAGAATTTGTAATATAAGATGCATCAAATTTGGAAAAATGAGGCAGCTGTGAACTAGAACTACAAAGTTCTATTTGAGATTATGGAAGACCAAAATATGAGAGCTATGTGCTTTGGTGAAATTAGAATTTTCCTGTGGTGTTGGCTAAGAAAGGGGCACAAACTAAGCTATTGGATGCACATATGCACATAAGGACTTATTGCAAGCTCATCTTGGTATCCTTAAGTGTCTTATAGAGATTACAGATAATCAAACATGCATCAATAGACTACAAAGGACTATGACTTGAGTAATTACGACATTATTCGAGTGAGGTATTGTATTTCTTCTTAATTCAAATTCTCTGAGGTACATCACTCGAAGTAAGCACTGAAGTGATGATTGAGTAATATTGGGGTATAACTGTTAAAACTCCTGAATAGCATAGAAATTTCCAAATTTTAATTTCTTACTAAATCTTTTGACTTTCATGCTCAATTTCTCTACAAAGTATTTACAATGGTTTTTCAAATCTATAAGAGTTTTTATATATCATAATAATTTTTAAAACCATGCATACATTAAGGGGGAGCTTCACATTCACATGTGTTTTATATCTTAAAAGCTTATCTCCTTTATTTGAAGAAAATCATTATAGTATACTAATTTGCATTTACCCTCAATTGATTAGTTTTGATGATGAGATACTTATATATTTTCTTTTCTTGATCCTAATTTGCATATATTTTATAGAAAGGAAATTTTAAATACTTGATTGTACTCACCATTCTCCTTGCAATAATATTTTTTTTAACTTATGACAGGAGAATTTACTCTATGCAAGATCATTCCTCAACGCACTAAAAGGAGAATATATCAACCTTGAGGACATATGCTTTGAAGCTCATTCAAGGAAAATATATTGGCAGCAATATTAAAAGTAACAAATTTATATATGCCAATACAATGTAATATTAAGCATGTTATGATAAAAATATGAAACAGAAGCTCAAGAGCATCCTAGAGACATCATCAGAGTTGTACAGTGAAAGTGTGGTGGACTGGACTTCATGAATCTATCATCAGCTTGCCAAATCCAAAAGAGCATCTCTAAACTCTATCTTTTTAAATTTTGAAGATATTGTACATCTCTTTGATTTCATGATGATAATGCTTTTTTTGCAAATATCTTCAAATTATTTATTCATTTGTATCACATTAAAACATAAAGGGGGAGAGAGAAAATTGTTTACTTGACATGTTTACTTTGTTTAATAGAGAGAAATACATTTCAAATTTATTTTTATATTTATCTCTCTATAAGCATGTATTCCTTATCCCTCAAAATTTTTGCTAATGAAAAATAGGGGGGAGGCAAGAAAAATATATTGCATAATATTTGTACAAGTCACATTCATGCATATGTTTCTTATAGGATTTGTCATCATCAAAAAAGGGGAGAATGTTAGATATGATTAGTTTTGATGATGTCAAATATAGATATCAAATATTAAGAGAAATTTTTTTGCATAATATACTTATCTCTAACATTGACTAACTACTATATTTAATATTACATATCTTATAGATTAGTCAAGCAAAGCAAGAAAGAGATTGGAGAAACAAGCACTTGAAGGAACTAATGGGAATATCAAGATTCAAGCTCCTAGATGAAACACTAGATGTTTCTATACTTATAAGGGAATTCAAGTGGTACTGTAGCAGTTGGGACTGTTTGGCACTGTAGTATTTTCACTGTAGCGGATCAGACACTGTAGCGACTAGGTTTTTCATGCGAGTTTTTGGCAAAAACGACCTTCGGATGTTTCCCAAGTTTCGCACTCGAGTTGGCTATGTAAAACTTGAGTTGGCACTATTTATAACTGCAAAAATGGGCTAGCAATCGAGTTTGGGGATTATAACTCGAGTTCAGTATGAACAAAAGTATACTCTGTTCATCCCTGTTTTACGTCCAGCTTGACCGAGCTATAGTAATTCAATCATATATCACAAACCACAACTCCGATTGAGATGAAACGAGTGGCATATCAAACTAGACTCCTGATGCGTTATTCTAACACCAGAACCAACATCAAAGGAGCTCATATGAAGCCGATATGAATGTTTGAAGTTGAACTTAAAATCACCATCATATTCCAAAATAGCTTTCGTATTTTGGACGTATCTCTCAAACTACACGTCTAATTGAGCTGAGACTGATTCCATATGAAAGTATACTCAAAGAGCTTTCTATTAATATATAATAATTCAAATTTAGAGTTATATTCATTACGGTATGGCTTCTGGAAGTCGATGCACGAAAATACATAGACTATCTACACTTATTGGATCATAACTTGGAGAATACATTGAGTTTAGAGTTGATTCTTCTTGCATTGGAATGTAAACAACAAGAGCTTTCTAGTGATCAATCATTTACCATGTTTGGAGTCAAAAATTAATGGATCATGTTTTGATTCCACTTTTCACACTCCCGTAAGCTTGTTTCGGTTGATCAAAATCTGACATTACACTCGAGTTTGAACTGACACACTCAAGTCCTCAGAAGATATGCACACGAGTGATGGAAGTTATGGTATGAGAGTTTTTTCTCGAGACTCAGCAAGAAAGAGCTGATATGAAGTACACTCGAGTTTGAGGAGATGCACTCAAGTTATACATACCATTTGCACTCGAGTTCTGTGAGTTATGATGTGAAAGTTTATACCCGAGAGTCATGTTACTGGGAAAGAAATTTTGCACTCAAGTTGGGCAAGAAGTACTCGAGTCCTACATAGCATTTGTACTTGAGTCCTACAATTTTTGTACAAAGAGTTTTTTCCCAAGAGATTTGCAACGTGAAGAAAAGAAAGTGCACTCAAGTTCTCCATATCACTGCACTCGAGTTCAGAGAGTGTTGGCATGCAAGTTTGTTCCAGAGACAGCTAGATCCTAAAGAGATGAAGTGCACTCGGGTCCTGAAGCTTGTACTCTAGTTTGTCTTTGCACTCTCGAGAGTTCTTATAAAAAACAATGACAGAACGGTGAAAAAATCTATGCACTCGAATTCTCCCATAAGCACTCGAGTTCTTACATGTTTTACACTTACGTTGTGCTACTAAACTCGAGTCCTTGCGTTAACGGAAGTTAAGTGATTTCCAGTGATCGATCCGAACAAGTTTAAATTTTATCCAATGATTATGCTTTCACTTGTTATCACTCTTAGACTTGATTTAATGTTTGTTCCAAGTGTTAGACAGGTTTACAACGTTCAGAAGACAAAATGCATAAAGAAGTCAAAAACCCCGGACACAACGAAATAGGCAACTGTCACTACACATGGGTGCGACAAGCTTCACGAGTAGCTCCCGCACACTCTGAGAGCCTGTAAAGAACTCAAATGCCCATACCTATCCATAATGGATACATTGTAACATTCATCTGTGAGAATGCAATCAACGGCTAAATATTCAAATACACTCAATGGCCAAACAAAGCAGTGGTCCTTTAATGGAAGAATGCTCAACAACGGTTATATTTTGTAAAGATTGACAGAGAAGCTAAAATGGGGAGAAGAAATCACAATGGTTCTCTTCTATAACTCAGCTATAAATAGAAGAGGATTCAAACACAGAGGCTGTAGTGAACAGAAGAATGAGAAAACAAAAACATGCTGATATCCCAAGTCTTCTACCTCTGCCCACTCTCTGCTATTCTATGTGTCTTCAATATCATGTATACTTGAGAGTGAGAATATTTGTATTATACTTCAGTGAGCATTTATCTACTATGTGAGGGAGCCTGTAAATCTTTACAAATATACTTTTGTATTGATCTCAAGGTAGAGGAACCTTGAAATGGTTGATTACCTTTCGAGGGAAGCTGTAGGGAGAATTGCCGATTAGACTTTCTGCTTGTAAGACTTACACGGGTAAGCAAGAGAGAAAAGTCTTCGGGATTGCTCTGCTTGTAAGAATTGCCGTAAGGGGGAGTGAGCCTTACAGTATGTGAGGTAGAGTAACTCAGTAGTAGGCTACACAAGCACCCGGTTAAAACTTATGGGTTGTAGCTGATTTTCTTGTGCCCGGATAAACAAGAAGATAGTGGATTGGAAATCTCAGGAGGAGCCTAGGGACTGGACGTAGGTGATCGTGGATTGGACTGAACCAGGATAAATCACAGTTTGCATCTTCTCTTCCCTAACCATTTACATTTCCAGCATATATGACCTATATAACTACTTATGATTTTATACTTCCATACATATTGATTTGATAAGCTGCAAAAAGATTTTAAAAGATCAGAATTTCTTATCCTACACCCAATTCACCCCATTTCTCTTGGGTGTCAGCCATTTCTAACATAAAGGCCTTAGAATGTGAAATGACAAAATTACCCTTAAAACCCTAATTTAGGGGCTACTAAGGGCATTTTGGTCTTTTGGCAGTGAATTTGGAAAACATGAGGTCAAAAATGTATTATACACATGAAATTGTGTAGGATAGCCCAAGTCATAATTTTTAGTGAAGTACAATTAGATTAGGTATAAAGGGACTTAGACTAGGTCCCTAGGGGTTTTTTGGTCATTTAGCATTTTTAAGCTAAGATAACCAACAATATGAGTTTGGAGTATTACATGAATGAGTAATGACTTATTTATCGTATATTTGGGAATTTTAGGACTGAACAGTTGTGCCCGAGTCAGATCAAAGACGGTGGATCAAGGAAGGGCAATTAAGGTAGTAAACTTACCCTACTTGCATGTATTGATATTTATACTTGTGTAGTGATGTATGTGATTGCTTTACTTGATTATGTAGAGCATATTTGAATGATGAAGCTCTGCTTCTATTTATGACATGGCCATAAGTATGTTACATGAAACATTGAGCATGTAGAAATATCATTATGTGGCATGCATCTAGTTAAGGCTAACATGTCATGCACTTAGCATATATCATGCATGCATTATGGTAATTATTTACTACTGAGATTCTTTCAAATCTCACCCTCCCTCAACTAACCATTTAGCCAGGTGGACAAAGGTGGGATGCTGGAAGTTGTGCAAGAAGAAAATGCGATGGTGAACTGAAGATTTAAAGGTCCAGCACTGTATATTTATTAAATTTAGACACTTTGGTAGCCTTGTGTGGCTACATAGTTAAGTATGTAAATGAATGAATTAAGTTTGAACAGAGAATCGCCTTAATTGAATTAAAGGAGAAGATAAGAACCGATGGGTAATAACGAAGTTATGAACCACTAGAGTACGCTTCCACATGATTTTTGAAACATTCAGAAAAACCCACTCAACTATAGGGTTGAATCCTGCTTTTAAGTAGGGATTTGAAAAAGCTTTATAGAAGATCATCATTTAGTGATTCAAATTCACTAAGTAAAACTCATCAGAATGAGTGTAAATATAAGGTGTTATACTTTATGGTATCAGAGGAGTGATTCTAGTAATGGAATTGTCTGCTCAGATATACAAGTTTAGTCAGAGCAAAGGGTTCTAACTATAGGTTATATTCTCTACTCATGTGAATAGTAGAGTGATCCCCTGTTAGTGCTACTGTAACTGGGAGTTACAGATAGCAGAGGAACCTAGGCAATTAGACCACTTATATATGTTAATCAACCTGTTGAAGGAAGGAGGAAAATATCAATATAGAGGAAGTGGCTCTACTTGACAGGGATATTAGCAGTGCCCAGTCCCAGGGAGGAATCCTTTATTGGTGACAATAACAATGAGACCCTAAGGATAGAAGAGGAAGCATAGGATTCAAATTTTGTTGCTAACTCTAGGACTCCTAATATTGAGTTAGAGTATGACCCATACTTTTCCCCTGTGTTATGAGAACACATAGAGAGGTTATACCGAGAAGCTAGCATTATTTATGTTTCCCTGTGAGGAGAATATCTAGCATATCTGGGTAGGATAATATATTAATTGGGATCAAGGTATATGTGGGATACCGATACCCAGAGATGTACGGGTCAGTACGAGCACTAATGTCCCAAAACCTATTAGAGCTCCACGATTAAGCGTACTCAGGCGAGGGGAATCTTGGGATGGGTGACCCCCTAAGAAGTACCTTGGAAATCTAAAACCTTTTTCTTAAAAGTTTAGAATTCTTACTTCAAATTCTTAGATGACCTAAGGAATGATTAGAGGCATGGATATAATGAAGTAAGTACTGAAAGAACAGTTTATGTGACCCAGCAAATCGCCATAGGGTGCTCTAGTACCGATTAATGAAAGAAATTAAGGAAGAACAAGCTCGACGGTATAAAGGAAAGCAACTCTTGCTCTTGTATCTTATGTAATTGTTATGCATGTTTGTGTTTACCAAAAAGTATATTCGTGATATGAATATACATACGATAGGTGGTAAGACCTATTGTATAATATCCTGAATTTTAGTATTAGAGGCTTGAGGATAAACCCGAATTAAGTGGACTGCTAAGCCCCAGCATAGAAAGTTTCACTGGAAGCCATAAGAAGTATAAGGGATTTGAATCCTAAAAGTTGGAATAATGCTGCCAAGGTGTATCCTATGCATGGAAATCAGATCGGATGATGCTTTTAAATAGGAAAATGATGTCCAAAAATTGTACAACTTTCCAGAACGAAAGTAGATTTATCAAGCTTTAATTTGATAGGTCATATAAGTCATTTGTAGTTGTACATAAAGAGTTATGTATTTTTGAATTTAGCCTAGTAAAACTGGCGATTTTCAGTGTCAGCCCAAAAATAATTATTGGAATATTGAGCTTCGATTTGGCTAAAGGATATATTTTTTCTTGACAATAGACATAATAAAGGTCACATAGCCTTTAGAACCATAACAATTTTACCTTTGTACAGTTAGGTATGAATCATCAAAATTAGATGAAAATTCTGCCAATTTTTCCATCATGTACGAAAATAGCAAAAATGTATAAGCAAAATGGTCATTTGACCAATAAAGCAAGAAGCCATTATTTTTCCCTTTTCTTGTTGAACAATTCAGTCAAAAAGGAGGGAATAAGAAGGGAAATTAAATAATTGGTCTCAATTATGCAAAAGACGAAGCAATTTGAGCCAAGTAAAATAAGTTTAAAATTAAACAAAAGTGGCTTAAACATAAAAGCAAGGGAGAGTGGAAGTTCAATTAATATATCTCCTCACTTTGCTCATATTGGATGTCCAAGACCAAGGAAAAATGAAAGAGGATATGCAATTAAACCATAACCATTGATAAGTCAAAAAGGAAGGAAAAATAAAAAAAGAAGGAAGAGTCACATGGTCTTCACTTTTGATCAAGTTGAAAGTTTGACCAAAAGGCATTAATTAAAGAGCATTTTTTGTCAACAATTTCCTCCATTTTTTAAATATATTTCGTCCAAAGTCAAGAACAAAGAGAGAAAGAGTGAGTTGCAATTTAACCAAACTATCTTTGGTTAATTAACTCAATTGCTTTTATAGACACCATAAGAGTATGACATATGGACTTTTCTTTATTCCATGAGTGAATTTCGGCCAAGTGCTTTCTATAGCATGGGACTTAATGAATCAAACATTATACTCTCCCATTCAGCTCATTCAAACCATCGAAAAAAAAGAAAATAGGAGAAAATGAAAGAGGAAAGAGAAAGATGAAAGTTGAAGAACAACTTCTAGTTCAATTTTGACCTTCCAAATCACCTTTCTAGCTTTTAAGGTCTTCATAAAAGTTATTCCTTGAATTAAAAGCTTCATTTCTACGATTTTAGTTTCTTGAAAGAAGGTGTTTTGTGCTATCTACAAAATATCAAAGTTGGAGAAATCAACAACAAGCCCTAGAAAGTGAAAGAGGTGTGCTTGAGCTTTGATTTGAGCCATATATTGTGTTGTTTGGTTGAGTATGGTGAATTTTCTTGGCTGCCCTATTTTCTTGTCCAAAAATTCTAAAAATTTCTAAAATTAAATTAAAGACATAGATATTTAATTGGATATGCATTTTTTAATTTTTGGACAAGTATGTTGGGAGACATGAATTTTTAAAATTTTGCCTTTTTTCTGGAATTAAATCGGGAACAATGGTCTTCAACGAAATTCTGGGAATAATTTGTCTACATTGGGGAAACCTAATCTATTTTACCTTAACTTTACATTGAAAGAGAATCATTTATGCTTTTGATTCATTGCAATTGGAGTTTTGTAGAATTATTCATGATTTTTGACATCTGGACATTGAATCTGAAAGCTGTTTTAGGGTAGTGGAGTGTAATCATGAAAGATGAACTTGTGGTCATGATTACTGCAAGAGTAATGATTTTTAATGTAAAGTAGACTTGATAGGGGTCACATAGGCCTTTGAACCACCTTAATTAGAGTTCTATATAATTAATTGTGATTTTTCAAAGTTTGGTGAAATATCTGTCAGCTTTATGTCTTATGCGAATTTAAGACTTAATAGCACAAATGTAATTGGTATGAACTCCAAGGGTGAAAGTAAACCTTTAGGGCTAATGTGGGCCATTGGGCATTTACTTTTCATGGCTCTAATGATGTTATCACTTACCTAGGACCATGAAGTGACAAAGAAGAAGCAATGGTTGGTGGATCAAGGGACAATAAGAGAAGGACATAAAGTCCAAGAGATAGTGAATTTACCTTTTCTGCTTGTATGTGATATGTATGTCTTGCATTGATTAAATGGCTGCTTTGACTATTTGTGTGGAACATGTATGATTGGTTGAAGCTCTGTTATATTTGTGCAATGGCCTTATGTATGTCATAATATTGAGCAAGCAACATGTCATTATGTTGGCATGAAATAGTATAGGTGATAATTGAATATTTATTACACGCATTTGTATCTCTTGATTAATAAATTTAGATTGTTTAGTAATAAATAATGGACTTTTATGCTTATTTGGGCTTTGAGTGTTTTATTGGATTTAACATATTTTAATAATAAAATTCCAGATTTACAACCCTTCTCTATTTTGATCTTAACTCTTGAACCAGATATCCGAATGATCTCATTCTTGTCTCATTTTTTAGATGATTCAGAGGGCAACAATTGATATGAAGACTTGAAGAGAAGATTCGAACAAGAGGATAGTAAAAAATGTAGTCAATGTTATATGTATTTTTCTGGATTTTTATTGGGCCTGAATTTTGTAATGAAGCACTATTTAGTATGGATTTTCGTTTTGGGCTGAACTGTTGGGCCCTGGCCCATTTGGCAATTAGGTATAAGCTAACTTAGCTGAAACATTAGGCATAAGGTTGTGTGGCCTTTTTTAGGATTAAATGCATAAGTTCTAAATTCTCTGAAATGTTCTTCGTGTTCTTCGTTCGTTCTTCAGATTTTCCAGCCATGTCTGACTAAGTTTCTGTGACTGATCTATGGATTGAGGATTCAGTTTCCAATCAGAGGACATACTTAAATGGGTAACGTAATTCGTTTCTATTTACTCTAGTCGGATCCGATTTCTGGAATAGTTCGAATGTTTGTTTTAATATTCGGATCGGTACATCCCAAGGACACAGTTCGGATCTGGTTATAGTGCTACTAAACGATTGTACAGTAGCACGCCAGGCATACGAACAGAATCTAGACGATCATCTAGTCGAGGGATTTTCTGGATGGATACAGAGATTTTTGGTTCGTCCAGATCCGATCATGAATTCGTTATAATCTTCGTCCGATGATGGTAGGAAACTATGAATCCCAATCCTATGGTCAGTCGTTTTAATCTGTTTGATCTAGTTCATTTTTTTTTTGTCTTTAATCTGAGTTTATTGTTCATTAATAGTTTGATTAAAACCCCCCCATCGATTATTGTTCGAATGTTTTAGACTGCTTGTAAATTCTGTGGGAAACGATCCAGGTTCTCTGTACTGCAAATCCTCATTGAAATTGGTTATTTTGTGAGAACTCGACATTTCTCATCAAAATTTGGCGCCGTTGCCGGGGAATTTGCATCGGTCTAGCAATAACAGTAGTGTTTGAGTCAGGTTGTTCTGGTGGTTTGGCAGATTTTTATCTCAACCAAATCACTTAGCGCCAGGTCTTTTTGAAGGAATCGGGCATTCTGAGCAAAAGTGACTTCCTTTAGGAAGTGGGATCACCCCTGATTTTGCCAAATTCCATCATCTAGACCACTTTTTTGCTGTTTTTTGGTCTTAGCGGGACGTAGTCGGTATTTCCGAAATTGTTTAAACGTTGCGACTTGCTCCGATTGGGCTGATTTTTGGTGAGCTGAAAGAAAATGGCATTTTGAGAAATACACATTGCTTTGCTATGTGCTCCCACAAACATTGGCCAAATTCCATCGTTTAGACCACGTTTTCAATTGTTTAAGTTTTTTTATCGCATTTTTGGGTTCCCGGATAGTGTAGAAGTTGTTCTGTGCAAGTCCCATAATTTTTAAAAGTCATTTGGTATTTTTTCTGAATTTATTTTGGTCAATTTCTAGTGTGATTTTGCGTTTTTTCCGTTTTTGAGTGTTCTAGTGGTTGTCCTGATTTTCCCTATGCTGTATGACTAGGAGCAGCACTAGTGCACCTGATCTTTTGGATAATAATCCTGAAATAGAACGCACAATTCTTGCTGCTAGAAGGGCTGTTAGGTTAGGTCAGAAGGTTCTTACTGAACCTGTTTCTGATTCTGACACTGATTCTATTGGAAGCACTTCTAGTCCCTCAGATACTATGGCAGATCAGGGAAATAATAGGACTTTAAAATAGTTGACTGCACCTGGTGATAATTATCAGCCATTGTGTATCCAATACCTTACCCTTGGTGCTAACCTTGAACTTAAATCTGGACTTATACATTTGTTGCCCAAGTTTCGTGGTCTTGCAGGTGATGAACCGCACAAGCATCTGAAGGAATTCCATGTGGTGTGCAGCACAATGAAAGCACAGCATATTGATGAAGACCACATTAAGTTGAGAGCTTTTCCTTTCTCTCTTGAGGATAGAGCGAAGGACTGGTTATATAATCTTCAACCGTCATCTATTGGGAGTTGGGCTGATATGCAGAGATTGTTCTTAGAGAGATTTTTCCCTTCTTTAAGAGCCACTACAATCAGAAAAGAAATAAGTGGAATTAAGCAAATTAATGGCGAGAATATGCATGAATACTGGGAGAGATTTAAGAGGTTGTGTGCTAGCTGCCCCCATCACCAGATAACTGAGCAGCTCTTGATTACTTATTTCTATGAGGGTCTTCTACCTAATGACCGAAATCTGGTGGATGCTTCTAGTGGTGGAGCCTTAGTCAACAAGACACCTCAAGAGGCCAGAGATTTAATATCTACTATTGCAGCTAACTCTCAACAATTTGGCACTAGAGCAAATAGCAGTGCTGTGTTCCAGATCAGTGGATCTAATAATTCTCACCAGCGATTGGAGAATCGAATTGATGATCTGACCTCCTTGGTGAGGCAACTGGCAATGACTCAAACAGTGCAGTCTTCCACTCCACAGTTGGGCCATTCATGTGGTTTCTGTTCTGATCCCTCTCATCCTACTGATTCTTGCCCCACTTTGCAAGACAACACATATCAAGATCAGTCAGTGGCTGCTGTGGGCGTTTTTCCAGGGAAGCCACAACACCAGCAGCAAAATAATGCCTTCTCCAATACATATAATCCTGGATGGAGAAATCATCCCAATTTTAGGTGGAGCCAGAATCCGAGTCAGATTCAGAACCACAATAGTCATGTGCAGTAGAATTCTGGAAATTACCAATAGAGACAGTTTCCACAGAACAGACAGAATTTCCAACAATTCACACCTCCACAGCCAGCACAACAACAGCTGACTAGCAGCAGCAGCAGCAGTGGTCCCTCATTAGAAGAAATGATGAAGCAACTTGCAACAAACAGTTTGCAATTCCAGCAACAAACTGAGGCCTCTATCCAGAATTTGCAGACTCAGATTGGGCAGTTGGCAACATCATTGAACCAACTCCAGCCTCAGGGATCCAATACTCTCCCTTCACAGACAATTCCCAATCTGAAGGGAAACGTTAGTGCTATCTCCCTACGGTCTGGTAAGCAATTACAAGGGCATAAACCAGCTGCAGATGTGACTGAATCCACATCAGAAAAAGAGTCAGAAAAAGTGAAGATTGACTCTAGAAACAAAGAGGCTGTGAAGCAAGGTGAAGAGGATTATGGAGTTCCTATTCCTATTCCTCTTCCTTTCCCTCAGAGAGCACTTCACTCCAAGAAGTTGGTAGAAAAAGTGCAAGACAGTGATATCCTTGAGACATTCAGAAAAGTTGAGATTAACATCCCTCTCTTGGATGCCATCAAACAGATCCCCAAGTATACCAAGTTCCTAAAGGAGTTGTGTACCAACAAGAGGCGACTGAGGGGGACTGAACGAGTGAGCTTTAACCAGAATGTCTCAGCGCTTCTCCAACAACCCATGCCTCACAAGTGCAAGGACCCAGGTACGTTTTCTATCCCTTGCATTATTGGTAATTATAGATTTGATAATTGCTTGGCTGATTTAGGTGCTTCCATTAATGTTATGCCTGCATCTATTTATAAATCCCTTGGTCTTGGTCCCTTGCGACCTACTGGTGTTGTTGTCCAACTAGCTAATAGGAGTAATGTTCATCCTACTGGTCTGATTGAAGATGTTTTGGTTAAGGTCAATGAATTGATATTCCCTGCTGACTTTTACATTCTAGATATGGAGGATGAATCTCCTGGCAGTAGATCCCCAATCATTTTAGGGAGGCCTTTCTTGAAAACAGCTAAGACTAAGATAGATGTGCATTCTGGTACTCTTTCCATGGAATTTGGTGACATTGTTGTGACTTTTAATATCTTTGATGCCATGAGACATCCTAGGGAAGAGCATTCTGTTTTGTGCATTGATGTGATAGATGAGACTGTTGATGATATTCTTTCTGCTTGGTTTGCTAATTTTCCTGATTTTGCATCGGTGGGAGATTCTGTGATATGTGCATGTTCTGATGCTGAATGGTGCCCTGTTTGTACTGAGATTGATGATGCACTGTATGGAGATATTGACTTGATTTCTGATTCTACTTTGCTTGTGGATCATGATATTGATTGTGGTGAAGTTGAGCTTTATTCTGATGTTCATTGTGATTATGAACTTAACCCTAATGTTAACAGTGAGCTGCCTAGCCACATTTCTGCTTCTGTGCATGTAGTTTCAGGTACTGCAGGAGTATACACTTCTGAAATGGTCTAATCACCTAGGCTCCTTCCTTCCATTCAGCAGCCGCCTAAGTTAGAGTTGAAGTCATTGCCAGCTCACTTGAAATATGCCTTTCTAGAGGTAGATGAGCAACTTCTAGTCATTGTGGCCAATAACCTTCTACCTGATCAAGAAGAGAAGCTGTTGAGCATGTTGAGGGCCAATAAGAAGGCAATTGGGTGGACATTAGCTGATCTTGTTGGTATTAGCCCTTCTATGTGTATGCATCGGATTCTGTTGGAAGCAGAGGCTAAACCAGTAAGACAACCCCAGAGACGTCTTAATCCTCTCATTTTAGAAGTGGTTAAGAAGGAAGTGACTAAGCTTCTACAGGCTGGCATCATCTACCCCATCTCTGATAGCCAGTGGGTTAGCCCGGTCCAGGTCGTTCCCAAGAAATCCGGAGTAACTGTGGTAGCTAATCAAAGGGATGAGCTCATTCCTACAAGAGTTCAGAACAGTTGGAGAGTGTGCATAGACTACAGGAGACTCAACCAAGCTACCCGCAAGGATCACTATCCTTTACCTTTCATTGATCAGATGTTAGAGCGTTTGGCTGGTAAGTCTCACTACTGCTTTATGGATGGTTACTCGGGGTACTTTCAGATCCATATTACTCCTGAGGATCAGGAGAAGACAACCTTCACATGCCCCTTTGGAACCTATGCTTACCGAAGATGCCTTTTGGCCTCTGCAATGCACCTGGCACCTTTCAGCGTTGCATGGTAAGTATCTTTTCTGACTTTCTAGAGGATTGCATGGAGGTTTTCATGGATGATTTTACAGTGTATGGGTCTGATTTTGATGCATGCTTGGCTAGTTTGTCTAGAGTCTTGAATAGATGCATTGAGTCTAATCTTGTGCTAAATTTTGAAAAGTGTCACTTCATGGTTGAGTCAAGGATAGTGTTGGGACACATTATTTCTAAAGAGGGTATTAAGGTAGATCCTGTTAAAATTGATGTTATCACTGCTTTGCCTTACCCCACATCTGTGCGGGAAGTTTCTTTCTTTTCTTGGCCATGCAGGTTTCTACCGACGTTTCATTCAGGATTTCAGTAAGATTGCCCAGCCCCTGTCTAACCTTCTACATAAGGACACAGAGTTTGCATTTGATGCAGAGTGTAAGATAGCCTTTGATCACTTGAAGCGTTGCCTGACTATCACTCCAGTTATCCAACCACCAGATTGGTCTCTCCCATTTGAGTTGATGTGCGATGCTTCCAATTATACTGTTGGGGTTGTCTTGTCTCAGAGAGTCAACAAGGTTTCTCATGTCATTGCATATGCATCCAAGACCTTGGATCTTGCCCAATCCAATTATACCACCACTGAGAAAGAACTTTTGGCTATAGTATTTGCTTTTGATAAGTTTAGGTCATATCTTCTAGCTAGTAGGGTTATTGTTTTCTCTTACCATGCTGCTTTGAAGTTTCTTTTGAAAAAGACAGATGCTAAGCCTCGACTTATTCGGTGGATGTTATTGCTCCAAGAATTTGATGTTGAGATCAGAGATAGGAGTGGAGCACAAAATTTGGTAGCTGATCATTTGAGTCGTGTTACTCATTCCTCTTCCCCCTCTGCCATTCAGGATGATTTTCCTGATGAGCAGCTTTTACAGCTGCAAGGTAAGCTTCCATGGTATGCTGATTTAGTTAATTACTTGGTTGCTGGTGTTTTACCATCTGATTCCACTAGGGCCCAAACTCTGAAATTAAAAAGTGAATCTAAATATTACGTTTGGGATGACCCTTATCTGTGGAGATTTTGTAGTGACCAAGTAGTTAGGCGATGTGTACCTCATCATGAGTGTGACTCCATATTACATTTTTGTCATGCTTCTGCCTGTGGTGGTCACTTTGGACCCCAAAGGACTGCTAGGAAAGTCCTAGACTCTGGTTTATTTTAGCCAACCCTGTTTCATGATGCCCATCTGTTTTGTAAGTCATGTGATAATTGTCAGAGAGCAGGTAGTCTTTCTCGTAGACATGAGATGCCCCAGCAACCCATATTATTTTGTGAAATTTTTTATGTTTGGGGTATTGATTTTATGGGTCCATTTCCTATTTCTCATGGTTTCACTTACATATTGCTTGCTGTTGACTATGTTTCAAAATGGGTTGAGGAGAAGGCCACCCGGTCTAATGATTCTGCTATTGTGGTAGATTTTGTCAGGTCTAATATTTTCTGCAGGTTTGGCATTCCTCGAGCCATTATTAGTGACCAGGGTTCTCATTTTTGTAACCGGAGCATGGGTGCTTTGTTATGGAAATATAGAGTGATTCACAAGGTGTCCATAGTATACCATCCACAGACCAATGGTCAAGCTGAAGTCTCGAATAGGGAGATTAAGCAAATCCTTCAGAAAACTGTTAACTCTACCCGGAAGGATTAGAGCAAGCGATTAGATGATGCATTGTGGGCTTATCGGACTGCCTACAAGACTCCAATTGCGATGTCTCCATATAGGCTTGTTTTTGGTAAGGCATGCCATCTTCCGATTGAATTAGAGCATCAAGCTTATTGGGCCATTAAGCAATGTAACATGGATTTGGCTAAGTCTGGGATGGAACGGAAGCTCCAATTGCAAGAGTTGGATGAGCTTCGATTGGATGCCTATGAGAGTTCACGGTTGTATAAGGAGAAGACCAAGGCATTCCATGATAAGAAAATCCTGAGGAAAGAGTTTTCTGTGGGCCAGAAGGTCCTTCTATTCAATTCCCATCTCAAGTTTATGCCCGGTAAGCTTCGATCTAGATGGGATGGCCCTTTTGTGATTGCTAATGTTTTCCCTTTTGGTGCTGTTGAGTTGTGTGATCCACCTACAGGGAGGACCTTCAAAGTGAATGGACATCGACTCAAACCATTTTATGAGGGATCACAACAGCAACCTGAAGAAGCGGACCTCATACTCACTGATGCCACTTATCCTCCGTAAACACCTGGGGAGTATTCTTCTTTTCCTATTTCCTTTTTCCTTTTTCTTTTATTTCTTCTGTTTCTTTTTCACTTTTCTTTTCACACTTCATAAATAATACACTTTCTCCTTCTATCATTGTTTAGCTATGTATATTGTGAAGTTGGACATATTGTTTTGATGGATCGGATCATACTGTTTGGGCTGAATTCCTTACTTTTTGGTAGTTGATTTTGGTGATGTTGATTGCATGATTTGGTATTTACCTTTATGAGATTTTGAGCCTACATGAATGGGATTCATCTTTACCATTCTTCCTTTTTCTGTGTGTCTCTACTCCTGATTTATGTTCTCTAGAACTTGCTCTCTTTCTTTTTAAAGCTACATTTTTCACTTACATGAATAAATATGATGGAGGCTTGTTTAGTTTCTTTCTTTTATTTACCACTTTGACCAAATAGCCTTCCCTTACACTATTAATTTCCCTTTGTTAGCCCCTTTGTGCCTTTTTGACTAATTCTTTTCTTCAACCACATTACTAGCCAAAGTGTAAAACCATGTTATACCGCACATTGGAATTTACTGAGCATTGGTTTCACCTTAGTGTGGGGGTTGCCCAGGAGTGCCATAATTTAAGTATGGGCGGGATGTTTAGATGGTTGATTTGGGAGTTAAATTCTCTGAAAAAAAAAACAAAAAAAAACAAAAAAAAATTGAGTGTATATTTGAAAAGGGATATTCCATTGATTTTAGTGTTATTATTATCATGCTCTTTCAAATTTCTTTGGTGCTTAGCCTCACATATCCATATTTATACACACCTTCACCTTAGCCCCATTACAACCTTGAATAATAAGCTCTCTTGATTTGTGCATGTATGTGATATGAGTAGTGGAGAAGTAGAAATTGAGCAAGCCTATGGTAGGACAATTTCTTGAGTAGAATCTGAGTGATACACTTATTTACCCTATACACTTTAGAGAGTTATTGAGAGAATACTCTGAGAGACCATCTTATGTGAGTAGCATCATTGATCGATACTACTGTGTTTTGTAATTTGTTATGCAAGGATTTCAATTTTAATTGGTTGGTCTTTTGAAGCTCTGTGTCTATTATTCCAATTTTACATTGTTGGCAATTGTTAGAAAGGAGAAATTTTTCTTTTAAGTTTTGCTCAGGAGTGCAAAATGATAAGTATGGGGGAATTTGATAATTGAATATTTATTACACTCATTTGTATCTCTTGATTAATAAATTTAGATTGTTCAGTAATAAATAATGGGCTTTTATGCTTATTTGGGCTTTGAGTGTTTTATTGGATTTAACATATTTTAATAATAAAATTCCAAATTTACTACCCTTCTCTATTTTGATCTTAACTCTTGAACCAAATATCCGAATGTAATACCTTACTTCCAATAACCTCAGATGAGTACAAAAGAGTAGTGAAATAAATTGTGAAACCAGGATTTAATCCCGAACTGAATAAACTTTAAAAACATTAATGAATCCCAACATTATCTCAGGAGATAAATCTAGGATTGAGTAGGTTTTTCATATAGAATAAAAATTTTTCAAACATTTTTCACAAATATTCACTATCTCATTTAGACTCATTGATACTTCCTTTCATTTTATCAGAGTATACGAGCGTGTCTCTGCTTCAATCTCACGTTGTATTCAATCGTTAATATTTCTCTAACAATTAGGAAGTGTTATGTAACTAAGTTATCTCTTTATTACATTACCATTCATATACCTGGCTACAAGTACTATCAGTTCAACTACTATACTATTGCATAGTTACCGATTTATACAATATATAAATGTCCAAAATATCCAAACAGACAACCAACAGAGAAAGTAAATCTTTCAGCTTCATCCTCTAGTTGTCCGTATTTACCTTCTTGCCCTTTGAGCTACCGGCCTGTACTGTAATTTGTTTATAGAAAAAGAGTGAGATTCAAAAGAATCTCAGTAGTAACAGGTAGTCAATCATATAGATATAAAATCACAGAGTATGTTACACAGTCATCATATAAAAGAATCATCACAAAATCATTCGATTCAACATGTAGTTCTCATACCATTATAGTACTAGGTATATCACAAGGCTCCGAGTGTTACCCGTGCAATAGGCCTCGGCATTCACTCGTGCATCACAAACAAATTCAATGGCCTGAGCGTCAACCCGTGCAATAGGCCCCGGGCGACAACCCCGCATAAACAAAATGTGCCAGACGATTCATGATGAAACTACACACATACAATGTATCTTATAATATATGAAAGACAAAGGTACTACCTGATAGCTTCTCTTGAACAATATCCAATTGTTTCACTTAGCTCGGGCAGATCTTAAACTTTGAACAGTATTAGGTCCTATAAATGGAATTTACGGACGACAAGTTATTATTTCGTCCAATATTTGTATAATCCAAATACTCAAGTCGGTTGTCATTAAGGTTAGAATACTAACCCAAAATCAAAGTCAAAAATGGTTCAACTATATCAAGTTGGTTAGTTTTACCCTTAAAGTTCATTACAATTACATAATACCATTGCATCCTTTATTTTTGCACATTTGAGTAAATCTGCCAGAATTTTCTTCAATCTTTGAAAATTCATAATTAATTCTACACAACTCCAAATGAGTTGGTTCTAGGTTCTGTTCAATCATATTCAAGTCCTAGTGTAAATAAAAATATTATAAGGCACTAATTATAACCACCCAATTCCATAAAATTCGTCAAACCCAATCTGCCACAGATTCCATTCCAGAATCAACCTTAAACTTTGAAAAATCATATTTCTCAATCCACTGGTCCAATTTCGTCCTATTACCCATCAAATTGAACCTCAGGATGTCTACTTTCATCATGTAAAATTTCATAAGGTTTAGACAAGTTTTGGTTACTGAAAAACGCACTGAAACAAATCTGCTCCAGCAAAACAAGTCTAACAGCAGGGTCATCTTACTTTCAAAAATTCCATAATTTTGTATAATTATCCAAAAATTATAAGTACATGATTTTCCACATAATTTTTCATGTAGAACTCAATGGAATGATCAAAATCATCAAAATAATAAAGCTTCAGCCCCAAAACCCACTGGCAAGACAGAATCATTTTCAGCAAAATTACCAAAACAGAATTTTGTTGAACAACTTAGTCCAATATCATCATAAATCATCATTTAACCATAAATACATGATTAAACCATGATTAATCCTTTAAAATTCATTTTGGACGAAAATGAACAGTACCCCAACCTTCATGAAGACTCATCCAAACAACAAACCAATCGGTTCAAAATGAAACTTACGCTTACCTCTATACGTTTCCACAATCGGTTCGGAAATCCGGCAGTACTTTGTCTGGTGAGATGGCACAAAATACCTCCAAATGAAAATCCGAAACCGTAGAAATGAAGCTTAGGATGAGTAGAAGAAGGTTTGTGAAGGAAATTTTAGGAGAAAACACTGATTCGGTAGTGTTTCGGTGGATTGAACTCAAGAACATTCACTATTCATGTTTTCTCTTTCCTCTAACTATTTCTCAACGTTTTTTTTCTGATTTCTTCCTATTTTTGCTGATGATAAATGAAATAATAGAGTTTAAAGAAAGTCATAAAGGTGTTCCAACATGTGTCACAATCTTATGGTGCCACATATTCGGTGATTTAGCCAAACGGTGACACGTGTCCTTTCTTTTAATCAAATGGGTCTTGAGCTGTCCTAATGGTCAGGGAAAATGAGAGTCCGATGATTTTTCCCCGGCTCCTGAGCTCGGTGTTCGGGAAAATTAGTCGGGTGACCAGACCAGAGTCCGGTGGATTTCCCTGGCTTGGGGCAACGTGGCACCCTCCGGTGATGACAACTCAAAAGCTAAAGTAACTTTGTCAAAAAGAGGGAACAAATGTCACGCTCTTCTTTGACCAACACATTAAAGTCAAAAGCACCTTTTCTCTTCTTCCTTAAGATGATGCCATGTGTCCCTTATATGGGACCCATCCCTATCTCTTCCCTCCACCTAACTGTCCACTTTATCAGGGAAAGGAAAGTCAGGGAATTTTCCCCGGGTTCACCTACGAGGTGTCCTCCTTCATGGTCCCTACACAAAGTAAGATTATTTCATTTAATTATTACTTTATGACAACCAATAAAATCTTGCTAAGTGTCCTCTTTATCAAAATAACACCGTATACACAACATTGGCACCAGTGAATTTTCTTCCGACTAATTACATTTACAAGCAGTTCTTGTTATTCATATTTCAGTATGTTACACCGAATGATCTCATTCTTGTCTCATTTTTTAGATGATTCAGAGGGCAACAATTGATATGAAGACTTGAAGAGAAGATTCGGACAAGAGGATAGTAAAAAATGCAGTCAATGTTATATGTATTTTTCTGGATTTTTATTGGGCCCGAATTTTGTAATGAAGCACTATTTAGTATGGATTTTCGTTTTGGGCTGAACTGTTGGGCCCTGGCTTATTTGGCAATTAGGTTATAAGCTAACTTAGCTGAAACATTAGGCATAAGGTTGTGTGGCCGTTTTTAGGATTAAATGCATAAGTTCTAAATTCTCTGAAATGTTCTTCGTGTTCTTCGTTCGTTCTTCAGATTTTCCAGCCATGTCCGGCTAAGTTTCTGTGACTGATCTATGGATTGAGGATTCACGTTTCCAATCAGAAGACATACTTAAACGGGTAACGTAATTCGTTTCTATTTACTCTAATCGGATCCGATTTCTGGAATAGTTCGAATGTTTGTTTTAATATTCGGATCGATACATCCCAAGGACACAGTTCGGATCTGGTTATAGTGCTACTAAACGATTGTACAGTAGCACGCCAGGCATACGAACAGAATCTAGACGATCGTCTAGTTGAGGGATTTTCTGGACGGATACAGAGATTTTTGGTTCGTCCAGATCCGATCACGAATTCGTTATAATCTTCGTCCGATGATGGTAGGAAACTATGAATCCCAATCCTATGGTCAGTCGTTTTAATCTGTTTGATCTAGTTCATTTTTTATTTCTGTCTTTAATCTGAGTTTATTGTTCATTAATAGTTTGATTAAAACCCCCCCCCATCGATTATTGTTCGAATGTTTTAGACTGCTTGTAAATTCTGTGGGAAACGATCCAGGTTCTCTGTACTGCAAATCCTCATTGAAATTGGTTATTTTGTGAGAACTCGACATTTCTCATCAATAGGCAAGCATGTCAAGCATTCATATATATCTGGCATGCATAGTGATAATGTTTTCTATTGAGATACTCTCGAATCTCACTCCTCCCAACCAACCATTTAGACAAGCGAAGATGCAGGAGGATGCATGGAGGAAATATGAAGTTGAAGTGAAGAACGTAGGGCAAGGCACTACCTTGTGTTTGGTGTAAATGATTTGATAAGTTGGCTTTATGTATATGTGTATGAATATGCATGTATGTGGATGCATCTATATAAATGAATGTAGCTTAAGCAGAGAACCAAACCGCTCTAATGAATTGAAGAAAATAGCTCTAATTCCAATATAAAGGAAAGTGATTCGCTTGCGTATACTCTGATATAGTAAAATTAAGAGCCGATGATGTATTAGCGACATAGTGAATCTTGTGGAAATACTTTTTAAGTATTCTACCCTTTGAAAAACCCATCTCAGCCTAGGTTTAAGTCCTTAGTTGAGTTTGGGAGTATTATGAATTATTGTGATAGTTGGGTAGTCCTAGTTCAAATCCTGGTTTCAAAACGGATTTCACTAGTCACTTATACTCATTTATAAGTATTGGAGATAAGGTGTCACAATATGTTCTACCTCAGTCGATTGCTGAGTGCGTATGTCAGTGTGTCCACATACAGGACCCACATGGCTTATGTCTCTTCTTCCCTTTAAAAAACGCAGGGTATATGTATCTACCTTAAAAATGTCGTGTACACCTCTATTGACATTTTTTTATCCATCTAATCGCACCCCTTTAGGCCCCATACAATACGGAGACTTGTTCTCTACCCTAAGGAGCCAAATCACACAATCTAGGGCCCCACATGGCCCATACATGTATTTTTTTCCACACTATCCAAATTTGGCATCAAGGTGCCCATATACCGGCAACTTTATCCGACTACTTATGTGCTCTAAGCCTTATGTAACCTAGAGCCTCATTCTTTGCCCGGATATAGTTCCTAAAAATCATTTTGTCTCCTTAATATTCTTGGGACTCTTACTAAACTTTGGCCTAGTAGCTTTCCTGATATAGGCTTACCTTCAAGTTCCTAGGCCCAAAATCCAGGATATCACACTCCTTAGCTGTACCAATCATCTTCCCTGAGGAGAAATCCTGAAATATACCATGAGTGGCAAAAAAACGAGCAGAATAGTTTACTTGTTTAGTCAACTTGCTGATTGAAAGAAGGTTATAGGCCAAGTTGGGAACACGTAGTACATATTCAAGGTTTAAAGTATTTGTGATAGACATGGTACCAATGCCAGCTATAGATGCACATGTATCAGTGGCTATGCAATTCATCCAATACCAACTAAAGGTAAATAAGAGTTAAACATACTAGACTTTGAAGTCATGGGATTAGAGGTGCCTGTATCTATTATCCATTATGACAGAGATGTGGATGTTAAAAGAGTAATAGAATTAGTACTTTGCTTGGCAATGGAAACAACCAGCCCTTGAGAGGCCTGTACGTTTTTCAGCACGAGGAGGTTTATTTCTTCAAGGTTTCCAATCTGCAGGTTTATTTCTTCAAGGTTTCCAATCTGCTGATTTGCCATGAATTTCCCAACATTTTTCCTGGGTATGTCCAACCTTTTTAAAATGATCACACAAAGAGTGAGTTTGTTAGTGGCAAGTGTAACATCCTGATTTTTTTAAAAAATTATAATATAAAATAATAATATATAATATAATATTATAATATAAAATATTATATATATATATATATAAAGGCTGCGCCATTATAGAAAAAATTGGGGGGCGGCGTGCCAAGCCCCAATTATATAAAAAAAAATGAATGTGGAAGGTGGCAAGCCACCTACCATGTGAATGGAGGGGTATATGTACCCCTCCCATTTCTCCATTTCGTCAGGCGACGAAGTGGAGTTTATTTTGGAGGGAAGAGGTTACAAGTTACTGTTTGCAGTTTTAGAAAGATCAATAAGGTACATAAATTCTTTTCTAATTACAAAACTTTCTTCATGAAAAATGTTCTAAATAATTTTCTCTTTCTTATGATAGTAATTTTGTGTTGATTAGAGAAGATTTTAAGATTAGGATTTTGGACAAGATTGAGTTTTGTCACTATAAGACTATAAAAATATTGAGGAGAATTTATAGTTAATTTTGATGAGTTTACTTTTGTTATTTAATGGTTATAAGATTTTATAATGAATTTTTATATATAACTTATATATATATAATTCTATATTAGACTTTTTAACCGATTAAATTTAGATTAAATAATTTATTTGAATTATTGGAGAGTTTATTGTAATTCTAATCGGTTTAATTTTGTAGATTTTGTATTATAAAAATAAAATTAAAGTTTGATATGATTTTAATATGTGGAGATGTTAATATTATTTAACAATTAGGTTATGCTCATATAAGTTAGAAGAGAGGTTTAATTAATCTAGGATATTGATATTAAGGTAATTAGATATTTACTATCAATAATGATTTTAGTGAGTAAAATAGAGTTAATGAAATGTTAGAAAATGTTATTGAGGAATAGATCAATTATTATTATTTTTCTAAAAAGAATTAAGTGAATTAATTATGGGGATTAATTTAGTTAGCAAGTATTATTAATTTTATTAACCAATAATTATATATTTATTGTAGAGTGAATTTGGCTTGTTGAGCTTGAATTCTCTCTAGTTGTCAATAACTCGAGGTAACCACTTTTCAATTTATCTTGTATGCTTGTTGATGTGATTATAAGCATATGTTGATATTTTTAATTGCTATAAATATGTTATAGTATTTTATATATGAAATGTACAATCATAGTATGAATTATGTTTTTAGTAAATTTTAGTTAAGTGGGCCTGAATGATTTGGAATGATTGATGATGTATAGTATTGATTATGATATACATATAAATAAATTATTGATGATGGTGATGTTGAGATGTTGAATGTGATGAGGTGTGATTGGAGGAGATTTGGTTCTTTTATACCACATGGTATAGCCCCACTGAGCGCACAGTGGATGGCTTTGGCATTGTCAGGGCCCTTGGTATCACTCTTTTCCTTTGGCCTGATATGAGCTCTGTAGCCTTTGGCCGGGGTACACCTCATTATCAGTGAGCTTGGTGCAGTTTTGTTAAAGAAACTAAACCTGTTAGGTGATATAGCCCATGGGTTCTGTCAGCGGTTAAGGAGGTTATAAGGATGGTTGAGGGAGTACATATTAATTTGTTCTTTTGAAATAATAATGTTTATTTGAAAGATTATATTTTATATTATTTATATTGCCCGCTTAACTATCTTGTAATCATTCCCTGCATACCTATTAAAATAGAAGTGGTTATTGGATCTATATGACTCATCCCGTCAATTTATTATTTTTAGGCGGAAGTCCAAACGATGGTGCCAAGGGGGAAGCGAACGAGGCTTGAGTTGATATCAAATTGTATGTCTCGTTTAGTTTTATGAGTATAATGTATATTGCCAAACTTAAGGGCCTTTTTGGGCAATCATGGCATATATTTAATAATTCGCTGCATATTGGAATATGTACTGTAGACGGAGCACTTGTTATATTGTTTATGTGATATTTGGATGGAGCATTTGATATGATATTTATATAATATTATTTCATTTCTTGACGAAATGATGGATTTTGAGGTAATTTAAGGAGGATGTTACAGCAAGATCTGAGTAGACTTGCTTGCTTACCAAACCTGAAGCTTCAGGACTTGGAAATATGGCTTACCAAACCTGAAGCTTCAGGACTTGGAAATATGGCCCTACGAAGCATGGTATGCTGGCAGAATTCCTCACGGCGTATCTCAGAGTAAACTTCTTGTAGTAGTGGAAGAGAAGAGTTACTCAATATTCGGGCTCTAGCATCATCAAACTCTAGGTTAAGGCCAACGAAAAATACCATAACACGTTTAGTGTTGACATAGCGTTAGTGTGGAGCAGTGTATTGGGCTAATGCCCATTCATTGTCCGCTATCAAATCCTCCTTAAGCCAAAGAACTACATGCTCAAACGAGAATTAAGCAACACACCATGAGCCTCGAGATGATTTCCATATTCTACGACAGAGATTAAATAAGTGAGATAAATCCTTCATATCTACATAAGAGTCTCAGACAGCCTCCCAAATCTCCTTGGCAATGGAAATGGAAAGATACATGAAATTTCTTTTAATCTGAGGTGACATGGCATTGATGAGCCAAAAGCATACTAGAGAATTATTAGTTTCCCACTGAAGGACAGCAGAGGAGTTCAGGTTTGACAGCTGTTGAGCTTTTGTGGTAAGGAATTTACGTTTTCCTTGTTCTTCGATAGCAAATAGAACTGCCTGAACCCAATCATGGTAATTATGTAAGTTTAATTTCTCTGAGATCATATTGGTGTCGGTAGCAGGGATGATTGCAGAGGGATCGCCGGATTTTAAAAGCTGATGGGGCGAGGGACTATCATGGGACAACCCCATCATTGTGGAGGTTTCTAGCGAGTTCATCTCACCGCTGCTATGGTTGGACTCGTTGCTACAGTGCTCTGATATCATATAGCACATAGGACTTAATTGTGGAGTCTGATACCTTCATCTATTTATTCTCAAGAATTATATAGAGTACAAGCAAGTAGGATCTATTATAACAGATCCAAGATCTTCTAGGATCAGATGGGAGAATTTGTATTTTAAATACAAGAGAATTTGATCTCAGCTAACCTCAGATAATAACTTAATCCTATAATATATAATTTATAATCATATTATTTACATAAAATAATATAATTACCGCAAGAATTAACAGGATTGCGTCATTGTCCAGCACATTAGATTACTACAATGGAACATTCCCAAGCTAGTTTGGGATGAATGCATGTACATCCACTTCACCCCTCCGCTTTCTCCTCTCCTAATTTTCTCCATCCAAGTACACGATCAAATACAAGCTAGCTAGAACATAACATTGAATCATCGTTTTTTTTCCCCATTATATATAAAGAGAGTGTAATGAAATAATCAAATCTTGCTGACAAACAATGCCACTCTAAATTTTACTAACAGAAAGCTGACCAGACCATTGTATTGATCATACAAGCTAAGCTACTGTATAACACTGACTATATATATATATATATTACTCCTAAACTATTGACTAATGTTTCATTCCTTATCCATGAAGTAATGGACAAGCACTTAACGTAGATGTTCTTGTTCTTAGAATGAATTATACTGCTGCGTAAAGTATACCACAGACATCACTCTTCAACTCTTAACTGATATCTTGAAGGATGTTTGCTCAGTGAAAAATGGCCTCCTCAATATCATCAAATTCTGGGAAGGGAGGCTTATGGTCCTACCAGAAGGATTCGGTTGTGGATTCTAACTTTCATTTAAACCTCATAGGAAGTAAGTTAATTGCTGTTTCTTCCTGGATCCGCCTTCCCCATACAAGTCATTCCACTGCTTCAACTCATTCATTCCCGCTCCCTCGGCTGCAAAGCTTGCCGCAAACTGTGTTCAAAAAATTTTGAAACATGAAGAATTTTAACATTTAAGATCCTGTTGGATATGCAAATCAAAGAAAGTTATTTTCTTCAGTTTACTATTCCGCTATGTCTATATTCATTATTCAACAGTGTATATATCACTCAGTCATTTTAAAATAGAGACACCACAATTGTTTTTCATTCTATTTTCTATTTCATTCATCATCCTATGTAGTTTAGAGAAAACTTCATGGAGTTCAGATGGAAGAGAATTGTGACCTGATTTTTCGCCTCTTTGAAGTCCTGCATATTCAATGGCCTAAGGACAATAATTCTTTCCTGTTCAACTTCCTCTTTTGCATTCACAGCATCTGGGGCATTTTCTGCAGTTGATTGTTCCCCTTGTCTACCACGGACATCTACATTAGCAGCTTTATGCTTCTTCTTCTTCAAGAGGAAGACAAAATAAGTATCAAGAGTCATCACCTATTATTATAAAGAACACACCATTGGATTTATAAACAAACTGCATTGTTACCAGAGTCCTCTGTCTCTCTTGCTGAATTAACTCTCGTACAGGCCGGTAAGCAGCAGTTGTGCAAAGGTTCTGTGTTGAAACCATTAAAAACGATGATGAATACATATAGCAAAAGCATTAATGGAAGATGGTTAAAACCGTTGAGAATAACATCAGAAAATATTAGAAACGGTAAATACCTTCAAATCACTTCCAGTATAACCTTCTGTCATAGTTGCTAATTCCTTTAAGTCAAGCTGATCATCTACCTTTTCTTTTGCCAAGAGAGTCCTCAAAATCTTTTCCCTGTTGTCTGCAGATGGAAGCCCTACCATAATTCTGTTTATTAAAAGTTGAAATCTATGTCAGCAACATTCCACTCATAATCACTGTATTTGTTATCTGATTGTATTTCCCACATCTCAACATACACTAAAACAGTAGTAGTAAGAGAAAAAGAGAAGAGCTACCTTCTTTCAAATCTCCTGATAATGGCTTCATCTAGATCAAAGGGCCTATTGGTTGCAGCAAGAACAAGAATGCGCTGATCTGGCTTTGTCACAAGGCCATCCCAGTGAGTCATGAATTCATTCTTTATTTTCCTCATGGCTTCATGCTCTCCAACTCTTGTGCGTTGGCCAAGCATGCTATCGACCTCATCAACAAATATAATAGTTGGTGAGATCTTAGCTGCCAATGTGAACAAAGCTCGAACATTCTTTTCGTCTTCACCAAACCATTTGGATGTTATGGTAGACATAGATACATTGATAAAGCTTGCTCCAGCCTCCCTTGCAATGGCCTTAGCCAACATTGTCTTTCCTGTGCCAGGTGGACCAAACAGCAATATTCCTCTACAAGGCTTCAGAAGACCACCGGTGAAAAGGTCTGGCCTTCGTAGTGGAAGCATCACTAGTTCTTGAAGGGATTCTTTAGTATCTTCTAAGGCACCAATATCAGCAAATGTCACATTAATCTCATTTGCTGGTATTACCTCTGGCCTTATTCGCTTCTCAAACTCATTATCTGGAGGAGTTTCCTATAAGAGAACAACAAAGCAATATTCAGATATAAAAATTTTCAATACTGTAAATTTTGTTTCTTCTGAAAAATTCAATGGTTGAGGCTTACAGCAACTTTGGGTTCTGGAGGAGCTGAAGTTGCATTCTCAACCTTTGCCACTGAAGCTGCTGCTGCTTCTTCGGTTTTCTTTTCTGGAGCTCGGTTTTCACACTTGGCTTCAGGTTTCACAGCAGCACCTTCCCCTCTTTCCTTCCGTACAAAGGGAAGAATAAAAAAATGAGGGGAAAATAAAAAAGGTGATCCAGACTTGATAAATTATTTGAATAGACATGTTCTCTCATACATTACATGAAATCTAAAAAATGCGGTACATTGCTTCCATTTTGTGAATATATAATGACTTGCTATAATTTATCTCACTCACACACACACACACACACACACACACACACACATTAACATAGTTATAGTTCCAAGCTTAATAATGCTTAAACATTGACAAATAGTGCAAACCTCAGATGTCATATCTTGGGCTTCCAATTTTAATGTATCCCTTCCATTGGATTTTCCCTCTTGGAATATACTTAATGCTTGAGATAAACTGTTTGACCAAAATATATATATAGTAAGAAAATGAAATTAAAAAAAAAAACAGAACAGTTGATGTAAATCAAGGTTGTCAGTCTCAGGCTCACCTGCTACATGAAATAACAAGTTTCCCATTTCTGTACTCTGGGTCTTTGTTTCTCATTAAGTGATATGAAATTGCTGAAACAACAATCTCTTCTACGTAATTACTAAGAATCATTGTGTCTGCCACACATATGGAATCTAGATCATCACAATCAAGATCATTGGCTGAAAGTTTTTCCAAAATATGATTTTTATTATCCTGAACCTGTATCTTTTTCATATCTTCTTCTAGTTGAGTCTTCCAGCTTACAAGATGTGATTCATCATCTGGAGGTCTAATTTCAATGTTGTACGGGAAGACTGAAGCAATTTTCTCATCTACCTCACTGTAGTCATTACCAGGATCCAGAACTCGAGAACCGAGAATCAGGACTGGTCCAGATAGTTTCTCCAACATTTTTTGAAACAACTTATAAGTCCTTTGTGATCTATTAAGCAACTTCTCAACATCCCGCAGATACAGCACTATGGGATAAGTTTTTGACACATAAATGAGAACCTGCAAGTGCAACATCCGCTTATCATTTTCCTTCTGAAGAATGTATAGTCTAGGGTATTCTAATTTTGATAGCATAGTAACATAACAATGCTAGCAGTTCCATCAATTACGGAGTACCTTGTAAAGAGATTGAATAAGAAGCTTTTCATCAAAAGACCAACTGGTTGTGCGCCTAAGAGAACCTGAAGTGAGACAAAAAGTAATAAGAAATAAACAGTGACCAACTGAGAACGATTATATAAACTATTTTTTTGAAACCAACAGCCATCATTGATATCATTGCATAAATTCTAGGACGTAACCTGAATTAGATGGAGTATTTTGCAAGGCAAGGTTACTCATATTTGCAGAGGCAGAAGCATTCCGACGAATGCTAGGAGGATTGCAAGACCCATCACCCCCCCTGCAGGTACAAAGGAAATAATGTACCCAGAAATGATAAAAACAAACTTGAAAAGTTTTTTTTTTTTTGTTTTGTTTATCATAGTCAATAAATACTTGATCATCTAGTCTACTTACATTGATCTGAAGTCCACTCCACTGCTTTGTCTGATGATTTTTCCTGCAACTACAAGCCCTTGGTCAGGCATATGGATCTTACAATTGTTTTTGTTTAATGACATTTACCTTGATCAACTAATCAAGTACTGATTTGAGTAAGGCTAACGGGAAGTTTAGATGACAATAAGAATGTATATTGAGATAACTAAAGTTGATATGAGAAAATAAGTTGAAGAAGTTATGAGAAATTTTGAGAACAAGAGTAGTCAAGAATGTCACCTCCTCTATAGATTACCCTGTTTCTTAAGAGAAAGTAAGAATCTCACATTACTCTTAATAGAACAGTCCAGGAGAATCTCTAAAACTTAAATTAACTCTTTGAAATATTCGATGCTTTATTGTTCAGGTAAGAAGCCAATTTATAGGAGTAGGTTTACAAAAAGATAATTCAAATAACTAATATCCCTAGATTTTAGAAACTAAATCTTACTTGTGGATATTCCACTTATTATCTAAAATATCTAAAAAATAATAATAATAAAGATAGAATGATAAAGATAATAAAAACAGACTCAATTAATTAAATAACCAACAAATAATAATTATAACTTGGTACTCTATCATTATCCCCTCCTTGTAAATTTTCCTTGTCCTCAAGGCAAACGTAAAAATTATCTTCCTTGTATGTCTGGAGGTTTAGGCAGAGGTGGGAGGAATGCAATATAAGTTGTGTCCTCAACTCTAAGTAAAACTCCAAAAGGAATAGTAGACCAAACAAGAAGATGGACACCAGATAGCAATTCTTCGGATACAAAATCATGTTTGGACCCACTGTCCGCAAGAATTAAAATTTTATGACAATTGACAGTACTCTTCATCATTGAAGCAGGAGACTTTCATATTTTGGTGTTGAAGGAGATTCCTGCAACATTCCCTCTTAATTCAGTCTCGACTTCTACTACTAACAGAGGCATAACCTCTTCGACTTCTCTGATGATCGTCATTGGTGAAAAGCTTGATTTGCAGCAGTGGCTTGGGCAAAGGATGTCTCCACACTGATAGCACACTCCCGTCTCCCTCTTTATTTGAGGTTCCGTATCTAGTTGAGTTGGTCCCGTTGAAGCCGATATTGTGTATTGAGTTAATTGGGAGGATGACACAATTGGTTTATTTTGGTTTGATGAATCAGACGTATATCGTGCATCCCATGTTGTCGCAGAACTGGGTTATGCTATGCAAATCTGGGTGCTTAAGTGATTTGGCTTGGGCTCATGTGATAACATAAGCTTCTCATATTTTAGGGCTAGACTAGTCGCTGCATACAAAGTACGGGGCCTAATAATCCTCAATTCAGCTCGTAAATCTTCCTTTAGGCCGCCTAGGAAAACTCCAAGAAGGCAGTGTTGCGGCCAATTTTTAACGCGTGTTGAACGTTTAGCAAACTCTAAACTATATTCTTTAACACTCCCTACCTGTTGTATGCTGCAAAGATACTCATCAGGACTTTGGAATTCTATTGGCCCATAATGTTCTAATAATACCTCTACTAGTTCATCCTAATAGCAGATTGTACGCTCCATGCTAATGGTGATAAACAAATCACGAGCACCACCTTCTAAATGCCTGGATGCGATATCGACTTTGAAATCCTCAGAAGTGTGATAAAGCCGAAAATAATTCTCGGCCTCCGAAATCCATGACTGTAGATCTCTACCATCATATTTGGGAAAGTATCTTTTAGACGATGGATGAGAATATGTTGGAAGTGGTGGTGATCATATAGATTTGTGAAAGGGGTGAATGGAACGGGTAAGTAACATTTTTGGATCGAACGGCTTTGACACTAAATGATGAGGTACTGATTTGAGCAAGGCTAATGGGAAGTTTAGATGACAATAAGAATGTATATTGAGATAACTAAAGTTGATATGAGAAAATAAGTTGAGAAAGTTATGAGAAATTTTGAGAACAAGAGTAGGCAAGAATCTCACATCCTCTATAGATTACTCTGTTTCTTAAGAGAAAGTAAGAATCTCATATTACTCTTAAAAGAGTAAGCCCAGGAGAATCTCCAAAACTTAAATTAACTCTTTGAAATATTCGATGCTTTATTATTCAGGCAAGAAGCCAATTTATAGGAGTAGGTTTACAAAAAGATAATTCAAATAACTAATATCCCTAGATTTTAGAAACTAAATCCTACTTGTGGATATTCCACTTATTATCTAAAATATCTAAAAAATAATAATAATAAAGATAAAATGATAAAGATAATAAAAACAGACTCAATTAATTAAATAACCAACAAATAATAATTATAACTTGGTACTCTATCATCAACACACAAATGCAACACCAATGCCCCGGTAAAAAAAGGATTGAGAAATAAGTACTGTTTCTTGATTTCCATTTGAAGACTCATCAGAATATGGAAAACATGAAACAAACCATAGTTAAAGCCAATTGTATCAATCTATCTTCCCTGTTTAGTGTCTGAAACCTTTCACAGCATGTCTCATCTGAAGTTGAACCTACCATTTTTTTTTCTTACTTTCCTCCTTTTAAGATGTAAAACAGACTCTAGAAACCGATGCATACACAGCCGAAAAATGTATTAGAGAATAACAGAGCTTTTGATAAACATAATGTTTTTCCTACTTCACATGTCAAAGAAGTTCATCAGTTTGTACCTTTAGGTTCCTCCTTCTGAGGAAAAATTGAAAATGACCCAAATAAGCCAGATAGTCTCTCCAAAGTTGACTCTGAAGTGGACCTTTTAAAAACCTAGAATCAGAAAAGGCAATAAGTCAGGTTGTTTGATGTTAGTTCAAGAAAGAGCAGGTAACTTGTGAACAGATCTATGACACTCAGAAACGGTTCCCTGTAAGGGCATTAAGCATTATATGATGCATAAACTTGATCCAGCAAACAGTTAAATGAAGCAAAAGAGAAACTAGAAAGAGCTTACGGGTTCTTTGTTGCCAGAACCATATCTGCTTTGAATCTGCACAGATGAGAAACCAAACATTAAGTTCATGAGCAAAAGGAGAAAGCATAGATAGAATCGCACAAAAATTTCTCACACTCGCCTTCAACAAAAAGTCGGTTAAATCTAACAGCAGCAACTTTGCTTCAAAGTAATGAGCTAAAGCCTTGGCAAGCACCTGTTGGTAAAGTTCTGTACAGAAGAGAAGAAAAAGTAAGTAGTCTGAATGTGACTGTCAATACAAAAACATATTAATCATTTCTCAGAAAACAAAGGAACTCCCAGCAATTACCTGCTGGTCCAGAGAGTAGAATAGTGCGGCTTGCGGGAGAAAGGTTACGCGTAAATTTAGAGACCTCGGCATTTTTTAAATGGACATAAGCGGCACTTGTCAGCAACACGCGTGTCTGCTCACTGTCAACGTATAAAGATTGGAAAGGGTGAAACCAGAACTGAGATTTTTTTTGCTAATGAAAGAAAAGAACTTCTGACTCATATGTGTATGATCAGATGAAGCTTTCATTGAGTCTCAAAAAAAGTGGATGGCTCAGGATCAAGTAAAAACACTTTGATTTGTTTGGCATAAAGTTATATTTGATATATGTTATTCCCATTAAGAAACGTGTCCATACCATAAGGAATGAATGGTTAACAGAGTAGGAAAGAAGGCAGTCGTAGAAATTATACTCTGACTATTTCAAGAAAACGAAAAGGCCTTCGGATAGGGATACAGGAAAGATTCAATGTAAACCATCCCAACAGAATATCTACCACATTATTATCCTCCAGGCAACAGAAGAAGGACAAGGAGAGAAATAAATATGTAATTATGCAGTCAAGAATAATGGAATTACATATGATTATCCAATTCAAGTCATTTTGGAGGCATTTGTCAATTATGTGAGAAAAAGGACTTAGCATAGCAGATCTAGTGTTTAGGCATGCCATCAAGCTTATACCTTCTTAAAATTTTCATATTTAGTTATGCTCACAAGTCATCATCACGTAAACGAAACAAATTAACAAACAAAATGCAATCATCTAAATAATGAAACAGGAACGAAGATATAAACAACCCAGAAATGGATGGTGATTGAAATACAGGAACATATGAGAAACCACCTATGGGCGGTTAGTAACAAAAAATAAACTTGAAAAACATGAACACGAAAGGGTTAAGAAAGAATTAAACGAGAAACGATGTGTTGATGGGTATATGACCTAAGATAATAAGGAAACTGATCGAAGGTGACTTTGGTTTCTCTGCCATCAACAACTAATCGAAGCATTTCTTGCTCTATCTTTTCCACAGTAAGGGCGTTTGAGGAACAAGTATTAGCTCCCCATTTGCTTACGTTTTGGCCAGAAGCCAACCCAATGCCCACTCCAACTCCTACACCAACACTTAACGCTGAGATCAACAAGCCTTTCTGTTCCATTTCTTCCCCAAATAAAACAAAAAAGAATCAAAGGAGATTTTTTTTTTTTTGTGTTCCTCTTCTCTTGCGTTTCAGAGGAAGAAGAAACCCAATTAGAGGAAGAAGATTGAAAAGAAGAGAGAAGATTAGAAGAAAAAGGATATCCCTGTAGCACGGGACGCTTGTGAAGCTGTGTGGCTCTCTGTCTTGAGGGAGTTAGAATGAAGAAAATGGCGAAATAATCGGATCCCGAGAGAGAGAGAAGTTTGGCGTGGCTATGGCGGCTGAGGCTGAGGATGGTGGTTGTGCATGTTGCGACGGTCATTGCTTCTGATTTTAAGGAATCTGCAGAGAGCGGGAGGGGGTGACTCATGCATCTCACTCTGTTACGTGTCAATATTTTGACGGTCTATTTGTCGGTTTGACAGTTCTCTTTCTCAACATTTTTTTTCGTATATCCTTTTTTTGCCGTAACATTTTCTTAATTATTTTCAGGTATCTCCCAACCCCATACTTTTATTTGGTTTCTCTCTAAATACGAAAGCGATTATGATACAAGCGATTATGATACACACCTAATATGTCACAGACAGGAAGAAGAAAATAGTGTTAGAAGGAAAATGAATCAGTGTGTTTGAATATCTCTATTCAAGTGATTTATAACTAAAGCCCCTTACGACTATTTATAGTATTCTATATAGCTTTTTCTTTATTGATGTATCATTTTCTCAGAGAGACAATATATCCTTTATATAGAGAGATATATTGTATTAGTAAAATAATATCATCAAAAGAGTCATACGCTATGGCTCATAATAATTGAAAAATATCACATATATCTACCCAAATTTTTATATTAATTATACTATGGCCTCAGTACTTTGGACTTGGACCTTATCCACCAAGGATGGATCAGGCTATATATTTTCCAATAGATTTTATAAATAAATTTCAATTAATACATACATATCAATAAAAAATAGTTAAAAATATTAAATTTGTCATGAAATTCAAACATTTTTCAATAGTATCTTTATTAATATACTAAACTACTCTCTTCAATTCATTACTTTTTATGAGACAATTATTATGTGGACCCAAAAGAAACATTGTGATACCCTATTTCCAATAACCTCAAATGAGTACAAATGAGTAGTGAAATCTATTGTGGAACTAGGATTTGGACTCAGACTACCCAACTTTCAAAAACATTCACAAATTTTCACTCTTAACTCAGGATTTGAACCTAGGGTCGAGTGGGTTTTTCAAAGGGTAGAAAACTTTGCCATAATTCCCACAAGATTCACTACGTCACCAATACCTCATCGGCTCTTAGTTTCAATATATCAAAGTATGCGAGCGATTTCCTTGTAATTAAATTAGAGCTATTATCTACTTAAAATTCACTCATTCACTTTTATACATACATGTATAATTTCACATAAACTATCAAACATTTACATCAAATACAAAAATAGTGTCTTGTACTACAATCTTCAATTCACCTTCGCAAGTCCTCTTTGCATATATCCCTGCATTCTTCACCTATACTAAGCATACCTATATGGTTGGGTGAGGATGAATGAGATTTGAGAGAATCTCAGTAGTAAACAATACTAACAAATGCATACAAGAAATGCTTTGTAAATGACATGCTTGCTCTCACAAATTCATGCTAACATAATGACACATATGCATGCTCAATGCTTAACATGTTACACTAATGGTCATAGTATAAACAAACAGATCTTCACTCGTTCACATATGCTTCATCCAATTCATCAAAGCAAATAACATATCAATACACAAGCACATATATCAAGTTATGCAAGTTAGAAATGTTCACTACCTCAATCGTCCTTTCTTGATTCACCATCTTTAATCTGGCTCGGCACAATCCGTCGGGCCCTAAATTCTCAAATATATAATAAACGAGTCATTACTCATCCATGTACTATTCCAAACTGATACGTCCCGGGTCTGGGAGGGGGTGTGGATCGAGTTCGGGGTCTGGTGGCACCCACAGTCGTTGGAGACAGGGGCCCGTGTCTGTACTGGGTTAAAGGAATAGGGGTGCGCCTCTGCTACCAGCTTAAGCTTTTAGCACGATGGTTAGTGCTTCAAAGTTAAGCGTGCTCAGCCGAGGGTAGTCTCAGGATGGGTGACCCCCTGGGAAGTCCTCGTGTTGTGGCGCTTCGTTCCTGAGGTTTGGTATCAGAGCCAGCACGGGTTCGAATCCTGCTTCCATCGAAAGGTTCGAGGACGAACCTCCTTAAAGAGGGAGGGAATGATACGTCCCGGGTCTGGGAGGGGGTGTGGATCGAGTTCGGGGTCTGGTGGCACCCACAGTCGTTGGAGACAGGGGCCCGTGTCTGTACTGGGTTAAAGGAATAGGGGTGCGCCTCTGCTACCAGCTTAAGCTTTTAGCACGATGGTTAGTGCTTCAAAGTTAAGCGTGCTCAGCCGAGGGTAGTCTCAGGATGGGTGACCCCCTGGGAAGTCCTCGTGTTGTGGCGCTTCGTTCCTGAGGTTTGGTATCAGAGCCAGCACGGGTTCGAATCCTGCTTCCATCGAAAGGTTCGAGGACGAACCTCCTTAAAGAGGGAGGGAATGATACGTCCCGGGTCTGGGAGGGGGTGTGGATCGAGTTCGGGGTCTGGTGGCACCCACAGTCGTTGGAGACAGGGGCCCGTGTCTGTACTGGGTTAAAGGAATAGGGGTGCGCCTCTGCTACCAGCTTAAGCTTTTAGCACGATGGTTAGTGCTTCAAAGTTAAGCGTGCTCAGCCGAGGGTAGTCTCAGGATGGGTGACCCCCTGGGAAGTCCTCGTGTTGTGGCGCTTCGTTCCTGAGGTTATGGTGCGAACCCACAAGGGAAGACCCCACGAACCCACAACCAATATGAATATACGCACCCCAAGAACGCTAAACGCAGATCGACGATCCACTTGAACCCTTGAGCACGAAAGAACAAGGACCCGAAGTGTTGGAAGACGCCACAAGGTTGATCAAGCCTTGATAAGTCTGTTAGTTCTAAGAAGAACCCTAGAGAGAATTCACTCGCAAGAAACAAGGTGCAGAAAAGTGCAACCTTTCATTCAATAATCAAGTTTCAAGTCTCCCTCCAAATGAAGGGTTACAAGATATTTAAAGAGAAGTTTCAAAAACCCTAATTGCATTAAATGCATCCTAGAAAATTGAAACTAACCTAATCAATTAATTAATTAAGAAACTTAAAAGTCAAATATGCAAATTGTCCAATAATTTTCGCACAAATAAAAGTCCTAAAATATAATCAGCATTTAAGGCCCAAAATGTGCTTATTTAGGCCCAGATGAATCCTTCCATGTATAGTACTAGGTCCAAGCTCTTTGTTTTGAAGTCTCTAAGCCCAAAATTTGATTAGTATCTCCATTTGCAGCCCATATGATATTAGTGACGTTTTTAGCATTTTTGTCCGGATTTGATCCGATCACCTCTTGCTTTGTCCAAGCCTCTTGCACTAGCCCATTTAATGCTTCCTTAATTTGTTTGGCTCTTCCTCTTGTGATTGGTCCACTTGGAATTTGCAAAGGATCACTTGAATTTGAATGCACAACTTGCTGATTCGCATCATTCCCTCTCTCCTCAAAAGGATTCGTCCTCGAATCTTCACCTACATCAAAAGGAGATAAATCAGCTACATTAAAAGTACCACTAACAGAATACTCACCGGGCAAATCAATCTTGTAAGCGTTATCATTTATTCGCTCAAGCACTTGGAATGGACCATCTCCTCTTGGAGCTAATTTTGATTTTCTTTGAGTTGGAAATCTCTCTTTTCTCATATGCACCCACACCCAATCTCCAGGTTCAAAAAGAACACGCCTTCTCCCTTTGTTTGCTTTGGATGCATATTCCTCATTTTTCTTTTCAATTTGCTGTTTCACATGCTTATGAAGTTGCTGCACTAGTTCAGCTTTCTTTTTCCCATCAAGACTTTTTCTCTCATCAATAGGCAATGGTAATAAATCCAAAGGAGTTAGTGGATTAAAACCATATACTATTTCAAAAGGGGAATAATCAGTAGATGAATGCACACTTCTATTATATGCAAATTCAATGAATGGCAAGCAACCTTCCCAATTTTTTAAATTCTTTTGAATCACAATTCTAAGTAATTGAGACAAGGTTCTATTAACAACTTCAGTTTGTCCATCAGTTTGTGGATGACAAGCAGTAGAAAATAATAATTTAGTACCAAGCTTTCCCCACAAAACTCTCCAAAAATGACTCAAGAATTTTGTATCCCAATCAGAAACAATACTTTTAGGAACACCATGAAGTCTCACAATTTCTCTGAAGAACAAATCAGCAATATATGTGGCATCATCAGTTTTATGACATGCAATGAAATGTGCCATTTTAGAAAATCTATCAACAACTACAAATATGGAATCCATTCCTCTTTTTGACCTAGGCAACCCCAATACAAAATCCATTGAGATATCAACCCAAGGTTCACTAGGTACAGGTAAAGGAGTATACAAACCATGTGGCAAAACTCTAGATTTAGCCTTTTTGCATATTATGCATTTAGCACAAATTCTTTCCACATCACGTTTCATTTTAGGCCAAAAGAAATGCTCATGCAAAACATCCAAAGTTTTTTTCACACCAAAGTGACCCATTAAAGAAGCAAAAATTTCAGACATGAACGCAGATGACCTAGACGAAAAGACTCAAGAACAAAGTACGAAACCCTAAGCGAAATTTAAAACAACGAATGGAAAGATGTGACCTGAGTTTAGATCCGAAGCTTTGATACCAAGATGGTGCGAACCCACAAGGGAAGACCCCACGAACCCACAACCAATATGAATATACGCACCCCAAGAACGCTAAACGCAGATCGACGATCCACTTGAACCCTTGAGCACGAAAGAACAAGGACCCGAAGTGTTGGAAGACGCCACAAGGTTGATCAAGCCTTGATAAGTCTGTTAGTTCTAAGAAGAACCCTAGAGAGAATCCACTCCCAAGAAGCAAGGTGCAGAAAAGTGCAACCTTTCATTCAATAATCAAGTCTCCAAGTCTTTTTTAATCTCCCTCAAAATGAAGGTTTACAAGGTATTTAAAGAGAAATATTCAGAAACCCTAATTACATTAAATGCATTCTAGAAAATAAAAACTAACCTAATATAATTAATTAATTAATTAGGAAACCCAAAAGTCAAATAGGCCCAATATCTAATAATTTTCGCACAAATAAAAGTCACAAAATTTAATCAGCATTCAAGGCCCAAAATGTGCTTATTTAGGCCCAAATGAGTCCTCCCATGTATAGTACTAGGTCCAAGCTCTTTGTTTTGAAGTCTCCAAGCCCAAAACTTGATTAGTATCTCCATCTGCAGCCCCTAAGAAATTAATGACGTTTTCAACATCTTTATCCACAATTGTTGATCCAATTGCCATCTGATTTGCATTAGCCTCTTGAATAAGCCCAATCAATGCTTCCTTAAATATTTTAGCTTGTGCTCTTGTGACTGGACCGGATGGAATTTGAAAATGATAGTTTGAAGTTGAAGAGTCAACACTTGAATATGAAGAGACAACTTGTTGATTCTGGATCGCATCATTCCCTCTCTCCTCAAAAGGATTCGCCCTCGAATCTTCACCTTTCTTGTATTTGACAACATATGGGAATGTCTCAATAAATTTCAGCCAGCTTGCATGTCTCTTGTTAAGCTTACCACGCGAAGGAGATGAAGATTCAATGCCTCTTGAAGATAAGAAGAATCCATCGGGTGGCTTCTTAGGGATCAAATCCAAGAACACCTGCAACACATCAAAATCGCAAGGCAAATAATGATTAAGATCATTAGTAACTGAAGAAATATCCTTGCTCTCACTTTTCTCACAAGTCTTTTCTTCTTGCTTTTCACTCAATTCTTCACCCTCTTTATTCTGAAAACACTTCATACTCTCAATAGCTTTTTGTCTTTCAAACTCACTTTTACTCTCCTTACTTTGACAATACTTAGTGCTCTCAATGTATTTTTCTCTCTCAAGCTGAATTTTTATCTCAACAGCAGTTTGACAACAACCACTCTCACTTATATTTTCACTTTTCTTTTCATGATTCAGAGGAACTTCTTCAATCACAAGATTGATACTTGGAACAAGAATGCCTTCTTTACACTGCTTAGCTTGATTTTCAATATTAGGCTCTTCTTCCTCCTTGGGTGGCTCTAACTCGTCATTAGGGACTGTAACAATCAAGCTTCCAATCTCCTTTGAATTGGAGCTACTCTCTGAACACCTTTGTCGCTTGATCTTTTGCTCATACTCAGCAACAAACTGAACCAAGATATCAATATCTAAGAAGGTCAGGGTCGTTGCAAAACAAGCTAAATCAAGATTAAGCCCATTTACAAAACGATCCTTAGTGGCTCTTGAAGTTTCTTTTACTCCAGCTCTAATCAAGGCTAATTCCATCTCTTGAAAATATTCATTAACACTCATGGAGCCTTGTTTCAACTCTTGCAGCTTTCTTTGGAATTCTCTTTTTGATCTGGAGTTGTGACTAGACATCCATTGGTCGTTTTCAGCATTAAACTTTTGCATTCCTTTTAACAAGGATTGAAGATGTCTATGAATTTCTTTTTCATCATGCATATTGGTAGTACCTGAAAAGTTAGATTTAGAAAAAAACAGGGACCTCACCACTCTTCTCACGTGTTTCACTCAAACAAGTTTAGTGTCACTCGTGTTTCTCTCAAATTTGGCTTTTAAATTGATGTATGTCACTCTTGCCTTTTTTCCACTCTTAGATTCCTCTTAAGGCTCTATAAAAGAACTAAGCAATTTAATCAATGCAATCACAATTTGCAGAAATCAAACCAACACTTAGAAATATGGAATATCAAATGACAATCTATGAAAGGAGATCGAAAGGGAATTGAGGGAGAATCAGGAATTCAAATGACAGTCTATCACAAACAATCTCAAGCAATCTGAACCCAGAAATTCTAGAAATGCGTCATTTTCAAAAGACTATAACGTACTGTAGAAATTTTGGATTGAGATGAAACTGAAACGACTGGAAAGATGAGATTCTGAACAATGAGAATGACCTATTAAATGACCAAAACCGCAAAGTAAAACGTGTCAAACAAGGAAAGAAGATTTGATGACGTTCTGGAAAAAAAATGACGAATTGACACAGAAAATTTGCAGAAACACGACTGATTTAAAATGACTAGAACTCACTAATGACAAATCGAATTGAACTAATTCCAAAACGATATGAAAGAAGAGATTTTGAACTATGAAAAGGACTTACTAAACATTGGAAACGACAAAGAGACGGTTAACGAAAAGAAGCAAAAATTTCAGACATGAACGCAGATGACCTAGACGAAAAGACTCAAGAACAAAGTACGAAACCCTAAGCGAAATTTAAAACAACGAATGGAAAGATGTGACCTGAGTTTAGATCCGAAGCTTTGATACCAAGATGGTGCGAACCCACAAGGGAAGACCCCACGAACCCACAACCAATATGAATATACGCACCCCAAGAACGCTAAACGCAGATCGACGATCCACTTGAACCCTTGAGCACGAAAGAACAAGGACCCGAAGTGTTGGAAGACGCCACAAGGTTGATCAAGCCTTGATAAGTCTGTTAGTTCTAAGAAGAACCCTAGAGAGAATCCACTCCCAAGAAGCAAGGTGCAGAAAAGTGCAACCTTTCATTCAATAATCAAGTCTCCAAGTCTTTTTTAATCTCCCTCAAAATGAAGGTTTACAAGGTATTTAAAGAGAAATATTCAGAAACCCTAATTACATTAAATGCATTCTAGAAAATAAAAACTAACCTAATATAATTAATTAATTAATTAGGAAACCCAAAAGTCAAATAGGCCCAATATCTAATAATTTTCGCACAAATAAAAGTCACAAAATTTAATCAGCATTCAAGGCCCAAAATGTGTTTATTTAGGCCCAAATGAGTCCTCCCATGTATAGTACTAGGTCCAAGCTCTTTGTTTTGAAGTCTCCAAGCCCAAAACTTGATTAGTATCTCCATCTGCAGCCCCTAAGAAATTAATGACGTTTTCAACATCTTTATCCACAATTGTTGATCCAATTGCCATCTGATTTGCATTAGCCTCTTGAATAAGCCCAATCAATGCTTCCTTAAATATTTTAGCTTGTGCTCTTGTGACTGGACCGGATGGAATTTGAAAATGATAGTTTGAAGTTGAAGAGTCAACACTTGAATATGAAGAGACAACTTGTTGATTCTGGATCGCATCACAAACTCATATTATTAGTTAACTTAGCTTAACAATTCTAAATTACCAAAATGTCCCCGAAAGACCTGGTCTCCACCCCTTTATACCCGGTCCAACAGTACCTTACCAAAAACTGTGACCTAAGCTAATCCTACATAAGTTTGTGTGTATAATCCATTTTTGACCTTAGGTTAGTTAAATTCAGGGCCAAATAACGAAAATACCCTTGGTAGCCCCCTCCTTGGAGTTTTGAGGGTAGTTTGGTCATTTCACATTTTAGGGCTTTTCTCACTTCATCATCAACATGAACCCTACACAATTTTCCCTTCTAAACTCAATGGAACCATTAAATTGATGAAATTCCAGCTCTTTTCTCATGACACACATAGGGCAACAATAATTTAGGATTCTCATAAAAGTTACGTTGTTTTCTTGTTTTCTTTTGCTCAATCACTTCCTTTCTACTTTTAATCACATGATTAGCTATTTAAATACTCATTGGACATACTTAGAGGGAATTTAAGAAATATCTTCCCATATTTCAACTTCAACCCATCAATTAGAAGACAAGAGAAACAACACTATATCTACCAATAATCACAAGAACATTCATCAATTAGCCAAAAGAAGCAGTCTTGAAGCTTATCTCTTGATTCAACCACTTTCTCTCTCTAAGATGTTAGCCATCTCTCTCTCTCTCTTCTCTTTATATTTTGCCTTAAAAACCATGAATTCAATAGTGAAGAAGAGATTAGGAGAGGCTATGGAGTGATTAGGAAACTTAAACTTCAAAATTACAAGCCTCTTACCTTGAATTGATGGAACCCTAGCTCTTCTCTTGTGTATGAAGCTCCCTTTGTTCTAGCTCTCTCTCCCTATCTTCCGTTTCAGTTTTGCACGAAAGAATGAGAATGAGAAAAGATGAAGGATGATGATTTAATAAATCATCTAAGGGTTTTTCATGTGGTAATTTCCAATTGGTCCAAGTTTTGACTTTTTGCACAATATTGCAAATAACAATTCATTCTCATTTGTCCTTCATCTTTACACCAAAAATGAAATGAGAAATGAGAGTATATATTGCTCTTGCGTTATCTTATAAGTCATCTTGCAAGTGGTTGACCAAAGCCTTAAGCTTTTGACTCTTTGACCTTCCTTGATAATAATTCACCAAAATAGGCTTATTAATTACAAAGTATCCATTTTCCTCTTTTTAATTCCAATTTAACTGAAATTATTGGGAATATTAGGAAAAAATAATCATTTCTTGCTTCATGGAAAAATTACCATTTTGCCTTTACATTTTTCCCCATTTTCACACTTATTGCAAAGCTGGACATAATTTTCATCAAACTTTGAAAATTCATATCTAATTGTGTAGATGTCCAATTGGGGTTGTTCTAAAGGATATGCGACCCTTATTAAGTTTAATTTTAAAGAAAAATATAAAATTTGGCCAATTGGAAGCCCACCATTCCCAAAATTCTCATTTTTGGAAACTGACCTTGAAAAACACCAGTTTCGCTGGGCTAGCTTCAAAAATACATATCTCTTTGTGTACATCTCCAAATGACTTATATGACATATCAAATTAAATCTTGATAAGTATAATTTTATTCTGGGAAGTTTCAAAATTTTTGGACATCATTTTCCCTTGAAAGATGCCACACAAACACGACTGCCACACTGAAAAATTCACCGGTAACAACACTACTTTGTATTCAAATTAACTATGTTGTGTGTGACTTCTAATTGCATTTTTTTTTCTTTCCCAGTCCTTTATTGACCATAATAATCCCTTTAATACCCCAAGGATATAAAGAAATTTTTAGGGAATACAAGTATGCCTTATTAAGACAATTGCTAAACCGGGGTTTAGTAGTCCACTTAATCCAAACTTAATCTCAATCGTTTTAATCCAAAATTTGGGATATTACAAACATCTTTTTTTAAACCCAGAAATTACATTAGGTTAGAAGATATAGAAACGAATGAATAATGGAATATAGAAACTATCAATGATCTAGAAACTGAGAATCATGTGAACATCCGTTCCAGAAAAACACTGAGTAAAACTCTGCATCTAAAGGAAACATGGCCTGAGAACTACAAGTAAAATATGCAAGAGTCTATCAATGTAACATCTCAAATTTTGAGACTAAAGGCTTGAGAATAAGCTTGAATCAAGTAGACTGTTAAGCCCTGGTTTAGCAAGTGTCCCAATAAGGCATACTTTTATTCCCTACAATTCCTTTACACCTTTGGGGTATTAAAGGGAATAAAATGGTGAATTGAAGAGCACATTAAGTGATAAAACAAGGCAATTAGGGGTCACACACTAATTGTAAGAATTGAGTTGTGCTGCTAGTGTGTTTTTCCATATTGGCAATTATGATTGTGCGGCATTTTTAAATAGGAAAATGATGTCCAATGCCTATGAAATTTCCCATAATAAAATTATACTTATCAAGATTTAATTTCATAGGTCACTTAATTCATTTGGAGATGTACACAAGAAGTTATGTATTTTTTAAGTTATCCCAATAAAATTGGCAATTTTCTATGGCAGCGTTTAAAAATAATAATTATGGGAATGTTGAGCTTTCAGTTGGCTAAAGGCTATATTTTTTCTTGGAAATATACTTAATAAGGGTCACATAGAATTTAGAACCATACCCATTGGACATTTGTATAATTAGATATGAATCTTCAAAGTTTGATGAAAATTCTGCCCAGTTTTTCAGCAAGTGCAAAAATGAAAATAAATGTATGGGAAAAATGGTCATTTGACCAATAAAGCAAGAAGCCATTACTTTTCCCTTGTCTTAGGGAGAAATTTGGTCAAATAGGATGGAGAAAGAAGGGAAATTAATACTTGGCTCATATTAATTCAAGAGGAAAGAAGTTATGACCAAGCAAATTCAAGCACATGGTTTATTTGCATTAAACAATATGTTAAAAAGTAGGAAGAGATGATGCAAGAAGCATTTAATTATTTCATTTTTACCTTGATATTTTGGTCAAGTAAGGGAAGCAAGAGAAAATGCAATTATTCTTGGTCTATATTAGTCCATGAGAGGAATTAAGGCCAAGGAAAAAGGGACACATGTCAATTTGCATTAAACCATATTATAGCATAAAGCAAGAGAGATATTTGAAGAAGCTTTTATCACTCTTCCTTCTTCATATTTCGGCCAACCACAACCAAAAGAGAGAGAGAAGAGTTTAGAAGAGCTCAAGGACACAAGAGGAGTGCTAGGGCTTCAAGGAGCTAAAAATCTAAGGTAAGAGCTTTAAATCAAAGTGTTCTTGCCTTTTAATCTACCTAGACTCTCTTCTAACCTCTTCTTCTTCTTGAAATTCATGGTTAGCAAGCAAAATCAAGAGAGAATAGATAGTGAATAGTGGTATTTAAGAGAGAGAAAGTTGGGAGAAAAAGAGGTAATGTCCTAACTTTGATCCTCTTGTGTAATATAATGTTGTTGTGGTTGTTGTTATGTTTGGCTTGGTTTTGCTTGGTTTGTAAATTTGGAAAGATGAAAACCTAAGGGGAAATGCCACCAAAATTTTCTCAAATCATGTTCATTTAGTGTTTAAGTAGTTAATAATGTGATTAGAAGTGGAAAAGAAGGCGTTTATGGATTGAAATAACAAAAACATGTTTTTCCCTTATTCTTCCTTAGTTTCGGTTAGAAGCTGAACATAAGGGTAGAGTTGGAATTTCAAAATTATGATGGTTCCATTGCATTTAGAAGGGAAAATTGTGTAGGTATACATGAGTTCATGATTTTTGGAAATATTTAAGCAAATCTGGAATTTATTGAAGTTGAAAGGAAATGTTGTTTGATTTGCCTTCAGTGAGGCAATGTTGTTGAGCAATGAATTTTATCTTTCAAAACTATTTCAAATATTATTAAACTTGGAAAGATTAAATTATACATGTGGATCTTTAATTTGATAGGTGGATCATAATTTTTAGACTAGTACACTAAGAGATATGATTTTTCAAAGTTGAGCCCTGTTTCTGGAATACAATTTGGAAGAAGGGAAGTTTGATGGAATTTTGGGAGTGGTTTGAGTTCAATACCTATACTTGTGTATTGTTTCATAAAATTAAACTTAGAGATATTTACATAGAATTTGTAACCACCCCAATTGGAGTTCTATAGAATTAATTATGCTTTTTCAAAGTTTAGTCAAAATGCGAGCAGCTTTTGGCTACCATGCAAATTTGAGAAAGAAAGGGGATAAATGTAATTAGTATGAACTCCAAAGGTGAAAGTAAGCCTTTAAGGCTAATGTAGCCCATTGGGCATTAACTTTTCATGACTCTAATAATATCATTACTCATCTAGGGCCATGAAGTGACAAAGAAGAGGCAATGGTTGGGAGGGCAAAATACAAGAGGAGGAAGCAAAGTCCAAAATGTAGTGAACTTACCTACTTGCATGTATTGATATTTATGTTTATGTGGTAATGTATGTGATTGCTTTACTTGATTGTGTACAATATATTTGAATGATGAAGCTCTGCTTCTATTTATGTCATGGCCATAAGTATGTTACATTAAACATTAAGCATGCAGAAATGTCATTATGTGGCATGCATCTAGTTAAGGGTAACATGTCATGCACTTTTTAATATCCTAAATTTTGGGACTAGAGGCTTGAGATTAAGCTTGACTAAGTGGACTGCTAAGTCCTGATTTAGCAAGTGTCCCAGTAAGGTATAGTTACATTCCTTAAAATTCATTTACACCTTCACACACAACATAGTTAATTGGAACACAAAGTAGTATTACTGCCAGTGAATTTTTCTGTGTGGCAGTCATGTTTTTTGACATTTTTCAATGGGCAAATGATGTCCAAAAAATGTGAATCTTTCCAGAATGAAAGTAGTCTTATCAAGATTTAATTTGATAGGTCATATAAGTCATTTGGATCTGTACACAAAGAATTGTGTATTTCTGAAGTTAGCCTAGTAAAACTGGTGATTTACTGTGACAGTGTCAAAAAACAATAATTCTGGGAAGTATGAGCTTCCAGTTGGCCAAATGTTATATTTTTCTTAAAACTATACTTAATAAGGGTCACATAGCCTTTGGAACCATCCTAATTAAATATCTACACAATTAGATATGAGTTTTCAAAGTTTGATGAAAATTCTACCCAATTTTTTAGCTAGTGCGGAAATGGAAATAAATGTATGGGCAAAATGGTCATTTGACCAAGAAAACAAGATGGCATTATTTTTCTCTTCAATTTGCCAATAATTTCGGTCAACATGAAGGAAAAGGAGGGAGCTAATTTACTTGGGCCAAAATAAATCAAGAGGGAATTAATTGTAGCCAAGTAAAAGCATGCACATGTTGGTTTGTATTAAACAATATTATTTACAAAAGCAAGATGATATTTTTATAACATCCTCATTATCCTTCCTATGCTATATTTCATGTGACATGGGATAAAGCAAGAGAGAATGGATATTAGTTATTGAATGTGACTTGTGAAGACAATTTGACCAAGTCATAAAGAGATGATAACTTTGGTCAACAATTGCAATTAAATAGTGATATTCCAACAAGCTATTAACTCATTCTTTTCTCTCATATTTTGGTCAACAAAAGGGAATTGGAAGGGAAATAACATATAAGGTTTATATTTAATTCAAGAAGGAAAAAGGAAGAGCCGATGAAAAACAAGTATATGTTAAAGTAAAAAGCAAGAAGAGATATTATGATAAACCTTTCATTATCTCTTTCCTCTTGATCATTTTGGCCAAGACACTCAAAAAGAGAGAGAAGAGTTTTAAGAAGCTTGAAGAACACCAAGAAGCTAGGGTTTCAAGAAGGCACAAATCAAAGGTAAGATGCTTAAAAACCAAGTGTTTTTTCCTTTTAATCTCCTTAGAACTTTCTCTAACCTCTTCTTCTTCTTCGATTCCACTTCCTCAGATTGTTTCCCGCATCCTTAGGCACAACAAGATTTGGTATTTAGAAAAGGATGAGAAAGTAAGGGTACTACGTTTTGGGATGACTCAGATGTATCGAATAGGTATATCTCTTCCACTCTCACGTCATTCTCCTTCCACCACTGCTGATGAAGCCTAATCTTCTGCTCAAGGCCAACCCCCATCTCCTTCCTTCATTAGTGCCTCTATTTAGAACTATGTGGGGGACTTGATCAATAAGGCAGTCAGTGGTCTACGAACTGAAATGCTGGAACAGTTTCACCACTTGAATCTTCAATTTGAGAAGATGGTTGAGACCCTCGATCAACAGTTAGGCATATTGGTTCAAAACTCCAATCATAACTTTGACCTTATTCTGTAGCACCAATAGGAGCATACCAAGCAGTTGCATGAGTTAGCTGACTTGATTTGGGCATCATCATCATCTGTTCCACTTCCTACTCCTACATCACCATCTTTTACACCCTTTACTTAAGCTATGGTACTTTATGTTCCTCCTCTTCCTTCTTCCGATCTCACCTTTCCTTCACCACCTCCTTAACCAGATGATGACAAAATGGGGGAGAAGAAGGACTGATGGATTCTGAGTTTCTTAGGGGGAGCGTCTATGTTGGGAGTGTCTCTGTTGTCTATTTTATGGTTTATGTTGTTGTTGTGCTTTTTTTATTCTTTCCTACGTATGGACCTTGGATTGTAATAAGGATTATATGTATTTGACTTTGGTCTACTGGTATTATGTTTAACTAATGGTATTATATTGCTTATATCTTCATGAACATGTTGAGTTCAATTTTGCATAAGTATCTTAAAAGATTTTACTCTCAAATCCATCACTAAGGTTTTGTCATCATCAAAAAGGGGGAGAATATTGGATCTCATGTTTTGATGATAACAAAATAGTGATGATATGTTTTGCAAGGAAATGAGAAGTATTAATTGAAGATATTAAGTGGATTTTATCAATGGAAAAAAATTAGAACTTATGGCTTATATACTTGTCAAATTGCTGCTTCACTCGAGTTCTCTCTGCCAAACTCGAGTTATGGCCATATCACTCGAGTTCTTGTATGATCACTCGAGTTCTGTTCAAAATTTCCTATACAATTACCGTTGAGAACTAATGAAATCTGAAGTGTAATGTTTGCCAGGTCCATAGCACTCGAGTTTGTGAACATGCACTCGAGTTCGTGGTTAAGCACTTGAGTTTATTATCAAAATTGCACTCGAGTCATAAGAGTGATCACAAGGAAGTGTTTATCCGAGACATTGGCTAAAGTGAAGATATGGTGTGCACTCAAGTTTGTCAACGTGCACTCGAGTTATTGGCATATGTTGCACTCGAGTCTTGAAAGTGCAGAGATGAAAGTTTGGACCCGAGAAGAAGTGACTTAGATAATGAGCAATGCACTCGAGTTCTATATTATGCACTCGAGTTCTCAGTCATTTTAGCACTCGAGTTCTGCGAGTTATGACATGAAAGTGTGAACCCGAGAGATATGGTACCAAGAAACAAATACTGCACTCGAGTTCTAATTGTGATGTGCACTCGAGTGAAGAAAGTGTTATAATTGAAGTGTGTATCTGAGGGACTTGTGAACCTGAAGAATTAAGATACACTCGAGTTCAGATTTGTGCACTCGAGTTTGTATGATATTCAGCACTCGAGTCCTGTGAGTGTTGGTTTGGAAGTTTAAACCCGAGAACATCTATCTTGAGTAAACATGATGTGCACTCGAGTTCTGTTTCATGCACTCGAGCCCTTGAACAATTTACACTTGAGTTCTCTTCAGAATAACTATTAGAAGTAAGGATGGAATGAAGAAAAATGGCTTGCACTCGAGTGCATCATTCAGCACTCGAGTTCATGATTATATTCACACTCGAGTTTGAAAGGATGAACTCGAGTTCATGACACTGTTAGAAATATAAACATTCGAAGATGAATTCTAAAATGTATATATATTATTTAATCATTGATTATTTATATTTTAACATATTTGAGCTTTGTTCTCAGTGGGAGAAAGACATTATGCAAGTGAACATGCACAAACAAGTGGGACCACATAAACTACAGAAAATGTGGAGAAATCAGGCACTGCATGATAGAATATCTTAAAAATTCAAATGCCTATTATGATGTTATCAACGGAAGTATTTGCAAAGGTCAGAAAGAAATCAATAAAAGCTGCTCTTCACAAATGCACAAAATATACAGATTTTTGCTTAGCAAACTTCAATTGCAATATACAATGAGATTATTTGATAATCCAACAAGAAGAGAAATAAAGCATTGATGAATATCTAGCTCAATACATCTGTTTATCTCGATATTCTTCATACCTGAGATTTCAAGATGATGAAGAGTAGAGTTCAGATATATTGATCTGGGGGTTGAGACCTGATTTAAAAGAAAAATTAGTTTCAAAGCAATTCACTGAGTTCAATAAGGCAGTAGAAGAATGTCGAATTACTGAAAGCAACTTATTGAGCCTCTACACTAGAAAAAACTCTAATAGCAAAGAAACATCAAGTAGTGGGAACTCTTCCCAAAAGTGTAAAAATTTGGAAGGATCATCCCGAGGAAATGATAAGAGGCCATATCATCCCAAAAATCACAGTAACCAAAAACCCTCTAGGAATAGAACATGTTGGCGTTGTGGCAGGCCCCATCATCCCAACAGGCCTTATGGGATAATTTGCTATTGATGTCAACAATTGGGGCATATTGCTGTTAATTGTCCACAGCAGTATCATAGAACAAAATAGCTAAGGCAGAGAACTCAAGGTAGGGTCTTTGCCATGACGCAGGAAGAAGCCAGAAAATCTCTCAAGTTAATTCAAGGTACGATTCTGCTTAATGGTAACTTAGTACTAGCATTGTATGATTCAGGTGCTAGTCATTCATTTATTGCATATGATTGTGCAAATTGGCCGGGCTTAAGAGTGCATCGATTACCATATGATTTAGCAGTATCAACACCTACGGGTGCTTAATCTATTATTGATGAAGTCTGTTTAAATTGCATTATAAATGCTAAAGGACATGAGTCGACAGTATATTTGATTTGTCTTTCATTGCATAAACTAGAAGTAATTCTCGATATTGACTGGTTGACGGCTAATAATGTTTTGTTGGATTGCGAAAACAAATGAGTTATCTATCCTAATTTGTAACTACGTACCAGTTCAGAAGTCAACCTGAATTTTCTTTCTGAAAGATATTTGTATAAAGGTTGTTAAGGGTATATGGTGATCTTTTTTGTGCAATCAGAAACTAGGTTAGCACTTGAAAATATCCCTGTAGTGAATGATTTTTCTAAGGTATTTCTAGAAGATATCAGTGGATTACCTCTTAAAAGGGAAGTGGAATTTACAATTGAGACTAAGCTTGGAGTAGAACCAGTATTTAAGGCCCGATACAGGATGGCTCCAAATGAGATGGTAGAGCTAAAAAAGCAGATCAAGGAATTATTAGAGAAAGGGTTCATTAGACCCAGTGTCTCATCGTAGGGAGCTCCAATACTTTTTGTCAAGAAGAAAGATGGAAGTCTACACTTGTGTATTAATTATAGGGAATTGAATAAAGTAACTGTAAAGAACAAGTACCCACTTCCCAGAATTCATGACTTGCTCGATCAGTTGTCTGGTTCATGTAATTTTTGAAAATTGATTTACAGTCAGGGTATTATTAGCTACGGGTAAAAGAAGATGTACCAAAGACTGTGTTAAGAACTAGATATGGTAATTACAAATTCCTAGTAATGCCATCTGGGCTGACCAATGCACCTGCAGTATTCATGGACTACATGAATCAGATTTTCCGTCTAATTAACACCAATTTGTGGTAGTCTTTATTGATGATATATTTTTGTATTAAGGGAGTAAAGTCAAGAACAAAGTGTGTTAGGAACGCTAAGAGACAAGCAACTCTATGCCAAGTAGGGGTCTCAGTGGATCCCAGCAAAGTAGAAGCAGTATTGAATTGGAAAAGACTGGAGAATGTAGCTGAAATACGCAGTTTTCTGGGTTTAGTTGGCTATTACAGACGGTTTATATAGAATTTCTCCATAATGGAATTAACTTTGACAAGGTTGACACGAAAAACTCAATATTTTATGTGGGATAAAATTTGTGAGAGTAGTTTCACAGAGCTGAAGGAGAGATTGACAACAACACCAGTGCTAGTAATCCCTGATCCACAATTGACCTACGTGGCTTATAGTGATGCAAGAGAGCATGGATTGAGATGTGTCTTGATGTTGTAGGTCAGAGTAGTAGTATATTCCTCCCATCAATTGAAGCCTCACAAACTGAATTATCTCACTCATGATCTTGAGTTAGCAACAATTATATTTAGGTTGAAAATATAGAGACATTATCTCTATGGTGCAACTATAGAGCTGTACTTTGACTACAAGAGTTTGAAATATTTATATGATAAAAAAGAATTAAACATGAGGCAGCACAGATGGATGGAGTTGTTTACAGAGTTGTGTCGGTTCCTCCTTTTCTTTATCTTAATATCCTCCTTTCTACTCCTCATTACATGATTAGGCGTTTAAACATCCCTTTGACATCATTTTGGCCCCCAAAACACAAATAGAACGAGAGATGAACAGTACACTACTTCCAAAATACTCATCCAAACAACAAACCAAAATGGTAGAAAGGAAGCACACGCTTACCTCTACCTGCTTCTAAATTTGGTTCGGAGTTCCGGTGACGCTCCGGTCGGCGAGACGGCACCAACGGCCTCCAATTGAGAAACCGAAACCATAGAACCGAAGCTCAGGATGAGTAGAACAACATTTGTACTGGACATTTTGAGAGAAACACTGTTTCGGATGAGTTCCGGCCAATAACAACTTTCTCTCTCTTCTCTTTTTGCTCTCGTTCTCCGTCGCGTTCTCGTTCTTTCTTTTCTCTCTTTCGTTCTGATCTGTTTCTCTTTCTCTTTCCTTCTCCCTTTTAATTCTGAACGAAGAAAGGATGAGAATTTATGATGAAGGGTGATGATTAATTAAAATCATCTAGGTGGCCTTTACTCCATTAGTCCACCTATATCATTTCTTGCACAGCAAGTTTCCTTTCTCTTTTCCTTCATCATTCCATTGATATTAATGAGAATTATGAGAGTATAATTCACTCTCAAATTATCCCATTATACCACCTCAAGTGGTCCACCAAAGCCTTAAGCTTTTCCTCTTATTGACTTTACTTGATAATAATTCACCCGCTTGGCTTATTAATTACCAAGTAGTCATTTCCCTCTTTTTAATTCCCATTCAACTCCAATCATTGGGAATATTAGGGAAAAATCATCATTCCTTATCTTATGGTAAAATTACCATTTTTTCCTTACCCTTTTGTTTCTTTTAATATCCAAAGATATTAAGGAATTTTGGGATATAACCCATGTCCCGCTAGGACATCTGCTAAACCGGGGTCTAGTAGTCCACTAAATTTAGGCTTAATCTCAAGCCTTTAATCATAAAATTTGGGGTATTATAGTCTCACTCCAAGCTTAGTTTATATTGCAAACTCTAATTCCCTTTCTGGGGGTAATCCATTGATATCTTCCAGAAATACTTTAACAAACTCATTTACTATATGGATATTTTCAAGTGTTGTTCCATCTTATGACTAAATAGAAAAGAAAACCATATACCCTAACAACCTTTATGCAGACATTTCTCAGTCTCAGATGCTGAAAGAAAATTAAGGTTGACTTTTGTACTGACATTTGGTTGTGGATTAGGATAAATGATTCTTTTACTTATGTAGTCTAGCAAAACATTGTTCGTCGTCAACCAGTCAATATCGATAATTACTTCTAGTCTATGTAATGGTAAGTAAATCAGATCCACTGTTGATTCATTTCCCTCAGCGTTTATTATGCAATTCAGAAAAACATTGGTTGTGACAAATCTGACACCTATTGGTTTAGACACAACCAGATCATATGATAATCAGTGCACACTTAGGCCTAGCCACCTTAGATAGTCATATGTAATAAATGAATTACTATACCTGAATCATCAATATTTGTATCGAATTACCATTAAGTAAAACCATGCCTTGTATTAGTTTATGAGATTTATGGCTTCTTTTGAGTCAAGGCAAAGACTCTACCTCAGGCTCTCTGTCTAGGCTCCCCTACCCTTTGTTGCTGTGAACAATTGTAAGCAAAATGCCCTGGTCTCTGATATCTATAACAGACTATCTGCTTTGCTGGAGTGTAACGCCTTACATTTATACTCGTTCTAATGAGTATTACACAGCGAACTCGAACCATTAAAAGTTATTCTTTTATAACCCTTTCTCAAATATCAACCTCAAAACAAGATTCGAACTTGTAGTTGAGTGGGTTTTTCTGAAAATTTTAAAATTTTGCGGAAGCATACTCTAATGGTTCACAACTTTGTTATTACTCCTCAATTCTTATCTTTTCCCATTAATTTAATTAGGGCGATTCTCATCTCAAACTTAATTCATTTATTTATATACACAATTGTGTACCTACACAAGGCCACAAAAGTATCTAAGTCAAATAAATTTAAATTTGTGGACCCTTAAATCTTCGGTCCATTATCACATTCTCTTCTCACGTAACTTCCAACATCCCACCTCTGTCCACCTATCTAAATGGTTGGTTGGGAGAAGGTGAGATTCGGAGGAATCTCAGTAGTAAACAGTACCATAATGCATGCAAGATAAATGCTAGTGAATGATATGCTCGCTTACATAGGCTCATGCTCACATAATGACATCTCTGCATGTTCATTGTTTCATACAACAAATCTATGGCCACAGTAAAAACATAAACAGAGCTTCATTCATTCAAATATGCTTCACATCATCAAGCAAAGAAATACACAAGCATTAGTATCAAATACATAAAGTAGGGTAAGTTTACTACCTTATGGACCAATGTCCTTCCTTTGTTTCCTCTTCTTCCTACCATTGGGGTTACTTGAACTATCTTCCATGCTTCTTCTTGACTTCTCCATGGGCCTAGATACCCAATCATTATGAGTTATTAGAAGTGTATATTAAGGCCCAAAAAGTTAGGATGGGCTAAATAGGTCGATTTCTTTTTAAAAAAACATGAAATGCTGGAATTTAGGGTCTTGGCCATGGCCAAGAATCTTTTGGCCATGACTAAAAGAGGTCAAAAAGTTTTAGGCCGTGACCAAGAATCCTCTGGTTCCTAGCCGAACTTCCAAAACTCATAAATAAATCCAAAAAATTCGAAATGAAGTGGTTCTAAGTTCTACGTGACCCACATTAAGTCTATTTTATAGTAAAAATACCATAAAGTACTAATACCAACCACAAAATTCTGGAAAATTCTTCAGATCCAGTATGCCCAAGATTTCCTCCCATATTTCAGGTCAAATTTCGTAAAATCATAGTTCTCAATCCACATATCCAAATGACATATAATACCTATCGAATTAAAGCCCATAATCTCTAATTTCAGCCTCTAAAATATCATGCGATTTGAATTAGGTTTGAGTAAAAGACATGACATAGCAATACTGGTTTCCAGAAACGAATCTGGGCAGCAACAACCCAAAGTTCCAAAAATTCCAGACATATATGTAATCCTCCAAAAATCATAACCACATATATTCCCACACAAATTTTAATTCTAAAAACAATGGAATCATCAAAATGATTAGAATCCATTGCTTCTTAATGCCCTGTTAAGACCAGAAATTTAGGATTTTCTACAACAAGCAACCACTAAAACAATATCTTATAACATAAGAGGATCAAGTTTATGAGATTACCTATTGATTTCACCACTTTCTCTCACTAGGACACAACCTTACTCTCTCTCTAGCTCCCCTCTTGATTTTGCTTGCTAGTCATTATTTTCAAGAAGAAGAAGAGGTTAGAAGAGGTTCCCAAGTGATTTAAAAGGCATAAGCACTTGAAATCACACCTCTTACCTTAGATTTTGGCTTCTTGAACCCTAACCCTTCCTCTTTGTTCTTCAAGTGTTTCAAACTCTCTTCTCTCCCTTGTTCTCTTGCTTCAGCCAAAATATGAAAGGGAAAAAGGAGATAATGGTTTTATCATATTATCTCTCCAACTTTATGAAATATGATTGTTTGATGGTAATTAGTCATATGCCCATTTTACTTGGCATCAATTTTTCCCTCCTTGAATTAGTTGTGACCACATATTTTATTTCCCATCCAATTTCTCTTTTTCCACCAAGATATGGAAAGAAAGAAGGAAACAATAACTTCTTAGAATATCACTCTTTAGTTGCAATTATTTACCAAAGTCATCATCTTTTTTGATTTGACTTTAGCCCTTACTAACTTAACATAATTACTTATTTCCCCTCTTGCTTAAAGTGATGTGAATGAGGCTATGGAATGAACCAAATATGCCTCTTCAATTAGCTTTATTCATGTCTTTTAATGACCATGTAAAAGCTCTTTATTACAACTTTGCTTTGTTGACTTTTAAAAGTTCACTTTTGCTTGACTAAAATAATTCACTTATGGCATTTGGATTTCAATATTTAATTCCCTTCTTCTGACCAAAATATCCCCCAAATTTTGGAGAAAATAATTGCTTCTTGCTTTATTGGTCAAATGACCATTTTGCTCATACATTTATTTCCATTTTCGCACTAGCTGAAAAACTGAGCAGAATTTTTATCAAACTTTAAAAATTCATAATTGTGTACATATCCAATTGGGGTGGTTCTAAAGGCTATGTGACCCTTATTAATTATAGTTTTATGTAAAAATATTAAATTTGGCCAAATGGAAGGCCATACTTCCCATAATTATTGTTTTTTTGACTCTACCACTGAAAATCTGCAGTTTTACTGGGCAAACTTAAAAAATACATAACTCCTTTTGTACAACTCTAAATGACTTATATGACCTATCAAATTAAATCTTGATAAGTCTTCTTTCATTCTTGAAAGTTACATAATTGTTTGACATCATTTACCTAGTAAAAAATGTCACACAACACGACTGCCTCACAGGGAAACCCAGTAGTAGCAACACTAATTTGTGTTCCAATTAAGTATGTTGTGTGTGACCTCTAAAATCCTTGTCTTGTCCCTTAATATCCTCTTTAATTCACTATTTAATTCCCCTTAATGCCTCTAAAGCTGTAAAGGAATTTTATGGAATATAAATATGCCTTACTGGGACACTTGCTAAATCAGGGCTTAACAGTCCACTTGAGTCAGGTTTAATCTCAAGTCTCGAGTCCCAAAATTCAGGATATTACAACTGTTCCCCCGTTCAATAAATTTCATCCTTAAAATTTCAAACATCTATACCTCGGGGAATCATTCTAAACACTCAGTCTATCTCTCTCGTATGTAAGCTAACATAGCTTGCAATAACTAAGATCCCTGATAGTATTCAGCAATTACCATACGGCATTTTCATTCATTTTGTACACAGTATATAGCATTCAAATACAGGACTGACTGGTCCATTCTCAAAGTATTGGACTTTTAGGCTATACAGTCTCTTCGGGACTCTACCTGAATCACACTATGTGCATATCAGGCCTTACAGAGTTTTTGGGACTCCGCCTAGATCACACTGTATGCATACCAAGCCTTACGACTCATTCTACTCCCACAGAGCTGGATGATCTGGCCTTACTACCTAGGTGATCACCCCTATGCCGTAGGCATCCCAGGGCTTACTGCATCGGCTACAACTTGATACAGTATGAATGTTCTGTATGCCTCAAAATATGCTCTAGACACACTAGTCCAATGCCACCACGCTAGGCAACAACCATAGTGCTAGACACACAGGTCTTATAGCCTAGGGACATTGCCCTATACAAACTTGCACATCGGGTCTTACCGTCTTGAGCCTCCGATCACCATAATTTTCAACACATAATATTATGCCGGCCTAAGGACATTCTAGTCCCTCAGGTCTTATGGCCTCAAGACATTCAGCCCATCATCTTTTCTAAATATATATCGAGTCTTGCTACCTAGGACACACATCTATTGGGTATTCTAAATTCATTACAGGCTCCATCTCTTGCTACTCAAGCCATTCATACTCTTATGTAATACTCATGAAGCATGCTAAGTAAACCATCATCACAAGAGCATTTGGCACGTTAGCATATAGCATAACAGCAATTACTGGACTTTTGGTCACACAAGTCATAAGGCCCTAAGTGTTCATCCACATAATAGGCCCCAGGATTCCACTCATGTATAACAAGAGTTTCCATGGCCCCGAGTGTCCACCTGCGTAGAATAGCCCTAGGACAACCACTCGTGTATAATAGAAATCTCAATATCTAGGGTATCCACTAGTGCAAATAGGCCCTGGGCGACCACCCCACAAATTTTGAATGCTTATCAGGTCTTACTACCCAAGGAATCACCCCTATGCCATAGGCATTACGAGACTTACAGCCTCAGGCTCCACCCATCAGGTCTGACTGCTTAAGGACACACTGGACCAATAAGTCTTTCCGCCTATCATATATTCATAACATGAATATACTCGATGGTAAACACATACATGCAGAACCATTACATAAGATACGAGAGCAAGAGTTGCTTTCCTTTATATCGTCTAGCCTATTCTTCCTTAATTTCTTTTATCAACTGGCACTGGAGCAGCCTATGGCGTTTCACTGGGTTCCACAAACCCTTCTTTCAAGGAAACTCTCCCTTCTGCCATCTCATATGGGGTCAGTTTATATGGACTTTTGATATCAGTCTCGCTCCAACCATAATCACAACTCTAAAAGAATATTATATGATTAAGATCTTTCCCTATGCTAGATTAGGCCGCAACCTCCAGAAAACCTCATACACATTTCTGTACTACATTCTATACCTCAAGCCATTCAGACTTATTTCAAATTCCTGGAGAATCTCATGTTATGATTAAACTCTTTGAACCTCAACAAATCACAAAGTGAAAATCATTTTCCTCAAATATAACCAATAGGTATGCTAAAATCTTGATCAACAACGTCTATTCTAACCTTCACGATATTCAGATAATATCTTCACAACATTACTGAAGGTTCAGTACTATTAACAAGGTTCACAAGGTTTAAACTTTTGTTATGAAACAAAACTAAAGTGCAACCTGATTCATACTTCAACTTAAGCACTATTCCAGCTTAGATCTTTTTCCAGCCTACCCTCAACCTTCAGTATCATAAAATTAGATCCTCTATGATCAATATATGGCATAATAATCACTCATGACATCCTTACAAATCACCATATATCCTACCTCAAGGTACTCAAAACTTCATGCATTCCTACCTTTAGTCTAAGGTTTCTACATGGGGACTTCTCAGGGGTCACCCATCCTAAAATTGCTCTCATGCGAGCATGCTTAACCTCAAGGTTCTGATGTGATCCAGGGCATTAGTTGTGATACCTCATTTTCTATAGCCTTAGATGAGTACAAAAGAGTAGTGAAATCACTGGTGAAACCAAGATCAAGTCCTGGATTAGGAAAACGTTCATAAATTCCAATCCTATCTCAGGATTTGAATCTGGGATTAGAAAGGAAATTCGGGGGTAGTAAAAATTTTCTCAAATCTTTTCCATTGGTGCTCACTACCTCGATAAGTCTCATTAATAGTTAATTCCATTTTATCAGAGTATACGATCATGTCTCTTCTTACATATCATGATACATTCTTTAGTTATAGATTCTACTTTTAAATCTGAAGTATAGCTACTTATCCAAAATACCATTCACCAACTAAGTTAGTCTTGAAATCTTGTCATGCTTACACAGCTATATACATTATATACATATCCCCAAAATATCTAAATATATAGAAATAGACGACTAAAAAAACTAAAATCCTTGGCATTTAATTCTCTAGTCGTATGCATTTACCTTCCCCTTGCCCCTAGAGCTCTCTCGCTATACTGTAAATGGGTTTTTGAAAAAGAGTGAGATTCAAAAGAATCTAAGTAGTAACATAATGCCAATCATATAGTTATAACATTATAAAGCATGCTACACAGTCATCATTCAACAGAATCATCATAACAACATTCAATGCATCACATGTAGTTTGTAAGCTATCATAGCGCTAGATATATTACAAGGCCCCGAAGGACACTCGTGCAAATAGGCCCCGAGCACCCACTCGTGCATCAATGAGCGTTATATTGGCTTGAGCGTCCACTCGTGCAAATAGGCCCTGGGCGACCACCCCGTATATTTAGAATACGTCAGACAATTCTTTATGAATACACAAATTAAACATTGCATATCATAACATATAAAAGATAAGTTACTACCTAGTTGCTCTCCTTTAGCAACTCCCTTCCATTTATCTGAGCTGGGCAAGTTTTAGACTCTGGACCGTCGCCAAGTCCTACAATCCCTAAATGTACCATAAATGAGTCATTACTCATCCATGTATTACTCCAAACTCATGCTATTAGTTTAACTTAGCCTAAAAAAATACTAAAATACCCCTGTAGACCCGGTCTACACCCCTTTGTACTCGGTCTAACTATACTTTACTCAAAATTATGACTTAGGCCAATCCTACACAATTTCATGTATAGAATCCATTTTTGACCTCAAATTGGAAAAATTTATGGCCAAATGATGAAAATACTCCTGGCAGCCCCTACTTGGAGCTTTAAGGGTAGTTTGATTATTTCACATTCTAAGCCTTTTCTCACTTCACCATCAACATATACCCTACACAATTTTTCCTTCTAAACTCAATGAAAGCATCAAAATTACCAAATTCCTACTCCTTCAACATGCCAAGAACAGGGCAGAAATTTAAGGTTCTCAGAAAAGCTATGTTGGTTTCTCATTTTCTCTTACTTAATCACCTTCTTTCTACTTCTAACCACATTATTAGCTATTTAGACATTCATTGGACATGGTTTGGAGAAACTTGGACAGCAAGGTCCCTTAGGTTTTAGCATCCATCTTTCATAAAACACCCAAAATCAAGCCAAGAACAACATCAATAGCATCAACTAAAGCAAGAGAAACAAGTTTGGAGGTTTACCTCTTGATTCCTCCTCTTTCTCTCTCTACACGTTTTCTGTCTCTCTCTATACAACCTTGATTTATCTTGAAAATCATGGTTATAAAGGAGGAGAAGTGATTAGAAGAGGTTATGGGAGGGTTAGTAAGCAAGAATCACAAGGTTACAACTTCCTTACCTTTGATTTGTGAGAACCCTAGCCTTGGTGTGCTTAAAGCTCTCCCTCCGTTCTTAAACTCTCTCTCACTCTTTCAGTTCAGTTGGCACGAAAATGAGATTGGAAAGATGAAGGAATTGATGATATATTAAAAGGTCAAATGGTTTTAACATATGTCGCAATTGTCTATTGGTCCATATTTCTATTTTTTTTCTAATTATTCCATTTCCCTTTATGCTCTCTCAATCAGTCGAACTGCATGAGAAATGAGAGGGAAAGTATTGATCTTCAATTATCCCATTGTGTCAACTTACAATTTGTTGACTCTTAGACCTTTGACTTTTGACTATTTGTCCTTCCTTGATAATAATTTGCCAACATAGGCTTATAAATTATCAAGTAGCCATTTCCCTCTTTTTAATTCCCATATAACTGAAATTATTAGAAATATTAGGGAAAAATAGTTATTTCCCACTTTATGGCAAAATTACCATTTTGCCCCTACGTTGTATGATTTACCGAAATAAAACATTTCCTTGCTCATTTCTTTTCATTTGCCTGAATTATATGTAATCAACGATTGAAATATCTTTATAAATTTACACACCCCAATTCACCATTTTATTCCACTAAATATCATTGATATACATATAAGGAATATTGGTGAAAAAGTTGGGTATTACATTAGTGCTTGTACCGACCCGTAAATCTTTAGGTATCGGTATCCCATATATACTTCAATCACAATATATCACATTATCTTTCCCAAAAATACTAGATTTTGTCCCCATAAGGAACATATGTATTACCAGCTTCTCGGTATAACCCTTTATGTGTTCTCATAACATAGGGACAAAATTTGGGTCATACCCTAACTCAATATCAGAAGCCCTAGAATTAGCAATAGAATCTGAATCCGGCGATTCGTCTTCTATTTATGACTCCTAGTCATAGTAGCACTAACAGAGGATCACTATGCTATTCACATGTGCTAAGAATATACCCTATAACCCTTTGCTCTAACTAGACTTTTATCTCTGAGCAGATAATATCATTGCCATAATCACTGCTCTAATACTAAATAAATGTAACGCCTTACATTTACACTCATTTTGATGAGTCTTACACAGTGAACTCAAACCACTACGTGTTATTCTTTTATAACCCTTTTTCAAATCCTAACCTCAAAAAAGGATTTGAACCTGAGTTGAGTAGGTTTTTCTGAAAATTTTAAAATTTTACGGAAGCGTATGATCGAGAGTTGCCGAGCTCCCACAAAATAATAAGTTTCAATACAATTTTGCAATATAGAGGACCTAGATCGTTTCCCATAGAATTCACAATCGGTCTAACATTATCAATAGATGAGACAGTAAACAGAAATTGGTTGGGGGGTTTTCATTGTGCTATAAATGAAATAATAAACTAGAATTAAAGATAGAAATCAATCAGATTAAAATGACTAACCCATAGTTGGGATTCCAGAGTTTCCTTCCATCATCGGATGAAATTATTGTAACTAAACTCATGATTGATTCTGGATAAATCGAAATCTCTTCATTCACCCAGAAAATCCCTCGACTAGACGATCATCAAAGGTTCGTTTGAATTCATGGAATAGCTGTTCGATCACACAGAATTCACTGCAACCTGGTTCAAATTATGTCCTTAGGATGTATCAATCTAAATATTAAATCTAATATTCGAATTATTTCCAGAAATTGAATCAGATTAGAGTAAATAGAAATGAGTTACGTTACCGATTAAAGCGTGTCCTTTGGATGAAAACGTGGATCCTCAATTCATGGGTTAGTCACAGAAGTTTAGCCAAGCATGGCTGGAAAAGATGAAGAACGAATGAAGAATGCGAAGAACATTTCAGAGAATCTTTAAACTTCTGTATTCAATCCAGAATTTTTCCAAAACGTCATAACACATGTTTTTCCTAACTAGAATAAAAACCTAATTGAAAATGGATCAGGGCTCCACAAGTCTGGCCCAAAACAGAAATAAATACAAATGGTTTTTAATTACAAGATTCCAAAAAAATGCATCTTACTTTAGCTCTAATTTTTACTATCTTCTTGTTTGAATTTTCCTTTCAAGTCTTCATATCGATTATAGCTCTTTGAATCATCTAAATAATGAGATAAGAATGAGGCTAATTGGATATCTGGTTCAACAGTTATGATCAAAATAGTGAAGCATTGTAAATATGAGATTTTATCATTAAAATAAATTAAATCTAATAAAACACCCAAAGCCCAAATATAAAAGCCCATTATTTATTAACTAAACAATCCTAAATTTATTAATCAAGAGATACAAATAAGTGTAATAAATATTCAATTATCAAATTCTCCACACTTATCCTTTTGCACTCTGGAGCAAAATTAAAAGATAAAGACTAAAATAAAACTTCTCTTTTCTAACAATTTTCAACAATGCAAAAATTGAACAAGGAACACAAAGCTTCAAAAGATCAACCTTTTAAGACCGAAATCCTTTCATCTCAAATTACAAAACACAGTAATCTCAATCAATGATGCTAATCACACAAGATGATCTCTCAAAGGATTCTCTCAATCAATCTCTCAAGTGTATAAGGTAAATAAGTGTATCGTTCAAATTCTACTCAAGAAAATTGTCCTAACATAGGCTTGTTCAATTTCTACTTCTCCACTACTCATATCACATGCATGCACAAATCAAGAGAGCTTATTTTTCCAGGTTGTAATGAGGCAAAGGTGAAGGTGTGTATAAATATAGATATGTGAGGCTAAGCATCAAAGAAATTCGAAATAGCACTAATAGTAATAATAATAAAATCACTCAATCACTCAATCACTCAATCACTTAATATGGATAAGTGTATCACTCAATTCAAAAGAGCTTTTTTTGTCAGAATCACAATGACCAAATTAATGCCAAACAATGAGGTAGAAAATTTCTAAGGTGAAACCAATGCTCAATAGATTTCTAAGGTGCGGTAGAAAATGGTTTTACACTTTGGCTAGTAATGTGATTTTAGAAAAGAATGAGTCAAAAAGGCACAAATGGGCTAACAAATGGAATATAATGTAAGGGAAGGCTATTTGGTCAAAGTGGGAAAATAAAAGAAAGAAAATAAACAAGCCTCCATCATATCTATGCATGTAAGTCAAAAATGTAGTTTTAGAAAGAAAGAAAGCAAGTTCTAGAGAACATAAATCATGAGCAGAAGCACACATAAAAGAAAGAATGGTGAAAGAAGAATTCCATTCATGTAGGCCCAAAATATCACAAAGGTCAATACCAGATCATGCAATTAGCATCACGAAATCAACTACTAAAGTAAGCAATTCAGTCCAAACAGAATGATCCATCAAAACCAACATGTCCAAGTTCAAAATATGCATAGCTAAGCAATCATAGAAAGAGAAGTTGTATTATTCACAAAATCTAAGTTGATTTTGAAAAAGAGTGGAAAAATGGAAGAAATAAAAGAAAAGGAAAATAGAGAAAGAAAGAAGAATACTCCCCAGATGCTTATGGAGGATAAGTGGCATCAGTGAGTATGATGTCTGCTTCTTCAGGTGGCTATTGTGATCCCTCATAAAATGGTTTGAGTCGGTGTCCATTCACTTTGAAGGTCCTCCCTATGGGTGGATCACACAACTCAACAGCACCAAAAGGGAAAACATTAGCAATCACAAAAGGGCCATCCCATCTAGATCAAAGCTTAACAGGCATAAACTTGAGACGAGAATTAAATAGAAGAACTTTCTGGCCCACAGAAAATTCTTTCCTCAGGATTTGCTTATCATGGAATGCCTTTTTCTTTTCCTTGTACAACTGTGAACTCTTATAGGCATCCAATCTAAGCTCATCCAACTCTTGCAACTGGAGCTTCCGTTCCATCCCAGACTTAGCCAAATCCATGTTACACTGCTTAATGGCCCAATAGGGTTGATGCTCCAACTCAACCGGAAGTTGACATGCCTTACCAAAGACAAGCCGATATGGGGACATCCCAATCGGAGTCTTGTAGGCGGTCTGATATGCCGATAAAGCATCATCTAGTCTCTTGCTCCAATCCTTCCGGTTAGTGTTAACAGTCTTCTGAAGGATTTGGTTAATCTATCTATTCGAGACTTTAGCTTGACCATTGGTCTGTGGATGGTATGTTGTAGACACCTTGTGAATTACTCCATACTTCCGTAACAAAGCACCCATGCTTCGATTACAAAATGAGATACCTGGTCACTGTAATGGCTCTAGGAATACCAAACTTGCAGAAAATATTGGACCTGAAAAAATCTACCACCACAGCAGAATCATTAGTCTTGGTGGCTTTCTCCTCAACCCACTCTAAGACATAGGCAACAACAAGCAATATGTAAGTGAAACCATAAGAAACTGGAAATGGACCCATAAAATCAATACCCCAAACATCAAAAATTTCACAAAACAATATAGGGTGCTAGGGCATCTCATGCTTATGAGGAATACTACCTGCCCTCTGACAGTTATCACATGACTTACAAAATAGATGAGAATCATGAAACAGGGTTGGCCAAAATAAACCAGAGTCTAGCACTTTCCTTATGGTTCTTTGGGGTCCAAAGTGACCACCACAGGTAGAAGCATGACAAAAGCGTAAGATAGAGTTAAACTCATGATCAGGCACACATCTCCTAACTACTTGGTCATTATAAAATCTCAACAAATAAGGGTAATCCCAAACATAATATTCAAATTCACTTTTCAATTTAAGAGTTTGCGCCCTAGTGGAATCAAGAGGTAAAACACCAACAACCAAATAATTAACTAAATCAGCATACCATGGAACCTTACCTTGCAGCTGTAAAAGCTGCTCATCAAGAAAATCATCCTGAATGGAAGAGGGGGAAGAAGAAGAATGAGTGATATGACTCAAATGACCAGCTACCCAATTCTGTGCCCCACTCCTATCCTTAATCTTAACATCGAATTCTTGGACTATTAACATCCACCGAATAAGTCGAGGCTTAGCATCTGCCTTTTCAAAAGAAACTTCAAAGCAGTATGGTCAGAGAAAATAATTACCCTACTGGCTAGCAGATATGAAGAGCTGGCTAGGGGAATTAACGCTTTCCATGCCCAAGCGGGGATCGAACCCCCTACCTTAGTTAAGGGAGGAAGAGCCCCTACTTCTCTACTACATGCCGCTGGTTACCATTCTCATTCTCCCCCTTTTTTATGATGATAAAACATGTTATTTTTGAAATACTCATTTTAAGATTGATTTTGCAAATTTATTGATTCAATTGAATACTTTAAAATCACATGATATCTATATTATCAGGCCTTTAATATTTTGACATTTATCATAGTATTAACGTGCAATTCAATGGGCACACATAAATAGTAAAATTATACTAATATAAAATTCTTGATTAAATTAAGGGATATCCACACAGGGCTTGTACATAATATAATACAAATTCCAAATACAATGAGAAACTAATAAATAACCAACAGAAAATTTCTTGATCAGCACCGGACCCTCAGTTGCCAGTATTTGCTACTTTACCCTCTGTGTCACTTTCATTAGCTAAATTAATTTGGAATTACAAAAAGGGGTGAGATTCAAATGAATCTTAGCAGTAACATACTATCAATCATATAAAATTCAAAAAATAAACATGCATAGCAGCATATACAATGCAATAATTTATAATGCCATGTACATGTCTGTCAGTGTTCAAGATCAAAGTAATGATTTTGTCTGGATCAAAATGATCACCTAATCCCTACTTGTATACATCTTACCACATTATGATCACATCAATGTTTCGGAGCAGGCATCAACCTATCCGTACTTGCCATGCCACTCAACTGGGTCCACCTAGCCTCATGGTATAATGCTCATCCTATGCGGTGGTACCTTGCTTGTCCTACACCCAGCTAGTAATAATGTCATACATGCATATCACATTGTCCTATCTAGACTGGGTACCTGCTAGCCCTAGAGATACCTTGCTTGTGCCTCAAGGTGGTACCTGTGCTTTGTTGGGATTGGTAGGCACATAGTGAAAGAATTAAAGTTTTAAAATTGCAAAAGTTTATCAATCCCAATTGTGAATCTATTAACGGCATTTAAATCGAGTTAGAAAGAGTCGTACATTTTGAGTTTTTCCTTTTTCGATCTTGATGAGCCAACTACTCAGATCAACTCCCTCTATTGGTATCAGAACGAACATAACCCAACACTAACAACGTGCTAGCACTTCCAATACCCCTCTAGGGTTTTCTTATAGCTCTTTAATTTTTCATCATCTGTAGAAAACCCTAGCTCTCACCTTTTAAAACTAGTTAGGGTTATCTATTTTGTGATAGATATTAGTTTTTTAAAATTAATCTTAATTAATTTCAAAAATCATTATCATATCAATTAATACTTAGTTGTTTTGATAAGCTAATTAAATAAATCTGGTTTAATTAAATCTATCTAATAGTTCTAATTTAATCTATTTATTTAACTAGAATAAAGAGTTAATGGAATTAGATGTAATTTACCTTTATAAATTAAATCTGAGATATTATCCTATAATAATATATACACAATTTATCTATATATATACACAATATAATAATATTATCATATATAATGTATATTATCAAATAATATATATTATATATATAATATAATATTATCATATAATATATATATATATATATGTATGTATATATATATATATGTATGTATGTATGTATTTCAAAAATACATATATGTATATTATTAATTTTCTTTTCCAAATATAAATATATATATACACATAAATATTTATCAAGTAAATATTCACACAACATATGTGTGTGTGTGTAATTCGTCCACCCTAGATTAATCATTGTATTCATTGAATCTTAGACACATTATATTTAATGAATATGGACATTATAGTTCGTGTTGGGCTATTCTTGTGTGTGACCCTGTAGGCCCATACGAAGTTTGCAGTGGGCCAACAACTGTACTAACCCATAAGTCATAAGGGCCAACTAGCAAGACATTATGACTACCCAATTTATACGAGGATCGATAATACGATGCAACATGTCATACAACTATATCACGTCCCTTTTGTCACATTGTACTTCGGCCAAGGATGAGGCATAGCTAATGTTATCCTCCTTTTCTTAACCATTACTTTCTTGATCCCTAAGTAGTATGACTATAGAAATGGAAACTCCTTTCCATCGTAGTATGGCCATACATTTCTCAAATTTACTCATTGAGAGGCCCAGTAATATCTCTCTACTAATGTGAGGGACAAATTCTTTCTTCACCATTCACATTCCTCTGCATGAAACCACTAAGCCTGATTGTAGCATTTATCATTACCCAGTTAAAGGTTACTTTTGACTAGGTGAAAGCTTAGCAACTCTCATATAGGAATCCATAATGATGTCAGGTCAAAGGGTATAATGATGTGGTTATACATGAGATAAGCTTATAACTTAATCCATGCAACTTTCTCATAGAGGGTCGGTCCAGCACCTTGTACTCTTACAAGTGCCTAAGACTTTGATTCGTATCCCTATACCTTATGAAAGTTATACTAGTCTTATTTCATCTTTGCTCCCACATAGATGACCGACCAAGGACATTTAGGACAATCATTATGATTTATCCAAGGATACATTTATCACAGTGAATATGCGAATAATGTGATAACTTAATAGATAAATTCATTGAATTAGAATGTTCAAAGTACAATGATTGGTCCCGAGGGCACAATTTCCAACATCCTCCCACTTGCACTAGGTATTATCATTAATTGCCTAATTCACATTGTCCTAACATGACACTCATGTTTTTCCTGTGCAAGCGACTTGGTAAAAGGATTAGCAACATTATCTTCTCTTGATACTTTGTATATTTATATCAACTATAGCATTGATTTCTTTCATAAGATGAAATCACTTGAGTATATGCTTAGTCCTTTGATGTGACCTAGGCTCCTTAGTCTGTGCAATAGCTAAACTATTGTCATAGAACAAATCTATTGGATATGAGATGATAGTCACCAACCCTAGTTCAGTAATAAACTCTCTGATCCAAACGGCTTCTTTAGCTGCTTCGGATGTTGCTATATACTTAACTTTTGTCATATAATTTGCTACATTACTCTTCTTGGAGCTCTTCCAGCTTACTATACTACTATTTAAAAGGAATATATATCTAGATTGCAATCTAAGATCATCTTGGTTAGTTTGGAAACTTACATCTGTGTAACTAGTTACACAGAGAACATCATCCAATCCACAATATACCAAGAATAAGACCTTATCCTTCTTAAGTACTTTAGGATATTCTTGACGGCAGTCCAATGACCCTCACCAGGATCTTATTGATATCTGTTGGTTATACTTAAGGCAAATAAGACAACCGATTGAGTACATAACATGGTATGCATGATGGATCCAATGGCCGAGGCATATGGAACCTTACTCATATGATCTCGCTGATTTAGTGTACTAGGACACAAATCCTTGCTAAGATGGATGCCATAAGACATGGGCATGTAACCCTTTTTGAATCATGCATACTGAACCTATGCATTATCTTGTCTATATATGTGCTCTGACTTAGGCCTATTAGCCTTTTGGATCTATCTCTATAGATCCTAATCCCTAGAATGTAAGTGGTTTCGCCTAAGTCTTTCATCGAGAAAGACTTGCCTAACCAAAACTTGACACTCTACAAGGTAGGAATGTCACTCCTAATAAGTAGGATGTCATCTACATAAAGCACTAGAAATACAACTATGCTCCTATTAACCTTCTTGTAAACACAAGGTTTATCGATGATTTTAATGAATCTAAACTCTTTGATTACTTCATCAAAATGATGATTCCAGCTCTGAGATACTGCAATGACAAGAAAGATTCTAATTGATTTGGCCATTGCAATTGGAGAAAAAGTTTCATAATAGTTTACACCATGAGTTTGAGTAAATCCTTTTGCAACCAGTCATTCCTTAAAGACATTAACTTTGCTATCCATGTCAGTTTTCTCCTTGAAAACCCACTTGCACCCAATGGTTTTTACACCTTCAGGTAGGTCGACTAAGGTCCATACCTAATTGTCATACATGGATTGCATTTCAGACTTTATGGTGTTTAGCCATTTATCAGAGTTTGGTCCCATTATGGCTTCTCGATAGGTGGTTGGTTCATTCTGCTCAATGGGCAACACATTATGACTTCTAGTAATTAGAAATCCATATCTCTAAGGTTGATGCATGTCCAATCAGACCTTTGTGGGTCTTGTGTTACTTAAGGAGGCTCAACAACTTCTTGTGTGTCTTCTCTATTTTCTATCTGTGATTATGTGCTATCTTATGACTCTCAAACTTCTTCGAGATGTACCTTACTCCTACTGGTTCTTTTAGAATAAACTATCTTTGTAGAAATATACCATTATGGATTACAAACACTTTGTTATCGGTGGGATTGTAGACATAGTATCCCTTTGTTTCCTTAAGATACCCCATAAAAAGGCATTTTAAGGATTGGGGTGCTAATTTATCAGAGACTTGTTGCTTAACATAAACCTCACATCCCCAAATTTTGAGAAAAGATAAACTAGGTTTCTTCCCAGTCCATATCTCGTATGTTGTCTTTTTAACTACCTTAAATAGAACACGATTTAGTGTGAAGCAATTGTGTCTAGGTCATGGCCCCAAAAGGATGGTGGAAGATTTGTCGAACTTATCATATATCGAACTATATCTAATAGTGTTTGATTCTTCCACTCAAAAATGTCATTCTATTGTGGTGCTCCTAAAGGAGTTGTGAGATTATCCCACAACTCCTAAGATGGTCAATGAACTCTTGGCTCACAACCTCAATCAAATCAAAGTACTTTAATTATTTTGCCAAGTTAGTTTTGTACTTCATTTTGGAATATTTTAAACATTTTAAAAGATTCAGATTTATATTTCATTAGATAGATATATCCATATCTACTAAAGTCATCTATAAATGTAATAAAGTACACATAACCTCCTCTGATAGTTGTATTCAGTAGTCCACATACATATGTATGTATGAGGCACAATAAATCAGTAGCCCTCTAACTATACCCAGTAAAAGGTGCCTTTGTCATCTTTCCTAATATACAAGACTTGCATGTAATATCCCAAATTTTGGGACAAGAGGCTTGAGATTAAACCTAGATCAAGTGGACTGCTAAGCCCCGGTTTAGGAAGGGTCCCAATAAGGCATAATTATATTCCCAAAATTTCTTTATACCCTTGGGGTATTAAAGGAAAAATTATGGTGAATTAAAAAGCTCGAGGAATGACAAAACAATGCAAGTAGAAGTAACATACAACATAGTTCATTGGAACACAAAGTAGTGTTGCTGCCAGTGAATTTTTTTGTATGGCAGTTGTGTTTTTTTGACATTTTTCAATAGGAAAATTATGTCCAAGAATTATGTAAATTTCCAGAGTGAAAGTAGACTTATCAAGATTTAATTTGATAGGTCAAATAAGTCATTTGGAGCTATACACAAAGAGATATGTAATTTTGAATTAGTCCAGTAAAACTGGCGAATTTCTCAGGTTCTTGAACAATGGGGATTTTTAAGTTCACCTCATGCGACTGAGATTACTCGTCACTAGGTGGTTATTCTCCATCTGGATTCCCCTCAAGATGGTTTCCTTCAGGGGGATTCCCCCAGGTTATTCCCTTCAGGTTATGCCCCATCTGCATTCTGTCTTTCCTTTAATTCCTAGACTTCTTCTCACAAGTCCTGGATCATAGTTTGTTATTGGGTCAACATTGTGAAAACTTGCTGCATGAGATCAGGCTCCGTATTATTCTTAGGTTCAGGATTTGGTGGTACATTTCCCACTGGTCTATGTCACACCATTGTTCCTCTTCACTATTAAGAAGGAACACTACGTTAATACCACGTTCATACATATATGTACATATGTACTTCTCAAGATTTTAAATACCAACACACAACAGATATACATCCATTATAGCAAACATTCACAATAAAAGAAACATGCTCTACTACTCATTAGGCATATTAAACATCACATATAAAAACAGATGCCTAACAAAAGGCATAAACTCAAAAGGACCCATAAATATGATCTCGTTATTCTTCTTGATCTAAGATGTGAAATCGGGAAAATGAGCTAATGTAGCCCAAATTCACACATCATCTGTCATCATTAGCCCAAGCTCCTTGTTTTGCTTGTACAGCTTCTATACTGAGTTCAAGAACGCTGTATACTACGTTGTGGGGGTGATAAAATCATTGAATGCTATCAAATACAAATCCTTCAATTGCTCCTAAAGTTCATGATTCAAATGTGGTTCAAAGGCTAACTTCTCCACTGGAGCATCCGACTCTTTTTCTGAATCTGCATACAGCACACTGTCATCTGACTCTAAGTCATCTGTGTCCAATATTGTAGCTTCGTCCCTAGCGATGGGACCATAGTACACTGGACACTTGACACTCTTTCTGCGTGTACGAACAATCTTCAGTCCATGTCCAGGTCCTCCTCTGTTAATGACTATATAAGCCTCACCCTCTATTATCTGCTCCTCTGGTGGAGGCTGGTTAACTGATGGAAGTGAGGGTGACCTACACCTTTGTCTCCTTATCTTAATGGAGATAGGAGCTAGACACTCTTCCTAGCAGTATGTCTCTCTCTTATCATTCCTGCTGTTCTATACATCACTCTGTTAGAATCCATGCCCTGGTAATAAAAAAGTAGGTATGAAACATTTCGCAAGGAATAATCAAGTAAAGCAAAGCACAATGTGTTAAAGTTTTTAAGGAAAACATTACATAAAGTCATATTCACACATTCTAAAAAATTACCACTACAATCGAGTTTAGTTCTATGAACTCGAGTTTTGGCCACAAACTCGAGTCCTACAATACACACTTGAGTCCAGTTGGTCTATCACCGAGGCCCAAATGACACTCAGATTAATCATGGCAGAAAGTGTTAGAACTGGCTGACACCCAAGAGGGGGTGAATTGGGTGTATGATAAGGAAGTATGATCTCTTAAAATCTTTTCGCAACTTATCAAATCAATACATGCGAAAGTATAGAAACATAGGTTGATATGTAAATCATATATGCTGGAAATGTAAAAGCTTAGGGAAGAGAATATGCAAACTGTGATTTATCCTGGTTCGGTCCAATCCACGATGACCTACGTCCAGTCCCCAGGCTCCTTCTGAGATTTCCAATCCACTATCTTCTTGTTTATCCGGGCACAAGAAAAGCCTCTACAAATCTCTTACAAAGTTATTCCCCCTTACTCACTGTATGGTTTACACCCTCTTACAGTAAGTTGAGCAAAGCAATCCCAAAGACCTTTCTCTACTACTTACCCGTGCAAGTCTTACGAGCAGCAACGTTCTCTCCTGCTTACACCACTATAAGTCTTACGAGCAGCAACGTTCTCTACTGCTTACACCTTGTAAGTCTTACGAGCAGAAAGTACTACTAGCAATTCTCTCTACAACTTTCCCGTAAGGTAATCAACCCTCTCAAGGTCCCTCTACCTTGAGATCAATACAGAAATATAGATGAAGTGTTTACAGACTCTCTCACAGAGTAGATAAATGCTCATTGAAGTATAATACAAATATTCACTCTCAAATGTACATGACAATGAAAATAGATATTAACGGAGAGTATGAGAGATGAAGATTCATCACAGCAGCATGTTGGCAGTTGGGTTTTCGTTACTTCAACATTTCTGTTCGCTGTAGTATTTCTCTGTGAAAACTCCCAGTTTCTTGTTTGAATACATTGGTTTATATAGAAGATGGTTGAGAGCTGTTGGAAGCATTCAAACATTCTGCCCGTTGGAATCTAATCGTGCTTCTGACAGATAACTCATACCATTGCTTTCTGTTTGCACGTTCTTGGTTGTTCATTTTAATTCTGTTGCTACCCATGATTTGTTGTCAGATAGGTCTTTAAACATTGATCTGTTGATAGCATCTCAACATACCCGTTGGAGTCGCACTGCTTGTTCTGACAGATTTCCACATCAGAAAACTAGCCGTTATTAGTGGACGCTCGGCTTGTCGTGAAGTGGTTTTTCCTCTATCTATGATCTCTTCATTGTTCTTTCTGTAACAATACATCAAATATCAATACAATGAAGTGTTAATCATAAATATATTGGATCATTGGCCAAAGACAGGATTTCCGCTTTCTGGGTTGCATCACTTCGAGTGACGATGTTTGTCGTGAGTCACCTCCAGACTTGAAGTTTTAACCCAAACGCTTGAGCCCCTATTTCACACTTGAAATAAGTATTAAGCAATGTCTAAGAATGATAGCAAGTGAAAACACAAAGATTGCATAACATATGAACCCATTCGGATTGATCGTTATATTCCATTTTGCTTCATCAACACAAGAACTCAAGTTCCTCATACCAGACTTAAGTGCACAGAGAAACTTTAATATCTCCGGATGGCTTCTATCATAAACTTCCAGAGTGCATTGAAATCCACTGGTGGTCATGAACCAAAAGGACCATATCACATAAATGAAGACTTGGAGTAATTAAGAGATGGAGGTGTATTGGTCTAGCAATACTGATAGAATCAATTGCATTACTTGAGCTATTGGTTTAATAGACGTTGGTGCATATGGGCTTTCACTGGAGGTGCATTCAAGCTTACTGGAGGTGATTTGAGAAGGAGTGAAATTCACCGGAAGTGATTCAGCATCCACTGGAGGTGATATGGGATGTTGGAGTTGCACTGGACTGCTAACACTGGAAGTGATCTGTAGAAAACTTCATATCACTCGAGTGAATTCCATATCACTGGAAGTGATATTGAGAACAGTGAAAAATTCCTCCGGTGAATTCTGCGCTACTGGAAGTGATATGCATTCTGACGCATTTTACTCGAGTGATTATAATGATTACTCGAGTGATCTTCCTGATCACTCGAGTGATTATAAAAATCACTCGGGTGCTCTCTGTTCAGATCACTTGAACTCGAAACTTCACTTTCAATTCGACAGCAAACAGGGGTCAAATTACAGATGGCATAACTCTTCGAATATAGCTCCAAAATTTCTGAATTATATATCAATGGAAATATCTTGAAGTCTAGTTTCATATGGCACTAGTTTCAGCTCAAACTGATATCTCCCTCATCTGAGCTCCTTTGATGTTTCTTCTGGTTTCAAAATGACGCATTGGGAGTCTAGTTTCATATGCAACTGGTTTGGTCTCAATTGGAGTGTTATTGTGAGAGATATGATCAAATAACCAGACCTCGCTCAGCTGGACGAAGAACAGAGTCTGAAAAAACTGCACATCACTCGAGTGATTTCAATTTTTTCAGAATCACTCGAGTGATTTGTTAAAATCACTATGCTACAGTGCCAATTGCTACAGTAACCGTATTGCTACAGTACCCATAAAAACTTGAATCTTCATATTTTTCATTAATTCTTGCAAGTTCTTTATTCCTCAATTTCTTTCTTCCATTGCTTGACTAATCTACAATATATGCAACATCAAATAGTTAGTCAATGTATTAGAAAAGTATACTATGCAAGCTTCTTATGTTTAATATTTGACATCTATATTTGTCATCATCAAAACTAATCATATCTAACAGAAAGAATCACACTCGAGTTCCCAAGGATGCACTCGAGTCCTTAAAGGATATACACTTGAGTCTGAAGAGTTTTGAAATAAGAGTTCATTCCAGAAGAACCCTCAGATTCCCCCAGCAAGCATTATGATAGATGTGATTAGTTTTGATGATGACAAATATAGATATCAAATATTATGAGAGCAAAAGTTTGCATAATATACTTATCTCTTATATTGACTAACTACTATATTTAATGTTGTATATTTTATAGATTAGTCAAAGAGATTGGAGAAAGAAGAGCTTCAAGGAACTAATGGGAATATCAAGATTCAAGTTCCAAGAAGAAATACTGATCAGAAGGGAATTCAGAAGTCACTGTAGCAATTGGCACTGTTTGGCACTGTAGCATCGAGTGATTTTAATAATCACTGGAGTGATTTTTAGAATCACTCAAGTGATTCTGAAAAAAAATAAAAATCACTCGAGTGATTTTAATAATCACTGGAGTGATTTTTAGAATCACTCAAGTGATTCTGAAAAAAAATAAAAATCACTCGAGTGAATCTCTAATTCACTCGAGTGATGTTCAGTGTTTCATACTCTGTTGTTCGTCCAGCTGAGCAAGGTCTGACTATTTGATCATATCTCCCAAAATATAACTCTGATTAAGACGAAACCAGTTGCATATGAAAATAGACTCCCAATGCGTCATTTTGAAACCAGAAACAACATCAAAGGAGCTCAGATGTTGGAGATATAATTGTTCGAATTTGGCATTCATATCAGCGTCCCTTTCTGGAACAGGTTTGGTATTTTGGCTATAACTCTCAAACCACTGATCCAATTGAGCTCAAACAGGTTCCATATGAAACTAGACTTCAAGATCTTTCCATTGATATATAATACAGAAATTTTGGAGCCATATTCGAAGAGTTATGTCATCTGGAAGTTTACCCTTGCTTGCTGAAGAATTGGAAACGCAACAACAAAGTAAAAGTGATGTAAAGAACAGATCACTCGAGTGATTCCAGAATTCACTCGAGTGATATGGCAAATCACTTCCAGTGGCGCCAGAATCACTACAGGAATTTTTCTTTGTTCCAGATTTCACTTCCAGTGATCCTGAATCACTCGAGTGATTTGTGATTTCCGCCAAATCACTTCCAGTGATCTCCAAATCACTCGAGTGATATCTCAGTTTTGCCAAATCACTTCCAGTGCGCCTGAAATCACTGTAAGAAAAATTCACTGTTTGCAAAATCACTTCCAGTGATCTCTAAATCACTCGAGTGATATCTCAGTTTTGCCAAATCACTTCCAGTGCGCCTGAAATCACTGTAAGAAAAATTCACTGTTTGCAAAATCACTTCCAGTGATGCCAAAATCACTCGAGTGATTATGTTGTTTTCGAAGATCACTTCCAGTGGATACTGAATCACTTCCAGTGAATTTCACTCTTTCTCAAATCACTTCCAGTGAACCAGAATGCACCTTTAGTGAAAGCCAGTATGCCTCAGATTACTACTGATGAACCAATATTTACTCAAGTGATATGAAGATCTTTCACTTCCAGTCACTTCCAGTAATCATGCAATGCACTGCCAGAAAAATACAGTGTTTGTGAAAATCACTACCAGAGAATCTGAATCACCTCTGATGATCACTCCCACTGGATATCAATTGCATCAGTTCACTGTCTGTCAAATAATATCCAAGCAAGTGATTATGATGATTTTGCAGATCACTTCCAGAGACATGCCAAGATCAACTGATATGAAGAAGTTTCATCAGTTTCACTTCTTGTCAGCATCTATGATCACTCAGTGCACTCTTCACTAAATCGAAATCAGTTCCAATGACAGTCACATCCAGAAATCAAGATTACTGCCGGTGAAATGCTTCTGCAGTCAAGTGTTAATTGTTTTATCAAAATCACCTCCAGTGAAGTTACACCGTACTCAAATAATTCTCATGTTTCAGAATATCACTGCGAGTGAATTAGATGTTAAAGTGATTCACTGTTCTCATCAGAATTACTTCCAGAAACTTAATAGAAACAAGGAAACAACTCAAATGATTTCATGATACACTCGAGGGATGCTGATCATTGCCAGTGGAATATTGCTTTGTCAAGATCACTGCCAATGGAATATTATTTTATCAAAATCACTTCCAGAAGATGTTTGAATATTCCAAGTGACATACATCAAGTTGAAGAATTTACTCGAACGATTTCATGGTGTACTCAGCTGATGTAGATCACTTCCAGTGAAGTAATTATCCACTCGAGTGATATTTAAAATATTCTCTAACGGCTATTTTCTGTCAGCGCATTACAGGTATTCCACTACAGTTCACATGGGAAGCAAACGACGAATATTTAACGATGACAAATCATGGGCAATATCAATATTCAACAGACGAGTCAACGAAACGTGCAAACAACTGAAGCATTTGCCAGAGCACGATCATGGGCAACGGTTGAATCACTTATCAGAGAGCACGATCAGATTTCAACGGGAAGATATATTTGAATGCTCCCAACGGCTCTCAACATTTGCTATATAAACTAAAGCATTCAAAAAGAAGAACACATGACAGTGACCAAATACACGAGCAAACAGAAATGATGAAGTAGCAAGAACCCAACTGCCAATATGCTGTTGTCATGAATCTTCATCTCTTACATACTCTCTGTTAATATATGTTTTTCCTTGTCATGTATAATTGAGAGTGAGAATATTTACATTGTACTTCAGTGAGCATTTTACCCACTCTGTGAGAGAGCTTGTAAACACTTCATCTGTATTTCAGAAGTGTTTTCAAGGTAGAGGGACCTTGAGAGGATTGATCACCTTACGGGGGAAGTTGTAGAGCGAATTGTCAGTAAGACTTTCTGCTCGTAAGACTTACAAGGTGCAAGCAGTAGATAACGTTGTTGCTCGTAAGACTTACAGTGGTGTAAGCAGGAGAGAACATTGCTGCTCATAAGACTTGCACGAGTAAGCAGGAGAGAAAGGTCTTCGGATTGTTTTGCTCGACTTGCTGTAAGGAGTAAACCTTACAGTGTGTAAGGGGGAGTTACTCTTGTGAATTTGTAGAGGCTTATCTTGTGCCCAATTAAACAAGAACATAGTGGCTTGGAAATCTCAGGAGGAGCCTGGGGACTGGACGTAGGTCATCGTAGATTGGACCGAACCAGGATAAATCACAGTTTGCATATTCTCTTCCCTATGCTTTTACATTTCCAGCATATATGATTTACATATCTGCTTATGTTTCTATACTTCCGCATGTATTGATTTGATAAGTTGCGAAAAGATTTTAAAAGACCATACTTTTTTATCGCACACCCAATTCACCCCCCTCTTGGGTGTCAGTCAGTTCTAACACATTACACTCGAGTTGGAGAATTAGCACTCGAGTCCTATACAGGCACTACACTCGAGTCCTGTGAGTTATAGGGAATGAGTTTATACCCGAGTATCTTAAAACTAAAGGCAGTAAGCACACACTCGAGTTCTCAGTTGTAAATGCACTTAAGTTCAGGAAGTGACGTCAAGAGAGTTTTTCCCAGAGACGACCAAATTCCTGAAAAATGACCTACACTCAAGTTTTAGTGGTCATACTTGAGTTCTAAGACAACTTGCACTCGAGTTTTCCCATAAGAGTTTCTGTCCGAGAGTCTTGAAACTGAAAATGAAAGGCATGAACTCGAGTTCTTAGATATGCACTCAAGTTGTCAAGTAGCTACACTCGAGTCCTACTTTCAAACTCCCATGAGTTCTGCCCAAAACCACCTGATAATGGGAAATTGCCTTATGCACTCGAGTTCTTTTGCACAAACTCAAGTTTTAGCTGGGTTACACTCGAGTTCTCGCTGTTAAACTCGAGTTTATCAGCCGTTCCCAAGCTGGATCACTTCAACAAACATTCAAAATACTCTCATATGCCACCCAATCCATGTTTTCTCCCTTGCCATCATTCTAAGCCTCATTCTTATATACTCTCATACACTATACTTCCTATCACCAAGCCGCTAACGAAAGCTAGAACGCTGAATCATAAGCAAAAAATTCTAGCAAAGTCCATAATTGCCAGAACCAACACTCTGATACCAAAAATGTTATAGATCAATTCCTATAGCATCAGATAAGTTCAGAAGAGTAGTGGAATCATTCGAGAGACAAGGAATTGAACCCGGACTACCCAATATCTGAAAATACTTACAAATCCACACCCTCAACTAAGGAGTTGAACATAGGGTTGAGAGGGTAGCAAAATTTTCACAAACCATTTTCACAAATACATACTATTTCATTAAGTCTCATCGGCTCTTCTTTTTGTTTGTTTACCAGAGTTTTGAGTGTGCCTCTGATTAATTCTCATATTCCAGTACTTATACACATTTCGTTAGCGATGGGAAGCATAGACACATTATCTACCGTTCATTCATTAAGTTACTTTTACATTGTTGTCATGCTTACATGAACATATACACCATATACAACTCAAAATATCCAAAACATATGGAACTAGACATCCCAAAATGACTAAAGTCTTTAATGCCTCAACTCTAGTCATCCGCATTTACCTTCCACTTGCCCATTGAGCTCTTTCCCTGTACTGTAAGTGGTTTTTTGAAAACGAGTGAGATTCAAAAGAATCTCAGTAGCAACATATATCAATCATACAGTTAAAACACTACAAGGCATGCTAAACAATCATCAGACTCAGAATCATCACTCAGCATTCAATGCATCAATTGTAGCTTGTTAACTATTGTAGCGCTAGATATATTACAAACCTCCGAGGGATACCCGTGCAATAGTGATCATTTTATTGGCCTGAGCATCCACCCATGCAAAGATAGGCCCCGGGCGACCACACTATATATTCAAATACGTGAGACAACTCATGATGAACATACAATCCACACATTACATATCATAACATATGAAAGACAAGTTACTACCTAATTGTTTTTCTCTAGCAACTTCTTCCCTTTTATCCAAGCTCGGGAAAGTCTTGAGTTCCGGACAATCACCAAGTCCTATAATTCCCAAATATATTATACATGATGAAAATTCCCTTGACAACCCTTACTTAGAGCTTCTAATGGATAATTTAGTCATTTCACCTTCTAGGGCTTTTCTCACTTTATTATCAACATAAACCCTACACAATTTTTTCTTCTAAACCCAATGGGAGCATTATAATTATCAAATTCCTGCTCTTTTCACACGACTAAAACAAGGCAACCAAATGAGATTCCCAGAAAAGTTGTGTCGATTTCTCGTTTTCTCTTGCCTAATCACCTTCTTTCTATTTATAATCACACTATTAGCTATTTAGACATTCATTGGACTTGATTTGGAGAAACCTGAATGTTAGGTCCCTTAGGTTTCTTCATATAACTTTCACAAATCATTCAAAACCAAGCCAAGAACAACTCTAATAGCATCAATTAAGCAAGAGGAACAAGTTTAGAAAGTTACCTCTTGATTTCTCAGCTTTCTCTCTCCTCAACATTTTCTTCTATCTATCTCTCTAGACCCTTGATTTATCTTGAAAACTATGGATTCAAAGGAGTGGAGGTGAGTAGGAGAGGTTATGGAGGGATTAGGAAGCTTAAAGCACAATTTTACAAGTCCCTTACCATTGACCTTGAAGAACCCTCGCTCTCCTTGGCTCTTCATGTTCTCAGCTCTCCCTCACTTTATTTCAGTCTACTGGCATGAGAATGAAGGCTGAAGAGATGAAAGAAAGATGATATATTGTTTAGTCAAAGTGGTTTAATACATGTGGCAATTGATCATTGGTCCAAAATGCCATTTTTGTCTAATTATTTCATTTCCCTTCATACACCTCTTGATCAACAGCAAATAATGAGAATTGAAGAGAAAAAATATTGATCTTACACTATTCCATTACCAACTTCAAAATTTTTGACTTTTGCCCTTTGACTTTTTGACTATTTGACCTTGATAATATTTCTCCAAAATAGGCTTATTAATTATCAAGTAGTCATTTCCCTCTTTTTAATTCCATATAACTAAAATTATTAGGAATATTAGGGAAAAATACTTATCTGCCACTTTGTGGCAAAATTACTGTTTTGCCCCTACATTTTATGATTTACCATAATAAATTATTTCTCGCTCATTTCTATTCGTTTGACCAAATTTTGACACTTAAATGAGGCCACTCTTCATGTCATTTAATTCTAAAATTTGGGTTACAATAGTAGGCCTTTAAATGGACATTAATTACCTCTTTGTGTCCTTGCTTAGCCGAATTATATGTAACCGGCGATTGCCATTTTTCTATAAATTCATACACACCACAATTCACCATTTTATTCCACTAAATATCACAAATATACATATAAGAATATTGGTGAAAAAGTGGGGTCTTACAAAAACAGTGAATCTTTATTATACATAATTTTATTGTGCAGAAACTATTATTAGTTCATTAAATAAGTAGCGGCATTAAATTCAAAAGAAGTAATGCTACAAGTAATAACCAGTTACTTGCAACTTTAATTTTGCTAGGAATTAACCTAGCCCGAGCCTGGACACAAAGTGTAGGACAAACGTTGGAATTTGAGAAAGACTCAGGTAGTTACTTCTTCTTACATATATTATATGATTCCTATTATGTTTGTATATGTCATTCACTGTAACATGAGCTAGTGTCTTGCACATATCAATTTTCCATGTTGTGGTCAAGGACCCAATAGGGTCCGAGTAAATTAGGGTGTAAACATGTAGTTTGACTTTGGGCAAGTACACATATAGTTCAATAATCTTACATGACATGACATTGCATATTTATTTTCGCATTCTATATGTTTGTAAGCATGTTGCTACTAAGATTCCCTCGAATCTCATTCTTTTTCAAAACAAAACCTTATACCTAAAGCGGGTGGCTCGAAAGGCAAGACGGTGACTTCCGGTGATTAGGGTCCTAAAGCTCTCTGTTGTTGCTAGGTTATTTTTGCAAGTAATTTTAGCCACTTTTGAATGCTCGATACATTTGTATATATTTATCAAACCCTGTGGGGATTCTCCTGCAATGTAAACTTGTACTTAATATCAGTATTATTGCTATTGTTTCTGTATTCCTTATGGAACTTTATACTTATCACTATACAAATATTGAAATGTTAAGGGGTTTTGCCATTTTTGGTATCAGAGCCAAAAGTGGTTCTGGCATTTATGGAATAGTATACTGATATGGTCTTGTTTGCATGGTGAAAGCAATCATGCGCGAAAGACGGCGACAGTGAGATAGATCACCTCTATCGGGGAATTAGCATCCCCCAGATCAATGGATCCCTGAGGAACAACATCACATACAAAACTAGACACCCAGCAGGAGTAGAGTGTTAATGACACCTTAGAAGTGAGTTTGAGTTAGACCAGTATACAAACTACAGCAATGGCCAGAACTAGTACTTGAGGCCAGCATCACCAGCGAAGTCATTGGTGGGAGAGTCAGGACTTCCACTGTAAGATGGTCCTGAGGCAAATCTAAGAAATGTCGACAGCTTTAAAGCAAAGACAGTGCACGTACCATATGACATACAACCTAATGAGAAGTTGTGGGAGTTTGTCCATAGCATATATCATCAGGCAGCACGACTGCATGACACCCTGGTTGAGTAGTACCTCGCATACCTAGATGCGGTGGTTACGTAGTACTAGAAGCATGTTCCATTGGAGCTGAATTTCCTAGAGGAGTTTCGGAGTTTTACTATTATGGATTTCTTTCCAGACACGATTTTTTGTAACCAAGAGAAGAATGACATTGTCGAGCAAGGGTCGAATGATCACTTCACAAAGTTCATGGAGCACATGATAGATTACTTGCAGAGGCATGTGTACCTGGAGTGACGTAGGGCCCAGGTAGTATATTTTGGTTGATTAGAAGAAGCTGGCATAACTTTTGAGGCAAGGGCAGTCTTTGGGAACTACTGTACATTGATATGAACTACTTATGTACTAGAATCTTTTGAAATGACAAATACACCCTTATGATTATATGAAATCTTCCTCTTCCATATCTTAATATAATGAAACCTAAAGATGGTGAGAACAAAATGTAGACCAAGAGGTGGAGGTGTAGGGCAGGATCAGGAAGCTAGACTTGATCCAATGCATCAAAGATTAGGCATAATGATAGTCCAGTAGAAACATAATGTAGATAAAGCAATGCACAATAACCTAGTGAGAAGGAAGTATGCCATGAAAAGTTCAATGGAAAGTACTATCCCCAATCAGTGAGATTGGCCAAACAAGCTGAATTTCTGATGATACAGTAAGGTTTGAAGGAGAAGCTGATCTCTACATATTTCAAAGAGTTTAACAAGGCAGTTGAAGAGTGTCAAATCACAAAGCACAATCTGTTGGATCTTTACACCTACAGAATTCCAGCAATAAGAACACATCTAGTGGTGGAAGCTCTTTGTAGAAGCGCAAATATCGGGGTGGTTCTTCTAGTGGCAGCATTAAGAAGCCATACCAACCTAACGGCTATGGTAACCAGAGACCCCATGGGAATAGTATTGACCAAAAGAGGCAAGGAATTGTTACCGAGGTACATAGTTTCAGGGATCCGTTGGATATCATAGGAGATTCCTATGGAACTCCTATCAAATGATTTCAATACTATTATACCTCATACGAGGCGATAAAATATCATAGTAACGCAGCAGGAGCCATATGAGCAAATGAAACAATGGAGTGGGTCACAAATCAACGTACAACTTGTGACGACAATAAAAGAGGCTGACAGTCGCACCTATATTGATCATCCTACATCACAATATGACATATGTTGTCTATCATGATTCAACCTATGAGGTCAACAGTGACACAATATATGTGGTGTGCAGTATGACTTATGTGACAATAATGATACACTGTATGGTGTGCGGCAAAGAGGCAGCCCCATCAGAGCATGTTTGATGCTACTAAATTTTAAATAAACACCGTAAGTGTAAGGGCCGTAGAAATAGTATAATAGCAAATCAAGGTTGTCACATAGAGATTCAAGTGATCTAAAGATTTGGCATTAAATTTCCCACTTTCATTTAAGTTGAGCAATCAAAGAAAGAATTTGAAAATCAATTTAAACAAATGCAAAAGTAATAACTAATGTTTTTGAGATTTTAATGGTGGAAAACAACCTAGAGTGGCCAATCCCTTCTTCAAGTCTTAGAGAATGTATTTACCAAACTAAATGCACTTAATATTAATTTGTTAGTCTAGAGTTTAAATGGATATAAGTATCTTCCAATTACTTATACCCCTCTTTCAAGTTACAATTGTTATTCCTAACTAATTTACTCAAGAGGCAATAAATGTCCAATTTCACTATAATATGATTATATGGGTCCAATAGGTATATTCCTATCCTATTGGCAAATTAGAAAAAATTCTAATCCTACATTACTTAATCCTATAGTCCAATTAAGAAGATCCCTCTTCCAAGGCTAATCTAAATTCCCCAATTTCCTACTTAATGGTGATCAAGCACAAAATAGATAAAATAATACAAGATTAAGTAAACAAAATAATATTAAAGCATAAATTAATTGGTTCATACATGCTCAAATCCCCAAATTAGTTCATAGCTACTCTAGGTGTAAGCAAATTAGCCACACATGGCTTTAAGCTGAGTTATCACAGCAGAAACAGAATGTAGTTCATAATCCATAAAAATTGAGAATAGAGTCAGTGAGGAAAACAAAGCTACAATTGGAATAAGCAAGAATCCTATGGTTCAGCTCAACAATAGTGTCAATGAAGTTGAAGAAGAAAGAACCATTCTCTTTTCTAATCGTGTTATGTTCTCAAGATGAAAATGATGGAAATGAAAAGCATAGTACAAAGAAGGTCCGTTCATGGATCTTCCTCTCCCTCTAGTCGCTCTTTCTCACTGATTCAGTTCTGGTTTAGATTAAGGAATAACAACGTGAATAGTAGCACCTCCTCCTGCTCTACGTTCGATCTCCAGCTCATACTTTTCTGGTTCAGTTTCGATCACTCTCAGACTCTGAGCTCTATCATTTCTTTGTTAAAAAAACCAGTAGCTCCTCTCCTCCAAATGCCGCCGCTCCTCTTTATTTTTTTCATCCAGAAAAATACCGCCACTCCTCTCTCATTGTTGGTCCTTCTTCCTGTCCAGACTCTCCTGTTTGAGCTAAAGGAAGGTGATAGTCATTCTCCATTACCAACCACCAAAATGCAAGCTCTCTTGTTCTAGAAGCCACCAAATTTACCTCATAGCGGTTCTATCACACCTTACAGGAGATAATAAACAGTGGTTCATCTCAAAACAGCGGCTCTCTCCCTTCTCACCACCTGAAGGAGACACCTTCCAGCTCTCTCCCTTGCATTTGCTCTCTGCTCTAAGAAGACTTTCGCCCGCTTTTCTGGTTCAGCTCAAGATGAAGCTCCCCCACGTAGCCGCCTCCATTCTCGTCTCTCGTCCAAATAATCTCCAATCTGTTTCAGCCTCTCCACCAAACCCAAGTCCCTTGGTCAAGACGTGCATTTTGACCAAGGGACTAAAATGAAAACATTTGAAACTTTAAGGACGGACTAAATTGAAATTGTATGAAATGTTTTGAGGTTCAATCAGAATTTCCTAAAAAAATGGGTTCTTTTCTTTGAGTTTTCCCAAACCTTTTTCTTTTCTTTCTTTCTTTTTCAAAATAGTGAATCATTATTATTATTATCATCCTAAACTAAATTATTTCTATTTCAGATTAAAACTATAATATTTAAAATAAAATCCTCAACTGATTCACCAAATTAATTTGCTCTTATAATCTGGTAAAATTTTATAGAAATCTCTTAAAATTTGCTTAGATAACTCTCCAAATATCTCCAAAATATCCTTCTAAATATACAAAATATGGAGAGTTATCACACCCCCACACTTGCATCAAAAATCTTGTCCTAAAGATTTCAAGTTTAAAACAACCTAAAGAGCTCATGGAAGCAACATTTTAGCCAATATTACAAAATTGAATTGATTCAAATTTTCAAGAATAAAGCTTTATTAGAACTCTTTCCCACCTTCTAAAAATGCAAGTAGCAAGGAAATTAATTTAACAAAGATAAATCACAATAGAATGTCCCTCATATGGTAAGTGTTTATACTCATCTCTCAAGATAATAAATGGCATGTGTTTCACTCAATTCCACCTATTGCAACCTATCTACCATATGCTTGTTTATCATCTCAATCTCCACTACATTATCCCATTGCAAACTCAAATCAAAAGGACTTTTCTAAGGGTTGCAATGAATAGGGTAAGATAATGAAATGAAGCGGTAACATGATATGGATGAATACTTTAATTAGTGTTAAGCAATTCAATGAAATCTATGAAAAATTAAGCACTATTCACTTAAAGAAAACAAACTCACTTCCACTATACACAACATTTATTCATTAATCTTTAACAATCTTTTTTTTCTTCCTTCCTCTTTTCTTTTCATTCTATATTTTTTTTCTTTTCTATTTCTTTTTTTTGTGTGTATATATATATATATTCATACACACCTTTGTTTCTATTTTTCTTATCTTTCTTTCTTTTTTTTTAAAGTATCCACACCAACTCATCATATAACAGACTTCCTAATCCCTTCAGTTTTGTTCTAAAATTGTTTTACTTAGCACTTACCAAAGTAGAAAATGGATGGAAAGGGAAATATATAAAAAAAATTGTTTTTCTTAAACAAATGGCTATTTATTCCATGCAATTTTCTCTTTTAAAAAAAACAAGTTGAGGCTCAAATGGGGTAAAGCAAAGGATTTTCATGTGACAAGAATGGCCATTTGGGCTAACTAACTATAAAATGAATGTCTAAATCATTTTTGTGCATGCAAAAGGTTTTTTCAAGTTTCAAAAAAGATTCAAAACAAGTTCTAAAGATGAAATCACAATAAGTGTACTCCCTCTTGAAAGAAATGAATATTTAGGCTCAAATTTCTCACCGGCATTTGAAATCCTAAACTCATTTATTTAAGCCAAATTATTTGCCTATTTACTAACATTCCAAGAAGATAAAACCTAATTCTAATAAAACTCAATCCTTTTCAAATTCAAATCAACCCAACTTTGCTAATGTTCATAAATGAAGTCCAAGCTTCCATGAAAAAAAAATTGTGTAAAATTTGTCAAAATTGTTCCATTTATGTGCAAAACCAAAGAAATTTGTCAAAATTGAGGAAAAGTCATACAAAATCAATGGTACCTCTCATCCCCATACTTAAATGTCACATTGTCCTCAATGTGAACAAGTAACACTAAGTAATACAAGTGAAGAAATAACTACATCTAAGTGTATGGATGGCAAAAGTTCCAAAGTTTTGAAATGTTCACCAATTAAGCAAAATTGAAAAATGCCACCACTCAACTCAATAGTCAACAACTAATATCAATAACATGGAAAGCTAGACTATAACCAGCACTCATATCCCAGAACATGTTATCAACAATTAATTCAAAAACATAGAAAAGTAGAAGAATACTCCCCTTTCAATCCTTGTCTTGTGCTTCGAATGCTCAAACTTGTGGCTACCAATGTGGAATACATCATTAGGGGCTATAAAAGTCCTACAAAATCAACAAACATCAAAACAAACCTTAGGTTACCTCTAAAGAAGCACTTGGTTTATAGTCTTCAGCCAGACTATGTCAGAAACTCAAGGAGGTTATACCAAGTGATGAACCCTTGTCGGTCTACCTCACCACCTTGATAGTGCTTTAGTCTTTGCCCATTCACTTTAAGGCAATTTCCTGTGCTCTTATTTTTAACTTCAATTGCACCCTTTGATGACACAGAAACCACTCTAAATGGACTAGACCATCTAGATCGAAGCTTTCAAGGAAATAACTTGAGCTTTGAATTGAAGACAAGAACCAATTGCCTAGGCTTAAAATTGCACTTCAAAATATGCTTGTCATGCCATTTTTTACCCTTTCTTTATATAATCTTGCACTCTCATATGCCTGAAATTGCAATTCTTCTAACTCATTTAGCTGTAATAAGCTTTTAGCTCTAGCTTCTTTGTGATCCATATTCAACTTCTTGATTTCCCAGCATGCTTTGTACTCCAACTTAAGTGGAAAATGACATGCTTTGCCAAAAACTAACCTATAAGGTGACATGCCAATTGAAGTACGAAAAACTATTTTGTAAGCCCACAAAGCATCATCAAGTTTATTAGACCAATCTTTTCTTGTAGGGCCTATAGTTTTCTTAAGGATCCTCTTAATCTCCCTGTTAGCCAACTCACATAAACCATTAGTTTGAGTATGATATGCAAGTGACATCCGGTGGTGCACTCCATATTTTTCCAAGAGAGCCTTGAAATTTTTATTGTTGAAATGATTTCCCTTATTATTAATGATCGCTCTAGGAGTGGAAAATCTTGTAAAGATATACTTCTTCAAGAAGCGAATTACTGTATTGGCGTCATTAGCCTAGCAAGCAATAGCTTCAACCCATTTGATCATATACTCCACCGCAATAATAATATATTGGTTTCCTCTTGAAGATGGAAAATGACCCATGAAATCTATCCCCCATACATCAAATAACTCCATCTCTAATATCCCAGATTGAGGCATCTCATGTGTCTTAGAAATGTTACCTGTTCTTTGACATCTACCATACTTGGAAATAAAATGGTGAGCATCCTTAAACAAAGAAGGCCAATAAAAACTAGAATCAAGCACTTTAGATGCAGTTCTTTGCCTCCCATATTGTCCCCCATATGCAGGTGCATGACATTCAATTAAAATTGCCTCTTGTTCAACCTCAGACACACATTTTCTAATAATCAAATTAGCACATCTCTTAAAAAGGAATGGTTCTTCTCAGATATAGTAAGCAATATCAAGCAAAAATTTCTTTCTTTGATAGAAAGTTAAATCAGGAGGTAACACATCACACACAAGATAATTCACAATATCAGCATACAAAGGCAAATCATAACTACTAATAGCAAACAACTGTTCATCAGGGAAATATTCATTGACCAACAAGTCATTCACAAAATCAGAAGAGTTTAGAATCCTAGATAAATGATCAGCAACTTGATTTTTAGTTCCTTTCCTATCAACTATGTGCACATCAAATTTTTGTAACAATAAAACCCATCTAATCAATCTACGTTTGGACTCTTTCTTCCCTAACAGATATTTGATAACAGCATGATCAGTGTGAACTAAAATCTTGGCACCCATTAAGTAGACTCTAAACTTTTCAAAAGCAAACACTATAGCAAGCATTTCTTTTTCAGTAGTAGATTAATTTACCTGAGTTGCAACTAGTGTCTTGCTTGCATAATAGATGGGATGGAAGATCTTAGCATGCCTCTACCACAACATAGCTCCAACAGCATAGTTACTTGCATCACACATCACTTCAAAAGGTAGTGACTAATCAAGAGCCATAATAATAGGAGCTGAAATCAATTGACTCTTCAATTCTTCAAAAGCCTTCATGCACTCCTCATTAAAGTGGAAAGGAGTATCTTTCTCAAGTAATTATGAAAGAGGCTTTGAAATCTTGGAAAAATCTTTAATGAATTGACGATAGAATCCAGTATGCCCTAAGAAACTTCTCACAGCTTTGACATTAAAAGCAGGAGGAAGTTGCTCAATCACAGAAGTCTTTTCTCTATCAATTTCTAAGCCCTTTTTAGAAACCTTATGCCCAAGAACTATACCTTCAGTCACCATGAAATGACACTTTTCCCAATTAAGAACCAAATTCGTCTCTTCACATCTCCTTAACACCTTATCCAGATGTATCAAACATTCTTCAAATGATTCACCAAAGACCGAGAAGTTGTCCATGAATACTTCCATTATCTCTTCTATCATATCAAAGAATATGCTCATCGTATATCTTTGGAAAGTAGCAGGGGCGTTACACAAACCAACTGGCATTCTTCTGAAGGCAAAGGTACCATAGGACATGTGAATGTTGTCTTTTCTTAATCTTCAGAAGCAACAACAATTTGCTTATAGCCTGAGTACCCATCTAAGAAACAAAAGAATTCCTTGCCAGCTAATCGGTATAACATCTTGTTGATGAAAGGAAGTGGGAAATGATCAGTCCTTGTTGCTTAATTCAACTTTATGTAATCCATACACACTCTCCAACTTGTAACTGTACAAGTGGGGATGAGCTCATCATGCTCATTAGCAATAATTGTCATGCCTCCTTTCTTAGGAATACTCTACACTGGACTAACCCACGAGCTATGATGCGATCCAGAATCAACAAGTTGTCTCTTCATATTCAAGTGTTGACTCTTCAACTTCAAACTATCATTTTCAAATTCCAGCCGGTCGAGTCACAAGAGCACAAGCTAAAATATTTAAGGAAGCATTGATTGGGCTTATTCAAGAGGCTAATGCAAATCAGATGGCAATTGGATCAACAATTGTGGATAAAGATGTTGAAAACGTCATTAATTTCTTAGGGGCTGCAGATGGAGATACTAATCAAGTTTTGGGCTTGGAGACTTCAAAACAAAGAGCTTGGACCTAGTACTATACATGGGAGGACTCATTTGGGCCTAAATAAGCACATTTTGGGCCTTGAATGCTGATTATATTTTGTGACTTTTATTTATGCGAAAATTATTCGATATTGGGCCTATTTGACTTTTGGGTTTCCTAATTAATTAATTAATTATATTAGGTTAGTTTCTATTTTCTAGAATGCATTTAATGTAATTAGGGTTTCTGAATATTTCTCTTTAAATACCTTGTAAACCTTCATTTGGAGGCAGATTAAAGACTTTGAGACTTGATTATTGAATGAAAGGTTGCACTTTTCTGCACCTCGTTTCATGGGAGTGGATTCTCTCTAGGGTTCTTCTTAGAACTAACAGACTTATCAAAGCTTGATCAACCTTGTGGCGTCTTCCAACACTTCGGGTCCTTGTTCTTTCGTGCTCAAGGGTTCAAGTGGATCGTCGATCTGCGTTTAGCGTTCTTGGGGTGCGTATATTCGGATTGGTTGTGGGTTCGTGGGGTCTTCCCTTGTGGGTTCGCACCAAGCTATCTGAAATAGGGTAAATGATTCCAGCATCCAACCACTTAATCACTTCTTTCTTGACTACTTCCTTTATCATAGGATTCAATCTTTGCTGATTATGAATAGACTTCTTGTGTTCATCTTCTAAGAGTATCTTATGCATCACAATTGAGGGACTTATACCTTTGATGTCGGTAATTATCCATCCCAAAGCCCTTTTGTGATCCCGAAGAACTTTCAACAACCTTTCTCTTTGATCTTCAGATAAAGAAGAAGATATGATAATATGAAGTGTCTCAGATTCACCCAAATAAGCATATTGATGATGTGATGGTAAGGGCTTAAGCTCCAGAATTGGTGATTCTTCAATAGAAGGCTTCAAAGAAGTTTGCCTTGATTCCATCTCTAACAACTCAAATTGCTTTGATTGATTACTATAAGGAGAAGAAGTCTCAAGTAACCTCTTGCATTCTACTAAATTCCCTTCTTCAACATCATGAATCCTAAGTAACACAGCTTCCAAAGGGTCTTTTATAACATAAGATTCTAAAGTCTCTAAAATCACATCATCTAGTATATCAACCCTAAAGCAATCAGTTGTGTACCTAGGATACTTTAGTGCCTTGTTCATGTTGAAAATAACTTCTTCATCATTCACTCTCAACTTGATTTCTCCTTTTTCAACACCAATCAAAGTTCGAGCTGTAGCAAGAAAAGGTCTTCATACAATGAGTAGGAGAGTGCTATCTTCATCACAATCTAACATAATGAAGTCAGCTGGAAAAATAAACTTATCAACTTTAACAAAACATCTTCAATAAGCTAACTGAAGTGTCACAGAGAGCTTCACCAAGTTGCAATTTCCTAAACATAGATAATGGCATCAAGTTGACACTTGAGCCTAGATCACATAAAGCTCCACCTTGAAACTTTTCTCCAATTATGCAAGGTATAGAAAAACGACTAAGATCTTTCTGTTTAAGACGTATAAAATAATAGCACTACATTCTTCAGTGAGGGGTACTATTTCATAATCACCAAATTTTCTTTTCTTACTTAACAATCTCCTTAAGAAACTTCACATATTGAGGTATTTTCTCTAAAGCTTCAAGTATAAGGAGATTGATGTGTAGTTGCTTGAAAATCCCCAAGAACTTCTTATATTGCTCATCTAAAGCTTTCTTTTGGAATCTTTGAGGAAATGGCAAAGGTGGTACCCATTTGAGATTCTCATTGGTAGACTTCTTCTTCACTTCACCCTTCTTAGACTCACTATCAACTTTTGTCTTTTGATTAAGCTCTTCATCATTCTTTATAATGAGCATATGAGTCTCTTGGCCATTAGAAGCTAAAGGTTTCTTCACTGCTTATGAAATCACAGGTAACTCTTTACCACTTCTCAAAATGAGAGCTTTACATTCGTCTTTTCTATTACTACGAGGATTAGTCACAGTATTACTTGGAAATTCTCTTTGCCGTAATGCATTCACAATAGTTGCAAGTTGCCCCACTTGAACCTCAAGATTCTTGATGGATAAACTCAATGTTACATTAGTAGCAGCTTGATCTTGAGTACTCTTTAGTTGAAAACTCATGAGCTGGGACATCTTTGCTTCAAGATCTGTTTTGGGCTCTTGAATAGGCTTAATCTCCTTTTCCAAGTGATAGAAACCAGAAGGTACCATTGGCTTTGTATTAGAAGTATATGCTTCATTAAGAGTTGCACCATGTTTCCAAGAGAGATTAGGATTTTTACGCCACCTAGAATTATAGGTATTGGAATATGGATTAATCTAATTGTTGCCATAGTAGTTTCCTGTATAATTGACTGATTCTATCTATTAAGACATAAGGCATTGTCCCAAAGCATGTCCATCTCCACAATAATCACAAGGAGCATGAATAGCATTAACCCCCATGTGTCCACCTTAGGATAGGCGTACTTGAGCTTTTAGGTGATCAAACCTCTTGTTGAGAGCATTTAACATTCCCACCAATTTGATGAAGTGTTATTGTTAACTCTCTCAGTTGACTTCACTTATCTTCTTTCATTGTTGTTCTGAATAAAATTAGCAGATAAGTCACCTAAGCATCCCCAAACATAATTCACCGGTTGCTTTGTAATTCCTCCATTAGTGACAGCATTTAATTCTGATCTAGATTCAGGAGTCAACCGGGTACAAAATATTTGAAGTAAGACCCACTTCTCTAAATTATGGCCTGGACTCTACCTAACAAGAAACTTGTATCTCTCCCAATCTTCATATAAGTATTCCCTAAACTGTTGCCAAAAATTAGTAAGAGCAGCTCTTGCATCCACCATCTTGTTATGTGGAAAGAATCGAGATCTGAACTTGTCTTCCAACACAGCCCAAGAAGTGACACTACCCTCTTCTAAATTGTTGAACCACTCTTTAGCTTTTCCTTGTAGAGAATAAGGAAAAAGCCTAAGGCAGATCACATCATTAGGAACTCCATTTTGATTGAATGAGTCACAAACATCCAGAAATTGAATCAAGTGCCGATTTGGGTCTTCTAAATCATTTTTGGTATATTGACCATGTAACTCAAGCATCTTCAGCATAGTCTGCTTGATCTCAAAATTATTAGCTTAGAATTCAGGCACTTTGATTCCTGATTGATACCCACGAGATTGTCTTCCCAAGAAATCATTGACACCCAAACGGTCATTTTCATCTTTAGCCATTACTGTAGTATCAGTTTTTACACCCATCTTTGCTTGAGTATGAGGTTTTGTAGCTTCCAAAAGTTCTTGGAAGCTCCTTGTTTTTTATGCTATCTTTACAGCTTTGAATCTGCGGGGTATATAAGAAAGTACATGGAAAGCTAAACAGATCTCAAGAGTATCACACTATCACAAAGAACTAACAAAAATAAAATAAAATTGCTCAAGCTAAAATTACTAAAGGAATTCTAATTCTATAACCAATTGCCTTGAATCCCCGGCAACGGCGCCAAAAACTTGATGCTACTAAATTTTAAATAAGCACCGTAAGTGTAAGGGCCGTGAAAATAGTATAATAGCAAATCAAGGTTATCCCATAGAGATTCAAGTGATCTAAAGATTTGGCATTAAATTTCCCACTTTCATTTAAGTTGAGCAATCAAAGAAAGAATTTGAAAATCAATTTAAACAAATGCAAAAGTAATAACTAATGTTTTTGAGATTTTAATGGAGGAAAACAACCTAGAGTGGCTAATCCCTTCTTCAAGTCTTAGAGAATGTATTTACCAAACTAAATGCACTTAATATTAATTTGTTAATCTAGAGTTTAAATGGATATAAGTATCTTCCAATTACTTATACCCCTCTCTCAAGTTACAATTGTTATTCCTAACTAATTTACTCAAGAGGCAATAAATGTCCAATTTCACTATAATATGATTATATGGGTCCAATAGGTATATTCCTATCCTATTGGCAAATTAGAATAAATTCTAATCCCACATTACTTAATCCTATAGTCCAATTAAGATCCCTCTTCCAAGGCTAATCTAAATTCCTCAATTTACTACTTAGTGGTGATCAAGCACAAAATAGGTAAAATAATACAAGATTAAGTAAACAAAATAATATTAAAGCATAAATTAATTGGTTCATACATGCTCAAATCCCCAAATTATAGTTCATATCTACTCTAGGTGTAAGCAAATTAGCCACATATGGCTTTAAGTAGAGTTATCACAGCAGCAACATAATATAGTTCATAATCCATAAAAAATGAGTACAGAGTCAGTGAGGAAAACAAATCTCCAACTGGAATAAGCAAGAATCATATGGTTCATCTCAACAATAGTGTCAATGAAGTTGAAGAAGAAAGAACCATTCTCTTTTCCAATCGTGTTATGCTCTTAAGATGAAAATTATGGAAATGAATAGCATAGTACAAAGAAGGTCCGTTCACAGCATCTTCCTCTCCCTCTAGTCGCTCTTTCTCACTGATTCAATTATGGTTCAGATTGAGGAATAACAGCATGAACAGTAGTACCTCCTCCTAGTCTACCTTCGATCTCCAGCTCATACTTTTCTGGTTCAGTTTCGATCACTCTCAGACTCTCAGCTCTATCATTTCTTTGTTAAAAAAACCAGTAGCTCCTCTCCTCCAAATGCCGCTGCTCGACTCTGTTTTTTTCGTCCAGAAAAATGCTGCCACTCCTCTCTCATTGCTGCTCCTTCTTCCTGTCCAGACTCTCCTGTTTGAGCTCAAGGAAGGTGATAGTCATTCTTCATTGCTAACCACCAAAATGCCAGCTCTCTTGTTCTAGAAGCCACCAAATTTACCTCAAAGCGGTTCTATCACACCTTGCAGGAGATAATAAACAGTGGTTCATCTCAAAACAATGGATCTCTCCCTTCTCACCACCTGTAGGAGACGCCTTCTAGCTCTCTCCCTTTGCACTTGCTCTTTGCTCTCAAAAGACGGTCTCCCGCTTTTCTTGTTTAGCTGAAGATGAAGCTCCCCCATATAGTCGCCTCCCCTCTCGTCTCTCATCCAAATAATCTCTAGTCCATTTTAGCCTCTCCGCCAAACCTAAGTCCCTTGGTCAAGACGTGTGTTTTGACCAAGGGACTAAAATGAAAACATTTGAAAGTTTAAGGATGGACTAAATTGAAATTTTATGAAATGTTTTGAGGTTCAATCAGAATTTCCTAAAAATATGGGTTCTTTTCTTTGATTTTTCCCAAACCTTTTCTTTTCTTTCTTTCTTTTTTTTTCAAAACACTGAATCATTATTATTATTATCATCCTAAACTAATTATTTCTATTTCAGATTAAAACTATAATATTTAAAATAAAATACTCAAATGATTCACCAAATTAATTTGCTCCTATAATCTCATAAAATTTTATAGAAATCTCTCAAAATTTGCTTAGATAACTCTCTTAATATCTCCAAAATATCCTTTAAAATATACAAAATTTGGAGAGTTATCACACCCCCACACTTGCATCAAATCTTGTCCTCATTATTTCAAAAGTTTAAAACAACCAAAAGAGCTCATGGAAGCAAGATTTTAGCCAATATTACAAAATTGAATTTACTGAAATTTTCAAGAATAAAGCTTTATTATAACTCTTTTTCACCTTCTAAAAATGCAAGTAGCAAGGCAATTAATTTAACAAAGATAAATCACAATAGAATGTCCCTCATAAGGTAAGTGTTTACACTCATCTCTCAAGATAATAAATGGCATGTGTTTCACTCAATTCCACCTATTGCAACCTATCTACCAGTGGCTTGTTTATCATCTCAATCTCCACTACATTATCCCATTGCAAACTCAAATCAAAAGGACTTTTCCAAGGGTTGTAATGAATAGGGTAAGATAATGAAATGAAGCGGTAAAATGATATGGAGGAATACTTTAATTAGTGCTAAGCAATTTAATGAAATCCATGATAAATTAAGCACTATTCACTTAAAGAAAACAAACTCACTTCCACTATACACAACATTTACTCATTAATCTTCAAGAATCTTTTCTTTTCTTCCTTCCGCTTTTTTTATTCTATATTATTTTTTTTCTTTTCTATTTCTTTTCTTTTGTGTATATATATATATTTTCATACACACCTTTCTTTCTTTTTTTATTATCTTTCTTTTTTTTTTTTAAAGTATCCACACCAACTCATCATATAACATAGACTTCTTAATCCCCTTCATTTTTGTTCTAAAATTGTTTTACTTAGCACTTATCAAAGTAGAAAATGGATGGAAAGGGAAATATATAAAAAAAAATTGTATTTCTTAAAGAAATGGCTATTTACTCGATGCAATTTTCTCTTTTTTTAAAAAAAAAAAGTTGAGGCTCCAATGGGGTAAAGCAAAGGATTTTCATATGACAAGAATGGTCATTTGGCCTAACTAGCTATGAAATGAATGCCTAAATCATTTTTGTGCATGCAAAAGGTTTTTTAAGTTTCAAAAGAGATTCAAGACAAGTTCTAGAGATGAAATCACAATAAATGTACTCCCTCTTGAAAGAAATGAATATTTAGGCTCAAATTTCTCACTGGCATTTGACATCCTAAAGTCATTTATTTAAGCCAAATTATTTGCCTATTTACTAACATTCCAGGAAGATAAAACCAAATTCTAATAAATCTCAATCCTTTTCAAATTCAAATCAACCGAACTTTGCTAATGTTCATAAATAAAGTCCAAGCTTCCATGAAAAACAAAATTTTTGTTTAAAATTTGTCAAAATTTTTCCATTTATGTGCAAAACCAAAGAAATTTGTCAAAATTGAGAAAAAATCATACAAAATCAATGGTACCTCTCACCCTTATACTTAAATGTCACATTGTCCTCAATGTGAACAAGTAACACTAAGTAATGCAAGTGAAGAAATAACCATATCCAAGTGTAGGGATAGCAAAAGTTTCAAAGATTTCAAATGTTCACCAATTAAGCACAATTCACAAATGCCAGTGGGCCACTGCGCGAAGAAATTAAGTAAAGTGAGTAAATAAAGTCAAAATTTAATGAAAAAGATAAGACATATTAACAAAAGCAAGATTATGTACAGTAGTTGTGATTGTGGTTCACATCTTCCTCTGCTTTTACGTCCAGTAACGGCTTAAACGCTTTCAATGAATTAAGGATTTGCTTCCCATATAGTTTTCTTATAAATTGGAAAACAAGGTCTTTTAAAGTCAGATTTCTAAGACGGTAGCGCCCTTTTTCTTTATTGAATATGTGTAATAAATCAAGAAGAACATGATGAACATCACCACTAGGATACGTCTCTGAGTTTGAATGATATCATCCAGTGACTCCTTACTTAGTCCATCCTTTATGAATTTAATTTATCTTCTCGATTTATAGAAACCATACCTTTACTTCTACAGCGCTGATTACAATTCCACCTTGCACATTTAAGACAGACCTGCATTCTTTTAGCTCTTCTCTTTTTTGAGTAAGAACTTCCTCCCATTCCTAGCATAGGTTTAATAAATGAATCCTGAATCTCACCTACAAAGCATACCTTAGCTTCAATTATCCAGTGTACATCCTCAGGAAGGCCTAAATGCTTGAATGTCTTCATTCTTTCAAGTCGACAGCTATAGATCTTCTTGAGAACATCTTTGGGAAGAGTAAGGAACCTGTTCTTAAGCTTTACAAGAATTTCCTCCATGATGAGACTAAAATTTAAAGATGCAATATTTTGTGCTTCAGTGAGTAAGAAAGAAAAATGAAAGAGTAAGGAAAAGAAGTTTTGGGTTGCCTCCCAAATAGCCGCCCTTCTTTAACATCTTTAGCTAGACAAAAGACAATTTTTTTATTTTTTTAAAAAATTTAGGACTTACCTGTTGGTTCCTCAAAAGTGATGACAATTTTCAAAGTGTTGAGTACACCGTCATTATACTCTTTTATCCTTTGCTCGTTCACTTTGAATTTTTGATCACCATCTTGAATCTCCACAGTTCCATATGGCCATACTTGAATCACAGTAAAAGATCCTAACCACCTTGATCTCAGCTTTCCTGGAAAGGAACAAACCTTAAAAATGTTGAAAGATACTTGATCATCTTGAGCTCGCAAGGTTAACTTTCCCTGTTGCACATCTATTAAAGTTCTCCCAGTTGCTAGGAATGGCCTCCCAAGAATGATAGAAATTTCTTGGTCTTCCTCCATGTCAAGTATGATAAAATCAGCTGGGAATATAAGTTTGTCCACCTTCACCATAACATCTTCTAAGACACCTCTTGGATGTTTAATTGATCGATCAGCAGGAAGTAGTAAAAATGTGGTAGGCTTCACCTCTCCGAGACCGAGCTTTCTATAAACAGATAGAGGCATGAGATTGACACTTGCTCCTAGGTCACAAAGTGGTCTTTCAAAGTTACATTAACCTATGGTGCAAGGTATGCAAAAGCTTCCTGGATCGTTCAGCTTTGGTGGTAACTTCTTTTGCAAAATAGCATTGCACTCCTCATTAAGTGCAACTGTCTCAAATTCCTCCAACTTACACTTATTTGAGAGAATATCCTTCATGAATTTTGCATAACTGGGCATTTAGGCAAGAGTGTCTGCAAAAGGGATGTTAATATGTAGCTTTTTGAAAACCTCTAGAAACTTTTTAAACTGCTTATCTAGCTTTACCTTCATAAGTCTCTGAGGGTATGAAACTGGTGGTACATATAGAAAAGGGTTATCTGGAAAGCTAATTCTTCCTGGTATCACATCATCCTCTTGAGGTTTCTGTGCTTCCTCCTTATGTTCTTCTTCACTTTCTTTCTTTTCTCTATCATTCTTTTGTTGAATTACAGGATCTTTCAATTATTTCCTACTTCTTAATGAAATTTCCTTCACATGCTCTCTTGGGTTTTTTTCCGTGTCACTTGGAAGAGTACTTGGTTGTCTGGAATTCACCATATTTGCAATTTGGCCTATTTGGATCTCCAAGTTCTTTATTGAGGCTTCATGGCTTCTAAGTGTTGTGTCAGTCTTCGCCATGAATTGAGATGTATTCATGGTTAGTTGAGCTAGTGCTTCTTCTATATTCATTTTCTGCTGTGGTGGATTTGGTGGTTGAACAACTTGTTGCTGGTAATTCCCTTCTGAATTGAACACATTTTGATTATTCATCTAGCCAAAGTTTGGATGATTCCGCCAACCTGAATTATAAGTGTTTGAGAATGGATCATTTCTTTGATTTCTGATGTAATGAGCTTGCTCCGACTGAGAAGGCATAGATGAGTGTCCCTCTTGACTTTACGTACTCATATGAGATCCTCTATATTGATCACAAGTTTCATGAGGATTACCGATTGCATTTGCTTGCCTTGTCAATGATCTCACTTGCTTAGATATAGATACAACTTGAGAAGATAAAATTGTAAGGATATCCAGCTCGTGCACTCTAAGTACTTTCTTTGAATTGTGAGGTTCAGAAGGCCATTAGTATGCATTGACCGCCATCTCCTTAACTAGATTATAGGCATCATCTAGAGTTTTTCCCATTAAAGATCCTCCAGCTGCAGCATCTACAAGAATTCTGGTGGTATGTGTCATCCCATTACAAAATGTTTGTAGCTGCCACCAATATGGTAACCCATGATGAGGACATCTCCTTAGCAACTCCTTGTATCTTTCCCAGGCTTTATAAAGGCTTTCAAGTTCATGCTGGGAAAATGAGGTAATTTTATTCCTCAATTTAGCAATTTTTCCTGACAGAAAGTATTCCACCAAAAATTTCTGTGCCAAAGCATCCCATGTAGTTATGCTTCCCACTAGTAGAGAGTGTAACCAGCTCTTAGCCTTATCCCTAAGTAAGAAAGGGAAAAGTCTAAGTCTAATAGCATCATCAGCAACACCATTATGCTTGAATGTGTCACAGATTTCTAAGAAGCTAGCTATATGTATGTTAGGATCTTCTGTTGATAAACCACCAAACTGATTTGCTTACACCATCTGGATAATTGTAGGCTTGATTTCAAAAAAAAGAAACACAAGACACCAAAAAGAAGAAAAATGTAATATGAAGACCAAATTAGTATTAAAATTACTTGGTATTGATATTAATAACAACAGTTCCCCGGTAATGGCGCCAAAAACTTTTTATGAGTGTAGGATGTTGTATTTAGAAAGTGCAAGTGTATACTGTCATAAACAAGTAATATAGAAGTAAGTAGAGTATCGTTCCCACGAGGATTGATCACTAAGTACCAAAATTAATAATCATAATACTATTTAGCCAGTCGATTAGTTGTGATTGAGATTGTAAGATAAAAATGATGAAATATGAATACAAGTGATGTGAAGACAATATGAGAAAAAGCCCTAGGGATTTGATTTCACTTTACTTCTTTCTTCATCACTCGAGTGCTTACTTAAGTAATTGCCTACATGCTTTAGTAAACTTGTTTAATCGATCAAAAACCTTTTGTTTATCATTAAATCAATTGTAACACATTTTGTTATCATCAAAACATAATATCTAACACAAATGACAGTTTGACCATTACTTGCTGTAATATTCTAGAGGATATGACTGTCTATCCATACTTGTCTCATTACCTAAGCTGGGTCCTAATTAGCCGATGGTACTTGTGCTTTTCTCACTGGGTGGTACTTGTGCTTTTCCCACACCACAGCTAGGTTTTGTAACAAACAATTCATATCACAGAACATGGCAATAAAAAAGCATATAAAAAATCACATAGTGTATGAAAGATAGAGTTACTACTTGAACACCTTTCCAATTACTCGTCTTTAGTTATTAATCTCTAGGCTGGTCCGGGCAAAGATCAAACCTTATAGGTTAGAATTCATGACAAATATATCATTACTTGGTTAAACATCTTCTAAGTTTAGTACATTAAGTTTAATGACAATAAATAAGGTCTACATTGGCTTCTAGTACATGCCCTTATCTTTTGGAATTAAACTTGACTTAATTGACTTTAAACTTTTCAAATCCATAAGTCAACCCAACTTGGCAGTTTTAACCCGCAATTTTGAAAATTCATAACTTAATGTAGAAAACTCCAAATAGGGTGATTCCAAGTCCTATGAAAATATGTTTAAGCCCTCTTTCAAAGAAAAATACCACTCAGGGCCAATTATAGCATCATAACACCAATAGTCATGACCAACATCACTACCTATAAATATATTCCAGTGCATGTGTCTTAACTTCAACAGGGCATAACTCACAATTTACAGGGCTAAATGTCATATATTACCTATCATTAGAAATCCCAGGATGTCTACTACAACCCTACAAAATATCATAGCAATTAGAAAAGTTTTGACCATTCAAAAAATAGCTCACAATCAGACTGCGACGAATCTAGTAGATTCAACAACACCCTTTTGAATTCCAAAATTTGTATTCTCTAACCAATCATCTAAGAGTCATGACCACATGCTATCCCTATAAAATTTTAGCCATAGAATCCATTTATAATGTCAAATTAATCAAAATATATCTCTAACCACATGAAACAGGGCTGGCCAAATCTGAACCATAAAACACAAATTGTGTTTTTGCAACTTTTAATCTTCAAACATGTAATTAACCATCATAAACCCTTTATTAACCATATATTCATCATGAATCAGCCATTAAATACAAATTTTAGCACCTTTTCCATAACCTTAAAGAGTTAAGAAATTCAAAAATACTCGAAAATATAGCAAGATGTTGTACTCATATTGAAGCTTACGATTACCTCTACGCATCTATTCGATTGGTTCAGAATTTTGGCAGTATGTCCTCTAAGTTAATGGCACCAAACACCTCAGATTAGAATTCTAAAATGTTAGAAATATTGCTTTCGATGAGTAGAAGAATATTAATGAAGTATTTGGAAGTTGAAAACACGATTTCAGGCTTCGAATCAATGAAGAGCACGAAGAACTTCTCTCTTATTTCTTTTTCTTTTAATTTCTATGATTTTTCCCTGTTTTTCTATACTGTTTGACATTTTTTAGGCTTTTTGGAGGTTATAAAATTACTTTAGTAAGTTGTGTCACATCTCATAAAAAGCTAAGGTGTTGAGTGCTCCTTTTTGGAAATTATTAAGTAATTGGTGATTCTATGTACTAGATATTCTTACTTTACACTGCAAGGTACTTGGTGCACCTCTTAAAATTTATCTTCATTTCCCCTTTAACATGATTGGGTGAATTCAATTGTCAAGGAAGAAGGATTTATCTGGCTTTTAGTACTGCAATCTGTAAAATACCAGTGGGTTATACTGGATTTTGCACCTCTATCAAATGTTTAATGGTAGATGTCAGCATTTGATTGGCTAATCAGGGAAAAATGTTAAAAGTTACTTTAATAAAGCTACTTTTTTATACATGGCTACTGGTTTTGTGACACATGTCCTTCTTTAGGCTGAGTGGCACCATGTGTCACCTGAATGCTCTAAGATGGCACCACCTACCCCTAATCTCCAGGAACTACCAATTATGTGCACCAATTTGCCTCAGGAAATGTCAGGTCTTTGTGCGGGTCCTACAATGCCATATGGCGCCTTCCTCCCTTATTCTTCCTTAAATTAGTGCAATTTTGGGTGCCTACTAGAAGCCTTAAAGTGTCTTGAATTATTGCCAAGTTTCATACAAAAGTATACACATATACATATATCTTGCACCAGCCCATTCAACGACAAATTCACACATACTCAAAGTAGTACAAGTCATGGAATTTTTAGTACATTACAAGAATCACCCTGATTAAGATAATAAAGGGAATTAAGGAAAGATGATGAGTAGGAAACCTTAGTGAACAAACTTTGAAAGGTTTTAAGTTATTCAAAAAAGCCCCTTCAAATGCAGGTTCGAATCCTGTATTGAAGTTGGGATTTGAAATTGTTTACCAAGAAATATTACTTAGTGGTTTAGATTCATTACATAAGATTTATCAAAATGATAATGTAATTAAGGTGTTACACCCTCTTTAAGTGCATGTTCGAATCCTGTATTAGAGTTAGGATTTAAAATTGTATATGAAGAAATATCACTTAGTGGTTCAGGTTCACTGGGTAAGATTATCAAAACGATAATGTAATTAAGGTATTACACTTGGTACTCTTATTCTTTGTATCATCTAAGGATAACACCTCAATGCACCCAAACCTTTAATCAAAAGATTTCAAATTTCTAAGGTACTTGCCAGAGGGTCACCCATCTTAGGATTACTCTCACGTGAGTACGCTTAACTACGGAGATATGATAGGATTAGGGCATTAGTGCTAGTACAAATCCATATATTACTAGGTATTGATATCTCACTTATATTTCAATCCCAATATATCATATCATCCTCCTCAGAAAATGCTAGATACTATCCTCACAGGGAAACATAAGAAGTACTAGCTTCTTGGTATAGCCCCTCTATGTATTCCTGTGATACAAGGTGGGGATCTAGGTAATACTCTATCTCAATATCAAGAGCTCTAGGGTTAGCAATTGAATCTAAATCATGTGCTACCTCATTTATTTCTAGAGTATCAATCTTACTGCCAGAGGATTCTTTTAATGTGGATTCTTCCACCGTCAGACTTATTGTCACCAGAGCTCGTACCCTTTTTCCTAGGTACGCATCATTGTTGCTCCATTTCTTTCTCTATACACAGCTCTGCTCTTCCATTGACAAGCTGGTTGATAGACGGGGGTGTTCTAATTATCTAATTTCCTCTACTATTCGTAACTCCCAGTCACAGTAACATTAACAGAGGATTACTATTCTATTTATATATACAGAAAATGAGCAAAGAATCACCCTAATTAAGATAATAAAGGGAATTAAGGAAAGATGAGTCACAATGAGCAGGGAACTATAGTGAACAATCTTTAAAAAAGTTTCAAGTTTATTCAAAAAACCCCCCTTCAAGTGAAGATTTGAATCTTATATTGGAGTTGGGATTTGAAATTGTTTACCAAGAAATATCACTTAGTAGTTCAGATTCACTGCATAAGATTTATCAGAACGATAATGGCAAGTCTTACCGAAAAACGCTAAGTATTGAAACAAGGAGTAAATCGATTTATGCCTTACATAAATCGATTTACTTATAACTACAACATCTTCTATACTGTGAGGAAAATCAATTTATGAGGCATTATAAATCCATTTACTAAAATTGGCTGAGAGCAGCCAAGTTTTCAAATGTGAAGTAAATCGATTTATAAGCCATTGTAAATTGATTTAGAAAAGTTGGCCAAGAGTAGTCAAGTTTTCAAATGTGAAGTAAATCGATTTATAAGCCATTGTAAAACGATTTACAAAAGTTGGCCAAGAGTAGTCAGGTTTTCAAATGTGAAGTAAATTGATTTATGAGACATTGTAAATCAATTTACCAAATTTGGTTGAGAGTAATTATGTTTTACAAATTCAAAGTAAACCAATTTACCATACTATTCAAATCGATTTACCATTTATAACACAAGGTTAATCGATTTATGGATAGATAAATCGATTTATATAAGCTGGCCAAGATAAGACAAACTTTGAATAAGTGGTAAATCAATTTACGATCTAGGCAAATCGATTTTATGTCATTGTGACAACAATGATAAATCAATTTACCAAGAACAAAATCAATTAACACTTGTCTCTATTTTATGTCTGTTATGAGGATTTTCGCAAATAATGATTCATATTATTTTTCATTCTAAACCTTATCTAGATTGACTTCACTTTACTAACAACGACTATGAAACAAAATTCAGGGATCATATCAAGGTAATGAATAGAGAAAATCAAAAGGCAAAAATCTCGCTAACAAAAAGAGAAAAATACACGATTGTGATCAAAGCTTCTAACGAATCTCTAACGGATATGTTTTTGCCATCATGCATAGTTCCAAGGGTTACCAATTCTATTACTAAAAAAGAGGAAGTGATCAACATGAAGAGGGAGACACTTGAATGAAGAAAAAATTCTTCTTAAGCTTTACTCTGCATCATCTAGAACAAGTATTAAATTAGTGTTTGTACTTCAGTGTTTATGTATTTACTCTATAAAAGAGAGATGTTGATTCAAATTCATGTACTCTAGTTTAGAGTCACTCAAGAGATGTGGGATCTTGAGTGGGTAGTCTTCATTACAATGTGTAGGGGGAGTGAGTGTCCGAGGAGGAACTTTGTTCACTATTGTAAAGGTGCCAAGAACCTCACTAGTACAAAATAGCATTTTTAGACTGCATTATTTAGACTGGTTATTGCGGATAAGGTCTAAAAGAAACACGCGGTGGCAATTCCGTAATTAAAAGCACTTTTTTAGACCGATTGTCTAAAAAACCGGTCTAAAAAAATCTTATTTAGACCGCTTATACAAACAACCGGTCTCAAAAACACATTAAGACCGGTTGCTTAAATAACCGGTCTTAAAAGTCAATAATTTAAGACCGGTTATTTAAACAACCGGTCTGAAAACAAATTATTAAAATGAATAAAAAATCATGATATTATTAAGACCGGTTTTCTAAATAACTGGTCTTAAAAGTCAATAATTTAAGACCGGTTATTTAAAAAACCGGTCTTAAAAACAAATTCTTAAAATGAATAAAAAAATAACTTTATTATTAAGACCGGTTATTTTAACAACCGGTCTTAAAGATCAATAATTTAAGACCGGTTATTTGTATAACCGATCTTAAAAGTAATTATTAAGACCGGTTATTTAAATAACCGGTCTTAAAAGTTTGAATTTCAAACCTATCGCCGCGAAAGTTCATTTCACATTTACGTTTCACTTCCCCCTCTGTTTCCACCGCCGCGAACTGCTCACTTCCAACGCAGTAGGTGATATTCCGCCGTATTCTCCTGCCACCCTTTCAGTCACCGCCGCCGCTTCCACCTTCTTTCCCATATTCTGTTATCGGCGTTTGAAACTCCCTCCTTCTCCGTTCGTACTTGTCGTTGCTGCGAAGAAGTCACCGTGAGTACCATCGTGAAGGGCGGCTGAGCATCTTATTTCTCCAGCCTTTATCTCACTCCGGCGTGTTTTCCAGCCACTGGTGCCCCTCTCCTCTTACGCCTCAAGCCACGGTCCAAGTTACGTCAAACAGGTAAAACTCTGTTAATATAATGGCTGCAATTTCTTTCATCGTTCGGGATATTAATAATGGCTGGATTCTGGACCGTGCTTCTAGAATTGTTCATGCGGAATCTGTGCTTTTTGCTGAAGGCTGAAGGGCTAGCCCTTCTTGATGCTATTTCTTATGCCTCCATCAATCAATTACATGATATCTTGTTTGTGATAACCAAGTGTTAATCAACTACATTAACAATAATCAAAGCATCACCTAATTGGAGATGTGAGACTCTCTTTGAGAATATTAATGTCTGAAGAGAACTAATGAGGAACCATGCTTGTGTTTGGATTCGTAGGGAAGTGAATTTGGCAGCAGTTTGGATGGCTAAAATGTTTTTGAATGGGTATTATCTGGATGATTGGGTTTGAAGACCTCCGATGTAGTTACCAAAGATTTTGGATTATGATAATAGTAATGTTGATGTTGAATCAGGCTGAGAGTATTAGCTTTTTGTATTTTTATTTTCCTGTAAGCTGTTTTTGTTTCATGGAGATTGTATTTCGTTGAATAAGACTTGTCTTGGACTTCCTTTTTCCTAGAATGGAAGTTAATTTGTTGGCAAAAAAAAACTGTTAAGGATCACCTGCTCTAGAACAACTTTTTTATCCACATCAATAAAATCAAATGTTTTATTTTTGGAAATTCTGACTTGCATAAGAGACTCTATTGAAATATCTATCAATCACTTAATATTTTGATTGCAAGAGATATATTATATATGAGTTAGAAATAATGTATTCATATTCAATATTATTGAAATTATTTGGTGAGGCGTTTGTTTATATGTGTTTTAAAGCTTTAAGAATGTGAGTCCCCTCGCATTCCTTGCTTATCACCCTTAAATTCTTGGGATGTGACAACAATAACCTGAGACTCAGGACAGAAACAATTAAGGGTTGATTAGAAACTTAGCTCACAAGCCCCACACTATGTTGAACCCCATAAGTGTTAGTTCTCAAATATGTTTTGATGATAACTAATCTTGATAAACAATGAATACTTTGTGATTCAAGTGAGTTAAGAAATTTTTTGAAAGTTTAAAGTATGTTTGAGACAAAAGAAATGAATTTAGAAAGAAACTTGAATCAGAAGATATTCATCCTTCAGTGATCTTAGATGATCACTCGAGTGATAGGCAATTCACTTGAGTGATTCCCCTTCACTTGCGTAATCTCAGCAAGTCACTTAATAACTCAACAATTTGTCTTAACAGTACAATGATGGATCCGGTGCATCCTACAGTCAAGGATCAGGTGCATCCTACAGCCGAGGATCAGGTGCCTCCTATAGCAGAGGATCAGGTGCACCGTACTGCTAAGCACAGCGAGCCTCAGAGTGTTAATCAGGGGCAGTCATCGGGTGAGCCGAGTCACCAGCCTAGAAGGAGGGGCAGGAGGGCCACACGGTTGAGGGATGTTTCCTTGAGTCGGTCTACCGGGCAGAGGATACCGATCCAGTTCGATCAATACTGGAAACCGATCGGGCCGAATGCCAGTCGTTTTAGGAGTTTTGTTGGCCTCCTCACACGGAATAAGCCTAGCATATTGATAGAGGAGTGGAGGAATGTCGACAAAAATGTGAAGCAGCATATTTGGGACACTATTCAGGTATAAAATTCCCTCTGTATGTTTCTTTTATCAAATTTGTTTCATTACTGTCACTAACTCCTTTCATTCATGAATAACAGCTCACCTACGACGTTCCTCAGAGTGAGATCTTGTATCACAAGACTATGACATATTGTTGTGAGCGCTGGAGGAAGTTCAAGATGAGTCTGGCGAACAATTACGTGCATATCAAGGTGCCAGCTGGTAAGCCACATCCTACTCCTTGCAGCAAGTACTCGTACATCGATGAAGCAACATGGCAGGAGTTTTTTAGGCTTCGGACTACTCCAGAGGCTTTGGTGAGATAACTTATTTTGTACTTTATTTACTTATCTTTTGTCTTTACTATTTGTAACCTTTTTTTTTTCATTTCCTATTCGCAGGCAAGAAGGTAAAAGGCACAAGCGAGCGGCAGGAAGAATGATTGCCCCTACACAATGTCTCGTGGGGGATACGCAAAGGCTGAGAAAGACTTGTTGGCGGCCAAACGGAGGAGATTGGAAGAAGCATCTCAATCCGATCCTTCTGTTCTGCTATCTCCACCATCTCCGATACGGTGTGAAGAGTTGTGGTTGCATGCTCACCGGAAGAGTGGTGGATCCTATACGAGTGACCAGTCTCGTATAGTCGGTGAAAAAATTGTAAGTATCGTTGTTCTTATTAACTGTTTAATAAAAAATTTTCATTACTCATGTGTGTTTTTTGTATATCTCACAGGAGGAACTTCAAAAACAGAAAGCCGAGGGAACCTTCAAGTCCAAGGGGAGGAATGACATTCTCACGGTTGCTACTGGAAAACGTGAGCATCCAGGCTACGTCAGGGGAGTTGGAGGAGGGGTGGGTATAAAGGATTACTTTGGATCCTCCTCACACAGTTCCTCCTCCAACGTGATCACGAGAGACGAATTGTAGCGTATGTTGGCCACTGCGAGGGCAGAAGTAAGGGCCGAGGCAGAAGCATCATTTGATGCACTATTGGATGCCCGGTTGAGCAAGATGAAGGACGAGGTATATGCCATGGTGAGCACAAGACAAGACACCTCTCCTGTCCACGCACAATCGCTCGATCGCCATAAGCAGAGCACCAAAGGGAGTTGTTGTAATGTGGGACAGTCATCAGAGGGTCCTGGAAAGGACGATGCTGAGCCTTGTGATTTATATGTTGAGGATCCTCTGAGACGGTTAGTTACACGGGGAGTGTGCACAATCTAGGATCAACTGTTCACCACCTCAAGATGACAGATGATTAGGTTAGGGTGTCAGTTGAGGAGGTTATTATCTCAGACGCACCTGTCCCTATCCCTTCTGAGGAGTTCAAGATTGTGGCCGATGTCTTACGTACTTTCATATCATGGCCGAAGAACCTTGTTTCTGTTGGAGCTGCGGATTCCCCGATCAGAGCTCCAAGTCCAGCTCCCGTCCCTCGTGAAGTTTCACAGCCTCCACCACTGAATGTGATGCAGCAAGTGATTCTGATGGCATTTGACACATCTTTCTTGACTAAACATTGGCCTATAGATTCAGTTGTTGGACCGTCAGGGGCGGCATGCTATCTTGAGAGGGATGATTTAATGTCCATGGTCGCTCCTAGACAAAATCTTACGATTGCGATTGTCCAGGTTTTTTTGATGTAAGTATCTTCTTCAATTGGAAGTAAATATCTTAAAAATTACGCTCTGTAACCTTAATTTGTGTGCTTCTATTTTTGTAGGTACATGAATCGTAGGTTGGTTTCCTCTGGGCAGAGCGCTAAATTTGGATTCATGTGCCTAGCTCATGCCACGGAGAAAGGGACCACTGCTGCCATCAGACATAGATATGTATCACAGAGGCTCAGTGAAACAGAAACTGACTGTTTCTTGGTTCCTTATGTGCATGGGTAAGAAACATCAAATTTATATTTCGAAACATCACATATAATGCTTTATATTTGCTTAACATTCATCTCTTTTTTTTCAGGGATCATTGGCAATTGGTTATTCTGTGTAAGGCTAGTTACACAGTGATCCTCCTCTGCTCCCTCCACTTCAAACCGGGGACTGACTTGAAGAAAACCATGAACTCGTAAGTTTTCTTGCTTTATTACCTTTTGTGTGCAAAGTTTGTGTGCAGAATAAGTAATCTTTGTGATTTTGATCATAGGGCTATGCGGACTTTCCTACACGCTAAGTGTGGTAGGCATGTTCGTGACTTAAAAGACCCTACATGGATCACGCCAAAGGTTAGTACATATTTATTTTCTTTAAGATGCGTTTCATAAGCTATGCTTTTATGCTTGCTTTGATGATATCATGTTCTTTTTCAGACCCGTAGGCAACCACCGGGCTCCAACTTATGTGGTCTTTATATGTTGAGGCAGATTTACAATATTATCAGCCTAGACACGACTGACTTTACCGAGGAGGTAATAAATGTATGGTGCGAACCCACAAGGGAAGACCCCACGAACCCACAACCAATCTGAATATACGCACCCCAAGAACGCTAAACACAGATCGACGATCCACTTGAACCCTTGAGCAAGAAAGAACAAGGACCCGAAGTGTTGGAAGACACCACAAGGTTGATCAAGCCTTGAAAAGTCTGTTAGTTCTAAGAAGAACCCTAGAGAGAATCCACTCCCAAGAAACAAGGTGCAGAAAAGTGCAACCTTTCATTCAATAATCAAGTCTCCAAGTCTTTTAGTCTGCCTCAAAATGAAGGTTTACAAGGTATTTAAAGAGAAATATTCAGAAACCCTAATTACATTAAATGCATTCTAGAAAATAGAAACTAACCTAATATAATTAATTAATTAATTAGGAAACCCAAAAGTCAAATAGGCCCAATATCGAATAATTTTCGCATAAATAAAAGTCACAAAATATAATCAGCATTCAAGGCCCAACATATGCTTATTTAGGCCCAAATGAGTCCTCCCATGTATAGTACTAGGTCCAAGCTCTTTGTTTTGAAGTCTCCAAGCCCAAAACTTGATTAGTATCTCCATCTGCAGCCCATATGAAATTAATGACGTTTTCAACATCTTTATCCACAATTGTTGATCCAATTGCCATCTGATTTGCATTAGCCTCTTGAATCAGCTCAATCAATAGTTCCTTAAATATTTTAGCTTGTGCTCTTGTGATTGGACCAGCTGGAATTTGAAAATGATAGTTTGAAGTTGAAGAGTCATCACTTGAATATGAAGAGACAACTTTTTTATTCTGGATCGCATCATTCCCTTTCTCCTCAAAAGGATTCGTCATCGAATCTTCACCTTTCTTGTATTTGACAACATATGGGAATGTCTCAATAAATTTCAGCCAGCTTGCATGTCTCTTGTTAAGCTTACCTTGACCAAGTAAATGAACATAACAAAGAAAATCAATGTTTTCCATGCAACAATCAGAATTTTTCATATTTGAAAACAATTGTTCCTTTGCCCAAACTTCAAGCACATATTGCAGAGGATTCACATGCTCATCAAGATTATTGGTGCAAATAAGAGTATCATCAAAACAAGTTGCAATGTGCATATAAGAACACTTTAGAGGACCAGAATGTTTTTCAATGCCACTCGAAAGAGATGAAGATTCAATTCTTGTTGATGATAAGAATCCATCGGGTGGCTTCTTAGGAATCAAATCCAAGAACACCTGCAACACATCAAAATCATAAGGCAAATAATAATTAAGATCATTAGTAACTACAGAAATATCCTTGCAATCACTCTTAACCTCACTTTTCTCACAATTCTTTTCTTCTTTCTTTTCACTCAATTCTTCACACTCTTTCTTCTGAAAACACTTCATACTCTCAATAGCTTTTTCTCTTTCAAACTCACTTTTACTCTCCTTACTTTGACAATACTTAATGCTCTCAAGTCTTTTTCTCTCTCAAGCTGAATTTTTATCTCAACAACAGTTTGACAAAAATCACTCTCACTTATATTTTCACTTTTCTTTTCATGATTAAGAGGAACTTCTTCAATAATGGAGAAAATGATATTTCAAAAGTATTTTCATAATTACTTCTCCATGAAACCTTCTTCTTTATACTTCAAACTTTTTGCTAATGTCAAATAGGGGGAGAGAAATGGAAAAATATGTTGCATTCAATTTGTCTATTCACATTCAAGCATATTTCTCTTTAAGGATTTGTCATCATCAAAAAGGGGGAGAATGTTAGATATGATTAGTTTTGATGATGACAAATATAGATGTCAAATATTAAGCATAAGAAGCTTGCATAGTATACTTTTCTAATACATTGACTAACTATTTGATGTTGCATATATTGTAGATTAGTCAAGCAATGGAAGAAATAAATTGAGGAATAAAGAACTTGCAAGAATTAATGAAAAATATGAAGATTCAAGTTTTTATGGGTACTGTAGCAGTGGGTACTGTAGCAATTGGCACTGTTTGGCACTGTAGCAGAGTGATTTTAACAAATCACTCGAGTGATTCTGAAAAAATTGAAATCACTCGAGTGATTCTAAAAATCACTCGAGTGATGTGCAGTTTTTTCAGACTCTGTTCTTCGTCCAGCTGAGCGAGGTCTGGTTATTTGATCATATCTCTCACAATACAACTCTAATTGAGACCAAACCAGTTTCATATGAAACTAGACTCCCAATGCGTCATTTTAAAACCAGAAGAAACATCAAAGGAGCTCAGATGAGGGAGATATCAGTGTTAGAATTTGGGATTCATATCAGCGTCACTTTCTGGAACATGTTTGGTATTTTGGCTATAATTCTCAAACCATGGATCCAATTGAGCTGAAACCGGTGCCATATAAAACTAGACTTCAATATCTTTCCATTGATATATAATTCAGAAATTTTGGAGCTATATTCGAAGAGTTATGCCATCTGTAATTTGACCCCTGTTTGCTGTCGAATTGAAAGTGAAGTTTCGAGTTCAAATGATCTGAACAGAGAGCACCCGAGTGATTTTTATAATCACTCGAGTGATCAGGAAGATCACTCGAGTAATCATTATAATCACTCGAGTGAAATGCTTCAGAATGCATATCACTTCCAGTGGCGCAGAATTCACCGGATGAATTTTTCACTGTTCTCAATATCACTTCCAGTGATATGGAATTCACTCGAGTGATATGAAGTTTTCTGCAGATCACTTCCAGTGTTAGCAGTCCAGTGCAACTCCAACATCCCATATCACCTCCAGTGGATGCTGAATCACTTCCGATGAATTTCACTCCTTCTCAAATCACCTCCAGTAAGCTTGAATGCACCTCCAGTGAAAGCCCATATGCACCAACGTCTATTAAACCAATAGCTCAAGTAATGCAATTGATTCTATCAGTATTGCTAGACCAATACACTTCCATCTCTTAATTACTCCAAGTCTTCATTCATGTGATATGGTCCTTTTGGTTCATCACCACCAGTGGATTTCAATGCAGTCTGGAAGTTTATGATAGAAGCCATCCGGAGATATTAAAGTTTCTCTGTGCACTTAAGTCTGGTATGAGGAACTTGAGTTCTTGTGTTGACGAAGCAAAATGGAATACAGCGATCAATCCGAATGGGTTCTTATGTTATGCAATCTGTGTTTTCACTTGCTATCATTCTTAGACATTGCTTAATACTTATTTCAAGTGTGAAATAGGGGCTCAAGCGTTTGGGTTAAAACTTCAAGTCTGGAGGTGACTCATGGCAAACATCGTCACTCGAAGTGATGCAACCCAGAAAGCGGAAATCCTGTCTTTGGCCAATGATCCAATATATTTATGATTAACACTTCATTGTATTGATATTTGATGTATTGTTACAGAAAGAACAATGAAGAGATCATAGAGAGAGGAAAAACCACTTCATGAGAAGCCGAGCGTCCACTAATAACGGCTAGTTTTCTGATGTGGAAATCTGTCAGAACAAGCAGTGCGACTCCAACGGGTATGTTGAGATGCTATCAACAGATCAATGTTTAAAGACCTATCTGACAACAAATCATGGGTAGCAACAGAATTATATGAACAACCAAGAACGTGCAAACAGAAAGCAATGGTATGAGTTATCTGTCAAAAGCACGATCAGATTCCAACGGGCATAATGTTTGAATGCTTCCAACGGCTCTCAACCATCTTCTATATAAACCAATGTATTCAAACAAGAAACTGGGAGTTTTCACAGAGAAATACTACAGCGAACAGAAATGTTGAAGTAACGAAAACCCAACTGCCAACATGCTGCTGTGATGAATCTTCATCTCTCATACTCTCCGTTAATATCTATTTTCATTGTCATGTACATTTGAGAGTAAATATTTGTATTATACTTCAATGAGAATTTATCTACTCTGTGAGAGAGTCTGTAAACACTTCATCTATATTTCTGTATTGATCTCAAGGTAGAGAGGGACCTTGAGAGGGTTGATTACCTTACGGGAAAGTTGTAGAGAGAATTGCTAGTAGTACTTTCTGCTCGTAAGACTTACAAGGTGTAAGCAGTAGACAACGTTGCTGCTCGTAAGACTTATAGTGGTGTAAGCAGGAGAGAACGTTGCTGCTCGTAAGACTTGCACGGGTAAGCAGTAGAGAAAGGTCTTTGGGATTGCTTTGCTCAACTTACCGTAAGAGGGTGTAAACCTTACAGTGAGTAAGGGGGAGTAACTTTGTAAGAGATTTGTAGAGGCTTTTCTTGTGCCCGGATAAACAAGAAGATAGTGGATTGGAAATCTCAGGAGGAGCCTGGGGACTGGACGTAGGTCATCGTGGATTGGACCGAACCAGGATAAATCACAGTTTGCATATTCTCTTCCCTAAGCTTTTACATTTCCAACATATATGATTTACATATCAACTTATGTTTCTATACTTCCGCATGTATTGATTTGATAAGTTGCGAAAAGATTTTAAAAGATCATATTTCCTTATCATACACCCAATTCACCCCCCTCTTGGGTGTCAGCCAGTTCTAACACTTTCTGCCATGATTAATCTGAGTGTCATTTGGGCCTCGGTGATAGACCAACTGGACTCAAGTGTGTATTGTAGGACCCGAGTTTGTGGCCAAAACTCGAGTTCATAGAACTAAACTCGATTGTAGTGGTAATTTTTTAGAATGTGTGAATATGACTTTATGTAATGTTTTCCTTAAAAAATTTAACACATTGTGCTTTGCTTTACTTGATTATTCCTTGCGAAATGTTTCATACCTACTTTTTTATTACCAGGGCATGGATTCTAACAGAGTGATGTATAGAACAGCAGGAATGATAAGAGAGAGACATACTGCTAGGAAGAGTGTCTAGCTCCTATCTCCATTAAGATAAGGAGACAAAGGAGTAGGTCACCCTCACTTCCATCAGTTAACCAGCCTCCACCAGAGGAGCAGATAATAGAGGGTGAGGCTTATATAGTCATTAACAGAGGAGGACCTGGACATGGACTGAAGATTGTTCGTACACGCAGAAAGAGTGTCAAGTGTCCAGTGTACTATGGTCCCATCGCTAGGGACGAAGCTACAATATTGGACACAGATGACTTAGAGTCAGATGATAGTGTGCTGTATGCAGATTCAGATAAAGAGTCGGATGCTCCAGTGGCCTCATCTAAGTGTCAAAATTGGGTCAAACCAATGGAAATGAGCGAAAAATGATTTATTACGGTAAATCATAAAACGTAAGGGCAAAACGGTATTTTTCCATAAAGTAGGAAATGAGTATTTTTCCCTAACATTCCTAATAATTTTAGTTATATGGGAATTAAAAAGAGGGAAATGGCTACTTGATAATTGATAAGCCTATTTTGGAGAAATATTATCAAGTAAGGTCAAATAGTCAAAAAGTCAAAGGACAAAAGTTAGCAATTTACAAGTTGGCAATGGAATAGTGCAAGAACAATATTTTTTCTCTCTTCAATTTTCATTATTTGCAGCTAATAATGAGGAGTATGAAGGGAAATGAAATAATTAGACAAAAATGGCATTTTGGACCAAAAATCAATTTCCACATGTATTAAGCTACTTTGACTAAACAATATATCATCTTTCCTTCATCTCTTTAGCCTTCATTCTAATGCCAGCAGACTGAAATAGAGTGAGGAAGAGCTGAGAATGTGAAGAGCCAAGGAGAGCTAGGGTTCTTCAAGATCAATGGTTAGGGACTTGTAACCTTGTGCTTTAAGCTTCGTAATCCCTCCATAACCTCTCCTACTCACCTCTACTGTGATATCTCATTTCCTATAGCCTTAGATGAGTACAAAATAGTAGAAAAATCATTCATGAAACCAAGATCAGGTCCCGGATTAAGTAACTTCTGAAAAAGTTCGTAAATTCCAAACCTATCTCAGGATTTGAACTTGGGACTGGAAAGGATTATTTTAGAGTAATAAAATTTTCTCAAACCATTTTTACAAACGTTCACTATCTCATTAAGTCTCACCGCGCTCTTCTTTTTGTTTTATGAGAGTTTGCGAGCAATTATCTCCTTAGTTCTCATGTTCCATACCTTAATTACATTTCATTAGCGATCGGAAGTATAATATAACTAACCGTTCTTCTACTAGTCTACTTATTGTAACATGGCAGAGTCACAAGACATTTACAGTATATACCTATCCAAAATATATATATACATGTTTAAGATATCCAAAATAGACCTAAGAGACAACCAACAAAATCATAATTTTAAGTATTTAATCCTCTAACCGTTCGTATTTACCTTCTTCTTACCCCTTGAGCTTTCTCTCTGTACTGATGGTGGTTTATGGAAAAAGAGTGAGATTCAAAAAAATCTCAGTATTAACATAATGCCAATCACACATATATACATCACAAGCATGCTACTCAGTCATCATACAACAGAATCATCATAACAACATTCAGTGCAATTCATGCAGTTCATATATATATATATATATATATATATATATATATATATATATATATATTACCATAGTACTAGGAATACAATAGGCCCCGAGGGATACCAGTGCAAAATAGACCTCGGGCACCCACTCGTGCATCACTGAACATTATATTAGCCTAAGTGTTCACCCGCATAGATAGGCCCCGGGTGACCACCCCGCATAATCAAAATGTGCTAGACAATTTGTGATGATTTTAAACAACACACAATGCATATTATAAATATATGAAGGACAAGTTACTACCTGGTTATTTTTCTTTACCAATTTCCTCCCGTTTGTCAGAGCTCAGTAATGTCTTAGGCTTCGAATGGCTGTTAGGTCCTATAATTGGAATTTATGGACAATGAGTCATTACTCAATCCAATCTTTTGATATAATGTAAACTAAACTATTCTTAGTTTAGCTTATTGGTAGTCATTTGAGTCATTTAGGTAGCCCTTGGAAGTCCCAAAAAAGGCTATGGGGTTGATAAACATCATCTCAATCAAAACATCTTGGAAAATATGAAATATTAAAAATTTTGGGTCTTGTTCACTGCCAAAAACAGGTCAATAACATTTTGGCCACGGCCAAGAAAATCTTCTGGCCACGGCCAAGAATTCTCTGTTTCTTGACTGAACTTTCAAACATCATAACTAAATCTAGAAAAATATAAATGAGGTTATTCCAAGTTCTAAAGAACCATATTTAAGTCTACCTATAGGGAAAAATATAGCCATAGGCTTAAAGCACTCAAATAAATACAGTATTCCATTCCAGTAAGCCTTACTCTAGAAATTTCCAGTTTTCGATACCCAAATTTTAGAAGCTCATATCTCCCAAAGTACTTATCCAAAATTTTTAAAATACCTATCAAATTAAATATATTTGTCTATACTTTAATTCTGGAAATTTTCAGAATTTTTTGGGCAAGGTTTGTCCCTTGAAACACCACGTAAAACAACAATGCTTCAGACAGTGCAGATTAATACTATCAACAATCTAACTTCATAAATTCCCAAATTCATATACAAGCATCCAAAAATCATGAAAACTTGTATACCTACACAATGTTTCCTTCTAAAACCAATGGAATCATCAAAATTATCAAATTCTTTGATCTTCATCCCGTCACAGTATAGGCAGAAAATTGAGATTCTTAGAAAATTTTGTCAGTTTCTTGATTTCTCTTGCTTAATCACTTTCTTTCTACTTCTAATCAAATGATTAGCTATTTCCACACTTAGTAGACATGATTAGAAGTCATTTGAATAGCAGGATCCCCCTTAGGGTTCCATCATCTAATCTTCACAAAACAACCAAATCCAAGCCAATAACAACAACAACAATGGTGCAAGGAGCAAGTTCTTGGAGTTTGCCTTAGATTTCTTGTTGCTTCTCTCTCTCCATAGCTCTTAAATAAGATGGAAATCCATGGTTCCAAAGGTGTAGAAGTGATTAGAAGAGGTTATGGAGGGATTAAGAAGCTTAAGACACAAGGTATAAGTTCCTTACCTTGATCTTTGGATGAACCCTAACTTCTTCTTCTTCACCGTGCTTCTCTCATTCTCAGCTCACTCTCTCACTCTTTTTTGATCAGTTTGGACGAGAATGAGCTAGTAAGATGGAAGAGTGATAATATATTAAGATGACTAATTGATTCATACACTTGCAAGCATATTATTGGTCCACCTCTCTTTTTTTTTTCTTTTCCCTCTTGCTTTAATTACAGCATATACACATACATTTTCTTTGCTCTTTCCACAAAAAATTGCATGAGAAATAAGAGGAATAATATTGATCTTGATTTATCCCATAATACCATGCAATTTTGTTGACCTAAGTCTTTGAATTTTTGACTATTTAACTTTTCTTGATAAAAATTCACCAAAATAGGTTTATTATTTATCAAGTATCCATTTTCCTCTTTTTAATTCCCATTTAACTGAAATTATTGGGAATATTAGGGAAAAATATTTATTTCCCACTTTTTGACAAAATTACCGTTTTGCCCCTATGTTTTACGATTTACCGAAATAAATCATTTCTTGCTCATTCCTTTGGTTTAGCCTAACTTTTAACACTTGAATAAAACCATTATTTTTGCCATTTCATGCTCAAATTTTTTGTTACAATATTAGGCCTTTAAATGGACATTTATTGCCTCTTTGTATCCTCACTTGGTTGAATTATGCGTAACTGGGGATTAGGATTTTTCTTTAAATTCTTGCACACTACAATTCACCATTTTATTCCACAAAATATCACAAATATACATATGAGGAATATTGGTGAAAAAGTGGGGTATTACATATACTCCTTTGAATCTATGGTTTTCAAGAGAAATCAAGGGTGTGGAGAGAGAGGGAAGAAAATGTTGAGGTAAGAGAAAGCTAAGAAATCAAGAGGTAACTTTATAAACTTGTTCCTCTTGCTTACTTAGGAGTTGTTCATGGCTTGGTTTTGAATGATTTGTGAAAGTTAGATGAAGAAACCTAAAGGACCTTAATGTTCAAGTTTCTCCAAATCAAGTCCAATGAATGTTTAAATAGCTAATAATGTGATTATAAGTAGAAAGGAGGTGATTAGGAAGAGAAACGAGAAATCGATACAACTTTTCGGGGAATCCCATTTGGTTGCCTTGTTTTAGTCGTGTAAAAAGAGAAGGAATTTGATAATTTTGATGCTCCCATTGGGTTTAAAAGATAAAATTGTGTAGGGTTTATGTTGATAATAAAGTAAGAAAAGCCCCATAAGGTGAAATAACAAACTTACCCCTTAGAAACTCTAAGTAAGGGTTGTCAAGGGCATTTTCGTCATTTAGGCCTGATTTTGGCCAATCTGAAGTCAAAAATAGATTTTACACATGAAATTGTAAAGGATTGGTTCGAGTTATAATTTTGAGTAAAGTACACGTAGACCGGGTCTTAAGGGACATTTTGGTAATTTGGCATTGTAAAGCTAAATGAACCAATAGCATTGAGTTCATAAGTAGTGGATAGATGAGTAATAACTCATGTATAATATATTTGGGAATTATAGGACTTGGTGATTGTCCGGAACTCAAGACTTTCCCGAGCTCAGATAAAAGGAAAGAAGTTGTTGGAGAAAAACAGTTAGGTAGTAACTTGTCCTTCATATGTTATGATATGTGTGGATTGTATGTTCATCATAAATTATCTGACGTATTTGAATATGTGGGGTGGTCGCTCGGGGCCTATCTTTGCATGGGTGGACGCTCAGTCCAATATAATGATGACTGTTGCGTGAGTGGGTGCCTGGGTATCCCTCGGAGCTTTGTAATATATCTAGCGCTATGATAGTTTACGAGCTATAATTGATGCATTGAATGCTGAGTGATTATTTTGAGTCTAATGATTGTTTAACATGCCTTGTAGTGTTTTAACTGTATGATTGATATATGTTGCTACTGAGATTCTTTTGAATCTCACTCGTTTTCAAAAAACCACTTACAGTATAGGGAAAGGGCTCAAGGGGCAAGCGGAAGGTAAATGCGGATGAAAAAAGTTGAGGCATTAAAGACTTTAGTCATTTTGGGATGTCTAGTTCCATATGTTTTGGATATTTTGTGTTGTATATGGTGTATATGTTCATGTAAGCATGACAACAATGTAAAAGTAACTTAATGAATGAATGGAATATAATATGTATCTATGCTTCCCATCGCTAACAAAATGTGTATAAATACTAGAATATGAGAATTAAGCAGAGCCACACTCAAAACTCTGATAAACAAACAAAAAGAAGAGTCGATGAGACTTCATGAAATAGTGTGTATTTGTGAAAATTGTTTGTGAAACTTTTACTACCCTCTCAACCCTAGGTTCAACTCCTGAGTTGAGGGTGTGGATTTGTAAGTATTTTCAGATATTGTGTAGTCCGAGTTTAATTCCTGGTCTCCCGAATGATTCCATTACTCTTTTGTACTCATCTAATCTATAGGAAATGAGGTATCAAAGTTTCCTAGAAACTGGCAGATTTTTCAATTTGACTGATTTCAAAGCCTAAATGAAGCTATTTCAATATACATTTGAGGAAAAATAATTAGGTTTGCTTACTCTAGTCATAGCAATTCTAGTAATTCGTTAAACATCATTGTTCCATATTTTATTCCAAAAAAGAGGGCATAACTTCAAAAGTTCATATCTCCCAATATACTTGTCAAAAATTAAAAACTACCTATCAAATTAAATATCTATGTCTCCACTTTCATCCTACCAAGTTTTATAGTTTTTAGACCAAATTTGTCCCATGAAACACCTTGCACAACAGTACTGCCATACAGGGGCAGATCAAACAGCATGTACATACACACTTCATAAATTTCCAAAGTTTGACCCACGAAATATATTGCACAATGTCACTACCACATAGGGACAAATCAAACAACATTACATTTACACTTCATAATTTTCCAAATTAGCATACAAACATCCAAAAATTTCCAATTTTTCCTTCTAAAGCCAATGGAATCATTAGAATTACAAAATTTTCACTACTTCCCCCTATTCTGCCTCTGAACGAAAATGAGATTCTTAGGAGGAATATGTTGTTTTCTTTATTTCTCTTGCTTAATCACTTCCTTTCTACTTCTAATCACATGGTTAACTACTTAAACACTAAATAAACATGTTTAGGGAAAATTTTGGCAGCATTTCCCCTAGGGTTTGCTTCAGCCCAAATTTGAAAAACAAGAGAAAACAAGGCAAATACCACCAACAACATCAACAACCACATCAAACAAGTCAAGAGGATCAAGTTTTTGTGATTACCTCTTGATTCCAACTCTTTCTTTCTCCTAGCTGAAATTTCTTTCTCTCTCTAAGCTCTTGATTTGTCTTTAAAAACATGGATTAAATAGAGTAGAAGAGGTTAGGAGAGGTTGTAGAGTGATTAGAAGGCAAGAATCACCAAGTTGTGCAATTTCTTACCTTGTTTTTTGCTTGGAACCCTAAGCTCTCCTTCCTCCTTGTGTTCTTGGCTCTCAGAATTTTTTAAGCTCTCTCTCTCTCTCTTTGGTGTAGATTTTAGCTGAAATAGAGGAGCAAGAGGAGAGGTATATTGACTTATAATATATTCTTTTAGCTTATGTCATAATATGAGTTGTTGGAAATTTAATGAAATAAATTTCACTTAGTCTTCTTTTTCCTTTCCTTTCTTGAGTTAATTAGGACCACACAATACATTTCTCTTCCTCCTCCCTTTATTGACCAATATGTGTAGAGGAAAGAGGGATGATTAATTTGCTTCTTGCATTTGTATTTTGACTTCTTTGAAGCAATTAACCAAAATCATATTACTTTTTGTTGCTTTTGATTTTCTGACCTTTTCCCTTCTTGCTTTAATATGAACTAACCATATAAATATATATCCCCTTTTCTTTTCTCTTTTTGATTGAGCATATAAGAGGAAAAATGAATAGATATTGGTTTCTTAATTTGCAATAAGTGCTTCTTCCAAATCATGCATCAAAGTCATATTGCTTTTTGCTTTGACTTTTCTTCTTCCTACTTTATTATTACCAAATGACCAAATGAACATATATATTTCCATTATTTCCTCTTTGTTGACCGAAATGTTATGGAGAAGAGAGAATAAAGATTGCTTCTTGCTTTATCACAATTCCCTTCTTCCAATTGTTTAATTTGTCATGCTACTTTTGGACTTTTGCAACTTAAAATTTTCCTTTGGTAATAATACTCCATGATTGACTTATTAATTACCAAATAGCCATTTTCCCTTTTTATTTCCCCTCTTAGCCAAATTTATTATTTCTTGAGAAAGCTAACCAAGTAATGCTTGACCTTGATGTTGAGTATGCCAAAGGAGAAAATACTTGAGATATCACTGTAAGTTCCTAGCCTATAATGAAGAAAGAAAAGATGCATAGTGTAGCAACACTCGAGTGACAACTCGAAGTGATCATTATTACTACGTAATAGCTGGGAGTGAATATCCAAGTAATAAGACTAGCTAGAGAGGAAAGTCAAGAAAGCATACACAGTTAAGCTTCAAAGGATAATTTCTTGAGTAATTACGAGATTGCTTGAGTAAGGTATTGTTTTCTTATTCAATCAAAAAGTTTAGAGTACTTTTACTCAAGTTCTTAAAAGATAAAATTCCTACTGCAGCATCATTTTTCACTATCACTCAAAGATTTATCTCTAGCTTACCTTCTATTATCTTGTGACCTAATTTGACTGATAAATACTTTCTTATTATTGTATACTATTACCAATCAATTATTTATGGTTTTTCAAAATGTTTTTCAGATTGCTAAATGGACCGAAAGTAGAATTGTGCATAATCTTTCTATGTGTTTAAGTTTGAAATGCACATTTTAAAAACTTTCTTATATGTCATCCATCCTAGTGCATTCACGTGATTTGAAAATTATTCATAATACACTCAAATCGATTTCTAAAAATTGGAAGTTAATATATTTATACTAAAATGTCATAAATACTTCAAATCCATCCACTAAAGTTATTCCTCATCATTAACATATTATTTCTTGATTATAAACTTATTACATCTTAAGCTCCTCTGTCTTACTCTCTAACAAGTTAGACCTCATGTCTAACAAGTAGATCCATCTACAAGTTTGAAGTATATTCTCTAGAAAAGAATTCAATATGTGAAAGTCTTGTGGCTAATGCCAAGAGTCTTATTTGGCTAAGTTATTCCAAAAATCATAGATGTTCATTGTTGCATTAAATGCACAAACCATTATAGTTGAATTGCAACATCCCAAATTTTGGGACTAGAGGCTTTCATAACAAGCCTGAATCAATGGACTGCTAAATCCCAGTTTAGCAAGTGTCCCAGTAAGACATAACTTTATTTCCTAAAATTTCTTACACCTTTGATGGCATTAAGGAGAATAAAATGGTAAATTGAAGAGCACATTAAGTGACAAAAAAAAGGAAATTAGTGATCATACACAATATATTTATATTTGGAACACAAATGAGATTTGCTGCTAGTAGGTTTCCCTATATGGAAGTCGTGTTGTGTGACATTTTTCACTTGGAAAAAATGTCTATAAACTTTGAAACTATTCAAAATGAAAGTAGACTTATCAAGATTTAATTTTATAGGTCATATAAGTCATTTGGAGCTGTACACAAGAAGTTATGTATTTTTGAAATTAGCCCAGTAAAACTTGTGATTTTTAGTGGTAGTGTCCAAAAAATAATTTTGGGAGTATTGATCTTCTAATTGGCTAAAGGATATATTTTTCCTTAACAATAGAATTAATAAGGGTCACATATCTTTTAGAACCACCCTAATTAGATGTCTGTACAATTAGATATGAATTTTCAAAGTTTGATGAAAATTCTGCCCCATTTTTCAGCAAGTGCGAAAATGGAAAACAATGAAAAGGAAAAATGATCTTTTGACAAATAAAGCAAAAAGCTATTTTGTGACAACTTATGTCCAATAGCCTCAGATAAGTACAAAAGAGTAGTGCAATTATTTGTGAAACTAAGAACCAGTCCCGGAGTAACCAACTTCATAAAACGTTCACAAATTCCAATCCTATCTCAAGAGTTGAACTTGGGATTGGAGAGGATTTTTTTAGAGTAATAAATTTTTTCCCAAACAATTTCACAAACATTCACTATCTTACTAAGTCTCACCAGCTCTTTTCATTTTATCAAAGTTTGCGAGCGATTTTTTTGCTTAGTTCTCACGTTCCATACCTTATTTATGTTTTGTTAGCAATCGAAAGTGTAATTTAGCTAAATAGTACTTTTACTAGCCTACTCGCATTATCAGTTCTACTACCATACTGTTGTCGGGGTTACATAGTTATGTACATTATTTACAGTTCCAAAATATTAAGAACAGACAACCAACAAAAAGTTTAAGTCCTTCTTTAGCCAGCCTCTAGCTATCTGCATTTACCTTCTTTCCCCTCGAGCTGTCTCCCTCTTCCTGTACTATAAATTGGTTTTGAAAAAGAATAAGATTCGAAAGAATCTCAGTAGTAAAAGATAGCCAATCATACATATATAACATAACAAAGCATGTCACACAGAATCATTGTAATACCCCATTTTTCACCAATACACTTATGTGTATATTTGATGTATATTTAGTAGAATAAAATGGTGAAAAATGATGTGAATATATTTATGTGAGTTTATGGAAAATATTCCAATTGTCGGTTACGCGTAAATTGGGCGAATAAGGGTATAAGAGACCGGTAAAGGCCTAATATGGTAACCAAAATCCATAAAATTTAATTATATGATTAATGGCCATATTTAAGCATCAAAATGGGGTTAAGCCGAGGAAATGGGTGGAAAATGATTTATTTCGATAAATCATTAAATGTAGGGGCAAAATGGTAATTTTGCCAAAAAGTGAAAAATAATTATTTTTCCTCAAATTCGTAATGATTTGAGCTAAATGGGAATTAAAAAGAGTAAATTGACTACTTGATCATTAATAAATTAATTTTGGTAAGTTATGGTAAAAAATGGTCAAATAGTCAAAAAGTCAATTACTTGGTCAACAAGTTACAAGTTGACACTATGAGATAATTGGTGATTCAGCTTTTTCCATAATTCCCTACATAATTTTGGTTTAAATGGATGAAGAAAAGGGAGATTTGATTAATTAGTGAATAATGACAATTATGGGCCAATTGGAATGTGACACTTGGCATGATCAATATAACCTTCATTAATATATCAATCTTTATCATCCATCAGCTACTAATTTCGCATGACTAGAATTGAAACAGAAAGAGTAAGAGCTGCAGCGTAGAAGGAGGGAGCTAGGTTTCATCAAGAATCAAGGTAAGGTGCTTGAACCTTGTGATTAAAGGTTCATAATTCCTCTATGGTCTCTTCTCTGCATCTTCCTATCATTAAAACTCCATGATGTGCAGCTGAATCAAACGTGGGAAGGAGAGAGAGAAATCGACCTAGAGAGAGAAAGTCCAAGAAATCAAGAGGTAACTTCCAAAACTTGTTCCTCTTGCTTGATTGATATTGGTAGAGTGGTTTAGGACTTGATTATGATTCAAATGGTATAAGATAACTCAAGAAAACCAAAATGAACAAAATGTGGAAATGCCTTTAAATCAAGTCCAATGATTGTCTAATCAATTAATATTGCGAGGATAAGAAGAAAGAAGGTGATTAGGCCAAAGAAAACAAGAATCCGATACAACTTTTTTGGGAATTTATTTTCCCTTCCCTGTGTTGGACGTGATGAATGAATGGGAATTTGACCAATTCGATGCTTCTATTGGATTCAGGAGGCCAAATTGAGTAGGGTCTATGTTGACCTTGAATTGAGAAGAGGATCAGAGAGCGAAATGATAAAATTGCCCTTTCTAAGCCTTATTCAACGGCTGGCAAGGGTATTTTCGTCATTTGGGCTTGATTTTGGCCAATTCGAGGTTGGAAAGAGATTCTACACACGAAAATGTATAGGAATGACCCAAATCATGATTTTGGAGAAAATACTGATAATAAGGACATAAAGGGTATTTTGGTAATTTGGCACCAATAGGCTAAATTTACCAATAATATGAGTTTGAAAAGGTGTGTGGATGAGTAATAACTCATTTGTGATGTTTGACGATTTCAGGATTTGACAACCGGTTTGGCCTCAGAATTGCCCGAGCTTTAACCAAGTACGGAAAGTTGCGTAGAATAGCAACCAGGTAGTTACCGTCTTCATATAACATAGCATGCATATGTGTGATGTGCTATCATCAAACGTCTAACATGTTTAGATTATGTGGAGTAATCACCCGGGGCCTATCTTTGTGCGGGTTGATACTCAGACGATAATATTCATATTGCACGAGCGGTGCCCGGGGCCTATCTTTGCACGGGTACCCCTCGGGGCCAAGTCTTTGTCTAGCGCTAGTATGGTTTGTGAATTGCATGAAAATTCCACTAAATAATGTTATGATGATTTAATTGATGATTGTATGATGCGCATGCTATATATGTGTTATCTTGTATGTTGTATGTGTTACTACTGAGATTCGCATGAATCTCATTCTTTTCCCAAAACAAATCTCCAGTACAGGGAGGAAGCTCGCGGGGCAAAGAAAAGGTAAATGACGATGAATCGAGGCCGAGCAGTGGAAGGAATTAGTTTAGGTTGTCTGGTCTTTTGTTATATATTTTAAGACTCATATGAGCATTTTGGGTTTGTATATGAAGTAGTTGAAGTGTATGATATAAGTGTTGTAAAATGAATTGTGTATGTATGTGCAAGTATATGAATATGTATATCGAGCAGAGGCATTGTATAAGTTTCTAGCATTTTGTGCCACTCTGATGTTTATAGTCAGTGAGTATTCGCTAATTAGTACTCTACCGTAGTGTTGGAAAATAAGGTATCACAATTATCACAACATAATTCAGTGCATCACATGCAATTCATATGTGATTATAGCGCTAGGTATATATCACAAGGCCCCGAGGGATACCCACGAGGAAAGGCCCTAGGCATCCGCTCGTGCACCACAGAATGTTATTGGCATTGGCGTCCACTAGCATAAAAAGGCCCCAGGTGACCACCCTGTATTACCAGAATTTTTCAGACAATTTATGATGAACACACAAAACATATAGTATATCTTATAAATATATTAAAGACAAGTTACTACCTCGATGCTTACCTTGAGCAATATCCAACCATTTCTTTGAGATCGGGCAAGTTTCAGTTCCTATCAAAATTAGAGTTAAAAGTAACTTGTTATTACTTACACTATTACCACCTTTAATTCAAATTATGCTTGTTATGTAAATTGGTTATAACGGTTTTTGCACAGTACAACTCTGCATAGTACAGTTTCACTGTTTTCCAGAACTGGTAGATTTTTCGTCAAATTTGGAAATTCATAATTAATTTTAAGAAAATAAAATTTGACTGATTCCAAAGCCTAAATCAAGATATTTCAATTTAAATTTAAGGAAAGATAGTTAGGTTTATCCACTCGATTCATGTCATTCCCAGAAATTTACCAAATACCACTATTCCAGATTGCATTCCTAAAATAGGGCACAATCTTTGAAAATCCATATTTCCCAATGTACTTGTCCAAAAATTACAAATTATCTATCACATTAAAGATCTATATCTCTACTTTAATTCTAGAAACTTTCAAAATTTTTAGACCAATTTTGATATATGAAACACCTTGTACAACATCACTGCCACACAAGGACAGATCAAACAACATGTACATACACACTTAATAAATTTCCAAATTGGAATACAAACATCCAAAAATCATGAACACTTGTATACCTACACAAATTTTGCTTCTAGAGCAAATGGAATCATTAGAATCACAAAATTCCCACTCCTTCATCTGATTATGCTTAGGGCAGAAAGTTAGGGTTCTTAGGAGGATTATGTTGTTTTCATGTTTTCTCTTAATCACTTCCTTTCTACCTCTAATCACTTCCTTAGGTTTTTCTTGAGCCCATTTTTGAAAATCAAGAGAAAACAAGGCATAAACCACCATAACAACACTAATAACTTCCAACAAGTCAAGGGAATCAAGTTTTGGAGATTACCTCTTGATTCTTGCTCCTTCTCTCTCCTGGTTGAAAATATCTTCTCTCTCTAAACTCGTAGCATGAAGCTTATCGAGCTGGTAAAGAAGCCCCATTCATTGCGGGTGGACAGAAGAAGTACGATATGGATTGCCATAATTCCTTCCTATTGAAGGAAAGGGGCCCCATCTATCCTCTTTCAAAACAAGTTGCCATCTAGGGTCATATCCCGACTTGGAAAATGAAATTCCTTCCACCCCACCGACAGTAAAAAGATGAAAACGGAATGCCCGTCTAAAAGACTTCTGGATTCTTCCTTTTTTGTCTTGCTGAACTCTGGCTATAGATCGGATAAGTTGGCTGCCTTTGTTATACGATTGGGAGAATTAAGATTAGGCTGTAAGACAAGTTTTAGAAAGAATTTCTTTTATGTTTTATTAGAACCCCAGTGTTTGTTTTTAAATGATCTAAATTAGAACGTCAAAAAAGACTAACCCGGGCAAATCTTCATTCTTTTCTTGTTGTGTTGACACTCGGAATAAAGAAAAAGAGAAAGTGACTCTATCAAGGGTTAGCTAGTTGCTTATTCGTCAGAAGGGTTTATAGGGTTCTCACTTTCTTACGGGCAAAAGTCAACTTCACTATTCTATCCCGTGGGAGCTCTCTCTATAACCAGCACGCTTACTTTCTCATCTCAACTTCCGGAAAAAAGGGGGTAATAAACTCATACACCAGCTCCAGGCTTTAAAGAAGAAAGACCTGGCTTCAAGGGAAAAGCTATCTTTCCTAAAAGAAAGAACTCGACCCAAATAGCCATGAAAGAAGAAAGGAGCCTGCCTACACCTGGCAGGAGGGGAGGAACTTCCTAAAGGCCGAGAGAAAGAAGATCTATCCATTACCAATTAGAAAAAGAAGAGTTTTAGCCGGACAACCAGCCAGAAAGTTACAAGCGAAAACTACAAAGCGAAACTCCATTTTTAGAATGATAGTGTTAAGAATGACTATGACACCGAGGACGATGGCTCCAACCAAGACTGCTGCTTTTACGGTTCCACCAAAAGGGCTGCGATAGAAAGAAAGAGAGGGCACAAGAGAAGCAAGATACGACATTCGTTGAAACAAAATGTCACAACAAAAAATAACATAAGTGAGGATCTGGTTGATTCCATTCTAGAGTCACTAAGGGAAATGACTCTCGATTGAGATAAAACTTGCCACCTTTTTTGTATCCATGTTAGTCTTTCTGATAGCGGTAGTCTTTTTCCCATGCATAATTTGTTGGTCAACAACCAACCACAACTCTTATTCTTATATATATCATTTTCTTTGACTCCTTCAGGAAGGGGCGTAGCGCTTGCTTACTTGTTAGAGTGAGGAAGACCAGTAGAAGAAAAACTTCCTATCAGAAGCACGAGTTGAACAGCTTACTAAAGTAGCCTGATGGCTAGCGGAACTAAGGGAACGTCCACTGGACACCTCAATCACAAGAGGCATAACAAACGGCATAATGGGCACCTCCACAAGCTGGTTATCGAAAGTCCGTGGAAACTGGTCAATAAACCATTCTTTTTTAGCCTTGTCGGATAAGTCGGCTTCTCTCTGGTCGACTAGTATTAGGTACCGGAAACTTGAATTAGAAAGCCGTTCTCGTCAATGCCAGTAATTGGCCCAGGGTCTGCTCCTCGATCTTTGTGAATCTTTGAAGCTGGAAAAAGAGTTGATGAACCTTCTGCGGTGTCGGAGCTCTCGATCAAATGATCTACACTAAGGTTCCCTGATGCGGGCTAGCACACCGAAAGACAACCATGAGGCTCTGGGAGATAGTCTACGATCTAGTATCCCTTGTCCGCGGGATATAGCTATGAATTTCTCTTAATTTCTTGTCCTTCGTGTTGAAGGCCTTTTCCTAGCCACTAAAACTGTGTAAAGTGGGAAAGCCCATCCCTCCGCGCCCAACCACTTCATTCAAAGAAAACGTTCGATAGAAGCCCCCCACGGAGTGGTATTATGAGTCAAAGAGTCAATCTTTCCTCAATCCACTCTGGCGAAACCCTCGCATTCTCTCTTAGAGACTCTATCATGAAAGAAAGGGAAGCCAACTAACTCATAGCCTCCCCCTCACTTTAAAAAAAGAAAACTAAGATCGAACTGCATGGTTCCTTATGTATCTAGTTTTGCTAGGAAGTGAAAACGTACTTATTTGGCTAAGAAGCGCCATGAGTCAAATAATGATGCGGGGCCGAATAGTAGGGAAGTGTTTCCGCGAGTGACTGTCTCGCCTGCTAATGTGCCTCCTCCATCGAAGGGGAGTTCTCTTCCCAGATTCATTCTCGGGGGAAAATTTTATTGGAAAAGCACACGGAATTGGAGAAGCAAGTAATTTTTTCCTGCTAAGGTAGTAATCTCTTACTCAATCCTATACCGATTGTGAATTATCTTTAGGGTTCAAAGCATTTATAGAAGAACGAACCATGCTTTATTAAGATCTCCTGAAAGAGGGTTGAAAAAGATCACTGAGCGGGGAAGACAAAAGCAACTAGATTCAAAGAATGGTTGGTATTTAAAGGTTTGGGTGGTCTCACTCAATTGGCGCTGGCCTATACTCTCAATCGCCGAGGGCTTTCCTTGTCCACTACCTCTGATGAACGAAAGCGATCGGACAAAGGCAAGATATCTGAGTAAAAAATTGAAAGAGAAGACCGACCTTAGCCTATTGAGGCAAGATCTCAGCCGAACGAACTTGACCATCGAGCTTTGGATCGATACCCCACCCACCTCCCTTCTCGTGTTAACACACTAACGAATGAAATCTCACATATGTATACTGACTCGTTACTACTACTTGAACCTTACCTACCCGAGCTATAATACAACCAGATAGCCTAGGACCTTCAATCGATCGGCTAATCCGCTCAAGCAAAAGAATATAAGAGGAAATATAACACACTGCGCAATTAGACCTATGTGCCTTATCATCCCTAAAGAAGACTCCTTCCCTGTTGCGATTGATTCCGTCCTATCGGGCAAAAAGCTTATTCAGGCCGGCCAACTATTCGCCTTTTGGTTAACCGGCTTTGGGTGTATCCAGCATGCTGAAGTTTTAGACTTTGCAAACCTCGATAACCACCCGCTCCTCTTTGAATGAGGAGCTTTACTCTTTAGAAAAGACTCCCACTCCTAAACAGAGAAGAGCAAGGTGCGTAGCGGAAATCCAGTCTTTTCCTTCTTTCCCATCGGGATGTCAATCAAATTCCTTCTATCCGCTCTTACAGAATCCGCTGCACTATTAGGCTAACTTGAATCTGGGTAAGAAGATTAGTTTTCCGTACCGACAAAAGCATACTATGAAAAATATTACCGCGTAGTAGGAAGAGATGGTGCTATCCTATATAAGAAAAAGGCTGATAAGATCATGCTTCTTTGTAGTATAGGAGTTCTCTCTCCCTTCTTATATAAAGAAGAGTTCTCTTTGGACTTATTTCAAAGGATAGAAAGGAGAATAGTCCTGCTTCCTTGCCTTTTAGTAAGAGGAAGTTTGTTTTCACTCTTATGAAACCGGAATTAATTGAATACGAATTAAGCCACTACGCACTAACTAGAAAGATCATAAGAGAATATGCCATCGAATCGGCTCTTAGAGATTGAAAGCTAGCTCTGGGGGTATGGAATGACTTATATAATATAAGAGATCTCTCTTAGGATACCCCACAGAGAGGGAAGAAGGCTAGTTAATTAGCTTCAGGAAAGAAGGAAGCAAGCGTTCCAAGCGAAGCAAAGGAGCCAAGACAGTAGGACGGTTGCTAGCACGACTTATGGCTTTCTAATCTCTTTCTTTCTTTCCCCTCGGGATGTCTGTGCAAGCCTGTCTCTTTATAGATAGTCATTCCTTTCTTTCCTTTGTTAGAGAATCACCTCTCTCTGGTCTGGTAGGAATTCCTCTCTTCTGTAGTCATGCCAGTAGTCAGCCAGGGAGTGAGGAAAGCCGCTTGAAAGCCAGTACGGTACCACTCTCTCCGCTATAAGAATTGAGTAAGCCGATCCCGGTTTGAGCCGAGCAGCTTTAGCTGGTAGAAAGCGGTTAGCGCCTTTCCTAAAGGGTATTAGGTTCTGAAAGAAGACCTGAATACCCGGTTGTGACAATGACCATTTTTCCTATTGATTTGAGTGCCGATATTATCGTGTTGTAAGATATTAAAGGTTGACAAGGTACGCGGGACGAAAGGGCGATAGGCAAAGTAACAAAGTCAACCTTCTAAGCTTCAGTTAGTGTGCAACACCAATAAGGGTTGTCAGTTAGACTTCCTCTGAGCACGCAACAAGCTGTCCAGAGTTAGGCTTAGCTGTACTCCGTCCAAAGAGTAGGAATAGTAGCCATCGACCTAGTTAGTCGTTCAGAGCGAACCTGAAGAGATTGTTGGACTAGTTAATTATATAAATAAATAAGGACGCTGGTTTAAGATATATATGCCATTCAGGCTCATAAGAAGACTAGAAAGTGTAACAATAAGGAATCAATCTATTCTTTGGGACTGAACCAATATTAATATTAAAACTAGCTCTTCTCGCTTATCCGGAGGATCCTCGCTTTGTCTAGACAGCGATACAAGCAGTCCCCTCGTTGTAAAACCTTTTGTTTTCAATTTCATAACTGAGGGCAACCGGATGCACTCCATTGTGCGAGTTTCCAATGATGCCAAGATATGGAAGAAAACGGTAAGATCTTTCGTTTCGAGTCGGAGGAAGAACATAGTTCTAGCTCATTTTTAGGGTTGTTAGCCTTGGCAATCTAGAATAATATTATCTTCCTTCCTCCTTCTTTGTAAATGAAGAGTTCTATCGAGGAAGCCATTGCGCTTTCCCATTCATCCTGCTAGTGCAAAGCCTTCATATGAGAAAGAACCCAGCGAGATACATGGATCTAAATATAAAGAAAGGGTTTTTTCAAGTCTAATATTACAGGCTTCAGTTCAGCTGTTCCTAGACCAGAACGAACGGTCGGGTAAGCCGGTAAGCCCATCAAAGTAGGCGTGTCTTTCCATTTCCTTGTCTCTAAAAAAGAGAAGAAAGAGGGATTACCTCGATTATAAAGTCAAGAACTCATAGAAAGAATTGGATATGATTGGTTTTGAATTCCTTTCTAAGGCTTGACCTGCTATAGATATAATAGGAAGCTCTGGAAAGCATGCAACAAAGCCAACGAGAAGCTTGATTCCATCAAAACAAACCCAGCCAGCCTTTGAGGGTTCCTGTCGAGGTAGACTCATCTGAGTCTGAACCCGCTTCGAGAACCAGATCTCATTGGGAAGGAAAAAGAGGACAAAGCCGCTCGAAGTGCGCCTTCCTCTCTTTGGACTTGACACTTAGATAGTTAGTAAGCTTCTACGCTATGATCTTTCTTCTCTTATTCTAATTAGAATAGAAGGATAGATCACTCATAAATGCTACAATTATGCCCACAATCGGATGCTAGAGGAACTGAACTGCCAATATGTATATAAATATCTTAAGTATGAAAGGGATCCCCTAATGCCCATATTAACAAAATCTGACTCAATATGAACTGCACTTAGACTTGCCTCTATGGCTTGTCTTTCTAGTGGACTGAGAGAGCGAGCACTAATCTAAAGGAAGAAGCAACTCACATACTTCATGTCAGATCTTAGAATGGATGCACAGAATCCACAGCTGTTGAATCTGATCTTTGAAAGAAGGAAGAGGCATATGCCAGAACAGGTTTCACGAATGAATCCCTGTTAGGACAAATAAGCTGCTTGGGTCTCCCTTGGTTTGCTAGAATAGACTCTTAGATGGACAGAATGCCCCATTTCAGTCTATTGGTACCTAGAGACAATACAATCTTGACTTTCTTTCCTAAGCTTGAATGTGGCGAAAAGTAAGGGACTGCAGGAGATATAGCAAGCGCAGTCGGTAGTCTGGTCTGATGTATGCTATGTTGTGTACTCGACCCGACATGTGCTTCGCAGTTGGGATGGTTAGCCGATATCAGAGTCATCCAGAAAATGTTCATTGAGCTGCAGTAAAGAGGAAATTTTGACATCAAACGGAACCAAAAAACTAGCTTTATGCTACCAAGGTGGAAATCTCAGTTGACTGGATATAGTGATTCAGATGGGTCTGCTGATAGGGATGAACGAAAACCCACTTCTGGCTACACCTTCATACTTGGCGGAGGAGCCATTACGTGGTGTAGTAAGAAATCAGGAAATCCTTATCCATGATGGAATCAAAGTTTGTAGCCTGCTCAGTTGCAGTGATGGAGGCTATATGGTTAAGGAGATTCTTGCAAAGTTTGGACATTCCGGGACATATAGATAAAGCCGTTGTGATCTATTCTGATAACACGGCTGCAATAGCTTATGCAAAGGATCTCAAGTTCCGTGGTAGAAAAAAAACTTACATGGACACCCGACTTCACTTCATTTGGTTATGAAGTATATCTCCACCTATGAAATGGTTGCTGACCCTTTGACCAAACTCATTTCTAGAGATGCGTTAAAAAGGCATGTTAGGAGTTTGGGATTGCGTAGGATTTGATATACTTAAAAAAAAAGTATATGTTGAAAGGTAGCTACGGAATTGCTCCTATTACAAATCCCCGGGGATTCACTCCTACCTTATAGTTACCGCCTCGTGGGTGGGTCCTTCAACTGGTATGAAATCACTAATGGGAGGCGGTTATCTGAAACTTAACATAGTCATATTCAAGTTATCCCAATAGTCAATGAGCAGGAAGAGGTTTAGGAAGTTAATTCAAGCAAGAAAGGAAAGTCCATTGACTTGGCTACGCCACACCAACCCTATTCTTCCCATCGAGAAAGAAGAGTTCACAGCTACCGGCACCGACTCGAACTAAGAAGAGCTACTTAACAACTACCTACTATTAGGTAGTGCCCTCCTCCAACAACGGGGCTAATGCCGACTCCAAGACCTCTTATGCCTACTCTTCAAAATGAAACTTCCCTTCTTCCAAGAGCAAAATCGATGGCACTAGGGATCTATCCTAAAGAAAGAATTGACTGACCTTGCGACGGTATCATTTAGCGGAACTCCTGTTTACCCTGCAGGTCTGTAACTCTCATATGAGATTTCAACCTCATTCCTTCACCTGTGCTTGGTAGGCACTATTGTGGAGCCCTTTGGTAATACCAGAGGTGAGATGCCTTCCTACGGCTCACCATGAAATGGGCCATGTGGGCGAGTCTGGTGGGTTCTCACCGTAAGAGAATGTCGTCTTTTCGTTCAGTTGAACAGAAACTATTAAAGCAAAGGCTGTGGATAGAGAGTGATAAAGGGGGAATAGTCTTCTTTCAGCCTATTCTATCATTCGAGTTCATTCTCGATAGTCAGATAGTGAAGTTCGAAGGGGGAAGGAAGACTTGAGCAGTGGGTCTCGACTCGGCCAACTGTCTTTATGAAGACTGACTGACGACAAGAAAAGACGTAAGTAATAGATAGAATCGTTCAGTACACTTATATGAACACTTTCATTTTTTGATTGAGAAAGCGGTAGGCCCAAAGAGCTCTGCAGTAGCGCCTTGCGAGGTCGTAAAGCCGCCTAGTTCGCCTAAGATCGAAAATGCTCTGTTTGTGATTGAGACTGATAAGAGAGATCTAGAAAGTGTTCCGTGAAAGCTTTTCAGTCTTTACTTAACTCGACCCAAGCGATGCCTTTCGACTCCCATGCCTTTCTTTGGTCAACAACCAAGCATAACTCTCTTTTCACTGCCAAAGAAGTCTGGCGTAAAACAAGACTTCACCAGTCCCGCTTACCATAAGCGGGCAGAGCTAAATCAAAAATGTAAGAAAAATGGACCAAACCGTTGTAATTCAATAGATTTTAAAGCTAGCTACCACTTATGTGATACCCGCGGCCGTTTTGACCCTTTCGACCTGGCGACTTGCCAGACTCCACAGCTTAACTCCAGAAAATTACCAAGAAAAAGTACGTGAGACGCTCTAAAATAATATAATAGATCAGATGAGCGAGCGCCTTGATAGTCTTTTTCGGGACTATGGTCTGACCCCACCAACCCAGTCGACCCCCTTTACCATAGTAATTCAGCCATTGCTTAATGATAATCAAAATGAAGACAAATTGAGTTATTTAATAAATATGTACAACAGCTTGGTCGAGCTAGGGCTATCTAGCCCGTTTTTCGAGCAAGTACGTCTCTTGGTGTTACAAATTCTTGCTGGAGGCTGAGTATAGCAGGTAACATTTTAGGAGTAATCGGTAGCGTAGTCCCCGCGTAAGCTATTGCATTGTTTTTCCCTGTCCTTTTTTTTTCTTCTTTCTTTCTCCCAGGTAGTTCGTTGGTCAAACCAACGATTATCTTCTCAAAGTAATAGAGAGATTCTAGTTAGACTTCTATCAATGCAATGAAAGAACCATCCCTTCCGTCCTGTCAGATAGAAAGATAATTAGACCCAAAAGACTTCTTTACTACTTTTGGGGGTGGGGTGAAGGGGAGGTTGACATACAACCGAGTCAAAGTGGTTTATGATTGAATCTCAGAGGCATTCTTATCATTTGGTAGATCCAAGTCCATGGCCTATTTCGGGTTCACTCGGAGCTTTGGCAACCACCGTAGGTGTGATGTACATGCACCCATTTCAAGGGGGTGCAACACTTCTCAGTTTGGGCCTCATATTTCTCGTATATACCATGTTTGTATGGTGGCGCGATGTTCTACGTGAATCCACGTTGGAGGGACATCATACCAAAGTCGTACAATTAGGACCTCGATATGGTTCTATTCTGTTCATCGTATCGGAGATTATGTTCCTTTTTGCTTTTTTTTGGGCTTCTTCTCATTCTTCTTTGGCACCTACGGTAGAGATCGGAGGTATTTGGCCCCCAAAAGGGATTGGGGTTTTAGATCCTCGGGAAATCCCTTTTCTTAATACCCCTATTCTCCTTTCATCCGGAGCTGCCGTAACTTGGGCTCATCATGCTATACTCGCGGGGAAGGAAAAACGAGCAGTTTACGCTTTAGTAGCTACCGTTTCACTGGCTCTAGTATTCACTGGCTTTCAAGGAATGGAATATTATCAAGCACCCTTCACTATTTCAGATAGTATTTATGGTTCTACCTTTTTCTTAGCAACAGGCTTTCATGGTTTTCATGTGATTATAGGTACTCTTTTCTTGATCATATGTGGTATTCGCCAATATCTTGGTCATCTGACCAAGGAGCATCACGTTGGCTTTGAAGCAGCTGCATGGTACTGCCATTTTGTAGACGTGGTTTGGTTATTCCCATTTGTCTCTATCTATTAGTGGGGAGGTATATGAAGGAACAAAACAGTGGATTGAGGAATGAAAGCTCGAAGATAAAGAGAACCGGGCTTTTCCAAAGAATTACTGCAGCTTTCCCACTCCCTTTGATTATAATATACAAAAAAGTCTCTGCCACTTTCCTACCAAATCTCTCTTTATTCTGGCACATAAATGAAGGGATCGAAGAGATTATGGCAGATTATGTTCACCAAGAAATGACCCGAAATTTTCTTTTGGTCTATTTGAGATTGTTCCTCTTAATCGTAATCAAAGATGTTTTCTTGGCTCTCATTTCTTTTCCGAACAAATCGAAGAACCTAATGGATCGAACTAATACATTTGAGAAAGTTGAATCAGAAATAAATGGATGATTTCTTGAAACAGGGCCTAATTAAGCCAAGTAAGAGTCCATGGTTCAGCGCTCCAAAATACATCACTAACAGAAATGAGCACGAAAGGAGAATGCCAAGGTTAGTGATCAACTAGAAAGCCCTTTCAGAGGTCCTCCAGTGAATTAGGTATTCCGCACCTAATCGACAAACATTTTTTTCGTTCGTAAGCACTGAGTGAGCCACCCTCAGGGTAATCAACTTATCGAACAACGCGCGATGGAAAGCCATTTTTTTAGAAAAATCTCCTTCCACGCGACAAGACGCGAGGTAGTTTCCTGCCCCGCCACACTCATTTCTCTTTTTTAGGTATTGCTACCGCACCTGTGAGAAGAAAGCTGCTAAGATGGCAAAGCAATGCAATGGATTTAGCACCATAGCTGAAGTGAACCTTGGTTAACTAGCAGCATGCCGATTCGTGAATAGGATTTGTTCCGTGTTTCGGGAAGCCGCTTTTGAAGGGGACTACTGAAGTGAACATAGGACTTCGTTCAGTTTGCTGGACCATTCCATTCTATCGAACCTGTGGATTTCCCGGTCACCTGTTGTGTTGGGATGATCTCTTTTCATTCTTTTTCCTCTTAAAAAATCACTCATTTTGAAACTTAACTCTAACTAAGTATGGTTATATAGTGAAAAAGGAGTGCTGATCGCAGAGACGACGTCGGGCCTTCTTCGGTAAGGCGACGAGTGGATTCGGTGAACGCTCCCGAAGCAGGAGATATTGTAGGCCCATCACAGGCTTAATCATCAGACTTAACATCGGACGAGGAGTCAAAGTTACTTGATTATCTTAAGAAATTGGGAACGGCCGACCAAAAGGGTCTCAGTGACTGGATCACTACTCGCCAGAACCTAATTCAGGATCGCCTTAATGAGTTACGTCGCCAAGAACACATGCGACCGCTTGCCCCGAACCGGATGGAAGAGGTCGTAAGAATTCTCGAAACTAACTATGGCCCTGAGCATCTCCATTCAATCTTAGAAGATTTGGAGACCAAGGGGGTAGTTAGTTTCTTTTATCAAGGGTAAAAAATGGACCGGGAGCTGTCGAAAGAGCAGGAACTAAAAAAGGAAAATGAGTGACGTTATGCTGCTAACTCTCAGTTTGGTCCTACTTCTGGTTCATTTTGTTACTAAAAAGGGGGGAGGAACCAAGGATTTCCAAGCATTTGTTCTTTGTTCCCTCAGGATCGAGGCTTCGTTTGACTAAAACAAGAGTAGGGAGCGGATTTCATGGATGGAGTAGGAGCTAGCTTTCATTGAAGTAAGTAGGGGACTTGTCTTTTTAAGTATTAGAGTTTGGCAGAGGACTAGGAAGAAGGAAGGCTCGTCGAGACCTCAATCGCTGATCCAGCAATGGCAAGTGAGACCTATATTGAGTTTTCATTCAAATAAGGTTCCTGATGACTACCCAATTACATATATAGGAAAAAAGGATTCTCACAAAGATAGGGAACCCACTTTGAACTCTACTCAGAATTGACAACAAGACCCCTTGCTGCTCTCGCTGCACCATCTGTTGCCCACTGCTTGGCATGCTCTCTGGCTATCGGGCTATGCTTGCCGCCGATAATGTATATATCTAGGAGTATAAGCCTCGGTGAATGAAGGAGCCCCTTCTATCATCTCCCCTGGCGGAGGTTCCCATGCTGGTCTCGATCAATAAGGATTCCCCCGCGCTAGTCATCAGCTTTCACGAAAGACTCTTATTACTTATTATAAGTATGTTGATTTCACCAGGTCACTTCAACCAATCTCTCTGAAGTAGAGCTGGAAATGACAACTATTGTGTCGGCTGTCTCTTTGTCCAAAGCTTCCGCTGGTCGACTGCCCTATTCTAATTCTGACTTGGCTTGATTCTTAGTAGACCAACCGCCCCCCTGTTCTTACCTTTTGTTTGAGATTCATTGATTCTAAAGGTGGCAGGCATCCTGCGCTAATAACCCTGTCAAGCTCTTTCAGAGAGTTCGCTTCTGTAAGGGAATAACCATTTTTGATTTGTCTCGCTCGAAAGCTATGACCTGCCCCCCGGACTCGATTTCGTCCATGCGCAACTTCTCCGCAAGCTGTCTCGTTGTCCCTCGTTCATCACATTTATTTAGAAGTTCCGTCGATGAAGAATGCTTTTTGGGCGTAGAAGCTTTCCTTAACTAAAGCATTCCCTTTCTCGCTTGACTGGAGCATTTCATTTCTTTACTTGACTGGACCAATTCATATAGAATTTATATTGATAAGGATTCGCAATTGGATCACCCATTGTCTAATTTGTTTCGTAGCTAATTGGCCTGAGATTCGATCTTTCTCCTTCGACGGAGCCTAGCTTTCTGACTGGGCAAGCAGCTCTTACCGAATTAGCTCCTAGACTGCTTTCAAGGTTCACTACGGACAGCAGGGATGGAAACTCCTACAGGCATTCCTCGTTACTTGACTGACCCACAATCCATTGAAGAAGTTCAGTTCAACCTGATATTCCATTTGTACAGAACGGAGAAAGAGAGTGGGGAAGATCGATAAGCAAGTCAGCCCAAATGCTTGATGAAGGAAGAACCCACATGCTTTCTTTGGATTATGGACTATCCGGGGTAATTCCATGTTTTTAAGAAGCTTTCTTCTAACCCCGGAATGAAATTCGAATCTCACTCTAATAGGGCAGGTGAATGAAACTCTTATACGGCCACGCTCTAAGCTAAGTTGATCATTGGATCACTCTTGATGTACAAAGATACTAGAGATATCATCCAATTCGATTGAAGCAAGGAGAATAGAAATAGAAAGAATTCTAATTCATTTTGTGAAAAGTGAATCAAATCAGTTGTGAACCACTCACGTAACGGTCTTAGCTGTCCCGTTGTGAGCTGTCCACAGTACCGGTCAATGTCTGATTATGTGCCCTGAATGATTCTCAGGAGTTTCAGTAAACCTCCGACCACTTAATGTTATTACGGGACTCTTTCTTATTATCTTTGCGGGACTGACTCTGATAGTGGGAAGGTTGAAGGGTAAGAGCTTTCTAGAGAACTTCACTATTTAGGAAGGGGACGGAAGCCACTTCTTAGAAATGCACGGCTTAGTTTACTTTCCGAACCGTTCTAGTGTTCCAAGCTCAAGGTTCAAATCCCAAAAGATCCAACTTTTTCTCCGGAAATGCTAAAGTCAAGCTCAATATCTCATTAGGAAGGGAATGGGGTCTAGTCAACCAACCTCCTCTTAGAGAAGGTAGGACGGGATTCGTTCTGTGTGCCTTTCTTTGCCTTCGGGCTTGGCACGGGACTTCTTATTAGATTCGATTTTAAAGGCCGTACTAACTTCTTTTTCTTTTCAACTAGTGATTACGTTTTGGGCTACCTTTAGTGAAGTGTTATTTATTTCTCTTTCTTTGGTGATAGCCTTAGCTAAGAAAGTGGATAAATCTACTTTTACCTTGATCACTACCCCTGTGTCTGATCTGGAGGTAATGTGTGAGCAACTGGGTTTGATTGTGAAGAACCTTAAAGTCTTGCTCAAACGTTACCCACCCTTCCTCCCAACCATACCTCTGTATCAAGGTATGACTTGGGATCCGACCTGGAAGGCCTTACCTACGCACCCATTGACTCAACTGTTTTGGGGCCAAAGATTAGGCAAGAATGTGAAGCAGGTCCGAAATATTCATTCTTGCTTATGAACTAGCGAGTTTTTATTTCTTTCTAGTCGGGCCTCATACTTATGGAGAGTCATGGCCGCAGGGTACCTTGTGGCCTCCCCCACAGTACGATATGTGTATGACAAGTTTAACGACTTGTTAAGTGTGTGGGATTTGGACTGGTTTAATAGCCGAGTCCACCCCTACTTGCCATAACCATTCGACTATGGGATTCCACCAGTTACTGGCCGTCTCGGTCAGACTATTGAGGGAGGAGGCAAAAGGAGAATATTCGCCATTGGTAACTATGTCAATCTCAATCAGAGGCTACTGAAGCCGGTCCATGACTGGCTAATGCAAGTGCTTAGGAGGATTCCCATGGATGGAACCTTCGCTTTTACTAAGCTAAGGTGGAATCAGCACAAACCTCTTGATCGACTAGTTGGCAATCAAACCTGTTACTCTTTCGATTTGAAATCTGCCACCGATAGGTGGCCAGTATTATTTATCTTCGAAGTGTTTAAGGTTTGTTTTGGTCAGCCGTTCGCTTCGAGTGTTGTTAATTCAGCACTAGCCTTTCATTTCTGTGAGGTCCCATTCGTAAAGAAGAAGGACTCTCAAGTCTATTTTAGGGTCGGACAGCCGCTAGGATATTACTCCTATTGGCCTTTGTTTGCACTTACTAACCTTGAATTTGGTGGTGTGCAGAGCAGATATACCCAGGTCAGCTTTTTGACACAAGTATGCCCTCCTCGGTGATGATATTTTCATCGCTGATGAGAAGGTTGCCTGTGAATACAGCGCTATATTAAAGCAGCTGGATGTCCAGATATCATTGCCAAAATCTATTGTTTCGCGCAATGGTACCATGGAGTTCGTCAAGCGGTATTGGACCAAGGACATGCAAGTGGACTTGTCACCGATATCCCTTCGGGCTTTAACAGCCTGTAGATCCACCGTTGGTCTTATTCAGTTAGCCTCACAGTACAACATCACTTCTGTGAACGTACTTCAGCGGTTGGCTGGGGTCGGCTACCGGGTTTGTGCTCGCCTTATGTCGAATCAATCTAAACGATAGACTAGACTTAAGGTGGCCGCGGGTAAGCCTTTCAGGTCAGGGCAACTACCTTTAGAGTTTTTGATTGGTCGAGGTTCTCCTCTCAATCCTTACCTTAAAGGGAAGATGGTAGCCTATCTTCTTAGGGAAATTCGCCCTAAGGAGATCAAGCTTTTTCCTCAAGAGCTTGTGTTTGATGGTGAACGAGAGATTCTTGAACGCACTGTTTTATTCAATTGGATGAAACAGTGGTTGAGGTGGGTCTCTTGGTACCATACTGAAGCACAATCCCCTACAGTGTCCCTTGATCAATTGTTGAATGCCCCTATTTGTGCATCTTCTTGGAAAAGGTCAAACGTTGATATTAATTTATACAAGTTTGGTCTTGTCTGGAGGCTGTATGATATGGCGGCCGGTTGGTCGGTATCAACAACTCCTCAATGGTTGTTCGATCCACAAACCATTATCAAACATGATCGATGGATTTTAGGTGGTTACAAAGGTACTGATTTTCTTATGGCTCCTGTAGATTTACCATCTACAGAAGAGTAAGGACGCAGGAGTTTTAAGGTTTCTTTTGCTTGCGATCAATCTAGTGAACTCTTTCAAGCGGCTTTAGGTTCAGACTGAAATCTTTTTCTTTTTGGGCGTTAGTCGAGGGAGGAGAGCGAAGCGAACAAAAAAAGGAAGAGGAGGGCGCTAGGCTAAACTGGGTGTCAAGAGCTTGATAGTCGAATAGGTAGAGATAAAATCGACTCATGATTTTCAATCAATCAAGGAATGGTTCCAGGATCCTGGTAAACAGGAATGGAGCTTTCGAAGGCAGGCGTAGATCCATTACGCTCTGACTCTCACATGGTGGCAGCTTATGGGGTTTTGTATCACGGAACAAGCTACTTCTATCGGTTTAGTCCGATAGAAAGACGTGGGCTAGTTTGTCGAGAGAGGCGTTCGTATTCGACGTGAATCGGTGGATTCACCCAACCGGGGCATAGAAAGTTCTAGAACAAATCTGGTGGGTTGGGATTCTTCATTGGTCTTCCAATTTCATCGCCGCATGAACGAGACCCCGGATTAAATATATCTCCGGTCGTGATTCAGTTGTCAAGATCGAGACACACGTCGTAGTTTCTCCAACCTGACGGGGAATTATACTCAAGGCAGGCACTCAGTAGGCCATGCTCAAAGCAGACCCACGGGTGTAGCATGGTCGTCAGCTCATCCCTAACTAACTATAGAGAGAGCAGTCGCCAAATCCAATCCACATGAGAGATGAGGAACCGTTAGGACGAGGGAGAGAATCGGGCAAAGGAAAGGATGAATTCCGAAATGCAGTAGTGTTTCCCTCAAATGGATATAGTCCAATGACTAAGCAAGAGCTGAGGATTGAACTAGCAGGGTTCTATCAATGGAATCAGAATCAATCCGGAATTGTCTAGCTTAGCTATAAAATGTGCAATCAATCCAAGAGCAATCCCTGCGCCTTAGTAATGATTGACTGAGAGTCACCAATAAACCTACTCACTCGAAAGTAGCCTTGTCAACTGACTATTAAACCCTACATGGTGCGAACCCACAAGGGAAGACCCCACGAACCCACAACCAATCTGAATATACGCACCCCAAGAACGCTAAACGCAGATTGACGATCCACTTGAACCCTTGAGCACGAAAGAACAAGGACCCGAAGTGTTGGAAGACGCCACAAGGTTGATCAAGCCTTGATAAGTCTGTTAGTTCTAAGAAGAACCCTAGAGAGAATCCACTCCCAAGAAACAAGGTGCAGAAAAGTGCAACCTTTCATTCAATAATCAAGTCTCCAAGTCTTTAGTCCGCCTTAAAATGAAGGATTACAAGGTATTTAAAGAGAAATATTCAGAAACCCTAATTACATTAAATGCATTCTAGAAAATAGAAACTAACCTATATTAATTAATTAACTAGGAAACCAAAAAGTCAAATAGGCCCAATATCTAATAATTTTCGCATAAATAAAAGTCACAAAATATAATCAGCATTCAAGGCCCAAAATGTGCTTATTTAGGCCTAAATGAGTCCTCCCATGTATAGTACTAGGTCCAAGCTCTTTGTTTTGAAGTCTCCAAGCCCAAAACTTGATTGGTATCTCCATCTGCAGCCCATATGAAATTAATGACGTTTTCAACATCTTTATCCACAATTGTTGATCCAATTGCCATCTGATTTGCATTAGCCTCTTGAATCAGCTCAATCAATGGTTCCTTAAATATTTTAGCTTGTGCTCTTGTGATTGGACCAGCTGGAATTTGAAAATGATAGTTTTAAGTTGAAGAGTCATCACTTGAATATGATACTGTAGCAATACGGGTACTGTAGCAATTGGCACTGTAGCAGAGTGATTTTCAGAATCACTTGTTTGGCACTGTAGCAGAGTGATTTTAACAAATCACTCGAGTGATTTTCAGAATCACTCGAGTGATTCTGAAAAAATTGAAATCACTCGAGTGATTCTGAAAATCACTCGAGTGATGTGCAGTTTTTTCAGACTCTGTTCTTCGTCCAGCTGAGCGAGGTCTGGTTATTTGATCATATCTCTCACAATACAACTCCAATTGAGACCAAACCAGTTTCATATGAAACTAGACTCCCAATTTGTCATTTTAAAACCAAAAGAAACATCAAAGGAGCTCAGATGAGGGAGATATCAGTGTTAGAATTTGGGATTCATATCAGTGTCACTTTCTAGAACATGTTTGGTATTTTGGCTATAACTCTCAAACCACGGATCCAATTGAGTTGAAACCAGTGCCATATAAAACTAGGCTTCAATATATTTCCATTGATATATAATTCAGAAATTTTAGAGCTATATTCGAAGAGTTATGCCATCTGTAATTTGACCCCTGTTTGCTGTCGAATTGAAAGTGAAGTTTCGAGTTCAAATGATCTGAACAGAGAGCACCCGAGTGATTTTTATAATCACTCGAGTGATCAGGAAGATAACTCGAGTAATCATTATAATCACTCGAGTGAAATGCGTCAGAATGCATATCACTTCCAGTGGCGCAGAATTCACCGGATGAATTTTTCACGGTTCTCAATATCACTTCCAGTGATATGGAATTCACTCGAGTGATATGAAGTTTTCTGTAGATCACTTCCAGTGTTAGCAGTCCAGTGCAACTCCAACATCCCATATCACCTCCAGTGGATGCTGAATCACTTCCGATGAATTTCACTCCTTCTCAAATCACCTCCAGTAAGCTTGAATGCACCTCCAGTGAAAGCCCATATGCACCAACGTCTATTAAACCAATAGCTCAAGTAATGCAATTGATTCTATCAGTATTGCTAGACCAATACACCTCCATCTCTTAATTACTCCAAGTCTTCATTCATGTGATATGGTCCTTTTGGTTCATCACCACCAGTGGATTTCAATGCACTCTGGAAGTTTATGATAGAAGCCATCCGGAGATATTAAAGTTTCTCTGTGCACTTAAGTCTGGTATGAGGAACTTGAGTTCTTGTGTTGACGAAGCAAAATGGAATACAGCGATCAATCCGAATGGGTTCTTATGTTATGCAATCTGTGTTTTCACTTGCTATCATTCTTAGACATTGCTTAATACTTATTTCAAGTGTGAAATAGGGGCTCAAGCGTTTGGGTTAAAACTTCAAGTCTGGAGGTGACTCACGGCAAACATCGTCACTCGAAGTGATGCAACCCAGAAAGCGGAAATCCTGTCTTTGGCCAATGATCCAATATATTTATGATTAACACTTCATTGTATTGATATTTGATGTATTGTTACAGAAAGAATAATGAAGAGATCATAGAGAGAGGAAAAACCACTTCACGAGAAGCCGAGCGTCCACTAATAACGGCTAGTTTTCTGATGTGGAAATCTATCAGAACAAGCAGTGCGACTCCAACGGGTATGTTGAGATGCTATCAACAGATCAATGTTTAAAGACCTATCTGACAACAAATCATGGGTAGCAACAGAATTATATGAACAACCAAGAACGTGTAAACAGAAAGCAATGGTATGAGTTATCTGTCAAAAGCACGATCAGATTCCAACGGGCAGAATGTTTGAATGCTTCCAACGGCTCTCAACCATCTTCTATATAAACCAATGTATTCAAACAAGAAACTGGGAGTTTTCACAGAGAAATACTACAGCGAACAGAAATGTTGAAGTAACGAAAACCCAACTGCCAACATGCTGCTGTGATGAATCTTCATCTCTCATACTCTCCGTTAATATCTATTTTCATTGTCATGTACATTTGAGAGTAAATATTTGTATTATACTTCAATGAGCATTTATCTACTCTGTGAGAGAGTCTATAAACACTTCATCTATATTTCTGTATTGATCTCAAGGTAGAGGGACCTTGAGAGGGTTGATTACCTTACGGGAAAGTTGTAGAGAGAATTGCTAGTAGTACTTTCTGCTCGTAAGACTTACAAGGTGTAAGCAGTAGAGAACGTTGCTGCTCGTAAGACTTACAGTGGTGTAAGCAAGAGAGAACGTTGCTGCTCGTAAGACTTGCACGGGTAAGCAGTAGAGAAAGGTCTTTGGGATTGCTTTGCTCAACTTACCGTAAGAGGGTGTAAACCTTACAGTGAGTAAGGGGGGAGTAACTTTGTAAGAGATTTGTAGAGGCTTTTCTTGTGCCCGGATAAACAAGAAGATAGTGGATTGGAAATCTCAGGAGGAGCCTGGGGACTGGACGTAGGTCATCGTGGATTGGACCGAACCAGGATAAATCACAGTTTGCATATTCTCTTCCCTAAGCTTTTACATTTCCAGCATATATGATTTACATATCAACTTATGTTTCTATACTTCCGCATGTATTGATTTGATAAGTTGCGAAAAGATTTTAAAAGATCATATTTCCTTATCATACACCCAATTCACCCCCCTCTTGGGTGTCAGCCAGTTCTAACACTTTCTGCCATGATTAATCTGAGTGTCATTTGGGCCTCGGTGATAGACCAACTGGACTCAAGTGTGTATTGTAGGACCCGAGTTTGTGGCCAAAACTCGAGTTCATAGAACTAAACTCGATTGTAGTGGTAATTTTTTAGAATGTGTGAATATGACTTTATGTAATGTTTTCCTTAAAAAATTTAACACATTGTGCTTTGCTTTACTTGATTATTCCTTGCGAAATGTTTCATACCTACTTTTTTATTACCAGGGCATGGATTCTAACAGAGTGATGTATAGAACAGCAGGAATGATAAGAGAGAGACATACTGCTAGGAAGAGTGTCTAGCTCCTATCTCCATTAAGATAAGGAGACAAAGGAGTAGGTCACCCTCACTTCCATCAGTTAACCAGCCTCCACCAGAGGAGCAGATAATAGAGGGTGAGGCTTATATAGTCATTAACAGAGGAGGACCTGGACATGGACTGAAGATTGTTCGTACACGCAGAAAGAGTATCAAGTGTCCAGTGTACTATGGTCCCATCGCTAGGGACGAAGCTACAATATTGGACACAGATGACTTAGAGTCAGATGACAGTGTGCTGTATGCAGATTCAGATAAAGAGTCGGATGCTCCAGTGGAGAAGTTAGCCTTTGAACCACATTTGAATCATGAACTTTAGGAGCAATTGAAGGATTTGTATTTGATAGCATTCAATGATTTTATCACCCCCACAACGTAGTATACAACGTTCTTGAACTCAGTATAGAAGCTGTACAAGCAAAACAAGGAGCTTGGGCTAATGATGACAGATGATGTGTGAATTTGGACTACATTAGCTCATTTTCCCGATTTCACATCTTAGATCAAGAAGAATAACGAGATCATATTTATGGGTCCTTTTGAGTTTATGCCTTTTGTTAGGCATCTGTTTTTATATGTGATGTTTAATATGCCTAATGAGTAGTAGAGCAGGTTTCTTTTATTGTGAATGTTTGCTATAATGGATGTATATCTGTTGTGTGTTGGTATTTAAAATCTTGAGAAGTACATATGTACATATATGTATGAACGTGGTATTAACGTAGTGTTCCTTCTTAATAGTGAAGAGGAACAATGGTGCGACATAGACTAGTGGGAAATGTACCACCAAATCCTGAACCTAAGAATAATACGGAGCCTGATCTCATGCAGCAAGTTTTCACAATGTTGACCCAATAACAAACTATGATCCAGGACTTGCGAGAAGAAGTCTAGGAATTAAAGGAAAGACAGAATGCAGATGGGGCATAACCTGAAGGGAATAACCTGGGGGAATCCCCCTGAAGGAAACCATCTTGAGGGGAATCCAGATGGAGAATAACCACCTAGTGACGAGCAATCGCAGTCGCATGAGGTGAACTTAAAAATCCCCATTGTTCAAGAACCTGAGGATAATGTTGTCCAATATTGGATGCCTAAATTTGTTAAATATCAGCCTGAGGCATTCCAAGGGAAATTTAATCTACAAGCTGTTGAGAATTGGGTGAACCACCTAGAGAAAATCTTTGAGGTGCTTGGATACCCGACGGAGATGAAAGCCAGGATAGCTATATATAAGCTAGTAGGTAATGCTGATGATTGGTGGAAAAATACATCACTTGTATTACGTGGGCGGAACATCCCTCTTACATGGGAGTTGTTTCAAGAGAAATTGTATGAAAAGTATTTCCCAAGGTCAGTAAGGATCGAGAAAGAGAAAGAATTCTTAGCAATTCCGCAAGATGATACTGAGACCTTCGATGCTTACTTGTCTCAATTTATTTGACTGTCTTGTTACTCTTTCTATCTACAACTCAAAAAGGATGAGGAGTGAAGTTCCGATATGCTAATTCGGGGACTGAAGCCCGAAATGGAAGAGAAACTTGTGGCCCAATAGTTTAACAAAGCTATAGAAGTGTGTCGACTAACAGAAGAAAATCTGAAGAGAGTACAGGCCGGTAAGAGTACTAGCCAAAGAGGTAGATTTAGTCTACGAGATACCTCACAGAAGAGGAAGGGACAACGTTGCCCACAAAAGGGAGGCAATAAAAAGCCCTTTTGGTCTGGGAACCATCATGGCCGAAAACCTCAACATCTCAAACATGTCTTCGGTGTGGCAAGTCTCATCCAGGGTGATAGTGCAATCTTCCCACGAGCCAAGTGATTTCTCATGCTTGCAAGAAGCCAGGTCATTTGGCAGTAAATTATCCACAGCAAGCAACACCACGACCTTTTAAGCTTAGACGGCAAAATCAAGGCCGAGTATTTACCTTGACTTAGGAAGAAGCAAAGAAGTCCCCAGAGCTAGTTCAAGGAAAATCATTCCCAATAGTAGTGTATTGCAAGCCTTATATGATTTGGGTGCTAGTCACTCCTTCATTGCGTTTGATTGTGCTAAGCACCTAAAATTGCATTTGCATAAACTGCTATTTGATTTGATTGTGTCAACACCAATAGGTGTCAAAACTCTTACAGCTAATGTTTGTCTGAATTGTGTGATAAATGTTGAGGGACATGAGTCTATAGTTGACTTGATTTGTTTACCTCTCCAAAAACTGGAATCATATTATGTTTTGACTGGCTAACAGAAAATAACGTGCTGGTAGATTGTGGAAATAAGAGGATAATATATCTTACTCAACGGGAGTTCAATGACATAAATGCTAGCATAAACTTTATTTCATTAGAAGAAGCTAAGAAATGCTTGAATAAGGGATGACAGGGATACATTGTGTTCTTTTCCATACAGGCGGATACAGAAATAGCCCTGAAAGACATTCTAGTTGTGCAAGAATTTCCTAAAGTGTTTTCAGATGACCTTAGTGGGTTGCCCCCAGAAAGGGAAGTGAAATTCGTAATCGAGATTTTTCCTAGAGCGGGGTCTATATCAAAGGCTCCATATCGAATGGCACCAAATGAAATGGCTAAGTTGAAAAAACAAATTGAAGAATTATTTAAAAAGGGTTCATTTGACCCAGTGTATCACCATGGGGAGCTCTGGTGTTATTTGTTAAGAAGAAGGATGGGAGCCTGAGGTTATATGTTGATTACGGAGAGCTGAACAAGGTAACCATCAAGAACAAATGTCGGCTTCCCTGAATTGATGACCTTTTAGATTAATTATCTAGAGCAAGTATGTTCTCGAAGATTGATTTTAAGATTGGGGTTTCATTATCTGTGTGTGAAGGCAGAAGATATACCGAAAACTACTTTCAGAACCCAGTATGGAAAATATGAATTTCTAGTAATGCCCTTTGGGGTAACCAATGCACCAGCTGTGTATATGGACTACATGGACCGTATCTTTGGCCAGTATTTAGATCAATTCATGGTAGTCTTCATCAATGACATTTTAATATACTCTAAGAGTAGAGAAGAGCAAGAGGAGCATTTGAGAATTGTGCTAAGTATTTTGAGGGAAAGGCAACTCTATGCGAAGTTAAGCAAATGTGAGTTTTGGCTCTTAGAAGTCAGATTTCTAGGCTATGTCATCTTACAAGAAGGGGTTACAGTGGATCCCAGTATGGTGGAAGTAGTGTTAGACTGGAAAAGGCCAGAAACTATTGATAAGATACGCAGTTTTATGGGTCTCGCTGGCTATTACCAGAGATTTATTCAGAATTTCTCTTGGATTGCCTTGCCATTGACCAAACTCACACGGAAAGATCAACTGTTTAAGTAGGATAATTGATGTGAGAAGAGCTTCATGGAGCTAAAGGAGAGGTTGACAACTACACCCGTATTGATTATCTTTGATCCTGAGTTAACCTATGTGGTTTACAGTCATGCTAGCAAGCAGGGACTGGGATGTGTCTTAATGTAGTAGGTCAGAGTGGTGGCCTATATATCTCGATAGCTTAAGCCTCATGAGATGAATTATCCCACACATGATCTGGAGCTACTGGAAATTATGCTTGCACTTAGAGTCTAGCGATACTACTTATATGGGGTGGTTGTTGAACTGTACTATGACCACATGAGTCTTAAGTATCTGTATGATCAGAAAGAACTCAACATGAGACAACATAGGTTGATGGAGTTGCTGAAAGACTATAACCTAGAGATTAAGTATCATCCAGGTAAAGCCAATGTCGTCGCTGATGCTCTTAGTCAGAAGACAGTGCAGGTGGCAGCTATGATGGTATAAGAGAGGAAATTAATAGAAGATTTTTGAGATCTAAACTTGTCAAATCAAATCCTTTGTGCTGGTTATGGTATTAGCCAAGTGGAGAATGATTTGAGGACAAAGATTGCAGAAGCTCAAATGCAAGATGAGCAAGCATAGTCCGTTCAGACTATAATTGAACGAGGAGAAACTTGAGATTATGATTTATCTCCAAGTGGACTGGTTCGATACAAGAAAATAACCTATGTTCAACTGAAAGACAACCTAAGGCAGAAGATCCTCGATGATGCACATAAGAGTCGTTACACCCTCCATCCAGGGATGGTAAAGATGTATTGCGACTTAAGGGCGATGTACTGGTAGCCTAAATTGAAGAAGGATAAGACAAAACATGTAGCATGATGTCTTACCTGCCAGAAGGTAAAGATTGAGCACTAGAAACCACTAGGATTGCTTCAGTCCTAAGATTCCAGAGTAGAAATGGGAAAGCTTAACCATGGATCTTGTGGTAGGATTACCTAGAATCCGGAATCATGATACTATTTGGGTAATTGTTGATCGTTTTACAAAGTCAGCGCATTTCATACCGATCAATGCTAGCTATTCTCATGATAAGTTGGTAGAAATTTATATCAAAGAGATAGTGAGACTCCATGGGATGTCGAAGAATATAATTTCGGACAGAGATCCTTGGTTTACTTTAAAGTTTTGGAGATCTCTGCATGATGCTTTGGGTACTACTAAATTGAGTTTCAGTACGGCCTATCATCCTCAGATGGATGGATAGTCAGAGAGAACCATATAGACTCTGGAAGATATGCTAAGAGCATGCGTAATAGACTACAAAGGAAGTTGGGATCGTTACCTTCCACTTACATAGTTTGTTTACAATAATAGCTATCATACGAGCATTCAGATGGCTCCGTATGAAGTTTTGTATGGGATGAAATGCCAATCCCCTATCTGCTGGACAGAATTATCAGAAAGAAGATTGTACGGGCCAGATATAGTAGATCAAAATTATCAAGCAAAGACTGCTTGCAACCCAAAGTAGGAAAAAGAGCTACGCTGATAAGCGGAGAAGACTGCTAGAATTCCAGGTGGGTGATCACGTGTTTTTGAAAGTTTCACCTGTTATTGGTATAGGAAGGGCGAAAAAGAGGAAGAAGCTGAGTCCTCGCTATATTGGGCTATTCGAGATTTTGTCAAGAATTAAAGCCCGTAGCGTATTGGATTGCTCTACCCCTAAATTTGAGCAGATTGCATGACGTGTTACACGTTTTACAATTAAAGAAGTACCAACCAGACCCCCAGCATATTATTGAGTATAAAGATGTGGATATGCGTGTCAATCACACTTATAAGGCTGAGCCCGAGCGAATTATTTATAGACAAGAAAGGTGGCTCAAATATCGTAGCATACCATTTGTGAAAGTAGTCTAGAAAGGACTATCTCTAAGAGAGGCGACTTACGAAGTAGAAGAATATATGAAAAGACATTACTCGGGATTTATGCCACATGAGGTGTAACAAATTTCGGGGATGAAATTTATTGAACAGGGGGAGAACTGTAATACCCCACTTTTTCACCAATATTCTTATATGTATGTTTGTGATATTTAGTGGAATAAAATGGTGAATTGTGGTGTGTATGAATTTATAGAAAAATGGTAATCGCAGGTTACATATAATTTTTCCAAGCAAGGACACAAAGAGGGAATTAATGTCCATTTAAAGGCCTACTATTGTAACCAAAATTTAAGAATTAAATAACATGAAGAGTGGCCTCATCTAAGTGTCAAAATTGGGTCAAACCAATGGAAATGAGCAAAAAATGATTTATTACGGTAAATCATAAAACGTAAGGGCAAAACGGTATTTTTCCATAAAGTAGGAAATAAGTATTTTCCCTAACATTCCTAATAATTTTAGTTATATGGGAATTAAAAAGAGGGAAATGGCTACTTGATAATTGATAAGCCTATTTTGGAGAAATATTATCAAGTAAGGTCAAATAGTCAAAAAGTCAAAGGACAAAAGTTAGCAATTTACAAGTTGGCAATGGAATAGTGCAAGAACAATATTTTTTCTCTCTTCAATTTTCATTATTTGCAGCTAATAATGAGGAGTATGAAGGGAAATGAAATAATTAGACAAAAATGGCATTTTGGACCAAAAATCAATTTCCACATGTATTAAGCTACTTTGACTAAACAATATATCATCTTTCCTTCATCTCTTTAGCCTTCATTCTAATGCCAGCAGACTGAAATAGAGTGAGGAAGAGCTGAGAATGTGAAGAGCCAAGGAGAGCTAGGGTTCTTCAAGATCAATGGTTAGGGACTTGTAACCTTGTGCTTTAAGCTTCGTAATCCCTCCATAACCTCTCCTACTCACCTCTACTGTGATATCTCATTTCCTATAGCCTTAGATGAGTACAAAATAGTAGAAAAATCATTCATGAAACCAAGATCAGGTCCCGGATTAAGTAACTTCTGAAAAAGTTCGTAAATTCCAAACCTATCTCAGGATTTGAACTTGGGACTGGAAAGGATTATTTTAGAGTAATAAAATTTTCTCAAACCATTTTTACAAACGTTCACTATCTCATTAAGTCTCACCGCGCTCTTCTTTTTGTTTTATGAGAGTTTGCGAGCAATTATCTCCTTAGTTCTCATGTTCCATACCTTAATTACATTTCATTAGCGATCGGAAGCATAATATAACTAACCGTTCTTCTACTAGTCTACTTATTGTAACATGGCAGAGTCACAAGACATTTACAGTATATACCTATCCAAAATATATATATACATGTTTAAGATATCCAAAATAGACCTAAGAGACAACCAACAAAATCATAATTTTAAGTATTTAATCCTCTAACCGTTCGTATTTACCTTCTTCTTACCCCTTGAGCTTTCTCTCTGTACTGATAGTGGTTTATGGAAAAAGAGTGAGATTAAAAAAAATCTCAGTATTAACATAATGCCAATCACACATATATACATCACAAGCATGCTACTCAGTCATCATACAACAGAATCATCATAACAACATTCAGTGCAATTCATGCAGTTCATATATATATATATATATATATATATATATATATATATATATATATATATATATATATTACCATAGTACTAGGAATACAATAGGCCCCGAGGGATACCAGTGCAAAATAGACCTCGGGCACCCACTCGTGCATCACTGAACATTATATTAGCCTAAGTGTTCACCCGCATAGATAGGCCCCGGGTGACCACCCCGCATAATCAAAATGTGCTAGACAATTTGTGATGATTTTAAACAACACACAATGCATATTATAAATATATGAAGGACAAGTTACTACCTGGTTATTTTTCTTTACCAATTTCCTCCCGTTTGTCAGAGCTCAGTAATGTCTTAGGCTTCGAATGGCTGTTAGGTCCTATAATTGGAATTTATGGACAATGAGTCATTACTCAATCCAATCTTTTGATATAATGTAAACTAAACTATTCTTAGTTTAGCTTATTGGTAGTCATTTGAGTCATTTAGGTAGCCCTTGGAAGTCCCAAAAAAGGCTATGGGGTTGATAAACATCATCTCAATCAAAACATCTTGGAAAATATGAAATATTAAAAATTTTGGGTCTTGTTCACTGCCAAAAACAGGTCAATAACATTTTGGCCACGGCCAAGAAAATCTTCTGGCCACGGCCAAGAATTCTCTGTTTCTTGACTGAACTTTCAAACATCATAACTAAATCTAGAAAAATATAAATGAGGTTATTCCAAGTTCTAAAGAACCATATTTAAGTCTACCTATAGGGAAAAATATAGTCATAGGCTTAAAGCACTCAAATAAATACAGTATTCCATTCCAGTAAGCCTTACTCTAGAAATTTCCAGTTTTCGATACCCAAATTTTAGAAGCTCATATCTCCCAAAGTACTTATCCAAAATTTTTAAAATACCTATCAAATTAAATATATTTGTCTATACTTTAATTCTGGAAATTTTCAGAATTTTTAGGCAAGGTTTGTCCCTTGAAACACCACGTAAAACAACAATGCTTCAGACAGTGCAGATTAATACTATCAACAATCTAACTTCATAAATTCCCAAATTCATATACAAGCATCCAAAAATCATGAAAACTTGTATACCTACACAATGTTTCCTTCTAAAACCAATGGAATCATCAAAATTATCAAATTCTTTGATCTTCATCCCGTCACAGTATAGGCAGAAAATTGAGATTCTTAGAAAATTTTGTCAGTTTCTTGATTTCTCTTGCTTAATCACTTTCTTTCTACTTCTAATCAAATGATTAGCTATTTCCACACTTAGTAGACATGATTAGAAGTCATTTGAATAGCAGGATCCCCCTTAGGGTTCCATCATCCAATCTTCACAAAACAACCAAATCCAAGCCAATAACAACAACAACAACAACAAAGGTGCAAGGAGCAAGTTCTTGGAGTTTGCCTTAGATTTCTTGTTGCTTCTCTCTCTCCATAGCTCTTAAATAAGATGGAAATCCATGGTTCCAAAGGTGTAGAAGTGATTAGAAGAGGTTATGGAGGGATTAAGAAGCTTAAGACACAAGGTATAAGTTCCTTACCTTGATCTTTGGATGAACCCTAACTTCTTCTTCACCGTGCTTCTCTCATTCTCAGCTCACTCTCTCACTCTTTTTTGATCAGTTTGGACGAGAATGAGCTAGTAAGATGGAAGAGTGATAATATATTAAGATGACTAATTGATTCATACACTTGCAAGCATATTATTGGTCCACCTCTCTTTTTTTTTCTTTTCCCTCTTGCTTTAATTACAGCATATACGCATACATTTTCTTTGCTCTTTCCACAAAAAATTGCATGAGAAATAAGAGGAATAATATTGATCTTGAATTATCCCATAATACCATGCAATTTTGTTGACCTAAGTCTTTGAATTTTTGACTATTTAACTTTTCTTGATAAAAATTCACCAAAATAGGTTTATTATTTATCAAGTATCCATTTTCCTCTTTTTAATTCCCATTTAACTGAAATTATTGGGAACATTAGGGAAAAATATTTATTTCCCACTTTATGACAAAATTACCGTTTTGCCCCTACGTTTTACGATTTACCGAAATAAATCATTTCTTGCTCATTCCTTTGGTTTAGCCTAACTTTTAACACTTGAATAAAACCATTATTTTTGCCATTTCATGCTCAAATTTTTTGTTACAATATTAGGCCTTTAAATGGACATTTATTGCCTCTTTGTATCCTCACTTGGTCGAATTATGCGTAACTGGGGATTAGGATTTTTCTTTAAATTCTTGCACACTACAATTCACCATTTTATTCCACAAAATATCACAAATATACATATGAGGAATATTGGTGAAAAAGTGGGGTATTACATATACTCCTTTGAATCTATGGTATTCAAGAGAAATCAAGGGTGTGGAGAGAGAGGGAAGAAAATGTTGAGGTAAGAGAAAGCTAAGAAATCAAGAGGTAACTTTATAAACTTGTTCCTCTTGCTTACTTGGGAGTTGTTCATGGCTTGGTTTTGAATGATTTGTGAAAGTTAGATGAAGAAACCTAAAGGACCTTAATGTTCAAGTTTCTCCAAATCAAGTCCAATGAATGTTTAAATAGCTAATAATGTGATTATAAGTAGAAAGGAGGTGATTAGGAAAGAGAAACGAGAAATCGATACAACTTTTTGGGGAATCCCATTTGGTTGCCTTGTTTTAGTCGTGTAAAAAGAGAAGGAATTTGATAATTTTGATGCTCCCATTGGGTTTAGAAGATAAAATTGTGTAGGGTTTATGTTGATAATAAAGTAAGAAAAGCCCCATAAGGTGAAATAACAAACTTACCCCTTATAAGCTCTAAGTAAGGGTTGTCAAGGGCATTTCGTCATTTAGGCCTGATTTTGGCCAATCTGAAGTCAAAAATAGATTTTACACATGAAATTGTAAAGGATTGGTTCGAGTTATAATTTTGAGTAAAGTACACGTAGACCGGGTCTTAAGGGACATTTTGGTAATTTGGCATTGTAAAGCTAAATGAACCAATAGCATTGAGTTCATAAGTAGTGGATAGATGAGTAATAACTCATGTATAATATATTTGGGAATTATAGGACTTGGTGATTGTCCGGAACTCAAGACTTGCCCGAGCTCAGATAAAAGGAAAGAAGTTGCTGGAGAAAAACAGTTAGGTAGTAACTAGTCCTTCATATGTTATGATATGTAATGTGTGGATTGTATGTTCATCATAAATTATCTGACGTATTTGAATATGTGGGGTGGTCGCTCGGGGCCTATCTTTGCATGGGTGGACGCTCAGGCCAATATAATGATGACTGTTGCGTGAGTGGGTGCCTGGGTATCCCTCGGAGCTTTGTAATATATCTAGCGCTATTATAGTTTACGAGCTATAATTGATGCATTGAATGCTGAGTGATGATTTTGAGTCTAATGATTGTTTAACATGCCTTGTAGTGTTTTAACTGTATGATTGATATATGTTGCTACTGAGATTCTTTTGAATCTCACTCGTTTTCAAAAAACCACTTACAGTATAGGGAAAGGGATCAAGGGGCAAGCGGAAGGTAAATGCGGATGAATAGAGTTGAGGCATTAAAGACTTTAGTCATTTTGGGATGTCTAGTTCCATATGTTTTGGATATTTTATGTTGTATATGGTGTATATGTAATGTAAGCATGACAACAATGTAAAAGTAACTTAATGAATGAATGGAATATAATATGTATCTATGCTTCCCATCGCTAACAAAATGTGTATAAATACTAGAATATGAGAATTAAGCAGAGCCACACTCAAAACTCTGATAAACAAACAAAAAGAAGAGTCGATGAGACTTCATGAAATAGTGTGTATTTGTGAAAATTGTTTGTGAAACTTTTACTACCCTCTCAACCCTAGGTTCAACTCCTGAGTTGAGGGTGTGGATTTGTAAGTATTTTCAGATATTGTGTAGTCCGAGTTTAATTCCTGGTCTCCCGAATGATTCCATTACTCTTTTGTACTCATCTAATCTATAGGAAATGAGGTATCAAAGTTTCCTAGAAACTGGCAGATTTTTCAATTTGACTGATTTCAAAGCCTAAATGAAGCTATTTCAATATACATTTGAGGAAAAATAATTAGGTTTGCTTACTCTAGTCATAGCAATTCTAGTAATTCGTTAAACATCATTGTTCCATATTTTATTCCAAAAAAGAGGGCATAACTTCAAAAGTTCATATCTCCCAATATACTTGTCAAAAATTAAAAACTACCTATCAAATTAAATATCTATGTCTCCACTTTCATCCTACCAAGTTTTATAGTTTTTAGACCAAATTTGTCCCATGAAACACCTTGCACAACAGTACTGCCATACAGGGGCAGATCAAACAGCATGTACATACACACTTCATAAATTTCCAAAGTTTGACCCACGAAATATATTGCACAATGTCACTACCACATAGGGACAAATCAAACAACATTACATTTACACTTCATAATTTTCCAAATTAGCATACAAACATCCAAAAATTTCCAATTTTTCCTTCTAAAGCCAATGGAATCATTAGAATTACAAAATTTTCACTACTTCCCCCTATTCTGCCTCTGAACGAAAATGAGATTCTTAGGAGGAATATGTTGTTTTCTTTATTTCTCTTGCTTAATCACTTCCTTTCTACTTCTAATCACATGGTTAACTACTTAAACACTAAATAAACATGTTTAGGGAAAATTTTGGCAGCATTTCCCCTAGGGTTTGCTTCAGCCCAAATTTGAAAAACAAGAGAAAACAAGGCAAATACCACCAACAACATCAACAACCACATCAAACAAGTCAAGAGGATCAAGTTTTTGTGATTACCTCTTGATTCCAACTCTTTCTTTCTCCTAGCTGAAATTTCTTTCTCTCTCTAAGCTCTTGATTTGTCTTTAAAAACATGGATTAAATAGAGTAGAAGAGGTTAGGAGAGGTTGTAGAGTGATTAGAAGGCAAGAATCACCAAGTTGTGCAATTTCTTACCTTGTTTTTTGCTTGGAACCCTAAGCTCTCCTTCCTCCTTGTGTTCTTGGCTCTCAGAATTTTTTAAGCTCTCTCTCTCTCTCTTTGGTGTAGATTTTAGCTGAAATAGAGGAGCAAGAGGAGAGGTATATTGACTTATAATATATTCTTTTAGCTTATGTCATAATATGAGTTGTTGGAAATTTAATGAAATAAATTTCACTTAGTCTTCTTTTTCCTTTCCTTTCTTGAGTTAATTAGGACCACACAATACATTTCTCTTCCTCCTCCCTTTATTGACCAATATGTGTAGAGGAAAGAGGGATGATTAATTTGCTTCTTGCATTTGTATTTTGACTTCTTTGAAGTAATTAACCAAAATCATATTACTTTTTGTTGCTTTTGATTTTCTGACCTTTTCCCTTCTTGCTTTAATATGAACTAACCATATAAATATATATCCCCTTTTCTTTTCTCTTTTTGATTGAGCATATAAGAGGAAAAATGAATAGATATTGGTTTCTTAATTTGCAATAAGTGCTTCTTCCAAATCATGCATCAAAGTCATATTGCTTTTTGCTTTGACTTTTCTTCTTCCTACTTTATTATTACCAAATGACCAAATGAACATATATATTTCCATTATTTCCTCTTTGTTGACCGAAATGTTATGGAGAAGAGAGAATAAAGATTGCTTCTTGCTTTATCACAATTCCCTTCTTCCAATTGTTTAATTTGTCATGCTACTTTTGGACTTTTGCAACTTAAAATTTTCCTTTAGTAATAATACTCCATGATGGACTTATTAATTACCAAATAGCCATTTTCCCTTTTTATTTCCCCTCTTAGCCAAATTTATTATTTCTTGAGAAAGCTAACCAAGTAATGCTTGACCTTGATGTTGAGTATGCCAAAGGAGAAAATACTTGAGATATCACTGTAAGTTCCTAGCCCATAATGAAGAAAGAAAAGATGCATAGTGTAGCAACACTCGAGTGACAACTCGAAGTGATCATTATTACTACGTAATAGCTGGGAGTGAATATCCAAGTAATAAGACTAGCTAGAGAGGAAAGTCAAGAAAGCATACATAGTTAAGCTTCAAAGGATAATTTCTCGAGTAATTACGAGATTGCTCGAGTAAGGTATTGTTTTCTTATTCAATCAAAAAGTTTAGAGTACTTTTACTCAAGTTCTTAAAAGATAAAATTCCTACTGCAGCATCATTTTTCACTATCACTCAAAGATTTATCTCTAGCTTACCTTCTATTATCTTGTGAACTAATTTGACTGATAAATACTTTCTTATTATTGTATACTATTACCAATCAATTATTTTTAGGAAAGATTTATAGGGAATCTGTGCTTACTAAGCCTTTCAAGACTCACAAGAGACTTAGGATGGAAGTAACGAAATCAGCAATAGAAGAGAAAGCCGCAGCCGTATGGAGAGCGTTTTTCACTTTTTTTGTTTTCATTCATAATCCAGCTCCCCACTTTTTCTCACTGTGGCCACTTTGTGCATGCAAGTTAACTCAGGTTGGCATCTATGGATGTCGGAGTAGAACTCTTAGCTAAATAGCCAAACGTTTATTCCGCTCAAATTGAGCTTGCTATTTTTCCGGAACGATAGACTATGTATTATGTATATAGTAGTAGTTAGCCTACCAATTCAATTGGCCTAGACTGACTAACCAGTCATTGATTCTATGATTAATGGAAGTCTTTGTGCGTTTAATTCGTATAGCAAAGAAGAAATTTATGGCTTATGATTGGAAGAATCCCTTAAAAATATATTTATATATATGATTGATAGGGGCAAAGGGTGAAAACGGAAAGGGAGTTGGACATAACATACTGTCACGGGAAAGCTTTCCCTTTCAAAGGCTAAGAGTCAAGCCGAAAAAGCTCTTAGGCACCTTTGTTCTTATAGCCTTTTACCCCTCACATGCTACGTCACTTTCTAAAGAGAAGCTTCGCCCCTTCCTTCTTTGCTTTTGGGACCGAAGCAAAGGCAGGCTGCTATCTTTCTCATTAGCTAGATGGCTCAGAAAAGGGGAAATAGAGGAAGATTTGAAAAATCTTTCTTTGAAAAGACTATTAGCTATTAATAGCAAGAAAGCCTTACTTAAATGCTAGTACTCCCTCCGGTATGAAAAGGATAAACTGCGTCAATCTATTGCCTTAAGGCTTGCTGACTCAATTGGCTGTCTCCCCTTCTCAAACATTGATTTCTCTGAATAGGTCTTTTCCCACCGGGCACCGAGGTCTATATCCCTGTTGTCCCATCGGTACAGAGGATTGACGTGCTATGTTCATAACTACAGGATTTGCTTTAGCTCAAGTTTCCCTTAGGTATCGGGCGTGGACCCACAAGCCTGCCTGTCACCACTTCTCTAAAAAAAAGCTGCTAAAAGGTAACAGGCCCATTATTCTACTACCTATCTACAAAAAGATATTATAAGATAGGGAAGTAAGTGAAAACGAAATCGTAAGTGAAGTCGACACTTGAATAAAAGAAATATCAGTCTCACCTAAATCTGCCATATCCCTACAGACAATCACAGCTTACAAGATCGATTTCTTTCTCTTACGTGCCAGTAAAGGGCCAAGAGTCAGGATATACATATACGAGAGTAGCTAGTGACGATCTTGCTTCTTTTCATTCTAGCTTGTCTTCTTACATCTTCCGCAGCAACCCTATAGTAAGAGTTCATAGTCTCCCCAAAAGAAGTACTTTCGTGAACTGCATTTTCCCTATTTCATATCCTAGGACTGGGCTAAAGAGCGAGTGAGAGAAGAAGGAGGTGGTGTCTATGCAAACACCTTTCTGAGTCCGTTCTGTAAGCCTATAGTGGCCATGTTGAGTGAATCATGGATCAAAAAACCTCTACAAAACGAGCACCATAAGGCTAAACGAAGCTAAGTCAGGGCAGAGAAAGTCCTACTCGCGTGTAGGACTCTTGAATACTTCCACCTATCAGCATGTGAACTTCCTCTTGTATTAAGAATAAGAAGTAGAGCTCAATCCCATCTTCTTCTAAGTCGAGTGACTCCGCTCCATTCCAGTGATGTTTAGCCGCGATAGATATGTAGCTCGGGGCCTTCTTGCAGGTCAATAACTCAGGGGAGGAAAATCCTCTTTTGCACATCTGGCTAAAAACTTCTCCGCTGGGTCGAAAGCCTTTGAGTGTACAAGGGGTACAGAAAAACCTTACCTGTTCGAAAAAGAGAATCTTGACCCTGGGCTGGGAATGGGAACAAGAAGGATCGCTAACAACCAGAAAGAGGTCTTTTTGGCTTTTTTTCTCTAAGTAGCTTTGGTAAGCTATTGCCTTACCAACTAACTAATAAAAGGAGTAGTAGTAGCAGTCGCCCCTCAAAGGGCGGATTCCCCTTTTTACTTACTCCTAAAATGAAGGATCGAAAGAAATCTCTCGTACTCTATTTATATCTTAGGCACTCAAAAGGCGAGCTTTCCTGGCATATCAGATGCCATTTCACCAGCTTCATTATCTTACTTCTCACCTGGGCTAAGCCCCGAACTTGGGACTACATAAACAAAAAAATCCAATCCCTTCCCATTAGCAGAGTATGAGTCAGGAACATCAAGAAAAACCTAAGCTTTCATCGCGGGTTCTTCAAAGGGACTATGCTTCTAGAACACCTGTATAGAGAATCTCCCATGCATGCTTATGGGTGTCATCAATAGGCATGGTTGCATTCAATATGGATAGAAATTTCTTTTGAATAAGAGGATGCTACGAATCCTTTGTTTGAAAGGGGGTGAAAGCGGCCGGGAATCGTCGGCAGTGCCAAGCTAGTAGCGTTCCAGGGCAATAAGGATGAGAAAATCGTTTGCTGTCTCTTTCTTAGGTTGAATAGTTTTGATACCTTATGCTATGGGTAGATAAAGTTCTTTCACTAAGAAGTTATCTTTTATCAACATCCTTTTCTAACTTCTAACTAAGAACGCAGCAAATCCTTTACAGCTCGCTCTGTCAGTCCACAAGGAATCTTGCTAGTGAAAAAGTCTGATTCTACTCGCTTTCTCTTTTTCTACCGGAATTGCTGCTTGAAAGAATTACCCAAAAGAGGCATATTCATATGTCGAAGAGGCCAGGAAAACCCTGTGAAACAAAGCCTAGACGAATGAACAAAAATTATGCTTATCTTGTATGTAAAGAAGGGGAAAAGGAGATTCAACGAATGCTTGACGCCAGTATCTATCTATCATCTTAAGAGTTAGCACGAGATCTTTTTATCCAAAATAGCCCCTTTTCATCACAGACTAGGGGATGAATCTATAGACCTAAAAGCAGTTCTATAAAGCACTGCTGCCATTTCCTTTTCTACCAGCTTCTTTCAGTCCTAAAGTCAATCAAGAGGCTAAACTCGATCTATCTTTCCGGCTTAGCTGAACTTCTCACCTGGAGTGACTGAAGGATATTATGATTCAAGCTCTGAACCAAAGCGAATTCTTTTCTCTTTAGAAGGTAATGTGCCAAGTTCAAGGCAAAGCTTAGTCTCTTTCAGACCCTACCCCTAGGTTAACTACCTTTAGCTTTCGATAAGACAGTTCAAGCAGAAGACTAACTTGAGGATGTCACGTGGAAGCTTTCCTAAATCCACCGGAGCCAGTGTGGGCTTGTGTAGCCTATGCGAAGTAAGCCAAGCTTTCGACGAGTGACTCTTGGTTGCGGGGCCAGGGAAGGGACCGATTATCTACTTACCCACGAAAGGGAAAGTAAGAAAGGGCCATTTCGCCTATTTTAACAGAATCCGATTCGAGAGCAGATAGAGCAACTGTCCAATCTCGTTCGGGTAAATGATGGGCTCTTAGTGTTAATCCTCTGTTCTCTTTGCTCTTGCTTGAGAATCCGCTTAGACGAGACCTATCTCAGCTCAGACCGGCATATTTGCCGGTCTTAGCAAGACTGTTTGCGACGGTTGTTAAGGAACTTATTGCCCTAGATCGACACGGGAACAGAGCTTCAACTTCGTCTGCCTTCGCTATCGTTTCGCTGGGCCTTTTGCAAGCTATTTGGCCTGGCGCCGTGATCAAAACTAAGTTTTAAGTAAATAGGACCTCGTTTTTGAAAAGATCAGTGAATTTCGTTGCCTACCCGCGCTCACTCACGTCGATAGCCGAAACCTTTGGTTTGTCTCTTCCCTTCCCTCTTCGCTAACCTCTATTCCGTTGAATGCTATTCAGTCTGGGATCGAGCCCAACTATTCTAATTATAGTTATAGCTTTCTTTTCGACAACGGCTATAAGACGTCGAAGGATTGAAGGAAGAATCCGCAATGCTTTGACATTCCTTTTCAAATAGGTTGTGCCCTCTTAGTCCTCCAATACTACAGATAGTCACGAGTACAAAAAGAAGATGGAATCGAATACGGTATTAATTCATTTCATGAAGTGAAGCAAAGCAATGCAAGACAGATGGATAGAGGGAGACTGAGACTATAAGAAGACCAACTCCTTCTATTTCAGTGGGAACAAAATCCATCAATGAAGATCGATAACTTATTTAGACGAAGAGTGTGCCCCTTCCATTACAATATGAGTCTTTCCTTGGTGGGCGTGTAATAAAAGATTGAAGAGGTCCTCTTTTTGGAGGAAGACTCTGATAGGTTTTGCTTTGGCGCTTTCTGTAACAACCTAGCCCTTAGAGCCTGTGGGAGTTCCCTTTCATCCATTCATTCTGAAACCCTTCCTTTTCATCTGTCTTCTGCCACCAAGTACGCGTACTACCTGTACCCCTTCTGCCAAGGGCTGAATTTCCTTCTTAATCCGCTTAAGCAGAATTAGAAATGGCCTTTTCGCTCTATTTATGAATGGGGGATGCATAACATGGGCCACGAGGACAACCCCAATTGATTCAAATCAATGATATGAGATGAGTGCCTTAGCATTAGTGCAATCAGTACCTTGGCTTATTATATATGAATTATTGGGCTTCTCTTCCGAAACTGCTTATTTTGAAACTCTCCTTCTTACCCATTATATTCCAACAAGACCGGTTACGAAAGCTGCTCCCTCTTGCACTACTCTCCCGAACAGCCCTGATCTGATTCACGGGCAGAACCTATGAGTCGTAAGCCCTTTTCATGTGCACTAATTTCAAACCTGAAACTTGCTAAGAGCAGGGTATTCTCTTGATTAAAGCCTTTTATGCCCTCATTTGTCCATCAAAGAGCTTAGTCAGGGCATCAATGCACCTCTCTGCACCTTAGTCTATCCTCGTCGCAGATTCTGATGCCTATTCAACTATATGCAACCTAAGCTGCTTATGTTATATACTTATGCCTTTCTGCCTACTGCTTCACTAAGAGAAGGACTACCCTCAATCTTCCTTGAAGGGAGTCAAAGAAGTCCTCGAAACTTGGATACATAAATAATCACATCATCCGAATAGTTGTACCCGGGGTCATTGTCAATCAAATTGAGAAAGATAGTTTTATGACTCCCATTCATATTAATACTAAACTATTCACAATTACTTAGGCTCTCTCCTAGGGTAAACCTAGGTTGGACCTAGGAGGAACTATTGGCAGACCCAATGGAGGAATCTCTTAAATTGGTAACTTACACAGGGGATTAGCTTAAAGCTTAACATGAAGGCAGAAGGAAAGGATTCAAACTGCTACACTGCCAGTAAGTGAACTGGAAAGAGGATATGCCATATATTAACTCTAGTTAGGGAGGAAATCAAACTACTTGCTCATTTTAAATACTATTCTTTCTTGGGGGAAGACTCCTTACTGCCTTGTATGGGTTAGACAAGAGTACAACAACCAGAGGGGATTGGTTCACTGACTTTCTCAATAACTGGATAGCTCACTGAATAGCTTGCACTTTAATGAGAGATTCCCCCTGCCTCTTTGTTCGACGTAACTAAACTAGCACTGGTTGGAGGGTGAGGCTAGCTTATAGCTTATTTGATTAAGCTTTCTGACAGGATAGCTAAGGACTGGAGGATGCCTAGGACTGTAAATGTAAAGGTACTCGGGGGAGGACAGGATATCTTCCCACTTCTGAGGAATTGGTTCTTTCTTGGTCCAGCTTGACTTCTTTTCGAGTTCCATTCTTATCGGCTTTCGGAGTTACTTAGATTAGTCTAGTTTTTCTCTAAGAGCTAAGAACTTTACCGAAAGAGTCTATGACCAAAGGTCAGGTAACGAGCTAAATTGTCTGCTTTTTTGATTTGAAGCCGAGTCGTAAGCGAGAGTTTTCCCTAGGTTAAACGCTTATTCTTCTGTACCCTATTTTCGCTATGTCTAAAACTTCCTCCCAGCCAGCCCGAGGAGAACCGAACTTGAGGAAGTGACTGCAACAGAGACTTCTACCTATGATTCCATGTCATGGTTTTTCTTTTTGTTGCGATAGGTAGAACAGAAAGCATTGACTTTCTCATCCAGCAATAGCTACTAGAACTTGGCACGAAGTCTTTTCAGAAGAAGAATAGGGGACTTCCTATCGTCCTTAGTCGCCGGGTCAGGTCACTTCACTCTCTTTCAGGACTTTTAATGGTAGTTTTAGGGTCGTCATTCCGTTGCGTGCCTCTTACCTTTATTATATTATATATATGGGGGGGTCACTTCACTACACTCCTTGTCCCAAGAGGACTATACACTCTGTGTGTTCCCCACCTGCATCTCCTGCGTGCGCCCTTTCCCCTCCCTTTTTGGAGTCCGGGGGGTCACCCGCACAGATGCAAATGGGGCCCACAAAGATAAACTCAAATCCATCTTACTGCCGTTGCGTGGTCGCTCCCTGAGAACCACTCCACTACTGTTAGGAGAAGAAAGAGTAGTTTTAGGTGGTCGTAAGTTATTGCTTTCTTTCAGTTCATCAGTTCATTGTAAATGTTGAATAGGTTCATAGTAAATGTCGTATAGTGACCGGTGAACCTTGTGACCACCCAGCCTGTTGGGAGCCCCTACGTCAAGCTGCCATGAGGCATCTTTAGAAGGAAGCATGGATCACAAGACAAGAAGGCACTGGTTGTCCGTATCTCTCGGTAGAGCTGTGGTCGAGACATCCTTACCAAGGGACCTCACAATAAGTTGGGGGCTGGCCTTACAGACCCGGAGGAGCAACCCAACTCTTGAGACGAACGCATTGTGCATAGAGAACGGGAAGTGGTGAGCCCCTAGAAAGCCTCTATGCCCGGTGCACGCCATACTCGACGACGACGGCTCCATACAGTGAACCGGCTTAGTAGCCGAAGCTGATCCTTGCAACACAGGAGAAGGATTTTGCTTCAACCCGCCAATCACTGCCCACATCTTCCTCTACATATCGTATATTGTCATCTTACAGGCCTCAAGGGAAGTACAGATCAAATACGATGCTTCCGCAACGGAGGAATTTAGCTAGAACAAGTCAAGCCAGAAGGAAAGCATGTAGGTATCGAGCCTGCTTTAACGAATCAATTCACGTAGTAGGGTATCTTGGCGCTTTGTTCAGGTACATTACCTTACCTTATCAGTCGTATAATATAAAATTAACTCAAGTTAAAGAAAGGAGGCTGCTCTGAGAGGATGTTCTTGCCCTATTCATTCAATCAACTACAATAAGTCAGCCGGAAGAAATTCAATATGTCGAGGGGACTGGGTAAAGTCAGGGTTTAGGACTCAATCAAAGGAAACATAAAGATAAGCGTAAGCCTGACGGAAGAATTCTACCTTAGTTTCTAATACTGAATTGAATCTTGTCTCGCAAACTCCCACAGGAAATAGACAAAAGTCTCAAGGTAGTTCGATGTTTATTCCAATTGATATTCTACTAGGGCAAAGGCTTTCCTTACTAAGCTTTCAGGAAAGTACTATTTTCCCACCCAAGGGGCGTAAATTGGGCTTTGTCCAATCTGTCTCCGCGGTGGACGGTCATTCATCCGATTCAAGGTTGGATCCCGATTCTTCTCCCTTCTTCCATTTTTTTCTTCGAATATTTGGCAATGCTATAGCGCTACTGACTCTTTGCAATTACTGAATGAGGCTTCCGTGCCACTCTCGTGTGAATTGAGTGGCCGACTCTTGCTACAGCCTTTGAAATCTCACTATTGTATATTTACGAATGCTTTGAGTGCTCTACCTCGGTTGTTACAGAATGCGCTCACTAGGATTGACTCCACCTTCGGGCAAAGCCAAACTAAGGCACATCTACTAGAACTACTCCCTTTATCATAACATAATTTCTTTTGTATTCTACTTTTCTGCATCGCGATAATTATATAAAATTATAAGACAGCTTGGCTCCTCCCTCATCGCCAGTAGTCCCTAAAGTCTGTACGTCTCCTTGTCTCTTTGAAGCCTGAAAGCAGGAAAGGAGCCTTTTCTTTTTCCTTGAGATGCTCCCGAAGCGAGTTAAGTGACTGCCATGGGTGTGTCAGGATGATGTAAAGTATATTTCTTTTTTTCTTTGCTATCATTCCAAGCCCGTACCTTAGCTTTCGAAGAAGCTGTCCAGTATCGAAATACGGTTAGGTTAGCATTCCAAGGTGCCAAGGATTTGATCCGTGATGATTTTTCACAATTAATATCAGAAAGACCAGGCATTTTATCTGGAGATCTCAGTATTGGCCTATGTCCAGCTCTTTGGAGCCGAAGAAGAGCCCTAGGCGCACTAGAACTAGAATAGGTAGCACAGGTCACAGCAAGACTGAAATCTCTCGATCCAGAGCAATGAGGAAAGAAAGGTCTTTGTCCCGGAAGAAAATCAGTGGCATTTCCCTTCCGCTTACTACCTATCACAGAGGTACTTCACTCTATTTGCTGTTGGGCTTGCTGGTGAGATAGGAATGGGTAACAACATAGCTCTTCTTTCAATGCTCCGTAGATTGGGAACTGAAGCCCTAAAGCAAGGAGAAGGAAAGTTGGTGCGCTAAGCGAAGGCACTTTCACGAGGTAAACTGATTGTATGAGCTCTATCATGCTTTTGAACGTAGTTTACTTACTTAGTGCTTGCGCTAAGGAAATTTCCTACTTATATAAGGTAGTTTACTTGCTGACTTGTTAGAGTCAGGACGGATCTTCTTTCTACCCTTTTTTTCTGGGTGGAGGTAGGCCTTGATAGTCATGCAAGGCATGGACTTCTTCCACCGATTATCCCTTCGCACATGCACGACTTGACTTGCGAGGTCTCTCGAGCCTCAAAAGAAAGGGCGCAACTCAGCATACCTTTCGAAGACCCTAGAACGCTTTGAAACGAGCTCTCTATAACCTTACGAGGTAGCGGGGGGAATGCTTAGACTCCAAAGTCTATCTAGTGGAGATGGGAATGGGGCTTCCAGATAAGATAGGATCCTTCCTTTCGGCAGAAAAAGGGCTTTTGGGGATTTCAGAGAAGGGATAGCCTTTGTTTGACTAAGGGACTAGGGAAACTTTTGAAGAAAGGGAAATAGATGGAATCCTGTGAATTCCCCGTAAGTTAGGCTAGGTCGGCAACGGGGGGAGTAAACCTAAACCATCGCCCAGTCAACCACTTATGATGACTTCGCCCTTACCTACCAGTGTTAGAGCCTCTCCTGCCGATGTCACCACTGGTTCAGGTACTTTCACCAGTACTTCAGCCAGCACCTAGCTATGCCCATGTCGTAGCTTCTGCGGCTACGAGAAACCTCCGGACCCCGGCTATGGAAAAGGATCTGTTATTGTCCATGCCCTAGCCGTTGCTTTCGCTGGATCAATGGGATCCCAATCTCGATTTCCTAGGTATGCTTGCCCTGTTCAGAAAAGAAGACCATCACTCTTTTCACTACACCAAACCCACGAACTTTCACCCAAACGCATACCACAGGTACCACGGGCACGCTACTAATTGCCTGTTGGACTTTGCAAAACTTATTTCCTTACCTACTTGAGGAAGGACAAAAAACCAGCTAAGTTATTTTGTCGACAAACGACAGGGGATTAGATCCGTTTAGCTTAATCTGTTCTCGTCTTTCTATCTTACCTACTAGTGTCTCTCTTGTCTCTGGGCATTCTCCTCTCTGTTCTATCTTATCCGCGGATAGTGAGACTGCCCCCTGGTTTTCTTGCTTGTCTTTTGCCAGGCATTATGTATTCCCTTTGGAATCTTTGATCTGATTTTGCCGATGCGATGCTCAAAGGGTGATGTTCAACTGGCGCGTGTTAGAATCTAAAATATGTAATTGGATCTGCAAGTAACAGGCTGTATCTATCCTATCTGGATTCAATTCCTTGAGTCCTACCCGCATTGGATTAATTCCTTCGATACTTGTGAGATGTTGACCAATTGCTTTCTATCCGCACCTCACTTTCTATGCCAATCGGTCAGAATTTTATGCTTTTCGCCACAGTTGCCTCGGGTCGACCTGACTTATCGGTCGGTGCTATCGGCCGACGGATACATTCGCTTAGCTGTAGTATCAAAGTAGCTACGAAGCAATCTATTATTGATATAGGTACAGATATTGTATTATGTGTGATGAGATTAAGCAGCCACAAAAGAAAAGTATGGAAAGCGAGTTAAGGGAAGACCATATGCATTTTCAAAATCGCATGGAATGCATTGAAAAAGATATAGCTCCGGAAGCAATGAAGACGCCGGTGCTTTAAACGAAAATACACAGAGCGATATTAAACAATATATAGAATATTTATATTTGCTTAAAACAAGCTAATTCCCGAACCGCGGATTCAGTTCTTCGGCAAAACTAGTTCTTTCAAGGGCCGTTGAGTCGGGGAATTTCTCTTTCTACTTCAATACAATAATAGTGTAGGCTCGGCTCAAGTCTCGGAGTTCACTAGTAATCACAACTAAAGAAGTAAGTGAAAACTAGGCTCGGCCTAACCCACCAGCCTTCTCTTGTTAACACACTCATGGATGACATACATATGCAGAGAAAGGCTTCCTTTGCGAATAGCAAAGTTGAAGGTCAAAACAAGGCCTTAATCACTAGAAAAGGCCCCACCATTGGTTTCGGGAAGCTCTATTTCGAGATTTTCTTTTCGAGGACATCCATTCAATACATTTCGATACACCGACTCTCTTAACTCATACTTAAGAGTATGGTCTCACATGTTATATAACAACAATTTTCTCGTAGCATACCAGCATGCCTTTCTTCTTCTAGGAATTTATCAAAAGCAAGAGAATTACATAGATAGAATAGATATTCTACATCTGACTTTCCAACAGATGTTGATGCGCCGAAGAGGTATGGGACAGAAAGAAATGCATCTAAAAAGCAGAGTATGCTGGCTAATTCCTTTCGTAAGAGGCAAGGTTCCTGCCAAAAAGTAAAAAAGGCCTGTTTCGCGTGCCACAACAGCCATTTGCAAGGCTGAAGCCCCTGAGATCCTGCTTTCAGAAATGCGCGAATTGATGGATTTATTTCACATTCACATGCCTTGAAAAAGGTTCGAAATCTACTTTCAAAGAAAGCGGAATTTTTTGCTAATAGCTGGAATCTGACTTTGATGATAGCTTCAAGCTAAATTCCCTTTCAGGAAGAAATGCTTGCAGTTTGAAGTGCGTTTAGCTGTGTTATGGGAGGTGGCTAAGGTGGCTTCTTCATGGAAGTCTAAGCTTTCTGCTTAACCGGTCATCCCGCCCGGCTTTTTCCCATCAACTAAAGAGCAAGGCTAGCCTAGCCGGCCTTTTACTAGAATTGCTTAGCCAAGACTTTGTCTTTTATTTTATGGGCCCGAGACAGACGCTCTCTAAATGTTAGTCGCTATCTTGAATCTTGATATAGTACCATAGAGGCAGATTCTCTCTTCCTTTACTTTATGGTGGAACCAGACAATCTGGCTTGTAACGGTTGAGACTCTCTGCCATCCTTAGGTCTTCAAACCTCTCTCAGCAAGTTCTCTCTACTTTGAATAACGATTGATAAATGATAAAGCAAAATTGATCCCCTACTGTTTGATGTCTGCTCTCCAACAGTCATACAGTCATCAAGGATCTTAGCCGATCGCAAAAGCACTTTTGGCGCCGATCAACTATCTTACTTGAATGAAGAAAGACAGCAAGTAACCTAATCTCGACATTCTAACACACACTCTATCTGAAGCCTTATGAAAGAAAATTCTTTGACTAAGCTAAGGCTAAGAAAGAGTAGAAAAGAGAAAGAGAAAGCACATCAAAAAAAACCTCCGGGTTAGAAGACGTTCATCATCAACCGGAAGACAGACACGAAGAAGAAAGAGATTAGTAAGCGAAGGTGATAGACCACCAAAAAAGAGGAGAGGCAGAGGAGCGAAGAAGGAACTGTTTTCGGGACAAAGACTCGAAGGGCTCGGTTGTGAGGAAGTGAATAATTTAGGGAACGGTCCGACCTAAGCCACAGTTTGATCGACAAGCTCAGTTTACAATGAAAATAAATGCAAGAAGAAGAAGGACGACAACGGAATGGGATTACACATCTTCATAGGAACTCTTAAACTTCGATCGCAAATAGCCTATGTGCGCGGGACTGGTAGCGAGCTACCAGTGATAAATAGCTGAGAAAGGAAGCATCATTTGCTAAACCCACGAGCCAGAGATGGAATTCCCAAGTCGAATGGAAAATCACCCATTTCAGTACCGGTTCCACCGACCTCTTTTCTACTACGGTAAACTTCAGTCTAAGCGAATCCAGTTCTCTGCCTAAAGGTTCACTTGAACCTACCAAGCCCAGCACTTGCCCGCTTGACGGTCGGAGCGCTCTTTTATGAAGGAGAAGCGCGTATATCTTTTATCTATGCTTGGCTGGTGGAATAGATCATTGCATTTTTTAGAAATACTAAAAGCTGGCGATGACTTGTCAACTCAATCGAGATCGATCGCTTTCAAGTGAAAGATGTTTTCAATTCCCTCCCGAAATCTAATTGGAACAGAGGCAGCAGCATACAGAAGAACAAAAAAAATAGAGTGACCGGAACTCAACTACGCCAATATACTGTTATCATAAGTCTTCCGCCTCACATACTCTCTGTTCTTATCTGTTTTATATATCATGTATATTTGAGAGAGTGAATATTTGTATTGTACTTCAGTGAGCATTTCATCTACTCTGTGAGAGAGTCTATAAACACTTCATCTATATGTCTGTATTGATCTCAAGGTAGAGGGACCTTTAGAGGGTTGAATTCCTTACGGGAAAGCTGTTGTCAATTAGACTTTCTGCTAGTAAGACTTACAAAGTGCAAGCAGTAGAGAACGTTGCTGCTCGTAAGACTTATAGTGGTGTAACCAGGAGAGAACGTTGCTGCTCATAAGACTTGCATGGGTAATCAGGAGAGAAAGGTCTTTGGGATTGGTTTACTCAACTTACCATAAGAGGGTGTAAACCTTATAGTGTGTAAGGGGGAGTAACTTCCTAAGAGATTTGTAGTGGCTTTTCTTGTGCTCGGGTAAACAAGAAGATAGTGGATTGGAAATCTCAGGAGGAGCCTGGGGAATTGATGTAGGTCATAGTGTATTGAACCGAACCAGGATAAATCACAGTTTACATCTTCTCTTCCCTAAGCTTTTATATTTCCAGCATATATAATCTATATATCTACATATGATTTTATAGTTTCATATGTATTGATTTGATAAGTTACGAAAAGATTTTAAAAGATCAAACTTTCTTATCGTACACCCAATTCACCCCCTCTTGGGTGTCAGCCAGATCTACCAATCCTCGCTTCCTTGCAGTGTACAGTATCCAGGTTCTGTAGGTTATGGGCCCACTACGCTTCTGCTGCACAACTTTGATAGAATCCTAGGGATTTCCTTCACTTTCATATGTCCGTATCCTTTTAATGTGTTACTCCCATTCTTTTTTTATAAATTACCAACCATTCTACAATAGAGTTTTAGAAAATTTCTTTGTACAAAGTCATTATTCCTCTACTTTCTGAGGATCAACCTTCCCTTAGAAGTTGGAGATTATTGTTGGTGAAACTGTGTTTGACATGTCTGCCAACTTTCATCCTTATCAATAGGTTCAAGCAAAAGCCTGGATAAAGTTTGCTGGCCATGGTTCACGAGTTATATACACTCATTTCCCTGTCTACTAGGTTTGCTTCCTCTTTCCCTATCCTCATCTTACTTTTTTTTCTACATTCCTTACAGTCCATTACTTAGATCATCTTTCCATTATACACTGCTCCGTTAACTTGCCTATTATATGCTATATTGGGTTAGGTCTAGTTCCATGCCCTTACCTTGCATCGTTACCTCTTTATCATACTATCTCCATGTCTTCCTAGATGAAAGTAGGGAATAGGTAATTTCCACATGTTCACAAGGGCATTTTTTTCTTTTCACAAGGTTTGGACATACAGTTACTTCAATATTAACATATAGCAGTCCTTTATAGCAGTTTGAAAATGTCTTTTGTATAATACATTGCCCAAAAGTGATCGTACAACATGTTTAAACTCCTTTGCATCTCATGACTTAACATTTCAACAACTTTCTAGGGGTCACCCATCCTTGCATTTCTTTGGGCTAAGCACGTTTAACTTTCATGTACCAGTGCAAAAATGCATATACCAACTGTAACTGCTTCCGAGCATCAGTACCTCTGGACTTTCCTTGTCTTGATTCGTCGGATCAACTATCTTTGGGCGTCCAAACTTATGTATAAATTATTTATTAATACCGATATATATAATCTACTATGCACTTGGTCATATGCTCCACCAACTCTATAAAGTTATCATATGGATCCTACTTTAGAGAGTTGTTCCTTCTCCGTGCTCAGAATACGGTACCGAAGAAAACTTTTGTGCTGTATGGATTCTATTTTCATCTGGAAATTCTATACTGTATAAACCTGTATGCCAACACTCTCTATACTCGAGTGTAGTGAGATGGATAACTTGAGTGCATTACAGATAACTCAAGTACACTTTTCTTCACGGTTCCAAATCTCTCGGGTACAAACTCTCATAGGAGAACTCTCAGGACTCAAGTGCATCACTCCTCAGAACTCAAGTACTTTAATCTAAAACTCAAGTGCACTTGATATCAACTGATCTTGGCACGTCTCTGGAACAAACTCTCATTCCAGAACTCTCATTACTCGAGTGCATATCAGATGTTTGCGGGAGTAGGAATAGTGTACTCAACAATATGATCTATTAATTTTTAACTTCAAATATGGCAAATGAATGATCATTAGAAAGCTCTTGTTGTTTATACTCTAATGCAAAAGGAATCAGCTCCAAACTCATTGTATTATCCAAGTTATGATCCAATGATTGTAGACAGTGTATGTATTTTCATACATCAAATTCCAAAAGCTATACCATAATGAATATGACTCAAAAATGGACATATTATATATCCATGGAAATCTCTTTGAGTCTACTTTGATATGGCACTAGTTTGAACTCATTTCGACGTGTATTTTGTGAGATATGTCAAAAATACAAAAGATGTTATGGAATATGATGGTGATTTCAGTTTCAGCTTCAAACATTAATATCTGATTCATCTAAGCTCTTTTAATGTTGTTTCTAGTGTCAAAATGACGCATTATGAGTCTAGTTTCATATACCACCAGTTTCATCTGCATCGGAGTTGTGGTTTGAGAGATATGATTGAATTACTAAAGCTCGCCCATGCTGAACATAAAACAGGGATGAACAAAGTATGTTGTTCTTCGCTGTGAACTCGAGTTCTCATATCCAAACTTGAGTTTAGACCAATTTTTGTAGTTCTGAAAAGTACCAAACTCAAGTTATCTATATCCAACTCGAGTCCAAAACTTGGGAATCATTCAGAGTCGTTTTTGCCAAGAACTCGCATGAAGAACTCTTCAAACTTGAGTGCTACAGGGCCCAAAACTCGAGTGCTACAGTACAAACTTGAGTGCTATATAGTCTTTCAGATGCTACAGTGCCTGCGTGCTATAGTATCTTACTGCTACAATGAAATGCTACAGTACCAACTTGAATTCCCTTTTGATCGTAGAAACGTACGGTATTTCTTCTAGGAACTTGAATCTTGATATTTCCATTAATTCCTTCAAGTGCTTGTTTCTCCAATCTCTTTCTTGTTTTGCTTGACTAATCTATAAGATATGCAACATGAAATATAGTAGTTAGTCAATGTTGGAGACTAATACATTATGCAATCTTTTTGCTCTTAATATCTTATATCTATATTTGACATCATCAAAACTAATCATATCTAACATTCTCCCCCTTTTTGATGATGACAAATCCTACAAGAAAAATATGCATGAATGTGACTTGTAAAGATATTATGCAACATATTTTTACTTGCCTCTCTCTCTCCCCCTAATTGTCATTAGCAAAAAGTTTGAGGGATAAGGAATACATGCTTATAGAAAGATAAATATAAAAGTAAATTTTGAAATATCTTTCTCTCTATTAAACAAAATAAACATGTCAAGAAAATAATTTTCTCTCTCCCCCTTTATGTTTTAATGTGATGCAAATGAAAGATAGTTTTCAAGATATAAAGAGATAAGGTTTAGAAATGCTCATTTAGATTTGGCAAGCTGATGATAGATTCAGGAAGTCTGGTCCACCATACTTTCGCTATACAACTCTAATGATGTCTCCAAGATGCTCTTGAGCTTCTGTTCCATATTTTTGTATCACATATGGTTAATGCTTCTTTGTATTGGCATAGATAAATTTGTTACTTTTAATGTTGCAACCAATATTTCTCTTGATTGATCATCAAAGCATATGTCCTCAAAGTTGATATATTCTCCTTTTAGTATATTGAGAAATGATCTTGCACAAAGTAAATTCTCCTGTCATAAGTTAAAAATATTCTTACAAGGAGAATGGTTAGTGTAATCAAAGGTTTCCTTTCTATAGGATATATTCAAATTAAGATCAAGAAAAGAAAATGGATAAGTATCTCATCATCAAAACTAATCAATTGAGGGTAAATGCAAATGAGTTTACTATAATCATTTTCTAACTGAAGAAGATAAGCTTTTAAGACATAAAACACATGTGAATGTGAAGCTCCCCTTAATGTATGTATGGTCTTAAAAATTATCATGAGAAATACAGTTAAAAACTCTTATGAATTTGGAAAACCATTGAAAACCTTGAGTGTGAAAGTTGGAGGAATTGGAGAGAAATCAGATTTGAAAATGATGATGCTATTCATGGATTTTAACAATTGTATTCTAATATCATTCAATCATCACTCAAGTGTTTGCTTTCGAATGATGCAACTAAGAGAATTTGAATTAAGAAAGAATACAATGACGTACTCAAGTAATGTTGTAATTACTCGAGTATAGTCATCTGTAGTCCATTGATGCATCATTGGCTAGTCACTGTCTAATTATGTGATCTGAAGGCATAATCTCTGTGTAACGCTTAAGAATATCAAGATGAGCATGAAATAAGCCCTCATGTGCATATGTGCATCCATTAGCTTAGAAAGCATGATCGGGAAATTCTGATTTCACCATAGCACCCTTATTTCTGTCTCTTGCTATTCAAATTGAACTTTGACATTCTAGTTTACAATTGCCTCATCTTATCTATTTTACTGCATCTTATACCACAGATTCTGCTTCCTCTGTTAGCCTTTGATCTTTGTATCCGAAAGTAGAGCATTTTGGTCAACATCTGTAAAAGCATAAATACATGCTCCTTGGTACCCAACTTCTCTTGGGTCCATAATATTAGATATAACAACTCTTATGCTCTTATACAATTGACTCAAATGATATTTGAGCAAAGAGTATCATAAAACCAACAAAGACCAAAATATAATTTTACCCAATAAATTTAAACCATTATATCATAAAGCATAATGAGCAAATGACATCAATAATGATCATTTTTAATGATCAATGATAGTTTATAAAAATACTTCATTGAAAATATGTCATTGATAAGTTTTTCATGCAATCCATGTAAATTGGTTTAAAAGAGTAGAAAATCAATCTATAATGATCAAATTTGATGAAATAATAAATCATGAATGAAAATATGCAAATTGTTTCAAAATCTCAAATGTTCTTTTAAATCATGAATATGCATTATGACATTAAGATTTTGAATGCATGAAAACTTATTTATGAAATTTGTTAAGTATCAATGCTCATGCTCAAAATGGTGGAAGTCAATAGTTTAAGTGTATACATGTACCAAAAAACTTCCTTCTTAAAGAACAATTAGGATAACATGTTAGACATTGAAGTTAACATGTTTGAGAATTTTCTAAGAGCAAAAGTCATACGGAGAATGAATTAGCCAAAAGTGGTTTAACTAGATAGACATATCTAAGCATAATGACTTTGCTATTAATCAAGTGATAATCTTACCTCTTAGAGTTGAGTCATGAAATATATAAATAGTCAAGACAAGAATTTGAATACAAGATTCTAGTTACTCAAAAATATATGAAAATAAATGTTGATGCATTTGAGTAACAAGATGAGTATAATGGTGTATAGATGATAAATCACATATTCATTAGTCCAAATGACTAGAGTTCCAAAATATCATCCTAATATATTATTCCACTATAATGGTTAATGCATTCACATTCAATACATTTATGAACATTCATAATGCTTGGAATAACTCAGCCAAAAGGATTTATGCATTAGGAACAAGGCTTTCACATATTGAATTCATCTCTGGGGAAATATACTTAAAACTCATATAGATAAAATCTAACTCGTTAGAAAATAAAGATTGAGGAGTTCAAGCTTAGGATAGCATATTGATGATCAATGATCAATATGTCAAGGATAGGGAAATACTCTGGAAGCAATTCTGACATTCAGTATACAAAAGTATTAACTTCCAATTTTGAAACCGATTTGAATGCTGTCAATATATGAATAATTTTCAAATCATTTGTATGCACTTTTATAGAAACAATATGAATCAAAATGTATTCTTGAATTGTGCATTTCAAACTTAAATGAATAGAAGGATTATGCACAATTTCATTTTCAATTCATTTAGCAATCTAAAATATTTTGAAAACCATAAATGATGATTACTAATGATATGTAATAATGAGCAAATATTTAGCACATAAATTGTTTTGGGAAGAATAATAGGTGCAACGATTAAGCTCAGGAAACTGAAATAAACTCCCAACACTTGAGTTCTTCCTACAGAACTTGAGTTCATCTGCACTCGAGTTTGACCCTCCAAACTCGAGTTTATATGGACTCGGGTAACTTTTCTGCAAGTTGTCCTCCACCTCCCAAGTTGCCTCTCTAGGTGATAACCCCTTCCAGATCACCTTCACAAATGGAATACTTTTATGTCTGAGCTTTCTCTCCTGTCGCTCAATAACTTGTTCCGGCTCAATTTCATTTGTGAGATCATTTTTCATATCTACATCTTCATACTCTATAACATGCTGGGGGTCTGGTTGATACCTTTTCAATTACGAAACATGAAAAACATCGTGTAATCTGCTCAAGTTCGGGGGTAGAGCAATTCGGTATGCTACTGATCCAATTCTAGACAAAATCTCAAATGGACCAATATATCGAGGGCTTAACTTCTTTCTCTTTATTGCCCTGCCAATACCAGTGACAGGTGAGACCCTTAGAAATACATGATCGCCAACTTGGAATTCTAACGGTCTTCTTCGTTTGTCGGCATAACTCTTTTGTCTACTCTGGGCTGTAAGCAGTCTTTGCTTAATGATCTTGATCTGCTCAGTAGTCTGATCCACTATATCTGGCCCATACAGTCTTCTTTCTGACATTTCTGTCCAACAAAGAGGGGATTGACACTTCCTTCCATACAATGCTTCATATGGAGCCATCTGAATGCTCGCATGATAGCTATTATTGTAAGCGAATTCCGCAAGTGGAAGGTAGTAGTCCCAGCTTCCTTTGAAATCCATCACACATGCTCTCAACATGTCTTCCAGCGTCTGTATAGTTCTCTCTGTCTGTCCATCCGTTTGAGGATGATAAGCCGTACTGAAATTCAGTTTAGTACCCAGAGCATCATGTAGAGATCTCCAAAACTTTGAAGTAAAACGAGGATCTCTATCAGAAATTATATTCTTCGGCGTCCCATGGAGTCTCACTATTTCCTTGATATAAATCTCTGCCAATTTATCAGGAGAATAGCTGGCATTGATCGGTATAAAATGTGCTGATTTTGTAAAACGATCAACAATCACCAGATTGCATCATGATTTCGAATTTTGGGTAATCCTGTCACAAGATCCATGGTTACGCTTTCCCATTTCCATTCTGGAATTTCAGGACTTTGAAGCAATCTCGGTGGTCTCTGGTGTTCGATTTTTACCTTCTGACAGGTAAGACATCGAGCCACATACTCAGTCACATCTTTCTTTAACCTGGGCCACCAGTACATTGCCTTCAAGTCATGATACATCTTCACCATCCCTGGATGGAGGGTATATCGACTTTTGTGCGCTTCATCAAGAATTTTCTGCCTCAGATCAACTTTCAGTGGAACATAGATTCTCTTCTTGTATCGAATCAATCCACTTGGTGAAAGATCATGGTCCTGAGTCTCACCTTGTTCAATCATAGTCATAATGGACTGTGCTTTCCCATCGTGCATTTGAGCTTCTGCAATCTCAGCTTTCAGATCACTTTCCTCTTGGCCTATACTATAACCAGCACAGAGGATTTGATTTGATAGGTTTAGATCTCGAAAGTCTTCTATTAATTTTCTCTCCTGTATCATCATAACTTCCACTTGCACTGACTTTCGACTAAGAGCATCAGCAACAACATTAGCTTTACCTGGGTGATACTTGATCTCCAGATTATAATCTTTTAGCAACTCCATCCACCTACGTTGTCTCATGTTGAGTTCCTTCTGATCATACAGGTATTTAAGACTCTTGTGGTCGCAGTACAGTTCAACCATCACACCATATAGGTAGTGTCGCCAGATTTTCAATATGAATACTATTGCCGCCAGCTCCAGATCATGCGTGGGATAATTAATCTCATGAGGCTTCAGCTGTCGAGAGGCATAGGCCACCACTTTGCCCTGTTGCATTAGGACACATCCCAGTCCCTGCTTACTAGCATCACTGTAGACCACATAGGTCAACATGGGATCAGGGATAATCAATACGGGTGCAGTTGTCAACCTCTCCTTCAGCTCCATGAAGCTCTTCTCACAACGATCATCCCACTTAAACGGTTGATCTTTCCGCGTGAGCTTGGTCAATGGCAAAGAAATCCGAGAGAAATTCAGAATAAATCTCCGGTAATAGCCATCAAGACCCAGAAAACTACGTATCTCAGCAACAGTTTCTGGCCTTTTCCAATCTAGTACTGCTTCCACCTTACTAGGATCTACTGCAACCCCTTCTTGTGAGATAACATGGCCCAGAAATTTGACTTCTGAGAGCCAAAACCCACACTTACTTAGTTTAGCATAGAGTTGCCTTTCCCGTAAAATGCTTAATACGATCATCAAGTGCTCCTCATGTTCTTCTCTACTTTTAGAGTATATCAGAATGTCGTCGATAAAGACTACCACGAACTGATCTAAGTATTGACGAAAGATACGGTTCATATAGTCCATAAATATGGCAGGTGCATTGGTTACCCCAAAGGGCATTACCTAGAATTCATAGTGTCCATACCGAGTTCTGAAAGCAGTCTTCGGTATGTCTTCCGCCTTCACTCGCAGTTGATGATACCCGGACCTTAGATCAATCTTTGAGAATATACTTGCACCAGACAGTTGATCCATAAGGTCATCAATCCGGGGGAGTGGGTACTTGTTCTTGACGGTTACCTTATTTAACTCTCTGTAATCAATACAAAGCCTCAGGCTTCCGTCCTTTTTCTTGACAAATAGTACGGGTGCTCCCCATGGTGAAACACTGGGTCGGATGAACCCCTTCCCAAGTAATTCCTCAATTTGTTTCTTCAACTCAGCCATCTCATTTGGAGCCATTCTATATGGGGCTTTAGATATAGATCCAGCTCCAGGCATGATCTCGATTGCAAACTCTACTTCTCGTTCGGGAGGCAAACCCCTAAGGTCATCAGGAAACACCTCAGGAAATTCCCTTACAACTGGGATATCTTCCAAGGCTATTCCTGTCTCTGTTTGCACAGAAAAGAACACAATATATCCCTGACATCCCCTCCTTAGGCATTTCTCAGCTTCTGCCATTGAGAGGAAGTTTAGACTAGTTTTTCTGTTATTAGTCTCCTGCTGAGTAGGATATATTATCCTCTTTTTCCCACAATCCAGCAATACATTATTTGCTGTCAGCCAGTTAAAACCCAGTATAACTTCAAGTTTTTGGAGCGGCAAACAGACTAAGTCAACCGCAGACTCATGTCCCTCAACATTTATCACACAGTTCAAACAGACATCAGCAGTCATAGTTTTGACACCCATTGGTGTCCATACAACTAAGTCAAATGGTAATTTATGCATATGTAATCCTAGGCGCTTAACACATTCATAAGCAATGAAGGAATGACTAGCACCCGAATCATATAAAGCTTGCAATGAACTACCATTAAGAAGAATTTTACCTTGAACCAACTCAGGAGACTTCTTCGCTTCTTCGTGTGTCAAGGCAAACACTCGTCCCTGATTCTTGTGTCTAGGATCACCTGGCTGTGGTGCTGCTCGCTGGGGACAATTTACAGCAAAGTGACCTGGCTTTTGGCAAGCATAACAGATTATCTGACTCACAGGGACATTGCAAAGTCGTCCCAGATGTGACTTACCACAACGAGGGCATGTTTGAGAGGTCAGGGTTTTCTGGCCACTACGGTTCCCAGACCAAAAAGGTTTTTTATTGATATTTCCTTTTTGTGAGAACCCTTGCCCCTTACGCTTCTGTGAGGTATCCCCCTGACTAGGCCCACCTCGATTGTTGGTACTCTTATTGGCACGTACTCTCTTTAAGTTACCCTTAATCAATCGACACACTTCCACAGCTTCGTTAAATTTAGTAAACTGCTGGGCAACAAGCTTCTCTTCCATTTCGGGCTTCAGTCCCCGAATCAACATATCAGAGCTCCACTCCTCATCTTTTTTAATCTTTAAGTAAGGAGAGTAACGGGACAATCGAATGAACCGAGACAGGTATGAATCAAAAGTCTCATCATCGCCTTGTTGTATCGCCAGGAATTCCTTCTCTTTCTCAATTCTTACTGACCTCGGGAAGTATTTTTCATAAAATTTCTCCTGGAATAACTCCCAGGTTAGTGGAATATTTTGGGCACGCAACATGAGTGTTGTATTCTTCCACCAGTTATCAGCATCACCTACCAACTTATATATAGCCATCCTAGCTTTCATCTCTGTAGGGCATTCTAACACATCAAAGATTTTCTCTAATTGGTTTACCCAATTCTCTGCAGTTTGTGGTTCAAATCTCCCTTTGAATGCCTCAGGCTGGTACTGGATAAATTTAGGCATCCAATACTGGAGAGTATCCTCTTCACGTCCTGGAACTACAGGAATTTCTGAATTTACCTCAAGAGACAGTGACTGCTCTTCGTTATGGGATTGTTCCCCTTCTTGATTCCTCTCGGGGTAGTTCCTTTCTAAATTATTCCCCTTCGGGTTATTCCCTTCAGGGTTTCCAAATTGTGCCCTATCAGCATTTTGGCTTTCTCTTAATTCTCGAACTTCTTCTCGCAAATCCTGAATCATAGCTTGTTGTTGTGTCAGTATTCCGAGAATTTGTTGCATAGGGTCAGGCCTTGCATTATTCTCAGGTTCAATAATTGGTGGTACATTAATTTCTGATCTACGTCGCACCATTTTTCCTTTTCACTATTAAAAAGGAACACCACATTAAAACGGCATCAACCATATATATATGTATGTATACATGTACTTCTCAAGGCTTTAACTATTAGCACACAACAGAAACATAGATCCATTTTGGCAAACAACTATATTTACATCCAAGTAGCTTGATATATACATAAGTAGCCCATACTACCTTATTATCACTAGTCCGTATGAAACAACACATACATATGGTTAATAAAAGGCCAAAACTCAAAAGGACCCCAAAATATGATCTCATTCTTTTTCTCAATTCAAGAAGTAATGTCAGGAAAATAGGCTAGTGTGGTTTGAATCCAAATATCATCTGTCATCTCTAGCCCATGCTCTTCATTTTGCTCATACAGTTTCTTTATTGAGCCCAAGAATGTCGTATACCGTTGCATAAAGGAAGTGTATTCATTAAAGGCGTTCAGGTAGAAATCCTTAAATCGCTCCCACAGTTCATCATTTGGGTGAGGGTCAAATGCTAACTCAGCCACTGGAGCACTTGACTCTGCATCTGAGTCTGAGTACTGCATAATGTTCTCTAATTCTATGTCATCTGTGTCACCGACAGTAGCATCATCCCTAGGGGCATGTCCAAAAAATATTGGATATTTAACTCTCTTCCTGGCAGTTTTTGTCACTCTCGGTCCACGTCCAGGTCCTCCTCTATTAATGACTATATAGTGACTACCATCTAGTATACGTTCCTCCGGTGGTAGCTGGTTAGTAGATGGGGGTGATCTACTTCTTTGTCTTTTCCTATCAGACATGCTTCCTAACACAAAGTAGCTAACAAAAGTTAGAACATATCAACATAAGCAGAGGACTCTAACAAAACCTATCGTTGCCAGAATCAACGCTCTGATACCAAAATGTAATACCTTACTTCCAATAACCTCAGATGAGTACAAAAGAGTAGTGAAATAAATTGTGAAATCAGGATTTAATCCCTAACTAAATAAACTTTAAAAACATTAATGAATCCCAACATTATCTCAGGAGATAAATCTAGGATTGAGTAGGTTTTTCATATGGAATAAAAATTTTTCAAACATTTTTCACAAATATTCACTATCTCATTTAGACTCATTGATACTTCCTTTCATTTTATCAGAGTATACGAGCGTGTCTCTGCTTCAATCTCACGTTGTATTCAATCGTTAATGTTTCTCTAACGATTAGGAAGTGTTATGTAACTAAGTTATCTCTTTATTACATTACCATTCATATACCTGGCTACAAGTACTATCAGTTCAACTACTATACTATTGTCATAGTTACCGATTTATACAATATATACATGTCCAAAATATCCAAACAGACAACCAACAGAGAAAGTAAATCTTTCAGCTTCATCCTCTAGTTGTCTGTATTTACCTTCTTGCCCTTTGAGCTACCAGCCTGTACTGTAATTTGTTTATAGAAAAAGAGTGAGATTCAAAAGAATCTCAGTAGTAACAGGTAGTCAATCATATAGATATAAAATCACAGAGCATGTTACACAGTCATCATATAAAAGAATCATCACAACATCATTCGATTCAACATGTAGTTCTCATACCATCATAGTACTAGGTATATCACAAGGCTCCGAGTATTACCCGTACAATAGGCCCCGGCATTCACTCGTGCATCACAAACAAATTCAATGGCCTGAGCGTCAACCCGTGCAATAGGCCCCGGGCGACAACCCCGCATAAACAAAATATTCCAGACAGTTCATGATGAAACTACACACATACAATGTATCTTATAACATATGAAAGACAAAGTTACTACCTGATAGCTTCTCTTGAGCAATATCCAATTGTTTCACTAAGCTCGGGCAGATCTTAAACTTTGAACAGTATTAGGTCCTATAAATGGAATTTACGGACGACAAGTTATTATTTCGTCCAATATTTGTATAATCCAAATACTCAAGTCGGTTGTCATTAAGCTTAGAATACTAACCCAAAATCAAAGTCAAAAATGGTTCAACTATATCAAGTTGGTTAGTTTTACCCTTAAAGTTCATTACAATTACATAATACCATTGCATCCTTTATTTTCGCACATTTGAGTAAATCAGCCAGAATTTTCTTCAATATTTGAAAATTCATAATTAATTCTACACAACTCCAAATGAGTTGGTTCCAGGTTCTGTTCAATAATATTCAAGTCCTAGTGTAAATAAAAATATTACAAGGCACTAATTATAACTACCCAATTCCAGAAAATTCGTCAAACCCAATCTGCCACAGATTCCATTCCAGAATCAACCTTAAACTTTGAAAAATCATATTTCTCAATCCACTGGTCCAATTGCATCCTATTACCCATCAAATTGAACCTCAGGATGTCTACTTTCATCATGTAAAATTTCATAAGGTTTAGACAAGGTTTGGTTACTGCAAAATGCACCGCAACAAATCTGCTCCAGCAAAACAAGTCTAACAGCAGGGTCATCTAACTTTCAAAAATTCCATAATTTTGTATAATTATCCAAAAATTATAAGTACATGATTTTCCACATAATTTTTCATGTAGAAATCAATGGAATGATCAAAATCATCAAAATCATAAAGCTTCAGCCCCAAAACCCACTGGCAAGACAGAATCATTTTCAGCAAAATTACCAAAACAGAATTTTGTTGAACAACTTAGTCCAATATCATCATAAATCATCATTTAACCATAAATACATGATTAAACCATGATTAATCCTTTAAAATTCCTTTTGGACGAAAATGAAAAGTACCCTAACCTTCATGAAGACTCATCCAAACAACAAACCAATCGGTTCAAAATGAAACTTACGCTTACCTCTATACGTTTCCACAATCGGTTCGGAAATCCGGCAGTACTTCGTCTGGTGAGATGGCACCAAATACCTCCAAATGAAAATCCGAAACCGTAGAAATAAAGCTTAGGATGAGTAGAAGGTTTGTGAAGGAAATTTTAGGAGAAAACACTGATTCGGTAGTGTTTCGGTGGATTGAACTCAAGAACATTCACTATTCATGTTTTCTCTTTCCTCTAACTATTTCTCAACGTTTTTTCTGATTTCTTCCTATTTTTGCTGATGATAAATGAAATAATAGAGTTTAAAGAAAGTCATAAAGGTGTTACAACATGTGTCACAATCTTATGGTGCCACATATTCGGTGATTTAGCCAAACGGTGACACGTGTCCTTTCTTTTAATCAAATGGGTCTTGAGCTGTCTTAATGGTCAGGGAAAATGAGAGTCCGATGATTTTTCCCCGGCTCCTGAGGTCGGTGTTCGGGAAAATTAGTCGGGTAACCAGACCAGAGTCCGGTGGATTTCCCCGGCTTGGGGCAACGTGGCACCCTCCGGTGATGACAACACAAAAGCTAAAGTAACTTTGTCAAAAAGAGGGAACAAGTGTCACGCTCTTATTGGGCCAACACATTAAAGTCAAAAGCACCTTTTCTCTTCTTCCTTAAGATGATGCCATGTGTCCCTTATATGGGACCCATCCCTATCTCTTCCCTCCACCTAACTGTCCACTTTATCAGGGAAAGGAAAGTCAGGGAATTTTCCCCGGGTTCATCTACGAGGTGTCCTCCTTCGTGGTCCCTACACAAAGTAAGATTATTTCATTTAATTATTACTTTATGACAACCAATAAAATCTTGCTAAGTGTCCTCTTTATCAAAATAACACCGTATACACAACACTGGCACCGGTGAATTTTCTTCCGACTAATTACATTTACAAGCAGTTCTTGTTATTCATATTTCAGTATGTTACAGGTTTAGAGAAGATTTTTCTTTGTGTATGAGGGATCCTTCTCTTCTTGTTCTCCTCAAGGTATGAATGGTACATTATGGTAGCCCTTCCTTGAGGTGGAACGTACTTCTTTTGTCCATTGCTTCTCTTTGTGATTATGCTTTGTAGCTCCAGTAATGGATGCTCTGAGAGTTCTCTTTTGAGATGATATGAGCCTCTTAGTTGGTACTTGAGAACCTCTTGGCTTATTCTTCATCTTCTTTATACCATTATGTCCATTTCTTTTCAAAATATCATGTATATATAAAGTACTAGATGGACATTTTGGTACCCACATATACTTGGGTCCTTGATTGTTAGTATTAGACTTCACATAATCTTTTGGAACCTAAACATATTTATTTATCACATTAGAATTTCTTCTAATATAGCACGTATGAGAAATATGACCGGATTTACTACAATAATTGCAGATAACATAATGATATACATTGTGAGGTTTTGTGCAAGTATTGTGTTGTTTGAGGGATGACAATAACATATATCCAGTTTGCCTACATTCTTTCTTCACATATAAGTTTCCAGCATATTTGAAAACATTTTTGTTTTTCATAGTAGAATCAACAATTGGTTGGAAAATATTTTTATGCAAACTTTAAAAATTAGTTTTATGAGAATCATAAGAAGAATTGGAACTTGTTACCTTAAGTTCATCTTGAGCTCCAGAGAGTGATTTCTCATGTCCGTTTATAATGAACTCTTTTTTGGGAATCCTCATCTCCTTGTTTATCTATGTTGACTATATGGAAATGTTGTATGATATCTCCATCTTCATCATTAACTTCCAATTGTTCATGAACAGTCGGTGCGCATTTTATGGTTTCACATGAACTGTCAACACTTTTAACTTCAACATAATTGTTAGAAGCATAAATAGAGTCAAGAGTATCCCATATATTTTTAGCACTAGAGCAAAATTTGATTTTCTCAAAATCATTTTCTGTCACGGCATTATACAGAAACTGCATTGCTCTAATATTCAACGAAAACATTTTCTTTTCTTTGTCTGTCCAATCCTTTCTAGGTTTATGATTAGAAGCATTTGTAAAAACATTCCACATATCAAAATCATATGTTTTTATAAAACTAGTCATTCTAGCTTTCTAGAACCAAAAATCAATATCTTTCAAAAGAGGTGGAATAGTATAATCAAAACCTTTTGGAAGCATAAAATACCCAAAGTCAGCCATTGTAACTCTTGAGATGGTTAAGTCTTTTAAACAAGAGCACAAGCTCTGATATCAAATGTTAGATCTGGCTGACACCCAAGAGGGGGTGAATTGGGTGTACGATAAGAAAGTCTGATCTTTTAAAATATTTTCGTAACTTATCAAATCAATACATATGGAACTATAAAATCATATGTAGATATATAGATTATATATGCTGGAAATATAAAAGCTTAGGGAAGAGAAGATACAAACTGTGACTTATCCTGGTTCTATCCAATCCACTATGACCTACGTCCAGTCCCTAGGCTACTCCTGAGATTTCCAATCCACTATCTTCTTGTTTACCCGGGCATAAGAAAAGCCACAATAAATCTCTTACGAAGTTACTCCCCCTTACACACAGTAAGGTTTACACCCTCTTATGGTAAGTTGAGTAAAGCAATCCCAAAGACCTTTCTCTCCTGCTTACCCGTGCAAGTCTTATGAGCAGCAACGTTCTCTCCTGCTTACACCACTGTAAGTCTTACGAGCGGCAATGTTCTCTACTGCTTGCATTTTGTAAGTCTTACTAGCAGAAAGTCTAATCGATGTTACGAGTGTAGGATGGTGTATTTAGAAGTGTAAGTGTACACTGTCATAAACAAGTAATATAGAGGTGAGTAGAGTATCATTCCCACGAGGATTGATCACTAAGTACCAAAATTGATACTTTTAATGCTATTTAGCCGATCAATTAGTTGGTCATTGAGATTGCAAGATAAAAATGATTAAATTAAAATGCAATTGTTATAAAGACAAATATGATAAAAAGGCCCTAGGGATTAGATTTCACTTAGCAAACTCCGGATTGAATCACTTATCTATTCTAGTCCAATTTATTCCACATGATTGATAGTCGAGTTTCCCTATTTTAATTACTAGCCTCTTCCAAGGTCAAGTAATTCTATAATTAATTGCTAACCCAATATATTCCTATATGAATTTAAGCAATCAATCATGCATTAAGATTTATGGAACTCAATTAAGACTACACAACCCATATGAATATATTCCTATTTCATATGAAAATTATGGTTTTAATTATAGGATCCACACACATGTATCTCCTTCCGGTCTCAACATGTATATTAAGATCATCCAAAAGGTGGCCAATCAATTGAAAGCATTAATAACAATAATTAAAACTCAATCATGAAGGAAAAATTAAAACTAGATTTAATAAGTTATGATTCAATTCGTCATTAGTAAGCTACGTCATCACCCTAGGAAAATGAAAATTTAGCTCATGATGAAATTAAAAACAAAACCAAAATAAATTGAAAACTTCATAAATATTACAGAAAACATGATAATTAAATTCTAAAACATAAAGATACAACTACAAGATGCATGAAAATAGAAAAATCTAGCCTTCCATATAGGAGGTAAAACCTTCCATGTAGGAGGCAACCTATACCATCCATAAAGGAGGACTACCTAAACCTTCCATGTAGGAGGTATGCAAGAACAATAAAAATGCATGAAATTACACTCTAAGATGGTGTCCTTCCTTGTGCCTTCAGCTCCTCTATTTATAGATGAATTGGGTGTAAGAATTTCCACATGTTAGGTAAGAATCTTGATTCTAAGCCACCAATATTGACTTTCTGACCACCTTGCTCATTGATTGCAGCTAATGTTTGGCAATTAAAACGTTGGAATCTCACTTTGTTGTCTTTATGAAAGTTGTAGATCTGGATCTTATCTTGAAAACACATATCAAAGCTCCTCATTTCAAAAATTTTGGCTCCAGTTATGGTCAAATTAGTGGACAAAGGTCAGACCTAGACAGAATCATGTGCTCAACTTCTAAGCAAAATTCGGAGCTCTTAAGGACAGAACTGGGTTTTCACCTCAACATAAAAGTTGTAGGAATGTTTCTCAGCTTTCTATCCATATAAAGAACATTCCAACTTGACATTTAGAGCTCCAGATATTGCCTAAAAACTGAAACAGGGTCAAAATTTAGTATTTTCCAATGAATTCTATTTTATGTCAAATCATTATTTATTTATCAATTACACCCAAATTCATTACATTAAGCTCAAATGTCATCCAAAAAATGCTTCATATAAGGGAAAATAAATGTGCAGATATTTTACTTATCAATCGACAACAGCTTTCCCGTAAGGAATTCAACCCTCTCAAGGTCCATCTACCTTGAGATCAATACAGACATATAGATGAAGTGTTTATAGACTCTCTCACATAGTAGATGAAATGCTCACTGAAGTACAATACAAATATTCACTCTCTCAAATATACAAGATATATAAAACAGATAAGAAAATAGAGTGCGTGAGGCGGAAGACTTATGATAATAGCTTATTGGCGTAGTTGAGTTCCGGTCACTCTAATTTTTTTTGTTCTTCTGTACGTAGCTGCCTCTGTGTTTGAATCCTCTTCTATTTATAGCTGAGTTATAGAAAAGGACCGTTGTGATTTCTTCTTCCAGTTGAGCTTCTCTATCCAACTTTTCAGAATATAATTGTTGTTGACATTCGTCCGTTGGAGTCCCATTTCTTCGTTTGACCGTTGAGCCCATTCAGATATTTTTCCCATTGTAGTCCCATCTGATGCTCAGACAGATACTTCTTCATTTTTGGTTAGAGTCCTATTGCTTTATATGGTTGTTGAGTGTATTTAAATATTTTCCAGTTGAAAGCATTTCTCAATCCCGTTCCTTCATTTGATCTGTTGCCATTGAATATTGGTATTCAGAAGATGAATGTTGTAACTGTATCTGTTATGATTGTATGGGCATTTGAATTCTTTTCTAACTGTTAGAGCGTGCGAGAGCTACTTGGTGTTGGTCGGACCCATGTGCAGATGACAGTTACCAATTTCATTGTGTTCATCGTTTTTGGCTTATTTATGCGTTTTGTGTATCCAAACGTTGCAAATGATACTTGGTGTTAGTATCTCCATCTGCAGCCCCTAAGAAATTAATGACGTTTTCAACATCTTTATCCACAATTGTTGATCCAATTGCCATCTGATTTGCATTAGCCTCTTGAATAAGCCCAATCAATGCTTCCTTAAATATTTTAGCTTGTGCTCTTGTAACTGGACCGGCTGGAATTTGAAAATGATAGTTTGAAGTTGAAGAGTCAACACTTGAATATGAATAGACAACTTGTTGATTCTGGATCGCATCAGATATCATTTAAACATGCTTGGATCGATCGCTGTAATTCACTTTGCTTCTGCGTCTGCCAAACTTGAGTTCTCATTATGAAACTCGAGTATACACAGCTGTTTCAATATCTCCAGGTAGTCTCGGCCATGAACTCGTAATAATGCACTTCTAGAACTCGAGTGCACTTTGCTTCTTAACTCGAGTGCTGAACTATGAACTCGAGTGCATCACGAGTTTTCAAGTTTCTGCAACGTTTTCTGGTTGAAACTCTCAGAAGTACGAAACTGATCTTGAGTGCAAATCTCCACAGAACTCGAGTGTGCTTGGCTGGACTCGAGTGCTTCATGTTAATATAACCTTTCAAGCTTCTCTAGAACAAACCGTATGCCAACACTCGAGTTCATTACAGATAACTCGAGTGTACTTCCTTTTCTTCACGATTCCAAATCTCTCAGGTACAAACTCTCATGGCAAAACTCTCAGGACTCAAGTGCATCACTCCTCAGAACTTGATTGCTTCAATCTAAACTCGAGTACACTTCATATCAACTGATCTTGGCATGTGTCTGGAACAAACTCATTCCAGAACTCTCATCACTCGAGTGCATATTAGATGTTTGCGGGAGTATGAACAGTGCACTCAACAATATGATCCATTCATTTTTAACTTCAAATAAGGAAAATGAATGATCATTAGAAAGCTCTTGTGGTTTATACTCCAATGCAAAAGGAATCAGCTCCAAACTTATTGTATTCTCCAAGTTATGATTCAATGAGTGTAGATTGTGTATGTATTTTCGTGCATCAACTTCCAGAAGCCATACCGCATTGAATATGACTCAAAATTGACATATTATATATCCATTGAAATATCTTTGAGTCTACTTTGATATGGCACCAGTTTGAACTCATTTGGACATGTATTTGTTGAGATATGTCTAAAATACAAAAGCTGTTTTGGAATATGACATTGATTTTAGTTTCAGCTTTAAACATTCATATCTGATACATCTAAGCTCCTTTGATGTTGTTTCTAGTGTCAAAATTATGCATTGGAAGTCTAGTTTCATATGCCACCAGTTTCATCTGCATCGGAGTTGTGGTTTAGGAGATATGATTAAATTACTGAAGCTCGCCTATGTTGAACGTAAAACGGGGATGAACAGAGTATGTTGTTCTTCACTGTGAACTCGAGTTCTTAGATCCAAACTCGAGTTTAGACTAATTTTTACAATTCTGAACAGTACCAAACTCGAGTTATCCATATCCAACTTGAGTTTAAAACTTGCGAATCATTCAGAGTCGTTTCTGCCAAGAACTCGCATGAACTCTTCAAACTTGAGTGCTACAGGGCCCAAAACTCGAGTGCTACAGTACCAACTCGAGTGCTACAGCCTTTCAGCTATAGTGAAATGCTACAGTACCAAATAGTATATTTGCTACAGTACTTCTGAATTCCCTTCCGAACATAGAAACATATGATATTTCTCCTAGGAGCTTGAATCTTGATATTCCCATTAATTCTTATAAATTCTTCTTTCTCAAATCTCTTTCTTGCATTGCTTGACTAAGTTATAAAATATACAACATTAAATAAAGTAGTTAGTCAATATAGGAGATGAATATATTATGCAAACTTTTTGCTCTTAATATCTTATATCTATATTTGACATCATCAAAACTAATCATATCTAACAAAGATGACCAAGGCTGGTGTTTAAGCCTTACCTCAGCTTGGCATCGATAGTTAATACATCTATGGATGATGAGAAGTGAATGTAAATATGACAATATAGAGGTTGAGATTGGGACTAGAAAAAGAACTGGTCCTCGAACAATACATTGAATCTAATGCAACAGTAGAGAAGTAACTTACTGAATATATCTACGGGCAGTAAAAATGGAAAATAAAGCTTGTTGGCATGATAATAAGCCTGTCATTTGGAGACCATATAGTGCTTTAACTAGATTTTTAACCTATTACAATTGTCAGCAACTAGGGCATTTAGCCGGTAACTATCCACAATGACAATAAACAAAATAGTTAGGGGTAAAGAATTAGGGTAGAGATCGCAACGACATAGAAGAAAGGTAGCGAATTTTGAGAATTGATCCAAAGTGCCAATCTACCTAACGGTAATTCTGTGCAAGTAAGTTTACAATTTCTATTGATTATGTTTACATCAAAAGGTGTTAAATCCATTAGAGCTAATGTTTATGAAACATGTAATAATGCCAAAGGACAAGTGGTAGCCATGGATCTGATTAGTTTATAGTGATATGAATTAGGAGTATTTGTGGTAATACTTGATTGATAATAATGATGTTTTGCTAGATTATGGAAGCAAAGATATTTAATTCACTATCATATATTGATGTGAAAGGCTGGAGTAGCACTTGGGAATATTCTGACAATAAATGAATGCCTTATCATATTTTAGAGGATATCAATATGATACCTGTGAAAAGGTAATCAAAATTTATAAGTGAGATTAAACTTAGAGCGTAAGCTCTAGTGCTCTTTGTAAAAGTAGAAGCCCAAAAGTTATAGGCAACATACTGGAACAGTCAAAATAAAATGAGCTATGTGATTTGAGGAATAGTGTAGCGGACTATATGTCCTATGAATAATAAACTTGACCAACTAGGTCTTATAAATGACTGAGAATCGATAATGCTGTGTGTTTATTAAGCAAAATAAAACACAAAAAATGCTTGAAAGTAGTGTGGAGGACATTGTGAAATAAACAACTCTATGCCAATATGAGTTTTGGCTTTTAAAAATTAAGTTTATGGGCCATGTAGTCCCATAAGAAGGGGACCTGTTTTATTCCAGTAAGTGGAAGCGGTACGGAACTGAAAAATGCCAAAAAAATTTATTTTCTAGATCTTGATGATTATTATGAATGAGTTGTTTAGTATTTCTCCAGTATTGTTTTACCTTTGATAAGGATGATGTAATAATACAATACTCTATGTATGATGATAGTTGTGAAAGGAGCTTCATAAGGCTGAGAGAGGAATTGATGATACTATTGACCTGTGTGGTCTTGATTTCCAGTTTACCTATGTGGTCTATGTTAATGTGAATAAGAAAGAGTTAAAATGTATCCTGATGCAGCAGGATGACATTATGGTATGAACCTCTTATCAGCTGAAGCCTCACAAATTAAAATATCCTACTTATGAATTCTAAGATAGTAACAACTGCTTATGTATGGAGGAATGTGGAGATATTGTTCTATGGGTGGTTTTACAGGATGCCTTAAAGTTGTGTTGCAACAACTAGAGTTTGAAATAACTGTGCGATCATAAAGATTTGAATATGAGATAGCACTTATGAATAGAGTTGCTTAATGATTTTAACTTGGAAGTAAAATACTTTCCAGGAAGTATTAATGTAATTGTGGATGTATGGAACAGTAACAGTGTAAATTAAGGAACTTTGTTTCTATATTTAAGGAAGTGGCGTGGTATAGATGAGTTCATTCATAAGCATATAGGTGTTGAGAAAATATAGTAGGCAATAAGACCTATTGGGTCAGTATGTCCAAAGGCTATAAGACCTTTTGGCAAACAAGAAGGCAAGATCATAAGTCCTACAATATAGCCAAATTTTGGGAATTTGAGTAATGACTTGGGCTATAAATTTCTGAAATAATCTGATGTAAGAGAATATAAATAATATCTCAAAGAAGTAGTGTAACATAAGAGAATGATGGAATAATAAGTTCCAAGATGATAAGATCCCTAGGCATAATTTGCTAGGAAAGTTACTAGGGTTATAAGACTTTATAGGTATTCAATGATGATGAGCATTATGCTCTATGAGTATTGATGGGCTATGTATCATGAGATTACTAAAGTTAATAAGTCGATCGTTGTTGAATAAGTTATATTTCCAAGTTTTGTAAGCAATATACATAGACGTATAAATGTCTAAACGGTAAAAGTTGAAATTTGAGATGTGTTAAAGAAAGCTGTAAGATTGTATTGAAAGTTATAAATCTTGGATTACATTTAGTATAATAGACCTTGGACTAGAAGTCTAAAAGCCATAAAACCTATTGGACCGATATATCCTTAGGTTGGCAAATTGAGAAAACCTTCAGAATGTGCTGAGTATAAATTTGATCTAAGAGAAACTTAGAGTGTGAACTTGCAAAGAGCAAAGACTATGATGTGATACTGGACTAGTAAGTCCAAGAAATATGTTTCAATAAATACTAAAGGTTGTTTAGGGGATTATTGGCAAAATTCTGAAAGAATTATAGAATGTGAAGAGCTACCGATGCTCAACATTTATGGAATTTTTAAGGAATGTATTGGTGCGAACCCACAAGGGAAGACCCCACGAACCCACAACCAATCTGAATATACATACCCCAAGAACGCTAAACGCATATCAATGATCCACTTGAACCCTTGAGCACGAAAAGAACAAGGACCCGAAGTGTTGGAAGACGCCACAAGGTTGATTAAGCCTTGATAAGTCTGTTAGTTCTAAGAAGAACCCTAGAGAGAATCCACTCCCAAGAAACAAGGTGCAGAAAAGTGCAACCTTTCATTCAATAATCAAGTCTCCAAGTCTTTTAGTCTCCCTCAAAATGAAGGTTTACAAGGTATTTAAAGAGAAATATTCAGAAACCCTAATTACATTAAATGCATTCTAGAAAATAGAAACTAACCTAATATAATTAATCAATTAATTAATTAGGAAACCAAAAGTCAAATAGGCCCAATTGCTAATAATTTTCGCATAAATAAAAGTCACAAAATATAATCAGCATTCAAGGCCCAAAATGTGCTTATTTAGGCCCAAATGAGTCCTCCCATGTATAGTACTAGGTCCAAGCTCTTTGTTTTGAAGTCTCCAAGCCCAAAACTTGATTAGTATCTCCATCTGCAGCCCATATGAAATTAATGACGTTTTCAATATCTTTATCCACAATTGTTGATCCAATTGCCATTTGATTTGCATTAGCCTCTTGAATCAGCCCAATCAATGGTTCCTTAAATATTTTAGCTTGCGCTCTTGTGATTGGACCAGCTGGGATTTGAAAATGATAGTTTGAAGTTGAAGAGTCATCACTTGAATATGAAGAGACAACTTTTTTATTCTGGATCGCATCATTCCCTCTCTCCTCAAAAGGATTCGTCATCGAATCTTCACCTTTCTTGTATTTGACAACATATGGGAATGTCTCAATAAATTTCAGCCAGCTTGCATGTCTCTTGTTAAGCTTACCACGCGAAGGAAATGAAGATTCAATGCCTCTTGAAGATAAGAAGAATCCATCGGGTGGCTTCTTAGGGATCAAATCCAAGAACACCTGCAACACATCAAAATCACAAGGCAAATAATGATTAAGATCATTAGTAACTGAAGAAATATCATTGCTCTCACTTTTCTCACAATTCTTTTCTTCTTGCTTTTCACTCAATTCTTCACCCTCTTTATTCTGAAAACACTTCATACTCTCAATAGCTTTTTGTCTTTCAAACTCACTTTTACTCTCCTTACTTTGACAATACTTAGTGCTCTCAATGTCTTTTTCTCTCTCAAGCTGAATTTTTATCTCAACAGCAGTTTGACAACAACCACTCTCACTTATATTTTCACTTTTCTTTTCATGATTAAGAGGAACTTCTTCAATCACAAGATTGATACTTGGAAAAGGAACATCTTCTTCACACTTCTCAGCTTGATGTTCAACATTAGGCTGTTCTTCCTCCTTGGTTGGCTCTAACTCGTCATTAGAGACTGTAACTATCAAGCTTTCAATCTCCTTTGAATTGGAGCTACTCTCTGAACTCCTTTGTTGCTTGATCTTTTGCTCATACTCAGCAACAAACTGAACCAAAATATCAATATCGAAGAAGGTCAGGGTCGTTGCAAAACAAGCTAAATCAAGATTAAGCCCATTTACAAAACAATCCTTAGTGGCTCTTGAAGTTTCTTTTACTCCAGCTCTAATTAAGGCTAATTCCATCTCTTGAAAATATTCATTAACACTCATGGAGCCTTGTTTCAACTCTTGCAGCTTTCTTTGGAATTCTCTTTTTGATCTGGAGTTGTGACTAGACATCCATTGGTCGTTTTCAGCATTAAACTTTTGCATTCCTTTTAACAAGGATTGAAGATGTCTATGAATTTCTTTTTCATCATGCATATTACCTGAAAAGTTAGATTTAGAAAAAAACAGGGACCTCACCACTCTTCTCACGTGTTTCACTCAAACAAGTTTAGTGTCACTCGTGTTTCTCTTAAATTTGGCTTTTAAATTGATGTATGTCACTCTTGCCTTTTTTCCACTCTTAGATTCCTCTTCAGGCTCTGTAGAAGAACTAAGCAATTTAATCAATACAATCACAATTTGCAGAAATCAAACCAACACTTAGAAATATGGAATATCAAATGACAATCTATGAAAGGAGATTGAAAGGGAATTGAGGGAGAATCAAGAATTCAAATGAAAATCTATCACAAGCACTCTCAAGCAATCGGAACCCAGAAATTCAAGAAAAGCGGGGTGTGGATCGAGTTCGGGGTCTGGTAGCACCCACAGTCGTTGGAGACAGGGGCCCGTGTCTGTACTGGGTTAAAGGAATAGGGGTGCGCCTCTGCTACCAGCTTAAGCTTTTAGCACGATGGTTAGCGTTTCACAGTTAAGCGTGCTCAGCCGAGGGTAGTCTCAGGATGGGTGACCCCCTGGGAAGTCCTCGTGTTGTGGCGCTTCGTTCTTCCTAGGGGGTCACCCATCCTGAGACTACCCTCGGCTGAGCACGCTTAACTGTGAAGCGCTAACCATCGTGCTAAAAGCTTAAGCTGGTAGCAGAGGCGCACCCCTATTCCTTTAACCCAGTACAGACACGGGCCCCTATCTCCAACGACTGTGGGTGCCACCAGACCCGAACTCGATCCACACCCCCTCCCAGACCCGGGACGTATCATGTATTGCATACTTTGTGAAGTTGCACTGAAGGGGAGATATTAATTAAGTTATAAAAAGATGGAATGAGCATAGAGGAGTAACTCCCCAAAGCATAATTGAGTCCATACAATGTTTGAATATTTCGATTTAGTGACGGGGGGAGAATTGTAATATCCCAAATTTTGACCATTAAGTGTCATGTAGCTATTATGGTATTTCATGATAAAATTAAAGAACATGTAAGGTAGCAAAGCAAAGTCAATAAGGTCACACATGATAAAATAGTTGTTTTACAAGATAGTTGGTGAATTTCCTGTTGAGGCAGTCGGATTGTGTGGCACTTTTAAATTAGTAAATGACCTTCAAAAGTTATAAAATTTTCCAGAATGAAAGCAGACATGTTAATATTTAATATGATAGCTCATATGGAATATTTGGAGTTGTATACAAGGAGAAATGAATTTTTACATTTGTCCTAGCAAATTTAACATTTTTCTGGAGAAAACTTCAACAATAAATATTCTGGGAGTGGTGAACTTCCAAATGGATAAATATTATAATTTTTCATAAAAATATACATAATAAGGGTCACATAGGCTTTGGAACCATCCCAATTGGATATCTACACAATTAGATATGAATTTTCAAAATTTGGTGACAAATCTGCCAATTTTTCAAGTATTGCGAAAATTGCAATGGCAAAATGGTCATTTTGACCAATTAAATGTAATCCAAAAATTTTATTAAATAAATACAGAAAGGGGGACAGATGGAGCATCCAGAAGTAATTATATAATTAATTATGCAATTAAAATATGATATATACAATAACCAATTAAGGACCAATGGAATTGTGCCATGTTGCTTCTAGAAAATTCTTCAAAATTCTGCCCCCTTGATTATTTCAGGCCAAAGTCGGCCAAGAGAGGAGGGAAATGAAGGAAGGAAGAGTGGAAAGAGAGAAAGAAGAAGGAGAGGAGGAAGAGAAGCTTTGAGCTCAGATATAAGGTAAGTACGCCGAAATATCTGCTCAATCTCATGTTATAGTATTAGAACTCTCTCATTAACCTCCCTAACCTCTTGAATTAGCCATCCAACAAGCAAAACTTCAAGGAAGAAGAGGAATATTTCAGCCAAGGTGGAAAGAAAGAAGAAGAAGTGAGGTAAGTTACTCAAACTCTGAGATTCTTACCGATAACTGAGTTATATAACTGTATTATGGCTGGATTTTGCGTTGTTTATGGTGTTTCTATAAATTTTGGATGTCCATATTCTAAGGGGAAATGCTGCTCAAATTTCTATTTATTATGTTAAATATGAAAATTAATGGCCAAACGAAAGAGTACAAGTAGAAAGAAGGTGTTTTAGGAGTTAAAATCATGAAAACATGATTTTTCTCAACTTTCTTATAACTTTCAGCCAAGGGAGAAAATGAGGGATTGAATTGGAATTTCATTATTCTAATGATTCCATGATTTTTAGAAGGGAAAATTATGTAGGTTTCATATTGAATGCGAAGTGTGAAAAGCCCCAGATTGTGAAATAACGATGGTGCCCCTAAAACCCTAAGTTTAGGCTGTCAAGGACAAAAATTGTAAATTTGAATTGGAATTGATTTGATTTGAGGTTAAATATGAGATCTACATATAAAAGTATTTGGAATGAGCTTAAGTTGTAATTTTTGAAAAAGTACAAAAATACCGAATCAAAAGGGAATTAGACCGGGTTCCCTAGGGGCATTTTGGTAAATATGAAATTTTGGGATAAGATAACCAACCTATAAATTCTAGAATAAAGCATGAATGAGTAATAACTCATTTATTATTAATTTTTAAATTTTAGGATTTGATATTTGCCCCAGCTAGACGAAAGGTTAAAGGACCGGTAGAAACTAGGCTTTGGAAAGGAGTCCAGGTAGTAACTGTATCTTTCATAAACTATGTGATTATAAATATGCAATGTTTGCCATGATCTGTTCAATGTATTGCTTGTGGTGTTGATACTCTCTGGGTGTGGATGATGAATTAAACCACACCATGGAACCTTTGGGGTACCATGTGGCCAAGTGGACCCAGTTGAGTGACTTGATATGTACATACAGGTATTGACCTACTCCAAGTTATGATTAGTATGGACAGGTTTAGGGCTGCTCCAAGATGTTGTTGTGATCACATTATAATATGATATTGTGCAGATCAGGAACAAATAATCATTTTGATCCGGACAAAATCATCATTTGTTTCCTGAGCATTGTCAGATGGGCGTTGGCATTTTCATTGCTGCATCATGATAAATGATGCATTGTATGTTCACTTTTCACATTTTATATGATTGATATTTTTTTACTACTGAGATTCATATGAATCTCACCCTTTCCAAAAATTTAAAATTTATTCAGCAAGAAGAAACGGCTTAGTGGGCAAAATAGCTGATGCTGACAGTAGAAGGTTCGATGTTGGCTCAAGAATATTTTTGGTGGTTATATGATAGTCCCTATTATTATTTGAACATGTACTGTAGCTTGTACAAACCCTGTGGGGATTTTTCTGTTATATAATCAAGAATATTGTATCAGTATAATGTATTATTTCTGCGTGCCCATTAAACTGCATGTATATACTCTGATAAATGTCAAAATAATGAGGGGTTTGACAAATATACTAAATTAAAAGTATGGTCAGTGTAATCCAACTATCCTAAGTTGGTTAGCTTGACCCTTAAAGTTCAACATAATTACATTGAAATATGCCAAAATTTTTATAAATCTTTGAAAATTCATAACTCTATGTACAGATGTCCAATTACATCCATTCTAAAGGCTATGTGACCCCTAATTAGTCTTTTTCCAGGAAAAAAATATAGTAATTAGGCATCTAGATGCACATTAACACATAATTCCATTTTATTAGTCACTACTCCAAAACTTGCCAGTTTTACATGACAAATTTTCAAAAATGCAGAACTTCAAGTATACACATCTAATTGACAGAAATGACAAAAAAATTAAATCTTGACATGTCTACTTTTAGAATGGAAAGTTTCAAAATTTTTGGATGTCATTTGACTATTCAAAAACGTCACAAAATCAGATTGCCCTGCACAGAATTCACACTAGCAGAATTACAGTTTTGCAGTATTTGTTTCCAGTGGTCCAAAATCTACAACCAAGGGCTATTCCCATAAATTTTTCCATTCTAAACATAATATAAATATCAAAAACATCAAAATCACAAAGCTTCACCCCCTAATCATGCTGACCAAACATACCCTTTTTGGCCAAAATCAGCAAAACATAATTTTGTCCACCAACTTGGTCCAATATCATCATAAATGATTATCTAACCACAAATACATGATTAAAACATTATTAAACCTTAAAAATACACCCTGGCCAAAAATATCAAGGCCCCAACCCCTTATGAAAACTCATTAAAATCATAAACCAATCAGTTCAAAATAAAGCCTACGCTTATCTCTACACGTTTCTGCAACCGGTTCGGAAATCTGGTAGTGCTTCGTCCATTGAGAAGTCATGAAACAACTCCAAAAAAAATTCCCAAAATTGTAGAAATGAAGCTTATGATTAGTAGAAGAAGGTTTGTGTATGGTGTTTTGAGAGGAAATGTCGATTCGATAGTGTTTCTGCGGATTGAAGTTATGAAAAATTACTATTCACTCTTTCTCTCTCTTCTAACATTTTCTCTCTATTTTTGGGATTTTTTTTTTCTGATTTAGTGGTGATGATGGATGAAATTATGAGGCCTTAAAGGGTCTTGAAAAGTATCCACCATGTGACCAAATTCTGTGGTGCCATTTGTTTGGTGATCTAGCTATTCAGTGTCACATGTCACTAGCTTTAATTAAGTGGGTCCCACCCCTTTTTATGGGCCTTTAGCCATCCAACTAGTTAGGTAAAGTAGGGGTTTGATGATTTTCCCTAACTCTCAGGTTCGGTGTTTGGCAAAGTTAGTCGGGTGACTAGATTGAAGAGCAGTGGATTTCCTCGGCTCGGGGCTATGCGGCACCCTCCGGTGATGATATATTTACAAATTGTCATTGATCATTGAAAAATATTTTTTTATTTTTGGTATTATTTGCTTGTTACCCTTTTTGCTCAAGAACTTTAATTAATTGAATAAAAATATGTTTTGATCCTTACTGATTTAATATACTCTTTTCTCAAATTATATGGTTTGATTATAAAAGAGCATAAAAGTTGTCATAACTAATATTGTGTTGACCCAATAAAGTTGGGTACCAAACAACATGCATTTATGTTTTGCATGATCCTCTATCCCAATGTTAAAGAAATATGAAAAATAGAGAAAAGATCACTTGCAAGATCATTTAAGTGACTCGGAGTGATAAGAGTAGGTCTCGAGTGAATAAGTGACCACTTGACAAAATTTCACAAGTCTCTCGCAATATTTTCTGACAATTCTCCACTTGAGTTCATCAGTTGTCACTCGAGCGTTGGTACCAACTTGCAGTGATTCTGCAAGTCACTCACGATGGCTCTGTAAGTTATAAACTAAGCTCACTTGAGTAAGTAGGTTGTCACTCGAGTGATGGAAAGCAACTCGCAAGACTTCATCAAGTTACTCTCTAATAGACCAAGAGTGAAGTGTATCTCAACTGGAGATCACTAGAGTATCTTGACAGTCACTTGACTGATACAAGATCACTTGCAGTCAAGTGTAAGTGATCCAAATATGCACTCAAGTTTGGTAATATTGAATTGTTTTTTCTTAAATCAAACAAAAGATCACTCGAGTCAGATATTAAGTACTCGAGTGATACAATTCTTCAATACTTCGCTACCAGAACTCAAAATTCATCAAGCACTCAAGATAAGCTACAAAAATACTCAAGAGATGAAAACTCACTCGAGTTAATGCCTAATGAAGTAATATTCACAAGTTGGGACCTATTGCTTAACGAAAGAAGACAAAGAGTAAGATGTCATTTTTATTTTAATCACATGAGCATGACTCAACTCTTCTTCAAGTGTTCTGACTCTCATACTTAATTCCTCTACAAGCTTCTAATGGTATTTCAATTCAGGGAGAGTTCTTAACCATATTCTTCAAATTTTTTCTTTAAGTTATGTATTCATTAATGGGGAGCTTCACATTCACATGTATATTATATCTTAAAAGCTCATTTCTTTTATTTAAAGAAAATATCTATAGTATACTCATTCACCGTCAATTGATTAGTTTTGATGAAATGCTCTTATATTTTATTTTCATTATCTTAATTTGAAAATGTCATATAAAAAGGAATATTTTGATACTTGATTACACTAATAATTCTCTTTTGCAAGAAAGTTCTGAATCTGTGGCAGGAGAATTCGTTCTGTGCAAATACATTCCTCAACATACTATAATGCTTGATATTAAACATCTATGAGTTTTCATCAAAACATACAAAGGAAGAGGAAGACCGCTTGAAGCTAGCTAAAATATACTTTAAGGAAGAGCTCTATGAGGAAGAGGTAGAGCATGTAAGCTAGGACTTCAAGGATAGATGAGGAACAATCTTTAGCTAAAGCTAGATCATCTAGTCCAATATTCTTTGGTCTATCTATCTAGGATACTGAGAGAGGAGCTTCAAAGTTTTCACACAGATATTGCCACCACTGTGCATCACTTTTGTGTATTATAAGATAAGGCAACTGTATGACATGGGTAATCAAAACTTTAAGGTTCTGTTTGAGTAGCACGAGGCTCAAAGTAGGATAACATTTAAAGTTGGCACCATTCTGAGGAGTTATGAGCAGAGAATGGATTCATTTAAGCACTATTCATAGATCACATGGGTACCCCTACTCTTAAGCCGCTATGGTGCGAACCCACAAGGGAAGACCCCACAAACCCACAACCAATCTGAATATACGCACCCCAAGAACGCTAAACGCAGATCGACGATCCACTTGAACCCTTTTTCCACTTTTAGATTCCTCTTCAGCTCTTTAAAAGAACTAAGCAATTTAATCAATGCAATCACAATTTGCAGAAATCAAACCAACACTTAGAAATATGGAATATCAAAGTGAGTATTGGAAAAGGGAATTGAGGGAGATCAGGAGTTCAAATGACAATCTATCACAAGCACTCTCAAGCAATTAGAACCCAGAAATTTAAGAAAAGCGTTCTTTTTGAAAAGATCACAACACACTATAGAATTTTTTTCAATTGAGATGAAACCAAAACTAATGGAAAGATGAGATTCTGAACAATGAAAATTACCTATTAAATGATCTAAATCACAAAGTAAAACGGGTCAAACAAGGAAAGAAGATTTGATGACGTTCTGGAAAAATGATGAATTGATACAGAAAATTTGCAGAAACACGACTGATTTAAAATGGGTAGAACTCACTAATGACAAATCAAATTGAACTAATTCCAAAACGATATGAAAGAAGAGATTTTTAACTATGAAAAAGACTTACTAAACATTGGAAACGACAAAGAGACGGTTAACGAAAAGAAGCAAAAATTTCAGACACGAACGCAGGTGACCTAGACGAAAAGACTCAAGAACAAAGCATGAAACCCTAAACGAAAAATTGAAACAACGAATAGAAAGATGTGACCTGAGTTTAGATCCGAAGCACTGATACCAAGATGGGGCGAACCCACAAGGGAAGACCCCACGAACCCACAACCAATCTGAATATACGCACCCCAAGAACGCTAAACGCAGATCGACGATCCACTTGAACCCTTGAGCACGAAAGAACAAGGACCCGAAGTGTTTGGAAGACGCCACAAGGTTGATGATCAAGCCTTGATAAGTCTGTTAGTTCTAAGAAGAACCCTAGAGAGAATCCACTCCCAAGAAACGAGGTGCAGAAAAGTGCAACCTTTCATTCAATAATCAAGTCTCAAAGTCTTTAATCTGCCTCCAAATGAAGGTTTACAAGGTATTTAAAGAGAAATATTCATAAACTCTAATTGCATTAAATGCATTCTAGAAAATAGAAACTAACCTAATATAATTAATCAACTAATTAATTAGGAAAACCAAAAGTCAAATAGGCCCAATTGCTAATAATTTTCGCATAAATAAAAGTCACAAAATATAATCAGCATTCAAGGCCCAAAATGTGCTTATTTAGGCCCAAATGAGTCCTCCCATGTATAGTACTAGGTCCAAGCTCTTTGTTTTGAAGTCTCCAAGCCCAAAACTTGATTAGTATCTCCATCTGCAGCCCATATGAAATTAATGACGTTTTCAACATCTTTATCCACAATTGTTGATCCAATTGCTATCTGATTTGCGTTAGCCTCTTGAATGAGCCCAATCAATGCTTCCTTAAATATTTTAGCTTGTGCTCTTGTGACTGGACCAGCTGGAATTTGAAAATGATAGTTTGAAGTTGAAGAGTCATCACTTGAATCTGAAGAGACAACTTGTTGATTATGGATCGCATCACGCTACTTGTGGAGCTAATTCTTTAATCACCTTCCAACTCTCATTTTCCTAACCATCAATCTTACCATTCTGAGGGTTATAGTGTAATTATGGTGATTATAACATCACATATTTCAAATTTCACACAACAAGAAAGCAAGCAAGTGGACTTTACAGATCACTCATGAAATTGTCAAATCCAAATGAGCATTTCTAAACCCTCTCTCCTTATATTTTGAAGATACTTTGCAAATATTTGATTTTAATTTGCCTTCATTATGAAAGCTTTCTTGAAAAAATCTTCAAGTTGCTTGATATTGACATCAAAGTAGTAGACTGTGACATCACTTAATCAGGGGATCATATTGAAAAGAAATATGTCAAAGGGATATTCATCCCGATTTATCTTCAAGTAACAGATACTTTCACAATTCCTTGCGAAAGATCAACTAGGAATGGTTAATCCCATTAAGTTGAAAGAATATCTTATTACTTATAATGCTCTTGTATATTTTCATGTCAATGTTTTGATGATTTATTAAGTAACTTAAGCATATGAGTTCTAGGAATTTGTGTTGTAGGAAGCTCTATTTTCTCACTAAATAATAGAGGTAAATAGAGAAGAAATCAATCTAGTAATAGCTAACAGTTTACTTGAGTGAACAAAAAAAGGCATTATAATAACAGAAGATCACTCAAGTGATAGGTTCTATTACTCGAGTGATGATGATGTTATAGGTAGGTCACTCAAGTGTCCTCGGACAAACACTCGTGTGAGGTAAGTGACTTTGAGTGAATTTGGTATTCAGTGAAGTGTTACTGGACTTCACTTGAGTAAATTATTACTATAACTCGAGTGATTCAGGCTCTAAAATAGTGATAACCAAAATCACTAGAGCGTACGATAAAATCACTCGAGTAAATGGTATAGTCAGAGATTATATCAGTTGCCCTTCCTGTGACTTTTCATTTTAAACTCATCATCGTCCTCCTTCCACAACTCTCTGAAACCCAGTTTTTCTCATCACTTCCATCGATCCACATTATTTCCTCATAAATACTCCCATATTATATCAAAACACTCTCAGATCAACTTCCATTCCTTAAATTCTGCATAAATCTGGTTTTGGATATTTTCTTTGTCCGTTAAATACCGTTGGAACCCTAAGTTTCTTCCTTTTCTGGCCATGGCAAGAACTATAAGGCCTAATGTTGACTGTGATTTACCTTCTTTACCTCTACCCCTGATGATGCCAAAAAGGGGGAGAAGAGCTAATTTGATCATATGTTTTATTGTTATGCCATAATGATATGTTCATATTCAAATTAACTCTAATGAAACTTGAATTGTAAAAGTTTTTTATTTTAATGAAAATGTGATCTTATCTCCTTTCTAATCTAATGTGTTACTTATGAATGAATTGTTTTAGCATCTCCTTAGTTTATATTTTTAATGAAAGCATTAGTTTGAATTTATAAAACTTATACTTTTGAAAATGATCATATAACAAGTTTTATCATCATCAAAAAGGGGGAGAATGTTAGATTTCATGTATGTTTTGATGATAACAAACCTTGCTTAAAGATATCTTGTATGTGTTTTTGTATATCTAATTAAAATGCACTAGAGGGAAGTGAAAATGTGATATGAACTCATATCACTCAAGTGATCGGTAAGTTCACTTGACTGATATGGCCGTGGAAGCAGATCACTCAAATGATATTCATAATCACTCGAGTGATTAGCATAAATGATAGTTCACTTCTAGTGAAAGTGCAGTGCACTTCCAATGAATGTCAATTCTTTCATATCACTTCCGGTGCAGACCAAGTGCACTTGAATGATATGTTCATTATGGCACATCACTTCTAGTGCAAGCTTAGTGCACTTCAAGTGAACTTCAATTATGTTAGATCACTTCCATGAAATTCCCTGAACTCGAGTGATATGTTGTTTATGAGAAATCACTTCCAGTGAAGCCTTTCCATACTCGAGTGATTGATAATCACTTCCAATTAAATTAATTTGAACTCAAGTAATTTGTTGAATTCAACAGAAGCACTTCCATAAGCATGCCTGAACACTCGAGTGATCCTTTAGTGTACTCAATTGATGCAGATCACTTCCAGTGAAGTGGTTATTCACTCGAGTTATGTTTAAAAGAAATTTTAACATCTCTTTTTCTAAGTGTTTTACAGTTGCTAAGGGGAAACATCAGATCAATGTTAAAAAATGAATTATGGGCCTTTAAAGAACATATGAAGAAATCAAGTCTTGCATATAAACTCAAGTTTGGCAGCCATTGAATTAGAGTTACTAAACTTTTAGATTGTATCTTCAAATATGAAGGTCACTCATAGAGGGAGTCCCAGAGAGTTGGAATTAGTGACTCAGTGATAGTTTTTGATACTCGAGTGATTCAATGTCACTCCCAGGATTTTTCGAGTGACTCGCAAGGTGATCTAAGAGTTGGAGCAGATCACTAGAGTGATGCTTCCCAAAAAACACAACAACGCTTCGTAATTTCTGAAAATTATTGGAATAATTATGAAACTTATTATTCTTGCTTCTAATCACCCCAACACTTCATTATGCTAATGTTTAAGCATTTTCCATATGATCAAATAAGGATTAATACACAAATGGAAAAAGGACATTTAGGTCAGAAACTTCCAACAGTCAGTTGAACGGTCAAATTTTGAAAGCCTGACTCTAACGAATACTTACAACGATCATCTACCACAACTCAACTATATATATGAAAGCATTCAAAGAAGAGAAGAATATAAGAGAACACAACGACGTAAAAATGCTTATATCATGATTCATCTTCTTCAGTCCAGCCACTCTTGTTCTTCTATGTATCTATATCATGTATCTTTGAGAATGAGATTATTTGTACTTGAGTAATTATCATACCCACTCTGTAAGAGAGTTTGTAAACACTTATAATCATATTTTCGAGTTGATCTCAAGGTAGTGAGACCTTAAGAGGATTGATTTCCTTATAGGGGAAGCTAAAGAGAGAATTGCATGTAAGTCTTTCTGCTCATAAGACTTACAAGCTATAAGCAGTAGAAAACGTTGCTGCTCGTAAGACTCACACAAGGGTGTAAGAAGGAAAGAATGTTGCTGCTCATAAGACTTTCACGGGTAAGCAGGAGAGAAAGGTCTTTGGGATTGCTCTGCTCGTAAAGCTTTCCATATAGGGGAGTAAACCTTACAGTGTGTAAGGAGGAGTAACTCCATAGTAGGTTTCACAAGTGCCCATCTAAACTTGTGGGTTTGTAAAGACTTTTCTTATGCCGGTTAAACAAGAACATAGTAGATAAAAATCTCAGGAGAGCCTGGGGACTGGATGTAGGTCATCATGTATTAGACTGAACCAGGATAAATCACAGTTTGTATATTCTCTTTTCTAAGCTCTAATATTTCCAACATATACGATTTACATATTTACTTGTGATTTTATACTTCGATACTTATTGATTTGATAAGATGTAAAAAGATTTTAAAAGAACTTAATTTCTTATCATACACCCAATTTACCCCATCTTGGTGTCAACTGGTGCTAACAAAAATGACTTGAGACTACTTTTTCTCTCTTGTTCTTCACAATTTTGGCTCACTTCTCTCTTTTTTCTTTTTCTCTCTATTTTTCCTTATACTTTTCCCTCTTGGCTAACTTTTAAGAGTGGGGGAGTTTTAGGGATAAAATAGAGAAGTATGTTTGAGTGAATGGCTGAAAAGGGGCCCATGTATCAAAGTGATAAAGTAGGTTGAGGGGAATTCATCAATCCTCCCTTCCCCTGACATATTGAAGGACGACCAAGTAGAGAGAAGCAGAGGGACCCACCTTTTTTAAGACATTTGTCACTCTATGACTTAAGTACTTGACACATGACACACCAAGATATCATTAAAGGTAAGATTAAATCTCATCCCTCCATTCCTCTTTATTATTTCCTCCAGCCAAGAGAGAGAGAGAGAGAGAGAGGAGGATAGTGAATAGTGGAAATTTCATAGTTCCAGAGCTGATTTCTACCTTGAATTGTCATTATCGACCGATAAGGCCTGCAGGAAAGTTTCTCTACTTACTGAGAGCTTGTTTTCTTAGTCTCAGTTTTCTGATTAGAGGTGTTTTGTGTCATTTAGTTAGCCAGAGTGTTGCCGAAATTCTGAACCGATTGTAGAATTGCGAGAGGTAAGCCTAAGCTTCATTTTGTATCGATTCCCTTGAGGTTTTAACGAGTTTTATGAATTTCTTGGGGCATCCTAATGTTTCATCTAAGAAGGATCTTTGTGGATTTATGTTTTTTTTAATCATGTATAATATGATATATGATGATTAATAATGGTGTTAAACTAGTTAGTCGTAAAAAATGCAAACTTGGTTGTAGTTTGTTTAGGTCCATGGTTCAGCTATAATCAGAAACTAGCGAAGGAGTGTGATTTTAGTATTTTTTTTATGACATCATTGGATTCTACATGAAAAACGGCGTGCGAGTAGCCCCTAGTTATAATCTTGAATGAATAGAATGAAAAAACAAAAGTTGGAATTTTGGTAAAGTGCTATCAGATTTTGTTTTTTAGAGGCAGTCTACTTGTAACGAGTTTTTGAGTGGTCAAATCTTATCCAATATCCATGAAACTTTTCAGAATGGTAGTATACCTTTCAAGCTTTAATTTAATAGGTAACATTATTATTGGGGTCAGTATAGTAGGAGTTATGAATTTTTGAAGTTAGGAAATTAAAACTGGGATGATTTTATGGCAGTAAGGATTTAATGGAAATTCTAGATTTGTGTAAGTACAAGTGGAAATGGGAGGAATTTTTCCTTAAAAATAGACTTAATGAGTGATACATAGAATTTTGAACCACCTAATTTGGATATTTATAGAAAAATATATGAATTTTCAAAATTGATAGAAAATTTTGCTTGGTTTTAGCTTTTGTGTGAAAATAAGAAAGTAAGGGAAGTTGGTAATAAAGCTAACTTCCAAGGGTTAATATAAGCACTTAGAGTTCATGTAGGCCTATTAGCTACATGGAATATCCTAAATTGTGTTCACTAAAATTCCTAGTACATTTGCTACATTAAAGGGAATAAAATGGTGAATTTTGATGCACTTGAAATGGCCAAAATATTGAAAGTAGAGATTATAAAATTTTGGCCAAGTTAAGACATAAAGGCTCAATTTTTGTCTTCATAAAGGCCTAATATTGTAACCTAAAATTAACAATAGAAGAACATAATTTTTGGCCCAATTTATTGAGTAAGAATTAGGCCAAATACAAGAGAAAAGAAGGAAGACAACGTTTAATTAAAAAATTGAAGAAATGTAAGGGCAAAATAGTCATTTTCCTAATAAATTAAAAAGCCCTTATTTTGTCTTTTATTTAGGGCAAAAGTAAGTCAAAGAATGAAGAAGGAAGGGAAAAATAAAATTTGGCCACATAGCATGCCATTTGGAGGTTATGGAGCCAAATGGAAAAAGAATAAATAAAGTAATGACATGTGTATAAAATTAGCATTAAAATAATTTATTTTTAAGAAGGTGGAAGAGGATAATTTAAGAGCTAATTAAGTTCTTCAGAAGGCCATATTTCAGCCAAGAGAAAGAAAAGAGAGAGAGAGAGAGCAAGTGAAGAACATAAAGAGCAAATAAGAGAGAGAAGGAATCAAGAAGCAAAATTTGGTAAGTTGTAGTTGAAATCACTTATTTTTGTCTTTAATGTCTTAGAAACTTTCTCCAATCTTCATATCCCTATTGAAAATATGCAAAGCAAGAAGAAAATCAAAGGAAACAAGAAGGAGGAGGGGACGACTTTAGAGAGAGAAGCAAGAAGATTAAAGGTAAGCTTGAAAGCTTGTCTTTCCTTGTTGAATTAAGGTTGTTGTTAGAGATTTATGGTGGTTATCAATTTTTATTGGCTTAAATTTGTGATTTAGGATGCATGAACGAACCCTAAGGGGAGGTGCTGCCCAAATTTTGATTAATCATGTTCAAGTGGTGTTTAAGTGATTAGAAGTGAAAAGATGTTTCCACTACTAGAAAAAACACTTTTAACGTCCCTTATTTGGGACTTTTAACGTCCTTTTAAGGGGGGACGCGTATGTCAGCGACGTAATAAATTTGGACTTTATACGTCATTTGTAAAGGGACGATTGAAGTCTGGGTTAAAAGGGACGCCTAAAGGGTTTTTTTTCCATACAGTGCCATTTGTATTGTTTCTGGCCATATCATTCTGAAAGCAAACAGCAACGTATACACAAAAAGGAAACATACAGCACGCAGTTTATAAGTAACAAAACACAACATCCACCTCTAATGAAACATTCATGCACTACATTGTTGACAGAAATGTTGTCTACTAATATAATAAACAACTACTAAGTAAATGTACAGGAAACGATAAACTTCTACAAATCAATGTGTTGAAGAATCCTCCCAGCCAACAAGTCTCTGATCAAATTAATGTCTTCATATAAGTAAGCAGCATCATTATCAAAGATCTACAAATTAGAAAATATGATTATACGAAATCAATGAAATTAAAGGATTGTTTAGCAATTCAATTAAAATACAACCAAAATATTATCATTTGATTACCTGTTGAAAATCATTTGTAACGTCACTTTGAATGATATTATACATGTAAAGTAGAACATAATAGCCACATTCAGTACCACCTGGCTATTGAGGGCACTATAAATCAAAAGCAATTGGTTAAAATCAATAACATACATCATTTATAAAACAACCACTTTGTATAATAAAATAACTTAAATTATATTGGAACCACATACTTTGGGATAGAACCACTTTGGCTTGCGAACAACTCTACCCTCACGTGACCCGCCAAGCATTCTATATGTTTGGGTCGCACTACCATTAAAATGTAAAACATTTTAAGTTAGAACAATTTATTTAAATCAAGCATTTCTTTAATTAATAAAAAAGAAATAACTAACGTGTTGAAGACTAATTTTGTGTCCTTGTCGGGCATTTTTGTCAAGGAATCAAACCAATAGATTTCATTGAGGCGTGGGCAAAACAACACACAGGCTCCAATGCTAACTAAAACAATACACAGATTAAAATGAAGTTGAGATTAGAAGAAAATTATTTCTCAAACATCCAAAAATAAATTTTTTTACTACATACCCTTGAACAATTGGCGCTAGGTAACATCGCAATTTGGTCACTGCCATTGTGAAGCCCACATAATGCGTCCTTTGTGTGACATCATTATTATCCGATGTCGTATTTGCCGGACACAAGAATCCGTATAAATTTGGTCTTTCCATATCAATGCACATATGGTAGAATGACCTAAAATAGAAATAAAATGACCAATAAATTATTGAACTTAGAAAAGAAAAACTAACCAAATGGCAAGTTTGACCCATCCTGCATCTATCTCCTCCAAATGCATAAACTTCTTAAGATCTTTATTGTCGATCGTGTAGGGATACGTCAATTGTGTACCCACAATCCCTGGAGGCATATTGAAGTCGACTTAGGGAATACCTTTGTACATTTGTTGGAGTCGTGCTAGAAAGGGCCATCTCAGTGCATGTTGCTCCTCCTATAACCATAGAAAACAAAACCAATTATATTACAATAATGCCAATAAATGTCAAGTGATATGAATATAATTCCTACCATTGGTAGGGTTGCCAACGTGTCAATAAGATATTGAGGCCAAAGGATGAAACCTCCAATTGCCTGACCCAGCATGGCAATCTCAACGTCAGGGATAGGGATGGCTGCACCTTCTTCCCCCTCATGAACACGTGTCACTGTCACCCTACGTAAATACTGTGGAATTTGATTATGATGGTGGGTGGTAGCTTATGTGTAAACGAGAGCATCGGCTACAACACGAATCATGGGGGCATCCAAATAGAGGATACACGATTCACCCGACTCCGGAGTGGCAGAAGGCTGGCCCAGTGGTTCTGTTATGTGAGAAGGCTGGCCACAGGGTTCTGTACTATGGGAAGGCTGGACAAGACTATGGAAAGGAGCGGCAACAAGTTTTGGAGTATGGGAAGGCTGGACAAGGGGTTTTGGATTGTGGAAAGCCTCGGCAACGAGTTGCGGAGTGTGGGAAGGTTGTACAAGGGATTCGTCCGACGGGTTGTGACTTCCTTTAGTGCTGGGGAAGGCCGGGGATTCCTCGTTTCTAACCCTAGTAGTCTCCATGTGATGAAAATCAAACCATGATTTCATTTCACCACGTAGTTGTGTCATTAGCTCATCTCGGAGCTCTTCTCGGATTTGATCGTGAAGCTTAGCCACAAACTCTTGACTGGGTTCAGCTTGTGAAGAATATAACGAGGCATTACCAAAATACTTCAAAATACCAACTCCCCTCGGCTCCCCTCTAACATGGCCAGGGTATTCAGCCTTCCCAATCGCTGTTGCCAATATGTCCCTCCGTCCACTTGGAGTGAATGACCCTTGGCTACTATGCTGTTCGAGTTCGTCCTGTAGCATACAATTCGTTATGAACGAAAATTAAATGCTAGAAATGTGAAAGAATTTCACAATTAATTACTTATGCTATTACTACTTACAATCCTCGAGGCAACCTCAGCAATAGTAGGATTTATATATTTGCCACCCTTAATCCTCCTTGCTTTCCATTTTTTGTGACGTGGAGGAGGAGCTGGCGCTTGCACAACAATGGAAGGATCCGATTTCGCAGCTTCCTTCATTTTTTCCAGCTCTTCTGCCATCATCACCCGCTCCAGCTTCCTGTAGCCACCCCGAGACATGTAATGCTGGTACTGATTTGCTTCTTGCCTCTATGTATTCGACGCACTTAATTCATGTTTAAGGGAAAAAGGGAAAAATAAGTCATTAGTGCATTAACTATATTGAAATTATAAATTTTCATACTGCAAGTGGTTGTACATGTTTGTGGTGTCAGGAACATCGAACGTTTGCTGCAAAAACGGAGACAATTAAACTTGAATACGAAGAAAGGTCTAAATACATAAAATGTATCGAAAGTTATGTACCAAAATCTGTTTCCATATCATGGCTTTCGTCTTTTTGGGAACCTGCCTCCAACTATCATAGATGATTCGGACTTTGCTTCGACCCAAAAAACCAAGATAACTAATGAAGTGGTCTTCCTCAGGACCCATTGGATTCATGTTGGCATCAAACTCTATGTGAACCCTCTCCTGTTCATTGTAGCGGCGCTTCGCCAATACAACCATCTTCGTGGCACCTCTTGTTCTTCTCGGAGCGAGTGGCTCTTCTTGCCTTCCATTATGCTGCTCGCTGTCGCTCCCTGAGTCACTAGAACTTGACATATTCCTAGACAGAAAAAAATCATTCCAATAGTACATTATCTTTTGGAAACATATCACACAATAATTCCAATAGTAATGTAAAACTACTATCGGTCCATCCACAAGTTGCCTTTAAGTTCACCAAATGCAATGTTCCCGTCAGTCGTGTGTACTTACTCCCAGGGTATAATGGTGTCTCCGTATCACTCCGTAGGCTGTCAAATTCATGTGCCTAGGCGAAGGATTCAACCTCGGCATCATGAATCATTTTCTCCATTCTATCTTGCTCTATAACATCCACTCCTTCCTTCTTGTACGACGGACAATCAGTTACTTCCTCACCATGCCATATCCACCTTGTGTATCGAAGATTTATTCCATCACAAAGTAGGTGATCCCTTATATCATCAACATCTCGTCGACTCTCGTTTAAACAATTCACACAAGGACAAAAATACTTCCCATTTTTAGTTGGAGCATTCCTTCTAGCAAATTCAATAAACTCTTTCACCCCATTCTCATATTCTTCACTAGTTCTCAAAGCATTCATCCAACTATGATCCATTGTTTTACCACCTAAACCATTCCCAATAACACTCAAGTTTATAACAATTGTTAACTATGAGATTGCCTTTTATCACTTTTTTCAAAAACATTTCGGCAGCATTTCCCATTAAGTGTAAGATCCCACAATTTTAATAACACACAATTTCACCTTAATTCAAACAAAACAAAAAAGAATAAAGTAACTGAGGCAATTAAGGACAATATCAACAATTTAAAATATCAATTTTTCTTTAGGGAACTAATATGTTTAAATTAGTACAAGTTAAAAGTTCTATGCACCTACACAATATTAAAAGTTCTATACATGTATTCATTATTTCAAACCAATGAAATTAAAATCAATTGGTTAATGTTGAAAATTACTTGTTGATAACTTGTTTTATAAAATAAAACAAGTTCTATGTTTAGATTTTAGACTTAAATTGCATTTAGCACTCTAAAATGTGTCTTTTTATATAGCACCCAGCTTCCTAAACATGTTTTATTTTATAATTAAATAAATTATATAACTTATTTAATCTAATAAAATTAGTTAACTAGGTCTTACATTAAAGATATATATGATGAGTAACATTATTGATTAATTTATTTTAGTAAAACATATTGATGAGTGCAAATTTTCTAAATGTTTTATTTTCTAAAAAACTATTATTTTCTAAATTTTTTATAGCTTCCTGAACATGTTTTATTTTTATTTTTGAAAACGTATATAGAATGCAATAAAGTCATTTCAATTTCAAGAAATAAAAATTAGTAATAAAATTACACAAACAAATATTATTCAGTGCGTAAAATGTCAAACCATATGAACAAATGAGTAAACATATTTAAAGAGAAAGTTGCTTAATTCACATAAATATATACATTTTCATTTATTCATAATTAATTTCAATCATGTATGTATGAAATTAAAACAATCAATGTATAAACTCATCTTCCTCATTAAATTAGTAGAAACCAAGTCAACAGGTTTCTGGAATCTCTAGCATACATACATGTACTTATGGCATAATATGAGTGGCTTATAGTTTCTAGCAAAACTACTTTAAATTAAACGGTCATGACATTAACTAAAGTGAAAAAAAAATAAACCAAAAGCAAAAAAAAAAACAAAAAAGCTTACAGCTAGCTTGGAAAATGGCGTGATGAAGAGGTTGGGAGGGAGGAGGCGCGCGCACCACCGTGAGAGAGGGAGCAAGTCCGATGCTGCAACTGTGAGATGATAGAAGGAGGAGATGAGAGAAAATGAAGGAGGGATATGGTGGAAGGGAGACGGTGGAAGGAGGCTAGGTGTTTTTGAGAGAGGGAGGAAGAGTGAACGAAAGGAATGGAGGGAAATGAAGAAAAAAAGTGGAGGGAAATATGTTTAGGCGTCCCTTCTGCAAGAAGGGACGCCTAAACATATAAATAGGCGTCCCTTCATACAGAAGGGACGCCTAATGTAGGCTGCATGCCAGCCACGTGGCTGCCATGCACCCTTTAGGCGTCCCTTCTTGAGAAGGGACGCCTAATGTCTAGAAGGGACGCCTAAAGTGTCACTTTAGGTGTCCCTTCTTGAAGAAGGGACGCCTAAAAATTAAAAAGTCTCTATTTACGTAAATGCCACTGCGTACAGTTTTTACTTCCCTTTTCGAAGAAGGGACGTCTTTATGTGACGTTAAATCCCTTTTTTGTAGTAGTGTTCGTTGCATGAAAATTTAAAACTCCAATTTTCCTAAAAATTCCAGATTTTCGGCCAGGGCTATTTCTGAATTTTTGGACTGGAATTTGATGATTCCATTGTGTTTAGAATGAAAAATTATGTAGGGAACATTTTAAAAATGGAGTATGGAGGTATTAGGGTGTGAAATGACAATTTTACCCCAAAACCCTAACATTTGTGGTTGTCAAGAGCATTTTGGGAATGGAGTGTGATTTTGGTAACACGGAGGTAAAAAATGGATTATACACGTGAAATTATGTAAGAATAGTTAGGGTCATAATATTTGGTAAGGTGTAATTATAACGAGTATAAAGGGAATTAGATCGGATTACTAAGGGCATTTTGGTAATTATGCGTTTTTTATAATAGGTAATTATGTGTTTTTGGGTACAGATAACCAACTATATGAGTTTAAGAATTAGAAATGAATCAGTAACAACTCATTTATTATAAACTTGAAATTTTATGATTCAACATTTGACTGAGCCGGACAAAGAGTTAGAGGACCGAAACTAGCTAGCCAATTGGAAAGGATTCCAGGTAGTAAATCTATTTTTCATACACTATGTGATTATTTATATGCTTTATATTGTCATGTTCTGTTATATGAAATGCATGTTACAAATTCCTAGCTTTGGTGTGGGAAAAACACAAGTACCACTAATAAGGAAAATATTTGCATATTTATTTTCCCTTATATGATGATTTTGGGGACGATATTGGAGTTTAATATAATGAATTTGGGTGTAATAGATAAATAAATAATGATTTTCTTCTGACAGGCCATATAGCACCGTATTAAGCAGATATTGAGAACATCATTGAAAACAAATGTAGCAAAAAATAGTTCATACGGACTGTAGCAGATATGGCACTGTAGCAAAATACGATTGTAGAAGACACGGTACTATAGCGGGATCACTGTAGCGTGACTGTAGCGGTCCGTGGTTTAGACGTGGGATGGTTCAGTGCGGTTCACTATAGCGAGTGGGTGGTTGGTCACTGTAGTAGTGCGGTTCACTGTAGAAAATCACTGTAGCACCCAAAATTTCAAGCCTATAAATAGAATTTATTGGCATCCTAAAATGAAAAGGAAGAAGGAAGGAAGGAAGAGAGAGAGAGAGAGAATTTCAAGTTAGAGAGAGAGAGTGTTTATCTTAGAATTTATTTCTTGCATTTTATTACTTTTTGCATGCCTCATATATGGAAGGCCTAGGTAGTCCTCCTTTATGGATGGTATAGGTTACTACCTACATATAAGGTTTTACCTCCTATATGGTAGGCAAGATTTTCCATTTTCATGCATCTTGTAGTTGTATTTTTATGTTTTTGTAATTAATTTTTATGCAATGTTTATGATGTCTTTAATTTATTTTGGTTTTGTTTTTAATTTTATCATGAGCTAATTTTCATTTTCCTAGGGTGATGATGTAGCTTACTAATGACGGATTAAATCTTAACTTATTAAATCTAGTTTTAATTTTTCCTTCATGATTGAGTTTTAATTATTGTTTTTAATGCTTTTAATTGATTGGCCACCTTTTGGATGATTTTAATATGCATGTTGAGACCGGAAGGAGATGCATGTGTGTGGATCCTATAATTAAAACCATAATTTGCATATAAAATAGGAATATATTCATATGGTTGTGTAGTTTTAATGAGTTCCATAAATATTAATGCATGATTAATTGCTTAAATTTATATAGGAATATATTGGGTTAGCAATTAATTATAAAATTACTTGACCTTAGAAGAGGCTAGTAATTAAATTAGGGAAACTTGACTATCAATCATATGGAATAAATTGGACTAGAATAGATAAGTGATTCAATCCAAAATTTGCTAAGTGAAATCTAATCCCTAGGGCTTTTTCTCATATTTTTCTTCACATCAATTGCATTAACATTTTATCATTTTTATTTTTTATTCTCAACCACCAACTAATCAATCAGCTAAATAGTATTAAGATTATCAATTTTGGTACTTAGTGATCAATCCTCGTGAGAACGATACTCTACTCACTTCTATATTACTTGTTTACGATAGTGTATGCTTGCACTTTCTAAATACACCATCCTACACTCATAACAACCACCCTGTGGGAAAAGCACAAGTACCATCAGGCCAATTAGGACCCAGCCTAGGTAGTTGATATAATTCATCATTGTGGTGTGGGAAAAGCACAAGCACCATCCTATGAGAAAAGCACAAGTACTATTGGCCCAATGGGACCTAGATGAGGTAGTAAGACAAGTATGAACAGCTGTTGTCAACTCCAGAACATTACAGCAAGTAGGTGTCAAATAGTCATTTGATCGTGAACAATGATCACAGTATGGCTAGTATGGACAAAATAGTCATTTTGATCCTGAACATTGGGCAAACAGATAAGTTTACAACATTTTATTTATGTTACATTATATGGTGCATTGCATGTGTATTTATCACATTTTATATGATTGACTGTATGTTACTACTAAGATTCGTATGAGTCTCACCCTTTTCCATAAATTTAAAATTTATTTAGCTAAAGGAAGCGGCTCCAAGGGCAAAGAGGTAGATACCGGCAACTAAGAGTTCCAGTCCTGATCAAGAATTAGTGTTGGTTACCTGCTGATCTTTTATGTATTTTGGGATATGTAATTATTATATAAAAATACTATGGGGATTCATGTAATGTATATCAATATGTTTATGTTGTTTCTGTTCGTCCATTGAACTGCGCATTATTACTTTGATAAATGTTGAAATATTAAGGGGTTTGACATTTTTAGTATCAAAGAAAGCATTTCTGGCAGTAATAGAATAGTATACTGATATGGTCTTGATAATATTGTAAAAGGAAATATGAGCGGAAGGAGGCACCAGAGGACTAGATCACCACCATTTGTGAACTAGCCACCAGAGAACCAGAGAGTACCCGAAGGGCAGCGAGTACAACCATATTGGGTTAGGGTGGTCCGAGGATGTTGCGAACCCTGAGGAAGCGGGTACAACCAAGGCCAGTGTTCTGGCCTCATCCTAGACCAACACCATTAACCAGCTCATCTATTGGAGACACTAAGTAACCGCTGACTAACAAGACGGAGTCAATCCAGATAGTGTTACCAGTTTTAGAGCCGGACTTGTACACATGACATATAACCTACAACCAGACCAGGAGCTATGGAGGTATATTTAGAATATGTACCTATGGGCTATTCGTGTCTGAGATATCCTGATGGCCCAGTATGCACAGTACTTGCACGATGTAGACACATTATACTAGGATCAGGGATTTCTTGATATAGATTTCCCATATGACGATTGGATTCGCACAACTCTATACTTCTTCTTGGATACTGCATTTTGGGCTTGCAAAACAAATGAGATTATAGAGCGAGTCCAAATGATAGTTTTATGAAGTTCATAGGTCACATGATAGAGTATGTGTTAGACTACATGTACCGGTATTGATATATGACTCATATATAGTATAATGTGTAGATACTCGGAAGTGGTTGGAGTTAGTACTAGCATTTTTTGGGACAAGAGCAGTCCTAAGGTACCGATACTCAAAAGTAGTTGGAGTTAGTACTAACATTTTTACAATGGTACATCAAGGTTAAGCGTGCTCGACCCAAGGAAATGTAATGATGGGTGACACCTGGGAAGTTTTGAACATGTTAAGTCATGTAATGTAAAGGAGTAGAAAAATGTTATATAATGGTTTATATGCCGTATATTGTTAAAATCTTTCCCTAAACTGCTATAAATGTCTATTGTATGTTATTTCTGAAGTATTTGTGTATTCAAAATGTTGTGAAATAATAAGTATGCCCTTATGACTATGTGAAATTTACCTCTTCTTTATTTTAATATAGTGAGACATAAAGATGGTGAGACTAAGAGGCAGACCAGAAGGTAGAGGTATAGGCTAAGGTCAAGATGCTAGACCTGACCTAATGCAGCAGATATCGAGCATGTTAACTGAATAGCGGACAATGATATATAATCTTAGGGATGAGCTATGTAAGGTATAGCAAAAGCAAAATGAAGATAGGGAGAGAGAAAATAATCCTAGTGGACAAGAGAATGAACATAATCAGCTTGAGGAACGAGATCAGGGGCCTTTGCCTGGACCTGCTATAACACCCTAAATTTTATTTACTAAAAATCATTGACTATATGATTATACTCAAAGGAATAAAATGATGAATTTTGGTGAACTTGAAATAAGCAAAATGTTGGAAATAATGGTTACATGAAATTTTTGGCTTAGTAAGATATAAAGCTCAATTTTTGTTTTGACAAAGGCTTAATATTAAAGCTTAAAATTAAGTATGAAAAGCACAATTTTTGGCCCAACCTATGATGAAATTTCAGAAAAAATAAAAAGGGAAGAAGGAGAACAATACTTGGTACAAAAATTAAAGAAATGTAAGGGTAAAATGGTAATTTGGCTAATAAAATAAAAAGCCAATATTTTCCCCCTTAAAATAGGGTGTTGGATGGCTAAGATAGGAGGAAACAAGGGAAAAAATACTTTGGTGCCACCTTGCATGCCATGTGGTGGTCTTAGTTGCCATACGAAAAAGAAAGAATAAAGAAAAAATATGACATGCAATCAATTGTAATAAATTATTATTATTTTAAGGAGGTGGAAGGAGCTTCTTGAAGAAGCCATTTTACACTTCTAAAGGGGCCATATTTCAACTAAAGAGAGAAAAGAGAGAGAGAACAACAACTTGAAGAAGAGAAAGAGAAAAAGACAAGACAAGAGATCAAGAAGCAATCTAGGTAAGTTTGTAAGTAAAATTTACTTGTTCTTGTCTTCAAATGCTTTGAACTCTTTTCTAATCCACATATCCTTCTTGAAATCATGTAAGCCAAGAAAGAAATCAAGAGAAAGAGGAGGAGGAATCCACAGTTAGAGAGAGAAAGTCAAGGAGAAGCAAGGTAAGCTTGAGAACTTGTAATCTCTTGATGATTTATGATTGTTATTAGTGTTTTGGTTGATTGTTTGGCTTGGATTGGCTTGGTTTTTTTAGGATACATGAACCCTAAGGGAAGGTGCTGCCCAAATTTTAATTATTCATGTTCAAGAGGTGTTTAAGTGTTTAAATAAATGATTAGAAGTCACAAGAAAATGTTTGGTTGAATGGAAATTGAAAATCTTAAATTTCTAAAAAAATCTAGAATATTTTCTAGGCTGATTTTTAGGTGTTTGAGTTGGAACTTGATGGATTTGATGATTCCATTAAGTTGAGAATGAAAAATTATGTAGGGCACATGTGAAAAGGGAGTTTAGAGGCTTTAAGGTGTGAAATGACAATTTTACCCCTAAAACCCTAATTGGTGGTTGTCATGGGTAAAAATGAAAATGTAGTGTAATTTTCTATTGTAATTGGCTTTAGGGCAGAAAATCTATTGTAATTGTCAGCAATTGGGGCATTTTGCCAACAACTGTCCATGTCAACGAATGGACAAAGGAGCCAAGGCAGAGTTTTTCCATGACATAGTGGGAGGCTAGAATGTCTCCGGAATGGAACTAATGTACAATTCTACTTAATGGTAATTTCCGTACAAGTATTGTATGGCTTGATATGAATGAGGAATACGGACCGGCTAGAAAACAAGTTTGAACACACGAACGGGACGGATGATCAAAGGTAGGACCTTAAGAGAACCTGTCTCTTACAACCCTAGCCACAAAGACACCACAAGGATGATTAGTCCTTGATACAGTCGGAGTATTCGCACGAGAATACAAGGATGCAAGCAAGGCTCACACAAGAGAAATAAAATTCTCAATTTATCATTCAAGTCTAAAGAAAAGAGTACAAAACGTAGCCTTCATATATAGGCAACTAAAGAACACTCTAGAACTCTAATCCTAGTCATAAATGCAATAAATGATGCCTTAATGATGATTGATTTCCTTGGTTGGCACCATTCAAGCCTAAAAATATTAGGAAATTACTTATTCTTCAAGACTAAGTCAGCTACCTAAAACTAGGAAACTAAATCAAAGTTTTCAAGAACAATCTTTGACCCAAAAAAAAGGCCTTATTTAATGCAAATAAAATAGGAAGCTAATCAAATCAGATTTGATGCATAAGGATCCCTTCTAGATGCTCTTTGGACGTCACTTATGATCACCCTCCAAGGCACATGCTCAGCACATGGGATTTTAAGTGAATTCTTCAATCTGGACACCACATGGGCCTTGTACATCATCTTGTTGGGCTTCTAGCAATGTGATCACCATTCTTGGGCTTTTGTTGGACATATTCAAGGATGCCTCTTCCAAATAGATGGGCTCCAACTCTCTAAGCTCTCTTATCAAACAATTCAGGGCCTCCTTCATAGCTTTACTCCTAGCTCTTGTCATTGGACCCCCAATGCTTTGTAATGGATCTTTTGGGACATTGGACTTCCATACTTGAGCTTGGGCTTCCATCTCCATGCCTTTCTCTTGCTTCAGAGTTCCATCTCTATATTGGCATGATCCCACATCATTCCCTCCTTGCTCAAAAGGATTCTTCCTCGAATCTGCAACATCAAAGAGAGTTAAGTCAGCCACATTAAAAGTAGCACTAATATTGCCATAGGAGCTTGGGAGATCTATTTTATAAGCATTGTCATTTATGCGCTCTAAGACTTGGAAAGGGCCATCTCCTCTTGGTTGCAACTTAGATTTCCGTTGTTATGGAAATCTCTCCTTTCGTAAGTGTACCCAAACCCAATCTCCAGGCTCAAAAACAACCTTTCTGCGCCCTTTGTTAGCTTGCTTGGCATATTGTTCATTCTTCCTCTCAATGTTGGCTCTCACTTTAGCATGTAATCCCTGTACAAATTCTGCTTTTTTCTTGCCATCAAGGTTAGCTCGTTCACTAGATGGCAGTGGTAAGATATCCAAAGGAGATAAAGGATTAAAGCCATAAACAATCTCAAATGGAGAGAAGGAAGTAGAGGAATGAACAGCTCTATTGTAAGCAAATTCAATATGAGGCAAACAATTTACCCAATTTTTCAAGTTCTTCTGAATTATTGCACGCAACAAAGTAGTGAGTGTTCTATTTACTACCTCAGTTTGCCCATCTGTTTGGGGATGTGCCACAGTAGAAAACAATAACTTTGTTCCTAGCTTACTCCATAGAGTCCTCCAGAAATGCCTAAGAAACTTGACATCCCTATCACTCACAATTGTTTTAGGCAATCCATGCAATCTAACAATTTCCTTGAAGAACAAATCAGCAACATGCACAGCATCATTTGTTTTCGAACATGCAATGAAATGAGCCATTTTACTAAACCTATCAACCACAACAAAGATGCTATCCTTGCCGGATTGAGATCTAGGTAAACCCAACACAAAATCCATAGAAATATCTACCCAAGGTTGGGAAGGCACAGGTAAGGGGGAATACAATCCATGGGGTTGAACTTTAGACTTTGCATGCTTACATGTCACACAATTAGCACAAACAGAAACTACATCTTTCCTCATATGAGGCCAATAAAAGTGTTCATGCAAAAGAGCTAACGTCTTATCAACTCCAAAATGACCCATCAAACCACCACCATGAGTTTCTTTTACAAGCAGTTCACGCATAGAACAATTGGGAATGCACAATTTATCTTTCTTAAAAAGAAACCCATCACTTCTATAAAAGTCATGCAAACCATGCTTTTCACAAGAAGACCAGATCTTAGAAAAATCACAATCAGAGTCATACAATCCTTTCAACAATTCAAATCCAAGTAATCTAGCATGAAGAGAGGTAATAAGACAATACCTCCTAGAAAGAGCATCAGCAACAATATTCTCTTTACCTTGTTTATGCTTGATCACATATGGAAAGGTTTCAATGAACTCCAACCAGCGAGCATGCCTCTTGTTAAGCTTACCTTGAGACTTTAGAAACTTTAAACTTTCATGGTCAGAATGAATGATAAACTCTCGAGGCCATAAATAATGCTGCCAAGTTTCCAAAGTTCTTTTCAAAGCATAGAGTTCCTTATCATAAGTAGAGTAATTCAAGGAAGCTCCATTCAACTTTTCACTAAAGTAGGCGATAGGCTTAGATTCTTGCATCAGAACAGCACCAATGCCAATTCCAGAAGCATCACATTCAACTTCAAAAACTTTGTTGAAATCAGGTAAACACAATAATGGTGCATTAGTTAATTTCACTTTCAAGGTGCGAAAAGCATTTTCTTGTGCTTCACCCCATTTAAAGGTCACATGCTTTTTCACAAGCTCATTTAGAGGTGCAGCAATAGTGGAAAAATCTTTAACAAACCTCCTATAGAAGCTTGCTAATCCATGAAAGCTCCTGACTTCATTAGCATTTGTTGGAGTCGGCCAATCTCGAATAGCTTTCACCTTCTCTTCATCTACATGGATCCCTTGGGCACCTACAACAAAACCAAGAAACACAACAGAATCCATGCAAAAGGAACACTTTTGAAAATTAGCGTATAGGCTATTCTCCTAAGAGTTTGGAAAACCTCACGCAAGTGCATAACATGGTCATCTAATGTTCTACTGTACACAAGAATATCATCAAAGTAGACAACCACAAACTTCCCAATAAATGAACGAAAAACATGATTCATTAAACTCATGAAAGTACTAGGTGCATTAGTCAACCCAAAGGGCATAACTAACCATTCATACAATCCAAACTTAGTTTTAAATGCAGATTTCCATTCATCTCCCTCTTTCATGCGAATTTGATGATAACCACTCCTAAGATCAATTTTAGAAAATAATGCAGCACCATGCAACTCATCTAACATGTCATCTAACCTAGGAATGGGATAGCGATACTTAACTGTTATTTTGTTGATGGCTCTACAATCTACGCACATTCGCCATGAACCATCTTTCTTGGGCACTAGGAGCACTGGGACAGCACATGGGCTCAAACTTTCCCTTACAAAGCCTTTTCTCATAAGATCATCTACTTGACGTTGAATTTCTCTAGTTTCTTCAGGATTGGCTCTATAAGCAGGTCTATTAGGTAGGGAAGCTCCAGGAATGAAATCAATCCTATGCTCAATTCCTCTCAAGGGAGGAAGCCCATCAGGTATCTCATTGGGGAATAAATCACCAAATTCCTGCAATAAAGACAAAACACTAGAAGGCAAGGAGGGGTTAAGTTCATTAGTAGAAAAGTAAGCATCCTTACATACAAGCACTAAGACTTGCTCACTCAACAATGCTCTCTTAACCTCACTTTTCCCTAAAAATAAACTCTCTTTCTTTTCTTCACTTTTCTCTTTTTCTTTCTTTTTCTTTTCTTTCACTCTATTTTCCTTCTTTTGGACTCTCTCTTTTTTACTCAACTCATCTCTTTTTTTGCACTCCTGCTCAATCCTCACTTGATCTTCATAAGCTTCTCTAGGTCTAAGTGGTTTCAGTACAATGAGTTTCCCATTAAAGGGTATAGAATAGCAATTTTGTAACAATCATGTTGTGCCCTACTATCAAATTGCCATGGTCTTCCAAGTAAAAGATGTCCAGCAAGCATGGAGACAAACATCACATAAAACTTCAGCATGATAATTCCCAATAGAGAAGGAAACCAAAACTTGCTTATTGACTTTAGCTTCCGCACTATCATTCAACCATTGCAACTTATAAGGTTTAGGATGCTTCATAGTAGGTAAGTCTAACTTATCAACAAGTAAGGTACTAGCAACATTGGTGACACTACCACTATCAATAACCATGCTACAAACCTTATTTTTGATGAAGCACCTAGTATGGAAAATGAGCTCTCGTTGCTCTTGCTCATTATCTTCCTTTAGTTGCATGTTGAGGGCTCTCCTAGCCACTAATGCTTCTCCTTTAATAGGTTCAGCTTCATCAATCTCCAATTCAGAATCAGTCACTAAAGAAGGCATGTCATCATCACTTCCGCTACTAGAATGCACACTATCATACTCGCCATTATCCTTAAGAATCATAGCTCTCTTGTTGGAACATTGGGAAGCAATATGGCCTTTTCCATGACATTTAAAGCATTGTAGAGAGGATGTTTTATCAAAAGAAAAAGTTTTAGAGTTAGACTTCTTACCACCATCAGCTTTCACTTTGGATTCCTCCTTAGCTTTAGGTGTAAATTTGGTGTCATCTTTAGCCTTAGAATCCTTCCACTTGGAGGTTAATTTAGAGTCCTTCCAGCCATAAGAAGAGGATTTGGAACGTTTTTCTTTAACCCGCTTCTCAATTTTAATGGCTTTATGCACCAGCTCCTCTTTATCAATAAAAGTATACATCTCTACTTTGTCTCTTATTTCAAGCCTCAACCCATCAATAATTCTGGTCATGCTTGCTTCTTCACCTTCTTGTACTCCGGCACGCATCTGAAGAAGGTCAAGCTCATGTACATATTCATCCACAGTCATAGAGCCTTGGTTAAACAATCGCAATTTTCTATTTAGCTCTCGATAGTAGTAACTTGGAACATACTTGTTGCGCATAAGTTTCTTCAACTTCTCCCACGTACGAGGTGGACTTTTGCCTTTAAGGCGCCTTTTCAGCTGTAAATCTTCCCACCAAACAACAGCATAGTCAGAAAACTGGAATGAAGCTAATTTTACCTTCTTTTCTTCAGAACAATCATTCATTCGGAATATTTGCTCAAATTTCATCTCCCAATCAAGGTATGCATCTGGATTTGTATTTCCCTTGAAGGTAGGGTACTTGATCTTTGGATCATATACATCCATGTCACGTTTAGAATGTCTTCTTTTGCTCTTTGACAATGAAGATTCATATTGGCTCACTTGCTCCTCACTGCTGGATGCTTTTGATGCCTTTAACTCCTCCATGTCCATCTTGAGTTTGAAGAACTCCTCCTGCATGGCCTTCATGAATAATTTGAAGTCTGTAGTGAATTCTTCTCTTTTGGATTCCTGGTCACTCATCTTTAATTTTGGATGTTAGTTTGATAATGATAGGGGAATATAGTAATATGGAACCTTACCACTCTACTCACGTGTTTCACTCAAAAGTTATATATTCACTCGTGTTTTCACACAAATATGGCTTTTAACTTGACGTATCACTCTTGCCTTTTACCACTCAAGCTTGTCTCATATGGTATTCTTGATTGAAACTCAACAAAATCAAGAGACAAAGTTAGTATGTGGTAATCTTCATAACCAGAATTGTAAGAACCAAAGAAAGAAGGAGAGAATTATGGGATGAAAGAAGATGGAAAAGGAAGGGAAAAAAATGTGATAATGATGGAAATGAAGAAGGGAAATAACAAGGGAAAGGAATCAGGGGAAAAAAAGGAAAGGAAATCAAAATAGGAGAAGTACTCAATAAGAAAACTTGCCTTTGATATTCAGATTTCTAAAAACCTGCAACTCTTTCCTCTCTCTCACTTTTTTTTTTGAATTTTCGAAAATTTTTTTTTCAGCTTTTCTTTGCTGCTCAGATTTTTTTTTTCAGCACTAGACTCTTTTTTTTGTTTTGTTTTTTTCTTTTGCACGAATTTTTTTTTTTGGTAATTGAAGAGTTAACAAAGTCACAAAAACAAACACAAAGTATAGATGGAAGAGGAGAGGAGAGAATGGGAAAACACACAGAAGATGGAAGATGATGGGAACAAAGAAAGAAGGAAAACAGAAGCAAAGAAGGAAAAACAAAAGGATAGAACTTGAAATCTAGCAAACCTTAAGCTCTGATACCACTTGATATGAATGAGGAATACGGACCGGCTAGAAAACAAGTTTGAACACACGAACGGGACGGATGATCAAAGGTAGGACCTTAAGAGAACCTGTCTCTTACAACCCTAGCCACAAAGACACCACAAGGATGATCAGTCCTTGATACAGTCGGAGTATTCGCACGAGAATACAAGGATGCAAGCAAGGCTCACACAAGAGAAATAAAATTCTCAATTTATCATTCAAGTCTGAAGAAAAGAGTACAAAACGTAGCCTTCATATATAGGCAACTAAAGAACACTCTAGAACTCTAATCCTAGTCATAAATGCAATAAATGATGCCTTAATGATGATTGATTACCTTGGTTGGCACCATTCAAGCCTAAAAATATTAGGAAATTACTTATTCTTCAAGACTAAGTCAGCTACCTAAAACTAGGAAACTAAATCAAAGTTTTCAAGAACAATCTTTGACCCAAAAAAAAAGGCCTTATTTAATGCAAATAAAATAGGAAGCTAATCAAATCAGATTTGATGCATAAGGATCCCTTCTAGATGCTCTTTGGACGTCACTTATGATCACCCTCTAAGGCACATGCTCAGCACATGGGATTTTAAGTGAATTCTTCAATCTGGACACCACATGGGCCTTGTACATCATCTTGTTGGGCTTCTAGCAATGTGATCACCATTCTTGGGCTTTTGTTGGACATATTCAAGGATGCCTCTTCCAAATAGATGGGCTCCAACTCTCTAAGCTCTCTTATCAAACAATTCAGGGCCTCCTTCATAGCTTTACTCCTAGCTCTTGTCATTGGACCCCCAATGCTTTGTAATGGATCTTTTGGGACATTGGACTTCCATACTTGAGCTTGGGCTTCCATCTCCATGCCTTTCTCTTGCTTCAGAGTTCCATCTCTATATTGGCATGATCCCACATCATGGCTCAGGTGGTAGTCGTTCCTTATTGCATATGACTGTGTGAGATGGGTAGACCCGAATATACATCAGAATACCCTATGATTTGGTTATGTCCACACCCACGGGTGTTAGATCTATTATAGCCAAAGTTTATTGAATTATATAATGAACGCCGAAAGACATGGATCAATGGTGGAGCAAATTTTCTTATCGCTATAAAAGTTGGGAGAGATTCTTGGTAATGATTGGTTAACGGCGTACAATATTATGAGATTGCATAAGAAAAAGGGGTCAATTACCCTAATATGGGATTATATGACAATGCAAAAGTTAATCTTATTTTTCTTTCAGTAGCTAAAGTAGAGAGATATCTACAAAAAAATTTTCTGGGGTACATAGTACTTTTCTCCATGCAGTTAGAGGCTAGGTAGCACTTGAAAATACTCAGTGGATTATCTCCGAAAGGGAGAGATGAGTTTGCAATTAGGATTAAGCCTGGAGCGGGACCAATACCCAAAGCTCCATACAGAAGGGATTCAAATGAAATGGCAGAAAGGGGTTTATTGGACCCAGTGTTTCATCATGGAAAGCTTTAGTGCTCTTTGCCAAAATTAGAAAGGCAGAAACCTGAGAATTACAGGCAGCATCCTGGAACAGCCGGAAGGCTGAAATAAAATGAACTGTGTCTTGAGAATTTTGCAATCGACTGTATGTCTTATAAATGCTAAACTTGACCAGTTAGGTCTTGTGAATGATTGAGAATTGAAGACATTTGTGTGTATTCATAAAGCAAAGCAGAACATGGAAAGACATTTGAGAACAACACTAAGCACATTGAAAGATAAACAACTCTATGCTAAGCTAAGAAAATGTGCGCTTTAGCTTTCAAAAGATGAATTCTGGGCTATGTAGTCTCACAAGAAGGGGTCTTAATAGATCCCAGCAAATGAAAGTATTACTGAATTGTTAAAGACCAGAGAATGTTACCGAAATATGCAGTTTTATGGGTCTTGTCGATTATTACAAATGATTTATATAAAATTTCTCCAATATTGTTAACATTTGATACGGTTAACATGAAAACTCAACATTCTATATTGGATAATAGTTATGAGAGGAGCTTCACAGAGCTGAAGGAGAGATTGACAACAGTATCAGTGTGATAATCGCCAATCTACTATTGACCTGTATGGTCTATAGTAATGTGAGCAAGCATGGATTAGGATGTGTCTTGATGCAGCATGATAAAATTGTAGCATGAGCCTCTCATTAGTTGAAGCCTTACAAACTAAAGTATTCCACTCATGAATCTTGAGATAGTAGCAACTGTGTGTATGTACTCAAAAATTGGAAACATTATCTCTACAGGGCAACTGTAGAGTTGTACTGCGACCATAAGAGCTTGAAAAATATCTGTGTGACTAGAAAGAGTTGAGTATGTGGCATCACAAATGGATGGAGTTGATTAAAGATTACAACCTGGAGAATAAATACTATCAAGGAAGGGCTAATGTAATTGATGATGTATTGAGCCGTAAGATAGTGCAGGTGACAGCCCTAATGGTTTGCAGATAGAAACTGATAACAAATGTTAGAGATCTCAATCTGTCTAATCAGATTTTGATTAGTGACAGTAATGTCATTTAGGAAAAAAATGATCTAAGAATAGCAATAGAGAAAGTCAAGAAGCTTTTGTCTTGTATTTTATGTAACAGTTATGTATATACGTGTTTACCATCACATGTATTCGTTTAATAAATATATGGACTTATTGTGAGATGCCTTATGACCTTGTAGACCAGTGTATCCGTAGATGGTGTGAGTATTCAGAATGTAATAGGAAGACGCCTATGATTATATGACTATGTGATCAAACACTTTGGCATATTATAAGATGGGCAGACGCTCGTGTGACATTGAGACCGGAGAAACGAATTGTTTGGTATAGACCAATGGTCCCATAATTATGATTAAGAAATGTTCTCATGACAATTGTGGTGATTGGATGGTTTGTTAAAGGGCCTATAATGTGTTCAGACTCACCATTAGACTGTGTGATCTGGAATTGTATGATTCGATATGCATTTGGTATAGATGTTGGACTATGTGTCCAAAGGCCGTAAGACCTATTGGACCGGTATGCCCTTAGACTATCAAATTGATAAGCATTCAGATTGAAATGAATGGAGACTCGACATGGTAAGACTCGGTGTGCAAAGTTTTCAAAGGGTAAAGGCTCTAGACTGTAAGACTAGTGTTCCTAGCGTTGTGACTGTTGCCTAGTGCTAGAATAAGGTACTAGTAATTCCAAGGAATGTACTATGATGGTTACTGAAGGCTGTTTAAAACTATTTGAGTCTATGGACTCCAGATCCGTAACATAAGAGCCAACCGATGCTAGACATTTATGAGACCAATAATGACTTGAGCTACATGCTCTGTGAGCTCGTATAACGAAAAGAAAGACTGAGTAATGGGAAAAATATAATGGGTAATAAGAAGTGATTCCCAGAGGTATAGTTGAATCTATAAGATGTTCAAAATTTCACGGACGAAATTTTATTGATCCGAGGGGGGAGTTGTAACACCCCAAATTTTATTTACTAAAAATTCTTGAATATTTGATTATACTCAAAGAAATTAAATGGTTAATTTTGGTGCACTTGAAGTAGCAAAAATTTTGGAAACAGTAGTCACATGAAATTTTTGGCTAAGTAAGACATAAAGCCCAATTTTTTTTAACAAAGGCTAATATTGAAGCCTAAAATTAAGGATGGAAGACCATAATTTTTGGCTCAATTTATGATGAAAATTTTGAACAAAATAAAAAGGGAAGAAGGAGAACAATACTTGGTACAAAAGTTCAAGAAATGTAAGGGTAAAATGGTGATTTGGCTAATAAAATAAAAAACTAATATTTTCCCCCTTAAAATAGGGTGTTGTATGGCTAAGAGAGGAGGACACAAGGGAAAAATATGTTGTTGCCACCTTGCGTGCCATGTAGTGGTCTTAGTTGCCATACGGACAAGAAAGAATAAAGAAAAAAATATGACATGTGACAAATTGTAATAAATAATTGTGATTTTAAAGATGTGGAAGGAGATTCTTTAAGAAGCCATTTTACACCTCTAAAGGGACCATATTTCAGCAAAAGAGAGAAAAGAGAGAGAGAACAACGACTTGAAGAAGAGAAAGAGCAAAAGAGAAGACAAGAGATCAAGAAGCAAGCTAGGTAAGTTTGTAAGTAAAATTCACTTGTTATTATCTTCAAATCCTTAGAAACCTTTTCTAATCCACATATAATTCTTGAAATCATGTAAATCAAGAAGGAAATCAAGGGAAAGAGGAAGATGAATCCACGGTTAGAGAGAGAAAGTCAAGGAGAAGCAAGGTAAGCTTGAGAACTTGTAATCTCTTGATGATTTATGATTGTTATTGGTGTTTTAGTTGATTGTGTGGCTTGAATTGGCTTTGGTTTTGTGCTTTGGGATGGATGAACCTTAAGGGGAGGTGTTGCCCAAATTTTGATTAATATGATGTTCGGTTGAATGGAAATTGAAAATCTTCCATTTTCTAAAAAATTCCATAATTTTGTCTAGGCTGATTTTTTAGTGTTTGAGCTTCAATTTTATGGATTTGATAATTCCATTAAGTTTATAATGAAAAAATTGTGTAGGGTACATGTGAAAAGGGAGTTTGGAGGCTTTAGGGTGTGAAATGATAATTTTGCCCTAAAATCTTAATTGGTGGCTGTCAGGGGTAAAACTGGAAATACAATGTGAATTTGGAAAAACTAAGCTCAAAAATGGATTTTACATGAGAAATTGTGTAGGAATAGAATGGGTCATAATTTTTAAAAAAGTACAATTATACCGGGTATAAAGGGAATTAGACCATATTCCCTAGGAGTATTTTAGTAATTATGCATTTTTAGGTTAAGATAACCAACTTTATGAGTCTTAAAATAAGGTGTGAATGAGTAATAACTCATTTTATATCAATTTAGGAATTTTATGATTTTACATTTGCCAAAGCCGGACAAAAGTTAAAGGACCAATGGTAGCTAGGCAATTGGAAAGGAGTCTATATAGTAACTCTTTCTCGTACTCTATGTGATTGTTAATATGCATTTTTTTTCATGTTCTGTATAATGACATGTGGATGGCTATAAATCCTAAAGCTAGGTATGGGAAAAGCACAAGTACCACCTTGAGGGAAAAGAACAAGTACCTCTTGGCTAATGGGTACCCAGTCTAGGTAGGCCAATGTGATTAATGAGAAGCTTGTGCGGCATAATTCCTCACTAGGTGTGGAAAACGCACAAGAACCATCCCATTGGAACAACACAAATACTATAAGGCCAATAGGACCCAGCTGAGGTGAGTACAGACAAGTTGACACCTGCTCTAGAACATTAATGTGGCAAGTACATACAGGTAAATGTCTGCTTCGAAATATTATTATGGCAAGTACGGATAGGTTGGTATTGGAAATTATGCCCTAGGGGCCAATCATTGTATTTTGAACATTGTTATTCAATAAATTTCTCCATTTAGTTATCACATTATTCGAATGTTCACTGTGATAACTGTATCCTTGGATAAATGATAATGATTGTACTAAATGTTCCTGGTCAGTCATTTATGCGAGAGCAAAGATGAAATAAGGCTAATATAACTTTGATAAGGCATGGGGATACAAGTAAAAGTCATAGGCACATGTAGGAATACAAGGTATTGGATTGACCCGCTATGAGAAAGCTGCATGGATCAAGTCATAAGCTTATCTCATGTATAACCACGTCACTATGCCCTTTGATATGAGATCATCATGGATTCCTATATGAGAGTTGCTAAGCTTTGACCTAGTCAAAAGTTGCCTTTGACCGGGTGATGATAAAGGCTACAATCAGGCTTAGTAGTTTTAATGCAGAGGAATATGAATGGCACTAGTGCAAAATAGGCTTTTTAGACCGCATCATTTAGATCGGTTATTACGGATAAGGTCTAAAAGAAACACGGAGTGGTAATTCCGTAATTAAAATCAATTTTTTTCTACCGGTTGTTAAAAAAACCGGTCTAAAAAAACTTATTTAGACCGGTTATAAAAACAACCGGTCTCAAAAATAAAATTATTAAAATGAAAAAAATTCATGTTATTATTAAGACCGGTTGTTTAAATAACCGGTCTTAAAATTCAATAATTTAAGACCGGTTATTTAAACAACTGGTCTCAAAAAAAAATTATTAAAATGAATAAAAAAATCACGTTATTATTAAGACTTGTTGTTTAAATAACCGGTCTTAAAAAGTCAATAATTTAAGACCCGTTATTTAAATAACCGGTCTTAAAGGTCTAATATTTCAAACCTAACCGGCTGTGAAGCTCATTTCATCACCACATTTCATTTCCCTCCTACTCTGCTTCCACAGCCGCAAACAGCTCAAGTCCAGGATCTCCGATGATATTTCGCCTTATTCTCCTGCTACTGCTCCAGCCGCCGCCACCGTTTCCACCTCCTTTTTCATTTTCTGTTGTCTGCCGTTTAAAAATAGTCTCTCCTTCCCCGTTCGTGTGCCCGTTGCTATGAAGAAGTCCGCCGTGAGTACCATCCTGAAGTCTACTGAGCTTCTTACTTCACCAGCCTTTATCTCCCTCTGGCGTGTTTTCCAGCCACTGCAACCCCTCTCCTCCTGCGCCTCAAGCCACGATCCAAGGTTACTTCAAACAGGTAATGTCCCCTGTCTCAATCCTTCGTATAAATAGAATTTAGTATTCACTGTTTATCCAAGAAGAATCTCTACTATAATTGAACTAGAAATTAACACAGAAATGGAGAAAAAATGACATTTACTCTGATGGAAATTAATTGGTGAAGCTTAATTAACGGTGGCCTGAACTGGTGTGATTTGATTATTTGAGGATTAGGGTACTAATAATTGCTATTTTCATAGTCTCTGGAATGCTTAAGTTATTGTGTCAAATTTCCTGGCATGTATGCTCATGAATGGCTGATTAGAAAATTGTTACATAATGTTCAGTTGGTTTTGAAACTAAATTTGAGAGGTGATTTGAGGTTTAGACTAAAGCAATTCTTGTGTATGTGGTCTAATTTAAGTCCTGAAATTGCTAGTGTATGTTGATACATTTTCCATATTACTTGAAGAAAGTGGAACAGACTGCAATTATATCTTATGCGGAATTCTGTTAAACTAGATAAATTGATGAGTATAACATTTTCATACTCCTCCTGCCTTTTCCAAGGGAGTTAATATACAGAAGAGAAGAAAAACAAACAATTTTTAGACCGGTTCTAACTTTAACCGTTCTTAAATATGAATTTAAGACTGCTTAAATTGAAGACCGGTCTTAAAAGATTAAATTTTAAGACCCGTTCTTAAGAGAACCGGTCTTAAAGAAGTAAACTTTTAAGACCGGTTTCCTTAAGAACCAGTCTTAAATATCAATTTAAGACCGGTTAAAGTTAGAACCGGTCTTAAAGTCCTATTTTTTTAAGACCGGTTCATAAAAAGCCTGTCTTAATAGTACTTAAATTTCCCTACCTGTTTCGTTAATTAAACTTTAAGACCAGTTGTTGTAGAACCGGTCTTAAAATTTCATTTTTAGACCGGTTTTTTAACCGGTCTAAAAAGTTAAATACTTTTTAGATTGGTTGTATCAAGACCTGATCCAGAACCGGTCTAAAATGTCTTTTTTAACCGGTCTTAAAAGTGATTTTTGTAATAGTATGGTCAAGATGGAATTTGTCCCTCACATTAATAGAGAGATATTACTGGGCCCCTCAATGAGTGAGTCTGAGAAATATATGGTCATACCACGATGGAAAGGAATTTCCATTTCTATAGTTTAGACTACTCAAGGATCGAGAAAGTAATGGTCAGAAATAAGAGGATGACATTCTCTATGCCTCATCCTTGACCGAAATATCGTGTGACAAAAGGGGCGTGACATGATTGTATGACAGGTTGCATTGTGTTAACGATCCTCATATGAATTAGGTAGTCACAATGTCTTGCTGGAGGCTGCTTGCAACTTGTGGGCTAGTATAGTTATTGGCCTACTTCCAACTTCATATGGGCCTATAGGGTCGCACACAAGAATAGCCCAACAGAAGCTATAATGTCCAAATTTATTGAATCTAAGATTCAATTAATACAATGTTTAATCTAGGGCGGACGATATATACATGTTGTGTGAATATTTATTTGATAAATATTTATATATGTGTATATATATTTACATTGGAAAACAAAATTAATAATACTATATATATACATATATGTATTTTTGAAATACATACATACATTTATATATAATATATATTATTTGTTGATATATATTATATATGATAATATTATTACATTGTGTATATATATAGATATTATATAATAATATCTCATAATTAATTTATAAAGATAAATTACATCTAATTCTATTAGCTCTTTATTCTGATTAAATAAATAGGTTAAATTAAAACTGCTGGACAGATTTAATTAAACCAGATTTATTTAATTACTTTATCAAAACATATAATTGTTAATTGATATGATAAGGATTTTTGAAATTAATTAAGATTAATTTTAAAAATCCAATATCGATCATAAAATAGATGACCCTGACTAGTTAAGAAAGTTCAGAGCTAGGGTTTTCTATGGATGATGGAAAAATAGAGAGCCGCAAGAAAATCGTAGAGGGGCATTGGAGGCACTAGCACGCTACCGATGTTGGGTTCTATTTGTGTAGATACCAGTAGAGAGAGCTGATTTGGGTAGTTGGCTCCTCAAGATCGAAAAAAGGAAAAACTCAAAAGATGAATTAGCCAACTTGTTCATGCTGGGGATGGTTAATCCAGTACTTATGTAGTTTGATGCTCTCTGAAGAAGAATTAGCCAACATGTTGATGATGGGGAATTTGTTTCAGGAGCAACCAAGCATGGAGATTTGAGAGTTGGCCATGTGTTGATGACTTTGGGCATTCGAACAAACATGAACAAAGTAGGACTCTTTATAACTCGATTTAAATGTCGTTGATAGATCCGCAATTGGGTTGGTAAACTTTTGTAATTTCAAAATTTTTAATTCTTCCGCTGTGTGCCTACCAATCCCAACAGTGGCATCAGAGCCAAGTCAATTATACATTTAAATTCAGTTTGACTGATTATTGTGTGCTTATATATGTGATATATAAATTTTACATGATTTTAGAAGGGTTGGATTTAAAACCTAAAGATTAAAGTTAAAGTAGTAGTACTGCCAGATTTCATTTTTTTGAGGCATTCTGATTTTGACGAACTTTTTATTGAAAAAATCTTGTCGAATAACCATCAAACTTTCTAGAATTAAATTAGACATCTTAAGATTTAAGTTTATATATAATATGTGCAATTTGGATCAGTACATTAATAGATATGATTTTTTGAAGTTAGGCTTCAAATATGGAATGTTTTCGGTAGCAGTATGGATTAATTGGAGTTTCAGAAATAGTGAGCATATAATTTTCTGAAAATTATATTTTTTTTTCAAAATTAGACTTCATGAAGGTCATATAGAGCTTTGAACCACTACAATGGAATTTTTCTAGATTTAATTATAATGTTTCAAATTAAGGTGAAAGATTTGGCAGTTTAGCGGGACCGCCGTAGCTAATTATCATGGCTTGATATAACCTAATCACGACATTTATTGCTTGTCATATTATATGAATTGTTGCTTGTTGTGGTTTATTTCTCAAAATTGTTTGGGTATGGTGAACAACATGGCTCTATTCTTTACAAAGGTTGTAATATTTAATACAATATGCGTGCCATGGCTTCCTCTAAGTATTCTTAATGTACATTTCTCTTCTCATCTCACTCCCCTTGTATGTTAAAACGGGGTTTCATAAGGAAACTAAGAGATACTATGTCTATAATCCCATTGATAACAAAGTGTTTGTTATCAGAAATGGTATCTTTCTAGAAAGGGAGTTTATCTCTAAAAGAACCAGTGGGAGAAAAGTACATCTCAAAGAAGTTTGATAGTCACAAGATAGCACAAAACCACAAATGGAAAATAGAGAAGACTTACAACAAGTTGTTGAGCCTCCTCAAGTAACACAAGGCCCATAAAGGTCTGACAAGACACAGCATCAGCCTCAAATATATGGATTTCTGATTACTTGAAGTCGTAATATGTTGTTAATTGAGCAAAATGAGCTAACCACCTATCGTGAAGCCATAATGGTACCAAACTTTGAAAAATGGCTAAATGCCATGAAGTTTGAAATGCAATCCATGTAGGACAATCAGGCATAAACCTTAGTCGATCTACCTGAAGGTGTAAAAACCATCAGGTACAAGTGGGTTTTCAAAGAAAAATGGACATGGATGGCAAAGTAAATGTCTTCAAGGCACAACTGGTTGCTAAAGGATTTACTCAAACTCATGGTGTAGACTATGATGAAACCTTTTCCCCATTTGCAATGGCCAAATTAATCAAAATACTTCTTGCCATTGCAGCATAAACTATGAAATATGGCAGATGGACGTCAAAACAACATTCCTTAATAGAAAGCTCCTTGAAGATGTGTACATGACACAACTTGAAGGTTTTGTGCATCCAGAGGACTCTAGTAAGGTTTGTAAGCTTCAAAGATCCATTTATGGATTGAAGCAAGCATCTCAGAGTTGGAATCATCATTTTGATGAAGTAGTCAAAGAGTTTGGATTCATTCAAAACATCGATAAACCTTGTGTTTACAAGAAGTTTAGTGGGAGCACAATTGTATTTCTTGTACTTTATGTAGATGACATCCTACTCATTGGGAATGACATTCCTACCTTGCAGAGTGTCAAGTCTTGGTTAGAAAAGTCTTTCTCGATGAAAGACTTAGGTTAAGCCACTTACATTATAGGGATTATGATCTATAGAAATAGATCCAAGAGGCTAATAGGCCTAAGTCAGAGCACATACACAGACAAGATATTACATAGGTTTAGTATGCAGGATTCAAAAAGGGGTTACATGCCCATGTCTTATGGCATCCATCTTAGCAAGGATTTGTGTCTTAGTACACCTTATCAGTGAGATCGTATGAGCAAGGTTCCATATACCTCGGCCATTAGATCCATCATGTATACCATGTTATGTACTTGACCAGATGTCTCATTTGCCTTAAGTATGACCTGCAGATATCAACAAGATCCTAGTGAGGGTCGTTGGACTGCTGTCAAGAATATCCTAAAGTACCTGAGAAGGATTAAGGACTTATTCTTAGTATATGGTGGATTGGATGATGAGCTCTGTGTAACTAGTTATCTGTGTAACTAGTTACACAGATGCAAGTTTCCAAACTGACCAAGATAATCTTATATCGCAATCTAGATATATATACTACTTTTGAATGGTGGTGTGGTAAGCTGGAAGAGCTCTAACTAGAGCGCTTTAGCAGATTCTGCAACAGAAGATGAGTATATAGAAGCATCAGATGCAACTAAGGAATCTGTTTGGATCAAAAGTTCATTATGAACTAGGGGTGGTGCCTACCATCTCAAATCTAATAGATTTGTTTTGTGATAATAGTAGAGCTATTTCACAGACCAAGGAGCTTAGGTCACATCAAAGGACTAAGCATATACTCAGGTGATTTCATCTTATCAGAGAAATCAATGAGAGAGGTGATACACACACACACACACACACACAAAGTAGCAGGAGAAGACAATGTTGCTAATCCTCTTACTAAGCCGCTTGCACAGACAAAGCATAAGTGTCATGTTAGAACAATGTGAATTAGGCAACTAATAATTGTACCTAGTGCAAGTGGGACGATGTTGGAAATTGTGCCCTATGGGCCAATCATTGTATTTTGAGCATTTTTATTCAATGAATTTATCAATTTAGTTATCACATTATTTGCATGTTCACTGTGATAGCTGTATCATTGGATAAATCATAATGATTGTCCTAAATGTCCCTAGTCAATCATCTATGCGAGAGCAAAGATGAAATAGGACTAGTATGACTTTGATAAGGCATGGGGATACAAGTCAAAGTTATAGGCACTTATAGGAGTACAAGGTGTTGGACCGACCCACTATGAGAAAGCTGCATGGATCAAGTCATAAGCTTATCTCATGTATAACCACGTTACTATGCCTTTTGACCTAAGATCATCATGGATTCGTACATGAGAGTCGCTAAGCTTTGACCTAGTTAGAAGTCACCTTTAACAGAGTGATGATAAAGGCTACAATCGGGCTTGGTAGTTTTCATGTAGAGGAATGTGAATGGTCAAGATTGAATTTGTTCCTCACATTAGTAGAGAGATATTACTTGGCCCATCAATGAGTTGGTCTAAGAAATATATGACCATACTACGATGGAAAGGAGTTTCCATTTTCTATAGTCAGACTACTCAAGGATCGAGAAAGTAATGGTTAGGAATAAGAGGATGACATTCTTTATGACTCATCCTTAACCGAAATATCGTGTGACAAAAGGGACGTGATATGATTGTATGATAGGTTGCATTGTGTTAACAATCCTCATATGAATTGGGTAGTCGCAATGTCTTGCTGGAGACCGCTTGCGACTTGTGGGCTAGTACAGTTATTGGCCCACTACCAACTTTGTATGGGCCTACAGGGTCGCACGCAAGAATAGCCCAACACAAGCTATATTATCCAGATTCATTGAATCTAAGATGTGTCTAAGATTCAATGAATACAATGTTTAATCTAGGGTGGACGATATATACATGTTGTGTGAATATTTTTTTGATAAATATTTATATGTATGTATATATATTTACATTGGAAAAAAATTAATAATATTATATACACATAAGTATTTTTGAAATACATACATTTATATATAATATATATTATATATGATAATATCTCATATTTAATTTATAAAGATAAATTAAATCTAATTCAGTTGGCTCTTTATTCTGATTAAATAAATAGGTTGAATTAAAATTGTTGGACATATTTAATTAAACAAGATTTGTTTCATTAGTTTATCAAACCAATTAATTGTGAATTGATATGATAAGGATTTCTGAAATTAATTAAGATTAATTTTAAAAATCCAATATCCATCATAAAATAGATGACCCTGACTAGTTAAAAAAGGTAAGAGCTAGGGTTTTGTACGGATGATGGAAAAATATAGAGCCACAAGAAAACCCTAAAGGGGCATTGGAGGCTCTAGCATGCTGCCGGTGTTGGGTCCTGTTCGTATGGATACCAGTAGAGGGAGCTGATCTGAGTAGTTGGCTCCTCAAGATCGAAAAAAGGAAAAACTCAAAAGATGAATTAGTCAACTTGTTCATGCTGGGGATAGTTAATCTAGTACTCATAGAGTTTGATGCTCTCTAAAGAAGAATTAGCCAACATGTTGATGCTGGGGAATTTATTTCTGGAGCAACCAAGTATGGAGATTTGAGAGTTGGCCATGTGTTGATGACTGTAAGCATCCAAATAAACATGAACAATGTGTGACTCTTTATAACTCGATTTAAATGGCGTTGATAGATCCGCAATTGGGATTGGTAAACTTTTGCAATTTTAAAATTTTAATTCTTCCGCTGTGTGCCTACCAATCCCAATAATTGGTGCCTACTCCGGAACATTAATGTGAGCACGATGTGGCAAGTAGGGATAAGGCAATCATTTTGATCCGGACAAAATCATTACTTTAATCCTAAACATTGATTGACAAACATGTGCACAACATTATTATTTTGTGCATCATATGCTGCATTGCATATTTATCTTTCGTATTTTATATGATTGATAGCATGTTACTACTGAGATTCATTTGAATCTCACCTTTTCCATAAATAAATTTAATTCCTTGTGGCTCAAAGGGCAAAGCGGCAGATACCGGCAACTGAGGGTCCGATTCTAATCAAGAAATTTTCTGTTGGTTATCAATTAGCTTATCCTTGTATTTTTCATATTTGTATCGTATTTTTTACAAACCCTGTGGGGATTTCCTTTAATGTAAACAACAATGTTATATCAGTATAATTTTTCTATTTCTGTATGCCCATTGAACTGCAAATTAGTTCTCTGATAAATGTCAAAAAATTTAGGGATTTGACACCTGCTGCTGTGGGTAAAAGCTAGCACACATAAGTGACCCGATTCTATCAACAACAATCCCCTACTTTTCTAGGGGATGTGATACCCTATTTCTAATAACCTCAAATTAGTACAAATGAGTAGTAAAATCCATTGTGGAACCAGGATTTGAACCCGGACTACCCAACTTTTGAAAATGTTCATAAATTCTCACTCTCAACTTGGAATTTCAACCTAGGGTCGAGAGGGTTTATCAAAGGGTAGAAAACTTTGGCATCATTCCCACAATATTCATTACGTCACCAATACCTCATCAGCTTTTAGTTTCAATATATCAGAGTATGCGAGCGATTTTGTCTTGTAATTAAATTAGAGCTATTCTCTACTCATACTACACTCATTCGTTTGTTCATATACATAAAATGTATAACCACATAAGGTTACCACAGATCTCAATCAAATACAAATAGTGCCTTGCACTATGATCGTCACTTCACCTTTGTAATTCCTCTTTGCATATCTCCCTGCATTCTTCACCTGTACTTAATTTACCTATATGGTTGGGTGAGGAAGAATGAGATTCAGAGAATCTCAGTAGTAAACATTACCACTATGCATGCAAGATATATTTTTAATGCATGACATGCTTGCTATTCATAAAATCATGCCAATATGATGACATCTACATGCTCAATGTTACAACATACTCATAGCCATCGTATAAACATAACAGAGCTTCAATCAATCAAATATGTTCAATAAATTTAGGCAAAGCAGTCATATAAAACAATGCAAAAACATACATATCATATACATGCAGGCTAGGTAAGTTCACTACCTCTTGGACTTTGTGTCCTCCTCTTGACCCACCATCTTTGCTTTGCCTCAGGCATAACCGTTGGGTCCTACAATTCCTAAATGTACATTTAATGATTCATTACTCATCCATGTGTCATTCCAAACTCATATTATTGGTTAACTTAGCTTAATAATTCTAAATTACCAAAATGCCCCTGGAAGACCTAGTCTTCGCCCCTCTGTACCCGGTCAAACTGTACAACACCAAAAATTATGACCCAAGTTGATCCTACATAATTTCGCGTTTAGAATCTATTTTCGACCTCAAATTGGTCAAATTCAGGGCCAAGTAATGAAAATACCCTTGGCAACCCTCTAATTTGAGTTTTAAGGGTAGTTTAGTCATTTCACATTCTAAAGCTTTTCTCATTTCACCATCAGAATAAACCCTACACAATTTGCCCTTATAAACTCAATGGAACCATTAAATTGATGAAATTCCAGCTCTTTCTTCACATCACACACAGGGCAGCAATTTAGGATTCTCATAAAAGTTATGTTGATTTCTTGTTTTCTCTTGCTTAATCACTTCCTTTCTACTTCTAATCACATGATTAGCTATTTAGACATTCATTGGGCATGTTTAAAGGGAATTTTAGCAATATTTCCCCATAGTTCAACTTCATCCCAACAATTAGAAAACAACACTATACCCACCAATAGTCACAAGAACAATCATCAATTAAGGCAAAAAAAGAAAGTATTGAAGTTTACCTCTTGATTCCTCCACTTTCTCTCTCTCTTCTCTTGAGATTTTGCTTTGAAAACCATGAATTCAATAGTGAAGGAGAGATTAGGAGAGGTTATGGAGTGATTAGGAAGCTTAAACTTCAAGATCACAAGCTTCTTACCTTGGATTTTGGTTTGATCTCTTGAATTCTCCTTGATCCCTCTCCACTTCATCCAGCCCTCTTTTTCTCTCTGTTCGTTTCTAGTTTGCTCAAAAGAATGAGAACATAAGGGTGAAGAATTGATAATTAAATGAAATTATCAACTTTGATTTACAAGTTCTTACATTCCATTGGTCTAAAAATGCTATTCCTTGCATAATAATTAATTTCCTTTTTCCCTTCTTCATTCCACAAAAAATGCAATGAGAAGTGAGAGTATATATTGCTCCTGCATTATCTCATAAGTCATTTTGCAAGTAGTTGATCAAAGCCTTAAGCTTTTGACTCTTTGACCTTCCTTGATAATAATTCACCAAAATAGGCTTATTAATTACCAAGTAGCCATTTTCCTCTTTTTAATTATCATTTAACTGAAATTACTGAGAATATTAGGGACAAATAATCATTTCTTTCTTTATGGAAAAATTACCATTTTACCCTTATATTTTCCCCTATTTTCGCACTTATTGCAAAGCTGAGCAAAATTTTTGTCAAAATTTGAAAATTCATATCTAATTTTGTAGATGTCCAATTGGGGTGGTTCCAAAGGATATGTGATCCTTATTAAATATAGTTTTAATGAAAATATAATCTTTAACTAATTGAAAGCCCATCATTTTTTTGAATTCTCATTTTTGAATTCATATATCTTTATGTATAGCTCCAAATGGCTCCAATTACCTATCAAATTAAAGCTTGATAAGTCTACTTTCATTCTGGAAAGCTTCATAATTTTTGGGCATCATTTTCCCCTTGAAAAATATCACACAAACACGACTGCCACATAGGGAAATTCACCAGTAGCAACACTACCTTGTGTTCCAATTAACTATGTTGTATGTAACTTATAATTGCATTGTTTTGTCATTCCCCGAGCTCTTTAATTCACCATAATATTTCATTTAATACCCCAAGGGTATAAAGGAATTTTGGGGAATAAAATTATGCCTTACTAGGACAATTGCTAAACCGGGGTTTAGTAGTCCACTTAATCCAGGCTTAATCTCAAGCTTTTTGTCCCAAAATTCGGGACATTACAGTTCTCCCCCCATTCAATAAATTTCATCTTTGAAATTTCAAACATCATTTGGTACTGTCTGTACATCAGGGAATCATCTCTAGACACTTAATCTATCTTTTCGATTCTAGCCTTTCATTTGAAAGCTCAGAGTGTGCAACTCAATAATTATATTCTAGACAAAAGCTCAGATAGTATTCATCAATCATTATTTAGCATTCTTATTCATTCCGTACATGGTTTGCAGCATTTAAACACAGGACTCACTAATCCGATCTCACAGTACTTGGTTTCTCAGGCCTTACTGCCTCTTTAAGACTCTCTCCCATATCACTCTATATGCATACCAAGCCATCTAGCCTCTTCGGGACTCTTTCGGATCATAGTGTATGCATATAAAGCCTAACAGCTCATTATACTACTATAGCGCTGGATACACAGTTATTACTACTTAGGAGATCACCCTCATGCCATAGCCATCTTAGGGAATACTACCTCAGCTACAACCTAGTACAGTTTGAATGTTTTTGCTGGCCTCAAGGTGTACTCTGAACACAAGGGTCTAATGTCACCCTACTAGGCATCAACTATAGCGCTAGATACATAGGTCTTACGCCCCATGGACATTGTCCTATATAGACTTGTACATTGGGTCTTATTACCTCAAGCCTTTGCTCAGCTCCATTCTCAACACATCACATTCTGCCAGCCTAAAGACTTACTAGTTTATAAGGTCTTATGGCCTTAGGACACTTAATCAATCACCTTTGCTAAATGCATATCGAGTTCTGCTACTTAGGACACACTGTCCACTAGGTATTCTGAACTCACTATAGGCTCTATCTCTTGCTACTCAAGCCATTCTTACTTTTATGTAATGTTCACGAAGCATGCTAAACGAACTATCATCATAACAATCATCACAAGAGCATTCGACAGTTAGCATATAGCCTAACGGCATCCATTGGACTTCCAGTCCCAAAAGTCATATGGCCCCAAGTGTTCATCTATGCAATAAGCCCTAAAATTCCACTTGTTCATAATAGGAGTTTTCATGGCCCCAAGTGTCCACCCATGCAATAGGCCTCGGACGACTACTAGTGCATAATAGAAATCTCCATGGTGTCTACCCGCATAAATAAGCCCCGAGCGACCACCCTGTAAATTCTGAATGCTCATCAGGTCTAACTGCCTACTGTATATTCATAATATGAATATACTCGATGGTAAACACATACATGTAGAATCATTACATAAGGTACAAGAGCAACAATTGCTTTTCTTTATACCATTGAGCCTGTTCTTCCTTAATCTCTTTCCCCAATCGGTACTAGAGCACCCCATGGTGATTTGCTGGGTCATATAAACCCTTTTCTCAAGGAAACCTATTCAATGGAAGACTCATTACAATGTACCATATCGAGAATCAGCATTCCCGTAGCTCTACTCTACAGTTCAACATCACGATGGCTTTACTCCATGGTTTGTCATCACGGCAGCTGCACACTATGGTTCGACATCATGGTGGCTCCATACTATGGTACTATACTAAGTGCTTAACTCAGTCACCTGACTGGTCAGCCCCTCCGGTTAGAACCCTCTGTAGGTAGCCCTTTCAGATCATAACTTCCCATAGGTGACCCTTTCCGATCAAAATCCTTTGTAGGTAGCTCTTTTCGGTTGGTCATCTCTGAATGGAAATCCAGATCTCATAAGGTCCTTCTTCTCCAGCAGTTCTATAATCTACCCTCTTTCTGGGGTCAATTCATTTGAACTTTTGATATTGGTCCCGCTGCAAGCAATAATCAAAACTTTAAGGGAATATTCTATGATTAAGATCTTTCCTTATGCTCGATCAGCAACTAGCAACATCTAGAAATATGTATGAGGTTTCTTACATATTTATGTACTACATTCTAGTACCTCAAGCCACTCAGGTTATCTCAAAGTCCTGAACAATCAATTCAATTACTGCAATTGATTCTCATATTATGATTCTATTCTTAAAATCTCAACATCACATGAGTAAAAAAAATCAGGTTTCCTCAATTATACCCAATAGGTACGTTAAGAATCAAATCAATAGCACCTATTCTAACCTCCACTGTTTTCAGGTAATATTCTCAAACAATTACTGAAGGTTCAATCATTCCACAAGGTTTAAACTTCCTTCATGGAACATAACCATAGTGCAACCTTATTCACATTTTGACCTAAGCACTATTTTCAGCGTAGATCGTTTCAAAACATATCTTAACCTTCAGTATCATCAAATCAGACTGTCAAGAACATATATACATTATAATCACCACCTATTATACATCATCGTATATCATACCCACATTCCTTTAACCCTATGTGTTACTAAGGATCATCACTGAGCATGGAGAACCTCAACACAATTACTATGACTCAATTTTCTAGAACCCCCATCAAATGAACTTTCCTGAGCAGTAATCACTGCAACAGAAAGGGTTTGGATTAAAGATCAAAACTTACTTTATCATCTCCATGCCTCTAATCATTTCTTAGGTCATCTAAGTACCTCTAATCACAATTTCAAACCTTTCACCAAAAGATTTGAAATTTCCAAGGTACTTCCCAAGGTCACCCATCTGGAGATTTCCTTCTCCTAAGCACGCTTAACCATGGAGTTCCGATGAGGTCTAGGGCATCAATGCTAGCACCATATCATATGTCACTGGGTATCGGTAGCCCATACATACCTTAACCACATGACATGTCAAAAAAGTCTCCAACAATGAACTAAAGTCTCCAAACAAAGCATTGCACAGAGTCACATTTCCATATTTTGTACAACTGCCTCTGCACTTGAGTTTTAACTCAAGGACTCGAGTTCAGACCTATAAACTCGAGTCTTGCAAATGACACTCAAGTTCAGGTGGTTTTCCACTGAGACTTAATGGATACTTCAATTTTTGCAGATGCCATGAAGGCTTGCACTTGAGTTTACAGTGGCGCACTCGAGTCTGAAAGTTTGAAATGAGAGTTTGTTCCAGAAAACTCTTAAATACTGTGAACAATTGTTGCACTCGATTCTGAAAATTTGCACTCGAGTTTTGTACAACATTATACTTGAGTTCTGCAGAAAGAGTTTGTACCTGAGATATTTCCAACTGAAAAAGGAGGAGATGCACTCAAGTTCTCATGTATGAACTCGAGTTCTCAACTTATCCACACTCAAGTCCCACGGGTTCTAGAGAAAGAGTTTATCCCCGAGAGATTTACAACTATAAGAATAGAAGATGTACTTGAGTTCAGCCATATGAACTCGAGTTCTCATGTATCTATACTCGAGTTCCAAGTTCACACTCTCACGAGTTCTTTCCTGAAACTACCTGATGCACAAGGAAATACCCTATGCGTGTACTCGAGGTCTCCAACATGAACTCGAGTTATCACAACAAACTATACTTGACTTCAGGTTTTCACTCCCACGAGTTCCTACCCGAGACTACCCAATGCACAAGAAACTATCCTATGCACTTAAGTTGTCCAAAGTAAACTCGAGTTCATCAGCTATCTAAAGCTGAATATACTTCAGAAATCAATCTGAATACACTCATAAGTTATCTAATCCTTGTTTTTCCACTGATTATCATTCTTAATCAAAGTTCTACCACCATGCCTCCTAACATAAGGAATCTAACCAAGGATTATAACCTATCAACATGAATAGAGAACTCTAGCAATTACCCAATATTGTTAGAACCAACATTATGATACCATTAAATGTGATACCCTATTTCCAATAACCTCAAATGAGTACAAATAAGTAGTTAAATCCTTTGTGGAACCAGGATTTGAAGTCAGACTACCCAACTTTCAAAAAAGTTCATAAATTCCCACTTTCAACTTAGGATTTGAACCTAGGGTCTAGAGGGTTTTTCAAATGGTCAAAAACTTTGCCATCATTCCCACAAGATTCACTACGTCACCTATAACTCATCAGCTCTTAGTTTCAATATATCAGAGTATGCGAGCGATTTCCTCTTGTAATTAAATTATAGCTATTCTCTGCTTATACTACACTCATTCATTCATATACATAAAATGTATAACCACATAAGGCTACCAAAGATCTAATTCAAATATAAATAGTGCCTTCACTATGATCTTCACTTCACCTTTACAATTCCTCTTTGCATATCTCCCTGCATTCTTCACCTGTACTCAATTTACCTATATGGTTGGATGAGGAAGAGTGAGATTCAGAGAATCTCAGTAGTAAACATTACTACTATGCATCCAAGATATATATTTAATGCATGACATGCTTGCCATTCATAAAATCATGCTAATAAGATGACATATACATGCTCAATATTACAACATACTGATGGCCATCGTATAAACATAACAGAGCTTCAATCAATTAAATACATTCAACACATTTAGGCAAAGCAGTCACATAAAACAATGCAAAAACATACATATCATATACATACAGGCTAGGTAAGTTCACTACCTCTTGGACTTTATGTCCTCCTCTTAGACTTTATAGAAAAGAGTGAGATTCAAACGAATCTTAGTAGTAACATGCAATCAATCATATAAAATGCGAAAGATACACATGCAATACAATATATGATATAGTAGATAATAATTCTTTGCACATGTCTGTCAATCAATGTTTATGATCAAGCGATGATTTTGTTTAGATTAAAATGATCGCCTTATCTCTACTTCCACATCGTGATCACATCAATGTTCTAGAGCAGGCACCAACCTATCCGTACTTGGCACAATAATATTCTAGAGCAGTCATCTACCTGTTCATACTGGGCATATCGCCTTAGTTAGGTCCCATTACCCTCATGGTGCTTGTGCTTTTACCATACTAAAGTGAGGAATCTTGTCAACCACATTGGCCTACCTAAACTTGGTATACTGAGCCAAGAGTTACTTGTGTTTTTCCCTCAGGGTAGTACTTGAGCTTTTCCCACGCACAGCTCTAGGAATTACCATTGCTCACATGTCATTGTACAGAGCATGACAAACAATGCATATTAATAATCACATAGAATATGAGAGATAGAGTTACTACCTTAACACCTTTCCTTGCCTAGCTGATGTTGATCCTTAACTTTAGGTCCGGCTTGACAAATATCAAATCCTAAAATTCCTAAATTGTTAACAAATGAGTTATTACTCATTCATATCTTACTCTAAGACTTCTAAGTTGGTTATCTTTATTCAAAAAAGCGTAGTTACCAAAATGCCCCTAAGGAATCCAGTCTAATTCCCTTTATCCTGGTATAATTGTACTTGTTTAAAAATTGTGATTTAGTCTTTTCCTTCATCATTTCGTGTGTGGAATCCATTTTTGACCCTAACTATGTCAAAATCACACTGCATTTCTAGTTTTGCCCTTGATAGCCACCACCAATTAGGGTTTTAGGGGTAAAATTGTCATTTCACACCCTAAAGCCTTCATACTCCATAATTCACCTGTTTCCTACACAGTTTATCATTCTAAACACAATGAAATCATCAAATCCATCAAATTCCAAATTTAACCCCTAGAACTTCAACTGGCTCAAAGTTTAGGATTTTTTGGGGAATTGAAGTTTTTCAATTTCCAACCAACTAATTATCTTTTCACTTCCAATCCCTTATTTAACCACTTAAACACCATTGTCACATAATTAATCAAAGTTTGGGTAGAATTTTTCCTTAGGGTTTATGCATCCCAACTCACAAAATTAAGACAACACAAGCCAACAACCAACCAAAACCACCAACAACAATCATTATACATCAAGATACAACAAGTATTTCAAGCTTACCTTGATTCCTTGGGTTTCTCACTCTAGCTGTGCACAACAGCTCCTCTTTTCCCTTGATTTTCTTCTTGCTTTACATGTTTTCAAGATGGATATGAAGATTAGAGAGAGTTTACAAGAGATTGATGGCAAAAACAAGCAATTCCAACTACTACTTACCTAGTTTTGCTTCTTGTTTCTTCCTCCTCCTTCCTTGGTCACTACTTTCTCTTGCTCTGTGTCTCTCTCTCATTTATTTTTTAAGGCTGGCCGAAAATGAGCCCCAAATGAGCTAAAATATGCTCATAAATATCACCTTCCATGTAACACCTTACTTCCATACTTGTTTCGATGAGTTTTACATGGCGAATTCGAACAACTAAGTGATATTCTTTTATATAGTTTTTTCAAATCCCAACCTCAAAACATGATTCAAACCTATAGTTAAGTGGGTTTTTCTGAAAATTTCAAAATCTTACAGAAGCGTATTCTAATGGTTTACAACTTTGTTATTACTCATGGATTCTTATCTTTTCCTTTAATTCAATTAGAGCGATTATCCTCTCATGCTTAGTTCATTCATTTATATACACAAACTGTGTTGCCACACAAGGCTACCGAAGTATCCAAGTGTAACACAAAAACAATAGATATATTCTCATCTTCATTTTCCCTCTTGTAATCCTCTTTTATGTTCTCAATGTACCTATATGGTTGGGTGAGGGAGAGTGAGATTCGAATAGTGTTAAAAAGTTTCTAACCTCCTTTTGGCCGTAGCTAAGAATCTGGTCTTCCATATTTCCCCTGTTTCCTGGCTGAATTCCAAAAATCATAACTTAATCTACAAAATTCCAAATAGAGTGGTTTAAAGTTCTATGTGACACTATTTAAGTTTACTTCAAGGGAAAAATACATTGAATTACCAATTACATGTCTAGAATACCATAATTCTCAATTAATCCTCACTGTAATAGAATTAATTTCAGATTCAATGCCTAACTTTAAAAATTCATAATTCTTAGTGTACTGGTTCAAATGGCACAAATAACATATAAAATTAAAGCTTGATATGTCTAATTTCATTATGTAAATTTTTATGGCTATTGGAAAATATTTGTTTATTAACAAACTCGACAAAATTACACCACCTCCCAAAAATCACATTCTAGCAGCACTATGTTCAAATTCCAAATTTTGGATTTCAAATCCATTCTTTCTAAAAATTTTTCTACCAACCTATTCCTACACAATTTTGCCCAGGGAATCCCTGGAGACCTCCAAAACTGCAAAATCATACTCCTTCTTCATGCCCTGCTATGACTAAAATATTAGGGTTTCAAAACAACAATTCACCGATTCACAACTTATTCACTATAGTAGGTTCATATGCTTCCCAACCTCATATAACCATATGTATATGAGAAAATCATGATAAAACTATAAATACCCTTATACAACCAAAATTAGGGCAGAATTTTGTTAGAGCAAGTTTTTCACCGAATAGGGAGGGTGAATTGGGTAATTACAGAATAACCAGATACTTAATAAAAATTATGAAACTTTAAAGCACAGTTATAAGTAAGAAGAGATATCACCGAAGTGGACATAGGAGTTTATACTGGTTCGGTCACAATCTGAACTGGACACAGGAGTTTATACTGGTTCGATCACAATCACTTGACTTACGTCCAGTCCTCAGAAATACTTCTGAGCCTTTCACTATATCTTCCAAGATTTAGTGGGTTCTTGGCACCTCAGTACAACAGCAAGTTCCTCTTTGGACACTCGCTCCCCCTTACACAAGGTAATCTCAAACCTCAACTTAAGGCTCCTCAACCTTAAGTTATCACTATCAGAAATAAGGAGTCTTTGACTAACAAATCTCTCTCACAGAGTATATGGATGAAAACTGAAGTACAGGTGAAGAAATAATAAGAGACAAAGCACTTTTGAGTATATTGTTTGCAGTGTGTTCAAGCGTTGTCTGTGTCCCTGGATTTTCGAATGGCTGGGCTTATATATCATAAGCTTTAAGGACCATTGTGAATTGTATGTTGATCGATTGTGCTTCAGACAGATGCAACAATATTGTTTTTCACTTTGCATGTTGACAGTTATTTTTGAATATTGTTGTTGCCCACGATTAATTGTCATTGAGTGTTGTTCAGTTGCTCGTCATGTGGGTGGTAATGGAGTACACCTGTAATACACTCAGGAAAATGATCATTAGAAAATACTTTGAATATCACTGGAATGATTATGATTTACTAGGAGTGATTTCTGAAAATCAAAGAATCATCGGAAGTGAACCTGTTTTCATTGGAGATGATTTTCAAAGAATGTTATTCTACTGGCACTAATTTTGATGAAATAATATGCCACTTGATATTGAAAGTAATTTGAATTAACAAGCAATGATTATCACTGCGAATATTTTACTGACAAATCTTGTTGATTTCCGTGGAAGTGATTGCAAGTGGATCACAGTAACTGTCTGGAAGTGAAACTGATAGAATGAAATATCACTGGAGTCAATTTCATATCATTGGAAGTGATTTGGAAAATAGTGAAATTTTCTGCAAGTGATTACAGATCTACTGGAAGTGATTTTGAGAGTTCATATATCACTCGAGTGAATTTGGCATCACTGGAAGTGATTTTGCAAACAGTGAATTTTTCTTGCAGTGATTTTCAATCCACTGGAAGTGAATCTGGAAATTTCAAACATCACTCGAGTAATCTGACTATCACTGTAAGTGGTTTCCAAAACAATGTATTTTTCTTCTAGTGATTTCAGACACACTGGAAGTGATTATGGAGATTTCAAACATCACTTGAGTTATCTGACTATCACTGGAAGTGATTTCCAAAATAGTGAATTTTTCTTCCGGTGATTTCAGACGCACTGGAAGTGATTCTACAAAAATCAGATATCACTCGAGTGATTTGAGATCACTGGCAGTGAAATTTAGAACAGTGAAATTTTCCTGAAGTGATTCTGGCTTGCACTGGAAGTGATATGTGAAATTACCAACATCACTCGAGTCATTTCATGGATCACTCGAGTGATTTTTAATGATCACTTGAGTGATCTTCCTAATCACTCGAGTGATTACACAAATCACTCGAGTGATCTTACTCATATCACTTTTCTCACTTCCTTTGCTGATGTATTACTTTTAATCAATTCCAAGAATATCCAAATCATGATTTGTTATCATCAAAACATGAAATCTAATATATTCTCCCCCTTTTTGATGATGACAAAACTTGCTATATGATCATTTCAAAAATTCAGTTTTCTAAAAAATTACTTGATCTTTTTCAAAAGTTTTGCAACAACTTAACCATGGCAAAGGACTAAAAGTTTTTATTCATATATTGAAAGTTTTTGACTTCAGATAGCGAAATTGAAAATATCAGTTCAAAGTTCAAATCAGTGTTAGACTTCTTCAACTGAGATACAGCAGACTGGATGACATCTTGAATATATGTCTGAATGGCAGCCTGAGTGAAGGAAGGACTAGGAGACACTGCTCTGGAATACTGAGCCTCATCCATCTTGGAAGGTGAAGGGTCCATTTTCTTAGCATGAGGATCTCTCTGGCTTGCCTCAAGAGGTAGTGAATAAGGACTCTGAGTCTGTGAATTAGCTCTAACTGGTATAGTGGTTCCCATCTGCATCAGATGAATTTTCCCAAATTTGGGAATCCTCACTATGTCCCCTCCAGGTATCAAATGCCAAATATTATGCATAGAGAGAATGTAGGACACAAGCTGAGGATAGGGAATCGTAGTAGACTTAGAAGAGTGAAATCTGAACCTCTTCATTTCTTAAAAAAATAAGTTCACCCACATTTCTCCTTTCTTTAGTCATGAGAGATGCCATCATCTGAAGATCCTTCCCTGTAATGTGAGTAAAGTTCTTTGCCTTGTTAACCATGCTACAGGAGTAAATGTAAAACAAGGCTCTGTGATCATTGGTTAGGGCTACTGGAGTATGAGGTAAAGACACACCAGGCTGTCCTGGTTTAAAGATATCAACTAACTCATGAATATGAAAGACTCGGGGAGGATTCATAGGAACTTCCTCTATGCCTAGGTAAGTGTTTATTAGATCTCTAGACAACATAATTTTTTGGTCTCTCATATTTGTCTCAATTCTTTCTACAATGATGTTCACATGGCTATCCTTCACATTAGTAATTTTCATATTACAATAGAAGTACTTAACAACAAAGGATTGTAAGACATTCTCAGTTTTTTCCATGGTTTATATTGCTTCAAATATGGAGACAGATCAATATGAAATTCCTTTTTGAGCTCAGCTAAATCTATCCAAACAACAGGAAATAAATCTCTCTTGGCAAATTGGAAAGTAAACACAATTAGAGTTTAAAATCCTGAGATTACCCGTATTAAACCCAGGTGGAGGATCAAGAAGTTCTGGAGTTTCTTCAACCATGGACCCAGAAGGAATTTGACTACCAAAGGCTTGAGATTTATACCGAGACTTCTGGTGAATAGAAGCAGCAAGGATATTCACAGCGCGAGTTATCTTAGTTTGCGAAGTAAAATCTTGAATGCCTGCTTCTCATTGTTTATCTTTCCCTTTTCCCTTAGATCCTGCTTGAGACCTTGTCACAATCCCCGTTGGTTCTTCAATACAAATACCTTTGGCCTTAAGACCAGTCTGACCTTCGGGTTCTTGTGGAGGTAATGTTCTCGGCTTCTTAGAAGGAGGAGAGGATGGAGGAGATTGACTGGGTCTTTTGGTTCTGGCCATTTTGGACTAGAAAGGCTGTTAGGGTTCTGTCGGAGGTTTTAGAATCAAAAAGGGAAAAGATTAAAGAGATCTGACGGAGAGTGATTAATCGGTGAAACAAAGAGTCAAATTTGAACTTTGATTTCTTAGGATTCTGGGTTTGAGAAGTTGCATAGGGTTTGGGAGTGTTTGAACGAGTGCGAGTGACTGAGAGAGTGAACTGAACAGTCGCGGGAGAAAAACTGATATAATCAGAAATTTTAACATTCACTCGAGTAATTTCGACATTCACTCAAGTGATTTTGGTTTTCACTCAAGTGAATTGGAAAAATCACTCGAGTGAAGTCCAAAATTACTTCACAGAAACTTAAAAACGCTATAACTGCTTACCTCACTCGAGTATTTTGATCAAAAATACTCGAGTGACCTACCTGTAGGGACATTATCATTGGAAGTGATTTGGAAAACATTGAAATTTTTTGCAAGTGATTACAGATCCACTGGAAGTGATTTTTAGAGTTCATATATCACTCGAGTGAATTTGGCATCACTAGAAGTGATTTTGCAAACAATAAATTTTTTTTGCAGTGATTTTCAATCCACTGGAAGTGAATCTGGAAATATCAAACATAACTAGAGTGATCTGACTATCACTGGAAGTGATTTCCAAAATAGTGTATTTTTCTTTTGGTGATTTCAGACGCACTGGAAGTGATTCTGGAGATTTCAGACATCACTCGAGTGATCTGACTATTACTGGAAGTGATTTCTAAAACAGTGTATTTTTCTTTCGATGATTTCAGACGCACTGGAAGTGATTCTGGAGATTTTAGACATCACTCGAGTGATCTTATCACTGGAAGTGATTTCCAAAACAGTGAATTTTTCTTCCTGTGATTTCAAACGCACTGGAAGTGATTCTGTAAAAATCAGATATCACTCGAGTGATTTGAGATCACTGGTAGTGAAATTCAGAATAGTGAATTTTTCCTAAAGTTATTCTGGCTTGCACTGGAAGTGATAAACTAAATTACCAACATCACTCAAGTGATTTCATGGATCACTCAAGTGATCTGTTAATTTTTTATATCACTCGAGTGATTTTTAATGATCACTCAAGTGATCTTTATAATCACTCGAGTGATTACACAAATGACTTGAGTGATCTTACTCAAATCACTTTTCTCACTTCCTTTGATGATGTATTCCTTTTAATCATTTACAAGAATATCTAAATCATGATTTGTTATCATCAAGACATGAAATCTAACAAATTTCACATTCCAAAATCCTTAACCAATCAATACAATCAATAGCTCAAAATGAAGCTAAAGTTCACCTCTTGTTTTTTCTTGTTTGAGTTCTTTTCTTGATTCTCCAACTTTGGATCTTCCCCTTAAAAATCTAAAAACATAGAAATGAAGCTCTCATCAGGGGGAACAATGCTTATGAAGAGTATTTGAGCCATAGAAGTTGTTTACAAGGTGAAAATTCAAGTAGAAGTTCTCACCTTAACCTTGTCTTCTTTCTCTTTCTCCTTTTCTTCACTTGGCCGACTTTAGGGTTGTATAACAGAGTGTTTAATGTGTTTAATTTATTTATCTTCATCTCCTAACTCACTTGGCCAAAAATGCATCAAGGAAATGAGTAAATGCTATGTGTCAAATTTGTGTGAAGTCTTAAAAAGTTGGATGGTTAATTAACTTATGATGGCTTGGTTATTGGTAACACTTTCTCTTTCCTTACCTTTGCTTAACTTGACTGAAATATGAGGAAGAGAGAAGGAGGTTAAAATGTTCTAATATTCCCTTAATAACCTTCTTGAAATACTTGGCCAAAAATGGCCTAAAGGAAAAAAGAAGAATATGTGGTCAAAATTTAGTCTTCTAGCACAAGCTTGGTTAATTAACCATTTGAATTTTTCCTTCCTCTTTTCTTCTTCATCTTGGATGAAATTAGGCTGCCCAAATGGAGGAAAAATTTTGACCCAATTATCCCCCTTTATCTTGCCATTGGTTAATTAATTTCCCAAGTTGGAAAAGTTGACATTTTAACCAATTGACTAAGCTCTACTTCCTTCTTTCTTTGCCCTTGTTAGAAAATTTTGTGGTGCCAAAAGGGAGGATAATTTCATTTTCATTCTCATAATTACTTCTTACTTTTGAAGAGTAAATCCTAGCCCTTCATTTGGCCTTCCAATTTTGACCTTAAGATCAAGTGATAATTGTCTCTTTTGCCTTTGATTATGGTATTATTATTTCTTGAGCCATTAATTCTTTTAATTCTCTTTCTTAATTCTTTCTAGACACTTCTTTCCATTTCCTTTGGATCCGGGTTAGGTTTTATGTCATATTGACATATCTAAAAGGAATTAGATATTTTCTTTCGACTAACTCGCACCAATAATCATACTTTATTCCGAGTGCGGTTTCTAAAACTCATTCTATTTCTTATTCATTACTAGGACTCTTACTAAAATGAGCTTAGTAGCCTACTTTATTTAGACTTATTCTCTAGCTTCTAGTACCAAAATTCAGGATTTTACATTCCACCTCCTTATTTTTATTATTCTTTTACTGTAAAATTTGCACACTTGGCATTTTCTTGTTCTTTCTTTTTCCATATGCCATTTTTGGCTTCCACATGTCCTATTAAGTGGCAAAACCTTATGCTTTCATACTCTTCCCTTCCTTGTCCGACTTAACACATTATTTAAGGGGAAATATTTCCTTTTTATTTTATTTAGCCAAATGACCATTTTACGCTTACATTTTCTTGAATTTTCGAACCAATTGACATTTTCCTTCTTCCCCTTTCTTTTGGCCAAACTTTTCAATGCATATTGGGCCAAATTTTTTGATCTTTCATACTAAATTTTATGCTTCAATATCAGGCCTTTGTCAAGACAAAAATTGTGCTTTATGTCTTACTTGGCCAAAATTTGACATAATCACTATTTCCAATATTTTGGCTACTTTAAGTGCACCAAAATTCACCATTTAATTCCATTGAATATAATTAAATGTGCAAGAAAATTTTGGTGATTAAAATTTGGGATATTACAACTTTCCCCCTCAATAAAATTTCATTGCAAAAATTTGTTACACAAACATATTCATAAACTCTGGGTAACGCCTTTGCATGTCTTCTTCCATTGCCCAAATGGCCTCTCTAGGGGATAACCCCTTCCAAACTACTTTTACAAATGGAATACTCTTGTGCCTGAGTTGTTTCTCCTATCGATCAATAATTCGGTCAAGTTCAACCTCATATGTGAGGTCATCTCGCATATTAACATCTTCATACTCAATTACGTGCTTAGGATTGGGTTGATACTTCTTTAATTAGGAGACATAGAAGACATCATGCAATCTACTCAAGTTTGGGGGTAAAGATATCTGGTACACTAGTGGCCAATTCTCGATAAGATTTTGAATAGATCAATGTACCTTAATTTCTTCATTTTTATGCCCTACCAATCCCAGTAACTGGTAAAACCTATGATCTCTAACTATAAATTCTAAAGGCTTCAGCCTCTTATCAGCATAACTCTTCTTCCTACTTTGAGCAGCTAATAATCTTTGCTTTATTAGTTTAATCTGCTATGTCGTTTGGTTAACTATGTCTAGCCCATACATCTTTCTCTTAGAAAACTCTACCCATCATATAGGCTACTAACATTTCCTTCCATAAAAGGCTTCATATAGAGTCATTTCAATGCTTGAATGATAGCCATTATTATACACAAATTCTGCAAGTGGAAGGAATTGGTTCCAACTTCCTTAGAAATCCAATACACATGCTCTCAGCATATCCTCTAACGTCTGTATTGTTCTTTCTATCTGTTCATTTTTCTGAGGATGATAAGCCATACTAAAGCTGAGTTTGGTACCCAAAGCCTCATGTAATGACTTCCAAAACTTAGAGTTAAACTGAGGATCTCGATCGGAAATTATATTCTTTGGCGTACCATGCATTTGTACAATCTCTTTAATATAAATCTCTACCAATTTATCTAGAGAATAATTAATACTAATTGGTAGGAAATGAGCTATATTTGTGAGCCAATCAATAATTTCCCAAATCGCATAATGATTTCTAACCTTGGGTAACCCTGTCATAAAATCCATAGTAATACTCTCCTATTTCCACTTACGAATCTCAGGGTTTTATAAAAGCCCTAATGGTCATTGAGCTGAATTTTCACATTCTAGTAGGTGAAACAACGAGCCACAAATTTTGTCACATATCTTTTCATTCCTGGCCACTAATACATGGATTTTAAGTCATGATACATCTTAATTGCTCCTAGGTGCAGAGTATACTTACTCTTGTGTGCTTCATCCAAGATTTGCTCCCTTAATTCAGCTTAAGGTGGAACATATATCTATTTCTTATACCTGACTAGTCTACTTAGTGACAAGTCATATTCCTAAGTTTCACCCTTTTCAATCATGTTTCTCATATATTGTGCCTTTTCATCTTGCAACTGAGCTTCCTCAATTATTGTTATAAAGTCATTCTCTTCCTGATTAACATTGTTGCCACTGATCAGAATCTGATTAAATAAATTGAGATCTTTGAAATCCTCGATCAATATCCTTCTTGTTTCATTAGGGCTGCCACCTGTACTATCTTACGACTTAATGCATCTGTAACTACATTAGCCTTCCCTTAACTATATTAGCCTTCACTGGATGATATTTAATCTCTATGTTGTAATCTTTAAGAAAATACATCCATCTGCACTGCCTTATTTTCAACTCTTTTTGATCATATAAGTATTTCAAACTCTTATGGTCGCAATACAGCTCAACGGTTGCCCCATGAGATAATGTCTCCAGATTTTCAATACAAATACAATTGCTGCTAACTCTTGATCATGAGTGGGATAATTCAATTCTTGAGGCTTCAACTGATAAGAGGTATATGCCAAAACTCTGCCGTGATGTATAAGGACACATCCCAATCCATGCTTACTTGTATCACTATAGAACACACAGATCAACTATAGATTGGGGATTACTAGCACTGGTGCTATTGTCAATCTTTACTTCAGCTTTATGAAGCTCCTCTTACAACTTTTTTCCTACACAAAATATTGAGTCTTTTACGTCAACATTGTCATAGGTAAAGCTATTGTTTAGAAACTCTATATAAATCGCCAGTAATAACTAGTAAGACCAAGAAAACTGTGTATTTCAGCAACATTCTTCAGCCTTTTCCAGTTTAGTACTACTTCAACTTGCCTAGGATCCACTGAGACCCCTTTTTATGAGACTAAGTAGCCTAAGAATTTAACTTCCAAAAGCCAAAACTCAAGACCACGGTGCAAGTGGTTACCAGGTTCTCTTTAGACGCCTACTTACCCCCAGGTAGCGTGTTCGAGACCTAGGGAGGCCCCTTCGGGGATAGGTGGTTTTGGGATCCACTGAAGCTTGCCGCACTCTCAGGCCAGGTTTTGAGGAGTGTGGGCTGGACCACCATCAAGCCAGGTTAAGGGCGGTGGGGCTGTTACATAAAAAGGCTCGCTCGCACATTTGACTAAATCTGCCAGAATTTTCTTCAATTTTTGAAAATTCATAACTCATTATACTCATAACCAATTTAGATGATTTCAATGGCTATGTGACCCTTAATTAGTATAGTTTTAGGGAAAAATATAACCATTACACTTATGGAACAAGATTAATACAGTATTTTACTTCATTGTCGCCTGTTCCAGAATCTAACAGATTTACCTGGCCCAAATTTACAAATTCATAATTAATTCTAAAAAAATCTAAATAATTTGGTTCTAGTTTCTGTTCAAAACTATTCAAGTTCTAGTATAAATAAAAATATTATAGAGTACTAATTATAACCACCCAATTCCATAAAATTTGTCAAACCCAATCTGCCACATATTTCATTCCATAATCAACCTTAAACTTTGAAAAATCATATTTCTCAATCCACTAATCCAATTGCATCATATTACCCATCAAATTAAACCTCAAGATTTCTAATTTCATCATGTAAAATTTCATAAGGTTTGGACAAGTTTTGGTTACTGAAAAACACGTCGTAACAAATCTGCTCCAGAAGAACAAGTCTAACAGCACGGTCATCTAACTTTCAAAAATTTCATAATTTTGTATAATTATCCGAAAATTATAAGCACATTTTTTTCCACATAATTTTTCATATAGAACACAATGGAATGATTAAAATCATCAAAATTGTAAAGTTTCAGCCCCAAAACCCACTGGCAAGACAGAATCCATTTTCAGCAAAATTACCAAAACCAAATTTTGTTGAACAACTTAGTCCAATATCATCATAAATCATCATTTAACCATAAATACATGATTTAACCATGATTAATCCTTTAAAATTCCTTCTGGACTAAAATGAACAATACCCCAACCTTCATAAAGACTCATCCAAACAACAAACTGTTAGAACTGGCTGACACCCAAGAGGGGGGTGAATTGGGTGCGCGATAAGAAAGTATGATCTTTTAAAATCTTTTCGCAACTTATCAAATCAATACATGCAGAAGTATAGAAACATAAGCTGATATGTAAATCATATATGCTGGAAATGTAAATGCTTAGGGAAGAGAATATGCAAACTGTGATTTATCCTGGTTCGGTCCAATCCACGATGACCTACGTCCAGTCCCCATGCTCCTCCTAAGATTTACAATCCACTATCTTCTTTGTTTAACTGGGCACAAGAAAAGCCTCTACAAATCTCTTACAAAGTTACTCCCCCTTACACATTGTAAGGTTTACACCCTCTTACGGTAAGTTGAGTAAAGCAATCCCAAAGTCCTTTCTCTCTTGCTTACCCGTGCAAGTCTTACGAGCAACGTTCTCTCCTGCTTACACCACTGTAAGTCTTACGAGCAGCAACGTTCTCTACTGCTTGCACCTTGTAAGTCTTACGAGCAGAAAGTACTACTAGCAATTCTCTCTACAACTTTCCCGTAAGGTAATCAACCCTCTCAAGGTCCCTCTACCTTGAGTTCAATACAGAAATATAATTGTAAGGATTTACAGACTCTCTCACAGAGTAGATAAGATACTCATTGAAGTACAATACAAATATTCTCACTCTCTCAAATATACATAATATAGAAGACAAAGTAGAGTAAAGAGTGGTCGGAGGCAGAAGACTTAGGATACCAGTATGTTCATGTTCTCATCTTATTGTTAGTCATTCTGTGTTTGAATCCTCTCCTATTTATAGCTGAGTTGTGGAAGATGACCGATGTAAACATCAATCCGTTAGAGTATGTTGATTCATTTGACCGTTGAGCCCATTTGGATATTTTCCTGTTGTAATCCCATCTGATGCTTAGATAGACACTACTTCATTTTCGGTTGGAGTCCCATTGCTTTGTATGGTCATTGAGTGTATTTAAATATTTTCCCGTTGATCGTGCTTTGACATATGCTTCAGTGTTTCTTACAGTTTGCCTATTGGTCTGACATATGCAATAGTATTTGTCTTCTGTTACTTATGAATTTTGATGCCGCCCACGAATAGTTGTCGTTTGAATGGAGAGTTCAGTTACTTGTCATGTGCGTGATGGTGGAGTACAGCTGTAATACACTTGAGAATATTACCGTTAGAAAATATTTGAATATCATCAGAGTAATATGATTCACTGGAAGTGATTTCTAAAAATCAAGGAAACCATCGGGAGTGATCTTGAAAACTAAAGAATCACTGGAAGTAAACTTGATTTCTCTAGAGGTGATTTTCAGAAGATAATATTCCACTGGCAATGATTAGCATCCCTCGAGTGTACCATGAAATCATTTGACTTGTTTCCTTATTTCTGTCATACTTTTGGAAGTGATTTGTAGAAGCATTTCACTGGCATATCATTTCATTGGAAGTGATCTGGTGCATGTTGGTATTCTCTGGAAATGATCAGTTACGGCATTGGAGGTGATCTGAGGAATTTTAATATTCACCGGAAGTGATTCAGCAATCACTGGAAGTGATATGGAAAATTTCATATATCACTCGAGTGAATTTGGCATCACTGGAAGTTATTTTGCAAACAGTGAATTTTTCTTGTAGTGATTTTCAATCCACTGGAAGTGAATTTGGAAATTCACAATATCACTCAAGTGATCTGACATCACTGGAAGTGATTTCCAAAACAGTGTATTTTTCTTCCGGTGATTTCAGACGCACTGGAAGTGATTTGGCAAAACTGAGATATCACTCGAGTGATTTGGAGATCACTGGAAGTGAAATTCAGAACAGTGATTTTTTCTTGCAGTGATTTGGCTCGCACTGGAAGTGATTCTAAAAAATCTCATATCACTAGAGTGATTTTGGCATCACTGGAAGTGAAATTGCAAACAGTGAAAAATTCCTCCGGTGATTTCTGCGCCACTGGAAGTGATATGCATTTTGACGCATTTCACTCGAGTGATTATTAATGATCACTCGAGTGATCTTCCTTATCACTCGAGTGATTGTAAAAATCACTCGGGTGCTCTCTATTCAGATCACTTGACTCGGAACTCCACTTCCAATTCGACAGCAAACAGAGGTCAAATTACAGATGGCATAACTCTTCGAATATAGCTCCAAAATTTCTGTATTATATATCAATGGAAATTTCTTGGAGTCTACTTTCATATGGAACCAGTTTCAGCTCAATTGGATCTGTGGTTTGAGAGTTATAGTCAAAATACCGAATCTATTCCAGAAAGTGACGCTGATATGAAGTCAAGATTCGAACACTTATATCTCCTTCTTCTAAGCTCCTTTGATGTTGATTCTAGTTTCAAAATCATGCATTAGGAGTCTTTTTTTATATGCAACTAGTTTCGTCTCAATCGGAGTTGTATTTTGAGAGATATGATTAAATAACCAGGCCTCACTCAGCTGGACGAAGAACAGAGTATGAAAAAGCTGCAAATCACTCGAGTGAACAGTAAATCACTGCTAGTGATTTTCACTGTTTTCAGAATCACTCGAGTGATTCTGAAATCACTCGGTTGCTACAGTATGCTACAGTGCCAAACAGTTCCAAATAGTACCAAACAGTTCCAATCGCTACAGTGACTTCTGAATTCCCTTCTGATCAGTATTTCTTCTAGGAACTTGAATCTTGATATTCCCATTAGTTCTTTGAAGCTTTTCTTTCTCCAATCTCTTTGACTAATCTATAAGATATACATCATTAAATATAGTAGTTAGTCAATATAAAGAGATAAATATATTAAGCAAACTTTTTGCTCTTAATATCTTATATCTATATTTGGCATCATCAAAACTAATCATATCTAACACAAACCAATCGATTCAAAATGAAGCTTACGCTTACCTCTACACGTTTCCGCAATTGGTTCAGAAATCCGGAAGTACTTCATCCATTGAGACAGCACCAAACACCTCCAAATGAAAATCCAAAACTGTAGAAATAAAGCTTAGGATGAGTAGAAGAATGTTTGTGACCGAAATTTTGGGAGAAAACACCGATTCGGTAGTGTTTCGGTGGATTGAACTCAAGAACATTCACTATTCATGTTTTCTCTTTCCTCTAACTATTTCTCAATATTTTTTCTGATTTCTTACTCTCTTTGCTGATTATAAATGAAAATAATGGAGTTTAAAGAGTCATAAAGGTGTTCCAACATGTGTCAGAGCCTTATGGTGCCACATATTCGGTGATTTAGCCAAACGGTGACACGTGTCCTTTCCTTTAATCAAATGGGTCTTGAGTTGTCCTAATGGTCAAGGAAAGTGAGAGCCTGATGATTTTTCCCTAGCTCCTAAGTTCGGTGTTCGGGAAAGTTAGTTGGGTGACCGGACCAGAGACCGGTGGATTTCCTCAGCTCGGGGCAACATGGCACCCTCCAGTGATGACAACTCAAAAGATGAAGTAACTTTATCAAAAAGAGGAAACAAGTGTCATGCTCTTATTCGGCCAACACATTAAAGTCAAAAGCACCTTTGTTCTTCTTCCTTAAGATGACGCCATGTGTCCCTTATATGGGACCCATCCCTATCTCTTCCTTCCACCTAACCGTCCACTTTATCAGGGAAAGGAAAGTCAGGGAATTTTTCCCGGGTTCACCTATGACGTGTCCTCCTTCGTGGTCCCTACACAAAGTAAGATTCTTTCATTTAATTATTACTTTAGAACAACCAATAAAATCTTGCTAAGTGTTCCCTTTATTAAAATAACACCATATACACAACACTGGCACCGGTGAATTTTCTTCCGACTAATTACATTTACAAGTAGTTCTTGTTGTTCATATTTTAGTATGTTACAAATCCCCCCTGTACAAGAAATTTCATCCCCGAAATTTGTTATAAGTCTTAAAACATAAATTTCGGGTAACGTTTCCGCACGTTGTCCTCCACCTCCCAAGTTGCCTTTCTAGGTGATAACCCCTTCCAGACCACCTTCACAAATAGGATACTTTTATGTCTGAGCTATCTCTCCTGTCGCTCCATAACTTGTTCCGGCTCAACTTCATATGTGATATCATTTTGCATATCTACATCTTCATACTCTATAACATGTTAGGGGTCTGGTTGATACCTTTCCAATTGTGAAACATGAAAAACATCGTGTAATCTGTTCAAATTCGGGGGTAGAGCAATTCAGTATGCTACTGATCCAATTATGGACAAAATCTCAAATGGTCCAATATATCGAGGGCTTAACTTCGTTTGTCGGCGTAACTCTGTTGTCTACTCTGGGTTGTAAGCAGTCTTTACTTAATGATCTTAATCTACTCAGTGGTGTGATCTACTATATCTAGCACATACAGTATTCTTTCTGATAATTCAGTTCAACAAAGAAGGGATTGGCATTTCCTTCAATACAACGCTTCATACGGAGCCATCTGAATGATTGCATGATAGCTATTATTATAAGCGAATTCTGCAAGTGGGAGGTAGTGATCCCAACTTCCTTTGAAGTCCATTACACACGCTCTCAACATGTCTTCCAGTGTCTGTATAGTTCTCTCTAACTGCCCATCCGTCTGGGGGTGATAGGCCGTACTGAAATTCAATTTAGTGCCCAGAGCATCATGTAGGGATCTCCAAAACTTTGAAGTAAAATGAGGATCTCTATCAGAAATTATATTCTTCGGCATCCCATGGAGTCTTACTATTTCCTTGATATAAATCTTTGCCAGTTTATCAAGAGAATAGCTGGCATTGATCGGTATAAAATGTGCTGATTTTGTAAAACGATCAACAATCACCCAGATCGCATCATGATTTTGGATTTTGGGTAATCCTGTCACAAGATCCATGATTATGCTTTCCCATTTCCATTCTAGAATTTCGGGGTTCTGAAGCAATCCTAGTGGTCTCTGGCGTTCGATTTTCACCTTCTGGCAGGTAAGACATTGAGCCACATACTCGGCTACATCTTTCTTTAACCTGGGCCACCAATACATCACCTTCAAGTCATGATACATCTTCACCATCCCTGGATGAAGAGTATATCGACTCCTATGTGTTTCATCTAGGATTTTCTGTCTTAGATCAACTTTCAGTGGAACATAGATTCTCTTCTTGTATCGAACTAGTCCACTTGGTGAAAGATCGTAGTCCTGAGTTTCACCTCGTTCAATCGTAGTTCTAATGGACTGTGCTTTCCCATCGTGTATTTGAGCTTCTGCAATCTCAGCTTTCAGATCACTTTCCTCTTGACCTATACTATAACCAATACAAAGGATTTGATTTGATAGGTTTAGATCTTGAAAGTCTTCTATTAATTTTCTCTCCTGTATGATCATAGCTACCACTTATACCGACTTCTGACTAAGAGCATCAGTAAAGACATTAGCTTTACCTAGGTGATACTTGATCTCCAGGTTATAATCTTTTAGCAACTCTATCCACCTATGTTGTCTCATGTTGAGTTCCTTCTGATCATACAGGTATTTTAGACTCTTGTGGTTACAGTACAGTTCAACCATCACACCATATAGGTAGTGTCACCAAATTTTCAGTGCAAATACTATTGCCGCCAGCTCCAGATCATGTGTAGGATAGTTAATCTCATGAGGCTTCAGCTGTCGAGAGGCATAGGCCACCACTCTGCCCTGTTTCATCAGGACACATCATAGTCCCTGCTTACTAGCATCACTGTAGACCACATAGGTCAACTTGGGATCTGGGATAATCAACATGGGTGCAATTGTCAACCTCTCATTCAGCTCTATAATGATCTTCTCACAACGATCATCTTACTTAAATGGTTGATATTTCCGTTTGAGCTTGGTCAATGGCAAAGCAATCTGAGAGAAATTCTGAATGAATCTCCAGTAATAGCCAGCAAGACCCAGAAAACTTGGTATCTCAGCAACAGTTTCTGGCCTTTTCCAGTCTAGTACTACTTCCACCTTGCTACTAGGATTTACAGAAACCCCTTCTTGTGATATAACATGGCCTAGAAATCTGACTTCTGAGAGCCAAAACTCACTTGCTCAGTTTAGCATAGAGTTGCCTTTCCCGTAAAATGCCTAATACGATCCTCAAGTACTCCTCATGTTCTTCTCTACTTTTAGAGTATATCAGAATGTCATTGATAAAGACTACTATGAACTAATCAAAGTATTGGCGAAAGATGCGGTTCATATAGTCTATAAATATGGCAGGTGCATTGGTTACCCCAAAGGGCATTACCAGGAAATTATAGTGTCCATACCGAGTTCTGAAAGCAGTCTTCGGTATGTCTTTTGCCTTCACACGCAACTGATGATACCCGAACCTTAGATCAATCTTTGAGAATACACTTACCCCAGATAGTTGATCCATAAGGTCATTAATCCAGGGAAGTGGGTACTTATTCTTGACAGTTACCTTATTTAACTTTCTATAATCAATACAAAGCCTCAGGCTTCCGTCCTTCTTCTTGACACATAGTACGGGTGCTTCCTATGGTGAAACACTGGGTCGGATGAACCCCTTCCCAAGTAATTCCTCAATTTGTTTCTTCAACTCAACCATATCATTTGGAGCCATTCTATATGGGGCTTTTGATATTGATCCAGCTCCAGGCATGATCTTGATTACAAACTCCTAAGGTCATCAGGAAACACCTCAGGAAATTCCCTTACAACTGGGATATCTTCCAAGGCTATTCCCTGTCTCTGTCTGCACAGAAAAGAATATATCCCTGACATCCCCTCCTTAGGCATTTCTCAGCTTCTGTCATTGAGAGGAAGTTTAGACTAGCTTTTCTATTATTAGTCTCCTGCAGAGTAGGATATATTATCATCTTATTCGCACAATCCAACAGTACATTATTTACTGTCAGCTAGTTAAAACCCAGTATAACTTCAATTTTTTGGAGCGGCAAACAGACTAAGTCAACTTTAGACTCATGTCCCTCAACATTTATCACACAATTCAAACAAGCATCAGCAGTCATAGTTTTGACACCCATTGGCGTCGATACAATTAAGTCAAATGGCAGTTTATGCACATGTAATCCTAGGCGCTTAACATAGTCATAAGCAATAAAGGAATGACTAGCACCCGAATCATATAAAACTTACAATGAACTACCATTGAGAAGAATTTTACCTTGAACCAACTCAGGAGACTTCTTCGCTTCTTCGTGTGTCAAGGCAAACAGTCGTCCCTGATTCTTGTGTCTAGGATCACTTGGCTGTGTGGTGCTGCTCGCTGGGGACAATTTACAGCAAAGTGACCTGGCTTTTGGCAAGCATAACATATTACCTGGCTCATATGGACATTGCAAAGTCGTCCCAGATATGACTTACCATAACGAGGGCATGTTTGAGAGGTCGCGGATTTCTGGCCGCTACAGTTCCCAGACCAAAAGGGCTTTTTATTGATATTTCCTTTTTATGAGAACCCTTATCCATTGCACTTCTATGAGGTATCCCCTTGACTAGGCCCACCTCGATTGTTGGTACTCTTATTGGCACGTACTCTCTTTAAGTTACCCTCAGTTAGTCGACACACTTCCACAGCTTCGTTAAATTTAGTAAACTGCTGGGCAACAAGCTTATTTTCCATTTTGGGCTTCAGTCCCTGAATCAACATATCAGAGCTCCACTCTTCATCTTCTTTAATCTTTAAGTAGGGAGAGTAAGGGGACAGTCTAATAAACTGAGACAGGTATGCATCAAAAGTCTTGTCATCACTTTGTTGTATCGTCAGGAATTCCTTCTCTTTCTCAATTCTTACCGACCTCGGGAAGTATTTTTCATAAAATTTCTTCTAGAATAACTCCCAGGTCAGTGGAATATTTTGGGCATGCAATATGAGTGTCGTATTCTTCCACCAGTTATCAGCATCACCTACCAGCTTATATATAGCCATCCTAGCTTTCATCTCTGTAGGGCATCCCAACACATCAAAGATTTTCTCTAATTGGTTCACCCAATTCTCTGCAACTTGTGGTTCAAATCTCCCTTTGAATGCTTCAGGCTGGTACTTGATAAATTTAGGAATCTAATACTGGAGAGTATCCTTTTCGCATCCTAGAACTACAGGAATTTCTGGATTTACCTCAAGCGACTGTGACTGCTCTTCATTATGGGATTGTTCCCCTTCTTGATTCCTCTTGGGGTGGTTCCTTTCTAAGTTATTTCCCTCAGGGTTATTCCCTTCAGGTTTCCAAATTGCACCCTATCAGCATTTGGCCTTTCTCTTAATTCTCAGACTTCTTCTCACAAGTCCTGAATCATAGCTTGCTATTGTGTAAGTATTCCGAGAGTTTGCTGCATAGGGTCAGGCCTTGCATTCTTCTCTGGTTCAGTATTTGGTGGTACATTGGCTCCTGATCTATGTTGCACCATTTTTCCTTTTCACTATTAAAAAGGAACACCATATTAATATGGCATCAACCATATATATATATATATGTATGCATGTACTTCTCAATACTTTAAATATTAGCACACAACAGAAACATAGATCCATTATGGAAAACAGCTATATTTACATCCAAGTGGCTCGATATATACATCAAAAGAAGGCCATACTACGTTTGGACGCCTACTTACCCCTAGTAGCGTGTTTGAGACCTGGGAAGGCCCCTTCGGGGATAGGTGGTTTAGGGAGCCACTGAAGCTTGCCGCACTCTCAGGCTAGGTTGCAGGGAGTGTGGGCCAAACCACCGTCAGGCCAGGTTACGGGCGGTGGGGCTGTTACATAACGGGCAAAGTACACATCAAAACTCTCCTTCTCATCTTATAAGATGGTAAGGAACTCAGTTTCTTTTATGATCCAAAGTGACCAAGGAAAGTATTTTTCATTGAACTGTTCCTAGAATAATTCCCAAGTCAAATGAATATTATGATCCTGCAAAATCATCACAGTATTCTTCCACCACTTGTCAGCTTCTCCCTCTAGTTTATAAATTGTCAACTGTACTTTAATGTCATCTTGACATTCCATGATTCTGAAACTATTCTCTAAACGAGACAACTAGCCCTCTATAACCTGTGGATCAAACCTCCGTCAAAAGGCATGTGGTTGTTGTTGATAGAACCTTGTTACATATGTCTATAAACTCTCAAACTCAGCAGCAGGTCTAATTGGAGGCTGTTCTTGAACACTTGAACATGATTCTCAGGCTGGTTAGGTTTATTTTTTGGTCCCCCATGATTATTTCCTCTTTCCCTATTTGCCTCTTGTTTCTGTTGTACCTCTCAAAACTCATCCCTTAGGTCATGAATCATGGTATGTTGTTTTATAGGCATGCCTAATATCTGTTCTATTGGGTTAGGTCTCACCATCTTTATAATTCACTATGTTAAAATAAGGAAGAGGTAAATTTTAATCATGACATACAACAAACATTCATAGCAGTTTAGGGAAAGATTTTAATCATATATAGTACACAAGTCACTGTACAACATGTTTTTATTACATAACTTAACATTTCCAAAAACTTCCCAGGGGGTCACCCATCCTTCCATTTCCCTGGGCTAAGAACGATTAACCTTACTATACTGGTACAAAAATAATAGTACCGACTCCCACCATTTTTGGGCATCAACACCCCACGACTGCCCTCAACTAAACAGTCATGTCAACCATCTCTGGTCGACCAAAAACTATATATAAGTCATATATCAGTCCAGGTATATATATCACAGTAAAAAATATGTCATATGGTGCTTGAACTCTGTAAAACTATCCCTTAGGCCTCGCTCTAAAATATCATTCGTCTTGGGGAACAAAACACAGTATCTGGAAAGAAATATAGTGTCGTCCAGATCCAATCATCGTCTGAAAACTCTATCCTAAGGAATCCTTAATCCCAATACAGTGTATCTATGTCGTACAAAAACTACGTGTACTAAGTCATCGGGGAGTTACGTACATGAATAGCTCGCATATATAGGTTGTTGACGTATCCCCACAACTTCTCATCTGGGCACAAGTCATATCTTACATACTCAGGCTCCGCCCTGAAACTAGTGACACTGTATAGGTCCAACTCAGATCCATTTGATAGTGACTGCTCTGTATCACCAACAAAAGAACTAACTCTTGGCTCCGGTTTAAGCTGTGGTCCATAAAATAGCCTCAGCCGCACACACTTCCTTGGGTTCTAAAGCACCCTAGAGCCTCTCCTGATCTGTTGTGATTGTGCTTGGGGTCTCTTAGATGTCCGCTACTTCATCGAAGGCTGGTTCATTGACGGTGGGGATCTGCTCCTCTATTGTCGCCTTTTGCTTATAATTCCTGTTACAACATAATCAAGATCATATCAGTATACTATTCTGCTATTGCCAGAACTGCATTCTATGATACCAAATATGTCAAACCCCTCAGTAAGTCAACATTTAACAGAGTACCAATGCATAGTTCAATAGGCATACAAAAATATCATAAACATACTGATATAAAATTCTTGATTATATTACAAAAAATCCCAACAAGGTTTGTACATAGCATATTCCTACAATAATATTCCAGAGAAGGCATCAACTATTTTATACTTGTCACATCGCCTTAGCTGGGTCCCATAGGCCTCATGGTACTTGTGCTATTCCTATGGGGTGTTACTTGTGCTTTTCCTACACCACAATGAGGAATCTCATCAATCATATTGGGCTACCTAGACTGGTTCCCACTGGGCCAAAAGGTATTTGTGTCTTTCCCTCAGGGTGGTACTTATTCTTTTCCAATACCCAGGACTAGGAATTACTGTAATTCACATGTCATTGCATAGAGTATGGCAAACAATGCATATTAACAATTACATAGAATATGAGAGATATAGTTATTACCTTAAGACCTTTCCTTGCCTAGCTAATGTCGGTTTTTAACTTCCGGTTTGGCTTGGCAAATATCAAATCCTAAAATTCTTAAATTGATAATAAATGAGTTATTACTCATTTATACCTTACTCTAACACTTATAAGTTGATTATCTTGACTCAAAAATGAGTAATTACTAAAATGCCCCTAGGGAATCCGATCTAATTGTATTTTTCTAAAAATTGTGACCCAGTCATTTCTTACACACAATTTTGCATGTAGAATCCAATTTAGAACTCAGTTTTGGCAAAATCACACTGCATTTCCATTTTTACCCTTGACAGCCACCAATTAGGGTTTTAGAGGCAAAATTGTTATTTCACACCCTAAAGCCTTCACACTCCATAATTCACATGTTTCCTACACAATTTTTCATTCTAAACATAATGGAATCATCAAATCCATCAAATTCCAGCTCTTACCCCTTAAACTCCAACTGGCTAAAAGTTTAGGGTTTTTAAGGAAATTAAAGTTTTTCAATTTCCAACCAACCAAACATCCTTTTTTCACTTCTAATCACTTATTTAACTACTTAAAACCATTAGCACATAATGAATCAAAGTTTGGGCAGCATTTCCCCTTAGGGTTTATACATCCCAACTCACAAAACCAAAACAAAACAAGACAACAACCAACCAAAACCACTACCAACAATCATTATACATCAAGATAGAACAAGTATTTCAAGCTCACATTGATTCTTCTTAGTTTCTCACTCTAGCCGTGCACAACTCCTCCTCTTTTCCCTTGATTTTCTTCTTGCTTTACATGTTTTCAAGATGGATATGAAGATTAGAGATAGCTTACAAGAGATTGAAGGCAAAAACAAGCAATTCCTACTATTACTTACCTTGTTTTGCTTCTTATATCTTCCACCTAGTACCTTGCTCTTTTTTTTTCTCTTGCCCTCTCTCTCTTTACTTGTTCAAGGCTAGAAAAAAATGAACCCCAAATGAGTTGAACTATGCTTATACAAATCACCTTCTGCCTCCTAATTTTTAATACTATTTTATTGTAAAATTTGGATATTTGTCATTTTCTTGTTCTTTCTTTTTCCATATGTCATTTTTGGCTTCCACATGTCCTATTAAGTAGCAAAATCTTATCCTTTCTTTCTCTTCCCTTACTTGGCCGACTTAACACATTATTTAAGGGAAACTATTGGATTTTTATTTTATTTAGCCTAATGATCATTTTACCATTATATTTTCTTGAATTTTTGAACCAATTGCCATTTTCCTTCTTCCCCTTTCTTTTGGCCAAAATTTTCAATGCACATTGGGCCAAAAATTGTGCTCTTTCATACTAAATTTTAGGCTTCAATGTTAGGCCTTTGTTAAGAAAAAAATTATGCTCTTTCCAATATTTTGGCTACTTCAAATGCACCAAAATTTACCATTTTATTCCATTGAATATAATTAAATGTACAAGGAAATTTTGGTGAATAAAATTTAGGATATTACATGATCCCCAGGTAGCAGAGGACTGGCTATCCCAGCTAGAGAAAATTTTTAGAATTTATGAATGCCCGGATAACATCAAACCTTAGTTGGCAATTTACAAATTAGAAGGCGATGTAGATAGGTGGTGGAAAAATACTGAAATGGTTCTTCAGGCGCAAAATATTTCTATCACCTGGGATTTATATCAAGAGCAATTCAACGAGAAATAGTTTCCATGCCCAGTCCAAATTATAAAGGAAACAAAGTTCCTTTCTATTCAACATGATAAGAAAGAAAGTCTTGACGAATATTTGGCTCCCTATATCCGATTGTCTCAATACTCTTCTTACCTGAGGTATCATGATGAAGAGGGGTGGAGTTCATATATGATGATAGGGGATTGAGGCTGGAACTGAAAGAGAAGCTAGTCTCCAAACTATTTAAAGAATTTAATAAAGCAGTAGAGGAATGCCAGATCACATAAAATAAATTTTTGAATGTACCAATAAAAATGCTAGCAATAAAGGAGCATCTGGCAGTAGGAGTTCTTCCCATAAATGTAAGAATCAAGGAGGTTTATCTAAAGGAAGTAACAAAAAGCCTTATTAGTCTGATAGCCACAGTAAACAGAGACTCCTTGGAAATATAACATATTGGCATTATGGCAAGCCATATTATCATGGAAGGCCATGTAGTGCTCCAACAAAGCTGAAAGTCTGCTATAAATGTCAGCAATCGGTATATGTTGTTAGAAATTGTCTATGACAACAAATGGTAAGGGAGCCTAGGCAAAGAACTCAGGGTAGTGTCTTTTCCATGACAAAGGAAGAAGCCAGAAATCTCCTGAGCAAATCCAAGGTATGGTTTTACTTAATGGTAATTCTATACAAGTATTATATGATTCGGGTCCCAATCATTCATTTATTATATATGACTATGTAAGACGGCTAGGCCTGAGTGTGCATCAGTTACCATATGATCTGGTAATCTCTACACATAGAGTGTCAGATCTGTCACAACTAATGTTTGTTTGAATTGAATAAATAATGCCGAAGGACATGAATCAATAGTATATCTAATTTGCTTACCACTGTATAAATTAGAAGTAATTCTCGGTATTGATTGGTTGATGACAAACAATGTTCTACTATACTATGGAAGCAAGAGTTATTTGTTCTTCTAATCTACAACCAAATGTCAGTACAAAAGTCAACCTTAATTTTCTTTCAACAGTTGTGGTTGAGAAATGTCTGCATAAAGGTTGTCAGGGGTACATAGAATTCTTATCTATGCAGTCATAAGCTTGAAGATCGCTTGAAAATATTCCTGTAGTAAATGAGTTTCCTGAGGCATTTTTAGAAGATATCAATGGATTACCTTCGGAAAAGGAAGTGGAGTTTGCAATTGAACTAAGCCTGAAGCGAGACCAATATCTAAAGCCCCAACAGGATGGCTCCAAATGAAATGGTAGAATTGAAAAATCAGAATTAGGAGCTATTAGAGAAAGAGTTCATATGACCAAGTGTCTTACCATGGTGAGCTTTAGTGCTCTTTGTAAAAAAGAAAGACAGAAGCTTATGCCTTTGTATTGATTACAGGGAGTTGAATAAGATGACCATTAAGAATAAATACCCACTTCTTAGGATTGATGATTTTCTCAATCAGTTATCTTGTTCTTGTATATTCTCAAAAACTGATTTGAGATTAGGGTATCATCAACTTAGTGTAAAAACATAAGATGTACCAAAGACTACTTTCAGAACTAGATATGGTTATTACAAATTTTTGGTAATGGCATTTGGGCTGACGAATGCACCTACAATGTTTATAGACTATATGAATCGAATTCTCTTTCCGTATTTGGACCAATTCGTAGTAGTCTTCATTGATGATATTATAGTATATTCACAAAGTAGAGTAGAGCATGAAGAGCATTTAAGAAAAGTGCAGTTCTGGCACATTAAAAGATGAACAACTCTATGCCAAGTTAAGAAAGTGTGAGTTTTGTCTTTCAGAAGTTAAATTTCTAGCCTATGTAGTCTCACAAGAAGGGGTCTCAGAAGATCTTAGTAAAGTGAAAGCAATACTAAACTGGAAGAGGATAAGGACTGTTGCTGAAATACACAATTTTCTAGGTCTTATCTGTTATTACAAAAGATTCATTCAGAATTTCTCCAGAATTGCTTTGCCTTTGACAAAGTTGACACGGAAAACTCAACCTTTTATGTAGGACAATAGTTTTGATAGAAGCTTCAACAAGCTGAAGGAGAGATTGATAATAGTACTAGTGTTAACAATCCCCAATCCGCATTTGAACTACATGGTTTACAGTGATGTGAGTAAGCATAGATTGAGATGTGTCATGATGCAGTAGGGTAGAATTGTAGCATATGCCTCTCATCGGCTGAAGCCTCACGAACTAAATTATCCCACTCAAAAATCTGGAGACACTATCTCTATGGGGCAACCGTAGAGTTGTACTACAACCATAAGAGCTTGAAATATTTGTATGATAAAAAAGAGTTAAACATGAGACAGCGCAGTTGGGTGGAGTTGATTCAAGATTATAGCTGGAAATTAAATATCATCCAGGAAAGGCTAATGTAGTTGTAGACGCATTAAGCTGCAAGACAGTACAGGTGACAACCTAAATGATTCAAGAGCATAAATTGATTGAGAATTTCAAAGATCTCAATTTGTCTATTCAAATTATGATTAGAGGCAGTAATATTAGTCAAGCATAAAATGATCTGGGAACATCAATTAGAAAGCTTAGATGGATGATAAAAGTGCACAATCCATTAGAAACATAATTGAAAGGGGAGAAACATAGGAATATGACATGTCACCTAGTGGACTAGTCAAATACAAGAAGCATATATAGGTAATACTGCAAACAGAATTGAGATAACAAATCCTGGATGAAGCACACAAGAGTAAGTATACTTTGCACACAGGAGCAAGTAAAATATATTAAGACTTAAGGTCCATGTATTGGTGGCCGGGAAAGAAAAAATATGTAACAGAATTTGTGGCTCGATGTCTCACTTGCCAGAAAGTAAAAGTTGAGCAATAACTATCCTCAGGGCTTCAGTAAAACCTTGAAATACCTTAGTGGAAATAGGAACGCATTACCATGGATTTCGTGACATGATTACCTAAAATTAGAAATCATAATCCAATATGGGTAATTGTCAATTGATTCACAAAGACAGCCTATTTCCCACCAATTAGTATCCACTATTCTCCTGATAAGCTGTCAAAGATCTATATCAAGGAGATTGTATGATTGCATGGTACACCAAAGAATATAATTTCTAATCGAGATCCTCAACTTACTTCTAACTTTTCAAGATCATTACATGAGGCTTTGGGTTCTAAACTCATATTCAATACAACCTATCATCCTCAGACAGATGGACAAACATAAAAAACAATATAGACGCAAGAAGATATACTGAGGGCGTATATATTGAAATTTAAAGGAAGCTGGGATTGATTCCTTATACTTGTAGAATTTGTATACAACAATAGCTATCATTCGAGCAATCAAATGGCTCTATAGGAACTATTGTATGGAAGGAAATATCAATCACGTATATGTTGGGCAGAGCTGTCTGAAAGGACGTTGTATGCACTTGATATAGTAGATCAGAAAACAGAGCAGATTAATGGTGTGTTTGGAAACTCTTCAAACCATGGTTTGCGTAAATCGAGACAAAACTCCTCTCACAAACTTACTTCATAAATCGTAAAAGTGATTCTCAAAAGCTAATCCAAACACACACACACTAAGTTGATAAAGCAGAGATTGTTGGCTGCTCAGAGTAGGCATAAAAGTATACCGATAAGAGGTGAAAACCTCTAGAGTTTTAAGTTTGAGATCACATCTTTCTGAAAGTCTCACCTCTCACTGGTATTGGTAGGGTATTAAAAGTAAAGAAATTAAACCCTAGATATATTGGTCCATTTGAAATACTATCAAGAATCAGGCCACTAGCGTACCAAATAGCTTTACCCCCAAATTTTAGCAAATTATATGATGTCTTACATGTCTCACATTAAATAAGTATCAACCCGACCAGAGTATGTGATTGAATATGAAGATGTAGATATGTGAGATGATTTGACATATGAGGTTGAACTTGATCGAATCACTGATTGGCAGGAGAAACAACTCAAGCATGGGAATATCCCGTTTGTGAAAGTAATTTGGAAGGGATTATCTCCTAGGAAAGCTACTTGAGAAATGGAAAAAGACATTCAAAGAAATTACCCAGAATTTATGAATATGTTCATGTAGCAAATTTTAGGGACAAAATTTTATTGACGGGGGGAGAGCTGTAATATCCCAAATTTTGGTCACTAAAATTCCTTGTATATTTGTTACATTAAAGGGAATAAATTGGTGAATTTTGTTGCATTTGAAATGGCCAAAATATTAAAAGTAGAGATTATGAAATTTGGCCTAGTTAAGAGTAAAGGCTTAATTTTTTCTTCATAAAGGCGTAATAGTATAGCCTAAAATTAAGAATGGAAGAACACAATTTCAGGCCTAATTTATTGAGTAAAATTTTGACCAAAAACAAGAGGAAAGAAGGAAGACAACATTCAATTTAAAAATTGAAGAAATGTAAGAGTAAAATAGTCATTTGGCTAATAAATTTAAAAGCCCTTATTTTCTCTTTTATTTAGGGCCAAAGTCGGCAAAAGAGTGAAGAAGGCAAGGAAAAAAAAATTTGGACACATAGCATGCTATGTGGAGGCTATGGAGCCAAATGGAAAAAGAAGAAATAAAGTAATGACATGTGTATAAAATTAGCATTAAAATAATATATTTTTAAGGAGGATGAAGAGGATAATTTAAGAGCTAATTAGGCTCATCCAAAGCCCATATTTTGGCTAAGAGAAAGAGAAGAGAGAGTGAGGGCAAGTGAAGAATATAGAGCAAACAAGAGAGAGAAGGAATCAAGAAGCAAAATTTGGTAAGTTGTAGTTGAAATCACTTGTTCTTGTCTTTAATCTCTTGGAGACCTTCTCTAATCTTCATATCCCTCTTAAAATCATGCAAATCAAGAAGAAAATTGAAGGAAATAAGAAGTAGGAGGGGACCGTTTTAGAGAGAGAAGCAAAAAGATTCAAGCTTGGAAGCTTGTCTTTACTTGTTGAATTAATGTTGTTATAGGTGATTTATAGTGGTTATTGGTTTGTATAGGATTGAATTTGTGATTTGGGATGCATGAACCCTAAGGGGAGGTGCTGCCCAAATTTTGATTAATCATGTTCAAGAGGTGTTTAAGTGATTAAACAAGTGATTATAAGTGAAAACAAGATGTTTAGTTGCATGAAAATTGAATGATTCCATTATGTTAAGAATGAAAAATTATGTAGGGTTATTTCTTACTTAGTGTTTGGACTGGAATTTGATGGATTTGATGATTCCATTATGTTAAGAATGAAAAATTATGTAGGGAACATGTGAAAAATGGAGTATGGAGGTTTTAGGGTGTGAAATGACAATTTTACTCATAAAACTCTAGCATTTATGGATGTTATAGTCATTTTGTGAAATGGAGTGTGATTTTGGTAAAACTAAGGTCAAAAATGGATTATACACTCAAAATTGTGTAAGAATAGCCTAGGTCATAATTTTTGGTAAAGTACAATTATACCAAGTATAGAGGGAATTAGATTGGATTACTAAGGCCATTTTGGTAATTATGCATTTTTAGGTAGAGATAACCAACTATATGAGTTTAGGAATAAGATATGAATGAGTAATAACTCATTTATTATAAATTTGAAATTTTAGGATTTTACATTTGCCCAAGCCGGAAACAAAGAGTTAGAGGACCGAAACTAGCTAGGCAATTGGAAAGGATTCCATGTAGTATAACTCTATCTTTCATACACTATGTGATTATTTATATGCTTTGTATTTCCATGTTCTATGATATGAAATGCATGTTGCAAATTCCTAGCTGTTGTGTGTGGGTAAAGCACAAGTACCATCCTGTGGGTAAAGCACAAGTATCATCAGGCCAATTGGGACCCAGCCTAGGTAGTTGATATAATTCCTCGTTGTGGTGTGGAAAAAGTACAAGTACCACCCTATGAGAAAAGTGCATGTACCATTAGGCCCAACGGGACCTAATTGGGGTAGTGAGACAAGCACAGAGAGGCTATTGTTTGTTCCGGAACATTACAGCAAATAGGGGTCAAATAGTCATTTGATCTTGATATTTGACCCTGAACAATGATCATAGTATGGCTACTAGGGACAAAATAGTCATTTTGATCCTGAACGTCAGGAAAACAGACAAGTTTACAACATTTTACTTTGTTACATTATATGGTGCATTGTGTGTTTATTTTATTACATTTTATATTATTGATTGTATGTTACTACTGAGATTCATATGAATCTCACCCTTTTCCATAAATTAAAAATTTATTCAGCTAAAGGAAAGCAGCTCTAAGGGCAAAGAGGTAGATACCAGCAACTGAGAGTTTCGGTCCTGATCAAGAATTATTATTGGTTATATGCTGATCTTTTATGTAATTTGGGATATGTAATTAAGATGTAAAAACCCTGAGGGGATTCCTGTAATGTAATCAAGTATGTTATATTAGTATGTTTATGCTATTTCTGTTTGCCCATTGAATTATGCGTTGTTACTCTAATAAATATCGAAATATTAAGGGGTTTGACACTACATATTAGGCTTAGTGCATTAACTTTAAAGATAACCAACCTAAGTGCTTTGAGTTACTAAAAATTGGGACAAGTAATAACTTGACTGTCTATGAATTATAAATTATAGGATTCGACATTTTCCTAGGACGCCTAAGAAATTGGGAACAATAACAGAGTTTGGAAAGGCTACTAGGTAGTACAACTTACCAAACTTGCATGTAATTGATATGTATGCTTGTATACTGATATATGTGATTTCTTTGTTGAATTGTTTGAAGCATATTTGAATGATTGGAGCTATGTTTCTATTTTTGCTATGGTCATGAGTATGTTAAAAGAAGCATTGATCATGCAGATATGTCATTATGTTAGCATGAATTCATGAATTCATGTATGGAAACCATGTCGTACATTAAGCCTTTATCTTGCATGCTATGTCATATTGTTTGCTATTGAGATTCTATTGAGATTTCCCCGAATCTCAACCCTCACTACCAACCATATAGGCACGTGAACATAGGAAAGGAATGCAGAACGGTGTGCTAGAAGAAGTTGCAATGAAGAATTAAAGAGTAGTACGCGCTAATCTGTTACCTAGAGTTCATGATTATGTTTGTGTAGAAAATTTCAGGGATGAAATTTTATTGATAGGGGGAGAACTGTAATATCTCAAATTCAATCACCAAAATTTCATATTTATTTATTTATATTTAATGGAATAAAATGGTTAGTTTTAGTACACTTGAAGTAGCCAAAATAGTAAAAATAATAATTATATCAAAATTTTTGGCCAAGAAAGACCTAAAGCCAAATTTTTTCTTGAAAAAGGGCTAACATTATATTTTTTAAGTGTGAAAGATCACAAATTTTTGGCCCAAAACTTCGCCAAGTTAAAAGGAAAATAAAAAAATGGCAATTATTTAAAAAATTCAAGAAAATGTAAGGGCAAAATTGTCAATTTTGCTAAACAAATTAAATCTAATAATTTCCCTTAAATAGTAAGGGAAAGTTATTCAAGAAGGTGAAGCAAGAGGATGTATAAGATTTTGCAACTTAAATGGACAAATGGAAGCAAAAGATGGCAAGTAGAGAAAAAGAAGCAAAAAGAAAAAGATCACATGCAAAAAATTCTAATAAAATACTAATTATTTAAGGAGGTGGAGAGAACTCTAAAAGACTTCATTAAACTCTCAAAAAGCCATTATTTTCGGCTAACTCAAGCAAATAGAGAGAGAGAGAGAGTTTTGGAGAAAAGAATGAACAAGATAAAAAGCAAAAAGGGTAAGTTGGTTGCAATTTTCACTTGCTCTTGTTTTCTATTTTATGGAAACACCTCCCTAATTCTCATGCTTTCTTGAATCATCCATATAGCAAGCTTAAAGTCAAAGAAAAAGAGAGGGAGATGGACAATTTTTAAGAGCTAGGAAGAGAAGATCAAAGGTAAGCTTAAGAACTTGTTGATTCTTGAAGGTTTAAGCTTATTCTTGATGTTGTTATTGGTTATTGACTTGTTTTGGTTGGATTTGGTGATTTGGAGTGTTCAAAACCTAAGGGGAGATGCTGCCTAAATTGACACTAATTATGTTAAATAGGTGTTTAAGAGGTTAAACTTGTGATTACAAGAGGAAATAAGGTGTTTTAAATTATTAATCATGAAAACATATTTTTCCAATTTAATTTGGGATTTTCGGAAAGCAGATTTTTATAGTGTTAGAGCTGGAATTTGATGGATTTGATGGAATTAGAATGAAAAATTGTGCAGGGAACATGTGAATTATGAAGTGTGAAGGCTTTAGAGTGTAAAATGACAATTTTTCCCCTAAAACCCTAATTGGTGGCTATCAAGGGTAAAATTGGAAATGTAGTGTGAATTTGTCAAAACTGAGGTAAAAATGGATTCTACACGTAAAATGGTGTAGGAATAACCTGGGTCGTAATTTTTGGAAAAGTACAAATATATTGGGTATAAATGGAATTAGACTAGGTTTCCTAGGGGCATTTTAGTAATTGTGTGATTTTGAGCTAAGCTAACCAACTTATAAATTTTAGAATAAGGTATGAATGAGTAATAACTCATTTTTGATCAATTTGTAAGTTTAAGGATTTGATATCTGTCGAACCGGACAAGAAAACCAAGGACCGATAATAATTAGAACAGGAAAGGTGTAAGGTAGTAACTCTATCTCTCATAATTAATCTATGTGATTGTTAATATGCATTGTTTGCTTTGTCCTGTGCAATGATATGTGTAAGGCGGTAAGTATTCTAGAGTTGGATGTGAGAAAAGCACAAGTACCACCCTAAGGGAAAGCACAAGTACCTCTTTGCCAGTATGTATCTAGATTAGGTCGGCTAATGTGATTGATGATAATTCTTCACTTTGGTGTGGGAAAAGCACAAGTACCACCCTATGGGAACAACACAAGTACCACGATGCCAATGGGACCCAGCTGAGGCATTGTGACACATATGGACAGGTTGTTGCTTATTCCAGAACATTTATGTGATCACAATGAGACAAGATGTGACAAGTAGGGATCGAGCATTCATTTTGATTCGGACAAAATCATCGCTTGGGTCCTAAATATTTTTTGACAAACATGTGCTCAACATAGTTATTTGCTGCATTGCATATTTACTTTTTCACATTTTATATGATTGATTCACTACTACAAAAAATAATTTTTAATGTCCTTTTCTTGGGGGGACGCCTATACGATCGATGCAGTAAATAATGGAAATAATGTTTGTTAAGAAGGGGACATCTAAAGGAAGACTTTAGGCATCCATAAAGCAATTAGAGACGCCTAAAGTCCCACTTTAGGCGTCCCTAATTGTGCGGCTTTATTAGCTGCTTCTCTGTGTTTGATCTCATTTTTACTTTAGAAGAAAAATGTCATTATTAGCTATATCCAGCCCATACGTAAATTATTAAGAAAAATAGAAGTCAACAATATGGAAAGCTAATATGATTTATAATAAATTAAATAAGAAATTCATGAAGCCAAGTCCTAGCTAGCTAGCCAATCAGAGTTCTTCTCCCACTTTTTATATGACTTGATATCATAATAAAATATAACTTAAACAAGTGAAAGTGGGGATGCATAATAGGAGTTTGTATGGCAATTTTAGATAGGAAGAATTTAATACAAAGTTAGCACCTATGGCCAATGATATAGACGAAGACACCCAACGGTGGTGAGAGGGAGGGCTATATTCCTCTTCAAATAAAGGACCATTGATGAAAGAGTTAGAGAGTAAAGAGATGGACGAGAGAGCTAAGTAGAGGTGAAATGGAGAGAAGGGAGAGTAGAGATGTGAAATAGAGAGAAGGGAGAGCAATGGAGAGAAGTGAGAGCAGAGATGTGAAATGGAGAGAAGGAGTAGAAGTGTCAAGGTGTGATTGACAGCTCTTTAGACGTCCCTATTATAAATAGCGACGCCTAAATATCTTTATGTGTCCCTATTTTTGAAATAGGGATGCCCAATGCATGTCAGTCAAAGGCCAAAGTTTATGCGTCCCTATTATTGGCCAAATAGGCGGCCTTATTCCAAATAGAAACACCTATTTGGCCTAACCTTTACACATGTCAGCATATCAGTCAATTTGACTGACATGTTGACATGCATTAGCCAAAACATAGGCATCCTTATTATTAATATGGACGCCTATTTTGCCAACAAATTGGTTTATGCGTTCCTACTGAATAAGGACGTATAAACTAGGCTACAAGTTAGCCTTTATGTCAAACTTTGATTGACATAAAGGATGACACACACATGGATAAATAGGCTTCCCTAGTTTAGATAGGGACGCCTATTTGGCTTTAAAATTCAAAATTAAAATTCAAAACTTGTCACATTTGGTTTATGTGTTCCTATTTTGAATAGGGACGCATAAACTATTACAAATACACGTTCATAATCACAATAGAGAAGCCTAAAGTTTCTTAAATTTCTATTCCCACTAAAATGTAGGTCTTTTTGCCGCTAATAGCCCTGCTTTAGGCATCCCAATTAATTTTTGGGATGCCTAAAGTTCCCTTTACGCGTCCCAAATTTTAATTAGGATGCTTAAAGTCGCCCCATATTTCAAAACTTCAGCTTATAATTACAAAAATGCCACTCTGTCTATTTTTACTTATCTTTTTTAAAAAGGGACATCTTTTAGGGTAGTAATATGCATTTTCTGTAGTAGTGATTGTCTGTTACTACTGAGATTCATTCAACCTTAAATTAAATTTATTTAGTAAGGAAAAGTGGCTCAAAAGGCAAAGAAGTTGACCTTGGAAATTGAAAGGACTAGCTTTTGAAGAAAATTTTGTGTTGGTTATCTTGTACCGCTTTATGAATTTTTTTTGAAGTTATGTATTATACTATGCACGAACCCTATAGGATTTATGTAACATAATCAAGAGTTTTAGATTAGTATGTTTATACTATTTTTGTATGGCCACTGAAGTATACGTTGGTACATTATTAAATGTTGAAATTCTACGAGATTTGACATTTTTCGTACAGAGCATGCGGTTTTGGCAATAACAGAATGGTATACTGATATGATCTTGATTATTTTGTAACAAGAATCATGAGTAGAGGACGAAGTTATAGGAATAGGTCCCCGCCATTGGTGAACTGGCCCTCGGAAGGACAACGAGCATGATTGCATCAGGGTAGGAAAGGCCCAAAGGTACTACACACCCTTGTGAGGCATGTATTGTCAAGACCAGTTTGTAGACCCTAACCTAGACCGAACCCGACGACTAATTCTTCCATCGACGATACAGATCAACCATTATTAGATAGGTCTGAGTCAGATCTATATAGTGTTGCTAGCTCCAGGGCATACCCTATATACATAAGGCGTGATTTACGACCGGATGAGTGGTTATAAGACTACATCAATAACCTGTATAAGCGGGCTCTTTATATCTGGGAAACTTCACTGGTACAGTATAGGCAGTTAATGTATGACATAGATACTCTGTATTGGGATCATGGATTCCTTGGCATAGAGTTCCTTGATGATTATTGGATTCAGACCATAGTATATTTCTTTTCGGATACAGTGTTATAGGTCTAGAATGCGAATGACATTCTAAAGCAGGGGCCAAAGGAAAGCTTTCCAGATATCAAAGCCCACGTGACAAACTTTGTACTGTAATATATTTATCTAGACTGGTATAGGACCTATACACATCTTTTGGTCAGTCGGAGATGGCTGATATGACTAGTTAGGACATGGATAGTTATGGGGTACCGATGTTTGAGGATGGGTAGAGCCAGTATCAGTACTGTAAAAGTTAAGTGTGCTTAGCTTAAGGAAATGGAGGAATGGGTGACCCCTGGGAAGTTTTTGGACAATGTTAAGTTATATAATAAAACGTGTTGTACAAAGTCTTGTATGCTAAGTAAAGTTAAAATCTCTCCCTAAACTACTACGAATGTCTGTTATGTTCAATGTTTGGACTACTTATGTCAAACCCCTTAACATTTTGATATTCACAAAGTAATAAGTAAACAGTTCTGTTGGCAAAAAAAAATTTTAGAAACATATTGACATTAAGTACTTGTTTACAATACTGAAAAATCCCCATAGGGTTTGAAAAATATTTACAAATGTACAAGTGTTCAAAAGAAGCTAAATTAGAGTGCTAAAAAAAACATAGTGGCAGCTTCAGTTTGCACCAAGACTCTATTCATCGGTAACCACTGCCTTGCCCTTCAAGCCGCTAGCCTCAGCTGTAATGTTTGTAATGTTGAAAAAGGGTAAGATTCAAGCGAATCTTAGTAGCAACATGAATCTTAGACATACAATATGTGAAAATAAATATGTAATGCACCATGTCATGTAAGATGATAAAATGTTGTGTGCACACTGTCCAAGACCAAACAACTATTTGTAACCCTAGCTTAACTCTGTGCCTCCGTGGGGTCCTAAACCATAACTAAACTAATATGCATGTCCTAGACACTATGCTCATATTACAGAAGATGGCATACACAAAAATACAAATATTCACATAATGTGTGAAAGAAAAATTACTGCCTGAGTCCTTTTTCAGTCTTACTGTTTGTTCAAAATCCTTGTTCCGGCTCGGGCTATTGTCAATTCCTAAAATTAAAGTGTACAAGTACATAGTTATTACTTGCATTACTATTGCTTTTAATCATATTCTAATCGTTATCTAATGCAATTACAACAGTTTCTACACAATACAATTATGTACAGTGCAGTTTTACAGTTTTCCAGAAAACTGGTAGATTTTTAGTCAATTTTGAAAAATCATAATTAATTCTAGGAAATTCCAAAGTCACTGGTTCCAAAGCCTATGTTAAGATCTTTAAGTTTATTTTTATGAAAAAATACCTAAGTCTACCAGGGTCCTCAAATGTTTCCCAGAAATTCTCCAAATTTTCCTTGATTACATTCTACAAACATGGCACAAATTTGAAAATCCATATCTTTTAATATACTAGCCCAAAAATAATGTTCAACCTATCAGATTAAGTCTCTACTATCTACTTTGTGACTGTTAAGTTTCATAATTTTTGGACTAGGCTTGACCAATGAAATTCATCTCACAACAATACTACCTCCAATGAAACAAATAAAACAACATTTCCCCTTAACTTCAATAATTTCCAGATTTGCATACCAAAATCCAAAAATCATGAACACCTGTGTTCCTACGCAATTTTCCCTTTTAAATCCAATGGAATCATCAAAATTTCAAAATTCTAATTCCTTCCCTAAGTTCTAGACTTGACCGAAAATCAGAACCTTAGAAGAGAAGTTGGGTTTTTTTTTATTTCTCTTGATTAACCACTTCCTTTTCACTTAAAATCACAAGATTAACTACTTAAAAACTTAATAAACATGATTCATGTAAATTTTAGCAACATTTTATCTTAGGGTTTCATCTCCCAAATTTTACAAAATCAATAACAATCACCACAACAACATCATACTACACAAGAGGATCAAAGTTTATGAGATTACCTCTTCATTGCTTAAATTTCTTTCTCTACATGACACTGTCCTCTCTCTCTTCCCTCCTGATTTTTCTTGCTAACCATGATTTCTAAGAAGAATAAGAGGTTAGAAAAGGTATTCTTGAAGTTAGAAGGCAAGAACACTTGATTTCAAGCTTCCTTACCTTTGATTTTGGCTTTTTGAAACCCTTGCTCTTCTTGTTTCTCCAAGCTCTTCTCTCTCTCTCTCTCTATTTTGTGTCTTGACCGAAAATGAAGGAGAAGAGAAGGAATATTAGCTTTATCCAATTATCTCTCTCCTTGCTTTTTAAAAATAACATTGGTTAATGCAATAATTTTCATGTGCTTTATTTAATTGGCCATTAATTTTTCCTCTCTTGAATTAATCATAGACAAGTAAATTTATTTCCCCTTTTGACCAAAAATTAGGAGAAGAGAGGAAAAAAATGGCTTCTTGAAATATCTCTAATTGCTTTTGTTTTAATTTTGTTTAGTGACAATTAACCATGTGCTTTTCTTTTTTGACATCACCTCTTTTATTTGACTTTAAAATAATTCCATATGGCATTCTTGTCTTTCAAGTATTTATTTTCCCTCATATTTTCCTAATTTGGCCAAAATTATTGAGAGGAGAGGGAAAAATAAATTGTTCTTGCTTTATTGGCAAATTACTATTTGGCCATTACTTTTTTATGATTTATTGCATTAAATCATATCTTTCTCTTTCCTTCCTTATTTTAGCCAAATTTTGTCACAAGTATTAAGCCAATATTTATGTCCTTTCATGGCTCCAATTTGGTTTACAATGTTAGGCTTTTAACTAGACAAGTGTTGCTCCTTTGTGTCCTAGTTTAGCCAAGTTGTATGTAACCATCGATTGGAGTGTTTATCATTTTATGCACATCACAATTCACCATTTTATTCCATTAAATATATTAATTATATAGAAGGAATATTTGTGACTAAAAATAGGATGTTACAACTTGTGCATTTAAATTTTGTGAAATGATGAGAATGCCCTTATGAATATATATTAAATTAATCTCTTCCTTATTTCAATATAGTGAACCATAAAGATGGTAAGACATGGTGGAAAGTGAGTAGGTCATGTTCAAGGAGCAAGACCTAACCTAATGGAACATATATTGGGCATGCTTACGGGATAGAGAACTCTGATTTATAACTTGAGGGATGAGTTGAGAGAAGTGAAATAAAAACAGGAAGCAGATAGGGAAAGAGTAAATAACCTAGAGGACCAGCAAATGAACCTATTCAGCCTGCGAATCCTGCTCCAGAACAACTTCCAAATAGACCAGTTGTTGAGGTTGAGAGCCTGTAGTCATGGGTGACAAGGACCACCAGCCTTTTGGGGAAGATTTGACCCTCAAACAGCAGAAGATTGGTTGTCATGTTTAGAGAAAATCTTCCAGATTCTAGAATGTCCAAATGAAGTAAAAGCACAACTGGAAATTTACAAATTGGAGGGCAATACTGATAGATGGTGGGAAAACACCAAAATGATTATTGATACGTCCCGGGTCTGGGAGGGGGTGTGGATCGAGTTTAGGGTCTGGTGGCACCCACAGTTGTTGGAGACAGGGGCCCGTGTCTGTATTGGGTTAAAGGAATAGGGGTGTACCTCTGCTACCAGCTTAAGCTTTTAGCACGGTGGTTAGCGCTTCACAGTTAAGCGTGCTCAGTCGAGGGTAGTCTCAGGATGGGTGACCCCCTGGGAAGTCCTTGTGTTGTAGCGCTTCGTTCCTAAGGTTTGGTATTAGAGCCAGCACGGGTTCGACTCTTGCTTCCATGGAAAGGTTCGAGGACGAACCTCCTTTAAGAGGGAGGGAATGATACGTCCCGGGTCTGGAAGGGGGTGTGGATCGAGTTTGGGGTTTGGTGACACCCAAAGTCATTGTGGCGCTTCGTTCCTTGAGGTTTGAAAGAGGACTTCCCAGGGGGTCACCCATCCTGAGACTACCCTCGGCTGAGCACGCTTAACTGTGAAGCGCTAACCATCGTGCTAAAAGTTTAAGCTGGTAGCAGAGGTGCACCCCTATTCCTTTAACCCAGTACAGACACGGGCCCCTGTCTCCAACAACTGTGGGTGCCACCAGACCCCGAACTCGATCCACACCCCATCCCAGACCCGGGACGTATCATTCCCTCCCTCTTTAAGGAGGTTCGTCCTCGAACCTTTCGATGGAAGCAGGATTCGAACCCGTGCTGGCTCTGATACCAAACCTCAAGGAACGAAGCGCCACAACACGAGGACTTCCTAGGGGGTCACCCATCCTGAGACTACCCTCGGCTGAGCATGCTTAACTGTGAAGCGTTAACCATCGTGCTAAAAGCTTAAGCTGGTAGCAAAGGCGCACCCCTATTCCTTTAACCCAGTACAGACCCGGGCCCCTGTCTCCAACGACTGTGGGTGTCACCAAACCCTGAACTCGATCCACACCCCCTCCCAGACCCGGGACGTATCAATTATATAGGCACGAAACATTCCTCTTACTTGGGAATACTTTCAAGAACAATTAAATGAAAAATATTTTCCCCGATCAGTTCGGATTGCTAAGGAAATTGAGTACCTGACTATTCAGCAAGAGGAGAAAGAAAGTTTTGATCAATATACTTGAGATTTCGAGATGACGATGGGTGGAATTCAAATATGATGATTCAAGGCTTGAGACTCGAGCCGAAAGATAAATTAGTTTCTAAACAATTCACTGAGTTTATCAAGGCAGTGGAGGAGTTTCGAATTACTGAAAGTAACTTGTTGAGCTTGTATACTGGTAGGAATTCTAATAGTAAAGGGGCATCGAGTAGCGAGAACACTTCCCAGAAGCATAAAAACCTGGGAAGACCATTTTAAGGAAATGATAAGAAGCGTATTAGCCCAGTGACCATAATAACCAGAAACCCACCGGAAATAGAACTTGTTAGTGTTATGGTAAGCCCCATCATTAAGGAAGGCCATGTAATGCTCCACCCAAACCACCATCCTGTTTTACTTGTTATCAACTAGGGCATATTGCTATTAATTGTGCATAGCAGTAGCAAAGAGTAGAAGAGTAGAGGCAGAGAGCTCAGGGTAGAGTCTTTGCCAAGACACAAGAAGAAGTTAGAAAATCTCTGAGTTCATTCAAGATATGATTATACTTAATGGTAACTTTGTACAAGCATTGTATGACTCAGGTGCCAGTCATTCATTCATTGCATATGACTGTGTGAAATGGCTAGACTTGAGAGTGTATCGATTAACATATGATCTAGTAGGGTCAATACCCCGAGTGCCTTATCTATTACTACTGAAGTATGTTTAAATTGTGTTATAGACACTAAAGGATATGAATCAATGGTGGATTTGATTTATCTACTATTGCATAAATTAGAAAGTAATACTAGGTATTGATTGGTTATCGACCAATAATGTTTTGTTGGACTATGGAAATAAATGGGTAATTTACCCTAATCTTCAACAACATACTGATCCAGATGTCAACTTTAATTTTCTTTCAGCTGCTGAGGCTGAAAGATACCTGCATAAGGGTTGCCAGGGATATATGGTGATCTTTTCTATTCAGTCATAAACTGGTGTGGCACTCTAGAATATACCTATGGTGAATGAGTTCCCTGAGGTGTTTCCTAAAGACATTAGTAGATTACCTTTAGAAAGGGAAGTATAGTTCGCAATTGAAACTAAGCCTGGAATATGACTAATAAATATCCAAAGCCCCATATAGAATGGCTCCAAATGAGATGGAAGAGCTGAAAAAGTATATCGAGGAATTATTAGAGAAAGGATTCATTGGACCTAGTGTCTCGCCGTGGAGAGCTCTAGTGCTTTTTGTTAAAAAGAAATATGGGAGCTTGTGTCTTTGTATTGACTATAGAGAGGTAAATAAAGTAACCGTAAAGAATAAATATTCACTTCCCAGATTTGATAACTTGATCGATCAGTTGTCAGATTCATGTATATTCTCAAAGATTGATTTAAGGTTAGGGTATCATCAACTTTGAGTAAAAGTAGAAGATGTACCAAAGACCGCATTCAGAACTAGATATAGGCATTATGAATTTCTAGTGATGCCACTTGGGCTGACAAATGGATCTGCAGTGTTCATAGACCACATGAATCAAATTTTTAGTCCTTATCTGGACTAATTCGTGGTAGTCTTCATTGATGACATTCTTGTGTATTCACAAGGTAAAGCAGAGCACGAAGAGCATTTGAGAATAGTATTAGGTGCACTAAGAGACAAATAACTCTATGCCAAGCTAAGCAAATGTGAGTTTTGACTTTTGGAAGTTAAATTCCTGTCCCATATAGTCTCACAAGAAGGGGTCTCATTATATCCCAACAAAGTAGAATTATTACTGAGTTGGAAAAGCCCAGAGAATGTTGCTGAAATATGCAGTTTTATAGGTCTTGCCAGTTATTACAGACGATTTATACAAAGTTTCTCCATAATAGCTTTACCATTGACAAAGTTGACATGAAAGACTCAACATTTTATATGGGACAAAAGTTTTGAGAGGAGCTTCACAGAGCTGAAGGAGAGATTGACAACAGCACTAGTGCTGATAATTCATGATCCACAGTTGACCTATGTAGTCTAAAATGATGCGAGCAACCATGAATTGGGATATGTCTTAATGTAGTATGGCAGAGTTGTAGCACATGCCTCCCATCAGCTGAAGCCTCATGAACTGAATTATCTCATTCATGATCTTGAGTTAGTAGCAGTTGTATTCACGTTGAAAATCTGGAGACATTATCTCTATGGGGAACCGTAAAGCTATACTGCGTCTACAAGAGTTTGGAATACTTGTATGATCAAAAAGAGTTAAACATCTGGTAGCATAGATGGATGGAGTTGCTCAAAGATTACAACCTGAAGATTAAATACCATCTAGGGAAGGTTAATGTAGTTGCAGATGCATTAAGCCAAAAGACAGTACAGGTGGAAACCCTAATGATACAAGAGCAAAAATTGATCGAGGATTTTAAAGATCTTAACTTGTCTAATCATATTTTGATTGGTGGCAGCAGTGTCAGTCAAGTGGAGAATGATTTGCGAACAGTAATTGAGGAAGTTTAGTTGCAAGATGAGCAAGCACAATATATGAGAAGTATGATTAAAAAAAAGGAGAAACTCAGGAATATGACATGTCACCAAGTGGATTAGTCAGGTACATGGAATGAATATATGTTCCACCATAGGCTGAATTGAGACGACAAATCCTAGAAGAGGCACAGAAAGGTAAATATACTTTATATCCAGGAGAAATTAAAATGTATCATGACTTGAAGTCTATATACTGGTGGCCATGGATGAAAAGAGACGTGACATAAATTGTGGCTTGTTACTTCACCTACCAGAAGGTGAAAATTGAACATCAGTGATCATCAAGGCTACTACGAAACCCAGAGATTCCTGAGTGGAAGTGGGAAAGTATTACAATGGATTTCGTGAAAGGATTACCCAAGGTTAGAAATCATGATGTTATTTGGGTAATTGTTGATCGATTCACTAAGACATCCCATTTCCCACCAATTAGTATTGATTACTCTCCTGATAAGCTGGCAGAGCTTTATATCAGAGAGATCGTGAGGTTACATGGAACACTAAATGCCAAGCCCTACAGAATTTAGACATTTAATACAATATCAACACACAGTTCAGTGGGTATACATAAATGACATGAACATACTGATATAAAATTATTGATTATATTACAGGAATCCTCACAGGGTTTTATACATAACATAATACATAACCCAAAATATACATAACAAAATTTCCAAAGTTACTGCAAGTGAGTTATTACTTATCCATACCTCATTCTTAAATTTACAAGTTGGTTATCTTAGCTAGAAATCACATAATTACCAAAATGCCCCTAGGGAATCCAATCTAATTCCCTTTATACCCGGTATATTTGTACTTTTTCAGAAATTATGACTAAGCCTAATCCAACACAATTTTACGTGTATAATCCATTTTTGACCTCATTTTGGATAAAATCACACTGCAATGACCATATTACCCTTGACAACCATCAATTTAGGATTTTAGGGGCGAAATTGTCATTTCACACCCTAAGACCTTCACAGTTTCAAACTCTACATGTTCCCATGACAATTTTTCATTCTAAAAACAAATGGAACCATCAAAATCACACAATTCCAGCTCTTGCCCTTAATTCCATATCTGGCCAAAATATATCCAAAAATTAGGAAAAATTGGATTTTCATGATTTCAATCAATAAAACACCTTCCTTTCACTGGTAATTACTTGTTTAATCATCCAATCACCTAATAAACATGATCAATATAAATTTGGGAAATATCTCCCCTTAGAGTTTGAACATCCCAAGTTACAAAATTCAACCAAAACGAACCAATAACCAACCAAACAACAATCACAACTTTGATTTCAACAAGAACTTCAAGATTTTCTTTACTTACCTTGATTCCTCTTCTTCCTTCCTTCAAATTTGTCCCTCTCCTCCTTCTTCATCTTAAGTTTTTCTTGATTGATGGCTAATCCAAGATGACATAGAGATTGAGAAGTTGTTTCCATGAATTATTAACCAGAATAAGTACAAATTTCTATCTACTTTCCTTGATCTTGCTCATTAGTTCTTGCTTTCTCTTCTTGCTCTTTGCTTCTCTCCAAGTCTCTTCCTCTCTCTTTTCTCTTGGTTTGGCCAAATATTATGGCCTTTTAGAGAGTGCTCTAGAGCTCTCTTTAATCATCATATTTTATTATGAATTTTAGCATGTGATTTTTTATTTTAATATTTTCCTTTCACATGCTTCCTCTCTTGATTTTTCTAGAGTTTTCTTCCATTTTCTTGCCTCCTCCTTCCAACCAAATTTTCCTTAATTATTAGGGAAAATTTTTTATTTTATTTTATTTAGCCAAAATAACCATTTTGCCCTTACATTTTCTTGAATTTTTAAAATAATTTCTATTTTCTTCTTTCCCTTCTTTCTTGGAAAAATTTTGGCAATGTTCTAGGCCTTAAAATTATGCTCTTCCATACTTAATTTTAGGCCTCAATCATGGAAAAAATTAGACTTTAGTTTTCTTAGCCAAAAATTTCATATAATTTATATGTCCCACTATTTTGGCTACTTCAAGTACACAAAAATTCACCTGTCTATTCCATTAAATATAAAGAAATTTACATAGAACTTTGGTGACTTAATTTGGGATATTACACCAAAGAATATAATTTCTGATAGAGACCCTCGGTTTACCTCCAAGTTTTGAAAGTCATTGTATGAGGCTTTGGGTACCAAACTCAAATTTAGCACCGCATATCATCCTCAGACAGAGAGAACAATACAGAAGTTAGACGATATGTTGAGAGCATGTGTATTAGATTTCAAAGCAAGTTGGGACCAATTCCTTCTACTTGCAAAGTTTGCATATTAAAACAGCTATCATTCGAGCATTCAAATGAAGCACTATATAGAAGGAAATGCTAATTGACAATATACTAGGCAGATCTGTCTGAGAGGAAGATATATGGGCCGGATATAGTCGATCATATAATAGAGTAAGTTAAGCTGATTAAGCAAAGATTGCTAGTTGATCAAAGCAGAAAGAAGAGTTATGCTGATAAAATGAGAAAACCCTTGGAGTTTACAGTTAGAGATAATGTGTTTTTGAAGTTTTCCCCAGTTACTGGGATTGGTATATCATTAAAAAAGAAGAAATTTAGCCCTAGGTACGTCGGTCCATTTGAAATCTTATCAAGAATTAGGTCAGTAGCGTATCAAATAGCTTTACCCCCAAACATGAGCTGATTCCATAATGTCTTTCATGTCTACTAATTGAAGAAGTATCAACCTAATCCTGAACACATAATTGAGATAAATATATAGATATACGAGAAGATCTCAAGTTTAAGGTTGAACCTGACCGGATCATTGATCGACAAGAAAAACAACTCAGGCACAAGAGTATTCCATTAGTAAAAGTGGTTTGGAAAGGATTATCCCCTAGAGAAGTTACTTAGGAGATGGAAGAAGACATGCGGAAGCATTACCAAGAGTTCATGAGTATGTTTGTGTAGCAAATTTCGGGGATGAAATTTTATTGATAGGGGGAGAGCTATAATATCCCAAATTCAATCACCAAAATTTCATGTATATTTATTTATATTTAAGGGAATAAAATGGTGAATTTTGGTGCACTTGAAGTAGCCAAAATAGTGAAAATAGTAATTATATGAATTTTTTGTCCAAGAAAGACCAAAAGGCCAATTTTTTCCTTGACAAAGACCTAACATTATAGCCTAAAATTAAGCATGAAAGAGCATAATTTTTGGGACCAAAACAATGAAAAAATTCAGCCAAGTTAAAAGGAAAAGAAGAAAATGGCAATTGTTTCACAAATTCAAGGAAATGTAAGGGCAAAATGGTCATTTTGGCTAAATAAATAAAATCTAATAATTTCCCTTAAATATTAATGGAAAAGTTGGTTAAGAAGGTGAAGCAAGAGGATGCATAAGATTTTGCCGCTGAAATGGACAAATAGAAGAAAAAGATGGCATGTAAAGAAAAAGAAGCAAAAAAGAATCATATGAAAAAATTCTAATAAAATATTAATTATTTAAGGAGGTGGAGATAACTCTAGAAGACTACATTAAACTCTCCCAAAGGCCATTATTTTCAGCCGCCTTAAGTAAATAGAGAGAGAGAGAGAGAGAGTTTTGGAGAAGAGCAAGAACAAGAGTAGAAGCATAAGGGTTCAAAAAGCAAAATGGGTAATTATGGTTGCAATTTTCACTTGTTCTTATCTTCTAATTCATAGAAACACCTCCCTAACTATCATGCTTTCTTGAATCATCCATATAGAAAGCTTAAACTCAAGGAAAAAGATAGGAAGAGGGATGATTTTTAGGAGCTAGGGAGAGAAGATCAAAGGTAAGCTTAAGAACTTGTTGATTTTTGAAGATTTAAGCTTGTTCTGATGTTGTTGTTGGTTATTGGCTTATTTTGGTTGGATTTTATGATTTGGCATATTCAAACCCTAAGGGGGGGATGCTGCCCAAATTGACACTAATCATGTTCAATATGTGTTTAAGAGGTTAAGCATGTGATTACAAGAGGAAAGAATGTGTTTTAAATGATTAATCATGAAAACATATTTTTCCAATTTAATTTGGGATTTTTGGCCAGTAGCTGTTCATGGTGTTAGAGCTAGAAGTTGATGTATTTGATGATTTCATTGTATTTAGAATGAAAAATTGTGTAGGAAATATGTAAATTATGGAGTGTGAAGGCTTTAGGGTGCGAAATGACAATTTTGCCCCTAAAACCCTAATTGGTGGTTGTTAAGGGTAAAATTGGGAATGTAGTGTGAATTTGTCAAAACAGAGGTAAAATGGGATTCTACATGAAAAATGGTGTAGGAATAGCCCGGGTCATAAGTTTTGGAGAAGTACAAATATGTCGGGTATAAAGGGAATTAAACCAGGTTTCTTAGGGTCTTTTTGGTAAGTACGCGATTTTAAGCTAAGATAACTAACTTATAAATTTTAAAATAAGGTATTAATGAGTAATAACTCATTTGTGACCAATTGTAAATTTTTGGATTTGATATCTACCGAGCCAGACTAGAAACCAAGGACTGATAATAGTTAGAACATGAAAGGTGTAAGATAGTAACTATATCTCTCATATTCTATGTGATTGTTAATATGCATTGTTTGCCATGTTCTGTACAATGATATGTGTAAGGCGATAAGTATCCTAGAGCTGGATGTAGGAAAGGCACAAGTACCACCCTGAGGGAAAGCACAAGTACCTCTTGGCTAGTGTGTATCTAGCCTAGGTCGCCCAATGTGATTGATGACAATTCCTTGATGTGATTGATGAAAAGCACAAGTACAACCCCTTAGGAATAGCATAAGTATCATGAGGTCAATGGGACCCAACTGAGGTTATGTGACAAGTACGGAAAGGTTGTTGCATGTTCTGGAACATTTATGTGATCACAATGAGACAAGATGTGACAAGTAGGGATTGGGCAATCATTTTGATCTGGACAAAATCATTGCTTGGATCCTGAACATTGTTTGATAGACATATACTTAGTATAGTTATTTACTATATCATATATGATGCGTTGCATGTTTACTTTTTAGTATTTTATATGATTGATTGTCTGTTACTACTAGATTCGTTCAAATATCATCCCTTTCCTTAAATTAAGTTTATTGAGCAAGGAAAAGCGGCTCAAAAGGAAAAGAAGTAGACCCTGGAAATTGAAAGGATTAGCTTTTGAAGAAAATTTTATATTGGTTATCATATACCCCTTTATGAATTTTTCTAGGTTATTTATTGTACTATCTACGAACCCTATGGGGATTCCTGTAATATAATCAAGAGTTTTATATCTGTATGTTTATGTTATTTCTGCAGACCCACTGAATTGTGCGTTGGTACTTTATTAAATGTCCAAATTCTATAGGGTTTGGCATAAGAACCTTCCACATATAAGAATGAGCAGAAAAATGAGCAAAGGATCATTTTGATTAAGATGATAAGGGGAATTAAGGAAAGATGATTCACAAAGAGTAGATAACCACGGTGAACAATCTTTGAAAAGTTTTAAGTTATTCGAAAAACCCCCTTCAAGTGTAGGTTCAAATCATGTACTGGAGTTGGGATTTGAAATTGTTTACCAAGAAATATCATTAAGTTGTTCAGATTCACTGCGTAAGATTTATCAGAATGATAATGTAATTAAGGTGTTATACACGGGGGATGGCCATAGGCCTAATGAAAGAAAGATGAGTTTTTATTATCATTACATACGTGTTTAAGAAAAATGAGCTTAGGTGGAGACTTATTATAGCTCCTACCCAAAAGTAAAACAAAAATTATCATGCATGTGTATGCCTTAAGAAGGCGCCATGTGTATGTATGTTTACATATGTATAGGTATATTTTTATCCTATGAATTACACACACCAAGCCCTAAGTTTCTCCCCTCTATCTAATTTAAGAGTCCTTTAAATTCTTGGGAGAATAATATGTCTTCAATTCCTAAAATTAAGTCCAACACCATTTGCTAAATTTCAATATGTTACATAAGTGCTTGTATATCGATTAACAAGTAGAATATAGAGATTTACAACTAAAACAAAGCGATATACAACTAAATTTTTCAGTAGCCGGCGTCACCACTCTAGTTGCCAGTACTCTGGTCAAATGGCCAATGGTGACCGAACTTTAGGTGGTTGGCCATTAAAACTTCAACGAATGTGGACCCTTTTTAAACAATAAATAAATAAAATAAAGTAAGGGCACAATTGTTTTTTTACCTATAAATTTTGATTTCATTTTGGTCCTTGGGGTGCAATAAGGTTTCAGAAAGTTTGGCATTACTTTAAAAAGTACTTTTAACCTCACTAATTAATGCTTGTTTTTAAAAAGCCGGAGTTAAAAAGGAGGTGGTGGTACTTTTTGAAATTTTGGCTTGTCTTTTAACGGCTGTTTTAAAACAAATAGTCGTTGAAAGAAACCTTTTCAATGACTGTTTTTAAAAATAGTTGAGGAAGGTACTTTCAATGGCTGTTTATAAAAAAAATCATTGAAAAGGTTTTATAAACACCCAGATCTATTTCAATCTCAATTGCCTCTCCTCTCCCAGTTGCACCTCCACCTCCTTCTCCCTCTTTAATCTACCTCCTTTTGCCTCACACATCTTGTTTACATGGCAATAACACCTTTAATAGTATGAAACACCTTACTATTAGTTGAATTTTTTTGACATCCTACTTATAATCTTTATTTTATATGTTGTTAGGATCAAGAAGAAGGAACAAAATTTCCCTTATTGGCACAATTTAAAAATATCCATAAAAGAATTAACAAGGTTGACTTGCAAATACCTTATGGGATTGTGGGTAAAAGAATGTCATATCCTTTTGCAATTGATAGCCAAGATATTAGAGAGTTTATATCTTTGGAGGAGATAGACATATGATAGGTTGCACTTACAATAATGTAAGTTTGTTTTTTATTTTTAACTTTAATTAATGCCCAGATTTTTAAGTTTTTATATTCACTAAGACATTTCTCATTTTAATTATGTGATAGTTGCTTCCATAAAATATGCATCGAAATAGAGAGTAATTTCAAACCCCTTAATATATCAACATTTATTAGAGTACTAACGCGTAGTTCAATGGGCAAACATAAATAGCATAAACATATTGATATAAAGTACTTGATTATATTACAGGAATCCTCACAGGGTTTATACGTAATATTTACAAATCCCAAAAGATGAAATAAAACTACAGATAACCAACATCAATACTTGGGTAGGACCGGAAATTCTCAGTTGCTGGTACCTACCTCTTTGCCCTTGGAGTCGCTTTCTCTAACTGAATAAATTTTAAATTTGTTGAAAGGGGTAAGATTTATATGAATCTTAGTAGTAACACATAATCAATCATATAAAATGTGATAAATAAACATACAATGCACCATATAATGTAACAGAACAAATACTGCAAACATGTCTGTCTGCTTGGCATTCAGGATTAAATGACTATTTATCCCTATTGGCCTTACTGTGTACACTGTTCAGGATCAAATGACTATTTGACCCTCAATTGTTGTAATGTTCTAGAGCAAATAACTTTCTATTCGTACTTGTCTCACTACTTGAGCTTATTCCCACTTAGCCTATTGGTACTTGTGTTTTTCTCATTGAGTGGTACTTGTCCTTCTCCCACACCACAGCTAGGGTTTGTAACAAATAATTCATATCATAGAACATGGCAATACAAAGCATATAAATAATCACATAGTGTATGAAAGATAGAGTTACTACATGAAATCATTTCCAATGTCTAGCTATTCGATCCATTAATTCTTTATCCAGCTCGGACAAATGTCAAATCCTAAAATTCCAAATTTATAATAAATGAGTTATTACTTATTTATGTATTATTTCTCAATTCATATAGTCCATTATTTCTACCAAAAATGCATAATTACCAAAATGTCCTTTAGAATCGGTTCTAATTCCCTTATACCCGGTATAACTGTACTTTATCAAAAATTATGACCCAAGCTATTCCTACACAATTTGATATGTAGAATCCATTTTGGACCTTAGTTTTTCCAAAATCACACTCTATTTCCTAAAATACCCTTAGCAGCCACATATGTTAGGGTTTTAAGGGGTAAAATTGTTATTTCACACCTTAAAGCCTCCATACTTCATTTTTCACATGTTCCCTACACAATATTTCGTCTAAACACAATGTGAACATCAAATCCATCAAATTCCATCCCAAACACAGAACTTTCCCCCTGGCCGAATGTAATATCCTAAATTTACTCAGCAAAATTCCTTGTACATTTAATTATATTTAATGGAATAAAATGGTGAATTTTTGTGCACTTGAAGTAACCAAAATAATGAAAATAGTGATTATATGAAATTTTTAACTAAAAAAGACATAAGGACCAATTTTTGTCTTCATAAAAGCCTAAAATTTAGTATGGAAGAACACAATTTTTGGGTCAATATGCATTGAAAAATTCAGCGAAAAGAAAGGGGAAGAAGAAAAATGGCAATTGGTTCAAAAAATTCAAGAAAATGTAAGGGAAAATAGTCATTTGGCTTAATAAAATAAAAACCCGACAATTGCCCTTAATTAATGAAGAAAGTTAGCCAAGGAAGGGAGAGGGCAAGAAAAAAATAAGATATTTCCACATAATTAGACATGTGGAAGGTTTAAATACATTTGGAAAAAGAAAGAACAAGAAATTGCCAAGTGTTATAATTTGCAATAAAAAATATTAAAATTAATGAGGTGGAAGAGGGATTTTTATTGGACATATTTCAGAACCTTTAGCCTCATTTTCGACCAAGCATCTAGAAAAGAAGAGTGAGAGAGAGCAAAGGAAAATAAAGAACAAGGACAGAGTAAGAGGATTCAAGAAGGCAAACAAGATAAGTAAGTAGTGAAATTCAAGTGTTTTTGCCACTAATCACTTGTAAACCTTCCCTAATTCATATATCCTTCTTGAAATCATGTAAAGAAGAAGAAAATTAAGGGAAAGATAGAGGGAAAATCTGTGGCTTAGAGAGAGAAAGAAGGAGAAAGCATGGTAAGCTTGAGAACTTGTAATTTATTGATGATTTGTGCTTGTTCTTGGTGTAATACCTTATATCCAATAGACTCATATGAGTGCAAAAAGAGTAGTGAAATAAGTTGTGAAATCAGGATTCGGTCCCGGATTAAACAAACTTTCAAAAATGTTTGTAAATCCTAAACTTATCTCAGGAATTGAACCTAGGATTAAGAGGGTTTTAAGTAGAATAAAAAAACCTTTTGAACATTTTTCATAAAGTTCACTAACTCCCTAAGTCTCATCTGTACTCAATTCCTTTTTACCAAAGTGTGTGAGCGTGTCTCTGCTAAATTCTCACATTACATTCGTTAGTTAATGTTTCTTTATTTTTTGAAAGCATTATCAAGCTAAGTTATCCCTTTATTATGTTACCATCAATTTACTAGACTACCAGTACTACTAGTTCTACCATTGTACTATTGTCAAGTTTATAGAGTTATATACATCATATACATAACCCAAAATATCCAAAATAGAAAACCAACAAGGAAAATAAAAATCTTGCAGCTTCATCCTCTACCTGTCCATGTTTACCTTCTTACCCTTTAAACTGCTAGCATGTATTGTAGATTTGTTTATAGGAAAATAGTGAGATTTAAAAGAATCCAAGCAGTAACAGGTAGTCAATCATATAGATATAAAATCATAGAGTATGCCAAAAAGTCATCATATAAATATAATTATCACAACAGCATTCAGTACACAACATGTAGTTCAACATATCACCATAGCGCTAGGTATAACAAATCACATGGCCCTGAGTGTTTACCCACACAAAAGGCCCCGGGCATCTACTCCTGCATCATATAAATTTTTAATGGCCTGGGCAATCACTCGTGTAATAGGCCCCAGGGGTCTACCCTGTATAATCAAAATACGTCAAAAAAATTTATGATGAAACCACAAACATGCAGTGTATCTTATAATATATGAAAGATAAAGTTACTACCTAGTTGCTTTTCCTAAGAAATATCCAACTATTTCCCTGAGCTCAGGCAAGTCTTAGATCCCAGACAGCTGTCAGGTCCTATAATTAGAATTATGGATAACAAATTATTATTTAGTCCAATTCTCTTACAATCCAAGCACTCGTGTTGGTTGTTATTAAGGTTAGTATACTAAGTCAAAAGTATGTTCAATGTAGTCTAACTATCCCAAGTTGGTTAATTTCACTCTTAGAGTTCAACATAATTACATAGTGCCATTACATTTTCTTTTTACGCACATTTATTCAAATTTGCCAAAATTTTTAGCAATCTTTAAAAATTCATAACTCTATGTACAGATGTCCAATTTCAACCATCCCAAAGGCTATTTAACCCCTAATTAGTCTATTTATCAGGGAAAAATATAGCCATTAGTAATCTATGTAATACCCTAAATTTAATCACGAAAATTCCATGTATATTTATTTATACTTAATGGAATAAAATGGTGAATTTTGATGTACTTGAAGTCTTGAAGTAGCTAAAATAGTGCAAACAATAATTATATGAAAATTTTGACCAATAAAGACCTAAAGCCCAATTTTTATTTTGGTAAAAGGCTAACATTGTGGCCTAAAATTAAGTATGAAAGAGCACAATTTTTGGGCTCAAAGGAATGTCAAAATTCGGCCAAGTTGAAGGAGGAAGAAGATATTGGCAATTGTTACAAAAATTCAAGAAAATGTAATGGCAAAGTAGTCATTTTAGATAAATAAAATAAATTCAGTAATTTTCCTTAATAATTAAGGGAAAAGTTGGTTAAGAAGGGCAAGGAAAGAAGAAGCAAGAATTTTCTACACAATTTGACAAATGGAAGCAAAAGAAGATGGCATGTGAAAAAAAAATAATAAAGAAAGATCACATGCAAAAATTGTAATAAAAAAATAATTAATTCAAGAAGGTTGAGAGAGCTCTATAACACTTCATTAAACACTTTAAGAGGCCAAAATTTTGGCCAAAACCAGAACCAAAAGAGAGAGGAAGAGCAAGAGAAAAGCAATAACAAGAGAGAAGACATAAGATTTAAGAAGCAAAAAGGGTAAGTTTGACTGTAATTTTCACTTGTTCTTGTCTTCTAATTCATGGAAACACCTCCCTAACTCTCGTCCCATATTGAATCACTCACATAGCAAGCATAAAGTCAAGGAAAAGAAGAGGAAAGGGTGGCGGTTTTTGAAGCTAGAGAAAGAAGAGCAAAGATAAGCTTACGAACTTGTGAATTCTTGAAGATTTAAGTTTGTTCTTGATGTTATTGTTGGTTGTTGGCTTGTTTTGGTTGGATTTTGTGATTTGGGATATTCCAATCCTAAGGGGAGATACTACCTAAGTTAACATTAATCATGTTCAAATGGTGTTAAAACAGTTAAACATGTGATTACAAGAGAAAATGAGGTGATAAAACAAGTGAAATCATGAAACTTTCATATTTTCCAAAATTTCTTGATTTTTAGTCAGCATATGTTCATGGTGTTAGAGCTGGAATTTCATGTTTTTAATGGTTCCATTTTGTTTATAATGGAAAATTATGAAGGGAACATGTGAATTTTGAAAGTGTGAAGGTCTTAGTGTGTGAAATGACAATTTTGCCCCAAAAAACCTAAATTGGTGGCTGTCAAAGGTAATCTAGTCATTTAAGTATGAATTTTTCAAAAGGAGGTCAAAAATGGATTCTACACACGAAATTGTATAGAAATTTCCTAGGTTATAATTTTTGAAAAAGTACAAATATATCGGGTATAAAGGGAATTATACTAGATTCCCTAGGGGCATTTTGGTAATTATGTGATTTTAAACTAAGATAACCAACTTATAAATTTTAGAATAAGGTATAAATGAGTAATAAATCATTTATGATCAACTTGGGAATTTTAGGATTTGACATTTGCCGAGCCAGACCGGACAAGTAAAGGGTTAACACTAGCTAAGCAGGGAAAGGTGTAAGGTAACTATATCTCTAATATTATATGTGAATGTTAATATGCATTGTTTGTCATATTCTGTGCAATGACATGTGTATGGAAATAATGCCTAGATGGGTGTGGGAAAAGCACAAGTACTACCCCATGGGATGAGCATTCTACCAAGAGGCTGGCAGGTACTCAGTCTAGGTATACCAGTGGCAAGTATGGGCATAATAGCATATTGATATGAATTGGGAATACGGACCGGCTAGAAAACTAGTTTGAAGACACGAACGGAACGGATGATCAAAGGTAGGACCTTAAGAGAACCTGTCTCTTACAACCCTAGCCACAAAGACACCACAAGGATGATCGGTCCTTGATACAGTCGGAGTATTCGCACGAGAATACAAGCATACAAGCAAAGCTCACACAAGAGAAATAAAATTCTCAAAGAACAAAGTTCTTATTCATGTCATTATCATTTTCTCCCCCTGTACAAAAACGCAGCCTTCATAAATAGGCAACAAAAGAACACTCTAGAAGTCTAAACCTAGTCATAAATGCAATTAAATGGTGTCTTAATGATGATTGATTGCCTTGGTTGGCACCATTCAAGCCTAAATACATTAGGGAATTACTTATTCTTCAAGACTAATCAGCTAACAAAAAAAATAGGAAACTAAAACAAAGTTTTCAAAAGCAATCTTTGACCAAAAGGCCTTATTTAATGCAAATAAAAAGGAAACTAATTAAAAAATGAAATTAAATCAGATTTGATGCATAAGGATGCCTTCTAGATGCTTCTTGAGTTGTCTTGGACATCACTTATAATCCTCCACCAAGGCATAGGCTTGTCACATGGTATTTAAAGTAAATTCTTCAATATTGACTGCACATGGGCCTTGTACATCATCATGTTGGGCTTATTGCTTCATGTTATCCCAATTTCATGGATCTTCATGTTTTGCCACGTGCTCAAGCTTCTAGGTGTTGTAAAAGCATGCATATGGGCTTGAATATGCATGATTATGGCCTCATTTGCACCCTCAACATATATACTAACATTATAAGCCATTAATGAAGCAAATTGATGTCTAAATATTTGCTCCGGCCTCTCAAACAGCTTACTCTTTTCTAGGCTTCTAGTAATTAGGCCCTTAATGTCATGTAGAGGATCTTGGGCTTGCTTAGAATCTTCTTGTATGATATAGACAACATCTTGTTCATTGTATGTGCCACCTATGATGTGTTTGCCATAGATGATGATGCCACCTTGGTTGCCAACTTAGATGCCTTGTTCAACAACATATAAGATGCCACTTGTACCTCTATCACATATGTACCAGAATATTATAGCAAGTAAGGGTCAATACAATATTTGATCCTGAATTGACTATGCAATAAGGTTTGTAAGGTACAAATGGCAATTTGTATCTGAACGCCAAGCAATATTTGCAATATGATCACTTATTGGCAACATAATTATTTGATTGGCAATAATTCCAAACAAAATTGTCATTTAATCCTGAATGTTGTTTGACAGATATGTGTACAAGATAATTATTTGTTGTACCATATATGTTGCATTGCATGTTTACTTTTCCCCTTTTATAAGATTGATTGTATGTTACTACTGAGATTTACTCGAATCTCATCCCTTTCCATAAATAAAATTTATTCAGCAAGGAATAACGGCTCGAAATGTAAAGAAAGGGACTCAAGCAAATGAAAGGACCGGCTTTTGAAGAGAATTTTGTATTGGATATCTTGTACCCTTTACATACTTTATGGGTTATGTAATATATTTTGTACAAACCCTATGCAGATTCCTATAATATAATCATGAATTTTATATCAGTATGTTATGCTATTTCTTTATGCACACTAAACTGTGCGTTGGTACTTTATTAAATGTCAAAATTCTGTAGGCTTTAACAATCTGGACGCACATCAGTATAGAATTCCACTTTATTGGTCACTGTTCTAGAACTTGCCAGTTTTACATGACCAATTTTAAAAAATGCAAAACTTCCAATATACACATCCAATTGACACAAATGACATATCAAATTAAAGCTTGACATGTCTACTTTTAGACTGGAAATTTTCTCAATTGTTGCATATCATTTGCCTATTCCAAAACACCACACAATCAGGATGCCACGTAAAGAATTCACATTGGCAGAATTACAGTTTACAATATTTATTTTCAATGGTCCATAATTTACAACCAGGGGCTATTCCCACACATTTTTTCATTTTAAACAGTATAAAAAACATCAAAATCAAAAGCCTTCTACCCCTATTCATTCTGGCCAAATAGAACCATTTTTGCCAAAATCAACCAAAACAGAATTTTAACCACAAACTTATTCCAACATTATCAAAAATCATTATCTAACAACAAACACATGATTAAAACACCATTAACCCTTAAAACTCTCTACTGGATGAAAATATCAAGGCCCCAAACATTGTGACATGGTTATACATGAGATAAGCTTATGACTTAATCCATGTAGCTTTCTCATAGTTGGTCGGTCCAGCACCTTGTACTCTTACAAGTGCCTAAGACTTTGATTCGTATCTCCATACCTTATAAAAGTCATACTAGTCTTATTTCATCTTTGCTCCCACACAGATAATTGACTAGGGACATTGAGGACAATTTTTATGATTTATTCAAGAATACAGTTATCATAATAAACATGTGAATGAGATGATAACAAAATGAAGAAATTAATTAAATAACAATAATGTTCAAAGGACAATGATTAGCCCTTAGGGCACTACTTCCAACAGTAATCAAGTACTTTATATCAGTATGTTTAGGCTATTTTTGTATGCCTACTAAACTATATATTATTACTTATATAAATGTCAAAGTATTAAAGGGTTTGACAAACAATACCAAAAGATGAAAATCATGATTCATCCACTCTAACATAAAAAATCTCTGTTGTTTTCTAGCTTCTATATCATTTACCTTAAAGAGAGAGAGAGATTATTTGTATTACACTTAAGTGTTCATCTTATTCACTTCTAACAAAAAAGATTGATTGTAATCCTTCATTATCAAGATTGTATCCCTACAGTGTGTAAGGGAGAGCAACTTGGTGAGAGATTTGTAAAAAGCTTCACAAGTGCCTAGCTAAACTTGTAGGATTGTAGGCCTGTATTAAACAAGAAGATAGTGGATTGAAAATCATAGGAGGAGCCTGGGAACTAGATGTAGGTCATCGTGGATTGGACCGAACTAGGATAAATCGCAGTTTGCATATTCCATTTCTTAAGCTCTTATATTTCCAACATATATTATTTAAACAAATTATTATTGATTTATGATTCATTACTTTTATACTTATTGCTTTTACTAAGATACAATTTTTTTTCAAAGTTCTTAAATTTTTATCTTGCACACAATTTACCCCCTCTTGGGTGTCAGTCAGTTCTAACATTACTAATTACATTGGTGTTGAGAAGGTGTTCTCCATCCATCCTTAAATAATATATAAGCCTAGTTGGGAACCATCAGAATCTATATGTTCTTATTAATTAGATATTGAGTGGGGTATTAATAAACACTATAAGCCATTATTAAGTTAGCTAATAGCATAAATTTAACTATAGTAATGATCTTGTGCTTAAAAAAACTATAAGTGGTACTCATGAGGACCCCTTAGCTAGTGTTCAATCCTAGTGTGTCTAAAGAGAAACTCTATAGTCATTCATACTAGGTGTGAGCAAGAATAGCAAGGTGGCACCATTTATTTCACCTTTGTTACGTCTTTAGCCTTAAATATCGTTTCCTAGCTTTAATTCCAGTATCTTAGGAAGCAAATTCCAAATCACTTTATCACTCCTAAATATTTCTAAATATATCTTTCATATTTGCGAAACTTATAATTTATTGAAGATAATTATCGTGATGGTATTTGTTAGTGTGGATATTTCAATTCATACATTTATATCCCTCTTTCCTATACTTTTTATAATAAATTTTGTTGACATATATTTTCTTACTTTTGTCTTGTTTATTATCGTTGTTTTCAAATCCTCCTTCATATTTTCAAAATATTAAATTGATTTAATTTTTTAAGAGAAAAACATTTTTTCTGATTAATTCTTTATTTATATTTACCTTCTTTCAACCTCTATTTTTTATTAATTAATTTGATTCCAAACCTTCTTATGTTTCAAAAAATTTGACTGATTAATTTTTATGAAGGAAAAATACTTTTGGGAGGTATATGATATACATATATTTATTTATGGAATATATATATATATTGAGAATGTGTATGTGTGTGTGTGGGGATATCTATGGGTGAGATGATTATTCCTCACCATGATTTATGTTGATAATTGGTATATGAAATAGATGGATATATAAATATAAGTGGGACGGTTATTCTACACTGAAGGTAATACATGTATAGTATATGATATATATGTATTGGTGAGAAAGTTATTCCTCACCAGGAATATATGGTATATATATGAAATGAAGGTAGGATGATTATTCCCTACCATAAGTTATATAATTATGGCATACAATATATGGAATAGGATATAGGTGGGATGGTTATTCCCCACTAGGATTGATATTGAGTGATTGTGTTGATTGAAAGATTGTGGTTGAATATTTGATTTTAATTATTATTTTTATTTATTGAGATAAGAATTTAGTGAACCTTTATGCTCATTTTTTCATTTTTCAACTTAACATTTGAATTTTGTTACCTTTTTTTATTTTGAGTAAAACCATTTGTGAAAAACTCTATGTGCCTTTGCTTCCCTTCCGCACAAGTTGTTATTTATGTTCTCATTGAGTCAATGGTAGACTCATTCCTCTCTTGATATATTTTAGATGATGAAACTAGTTAGGTTGATTGTGATCGACATGCTTCAAAAGCTTATGGAGTATATTGTAATGTATTGGTGAGCCTCAGAGGATTCTGTGATGTCATGACTACTGTGATGGTGTCATAGTCATTCTGTTATGTAGTTAATACGATAGTATGTGTAACACCCATTCCTTTAGCCCTTTATTATGCATTGGAAGCATTAACATTATCATTATGACTTAGGAGAATCAGTGAATAAAGCTCACAGCTAAAATTTTACTTAGTTCTTCTCCGTCCAGTATGTGCTTGGTAAAGCCGTATTTACCATATTACTTTGTTTACAGGGTTATTATACAATTATTCTCTCCATTCATTACTATCAGAGTATTTCTTTGCTTATTAATCATTTTGTTTATTCAACTAATAGGCCCATATCGTGCAATTACACATTCCTAGTTCATTTATTACGCTTCGTAAAACATTCATCCGTCATGTGGGTTATACAATTAAATATTTAAAAAATTAACATTTACATAACAGATTAGCACGTATAACTCTTCAACTCTTTAGTATAATTTCTTTATCCTGCACATCACGCTACATTCCTTTCCTGTGCTCACCTGCCTAATGGTTGGTTGGGGAAGAGTAAGATTTGAGGGAATCTAAGTAGAAAACTTTGCTAAGCATACTAGATACATGCTTAATGCATGACATATATACTTGCACAAATTCATGCTAGCAATGACATATGCATGCTCCATATTCCATACAACATACTTATGGCCATAGTATAGTTAGAAACATAGCTTCAATCATTCACATACGCTCCATGCAATTCATCAAAGCAGTCATACACATCAATACATATGCATATATATATCAAGTAAATGCAAGTCAAGAAAGTTTTACTACCTTTTGGACTTAAGTGCTCTTCTTGTACCTTTTCTCACAACCGGTGTAGTTGCTGGGGAAACCTCTCATTTCCTCTTCCTTGTTATCTTATGGCTCCAGATACATAGCCACATTATTAAAGCCATGAAAAATGAATGCCCCATAGGGCTACCTTATCCTCTAGGGCATTACTCCTATCTTTGGACCTATACTTATCCCAAATTACCTTAAATGCCACAATTTTATGGGTCTACCTAAACTGTCAGATTTTTCACCCAATTTTGAAAAATTATAAATTAATCTAAGAAAATCCAAATGGGGTGTTTAAAATTTCTATGTGACCCTCTTTGAGTCTATTTTAAAGGAAAAATATCTCCTAGTACCTATTATGATTACACAGTTCCAGAAACCTCGAGCAACAACACTGACTAAGGATTCTTTCCAGATCCAATGGCTAAAATTTAACAAATCCTATCTCCCAATATAAAAACCCAAATTACACATATTATATATCAAATTAAATCTTATGGTGTTTAATTTAAATCTAGAAAGTTTCATAATTTTAGGCCAGGTTTTAAGTTTTCAAAATTTCACTAAAAGGAATTTGACTTCCAGAAACATAATCTCACAGCAACTAACTTCAAAAATTTATATCTCATAATATATTGACCAAAATGGGACATATTAGCTATTAAATTAAAGCTTGAAAGATCTACTAGCATTATAGAAAGTTTCATGGCCATTGGATAAGACTTAATTATTCAAAAACTTGTCATAAACTGACTGCCTCCAGAAAACAAAATCTGGCAGAACTACTACTTTAATTTCAATCTTTAGGTTTTCAATCCAACCCTTCTAAAATCATGTTCACAACCTATTCCCAAACAATTTCATTAGTAGAATCCATTTATAACAAAAAAAATACCAAAATCATATTTTTTCCAAGTTCTGGTTCTATCTGAAGATCAGGGGTTTATTGAAACTCAATAAATCTTAGAATATTCATCTCAAATCAGTGCTTATATACCTCTACTCGATTCCATAACCGATTCTTAATTCTGGCAGTACTCCAGCTAGTTAGATGGTACCTAACACCCCTGATCAAGAATCCAAAACCAAAGAAATATTGCTCTCACCGAGAGAAACAACATTCATGAAGGCTCTCTCGGTCAAAAACGGTGTTATGGGGTCGAAATCGGCTTGGAAACAATGGAACTTTTACTATTCACCTTCATTTTCTCCTCTTTCTTTTTCTTGTGATTTTTCTCTTCTTTTCTCTTCTTTTTGGCCTTTGGAAAAAATAACAAAGTTGAATGGAGGGCGACGATTTAATCTTGCTCTTGATTACTTCTTAATATGGCATGTGCCAAAGTGATTAAGCCATAAGATGACATGTGTCCTTTAAGCATAATCTTTCTCTTCTCTCTCTCTTATTAGGCATTACTTTAGTCATGGGAAAGGGAGGCTTGATGAATTCCCCTAACTCCCAGGTTCGGTGTTTGAGAAAGTCAAGTACATGGCCGGGCTGGGGACCAATAGATTCCCCGGACTCAGGTACTAGGTGGTGCGTTCTAGAGATACCAACAGAAAAGGTAAAAAGTAATTGCCACCATGAGGGAAACTTGTCACCTTCCTATCAAGCCAACACAAAAGTGGAATGGTACTTTGTCATGCTAAGAGAACACTTGTCATTTTCTTGTGGTGTCAACTATAAAATGGTGTCATCATTTGTAATACCCCGAATTTTGGAACAAGAGGCTTGAGATTAAAGCTATAATAAGTGGACTGCTAGATACTAGTTAAGCAAGTGTCCTAGTGAGGAATGATATTATTTCCCAAAATTCCTTTATATCTTTGGATATTAAAGGGATTATTATGGTGAGTTAGAGAGCTCAGGGAAATATTAAAGGTAAGGACAAAATGGTCATTTGACCAATGAATGGCTAACAACCATCATTTCCCTATTATTGATGCCCAAACTAGTCAAGTGTGAAGGGAAATAATGAAAAGGGATAAGAAATGGTTTATTACGATAAATCGTAATACATAAGGGTAAAATGGTAATTTTGCCGTAAGATGAGAAATGGTGATTTTTCCCTAATATTCTCTATGATTTGAGTTGAATGGGAATTAAAAGGAGGGAAATGACTACTTTGATAATTAATAAGCGTATATGGGTGAATTATTATCAAGCAAAGTCAAAGAGCTAAAAAGCTTAAGGCTTTGGTCGACTACTTAAGGTGGTATAATGGGATAGTTTGAGAGTGAATTATACTCTCTTATTTCTCATTAATATTGATGGAATGATGAAGGAAAAGAGAAATGAAACTTATTATACAAGTAATAATATAGTTGGATCAATTAGTGGTAAGCCACTTAGATGATTTTAATTAATCATCATCCTTCATCATTTATTCTCATTCTTTCCTGCATTCAGATTAAAACAGAAAAGAGAAGGGAAAAGAATCAGAAAATGCGAGAAAGAGAGAGATAACGGAGAAAGAACGAGAACGTAGAGGAGAGAGGGAAGAGAGAGAAAGTTGGGATTCGGCGGAACTCTACCGAAATGACGTCTTCTCATAAAGTACCCAGTATAAACATTCTTCTACTCATCTCGAGCTTTAATTATATGGTTTTGGATTCTCGTTTAGAGATGGTTGGTGTTGTCTCACCAGCTAGAGCGTCGCCGAAATTAAAACCAAATTCAGAAGCGTGTAGAGGTAAGCATAAGCTTCCTTTTGACCATTTCGGTTTGTCGGTTGAATGAGTATTATGGGAGTTGGGTACTGTTTATCTCTTGTTCAATCAGCATTTTGGAGGCCGAAACGATGTCCAATGGATGTCTAAACGACTAAGTAGAAAGAAAGGTATTAAGCTTAAGAAAGGGAGGAACCGACACAATTCTTCTGTGAACTCTATAATGGCTGCCTTGTGTGTGGCATGAGGATAGAGTTGAAATTTCATCGATTGGATGATTCCATTGAGTTCAGAAAAGAAAATTGTATAGGGTTCATATTGATGACAAAATGAGAAAATGCCTGGGGTGTAAAATGACCGAATTACCCCTTTAAGCTCTAAATAAGAACTGTCAAGGGTACTTTCCATCATTCAGGTGTGAATTTGACTAATATAAAGTCATAAATAGATTCTACACGTGAAAGTGTGTAGGATTGGCCCATGTCATAATTTCTATAAAAGTATAGTTGCACTAAGTTATCAACTAATACGAGTCTATAATGTTATAAGGATGAGTAGTGACTCATGTATGCTATGTTTGGGAATTCTAGGACTCGATGAATGGACGTGCCCAAATTGGAGCAAGAACGAAGGATTGAGGACGGACGTGAAGTCCGACAGGTAGTGAACTTACCTTGCCTGCATGTGTATGATATGTATGTCTTGCATTGATTATGTAACTGCTTTGCCTGTTTGTGTTGATCATGTTTGATGTAGTGAAGCTCTGTTATATTTATGCAATGGTCATATGTATGTCATAACATCGAGCACGTAGTATGTCATTATGTTGGCATGAAATAATGTAGGCAAGCATGTCATGCAATCATATATATCTACATGCATAGTAGTATTGTTCGCTACTGAGATTTTCTCGAATCTCACTCATCCCAAACAACCATTTTAGATAGGTTGAAGGATGTATAGAGTTATGCTCGGAGGAGGAATTGCTAAGGTGAAGATCGTGGTGTGAGGCACTATATTTGGATATGATGTAATTGATTTCCATTTGATAGCCTTGTGTGGCTTGATATATATGTGTATGTATGAGGATGAATGAATGAATGTTGTTAAAGGAGAGAACTGCTCTAATGTAATAAGAGAATCGCTCTAGTATAAATAAAGAGAACGACTGTTAGTTTATTAAAATAATTGTTCGCTTACTCTGATCTGTGGAAACTAAGAGCCGGTGAGGTATTGAAAGTGAGGTTTCACATTTTTGTATCAGAGCCTAGTTTTGATCCTGGGACCTATGGGTTATGGGCCCACCATACTTCTGCTGCGTAACTCTGATCTGTGGAAACTAAGAGCCAGTGAGGTATTGAAAGTGAGGTTTCACATCATTGGTCATCATGACTTTATTAAAACTACTTTAATAAATTTACTCTAGTGGTATTTACTTGGGATCTTGCTCGAATTTTCCCTGAAATGCTACTTGGGATTTACTCAAGATTGCTTTACATATACCGAGCCCTGCCAAATGATGCCAGGTTGGAGTGTGTGTGTGTGGGCCCCACATGGCGCTGCATACTAGCATCTTTTCTAAAATAGTAGGGTGCACATGTCCACTCTGAAAATGCCATATGCACATCTATATCGACATATTTTACTCAACCAATTAGTCCCATAACTCATGACATAACTGGGTGGCATCTTTCTATCAACCCAATGTCACCGTATATGTCTCCTATGCACATCTGCATCGACACTTTAATCCTACTTCCTACGCATACTGCACCCTTTGCCCGATAAGGCCAAATCACATAGTCCCTTAAAGTCTTTCTATCTCTCCTCATTCTTATGACCCTCCCCAAACTGGACTTAGTAGTCTCCCTAATATAGGCTTATCCTCAGTCTTTAGGCGCAAAATTTAAGATATTACAGTATAAGCATCCCCAAAGTTAATCATTGTGGGATTGTTCTCTTATTGCGTTTTTAATATGGAAGTTCAATAGTGTCATTATTGTTGTGTAAATATTTATTCTAGAGTCGGTATACTTTGTTTAAGGCTTGCTTGGCTAAGTGAAATTATTTGGCTTAGCCTATGTGCCTATCATGACTCAAACTTTAGGTCTATATACCAAAAAATAATTCGCAGGGTGTACCATGAAGAAATTAAGGTAGCATGATCATATTACATAATGTTGCAAGTCATTTTCTTCTTTAAACAATAGAACAAAGTTGTGTTGATATATTATATTAATTCTCTTACATGAAATATTCCCTACTTCCTCCTCTTCCAGCAAGGTTGCAAAACCATTTATATGTTTGTTATATGAATAAAATATTGCTTCCTTACCCTTCTTCTAGCTGCCAATTAATGAATATTCACATTTAAACGATTAAACCTCACTTGAAAGTTTATTTTATTGGAGTTCATTAGATTTTATATATACCTTCCTAAGTATGAAGCTATAATGAAAAAATCTTTATAATTAGTGGAAGGATTTGAGCCATGCGAATATGATCCTAAGTATACAATGTAAGACTGTCATATACAACAATATTCAAATAGCTTACATGCATTATTCTCTTAACAATAAATCCAAAATCTCAAATGAGCAAGAACAAGTTAAAAGTGGGGCTTACTAAAAATTATAACTACCACATATTTGTACATACAACCTATAATAACAATTAATTCTATGTCAATTATTTTTTAGCATATATAATGAAAATATCATTTCAAATTTAAAAAAAATTAATATAAAAGATATTGATCAAATTAAAATATTTGCAATTACATTTGTAAGATAAAAAAATTTAAAAACTTATAATGTATTAGAGTTGGGCCAAAAAGGGGACTTGGACCATGGTACTTATGTCAGGCCAAACAAGGTGGACCTGGGGTGTAACACCCTACTTCTACAATCGTTCTGATGAGTTTTACAAAGCAGATCGAACCACCAAGCGATCTTTCTTTGCAAAGTTCTTTCAATTCCCAACCTCAATACAGGATTTGAACCTGTAATTGAGAGTGGGTTTTTCTTAATAGTTTAAAAACTTTGTTATCAGCATCATCATAAAGTGGTTCGTAACTTCTTAGCAACTTATCATTTCTTAATTCCTTGTATAATTACCAGAGTATTTCTTTCCTCATTCTTAGTTTATACATATACAAATCTAATTAAAATACATAACCAGTACATTGCCCTTCAATCTTCGATTCTTCTTCGTATTTCCCCTTTGCATATCCTCATGCATTCTTCTCCTGTACTCGTCATACCAATATGGTTGGTGGGGGAGTGAGATTCGAGAGAATCTCAGTAGAAAACATACAAATAATGCATGTAAGATGAATGCTAGTGCATGATATGCTTGCCTTATATAGGCTTATGTTCTCATAATGATATTCTGCATGCTCAATGTTTCGTGCAACATACTTATGGCTATAGTAAAAACAGAAATAGAGCTTCATTCATTGATTCAAATTTGTGTGTATTCTTACAACCAAATATTCTCTGTGCGCAAATAATTATACACACAGTATTCTAAACATAATTCGGTCTTCAGTTCTTCATCTTCTTTCCTTTTGAATCATCTTCATGCATTCTTTTATGTCCTGCTCACGGACCTATATGGTTGGTGGGGGAGAGTGAGATTCGAGATAATCTCAGTAGCAAACATACAAACAATGCATGTAAAATGAATGCTAGTGCATGATATGCTTGCCTTATATAGGCTTATGTCCTCATAATGATATTCTGCATGCTCAATGTTTCGTGCAACATACTTATGGTCATAGTAAAAATAGAAACATAGCTTCATTCATTCATACATGCTTCACATAATCAAGCAAAGCAAAATAGTAAATCAATACACAGCATAAACATCACATACATTAAAGCAAGTAAGTTTACTACCTTGTGGACTTATGTCCTTCTTCTTGAATTATTCCCTTTTCTTCCAACCATCGGAGCTTCTTGGAAATTCTTCCATTCCTCTTCTTTCTTGACTTCTCCATGGCCCTAGATACCCAATTACATCATTAGAGCCATGATTGTGAGTCATTAGAAGTGTATACTAAGGCCTAAGAAGCTAGGAAGGACTACATAGGTCAATTTCCTTCAAAAATATGAAATTCTTGAATTTGGGGGTTTTGGCCACGGCCAAAAACCAAACAGAAATATTTTGGCTGCGGCTAAGAACCTTTGGCGGCGGCCAAGAATCTCACTGCTCAGAATTTCACCGTCCTGATTCTTGGCCAAACTTGTAAAACTCATAACTAAATGTACAAACATCCAAATGGGGTGATTTAAAGTTCTATGGAACCCTATTTAAGTCTAATTTAAGGAAAAAATATACCCATAAGATAAAAGTACTCTCATAAGTACATAATTCCATTTCATTAGACACTGCTCCATAATTGCCCAATTTCACGTGACCAGAATTTGAAAAATCATAACTCCTAGCATACTTGTCCAAATCCTTCATATTACCTATCATTTTAAATATTTACATGTCTAATTTAAGCCTGGAAAGTTTCATTAATATTGGACAACATTTATCTACTCAAAACACATTATAAAGACACTGCCTCCAGAAGACAGATTTCACAACATGCACACATTCAACTTCTAAAACTTTCAAATTCATACACAAGTATCCAAAATTCATGAACACTTGCAAACCCATAAAATTTTTCCTTCTAAATCTAATGAAAGCATCAAAATCATCAAATTCTTAGCCCATCACGTCACATACAGAACAGAAAACTGAAAATCAAAGTTCCCAGAAAGAGTTTGTTGGTTTCTTATTTTCTTTGGCTTAATCACTTCCTTTCTACTTCTAATCAAATAATTATCTATTTAAACACTCACTAGACATGATTTATCCATTGAAAATACCATTATAAATTTACCATGAACAGTACCCAACTTCCTCTATACTCATCTAAACGACAAACCAATCAGTTAAAAAGGAAGCTTATGCTTATCTCTACTCGTTTCCGCAAACGGTTTAGAATTCTGGCAACACTCTGACAGGTGAGATAGTGCCAACCACCTCTAAACAAAAATCTAAAACTATAGGAATGAAACTCACAATGAGTAGAAGTTTCCTGAAGGGCACTTTGAGAGAAGACACCGTTACAGTAAAGTTTCGGCGAGTAGAATTTTCTCTCTCTTCTCTCTCCATTTTCTCTGCAGCTTCTCTCTCTCTCTTCTCTGCATTTTCAGGGTGAAAAATGAGTTGAGGAAGATGATAATTGATGATTAAAGGAGGTGTTAAATTGCCTTGCCACGTGTCAGCTTCTGATAGGCCCAAATAATTGATTTTCGCACATAATATCCAATATGGCAGAATTTTCATTAAACTTTGAAAATTCATATCTAATTATTCAAATGTTCAATTGAGGTGGTTCTAAAGGCTATGCGACCCTCATTGAGTCTAGTTTAAAAGAAAAATATAACATTAGGCCAATTGAAAGCTCAATCTTCCCAGAAGTTTAATCTTTGGATGCTGCCATAGAAAATAGTTAATTTCGTTAGGCTAACTTCAAAAATCCATTTCTCTTTGTGTAGAGCACCAAATGAATTATATAACCTATCAAATTAAATCTTGATAAGTCTACTTTCATTTTGGAAAGTTTCATAATATTTGGACATCATTTTCCAATTAAGATCTGCCACACAACCACGACTGCCACATCAGGAATTTCACCAATAGCAACAATACTTTGTATTCCACTTCACTATGTTGTGTGTGACTTCCAATCACTTCGTTTTGTTATTCCCCGAGCTCGTTAGCTCACCAATATAATTATGTTTCCTTTAATAGGTAGTATCATATGGATTTAAAAATCTTTATTTGGAATTCAAAGGGTGTTGGCGGTAAAGCATATTTTGGTTTGCATATAGACATTAGAAGGAAATATCATTTTGACTTTCTTGCTATACTAGATTCGAGTCAAGGAAGTGTGAGGATGGCTTATATTACTTGATGAATTGGTTTTCGTAACACTGAGGTCACAGACGCGGTTAGTTTTGGTAGGGAATTTTGTTCTTCTGGGACGATTGTGTGGACTTCTCTGTTACATTTAAGACATTAAGTAATTCATGGCCATTTGATATTAATAGACCATAGAGGTGAGACTTGTCCATTGTCTATGGTAGCCCAAACCTTGTACTACGTAGGAATCTATGAGGATAACTTCGAGAGGTTGAGAGGAAGGGTATTGAGAAGTAGTGTCTTAAAGGTGATTTTAACATTATACTCAGAGAAGAGGAGCATGTGTTATCGTCAAATTTTACTGTTTAGCCTAATCTTGGATTTTGTACCTGGGTATGTGAGAGCAGGGTTATGGAGGTAGAGTTTCAAGGCCCTTTATTCACGTGGTATAAGGGGAGATCTAAAAGCAAGTTGGATTGTTTTTTGGCTAACTCGTCCTAGCTTGATAGCTTTAATGAGGCGTCTGTGTTGCATTTGCTGGAGTCTAAGTCAAACCACTATCATATTCTTTTAAGAACAAGCCTCACACGTATTACACGAGCGAATAGGTCATTCTACTTCTTCGCACCATGTGTTATGCATAATGAGTTCCCAGAGGTTATGAGAAATAGTTGGAGATCTTAGAACACTTGGGAGGAGAATGTTTATGTCTTTCAGCAGGCGATTGGGGATTGGAATATGTGTTCATTTGGGAATATAGAAAAGAGGAAAATGTTAGTTCTTGAATTATGTTTTGATGATAACAAATCATGAAAAATAATAAGGACTAGATGATTCAAAATCACTTGAGTGAGTTTCTAGACATTTGAGTGAAAGAACTATATTTGAATCACAACTTGAATCAGCAAAGTCACTCACTTCTAGTTCTTAGAACTAGCTAACATCCAAAATGGGGGTGAATTGGTTGTATGATAATAAAGTATGATCTTTTACAATCATTTCGCAGTTTATCAAATCAATATGTATGGAAGCATAAAGTCATAAGTAGTTATATAGATCATATATGCTGGAAATGTAAAAGCTTAGGGAAGAGAATATGCAAATTGTGATTTATCCTGGTTTGGTCCAATCCATGATAACCTACGTCCAGTCCCTATGCTTCTTCTGAGATTTCCAATCCACTATCTTCTTGTTTATCTGGGCACAAGAAAAGCCTCTACAAATCTCTTACGAAGTTACTCCCCCTTACACACTGTAAGGTTTACACCCTCTTACGGTAAGTTGAGTAAAGCAATCCCAAAGACATTTCTCTCCTGGTTACCCGTGCAAGTATTATGAGCAGTAATGTTCTCTCCTACTTACACCACTATAAGTCTTATGAGCAGCAACGTTCTCTACTGCTTGCACTTTGTAAGTCTTACGAGCAGAAAGTCTAACCGACAATTCTCTCTACATCTTTCCCGTAAGGAATTCAACCCTTTCAAGGTCCCTCTACCTTGAGATCAATACAGAGATATAGATGAAGTGTTTATAGACTCTCTCACAGAGTGGGTAAGATACTCACTAAAGTACAATACAAAAAAATCTCACTCTCAATTATACATGACAAGGAAAACAGATATCAACGGAGAGTGTGAGAGACGAAGATTCATGACAGCAGCATGTTGCAGTTGGGTTCTCGTTGCTTCATCTGCTCATCTTTATTGAATGCTTCCATATATATAAATCTGAGTTAAGAGAAAGCCATTGGTAGCATTTGTCTGTTAGAGTCCATTGATTCATTTTACCATTAAGTTCATTCGAATATTTTCCTGTTGAAATAATTTCTCAATCCCGTTCCTTCATTTTATCTGTTGTCGTTGAATATTGGTGTTTAGAAGATGAATGTTGCAACTGTATCTGTTGTGGAGTGATATGGGCATTTGAATTCTTTTCTGGCTGTCAGAGCGTGTGGCAAATTATTGTGAAGCTTGTCAAACCCATGTGTAGTGACAGTTACCCATTTCATTATATTTGGTGTTTTTGATTTCTTTATGTGTTTTGTCTATCCAAACGTTGCAAACCTATCTTACACTCTGAACAAACATTAAGTCTAAGAGTGATAACAAGTGAAAGCATAATCATTGGATAACATTTAAACTTGTTTGGATCATTCGTTGGAAATCACTTAGCTTCTGTTAACGCAAGGACTCAAGTTTAGCAGCTCCAACTCGAGTGTAAAACATGTAAGAACTCGAGTGCTTATGGGAGAACTCGAGTGTATAGCATTTTTCACCATCCTATCTTTGTTTTTTATAAGAACTCTCGAGAGTACAAAGACAAACTCGAGTGTCCAATGGACCAGAACTCGAGTACAAGCTTCAAGACTCGAGTACACTTCATCTCTTTATGATCTAGTTGTCTCTGGAACAAACTCGCATGCCAACACTCTCTAAACTCGAGTGCAGTGAGATAGAGAACTCGAGTGTATTACGAAGAACTTGAGTGCGTTGTTGGTTTTCTGAATGCAAGTCTTCTTGGGTACAAACTCTCAAGCCAAAACTCTCAGAACTCGAGTGCAGAAACAGTCAAAACTCGAGTGTGATGTATAGAACTTGACTGCACCTTATATACTTCACAGCTTTAACTCTCTCAGGTAGAAACTCTCATCTCAGCACTTTTAGAACTCGAGTGCTAGATGAATAAGGAACTCTAGTGCAGAATCCCAGACTCGAGTGTAGCACTAGTATCTTAGCAAGAAGACTCTCTGGAATGAACTCTTACATCAGAACTCTCATGACTCGAGTGCGTTGCTTCACAGAACTTGAGTTGTCCTCCCCAAACTCGAGTGCACTTTATATCAGCTGATTCTTATGAAGTCTCTGGAAAAAAATCTCATTCAAAACTCTCAAGATTTGAGTGCATCAGATTTTTAGCAACTGGAACAATCTTAACTTGAGTGCATATCAGATTTTTAGCAACTGGAACAAGCTTGCAGGAGTTTGAACAGTGGACTCAAAACATGATCCATTCATTTTTTACTCAAAATATGGTAAATGATTGATCATTAGAAAGCTCTTTCTGTTTACATTCCAATGCAAGAAGAATCAGCTCCAAACTCTTTATATTCTTCAAGTTATGTTCCAACGAATGTAGATAGCGTACGTATTCTTAAGCATCAAATTCCAGAAGCCATACTATATTGAATATGACTCAAAATTTGACATATTGTATATTCATGAAAATCTCTTTGAGTTTACTTTCATATGACACTGGTCTCAGCTCAATTGGACGTGTATTTTTGAAAATAGGTCCAAAATACTAAACCATGTTTGGAATATGATAGTGATTTCAAGTTAAACTTTAAACATTCATATCTAATTCATATGAGCTCTTTTGATGTTTTTTCTAGTGTCCATTTAATGCATTAGAAATCTATTTTCATATGCCACTGTTTTCATCTCAATTGGAGGTTTGTTTTGGGAGATATGATTGAATTACTGAAGCTCGCTCAAGCTGGACGTAAAACAAGGATGAATAGAGTATACTTTTGTTCATACCAAACTTGAGTTTTGATCCCCAAACTCGAGTTCTAGCCTATTTTTGCAGTTATGTATAGTTAGCAACTTGAGTTTTACATAGCCAACTCGAGTGCAAAACTTGGGAAACATCCGTAGGTTGTTTCTGCCAAAAACTCGCATGGAGAACTACTTGAATTCGAGTGCTACAGTGCCTAAAACTCGAATTATACTATTCAAACTTGAGTGCTATAGTTCCTCGCTGCTACAGTACCTGTTTGCTACAACGATAATGGTACAACCAAATTGCTACAGTGCCAAACAGTACCAAAATTGCTACAGTGCCACTTGAGTTCCCTTCTGATCATAGAAAGGTTCGGTATTTCTCCTAGGAGCTTGGATCTTGATATTCCCATTAATTCTTGTAAATTCTTCTTTCTCTAATCTCTTTCTTTCTTTGCTTCACTATTCTATAAGATATGTAACATTAAATAAAGTAGTTAGTCAATATAGGAGATATATATATTATGCAAACTTTTTGCCCTTAATATCTTATATCTATATTTGACATTATCAAAACTAATCATATCTAACACCAGTGATCTAAGATAATCACTTGAGTGACAGATCATCACTCGAGTGATGATCCTAACTTCCAATGATTTTGCAAGTCACTCGCTGAAATCTGAGAGGTGATGCAAAATCACTCAAGTGGCTAAGTCAACACTTGAGTGATCCTTCCTCACTTGTAGTGATGCGATTCAGAATTAGCAAGTTGTCTCTTCATATTCAAGTGACAACTCTTTAACTTCAAAAATTAAGGAAGCATTAAATGGGCTTGTGCAAGAGACTTGGACGAAGCAATTAGTAATCGGATCAAAGCTGGACGAAAATGCTGAAAATGTCACTAACTTCATTTGGGCTGCAAATGGAGATATTGATCAAGTTTTGGGCTTGAAGTCTTCAAATTGAAGAGCTTGGACCTAGTACTACACATGGGAGGACTCATTTGGGCCTAAATAAGCACATTTTGGGCTTTACATGCTTAATATATTTTATAGATTTTATTTGTGCGAAATTATTAAATAAGTTGTCATATTTGACTTTTGGGTTCTCTAGCACACTATATTAGACTTTTGTGTTTTCTAGAACATTGTATTAGAAATTTGAGTTTCCTAGCACATGGTTTTGGATTTCCTAGCACATGGTATTAGACTTTGTAGTTGCAATTTTCTAAGTTGCAATTATTACAATTAGGTAGTTTTTATCTATAAATACCTTGTGCTTCTTCATTTGTAAGCCACACTTGAGATTTGATATATGAATGAAAGTTGCATTTCTGCACTTTGTTTCTTGAGAGTGGATTCTCTCTAGGGTTCTTCTTAGAACTAACAGACTTATCAAGGCTTGATCAACCTTGTGGCGTCTTCCAACACTTTGGGTCCTTGTTCTTTCGTGTTCAAGGGTTCAAGTGGATCGTAGATCTTTGTTTAGCTTTCTTGGGGTGAGCATATCTCAGAATTGGTTGTGGGTTCGTGGGATCTTCCCTTGTGGGTTCGCACCATCTTGGTATCAAAGCTTCAGATCTAAACTCAGGTCATACCTTTCTGTTCTTTGTTTCCATTTTCATTTTACGTTTTGTGCTGTTCTTGTGTCTTTTCATCTGCTCATTTGTGTTCGTGTCTGAAATTATAGCTTCTATTTGTCAAGCGTTTCTTTATGTTTTTCAACATTTAGTGAGTCATTTTCATAGTTCAATATCTCTACTTTCATCTCGGTTTGGAATCATTCCAATCTGATTTGTCATCTGTGAGTTTTATTCATTTTAATCCGTTGTGTTTCTGGAAATTTTCCGTAACTGTTCATCTTCGTTTTTCCAGAACGTCCCTAAATATTCTGTCCTTGTTCGGCCACTGTTTCTTCATGATTTCCATCATTCAATAGGTCATTTCGATTGTTTAGAATCTCTTCTTTCTGCTCGTTTTGATTGCATCTAAATCTGAAATTTCCACAGTGATTTATAGTCTTTACAATTCAGACGCTTTTCTGGAATTTCTGGGTTCAGATTGCTTGTGTTGTACTACTGTTTGTGATAGATTCTGTATATTCTCTTTAAGTTTCAGTAAGAAAAAAGAGACAACATTAAAAAAAAGACAAAAAAATATATACAAAAAAAAAGAAGAGAAAGTTCCAATTGATGTGTTGACTGTGTTCTATGTAAGCATCTATCTTGATGTTCAGAATTTGACTGAACCTTTTCAATCTGTGTCAATTGAACCTTTCTAAGTGCTGTGTTGATTCTGCAAATTTAGATTGCTTTGATTATGAATTTCTTAGTTCTTTAAAGAGCCTCAAGAGGAATCTAAGAGTGGAAAAAGGCAAGAGTGACAATACATCAATTTAAAAGCTAAATTGGAGTGAAACACGAGTGATAATAAAACTTGTTTGAGTGAAACACGTGAGTAGAGTGGTGAGGTCCCTTTTTCTCTAAATCTAACATTTCAGGTATCATCAATATGCATGATCAAAAAAAAATTCAAAGACATCTTCAATCTTTATTAAAAGGATTCCAGAAGTTAAGTGCTGAAAATGACCAATGGATGTCTAGTCACAACTCCATATCAAAAAGAGAATTCCAAAGAAAACTGCAAAAATTGAAACAAGGCTCCATGAGTGTTGATCAATATTTTCAAGAGATGGAATTAGCTTTGATTAGAGTTGGAGTGAAAGAAAATTCAAAAGCTACTAAGGATCGTTTTGTAAATGGGCTTAATCCTGAATTAGCTTGTTTTGCAAAAACCCTAACCTTCTTGGACATTGATATGTTGGTTCAATTTGTTGTTGAGTATGAGAAAAAGATCAAGCAACAAAGATGTTCAGAAAGTAGCTCCAGTGCAAAGGAGATTGAAAGCTTGATTACTACGTTTCCTAAAGACGAGTTAGATGGCCAAGGAGGAAGATGTTGAAAATCAAGCTAAGAAGTGTGAAGAAGACCTTCATATTCCAAGTACATTCTTGTGGTTGAAGAAGTTCCTCTCAATCATGAAAAGAAAAGTGAAAATATGAGTAAGAGTGATTTTTGTGAAACTGTTCTTGAGAGAAAAATTCAGTTTGAGAGAGAAAAAGACATTGAGAGCATAGAGTGTTGTCAAAATAAAGAGAGTAAAAATGAGTATAAAGAATTGAGTGAAAAGAAAGATGAAACAAGTTGTGAGAAAAGTGAGGTTAAGTGTTATTGCAAGGGTATTTCTTTGGTTACCAATGATCTTAATCATTATTTGCCTTGTGATTTTGTTGTGTTGCAGGAATTTTTGGATTTGATTCCTAAGAAGCCACCCGATGGATTCTTATCTTCAAGAAGCATTGAACCTTCATCTCCTTCGAGTGACACTGAAAAACATTATGGTTCTCTAAAGTTTGATCTTAATCATAATTTGCCTTGTGATTTTAATGTGTTGCAGGTGTTCTTGGATTTGATTCCAAAGAAGCCACATGATGGTTTCTTAGCCTCAAGAAGTATTGAACCTTCATCTTCTTTGAGTGGTAGTGAAAAACATTCTGGTTCTCTAAAGTTTGATATTCTTTATAACTTATTGCCCTCTAGATGCCTTGAACACCAGACCTTGAATTTTCATGGTCACATGGGTTTTGCTATTTGTAGGTGTTCTTATATGCATGTTGCATCTTGCATCTTGTTTTGAAGATACTCTGATTTGTAGTAACAATCTTGAAAAGCATGTGAATCCTCTACAATATGTGCTTGAAGTTTTGAGAAAAGAACAATTGTTTCAAGCATGGAAAATTCTGATTGTTGCATGGAAAACATTGATTTTCTTTGTCCTGTGTATTTGTTTGGTCAAGATAAGCTTAACAAGAGACTTGCAAGTTGGCTGAAATTTATTGAGACATTTCCATATGTCACCATATATAAGAGAGGTAAAGAGAATGTTGTTGTTGAAGTATTGACAAAAAGGTATAGTGTTCTTCCTTCTCTAAATACTAAGTTACTTGAATTTGAATATTTCATGAAATTGTATGCAAGTGACATTAGCTTTACTGAATTATTTCTTCCTTATGAAATTGAGCATTTTGCATCCAAAGGCAACATACAAAGAAGTGGTGTTTGTTTTGAATCTGGAGATAGGGTGCATATGATAAAAGAAATATTTTTAGCTCATAAGAAGTCTAAATTAGCTCCAAGAGGAGATAATTCATTTCCAGTGCTTGAAAGACTCAATGATAATGCTTACATGATTAGTGAGTATAATGCTGAATCACCTCCAAACTCATTGTATTCTCCAAGTTATGATCCAATGAGTGTAGATAACATACATATTTTTGAGCATCAAATTCCAGAAGTCATAACGCATTGAAAATAACTTCAAAATTAACATATTATATATTCATGAAAATATCTTTGAGTCTACTTTCATATGGTACCAGTTTGAGCTCAATTAGACGTGTAGTTTGGGAGATATGTCCAAAATACGAAAGATGTTCCTGAATATGACGGTGATTTCAATTTCAAATTAAAACATCCATATCTGCCTCATCTGAGCTCCTTTGATGCTGTTTCTGGTTTCCAAATGATGCATTTTAAGTCTCATTTCATATGCCACTAGTTTCGCCTCAATCAGAGTTGTGGTTTGGGAGATATGATTGAATTACTGAAGCTCACCCAAACTAAATGTAAAACAGGGATAAACGAAGTATACTTTTATTCATACTGAACTCGAGTTCTAAACCCCAAACTCGAGTTCTAGCCCATTTTTATAGTTGTGAACAGTGCCAAACTCGAGTTATCCATATCCAACTCGAGTGCAAAACTTGGGAATCATCCGGAGTCGTCTCTGCCAAGAATTCTCATGAAGAACTCCTTCAACCGAGTGCTACAGTGCTCCAGAACTCGAGTGCTACAGTCTTTCAGATGCTACAGTGCCTGTGTACTATAGTATCTTACTGCTACAGTGAAATGCTACAGTACCAAACAGTACAACTGCTACAATACCAACTTGAATTCCCTTTTGATCATAGAAACATACGGTATTTCTTCTAGGAACTTGAATCTTGATATTTCCATTAATTCCTTTAAGTGCTTGTTTCTCCAATCTCTTTCTGGCTTTGCTTGACTAATCTATAGGATATGCAACAAGAAATATAGTAGTTAGTCAATATTGGAGACTAATACATTATGCAATCTTTTTGCTCTTAATATCTTATATATATATTTGACATCATCAAAACTAATCATATCTAACAACTGTTGCAACTACATTAGATAACCAGCAAAATATGATTTAATGCAATAGTAATGCAAGTAAAAACCATTTACAAAAACACTTTAATTTTAGGAATTTGCAATAGCCCGAGTCGAAACAAGAGTATAGGGCGAATATTGGAATTTAAAAGGGACTCTTGTAGTAACTCTTTCTTTCATATATTATGAGATTATTTGTATATTTGTGTATTCCATCTTTTATAATATGAACATAGTGTCTAGGCCATGCATATTAGCTTAGTTGTGATTTAGGGCCCAATGGAGGCGCAAAGTTAAGCCAGGGTTACAAAAAGTTGTTTGGCCTTGGACAGTGTGCACACAACATTTTATCATCTTACATGACATAGTGCATTGCATATTTATTTTTACATTTTGTATGTCTGAGATGCATGTTGCTAATAAGATTCCCTCGAATCTCACCCTTTTTCAACATTACAAACATTACAGCTGAGGCTAGCTGCTTGAAGGGCAAGGCAGTGGTTATTGGTGAATAGGGTTTCGGTGCAAGTAGAGGCTGCCGTTAGATATTTAGAACTGTATTTTAGTTTCTTGTGAACACTCTATACATATTTTCAAACCCTATGGGGAATTCCTGTATTGTAAACAAGTACGTAATGTCAGTATGTTTATGTTATTTTTGTATGCCTACAGAACTGTGCGCTTATCACTCTTTGAATATTTAAATGTCAAGGGGTTTTACACAAGAAACTAACCATTTTAAAAATATGTTTAAGGTATAGATGTATTGAAAGTATATGTTATCTGATCACTTCTCAAGGGAATATATAGATGGGGTGAATTAGTTTATTAGATTTGCAAGCTAGCATACAAATTATCCTAACAAAATCTTGTGTCCTTGCTTATCTTGTTGTTATGGAAAGCATATTAGTCTACTTATTTGCTAGATAATTTAGTATGTCATGGAATTGATCAATCATATATACAATGGATAAGGTACGGTGAGATGGATGATTCGTGTAGTGATCGGTTGCATACCAAGATCGGTGCTTCAAATGAGTTTGACCCAAAATGTGTGATGATGATGATGATAGCCTTCAAGAAATGCTAAATGCATTAGAAGGGGTACTTCATAATTGTCCTCTAGAATTTGAGAGGTTGAAAGGTGAAGCAGAGAAACCATTAAATGCTGGTAGTACTAAATACGCACAATTGCTAGCAGTGTTAAAATTATACAACTTTAAAGCGTGTTATGGATTGAGTGATTCAGGTTTCAGTGCACTACTTGAACTTGTGCAACATATACTCCCAGAAGAAAATGTTCTTCCTACTAAGACATACGAGGCAAAGCAAATACTTTGCTCTACAACTGGCATAGGTTATGAGAATATACATGCATGCCCTAACGATTGCATATTATTTCAAAATAATATGCAATGTTAGAGAAGTGCCCTAAATGAAATACATGTCGATATGAGAAGAAGAAAGGAAAAAGTCCTTTGAAGGTCGTATGATGCTTTCCCATTATTCTGAGATTTAAACGACTATATAGTAATGCAGAGATTTCTAAGCTATTGACGTGGCATATAGATGAAAGGATTGAAGACATAACCTTTGGTACCCTGCAGATGCCCCTCAATAGAAAAAAGTTTATCAAGACCACCCTGACTTTATGAATGAAGCAAAGAACCTATACCTTACACTTTCAACTGATAGAATAAATCCTTAGGGTGTTCAGAGTAGTAAGTATAGTACATGTCTAGTGATATTGATGATTTATAACCTTCCTTCACACTTTATCATGAAACGTAAGTTTATGATGATGTCTATGTTAATTTTTGGGCTAAGCCAACCTGGGACTAATATAGATGTAAACTTGTCTCCTTTAATTGATGACTTAAAGTTACTTTTGGAAGAAGGCATAAATGTGTATGATGGATAAAGGGAAGAAAGTTTCGCTTTGAAAGCCATGTTGTTTAGCACAATTAATGATTTCCCCACTTATTGTAATTTGTCCGGATACAGTATCGAAGGATATTATGTGTGCCCTATATGTGAAGATTACACTCATTTAGTGTGACTAGATAAGTGCAAGAAAAATGTCTATATGGGATATCAAAGATTCTTACCATCAAAACATCGTTGGAGGAAGTGGAAAAGAGCTTTCAATCGTGAGTTAGAAGAAGGTAGCCTACCGAAGATGTTGACTAGTGCTCAACTTTTTAATAAGGTTAAACACTTGAATAACAAATTTGGCAAGCCTTTTATAAAACAAATCAGGATAAGTGGCTGGAAGAAGTCTATTTTCTTTAAACTTCCATATTAGAAGTCCTTATATGTGAGACATTTTCTTGATGTGATGTACACACAAAAAATATATGTGATAGTCTGGCGTATTGCTCAATATACAAAGAAAAAGTAAGGATAGTGTGAGTGCAAGGTTGGATTTGATTAATTTGGGAATAAGAGATAAGTTGGCACCGGTTGAGAAATGATACCATACTTATCTACCTCCAGTGGCTTACACTATGTCAAGAAAAGAGAAAATTTTGTTTTATGAGTTTTTGGAAGGAAATAAAGTTCCAAAGGGGTATTCTTCAAATATAAAGTACTTTATATCAATGAAAGAGTTGAAGCTAAAGAACCTTAAATCTCATGATTGTCATGTGCTCATGCAGAATTTCATATCGGTTGGTATACGGTTAATCTTACCCAAAAAAATAAGGAATACCATCAATAAAATTTGCATGTTCTTCAAGTTGATTTGCAGTAAAGTGATTGATTCAACAAAGTTACAAGATTTACAAAGGCTGATTGTTTGTACTTTGTGTGAACTTGAAATGTATTTTCCACCTTCATTTTTTGACATTATGGTCCATCTAACGTACACTTGGTGAAAGAGGTTCAATTGTGTGGTCTAGTGTACTTGAGATGGATGTACCCGAATGAGCGATTTATGAAAATTTTAAAAGGATATGTGAAAAATAGATATCGACTAGAGGGTTGTATAGTTGAGTGATACATGGTTGAAGAAGCAAGTGACTTTATGTGCTGATTTTCTATCAAATGTTGACCTTATAGGGATCCCGAATTCTCGTGATGATGGGCGGAGATCAAGGAAAGGCATAAGTAGGAAGGATGTAATAAGGTTATCAATGATTGAATGGGAGTAAGCTCACTTGTATGTGCTACATAATTTGATGACGTTGAACCGTATGTTGAAGAATATAAGGATGCTCTTTGATTGGTACATGGTGATAGAAATGAAATTTGATAACAAGAGAACACAACCGATATTTTCCAAGTTAGTTAAAACAACGCATTAATCATGAGGAGTAGAGAAATCCTGATTCATTTATGAAAACTAGAGATGGCTATCGAATGAATCGAGCTCAAGTGTATTATCTTACAATGGTTATGCAATCAGTGGTTACACATTCTACACATAAGAACATGATATAAGGAGTGTGATACAGAATAGTGGGGTAACACTTGTTGATTCTTGGCATATATCCAGTGCTAGAGACATACACCCTATCTACACACCAATGTCACACTTTAATGTCATTGAACGAATATGGGAGTTAGATTATACTATGTTGAGGGTCTCTATCTTCAAATGTAAGTGGGTTAAGTCTCTATCTTCAAATGTAAGTGGGTTAAGAACAACAGCGGATTACGGATAGATGAGTTAGGATTTTTTCAAGTGGACCTTTCTAAAGTTTGGTATAAAGATGATCCTTTCATTTTAGCATCACAAGCAGAACAAGTGTTTTTTCATTCCCTATCCTGCTAAGAAGAATTGGTCCATTGTACTTCCATCGAACAAGAACCATCAAGAACAAGTTGATACTGAAGCTAATAAATATTTGAATATTCATGAGGATGATCTTTCCTTTGAGATTTTGTGGTTAAAAGATATTGATATAGATGAAGATGAACCCTTATACATGAGACATGATCATGAAGAGGGCACTTTGTTTTTAAATCAAACAAGAAAGAGGAAAAGATGATAATGAGTGCCTTGATTTTTTGCCTTGTATGTTCTATTATATGTATTCATATATTTCAACTTAATTTACTTTCATTGCCATGATTGTCACTGTGTGTTGATGTTTTGTTTGATTTATTTAACTTGTAGGAAAATGGATCCCCACAATGGAGATGGAGTTCGTCCTATTAAAAATAATGGTCAAGCAACATTTAAGGCCAACATAGCCCAAGGCAAGACTGTAATGTCCAGACTGATCAAACTAAGGAGTAATGGCATTAGGTTAGATCTTCAATGGAATGAAAAGGGAAATCCAATCGGACTGAATGCTAGCTCTTTTAAAAATTACATTTGAACTACGGTCAAAGAAAGAGTCCCCATTATAGTTTCATATTGGAGACGATCAAAGAAAGATTATGTAACACCTTAATTATAAATTTCCATATAAAATTGTAACTCCAATACAGGATTCAAACCTGTACTTGAAGGGGGTTTTCTGAGTAACTTAAAAATTTTTAAAGATTGTTCACCATGGTTCCCTACTCATTGTGACTCATCCATCCTTAATTCCCTTTATTATCTTAATCAGGGTGATTCTTTGTTCATTTCTTTGCACATTCTTATGTGCGGAAGGTTTCTTAACTAATGGGCTTGTACTATGCAATTACCCATTCCTAGTTTATTTATTGTGTTTAGGAGAACATTCATCCGTCATGTAAGTTATACAATTAACTACATCAAACTTGAATATTTACATAACAGATTAATGCGTACTACTCTTCAACTTTTCATTGAAACTTCTTCTAGCACACCATTTTGCATTCCTCTCCTGTGTTCAAGTACCTATATGGTTGGTTGTGGGGGGTGAGATTCAGGGAAATATAAGTAGCAAACAATACCACTTAGCAAGCAAGATAAATGCTTAATACATGACATCCTTGCCTTATATGAATTCATGCCAACATAATGACATATCTGCATGCCCAATGCTTTATTTAACAAACTCATGGCAATAGCATAAATAGAAATAGAGTTTCAATCATTCAAATATGCTTCATACAATTCAGCAAAGCAATCACATATATCAGTGCACAAGCATACATATCAATTACATGCAAGTTAGGTAAGTTGTACTACTTGGTAGCCTTTCCAAACTCTGTTCTTATTCCCAATCTTGTAGGCACCCTGGGAAAATGTCAAATCCAATAACTTATAATTCAAGGACAAGTGAGTTATTACTTGTCCTAATTTTGAGTAACTCAAAACACTTAGGTTGGTTATCTTTAAAGTCAATATACTAAGCCTAATATGTAGCTAATAGGCCTACACTAACTCCAAGTATTTATCTTAGCCCTTGGAAGTTAACTTTATTACTAATTGCCCTTACTTTCTTATTTTCGCACAGAAGCTAAAAGCTGGTAGAATTTTCAATCAACTTTGAAAATTCATATCTTTTTTCTATAAATATCCAAATTAGGTGGTTCAAAATTCAATATGTCACTCATTGAGTCTATTTTTAGGGAAAAAATTCCTCCTACTGTAACACCTTATTTTCAATACTCATAAATGAGTATAAGTGACTAGTGAAATCCATTGTGGAACTAGAATTTGAACCCATACTACCCAACTCTCACAATAGTTCATAAAACTCCCAAACTCAACTAAGGACTTGAACCTAGGCTGAGATGGGTTTTTCAAAAAGTAGAATACTTAAAACGTATTTCTACAAGATTTACTACGTCACTAATACATCATAGGCTCTTAATTCCACTATATCAGAGTATACGCATGTGAATCACTTTCCTTTATACTGGAATTAGAGCAATTCTCTTCATTACATTAGAGTGGTTCGGTTATCTACTTAAATTACATTCATTTATATAGAAACATCCACATACATGTATATCCATACACATATACACAAAGCCAACATATCAAATCATTTACACCAAACACAAGGTAGTGCCTTGCCCTACGTTCTTCACCTCAACTTCATATCTCCTCCATGCATCCTCCTGCATCTTCACCTGTCTAAATGGTTGGTTGGGAGGAGTGAGATTCGAGAGAATATCAGTAGCAAACATTACCACTATGCATGCCAGATATAAATGAATGCATGACATGCTTGCCTACACTATTTCATGCCAATATAATGACATGCTGCATGCTGGATGTTATAACATACATATGGCCATTGCACAAATATAACAGAGCTTCAACCAATCATACATGTTCCACACAAATAGGTAAAGCAGTCACATAATCAATGCAAGATATACATATCACATACAAGCAGAAAAGGTAAGTTCACTACCTTTTACTTGATGTCCTCCTCATGCACCTTGATCTTTCAACCTTTACTTCTTCTTTAACACTTCATGACCCTAGATAAGAATGACATCATTTAGAGGACATTTTAGCCCTTAGGGTTTAATCAGCCCCAATTTACAAAACAAGCGAAAACCAAGCGAAAACCAATAATAACAATCACAACCAAGGTAAAGGAAGCAAGTCTTGAAGTTTACCTTTGATTCTTGAGCTTTTTCTTCCAAGAAAATGGCTCTTCTCTTGATATTTTTCCTTGAATCCATGGATTTATTGAAGTAGAAGAGATTAGAAGAGATATGGGAGTAATTAGGAAGCTTAAACTTCAAGATTACAACTTCTTTACCTTAGATTTTGGCTTGATCTTCTTCCTTCTCCAAGCTTTCCCATCTCGTTCAAGCCCTCACTCTTGTGTTCTGATTCTGTTTGCATGGGAAAAATGGCTGAAGAGATGATGAATTATTGGTTAAATGAGATGTTAAAGTTGCTTGCCACGTGTCAACTTCTGATTGGCCCAAAATTCCAATTTTAGCATATAGTATTAAATCTGGCAGAATTTTCATTAAACTTTGAAAATTCATATCTAATTGTAAAAATGTCCAATTGGAGTGATTCCAAAGGCTATGTGACTCTAATTGAGTCTAGGCTTAAGAAAAATTATAACCTTTGGCCAATTGGAAGATCACTCTTCCCATAATTTTAGTCTTTGAATGCTGCCCCAGAAAATAATTAATTTCGCTGGGATAACTTTAAAAATTCATTTCTCTTTGTGCACAACTATAAATGATTTATATTACCTATCAAATTAAAGCCTGATAAGTCTACTTTTACTTTGGAAAGTTTCATAATTTTTCAAAATTATGTACCTATTGAAAAATGTCACACAATCACCACTGCTACACCGGAAATTTCACCGGTGGCAAAATTACTTTGTGTTCCACTTTACTATATTGTGTGTGACTTCTAATTGCTTTGTTATGTTATTCCCTGAGCTCTTTAGCTCACTAATATAATTCCTTTTAATATCCAAGGATTTTGAAATTTTAAGGAATTTAAACATGCCTCATAGGGACATTTACTAAACCGGGGCTTAGCAATCCACTTGATCCAGGCTAAATCTCAAGTATTTTGTCCCAAATTTTGGGATATTACACCTCGACCCCCGTTCGATAAATTTTATCCTCAAAATTTTGAACATCAAATGGTACTATCTGTACCTCGGAGAACCATCTCTAGACCTTTAGTTTATCTTTCCCTATTCTAGTTCTTTCATTTGTAAGGTCATAGAGCATGCAACTCACCATCTTTGCTGAATAATAGCCCTCTCACTAGGCCCACTGCAGAGCTACCCTAACTGGGTGCCCCCTGCAACCGCACGATATGAAGGGAAGAAATCCTTGTTCTTGTATTTATGTAACGGCCCTCCCACTAGGCCCAACTGTAGAGCTACCCTCAATAGGCGCCCTCTACAGCGACATGGAAGTCCAGCCCGCACCCCTGGCTCACCAGGACTGAGTGCGTCAAGCTTATGCAATAGTCATTCCTATTATCCCTCAAAAGAGACCCCTCTAGGTATCGAGCATGCGATATTCGCCACTAAAACCACGCTCGACAAACCTTGGTATCATTTTTTTATACCGGACTGCCCCACTAGGCCCACTGCAATGGCGCTCAGCTTACACTGCAGTTGTACGGAACATCCTGCTAACTTCCACCCCTCCACAGGGCTCACCTTTTTTTGTAATGGACTACCCCATTAGGCCTACTAGAAGGCGTTCGGCTCACGCTGCAGTCACATGGGACATCCGACCAACTTCCACGCCTCTACGGGGCTTACCTTTTTGTGTAACAGACTGCCCCACTAGGCCCACTACAACGGTGCTTGGCTCACGCTGCAGTCGCATGAGACATTCGACTGACTTCCACTCCTCCACGAGGCTCAGAAGGCAAAACTTATGTAGAGCCTACCCATACTATCCCCTAAGGGAACCCCCCAGGGATCGAACCCAAGATGTTAGGCTATTAAGCCTAGGGTGACCAATCTCGATACTATTGAGCTAGCTACTCATCGAGTCTAACTACCTAGAACATATAGTTTACTAGGTATTCTGAACTTATTATAGGCTTCATCTCTTGCTACTCAAGCTGTTCATACTCTTATGTAATGTTCACGAAGCATGCTAAATAAATCATCATCATAACAATCATCACATGAGCATTCGGCCCCAAGTGTTCACCCGTGGAATAAGCCCTAGGATTCCACTTGTGCATCAAAGGAGTTTCCATGACCCCGAGTATCTACCCGCATAATAGAAATCTTCATGGCCTAAGCGTCCACCCGCGCAATAGACCTCGGGCGACCACCTCACAAATTCTGAATGCTCATCAGGTCTTACTGCCCAAGGAATCACCCCTATGCCATATGCATTATGGGACTTACAGCCTCAGGCCTTTATCCGTCAGGTCTGACTGCCTAAGGAAACGCTGGTCTAATAGGTATTACTGCCCACCGTGTATATTCATAACACGAATACAATCAATGGTAAATACATACATGTATAACCATTACATAATATATGAGAGCAAGAGTTGCTTTCCTTAATCTCTTTCATCATTTGGCACTGAAGCACCCTATGGCGATTCACTGGGTCACCTGACCCTTCTCTCAAAGAAACTTATATGATAGAAGGCTAATTACAATATACCACTATTAAGAGTTAACGTTCCCGTAGCTCTACTTTATGGTTTCAACATCACAATGGCTTCACTCTACGATTTGTTATCACAGCGGCTGCATACTATGGTTCGACATCATGGTGGCCCCATACTACAATACTGCACTTGGTGCTTCACACAGGTGCCCTTATACCTGGTCAGCCTCTCTAGTCAGAACCCTCTATAGGTAGCCCTTTCTGATCATATCTCCCTATAGGTAGCCTTTTCTGATCAAACTCCCCGTAGGTAGCCCTCTCCGATCAGAATCCTCCGTAGGTAGATCTGTCTAGTTGGTCACCTCTAAATGGAAGTAATATGTAATAGGAATCCAAATCTCATAAGATCCTTCTCATCTAGCAGTTCTATAGCAGTCCAATCAGAGTAAATGATTCTGACTATAGGTTATATTCTCTGCTAATATGAATAGTATAGTGATCCCTTGTTAGTGTTACTGTAACTAGGAGTTACAGATAGTAGAGAAACCTTAGAAATTAGACCACCTCTGTCAGTTAATCAGCCTATTGAAGGAAGGGTTAAAGGTCTATATAGAAGAAGTGGCTCTACTTGATAGGGATATTAGATATATGCCCAGTCCCAGTGAGGATTCCTCTACTGGTGACAATGACAATGAAACCTTAAGGATAGAAGAGGAAGCACATCATTCAGATTCTATTGCTAACTCTAAGGCTCCTGATATTAAGTTAGAGTATGACCCATATTTTTTCACTGTGTTTATGAGAATACATAGAGAGGCTATACCAAGAAGCTGATACTGCTTATGTTTCCCTGTGGGGACAATATCTAGCATTTCTAGACAGGATAACATGATATATTGGGATCGAGGTATATATGGGATACCGATGCCTAAAGATATACTGATTGGTACGAACACTAATACACCAGAACCTATTAGAACTCCACAATTAAGCGTTCTTAGGCGAGAGAAATCCTAGGATAGGTGACCCCCTGGGAAGTTAAGTTGTTAAGGTCTTAGAGACTTAAGGAATAATGATTACCTTAAGGTTTCTCCATAAGTAATGATCATCTTAGTTAGATCAATCATAGCTAAAGGCATATAGGTGTACTAGATGATATTGAACTAGACGAGGCCAAGAACTGGTATAGAGATATGCAGTGTTCTGGGTCTTACCAGATATTATGGGCAGGTATCCTGACACTTGAATCACCTTTCAATTGACAATCTATTTGGAAAGTATTTGTTGTTTGAGTGGAATGAGAAATGTGAGAGTAGCTTCTGAAAGCTTAAGGAAAAATGGATACTCACACCAGTGTTGATTATCCCAGATCTTAGTATGACCTGGGTGGTCTGCAGTGAAGCAACCCATATGGTCTGCAGTGAAACATGTAAGAAAGGATTGGGATATATCCTAATGACATAGGGTAGAATGGTGGTGTAAGTCTCTCGACAACTAAAGCCTCACAAGATAAGTTACCCACTCATGATGAAGAGCTAGCAGCAATTATCTTTGAGGTAGAGGAATGGTGATTAGAATATGACTTTATAATATTGAGGATTGAGGTAGAATTAGAGCCTTGAAACAATGTTAATGCTATGAGAACATAATCTGAACGTTTGAGGATTAGAATAGGAATGTTGAATCCTGATTCTAGTATGTGTGTATATTGGGTATAATATAGGAACATGATTTCTTGGCTCAGCAGATGTTAATGTTTTACAGTTTAAAGAGTTGAATCATAACCTGAGAATCAAATGCAATAGTTGAATTGATTCTCTAGGAAGTTGAAATACCCTAAGTGACTTGAGATACTAGAATGTGGTACAGAAATATGTACAAGGTTTCTAGAGGTTGCTAGTATCTAATCTAGTATAGGGAAAGATCTTAATCATAGAATATTCCCTTAGAGTTGTGATTATGCTTAGAGCTAGACCGATATCAAAAGTCTATATAAATGAACCCAGATGAGATGGCAGAATTAAAGAAAGCAAATTACAGAATTGCTGGAGAAGAGGGACCCTATGAGATCTAGGTTTGTTACAATGGTACTTCTATTCAGAGACAACCAACTGGAAAGAGCTGCCTATGGAGAATTCAAATTAGAGAAGGCTACCTACAGAGGGTTCTAACCTGAGGAGCTGACCAGTCAGGTAACTGAGTGAAGCACTGAGTGCATTACCATAGTGTAGAGTCACTGTGATGTCAAACTATAGTGTGCAGTTGACGTGACGTCGAACCGTAGAGTAGATCTATGGGAACGTTAACTCTCAATGGTAGTGCATTGTAATGAGTCTCCTAACGAATGGGTTTCCTTGAGAGAAGGGTTTATATGACCTAGTGAATTGCCATGGGGTGCTCCAGTGCCGTTTATAGTTAGAGAGATAAGAAAGGGAATTAAGAAATAATAGGCTCGACAGTATGAAGGAAAGTAACTCTTTCTCTCCCATCTTATGTAATGGTTCTGCATGTATGTGTTTACCATAGAGTATATTTATGTTATGAATAAACATTAGGCAATAAGACCTATTGGATTAATGTATCCTTAGGAAATAAGGCCTAATGAGTATTCAGAATATATGAGGTAGTCGCCCGGAGCCTATTACACATGTAGACGCTTGGGCCATAGAGATTTCTTTTAATGCACGAGTAGACACCCCAGGCTTATTACACAGGTAGACGCTCAGGGCCATATAACTTGTTTTATCAAGCATTTTGGTGTAGGACCAATGGTCCAGTGGTTGTCGTTATGCTATATGCTAATGTGCCGAATGCTCTTGTAAAGAATGTTGTGATAATAGTTTGTTTAGAATACTTTGTGAACATTACATAAGTGTATGAATGGCTTGAGTAGCAAGAGTTAGAGCCAAGGATATATTCAGAATACCTAACTGACTATGTGTCCTGAGGTAGTTAGTCTCGATAGGTATTCAACAAAGATGATGGACCGAATGTCTTGAGGCCATAAGACCTAAGGGACTAGTAAGTCCCTAGGCCAGTAGAATATGATGTGTTTGAGAATTGTGCCGAGCGGGGGCTCAAGGTGGTAAGACCTGATGTGCAAGTTTGCATTAGGGGTGTCCTTGGGCTATAAGACCTGTGTGCTTAGCGCTATGGTTATTGCCTAGTGTGGTGACATTGGACTAGTGTGTCCAGAGTACACCTTGAGGCTAGCAGAACATTCAGATTGTACCAAGTTGTAACTAAGGTAGTAAGTACCAAGATGCCTATGGCATGGCATAGGGGTGATTCCTTGGGCAATAAGACCAAAATATCTATCATTGTAGGAGTAGAATAAGCCCTAAGGCTTGAAATACATACAATGTAATCCAGGTGGAGTCTCAAAGAGGCTGTAAGGCCTAGTGTTCACACAGTGTGATCCGGGTAGACTCCTGAAGAGGTTGTGTGGCCTGAGGACCCAGTACTGTGAGAATGGACCAGTGGGTCTTGTGTTGAATGCTGCACACTGGGTGCAAAATGAATGAAAATGTTGTATGGCGATTGTTGAATACTATCTAAGATTTTGTTGAGAGTATGATGAGTTAGTTACATGCTCAATGAGCGTGCATAAGAAAGGGATAGACTAAGTGTCTAGGAACGAGTCCCTGAGGTATAGATGTTCGAAATTTTGAGGATGAAATTTATTGAATGGGAGGAGAATTGTAAAATCTCAAATTTTGGGGCTAAAGGCTAGAGAATAAGCTTGAATAAACTAGACAACGAAGTCCAATTTGGGAAGAGTTCTAAGAATGGCCAAGAGCCATAATGACTTTTAGAGGCTAATTTAGGAACTAAAGTATGGGATTTAGTCCCAAATAGTCAAAGGAAACACCTGATTCCTTTATCTTGAGTCAAATAGGCTCTAAAGCCTAACTTGGATCCAAAAAGAAGTGAAAATGGTATCTTGGAAATGGAAAGAAAGAGAAATAAAATAAGAGAAAGGAACTAAGGACAATTCAATTAATATTGTCATATTCAAGGGCAAAAGAGTTATTTGCCACTTAATCTTGATGTCAAAGTTGGAAGACCAATTGAAGGGCTAGGATTTTCTATTTAAAAGTAAGAAGTAATTATCGGAATAGAAAATTTTCTCTCCCTTAAGGTCACAAAAAACGTCCAACTTGAGGGCAAAAGAGGGAGGAAAAGTTTGGTCAATAAGTCAAAGTTTCATCAAATTTTCCCACTTGAGAAAATCTGACCAAAGCCAAAACAAAGGTAGCAACTTGGTCAACATTTCTTCCTCTTTTTTTAGCATTGAATTTGGTTAAGAAAACGAGAGGAGGAAAGAGAAAAGATCAAGTTAAGGTAACTACACCTCATTTAGTTAATTAACCCTTCAACTTTTCAAGAAACCATAGCTTTTTGACACATGGAATTTTCCCTTTTATTGTGGCCAAATTTTGGCCAAGCATTTAGAGTAGAGGGAAGAGGAAATTTCATACTCATTTTATCATAAAATAAGAAATAATTATTTTTCCCAAATATTCCTAATAATTTTAGTTAAATAGGAATTAAAAAGAGGGAAATGGCTACTTGGTAATTAATAAGCTTTTTTTGATGAATTATTATCAAGGAAAGTCAAAAAGTCTAAAGGTCAAAAAGCATAAGGCTTTGGTCAACCATTTGCAAGATGGTATTTTGGGATATTTCAAAAGCAACATATACTCTCTCATTCCTCATTAATTTCGGTGGAATGATGAAGGAAAAGAGAAATGGAATTTGTTTTGTAATATTATACAAGAAATAGAATTTTGGACCAATGAGATGTGAGCACTTGGAAAGCAAGGTTTGACATTCCATTAAGTTTAAGTTCTTTATATTTTGCCATCTTCATTCTCGTGCAAACTAAACCAAAGAGAGAGAAAGGGAGCTTGAGAACAGTTGAAGAAGGAAGAAGGCAAAGGAGCTAGGGCTTCTACAGTCCAAGGTAAGAAGCTTGTAATCTTTAAGTTTAAGCTTCCTAATCCCTCTGTAACCTCTTCTAATCACTTCTACTCCATTAATTTCATGGTTTTCAAGACAAAATCTCAAGAGAAGAGGGAGAGAGGGCAGACGTTCTAGTGAGAGAAAGAGTTGGAATCTAGAGGTAAACTTCAAAACTTACTTCTCTTGCCTTAGTTGTTGTTGTTGTTGTTGTTATTGGCTTGGAATTGGTTGTTTTGTGAAGATTGGATGATGAAACCCTAAGGGGTCTTGCTGTTTAAATTCCTTCAAAACATGTCCAATGAGTGTTTAAGTAGTTAATCATGTGATTAGAAGTAGAAAGGAAGTGATTAAGCAAGAGAAAAAAAGAAACCAACATGTTTCTCTTAAGAACTCTAACTTATTGTTGTATGTGTGACGTGAGGAAGTAATGAGAATTTGATAATTTTGATAATTCCATTGGCTTTAGAAGAAAAAATTGTATAAGTATGCAAGTGTTCATAACTTTTGGATGCTTCTATGCCAAATTGGAAATTGTTGAAGTATGTGTATGCATGTCGTTAATCTGCCTTGTCTGGAATAGTGGTATTGTGCGTGGTGTTTCATGAGTCAAACTTTGTCCAAAAATTCTGAAACTTTCTAGAATTAAAGTAGAGACATAGAGATTTAATTTGATAGGTAGTTTGTAATTTTTGGACAAGTACATTGAGATATATGAGTTTTTAAATTTTGGGCATGAAAAACTGGCAATTATAGAACAAGATCTAATAAAATGGAATTATGTACATATTTGAGTACATTTAGCTTATGGCTATATTTTCTCCTAAAATTAGACTAAAATAGGGTCATGTAGCACATAGAAGTACCTCATTTGGATTTTTCTAGATTTATTTATGAGTTTTGAAAGTTTGGTCAAGAAATAGGGTATTCTTAGCCGCGGCCAGAGGATTGCTTACTTGTGGCCGAAAAGTTTTTGACCTGTTTTTGGCCGCAGCCAAACATTTTTTGCCGCGACCAAGACCCAAAATTTTCAATATTTCATATTTTCTAAGAGGTGTTGATTGTTATGGTATTTCCCAACCCCATAGGCCTTTGTCGAGACTTCCAAGGGTTACCTAAGTGACTCAGATGACAACTAACGAGCTAAACCAAGAAAAATCTAGTTACAAAAGATTGGATTGAGTAATGACTCATTGTCCGTAATTCTAATTATAGGACCTAACAGTTGTCCGAAGCTTAAGACTTGCCCGAGCTCAAACAAACAGGTGCAAACTGCTCAAAGGAAGCAGCCAGGTAGTAATTTGTCTGTCATATGTTAATAATATACATTGTATGTCGTGTGAAATCGTCATGAATTGTCTGGCACATTCTAGTTATGCGGAGTGGTCACCGAGGGCCTTTCTACGCGGGTGGACGCTCGGGCCAATAACGTTCTATGATGCACGAGTGGATACCCGGGGCCTTTCTACGCGGGTAGCCCTCGAGGCCATTGAATTTACCTAGCAGTATGATAGTTTACGAACTGTATGTGATGCATTGAATGTTGTTGTGATAATTATATTGAATGATGACTATATAGTATGCTTTGTGATGTTATATCTGTATGATTGGCACTACGTTACTACTGAGATTCTTTTGAATCTCACTCTTTTCATAAACCCATCTACAGTATAAGGAGAGAGCATAAGGGGCAAGAAGAAGGTAAATGCGGACGGTTAAGGCTGGAACGCAAAAGACTTTAGTTTTGATGATTGTATATTATGTATATTTTGGATATTTTGGATTTGTATATACTATAAATAACTTGTAACTCTAACATGTTACAATAATTAAACTGGTAATGCCTATAGATTAGTAAAAGGCTAGTCTAGTTTTATTACACTTCCAATCGCTAACGAAATATAATTAACATTTGGAACATGAAATCTAAGCGGAGAATCGCTCATAAACTCTGATAAAACCAAAAGAAGAGAGCGGTGAGACTTAATGAGATAGTTAATGTTTGTGAAAATGGTTTGAGAACTTTTATTACTCTTGAAAATCCTTTCCAATCTCAGGTTCAAGTCTTGAGGTAGGTTTGGAATTAGTGAAAGTTTTTTGGTATTTCCTAATCTGGGACTTAATCCTGGTTTCAAGAATAATTTTACTACTCTTTTGTACTCATCTGAGACTATAGGAAATGGGTTATCAAATTAGTAGCCTTGTGTGGCTATACAGTTTGTGTATGTAAATGAATAAACTAAGTATGAGCAGAGAATCACTTTGATCGAAGTAAAAGAAAAGATAAGAATCAATAAATAATAACAAAGTTGTGAACCACAATAATACGCTTCCCCAAGATTTTGAAATTTTCAGAAAAATCAACTCAATTGTAGGTTCAAATCATGTTTTGATGTTGAGATTTGAAAAAGCTTTATAAAAGAAATATCGCTTTGCGGTTTGAATCCACTATGTAAAACTCATCGGATCGTTTACAGGAATAAGGTGTTACACATCTTCTCCGCTTGAGAGCTTGAGGCTGCCATGTGTCCACCATCGACACTAGCCATCCGCCACCATGTTACCGCTTGCGACAACTGCAAACTGTTTGGGGTCCTGCTGTTAAAGGATTAGTGATGGGTTTTTTTAGAACAAAATGCTTACCTATCTTATACTACTGTATGTTTGCGTGTTTGTAGTTAAAATTCAATAAAAGGATCAAAGGTGCCAAAGGAGAAAATACCCCTAATGCATCCTTAATTACATGATCCGATGAATGAGACAAATCATAAGGCATGCCCGTAAATGATCGTGGCAACGAGTATTGTTTATACTTGATTGGGGGCTCAATGGAAGAAGCTATATATATGCTTTAATTTGGTTCACTTTGTTGAATATATATATTGACAGTGATCCATGTAACAGTTCTCACATAACGATATAATGAACGTTTTTCTTGTATTTGTTGTTTTTATTAATATAAAAAGATATTAATTATAAAAAAGATAATGTCAATATATAATATATGAAGTAAGTGCCATTGTTTTTATTTTCTTATTATTTAAGTTGATGTTAAGAACAATTATTTCAAACAAATTTTAATATAATTTTTTTATGGAGAATTCCAAAAAAATACTTTCAAAATTTGAAAATCACAAATCAATGATTTTTTTTTTTTACTAAAATGAGTTATAAATTTTTAATAAAGTGTAGTCAATACCTAAACTATTATAGAAAACTAAACTCATTTGAGATTTTAATATTTTGAATATATTTTTCTGAAAATTTTCCTTTTTTCAAATGTAAGTTTTTTAGAAGAATTATCCAAACAGATTTTTTTTTCTTATTTTCAAAACTTATTTTAAAAATTAGTTTTTTAAAGTACAGTTTTTGGTGTTTGAAATTTTACCCAATTTTAATTTTTGTTCTTAAATTTAAATAGGTAGTTTTAGTCCTTCAAATTAACTTAGCTCATGTGATCAGGTGATTAGGAAAGATAACCTCACAAATATATTATGAGCTGGAAATTTATTTTATTTTTTTTAAAGGACGCACACTCACCCACCATAAACAGCAGCTTCAAGTCAGCAACAAGCAGACAGACTTCCAATTCTTCTTGATCGGGATGGAGCGTGCAGCCAAACTCAGAGGTGGGTTTTTGCTAAATATGACACCAACAAGAGCATGAGCTGGACATGAGCATTTGTAATCAAACTGATCACTGAAAATATCCCACCAGCTTCTCCACATCCTCCATTGCATAAAGTTTCGCTTGAACAAATTGATACTGAAGGAGAGTTAAAACTGATGATTATGAAGAAGATGCAAAATAATAATACAAGAGACAGAGACAAAAATGCTTCAAATGAATATGATATCACAAGGAACTTACAATTACTACCCCCTCTGAAGTCAAGTCGATCTTTGAGAGTACGAAATTATACTAGGTACGCCGGAAAATCTACACCCACAAACTTCACTTGGATCCTCTTGTTTTAAACACACATGCAGTACATTGCCTCCTACATCAGAACTTGTTCTTTTCTGAACTTTAAGCCATGGGAATTGATAACACTAAATAGCTTATGTTTGTGTCCTTAATTGCTCTGTGTTTCATTCTAATCTCTCCAGCGGGTATGAAATGAACTTGCTGGTACTAGAATGCATTGATTGTTCGTGGACTCATCCTAATTTGTTGTTCTTCTTGTGTTTGCAGTGGGATATGATCCTTCGGATCCATCTGGCAACGTGACAATAAGATGGGATATCATGTCCTGCAACTCCTCTGCTTAGTTAGAGCAATAACAGAGTTAAAATTTTCAGATTTCTTGTCTTCAGTGTAGACTGTGGAGGACGAAGAACGCCAAAGCTGTCCCCGGAGAACAACCCCCTCCTCCAGTCTCCGATGCTTCCGGTTATTGGTAGAGTCCGGCCCCTGTTTGCGTCATTAAAAAAAAAATTAAATGTCCATCACATAATATACTCCCTCTCTCTCTTTGATAATCATAATATATATTATACATTCTTACATTATATATTATTTGATAAGTTATACAATTTAGTTTGAAAGAAAAATAATAAATATAAATAGTTTGAAGAAATTTATTTAACTTCCTTAATCTTTAAAAAAAAAAAAGGTAACTATGTTTTATATTTAATACTGAAGATAATATTTGTGAGGACATCTTTCTTGATCACCTTACTACATGAGCCAAGTTAACGGTATTAGTGTCACATAGGATAAATTAATATTGTCAAGTGTAACTTCAAGTCTTTTTAAAAGTTAAGAAACTACCATTTATAAACGGAATATAATTGAAGGATTAAAATTACTTATTTTAAACTTAAAAAACCAAAATTAAAATTGGATAAAACTTTAAGTATCAAAAGTGATATTAACTAAAAAAGAAAAGACAAATAGAAACAAGCAAGACTTGAGTTTTTATAAAGTCATGCAAGGATGATAAACCGGAAATTTTTTTCTTGTTAGAATCCCTTCTCCACACACTTAAATTAAGAAATGAATAGTTTAGAAATAATATCTTATAAAATATTACTAAATTTTTTAACAATATTATTATGATATTATTAAATATTTTAAGCCGTTAAAATTTAATCTGTTTACATCTTTATTATATACATATTTTAATTTATCATATTTAACGATATATTTATAAACTATTAAATTTAGGCATATTTTTTCACGATACACGGGTGGAGGAGAAGGGAGATTGAAAAGGAAAAAGAGAAAAATGATTGTTGTAGAAGGATCAGATCGGACCGTAAACAATATCTTAAAAAATTAAAGCCCATAATATTTATAGACCGAAAAGGCCCAACAGTAAGACGAATGGAATATGAATTCCATATAAAAACATGTCGGTTTAGGGTTTTCCAAACTCTCGAACAAAAGCGAAGTACTGTCCCCCCCCCCCTCCCCAACACACGGGCTCTGTGCCGCCGCCGCACCACCACTGTTCCTGCAACCATGGTATTGTGTTCTATGTTAACTTTTTCCTTAGAAGTAATCTTAACTGTTTGGGGTTTTTAGTATTTGTCCGATTTGATTTTTGCTATCTGTGAACTATTGTTCTAGATCATTCCCGAGAAGAACCGCCGAGAGATCTGCAAATACCTCTTCAAAGGTCCGTTCATTACCCTTTATTTTCCTTCTGGTTTGAATCATGACCTCCGATTTGTGTTTAAATTGTTATTTTTGTTCAGAGGGTGTTTGCTATGCAAAGAAGGATTTCAATATGCCAAAGCACCCGGACATTGATGTGCCAAATCTTCAGGTGATTAAGTTGATGCAGAGCTTCAAGTCAAAGGAGTATGTCCGTGAGACCTTCGCTTGGATGCACTATTACTGGTATCTCACCAATGATGGCATTGAGTTCCTTAGAACTTACCTCAATCTCCCTTCTGAGATCGTCCCTGCTACTTTGAAGAAACAAGCTAAGCCTGTTGGAAGACCTTTTGGCGGCCCACCTGGCGATCGCCCAAGGCAAATTCCTCTTTAATAATTGAATCCATTCTAATATACTTCTCAGTCTTGTATATTATGTGTTCATCTATTGTAATGTCTTGTTATGATTCCGTATTTGGGTGCCACGTGGTAACTGTATATGATTGTGAACAGGGGTCCGCCGAGATTCGAAGGAGAACGGAGATTTGGTGACCGTGATGGCTACCGTGGAGGTCCCCGAGGACCTGGTGGTGACTTTGGCGGTGACAAGGGTGGAGCACCGGCTGATTACAGACCTTCTTTTGGGGTAAGTGTTTTTTAGGCTTTTTACCCCAAAGTCACTAGATTTAGTATTCCTTTTGTGTCTGTCTTTACTGTGGAATTGCATTTGTTTGGGCTGAAACTGAATCCATTGCTAGGTCCTTGCTGCTTCTTGCTGCATAGTGCATGCATTTAGCAGCGATGGTACTGATAACTTGCATGAATTACGATAGCTGGTGTAGGCTGCCAGTTTGTGGCATTCCTGATTTATATTTAGGTTTCACTGCGACATTGTGAGTTCTATAGCTTTACTTCATTATGCCTTAACCATGGGCCATTGATTAAGAAGAGTCCTAATTAAAACGTCATGTTTAGGTACAATAGAACCTCCCATGTTTCATATTCATGCTTCCACCGCCCATGTTTCATATTCATATTCATGCTTCCACTGTAGCATTTTGACTTCTAAGTGTAGTTTCTTAGTTTTACTCTGTTCATAATCTTGAAGCATGGAACATCTATGTTTACGATGGATTCCTAATAATCCATAATCATGTTTACAAGCTCATGAGAATGTAACCATGCTGAAAGCTGCTTCCTATGTTGTTTCATTTCAAATTACTTTGATTTTATTTTGATAAATTTTTGTTAAATTCTGATCGTACCTTGCGTTGATGCAAGCGGAAAAACATTATTCTTTTCTATGCGGTGTATCCAAATTTTACAGTTATATTTACAATTACAATTTACGTTTACATTTACGTTTATGTAATTATGATTCCATGGAACAGGGTTCTGGTGGGAGACCTGGTTTTGGACGTGGTGCTGGTGGTTTTGGAGCTCCAACTAGTTCAAATCTTTCTTAAGTATATTGATCTGTGCCAAAGTTTTTGGAATTTAGTTATATAGACAAATTTGGGCATAGTTGCAGTTTAGAGGCTCCCAAATGTTGTTTGAGCGACGTGGCACTATTGTTTCATTATGAGTTATATTGTGAGATGAATGTTTTATATTTCTGTTTTTGCTTATCCAACATCAATTCTTTTTCTAATTTTATGTTGTGGTTCATTTTACAAGTGTAGCTCCACAATAACCAAGTGCTTTTTCTTTCAGTATAAACGAATACTCAAGAAAGTGAGGTGGTATTGGTCACCCCAAAACACAGTTGTCTAAAGCCGTAATCTTATTGCTTTTGCTAAAATTAAAGTCTAATTCTGCTCACGCGAGGACAAACCATTACCGTAAGGTGAACTTAGAAATATAATTTTAATTTTTAATTTTGCCTCTGATGCTAATTAGGTGTTTATGATTACCCTGGAAGCGTGCGGTGGGGAAGAAAAAACTGGATGGGTACAAAAGCAGCGAAACAAAACCTTCTATAAAAGTAGAAGAGGGAGAAGAAAATAAAAATCAAACCAAACCCATATATAACCGCAAATAGAGTTGATTTATTCGAAAAATGGATGAAAATCATACCTGATTTAGGCAAAATTAGTGTATTTCAAGCCATCTTTCATAGTCCCTTAATGTCTGCCATTTTCGATTTCGAGCCTGTTAGACAAAGTGTTGGGAGAGCCCAGCGCACCATTAGAGGGAAAAAAGGCACATCAAGGTTTAAATGGGTGTTTGGGTTTATGATGCCACTGATGAGCTTTTATTGCAAAAGGCATGGCACCTTATAAGCTGAAATTTTGTGCACGTGGAGAGAGAAAGCAATGATTATGAAAAAAAAAAGGCTCTTTGGTAAATGAGAGTTGAGAGACTTCTTGGTATATGGTAATTGGCTCTTAGTTACTCTTGAGAATTTTTTCCCCCAGATTTGGCTATTTGTCTCAGAAATAATAAGGGAAAGTTGAAAAGAAAAAAAATCCTATTGACATAATTAAATTGTTCACAAAATTCAGATTTGGCTATTTGTTTGAGAAATAATAGTGAAAACACAAATTGCCTCATTGGATTAATTAGGTGTTTTTTTTTTTTTGGTATTCACAGTTTGTTTTTCTACTAACAATATTAAATTATTAACAAAATTCAGATTTGGTGACTTGTTAAGAAATAATAGGAAAAACATAAATGACATTAATTAGGATATGTGGCTATAACTTAATGATTTGTGTTATTTTTAGTTATTTTTTGTCTAAATTTTTTTTTCAAATAATCATCCAAATAAATTTCAGTTTGAAAAAAAAGTCAATTGTACCACAACCAATCTAAACATAAATCATGTTTATAATATGAATTTTATCTTATCTTAAGCTTGTTAAAATCATATTAAAAAAAATCAATTCTACCACCATTAATCCAAACAAACCCTTCATTTGAAATGGCTTTGAGGGGAAGTTATGCACATTTTTTTGGTCAAGGAGGTTCTGGACTTTAGAGGTGTTTAGGAGTAAAAGAAGTGAGTGGAAGAATGCTTTCAGAGGTGAAAAGATGGGATGTATAAAAAAAAAAAAAAAAAGGTGAAAAGATGGGCTTCGCAAATCGCAATGCAACCTGGCATTTTAATTCTTTTTAAAAATTTTAATGTCCTTTAATCATTGATTGCCACTTTGCATTTTCCTGTTGCCCACATACCCTCACCTACAATTGCCTATGATGAAGTAGAGGGATGTAATTTTAGGAGAAAATCAGTAACAGGTCCTAAGGACCTAAACAAACTATAAAAAATTTATTAAATTCTCAAATCAAAAAAATCCTTAAGGACTATTTTGTAATTAATTAATTAATTAGAAATGTGAAAAGACTAAATTGAGAAAGAGAAAATGGAGAAAGCTATGGTGTTGCAGTTTGTGGAGTAGCAGTAGGTGGGGTACGGGAAGTAGGTGCGGCGGCTTTCGTAGGGTTGCGGTGGGGGCTAAGTGGGGGGCCGTTTCGGGGGCTTGAGAAAAGCAAGAAGTAGCCAAAAGGCCTAAGACGACGAACACTCAAGAGTAGTGAAAGCTATGGCGAGATCTAAATCTGAAATAGAGAGAAGAAAGAGAAAATGAAAGACGAGGAAATGTGAGAGATAAGTGGACTATATGCTAGGAGTTAGGTAAGTAATGCTAAGATTTTGCTAAAGATACGATGTTGACCATTGAAGTTGGAGTTTTACTGTGGTTGGGTAATGTGAATAAAGTTGTGCTATATTTTTGGACAAGGTAATGGAGTGATTGCTCTATTTTAAGTAGGAATGGTTGAATATGATGAAGGTTTGTTTGCTTGCAAAATGATGATATGAGATTAAAAAAAATGTTGTTAATACGAGCAGTTATAGTTGTTAACTGCGAGACGTGGAAGACATCATGTAATCTGTTCAAATTTGGGGGTAAAGCTATTTGATATGCTACTGGTCTGATCCTTGATAATATTTCAAATGGACCAATGTACCTAGGGCTTAATTTCTTCACTTTTAATGCCCTAGCACACTAGTGCAAAAAACACATTTTAGACCTACACAATTAGACCGGTTAAAGCGGAGAAGGTCTAAAAGAAAAATACAGTGGCAATTCTGTAATTAAAATAAACTTTTAAGACCGGTTCTATATAAAATTGGTCTAAAAAACATAATTTAGACCGGTTTTATAAATAACCGGTCTAAAAAAATACAATAATTAAACATTATAATAGGGAATAAAAAAATCCTCTATTTTTAAGACTGGTTATAATGTAACCGATCTTAAAAGTCAATGTTTTAAGACCGGATATTAAATAGCTGGTCTAAAAGAATAACCAATCTTAAATATATAACCGGTCTTAAAAGTTTTAAGACCGATTATTTGAATAACCGGTCTTAAAGGTCCGTTAAAACACCGCACCCTTTTGTTCTTAACCCAGCCCGTGCCTTTAGTTCTAAAATTTCTCCACTACTCTATGTTCCTTGGTTTCAATCAGTGGCTATTAGCGTCCAATATCTGTCTTTCTCCTTGTTTGCTGGCAACCCAACACGTGCCTTTTGTTCTAAAATTTCTCTGTTGCTCTGTCTTCCTTAGTTTCCATCAGCGGCTATTAGCGTTCAATCTCTGTCTTTCTCCTTTCTTGCTGGCAGTGCTTCAGTAGTTAGATTTGTGTGGGCAATTTGTTGAAGCCCTAATTTCTTACAGCAGGTATTTTTCCCTTTACTCCCTTTTTTCACAGTTTCACAAGTTCTCTGATTTCGACATCGCAAGTTTGTCTCTCTTGCCGATATATTTGCTGTTAGTGCCTTTCTATGAATAATATTTAGATTAGCATTTCTGCAAACAATTTAAAAGGGCATGAAATCCTGTTTGAAATATTTACGCATTCTAGATTGAAATATGCATTCCTATTTGTTTGAAATATGATGTCACTCCCTAATTTCAGTTGCTTGTTTATAATATGTCTGCATTCTGGATTTTGTTGAAATCCTGTTTCTCGATGATCCAATATATTAGAAGGGCATAAGTAATTCATAGGAAATTTCCTTATTTTGACTGTTCCCCATTAGCACTGAAAGACACAGCTTCCCTTATCTATCATCGCCTCCTCTAACTGTATTAATATACCCACCCTCCTCGTATCCCATTGTCATTTACTTTAACAATTTCTCCACAACATATCTGCCTACACCCACTCATAACCTTGTAGCTTAATTATTCCAATCCTGTAGGATGAATACTTGTTTTGCTCTACCTTTACCTTTAAGTCACTTCACTTACTTCATTGGAATTAATTTCTGGAATAAATAAAATGGACAAATAAACATTGATTACTTCTAAAATAACTTATATTGTGGAAAAAAACAACACACATATAAGTCTTGCGTATATATAATATAATATAATAAATATAATATAATGGTCCATTCTATTCCCACTCCATCACACATATTACATCCTTACTCACTATACACATACTTTGTTACACACACACACGCGCATATATCCACATTATTCTTTTATATAAGTGTATGTGTGAAGTCAACAAATCCCTCTGAACCTAGGGTTCTCTATATGCCTTTGCCAATGGTGAGGCCAAAGTCTCTGGTTAGGTACTAAATACGTGAAGGATTTATATATGTCCTGTTATGCTGTATGTGTTCTGTTACTTAATTTCGCAGTACTAAATAGTAATAGGAAAGGAACTAGAGAATGTTATAGCCTGCACGAAACTTCTTTTAACACGTCCATATATATATATATATATATATATATATATATATATATATATTACTCACTATTAAAAAGAAATCATATTTAGACATTCTAGCCAATTAAATAAAACTTGGCCAGTAAATACCTGAAGGATGGAAGTAATATATATATATATATATATATATATATATATATATATATATATATTGATTTATATGTTCACGTGGAATGGGAAGGGCATGGAGGACTACGTACAGAGAGGGTGTCATAGAGAAGGGAAGCGATCCCCAAAAGTGACTGATACTTCTTCCAAGTTTAGTTGAGAGGATCGTCATAATATATATATGCAATTGAATTCACACAACATCCTCATTTAGTATGCTTAGCTTCTTCTTCTTTTTGGGACCATTCTTTCTGTATGTAGCCAAACAAAAATGACCATTATATATTATCCCCTTCACACACTTCTCTTCCAAACACAAAAACAAACCTCTCCTCTACAAAAAAACCCCTTCCAAACACATCGCTTTGTTTCTTTACTTAGTTGTATCTTCAAATCAAATCTCTCATCTTTTTTTTGGGTTGTGTTTCTTCATGTTGTTTTGTAAATGGTGGAGTAGGTTTTTTTTACAAACCTAAATATGAAATGAAATGAACTCTTTGGTGGCCAAACTCCTTTTAGTCTATAGTATAAGTTACTTAGAAAGAAATTAATGCTTATATGTCCCTGTATATTTCTCTTTCTCCTTTCGTACATGATTTAACATGGTTAAAATTAGAAAATTTGGTCATTATATAGTAGTTAAACTAGGTAGCTTGATAAGTGCAATGATTTCGTGCTCTCAACATACTCCTTCCTTTTCCAGGGGAAAAAATATACAAAAAAGGTGTTGAAATATATGAATCATAGTTGGGTAAACGCTAAACGAACGCTAGAAGAAATGCTGATAATGATAGTGGGATGTTCTACTGCCCTTGTGTAGTATGTTTGAATGAGAAGCGACTAAGTGTTGCAGAAATATATACACATTTAATTTATGAAGGATTTTGTAAGACTTATACAGTATGGGTATGGCACGGTGAATGATTAGAAATGCCAAGCGCATCTTAACAAGGGGGAGTGACCTTTGATGATAATGACACGGATCTGGATGATCGTATAGAGGATATTATTCGTGATGTAGGAGAAGAGGCTTTTGAGCAATCACATGCATATGGTAATATGTGCAGTGATGCTAAGAAGCCGCTGTACCTGGGGTGCACAAAATACCAATTGTTGAAAGCTATATTGAAATTGGTAAGCTTGAAAGCACAGCATGGATAGAACGACAAGAGTTTTTAAGAAACGCATGAGGCCTTTAAGGACATGCTTCCAGATGATAATGTGATGCCTTGCCGATACTATGATGCTAAGAAAATACTGTGTCCACTAGGGATGAAGTATAAAAAGATCAATGCATGCCATAATAATTGCATATTGTACAGAAAAGAGCATGAAGAGAAGCAACAGTGTTCGATATGTAAAACCCCCAGGTACAAATCAAATAAGGCCCCTACAAAATTTTTATGGTATCTTCCAATCATACCGAGGTTCCAAGGCCTGTTTGCTAATGAAATTAATGCCAAAAATTTGAGATGGCATGCGAATGAGCGGATTTCCAATGGAAAGCTTCGACATCCAGCTGATTCTTCTTAATGGAACAAAATTGATCAATTATTTCCTAGCTTCGACGAAGAGCCTAGGAACCTTAGGCTTGGGCTTAGCACGGATGGCATGAATCCTTACGGTAGCCTAAGCAGTATACATAGTTCATGGCCTGTTCTGTTGGTAATTTACAACTTATCTCCTTTGTTATGTATGAAACGAAAGTACATAATGTTGTCTATGTTGATTTTGGGACCAAAAGAACCCAAAAATGACATAGATGTTTACCTAGAACCCTTGATCGAAGACTTGAAAGAGTTGTGGGATGAAGGTATCGACGTTTTTGACGCGAACAAGAAGGAGATGTTTAAAATGCGAGCCATGATCTTTTGTACTATAAACGACTTCCCTGCATATGGAAACTTTTTAGGATATAGCGTTAAAGGCCACAAAGCATGTCCGATTTGTGAAGAAGGCACATGCTACCATCAACTTCAACATGGAAGAAAGACTATTTATCTTGGTCATAGGAGATTCCTTAGACGGGGCTACCCATATCGCAGATTAAAGAAAGCCTTTTTTGGTGGCCAAGAGTTTGGAGATGCTCCAGAGGCATTGACTGGGTAGAAAGTATATGAAAAGATGAAAAATATCAATGTTATCTTTGGTAAGACTTGAAAGAGTCGAAATTAAAAAAATATAGGGAAAAAGAGGTCTGTCTTCTTTGACCTTCCATATTGGCGCAATCTTGATGTGAGAGACACTTGTTAATTTCATGCATGTGGAGAAAAACGTGTATGATGGTATTGTTGGGACACTACTCAACATATAAGGTAGTTCTAAGGATGGGGTTAAGGCAAGATTATATTTGCAAGAAATGGGAATACGAGAAGACTTACATCCGAGGCCATATCATAAGAGAATTTTTTGTCCTCCAGCTTCTCATACTTTGTCTAAGGATGAGAAAAAAAATTTTTATGAGTGTTTACATGGCATCAAAGTTCCCTTAGGATATTCTTCAAATTTTCAGAAGCTTATGCCAATGAAAGACTTGAAGTTAGTAGGGCTGAAGTCTCATGATTGTCATGTCTAAATGCAACAAGTACTCCCAGCGAGGCATTGTCGACTACGATCTTCAACACATATTGACTAGACTTTGTTTCTTCTTCAATGCTATTTGTTGTAAAGTCATTGAGACGGAAAGATTGGATGAATTGGAAAATGAAGGATACCTGATCTTTTGCTAGCTTGAGAAGCTTTTTCTTCCTTCCTTTTTTGCATGGGAGAAAAAACCGGATCAGACCGGCCGGTCCGACCATAAAATCGGTCGATCAGTCCCCAGCCCGATCTAGTCCAAGGTTTGAACCGGAGGAATAGCCAACCCAGTGAAACCCGGGTTGGCTCGGTCGAACCGGGCATGACACGGCCGATCCGCCGAGTCGGACGGGTTAGCCGGGTCTATTTTTTTTTGAAAAAATCAGCCCCAAAATGACGTCGTTTGGGGCTGATTGGACCCGGGCCCGCACCCGCACCTGACCCGGTCATCATCTCTAACTCGTGATTTCTCATTTCTGCTCTGCAGCCTCTGCTTCTCTGTGGAATGAAAATCGCTCGCTGGGTTTGCTCCTCTCTGATTCTCCTCTGTGCTGTACAACTGCAGATCGCTCACTGCTCCTCTCTGATTCTCTCGTGATTTCTCTGTGTCGGCCTCAACACTTTAACCTCTCTCTGTGCAGTTTGATTCTTCGTTCAGTGTTCCGAAATCGTGTAAGAATTTTAGCCCTAATCTGAAGCTCACAAACATCGCTGCTCCTCTCAGATTCTTTCGTTTCAACGCTAAGCCAGAAACAGTTGATTCTCTCGGTTGATTCCCTGATTCGCCTGGTACCTATCCATCATCTTCCTTCTATTTCATTTTTGAGTTCATTTCTTCAATTTCTCTCTTGTTGTTCTAGTGTCCTACTTCTCTCGTCGTCCCTATTTGCTGTTTATTGTTGTTGGACATGTTAACTCTTGAAATTAATTCTTGGATTGAAATTGATTCTTGGATCGGCGACTGTCACTCTGTCAGTATCTGTAGAGAACAAAGTAAGGCTGAGTGAAATAATGCTTGCAAAATTGAAATTCAAGACCATCGGAAGAGCATGCCCAATTCAAAACTAATTCTAGAATTGTAGTGCAGTAACCTTTAGATAAGTTTTCACCATGAGTTAGTCAAAATGTTAATAGAGAATTGAAATTCACAAACTGGAGTTAATGACTTAATGTACTAATAGAGAATCAGATATCTTCATTGGTTAGCAATAATTTGATTAATTTCTCGTGATGAAACTTTCATTGGTTACTTCCATTGTTTCAGTAATAAATATGATGTTATTTGAGTTCTTATGGGCTTGCTTTGTTTTTTTAAAAAAACAATAATTATTGGTGAAGAATTTGATATCTTCCTTAGTGAATTTGAATGGGAGACCGGAGAGTTCTAATAAAGGTAAAATCACCAAATTCTAAAATCCTAAATTAAGATGATTGACCGGTTTAGAATTTGATATATCTTAGAGCCCAACTTAGGATTTGAGTATTTTAAAAGGTTTTTAATAGGATTTTCCCAATTGTTTTTTCTTTGCGTAGACAGTTTGGATTGGATAAAGTTAGTATAATTTTTGTGAGCAACTATATAATTTGATTGATCGAAACTTGAAAAGCATGTAGTTTCGTTTCTGCAGTGATGGATTTATCAAGTTCTGGAAATGAGAATGTCACCCCTCCTACTCCCTCTTCCAATATCAATTCCAATCCTATTGATAATCCTACTTCCACTACCTCATTACGTGGTAAAACTGACCCAGCATGGGCACATGTTGCCTACAAGAAAGAAGGGACACAAAATGTATACACATGTCTTCACGTGGTAATAGCTATAGAGGAGGTGGCATAAACAGGATGAAGCAACATCTGGCTGGTGTTGTAGGTCAAATTGCTTCTTGTAAAAAAGTTCCAGCTGATGTGCGTAATCGAATGGCAGAGTCTTTGAAAGAACATGCAAAGAAAAAGGAAATTGAGGATATAAGAGAAGAGGGAGTTGAAGAAGAGGAGGTTAATAGTGAAACTAAGAAGAGGAAACATCCCAGTGTAGTAGATAAATATTTTGCTCCTAAGACAACTCCTGGAGCTCAACCAACCATAAAGAGTGTCTTAGCATCAAAAGAAGCACAACACAATGTGAAGATGCTTATTGCTGAATGGGCCATAGTGAATTGCATTCCATTTAAAGCATTAGGGTGCCCTTTATTTCAAAAAGATGTGGATGGAATGTGTTCTATAGGGCCTGGGTTTAAAGCCCCAAGTGCTTATGACTTTAAAACCAACTTGTTGAAAGAATGAAAAAAGGAATGTCAGTTACTCATTGATGGTCATAGAGATATATGGCAGAAAAAAGGTTGCACACTTATGGCGGATGGATGGACTGATGTAAGGCAACAGACTTTGATAAAATTTTTAGTTTATTCTACCCATGGAATGGTATTTGTTAAGTCTGTTGATGCATCAGATTTAGTTAAAGATACAAAGACTTTATTCACTTTGTTTTTTGAAGTGATTGAGTGGGTCGGTTCCACCAATATTGTTCATGTGGTGACTGACAATGCTGCCAATTACGTGGCATGTGGAAGGTTGATCAAGGAGAAATATAAAAATATTTATTGGTCTCATTGTGCTGCTCATTGTTTAAATCTTGTATTGAAAGACATTTCAAGCATGCCTCATGTGTCAGACATTGCAGCAAAGGCATCAAAGATAACAGTATTTGCTTACAATCACATGATATTCTTGTCTTGGCTGAGGAAAAGGTCGGGTTGGAAAGAAATTGTGCGTCTTGGTGCTACAAGATTTGCCACTACCTTTATTACATTGCACAACATATATATGCACAAGCATGACTTGCAAGCCCTTGTTGTTGATAAACACTTTATGGGCCATAAGCTATCTAGGACTACTCCCAGAAAAATTTTTAGTGCAATCATATTAGATAGCCGATTTTGGAATGAATGCTACCAAATTGTGAAGATTGTAACTCCTCTAATAAAATTGTTGAGAATTGTTGACTCAGATGAGAAGCCTTCACTGCCATATGTTTATGAAGGCATACAAAGGGCAAAAAGTGGAATTAAGGAGATGTTCAAAGGGAATAAAGATCTCAACAAGCCTTACACAAGTATCATTAAAAAGAGATGTGATAAACAACAAGCCTTACCAGCATTCGTATATGGTCCAAACTTTGTTCATAAGGGAGGGCTAATGCAAGCTTTGATTGATGTGGTAGAGGCTACCTCAGATGAAAATGTTGATTGCTTCAAGATAATAAAGCAAGTCACATTGTATCTTGAAGGAAAAGAATCTTTCAGCCGAGAGACATGTAAAAAGGGAGCTCAAAAACTAGATCCTTGTAAGTAACTAAGTATTTATCTTTATTGTTTAGGGTTTAATTAACATATTAATTGATTGCAACTAATATTTTGGACATGTTTTATTTTGTAGATGAATGGTGGATGTATTATGGCTATTCAGTACTAGAATTGCAACATGTTACAATTCGTATTCTTAGCCAAACATCTGCTTCTTCTGGTTGTGAGAGAAATTGGAGTTTATTTGAGCGCATCCATACAAAAAGAAGAAATAGATTGGAGCATCAAAGGCTGAATGATTTAGTTTACACTAATTATAACTTGCGATTAAAGCATAGGTTCTTCACTATAAAATGGATGTATTTAAAAGTTTTAATTGAAATTATATGTCATTCAAATTTGAAGGGTTGAATTGAAGAAAAAGCAAACAAGTTATGATCCTATTGACTATGAGTCTATTGATGAGGTGGATTTTTGGGTGACTGAAGAAGATCCTATTCCAGAATTTAATAATGAAGATATAGAAAATCTTGAAGGACTTCTTGGCAGTGAAGGCATTGCACATTCATCTACTCTGGATAGGGTTAATGAAGGTTTATATGTGCTGTTAATATTTTCTTACTAATTTATTATTCATCCATATAATTATATGTTACATATAATCATTGATATTATTGTCGTGTATATGTGTAGGTGACGAAGATATGGACGTTCCTGATCCTCCGGCTTTGCCTGATGATATTGTTACCTCTTACCCTCTACCCAATCCACCTTCTAATGACTCATCTCCAATAGATCCCCTTGATGAGTTGTAGAGTTTGATGATTTAATTCGGTATCTTTTGACTATTCTGATGTTGGTTCCAGCCTCTTGGTTGTTTGATGAATGCTAATTGACATTGTAATATTTTAACTATATTTTGATGTTAGTTATGGATTTTGATTCAACTTTGAAGAACTAACTTATTGTTAGTAATGACTTTTGAATTATAAAATTGAATTATGGTTATTTTATTATTGTTAATTAAATTATAATATTTTAGTTTGACCGGTTCAACCACCGGTTCGACCACCAGTTCAACCCCGATTGAACCACTGACCCTTGAACCAGTGCCGTGACCGGTTCATTGACCGGTCCGGTTTTTTGTTCCTTACTTTTTTGACATTATGGTACATCTAATTTTTCATCTAGTGAGGGAGATAAAATTGTGCGGGCCTATCTATTTTCGATGGATTTACCCAATTGAAAGAACTATGAAAATCCTAAAAGAATATGTGAAGAACCCTAACCGGCCTGAAGCATTTATTGTTGAAAAATATGTTTCTGAAGAAGCCATGGAATTTTGTCAACATTATTTGTCAAATGTAGGACATATTGGGCTTCCTAAACGTCATGATGAAGAAGGGGGTAGGCGCGGGGCTACAGTAAAGAGTGTAGATCCTAATGAATTACAAGTTTACTTGTACATCTTGAATAATGTTGATGAAGTTCAAGGTTACATGAATGCTCATAAAGAAATTGTACGAAAAGCAGATAGTCGAATGACTAAACAAAGGTTAATTATGGAGCATATCAGAACTTTTGCACATTGGTTCAAACATAAGGTTAACGGAGAATAATGTGTTTATGATACAATTAAATGGCTGGCACGTGGTCCTGAGGTTGATGTCATAATTTGGACATCATTTGTGATCAATGGTTATACCTTTTACACGAAGTCCCTAGATGATAGGAACACCGTCCAAAACAGTGGTGTTATGCTAGTTGCTGAATCTATGAACTTCTCTAGTTCAAAGGATAAGAACCCTAAATTGGCTGACATACCTTATTATGGGGTTATGAGGAGATCTAGGTGGTTGACTATGTTAAAATTAAATTTCTCATTTTCAAATGCAAGTGGGTTGATGTAAATAATGGTGTGAAGATCGATCAGTTAGGATTTACATTAGTATATCTGAATAATAGAAGTCTTGGAGGTGAACCTTTCATTATGGCAGATCAGGTAAAACAAGTGTTCTATATTACCGATTAGGAAAACAAAATGTGGTCTATAACTCTCCAAGAAAAAAGGGTTGTTGATATTGATGTGGAAAGTCATTCAAATTACGATCTTCTTGATACTCCTTATTTTTCTAGGGGTCTTCCAGAATTGAATGAAGAAAATGAAACAGATAATGAACATGGCACAAGAAATGATCATCATGAAGGGATATGGGAGGATATCCCTTTATAAAACTACTTTGGAGGTTTTAATGCTAAAGTAATTATTATTGTAAATTCTATCTGAATTATGTATATAGTTATTTTATATATATAGTCTGTTTAGTTTACTAACTTAACTATTTGTCTTAATTGGACAATGAAGGATTCGAGGCATCCTAGTGCAGAGGCTCTTGATCCACCTAGTGCTCATCAAAGTGAGCCAGCTAGTGTTAATGAGATCGAGCCTAGCAATGCTCCGAGTCAGGGTCGTAGTAAGCCGAGTAACCAGTCTATACGGAGGGGTAGATATGGCACACGATTGAGAGATATTTCCCTTAGTCGGACTGCCAGGGAGAAGATTCCGATTGCATTTGATAAATATTGGAAATCAATCGGGCCTAATGCCATCCGATATAGGAGTTTTGTCAGCCTCCTCGAACAGAATAAGCCTAGCATATTGATAGAGGAGTGGAGAAATGTCGACAAAAAAATGAAGCAACATATTTGGAATACTATTCAGATATAAAGTTCTCTTCTACATGTAATAATTATCAAATTTGTCACAAATTTGTCACTAACTGTGTCAATGCATGCATAACAACTCACCTACGACATCCCTCAGAGTGAAATCTTGTACAACAAGACTACAACGTATTGTTGTGAGCGCTGGAGGAAGTTCAAGACGAATCTGGTCAACAATTACGTGCATATCGAGGTGGAAGCTGGTAAGCCTCATCCTACTCCTTACAGCAAGTATTCATATATCGATGAATCGACCTGGTAAGAGTTTTTGAGGCTTCGGACTACTCCAGAGGATTTAGTGAGTTAACTTATTTTATATTTTATTTACTTATCAATCGTCTATACTGATTGTAACCTTTTTTTTGTCCCAATTTCTTATTCACAGGCAATAAGGCAAAAAGCATAAGAGAGTGGTAAGAAGAATGATTTCCCCCATACATTGTCTCGTGGGGGATAGGCAAAGGCTGAAAAGGATTTGTTGGCGGCCAAACAGAAGAGATTGGAAGAAGCATCTAAATCCGTTCCTTCTGTTCTTCTTTCTCTACCATCTCCGCTACGACGTGAAAAATTGTGGTTGCATGCTCGCTGAAAGAGTAGTAGGTCCTATACAAGTAAACAGTCTCGTATAGTTGGTGAAAAAATTGTAAGTATCATTGTTGTTATTAACTATTTAGTAAACATGTTTCATTACTCATATGTGTTATCTGTATATCTCACAGGAGGAACTTCAAAAAAATCAAGTCGATGGATCCTTTAAGTCGAAGGGGATGAATGATATCCTAACGGTTGCTACTAGAAAAAGTGAGCATCTAGGCCGTGTCAGGGGAGTTAGAGGAGGGGTGGGCATAAAGGATTACTTCAGAGTCCCCTCACACTATTCCTCAAACGTGGTAACTAGGGAGGAACTGGAGCGTATGTTGGCCATTGCGAATGCAAAAGCAAGGGCCGAGGCAAAAGCATCATTTGATGCACTATTGGATGCCCAGTTGAGCAAGATGAAGGAGGAAGTGTATGCCATGGTGAGCACCAGACAAGATATCGGTCCTCCCCAGGCACAATCACTTGATCGTAATAGGCAGAGCACTAAAGGGAGTTGTTGCAATATTGGGCAGTCATCAGAGGGTCCTGGAGAAGAAATTCTTGAGCCTTGTGACATTTTTATCGAGGATCCTCTGAGATGGTTAGTTGCATGGGGGAGTGTGCACAACCTAGGATCAACTGTCACCACCAACAAATGACAGATGATTAAGTCAGGGTGTCAGTTGAAGAGGTTATCATCGCAGAGGCACCTGTCCCTATCCCTTCTGAGGAGTTCAAGATTGTGAGCAATGTCCTGGTACTTTTATTTTATGGCCGAAGAACCTTGTTTCTGTTCGAGCTGAGAAATCCCTGATCTGAGCCCCAAGTCTAGCTCCCTTCACTCATGAAGTTTCGCAGCCTCCATTGAATGTCATGCAGCAAGTGATTTTGATGGCATATGATACATCCTTCCGAACAAGAAGTTGGCCTATGGATTTAGCTGTTGGCAAGTCAGGGGTGGCATGCTATCTTGAGAGGGATGATTTAATTTCCCTGATTGCTCCTAGACAACATCTTACGATTGCGATTGCCTAACTATTTTTAATATAAGTATCTTCTTCAAAAGTAAATATTTTAAAAATTACACCATTTAACTTTGATTTGTGTGCTTGCATTATTGTAGGTACATGAGTTATAGGTTGGTCTCTTCTGGCAAGAGCGATAAATTTGGATTCTTATGCCCTGTTTAAGTCTAAGAGAAAGGGACCATTACTGCCATTAGACACTATCAGAGAGGCTTAATGAAACAACAATTGAGTGTTTCTTAGCCTGTATGTGCATGGGTAAGAAACAAATTTATATTCTAAAACACATATTACTTTATATTTACTTAACTTTCATCTCTTTTTCTCAGGGATCATTGGCAATTGGTTTTTCTGTACAAGACTAATTAAACAGTCATCCTCCTATGCTCCCTCCACTTCAAACTAGGGAATGACTTGAAGAAGAACATGAACTCGTAAGTTTTCTTGCATTATTACCTTTTGTGTGAAAAGTTTATGTGCAAAATAAGTACTCTTTGTGATTTTGATGATAGGGCTATGCGGACATTCCTACACACTCCGTGTGGTAAGTATGTTCGTGACTTAAAAGACCCTATATGGATCACCCCAAAGGTTACTCCATATTTGTTTTCTTTAAGATGTGTTCTATAAGCTATGCTTTTATGCTTGATTTGATGATATCATGTTCTTTTTCAGAGCCGTAGGCAACCACCAGGCTCCAACTTATGTGGTCTCAATGTTTTGAGGCAAATTTACAATATTATCAGCCTAGGCACAATTGATTTTACCGAAGAGGTAAATGTATATTTCATAAATTTTGTATTACTTAATTTTTTTAAGTTAGCAATTTAATGTTTTGTCTGGCTTCGGTATTGCATTTAGATGTTTGATCTTGCCGATCACTTTCCTAAGGAAGATATTGATTTCATCTGCAATTGTTATGCTGAATTCATCTATGAGCTTTTACAAGAATAGTAAGTTTTTTTAATCCAATGTTATTCTAATAATACTTGTGGTTTTCATGTCTAACTTGGTTTATCTCTCTGCGTATAGTAGGACAATTTTTGGGATATGGGTGATACTTGTTGGTTGCTGATATGGGCATGGGATGTGATTGGCCTTATTACTTCTTATTACTGGTTGAGCTACTGCATTCTCTGTATTTTATAAGAAATTGTTATTGAAGAGTTGAAACCTTATTCATTGATTTGTGGATTTTATTGTCAAATATCATGGTTGCCATTAATAAATGATTGAGGAGAAAATTTATGCTTGCGTGTTGAGTTTCTATCTGATACAATTGCTAAATTCATTGATGTTGTTACTCTTGGCTAGCATATACTCCTGTCATTGCTGTCATTGTTACAAAATTCTATAGCGGTACTGTGTTGAAATTTCTAAACTTTTTCCTTTGTTATTACTAGTTGTTTGTGCACTTTCAAATTTCTGCATGTGTGAGCCATCCTAGCTGAATTTAATGATAACTTATCATTTAATCTACCATAAATAGTTGTTGTCATAAGATGTGGAATTTACTGTCATCATAAGAATGTGGATTGTTTGTAGGATGAATGATTTTGAAATGGCTTAATGGCCTAGGTAAATTTAACAATCAATGAAGTTTTTTTAAAAAATGAGACTTTTTAGACTGGTTTTTATATAACCGGTCTAAAAAATCATTTTTAGACTGGTTTTTAATAAACGGGTCTAAAAAGTGAGACCTTTTAGACTGGTTATTACTATAACCGGTCTAAAAAGTCTCACTTTTTAGACCGATTATGTAAAAAACCGGTCTAAAAAGGACTTTTTACCTGTTATATAAAAAACCTGTCTAAAAAGTCTCACTTTTTAGACCGATGATTTAACCGGTCTAAAAAGTGATATACTTTTTAGACCATCTGCATCAAGACCTCCAAAATAACCGGTCTAAAAAGTCATTTTTAACCAGTCTTAAAAGTGATTTTTGCAGTAGTAGCAATACCAGTGACAGGCGAGACTTTCAAAAACACGTGATCTCTGACTTCAAATTCTAGACGCTTCCTTCTCTTATCGGCATAGCTCTTCTGCATGCTCTGAGCAACCAATAGTCTCTGCTTTATCAATTTACTCTGCTCTGTTGTCTGATGTACTATATTTTGCCCATATAACTTCCTCTCAGATAGTTATGCCCAGCATAAGGGCTATTGACACTTCCTTCCATACAACGCTTTATATGGAGCAATTTGAATGCTCGAATGATAGTTGTTGTTGTATGAAAATTCTGCAAGTGGTAGGAATCAATCCCAGCTTCCTTTGAAATCTAATACACATGCCCTCAACATATCTTCTAGCGTCTGTATTGTTCTTTCTGTCTGTCTGTCTGTCTGAGGATGATAGGTCGTACTGAATTTGAGTTTGTTACCCATAGCCTCGTGTAATGATCTCAAAACTTGGAAGTAAATCAAGGATCTCGATCATAAATTATATTCTTTAGAGTACCATGCAATGGCACAATTTTGTATATCTCTGCCAGCTTATCAGAAGAATAATGGATACTAATTGGTAGGAAATGTGTTATCTTCGTGAATCAATCGACAATTACCCATATTGCATCATGATTTCTAGTCTTGGGTAATCCTGTCACGAAATCCATGGTAATTCTTTCCCATTTCCACTTAGAAATTTCAGGATTTTGCAGAAGCCCTGACGGTTGTTGATGCTCAACTTTCACCTTCTGGCAAGTAAGACAACGAGCCATAAATTTTGTCACATCCCTTTTCATTCCCGGCCACCAATACATGGACTTTAAGTCATAATACATTTTAATTGCTCCTAGGTGTAGTATATCTACTCTTGTATGTTTCATCCAGAATTTGTTGTCTCATTTCTGTTTGCAATGGGACATATATGAGCTTTCTATATTTTACTAGTCCACTTGTTGACAGATCATATTCCTGAATTTCATCCCTTTCAATCATGTTCCTGATGGATTGTGCACCTTCATCATGAATCTGAGCTTTTTCAATCACTGTTCTCAGATCATTTTTTACCTGATTGACATTGCTACCACTAATCATAATATAATTAGACAGATTGAAATCCCTGAAATAATCAATCAATTTTTACTCTTGAATCATTAGGGTTGCCACCTGTACTGTCTTGCGGCTTAATGCGTTTGCTACTGTATTAGCCTTTCCTGGATGATATTTAACTTCTAGGTTGTAATCTTTAAGCAATTCCTTGCATATGCGCTGTCTCACATTCAACTCTTTTTTATCCTACAAGTATTTCAAACTCTTATGGTTGGAGTACAGCTCTACGGTTGCCCCATAGAGATAGTGTCTCTAGATATTTAGTGCAAACACAATTGCTGTTAACTGGAAATCATAAGTGGTATAATTTAGTTTGTGAGGCTTCAATTGACGAGAGGCATATGCTATAACTTTACCCTGCTGCATCAGGACACATCCCAATTCATACTTGCTTGCATCACTGTAGACCACATAGGTCAAATGCGGATCGGGGATTGTTAATATTGGTGTTGTTGTCAATCTCTCCTTTAGCTTTATGAAGCTCTTCTCAGAACTATTGTCCCACACAAAAGGTTGAGTTTTCTGTGTCAACTTTGTCAAAGGAAAAGTAATTATGGAGAAATTTTGAATGAATCTTTTGTAATAACTGACAAGACCCATAAAACTACGTACTTCAGCAATAGTCTCTGGCCTTTTCTAGTTCAGTACTGCTTTCACTTTGCTAGCATCTACCGAAACCCTTTCTTGTGAGACTACATGACCTAGAAATTTAACTTCCGAAAGCCAAAATTTACACTTGCTTACCTTAGCATAAAGTTGCTTATCTTTCAATGTGCCCAGCACTATTCTTAAATGCTCTTCATGTTCTACTTTGCTTCGTAAATATACTAGAATTTCATCAATGAAGGCTACTACAAATTGGTCCAAATATGGATATAAAATTCAATTCATGTAGTATATAAACATTGTAGGTGCATTGGTCAACCCAAATGGCGTTACTAGAAATTTGTAATAACCATATTTGGTTCTGGAAGCAGTCTTTGGTACATCCTTTGCTTTTACTCTAAGCTTATGATATCCTGATCTCAAATCAAATTTTGAGAACAAGCAAGAACCAGATAACTAATCAAGGAAATCGTCAATTCTGGGAAGTGGGTATTTGTTCTTAACGGTCACCTTATTTAGCTCTTTGTAATCAATACAAAGGTGTAGGCTTCCGTCTTTCTTTTTAACAAAGAGCACTGGAGCACCCCATGGTGAGACACTAGGTCGGATAAGCCCTTTCTCTAATAGCTCATCAATTTACTTTTTCAATTTTGTCATCTTATTTGGACTCATTTTTATATGGGGCTTTGGATATTGGACCCACTCCAGGCTTAGTTTTAATTACAAACTTAACTTCCCTTTATGGGGGTAGTCCACTGATATCTTCCATAAATACTTCAGGAAACTCATTTACTATAGGGATATTTTCGAACATTGTTCCAACTTCTAACTGCATAGAGAAGATACATATACCCCTGACAAACTTATGTAGACATTTCTCAACCTCAGTTGCTAAGAGAAAATTAAGGTTGACTTCTGTAGTGACATTTGGTTGTGGATTAGGATAAATGACCCTTTTGCTTTCACAGTCTAGCAAAACATTGTTTGCTATCAACCAGTCAATATTAAGAATTACTTCCAGTCTATACAATGGTTAACAAATCAGATCCACCATTGATTCGTGTCCTTTGATATTTATTATGCAATTCAGGCAAACATTTGTTGTGATAGATTTGACACCCGTGGGTGTAAACATAACCAGTTCATATGGTAATCGATGCATACTTAGGCCTAACCGTCTTACACAAGCATATGCAATAAATGAATGACTAGCACCCGAATCATAACCATTAAGTTAAACCACACCTTGAATTAATTCAGGAGATTTTCTGGCTTCTTCTTGAGTCATGGTAAAGACTCTGCCTTGAGCTCTCTGTCTAAGCTCTCCTGCCCTTTGTTGTTGTAGACAATCTTTAGCAAAATGTCTCAGTTTCTAACAATTATAACAGACTATCTGCTTTGCTAGAGCACCACATGGCCTTCCAGGATGATATGGCTTGCCACAATGCTAACATATTTTGTTCCCAGGGGATTTCTGGTTACTGTGGCTATCAGATTGATATAGCTTTTTATTATTCCCTTTGGATGGACCTCCCTTATTCTTGCATTTCTAGGAAGAATACCCACTGCCAAATGTACCCTTAGTGCTAGCATTTCAGTCAGTATACAGATTCAGCAGATTGCTTTATGTGATCTGATATTCTTCCATTGCCTTATTAAATCTTGTAAACTATTTAGAGACTAACTTTTCTTTCAACTTTGGTCTCAGTCTTCGAATCATCATATTCGAGCTCCATCCCTTATCATCACGATACCTCAGGTAAGAAGAGTATCGAGACAACCGGATATATTGAGCTAAATACTCGTCGAAACTTTCTTTCTCATCTTGTTGTATCAATAGGAACTCCGTTTCCTTTGCAATTTTGACTGATCTGGGAAAATATTTCTCATTGATCTTTTCTTGAAATAGTTCCCATTTTACTAGAATATTCCGTGCCTACAAGATCATTTAAGTATTCTTCCACTACCTGCTGCATCCCCTTCTATTTTATAAATAACCAACTGGGCTTTGATGCTTCTGGGCATTCTAAAATTCTGAAAATTTGCTCTCGCCAGGATAAGCAATCCTTTGCTACCTGGGGATCAAACTTTCCTTAAAAACAGGGGGTTGTTGTTGACAGAACAACACCACCCATCTCTGCAAACTTTCAACCTTAACAGCAGGTCTAGGCGGAGGCCCCTGTTCAGGTTCCTCATCCAGTATATGTTCATCCTCCTATCTACCAGAATTATTTTCCCTCTCCCTATATGTGTTATGTTTTTACTGCACTTCTTGCAGCTCATCCCTATGATCACGTATCATTATCCACTATTCAGTTAGCATGCCTAATATTTGCTGCATTGGGTCAGGTCCAGCTTCTTGACCTTGCCCAGCACCTCTACCTCCTGGTCTACCTCTTGGTCTCACCACCTTTATATTTTACTATATGAAAATAAGCAAGAGGTAAATTTCACATAATCATAAGGGCATACGTGTCATTTCTCATATTTTGTGTACACAGGTACATTAGAAATAACATACATCAGACATTTATAGTAGTTTATAGAAAGCTTTAAACAATATATAGCCTATAAACTACTGTATAACATGTGTTCTACTCCTTTGCATTACATAACTTAATATGTACAAGTAACTTCCCAGGGAGTTACCCATCCTTACATTTCCTTGGTCGAGCATGCTTAACATTATAGTATCGGTGCAAAAACATTGGTACTGACTCCAACTGCTTCCGAGCATTGGCACCCTATGATTGCCCTTGTTTCAAAAAGTCGTGCTAAATGTCTCCAAACGACCAAATATTGTATAAAATTCGTATATCAATACCGGTACATGTAGTCTAACACGTATCTCATAATGTGCTCCATGAATTCAATAAAGCTATCATTTGGACCCTGATCTATAGTCTCATTCTTCTTCAGAGTAATATTTTGACACTTATCAGAGTAATAATGCATAATTCAATGGGCAAACAGAAATAGCATAAACATGCTAATATAAAGTGCTTGATACAGAAATTCCCCACAGGGTTTGTGTGTAATATTTACAAATCCCAAAATAACACAAAACTACAGATAATCAACACTACTGCTTGGACAGGTCAATGTTCTTAAATGTCTGGTATCTGCTTCCTTACCCTTGGAGCCGTTGTCTCTTGCTGAATAAATTTTTAAATTTGTGGAAAGAGGTGAGATTCATATGAATCTCAGTAGTAACATACAATCAATCATATAAAATGTGATAAATAAACATGCAATGCACCATATCATGTAATGAAAATAAAATACTGAAAACTTGTCTGCTTGCTTGACATTCAGAATCAAATGACTATTTTGTCCCTACTGGCCATACTGTGTTCACTATTCAGGATCAAATGACTGTTTGACCCCTACTTGCTGTAATGTTCCAGAATAGACAACTGTCTGTTCGTACTTGTCTCACTATCTCAGCTGGGTCTCACTTGTCCTGATGGTACTTGCGCTTTTCCCACTAGGTAGTACTTGTGCTTTTTCCACACCACAGCTAGGTTTTGTAACAACAATTCATATCATAGAACATGACAACACAAAGCATATAAACAATCACATAGTGCATGAAAGATAGAGTTACTACCTGGAATCCTTTCAAACTGCTAGCTAATTCGGTTTAATAATTCCTTGTTCGACTCGGGTAAATGCCAAATTCTAAAATTCTAAATTTATAATAAATGAGTTATTACTCATTCATGTCTTATTCCTAAACTCATATAGTTGGTTATCTCTACCAAAAATGCATAATTACCAAAATACCCTTAGGAATCCAGTCTAATTCCCTTTATACCAGTTATAACTGTACTTTACCAAAAATTATGACCAGGGCCATTCCTACACAATTTTACGTGTAGAATCCATTTTTGACCTCAGTTTTGTCAAAATCACACTCTATTTTCTAAAATACCCCTGGCAGCCACATGTTAGGGTTTAGGGGTAAAATTGTCATTTCACACCTTAAAGCCTTCATACTCCATTTTTCACATGTTTCCTACACAATTTCTTATTCCAAACACAATGGAAACATTAAATCCATCAAATTTCAGCCCAAACATTGAAAAATACCCTTGGCCAAAATTTAATAGAATTGGGAAAATTGGAGTTTCATGTTTTCTTTCAACATAATACCTTCTTTTCATCCTAAATCACTTCTTGAACCCTTTAATTACACTTCCTATATGATTAATCAAAATTTGGGTAGCACCTCCCCTTAGGGTTTATGACTTCCAAATTACAAAATCATAATAACCAAGCCAAACAATCAACCAAATCAGAAACAACAGCTGCAAGTCAACAAGTAAGACAAGGTTTTATGCTTTACCTCTTGATTTCTATTCTTCCTCAAAATTTTTCCTCCTCTCCTTCTTGTTTCTCTTTTCTTTTCTTCTTGCTTCATGTGATTTCAAGAAGGATATGAGGATTAGAAGAGATTCCTAATGGTTTAGAGATTAGAACAAGTGAATTTGCACCAACACTTACCTAGTTCTCCTTCTTTAACACTTGTCTTTTGCTTTGCTCTTTGTCTTCTTCAAAATGCTATTCTCTCTCTTCTTTCTCAACTTGGACGAAATTATGGCCCTTTGTAAGAGTTAAATAGCTCTTAAAAATATCACCTTTGAGCTCCTTGAAATAAGAATTAATTAATGGAAGTTTTGCACGTGTTTCTTGACTTTTTGTTTCTTTTTTTTCCACTTGGCTTTATTTTGGTCCAAGTATTTATTTTCCCTTGCCTTCTTGCTTTTTGACCGAATTGGTCCTTAAATTATGAAGAAATAAGACCCTTCTTGATTTATTAGCCAAATGACCAATTTGCCCTTACATTTCTTCAATTTTGAATTGAATGTTGTTTTCCTTCTTTGCTTTTTGTTCTTAGCTGAAAATCACACCATAAATTGGGCCAAATATTATACTCTTCCATTCTTAATTTTGGGCTACAAAATTAGGCTTTTATGAAGAAAAATATTGGGCATTTATGTCTTAACTTGACCAAAATTTCATTTAACCTCTACTTCCAATATTTTTCCATTTCAAGTGTACCAAAATTCCCCATTTCATTCCATTTAATATAACAATGTACAAGGAATTCTAGTGAATAAAATTTAGGATGTTACACAGCCAATCTAATTATTTTCCTATCAAGACTGAAAGTAAATGTAACAAGTCTAAAAAATATTATTTAGACCTAATTAATACACAACCGGTCTAAATTTATAATGGTATTTATGAAAATGCCACCGATCATAGTTTTTAAATCGTATTTATCTATAGATGTCTAGATGTGGTAGTCATAAAGGCTTTTTTTTATAGTAGAGTGTGGTAAAGGATATATGGGGTTAAGGAGAGGATGTTCTTTATCTTGGACTTTGGCTTCTTTATGAAGATGGGTAATTTCAACAGGATTTTCAATCTTGTTAGACAAGGTTCTTATCACATTAGATGGAAGTTAATATTCATCTAAGGAGAAGTTAGAAAAATGTCAAACCCTTTAATATTTTAACATTTAGCATAGTGTTAATGCACGGTTCAATGGGCATACAGAAATAGTAAAATTATATTGATATAAAATTCTTAATTACATTACAAGAAATCCCCACAGAGTTTGGATATAGCAAATTAAAAAGACCTAAAATACATAAAAAGGACACAGATAACTAACTCTAAACGCTTGCTCTGAACCGTAATCCTCAGTTGCTAGTGACAACATCCTTACCCATAGAGCCGATTCTTCTTGCTGAATAAATTTTAAAGTATGGAAAGGGTGAGATTCAAACGAATCTCAGTAGTAACATGCTATCAATCATATAAAATACGAAAGGTAAACATGCAATGCAACATATGATGCAGCAAGTAGAAATATTGTGCACATGTCTGTCAATGAATGTTTAGGATCAAATGACGATTTTTTTTTGATACGTCCCGGGTCTGGGAGGAGGTGTGGATTGATTTCGGGGTCTGGTGGCACCCACAGTCGTTGGAGACAGGGGCCCGTGTCTGTACTGGTTTAAAGGAATAGGGGTGCGCCTCTGCTACAAGCTTAAGCTTTTAGCACGATGGTTAGCGCTTCACATTTAAGCGTGCTCAGCCGAGGGTAGTCTCAGGATGGGTGACCCCCTGGGAAGTCCTCGTGTTGTGGCACTTCGTTCCTGAGGTTTAAGAACCCTAGAGAGAATCCACTCCCAAGAAACAAGGTGCAGAAATGTGCAACCTTTCATTCAATAATCAAATCTCCAAGTCTCTAATCAAGGCTAATTCCATCTCTTGAAAATATTCATTAACACTCATGGAGCCTTGTTTCAACTCTTGCAGCTTTCTTTGGAATTCTCTTTTTGATCTGGAGTTGTGACTAGACATCCATTGGTCGTTTCCAGCATTAAACTTTTGCATTCCTTTTAACAAGGATTGAAGATGTCTATGAATTTCTTTTTCATCATGCATATTGGTAGTACCTGAAAAGTTAGATTTAAAAAAAAAAGAAGGGACCTCACCACTCTTCTCACGTGTTTCACTCAAACAAGTTTAGTGTCACTCGTGTTTCTCTCAAATTTGGCTTTTAAATTGATGTATGTCACTCTTGCCTTTTTTCCACTCTTAGATTCCTCGTAAGGCTCTGTAAAAGAACTAAGCAATTTAATCAATGCAATCACAATTTGCAGAAATCAAACCAACACTTAGAAATATGGAATATCAAATGACAATCTATGAAAGGAGATCGAAAGGGAATTGAGGGAGAATCAGGAATTCAAATGACAATCTATCACAAGCAATCTCAAGCAATCTGAACCCAGAAATTCCAGAAAGGCGTCATTTTCAAAAGACTATAACGTACTGTAGAAATTTTGGATTGAGATGAAACTGAAACTACTGGAAAGATGAGATTCTAAACAATGAGAATGACCTATTAAATGACCAAAACCGCAAAGTAAAACGGGTCAAACAAGGAAAGAAGATTTGATAACGTTCTGGAAAAAAATGACGAATTGACACAGAAAATTTGCAGAAACACGACTGATTTAAAATGGCTAGAACTCACTAATGACAAATCTAATTGAACTAATTCCAAAACGATATGAAAGAAGAGATTTTTAACTATGAAAAAGACTCACTAAACATTGGAAACGACAAAGATACGGTTAACGAAAAGAAGCAAAAATTTCAGACACGAACGCAGATGACCTAGACGAAAAGACTCAAGAACAAAGCATGAAACCCTAAACGAAAAATTGAAACAACGAATAGAAAGATGTGACCTGAGTTTAGATCCGAAGCTTTGATACCAAGATGGTGCGAACCCACAAGGGAAGACCCCACGAACCCACAACCAATATGAATATACGCACCCCAAGAACGCTAAACGCAGATCGACGATCCACTTGAACCCTTGAGCACGAAAGAACAAGGACCCGAAGTGTTGGAAGACGCCACAAGGTTGATCAAGCCTTGATAAGTCTGTTAGTTCTAAGAAGAACCCTAGAGAGAATCCACTCCCAAGAAACAAGGTGCAGAAAAGTGCAACCTTTCATTCAATAATCAAGTTTCAAGTCTGCAATCCCCTCAAAATGAAGGTTTACAAGGTATTTAAAGAGAAATATTCAGAAACCCTAATTACATTAAATGCATTCTAGAAAATAAAAACTAACCTAATATAATTAATTAATTAATTAGGAAACCCAAAAGTCAAATAGGCCCAATATCTAATAATTTTCGCACAAATAAAAGTCACAAAATTTAATCAGCATTCAAGGCCCAAAATGTGCTTATTTAGGCCCAAATGAGTCCTCCCATGTATAGTACTAGGTTCAAGCTCTTTGTTTTGAAGTCTCCAAGCCCAAAACTTGATTAGTATCTCCATCTGCAGCCCCTAAGAAATTAATGACGTTTTCAACATCTTTATCCACAATTGTTGATCCAATTACCATCTGATTTGCATTAGCCTCTTGAATAAGCCCAATCAATGCTTCCTTAAATATTTTAGCTTGTGCTCTTGTGACTGGACCGGCTGGAATTTGAAAATGATAGTTTGAAGTTGAAGAGTCAACACTTGAATATGAAGAGACAACTTGTTGATTCTGGATCGCATCATTCCCTCTCTCCTCAAAAGGATTCGCCCTCGAATCTTCACCTTTCTTGTATTTGACAACATATGGGAATGTCTCAATAAATTTCAGCCAGCTTGCATGTCTCTTGTTAAGCTTACCACACGAAGGACATGAAGATTCAATGCCTCTTGAAGATAAGAAGAATCCATCGGGTGGCTTCTTAGGGATCAAATCCAAGAACACCTGCAACACATCAAAATCACAAGGCAAATAATGATTAAGATCATTAGTAACTGAAGAAATATCCTTGCTCTCACTTTTCTCACAATTCTTTTCTTCTTGCTTTTCACTCAATTCTTCACCCTCTTTATTCTGAAAACACTTCATACTCTCAATAGCTTTTTGTCTTTCAAACTCACTTTTACTCTCCTTACTTTGACAATACTTAATGCTCTCAATGTCTTTTTCTCTCTCAAGCTGAATTTTTATCTCAACAGCAGTTTGACAAAAATCACTCTCACTTATATTTTCACTTTTCTTTTCATGATTCAGAGGAACTTCTTCAATCACAAGATTGATACTTGGAACAAGAATGCCTTCTTTACACTGCTTAGCTTGATTTTCAATATTAGGCTCTTCTTCCTCCTTGGGTGGCTCTAACTCGTCATTAGGGACTGTAACAATCAAGCTTCCAATCTCCTTTGAATTGGAGCTACTCTCTGAACACCTTTGTCGCTTGATCTTTTGCTCATACTCAGCAACAAACTGAACCAAAATATCAATATCTAAGAAGGTCAGGGTCGTTGCAAAACAAGCTAAATCAAAATTAAGCCCATTAACAAAACGATCCTTAGTGGCTCTTGAAGTTTCTTTCACTCCAGCTCTAATCAAGGCTAATTCCATCTCTTGAAAATATTCATTAACACTCATGGAGCCTTGTTTCAACTCTTGCAGCTTTCTTTGGAATTCTCTTTTTGATCTGGAGTTGTGACTAGACATCCATTGGTCGTTTTCAGCATTAAACTTTTGCATTCCTTTTAACAAGGATTGAAGATGTCTATGAATTTCTTTTTCATCATGCATATTGGTAGTACCTGAAAAGTTAGATTTAAAAAAAAAGAAGGGACCTCACCACTCTTCTCACGTGTTTCACTCAAACAAGTTTAGTGTCACTCGTGTTTCTCTCAAATTTGGCTTTTAAATTGATGTATGTCACTCTTGCCTTTTTTCCACTCTTAGATTCCTCGTAAGGCTCTGTAAAAGAACTAAGCAATTTAATCAATGCAATCACAATTTGCAGAAATCAAACCAACACTTAGAAATATGGAATATCAAATGACAATCTATGAAAGGAGATTGAAAGGGAATTGAGGGAGAATCAGGAATTCAAATGACAGTCTATCACAAACAATCTCAAGCAATCTGAACCCAGAAATTCTAGAAATGCGTCATTTTCAAAAGACTATAACGTACTGTAGAAATTTTGGATTGAGATGAAACTGAAACGACTGGAAAGATGAGATTCTGAACAATGAGAATGACCTATTAAATGACCAAAACCGCAAAGTAAAACGTGTCAAACAAGGAAAGAATATTTGATGACGTTCTGGAAAAAAATGACGAATTGACACAGAAAATTTGCAGAAACACGACTGATTTAAAATGACTAGAACTCACTAATGACAAATCGAATTGAACTAATTCCAAAACGATATGAAAGAAGAGATTTTGAACTATGAAAAGGACTTACTAAACATTGGAAACGACAAAGAGACGGTTAACGAAAAGAAGCAAAAATTTCAGACATGAACGCAGATGACCTAGACGAAAAGACTCAAGAACAAAGTACGAAACCCTAAGCGAAATTTAAAACAACGAATGGAAAGATGTGACCTGAGTTTAGATCCGAAGCTTTGATACCAAGATGGTGCGAACCCACAAGGGAAGACCCCACGAACCCACAACCAATATGAATATACGCACCCCAAGAACGCTAAACGCAGATCGACGATCCACTTGAACCCTTGAGCACGAAAGAACAAGGACCCGAAGTGTTGGAAGACGCCACAAGGTTGATCAAGCCTTGATAAGTCTGTTAGTTCTAAGAAGAACCCTAGAGAGAATCCACTCCCAAGAAACAAGGTGCAGAAAAGTGCAACCTTTCATTCAATAATCAAGTTTCAAGTCCTTTTTTAATCCCCCCCAAAATGAAGGTTTACAAGGTATTTAAAGAGAAATATTCAGAAACCCTAATTACATTAAATGCATTCTAGAAAATAAAAACTAACCTAATATAATTAATTAATTAATTAATTAGGAAACCCAAAAGTCAAATAGGCCCAATATCTAATAATTTTCGCACAAATAAAAGTCACAAAATTTAATCAGCATTCAAGGCCCAAAGTGTGCTTATTTAGGCCCAAATGAGTCCTCCCATGTATAGTACTAGGTCCAAGCTCTTTGTTTTGAAGTCTCCAAGCCCAAAACTTGATTAGTATCTCCATCTGCAGCCCCTAAGAAATTAATGACGTTTTCAACATCTTTATCCACAATTGTTGATCCAGTTGCCATCTGATTTGCATTAGCCTCTTGAATAAGCCCAATCAATGCTTCCTTAAACATTTTAGCTTGTGCTCTTGTGAATGGACCGGCTGGAATTTGAAAATGATAGTTTGAAGTTGAAGAGTCAACACTTGAATATGAAGAGACAACTTGTTGATTCTGGATCGCATCATTTTTGGATCAAAATGGCCGTTGGTCCCTACTTGCCAATCAATGATCACAATGCTTTTCAGCTTAGCGTTCAGGAACAAATGACTCTTTGTCCCCTATTGGTCTTACTACATGCTTTGTTTAGGATCATATGATTGTATGACCCCTACATGCTTTAATGTTCCAGAGTATATGCTTTTTCTATCCGTACTCGCCTTAGTTGGGTTCCACTGGCCAAATGGTACTTGTGTTTTTCCCATGGGGTGGTACTTGTGCTTTTCCTAAACCACAGGAATAAATTATTCCTCAAAGGCTTCACATTGGCCTACCTAGACTAGGTACTCAGTGGCCTTAAAGGTACTTGTGCTTTTCCCTTAAGGTGGTACTTATGCTTTTCCCACACCCAGCTCTAAGATTTACCACCATTCACATGTCATTGCACAGAGCATGGAAACGATGCATATTAACAATCACATAGAATATGAGAGATAGAGTTACTACTTGGACTCCTATCTAATTGTCTAGCTGCTATCGATCCTTTAACTTCTGTCCGGCTCGATTAAATATCAAATCCTAAAGTTCCTAATTGGATAAAAAATGAGTTATTACTCATTCACACCTTACTCTAAGACTCATAAAGTTGTTCATCTTTACTAAAAAATGCATAATTACCAAAATGCCCCTAGGGAATCTAGTCTAATTCCCTTATATCTAGTATATTTGTACTTTTCCAAAAATTATGACCCAGGTTATTCCTACAAAATTTCATGTGTACAATCCATTTTTGACCTCAGTTTTGGTAAAATCACACTGTATTTCTAGTTTTACCCTTGACAGCCACCAATTAGGGTTTTAGGGGCAAAATTGTCATTTCACACCCTAAAACCTTCACACTTCATAATTCACATGTTTCCTACACAATTTTTCATTCTAAACACAATGGAATCATCAAATCCATTTGATTCCAGCCTTAACCCCATTGAACTACACCTGGCCAAAAGTTTGAGGGTTTTAAGGAAATTAAAGTTTTTCAATTTCCAACTAACCAAACATCTTTTTTTCACTCTAATCACTTATTTAACCACTTAAACACCATTTGTACTTAGTTAATTAAAGTTTGGGTAGCATCTTTCCCTTAGGGTTTATTCATCCCAAAACACAAAACCAAGCCAATACACGACAAACAACCATTCAAAACACCATGAACAAGCATAAATCATCAAGAGATTACAAGTTTTCAAGCTTACCTTGCTTTCTCCTTCTTTCTCTCTCTAGGCCGTGTCTTTTCCCTCTCTCATCCCTTGATTTCCTTCTTGCTTTAAATGATTTCAAGAAGGATATAAGTATTAGGAAAGGTTACAAGTGATTAGAAGCAAGAACACATGTATTTTTACTACTTGATTACCTTGATTTGCTCCTTGCTTCCTCTTGTCACATTCTTGTTCTTATTTTTTTCCTAAGCTCTCTCTCTATCTTTTTCCTCTATGTTTGGCCAAAAATGAAGAGTTTGGAAGAGCTAAGATGCTCTTATATTAATCATCTTCCACCTCCTAAATTTTAATATTATTTTATTATGAAAACATTACACTTGGCATTTTTTGCTTCTTCCTTTTTCCATGTGAATTTTTAGCCCTCCACATGTCCATATATGTGTCAAAATCATATGCTTTCCTTGCTCCTCTCTTCCTAACCAACTTTCTTCTTTATTTAAGGGGAAATCTTTGCTTTTTATTTTTATTAGCCAAATGACTATTTTGCTCTTACATTTTCTTGAATTTTTGAATCAATTTCCTTCTTCTTTCATTCCCTTTTTTTTGCCGAAATTCTCAATGCATTTAGGGCCAAAAATTATGCTCTTCTATGCTTAATTTTAGGCTTCAATGTTATTCTTTGTCAAGACAAAAATGGTGCCTTATGTCTTACTTGGCCAAAATTTCACATAGTCACTATTTTCAATATTTTGGCTACTTCAAGTGCACCAAAATTCACCATTTTATTTTATTGAACATAATTAAATGTACAAAGAATTTTGGTGAATAAAATTTGGGATATTATAGCTCTCCCCCCGTCAATAAAATTTCATCCCCAAAATTTTTAACATTGTATAGATTCAATTATACCTTGGGGGATACTTCATATCTTCCATTTTGCCTCTTTTATAATTCAGTTTATCACTTACTTATGCAAGCTCACAGAGCATGCAACAAAAATCATCATGGGGCTCACAAATGTCAAGCATCAGTGGCTCTCATACTAAAAGTCTGAAGTCCCCATAATTACACAGATAACCCCAAATAGCCATCAGTAATCATCAGAACACATTCCTTGGACTTACTAGTCTAATACCATAGCGCTCGGAAACAAACACAATGCTAGACACATTGGTCTTACGGTCCAGAGTTTCTGCCCCTTGAAAACTTGCACACCGAGTTTTTACCATACCAAGCCATTGCTCGTCACAATTTGAATACTCATCAATTCGACGGCCTAAGGATACATAAGTCTAATAAGTTTTATGGCCTTTGGATACTCAGTCCAACATCTATGTTGAATGCATATCAAGACTTATAACCTCAATATACAATCCCATAGTTATTTGAGCACATCTCGGGCTCCAATTCTTGCTACTCAGCCATTCATACACTTTTGTAATTCTTGCGAAGCATGTAAGAACAAACCATTCATCAACAATTACATGACACATAGTCCAATGAGAAATAATAGAACACACTGTCCATCTGCTACCATATATTCATTAAGTCTTATAACCTAGGGTAATTCCCATACAAAATGTACCAACTGGCTTTTTGTCTCAAACCTACTTGGCTCAAGACGCCTCAGGTTACTCTTGGTGCAGCTTGTACTTATGGGGTGGGGTCTTATTGCCTTGGAACTAACTGTCCTATCATTCTCAAGCTTTATAACCCCTTCGAGGATACTGCTTAGACTCATGCATCGGGTTATGCCCAGAATTTCATACCTCGAGTCATTGCCTAGAATCTCAAATTTGGACTACGTAGCAGGTCTTACAACCCTGCCTTGATTACACATACGGTCTTATGGCTCACAAACATACTGGTCCAATAGGTCTTACTACCTACCGTATGTTCTCAACATAAATATACTGAATGGTAAACACAAATATGCAAAACTATTACATAAGATATATAAGCAAAAGTTTCTTGACTTTTATTATAGCTGTTCTCATGTTATGTTCTGCTTAACTAGTATTGTTGCCACTTATCAAAATCTGATCAGACATATTGAGATCCTTGAGATTTTCAATAAGCTTTCTACACTTGAATCATTAGGACTGCTACCTGCACTGTCTTGGGGCTTAATGTATCTGCAATTACATTAGCCCTTCCTGGATGGTATTTGATCTCCGGGTTGTGTAATCTTTAAGCAACTCTATCCATCTGCATTGTCTCATGCTTAACTCTTTTTGGTCACACATATATATGTTTTCTTTTCAAGCTCTTGTGGTTGTACTACAACTCTATGGTGCCTCATAGAGATAATGTCTCTAAATTTCCTATGCACACACGATTTCTACTATCTCAAGATTCCTGAGTAGGATACTTTAGTTCGTGAGGCTTCAGCTGATAAGAGATTCATGCTACAATTATGCCATGTTGCATCAAGATACATCCCAATCATTCACAAGACCACATTGGTCAAGTTTAACATTTATAGGACATACAGCCCATTGCAACATTCTCAAGACACATAATTTCTTTTACTTTAGCCTTCCGGCTGTTCCAGGATACTGCCCGTAATTCTCAGGTTTTTGCTTTTCTAATTTTGACAAAGAGTACTGAAGCTCCCTAAGTGAAACATTGGGTCTAATAAACTCCTTGTTTAAATAGCTCCTCAATATGCTATTTAGTTTTGTCATTTTATTTAGAGCCATTCTATATGGGACTTAGATATTGGACCCGTTTCAGGCTTAGTCTTAATGAATTCCACTTCCTTTTTCAGAGGTATTACAGTAATATCATCTGGAAACACCTCAAGAAATACATTCACCATTGGAATATTCTCACATGATGTTCCAGTTTCTGACTATAAAGAAAAGAACACTATGTATTCCTGAGAACCTTTATACAGACACCTCCCAGCCTTAGCCACTGAAAGAAAATTCAGATTATCTTTCGCACCGACATATGATCGTAGATTAGGTTAAATACCCTTTTTTGTTTTTTCAATCTAGTGAAACATTGTTTGTCGCAATCAATCATTACCAGGAATAACAGTCAATTCGTACAGTGATAATAAAATCAGATCTTCCACCAAATTTTTCCTTAGGCGTTTATTATATAATTCCATAAACATTAGCTATAATGGATCTGAAACTTGTGGGTATAGACATAATCAATTCATAGGGTAACTGATACACATTCCGATCTAGCCATTTCACGCAATTATATGCAATAAAGGTATAACTAGCACCTGAATCATACAATACTTTACGGAATTACCATTAAGTAAAATCGTACTTTGGATCAGTTCCAGAGACTTTCTGGCCTCCTCATGTGTAATAGAAAATCTTTGCCCTGATGAGTTCTCTGCTCGGCTCCTCTGTCCATTTGTTGTCATGGTCATTTGTTGTCTAAATAGCTCGATTACCGACAATTAAAATAGATTAATGGCCTGGCTGGAACACTACATAGCCTCTAGAACGATGTGGCTTGCCATAATTCCAACAAGTTCTATTCCTAGGAGGTTTCTGGTTTCTGCGGTTACCTGGATGGTATGGTTTTTTATCTTTTCCCCTGGTTAAACTTACCAGATTCTTACATCTTTGGGAAGTACTCCCACTGCCAAATGCTCCCTTATTGCCAATTTTTCTGTCCATGTACAAATTCAGTAAGTTGCTTTCAGTGATCCGACATTCCTCCACTACTTCATTAAATTCGATAAACTGTTTAGGGACCAATTTCTCTTCGAGTTCTGGTCTTAGTCCCTGTATCATAATGTCTAAACTCCACCCGTCATTATCACAATATCTCAGATAAAAAGAGTATCGAAACAATCCGATGTAGTGTACCAGGTACTGATCGAAAGTTTCCTTCTCATCTTGCTAAATGGTAGGGAATTCTGTTTCCTTATAATTCAAGCTAATCAGGGGAAGTAGTTTTCATTGAAATTCTCTTGAAATAGTTCCCAAGTGTGAGGAATATTTTCAGCCCGTAGAATTATTTCAGTGTTTTCCACTATCTGTATCTTGTTTTTGTTGCACCCCTCGCAGCCCGTTAATTAGTTCATATATCATTGTACATTGCTCCATCAACATGACCATTATCTGCTGTATTGGGTCGGGTCTAGCCCGGTGACCCCACTCAACACCTCTACCTCTTTTCCTTACCATCTTTATATCTTAATATTTTAAAATAAGGAAGAGGTAAATCTCACATATTCATAAGGGCATTTTTGTCATTTCACAAGAATTTGAACACACATATACTCCAATAATAACATACAACAGACATTTACAGCAATTTAGGGAAGATTTTTAATAATACACAATCCATAAATGACTGCACAATATGTTTCTTCTTTCTTATGTTACATGACTTAACATTTCCAAAAACTTCCCAAGGGGTCACCCATCCTTCCATTTCCCTAGGTCAAGCACAATTGACCTTAATGTACTGGTGCAAAAGCGCTGGTACCAGCTCCCACCGTTTCTAAGCCTAAGCACCCCAAAACTGTCTTTGTCATAATTAGTCGTGCCAACCATCTCCAGACGACCAAACACTGTATATGAACCATCAGTACTGCTACATGTAATTGAACACATACTTCGTGATGTGCTCCATGAAGGCAACAAAGTTGTCATTTGGACCCCGTTCCATAATCTCATTCTTCATTTGAGCCTAAAATGTAGTATCCAGAAAGAAGTATAGTGTTGTATGGATCCAAATATAATCCAGAATCTCCAAATCAAAATATCCCTGACCCTAGTATAATGTATCCACTTCGTCCAGGCATGCTATATATTGAGCCACTGGGGTATCCCAATCATAGAAAGCCCACAAGTATATGCCTTTGACGTACTCTTAAACCTCTTGATGCGTGGGTTCCGCCCTAGAACTAGTGTCACTGTATGGATTCATGTCCAACCTATCTGACGGTAACTACTTGTTATCATCAATAGAGGAACTGACTGTTAGCTCTAGTCTGGGCTGTGATTCATAGACTGGCCTTGGCCACACATACTTTCTTGGGGTTTAGAGCAACCTAGGGCCCTTCCTGACTTGATGCGGTAGTGCTGACTGCTCTTCAGATATCCACTGATTCTCCTGGGGCTGATTTACCGACGGTGGTAATCTACTCCTCTAATACCTCTGACCACTCATGATTCCTGTTACAACATAATCAACACCATATTAGTGTTTCTGCTAGAACCGAATGCTCTAATACCAAAAATGTCAAACCCCTTAATATTTTGACAATTATTATAGTGTTAATGTGCAGTTCAATGGGCATACAAAAATAGCAAATACTAATATAAAATTATTAATTACATTATAGGAAATCTCCATAAGGTTTGTACATAGCAAATTATAAAGACCCAAAATACATAAAAAGAACACAGATAACCAACTCTAAACGCTTGCACTAAACCAAAATTCTCCATTGCCAGTGACTACATCCTTGCATATAGAGTCGCTTCTTCTTGTTGAACAAATTTTAAATTATGGAAAGGGTGGGATTTAAACGAATCTCAGTTGTAACATGCTATCAATCATATAAAATGCGAAAGGTAAACATGTGATGCATCATATAATGTAGCAAGTAGTAATGTTGTGTACATGTCTGTAAATCAATATTTAGGATCAAATGATGATTTTTTCTGGATCAAAATGGCCGTTGGTCCCTAGTTTCCAATAAGTGATCACAATGCTTTTCCACTCGCCATTTAGGTACAAATGACTGTTTGTCCCCTATTGGTCTTACTGTAAGCTCTGTTCAGGATTATATGACTGTATGACCCCTACTTGATTTAATGTTCTGGAGCTTATGCTTTTCTGTATGTACTCACCTTAGCTGGGTCCGTTGGTCTTATGGTACTTATGCGTTTCCTATACCACAACAAGAAACTATGCCACACATGCTTCACATTAGCCTACCTAGACTGGGTACTTACTAGCCTTAGAGGTACTTGTGCTTTTCCCAGACCCATCTCTAGGATTTACCACCATTCACGTGCCATTACACAGAACATGGAAAATGATGCATATTAATAATCACATAGAATATGAGAGATATAGTTACTACCTGTACTCCTTTCCAATTGCCTAACTACTATCGGTCCTTCAACTTTTGTCCAGCTCGGGTAAATGTCAAATCCTAAAATTCCCAATTGGATAACAAATGAGTTATTACTCATTCATACCTTACTCTAAGACTTATAAAGTTAGTTTTCTTTACTAAAAAACAAATAATTATCAAAATGCCCTAAGGAATCCGATCTAATTTTCTTATACCCGATATATTTGTACTTTTCCAAATATTTTGACCTGTGCTATTGTTACAGAATTTTGCTTGTATAATCCATTTTTTACCTCAGTTTTCATTAAATCAAACTGCATTTCCAATTTTACCCTTGACAACCACCATTTAGGATTTTAAGGGCAAAACTGTCATTTCACACCCTAAAACCTTCATACTTCAATTCACATGTTTCCTACACAATTTTTCATTCTAAACATAATGGAATTATCAAATCCATCAGATTCTAGCCCTAACCGCCTTGAACTGCACTTGACCAAAAGTTTAAGGGTTTTAAGGAAATTGAAGTTTTTCAATTTCTAACCAACCAAACATCTTCGTTTCACTTCTAATAACTTATTTAACCACATAAACATCATTTGCACTTAATTAATCAAAGTTTAGGCAGCATCTCCCCCTTAAGGTTTATTCATCCCAAAATAAAAAACCAAGCTAATACAAGCCAAACAACCATCCAAAACACCATGAACAAGAGAAATCATCAAGAGATTACAAGTTTTTAAGCTTACCTTGCTTTCTCCTTCTTTCTCTCTCTAGGCTGTGGCTTTTCCCTCTCTCATCCCTTGATTTGCTCCTTGCTTCCTCTTATCATATTCTTGTTCTTATTTCTGCTTAAGCTCTCTCTCTCTTCTTCCTCTATATTTTTCTGAGAATGAAGAGTTTGAAAGAGCAAAAATGTTGTTATATTAATAATCTTCCACCTCAATTTTAATATTATTTTATTATGAAAACATTACACTTGGCATTTTTTGCTTTGTCCTTTTTCCATGTGAATTTTTTGCTCTATATATGTGGCAAAATCATATGCTTTCCTTGCTCCTCTCTTGCTAACTGACTTTCTTCCTTATTTAAGAGGAAATATTAGCTTTTTATTTTTATTAGCCAAATGACTATTTTACCCTTACATTTTCTTAAATTTTTGAATCAATTTCCATCTTCCTTCATTCCCTTTCTTTTAGGCTAAAAATTGTTCTTTTCCATGCTTAATTTTAGGCTTCAATGTTAGGCCTTTGTCAAGATAAAAATTGTGCCTTATGCCTTACCTGGCCAAAATTTCACTTAGTCACTATTTTCAATATTTTGGCTACTTCAAGTGCACCAAAATTTATCATTTTATTCTATTGAACATAATTAAATGTACAAAGAATTTTGGTAAATAAAATTTAGGATATTACAAAAATTCTAATATGTCGTGTCGGTTAAGACAAATGTGGTTTCATTCATTTTTGGACATACTTCTCCTTACTTGCCTTTATTTTATATATTTTTATTTTATTAATTTAATGATATGCCCATAAAAATGTTATAATTGACCCAAGTCATTGCCAGCTCACTTGAAATATGCCTTTCTAGAGGTAGATGAGAAATTGCTAGTCATTGTGGCCAACAACCTTCTACCTGATCAAGAAGAGAAGCTGCTAAGCTTGTTGAAGGCCAATAAGAAGGCAATTGGGTGGACGTTAGCTGATCTTGTTGGCATTTGCCCTTCTATGTGCATGCATTGGATTCTGTTGGAAGTAGATGCTAAGCCAGTAAGACAACCCCAGAGACATCTTAATCCTCTCATTTTGGAAGTGGTTAAGAAGGAAGTGACTAAGCTTTTGTAAGCTGGCATTATCTATCCCATCTCTGATAGCCAGTGGGTTAGCCCAGTCCAGGTCGTTCCCAAGAAGTCCGGAGTAACCGTGGTAGCTAATCAAAAGGATGACCTCATTCCTATAAAAGTTCAGAACAGCTGGAGAGTATGTATAGACTACAGGAGACTCAACCAAGCTACCCGCAAGGATCACTATCCTTTACCTTTCATTGATCAGATGTTAGAGTGTTTAGCTGGTAAGTCTCACTACTGCTTTTTGGATGGTTACTCTGGGTACTTCCAGGTCCATATTGCTTCTGAGGATCAGGAGAAGACGACCTTCAAATTCCCCTTTAGAACCTATGCTTACCGAAGAATGCATTTTGGCCTCTGTAATGCACCTGGTACCTTTCAGTGTTGCATGGTAAGTATCTTTTTTGACTTTCTAGAGGATTGCATGGATGTTTTCATGGATGATTTTACTGTGTATGGGTATGATTTTGATGCATGCTTGGCTAATTTTTCTAGAGTCTTGAATAGATGCATTGAATCTAATCTTGTGCTAAATTTTGAAAAGTGTCACTTCATAGTTGAGTCAGGAATAGTGTTGGGATACATTGTGTCTAAATAGGGTATTAAGGTAGATCCTGCTAAGATTGATGTTATTACTGCTTTGCCTTATCCCATATCTGTGCGGGAAGTTCGTTCTTTTCTTGGGCATGTAGGTTTCTACCGACGCTTCATTCGGGATTTCAGCAAGATTGCTTGACCCCTGTCTAACCTTCTGCATAAGGATGCTGCGTTTGTATTTGATGCTGAGTGCAAGATAGCCTTCGATCACTTGAAGCGTTTCCTGACCCCCACTCCAGTGATCCAACCACCATATTGGTCTCTCCCATTTGAGTTGATGTGCGATGCTTCCAATTATGTTGTTGGGGCTATCTTGTCTCAGAGGGTCAACAAGGTTTCTCATGTCATTACATATGCATCCAAGACCTTGGATCCTGCCCAATCCAATTATACCACCACTGAGAAAGAACTTTTGGCTATAGTGTTTGCTTTTGATAAGTTTAGGTCATATTGCTTTTGGCTATCTTTGACCATGCTGCTTTGAAGTTTCTTTTGAGAAAGATAGATGCTAAGCCTCAACTTATTCAATGGATGTTATTGCTCCAAGAATTTGATATTGAGATCAGAGATAGGAGTGGAGCACATAATTGGTTAGCTAATCATTTGAGTTGTATCACTCATTCCTCTTCCCCCTCTACCATTCAGGATGATTTTCCTGATGAGCAGCTTTTACAGCTGCAAGGTAAGCTTCCATGGTATGCTGATTTAGTTAATTACTTGGTTGCTGGTGTTTTACCTTCTGATTCCACTAGGGTCCAAACTCTAAAATTGAAAAGTGAATCTAACTATTACATTTGGGATGACCCTTATCTGTGGAGATTTTGTAGTGACCAAGTAGTTAGGCGATGTGTACCTGATCATGAGTTTGACTCTATATTACATTTTTGTCATGCTTCTGCCTGTGGTGGTCACTTTTTACCCCAAAGGACTGCTAGGAAAGTTCTAGACTCAGGTTTATTTTGGCCAACTCTGTTTCATGATTCTCATATGTTTTGTAAGTTATGTGATAATTGTCAGAGTGCAGGTAGTATTTCTCGTAGGCATGAGATGCCCCAGCACCCCATATTGTTTTATGAAATTTTTGATGTTTGGGGTATTGATTTTATGGGTCCATTTCCTGTTTCTCATGGTTTCACTTACATATTGCTTGCTGTTGACGATGTTTCGAAATGGGTTGAGACGAAGGCCACCCGATCTAATGATTCTGCTGTGGTGGTAGATTTGTTAGGTCTAACATTTTCTGTAGGTTTGGCATTCCTCGAGCCATTATTAGTGACCAGGGCTCTCATTTTTTTAACCAAAGCATGGGTGCTTTGTTACAAAAGTATGGAGTGATTCACAAGGTGTCCACAGCATACCATCCACAGACCAATGGTCAAGCTGAAGTCTCGAATAGGGAGATTAAGTAAATCCTTTAGAAGACTATTAACTCTACCTAGAACGATTGGAGCAAGCGATTAGATGATGCTTTGTGGGCCTATCGGACTACCTACAAGACTCCGATTGGGATGTCCCCATATAGGCTTGTTTTTGGTAAGGCATGTCACCTTCCGGTTGAATTGGAGCATCAAGCTTATTGGGCTCTTAAGCAGTGTAAATGGATTTGGCCAAGTCTGGGATGGAATGGAAGCTCTAGTTGTAAGAGTTAGATAAGCTTAGATTGGATGCCTATGAGAGTTCACGGTTATACAAGGAGAAGACCAAGGCATTCCATGACAAGCAAATCCTGAGGAAAGAGTTTTCTGTGGGCCAGAAAGTTCTTCTATTCAATTCATGTCTCAAGTTTATGCTCGGTAAGCTTTGATCTAGATGGGATAGCCCTTTTGTGATTGCTAATGTTTTCCTTTTTGGTGCTGTTGAGTTGTGCGATCCACCTATAGGGAGAACCTTCAAAGTGAATGGATATCGACTCAAACCATTTTATAAGGGATCACAGCAGTAACCTGAAGAAGCAGACCTCATACTCACTGATGCCACTTATCCTCTATAAACACCTGGGGAGTATTCTTCTTTATCTATTTCCCTTTTCTTTTATTTCTTGCGTTTCTTTTCACTTTTATTTTTCAAACTTAGCGTAGATTTTCTAAATAATACACTTTCTCCTTCTATGATTGTTTAGCTATGTATATTGTGGACTTAGACATGTTGGTTTTGATGGATCATACTGTTTGGACTGAATTCCTTACTTTTGGTAGTTGATTTTGGTGATGCTGATTGCATGATTTGGTTCCCTTTGTGAGATTTTGGGCCTACATGAATGGGATTCATCTTTTACCATTCTTCCTGTTTCTGTGTGCATCTACTCCTGATTTATGTTCTCTAGAACTTGCTCTCTTTCTTTTTAAGACTACATTTTTCACTTACATGAATAAATATGATGGAGGTTTGTTTAGTTTCTTTCTTTTATTTGCCACTTTGACCAAATAGCCTTCCCTTACACTATTATATTCCCTTTGTTAGCCCCTTTGTTCCTTTTTGACTCATTCTTTTCTTAAACCACATTACTAGCCAAAGTGTAAAACCATTTTATACCGCACCTTGGAAATTTACTGAGCATTGGTTTCACCTTAGTTTTGTGTTTACATCTGGGGGTTGCCCAGGAGTGCAACAATTTAAGTGTGGGGGGGATGTTTGATTTGGGAGTTGGGTCATTTGGGAGTTAGCACGATCTTTCATGTAATTCTTAACTGTGTAGGCAATGAAGGTACGAAGGTAGTGGCTGGAGCAAAGGATTGAGTATCATCCAACTTACGCGTCTTATCCTCAGTAGCTTTCTTCGTCTTCTTTGGGATGGAATCCATGGGTTTCTTCAATAATATTTTAATTCCCAGTTTCCCGATATAGTTCCTCCCTACTGGTAGTAGCCTCTCAATTGGCGCATTAGGCTCTAAGTACCTGATTTTATTCTTCTTCAGGAACAATGATATGAGTTGGGGGAAAGGCATAGGAGTGGTCTTGGTTTCGTAAAACTTATGCCTTTTATCTTAGCAAAAATAAGTTCTCCGAAATTTTTCTTGTCTTTCAAAATGATAGAAGCCATGTTTTTGAAATCGCTCTCGATGAAATGAGTAAAATTGTTGGATTTGTTAACAAGGCATCGAGAGTAGATGTACCATAGGATCCTATGCATATCGCACATGTCACTAGGACTGAAGAGTAAAGGTCCCACTCTTTCACCAGGCTTCAAAATATTGAAGAATTAGTTGGAGTCCAGATTGGGTCGGATATCATCAGGGGGTCCTCTAGGCCTTGCCAAATATTGATTTTGAAGGGTGAAATCAATATGGTTTGTCCCCTAACCTGAGTAGTCACTTCCTCCTCAACTGCTTGCCTTACAGGGTCATTTACCCATTCCAAATTGCAATAGAAATGTCTCACTATTTTTGTGCAATAAGGAAGTTTTACAAAAAGCCAGGTCATGTAGGTTTCAAGTTAACGCCTCAAGTCAAATTTGAAGACTTCTAATAGAACTTGAAGATCAACGTAGAACATTTTACATACCTTTCTTCTAGGGAAATGTTCTTTATACTTTGGTGTCTCTTCAAGCTTGTTTGTGTTGAACCCTTTGGGAGGCTTGGTGATTTCTTCTTCTTTCTCTCCAGTTCCCTCTTTTAGTAGAGATTTTGGAACTTTGGAAGGTCCTTATTTTGCTCCTTGGGATTGATAGGCCTCATCTATTATACTTGTCATAGCTTTGCAAGATTTTCATTATTCTTGTGACCCTTTGAACCTTTCCCGGACCATGATGGAGTATCAAAAGAATTTGGAGATGGTGTAGATGACCTTGTGGATTCTTTGCCTTTGCCCGGAGGAGTTGTGGTGCGAACCCACAAGGGAAGATCCCACGAACCCACAACCAATTCTGAGATATGCTCACCCCAAGAAAGCTAAACAAAGATCTACGATCCACTTGAACTCTTGAACACGAAAGAACAAGGACCCGAAGTGTTGGAAGACGCCACAAGGTTGATCAAGCCTTGATAAGTCTGTTAGTTCTAAGAACCCTAGAGAGAATCCACTCTCAAGAAACAAAGTGCAGAAATGCAACTTTCATTCATATATCAAATCTCAAGTGTGTTACAAATGAAGAAGCACAAGGTATTTATAGATAAAAACTACCTAATTGTAATAATTGCAACTTAGAAAATTGCAACTACAAAGTCTAATACCATGTGCTAGGAAACTCAAATTTCTAATACAATGTTCTAGAAAACACAAAAGTCTAATATGGTGTGCTAGAGAACCCAAAAGTCAAATATGACAACTTATTTAATAATTTCGCACAAATAAAATCCATAAAATATATTAAGCATGTAAAGCCCAAAATGTGCTTATTTAGGCCCAAATGAGTCCTCCCATGTGTAGTACTAGGTCCAAGCTCTTCAATTGCAAGACTTCAAGCCCAAAACTTGATCAATATCTCCATTTGCAGCCCAAATGAAGTTAGTGACGTTTTCATCATTTTCGTCCAGCTTTGATCCGATTGCTAATTGCTTCGTCCAAGTCTCTTGCACAAGCCCATTTAATGCTTCCTTAATTTGTTTGGCTTTTCCTCTTGTGATTGGTCCACTTGGAATTTGCAAAGGATCACTTGAATTTGAATGCACAACTTGCTGATTCGCATCATTCCCTCTCTCCTCAAAAGGATTCGTCCTCGAATCTTCACCTACATCAAAAGGAGATAAATCAGCTACATTAAAAGTAGCACTAACAGAATACTCACCAGGCAAATCAATCTTGTAAGCATTATCATTGATTCTTTCTAGCACTTGAAATGGACCATCTCCTCTTGGAGCTAATTTTGATTTTCTTTGAGCTGAAAATCTCTCTTTTCTCATATGCACCCACACCCAATCTCCAGGTTCAAAAAGAACACGCCTTCTTCCTTTGTTGGCCTTAGATGCATAATGCTCATTTTTCTTTTCAATTTGTTGTTTCACACGCTGATGAAGTTCCTGCACTATTTCAGCTTTCTTTTTTCCATCAAGACTTGCTCTCTCATCAATAGGTAGTGGTAATAAATCCAAAGGAGTCAGTGGATTAAAACCATACACTATTTCAAAAGGAGAATAATCAGTAGATGAATGTACACTTCTGTTATATGCAAATTCAACAAATGGCAAGCAATCTTCCCAATTTTTCATGTTCTTTTGAATCACAATTCTTAGTAATTGAGACAAGGTCCTATTGACAACTTCAGTTTGTCCATCAGTTTGTGGATGACAAGCAGTAGAAAATAACAATTTAGTACCAAGCTTTCCCCACAAAACTCTCAAAAAATGACTCAATAATCTTGTATCCCTATCAGAAACAATGCTTTTAGGGACACCATGAAGTCTTACAATTTCTTTAAAGAACAAATCAGCAATATATGTGGCATCATCAGTTTTATGACATGCAATGAAATGTGCCATTTTAGAAAATCTATCAACAACCACAAATATGGAATCCATTCCTCTTTTTGACCTAGGCAAACCTAAAACAAAGTCCATTGATATATCAACCCAAGGTTCACTAGGCACAGGTAAAGGAGTATACAAACCATGTGGTAAAACTCTAGATTTAGCCTTTTTACATGTTATGCATTTAGCACAAATTCTTTCCACATCTCGCTTCATTTTAGGCCAAAAGAAATGCTCATGCAAAACATCCAAAGTCTTTTTCACACCAAAGTGACCCATTAAGCCTCCCCCATGTGCTTCTCTCACAAGCAATTCACGCAATGAACATTGAGGCACACACAATCTGTTTTCTTTAAACAAGTACACTTCAACTCTGTAAAATTTATCAAATGCTTTCTTTTCACAAGCAAGGAACAATTCAGCAAAATCAGCATCATTTGCATACAAGTCCTTGATATATTCAAAGCCAAGCAATCTAGTATTAAGAGAAGAAAGAAGAGTATACCTTCTGGACAATGCATCAGCAACCACATTCTCAGTACCTTTCTTGTATTTGATGACATATGGAAATGTCTCAATAAATTCCAGCCACCTTGCATGTCTCTTGTTCAACTTACCTTGACCTTTAATATGCTTTAAGGATTGATGATCAGTGTGAATCACAAACTGTCTTGGCCAAAGGTAGTGTTGCCAATTCTCCAATGCTCTTTTAAGTGCATAAAGCTCTTTGTCATAAGTTGGATACTTCAAGGCTGCTCCATTTAGCTTTTCACTAAAATAGGCAATTGGCTTTCCTTCCTGCATTAAAACAGCTCCTATCCCAACCCCAGATGCATCACATTCAATCTCAAAAGTTTTGCTAAAGTCAGGCAATGCTAACACAGGTGCAGAACACAATTTTTCCTTAAGTTCAATGAATGCATCATCTTGTGCTTTATCCCATTTAAAACCAACAGATTTTTTAATGATCTCAGTGAGTGGTGCAGCAAGGGTGCTAAAATCCTTCACAAATCGTCTATAAAAACTAGCCAAACCATGAAAACTTCTCACCTCAGTTATGCTTTTAGGAGTTGGCCATTCTTTTATAGCTCTTATCTTTTCCTCATCAACTTCTATTCCTTTAGCACTCACCACAAAACCAAGAAAAACAATTTTATCCATGCAAAAATCACACTTTTTCAGATTTGCAAACAGTTTTTCCTTCCTCAAAACATCAAGCACACAATGCAAATGATTCAAATGCTCATCCAGATTCTTTCTATAAATTAGAATGTCATCAAAATAAACCACAACAAATTTCCCAATGAAAGCACGCAAAACATGGTTCATTAGTCTCATAAAAGTGTTAGGCGCATTAGTTAAACCAAACGGCATAACTAACCATTCATACAATCCATGTTTGGTCTTGAAAGCAGTTTTCCACTCATCCCCTTCTCTCATTCTAATTTGATGGTATCCAGATTTCAAATCAATCTTAGAAAAGACAATAGAACCATGCAATTCATCAAGCATATCGTCTAATCTAGGAATGGGATGGCGATACCTTACAGTGATATTGTTGACAGCTCTACAATCAATGCACATCCTCCAAGTTCCATCTTTCTTTGGCACTAAAAGTACTGGAACTGCACAAGGGCTCAAACTTTCTCTAACATATCCTTTTGCCAAGAGCTCTCTCACTTGCTTTTGAAGCTCTTTTGTTTCTTCAGGATTGCTTCTATATGCTGGCCTATTAGGAATTGTTGCTCCAGGAATGAAATCAATTTGGTGTTCAATTCCTCTAATAGGTGGTAAACCTGGTGGAATTTCTTCAGGGAACACATCACCAAATTCCTGCAACAAAGAACCAACAACACTAGGAAAAGAAGAGTTAATGTCATTAGTGTTCAAAAAGGATTCCTTGTAAACAAGGAGAAGCAAGTGTTTTTCAGATAGAAAAGCACTCCTTACTTCACTTTCCTTTGCATAAAAACTCATTTTCTTCTTTTCTTTTCTCTCTTCACTCATTTCCTTTCTCTGAATTTCTTTTTTTGAACTTCCAGATTTTCTCTCTTTTTCTCTCTCTTTTCTTTTTGATGTTTCTTCCTCATTTTTCTCATTTCCCATATCACTCTTTTTCTCATCTCTCTCTCTTTTCATCTTGAGTTGATCCTCATACACTTGCTTTGGAGTCAAGGGTACAAGAGTCACGGGTCTGCTATTCATTACAAAAGAATATCTATTTGTAAACCCATCCCTCTTTACTTTCCTATCAAACTCCCATGGTCTTCCCAAAAGTATATGTGCAGCATGCATTGGAACAACATCACACAGTATTGAATCACAATATTTTCCAATTGAAAAAGAAACAAGAACTTGCTTATCAACTTTAATTTCCCCACATTCATTCAACCATTGCAGCTTGTATGGTCTAGGGTGTCTAATGGTAGGCAAATTCAACTTCTCAACCAATGTAGTGCTTGCAACATTTGTTACACTCCCACCATCAATGATCAAACTACAAACCTTGTTATGAATGAGGCAACGAGTATGGAAAATGTTTTCCCTTTGCTCATTCATCTCATTCTCCTTCACTTGACAATTCAAAGCTCTTCTAAACCACAAGGCATTCTCCTTCCACGTCATATTCAACCCCATCATCACTATCATCTTCAAGTGAGGGCATGGAATTATTATCACTCTCACTTTCAGTCATAACTTCATTATTTTTAAGAATCATGACTCTCTTATTGGGACAGTGAGAAGCTATATGACCTGTACCCAAACACTTGAAACACTTTATATCTCTATTTCTAGAAGTTTGGGAATCTGATTTACCTTTGCTCTTTGATGTAGCTTCTTCTTTTCCTTGAGTTATCTCCTTTTGGATAGTTCTTTCTCCTTTCTTCCAAATCTGCTTTTGTGAAGAACTTGATCCAGAATGGAATTTTGAAGCACCTTTACGCTTGAGTTGCCTTTCCACCTTGATTGCCATATGCACCATGTCCTCCAGCTCCACATAATGTTGCAATTCCACTATGTCAGCAATTTCTTTGTGAAGCCCATTTAGGAAACGAGCCATTGTAGCCTCCCTGTCTTCTTGCACATTGGCTCTTATCATAGCTAACTCCATCTCTTTATAATATTCCTCCATACTTCTAGAGCCTTGTGTAAGGGTCTGTAACTTTTGATAAAGCTCCCTATAGTAATGGTTAGGAATAAATCTCCTCCTCATTAGAGTCTTCATTTCCCTCCAAGTTGCTACGGGCCTCTCACCATTATTTCTCCTATTAATGCCTAATTTATCCCACCAAACAATGGCATAATCAGTGAATTCTATTGCTGCTAACTTCACCTTTTTTTGCCTCAGAATAATTATGGCACTCAAAAATCATTTCTATCTTCTTCTCCCACTCCAAATATGCTTCAGGATCACTCCTTCCTTGGAAAGGTGGTATTTTCATTTTGATGCTCCCAAGGTTCCCATCCACTCTATTTCTTTCCCTAGCAATATTTCTGCCATGCCTCCTCTCATACCTCCTATCTCCTCTATGCCTATTTCTTCCCACTTCATATTCAGATTCAAAATCTTCCTCACTAGCACCGCTAACCTCATCATTCTCAGATTCAAACTCATCCATAGAAGCATCCCTTCGCCTATTGTGCCTTATAGGATTTGGTTGAACTCTTTGCAGGTTTGCAATCCTTTCATCTTGCCTATCCATCCTATCCCTTATTTCTCCAAACATAACATTCATACGTGCAAAATGTTGCTGCATTGCTCGGAGGTGGTCATCTATATTTATTGGATTACCACCAGAAGTTTCTTCTGCATTAGACATTATATTTGCAAGAAAGACGTTATAAAAAAATAATTTTCCTCACGAATTCCTCACGTGTTTCCCTCGAGGATGTCACTCTACACTCGTGTTTCACTTCAATTTGGCTTTTAAATTGATGTATTGTCACTCTTGCCTTTTTCCACTCTTAGATTCCTCTTGAGGCTCTTTAAAGAACTAAGCAATTCATAATCAAAGCAATCTCAATTTGCAGAATCAACACAACACTTAGAAAGGTTCAATTGACACAGATTGAAAAGGTTCAGTCAAATTCTGGACATCAAGATAGATGCTTACATAGAACACAATCAACACATCAATTGGAACTTTATCTTCTTCTTTTTTTTGTATATATTTTTTTTCCTTTTTTTTGTCTCTTTTTTTTTTTTACTGAAACTTAAAGAGAATATACAGAATCTATCACAAACTACAACACAAACAATCTGAACCCAGAAATTCCAGAAAGCGTTTGAATTGTAAAGACTACAAATCACTGTGGAAATTTCGAATTTGGATGCAATCAAAACGAGCAGAAAGAAGAGATTCTGAACAATGGAAATGACCTATTTAATGATGGAAATCATGAAGAGAAAGTGGTCGAACAAGGACAGAATATTTAGGGACGTTCTGGAAAAACGAAGATGAACAGTCACAGAAAATTTCCAGAAACACAATGGGTTAAAATGAATAGAACTCACAAATGAAAAATCAGATTGGAATGATTCCAAACCGAGATGAAAGTAGAGATATTGAACTATGAAAATGACTCACTAAATGTTGAAAAACATAAACAAACGCTTGACAAACAGAAGCTATAATTTCAGACACGAACACAAATGAGCAGACGAAAAGACACAAGAACAACACAAAACTTAAAACGAAAATGGAAACAAAGAACAGAAAGATATGACCTGAGTTTAGATCCGAAGCTTTGATACCAAGATGGTGCGAACCCACAAGGGAAGATCCCACAAACCCACAACCAATTCTGAGATATGCTCACCCCAAGAAAGCTAAACAAAGATCTACGATCCACTTGAACCCTTGAAAATGTTATGAAAATGGAAGAAATTGCAAGGGCAAAATGGTCATTTTGACCCAAATAAAAATAATCTGTATTATTTTACATATATTACAGAAAATAGAAGAAAGATGGCTCATGGAGAAATATTACATAATTATTTATGTAATTAAAATGTAATATGTGAAATAAGCAAATAAGAGCCAATGGTATTATGACAAGTATATTCTCTAGAAAGCCCTCCAAAATTCTGCACTCTTGCCTATATTAAGTGCTTGGACGTCCATTTGAGGAACGAAAAAGAGAAAGAGGAGAGGAAAAAGAGAAAGAAGAAGAGAAAAAAAGGAAGAAGCTCTGAGCTCAAGTATAAGGTAAGTATGCCAAAATCTTTGCTCAATCTTGTGTTATAGTATTAGAAAACTCTCCTAAACATCCATGCTTTCTTGAAATAGCTACTTAATCAACAAAAAATTCAAGGAGAAAGGGATAAAGTTTCATCCAAGGGAAAACAAGAGGAAGAAGTGAGGTAAGTTACTCAAACTTTGAGATTCTTAACGATAACTTAGTTATAACTGTATTCTGGCTGGATTCTGGATTATTTTTTTTTAAATTGGGATGTTGATGTGATCTAGAACCAACAAGTTGTCTCTTCATATTCAAGTGTTGACTCTTCAACTTCAAACTATCATTTTCAAATTCCAGCCGGTCCAGTCACAAGAGCACAAGCTAAAATATTTAAGGAAGCATTGATTGGGCTTATTCAAGAGGCTAATGCAAATCAGATGGCAATTGGATCAACAATTGTGGATAAAGATGTTGAAAACGTCATTAATTTCTTAGGGGCTGCAGATGGAGATACTAATTAAGTTTTGGGCTTGGAGACTTCAAAACAAAGAGCTTGGACCTAGTACTATACATGGGAGGACTCATTTGGGCCTAAATAAGCACATTTTGGGCCTTGAATGCTGATTAAATTTTGTGACTTTTATTTGTGCGAAAATTATTAGATATTGGGCCTATTTGACTTTTGGGTTTCCTAATTAATTAATTAATTATATTAGGTTAGTTTCTATTTTCTAGAATGCATTTAATGTAATTAGGGTTTCTGAATATTTCTCTTTAAATACCTTGTAAACCTCCATTTTGAGGGAGACTAAAGACTTGGAGACTTGATTATTGAATGAAAGGTTGCACTTTTCTGCACCTTGTTTCTTGGGAGTGGATTCTCTCTAGGGTTCTTCTTAGAACTAACAGACTTATCAAGGCTTGATCAACCTTGTGGCGTCTTCCAACACTTCGGGTCCTTGTTCTTTCATGCTCAAGGGTTCAAGTGGATCGTCGATCTGCGTTTAGCGTTCTTGGGGTGCATATATTCAGATTGGTTGTGGGTTCGTGGGGTCTTCCCTTGTGGGTTCTCACCAGATGTCCATTTTCTAAGGGTAAATGCTGCCCAAATTTCCATTGGTTATGTTAAAATGATGGTTGGATGATTAAACAAGGAGAAACAAATAATAAGAAGGTGTTTTAAGGGTTAAAATCAAGAAAAATCCAATTTTTTTCCAAAAATCATGAATATTTCGGTTAGGCCTAAAAATGAGGGTTAGTATTGGAATTTCATGATTCTAATGGTTCCATGATATTTATAAGGGAAAGTTGTAAGGTTCATGAAGAGTGTGAAGTGTGAAAAGCCCCAGATTGTGAAATGACAATTTTGCACCTAAAACCCTAAGTTGGACTATCAAGGGCAAAATTGTAATTTGAGTTGAAATTGATCTAATCTAAGGTAAAATATGAGATTTACACATGAAAATAGGTTGAATGGACCTAAGTTGTAATTTTTGAAAAAGTACAAAAATACCGAGGCCGGACCGGGTCCCCAGGGGCATTTTGGTAAATTTTGTGATTTTGAAGGAAATGATAAAGTTATGAGTCTTAAAGTGAGATAGACTTAAATATTAGCTTAATTACAAATATTTTGATCAATTTTAGGATTTGACATATGCCTGACGGAATCTATAAGGACAGATAAATTAGAAAGGGAAAGGCATTCAGGTAGTAACTCTATCTTTCATATACTATGTGAATGTTAATATGTGATTATTGCCATCATCTGTTCAATGTATTTCCTGTGATGTTGATACTCTCTGGGTGTGGATGATGAGTTAAACCACCCCATGGGACCTTTGGGGTACCATGTGCCTAGGTGGACTAGTTGAGTGACTTGATATGTACGGACAGGTGTTGACCTGTTCCAAGTTATGATAGTACGGACAGGTATTGACCTGTTCCAAGTTATTGTGATTACATTATGATATGATATTGTACATATCAGGAACAAATGATCATTTTAATCCGGACAAAATCATCATTTGTTTCCTGATTATTGTCAAATTGGTTTAGGCATTTTGATTGCTGCATCATGATGAATGTTGCATTGCATGTTTCCTATTTGCATTTTATATGAATGATTTTATGATTACTAATGAGATTCATTCGAATCTTATTCATTTCCTATAAACAAATTATCCAGCTAGGAATAGCAATTCTAAAGGCAAGGAGAAAGTCGAATATAAGGGCTGAAGACGAGCAGTTTAAGGAGCTATTTCAGTATTAATCATAGGGTCGACTACTTAACTTTTGGAATGTATGACATAATGTTAGAATACTTTTCAGACTCCTGTATTGTAATCAAGGAACATATAACAATATATTTGTATAAATTATGTTTGCCTATTTGAACTATGCAATGATGCTTTATGAAATGTCTAAATTCTACGGGGTTTGACACTTGTGACCATGGGCTCCTTGATTACTACCCCCTTTTCTCTAAGCTTTTCTTGTACTTTCGAATTAAATTGCTTAGAAGTTTGTGAAGTCTTTTATTTCTTGGGAGGAGACTCAGAGTATGAAGGAGTAATAGTTATTGGCACTTTAGTTCTCACCATTGGAGGATTTGAAGGATAAAATGGATTTTCCCTGTTTTGAAGTTCCGACAGTTAGAGGGCTAGGACACCAAATTTCTGAGATTGTAGGAGGTTTTAGATAGTGAAATATGAAGGGTTTTTCTCAGAATCAAGTGGGTAAGTGTTTGTGAAAAGATTTGGGTAGAGCTCAAGAGTGTCACTAGAAGTGATTGTGTGAGAAATTGACAGAATGTCGACAGGTATGCCTATTGTGCTTGACATCACTTGAGTGGTCACGCGAGTGATCTTGAGCATTACTCGAGTGGTCACTCGAGTAATCATGCATGATTGATGGAAAAATTCAAAATTCAAGCGCGTACCTGGAATGAATAATATTGTAATTACCCATTGTTAGATTTCATGTTTTGATGATAACAAATCATGTTTTGGAAGTCCATGGATTTTATATCAGTAAAGGAAGTGATAAAAGTGATCTGAGCAAGATCACAATCACTCGAGTGATATGTGAAATCACTCAAGTGATGCGTCTGATCACTTCCAGTGATTGAAAAATCACTGCAAGAAAATATCACTGTTCCAGATTTCACTTCCAGTGATCCTGAATCACTCGAGTGATACGTTATATCTGCCAAATCACTTCCAGTGAATCTGAAAACACCGGAAGAAAAAATCACTGTTTTCAAAATCACTTCCAGTGATTACCAGATCACTCGAGTGATGCCTGAAATTTTCCAAATCACTTCCAGTGAAATAAAAAATACTGCAAGAATATTTTACTGTTTGCCAAATCACTTCCAGTGATCTTGAATCACTCGAGTGATATAGTATTTTGCTGAATCACTTCCAGTGGATTGAAAATCACTACAAGAAGAAATCACTATTTACAAAATCACTTCTAGTGATGCCAAATTCACTCGAGTGGCATATGAAATCTCATGTTCACTTCCAGTGAGTTTGTAATCACTCACAAAAGATTTTAATGTTTTCCAAATCACTTCCAGTGACATCATATTCACTCAAGTAATGTTTCATGTTGTCAGTAACACTCTCAAACAATCACTGTGATCCACTTGCAAACTACTCCCATGGAGATCAACAGATTTTGTTATTAAATTTTGATATTGATAATCATTACTAATTACTCCAGATTACTGTCAAAATCTTATGGCATATTGTTTCTATACTTAGTTGCTGAAATCCATCTCTAGTGAAAGCAAGATCACTCCCGATGGTTTCCTTGATTTTCAGAAAATACTTCCAGTGAATCATATTACTCTGATGATATTCAAATATTTTCTAACGGTAATATTCTCAAGTGTATTACAGTTGTACTCCACTATCACGCACATGACAAGTAACTGAACTCTCCATTCAAACCACAACTATTCAAGGGTGGCAGCAAAATTCACAAGTAACGGAAGACAAATACTGTTGCATTTGTCAGAAGCATCTTTGAATCAACCGACAAATTTACAACGATCTTCAAAGCCTCTAATATATATGTCCATCCATTCGAAAAATAAAAGTACGATGAGAAACGCTTGAATACACTGTAAACAATACTTTTACAAGTGCTTCAAATCTTCATCTGTATTTCAGTTTTTATCTATATACTCTGTGAGAGAGTTTTGTCAGTCCTACGTATTTATTTCCAATAGTGATAACTTAAGGTTGAGGAACCTTAAGTTGGGATTTAAGATTACCTTGTGTAAGGGGGAGAGTGAGTGTCCAGAGGAACTTGCTGATTGTACTGTGGTGCCAAGAACCCACTGAATCTTAGAAGATATAGTGAAAGGCTCAGAAGGATTTCTGAGGACTGGACGTAGGTCAAGTGGTTGAGACCGAACCAGTATAAACCCCTGTGTGAACTTTGGTAATATCTCTTCCTTTTTATTACTGTGCCTTAAAAGTTTTATAAATTTTATTTAAATATCTGATTATTTTGTAATCACCCAATTCACCCCCTTTCTTGGGTGAAAAGCTTGCTCTAACATTTGGAATCAGAGCACAGGTCTTCTTGTTCAGGTTTAACAACCTAGAAGGATCCGATGGCAAGCATGGGTGAAGGAATTCTTCCTGACGGAGCCTCTATCACTAGACCACCAGGTTTCAATGGTGAGCATTTTTCCTTCAGGAAAGCTAAGTTCCGTGTATTCGTAATGGCTACAGAATACGGGCTATGGGATGTGATTGAAACTGGAAACTATGTGCTTACAAAGATTGAAGAATCTCGCAAAGTTCCTAAATCACCAGCAGAATTTGATGACAATGACAAAAGGCTTGTGACTCTCAACAGTAAAGCAATTCTAAAATCCTTCACAAATCGTCTATAAAAACTAGCCAAACCATGAAAACTTCTCACCTCAGTTATGCTTTTAGGAGTTGGCCATTCTTTTATAGCTCTTATCTTTTCCTCATCAACTTCTATTCCTTTAGCACTCACCACAAAACCAAGAAAAACAATTTTATCCATGCAAAAATCACACTTTTTCAGATTTGCAAACAGTTTTTCCTTCCTCAAAACATCAAGCACACAATGCAAATGATTCAAATGCTCATCCAGATTCTTTCTATAAATTAGAATGTCATCAAAATAAACCACAACAAATTTCCCAATGAAAGCACGCAAAACATGGTTCATTAGTCTCATAAAAGTGTTAGGCGCATTAGTTAAACCAAACGGCATAACTAACCATTCATACAATCCATGTTTGGTCTTGAAAGCAGTTTTCCACTCATCCCCTTCTCTCATTCTAATTTGATGGTATCCAGATTTCAAATCAATCTTAGAAAAGACAATAGAACCATGCAATTCATCAAGCATATCGTCTAATCTAGGAATGGGATGGCGATACCTTACAGTGATATTGTTGACAGCTCTACAATCAATGCACATCCTCCAAGTTCCATCTTTCTTTGGCACTAAAAGTACTGGAACTGCACAAGGGCTCAAACTTTCTCTAACATATCCTTTTGCCAAGAGCTCTCTCACTTGCTTTTGAAGCTCTTTTGTTTCTTCAGGATTGCTTCTATATGCTGGCCTATTAGGAATTGTTGCTCCAGGAATGAAATCAATTTGGTGTTCAATTCCTCTAATAGGTGGTAAACCTGGTGGAATTTCTTCAGGGAACACATCACCAAATTCCTGCAACAAAGAACCAACAACACTAGGAAAAGAAGAGTTAATGTCATTAGTGTTCAAAAAGGATTCCTTGTAAACAAGGAGAAGCAAGTGTTTTTCAGATAGAAAAGCACTCCTTACTTCACTTTCCTTTGCATAAAAACTCATTTTCTTCTTTTCTTTTCTCTCTTCACTCATTTCCTTTCTCTGAATTTCTTTTTTTGAACTTCCAGATTTTCTCTCTTTTTCTCTCTCTTTTCTTTTTTGATGTTTCTTCCTCATTTTTCTCATTTCCCATATCACTCTTTTTCTCATCTCTCTCTCTTTTCATCTTGAGTTGATCCTCATACACTTGCTTTGGAGTCAAGGGTACAAGAGTCACGGGTCTGCTATTCATTACAAAAGAATATCTATTTGTAAACCCATCCCTCTTTACTTTCCTATCAAACTCCCATGGTCTTCCCAAAAGTATATGTGCAGCATGCATTGGAACAACATCACACAGTATTGAATCACAATATTTTCCAATTGAAAAAGAAACAAGAACTTGCTTATCAACTTTAATTTCCCCACATTCATTCAACCATTGCAGCTTGTATGGTCTAGGGTGTCTAATGGTAGGCAAATTCAACTTCTCAACCAATGTAGTGCTTGCAACATTTGTTACACTCCCACCATCAATGATCAAACTACAAACCTTGTTATGAATGAGGCAACGAGTATGGAAAATGTTTTCCCTTTGCTCATTCATCTCATTCTCCTTCACTTGACAATTCAAAGCTCTTCTAAACCACAAGGCATTCTCCTTCCACGTCATATTCAACCCCATCATCACTATCATCTTCAAGTGAGGGCATGGAATTATTATCACTCTCACTTTCAGTCATAACTTCATTATTTTTAAGAATCATGACTCTCTTATTGGGACAGTGAGAAGCTATATGACCTGTACCCAAACACTTGAAACACTTTATATCTCTATTTCTAGAAGTTTGGGAATCTGATTTACCTTTGCTCTTTGATGTAGCTTCTTCTTTTCCTTGAGTTATCTCCTTTTGGATAGTTCTTTCTCCTTTCTTCCAAATCTGCTTTTGTGAAGAACTTGATCCAGAATGGAATTTTGAAGCACCTTTACGCTTGAGTTGCCTTTCCACCTTGATTGCCATATGCACCATGTCCTCCAGCTCCACATAATGTTGCAATTCCACTATGTCAGCAATTTCTTTGTGAAGCCCATTTAGGAAACGAGCCATTGTAGCCTCCCTGTCTTCTTGCACATTGGCTCTTATCATAGCTAACTCCATCTCTTTATAATATTCCTCCATACTTCTAGAGCCTTGTGTAAGGGTCTGTAACTTTTGATAAAGCTCCCTATAGTAATGGTTAGGAATAAATCTCCTCCTCATTAGAGTCTTCATTTCCCTCCAAGTTGCTACGGGCCTCTCACCATTATTTCTCCTATTAATGCCTAATTTATCCCACCAAACAATGGCATAATCAGTGAATTCTATTGCTGCTAACTTCACCTTTTTTTGCCTCAGAATAATTATGGCACTCAAAAATCATTTCTATCTTCTTCTCCCACTCCAAATATGCTTCAGGATCACTCCTTCCTTGGAAAGGTGGTATTTTCATTTTGATGCTCCCAAGGTTCCCATCCACTCTATTTCTTTCCCTAGCAATATTTCTGCCATGCCTCCTCTCATACCTCCTATCTCCTCTATGCCTATTTCTTCCCACTTCATATTCAGATTCAAAATCTTCCTCACTAGCACCGCTAACCTCATCATTCTCAGATTCAAACTCATCCATAGAAGCATCCCTTCGCCTATTGTGCCTTATAGGATTTGGTTGAACTCTTTGCAGGTTTGCAATCCTTTCATCTTGCCTATCCATCCTATCCCTTATTTCTCCAAACATAACATTCATACGTGCAAAATGTTGCTGCATTGCTCGGAGGTGGTCATCTATATTTATTGGATTACCACCAGAAGTTTCTTCTGCATTAGACATTATATTTGCAAGAAAGACGTTATAAAAAAATAATTTTCCTCACGAATTCCTCACGTGTTTCCCTCGAGGATGTCACTCTACACTCGTGTTTCACTTCAATTTGGCTTTTAAATTGATGTATTGTCACTCTTGCCTTTTTCCACTCTTAGATTCCTCTTGAGGCTCTTTAAAGAACTAAGCAATTCATAATCAAAGCAATCTCAATTTGCAGAATCAACACAACACTTAGAAAGGTTCAATTGACACAGATTGAAAAGGTTCAGTCAAATTCTGGACATCAAGATAGATGCTTACATAGAACACAATCAACACATCAATTGGAACTTTATCTTCTTCTTTTTTTTGTATATATTTTTTTTCCTTTTTTTTGTCTCTTTTTTTTTTTTTACTGAAACTTAAAGAGAATATACAGAATCTATCACAAACTACAACACAAACAATCTGAACCCAGAAATTCCAGAAAGCGTTTGAATTGTAAAGACTACAAATCACTGTGGAAATTTCGAATTTGGATGCAATCAAAACGAGCAGAAAGAAGAGATTCTGAACAATGGAAATGACCTATTTAATGATGGAAATCATGAAGAGAAAGTGGTCGAACAAGGACAGAATATTTAGGGACGTTCTGGAAAAACGAAGATGAACAGTCACAGAAAATTTCCAGAAACACAATGGGTTAAAATGAATAGAACTCACAAATGAAAAATCAGATTGGAATGATTCCAAACCGAGATGAAAGTAGAGATATTGAACTATGAAAATAACTCACTAAATGTTGAAAAACATAAACAAACGCTTGACAAACAGAAGCTATAATTTCAGACACGAACACAAATGAGCAGACGAAAAGACACAAGAACAACACAAAACTTAAAACGAAAATGGAAACAAAGAACAGAAAGATATGACCTGAGTTTAGATCCGAAGCTTTGATACCAAGATGGTGCGAACCCACAAGGGAAGATCCCACAAACCCACAACCAATTCTGAGATATGCTCACCCCAAGAAAGCTAAACAAAGATCTACGATCCACTTGAACCCTTGAAAATGTTATGAAAATGGAAGAAATTGCAAGGGCAAAATGGTCATTTTGACCCAAATAAAAATAATCTGTATTATTTTACATATATTACAGAAAATAGAAGAAAGATGGCTCATGGAGAAATATTACATAATTATTTATGTAATTAAAATGTAATATGTGAAATAAGCAAATAAGAGCCAATGGTATTATGACAAGTATATTCTCTAGAAAGCCCTCCAAAATTCTGCACTCTTGCCTATATTAAGTGCTTGGACGTCCATTTGAGGAACGAAAAAGAGAAAGAGGAGAGGAAAAAGAGAAAGAAGAAGAGAAAAAAAGGAAGAAGCTCTGAGCTCAAGTATAAGGTAAGTATGCCAAAATCTTTGCTCAATCTTGTGTTATAGTATTAGAAAACTCTCCTAAACATCCATGCTTTCTTGAAATAGCTACTTAATCAACAAAAAATTCAAGGAGAAAGGGATAAAGTTTCATCCAAGGGAAAACAAGAGGAAGAAGTGAGGTAAGTTACTCAAACTTTGAGATTCTTAACGATAACTTAGTTATAACTGTATTCTGGCTGGATTCTGGATTATTTTTTTTTAAATTGGGATGTTGATGTGATCTAGAACCAACAAGTTGTCTCTTCATATTCAAGTGTTGACTCTTCAACTTCAAACTATCATTTTCAAATTCCAGCCGGTCCAGTCACAAGAGCACAAGCTAAAATATTTAAGGAAGCATTGATTGGGCTTATTCAAGAGGCTAATGCAAATCAGATGGCAATTGGATCAACAATTGTGGATAAAGATGTTGAAAACGTCATTAATTTCTTAGGGGCTGCAGATGGAGATACTAATTAAGTTTTGGGCTTGGAGACTTCAAAACAAAGAGCTTGGACCTAGTACTATACATGGGAGGACTCATTTGGGCCTAAATAAGCACATTTTGGGCCTTGAATGCTGATTAAATTTTGTGACTTTTATTTGTGCGAAAATTATTAGATATTGGGCCTATTTGACTTTTGGGTTTCCTAATTAATTAATTAATTATATTAGGTTAGTTTCTATTTTCTAGAATGCATTTAATGTAATTAGGGTTTCTGAATATTTCTCTTTAAATACCTTGTAAACCTCCATTTTGAGGGAGACTAAAGACTTGGAGACTTGATTATTGAATGAAAGGTTGCACTTTTCTGCACCTTGTTTCTTGGGAGTGGATTCTCTCTAGGGTTCTTCTTAGAACTAACAGACTTATCAAGGCTTGATCAACCTTGTGGCGTCTTCCAACACTTCGGGTCCTTGTTCTTTCATGCTCAAGGGTTCAAGTGGATCGTCGATCTGCGTTTAGCGTTCTTGGGGTGCATATATTCAGATTGGTTGTGGGTTCGTGGGGTCTTCCCTTGTGGGTTCTCACCAGATGTCCATTTTCTAAGGGTAAATGCTACCCAAATTTCCATTGGTTATGTTAAAATGATGGTTGGATGATTAAACAAGGAGAAACAAATAATAAGAAGGTGTTTTAAGGGTTAAAATCAAGAAAAATCCAATTTTTTTCCAAAAATCATGAATATTTCGGTTAGGCCTAAAAATGAGGGTTAGTATTGGAATTTCATGATTCTAATGGTTCCATGATATTTATAAGGGAAAGTTGTAAGGTTCATGAAGAGTGTGAAGTGTGAAAAGCCCCAGATTGTGAAATGACAATTTTGCACCTAAAACCCTAAGTTGGACTATCAAGGGCAAAATTGTAATTTGAGTTGAAATTGATCTAATCTAAGGTAAAATATGAGATTTACACATGAAAATAGGTTGAATGGACCTAAGTTGTAATTTTTGAAAAAGTACAAAAATACCGAGGCCGGACCGGGTCCCCAGGGGCATTTTGGTAAATTTTGTGATTTTGAAGGAAATGATAAAGTTATGAGTCTTAAAGTGAGATAGACTTAAATATTAGCTTAATTACAAATATTTTGATCAATTTTAGGATTTGACATATGCCTGACGGAATCTATAAGGACAGATAAATTAGAAAGGGAAAGGCATTCAGGTAGTAACTCTATCTTTCATATACTATGTGAATGTTAATATGTGATTATTGCCATCATCTGTTCAATGTATTTCCTGTGATGTTGATACTCTCTGGGTGTGGATGATGAGTTAAACCACCCCATGGGACCTTTGGGGTACCATGTGCCTAGGTGGACTAGTTGAGTGACTTGATATGTACGGACAGGTGTTGACCTGTTCCAAGTTATGATAGTACGGACAGGTATTGACCTGTTCCAAGTTATTGTGATTACATTATGATATGATATTGTACATATCAGGAACAAATGATCATTTTAATCCGGACAAAATCATCATTTGTTTCCTGATTATTGTCAAATTGGTTTAGGCATTTTGATTGCTGCATCATGATGAATGTTGCATTGCATGTTTCCTATTTGCATTTTATATGAATGATTTTATGATTACTAATGAGATTCATTCGAATCTTATTCATTTCCTATAAACAAATTATCCAGCTAGGAATAGCAATTCTAAAGGCAAGGAGAAAGTCGAATATAAGGGCTGAAGACGAGCAGTTTAAGGAGCTATTTCAGTATTAATCATAGGGTCGACTACTTAACTTTTGGAATGTATGACATAATGTTAGAATACTTTTCAGACTCCTGTATTGTAATCAAGGAACATATAACAATATATTTGTATAAATTATGTTTGCCTATTTGAACTATGCAATGATGCTTTATGAAATGTCTAAATTCTACGGGGTTTGACACTTGTGACCATGGGCTCCTTGATTACTACCCCCTTTTCTCTAAGCTTTTCTTGTACTTTCATGTTTTGATGATAACAAATCATGTTTTGGAAGTCCATGGATTTTATATCAGTAAAGGAAGTGATAAAAGTGATCTGAGCAAGATCACAATCACTCGAGTGATATGTGAAATCACTCAAGTGATGCGTCTGATCACTTCCAGTGATTGAAAAATCACTGCAAGAAAATATCACTGTTCCAGATTTCACTTCCAGTGATCCTGAATCACTCGAGTGATACGTTATATCTGCCAAATCACTTCCAGTGAATCTGAAAACACCGGAAGAAAAAATCACTGTTTTCAAAATCACTTCCAGTGATTACCAGATCACTCGAGTGATGCCTGAAATTTTCCAAATCACTTCCAGTGAAATAAAAAATACTGCAAGAATATTTTACTGTTTGCCAAATCACTTCCAGTGATCTTGAATCACTCGAGTGATATAGTATTTTGCTGAATCACTTCCAGTGGATTGAAAATCACTACAAGAAGAAATCACTATTTACAAAATCACTTCTAGTGATGCCAAATTCACTCGAGTGGCATATGAAATCTCATGTTCACTTCCAGTGAGTTTGTAATCACTCACAAAAGATTTTAATGTTTTCCAAATCACTTCCAGTGACATCATATTCACTCAAGTAATGTTTCATGTTGTCAGTAACACTCTCAAACAATCACTGTGATCCACTTGCAAACTACTCCCATGGAGATCAACAGATTTTGTTATTAAATTTTGATATTGATAATCATTACTAATTACTCCAGATTACTGTCAAAATCTTATGGCATATTGTTTCTATACTTAGTTGCTGAAATCCATCTCTAGTGAAAGCAAGATCACTCCCGATGGTTTCCTTGATTTTCAGAAAATACTTCCAGTGAATCATATTACTCTGATGATATTCAAATATTTTCTAACGGTAATATTCTCAAGTGTATTACAGTTGTACTCCACTATCACGCACATGACAAGTAACTGAACTCTCCATTCAAACCACAACTATTCAAGGGTGGCAGCAAAATTCACAAGTAACGGAAGACAAATACTGTTGCATTTGTCAGAAGCATCTTTGAATCAACCGACAAATTTACAACGATCTTCAAAGCCTCTAATATATATGTCCATCCATTCGAAAAATAAAAGTACGATGAGAAACGCTTGAATACACTGTAAACAATACTTTTACAAGTGCTTCAAATCTTCATCTGTATTTCAGTTTTTATCTATATACTCTGTGAGAGAGTTTTGTCAGTCCTACGTATTTATTTCCAATAGTGATAACTTAAGGTTGAGGAACCTTAAGTTGGGATTTAAGATTACCTTGTGTAAGGGGGAGAGTGAGTGTCCAGAGGAACTTGCTGATTGTACTGTGGTGCCAAGAACCCACTGAATCTTAGAAGATATAGTGAAAGGCTCAGAAGGATTTCTGAGGACTGGACGTAGGTCAAGTGGTTGAGACCGAACCAGTATAAACCCCTGTGTGAACTTTGGTAATATCTCTTCCTTTTTATTACTGTGCCTTAAAAGTTTTATAAATTTTATTTAAATATCTGATTATTTTGTAATCACCCAATTCACCCCCTTTCTTGGGTGAAAAGCTTGCTCTAACATTTGGAATCAGAGCACAGGTCTTCTTGTTCAGGTTTAACAACCTAGAAGGATCCGATGGCAAGCATGGGTGAAGGAATTCTTCCTGACGGAGCCTCTATCACTAGACCACCAGGTTTCAATGGTGAGCATTTTTCCTTCAGGAAAGCTAAGTTCCGTGTATTCGTAATGGCTACAGAATACGGGCTATGGGATGTGATTGAAACTGGAAACTATGTGCTTACAAAGATTGAAGAATCTCGCAAAGTTCCTAAATCACCAGCAGAATTTGATGACAATGACAAAAGGCTTGTGACTCTCAACAGTAAAGCAATTCTAAAATCCTTCACAAATCGTCTATAAAAACTAGCCAAACCATGAAAACTTCTCACCTCAGTTATGCTTTTAGGAGTTGGCCATTCTTTTATAGCTCTTATCTTTTCCTCATCAACTTCTATTCCTTTAGCACTCACCACAAAACCAAGAAAAACAATTTTATCCATGCAAAAATCACACTTTTTCAGATTTGCAAACAGTTTTTCCTTCCTCAAAACATCAAGCACACAATGCAAATGATTCAAATGCTCATCCAGATTCTTTCTATAAATTAGAATGTCATCAAAATAAACCACAACAAATTTCCCAATGAAAGCACGCAAAACATGGTTCATTAGTCTCATAAAAGTGTTAGGCGCATTAGTTAAACCAAACGGCATAACTAACCATTCATACAATCCATGTTTGGTCTTGAAAGCAGTTTTCCACTCATCCCCTTCTCTCATTCTAATTTGATGGTATCCAGATTTCAAATCAATCTTAGAAAAGACAATAGAACCATGCAATTCATCAAGCATATCGTCTAATCTAGGAATGGGATGGCGATACCTTACAGTGATATTGTTGACAGCTCTACAATCAATGCACATCCTCCAAGTTCCATCTTTCTTTGGCACTAAAAGTACTGGAACTGCACAAGGGCTCAAACTTTCTCTAACATATCCTTTTGCCAAGAGCTCTCTCACTTGCTTTTGAAGCTCTTTTGTTTCTTCAGGATTGCTTCTATATGCTGGCCTATTAGGAATTGTTGCTCCAGGAATGAAATCAATTTGGTGTTCAATTCCTCTAATAGGTGGTAAACCTGGTGGAATTTCTTCAGGGAACACATCACCAAATTCCTGCAACAAAGAACCAACAACACTAGGAAAAGAAGAGTTAATGTCATTAGTGTTCAAAAAGGATTCCTTGTAAACAAGGAGAAGCAAGTGTTTTTCAGATAGAAAAGCACTCCTTACTTCACTTTCCTTTGCATAAAAACTCATTTTCTTCTTTTCTTTTCTCTCTTCACTCATTTCCTTTCTCTGAATTTCTTTTTTTGAACTTCCAGATTTTCTCTCTTTTTCTCTCTCTTTTCTTTTTGATGTTTCTTCCTCATTTTTCTCATTTCCCATATCACTCTTTTTCTCATCTCTCTCTCTTTTCATCTTGAGTTGATCCTCATACACTTGCTTTGGAGTCAAGGGTACAAGAGTCACGGGTCTGCTATTCATTACAAAAGAATATCTATTTGTAAACCCATCCCTCTTTACTTTCCTATCAAACTCCCATGGTCTTCCCAAAAGTATATGTGCAGCATGCATTGGAACAACATCATACAGTATTGAAACACAACATTTTCCAATTGAAAAAGAAACAAGAACTTGCTTATCAACTTTAATTTCCCCACATTCATTCAACCATTACAGCTTGTATGGTCTAGGGTGTCTAATGGTAGGAAAATTCAACTTCTCAACCAATGTAGTGATTGCAACATTTGTTACACTCCCACCATCAATGATCAAACTACAAACCTTGTTATGAATGAGGCAACGAGTATGGAAAATGTTTTCCCTTTGCTCATTCATCTCATTCTCCTTCACTTGACAATTCAAAGCTCTTCTAACCACAAGGCATTCTCCTTCCACGGCATATTCAACCCCATCATCACTATCATCTTCAAGTGAGGGCATGGAATTATTATCACTCTCACTTTCAGTCATAACTTCATTATTTTTAAGAATCATGACTCTCTTATTGGGACATCGAGAAGCTATATGACCTGTACCCAAACACTTGAAACACTTTATATCTCTATTTCTAGTAGTTTGGGAATCAGATTTACCTTTGCTCTTTGATGTAGCTTCTTCTTTGCCTTGAGTTGTCTCCTTTTGGATAGTTCTTTCTCCTTTCTTCCAAATCTGCTTTTGTGAATCATTTAGTGAATTCTCACTTCAGTCATAGTAATGGTTAGGAATAAATCTCCTCCTCATTAGAGTTTTCATTTCTCTCCAAGTTGCTACGGGCCTCTCACCATTATTTCTCCTATTAATGCCTAATTTATCCCACCAAACAATGGCATAATCAGTGAATTCTATTGCTGCTAACTTCACCTTTTTTGCCTCAGAATAATTATGGCACTCAAAAATCATTTCTATCTTCTTCTCCCACTCCAAATATGCTTCAGGATCACTCCTTCCTTGGAGAGGTGGTATTTTCATTTTGATGCTCCCAAGGTTCCCATCCACTCTATTTCTTTCCCTAGCAATATTTCTGCCATGCCTCCTCTCATACCTCCTATCTCCTCTATGCCTATTTCTTCCCACTTCATATTCAGATTCAAAATCTTCCTCACTAGCACCGCTAACCTCATCATTCTCAGATTCAAACTCATCCATAGAAGCATCCCTTCGCCTATTGTGCCTTCTAGGATTTGGTTGAACTCTTTGCAGGTTTGCAATCCTTTCATCTTGCCTATCCATCCTATCCCTTATTTCTCTAAACATAACATTCATACGTGCAAAATGTTGCTGCATTGCTCGGAGGTGGTCATCTATATTTATTGGATTACCACCAGAAGTTTCTTCTGCATTAGACATTATATCTGCAAGAAAGACGTTAGAAAAAATAATTTTCCTCACGAATTCCTCACGTGTTTCCCTCGAGGATGTCACTCTACACTCGTGTTTCACTCCAATTTGGCTTTTAAATTGATGTATTGTCACTCTTGCCTTTTTCCACTCTTAGATTCCTCTTGAGGCTCTTTAAAGAACTAAGCAATTCATAATCAAAGCAATCTCAATTTGCAGAATCAACACAACACTTAGAAAGGTTCAATTGACACAGATTGAAAAGGTTCAGTCAAATTCTGGACATCAAGATAGATGCTTACATAGAACACAATCAACACATCAATTGGAACTTTATCTTCTTTTTTTTGTATGTTTTTTTTCTTTTTTTTTGTCTCTTTTTCTTTACTGAAACTTAAAGAGAATATACAGAATCTATCACAAACTACAACACAAGCAATCTGAACCCAGAAATTCCAGAAAGCGTCTGAATTGTAAAGACTACAAATCACTGTGGAAATTTCGGATTTGGTTGCAATCAAAACGAGCAGAAAGAAGAGATTCTGAACAATTGAAATGACCTATTTCATGATGGAAATCATGAAGAGAAAGTGGTCGAACAAGGACAGAATATTTAGGGACGTTCTTGAAAAACGAAGATGAACAGTCACAAAAAATTTCCAGAAACACAATGGATTAAAATGAATAGAACTCACAAATGACAAATCAGATTGGAATGATTCCAAACCGAGATGAAAGTAGAGATATTGAACTATGAAAATGATTCACTAAATGGTGTGCTAGAGAACCCAAAAGTCAAATATGGCAACTTATTTAATAATTTCGCACAAATAAAATCCATAAAATATATTAAGCATGTAAAGCCCAAAATGTGCTTATTTAGGCCCAAATGAGTCCTCCCATGTATAGTACTAGGTCCAAGCTCTTCAATTGTAAGACTTCAAGCCCAAAACTTGATCAATATCTCCATTTGCAGCCCAAATGAAGTTAGTGACGTTTTCAGCATTTTCGTCCAGCTTTGATCCGATTGCTAATTGCTTCGTCCAAGTCTCTTGCACAAGCCCATTTAATGCTTCCTTAATTTGTTTGGATTTTCCTCTTGTGATTGGTCCACTTGGAATTTACAAAGGATTACTTGAATTTGAATGCACAACTTGCTGATTCGCATAAGAGGCATAAACACTAAGTTTTCTTGCTCTTACCTTTGGATTTTGGCTTGGAAACCCTAGCTTCTTCTTGGTATGCTTCAAGTGTTCTTGAAGCTTGCCCTCTCTCTTTGGTTATATTGCTTGCTGAAAGTATGAATGGAAGAGGAAGAAGAGATAATAACTTGAGTAAATGTCCCTTATTGCTTTTGCTTGTACAAGTGCTTGCATGTGATTGGCTCTTTGTTTGTTTTTTCCCCTTCCTCTTGCTTTAATATTAACCAAGAAACTTAATTTCCCTTGCTTACCTCTTATTTGACTGAATGTGAAATGGAAAAGGGGGCATCTAATTAATTTACCTTTTTGCTTGATTTAAACACTTCAACTTAGCATTTGGAATTCCTTTATTAATTCCGTTTGGATTCTTGACCAAATTTTTCAGAAATTAAAGGGAAAAATAATGGATTTTTGCTTTATTGATCAAATGACCATTTTGCCCATACATTTTTCCCTTTTTCGCACATGCTAGAAAATTAGGCAAAATTTTCATCAATATTGAAAAATCATATCTAGTTGTATAGATATATCCAATTAGGGTGGTTCCAAAATCTATGTGAACCTTATTAAGTATTGTTTTAGGGAAACATATAACCTTTGGCCAAATAGAAGTTCAATATTCCTAGAATGATTGGTTTTGGACGCTGACACTGAAAATCACCAGTTTTACTTGGCTAACTTTGAAAATACATATCTCTTTGTGTACAAATCCAAATGAATTATATGACCTATCAAATTAAATATTGATTAAGTCTACTTTCATTTTGGAAATTTTCATAATTTTTGGACATCATTTGCCCACTGAAAAATGTCACACAACAAAACTACCACACAAGGAAACCTACTAGCAGCACATACATCTCAAATTGTCACAAATTTTGTTACAACATAATAGTGTTGTGTGTGACCTCTAATTGCATTGTTTTGTCATAAATTGTGCCCTTTGATTCACCATTTTATTCCCCTTAAATGCCATAAAGATATATGGAAATTTAGGGAATAAAGTCATGCCTCCCTGGGACCCTTGCTAAATCGAGGCTTAGCAGTCCACTTGGTGTAGACTTATTTCTCAAACCCTTGGTCCCAAAATTTGGGATCTTACATTTCTCTCCTCGTAAATTAAATTTCTTCCTCAAAATTTTGGATATTACATAATGTCGACTATCCTCAGGAGACTAATGGGATTCATTCCTGTTGCATGCATATAAGGCCTTACTACTAGGGACACTACCCCATGCAAACATGCACATCGGGTCTTATTACCTCTATTATTGTTTGGCTTAATTCTGCTTGCATAGTAATCGGTTAGCCTGAGTACATACTGGTCCACCAGATCTTACAATCGGTGGACACGTAGTTCACTAGAAACTCTATGCCTCAATGCCTTGTTGGGATATCGCCCAATATAGTTAGCCCTACGGCTTATGTCATTCTACTCTCAGTGCATTAAATATTCCAGTCTTACTGCACTGTACAAACATGTACACTAGGACTTACTGCCAATCTAAGGTTCGTAACCATAGCTATATGCAACTATGCCTGTCTGTTTGGTGTTCGGGATCAAATGACTATTAACCCTTACTAGCCGTATTACATACACTGTTCAGGATTAAATTACTATTTGACCCTTATCAACCATGCTATGTGCACTTGCTCATTGTGTGCACTGTGTCCAAAACATGCATCAACCTATCTGTACTTGCCTTATGTTCTCAACTCAACATGACTGTTGCTAGCTCTATAACATGAGTGAGGAAATTAATTCTTACAGGGCTATAGCTGCTGCAATGCATATGCCATTACTAAGCTCTATTACTTTTGATCACATCCTAATCCATGCTTGCTCGCATCTGTGTAGACCATAAAGGTCAACTGTGGATCTGGGATTATTAACATCATATTGTTTAAGAGGTATTTGCCACCATTATAGCCTACTTCTCTAGGGCTCATCCCAATCTTTGTTCACATGCGTCACCACAACCATACAAATTGTGTGACTGTAGACTACATAGGTAGTGTCACTGTATACCATACTGGTCATGTTCGTGCAAACCACACAGATTTACATGGGTAATATCATTGTATATCACACAGGATGTAACATTGCTGGATACACCGCCTCAGCTACATGTTTTATACACTACCTCTTGACCACAGGGCGACTAGTGCTTTTCACCGGTACAACTGGAACTCTCATCTGGCCATGTCAGGGGTGCATCTTGATCATGGGGTTGAATAACATGCTCTGATAGGGTTGCCTCATTGCTGCACACCACATAGGTTCCTTGTAAAACCTTACATTTTACACTCATTCTTATGAATTTTATGCAGCGAATTTGAACCACTATGCAATGTTCTTTTTTAAAGCTATTTCAAATCGCAACTTTAAAATAGGATTCGAACCTATAGTTGAGTTGGTTTCTCTGAAGTTTTCAAAATCTTGTGGAAGCGTATTCTAGTGGTTCGCAACTTTGTTATTACTTATTGATCCTTGTCTTTTCCTTTAATTCAATTAGGGTTATTCTCTACTTAAACTTAATTCGTTCATTTACATACATAAAATTTGTAGCCACATAAGGACACCAAAGTGTCTAGATCAATTACAAAAACAGTGCATTGCACTTCAAACTTCAATTCTCCTTCATATTTTCTCTTTGTATATCTTCATGCATTCTTCACCTGTACTCATCATACTTATATGGTTGGGTGAGGAAGAATGAGATTCAAGAGAATCTCAGTAGTAAACAGTGCTAACAAATGCATACATGAAATGCTTTATGCATGACATGCTTGCTTACATAACTTCATGCCAACATAATGACATATATGTATGCTCAATGTTTAACATGTTATACTAATGGCCATAGTATAAATGGAAATAGAGCTTTACTCATTCACATATGCTTCAAGCAAATTCATTAAGGCAATTAACACATCAATACACAAGCACATATATCAAGTTATGCAAGTTAGGAAAGTTTACTACCTTGTGGACCAATGTCCTTCCTTTGTTTTCTCTTCTAACCATCAAGGTTACTTAACGTATCTTCTCTTATTCTTCTTCTTAATATCTCCATGGCCCTAGATACCCAAACACATCATTAGAGCCATGACCGCAAGTCATTGGAAGCGTATATTAAGGCTCAAGAAGTTAGGAATGTCTAAATAGTTCAATTTGCTTCAAAAACATGAAATGCTGGAATTTGGGGTCTTGGCCGCGGCCAAGAAATCCTCTGACCACGGCCAAGAACCTGACCGTCTAGATTTCCCTTTCCAGATTCTTTGCCTAAATTGTAAAAATCATAACTAAATCTACAAACATCTAAATGAGGTGGTTCTAAGTGGTACATGACCCTCTTTAAGTCTAATTGCAAGGAAAAATGTATAAATGATATAAATGTACAAAATTAGGTACATAGTTCCCTTTTATTGGACACTGCTCCAGAATTACCCAGTTTTACATGACCAAATTTTAAAAATATAGAACTTCCAGCACACAAATTCAATTGACTATTATGACCTATCAAATTAAAGCTTGATAAGTATAATTTTATACTGAAAAGTTTTAAAATATTTGGACATCATTCAATTACTAAAAAGCACCACACAAAATGACTGCCACGCAGGAACCTTAACAAGGTAGAAATTTACGAAGTTACAACTTATGTCCGAATGATCCAAAATTCATAACCAAGGCTATTTCTACATAATTTTTCATGTAGAACACAGTGGGATGATCAAAATAATCAAAATCCAAAAGTTTCAGCCCCTTACCCTCTGACCAAACAGAACCATCATTCAATCAAAATTTCCAAAATAGAGTATTATCCAACAACTTGGTCCAATATCATCATAAATCATAATGTAACCATAAATACATGATTAAACCTTAAAAATACCCCTTAGATAAAAAATGAACAGTATTAACAAACCAATCAGTTCAAAAGGAAGTTACGCTTACCTTTACGTGTTTCTGCGGTCGGTTTGAAAATCCGGCAGTATTCTAGCAAGTGAGACAGCACCAACCACCTCCAAATGAAAATAAAAAATCATAGAAATGAAGCATGGGATGAGCAGAAGAAGGTTTGTGAAGGGTGTTTTAAGAGAAAACGCCGATTCGGTAGTGTTTCGGTGGATTGAAGTTTTGAAAATTCACTATTCACCTCTTCATCTCTCCTCTAACATTTATTTCTTGATTTTTTTATTATTTTTCTAACTTTTAAGGTGGCTTGGATGAAATTTTAAGGCCATAAATAGGTCTTAAAAGTATCCGCCACATGTCGCATTCCTATGGTGTCATTTGTTTTGTCTTCTACCGGTTCGGTGACACGTGTCACTTCCTTTAATAAAGTTGGTCCCGCCTATTTTTTCTGGTTTTTAGCCATCCTTTTCATAAGGGGAAGTAGGGGTCTAATAATTTTCCCCAGCTCCCAGGCTCTATGTTCGAGAAAGTTAGTCTGGTGATTGGACCTGAGACCGATGGATTTCCCTGGCTCGAGGTGAGGTGGCACTCACCGAGGGTGACAACTCAAAAGCAAAAGTTACTTTATCTTAAAAGTGGGACAACTATCATGCTTTGGTTAGTCCACCCATAAAGCAAAAGGCAACTTTATGCTCTCTCCCTCTCATATGGCTCTATGTGGCACCTTTGCGTAGGACCTGTGTTCTTTTTTTAGTATTTACTCAGGATTTCACTCGGGTTTTACTCTTGACTATAACACATATATCTCATCAAATGACACCAGGTTGGAGTGTGTACGTGGGCCCCGTATGGTACCACATACTAACGTCTACGCTAAAAACTCAGGGTACACATATACACCCTGAAAATGGCATGTGCACACTTACACTGGCCTATTTCACCCCACTAATCGGTCCCTTACCTCATGACATAGTTGGGTGGCGTCGTTCTACCAACCCAATGGCACCATATATATCTCTTTTGGAAATCTGCACTGACACTTTAATCATACTTCCTGCAAATACCAAGCCCTCTGCCTGATAAGGCCAAATCGCATAGTCCCTGAGAGTCTTTCTATAGCTCATCATTCTTGGAACTCCTCCTAAACTGGGCTTAGTCATTTGCCCGATATAGGTGTTTCCTCAAGTCTCTAGGGCCAAAATTCAAGATATTACATGCCTAATTGTGCCTACACAGGTAATACTGCATACTACTTATGTTGTGTCATTACTGATCTCACATGTCAAATCATTATATGCCACATAGGATACATTATTGTAGACCACACAAGTCCTATTGCGACATGGGATAATCACCACTGGTGCAACTAACAACCTCTCTTACAACTTTCAAGAATTGCGCATAGATTCACTATGCTTCTACTGTGCCACTCTGATATGTTATTTCCACATAAGAGCTAACAATGCCAAGATGTTCTAGTACGAGTTCTATAGGAACCTCTTATGACATATGATTGAACCACAAATGAACATTGTCAAGTATAGGCCGGGATACACTAACTACTAGCACTTGTCTTACTACCGCGACATCACATAAGTCGAAAAATTAATTTCCTCAATTATACCCAATAGGCATGCTAACACAATCAAGATCAATTGCGCCTATCCAATAGGCATGATACCACAATCAAGATCAATCGTGCCTATTCTAACCTTACGGTATTCGGGTAGCATCCTCAAAATACTGCTGAAGGTTCAATATCATATGTAAGGTTCATAAGGTTCAATTTCCTTCATGAAATATAACCATATTACAACCTTAATCGCATTGCTACCTAAGCACTATTTTAGCTTAGATATGTTTTAAGCCTATCCTCAACCTTCAGTATCAATAAAGCGGATCCTTTGGGATTAATATACGGCATTATCACCACTCATCATGCATTATCGTATATGATACCTATACGCCTTTAACCCCACGAGAATACTAAGAATCATTGCTTGGAATAAAGAAACTTCAAAACAATTTCTATGCCTCGAGTTCTCATAACCTCATTAAATGAACTTTTTTGGCAGCACACACTGCAACAGAAATGGTTCAAATTAAAAATCAACACTTATTTCATCATCTCTATGCCTCTAATCATTCTTTGTGTCATCTGGAAAATTCTAATCAAAGTTTTAAACCTTTAATCAAAAAGTTTTAAATTTCCCCCATAACATGAGGGTATATCGGTCATTTGATCAAGAATCAGGTATACATGTACTCTTGTAATAACATTCAACAGAGATTTACGGTAGCCAGGGAAAGCCCAAAACTATATACAGCCTCTAAACTATCATGCAATGTGTTCTTGCTCCTTTGCGTTACATAACACAACATGTTCATGTAACTTCCCAGGGGGTCACCTATCACGAGATTTCCCTAGGTTAAGCACACTTAACTTTCGTGTACTCGTGTGATAATGCGGATACCTTCTTTAGTTGCTTCTGACCACCGGTACCTCATAACTGTCCTTATCTCAAGAATCGTGCCCTCTGTCTCCAGGCAACAAAATACTATGCATCAACTGCATATCAGTGTTGGTGCATGCCCTTAAACATGTACCCTATGATATGCACCCAAAAGTCCATAAGGTTGTCTATGACTTATCTTCCTGACATAGTCATCCTATTAGTGGTTCTGCCCAAGGATGAGGCCCATACTCTTGTCTTACCTAACAGATCTAGGACATCCTTATACCACCCTTCGAATATTCATTGTTTCTCCAGGGCTTGACTGCGAACCAACTGAAGTAATTCACTTCATTGTTTTTGTCATTGTATAATCAAGGATATTAGTATACTATCCAGTTGCTAGAAATGTGCGTACTATGGCTAGAACCACTGCTCTGATTCCAAAAATATAAGACCTCGTCTCATTATTAATATTACTCAAAGTAGGAATGTGCAGATCAGTGGGCATATAGAAATAGCGTAAATATACTGATATTATTGAAATAATAGTGCTTGATTACATACTGAATTGCCCATAGGGGTGTACATAATAATTAAAAACCTTAAAAAATAGAAAGGTATTTAGAAAACCAACGCCTCCTCTAGTACTGGCCTGGAACCTACAGTTGCAAGAAAATACCGTTATGCCCTTTGAGCTGCTGCCTGCTCTTAGAAACTTTATACATTTATGGAAAGGGTGAGATTTGGAGAATCTTAGTAGTAATATACTTTCAAACATATAGAATGCAAGAATAGATATGCAATGCCATGTCATGTAAGATGAACGAAACTATATGTAAACTTGCCCAAGGCCAAACGACATGTTTGCACCCTCGTCTACTCGGCGCCCTTGTTGGGTCCCCAACAACAACTAGGCTAATTTGTGTGTCAAAGACACTTAGCTCGTGTTACAGAGAATGACATACTCAAACATATAATTATCACATAGTGCATGAAAAAAAGTGTTACTACTTGGAACATGCCCTTTCCTTGCCTGTCAATCGGTCCAACTCTTTCTTCGGCTTGGGCTATCGGTATATTCTAAAATTAAAAATTTATGATAAATGACTTATTATTTATTCATAACTCATTCTAAACTCATTTTTTGAATATTTAATGCAATTATAACAGTTTCTACACAACAAAATTCTGTACAGTGCAGTTTTACTATTTTCTAGAAACTGGAAGATTTTTCACTGAAATTTGGAAAATCATAATCAATTCTAGAAAATTCCAAATTAACTGATTCAAAAGCCTAAATGTAGCTCTTTAAACTTATTGTCATGGAAACATAATTAGGTTTGACCATTGTCATCAAAATTGTCTTAACATTTCGCCAAATATGCCCAGTTCTAGATTACATTCGAGAAACAGGGCTCAATTTTGGAAAATCATACCTCTTAAAATACTTGTCAAAAAATTTGGATCTACCACAAAATTAAAGCTACACATGTCTAATTTAATCCTATAAAATGTCATAACATTTGGATTAGGTTTGATCCACAAAAATCATTCTACAACAACCCTGACTCATAGGAGGCAGATCAAACAACATGCACATTCAACTTCATAAATTTCCAAATTTTTATACCAATTGTTACGAGTGTAGGATGGTGTATTTAGAAGTGCAAGTGTACACTGTCGTAATCAAGTAATATAGAAGTGAGTAGAGTATCGTTCCCACAAGGATTGATCACTAAGTACCAAAATTGGTAATTTTAATTCTATTTAGTCGGTTGATTAGTTGTGATTGAGATTGCAAGATAGAAATGATGAAATATGAATACAAGTGATATAAAGACAAATATGAGAAAAAGCCCTAGGGATTAGATTTCACTTAATAAATTCCGGATTGAATCACTTATCTATTCTAGTCCTATTTATTCCACATGATTGATAGTCGAGTTTCCCTATTTTAATTACTAGCCTCTTCTAAGGTCAAGTAATTCTATAATTAATTGCTAACCCAATATATTCCTATATGAATTTAAGCAATCAATCATGCATTAAGATTTATGGAACTCAATTAAGACTACACAACCCATATGAATATATTCCTATTTCATATGCAAATTATGGTTTTAATTATAGGATCCACACACATGTATCTCCTTCCGGTCTCAACATGCATATTAAAATCATCCAAAAGGTGGCCAATCAATTGTAAGAATTAAGAGCAATAATTAAAACTCAATCATGAAGGAAAAATTAAAACTAGATTTAATAAGTTAAGATTCAATCCGTCATTAGTAAGCTACGTCATCACCCTAGGAAAATGAAAATTTAGCTCATGATAAAATTAAAAACAAAACCAAAATATATTACAAACATCATAAATATTGCATAAAAATTAATTACAAAAACATAAAAGTACAACTACAAGATGCATGAAAATGGAAAATCTAGCCTATCATATAGGAGGTAAAACCATCCATGTAGGTGGCAACCTATACCATCCATAAAGGAGGACTACCTAGGCCTTCTATATAGGAGGTAAAACCATCCATGTAGGAGGCATGCAAGAAGTAAAAAAATGCAAGAAATAAATTCTAAAAATATCAACTCTCTCTCTAAAATAGAAACTATCTCTCTCTCTCTCTTCCTTCCTCCTTCCTCTTCATTTTAGGGTGCCAAGAAGCTCTATTTATAGGCTTCATTTTCGGACTGCTACAGTGATTTGCTACAGTGAACCACACTGCTACAGTGAACCGACCACACCGTCCGCTACAGTAAACCGCAATGGTCCGCTACAGTGAAACTGCTACAGTGCACAGTGAACAGTACCCCCGCATGAACAGTGCATAGTGAATAAAACCATATGAATAGTAACTTTCCCTTAAATGCCTTCTTTAATTCTTTTTAATCCGGTACTATCCATGGATGCAAGAAAACCATTATTTATTTATTAATTACACCCAAATTAATTACATTCAGCTCAAATATAGTCCACAAAATCATCATATAAGGGAAAATGAATATGCAAATATTTTACTTATCACCAATATCAAAAAATCATGAAAACATGAATGCCTAAACAATTTTTCCTTCTAAAGCCAATAGAAGCATAAGAATTAAAAAATTCCAACTCTACTCTTATGTTCAGCCTCTTGGACGAAAATGATATTCTTAGGAGGAAAGTTGTGTTTTCTTGATTTCTCTTGCTTAATTACTTCCTTTCTACTTCTAATCACCTGATTGACTTCTAAAACACTAAATGAACATGTTTAGAGGAAATTTTGGTAGCATTTACCCTTAGGGTTTATCTTCCCAAATTTTCAAATCAAGCAATAAGAATGCCAAAACCACAACAACAACCAAATTAAATCAACAATATATAACACAAGATGATCAAGTTTATGATATTACCTCTTGATTTCAGCACTTTCTCTCTCTAAAATGTCACTATTCACTCTCTCATACTTTTTGATTTGGCTTGCTATCCATGGATTTCAAGGAGAATAAGACATTATAAGAGGCTCCAAAGTGATTAGGAGGCATAAACACTAAGTTTTCATGCTCTTACCTTTGGATTTTGGCTTGGAAACCCTAGCTTCTTCTTGGTATGCTTCAAGTGTTCTTGAAGCTTGCCCTCTCTCTTTGGTTATGTTGCTGGCTGAAAGTATAAATGGAAGCCAAATAGAAGCTCAAAATTTCCAGATATATTCTTTTTAGACGTTAACACTGAAAATCGCCTATTTTACTAGCTAACTTCAAAACTACATATCTCTTTGTGTACAAATCCAAATGACTTGTATAACCTATCAAATTAAAGATTGATAAGTCTACTTTCATTCTGGAAAGTTTCATAATTTTTCGATATCATTTTCCTTTTGAAAAGTTTCACACAACAAGATTGCCACACAGGGAAACCCACTGGCAGCACATCTCAAATTGTCACAATTTATGTTACAACATAATAGTGTTATGTGTAACCTCAAATTGCATTGTTTTGTTATAACTTGTGCCCTTCGATTCACCATTTTATTCCCCTTAAATGCCTCAAAGATATATGCAATTTTAGGGAATAAAGTGATGCCTCCTTGGGACCCTTGCTAAACTGAGGCTTAGCAGTCCACTTGGTGCAGGCTTATTTCTCAAACCCTTTGTTCCAAAATTTGGGATGTTACATATGTCGCATCGTTACCCATTGGGTGTAATCACAAAAATATGATGTGTGCAGGGTGATTACAATATAAGTGGATGTGATCATAAAAATATGTTGTGTGCAGGGTTATCACAATATGATCTGCTGTGTGCAAGTAGGGATCAGACGATCATTTTGATCTTGGGACAGATCATTTCTTTGATCCTGAACATTGCTCAGACATATGCTTTGCATTTTGTTTGCTGCATCATGACAAATGCTGCATTTCATGTTTATTTTTCACATTTTATATGATTGATTGTCTGCTACTAGTGAGATTTGTTTAAATCTCATCCCTTTCCTATAAACTAAACTTATATAGTTAGACAAAGCGGCTCCAAAGGTAAAGAAATAGTAGATGCCAATATTGAGAAGATTGACTTGTGAAGAAGTTCTTGTGCTGATTATGGTGCAATTTGCTTATAATTTTTGGTTTATGTAATATGTATTACTCTGGACCTCTTTGGAAATTGTGTGCAATATAATCATGGATATTATATCATTATGTTTATACTATTTTTGTATTCCCACTGAACAATGCAATTGTACTGTATAAAATGTCTCAACTTTGTGGGGTTTGACACACACTATATGGATCTGACTCAGTTTCATCAATTAATGGCTGCTCCGTATCTCCCACAAAAGAATTAGTCGTCGGCTCAGGCCTAGGCTGAGGTCCATAAGCTTGGCTCAGTGGTATAGACTTTCTTGCATTATTTAATACCATAAGGCCTCATGTACCCTGACGTCCATATGAGGGCCAATTTACCGATGGTGAGGATTCACTCCTATGTCGTCGACCTCCGCTTATGATTCCTACTACAATGTAATCAAGAACATATTAGTATATCATTCTGTTATTTCCAGAACCACATGCTCTGAAACCAAAAATGTCAAACCTCACAGAATTTGGACATTTAATAAAGTATGAAAGCACAATTCAGTGGGCATAAAGAAATACAATAAACATACTGATACAAAGCTCTTGATTATATTACAAGAATTTTCATAGGGTTTGTACATAGTAAAATACCAAACCCATAAAATACATAAAAGAGTGAAAAATAACCAACACAAATTTTTTTCTCAAAAGCCGATCCTTTCAATTGCTAGAGTTCCCTTGTTTTCCTTTTGAGCCGCTATTCCTTGCTGAATGAATTTTTATTTAAGGAAAGGGATGAGATTAGAGTGAATCTCAGTAGTAAAAGACAATCAGTAATATAAAGTATGGAAAGTAAACATGGTATGCATAATATATGATGTAGCAAATAATTATGCTGTGCACATGCCTGTTAACAACATTCAGGATCAAACGAAGATTTTGTTTAGATCAAAATGGTTGTTTATCCCTACTTGCCAATCAGTGATCACATTGCAATTATTCTCTGGCGTTCAGATACAAGTTTCCATTTGTACCTTACTGACCTTACCACATGCTCAATTTATGATCATATGTTGTTATGACCCCTACTTGCTATGATATTCATGTGTAGATACAATTATGCTTGTACTTGCCACTGGCATACCTAGACAGGGTACCTGCCGGCCCATAAGGTACTTGTGCTTTTCCCTCGTGGTGATACTTATGCTTTTCCCAACCCATCTCTAGGAATTACTTCCATTCACATGTCATTGAACAGAACATGGCAAACAATCCATATTAACATTCACATAGAATATGAGAGATAGAGTTGCTACCTTACACCTTTTCCGCCCTAACTATTATCGGTCCCTGATTTTCGGTCCGGCTTTACAGATATTAAATCCTAAAATTTCTATTTTGGTCAAAAATGAGTGATTACTCGATACCTTATTCTAAAATTCATAAGTTGGTTATCTTATTACCAAAAGGCCTTTAGGGAATCCGGTCTAATTCCCTTTATTCCTGATATATTTGTACTTTTCCAAAAACTATGAATGGGCTAATCCTACACAATTTCTTGTGTAGAATCTATTTTTTGACCTCAGGTTCTAAAAATTCACACTCAAATGACCAGATTACCCTTGACAACCACCAATTTTGGGTTTTAGGGGGAAAATTGTCATTTCACACCTAAAGCCTTCACACTAAAAATTCACATGTTCCCTACACAATTTTCCTTTCTAAACACAATGGAATCATCAAATCCATGAAATTCTAGCCCTAACACCATGAACAGCTGTTGGCCAAAAATTAAAAAAAAAATTGGAAATAGGAAAATTTCATGGTTTCACTTGATTATTCACCTTCTTTTCACTCATAGTCTCATGTTTAACCCCTTAAACACCATTTGTACATTATTAATGTTAATTTGATCAGCATCTCCCCTTAGGGTTTGAACATGCCAAATCACAAAATCCAACCAAAATAAGCCAACAACCAACAACAACAACAATAACAAGCTTAAATCTTCAAGAATCAACAAGTTCTTAAGCTTACCTTTGATTTCTCTTCCTTCTTCTTTAAATCCATCCCTCTCCCTCTCTCTTTCTCTTAAGATTTTGCTTGCTACATGTGTTTTCATGGAAGGTATAGAGATTAGAGAGGATTTCCCATGAATTTAAAGTCATAACACTTGGAATTTCACAATCAACTTACCTTGATTTCTTCTTGAATACTTGCCTTCACTTCTTGTTCTTATGTTTCTCCAACTCTTCCTCTCTCCTTTGGCTCTTGTTTTGGCTGAAAATAATGGCCCTTGAAAGAGTTAATGAGGTTTTCTAGAGTACTCTACCACCTCCTTAATTAATTTTTTTATTGCATTTTTTGCATGTGATTGTTTCTAGTTACTTCTTTTTTCTACTTACTTCTCTTGCTTCCACTTGGCTAAATTTGTAGAATATTCTTCCTCCTTCTTAACCAACTTTCCCTTATGTATTAAGGGAAATTACTGAATTTTATTTTCTTTAGCCAAAATGACCATTTTGCCTTTACATTTTCTTGAATTTTTGAAACAATTGCCAATTTCTTCTTCTTCTTTCAAGTTGGCTAATTTTTTACAATGCTTTGGGCCTAAAATTTATGCTCTTTAATACTTAATTTTAGGCTACTATGTTAGGCTTTTACCAAAACAAAAATTGGGCTTTAGGTCTTTTTTGGCCAAAAAATTCATATAATTTCTATTTTCACTATTTTGGGTATTTCAAGTGCACCAAAATTCACCATTTTATTCCATTAAATATAAATAAATATACATGGAATTTTGGTGATTAAATTTGGGATATTATACATGTAGTTCATAAATACTGCAGGTGCATTAGTCAACCCAAATGGCATTACTAGAAATTCATAATGACTATATTTGGTTCTGAATGCAATCTTTGGTACATCTTCTTTTACCCGAAGTTGATGATATCCTTACATCAAATCAATTTTTGAGAATATGCATAAACTAGACAATTGATTGAGCAAGTCATGAATTTTAGGAAGTGGATATTTGTTCTTTACGATCACCTTATTCACCTCCTTGTAGTTAATACAAAGTTGCAGGCTCCCGTCTTTCTTTTTGACAAAAAGTATTGGAGCTCCCTACGGAGAGATACTCGGTCTAATGAAACCCTTCTCTAATAACTCCTTAATATGCTTTTTTAGCTCTGCCATTTCATTCAGAGCCATTCTTATAGGGCTTTAGATATTAGTCTCGCTCCAGGCTTAGTCTCAATCGCAAATTTCACTTCCCTCTCAGGAAGTAATCCACTAATATGTTCCAGAAACACCTTAGGAAAATCATTTACCATAGGGATGTTCTCAAGTGCCACCCTAGTTTTTGACTGCATGAAAAAGATTACCATATATCCTTGACATCCTTTATGCATATATCTTTCAGCCTGAGCTGCTAAAAGAAAATTAAAGTTGACTTCTAGATCAAATCCACCATTGATTCATGTCCCTCGACATTTATGATGTAATTTAAATATACTTAAGCAGTAACAGATGTAGCACCCATAGGTGTAGACACAACTAGATCATATAGTAATTGATGCACTCTAAGGCCTAGCCATTTCACACAGTCATATGCAATGAATGAATGACTAGTTCCCGCGTCATATAATGCTTGTATAGAATTACCATTAAGCAGAACTATACCTTAGATTAACTTAGGGGATTTTCTGGCTTCCTCCTATGATATGGCAAAGACTCCGCCTTGAGCTCATTGCTTCGGCACTTATATTCTCTGTCGTTGTTGACAAGTAATAGTAATGTGCCCTGGTTGGTGACAATTGAAATAGATTAGTGGCTTGGGTGGAGCACCACAAGGTCTTCCTAGATGGTGGGGCTTGCTGCAATGCCAACATGTTCTATTTCCAGAGGGTTTCTAGTTATTACGGTTACTCGACTGGTATAGCTTCTTGTCATTTCCTTGAGATGGTCTTGCTGGATTTTTACACTTATAGGAAGAACTCCTACTGCCTGATGCCCTTTTACTATTAGGATTCCTATCGGTGTATAAGTTCAGTATGTTACTTTCAGTAATACGGCACTCCTTTACTGCCTTGTTAAACTCAATGAATTATTTAGAGACCAATTTTTCTTTTAACTCTGGCCTTAACCCTCGGATCATCATGTTAGAACTATAGCCCTCGTCATCTCGAAAGCTCAAGTATGAAGAGTATCGACATAATCAGATGTAACAGGCAAGTTATTCATCAAGACTCTCCTTTTCATCTTGCTGGATAGTCAGGAACTCAATTTCCTTTACGACCTGAACTAACCTGGGAAAATATTTTTCATTGAACTGTTCTTGGAGGAATTCCCATGTGAGAGGAATATTCTGTACTTGCATAATTATCTCGGTATTTTTCCACCACCTGTCGTGTCTCCTTCTAGTTTATAAATTGCCAACTGTGCTTTTATGTCATCCGAACATTCCAAGATCCTGAAGATTTTCTCTAAATGAGATAGCCAGTACTTTGCTGCCTATGGATCAAATTTCCCATTAAAGGCAGGTGGTTGTTGCTGATAGAACCTTGTGACCTATGTCTGCAAACTCTCAACCTCAACAGCAGGTCTGATTGGAGGCTGTTCCTGAATAGGATTTCGCTGGCTTGTTAGATTCATTTTCTGGTCTCTTAGGATTATTTTCTCTTTCCCTATCTGCCTCTTGTTTTTGCTGCACCTCTCGTAGCTCATCCCTCAGGTCATGAATCATGGTACGTTATTCTGTGATCATTCCGATTCTTCTGCATGAAAATAAAAAAAGCCAGAAGATAGCCTTTATCATCATCTAGTCAAAGGTTACTTTTGACTAGGTCAAAGATGAGCGACTTTCATGTAGGAATCTATGATGATCTCATGTCAGAGGGTATAGTGACGTGGTTATACATGAGACAAGTTTATGACTTGATCCATGCAGCTTTCTCATTATGGGTCGGTCTAGTACCTTGTACCTTTACAAGTGCCTAAGACTTTGATTCATATCTCCATACCTTTTCAAATTCATACTAGTCTTATTTTATCTTTGCTCCAACATAGATGACTAACCAGGGACATTTATGACAATGATTATGATTTATCGAAGGATATAGTTATTTCAGTAAACATGTAAATAATATAATAACAAAATAGAGAAATTCATTAAATAACATTGTTCAAAGTATAATGATTGGCCCCTTGGGCATAATTTCCAACAACCTCCCACTTGCACTAGGTACAATAATTAATTTGCCTAATTCTCTTTATCCTAACATGACGCTTATGCTTTGCCTATGCAAGTGGCTTAATAAAAGGATCAACAACATTGTCTTCTCCTGCTACTTTGCATATTTCTATATCACCTCTATCATTGATTTCTTGAATAAGATGAAATCTCCTAAGTATATGCTTTGTCCTTTGATGTGACTTAGGCTACTTGGCCTGTGCAATAACACCAGTATTATCATAGAACAAATCTATTGGATTTGAGATGGTGAGCACCACCCCTAGTTTAGTAATGAACTTTCTTATCCAAATGGCTTCCTTAGCTAGATTTGATGCTACTATATACTCGACTTCTATTACAGAATCTGCTACAGTGCTCTGATTGGAGCTCTTCCAGCTTAATGCTCTACCATTCAAGAGGAATATGTATCCAGATTGTGATTTAAGGTCATCTTTGTCAGTTTAGAAACTTACATCTGTGTAACTGGTTACACAGCTCATCACCTAATCCACCATATACCAAGAATAAGTCCTTAGTCCTTAAGTACTTTAGCATATTATTGACAGCAGTCCAATGACCCTTACCAGGATTTTATTGATACATGCTGGTCATAATTAAGGAAAATGAGACATTTGGTTGAGTACATAACATGACATATATTATTGATCCAATGGCCAAGGTATATGGAACCTTTCTCATGTGATCTCGCTAATCAGGTGTACTAGGACACAAATCCTTTCTAAGATGGATGCCATGAGACATGGGCATGTAACCCCTTTTTGAATCCTACATACTAAACCTATGTAGTTTCTTGTCTCTGTATGTACTCTAACTTAGGCCAATTAGTTTCTAGTATCTATCTCTATAGATCTTAATCCCTAGGATGTAGGTGGCTTCACATAAGTCTTTCATCGAGAAAGACTTTCCTAACCAAGACATGACACTCTGCAAGGTAGGAATGTCATTCCTAATAAGTAGGATGTCATCTACATAAAGTACTAGAAATGCAACTGTGCTCCCACTAACCTTCTTGTAAACACAAGGTTCATAGATTTTTTGAATGAATCCAAACTCTTTGACTACTTCATCAAAATGATGATTCTAGCTTTGAGATACTTGCTTCAATCCATAAATGGACTTTGAAGCTTGCACACTTTACTAGAGTCCTCTAAACAAAAAAAGCCTTTAGATTGTGTTATGTACACATCCTCAAGCAGCTTTTCATTAAGAAAGGCTGTTTTAACACCCATATGTCATATTTCATAGTCAAATATGCTGCAATGCTAAGAAGGCACTACTACATAAAGCAGTTTTAACGTCCCTATTTTGGGCCTTTTAACGTCCTTTTACTGTGGGACGCCTATCTGGGGGTCATATTAAGGAAATTAGGGACGCCTAAATTCTCCCATGGAAATAAAAAAAAAGGGACTTTAGGCCTCCCTAATTTCCTTAGGGACGCCTAAAATCTCCCATGGGAAGAAAATAAAGGGACTTTAGGCGTTAGGCGTCCCTAATGAAGTTAGGGACGCGTAAAGTCCCTTTATTTTCTTCTCGCGGGGGACTTTAGGCGTCCCTAATTTCCTTAGGGATGCCTAAAGTCCCACTTTAGGCGTCCTCATTACTCTAAAAGGGACGTCTAAAGTATATTTAGACGTCCCTATTTATTATGGATGTAAAAACTAATTCTTTTAAAAAAGGATTTTTTATAATTTGGTCTGCTCAAAAATTAAAAACCATAGAAACAGGATCGAAGAATAATGCATAATATCTTTACAAATGGTAAGGAAATATCCAGTAGTAGCTAATTAACTCCTACTACCATCAATGTACAAGAACCATAACAAAGTGTTATAAAAATGTTGTCTATACTACCTAAAATAAACATACATATTTACTGATCTATGTGTTGAAGAAGTTGCCTAGCCAAAAAGTCTCTGATCAAATTAATGTCTTCATATAAGTAGGCATCTTCATTATAAAAAATCTGCAAATTAGAAAATAAGATTAGATAAAATCAATAAAGAATCCACAATTCAATCACAATCACAAAATATTATCATTTGATTACCTGCTGAAAATCACTTGTAGCACCACTCTGAATTATGTTATACATGTAAAGGATAACGTAGTAGCCGAATTCAGTGGCCCCTGGCTGTCGAGGGCACTATAAATCAAAAGAAGTTGGTTAAAATCAATAAAGTCATATCTAAAACGACCGTCAATGAAAGAACTCGAATTGAAACCACATACTATTGGATAAAACAACTTTGGGTATCTAACAACTCTACCCTCGCATAACCCATTAAGCATTCTATATGTCTGGGTCCCACTACCATTAAAATGTAAAACCACAAAAATTAGAACAATTCATTTAAGTCAATAATCAATGAAATAAAAACAAAATAACTTACGTATTGAAGACGGATTTTTTCCCTTTTCTGGCTTTTGACCCCAAGGAATCAAACCAATAGACGTGATTAATGCGAGTACAAACAACACACAGACTCCAATGGTAACTACAACAACATATAGATGAAAATGAAGTTAGTTGATAAGGAAATTATTTCTTAAACTTCCTACAAAATCAAAATTAAAGTACATACCCTTGAAAAATTGGTGCTAGATAACAATGAAGTTTGGTCTCTCCCATTGTGTAGCCCACATAATGCGTCCATTTTGGCACATCATTGCTATCCCTTGTCATATTTTTCAGACACAAGAATCCGTATAAATTCTCCCTCCCCATATTGATGCATGTGTGCTTAAAGGACCTAAAATAGAAATCAAATGATAAATAAAATATTGAACGCATGAAACCAAAAAGCTACTACATTAATTGAAGGAAAGAAAAACTAACCGTATGGCAAGTTTTACCTATCCTACATCTATCTCCTCCAAATGCATAAAGTCCCTGAGATATTTATTATCAATCGTGAAGGGATACGTCAATTTTTGACCCACAATCCCTGGAGGCATATGCAAGTCGATCTGACGAACACCTTTATAAATATGTTGCAGTCATGCCAAGTGGGGTCATTTCCCTACATCTTGCTTATCCTATAATCATAACATAAAAAGCTGATTATTAGTAGGATGCCAACAGACTACAAAGGTAGTTCCTACCATTGGAAGGGTTGCGAGAGTGGTATTAAGATTATAGGGCCAAAGGATGAAAGATCCAATCGCCTAACCCAGTGTGGCAACCTCTTCGTCAGGGATAGGGATGGCTGCACCTTCTTCCCCATCTCAAACACATATGACTGTCACCCTACATAAATAGTGTAAAATCAGATTATGATGGTGGGTGGTAGCCTGTCTGTGAATGAGAGTATCGATGATAGCACGAAGCAGTGGGGCATCCTACTAGAGGAAACAAGGTTGTCCCGGCTCCAGAGTAGGAGAAGGCTAGCCTAGTGGTTCTGGAATGTAGAAGGCTAGGTAAGGGGTTACTCCGGTGGGTGGTAACTTCTTTTGGTGCTGGAGAAGGCCAGGGATTCCTGGGTTCCATGCCCATTACTTTGCATCTTCGAGTCTAACATAGATTTCATTTCACCACGTAGCTCTTCCAACAACTCTTCTCAGAGCTTGTCACAAAGTTTAACCTCAAGCTTTTGTTCGATCTTGGCCACAAGCTCTCTAATAGGTTCAGCTTGTGATGAAGTGTGTGAGGCTCATCTAAAAAACCTTGACACACGAACTCCCCTTACTTCCCTTGAACTCGATTGGGGTTATCAGGCTTCCCAATCGCTGTTGATAATATGTCCATCCGTCCACTAGGAGTAAATGGACCTTGGCTTCTCTGCTCTTCGAGTTCATCCTATAGCATACAATTTATTATAAACAAAAATTAAACACTAGCAATACAAGACATGGAGTGTTGATACTGATTTGCTGCTTGCCTCTCGGTATTCACTGCACTTACTTTATGTGAAAGGAAAATAATGAAAAATGAGTTAATGTTGTCAAGTATATTGAAATAAAAAGTTTTATACTTTGACAAAAGAAAGTTTACCAAAAATTCAGGATCTTCTCATGGAGCCACGAATAACCTCTAGTCCTCTGGAGACAAGTATGAATAATGTTGACATGGGTCCTCACCCCTCTTTTCCCCTCGAATATACCTTTGTGTGAGCTTGTTTTTAAAATCTTTCCATCACAAACGTACCTCCCACATCCAGTACTTATACATCTCTATGGTGTCTGGAATATTGGATGTTTGCTGGAGGAATAAAGGAAATTATATTTTAAGCAACAGGAAGAAAGATCAAAATGCAAATGTGTCAAAACTGACGTACCAAAATTTGTTGCCAAATCATAGCTTTCATCTTCGACGGAACCTGCTTCCAATCATTATAGATGATGTGAACTTTGCTTCGACCCAAATAGCCTAGATAGCTAATGAAATGGTCTTTCTCAGGACCAAGTGGATTCATGTTGGCATCAAAGTCTAAATGCAGCCTATCCTGTTGATGATAATGACATGCAACCAATACAAGCATCTTTGTGATGCCTCTAGTTCTTCTCTCAATGGGTTGACCACCTTCCATTTGATGCTCCCTATCACTTTTTGAGTTACTAGAATTATCCATATTCCTGTTTACACAAATTTCACTGTCAGAGAGGTACATAAGTTCCAAATAATTGAAAAAACTAACCAGGATTATAGAAAAAAGCCACAATACTATTTTATACTTTAAGAGAAAAATAATTGTCAGAGAGGTAAATAAGTTCCAAGTAAAGGTCTTACTCTATATTGTTTCTCATATCCCTTCACAATGATCATTTCTTGCAGCATACTCTTCATCATCTACCAATTCTACTTCACTAGCTTTAGGTGGATTAGTTGTAAAAGGTAGTGCATCGTCAAGGTTGAAGGTTGGATCACCATACTTCTATTTTTTACTTTGAAGTACAATGGACAAATTTTTATTTGCAGGATATGTGACATAAAACACTTGCTTCGCCTGGCTTGCTAAAATGAAGGGCTCATCTCTATAACTAACTCTTCAAAGATCGATTGTGACAAATTGTTGATCTATTACCATAGCAATATTGCTAACCCACTTACATTTGAATAAAGCAACTTTGAACTTTTTGTAGGTTATCTCCCATATTTCTGCTATAACTCATAATATGCCATGGATGCTAATATTGGATTTTTGTCTTTAGAACTAGAAAAGTGCATGACTTCAGCTTCTACAGTCACCCTACTATTTTGTGTGGTACTTCTGTCATCTTGGTCTTTTGTGTAGAAAGAATACTCGTTTATATTATAAACTATCCAAGTAATAACTTGAAATGAAGGCCCCCAAGCTAGCCACTGAATTGTCTCAAACACACCTGTCTAATGCGAAACCTTATCCTCAAACCGTGCTATGAATGTCTTGTTTTGCTTAACAGCTATCTGCATGTCACTCTTCTTTGGATTCATGTTCTTCAAAATATTTTTGTGTTCATCTATGTACAGTTGAACTTCTTCCATATTATTCAGGATAAACAAGTGTGCTTGCAATATCTCTTCACGAGGCACATTCTTCACTCTCAGACCTCGTGTTCCCTTGCTTCTCCGCTCTTCATGCCGAGACTGTTCCTTTCTCCCTGATAGAAAATCTTTAAAAAAATCCATTGCCTCTTCAACTGCATATCACTCAACTATTGAGGCTTCAGGTCGATAAGGATTTTTAGAATACCCTTTTAAAATCTTTATGAATCGCTTAAAAGGGTACATCCAGCTCAGGTAAATTGGACCACAGAGCCTTACCTCCCTTACTAAATGAACTGTCAAATACACCATAATATCAAAAAATGAAGAAGGAAAATGAATCTCTAGTTGCGACAAAATAATATAACCCTCATTTTCCAGTTCATCTAAATGTTCAGTGTCAATGACTTTGTTACAGATAACATTAAAGAAAACACACAATCTTGTTATAGTAGTTTGCACTTCATCCTTCATAATGCCTCTAATGGCTACTGGTAATAGTTGTTGCAACAAGACATGATAGTCATGGGACTTTATTCCCACTAACTTCAAATCGTCCATTAAGACACACCTTCTCACATTAGAAGAATACTCTTGTGTCACCTTAATTTCATACAGACACACACAAACTTATTTTCTCCACTTTTGATAGTGTATGCACTGCTGTCTCCATGTATGTCCTCCTACCATCATCTCTTATTGTGGATGTAACCATTCTCTTATTCCCATATCAAGAAGGTCAAATCTCACACTGATTCCATCCTTAGTCTTCCCTGGTATGTGCAAAAGCATATTGATAAGACTATCACAAACATTTTTCTCCATATGCATCACATCAATACTGTGTCTTACATCAAGAATACGCCAATATGGAAGATCGAAGAAATTTGATATCTTCTTCCATATGTTTTTCTCACCCGTAGTCTTTTGATTCTTACCAAAGGTGATATTGATACGTTCCACCTAACTATAAACTTCCTCCCCGGTTTATGCCTTTGGAGCTATCCCATGCTCCGGTAAGCCATTAAAACGCTTTCTTAACCTACGATACAGGTAGAATCGATAAAGAAACCTCCTATGACCAAGGTAGAACCTTTTTTCCCATGCTTAGGTTGATAGAAGTGTGTGTCTGCTTCACAGATTAGACATGCTTTATGCCCCTTCACACTGTACCATGACAAGTTCCCATATGCAGGGAAGTCATTTATCGTGGTGAAAATTATTGCACGTAGCTTGAAAGGCTCCTTCTTATATGCATCAAACACATTTACAACTTCCTCTCACAACTTCTTTAAGTCCTCAATCAAAGGCATCAAATACACATCAATGTCATTTCCTGTTTGTTTTGCTCCAGAGGTCATCATAGAAAGCATCACATACTTGCATTTCATACCTAATCAGGGAGGTAAGTTGTATATTATATGGAGAACTGGCCATGAACTATGTGTGCTAGTAAGAGTTCCATATAGATTGATTCCATCTGTACAAAGCCCAAGGTGAAGGTTTTTAGCTCGCTTCCAAATTGAGGTAGCATGTCATGTAATATCCTAAATTTTTGGGACAAAAGGCTTGAGATTAAGCTTGGATCAAGTGGACTGCTAAGCCCCAGTTTAGCAAATGTCTCTATGAGGCATGTTTAAATTCCCTAGAATTTCTTTATATCTTTGGGGGTATGAAAGAGCTTGGGGAATAACAAAATAAAGCGATTAGAAGTCACACATAATATAGTAAAGTGGAACACAAAGTAATTTTGCCATAGGTGAAATTTATGATGTGGCAGTGGTGATTGTGTGACATTTTTCTATGTTTAAATGATGGTGAATAATTATGAAAACTTCCATAGTGAAATAAGAATTATCAATCTTTAATTTAATAGGTTATATAAGTCATTTGGATCTGTATACAAAGAGAAATAAATTTTTGAATTTAGCCCAATGAAATTAACTATTTTCTGGGGCAGCGTCTAAAGATTAAAATTATGGGAAGAGTGAGTTTTCAATTGGCTAAAGGTTATATTTTTTTGTAAAACTAAACTCAATAAGGGTCGCTTAGCCTTTAAAATCATTCCAATTGGATATCCACACAACTAGATATGAATTTTCAAAGTTTGATGAAAATTCTGCCAGGTTTAGCATATTGTGCGAAAATGGGATTTTTGGACCAATGTGAGCTTGACACTTGGAAAACTGATTGGTTAATTGCATTTAACCATTATTTCATCATCTACTTTGTCATTTTCCAGCGTCTAAAATTAGAAACAAGAAAGAGAGGAAAGTTGATAAGAAAAATGGAGAGAGGAAGAGAGAGAAACTTCAAGCCACCGAAACACTGGCGAATCGGCGTCTTCTCTCAAAGTACCATTCATGAATCTTCTTTTACTCATCGTGAGCTTTATTTCTACAGTTTCAAATTCTTGTTTGGAGGTGGTTGGTACCGTCTCACAGGCCAGAGTGTTGCCAGAATTCTGAACCGTCTAAGAAACGTGTAGAGGTAAGCGTAGCTTCCTTTTAAACCGATTGGTTTGTTGTTTGCATGAGTATAGAGGGAATTGATTACTATTCATGTCTTGTTTTAAAAGATGGTTTTAATGGATAAACGATATCTAACGGATGTCTAAATAGCTAATTATTTTATTAGAAGTAGAAAGGAAGAGATTAAGCCAAAGAAAACAAGAAACCGACAAACTCTTCCTGAGAACTTTCATTTTTCTGTGCTGTGTTTTCGTGGAAGAGGAGTTGTATGATTTTGATGCTTCCATTGGCTTTAGGAGGAAAAATTGTGTAGGTATAAGTGGTCATGATTTTTGGATGCTTGTATATGAATTTGGAAATTTATGAAGTTTGGGGATTCATGTTGATAATCTGCCCTTTATGGAACACTATTTTTGTGCGTGATATTTGAGGGGACAAACCTTGTTCAAAAATTCTGAAACTTTTTAGAATTAAATTAAAGACATAGAGATTTAATTTTATAGGTATTTTGTAATTTTTGGAGAAGTATGTTGGGAGCTATGAATTGTTGAAGTTTGGCCCTATTTTCTGGAAAAGAATCTAGAACAATGACGTTTTCTGAAATTTTGGGAATTTTTTTATTCTGTTGGCCAAAATTGACTATTTTTATGTGAACGTATACTAAAATAACTTCCCATAGAATTTAGAACCACTCAATTTGGAGTTTTCTAGAATTAATGGTGAAAGTTTGGCCTTGTTTCTGAAACCAAATCTAAAACAGTTGATGTTTGGAAAATTTCTGGAGATTTTATTTTGGTATTTTCTAGAAAATGATATTTTTTCTTGAAATTATACTTAAATAGGATTAAATGGAGCTTTTAACCACCTCAATTGGATTTCTATAGAATTAATTATGATTTTTCAAATTTAAGTGAAAAATTTGTCAGCTTTATGTCTTATGTGAATTTAAGACTTAATGGCACAAATGTAATTGGTATGAACTCCAAGGGTGAAAGTAAGCCTTTAGGGCTAATGTGGCCCATTGGGAATTTACTTTTCATGGCCGTAATGATGTCATTACTTATCTAGGGCCATAAAGCGATGTTGAAAGATTAACGGACAAGAAGAGAAGGACATAAAGTCCATGAGGTAGTGAACTTACCTTGCCTGCATGTATATGATATGTATGTTTGTGCATTGTGTTTATGTGATCTTTCTCCAATCTCTTTCTTTCTTTGCTTGACTATTCTACAAGATATGTAACATTAAATATAGTAGTTAGTCAATATAAAGGATTAATATATTAAGCAAACCTTTTGCTCTTAATATCTTAGTGCTGGGGAAGGGCGGGGATTCCTGGGTTCTAACCCTAGTACTGTTTATTTTAGAATCAAACAATGATTTTATTTTAGCCACAAACTCTTTACTGGGTTCAGCTTGTGATGCTATTTGTGCGGCTTTGCCAAAATACTTCGTGATACCAACTCCCCTAGGCTTCCCTCTAACACGACTGGGGTATTCAGCCTTCCCAATCGTCGTTGCCAATATGTCCATCCGTCCACTAGGAGTGAACGAACCTTGGCTACTCTGCTCTTCGAGTTCTTCTTGTAGCATACAATTCCTTATGAACGAAAACTAAACGCTGGAAATGAGAAAGAATTTCAAAATTAATTACTTATGCTCTTACTATTTACAATTTTCGAGGAAACCTCAGCAATAGCCAGGTTTATATATTTGCCACCCTTAATCCTCCCTGCTTTCCATTTTTTGTGATGCGGAGGATGAGCTGGCACTTGTACAACAATGGAAGGATCCAATTTCATAGCTTCCTTCATTTTCTCCAGCTATACTGCCATCATCATCCGCTCCAGCTTCCTATAACCACCACGAGACATGCAATGTTGGTACTGATTTGCTGCTTGCCTCTCTGTGTTTGCTACACTTACTTCCTATGTAAGGGAAAAAAATGAAAAACAAGTCATTGATGCATCAACTATATTGAAATTAAAAATTTTCATACTGAAGACAGAAAATTTACCAAAAATTCAAGAGCTTGTCGTGATGCCACAAACAACCTCCAGTTCTTTGGAGATAGATATGAATATTCCTTACATGGATCAAGATGTCTCTTCTCCCCTCTAATATACCTCTGTGTGAGCTTATTTTTAAAATCCTTCCATCACAGACGAACCTCCCCCATCCAGTACTCTGTGTGTCAGGAACATTGAACGTTTGCTGCAAAAACTGAGAAAATTAAATTTAAATAGGAATAAAGATCTCAATGTAGATCATGTATTGAAAGTTATGTACCAAAATTTTTTGCCAACTCATGTCTTTCATTTTTGGTGGAACCTGCCTCCAACTATCATAGATGTTTCAGACTTTGCTTTGACCCAAAAAACCAAGATAGCTAATGAAGTGGTCTTCCTCAGGACCCTCTGGATTCATGTTGGCATCAAAGTCCATGTGAACCCTCTCTTATTCATGGTCGTGGCGCTTTACCAATACACTCATCTTCGTGACACCCCTTGTTCTTCTCGGAGCAGGTGGAACTACTTGCCTTCCTTCATGCTGCTCGCTATCACTCCCTGAGTGACTAGAACTTGACATATTCCTGCACACAAAAAAGGCATTGTCGGAGAGGTAAATAGATTGCAAGTATCTGTATAAACTGCATTAAGGGAAAAAAGCACATAGGACAAACTACAGTTTTATATAGTTAAAGGTCTTACTTTATATTGTTTTCCATATTCCTTCATAATGATCATATCTTGCAAAATATTCTTTATCATCATCTACCAACTCGGCCTCACTTCCTATAGGTGGATTTGTTGTGAAAGGTGGTGTGTCGTCAAGGTTGAAGGTTGGATCACCATACTTCTGTTTCTTGCTTTGAAGTACGATGGACCTTTTTTTATTTGTAGAATCTGTGACATAAAATACTTGTTTCGCCTGGCTTGCTAGAATGAAGTGCTCATCTCTATAACGAACTTTTCGAAGATCGACTGAGACAAATCCAAATTGTGGATCTATTACCACAGCAGCATTGCTAACCCACTTACATTTGAACAAAGCAACTTTGAACTTGTTGTAGGTCATCTCACATATTTCTTCTATAACTCCATAATAAGCCATTGATGCAAATATGGGGTTTTTTTCTTTCAAACTGGAAAAGTGCATAGCTTCAGCTTCAACCATCACCCCACTATTTTGTATGGTACTTCTGTCATCTTGCTCTTTTGTGTAGAAAGAATACCCGTTTATATATCATAACCAGTCCAAGTAACAATCTGAAATGAAGGCCCCCAAGCTAGCCAGTCGATTGTCTCGGACACACCGGTCTCATGCGAAACCTTCTCCTCAAACCACTGTATGAATGTCTAGTTTTGCTCAATAGCTATTTGCATGTCACTCTTCTTTGGATTCATGTTCTTCAAAGTCTTTTTGTGTTCATCTATGTACGGCTGAACTTCTTCCATATTATTCAGGATATACAAGTGTGCTTGCAACACATCTTCACGACCCACAGTCTTCACTTTAAGTCCTCGTGTTCCGTTGCTTCTCCCCTCTTTATGCCGAGACTGTTCCTTTTTACCATATAGATAATCTTTACAAAAGTCCATAGCCTCTTCAACTACATATCTCTCAACTATTGAGGCTTCAGGGCGATAATGATTTTTAGAATGCCCTTTTAAAATCTTCATGTATCGCTCGAAAAGGTACATCCACCTCAAGTAAACTGGACCGCAAAGCCTTACCTCCCTTACTAAATGAACTACCAAATGCACCATTATATCAAAAAATGATGGCAGAAAATGCATCTCTAGTTGGGGCAAAATTATATAACCATAATTTTCTAGTTCATCCAACTTCTCAGTGTCAATGACTTTATTACAGATAGCATTAAAGAAAACACACAATCAGGTTATAGTAGTTCGCACTTCATCTTTCATAATGCCTCTAATGGCTACTGGTAACAATTGTTACATCAACACGTGATAGTCATGGGACTTCATTCCCACTAACTTCAGGTTATAGTAGTTCGCACTTCATCTTTCATAATGCCTCTAATGGCTACTGGTAACAATTGTTACATCAACACGTGATAGTCATGGGACTTCATTCCCACTAACTTCAGGTTATAGTAGTTCGCACTTCATCTTTCATAATGCCTCTAATGGCTACTGGTAACAATTGTTACATCAACACGTGATAGTCATGGGACTTCATTCCCACTAACTTCAAATCGTCCATTGACACACACCTACTCACATTAGAAGAATACCCCTGTGGGACCTTAATTTCCTTCAGACACCCACACAAACTTCTTTTCTCCTCTTTTGATAGCGTATGCACTGCTGGCTCCATATATCCCCTCCTACCATCATCTCTTAGTTGTGGATGCAACCGTTCTCTTATTCCCATATCAACAAGGTCAAGTCTCGCGCTCATTCCATCCTTGGTATTCCCTGGGATGTGCAAAAGCGTTCTGACAAGGCTATCACACACGTTTTTCTCCACATGCATCACATCAATACTGTGTCTTACATCAAGACAACGCCAATACGGAAGATCAAATAAAATTGACCTCTTCTTCCATATGTTCTTCTCACTCGCAGTCCTCTGATTTTTACCAAAGGTGACATTGATACGTTCTATCCGACTATAAACTTCCTCCCTGATTAATGCCCTTGGAGCAATTCCATGCTCTGGTAAGCCATCAAAACGCTTTCTCAACCTACGATATGGGTGGAATCGATGAAGAAACTTCATGTGGCCAAGGTACACTATTTTTTTCCAATGCTTAAGTTGTCGGAAGTATGTGTCTGCTTCACAGATTGGGTATACTTTATGACCCTTCACACTATACCCTGAAAAATTTCTGTATGCAGGGAAGTCGTTTATCATGGTAAGAATCATTGCACGCAACTTGAAAGACTCCTTATAATCATCGAACACATCCATACCTTCCTCCCACAACTTCTTCAAGTCCTCAATCAAAGGCGCGCCAAGTACACATCGATGTCATTCCCTGGCTGTTTTGGTCCAGAGATCATCATAGAAAGCATAACGTACTTGTGCTTCATACATAGCTAGGGAGGTAAGTTGTATATTACAAGGAGAACTGACCACGAACTATGTGTACTAGTAAGAGTTCCATACGGATTGATTCCATCTATACGAAGTCCAAGCCGAAGGTTTCTCAACTCACTGCCAAATTCAGGGAACATTTCATCTATCTACTTCCACTGTAGAGAGTCGGCCGAGTGCCAAAGATATTTTCCGTCACAAATTCTCTCATCAAAATGCCATCTCAACTTCTTCGCTTTTGTTGCAGTCGTAAAAAAATACTTAAACCGTGGTATTATTGGAAGATACCATAACACCTTCAAAGGTTTCCTTTTAGTTGTTGTCCCTTCTCTATAACCACCATCTTTCTTCACTTTGTATCGTGACGTTTTACACTTAGGACACTCACTAAGACCTGTATACTCTTTTCTGTACAATACGTAGTCATTAGGGCAAGCATGTATCTTTTTGTACTCCATGCCTATCGTAGACAAGATTTTCTTAGCCTCATACATACGGTTTGGAAGTACATTATCTTTTGGAAACATATCACACAATAATTCCAGCAGTAATGTAAAACTACTATCGGTCCATCCACAAGTTGCCTTTAAGTTCACCAAATGTAATGTTCCTGTCAGTCGTGTGTACTTACTCCCAGGGTATAATGGTATATCCGTATCACTCCGCAGGCTGTCATATTCATGTGCATGGGCAAAGGATTCAACCTCGGCATCGTGAATCATTTTCTCCATTCTATCTTGATCTATGACATCCACTCCTTCCTTCTTGTGCGATGAACAATCAGTTACTTCCTCACCATGCCATATCGACCTTGTGTATCGAAGATTTATTCCATCACAAAGTAGGGGATCCCTTATATCATCAACATCCCATCGACACTCATTTAAACAATTAACACAAGGACAAAAATACTTCCCATTTTTTTGTTGGAGCATTCCTTCTAGCAAATTCAATAAACTCTTCCACCCCATTCTCATATTCTTCACTAGTTCTCAAAGCATTCATCCAACTATGATCCATTTTTTACCTAAGCCATTCTCAATAACGCTAAAGTTTAGAATAATTGTCAATAATGGGATTTCCTTTTATAACTTTTTTCAAAAAAAATCAGCAGCATTTTCTCTTAAATTTAAGACATCCCAAAATTTGAATAATAAACCAGTTCAACTAAGTGCAAAACAGAACAAGCTATCTGAGACAATTTAGAACACTATCAACAATACAATCCACTAATTTTTCATCATTAAACTAAAAAATTCAAAAGCAAGTGTTAAAAAATGTAGACTTATATTATTATTATTAAGACACAACAATTATTTTTACTTTGTAGTCAACTATATCAAGAGACATGTAATGGAATCAAAATTATCATTCTACTAAAGATGAGTTTTTGTGTGTGCATATATATATAACTTTGAGAGTATTTTTCATTTTTTTCATATAAAATAATTAGTCTCAATAAAATCCATGAAGACATAATTATGCATATTGATAATTATAAGCACTTGTACATGTTCAGTATTACAAAACTGAAATAAGAGAAGCAAAAATCCATACGGCATGAAGACATAATTGATATTTGTTCATATTCCAAATAGACCCTTAAATAACCATAAAAAAGATCCCAGTCTACACACACAAAAAAATCAATGCAAAATCCATGCCAATGACAAACATAGAAAATAATGGCTGCAGCGTCAAAGATAAAGGGAGAGGGAGGCGCGAGCTGTACCTTTATAGGGGAGGAGGTTCACTTAAGCCTTGTGGTGGAGACGGTGAGAGAGGGATACGAACAGCGTGCGCAGCTATACCGTGGTGAGATCGAGGTGGATGAGCTTTTTGAGAGAGGGAGGAGGAGGAGGCCGTCGCTATAGGAGTTGAGTTTTTTGAGAGAGGGAGGAGGACGGACACACTCCAGACCGTGAGAGGAGAGAAAAAAATTAAACGCTGAAGGTAAATGAAGTAAATATGGAGGGAAATGGGGAAAAGGACACCTCTTTAGGCGTCCCTTCTTGTAGAAGGGAGGCCTAAAGATATGCCTTTAGGTGTCCCTTCTTAGAGAAGGGACGCCTAAAGGTTGCATGTCAGCCACGTGGCTGACATGCAAAATAATAGGCGTCCCTTCTTAGAGAAGGGATGCCTATTGTTACCTTTTAGGCTTCCCTTCTTAAAGAAGGAACGCCTAATGTGCCTCTTTAAGCGTCCCTTTTCGTTCTTAGGATGCCTAAAGAGACAAAAATTTCTCTATATTTAAGTAAATACCACTGCGTCCAGTTTTTACTTTCCTTTTTAAAAAAGAGACATCTATTAGGGACGTTAAATCCCCAATCTGTAGTAGTGACGTGACAATCACACTTATGAGCTTAGTGCGAGCGAATCATTGATAGATAAGAGAAGCGGCTCAGACATCGTAGCATACCATTTGTGAAAGTGGTCTGGAAGGGACTATAGCCAAGGGGGGCGACCTAGGAAGCAGAAGAATATATGAAAAGTTGTTACTCAGGATTTATACCACATGAGGTGTAACAAATTTCAAGGACGAAATTTATTGAATGGGAGGAGAACTGTAATACCCCACTTTTTTACCAATATTCTTTATATGTAAATTTGTGATATTTAGTGGATTAAAATGGTGAATTATGGTGTACATAAATTTACAGAAATATCCCATTCACCAGTTACACATAATTCAGCCAAGTATTGATACAAAGAGGTAATTAATACCCACTTAAAGGCCTAATATTGTAACCAAAATTTGAGCATACAATTACACAAATAATTTGCCATAAAACAAGAAATAATTATTTTCCCTAATATTCCTAATAATTTCAGTTAAATGGGAATTAAAAAGAGGAAAATGGCTACTTGGTAATTAATAAGCCTATTTTGGTGAATTATTATCAATAAAGGTTAAAAGTTAAAAGTCAAAGGTCCAAAGGTCAACAATTTGCAAGAAGACATTGGGATAACTCAAGACTAATATTTTTCCCTCTCATTTCTCATTCATTTCGGTAGGAATGAGGAAGCAAAAAGGGGAATGAATTTTATTTGATAATATTGTGCAAAAGTCAAAATATGGACCATTGAGAAATCTCCACATATAAATCACTTTTGATAACTCATTAGGTCACCATTCCTTCATCTTTCTCTTGCCATTTTCATGAAAAATCTGATCAAAGAGAGAGAGGGTGCTGCTGGACGAAGGAGAGCTTTAAGCTTCAAGAAGAGTTGGATTTTCCAAAGATCAAAGGTGAGAAGCTTGAAACTTTTTGAAGTTTATGCTTCCAAATCATGTAGGAACTCCTTCTAATATCTTACACTCCTTAAAAACCATGATTAGAAAGCTTAATCAAGGGTGTAGAAAGAGGGGATAGAAATATTAACGAGAGAGAAGCAACAAGAATCAAGAGGTAAACTTCTAAAACTTGCTTTTCTTGCCTTTATAGTTGTTGCTATTGTTGTTTTTGGCTTGGATTGGATTTTTTTGAGAAGACTGGATGATGGAACCCTAAGGGGTCTTGCTATCTAAACTTCTTCAAAACATATCCAATGAGTGTCTAAATAGCTAATCATGTGATTAGAAGTAGAAAGGAAGTGATTAAGTACGAGTAAACAAGAAAACAACATAAGTCACCTAAGAACTCAATTTGCTTCCCTGTATGTAACATGAGGGAGAAGTAGGAATTTGATGATTTTGATGCTTCAATTGGCTTTAGAGGGAAAAATTGTGTAGGTATTCAAGTGTTCATGATTTTTGAATGCTTGTATATGGATTTGGAAATTTAGGAGTATAATTGCTCATGATGTTAATCTACCCTATCTGGAGCAATGTTTTTATACATGGTGTTTCATGATCCAAACCTTGTCTAAAAGTTCTGAAACTTTCCACAATTAAAGTAGAGATATAGGGCTTTAATTTGATAGGTTTTTTGTAATTTTTGGACAAGTACATTAGGAGGTATGAATTGTTGAAGTTATGCCTTATTTTCTGGAAAGAAACCTAGAACAGTCAAGTTTGGAGAAATTATGGGTATCTTGTGGTTGTGATTGCCAAAATTTAGTATCTTTATGTGAATGTATATTGAAATATATTTATATAGAATTTAGAACCACTCTATTTAGAGTTTGCTAGAATTAATGATGAATTTTTGAAGTTAAGAAAAAACTGGTAGATTTGAGATCAAGGGTGGAAATAACCAGCTTGGGATGGTTAGGCCCCTTAACTTTGCTTTTAGCTTAATATACTAATTTTAATGACAACCAAATTGACTAATTGCATTATGCAAGTATTGGACAGAATAATAACCTGTCGTCTGTAAATTCCAATTATAGGACCTAACAGCGATTCGAAGCTTTAGATTTTCCCAAGCTCTGACAAACGGGAGAAAATAGCCCAAGGAATGCAACCATATAGTAACTTGTCTTTCATATGTTTATAATGTGCATTGTATGGTTTGTGAAATCATCATGAATTGTCTGACATGTTCTGGTTATGCAGAGTGGTCGCTCGGGGCTTTTTGTGTGGGTGGACGCTCAGGCCAATAATGTTATGTGATACACAAGTGGATTTCTAGGGGCCTTTTTGCACGGGTATCCCTTGGGGCCATTGAATTTATCTAGCATAATGGTAATTTATGAATTGCATGTAATGCACTGAACGCTGTTGTGATAATTCTATTCTATGATGACTGTGTAGCATGCTTTGTGATGTTATATTTGTATGATTGGCATTACGTTACTAATGAGATTTTTTTGAATCTCACTCTTTTTCAAAAACCCATCTACAATACAGGGAGAGAGCTTAAGGGGTAAGAAGAAGGTAAATGCAGACGGCTAGAGGCTTGATCGCTGAAGACTTTGTTTTGATAGTTGTCTGTTAGGTATATTTTGGATATTTTGGATTTGTATATATTATAAAATAGCTTGTAACTTTAACATGTTACAATAGTTAAACTGGTAATGCCAGTAGGCTAGTAAAAGGACGGTTTAGATATATTATGCTTCCGGTCGCTAACAAAACATAATTAAGGTTTGGAACATGAGAACTAAGCAGAGAATCGCTCACAAGCTTTGATAAAACAAAAAGAAGAGCGCCGTGAGACTTAGTGAGTTAGTGAATGTTTGTGAAAATGGTCAAGTCTTGAGATAGGTTTGGAATTTGTGAACGGTTTTCGGTATGTCTTAATCCGAGACTTAATCTTGGTTTAATGAATGATTTCACTACTCTTTTGTACTAATATAAGGCTATAGGAAATGAGGCATCACATATGTGAGTCCATATGATGCGATCCAGAATCAACAAGTTGTCTCTTCATATTCAAGTGTTGACTCTTCAACTTCAAACTATCATTTTCAAATTCCATCCGGTCCAGTCACAAGAGCACAAGCTAAAATATTTAAGGAAGCATTGATTGGGCTTATTCAAGAGGCTAATGCAAATCAGATGGCAATTGGATCAACAATTGTGGATAAAGATGTTGAAAACGTCATTAATTTCTTAGGGGCTGCAGATGGAGATACTAATCAAGTTTTGGGCTTGGAGACTTCAAAACAAAGAGCTTGGACCTAGTACTATACATGGGAGGACTCATTTGGGCCTAAATAAGCACATTTTGGGCCTTGAATGCTGATTAAATTTTGTGACTTTTATTTGTGCGAAAATTATTAGATATTGGGCCTATTTGACTTTTGGGTTTCCTAATTAATTAATTATATTATGTTATTTTCTATTTTCTAGGATGCATTGAATGCAATTAGGGTTTCTGAATATTTCTCTTTAAATACTTTGTAACCCTTCATTTGAAGGAGAAAAAAAAGACTTGAAACTTGAATTATTGAATGAAAGGTTGCACTTTTCTGCACCTTGTTTCTTGGGAGTGGATTCTCTCTAGGGTTCTTCTTAGAACTAACAGACTTATCAAGGCTTGATCAACCTTGTGGCGTCTTCCAACACTTCGGGTCCTTGTTCTTTCGTGCTCAAGGGTTCAAGTGGATCGTCGATCTGCGTTTAGCGTTCTTGGGGTGCGTATATTCATATTGGTTGTGGGTTCGTGGGGTCTTCCCTTGTGGGTTCGCACCATCTTGGTATCAGAGCTTCGGATCTAAACTCAGGTACTATCAATATGCATGATGAAAAAGAAATTCATAGACATCTTCAATCCTTGTTAAAAGGACTGCAAAAGTTTAATGCTGAAAACGACCAATGGATGTCTAGTTACAACTCCAGATCAAAAAGAGAATTCCAAAGAAAGTTGCAAGAGTTGAAACAAGGCTCCATGAGTGTTAATGAATATTTTCAAGAGATTGAATTAGCCTTGATTAGAGCTGGAGTGAAAGAAACTTCAAAAGCCACTAAGGATCGTTTTCTAAATGGGCTTAATCTTGATTTAGCTTGTTTTGCAACGACCTTAGCCTTCTTGGACATTGATATTTTGGTTCAGTTTGTTGCTGAGTATGAGCAAAAGATCAAGCGACAAAGGTGTTCAGAGAGTAGCTCCAATTCAAAGGAGATTGGAAGCTTGATTGTTACAGTCCCTAATGACGAGTTAGAGCCACCCAAGGAGGAAGAAGAGCTTAATATTGAAAATCAAGCTAAGCAGTGTAAAGAAGGCATTCTTGTTCCAAGTATCAATCTTGTGATTGAAGAAGTTCCTCTGAATCATGAAAAGAAAAGTGAAAATATAAGTGAGAGTGATTTTTGTCAAACTGCTGTTGAGATAAAAATTCAGCTTGAGAGAGAAAAAGACATTGAGAGCATTAAGTATTGTCAAAGTAAGGAGAGTAAAAGTGAGTTTGAAAGACAAAAAGCTATTGAGAGTATGAAGTGTTTTCAGAATAAAGAGGGTGAAGAATTGAGTGAAAAGCAAGAAGAAAAGAATTGTGAGAAAAGTGAGAGCAAGGATATTTCTTCAGTTACTAATGATCTTAATCATTATTTGCCTTGTGATTTTGATGTGTTGCAGGTGTTCTTGGATTTGATCCCTAAGAAGCCACCCGATGGATTCTTCTTATCTTCAAGAGGCATTGAATCTTCATGTCCTTCGTGTGGTAAGCTTAACAAGAGACATGCAAGCTGGCTGAAATTTATTGAGACATTCCCATATGTTGTCAAATACAAGAAAGGTGAAGATTCGAGGGCGAATCCTTTTGAGGAGAGAGGGAATGATGCGATCCAGAATCAACAAGTTGTCTCTTCATATTCAAGTGTTGACTCTTCAACTTCAAACTATCATTTTCAAATTCCATCCGGTCCAGTCACAAGAGCACAAGCTAAAATATTTAAGGAAGCATTGATTGGGCTTATTCAAGAGGCTAATGCAAATCAGATGGCAATTGGATCAACAATTGTGGATAAAGATGTTGAAAACGTCATTAATTTCTTAGGGGCTGCAGATGGAGATACTAATCAAGTTTTGGGCTTGGAGACTTCAAAACAAAGAGCTTGGACCTAGTACTATACATGGGAGGACTCATTTGGGCCTAAATAAGCACATTTTGGGCCTTGAATGCTGATTAAATTTTGTGACTTTTATTTGTGCGAAAATTATTAGATATTGGGCCTATTTGACTTTTGGGTTTCCTAATTAATTAATTATATTATGTTATTTTCTATTTTCTAGGATGCATTGAATGCAATTAGGGTTTCTGAATATTTCTCTTTAAATACTTTGTAACCCTTCATTTGAAGGAGAAAAAAAAGACTTGAAACTTGAATTATTGAATGAAAGGTTGCACTTTTCTGCACCTTGTTTCTTGGGAGTGGATTCTCTCTAGGGTTCTTCTTAGAACTAACAGACTTATCAAGGCTTGATCAACCTTGTGGCGTCTTCCAACACTTCGGGTCCTTGTTCTTTCGTGCTCAAGGGTTCAAGTGGATCGTCGATTTGCGTTTAGCGTTCTTGGGGTGCGTATATTCATATTGGTTGTGGGTTCGTGGGGTCTTCCCTTGTGGGTTCGCACCACCATAAGTGTAATGGCTATATTTTTCCCTTAAACTAGACTAATTATGGGTCATATAGCCTTTAGAATGGGTGCAATTGGAAATCTATACAATTAATTATGAATATTCAAAAATTGAAGAAAATTCTGGTAGCCTTGAACAAATGTGCGAAAATGGCATATTGTAATTATGTTAAACTTTAAGGGTGAAAGTTAACCAACTTGGGATAGTTGTAACACCATAACTTTGCTTTTTACTTAGTATATTAACTTTAATGACAACCAACTTAAGTGTTTGGATTACATAATTATTATATGAAATAATAACCTGTCATTTGTAAATTCCAATATAGGGCATAATAGCTGTCCGGAGTCTAAGACCAACCCTAGCTCAAGGAAACAATTGGATATTTCTCGAGGAAAGCAACTAGGTAGTAACTTTGTCTTTCATATGTTATAAGATACATTGTATGTTTATGGTTTCAATATAAATTGTTTGATACATTTTGATTATGCGGGGTGGTCACCTGAGGCCTATTGTACGGGTGGACGCTTAGGCCATTGGAATTTCTTTGATCCATGAGTTGATGCCCGGGGCCTTTTGCATTGGTAACACTCGAGGCCTTGTAATATATCTAGCGCTATGGTGATATGTTGAATTGCATGTTGTGCACTGAATGCTATTGTGATAATTCTATTATGTGATGACTGTGTGGCATGCTCGATGATTTTGTATCTATATGATTGAATGTATGTTACTAATAGGATTCTTTTGAATCTCACTCTTTCCTATAAACAATCTACAGCACAGGCAAGCAATTCAAAAGGGTAAGAAGGTAAACACGGGTAAAGGATGAAGCTGAAAGATTTTTCTTTCTATTGTTTAATTATTTTGGATATTTTGGGATAGTGTATATAACTATGTTAATCTGACGATAGTACAGTGGGAAAACTAGTAATACTGGTGGCCTAGTAAATTGTCGATAACCTAATATTGGGATAACTTAGTTAGATAACGCTTCCGAACAATAATGAGACATTAACTAATGAATGTAATGTGAGACTTAAGCAGAGAATTACTCGCATACTTTAATAAGATAAAATTGAGTACTGATGAGACGTAGTAGGCAATGGACTTTATGAAAATGTTCAAAAAGTTTTTTTATCCTCTAAAAACTCTCTCAACCCAAGGTTTAACTCCTAAGTTGAGATTAGGATTTTGCGAACGTTTTTGAAAGTTTGAGTAATCCGGGACCAAATCTTGGTTTCACAACTTATTTCACTACTCTTTTGCTCTCATCTGAGTCTATTGGAAATAAGGTGTGATAGTTTGGTATTAGAGTTTTGATTCTTGTAATGGTAGGTGCTTGCTAGAGTCCTCTGCTTATGTTGATAAGTTCAAAACTTGTACTAGCTCTTTTGTCTTAGGAAGCATACCTGGTAAGAGAAGGCCGAGGAGATAATCACCTCCATCAACTAACCAACCTTTTAAGGATAGGCATGTACCTGAGGATAGGAGGGTAGTGATGTATAGAACATATAGAGGGGCTATACCAAGAAGCTGGTAATGCTTATATTTCCCTGTGGGGACAATTTCAAGCATCTCTGGGTAGGCTGACATGTCATACTGGGATTGAGATATATATGGGTTACCGATACATAGTGACAAATGGTATGGAAACATGAGGCATAGTGATTATTTTGAGGTTTATCCATGCTAAGTAATGATCCTTAGTAACACCGTGATGTTAATGAAATTGAGATATGATATATGGTGATACATGATGAGTGGTAACTATGTTGTATATCGATCTTAGAGGATCTGATCTTACAATACCGAAGGTTAAGGATAGGTTTGATTTAGATCTAAGATGAAATAGTGCTTAGTTCGAAATGTGGAACATATTGCACTATGGTTCTAATAGATGAAGGACGTTTGAAGCTTGCAAACCTTGTGGATGATGTTTCACCTTCAGTAATTTTTAGAGGATATCACCTAAATACCATGAAAGTTAGAATAGGTACTATTGATCTTGATTCTCAATATTCCTATTAGGTATAATTAAGGAAAGTGACTTTTGATCCGTGTGATGTTGAGGTTCTAGACTTAGGGGTGAACCTAAAAGTTGGATATCTACCTAACATCCAGAGAAGGGTTACCAAGTGAACCATAACCCAGGAATCGACTATTAAGTTCGGATTACTATTACAAAAATCACTTTTTAGACCGGTTAAAAAAGACATTTTAGACCAGTTCTGGATCAAGTCTTGATATAGCCGGTCTAAAAAGTATTTAACTTTTTAGACCGGTTAAAAAAACGGTCTAAAATATGAAATTTTAAGACCGGTTCTACAACAACCGGTCTTAAAGTTTAACTAACGGAAAGGGTAGGGAAATTTTAGTACTATTAAGACCGATTTTTTATGAACCGGTCTTAAAAAAATAGGACTTTAAGATCGGTTCTAACTTTAACCGGTCTTAAATTGATATTTAAGACCGGTTCTTAAGGGAACCGATCTTACAAGTTTACTTCTTTAAGACCGGTTAGCTTTAGAACCAGTCTTAAAGTTTAATCTTTTAAGACCGGTCTTCAATTTAACCGGTTTTAAATTCATATTTAAGACCTGTTCTTATTTGGAACCAGTTTAAAAATTGTATGTGTTTTTTTTTTGTTTTTTTTGTTTCAATCTTACCCAGGCCAGTAAGTCATATTCAACAACAATCTCCTCTGTGCCACATTACATACACAAGCAACAACACATGCATATATATATATTGACAATCAGAACCAGTGACAATATCATTTTTATTTCTTGAAACAATTGGTATTTCTCAGAATGCAAACTTGCTCCAAATTTAGAATCATGAAGCCTAAAATCCTTATTAGTTCCCCTTTCCCTCTTTTGTTAAATATGACCTTAGTTATCGTAATTGGTATGAACCTATAAATGTCAGTCTGTTCAAGGGAAAAACACTTGACCCTTACAACCCTCGACTCTCAACAATCACAGAATGAACATTATGAAAAAAAATCATTGAAAACAAACACATTCAATTCCAATGACTACCAACAACACATGATCAACTTATTCAATTCTCAGAAACAATACAATATTAACAATTTATAATTATCAGGCATTTTGAACCACAACACCACAATTAAACAATGATAGCAGGAAAATTGCGACATTGTATGAACTTGCAATCCCAAAGCTTGTAAAGAGAAGAAAGAGAAGAAATATTTCTCATTATATGGAAAAAAATTCCTAAGCCTTACAAAGAAATGAAAAAAGTGGAGGAAAACTTACAATAGTGATCCCATGCCTGAATCGACAGCCAACTAGTATCACCAATATCCAAGAAATTGTCCTGAACAGAGATATAAACCAAGTTAGATATATATGAAAACAGTAAGTATTATTAGAACAACATAGGATCGGATTCAAAAACTTACTAATCTTGTAAAAGCTCATAGATGAATTCAACAATACATTTTCGGATGAAATCAATATATTCTTCAAGAAAGGGATCAACAAGATCAAACATTTGTATGTGTAACACCGAAGCCAAACAAAACATTAACTTACTAACTAAAAAACAATAAAGTAATACAAAATTTTTGAAATATACATTTATTACCTCCTCGGTAAAGTCAGTCGTGCCTAGGCTAATAATATTGTAAATTTACCTCAACATATAACGACCACATAAGTTGGAGCCCGATGGTTGCCTACGGGTCTGAAAAAGAACATGATATCATCAAAGCGAGCATAAAAGCATAGCTTATGGAACACATCTTAAAGTAAACAAATATGTACTAACCTTTGGCGTGATCCATGTAGGGTCTTTTAAGTCACGAACATGCCTACCACACTTAGCGTGTAGGAAAGTCTGCATAGCCTTATGATCAAAATCACAAAGATTACTTATTCTGCACACAAACTTTTCACACAAAAGGTAATAAAGCAAGAAAACTTACGAGTTCATGATCTTCTTCAAGTCACTCCCCAGTTTGAAGTGGAGGGAGCATAGGAGGATCACTATGTAACTAGCCTTACACAGAATAACCAATTGCCAATGATCCCTTAAAAAAGAGATGAATGTTAAGAAAATATAAAGCATTATATGTGTTTTGGAATATAAATTTGATGTTTCTTACCCATGCACATAAGGAACCAAGAAACAGTCAGTTTCTGATTCACTGAGCCTCTGTGATAAATATCTATGTCTGATGGCAAAAGTGGTCCCTTTCTCCGTGGGATGAGCTGGGCACATGAATCCAAATTTAGCGATATGCCCAGAGGAAACCAACCTACGATTTATGTACCTACAAAAATGGAAGCACATATATTAGAGTTAAACAGCGCAATTTTTAAGATATTTACTTCCAATTGAAGAAGATACTTACATCAAAAAAAGCTAGAGAATCGCAATCGTATGATTTTGTCTAGGAGCGACCATGGACATTAAATCATCCCTCTCAAGATAGCATGCTGCCCCTGATGGCCTAACAGCTGAATCCATAGGCCAATTTCTATCTGGGAAAGATGTATCAAATGCCATCAGAATCACTTGTTGTATCACATTCAGTGGTGGAGGCTGTGAAACTTCACGAGGGAAGGGAGCTGAACTTGGGCCTCTGATCGGGGAATCCGCAGCTCCAACAGAAACAAGGTTCTTCGGCCATGATATGAAGGTACCCAAGATATCGGCCACAATCTTGAACTCCTCAGAAGGGATAGGGACAGGTGCGTCTGCGATGATAACCTCCTTAACTGACACCCTAACCTGATCATCTGTCATCTGGAGGTGGTGAACAGTTAATCCTAGGTTGTGCATACTTCTTCGTGTAACTAACTATCTCAGAGGATCCTCAACATATAATTCATAAGGCTCAGCATTGTATTTTCCAGGATCCTCTGATGACTGTCCCACATTGCAACAACTCCCTTTGGTGCTCTGCTTATGGCGATCGAGCGACTGTGCCTGGGCAGGAGCGGTATCTTGTATTGTGCTTACCATGGCATATACCTTATCCTTCATCTTGCTCAACCGGGCATCCAATAGTACATTAAATGATGCTTCTGCCTCGGCCTTTACTTCCGCCCTCACAGTGGCCAACATACGCTCCAATTCGTCTCTCGTGACCACATTGGAGGAGGAACTACGTGAGGAGGATCCAAAGTAATCCTTTATACCCACCCCTCCTCCAACTCCCCTGACACAGCCTGGATGCTCATGTTTTCTAGTAGCAACCATGAGAATGTCATTCCTCCCCTCCGACTTGAAGGATCCCTTGGCTTTCTTTTTTTGAAGTTCCTCCTGTGAGATATACAAAAAACACACATGAGTAATGAAACATGTTTATTAAATAGTTAACAAGAACAACAATACTTACAATTTTTTCACCGACTATACGAGACTGGTCACTCGTATAGGATCCACCACTCTTCCGGCGAGCATCCAACCATAACTCTTCGCGCTGTATCAGAGATGGTAGAGATAGCAGAACAGAAGGATCGGATTGAGATGCTTCTTCCAATCTCCTCCGTTTGGCTGCCAACAAGTCTTTCTCGGCCTTTGCATATCCCCTACGAGACATTGTGTGGGGGCAATCATTCTTCCTGCCACTCTCTTGTGCCTTTTGCCTTCTTGTCTGCGAATAAGAAATGGGAAAAAAGGTTACAAACAGTAAAGTCAAAAGATAAGTAAATAAAGTACAAAATAAGTTAACTCACCAAAGCCTATAGAGTAGTCTGAAGCCTAAAAAAATCCTGCCATGTCGCTTCATCGATGTATGAATACTTATTGTAAGGAGTAGGACGAGGCTTACCAGCTGCACCTCGATATGCACGTAATTGTTGGCCAGATCCATCTTGAACTTCCTCCAGCGCTCACAACAAATACGTCATAGTCTTATGATACAAGATCTCACTCTGAGGAACGTCGTAGGTGAGCTGTTATTCATGAATCAAAGGAGTTAGTGATAGTAATGAAATGAATTTGATAAAAGAAACATACAGAATGAATTTTATACCTGAATAGTATCCCAAATATGCTTCTTAACCTTTTTATCGGTTTTCCTCCACTCTTCTATCAATATGCTAGGCTTATTCCGTGCAAGGAGGCCGACAAAACTCCTATAACGACTGGCATTTGGCCCGATCGATTTCTAGTATTGATCGAACTGGATCGGTTTCCTCTCCTCGGCCGACCGACTCAGGGAAACATCCCTCAAACGTGTGGCCGTCCTGCCCCTCCGTATGGGCTGGTGACTCGGCTCACCCGATGAGTGCCCCTGATTGACACTCTGAGGCTCACTGTGCACTATAGGTGACATCTGATCCTCTGCTGTAGGATGCACTGGATCCGTTATTGTACTGTTAAGACAAATTGTTGAGTTAGTAAGTTATAAAATAACTATATATATAATCTGCATATAATTTATAATGATAATTACTTTAAATAGATAGCTAACATTTAAAGTAGATTTATAAAGAGATATCCTCCCATATCCCTTCACAATGATCATTTATTGTGCCGTGTTCATTATCAGCTTCTTCTTCGTTCAATGCAGGAAGACCCCTAGAAAGAGAAGGGGTCTCGAGAAGATCATAATTTGAACGTCTTTCCTCTTCAATATCGACGACCCTTTTTCATTGGAGAGCTACAGACCACATTTTATTTATCTGATCAATAATATAGAACACTTGTTTCGCTTGATCTGCCATAATGAAAGGTTCATCTCCAAAACTTCTGTTGTTCATATCAACTAATGTAAACCTTAACTTATCGATCCTCACACCATTATTGACATCAACCCACTTACATTTGAAAATGGGAAATTTAATTTTAACATAGTCAACCACCCAAATCTCGTCAATAACCTCATAATAAGGTATGGCTGCCAATGTAGGGTTCTTATCTTTTGAACTAGAGAAGTGCATAGATTCAGCTACTAACATAACACCACTGTTCTGGACAGTGCTCCTATCATCTAGGGACTTCGTGTAAAAGGTATACCCATTGATCACAAATGAAGTCCAACTTATGACATCAAACTCAGGACCACATGCTAGCCATTTAATTGTATCATAAACACATTCTTTTTCATCAACCTTGTGTTTAAACCAATGTGCAAAAGTCCTGGTGTACTTCATAATTAACCTTTGTTCAGTCAATCAATTGTTTGCTCTTTGTACAATTTCTTTATGAGCATTTATGTAATCTTAAACTGCATCAACATTATTCAAAATGTACAAGTGGACTTATTGTAATTCATTAGGATCCATACTCTTGACGGTAGCCCTGAGCCTACCCCCTTCTTCATCATGTCGTTTAGGAAGGCCGATATGTCCTATATTTGTTAAATAATGTTGACAAAATTCCATGGCTTCTTCAGAAACATATTTCTGAACAATAGTAGCTTCAGGCCGGTTAGGGTTCTTCAAATATCCTTTTAGGATTTTCATAGTTCTTTCAATTGGGTACATCCATCAAAAATAGATAGGCCCACACAATTTTATCTCCCTCACTAGATGAACAACTAGATGTACCATGATGTCAAAAAAGGAAGGAACAAAAAGCTTCTCATGCTGGCACAAGATCAGGTAACCTTCATTTTCCAATTCATCCAACCTTTCCGTCTCAATGACTTTACTACAAATCGCATTGAAGAAGAAACAAAGTCTGGTCAATATGTGTTGAAGATCATATTCGGCGATGCCTCGAATAGCATTAGGAGTAGTTGTTGCATCAAGACATGACAATCATGAGACTTCAGCCCTACTAACTTCTAGTCTTTCATCAACACAAGCTTTTTAAAATTTGAAGAATACCCTAAGGGAACTTCGATGCCATGTAAACACTCACAAAAACTTCATTTCTCATCCTTAGACAAAGTATGCGAAGCTGGAGGACAAAAAGTTCAATTACCATATGGCTTAGGATGTAAGTATGCCTGTATTCCCATTTCTTGCAAATCTAATCTTGCCTTAATGCCATCCTTAGAACTTCCTTGTATGTTGAGTAGTGTCCCAACAATACTATCACACACGTTTTTCTCGACATGCATGAAATCAATACAGTGTCTGACATCAAGATTCTGCCAATATGAAAGGTTAAAGAAAACAAACCTCTTTTTCCATATATTTTTTTCATTTTGACTCTTTGAAGTCTTACCGAAGATGACATTGATATTTTTGACCTTTTCATACACTTTCTCCCCAGTCAAAGCCTCTAGAGCATCTTCAAACTCTTGGCCACCAAAAAAGGCCTTCTTTAATCTGCGATATGGGTGGCCCCCGTCTAAGGAATCTCCTATGACCAAGATAAAGAGTCTTTCTTCCATGTTGAAGTTGATGGTAGTATGTGCCTTCTTCACAAATAGGAAGTGCTTTGTGGCCTTTAAGGCTATATCCTGACAAGTTTCCATAAGCAGGAAAGTCATTTATAGTACAAAAGATCAAGGCTCACATTTTAAACATCTCCTTCTTGTTCACGTCAAAAACATCGACACCTTCATCCCACAACTCTTTCAAGTCTTCGATCAGGGGTTCTAAGTAAACATCTATGTCATTTTCGGGTTGTTTTGGTCCTGAAATCAATATAGACAACATGATGTACTTTCGTTTCATACATAACAAAGGAGATAAGTTGTAAATTACCAACAGAACAGGCCATGAACTATGTATACTGCTTAGGCTACCATAAGGATTCATGCCATCCGTGCTAAGCCCAAGCCTAAGATTCCTAGGCTCTTTGCCGAAGTCAGGAAACAACTGATCAATTTTCTTCCATTGAGAAGAATTAGTTGGATGTCGAAGCTTTCCATCGGAAATCCTCTCACCCGCATGCCATCTCAAATTTTTGGCATCAATTTCATTAGCAAACAGCCGTTTGAACCTCGGTACGATAGGAAGATACCACAACACTTTTGTAGGGGCCTTATTTGATTTGTACCTGGGTTGTTTCACATATCGGACACTACTCTTTCTCTGTATGCTATTTTCTGTACAATATACAATCATTAGGGCATGCATGGATCTTTTTAACTTCATCCCTAGTGGACACAGTATTTTCTTAGCATCGTAGTATCGGCAAAGCAGCACGTTATCATCTGGAAGCATGTCCTTGAAGGCCTAAGTGCTTCTGAAAAACTCTTGTCGCTCCATCCATGTCGTGCTTTCAAGCTTACCAATTTCAATACAGCTTTCAACAATTGGTATTTTGTGCTCCCCGGGTACAGCGGCTTCTCAGCATCACTGTACATATTACCATATGCATATGATTGCTCAAAAGCCTCTTCTCCTACATCACAAACTCATTCAGAACCGTGTCATTATCATCAAAGGCGACTCCCCCTTGTTGAGCTGCGCTTGGAATTTCTATTTCTTCACCATGCCATACCCATACTGTATAACTCTTACAAAATCTTTCACAAATTAAATGTGTATATATATCTATAGAACTAAGTTGCTTCTCATTCATACATTCTACACAAGGACAATAGAACATCCCACTATCATCATTACCAGAATTTCTTCTAGCAAATTCCAAAAAATCCCTCACCCCATTATCATATTCAACACTAGTTTGTTTAGCGTTTATCCAACTACGATCCATATATTTCAACACCTTTTTTTCTTCTCTTCTGTATATTAACTCCCCTGGAAAAGGCAGGAGTATGATGAGAGTATGAAAAGGTTACACTCATCAATTTATCTAGTTTAACAGAATTCTTCATTAGAATTCCGCATAGGATATAATTGCAGTTTGTTCCATTTTATTTCAGTAATATGGAAAATGTATCAACATACACTAGCAATTTCAGGACTTAATTTAGACCACATACACAAGAATTGCTTTAGTCTAAACCTCAAATCACCTCTCAAATTTAGTTTCAAAACTAACTGAACATTATGTAACAATTTTCTAATCAGCCATTCATGAGCATACATGCCAAAAAATTTGACACAATAACTTAAGCATTCTAGAGACTATGAAAAGTAGCAATTATCAGTACCCTAATCCTCAAATAATCAAATCACACCAGTTTAGGCCACTGTTAATTAAGCTTCACCAATTAATTTCCATCAGAGTAAATGTCATTTTTTCTCCTTTTCTGTGTTAATTTCAAGTTCAATTATAGTAGAGATTCTTCTTGGATAGACAGTGAATACTAAATTTCTATTTATACGAAGGATTGAGACAGGGGACATTACCTATTTGAAGTAACCTTGGACCGTGGCTTGAGAAGCAGGTGGAGAGGGGTTGCAGTGGGTGGAGAACACGCTGGAGGGAGATAAAGGCTGGTGAAATAAGAAGCTCAATCGGCCTTCACGATGGTACTCACGAAGGACTTCTTCGCAGCAACGGGCAGACGAACGGGGAAGGAGGGCATATTTTTAAACAGTACAGAACAAAAAATGGAGAAGGAGGTGGAAGCGGTGGCGGCGGCTGGAGCAGTGGCCGGAGAATAAAGGGGAATATCACCAGAAATCCTGGACTTGAGCTGAAATGAACTTTCGTGACTATGGAAGGAGACTGAGAGGGAAATGAAATATGCTGATGAAATGAGCTTCGCGGCCAGTTAGGTTTGAAATATTAGACTTTTAAGACCGGTTATTTAAAAAACCGGTCTTAAAGTTCCACAATTTAAGACCGGTTGTCTAAATAACCGGTCTTAAGGTATTTGTCTAAATAACCGGTCTTAAAGGTAATACCTTAAGACCGGTTATTTAGACAACCGGTCTAAATAATTAATTTTAACAACATAGATTTTAATTTGAATTATATTAGATATTTAAGATCGGTTATTTAAGAACCGGTCTTAAATTATTGACTTTTAAGACCGGTTATTTAAATAACCGGTCTTAATAATAACGTGATTTTTTATTCATTTTAATTATTTTTTAGGCCTGTTGTTTATATAACCAGTCTAAATAAGTTTTTTTAGACCATTTTTTTAACAACTAGTCTAAAAAATTGATTTTAATTACGGAATTGCCATCCCGCATTTCTTTTTGACCTTATCCGCAATAACCAGTCTAAATGATGCGGTCTAAAAAGCCTATTTTGCACTATTGGATTCCTTAAGAATTTGAGATGGCTCAGAGTGGGTCAAGGTATTTGAGCATGAATGCTTAAATAATATAGAAATGTTTTGGGAGCAGAATCGTTAGCTATTATGGCTTTGAGCATAATAGTGTAAATGCTCCTGTAAGTGAGCTAGGTTAGAGGTAGAGGTATGATGCCTGGCTGTCTATGATTCCCTAGTAAATTTGATCTGCCTGCCAATCCACAAGCTTGAGGTGATCCTGGGAATTGATTAGTTGACGATAGACAAGGTATTGTTATAATATGAAATAGTAGCTATTGGATTCCCTATACAGCATAGGTAGATTACCCCGGTAAGGGAAGTAGAATTATGCCTGGAGCTAGATCAATATTATAAGTCCACACCGAATGACCCCAAATGAGATGGCAGATTTAAAGAAAGCAGATTGCCAAACTACTAGAGAAGAGGAACCTTATATGATCTAGGTTTCTAGTTACAAGGGTACTTCCATTTAGAGACGACCAACTAGAGATAGCTATGTAATATCCTAAATTTTGGGGCGAGAGGCTTGAGATTAAGCCTGGTTCAAGAGGACTGCTAATCCCTAGTTTATCAAGTGTCTTAGTAAGGCATGATTTTATTTCCTAAATTTATTTATACCCTTGGGGGTATTAAAGAGCATTGGGAGTGACAAAATAAAGCAATTAGAAGTCACACACAATATAGTAAAGTTGAACACAGTAGTATTGCTATCCATGAAATTTCCGGTGTGGCAGTGGTGATTGTGTGATATTTTTCAATAGGTAAATGATGTCAAAAGCTTATAAAACTTTCCAGAATAAAAGTAAACTTACCAAGATTTAATTTTATAGGTTATATAAGTCATTTGGAGCTGTACATAAAGACAAATGAATTTTTGAAATTAGCCTAGTGAAACTGGCTATTTTCTGTGGCAGCATCCAATGATTAAAATTCTTGGAAGAGTGAAATTCCTATTGGAAAAATTGTATACTTTTTCATACAAATAGACTCAATAAGGGTTACATAGCCTTTCGAACCACCCCAATCGGATATCTACACAATTAGATATAAATTTTCAAAATTTGATGAAAATTCTGGCAAGTTTAGCATTATGTGCGAAAATGGGATTTTTGGACCAATGGGAGCGTGACACTTAGCAAAGTGAATTTGTTAATTCATTTAACCATTCTTTCATCATATTCTTCCTCATTCATGCATGCAGATATCAGAAATAGAGAGAGAAGAGAGTTGGATGAAAATGGAAAAAGGAAGAGAGAGAAACTTCAACCGGCCGAATCATTACCAAATCGACATCTTATCTCAAAGTTCCCTTCACGAACATTCTTTTACTTATTGAGAGCTTCATTTCTACAGTTTTGGATTCTTGTTTGGAGGTGGTTGGTGCCATCTCACTGGCCAAAGTGTTGCCTGAATTCCAAACCCTCTACGGAAACGTGTAGAGGTAAGCGTAAGCTTCCTTTTGAATCGATTGGTTTATTGTTTGGATGAGTATGGGGAGTTAGGGTACTATTCATTCTTCTAAAAAGGTTGTTTTCAATGTCTAAAAGATGTACAACAGATATCTAAATAGCTAATCATTTGATTAGAAGTAGAAAGATTGGGGATTTGTGAACCTTTTAGAAGACTGGGCAATCCAGGTTCTAATCCTGGTCTCATAAATGATTTCACTTCTCATTTCTACTCCTCTAAGATTATTGGAGACAGGGTGTCACATTTAATGGTATCAGGGTAGCGATTCTGGAAATGGAATTGTCAGCTTAGAGATACAGGTCAAGTCAGAGTAAAGGGACTATAGGTTGTATTCTCTGCTCATGTGAATAGGATAGTAATCCTTTGTTAGTGTTACTACAACTTGGATTTATAGATAGTTGAGGAACCTTAAGAATTAGACCACCCCTATATGTTAATCAGCCTATTGAAGGAAGGGGCGAAGGTCTATATACAGGGAGGACTTAGCTTAGCAGGGATATTAGCGGTGCTTGGTCCCAGTAAGGATAGCTCTACCAGTAACAGTGACAATGAGACCCTAAGGATAAAAGAGGAAGCACATAATTCGGATTCTACTGCTAACTCTAGGGCTCTTGATATTTAGTTACTATATGACCCATATTTTTTCCCTGTGTTATGAGAACACATAGAGGTGTTATCTAAGAAGCTGGTTCTGCTTATGTTTCCCTGTGGGGATAGTATCTAGCACAACTTGGCAGCATAATATGGTATACTGGGATCGAGGCATATGTGGGATACGGATGCCCAGAGATATACAGATCGGTACAGGTACTAATGCCTCGAATACCATCAGAACCTTGAGGTTAAGCGTGCTCGGATGAGAGCAATTTTAGGATGGGTAATCCCCTGGGAAGGTTTATGAATATGTTATGTTATGTAATGCAAAGGAGCAAGAACAAGTTGCATAGTAGTTCAGAGGTTATATATAGTTACAGGTCTATCCCTGGCTACAGTAAACCCCTGTTATATGTTAATACAGGAGTGCTTGTGTACTCAACATAGTGTGAAATGACCGAAATACCCTCAAGTTATGAGGAAAGTTAAAACCTTTCGATTAAAGGTTTCAACCATGATTAGAAGTTCCCAGATGACACAAAGAATGATTAGAGGTATAGAGATGATGAAATGAGCATTGATATTTAATCTAAACCATTTCTGTTGCAGTGTGTACTGCTCAGAAAAATTCATTTGATGGTGTTATGGAAACTTGAGGCATAGTGATTGTTTTGAGGTTTCTCTGTGCTAAGTAATGATCCTTAGTAACCAATGGGGTTAAGGGTATGTAGGTGTGATATACGGTGATACATGATGAGTAGTGATTATGCCGTATATCTATCCTAAAGGATCCAATTTGATGATACTAAAGGTTAATGATAGGTTTGGATAAGATCTAAGTTGAAATAGTACTTTGGTCTAAATATGAATAAGGTTGCACTGTTGTTTTGTTCCATGAAGGAAGTTTGAACCTGTTAACCTTATGAATGATGTTGAACCTTCATTGATGTTTTAAGGATATTACTTGAAAACTGTGAAGGTTAGAATAGGTGCTATTGATTTTGATTCTTAGCATATCTATTGGGTATAATTGAGGAAACTTGATTTTTCCGACTCAGGTGATGTTGAGGTTCTAAGAGTAGAATCTTAATCTAAGAACCAATTGCAATAGTTGAATTGGTTCTCCAGGAATGTGAGATAGCTTGAGTGGCTTGAGGTACTAGAATATAGTATATAATTATGTATGAGGTTTCCGAAGGTTGCTGCTAGTTACTAATTTAGCATAGGGAAACATCTTAATTGTAGAATATTCCCTTAGAGATGTGAGTATGCCTAGAGCTGGACCGATATTAAAAGTCTACACTGAATGACCCCATATGAGATGGTGGAAATAAGGGAGAGCATATTACAGAACTGCTAGAAAGGAGGGACCTTATGAGATCTGGATTCCCGTTACATATTACTTCCATTCAGAGGCGACTAACCGGACAGAGCTACCTACAGAGGATTCTGAACAGAAAGGGCTACCTATAGGGAGTTCTAATCAGAAAACGCTACCTGTAGGGAGATCTAATTGGAAAGGGCTACCTACAGAGGGTTTTAACCAGAGGGGCTGACGAGGTGTATGGGTGCCTATGTGAAGCACCGAGTGCAGTACCGTAGTGTGAAGCCACTATGAACATTGAATTATAGTATGTAGCCGTTGTGACGACAAACTGTAAAGTGAAGCTGCCATGACATTGAAAACATAAAGTAGAGCTACGAGAATATTGAACTATAGTAGTACATTGTAATGAGCCTCCCATTGAATAGGTTTCCTTAAGAGAAGGGTATGTATGACCCAATGAACGCCATGGGGTGCTTAAGTACTGTTTGTGGAAAGAAAGATCAAGCTCGACGGTATAAAGGAAATAAACTCTTGCTCTTGTATCTTATGTAATGGTTCTGTATGTATATATTTACTATCGAGTATATTCATATTATGAATATACCGTAGGCAGTAAGACCTATTGGGCCAGCGTGCCCTTAGGCAGTTAGACCTGACGGGCAGAGGGTCGAGGCTATAGGTCCCGTAATGCCTATGGCATTGGGGTGATTTCCTAGGCAGTAAGACCTAGTGAGCTTTTAGAATATACGGGGTGGTCGCCTGGGGATTATTTTGATCAGGTGGACGCTTAGGCTATGGAGATTTCTGTTATGTACGAGCAGTCGCCCGGTGCCTATTTTACGTGGGTGGACACTCGGGGCTATGGAACTTCTATGATGCACAAGTAGAATCCTGGGGTCTATTACGTGGGTGAACACTTGGGGTAATATTAGTGATTACCGTTAGATGCTAACGTGCCAAATGCTCATATAATGATTGATGTAAAGATGGTTTGTTTAGCATGTTTCGTGAACATTACATAAGAATATGAATGAGTTGTGTAGTGAGAGATAGAGCTTGGAATGAGTTCAAAGCACCTAGTGAACTATATGTTCTAGGTAGTTAGACTGGATGACTTAAGTGGTGAATGTCGCGTGCTCGATACTTGGAGAGGTCTCCTTCGTGGGATAATGGGAGTGACTATTCCATAAGCTTGCCTTCTGAGCCCCAATAAGGGTGAGGTTGGGCAGGACTCTCGTGCGGCTGCAGTAGGCCTAGTAGGAGGAATTCTCGTGTGGCTGCAGTGGGCCTAGTTGAAGGGTCGTTGCATAAGCTTGACGTACTCAGTCTTGGTGAGCCAGGGGGTGTGGGCCGGACTTCCGTGCGGCTGTAGGGGGCGCTCGGTGAGGGTAGCTTTGCAGTAGGCCTAATGAGAGGGTTGTTATTCATCAAACATGATGGAAGGAGTGTCCTAGGGCCATAAGATCTAATGGGTTAGTAAATCCTTAGGCTGGCAGAATATGAGATGTGTTAAGAATGAAGCTGAGTAGAGGCTCGAGGCAATAAGACCCAATGTTCAAATTTGCATGTAGTAGAGGCCTAGGCTGTAAGACCTGTGTGTTTTGTGTTGTGGTTATTGCCTAGACTTGTGATATTGGACCAATGCATCCAGAGAATATATTGAGACTTGCAGAAAATTCAGACTGTACCAAGTTGTAGCTGAGGTAGTAAGCCTTAAGATGCCAATGGCATAGGGGTGATCCCTAAGGCAGTTAGGCTAAAATATCCAGCGCTGTGGTAGTAAAATGAGTCGTAAGGCTTGGTATGCATACAATATGATTCGGGGGAGAGAGTCATGAGTAGGCAGTGAGGCCTTAGAAACCAAGCGTTGTAAGAGTGGACCGGTAGGTCTTGTGATTGAATGCTACATAGTGGGGACATAATGAATGAGAATGCTAAGTAGTGACTGCTGAATACTATCTGAGGTTTTTTGTTAAGAATATGATTGTTGTGTTGTATGCTCTATGAGCTTGCAAATGAAAGAGTTAGCATGCAAGAGATAGACTGAGTATTTAGAGATGATTCCCTGACATATAGATAGTACCATATGATGTCAAAATTTTAAGGATGAAATTTATTGAACGGGCGAGAGCTGTAATATCCCAAATTTTTGGGACGAGAAGCTTGAGATTAAGTCTGGATCAAGAGGACTGCTAAGCCCCGGTTTAGCAAGTGTCATAGTAAAGCAAATTTTTATTCCCTAAATTTCTTTATACTCTTCGAGGAATTAAAGAGCATTGGGAGTGACAAAATAAAGCAATTAGAAGTCACACACAATATAGTAAAGTGTAACACAAAGTAGTATTGCTACCAGTGAAATTCCCGGTGTGGCAGTGGTGATTGTGTGACATTTTTCAATATGTAAATGATGTCAAAAAATTATGAAACTTTCCAAAATAAAATTAGACTAATCGAGCTTTAATTTGATAGGTCATATAAGTCATTTGGATTTGTACACAAAGAGAAATGAATTTTTGAAATTAGCCCAGCGAAACTGGTTATTTTCAAAGGCAGAGTCCAAAGATTGAAATTCGGGGAAGTGTGAGATTCAAATTGGCCATATTTTATATTTTTTATTAAAACTAGACTCAATAAGAGTCATATAGCCTTTAGAACCACCTCAATCGGATACCTACACAATTAAATATCAATTTTCAAACTTTGATGAAAATTCTGTCAAGTTTAGCATTATGTGCTAAAATGGGATTTTTGGACCAATGGGAGTTTGACACTTGGCAAAGTGAATTGGTTAATTCATTTAACCATTATTTCATCATCTTCCTCATTCCTGCATGCAGAAATCAAAAATAAAGAAAAGAAAACTTCACTCCGCCGAAACACTACCAAATCGGCGTCTTCTCTCAAAGTGTCATTCACAAACATTCTTCTACTCATCGCGAGCTTCATTTCTATGATTTTGGATTCTCATTTGAAGGTGGTTGGTACCATCTCACTGGCTGGGGTGTTAACAAAATTCCAAATCATCTACGGAAACATGTAGAGGTAAGCGTAAGCTTCCTTTTGAACCGATTGGTTTGTTGTTTGGATGAGTATATGGGGAGTTGGAGTACTATTCATTCTCATAAAAAAAATGTTTTTTCAATGGTTAAAAAATGGTCAACGTATATCTAAATAGCTAATCAATTGATTAGAAGTAAAAAGGAAGTAATTAGGCAAGAGAAAATGAGAAAACAACAAACTACTGACGGGAATCTTTGAATCTGCCTTGTACTGTTTCATGCAGAAAAAGTAGGAATTTGATCATTTTGATGCTTCCATTAGCTTTAAGAGGCAAAATTGTATAGGTATGCAAATGTTCATGATTTTTGGATGCTTGTATATGAATTTGGAGATTTATGAACTATGTGTATGCATGTTGTTGATTCTGCCCTGTCCTAACAGTGATGTTGTGTGAGCTATTTCATAGGGTAAACCTTGTCCCAAAATTCAGAATATTTTCATAATTAAATTATAGACATAAAGCTTTAATTTGATAGGTATTTTATAATTTTTGGACAAGTATGTTGGGAGATATGAATTGTTGAAATTTGGCCCTATTTTTTTGAAAGAAATCTAGAACAGTGAGGTTTGGTTAAATTCTGGGAAATTTTTGGTTGTGGTGGATAAAATTGAGTATTTTTATGTGAAATTAAACTTAAATATATTCACATAGAATTTGTAACCACTCAATTTAGAGTTTCCTCGAATTAATGGTGAATTTTCAAAGTTTATCATCTAAGACTAAAATTCAAAACAGAGACTAGAAAAGGGGAATTCTTTGTTAATGTGTGTTAATATAGCTAATGGCTATATTTTTCTTTGAAAGTATACTTAAAGTTGGTCGAATAGGGCTTTGAATTATGGATCTAATGATATGATTTGTTATCTAGGGCCATGAAGTGACTAAGAAAAGGTAATGGTTGGAAGACCAAGATACAAAAGGAGGACACAAAGTCTAAGAGGTAGTGAACTTTCCTAACTTACATATCTTGATATATGTGCTTGTGTATTGATGTGTTGATTGCTTTGATGAATTGTATAAAGCATATGTGAATTAGTAAAGCCCTGTCTCTATTTGTACTGTGGCCATGAGTATGTCATGAAACATTGAACATGCATATACGTCATTATGTTGGCATGAATTCATGTAAGCAAGCATGTCACGCACAAAGCATTTCTTGTATGCATTTCTTAGCGCTGTTTGCTACTAAGATTCCTCGAATCTCATTCCTCCCAACCAATCATTTAGACAGATGAAGAATACCTGGAGATATGCAAAGAAGAATTACAAAGGAAGATTGAAGATTGAAGTGCAAGGCACTGTGTTGTATTCGATTTAGACATTTTGATAGCATTGTCTAGCTATACATTTTTATGTACGTAATAAATGAATGAAAGTGAGTCTTAAGCAGAGTACACTTACAAACTCTGATATAAGAAAAAGAAAAGCCGATGAGACTTAGTGATATAGTGAAACGTGTGAAAATGATTGAAAAAGTTTTTACCCTCTGAAAAACCCTTTCAACCCTAGGTTCAACTCCTGAGTTGAGATTGGGGATTTGTGTACATTTTGGAAGATTGGGCAATCCGGGTTTAAATCCTGGTCTCACAAATTATTTCACTACTCATTTCTACTCATCTGGGATTATTGGAGATAGGGTGTCATAAGCTACCTACAGAGGATTATGATCGGAAAGGGCTACCTATGAAAGGTCCTAATCGAAGAGGTCTACCTACGGAGGGTTTTGATCAGAGAATGTTACCTATGGAGAATTTTGACTTGAGGGGCTGACCAATGAGGTGACTAAGTGATGTACTGATATAGTAACCATAGCATAGAGCTACCATGATGTTGAACTATAGCGTGGAGCCACTGTGATATCAAACTATAATGTGAAGCCACCATGACTTAGAACCGTAGAGTAGAGCTACCGGGATGTAAGTTCTTAAAGGTGGTATACTACAATGATTCCCACATCGAATAGGTTTCTTTGAAAGAAGGGTTTGTGTGACCCAGTGTATCGTTATGGGGTGCTCTAGTGCCAGCTGATGGAAGAAAGAGTTAGAGCCTGTGATATGTTTAGAATACCTAATGGACTGAGTATCTTGAGGTAGTTAGTCTAGATAGTTATTCAGTAAGGATGATAGACCGAATGTCCTGAGGCCATAAGACCTGAGGGACTAGTAAGTCCTTAGGCCGGCATAATATTATGTGTTATGAATTTGCATGGGGCGGTATCTCTGGGCCTTAGGACCTGTATGCCTAGCGATATGGTTTTTGCCTAGCATAGTAACATTGGACTAGTATGTCCAGATTACACCCGACGCTGGTAGAACATTCATACTATACCAGGATGAAGTTGAGGTAGTAAGTCCCAAGATGCTTATGGCATGGGGGTGATTCTATGGGCAGTAAGAGCAGAATATCCAATGCTGTGGGAGTGGAATGATCCGTTAGGCTTGATATGCATAAAGTGTGATATGGGCAGAGTTTTGAAAAGATTGTAGAGCTTGATATTATGATTCGGGTAGAGTCCCAGAGAGGCTATGTGGTCTGAGAACCCAGCGCTATATGAATGGACTAGTAGGTCCTGTGTGAATGCTACATATTGTGTATTGAATAAATGGGAATGACGTATGGTGATTGCTGAATACTATGTGATATTTAATTGAAGGTATGATTATTTGAGTTGCATGCTCAATAAGCTTGCATAAGAAAGGAATAGACTGAATGTCTAGAACGATTCCCCGAGGTATAGATGTTTGAAATTTTGAGCACGAAATTTACTGAACTGGGGGAGAATTGTAATATCCCAAATTCTAAACTTAGAAACTTAGTAAGTCCCAAGATGCCTATGGCATGGGGGTGATTCTATGGGCAGTAAGAGCAGAATATCCAATGCTGTGGGAGTGGAATGATCCGTTAGGCTTGATATGCATAAAGTGTGATATGGGCAGAGTTTTGAAAAGATTGTAGAGCTTAATATTATGATTCGGGTAGAGTCCCAGAGAGGCTATGTGGTCTGAGAACCCAACGCTATATGAATGGACTAGTAGGTCTTGTGTGAATGCTACATATTGTGTATTGAATAAATGGGAATGACGTATGGTGATTGCTGAATACTATGTGATATTTAATTGAAGGTATGATTATTTGAGTTGCATGCTCAATAAGCTTGCATAAGAAAGGAATAGACTGAATGTCTAGAACGATTCCCCGAGGTATAGATGTTTGAAATTTTGAGCACGAAATTTACTGAACTGGGGGAGAATTGTAATATCCCAAATTCTAAACTTAGAAACTTAAGGATAAGCCTATATCAGGAAGACTACTAAGCCCAGTTTGGGAAGGGTACTAAGAATGTATGAAGATAGAAAGACTTTCGGGGACTATGTGATTTGGCCCTATCGGGAAGAGGGTCTAGTATACGTAAGCAGTATGATCAAAGTGTCGGTAGAGATATGCACTAGACATATATACGGTGCCATTGAGATGGTAAAAAGACGCCACCCAGATATGTCATAAGGTATGAGATTGATTGGTCGGGTGAAATATGCTAGTATAGGTGTGCTCATGGCATTTCAGGGCAGACATATGTACCCTATGATTTTGGAAAAGACACCAGTATGTGGTGCCATGTGGGGCCCACACACATACTATGACCTGGCGTCATCTTGCGGTCTCTGCTACGAGTGATGCAAACCTGAGTAAATCCCGAGTAAAATCCAAGTAGACACCAATAAAGTAACTTTATTAAAATAACTTTAATAAAGTAAGTCATGATGTATAATGATTACACTACTTTTGTGTTGGATAAGTAAGAAGGTGACACTGGTCCCTTAAAGTATACATAATCATGACAAGTACCATCCCTACTTTTTGGCTGGCACAACTAGAAGGTGACACTTGTCCCTCATCATGAAATGTCTTTTTTCCCTTTTGTGTTGGCATTACAAGACGGTGACATGTGGCACAGAAGTCAGGAGAATCCATCAATCATCAGCCTAGTCACCCGATCAACTTTCCTGAACACCGAACTCAAGAGCTAGTGAAAATCATTAGACTCTACTTTCCCTGACAAGTTGGACAACTAAAGGCTCGAGAAAAGAGGCGGGACCCAATTTATTAAAGCAAGTGACACGTGTCATTGAATCACTGGATCACCGGATAAATGGCACCACAACATCGTGCCACGTGGCATAACTTTTCCAAGACCCTTTCTTGGCCATATATTTCATCCTAATGGCCTAAAATAATGGAAAAATCATATTAAATATCACAAAAATGGTTAGAGGTGAGATGAAGATGAATAGTAATTTTTAAAAACTTCAATCCGCTGAAACACTGTCGAATCAGCATTTTCTCCCAAAATACCCTTCACAAACCTTCTTCTAATCATCACAAGCTTCATTTCTATAGTTTTAGATTTTTATTTAGAGGTGTTTGGTGCTGTCTCACTGGACAAAGTACTACCAGATTTCTGAACTGGTTGCGGAAACACGTAGAGATAAGCGTAGGCTTCATTTTAAATCGATTGGTTTGTTATTGTAATGAGTTTCATGAGTGCTAGAGTACTGTTCATTTTTCAGCCAGGGGGTATTTTTAAGGTTGAATCATGGTTTAATCATGTGTTTATGGTTAAATGATGAATTATGATGATATTGTACTAAGTTGTTGGACAAAATTCTGTTTTAATGATTTTGTTGAAAACGGGTTTTATTCTGTTAGAGCTATGAGTTGTTGAAACATTGTAATTTTGATGATTTTGACAATACCATTGTGTTTATAATGGAAAATTATATAGAAAAGCAAGTGGTTATAATTTTTGGAAAATTATACATAATTCTAGAATTTTTGGAAGTTGGATGACCCTACTGCCATATTTGTTTATTTACAGCAGAGTTGTTGTAATGTGTTTTTTAGTAGCCAAACTAAGTCTAAACTTTAAGAAATTTTACATGATAAAAGTAAACACTATGAGCTTTAATTGGATAGGTAATATGATGCAATTGGACTAGTGGTTTGAGAGATATGATTTTTCAAAGTTTGATGTTAATTTTGGAATGAAGCATGTTGCAGTCTGGTTGTGCATCGTTTTTAAATTGAAAAATGTTGTTCAAAAATTATGAAACCTTCAAGTATAAAATTAGACATGTAAATATTTAATTTTATATGTCATTTGTGTCATTTTGATGTGTATGCTGGAAGTTCTACATTTTTAAAGTTTGGCCATATGAAACTGGAAAATTCTGGTGCAGTGGCGAATAAAGTAAAACATTGTATTGATGTGCATTCAGAAGTGTAATAGATGGCCCCGTGCCACCACAGGCTGGCGGTCTGGACCAACTTTCACTCACTATGGAGCTCAGAAGGCCAGGTATTGTCCCCCTTCCCATGGGGATTAATGATTACCAGGGAGCTCTTAAGGCATGACTTACGCCCAGGTCACGTAATCAAGTCCCTGGGGAGGAAAATTAAATCCCCAAGGGAAGGGGGACAATACCTGGCCTTCTTAACTCTATAGGGAGTGGAAGTTGGTTCGTACCACTAACCTGCGATTGTAGAGAGTGTCCGTTACAAGAAGTGTAATGGCTATATGTTTCCTAAAATTAGACTAATTAGAGGTCACATATCCTTTAGAATGGGTGCAATAGGAAATCTATACAATTAATTAGGAATTTTCAAAGATTGAAGAAAATTATAGCAGACTTGAACAAATATGCGGAAGTGGCATATTGTAATTATGTTGAACTTTAATGTTATGTTTGGCTCAATAGAGGGAAGAGGAGGGGAGGGATTTTAATGGAGGGGAAGGGAGGGGAGGGTTTGAGAGGGATTTTGTTTTACCTTGTTTGGGTTGACAAAAAGAGAGGGGAGGGGAGGGATTTTAATAGTATTATGTTTGGTATAGGAGGGGAGGGGAGGAGAAATATTTTTATATGGACAATTTTGCTCTTATTTCATTTAATTTGTAATTAATAACTTTCTAACATATTTAATAAAATATAATTATATAAGGAATTTAGTACATAAAATTATAATTTTATAATTATAAAAATTAAATAAATATAATTATAAATGGAATTTACTATATAAAATTATAATTTTGTAATTACATAATGAGAAGGGTATTGTGAGAATATTTTAAAATGGTATGAACATATTAGTCAATTTAAGCTCAAACATTAACCTTTCCCTCCAAATCCCCCCAATTTTGGAGGGGAGGGTTAGGAGGGGAGGAGAGGGAGAATTTTAGAAAATTTTCCCTCCCCTCCTAAAATTTTAAAAAATTTTCCCTCCCCTCCCCTCCCCTCCCCTCCCCTCATACCAAACACACCCTAAGGGTGAAGTTAACCAACTTAAAATAGTTGAACCATTTTAACTTTTCCTTTGACTTAATATGTTAACTTTAATTACAACCAAATTAAGTGTTTGGATTACATAATTATTAGACGAAATAATAACCTGTCATTCGTCAATTCCAATTATAGGATCTAATAGCTGTCCGGAGTCTAAGACCTACCTAAGCTCAGGGAAACAGTTGGATATTTCTCGGGGAAAGCGAGCAGGTAGTAACTTTGTCTTTCATATATTATAAGATACATTATATGTTTGTGGTTTCATCATGAATTGTCTGACACATTCTAATTATACGGGGTGGTCGCCCAGGGCCTATAGGTAGATGGTTAGGCCATTGATATTTTTGTGATGTACAAGTAGATACCCAGGGCCTATTACACGAGTAACACTCGAGGCCTTGTGATATACCTAGCACTATGGTGATATGTTGAATTGCATGTTATATACTGAATGCTATTGTGATAATTCTGTTATATGATGACTGTGTCACATGCTCTATGATTTTGCATCTATATGATTGATTATCTATTACTATTGAGATTCTTTTGAATCTCACTCTTTCCTATACATAATCTACAATATAGGCTAGCAGCTCAAAAGATCAAGAAGGTAAACACAAATAGCTAGAGGATGAAGCTGAAAGATTTTTCTTTCTATTGTTTAATTATTTTGGATATTTTGGGATATGTATATGGTGTAGATAAATATGTTAACCCAACGGTAGTAGAGTGGTAAAACTAGTAATATCGGTGGTCTAGTAAATGGTCAGTAACCCAATATTGGGATAACTTGGTTGGATAACGTTTTCGAACTATAATGATACATTAACTAACGAATGTAATGTGAGACTTAAGTAGAGAATCACTTGCATACTCTGATAAGATGGAATTGAGTACTGATGAGACATAGGGAGGTAGTGAACTTTGTGAAAATATTTGAAAATTTTTTTTATCCTCTGAAAACTCTCTCAACCGTAGGTTCAACTCCTGAGTTGAGATTGAGATTTTTCGAACATTTTTGAAAGTTTGAACAATCCCGGACCAAATACTGGTTTCACAACTTATTTTACTGCTTTTTTGAATAAGGTGTGATATATATGGTTGGTAAGGGGTGGGATTTAAGGGAATCTCAGTAGCAAATATTCAATGTGCCATTACATTTTGTAATTTACCCATATTTACTAAAGTTGGCAGAATTTGTCAACTAACTTTAAAAATTCATATCTCTTTAACAAATGTCCAATTGCACTGGTTCAAAAGGATATGTGACCCTTACTTAGTCTATTTTCAGGTAAAAATATTGCCCTTAACCAATTTGACGTACAACAATCTAGAATTGGCATTTATTGGACACTATCTAGAAAGATGCCAATTTCCATATAACCAACTTCAAAAATACATAACTCCTAGAGTATAGCTTCAAATGACATATATGATTTGTCAAATTAAAGCCTGATAACCTTACTTTTATTTTGGAAAGTTTCACAGCCATTGGACAAGACTTAGTCATTCAAAATGTCATCACAACTACTCTACCTCCTAGAAAATATAATATGGCAGTATTACACTTAAGTTCCAAAAATTAGGGTTTTCTATCCAACTCTTCTAAAACCACAACCACACCAAAATCCTATAAAATTTTTCCCAAGGAATCTATTGGAAACCTTAGATTTGGAAAAATAATATTCCTTCTTACTGCCCTACTCCTGGCCAAAATTAACTACTAAAACCAACAATCAACCACTCTGCAATCTAACCACCAAACTAGACTTATATCACCATTAAACACCATATATTACTACATATATGATCATAACAACAATAAACCCTAAAAATACCATATGACCAAATTCTAGGGCAGTACCAAGAAATCATAAAACTCAACCAATCAACAAGATATTTGGTTCAAAGGAAAGCTTAGACTCGTCTCTTTAACTTTCTAAGGTTTGTTCTTTGTTTCTCCTACTTTGACACCTTGTAGGCAGCATAAAACACCACATTTTGAGAAATAAAAACCATATAAATGTATCTCTTAGTGAGAGAAACAACATTCATGAAGACCTCAAGAGCTAAAGAGGTGATTTACAAGGTGAAAATTGAGCAAGAGTCTCTTATATTGCTTCTTGTTCTTCATTCTTCACCTTTTTCTTTCCTTTTTCATTTTCCTTGCTTTTTTTCTTCTTATTTTTGAATCTGGGCCAAACTTTATGAATGAGAGAGAGAGAGAGTATTAGTTTTAATATCCATGACCTTACTTCTTGAATTCTTTGCCAAAAATTAGCTAAGAGAAAGAAGAGAAATAATGTGTGGCCAAAAATGATTCTTCTTGCAAAAAGTGCCATAGTTAATTAACCAAGGATGGGTTTGGTTAATTGGAAGCTCTCTCTTTCCTTAACTCCCTTAGCTTGACCATCCTTTTTTTTGGATGAAAAAGGAGGAAAAGTTGTTGACCAATTCCTCTCTTGACATGTTGGTTTTTAGTTAAGTTCCCAAGTTGAATCAAAATTCAAGACTTATTGACTTTTCTTCTCTTCTTCTTTCTTTTCTTTCTGCTTGACCAACTTTTATTGTATAAAAGGTAGGGATATTAGTTGCTTCCTTTCTCCTCTTAGTCTTGGACGAAATTAAAGGAGGTGTGTGCTTTATGCCTTGGTAACCTCTTCAAAATTTTAACCAAGAATTGCAATTTAGTGCAATCCAGGATCGTCTCTCGAAGATGCTTTTATTAGTTACCTAGAAACTAAGTGTAAAGACTAGCATAAAACAAGTTAAATTTTTTTAAGCTTTTTATCTAACAACTAAATTGCAATTAACTAAAATGCTTTAAAAACTAATATTTTTGAATTTTTGGAATAAAATGGATTGATGATGGAATTAATGAAATAAGAGAAGCAAAGATCTCAACAATGAAATGAGCAATCCCTCGCAGCAATAGTGCAAGCAATCCGTACTTAAAATAATTATATGAGATTTAATCACACTAGTTAAAAAATGACTCTAAGGGCCACTCCTTAGACATAGCCTAACTTAGATTGATTAATACTAAGCCACCGTGCATATTAATCTCTCTAAATTAGGTTGATTAAGTAAATAAAGTACAAACAGTCAAGACAAATGATAAGTAAATAAAGTATAAAATAAGTAAACTCACCAAATCCTCTGGAGTAGTCCGAAGCCTAAAAAACTCCTGCCATGTCGCTTCATCGATGTATGAATACTTTCTGCAAGGAGTAGGACGAGGCTTACCAGCTGGCACCTCGATATACACGTAATTGTTGGCCAGATTCGCCTTGAACTTTCTCCAGTGCTCACAACAATACGCCATAGTCTTGTTATACAAGATCACACTCTGAGGAACGTCGTAGGTGAGCTGTTATTCATGAATCAAAGGAGTTAGTGATAGTAATGAAATGAATTTGATAAAAGAAACATACAGAATGAATTTTATACCTGAATAGTATCCCAAATATGCTGCTTAACTTTTTTGTCGACATTCCTTCACTCCTCTATCAATATGCTAGGCTTATTCCGTGCAAGGAGGCCGACAAAAATCCTATATCGGCTTGCATTGGGCCCGATCGGTTTCCAATATTGATCGAACTGAATCGGTATCGTCTCACCACCCTACCGACTCAGGGAAATATCCCTCAACCGTGTGGCCACCCCTCTATTCTGGCTGGTGACTCGGTTCACCTTCACTTTGTCTCTGATTGACACTAGAAGGCTCGTTGTGCTGAGCACTAGGTGACACCTGATCCTCTGCTGTAGGATGCACCGGGTCCTTCATTATACTATTAAGACAAATTGTTAACTTAGTAAGTTATAAAATAACTATATATATAATCTGCATATAACTTATAATAATAATCACTTTAAATAGATAGCTAACTTTTAAAGTAGATTTATAAAGAGATATCCTCCCATATCCCTTCACGATGATCATTTCTTCTGTCATCTTCATTATCAGCTTCATCTTCTTCGTTCAATGCAGGAAGACCCCTAGAAAAAGGAGTCTCAAGAAGATCATAATTTGAACGACTTTCCTCTTCAATATCACTGACCCTTTTTCCTTGGAGAGCTACAAACCACATTTTATTTGCCTGATCGGTAATATAGAACACTTGTTTCGCTTGATCTGCCATAATGAAAGGTTCATCTCCAAACCTTCTGTTGTTCAGATAAACTAATGTAAACCCTAACTTATCGATCTTCACACCATTATTGACATCAACCCACTTACATTTGAAAATGAGAAATTTAATTTTAACATAGTCAACCACCCAAATCTTGTCAATAACCCCATAATAAGGTATGGCTGTCAATGTAGACTTCTTATCTTTTGAACTAGAGAAGTGCATAGATTTAGCTACTAACATAACACCACTGTTCTGGACAGTGCTTCTATCATCCAGGGACTTTGTGTAAAAGGTATAACCATTGATCACAAACAAAGTCTAACTTATGACATCAAACTCAAGACCACGTGCTAGCCATTTAATTGTTTCAGAAACACATTCTTCTCCATCAACCTTGTGTTTAAACCAATGTGCAAAAGTTCTGGTATGCTCCCTAATTAACCTTTGTTCAGTCATTCGACTATTCGCTTTCCGTACAATTTCTTTATAAGCATTTATGTAATCTTAAACTGTATCAACATTATTCAAAATGTACAAGTGGACTTATTGTAATTAATCAGGATCCATACTCTTAACGGTAGCCCCGCGCCTACCCCCTTCTTCATTATGTTGTTTAGGAAGGCCGATATGTCCTACATTTGCTAAATAATGTTAACAAAATTCCATGGCTTCTTCATAAACATATTTTTGAACAATAGATGCTTCAGGCCAGTTAGGGTTCTTCATATATCCTTTTAGGATTTTCATAGTTCTTTCAATTGGGTACATCCATAAAAAATAGATAGGCCCATACAATTTTATCTCCCTCACTAGAGGAACAACTAGATGTACCATGATGTCAAAAAATGAAGGAAGAGAAAGATTCTCAAGCTGGCACAAGATCAGGTACCCTTCATTTTCTAATTCCTCCAATCTGTCCATCTCAATGACTTTACTACAAATCGTATTGAAGAAGAAACAAAGTCTGGTCAATATGTGTTGAAGATCATATTCGGCAAAGCCTCAAATAGCCACTGGGAGTAGTTGTTGCATCATGACATAACAATCATGAGACTTCAGCCCTACTAACTTCAAGTCTTTTATCGACACAAGCTTCTTAAAATTTGAAGAATACCCTGAGGGAACTTTGATGCCATATAAACACTCATAAAAACTTCTTTTCTCATCCTTAGACAAAGTATGAGAAGCTGGAGAATAAAAAGTTCTCTTACCATATGCCTCGGATGTAAGTCTGCCCGTATTCCCATTTCTTACAAATCTAATCTTGCCTTAACGCCATCCTTAGAACTTCCTTGTATGTTGAGTAGTGTCCCAACAATACTATCACACACATTTTTCTCTACATGCATGAAATCAATATAGTGTCTGACATCAAGATTCTGCCAATATGGAAGGTTAAAGAAAACAGACCTCTTTTTCCATATATTTTTTTCATTTCGACTCTTTGAAGTCTTACCGAAGATGACATTGATATTTTTCACCTTTTCAAACACTTTCTCCCCAGTCAATACCTCTGGAGCATCTTCAACCTCTTGGCCACCAAAAAAGGCTTTCTTTAATCTGCGATATGGGTGGCCCCGTCTAAGGAATCTCCTATGACCATGATAAACAGTATTTCTTCCATGTTGAAGTTGATGGTAGCATGTGCCTTCTTCACAAATCGTACATGCTTTGTGGCCTTTAACACTATATCTTGACAAGTTTCCATAAGCAGGGAAGTTGTTTATAGTACAAAAGCTCAAGGCTCGCATTTTAAACATCTCCTTCTTGTTCACGTAAAAAACATCAACACCTTCATCCTATAACTCTTTCAAGTCTTCGATCAGGGGTTCTAAGTAAATATCTATGTCATTTTTGGGTTGTTTTGGTCCCAAAATCAACATAGACACATGATGTACTTTCGTTTCATACATAACAAAGGAGATAAGTTGTAAATTACCAACAAAACAGACCATGAACTATGTATATTGCTTAGGCTACAGTAAGGATTCATGCCATCTGTGCTAAGCCCAAGCCTAAGGTTCCTAGGCTCTTTGCCAAAGTTAGGAAATAATTGATCAACTTTCTTGCATTGAGAAGAATCAGCTGGATATCAAAGCTTTCCATCAGAAATCATCTCATCTGCATGCCATCTCAAATTTTTGGCATCAATTTCATTAGCAAACAGCTGTTTGAACCTCGGTATGATTGGAAGATACCACAACACTTTTGTAGGGACCTTATTTGATTTCTACCTGGGGGTTTCATATATCGAACACTGCTATTTCTCTTCATGCTCTTTTCTATACAATATACAATCATTAGGACATGCATAGATCATTTTATACTTCATCCCTAGTGGACACAATATTTTCTTAGCATCATAGTATTGGCAAGGCAGCACGTTATCATCCGGAAGCATGTTCTTAAAGGCCTCAAGTGCTTCTAAAAAACTCTTGTCGCTCCATCCATGCCGTGCTTTCAAGCTTACCAATTTCAATACAACTTTCAACAATTGGTATTTTGTGCACCCCGGGTACAGTGGCTTCTCAGCATCACTGCGCATATTACCATATGCATATGATTGCTCAAAAGCCTCTTCTCCTACATCATGAATAATATCCTTTATCCGATCATTCCAACCCCCTTGTTGAGTTGCGCTTGGAATTTCTATTTCTTCAACATGCCATACCCATACTATATAACTCTTACAAAATCCTTTACAAATTAAATGTGTATATATATCTGCAGCACTTAGTCACTTCACGTTCAGACATTCTACACAAGGACAATAGAACATCACAATATCATCATTACCATAATTTCTTCTAGCAAATTTCAAAAAATCCCTCACCCCATTATCATATTCAACATAGTCTGTTTAGCGTTTATCCAACTACGATCCATATATTCTTCTCTTCTGTATATTAACTCCCCTAGAAAAGGTAGGAGTATGATGAGAGTATGAAATCATTACACTCATCAATTTATCTAGTTTAACAGAATTCTTCATCAGAATTCCTCATAAGATGTTATTACGGTCTATTCCATTTTCTTCAAGTAATTTTTCCCCATTCACATAGTTGTTATTTCTATTCAAGAGACCACTGCAATTACATCTGATTTTGAAGACATAAACATAGAAATTTATAGACTCAAGAAAGAAAATGATTCAACAGATTCAAAACATGTTCAAGGGACCACTTCAACAGATTCAACAGAAAGAAATGGATAAGTAGCACAATTACATCTTCAAAATATTCAACCGAAAGAAATTGATATGCAAAATACGAAAGGCCAAGCAATTGTGATTGAACAAATTCATAACATCCAAATTTGTAAATCACAGACCACAACATCAAACGATTATTTCCTATCTAGTAATAAAACTACAAGCCAGTGCCAACATTTATAAGAAGAGTTCTTCAAAATCATTTCCGCTATTAAAAATCAATTTCACTAAATTTCTCTATTTATACGAAGAATTAACTGAGACAAGGAGACATTACTCTTGCGTGGTTGTAGTGACCTTGGATCGTGGCTTAAGGAGTAGGAGGAGTTGCGGTTGCAGTGGCGGGAGAACACGCCGGAGATAATGGTGATTTCATGGATACAGGCCGAGGGATGAAATGAAAATGGAAAAGGAGGGGCGGCGGCGGTATTTTAAAACCAGTAGGTTGAAGGGAAAATGGAGAAGGGAGGGGCGGCGGCCGAAGCAGAGGCTGAAATATGACTGGAGAAGATGGAGAAATATGACAAGAGAAGAAGCGTAGGGATGAAATGGAGCTTTTGCGGCTGTGGAAAGGCTGAGAGGGATACGAAATGAGGGCGGGCTAGGTTTGAATACTAGAATTTTAAGACCGGTTAATTAAATAACTGGTCTTAAAAGTGTTTTTAAGACCGGTTATCAGTATAACCGGTGTTAAAACGTCGTGGATTTTTTATTTGCATTTTAATTAGATATTTAAGACCGGTTGTTTAAAAACCAGTCTTAAAATAATGACTTTTAAGACCGTTATCTTAATAACTGGTCTTAAAAATAAAGGGATTTTTTAATTCATTTAATTACTTTGCTTTTGAGACTGGTTGTTTAGAAAACCGGTCTAAATAATATTTTTAAGACCGGTTATTTAAATAACCGGTCTAAAGAGTTTCTTTTAATTACAAAATTGCTACCGGGTGTTTCTTTTAGACCTTATCTGCAATAACCGGTCTAAATGATGTGGTTTAAAAAGTATATTTTGCACTAGTGAAATGTTCACAAAATCATCAATTCAATGACTAACTAGAACAAAGAATGATAACTAAGTTAATTAAGCACAATGTCAAGTCTCTAATAAAGGTTCAAGCTACATCTAATCTCCAAATATATCAAAATAAATCATTCCAACATTATAAAATTCATCCTAAAACCTATGAATCACAAATACATTGTGGAAATAGAGAAATTGAAGTGCAAAAACTCCCATATTGAAGCTCAAAGTTCATGACATTGCCTCTTACTACAAGGGATTTGGAGAATTAGGCGCTGTAAATCATCAATACAGCCCCACAACCATCATTTGAATCAAGCGCCCAGCCATGGAAAATCAATGAATGGATGACAGATTTAATGATGAAGATGGAATAGTATGACAGATTTAATCAGGCGCCCAAGCAGTGGCTTTGTTTAATCTCTTGCTGAAGCTCAAGAGGATGGAGATGGAGGGTGAAGGAAGAAGGTCACCTATGACAATGGAGGAAGGGATGTCACCAGTGACGGTGGTGGTTAGAGATGAATAAAGGTGATTGAAGGTGAAGATGGAAGAACAATGGAGGTTGGTCCGTTAGTTCTATGTTGCGTTGCTGGTTCTATTTTTGTATATCCCATGTCTACTTCTAAAATTGATTAATGAATTGACCTAAGGTTACTGTCAAAACGCTGAGGTTTTGTAGTGACCAAAATGGCATTTTACAAATTCATGGGACTAAATTGTCATTTCTGAAATTCGAGCCTCCAAACTGCCATTTTCAGTTTTAATCCAATTTTTCAAATACCTATAATTAAAAAAATAAAATCAATATCAAATATTCTTAGAAAAATCAATGATTAAGAGTAATTAATATATTTACTCTTAATCTCAGTTAAGCACAAATAAGGCATTTTAAGCTAACTTATTATGACAAAAACCCCAATTAAAGTATACAAATATATAATTAAAATAGGGATTTGTCAATTCCCCCACACTTAGCCTTTTGCACTCTTGGGCAAAATAAACCTAGTGTTTCCAAAAATATGCCCAATGTTGTAATCATCAAGTAATTCAAGAATGCAATTACATAAAGATTGAATAACAACAATCCCAAATCAATTAAATCTCATGGAATTTTTAATGCAAAGAAATCAACTTGAACACATAACAAAACCAAGAAAGATAGACATGGTAGAGCTCCGAAGGGAATAAGTGTTTCTCTCATCTCTCAAATCATAGGGAATTTCACTCAGTTCACCTATTCTAGCATCTACCATAGGTTTATAAAGGTTCTACCATCTCTACCACTAGTTTTGCCATGAATCCATAATCAAGGGGACTTCTTAGAGTTGTAATGCTGAAAAAGGCTAAATGGAAGGAAAATGTAACAAAACACTATGCTTGCAACAAATAAATTGATAGATCACTTAGCATTACTCAACTAAACTTAATTCACATATTCTACTATAGTGCCTTATTTGTGTATTTCTTTCTTTGAATTTTCTTTTTCTTCTCTTTTTTTTAACTATTCATACTTTTGTTTTCTTTTTCTCTTTTTCTTCTTTTCTATTTCCTTTTTTTACTTTTCTTTCTTTTGACTATTCACATGGCACTTTTCTTTTCACATATACAATAGTATTTTTTTAAAATCATACTGCTAGGAAGAAATTAATAAAGGATGCAAACATAGCATTTATATAGTGAAATAGAAATGAAAGTAAAGGGCTCAAGGGGGTAAACAAAGGTAAATGATTAATGGTTTGTGTTTAGGTAAATGGGTTTAGAAATGAATGCCCCTATCATACTATAAATCCAAGGCATTAATGTAGCTTTGAAAAAGAACCTAGACAAGTTCTAGGGATTAACTAGAGAATAGGTGAATACACACATGATGAGAAAATATAATTAAGGCTCAAGAATCTTCCAACAAGGCTTTTCTCTACTATATCAACTTACTAAAATTAAGCTAGGTATCCAAATTAATAAAACTGTACTAAGGACACTCCAATCACCCAATTGATCAAGCAAAGAGATTACTCAAGCTTAATGCAATCATACTTGGAAATGCTTGACTATCACAATCATCATGCATTTAAATTTTCATAAAAATATGCCAAGCAGTTGCATTAGGAAAGTGAAAATAGGGGTCCATTAAGCACTTCACAAAACCAATTCACAAGTTCAAAACAAAAAATTCAATTTTTATAAAGTTTCATGAACCAAAACATTGTGGCTACACATTCTAAGAAGTAGAGCAATCCCTCCCCCACACTTAATCTTTACATTGTCCTCAATGTAAATAACAAATAGAAACTAACTTGACTTATTTCTTCAGTGAAGTGGTAAGTTGCTTATGAAGTCCAATTCAAGATTAAAGCACAACACTTACACAATCACCATGAGGAGAAAAAGAAACAAGTGAAGTGATTTTAACAATGAAGTTCAAAATATAGTAAAGATTAAGTACAAAGTGAGAATGACATATGAACATGGAGCATTTATTAACTTCCTAGAAAAAGAAAAAAAATAAAGAAATCTACCTTTTCCTAATGGTCTTATCTCCCCCACACTTATTCTTTTAACATAACAATTAAGCTCAAGAAACATCTAAAAAGAAATGAGCAGAGAGCAAGTGAGGAAAGAGACAACCTTACGCTTAATTCTTCGTAGACTCTTATAAGAGAAGTTCTCATCCCGGATGTGGAACATGAATTTCTTCTTTATAACCACTTCTCCTAGAATATACCCTCTTGGTAGTGCAAGTTCCTGTAAAAGAAACACTAGACCAACAGCAGTATCTAGTGTAACACCCTATATTTATACTCGTTCTAATGAGTTTTATGCAGTGAATTTCAACCACTAAGTGATATTCTTTTACAATTCTTTTTAAAATCCCATCCTTAAAATAGGATTCAAACCTATAGTTGAGTAGGATTTTCTGAGAATTTTAAAACTTTTGTGGAAGCGTATTATAGCGGTTTGCAACTTCGTTATTACTCATCAGTTCTTATCTTTTCCTTTTTCTTCAATTAGGGCGATTCTCTACTCAAACTTAGTTCATTTATTTGCATACACAAACAGTGTAGCCATACAAGGCTACAAAAATGTCTAAGTTTAATACAAAAATAATAGACATATTCTCATCTTCGATCCACCACAACATTCCTTTGCATTCAGACTTCTTCTCTATTCTCAGCACACCTTCTGTGTTCACCTATCTATTTGGTTGGTTGAGAGGCATGAGATTTAAGAGAATCTCAGTAGTAAATAGTGTTAACCATTACATACAATAAATGCTTTGAGCATGACATGCTTGCTTACATAAACTGATGCCAATATAATGACATATATGTAATACTCTATTTCCAATAGCCTCAGATGAGTACAAAAGAATAGTGAAATCTATTGTGGAATAAGGATTTAAACCTGGACTACCCAACTTTCGAAATCTTTCATAAAATTTCACTCTCAACTCAGGATTTGAACCTAGGGTTGAGAGGGTTTTTCAAAGGGTAGAAAACTTTTCAATTATTTCCACAAGTTTCACTATGTTATTAAGTCTTATCTTAGTGTCTCTTTGTTCCTTAAATCTGAGTATGCGAGAGCTTTACTTTAAATAAACTAAGAGTTATTTTATTAGAGTCGTTCTCTGCTAAAGTCATTCATTTATACATTCATATATGTATACATCAAATGTATAACCACAAAGCTAATACAACCTTTTATACCAAATACAAATAGTAGCGCCTCGCACTACGCTCTTCACCTCACCTCTACAATCCTTCTCCATGCATATCTCCTTGCACCCTTCAACTTGTCTAAATGGTTAGTTGGGAGGAGTGAGATTCGAGAGAATCTCAGTAGTAAACATTACCACTATGCATGCAAGATATATATGAATGCATGACATGCTTGCCTATACTATTTCATGCCAACATAATGACATGTTGCGAGCTCAATGTTATGACATACATATGGCCATTGCAAAAATATAATAGAGCTTCAACCAATCAAACATGTTCAACACAAACAAGCAAAGCAATCACATAAACAATACAAGACATACATATCAACTACATGCAGGTAAGGTAAGTTCACTACCATAGTCCTTCCTTTTGTTTTCTCATCTTCCAACCATTGGAGATTCTTGGAAGTTCTTCCATTCCTCTTCTTTATTGACTTCTCCATGGCCCTATATACCCAATCACATCATTAGAGCCATGATTGTGAGTCATTAAAAGTATATATTAAAGCCCGAGAAGCTAGGGAGGGCTAAATAGGTCAATTTCCCTCAAAAACATGAAATTCTGAAATTTGGGGGTTTTGTCCGTGGCCAAAAACCAGACAAAAACATTTTGGTCGTAGCCAAGAACCTTTGGCTGCGGCCAAGAATCTCGCTGCTCAGAATTTCACCGTCCTGATTCTTGGCCAAACTTGTAAACATCATAACTAAATGTAAAAAAATTCAAAATGAGGTGCTTCCAAGTTCTATGGAACCCTCTTTAAGTCTACTTTAAGGGGAAAATATACCCATAAGCTAAAAGCACTCTTATAAGAACATAATTCCATTTAATTGGACACTGCTCCAGAATTGCCCAGATTCACATGACCAGAGTTTGATAAATCATAACTCCTAGCATACTTGTCCAATTAACCGATATGACCTATCAAATTAAAGATCTATGTCTCTACTTTCAAAATGGAAAGTTTTAAGGTCATTTCATAACATTCAACTACTAAAAAATATGTCACAATGACACTGTCTCCAAAAGATAGATTTCACAATACTTACTCTTGAACTTCTAAAACTTCCAAATTCATATACAGGTATCCAAAAATCATGAACACCTGCATAACTACACAATTTTTCCTCCTAAAGCCAATGGAAGTATCAAAATCATCAAATTTGAAGTCCATCACCACTTCACACACAGAACCTCAATTTAGGGTTCTCAGAAAAATTATATTGTTTTATTGTTTTCGTTGGATTATTCACTTCCTTTCTACTTCTAATCAAATGATTAGCTATTTAGACATCCATTGGAAATTGTTTAGCCATTAAAAACACCATTTTAAACTAGCCATTAACAGTATCCAACTTCCAATATACTCATCCAAACAAAAAATTAATCAATTAATACGGAAGCTTACGCTTACCTTTACCCGTTTCCGTAGACGGTTCAGAATTTCAGCAACACTTCGGCCGGTGAGACACCACCAACCAACTCCAAATGAAAATCCAAAACCATAGAAATGAAGCTCATGATGAGTAGAATAAGGTTCCTAAAGGGAACTTTGCCAGAAGACGTCGATTTGGCAGTGTTTCAGCGGCTGGAATTTTCTCTCTCTTCTCCCTCCATTTTCGCCTAGTTTCATTCTCTCTCTTTTTTCTTATTTTTTGCTTGAAAATGGTTAGAGAAGATTATGATTTAATGGTTAAATGAGATGTTAATACAACTTGCCACGTGTCAGCTTCTTATTGGCCCAAAATTCCAATTTTCGCATATAATACTAGATTTGGCAGAATTTTCATTAAAATTTGAAAATTCATATCTAATTGTGAAGATATCCAATTGGGGTGGTTATAAAGGCTATGAGACCCTCATTGAGTCTAGCATTAATTAAAAATATAAACATTACCCAATTTGAAGCTTACACTTCCTAGAATTTTAATCTTTGGATGCTGCCCTAGAAAATAGTTAATTTTGCTGGGCTAACTTCAAAAATTCATTTATCTTTGTGTACAACTCCAAATGACTTATATGACCTATTAAATTAAATCATTATAAGTCTACTTTCATTATGGAAAGTTTCATAATTTTTCAACATCATTATTTATTTAAAATATCACACAATCACCACAACCACACCAAAAATTTCACCGGTCGCAACACTACTTTGTTTTTCACTTTATTATATTGTGTGTGACTTCACATTGCTTTTCTTTGTCACTCCCAAGCTATTTAATTCATCATAATATTCCCTTTAATATCCAAGGATATAAAAGAATTTCATGAAATAATACCATGTCCCACTAGGACATTTGATAAATCAGGGTCTAGCAGTCCCCTTAATATAGGCTTAATCTCAAGCTTCTTGTTCCAAAATTCAGGATATTACAATATATGCATGCTTAATGTTTAACATATTATACTAATGGCCATAGTATAAACAAAACAGAGCTTCACGCATTCACATATGCTTCATATAATTCATCAAAGCAATTAACACATCAATACACAAACACACATATCAAGTTATGCAAGTTATGAAAGCTTACTACCTCTTGAACTTTGTGTCCTCCTCTTGTATCTTGATCTGCCAACCATTGCCTCTTCTTTGTCACTTTATAGCCTTAGATAAGTAATGATATTATTAGTACCATAAAAAGTGAATGCCCAATGGAACATATTATATATTAAATTAAAGCATATCATGTCTACTACTATTCTAGAAATTTTCATGACCATTGGATAACATTTGGTCACTCAAAAAGACGTCACAATCCAACTGCTTCCCAAAAACCTAAATTTGGCAGTATTATGTTCAATTCCAAATTTAGAATTTTCAATCCAACCCTTCTAAAATCACTTCCATACCATAACCCCACACAATTTTGCCTAAGGAATCCATTGAAAATTTTGAATTTAGCAAAATCATTATCCTTCTACCTGTCCTGCATCTGACTGAAATTTAGGGTTTCAAAACAACAGTTCACCAATTTACAATTTTTTTATTATACTAGGTTCATATGCTTCCCAAGCCTCATATAACCATATGAATATGAGCAAAGCATGAAGAAACCCTAAAAACCATAAATGAACGAAAATAGGGCAGCATGGAAATGTCCCAAAAATTCAGCCAACCAACCCAATACATAGGTCAAAATGAAGCTTATACTCACATCTTTCACTTTCTAGGGCTTGTTCTTGATTTCTCTAACTTTGGCATTTTGTAGACAGCACAAAACACCTCTTTTTAAGAAACTAAAACCACATAAATGAAGCTCTTAGTGAGAGGAACAACATTCATGAAGATCTCAAGAACAATAGAGGTGATTTGGAAGGTGAAACTAAAGCAATAACACTTACCTTGCTTCTTTGTTCTTCTTTATCTTTCCTTTTTCATTTTCTCTTCTTTTCTCTATTTTCCCTAGCTTGGCTGAGTTTTTGCATATGGGAGGGAGTATATAATGGTTTATTATTCACTTCCATGCTTCTTAACTTTATTTGGTTGAAAATTGTCAAGGGAAAAAGAGAAAAATAACATGTGTGCCCTTATTAAAGCTTCTTGCAAAAGTTTAATTTGTTGTTAACTAACCATGTGTGGTTAATTCAATTTGATAATGCTTTCTATTTCATCCTCTCCTTTTCTTGACCAAAAATTTTAATTGAAAAGAAACGTATTATTGCTTTTTGATTAACTTTTCAACTTGGAAGAAGTTTGAGACTTATTGACTTGTCTCTTCCCTTCTCTTTTGTGATTGGCCACCTTTTCTTGTATAAAAGGTAAGGAAGGACATTAATTAAACTCTCCCTCTTTCCTCTTAGTTTCTTGACCGAATTGCATAATAAAAAGGGGAGGAAAATGTTCATAAAAAAGCTCTTATGTCATAGCCACTTTTGTTGACTTTTTCAACCTTATTTTAATTGGCTTAAATTGCTTCATCTTTTAGCATAATCGAGACTAAGTATTGATTTTGGTTGCCTCTCCCCTTTTGTCTGAAAGTTACCTTAATTATTGGATAAATATAAGAGCTTCTTACTTTATGGAAAAAGACCAATTTGCCCATACATTTTTTTCCAATTTCGCACATTAATTAAAAGCTTCCAGAATTTTCATCAATATTTGAAAATTCATATCATTATTTATAGATGTCCAATTATTATGGTTTCATAGGCTATGAGACCCTTATTAAGTCTCTTTTCAAGGAAAAATATAGCATTTAGCTAACCAGACGCTCAAAATTCCAGAATTATCATTTATTGGACGTTGCCACAGAAACTTGCTAGTTTTACTTGGCTAACTTCAAAAATACATAACTCTTTCTGTATAGCTCCAAATGACTTATATGACCTATCACATTAAATCTTGATAAATTTAATTTTATTCTAGAAAATTTCATAGGCATTGGATATTATATGCCTATTTAAAAAAGCATGCAAACTGACTGCCCTGCATAGAACACACACTGGCAGCATTATTCCAACTTTTGGAATTCAAATCCATCCTTTCTAGACACCATTTCCCTTTTCCTTTGGATCTGAGTCAGGTTCTATGTCATCCTGACCCATCCTAAAGGAATCAGGTATTTTCTTTTGACTAATTTACACCAAAATTCAAATTCTATTCTGAGTACAGTTTCTAGAAGTCGTTATGCTTCTTATACCTTCCTGGGACTCTTGCTAAACTAGGGTTTTGCAGTCCACTTGATTCAAGCTTATCCTCAAGCCTCTAATCCCAAAATTCAGGATATTGAAACTCTACCCCTATTCAATAAATTTCATCCTCAAAATTTTGAACATCTATACCTCAGGGAATCATTCTAGACACTCGGTCTATCTCTTACGTGTGCAAGCTCACATAGCATGCAACACAACTCATCATATCATCAACCAAAATCCCTAATAGTATTCAGAAATCATTATACGATATTCTCATTCATTATGTACACAGTATGTAGCATTTAACTACAGGACCCACTAGCCAATTCTCACGGCGCTAGGTTTCTCAGGCCTCATTGCCTCTTCAAGACTCTCCCAGATCACCCTATTGCATACCAGGCTTTCTAGCCTTTTCGAGACTCTCCCAAATCATACTATATGCTTACCAATCATTATGGCTCATTCTACTCATACAGTACTGGATATTCTGGCCTTACTGCCTAGGAGATCACCCCATGCTATAGGCATCTTAGGGCTTACTGTCTTAGCTATAACCTGGTACAGTCTGAATATTCTGCCAGCTTCAAAATATACTCTGGACATACTGGTCTAATGTCATTGCATTAGGAAACAATCATAGCGCTAAGCACACAGGTCTTACTGCCCAGGGATACTGCCCTATGTAAACTTACATATCTGGTCTTACTGCCTCGAGCCTCTGCTAGACATAATTCTCAAACACATCACATCCTGCCGGCCTAAGGACTTACTAGCCCCTTAGGTCTTACGGCCTCAGGACATTCAGCCCATCCTCTTTGCTGAATACTTATCGACAGTAACTACCTTAGGACACACAGTCCACTAGGTATTTTGTATACATTCCAGGCTCTAACTCTTGCTACTCAAGCTATTGGTACACTTTTGTAATATTCATGAAACATGCTAAATAAACCATCATCACAACTATCATCACAAGAGCATTCGGCATTTTAACATATATCATAACGGCATCTAGTGGACCCTTGGTCTTAAAAGTCACATGGTCCTGAGTGTTACACGTGTAATAGGCCCCAGGCATCCACTCGTGTATCATATAAATTTCAATAGCCTGAGTGCCCACCCATATAATAGGCCTTGAGTGACCACCCTACATATTCTAAATGCTCATTAAGTCTTACTGCCATAGGAATTACCCCTATATATTCTTCTCAATGCACGAGTTCTGTCATCCATGTTTGGCAAGGTGAGTAAAGTATCAAGTCCACTAGGTTGAGGTGTTAGGGATTATGGTGGAGGTTCATAGAATAATAGAGAAGGTGGGTCATAGGGAGTTCTACATAGCATGGAAGTAGAGGGAGATAAGGGAAGATGAAATAGAAATGATGGTTCTTAGTAGAGTGGAGTGGGTGATTCTTGATAGAATGTGTAGGATAAAGAAGTATGGTTGAAGTGGAATTGAGGTGGTTGGAAGGTGGATTCATGGTCAAAATAGGGGGTTGGTAGACAAGATGGTTCACAATGTTGATGGAGATACTGAGGTGGTTGAGATTCAGAGGCTTCTCCTTGATAATTTATATGTGCTCGAAGGGAATCCAATTCTTATTTAAGCAAATCAAGCTTTTAAGAATATGTGAGATTAGAAAGTGCTTCATGTCTCTAAGTGCCATAAGATTTATCAAGGAATTGAGAGATTCGGGTTCCATCATTCCCTAAAAAGAAATGCATAAGAGGATTAATGTAGAACCTAAACTCATTATCTTTATTAAACCAAGCCATTCAAATTGAAATCAATTAAATCCCAATGAATTATAAGTTCTAAAAAACCCTAGAGATGCAAATAAATTCTAAAAATTGGAAGAAATCAAAGAAGAAAACTCAAAAAAAAAAACTGATGAAAAATTTGGAAAAATTCCAGAAAATAAAGAAAAATTTGAAAAGTGGCCAAAATAATGAAATTTGGCTAAAATTCACCATACCCACTAGCAAAGCTATTGATCATTCTTAGAATGGTCTAAAACCTTAGGAAACCAAAGCTTGCAATTTTCTGTGCAAAATTGTTGAAAAATTCCAGCAAGCTTAAATATAGGCATAACCGAATTTTAACTGAACTGTAACCAATTTCTAAGTGTATAACAATGAGTTCTAGTCATAAATCAAGTGTATGCAAGAAAAAAAAAATGCAAGAATGCAAATGTAAAAACAAAGATAAGTCAAGATATTTGTTTGTATTTCTTCAAAATTTTCTATGAAAAAAGGAAAAATGTCATAAAATATGCTATGAACAAGTAAATGCAATCTATACTAAATGCAATGCAAAATTACCTAAAAGCAAAGCTATTCTAAATGCAAGACTAAGTTTTAAGGTACCAATGAATCAAAGATTGACACTTTGTTACTAGAGAACCAATTACTTGGCTCCCTGGTAATGACACCACTTGAAGGAGGCGTGTGCTTTGTGCCTTGGTAACCTCTTCAAAATTTAAACCAAGAATTGCAATATAGAGTGTAATCCCAGATCGTCTTTCGAAGATCCTTTTATAGTTATCTAGAAACTAAGTGTAAAGACTAGCATAAAACAAGTTTAAAATTTTTTTTTAGCTTTTAATCTAACAACTAAATTGCAATAAAACTAAAATGCTTTAAAAACTAATATTTTTGGATTTTTGGAATAAAATGGAATGATGATGGAATTAATGAAATAAGAGAAGAAAAGAGTTCAACAATGAAATGAGCAATCCCTCATAGCAATAGCGCAAGTAATCCTCACTTAAAATAATTACGAATTTAATTACACTAGTTCAAAAATTACTCTAAGGGCCATCCCTTAGACATTGCCTAACTTAGATTGATTAATACCAAGCCACCTTGCATATTAATCTCTCTAAATTAGGCTGCTGAAGCACTCTAGCAATTCAATGAACTTAAAAATCATATTTAGCTTTTAATCCAATAACCAAGCCACCTCATATTACAACTTTATTTTCTCATTAATCTTAATTTAACAATGGCCACTTATATGAAAAATTAAGATTAATGATGATAAAACCCAATGCTAAATATAATTAATAAATTCATATTCAAATGGTCATAAAAGCATCAATTCAATGACTAACCAGTACAAAGAATGATAATTAAGCTAATTAAGCAAATGACAAGTCTCTAACAAAGGTTCAAGCTACATCCAATCTCAAAATATATCAAAATAAATCAGTTCAACATCATAAAATTCATCTTAAGACGTAGGAATCACAAATACAATGTGGAAATAGAGAAATGGTAGAGCAAAACTCCCCTATTTAAGCTCGAAGTCCATGCCATTGCCTTTTGCTATAAGGGATTTGGTGAATTAGACACTGTAAAACATCAATACAGCCCCACAACAACCATTTGAATCAAGTTCCTAGCTATAGAAAATCAATTAATCCATGACATATTTAATGATGAAGATGGAATAGTATGACAGATTTAATCAAGCGCCCATCTATTGGCTCTGTTTGATCTCTTCCTGAAGCTCAAGAGGATAGAGATGGAGGGCAAAGGAAGGAGGCCACTAGTGATAATGGAAGAGGGGACGTCGCCGATGACGATGGTGGTTAGAGATGAATGAAGGTGAAGATGGAAGAATAATGAAGGTTGCTCTATAGGTTCTATGTTGCATCGCTGGTTTTGTTTCTGTATATCCCGTCTTTACTTCTGAAACTAATTAATGAATTGACCTAAGGTTGCTGTCAAAACGCTGACTTTTGATAGTTTTACCCCGTTTAGTCCTAATTTAATATATTTACTTTTAATCTCAATTAAGCATAAAGAATGAATTTTAAGCTAAATTATTATAACAAAAACCCCAATTAAAGTATAAAAATATATAATTAAAATAGAGATTTGTCATAAATCCACCTTTAAAGAGGAGGAAATATGTTGACCAATTGGTCATATAAGCATGAGCTCAAGTTGAACCAAAGTCTTCTTCAAAAGTGAGTTGAAACTTTGACCAAGTTGTCTCTTCCTTCTTTGCCCCCTCTTGGACTTTTTTTATAACTTAAGGGGAGGGATCTAATGTCCCAAAATTTTTTGTCACTTCGTATCATGTAGATTTTATGTTATGTAATGATAAAGATCATGCAAAGTGGCAAAACAAAGCCAATAAAGGTCACACATAGCAAAGAAGTTGTTACACACAATAGTTTGTGTATTCCCTGTCAAGGCTGTTGGATTGTGTGGAATTATTAAATTAATAAATGACCTCCAAAAATTATAAAACTTTCCAAAATTAAAGTAGACATTCTAATATTTAATTTATAGGTCATATGGAATTTTGGAGTTTTATACAAGGAGAAATGAATTGTTAAATTTTGCCCAGCGAATTTGATGTTTTTCTGGAGCAGATCTCAAAAATAAAAATTTAGGGAATGATGAGCTTCCAATTGGCTAAATGTTATATTTTTCCCTTAAACTAGACTTAATAAGGGTCATATACTCTTTGAAACTACCACAATTGGATATCTATATAATTAGATATGAGTTTTCAAAGTTTGGTGACAGTTCTGCCAATTTTTTTTAAGTATTGCGAAAATGAGAGAAATTGCAAGGGCAAAATGGTCATTTTGACCAAATAAATATAATCTGGAAATTTTTGTGAATAAATACTGAGGGGATGGACAGATGGAGCTCATAAAAATGTTACATAATTAAATACATATTTATATTATGACATGTGGAATAAATAGAAAAAGAACCAATAAGCATAAAACACATGTGTGGCACTAGAGACTTCTAAAATACTCCTCCCTTGTCTACTTAAAGGCCATTTCGTCCAAATGGAGAAGAGAAAGGAAAAAGAAGGGAGCTGAAAGGAGGGAGAAGAAAGGAGGAAGAGCGAGGGTTCAAGAGCTAGTGCAAGGTAAGTATGTCGAAATTTCTGCTCAATCTTGCTCTCTAACTTGTTAAACTTCTACCTTAACCTCCATATCCTCTTAGGTTGGTTGTTTAGCAAAATATATATAGAGGAAAGGGAAGGAAATATTCATCCAAGAAGAAAGGAAGAAGAAGAAGCAAGGTAAGTTACTCAAACTCTAAGATTCTTACCGAAAACTAAGTTGTGATGAATTTCTGGCTAGTTATTGGACTGTTTTATGGTGATTTTGTAAATTTGGGATGTCCAATTTCTATGGGGAGATGCTGCCCAAATTTCCATTAACTATGTTAAATTGATGATTTGAAGGTTAGACAAGTGGAAACAAGTGTCAACAAAGTGTTTTAAGGATTGAAATCATGAAAATCAATTATTTCCCAAAATCTTTCAAGTTTCAGCCAAAAGAAGAACTAAAGGATAGGGCTGGAATTTCATGTTTTTAATGATTCCATGATGTTTAGAATGAAAAATTGTGTTGGGTTCATGTTGAGTGCGAAGTGTGAAAAGCCCCGGATTGTGAAATGACAATTTTACCTCTAAAACCCTAAGTTAGGGCTGTCAAGGGCAAAACTGTAATTTGAGTTGGAATTGATCTGATCTGAGGTCAAATATGGGATCTACATGTGAAAATATTTGGAATGGTCCTATGTTGTAATTTTGGTAAATATGCAATGTTGGGCTAAAATAACCAATTTACAAATTTTAGAATGGAGTATGAATGAGTAATAACTCATTTACAATTACTTTGAAAATTTTAGGATTTGATAATTGCCCGAGTCGGACAGAAAGCTAAAGGTTAAAGGATCGGTAGGAACTAGGCTTTGGAAAGCAGTCCAGGTAGTAACTTTATCTTTCATATACTATGTGAATTTTAATATGTGATTATTGCCATGATCTGTTCAATGTATTTCCTGTGATGTTGATACTCTCTGGGTATGGATGATGAGTTAGACCACCCAATGGAACCTTTGGGATACCATGTATCCAGGTGGACCTAATGAGTGACTTGATATGTATGGACAGGTATTGACCTACTCCAAGTTGTGATAGTACAAATAAGTATTGACCTGCTCTAAGTTTTTGTGATCACATTATGATATGATATTGTGCAGATCAAGAACAAATGATCATTTTGATCCAGACAAAATCATCATTTGGTTTATGAACACTGTTAGATAGGCGTTGGCATTTTGATTGCTGCATCATGATAAATGCTGCATTACATGTTTACTTTTCACATTTTATATGATTGATATACTGTTACTACTGAGATTCTTTTGAATCTCACCCTTTTCCATAAATTCATAAATTTACTCAGTTGGAAGAAATGGCTTGGAAGGCATAATTGAGAATATCGGAAACAAAAGGTCCAAAGCAGAGCAAGGATTTTTTTTGTTATCTCTTTTTATTTTATTTTATCTGGGATTTGTATTGGAATTTGTACAAGCCCTGTGGGAAATTTCTATAATGTAATCAAGAATGCTATATCAGTATATTTGTACGATTTATGTATGCTTTTTGAACTATGCGATAATACTCTGATAAATGTCAAAATATTAAGGGGTTTGACATTTTTAGTGTCAGAGCATACAGTTCTGGCAATGACAGAATAGTATACTGATATGATATTGATTACTTATAATGAGAAAGACGAGTGGAATAAGGTGACAAAGGAACAAATCACCATTATTGGTGAAAATTTCCCTGAAAATTTAAGGATGTGTGAAGGCAGTTAGGATGAAAATATTAAGTGGCGAGTGATTTTAGGAAGCTATGGGCTCCAAGGAGATAGTCATCGAAAAGGTCAAAATACAGGCTCCAGCCCAGACCAGAATCGACCGTCAAAGTCGTTTGTTGATGATGTGAAGCAACAGCTATCCATGAGAAGGGAGTCTAATCCATATAAGGTTACCGGCTTTAGAGTAGAACCTATATACATGGAATATGACCTCTAGACAAGCCAAGAGTTGAGAAAATGCATTGGGATTACGTTTATGTGGGCTCTTCATGTTCAGGATACTTCAACCCCCTAATATGCACAATTTGGGCATGATATCAGCATATCACGTTAAGAGCATGGATTATACAGCATCGACCTTTTAGGTGAAGATTGGGTCTATACGATATGGAGGAGGCGTACCCATAAGTAGTAAGACCCATATGATAGCTATATGAAGTGGATGGAGCATATGATCAAGTACGTAATGGGTTGTATGTATCAGTAATGATAAATGTTTTATATATAATATTTGGATGCTCGGAGATGGTTGACAGACTAAATAGATCAAGGGCATTCCAGGGGTACCGAGGTTCGGAAGCAGTTGAAGCCAATACAAGTATTTTTGCATTAATACATGAAAGTTAAGCGTGCTCATCCTAGAGTAATGAAAAGATGGGTGACACCCTGAGAAGTTGTTGGAAATATTAAGTCATAAGATGCAAAGGAGTAGAAACATGTTGTATAGTCACTTATTTGGAAATATTACTTAGTTGGAAGAAATGGCTTGGAAGGCATAATTAAGAATATCGGAAACAAAAGGTCCAAAGCAGAGCAAGGAATTTTTTTGTTATCTCTTTTTATTTTATTTTATCTGGGATTTGTATTGGAATTTGTTGATGCGATCCAGGATCAACAAGTTGTCTCTTCATATTCAAGTGTTGACTCTTCAACTTCAAACTATCATTTTCAAATTCCAGCCGGTCCAGTCACAAGAGCACAAGCTAAAAGATTTAAGGAAGCATTGATTGGGCTTATTCAAGAGGCTAATGCAAATCAGATGGCAATTGGATCAACAATTGTAGATAAAGACATTGAAAACGTCATTAATTTCATATGGGCTGCAGATGCAGATACTAATCAAGTTTTGGGCTTGACGACTTCAAAACAAAGAGCTTGGACCTAGTGCTATACATGGAGGACTCATTTGGGCCTAAATAAACACATTTTGGGCCTTGAATGCTGCTTATATTTTGTGACTTTTATTTATGCGAAATATTATTAGATATTGGGCCTATTTGACTTTTGAGTTTCCTAATTAATTAATTATATTAGGCTAGTTTCTATTTTCCAGGATGCATTTAATGCAATTATGGTTTCTGAATATTTCTCTTTAAATACCTTGTAACCCTTCATTTGGAGTCAGATTAAAAGACTTTGAAACTTGATTATTGAATGAAAGGTTGCACTTTTCTGCACCTTGTTTCTTGGGAGTGAATTCTCTCTAGGGTTCTTCTTAGAACTAACAGACTTATCAAGGCTTGATCAACCTTGTGGCGTCTTCCAACACTTCGGGTCCTTGTTCTTTCGTGCTCAAGGGTTCAAGTGGATCGTCGATCTGCGTTTAGCGTTCTTGGGGTGCGTATATTCATATTGGTTGTGGGTTCGTGGGGTCTTCCCTTGTGGGTTCGCACCATCTTGGTATCAGAGCTTCGGATCTAAACTCAGGTCACATCTTTCTATTCGTTGTTTCAATTTTTCGTTTAGGGTTTCATGCTTTGTTCTTGAGTCTTTTCGTCTAGGTCATCTGCGTTTGTGTCTGAATATTTTTCTTCTTTTCGTTAACCGTATCTTTGTCGTTTCTAATGTTTAGTGAGTCTTTTTCATATTTCAAAATCTCTTCTTTCATATCGTTTTGGAATTAGTTCAATTCGATTTTTCATCAGTGAGTTCTAGCCATTTTAAATCAGTCGTGTTTCTGCAAATTTTCTATGTCAATTCGTCATTTTTTTTCCAGAACGTCATCAAATCTTCTTTCCTTGTTTGACCCGTTTTACTTTGCTGTTTTGGTCATTTAATAGGTCATTCTCATTGTTCAGAATCTCATCTTTCCAGTCGTTTCAGTTTCATCTCAATCCAAAATTTCTACAATACGTTATAGTCTTTTGAAAATGACGCCTTTCTGGAATTTCTGGGTTCCGATTGCTTGAGAGTGCTTGTGATAGATTGTCATTTGAATTCCTGATTCTCCCTCAATTCCCTTTCAATCTCCTTTCATAGATTGTCATTTGATATTCCATATTTCTAAGTGTTGGTTTGATTTCTGCAAATTGTGATTGCATTGATTAAATTGCTTAGTTCTTTTACAGAGCCTTAAGAGGAATCTAAGAGTGGAAAAAAGGCAAGAGTGACATACATCAATTTAAAAGCAAAATTTGAGAGAAACACGAGTGACACTAAACTTGTTTGAGTGAAACACGTGAGAAGAGTGGTGAGGTCCCTTTTTTTTTCTAAATCTAACTTTTCAGGTACTACCAATATGCATGATGAAAAAGAAATTCATAGACATCTTCAATCCTTGATAAAAGGAATGCAAAAGCTTAATGCTGAAAACGACCAATGGATGTCTAGTCACAACTCCAGATCAAAAAGAGAATTCCAAAGAAAGCTGCAAGAGTTTAAACAAGGCTCCATGAGTGTTAATGAATATTTTCAAGAGATGGAATTAGCCTTGATTAGAGCTGGAGTAAAAGAAACTTCGAGAGCCACTAAGGATCGTTTTGTAAATGGGCTTAATCTTGATTTAGCTTGTTTTGCAACGACCCTGACCTTCTTAGATATTGATATTTTAGTTCAGTTTGTTGCTGAGTATGAGCAAAAGATCAAGCAACAAAGGAGTTCAGAGAGTAGCTCCAATTCAAAGGAGATTGAAAGCTTGATAGTTACAGTCTCTAATGACGAGTTAGAGCCAACCAAGGAGGAAGAACAGCCTAATGTTGAACATCAAGCTGAGAAGTGTGAAGAAGATGTTCTTGTTCCAAGTATCAATCTTGTGATTGAAGAAGTTCCTCTTAATCATGAAAAAGAAAGTAAAAATACAAGTGAGAGTGATTTTTGTCAAACTGCTGTTGAGATAAAAATTCAGCTTGAGAGAGAAAAAGACATTGAGAGCATTAAGTACTGTCAAAGTAGGGAGAGTAAAAGTGAGTTTGAAAGAGAAAAAGATATTGAGAGTATGAAGTGTTTTCAGAATAAAGAGTGTGAAGAATTGAGTGAAAAGAAAGAAGAAAAGAGTTGTGAGAAAAGTGAGATTAAGAGTGGCTGCAAGGATATTTCTTTAGATACTAATGATCTTAATCATTATTTGCCTTATGATTTTGCTGTGTTGCAGGTGTTCTTGGATTTGATTCCTAAGAAGAAGCCACCCGATGGATTCTTATCTTTAATAAGCATTGAATATTCATCTCCTTCGAGTGGCATTGAAGAACATTCTGATCCTCTAAAGTGTTCTTATATGCATATTGCAAATTGTTTTGATGATACTCTTATTTGCACCAATAATCTTGATGAGCATGTGAATTCTCTGCAATATGTGCTTGAAGATTGGGGAAAGGAACAATTGTTTTCAAATCTGAAAAACTCTGATTGTTGCATCGAAAATATTGATTTTCTTTGTTATGTTCATCTACTTGGCCAAGGTAAGCTTAACAAGAGACATGCAAGCTGGCTGAAATTTATTAAGACATTCCCATATGTTGTCAAATACAAGAAAGGTGAAGATTCGAGGGCGAATCCTTTTGAGGAGAGAGGGAATGATGCGATCCAGAATCAACAAGTTGTCTCTTCATATTCAAGTGTTGACTCTTCAACTTCAAACTATCATTTTCAAATTCCAGCCGGTCCAGTCACAAGAGCACAAGCTAAAAGATTTAAGGAAGCATTGATTGGGCTTATTCAAGAGGCTAATGCAAATCAGATGGCAATTGGATCAACAATTGTAGATAAAGACATTGAAAACGTCATTAATTTCATATGGGCTGCAGATGCAGATACTAATCAAGTTTTGGGCTTGACGACTTCAAAACAAAGAGCTTGGACCTAGTGCTATACATGGAGGACTCATTTGGGCCTAAATAAACACATTTTGGGCCTTGAATGCTGCTTATATTTTGTGACTTTTATTTATGCGAAATATTATTAGATATTGGGCCTATTTGACTTTTGAGTTTCCTAATTAATTAATTATATTAGGCTAGTTTCTATTTTCCAGGATGCATTTAATGCAATTATGGTTTCTGAATATTTCTCTTTAAATACCTTGTAACCCTTCATTTGGAGTCAGATTAAAAGACTTTGAAACTTGATTATTGAATGAAAGGTTGCACTTTTCTGCACCTTGTTTCTTGGGAGTGAATTCTCTCTAGGGTTCTTCTTAGAACTAACAGACTTATCAAGGCTTGATCAACCTTGTGGCGTCTTCCAACACTTCGGGTCCTTGTTCTTTCGTGCTCAAGGGTTCAAGTGGATCGTCGATCTGCGTTTAGCGTTCTTGGGGTGCGTATATTCATATTGGTTGTGGGTTCGTGGGGTCTTCCCTTGTGGGTTCGCACCATCTTGGTATCAGAGCTTCGGATCTAAACTCAGGTCACATCTTTCTATTCGTTGTTTCAATTTTTCGTTTAGGGTTTCATGCTTTGTTCTTGAGTCTTTTCGTCTAGGTCATCTGCGTTTGTGTCTGAACATTTTTCTTCTTTTCGTTAACCGTATCTTTGTCGTTTCCAATGTTTAGTGAGTCTTTTTCATATTTCAAAATCTCTTCTTTCATATCGTTTTGGAATTAGTTCAATTCGATTTTTCATCAGTGAGTTCTAGCCATTTTAAATCAGTCGTGTTTCTGCAAATTTTCTGTGTCAATTCGTCATTTTTTTTCCAGAACGTCATCAAATCTTCTTTCCTTGTTTGACCCGTTTTACTTTGCTGTTTTGGTCATTTAATAGGTCATTCTCATTGTTCAGAATCTCATCTTTCCAGTCGTTTCAGTTTCATCTCAATCCAAAATTTCTACAATACGTTATAGTCTTTTGAAAATGACGCCTTTCTGGAATTTCTGGGTTCCGATTGCTTGAGAGTGCTTGTGATAGATTGTCATTTGAATTCCTGATTCTCCCTCAATTCCCTTTCAATCTCCTTTCATAGATTGTCATTTGATATTCCATATTTCTAAGTGTTGGTTTGATTTCTGCAAATTGTGATTGCATTGATTAAATTGCTTAGTTCTTTTACAGAGCCTTAAGAGGAATCTAAGAGTGGAAAAAAGGCAAGAGTGACATACATCAATTTAAAAGCAAAATTTGAGAGAAACACGAGTGACACTAAACTTGTTTGAGTGAAACACGTGAGAAGAGTGGTGAGGTCCCTTTTTTTTTCTAAATCTAACTTTTCAGGTACTACCAATATGCATGATGAAAAAGAAATTCATAGACATCTTCAATCCTTGATAAAAGGAATGCAAAAGCTTAATGCTGAAAACGACCAATGGATGTCTAGTCACAACTCCAGATCAAAAAGAGAATTCCAAAGAAAGCTGCAAGAGTTTAAACAAGGCTCCATGAGTGTTAATGAATATTTTCAAGAGATGGAATTAGCCTTGATTAGAGCTGGAGTAAAAGAAACTTCGAGAGCCACTAAGGATCGTTTTGTAAATGGGCTTAATCTTGATTTAGCTTGTTTTGCAACGACCCTGACCTTCTTAGATATTGATATTTTAGTTCAGTTTGTTGCTGAGTATGAGCAAAAGATCAAGCAACAAAGGAGTTCAGAGAGTAGCTCCAATTCAAAGGAGATTGAAAGCTTGATAGTTACAGTCTCTAATGACGAGTTAGAGCCAACCAAGGAGGAAGAACAGCCTAATGTTGAACATCAAGCTGAGAAGTGTGAAGAAGATGTTCTTGTTCCAAGTATCAATCTTGTGATTGAAGAAGTTCCTCTTAATCATGAAAAAGAAAGTAAAAATACAAGTGAGAGTGATTTTTGTCAAACTGCTGTTGAGATAAAAATTCAGCTTGAGAGAGAAAAAGACATTGAGAGCATTAAGTACTGTCAAAGTAGGGAGAGTAAAAGTGAGTTTGAAAGAGAAAAAGATATTGAGAGTATGAAGTGTTTTCAGAATAAAGAGTGTGAAGAATTGAGTGAAAAGAAAGAAGAAAAGAGTTGTGAGAAAAGTGAGATTAAGAGTGGCTGCAAGGATATTTCTTTAGATACTAATGATCTTAATCATTATTTGCCTTATGATTTTGCTGTGTTGCAGGTGTTCTTGGATTTGATTCCTAAGAAGAAGCCACCCGATGGATTCTTATCTTTAATAAGCATTGAATATTCATCTCCTTCGAGTGGCATTGAAGAACATTCTGATCCTCTAAAGTGTTCTTATATGCATATTGCAAATTGTTTTGATGATACTCTTATTTGCACCAATAATCTTGATGAGCATGTGAATTCTCTGCAATATGTGCTTGAAGATTGGGGAAAGGAACAATTGTTTTCAAATCTGAAAAACTCTGATTGTTGCATCGAAAATATTGATTTTCTTTGTTATGTTCATCTACTTGGCCAAGGTAAGCTTAACAAGAGACATGCAAGCTGGCTGAAATTTATTAAGACATTCCCATATGTTGTCAAATACAAGAAAGGTGAAGATTCGAGGGCGAATCCTTTTGAGGAGAGAGGGAATGATGCGATCCAGAATCAACAAGTTGTCTCTTCATATTCAAGTGTTGACTCTTCAACTTCAAACTATCATTTTCAAATTCCAGCCGGTCCAGTCACAAGAGCACAAGCTAAAAGATTTAAGGAAGCATTGATTGGGCTTATTCAAGAGGCTAATGCAAATCAGATGGCAATTGGATCAACAATTGTAGATAAAGACATTGAAAACGTCATTAATTTCATATGGGCTGCAGATGCAGATACTAATCAAGTTTTGGGCTTGACGACTTCAAAACAAAGAGCTTGGACCTAGTGCTATACATGGAGGACTCATTTGGGCCTAAATAAACACATTTTGGGCCTTGAATGCTGCTTATATTTTGTGACTTTTATTTATGCGAAATATTATTAGATATTGGGCCTATTTGACTTTTGAGTTTCCTAATTAATTAATTATATTAGGCTAGTTTCTATTTTCCAGGATGCATTTAATGCAATTATGGTTTCTGAATATTTCTCTTTAAATACCTTGTAACCCTTCATTTGGAGTCAGATTAAAAGACTTTGAAACTTGATTATTGAATGAAAGGTTGCACTTTTCTGCACCTTGTTTCTTGGGAGTGAATTCTCTCTAGGGTTCTTCTTAGAACTAACAGACTTATCAAGGCTTGATCAACCTTGTGGCGTCTTCCAACACTTCGGGTCCTTGTTCTTTCGTGCTCAAGGGTTCAAGTGGATCGTCGATCTGCGTTTAGCGTTCTTGGGGTGCGTATATTCATATTGGTTGTGGGTTCGTGGGGTCTTCCCTTGTGGGTTCGCACCATCTTGGTATCAGAGCTTCGGATCTAAACTCAGGTCACATCTTTCTATTCGTTGTTTCAATTTTTCGTTTAGGGTTTCATGCTTTGTTCTTGAGTCTTTTCGTCTAGGTCATCTGCGTTTGTGTCTGAACATTTTTCTTCTTTTCGTTAACCGTATCTTTGTCGTTTCCAATGTTTAGTGAGTCTTTTTCATATTTCAAAATCTCTTCTTTCATATCGTTTTGGAATTAGTTCAATTCGATTTTTCATCAGTGAGTTCTAGCCATTTTAAATCAGTCGTGTTTCTGCAAATTTTCTGTGTCAATTCGTCATTTTTTTTCCAGAACGTCATCAAATCTTCTTTCCTTGTTTGACCCGTTTTACTTTGCTGTTTTGGTCATTTAATAGGTCATTCTCATTGTTCAGAATCTCATCTTTCCAGTCGTTTCAGTTTCATCTCAATCCAAAATTTCTACAATACGTTATAGTCTTTTGAAAATGACGCCTTTCTGGAATTTCTGGGTTCCGATTGCTTGAGAGTGCTTGTGATAGATTGTCATTTGAATTCCTGATTCTCCCTCAATTCCCTTTCAATCTCCTTTCATAGATTGTCATTTGATATTCCATATTTCTAAGTGTTGGTTTGATTTCTGCAAATTGTGATTGCATTGATTAAATTGCTTAGTTCTTTTACAGAGCCTTAAGAGGAATCTAAGAGTGGAAAAAAGGCAAGAGTGACATACATCAATTTAAAAGCAAAATTTGAGAGAAACACGAGTGACACTAAACTTGTTTGAGTGAAACACGTGAGAAGAGTGGTGAGGTCCCTTTTTTTTTCTAAATCTAACTTTTCAGGTACTACCAATATGCATGATGAAAAAGAAATTCATAGACATCTTCAATCCTTGATAAAAGGAATGCAAAAGCTTAATGCTGAAAACGACCAATGGATGTCTAGTCACAACTCCAGATCAAAAAGAGAATTCCAAAGAAAGCTGCAAGAGTTTAAACAAGGCTCCATGAGTGTTAATGAATATTTTCAAGAGATGGAATTAGCCTTGATTAGAGCTGGAGTAAAAGAAACTTCGAGAGCCACTAAGGATCGTTTTGTAAATGGGCTTAATCTTGATTTAGCTTGTTTTGCAACGACCCTGACCTTCTTAGATATTGATATTTTAGTTCAGTTTGTTGCTGAGTATGAGCAAAAGATCAAGCAACAAAGGAGTTCAGAGAGTAGCTCCAATTCAAAGGAGATTGAAAGCTTGATAGTTACAGTCTCTAATGACGAGTTAGAGCCAACCAAGGAGGAAGAACAGCCTAATGTTGAACATCAAGCTGAGAAGTGTGAAGAAGATGTTCTTGTTCCAAGTATCAATCTTGTGATTGAAGAAGTTCCTCTTAATCATGAAAAAGAAAGTAAAAATACAAGTGAGAGTGATTTTTGTCAAACTGCTGTTGAGATAAAAATTCAGCTTGAGAGAGAAAAAGACATTGAGAGCATTAAGTACTGTCAAAGTAGGGAGAGTAAAAGTGAGTTTGAAAGAGAAAAAGATATTGAGAGTATGAAGTGTTTTCAGAATAAAGAGTGTGAAGAATTGAGTGAAAAGAAAGAAGAAAAGAGTTGTGAGAAAAGTGAGATTAAGAGTGGCTGCAAGGATATTTCTTTAGATACTAATGATCTTAATCATTATTTGCCTTATGATTTTGCTGTGTTGCAGGTGTTCTTGGATTTGATTCCTAAGAAGAAGCCACCCGATGGATTCTTATCTTTAATAAGCATTGAATATTCATCTCCTTCGAGTGGCATTGAAGAACATTCTGATCCTCTAAAGTGTTCTTATATGCATATTGCAAATTGTTTTGATGATACTCTTATTTGCACCAATAATCTTGATGAGCATGTGAATTCTCTGCAATATGTGCTTGAAGATTGGGGAAAGGAACAATTGTTTTCAAATCTGAAAAACTCTGATTGTTGCATCGAAAATATTGATTTTCTTTGTTATGTTCATCTACTTGGCCAAGGTAAGCTTAACAAGAGACATGCAAGCTGGCTGAAATTTATTAAGACATTCCCATATGTTGTCAAATACAAGAAAGGTGAAGATTCGAGGGCGAATCCTTTTGAGGAGAGAGGGAATGATGCGATCCAGAATCAACAAGTTGTCTCTTCATATTCAAGTGTTGACTCTTCAACTTCAAACTATCATTTTCAAATTCCAGCCGGTCCAGTCACAAGAGCACAAGCTAAAAGATTTAAGGAAGCATTGATTGGGCTTATTCAAGAGGCTAATGCAAATCAGATGGCAATTGGATCAACAATTGTTGATTCTGGATCGCATCATTTGTACAAGCCCTGTGGGAAATTTCTATAATGTAATCAAGAATGCTATATCAGTATATTTGTACGATTTATGTATGCTTTTTGAACTATGCGATAATACTCTGATAAATGCCAAAATAATAAGGGGTTTGACAAGGGAGTTAATTGCTTTTCAACCGTCATGATTAATCTTGCTTTTCAAGAGCAAATCTTGGCCCTTTAGTTTTGTTTCCAATTCTAACCTCAAGATTAAGTAGTATTGACTCTTTTACCCTTGATTGTGGCAATAGTAATTGAATTGCCATTAGTTCTTTTCTCTTGTTTTATTTCTCTTTCTTTCCATTTCCAAGATGTCATTTCCTCTTCTTTTTAGATCCAAGTTAAGCTTTAGATCCTATTTGAATCTAGATAAAGGAATCGACCATTTCCTTTGACTATTTGGAACTAAACCCCATACTTTAGATCCTAAATTAGCATCTAACAATCATTATGGCTCTTTAGCATTCTTTTAACTCTTCCCGAACTGGGCTTAGCAGTCCTCTTTACTTCTGTCTATTTTCTAGCCTTTAGTCCCAAAATTTGAGATACTACAATTCTCTCCTTGTTCAATTAATTTCATCCTTGAAATTTTAAACATCTATACCTCAGGGAATCGTTTTTAGACACTCATTCTATCCCTCTTATTTGCAGCTCATAAAGCATGCAACTCAAATCATCATACTATCAACAAAATCTGAGATAGTATCTAGAAATCACCATACGACATTACCATTCATTCAGTACACAGTATGTAGCATTCACACATAGGACCCATTGGTCCATTCTAACAGTACTAGGTTCTCAAGCCACACAGCCTCTTCGGGACTCTACCCAGATCACACTATGTGCACATCAGGCCTTATAGCCTCTTCGGGACTCTACCTAGATCATACTATATGCATTTCAAGCCTTACGACTCATTCTGCTCCTATAGCGCTGGACATTCTGGTCTTATTGCCCAAAAAATCACCCTCCAAGCCATAGGCACCTCAGGACTTACTTCCTCGGCTACAACCTGGTACAATCTGAATGTTCTTCCATCTTTAAGGTGTACTCTAGACATACTGATCTAATGTCACTAGGCTAGGCAACAACTGTAGCGCTAGGTACACAGACACAGGTCTTATGGCCCAAGGATACTGCCCCATGCAAACTTGCATATTGGGTCTTACCACCTCGAGCCTCCGCTCGGCAAAATTCTCAAACACATTACATTCTGCCGGTCTAAGGACTTACAAGTCCTTTAGGTCTTTTGGCCTTAGAACATTTAAGAGTCAACGGAGTGTCATGTATACAGAGGGCCTACATGTATAGGTTGTTGATGTAGTCCCATAACTGCTCATCCAGCCATAAGTCATGCCTTATGATTATAGCTGCTCCGTATCTCCAACAAAAGAACTAGTCATCGGCTCTAGCCTAGGCTGGGGTCCAGAGACTAGTCTCGGTAGTACACATTTTCTAGGTGTATGTAGTACCCTAGGGCTCCTCTTACCTTAACGCGATCGTGCTCGTCGTCCCTCTGAGGGATGATTCACAAATGGTAGGGATCTGCTCCTGAGACGTCAACCTGAACTCATGATTCCTATTACAACATCATCAAGATCATATCAGTATACCATTCTGTTATTACCAAAACAGCATGCTCTGATACCACAAATGTCAAACCCAGTAGAATTAATACTCTGATAAATGTCAAAATATTAAGGGGTTTGACAATCCACATCATTAGAGCCATGAAAAGTGAATATCCTATATGGCTACATTAGCGTTTAATGTTAAACCCTACAAAATTTCAGCATTTATTAAAGTATCGACGTACAGTTCAATGGGCAAACAGAAACAACATAAATATACTAATATAAAATTCTTGATTATTTTACCGAAATTGCCTTCAGGGTTTGTACGTAATCAGTTACAAAACCCAAAAGTACAAATAAAGTATAAAGATAACCAACGCAAATTCTCCATCCGACCTGGATTCTTAAGTGGCTAGTGTGACTCTTTGCCTTTGCAGCTGCTACTTTTCACTGAATAAATTTTAATTTTAGAAAGGGGTGGGATTCAATCGAATCTCAGTAGTAACAAGCAGTCAATCATATAAAATGTTAAAGATGAACATGCAAAGTAGCATATATGATGTAGCAGATAGTAATGCTATGCACATGTTTGTCAAACAATGTTTAAGAACAAAGCGATGATTTTGTCCAAATCAAAATGATCGCCAGAACCTTACTTGTCACATCATGATCACATCCAATGTTCCAGAGCAGGCATCAACCTATCGTACTTGTCATGTTACTCAAATTAGGTCCACCTTGCCTCATGGTACTTCTATTGTTCCCATGGGATGGTACTTGTGCTTTTCCAAACCCAACGAGAAATTATGTCATACAGGCTTATCATCTATCTTATTGGCCTACCTAGACTAGATACCCTTAGGCTAAGAGGTACTTGTGCTTTTTCCTCAGAGTGGTACTTGTACGTTTCCCACACCCAGCCCTATGATTTAGCACCATTCTCATATCATTGCACAGAATATGGTAAACAATGTATATTAATAATCACATAGAATATGAGAGGAGTTATTACCTTAACACCGTCCAATGCCTAGCTAGTGTAAATCTTTACTTTTTCGGTCTAACTTGGCAAATATCAAACCCTAAAATTTCTAAATTAATAATAAATGAGTTATTACTCATTCATACCTTATTCTAAAGTTTATAAGTTGATTATCTTTAGTTAAGAATACATAATTACCAAAATGTCCCAGTGAATCCAGTCTAATTCCCTTTATACCCGGTATATTTATACTTATCCAAAAATTATGATATGGGCTATTCCTACACAATCTCATGTGCATAATCCATTTTTGACCTTAGTTTTGACCAAATCACACTGCATTTCTGGTTTTACCCTTGGCAGCCACCAATTAGGATTTTAGGGGCAAAATTGTCTTTTCACACCCTAAAGCCTTCACACTCCATAATCCACAGGTTCCCTACACAAATTTTCATTCTAAGCACAATGGAACCATAAAAAAATACAAAATTCTAGCTCCAACCCTGTCAACCACAGCTAGCCATAAATGTGGACAATTTTAGAGAAAATGAAAGTTTCATGATTCCACTTGATTAACCACCTCCTTTTCACTTATAATCTCATAGTTAACCCATTAAACATCATTTGAACATGGTTAGTGTCAATTTGAGCATCATCTCCCCTTAAGATTTGAACATCCCAAATCACAAAACCAAGACCAAATAAGCCAACAATCAACCAAAACCACCAAGAACAAGTGTAAATCATCAAGAAATAACAAGTTCTTAAGCTTACCTTGATTCTTGCCAACTTCCTCTCTCTAGCTGTCCCCTTTTCCTCCTCTTTCTCTTGATTTTCTCCTCCCTTAACATGATTTCAAGATGGATATAGAGATTAGAGAGTTTTCAAGAGATTATAGGCAAAAACAAGCAAATCCTCCTACTATACTTACCTTGATTTTGCTTCTTGCCTTCACTTACTCTTTTGTTCTTATTTCTTCCAAACACACTCTCTCTCTTTTGCTTCTTATTCTAGCCAAAATATGGCTAAGGGGTGCTGAAATATGCCCTTAAATTATCACCTTCTACCTCCTCTCTTTTTATCATTATTTTATTATAAACTTATAACACTTGGCTTTTCCTTGTTTAATCTTTTTCCATATGCCATTTTTATTCTTCCACTGTCCATACATGTGGAAAAATCTTGTTCTTTCCTTGTCTCCCCCTTCTTAACCAACTTTTCCTATTTCTTAAGGAAAAATATTAGCTTTTTATTTTATTTAGCCAAAATGACCATTTTACGCTTACATTTTCTTGAGTTTTTGAAACAATTGCCATTTTCTTCTTTCCTTTTATTCTTGGCTGAATTTTTGCAATATATTAGGCACAAAAATTGTACTCTTTCATACTTAATTTTAGGCCACAATGTTAAGCATTTGACTTGTTAAAAATTGGGCTTTAGGTCTTTCTTGGAAAAAAATTCATGTAATCACTATTTCCACTATTTTTGCTACTTCAAGTGCATCAAAATTCACCATTTTATTCCATTGAATATAATTAAATATACAAGGAATTTTGTTGATTAAATATGGGATATTACATCTACGGCATGTCTATTATCTTTAGACCCCCATACCTATATCAAATTACTTCAAATGCCAAAAATTCGTGGGTCACCCTAATCTTCCAGATTTGACACTTAACTTTGAAAAAACATAACTTAATCTCTAGCACTCCAAATGTAATGGACGACCCCTTTCCACCATAGGTTGATGGTCCATACCAACTTCCACCCTCCTCTGGTGCTTAGAAGGCTTGGAATTGTCCCCCCTTTTTGGGGATTTACTATGTTTATCCAGGGACTCAAGGCCGCGGCCTAAGGATAAGTACATGCCTTAAGAGCTCCCTGGTAACTATTTGTACCATAATAGTGCAACACCTTACTTTTACACTTGTTCTGATGAATTTTACACAGTGAATTTGAACCATTAAGAGATCTTCTTTTATAACACTTTTTCAAATCATAACCTCAAAACAGGATTCAAACCTGTAGTTGAGTCCGTTTTTTTCCTAAAAATTCCAAAACTTTGCGGAAGCATATTCTGGTGGTTCACAACTTTGTTATTACTCATCAACTCTTATCTTTTCCTTTAATTCAATTAAGGCGATTCTTTGCTTGAACTTAGTTCATTCATTTACACATACAAACTGTGTAGCCACACAAGGCTACAAAAGTGTACAAGGTTTATAAATTTACAGTACTGGACCTTTAAATCTTTGGTTCACCATCGCATTCTCTTCTCACATAACTTCATGCCATCCTCTTCGGTACTTCATATACCTATATGGTTGGTTGGGGGAGGGTGAGATTCGGGGGAAAATATCAATAGAAAACAATACCATAATGCATGCAAGATAAATGCTAGTGCATGATATGCTCGTCTTACATAGGCTCATGCTTACATAATGACATCTCTGCATGCTCAATATTTCATACAACATATCTATGGCCACATTATAAACATAAACAGAGCTTCATTCATTCAAATATGCTTCACATAATAAAGCAAAGCAATACACAAGCATAAATATCAAATACATGCAAGTAGGGTAAGTTTTCTACCTTAATTGCCCTTCCTTGATCCATTGTCTTTGATCCGGCTCGGGCACAACTGTTCGATCCTAAAATTCCCAAATGTACAATAAATGAGTCATTACTCATTCATATATTATTTCAAACTCATATTGTTGGTTATCTTAGCTTAAAAATACTAAATTACCAAAATACCCTTAGGGACCCAATCTAAGTCCCTTTGTTCCCGGTCTAACTGTACTTCACCAAAATTATGACCCATGCTATCCCTACACAATTTCAGATGTACAATCTATTTTTAACCTCATATTTGCCAAATTCGCTGCCAAAAGCTGAAAACACCATTGGCAGCCCTTAACTTAGGGTTTTAAGGGTAATTTTGTCATTTCACATTCTAAGGCTCTTATACTTCAAACTTTACATATTCCCTATACAATTTTCCATTCTAAACCCATTGGAATCATAAAAAACACCAAAATCCAGTCCAAACATTGCCAAAAAGCCCCTGGACAAAATCTGGAATTTTTTGTGAAAAATTGAAGTTTTATGATTTCACTTAATTAATCACTTCCTTTTCACTTGTAATCCCCTGATTAACCACTTAAACACCTATTAGTCATGATTAGTGGTAATTTGGGCAGCATAACCCTTTAGGTTTTATGTCTCCCAAAATTACAAAACCAACCAAATCAACCACAAATCAACCAAACAACCAATAAACAACCTTGAATCAACAAGATAATCAAGGTTTATGGCTTTACCTTCTAATTTCTCTATCTAGCCACAAAACCATGGCACCTTGTCCTTCCTTTCCTCTTGATTTTACTTGCTATATGAGTATTTCAAGAAGGAATAGAGATTAGAGAGAGTTGTTCATGAATTGGGAGGCATAAACAAGTGTAAATCACTACTAACTCACCTTGATTTACCTCATGAATTTCCTTATCTCTTCTCTTCTTTGTGTTCCACATATGAACTGTCTCTATCTCCTTGCCTTGTGTTTGGCCGAAAATGGCCAAACAAAAGAGACAATGGATCTTTTAGATATATCAACATCCACCTTCTTGATATATAATATTTTATTATAATTAACATGTGCACATTGCTATATATCATCATCTTTTCTCTTTCTCCTTCATACCATATGAATATGTGGCCCTTTAAACTCAAGTTATCATTTTCTTTTTTTGCCTACAATTGTTGACCAAAATATGGCACAAGAGAAAGAGAAAAAAGGCTTCTTGAATTATCATATTTTTCCTTCTTACTTAGTTACAATTGTTGACCAAAGTCTCCATCTTTTTCCACTTGACTTTGATGACTTCCAAAAGCACCAATTATAGCCAAGTATTTATTTCCTCCTCCCTCTCTCCTTTTGGATGTCATATGGCCCTTTGGAAGAGCAAAATTAGCTTCTTAAATAAGCTATTTCAATACATGTTAAACTTTTGACTTTTCCAACTCCATTCACTTAGCCAAAAATGCTTCCTTCTTACTTTTAATTTGGACTAATAAGTATATATTTCCCTCTTATTTCCCCTTTTTGACCAAAAAATCAAGAGGAAAACGGGAATAAATATTTCTTCTTTTTTTATTGGTCAAATGACAATTTTTCCCATACATATTTCCTATTTTCGCACTTACTGGACAAATTAGCAGAATTTTCATCAAACTTTGAAAATTCATATCTAATTGTACAAATGTCCAATTGATATGGTTCTAAAGGCTATGTGACCCTTATTAAGTGTATGTTTAAGGGAAAATATATCCTATTGCCAAATGAAAGTTCAGAATTCCCATAATTTCCATTTTTGGATGCTGCCACATAAAATCGCCAGTTTTACTAGGGTAACTTCAAAAATACATAACTCCTTGTGTACAGCTCCAAATAACTTATATGAACTATCAAATTAAAGCTTGATAAGTATACTTTAATTTAGAAATGTTTCACAATTTTTGGACATCATTTTCCTATTTAAAAGCATCATGAAAACTGAATGCCTTGCAAAGGATACACCCTGGCAACATTATTCCAACTTTTGGAATTCAAATCTATTTTACTTCGTATGTCTTCCTGGGATACTTGCTAAATCTGGGCTTAGCAGTCCACTTGATTCGGGCTTATCCTCAAGCCTCTAATCCCTAAAATTCAAGATATTACACCAAATAGGGTGGTTCAAAGTCCTATATGAATCTCTCTAAGTTCTCTTTGAAGGATAAATATTTCTTACTGCTATACATACTCGCACAATTCCAGATTCCTCAATCATTCCTCTCTGGCTTAGAATTAAATCCAGATTCAATGCCTTAACTTTAAAGTACTGTTCCAAATGGCACATATTACATATCAAATTGAAGCATATTATGTCTACTATCATTCTGGAAATTTCCATAACCATTGGATAAGATTTGATCATTCAAAATCTTGCCACAACTAGTTTGCCTTTTAGAAAACGTAATTTGGCAGCACTACTCCTTTAATTTCAATTTTTGGGTTTTCAATCCAACCCTTCTAAAATAATGTTCAAAACCTCTTCCCACACATTTTTGTGAGTAGAATCCATTTCTAACCTCAAAAGCACTAAAATCATATTCTTTCCCTATGAATGAGGTTAGGCTAAAAATCATCTTAAGGCCAAACAAGTTGATTTTGTAACCTTAACCATAACATATCATGCTAAAAGCAAAGCTTGAGCTTACCTCTATCCAGTGCCATAGTCTATTCTTGATTCTGGCAGCACCTCCACGGGTAGACAACACCAACCTCCTCAGTTTAGAAATCTGAAACCGTAGAAATGTTGTTCTTTCCAAGAGGAACAACATTCGTAATGGCTCTCCCAACCAGAAACGCTGACTTGGGCTTGAATCGAGTCAAGAAAACTGTGTTCTTACTATTCATATTTCTTCTCTTCTCTTTAATTCTCCTTGAAATTTTCCTATTTTTCCCCTTCTTTTTTGCCCTTGGCCGAATTCATAAAGAAGGATGGACGGTTGGGATTTGATTTTGTATTTGATAGCCTCTTAGTGTGCCATGCATCAAGTGATTAAGCCATAGAGTGACAAGTCTAATACCTTATTTCCAATAGACTCATATGTGGGCAAAATAGTAGTGAAATCTGTTGTGAAACCAGGATTCGATCTTGGATTAAATAGACTTTGGAAAATGTTCACAAATCTCAAACTTATCTTAAGAATTGAACCTGGGATTGAGTGAGTTTTTTAAAGCATAAAAAAAACTTTTCAAACATTTTCACAAAGTTCACTGTCTCCCTAAGTCTCTTTGGTACTCAATTCCATTTTATTAGAGTGTATGAGCATGTCTCTGCTTAAGTCACAAGTTACATTCGCTAGTTAATGTTTCTTTGTCTATCGAAAGCATTATTTAGCTAAGTTACCTCTTTATTATGTTACCGTCCATTTACTAGGCTACCGGTATTACTAGTTCTACCACTGTACTATTGTTAGGGTTACATAGTTATATACATTATATACATGTCCAAAATAGACAACCAACAGGAAATAAAGTCTTGCAGCTTCATCCTCTAGATGTCCGTATTTACCTTCTTGCCTTTTTAGCTGCTAGCTTGTACTATAGATTTGTTTATAGAAAAAGAGTGAGATTCAAAAGAATCTCAGTAGTAACAGGTAGTCAATCATATAGATACAAAATCACAGAGCATGCCACACAGCCATCATATAACACAATTTTCATAACAACTTTCAGTGCACAACATGTAGTTTAATATATCACCATAGCGTTAGGTATAACAAATCACATGGCCCCGAGTGTTACCCGTGCAAAAGGCCTCAGGCATCGACTCATGCATCACAGAAAATTCTAATGGCCTGAGCAACCATTGGTATAATTTACCCCGGGGTGACCACCTTGCATAATCATAATGTGTCAGACAATTCATGATGAAACCACAAACATACAATATATCTTATAAAATATTAATGACAAAGTTACTACCTGGTTGCTTCCTTTGAGAAATATCCAACTGTTTACCCGAGCTCAGGAAGGTCTTAGATTTTGGACAGTTGTCAGGTCCTATAATTAAAAATTACAGACAATAAATTATTATTTGGTCCAATTCTCCTACAATCTAAACACTTATGTTGGTTGTGATTTTTAGGTTAGAATACTAAGTCAAAAGTATGGTCAATGTAGTCTAACTATCCCAAGTTGGTTTCCTTCACCCTTAAAGTTCAACATAATTACATAGTGCCATTACATTTTTCATTTTTGCACATTTGTCCAAATCTACTAGAATTTTCATAAATCTTTGAAAATTCATAACTTTATGTACAAATGTCCAATTGCACCCATTCTAAAGGCTATGTGACCCCTAATTAGTCTAGCTTCAAGGAAAAATATAGACATTAGCCATATGGATGCACATCAATACAAATTTTACATAATTGACCACTATTCCAGAATTTACCAGTTTTACATGACCTAACTTTAAAAATGCAGAACTTCTAGTATATGTTGGGATTCGTACACGCAGCGGAAGAAATTAACCATTTAAAATCCTCGAATCCCAATCGAGGATCTATCAAAGACGTCTAAATCGAGTAGTTAGAATAGTACCTTTGTGGTTTTCGTGCTTTCGATCTCTAGGAGTCAACACCTCTGGTCGCCTCCCTCTACCGGTATCCACACAAACAAGACTCAACACGGCAGCGTGCTAGCGCCTCTAATCCTCTCTAGGGTTTCTTGTGGCTCTCCAAAATCCGTACAGCCTAGGGTTCTCTAGCCCTTCGAATTTTTATATCTTTTGTGGGCCGTATTAGGTTTTTCAAAATTAATCCAGATTAATTTTGAATTTGAAATTAAATCAAATAAATCTGATTTGATTAAATCTGTCAAACAGATTTAATTTTATCATATTTATTTAATCTAAATAAAGAGCCAATAGATTTAATTTATCTTTATAAATTAAATCTGAGATATGATATCTCTTATTAGTTTTAGTTATTTAATTTATCAAATAAATTAAATATAAAACTAATACTATATAATAATAATACACAATATTATTATTATTTCAAATATATATATATATATATATATATATAATATAATTTGTCCTCCCTAGATTAAATATTATGTTCATTGAATCTTAGACATATCTTAGATTCAATGAATTTGGACATCATAGCTTGTATTGAGCTATTATTGTGTGTGACCCTGTAGGCCCACATAAAGTTGGCAGTGGGCCAAAACTGTTCTAGCCCATAAGTCGCAAGTGGCCTCTAGCAAGACATTGCGACTACCCAATTCACATGAGGATCGATGATACGATGCAACCTATTATACAACCATGTCACATCCCTTTTTGTCACACGATATTTTGGTCAAGGATAAGGCATGGACATTGTCATCCTCCTGTTCCTGACCATCACTTTCTCGATTCTTGAGTAGCCTGAAATTAGAAATGGAAACTCCTTCCCATTATAGTATGGCCATACATTTCTCAGACTCACTCATCGAGGGGCCCAATAATATCTCTCACTAATGTGAGGGACAAATTCCATCTTGACCACTCACATTCCTCTTCATGAAAATTCCTAAGCTCGATTGTAGCCTTTATCATCACCCGGTCAAAGGTGACTTTTGACTAGGTCAAAATTTAGCAACTCTCATGCAGTAATCTATGATGATCTCAGGTCAGAGGGCACTGTGACATGATTATATGTATAAGATAAGCTTATGACTTAATCCATGCAGCTTTCTCATAGCGGGTCTGTCCAGCACCTTGTACTCCTACAAGTGCCTAAGACTTTGATTTGTATCTCTATACCTCATCAAAGTCATACTGGTCTTATTTCATCTTTGCTCCTGCATAGATAACCGACTAGGGACATTTAGGATAATCTTTATAGTTCATCCAAGGATACAATTATCATAATAAACATGCAAACGATATGATAACAATATGGAGAAATTCTTAAATAACAATAATGTTTAAGATACAATGATTGGCTCCTAGGGCACAATTTCCAACAGTATAAACTTCCAAATGACATATTAAATTAAAGCTTAACATGTCTACTTTTAGAATGGAAAGTTTCACAATTGTTGGACATCATTTGCCTATTCATAAACATCATACAAACAGACTGCTCTGCACTGAACACATACTAGAAGAATTACAGTTTTGCAGTATATATTTCCAGTGACCCAAAATTTACAACTAGGGGCTATTCCTGTCAAACCCCTTGATATTTTGACATTCATCAAAGTATTTACACACAGTTATATGGACATATAGAAATAGTAAAATTATACCAATATAAAAATATTGATTACATTACAGAGAATTCCCACTGGATTTGTACATAATCCAATACAAATCCCAAATACATAAGAAAATTAACAGATGACCAAATACAAATATCTTGATCAGCACCGGGTCTTCAATTACTGATATCTATAGCGTTGCCCTTTAAGCAGCTTCCACTAGCCGAATAAATTTTTAAATTTATGGAAAGGGTGAGATTCATATGAATCTCAGTAGTAACATGCTATCAATCATATAAAATGTGAGAAATAAACATGCATAGCAGCATATATCATCATGCTATTAGACCTGGCTGACACCCAAGAGGGAGGTAAATTGGGTGTACGATAAGAAATTCTGATCTTTTGAAATCTTTTTGCAACTTATCAAATCAATACATATTGAACTATAAAATCATATGCATATATATAGATCATATATGCTAGAAATATAAAAGCTTAGGGAAGAGAAGATGCAAACTATGATATATCCTGGTTCGGTTCAATCCATGATGACCTACGTCCAGTCCCTAGGCTTCGCCTGACATTTCCAATCCACTATCTTCTTGTTTATCCGGGCACAAGAAAAGCCTCTATAAATCTCTTACGAAGTTACTCCCCCTTACACACTGTAAGGTTTACACCCTCTTACAGTAAGTTGAGTAAAGCAATCCCAAAGACATTTCTCTCCTGCTTACCCATGCAAGTCTTATGAGCAGCAACGTTCTCTCCTGCTTACACTACTGTAAGTCTTACGAGCAGCAACATTCTCTACTACTTGCACTTTGTAAGTCTTACGAGCAGAAAGTCTAACTAACAATTCTCTCTATAACTTTCCCAAAAGGAATTCAACCCTCTCAAGGTCCCTCTACCTTGAGATCAATACAGACATATAGATGAAGTGTTTATAGACTCTCTCACAGAGTGGGAAAGATACTCACTGAAATACAATATAAAATAATCACTCTCTCAAATATACATGATATATAAAACAGAGAAGAGCAGAGAGTGCAAGAGGCGGAAGACTCAGGATGGTTGTATTTTCATGTCTCTGTTCGCTGTGTCTGTGTTCTGATTGTTACCGCATCCCCATCTTCTTTTTGGATACTTTGGTTTATATAGCAGATGTTGAGAGCCGTTGGAGTATTCAAGTATTTTTTCGTTGCAAGCTGATCATGCACTGACAGATAATTCAACGATTACATACCATTGCCCAATGATTGTGGTGCTTTCACACATGCTTCAGTATTACTTACTATTTCCACATTTGTTGAATACTCTTGCTACCCATGATTCGTTGATAATATCTCAACATACGCGTTAGAGTCGCACTGCTTGTTTTGACAGTTTTCGAAGTTTGTAAAACTAGCCGTTATCAGTGGACGCTCCACTTCTCATGAAAATAGTTGTTTGTCTCTTCCCATGAATTCTTATTGTTAATTTGGAGAAACACTTTCGCCATTGATACAATGAAGTATAAGACATGAATACATTTGATCAGTAATCAGAAACATGATTTTTGTGTTCTGGGACTTCATCATTTTTAGTGACAATATTCTCTATGAGTGACCTTCGTATATGAAGATGTAATCTTAATGTTTGATCTCCTATTTCACACTTGAAATAAATGTCAAACGATGCTTAAGTATAGAAACAAGTGTAACCATAATGATTAGATAACGTTTAAGCATATTCAGATTCATCCCGTAATTTGACTTTGCTTCAGCGTTTGCCAAACTCGAGTTCTCTCATTGAAACTCGAGTGCATACTAATGTTTCCACATCTTCAGGTAGTATCGGTCAGGAACTCGCGAGAGTGCATTTCTGGACTCGAGTATAGATGTCCTAAGAACTCGAGTTATCAAAGTCAAACTTGAGTGCATACATTGTTCATTGTTTCTTCATAACTCTCGGGAACAAACTTTCACTCTAGAACTCTTTGAACTCGAGTGTAAAAGGTTAGAGGACTCGAGTCTTGTTTCCCAAACTCAAGTGTAGTACCTGTTCATTGATTTTCAAGTCTCTCTGGTACAAACTCTGTCCACACTCTCTGAACTCGAGTGTAATTATACTTCAGAAATCGAGTGCATGATGACAGACTCGAGTGCTATGCTTGTTTTTCACATCACAAAACTCTCGGGCACAAACTATTATCCTAGAACTCTCCAAAATCGATTGCATAACTCCTCAGAGCTCGAGTGCTTTAATCTTAACTCGAGTACATATCAGATTTTGAGCAACTGGAACAAGTTTGCTGGAGTTTGAACAGTCAACTTAGATGTGATCAATTCATTTTAGCTTCAAATATGGCAAGTGATTGATCATTGGAAATTTCTCATCATCTACATTCCAATGCAAAAGGAATCAGCTCCAAACTCAATGTATTCTTCAAGTTATATTCCAACAAATGTAGATAGCATATGTATTCTCGAGCAATGACTTCCAGAAGCCATACCGCATTGCATATAACTCCAAATTTGACATATTATATATGTATGGAAAGCTCTTTGAGTATAATGTCATATGGCACCAGTTTATCCTTAATTGATCATGTATTTTGGGAGATATGTCCAAAATACGAAAGCTATTCTGGAATATGATGGTGATTTCAACTTCAACTTCAAACATTCATATCTGCTTTATCTGAGCACCTTTAATGTTGGTTAGGGTGTCCATTTGACGCATTAGGAGTCTATTTTCATATGCCACTAGTTTCATCTCAATCAGAGGTATGGTTTGGGAGATATGATTGAATTACTGAAGCTCGCTTAAGCTAGACGTAAAACAGGGATGAACAGAGTATACTTTTGTTCATACCGAACTCGAGTTCTAATCCCCAAACTCGAGTTCTAGCCCATTTTTGCAGTTATAAATAGTGCCAACTCGAGTGCAAAACTTGGGAAACATCTGAAGGTCGTTTCTGCTAATAACTTGCATGAAGAACTCTAGTGTTATAGTGCACGTAAACTCGAGTGCTACAGTTCTTTGATGCTACAGTGTCTAATCTGCTACAGTACCAAACAGTACTAATTGCTATAGTACAGTTTGAATTCCCTTCTAAGCATAGAAACATCCAGTATTTGCTCTAGGAGCTTAAATCTTGATATTCCCATTAGTTCCTTCAAGTGTTTGTTTCTCCAATCTCTTTCTTGCTTTGCTAGACTAATCTATAAGATATACAATATTAAATATAGTAGTTAGTCAATGTAAGGAGATTAATATATTAAGCAAACTTTTTGCTCTTAATATCTTATATCTATATTTGACATCATCAAAACTAATCATATCTAACACATGCAACAATCAATAATGCCAATCACATGTCTAACAATATTCAGGAACCGAAGCGATGATTTTGTTTGGATCAAAATGACCGTTCGTTCCCTACTTCCACAAATCATAACAATTTACATAGGAATCAACCTATGTATTGTGATCACATCAATGTTGTGAAGCAGGAATCCACTTGTCCGTACTTGTCATGTCCGCTCAAACTGGGTCCACCTGGCCTCATGGTACAGTGCTCATACCATGGGGGTGGTACTATGCTCATCCCACACCCAATGAGAAATTATTGTTAACACACTGGCCGACCTAAACTGGATACACATTTTGTAAGAGGTACTTGTGCTTTTCCCACATCTAATTCTAGGATACTTACTTCCTTTCACATATCATTGCACATAACATGACAAATAATACATATTAACATTCACATAGAATATGAGAGATAGATGTACTACATGGACTCCTTTCCAAAGCCTAGCTACTACCGATCCTTTAACTTTTCTTCCGGCTTGGGAAAATATCAAATCCTAAAATTCCTAAAGTAATTATAAATAAGTTATTACTCACTCATATCTCATTCTTAAATTTTCAAGTTGGTTATCTTGTCTCAAAAACGCATAATTACTAAAATGCCCCTAGGGAATCCAATCCAATTCCCTTTTTACCTGGTATATTTGTACTTTTCCAAAAATTATGCCCCGGGCTAATCCTATGAAATTTTCCATTCTAAACATCATGGAACCATCAAAAATACAAAATTCCAGCTCTAATCCCTATTTTCCAGGTATGGCCGAAATGTTCCAGATTTTGGAAAAAAATTGGATTTTCATGATTTCAACTCTTTAAACACCTTCCTTTCACTTGTAATCACTTGTTTAATCATCCAAACACCAAATAAACATGATCAATGTAAATTTGGGAAGCATCTCACCTTAGGGATTGAACATCCCAAATTATAAAAGTTATCACAAACAAACCAATAACCAGCCATACAACAACCATAACTTTGATTTCAACAAGAATTCCAAGGTTTTTCTTGACTTACCTTGATTTCTCCTCTTCTTTCCTTCAAAACCATCACCTTTCACTTTCTTCCTCTTGATTTTTGCTTGTTTGATAACTAGTCCAAGATGACATAGAGATTGAGAAGATGTTCCATGAATTAGAGAACAAAAACAAGTAGAGATTTCTACCTACTTACCTTGATTTTGCTCTTTGATATTGCTCTTCTCTTCCTGATTCTTGGTTTCTCTAGGTTTCTTTCTCTCTTCTCCTTCCTTAGTTTGGCCAGAGGCCCTTTTAAAGAAAGTTAAGAAGCTCTCTAGAATTCTCTCATGTCTTCCTCTTTTATTATTTTTTAATTAGGAATTTTATCAAGCGACAATTTTTTATTATTTTCCTTTACATACTTCTTTTCTTGAATTATCTAGAGATCTCTTCTTCCCTTCGTTGCACATCCCTCCTTTGACCAAATTTATAGCCTCTTGAAAATATCAATCAACCTCTAGAAATATCTCTTGCCACCTCATTAACATAATTAATATTTTATTATAGCATGTGATTTCTTCTAGTTTCTTCTTCTTTCTTCTACTTACTTCTCTTGCTTCTACTTGTCCATCTACATAAAAAAAATCTTCCTCCTTCTTATCCCTTACTCCATAACTGAATTTTCCTTAATTATTAAGGAAAATTTTCTGATTTTACTTATTTAACTAAAATGACCATTTTACCCATACATTTTTTTCCATTTTCGCACTTGCTGGAAAAATTGGCAGAATTTTCATCAAAATTTGAAAATTCGTATCTAATTGTATAGATGTCCAATTGGTATGATTCTAAAGGTTATGTAACCCTTATTAAGACTATTTTTAAGGAAAAATATAGCCTTTAGCCAACTGGAAGCTCAAAATTTCCAGAATTACTATTTTTGGATGTTGTCACAGAAACTTGCTAGTTTTACTGTGCTAACTTCAAAAATACATAATTCTTAGTATACAGCTCCAAATGACTTATATGACCTATCAAATTAAAGCTTGACAAGTGTAATTTTATTCTAGAAAATTTCATACGCATTGCATACCATTGAGTGATTAGTACCAAGGTTGCTTGGCCACGGCTTATAGTCCTAAGGTCACGTGTTCGAGTCCTGGGGAGGTCTCCTGCGGGAGATAGGGAGTTGGGCTCCACCCGAAGCTTGTCCTTTTGAGCCCCAGTGGGGGTGGAAGTTGAGTCAGATTGTTAGTTCCCCTTGGAGGGAGGCAAGTCCGTTACATTGTGTGTGACCACTAATTGCCTTATTGTGTTTGAGTCCTGGCGAGGTCTCCTGCGGGAGATAGGGAGTTGGGCTCACCCGAAGCTTGTCCTTTTGAGCCCCAGTGGGGGTGGAAGTTGAGTCAGATCGTTAGTTCCCCTTGGAGGGAGGCAAGTCCGTTACATTGTGTGTGACCACTAATTGCCTTATTTTGTCATTTCCCATGCTCTTTAATTCACCATTTTATTCCATAAACTATTCAATGAATTTTAGTGATTAAAATTTGGGATATTACAATTCTCACAGTTTTTCATTCTTCAAAGGTTATATTTTTAGTTAAGAATATACTTAATAAAGGTCACAAAGCCTTTGAAACCACCCCAATTAGATATATACACAATTACATATGAATTTTTAAAGTTTGGTGAAAATTCTTCCCAGTTTTTCAGCTAGTGCAAAAATAGAAATAAATGTAAGGGAAAAATTGTCATTTTGTTGGGATTGGTAGGTACACAGCGGAAGAATTAAAAATTAAAATTGCAAGAGTTTACCAATCCCAATTGCGGATCTATCAATGGCATTTAAATCGAGTTAGAAAGAGTCGTACCTTTTTGATCTTGAGGAGCCAACTACTCAGATCAGCTCCCTTTATTGGTATCCACACAACAGGACCCAACACTGACAGCGTGCTAGCGCCTCCAATACCCTTCTAGGGTTTTCTTGCGGCTCTCTATTTTTCCATCATCATTAGAAAACCCTAGCTCTCACCTTTTAATAACTAGTTAGGGTTATCTATTTTTTTATGGATACTGGATTTTTTAAAAAATTAATCTTAATTAATTTCAAAATCCTTATCATATCAATTAACACTTAATTGTTTTGATAAGTTAATTAAATAAATCCGATTTAATTAAATCTATCCAACAGTTTAAATTTAACCTATTTATTTAATTAGAATAAAGAGCCAATGGAATTTAATTTATCTTCATAAATTAAATATGAGATATTATCATATAATATCTTTATATATATATACAATATAATAATATCATCATATAATATAATATTATCATATATTTAATATATATTATCAAATACTATATATAATATTTTCATATAATATATATTATCAAATAATATATATATTATATATATGTATTTATGTATTTCAAAAATACATGTGTATATAATATTATTAATTTTCTTTTCCAAATATAAATACACACACACACACACATGTAAATATTTATCAAATAAATATTCACACAACATGTGTATACAATAAATATATATTTAAAATTCGTCCACCCTAAATTAAACATTGTATTCATTGAATCTTTGACGCATCTTAGATTCAATGAATCTAGACATTATAGCTCGTGTTCGGCTATTCTTGTGTGTGACCCTATAGGCCCATACGAAGTTGGCAGTAGGCCAATAACTATACTAACCCACAAGTCGTAAGCGGCCTTTAGCAAGACATTACGACTACCCAATTCATATGAGGATCGGTAATATGATACAACCTGTCATATAACCATATCACGTCCCTTTTGTCACACGATATTTTGGTCAAGGATGAGGCATGAAGAATGTCATCCTCCTATTCCTGACCATTACTTTCTCGACCCCTGAGTAGTCTGACTATAAAATGGAAACTCCTTTCCATCATAGTATGGCCATTCATTTCTCAGACTCACTCATCGAGGGGCCCAGTAATATCTCTCTACTAATGTGAGGGACAAATTACATCTTACCATTCACATTCCTCTGCATGAAAACCACTAAGCCCAATTGTAGCCTTTATCATCACCGGGTTAAAGGTGACTTTTGAGTAAGTCAAAGCTTAGTGACTCTTATGTAGGAATCCATGATGATCTCAGGTCAAAGGGCATTGTGACGTGGTTATACATGAGATAAGCTTATGACTTGATCCATGTAGCTTTCTCATAGCAGGTCAGTCCAGCACCTTTTACTCCTACAAGTGCCTAAGACTTTGATTTGTATACTCATACCTTATCAAAGTCATACTGGTCTTATTTCATCTTTGTTCCCATATAGATGACCGACCAGGGATATTTAGGACAATCATTATGATTTATCCAAGGATACAGTTATCATAGTGAACATGCGAATAATGTGATAACTAAATAGAGAAATTCATTGAATAACAATTATTCAAAGTACAATGATTAGCCCCTAAGGCATAATTTCCAACATCCTCCTACTTGCACTAGGTACAATCATTAGTTTATCTAATTCACATTGTCCTAACATGACCCTCATGTTTTGCCTGTGCAAGCGGCTTAGAAAGAGGATTAGCAACATTGTCTTCTCCTGCTACTTTGCATATTTTTTATATCACCTATATCATTGATTTCTCTGATAAGATAAAATCGCCTGAGTATATGTTTGGTCCTTAATAGCTTCGCTATTGTCACAGAACAAATCTATTGGATTTAGGATGGTAGGTTACACCCTTAGTTCAATAACGAACTTTCTAATCCAAGCGGTTTCTTTAGCTGCATCTGATGCTGCTATATACTCAGCTTCTATTGCAGAATCTTCTACAATACTTTACTTATAGCTTTTCTAGCTTACTGCATCACTATTCAAAAGGAATATATATCTAGATTGCAATCTATGATCATCTAGGTCAGTTTCAGAACTTGTATCTGTATAATCAATTACACAGAGCTCATAATCCAATCCACCATATACCAAGAATATGTCCTCAATCATTCTCAGGTACTTTAGGATATTCTTGACAACAGTCCAACGACCTCACTACTCTAACTTAGGCCTATTACCCTCTTGGATATATCTCTATAGATCTTAATCTCTAGGATATAAAGGGCTTTACTTGAGTCTTTCATCGAGAAACACTTCCCTAACTAAGACTTGACACTCTGCAAGGTAGGAATGTCATTCCCAATTATTTAGTAAAATGTTGTTTGCATAAAGTACTAGAAATACAACTGTGCTCCCACTAACCTTCTTGTAAACACAAGGTTTATCGAAGTTTTGAATGAATTCAAACTCTTTGACTACTTCATCAAAACAATGATTCCAACTCCGAGATGCTTGCTTTAATCCATAAATGGATCTTTGAAGCTTGCATACTTTACCAAAATCCTTTGGATGCACGAAACCTTCAGGTTGTGTCATATACACATCCTCAAGGAGCTTTCCATTAAGGAAGGCCGTTTTGACGTCCATCTACCATATTTCATAGTTATAATATGATGCAATAGCAAGAAGGATTCTAATTGATTTGGCCATTGCAACTGGGGAAAAGGTTTCATCATAGTCTACACCATGAGTTTGAGTGAATCCTTTTGCAACCAGTCGTGCCTTGAAGACATTTACTTTTCCATCCATGTCGGTTTTTTCTTTGAAAACTCACTTGTACTCGATGGCTTTTACACCTTCAGGTGGATCGACTAAGGTCCATACCTGATTGTCGTACATGGATTGCATTTCAGACTTCATGGCATTAAGCCATTTATTCTGTTTGGCCCCTCTATGGCTTCTTGACAGGTGGTTGGCTCATTATGTTCAATAAGCAACACATCACGACTTCCAGTAATCAGAAATTCATATCTTTAAGCCTGTTGTCGTGTCCTATCAGACCTTCGTGGGCCTTGTGTTACTTGAGGAGGCTCAACAACTTGTTACGAGTCTTCTCTATTTTTCATCTGTGGTTATGTGCTATCTTGTAAGTCTCGAACTTCTTCAAGATGTATCTTACTCCCACTGGCTCTTTTATAGATACTCTCATTCTAGAAAGATATCATTTCGGATAACAAATACTCTATTATCGGTGGGATTATAGACATAGTATTCCTTAGTTTCCTTAGGATACCCCACAAAAAGGAACTTTGAGGATTTGTACGAGAATTTATCAGAGGCTTGTTAATTAACATAAACCTCACATCCCCAAATATTGAGAAAAGACAAACTGGGATTCTTCCCAGTCCATATCTTATATGGTGTCTTTCCAACTGCCTTCGATGGAACACAATTTAGTGTGAACGCAGCTGTTTCCAAGGCATGACCCCAAAAGGATGGTGGAAGATCTATTTAACTCATCATATATCAAACTATATCTAATAGTGTTCGATTCCTCTACTTAGAAACGTCATTCCATTGTGGTGTTTCTAGAGGAGTTAATTGTGAGACTATCCTACAACTTTTAAGATGGTCAATAAACTCTTGGCTCAAATATTCACCACCTCGATCAGTTTGAAGTGCTTTAATTATTTTACCAAGTTGGTTTTTGTACTTTATTTTAGAATATTTTGAACATTTCAAAAGATTCAAATTTATGTTTCATTATATAGATATATCCATATCTACTAAAGTCATCCATAAATGTAATGAAATACATATAACCTCCTCTGGCAACTGTATTCATTGGTCCACATACATCTGTATATATAAGGCCTAATAAATCAGTGGCCCTCTTATTATACCCAGTAAAAGGTGCCTCTGTCATCTTTCCTAATAAGCAAGATTCACATGTATCATATGATTGAAAATCAAATGATTTAAAAAAATCCATCTTGATGGAGTTTAGAAATGTGTTTCTCATTTATATAGCCTAGATGATAATGCCATAGGCAAGTCGGATTCAAATCGATTGACTTGACCCTTTTGGTTTTTCTTCTCAGATCTTTGAGGTAGAGTTTGCAATTCCTCTTCCAATAAACGATTTCATCATAGAAGAAGCATACTCCTTCCTTTGGCGGCTTTACCTTCTTGGTTGCAGGCTTAGTTTCGGGCTTGTTTGACTCTTTGGTCTTACCACTTGAGCCATTACCCTTTCCCTTACCCCTTGCCTTTCCTTTTAATACCCTTTCCTTTCTGAACCATTAAAACAGTGCTGGGCTTTTCTAAATGTTATGCTCAACAGCTTTGAGCATCTCATGCAGTTTAGAAATTGATTTCTCTATGTTATTCATGTTGTAGTTCATGACAAATCGGTCATAACTTTCAAGAGTGAGTTCAAGATCAAATATGTAGCTAACTCCTGGCTCATGAGAAATCCAAGCCTTTTAAGGTCATCAATATAGTTTTTCATCTTTAACACATGAGTACTAACCGATGCACCTTCAGCCATCTTGTAGGAATGTAAGGCCTTTGTGGTATCATACCTCTCATGCCTTGCCTGTTGCTGGAACATTTCCTTGAGATGCACAATTATCTCATGAGCCTCCATAAGTTCTAGATCTCTTTGGAGGTCTGGAACCATGGTAGCAAGCATTAGGCTACCTACATCCATAGAGTCATCCTTATGCTTCGTGTAAGCATATTTCTAAGCTCTTGGAGCATTAGTTGCAGGCCCTTTAGGAATAGGTTGATCTAGGACATATGCCTTTGTTTCCTACTTGAGAACAATTCTCAAGTTCCTAAACCAGTCAAGAAAGTTTGTCCTTCTCAAGGACTAATCGCAATGATAGTCTAGCAGTGTTAATAGTCGACATGATTCTACAATTAAAATATGCAAAGTTATTTTGTAATCTCCTACTAAATTAACAACCCTCAATGTTATAATTAGTAGGCTAAGATCCATATTTCGCTTAAATTTAAGTCCACTTTGGCAGGACGCTTAAATTCAAGTTATTTAGGTAGGTAACCTCTTTAACAATTACATCATATGTAACTCTTAGATCTTTATGGGATTCGATCATCATATGATCTAGATGTTTAAACCCATCTAATGCCTTGAGACCCAAAACCATTTTGCTAATCTCAATTAAGTCAAAAGAATAATGAATCATTGTGAGTAGCACCATTACTCACGCTTGTTTCACCAAGATAACTCAAATGCATCCACTTTGGTAGAACCTACAATTGAGTGATCGAGGTTTTGACAAGTATTCATTAATTGATGGCATTATGACTTAAGATTTTATTCGGAGGGCTTAACCAATTAGTTTTAGTTTATATGTATGCAATCACGATCGTATCTCATGCAAATAGAACATATAAACACAAAAGCTTTGCATGCAATGATCTAATCAAAAGCATAACTCAACCGTGAGACAACATGGCTTGCCTAACCTAAAATTCTCCCAAGCCAATGAGAGGAATTCTCTAAGTAAGAAAAGAAAAAAAATTACAATGAGAGAAACCTCGTTTAAACATACGAGGGGAGTGAGATAAGAAGATAATGTACATCGAGAATATTTAGAGGAAGGCACGGCACGCAGACCGTATTTAAATTTTACAACTTTTGTAAAACTAAAGCCATGTTGTTCACCATACCCAAACAATTTTGAGAAGTAAACCACAAGAATCAATAATTCATACAATATGAAAAGCAATAAATGTCGTGATTGAGCTATGAACTGTTTGCTATGGCAGTCCCGTTAAGCTGTCAGATTTTTTCATCTTAATTTGAAAAATCATATTTAAATATAGCAAAATCCAATTTCAGTGGTTCAAATCTCTATTTGACCATCCTTAAGTATATTTTGGACAAAAAATATAATTTTCATAAACTTATACGTCCAATGTTCCTGAAACTCTAATGAACCATCGCTGCCAGAGAAAACATTTCAGATTCAAAGCCTAACTTCAAAAATTGATATCTCCTAATGTACTAATCCAAATCGCACATATTATATATCAAATTTAATCTTATGATGTCTAAATTCATTCAAGAAATTTTTAGGATTATTGGATAATATTTAGTCATTCGAAAATTCATCACAATCACACTGCCTCTAAACAACGAAAATCTGGCAGCACTACAACTATAACTTCAGTCTTTGTAAAATCATGTTTAACTTATATATCACATATATAAGCACACAATAAGCACTAAAACTTAATTTAAATGCACAATTGACCTGGCTCTGATACCACTGTTGGGATTGGTAGGCACACAACAGAAGAATTAAAAACTAAAATTGCAAAACTTTATCAATCCCAATTGCAGATCTATCAATGGCATTTAAATCGAGTTAGAAAGAGTCGTACCTTTTTGAGCTTGAGGAGCTAACTACTCGGATCAGCTCCCTCTACCGATATCCACATAACAGGACCCAACACCGACAGTGTGCTAGCGCCTCCAATGCCCTTCTAGGGTTTTCTTACGGCTCTTCATTTTTCCATCATCATTAGAAAACCCTAGCTCTCACCTTTTAAAAACTAATTAGGGTTATCTATTTTTTGATGGATATTGGATTTTTTAAAATTAATCTTAATTAATTTCAAAATCCTTATCATATCAATTAACACTTAATTGTTTTGATAAGTTAATTAAATAAATATGGTTTAATTAAATCTGTCCAACATTTTTAATTTAACCTATTTATTTAATTAAAATAAACAGCCAATGGAATTTAATTTATCTTCATAAATTAAATATGAGATATTATCATATAATATATTTATATATATACAAAATAGAATAATATCATCATATAATATAATATTATCATATATTTAATATATATTATCAAATAATATATATTATATATATATATAATATAATATTATCATATGATCATACAATATAATATTATCGTATATATAATATATATTATCAAATAATATATATTTTATATATAATATAATATTTTCATATGATATATATTATCAAATAATATATATTATATATATGTATTTATGTATTTCAAAAATACATATGTGTATATAATATTATTAAGTTTCTTTTCCAAATATATATATATATATATATAGACACACACATATAAATATTTATCAAATAAATAATCACACTACATGTGTAAACAATAAATATATATTTAAAATTTGTCCACCCTAGATTAAACATTATATTCATTGAATCTTAGACGCATCTTTGATTCAATGAATTTGGACATTATAGCTCGTGTTGGGCTATTCTTGTGTGCAACCCTGTAGGCTCATACGAAGTTGGCAATGGGCCAATGACTATACTAACCCACAAGTCGTAAACAGCCTCTAGCAAGACATTATGACTACCCAATTCATATGAGGATCGGCAATACGATACAACCTGTCATATAACCATATCACGTTCCTTTTGTCACACGTTATTTCGGTCAAGGATGAGGCATGAAGAATGACATCCTCCTTTCCTGACCATTACTTTCTCGATCCCTGAGTAGTCTGACTATGGAAATGGAAACTCTTTTCCATCGTAGTATGGTCATACATTTCTCAGACTCACTCATCGAGGAGCCCAGTAATATCTCTCTACTAATGTGAGGGACAAATTCCATCTTGACCATTCATATTCCTCTGCATGAAAATCACTAAGCTCGATTGTAGCATTTATCATCACTTGGTTAAAGGTGACTTTTGACTAAGTCAAAGCTTAGTGACTCTCATGTAGGAATCCATGATGATCTCATTTCAAAGGGCATTGTGATGTGGTTATACATGAGATAAGCTTATGACTTGATCTATGTAGCTTTCTCATAGCGGGTCGATCCAGCACCTTTTACTCCTCCAAGTGCTTAAGACTTTGATTCATATCCTCATACCTTATCAAAGTCATACTGGTCTTATTTCATCTTTGCTCCCACATAGATGACTGACCAGGGACATTTAAGACAATCATTATGATTTATCCAAGGATATAGTTATCACAGTGAACATGCGAATAATGTGATAACTAAATGGAGAAACTAATTGAATAACAATTATTCAAAGTACAAGATTGGCCCCTATGGCAAAATTTCCAACACATTTGACCAATAAAGCAAAGAGAAATTTATTCTTTCTATTTAATTGGGATAAATTATGGCTAAATTAGGGAGCAAGAGTTAAATAATTTATGTGGCCTATATTGAATTTAAGAAAAAGAAAAGAAAGAGCCAATTGGTAGCTAGCACATGTAAAGCAAGATTCACTAATTCATTAAGTCATTAGCCCTTCATCTTTTTCCATTTATTGCTAGTGGAAACCCAACCAAAAGAGAGAGAGATGAGTTTGGAAGAGCTCAAGAGCAAAGAGGAAGGGCTAGGGTTCAAGAAGCCAAAATCTAAGGTAAGAGGTATGATTTCAAATGCTTATGCCTTCTAAATCACTTGGGAACCTCTTATAACCTCTTATTCGTCTTGAAATCCATATTTAGCATGACAAATTAAGAGAGAGGAGAGAGTGAACAGTGAAATTTAGAGAGAGAAAGTGGTAAAATCAAGAGATAATCACCAAAACTAGATCCTCTTGTCTTATACAATGTTGTTGTGATTGTTGTTGTGGAATTTGCCTAGGTTTTCTATTATTTTTCAAATTTGGGCTGATGCAAACCATAGTGAAAATACTGCCCTCAAATCATGTTCATTTAGTGTTTAAATGGTTAATCATATGATTAGAGGTGGTAAGGAGGAGATTAAGCAAGAGAAATCAAGAAAACACAATTTCCCTCCTTAAACCGTAACTTGCAATTCTGAACAGGACATGATAAAGGAGTTGCAATTTTGGAATTTTGATGGTTCCATTGGATTTATAAGGGAAACTTTTGTAGGTATCCAAGTGTTCATTATTTTTGGATGTTTTTATACAAATTAAAAAATTTATGAAGTTGAATGTGCATGTTGTTTGATCTGCCTTCTGTGAGGCAGTAACATTGTGCAATGTATTTTGTGAGGCAAACCTTGTCCAAAAATTTTAAAACTTGGTAGAATTTAATTAGAGACATAAATATTTAATTGCATTGGTGTTTTGTAATTTTTGGACAAGTACATTGGAAGATATGAATTTTTGAATTTGTGTCTTGTTTCTGGAAGCAAATCTGGGAACAGGGGAGTTTGACGAATTTCTGGGAATATTATGATGTCAAAAGTCAAACCAAAGCATTTTTACCCAAAATTAAATTTAAATGGATTCTTTTAGACATTATAATAAGTCAAATTGGATTTTTCTAGAGTTTATTATGATATTCTAAAGTTGACGAAAAAATCTGCAATTTTCTGAAAATAGTGAAACTGCACTGTGTAGGATTGTACGGTGCATAAACTGTTGAAATTATGAAAGAAAACTAGTAATGTGAGTTTAGAATGAGTTATGTATTAATAAAAACTTATTTATTGTATATTTGGAAATTTTATGACCTAGCAGTTGTGCCAAGCCCGATCAAAGTCGGTGGATCAAGGAAGGGCAATTAAGGTAGTAAACTTACCCTACTTACATGTATTTGATATATGCTTATGTATTGCTTTTCTTGATTATGTGAAGCATATTTGAATGAATGAAGCTCTATTTCTATTTATATTGTGGCCATAGATATGTTATATGAAACATTGAGCATGCAAAGATGTAATTATGTGAGCATGAGCCTATGTAAGGCGAGCATATCATGCACTAGCATTTATCTTGCATGCATTATGTTATTGTTTACTACTGAGATTCTTTTGAATCTCACCCTCCCCTAAACAACCATTTAGACAGGTGAACACTAAAGGGCTGATAAGAACAGAAAAGAGGAATGCTCGTAGAATAATGCTGCTGATTATCTGAAAAACTATTTGGTTATTTCAGGGTTTGTAAACATTATGTATACCCCCTGTGGGGGGAAAGTCCTACATTATAATCAAGCAATATTGTATTAATATTATCTATATATTCATTTTATTCTTGTGTGCCCACTGAACTGTGCATTGCTACTCTGGTTAATATCAATAATAAGAGATATGTAAGGAGGGGTCTTACAATTTTTGGTATCTGAGCAAGCAGTTTTGGCAACAAGATAGTATACTGATATGCTTGATTATAAATGATTAATCATGTGATTAGAGGTGGTAAGGAGGTGATTAAGCAAGAGAAATCAAGAAAGCACAATTTCCCTCCTTAAACCCTAACTTTCTGTTCTAAACAGGACATGATTAAGGAGTTGTAATTTTATAATTTTGATGGTTCCATTGGAATTATAAGGGAAACTTTTGTAAGTATGCAAGTGTTCATGATTTTTGGATGTTTGTATACAAATTTAGAAACTTATGAAGTTGAATGTACATGTTGTTTGATCTGCCTTGTCCATTGTAATTGTAAGGCAGTGACATTGTGCAATGTATTTCGTGAGGCAAACCTTGTCCAAAAATTTTGAAACTTGGTAGAATTAAATTAGAGACATACAGATTTAGTTTTATGGGTATTTTGTAATTTTCAGACAAGTAAATTGGAAGATATGAATTTGTGAAGTTGTGCCCTGTTTCTAGAAGCAAATTTGGGAACAGTGGAGTTTGACGAATTTCTGGGACAATTATGATGTCAAAGGCAAGACCAAAGCATTTTACCCAAATTTAAATTTAAAGAGCTTAATTTAAGATTTTGAATCAGTCCAATTGGATTTTCCTATAATTTATTATGATTTTCTAATTTTGACTAAAAAATCTGGCAATTTTCTAGAAACAGTGAAACTGCACTGTGCAGGATTGTACGGTGCAGAAACTATTGCAATTGTGAAAGATAACAAGTAATGTGAATCTAGAATGAGTTATGAATTAATAATAACTCATATATTATACATTTGGGAATTTTAGGACCTGACAGTTATGCTGAGCTAGATAAAAGTCGGTGGATCAAGGAAGGGCAATTAAGGTAGTAAACTTACCCTACTTGCATGTATTTGATATTTATGCTTGTGTATTACTTTGCTTGATTATGTGAAGCATATTTGAATGAATGAAGCTCTGTTTCAATTTATACTGTGGCCATAGATATGTTGTATGAAACATTATGCATGCAGAGATGTCATTATGTGAGCATGACACTACTACAAAAAATAAAAGTTGTAGCGCTTATAACAACAATATTAGTGGCACTTGACAAGCGCCACATATTAGAACGCCACTAAAACAAGTTGTGGCGCTCAAGCACAAGCGCAACAGTAGCCAATACTTTTTTTAATTAAAATAACAAAGGGTGGGTCTTATTAAAGAAAGCGTCGCAACTTGTATGAAACTTTCTGTGACGCTTTCTTAAATAAGCGCTACTATTAATATGTATTTTTAATATATTTTTTTAACTCAAATTTTTTTAAATTTTATTTTAACCTAGGGTGGCGCTTTCTTAAATAAGCGCCACCCTAAGTCCATTTAAATATTTTAAAAAAAATACTAAACACATGACTATAATAAAATAAAATTATATTTAAAAATACATATAGGGTGGCGCTTTCTTAAATAAGCGTCACCCTATATATATATTTTTAATATAATTTTATTTTATTATATTAAATTTGTTTTATAATATTCAAATTGAGATAGGGTGGCGCTTTCATCAATAAGCGCGACCCTATATATATATTTTTAATATAATTTTATTTTATAATATTAATTTTTTTATATAATATTTAAATTGAGATGGGGGGCTCTTTCTTCAATAAACGCCACCCTATATATATATTTTTAATATAATTTATTTTATTTTATTAATTTTTTTTAAATATTTAAATTGACCTAGGGTAATTATATTAATTTTTTATTTTTCTGTTAAATGGCCTAGAAAGCGCCACCCTTGACCAAATTTTTTTTAAATATATATTTTTTATTTTCAATTCTACGTGAGTTTATTTTTTCTTTATATTTATTTTTGACATAGGGTGTTTTTTTTAAAAAAAATCTTTCTATATTTTTGTCTGACCTTTTCTATATAATGACAGTGAAAAAAAAAATTTATATACCCATGCAAACCATAATGGAATAACTAAATTGATACAAATATATAGCTAATTAACAAAATCATCTCTAAATATATATTTACTCAATTATGAATATAAGACAGTAATTAATTCAGCTACTTAAATTCATAATAACAGCAATAGGCAAATAAACAACCTAGCACGTTTATATAGTATTGCTAGCCAGAATAGTGCCTCAACAGATATTCACACAATTCCTTGATGAGTTCATTGATTTGATTGTCAGTCAAACTGTCAGAACGTTGATCTTCATAATACTACACTAATACAATGATGCAGAAAATGAATTAATATAACTCAACATTAATTATCAGAAAATTAGTTAAATTTAAAACACAATATGTATTGTACTAAAATGACTTACTTTTAGTGGAACCTGAAACTGATCATGAGTAATGACATCCTTTATGAATTTCATTATATAATACCCGCAATAATCGTTATTGGGCTGGAAAGGGCACTCTAACAATATAATAAAATAGTTAACTAAATTTGGAAAATATAATTTTGTTAAAATCAAAATACAATTAAATTCTTAAACCAATACATGTATCTTCTTCCAGGTATAGCTATGGACAGGATCTGCAGATCTAGAAAAGTTCAAGCTGGTAGAGGCTCTATATGCAGTCAGTGTACTAAGAAAACAAATAAATGTTGATTACATTAGGGTATTTAATGGCTTACACAAATATATATTTACACACACATATACATGCATACATATGCTTACCTATTAATCAGCCGCAACAAATGAGGATGGTCTGAAGGAACACCTCCACTTAGAGGATCTATATAGTAAATGCGAGGGGCAGAAGGTGTCGCTACATTGATCACAATCAAAATCCAATGTGCCCTAAAAGATTTTGAAAGTTTTTCTTCAACCATGAATGATATAGTAAAAGTCATACAGTAAAAAAATGTAAAGTGAAATACGACCACTAATAATAAATTTATTACCCTACATTGTATGGCACCATAAATAACATATTTGGGTTTGCTCTTTGTCTAAAGTATTATTTTAGATCATTGGATTGGGCATCGGGATCTACTCTACCCTCGTGCTATCCAATGAGATAAGGGTTGACAAAGGAGAACTAGACCTTTTGTACATCTACCAAGATGTCATGGTACAAGTGCCTTTACAAAAAACAAGAAATGTGATGACGACAAAAAATTGAAATATGAATAATAATAACAATGATAAATGATGACAATAAAGTACCTAATCCATATGTTGATGATCGAAGCACTAATCCAACCACGATTGAAAATTCACTCAACACATCAGCAGTATTATGTTCCTCTATGCCCTGAACACCATAGGTGTGTCTATCAAATGCCAATGACAGACTTCCTTCGTGTATCAACCTTGGTGCAATGCATGCCAACTGATCGTAATATGAGATCGTCTGTCTTCTGCTCCATTGGCTAGCTGAGGCCTTAGAATTCGACTGTGTGGTCGAACACTTTGAGACCTTGCCATATAGTTGAAATTGTTTTCCTTTAGAACGTTCAACCTGTAAAAAAAAAAAGCATGAAAGGAAGTGATATAGTGAATAGGAAAAATAGAAGGAATTGTGTTTTTGACTACCTTCAGAAATGGCTCTATCAAACCTATTGGTCAAGCAACATAACTGCCGACAACATTTTTAACCATTGTCTCATCATCTAGAGAAGGGATGGGAAATAGTGCATCATCATCCGTGCATACGTCAACCCTTACTCAAATTGTGTTCTCCGACAATGGTGAATTGTGGAGGGTATCATTGTCTGTGTTGTAGGCAACACCCACCACAATTGCGTGCTTTCCAGAATGTTCAACATATAACTTCTACGCTAACTCTCCCTGTGAAAGATAGATCAATTTAGGATGTTATGTTATATACTAATTGACAATGTAACAATTAATTAGAGAAGAAAGTAATTATCGAAGGAAGATGTACTTTAGAGATAGAAGTACAACTATCTCTCACACTTGGGCTATCACAAGGAGGAATAGTTGGCATTGCCTTAGACTGCACTAACTGATCAATGTTCACCCTCAGCTGCGCGTTTTGCTCTTGCAACAAACGTATTCTTGAATCAAATTGTTCTTGCATTTGATGCTTGAAGCTGTTTATCTCCTCGCGTAGCTGTAAAAAGTCACTCTTGTTCGAGCGCTTCTGACGTCCAAAGTATGATGTTTGTGTCACGCCAAAACCAGTACATGGAACACAACCATCATACTCAGGTACACCCAGCTCTTTGCTTAACAGATCATCACAGCCAACAAAAGCCGCCAACTATGGCACCTCTTATGTCATTGATCGCTATCACAAAATAAATTACAACATTATTACCAGTAGTTAATATAAACCATAATCATCTAAGCAATGGTATTATTGTACATTCCATATGTTTCAATACTTACACAATATTTTGCAACTCTTCTTACTTCTTTACTTCGAATTTCCCCGATTTTGTTTGTGTAACCGGCTACCCACAAGTCATTTCGTGGGACCTGTGTAATATCTGAAGTTGATTCTTCTATCTACATATGAAAGTTAGTTGAAGTTAAAAATGAGTCACACAAATTAAAGAAATAATCATTAGTCCTTACCATTTTTCGCTCTAACTTTCCATAAGATACAAGTCTTTGTATGTAAAGGTATGGCATATTAATTGCATTGGAGCGGTTCTTCTCATTTAGCTCCTGTTTACATCCAAATGATACATATTAATAAATATTAATTACAAACATATTACAAGTAGTTTATAAAGTATAATGTCACATCATCTGAAATTCTTGACTTGTATGTGTTCTCACAAACTCATCCCCTGTTTCTTGACTGATAATCTCGTCGTATAATTCCGACGGTGTTGGAATGATATTCTCGTTATCATCCCTTAAGAAATATTTCATAAGATCAGAACGAAACTTTCTCATGAGTTTTTTGGCTTTTCTAAGCACAAAGTTCTCATGATCATCACCATCAACAACAAAACAAGACTGTGCCATAAAACCAAAGTTAATTTGTTAGATTGTAATCATATGAAACAAAACAACCCGAATAATAAATTAATTAATGTCTTACCTGGACTTCACCCCATATTTCATTCATATATTGTTTCTTCACTCGTCTCCAATCATGAATTGTAATAGGAACTCTGTCTCGGACTGTAGTCCTAATGAAATTATTGAGGGAGCTACTGTTCGGTCCAATTGGATTCCCTTTTTCATTCCAATCAAGTTCTAACTTAATACCCTTGCTTCTCATTTTGATCAACCTCGCCATTACAGTCCTGCCACGAGCGACATGCTCAACAAATCTTTGTCTACCAACATGCATGGGAACATTGTCATCTTCACGTGGAGAATCCATTTTCCTACATGTTAAACAAATAAAAGAAAACATAAGCACACAGTAACAATCATGTCAATCAAAGTAAATGAATTTAACATAATGGGTACAGGTAAAACATACAAGTAAACAAATCAGGAACTCATTATCTTTTCCTCTTTCTTGTTAAACTGACAGTTATGTATCCCTTGAGTCTCCTAGTAGATGGATTTGTCAGCCTGACCCAAGTCGCCTTTGCATGATCATGTCTCATATACAAGGGTTCGTCTTCATCTTCATATTCATCTTCATCTTCATCTATACCAATATCTTTTGACCCCAAAAACTCGAAAGAAGGATATTCCTGAACAATATTCAAATAGTCATGACTTTCAAGATGAACTTGTTCTTGACGATTCTTGTTTGATGGGAGTATAATGGACCAATTCTTCTTAGCAGTTTCATGAATGAAGAACACTTGTTCTACTTGTGATCCTAAAGTGAAAGGATCATCTTTGTATCAAACTTTAGAAAGGTCCACTTGAACAAAGCCAAACTCATCTGTCCGTAATCCACTGTTGTTATTCGCCTACTTACATCTGAATACAGGGACCCTCAACATATAGGAATCTAACTCCCATATACGTTCAATGACATCAAAGTATGACATTGGTACGTAGACAGGATGTATGTCTTTAGCACTGGATATGTGCCAAGAATTAGCAACAAGTTTTACCCACTATTCTGCATCGTGCTCCGTGTATCCTGTTCTTGTGTATAGAAGGTGTAGCCGTTGATTGCATAACTATTGTAAGATAATATGTTTAAGCTCGGTCCCTTTGACAACCATATCAATTTCTCAAAAACTGAATTAGGATTCTTCTCCATCTCATCATTAATGTGCTTTTTCAACTAACTTGAAAAATGTCGATTGTGTTCTTTTGTTATTAAGTTTTCATTCCTATCACCATATAATTGTTGAAGAGCTTCCTTGTGTTCATCAACAAATGGTTCAACCTCATTAGTGTTATGTAGCACATACAGGTGGGCTTGCTCCCAATCAGTCACTGCTATCCTGATTACCTCCTGCCCGCTTGTTCCTTTTCCTGATCTTTGGCCACCATGACGGGACTTTGGGATCCCAACAGGGTCAATATTTGATAGAAAATCAGCATAAAAATCACTTGCTTCTTCAACCATGTACCGTTCAGCAATACATCCCTCTGGTCGATATCTATTTTTAACAAACCCTTTTAAAATTTTCATAAATCGCTTGTTTGGCGTACATCCATCTCAAGTAGACTGGACCGCACAATTGAACCTCTTTCACCAAGTGTATAGTTAGGAGAACCACAATATCAAAAAATGAAGGTGGAAAATACATTTCAAGTTCACACAGAGTACAAACAGTTAGCCTTTGCAAATGTCGCAACTTGGTTGAATCAACCACTTTACTACATATCAACTTGAAAAACATGCAGAGTTTAGTGATTGTCTTTCTGACATTTTTTCGGTAAGATAGACCGTATACCAACCGTTAAGAAATTCTGCATGAGCACGTGACAATCATGAGATTTAAGGTTCTTTAACTTCAACTCTTTCATTGAAACAAGGTTTTTAATATTTGAAGAGTACCCCTCTAGAAATTTAATTCCTTTAAGAAACTCGCAAAATAATTTTTTCTCCTTCTTCGACATAGTGTAAGCTACTGGAGGTAGATAAGTGTGGTTCCATTTCTCAACCGATGCCAACTCTTCTCTTATTCCCAAATTAACCAAATCCAACCTCGCATTGACACCATCCTTACTTTTTCCTTGCACATTGAGCAACGTGCCATTATACTATCACATATATTTTTTTCAATGTGCATCACATCGAGAAAATTCCTAACATATAAGGACTTCCAATATAGAAGTTCAAAGAAAATAGACTTCTTCTTCCAACCACTTGTCCCGGTTTGATTGACATATGGCTTGCCAAAATTGTTACCTAGCTCTTTAACCTTTTCAAAAACCTGAGCCCCGGTCAACATCTTTGGTGGACTATCTTCTTCAGGGACACCATTGAAAGCCGTTTTCCACTTCCTCCACAATGTTTTGATGGTAAGAATCTCCGATGTCCCATATAGACATTTTTCTTACAATTATCTAGTCGCACTAAATGAGTTTCATCTTCATATATAGGGCACACACAATATCCTTTAACGCTGTATATAGACAAATTACCATAAGCTGGGAAATCATTAATTGTGCCATACAACATGGCTTTCAAAGTGAAACTTTCTTCCCTATACCCATCATAAACATTGACGCCATCTTCCCAAAGTAGCTTCAAGTCATCAATTAAAGGAGCCAAGTATACATCTATATCATTCCCAGGCTGTTTTGGCCCAGAAATTAACATCGACAGCATCATAAACTTATGTTTCATTATCAAGTGTGGAGGAAGGTTATAAATCATCAATATTACTGGCCATGTGCTTTGTGTACTACTTTGAACACTGTGCGGATTGATTCCATCAGTTGACAGTGCAAGGCATAGGTTCCTGATAAGTAAAATATTTGCACATTTATTTTCCCTTATATGAAGCATTTTTTGGATGATATTTGAGCTTAATGTAATGAATTTGGGTGTAATTGATAAATAAATAATGATTTGACATAAAATAGAATTCATTGGAAAATACTAAATTTTGACCCTATTTCAGTTTTTAGGCAATATTGAGAGCTCTAGATGTCTAATTGGGACGTTCTTTATATGGATATAAATCTAAGAAAAATTCCTACAACTTTTATGTTGAGGTAAAAACCCAGTTCTGTCCTTAAGAGCTCCAAATTTTGCTTAGAAGTTGAGTACGTGATTCTGTCCAAGTCTGACCTTTGTCCACTAATTTGACCATAACTGGAGTCACAAATGTTGAAATGAGGAGCTCTCACATGCGTGTTCAAGCTAATATCTAGATCTACAACTTTCATGAGGACAACAAAGTGAGATTCTAACGTTTTAATTGCCAAACGTTAGCTGCAATCAATGAGCAAGGTGGTCACAAAGTCAATATTGGTGGCTTAGAGTCAAGATTCTTACCTAACATGTGGAAATTCTTACACCTAATTCATCTATAAATAGAGGAGTTGAAGGCACAAGGGAGGACACCATCTTAGAGTTTAATTTCATGCATTTTTATTGTTCTTGCATACCTCCTACATGGAAGGTTTAGGTAGTCTTCCTTTATGGATAGTATATGTTGCCTCCTACATGGAAGGTTTTACCTCCTATATGGAAGGCTAGATTTTTCTATTTTCATGCATCTTGTAGTTATATATTTATGTTTTAGAATTTAATAATCATATTTTCAACAATATTTATAAATTTTTCAATTTATTTTGGTTTTGTTTTTAATTTCATCATGAGCTAAATTTTCATTTTCCTAGGGTGACGATGTAGCTTACTAATGACGGATTGAATCTTAACTTATTAAATCTAGTTTTAATTTTTCCTTCATGATTGAGTTTTAATTATTGTTCTTAATGCTTTCAATTGATTGGCCACCTTTTGGATGATCTCAATATGCATGTTGAGACCGGAAGGAGATACATGTGTATGGATCTTATAATTAAAACCATAATTTGCATATGAAATAGGAATATATTCATATGGGTTGTGTAGTTTTAATTGAGTTCCATAAATCTTAATGCATGATTGATTGCTTAAATTCATATAGGAATATATTGGGTTAGCAATTAATTATAGAATTACTTGACCTTGGAAGATGCTAGTAATTAAAATAGGGAAACTCAATTATTTCATACTCCGGTAAGCCGTTAAAATGCTTTTTAACCTACAATACGGATGGAAACGATGAAGAAACCTCTTGTGCCTTTGCTTCACAGATCAGACATGCTTTATGCCCCTTCACACTGTACCGTAACAAGTTTCTGCATGTGGGGAAGTCATTTATTGTAATATCCTGAATTTTGAGAATAGAGGCTTAAGATTTAGCATGAATTAAGGGGACTGCTAGACCCCGATTTATCAAATGTCATAGTGGGTGATAAGTAAAATATTTGCATATTTATTTTCTCTTATATGATGATTTTGTGGACTATATTTGAGTTGAATATAATCAATTTGGGTGTAATTAATAAATAAATAATAATTTTCTTGCAGCCATGGACAGTACCGGATTAAGAAGAATTAAAGAAGGCATTTAAGGGGAAGTCACTGTTCATGATGTACTATTCACTATGCACTGTTTATGCGGTACTGTTCATTGTTCACTGTAGCAGGGGTACTGTAGCGGACCATTGCGTTGTACTGCAGCGGTCGGTGAGTGGAAGTGGGACGGTTCAGTGCGGTTCCTGTAGCAGTCGGTTCACTGTAGCAAGTGGATGTACGGTTCACTGTAGCAGTACGATTCACGGTAGTAAATCACTGTAGCAAAATACTGTAGCAGTCCGAAAATAAAGCCTATAAATAGAGCTTCTTGGCACCCTAAAATGAAGAGGAAGGAAGAGAGAGAGAGAGAGAGTTGTTATTTTTAGAATTTATTTCTTGCATTTTTTTTACTTCTTGCATGCCTCCTACATGGATGGTTTTGCCTCCTATATGGAAGGCCTAGGTAGTCCTCCTTTATGGATGGTATAGGTTACCACCTACATGGATGGTTTTACCTCCTATATGGTAGGCTAGATTTTCCATTTTCATGCATCTTGTAGTTGTATTTTTATGTTTTTGTAATTAATTTTTATGCAATATTTATGATGTTTGTAATATATTTTGGTTTTGTTTTTAATTTTATCATGAGCTAAATTTTCCTTTTCCTAGGGTAATGACGTAGCTTACTAATGACGGATTGAATCTTAACTTATTAAATCTAGTTTTAATTTTTCCTTCATGATTGAGTTTTAATTATTGCTCTTAATGCTTACAATTGATTGGCCACCTTTTGGATGATTTTAATATGCATGTTGAGACCGGAAGGAGATACATGTGTGTGGATCCTATAATTAAAACCATAATTTGCATATGAAATAGGAATATATTCATATGGGTTGTGTAGTCTTAATTGAGTTCCATAAATCTTAATGCATGATTGATTGCTTAAATTCATATAGGAAATATATTGAGTTAGCAATTAATTATAGAATTACTTGACCTTGGAAAAGGCTAGTAATTAAAATAGGGAAACTCGACTATCAATCATGTGGAATAAATTAGACTAGAATAGATAAGTGATTCAATCCGGAATTTATTAAGTGAAATCTAATCCCTAGGGCTTTTTATCATATTTGTCTTTATATCACTTGTATTCATATTTCATCATTTCTATCTTGTAATCTCAATCACAACTAATCAACCGACTAAATAGAATTAAAATTACCAATTTTGGTACTTAGTGATTAATCCTCGTAGGAACGATACTCTACTCACTTCTATATTACTTGATTACGACAGTGTACACTTGCACTTCTAAATACACCATCCTACACTCGTAACAGTGGGACATGGTATTATTTCTCAAAATTCCTTTATATCCTTGGATATTAAAAGGAATTATATTGGTGAGCTAAAGAGCTCGGGGAATAACAAAATAAAGTGATTGGAAGTCACACATAATATAGTAAAGTGGAACACAAAGTAATTTTGCCACCGATGAAATTCCCAGTGTGGCAGTGATGATTGTGTAACATTTTTTGATGGGTAAAATGATGATAAAAAATTATAAAAATTTCCAGAATAAAAGTATACTTATCAAGCTTCAATTTGATATGTCATATGAGTCATTTGGAGTTGTACATAAAGGGAAATGAATTTTTGAAGTTGGCCTAGTGAAATTGACTATGTTCTGGGGCAACATCCAAAGATTGAAATTATGGGAAGAGTGAGATTCAAATTGGCCAAAGGTAATATTTTTTCCTAAAACTAGACTCAATAAGGGTCGCATTTCCTTTAGAACTACCCCAATTGGATATTTGTACAATTAGATATGAATTTTCAAAATTTAATGAAAATTCTGCCAGATTATCTATTTTGTACGAAAATTTGATTTTTGGGCCAATCAGGAGCAGACACGTGGCAAGCTAATTAACACCTCATTAATCCATTAAATCATCATCTTCCTCCTCATTTTTCATGCAGAAAGAACCAGAAATGAGAGAGAGAAAGAGTTGACCGAAAATGGAGGGAGAGGAGAGAGAAAACTTAGAGCCGCCGAAACACTACCGAATCGGCGTCCTCTCTCAAAGTGCCCTTTAGGAAACTTCTTCTACTCATCGAGAGCTTTATTCCTATGGTTTTGGATTTTTTTTTGGAGGTGATTGGTGCCATCTCACCAGCCAGAATGATGCCGGAATTCTGAACCGTTTACAGAAACAGGTAGAGGTAAGCGTAAGCTTCCTTTTTAACCGATTGATTTATTGTTTGGATGAGTATAGATGAAGTTGGGTAGTATTCATGAATGATTTAAAATGGTGTTTTCAATGGTTAAATGATATCCAATGGATGTCTAAATAGCTAATTATATTATTACAAGTAGAAAAGAAGTGATTAAGCCAAAGAAAACAAGAAAATAACATGTTGCACCTAAGAATTTGATTTTCTTCCCTGTATTGTGACATGGTGATGGGTTGAGAATTTGATAATTTTGATGCTTCCATTGGATTTAGGAGGAAAAATTGTGTAGGTATGCAAGTGTTCATGAATTTTGGATGCTTGTATATGAATTGTGAATGTTTGGAAATTGATGAATAAATGCTGTGTAATTCGTTTTCTAGAGGCAGTGTCATTGTGACATGGTTTTAAGTGGTGTAATGTTATGAAATGACCATGAAACGTTTCATCCTGAAAGTAAAGACATAGACCTTTAATTTTATAGGTCATAATGGTTAATTGGACAAGTATGCTAAGAGTTATGATTTTCCAAAGTTTAAGCATGAAAAATTGGAATTTTCTGGAGCAAGGTCCAATGAAATGCTATACTGCATTTATTTAAGTGTTTCTAGATTATGACCATATTTTCCCCTAAATTTATACTTAAAATAGGGTTAAATAGAGCTTTAAACCACTGAATTTGGATTTGTTTATATTTAGTTATGATTTTTACAAGTTCGGCCAAGAATCAGGACGGTGAAATTCTGAACAGTGAGGTTCTTGGGCGAGGCCAAAATGTTTCTATCTTGTTTTTGGCCGCGGCCAAAACCCTCAAATTTCAGGATTTCATGTTTTTGAGGGAAATTGACCTATTTAGCCCTCCTTAGCTTCTTGGGCCTTAATATACACTTCCAATAACCCACTATCATGACTCTAATGATGTGATTGGGTATCTAGGGCCATGGAGAAGTCAAGAAAGAAGAGGAATGGAAGAATTTCCAAAAAGCTCCAATGGTTGGAAAATAAGAAAACAAAAGGAAGGACTATGGTCCACCAGCTAGTAAACTTACCTTACCTGCATGTAGTTGATATGTATGTCTTGCATTGATTATGTGACTGCTTTGCCTATTTGTGTGGAGCATGTATGATTGGTTGAAGCTCTGTTATATTTGTGCAATAGCCATATGTATGTCATAACATTGAGCACGGAGCATGTCATTATGTTGGCATGAAATATTGTAGGCAAGCATGTCATGCATTCATATATATCTGGCATACATAGTGGTAATGTTTGCTACTGAGATTCTCTCGAATCTCACTCATCCCAACCAACCATTTAGACAGGTGAAGAATGCATGGAAATATGCAAGGAGGAGATATGAAGATGAGTGAAGATTGAAGCGTGAGGCGCTATCTTCTGTATTAGTGTAAAGGTTGTACTAGTTTTATGATTATACATTTGATGTATATGTGTATGTATGAATGTATGAATGAAGTTTAGCATATAATAGCTCTTAGTTTATTTAAAGTAAAACGCTCGCATACTCTGATTGTAATAAAACTAAGAGCCGGTGATGTATTATTGACGTAGTGAATATTGTGGAAATGTGTTTAAAGTTTGCTACCCTCTTTGAAAAACCCTCTTGACCTTAGGTTCAAATCCTGAGTTGAGAGCGGGGATTTATGAACGTTTTGTAATGTTGGGTAGTCTGGAGTTAAATCCTGATTCCACAATCGATTTCACTAGTTATTTAGAGAAGGGTGTTACATTTATCATGGTGAAAATCATTGCACGCAGCTTGACAGACTCCTTCTTATATGCATCAAACACATCTACACCTTCCTCCTATAACTTCTTTAAGTCCTCAATGAAAGGTGCCAAGTAGACATCAATATTGTTCCCTGGATGTTTTAATCCAGAGATCATCATAGAAAGCATCACATACTTGTGTTTTATACATAGCCAGGGAGGTAAGTTGTATATTACAAGGAGAATTAGCCACGAACTATGTGTGCTAGTAAGAGTTCTATAGGGATTGATTCCATCTGTACAAAGGCCAAGCCAAAGGTTTCTCGACTCGCTGTTAAAACTTAGGGAACATTTCATCTATCTTCTTCCACTGTGGAGAGTCAGCCGGGTGCCAAATATATTTTCTGTCAGATATTCTCTCATCAGAATGCCATCTCAACTTCTTCGCTTTTGTTGCACTCACAAACAAACGCTTAAAAAGTGGTATTATTGGAAGATACCACAACACCTTTGTAGGTTACCTTTTAGTTGTCCCTACACTATAACCACCATCTTTCTTCACTTTGTATCATGATGTTTTACACTTAGGACACTTACTAAAACCTTCATACTCCTTTATATACAATATGCAGTCATTAGGGCAAGCGTGTTTCTTTTTGTACTCCATACCTGTAATAGCTTATTTCCAATAGGCTTAAATGAGCACAAATGAGTAGTGAAATTAGTTGTGGAACCAAGATTTGAACCAGGACTACCCAAAACTAGTATGTTCATAAATTCCCCACTCTCAACTCAGGAGTTGAACCTAGGGTTGAGAGGGTTTTTTAGAGGGTAGGAAAACTTTTTGATTATTTCCACAAGTTTCACTATATCACCAAGTCTCATCAGCTCTTACTTTTAGTATATAAGCGTTTTTCCTTCAATTAAATTAGAGAGGTTCTCTATTTATACTTCATCCATTCATTCATATATGTACATAACAAGTATGATCACAAACTACGATAGTATTTACATCAAATACAAAGATAGTGCATTGCACTATGATCTTCAATTCACCTTCATATCACCTCCGTATTTCCCTTTTTCATAACTCAATGCATTCTTCTCCTGTACTCATCATACATATATGGTTGGTGGGGGAGAGTAAGATTCGAGGTAATCTCAGTAGCAAACATACAAACAATGAATGTAAGATGAGTGCTTGTGCATGATATGCTTGCCTTACATAGGCTCATGTTCACATAATGATATTCTGCATGCTCAATATTTCGTGCAACATACTTATGGCCATATTAAAAACAAAAATAGAGCTTCATTCATTCATACATGTTTCACATAATTAAGCAAAGCAATACAGCAAATCAATACATAGTATAAACATCACATACATTAAAGTAAGTTTACTACCTTGAAGACTTATGTCCTTCTTCTTGAATTATTCCCTTTTCTTCCAACCATCGGAGCTTCGTGGAAATTCTTCTATTCCTCTTCTTTCTTGACTTCTCCATGGCCCTAGATACACAATTACATCATTAGAGCCATGATTGTGAGTCATTAGAAGTGTATACTAAGGCCCAAGAAGCTAGGAAGGACTACATCGGTCAATTTCCTTCAAAAATATGAAAGTTTTGAATTTGGGGGTTTTGGCCACAGCCAAAATCAGGTTAGAGAGTTTTTGGCCGTGGCCAAGAATCTGGCCGACAGATTTTCCCTTTTCCTGATTCTTGGCCGAACGTGTAAAAATCATAACTAATTAAAAAAAATTGAAATGAGGTGTTTCCAAGTTCTATGGAACCCTATTTAAGTTTAATTTATGGGAAAAATATGGCCACAACCTAAATGTACACATATAGGTACATAGTTCCCTTTAATTGGACACTGCTCCAGAACTGCCCTGTTTTACATGACCAGACTTTGAAAACTCCTAACTTCTAGTATACTTGTCCAAATCTTTCATATTACCTATCAGCTAAGGAAGATGATAATTGATGATTAAAGGAGGTGTTAAATTGCCTTGCCACGTGTCATCTTCTGATTGGCCCAAATAATTGATTTTCGCACATAATATCCAATCTGGTAGAATTTTCATTAAATTTTGAAAATTCATATCTAATTGTAAAAAAGTCCAATTGGGTTGGTTCTAAAGGCTACGTGACCCTTATTTAGTCTAATTTAAAGGAAAAATATAAAATTTGGCCAATTCGAAGATCAATCTTCCCATAATTTTAATCTTTGGATTCTGCCCCAGAAAATAGTTAATTTCGTTGGGCTAACTTCACAAATCCATTTCTCTTTGTGTACAGCTCCAAATGACTTATATAATCTATCAAATTAAATCTTGATAAGTCTACTTTCATTCTGAAAAGTTTCATAATATTTGGACATCATTTGCCCCTTAAGATCTGCCACACAACCACGACTGCCACATCGGGAATTTCACCAATAGCAACAATACTTTGTATTCCACTTCACTATGTTGTGTGTGACTTCCAATCACTTCGTTTTGTTATTCCTCGAGATCTTTAGCTCACCAATATAATTCCTTTTAATATCCAAGGATATAAAGGAATTTTAGAGAATTTAAACATGACTCATAGGGACATTTGCAAAACTGAGGTCTAGCAGTCCACTTAATTTAGGCTTATTCTCTAGCCTTTAGTCCCAAAATTTGGGATATTACAATACCCATCATAGACAATATTTTCTTAGCCTCATACATATATGGAAGCACATTATCATCGAGAAACATATCACACAACAATTCAAGCAGTAATGTGAAACTACTATCGGTCTACCCACATGTTGCCTTTAAGTTGACCAAATGCAATGTTCCTGTCAGCCGTGTGTACTTACTCCCAGGGTATAAAGGTGTCTTCGCATCACTCCGTAAGCTGTCATATTCATGTGACTACATAAAGGATTCTACCTCAACATCGTGAATCATTTTCTCCATTAGGTCTTCATCTATCACATGCACAACTTCCTTTTTGTGTGATGGACAATCAGTTACTTCCTCACCATGCCATATCCACCTTGTGTATCGAAGATTTATTCCATCATAAAGTAGGTGATCCCTTATAACATCAACATCCCGTCGACTCTCATTTAAACAATTGACACAAGGACAAAAATACTTTCCATTTTTTGTTAGAGCATTCCTTTTTGCAAATTCAATAAAATCTTCCACCCCATTCTCATATTCTTCACTAGTTCTCAAAGCATTCATCCAACTATGATTCATTTTATTATCACTTATCCAATAACACTCAAGTTTAGAACAATTGTGAGTAATGAGATTTCCTTTAATCACTTTTTACAAAATAAAATAAAATAATTCGGCAGCATTTCCCTTTAAAAGTAAGACATCCTAAAATTTCAATAACAAACCAGTTCAGCTTAATTCAAACAAAAGAATAATATCAAAGCACAACGCACCAAATTGCAAAGCAATAAAGGGAAATATATAATAAAATCAACGTTAATTCGTAGCATAGCTCCAGCTCAATTTGTGTTGTTTTGGAATTTCTTTTTTTATAATAGTAAAGAGTTATATATGGTAGAGTCAAGTAATTACATACATACAAAACAACCAAAATAGAGAATCATGATCAATGTGATATACTCTGTTTGTCCACGTCAATCAACTCCTTAACCAATAATAGAGGAATTGATAAAGCACACAAAACCAACATTTTCAGTTTTATAAGCTTCTCAAACCCACCAATCTACATATTGATTACCTTAATTCTTTGAAGTTTGAACAAGTAATTACAATTAATGTTCCAATAATAAGAAAGTGTCTAATCTTAAACATGGTATCTACAAAAAATTGGACCAATCAAGATTACAATAATATAATTAAATTTAAATATATAAAAATATTCACACATATATATAATAATGAAAATATTACTAAATTAAATTAAATTTTGTTTTTAGTTACCAATTTTTTAATCGATATTAGTAGTCAACAAGTAACTATTTAAACTTTTACAAGCATATATTACATTTTAATTAACAATTAATTTAATTTATAGGAAAAATTACAAAGAAGGACTAAGGAAAAATAATACTAATACCATAAAACTTATAATTATTTAGAAGGATCAAACAAAAAAATATAAATTTAAAAATATTAAAATGCTCATAATTGCATCACCTCCTATATTCTCTCTAACTCCATAGAGTATTTAACCATTAATGAGTTTCCTTATCCCAAAAAAAAAGAAAAGAAAAATATTCACATATATATAATTATGAAAATAATACTAAATTAAATAAAATTTTCACCACTTACCTTCAAACACTGTGAGAGGGAGGGTTTACCATACAGTAGCGTGAGAGAGAGACAGAGAGAGGGAGGCCATCAGACTTGCTTTGAGGGGGAAGGGGGAGCTTTAGAGGGAGGAGTAAGAGAGAGAGAGAGGGAAACTGATAGGACTTATCGGTGAGAGGGGGGAGAGCTTGAGCTAGGAACAATGGAAAGATCGAGAGGAGGAGACAATGGGTGGAGGACGAAGGAACAAGGAGGGAGGAACAAAGGGGGAGCTTATGGAATAACGAACGAGTATTGTGGGTTTGGAAAAAGGAGGGGACTGAAAATAGTGAGGGAGGGGGAGCTTTTGGGTTTATTGAAAATAAGGGGTGGGGCTATGAATGTCAGACACTTGTTTGACATGCACAGACATTTAGGCATCCCTTTCCCTAAAGGGTAGGGACGCCTAAAGGTATACTTTATACGTCCCTTTTGCAAAGGGACGCCTAAATAGTCCCTTTATGCGTCCTTTTTGAGTAAAGGGACATCTAAAGTCTCCCATACATGTCCCCAAAATTAAAAGGGAAGCCTTAAACTTTGAAATCTCCTCCAATATTACAAAATTGCCACCGCATTTCCTTTTTACTTCCATTTTTGAAAAATAGACATCTTATAGGGAAGTATAATGTATTTCCTGTAATAGTGATTATGTCTTTTCTTTCACGCTCCTTTTCTTTTTCTTCTTCCAAATGCGGTAGTAGTAGTTCTACTTCTACTCCATTAAACTCTACGCTAAACAATGAGGAATCAAAATCGACAAACAAAAAGATTTTCAAACAAGAAGTTTCTTTTCAAAATATAAACCAAAATTTTGATAATTGGACTTTACCAAATATTGCTTCAAATGCCCTTTATCAAATTGAGGATAAGAAATGGTTCTTCAAATCTGATTATGTAATCATAACTATTGAAGAATCAATTTCTGTCAAACCTGAAAACGAAGGTTTTTTCCTTCTTTCAAAAAAATCAATTGAGAAATATAAAAAAGAATACAACTATTTACATATAGGATGTGTTCAAGTTGCAATAAAACCTCTCATCCGAAAAGGTCTAATATCATGTTTAGTATGCCTACAAGATACTAGACACTATACATTTGCTGATTCTCTGCTAGCAGTAACAGAAATGGGTCTACATGATGGGCCTGTTTACTTCAACCGCTTCCCAAATAGAACTTTAAACTTGGATGATGGACATATTCTTGAAACTCTCAAACTTAGAATTCAACTTCATGGATTAAACATGAAACCAGGATCTATACCCGCTACCTTAATATATAGGGTACAATATAAGGTCTTAAACTCAAATGCCACAAATGCACAAATCTTTCCTGATAATGGCCAAACAACAATTTTCTTAACTGACCATTCCAATGCTAATGTCACCATTCCTAAAACCATAATATGGAAAGATGTAAAACTAACTAATCATTGGATCATGGAAAAGGCTACATAGCCTGTTCCTAAACTAATGCCTCAAATCAGCAGGATTACACAAACAAAGGATAGGACTGTTAAATTATCATTTGACAAGCCTAGAATGTCCTTTTCTCAAACATATAGATCTCAGCCTTCAATATATGAAGATTGTAGATATGTTTATAGTAAGGCTTCAAGACGGTCTTGTTCCTCATTACCACAACCTCCGTCTGTCATTTACATGCCAGCACCTTCAGAACCAACTACATCCCAAACGTTACCAGACATAATCTATGCAACTGCACCACCAGAACCGAAACCCACTCTTGTTTCTATATCAGGGAATAACAATTCTTTAAATGTTCCTCAAGCAAACTATGAAAAGGATGAAGACTTAAGATGATGCGATCCAGAATCAACAAGTTGTCTCTTCATATTCAAGTGTTGACTCTTCAACTTCAAACTATCATTTTCAAATTCCAGCCGGTCCAGTCACAAGAGCACAAGCTAAAAGATTTAAGGAAGCATTGATTGGGCTTATTCAAGAGGCTAATGCAAATCAGATGGCAATTGGATCAACAATTGTAGATAAAGACATTGAAAACGTCATTAATTTCATATGGGCTGCAGATGCAGATACTAATCAAGTTTTGGGCTTGACGACTTCAAAACAAAGAGCTTGGACCTAGTGCTATACATGGAGGACTCATTTGGGCCTAAATAAACACATTTTGGGCCTTGAATGCTGCTTATATTTTGTGACTTTTATTTATGCGAAATATTATTAGATATTGGGCCTATTTGACTTTTGAGTTTCCTAATTAATTAATTATATTAGGCTAGTTTCTATTTTCCAGGATGCATTTAATGCAATTATGGTTTCTGAATATTTCTCTTTAAATACCTTGTAACCCTTCATTTGGAGTCAGATTAAAAGACTTTGAAACTTGATTATTGAATGAAAGGTTGCACTTTTCTGCACCTTGTTTCTTGGGAGTGAATTCTCTCTAGGGTTCTTCTTAGAACTAACAGACTTATCAAGGCTTGATCAACCTTGTGGCGTCTTCCAACACTTCGGGTCCTTGTTCTTTCGTGCTCAAGGGTTCAAGTGGATCGTCGATCTGCGTTTAGCGTTCTTGGGGTGCGTATATTCATATTGGTTGTGGGTTCGTGGGGTCTTCCCTTGTGGGTTCGCACCATCTTGGTATCAGAGCTTCGGATCTAAACTCAGGTCACATCTTTCTATTCGTTGTTTCAATTTTTCGTTTAGGGTTTCATGCTTTGTTCTTGAGTCTTTTCGTCTAGGTCATCTGCGTTTGTGTCTGAATATTTTTCTTCTTTTCGTTAACCGTATCTTTGTCGTTTCTAATGTTTAGTGAGTCTTTTTCATATTTCAAAATCTCTTCTTTCATATCGTTTTGGAATTAGTTCAATTCGATTTTTCATCAGTGAGTTCTAGCCATTTTAAATCAGTCGTGTTTCTGCAAATTTTCTATGTCAATTCGTCATTTTTTTTCCAGAACGTCATCAAATCTTCTTTCCTTGTTTGACCCGTTTTACTTTGCTGTTTTGGTCATTTAATAGGTCATTCTCATTGTTCAGAATCTCATCTTTCCAGTCGTTTCAGTTTCATCTCAATCCAAAATTTCTACAATACGTTATAGTCTTTTGAAAATGACGCCTTTCTGGAATTTCTGGGTTCCGATTGCTTGAGAGTGCTTGTGATAGATTGTCATTTGAATTCCTGATTCTCCCTCAATTCCCTTTCAATCTCCTTTCATAGATTGTCATTTGATATTCCATATTTCTAAGTGTTGGTTTGATTTCTGCAAATTGTGATTGCATTGATTAAATTGCTTAGTTCTTTTACAGAGCCTTAAGAGGAATCTAAGAGTGGAAAAAAGGCAAGAGTGACATACATCAATTTAAAAGCAAAATTTGAGAGAAACACGAGTGACACTAAACTTGTTTGAGTGAAACACGTGAGAAGAGTGGTGAGGTCCCTTTTTTTTTCTAAATCTAACTTTTCAGGTACTACCAATATGCATGATGAAAAAGAAATTCATAGACATCTTCAATCCTTGATAAAAGGAATGCAAAAGCTTAATGCTGAAAACGACCAATGGATGTCTAGTCACAACTCCAGATCAAAAAGAGAATTCCAAAGAAAGCTGCAAGAGTTTAAACAAGGCTCCATGAGTGTTAATGAATATTTTCAAGAGATGGAATTAGCCTTGATTAGAGCTGGAGTAAAAGAAACTTCGAGAGCCACTAAGGATCGTTTTGTAAATGGGCTTAATCTTGATTTAGCTTGTTTTGCAACGACCCTGACCTTCTTAGATATTGATATTTTAGTTCAGTTTGTTGCTGAGTATGAGCAAAAGATCAAGCAACAAAGGAGTTCAGAGAGTAGCTCCAATTCAAAGGAGATTGAAAGCTTGATAGTTACAGTCTCTAATGACGAGTTAGAGCCAACCAAGGAGGAAGAACAGCCTAATGTTGAACATCAAGCTGAGAAGTGTGAAGAAGATGTTCTTGTTCCAAGTATCAATCTTGTGATTGAAGAAGTTCCTCTTAATCATGAAAAAGAAAGTAAAAATACAAGTGAGAGTGATTTTTGTCAAACTGCTGTTGAGATAAAAATTCAGCTTGAGAGAGAAAAAGACATTGAGAGCATTAAGTACTGTCAAAGTAGGGAGAGTAAAAGTGAGTTTGAAAGAGAAAAAGATATTGAGAGTATGAAGTGTTTTCAGAATAAAGAGTGTGAAGAATTGAGTGAAAAGAAAGAAGAAAAGAGTTGTGAGAAAAGTGAGATTAAGAGTGGCTGCAAGGATATTTCTTTAGATACTAATGATCTTAATCATTATTTGCCTTATGATTTTGCTGTGTTGCAGGTGTTCTTGGATTTGATTCCTAAGAAGAAGCCACCCGATGGATTCTTATCTTTAATAAGCATTGAATATTCATCTCCTTCGAGTGGCATTGAAGAACATTCTGATCCTCTAAAGTGTTCTTATATGCATATTGCAAATTGTTTTGATGATACTCTTATTTGCACCAATAATCTTGATGAGCATGTGAATTCTCTGCAATATGTGCTTGAAGATTGGGGAAAGGAACAATTGTTTTCAAATCTGAAAAACTCTGATTGTTGCATCGAAAATATTGATTTTCTTTGTTATGTTCATCTACTTGGCCAAGGTAAGCTTAACAAGAGACATGCAAGCTGGCTGAAATTTATTAAGACATTCCCATATGTTGTCAAATACAAGAAAGGTGAAGATTCGAGGGCGAATCCTTTTGAGGAGAGAGGGAATGATGCGATCCAGAATCAACAAGTTGTCTCTTCATATTCAAGTGTTGACTCTTCAACTTCAAACTATCATTTTCAAATTCCAGCCGGTCCAGTCACAAGAGCACAAGCTAAAAGATTTAAGGAAGCATTGATTGGGCTTATTCAAGAGGCTAATGCAAATCAGATGGCAATTGGATCAACAATTGTAGATAAAGACATTGAAAACGTCATTAATTTCATATGGGCTGCAGATGCAGATACTAATCAAGTTTTGGGCTTGACGACTTCAAAACAAAGAGCTTGGACCTAGTGCTATACATGGAGGACTCATTTGGGCCTAAATAAACACATTTTGGGCCTTGAATGCTGCTTATATTTTGTGACTTTTATTTATGCGAAATATTATTAGATATTGGGCCTATTTGACTTTTGAGTTTCCTAATTAATTAATTATATTAGGCTAGTTTCTATTTTCCAGGATGCATTTAATGCAATTATGGTTTCTGAATATTTCTCTTTAAATACCTTGTAACCCTTCATTTGGAGTCAGATTAAAAGACTTTGAAAACTTGATTATTGAATGAAAGGTTGCACTTTTCTGCACCTTGTTTCTTGGGAGTGAATTCTCTCTAGGGTTCTTCTTAGAACTAACAGACTTATCAAGGCTTGATCAACCTTGTGGCGTCTTCCAACACTTCGGGTCCTTGTTCTTTCGTGCTCAAGGGTTCAAGTGGATCGTCGATCTGCGTTTAGCGTTCTTGGGGTGCGTATATTCATATTGGTTGTGGGTTCGTGGGGTCTTCCCTTGTGGGTTCTCCAAACTAACATAGACCCATGGATCCATAATCTCGATCGGAAAAGAATCAATAGAAAAAGAATCGGAATTGATCGATATATCTCTCGAAACAAACGAAAAGGAAACGAAAGACGAAATTCGACTTTAGGGGAACCAAGAGAAGTAAATGTTTTGCAAAATATTTTTCAAATTGACAAAGAAACTTTGCAAAAGGAGTTTTATTCTGAAGAAAATGTTCTTCAGAGAAACTAGTTCTTAGAAAACTTGAAGGGATCTATAAGAAAATCCATACAAGAGAAATTTTACAAATTTCTTGAATTAGTCCAACAAAATATTTCATTTTTTGATTGGTTTGAAGCATATGCTCAAGATCAAAAATTGGAATATCTGTTTTTTCAAACTATTGATGTTATTAAATGAGATTGGAAAACCTCTAAAGAAGGAACTATTTCTTCTGAATTTTCTCCTCCTAAAACTATTCAAATTCCCCGAAGGATAGATGACAGAGATCAACCACTTTGGGCATCACCTTTAAAATTCAAACATATTTCTAAACCTGTTAATTCAACTCATATTAAAAACATTGTTAAATAAAATAATTCCACTAATCAATATCTTCAGATATTGGGTGACTATTTAGTTCAACAATCACTTTCACAAACAAAATTAGAAACTGTTTCAAAACCCCAAATTGAAACACCTCTTTTTAAACCTTTTAAATTTAGTTCTAAAAAAAAACATATTTACATACAAATTTTAAGTCTAAAATGATAGATCAAATTAAAGAAAAAATGGCCCAATTACAGACAAGACAACTCTAAACAACCATTGTTCTTGAAACTCCCCAATCCGAATCTTCTAAAACCAAAGGAGTAGAAGATGCCCAAGACATACATGCCCTTGAAAACGATTCTCATAACTCATAAACTGAATCCAATGATTCACAACTTCAAATCAACCAACAATATTGCAAAAAGCCAACTAAAATCTATTACCATAGAGTCAGGCCTCGAGATATTCTAGTTGAAGAACAAATAAACCAAAATTTCAAATCTTTCAGTGCTAATAACATCTACAAATGGAACATAGATGGTCAAAATGAATCAAACATCCTTCAAATTCTTCAACATATGACAATGGTAAGCAATGCTTATCAAACTCAACATAATTATTCTGACGAAGAAATTACTAATATTTTAGTTTCTGGTTTCACTGGACAACTTAAGGTTCGTGGGATTTTTATCTCTCTTCTGAAGACAAAACTCAAATATTCTCAGTTGTTAAAACTCAATCAGATAGAACACCCATTACCCATAATGGCCAACCTATTCTTGATTCAACAAATATTTTAATTTTTACAATAATCAAACATTTCATTAGTGATCCTTCTTTATGGAAAGATTGATCAGCAGAACTTTTTTCAAATCTTAAGTGCATAATTTTATTTGATTTCAGATGGTATAGAGATACGTTCTTTACTCGAGTTCTCACAAGAGATGATGCCAATCAACCATTTTGGAAAGAAAAATTTCTAGCTGGATTACCAACTACCCTTGGTAATAAAGTTAGAGAAAAACTTTTAAAAAAATGATGGCAAAATCCCATATGAGTATTTGACGTATGGACAATTATCTTACGTTCAAAGGACTGCTTTTAAAATTTGTCAAGATGATAAACTACAGCACCAGCTTGCAAAAGAAAATAATTTAAACCGACAAATAATTGGGAACTTTTTGTGAACAATTCGGTTTTCCTACTTGCAAACAATCTAAACCACGTAAGAAAACTTACCACAAATCTTACCAAAAAAACCCAAAAACATTTATTAAAAATACAAATACAACACACCTTCTCGTAGGCTCAAATAGGAATTTCGATCCAAACCAAATATTGATTTTCCAAAACAAGAAAAGGTTACTTGTTATAAATGTGGTCAACCTAGTCATATTTCTAAATATTGCAGGTTTACCAGAAAACTTAAAAAGATAAGAAACATTGAGGAATCTGTTCTTAAACAAATAAACAATCTTTTAATTGAAACTTCTGAATCTGATTATGAGCAAAGTTCTTCTGAAGATCTTAATGAGATTCAAGAAATTGATTTTTTAGAAAACTCATCTTCAAAAATGAATGTTACTACGAAGGAACAAGATCTCCTTCTTGATATCATTACTAAACTTCCAGATTCTGATAGAGAAGAATATTTGTTTAAACTTAAAGATATTCTCAGTCAAACTTTTACTTCCTCAAACCCCAAACCATATGTTCCTCTCAATAGATACGATTTAACCCAAACTCTAGAAAAATTTAAACATTCTGTTAAACCAACAACACTCCAGGATCTTCAATATGAGGTACAAAACCTCAAAACTGAAGTTTGTTTTATAAAACTCCAACAAGAAACACATGAAGCTGCCATATCTCAAATCCAGGACATCCAGATAGCAACAAATATAACAACTCAGAATGAGCAACTCTCAAAATCTCAAACAAACCAAGTTGCAGAAGATGATGAGAAAAAAGAACAACTTTCTGAACCCTTTTTAAACTTGATTGACAGAATATTTACTTAAAAATTTTACATCCATGCCATAATCATTATTGGTAATGATCTTGTCTTGGATCAAACTGTTTTATTTGACACAGGAGCTGATGCTAATTGTTTTGAAGAAGGTATCATTCCTACCAAATATTTTGAAAAAATAACTGAACGATTTAATGGTGTCAATAAGTCACGATTACACGTATGGTATAAAGTTTCCAACATTGTTATTGAAAATGAAGGTTTCAAAGTTAAAACCCCATTTTTCTCAGTCAAAGTCATGGGAACCTATATTATATTGGGAGCAGCTTTTTCAAAATTATTATTCCCATATATGACCGATGAAAATGGAATTTCAAAACAACATCTGGGTAAAACAATCTTATTTCCTTTAACTCAAAAACCCAGAATCAAAGAAATAAACCTTCTTTCTTCAAAATAATGACAAATCAATTTCTTGAAGGAAGATATCTCTTTCAAACGAATAGAAGAACAATTGTGTCAAAAACAAACTGAAAATCAAATCCAAAATTGTCTTGAAAAAATCCACTAAACAATTTGTTCAGATTTACCACATGCATTTTGGAGCCGCAAACAACATGTCGATTTGCCTTATGAGAATTATTTTTCTAAAAAGAAAATCCCAACAAAGGCTAGACCCATTCAAATGAATTTAGAACTTCTTGAGACCTGTAAAAAGGAAATTCAAGATCTTTTGAACAAGAAATTAATTCACAAATCCAAAAGCCCATAGTCTTGTGCTGCTTTTTATGTTAATAAAAATGCAGAAATTGAATGTTGTGCTCCTAGACTTGTGATTAATTATAAGCCTTTAAACGAAGCCTTGCAATGGATCAGGTATCCAATTCCAAACAAATCAGATTTACTAAAATGTTTGTATTCTGCAAAAATCTTCTCAAAATTTGACATGAAGTCTGGATTTTGGCAAATTCAAATTTTTGAAAACAATAGGTATAAAACTGCTTTTACTGTTCCATTTGGTCAGTATAAGTGGAATGTTATGCCTTTTTGGTTTGAAAAATGCTCCTTCTGAATTCCAGAGGATCATGAATGAAATGTTTAATGATAATAGTAAGTTCATTATCGTTTATATAGATGATGTATTGATCTATTCTCATTCAATAGAAGAACATTTTAAACATGTTCACAAATTTATTAGAATTACAGAAATAAATGGTTTAGTGGTTTGTAAGCCTAAAATTAGTTTATTCCAAACTAAAGTTAGGTTTCTTGGACATTGGATTTACCAAGGATCTATAACTCCCATTGAACGAGCAATTTATTTTGTTGACAAATTTCTAGATCAAATCGTTGATAAAACACAACTCAAAGATTTTTGGGATGTTTAAACTATGTTGCTGATTTTATTCCTCATCTTAGCAACTTCATTAAACCGCTTCACCAGCGTCTTAAGGAGCTTCCTTGTCTTAGCTTTTCTGATTCATCTGCTTTCAAAATTGTAGAAACTGATGCCTCTGACATTGGTTATAATGGCATTCTCAAACAATGAATAGATGGCAAAGAAAAAATTATTTCTTTCATGTCAAAACATTGGAGTACTTCTCAACAGAATTATTCCACAATCAAAAAAGAAATTTTGGCAATTATTTTATGCATTTCAAAATTTCATTACTCACTCCTAAGGACTCTCTCCTCTCCTTTGTAATTCCTCCAACCTTCTTCCATTCCTTCCTCTTTCTTTCATCATTCACATGTACGTTTTATATTTTTAATAAACTTCTTTTAAATTTATATTTTGTATTGCATCATGCCTTTACCTCCTCGAATGAACTAAGCTTAGCTGGTTCTACCGCCATTAGTTCATTACGAGTATCCCCTTCTGCATATTTAATTTATGAATTTTAATTATGTTTTAAGGAGTCATTGTGACACCTCACCGGCTCTTTGTTCTATTAAATTAGAGTAAACGAGCGATCATTTTAATAAACTAAAAGCCGTTCTCTTATTTATGCTAGAGTGATTCTCTTATTACATTATAGCAGTTCTCTACTTTAACAACAATCATTCATTCATCCTCATACATACACATATACATCAAGCCACACAATGCTATCAAATGGAAATCCATTACATCAAATCCAGATAGTAGTGCCTCGCACCATGATCTTCACCTTAGCAATTACTCCTCCGAGCATAACTCCATGCATCCTTTAACCTATATGAAATGATTGTTTAGGAGGAGTAAGATTCAAGAGAATCTCAGTAGCGAACAATACCACAATGCATATATGAATGCATGACATGCTTGCCTACACTATTTCATGCCAACATACTGACATGCTGCGTGCTCGATGTTATGAATACATATGGCCATTGCACAAATATAATAGAGCTTCACTACATCAAACATGTTAAACACAAACAAGCATAGTAGTCACATAATCAATGCAAGACATACATATCATACACATGCAAGAAAGGTAAGTTCACTACCTGTCGGACTTCACATCCGTCCTCAATCCTTCGTCTTTGCTTCGGTTCAGGCACGTCCATAGGTCAAGTTCTAGAATTCCAAACATAGCATACATGAGTCACTACTTATCCTTATAACATTCTAGACTATATTAGTTGATAACTTAGCTCAATTATACTAAATTACCAAAATACCCCGGAAGACCGGCCCAACTATACTTTTATAGAAATTATTGTTAGATATGATTAGTTTTGATGATGTCAAACATAGATATAAGATATTAAGAGAAAAAAGTTTGCATAATGTATTAGTCTCCAACATTGACTTACTACTATATTTCATGTTGCATATCTTATAGATTAGTCAAGCAAAGCAAGAAAGAGATTGGAGAAAGAAAATATTGAAGGAACTAATGGGAATATCAAGATTCAAGCTCTTAGAAGAAATACTAGATGTTCTATGCTCAGAAGGGAATTCAGTACTATAGCAGTTGGTAATGTTTGGAACTGTAGCAATATAGACTGTAACAAGGCCTGTAGCGTACGAGGAACTGTAGCACTCGAGTTTGAATAGTAGAACTCGAGTTTTTGGCACTGTAGCACTCGAGTTCATGGAGTTCTTCATGTGAGTTCTTGGAAGAAACGACTCCCAGATGATTCCCAAGTTTTGCAATCAAGTTTGGTACTGTTCAGAACTGCAAAAATTGGTCTGAACTCGAGTTCACAGTGAAGTTCAACATACTCTGTTCGTCCTTGTTTTACGTTCAGTTTGGGTGAGCTTCAGTAATTCAACTATATCTCCCAAACCACAACTCTGATGCAGATGAAACTAATGGCATATAAAACTAGACTCCCAATGCGTCATTATGACACTAGAACCAACATGAAAGGAGATTAGATGAAGCTGATATGAATGTTTGAAGTGGAACTTCAAATCACCGTCATATTCCAGAACAACAATCGTATTTAGAACATATCTCCCAAACTATACGGACGATTGAGTTCAAACTGGTTCCATATGAAAGTAGACTCAAATAGCTTTCCATGAATATATAATATGTAAAATTTGGAGTCATATTCAATGCGGTATAGCTTCTAGAAATTGATGCACAAAAATACATATACTGTCTACACTCATTGGATCATAACTTGGAGAATATAATGAGTTTTGAGCTGATTCCTTTTGCATTGGAATATAGACGATGAGAGATTTCTAATGATCAATCATTTATCATACTTGGAGTCAAAAATAAATGCATCATGTTTTGATTCCACTGTTCACTCTCTAACAGGCTTTGCACATAAGGTGAAGTTAAACACACGAACTCGAGTTTCTAATGAAGCACTCGAGTTCTGGGATGAGATGCACTCGAGTCCTGCAAGTTTTAGCTTGAGAGTTTGTAGCCCAAAAGAATTAGCTAATGAGAACAATCTGTGCACTCGAGTCCTATAACATGCACTCAAGTTCTGAACATCTATTGCACTCGAGTGATGAGAGTTCTGACGTAAGAGTTTATGCCCGAGAGATTTACAACTAGGAAGAAATGAAGCACACTTGAGTTCACCGTAATGCACTCAATTTCTCCATCTCAATGCACCCGAGTTCAGAGAGTGTAGGCATGAGAGTTTGTTCCTGAAAAGCTTGAATAGACAGATTAACACGATGCACTCGAGTTCTTTAGATAGCACTCGAGTTTTGAGACATGTTGCACTCAAGTTATGGAAGTGCACTCTGGAAGTTTATGACAGAAACCATCTAGAGAATGTGAAAATATATTATGCACTCGAGTTTGGAATTATACACTCGAGTTCATGAGTTTGACAAACTCAGAAGCTAAGTGAATTTCAGCGATCGATCCGAACATGTTTAAATGTTATCCAATGATTATGTTCTTACTTGTTATCATTATTAGACATTGTTTAACCTTTGTTTCAAGTGTCAATCAGGCAATCAACGATCGGATAGACAAAACACATAAAGAAGCCAAAAATGACGAACACAATGAAATGGGCAACTGTTACTACATATGGGTTCGACAAGCTTCACAAGAACCTGCTTTAGGCTCTAACAGTTAGAAAAGAATTTAAATGCCCATACAGTGACAACAGATACAGTCGCAATGTTCATCTTCTGAATACCAATATTCAATGGCAACATATCAAATAAAGGAACGGGATTGAGAAATGCTTTCAACGGGAAAAAATTAAAATACACTCAACGACCATAAAAGCAATGGGACTCCAATCGAAAATGAAGAAGTATTTGTCTGAGCATCAGATGGGATTTCAACGGGAAAATATCCAAATACACTCAATGGTCGTAAGAAGCAATGTACTTTTTAACATACTGAAATATGAACAACAAGAACTGCTTGTAAATGTAATTAGTCAGAAGAAAATTCATCGGTGCCAGTGTTGTGTATACGGTGTTATTTTGATAAAGAGGACACTTAGCAAGATTTTATTGGTTGTCATAAAGTTATAATTAAATGAAATAATCTTACTTTATGTAGGGACCACGAAGGAGGACACCTCGTAGGTGAACCCGGGGAAAATTCCCTGACTTTCCTTTCCCTGATAAAGTGGACGGTTAGGTAGAGGGAAGAGATAGGGATGGGTCCCACATAAGGGACACATGGCGTCATCTTAAGGAAGAAGAGAAAAGGTGCTTTTGACTTTAATGTGTTGGCCGAATAAGAGCGTGACACTTGTTTCCTCTTTTTGACAAATTTACTTTATCTTTTGATTTGTCATCACCAGAGGGTGCTGTGTTGCCCCGAGCCGAGGAAATCCACCGGTCTCTGGTCTGGTCACCCGACTAATTTTCCTGAACACCGAGCTCAGGAGCCGGGGAAAAATCATCAGGATCTCACTTTCCCTGACCATTAGGACAGCTCAAGACCCATTTGATTAAAAGAAAGGACACGTGTCACCGTTTGGCTAAATCACCGAATATGTGGCACCATAAGATTCTGACACATGTTGGAACACCTTTATGACTCTTTAAACTCCATTATTTCATTTATCATCAGCAAAAATAGGAAGAAATCAGAAAAAACGTTGAGAAATAGTTAGAGGAAAGAGAAAACATGAATAGTGAATGTTCTTGAGTTCAATCCACCGAAACACTACTAAATCAGTGTTTTCTCCCAAAATTTCCTTCACAAACCTTCTTCTACTCATCCTAAGCTTCATTTCTATGATTTTGGATTTTCATTTGGAGGTTTTTGGTGCCATCTCAATGGACGAAGTACTGTCGGATTTCCGAACCGATTGTTGAAACATACAAAGGTAAGCGTAAGCTTCATTTTGAACCGATTGGTTTGTTGTTTGGATGAGTCTTCATGAAAATGGGTTAATCATGTATTTAATCATGGTTTTAAAGGATTAATCATGGTTTAATCATACATGGTTAAATGATGATTTATGATGATATTGGACTAAGTTGTTGAACAAAATTCTGTTTTGGTAATTTTGCTGAAAATGGATTTTGTCTTGCCAATGGGTTTTAGGGCTGAAGCTTTATGATTTTGATGATTTTGATCATTCCATTGAGTTCCAAATGAAAAATTATGTGGAAAATCATGTACCTATAATTTTTGGATAATTATACAAAATTATGGAATTTTTGAAAGTTAGATGACCCTGCTGTTAGACTTGTTTTTTCTGGAGCAGATTTGTTTCGATGCGTATTTCAGTAACCAAACCTTGTCTAAATATTATAAAATTTTACATGATAAAACTAGACATCCTGAGGTTTAATTTGATGGGTAATATGATGCAATTGGACCAGTGGATTGAGAAATATGATTTTTCAAAATTTAAGGTTGATTCTGGAATAGAATCTATGACAGATTGAGTTTGACGAATTTTCTGTAATTGGGTGGTTATAATTAGTGCCCTTTAATATTTTTATTTATGCTAGGACTTGAATATGTTTTAACAGAACCTAGAACCAACTCATTTGGAGTTTTTTATAATTAATTATGAATTTTCAAAGATTGAAGAAAATTCTGGCAGATTTACTCAAATGTGCTAAAATAAAAGATGCAAATGGTATTATGTAATTGTAATGAACTTTAAGGGTAAAACTAACCAACTTGATATAGTTGAACCATTTTTGACTTTGATTTTGGGTTAGTATTCTAACCTTAATGACAACCGACTTGAGTATTTGGATTATACAAGTATTGGACGAAATAATAACTTGTCGTCCGTAAATTCCATTTATAGGACCTAATACTGTTCAAAGTTTAAGACCTGCCTGAGCTTAGTGAAACAATTAGATATTGCTCAAGAGAAGTTATCAGGTAGTAACTTTATCTTTCATATGCTATAAGATACATTGTATGTGTGTAGTTTCATCATGAATTGTCTGGCACATTTTGTTTATGCAGGGTTGTCGCCCGGGGCCTATTATACGGGTTGACGCTCAGGCCATTGAATTTGTTTGTGATGCATGAGTGAATGCTGGGGCCTATTGCACGAGTAACACTTGGAGCCTTGTGATATACCTAGTACTATGATGGTATGAGAACTACATGTTGAATCGAATGTCAATGTTGTTGTGATGATTCTTTTATATGATGACTGTGTAACATGCTCTGTGATTTTATATCTATATGATTGACTACTTGTTACTACTGAGATTCTTTTGAATCTCACTCTTTTTCTATAAAAAAAATTACAGTACAGGCTGGTAGCTCAAAGGGCAAGAACATAAATACGGACAGCTAGAGGATGAAGCTGAAAGATTTACTTTCTCTGTTGGTTGTCTGTTTGGATATTTTGGACATGTATATATTGTATAAATCGGTAACTGTGACAATAGTATAGTGGTTGAACTAATAGTACTTGTAGCCAGGTAAATGGATGGTAATGTAATAAAGAGATAACTTAGTTACATAACACTTCCTAATCGTTAGAGAAACATTAACGAATGAATTCAACGTGAGACTGAAGCAGAGACACGCTCGTATACTCTGATAAAATGAAAGGAAGTATTAATGAGTTTAAATGAGACAATGAATATTTATGAAAAATGTTTGAAAAATTTTTATTCCATATGAAAAACCTACTCAATCCTAGATTTATCTTCTGAGATAATGTTGGGATTCATTAATGTTTTTTAAGTTTATTCAGTTTGGGATTAAATCTTGGTTTCACAATTTATTTCACTACTCTTTTGCACTCATATGAGGTTATTGGAAGTAAGGTATTACATACTCTAACGCACAAAAGCTAACTAACGGTTCTCAACCATCTTCTATATAAACTGAAGCATTCAAAGAAGAAGAGAGAAAGGCACAGCAATCAAAACACACAGCGTACAGAAGAATAAAAAAAACATAGTGACCAGAACTCAACTACGCCAATATGTTGTTATCATAAGTTTTCTGCCTCACGCACTCTCTGTTCTTATCTGTTTTATATATCATGTATATTTGAGAGAGTGAATATTTGTATTGTACTTCAGTGAGCATTTCATCTACTCTGTGAGAGAGTTTATAAACACTTCATCTATACTTTTGTATTGATCTCAAGGTAGAGGGACCTTGAGAAGGTTGAATTCCTTACGGTAAAGCTGTTATCGGTTAGACTTTCTGCTCGTAAGACTTACAAAGTGCAAGCAGTAGAGAACGTTGCTGCTCGTAAGACTTACAGTGGTGTAAGCAGGAGAGAATATTGCTGCTCATAAGACTTGCACGGATAAGCAGGAGAGAAAGGTCTTTGGATTGTTTTACTCAACTTACCGTAAGAGGGTGTAAACCTTACACTGTGTAAGGGGGAGTAACTTTGTAAGAGATTTGTAGTGGCTGTTCTTGTGCCCGATTAAACAAGAAGATAGTAGATTAAAAATCTCAGGAGGAGCCTGGAGACTGGACGTAGGTCATCGTGGATTAGACCGAACTAGGATAAATCAGAGTTTGCATATTCTCTTCCCTAAGCTTTTACATTTCCAGCATATATGATCTATATATCTGCATATGATTTTATAGTTCCATATGTATTGATTTGATAAGTTGTGAAAAAAAATTTTAAAAGATCAGACTTTCTTATCGTACACCCAATCCACCCCCCTCTTAGGTGTCAGCCAGGTCTAACATTTGGTATCAGAGCTTGGGCTCTTGTTTAAAGGACTTAACCGTCTCAAGAGTTATTATGGCTGACTTTGGGTATTTTTTGCTTCCAGAAGGTTTTGATTATATTGTTCCACCTCTTTTGAAATATATTGATTTTTGGTTCTGGAAAGCTAGAATGACAAGTTTTATAAAAGCATTTGATTATGATATGTGGAATGTTATTACAAATGTTTTTTATTTCAAACCAAGAAAGGATTGGACTGATAAAGAAAAGAAAATGTTTTCATTGAACATTAGAGCAATGAAGTTTCTCTATAATGCTGTGACAAAAAATGATTTTGAGAAAGTTGGATTTTGTTCTAATGCTAAAGATATATGGGATACTCTTGATTCTATGTATACTTCTAACGAGTGTGTTGAAGTTGAAAATGTTGATAGTTCATGTGAAAACTATAAGTTGCACATCTACGGTGCATGAACAATTTGAAGTTGATGATGAAGAAGGAGAAATCATACAACACTTTCATATAGTCAACATGAATAGACAAGAAGATGAGGATTCCCAAAAAGAGCTCATTACATATGGACATGAAAAATCACTCCCTGGAGCTCAAAATGAACTTAAGGTAAAAAGTTCCAATTTCACTTATGATTTTAGTAAAAATGATTTTCAAAGTTTGCATAAAATTGTTTTCCGACCAATTATTGATTCTACTATGAAAAGCAAAACTGTTTTCAAATATGCTGAAAATTTATATGTGAAGAAAGAGCATAGGCAAACTAGATATTTTAGATTGTCATCCCTCAAACAACACAATATTGGACAGAACCTCACAATGTATATCATCATGTTAGTTGCAATTATTGTGGTAAATCCATTTATATTTCTCATACGTGCTATATTAGAAGAAAGGGAGAATTGCTAAAAAACACCTTGCAAGCAAATTAATTGCTCATTGCTACCATTGCACATGGTGGATGGTATGTTGCACATGGGCGGATGATATTTTGCACACAAGGAATGGTGTTTGCACTTTCGTAGGGATGCTTTTTGCACATGTGGATGCTGATTGCACATAATGGATGCTTGCTTGCACATTGGTACCATTTAGCAATTAATTTGCTTAAATGGTATTTTTTTAACTATTTTCCCTATAAGAAATTCTAATGTGAGAAATAAATATGTTTGGGTTCCAAAAGGTCATGTGAATTCGAATGCTAACAATCAAGGACCCAAGTATATGTGGGTACCAAAATGTCCATCTAGTATTATATGTATGCAGGATGATCTGAAAAGAAATGGACATAAGGGTACAGAGAAGATGAAGAAAAATCCAAGAGTTTTTCTTGCACGAATTAAGAGGTTTATATCATCACAGAAGAGAATTCTCGGAGCACCCATTGCTGGAACTACAAAGTATAATCGCAAAAAGAAGCCATTCAACTACCTTGAGGAGAACAAGAAGAGGAGGATCTCTCGTACAAAAATACTCATGAAGTCTACAACACATGAGAGAACTTTGCATAATCCCAAAGCTAAATATGCAAAAGCCGAGTTCCAAGGAAAGATGCGTTGGGTGAGCAAAGGTAATCCTCCAAGCACTTAAGGTATGAGTATACAATAATAAAACCTCATATGCCATTATCTGTAATATTTATTGAGGTTTTGTAATTTGATACCTTGGGAATGAGCATTGCAAATATGTTTTCACAATGCTTAGAAAATTCATTCATGTTGTAATAGCTTAACACTGTATGCATATATGCATACTTTAAGAGAAAATATTTTTATGCATAAAGTCATGTTTAATTCATTATGTTCAATCTCTTTGAATTAATTATATTCATAGAGTATGTGAATTTTGATATGATTCCTATAAGCTAATCATAAGTGGATCCAAGTAAAATTGGATACAAAGGAAGGAAAAGGGTTATATTGTTTTGTAGAAAGAAGAAAGGAAAACTTTCGGTCAGTAAAGAAAGAACAAACAGAGAATACATGAACTCTAAGTGAAGACTCAAGTTCATAAGAAGTTTTGGGAAGAACTCGAGTTCGAGAAGCAAACTCGAGTTCATAACTTGAAGTCTCAGTATGAAATTCGAGTACAGGAAGAAATTTGCAATAAAGCTTGATTCAAATACATGTGTTACCCAAGTGATCTTGGAGGACTTGAGTATAAAGAAATAAGAAATTGGGAACAAACTTGAGTGTCTGCGAGCCGCACTCAAGCCAGGTACGCTGGGTTAGTGTGGGAGTTAAATTGCAGAACTCGAGTTTGCAGTGGCAAACTCGAGTCCATATAAACTCAAGTTTGGAGGGCCAAACTCGAGTGTAGATGAGCTCGAGTTCCGTGGAAAGAACTCGAGTATTGGGACTCTATATCAGTTTCTAGACCTCAACCATTGCATTTGTTCCTCCTAACTAAATTTGAGTAGTTGCTCATAATTGCATGCCATTAGCAATCAATCTTTTATGGTCTTTTTCAAAATGTTTCGGATTCCTAAATGGACTGAAAATGAAATTGTGGATAATCTTGCTATGAATTTGAGTTTGAAATGCATATATTAAAATTTTTACTTGAATTTCAATCCATCTTGTTTATAAAAATGCATAAACATGATTTGAAAATTATTCATATTTTGTTTGCATTTTCAAAATTGGAAGTTAATATTCTTGTATACTGAATGTCAGAAATGCTTCAAATTCATTCTCCAGAATATTTCCCTATCATTCACATATTGATCATTGATCTTCAATATGCTATCCTAAGCTTGAACTCCTCAATCCTTATTTTCTAAACGAGTTAGATTTTATCTATATGAGTTTCAAGTATATTTCCCCAGATATGAATTCAATATGTGAAAGCCTTATTCCTAATGCATAAATCCTTTTGGTTGAGTTATTCCAAGCATTATAAATGTTCATTAATGTATTAAATATGAATGCATTAATCATTATAGTGGAATAACATATTAGGATGATATTTTGGAACTCTAGTCATTTGGACTAATGAGTATGTGCTTCATCATCTATAAATCCTTATACTCGTCTTGTTACTCAATTACATCAACATTTGTCTTCATCTATTTTCGAGTAACTAGAACCTTGTATTCAAATTCTTGCCATGAATGATCATATATTTCATGACACAATTCTAAGAGGCAAGATTATCACTTGATCTATAGCAAGTCATTGTGCTTATATATGTGTATCTAGTTAAGCCCCTTTTGGCTGATTCATTTTCCATATGACTTTTGCTCTTGGGAAAATTCTCCAACATGTTTATTCTGAGGAGCAACATGTTATCTTAGTTGAATTCCAAAGTGAAGCTTTATGACACAAATTTTATATCTATTGACTTCCACCATTTTTAGCATGAGCATTGATGATATTTAACAAATTTCATAAATGAGTTTTCATGCATACAAAATCTTAATGTCATAATGCATATTTATGGTTCAAAAGAACATTTGAAATTTTGAAAGAATTTGCATATTTCATTCTTGAAAACTTGATTTTGTTCACAATTTATCATTCCATAAAAGTTGGTCATTATGGATAGATTTTCTACTCTTTTTTATCCAACTTATATGAGTTGTATGAAAATCTTATCAATGACTTATTTCAATATAAAGTGTATTTACAAATTATCATTGATAATTGGAAAACATCAATCTTGGCATCATTTGTTTGTAAATTACCCTTTTATGATTCAATTGTTTAAATTCATTCCAATTAGGGTAAAATTATGTTTTGGTGTTTGTTGTTTTATGATACTTTTAGCTCCATTTTCATATGATTTAATTGTATAAGAGCGTAAGAGTTGTTATATATAATATTGTGGACCCAAGAGAAGTTGGGTACCAAAGAGGGAGCATGTATTTATACTTTTGTAGGTGTTGATCAAAAAGCTCTACTTCCGGATACAAAGATTAGAGGATAATAGAGGAGGCATGATTGGCAGTATTACAGTGTGAACAAAAACAAAATATGTGATATAAGATGCATCAAATTTAACAAAATGAGGGAACTGTGAACTAGAACTTCAAAGTTCTATTTGACTTGATAGATGACAAAATAAGAGAGCTATGTTATATGATGAAATCAAAATTTCCCAATGGTGTTTCTTACAAACAAAGCTAATGGATATACATAAAGCCTTATTGCGTGATCATCTTAGTATCCTGAGTATTCCATAGAGATCACACCTTCAGAGTCTTTCAATACTGATCAAGTCACCAGACGATGATTGGCAACAGTGCATCAATAAGAGGATCATAACTCAAGTAATTACAACATTACTTGAGCGAGGTATTGTATTCTTTCATAAGTAGAATTCTATGAGTAAGGGCTTTAAAAGACATATTCATTTTCTAATTCTACCATCCTATCTAGATAGTAGTTGAAGCTCAGGTCATTTAAGTTTTTTTACTCGAATAATATTAGAGTACAATTGTTAAAATCCATGAATAGCATGATTATTTAAAATTTTGATTTATCTCTAATTCCTCCAACTTTCACACTCAAGGTTTTCAATGGTTTTCCAAATTCATAAGAGTTTTTAACTGTATTTCTTCATAATAATTTTTAAGATCATGCATACATTAAGGGGGAGCTTCACATTCATATGTGTTACATCTTAAAAGCTTATCTCCTTTATTTGAAGAAAATCATTATAGTATACTCATTTGCATTTACCCTCAATTGATTAGTTTTGATGATAAGATACTTATCGATTTTATTTTCTTGATTTAATATATCCTATAGAAAGGAAACCTTTGATATTTGATTGCCCTAACCATTCTCCTTGCAATAATACATTTAACTTATGATAGGAGAATTAGCCCTATGCAAGATCATTCCTCAACACATTAAAAGGAGAATATATCAATCTTGAGGACATATGCTTTGATGATCAATCAAGAGAAATATTGGCTGTAACATTCAAAGCAATAAATACCTATGCCAATACAAATGAATATTAAGCATGTTATGATAAAATTATGGAACAGAAGCTCAAGAGCATCCTGGAAACATCATCAGAGTTGTATAACGAAAGTGTTGTTGACCAAACTTCATGAATATATCATCAGCTTGCCAAATCCGAATGAGCATTTCTAAACTCTATCCTTTTAAATTTTGAAGATATTGTGCATCTTTTTGATTTCATTATGATAGTTTTTTTCTTGAAAATATCTTCAAATTACTTATTCATTTGTATCACTTTAAAACATAAAGGGGGAGAGAGAGAAAATTGTTTCTCTTAACATGTTTATTTTGTTTAATAGAGAGAGACATTTCAAATTTGTTTTATATTTATCTCTCTATAAGTATGTATTCCTTATCCCTCAAACTTTTTGCTAATGAAAAATAGGGGGAGAGAGAGGTAAGAAAAATATGTTGCATAATATTTGTACAAGTCATTCATGCATATTTTTCTTGTAGGATTTGTCATCATAAAAAAGGGGGAGAATGTTAGATATGATTAGTTTTGATGATGTCAAATATAGATATAAGATATTAAGAGCAAAAAGTTTGCATAATGTATTAGTCTCCAACATTGACTAACTACTATATTTTATGTTGCATATCTTATAGATTAGTCAAGCAAAGCAAGAAAGAGATTGGAGAAAGAAAATATTGAAGGAACTAATGGGAATATCAAGATTCAAGCTCCTAAAAGAAATACTGGATGTTCTATGCTCAGAAAGGAATTCAGTACTGTAGCAATTGATACTATTTGGAACTGTAGTAATATGGTAGTGTAGCAAAGGCATTGTAGCTGTTAGAACTTTAGCACAAGGCACTGTAGCATCCGAGGAACTGTAGCACTCAAGTTTGAATAGTAGAACTCGAGTTCTGGGCACTGTAGCACTCGAGTTCAAGGAGTTCTTCATGCGAGTTCTTGGCAGAAACAACTCCCGGATGATTCTCAAGTTTTGCACTCGAGTTTGATATGGATGACTCGAGTTTGGTACTATTCAGAACTACAAAAATTGGTCTGAACTCGAGTTTGGATCTAAGAACTCGAGTTCACAGTAAAGTTCAACATACTATGTTCGTCCCTGTTTTACGTTCAGTTTGGGCGAGCTTCAGTAATTCAACCATATCTCCCAAACCACAACTCTGATAAAAAAGAAAATGGTGGCATATGAAACTATACTCCTAATGTGTCATTGTTAAACTAAAACCAACACCGAAGGAGATCAGATGAAGCTGATATGAATGATTGAAGTGGAAGTTCAAATCACCATCATATTCCAGAACAACTTTCGTATTTTGGACATATCTCCCAAACTATACGTCCGATTGAGTTCAAACTGGTTCCATATAAAAGTAGACTCAAATAGATTTCCATGAATATATAATATGTAAAATTTGGAGTCATATTCAATGTGGTATAGCTTTTGGAAGTTGATGCAAGAAAATACATACACTGTCTACACTCATTGGATCATAACTTAGAGAATACAATGAGTTTAGAGCTGATTCCCTTTGCATTGGAATATAGATGATGAGAGCTTTCTAATGATCAATCATTTATCATACTTGGAGTTAAAAATAAATGCATCATGTTTTGAGTCCACTGTTCACTCTCTCGCAGGCTTTGCACATAATGTGAAGTTAAAACACACGAACTCGAGTTCCGGATGAAGCACTCGAGTTCTGAGATGAGATGCACTCGAGTCCTGCAAGTTTTAGCTTGAGAGTTTGTACCCCAGAAGAATTAGCTAATAAGAACAAGCTGTGCACTCGAGTCCTATAACATGCACTCGAGTTCTGAACATTTGTTGCACTCGAGTGATAAGAGTTCTGACGTAAGAGTTTATGCCCGAGAGATTTACAACTGGGAAGAAATGAAGCACACTCGAGTTCACCGTAATGCACTCGAGTTCAGAGAGTGTAGGCATGAGAGTTTGTTCCAGAGAAGCTTGAATAGACAGATTAACACGATGCACTCGAGTTCTTCATATAGCACTCGAGTTATGAAAGTGCACTCTGGAAGTTTAAAATAGAAACCATATGGAGAATGTGAAAATATATTATGCACTCGAGTTTGGAATTATACACTCGAGTTCATGAGTTTGGCAGACGCAAAAGCTAAGTGAATTTCAGTGATCGATCCGAACACGTTTAAATGTTATCCAATGATTATGTTCTTACGTGTTATCATTATTAGACATTGTTTAACCTTTGTTTCAAGTGTGAATCAGGCAATCAACGTCCGGATAGATAAAACTCATAAAGAAGCCAAAAACGACGAACACAATGAAATGGGCAATTATCACTACACATGGGTCCGACAAGCTTCACAAGAACCTGCTGCACGCTCTGACAGTTAGAAAAGAAATCAAATGTCCATACAGTGACAACAGATACAGTTGCAAGGTTCATCTTCTGAATACCAATATTCAATGGCAATTGATCAAATAAAGGAATGGGATTGAGAAATGCTTTCAACGGGAAAATATTAAAATACACTCAACGACCATACAAAGCAATGGGACTCCAATCGAAAATGAAGAAGTATCTGTCTTAACCATCTTCTATATAAACCGAAGCATTTAAAGAAGAAGAGAGAAAGGGACAGCAATCAAAACACACAGCGTACAGAAGAACAAAAAAAACGAGTGACCGTAACTCAACTACACCAATATGCTGTTATCATAAGTCTTTTGCTTCACGCACTCTCTGTTCTTATCTGTTTTATATATCATGTATATTTGAGAGAGTGAATATTTGTATTGTACTTCAGTGAGCATTTCATCTACTATGTGAGAGAATCTATAAACACTTCATCTATACTTTTGTATTGATCTCAAGGTAAAGGGACCTTGAGAGGGTTGAATTCCTTATGGGAAAGCTGTTGTTGGTTAGACTTTCTACTCGTAAGACTTACAAAGTGCAAGCAGTAGAGAACGTTGCTGCTCGTAAGACTTACAATGGTGTAAGCAGGAGAGAACATTGCTACTCATAAGACTTGCACGGGTAAGCAGGAGAGAAAGGTCTTTGGGATTGCTTTACTCAACTTATCGTAAGAGGGTGTAAAACTTATAGTGTGTAAGGGGGAGTAACTTTGTAAGAGATTTGTAGCGGCTGTTCTTGTGCTCGATTAAACAAGAAGATAGTAGATTGGAAATCTCAGGAGGAGCCTGTAGACTGGACGTAGGTCATCGTGGATTAGACCGAACTAGGATAAATCAGAGTTTGCATATTCTCTTCCCTAAACTTTTACATTTCCAGCATATATGATCTATATATCTGCACATGATTTTATAGTTCCACATGTATTGATTTGATAAGTTCTGAAAAGATTTTAAAAGATCAGACTTTCTTATCGTACACCCAATACACCCCCCTCTTGGGTGTCAGCAGGGTCTAACAATTATGACATGGGCCAATCCTACACAATTTCACGTGTAGAATCCATTTATGACTTCATATTAGTCAAATTCAGGTCCGAATGATGGAAATACCTTTGACAGCCCTTATTTAGAGCTTAAGCGGGTAATTCGGTCATTTCACGCCCCTGGCCTTTTCTCCCTTCATCATCAATATGAACCCTACACAATTTACTCTTATAAACTGAATGGAATCATCCAATCAATGAAATTCTAACTCTATCCTCATGCCACACTCAAGGCAGCCATTTTAGAGTTCTCAAAAGAGTTGTACCGGTTCCTCCCTTTCTTAGGCTTAATACCTTCCTTTCTACTTCTAATTACATGATTAGCCATTTAGACATCCATTTGACATCATTTTGGCCTCTAAAATACTAATTGAATGAGATATAAATAGTACCCAACTCTCATAATACTCATCAACGTGACAAACCAAAATGGTCAAAGGGAAGCTTACGCTTACCTCTACACGCTTCTGAATTCGGTATGGAATTCTGGCGATACTTCAGCTGGCGAGACGGCACCAACCATCTCCAAATGAGAATCAGGAACCATAGAATCAAAGCTCGGGATGAGTAGAAGAAAGTTTGTACTGGATACTTTAAGAGAAAACACCATTTTGGTAGAGTTCCGGTGAATCCCAACTTTCTCTCTCTTCCCTCTCTCCTCTGCGTTCTCGTTTTTTCTCCGTTCTCTCCTCTTTCTTGCATTCTCTAATTCTTTTCCCTTCTCTTTTCTGTTTTAAACTAAATGCAGGAAAGAATGAGAATAAATGATGAAGGATGATGATCAATTAAAATCATCCAAGTGGCTTACCACCAATTGATCCAACTGTCTCATTACTTGTATAAGAAGTTTCATTTTGCTTTTCCTTCATCATTCCACTCATATTAATGAGAAATAAGAGATATAATTCACTCTCAAACTATCTCATTATACCACCTTAAGTGGTCAACCAAAGCCTTAAGCTTTTGACTCTTTGACTTTGCTTGATAATAATTCACCCATATAGGCTTATTAATTATCAAGTAGTCATTTCCCTCCTTTTAATTCCCATTCAACTCAAATCATAGGGAATATTAGGGAAAAACCATCATTTCTCATCTTACGGCAAAATTACCATTTTACCCTTTCGTATTACGATTTATCGTAATAAACCATTTCTTATCCCTTTTCGTTATTTCCCTTCACACTTGACTAGTTTGGGCATCAATAATAGGGAAATGATGGCTGTTAGCCATTCATTGGTTAAATGACCATTTTTCCGTTACCTTTAATATTTCCCCGAGCTCTCCAGCTGACCATAATAATCCCATTAATATCCAAGGATATAAAAGAATTTTGGGAAATAATACCATGGCTTACCAGGACATTCGCTAAACCAGGGTCTAGCAATCTACTTAATCCAGACTTATTCTCAAGCCTCTTATCCCAAAATTCAGGATATTACAGTCAGTCTCCTCCTCTACTTCCTTTTCTCTTTCTCTCTCTTCTCCTTCGGTTCCTTCAAGGCCCTCCCCTATCTTGGTATCAAAGCCATGACAATTATAGGCTCGTGGTAGAGTGTTGTGTGCCTATTGGGGAACCCAAGGTAGCCACCCAGTGCCCGGGTTAACGAAAGAGTTAGGGCAGGGACTAAGTTGTTAGAACTGGCTGACACCCAAGAGGGGGTGAATTGGGTGTATGGTAAGAATGTCTAATCTTTTAAAATCTTTTCGCAGATTGTTAACTCAGTATATATATGGAAGTATAAACTCATAAGCAATTATATAAATCGTATATGCTGGAAATATAAAAGCTTAGAGAAGAGAATGTGCAAACTGTGATTTATCCTGGTTTGGGTCAATCGACGATGACCTACGTCCAGTCCCTAGGCTCCTCCTGATATTTCCATTCCACTATCTTCTTGTTTAACCGGGCACAAGAAAAGCCTCTACAATTCTCTTACGAAATTACTCCCCCTTACATACTATAATGTTTACTCTCTCTTATGGCAAGTCGAGCAAAGCAATCCCAAGGACCTTTCTCTCCTGCTTACCCGTGCATGTCTTTACGAGCAGCAATGTTCTCTCCTGCTTACACCACTGTAAGTCTTACGAGCAGCAACGTTCTCTACTGCTTGCACCATGTAAGTCTTACGAGCAGAAAGTCTTATTGTCGCTCTACAACTTCCCCCATAAGGTGATCAATCCTCTCAAGGTCCCTTTACCTTGAGAACACTTCTAAAATATAGATGAAGTGTTTACAGACTCTCTCACATAGTAGATATGATACTCACTGAAGTACAATACAAACAATTTCACTCTCAATTATACATGACAATGAAAACAGATATTAACGGAAAGTGTGAGAGATGAAGATTCATGATAGCAGCATGTTGGCAATTGGGTTCTTGTTACTTTATCATTTCTGTTCGTTGTAGTATCTCTCCTTCTGATTTTTCGAAAGACTGAGCTTATATAGCAGAAGCTGTGAGAGCCGTTATGTCTATTCAAATATTCGCCCATTGAAACCCATCGTGTGCTTTGACAGATACTCCAGCATTTTCCGTTGATCATGTTCTGACAAATGTTTCAGTGTTGCTTTCTTTCTGTTTTGCATGTTCGTTGAATAGTTTATTATTACTTTGTTGCCTATGATTTGTTGTTGTTGAATCTTGATCCGTTGATAGCATTTCAATATTTCCGTTAGAGTCACACTGCTTGTTCTGACAAACTTCCATGTTTCAAAAACTAGCCATTATTAGTGGGCCCTTTGCTTCTCGTGAAACAACTTTTCATCTCTTCCCATGATTTCTTCAAACTTAATATGGAGAAATACTTCAACAACTGATACAATGAAATATTAGTCATGAATACATTTGATCAACAATCAGAAACTAAATTTCTGCATTCTGGGACTCATCACTTCGAGTGACGATGTTTGCTGTAAGTCACCTCTGATCTTGAAGATGCAACTCAAAATTTTAATCTCATGTTTCATACTTGAAATAAATGTCAAATGATGTTTAAGTATAGTAATAAATGTAACCACAATGATTGCATAAGCTGTTTTCTAGTTTGTGCAAGTTTAATGATTCTGGAAGCATTCTAATTCTATACGAATTCAATGGCAATGCATTCAAGCTTCAATAGAAGTGATTTGAGAAAGTGTAAATTAACTTGGAGTGATCAGTTATTGATGCGATCCAGAATCAACAAGTTGTCTTTTCAAATTCAAGTGATGGCTGTTCAACTTCAAACTATCATTTTCAAATTCCAGCTCGTCCAATCACAAGAGCACAAGCTAAAATATTTAAGGAAGCATTGATTGGGCTGATAAAAGAGGTTAATGCAAATCAGATGGCAATTGGATCAACAATTATGGATAAAGACATTGAAAACGTCATTAATTTCATATGGGCTGCAGATGGAGATACTAATCAAGTTTTAGGCTTGAAGACTTCAAAACAAAGAGCTTGGACCTAGTGCTATACATGGGAGGACTCATTTGGGCCTAAATAAGCACATTTTGGGCCTTGAATGCTGATTAAATTTTGTGACTTTTATTTGTGCGAAAATTATTAGATATTGGGCCTATTTGACTTTTGGGTTTCCTAATTAATTAATTAATTATATTAGGTTAGTTTTTATTTTCTAGAATGCATTTAATGTAATTAGGGTTTCTGAATATTTCTCTTTAAATACCTTGTAAACCTTCATTTTGAGGGAGATTAAAAGACTTGAAACGAGACATGCAAGCTGGCTGAAATTTATTGAGACATTCCCATATGTTGTCAAATACAAGAAAGGTGAAGATTCGAGGGCGAATCCTTTTGAGGAGAGAGGGAATGATGCGATCCAGAATCAACAAGTTGTCTCTTCATATTCAAGTGTTGACTCTTCAACTTCAAACTATCATTTTCAAATTCCATCCGGTCCAGTCACAAGAGCACAAGCTAAAATATTTAAGGAAGCATTGATTGGGCTTATTCAAGAGGCTAATGCAAATCAGATGGCAATTGGATCAACAATTGTGGATAAAGATGTTGAAAACGTCATTAATTTCTTAGGGGCTGCAGATGGAGATACTAATCAAGTTTTGGGCTTGGAGACTTCAAAACAAAGAGCTTGGACCTAGTACTATACATGGGAGGACTCATTTGGGCCTAAATAAGCACATTTTGGGCCTTGAATGCTGATTAAATTTTGTGACTTTTATTTGTGCGAAAATTATTAGATATTGGGCCTATTTGACTTTTGGGTTTCCTAATTAATTAATTAATTATATTAGGTTAGTTTTTATTTTCTAGAATGCATTTAATGTAATTAGGGTTTCTGAATATTTCTCTTTAAATACCTTGTAAACCTTCATTTTGAGGACATTGCAGACTTGAAACTTGATTATTGAATGAAAGGTTGCACTTTTCTGCACCTTGTTTCTTGGGAGTGGATTCTCTCTAGGGTTCTTCTTAGAACTAACAGACTTATCAATGCTTGATCAACCTTGTGGCGTCTTCCAACACTTCGGGTCCTTGTTCTTTCGTGCTCAAGGGTTCAAGTGGATCGTCGATCTGCGTTTAGCGTTCTTGGGGTGCGTATATTCATATTGGTTGTGGGTTCGTGGGGTTTTCCCTTGTGGGTTCGCACCATCTTGGTATCAGAGCTTCGGATCTAAACTCAGGTCACATCTTTCTATTCGTTGTTTCAATTTTTCGTTTAGGGTTTCATGCTTTGTTCTTGAGTCTTTTCGTCTAGGTCATCTGCGTTCGTGTCTGAAATTTTTGCTTCTTTTCGTTAACCGTATCTTTGTCGTTTCCAATGTTTAGTGAGTCTTTTTCATAGTTCAAAATCTCTTCTTTCATATCGTTTTGGAATTAGTTCAATTAGATTTGTCATTAGTGAGTTCTAGCCATTTTAAATCAGTCGTGTTTCTGCAAATTTTCTGTGTCAATTCGTCATTTTTTTCCAGAACGTTATCAAATCTTCTTTCCTTGTTTGACCCGTTTTACTTTGCGGTTTTGGTCATTTAATAGGTCATTCTCATTGTTTAGAATCTCATCTTTCCAGTAGTTTCAGTTTCATCTCAATCCAAAATTTCTACAGTACGTTATAGTCTTTTGAAAATGACGCCTTTCTGGAATTTCTGGGTTCAGATTGCTTGAGATTGCTTGTGATAGATTGTCATTTGAATTCCTGATTCTCCCTCAATTCCCTTTCGATCTCCTTTCATAGATTGTCATTTGATATTCCATATTTCTAAGTGTTGGTTTGATTTCTGCAAATTGTGATTGCATTGATTAAATTGCTTAGTTCTTTTACAGAGCCTTACGAGGAATCTAAGAGTGGAAAAAAGGCAAGAGTGACATACATCAATTTAAAAGCCAAATTTGAGAGAAACACGAGTGACACTAAACTTGTTTGAGTGAAACACGTGAGAAGAGTGGTGAGGTCCCTTCTTTTTTTTTAAATCTAACTTTTCAGGTACTACCAATATGCATGATGAAAAAGAAATTCATAGACATCTTCAATCCTTGTTAAAAGGAATGCAAAAGTTTAATGCTGAAAACGACCAATGGATGTCTAGTCACAACTCCAGATCAAAAAGAGAATTCCAAAGAAAGCTGCAAGAGTTGAAACAAGGCTCCATGAGTGTTAATGAATATTTTCAAGAGATGGAATTAGCCTTGATTAGAGCTGGAGTAAAAGAAACTTCAAGAGCCACTAAGGATCGTTTTGTAAATGGGCTTAATCTTGATTTAGCTTGTTTTGCAACGACCCTGACCTTCTTAGATATTGATATCTTGGTTCAGTTTGTTGTTGAGTATGAGCAAAAGATCAAGCAACAAAGGAGTTCAGAGAGTAGCTCCAATTCAAAGGAGATTGAAAGCTTGATAGTTACAGTCTCTAATGACGAGTTAGAGCCAATCAAGGAGGAAGAACAGCCTAATGTTGAACATCAAGCTGAGAAGTGTGAAGAAGATGTTCTTGTTCCAAGTATCAATCTTGTGATTGAAGAAGTTCCTCTTAATCATGAAAAGAAAAGTGAAAATATAAGTGAGAGTGGTTGTTGTCAAACTGCTGTTGAGATAAAAATTCAGCTTGAGAGAGAAAAAGACATTGAGAGCACTAAGTATTGTCAAAGTAAGGAGAGTAAAAGTGAGTTTGAAAGACAAAAAGCTATTGAGAGTATGAAGTGTTTTCAGAATAAAGAGGGTGAAGAATTGAGTGAAAAGCAAGAAGAAAAGAATTGTGAGAAAAGTGAGAGCAAGGATATTTCTTCAGTTACTAATGATCTTAATCATTATTTGCCTTGTGATTTTGATGTGTTGCAGGTGTTCTTGGATTTGATCCCTAAGAAGCCACCCGATGGATTCTTCTTATCTTCAAGAGGCATTGAATCTTCATCTCCTTCGCGTGGTAAGCTTAACAAGAGACATGCAAGCTGGCTGAAATTTATTGAGACATTCCCATATGTTGTCAAATACAAGAAAGGTGAAGATTCGAGGGCGAATCCTTTTGAGGAGAGAGGGAATGATGCGATCCAGAATCAACAAGTTGTCTCTTCATATTCAAGTGTTGACTCTTCAACTTCAAACTATCATTTTCAAATTCCATCCGGTCCAGTCACAAGAGCACAAGCTAAAATATTTAAGGAAGCATTGATTGGGCTTATTCAAGAGGCTAATGCAAATCAGATGGCAATTGGATCAACAATTGTGGATAAAGATGTTGAAAACGTCATTAATTTCTTAGGGGCTGCAGATGGAGATACTAATCAAGTTTTGGGCTTGGAGACTTCAAAACAAAGAGCTTGGACCTAGTACTATACATGGGAGGACTCATTTGGGCCTAAATAAGCACATTTTGGGCCTTGAATGCTGATTAAATTTTGTGACTTTTATTTGTGCGAAAATTATTAGATATTGGGCCTATTTGACTTTTGGGTTTCCTAATTAATTAATTAATTATATTAGGTTAGTTTTTATTTTCTAGAATGCATTTAATGTAACTATCAAGCTTTCAATCTCCTTTGAATTGGAGCTAGAAACCCTATAATTAGGTTAGTTTTTATTTTCTAGAAACCCTAATTACATTAAATGCATTCTAGAAAATAAAAACTAACCTAATATAATTAATTAATTAATTAGGAAACCCAAAAGTCAAATAGGCCCAATATCTAATAATTTTCGCACAAATAAAAGTCACAAAATTTAATCAGCATTCAAGGCCCAAAATGTGCTTATTTAGGCCCAAATGAGTCCTCCCATGTATAGTACTAGGTCCAAGCTCTTTGTTTTGAAGTCTCCAAGCCCAAAACTTGATTAGTATCTCCATCTGCAGCCCCTAAGAAATTAATGACGTTTTCAACATCTTTATCCACAATTGTTGATCCAATTGCCATCTGATTTGCATTAGCCTCTTGAATAAGCCCAATCAATGCTTCCTTAAATATTTTAGCTTGTGCTCTTGTGACTGGACCGGATGGAATTTGAAAATGATAGTTTGAAGTTGAAGAGTCAACACTTGAATATGAAGAGACAACTTTATGGTGCGAACCCACAAGGGAAGACCCCACGAACCCACAACCAATATGAATATACGCACCCCAAGAACGCTAAACGCAGATCGACGATCCACTTGAACCCTTGAGCACGAAAGAACAAGGACCCGAAGTGTTGGAAGACGCCACAAGGTTGATCAAGCCTTGATAAGTCTGTTAGTTCTAAGAAGAACCCTAGAGAGAATCCACTCCCAAGAAACAAGGTGCAGAAAAGTGCAACCTTTCATTCAATAATCAAGTTTCAAGTCTGCAATGTCCTCAAAATGAAGGTTTACAAGGTATTTAAAGAGAAATATTCAGAAACCCTAATTACATTAAATGCATTCTAGAAAATAAAAACTAACCTAATATAATTAATTAATTAATTAGGAAACCCAAAAGTCAAATAGGCCCAATATCTAATAATTTTCGCACAAATAAAAGTCACAAAATTTAATCAGCATTCAAGGCCCAAAATGTGCTTATTTAGGCCCAAATGAGTCCTCCCATGTATAGTACTAGGTCCAAGCTCTTTGTTTTGAAGTCTCCAAGCCCAAAACTTGATTAGTATCTCCATCTGCAGCCCCTAAGAAATTAATGACGTTTTCAACATCTTTATCCACAATTGTTGATCCAATTGCCATCTGATTTGCATTAGCCTCTTGAATAAGCCCAATCAATGCTTCCTTAAATATTTTAGCTTGTGCTCTTGTGACTGGACCGGATGGAATTTGAAAATGATAGTTTGAAGTTGAAGAGTCAACACTTGAATATGAAGAGACAACTTGTTGATTCTGGATCGCATCAGTTATGGCAATGGAGGTGATATGAGGAAGTTTAATATTCACCGGAAGTGATTCAGCATCCACTTGGTGTGATATTGCAAAGTTCATATATCACTCGAGTGATTTGGGTATCACTGGGAGTGATTTTAAAAACAATGAAATATTTCGCCGGTGATTTCAGAGCTACTAGGAGTGATTTTACAAAAACTCAGATATCACTCGAGTGATTTGGAGATCACTGGAAGTGAAATTGTAAATAGTGAATATTTATTGCAGTGATCTTGTCATGCAATGGAAGTGATTCTGAAAAATCTCATATCACTCGAGTGAATTCTATATCACTGGAAGTGAAATTGCAAACAGTGAATTTTTCTTGCAGTGATCCTGGTGCCACTCGAGTGATCTACCATCTGACGCATTTTACTCAAGTGATTATTAATGATCACTCGAGTGATCTTCCTGATCACTCGAGTGATTATAAAAATCACTCGGGTGCTATCTCTTCAGATCACTTAAACTCGTAGCTCCACTTCCAATTCGACAGCAAACATGGGTGAACTTCCAGATGACATAGCTCTTTGAATATAACTCCAAAATTGGCTTATTATATATCAATGGAAATTTATTTACTTCTAGTTTCATATGGAACCGGTTTTAGCTCAATTGGATCTTTGGTTTGAGAGTTATGGTTGGATTACCAAACCTGCTCTAGAAAGTGACGCTGATATGAAGGCCAAATTAAAACACTTACATATCCTTATTATGAACTCCTTTGATATTTATTCTTGAGCCAAAATGACGCATTGGGAGGCTTGTTTCATATGCAACTGGTTTCATCTCAATCGGAGTTGTGGTTTGAGAGATATGATTGAATTACCAGACCTTGCTCAGCTGGACAAAAAACAGAGCCTGAAAATCTGAACATCACTCGAGTGAATAGTAAATCACTCGAGTGATTTTCACTATTTCCATAATCACTCGAGTGATTCTAAAAAATCACTCGACACTACAATGCTGCTACAGTACGCTACAGTACCCCAAAAAACTTGAATCTTCATATTCTTCATTAATTCTTACAAGTTCTTCTTTCTCAATCTCTTTCTTTCATTGCTTGACTAATCTACAAGATATGCAACATTAAATATAGTAGTTAGTCAATGTAAGAGATAAGTATATTATGCAAACTTTTTCTCTCTTAATATTTGACATCTATATTTGTCATCATTAAAACTAATCATATATAACATAAGTCCCCTGAAAGACTCCACATCGCCTAGGGGGCGCGGTCTTGGGTGCAATATAAGTGGGCAGAACCTTCTTCTTAACAGCTAGCTTTTAAGGAGCTGTGGCGCTCACTCACTTGTTTGGTATCAAAGCCACGTCAATTCTAGGCAGGTGGTAGGGTGTTGTATTCCTATTGGGGAACCCAAGGTAGCCACCCCATGCCCGGGTTAACGAATGAGTTGGGGTAGGGACTAAGTCCCCCTAAAAGAGTCCTACATCACTTGGGGTGATCTTGAGTGCTATATAAGGGGCAGAACCTTCTCCCTAACAGCTAGCTTTTGGGGAGTTGTGGCGCTCACTCACTTGTTAATATATATATATATATATATATGAAAGAGAAGAGATAACATGGAGATGGAAGTAAGAAGTTAATCAAAGGATAAAGATATATGCACCTCATGTGAAAACAAAAAAAATGGAAATATGAAGGATATTGGAAAGGATAAGAAATATACCATGTTATATTGAATATAATATAATATATTTGATATAGAAGAAAAAGTGGTAGAGCCCATTGCAAAAGGAAGACCTAAAGTATATCTATAAAAAGGCACAGATCAAAGGATGCTGGAGAAGACAGAACAGAAGGACACAAACGAGCACGGAGGAACGCATATGACGTTGACGGTGAGACTGGAGCGAGCACGAGAAGCATAGTTAGGCCAAGAGAGAGGAGACTACTAAGGAGAGTTTGAGTGTGAGGATAAATTGTATTAGCACTTTATTCCTTAACATTCTTTTTTTCTCTTCCAAGTCTGAACTCGGGAATGATTTATTATTACTATTGTGATTTGATTTTGTTGAGCATGAGTAGCTAATATTCTCATTCTAGGATTTTCTTGAACCTATTTATGGATTGAACTATTTATTTACTCTCTTTTGCATTAAATGAATTTTTGTATTCATTTTATCTTGCTATATTAATGCCTCTTAATACTTGATCACCATTTAATTGTCTTGTTCATTTAAATTAATCTTGAGAAAGGTAATTTAAGTGTAGAACTTGGGTAAAATCATGTTAGACTTGAAGTTTAGATAATAAACGGATAGTTTGTTAGTATCATAGAGATATAGTTACTAACCTAGCATTGTCAGATTAAGATTGGCGTCTAAAGTTAGTCCTTATTAATTGATGTAAGAGATTGATCAGTTTATTAGGATAAATGTTTGGTTTTGACTTGAGAGAGTATTATCAAATGTCTTTAAATCTTAGGAAAATACATATATTCATTTATTGCTTATTGAGGGTAAATTAACTAGTTCATGAAATAAAAAGGGGATAGATGATCCTAGGCCTTTAATACTCGTGAAGTTAAGTCAGGTTTGCCTTCTGTTAGTTCCATTGTTTTTTCCTTTTTCTTAAAAAATTAAAACAAAACAATTACTCAACCTAATTAAGAATATAATTGCTATAGCTAGTTCAAGTTCTCTTTCCTTAGTCCTCGTGGGAATGATCTTTTTATATTACTTGCGACTGTACGCTTGTGGTAAAGCTAGATGGCTAACAAGTTTTTGACGCCGTTGCCAGGGACTTTGGCAAAAAGCTTATTGAACTTGATTAATCACGTTTGAGTATTTTCTTTCTTTTCTTGATTTTTTTATTTAATTTTTTAGCATGATATTTCTCGGTTGTTGTTGGGATTTTCAGGTACCTCTCGATGTATGAGTGGCACATTAGTAATCCATCTTAACAAACTAGAGGACGAGCATCACTTTGAAGAAGAGGAACTTAAGTCTGAATCAGAATCATCAGAAGAACTGACGTCACCTAATCCAAGCAATATGGCACACCCCAATAATGAGGATATGGATCGTACTTTAAATGAATATATGGAGCAAGAGAGCACTACTTATCAATTTAGCATTCAATTCCCAGCTATTACTGCCAGAAACTTTGAAGTAAGACCAATTATGCTTTAGATGCTCCAGATGATTGGCACATTCACAGGAAATCATAATGAAGATCCAATTGATTATTTGACGAAATTTGTTCAAATGTGCAAAAATTTCAAGCAGGCGGGAGAATCTTCTGATGCATTAAGACTGAGACTCTTCCCTATGTCGTTAGATAAAAAGATAACAGCTTAGCTCACAGCTCTTCCTCCAAATTAAATCTCTACATGGGATAGCTTAGCGTCCCTATTCTAAGCGAGATTTATCACAAGAGGTCAATGAGCGGTACAAAGAGTTGAGTTATTAGCTTTTACACAGGAATCAGGTGAACTTTTTCATGAGGCATATGAGAGATTCAAAGAGATATGGTGCAACTGTCCTAATCATGAGCAAAAAACTTACGTGTTATTAGAAGCTTTTTAGGCTGAATTATGAGGATTGCCCACACACCATGGAGACAATATATTTATTTGAACAACAATCAAATATATCCTCGTGGCAATCCCTATTCTAACACCTACAATCAGGGTATGAGGGATCATCCCAATTTCTCTAGAAGAATGGACTGAGTGAGAATCTAGATAATCACAATGCCTCTACTAGCAAGCCAATGGCTCCACCGTGGTTTGATCAACAACAAAAATCTATAGAAAGTGATTCAGAGACAAACCAGCTTTTGGGCAGCTTCTCAAGAGTCAATAAGGTATGATAAGTAAGGTTGCTCTTCATGATACTGCCATCAGAAATCTTGAAATACAAGTGGGCTAAATAGCATCTCAAATAAACACATTCAATAGGAATAGCCTACCCAGTGATACCATTCCCAATCCTCAAAGGGATGGTAAGGAAGATTGCAAAGCAGTGACTTTGAGAAGTGGAAAGAAACTAAAAGACATTCCTAGCCCTAGTAGAGAGAAAAAAAGTGCAAGTGATGAGGTAACTACTGGGCAAGAAGAATATATTGATGATATAGGTGAGGAGAAATCTGTTGCTCGTGAGAAAATGAATAAGGATAAGGAGAAGACATGCACTTCACCTTGAAAATATATGCCTCCACCACCATTCCCTCAGCGACTTAAGAAACATCAAGAAGATTTGTAGTTCAAGAAATTCATTCAGATATTCAAGCAACTGCATATCAACACACCATTCGCTGAAGCTTTGGGGCGTATGCCTAAATATGCCAAGTTTATGAAGGATATTCTATCTAAGAAGCGACAATTCAATGAGTTTGAGACAATTGGTGTAACCAAGAGTTTCACTAATATCATTAAGCAGATGCCTTTAAAATTAAAAGATCCTAGGAGTTTTTCTATTCCATGTCATATTGGAGATAAATTCTTGGGAAGAGGAATGTGTGAACTTGGAGCTAGCATTAACCTCATGCCTTTGTCTATCCTCAACCAATAGGGATTAGGTGAAGCACGAACAATGATGGTTACTCTCCAATTTGCTGATAGAAGTCTATCTTAACCTCGTGGAATCATTGAAGATGTACTAGCAAAGGTAGACAAATTTATCTTTCTAGCCGACTTCATTGTACTTGACTTTGAAGCAGATATAGAATTACCCTTGCTGTTAAGGAGACCATTTCTGGAAACTACTAGAATGTTGATTGATGTAGAGAAATATGTGTTAACTCTAAGAGTAGCTGATAAGCAAGTCACCTTCAATATGAATCAGTTGATAAAATCTCCAAATAAGGCTATGATTTGGGCCAAAAGCCTCTTGAGGTATCTGTTGGAGTAACTGAGTAATCGGTATTACATCACTTATGTGCAGGGTCGTGTAAAAAGGGAACTTACAATAGCTCAAGATGAAAACAAATGAAAAGAAAAGAAAATAAATAAAGTAGTTTTCTACTTGAGGATCCTAAGTATATTAAATGAAAAGCTTGGTTAAGTAGGGGCATTTGAATTTTGCTAGAGGAGTTTAGTAATCCTATTGTTGCACTTATTACTTGCCGATCCTTTGATCATGGGACGTTGAGAAATTATTACAAGTGTTTAAGGCTGTTGACTTAATGGTCGATTTCTTATAATACATTAAATTGAACAAAACTTGATAGCATTATCTAAGTGTGGTGGTGTGCTTCTCTCTAATTAGGAATTTTGTAAGCAATGTTTGTTTTGTTCGAATAATAAATGTTCTTTGTTTTGCTTGAGGACAAGTAAAGGTTTAAGTGTAGGGGAATTTAATAAGGATATATTTTATAATTAAATAGGTATAGATTTTGAGATATATTTAATTAAATTGATGAATATTTTATACCTATTTAATTATCTTTTATATATTTTTCCTCTCTTAAATCAAATATAAGATAATAAGAGTTTTGATAGAAAATATATTCATATCATATTTTATTATGCAGGAGATATTATATGAAATAAAAAAATGCATAGGGAGCTGAAAATTAAAAATTACATATATATATATATATATATATATATATAATATATAGAAGAGACAACGTGAAGATGGAAGTAAGAAGTTAATCAAAGGATAAAGATATATGCACCCCACGCGAAAACAAAAAAAATGGCAATATGAAGGATATTGGAAAGGCTAAGAAATATACCATGTTATATTGAATATAATATAATATATTTGATATAGAAGAAAAAGTGGTGGAGCCCATTGCAAAAGGAAGACCTAAAGTATATCTATAAAAAGGAACAGATCAAAGGATGCTGGAGAAGACAGAACGCAAGGACACGAACGAGCAAGGAGGAACGCATATGACGCTGACGGTGAGGCTGGAGCGAACACGAGAAGTAGGGTTAGGCACGAGAGAGAGGAGGTTGCTAAGGAGAGTTTGAGCGTGAAGATAAATTGTATTCGCACTTTATTGCTTAACATTCTTTTTTTCTCTTCCAAATCTGAACTCTGGAATGATTTATTATTACTATTGTGATTTGATTTTGCTGAACATGAGTAGCTAATATTCTCATTCTAGGATTTTCTTAAACCTATTTATGGATTAAACTATTTATTTACTCTCTTTTGGATTTAACCTATTTATGACTAATAGCACCATATATGTATCTTGTGCACATCTACACTGACACTTAATCCTAGTGTCCACACATTCCAAGCCCTCTACCTGGTAGGGCCAAATTACATAGTACATGAGAGTCTTTCTATCTCTCGACATTCTTGGGACTCTTCCCAAACTAGCTTAGTCGTCTGCCTGATATAAGCTTATTATCAAGTCTCTAGGCCTAAAATTCGAGATATTACAGGAATCAACACTTTAATTACAAAGTATGATTTGCTTCAGATGAAACCTAGAGAAAGAATATCAGAATTCAAACTCAGATATACCCCACCTTGTTAACAAGCTAGCAGCACTTGAGAAAACCTTTGATCGAAATTCCTAAGTAAGAAATATTCTCAAAATTCTTACAAAAGAATGGGAAGTGAAGGTGACAACTATCGAAGAAGTCAAAGGAGAATCAATGAGATATATGGCTGCACTCTTTGGTAGTCTTTATGAGTATGAGGGAAAACTGAAATTCAAAAAGGAGCTGGAAGAGTTCGATGACAAAAAGAAAAGAGGAGTCACCCTCAAAGCTATCAAGGAAGCCAAACCATCTGAAAGTAAAGATGAACTTGATGATGACGATATGGGAATAATCGTCAAGAAATTCAAGAAGTTCTATAGAAGAGGTCAACAGAACTTCAAGAATCAATAAGGAGGTTTGAGCAAGAAAGTAAACAAAGAGAAATAAGTTGTATGCTATGAATGTGGAAAGTCGGGACATATTAAGTCTGATAGTTTGTCAGATGAAGAAAGTGACGACAATGAAGTTCGTAATATATGCTTGGTAGCTAAAAAAGAAGAATCAAACTCTGGGGTAAGTGGTTATGAACCTTCTTATGATGAACTTTTATTTGAATATAATGCATTTCATTCTGAATTTATTAAGATAGCTAAAGAAATTGTATGTTATAAGAAGAAAGTGAAAGAATTAGAAAATAGAGATAGTTCTAGCATATCATATTCATCATGTGCATCATTTAAAGAAAAGGATAAGAAAATAAGTGATTTAACGAAAACCTTAGAAAGATTTACTAAAGGAAGTGAAACTCTTAAAATAATTTTGAAATCACAAAGAGTTACGCATGATAAATTTTATTGGATATAATTCTGTACAAGATAAAAATAGAGGAAAGAAGAAAGTGGCAGTAAGACATATCTCAAATATTTTAAAAATACTGTGCATGCATCAAATCTGTTTGCATCATGTAATTACTGCAATAGGAAATGCCATTACACTTCATCAAGTCATTTTAGAAAAGGAAAGGCCATCATAACATATAAATAGGTTCTAAAAGGGACACATGTACCAAGAGTAATTCATACTAACCACGAAAGACCCAAGAAAGTGTGGGTACCTAAGACTTAATGATATTACTCTAGATATGTCTCAAAGCATCACAGGCAAACAAATGCTATATTGATAGTGGATGCTTGAGACACATGACTGGTGACAAAGAAAAGTTCACCATATTGGAAGCTAAAGAAGGAGGAAAGGTAACCTTTGGAGGTAACCAATCTGGACATATTTCCGAAATTGGTGTAGTTGGAAAAGCCAACGGTGTTCAAATCAATGACGTATATTATGTCAAAGGATTATGTCACAACCTCCTAAGTGTGAGTTAAAGCACCGATAAAGATAATTAGGTGATCTTTGACTCAGGAATGCTTGATAGTGAATAAGAAAGATGCACAACTTAACAAAGAATCATCAAAGCTAAGATCGGAGCTCAAAAAGATGGTAACTATTATACTCTTGATTTAAATTTCAATTCTTTAGAAAATTGTATTCTAAGTAAAATTGAGGAAAGTTGGCTATGGCATAAACGTCTTGCTCATGTCAACATGAGTCAACTTGACAAACTGATTAAAAAGGATTTAGTTGTTGGTCTTCCTAAACTTAAATTCAAAGATGATGTGATTTGTGATGCTTTTCAAAAGGGAAAACAAACTAAATCTTCTTTCAAAATAAAGAATGAAATTTTAAATTCAAGACCTTTACAACTACTGAATATAGATTTGGTAGGACCAACATGAGTAAAAAGTTTCAGACGAAATTTATATACTTTAGTCATTGTAGATGATTTTTCAAGATTTACATAGACTAAATTTTTTGCCTCTAAAATTAAATGTTTGTTAATTTTATTATGTTTGCCAAAAAGGTCCAAAATAAGAAAGGTATTTATATTATTTCTATCAGGACCGATTATGGAAGAGAGTTTGACAATCAACTCTTTGAAGACTTATGTAACAATCAAGGAATAGATCACAACTTTTCTGCACTAAGAACGCCTCAGCAAAATGGATTTGTGGAAAGAAAGAATAGAGTCCTCACTAAGATGGCAAGGGTAATGCTCAACAAAAAGGAAGTGTCACAAGTATTATGGGCGAATGCAATGTGCATTGAATGTTATATCTCTAATCGAGCGTATATCCTCAAGTCACTTGAAAAGACACTATATGAGCTGTACAAAGGGAGGAAGTCTAACCTTGCGCATCTATACATCTTTAGATGTAAATGCTACATCCATAACAATGGTAAAAAAACCTGGGTAAATTTGATTCAAAATATGATGAAGGTTTATTTCTAGGATATTCAAATAGAAGTAAAGCATATAGAGCTTTTAATAAAAGAACATGCATATTAGATGAAACCATTCATGTTGTGTTTGATGAAGTAGACCCTCAGACAAAGGTTTTAGACCAAGAAGAAATGGATTTGATAAAGAAAACTAAAAATATAACCATTTCTTATCAAAATGATTTTCAAAATAAAGAGAATGTTAATGATTATGCTCAGTCACAAACATGAAGACACATGAAAGATCATCCAATTGAACAAGTGATTAGAGATGTTCATAAAGGTGTCAAAGCCAGAAATAGGATTCGTAATGAAGTTATGCTTTCTACATTCATTTCTAAAATTGAACCTTTGTGTATTAAAGAAGCACTTTCTGACAATGATTGGGTGATTCTATGCAAGAAGAACTAAATCAATTTGAAAGAAATCAAGTTTAGGATTTGGTATCTTCACTTAAAGACCATCTGGTCATAGGAATCAAATGGGACTTTAAAATAAACTTGATGAATCAGCAAGCTATTGTGAGAAACAAGACAAGGTTAGTTGCCAAAGGCTATAATCAAGAAGAAGATATTATTATAAGGAAACATATGCTCCAGTGGCAAGATTAGAAGCCATACGAGTACTCTTAGCCTTTGCATGTATTAAAGGTTTTAAACTTTATCAAATGGATGTCAAAATTGCATTTATAAATGGTTATATTATGGAGGAAGTTTGTAATATCCCAAATTTAATCACCAAAATTCCTTGTACATATAGTTATACTTAAGGAAATAATACGGTGAATTTTGGTGTACTTGAAGTAGCAAAAATAGTGAAAATAGAAGTTTTATGAAATTTTTGGCCTAGAAAGACCTAAAGCACAATTCTTGTTTTGGTAAAAGTCTAACATTGTAGCCTAAAATTAAATATAAAAGAGCACAATTTTTGAGCTCAATATGTTGCAAAATTTCGGTCAAGAAGAAAGGAAGAGAAAAAAATCGCAATTATTTCAAAAATTCAAGAAAAATGTAAGGGCAAAATGCCTATTTTGGCTAGATAAAAAAAATTCAATAATTTCCCTTAATAAATAAGGGAAAGTTGGTTTTGGAAGGGAGAAGCAAGAAGGAGCAAGATTTTTTTACAAACTTGGACAAGTCGAAGCAAAATAAGCAAGTAGAAAAAAAAATAAAGAAAGATCACATGCAAAAATTGTAATAAGAAAATAATTAATTTAAGGAGGTGGAAAGAGCTCTAGAACACTTCTTAAAGCTCTCTTAAAGGCCTTTTTTTTTGCCAACTCAAGCAATAAAAGGAGAGAGAGAGCTTTGGAGAAACAAGAACAAGAGAAGACACATAAGGATTCAAGAAGCAAAAAGGGTAAGTTTGATTGCAATTTTCACTTACTCTTGTCTTCTAATTCATGGAAACGCCCCCTAACTCTCATTCCATCTTGAATAATCCATATAGCAAGCTTAAAGTTAACAAAAATAAGAGGAAAGGGTGGCGGTTTTTGAAGCTAGGGAGAGAAGAACAAAGGTAAGTTTAAGGACTAGTTGATTCTTGAAGATTTAAGCTTGTTCATAATGTTGTTGTTGGTTGTTGGCTTGTTTTGATTAGATTTTGTAATTAGGGATGTTCAAACCCTAAGGAGAAATGCTACCCAAATTAATACAAATCATGTTTAAAATGGTGTTTAACGGGTTAAATATGAGATTATAAGTGAAAATGAGGTGATTAGATAAGTGAAATCATGAAACTTTCAATTTTTTCAAAAGTTCCCAAATTTTTAGTAAGACCTAGAATAGAGAGTTAGAGCTAGAATTTTGTGTTTTATTGGTTCTATTGTGTTTAGAATGAAAAATTGTGTAGGAAACATGCGAATTTTGGAAATATGAAGGCTTTTAAGGTGTGAAATGACAATTTTGCCACTAAAATAATAAATTGGTGGTTTTCAAGGCTAATCTAGTCATTTGAGTGTGAATTTGTCAAAAATGGATTATACATGAAAAATTGTATAGGAATAGTCTGGGTCATAATTTTTGGAAGAGTACAAATACACCGGGTGTAAAGGGAATTAAACTAGGTTCCCTAACAACATTTTGGTAATTATGTGTTTTGATATAAGATAACCAACTTATGAATTTTAGAATAAAGTATGAATGAGTAATAACCCATTTGTGACTAATTTGAAAATTTTAGGATTTGATATTTGCCGGGCTAAACCAAAACCCAATGACCAATAATAGTTAGGCCAGGAAAGGTGTAAGGTAGTAACTCTATCTCTCATATTCTATGTAAATGTTAATATGCATTGTTTGTCATGTTCTTTGCTATGACATGTGTATGACAGTAATTCCTAGAATTGAGTGAGGAAAAAGCACAAGTACCTGAGGGAAAAAAGCATAAGTACCTCTTGGGCCAGCATGTACCCAGTATAGTTAGGCCAGTGGCAAGTACGAGCAGAATAATATCTGTACTAGAATATTGTAGCAAGTAGTAGTCATAACAACATATGATCTTGAATTGAGCATGCAATAAGGTCAGTAGGGTACAAGTGGCAATTTGTATCTGAAGGCCAAGCAATAATTGCAATGTGATCACTAATTGGCAAGTAGGGATAAACGACCATTTTGATATGGACAAAATCATCGTTTAATCCTGAATGTGTTTGGTAGACCTGTGCATGGCCTAATTATTTGTTGCATCATATATGCTGCTTTGCATGTTTACTTTTCAAATTTTATATGATTAATTGTTTGTTACTACTAAGATTTGCTCGAATCTTGTCCCTTTCCATAAATGAAATTTATTCAGTAAGGAATAGTGGCTCAAAAGGCAAAGAAGGGTACTCTAGCAATTGAGAGGACAAACTTTTGAAGATAATTTTGTATCAGTTATCTTGTACCCTTTACGTAATTTTTGGGTTATGTATTCTATTTTGAACAAATACTGTTGGGATTCCTATAATATAATCAAGAGTTTTATATCTATATGTTATGATATTTCTGTATGCCCACTGAACTATGCATTGGTACTTTAATAAATGTCAAAATTCTACTGGGTTTGACATTTTAAGTATTAGAGCGTGAGGTTCTGGCAATAACATAATGGTATACTGATATGATCTTGATTATATTGTAGCAGGAATCATAAGCGGATTTTGATGTCATAGGAGCACATCCCTGCCATTGGTGAACTGGCCCTCAGACGGACAACGAACATAGTCACGTCAAGGTAGGTGAGGCCCTAGGGTACTACATATTGAGAGAAAGCGTGTACCACCGAGACTGGAGCCAACTACTAGGTCTTTTGTGGGAGAAACGGAGTAGCCATTAACCGATGGAACTGAGTCAGACCCATATAGTGTGGCTAGCTCCAGGGCAAACTCCGTACACATAAGGCATGATTTATGACTAGATGAGCATTTATAGAACTACATCAACAATCTATTTAGGAGGGCTCTTCGTATCCGGGAAACTCCAATAGCTCCATACAGGCATCTGTTACAAGATATAGATACTTTGTATTGGGATCAAGGTTTCCTTGGTATAGAATTCCTCGATGAATATTGGATCTGGACCACATTGTATTTCTTCCCAGATACAATATTTTGGATCTGAAAGGGAAATAACATTTTGGAGCGGGGACCGAGGGATAGTTTCCTAGAGTTCAAAGCCTACATGAAGGATTTTGTACTATAACATATGTATCTAGACTAGGATTGATATATGATTTGTGCATAGCTTTTGGTCAGCCGAAGACAGCTGATGTGACTAGTTAAGGCATGTACAGTCATAGGGTACTGATACTCAAAGATGATTAGAGTCGGTATCAGTGTTTTATAGTGGTACGGTAAAAGTTAAGCGTGCTCAGCCCGAGGAAATGAAAGGATAGGTGACCCTTTGGGAAGTTTTTAGAAAATGTTATGTAATAAAACATATTGTACAGAGACTTGTAAGCTAAGTAATGTTAAAATCTTTCCCTAAACTGCTATGAATGCCTGTTGTGTGCCATGTTTGGATTAGATGTATTGAATTAATCTCTTCCTTATTTCAATATAGTGAATTATATAGATGGTAAGACGTGGTGGAAGAGGAGCGGGTCTGGGGCAAGAAGCAAGACCCAACCCAATGGAACAAATATTAGGCATGCTTTCAGAACAGAGAACCATGATTCATGATTTAAGGGATGAGTTGAGAGAAGTGCAACAAAAGTAGGAAGAAGATAGGAAAAGAATGAATAACCCTAGAGGACCAGTAAATGAACAAGACTAGCTTATGAACCCTTTTCCGGAATAACCTCTAAACAGACCTATTGTTAAGGTTGAAATCTTGCAGTCCTGGGTGACAAAATTCAGTTAGCAGGGGCCACCAGCCTTTCGAGGAAGATTCGATCCTCAGGCAATGGAAGATTGGTTATCACGCCTAGAGAAAATCTTTCAGATTCTAGAATGTTCGTATGACGTAAAACCATAACTGGTAATTTACAAATCGGAGGTTAACACTGATCGATGGTGGAAACACATTGAAATGGTTATGCAGGCCTAAAACATTCCTCTTACCTAGGAATTCTTTCAAGAACATTTTATTGAAAAATATTTCCCCCGATTAGTATGGATTGCCAAAGAAATTGAGTTCTTAACTATCCAGGAAGAGGAGAAAGAAAGTCTTAATGAATATCTTAATTTGTTATGTGCGTGATATTTATGTAGTATTATGAAGATGAACGGCGTGACCCGTTGACTGACTATCAAGTGGATGAGATCATTGAGGAATGATGTTAATACGTGGTCAGCCAAATATCACCTAGCTAAATACTTAGGCACATTTGTCTTACAAATTTATTGTCTATTTGTTTTAGTTTCTCTGTATATTATGTATATTATGTTGTAATGGGATATATATTTAGTACTGATTTTATTAACTTATTGATGGTATTTAATACTGATTTGATTTGCTTTTTCTTTTCTATTAGCATTGTATATTGATCTTTGTAGTGGATTATATTTGAATTAGAATGAGTTGATCAGGTCATGAAACAACCAGGATGAAAAGAAAATGGGATAAAAAAATATCACCTCTTACGATGCTTCAAAATGAAGCGTCGTAGGAGGTGCTAAAAGCACCTCTAACGGCGGTTCCATGAAGCACCGTAGGAGGTGCACACTTAGCACCACCTACGACACTTCCATGAAGCGCCAGAGGAGGTACTTCCGGCGCTTCTAAACACTGTAGGAGGTCAAATTTCTTTGAAAAAAAAGTAATAATTAGATATAATATTCCGACGTTTTTAAAATTCAACAAGCGCCATAGGTTTTTCCTATGGCACTGAATGCTGTGCCGTTTGTAAAATGCCATAATATTTAAAAAAAAGCGCTTCTTATTGTGTTTTTTAGTAGTGTGAGATTAGGGATTTGTGAACATTTTTGAAAGTTGAGTAGCCCGGGTTCGAGTCTTGGTCTCACAACTGATTTTACTACTCATGTGTACTCATCTGGGGCTATTGGAAATAAGGTAATACAATATGTAGAAGTGTTACCCAAAATTCATGAGTATGTTTGTGTAGCAAATTTTGAGGATGAAAAATATCCCAAATTTGATCACCAAAATTCCTTTTACATTTAGTCATACTCAAGGAAATAAAACAGTGAATTTTGGTGTACTTGAAGTAGCCAAAAATAGTGAAAATAGAAAGACCTAAAGCCCAATTCTTGTTTTGGTAAAAGTCTAACATTGTAGCCTAAAATTAAGTATGAAAGAGCACAATTTTTAAGTCTAATATGTTGCAAAAATTCAGTTAAGAAGAAAGGAAGAGAAGAAAATGACAATTGTTTCAAAAAATCAAGAAAATGTAAGGGAAAAATTCTCATTTTGGCTAGATAAAATAAAATTCAATAATTTCCCTTAATAAATAAGGGAAATTCGGTTTTGAAAGGGAGAAACAAGAAGGAGCAAGATCTTTTTTTACAAACTTAGACAAGTGGAAGCAAAACAAGCAAGTAGAAAAAAAATAATAAAGAAAGATCATATGCAAAAATTGTAATAAAAAGTAATTAATTTAAGGAGGTGGAGAGAGCACCAGAACACTTCTTAAAGCTCTTAAAGGCCATTATTTTGGCCAACTCAAGTCAAAAAGAGAGAGAGAGAGAGCTCTAGAGAAACAAGAACAAGAGAAGAGGCATAAGGATTCAAGAAGCAAAAAGGGTAAGTTTGATTGCAATTTTCACTTGTTATTGTCTTCTAATTCATAGAAACACCTCCCTAACTCTCATGCCATCTTGAATCATCCATATAGCAAGCTTAAAGTCAAGGAATAGAAGAGGAAAGGGTGGCGGTTTTTGGAGCTAGGGAGAGAAGAACAAAGGTAAGCATAACAACTTGTTGATTCTTGAATATTTAAGCTTGTTCTTGATGTTGTTGTTGGCTGTTGGCTTGTTTTGGTTGGATTTTGTAATTTGGGATGTTCAAAACCTAAGGGTAAATGATGCCCAAATTAATAGTAATCAATTTAAAATGGTGTTTAAGGGGTTAAATATGAGACTATAAGTGAAAAGGAGGTGAATAGATAAGTGAAATCATGAAACTTTCAATTTCTTCAAAAATTCTCAGATTTTTGGTCAGACCTATAACAGGGGGTTTGAGCTGGAATTTTTTGTTTTTAATGATTCCATTTGTGTTTATAATGAAAAATTGTGTATGAAACATGTGAATTTTGGAAGTGTGAAGGCTTTAGGGTGTGAAATGACAATTTTTCCCCTAAAACCCTAAATTGGTAACTTTTAAGGGTAACCTGGTCATTTGAGTGTGAATTTGTTAAAATTGAGGTAAAAAATGGATTCTGTACGTAAAATTATGTAGGAGTAGCCCGGGTCCTAATTTTTGAAAAAGTACAAATACATCGGGTATAAAGGGAATTAGACCGGGTTCCCTAAAGACATTTTGTTAATTACGCTATTTTGATCTAAGATAACCAACTTATGAATTTTATAATAAAGTATGAATGAGTAATAATTCATTTGTGACCAATTTGAAATTTTAGGATTTGATATTTACTGGGCCGAACTAGAACCCAAGGATCAATAATAGTTAGGCCATGAAAGGTGTACGATAGTAACTCTATGTGTCACCCCATCTTATTATTGATATTACTCAAAGTAGCAATGCATAATTCAGTGGGCATGCAAGAATAGCATAAATATACTGATAATATTGATACAATATTGCTTGAATATAATACAGGAGTTTCCCCCCACATGGGTGCACATAATGTTTACAGACTTTGAAATAACCAAAAAGGTCTTCAAATAATCAACAGCATTCCCCTACGTGTATTCCTCTTCTCTATTCTTTGCACCCCTTTGGTGTTCACTTGTCTAAATGGTTGGTTAGGGAGGGTGAGATTCAGGGAATCTCAATAGCAAACAATACCACCATGTATACAAGATATATATTTAAAGCATGACATGCTTTCCTATCATAATATCATGCCAACCTAATGACATATCTGCATGCTCAATGTTACAACATACTAATGGTCATTGCATAAATACAACAGAGCTTCAATCAATCAAATATGCACAACACAATTAGGCAAAGTAGTCACATAAATCATTGCAAAAACATACATATCAAATACATGCAGGTTAGGTAAGTTCACTACCTTAATTGCCCTTCCATGATACACCGTCGGTTCCACTATCTTTGGTCAGGCTCGGGAACAACTGTCTTATCCTAAAATTCCAAATTTATAATAAATAAGTTATTATTCATTCATAACTCATTCTAAACTCACATTTCTGATTGTCATTCATATCTTCCAATGTACATGTCCAAAAATTAAAAAATACCCATAAAATTAAATCACTCTGTCTCTACATTAATCCTGCCATGTTTCATAATTTTTGGATAAGGTTTGCTCAACAAAATCATTGCACAATGCCTTACAGGAGGCAAATCAAACAACATGCACATTCAACTTCAAAAATTTCCAAATTTGTATACAAAAATCATGAAAACTTGTACCTACACATTTTTTGTCTTCTAAATCCAATGGAATCATCAAAATTATCAAATTCTCACTCCTTTATCATGTCATTAATAGGGTAGAAAGTTAGGGTTCTTAGGAGGTTTATGTTGTTTTCTTGTTTTCTCTTACTTAATTACTTCCTTTCTACTTATAATCACATGATTAACTAATTAAACACTAAATGGAAATGTTTAGAGGAAATTTGGGTAGAAATTCCCCTAGGTTTCACTTCAGCCCATTTCTCAAAAATAAGAGAAAACAAAGCAATATTTGTAACATACTGAAATATGAATAACAAGAACTGCTTGTAAATGTAATTAGTCGGAAGAAAATTCACCGGTGCCAGTGTTGTGTATACGGTGTTATTTTGATAAAGAGGACACTTAGCAAGATTTTATTGGTTGTCATAAAGTAATAATTAAATGAAATAATCTTACTTTGTGTAGGGACCACGAAGGAGTACACCTCGTAGGTGAACCCGGGGAAAATTCCCTGACTTTCCTTTCCCTGATAAAGTGGACAGTTAGGTGGAGGGAAGAGATAGGGATGGGTCCCATATAAGGGACACATGGCATCATCTTAAGAAAGAAGAGAAAAGGTGTTTTTGACTTTAATGTGTTGGCCGAATAAGAGCGTGACACTTGTTTCCTCTTTTTGACAAAGTTACTTTAGCTTTTGAGTTGTCATCACCGGAGGGTGCCACGTTGCCCCAAGCCGGGGAAATCCACCGGACTCTGGTCTGGTCACCCAACTAATTTTCCCGAACACTGAGCTCAGGAGCCGAGGAAAAATCATCGGGCTCTCATTTTCCCTGACCATTAGGACAGCTCAAGACCCATTTGATTAAAAGAAAGGACACGTGTCACCGTTTGGCTAAATCACCGAATATGTGGCACCATAAGATTCTGACACATGTTGGAACACCTTTATGACTTTCTTTAAACTCTATTATTTCATCTATCATCAGCAAAAATAGGAAGAAATCAGAAAAAACGTTGAGAAATAGTTAGAGGAAAGAGAAAACATGAATAGTGAATGTTCTTGAGTTCAATCCACCGAAACACTACCAAATCAGTGTTTTCTCCTAAAATTTCCTTCACAAACCTTCTTCTACTCATGCTAAGCTTCATTTCTACGGTTTTGGATTTTCATTTGGAGGTATTTGGTGCCATCTCACCAGACGAAGTACTGCCGGATTTCCGAACCGATTGTGGAAACGTATAGAGGTAAGCGTAAGCTTCATTTTGAATCGATTGGTTTGTTGTTTGGATGAGTCTTTATCATGGTTGGGGTACTGTTCATTTTGTCCTGAAGGAATTTTAAAGGATTAATCGTGGTTTAATCATGTATTTATGGTTAAATGATGATTTATGATGATATTGGACTAAGTTGTTCAATAAAATTCTGTTTTGGTAATTTTGCTGAAAATGGATTCTGTCTTGCCAATGGTTTTTGGGGCTGAAGCTTTATGATTTTGATGATTTTGATCATTCTATTAAGTTCTATATGAAAAATTATATGGAAAAGTATGTGCTTATAATTTTTGGATAATTATACAAAATTATGGAATTTTTGAAAGTTAGATGACCCTGCTGTTAGACTTGTTTTGCTGGAGCAGATTTGTTGCGGTGCGTGTTTCAGTAACCAAACTTTGTCCAAACCTTATGAAATTTTACATGATGCAAGTAGACATCCTGAGGTTTAATTTGATGGGTAATAGGACACAATTGGACCAGTGGATTGAGAAATATGATTTTTCAAAGTTTAAGGTTGATTCTGGAATGGAATCTGTGGCAGATTGGGTTTGACGAATTTTCTGGAATTGGGTGGTTATAATTAGTGCCTTGTAATTTTTTTTATACTACAACTTGAATAGGATTGAACAGAACCTAGAACCAAATCATTTGGAGTTGTGTAGAATTAATTATGAATTTTCAAAAATTGAAGAAAATTCTGGCAGATTTACTCAAATGTGTGAAAATAAAGGATGCAATGGTATTATGTAATTGTAATGAACTTTAAGGGTAAAACTAACCAACTTGATATAGTTGAACCATTTTTTACTTTGATTTTGGGTTAGTATTCTAACCTTAATGACAACCGACATGAGTATTTGGATTATACAAATATTGGACGAAATAATAACTTGTCGTCCGTAAATTCCATTTATAGGACCTAATACTGTTCAAAGTTTAAGATCTGCCCAAGCTTAGTGAAACAATTGGATATTGTTCAAGAGAAGCTATCAGGTAGTAACTTTGTCTTTCATATATTATAAGATACATTGTATGTGTGTAGTTTCATCATGAATTGTCTGGCACATTTTGTTTAAGCGGGGTTGTCCCCCGGGGCCTATTGCACGGGTTGACGCTCAAGTCATTGAATATGTTTGTGATGCACGAGTGAATGCCGGGGCCTATTGCACGGGTAACACTCGGAGCCTTGTGATATACCTAGTACTATGATGGTATGAGAACTACATGTTGAATCGAATGATTTTGTGATGATTCTTTTATATGATGACTGTGTAACATGCTCTGTGATTTTATATCTATATGATTGACTACCTGTTACTACTGAGATTCTTTTGAATCTCACTCTTTTTCTATAAACAAATTACAGTACAGGCTGGTAGCTCAAAGGGCAAGAAGGTAAATACGGACAACTAGAGGATGAAGCTGAAAGATTTACTTTCTCTGTTGGTTGTCTGTTTGGATATTTTGGACATGTATATATTGTATAAATCGGTAACTATGACAATAGTATAGTAGTTGAACTGATAGTACTTGTAGCCAGGTATATGAATGGCAATGTAATAAAGAGATAACTTAGTTACATAACACTTCCTAATCGTTAGAGAAACATTAACGATTGAATACAACGTGAGATTGAAGCAGAGACATGCTCGTATACTCTGATAAAATGAAAGGAAGTATAAATGAGTCTAAATGAGACAGTGAATATTTGTGAAAAATGTTTGAAAAATTTTTATTCCATATGAAAAACCTACTCAATCCTATATTTATCTACTGAGATAATGTTGGGATTCATTAATGTTTTTAAAGTTTATTCAGTTTGGAATTAAATCCTGACTTCACAATTTATTTCACTACTCTTTTGCACTCATCTGAGGTTATTGGAAGTAAGGTATTACAATATTCACCAACAACAAACTCAACCAAGCCAAGAGAAGCAAGTTTTGAAGTTTACCTGTTGATTGCTACTCTTTCTCCCTCCTGGATGAACACTCCTCCTCTCTCTACACCCTTTATTTTTCTTGAAAAACATGGGTTTCATGGAGTAAAAGAGGTTATGAGAGATTATAGAGTGATTAGGAGGCAAAAATCACAAGGTTTGCAAGTTCTTACCTTTGATCTATAAAAGCCCTAACCTCTTTGCTTGTTCTTTCTCTTTGAAGATACTTGAGCTCTCTCTCTCTCTCTCTTTATGCAGATGGATGACCAAAAATGAAGATGGAAATAGGAGGGATGATGATTTAATAAGATATCAAAGTTTGCTTTCCAAGTGCTTATTTCCTATTGGTCCAAAATGATATTTTTTTATAATATTACAAATAATCTCCTTTTCCCTTTTTGCTTCTCTTGTTTGCCGAATGTAATGATAGAATGAGAAATTATATATATATTTCTCCATCTCTTTCATTTGTTGACCAAAAGGTGTTCAATGCTTCTTGAAATTCCTTGGTCAAAGTTTCATGCTTTTGCTTTTTGCTTTGACTTCCTTCTTCTTGTTTAGTGTAACCAAGTCATTTAATTCTCCTTTCTTTTATTTGTTCCACCAAAATTTGAAGAGGAATGCCACAATTCAATGGCTTCTTGATTTAGTGGTCAAATGACCATTTTTCCTATAGATTTTTGTGATTTTTGCACAAGCTGAAAACTAAGTAGAATTTTCACTAAATTTGAAAATTCATATCTAATTGTGAAAATTGTTAGATATGATTAGTTTTGATGATGTCAAATATAGATATAATATATTAAGAGCAAAAGGTTTGCATAATAAATTAATCTCCAACATTGACTAACTACTATATTTAATGTTGCATATCTTATAGATTAGTCAAGCAAAGCAAGAAAGAGATTGGAGAAAAAAGCACTTGAAAGAATTAATGGGAATATCAAGATTCAAGCTCCTAGAAGAAATACTGGATGTTTTTATGCTCAAAAGGGAATTCAAGTGGTACTGTAGCATTTTTCACTGTAGCGGTCATACACTGTAGCAACCAGGCACTGTAGCATCGAGTTGTACTGTAGCACTCAAGTTTAGAGAGTTCTCCATGCTAGTTTGAGACAGAAACGAAGTTGTTGGAGTTGCCCAAGTTGAGAACTCGAGTTGGCTTTGTAAAACTTGAGTTGGCAATGTTCAAAACTGAAAAATGGGTGAGAACTTGAGTTGGGAGTTGAAACTCGAGTTGGGATTGAAGCACACTCGAGTTTGGCATCAAAACTTCAAGATCAAGTCTCAAAATCTGAAGTGAACTCGAGTTTGGAATTCAGAACTAGAGTTCTGGATGACTCTGTTCATCCCTGTTCTACGTTTAGCTTGAGCGAGCTTCAGTAATTGAATCATATATCCCAAACCACAATTTTGATTGAGATAAAACCAGTGGTATATAAAAATAGACTCCCAATACGTCATTTTGACACTAGAACCAACATTAAAAGAGCTAAGATGAAGCCGATAGGAATGTTTGCATTGGAACTTCAAATCACCATCATATTCAGGAACAACTTTCATATTTTGGATATATATCTCAAACTACATTTCCAAATGAGTTCAAACTGATTCCATATGAATCTAAACTCAAATATCTTTCCATTGATATATAATATGTCACATTTAGAGTTATAGTAAAAGTAGTATGGCTTCTGGAAATTGATGCTCGAGAATATGTACGCTATCTACATTCGTTAGAACATAACTTGAAGAATACATTAAGTTTGGAGCTGATTCTTCTTGCATTGGAATGTAAACAACAAGAGCTTTCTAATGATCAATCATTTACCATATTTAGAGTAAAAAATGAATGGATCATGTTTTGAGTCCATTGTTCACTCTCTCGTAAGCTTTGAACAGAAGATGAAGTTAAACACATAAACTCGAGTTCAAGACGAAGCACTCGAGTTCTGGGATGTGATATACTTAAGTCCCGAAAGTTTTAGGATGAGAGTTTATACAAGAGAAGTTTGAAGCTACAAGCATATGAGGAGCACTCGAGTTCTCATCAACGCACTCGAGTTCCGTACGGTGTTGCACTCGAGTTATGAGAGTGTGGCCATGAGAGTTTATACCAGAGAGTCTTAATGTTGTGAAAGAAGCATTACACTCGAGTCTGGAAATAAGTACTCGAGTTCTGTACAGCATTAGTACTCGAGTCTTGCAAGTTATGTGGAAAGAGTTTGAACCCGAGAGTTTTGAAACTATAAAGAAAACGTGGTACACTCGAGTCCTCATGCTTGCACTCGAGTTCGGGTCCTTTGCACACTCGAGTTCCTTACTACACTTTTGAGAGTTCTGATCAGAGACAATGACATAAGACCAAATATGCTGATGTACTCGAGTTCATTCATGAGCACTCGAGTTCTTATGGATTCTGCACTCAAGTTTGATAGTGTACTCTCATGAGTTAATGGCCGAGACCAACTGAAAACAGTGAAACATCATCATGCACTCAAGTTTCATCATGAGAACTCGAGTTCGCCAGTAACTGAAGTTGAGTAAATTTTAGAGATCAATCCGAATATTCTTTAAGGTTATCTAATCATTATGTTTACACTTGTTATCAATCTTAAACATCAATTAACATATCTTTCAAGTGTGAAACATGAGATTATACACTCGGATTGAATATTCAAGTTTGAAGATCATTCACAAAGAACATCCTTACTGAAAATGATGAGTCCCAGAATGCTAAAAATCAGTCTCTAATTGTTGATTCAATGTATTTATGACTAATGATTCATTGTATTAGTATTTGATGTATTACTACAGAAAGAACAACGAAGAGACCATGCAGTGAGGAAAAACTATTTCATATAAGTGGAGCCTCCGCTAATAACGGCTAGTTTTTCTAAATCTGTCAAAACAAGCAGTGCGACTCTAACGGCAAGAGAATTAAACAAACAACCATATTTAACAAACTGCAAGAAATGCTGAAGCATATGTCAAAGCACGATCAACCGGAAAATATTCGAATGAAGCGACGGACTCTAACAGACGAATTCTCACAACGGTCTTCTTCTCTAACTCAGCTATAAATAGAAGAGGATTCAAACTCAAAGGAAGTAGCGAACAGAGACATAAAAACATAAGTATGTTGATATCCTGAGTCTTCCGCCTCTTGCACTCTCTGCCCTTCTCAGTTTTCTGTATCATGTGTTAGACCTGGCTGACACCCAAGAGGGGGGTGAATTGGGTGTACTATAAGAAAGTCTAATCTTTTAAAATCTTTTTGCAGCTTATCAAATTAATATATATGGAAGTATAAAATCATAAGCAGTTATGTAAATCTTATATGATGGAAATGTAAAAGCTTAGGGAAGAGAATATGCAAACTGTGATTTATCCTGGTTCGGTCTAATCCACGATGACCTACGTCCAGTCCCCAAGCTCCTCCTGAGATTTCCAATCTACTATCTTCTTGTTTATCCGGGCACAAGAAAAGCCGCTACAACCTCTTACGAAGTTACTCCCCCTTACACACTGTAAGGTTTACACTCTCTTATGGTAAGTTGAGTGAAGCAATACCAAAGACCTTTCTCTCCTGCTTACATGTGCAAGTCTTACGCGCAGCAACGTTCTCTCCTACTTATACCACTATAAGTCTTACGAGCAGCAACGTTATCTACTGCTTGCACCTTGTAAGTCTTACGAGCAAAAATTCTTACTAGCAATTCTCTCTACAACTTCCCCGTAAGGTAATCAACCCCCTCAAGGTCTCTCTACCTTGAGATCAATACAGAAGTATATATGAAGTATTTATAGACTCTCTCACAGAGTGAATAAATTCTCACTGAAGTACAATACAAAAGTTCACTCTCTCAAATATACATTATATATAAAACAGAGAAGAGCAGAGAGTGTGAGAGATGAAAGACTCAGGATATCAGCATGTGTCAGTTTTTTGTTCTTTTGTTCGCTGCATCCTTCTTTAAATGATCTTCCATATATAGCTGGGTTGTAGAAGATAACCGTTGTTGGAATTCATCCGTTGAAGACCCATTGCTTCATTTGACCGTTGAGCATGTTTGAATATTTTCCTGTTGGAAGCTGATCATGCTTCTGACAGACAACTCATACCGTTGCTTTTGGTTTGCACGTTCTTGGTTGTTCATTTAATTCTGTTGCTACCCATGATTCGTTGTCAGATAGGTCTTTAAATATTGATCTATTGATAGTATCTCAACATACCCGTTGGAGTCGCACTGCCTGTTCTGACAGATTTCCACTTTAGAAAACTAGTCGTTATTAGTGACGCTTGGCTTCTTGCGAAACAGCTTTTCACCTCTTCCCATTATTCCTTCATTGTTGATCTGGAGAAGCACTTTAATCATTGATACAATGAAGTATTAGACATGAGTATATTGAACCATTGGTCAAAGGTTGGTCTTCTACTTTCTGGGTCTCATCATTTTCAATTGACGAAGATTGTCGTGAGTCACCTTCGAACTTGAAGATTCAACCCAAACATTTGATATCCTGTTTCATACTTGAAATAAATGTCAAATGATGTTTAAGTATAGTAACAAGTGTAACCATAATGATTAGATAGTGTTTAAGCATATTTGGATTGATTACATAATTTCACTTTGCTTTTGGTCTGGCAAACTCGAGTGCTCCATAGCAAACTCGAGTGCTCCATAGCAAACAGTGGAACTTTAATATCTCTAAATAGCTTCTGTCAGAAACTCACGAGAGTGCAAAATTGAAACTCGAGTGTTGATGTTCCCAAGACTCGAGTGTGATCTTCAGGACTCGAGTGCATCATGGCAATCTGACAATTCATGCTTCTCTGGAATAAACTCGCTTGTCAACACTCGTATGACTCGAGTGTCATTTGATTCCAAACTCGAGTGTATGTTGAGAAGCTTGAGTGTACCAATTGATCTTCTCACCATATGAGTCTTGGGTAAAAACTCTCTTCCCATAACTCCCTGAACTCGAGTGTAGAGGCCAACAAGAACTCGAGTTTGTTGATGAGAACTCAAGTGCTTTGTATATACTCCAGTGCTTCAAATATCTCGGGTATAAACTCTTATAGCAGAACTCTCAGGACTCGAGTATATTTCATCCCAGAACTTGAATGCTTCATCTTGAACTCGAGTTCATGTGTTTAACTTCAGCTTCTGTGCAATGCCTGCGAGAGAGTGAACAGTGGACTCAAAATATGATCAATTCATATTTGACTCCAGGTATGATAAATGTTGATCATTAGAGAGCTCTTTTTGTTTACATTCCAATGCAAAAGGAATCAGCTCCAAACTCTTCGTATTCTCCAAGTTATGATCCAATGAGTGTAGACAACATATGTATTTTCGATTATCAACTTCCAGAAGTCATACTGTATTGAATATAACTCCAACATTGATGTATTATATATCTATGGAAATCTCTTTGAGCCTAATTTCAAATGGCACCAGTTTGAACTCATTTGGACTTGTAGTTTGAGAGATATGTCCAAAATACGAAAACTGTTCCTGAATATGACGGTGATTTGAATTTCAAATTCAAACATCCATATCTTCCTCATCTGAGATTCTTTGATGTTTATTCTGGTGTCAAAATGATTCATTAGGAGTCTAGCTTCATATTCCACTGGTTTCATCTTAATCGGAGTTGTGGTTTGAGAGATATGATTGAATTACTGAAGCTCGCCCAAACTAAACATAAAACAGGGATGAACTGAGTATGTTGATCTATGCTGTGAACTCGAGTTCTAAGATCCAAACTCGAGTTCAGACCAATTTTGCAGTTCTGAATAGTACAAAACTCGAGTCATCCATGTCCAACTCAAGTGCACAACTTAGGAATCATCTGGAACTCGTCTATGACCAAAACTCCCAAGAAGAACTTCTTGAACTCGAGTGCTACAGTACCAGAACTCGAGTTTTACTATTCAAACTCGAGTTGCTACAGTGACAAACTCGATACTACAGTGACTGACTGCTACAATGTCTGACTGCTACAGTGCCTCCGCTACAGTGCCAAATAGTTCCAATCCGCTATAGTGACTCTAGAATTCCCTTTCGAACATAGAAACGTATGATATTTCTCCTATGAGCTTGAATCTTGATATTCCCATTAATTACTTGAAGCTCTTCTTTCTCCAATCTCTTTGACTAATCTATAAGATATACAACATTAAATATAGTAGTTAGTCAATATAAAGAGATGAATATATTAAGCAAACTTTTTGCTCTTAATATCTTATATCTATATTTGACATCATCAAAACTAATCATATCTAACATCATGTATCTGTGAGAGTGAGATTTTTTGTATTGTACTTCAATGAGTATCTTACCCACTCTGTGAGAGAGTCTATAAACACTTCATTTATATGTCTATATTTATCTCAAGGTAAAGGGACCTTAAGAGGGTTGAATTCCTTACAGGAAAGCTGTAGAGAGAATTGTTAGTTAGACTTTCTGCTTATAAGACTTACAAAGTGCAAGCAGTAGAGAATGTTGTTATTCGTAAGACTTACAGTGATGTAAGCCGGAGAGAACATTGCTGCTCATAAGACTTGTATGGGTAAGCAGGAGAAAAAGGTCTTTCGGATTGCTTTACTTAACTTACCGTAAGAGGGTGTAAACCTTACAGTTTGTAAGGGGGAGTAACTTGGTAAGAGATTTGTAGCGGCTTTTCTTGTGCTCAGATAAACAAGAAGATAGTGGATTGGAAATCTCAGGAGGAGCCTGGGGAGTGTACATAAGTCATCGTGGATTGGACCAAACCAGGATAAATCACAGTTTGCATCTTCTCTTCCCTAAGCTTTTATATTTCCAACATATATGATCTATATATATGTATATGATTTTGTAGTTTCATATGTATTGATTTGATAAGTTGCAAAAAGATTTTAAAATATCAGACTTTCTTATCGTACACCCAATTCACCCCCGCTCTTAGGTGTCAGCCAGGTCCAACAAAAATGTCCAATTAGGGTGGTTCCAAAGGTTATATGACCCTTATTAAGTCTAGTTTTAACTAAAAATATAAAATTTTCTCAACTGGAAGATCATACTTCCCAGAATTATTATTTTTGGATGCTGCCACTGAAAATCTCCAGTTTTACTGGGCTAGCTTCAAAAATACATATCTCTTTGTGTACAGCTCTAAATAATCCATATGACCTATCATATTAAAGTTTGATAAGTCTAATTTTATTAGAAAATTTTATAATTTTTGGACATCATTTTCCCATTAAAAAATGTCACACAAACACAACTGCCACACAAAGAAATTCATTGACTGCAACACTACTTTGTGTTCCAACTAACTATGTTGGGTGTGACTTCTAATTGCATTGTTTTGTCACTCCCCAAGCTCTTTAATTCACCATAATATTCCCTTTAATACCTCAAGGCTATTGTAATATCCCAAATTTTTGGACAAGAGGCTTGAGATTTAGCCTGGATAAGTGGATACTAAACCTCAGTTTAGCAATTGTCCTAGTAAGGCATACTTGTATTTCCCAAAATTCATTTATATCCTTGGGGTAATAAAGGGAATATTATGGTGAATTAAAGAGCTTAGAGGAATGACAAAATAATGTAATTAGAAGGCAAACAAAAAGTGGTGTTGCTACCGGTGAAATTTCCTAGTGTAACAGTTGTGTTTGTGACATCTTTCAAGGGAAAAATGATGTCCAAAAATTATGAAACTTTCCAAAATGAAAGTAGACTTACCAAGCTTCAATTTGTCATATGAGTCATTTGGAGCCGTACAGAAAGAGTTAAGTATTGTTGAAGTTAGTCCAATGAAACTGGCATTTGTTAGTAATAGCTTCCAAAAGTGAAAATTTTGGGAATGATAGGCTTTAAATTAGACTTAATAAGGGTCACATAGCCTTTAGAACCACCCTAATTATACATTTGTACAATTAGATATGAATTTTCAAAGTTTAATAAAAATTCTGCCCAGTTTTGCATTAAGTGCGAAAATGGGAAAAATAATGTAAGGGAAAAATGGTAATTTTTCCATAAAGCAAGAAATGATTATTTTCCCCTAATATTCCCAATAATTTCAATTGAATGGGAATTAAAAAGAGGGAAATGACTACTTGGTAATTAATGAACCTATGTTGGTGAATTATTATCAAGAAAAGTCAAAGAGTAATAAAGCACAAGGCTTTAGTCAACCACTAGTAAGGTGGCATAATGGGATAAAGGAAGATTAATATATATACCCTCATTTCTCATTTCATTTTCGGTGGAAGATGAAGGCAATATTATGTAAAGAGTCAAACGTTTGACCAATAAAATGCTACCACTTGCAAAGCATTTAGATGATTCATTGAATCATCATTTCTCTTTCCTTTTATCTTTATTTTTATCCAGGCAATGGAAAGAGAGGGGAAATTAGAAAATAGAAGAGAGAAAGAGAGAAAATGGAAGAAAGAGAGAAGAGTGAATAGTGTTTTCAGAACTTCAATCCGTCGAAACACTGCCGAATCGGCGTCTTCTCTCAAAGTGCCCTTCACAAACCTTCTTCTACTCATCTCGAGCTTCATTTCTACGGTGTTGGATTTTTGTTTAAAGGTGTTTGGTGATGTCTCACCTTCCAGAATTCTACCGGATTTCCAAATCGTTTACGGAAATATGTAGAGGTAAGCGTAAGCTTCCTTTTGAACTGATTAGTTCGTTGTCTGGATGAGTATCGTAGGAGTTGGTACTGTTCATTCTTGTTCAAAAGGGTGTTTTTGAGGTCTAAATGATGTTCAATGGATATATAAATAGCTAATCATATGATTAGAAGTAAAAAGGAAGTGATTAAGCAAGAGAAAGCAAGAAACTAACACAACTCTTCTGAGAACTCTAATTGCTGCCTTATGTGTGGCATGAATAAAGAGTTGGAATTTCATCAATTTGATGGTTCTATTGAGTTCAGAGGGGAAAATTGTGTAGGGTTCATGTTGATGATGAAGTGAGAAAAGCCTTAGAATGTGAAATGACCAAACTACCTTTAAAACTCTAAGTAGGGACTGTCAAGGGCATTTTCATCACTTAGGCCTGATTTTGACTAATCTGAGGTCAGAAATAGATTCTACACATAAAATTGTGGAATATTTAGCCCGGATCATAATTTGTCATGAGGTACAGTTAAGCCGAGTACGGAGGGGCGCAGGCTGGGTCTCCAGGGCATTTTAGTAAATTAGCATTGTTAAGCTAAGTTAACCAATAATATAAGATTGGAATGATACATGGATGAGTAATAACTCATTTATTGTACATTTAGAAATTGTAGGACCAGACGGTCGTACCCAAACCGGAGCGAAAATGATAAATCGAGGAAGGGCGATTAAGGTAGTTAACTTACCTAGCCTGCATGTATTTGATATGTATGTTTTTGCATTGTTGTATGTGACTGATTTTCCTATTTGTGTTTAGCATACTTGATTGAATGAGCTCTGTTATATTTATGCAATGGCTATGAGTATGTCATAACATTGAGCATGCAGATATGTCATTATCTAAGCATGAAGTTATAAAAGGCAAGCATGTCAAGCATAGTGACATTGTTTACTACTGAGATTCTCTTGAATCTCACTCTTCCACACCCAACCATATAGGTAAATTGAGTACAGGTGAAGAATGCATGGAGATATGCAAGAGGACTTGCGAAGGTGAATTGAAGATTGTAGTGCGAGGCACTATTTTTGTATTTGATGTAAATGTTTGGTAGTTTATGTGATTATACATCTTATGTATATGAATGAATAAATGAATGAGGTTTCAGCAGATAATAGCTTTAATTGTATTAAAGAAAAATGCAAGTATAATGCTTGCATACTTTGATAAAATGAAACTAAGAGCCGAAGAGGTATTAGTGACATAGTGAATCTTGTGGGAATGATGGCAAAGTTTTCTACCCTTTGAAAATCCCTCTCAACCCTAGGTTCAAATCCTGAGTTGAGAGTGGGAATTTGTAAACGATTTAGAACGTTGGGTAGTCTGGGTTCAAATCCTGGTTCCACAACGGATTTCACTACTCATTTGAGGTTATTGGAAATATGGTATCACAGGTATAAAAAAATTTTGGGGAATACAATTATGCCTTACTGGGACACTTGCTAAACTGGGGCTTAGCAGTCCACTTGATCCAGGCTTAATCTCAAGTCTCTTATCCTAAAATTCAGCATATTTCAAGTCTCCCCCTGTTCAATAAATTTCGCATCATCCTCAAAATTTTGAACATCCATACCTCGGGGAATCATTCTAGACACTCAGTCTATCTCCTTCGTGTACAAGCTCACACAGTATGCGACATAATTCATCATACTCTCAACAAAAGCTCAGATAGTATTCATCAATCATCATACATTATTCCTATCCATTCTCTACCCAGTATGTAGCATTCAACACAGGACTCACTGGTCCATTCTCACAGTACTAGGTTTCTCAGGCATCACTGCCTTTTTGGGACTTTCCTGGATCACACTGTATGTATACCAGGCCTTCTAGCCTCTTTGGGACTCTCCTAGATCACACTGTATGTATACCAGGCCTTCCAGCCTCTTTGGGACTCTCCTAGATCACACTGTATGTATATCAAGCCTTACGGATCATTATACTCCTATAGTGATAGATATTCCGGGCTTACTTCTTAGGGGATCACCCCCATGCCATAGGTATCTTGGGGCTTACTGCCTCGACTACAACCTAGTACAGTTTGAATGTTCTGATGGCCTCAAGGTGTACTATGGACACACTGGTCCAATATCACCATGCTAGGCAATAACTACAGTGCTAGACATATAGGTCTTACGACCCAAGGACACTGCCCTATGCAAACTTGCACATCGGTTCTTATTGCCTTGAGACTCTACTTTGCACCATTCTCAAACACATCATATTTCGCCATCCTAAGGACATACTAGTCCCTCAGGTCTTATAGCCTCAAGACATTCAATCTATCGTATTTGCTAAATACATATCGAGTCTAGCTACCTAGGACACATAGTCTACTAGGTAATCTTAATTCATTATAGGTCCATCTCTTGCTACTCAAGCCATTCATACTCTTATGTAATGTTCACGAAGTATGCTAAACAAATCATCATCATAACAATCATCACAAGACCATTCAGCACATTAGCATATAGCATAACAGCAACCACTAGACCCTTGGTCCCACAAGTCATATGGCCCCAACTATTCACCCACACAAAAGGCCCTGGGATTCCATATGTGTATAACAGGAGTTTCCATGGCATTGAATATCCACCCACACATAAAGGCCCCAGGCGACTTCTCATGCATAATAGAAATCTCTATGGCTTGGGCATCCACCCGTGCAAATAAGCCCTGGACAACCACCCCATAAATTTTAAATTCTTATCTAGTCTTACTGCCTAGGGAATCACCCTTATGCCATAGGCATTACGGGACTTACAGCCTCAGCCTTCACCCGTTAGGTCTGACTACTTAAGGACACGCTAGCGCAATAGGTCTTAGTGTCTACCGTATATCCATAACATGAATATACTTGAAGGTAAATACATACATACAGAACCATTACATAATATACGAGAGAAAGAGTTGATTTCCTTTATATTGTCGAGCATATTCTTCCTCAATTTCTTTCAGTAACCAGCACTGGAGCACCCTATGGCATTTCACTGGGTCATATAAACCCTTCTCGCAAGAAAACCCATTTGATAGAAGGCTCATTACAATGTATTATCGTTGAGAGTCAATGTTCCTATAGTCTTCTCTACGGTTCGTCATCACGGCGGCTTTACTCTACGGTTCGTTGTCACAACGGCTGCACACTATAGATTGACATCACAATGGCTCTACACTACGATACTGCATTCAGTGCTTCACTCAGTCACTTGACAGGTCAGCTTCTCCGATCAGAATCCTCTATAGGTAGCTCTTTCCAGTTGGTCATCTCTGAATGGAAGTACCATTGTAATGGGAACCTATATCTCATAAGGTTTATCTTCTCTAGTAGTTCTGCAATCTACTTCTTTAATTTCGCCATCTCATCTGGGGTTAGTTTATATGGACTTTCGATATCATTCCAGCTCCAAGCATAGTCACAACTCTAAGGGAATATTCTATCATTAAGATCTTTCCCTATTGATACCAAGATGGTGCGAACCCACAAGGGAAGACCCCACGAACCCACAACCAATATGAATATACGCACCCCAAGAACGCTAAACGCTGATCGACGATCCACTTGAACCCTTGAGCACGAAAGAACAAGGACCCGAAGTGTTGGAAGACGCCACAAGGTTGATCAAGCCTTGATAAGTCTGTTAGTTCTAAGAAGAACCCTAGAGAGAATTCACTCCCAAGAAACAAGGTGCAGAAAAGTGCAACCTTTCATTCAATAATCAAGTTTCAAGTCTCCCTCCAAATGAAGGGTTACAAGATATTTAAAGAGAAGTTTCAAAAACCCTAATTGCATTAAATGCATCCTAGAAAATTGAAACTAACCTAATCAATTAATTAATTAAGAAACTTAAAAGTCAAATATGCAAATTGTCCAATAATTTTCGCACAAATAAAAGTCCTAAAATATAATCAGCATTTAAGGCCCAAAATGTGCTTATTTAGGCCCAGATGAATCCTTCCATGTATAGTACTAGGTCCAAGCTCTTTGTTTTGAAGTCTCTAAGCCCAAAATTTGATTAGTATCTCCATTTGCAGCCCATATGATATTAGTGACGTTTTCAGCATTTTTGTCCGGATTTGATCCGATCACCTCTTGCTTTGTCCAAGCCTCTTGCACTAGCCCATTTAATGCTTCCTTAATTTGTTTGGCTCTTCCTCTTGTGATTGGTCCACTTGGAATTTGCAAAGGATCACTTGAATTTGAATGCACAACTTGCTGATTCGCATCACCTATGCTAGATTAGCAACTAGCAACCTCCAGAAACCTTATACACATTTATGTACTATATTCTAGTACCTGAAGCCACTCAAGCTATTTTGACTTCTTGGATAATCAATTCAACTATTGCATTTGATTCTTAGGTTATGATTAAACTTTTAGAACCTCAACATTACCCAAATCAAAAATCATTTTTCTCAATTATACCCAATAGGCATGCTAGAAAATCAAGATCAATAGCGCCTATTATAACCTTCACGGAATTTAGGTAATATCCTCAAAACATTACTGAAGGTTCAACATCATTCGTAAGGTTCACAAGGTTCAAACTTCCTTCATGGAATAGAACCATAATGTAATTGTTATGATGTGTAGATGGTTTATTAAAAAGTGCAAGTATACACTGTTGTAAACATGTAATATAGAAGTGAGTAAAATGTTGTTCCCACGAGGGTTGATCACTAAGTACCAAAATTGGTAATTTTAATTCTATTTAGTCGATCGATTAGTTGGTGATTGAGATTACAAAATAAAAATGATTAAAGATGAATGCAATTGATATGAAACAAATATGAGAAAAATCCCTAGGGATTAGATTTCACTTAGCAAATTTTGGATTGAATCATCTATCTATTCTAGTCTAATTTATTTCACATAATTGATAGTCGAGCTTCCCTAATTTAATTACAAGCCTCTTCTAAGGTCAAGTAATTCTACAATTAATTGTTAATCCAATATATCCCTATAAGAATTAAAACAATTAATCATGCATTATGATCTATGAAACTCATTCTACTACATAACCAATATGAATATATTCCTATTTCATATGTAAGTTATGGTTTTAATTATAAGATCTACACACATGCATCTCCTTCTGGTTTCAACATGCATATTGAAATCATTCATAAGATGGCCAGTTAATTGAAAGCATTAAGAATAATAATTAAAACTCAATCACGAAGGAAAAATTAGAACTAGATTTAATAAGTTAAGATTCAATCTGTCATTAGTAAGCTACATCATCACCCTAGGAAAATGAAAATTTAGCTCATTATGAAATTAAAAACAAAACCAAAATAAATTTAAAAGTTCATAAACATTGCAAAAAAATTGATTATTAAATTAAAAAATATAAAGATACAACTACAAGATGCATAAAAATGGAAAAATCTAGCCTTTCATATAGGAGGTAAAATCTTCCATATAGGTGGCAACCTATACAATCCATAAAGGAGGACTACCTAAACCTTCCATAAAAGAGATATTGAAGAACAAGAAAATGCATGAAATTAAACTCTAAGATGGTGTGTCTCTTTGTGTCTTCCACTCTTTTATTTATAGATGAATGGGGTGCAAAAATTTTTACTTGTTAGGTAAGAATCTTGACTATAAGCCACCAATGTTGACCTTGTGACCACCTTACTCCAAGATTGTAGCCAACTTTTGACAATTAAAATGGTTGAATCTCATGTTTTTTTTTCTACATGAAAGTTATAGATCTGGATCTTAGCTTGAAAACACATGTGAGAGCTCCTTATTTCAACATTTGTAGCTCCAGTTATGACCAAATTAGTTGACAAAGGTCAAACTTAGATAAATTCATGTGCTCACCTTCTAAGCAAAATTCGAAGTTCTTAAAGTGATGCAATCCAGAATCAACAAGTTGTCTCTTCATATTCAAGTGGAGATTCGAGGACGAATCCTTTTGAGGAGAGAGGGAATGATGCGATCCAGAATCAGCAAGTTGTCTCTTCATATTCAAGTGACAACTCTTTAACTTCAAAAATTAAGGAAGCATTAAATGGGCTTGTGCAAGAGACTTGGACGAAGCAATTAGCAATCGGATCAAAGCTGGACGAAAATGCTGAAAACGTCACTAACTTCATTTGGGCTGCAAATGGAGATATTGATCAAGTTTTAGGCTTGAAGTCTTTAAATTGAAGAGCTTGGACCTAGTACTACACATGGGAGGACTCATTTGGGCCTAAATAAGCACATTTTGGGCTTTACATGCTTAATATATTTTATGGATTTTATTTGTGCGAAATTATTAAATAAGTTGCCATATTTGACTTTTGGGTTCTCTAGCACACTATATTAGACTTTTGTGTTTTCTAGAACATTGTATTAGAAATTTGAGTTTCCTAGCACATGATATTAGACTTTGTAGTTGCAATTTTCTAAGTTGCAATTATTACAATTAGGTAGTTTTTATCTATAAATACCTTGTGCTTCTTCATTTGTAAGCCACACTGGAGATTTGATATATGAATGAAAGTTGCATTTCTGCACTTTGTTTCTTGAGAGTGGATTCTCTCTAGGGTTCTTCTTAGAACTAACAGACTTATCAAGGCTTGATCAACCTTGTGGCGTCTTCCAACACTTCGGGTCCTTGTTCTTTCGTGTTCAAGGGTTCAAGTGGATCGTAGATCTTTGTTTAGCTTTCTTGGGGTGAGCATATCTCAGAATTGGTTGTGGGTTCGTGGGATCTTCCCTTGTGGGTTCGCACCATAAAGGCAGAACTGGGTTTTACCCTCAACATGATAATTGTAGGAATTTTTCTTAGCTTTCCATCCATATAAAGAATTCCCAATCCGACATCTAAAGCTCTAGATATTAGTTGAAAATTGAAATAGGGTCAAAATTTAGTATTTTTCAATAAATTCTTTTTTATGTCAAAATCATTATTTATTTATCAATTACACCCAAATTCATTACATTAAGCTCAAATATCATCCAAAAAATATTCATATAAGGGAAAGTAATTATGCAAATATTTTACTTATTAAATTCCCCCACACTTAGCTGTTGGACGTCCTCGGACAACAAGAAGTGACTAATAAATGCTCCCAACAAAATCAGAAGTGTAAAGTCATAAGCAAGAACACAATTGAAGAATAAAGATATCATAGCATTCATGAATCAACAAAAGTATAAATTGGTAACTTTATTTGAAAATGAATGAACTGAATTCATAATTGTGACTCATTATCCCAATCTCTCAAGTGTTTAAGGGTAAGTGTTTCACTCGAATTCACCTATAAACATTCTACTACCATAAGCTTGCTAAAAATCTCAATCTCTACTACCTAATTCACATGCATAATTCAAATCAAAAGAACTTATTGAGGGTTGTAGTGGGGTTAAGGTAAAAGGAATGTAAAACGTTACATGAAGGGCTACATTTAAGAAGTAAATAGAGCAATTGAAAAATGGCTCATCTTATGAATAAATTTATCTCATTACAACAACCTACAATTTTAATTCAAATACTTGATATATTTTCTTTTTTTCTCTTTTTTTTTCTTTTTCTTCTTCTTTTCTTCTCCTTTTTTGACCCTTTTTTCTTTTTTTTTACATAACTTCTGCAATACTATAGTTGATGATATATCCACCCCCACACTTGTCAAAAGCCCATTTCACAAAAAATTCAAATGCTTTGCTAATCTTCCAAATTAGGTAAAAGCATTTAATATATCATTAAAACACATGTTAATGGGTTGATAATAAAGAAACAAGAAATTAGGCTCAAAGCGGCTTATCAACAATATAATTGCAAGGTTGGCTATTTAGCTCTGGCTAAAGAAAGAAAGAAATGCCTTTATCATTTTTGGATATGCATGTGACTTGTAATCTCAACTAGATTTAGAGCAAGTTCTAGAGTGACAACTTAATAGGTGAATATCACACACAAGAAAGATAATGATCAAATAGGCTGAAAAACTCAGTCAGGGGCTTTCAAATTCAGCTCATTTAGTCTCAAAATTCATCACCAATCTCAACAATCAGTTGTTTAATCATGCTATGAAATCTTTAAATTCAATTGATCCATGCTTGGAACTTATGTACTTCTTAAAATCATTGAAAAGCACCTAGACAATAATTTTTTTTAATTCATACCCTTTTTTTTAAGATGAAACAAAAACATGCAACTAATAAGATGCGTCTCAAGAGTTAAGAATAACTCTTTACTCTGCCACCTTTACACACCCCATGTATCTAATGGTTTTACTGACTAACTAACTATCTAATGAAGAAATTATATTTTGTTTACTACTCCTCCCCTAACCCCAACCTAACTCAAACATTGTCCGTAATGTCTTCTAGAGTTTAGAGAAGATTTCTATTTAAAAACATAAGAACACAATAAAGTAAACCAAAATGCTAAGAGTAAAACCATAAGATTAAGGAAAGTTACAACCGGAGAGTGGTATCTAGATTCTGCTTTTAATTGTTGTCTGAAGATTTCCCACCTATTTACTTTACTAATAGATATGTTCTAGGTTCATAGGTTTACAGTTGATCAAGTAGTTGATCAGCAGTTGGTGCAGAAATTATGGAATGAAGAGTCGCTTGGGGGATGAATCCTGTTTCCACAGCATGGTCAAAAAAAGACAATAGATCATCATAAAAACCATTAACATTTAACAATCCTAATGGTTCTTTATGAAAGTTCAGTTTAGCCCAATATGCAATGCTGGAGATCCCATCTAACATTTCCAAACCACTGGGTAGAGCTATAAAAGCTTCAGCATTATATAACATACGTCCTATTAGTTCAGGCAAGCTTGAAACCTATAACTCTTGTCCTAAGCAAAAGATGTGATCTTCCAACCCCTTCACCCTTACACTCAAACCCTTACTACCGTTAATAGTTGCAGAAATAGCCACACTACCCCTTAGGCCCTATATACCTCCTCCGTATATAAAGTTGATCTTTCTAGCAGCTAATGCACTTCCAAGTTCTCTTGCTACAGGTCGAAACTCTCCATCATTTCCCAAGTCAGTTTCACCAAAAATGCAAATAGATTTAAATCGACATTTTAGTGTGATACCCTTGTTCTTTTCTTTTCTCTCAGACATTTCATGTTTACAAGTGGAAGAGTGCATATTTATAATACTAAAATAGAAAAAAAAAGAGCATACAAATCACGCATTTTTCAAAAAAGTTTGAAAACATTTCCTACACGAATGACGGGTAGGCTGTTGCGTGAAGAAATTAAATAAAATAAGTAAAAAAAGGGTCAAAAGTTACTGAAAAGATGAGACAAATTAGACAAAAGCATGATTATGTACAGTAGCTGTGATTGTGGTTCACATCTTCCTCTGGTTTTACGTCCAGTGACAGCTTAAACGCTTTCTATAAATCAAGGATTTGCTTCCCATCTAGTTTTCTTATAAACTGACAAATAGGGTCTTTTAACATCAGATTCCTAAGACGATAATACTCTTTTTCTTTGTTGAATATGTCTAATAAATCAAGAAGAATACAATGAACATCACCACTCTGATAGGTCTCAAGAGTCTCAATAATATCATCCAGTGACTCCTTACTCAGTCTATCATTTATGAATTGAATTTTATCTTCTCAATTTATAGAAACCATACCTTTGCTCCGATAACACTTATCACAATTCCACCTTGCACATTTAGGACAGACCTGCATTCTTTTAGCTCTTCTCTTTTTGGAGTAAGAACTTATTTCCATTCCTGGCATAGGTTTAATAAATGACTCATGATCTCACCTGCTAAAAGTACCTTAGCTTTAAAATATATTTTATATTGAATATTAATTAATAAATAATAAATTTTTTAAATTTAAATTGGATTTTGATAATAAATCAAAATCTTCTATTAAAATATAGATATATAATTCTAATTCTATTTATGTTTTAGAAAAATAGAGATTCAAAATATTCTTATTAAAAAAATAGAAATGGAATAGAAATTCTATTTCTACAATATCGAATTCATTTGAATATTTTTTTATATTTCTTTAAGAAATCTTCCGTTCATATAGAAGGAAAAAATATAGATCTATTAGCTTTAATTATCTAGCGTACATCCTCAAGAAGGCCTAAACGCTTTAATGTCTTCATTCTTTCAAATCGACAACTATAGATCTTCTTGAGCACATCTTCAGGAAGAGTGTGAAACCTGTTTTTAAGCTGTGCAAGAAATTGCTCTATGAAGATGATGAGAACTAAAATTTTTAATGCAGTATAGTGTGCTTTAGTAAGTAGGAAAGAAAGAGTAATGAGTAAAGAAAAGAAGTTTTGGGTTGCCTCCAAAATAGTCACCCTTCTTTAACGTCTTTAGCTAGAGAAAAAACAAACAAACAAAAATGTTTTCCTTTTCTCTTTTTTCATTTTTTTAAGGTTTAGAACGTACATGTTGGTTCCCTAAACGTAATGACAGTTTTCAAAGTGTTGAGTGCACCATCATTATACTCTTTTAGCCTTTGGCTGTTCACTTTGAATTTTCGATCATCATCTTAAATTTCCACGGTTCCATATGATCATACTTGAACCACAGTAAAAGGTCCTGACCACTTTGATCTCAACTTTCCTAAAAACAGCTTTAACCTTGAGTTATACAACAACACTTTTTGTCCCAGTGTGAACTCTCTCTTTAAAATTCTTCTGTCATGCCACATTTTTGTCTTTTCCTTATATAACTTGGCATTCTCATAAGCTTGTTGTCTGAATTTTTCAAGCTCATTTAATTAGAGAAGTTTCTTCTCACCAACTTCCTTTAAGTCAAAATTTTAAGGCTTTTATTGCCTAATATGCTCTATGCTCCATGTCTACTGGAAGATGACATGCTTTTCCGTAGATAAATTGATATGGGGATGTACCAATTAGTGTCTTGAAGGTAGTTCTATAAGCCTAAATTACATCATCCAATTTCCTTGCTCAATCCTTCTCATTGGAATTTACCGTCTTCTCTAAGATCAATTTTAGTTCTCTTTTTAAGATTTCCACTTGCCTGCTAGTTTTTGGATGATATGAAGTTGCAACCTTATGAGTTACTCCATATTTATCTAACACTGATTGAAGCTGTTGATTGAAAAAAGGCCTTCTTCCAAATGTTGTAAAAATATTTTTCCTCAAAAAATTCACAACCACTCGAGAATCATTTGTAGGAAAAGCAGCTGCTTCAACCCACTTAGAGACATAATCAACAACTACTTAAATAAACTGATGCTGAATGAGGATGGAAAAGTTCCCATAAAATTGATTCCCCATACATCAAAGAGCTCAACTTCTAAGATATTCGTTAAAGGGGCTTCATGTCTCCTGGAGATATTTCTCGTTCTCACATTTGTCACAGGTTGCCACAATTCTATTGGCATCCTTGAAGAGCGTAGGCCAGTAAAACCTAGATTGAAGGACTTTAGTAGCTGTTCTATTTACTCAAAAATGACCACTATATGGGGATGAATGGCAGTGATTTAAGATGCTGGCCATTTCTTCCTCAGGAACATATCGCCTAATAATTCGATCTGGGCATTGTTTATATAAGAAAGGATTCTTCCAAAGGTAATGCCTTACATCAGCTAGAAACTTCTTCTTTTGTACTTTAGAAAGTTTATAAGGCATTACTCTGCTAGCCAAATAATTTATGAAATCAGCATACCAAAGGGTGGGTTGTGATTGCAAGATAAAGAGTTGCTCATCTGGGAAATTCTCCTGGATTGGTGATTCTTTCTTTTGTTCAAATAGCTCTAACCGAGAAAGATGATCTGTAATAAGATTATCGGTCCCTTTTTTGTCTTTGATTTCTAAGTCAAATTCTTGTAACAGAAGCACCCATTTGATCAATCTAGGCTTAACATTAGCATCTTTCTTCTCGATCAAGTATTTGATTGGTGAGTGGTCTGTCCAGACAATGAATTTTGACCTGATCAAGTAGGCTTTAAATTTGACAAATGCAAACACCACTGCTAAAAGCTCCTTTTCTGTTGTTGCATAATTCAGCTGTGCGTCTGAGAGTGTCCTGCTAGCATACTAGATAGCATGAAAAATCTTGCCTCTTCTTTGGCCTAAAACAGCTCTGACTGCATAATCACTTGCATCATACATCATTTTGAATGGAAGGTTCCTATCTGGAGCCATGATAAATAGTACAGATGTCAAGGCTCTTTTTAGAGTTTAGAAGGTTGATAAACATTCATCATTAAACACAAAGGGAGTGTTTTTCTCCAACAGCATGTAAAGTAGCTTTGTAATTTTTGAGAAGTCCTTGATGAATCTTCCATAGAAGCTCGCATATCCTAAGAAACTCCAAATACCCTTGATTGAGGAGGGAGGTGGTAGCTTTTCAATTGTTTCAAGCTTGGCTCGATGCACTTCAATGCCTCGGTCAAATACCTTCACTACTAAAAATGCCTTTGACAAGCGCCACATATCCTAACACCATTAAAAGAAGTTGTGGCGCTACCCACAAGCACCACAACATGTATATATATTTTTTATTTAAATACCACCTAGGATGGAGCTTCTTTGAGGAAGCGCCACAGGAATTTCAAATTTCCTGTTAGGAAGCGCCACCATAGGCCTTTTCAAAATGTTTTTATTATTTAAAAAAAATATTTTTTTAAATTTTTTTAAAAAAGGGCCTAGGGTGGTGCTCCCTTGAGGAAGCGCAACCTTAGGCCTTTTTTTATTTTTTTTAAAATTTCTTTTAAAAAAGTCCTAGGGTGGCGCTTATTCAAGGAAACGCTACCCTAGGCCTTTTTTAATTTTTTTTTTAAAATTTTTTAAAAAAGGCCTAGGGTGGCGCTTCCTTGAGGAAACTCACTTTGAGGAAGCGCCACCTTAGACCATTTTTTAAAAATAAATAATTTTTTTTCATATTTTTCTTTTACAACCCTATAATTATAATTAATAATACATTTTAAACATGTTTTCATATCTCTACAACAAAATGAAGGAAAACAAATCAAAATCAAATAACTCCAAAATGATATAGATTAACAAATAACTAATTAACAAAATCACTACTAAGTAAAATACAAGTGTTAAAAATAAATAATTATATTATTTATGCAACTCATCAAAATAAATAATTATATTATTTATGCAACTCATCAATATAATGTTAACAATTATTTCAACAATCAAAATTATAACTACTACATATCTTCACATATAACCTATATATAATAACATTTAATTTTATTAATTTTATCTCATTTATTTTTCAGCATACAAAAATGAGAATAATTTTTTCAGATTTCATAATACATTAAATATAAAAGATATTGAGTAAATCAAACTATTAACTAGTAATAAAATTATATTTGTAAGCTCAAAAATTAAAAAAAATAATAGTATAGAGGAAGCTTGAACAGAGTGAGTGGAAATCTCAAACACAACACCTGGAAAAAAATTAATAAAGGAAAAAGATAAAGACAAAGTTGCATATATGTTTAAATTAAGAAAAAGGTGGCTAACAAGACAATGTGCTATATGTAGCTTCAAAATATTAAAAAAAAAGAAAAAATGAGTGGGTATAACTTACAGGACGAAATGAAACTATAAGAAGGATGAAATGAGACCAAGAGGGAGAAGGAGCGGGGTTAGTTTGGTGCAAGAAATGGGACAAAAAGAAATGAACAAGGAGTGTCGCAAAAATAAAAAGAGGAGGAAGAGAAAATGTGAGAAGTAATGGAACAAAAAAATGAGAGAAGTGTAAATCGAACTTTTGGACCGTCATGAGTAGAGGAGAAGGAGGAAATGTGGGAACTAAAAGGATAAGGGTGATAACACGTGTTGGATGAAGATTGGAGAATAAAAGAATAAAGGTGATGAAAGCAGATTGTAGGAGAGAGAAGTGTTTGAATTTTTTTAAGAAAATAATACTTTGTGTGGCGCTTGCTAGGCTAAGTGCCACATAAAGTACGTAGTAGCTATGGCACTTCCTTGAACAAGTGGCACAGCTGTTGCTTCAATTTTTATTTTTTAAAAAAAACAAGGAAGCGCCACCTAAAGTCACTAGGAAGCAGTGGCGCTTCCTTGAGGAAGCGCTACCTAAAGTATTTTTTTAAAAAAAAATTAAAAAAAAATCTGGAAGCTGTGGCCTTCTTTAAAGAAGCGCCACAAAAGATGCGCCACTAATGCCTATTTTTGTAGTAGTGCTTGTAACCGAGCATGATTCCTTCTTTCACCATGAAATGACATTTCTCCCAATTTAAAGCCAAATGTTTCTCCACATAACGTTGTAAGACTTTTGCTAGATTTGCAAGACAATGATCATATGATTCTCCAAATATTGAGAAATCATCCAAGAATACCTTAATGAATTCTCCACCATATCTGAAAAGATAGCCATCATACTCCTTTGAAATGTTACTGGTGCATTATATAAACCAAATGGCATCTTTCTGAAAGCAAATGTGCCATATCGACATGTAAAAGTTGTTTTCTCTTGATCCATATAAGGGAAAATAATTATGCAAATATTTTACTTATCAGCCGCTTTATTCACATTTCTACCTAATCACTACGTCACCTTATATCTGTTTTAAACCTATCATCAACCTTTAGTATCATCAAATCGGATCCTCTAGAATAGATATACGGCATAATCATCACTTATCATACATCACTGTATATTATACCCATATTCCCTTAACCCCACGGGTTACTAAGGATCATTACTTAGAATGGAGAAACCTCAAAACAATCACTATGCCTCGAATTCTCATAACCTATTTGATGAACTTTTCTGGCAGTACTTACTGCAACAGAAATGGTTCAAATTAAAGATCAATACTTATTTCATCATATCTATGCCTTTAATCATTTCTTAGGTCATTTATGAACTTCTAATCAGAATTCCAAACCTTTGATCGAAAGATTTGAAATTTCAAAGTACTTCCCAGGGGGTCACCCATCCTAAGATTTCCCTGGGTTGAGCATGCTTAACTTTAGTGTGTCAATGCAGAAACGCAGATACTAGCTCTAACTGTTTCCGACCATCGGTACCCTGTGACTGACATTGCCTCCAAAATCATGCCCGCTATCTCCAGCCATCAAAATACTGTGTAGGTGCATATCTATACCGGTACATGCACAATATCAATTTTGATACCATTATCAGAACTGATACTATTAGTTTTATGATACCCCAATTACGTGCATTAATACCACTATCAAGTGGACTGGTACCACTGATACCGCCAATTGGGTACTGGTACCTCCTTTGCGCATACTGATACCACTATTCTTCGATACATATGATATTATCCTGATATCACTATCACCAGTGCTGGTATCATTATTATGTGTACTAGTACCACCAGTACCACCAACTAGGTACGGGTGTTACCTCTGCGCGTAATGATACCACTGACATCTCACTAATACCACAGTTACGAGTATTAGTATCATCTCTGTGTGCTCCGGTACCACCAATACCACTGACTGGGTACTGGTTCCACCTCTGAGTTCACTGACACCACTATCTCTCTAATACTGTCCTCAAACTGGTATCGTAATATTGGATGCCCTTTGGGTATTAACTATTTTCTCCGATCTATCTTTTCCTCTCAGTTCACTTCGCTATTCCTATCACTTTATAATCAAGCATATTAGTATACTATCTTGTTGTCAGAACTGCTTGTTCTGATCTCAACAAATGTAACACCCCGTCTTTTTATTGATATTACTTAAAGTAGCAATGCGTAGTTCAGTGGGCATATAGGAATAGCATAAATATAATAAAATCTTGCTTGAATATAATACAGGAGTTTCCCCCCACATGGGTGCACATAATGTTTACGGACCTTGAAATAACCAAAAAGGTCTTCAGATAATCAGTAGCATTCCCCTGCATGCATTCCTCTTCTTTGTTCTTAACACCCCTTTGGTGTTCACCTGTATAAATGGTTGATTGGGAAGGATAAGATTCGGGGAATCACAGTAGCAAACAATACCATTGTAATATCCCAAATTTTGGGACAAGAGGCTTGAGATTTAGCCTGGATTAAGTAGACTACTAAACGCCGGTTTAGAAATTGTCCTAGTAAGGCATACTTGTATTCCCTAAAATTCCTTTATATCCTTGGGGTATTAAAGAGAATATTATGGTGAATTAAAGAGTTTGGCAGAATGAAAAAATAATGCAATTAGAAGGAAAACACAAAGTGGTGTTGCTACCGGTGAAATTTTATGGTGTGGCAGTTGTATTTGTTTTCAAGGTAAAAATTATGTCTAAAAATTATGAAACTTTTCAGAATGAAAGTACACTTATCAAGGTTCAATTTGATAAGTCCTATGAGTCATTTGGAACTGTACACAAAGAGTTATGTATTGTTGAAGTTAGTCCAGTGAAATTGGCATTTGTCAGTGATAGCTTTCAAAAGTGAGAATTCTAGGAATGATGAGCTTCAAATTGGCCAAAGTTTATATTTTTCCTTAAAATTATACTTAATAAGGGTCACAGCCTTTGAAACCACCCTAATTGGACATTTTTACAATTAGATATGAATTTTCAAAATTAGATGAAAATTCTGCCCAATTTTGCATTAAGTGCAAAAATGGGAAAAATAATGTAAGGGAAAAATGGTAATTTTGCTATAAAGCAAGAAATGATTATTTTTCCATAATATTCCCAATGACTTCGGTTGAATGGGAATTAAAAAGAGGGAAATCACTACTTGGTAATTAATGAACCTATATTGGTGAATTATTATCAAGAAAAGTCAAAGAGTCATAAAGCATAAGGCTTTGGTCAACCACTTATAAGGTGGCATAATGGGATAATAGAAGATTAATATATATACCCTCATTTCTCATTTCATTTTTGGTGGAATGATAAAGGCTATGTAAAGAGTCAAAAGTTGGACCAATGAAATGCTACCACTTGCAAAGCCTTTAGATGATTTATTAAATCTTCATTTCTCTTTCCCTTTATCTTCATTTTCGTCCAGGCAATGGAAAGAGAGGGGAATTCAGAAAACGGAAGAGAGAAAGAGAGAAAATGGAAGAAAGAGAGAAGAGTGAATAGTATTTTCAAAACTTCAATCCGCCGAAACACTGCCGAATCGGCGTCTTCTCTCAAAGTGCCCTTCACAAACATTCTTCTACTCATCCCGAGCTTTGTTTCTATAGTTTCAAATTTTTGTTTGGAGGTGTTTGGTGCTGCATCACCTTCCAGAATGCTGCTAGATTTTTGAATCGTGTAGAGGTAAATGTAAGCTTTGTTTTGAACTGATTACTTCGTTGTCTGGATTAGTATTGTGGGAGTTGGGTACTGTTCATTTATCATCCAAAAGGGTGTTTGACTAATTCCAAAGCATAAATAAAGTTCTTTAAATTTAATTTTAGGTAAAAATGATTTGGTCTGACCATTGACATCATAGTTTTCCTAAAAATTTGTCAAACTCCATTGTTCCAAAATTTGCTTCCAAAAATAGGGCACAATTTCAAAAATTCATATATTCCAATATACTTGTAAAAAAAATTTTAAAATACCTATGAAATTAAAGAAATATGTCTCTACATTAATTCTTCCAAGTTTCAGAATTTTTGGACAAGGCTTATCTCACAAAATACATTGCTTAATGTCACTGCCTCATAGGAGGCAGATCAAACAACATGCTCATTCAACTTCATAAATTTCCAAATTTGTATACAAACGTCCAAAAATCATGAAAACTTATATACCTACACATTTTTTTCTTCTAAAGCCATGGAATCATCAAATTTACCAAATTCTTACTTCCTCTTCATGTCATGCATAGGGCAGAAAGTTAGTTTTCTTAAGACGTTTATGTTATTTTCTTGTTTTCACTTGCTTAATCACTTCCTTTCTACTTCTAATCACATGATGAACTACTTAAAAAATAAATGGACATGTTTAGAGGAAATTTGGGCAGCATTTCCCTTAGGCTTAGCTTCAGCCCATTTCTCAAAAATAAGAGAAAACAAAGCAATATTCACCAACAACATCAACAACAACCTCAGCAAGCCAAGAGAAGCAAGTTTTGAAGTTTACCTCTTGATTGCTACTCTTTCTCCTTCCTAGATGAACACTTCTCCTCTCTCTATACCCTTGATTTGTCTTGAAAAACATGGGTTTCATGAAGTAGAAGAGGTTAGTAGAGGTTATAGAGTGATTAGGAGGCAAAAATCACAAGGTTTGCAAGTTCCTACCTTTGATCTATGAAAGCCCTAAGCTCTTTGCTTGTTCTTTCTCTTTGAAGATACTTGAGCTCTCTCTCTCTCATGTGTAGATGGATGATTGAAAATGAAGATGGAAAGAGCAAGGATGATGATTTAATAAGATATCAAAGTTTGCTTTCCAAGTGCTTAATTCCTATTGGTCCAAAATGATATTTTTTGTATAATATTACAAATAATTTCCTTTTCCTTTTTTGATTCTCTTGTCTACTGAATTTAATGAGAGAATGAGATAGTATATATATATTTTTCCATCTCTTTCATTTGTTGATCAAAAGGTGTTAAATGCATCTTGAAATTCCTTAGTCAAAGTTTCTTGCTTTTGCTTTTTGCTTTGAGTTTCTTCTTCTTGCTTTAGTGTAACCAAGTCATTTAATTTTCCTTGCTTTTCTTTTTTCTAATGAAATTTGAAGAGGGATGGAACAATTTAATGGCTTCTTGACTTAGTGGTCAAATGACCATTTTGCTCATACATTTTTGTGATTTTCACACAAGCTGAAAACTGAGCAAAATTTTCACTAAATTTTGAAGATTCATATCTAATTGTTCAAATGTCCAATATGAGTGGTTATAAAGACTATGTAACCCTTATTAAGTCTTTTTTTAAGTATAAATATAAGCTTTGGCCAACTTGAAGATCATACTTCCCAGAATTATTGTTTTTTGACGCTGCCACTGAAAATTGTCAGTTTTACTAGACTAAATTCAAAAATACATATCTCTTTGTGTATAGCTCTGAATAATCCATATGACCTATAAAATTAAATCTTGATAAGTCTAATTTCATTCTGGAAAATTTCATGATTTTTTGACATTATTTGCTTATTGAAAAATGTCACACAAACATGAATGCCACACAATGAAATTCACAGATAGCAACACTACTTTGTGTTCCAACTAACTATGTTGTGTGCGACTTCTAATTACATTATTTTCTCATTCCCAAAGCTCTTTAATTCACCATAATATTCCATTTAATAGCCCAAGGATATATAAAGGAATTTTAGGGAATATAATTATGCCTTATTGGGACACTTGCTAAACCAGGGCTTAGCAGTCCACTTGATCTAGGCTTAATCTCAAGTCTCTTGTCCCAAAATTCAAGATATTAAACTCTATCTCTCATATTCTATGTGAATGTTAATATGCATTGTTTTCCATATTCTGTGTAATGACATGTTTATGGCAGTAATTCCTAGAATTGGGTGTGGGAAAAGCACAAGTACCACCTAAGGGGAAAAGCATAAGTACCTTTTGGGCTGGCAGGTACCCAGTCTAGGTAGGCCAGTGGCAAGTACATGCAGAATATCATCTGTATTGAAATATTATATTAAGTAGGGGTCATTATAGCATATTATTCTGAATTAGGCATGCAGTAAGGTCAGTAGGGTACAAGTGGCAATTTGTATCTGAACGCCAAGCAATAATTGCAATATGATCACTGATTGGTAAGTAGGGAAAAATGGCCATTTTGATTTGGACAAAATGTTCGTTTAATCCTGAATGTGTTTGATAGACATGTGCATGGCATAATTATTTGTTGCATCATATATGATGCTTTGCATGTTTAGTTTTCACATTTTATATTATTGATATTTTGTTACTACTAAGATTCGCTCGAAACTCATCCATTTCCATAAATGAAATTTATTCAATAAGGAATAGCCGCTCAAAAGGCAAAGAAGGGGACTTTGGTAATTGAAAGGACCGACTTTTAAAGATAATTTTGTATTGCTAATTTTGTACCCTTTACGTATTTTATGGGTTATGTATTATATTTTGAACAAACCCTATGGGGATTCTAGTAATATAATCAAGAGTTTTATATAAGTATGTTATGCTATTTCTGTATGCCTACTGAACTGTTTTTTGGTACTTCAATAAATGTAAAAATTCTATGGGGTTTGACAAAGTTTATGTAGAACAACCTCCTGGCTTTGAAGACAATATAAAACCGGATCTTGTTCTCAAACTTAAAAAGGCTTTGTATGGCTTGAAACAAGCACCTACAGCTTGATATGAAAAACTGAGCAAATTTCTTCTTGAGCAAAACCTTGTTAAGGTAAAAGTGGACACAACATTATTCATCAAACGTAACAAGAATGATATATTAGTAGTACAAATATATGTAGATGATATAATATTTGGTGCTACTAATGAATCTCTTTGTCATGAGTTTTCTAAGCCTGCGCAGGGAGAATTTAAAATGTCCATGATAGGAGAATTAAACTTCTTTCTTGGACTTCAAATTAAACAATGAAGGAAGGGAATCTTTATTTCCCAGACCAAATATATGAAGGAGTTGTTGAAGAAATATGGGATGGAGAATTCTAATAAGAATGACATACTTCTAGATGGTGACGTGAAGGGTCATGATTTCAATATCACCAAATATAGAGGAATGAATGGTTCATTACTCTATTTAAGTGCAAGTATACCTGATATGCAATTCAGTGTTGGAATATGTTAAGGTATCAATATACTCCTAAGGTTTCAATGCTGAAACGGTGAAAAGAATTTTTAGGTACTTAGGAGACACTGCAGAACTTGGCCTATGGTATCCAAAAGGAGGAAACGAATATTTGGTGGTCTATTCAGATTCAATCATGCATGATTCAAAACTGATAGAAAGAGCACAAATGGACAATGCCAATTTCTTGGAGGCTCTTTGGTGTCATGGTTCAACAAGAAGCAGACTACTGTTTTGTTATCCTTTACTAAAGCTGAATACATAGCTGCAGGTTGTTGTTGTTCTTAAGTACTATAGTTAAAGCAGCAACTTTAAGACTTGGGAAACAACTTGAAAGAGATACCTATTTTTTGTGACAATATGAGTAAAATTAGCTTGGCCAAAAACCCCATGTAGCATTCAAGAACCATGCACATAGACATCTGACATTACTTTATACGTGACCATGTCCAAAGGAATGATGTCAAAGTAGAATTCATTCCAACTCATCTCTAACTTGCAAATATCTTCACAAAACCACTACCTAAAGAACAATTTTTATACATAAGGAGATAATTGGGAATGGTTAATCCCAATGAGTTGTAAGAATTTATTGTCATTAATTATGTCTTTATATGAATTTATGTACATGTTTTGATGATTGGTATACTAACTTAAGCATCAGAGTATATAGAAGTTTGTTTTATAGGAATGCTCTGTTTACGATCATTAAAGTAAGGATTAACAGAGGAGACATGAACTCTGAGTGAAAACTTGAGTTCATAAGAAGTTCAGCATATAACTCAAGTTTTAGAAGCAAACTCGAGTTCACAGCTTGAAACTTCAGTGTAAAATTTGAGTTCAGGAGAAAATTGTAGATTAGCTTGATTCAAAGGCATGGGTTACTCAAGTGATCTTAGAGGACTTGAGTACAAAGAAACAAGGAATTAGAATTAACTTCGGTGTCTACAAGTTACATTCAAGCCAGGTACATTGTATTAGTATAGGCAATTTTATGTAGAACTCGAGTTTTTAGGGAAAACTCAAGTTCATATGAAGTCAAGTTCTCGGGAAGAACTTGAGTGTCGTGAGTTTATATCATTAGTAAGTAAGAGCTCAAACGTCACATTCTTTCTTCAAACTCGAACGTGTCTCTTCACTCGATACACACACCTGTTCCAATTTCAACCATTAAACACTAAATCGTCACTTCTTCCACCATAAATTATCTGTTAGATCTCCCAAATCATTCTCAAATGACAGATTTCCTTTTTAAATTCCATCTCTAGCCCTAATGCATCATTTGTTTCTTCAACACTCTATTTCTGAAAATTATCTATTACGTTCTGTGATTACTCATAGTCAATTCATCACGGTACATACCAAAGTTCTCCAGGTGACCTGAAACTCACCTTCACCATCTCCATAATCTTCCCTTTAACTCTCACAATCCACTGAAACTCTTACTTTGATGGAAACTCTAACACCAACTCCACTTCAACTTCTGCTCCTCCTTCTCCAAAGACAGTCACACCCAAGAAGAAGGGAAGTGTAGGAAAGAAGACATACCCAAGGTCAAAGGTGAAAGTTGTTCAACCTCCCACCAAGAAAGCTAAAGGTATTACTATAAAGGAATCGATCGCCACAAGATCAAGACCCAAGGTGGTAAAAGGAAGAGTGAAAGAGAAGGTTACTGATGTAATATCCCGAATTTTGGGACTTGAACCTTATAATAAGCCTGGATCAAGTTGACTGCTAAGCCATGGTTTAGCAAGTGTCCCAATAAGGCACGATTAAATTCCCTAAAATTTATTTATACCCTTGGGGGGTATTAAAGAGTATTGGGAGTGACAAAACAAAGCCATTAGAGGTCACACATAATATAATTATGTTGTAACACCAAGTAGTGTTACTACCGGTGAAATTCCCGGTGTGGCAGTCATACTTGTGTGGCATTTTTCAATAGGCAAATGATGTCCAAAAATTATAAAAATTTCTAGAATGAAATTACGCTTATCAAGCTTTAATTTAATAGGTCAGATAAGTCAATTGGAGAAATACATAAGGGATTATGTATTTTTGAAGTTAGCCCAGCAAAATTGGCTATTTTTTGTGGCAGCATCCAAAAATAATAATTCTGGAAATAGTGAGCTTGCAATTGGAAAAATTTTATAATTTTCCTTAAAACTAGACTCAATAAGAGTCACATAGCCTTTAGAACCATCCCAATTGGATATCTACACAATTAGATATGAATTTTCAAAGTTTGATGAAAATTCTGCCAAGTTTTGCATCATGTGCGAAAATGGAATAAAATGTAAGGGCAAAATGGTCATTTGGCCAATAAAGCAGGAGATAAATATTTTCCCTAATATTCCCAATAATTTTATTTAAATGGGAATTAAAAATAGGAAATGGCTAATTGGTAATTAATAAGTCCATTTTGGAATACTACCAAAGGAAAAATCAAAGCTTGAAAAAGAAGTCAAAAAGCAAAGACATAGGACTTTGGTCAACAAATTGTAAGATGACCTTAGAAGTTCAAAATAATATTTCCTCTTAATACTCATGTATTTCTGTGGTTGAAAAAAAAAAGAAGAGAGAGCAATGGAATTATGTGAATATTGAATAAAAAGAAGCAAAGTGGACCAATGAGAATTGAGCATGTGTAAAGTAATTTTACCATGCATTAAGTCATCATCTTTTCTCATTTCTTCATCTTTCCTTCCCCATTCCCGTGCAAACTAAATCAAAAAAGAGAAAGAGAGAGGGCTGGACGTGTGATACCTTATTTCCCAACACTACGGTAGAGTATCAATTAGCTAATACTCACCAAATATAAACATCAGAGTGCCAAAATGCTAGAACCTTATACAATGCCTCTGTTGGATATAAATATTCACATATAAGCACATTCATACACCATTATCTTACAATACTTATATCCTCTCACTACTTCACTTCATATACAACCTAAAACTCATAAAAGTTCTTAGAAAATAAATAAGAGACTAGACAACCCATACTAAGCTCTCCCGCTGCTTGGCCTTAGCTCTTCGCCATTTACCTTCTCTTTGCCCCACAAGCTTCCTCCCTGTACTAGAGATTTGTTTTTGGGAAAAGAATGAGATTTACAGGAATCTCAATAGTAACGCAATCAAGCATATAAGATAATACACATAAGCATGCTTTACTCACACAATCATCAACAAAATCATCATAACATCATTTAGTGCAATACATGCAATTCATAAACTGACATCGCACTAGACAGGTTCTCTTGGCCCCGAGGGGTACCCGTGCAAAGATAGGCGTCGGGCACCGCTCATGTAATATGAATACTATCACCTGAGTGTCAACCCGCGTAAAGATAGGCCCCGAGTGACCAGTCCGTATAATCTAAACATGTTAGACAATTTGATGATGTCAAGCAACACATATGCATGCCATGTCATATGAAGACGGCTACTACCTAGTTGCTCTTCTATGCAACTTTCCCACTCGATTCAAGCTCGGGCAACTACTGAGGCCAAACCGGTTGTCAAGTCCTGAAATCTTTAAATACAACAAATGAGTTATTACTCATCCATACATCCTTTCAAACTCATAATATTGGTAAATTTAGTATAATGACGCCAAATTACCAAAATACCCCTTAGGTCCTGATTATCAGTATTTTTCTCAAAATTGTGATTTAGGCTATTCCTACATATTTTCACGTATAGAATCCATTTCTAGCCTCGAATTGGCAAAATTCAAGCTCAAATGATGAAAATACCCTTCACAGCCCCCAAATAAGGCTTAATAGGGGTAATTTTGTCATTTCACTTTCTATGGCTTTTCTTACTTTGGGGTTAACATAGACCCTACACAATTTGGCCTCCTAAATCCAATAGAAGCATCAGAATTATTAAATTCCTATCCATTTGCCACATCCAACACAGGAAAGGGGAAATAAATTCCCAGAAAAGTTGTGTCGGATTCTCGTTTTCTTTGGCCTAATCACCTCCTTTCTACTTATAACCAATATATTAACTAGTTAGACATTCATTGGACTTGATTTGGAGCCACTTACATATTATGGCCTCTTGAATTTTCTTCAATTATCTTATACCAAATGAACCATAATCAAGCATAAAACAACTCTACTAACCTTAATCAAGCAAGAGGAACAAGTTTAGGAAGTTACCTCTTGATTTCTTCAACTTTCTCTCTCCTACACATTTTCTCTCTCTCTATCACCACCGCTTGATTCAGCTAAACATCAAGGATTTCAAGGGTAGAGAGGTGAGGAGAAGAGATCATAGAGGGATTGGATGGCTTTAGACACAAGGTATAAGCTTCTTACCTCAATTTCCAAGCAACCCTAGCTTCCCTTCTTCTTCCGTTCAGTTCTCGTTCTCAGCTCTCACTCTCAACTTTCTAATTCAGTTTGATCGGGATAATGGAGCTGGATATGAGAACTTAGATGATATATTGGAGGATTTAATTAATTTGGACACTTGGCACCATGCAATTGGTCCAATAATAGCATAATTCTCCAATTAATTCTATTTTCCTTCATACTCCCTCATTTCAGCTGGAATATGCATGAGAAATGCAAGGGAAATCTGAATCTCCAATATCCCATTGTGCCATCTCGTAACTTGTTGATCAAGTCATTGACTTTTTGACTATTTGACCATTTTTTACCATAATTTACCAAAATTGATTTATTTATGATCAAGTAGTCATTTTACTCTTTTTAATTCCCATTTAACTCAATTTAGTGGGAATACTGGGGAAAAATAACTATTTTCCATTTTACGGCAGAATTACCATTTTGCCCCTGCATTTTATGATTTACCGAAATAAATCATTTTTCGCTCATTTCTTCAGCTTAACCCCATTTTGACACTTAAATGAGGCCATTATTCATGTAATTTAATTTCTTGAATTTTAGTTACCATAATAGGCCTTTAATGGCACATTTATTGCCTTCTTACATCCTTATTCGGCCAATTTACGCGTATCCGGCGATTGAAATATTTTCCATAAATTCTCATAAATTTATTCACATCATTTTTCACCATTTTATTCCACTAAATATACATCAAATATACACATAAATGTATTGGTGAAAAATAGGGTGTTACAGGACGTGAAGGAGGTCAAAGAGAGCACCAAGAGCTAGGGTTTCAAAAATCCAAGGTAAGAAGCTTATAATCTTGAAGTTTTTGCCTCCTAATCACACTATAACCACTTTTAACCTCTTTTCCTCCTTCAAATCCATGGTTTTCAAGAAAAAATCAAGAGAGATAAGAGGATGAACAGTGGCATCCTAGAGAGAGAAAGTGGAGGCATCAAGAGGTAAACTTCAAGACTTGCTTCCTTTACTTTAGTTGATGTTGTTGTTGAGGTTGTTGGTGGATATTATGTTGTTTTCTCTTGTTTTTGGAAATTTGGGGCTGATGAAACCATAGGGAAATTCTGCCAAAATATCCCCTAAATCATGTCTAATTAGTATCTAAGTAGCTTATCATTTGATAGAAGTAGAAAGGAAGTGATTAGGCAAGAGAAAACAAGAAACCCACGTAACTTTTCTGAGAATCATAAATTGTGGTTTTGTGTATAACGTAGAGAAGGACTAATAATTTGATGATTTAGATGCTTCCATTGGCTTTAGGAGGTAAAATTGTATAGGTATGCAAGTGTTCATGATTTTTGGATGCTTGTATATGAATTTAGAAATTTAGGAAATTTGTAATGCACTTTGATAATATGCCCTGTCTGGAACAGTCATGTTGTGCGTGGTGATTCATAGGGTAAAATTTATTCAAAAATTATGAAACTTTATAGAATTAAATTAGAGACATAGATATTTAATTTGATAGGTATTTTGTAATTTTTCGACAAGTATACTAGGAGATATCATTTTCCAAATTTAGGCCCTGTTTCTGGAAGGTAATCTGGAACAGTTCAGGTTAGGCGAATTTATGGGAAATATATGACAATAATAGTCAGACCAAAGTGTTTTTAAATAAAATTAAACTTAAATTTATTCATATAGGACTTTGAAACACCTCAATTTGAGTTCTATAGAATTAATTATGATTTTTCAAAATTTGGTCAAAATGCTGGTAGTTTTGACTACCATTCGAATTTGAGAAAGAAAATGGCCAAATGTAATTGGTAAGAACTCCAAGGGTAAAAGTAAGCCTATAAGGCCCATGAAGCCCATTGGGCATTCACTTTTCATGGCTCTAATAATGAAATTACTTATCTAGGTCTATTAAGTGACAAAGAAGAGGCAATAGTTGGAAGATCAAGGTACAAGAGGAGGACACAAAGTCTAAAAGGTAGTAAACTTATCCTACTTGCATGTATTTGATATTTATGCTTGTGCATTGCTTTACTTGATTATGTGAAACATATTTGAATGAATGAAGCTCTGTTTCTGTTTATACAGTAGCCATAGATATGTTGTATGAAACATTGAGCATGTAGCGATGTCATTATGTGAGCATGAGCCTACGTAAGGGTAGCATATCATGCACTAGCATTTATCTTGCATGCATTATGGTATCTATTTACTACTGAGATTCTCTAAATCTCACCCTCCCCCAACCAACCATTTAGACAGGTGAAGAATGTGCGAAGATATGAAAAAAGGAATTACGGAGGAGAATGAAAGATTGAAGTACAAGGCATTATTTTTTATTTGATTTAGGCATTTGATAGCCATGTCTAGCTATACATTTTATGTATGTAAATAAACGAATGAGGTTCGAGCAGAGAATAATTCTAATTGAATTAAAGTATGAAAAGTGAGACTTAAGTAGAGAATCACTCGCATACTCTGATATGATGAAACTAAGAGCCGAGAGACTTAGTGACGTAGTGGAACTTGTAAAAACAATTGAAATATTTTTTTTACCCTCTGAAAAACCCTCTCAACCCTAGGTTCAATTCCTGAGTTGAGATTGGGGATTTGTGAACATTTTCAAGAGTTGGGTAATCTGGGTTCGAATACTAGTCTCACGAACGATTTCACTACTCATTTATACTTATTTGAGGCTATGGGAATAAGGTATTACAACTGAGGTTACCAAGGATTCATCCTTAGAAAGTAAAGATAACTTGCCTCTTTATGAAGCAATTGAGCAATCTAAACTAGATGCATTGATTGGGAAGATCACTTATGGGATTGGTGGCTTTGCTTCTTAACATATTCCTACACAATCTCAGGGTCAATCTCAGTCAGGAGCACCTTCAACCTCTTATGCACCAAAGGAACAAGAAGAGACTGAGCCTCTCGAAGGTTTAAACCTTGAACCTCTTAAGCCTTTTGATAAGAAGGTATACAATGAAGAATTTGCTCATCATAACTTTAATCCAGTTGTTTATGTGGATTTAAACTATCTAACTTCCTATAGCCGTGTAAACCTTAGAGAGTACCTAGGATATTATGAATGATGGCTTAGTGTTCATCTATTATATTCACCGAATGTTGTATGTAATTTTTTTTACAAAATGAAATTTAAAAACGTGATGACCGCAACCGATGAATTAATAAAAGAAGGACTGGTGACCACAGTTCGTGGCCAAACTGTATCTATTACCCTATCTATCATAAACATAATACTTGACTATCTAATTCCACCATCTGATCCTACCACTGAATTTACTCCTTACCAAGTATTCCGTCTCTTGAGACCTGGTGAACCAGTGGGACCTTTAAATTTCAAGCTAGCCTTGATGCCAAACCTTCAACACATCCTCTTCTATATTTACACCAGAAGCATAGTTAATAAGTCCAAAAAATTTACCCATTTTGCTGTCAAGGACTATTACATGATGGCTTCTCTACTTGCTAGCCAAAAGAGGAATGTAGGGGATATGATTTTCTAAGAGATGAGGCAATTTAGATTTTCTTCCACGAGAAACACCTACATCCCACTTCCTCATATGGTTTCTGTAACACCTTACATTTACACTCGTTCTAATGAGTTTTACATAGCGAGGTTGAACTACTAAGTGATGTTCTTTTATAATGCTTTTCAAATCCCAATATCACAACAGGATTTGAATATGCAGTTGAGTGGGTTTTTCTAAAAATTTTAAAATCTTGCCAAAACATATTCTAGTTGTTCGCAACTTTGTAGTAACTCATCGACTCTTAATTCCTTTTATAAATACTAAAGTATTTCTCTACTCATGCTTGGTATATTCATATACAAATATATACCAAAGTGTTTAAGTCTCATACATAAACAATGTATTGCACTTCAATCTCCAATTCTCCTTCGTATTTCCCTCTTTGCATATCTTTATGCATTCTTCACTATACTCATCATACCTATATGGTTGGGTGAAGAAGAGTGAGATTCTCTTGAATCTCAGTAGTAAATAGTGCTAATCATTGCATACAAGAAATATTTTTATGCATGACATGCTTACTTACATAAACTAATGCCAACATAATGACATATATGCGTGCTCAATGTTTAACATATTACACTAATGGCCATAGTATAAACAAAACAGAGCTTCACTCATTCACATATGCTTCATACAATTCATCAAAGTAATTAACATATTAATACACAAGCACACATATCAAGTTATGCAAGTTAGGAAAGTTCTCTACCTATTGGACTTGTGTCCTCTTTTTGTCCCCCTTTCTTCCAACCATTTGAAGGTTCTTGAAAATTCTTCCATGCTTCTTCTTTCTTGGCTTCTCATGGCCCTAGATAAATACCACATTATTAGTGCCATATAAAGTAAAGGCCCAATGGGCTACATTATCCTTAAAGGCTTACTTTCACCCTTGGAGTTCATACTAATTACATTTGGCCTCTTTCTATCTCAAATTCGTATGGTAGCCAAAAGCTTCCAGTATTTGGACCAAAATTTGAAAAATCATAATTAATTCGATAGAACTTATGGTGGTTCGAAGTTCTATGTAAAGATCTTTAAGTCCTCTTTACAGGAAAAATATCAGTTGCTACCATATTTATAGAAAAGAGTCCAGAAATCCTCAATCAACCAAACTGTTCCAAAATTTGTTCAAGATTCAGTGCCTAACTTTAACAAATCATAAGTTACAATCTACTAACCTAAATGGTGTATATTATATATCAAATTAAAGATTTATGTGTCTACTTTATTTTGAAAATTTTCATAATTTTTGAACAAGGTTTGGTCATCCAAAACCTTGTCATAAAACCCTAACTAGAATCTAGCAGTGTTGACCTTAGTAACATTGAATTCCAATTTTAGGCTTTTTGATCCAACCCTTCTAAAATCACAACCATCACATATTCCCACTCATTTTTTCCTAAGGAATCCATTAGAAACCTCAAATTTGGAAAAATCACACTCCTTCTTACTGCCCTGCACCTGGCCGAAAGTTGCCACTTAAGACAATAATTAACCATTTTGCAATTTTAACCACCAACCTAGTCTTATATCATCATTAAACATTGCATATGACCATATACATGATCATGGCAATATGAAACCGTAAGATCCCATGTTGGCTAAAATTTTTAGGGCAGCAAAGAAAATTCACCATACTCAACCAAACAACACAATATATAGCTTAAATCAAAGCTCAAGCTCACCTCTTTCATTTTCTTGGGCTTGTTCTTGATTTCTCCAACTTTAGCATCTTGTAGACAGCATAAAACACCTTCTTGCAAGAAAATAAAACCATGGAAATGAAGGTCTTAGTGAGAGGAACAACTTTAATACAGAGTATTTGAGCTCAAGAGGTGGATTTCAAGGTGGAAATCAAGGTTGAAACTCACCTTTTGGTCTTGTCTTCAAGATAACTTGCTTTCTCTTTCCTCTTGCTTCACTTTTGGTCTTTCCTCTTTCTATATGGGTTGGCTGACTTTTTAATGAATTGTAGGGAGTGAATAATGGTTTAATATCCAAATCCCATTCTTCTTGATTACTTGGCCGAAAATCTCTTAGAAAAAAGAAGAAAGCCATGAGTCAAATGGTAATGCCTTCTTGAAAAGGTTGGAGAGTTAATTTAACTCAAGTTAACTTGGTTATTTGGGTTACATTTTCTCTTTCCTTTTCCCTCTTCTACTTGACCGAAATTCATCTTCAAAAGGGGTTGAATTATTGATCAATTCTCTCTTCTTGCTACCTTTATGTCTAGCCACAATTTTTGACTTTTCAATTCATTTTAACTTTGTAAAGGGCAAGTTTCACCCAAGAGGGGGGGGGTGAATTGAGTGATACCAAATTTTTCAACTTTTAAATTGAACAAAGTGAAAGAGAAGATGAAGGAATTTACAAACAGAGAGTTATACTGGTTCGGCCATAAGTTTCTACCTACGTCCAATCCCCATAGGTTTCCACCTGCTGAGATTTTAACTATTCTTCCAAGATTCAGTTGGCTCTTGGAAAGCACAATACAATAGCTGTCCTTGCAAGGACTATGAGTAGAAATGTTCTTTAACTCAGAACTTCCTCTCCCCCTCATGACAAGACTTATGAGCAGAGTGATTTCAATGAACTCTCTTGGCTTCATTTGTAAGGAAACACTCAACCCTCTCAAGGTCCCTTTACTTTGAGATGAAGATTACAATGAAAATATTTACAGAAGAAACTCTCTTACAGAGAAGATGAATAATCACTGAAGCTCATAATACAATTGAAAAGATTGAAAAGCTAATAATCTTGTTTGTGTATATTGCAATTGTAGCTCGTTCAAAAATCTCTGTCTGGTGCATTTGTGAAGAGCTGCTTTTATTGACCTTTTTCTGACCGTTGTAAATGTTTCCGTTGATAATATTATGATGGGCATTTGAATTCTTTAATCACTGAATCAACGCGTGCAGCCGTAATGTCGTACCCATATGCATGTTCTTGTGTCCACACTGTGTCATCCATTATTGTCTTTAATATCTGTCTCACACTGGGAATAAACATTAAACAATGCTAACCTATTAATGTATAATGATTAAATAACACATAGACACATTAGTATCCATCGCTGAAGGAATATATTACGGACAGTCTATAAACTCGAGTTTGAAAGCCCAAACTCAAGTGTGATTTTATAAGGAACTCGAGTACTAATAAAAGAACTCAACTGCATGACTTGTTTACTCAAGATGATTCTTCTCGGGTATAAACTCTCAAGCCAAAACTGGTAGGACTCGAGTGCTTAAGTGGTCAAAACTCAAGTGCAACTAACAAGACTCGAGTGCATGCCATATTGTCTTGAGTCAGTCTTCTCGGGTACAAACTCTCATGCCTGCACTTTCTAAACTCAAGTGTATATGGTGCTTAGAACTCGAGTGCACAATTTCAAACTCGAGTGCACACCATATCTTCACTTCAGTCATTGTCTCGGGTAAAAACTTCTCTGTGTATACTATCATGACTCGAGTGCACTTGCACCTACAAACTCGAGTGCATGTTTCTGAACTCGAGTGCTTTGCTTGTTCTTCGTTACTCAGCTCTTTGACACAAACTCTTTTATCAAAACTCTCAGTACTCAAGTGTATATCTCCTTAGAACCAGAGTGCTTAGTTTCAAACTCGAGTGCAACTCTTATCTTCATTGCTTCTTGTCTTCTCTAGAACAAACTCTCACTACTGCACTTCTATGACTCGAGTGCTATAGTTCTTGGCAACATAATACTTTGAATATCATTAGATTATAACGGTAATTATATAGGAAATTTTGAACCTAACTTGAGTGTGGAAGGGAGGACTCGAGTGATATTGAGAAAACTCGAGTGTAGCAGCAGGAACTCGAGTGTATCAGTGTTTTGACAGTGTACAAAAACTAGAATTCATAAATTGCTTCCTTTGGTAAATTTTACACAATGCACTTGATCAAAACTTGTCATTTCCTTGTAAAACATTTCATCACTATTTTGTTCTCATCAAAACATAGGTTCCAACACACTTGGCCAAAAATGTTCCTTCTTTATTAATTTTGAGCCAAGTATTTTTATCTCCTTCTTGCTTCTCTTTTTGGCTGAAAATCGCACTTAATTATTGGATAAATAAGAGCTTCTTGCTTTATGGCCAAAAGACCATTTTTCCCTTACATTTTTTCAATTTTCGCACATATGCTCAAATCTACCAGAATTTTCTTCTATATTTAAAAATTCATAACTAATTGTACAGATGTCCAATTATGATGATTTTAAAGGCTATGTGACACCTAATTTGTCTAGTTTTAGGGTAAAAATATAGTCATTACACTTCTGGATGGATATCAATATAGTATCTCACTTTATTGATCACTACCCCAAAAATTCGCTAGTTTTTTCCAGGCCAAACTTTAAAAATGCAGACCTTCCAGCATACACATCCAAATAATATGAATAACATATCAAATTAAAGCTTGACATGTCTATTTTTAGACTAGAAAGTCTCACAATTTTTAGACATCATTTGTCTATTTAAAAACATTATGAAATATAACTGCCCTATACATAACACACACGGGCAGCATTATTCCAACTTTTGAAATTCAATTCCATTCTTTCTAGACACCATTTCCCTTTCCCTTTAGATCCGAGTCAGGTTCTATGTCATCCTAACACATCCTAAATGAATCGGGTATAGAAATTCTCACAATTTTTGGACATCATTTGTCTATTTAAAAACATTATGAAATCTAACTGCCCTGTACAGAACACAAACGGGCAGCATTATTCCAACTTTTGAAATTCAATTCCATTCTTTCTAGACACCATTTCCCTTTCCCTTTAGATCCGAGTCAGGTTCTATGTCATCCTAACACATCCTAAATGAATCGGGTATTCTCTTTTGACTAAATCGCACTGAAATTCTTATTCTATTATGAGTATGATTTCTATTAGCCATTATATTTCTTATGCCTTCCTAGGACTCTTACTAAACTGAGGCTTAGCAGTCTACTTGATTCAGGCTTATCCTCAAGCCTTTAATCCTAAAATTCAGGATATTACAGTTTCCCTCATCCTGAGACATAACAAGATATGGTATCTGGATAGTAATGAAAAGGAAAGCATTCTCGAGTTTGGTATGATTCAATTGCATCGTATAGGAATCACTCTACCTATGGAGGAAGAGAGACATGTACCCCTTCCTAAGTCTACACATGACGAGGCTGAATCCTCAGCAAGAGGTAGATCACCATCTCTGTCCTTCTTTTTTGTATCCATACAAGGTTATGTTGCTGATGTGATTAATAAGGCTATGACTAATCTTAAGAATGAGTTGTTCCAGCAGTATGAACAATTAGTTGATAAGATGGAGCAATAAGTCATCAAGCTGGTGAATAAGGCCAATCACAACTTTGACATATTTGTCAAGACCCAGGAGATTTACACACGGACCTAAAAGGATCGCACATGAAGGCTCACTGAGTTGGAGATGTTCTTACATACTCATTTCTCTATTCTTCCTACCTCAGCCCCCACTACTACAAAAAAACACGATAGCGGGGCTTTTTTTAAAAAATATTATGGCATTTTGCAAATGGCATAACATCCAGTGCCATAAGAAGAACCTATGGCGCTTGTTGAATTTAAAAAACGCCGGAACATTGTATTTAATTATTATTATTTTAAAAAAACTAACCTCTTACGGATTTTCCAACTGGAAACGCCGTAGGAGGTTATTGCACCTCTTACGGCGCTTCCACATGAAACGTCATAAAATGTCCCTCTTTTGTTTTAAAAAAAAATTTGCGTGACTGCTTTTTTTTTCCTAATGAAAGCCTCGATCTGTATTTACATCCAAAGCCATCATCAAACTTGCAGGTTTTCTTTGCAATATTTAATTCTCATCTTCATCTATCAAGCATGGAAGAACTTCAAGTAAATATCTAGAAAAAAACTTAAGCATACATATAACATTCATGACTGATTTTAACTAAAAAGAAGAAGAAGAAGAATAAAACATAGATTTAAACTCAAAAATTAAAAAACTTACAATGTATAGGAAGTTTAAGAAGACAGAGTTGAAACTTCAAGTAAATACCTGGAAAAAAATAAGCATAAATAATATTCATGAAAGATTTTAACTAAAAAGAAGAAAGCATACATATTTAAGCTTCTATATCTAAAAAAATACTTACAAGCTAAGGGGCTTCTATAGGAAATAGGGACTAAGATAATAGAGTGGGGACTGAAGGAAATAGAAAATATGGTGGAGTAATGTAGATTTAAAAAATTAGGAGTTGGAGAGCGCGCAAGGAAGACGATAATGGCGGGCTGGTGAAAAGTTAAAATAGAACATTAAATTCAAAGTCTATAGAAGCTCCAGCGCTTTCCTCACCAAGCGTCATAGCTTTCAATAATCGAAATAACAAAATAAAAAAACAATGATGTTAAATTCAAAGTTGAATTTAACAATTTTTAACAACGTTTGATATTTAAACGCCGTTCAAAGATACATATTGTCTAACATATCTAATATTATATATAATATAATATTATAATATATATATTAATATATTATATATAATTAATATAGTTATATATAATATATTATAATATATTATATATATTACCTTAGGCAATCAGCCTAAGGCAAATCCAGCGCTTCAAGATAAGGCTAATTCAATTAGCCTTTTCTGAAGCGTCGGGCAAGGCTGATATTTATTAGCCTTCTCCGACACTTTATTGTAAAGCGCCGGATAAGGTTCAGATTTTTGTTTGATAATTTTTTTATAGATTATTTCTTTTTTATTTTTAAGGACTTTAGTCGACAAATTTTTTTGTTTTTTACAAATTATTCCTTTGATATTTCAAGGTTCTTAGTCGATGCTTTCTTTAAAAGGGTCGATTAAGATACAATTTTTTTTCCTGATAACTTTTTTTGCAGATAACTTTTTTTTTTGCTGATAACTAATGGAATAAAAGGTATTGGGTGCAAGGAAATTAATATAAAAAATTATATTTAAATTTAAATTTATTAAATTTATTTATTTATTTTTTTTTTCTTCATAATTAAATCATTAGAAATAACTAAGTATAGGAAAGTTTTCTATGACTATATGAATTTTTATTATTTATATAAGCTAAGTAGCATTTAATAACATTGAGAATAAATGAAGAGGTTTAAATGTGTTCACCAATATCGATTGTTTTTTTTTTCAAAAAAGACCTTGGATGGTGCTTTATGTAAAGCGCCGGCCAAGGTTTCTCCAATAAAACTTGGTCGGCGCTTTACGTTAAAGTGCCGTCCAATATCAATTATTTTATTTTTTTATTTGTTTTTTTAAAGTAAATTAACATGATTTTTTACAATCTTCCTAGATCTGGCATTCATCTCTCATGCTTTATATATACTTTTTAGTTTTTACTTTGTTTAATTTTACATCATAATTAAAAGTCAATTTTAAATTATATCTTCAAAGACAATTATCAAATATAACCAACTCACTTTTAAATATTATAGATAAAATTTTTTATATTTATATATAATATATATATATATATATTGTGAATTGCCTTTAGGCAATTGCCATTATGGAAATTGCCTAAACCGGCGCTTTTGAAAAGCGATATTTAAGGCAAAATTTTATTGCCTTAATAAGAACTTTTCTAAAGCACCGGTTAAGGCAATAAAGTTTATTGCAGGCAATAAAGTTTATTGCAGGCAATAAAGTTTTATTCCCTTAATCGACACTTTTCTAAAAACGCCGGTTAAGGCACTAAATTTTTTTTGAGGCAATTCTGATTTTTTCAGATTTTAAGGATCTTATCAGGCATTTTTCAATAAAGCATCGATTAAGATGCATATTTTTTTTTCTGATAAATTTTTTTTTGCAGATTATTCCTATTACTATGGTGTAAATTTCATTTAAACATTTTTTATAGATTAAGTGTTTGTATAGCTTTTGTTAATTTATTTTTTAAATATTTACTTCATTTATTTTAATTCATTATTAAAGCATTAGAAATAAATAAGTTAGGGGAAATTTATTTGTGCACTACATGTATATAACTTGAGTAGCATCTAAACGTTCATAATAATTTTAAATCATTACACCAGTTATGAAGCTTTGCAGTAAAACGCCATAGCGGACATCCTTGGTATAAAAAAAGAAAAAAAGGCCTTGTATGGCATTTTTTAAGGAAGTGCCATAGAATCATAACACTAAGTTATGACGCTTATAATAGAAAGCGCGGTAGGTTATAATTTTTTTTAAAAAGAAACAATTACCTAGGTGTTTCTTTAAGAAACGTCATTAAATGTGCGCATTAAAAGCTTCTTTTGTAGTAGTGCCCTTCTGTATTAGTTCCACTTACTGCCACATCTTCACCTCTAGCATCTACCACTCCTCCCACAGTCCTATTTGCCTATACATATCCTCTTACTGCGACTACTATACATGTTACCCTGGATAGGCAACCTACTACTAAGTCCGATATATCTGCTACCCAGCCATCGTCACCAACATTCGTACCTGAGCCCATTGACCCTTCTACTGCATTAGTGCTGTACACTCCACCTCCATCATCTAATATCACTTTTCATTTTCCATCCTCCTCTGCTGATGACAAAAAGGGGGAGAAGGATGAGTGATGGCTTTTGAGCTTGATTGTACTAGTTTAAGGGTGAGTCTGTTATTAAGGAGGAGTTTGATAGAGGAATTTGGGAGTATCTAGTGGTTATAGACTTTATGTTGTTATTTTGCAAGCTATTGAGTTGTATTGAATCATGTACTCTTTTGAACTTACAATGAATTTATAAATTTGAGTTATGATTCTAAGCTTATATTGTGTTGAATTAGAAGTTTATGTTAAATTAACATTTCTGAGTTCAAGTTTTGATCTGCTTAGTCTCATGAAAAATTTATGCAGTGTAAATTGTGCAGCATTGAAGAAAGGAGAACCAAATTGCATCCAAGAACTTAGGATTCAAAACAATTCTATTATCGCTTTATGTTTATGTATTTGAAACTCTAATTCATCATTAAACATTTCAATAATTTTTCAAATCAATCACTAAGATTTTATCATCATTAACAAGGGGGAAAATGTTAGAATCCATATTTTGATGATAAAAAATAATAATGAATTGTTTTGTAAGGGAATGACAAAGTTTAATTAAGAACGATGAGTTAAATTGGTTGTTAAAAGCATTGTACAAGCTGATGCACTCGACTTTTAGAAGGAAACTCAAGTTTTGATTGATGAAGAACTTGAGTTTGGTATGTATGTCTTAATATAAATCTTACAAGTTTTGGCTAACATTCGAGTTGTGAACTCTATAGGAAGTGATCTCAAGCTGATGAACTAAAGTCTTGTATGAGAACTTGAGTTCTAACCTGAAGTGAACTCAAGTCCTAGAAGTTTCCTTTGAGAGTTTCTTCCCGTGAGTTATGAAGTGATAAAGACCAAGTAGAGAACTCGAGTTTTCATTAAGAACTCAAGTTCTGGATAGAAGTAAACTCGAGTTGGCTAGTTAACTCCCAAGAGTTTATTCCAGAAACTTAGCTAGAAAAATGCATTGACTGAGGAACTCAAGTTTTGGGATAAAACTAAAGTTGTGGTCTGAAGGAAACTCGAGTCTGGTTCTTAACTCTTGCAAGTTTTACACATCAGCTGAGTTAGAAACTAAAGATATCATAATAACTCAAGTTTTAAGGCAAAACTCGAGTTGTGGACCAAGTTGAACTCGAGTCTTTATTTGCATTCCCATAAGTTTTATCCAGAGACTTGTTTAGAATCCTATAACTTCTAGATAATTTGAGTTTGAGAGCAAAACTTGAGTTCTGGTAAGAAAGAAACTTGAGTATGCTTTTAAACTTCTGCAAGTTTTCATCCAGAGTTTTGGTCAGAATCATGAAGTTCCTGAAGAACTTGAGTTTGGTGGCAAAACTCGAGTTCTGGTCATAAAAAAACTCGAGTTTGGATTTACACTTTCGTAAGTTTTATCTAGAGAAACATTCAGATGCAGGCAATGCAAGAAGAACTCAAGTTTGGTAGCAAAACTCAAGTTCTGGTGAAAGGAAAAATCGAGTTTATAATTTAACTCCCATAAATTCCAACTAGAGATTCATGCAGAAAACTTGACGTACAGGGAGAACTCCAGTTTGTATATAGAACTCGAGTTCTAGACAGATTTGCACTCAAGTTTGATAATGAACTCTCATGAGTTTTTGGCAGAGACAACCTGGAGAAGTCTTAACAACACGGAGAACTCTAGTTTCTAATGAGATCTTAAGGTTGCCAATAACTGAAGTAGAGTGAATTACAGAGATCAATCAGAATATGGTTAAATGTCATTTATTCATTATGTTTACTCTTGTTACTATACTTAAACATCAACTAATATATATTTCAAGTGTAAAATAGGTTATTAAATGTTCGGATTGCAAATTTGATTAACAAAGTCAAATGTGGCAAATATCGTGATATGGGCTAGCTGTCACTGAATATGGGCCAACAACCACCACGAGTAACTGACATACCATGATAGCCTATCTGAAGATTCAAATGTACACATCTCACCCCACAACGGACATTCCACAACAACATATCCATACCTGCTATATATACATAGATTTAAAGACGGACAGAATAATGAAACGAATAAACATGAAAAGAGCTGTATACATACACGAGTCTTTGATTTCATATTTTCTCTGTTGTGCTTCAATGATTATTATATCTACTCTATAAGAGAGTTTTGTAAACACTTTCTATTGTATTTTTTATCTCAAGGTAATAGGACCTTTAGAGGGTAGAATTCCTTATGGGGGAAGCTGTAGAGAGAGTTCCTAGTAAGACTTTATGCTCGTAAGACACACAAGGTGAAAGCGGTAGAGAATGTTGCTGCTCGTAATACTTTTAGGGGTGTAAACAAGAGAGACATTGCTGCTTGTAAGATTTGCACGAGTAAGTGGGAGAGAAAGAACGTTGGAATTGATTTCTCGTAAGACTTGCTGTAATGGGAGAGAAAGTTCTAAGTGTAGAAATTTTTACTCGTAGTCCTTAAGAGAACAGTTGTTATACTGTGGCATTCCAAAAGCCTACTGAATCATGGAGGTTTAGTAAAAAGCTCAGGAGGTGTTGATCTCAGAGGACTGGACGTAGGCTTGGGATTGAGGCCGAACTAGTATAAATCTTTGTGTGCAATTTCTCTCATCTCTACTCTTTCTTCATTCAGTTTCATAACGTATAAATGATTGAAAAATTTATTACATCACCCAATTTACCCCTACCCCCTCTTGGGTGAAGCTTGCCTTTTACAAAAGCAAGAAAAAGTCATATGGAAAAGAAAGAATAGGAAAAAGCCAAGCGTTATAAGTTTATAATAAAATAATAATAAAATGCGAGGAGGTGGAAGGTGATAATTTAAGGGCTTATTTCAGCACCCTTTGGCCATATTTCAGCCAACACAAGGAGTAAGAGAGAGAGAGAGTATGTATGTGTGTGTGTGTTTGGAAGAAACAAGAAAAAGAGAGAGAGCAAGTGAAAGCAAGAAGCAAAATCAAGGTAAGTAGTAGTTAGAATTGCTTGTTTTTGCCTTCAATCTCTTGTAAAATCTCTGTAATCTCCATATACATCTAGAAATCATGTAAAGGAAGAATAAAATCAAGAGAAAGAAGAGAAATAGGGGACAATTAGAGAGAGAAAGCTGGGAAGAATCAAGGTAAGCTTATGAACTTGTGATTTCTTGATGATTTAAGCTTGTTCATGGTATTTTGGTTGGTTGTTTGACTTGTATTGGCTTGATTTTGTAATTTGGGATGCATGAAATCTAAGGGAAGATGTTGTTCAAACTTTGATTAATTATGTGCAAAAGCTGTTTAAGTGGTTAAACAAGTGATTAGAGGTGAAAGGAAGGTATTTTTTGATTAAATTGTGAATTGTTGAATTGTTGAGTGGAACCCTAATTTATGGTCTAAATAGGGCAGGTAGGAGGAGCATTTTGTTTCCAATTTGTAGGTCTCCAATGGATTCCTTGGGCAAAGTTGTATAGGAATTAGTGCTTGGTACAATTTTGGAATAAAATGGATTGGAATTCCAAAACTTAGAATATTGTTGTCCAGTTAGGGTTTCCCTACATGGTATATGTTTGCATTTTTTTTTAGTATTTTCCATAATAAAAGTAGCCTTATCAAGCTTTAATTTGATAGGACATATAGGTCATTTGGAGTTGTATACTAAGAGTTATGAATTTTTGAAGTTGGTCATGTGAAAATTGGCATGTTTCTAGATAGTGTCTAATACCTGGTACTTCTGGATTGATTTGTGTCCATTTACTAAGAGTAATATTTTTCCTTGAAAATATATTTAATAAGGGTCACCTAGCCTTTGGAACCACTACAATTAGACCTGTGTGCATAAAGATATGAATTTTCAAAGTTTGATGACCAACTATATGAGCTTAGAATAAGGATTTGACGCTGTGGGAATTTTAGGATTTGACACTTGCCTGAGCCGGACAAATGTTATAGGACCAAAAGTAGCTTGGCAATTGGAGAGGAGTCCATGAAGTAACTCTATCTCTCATATTCTATATGATTGTTAATATGCATTGTTTGCAATGTTTTGTTCAATGATATCTAAATGGCAGTGAATCCTAGAGCTAGGTGTGGGAAAAGTACAAGTGCCACCTTGAGGAAAAAGCACAAGTATCTCTTAGCCAGTGGGTATCCAGTCTAGGTCAGCCAATATGATAGATGATAAGCCTTTGTGGCATAATTTCTTGCTGGGTGTAGTAAAAGCAAGAGTACCACATCATGGGAACAACACAAGTACCATAAGGCCAGGGGGACCCAGTTAGAGCGACATGACAAGTACGGACAGGCTGTTGCTTGCTCCAAAATAGTATTAAGACAAGTACATATAGGTTGTTGCCTACTCCAAAACATTGATGTGTACACAATGTGACAATATGTGACAATTAGGAATAAGGTGATCATTTTGATCTGGACAAAATCATCACTTTGGTCTTGAACATTGATTGACAGACTTGCGCACAATATATTTATTTGTTGTATCATATATGCTACATTACATGTTTATCTTTTACATTTTATGTGATTGATAGTGTGTTACTACTAGAATTCGTTAGAATCTCACCCTTTCCATATTTCAAAATTTACTCAGCAAGAAGTGGCTCTAAGGACAAGGACGTGAGCACCGACAACCAAGGGTTCTGGTCTACAGAAAGAGTTTCGAGTTGGATATATGTGTTCCTTTTATATATTTTGTGTTTGTAATTTGTTATGTACCAACCCTTACTACTTCAAAAGAGGCTTTTAGTGGCGCAGCTTTGATGGCACTTTTTCAAAAAATGCTGTAGATAATTGTTATATTTTTTTAAAAAAAATTATAATTTATAGCGCTTCATATTATAAGTGTCATATCTTAGTGATAAGCTTATATGGCCGTTTCTGAAAAAAGCGTCATGCAAGATTTTTTTTAAAAGATAAAATTAAGTACCAGCTATGGCGTTTTTTAGTAAAGCGTCACCTGGTATCTTGCATAAATATAAAGCACTGCTTGTATAAATATATATAATAGACATTCTCAATTTTCACACGTATTTATCTCCATTTTTTTAATTATGAAACAAAATTAAATAAAATAAAATCTGAAATAAAATATATTAAGTATATATAAATCTAAATCCCAAGTTTTTCTAGAAATTGTTTTATAATGTTGAAGAGATATAAACAGTTCATCTAAAAACTACAGTAAAATTTTTATTTCAAACACTAAATTAATGAGTAAATTCAGAGCCATGGTAATAGCAAGGTTAAATTACAAGCAAAGTTACCTTAGATTCCCTGCCAAGGCTAAATAATTCAGCCTTGACAGGGGAATCCAAGGCCACTCATATGGCCTTTGGCAGCCTTTGCTTTTCGCAAAGGTTGCCAACCTAGCTTGCTACCAGTAGGCTAGGTTGAAACATTAGCCGGCGCCATAGAAAGCCGGCTAATGCCGGCCAAGTAATATCTTGGCCAGCGCTTGTTGAAAAAGCGCCGGTCAAGATAAGACTGGATCTATCCTTGGTTGGCGCTTAAACATTAAGCGCCGGCTAAGGTTTATTTATTATTATTTTTTTATTTTTTTAACATAAACATTCCCTCTCACTCGTTTTTATATATCTTCGTTCTTTCTTCATTTGCGTGCTTTTCATTTTGCAGACTTGAGAAACAATTTCGGCAGAGGACTCTTCCAAAAGCGTAGAATTATTCAAACTCTCTTCACCCACAGGTTAGCTTCCTTCTAATTTATCTTTCAATGTCTTCTTTTTTTGGTCTTTCTTTTGCTGGGGAAAATCAGTTTTGTTTACTTTTTTTGCTCTTCTTTCATATATAAATACACTTTCACTTACAATATTACACGGCGAGAATGCATTAATTTGCTTTGGTCAATTGGAAAGATTGTTATTAGCTATTTTATTATTGAAAATGTCCAATATCTTCCATTCTCGATCTAATTATTTTGATTCACTCTACGGAGTATAGAGGCTTCAGGAGGAAGTACATCATCTTCAAGTTGTTAATTACATCCATTTGATCTATGTAGTTGAAATGTTCGCCTTTTTGATAAATATGAATTGATAATAGAGCTAATATGATACAATTGCAATATAATATTTTCTCACAATTCAGCATGATTTTTTTATGAATCTTTTTATGTTTTGTAAAAGTAATGCCTTGGACGACGCTTTCTTTAAAAGTGCCATCTAAGGTAAAGTCTTCTATGCCACTTTCTTTGAAAGCGACATACAAGACATTATAAATTTATTTGGATGGCATGGGAGAGCCATTTTTTCATCTTCTCTCGCGTTGTCCTTATTTTATAGAGCTCTCCTTGGTTGGTTCCACCACCTTTCCTAATCAATTTTCTCTATTCTGTTTGATGGTGGCATGTGGAAGCTTCTTTGGTCCCCTACTTTTTAATTTGTTTATTCTTGTCTCCTCCTCGTACACATTTGATTTCTTTAATATTTGGTCGCCATTTTGGTTGTAGTACAAAGCTTCTCATCCCACGTGTTATTTTCTACTTGTGCGGCTTCCTATAGAAGCATCATCCTCTCTGTGAGTGGTTCTTTTTTCCCAACATTTGTTTCACATTTTTAGTTAAAAGTTATCCAAAATATGAATATTATTGGTGTAAAACTTGCATGGCTCAAATTTGAGCAACTTAAATACTGGATTTCTTGTGAATGGTATTTAATAATGTGCTGGAGTTCTTGATTAAATAGTCAAAGGATTTTGAAACAATAGGAAAAAAGGTAAAATATGACCGTAGAGTGAAGAGAAGAGAGAGTGTTGAGATTATTGAAGTAGAGAGTGAAATTAATGTTAAGGAATGATAGATGGACGATGGCATCAGAGCGAAGTGCCCATTAAAGTAGTTAGGCTTTACAGGACATAGGAGACTCATTCACCTTCCTTTACATTTTTGGTACATTATATATATATATATATATATATATATATATATATTGAGGAGACAAAGGAGATGGTTTTTGAATTCAACACACTACTAAAACAATTGATCATTACGTTATGGTGCTTATATTTTAAACTTTTGATGTTTTTAGCTGTTAAAAGTTTGAATTGTTTGGATGTAGTTTAATTTTGGTTAAACTATGTTTTTAGTCCAATAAGTTTACATCAATTATACTTTTGGTCTCTCAACTGTACTTTCTAAATATGATAGTGCTAGATTAATTGGTTGATTATTTGTGACATAAAGAAAGTATTTAATATTTGGAAAACTTCAAATTTTAGGATGTTATGTTGCCAATTTTTTAAAAATAAATAACAAAGAAAAGATAAAAGTAATTAGTAAATGAAATAAGCAAGCAACTAACCACTTATAAAAATATGTTTTAGGAATATATGGATAAAAAATGGATGTCATCTGATCGGTGCTCAAGGGAATAAATAGATAGAGTGAAAGAATTTATTAGATTTGCAAGAGATTATACAAATGATCCTAACAAAATCTTGTGTCCTTGCTTATCTTGTAGCTATGGAAAGTGCATTAGTCCACCTGATTTGCTAGATCATTTAGTATGTCATGGAATTGATCAATCATATACACGATGGATAAGGCACAGTCAGACGGATTATACACGTACTGACTGGGTGCATACCACGATCGGTGCTTTAAATGAATTTGACCCAAGCATATGTGATGAGGACGATGGTGTTCAAGAAATGCTAAATGCGGTCAAAGGGATGCTTCATAATTGTCCTCAAGAATTTGAGAAGTTGAAAGGTGATGTAGAGAAACCATTATATGCTAGTAGTACTAAATATAAAATATTGCTTACATTGTTGAAATTGTACAACTTTAAAGCACGCAATAGATTGAGTGATTTGGGTTTCACCGCACTGCTTGAACTTGTGCAAGATATGCTCCTAGAAGAAAATTTACTTCCTACCAAGACATACGAGGCAAAGCGAATACTTTGCTCTACAACTGGCATGGGTTTTGAAAAGATACATGCATGCCTTAATGATTGTATATTATTTCATAATCAGTATGCAACATTAGAGAAGTTCCCTAAATGCAATGCATCCCGATATAGGAAAAAGAAAGGAAAAAGTTCGTCGAAGTTCGTATGGTATTTTCCCATTATTTTGAGATTCAAGTGACTATACAGTAATGCGGAGATTACTAAGATGTTGGCATGGCACATAGATGAAAGGATTAAAGACAAGAAACTTAGGCATCCTGCAAATGCCCCTAAATGGAAAAAAGTCAATCATGACCACCTTGACTTCTCGCATGAAGCAAGGAACTTGTGCCTTACACTTTTAACTAATGGAATTAATCCCCACAGGGTTCAGAGTAGTACACAAAGTACGTGGCCGGTGATATTGATAATTTATAACCTTCCTCCGTACTTGATCATGAAACGTAAGTTTATGATGTTGTCCATGATAATTTCTGGTTAAAGGCAACTTGGGAATGATATAGATGTATACTTAGCTCCCTTAATTGATGACTTAAAGCTGCTTTGGGAGGAAGGCATCTATGTGTATGATGGGCACATGGAAGAAAGTTTCACTTTGAAAGCCATGTTGTTTGGCACAATAAATGATTTTCCTGCTTATGGTAATTTGTCCAGATATAGGTCAAGGGATATTGTGCGTGCCCTATATGTGAAAATGACACCTATTCAGTATGACTAGATCACTGTAAGAAAAATGTCTACATGGGACATCAAAGATTCTTACCATCAAAATATCATTAGAGGAAGTGGAAAAAGGCTTTCAATGGTGAGTCAGAAGAAGGTAGCTCACCGAAGATGTTGACAGGTGCTCAGGTGTTTGAGAAGGTCAAACACTTGGATAACAATTTTGGCAAACCTTTTGCAAAATAGATCGGGACAAGCGGTTGGAAGAATAAGTTTATTTTCTTTGAACATCCATATTGAAAGTCCTTATATATGAGACATTTTCTTGATGTGTTGTACATAGAAAAAAAATCTGTGATACTCTAATTGGCACGTTGCTCAATTTGCAAGGAAAATCCAAGGATAGCATTAATGCGAGGTTGGATTTTGTTAAATTGGGTATCAGAGAAGAGTTGGCACTGGTTGAGCAAGGGCACTATACTTATCTACCTCCAGCGACTTGTACTCTATCGAGGAATGAGAAAAAGTTATTTTATGAATTTCTTGAAGGAATCAAAGTTCCAGAGGGCTATTCTTTAAATATAAAGAATCTTGTATCTGTGAAAGAGTTGAAGCTAAAGAACCTTAAATCTCATGATTGTCTTGTGCTCATGCAGAATTTCATACCCGTTGGTAAACGGTCAATCTTACCTAAAAAAATAAGGAATATAATCACTAAACTTTGCATGTTCTTCAAGCTGATTTGCAGTAAAGTGGTTGATTCAACGAAGTTACAAGATTTGCAAAGGCTGATTGTTTGTACTCTGTGTGAACTTGAAATGTGTTTTCCACCATCATTTTTTGACATTATGTTCCATCCCACCGTACACTTGGTGAAAGAGGTTCAATTGTGTAGTCCAGTGTACCTGAGATGGATGTACCCAAACAAGTGATTTATGAAAATCTTAAAAGGGTATGTGAAAAGTAGATATCGACCAGAGGGTTGTATAGCTGAGCGTTACATGGTTGAAGAAGCAAGTGACTTTTGTGCCAATTTTCTATCAAATGTTGACCCTGTAGGGATCCCGAAGTCTTGTCACGATGGGCGAACATCACGGAAAGGACCAAGTGGGAAGGATGTAATCAGGATATCATTGACTGAATGGGAGCAAGCTCACTTGTATGTTCTACATAACATTGATGAGGTGGAACTGTATGTTGAAGAACACAAGGATGCTTTTCGATTGGTACATGATGATAGGAATAAAAATTTTATAACAAAAGAGCACAACTGACATTTTCCAAGTTAGTTAAAAAGGCACATTAATAATAAGGTGGAGAGGAATCCTGATTCAGTTTCTGAAAACTTGAGATGGTTAACGAATGGATCAAGCTTAAATGTGTTGTCTTCCAATGGTTATGCAATCAACGGTTACACATTCTACACTCATGAACATGATACAAGGAGCACGATACAGAACAGTGGGGTAACACTTATTGCTGATTCTTAGCATAGAGCCAGTGCTAAAGACATATACCCTATCTATTCACAAATGTCATACTTTGGTGTTATTGAACAAATATAGGAGTTATATTACACTCTGTTGAGGGTGTGACACCCTATTTCCAATACTCCAAAATGAGTATAAATGAGTAGTAAAATCAGTTGTAGAACCAGAATTTGACCCTGGACTACCCAATATTCAACAACGTTTATAAATCCGCTCAGGATTTGAACCTAAGACTGAGAGGGTTTTTCGAAGGGTAGAAAACTTCACAATCATTTCCACAAACCTCACTATGTCACTTATGACTTATTGACTCTTAATTTCATTATATCAGAGTATATGCGAGCGATTCATTTTCCTTTTTAATGAAATTAGAGCCTTTCTCCTTTAATTAAACTAGAACGGTTATTTGCTAAACTTCATTCATACATTCATCATATACATACATCAAATGTATAAACTTCTCATAAAATACAAGCACCAAATAAATACACCAAATACAAATAGTAGTGCCTTACACTATGCTCTTCACTTCACCTTCTCAATTTCTCCTCGCAACTCCAGGCATTCTTTACTTATCTAAATGGTTGGTTGGGAGGAGTAAGATTCGAGAGAATCTAAGTAGCAAACAATATCATTATGCATGTAAGATATATATATAATGCATGACATGCTTTCCATTCATAAACTCATGACATCTTCATGATGCTCAATGTTACAACATACTCATGGCCATCGTATAACATAACAAAGCATCAATCAATCAAGCAGCCACATAAATAATGCCAACACATGCATATCACATACATGTAGGCAAGGTAAGTTCTCTACCACTTGGACTTCACATCCGTCCTCAAACTATCGTCCCTACTCCAGTTCGGGCACCATTCGTCGAGTCCTAAATTCCAAGTATACAACAAATGAGTCACTACTCATCCATGTATCATTCTATACTTATTATAGTGGATAACTTAGCTCAATTATGCTAAATTACCAAAATGCCCCCGGAAGCCTGGCCCAACTGCACTTCCTCAAAAATTATGACATAGGCTAATCCTACACAATTTCATATGTAGAATCCATTTATGACTTCAGATTAGTCAAATTTTGGCCAAAATGACGGAAATACCCTTAACAACCCTTACTTAGAGCTTTAAGGGGTAATTTGGTCATTTCACACTTTAGGACTTTTCTCACTTCATCACCAACATAAACCCTACATAGTTTTCCCTTCTAAACTCAATGGAATAATCCAATTGTTGAAATTCCAACTCTTTCCTCATGCCATATACAAAGCAGCAATTTAGAGTTCTCAGAAGAGTTGTGTCGGTTTCTTCCTTTCTCTTGCCTAAACACTTCATTTTCACTTCTAATCACATGATTAGCTATTTAGGAAAGTATTGGATATCGTTCAGGCCATTAAAATACTATTTGAATGAGAAATAAATAGTACCCAACTCCCCTAATACTCATCCAAACAACAAACTAATAAGTTCATAAAGAAGCTTACGCTTACCTCTACACGTTTCTGAATCTGGTTCAGAACTTTGGCAGCACTCTAGCCAGTGAGACAACACCAACCACCTCCAAATAAGAATCCAAAATCACATAAATGAAGCTCGGGATGAGTAGAAGAATGTTTGTACAGGGTGTAATGTCCCAAATTTTGATTACTAAGTATCATGTAAGTATTATAGTATTCCATGATAAAAGAGCATGTAAAGTGACAAAACAAAGCCTATAAAGTCACACACAACAAAATAGTTGTTATATAAGATAGTTGGTGTATTTCCTATTGAGGCAGTTGGATTATATGATGCATTTTAATTAGTAAATGACCTCAAACAATTCTAAAACTTTCCATAATAAAAGTAGATATGACAAGATTTAATTTGATAGGTTGTATTAAATTTGTGGAGCTGTATACAAGGAGATAAGAATTTGTGAATATTGCTTAATGAATTTGATGTTTTTCTGGAGCATACTTCAAAAATAAAACTTCTGGGAATGGCGAGCTTCGAATTGGCTAAATTTTATATTTTTCCCCAAAACTAAACTTAATAAAGGTCATATATCTTTTAGAACCACCCTAATTGGATATTTATACAATTAGATATGAATTTTCAAAATTTGGTAACAATTCTACTAATTTTCTCATGAATTGTGAAATTGTAAGGGCAAAATGGTCATTTTGACCAAATAATTATAATCTGTAAAATTTTTTTTCATAAAAATAGCAAGATGGGACATGTGGAGCATGTAAAAATATTACAAAATTAATTATGTAATTATAATATGACATGTGCAATAAAAGAACTGAGGACCAGTTGGATAATGCCATGAATGATCTCTAGAGAACTGAAAACATTTCTGCACACTTGGTCTATTTAATGCCTTAGTCGGCCAATATGCAAAAAATTTAAGGAGAAAGGGATATATTATCAGCCAAGAAGAAGAAGTGAGGTAAGTTGCTTAAACTCTGAAATTCTTACCGAAAACTGAGTTTTGACTGTATTCTGGCTGGTTATTACATTGTTTATGGTGTTTTTGTAAATTTGTGATGTCCATTTTCTAAGGGGAAATGATGCCTAAATTTCTATTAATTATGTTGAAATGGTGATTGAATGAATTAACCAATGGAAACAAGTGTTAATAAGGTAGATTAAGGATTAAAATCAAGAAAAATCTAATTTTCCCAAACGTTCTGTAAGTTTCAGTCAAGGCTAGAAATGGAGGAAGGGGCTAGAATTTCATGATTCTAATGGTTTCTTGGTGTTTGGAAGGAAAAATTATGTAGGGTTCATATTGAGTATGAAGTGTGAAAAGTCCAGATTGTAAAATGACAATTTTGCCCCTAAAACCCAAGTTAGGGTTGTCAAGGGTAAAACTGTAATTTAAGTTGGAATGGATCTGATCTAAGGTACAATATGAGATGTACAGATGAAAAATATGTAGAATGGGCTTAAGTTGTAATTTTTGGAAAAATACAAAATATCGTGGCCGAACCTGGTTCCTAAGGGCATTTTGGTAAATATGTGATTTTGGGTTAAGATAACCAACTTATAAATTCAAGGATAAAGTATGAATGAGTAGTAACTCATTTACAATTACTTTGGAAATTATAGGATCTGTAATTGCCGAGCCAGATGAAACGTTAAAGGACCGATAGTAGCTAGGCATTGGAAAGAAGTCCAGGTAGTAACTTTATCTTTCATATTCTATGTGAATGTTAATATGCAATGAATGCCATGATATGTTTAATGTATTTCTTGTGGTGTTGAAACTCTCTGGGTGTAGGTAATAAGTTAAACCACCCCATGGAACCTTTGGGGTACAATGTGGCCAGGTGGACCCAGTTGAGTAGCAAATATACAGACATGTATTAATCTGTTGTAAGTTATGATGAGTACGGACAAATATAGGCCTACTGTAAGTTGTTGTTGTGATCACATTATGATATTATATTGTGAAGATTAGGAACAGATGATCATTTTGATCCGGACAAAGTCATCATTTGTTTCCTGAGCATTGTCAGATAGGCTTAGGCATTTTGATTGCTGCATCATAATAAATGTTGCATTGCATGTTTACTTGTCGCATTTTATATGATTGATATTTTGTTACTACTGAGATTCATATGAATCTCACCCTTTCTGAAAATTTAAAATTTATTTAGCAAGCAGAAACGGGTCAGAGGGCAAAAATAGCTGATGCTGACAGCAGAAGGTCCGATGCTGGCCCAAGAATCTCTTTGTTGGTTATCAGATAGTCCCTATTATATTTGAATATGTAATGTAGCTTGTACAAAATCTGTTGAAATTTTTTTTTGTAATGTAATCAAGAATATTGTATCAGTATAATGTACTATTTCTTCATGCCCATTGAACTTTGTGTTTATACTCTAATAAATGTTAAAATAATGAGGGATTTGACACAGGGCACTTTGAGAGAAGACGTCGTTTCGATAGAGCTCCGGTGATTGGAAGATTTCTTTCTCTTCCCTCTCTCTCTTTCGTTTTCTCCATTCTCACTCTCTCTCTCTCGATCTTCAGTTCTAATTCTGAACGAGAATGAGAATGAAAGGATGAAGAATGATTATTTAAATGAATCATTAAAAGAGCTTATAAGTGATAGCTTCCTATTAGTCCAATTCTTTGACTTTCTTTCATGAGAATTCATTTCCCTTTTCATGCTTCTTCATCCATTGAAAATAATGAGATCAAATGAGAGAAATATTACTCTCAAACTATCTCATTATGTCACCACACAAGTGGTTAACCAAAGCCTTATGCTTTTAGCTCTTCAACTTTCCATTATTTCCCTCCATATTTGACTAATTTGGGCATCAATAATAGGGAAATAATGGCTTTTAGCCTTTCATTGGTCAAATGACCATTTTGTCCCTTTAATAAATGCCACACAACATGACTGCCACAATGGGAAACTCACCAGTAGTAACACTTCTTTGTGTTCCTATTCACTATGTCATGTTTGACTTCTCATTGCATTACTTTGTCATTCCCCGAGCTCTTTAGCTCACTATAATATTTCCTTTTGATATAAAGGAATTTTGGAAAATAATACCATGCATCGCCATGACATTCACTAAACCAGGGTCTAGCAATGCCTTTAATCCAGGCTTAATCCCAAGCCTCTTGTCCCAAAATTCAAGATATTATAGAGGATCCCTATGTTTAGATGTAAATAGGTAAACAACAACAGTGGGTTGCAGACGGATGAGTTACGGTTTGTTCAAGTGGACCTCTCTAAAGTTTGGTATAAAGATTATCCTTTCATTTTAGCATCGTGGGCCGAACAAGTCTTTTTTTATTCCATATCCTATTAAGAAGAATTGGTCCATTATACTTCCATCGAACAAGAATCATCAAGAACAAGTTGATGCTGAAAGTAATGAATATTTGAATATTCATGAGGATGATCTTTCTTTTGAGATGTTGTGGCCAAAGTATATTGATATAGATGAAGATGAAAATGAAGATGAACCCTTATACATGAGATATGATTATTAAGAGGGGACTTGGTTTTTAAATCAAACAAGAAAGAGGAAAAGATGATAATGAGTGCCTTATTTGTTTGCCTTGTATGTTTTATTACATTTATATTCATATATTTTACCTTAATTTACTTTTATTGTTATGATTGTCACTGTGCACTGATGTTTCATTTGGTTCATTTAACTTGTAGGAAAATGGATCCCCTAAAAGCACTCAGAGAAATAGCTATTAGGAAACATTACTTGGGTGATTACAGACTTCACTGGCAGTGATCTCTAAAAACTGAAGAATCATTGGAAGTGATTTTGATTTTACTGGAGGTGATTCTTAGAGAATAATATTCCATTGGCAGTGATCTTGTCTTGGAAGTGATTCTAATTCTTTAGCAGTGATTTTCACAAACACAATATTTTTCTGGCAGTGTATTGCGTGATTACTAGAAGTGACTTTCTCAAGACAGTATTTGACTCAAATGTTCAAACAGCCTCTGGAGGTGTTTATGATAAAAATAGTGAATCACTCAAGCTATCAATAAATTCTTTGGTGGTGATATCAATTCACTTGAGTGCAGCATTAATTCACTGAAGATGATCTCCATGAAACAACATTTCACTCAGATGGCTCACAATATTACTCTGGTGATTTCATATTTCTATCAAGCCTGAAAGTGATTCATCAAAATCACTACATCACTTGAGTTATCAGTTCATTCACTGATATCTCACAAACAGAAGATCACTTGAGTCGATATCAGTTCATTGGAAGTGATATGGTGCATATTGGTATTCTCTGGAAATGATATGAAGAAGTTTAATATTCACCGAAAGTGAATCAGCATCCACTGGAAGTGATATTGCAACGTTTAGAGATCACTCGAGTGGAATTCAAATCACTGGAAGTGATTTTCGAAACAGTGAATTTTTTTTGCAGTGATTTGGCTTACACTAGAAGTGATTCTGAAAAATCTCATATCACTCGAGTGAATTCCATATCACTGGAAGTAAATTTGCAAACAGTGAATTTTTCTTGCAGTGATTCTAGCTTGTACTAGAAGTGATCCTGAAAAATCTCATATCACTCGAGTGAATCCCATATCACTGGAAGTGAATTTGCAAACAGTGAATTTTTCTTGCACTGACTCTGGTGTGTTTGATATGAATAGTTTTGATGATGTCAAATATAGATATTAAGAGCAAAATGTTTGCATAATATATTCATCTCCTTACATTGACTAACTACTATATTTAATGTTGCAAGAAAGAGATTGGAGAAACAAGCACATGAAGAAACTAACAGAAATATCAAGATTCAAGCTCCTAGAAGAAATACAGGAAGTTTCTATGGTCAGAATGGATTTGAAGATTGACATTGTAGCGATGAGTACTATTTGGCACTATTTGGACTATTTGGTATTGTAGCGTTAGTACTGTAGCGGCTGTAACACCTCATTTCCAATAGCTCTGATACCATAAATAAAAGCACCTTACCTTACCGGCTCTTAGTTCCATTATATCAGAGTAAGCGAGCGATAAATTATTAAACTAAAAGCTGTTCTCTTATTCATGCTAGAAAATTTCTTAAATACATTAGAGCGATTCTCTGCTTATACAACATTCATATATACACATACATCCATATATACACACATATATGAAATACAAGAGATAGTGCCTCGCACTACGACCTCCTCTTCACTTCACGTCTCCATATCTCCTCCGCGCATCTTCATGCATCTTCACCTGTCACTATGATTGTTTAGGAGGAGTGAGATTCGAGAGAATCTCAGTAGTGAACATTACTACTATGTATGGAAGATATATATGAATGCATGACATGCTTGCCTACCCTATTTCATACCAACATAATGACATGCTGCATGCTCAATGTTATGACATACCAATGGCCATCGCACAAATATAACAGAGCTTCAATTAATCAAATATGCTCAACACAAATAGGCATAACAGTCACATAATCAATGCATATAACATACATATCACACCTATGCAGGAAAAGTAAGTCCACTACCTGTAACATACTGAAATATGAATAACAAGAATTGCTTGTAAATGTAATTAGTCGGAAGAAAATTCACCGGTGCCAGTGTTGTGTATACGGTGTTATTTTGATAAAGAGGACACTTGGCAAGATTTTATTGGTTGTCATAAAGTAATAATTAAATGAAATAATCTTACTTTGTGTGGGGACCACGAAGGAGGACACCTCATAGGTGAACCCGGGGAAATTTCCCTGACTTTCCTTTCCCTGATAAAGTGGACAGTTAGGTGGAGGGAAGAGATAGGGATGGGTCCCATATAAGGGACACATGGCATCATCTTAAGGAAGAAGAGAAAAGGTGCTTTTGACTTTAATGTGTTGGCCAAATAAGATCGTGACACTTGTTCCCTCTTTTTGACAAAGTTACTTTAGCTTTTGAGTTGTCATCACCGGAGGGTGCCACGTTGCCCCAAGCCGGGGAAATCCACCGGACTCTGGTCTGGTCACCCGACTAATTTTTCCGAACACCGAGCTCAGGAGCCGGGGAAAAATCATCGGACTCTCATTTTCCCTGACCATTAGGACATCTCAAGACCCATTTGATTAAAAGAAAGGACACGTGTCACCGTTTGGCTAAATCACCGAATATGTGGCACCATAAGATTGTGACACATGTTGGAACACCTTTATGACTTTCTTTAAACTCTATTATTTCATTTATCATCAGCAAAAATAGGAAGAAATCAGAAAAAAACGTTGAGAAATAGTTAGAGGAAAGAGAAAACATGAATAGTGAATGTTCTTGAGTTCAATCCACCGAAACACTACCGAATCAGTGTTTTCTCCTAAAATTTCCTTCACAAACCTTCTTCTACTCATCCTAAGCTTCATTTCTACGGTTTCGGATTTTCATTTGGAGGTATTTGGTGCCATCTCACCAGACGAAGTACTGCCGGAATTCCGAACCGATTGTGGAAACGTATAGAGGTAAGCGTAAGTTTCATTTTGAACCGATTGGTTTGTTGTTTGGATGAGTCTTCATGAAGGTTAGGGTACTGTTCATTTTCGTTCAAAAGGAATTTTAAAGGATTAGTCATGGTTTAATCATGTATTTATGGTTAAATGATGATTTATGATGATATTGGACTAAGTTGTTCAACAAAATTCTGTTTTGGTAATTTTGCTGAAAATGATTCTGTCTTGCCAGTGGGTTTTGGGGCTGAAGCTTTATGATTTTGATGATTTTGATCATTCCATTGAGTTCTACATGAAAAATTATGTGGAAAATCATGTACTTATAATTTTTGGATAATTATACAAAATTATGGAATTTTTGAAAGTTAGATGACCCTGCTGTTAGACTTGTTTTGCTGGAGCAGATTTGTTGCCGTGCGTTTTTCAGTAACCAAACCTTGTCGAAACCTTATGAAATTTTACATGATGAAAGTATACATCCTGAGGTTCAATTTGATGGGTAATAGGACGCAATTGGACCAGTGGATTGAGAAATATGATTTTTCAAAGTTTAAGGTTGATTCTGGAATGGAATCTGTGGCAGATTGGGTTTGACGAATTTTCTGGAATTGGGTAGTTATAATTAGTGCCGTGTAATATTTTTATTTACACTATGACTTGAATAGGATTGAACAGAACCTGGAACCAACTCATTTGGAGTTGTGTAGAATTAATTATGAATTTTCAAATATTGAAGAAAATTCTGGCAGATTTACTCAAATGTGCGAAAATAAAGGATGCAATGGTATTATGTAATTGTAATGAACTTTAAGGGTAAAACTAACCAACTTGATATAGTTGAACCATTTTTGACTTTGATTTTGGGTTAGTATTCTAACCTTAATGACAACCGACTTGAGTATTTGGATTATACAAATATTGGACGAAATAATAACTTGTCGTCCGTAAATTCCATTTATAGGACCTAATACTGTTCAAAGTTTAAGATCTGCCCGAGCTTAGTGAAACAATTGGATATTGCTCAAGAGAAGCTATCAGGTAGTAACTTTGTCTTTCATATGTTATAAGATACATTGTATGTGTGTAGTTTCATTATGAACTGTCTGGAATATTTTGTTTATGCGGGGTTGTCGGCCGGGGCCTATTGCACGGGTTGACGCTCAGGCCATTGAATTTGTTTGTGATGCACGAGTGAATGCCGGGGCCTATTGCACGGGTAATACTCGGAGCCTTGTGATATACCTAGTACTATGATGGTATGAGAACTACATGTTGAATCGAATGATGTTGTGATGATTCTTTTATATGATGACTGTGTAACATGCTCTGTGATTTTATATCTATATGATTGACTACCTGTTACTACTGAGATTCTTTTGAATCTCACTCTTTTTCTATAAACAAATTACAGTACAGGATGGTAGCTCAAAGGGTAAGAAGGTAAATACGGACAACTAGAGGATGAAGCTGAAAGATTTATTTTCTCTGTTGGTTGTCTGTTTGGATATTTTGGACATGTATATATTGTATAAATCGGTAATTATGACAATAGTATAGTAGTTGAACTGATAGTACTTGTAGCCAGGTATATGAATGGTAATGTAATAAAGAGATAACTTAGTTACATAACGCTTCCTAATCGTTAGAGAAACATTAACGATTGAATACAACGTGAGATTGAAGCAGTGACACGCTCGTATACTCTGATAAAATGAAAGGAAGTATCAATGAGTCTAAATGAGATAGTGAATATTTGTGAAAAATGTTTGAAAAATTTTTATTCCATATGAAAAACCTACTCAATCCTAGATTTATCTCCTGAGATAATGTTGGGATTCATTAATGTTTTTAAAGTTTATTTAGTTTGGGATTAAATCCTGATTTCACAATTTATTTCACTACTCTTTTGTACTCATCTGAGGTTATTGGAAGTAAGGTATTACATTTTGGTATCAGAGCGTTGATTCTGGCAACGATAGGTTTTGTTAGAGTCCTCTGCTTATGTTGATATGTTCTAACTTTTGTTAGCTACTTTGTGTTAGGAAGCATGTCTGATAGGGAAAGACAAAGAAGTAGATCACCCCCATCTATTAACCAGCTACCACCGGAGGAACGTATACCAGATGGTAGGCACTATATAGTCATTAATAGAGGAGGACCTGGACGTGGACCGAGAGTAACAAAAACTGCCAGGAAGAGAGTTAAATATCCAATATTTTTTGGACCTGCCCCTAGGGATGATGCTACTGTCGGTGACACAGATGACATAGAATTAGAGAACATTATGCAGTACTCAGACTCAGATGCAGAGTCAAGTGCTCCAGTGGTTGAGTTAGCATTTGACCCTCACCCAAATGATGAACTGTGGGAGCGATTTAAGGATTTCTACCTGAACGCCTTTAATGAATACACTTCCTTTATGCAACGGTATACGACATTCTTGGGCTCAATAAAGAAACTGTATGAGCAAAAGGAAGAGCATGGGCTAGAGATGACAGATGATATTTGGATTCAAACCACACTAGCCTATTTTCCTGACATTACTTCTTGGATTGAGAAAAAGAATGAGATCATATTTTGGGGTCCTTTTGAGTTTTGGCCTTTTATTAACCATATGTATATGTATGTGTTGTTTCATACGGACTAGTGATAATAAGGTAGTATGGGCTACTTATGTATATATCAAGCTACTTGGATGTAAATATAGTTGTTTTCCATAATGGATCTATGTTTCTGTTGTGTACTAATATTTAAAGCCTTGAGAAGTACATGTATACATACATATATATATGGTTGATGCCGTTTTAATGTGGTGTTCCTTTTTAATAGTGAAAAGGAAAAATGGTGCGACGTAGATCAGAAACTAATGTACCACCAATTACTGAACCTGAGAATAATGCAAGGCCTGACCCTATGCAACAAATTCTCGGAATACTGACACAACAACAAGCTATGATTCAGGATTTGCGAGAAGAAGTTCGAGAATTAAGAGAAAGCCAAAATGCTGATAGGGCACAATCTGGAAACCCTGAAGGGAATAACCCGAAGGGGAATAATTTAGAAAGGAACTACCCCGAGAGGAATCAAGAAGGGGAACAATCCCATAACGAAGAGCAGTCACAGTCTCTTGAGGTAAATCCAGAAATTCCTGTAGTTCCAGGACGTGAAGAGGATACTCTCCAGTATTGGATGCCTAAATTTATCCAGTACCAGCCTGAGGCATTCAAAGGGAGATTTGAACCACAAACTGCAGAGAATTGGGTAAACCAATTAGAGAAAATCTTTGATGTGTTAGAATGCCCTACAGAGATGAAAGCTAGGATGGCTATATATAAGTTGGTAGGTGATGCTGATAACTGGTGGAAGAATACAACACTCATGTTGCGTGCCCAAAATATTCCACTGACCTGGGAGTTATTCCAGGAGAAATTTTATGAAAAATACTTCCCGAGGTCAGTAAGAATTGAGAAAGAGAAGGAATTCCTGGCGATACAACAAGGCGATGACGAGACTTTTGATGCATATCTGTCTCGGTTTATTCGACTGTCCCGTTACTCTCCTTACTTAAAGATTAAAAAAGATGAGGAGTGGAGCTCCGATATGTTGATTCGGGGACTGAAGCCCGAAATGGAAGAGAAGCTTGTTGCCCAGCAGTTTACTAAATTTAACGAAGCTGTGGAAGTGTGTCGATTGATTGAGGGTAACTTAAAGAGAGTACGTGCCAATAAGAGTACCAACAATCGAGGTGGGCCTAGTCAGGGGGATACCTCACAGAAGCGTAAGGGGCAAGGGTTCTCACAAAAAGGAAATATCAATAAAAAGCCTTTTTGGTCTGGGAACCGTAGTGGCCAGAAAACCCTGACCTCTCAAACATGCCCTCGTTGTGGTAAGTCACATCCGGGACGACTTTGCAATGTCCCTGTGAGTCAGATAATCTGTTATGCTTGCCAAAAGCCAGGTCACTTTGCTGTAAATTGTCCCCAGCGAGCAGCACCACAGCCAGGTGATCCTAGACACAAGAATCAGGGACGAGTGTTTGCCTTGACACACGAAGAAGTGAAGAAGTCTCCTGAGTTGGTTCAAGGTAAAATTCTTCTTAATGGTAGTTCATTGCAAGCTTTATATGATTCAGGTGCTAGTCATTCCTTCATTGCTTATGACTGCGTTAAGCGCCTAGGATTACATATGCATAAATTACCATTTGACTTAGTTGTATCGACACCAATGGGTGTCAAAACTATGACTGCTGATGTCTGTTTGAACTGTGTGATAAATGTTGAGGGACATGAGTCTGCGGTTGACTTAGTCTGTTTGCCGCTCCAAAAACTTGAAGTTATACTGGGTTTTAACTGGCTGACAGCAAATAATGTATTGCTGGATTGTGGGAAAAAGAGGATAATATATCCTACTCAGCAGGAGACTAATAACAGAAAAACTAGTCTAAACTTCCTCTCAATGGCAGAAGCTGAGAAATGCCTAAGGAGGGGATGTCAGGGATATATTGTGTTCTTTTCTGTGCAAACAGAGACAGGAATAGCCTTGGAAGATATCCCAGTTGTAAGGGAATTTCCTGAGGTGTTTCCTGATGACCTTAGGGGTTTGCCTCCCGAACGGGAAGTAGAGTTTGCAATCGAGATCATGCCTGGAGCTGGATCTATATCTAAAGCCCCATATAGAATGGCTCCAAATGAGATGGCTGAGTTGAAGAAACAAATTGAGGAATTACTTGTGAAGGGGTTCATTCGACCCAGTGTTTCACCATGGGGAGCACCCGTACTATTTGTCAAGAAAAAGGACGGAAGCCTGAGGCTTTGTATTGATTACAGAGAGTTAAATAAGGTAACCGTCAAGAACAAGTACCCACTCCCCCGGATTGACGACCTTATGGATCAACTGTCTGGGGCAAGTATATTCTCAAAGATTGATCTAAGGTCCGGGTATCATCAACTGCGAGTGAAGGCGGAAGACATACCGAAGACTGCTTTCAGAACTCGGTATGGACACTATGAATTCTTGGTAATGCCCTTTGGGGTAACCAATGCACCTGCCATATTTATGGACTATATGAACCGCATCTTTCGTCAATACTTAGATCAGTTCGTGGTAGTCTTTATCGACGACATTCTGATATACTCTAAAAGTAGAGAAGAACATGAGGAGCACTTGATGATCGTATTAAGCATTTTACAGGAAAGGCAACTCTATGCTAAACTAAGTAAGTGTGAGTTTTGGCTCTCAGAAGTCAAATTTCTGGGCCATGTTATCTCACAAGAAGGGGTTGCAGTAGATCCTAGTAAGGTGGAAGCAGTACTAGATTGGAAAAGGCCAGAAACTGTTGCTGAGATACGTAGTTTTCTGGGTCTTGCTGGCTATTACCGGAGATTTATTCTGAATTTCTCTCGGATTGCTTTGCCATTGACCAAGCTCACGCGGAAAGATCAACCGTTTAAGTGGGATGATCGTTGTGAGAAGAGCTTCATGGAGCTGAAGGAGAGGTTGACAACTGCACCCGTATTGATTATCCCTGATCCCATGTTGACCTATGTGGTCTACAGTGATGCTAGTAAGCAGGGACTGGGATGTGTCCTAATGCAACAGGGCAAAGTGGTGGCCTATGCCTCTCGACAGCTAAAGCCTCATGAGATTAATTATCCCACGCATGATCTAGAGCTAGCGGCAATAGTATTCGCGTTGAAAATCTGGCGACACTACCTATATGGTGTGATGGTTGAACTGTACTGCGACCACAAGAGTCTTAAATACCTGTATGATCAGAAGGAACTCAACATGAGACAACGTAGGTGGATGGAGTTGCTAAAAGATTATAACCTGGAGATCAAGTACCACCCAGGTAAAGCTAATGTTGTTGCTGATGCTCTTAGTCGAAAGTCAGTGCAAGTGGCAGTTATGATGATACAGGAGAGAAAATTAATAGAAGACTTTCGAGATCTAAACCTATCAAATCAAATCCTCTGTGCTGGTTATAGTATAGGCCAAGAGGAAAGTGATCTGAAAGCTGAGATTGCAGAAGCTCAAATGCACGATGGGAAAGCACAGTCCATTATGACTATGATTGAACAAGGTGAGACTCAGGACCATGATCTTTCACCAAGTGGATTGATTCGATACAAGAAGAGAATCTATGTTCCACTGAAAGTTGATCTGAGGCAGAAAATTCTTGATGAAGCACACAAAAGTCGATATACCCTCCATCCAGGGATGGTGAAGATGTATCATGACTTGAAGGCAATATACTGGTGGCCCAGGTTAAAGAAAGATGTGACCGAGTATGTGGCTCGATGTCTTACCTGTCAGAAGGTGAAAATCGAACACCAAAGACCACCGGGATTGCTTCAAAGTCCTGAAATTCCAGAATGGAAATGGGAAAGCGTAACCATGGATCTTGTGACAGGATTACCCAAAATTCGAAATCATGATGCGATCTGGGTGATTGTTGATCGTTTTACAAAATCAGCACATTTTATACCGATCAATGCCAGCTATTCTCCTGATAAATTGGCAGAGATTTATATCAAGGAAATAGTGAGACTCCATGGGACGCCGAAGAATATAATTTCTGATAGAGATCCTCGTTTTACTTCAAAGTTTTGGAGATCTCTACATGATGCTCTGGGCACTAAACTGAATTTCAGTACGGCTTATCATCCTCAAACGGATGGACAGACAGAGAGAACTATACAGACGCTGGAAGACATGTTGAGAGCATGTGTGATGGATTTCAAAGGAAGCTGGGACTACTACCTTCCACTTGCGGAATTCGCTTACAATAATAGCTATCATGCGAGCATTCAGATGGCTCCATATGAAGCATTGTATGGAAGGAAGTGTCAATCCCCTCTTTGTTGGACAGAAATGTCAGAAAGAAGACTGTATGGGCCAGATATAGTGGATCAGACTACTGAGCAGATCAAGATCATTAAGCAAAGACTGCTTACAGCCCAGAGTAGACAAAAGAGTTATGCCGACAAACGAAGAAGACCGTTAGAATTCCAAGTTGGCGATCATGTATTTCTAAGGGTCTCACCTGTCACTGGTATTGGTAGGGCAATAAAGAGAAAGAAGTTAAGCCCTCGATATATTGGTCCATTTGAGATTTTGTCTAAAATTGGATCAGTAGCATACCGAATTGCTCTACCCCCGAACTTGAGCAGATTACACGATGTTTTTCATGTTTCGCAATTGAAAAGGTATCAACCAGACCCCCAGCATGTTATAGAGTATGAAGATGTAGATATGAAAAATGATCTCACATATGGAATTGAGCCGGAACAAGTTATTGAGCGACAGGAGAGACAGCTCAGACATAAAAGTATTCCATTTGTGAAGGTGATCTGGAAGGGGTTATCACCTAGAGAGGCAACTTGGGAGGTGGAGGACAACTTGCGGAAAAATTACCCGGAATTTATGTTTTAATACTTATAACAAATTTCGGGGACGAAATTTCTTGTACAGGGGAGGAGTTGTAACATACTGAAATATGAATAACAAGAATTGCTTGTAAATGTAATTAGTCGGAAGAAAATTCACCGGTGCCAGTGTTGTGTATACGGTGTTATTTTGATAAAGAGGACACTTGGCAAGATTTTATTGGTTGTCATAAAGTAATAATTAAATGAAATAATCTTACTTTGTGTGGGGACCACGAAGGAGGACACCTCATAGGTGAACCCGGGGAAATTTCCCTGACTTTCCTTTCCCTGATAAAGTGGACAGTTAGGTGGAGGGAAGAGATAGGGATGGGTCCCATATAAGGGACACATGGCATCATCTTAAGGAAGAAGAGAAAAGGTGCTTTTGACTTTAATGTGTTGGCCAAATAAGATCGTGACACTTGTTCCCTCTTTTTGACAAAGTTACTTTAGCTTTTGAGTTGTCATCACCGGAGGGTGCCACGTTGCCCCAAGCCGGGGAAATCCACCGGACTCTGGTCTGGTCACCCGACTAATTTTTCCGAACACCGAGCTCAGGAGCCGGGGAAAAATCATCGGACTCTCATTTTCCCTGACCATTAGGACATCTCAAGACCCATTTGATTAAAAGAAAGGACACGTGTCACCGTTTGGCTAAATCACCGAATATGTGGCACCATAAGATTGTGACACATGTTGGAACACCTTTATGACTTTCTTTAAACTCTATTATTTCATTTATCATCAGCAAAAATAGGAAGAAATCAGAAAAAAACGTTGAGAAATAGTTAGAGGAAAGAGAAAACATGAATAGTGAATGTTCTTGAGTTCAATCCACCGAAACACTACCGAATCAGTGTTTTCTCCTAAAATTTCCTTCACAAACCTTCTTCTACTCATCCTAAGCTTCATTTCTACGGTTTCGGATTTTCATTTGGAGGTATTTGGTGCCATCTCACCAGACGAAGTACTGCCGGAATTCCGAACCGATTGTGGAAACGTATAGAGGTAAGCGTAAGTTTCATTTTGAACCGATTGGTTTGTTGTTTGGATGAGTCTTCATGAAGGTTAGGGTACTGTTCATTTTCGTTCAAAAGGAATTTTAAAGGATTAGTCATGGTTTAATCATGTATTTATGGTTAAATGATGATTTATGATGATATTGGACTAAGTTGTTCAACAAAATTCTGTTTTGGTAATTTTGCTGAAAATGATTCTGTCTTGCCAGTGGGTTTTGGGGCTGAAGCTTTATGATTTTGATGATTTTGATCATTCCATTGAGTTCTACATGAAAAATTATGTGGAAAATCATGTACTTATAATTTTTGGATAATTATACAAAATTATGGAATTTTTGAAAGTTAGATGACCCTGCTGTTAGACTTGTTTTGCTGGAGCAGATTTGTTGCCGTGCGTTTTTCAGTAACCAAACCTTGTCGAAACCTTATGAAATTTTACATGATGAAAGTATACATCCTGAGGTTCAATTTGATGGGTAATAGGACGCAATTGGACCAGTGGATTGAGAAATATGATTTTTCAAAGTTTAAGGTTGATTCTGGAATGGAATCTGTGGCAGATTGGGTTTGACGAATTTTCTGGAATTGGGTAGTTATAATTAGTGCCGTGTAATATTTTTATTTACACTATGACTTGAATAGGATTGAACAGAACCTGGAACCAACTCATTTGGAGTTGTGTAGAATTAATTATGAATTTTCAAATATTGAAGAAAATTCTGGCAGATTTACTCAAATGTGCGAAAATAAAGGATGCAATGGTATTATGTAATTGTAATGAACTTTAAGGGTAAAACTAACCAACTTGATATAGTTGAACCATTTTTGACTTTGATTTTGGGTTAGTATTCTAACCTTAATGACAACCGACTTGAGTATTTGGATTATACAAATATTGGACGAAATAATAACTTGTCGTCCGTAAATTCCATTTATAGGACCTAATACTGTTCAAAGTTTAAGATCTGCCCGAGCTTAGTGAAACAATTGGATATTGCTCAAGAGAAGCTATCAGGTAGTAACTTTGTCTTTCATATGTTATAAGATACATTGTATGTGTGTAGTTTCATTATGAACTGTCTGGAATATTTTGTTTATGCGGGGTTGTCGGCCGGGGCCTATTGCACGGGTTGACGCTCAGGCCATTGAATTTGTTTGTGATGCACGAGTGAATGCCGGGGCCTATTGCACGGGTAATACTCGGAGCCTTGTGATATACCTAGTACTATGATGGTATGAGAACTACATGTTGAATCGAATGATGTTGTGATGATTCTTTTATATGATGACTGTGTAACATGCTCTGTGATTTTATATCTATATGATTGACTACCTGTTACTACTGAGATTCTTTTGAATCTCACTCTTTTTCTATAAACAAATTACAGTACAGGATGGTAGCTCAAAGGGTAAGAAGGTAAATACGGACAACTAGAGGATGAAGCTGAAAGATTTATTTTCTCTGTTGGTTGTCTGTTTGGATATTTTGGACATGTATATATTGTATAAATCGGTAATTATGACAATAGTATAGTAGTTGAACTGATAGTACTTGTAGCCAGGTATATGAATGGTAATGTAATAAAGAGATAACTTAGTTACATAACGCTTCCTAATCGTTAGAGAAACATTAACGATTGAATACAACGTGAGATTGAAGCAGTGACACGCTCGTATACTCTGATAAAATGAAAGGAAGTATCAATGAGTCTAAATGAGATAGTGAATATTTGTGAAAAATGTTTGAAAAATTTTTATTCCATATGAAAAACCTACTCAATCCTAGATTTATCTCCTGAGATAATGTTGGGATTCATTAATGTTTTTAAAGTTTATTTAGTTTGGGATTAAATCCTGATTTCACAATTTATTTCACTACTCTTTTGTACTCATCTGAGGTTATTGGAAGTAAGGTATTACACTACCTGTCGGACTTCACGTCCGTCCTCAATCCTTCGTCTTTGCTCCGGTTCGGGCACGTCCATCCATCGAGTCCTAGAATTCCATCCAAATACATTTAATGAGTCATTAATCATCCATATAATATTCTAGACTCGTATTAGTTGATAACTTAGCCCAATTATGCTAAATTACCAAAATGCCCCCGGAAGCCCGGCCTAACTGTACTTTTACAAAAATCACAACATGGGCCAATCCTACACAATTTTAGGTGCAGAATCCATTTATGACTTCATATTAGTCAAATTTAGGCCTGAATGATGAAAATACCCCTGATAGCCCTTACTTAGAGCCTTTAAAGGTAAATTGGTCATTTCACCCTCCAAGCCTTTTATCACTTTCTCTTCAACATGAACCCTACACAATTTGCTCTTCTGAACTCAATGGAATCATCCAATCGATGAAATTCCAACCCTTTACTCATGCCACACCTCAAGTAGCCATTTTAGAGTTAGTTGTGTCGGTTCCTCCCTTTCTTTGACTTAATACCCTCCTTTCTACTCCTTATTACATGATTAGCCGTTTAGACATCCATTGGACATCATTTCGTCTCCCAAGATAGGGAAAGAACGAGAGATGAATAGTACACTAATTCCAAAATACTAATCCAAATGATAAACAAAAATGGTAGAAAGGTAGCACACGCTTACCTCTACACGTTTCTGAATCCAGTTCGGAATTCCGGCGACGCTCCGGCCGGCGAGACGGTACCAACAGCGTCCAAACAAGAATCTGAAACCATAGAATCAAAGCTTAGGATGAGTAGAAGAATGTTTGTACTGGACATTTTGAGAGAAAACGTCGTTTCAGGCGAGTTCCGGCTAATACAAGCTTTCTCTCTCTTCTCTCTCTTGTTCGTTCTCCATTCTCGTTCTTTCTCTTTCTTTCTTTCTCGTTCTCATCTGTTCTGTTTCTCTTTCTTTTCCCTTTTTAATCTGAATGCAGGAAAGGAAGGGAATTTATTGATGAAGCATGATGATTAATTAAAATCATCCGGTGGCCTTTACTCAATTAGTCCACCTATCTCATTTCTTGCATAGTAAGTTTCCTTTCTCTTTTCCTTCATTATTCCATTAATATTAATGAGAAATAAGAGAGTATAATTCACTCTCAAATTATCTCATTACACCACCTCACGTGGTCCACCAAAGCCTTGAGCTTTTCCACTTATTGACCGTATTTGATAATTATTACCAACATGACTTCAATAATTACCAAGTAGTCATTTCCCTCCTTTTAATTCCCATCCAACTCAACATATTGGGAATATTAGGGAAAAACCATAATTTCCTCATCTTATGGAAAAATTACCATTTTGCCCTTGCCTTTTATCTCTTTTAATATCCAACAATATTAAGGAATTTTTGGATAAATATCATTCCTCACTTGGACATTTGCCAAATCGGGGGGGTCTAGCAGTCCATTTACTCAAGGCTAAACCTCCAGCCTTTAATCCTAAAATTCAGGGTATTACAGCGGCGACAATATAGCATGGAGGAACTGTAGCATACTGTGGCAACCGAGTGATTTTAACAATCACTCGAGTGATTTTCCAGAATCACTCAAGTAATTTTGGAAATAGGCAAAATCACTTGGAGTGAGGTACTATTCACTCGAGTGATGTTTTAATTTTCAGGCTTTGTTTTTCATCTAGCTGAGCGAGGTCTGGTAATTCGATCATATATCTAAAAATACAACTGCGATGGAGACAAAGCTAGTTGCATATGAAAATAAACTTCCAATGCGTCATTTTGACACCAGAAGCAATATTAAAGGATCTCAGATCAAGGAGATATAAATGTTGCAAGTTAAAACTCAAATCAGCGTCACCTTCCAGAATAGATTTGGTATTTTGGCCATAACTCTCAAACCACTATCGTATTGAGCTATAACCAGTTTCATATGAAACTAGACGTAAATATCTTTCTATTGATATATAATATGAAAATTTTGAAGTTGTATTCGAAGAGTTATGCCATCTGGAAGTTAACCCATGTTTGCTGTCGAATTGGAAGTTGAGCTACAAGTTCAAGTGATCTGAACAGAGAGGACCCGAGTGATTTGCATAATCACTCGAGTGATCAGGAAGATCACTCTAGTGATCATTAATAATCACTTGATTGAAATGCATCAGATGGCAGATCACTCGAGTGTCACCAGAATCACTGCAAAAAAAATTCACTGTTTGCAAATTCACTTCCAGTGATTTGGAATTCACTCGAGTGATATGGGATTTTTCAGAATCACTTCCAATGTGAGCTAGAATCACTACAAGAAAAATTCACTGTTTGCAAATTCACTTTCAGTGATATGGAATTCACTCAAGTGATATGGGATTTTTCAGAATTACTTCCAATGCGAGCTAAATCACTGTAAGAAAAATTCACTGTTTGCAAATTCACTTCCAGTGATATGGAATTCACTCGAGTGATATGAGATTTTTCATAATCACTTCCAGTGCAAGCCAAAATCACTTCAGGAATATTTCACTATTTTGAAAATCACTCCCGGTGACATGAATTTTACTCGAGTGATCGTCCATTTTAGCTTATCACCTCCAGTGCCGTACTTGATCACTCCTAGCGAATATCAGATACTTCAGACCACTTCCAGTCAGTGATTACTCAATGCACTCTTCACAGTTTCAATGACAGTAAATCAAAATCACATCCGTAAATCAAGATCACTACCGCTGAACCAATATTTACTCAAGTGATATAAAGATCTTTCACTTCCAGTAATCATGCACTGCCAAAAAAATATTGTGTTTGTGAAAATTACTACCAGAGAATCAGAATCACCTCCAAGAATGAAGATCACTTCCTGCAAGATAATATCCAATAAAGGGACATGTTTAATTTGGTAAATCACTTCCAGTGTTAGCAGTCAAGTGCACCTCCAGCGAAAGATGTGTCAAAATCACTTCCAGTGTTAGTAACCCAGTATAAATCCAGCGTCTCAGATCACCTCCTATGAAATGCTTCTGTATTCGAGAAAGATGTTGGTTTGAGAAAATCACTTCCAGTGGATTGTATAATCACTCGAGTGATTCAATTCCTATGAGAAACACCTTCAGAAGCTGATTGAATCAGAGTGAATTTCAGAGTTCAATCTCTAATCAGTATGTTTACACTTGTTGCTATACTTAAACATCATTGAACATTTATTTCAAGTGTGAAACAGGAGATCAAACGTTTGGGTTGCATCTTCAAGTTCGGAGGTTACTCACAGCAAACATCGTCACTCAAAATGATGAATCCTAGAAAACAAAAAAAATAGTCTCTAATCGATCATTCAATGTTTTCATGTCTTATACTTCATTGTATCAATGATTGAAGTACTTCTCCAGATTAACCATAAAGAAATCATGGGAAGAGACAAAAATCTATTTCACGAGAAGCTGAGCGTCCACTAATAACGGCTAGTTTTTCAAACGTGGAAAACTGTCAGAAGAAGCAGTGCGTCAGCAACGGCCATATTAAAATGTTACCAACGGCTCTCTCAACTCAGCTATATACACACACACACATATATATATAGAAGCATTTAACGAAGAAAAAAAGCAATGAGAACCCAACTACGTCAACATGCTGTTATCATAAGTCTTTCGTCTTACATACTCTCTGTGCTTATCTATTTTCTATATCATGTATCTGTGAGAGTGAAATTATCTATATTGTACTTCAGTGAGCATTTTAGCCACTCTGTGAGAGAGTTTGCAACCACTTCATTGTATTTCAGAAGTGATCTCAAGGTAGAGAGACCTTGAGGGGGTTGATTACCTTACGGGGAAGCTGTAGAGAGAATTTCCACTAAGACTTTTTGCTCATAAGACTTACAACGTGCAAGCAGTAGAGAATGTTGCTGCTCATAAGACTTACAGTGGTGTAAGCAGGAGAGAACGTGATGCGAATCAGCAAGTTGTGCATTCAAATTCAAGTGATCCTTTGCAAATTCCAAGTGGACCAATCACAAGAGGAAAAGCCAAACAAATTAAGGAAGCATTAAATGGGCTTGTGCAAGAGACTTGGACGAAGCAATTAGCAATCGGATCAAAGCTGGACGAAAATGCTGAAAACGTCACTAACTTCATTTGGGCTGCAAATGGAGATATTGATCAAGTTTTGGGCTTGAAGTCTTGCAATTGAAGAGCTTGGACCTAGTACTACACATGGGAGGACTCATTTGGGCCTAAATAAGCACATTTTGGGCTTTACATGCTTAATATATTTTATGGATTTTATTTGTGCGAAATTATTAAATAAGTTGCCATATTTGACTTTTGGGTTCTCTAGCACACCATATTAGACTTTTGTGTTTTCTAGAACATTGTATTAGAAATTTGAGTTTCTTAGCACATGGTTTTGGATTTCCTAGCACATGGTATTAGACTTTGTAGTTGCAATTTTCTAAGTTGCAATTATTACAATTAGGTAGTTTTTATCTATAAATACCTTGTGCTTCTTCATTTGTAAGACACACTTGAGATTTGATATATGAATGAAAGTTGCATTTCTGCACTTTGTTTCTTGAGAGTGGATTCTCTCTAGGGTTCTTCTTAGAACTAACAGACTTATCAAGGCTTGATCAACCTTGTGGCGTCTTCCAACACTTCGGGTCCTTGTTCTTTCGTGTTCAAGGGTTCAAGTGTATCGTAGATCTTTGTTTAGCTTTCTTGGGGTGAGCATATCTCAGAATTGGTTGTGGGTTCGTGGGATCTTCCCTTGTGGGTTCGCACCAGAACGTTGCTGCTCATAAGACTTGCACGGGTAAGCAGGAAAGAAAGGTTTTTGAGATTGGTTTACTCGACTTGCCATAAGAGGGAGTAAACCTTACAGTATGCAAGGGGGAGTAATTTCGTAAGAGATTTGTAGAGGCTTTTCTTGTGCCCGGTTAAACAAAAAGATAGTGGATTGGAAATCTCAGGAGGAGCCTGGGGACTGGACATAGGTCATCGTGGATTGGACCGAACCAGGATAAATCACAGTTTGCACATTCTCTTCTCTAACCTTTTATATTTCCAGCATATACGATTTACATAATTACTTGTGAGTTTATACTTCAATATAACAACCTAAGAAAAGATTTTAAAAGATCAGACTTTCTTATCATATACCTAATTCACCCCCTCTTGGGTGTCAGCCAGTTCTAACACCCCACAATGTAGTTAAAGTTCCTCATGATGAACATCATGGTCAGGCCGCATTTAAGGCTGACGTAAACCGAGGAAGGACCATAATGAAAAGATTGATCAAGCTAAGGAGTAAGGGCATTAGGTTACCACTTGAATGGAATAACAATGACAACCCAATCAAACTTAATGCTAGCTCATTTAATAATTTCATTAGGACTACGGTCAAAGAAAGAGTTCTGATTACATTTTCATATTGGAGACAGGTAAGGAAATAGTACGCATATATCGTCTTGGGTGCAGTTAAGGTAATAGTACTTACTTTATTATCAAGGTTATTTAGTTTCATGAAATTACAATCTAACAAGTAATGTGTACTTTTTTGTTATAGTCTTGTTTCATTATTAAAGAAGACAAAGAGAAATACGTGCTAAAACAATGCAGTAGACTTCTATGAAATTTTCTTTATGACCTCATCAGATTCTACTTGCATGATAACAATGGTAATATCAATCGTACACCGCCGGAGTTATACGATGGAATCATAACACAAGAGCAGTGGGATGAGTTTGTCATCTCACATAATACACCGAAATTTATGGTAACATAATATTTACTTTTACAGACTACTTATAATGTATTTGTAACTTACATTTATTGATATGATTGATTTGGGTCTAAACAGGAAATAAGTGAGCATAACTGGGAAAATGCATCCAACATGCCTTACCGGTACATAGAAGAAGCTGTATCATATGGAGTGCTAGAGCAACGATTAGTAAGAACTAATCATTATTTATTAGGAATATAATTTCTATGACTAAGCTTTCACTACAACTAACTATGACATGTAGATACAAGAGTCCAATTCTGATGCCACACGTTTACCACGACATGATTTATGGCTGGCTGGCTGCACAAATGAAAAGGGCGAAATTCCCAGTGAGCAAGCCAGGGCTGTTGCGGATTACTCTATAAGTAGTGGATTATACATACAATAAAGATTTAGCTTTACTTAAATAATTTCATAATATAATAACTAATATTGTTGTAATTCTTTTTGTGATAGCGCATAATGACGCAAGAATAGCCATAGTTGGGGAACTATGTTGGGCCTGACAACTTACTCAATAGAGCTCTTGGAGCTCCTGAGTATGATGGTCATCTTTGGGGTACTGGTTTTGGAGTCACCCAAACAAAGTACTTTGGCTCCTAAAAGCGACCCAACAAGAATGACTTTATTCAACTAAAGAAGGAAATTTCTGGCTACAGCCTGCAACTAGACCAGTAGATGAGTGGCTACAAGCATGACGTAATAGAAGATTAGTAACTATGAGCATCAACTCGAACAATTTAATGATCATATGCGGTTGCTACAAGAGCAAAATACGTTGATGAGGGCTCAAATTGACACCTTAATGTAGTCTAGGCCAGTACCAAGTCCAATGTGTGACAGCACTAGTGCCAGAGATAGTTGCTCCTCTACGCCTAAAGTCCCCATTCCTTTGATAATTAATTTCTTCTGTAATTAACTTTTTGTATGTTATAACATTAATTTCTTCTTGAATCGACATGCAAGTTGAACATCGATAATTCTTTCAAGCAAGCGGTTGCTATAGGCATGGTCTATAACTCCAACAACGACACATGCACAACTCACCATTGCCCCTGAACACACTCTGAGTCAGGGTTGACATATGCACAAATGATGATGCCCTCCTACCAATCCCTACTCAAGATGAAGTCACAATGGTGAATGAAGTTGTTGGTGGCTATGTTGCATGGCCAATAGGTTTGATTGAGCTAGTAACAAAGGTAGTTAATTTACAATTGCTTCTACTTTTTCTATACATTTTCATCTAAAGGTACATGATTTAATTTCATGATTTTTGTAGGTTGATCGTCCTAAAGGAAAACCAGTTGAAGGGCATAAGAAGAAGTCAGACTGCACAATAACACAACAGAAGTCCCAACCCTCAACTAGCAACAAAGGCAACAGAAAACAAATAGCCTCATATCGCCAACAATTGGCATTAATTGTACCAGATATCATCCGTTGAGGAGGTCAGGAAGTACATTTTGATATCAAAATCTATCATATAGATGTACCTGATCATGTCAATAGTAGTATCCTGAATGAAGTGCTTAATCATGGATGCCTTAGTGCGACGGAAATCAACATATGGGTTAGGTACTTTATCATTATTCAAGTTTTTGGTTTTAATGACATTGTTTGTTTTCCCTAAAGGCACTTATACCACGATCTGGTAGTAGGTATGGAAAGGGCGAATAGATTTGTATTTATTTGCCCACACCTCCTTGCCCACCATATAGGGACTAATTTGGATGTATAAACTGATACTCTTAAGGTACAGTTCATGTAGAGAGCAACCCATACTAACATGTTTATTGTACCATACAATCTGGGGTAAGTTATTTGTGACATTATTGTATATTTTTTCATTCTTTTACTTTTACCATAACATTATTGTTAAAGTATAAGTTTCAAAATATTTTAGGCAATATTAGATTTTGCTTATGATCCAGCTTGCAATAGCTGGACGCCCCCGTATTTTCTATTTGGATCCTATAGAGGCTAGTTATCTAGAGAACCAGCTTGATATGGTGATTATGATTAATAAGTGTATGGGTGTACGTGTAAATATTTGCGTGGGATTATTGAATAACCAAAATTAATTAGTCATAACTTGTTTTGTTAGTACATTGATTGCATATAGAAGCAATGTTGGATTGAGCTATTCTAATAAATGCTCTAACTCTACCAGACCTATGCCTGGAAGAAGATTCAAGTATATGATGAATTTACTCAAATTTTGTTATTCACAAATTTTTCTTCAAACAATGACTTAACTATTTTTTTGTATTGTTGTAGTGTACATTCCATCCAAATAATAATGATTGCGGTTATTATGTCAGCAAATTTATGAAAGATGTAGTTACTCATAATCTAAATCGGGTTCCCTTGAAAGTGAGTACTTTTACTCACAGTTTATATTGTGTTTTGAATTTAATTCAAAGTGTCTAAGTTAATTGATTTATAATGATTTTAATTCATTATGTGCTTGATATTTATGTAGTATTATGAAGATTAATGTTGTGACCAATTAGCTAATCAACAAGTGGAAGCAATTATTGAGGAATAGTGTGAATACATGGTCAAGCAAATATCACCTAATATTTAGGCATATGTTAGTTTCATTGTTTCTCTTGTATGTTAGCTTGCATTATGTTGTGTAGTCTCTTAAAATTAGTTGTACATAACATTTAGTACCAATCTTATGAACTAATTATATGTTATTTAATTTTGATTTGGTTATTTTCTTTTTTACTATCAATTTATACTATAAATTGTTGTGGCATGAATTAATCATAGGATTTTCATACTTTCTATAACGCTCCCCGCAAAAATGCCATAGGAAATTATTTTTTTTAAAAAAAAAAGAAAATAAAAAGTACCGGCGCTTTCAAAAATTCAAAAAGCGCCATAGGTTGATTTCATGGCCCTGAAAGCTGTGTCGCTTCATAAATGTCGTAATATTTATAAAAATAAGCGTTGTTTATGCTGTTTTTTTGTAGTAGTGCCTGTAAGACTTCCTGTAATATAATCAATAGTTTTATGTCAGTATAATTTTACTATTTATGTATGCCCATTGAGCTGCAAGTTAAGACTCTGATGAATGTCAAAATATTAAGGGGTTTGACATTTTTGGTATCAGAGCATACGGTTCTGGCAATAGCAGAATAGTATACTTATATATTCTTGATTATGTTGTAATAGGATTCATGAGTGGCAGATGACGACAGAGGGATAGATCCCCGCCATTTGTGAACCAACCTTCAGAGTACCAACAGACACCTGAAGGGCAATCAGACAATAGCATCAGGTCAAGAGGGCCCTAGGGTACTACAAACCACAAGGAAGTGTATACGGCCAAGGCAACATAATGGACCATAGCCTAGACCAGAAACAACATATAGTTCTTCTGTTGGTGATAACAAGCAGTTACCATCATATGGGTTGGAGATGGATTCATACAATGCCACTAGTTTTAGGGCAGAACCCATACATGTCAGATATAATTTGTAGCCGGATCCAGAGTTGTGGGAGTACTTCAAAGGCATATATTTACGGGCTTCCTATGATTGGGACAACCCAGTGGCTTAGTATATAGCATATTTGGACAAAATAGATACATTATACCAGGGTTAGGGATATTTTGATTTGGAGATTCCAGATAATATTTAGATCTGTACAGTACTATCCTTCTTTCGAATGAGATTATGGAATGGGGTCCGAATGATAACTTTTCTACCTTCATAGAGCACATCACATAGTACGTGTTTGATTATATGTACTGGTCCTGATATATGACTCATATACAGTTTTGATCACCCCAGAGGTGATTGGCCTGACTTATTAGGATGAAGGCAGTCTAGTGGTATTGATGCTCAAAAGAGGTTAGAGCCGGTATTAGTATATTTGCATCGGTACATTAAGGTTAGAGCCCATAGAAATGGAAGGATGGGTGACCTTGTGGGAAGTTTTTGGAAATGTTAAGTCTTGTAATATAAGAGAAAAGAAAGGTGTTGTACAGTCATGTAAGGGTTGCATACCACTAAAAGTTTTCTCTAAACTGTTATAAATGTCTACTGTATGCTATTATCGGAGTATGAGTGTACTCAAATTTTATGAAATGACAGAAACACCCTTATGAATTTATGGAATTTACCTCTTCCTTATCTTAAAATAATGAGAAATAAAGATCGTGAGGCAAGAAAAAAGTAGAGGAGCGGAGTAAGGTCAAAGAGCCAGACCTGACCAAATGCAATATAGATAATGGGCATGTTAATTGAGTAACGTACAATAATATATGACTTAAGCAACGAGCTGTGAGAGGTGCACCAAAACCAAGATGTAAATGGGGAAAGGAAAAAGAACCATCTTGGTAGACAGGAGAATGAGTTTAATCAGCCTAAGAATTCTATTCATAAGCAGTCTCTAATTAGAATTGTTGTTGAGGCTGAGAGTCTACAGACATGGGTAGCATGACTCTACAATAAATGACTTCTTGCCTTCTGAGGGAAATTTGATCCTCATATGGTAAAGGGCTAGTTATCTCATCTAGAGAAAAACTCCCAAAATTTTGGAATGTCTAAATAATATCAAAGTTTAGGTGGCAATCTATAAACTAACGGGTGATGTAGAAAGATAGTAGACAAATATTGAAATAACTTTGCAGGCCTGAAATATTCCTATCACTTGCAAATAGAGTTCCTTACCATTCAACAAGATGAGAAGGAAAGTTTTGATGAATACATGGCACGCTACATCCGACTGTCTCAATACTCTTCTTGCCTAAGGTATTGCGATGATAACAGGTGGTGCTTAGACATGATGATATGGGGACTAAGACTAGAATTGAAAGAGAACTTAATCTCCAAGTAGTTTACAAATTTTAATAAGGCAGTAAAAGAATGTCGAATTACAGGAAGCAGTTTGCTGAATCTGTAGATTGATAAAATATTGACAATAAGGGAGCATCTGGTAGTGGGAGTTCTTCCCAGAAGCATAAAAATTTGAGAGGTACCTTTAGGGAAAATGACAAAAAGCCTTATTAGTTTAGTAATTATAATAACCAGAGACCCCTGAAAGCAAAGCCTATTGGCATTGTTGCATGCCCCATTATCCTGGAAGGTCATATAGCACTCCAGTAGGGCAGAAAATCTATTGTAATTGACAGTAATCGGGGCATTTTTCCAACAACTATCTATGAAAATAAATAGATAGGTGAGCCAATACAGAGAACTTAAGGAAGAGTTTTTGCCATGACAGAGGAAGAGGTTAGAAAGTCTCCAAAACTAATTCAAAGTACAGTTCTACTTAATAGTAATTATGTACAAGCATTATATGATTAAGGTGCTAGTCATTCATGTATGGCATGTAGCTATGTAGGATGACTAGACCTAAGGATGCATTAGTTGCCCTATGATTTGGTTATGTCTATACCCATGGGTGTTAGATCGGTAATAGTCGCTCTCTGTTTGAATTGCATAATTAACACTGAGGTGTTTTCACGGGTAATCCACTGTCCATAAAAGGAAGTTGAATTTTACATTGAGACTAGGCCTGGAGTGAGACTAATATCTTAAGTCCCATATAGAATGGCTCCAAATGAAATGGCCAAACTAAAAAGCATATTGAGAAGCTATTTAAGCAAATGGGTTCATCATACCCAATGTTAAACTATAGGGGAGCTCCTGTAATCCCTGTCAAAATTAGAAAGACCGTGAGACCAAGAATATTGGGCAGCATCTCGAAGGCGTATCAAAGTCCAAAAATTACAGGCAGTATCCTAAAACAGCCGAAATGCTGAAATAAAATGAGATGTGTGTCTGGAGGATATTACAATGGACTGTATATCCTATAAATGTAAAACTTTACCAGTGAGGTCTTGTGAATGATTATTGATTGTAACACCCCAAATTTTAATCATCAAAATTAGTTTAATATTTAATTCTATTCAATGAAATAAAATGATGAATTTTGAAACACTTGAAGTAGCCAAAATAGTAGAAATAGGAATTATATGATTTTTTTTGCAAGAAAGACCTAAAGCCCAATATTTTCCATGAAAAAAGCCTAACATAGTAGCCTAAAATTTAGTATGAAAGAGCATAATGTTTGGGCCTAAAATATTGCAAAAACTTGGTCAAGAAGAAAGGAAAGGAAAAAAGTAGTAATTGTATCAAAAATTCAAGAAAATGTAAGAGTAAAATGGTCATGTTGGCTAAATAAAATAAATTCAAAAAAAATTTCCTTAATAATTCAGGAAAATGTCTGTTAAGAAGAAGGAACAAGAAGGAGGAAGATTTTTTCTACATTTGTTGGACAAATGGAAGCTAAAGAAAGGCCTATGAAAAACAATATATATAAAAGAAAGATCGCATGCTTAATTTTAATAAAAAGATATTTTATTAAGGAGGTGATGGAGAACTCTAGAGAACTCCATAAAAATCTTCAAGAGGCAAGGGGAAATGAAATTTTGGCACATATTATGCCATGTGTAAGAAGGAAGTGTCGTATGGACAAGAAAATAATAAAAAAAATGGCATGTCATTAATTATAATAAATTATTATTATTTTAAGGAGGTGGTAGGAGCTTCTTGAAGAAGCCATCTTACACCTCTAAAGAGGCCAAAATTTCATCTAAAATGACAAGAAAAGAGAGAGGAAGACTTGGAGAAACATGAACAAGAGAGAGAGTTCAAGAATTCAAGAAGAAAAAAAGGTAAGTTTGGTTGCAATTTTCACTTGTTCTTAACTCCAAGTTCATGGAAACACCTCCCTAACTCTTGTGCTATCTTCAATAATCCATATATCACACTTAAAGACAAGGAGAAGAAGAGGAAAAGGTGGTGATTTTTGGAGCTAGAGGAAGAAGAGCAAAGGTAAGCACAAGAACTTGTGAATTTTTGAATATTTAAGTTTGTTTTTTATGTGGTTGGTGGTTGTTGGCTTGTTTAGGTTGGAATTTTTTATTTGAGATGTTCAAACCCTAAGGGGAGATACTACCCAAATTAATATTAATCATGTTTAAATGGTTTTTAAGGAGTTTAACATGAGATTATAAGTGAAAAGAAGGTGATTAACTAAGTGAAATAATGAAACTCATAATTTCCAAAAATTCCAGATTTTCGGTCAAACTTGGAATAGGAAGTTTGAACTGGAATTTTGTGTTTTTTATGATTCCATTGTGTTTTGATTGAAAAATTGTGTAGGGAACATGTGGATTTTGGAAGTGTGAAGGTCTTAGGATGTGAAATGACAACTTTGCATCTAAAACCCAAATTGGTAGTTGCCAAGGGTAATTCTAGAATTGCAATATGATTTTGTCAAAGCTAAAGTCAAAAATGGATTTTACACATGAAATTGTATAGGAATAGCCTGGGTCATAATTGTTGAGAAAGTACAATTATATTCGGTATAAGGGGAATTGGACCGGATTCCCTAAGGGCATTTTGGTAATTTGGAATTTTGGGTAAAGAACCAAAGAAATGAGCTTGGAATTAATCATAAATGAGTAATAACTCATTGGCTATCAATTTGGAATTTTAGGACTTGACATTTTCCTGATGTAATACCTTATTTCTAATAGCCTAGATGAGTATAAATGAGTAGTGAAATCAGTTGTAAAACTAGGATACGAACTCGGACTACCCACCTTTCGAAAATGTTCACAAATCTCCAATCTCAACTCAGGAGTAGAACCTAGGGTTGAGAGGGTTTTTTCCAGAGGGTAGAAAAAATGTTTCAATTATTTTCACACGTTTCACTACGTTACTAAGTCTCATCGGCTCTTAGTTTCATCATATCAGAGTATGTGAGCGATTGCTTAAGTCTTACATTTCATATGTTAGTCAAGGTTCCTTTATCATTCAGAAGTGTTAACCCAATATTAGGTTACCGTTCATTCACTAGTTATTCCATTGTGTTACTATCAGAGTTACAAGGTTATACACCTTATACAAATCAAAATATTCAAAATACTATAAATAGACAAGCAACATAGAAAATACAATCTGTGGCATCAACCTCTAGCTGTCTGTGCTTACCCTCTTGCCCTTTGAACTATCAGCCTGTACTGTAAATTGATTTATAGAAAAAGGGTGAGATTCAAAAGAATCTTAGTAGTAACAAAGAGTCAATCATATAAATACAACATTACAGAGCATGCCACACAGTCATAATACAACAAAGTTATTACAACAACATTCATTGCATAACATGCATTTCACATATCACCGTAGTGCTAGGTATATCATAAGGCCCCAAGTGATACCCATGCAATCGGCCCCAGACATCCACTCGTGCAACACAAAATGTGCTAGAAAATTCATGATGAATCTACCAAACATGCAGTGTATCTTATAAACATATGAAAGACAAGTTACTACCTGGTTTTTTCCCTTGAACAACATCCAACTATTTCTTTGAGCTCGGGCAAGTTCTAGTTCCTATCAAAATTAGAGTTACAAGTAACTAGTTATTACTTGCACTATTATTGACTTTAAATCAAAATTCTATTGGTTATCTAAAACAATTAATAATAGTTTCTACATAATACAATTATGTACAGTACAGTTCACTATTTTCCAGAAACTTGCAGATTTTTCAGTCAACTTTGGAAATTCATAATTAATTCTAAAAAAGTCCAATTTGACTGAATCTAAAGCATAAATGAATCTATTTCAATTTAAATTTGGGGAAAAATATTTAGAATTTCTCAATGTTGACAAATCATTTCCAGAAATTCATTATATATCACTGTTCCATATTGCTTTCTAGAAAAAAAGTCATAACTTGAAATATTTACCATTAATTCTAGGAAACTCCAAATTCAGTAGTTAAGAATTATATGTAAATATATTTCAGTATAATTTCACATAAAAATACTCAATTCTATCCATCAAAGCCAAAGAATTCCCAGAATATTTCCAAACATGACCTATTCTAAATTACATTCCAGATATAGGGCCTGAATTCAAAAATTCATATATCCCAATGTACTTGTCAAAAAATTACAAAATATATATAAAATTAAATCTCTATGCCTTTAATTTAATTATGGAAATTTAAGGAATTTTTGGACAAGTTTTGACTCCTAAAATACCACACACAAAAACATTATTCCAGACAGGGCAAATTATCACTATGCACACAAATACTTCATTAATTTTCAAATCCATATACAAGCATCCAAAAATCATGAACACTTGTATACCTACATAATTTTTCCTTCTAAAGTCAATGGAATCATAAAAATTAAAAAATTCTTACATCTTAATCACGTCACAATATAGGGCAGAATTGAAGATTATTAGGTGAAAGTTGTTGTTTTCTTATTTTCTCTTGCCTAATCACTTCCTTTATACTTCTAATCACATGATTAGCTACTAAAACACTGAATGAAAGTGATTTAGGGGAAATTTTGGCAGTATTTTCCCTAGGGTTTCATCAACTCAAATTTGAAAAACAAGAGAAAACAAGCTAATATCCACCAACATCCAACAAGGCAATAGAGGCAAGTTTTGAAGTTTACCTCTTGATTCTTGGTCTTTCTCTCTCTAAAAAGATGTTAGCCCTCTCTCCCTCTTCTCTTGGATTTTTTCTTGAATACCATGAATTTGATAAAGTATAAGATATTAGAAAAGGTTATGGAGTGATTAGGAAGCTTAAACTTCAATATTACAACTTCCTTACCTTTGATTTTAGAAAACCTAGCTCTTCTCTTGCTTGAGCTCTCTTTCACGTTCAGCCCTCTCTCTTTCTCTTTTCTGGTTGGGTTTGCACGGGAATGAGCATGGGAAGATGAAGAAATGAAGACTTAATTGATGTCCAAGTTGCTTTACATGTATTCACATCCAATTGGTCCAACACATATAGGTTTTTTGTATAATTACACAAAATAATTCCCATCCCCTTTTCCTTCTCATGTCTACTGAAAATGTATGAGAATTGAGAGAGGAAATATTGGTCTTGCATTATCCTATAGGTTATCTTACAATTTGTTGACCAAAGTCATATACCTTTGTTTTTTGACTTCTTTTTCAAGCTTTGATTTTCCATTTAGTAATAATATTCCAAAATATACTTAATAATTACCAAGTTGCCATTACCTCTTTTTAATTCCCATTTAACTAAAATTATTAGAAATATTAGGGAAAAATAATTATTTCTAGTTTTATAGTAAAACTACCATTTTGCCCTTACATTATTTTCCCATTTTCGCACTTAAGGAAAAACTGGGCAGAATTTTCATCAAATTTTGCAAATTCATATCTAATTGTATAGATATCTAATTGGGGTGGTTCCAAAGGTTATACAACCCTTATAAAAGTTTAGTTTTATGGAAAATATAAAATTTGGCCAAATTGAAGCTCATCATTTGCAAAATTCTGATTTTTGGAAGCTTACACTGAAAATCGCCAGTTTATCTGGGCTAACTTCAAAAATACATATCTCTTTGTGCACATCTCCAAATAACTCAAATGACATATCAAATTAAATCTTGATAAGCCTACTTTCATTATGGAAAGTTTCATAATTTTTGGACATCATTGGCCTATTGAAAAATGTCACACAATCATGACAGCCATACCAGGAAATTTCACCGGTAGCAACACTACTTTGTGTTCCAATTAACTATGTTGTGTGTGACTTCTAATTCCATTGTTTTATCATCCCCAAGCTCTTTAATCCATAATACTATTCCCTTTAATACCCCAATGGTATATATAAAGGAATTTTTAGGAATACAATTATGCCTTACTAGGACAATTGTTAAACTGGGATTTAGTAGTCCACTTAATCCAAGCTTAATCTTAAGCCTCTTATCCCAAAATTTGGGATATTACACCCGAGCTGGATGAAAAGTTAAAGACCGGTATTAAATAGGCTTTAGAAAAGAGTCCAGGTAGTAACTCTATCTTTCATATTCTCTGTGATTGTTAATATGCATTGTTTACCATGTTCTATGCAATGAGATGTGTGGCGAATAGGTAGCATAATTCCTAGTTTTGTGTGTGGGAAGGAGATAAAAAGATGCAAGTACCACCTTGAGGAACAAGTGGTGTACCTTAAGGACTGACAGGTACCTAGTCTAGGTAGGCCAATATGATATGCCTTTGTGGCATAATTACTCACTGCATGTAGGAATATGATAAAAAGAACAAGTACCAACCCAAGGGACAAGCAAGGTACCATGAGGCCAGGTGCACCCAGTTTGACCAGACATGACAAGTTGGTGCCTACTCTAGAATATTGATGTGATCACAATGTCACAAGATGTGTGTAAGTAGGGATCAAGTGATCATTTTGATCCGGATAAAATCGTCGCTTTGATCTTGAACACAAACAGACATGTTCTTCGAATATTTATTTGTTGCATCATATATATGTTGTTATTCATGCTTATTTTTCACATTTTATATGATTGATAGCCTGTTACTACTAAGATTCATATGAATCTCACTCCTTTCTATAATTCAAAATTAATTCAGCTAGAGGAAGCAGCTTAGAGGGTAATGTGGCATATACCAGCAACTAAAGGTCCGGTGCTGATCAAAAAAATTTCTGTTAGTTATCTGTTAGTCATATTAAGGGGTTTAACATTTTTGGTATTAGAGAATATGGTTTTGATAATAACAGAATAGTATATTGATATGATTTTGATATGTTGTAATAGGAAATACGAGCTGAATAAGGTGACAGAGGAATAAATCACCCCTGTCGGTGAATTTTTTCCAACAAATTATTGGATATCTAGAGGGAAGTCAGGATGACTATATCGAGTTGGGGTTGGTTCAAGCAGGCTGTGGACTCCAAGGAAGTAGATGTGGAAAGGCTAGTATATGCGTCCCAACCTGGATTAGGGCCAACAGTCAAGTCACCTGTTGATTATGTGGAGTAACTGTTGTCTCTGGGAATGGAGTCGGATTCATATAGAGTTACTAGTTTCAAGGTTGAATCCATACATATGGGATATGACCTGCAGCCAGTCAGGAGTGCAGGAAGGCATCAGGAATCTGTATATGAGGACTTTCTGTGTTTGTGATACATCGACAACCCAGTATGCATAGTACGTGCATGATATTGACACATTGTATTAAAAGTAGGGACTAACGGTATAGTGTTCCTAGACGAAGATCGTATCCATACAACACTAGATTTCTTCTTAGACAATGCATTATGGGCATAGAAGAGGAACGACTTTATAGAATAGGGTCCATATCATAACTTTATGGAGTTGATGGAGCATATGACCGAGTATGTATTAAACTAGATGTGCCAGTACTGATAAATGATTCATATATAGTATTTGGCTGCTTAGAGATGGTTGACCCAACTAATTAGGACGAGGGCAGTCTAGGGGTACCAATGCTCGGAGGTGGTACCAGCATTTTTGCACCAGTACATTAGAGTTAAGCATGCTCAGCCAAGGGAAATAGAAGGATAGGTGACCCCTGGGAAGTTCTTGAAAATGTTAAGTCATGAAATGAAAAAGAGTGGGAGTGGGTTGTACAGTCGTGTATGGGCTGTATATTATAAAAAGCCTTCCCTAAACAGCTATAAATGTTTGTTGTATGCTATTATTAAAGCACCTATGTAATTAAACTCGATGAAATGACAAATATGCCCCTAAAAATGTATGAAATTTATTCCTTATTTTAATATAAAGAGACATAAAGATGGAGAAACAAAGAAAGAGATACATAGTAAGGTCAGGGAGTTAAAATCGACTCAATACAACAGATAATAAGTATGTTGGCAGAGCAAGGTATAACGGAATTTGATCTGAGAAATGAGTTGTAATGAGTACTACAAAAACAAGGTAAAGATAGGGAAAGAGGAAACAATCATGTCAAACAGGAAAATTTGTACGTATAGCTTGAGAACCCTGATCAACAGCCTTTGCTTAGGTTTTGCCAGGACCTATTGTTAAGGGTAAAAGCCTGCAGACATAAGTGGCACGATTCTGTCATCAACAACCCTTGTCTTCGAAAGGATATTTGATCCTCATATAGAAGAAGATTAGTGGTCACATATAGAAGAAATTTCCAAGATTCTGAAATGCCTAGATAATATCAACGTTCAGTTAGGAATCTATAAATTAGTAGGCGATACAGAAAAATGGTAGAAAGATACTGAAATGACACTGCATGCCCGAAATATTCCTATTACTTAGGAATTATTCCAGCAATGATTCAACATAAAATATTTCCGTGATCAGTTTGAACCGTAAGGGAAATTAAGTTCCTTACTAGTCGATAAGATGAGAAGGAGAGCTTTGATGAATATTGGACTTGCTACATCTGATTGCCTCAATACTCTTTTATTTGAAGTACCGTGATGTTGAGGAGTGGAGCACAAAGATGATGATATGGGCACTGAGACTAGAACTAGAAAAGAAATTGGTATCCAAACAGTGTACCAAATTTAATAAAGCAGTGGAGGAATGTAGGATTACTAAAACCAACTTACTGAACTTATACATGGACATAAATACTGTCAATAAAGGAACCTTGGGTAGTAGGAGTTCTCCCCAAAAGTATAAATAATTGAGAGACCCATTCAAAAGGAATACTAAAAATCTTATCAAATTGGTAACCACGGTTATTAGAAACCCTCTTTAAATAGAACCTGTTGGCATTATGGTAAGCCCATTAATCTGGAGGCCATATAGAGTGAGCCAGATCATAAATCTATTATAATTGTTAGCAATCAGGGGGCACTTAACCAGCAATTGTCCACAACAACAAATGGATAGAGGAGCTGGGGAAGAGAAACTTATAGCAGAGTTTTACAATGACATGAGGGAAGCCAGCAAGTCTCTGGAACTAATCCAGAGTATGGGTTTTACCTGATGATAATTCCATACAAGTATTGTGTAATTCGAGCACTAGTCATTCCTTTATTGTGTATGACTATGTGAGATAGCTAGTCCTGAGTATACATTAGCTACCCCTATGATTTTGCTATATCTACACTTACGGGTGTCAGATCCATTACAACCAATGCTTATTGCATGACATAGTAAACGCTGAAAGATATAAAGCAGCAGTAGAACTGCATTGCATGTTACTACATGAATTAGGAGTAATTATTGATAATGATTAGTTAACGGTACATAATATTCTATGAGACTACAAAAGCAAAAGGAAGTGAGTTTCTGAGCACTTGAAGTGAAATAACAATTTTGGAATCAAAACTTGAATCAGCAAGTTACTCACTTTTTGTGATATGAGATGATCACTCAAGTGATAGGTAATGCACTCGAGTGATGATCGTTAACTTTCAGTGATTTTGCAATTCACTCACTGCAAAACTTAAGAGTGATGTAAAATCACTCAAGTAGCTAAGTTAGCACTCAAGTAATTCTCCCTCACCTGTAGAATTTCAGCAAGTCACTCGTAAGATTTCTAAGAGTTAAGTTAAGAGGTCACACGAATGAATAAGTAACCCCTCGAGTGACAATAATCACTTGTACTATTTTCTCAAGTCACTCATAAGATTTTTGAAAGTTATAGCTCTTTACTTGAGTTTATCAGTTGGTACTTGAATTATGAACAATGCAAAAAGTAGTTTCAAACTAATGCACTCGAGTTATGAAAGAACACTCGAGTTCTTATGAGAATTGAACTCGAGTCCTGAAAGTTTTGAACTAAGAGTTTTTGCCTATAAGTTCTTTGTGTTATGCAGACTTGGCAGAGAACTCAAGTTCTCAATAAGCACTCAAGTTCTGGACATTAACTGGTGATGTTTTGTAGGTGACTCGTGATGGGTTTACAAGTTGTAAACAAAGATCACTCGAGTGAGTAAGTTGTTACACAAGTGATGGTGTCAACTCTCAGTATCTCTGCAAGTCACTCGCAATGGTTCAGAAAGCTACAAATAGAATTCACTTAAGTAAGTTATCACTTGAATGATGACAAGCAACTCGCGAGACTTCAGCAAGTCACTTTCTAATAAAGCAAGAGTGTAGTGAATTTCAACTGGAGTTGACTCGGGTACTTCTGGCTCTCACTCGAGTGATCAAAAATCCACTTAGGTGCAAACTCATCATCTCTTTAAAAATCACTGCATCCATTAACTTGAAACTCAAGATGAACAGTACTAAGTACTGATTATTACTTAATCATCAACTCAATACTACTACTAATGATTTGTTTGTATAAGTTCCAGGAACTTAAACCTCATAACAAATTCAAATTCACCGAAAAGCAAACTTGTTGTCAGAAGCATTAAATGGTCAACCATAAAAAAGAGTAGACATACTAGAAGAATTACGTCTGAAGATTTATTTCTCAGAGACAAAAGAAACTCAACGCCGAAATCCCTCAATGGTCATTAATGCAGATTACCTATAAATTCCTGACTATTCAATACATAGAAACTAACAAAGCTAATGAACATTCTCTATACATTTATTACTTAGTTAATCCTCTGTAAAATTCTATAATATTCCTTTAGCTCTTATGTGATTATTTATCTATTCTGTGAGAGAGTCATTACCATAAATACTTTTATTCTCTGTAAAATCTCAAGGTAGTAGGACCTTTAGTGTGTAGTTAGATTACAATGTGTAAGGGGAGTGAGTACTATAGAGGGTCATTTATTGTTACATACGTTATTATACTAAGGTGCCAAGAAGCCGTAGAATCTTAGAAAAATAGTGAGAACTCAGAGATGCTCTAAGAACTGGACATAGGTCAGTGAGTTATGATCAAACCAGTATAATCCATTATGCACTCTAGGATGATATCTTTCTTACTTTAAGTCTCTATAATACCTTTCAATTAGTATTATTTAATCAATTTTTTTATTATCACCCAATTTACCACCCCCCCTCTTGGGGTGAAATTTGAAACTAACACTTGTCATATTGTGATCACATCAATGTTCTGGAGCAGGCATCAACTTGTCCATACTTGTCATATCCACTCAACTGGGTTCACTTAGCCTCATGGTACCTTGCTTGTCCCATAGGGTGGTACTTGTGCTTTTTATCATATTCCCACACCCTGTGAGTAATTATGCCACACAGGCATATCACATTGGCCTACCTAGACTGGGTACTTGTCAGTCCTTGAGGTATACCGCTTATCTCTCAAGGTGGTTACTTACATCTTTTTATCTCCTTCCCACACCCAGAACTTGGAATTATGCTACCCATATGCTACACATCTCATTGCATAGAACATGGCAAACAATGCATATTAACAATCATATAGAATATGAAAGATAGAGTTACTACCTGGACTCCTTTCCAAATCCTAACTACTACCAGTCTTTAACTTTTCGTCCGGATCGAGCAAAGGTCAAGTCCTAAAATTTCAAATTAATAGCCAATAAGTTATTACTCATTTATGATTAATTCCAAGCTCATTTCATTGGTTATCTTTACCTAAAATGCCCAATTACCAAAATGCCCCTAGGGAATCCGGTCCAATTCCCCTTATACCTAGTATAATTGTACTTTGTCAAAAATTATGTCCTAGGCTATTCCTATACAATTTCATGTGTAGAATCCATTTTTAACTTTAGTTTTGACAAAACCATATTGCAATTCCATAATTACCCTTGGCAGCCATAAATTAGGGTTTTAGGGGCAAAATTGTCATTTCACATCCTAAGACCTTCACACTTCCAAAATCCACATGTTCGCTACATAATTTTCCATTCTAAACATAATGGAATCTTCAAAAAATCAAAATTCCAGTTCAAACTCCCTGTTCCAGGTTTGACCAAAAATCTAGAATCGTTGGAAAATATGAAAGTTTCATGATTTCACTTAGTTAATTAATCACCTTTTTTCACTTATAATCTCATGTTTAAATCCTTAAATACCATTTAAACATGATTAATATTAATTTGGGCAGCATCTCCCTTTAGGTTTTGAACATCTCAAATCATAAAATCTAACCAAAACAAGCTAACAACCACCAACAACATAAAAAACAAACTTAAATCTTCAAAATTCACAAGTTCTTGTGCTTACCTTTGCTCTTCTTCCTCGAGCTCCAAAAATCACCACCCTTTCCTCTTCTTCTCTTTGTCTTTAAGCTTGATATATGGATGATTCAAGATAGCATGAGAGTTAGGGAGGTGTTTCCATAAATTAGGAGACAAGAACAAATGAAAATTGCAACAAAACTCTAGTACCAAAAAGGTAATTTAGATCGACATATTTAGACCGATTATCGTGGGTAAGGTCTAAAAGAAACACGTGGTGGCAATTTTGTAGTTAAAAGAAACTTCTGAAACCGGTTATTTAAAAAAATGATCTTAAAAACATTATTTAGACTGGTTTTATAAATAATCGGTCTTAAAAATAGGAGAAATAAAAATTATTTAAAGAGGAAATATATTTTTTAATTTTTTAGACCGCTTCTAAATGAAAACCGGTCTAAAATATATTAATTTATAGACCTGTTATCAATAAAAATCGGTCTAAATCATAACGGAGAAATTGAAAAAAATATATTTTTTTAAGACCAGTTATATTCACAACCGGTCTTAAAAGTCCTCTATTTAAGACCGGTTATTATTCATGATATAAGAGAAGAGGCTTTTGAATAATCACATGCATATGTTAATATGTGCAGTGATGCTGAGAAGCTAATGTACCTAGGGTACAAAAAGTACCAACTGTTGAAAGCAGTATTGAAATTGGTAAGTTTGAAAGCACGACATGGATTGAGCGATAAGAGTTTTCTAGAAACACTTGAGGCCTTTAAGGACATGCTTCCAGATGATAACGTGCTGCCTTGCCGATACTATGATAGTAAGAAAATAGTGTCCACTAGGGATGAAGTATAAAATGATTCATCCATGCCCTAATGATTGGATATTGTATAGAAAGAAGCATGAAGAGAAGCAGCAGTGTCTGATATGTGAAACCCCCAGGTACAAATCAAAGAAGGCCCCTACAAAAGTGTTGTGGTTTCTTTCAATCATACCGAGGTTCAAATGCCTGTTTGCTAATGAAATTGATGCCAAGAATTTGAGATGGTATATGGATGAGAGAATTTCCGATGAAAAGCTTTCACATCTGGCTAATTCTTCTCAATGGAAGAAAATTGATCAATTATTTCCTACCTTCGGTGAAGAACCTAGGAACCTTAGACTTAGGCTTAGCACGGATGGCATGAATCCTTATGGTAGCCTAAGCAGTGTATATAGTTCATGGCCTGTTATGTTAGTAATTTACAACTTATCTCCTTTATTATGCATGAAACGAAAATACATCATGTTATCTATGTTGATTTCGGGACTTAAACAACCCGGAAATGAAATATATGTTTAGCTAGAACCCTTGATTGAAGAATTGAAAGAGTTGTAGGATGAAGGTGTCGATGTTTTTTATTCGAACAAGAAGGAGATTTTTAAAATATGAGCCATGATCTTTTGTACTATAAATGACTTCCCTGCATATGGAAACTTATTAGGATATAGCGTTAAAGGCCACAAAGCATGTTTGATTTGTAAAGAAGGCACATGCTACCATCAACTTCAATATGGAAGAAAGACTGTTTATCTTGGCCATAGGAGATTCCTTAGACTCGGCCACCCATATCATAGATTAAAGAAAGCCTTTTTTTAGTGGCCAAGAGTTTGAAGATGCTCCGAAGGCATTGACTGGGGAGAAAGTTTATGAAAAGGTATAAAATATCAATGTTATCTTCGGTAAGGCTACAAAGAGTATAAATGAGAAAAATATATGGAAAAAGAGGTCAGTCTTCTTCAATCTTCCTTATTTGCGCAATCTTGATATGAGATATTGTATTGACTTCATGCATGTGGAGAAAAATGTATGTGATAGTATTGTTAGGACACTGCTCAACATACAAGGTAGTTCTAAGGATGGCGTGAAGGCAAGATTAGATTTGCAAGAAATGGGAATACGAGAAGACTTGCATATGAGGCCACATGGTAAGAGAACTTTTTGTCCTCCAGCTTCTCATACTTTGTCCAAGGATGAGAAAAGAAGTTTTTGTGAGTGTTTACATGGAATCAAAGTTCCCTCAGGGTATTCCTCAAATTTTAAGAAGCTTGTGTCGAAGAAAGACTTGAAGTTAGTAGGGCTAAAATCTCATGATTGTCATGTATTAATGCAACAACTACTCCCAGTAGCTATTTGAGGCATTGTCGAATATGATCTTCAACACATATTGACTAGACTTTGTTTCTTCTTCAATGCAATTTGTAGTAAAGTCATTGAGATGGAAAGATTGGATGAATTGGAAAATGAACGATACCTTATCTTATGCCAGCTTGAAAATCTTTTTCTTAGTTTTTTTAACATCATGGTACATCTAATTATTCATCTAGTGAGGGAGATAAAGTTGTGTGACCCTATCTATTTTTTGTGGATGTATCCAATTGAAAGAACTATGAAAATCCTAAAAGGGTATGTGAAGAACCCTAACCAGCCTGAAGCATCTATTGTTCATAAATATGTTTCTGAACAAGCCATGGAATTTTGTCAACATTATTTGTCAAATGTAGGACATATCGACCTTCCTAAATGCCATAATGAAGAAGGGGGTAGACACGAGGCTACAGTAAAGAGTATGGATCCAGATGAATTACAATAAGTCCACTTATACATCTTGAATAATGTTGATGCAGTTCAAGATTACATGAATACTCATAAAGAAATTGTACGGAAAGAAAACAGTCGAATGACTGAACAAAGGTTCATTAGGGAGCATATCAGAACTTTTGCACATTGGTTCAAACATAAGGTTGATGGAGAAGAATTTGTTTCTAATACAATTAAATGGCTAGCACGTGGTCCTGAGGTTGATGATATAAGATGGACTTCATTTGTGATCAAATGTTATACCTTTTACACGAAGTCCCTGGATGATAGAACCACTATCCAGAACAATGGTGGTATGTTAGTGGCTAAATCTATGCACTTCTCTAGTTCAAAAGATAAGAACCCTAAATTGGCAGCCATACCTTATTATGGGGTTATTGAGGAGATTTGGGTGGTTGACTATGTTAAAATTGAATTTCTCATTTTCAAATGCAAGCGGGTTGATGTCAATAATGGTGTGAAGATTGATCAGTTAGGCTTTACATTAGTAGATCTGAACAGTTGAAGTTTTGGAGAAGAACCTTTCATCATGGCAGATCAGGCGAAACAAGTGTTCTATATTACCGATCAGGCAAATAAAATGTAGCCTGTAGCTCTCCATTGAAAAAGGGTCTTTGATATTGATGAGGAAATTCATTCAAATTACGATCTTCTCGAGACTCCTTCTTTTCCCAGGGGTCTTCCTGAATTGAACGAAGAAGATGAAGCAAATAATGAACACGGCACAAGAAATGTCATCATGAAGGTATATGGGAGGATATCTCTTTATAAATCTACTTTAAAAGTTAGTTATGTATCTAAAGTAATTATCATTATGAGTTATATCTAGATTATATATACAGTTATTTTATAGGTTACTAACTTAATGATTTATCTTAACAAAACAATGACAGATCCGAGGCGTCCTAGTGTGGAGGCTCAGGAGTTACCTAGTGCTCATCAAAGCAAGCTAGCGAGTATTAATCAGAGCCAGAATCAAAGTGAGCCGAGTAATCAGTCCATATGGAGGGGTAGGAGGGCCATACGGTTAAGAGACGTTACCCTCAGTCGGAGTACCGGTGAAAAGATACCGATTGAGTTTGATTAATATTAGAAACCAATCAAACCTAATGCAAGCCAATATAGGAGTTCCGTCGGCCTCCTAGCATGCAATAAGCCTAGTATCTTGATAGAGGAGTGGAGAAATGTTGACAAAAAAGTAAAGCAGCATATTTGGGATACTATTCAGGTATAAAGTTCTCTTTTGCATGTAATAAGTATCAAATTTGTCACTAACTGTGTCAATGCATGCATAGCAGCTCACCTACGATGTCCTTCAGAGTGAAATCTTGTACAACAAGACTATGACGTATTGTTGTGAGCGCTGGAGGAAGTTCAAGATGAATATGGCCAACAATTATGTGCATATCGAGGTGGAAGTTGGTAAGCCTCGTCCTACTCCGTGAAGCAAGTATTCATATATCGATGAAGCCACCTGGCAAGAGTTTTTAAGGCTTCGGACTACTCCAGAGGCTTTAGTGAGTTAACTTATTTTGTATTTTATTTTCTTATCAATCGTCTATAATGATTGTAACCTTTTATTTATCCCAATTTCTTATTCACAGGTAAGAAGGCAAAAAGCACAAGAGAGTGGTAAGAAGAATGATTGTCCCAATACAATGTCTCGTGGGGGATACGCAAAGGCTGAAAAGGACTTGTTGGCGGCCAAATGGAAGAGATTGAAAGAAGCATCTCAATCCTATCCTTCTATTCTTCTTTCTCCACCATCTTTGCTACAGCGCAAAGAATTGTGGTTGCATGCTCGCCAAAAGAGTAGTAGGTCATATAGGAGTGAACAGTCTCATACAGTCGATGAAAAAATTGTAAGTATCATTGTTGTTATTAACTATTTAGTAAGCATGTTTCATTACTCATGTGTGTTATCTGTATATTTCACAGGAGGAACTTCAAAAAAAGCAACCTGAGGGATCCTTTAAGTCGGAGGGGAGGGATGATATTCTCATGGTTGCTATTGGAAAATGTGAGCATTCAGGTTGTGTCAGGGGAGTTGGAAGAGGGGTGGGCATAAAGGATTACTTTGGAGACCCCTCACGCTATTCCTCAAACGTGGTGACAAGAGACGAATTGGAGCGTATGTTGGCCACTACGAGGGCGGAAGCAAGGGCCGAGGCAAAAGCATCCTTTGATGCACTATTAGATACCCGATTAAGCAAGATGAAGGAGGAAGTGTATGCCATAGTGTGCACTAGACAGGATACTAGTACTCCCCAGGCACATTCACTCTATCCTGAAAAGCATAGCACTAAAGGGAGTTGTTGCAATATTGGGGGAGTCATCAGAGGGTCCTGGAAAAGAAATTGATGAGCCTTATGAAATTTTTGTCGAGGATTCTGTGAGACGGTTAGTTGAATGGGGGAGTGTGCACGACCTAGGATCAACTGTTCACCACCAACAATGGCAGATGAGTAAGTCAGGGTGTCAGTTGTAGAGGTTATCATCACAAACGCACCTGTCCCTATCCCTTATGAGGAGTTCAAGATTGTGAACAATGTTATGGGTACTTTCATATCATGGCCGAAGAACCTTGTTTCTATTCAAGCTGTGGAATCCCCGATCAGAGCCTCCATTGAATGTCATCCAGCAAGTGATTCTGATGGCATACGATACATCCTTCCTAATAAGAAGTTGGCCTACGGATTTAGCTGTTAGGAAGTCAAGGGCGATATACTATCTTGATAGGGAAGATTTAATGTCCCTGATCGATCCTAGACAATATCTTACGGTTGGGATTGTCCAACTATTTTTAATGTTAGTATCTTCTTTAATTGGGAGTAAATATTTTAAAAATTATGCTGTTTAACTTTAATTTGTGTGCTTGCATTATTGTAGGTATATGAATTGTAGGTTGGTCTCCTCTGGGCAGAGCGATAAATTTGGATTCATGTGCCCTCATCAAGTCTAAGAGAAAGAGACCACTTCTGCTATCAGACATAGATACTTATCAGAGAGGCTCAGTGAAACAGAAACTGATTGTTTCTTGGTTCCTTATGTGCACATGTAAGAAACAAATTTATATTCCAAAACACATATAATGCTTTATATTTGCTTAACATTCATCTCTTTTTTAAGGGATCATTGGTAATTGGTTCTTCTGTGTAAGGCTAGTTACACAATCATCCTCCTATGCTCCCTCCACTTGAAATCGGGGAGTGACTTGAAGAAGATCGTGAACTCGTAAGTTGTCTTGCTTTATTACCTTTTGTGTGCAAAATTTGTATGTAAAATAAGTAATCTTTGTGATTTTGATGATAGAGCTATGCGAACATTTCTACACTCTAAGTGTGGTAAGCATGTTAGTGACTTAAAAGACCCTACATGGATCACGCAAAAGGTTAGTACATATTTGTTTTCTTTAAGATGTGTTCCATAAGCTATGCTTTTATGCTTGCTTTAATGATATCATGTTCTTTTTCAGAGCCGTAGGCAACCACCGAGGTCCAAATTATGTGGTCTTTATATTTTGAGGCAAATTTACAATATTATCAGCCTAGGCACGATTGATTTTACCGAAGAGGTAATAAATGTATATTTCAAAAATTTTGTATTACTTTATTGTTTTTAAGTTAGTAAGTTAATGTTTTGTTTATCTTCGGTATTACACATATAAATGTTTGATCTTGCTGATCCCTTTCCTGAAGAAGATATTAATTTCATCCGCAACTGTTATGCTGAATTCATCTATGAGCTTTTACAAGATTAGTAAGTTTTTGAATCCAATGTTGTTTTAATAATACTTATGGTTTTCATATCTAACTTGGTTTATATGTCTGCTTAGGACAATTTATGGGATATTAGTGATACTAGTTGCGGTTGCTGATACAGGAATGGGATCACTGTTGTATATTATCTTCCATTTTCTGTAAAGCTTAGGAAGTTTTTGCACAAAATGAGAAATTTGTCTTCTCCTTGCTTTTCTTTAGAAGTTTTGGGATTGAAAGTGCACAATGTTGAGATTTTCCTTCTATCATTGTTAAATTGTTGTTCAATGAATTTCAAAATGTCTGATGATGATAAATTATTGATATTTTTGCTAAGAATTGAATGAGTTGATAATGTGTTATCATTTGTCATTAGAATTAAATGTATTGATTTTGAATGATTTTTATTGATAATGTTGCTTCTGTGAAATGTGGGTGTTGTAATATTGTTGTCATTGCTTCTGATTGTTAATATATATGTGTGGAAAGTGGATTGTCGTTGAAATAGCTTATTGGCTTGGGCAAGGTTGAAACAAAAAAATAAAAAATATCTCATATTTTTAAGACCGGTTCTCAAATAAACAGGTCTTAAATATTATTTCAAGACCTGTTTTCTTTAAAACCGGTCTTAAAATAATATTTAAGACCGGTTTTGTTGAGAATTGGTCTTAAAAGTCATGACTTTTAAGACCTGTTTTGTTGAGAACCGATCTAAAATGTCATGACTTTTAAGACCGGTTTTCTTCAAAACTGGTCTTAAAGGTCGTGACATTAAGGACTTTTTTAGTTAACAAGTCTTATTGTCAGACTTTTAAGACCGGTTGCGGTCACAACCGGTCTTAAAAGTATTAATTTTATACCGGTTTTTTAACTAGTCTAAAAAGGCACATACTTTTTAGACTGGCTGTATGAAGAAGACCTTATCCAGAACCGGTCTAAAATGTTTTTAACCGGTCTAAAAAAATTTTTTGCAATAGTGAAACTTGCCCTTTTTTCTTCTTGAATTCTTGAACTCTCTCTCTTGTTCATGTTTCTCCAACTCTTCCTCTCTCTTTTCTTATCATTTTGGATGAAATTTTGGCCTCTTTAGAGGTGTAAGATGGCTTCTTCAAGAAGCTCCTACCACCTCCTTACAATAATAATAATTTATTATAATTAATCACATGCCATCTTTTTTTATTATTTTCTTGTCCATATGACACTTCCTTCTTCCCCATGGCATAATATGTGCCAAATTTCATTTCCCGTTGCCTTTTGAAGATTTTTATGGAGTTCTCTAGAGTTCTTCATCACCTCCTTAATAAAATATATTTTTATTAAAATTAAGCATGTGATCTTTCTTTTTGATATATATATTTTTCATAGGCCTTTCTTTAGCTTCCATTGTCCAACAAATGTAGAAAAAATCTTCATCCTTTTTATTCCTTCTTCTTAACCAACTTTTTCTTTAATTATTAAGGAAAATTGCTATGAATTTATTATATTTAGCCAAAATGACTATTTTGCACTTACATTTTCTTGAATTTTTTATACAATTACTACTTTCTTCCTTTCCTTTCTTCTTGACCAAGTTTTTGCGATATTTTGGGCCAAAAATTTTACTCTTTCATACTAAATTTTAGGCCACTATGTTAGGCTTTTGTCATGGAAAAAATTAGGCTTTAGGTCTTTCTTGGCCAAAAATTTCATATAATTCTTATTTCCACTATTTTGGCTTCTTCAAGTGCTTCAAAATTCATCATTTTATTCTATTTAATATAATTATATATTCAACACTTTTGATGATTAAAATTTGGGGTGTTACAGCTCTCCCCCCGTCAATAAAATTTCATCCTTACAATTTCAGACATTGAATATATTTAACTATACTTTGGGGAGTTGCTTCTAATTACTCATCTCATTCTTTTGTAACTCAGTCTATCACTTTCTGTACAAGTTCTTAGAGTATGCAATACCATTATTACGAATCTCACGAATGTTGAGCATCGATAGCTTTCACATTATGGGTCTGGAGTCCCATAAATCTCTCCAAAAATCCCAAAATTGTGTCCAGAATTCCGCAAATAGCCCCAAATAACCTTTATTACTTACTACAACACATTTCATAGACTCACTAGTCCAATATCGTAGCTCTAGCCAACAACTATGATGCTAGGCACATTAGTCTCAAAATCTAGAGCTTCTGTCCTTTGAAAACTTACACCATGCTTCACTGTACCTAGCCTCTACTAATCACAATTTGTATGTGTAAGAGGCAAGCTTCACCCAAGAGGGGGTAAATTGGGTGATATCGAGTTTTTCGATTGATACAGCTATGTTGAACTTGAACGGAGAGAGTGTAGAGATGAGAGAAATTGCACATAGAGATTTATACTAGTTCGGCCCCAAGATTCAGTTGGCTTTTGAAACACATAGTACAACATATGTCCTCGCAAGGACAACAAGTAGAAACGTTCTATACGTAGAAATTTCTCTCCCCCTCATTACAAGTCTTATGAGCAGAGCAATTCCAATGACTCTTCCCTCCTGCTAACTTATACAAGTCTTACGAGCAGAAACGTTATCTCCTGCTTACACCACTGTAAGTCTTACGAGCAGCAACGTTCTCTCCCGCTTGCACCTTGTAAGTGTTATAAGCAAAAAGTCTTTCAAGGAACTCTCTCTACAACTTCTCCTGTAAGGAAATTCTACCCTCTCAAGGTCCCTTTACCTTAAGATGAAGATTACAATGAAAGTTTTTACAAGACTCTCTTATAGAGTAAATATGATGAACACTGAAGCACTAAATGAATACAAAGGAATTGAAAGACTTGTGTAAATTGTAATCGTATGCGTTATTCTCTTGTTTTGTTCCGTTCCTGTCTTCATCTTTGAAAATTCTTTATATAGAAGTCCTAAAGATATACGTTGCAGTGTTTCCATTGTGGAGCGGGACGTTTGAATTTTCAAATAGGCTGTCATGATTTGCACCAATTACTCGTTGTATTCGTTGGACCTATATGCAGCGACAACAACCCATATCATTATGTCCGCCATTTTTTACTTCTTTATTTAGTTTTCCAATCCAAACGTTAATGACTTGTTTCACACTTAGAACAAACATTAAATGATGTTTAAGAATGATAACAAGTGTAAATGCAAAGATTAGATAAAACATATTCGGATTAATTGTTGAAATACATTTTCCTTCTGTCAACCCAAGAACTAAAGTGCATTATACCAAACTCGAGTGCATAGTATAACTTCAATATCTTCAGAAGGCTTCTATCAGAAACTCACGAGAGTATAATTTCAAACTCAAGTGCATGACTGAGAACTCAAGTTTTCTATGAATTTCCAGTTTTTGCATGACTTTCTAGTTCAAACTTACTGGAGTGCATTTCTGGACTCAAGTGCAAATCTCCACAGAACTCGAGTACGTCTTGTTAAACCCGAGTGCTTCATGTTCTCCTTGATTTTGAAATGTTTCTGACCAAAACTCTCAAGAGTGCATAATTGAAACTCGAGTGTATGTAGGGCCGAAACTCGAGTTTAAGCAACAAAACTTGAGTGCATCATGATCTTGAGAATTTTAATAACTCTTTGAAATAAACTTGTGGGAGCACAACTTTTAAACTCAAGTACATATTGATTTCAAACTCGAGTGCATGCTGAGAAACTTGAGTACACCACTTGTTCTTCTCATCACAAGTCTCTCAAGTACAAACTCTCTTCCCATAATTCTCAGCACTCGAGTGCAAGACTTCACAAAACTCAAGTGCTTCTCTTTAAACTCGAGTGCAACACTTGTCCATAGCATCAAAACCTTCGGGTGTAAATTCTCATATCAATACTCGAGTGCAAAACCTCTTAGGAATCGAATTCATCATTATGAACTCGAGTGCAATGGTTCCTGACATGTACACAATTCAAATATCAGTTAAATTTCAACAGAATTTACATAGGGAAATGCTAACTGGACTCAAGTGCATATGCTAAACTCAAGTTCATTAATCGGAGAACTCGAGTGCATGCACACAAACCGAGTGCACCTGCATTTTTACAGATTATGTCAATGTGAGTTTGTGCAATGCTTTCTTTAATAAATTTAACATATTGTACTTGGTTAAACTTGATCATTCCCTTGCAAAACAATTCATTACTATTTTGTTATCATCAACACATGGACTCTAACAGCATGCTTATCAATTCGTCGATTTTAAGGACACTCGGTCCAATAAGTTTCATAACCTTTGGACACTCAGTCCAACATTCATGCTGAATGTATATCAAGACTTATACCTTAATATGCAACTCCTATAATCATTTTGAACGCATATGTGCCTCCAGTTCTTGCTTTTCAGCTGTTTATACACTCTTGCAATGCTTGCAAATCATATAAGGATAAATCATTCATCGATAATCACTAATATGGCATTCAGCCATCACAGGACACATTGTCCATTTTTCAGAATACCTGGCTCAAAATACTCTAGGTCATAGGTCTTTTACTTTAAACCTACTTGGTTGAAAATACCCTGGGTTATTCCCGGTGCAACTTGTTCTTATAAGTCTTACTGCTTTAAGTCCAACTATCCCATCATCCTTAGGTTTTACAACCTCTTTGGGACTCTGCTTAAATTCTCAAATTTGGCTACACTGCAGGTTTTACGACCCTACCCTGTCTACACATAAGATGTTATGGCCTATAGACATATTGACCCAATAGGTCTTACTGTCCACTGTAATTTTCTCAACAGGAACATGCTTGACAATAAATTCATATATGTAAAATCATTACGCAAGATACAGAGGCAAAAGTCTCTTATCTTCCACTATTGTTATTCTCAGACTATACTCTTCTTGACTAATTTCGTTGTCATAGATCAAAATATGATTAAACAGATAGAGATCCTTGACATTTTCACTCAATTGTTTTTATTTTTATACCATTAAGGTTGCTTCTTACACTATTTTTCTGCTCATATCATTTTTAATTGCTTTAACTCTCCCTCAATAGTATTTAACTTTTAAGTTACACATTTTTTAAACAACTCCATCCATATGTGTTATCTCATACTCATTTTTATCTGACCATATGGTTATTTTCATATTCTTGTAGTCGCAGTACAATTCTATAGTGCTTTGTAGAGATAACATCTCTAGACTTTTAGTACACATGACTACTTCTAGCTCAAGATTCATGTGTAGGATACTTTAGTCTGTGAGGCTTCAGTTGACGAGAAGCTTATGTCACAACGATGTCTTGCTACATCAGGATACTTCCCAATCCATGCTTGCCACGCTACTACAGATCACATAGGTCAATTGCAATTCGGGACCACATAGGTCAATTACAAATTGGGAATCATTAACATTTATATTGTCATCAATTCCTCTCTTAGCCCTGTGAAGCTCCTCTCACAGCTATCATCCCACACAGAATGTTGAGTTGTCATGTCAGCCTTATCAAAGGCATATCAATACTGGAGAAATGCTATATAACTCATTCATAATAACCGTCAGACCCAAAAAATGCACATCCTCTGGCCTTTTTTGATTCAGTACTTCTTCCTCTTTACTTAGATCCATTAAGACCCCTCCTTAAGAGATTACATAGCGTAAAAGCTTAACTTCTAAGAGCCAAAACTCACATTTGATCAGTTTGACATAGAGTTGCTTATCTCTTAATGTGCTCAGCACTACTTTTAAATGCTTTATAGATACACATGATATCATTGATTCTCCATCATTTACAAAACTCAATTGGTCAAGTTTAACATTCATAGGACACACAGTCCATTGCAATATTTTCATGACACATTTCATTTTATTTTAGCTATCAGCTGTTTCCAGATGCTGCCCGTAATTATCGAGCTTCTGCCTTCCTAATTTTTATAAAAAGCATTGGAGCTCCCCATAATGAAATAATCAGTTGTCAATTCTGCTTTTTAACTTGAAGCCATTCCATATAGAACTTTGGGCATTGATCCCATTCCAATTTTTAATTCCCATTATAAACTCCATTTCATTTTCCAGAGGTAATCCATTGATATCCTCTAGAATATTGCAGGTAACCCGTTTACTGTCAGAATATTTTTAAGTGCTACTCCAGCCTCTAACTGCTTGGAGTAAAATATCATGTACCTCTGACAACCTTTTTCCAAACATCTCTTAGCTTTAACTGCTGAAAGAAAATTAAGGTTGATTTTAGGTACTGTCATATAACCGCGAATTAAGGTAAATAATCCTGAGAGCATTCAAAGCGGAGCAACCACCGAACTGACGAATATTCAATTTTGCATTAAGTGCTTTGTTTTTCATTGTCTCTTCAAAATTCTTGTACATCAATGATCACTTTATTCACTCTTTGAGTGAGATTTATTATAAACTCAATACACTTTAGTGAGAGATAACTTAAGGTGGTGGAACCTTAAGTTGGGCATCTGTTTACATTGTGTAAGGGGGAGCGAGTGTCTAGAGTACAAACTTGTTGTGTACTGCGGTGCCAAGAATCCACTGAATCTTGGAAGTGATAGTAAAAGGCTTAGAGGAAATATGAGGATTGGACATAGGTCAGAATAGTTGAGACTGAACCAGTATAATCTCTGGTGTACACTTTGGAGAAATCTCTCTAACTCTTTAACTTGATTTATTTGCTTTAAATTTCAATTATTTGTTAATTTTTTTAAATTTTTATTATCACCAAATTCACCCCCTCTTGGCTAAAATGCTTGCACTAATAGGTGGTACTTGTGCTTTTCCTACACCCAGCTCTAGGAATTATTGTCATTCATATATTATTGCACAGAACATAGCAAACAAATCATATTAACAATCACATAGTATATGAGAGATAGAGTTACTACCTAGACTCATTTCCATGCTTAACTAATATCGGTTCTTAACTTCAGGTCCAACTCGGCAAATATCAAATCCTAAAATTTGTAAATTCATAACAAATGAGTTATTAGTGATTCATACCTTATTCTAGGACTCATAATTTGGTTATCGTTACTGAAAAATGCGTAATTACCAAAATTCCCCTAGGGAATCCGGTCTAATTCCCTTTATACCTAGTATAATTGTATTTTTTCTAAAACTTATGACATGGGCTATTCCTACACAATTTCGCGTGTAGAATCCATTTTTGACCTCAGTTTTGGCAAAATCACACTTTATTTTCAGTCTTACCCTTGGCAGCCACCAATTAGGGTTTTAGGGGCAAAATTGTCATTTCACACCCTAAAGCCTTCACACTCCATAATTTACATGTTTCCTGCACAATTTTCCTTTCAAAACAAAATTGAATCATGAAATGCATCAAATTCCATCTCTAACCCCTTGAACACATGTATAATCCATTTTTTACCTTTGTTTTCACAAAATCAAACAGTATTTTCAGTTTTACCCTTGACAGCCACCAATTAGGGTTTTAAGGGTAAAAATGTCATTTCACACCCTAAAGTCTTCACACTCCATATTTCACATGGTTCTTACACAATTTTCCTTTATAAACAAAATGGAATCATCAAATCCATCAAATTCCAGCTCTAACCCCCCTGAACTCCCTTTGGGCGAAAGTTTTGGGTTTTTAGGGAAATTGAAGTTTTTTCAATTTCTAACCAACCAAACATCTTATTTTCGCTTCTAATCACTTAATTAACAACTTAAAAACCATTTGTACATAATTAATCAAAGTTTGGGCAGTATCTCCCTTTAGGATTCATGCATCCCAAATCACAAAATCAAGCCAATACAAGCCAAACAACCAACCAAAACACCAAGAACAAGCATGAATCATCAAGAAACAACAAGTTCTTAAGCTTACCTTGCTTCTCTTTGACTTTCTCTTTTTGGACTTGGCTTCCCTCTCCCTTTTTTTCCTGATTTTCTTATTTCTTTACATGTTTTCAAGATAGATATGGAGGTTAAAGAGAGTTTACAAGAGATTGAAGGCAAAAACAAGCAACTTCATCTACTACTTACCTTGTTTTCCTTGACATTATTTATTAACTAAACAATCCTAAATTTATTAATCAAGACATACAAATAAGTGTAATAAATATTCAATTATCAAATTCCCCCACACTTATCCTTTTGCACTTTGGAGCAAATTTAAAAGATAAAGACTAAAAGAAAACTTCTCTTTTATAACAATTGCCAAGAATGCAAAAATTGAACAAGGAATACAGCTTCAAATGATCAACCAATTAAGACCGAAATCCTTTCATCTCAAATTAAAAAACACGGTAATCTTAATCAATGATGCTAATCACACAAGATCGTCCTACCATAGGCCTGGTCAATTTCTACTTCTCCATTACTCATATCACATGCATGCACAAATCAAGAGAGCTTATTTTTCCAGGTTGTAATGAGGCTAAGGTAAAGTTGTGTATAAATATGGATATGTGAGGCTAAGCACTAAAGAAATTCGAAAGAGCACTAATAATAATAATAATAAAATCACTCAATCACTCAATTCGAAAGGCCTTTTTTTCATAATCACAATGACCAAATCAATACCAAACAATGAATGGCATAAAATCAAACATCTCCCCCCACACTTAAGATGTTGCACTCCTGAGCAACCCCCATACTTAAACACAAAACTAAGGTGAAACCAATGCTCAATAAATTTCCAAGGTGCGGTATAAAATGGTTTTACACTTTATCTAGTAATGTGGTTTTAGAAAAGAATGAGTCCAAAAGGCACAAAGGGGCTAACAAAGGGAATATAATGTAATGGAAGGTTATTTGGTCAAAGTGGGAAAATAAAAGAAAGAAAGTAAACAAGCCTCCATCATATCTATGCATGTAAGTGAAAAATGTAGTTTTAAAAAGAAAGAAAGCAAGTTCTAAAGAACATAAATCATGAGCAGAAGCACACATAAAAGAAAGAATGGTGAAAGATGAATTCCATTTATGTAGGCCCAAAATCTCACAAAGGTCAATACCAGATCATGCAATTAGCATCACGAAATCAACTACTAAAGTAAGCAAATCAGTCCAAACAAAATGATCCATCAAAACCAACATGTCCAAGTTCACAATATGCATAGCTAAGCAATCATAGAAAGAGAAGTTGTATTATTCACAAAATCTAAGTTGCTTTTGAAAAAGAAGAGTGGAAAAATGGATGAAATAAAAGGAAAGGAAAATAGAGAAAAAAAGAAAGAAGAACACTTCCCAGATGCTTATGGAGGATAAGTGGCATCAGTGAGTATGATGTCTGCTTCTTTAGGTGGCTGCTATGATCCCTCATAAAATGGTTTGAGTCGATGTCCATTCACTTTGAAGGTCCCCCCTGTGGGTGGATCACACAACTCAATAGCACTAAAAGGGCAAACATTAGCAATCACAAAAGGGCTATCCCATCTAGATCGAAGCTTACCAGGCATAAACTTGAGACGAGAATTAAATAGAAGAACTTTCTGGCCTACAGAAAATTCTTTCCTCAGGATATGCTTATCATGGAATGCCTTTGTCTTTTCCTTATACAACCGCGAACTCTCATGGGCATCCAATCTAAGCTCATCCAACTCTTGCAACTGGAGCTTTTGTTCTATCCCAGACTTAGCCAAATCCATGTTACACTGCTTAATGGCCCAATAGGTTTGATGCTCCAACTCAACCAGAAGATGACATTTCTTACCAAAGACAAGTTGATATGGGGACATCCCAATCGGAGTCTTGTAGGCGGTCCTATATGCCCACAAAGCATCATGTAGTTTCTTACTCCAATCCTTCTGGGTAGAGTTAACAGTCTTCTGAAGGATTTGCTTAATCTCTCTATTCGAGACTTTAGCTTGACCATTGGTCTGTGGATGGTATACTGTAGACACCTTGTGAATGTATACTGTAGACACCTTGTGAATTACTCTATACTTCCGTAACAAAGCACCCATGCTTCAGTTACAAAAATGAGAGCCCTAATCACTAATAATGGCTTTGGGAATACCAAACCTGCAGAAAATGTTAGACCTGAAAAAATCTACCACCACTATACAAAAATCATTTTCTGTCACAGCACTATACAAAATCTTCATTGCTCTAATATTTAATGAAAATATTTTCTTTTCTTTATCTGTCCAATCCTTTCTTGGTTTATGATCAAAAGCATTTGTAAAACATTCCACATATCAAAATCATATGCTTTTATAAAACTAGTCATTCTAGCTTTCCATAACCAAAAATCAATATCTTTCAAAAGAGGTGGAATAGTATAATCAAAACCTTCTGGAAGCATAAAATACCCAAAGTCAGCCATTATAACTCTTGAGACGGTTAAGTCCTTTAAACAAGAGCCCAAGCTCTGATACCAAATGTTAGACCTGGCTGACACCCAAGAGGGGGTGAATTGGGTGTACGATAATAAAGTCTAACCTTTTAAAATCTTTTCGCAACTTATCAAATCAATACATACAGAACTATAAAATCATATGCAGATATATAGATTATATATGCTGGAAATATAAAGAGGATGTTTGGAATAGCGGTTGGAGCTTCCAATCGTGCTTTTCAATCTTGATTTACGGTATACGAGGTAGCTTTTACGGTCTATGAGATAGCTTTTATGGTCTACGAGGTAAATATGTGTAGGAGTTTTATCTCGATTTATGTGAATCGAGCTTATACATAAGCATAAGCCCAACCAAACATCCTAAAAAGCTTAGGTAAGAGAATATGCAAACTGTGTTTTATCCTGGTTCAGTCCAATCCACGATGACCTACGTCCAGTCCCCAGGCTCCTCCTGAGATTTCCAATCTACTATCTTCTTGTTTGACTGGGCACAAGAAAAGCTGCTACAACCCACAAGTTTAACCGGGCACTTGTGTAGCCTACTACAGAGTTACTCTCCCTCACATACTGTAAGGTTCACTCCCTCTTACGACAAGTCTTACGAGCAGAGCAATACTCCCTACAGCTTCCCCGTAAGGTAATTCAACCCACTCAAGGTCCCTCTACCTTGAGATCAATACAGAAGTATAGATGATGTGTTTACAGACTCTCTCACAGAGTAGATAAATGCTCACTGATGTACAATACAAACATTAACTCTCTCAAATATACATGATATTGAAGACACAGAGAATAGCAGAGAGTGGGTGGAGTTAGAAGACTTAGATAACATGTTTCTATTTTTCGTTCTTCTGTACGCTATGTCCTACCTTGAATGCTCTTCCATATATAGCTGGGTTATAGAAGATAACTGTTGTTGGTATTCGTCTGTTGGAGTCTGTCACTGTATTTGACCGTTGAGTCCATTCGGATATTTTCCCGTTGTAAGCCCATCCTATGGTCAGACAGATACTTCAGCATTTTCCATTCGAGTCCCATTGCTTTGTATCGTCGCTCTTCATATTTGAATCTTCAGACAAGCTATCATGGTGTGCGTTAGTTTCTTGCGGTGGTTGTTGACCCATATCTAATGACAGCTGGCCCTTATCATTGTGTCCGCCATTTTTGACTTCTTTATTTGTTTTGCTCATCCGAATGCTAATAACAAATGAATGTTGCAATATTGATAACATTATAATGGGCATTTGTGTTTTTGAGACATTCTATCGCACAGTGCCATTTCTCCGTGTTTTCTATAGTTTCCGTGGTCCCACTTGTTTGTGCATGTTCATTTGCATAATGTCTGTCTGATGCGATCCAGAATCAACAAGTTGTCTCTTCATATTCAAGTGTTGACTCTTCAACTTCAAACTATCATTTTCAAATTCCAGCCGGTCCAGTCACAAGAGCACAAGCTAAAATATTTAAGGAAGCATTGATTGGGCTTATTCAAGAGGCTAATGCAAATCAGATGGCAATTGGATCAACAATTGTGGATAAAGATGTTGAAAACGTCATTAATTTCTTAGGGGCTGCAGATGGAGATACTAATCAAGTTTTGGGCTTGGAGACTTCAAAACAAAGAGCTTGGACCTAGTACTATACATGAAAGGACTCATCTGGGCCTAAATAAGCACATTTTAGGCCTTAAATGCTGATTATATTTTAGGACTTTTATTTGTGCGAAAATTATTGGACAATTGGCATATTTGACTTTTAAGTTTCTTAATTAATTAATTGTATTAGGTTAGTTTCAATTTTCTAGGATGCATTTAATGCAATTAGGGTTTTTGAAACTTCTCTTTAAATACCTTGTAACCCTTCATTTGGAGATTAAAGACTTTGAGACTTGATTATTGAATGAAAGGTTGCCCTTTTCTGCACCTCGTTTCTTGGGAGTGGATTCTCTCTAGGGTTCTTCTTAGAACTAACAGACTTATCAAGGCTTGATCAACCTTGTGGTGTCTTCCAACACTTCGGGTCCTTGTTCTTTCGTGCTCAAGGGTTCAAGTGGATCGTCGATCTGCGTTTAGCGTTCTTGGGGTGCGTATATTCAGATTGGTTGTGGGTTTGTGGGGTCTTCCCTTGTGGGTTCGCACCACTGTCTCCCACTGAGAACAAAGCTCAAATATGTTAAAACATGAATAATCAATTATTAAATAACATATAGACATTTTAGAATTCATCTTTGAATGATTATATTTCTGTCAGTGTCATGAACTCGAGTTTATCATGTCAAACTCGAGTGCGTTGCTCATTTTCTCATTCACTAAGTAGTCTCGGCCAGGAACTCGCGAGAGTGTAGAATACCAACTCGAGTGAGAAATCCATACGAACTCGAGTGCTTATGACTGGACTCGAGTGCATTAGCATTTTCTAGTTTCTGCAAGGTTTTCTAATGTAAACTCTCGGGAGTACAAAGTTGGACTCGAGTGTATATTGTAGTCAAACTCAAGTGCGTGTTTTGGAACTCAAGTGTAATACTTGTTTTCTCAACGCAAGTCTTCTCGGGTACAAACTCTTTCCACATAACTTGCAAGACTCGAGTTCAAATGCTATACAGAATTTGAGTGCTTATTTCCTTACTCGAGTGCAACACTTGTTCCACAGCATCAAGACTCTCTGGCATAAACTCTCATGGCCACACTCTTACAACTTGAGTGCAACATCGTATGAAACTCGAGTGCTCACCTACAAACTCGAGTGCACTTCATATGAACCCATTCCTGCTGAGTCTTGGGAACAAACTCTCATTCCAAAACTTCATCACTCGATTGCATATCTTCTGAGGACTCGAGTGTGGTGATTAACTTTAGCTTCTACGTCAAAGCTTGCGGGAGTGTGAACAGTAGACTCAAAATATGATCCATTCATTTTAGACTCCAAATATGGTAAATGATTGACCATTAGAAAGCTCTCATTGTCTATATTCCAATGCAAAAGGAATCATCTCCGAACTCATTGTATTCCCCAATTCCATAAGGCATACCATATTGAATGTAACTCTCAATTTGACATATGATATGTCAATGGAAAGATCTTTGAGTCTACTTTCATATGGCACCAGTCTTAGCTCAATTGGACGTGTAGTTTAGCATATATGTCCAAAATACGAAAGTTGTTCTGGAATATAATGGTGATTTGAAGTTCTACTTCAAACATTCATATCTTCTTTATCTGAGCTTTTTTGATATTGGTTCTGGTGTCAAAATGATGCATTGGGAGTCTAGTTTCATATGCCACTATTTTCGTCTCAATTGGAGTTGTGGTTTGAGAGATATGATTAAATTACTGAAGCTCACTCAGGCTGAACGTAGAACAGGGATGAACAGAGTATGTTGTTCAACGTTGTGAACTCAAGTTCTCAGATCCAAACTCGAGTTTAGACCAATTTTTGCAGTTCTAAACAGTACCAAACTTGAGTCATCCATATCCAACTCGAGTCCAAAACTTGGGAATCATCTGGGAGTCGTTTCTGCCAAGAACTCGCATGAAGAACTCCATGAACTCGAGTGCTACAGTCTTTCAGATGCTACAGTGCCTGCGTGCTACAGTCTAACCGGTACAGTACCTTTGCTATAGTACCATATTGCTACAGTATCAAACAGTGTATCTACTACAGTAACTTCTAAATTCCCTTCCGAACATAGAAACATATGATATTTCTCCTCAGAGCTTAAATCTTGATATTCCCATTAATTCTTATAAATTCTTCTTTCTCCAATCTCTTTCTTGCATTGCTTGACTAAGCTATAAAATATACAACATTAAATATAGTAGTTAGTCAATATAGAAGATGAATATATTATGCAAACTTTTTGCTCTAAATATCTTATATCTATATTTGACATCATCAAAACTAATCATATCTAACACCAAGGTCTTGGATGCTTATGTAATGACATGAGAGGCTTTGTTGACCCGCTGAGCCAAGATAGCACCAATAGCATAATTGGAAGCATCACACATCAACTTTAATGGAAGTGACCAATCTGGTAGTTGGAGCACTGGGGTTATGGTAAGGCAATACTTCAAGTAATTGAAGGCCGTCTTGCACTCATTATCAAATATAAACACAGTATCCTTATGTAGAAGGTTAGACAGGGGTCAGGCAATCTTGCTGAAATCCCGAATGAAGCATCGGTAGAAAAGAACGAACTTCCTGCACAGATGTGGGGCAAGGCAAAGCAGTAATAACATCAATCTTAGCAGGATCTACCTTAATACCCTCACTAAACATGATGTGTCCTAACACTATTCCTGACTCAACCATAAAGTGACACTTTTGAAAATTTAGCATAAGATTTGATTCTATGCACCTATTCAAGACTCTAGACAAATTAGCCAAGCATGCATCAAAATCAAACCCATATACAGTGAAATCATCCATGAAAACCTACATGCAATCCTCTAGAAATTCATAAAAGATACTTACTATGCAACACTGAAAGGTGCCAGGTGCATTGCAGAGGCCAAATGGCATCCTTTAGTAAGCATATGTTCCAAAGGGGCATGTGAAGGTCATCTTCTCCTTATCCTCAGGAGCAATATGGATCTGTAAATAGCCCGAGTAACCATCCAAAAAGCAATAGTGAGACTTACCAGTCAAACGCTCTAACATCTTATCAATGAAAGGTAAAGGATAATTATCCTTGCGCGTGGCTTGGTTGAGTCTTCTGTAGTCTATGTATACTCTCCAGCCGTTCTAAACTCTTATAGGTATGAGGTCATCTTTTTGATTGGATACCACAGTTACTCCGTACTTCTTAGGAATGAACTGGACCGGGCTAACCCACCGGCTATCAGAGATAGGGTAAACGATGCCAGCTTGCAGAAGCTTAGTCACTTCCTTCTTTACCACTTCCAGAATAAGGGGATTCATGTGTCTCTGGGGTTGTCTCACTAGCTTAGCATCTTCTTCCAACAGAATCCGATACTTGCACACAGAAGGGCTAATGCCAATTATATCAGCTAATATCCACCCAATTGCCTTTAACTAAAACATCTTCAGTCAAACCAGCAAGATAAGGGTTACTCCTATTAGCTAATTGGACAACAACACCAATAGGATGCAAAGGACCAAGACTAAGAGAATTATAAATAGATGCATGCATAACATTAATAGAAGCACCTAAATCAGCCATGCAATCATCAAATCTATAATTACCAATAATGCAAGGGATAGAAAACGTCTCTGGGTATTTGCACTTATGAGGCATGGGTTGGAGGAGTGCTGAGACATTCTGGTTAAAAGCTCACTCATTCAGTTCCCCTCAGTTGCGTCTTGTTGGTACACAACTCCTTCAGGAACTTGGTATACTTGTTGATCTGTTTGATGGCATCCAAGAAAGGAATGTTGATCTTAACTTTTTTGAATGTCTCAAGGATATCCTTCTCTTGCATTTTTTCAGCCAACTTCTTGGATTGAAGGGCTCTCTGAGGGAAAGGAAGAGGAATGGGAATTTCAGGTTCATTTTCACCCTGCTTCACTGCCTCTTTGTTTTTAGAGTCAATCTTCATTTTTGCTGACTCTTTTTCTGATGTGGATTCAGTCACATCTGTAGCTTGTTTAGGCTCTTCCAATTGCTTACGAGACCGTAAGGAGATAGCACTAACATTCCCCTTCAGATTGGGAATTGTTTGTGAAGGAAGGCTGTTAGATCCCTGAGGCTGGAGTTGGTTCAATGATGTTGCCGACTGCCCAATCTAAGTCTGCAAGTTCTGTATAGAAGTCTCAGTTTATTGCTAGAATTGCAAACTGTTTGAGGCAAGCTGCTTCATCATTTCTTCCAGTAAAGAACCACTACTGCTAGTTGGCTAGTGTGCTGGAGGTGGAGGTGCAGATTGCTGGAAATTCTGTCTTTTCTGTGGAAACTGTCTCTGTTGGTAATTTCCAGGATTCTGCTGCACATGACTATTATGGTTCTGATTCTGATTCTGGGTCCACCTAAAATTCAGATGATTTCTCCAACTAGGCTTATAGATACTTGAAAAGGCATTATTTTACTGCTGGTATTGTGGCTTCCCTGGAAAAATGCCCACAGCAGCCACTGACTGGTCTTGATAGGTGGTATATTGCAAAGTAGGGCAAGAATCAGTAGGATGAGAGGGATCAGAACAGAACCCACATGAGTAGCCCATCTGTGGAGTGGAAGACTGTACTGTTTGAGTTACTACTAGTTGCCTCACCAAGGAGGTCAAATCCTTAATTCTATTTTCCAGTCTCTAGTGGGAATTAGATGATGCATTGAGCTGGAACACAGTACTACTGTTTGCTCTAGTACCAAACTGTTGAGAGTTTGCTACGATAATTGATATTAAGTCTCGGGCCTCTTCAGGTGTCTTGTTAACTAAAACCCCACCTCTAGAAGCATCCACCAGATTTCTGTCATTGGGTAAAAGACCTATATAGAAATAAGTGATTAAGAGCTACTCAGTTATCTGGTGGTGTGGACAGCTGGCGCAAAGCCTCTTGAATCTCTCCCAATATTGATGCATATTCTCCCCATTGAACTGCTTGATTCCAATTATTTCTTTTCTGATTGTAGTGGCTCTTGAAGAGGGGAAAAATCTCTCCAGAAACAATCTCTCCATGTCGGCCCAACTTCCAACGCATGAAGGTTGAAGATAATATAACCAGTCTTTAGCTCCACCATCAAGACAGAAAGGAAAAGCTCCAAGTTTAATGTGATCTTTATCAATTTGTTGTGGTTTCATTGTGCTACAAACCACATGAAATTCCTTTAGATGCTTGTGCGGATCCTCACCTGCAAGACCATGAAACTTGGGCAACAAATGGATAAGACCAGACTTAAGTTCAAAGTTAGCATCAAGTTTAGGGTATTGGATACACAAAGATTGATAGTTAACACCAGGTGCAGTCAATTGCTTTAAAGTTCTATTATTTCCTTGATCTGCCATAGTGTCTCAGTGAGCAAAAGTGCTACTAGAATTAGATGAACTAGAAAGGTCAACAGAATGGACACAATTAGAATCAAGGTCAGAATCAGAAACAAGTTCAGTGGAAATCCTCTTACTTAACCTAACAGCCCTTCTAGCAGCAAGAATTGTTCTCTCTATTTCAGGATCTATGTCTAACAAATCAATTGCACTAGTACTACTCCTAGTCATACAACATTGGCAAAGGCAGAGTCAGGACTACCATTAAAACACAAAAACTCAAAATCACAAGTCTACGCTAGAAATTAACCAAAACACATTCAAAAACTATCAAATGATTTTAAAAAATTATGGTACTTCCATAGAACAACTTCTACTCTATCTGGGAACCCAAAATGGAATAAAAAAACTTTAAAAAAATGAAAAAAGTGGTATAAATGATGGAATTTGGAAAATTTAGGTAGGTGCTCATGGCAAAGCCATGAGTTCTTCTCAAAGGAACATTTTGCTTCAGCTCACTAAAAATCAGCCCAATCGGAGCAAGTCACAAATTTTAGTAGAAATCTTAGAACAATTTCTGAAAATACCGGATACGTCCCACCGAGACCAAAAACCAATGAAAAGGTGGTCTAGATGATGGAATTTTGGAAAAATAGGGGTGATTACACTTCCTTTTGATTCTTGCTCAGAATGCACAATAACGAAGACCTGTTCAGAGTAATTTGGGTGAGATAGAAATTTGCCCAGTCACCAGAACCACCTAATCTAAACTATCCTATTCTATACTATACTCTGTTAATACTAGACCGATGCAAATTCCCCAGCAACGGCGCCAAATTTTGATCGAGAGTTATCGAGCTCTCGCAAAATAACCAGTTATAATACAATTTTGCAATATAGAGAACCTGGATCGTTTACCATAGAATTCACAGTCAGTCTAACATTATCAGTCAATAAGATAGTAAACAGAAATTGGTTGGGGGTTTCACTGTGCTATCAACGAAATAATAAACTAGAACTAAAGACAGAAATCAATCAGATTAAAACGACTAACCCAAAATTGGGATTCCAGAGTTTCTTTCCATCATCAGACGAAAATGTTGTAACTAAACTCATGATTAATTCTGGATAAACTGAAATCTCTGCATTCGTCCAGAAAATCCCTCAACTAGACAATCGTCTAGGGTTCGTTTGAACGTGTGGAATCACTGTACGATCGCACAGAATTCACTGCAACCCAGTTCAAATTATGTCCTTGGGATGTATCAATCTGAATATTAAACCTAATATTCAAACTATTTCCAGAAATTGTGATATCTTATTTCCCAACACTACAGTAGAGTACTAATTAGCTAATACTCACCGATTATAAACATCAGAGTACGAAAGATGCTAGAAACTCCATACAATGCCTCTGCTGGATATACATATTCACATATGAACACATTCATACACAATTCATATTACAACTCAAAATACTCATAAGGTTCTTAAAATATATCACCAAAGCTTGACAACCTAGCCTAATTTCTTCCGCTGCTCGGCCTCGACTCATCGTCATTTACCTTCTCTTTGCCTCGCGAGCTCCCTCCCTGTACTGGAGATTTGTTTTGGGAAAAGAATGAGATTTACAGGAATCTTAGTAGTAAAACATACAACATACAAGATAACACATATATAGCATGCTCATCATACAAACATCAATCAAATCATCATAACATTATTTAGTGCCATTAATGCAAATCATACACCATGCTAGCGCTAGACTAGTTACTTGGCCCTGAGGGCTCCCGCGCAAAGATTGGCCTCGGGCACCGCTTGTGCAATATGAATATTATAACTTAAGTGTCAACCCACGCAAAGATAGGGCCCGGGTGATCACTTCGCATAATCTAAACATGCATGACATTTTATTGATATCAAGCCACACATATGCATGCCATGTTATATGAAGACGGTTACTACCTAGTTGCTACTTTATGCAACTTTTCCCCTTGATTCATGCTCGAGCAACAATTACGAGGCCAAATTGGTTGTCAAATCCTGAAATCGCCAAACATCACAAATGAGTTATTACTCATCCATACACCTTTTCAAACTCATAATATTGGTAAATTTAGCCTATTGGTGACAAATTACCAAAATACCCCTTAGGTCCTCATTATCAGCATTTTCCCTAAAATCATGAATTAGGCCATTCCTACACATTTTCGCGTGTAGAATTCATTTCCGACCTTGAATTGGCCAAAATCAATCCCAAATGATGAAAATACCCTTGACAGCTCTTAAATAAGGCTTAGAAAGGAAAATTGGTCATTTCACTCTCTGATCCTCATCTCACTTCGGGGTCAACATAGACCCTACACAATTCGGCCTCTTGAATCCAATGCAAGCATCAAATTGTTCAAATTTCCACTCATTTTCTCAATCCAACATAAGGAAGAGAAAATAAATTCCCAAAAAAGTTGTGTCGGATTCTCATTTTCTTTGGCCTAATCACCTCTTTTCTACTTATCCTCACAATATTAATTAATTAGGAAATCATTGGACTTGATTTAAAGACATTTCCACATTTTGTTCACTTTGGTTTTTCTCAATTATCTCACATTAAATGAACCAGAATCAAGCCCAAAAAAACTCCATTAACCTTAATCAAGTAGAGGAACAAGTTTAGGAAGTTACCTCTTGGTTCTTCAACTTTCTCTCTCTACATATTTTCTCTCTCTCCTCCCAACGCTTGCTTCAACTGCTCTTTAATAGAGTTTGATGGTAAGGAGATGAAGAGAAGAGATCATAGAGGGGATAGAAGCTTAAATCACAAGGTATAAGTCTCATACCTTGATTTTGTGTTGAAACCTAGCTCCCTCCTCTCTTTCGTTCTTCACGTTCAGCTCTCGTCCTCACTATTTCTTTGACAATTCTGATCATACATGAGGAGCTGAAGATGAGAACTTAGATAATATAATCAAAGGTTAATTGATTTAACACGTGGCACACTCCCATTGGTCCAAAATGCCAATTATCCCAAATTAATTCCATTTCCTCCTCCATGCCACATAATAGCCGAAATCATGCAGGGAAATATGGAAAAAGTTGAATCTCCATTTATCCCATTGTGCCCACACATAACTTGTTGACCAAGTCATTGACTTTTTAACTATTTGACCACTTTTAACCATAATTCACCAAAATTGATCCATTAATGATCAATTAGTCATTTTTCTCTTTTTAATTCCCACTTAGCTTAAATCATTGGGAATTGGAGGAAAAATAATTATTTTCCACTTTTCGACAAAATTACTGTTTTGCCCCTGCATTTAATGATTTACCGAAATAAATCATTTTCCACCCATTTCTTTGGCTAAACCCCATTTTGACACTTAAATGAGGCCATTATTCATATCATTAAATTTTGTAAATTTTGGTTACCATATTAGGCCTTTACCGGTCTCTTATACCCTTATTCGACCAATTTACGCGTAACCGGCGATTGACATATTTTCCATAAATTCTCGTAAATTCATCCACATCATTTTTCACCATTTTATTCCACTAAATATACATCAAATATACACATAAATGTATTGGTGAAAAATGGGGTATTACAGAAATTGAATCCTATTAGAGTAAATAGAAATGAGTTACGTTATTGATTAAATTAGTGTGTCCTTTGGATGAAAACGTGGATCCTCAATCCATGGGTCAATCACAGAAGTTTAGCCAAGCATGGCTGGAAAAGATGAGGAATGAATGAAGAACGCGCAGAATATTTCAGAGAATCTTAAAACTTCTGTATTCAATCCAATTTTCTCTAAAGCGTCATAACACATATGTTTTTCCTAACTAGAGTAAAAACCTACTTTAAAATAGATTAGGGCTTAGCAAGTCCAGCCTAAAACAGAAATAAATACAAATGATCTTTAATTACAAAATTTGGGCCCAATAAAAAAATTCTAGAAAAATGCATCTGACTTTAGCTTCAATTTTGACTATCTTCTTGTCTGAATTTGCCTTTCACGTCTTCATATTGACTGTAGCTCTTTGAATCATCTAAAAAATGAGACAAGAATGAGGCTAATTGGATATCTAGTTCAAGAGTTATGATCAAAATAGTAAAGCATTGTAAATCTGGGATTTTATCATTAAAATAAATTAAATCTAATAAAACACCCAAAGCCCAAATAAGCATAAAAGCCCATTATTTATTAACTAAACAATCCTAAATTTATTAATCAAGAGATACAAATAAGTGTAATAAATATTCAATTATCTTAGTGTTAGAATGTTTAAAGATTGTTACTCTTGAATGTAGCCGTTGGAGCGTTAGGTCTTTGCTTATGTCTATTGAGCATATAAGATTGTTCCTTTTATCCTTTGATTTAGCCGTTGGAGACAAACATGATTTCAAGCATGTTTGAGAATTGGGTGAATTGGATGATTTTAAGAATTTTAAAATTCAACACAAACTAAGTAAAGAGAGGAGACTTAGAGAGATATCACCAAAAGTGGACACAAGAGATTTATACAGGTTCGGTCCAATCCTCTTGACCTATATCCAGTCCTTATAATGCCTTTTTGAGATTTGCACTAGCTTTGTAAGACTTAAAAGGCTCTTTATGCCTCAGTATAAGCTAGTTCTTCATCAAAGAACACTCGCTCCCCCTTACACTTTACAATCAATGCCTACTCAAGGTCCTACTACCTTGAGCATATATGCCGAAGTAATTACTTAAGTATATTCTCTCATAAGAGTAAATGAATGATCACTAAAGTACAAATTCACACAAAGATTAAGCTTTAAGACTTAGTAATGAATGTAATAATAAATGCACAGTGTTTGTTAATTGCTCTGTCTTCAATGCTCCTCTATTTATAGTGTGAGAATGTTTAAAGATCGTTGCTCTTGAATGTAGCTATTAGAGTGTTAGGTCTTTGCTTATTTCTATTGAGCATGTAAGATTGTTCCTTTTATCCTTTGATTTAGCCATTGGAGACAAAGAGGATTTCAAGTGTGTTTGAGAATTGGGTGAATTGGGTTATTTTAATAATTTTAAACTTCAACACAAAGCCATTGGAGACAAAGAGGATTTCAAGTGTGTTTGAGAATTGGGTGAATTGGGTTATTTTAATAATTTTAAACTTCAACACAAACTAAGTAAAGAGAGGAGAGTTAGAGAGATATCACCGAAAGTGGACATAAAAGATTTATACCGGTGACCTATATCCAGTCCTTATAAGGCCTTTTTGAGATTTACACTAGCTTTGTAAGACTCAAAAGGCTCTTTGTGCCTCAGTATAAGCTAGTTCTTCATCGAAGAACACTCGCTCCCCCTTACACTTTTCAATCAATGCCTACTCAAGGTCCTACTACCTTGAGCATCTAAGCTGAAGTAATTGCGTAAGCATATTCTCTCACAAGAGTAAATGAATGATCACTAAAGTACAAATTCACACAGAGATTAAGCTTTGAGACTTAGCGATGAATGTAACAAGAAATGCACAGTACTCGTTAATTGCTCAATCTTCAATGCACTACTATTTATAGTGTGAGAATGTTTAAAGAGCGTTGCTCTTGAATGTAGCTGTTGGAGCGTTAGGTCTTGGCTTATGTCTATTAAGCATATATGATTGTTCCTTTTATCTATTGATTTAGCCGTTAGAGATAAAGAGGATTTCAAGCGTGTTTGAGCTCTGTGCATTTAATGTTGTGACATAAAAGTGCTTTTTGCTAATCTTCATGTAATCCTTGATTTAACACCTGTAATATGATCAAGCACTAGTATATAAAATGTTAGTCTAATTAGAATAAGTTTAGGATATATTTGAATGAGTATCAAGATTTACGTTATGCTACTTTGTTTTCTAAAATTGTATCACTCGAGTGACCTTCACTTAGTCAATATGAAAACAAGTTAGATAACTGGTTGGCTCACTATGGTGATATGATTATGACGTATAAAAATAGGATCACTCGAGTGATCTTGTTTTCTTTGAAAACAGAACACTAGGTCTTTATTGTGGTGAACTGGTGGTGATGAGTGTAGCTGGATCACTCAAGTGCAAACTTGAATGATCTTGTTTCTTTTTCTTTTAAAAGGAAATAGATCACCAGATAGCATCACCATGGTGCAGTAGTATTGATGCTCTTTTTACACAAAACTTGAGTGGTCACCCGAGTGGTATAGTCTTAGAAACTTCTTAAAAATACTAAGCACTATCAGAGTCACTATGGTCCTGTAATAGTGATACACTTTTTTCACACACTACTCGAGTGGTCACTCGAGTGATCTTCTCTTAGAAAAATTTTTGAAAGCTAATCACTGAAACAGATCATTATGGTGGAGTAATTAGTGATAAAAATTTAACACTTTACTCGAGTGGTCGCTTGAGTGATCTTGTCTTTGAAATATTTTTAGAAAAAACTAGTTATTAGGAAATATCATTGTGGTGATGTAATATTGATGACATTTTTAAAACATCACTCGAGTGATCTAGTTTGAAATTTCTTTATAAAAAGTTGATCACCAAATGGTTCACTATGGTAGTCTGATAGTGATGAACTTTGTATCTCATCACTCAAGTGATCTTTTTGAAAAATCTTTTTTCAGAAATCAGATCACTATCTTGGTCACCATGGTGAAGTAGAAATTATGACAAATCTTTGTATCACTCGATGATCATAAGTAAAAACAATTTAACACTCCCCAGAAGCACTGTGGTGATCTTTTATTTTCAAAAAAACATCACTCGAGTGATCAACTAAAAATATTCATAAAGTCTTTACCACTGTTTGAGACATACACTGACTAAGTCCTAACACATTAGTCGAGTGGTCACTCAAGTGATGAAAAGATTTTCACAAAAGATATTCACAGTACAATTTAAAACAACTTTCCAAAATAGTGTATCTCCTGTAAAACATTTACTTAAGCTTTGTTATCATCAAAACATGAGATTTAACAATAATCGCTAATGGGCAGATTTTGGCATGACAAATACTAAGCTACATCGCCAACTTTTAGAATCTTACTGATTTGGACCGCATACATGCAATCAACCTCAACCGCCTTACCCCACTTGGTATGACTCTAATGTCTATAGCGAATACCATATAGGCACTATAGGACACTATATAGAGGACTGTGCTACTTTCAAAAGGAATGTGGTAGACTTAATTGATTCTAAACACATTTAATTGATACTACAACATAAAGCACTTTTAATGTCCATTTTTAGGGCTTTTTAACATCCTTTTATAAGGGGACACTTATGTGAGAGACGTAGTAAATAATGGAAATAATGTCCGTTAAGTAAAGGACGCTTAAAGTTCCACTTTAGGTGTCTCTTTTTGTAAATGGACGCTTAAAGTGCGTCTAATATGACTTTAAACGTCCCTCTTTGTTTATGGATGTTTAAGTATTTTTTTAAAAAAAATTATTTATATTTTTCGCTGCCTAATAATTAAAAACCAGAGAAACATGATCGAAGAATAAAGCACAATCTCCTTAAAAATGGTAAGGAAACATCCAACACTAGCTAATTAAATTGTTAACTCCTACTACTTAATACTATGTACAAGAACCACCATAAAGTGTCAAAAAAATTGTCTACTGCACAACTATACTAATTAATATAAAAATACACTTTTACTGATCTATTTATTGAAGAAGCTGCCCAGCCAAAAAGTCTCTGATCAAATTAATGTCATTATATAAGTAGCCAGCTTCATCATAAAAAATCTGCAAATTAGAAAATAGGCTTAGATAAAATCAATCAAGTGGAAGAATTAATTGGCAATTCAATTACAATACCCAAAATATTATCATTCAATTACCTTCAGAAAATCACTTATAACTCCGCTCTAAATGATATTATATATATAAAGCATAAAGTAGTAGCCATATTCAGTGGCCCCTAGTTGTCGAGGGTACTATGAATCAAAAGCAATTGGTTAAAATCAATAAAGTCATATTTAAAACAACCATCAAATAAAGAACTAGAATTGAAACCAATTACTTTCTAATAAAACCACTTCGGGTCTCTAATAGTTTTACCCTCGCATGACCTGCCAAGGAATCTATATATTTGGGTCATACTATCATTAAAATGAAAATCCATAAAAATTAGAATAATTCATTAAGTCAAGAATAAATTAAATACAAACAAAAGAACTTACGTGTTGCAGATGGATTTTATTTCTTTGTCTGGCTTTTTATGAAATGAATCAAACTAATAGACGGTGTTGAGGTAAGGACAAACAACACACAGTCTCTAATGGAAACTATAACAACACATACAGATTAAAATGAAGTTAGATGGCAAGGAAATTATTTCTTAAACATCTTTAATAAAAAAAATTAAAATATGTACCCTTAAACTCGTCCTTGTCATAATTCGTCCTTGCTTCCAAAGTATTAGCATCCCTTGTCATAATTGTAGTGTAATATCCCAAAAAGTACTCAAGGGCTAAGTGTACAAATAGACAGTGAAATTAATGATTGAATTGTCTCTAGAAATTGTACAATGACTTTAGTTTCGATTAGTTATCAATAAATTACCTAATTTCCGCCTAAAGTTAGGAATGACTAAAAAATTAATTGAAACATAGAAGGACAAAATTAATGGCTACTTGATAATTAATAAGCCTATTTTGAAGTATTACTACCAAAGGAAAAATCAAAGTTGGAAAAAACAAAGTCAAAAGCAAGATGGAAATTTTTTTGGCCAATAACAAGAAGGTCAAAAAGTTAAAACAATATATGAGTTTAATGAATGAATTGAAGAAGCCATATAATTCCCTTTCCCTCTTAGACATTTGGTGGAAGAAGGGAAATAGCAAAACAAATATACATATAAGGATATATTAAAGCAAGAAGAGTAAGTCAAAGCAAAAAAGCAAACCTATAATAAGACTTTAACTAAGGAATTGTAAGGTGGAAATTATGGGATGATTTAAGAGCAACCTATACTCTATCTTCCCATTAAGTTTCAGCAAAAAAGAGAAGCAAAAAGAGAAAAGGAATTTATTTTGTGATATTATACCAAAAAGCAATTTTGGACTAATAGGAATTAAGCACTTGGAAAGCAAACTTTAATAGCTTATTAGATCATCATCTCATCTCGTTCCATCCTCATTTTCAGCCAAAATCAGACTAAAGAAAGAGAGAGAATGTGCAGCCATATCCAAGAGCTCAATAAGCACAAAAGGGCTAGGGTTTCCAAAGATCTAAGGTAAGAAACTTGAAATCTTATGATTTTTGCTTCCTAATCACTCTATAGCCTCTCCTAACCTCTTCTACTCCATTAAATCCATATTTTCAAGATAAATCAAGAGCTTAGAGAGGGATTAAAATTTCATCCAGGAGAGAGAAAGTGTGATCTTCAAGAGGTAAACTTCAAAACTTGCTTCTATTGGCTTGGTTGAGGTTGTTGATGGATATTGTGTTGTTTTCTCTTGTTTTTGAAAAATGGGCTGAAGCTAAACCATGGGAAAATTTGGGCAGCATTTTGCCCTCAAAATTTATTACACATCTTGAGTCATAAACTTTGGATAACGCCTCTTTATGTCTTCTTCTACTTTCCAGGTTGCTTCCCTTTGAGAGAGTCCCTTCCAGACCACTTTCACAAATGGAATGCTTTAGTGCCTGAGCCGTCTTTCTTGTCGATCAATGATTCATTCTAGCTCTACCACATAACTAGAATTTTCTTGTACATTGATATCTTCGTACTCGATAATATGCTCGGGGTCTAATTGGTACTTCTTCAATTGTGAGACATGAAATACGTCATGGAGTCTGCTCAAATTCGGGGGTAGGGCTATTTTATATGTCACTAGTCCAATTCTTGCAAGAATTTCAAGTAGACCAATGTAGCGTAGGCTAAGCTTCCTTCTTTTGATTGCTCTACCGATTCCAGTTACCAGAGATACTTTCAGAAATATATGATCACCAACTTTAAATTCTAGAGGTCTTCTCCTTTTATCAGCATAGCTTTTATGTCTACTTTATACTGCTAAGAGGCTCTTTAATCTTGATCTATTTTGTGGTCTGATCAACTAGATTTGGCCCATACAACCTTCTCTCAGAAAATTCTATCCAGTAAAGGGGTTATTGGCATTTCCTCCCATACAGTGCTTCATACGGTGCCATCTGGATGATCGTATGATAGGTGTTGTTATAAGAAAATTCTACAAGTAGAAGGAAATGATCCCAATTTCCCTTGAAGTCTAATACACACACCCGTAACATATCTTATAGCATCTGTATGGTTCTTTCTAATTGTCCATTTGTTTGGGGATGATAAGCTGTACTGAATCTTAACTTCGTGGCCAGAGCTTCATGTAGAGCTGTCAAGAACCTAGATGTAAATGAAGATATCTATCAGAAATAATTTTCTTCGGCGTACTATGGAGTCTAATTATCTCCCTTATGTAGATTTCTGCCAGCTTCTCAGGAGAATAACTAGCATTGATGGGGAGAAAATATGCAGACTTGGTAAGACAGTTGACAATTACCCAAATCGCATCATGGTTTCGGATTCTTGGTAACCCCACTACCAAATCCATGGTAATGCTCTCCCACTTCCATTCAGGAATTTATGGGCTTTGAAGAAGTCCTGGTGGTCATTAATGTTTGATCTTCACTTTCTGACAGGTAAGACATCGAGCCACGTATTTGGTTACATCACTCTTTAGTCCTAGCCACCAGTATTCAGACTTTAAATTTTAATACATTTTAACCACTCTTGGATGAAGTGTATATCTACTCTTATGTGCCTCATCCAAAATTTTCCGCCTCAGATCAGCCTGTGGGGTACATATATTCGCTTCTAATACCAGACCAATCTGCTTGGCAAAAGATCATGATCATGAGTTTTACCTCATGTGATCAGATCTCGAATAGATGTGGCCTATTCATCTTTCATTTGGTGAGAGACCGATAGTGAACAAGTACCGTGAGGGAAAGATGAAAAGGACTTTGAAAGGAGAGTCAAAGAGTGCTTCAAATTTTCGGGAGTGAAGCGGATGGGGGCTGGCGGTGTGCCCTGGTCAAATGTTAAACGTTGCAAGCCGGTCTGCCGATCAGCTTGGGGCATGGACCGACATGGATTATAACGGCAACCCAAGCCCGAGCTGAGGATATGCACGTGGATATGTCGTCGCCGTGATTATGGCTAGTAACACGCGCTGTCACAACATGCCTCGGCACCCACGCACTCTCGGCGTCAGCCTGTGAGCACCCCATTCAGCCCATCTTGAAACATGGACCAAGGAAACTGACATGTATACGAGTCAATGGGTGAGTAAACCCGTAAGGTGCAAGGAAGCTGACTGGTGGGATTCCCTCATTGGTTTCACAGCTGACCGACCTTGATCTTCTGTGAAGGGTTCGAGTGAGAGCATACCTGTTGGGACCTGAAAGATGGTGAACTATGCCTAAGCTGGGTGAAGCCAGAGGAAATACTAGTGGAGTCCCGTAGACATACTGATATGCAAATCATTCGTCTGACTTGGCTATAAGGGCAAAAGACTAATCAAACCGTCTAGTAGCTGGTTTCCTCCGAAGTTTCCCTCGGGATAGCTGGAGCTCAAGTGCGAGTTCTAACAAGTAAAGCCAATAATTAGAGGCATTTGGGGCGTAACGCCCTCAACCTATTCTCAAACTTTAAATAGGTAGGATGGTCCAGCTGCTCCGTTGAGCCGTGCCACGGAATCGAGAGCTAGAAGTGGGCTATTTTTGGTAAGCAGAACTGGTGATACGGGATGAACCGGAAGCAGGGTTATGGTGCCCAACTACACGTTAACTAGATCCCATAAAGGGTGTTGGTCGATTAAGATAGCAGGATGTTGGTCATGGAAGTCAAAATCCGCTAAGGAGTGTGTAACAAATCACCTGCCGAATCAACTAGCTTTGAAAATTGATGCCGCTGAAGCGCATGACCTATACCCGATCGTCAGGACAAGCGCCAGGCCCAAATAAGTAGGAGGGCACAACGGTCACTATAAAACCTAGGGCGCAAGCCTAGGCAGAGCGATTGTCGATGCTGATCTTGGTGGTAGTAGCAAATATTCAAATGAGAACTTTGAAGGCCGAAGAAGGGAAAGGTTCCATGTGAACGATACTTGCATATGGCTTAGTCAATTCTAAGAGACAGGGGAAGCCTGTCTGATAGCGTGCAGCATGCGTACTTTGAAAGGGAATCTGGTTAAAGTTCCTGAATCGGGACGTGGCAACTAACGGCAATGTTAGGGAGTCCGGAGACGTCGTCAGGGGCCTCAGGAAGAGTTCTCTTTTCTGTTTAACAGCCTGCCTACCCTGGAAATGATTTAGCCAGAAGTAGGGTCCAGCTATTGGAAGAGTACCTCCCACACCCAGTCGTACTCATAACTGCATCAGGTCTCCAAGGTGAATAGCCTCTGCTCAATGGAATAATGTAGGCAAGGGAAGTTGGCAAAATGGATCCATAACCTCAGGAAAAGGATTGGGTTTAAGGGCTACACACAGGGGTCCCAGCCCCAAACCCGTCGGCTGTAGGCTGTCGGTCGACTATTCGAGCTGCTCCAGCAGTGAGAGCGGGTTACCGCATGCCGGCTAAGGGACATACTGGGAACGAGCCCTTCGAAGTCCCTTCCTCGGGCGTCAAACAGTTGACTCAGAACTGGTATAGACAAGGTGAATCTGATTGTTTAATTAAAATAAAGCATTGAGATGGTCCCTGTGGATGTTGACGTAATGTGATTTTTGCCCAGTGCTCTGAATGTCAAAGTGAAGAAATTAACCCAAGTGCAAGTAAACGGTGGGAGTAACTATGACTCTCTTAAGCTAGCCAAATGCCTTGTCATCTAACTAGTGATGCGCATGAATGGATTAACGAGATTCCCACTGTCCCTATCTACTATCCAGCGAAACCACAGCCAAGGGAACGGGCTTGGCAGAATCAGCGAGGGAAGAAGACCCTGTTGAGCTTGACTCTAGTTCGACTTTGTGAAATGACTTAAGAGGTGTAGGATAAGTGGGAGCCGAAAACAATGAAAGTGAAATACCACTAATTTTAAGCCCAAATTTCCTCTAAACATGTCCATTTAGTGTTTAAATAGCTAATCATGTGATTAGAAGAAGAAAGGATGTTATTAAGCAAGAGAAAACAAGAAACCAACACTAACCTCCTAAAAACCCTAATTTCTGCCATGTTCATGATGTGGTGAAGGAATTAGAATTTGGTAATTTTGATGATTCCATTGGCTTTAGAGGGTAAAATTATATAGGTATACAAGTGTTTATGATTTTTGGATGCTCTTATATGAATTTGAAATTTTAGGAAGTATGCATGAACATGTTGTGTAGTCTACCCTATGTAACAGTAGATGTTTTGCATGGTAATTCAAGGGGTAAATCTTGTCCAAAAATTATGAAACTTTCCAGTCTAAAAGTAGAGACATAGCCCTTTAATTTGATAGGTCATAATGATTAATTGGACTTGTGTACTGGGAGTTCTACATTTTTGAAATTTGGTCATGTAAAACTGGAGAATTCTGGATTTCTATGTGTCAAATTGGCTAAGTGAAGTATTTTTCCTGCAACTAGACTTAATAAGGGTCATATAGGCTTTGAAACCACTGTAATAGACATTTGTACTAAGAGATATGAATTTTTAAATTTAGTTGACAAATTTTGTCAGCATTATGGCTATGAGTAAATTACAAAATTTAATGGCACATTGCAACTTCTTTGAACACCAAGGGTAGAAATTAGTCCCCTGGGATAATTTGACCACTTTAACTCATTGGTTGACTTGGTAAAATGACCATAATAACCCTAATGATAACCAACATAAGAGAATGATTTACAAAAGTATTGGGCTACGTAATAACCCGTCCATTCATAAATTCCTACATATAGGATTCGGTATCTGTCTGGGATGACCAAGGAATTAGTAAGACATCTTGGAACATTGGAAAGGTTAAGGTAGTAAATTCTCTCTCATATTCTATGTATCCTGCTTCATGCATATTATTTTCATTTATACATACTTGAACTGTGAACATGAATCGGGCAGAATTACCCATTAAGCATTCAGATGAGAAGGGCTTTAGCCCAATAGAATACCCAGCTCTATGGAAAGGGACGGTAAGGCCTTGAATATAATTGGTTGTTGCATAAACATATCTTTGAATGTTGAATGAATATTGAATTGTTTGGTATGTGGTGGTTGATATGGCATGTTTCCATGTATGCATTTTATATGAGTATTATTTGTTACTACTGGGATTCTTTTGAATCTCACCCTTTTCCAATAACTAACATGCAGTATGGGCAAGTAGTTCTCACAGGAAGAAGGTAGCCACGAACGGGTAGAAATGAAGACTTAGAGTTTATTTTCTTTTGGTTATCTAACTTTTGGATCTGTATATAAGGCTGAGGGTATTTTGTAAAAGTCCTACTCATGGTGGTAGAAGTACACTAACTGTAGACCCTGGAGTTTGTATGTAATCGCAATAAATCAATTAGAATAGGGTAACCACACCAGGTGGATACCCTTTAGTAACAAACTTAACCTGAATATCTGCTAAGAACTTCAGTAAGTACTATGATATTAACAAATGAATATAGACCTGATTGAATTAAACGGATTTTAAAATCGAAAATGAAACCACAGCTAAAATTTTTTGAAAAACTTTTCGAAAACTCACTTAACTATAGGATCAAACCCTGTAGTGAAGTAGGGATCCCAAATGGATTGAAAACTCTGTCTGGTCTCCGATCTGGCGTCAGGTCACGTTTTAGACTATTTTGTAATATATAAAAGTAAGGTGTTACATGTAGGACACAAGAATCCATATAAATCATGTCTTCCATCTCAATTCAAATGTAGTAGAAGGACCTAAAATAGAATTAAAATGATAAATGAATTATTGAACGTATGAAACCAAAAAACCACTGCATTAATTGAAGGAAAAAAATTGACAAGATTGCAAGTTTAACCCATCTTACATCTATCTCCTCCAAATGGATGAATTTCCTAAAATCTTTTCTGTCAATCGTGAAGGGATACGTCAATGTTAGGCCAACAATCCCTGGAGGCATTTGCAAGTCGATCAGACAAATGCCTTTGTAAATCTGTTGTAGTCGTGCCAAGAAGTGCCATTTCACTACATCTTGCTCATCCTATTATTAAAACATAAACAATAGATTATTAGTAGGATGCCAACAGATCTCAAGTAATAGTAAGGTAGTTCCTATCATTAGAGGTATTACCAATGTGCCAATAAGATTTTGAGGCTAAAGGATGAAAGATCATATCGCCTGACCCAACATGACAACCTTTACATCAGGAACAGGGACGAATTCACCTTCTTCCCCTTCTTGAACACATGTCACAGTCACCCAACATAAATGATATGGAATTTGGTTTTGATGGTGGGTGATAGCTTGTGTGTGAATGAGAGCATCAACAACAACACGCAGCAGTGGGGAATCCAAATAGAGGGTGCAAGATTCTCCCGACCCTGGAGTAGGAGAAGGCTAGCCAAGGGGTTCCTTCGGTGGGTTATAACTTCCTTTGGTGCTAGGGAAGCTCAGGGATTCCTGGGTTCTACACTCCTTATTTTCCCTCTCTGATTGAATTATAGATCATATTTCACCATATAGCTCTACCAACAGCTCTTCTCAGAGCTCTGCTCGAAGCTCATCATGAATCTTTACCAAGGACTCCTTCTTATATGCATCAAACACATCTATGCCTTTCTCCCACACCTTCTTCAAGTCCTCAATTAAAGGTGCCAAGTAAACATCGATACAGTTCCCTAGCTTTTTTGGTCCATAAATCATCATAGAAAGCATCACATACTAGCATTTCATACATAGCGAGGGAGGTAAGTTGTATATTACAAGGAGAACTGCCTCCAAACTATATGTACTAGTAAGAGTTCCATACGGATTTATTCCATCTATACAAAGCCCAAGCTTAAGGTTTCTCGGCTTCCTGCCAAATTGGGCGAACATTTCATCTATTTTCTTCCAATGTGGAGAGTTTGCTAGTTGTCAAAGATATTTTTCATCAGATATTCTCTCATCAGAATGTCGTCTTAACTTCTTCACTTTTGTTGCACTTGCAATCAAATGCTTAAACCATAGCATTATTGGAAAATACCACAACACCTTTGAAGGTTGCCTTTTAATTGTCCCTTCGCCACAACCACCATCTTTCTTCACTTTGTATTGTGACGTTTTACACTTTGGATACTCACTAAGACCTTCATACTCCTTTTTGTACAATACGCAGTCATTAGAGCAATCATGTATCTTTTTATACTCTATACGCATCATAAACAAGATTTTCTTGGCCTTATACATAAGGTTTGCAAGTACATTATCATCTGGAAACATATAACACAAAAATTTAAGTAGCAATGTGAAACTATTATCGATCCACCCACAGGTTGCCTTTAAGTTGACCAAATGCAATGTTCCTATCAACTATGTGTACTTACTCCAGGATATAACAGTGTCTTTGCATCACTCTGCAGGCTACCATATTGGCTACCATATTCATGCAATTGAACAAAGGATTCTATCTCAACATTGTGAATCATGTTCTCCATTCTATCTTCATCTATGACATCCATAACTTCCTTGTTGTGTGACGGACAATCAGTTACTTCCTTGTTGTGTATCAAAGATTTATTCCATCACAAAGTAGGTGATCCCTTATAATATCAACATCCATTGACTCTCATTTAAACAATTGACACAAGGACAAAAATACTTCTCATTTTTTTGGAGCATTCCTTCTAGCAAATTCAGTAAACTCTTCCACCCCATTCTCGTATTCTATACTAGTTCTCAAAGCATTCATCTAGCTATGATACATTTTATTACTTTCCAACAACACTCAAGTTTAGAATAATTGTCAATGAAGGTATTTCCGTTTACTAAATTTTTTAAAAAAATTTTGACAGCATTTACCCCTAAACGTGAGACATCCCAAAATTTCAATAACAAACCATTTCAGCATAATTTAAACAAAACTAACTAATTGAAGTAATTCAAGACAATATCAGCAATTTAATCCAACAATTTCATTAAAGGAATGAAACTTTAAAGTCAAATTACATACATGCATTTTGTTTGAAATTAAAAAGAAAAAATTAAACAATAATAATTAAATAGATAACAAACTTTAATTTATCAAATGATGGAAAAAACTACAATGGATGGATACATAGTTAAAAACTATAAATTTAATTTATTAAGATATTTTGTATAATAAATTTATGCAATGTAAAAAATTCGTTTTTAGCCAAATTGTAACAAGCTCATACTACCAACTATAGTAGTGTAATTTAAAAAATCTAACAAGTAACATTCTTCAAAAATCATAGACATTATGAGCTATTTCCCAAATTTTGTGTTACACTCACAACCTTCAATTTGGACCAATAAATTTTTAAATTCAAAGAACAGATAAAGAAGAGTCACCTGAGAACTTTCAAGCAGCTTCTTAACTAAGTGCTTTGGGAGGCTGGCAATGATAATTTATTCCACTTCTCTTTTCAAAATTCAAATCCTCTAGAAAGAACAAAGCACAACTTTAGTGATTTCAAAATTTTTGTTTTTGATTGAAAGAGATATTGGTCCTGTGAGAGAACGCTAGTGCTTTTTATTTCTTCAGTGAAAGATGAAATAATTATTAAGTACTAACACTTTAGAAGCTCCTCATTTAGCAACATCTATCCTATGATTTTATTTGAGATGGAGCTTTGAAAAGAGAGATATATAATGCGCTTTTTAGAGTAAGATAATAGTATGAAACAATCAATAATAAACACCTCAATATCTATTAATTTGGCAAAAAGGTTTATTATACTGAAATGGATGTGCCGATTAAATTACTTCTGATTCATCTAAATTTCTATGCATAATCCTTTTCTTTTTCTAATTTGATGTGTTAAATTTAAAAAAACAATTGAAATGGATGTGCCAATTAAATTTGTGTATAATGTCCTAGCAAATGAACTGGGCTAGGAATGAACTAATAAATTTAATATAAATTTAAAAAACTGATTGAGTTCATAATAAATTTGTAATATATTTTGTTGGCCTTGGTTTTACATATTTAGACTACTCAAGAAGGGGGGGAAATAACATGACCCATACTGACAGCATCAGATTACAAGTCAGATTCAATTTAAACCCCTCACCTACAGAGAAGCTTTTATATCATTAGATTACATGGCAGTTAGTTTGCAATCAATTTGAAGAGCATGAACATAGGAAAAAAATAACAAAAACTAGGGAGACGGTGGCCAACGGTGTTAACAAAAGTATTACGGTTTATAGGGAGATGGTGATTCCAAGCATTTTTGTAATAAAATTAAACCATAACTTTATTGATTCCAAGCATTTTTGTGTTAACGAAAGCAAAGTTCACTCTCAAGCTAACCTGTGGCCTACAGTGTAGAGGGAGATGACCCACGTGGGACCTGCTGGGAGGATGACTGTTGTGAGAGTGAGAGAGAAACAATTACCCACTTATCCCTTCCTTGGTCAACTACCTAAGTAAGTGGAGCTCTTAGTAGATCCACCAAACAAACACGCTGTTTGAAAGAAGAAAAAGACAGACAAAGATGGACAAAGATGGAGAAAGAATGAGAAAGAAGAGAAAGACGTTCTGAGAGGTTAGAGGAGCAACTACGCCTGAAGCACGTCTTCTGACAAGGGACAGACTTTATGTAATACCCCATTTTTCACCGATACATTTATTTGTATAATCGGAATATATTAAATGGAATAAAATGGTGAAAATGATGTGGATGAATTTATGTGAATTTATGGGAAATATTTCAATCGCCGGTTACGCATAAATTGACCAAATAAATATATAAGAGACCGATAAAGGCCCAATATGGTAACCAAAATTCACAAAATTTAATGATATGATTAATGGAATCATTTAAGTGTTAAAATGTGTTTTAGCCAAAGAAATGGGCGGAAAATGATTTATTTTGGTAAATCATTAAATGCAGGGGAAAAACGGTAATTTTTCCGAAAAGTGAAAAATAATTATTTTCCTCCAATTCCCAATGATTTGATTTAAATGGGAATTTTAAAAGATAAAAATGACTAATTGATCATCAATGGACTAATTTTGGTGAATTATGGTCAAATAGTCAAAAAAGTCAATGACTTGGTCAACAAGCTACGTATTGGCACAATGAGATAATTGGAGAATCAATACTTCCCTCTTATTCTCATGTGATTTTTGGCAGATATGATTCATGAAAGGAAAATGAGAATTTAATTAGAAAATAATGGCATTATGGTCCAATCATAAGGTGCCACTTGTCAAATTAATTTAAACCATTGCCTTATATTATTAATCATCATTCATCAGCTCTCATTCCCGCACGAGAGCTGGAAAGAAAAGTGAGAGGGAGTTGAGATCGAGAGCTGAGGCGTGAGGTGAAGGGAGCTAGGGTTCATCCATAAGATCAAAGTAAGGAGTGCTACCTTGTGTTTAAAGCTATACATCTCCCTCTATTATCTCTTCTCTTCATCTTCCTACCATTAATCTCCATGATGAGCAGCTGAATCAACCGTGGAAGGAGAGAGAGAGAGAAAATGTCCAGGAGAGAGAAAGTGAAGAAAATCAAGAGGTAACTTCCCAAACTTGTTCCTCTTGCTTGATTAAGGTTAGTAGAGTTGTTTTGGGCTTGATTATGGTTCATTTGGTACAAGATAATTCAAGAAAGCCAAAGAGACCTTAATATGTAAGTGTCTCCAAATCAAGTCCAATGAATGTCTAACTAGTTAATATATTGGTTATAAGTATAAAGGAGGTGATTAGGCCAAAGAAAATGAGAATCCAACACAACTTTTCTGGGAATTTATTTTTTCTTCCCTGTGTTAGACGTGATGAATGAATGGGAATTTGACCAATTCGATACTTCCATTGGATTCAGGAGGCCGAATTGTGTAGGGTCTATGTTGACCCCAAAGTGAGAAAAGGCCCGGAGAGCAAACTGACAAAATTGCCCTTTCTAAGCCTTATTTGAGGGCTGTCAAGGGTATTTTCATCATTTGGGATTGATTTTATCCAATTCGAGGTCGGAAATGAATTCTACACGCGAAAACGTGTAGGAATGGCCTAAATCATGATTTTGGAGAAAATATTGATAATAAGGACCTAAGGGGTATTTTGGTAATTTGGCACCAATAGGCTAAATTTACCAATGATATGAGTTTGGAAAGGTGTATGGATGAGTAATAACCCCTTTGGTGTGATGTTTGGAAATTTCAGGACTTGACAACCGGTCTGTCTTCAGTAGTTGCCCGAGCTTGTATCCGGTGGGAATTTGCGTAGAGTAGCAACCAGGTAGTAACCGTCTTCATATAACATAGCATACATATGTGTGATGTGTTATCATCAAATGTCTAACATGTTTAAATTATGCGGAGTAATCACCCGGGGCCTATCTTTGCGCGGGTTGATACTCAGGCGATAATATTCATATTGCACGAGCGGTGCCCGGGGCCTATCTTTGCGCGGGTACCCCTCGGGGCCAAGTCCTTGTCTAGCGCTAGCATGGTTTGTGAGTTGCATGAAAATGGCACTAAATGATGTTATGATGATTTGATTGATGATTGTATGATGAGCATGCTATATATGTGTTATCTTGTATGTTGTATGTGTTACTACTGAGATTCCCATGAATCTCATTCTTTTCCCTAAAACAAATCTCCAGTACAGGGAGGAAACTCGCAGGGCAAGGAAAAGGTAAATGACGATGAGACGAGGCCGAGTAGTGGATGAGCTTAGTCTAGGTTGTCTAGTCTCTGGATGTATTTTGAAAATTGTATGAGATTTTGGGTTTGTATATGAAGTAGTTGAAGTATATGATATAAGTGTTGTAAAATGAATTGTGTATGTATGTGCAAGTATGTGAATATGTATATCCAGCAGAGGCATTATATAAAGTTTCTAGTATTTTATGCCACTCTGATGTTTATAGTCGGTGAGTATTAGCTAATTAGTACTCTACCGAAGTGTTGGGAAATAAGGTATCACACTTTAGGCGTCCCTTGTTTAACTGAGGATGTCTAAAGTACCCTTTAGGCATCCTTTAGTTGGACTCGGGACGCCTAAAGGTGCTCTAAGTTCTACGGGCTGCCAAAAGCAGGCTTCAAAAATCTGCTTTTAGCTTCCCTTAGGCATCCCAACTTTGAGTTAGGACGCCTAAAGTTTTATTTTAGGTGTCCTAAATTTTAAAGGGACACCTAAATGGACTTTAGGCATCTCAATTCATGCTTGGGACACCTAAAGTACCTTTTAGGAGTCCCAAGTTTGAATTGGGACGCCTAACGCCACCCAATATTTAAAAATTTCCGTCTAGAATTACACAAATTCCACTATCTTCATTTTTTACTTCCCTTTTTTAAAAAGGGATGTCTTTTAGGGTAGTAAAATGTATTTCTTGTAGTAGTATGAAGAATAACGATGACTCCACTGTCAATGTTGATCCCCTACCAAACCGAGAAAGATAGTGAAAGCTATTGAAGGAGTGGAGTTCATTAAGGATCATACACTGGTAGGAGAAGATGTCTATATTCATCTAAAGGTAGCAAGCTTGATAAACCCATATCTTTTTAGTTCTAAAAATTACTAGGTTTAAAAATGTAGCGTAGTAGCTCAACCTAAGTCATTCTTGTGAGGAGATTAATTTCCAAATTTATAGATACTTAAGTGATAAATACCTCAAATTTGCAAGTGAAACACCTTACATTTACACTCGTTCTGATGAGTTTTACGTAGTAAATTTGAACCACTAAGCGTTACTATTTTATAATACTTTTACAAATCTCAACCTCAAAACAGGATTCGAACCTGAAATTGAGTAGGTTTTTTTGAAAATTTTTAAAATTTTTGTTGAAGCGTACTCTAGAGGTTCACAACTTTAATTTGTTTTTACTCATCAATTATTATCTTTACCCATTAATTTAATTAGGGCAATTCTCTGCTCAACTTAATTCATTTATTTATATACACTACGGTGTAGCCACACAAGGCTACTAAAGTGTCTAAGTCACATAAATTTACAGTTCTGGACCCTTAAATCTCTGGTCCACTACTATCACATTCTCTTCTTGCGCAACTTTCAGCATCCCACCTGTGTCCACCTGTCTAAATGGTTGGTTGTAGAGGGTGAGATTCGGGGGAATCCCAGTAGTAAACAATCCTAATAAATGTATACAAGAAATGCTTTATCCATGACATGCTTAATCCCATAAATTCTTGCCAACATAATGACATATATGTATGCTCAATATTTAACATGTTACACTAATGGCTATACTATAAACAAAATAGAGCTTCACTCATTCACATATGTTTTATATAATTCATCAAAGCAATTATTGTTAGATTTCATGTTTTGATGATAACAAATCTTGATTTGGATATTCCTGGATTTGATTAAAACAAATAGACCAACAAAGGAAGTGAGAAAAGTGATCTGAGTAAGATCACTCGAGTGATTTGTGTAATCACTTGAGTGATTTTGATGATCACTCAAGTGATAATTAAAAATGCCTCGAGTGATATGCAAAGTTAACAGATCACTCAAGTGATCCATGAAATCACTCAAGTGATTTTGGTAATTTCGCAGATCACTCCCAGTGCAAGCCAAAATCACTTCAGGAAAAATTCACTGTTCTAAATTTCACTTCCAGTGATCTCAAATCACTCAAGTGATGTCTGATTTTCACAAAATCACTTCTAGTGGCTCTGAAATCACCGTAAGAAAAATTTATTGTTTTGGGAATTACTTCCAGTGATATTCAAATCACTCGAGTGATGTCTGAAATTTTCAGATTCACTTCCAGTGGATTGAAAATCACCGGAAGAAAAATTCAATGTTTTGAAAATCACTCCCAGTGACTTGTATTTCACTCGAGTGATATATAAACTTCTCAAAATTACTTCCAGTGGATTTGTAATCACTTGGAGAAAATTCTACTGTTCTCCAAATCACTTCGAGTGATATCAAATTCACTCCAGTGATATGATAATTTCTCAGTTTCATTTCCAGTGATCACGCAATGACAGTTTATGTAAGTCACTGCTAGTGAATCAAAAATTACTTCCAGACAAGATCACTGCCAGTGGGATATTATTTGTCATTGGTTAAATAATTATTTTGTGAAATACATCTCCAATTAATTTAAATCACTGCAAAGAAACATCACCATCCATGCACAAAAGCAATTATCTTATTTATCGAAATCACTACTAGTGAAATTGCAATTCACTCTAGTGATATGTTGTGCTAAGAAAATCAATCCTAGTGAATCACAAGATCACTCCAATGATATTTAAAAATATTATATGAAGTCAAAAAATTTCAATATATGAAAAAAAAAATTAGTCTTCTGTAGTGGTCAAGTTGTTGCAAAACTTTTGAAAAATATCAAGTAATTTTTTAGAAAACTAGATTTTGGAAATGATCATATAGTAAGTTTTGTCATCATCAAAAGAGGGGAGAATGTTAGATTTCATGTTTTGATGATAACAAATCTTGATTTAGATATTCCTGGGTTTGATTAAAACAAATACCACAGTAAAGGAAGTGAGAAAAGTGATCTGAGTAAGATCACTCGTGTGATTTGTGTAATCACTTGAGTGATCATTAAAAAACACTCGAGTGATATGCAAAGTTAACAGATCACTCGAGTGATCTATGAAATCACTCAGTGATTCTAGTAATTTCGCAGATAACTCCTATTGCAAGCCAGAATCACTTCAAGAAAAATTCACTGTTCTGAATTTCACTTCCAGTGATCTCAAATCACTTGAGTGATATCTGATTTTCGTAAAATCACTTCTAGTGGCTCTGAAATCACCGGAAGAAAAATTTATTGTTTTGGGAATCACTTCCAGTGATATTCAAATCACTCGAGTGATGTCTGAAATTTTCAGATTCACTTCCAGTGGATTGAAAATCACCGGAAGAAAAATTCAATGTTTTGAAAATCACTCCTAGTGACTTGTATTTCACTCGAGTGATATATAAACTTCTCAAAATAACTTCCAATGGATTTGTAATCACTTGCAGAAAATTCCACTATTCTCTAAATCACTTCGAGTAATATCAAATTCACTACAGTGATATGATAATTTCTCAATTTCATTTCCAGTGATCACACAATGACAGTTTCTGTAAGTCACTGCTAGTGAATCAAAAATTACTTCCGGACAAGATCACTGCCAGTGGGATATTATTTGTCATTGGTTAAATAATTATTTTGTGAAATACATCTCCAGTTAATTCAAATCACTGCAAAGAAACATCACCATACATGCATAGAAGCAATTATCTGATTTATGGAAATCACTGCTAGTGAAATTGTAATTCACTCGAGTAATATGCTATGCTGAGAAAATCACTTACAATGAATCATAAGATCACTCCAGTGATATTTAAAAATCTTATCTAACGGCTATTTCTCTGAGTGTATTACAGGTGTACTCCACTACCACCCATATGACAAGCAATTGAACAATACTCAATGACAACTAATCATGGGCAGTAGCAATATTCAAAAACAATCATCAACATGCAAATTGAAAAACAATATTGTTGCATCTGTCAGAAGCACAATCGATTAACGGACAAATTTCTACAGAATCGCGAAGGTCCTTAAAGCTTCTGATATATAAGTCCAGTCATTCGAAAATCAACAGACACAGACAATACTCGAATACACTGCAAATAATATACTCATAAGTGCTTTGTCTCTTATTATTTCTTCAGCTATACTTCATTTTTCATCCATATACTCTGTGAGAGAGATTTGTCAGTCAAAACTAATTATTTCAGATAGTGATAACTTAAGGTTGAGGAGCCTTAAGTTGGAATTTGAGATTACCTTGTGTAAGGGGGAGCGAGTGTCCAAAGAGGAACTTGCTATTGTACTGAGGTGCCAAGAACCCATTGAATCTCGGAAGATATAGTGAAAGGCTCAGAAGGATTTCTGAGGACTGGACGTAGGTCAATTGATTGTAGCCAAACCAATATAAACTCCTATGTCTACTTCGGTGATATCTCTTCTTACTTATAACTGTGCTTTAAAGTTTTATAATTTTTATTAAGTATCTTGTTATTCTATAATCACCCAATTCACCCCTCTCTTGGGTGATAAGCTCGCTCTAACAATTATCACATCAATACGTAAAACACACATATCGAGTTATGAAAGTTAGGATAGTTCACTACCTTTTGGACTTTGTGTCCTCCTCTTGTACCTTGACCTACCAACTATTGCTGCTTCCTTGTTACTTCATAGCCCAAGATAAGTAATGACATTATTAGAGCAATGAAAAGTGAATGCCCAATGGGCTACATTAGCCCTTAAGGCTTACTTTTGTTGGGATTGGTAGGCACACAACAGAAGAATTAAAATTTAAAATTGTAAAGGTTTACCAATCCCAATTGCGGATCTATCAAAGGCATTTAAATTGAGTTAGAAAGAGTCATACCTTAATCATGTTTGTTTGAATACCCACAATCATCAACGTATTGCGAGTTCTCAAATCTCCATGCTTGGATGCTCCTAAAATAATTTTCCCGGCATCTACATGTCCGCTAATTCTTCTTAAAAGAGCATTAAACTTTATAAGTGTGAGATTAACCATCCCCGACATCAACATGTTGGCTAGTTCTTCTTTGGAGTTTTGCCTTTTGGATCTTGAGGAGCTAACTACTCAGATCAGCTCCCTCTACTGGTATCCACACGAACAGGACCCAACACCGGCAGCGTGCTAGGGCCTCCAATGTCCTTCTAGGGTTTTCTTGCAGCTCTCTATTTTTTCATCATCTGTATAAAACCCTAGCTCTCATCTTTTATAACTAGTCGAGGTTTTCTATTTTCTAATGGATATTAGATTTTTAAAATTAATCTTAATTAATCACAAAATCCTTATCATATCAATTAACACTTAATTTTTTTGATAAGCTAATTAAATAAATCTAGTTTAATTAAATTTGTCTAACAATTTTAATTTAACCTATTTATTTAATTAGAAAAAAGAGCCAATCGAATTAGATTTAATTTATTTCTATAAATTAAATCTGAGATATTTTCATATAATATATTTATATATACACAATATAATAATATTATCATACAATATAATATTATCATATATTTAATAAATATTATCAAATAATATTATATATATATATATATATGATAATATTATCATATATATATAATATTATCAAATAATATATATTATATATGTATGTATGTATTTCAAAAATACATATGTATATATATAATATTATTAATTTTCTTTTCAAATATAAATATATATTTATATATATACACATATAAATATTTATCAAATAAATATTCACATAACATGTGTATAATATATATAATTCGTCCACCCTAGATTAAACATTATATTCATTGAATCTTAGACGCATCTTAGATTCAATGAATCTGGATATTATAGCTCATGTTAGGCTATTCTTGTGTGCGACCCTATAGGCCCATATGAAGTTGGCAGTAGACCAATGACTATACTAACCCATAAGTCGTAAGTGGCCTCTAGCAAGACATTACGACTACCAATTCATATGAGGATCGACAATACGATACAACCTGTCGTATAACCATATCACGTCCCTTTTGTCACACGATATTTCGGTCAAGGATGAGGCATGGAGAATGTCATCCTCTTATTCCTGACCATTACTTTCTTTATCCCTGAGTAGTCTAAAATGAAAACTTCTTTCCATCGTAGTATGGCCATACATTTCTTAGACTCACTCACCGAGGGGCCCAATAATATCTCTCTACTAATGTGAGAGACAAATTCCATCTAAACCATTTACTTTCCTCTGCATGAAAACTACTAAGCTCGATTGTAGCCTTTATCATCACCCGGTTTAATGTGACTTTTGACTAAGTCCAAGCTTAGTGACTCTCATATAGGAATCCATGATGATCTCAAGTCAAAGGGCATTGTAACGTGGTTATATATGAGATAAGCTTATGACTTGATCCATGCAGCTTTCTCATGGCAGGTCGGTCCAGCACCTTATACTCTTACAAGTGCCTAAGACTTTGATTTGTATCCCCATTCCTTATCAAAGTCATACTAGTCTTATTTCATCTTTTCTTCCCACATAGATGACCGACCAGGGACATTTAGGACAATCATTATGATTTATCCAAGGATACAGTTATCACAGTGAACATGCAAATAATGTGATAACTAAATGGAGAAATTCATTGAATAACAATGTTCAAAGTATAATGATTGGCCCCTATAGCACAATTTCCAACATCCTCCTACTTGCACTAGGTATAATCATTAGTTTACCAAATTCACATTGTCCTAACATGACACTCATGCTTTACCTGTGCAAGCGGGTTAGAAAGAGGATTAGCAACATTGTCTTTTCCTGCTACTTTGCATATTTTTATATCACCTCTATCATTGATTTCTCTGATAAGATGAAATCACCTGAGTATATGTTCGGTCCTCAATAGCTTCGCTATTGTCATAGAACAAATTTATTGGATTTAGGATGATAGGCACCACCCCTAGTTCAATAACAAACTTTCTGATCCAAACGGTTTCTTTAAATGCATCTGATGCTGCTATATACTCAGCTTCTAATATAGAATCTGCTACAGTACTCTACTTGTAGCTCTTCCAGCTTATTGCACCACTATTCAAAAGGAATATATATCCAGATTGCAATCTAAGATCATTTGGGTCAGTTTTGAAACTTGTATCTGTATAACTAGTTACTTAGAGCTCATAATCCAATCCACCATATACCAATAATAAGTCCTCAGTCATTTTCAGGTACTTTAGGATATTCTTGACAGCAGTTCAATAACCCTCACTACTCTGACTTAGGCCTATTAGTCTCTTGGATCAATCTCTATAGATCCTAATCCCTAGGATATAAGTGGCTTTGCCTGAGTCTTTCATCGAGAAAGACTTCCCTAACTAAGACTTGACACTCTACAAGGTAGGAATGTCATTCCCAATGAGTAGGATGTCATTTTAATAAAGCACTAGAAATACAACTGTGCTCCCACTAACCTTCTTGTAAACACAAGGTTCATCGATGTTTTGAATGAATCAAAATTATTTGACTACTTTATCAAAACAATGATTCCAACTCTGAGATGCTTGCTTTAATCCATAAATGGACCTTTGAAGCTTGTATACCTTACCAAAATCCTTTGGACGCACGAAAACTTCAGGTTGTCATGTACACATTCTCAAGGAGCTTTCCATTAAGGAAGGCTGTTTTGACGTCCATCTGCCATATTTCATAATCATAATATGCTGCAATGGAAAGAATGATTCTAATTGATTTGGCCATTGTAACTAGGGAAAAGGTTTCATCATAGTCTACACCATGAGTTTGAATGAATCCTTTTGCAACCAGTTGTACCTTGAAGACATTTACTTTGCTATCCATGTTGGTTTTCTCCTTGAAAACCCACTTACACCCAATGGTTTTTACACCTTCGGGTGGATTGACAACTAATGTCCATATCTAGTTATTATACATGGATTTCATTTCAGACTTCATGGCATTCATCCATTTCTCAAAGTTTGGTCCCATTATGGCTTTTGGATAGGTGGTTGGCTTATTCTTCTCAATAAGCAACACATTACGACTTCCAGTAATCAGAAATCCATATCTCTGAGGCTGATGTTGTGTCCTATCAGACCTTCATGGGCCTTATATTACTTGAGCAGGCTCAGAACTTGTTGTGAGTCTTCTCTATTTTCCATTTGTGGTTCTGTGCTATCTTGTGACTCTTGAACTTCTTTAAGATGTACCTTACTCCCACTGGTTCTTTTAGAGATAAACTCTCTTTCTAGAAAGATACCGTTCCAAATTAAAAACATTTTGTTATTGGTGGGATTATATACACAGTATCCATTCATTTCCTTTGGATACCCCACAAAAAGGCACTTTGAGGATTTGTACGCTAATTTATTATAGACTTGTTGCTTAACATAAACCTCACATTCCCAAATTTTGAGAAAAGATAAATTACGTTTCTTCCTAATCCATATCTCATATGATGTATGTTCAATTGCCTTAGATGGAACACAATTTAGTGTGAACATAGTTATGTCTAGGGCATAGCCCCAAAAGAACGGTAGAAGATCTGTTTAACTCATCATATATCAAAGCATATCTAATAGTGTTTGATTCCTCTACTTAGAAACGTCATTCCATTGTGGTGTTTCTGGAGGAGTTAAATGTGAGATTATCCCACAACTCTTAAGATGGTCAATAAACTCTTGGCTCAAATATTCACCACCTCGATCAGATCGAAGTGCTTTAATTATTTTGTCAAGTTGGTTTTGTACTTCATTTTGAAATATTTTGAACATTTCAAAAGATTCAGATTTATGTTTCATTAGATAGATATATCTATATCTATTAAAGTCATCCATAAATATAATGAAGTACATATAACCTCCTCTAGTAGCTGTATTCATTGGTCCACATACATCGGTATATATGAGGCTCAATAAATCAGTGGCCCTCTCACTATGCCTAGTAAAAGGGGCCTTTGTCATCTTTCCTAATAAGTAAGATTCACATGTATCATATGATTCAAAATTAAATGATTTAAAAAATCCATCTTGATGGAGTTTAGAAATGTGTTTCTCATTTATAGAGCCTAGAAGACAATGCCATAAGTAGGTCGGATTCAAATTGATTGACTTGATCCTTTTAGTTTTTCTTTTCAGATTTTCGAGGTAGAGTTTTCAATTCCTCTTCCAATGAATGAGTTCATTGTAGAAGAAGCATACTCCTTCCTTTGGCGGCTTTACCTTCTTGGTTGCAGGCTTAGTTTCGAGCTTGTTTGACTCTTTGGTCTTACCACCTAAGCCATTACCCTTTCCATTGCCCTTGCCTTTCCTTTTTAATACCCTTTCCTTTCTGAACCATCAAAATAGTGCTAGGCTTTTCTTAATGTTATGCTCAACAACTTTGAGCGTCCCATGCAGTTCAGAAATTGATTTCTCCATGTTGTTCATGTTGTAGTTCATGAAAAATTGGTCATAACTTTCAGGAGTGAGTTCAAGATCAAATCTGTAACTAACTCCTGACTCATGGAAAATCCAAGCCTCTCAAGGACATTAATATAGCCTTTCATCTTTAACAAATGAGTACTAACTGATGCACCTTCAGCCATCTTGTAGGAATATAAGGCCTTTGTGGTATCATACCTCTATTGCCTTGCCTGTTGCTGAAACATTTCCTTGAGATGCACCATTATCTCATGAGCCTCCATAAGTTCTAGATTTCTTTGGAGGTCTGGAACCATGGTAGCAAGCATTAGGCAACCTACATCCATAGAGTCGTCCTTATGCTTCGTGCAAGCATCTTTCTGAGCTCTTGGAGTATTGGCTGCATGCTCTTTAGGAATGGGTTGATTTAGGATATATGCATTTCTTTTGTGCTTGAGAACAATTCTCAAGTTCCTAAACCAGTCAAAAAAGTTTGTCCCATTGAGTTTGTTCTTCTTAAGGACTAATCGTAGTGATAGTGTAGCAGTATTACTAGTTGACATGATTCTACAATTAAAATATGTAAAGTTATTTAGTAATCTCCCACTAAATTAACAACCCTCAATGTTATAATTAGTAGGCTAAGATCCATATTTCGCTTAAATTTAAGTTCGCTTTGGCAGGACGCTTAAATTCAAGTTATTTAGGTAGGTAACCTATTTACCAATTACATCATATGTAACTCTTAGATCTTTATAGGATTCAATCATCATATGGTCCAGCATGTTTAATCTCATCTAATTCCTTGAGACCCAAAACTATTTTTCTAATCTCAATTAAGTCAAAACAATAATGAATCATTGTGAGTAGCACCATTACTCATGCTTGTTTCACCAAGATAACTCAAATGTATCCACTTTGGTGTAATCAATTACTTTTGTTTATATGAATGCAATCAAGGTTGTATCTCATACAAATAAATACATATAAACGTAAAAGTATCCATGCAAATCTAATCAGGAGCATAATTCAAACGTGACACAACATGGCTCGCCTAACCTAAAATCCTTCCAAGCCAATGAGAGGATATCTCTAAATAAGAAAAAGAAATACATTGAGAGAAACCTCGTTTAAACATACGAGGGGAGTGAGATGAGAAGAGAATGTACATCGAGACTATTTAAAGGAAGGCAAGGCACGTAGGCCGTATTTAAATATTACAACCCTTGTAAAAACTAAAGCCATGTTGTTCACCATACCCAAACAATTTTGAGAAGTAAACCACAACAATCAAGAATTCATACAATATGAAAAGCAATAAATATCGTGATTTGGTTATATCGAGCTACGAACAGTTAGCTACGTTAGTCATGCTAGACTTCCAGATTTTTCACCTTAATTTGAAAAATCATAATTAAATCTAGAAAACTCCAATTGTAGTGGTTCAAAGTTCTATATGACCCTCATTAGGTCTATTTTTTGGTGAAAAATATAGCTTTCAAAAAATTACAATTTTCCTGAAACTAAAATTAATCATCGCTACCATATAAAACATTCCAGATTCAAAGCCTAACTTCAAAAATTGATATCTCCTAATGTACTGATATCGCACATATTATATATCAAATTAAAGCTTAGAATGTCTACTTTCATTATGGAAATTGGTCACAATCACATTGCGTCCAAAAAACAAAAATTCGTCACAATCACACTGCCTCAAAAAAACAAAAATTTGGATGCACTACTACTATAACCCAATTTTTCTAAAATCATGTTCAACTTATATATCACATATATAAGAACACAATAAGCACGAAAAGTCAATTTAAATGCAAAATTGACCTGCCTCTGATGCCACTATTGGGATTGGTAGGCACACAGCAGAAGAATTAAAATTTAAAATTGCAAAAGTTTACCAATCCCAATTACGGATCTATCAAAGCCATTTAAATCGAGTTAGAAAGAGTCATACCTTATTCATGTTTGTTTGAATTACCCACAATCATCAACGTATTGCGAGTTCTCAAATCTCTATGCTTGGCTGCTCCTAAAATAATTTTCCCGACATCTACATGTCCGCTAATTCTTCTTAAAAGAGCATCAAACTCTATGAGTGTGAGATTAATCATCCTAGATATCAACATGTTGGCTAGTTCTTCTTTGGAGTTTTGCCCTTTGGATCTTAAGGAGCTAACTACTCAGATCATGATGCGATCCAGAATCAACAAGTTGTCTCTTCATATTCAAGTGTTGACTCTTCAACTTCAAACTATCATTTTCAAATTCCAGCCGGTCCAGTCACAAGAGCACAAGCTAAAATATTTAAGGAAGCATTGATTGGGCTTATTCAAGAGGCTAATGCAAATCAGATGGCAATTGGATCAACAATTGTGGATAAAGATGTTGAAAACGTCATTAATTTCTTAGGGGCTGCAGATGGAGATACTAATCAAGTTTTGGGCTTGGAGACTTCAAAACAAAGAGCTTGGACCTAGTACTATACATGGGAGGACTCATTTGGGCCTAAATAAGCACATTTTGGGCCTTGAATGCTGATTAAATTGTGACTTTTATTTGTGCGAAAATTATTAGATATTGGGCCTATTTGACTTTTGGGTTTCCTAATTAATTAATTAATTATATTAGGTTAGTTTTTATTTTCTAGAATGCATTTAATGTAATTAGGGTTTCTGAATATTCCTCTTTAAATACCTTGTAAACCTTCATTTTGAGGAGATTGCAGACTTGAAACTTGATTATTGAATGAAAGGTTGCACTTTTCTGCACCTTGTTTCTTGGGAGTGGATTCTCTCTAGGGTTCTTCTTAGAACTAACAGACTTATCAAGGCTTGATCAACCTTGTGGCGTCTTCCAACACTTCGGGTCCTTGTTCTTTCGTGCTCAAGGGTTCAAGTGGATCGTCGATCTGCGTTTAGCGTTCTTGGGGTGCGTATATTCATATTGGTTGTGGGTTCGTGGGGTCTTCCCTTGTGGGTTCGCACCATCTTGGTATCAGAGCTTCGGATCTAAACTCAGGTCACATCTTTCCATTCGTTGTTTTAAATTTCGCTTAGGGTTTCGTACTTTATTCTTGAGTCTTTTCGTCTAGGTCATCTGCGTTCATGTCTGAAATTTTTGCTTCTTTTCGTTAACCGTCTCTTTGTCGTTTCCAATGTTTAGTAAGTCCTTTTCATAGTTCAAAATCTCTTCTTTCATATAGTTTTGGAATTAGTTCAATTTGATTTTTCATCAGTGAGTTCTAGCCATTTTAAATCAGTCGTGTTTCTGCAAATTTTCTGTGTCAATTCGTCATTTTTTTTCCAGAACGTCATCAAATCTTCTTTCCTTTTTTGACCCGTTTTACTTTGCGGTTTTGGTCATTTAATAGGTCATTCTCATTGTTCAGAATCTCATCTTTCCAGTCTTTTCAGTTTCATCTCAATCCAAAATTTCTACAGTACGTTATAGTCTTTTGAAAATGACGCATTTCTAGAATTTCTGGGTTCAGATTGCTTGAGATTGTTTGTGATAGACTGTCATTTGAATTCCTGATTCTCCCTCAATTCCCTTTCGATCTCCTTTCATAGATTGTCATTTGATATTCCATATTTCTAAGTGTTGGTTTGATTTATGCAAATTGTGATTGCATTGATTAAATTGCTTAGTTCTTTTACAGAGCCTTAAGAGGAATCTAAGAGTGGAAAAAAGGCAAGAGTGACATACATCAATTTAAAAGCCAAATTTGAGAGAAACACGAGTGACACTAAACTTGTTTGAGTGAAACACGTGAGAAGAGTGGTGAGGTCCCTTCTTTTTTCTAAATCTAACTTTTCAGGTACTACCAATATGCATGATGAAAAAGAAATTCATAGACATCTTCAATCCTTGTTAAAAGGAATGCAAAAGTTTAATGCTGAAAACGACCAATGGATGTCTAGTCACAACTCCAGATCAAAAAGAGAATTCCAAAGAAAGCTGCAAGAGTTGAAACAAGGCTCCATGAGTGTTAATGAATATTTTCAAGAGATGGAATTAGCCTTGATTAGAGCTGGAGTAAAAGAAACTTCAAGAGCCACTAAGGATCGTTTTGTAAATGGGCTTAATCTTGATTTAGCTTGTTTTGCAACGACCCTGACCTTCTTAGATATTGATATCTTGGTTCAGTTTGTTGTTGAGTATGAGCAAAAGATCAAGCAACAAAGGAGTTCAGAGAGTAGCTCCAATTCAAAGGAGATTGAAAGCTTGATAGTTACAGTCTCTAATGACGAGTTAGAGCCAATCAAGGAGGAAGAACAGCCTAATGTTGAACATCAAGCTGAGAAGTGTGAAGAAGATGTTCCTGTTTCAAGTATCAATCTTGTGATTGAAGAAGTTCCTCTTAATCATGAAAAGAAAAGTGAAAATATAAGTGAGAGTGGTTGTTGTCAAACTGCTGTTGAGATAAAAATTCTGCTTGAGAGAGAAAAAGACATTGAGAGCACTAAGTATTGTCAAAGTAAGGAGAGTAAAAGTGAGTTTGAAAGACAAAAAACTATTGAGAGTATGAGGTGTTTTCAGAATAAAGAGGGTGAAGAATTGAGTGAAAAGCAAGAAGAAAAGAATTGTGAGAAAAATGAGAGCAAGGATATTTCTTCAGTTACTAATGATCTTAACCATTATTTGCCTTGTGATTTTGATGTGTTGCAGGTGTTCTTGGATTTGATCCCTAAGAAGCCACCCGATGGATTCTTCTTATCTTCAAGAGGCATTGAATCTTCATCTCCTTTGCGTGGTAAGCTTAACAAGAGACATGCAAGCTGGCTGAAATTTATTAAGACATTCCCATATGTTGTCAAATACAAGAAAGGTGAAGATTCGAGGGCGAATCCTTTTGAGGAGAGAGGGAATGATGCGATCCAGAATCAACAAGTTGTCTCTTCATATTCAAGTGTTGACTCTTCAACTTCAAACTATCATTTTCAAATTCCAGCCGGTCCAGTCACAAGAGCACAAGCTAAAATATTTAAGGAAGCATTGATTGGGCTTATTCAAGAGGCTAATGCAAATCAGATGGCAATTGGATCAACAATTGTGGATAAAGATGTTGAAAACGTCATTAATTTCTTAGGGGCTGCAGATGGAGATACTAATCAAGTTTTGGGCTTGGAGACTTCAAAACAAAGAGCTTGGACCTAGTACTATACATGGGAGGACTCATTTGGGCCTAAATAAGCACATTTTGGGCCTTGAATGCTGATTAAATTTTGTGACTTTTATTTGTGCGAAAATTATTAGATATTGGGCCTATTTGACTTTTGGGTTTCCTAATTAATTAATTAATTATATTAGGTTAGTTTTTATTTTCTAGAATGCATTTAATGTAATTAGGGTTTCTGAATATTCCTCTTTAAATACCTTGTAAACCTTCATTTTGAGGAGATTGCAGACTTGAAACTTGATTATTGAATGAAAGGTTGCACTTTTCTGCACCTTGTTTCTTGGGAGTGGATTCTCTCTAGGGTTCTTCTTAGAACTAACAGACTTATCAAGGCTTGATCAACCTTGTGGCGTCTTCCAACACTTCGGGTCCTTGTTCTTTCGTGCTCAAGGGTTCAAGTGGATCGTCGATCTGCGTTTAGCGTTCTTGGGTGCAAGATGGTGCGAACCCACAAGGGAAGACCCCACGAACCCACAACCAATCTGAATATACGCACCCCAAGAACGCTAAACGCAGATCGACGATCCACTTGAACCCTTGAGCACGAAAGAACAAGGACCCGAAGTGTTGGAAGACGCCACAAGGTTGATCAAGCCTTGATAAGTCTGTTAGTTCTAAGAAGAACCCTAGAGAGAATCCACTCCCAAGAAACAAGGTGCAGAAAAGTGCAACCTTTCATTCAATAATCAAGTTTCAAGTCTTTAGTCTCCTCAAAATGAAGGTTTACAAGGTATTTAAAGAGAAATATTCAGAAACCCTAATTACATTAAATGCATTCTAGAAAATAAAAACTAACCTAATATAATTAATTAATTAATTAGGAAACCCAAAAGTCAAATAGGCCCAATATCTAATAATTTTCGCACAAATAAAAGTCACAAAATTTAATCAGCATTCAAGGCCCAAAATGTGCTTATTTAGGCCCAAATGAGTCCTCCCATGTATAGTACTAGGTCCAAGCTCTTTGTTTTGAAGTCTCCAAGCCCAAAACTTGATTAGTATCTCCATCTGCAGCCCCTAAGAAATTAATGACGTTTTCAACATCTTTATCCACAATTGTTGATCCAATTGCCATCTGATTTGCATTAGCCTCTTGAATAAGCCCAATCAATGCTTCCTTAAATATTTTAGCTTGTGCTCTTGTGACTGGACCGGATGGAATTTGAAAATGATAGTTTGAAGTTGAAGAGTCAACACTTGAATATGAAGAGACAACTTGTTGATTCTGGATCGCATCAGATCAGCTCCCTCTACTGGTATCCACACGAAAAGGACCCAACACTGGCAGCATGGTAGCGCATCTAATATCCTTCTAGGATTTTCTTGCAGCTCTCTATTTTTTCATCATCTATAGAAAACCCTAGCTCTCATCTTTTATAACTAGTCAGGGTTATCTATTTTATGATGAATATTAGATTTTTAAAATTAATCTTAATTAATTTCAAAATCCTTATCATATCAATTAACACTTAATTGTTTTGATAAGCTAATTAAATGAATCTGGTTTAATTAAATATGTCCAACAGTTTTAATTTAACCTATTTATTTAATTAGAATAAAGAGCCAATCGAATTAAATTTAAGATATCTTTATAAATTAAATATGAGATATTATCATATAATATCTTTATATATATACAATATAATAATATTATCATATATATAATATATATTATCAAATAATATATATTATATATGTATGTATGTATTTCAAAAATACATATGTATATATATAATATTATTAATTTTCTTTTCAAATATAAATATATATTTATATATATACACATATAAATATTTATCAAATAAATATTCACATAACATGTGTATAATATATATAATTCGTCCACCCTAGATTAAACATTATATTCATTGAATCTTAGACGCATCTTAGATTCAATGAATCTGGATATTATAGCTCATGTTAGGCTATTCTTGTGTGCGACCCTATAGGCCCATATGAAGTTGGCAGTAGACCAATGACTATACTAACCCATAAGTCGTAAGTGGCCTCTAGCAAGACATTACGACTACCAATTCATATGAGGATCGACAATACGATACAACCTGTCGTATAACCATATCACATCCCTTTTGTCACACGATATTTCGGTCAAGGATGAGGCATGGAGAATGTCATCCTCTTATTCCTGACCATTACTTTCTCTATCCCTGAGTAGTCTAACTATAGAAATGGAAACTTCTTTCCATCGTAGTATGGCCATACATTTCTCAGACTCACTCATCGAGGGGCCTAGTAATATCTCTCTACTAATGTGAGGGACAAATTCCATCTTGACCATTCACATTTCTCTGTATGAAAACTACTAAGCCCGATTGTAGCCTTTATCATCACCCAATTAAAGGTGACTTTTGACTAAGTCAAAGCTTAGTGACTCTCATGTAGGAATCCATGATGATCTAAGGTCAAAGGGCATTATGATGTGGTTATATATGAGATAAGCTTATGACTTGATCTATGCAGCTTTCTCATAGCAGGTTAGTCCAGCACCTTATACTCTTACAAGTGCCTAAGACTTTGATTCGTATCCCCATACCTTATCAAAGTCATACAGGTCTTATTTCATCTTTGTTCCTACATAGATGACCGACCAGGGACATTTAGGACAATCATTATGATTTATCCAAGGATACAGTTATCACAGTGAACATACAAATAATGTGATAGCTAAATGGAGAAATTCATTGAATAACAATGTTCAAAGTACAAGGATTGGCTCCTAGGGCATAATTTCCAATATCTTTTATCCCCATACCTTATCAAAATTAGTAAAAGGTCACTCCTTACCTTTGCCCTGCTCTGACCAAAATATTCCATAGGGAAGAATAAAATGATTTTTGCAACTTTCAATCACAAGTCTTGCTAAACCTTATTCTACCATATTTAAACCTCTTTTAACTTCATGTTCATGCCCTTAATATCACTAAAACCCTAATGTTACTATTCATCAAAAACAGGGCAGCATAATATTACCACAAAAACTCAACCAAATTTCAAGATTCTAGGCTCAAATCAAAGCTCTTGCTTACCTCTTTCTCCTGCTTTAGATGTTTCTTACTTCCTCCAACTTCAACACACTTTAGACAGCACCAACCACCTCTAATCAAGAATCTAAAACATTTATATGATGCTCTTGATTAGAGGAACAATATTTATGAAGTCCTCAAGAGCTAGAAATGAGGTTTAGAGGGTGAAAATTGAACAAGATCACTTACCTTGCTTCTTGTTCTTCAATTGCTTCCCTTTCTCTTTTCTTTTTCTTATTCCTTCCTTTTCTTTCTTTTTCTAGATGACCCTTAAGGTGAATGAGGGAGTGAAATGGTTAATTCATTGGTCTTCATCTAAATTTAATTCCAAAGGAGCAAGAGAAGGTAAAGTGTCAAAATTCTATGGCTTCTTGAAAAGCAACTTGGTTAATTAACCAAGTTATGGTTGGGTTAAATGGATTGATATTTCCTATCTCCTTCTTCCCTTATCTTGACCTAATTCCTCATTCAAAAAGGAGGGAATGTGTTGACCAATTTACTCCTGTAAACTTGCTTTTTGGTCAACCTACTAAGTTGTACCAATTGCAAGTCTTGTTGACTTTTCTTCTTCTTTTCTTTCCTTTCTTTTTAGCTAGATCAATTGGAAATTCTCTCTTCCCTACTTTCTTCTTGCTTGACCGAAAGGCTTCTCTAAAATAGGAAGGATAATGTTGATTAAAAGCCTATTGGTGTAAGAGTCCAAGTTGACCAAAGTTTTCTTAGAAGAGTTGACATTTTAACCACACTCTTTCTTTCTTCCTTGTTTTCCCTCTTGACCAAATTAATTTTCTAAGAGGAGGGAGTTAATTGTTTTTTATCTTCATCATTACTCTTGCTTTTTCAAAATCAAAATCCTAGCCCTTCATTTTGGTTTTCAATTCTATCCTCAAGATCAAATGGTAATTGACTCATTTGCCCTTGATTATGGCAACATTAATTAAATTGCCATTAGTTCTTTTGTTTCTCTTTATTCCCTCTTACAAGATGCCATCTCTTCTTCATTTTGGATCCAAATTAGGTTTCAGATCCTATTTGACTTTAGATAAAGGAATTAGGTATTTTCCTTTAACTAATTGGAACTAATCCCATACTTAATTGCAAATTGGTCTCTAAAAGTCATTATAGCTCTTGGACATTCTTACGACTCTTGCTAAATCGGGGCTTAGTAGTCTACTTGATTCAAGCTTAATCTCAAGCTTCTAGTCCCAAAATCTGGGATATTACACCTCCTCTCCCACTCACACACGCCTCTCTTTCTTTTTATTCTCCACAATCTCCATTCAATCCTTTAACAAATAGTTCAGCTGCTACCTTGTCTCCTCTACCTCTTCAATTATTTCCTTCTTCTAATCTATGCTTTCTCTCTCTCTCTTTTTTTCTTTCTTTTAAGTCACCTCTTACCAAATGGTCCCCCCCTTCTCTCTTCTTTCTTCAATTCTCTTTAGGTTGAAAAGTAAGTTAAGGCATATTTGGATGAGGGGTAAAAGTCTATTTTGAGATTAGGTACAAAATTGCAACAACTAAACGAGTCCCTTACTCTTTTAATCTCCTCTTAGAAAAAATATGAAAATAAATTATGTACTTGTGAAGTTCCTCTTTTGCCCTTCATCAAGCTCCAAAATGACATCTTTAAGCCTAACCAATTGATAAAAGTTGTGTCACATCATTACCTACAAAACTAGATTCATAAAGGAAATATATTTTGAGCATAACTAAGGAATAATGGGAATAACATATATTAATTAAAATATAACAATTTAACCACTATAATTCCCAAATTACCCTTTCTCTAAGTTCTCACATTAACACTTAATTATGCCCAAAATATTCAATTAAGTCCCAAAAAAGCCTAAGATTAATTACTAAAAATATATAAATATTAAGCTCTATCAATTCCCCCATACTTAAGCTTTTACACTCCAGAGCAAAACATCAAACTCAACACTAGACAAAGTGGGATGAAAGTTGAAGCAATAGGCAAGATCAAGCTCCAAGAATCATACTTAGTTAAATAATAAAGTATCCACCTATTCAAATTCAATGAACATGCAAGAAATTGAAGTAGCTAAAGTGATGCAAGCTTTAATTACAATGAGTTCAATTGAAAACCTTAACTAGGATAAGTGTATACACTCTTCTCTTATATAAGGTAATTTTTCACTCACATACACTTTGATCACACTTTACCATAAGCTTGTAATATTTCTAGGCTCTTATCTGCTTGTAACAATGGAATAAATAAATCCAAAGGTCTTTGTATGGTTGTAATGTTGTATAGGCCAAATGATGGAAAATTAGAACAAGCTACCATACATGCATCAAATTCGATTAGAAGAACTAATAGTACTAATCATCATAGTGTAACTTTCTTTTGCCAAAATTTTCCAATTTCAACTCATATATACATTTTCTTATATGGAGTGCCTTATATTTTCTTTTCTTTGTTTCTTTCTTTTGATCCCCTTTTTTCTTTTTCTTTTCTCATTTTCATCTTTTCTATTTTGCTTTTTTTTCTTTTTGACAATTCACATGGCACTTATCATCCTATTTACAAGAGAAACATTTCTATTTTCATATCATAGTGCTAACGGAACTTGATGGAAAATATAAGCATGGAATTTGTATAATGAAAATGGATATGAAGGGCTCAAAGGAGTAAACAAAGGTTGAACAATGATTAGTTTATGTTTGGGTAAGAAGGTTTAAAAATGAATGCCAATGTTATCTCTATCCATACCCTTACAAAATGTAGCCTTAAGCAAGAAACAAAACGTGTTCTAGAGAGCAATTATCTAAGTGAATTAATCACACAATGAAATGAATAATTAGGCCCAAAATACCTTCCAACTAGTTTTTATGTTCCTTCCTAACTCATCAAAATTAAGTCATGCATCATTTACAGTACTTGAATTTTGTGGCAATCCGCTCATTTAAAACAAGCTTCAACCATAGATGTAACTAAGAATAATTGAGATACTTGATTATGATTAGAGACCTAAAAAATCTCAATGAATTGGACGAAAAACAGTAGAAGACAAAAGTAGTAGATAGAAGCATATAATGTCATAGTGAAATCAATCATGAGAAGTACACTCCCATATACTCAATCTTTACATTGCCCTCAATGTAATGTACAAAAACAAAGAACCTGGATGAACTTATGTCTTGAGTGAAGTGAAATGTTGTGAAGGCCAATTCAAGATTGAAGCACAAAATATCATCTTCAGAAGGAGAAATAAGGGCAAGACATAAGTGGGGATAGTTCTTAGAAATTAGGCATAATGATATGGAGAGAAGGGTTGTAGAGTATAATGCCAAGCACAAGAGTATGGTTCAAAATCGAGTTTATTCAATTGAAAATTGCAGTCTATAACTATTAGAAAAACAAGACACATAAGCTACCTTTTACTTATGGTTAGTCCCTCACCCACAATTGTTCAATATAATATATCATCAAGTAAAACAACGAACAAGGTAAGGAAAGAGACAACCGTGTGCATTATAGTGGTTGATGACTAGTGTAATACCTTGTTTCCAATAAACTCATATGAGTGCAAAAGAGTAGTAAAATAGTTGTGAAACCAAGATTTGATCCCAAACTAAATAAACTTTGAAAACATTAATGAATCCCAACATTATCTTAGGAGATAAATCTAGGATTGAGTAGGTTTTTTAGGTGGAATAAAAATTTTTCAAACATTTTTCACAAATATTCATTGTCTCATTAAGACTCATTGGTACTTCCTTTCATTTTATCAGAGTATGCGAGCGTGTCTCTACTTAAGTCTCACGTTGCATCATTCATTAATGTTTCTCTAATGATTAGGAAGTGTTATGTAACTAAGTTATCTCTTTATTACATTACCATCCATTTACTGGGCTACAAGTATTATCAGTTCTACCATTATACTATTGTCAAGGTTACCAATTTACACATGTCCAAAATATCCAAACAAACAACCAACAGAGAAAATAAATCTTTCAGCTTCATCCTCTAGCTGTCTGTATTTACCTTCTTTCCCTTTGAGCTACTAACCTGTACTGTAATTTGTTTATAGAAAAAGAGTGAGATTCAAAAGAATCTCAGTAGTAACAGGTAGTCAATCATATAGATATAAAATCACAAAGCATGTTACACAGTCATCATATAAAAGAATCATCACAACAGCATTCGGTTCAACATGTAGTTCACATACCATTATAGTACTAGGTATATCACAAGGCTCTGAGTGTTACCCATGCAATAGGCATCGGCATTCACTCGTGCATCAAAAACAAGTTCAATGGCCTGAGCGTCAACTCGTGCAATAGGCTCCAGGCGACAACCCTGCATAAACAAAATGTGCCAGACAATTCATGATGAAACTACACATACAATGTATCTTATAACATATGAAAGGAAAAGTTACTACATGATAGCTTATCTTGAGCAATATCCAACTGTTTCACTAAGCTTGGGCAGGTCTTAATCTTTGAACAACTATTAGGTCCTATAAATGGAATTTACGAACGACAAGTTATTATTTCGTCTAATACTTGTATAATCCAAATACTCAAGTTGGTTGTCATTAAGGTTAAAATACTAACCCAAAATCAAATTCAAGATGGTCCAACTATCCCAAGTTGGTTAGTTTTACCCTTAAAGTTCATTACAATTACATAATACCATTGCATCTTTTATTTTCACACATTTGAGTAAATCTGCTAGAATTTTCTTCAATCTTTGACAATTCATAATTAATTGTACACATATCCAATTTGGATTATTCCAATGGATATATAACCCTTAATTAGTATAGTTTTATGGAAAAATATAACCATTACACTTATAGAAGAAGATCAATACAGTATTTTACTTCATTGTCCACTGTTCCAGAATTTGATAGATTTACCTAGCGCAAACTTACAAATTCATAATTAATTCTACAAAAATATAAATAAGTTGGTTCTAGGCTCAATTCAAACCTATTCAAGTCCTAGTATTATGAAAAATATTACAGAGCACTAATTATAACCACCCAATTCCTTAAAATTCTTCAAACCCAATCTGCCACATATTTCATTCCAGAATCAACCTTAAAATTTGAAAAATCATATTTCTCAATCCACTAGTCCAATTGCATCATATTACCAATCAAAGTAAACCTCAGGATGTATGTTTTCATCATGTAAAATTTCATAAGGTTTAGAAAAGGTTTGGTTACTAAAAAATGCGTCGCAACAAATCTGCTCCAGAAAAACAAGTCTAACAGCACGGTCATCTAAATTTCAAAAATTCCATAATTTTGTATAATTATCCAAAAATTATAAGCACATGAATTTCCACATAATTTTTCATTTAGAACTCAATGGAATGATTAAAATCATCAAAATTATAAAGCTTCAGCCCCTAAACCCACTGGAAAGATAGAATCCATTTTCAGCAAAATTACCAAAACAGAATTTTATTGAACAACTTAGTCCAATATCATCATAAATCATCATTTAATCATAAATACATGATTAAACCATGATTAATATTTTAAAATTCATTCTGGATGAAAATGAATAGTACCCTAACCTTTATGAAAACTCATCCAAACAACAAATCAATCGGTTCAAAATGAAGCTTAAGCTTACCTCTATACATTTCCACAATCGGTTCGAAAATCCGGCAATACTTCTTCTGGTGAGATGGCACCAAACACCTCTAAATGAAAATATGAAACCGTAGAAATTAAGCTTAGGATGAGTAGAAGAATTTTTGTGAAGGGAATTTTGGGAGAAAACACTGATTCAGTAGTATTTCGGTGGATTGAACTCAAGAACATTCACTATTCATGTTTTCTCTTTCCTCTAACTATTTCTCAACGTTTTCATCTGATTTCTTCCTATTTTTGCTGATGATAAATGAAAATAATAGAGTTTAAAGAGTCATAAAGGTGTTCCAACATGTGTCAGAGCCTTATGGTGCCACATATTCAGTGATTTAACCAAACGGTGACACGTGTTCTTTCCTTTAATCAAATGGGTCCTGTGTTGTCCCAATGGTTAGGGAAAGTGAGATCCCGATGATTTTTCCCTGGCTCTTGAGTTCCATGTTTGGGAAATTTAGTTGGGTGACCAGACCAGACACAGTGGATTTCCCCAGTTCGGGGCAACGTCGCACCCTCCAGTGATGACAACTCAAAAGATAAAGTAACTTTGTCAAAAAGAGGAAACAAGTGTCATGCTCTTATTCGGCCAACATATTAAAGTCAAAAGCACCTTTGTTCTTCTTCCTTAAGATGACGCCATGTGTCCCTTATATGGGACCTATCCGTATCTCTTCCCATCACCTAACCGTCCACTTTATCAGGGAAAGGAAAGTCAGGGAATTTTCCCCTGGTTCACCTGCGATGTGTCCTCCTTCATGGTCCCTACACAAAGTAAGATTATTTCATTTAATTATTACTTTATGACAATCAATAAAATCTTGCTAAGTGTCCCCTTTATCAAAATAACACTATATACACAATACTGGCACTGCTGAATTTTCTTCTGACTAATTACATTTACATGCAGTTCTTGTTGTTCATATTTCAGTATGTTACAACTAGCATGGTAATTCTTTAACAAATGACCATTCACTTGAAACTTTTTACCACTTGCTAGATCTTTGAGCTCTATTAAACCAAAGGTATGCACCTTGACTACTTTGTAGGGACCTCGTCATTCGGTTTCAAGTTTCCCATTTTTAAGTTTGAATCTTACGTTGAACATGAGTACTTGCTCTCCTTTATGAAAATACTTTCATAAGATACCTTGATCATGAATCAATTTTGATTTTTCCTTATCGACGCGGGAACTTTCATATGCATCTAACCGAAACTCTTCTAGCTCTTGTATCTCAAGCTTTCTTTCCTCAAAAAAACCTTCAAGATCCATATTACAAGTCTTAACAGCCTAGTAGGCTCTATGGTCTAGCTCAATAGGTCATATGATTTTTCCGTCTTCTCATTGAACGTTAAGACTATGTTCTTCCACCCATCTTTCATAAATGCCAACCCAGTCCGTTCTTTTTTATACACTTGATCAAGGCATGCATGGATGAAAATCTCAATTGTCTCTTCATCCCAGACTGCTTTGTTATCCATTTTTTCTATTACAAAGTTTCACACCTACTCTATTAAAATGTTCCCTAAATTATGAACACAAATTACACGACATTGAAGTAGACTACAATATGTTACCAAACAATAAGGAACAACAAACATTAAAAAATTAACCTATAGAGATAAACAACCGTCAAGTGCACAAAAAGCAACAAATAAAAAATAACAAGAATAACAAACATAGAAACAAATCTAAACCCTTTGTTTTAAATTATAATATTCACTTTTTAAAATAAAGTTCTACCCTCCCTATTTTGTTAGATATTCCATGTGTGCTACATTTTAGGATGATTAGATTTCTATTTTTGGTTAAGAAAAAAAAGTGAACAAAATTAGGTCATACCCACAAGCTCAATTATTTCCAATAGTGTAAGATAACCTTAGCCCACGAAGCCACACCAAAAAACCTTAGCCCACGATTATTCCCAATAACACAACTCATGTGATATCCAATAATGATGATTAGCATCCAAACTAATATATTCTCACATCTACTTAAAATTATGATTATTTCCTTCTCTAACTAGAATAACACAACTCATGTAATAAACAAAATGATATTACAAACAAGTACAAAGTATAGAGGGAAGTAAGATGAATGGGTTGTTTCTTAAGACAAAAGGAAATGCAAATTTTGCTTAATCGTTCAGATTGTCGATCCACAGCAATGAGAAGCTCATAGGTCATAGGCGACAGAAAGAAATGTTGTCAGCCATATGTTTAATTTCTTCCAGAAAACCCAGGGGTCCTACCAGAAAAGCCAAAGTATTTCATTCCAACATATGATTTGAAAATAATCTTTTAAACAGTTATGTAGACCCATTTTCCTTGGCCCACACCAATACTCCTATATCGAAACAAGCAAAAAAGGAACTAGAAGAGCACAAGCATGGCCATTTTCTACATATACGGATTAGTGGTTTAATGATTATGAAAGCAATCTCTATGTTATTTAACTTAACATATTACTTGTCAACTTTTGTGAGAGTAATCAGATGGTAGCAACCAAATGGAAAAGCATAGAGATTGACATTAAATCCTCACAAATGATATAAAATAAAGAGAAAATTTCATAACAAATAGATAATAAATTAAGTACATTACCTAAGAACAACCTGCACAAAATTCTTAAACTATGATTCTCATTACTACATACAAAGGAAAAATCTATGTGCTACTATAGATTCACAAGCAGGGACAACCTCAAACGAAGGGAAATGGATAGACACAATCCATAAACTTTAAACCAGTAACCAAAAAAAAAAGCTTTGTTTCACATACAGATCAGGGAAGGAAGCAGAGGGATGATGAAGCAGAGGGAAGGTTAAATTCATAGCACATGACACATTACCAGACCCAAAAAAACCCCATGAAAAAACAAAGTCCATGCAAACTGTAATCAACCGAAATGCCACCACAAATCAACCAAAGTACCAGAGCAAGATTGCACCACGCGGGGAAAAAACAGATGGCCGGAATAGTAGCAGACCAAAAACATTCACCGGAGAAGAACAAGCTTTAAACCTTACCACGGAGAAGAACACAACACCGGCGATTAAATGCAGGACCACCAACTGGATCTCAGTGTCACCGACCACAGACCAAACGCCGAGCAATAATAGAGTAGATCTATACTAGTACCCTGAGCAAAGTCACCTAAAATGCCAACCACACAAAGATCGGCCACCGTCAGACTGATAACCTTCCCGCTGGACGCAACAACACTCGTTGGACTGGTATAACAGGAGAAACAGCTACAAGAAGGTCTCTGAAGTCTGGATCACCGCCACCGCCAACAATGACCCACAACATATGGCTAAGGGAACGATCAAGCTGGAATGCGTTTCCCTCGCCGCCGAGAGAGTAAGATCAGCTACGAGAGAGAGTGCCGAGAGTTTGCTTTGCTTCTTCTTTACCCAGATGCGACGGAGAAGAAGATAAGAGAAGAGAGAGAAACGAAAAATAGAATAATAGGTAGTCATACGCATTTAATAATAGAATAACAGTAATAAATTCTGCCTTGAAATTTTAAATAGCCATATTAAGCTGTGGGAAAAGCTGGGGCAAGTGGCCTTTGTCATAAGCTGCTTATCAATCTTTAAGACCAATGGACCGAACGTTCAACCAAACAACTCAACAGTGTCTATCGGGCTTATATGCTATTGAATCGGGCTTAAATGGGCAAAAACGCCCAAACAAAACATGCACCTCTTTTTCAATTTTCCATCTGTCCCAACACCCCATAGATTCCCTCCCCCTTTAATACCTCTCTCTACCCGACTCTTTTACAGATTCAATTCCTTCCTCTAGGTATTGCTCCTCTCTCTTTCTATGTTTATCTCTTTGGTTTCATCACTTCACCACATATTCATTTTCCTTGGCAACGAGAATAAAAGATTTGATTCTTTTGATTTTTTTTGGTCACCGGTACAAAAATCACTTTTAAGATCGGTTAAAAAAGACATTTTAGACCGATTTTGGATCAGGTCTTGATACAGCCGGTCTAAAAAGTATTTAACTTTTTAGACCGGTTAAAAAACCGGTCTAAAATATGAACTTTTAAGACCGGTTCTACAACAACCGGTCTTAAAGTTTAACTAACAGAACGAGTAGGGAAATTTCAGTATAAAAAAATAACAATTTAAGACCGGTTCTAAATTTAACTGGTCTTAAATATGAATTTAAGACCGGTTATTAAGAGAACCGGTCTTAAAAGTTTACTTCTTTAAGACCGGTTCTCTTAATAACCGGTCTTAAATATAGATTTATGACTAGTTAAATTTAGAATCGGTCTTAAAGTTTAATCTTTTAAGACCGGTTCTCTTAATAACCGGTCTTAAATTCATATTTAAGACCGGTTATTTTTAGAACCGGTCTAAAAAATTTTTTTCGTTTTATTTGTTTCAATCTTACCCAGGCCAGTAAGCCATATTCAACAACATTCCCCATGTGCCACATTACATACACATGCATATATGTATATATTGACATTCAGAAGCAATGACAACAGCATTTTTATTTCCAGAAACAATTGGTATTTCTCAGAATGCAAACTATCTCCAAATATAGAATCATGAAGCCTAAAATCCTTATTAGTTCCCCTTTCCCTCTTTTGTTAAATATGACCTTAGTTATCGTAATCGGTATGAACCTATAAATGTCAGTCTGTTCAAGGGAAAAATAATTGGCCTTTACAATCCTCAACTCTCAACAATCAAAGAATGAACATTATGAAAAAAATCATTGAAAAAAAACACATTCAATTCCAATGACTACCAATAACACATGATCAACTTATTCAATTCTCAGAAACAGTACAATATTAACAATTTATAATTATCAGGCGTTTGGAACCACAACACCACAATTAAACAATGATAGCAGGAAAATTGCGACATTGTGTGAACTTGCAATCCCAAAGCTTGTAAAGAGAAGGAGGAAAAGAAATATTTCTCATTATATGGAAAAAATTCCTAAGCTTTACAGAGAAATGAAAAAAGTGGAGGAAAATTTACAATAGTGATCCCCTGCCTAAATCAACAGCCAACTAGTATCACCAATATCCAAGAATTTGTCCTAAACAGAGATATAAACCAAGTTAGATATATATGAAAACCATAAGTATTATTAGAAAAACATAGGATCGGATTCAAAAACTTACTAATCTTGTAAAAGCTCATAAATGAATTCAGCACAACAATTGCGGATGAAATTAATATCTTCTTCAGGAAAGGGATCAGCAAGATCAAACATCTGTATGTGTAACACCGAAGCCAAACAAAACATTAACTTACTAACTTAAAAAAATAAAGTAATACAAAATATTTGAAATATACATTTATTACCTCCTCGGTAAAGTCAGTCGTGCCTAGGCTGATAATATTGTAAATTTGCCTCAACATATAAAGACCACATAAGTTGGAGCCCGGTGGTTGCCTACGGGTCTGAAAAAGAACATGATATCATCAAAGCAAGCATAAAAGCATAGCTTATAAAACACATCTTAAAGAAAACAAATATGTACTAACATTTGGCGTGATCCATGTAGGGTCTTTTAAGTCACGAACATGCCTACCACACTTAGCGTGTAGGAAAGTCCGCATAGCCCTATGATCAAAATCACAAAGATTACTTATTTTGCACACAAACTTTGCACACAAAAGGTAATAAGCAAGAAAACTTACGAGTTAATGGTCTTCTTCAAGTCATTCTCCGGTTTGAAGTGGAGGGAGCAGAGGAGGATCACTGTGTAACTAGCCTTACACAGAATAACCAATTGCCAATGATCCCTTAAAAAAAGAGATGAATGTTAAGCAAATATAAAGCATTATATGTGATGTTTCGGAATATAAATTTGATGTTTCTTACCCATGCACATAAGGAACTACAAAACAGTCAGTTTCTGTTTCACTGAGCCTCTGTGATAAATATCTATGTCTGATGGCAGAAGTGGTCCCTTTCTCCGTGGCATGAGCTGGGCACATGAATCTAAATTTAGCGCTCTGCCCAGAGGAAACCAACCTACGATTCATGTACCTACAAAAATGGAAGCACACAAATTAAGGTTACATAGCGTAATTTTTAAGATATTTACTTCCATTTGAAGAAGATACTTACATAAAAAAAAGCTGGACAATCGCAATCGTAAGATTTTGTCTAGGAGCGACCATGGACATTAAATCATCCCTCTCAAGATAGCATGCCGCCCCTGACGGTCCAACAACTGAATCCATATGCCAATTTTTAGTCGGGAAAGATGTATCAAATGCCATCAGAATCACTTGTTGCGTCACATTCAGTGGTGGAGGCTGTGAAACTTCACGAGGGAAGGGAGCTGGACTTGGGGCTCTGATCAGGGAATCTGCAGCTCCAACAGAAACAAGGTTCTTCATCCATGATATGAAAGTACCCAAGACATCGGCCACAATCTTGAACTCCTCAGAAGGGATAGGGACAAGTGCGTTTGAGATAATAACCTCCTCAACTGACACCCTAACCTGATCATCTGTCATCTTGAGGTGGTGAACAGTTGATCCTAGGTTGTGCACACTCCCCTGTGCAACTAACCGTCTCAGAGGATCCTCAACATATAATTCACAAGGCTCAGCATCGTCCTTTCCAGGACCCTCTGATGTAAGTATGAGAAGCTGGAGGACAAAAAGTTCTCTTACCATGTGGCCTCGGATGTAAGTCTGCCCGTATTCCCATTTCTTGCAAATCTAATCTTGCCTTAACGCCATCCTTAGAACTTCCTTGTATGTTGAGTAGTGTCCCAACAATACTATCACACACGTTTTTCTCCACATGCATGAAATCAATACAGTGTCTGACAACAAGATTCTGCCAATATGGAAGGTTAAAGAAAAAGAACCTCTTTTTCCATATATTTTTTTCATTTTGACTCTTTGAAGTCTTACCGAAGATGACATTGATATTTTTGACCTTTTCATACACTTTCTCCCCAATCAAAGCCTCTGGAGCATCTTCAAACTCTTGGCCACCAAAAAATACCTTCTTTAATCTGCAATATGGGTGGCCCCGTCTAAGGAATCTCCTATGACCAAGATAAACAGTCTTTCTTCCATGTTGACGTTGATGGTAGCATGTGCCTTCTTCACAAATAGGACAAGCTTTGTGGCCTTTAACGCTATATCCTGACAAGTTTCCATAAGCAGGGAAGTCGTTTATAGTACAAAAGATCAAGGCTCGCATTTTAAACATCTCCTTCTTGTTCGTGTCAAAAACGTCGACACCTTCGTCCCACAACTCTTTCAAGTCTTCGATCAGGGGTTCTAAGTAAACATCTATGTCATTTCCGGGTTGTTTTGGTCTCGAAATCAACATAGACAACATGATGTACTTTCGTTTCATACATAACAAAGGAGATAAGTTGTAAATTACCAACAGAACAGGCCATGAACTATGTATACTACTTAGGCTACCGTAAGGATTCATGCCATCTGTGCTAAGCCCGAGCCTAAGATTCCTAGGCTCTTTGCCGAATTCAAGAAACAACTGATCAATTTTCTTCCACTGAGAAGAATCAGCTGGATGTCGACGCTTTCCATCGGAAATCCTCTCATCCGCATGCCATCTCAAAATTTTAGCATCAATTTCATTATCAAACAGCCGTTTGAACCTCGGTATGATAGGAAGATACCACAACACTTTTGCAGGGGCCTTATTTGATTTGTATCTGGGGGTTTCACATATCGGACACTGCTCTTTCTCTGTATGCTCTTTTCTGTACAATATACAATCATTAGGGCATGCATGGATCTTTTTATACTTCATCCCTAGTGGACACAGTATTTTCTTCGCATCATAGTATCGGCAAGGCAGCACGTTATCATCTGGAAGCATGTCCTTGAAGGCTTCAAGTGCTTCTGAAAAACTCTTGTCGCTCCATCCATGCCGTGCTTTCAAGCTTACCAATTTCAATATAGCTTTCAACAATTGGTATTTTGTGCACCCCGGGTACAGCGGCTTCTCAGAATCACTGCACATATTACCATATGCATATGATTGCTCAAAAGCCTCTTCTCCAACATCACGAATAATATCTTCTATCCGGTCATTCAGAACAGTGTCATTATCATCAAAGGCGACCCCCCTTATTGAGTTGTGCTTGGAATTTCTATTTCTTCACCATGCCATACCCATACTGTATAACTCTTACAAAATCCTTCACAAATTAAATGTGTATATATATCTGCAGCACTAAGTCGCTTCTCATTCAGACATTCTACACAAGGACAATAGAACATCCCACTATCATCATTACTAGAATTTCTTCTAGCAAATTCCAAAAAATCCCTCACCCCATTATCATATTCAACACTAGTCTGTTTAGCGTTTATCCAACTACGATCCATATATTTCAACACCTTTTTTTTCTTCTCTTCTGTATATCAACTGCCCTGGAAAAGGCAGGAGTATGATGAGAGTATGAAAAGGTTACACTCATCAATTTATCTTGTTTAACAGAATTCTTCATTAGAATTCCGCATAAGATATAATTGCAGTCTGTTCCATTTTCTTCAAGTAATATGAAAAATGTATCAACATACACTAGCAATTTCAGGACTTAAATTAGACCACATACACAAGAATTGCTTTAGTCTAAACCTCAAATCACCTCTCAAATTTAGTTTCAAAACTAACTGAATATTATGTAACAATTTTCTAATCAGTCATTCATAAGCATACATGCCAGGAAATTTGACACAATAACTTAAGCAATCCAGAGACTATGAAAACTAGCAATTATCAGTACCCTAATCCTCAAATAATCAAATCACACCAGTTCAAGACACCGTTAATTAAGCTTCACCAATTAATTTCCATCAGAGTAAATGTCATTTTTTCTCCATTTCTATTTTAATTTCTAGTTCAATTATAGTACAGATTATTCTTGGATAGACAGTGAATACACAATGTCTATTTATACGGAGGATTGAGACAAGGGACATTACCTGTTTGAAGTAACTTGGACCGTGGCTTGAGGCGCAGGAGGAGAGGGGTAGCAGTGGCTGGAAAACACGCCGGAGAGAGATAAAGGCTGGAGAAATAAGAAGCTCAGCCGCCTTTCACGATGGTACTCACGGCGACTTCTTCGTAGCAACGTGCATGTACGAACGGAGAAGGAGGAATTATTTTAAACGCCGACAATAGAATATGGAAAAGAAGATGGAAGCGGTGGCGGCGACTGGAAGGGTGGCCGGAGAATAAAGCGGAATATCACCTACGATCCTGGACTTGAGCAGTTCGCGGCGGTGGAAGCAAAAGGGGAAGGAAATGAAACGTAACTGATGAAATGAACTTTCGTGGCCGACTAGGTTTGAATATTAAACTTTTAAGACCAGTTGTTTAAATAACCGGTCTTAAAGTCAATAATTTAAGACCGGTTATTTAAATAACCGGTCTTAAATTATTGACTTTTAAGACCGGTTATTTAAACAATCGGTCTTAATAATAATGTGATTTATTTATTAATTTTAATAATTTTTTTTTCAGACCGGTTATTTAAATAATCGATCTTAAATTATTGAATTTTAAAACTGGTTATTTAAACAACCGGTCTTAATTTGTTTTTGAGACCGTGTGTTTATATATCCGGTCTAAATAAGATTTTTTTAAACCGGTTGTTTAAAAAACCGGTCTAAAAAATTGATTTTAATTACTGAATTGTTACTCCGCCTTTATTTTAGACCTTATCTGTAATAACCGGTCTAAATGATACGGTCTAAAATACCTATTTTACAATAGTGGGGTCTTGATATAGGTCTTTCCAATTCAAACTTTATTGTTGTTTTACATATTTCCTCCCTACAGGTTGGGAGATCTTTGATATTGTTTCGAACGAAGACGACGGTCCCAAAAAATGGCTGAAGAACATCGATGCCAAGCTCCACGCCTGTGCCCTAACAACTGCAGCTTCTTTGGTAGCCCGGCGACCCAAAACCCATGTTCCAAGTGCTACCGAGATTTGCAGCTCAAGGAACAATAATCCTCCTCTGATAAGTTGATTCTCAACCAATCTCTTGCTCCTCCATCTTCGACAGAACAGATCGACGGAACTTCGTACTTTCAGGCATTCGATCCCCCACGCATGGACGAAGAGGTCAAGAGTGGATCTTCGGTGCAGCCACCAGTTCAGTCGAGCCGATGCATGACTTGTAGGCGGCGTGTGGGGCTTGTGCGGATCAACATTTTGCGGGTCCCACCGGTACCCAAAATAGCACAGATGTGAGTTTGACTTCAAGAGTATGGGTAGGGAGCATATCGCAAAGGTGAATCCGGTAGTGAAGGGTGAAAAGCTCGAGAAGATCTGAAAAGTCGTTGATGCCTGAGGGTGTTACGGTCACGTCGCGTGCTTGAGAAAGTTACTCAAATCCAATGGCGGGGTCGATTTGGGCGTCCCAATTGGATAGATATTATATTCTAAATCAGACAGTCTATGTTTAGTCACGTGGGGACTGCTTTTTAGGCTTAAAGACTGATTTTCGTTTGTAATAGTTATTAAAGCTTTTAAAAATAATTTTTTAATTATAATTTATGATATATAAAGTAAGTATGTAAGAGGAGTGTTGTCTCAACTGACGTACATAAGTATTTATAAACCTTTTAAAAATGATTCCAAACATGCTATTCACTTGGCCATTGTTAAGTTTCCAATCTTTTAAACTATCTCTCTCTCTCTAGGCCTCTCTCTTCTTTTATTTGTTTCATGAACCAGTTTAAATCTAAAATATTGTTTCCAATATTAGAAGATACTAATGTATTTAATTTTGTTCTCTACTTTCAGTCCCAAAAGATCATGTTCTCTATTTTGCACTCCCTTATCCCTCCTATCTACCTATATACTCTTAGGGGGGGGGGAACCTCTATAAAAAAAAAGGGAAGCCACTCAAAGCGTCCCTTTTTCACTTCCGGCTTCCCTTTTTTTAAAAAGGAATGCCATGAGTGACTTACAAATTCTCTTTTTGAAAAAGTGACTTCGTAAGTGACTTACGGTATTTTTTTTACGGACGTTGTTGTCAGATTTTACTACGTTGCTCACATAGACGTTTCCCTATAAAAAAGACATAGAAAGGGCCTAAGAAAAGATGTTAAAGGTGCTTTCTATAGTAGTGCTAACACCTTCCTAATACACAATTGACTCACAAACCCTATTTAGTTTTCATTTTGTAAAAAAAGTTTACAAAATTACCCTATTTTAAAATTTTGATAGCAACTCAATATTTTCCAAAATCCGAACGCTACAATAATTATCACTTGATAGTGGGTTAGTAAAAGAGGGCCCAGAGGGCCCAGGTTGTGGATCTCCAGGATCCACTTCTTCAAGTCTTGCCCCACATGCTTTAATTAGTAGAGGCAAGGTTTGGGCCTGCATATCCATATCTTGGCCCATGTTTCCTTCAACCCTAGTAGCTGCCAGTTCTTCCTCACTTATTTCCCTCTCAGGCGCTCCCCGTCATTACTCTCCTCCATCGCAAGTCTTGAAACTTCTCCACCACTTGTTTCATTCCTTAGCATTTCCCTTGTCCGTTTCTCACTTCTTCTTTATACGACCTTGTTCTGCATATTCTCGTTTGCTAACTTGTGCAATAACCCATCCGTGCCTTCTTTGCCACCATTTTGTTTTTTGCGACCACTGTTTTTCCTCCCCTTTGTTTTTCGTACACTGGTATTGTGTTGTGGCAGAGATTGGTGCGCTTCCTCATCTTGTACGAATTCATCCTCAATAATAACGTTATTTCCAGCATTACCCATTTGATCATCCACGTCTGCAAGAATGTCGTACCTAGAGCCTCGGTTTTTCGGCCGTGTTGACTCTCCTCTACTCTTTTTTTTCCATTGCCGGCGTGCCTTTTGAACAATATTCCATTGTTCTTGATTACAAGTTCTATCACCGGTATTCTCTCTTCCCTGGTCTTTGGAATTATCCTGCATATTACCCGCGAACTCATTTGATTCTTACCCATTCTCCTTCTTGGGGCAAGACTCCATTTTTGTGGCCATAAATACCACAATTTGTATATAGCATATGAAAACTCTCATACTCCAGATAATAATCTTCACCATCTTAGGAAAAACTAGACATGAGTTGTTTCTCCAAATTCACAAGAATGCATATACGTGCATAATGGCCTGTAAGTTGGTAGGAGAGTGTTCATGTCTATTTTAATAGTTTTCCCAATTCGATTGCCAATGATCATTAATGTTTCTTTGTCATAATACTCCAATGTAACTTCAGGCATTCTCACCCACACAGTAACCTTATCAATGGTAACCTTTTCAGGTCCAAACTTGGGTTCCCAAAGCCTAACAGCAAGGTAGTGATCATAGATCATCCAAGGGCCTCCAGTTAGTGCATTAAAATAATCATCCCTGTTTGACAATTTCACTACATAGAAACCATACCCAATATAATATTGATGAGATTGATGACACCTCTTTTTGCTCACATAGTTTTCAATCGGGAATGCAATATAATGCTTTATATCCAATGTTTCTATCAAGACAATAACAGCTTTCTTCCTTGAATGATATATATAACCCTTTTTCATCTTTCCAGAAAAGGAGAAAGTAGGGAAATTCATTGTGGGATCCTCTGTTGTTTTGCATAATGGCTCCTCACTCTCTTGATTCATTTCTTTTTTAGAGTCGTCTGAAATGCTGTCATCAGAGAGCATATCTTCATCTTCTTCTTCCTTGTCACTGCCTGAATGATCACTCTGTCCATCTATTCCTTCCAGCTTCTCTGCAAATGAGGGACCTCCAATGCTATATCCAGTCCCTTTTGCACCCAGTGCTGGCCAAAGTCCCTTTAGCAAGTTAAAACCATTACCACTATTTCCTTCATTCCCATCCTTTATTTTCTTTGAGCTCAAAACCAGTGAGTCTTCCTCTTCTTGAGAAGGAGGAATCACAGAGCGTGTTTTCTCGGAGAGGACGAGAGTATGCAAAAGAAAAAAAGATAATAACAAATGGGCTGATTCAAATATGTATGCAGTATTAGCATGGTTCTGTTGGCCAAAAAATAAGTATCAGTATGGTTCCCAATGGGTCACATCCTCTCCTCGAAGTTAAACTAATCATGTTCTCACGCAAGCATGTCCTCATCTATTCCTTGAGAATATGTCGTCGTCATCATCATTTAACAAAAGCCCAGGGCTCCTACGCTGATGGTGACCTAGGAAAATATGGATAACATAAAATATATCCCGGTACCTCTTTCTCTTATACAAATTCCTTTTATCATAATTGTGACGTTTAATATCATAGTTAAAATTAGTTAAAAGTAATAAATATATTAAAAAGTGCCATATTGGTGGAAGCTGAATATTTCTCCCATGTCATGTGTTTGAACTTGACGTATCTTACTAAAAGGAAATATTTTTTTTTCAAATATACCCTTATTTATGAATAGGTAAGAGAGAAAGTAATAATGAAAAAAAAATTATGGAAGAAAATGTATAAGGAAAATATGATGTAAGAGAATAACGGAAATAAAACAACATTTTAATTAATGCAATGTATGAAATTAATTGAGGGTAAAATCGCAAAAAATGCATTTATTAGTTAGATAAACTTAAATATGACTTTATAAAAAGGGATATGCATATTCAAAAAATTGAACCTTATAAATAGGAAAGGGGAATAATTGAAGGGCCCACATGCCCTACTAAGCGAATCTAAAAGCAAGGCATGCTCATCGCCTAAAACGGTAGCGTTTTGGGTGGAGGAACCCATTTTTTATTTTTTGTTTGGATTAAATTGTATGTTCGTTGCACCCTAAAAATATTTTTTGCATCCAGTATCCTAAATTAATTAATTTCTAGTATATCCACTATCCAAAAAAAATTTTCAATACCACCCAGTATCCTAAAATATTTTTTGATTAGCACCCAATATCTCTAATTAATTAATTTTAAGTGCATCAAACACTATGAAGTATTTATTAGTAGCACTCACTAACTGATAAAAAAATATTCTATGTTGCTGAATGCACTAAAAGGTAATTAATTTGAGGCTCTAACGCCATAGAGTTACTAAAATACTCAAGGCTGTTAAATACAACTTAGGTCAAACAAATAAACCAATTAATGAAGAAATTAGGGGAAAAAACACCCTCATTTTGGAGATGAGCAGGCATGTGGATTCATAATTGAACAACTTTGGAGTAGGAACTGTGGGCAACTTGGGTTTTTGTAAGTTCGAATAAAACAGTTAGAGACTTTTATTTATGGCTGAATATATATATATATATATATATATATATATATATATCGAAAACAATCAACCATGCATAATGTAGAACAAGGTGACAATGACAAAATATAATAAAGCCATAATATTTTGAAACAAGATATTAGGGAAAAATTGGACGCGCCACAATTGCCTTTATATATTCTCAGGCGCACATAATGTCCCATTTGTTATTTTCAACTGTAGATAAATCTTAGTTGTGAGCTTTGAGTTTTCATGACCCCAATTGAGACTTGAGAGTAACCCTCAGACGCAACAAACTATATATATATTATAGGAAACTATAATATTACAGAAATATTCGTTGTTCTCAAATTAACAGTCCTTCTAATTAATATGATATCGGACAATAATTTAAATTCTGATGTAATTTACATATTTAATTTGGTGAAAGATAAAATTAAATATTTGCACATCAAGGGCAGATCCAAAGTCTAACAAACAGAGTAATATAGATAATTTTATAAAAATTGAAAAGAAAAGAAAAGAAATAAAGGGAGATATGGATAGAGTAGTACAGAGGTTCCGTTTGGTTTATTTTTTATTTTTTATAATATTTTCCAACAGTTTGGTTTAATTTCAATCATAATCAATTATTCAAACCAAAAAAAAATCAATTATAATTTGATTTCTAAAACAGTTTAAATTAGTATAAGAGATAAAACTCTTCTCACATATGAATAGAAAAAATGAGATTTTTTAAAAATTATAATTTTCTTATAATTATATTTAATTCTCCATTAACTTTTAAAAATAAAATTTATATTGATAAATTACAAATTTTTTCATAAAATAGTTTCCTTGGTTTTCTAACGAAGGATCCATAACTAAGCTAAGGTCAACCCATTTTGGTTTGGGTTAAGTGCCATAAAGAGCGGGGCCCATCCAAAAAGGAAAAGACTGGAGCCGGATAACTTACCCAATCAATTTACAACATCCCATTTCCTCACTCAATATATAATTCTTTTTAATTTTATGTTATGGAAATGACCGGAACCGAAAGATTGCAAACCCAAGTTGAGACCGCGTTGATGATGGAAAAATGGAAGAGGGCCCAAATCTGCATTTGTATAACTCGAAGTCTCAAAGTGAGAGGCAAGTTGGAGTGGAAGAAAACCGAGTTTGAGAGACGGCGGCCATCAGCGCCTCTTAAACTAACCAGTAAAATTGACCAGCGATAATAGTCATGGTATGTTAGATCTCTTTTGACATTTTCAAGATAACATTAAATGTATATTACTATTAAATGTCATTGAACCTAAATTAGCTTCAAAGCAGCATTATCTTTCTTTGAAATTTTTGAGGTAAAATTGAACATTAAATCTGAATTTAATATCAATATCGATTATAATATTGAGATATAAAACATGAAGTTATTGATATATTACATATATTGTTTTTTGTTTGATGCCCCTTATAAATCCGTATAAACCGAGAGAACTAAGTGACCTATTTTTAGTACACCCTCTTATTTTTATTATAAGACACTAATTAATAAGTTTTTGTTATCCTTTTTATAAGGAATTTGTAAATTTTCAAGAAGTATTAAATTTATTTTTTTTATGTATGATCATAATTAATAAGGGTAGTAGGAGAAAACAATAATTAATAAGATTTTTCAGTTTAGTGTAGTTGGAAGGGGTAATATTGAAAGTCATTTAAATTTTAAGATAACTTTAATGCTTTTAACTATTTTTATTAATTTGTGAGAATTATTAGTTGGTATTTTATAATAAGGACAAAAAAGAATAGTATAATACTATGATTTACGCAGAGTGACCTAATTGTGTAAGCATAACATGTCAGGTAAGAGAACACGACTTAATGATAACCACTCTAATTTTAATACTTCAGAACAAAAAATAAAAAATAAAAAAAAAGAAGTTGAAACCTTATAACTCAATTGACAACAAACACTTATTTTAAGGGTTTTCTCAGACATGAGGTTGTAAGGTTAAACACTCTATAAATAATATCATGGATGCATAATTTGTGGGAAAAATGATGAAATGAAACGAGAAAAAAATGACACTTTAGGACACTTATAGAAAAATAATAAAGAAGAACCAATTTTTCACTTAAAACACCTTGTTTCATATTGAAACTTGATGCAAATATGGAGGGCTATTTTGTCAATTTATATGAGATTAGTTGATAAGCTATTACTTGAAGATTAATCTAATTAGAATCTGTTTAAGTCATCATTTTTCTATTTATTTTGTAATTTTTTTTTAATAAAGCCATGAGACAAGGGCAATTAATTAGTATTTTAGGTGCCATTTAATTATTAATGTCATATTAGGTTTTTTATTATTATTAGGTTATTATTATTTTAATTTAAAAGCTCATAATATCATCTCGATAAATCAAATTCTCTTTTATGATGTGATTCTATATTCCTATAATCATTTTGTCATCCATATCTAATTTAGCCCTTTTTAAAATATATTTATTATCCATTCATAAATTATACTATTTTTTAAATAATCAAAAATTTCCTTTCATATCCTTAAATAAATAATATTTCCCAATATCTTTCGTTAATTAATCCATTATTTATTAAATGGTTAAGGTATAAAAATAGTAATGAACTATTTCCCAAAGTGCATCTAACACAACTAACTATTTCAGGGTGCAAAAGTAAACATTATGAATTTTTTTTAGAGCAAAAATAGTAATTTTTGCACCCCAAAATAGATAACGAAATTATTATTTTTGCTCCAAAAACAATTCATAATGTTTACTTTTGCACCCTGAAAATTCATAATATCTATTTTTGCACCCTGAAATAGTTTGTTGTGTTGGGTGCATTTTGGGAAATAATTCTTTACTAAATCTTCACCTTAACCCTTTATTAAATCCTTTTACACTAATTAGATTATTCAAATAATTTAATTGAAATATCTCCAATATATTTGTTTTTTCTTAATCATAACCATCATTATCTTTCATTATCCTTTTGAGCTATTTAAATTAAAATATTATTTTTAGAAGAGTCCTAGTGAGTTAAGAGTTATAGTTTGAGTCCGTTTATTGACTTATAAATATCCCTTCTATGTTTGGTATTTTTGAAAAGAAGTAGTTCAGTTATAGAGTTATGAATAATAATTTTCCTTTAACAAGTATTCATTATTCTTAGCTATGTATTCTTGACAGAATATTGAATGTTGTAAGAGCTTGATCGACTCTTATATATTTTACTTAAAGTTTTAGGGCCGTTAGTGTTTTTTAGAACAAGTGTTCATAGGTTCCTAGTTTGAAGATTACTATTTTTTTATTTATTATTTATCCACTTCTAATCTATCTGTAATTTTTAGGTTTTTTAAGACATTTCTATTGGATCCACGTTCAAGCAGTGCAGTAAAACCGAAATCACTCAATCTATAACGCGCTTTAAAATTGTACAATTTTAACACTGCTAGCAATCGTGTGTATTTTTGTACAACTGACATATAATGATTTCTCTGCATCACCTTTCAAATTTTCAAATTCTTTAGGACAGTTATGAAGAATCTCTTCGACCGCATTTGGCATTTCTTCGAGACCATCGTCTTCATCACACATGCTTTGGTCAAAGTCATTCAAAGCACCACTCGTGGCATGCACCCGTTCACTACATAGATCGTTCGTCTCACTATGCCTTGTCCATCATGTATATGTTTGATCAATCCATAACACACTAAATGATCTAACAAATTAAGTGAACTAATCCGCTTTCCAAAACAACAAGATAAAGCAAGGACACAAAATTTTGTTAGGATCTTTTGTATGCTCGGTTGCAAATCTAATAAACTTTTTCATCCCATCTATATATTCCCTTGAACATCGATCAGATGACATCCATTTTTGATCCATCTATACCTTCAACCTATTTTTAAGAAGTGGTTAGTTGCTAGAATATTGCATTTCCTAATTAATTTTACTTTCTTTTATTTATTTTAAAATAAAATCGGCAGCATAACATCTTAAAAATTGGAGCTTTCCAGACCTTAATTAAATCTTCGCTTCTAATTAATAAATAATCCATTAATTAATCCCGCAGCATTACAAGCCAACAAATTATTTAAAATAACAGTGGTAACAATACATAATTATCATGGAGCAAAGACAACTCATTAAAATAATTAAGGCAATTCAAATTTTAAACTTACATGACAAGAACCAGAGCGAATATTTGGAATCAATAAAGGGAATATTTAATGAGTTAAAACAAATAATTAATTATCATGGAGCAACAACAACTCATTAAAAAAAATTAAGGCAATTGAAATTTTAAACTTACATGACAAAAACCAAAGGGAATATTTGCAATAAATAAAGGGAATATTTGATCAATTTATTCTCTCTCATGTAAATTTTTGAAATTATCTTACCGGTACTAAAAAAATAAATTCTAACTATCTACATTTCTAAAACTCACTCCCACCTAACTTTACAATTTATTTACCTTTTATTTAACAAAAACCTACCTATCTATATTTCGTAAGGATTATTAACTTATTTACCTTTTATTTTAAAAAAAATATATCTAATTTTTGTATGAAATTAAAAAAACCATTTAATATATAATTTTGGAAGTTTATGTTCAGGGGTTTTGTGTTGGTAGTGCAGTGTGTTTTGGGGGGGCCGAAAGTTTTTTTTGTGGGGGGGGGAGCGTTAGTGTGTGGTGGGGGGGCGAAAGTTTGAGATGGGGGATGGGTGTTTTTATTATGCAACAGAGGCGCGTGTTTTGCATGCAATATATATAAAATATATATATATATATATATATATATATATATATATATAATACAAAAACGGGCGTGTGTCTAGCAGATCTAAGGCAGCAACAAAATAAAAATCTTTAAAAAAAAAGACTTAAGATTTGTAGAAGTGGTAATGGGGACTAACAGAGGAGGAGAGGAAGAAGAACGCAAATATCACCATGATCCGGAGTGGGGACCAAAAGTGCAAGACAGTAACAAGAAAAGGGAACAAATGATGAAGTAAAAAAGGACATTTGTGGGAGAAAAAGGGAGCAGTAATGGGGCCGATGGTTTTGACTCACACAATGGGAATAAGAAAATGGAAGGAGTAGTGATGAAAGAAGAGGATATAATGGTACGTGGGGGCTATCGGGATAAGGGGATGAGGGTGAGTGAAGAGGGATTGGTGGAGTGAATTTTGTGCAGTCCACTCCACCATTAAGTGGCGCTTGCTGACGCAAGTGTCACCCAAAATAGGATTGTAGGGGAGCGCTACCCAATCCTGTGTCAAATGTAGGGGAGTGCCACAGCTGACCATAGAGCATTAGGTAGCGCTCCCCTATGCCCTTATATATATATATATATATATATATATATATATATATATATATATATATATATATATAATATTATTAATAATCTATATTTATATATTAATAAATATAAATTAACCAGCTGAGGGCATTGGTAGCGCTCCATTAGGCGAGCGCTACCCAATGCTCTTAAATATATATAAATATAATATGTATGATTAATATATATTTATATATTATTAATAAATATATTAATGCTGCAGCTGAGAGCATTGGCTACTCAATGTATTTAAAAACACACGCGCGAGCGCCCCCCCAACACACACACACACATATATATTATATTTAATAATATATTAAATATTTTTTTAATATATATAATTAAGCAACGGTATGACGGATTTACCCAATTCTAATTATATATATTATTATTCTAATTATATATATATTCGATATATATTTAATTTTATATATATTCTAATTTTATTATATTTCATAAATATATATATTCTAATTTTATTATTCAATAGCATAAATTAGAAATATATTATAATTATTTATTATATATATAATATAAATAGATATAAAAATTAAATAAATAAAAGTCCTTTTTTCAATTTTCCTTTAGTCATTCAGTCTTCCCTTTTATTTATATAGAATTATATTGTAATAATATATTTTATATATTAAATAAATAGAAATAAATATAAATTAAATAAAATAAAAAGAATGGGAGATATTAGGTGGCGCTCCTTTAGAGGAGCGCCACAGATTCCTATAATGGACAGTTGTGGTGATCCCCTAAAGGAGTGCCACCCAATGTCCCAATTTCTAGTGCCACTTTTTTCTATGAATGCCACATGAGTCAATTAATTTTTTTTAATAAAAAATATGCCCTAAAAGCTGTGGCAATTGTTTAAATAATAAGTGCTTTAAAAGATGCGCCACTAAAACTAATTTTTGTCTAACTTTTGTAGTAGTGTTCATACAACCATTAAATATAGTGCACTGTAAATAATGATTGTATTTGAACAACCATGAAATATATTGTTAAATATTTAATAGTTAACAACCATTAAATATAAATGTTTTAAGAAAGTTAATTAACATCTCGTCATAATAAATATAGTTTTGTTCTTTTTGTTTGCCCATAAATATAGTTTTGTTTTATATATATGTATTTTGTAATTTTTATCTCTTATTTATTTGAATGTCAAATTTTCAACGGGATAAAAATAGAAATACTCAATTAATTAAAAAAATTATTGTTTGCCAGCAATTATAAAACAACAAATTAGAAGAATGACAAGGGTTTAATTGAAACCTTCCAAACTCTCCCATAAATATCTTATAGGTAATATCGGAAAGAGCAAAAATTAAAATGCCCTTAGTTAGAAACATGCATTACACAACTTCTTAAAATTGGAATTTAAATCATAAGTTCAAAAACTCAATTGTAAATAATAGAAATGAGTAAATTATCCGAAATCTCATTTTTCATTGCACCTACATATATAGATGAAGCTAAGAAAGCTCAAAATCTGGTAAATAATTTTTTTAAAAAAAATTGGAGACCTTCTCATCGGTCATCATCTATTATGTTTTCCCATATGGTCCAAGGTAAGATTTTTTTTTTTTTAGATTTTCATTAAACAACTACAGGACCAGTCAAGAATTAAAATATTATGAAATTTTACAACGAAATCAAGGCCTAAAATGAAAATAATTTTTATAGGTAAAATAATAATAACACCCTTACTTTATTTATTTATTTTTAAAAATGGTTTGCTCGTTATTGGAGCTCTGGTGACTAAGGACAAGCCGTCGTTAGGTCAGAGTGGCCATCGCCGACCAACTGGAACTCCGATCATTAGAAATTAAAAAAATAAAGCAATGATCATTATTGTCTTTTTACCTATAAAATTCATTTTTATTATGGTCTTTAGTTTTATCGTGAAATTTTAGAATGTTTTGATCCTGTAGTAAAATAAATATCGTGTTGTGATCCTTTAATGAAATTTTTCTTTTTTTAAAAAAAGTAAAAACAAAATGACAAACTTGCGTAAAATAATATTTAAATAATAAATACACAGTAAATTAAAACAAAACAAAAGCAGACCATTCCTATAAATACTTGTCACTCCATGAGCAAGCTCTTCTGCACGCTGCCACCTATGCATGCTCTTCCCTTTACCTCTGCAAATATTGTCCTTACCTCCTCCTCCTAGATCTACCAAGTTTCTCTTCAAATTTCACTTCTTTAATTTTCCAGACTCATTTCTTCTTCTGAAACAATGAAAGATTCGGAGAATCTTATTTGGGATCACCTGAGAATTCCCTCTGCAATCCCCTTCACAGCTTCCTCCTCCTCCTCCTCACATTTCAAAACCATACCCAAATTCCTCTTCTGCTTCATCCTATTCCTCTCTCTCATCTATCTTCTTTACTCCTTGAAGCTTCTCTCCTCACGTGACTGCCACGTTGGTCCCTTTTCCTCGCTCCTTCTCTCTTCCCTCGCCGCCGCGCCCAACCTCTATGCCTCTGAATTACAACAGCCCCAAAAGCCAACGGAGCTCCGGCATGTCGTTTTCGGCATCGCTGCCTCCTCCAAGCTCTGGGAACACAGAAAGAAATACATCAAGCTCTGGTATAACATCACCGAAATAAGGGGAGTAGTGTGGCTCGATGACCACGTTGAGACCCACAATGATGGTGGTTTACCGCTGTTGAAGATCTCCGGCGACACCTCCAATTTCTCCTACACCCACCCACTAAATCACCGGGCCGGCATTCGGATTTCCAGGATCGTGTCGGAGACGCTGCGGTTGGGGATGAAGGATGTGAGGTGGTTCGTGATGGGTGACGACGATACCGTTTTCATCACCGACAACCTCCTCAGGGTTTTAAGAAAGTACGATCACAATCAATTTTATTACATCGGAGGCTCGTCGGAGAGTCACATGCAGAACATATACCTCTCGTACAGTATGGCGTTCGGCGGTGGCGGATTCGCTATCAGCTACCCATTGGCCAAAGCTCTCGATAAATATCAGGATCGCTGTATACAGAGGTACCCTGCTCTGTATGGCTCCGACGACCGAATTCAAGCTTGTATGGCAGAGCTCGGCGTCCCACTTACCAAAGAACTCGGCTTTCACCAGGTCCCTTCCTTACTCATACATACATACATATATACATATATATATATATATATAGTTTCTGAGAGTTACATTTACAGTACTTGTTCTGCATAGTCATGGCGATACAGGGGTGCGATATAGTTACTAGGTTCTGATCATCGTACTGGTAACACCTTGACGTGTCGGTGACTTTGGTTTTGAGATTTTGAACAGTGCGATTTAATTGTATTTATTTAGTTTGTTAGATTAGATATATAAGAAATTAATTTGTTAAGAAATCTATTATTTCTGAACTAACAAGCATTGAATGAAACACCATCTCTACTTTTTGCGTCTTGAAGTTTTTATGCCTTTCAAAATGGTATATATAGCTTTCTAAAATTGGACCTCATGTCACAATTCTGATTGCAACAATTAGAATGTTAGGTATTATCAGATTTTAGACTAATTACTCCACCATTATTGCTTTTTGTTTTTCCCCCTAACTAAATGGTTGCTATGATGACGTTACTATATATCAATATCAACATATAATAATATAGATATTGATATACTATATATTAATATCAATATATAATATAAAATCTAAGAAAAACTATATTCCATCTCATTTAAAACATAGGAGTTAGATAGCTAATTTTGTTATAATTAAAAAAATTAGTTAATTATTTTTGAAAATTGTGTGTTATTGGTTTTTCTAAAGTAACTTTTTGATCATTTGTATTAAAAGTATCTCTTAATGGGGAATTATCAGGCCTATTTACTATAAGGGAAGGGGAGAAGAAATTTTAATGAGTTTGATTTGAAATAATTTAAGAAATGAGGTTGTAAAATTTTAATAAAAAGAATATATGTAAGATAAATAAGTAAGAAAAATTAATTAAAAGTTTTTAACCTCATTTATCAGGTTTCTTTTTTAATTGAAGCCATTAAAATCCCCCTCCCCAAAATTTCTCTCATGTCAAACATTGAGGATAAATTTAGGGGGAAAATTATTATTTTGGGAGGTGGAGTGAATTGAGTTATTATGAAATTTAAAATCAAAACAAATCCTTTTACTAACTTTGTACATTTAGAACCAAGGACACATTATTTATAAATTGTGAATAATGTCGCATTATTCTCTTTTTCCTCTTATAATTGGTGTTTAACATGATCTCATATCTAATTAAGTGTACTAAAGACTTTGTAGCTTAGTGGTATGGATATTCCCTATTGGTGGGAGGTTGTGGCCGGCTCAATCCTTCTTGTTTTAATTCAGGCCAAAAATATCTAATTAAGTGTAATTAACATGTTGAACTAATTGATTTGTAACTGAAACGTAATATTTTGTGTGAATGAAATGGAAACAGTTCGATGTGCATGGGAACTTGTTGGGGCTACTTGCAGCACACCCAGTGAGTCCATTAGTGACAATGCACCACCTTGACTTGGTCGAACCAATCTTCCCAAACGTGACTCAAATCCAAGCTCTTGAAAGGCTAATGACGATACCAATGAAACTTGACTCAGCGAGTCTGATGCAGCAATCCATCTGCTACGACAAGGCAAGGAGCTGGACCGTCTCCGTGTCTTGGGGCTTCGCCGTTCTGATATTCCGAGGTTTGTTGCCTCCGAGGGAGATGGAGACACCTTCTAGAACATTCTTGAACTGGCACAAAAGAGCAGATTTCACTGGCTTCTCATTTAACACTCGCCCAGTTGCCCGAAACCCTTGCCAGAAGCCCTTCGTCTTTTACCTCTCAAATGCGACGTCGTTGAACTCTACGACGCCGTCGTCGAAGCAAGTGGTTATTGTGAGTGAATACCAGAGGCATCGCGTGCCTCACCCAGAATGCAGATGGAGGATGACTCCACCTTCAACAATTGACATAGTCAAAGTATATAAAAAGTCTGATCCACATCTATGGGACAGAGTATGTCTATTTATATCCTCACTCTTTTATTCTGTCACTCTAATACTGTCTTCTATAATGTTTATATACTCCTCCCACGTTAGATAATGTAGGAGTTACATAACTAATAATTATTGAAGATTAAGAAAATTAGTTTATATATATATATATATATATATATATATATATATAAATGTGTTAGTTTGAAGTATAATTTTTTAATCACTTGCATTACTAGATACTAGCTACTCCTTGATAGAAAAGCCCCTTTATATGTGATCAATAATAAAAGTTTAGGAAAAAATTGTAAATTTGGAAGATACAATAAATTAAAGTTTTATAATACTTAAAAAATCAAAGCAGACTCCCCTAGTAGAACCGGATGAAGTATTTACATGAGACAGGGATAGTGTAGGACAGACCTACCAAGCCTCTCTCTTAACCATCTCAGTCCTAGGAGAGAATCTGAAGAGGAGCAATAAATGTTAGACATCTTATTCTCTCTTTGAATCTCTAACTGCATATTATAATGGAACTCAAATTCTAAAATCTTCAAAATAATTCCTTTAAATATTATTGTTCAATTTTATGCGTAGGAATAATATTGCTTACCCCTCTTAAATTGTATTTTATTCACATGTCACCCCTTTAAAAACCTCTAAAACTTTAAGTGGTCTTTAGATAAATCTTACGGGATATTGTTATGCTTTATTAGTTAAAGGATTAACAAATATAACGAGGTTTTCTTCACAAAGTGAAATTTAGAGAAAAACTTATTGTAAGGTTTAAAATTGGTTAGTAAAATTGTATGTATATCATTTAATACCTAGATGTTTATATATGTGCAATTTATTTACATACACATGTTTTTTTATGTTTGGTAATTTGCAGGCTCCAAGGAGAAACTGTTGCCGAGTGAAAGAGTCGACGGAGATAGGAATCTTGGTGGTGGATGTGGGTGTATGTGAAGAAGGTGAAGTCAGCGAATTTTAATTAATGAATATAAGATATAGGATTAATCCTTGCCTACAACTTATTTGTATAATATATCTTTGTCCCACGCGTTACTAATTTTTTTAAATTCTGGCTGGGTTTGAAGAATGAAAGAAACAAAATAAAAAAAAAAGAATAAAGAAATTGAGTTGGGGCTATAAAATGTCATATTGTGCAAAAGGATCATCAATTTCTAGTTTGAATTTGTAACATATATAATATATTATTTAATTTCTTTCTGGGCATGTTCACTTCCTCTTCGTTTTACCTATATATAGTTAAACCATTGTTTTATTACTTTATAGATTATCAACATGTTAATTTTTTGGGTACAAATCAACATGTTATTTTAATTCAATTGGATTAAAGCACGCAAGCATTAATTTTGATATCAGTAATTTCCTTATGTAATTATGCATATGGGTCCATTATCTTGGGTTCAAAAAAAGAAAAACCCATTGACGTGCCTATTTTGAGAGGGTGGGGTTTGCCACCACTGAAAAAGACATATAATAACTTTTTTTTTTGTTGGCACCTTATGGGTGCAGGGCCAGGATCAAACTCGGATGAGGAGGCACGGATGCCTCATACCATGCCAAGTGCGTCAAAGTGCTCTGGTAGACATATAATAACCTTAGAAATTCACTTCTGACCCCTCTCACGTATTAAAGAAAAAAAATCTTTGTATCACCATACAAGAACAGATATTTTATGAAACTTAGAAAACATAATAGCAAAAATTAACCATGGGTCATATAAGAGGCAAGCTTCACCCAAGGCGGGTGAATTGGGTGATAAAGTAAATTTTTCGGATGTTACAACAATATGAAACTGAATGAAGAAAGATTAGAGATGAGAGAAATTACATACATATATTTATACTAGTTCGGCCCCAATCTCAGGCCTACGTCCAGTCCTCAGAGATCAACATCTCCGAGCTTTTAACTAAATCTCTAAGATTCAGTTGGCTCTTAGAATGCACAGTACAACAATTGTCCTCGCAAGGACTACGAGAAGAAATTTTCTACACTTAGAAATTTCTCTCCCCCTTACGGCAAGTCTTATGAGCAGACCAATTCCAACGACCTTTCTCTCCTGCTTACTTATGTAAATCTTACGAGCAGTAACGCTCTCTTATGCTTACACTCTTGTAAGTCTTAAGCGCATCAACGTTCTCTACTACTTGCACCTAGTATATCTTATGAGCTAAAAGTCTTTCAAGGAACTCTCTCTACAATTTCTCCCATAAGGAAATTTTACCCTCTCAAGGTCCATCTACCTTGAGATGAAAAATTCAATGAAAGTGTTTTCAAAACTCTCTTACATAGTATATATGATGAACACTGAAGTACAATATGTATACAAAGAAAATAGGAATTCAAAGACTCATGTAAACTCTAAGCTCTTTTTGTATTCGATGTTCTATATATCTGTTCATCTTTGAGTCTCTATATATATAGTTGATCTGGAGATAGACGTTGTGGAGTGTCCATTGTGGAGTGAGATGTTTGAATCTTCATTATGTTCGCCATATTTGACTTCTTTATTCATATTTGCAATCCGAACGTTTAATAACCTGTTTAACACTTGGAACATATGTTAATTGACATTTATGTATATATAGCAACAAGTGTAAACATAATGATTAGATAATGTTTAACCACATTTGGATTGATCTCTGTAATTCACTCTGATTCAATGGCTGCCAAACTCGAGTTTGTCCACAAGACTCGAGTTCTTCATATGTTTTTCAAAGGTAAAAACTCGAGTTCTCTTCTGAAACTCGAGTTCTTAGAGTTGTCAGCATATCTCCAGGTTGTCTTTGCTAAGAACTCATGAGAGTTCAATTTCATACTTGAGTGCAAAAGTCTCCAGAACTCGAGTTCCCTCTGTAAACTTGAGTTCTCCCTTTGCTTCAAGTTTTCTGCTTGACTCTCTGGTTGAAACTTGCAAGAGTTCATTTCTGGACTCGAGTTTAACTTTCTCTAGAACCCGAGTTTTGTTCCCAAACTCAAGTTCTTTAACTATTTCCTGCTTCTCTGGATAAAACTCATAGAAGTGCAAATCCTGACTCGAGCTACTTTACATCCATAACTCAAGTTTCACAACCAACTCGAGTTCTCTAGGAACTTCATCTTTATGATATTGTCTCTGATGAGAACTTATAAAAGTTAAGTTTCAGACGAGTTCATTTCCCACCAGAACTCAAGTTTAGCTTTCAGACTTGAGTTCTCTAAGTGTTGTCAGATTCTGAGCAAGTATCTGGAATAAACTCTTGAGAGTGCAACAGTAAAATCGAGTGCAACTTGAACCATAACTTGAGTTCCATACCCATACTTGAGTTTACATGGCAGCATTTGATTCTGCACTACTACAGAATAGGGATTTAACGTCACATAAAGACGTCCCTTTTTTAAAAAGGGAAGTAAAAACTGGACGCAGTAGCATTTATGTAAATAAATAGAAACTTTTTCCTCTTTAGGCGTCCTAAAAACCAAAAGGGATGTGTAAAGAGATCTTTAGGCGTCCCTTCTGTAGTAGTTATACCCTGGGAGTAAGTACACACGACTGACGAGAACATTGCATTTGGTGAACTTAAAGGAAACTTGTGAATGGACCGATAGTAGTTTTACATTACTACTGGAATTATTGTGTGATATGTTTCCAGAAGATAATGTACTTCCAAACCGTATGTATGAGGCAAAGAAAATATTGTCTACGATGGGCATAGAGTACAAAAAGATACATGCTTGCCCTAATGATTGTGTATTGTACAGAAAGGAGTATGCAGGTCTTAGTGAGTGTTCTAAGTGTAAAACGTCACGATATAAAGTGAAGAAAGACGGTGGTTGTAGAGAAGGGACAACAAGTAAAAGGCAACCTTCGAAGGTGTTATGGTATCTTCCAATAATACCACGGTTTAAGCGTTTGTTTGCGACCGCAACAAAAGTGAAGAAGTTGAGATGACATTCTGATGAGAGAATTTGTGACGAAAAATATCTTCGGCACCCGGCCGAATCTCCACAGTGGAAGAAGATAGATGAAATGTTCCCTCAGTTTGGCAGCGAGCTGAGAAACCTTCGGCTTGGACTTTGTACAGATGGAATAAATCCGTATGGAACTCTTACTAGTACACATAGTTCATGGCCAGTTCTCCTTGTAATATACAACTTACCTCCCTGGTTATGTATGAAGCGCAAGTATGTTATGCTTTCTATGATGATCTCTGGACCAAAACAACCAGGGAATGACATCGATGTGTATTTGGCTCCTTTGATTGAGGACTTGAAAAAGTTGTGGGAGGAAGGTGTGGATGTGTTCGATGCTTATAAGAAAGAGTCTTTCAAGTTACGTGCAATGATTTTTACCACGATAAACGACTTCCCTGCATACGGAAATTTGTTAGGGTATAGTGTGAAGGGTCATAAAGCATGCCCAATCTGTGAAGGAGAAACACACTTTCAACAACTTAAGCATTACAAAAAAACAGCGTACCTTGGCCATAGGAGGTTTCTTCATCGATTCCACCCATATCGTAGGCTGAGAAAGCGTTTTGATGGCTTACCAGAACATGGAGTTGCACCAAGGGCATTAACCGGGAAGGAAGTTTATAGTCAGGTAGAACGTGTCAATATTACCTTTGGTAAAAATCAAAGAACTATGGGTGAGAAGAACATATGGAAGAAGAGGTAAATTTTATTTGATCTTCCATATTGGCATTGTCTTGATGTAAGACACAATATTGATGTAATGCATGTGGAGAAAAACGTGTGTGACAGCCTTGTAAGTACGCTTTTCCACATCCCAGGGAAGACCAAGGATGGAATGAGCGCAAGACTTGACCTTGTTGATATAGGAATAAGAGATCAGTTGCATCCACAACTAAGAGATGATGGTAGGAGGGCATATATGGAGCCAGCTGCGCATACGCTATCAAAAGCGGAGAAAAGAAGTTTGTGTGGGTGTCTGCATGAAATTAAGGTCCCATAGGGCTACTCTTCTAATGTTAGCAGGTGTGTGTCAATGGACGATTTGAAGTTAGTGGGAATGAAGTCCCATGACTATCACGTGTTAATGCAACAATTGTTACTAGTAGCCATTAGAGGCATTATGAAAGATGAAGTGTGAACTACTATAACCAGATTGTGTGTTTTCTTTAATGCTATCTGTAACAAAGTCATCGACACTGAGAAGTTGGATGAACTAGAAAATGAGGGTTATATAATTATGTCCCAACTAGAGATGCATTTTCCTCCATCATTTTTTGATATAATGGTGCATTTGGTAGTTCATTTGGTAAGGGAGGTAAGGCTTTGCGGTCCAGTTTACTTGAGGTGGATGCACCCTTTCGAGCGATACATGAAGATCTTAAAAGGGTATTCTAAAAATCCTTATCGACCTGAAGCCTCAATAGTTGAGCGATATGTAGTTGAAGAGGCTATGGACTTTTGTAAAGATTATCTATCTGGTAAAAAGGAACAGTCTCGGCATGAAGAGGGGAGAAGCAAGGGAACACGAGGACTTAAAGTGAAGACTGCGGATCGTGAAGAGGTGTTGCAAGCACACTTGTATATCTTGAATAATATGGAAGAAGTTCAGCCATACATAGATGAGCATAAAAAGACTTTGAAGAACTTGAATCCAAAGAAGAGTGACATGCAAATAGCTATTGAGCAAAACAAGACATTTGTTAAGTGGTTTGAGGAGAAGGTTTCACATGAGATCGGTGTGTCCGAGACAATCAACTGGCTAGCTTGGGGGCCTTCATTTCAGGTTGTTACTTGGACTGGTTATGACATAAATGGGTATTCTTTCTACACAAAAGAGCAAGATGACATAAGTACCATGCAAAATAGTGGGGTGATGGTTGAAGCTGAAGCTATGCACTTTTCCAGTTCGAAAGACAAAAACCCCATATGTGCATCAATGGCTTATTATGGAGTTATAGAAGAAATATGGGAGATGACCTACAACAAGTCCAAAGTTGCTTTGTTCAAATGTAAGTAGGTTAGCAATGCTGCTGTGGTAATAGATCCACAATTTGGATTTGTCTCAGTCGATCTTCGAAGAGTTGGTTATAGAGATGAGCCCTTCATTTTAGCAAGCCAGGCGAAGCAAATGTTTCATGTCACAGATCCTGCAAATAAAAATATGTCTATTGTACTTCAAAGCAAAAAATAAAAGTATGGTGATCCAACCTTCAACCTTGACGACATACCACCTTTGACAACAAATCAACCTATAGGAAGTGAGGTCGAGTTGGTAGATGATGAAGATTATTCTGCAAGAAATGATCATTGTGAAGGAATATGGGAAACAGTATGAAGTAAGACCTTTAACTATATAAAACTGTATTATGTCCTATGTGCGTTTTTCCCTTAATGTAGTTTATACATATACCTGCAATCTACTTACCTCTCTAACAATGAATTTTTTTGTGTCCAGGAATATGTCAAGTTCTAGTGACTCAGGGAGCGACAGCGAGCAGCATAATGGAAGGCAAGAAGAGCCACCCGCTCCGAGAAGAACAAGGGGTGCCATGAAGATGACTGTATTGGCAAAGCGCCACTACAATGAACAGGAGAGGGTTCACATAGAGTTTGATGCCAACATGAATCCAGAGGGTCCTGAGGAAGACCACTTCATTAGTTATCTTGGTTTTTTGGGTCGAAGCAAAGTCCGAATCATCTATGATAGTTGGAGGCAGGTTCCTAAAAAGACGAAAGCCATGATATGGCAACAGATTTTGGTACATAACTTTTGATACATTTTATGTATTTAGATCTTTCTTCCTATTCAAGTTTAATTGTCTCCATTTTTGCAGCAAACGTTCGATGTTCCTGACACCACAGATATGTACAACCACTGGATGGGAGAGGTTAGTTTACGCTGGAAGGATTTTAAAAATAAGCTCTCCAAGAAGTACCTTAGAGGTGACAAGAGACATATGGATCCTTGTCAAGAATATTCATATCTATCTCCAGAGGACTGGAGGTTGTTTGTAGCAAAACGAAAAGCTCCTGAATTTTTGGTAAATTTTCTGTCTTCAGTATGAAAATTTTTAATTTCAATATAGTTAATGCACTAATGACTTGTTTTTCCCTTTTTCCCTTAAACAAGAATTAAGTGCGGCGAACACACAGAGGCAAGAAGCAAATTTGTACCAACATTGCATGTCTCGGGGTGGCTACAGGAAGCTGGAGCGGACGATGATGGCAGAAGAGCTAGAAAAAAGGAAGGAAGCTGTGAAATCGGATACTTCCGTTGTTGTACAAGCGCCAGCTCTTCCTCTGCGTCACAAAAAATGGAAAGCAGGGAGGATTAAGGGTGGAAAATATATAAATCCGACTATTGCTGAGGTTGCCTCGAGGATTGTAAGTAGTAATAGCATAAGTAATTAATTGTGAAATTCTTTCACATTTCTAGCATTTAATTTTCATTCATAACGAATTGTATGCTACAGGACAAACTCGAAGAGCAGAGTAGCCAAGGTTTGTTCACTCCAAGTGGACGGATGGACATATTGGCAACGGCGATTGGGAAGGCTGAATACCCCAGCCGTGTTAGAGGGGAGCCGAGGGGAGTTGGTATTACGAAGTATTTTGGTAAAGCCTCGATATATTCTTCACAAGCTGAACCTAGTCAACATTTTGTGGCTAAGCTTCGCGATCAAATCTGAGATGAGCTCCGAGATGAGCTAATGACACAACTACGTGGTGAAATAAAATCGTGGTTTGATTTTCATCACATGGAGGCTACTAGGGTTAGAAATCAGGAATCCCCGGCCTTCCCTAGCACTAAAGGAAGTCACAACCCGTCAGACGAATCCCTTGTACAACCTTCCCACACTCTGCAACTCGTTGCTGAGGCTTTCCACAATCCATAACCCCTTGTCCAGCCTTCCCACACTCAAGAACTTGTTGCCGCTCCTTTCCATAGTCTTGTCCAGCCTTCCCATAGTACAGAACCCTGTGCCCAGCCTTCTCACATAACAGAACCACTGGGCTAGCCTTCTGCCACTCCGGAGTCGGGCAAATCGTGTATCCTCTATTTGGATGCCCCCATGATTCATGTTGTAGTCGATGCTCTTGTTTACACACAAGCTACCACTCACCATCATAATCAAATTCCATAGTATTTACGTAGGGTGACAGTGATACGTGTTCATGAGGGGGAAGAAGGTGCAGCCATCCCTATCCCTGACATTGAGATTGCCACGCTAGGTCAGGTAATTGGAGCTTTCATCCTTTGGCCTCAATATCTTATTGGCACGTTGGCAACCCCACCAATGGTAGGAATTATATTCATATCACTTGACATTTATTGGCATCATTGTAATATAATTGGTTTTGTTTTCTATGGTTATAGGAGGAGCAACATGCGCTGAAATGGCCCTTTCTAGCACGGCTGCAACAGATTTACAAAGGTATTCCCCAAGTCAACTTCAATATGCCTACAGCGATTGTGGGTACAGAATTGACGTATCCCTACACAATCGACAATAAAGATCTTAAGGAGTTTTTGCATTTGGAGGAGATAGATGCAGGATGGGTCACACTTGCCATTTGGTTAGTTTTTCTTTTCTAAGTTCAAGATTTCATAAGTTCAATAATTCATTTGTCATTTTATTTCTATTTTAGGTCCTTCTACCACATGTGCATTGATATCGAAATACCAAATTTATATGGATTCTTGTGTCTGGAAAATAAGACATCAGATAAAAATGATGTTGCAAAAAGGACGCATTATGTAGGCTTCACAATGGCAGCAACCAAATTGCGATGTTATCTAGCGCTAATTGTTCAAGGGTATGTAGTAAAATTTTTTTTTTGGGATGCTTCAGTGCTAATAATTTTCTTCTAATCTAAACTACATTTTAATCTGTGTATTGTTGTAGTTACCATTGGAGCCTGTGTGTTATTTTCCCACACCTCAATGAAATCTATTGGCTTGATTCCTTGACAAAAAAGCCCGACAAGGACACAAAATCCGTCTTCAACACGTTAGTTATTTCTTTTTTATTAATTAAAGAAATGCTTGATTTAAATAAATTGTTCTAACTTAAAATGTTTTACATTTTAATGGTAGCTCGTCCCAAATATATAGAATACTTGGCGGGTCACGTGAGGGTAGAGTTGTTCGCAAGCCAAAGTGGTTATATCCCAAAGTATGTGGTTCCAATATAATTTAAGTTCTTTTATTTAGGGTTGTTTTAGAAATAATGTATGTTATTGATTTTAACCAATTGCTTTTGATTTATAGTGCCCTCAACAGCCAGGTGGTACTGAATGTGGCTATTATGTTCTTCTTTACATGTATAATATCATTCAAAGTGGCGTTACAAGTGATTTTCAACAGGTAATCAAATGATAATATTTTGGGTGTATTTTAATTGAATTGCTAAACAATCCTTTAATTTCATTGATTTCGTATAATCATATTTTCTAATTTGCAGATCTTTGATAATGATGCTGCTTACTTATATGAAGACATTAATTTGATCAGAGACTTGTTGGCTGGGAGGATTCTTCAACACGTTGATTTGTAGAAGTTTATCATTTTCTGTACATTTACTTAGTAGTTGTTTATTAGTGGACAACATTTCTGTCAACACTGTAGTGCATGAATGTTTCATTAGAGGTGGATGTTGTGTTTTGTTAATTATATACTGCGTGCTGTATGTTTCCTTTTTGTGTAATAAGGAGACTATGTTGTTGTTTGCTTTTAGAATGGCCAGAAACAATATAAATAGCACCGTATGGTTAAAAAAAAACCTTTAGGCATCCCTTACAGCGTAAGGGAGGCCTAAAGTCCCTAATTAAAAAAAAAATCTAAACGGGGACTTTAGGCATCCCTTTTAGCAAAAGGGACGCCTAAAGTCCCTGTTTAGGCGTCACATTTAGCAAAAGGGACGCCTAAACCTTACACTTTACTCGTCCCTTTACAAAGGACGTCTAAAGTCTAAATTTACTTACTTCGCTGACATACGCGTCCCCCCATAAAAGGACGTTAAAAGTTTCTAATAAGGGACGTTAAAAGTGTTTTTTCTAGTAGTGTTGGCTTAGCTTCTGGAATAAACTCGAGAGAGTTAATTTGCTAACTCGGGTGCATTGTATTCCAAAACTCGAGTGCAACATGAAACTCGAGTTCCCTGCTTGGTCTTTACAACACCAAACTCTCGGGCAGAAACTCTTATTGAAAAACTTCTAGGACTCGTGTTCATTTTAGATGAGAACTCGAGTGCTCAATCAGAACTCGAGTGCATATGCTTTAGATTACTTCCTGCAATGCATACAACTAGAGTGTTAGACAAAACTTGCAAGAGTTATATTGAAAGATGCTTACCAAACTCGAGTGCAGCTGCCAAACTTGAGTTTAAAATCACTCAAAACTTGAGTGCCCTTGCCAAACTCGAGTGCATCAGCATTCTTGCAGAACATAACAACGTCAATTTGTGCAAAGCTTTTGTCGATCAATTTAACTCATTATTCTTGATTAAACTTTGTCATTCCTTATCAAAACAATTCATTATTATTTGTTATCATCAAAACATGAATTCTAACATTCTCCCCCTTTTTGATGATGATAAAACCTTAGTGATGGATTTGAAAAAGTTATTGAATTGTTTAGTCACAATTAAAGTTTCAAATACATAAACACAAGGAAATAATGAAGTTGTTTTGAAATCAAAGTTCTTGACATTAGTTTGGCTTCTTCCTTCTTTATTACTGCATGATTCTCACTGTAAAACTTAAGAAGATACTAAAACAAAGATACCAAAACTTGAGTGCTGCATAAGTTCATAATTGAAAACTCATAACTACATTACACTACATAATTCAACATGGTTCAATAGCTTGCAAAAGTAGCATAAATTCAGAATTCATAACTGGAACCATAACTTCATTGTAAAATCAGTACAGACCATAATCATAATCCAGAAAAGTACATAATTCAACTTTCAAACATAAACTCCAACATAATTAAACATAACCAAAATCATGACTGAATCCCCCTTAAAACACATAAACTTAGACTCCCCAAAACATTACAAACACCCCCAAACTCCCCTTTAAACCAGTAATAGAACAATCAAGCTCAAAGCTATCACTCATCCTTCTCCCCCTTTTTGTCATCATCCGTGGAGGGAGGAACTGGAAAGGTGATATCTGATGATGTAGGTGGAGTGTATAACACGAGTGCAGTAGATGGATCAATAGGCTCAAGTGTAAATGGTGGTGACGATGGCTGAGTAGCAGATGTGTCTGGCTCAGGAGTAGGTTGGTCATCAAGAGTGACATCTATAGTAGTCGATGTGTAAGGGTCAATATAGGTAAATAGGACTGTGGAAGGAGTGATGGATGTGGTAGGAGGTGGAATGGATGAAGAAGGGGCTAAAGTTAAAGGAAGAGAAAAGTGAGTATGCAGTAGTGTCCCCAATTCGATAAGCCTTCGAGTATGATCCTCCTGGGTCCATGTATGGGTTTCCTAGGTCTTGATCAAGATGTCAAAGTTGTGGTTTGTCTTGTCAACCAAATTAATCACTTGTTGCTCAATCTTGTTGACCAACTGCTCAAACTACCCATTCAATTGCTCATACTGCTGAATCATCTCATTTTTTAGAGTAGCTACAGCCTTATTGACCATGTCAGCCACATACCCTTGTATCGATGCATCGAGGAAGGATGGAGGCGGTGATCTTCCTCTTGCTAAGGATTGAGCCTCATCAGTTGTAGCCTCAGGAGGAGATGCATGTCTCTCAGCCTCCAAAGGTAGAGGGATCCCTATACGATAGAGTTGAGTTATACCAAACCAGGGAATCCTCACATTTTCATCCTTGTCTAAGTACCATATCTTATTGTATCTGAGGATGAGGGAGACAATATATGGGAGAGGTATCTAGGTGTTCAGGGTAGAAGAAAAATATGAAACGCCTCATTTCCTGAAAAAATCATGTTCCCTACATTCCTCTGTTGTCCAGAAAGCAGAGAGGCCATCATGAAGTAGTCCTTGTAGGAAAAGTAAGTGAAGTTTTTGGACTTGTTCATGATGCTTCTGGTATAAATATAAAAGAGAAATAGTTGGATATTGGGCATTGAGGCTGGCTTGAAATTTAGAGGTCCCACATTCTCATCAGGTCTAAGGAGATTGAATACTTGGGCAGGGCTAAACTCAGTGGTAGGTTCAGGAGGTGGAATAGTGTAGCCAAGTATGGTGTTTATGATGGAAGGGGTTATTCTCACAGTTTGACTATTAACAGTGGTCTCAAGTCCTTCCTGTAATATACCAAATTTTGGGACAAGAGGTTTGAGATTAAGCTTATATTAAGGGGACTGCTAGACCTCGATTTATCAAATGTCCTAGTGGGACATGGTATTGTTTCCCAAAATTCCTTTATATCCTTGGATATTAAAGGGAATATTATGGTGAATTAAAAAGCTTGGGAGTGACAAAACAAAGCAATTAGAAGTCACACACAATATAATAAAGTGGAACACAAAGTAGTGTTGCTACAAGTGAAATTCTCGATATGGCAGTGGTGATTGTGTGACATTTTTCAATAAGTAAATGATTGAGAAAAATTATGAAACTTTCTAGAATGAAATTAAAATTACCAAGATTTAATTTTATAGGTCATATAAGTCATTTGGAGCTGTACACAAAGAGAAATGAATTTTTGAATTTAGAGCCCAGTGAAATTAACTATTTTCTGGGGCAGAGTCTAAAGATTAAAATTATGGGAAGAGTGAAATTCCAATTGGCTGAAGATTATATTTTTCTTTAAAACTAGACTCAATAAGGGTCACACAGCCTTTGGAACCACCCCAATTAGACATTTGTAAAATTATGTTCGAAAATGGGATATTTGGACCAATGGAGGGATGACATGTGGCAAGTGGTTGGTTAATTATATTTAACCATTACCTTCATCTTCTTCATCCATTTCCTATATGAAAACCATAAAGAGAGAGAAAAGGGAGCACATAAAAATGGAGGAGGAAGAGAGAGAAACTTCAGTCCGCCGAAACACTGCCGAATCGGCGTCTTCTCTCAAAGTGCCCTTCACAAATCTTCTTCTACTCATCATGAGCTTTGTTTCTACAGTTTTTGATTCTTATTTGGAGGTGGTTGGTACTGTCTCACCGGCTAGAGTGTTGCTGAAATTTCGAATCGTCTACGGAAACGTGCAAAGGTAAGTGTAAGCTTCCTTTTGAACTGATTGGTTTGTTGTTTGGATGAGTATATGAGGAGTTGAGTACTGTTCATTCTCATAAAAAATGTTGTTTTCAATGGCTAAATCATATCTAATGAGTGTTTAAATGCTAATCATTTGATTAGAAGTAGAAAGGAAGAGATTAAGCTAAAAAATTAAGAAACCGACAAACTCTTCCTGAGAACTTTGATTTTGTGTTTTGGCTGTTTTATGGGGAAGGAGTGGGAATTTGTTGATTCTAATGCTTCCATTAGCTTTAGGAGGAAAAATTGTGTAGGTATGCAGGTGTTCATGATTTTTGGATACCTGTATATGAATTTGGAAGTTTTAGAAGTTGAAGAGTAAGTATTGTGAAATCTGTCTTCTAGAGGCAGTGTCATTGTGACATGTTTTTGAGTAGTTGAATGTTATGAAATGACCTTGAAACTTTCTAGTTTAAAATTAGAGACATAGACCTTTAATTTGATAGGTCATAATGGTTAATTGGACAAGTATGCTAGGAGTTATGATTTTTCAAACTCTGTTTTATGTGAATCTTGGTAATTCTGGAGCAGTATCCAATTAAATGGAATTATGTACTTATGGGAGTGTTTTTAGCTTATGGGTATATTTTTTCCTTAAATTATACTTAAATAGGGTTCCATAGAACTTAGAAGTACCTCATTTAGAGTTTTTTACATTTAGTTATGATTTTTACAATTTCGGCCAAGAATCATGACTGTGAAATTTTGAACAGCAAGATTCTTGGCCGCGGCCAAAATGTTTCTAAGCTGATTTTGGCCGCGGCTAGCCATTTTTGGCCGTGGCCAACACCCCCAAATTTTAGGATTTTATATTTTTGAGGGAAATTGACATATTTAGCCCTGCATAGCTTCTGGGCCTTAATATACACTTATAATGACTCATAATCATGGCTCTAATGATGTGATTGAGTATTTAGGGCCATGGAGAAGTTAAGAAAGATGAGGAATGGAAGAATTTGCAAGAAGCTCCAATGGTTGGAAGATGAGAAAACAAAGGAAGGACAGTGGTCCACAAGGTAGTGAACTTACCTTACCTGCATGTATGTGATATGTATGTTTTTGCATTGATTATGTGACTGCTTTGCCTATTTGTGTTGTGTATATTTGATTGATTGAAGCTCTGTTATATTTGTACAATAGCCATATGTATGTCATAACATTAAGCATGCAACATGTCATTATATTGGCATGAAGTAGGGTAGGCAAGCATGTCCTGCATTCATATATATCTGACATGCATAGTGGTAATGTTTGCTACGGGATTCTCTCGAATCTCACTCCTCCCAACCAACCATTTTAGACAGGTGAAATATGTATGGAAAGATGCACGGAGGAGATATGGAGGTGATGACGATGGATTTCACTACTTTTTTGTACTCATTTGAGGCTATTGGAAATAAGGTATCACACTTCCTCTCTCAATTCATCGGTTATGGTTATCACATTTTTGATATATATATTGCAATAAAAATTTTGCACAACGCTTAGTGAAAGATGAATACTGAGTCAAGGTTCGTAATAGCCTAGGTACTCTCTCAGATTAACATGACAATAGGTATTCAAGTAATTGAAATCAACATAAACAACCGAGTAGAAGTTTCTATGAGCAAATTCCATATTATATACCTTCTTATCAAATGGTTTCAGGGCTGTGACGTTGAAACCATCAGGAGCCTCAGTCTCTTCTTGCTTCGGTGCCTAAGAGGTAGACGGTGCCCTAGATTATGCAGGACCCTGAGATTGTGAAGGTGCAGCCTTTGATACAAAACTACCAACCCTGGATACAATCTTCCCAACTAATGCATCGAGCTTGGATTTTTCAATGGCTTCCCAGAGGTGTCTATCTTCTTCACTGTCTGAGGATGATTCAGGAGTGACCTCTGTAGCCTTCTCTTTCCCTCTTCCTTTCACTACCTTAGTTCTTGTTCGAGTGACGACCAGTTCCTTGATAGTAACACCCTTGACTTTCTTGGCGGGAGATTAAACAACTTTTTCTTGGGAGTAACTGTCTATGGAGGAGGAGGAGGAGGAGGAGTTAGAGTTGAAGATTGAGTTGGAGTCGAGGTTGCTGTTGGTGTGGTTGTTTTGGTGGATTGAGATAGAGAGAGAGATGATGATGATGATAAAGATGGAGAAGGAGTAGGTGATTTTCGGGAGACTTGGGGTACCTTAGTGAAAACTATTGTGATTTGACAAGAAATAAACACAAAGAAGCAGATTGAAACAGAGTACAATGAGATTTAAAGTTACAGAGTTGTGGCACTTTAGGGCTTTGATGGAGGTGATTTAAGCCATGAATCTGCCGTTTGGAAGGGAATGAAGAGATATAACAGTTGATTTATGGTGAGGGAAGTTTCTTTTTAGAGATTAAACAGTCAGAATAGGAATGGCTCAGAGTATCGAGTGGAGAGACGTGTTCGAGTTTAAAGAATAAATGTGACGTTTGAGCTCTGGAAACTAATATAGACTCACGACACTCGAGTTCTGCCCTAAGAACTCGAGTTCATATGGACTCGAGTTTGCCCTTGCAAACTCGAGTTCTGCAGTAAAACACCTATATTGACACAACGTACTTTGCTTGAGTGTGACTTGTAGACACTTAAGTTAATTTCCAAATTCTTGTATCTTTGTACTCAAGTCCTCTAAGATCACTTGAGTAAACCATGCTACAATTTTCTCCCTGTACTCTAATGTTTCACTGAAGTTTCAGTAGTGAACTCGAGTTTGTTCTTGAGGACTCTAGTTTTATGCTGAACTTCTTCTAAACTCGAGTTTGCACTCAGAGTTCATGTGTACTTTGTTAATCTCTGTTTTAATGATCGTGTACACATTCCTGTAAAACAAACTTCTACATACTCCAATGTTTAAGTTGGTATACCAATCATCAAAACATGTACATAAATACATATAAAAACATAATTAATGATAGGGAATTCTTACAACTAATTGGGATTAGCCATTCCCAATTCTCTCCTTTATATAAGAATTTTTCTTTCTCCAATGGTTTTGTAAATATATCTGCAAGTTGGAAATCAGTTGGATTGAATTTTACGTTGACATCCTTTCTTTGGATATGATCTCATATAAAGTGATGTCGGACATCTATATGCTTGGTTCTTGAATGTTACATGGGGTTTTTGGCCAAGCTTATTGTATTCGTGTTGTCGCACAAAATAATTATCTCTTTCAAGTTGATTCTCAAGTCTTGAAGTTGTTGCTTTAGCCACAGTACTTGAGAGCAACATCCTACAACAACTATGTATTTATCTTCATTTGAGGATAACGAATCAGTGGTCTGCTTCTTGCTAAACCATGACACCAAAGAGCCTCCAAGGAATTGACATTGCCCACTTGTGCTATTTCTGTCAGTTTTGTATCCTATGTGATCTGAATCTGAATAGGCCACCAAATATTCGTTTCCTCCTTTTGGGTACCATAGGCCAAGTTCTGCAGTGTCTCCTAAGTACCTAAAATTCTTTTCACATTTTCAACATGTTATACTTTAGGAGCATATTGATACCTTCCATACATGCCAACACTAAACTGTATGTTGGGTCTACTTGCTATTAGATAGAGTAATGAATCTATCATTCCTCTATACTTAGTGATGTCAAATTCTTTACCCTTCATGTTAGCATTCAGTAGAGTGGTTGAGCTCATTGGAGTGTCAGCTCCATTTGAACTATCCATCCCATACTTCTTTAACAACTCCTTCAGATATTTGGCCAGGGAAATAAAGATTCCCTTCTTCCATTGTTTAATTTGAAGTCCAAGAAAGAAGTTTAATTCTCTCATCATGGACATTTCAAATTCACCCTGCATAAGCTTAAAAAACTCTTGAAAAAAAGATTCGTTAGTGGCACCAAAGATTATATCATCTACATATATTTATACTACTAATATGTCATCCTTGTTACATTTGATGAATAATTTTGTGTCCACTTTTCCTCTGACAAAGTTTTGGTCAAGAAGAAATTTGCTCAGTCTTTCATACCAAGCTCTTGGTGACTGTTTCAAATCATACAAAGCCTTTTTGAGTTTGAAAACGTGATCAGGTTTTAAGTCATTTTTAAAACCAGGAGGTTGTTCTATGTAAACTTCCTCTACAATATAACCATTTAGAAATGCACTTTTCACAACCATTTGATAGAGTTTAAAATCTTTTATGCATGCAAAGGCCAAGAGTACTCGTATGGCTTCCAATCTTGCTACTAGAGCATATTTTTCCTTATAATCAATATCTTTTTCTTGATTATAGCCTTTGGCAACTAATCTTACCTTGTTTCTCATAATGATTGCTGATTCATCTAGTTTATTTTTCAAAACCCATTTGGTTCCTATGACCGGATGGTCCTTAGGACGAGGTACCAAATCCTAAACTTAATTTTTTTCAAATTGATTTTGTTCTTCTTGCATGGCAATCACCCAATCATTTTCAGAAAGTGCTTCTTCAATACAAGAAGGTTCAATTTTAGAAATGAATGCATAAAACGTAACTTCATTACGAATCCTATTTCTTGTTTTAATACCTTCATGAACATCTCCAATCACTTGTTCGATTGGATGATCTTTCATATGTCTCCATGCTCATGGCTAAACATATTCATCGACATTATCTTCATTTTGAAAACCATTTTGATCATAAATGGTTATATTCTTAGTTTTCTTCGTTAAATCCATTTCTTCTTCATCAAGAAATTTTATCTGATGGTCTACTTCATCAAACATAACATGAATGGTTTCTTTTATAATGCATGTTCTTTTATTAAACACCCTATGTGCTTTACTCCTATTTGAATTTCCTAAAAATAAACCTTCATTAGATTTTGAATCGAATTTACCCAGGTTTCCTTTACCGTTGTTGTGGATGTAACAGTTACATTTAAAGATATGTAGATGAGTAATGTTAGGCTTCCTTCCTTTGTATAGCTCATATGACGTCTTTCCAAGTAACTTGCGGATATATGCTCGATTAGAGATATAGCATGCAGTGCTCATTGCATATGCCCATAATACTAATAACACCTCTTTATTGTTGACCATTGCCCTTGCCATCTTCGTGAGGACTCTATTCTTTCTTTTTACAACTCCATTTTGTTGAGGCATTCAGGGTGTAGAGAAGTTGTGGTCTATTCCTTCACTGTTGCAGAAGTCTTCAAAGAGTTGATTTTCAAACTCTCCTCCATGATCGGTCCTGATGGAAACAATAGAAATACCTTTCTCATTTTGGACCTTCTTGGAAAACATAATAAAATTAACAAACATTTCATCTTTAGAGGTAAGAAATATAGTCCATGTAAATCATGAAAAATCATCTAAATGACCAGAGTGTATAATTTTCCTCCGAAACTCTTTACATGAGATGGTCCTACAAAATCCATATGAAGTAATTGTAAAGGTCTAGATGTTGAGATTTCATTCTTTGTTTTGAAAGAAGATTTAGTTTGTTTTCCTTTTTGACAAGCATCACAAATCATATCATCTTTAAATTTAAGTTTAAGAAGACCAATAACTAAATCCTTTTTAATCAATTTTTCAATTTGATGCATGTTGACATGAGCAATACATTTATGCCATAACCAACTTTCTTTAGTTTTACTTAGAAAACAATTTTCTAAACAATTGGAATTTCAATCAAGAGTATAACAGTTACCGTCCCTTTGACTCGGATCTTTACTTTGATAGATTCTTTATTAAGCAGAAGATCCTTCTTATTTACTATCAAGCATTCTTTCACATAGAAGTTCACCTAGTTATCTTTATCGGTACTTTGGCTCATACTTAGGAGGTTGTGTCATAACCCTTCGACATAGTATATGCCGTTGATTTGAACTCCATTGGTTCTTCCAACTTCACCAACCTCGGTTATGCGTCCATATTGGTTACCTCCAAAGTTTACCTTTCCTCCATCTTTAGGTTCCAATGTGGTGAACTCTTCTCTGTCACTAGTCTTGTGCCTTGAGCATCCACTACCAATGTACCATTTGTTTGCCCGTGATGCTTTGAGACATACCTAGAGTAATATCATTGAGTTTTAGGTACCCACACTTTCTTAGGTCCTTTATAGTTAGTATGAATTACTCTTGTTACATGTGTCCCTTTGGGAACCCATTTATATGTAACGATGGTCTTTCCTGTTCTAAAATGACATCATGAAGTGAAATGACCTTTCCTATTGCAGTAGTTACATGATGCAAATGGATTTGATGTATGCACTGTGTTTTTAAAATATCTAAGATATGTTCTACTGCCTCTCTTCTTCTTTCCACTGTTTGTATCTTGTACAGATTTATAACCAATTCCAAATTTATCATGCGTAACTCTTTGTAATTTCAAGATTATTTTAAGATTTTCACTTCCTTTGGTAAATTTTTCTAAGGTTTTTGTTAAATCACCTATTTACTTATCTTTTTCTTTGCATGATGCACATGATAAATCTGATATGCTAGAACTGTTTCAACTTTCTAGTTCTTTTACTTTCTTCTTATAGCATACTATTTATTTAGCTATCTTAATGAATTCAAAATGTAGTGCATTATATTCAGATAAAAGTTCATCATAAGAAGGTTCAGTATCATTTATCTTGGAGTCTGATTCTTCCTCTTTAGCTACCAAACATATGTTAGCAATTTTGTCATCGTCACTTTCATCATCTGATGAACTATCACCCCATATAGATGATATGTATGCTTTCTTTTTATGATTCTTCTTATATCTTTTCTTGAAGCATTCGAACTTAATATGTCACACTTTCCCCACTCATAGCATGCAACTTGTTGCTCTTTTTTTTTCTTTCTTGCTCAAACCTCCTTGTTGATTCTTGAAGTTTCGTTGACCTCTTATATAGAACTTCTTGAATTTCCTAACGATCATTCCCATGTCATCATTGTCAAGTTCATCTTCACTTTCGGATGGTTCAGCTTCCTTGATAGCTTTTAGGATGACTCCTCTTTTCTTTTTATCATTGAACTCTTCTAATTCCTTCTTGAATTTAAGCTTTCCCTCATACTCAGAAAGACTTCCAACGAGTGCAGCTATCGATCTCATTGATTCACTTTTAGCTTCTTTGATGGCTGTCACCTTTGCCTCCCATTTTTCGTAAGAATGTTGAGAATCTTCCTTACTTAGGAATTTTGATAAAAATGTTTTCCCAAATGATGCAAGCTGATTAACAAGGTGGGTATATCTAAGTTTGAATTCAAATATCATTTCTCCAGGTTTCATCCGAAATAGGTCATTCTCCGTAATTAGAGTGTTGACTCTATTTTCTTTAATCCTGGATGTACCTTCATGTGTGATTTCTAGTGCATCCCATATGTCTTTTGCTGTTGGCAATGTACAGATTCTAAAGTACTCCTTCTGGCTGAGGGTGCTTTGTGTCATTAAAATAGCTTTGCTATTAAACGTTACTAACCTTTTGTTGTTGTCATAAAATTCCTCTAGGCTTTTCTTTACAACTCTGTCTTCAACTTTCTTCATTGGAACATAATCACCATCTTCTATTACATTCCATAAGCCGTACTCATTTGCCATTACAAACACTCTGAACTTTGCTTTCCAGAAGGAAAAATGTTCTCCGCCAAAACCAGGAGGTCTAGAAATGGAAGCTCCATCAGGAAGAAAGTTCTGACCTATTGTTGCCATTTGAATGGATCCTTCTCAAGTTGTTAAACTCTTTTGAGAAGACCTTGCTTTGATACCAAATGTAAGAGGTAAGCTTCACCCAAGAGGGGGTGAATTGGGTGATGTAGTAAATTTTTTGGATGTTACGGCAATGTGAAACTGAATAAAGAAAGAGTAGAGATGAGAGAAATTGTACACAGAGATTTATACTAGTTTGGCCCCAATCCCAGGCCTACGTCCAGTCCTCAGAGATCAACACCTCCTGAGCTTTTCACTAAGCCTCCAAGATTTAGTTGGCTCTTGGAACACACAATACAACAATTATCCTCGTAAGGACTACGAGCAGAAATATTCTACACTTAAAACTTTCTCTCCCCTTATGGTAAGTTTTACGAGCAGAGCAATTCCAACGATCTTTCTCTCTTGCTTACTTATGCAAGTCTTACGAACAACAATGTTCTCTCCTTCTTACACTCCTGTAAGTCTCACAAGAAGCAACATTATTTTCCGCTTGCACCTAGTAAGTCTTATGAGCAAAAAATCTTTGAAGGAACTCTCTCTATACCTTGTCCTGTAAGGAAATTCTACCCTCTCAAGGTCCCTCTACCTTGAAATGACAAATTCAATGAAAGTGTTTACAAAACTCTCTTATAGAGTAGATATGATGAATACTAAAGTACAATATGTATACAGAGAAAATAGGAATTCAAAGACTCATGTAAACTCTAAGCTCTTTTTGTATTCGATGTTCTATATATCCATTCATCTTTGAGTCTCTGTATATATAGTTGGTCTGGAGATAGATGTTGTAGACTTTCTGTTGTAGAGCGGGATGTTTGAATCTTCAGACAGGCTGTCATGATGTGTGACAGTTACTTATGGTGGTTGTTGACCCATATTCAAGACAGCTAGCCCATATCATTATGTCTACCATATTTGACTTTATTCATATTTACAATATGAATGTTTAATAACCTGTTTAACACTTGGAACATATGTTAATTGACATTTATGTTTAGTAACAAGTGTAAACATGAACTTGAGTTCTTAGAGTTGTCAGCATATCTTCAGGTTGTCTTTGCTAAGAACTCGTGTGAGTTCATTTTCAGACTCGAGTGCAAAAGTGTCCAGAACTCAAGTTTCCTGTAAACTCGAGTTCTCCCTTTACTTCAAGTTTTCTGCTTGACTCTCTGGTTGAAACTTGTGAGAGTTCATTTATGGACTCAAGTTTAACTTTCTTCAGAACTTGAGTTTTGATCTTAAACTTGAGTTCTCCAACTATTTCTTGCTTCTCTGAATAAAACTCACAGAAGTGCAAATCCTGACTCGGGTTACTTTATGTCCAGAACTCGAGTTTCAAAACCAAACTCGATTTCTCTAGGAACTTCATCTTTCTGACCTTGTCTCTTATAAGAACTTGTGGAAGTTAAGTTTTAAACTTGAGTTCATTTTTCCACCAGAACTCGAGTTTATCTTTTAGACTCGAGTTCTCCAAGTGTTGTTAGATTTTGAGCAAGTCTTTGGAATAAACTCTTGAGAGTGCAACAGTAAACTCAAGTGCAACTTGAATCAGAACTCGAGTTCCATACCGATACTCTAGTTTACATTGTAGTATCAGATTCTGACTTAGCTTCTGGAACAAACTCTTGGGAGTTGACTTGCCAACTCAACATTTTTGTCTCGAACTTGAGTAGAACATAAAAACTCGAGTTCCCTGCTTGATCTTCACAATACTAAACTCTCAGGCAGAAACTCGTACTGCAAAACTTCCAGGACTCGTGTTTATTTCAGATAAGAACTCGAGTGCTTAATCAAAACTCGAGTGCATATGCTTAAGATCACTTCCTGCAATGCACACAACTTGAGTGTTAGATAAAACTTACAAGAGTTATATTGAAAGATGCTTACCAAACTCAGGGTGTAGCTACCAAACTTGAGTTCAAAATCACTTAGAACTTGAGTACCCTTGTCAAACTCTAGTGCAACAACATTCTTGCATAACATAACAACGTCAATTTGTGCAAAGCTTTTATTGATCAATTTAACTCTTTGTTCTTGATTAAACTTTGTCATTCCTTATCAAAACAATTCATTATTATTTGTTATCATCAAAACATGAATTCTAATAGGTCACATGCAAGAAAATCAAATATAAATAGGTCCCTCAAATTTTATTCAACAAATGATTTCTGCTTTGGGAGGTGGAGAAATAAACTTTTCTTTGATTACAAGAGGTGAAGTAATTTCTTTTTTACTGAATTTATATGAAATTCAAATTTTTAATGGAGAGAATATTCTTATGTCAAAAGAACTTATGTATTTAATAGTGTTATTTACATTCAAATAAGTGGAATTTTACATCTAATCATTTGTATTGTCTTAGGCTTTGTATGAGGGAGAAGACTCTATTCAATACTAATAATTACAAGGATTTAATGTTTGTAAATTGAGTTGGATAATTTACAGTGGATTATTTAATTTAGTACTTTGCTAGCTAGCTAGCTAGTAGCCTTAGACTGAAATACCATTAAACATTACAAAGTCAATAATAATAAAATATTTCAATCAATCTTATAAGAATTCAGTGATTAATTAGTAAATAAATTAAAGAAGTAAGCCATTTTGATGGATATTTAGTTTTCATCTAGTGGACTTAATGGAAATAAATAAGAAATAGACAAACATCCCCACCATCATTATTTCTTCCACTTAGTCTATTCGATTGAATTAATATGACTTCATTAGAATGTATCTAATACAATAATTATTCATTCAATTAAAAACTGAATTTTGTGTGGTCCCTAAATAATATGTATTATCCTTTTTTTAGTGGAAAATGGAGTATATTTATAAACTATAAAAATTTATATCAGAAAATCATAGAAAAGGGAAAGATAAAAATCAAAGAAAATTTGTCAACTAGCTAAAACAGGAGATTTCTAGCTTTAATGGTATAATCGCCTAAAGCTAGCACCTCATTAACCAGGTGGTGGGCTTTTAAACAATTAATGGTATATATATTATTCTTTTTAACATTTAATACAAGGCATTCTATTTAAAAAAAAAACCAACCTGGAGGGAGGGCTGATAATGTAAAGGGAGAGGGAGGAGCTTGGTGTTGGTGTGCCACTGAGAAGAGACAACCTACGGTGGTGAGAAGGAGAGAGCAGCGACGTTGAGAGGCACAAAGTGACGATGGTGTTGGAGAGTGATAGAAGTATGATAAGGATGACGATGGTGAGGAGTAATGGTGTGTGTTTGGAGAGTGATTGAGGTATGAAATGGAAGGAGGAGAGTCAATTGATAGAAATGAGAGTGGTAAAGTAAAGACGGAGGAGGAGAGGATGAGAGTGAAGAAAATGATGAAGTGAAGACGGAGGAGGAGAGAATGAGAGTGAAGAAGACTTTGCTTGAAGAGGGAGCTAGAAAAGGTGTCAGACATGTGTCTGACATGCACAGGGGCATCCTTTAGGCGTCCCAAGTTAGATATCTTAAGTCAAACTTGGGACACCTAAAGTACCTTTTAGGCATCCCAAGTTTGAAATTGGGATGCCTAAAGGTAATCCAAAAGGGAGTTCTTTTTGGGTTTAGGGATGCCTAAAGATACCATTTAGGCGTCCCAAGTCACACTTGGGACGCCTAAAACTCAAAATTTCCCTTCTATTACAAAAATGCCACCACGTTTTCTTTTAACTTCTCTTTTTGAAAAAAACACCTTTTTGGATAGTAAAATCTATTCCCTGTAGTAGTGCTAATTTAGATAAAGGCAGTTTAGAAATTCAAGACTTTCTAGATTAATTTCTCAACAAGCGTTAAAACAACACGAAAAAAAAAGAAATATCCAGATTTGGGAATAACAAATGTAGATCTCATAAATCGCAACAAAAAAATCTAGATTGAGATCTTATAAGAACAAATTTATGTCATAAATCACAACAAATAATCTATTGACAAGATGAAATAGCATTGACCAAGGAACAACCCAGCAAAAGTGACAATCGTTAAATTATAGATACGGCATAACTTGGAAAACAAATTAAGTGGGGCGACGAAGAGGAGGGGATGAAACATTCAGTAGTGTTAGGGTACTCATACTTGTGAACATATTTCTTGTTAGTGGAGGACATGATGAGCTTATCACACTCATGATACATCCACGTGGTGGCGAAGGAGGCCAGGTTCAGTGTAACATTCCAAATTTTTATTAATAAGACTAAAGTAGCTAGTAATTTTAGGAAGGATTTATTTAGTGGTAAATAGAATTTATCAAATAATGATTTTAATAGGAAAAATATGTCTAAAATAAGTTAGAATATAAAATTTTGATGAAGTTAAGTAAAAATATAATTAAGCATTTATTATTATTGATTTCTTGAAGAAAAATATAAAATAAACAAAGTTGCAAAGGCTAAAAAGTATTCAAGATATTCTAATTATATGTAAGTAAGTAAATAATAAATTAAAGAGAATAAGAAGTCTCACATCAACTAAATAAGGAGGAGAAATAATTCTTGGAACCTATATATAGGAGGTAATAAGGTGGACTTAAGGTGGACAAATTCTATTATCGCATACTTAAGGTAGCCTCGGTGAAATGCCAATTTCTCATTCATTAACTGTTGAATTGGGATGAAATTTGGTCACCCTATTTGGAACATCCAACTCATCAATTTCAACAGTTGGATTAGTGATTAGTGCTCTGGTTTATGAGTTATAATGCCCAAATCACTATCTATTTTCTTGAGTATGGAGGACGAAGCCCTTAGTGGAAAAGCAACATTTCTGGCTTCGCCTACTGTAATATCCCACTTTTCATCAATACTTTTTGTATGTATATTTGAGATAATTAGTGGAATAAAATGGTGAAATGTGGTAAGCATGAAGTTTTGAAATTTTTCAATTTGCCGGTTACACGTAAATTGGCCGAGTAAGGACACAATGAGGCAATTAATGTACAAATAAGGGCCTATTATTGCAACAAAAATTTGAGAAATTAAATGACATGAATGATGGCCTCATTTAAGTGTCAAAATGGGGTTAAGCCAAAGAAAAGAGTGAAAAATGATTTATTACGATAAATTGTAAAATGTATGGGCAAAATGGTAATTTTTCCATAAAGTGGGAAATAATTATTTTTCCCTAATATTCCCAATAATTTGAGTTAAATGGGAATCAAAAAGAGTAAACCAATTTTGGTGAATTATTGTCAAGTATGGTCAAATAGTCAAAAGTCAAAAGACTTGGTCAACAAGTTACAAAATGACAATGAGATAGTTGTATATCAATATATTTCCCTCTTCAATTCTCAGTAAATTTGGCTGGCATGAAGCATGAAGGGAAAGAAGAATAATTAAATGAGAGAATGATATTTTGGACCAATCACAAGTTGCCATCTAAGCCTTACTTTGACTAATCTAATATATCACCTTTTCCTTCATCTTTCATTCTCATTTCACGATCAGAACTGAATGAGAAAGAGTGAGAGTGAGCTGAGAACGTGAGGAGACGGTGAAGCATAAGAAGAGGATAGGGTTCATCCAAGATCAAGATAAGGAGTTTCTACCTTGTGTTTTAAGCTTCCTAATCCATCTATAACCTCTCCTCCTCACTTCTCCACCATTGCAACCATGGTATTTCAGCTGATTCAAGAGTTAGAGACAGAGAAGCAAAAATGGAAGGAGAGAGAAAGTGCAAGAAATCAAGAGGTAACTTCCCAAACTTGTTCTTCTTGCTTGATTAATGCTATTAGAGTTGTTCTTGGCTTGATTTTGGGTGTTTTGGTACAAGATAATTTAAGAAAACCTATGTGACCTTAATATACAAGTTTCTCCAAATCAAGTTCAATGAATGTCTAAATAGCTAATAGTTTGATTATAAGTAGAAAGGAGGTGATTATGCTAAAGAAAATGAGAAACCGACACAACTTTTCTAGGAATCCTATTTGGTGGCCCTGTGTTGGACGAGGAAAATGAGTGGGAATTTGATAATTTTGATGCTTCTATTGAGCTTAGGAGGCAAAATTGTGTAGGGTCTAGGTTGACCATAAAGTGAGAAAAGCCATAGAAAGTGAAATGACCGAATTACCCTTTAAAAGCTTTAACTAAGGGTTGTCAAGGGTATTTTCATCATTTAGGCTTTATTTTGACCAATCCGAGGATAAAAATTGATTCTACACTCGAAATTGTATAGGATTAGCCTAAGTTAAATATTTTAGTAAAGTGGAGTGAGACCGGGTACAAAAGGGGATAGACCGGGTCTATAAGGGTATTTTGGTAATTTAGGGCTTTTAGGCTAAGTTTACCAATGTTATAATTTTGGAATTATACATGAATGAGTAATAAATTATTTAGGGTATATTTGGGTATTTTAGGACTTGACAACCGTTCGGAACACATAACTTGCCGAGCTTGAACAAGCGAAAAGAAGTTGCTAGAGAAGAGCAACTGGGCAGTAATTTGTCTTCATATGACATAACATGCATTATGTTTTGTTTGAAATCATCACAAAATTTCTAACACGTTTTGATTATGTGGGGTGATCACTTGGGCCTATCTTTGCGTGGGTTGACACTCAGGTTATAATGTTCATAATTGCACGAGCGGTGCTTGGGGCCTATTTTACGCAGGTACCCCTCGGGGCTAAGTAATTTGCCTAGCGCTACTGTAGTTTATGAATTGCATTAAATGCATTGAATGATGTTGTGATAATTTTGTTGATTGATGATCGTGAAGCATGCTTTGTATTGTTATCTCTATATGTTTGACATGTGTTACTACAGAGATTCCTCCGAATCTCACCCTTTTTTCTCTAAAAACCACCTTCAGTATAGGGAGGAAGCTCGAGGGGTAAGGAAAAGGTAAGTGGCGATGATTAGAGGGCAAGCTGCAGAAAATTCTAGCCTTATGATTATCTAGTTCATATGTCTTTTAGATTTTGAATTGTAAATGTTGTATATGTTGTGTAAACAATGTAAAGATAACCTAGTGAATGAATGGTAGAAAGTTAGTAGTTTTGCTTCCTATCGCTAATGAAATATGTATGTGGGATGGATTATATAAAGTCGGCAGAGGTTCGCTCACAAACTCTGATGAATGATAGTAAAGGGAAAACCGGTGAGTCTTAACGAGTTAGTGAAGTTTTATGAAAATGATTGTAGAAATTTTATCACCCTCTCAGCTCTAGGTTCAAATCCTGAGTTGAGGCAGGGGATTTTATAAGTGTTTTTAGAAGTTGGGTGTTCCAGGTTCAAATCCTGGTCTCCTGAGTAATTTCGCTACTCTTTTGTACTCTACCGTGGCTAAAAGGAATGAGGTATCACATTTTTGGTATCAGAGTGTTGATTCTGGCAATAATAGGTATTTACTAGAAGTCCTTTGCTTGAGTTTATAAGACACTTTCATTAGCAATCTTGTGGTTGGAAGCATAGGGATAGGATAAGGTGTAAGAGTGATAGTAAGTGAAACATATGGTTTAGATGACATATGAGGGTATTTAGAATGATTTCTGAAGTATTATCAGCTTGGGATAGCTGATAAACTCGAGTGCAAGTTGGAGGACTTGAGTTCATAGACCATTTTTTGATGAAAAAGTGGTTTAGGGAAAGAACTCTCAGGGGTGGAAATCCCGAATTCGAGTGCATATTGGGGTGAAAACTCAAGTTCATGATGGAGAACTCGAGTGCATCTTCTGTTTTTGTGGTTGGAAATCTTTATGGAATAAACTCTCATCTTGCACTTCCAGAACTCGAGTGAATTATTGAGAACTTAAAGTGTAGATAAACTCGAGTGCATTATTGAGAACTTGAAGTGCAGATGAACTCGAGTGTGTCATTGAGAACTCAAGTGCAGATGAACTTGAGTACTTTTTGGAGAACTCGAGTGCAGATGGTCAGACCCAAGTTTTGCGGCAATAACAAGGGATAAATAAATGTGTTTTGTGCAATGTTTCTTTAAGGGTTTTTTATACATTGTACCTTACTTATCTTGATCATTTCCTTGTAGAATATCTCATCACCATTTGATTATCATCAAAATATGGACTATGATACAGTGGTGTATAGAAAAGCAAGAATGTCAAGAGTGAGACAAACTTCTCAGAAGAGTGTTCCAGCTCCTGTCACTATCAAGAAAAGAAGCAAGTCGGATAGTAGGAGACAAAGGATCCGGTGACCTTCACTTCCTTCTGTTAATCAACCTCCACCGGAGGAGTAGATCCCAGAAGGTAAAGTTTATGTAATCCTCGATAGAGGGGGACGTGGACCAAGAATGGCACGTACACATAGAAAGAGCGTTAAGTGGCCATCGTTATTATGTGACACATGGGACACCTCTATGTTATTATTGCACACTATAGCAGGCATCTTTCGATGGGGTAGTACGCCCTAATTGAAACATTTTAGAGGCCACCCAGGAAGCATTCCTTGGGCTGTTAGCAGTATCCCTTGCTAGTGATACCCATGGTAACTTATGTGCTCTGTAGTACTTTGTTCGGTCTACATTACACTTATGAAGAGCTCATAAAGAGTCACTAGTGACATGGTCTAGTACTTAGACTATAGGTTTAGTTGATTGAAATAAGGAGGATATAAGGATGGTTTAGGGGTTTAAATACAAGAAAATGATATTAACTGAATATTATGGAATGCTATTTGTTATGCTGTGTGTGTGTGTGTACATATGTATGTGCATACATACATACATATATGCTATGTATGTGTGTGTGTACATACATACGCGCGCACGCGCACACACATGTATGTACATGTGCATATATGTAAATATATACATATATATGTACACACACACACACACACATGCATACACACATATATGCGCGCGCGCACACAGATGTGTGTGTGTGTGTATACCTATACATATATGTATGTGTGTGCATGTGTATCTATACACACACACACACACACATATGTATATATATGTATATACATGTGTATGTATATACATATATCTATACACACACACACACACATATATAGATATGTACATATAAACATATGTATATATCTATATATGTCAAGCTAAACTCCCTATAGAGATTTAGGGAAGTAGTTTTATCAGATTCAAAATGAGTACGATCTAATATGAGATTATAAGATTTAGGTTTTCATAATCATTATTATAAGAAAGACATTATGGTTATGCCTTTGGTAGGGAATGAAGGAAGGCTGTGCTAATATGATTTGAAGGGAGAAGGTTGAGAGCCAAGGGAATGCTCTATAAACTTTATCTATGCATGAAAGAGGGTATATATCCTTCTATAACCCGGATCATAGTTGGTCAAAAGAACAACAATTATAATACCTAAAGTTTTAAATGAATGAATATTATGAAGCTATAGATGGACAAATAATAAAAGTAAATAGTGTAGATAAATGTTTTTTAAGACACTGAAAAAGAAATTTTCAAAAGTTAAATAAACAAGAGAAAATAAGATTAAAAGAATTATATTTTTAGAATCCAGACTTATTTTTCGAAGAATATAGAAGAAATGTAGATACAATAGTAGAAAGAAGGCATTTTGCTAATAAATATAAGAATATATTAGAAGTATTATCAAGAGTTTAAAATGAATGAAAGACCAAGGATATTAGTGATAGATAAATATAGAGTAAAAAATCAAATAATAATAATACCATAAAATAATAAAACTCTGATGAGAAAAATAATAAATACATGTAGAAAATTGAATAACAAAGATGAAAATATGATAATGAATATAATAAAAGAAAAAATAAGAAATAAAATAGAAGAATGATTCATAACTAAATATTAAGCATATGGAAGAATAAAAGATAGAAATGTATATATTAAATATTGTAAAGATAAGCTAAATATATTACTTTTTTAGGAAATGTACATAATTGGTAGAAAAGTAAAAATAAACAATTTAGGAATGAAGTAAGAAATTTAACTGAGCCTCAAGAAACAAGAAAAGAATATTATGCTTTAATAATAATAAAATATGAACAAGTTTTAAGAAATAAATTTGTAGGAAGAAGTGTAGGAGCTGAAAAAAGAACAAAAATAGAAAAAGCAAAACAAAATTTATATAAAATAGAAATATGTAATTTAAAACCACATATATTAGAAGGATATATATGCGAATATAAAAAAAATAATTATAATGCAAGATTAGAAACTGACGAAGAACAAAGATTTTATCTAGAAACCTTTTATAGAAAATTACCAAATTTAATATCAGAAACAATAATGGAAGAATATTATAAGACATGTGGAGAAAGATAATATTTAATACCATATATAGATACAATGGGAAGAAGAGATGATTTTCTAAGAGAATATTTGTCAAATAAGTGTAAAGAAGCTTGGAGAAATAATAAGCATTATAACACTAATAAAATAATATTAGATTGTGCAAAATTAGAAACACCTCATAGATGGGGATGTGAAAAGGAAAGAAGAAAATATAATAAGAAAAATAAATTACACTAGTGCAAAATATGCTTTTTAGACTGCATCATTTAGACCGGTTATTGCGGGTAAGGTATAAAAGAAACGCGGGGTGGCAATTCTGTAATTAAAATCAATTTTTTAGACTGGTTGTTAAAAAAACCGGTCTAAAAAAACTTATTTAGACCGGTTATATAAACAACAGGTCTCAAAAACAAAATAATTAAAATGAATAAAAAAATTACGTTATTATTAAGACCAGTTATTTAAATAACTGGTCTTAAAAGTCAATAATTTAAGACCGGTTCTTAAATAACCGGTCTTAAATATCTAATATAATTCAAATTAAAATCTATGTTGTTAAAATTAATAATTTAGACCGGTTATTTAGACAACCGGCCTTAAATTGTGGAACTTTAAGACCGGTTATTTAAATAACCGGTCTTAAAAGTCTAATATTTCAAACCTAACCGGTCGCGAAGCTCATTTCATTAGTATATTTCATTTCCCTCTCACTCTCCTTCCACATCCGCAAAAGTTCATTTTAGCTCAAGTCTAGGATTTTCGGTGATATTCCCCTTTATTCTCCGGCCACTGCTCTAGCCGCCACCACCGCTTTCACCTCCTTCTCCATTTTCTGTTATATGCCGTTTAAAAATACTCCCTCCTTCCCCGTTTGTCTGCCCGTTGCTGCGAAGAAGTCTGCCGTGAGTACCATCGTGAAGGCCGGCTGAGCTTCTTATTTCACCAGCCTTTATCTCCTTCCAGCGTGTTCTCCAGCCACTGCAACCCCTCTCCTAGCCACGGTCCAAGGTTACTTCAAACAGGTAATGTCCCCTGTCTCAATCCTTCGTATAAATAGAAATTTAGTATTCACTATCTATCCAAGAAGAATCTCTACTATAATTAAACTAGAAATTAACACAGAAATGGAGAAAAAATGACATTTACTCTGATGGAAATTAATTGGTGAAGCTTAATTAATGGTGGCCTGAATTGGTGCGATTTGATTGTTTGAGGATTATGGTACTGATAATTGCTAGTTTTCATAGTCTCTGGAATGCTTAAGTTATTGTGTCAAATTTCCTGGCATGTATGCTCACGAATGGCTTATTAGAAAATTGTTATATAATGTTCAGTTAGTTTTGAAACTAAATTTGAGAGGTGATTTGAGGTTTAGACTAAAGCAATTCTTATGTATGTGGTCTAAATTAAGTATTGAAATTGCTAGTGTATGTTGATACATTTTCCATATTACTTGAAGAAAATGGAACAGACTGCAATTATATCTTATGCAGAATTCTAATGAAGAATTCTGTTAAACTAGATAAATTGATGAGTGTAACCTTTTCATACTCTCATCATACTCCTGCCTTTTCCAGGGGAGTTAATATACAGAAGAAAAGAAAAAAAAGGTGTTGAAATATATAGATCGTAGTTAGATAAACGCTAAACGGACTAGTGTTGAATATGATAATACTTATGGTTTTCATATATGTATTGCTGAATTCATCTATGAGGTTTTACAAGATTAGTAAGTTTTTGAATCCGATCCTATGTTTTCTAATAATACTTATGGTTTTCATATATATATATATATATATATATATCTAACTTGGTTTATATCTCTGTTCAGGACAATTTCTTGGATATTGGTGATACTAGTTGGCTGTCGATTCAGGCATGGGATCATTATTATAAATTTTCCTCCACTTTTTTTATTTCTCTGTAAAGCTTAGGAATTTTTTCCATATAATGATAAATATTTCTTCTCCTGCTTCTCTTTACAAGCTTTGGGATTGCAAGTTCACACAATGTCATGATTTTCCTGCTATCATTGTTTAATTGTGGTGCTGTGGTTCAAAATGCCTGATAATTATAAATTGTTAATATTGTATTGTTTCTGAGAATTGAATAAGTTGATCATGTGTTATTGGTAGTAATTGAAATTGAATGTGTTTGTTTTCAATGATTTTTTTTCCATAATGTTCATTCTGTGATTGTTGAGAGTCGAGGGTTGTAAGGGCCAAGTGTTTTTCCCTTGAACAGACTGACATTTATAGGTTCATACCAATTACGATAACTAATGTCATATTTAACAAAAGAGGGAAAGGGGAACTAATAAGGATTTTAGGCTTCATGATTTTAAATTTGGGGCAAGTTTGCATTATGAGAAATACCAATTGTTTCTGGAAATAAAAATGTTGTTGTCACTGCTTCTGATTGTCAATATATATATGCATGTGTTGTTGCTTGTGTATGTAATGTGGAACAGAGGGGATTGTCGTTGAATATGGCTTACTGGCCTGGGTAAGATTGAAACAAATAAAAGAAACAAAAAACACAATTTTTAAACCGGTTCCAAATAAGAACAGGTCTTAAATATGAATTTAAGACCGGTTAAATTGAAGACCGGTCTTAAAAGATTAAACTTTAAGACCAGTTCTAAAGCTAACTGGTCTTAAATTGATATTTAAGACCGGTTCTTAAGAGAACCGGTCTTAAAGAAGTAAAATTTTAAGACCGGTTTCCTTAAGAACCAGTCTTAAATATAAATTTAAGACCGGTTAAAGTTAGAACATGTCTTAAAGTCCTATTTTTTTAAGACTGGTTCATAAAAAACCAGTCTTAATAGTACTGAAATTTCCCTACCCTTTTCGTTAGTTAAACTTTAAGACCGGTTGTTGTAGAACCGGTCTTAAAATTTCATATTTTAGATCGGTTAACCAGTCTAAAAAGTTAAATACTTTTTAGACTGACTGTATCAAGACCTGATCCAGAACTGGTCTAAAATGTCTTTTTTAATCGGTCTAAAAAGTGATTTTTGTACCAGTGTTAGGAAAATATAATAAGTACAAAAAATATAAGAAATATAGATTTAAAATATACCCAAAAAATAAATTTTATAATAAATACAGACTAAGAAAATATTTTAAGAAAGGAAAAAGGAACATAAATGATATAAAAAATCATAAGAAATGTAGGTGTTATAATTCTGTCTCTAATCTTACTGAAGCAGTAAACGACATATATGCTAGACTAGAACAAATACATGTAAGGAAGGAACCTTATGAGGAATCTTCAAATAAGAATAAAGACAAATAATCACCTATAATTGGGTCATCAACCCAAAGACCATTTGGGTTTAGCACTAATAAACTGGTAAGTCCAAAACCAATAATCCCTTTAGCTGAAATTATAAAAGGCCAGCAAAAAGAAAAAGAAAAATAGTCCAGCCCAGTTTATCTCATCATATGTATGTGTGTGTGTATGTGTGTACACAAATGGATAGATATATATAGGTATATATGTATGTATATACATACATACATATATGTGTACGCGCGAGCGCGCGCGTACACACACACACATGTAGATACATATGTAGGTCTGTGTACACACACATACACACACGTGTGTGTGTGTGTACATCATATATATGTATGTATATGTGCATAATATTGCAGTATTAAGAAATACTAATAGAATGAGTGTTAAGAATACCTTTAATAAGTAAAAGACTAATAGAGGAAGAAATAAAAAGGTACCATTCAAAGATGAAGTAATAGAAATTTACATAGCAGGAATACAATTATTAGTAAAAATATATTTCAAAGAAAAGAATATTATGCAATATTAATAAGAAAATATGAACAAGTATTAAGAAATGAATTAGTAGGAAAGAGTGTAGGACCAGAATAAGTTACTAATATAAAGAAAGCATTATTAAGTTTGCATCAAATAGAAATATGTTCTTTAGAACCAAAATATTTAGAACAATATATATGTGAATATAAGAAATATTATTATGAAGCAAGATTAGAAACAGATGAAAAACAGAAATTTTACTTAGAAATGTTTTATAGAAAATTACCAAGATTAGTTTCAGAAGTAATAAATGAAAAATATTATGAGTATTTTAGAAATAGAAAAGATTTAATACAATTTTTAGATACAATGGGAAGAAGAGAATATTTTCTAAAAGAATTTTTATTAGATAAATGTAAAGAGGCTTGGAGAAATGCTAAGTATTATAAGAGAAATAAAATGATAATAAATTGTAGTAAATATGAAACACCTCATAGATGGGGATGTGAAAATGAAAAAAGAATGTATAGAAAAAGAAGACCAAAGAAGTATAATAAATATTGGAAAAAGAAAAAATATAGATTTAAAAGATATCCAAAAAATAAATATTTTAATAAATATAAGCCAAAGAGATATTTTAAAAGAGGAAAAAGAAGAATAAATTATACTCAAATACCAAGAAAATGTAGATGTTATAATTGTGGAGAAATATGACATATATCAACAAAATGTAAAAATCCTAAGGAAAAGAAACAAATGAAAATTTTAGAAGAAGCAGAAAAGTATGAATTAGAACTAATAGAATTAGATGGACCATTATTTAGTGATATAGAAAATGAAGAAGTAGAAATATATAAATTAAAAGAAATAAATAGTGAAGAAGAAACAGAAAGTTTGTCAGAAGAATATTTAGAAGATGAGATATATAGAAAATATATGTATATGATGAGAAAAGTGGAAGAAAGAGAACCTAGTAATAAAAAACAAGAAGATTATGAAGAATATGATGAATATAGGAATGTAAATGAAGGGTTAGTAGTAAAAAAAATGACATTTAATCAAACACAGTTTAATAAAATAAAAGATAAAAAATTAGATATGAAAACTGAGCAATTACAAGAAGAATCTTTTATGGAAAAAGTGAGTAAAAAACTAAAGTCAAAGAAGGATCATAAAACTCATTGTGTAGTATTAGAGAAAAGACATCCTATAGAATCAACATTAACAGAAGGAGTGTTAAGAATAACTTAAATAAGTAAAAGACTAATAGAGGAAGAAATAAAAAAATTTACATAGCAAGAATACAATTATTAGTAAAAGCATATTTCAAAGAAGGAATAGATACACCTATAGAATTATTAATAACAGATGGAAGAATAATAAGTGATATAAAAGATATTATAATAGGAATGTTAGCAGGAAATTTAATATACCAAAAAAGTTAAAATTCACATTAAATACAAATTTTGCAATTTCAAGAACAGATGAACATATAAATCAAACTATAAATGTATATCATAAATTAGGAGGAATAAGATTGTTAGAAGGATAAAAAACAATAAGTATAACATCAATGATTGTACTAGTATTTACAAATGAACATAAAATATATAATAAAAATAAAGGAAGAATACGTATAGAAAAACATTTTATGCCAATATTACAAGAATTACCAATAGATCCAACAATTATAACATTACCTGAACAATTAAAAATAGATATAGATAGAACAAGATGATATGAAGATATAAAAAGACTAAGATTATTAACTGATAATAAAATAGGACAAAGATCATTAATTTTCAATTTAAATCCTAGAAGATTAAGTATAGATTGTGAGAAAACACCAATAGAAGAAAATAGGATAGTAAGATCATCAAGTAATAGATTAGCAGAAATTCCTTTAACTACAAGATTAGAAGAAATAAGACCGTCAAGTAGTAAACAAATTATAACACATAATATTATAAAATTAGAAATAAAGAAAAACATAGGATGGATAGAAATAAAAGCTTTAATATTAGAAGAAATAGAAGAAAGTAAAATAGATATAAAATATATAGACGAAAACATAATATTAACTGAAGAAAGAAAAACAGATGTAATGATAAGGTTTAATAATAGAGATATAATGGAAACAACATTAAAAATAAAAAAAGAATATGGTAAATTATGGATTAATATTAGGAAGGGATTTTTTAGAAAAAGTAAGTCCTTATAGAATACAAGAAAATAGAATAATTATTAATATAAATATTGTAACAATACGATTGTTAAAAGTATTAAATGACTAATCAAAATAATAATAATTGGGAACCAGAAGAACTAGAATATGATTTAGGAAATCCTTATTATATAGAAATTAGATGACAAGTAATAAAAGTAAATCATACAGATATAAGTTTTATGAGATATTTAAAACATAAAATTTGAAAAATTAAATAAACAAGAAAAGGAAAGATGGAGACAATTATATTTTGAAAATCCAGATTTATTCTTTGAAGAATATAGAAATAATGTAGAAATAATTGTGGAAAGAAGACATTATGCTAATAAATTCAGAAATATATTAGAGATATTATCAAGAGTTTAAAAATGACTACAAGACTTAGGATTATTCCAATAGATAAATATAGAGTAAAAAATAAAGAAATAATAATACTACAATGTAATAAATTTATAATGAGAAAGATAATAAATAAATGTAGAAAATGGAATAAGAATGATAAAAATGTTATAAAAGAAAATTAAATGATGAAAGAAGAAAGAAAATAGAAGAAGGATTTAGAATAAGATACCAGGTATATTTGAGAATAAAAGATAGAAATACATATATAGGATATTGGAAGAATAAACTAAATATATTATCATGTCTTAATGGAAAACTATTATAGGACAAGAGATGGACAAATTATAAAAATATTAAGTAATAATAAAACTCTAATAAGAAAATTAAAAATAAAGTTAGAAAAATCTATAAAAGAAGATGTGAGAAGATTAAAAATATTATATTATAATAATAGATTAAGATATATTCAAGAAAATAATAGACTTGGAAGACTAATGGATGAAAGGATAAGAATAAGAAATGAATTTGAGGAAAAATTAGAATTATTATCAAGAATATAATATGACAAAATTATTCTACATACTTACAAAATTTAATTATGAAAAATATAGATGAAGAAAATATCATGCATTAGTAGATACATGAGCAAATTTATTTGTAGCAAAATATAATGTATTATCAACAGTAATGTGGAAAAAGAAGAAAAAACCTTTAAGAATGGAAAGTGCTGGAAAAGAAATACATTTAATGGAATATGAAGCTTTAGATGTGAACATACAAATAGAAAGTTATGAATTAAAATTAAAAATATTGAATCAATTTAATGAACCATCTTGTGACTTAATACTAGGATTAGACTTTATAGAACAATATTATTCTATACATATGATAGAAAAAGAATTTATATTTACTACACCTTGTAAACATGAAGCATGGGGAATAAGAATAAATGAACCTTATAGTAGAAAAGATAAGAAATTTCAACTAAAAAATAATGAAAATGAAGTACAACTTTTACCGAATAATAAATCAGTACAAATAAAACACATGTTAGCTACCTTGACTATAAGAGAAGTAGAAAATAAATAAAAATTAACTATAGAAGATAGATTAATAAAACAATATATGATAATCCATTAATACATTGGGAAAAATCAAAACCTTTAGAAAAAATAGAATTAAAAGATTATAGTAAAGAAATAAACTGTAAACCTTATCTATGGACAGAAAAAGATAGGAATGAATTTATAATGCACATAGAAGAAATGAAAAAAATATGATTTGATTAGAGAAAGTAGATCTGAATATTCATCACGAGGAATGATAGTAATAAAACATAGTGAAGAAAAGAGAGGAAAATCTATAATGGTAATAAATTATACTAAGTTAAACAAAATAGCCATCAGAAATAGATATCCTATACCAAAAATGAAATTATTGTTTAATTTAATAAGAGGAAAAACTATATTTAGTAAATTTGATTGCAAGTCATGATTTTTTCAAATAAAATTAGAAGAGGAAAGTAAAAAATATACAGCTTTTAGTACATCAGAAGGACTATATGAATGGAATGTGTTACCTATGGGTTTTCAAAATAGTCCCAGTATATTTCAGGAATATGTATCAAAACTATTAAGTCCAATAAGAAATTTTGCATGAATATATATAGATGATATATTAATATTTTCAAGAGAAGAAAAGGAACATGAAGAACACTTAGAAAAGTTTATGGAATTGGTAGAACAAAAAGGAATAAATATATCACCCAAGAAAGTAGAATTAAGAAAAAATAAAATAGCCTTTTTAGGACAAATAATATCTAAGGATGTAATGGAATTACAAGATCATATAAGTCAAAAGGTAAAAGAATTTTCAAAAATAAGTAATAAAAAGGAATAAAATTACTTTTAGGATTGGTAAATCAAGCTAGAAATTATATACCTCATTTATCAAAATTAACGGCAAAAATATCTAAATTAGTAGGAGAAAAGACAATATGGAAATGGAATGAAGAAACTCAAAAAATAGTAGAAAAAATAAAGATATTATGTAATAAATTACAAAAATTAATAATACCTTTAGAAGAAAATATAAAATGGATAATATATACAGATGTATCAGATAATTATTGGGGTGTAGCATTATATTTTGAAGATAGTAAAGGAATAGAAAAAATAACCAGATATGCAAGTGGAAAATTCAATGAATCACAGAGTAATTATCATTCAAACTAGAAAGAATTTTTAGGTATAAAAAAAGATGTAGAAAAATTTGAGTTATTTATAGTAAATTGTAAATTTATGATAAAAATTGATAATACACAAGTAAAGCATTTGCTAAAGAATGGAATAAAAAATGGAAAGTTAAGTAATAAAATGTTATTAAAATGACATAGTGATTTATCTTATTATGATTATGATGTTGAATATATTAAAGGAAAAAATAATCTAATTACTGATTATTTAAACAAATGAAATAAGGAAACAGAATGAGTAACAACCCTTTAAGCAGAATACCTTTAAATGAGCCACAAGAGGAAAATCCTTTTATGACTCATATTATGATGAACATTAATATGCTTGAAGTAAATATGAGTTTACTGGGAAGCTAAGTAAGTAATAGTGTACATAATTTATCTAATTATGTCTCTAATCTTACTAGTACCATAAATGAATTATTTACTAGAGTGGAAAACCTGGAAAAAAGACTAGTAATGAAGGAATCCAAGAAGGAACCTTCAAAGACAAATAATAAAGACAAGGAACTACCTGTAATTAGGTCACCTACCCAGAATGAGTCATTCACTAAGAAATTGTGGCGTCCCTCATTCCAATATGGAAATTTCTCAGAGTCGCAATAGCGCGGAATACCATGGCCCATTAAAATCATCGTAGTGCTAATATACTGATATAATGACACGATAATGCTTGATATTTATACAACCGTCTCATAGGAGCTTAAAAAATAGCTACAAACCTTAAAATACATTACGGAGTCTTCAGATAACCAACGTCTTTTCTTGAACTCGTTCGCAACCTCCCGTTGACGGAAAACACCCTTTTGTTCTCCGAGCCACTGCCTGTTGCTAGAAACTTACATATTTATGGAAAGGGTAAGATTCGAGAGAATCTCAGTAGTAGCATGCTTACATACAAATAGAATGCTAAAATAGATATGCAATGTCATGGCATGTAAGATGATCGACTTTTGTGTGTACACTAGCCCAAGGCCAAACTTACGTCTGCACCTTGGTCGACTTGGTGCCCCTGTTGGGTCCCTGACCACAACATGGCAGAATGGTGTGTCTAGGACACTAGCTCATGTTACAATGTATGAGATTCATGATTAGTATCACATAGTATAAGTATGAAGGATACACCTGGAATATGACCTTTCCTTGCTTGTCCTTGATCCAGCTTCGATTCGGCTCGTCTATCGATATATCCTAAAGTAACACATTTAGGATAAATGAGTTATTGATTGCTCGTAACTCATTCTAGACATTAGTGTTGGTTATCTCGACTCATAGTTGTAGAATTACCAAAATACCCCTAAGACTTAGCTTATCTCCATATTGTACTCAATTACTTGCACTTTACCCAAAATATTGACTTGAGGTGATCCTACACAATTTTGCGTGTAGAATCCATTGGTGACTTTAGTTTACTCAAATTCAGGCCCTAAATGACAAAAATACCCCTTGGCAGCCATTACTTAATGCTTTAAGGGCAATTCAGTCATTTCACACCCTAGGCCTTTTCTCACTTTAACATCAACATGAACCTTACTCATTTTTCTCTTCTAAACTCAATGGAATAATCCAATTGATGAAATTCCAACTCTTTCTTTATGCCACACAATTAGTAGCCATATTTGAGTTCTCATAAAAGTTATGTCAGTTTCTCGTGTTCTCTTGCCTAAACATATCCTTTTTACTTTTAATCACATGATTAACTAGTTAGGCAAGCATTAGACATCATTTAGACCCTTAAATCATTAGTTGAACGAGAGATGAATAGTACCCAACTTCTACCATACTCATCCAATCAACAAACTGAAATGTTCAGAAGGAAGCATACGCTTACCTTAACTCGTTTATGAATTCGATTCAGAATTCCGGTGACACTCTGACCGGCGAGACGACACCAACGGCCTCTAATCAAGAATTCAAAACCGTAGAATTGAAGGTCGTGATGAGTAGAAGAATGTTAGAGAAGGGTACTTGGAGAGTAGACGTCGTTTTGATAGAGATTCGGCGCTCAGAAGATTTCTCTCTCTTCTCTCTTCCTCCGTTCTCATTTTCTCGTTCTCTCCTGGGTTCTATTTCTGCGTTCTCTTTCTTCGTTTCTTTCGTTCTTATCTGATTCATTTAGCACGCAGGAAATGAATGAGAAAGGATGAAGTGTATATTAATGAGTCATTAAAAATGGCTCTTATGTGGCTATACTCATTAGTCCACTTCTTTAACTTTTTTACATGATATTTCATTTCCTTTGTCATGCTTCTTCATCCAATAAATTAGTGAGACATATAGAGAGAATTATTATTCTCAAACTATCTTATTATACCCATTGTACCACCTTACATGTGGTTACTCGTAGCCTCTTGCTTCATGGCTCTGTCTTTTCTTGGGTATTAATTCACTTAATAATCATTTTCCTCCTTTTTAGTTCCCATATAACTATAATCATTGGGAAAAATATTCATTCTTTGCTTTATGGTAAAATTACTATTTTTTCCTTACGTTATTCTCCATTAGAAAATCATCACACGATCACGACCACCACATAGTAATTCGTTAGTAGGAACACTACCTTGCTTTATAACATAACTATGTCGTGTGTGTGTCCCAATTGCTTCATTTTTGTCATTCCCTATACCCTTTAATACCCCTAAGGTATCAAGAAATAGTGGGAATTACACGCACCTATTTGTGACACTGGCCAAACCAGGGCCTAGTAGTTTACTTGAGTTAGGCTTATTCTCAATTCCCTTGTCTTAAAATTTGGGGTGTTACATAAATTATTAATTGGGTTTTCTACCCAAGTTCAAGAAAAGCCCAATAAGCCAGATAGTCCCAAGAAATTAATCCTGTGATACCTCATTTCTCAATATTACGGTAGAGTACCAATTAGCTAATACTCACCGAATATAAACGTCAGAGTACCAAAATGCTAGAACTTTATATAATGCCTCTGCTGGGTATACATGTTCACATATGAACACATTCATACACATTTCATTTTACAATACTTATATGCTCTCACTACTCCACTTCATATACAAACCCAAAACTCATAAAAGTCCTAAAATACATAACAGGAATTGACAACCTAAACTAAGCTCTTCCGCCGCTCGGCCTCGGCTCATTATCATTTACCTTCTCTTTGCCCTGTGAGCTTCGTCCCTGTGCTGGAGATTTGTTTTTGGGAAAAGAATGAGATTCACAGGAATCTTAGTAGTAACGCAATCAAGCATATAAGATAACACACACAAGCATGCTTTACTCACACAATCATCAACAAAATCATCATAACATGATTTAGTGCAATACATGCAATTCATAAACTGACATCGCGCTAGACAGGTTCTCTTGGCCCTGAGGGCATATGTGCATAGTGCATATAATGCAATCTCATAATTGACATCGCGCTAGATAGGTTCTCTTGGCCCTGAGGGGTACCCTCACAAAGATAGGCCTCGGGCACCGCTTGTGCATTTATGAACATTTCACCTAAGTGTCAGCCCAACCCCTGAAAGGCCCCGGGTGATCACTCCTCTCAATCTAAACATGTTAGACATTTTAATGATGATACAAACAATACATATGCATGTCATGTCATATGAAGACGGTTACTACTTGGTTGCTCCTCTATGCAACTTTCCCACTCGATTCCAACTCGGGAAATTACTGAGGCCAGACCGATTTTCAAGTCCTAAAATCTTCAAATATCACAAATTAGTTATTACTCATCCATACATCCTTTCAAACTCATACTATTGGTAAACTTAGCCTAATGGTGCCAAATTACCAAAATATCAGGGTCTTGATTATCAATATTTTTCTCAAAATCGTGATTTAGGCCATTCCTACATATTTTCGCATGTAGAATCCATTTCTAGCCTCGAATTGGCCAAATTCAAGTTCAAATGACAAAAATACCCTTCACAACCCCCCAAATAAGGCTTAATAGGGGTAATTTTGTCATTTCACTTTCTGTGGCTTTTCTTACTTCGGGGTCAACATAGACCCTACACAATTTGGCCTCCTAAATCTAATAAAAGCATCAGAATTAACAAATTCCTATCCATTTGCCATGTCCAACACAGGAAAGGGATAATAAATTCCCAGAAAAGTTGTGTCGGATTCTCATTTTTTTGGCCTAATCACCTCCTTTCTACTTATAACCAATATATTAACTAGTTAGACATTCATTGGACTTGATTTGGAGCCACTTACATATATGGTCTCTTGAGTTTTCTTCAATTATCTTATAGCAAATGAACCATAATCAAGCCCAAAACAACTTTACTAACAACAATCAAGTAAGAGGAACAAGGTTAGGAAGTTACCTCTTGATTTTCCTCAACTTTCTCTCTCTACATGTTTTCTCTCTCTCTTCCACCAGCTCTTGATTCAGCTGTCCAACAAGGAAATCAATGGTAGAGAGGTGAGCAGGAGAGGCTAGGGAGAGATTAGAAGTCTTAGATCACAAGATATAAGCTTCTCACATTGAGATTGGATGATCCCTAGCTCCTCCGTGCTTCACGCTTCAACTCTCATTCTTCACTCTTTCTGATTCAGTTGATCGTGAGAAATGAGCTGGTAGGAATGAAGAAAAGGATGATATAATCCTTTGATTAATTAAACTTGACACTTGGCATGCTTTCATTGGTCCATAATAGCATAATTCTCCAATTAATTCTATTTCCCTCTCCATGCCACATAACAGCCGAAAATCACATGAGAATAAGAGGGAAGTATTGATTCTTTAATTATCTCATTGTGCCAACTTGTAACTTGTTGACCAACTCATTGACTTTTTGACTATTTGACCATTTTTTACCATAATTTACCAAAATTGGTTTATTAATGATCAAGTAGTCATTTTTCTCTTTTTAATTCCCTAACTCAAATTATTGGAAATATGAGGGAAAAATAATTATTTCCCACTTTTCGGAAAAATTACCTTTTTGCCCCTGCATTTTATGATTTACAAAAATAAATCATTCTCCTCCCATTTCTTTGACTTAACTCTATTTTGGCACTTAAATGAGGCCATCAATCATGTCATTTAATTTCTTGAATTTTTGTTACCATAATAGGCCTTTATCGGTACATTAATTGCCTTCCTACATCCTTATTCGCCCAAATTACGTGTAACTGGTGATTGGAATATTTTCCATAAATTCTCATAAATTCATTCACATCATTTTTCACCATTTTATTCCACTAAATATACATCAAATATACACATAAATGTATTGGTGAAAAATAGGATATTACAAATCCCTGTAGCCTAAGTTATAAAAGACTAGCAAGTCTAAAATGAAAAGGAAGTCCAGAAAGAAAAAGCCCAAGTCAAAAGTATAAGACTACTTTACCCGACAAGAGTATTGTAGTCTCAGCCTCTAAATCTACCAGAAACCAAGAAATATTTGATATACCTCACCAATATCTGTTCTATAAACTCATTGTTTAGGTCTTTCTCATAAAACCATCAAATATGTATCCCATTATGCCTTCAATAAAGCCATTATATACCCAGGAACATCTCCAGAAATAGTAAAAACCCTGTAGAGTTATGGATTAATTCAAACCATATATCCCTCTTAGAGTATGAAAGAAATTGAATTATTTCACCCAAAATTTAAGGAAGCTGTTGAAAAATATTTTAAGATTATATTGAAACATCAAGTATTCATTAGGTGTTATTCCACAGTAGCTGAGATTACGCCTGACAAGTTCTATAATCCAATTAATCTGATAAGACAAGGAATCAAGAAGCCCATTGAGTATGAACCAGAGATTAAAGAAGAAATTGAAGATGATGAAGAATTCCAATTTAGAGTATCCAATATAAGAGCTCAAGATCATCATATCATATTCCAGGAAATGAACAGGATTGTGATCAATATTGATGAAAATCCTTGGGTGTATCATACAAGTAATCTGACTTATATATACTCTCTTGGAAAAACCTCAAATGGAACACATGGAATATTCTATAATTGGTATGATAACATCAAGAAGAATGAGATGGATCACACAAAGAAAACAAGCGAGAAAGTATGTAGATTATTATTTGAATATCCTAATCATAATTGTTAGTATTGTAAAGAAAATGAGAAAAAAGAAAAAGAACAGGAAATTCCCATAAACCTAGATATTCTGTAATGGAAGAAGACAAAAGAAAAGAAGTGACAAGTGAAGAAAAAGAAAAAGAAAAAAGAATGGAGGATATTGAAAGAAAAATAAAGAAGATAAAGAAAAAATTGAAAAAAGTAAAAAAAAGAAAGAAAAAAGGATAAGAAGAAAAATTTTGAAGATAAGAAAGGAATTGTCGGTAGAAAATGACAAAGCAATGTGGTTAATGGGAGAAGATTTTGGCGTGGAAATAGAGAAGACAGATGAAGACAAAAATCTAATAAGAGTACCAATCAATAAAAGGAGTAGAGAAGAATAAAAGAAAAAAGGACAAGCATGTGAAGGAATAGTGAAGAAAAGAAGACCATAGTTTAGAAAAGTAACCAGAGTCTTGTAACTAGAGTTTGCTTAATGTCTATATAAGAGTCTGTAAGGCAAAGTATAAGACATCCTGTTAGCAATTTTCTTGTAAGCTTTTGAGTACTCTGAAATCTTGAAACACCCTAGTAAACTTTTTCACTATCAATAAAGCCTTCATTTCAACAACATATACGTGGAATTTTATTGAGCAACAAACTATATTGAAAATCAAGTAAGGTATGTCCGATTAAACTCTTTATAGGGATTTAGGGAAGTAGTTTTATCAGATTCTAAATGAGTATGATCTAAATTAGGATTATGATATCTAAGTTTTTATAATCATTATTATAAGGGATATATTATGGCTACACCTCCTGTAGGAAACGAAGGAAGGTTGTGCTGATATGATCTGAAGGTGGAAGGTTAGAGGTCTATTGAGGTCTTATGGAAAAACTCTCTGTAATATATTCTATGCATGAAAGAGGGCATAGATCCTTCCATGACCCAGATCATGTTCGGTCAGACCCATAATGTCTTTCTTATATCCTGATTATTATATATAGGTGTGTGTGTGTGTGTGTACAGACACACATATATAGAGAGAGAGAGACACACACATGCATAATATATATATATGTTTACTACTATAACTTGATCTCTTTCATGCATTGAAATTGTTGGTCTATTTTATACTTCTTAGTCTCACCTTGTAACCTCATGGGTGGATTTAGGTGGAAAAGTTAGGTAGGATCTATGTTATTGAGATGTTGATCTCACTCCACTACAATTACTCCTTTCAGGTAAGAACAATGTATTAAAACCTATACTAGCCCAGCCAGGTTAGGCTTGAAACTGGCAACCTGTTGACCTGACTAGTCTTGTCAACCCCTAAATTGGAAAATTTTTGACTTGGGGTGTCCTGACATAACTCAGTGCAAACCGAGAATAACTCGGCTAATTGGTACGAGTTGGTAGGTTACTAGGCTATAATTTCTTAGATCTGAATCTTTTAAAAATAAGGAAGAAAAGACATCTACCATTGCTAAGCTCAGTCTTGGCATTCATCTTCCTATGCTTATGATGTTGGCTTCACTCTTCACTCCTTACTTTATCACTGTCATTTGATCCATGGTTGCCACTACTGTCTTTAACTCAATCTTACAACACCCAACTGGAGTTACGTGTGGAAGGCAAAGGGGAATACTAGAACAGAAGAAAGAAAGACAAAGATTCAAAATTTGGTTCATGCAAGGAAGTTCTTTATATGGAAGAGAGGGAAGAGAGAAGAAAGGGTAATAAAGACCCAAGATGAGTTGTGAGTTTCTAAGTGCTTTTGTACCTCATTTGAAATTTGATGTGGTAATACGCATTCATTGCTATCCATTAAAAAATAGGGTAGAGAGAGTAGAAAGAATAAAAGAAAAGATAAAAAAATAGAAAGAGATTAGAATTAAGTGGGTGACATGGGTATCTAACTATCCATTAAAAATATTCATAGTATAGGAAATGTGTAAAATAATTAAAAAGGAAAATTTTCATTATTTTTAAAGATTGAATATTATTTTTTATAATTAAAATATAAATAATTGAACACATTTTAATTAAGTTATATTATTTTAAATATCACCGACTTAACTCCAGCTAGACTCCAATCTGACCTATTGACCTTTAAACCATTTCGTCGACTGATTTACTTATTGGTCTAGCTTTTAATACCATGGGTAAGAGTAGCAGAGGAGGAACGACAATGATGGCTCCAAAGGTGTAAGAGTACCCTAACGAGTAGTAACCCTCCATGATGAGGTTGTGGCTTTGCTTATAGTTGCATTTTCCATCCACCTAGAAAGCATCCTTTAGACTATGTAATTATGATTAGTGTTATGCATTGTTATGAAATTGAATTGTCACTTTTTAATTAAGCATGTCTTGATTAAAGTGAATCTACGAACATAGATTGCAATTAAGATGTTCATAGTTAAGGATATTTATTGTATGTTGTAAGAAAGAGGCCGGATTCCCTTCTATCACAAAGCCATGAGGATGTGAATTGACTAATTTATAGTTGGCCACTATGTCATTATATTAAATTTATTGTTTTGGTAATTGTGATTGGTAGGAAAATCCTTTATAACCTTGATAGTGTTAGGTTGGAATGTTAGTTGATTCTTTTCGATCAAGGTTATGACTTGCGCGATGTGAATCCATTTTAAAACCATGACAGTGACTATGTGTATTGAATCTTCTTTTATTATCATGGTTATCCTTACAAAAATAAAATTTTAGTTTTGTAACATCCCAAATTTTGGGACTATATAGGCTTGAGAAAAAGCCTGAATCAAGTGAACTGCTAAGCCCTGGTTTAACAAGTGTCTTAGATAGGCATAATTTTATTCCCTAAAACTCCTTATACCTTTATGGAATTTAATAGAATAAAATGGGGAATGAAAAAAAAGGTAATTAGTGGTCACACCACATAATTGTGTTTGGAACACAAATTGTAAAAAATAGGTTTGCTGCCAGTGTGTTTTCTAGCGTGGCAGTCTAGTTTTATGATATTTTAAATAGGAAAATGATGTTCAATGCATAATATATTTCCAAAATTAAATTATACTTATGAAGCATTAATTTGATAGGTCATATAAGTCATTTGGAGCTGTACACAAAGAGTTATGTATTTTTGAAGTTAGCCTAATGAAACAGCAAGCTTTTGTGATAGTGTCCAAAATGGAAATTATGGAAATTTTGAGCTTCTATTTGGCTAAATCCTATATTTTTCCTTAAAAATAGACTTAATAAGGGTCACAAAGCCTTTGGAATCACACCAATTGAACCTCTGTACAATTAGATACGAATTTTCAAAGTTGGATGAAAATTCTGCCAGATTTCTAGCAAAGTGCAAAAATGGAAAAAATGTAAAGGCAAAATGGTCATTTGACCAATAAAGCAAGAAGCCATCTATTTTTTTCACTTTGATTGAAAAAATTTTCAGTCAAACAAAGGGGAGCAAGAAAGGAATTAATACTTGGCCATAAATTGTGATGTGTGTAGGTATTTTTGGCCAAGTTCAAAAGACGATGCAATTAGTCAAAAAATCATGTGACTAATTAACAATAAAATATTATAATTTAGGAGGTGAAGAGGATATTTCAAGAAGCAATTAATCTCTTCCAAAGCTTCATATTTCATACAACTTGAGCAAGAGAAAAGGGAAGAAGCCAAAAGTCAAATAACTCATGCTACAAATACAATAAAATACTATAATTTTTTAAGGAGGTGGAAGGGATATTGTTATAAGATCTTCATCTCTTTATTTGGCCAATATTTTGGGCAAACATCAAGAGCAAGAGAGAGAGAGAGAGTTTTGTGAGATATGAAGAATAAGAGGAAGAGCTAGGGTTCCAAGAAGCCAAAAATCCAAGGTAAGAGCTTGAAAATCAAGTGCTTATGCCTTTTAATCTACTTAGAACCTCTTCTAACCTCTCATTCTTCTTGAAATTCATGGTTAGCAAGCTAAATCAAGAGATAAGAGAGAGAGGGAAGAGGCATCCTAGAGAGAGAAAGAGAAGAAAGAAGAGGTAAGCCATAAAAACCTTGTTATCTTGGTTGATTCAAGGTGTTTGATGTTGTTGTGGTTGATTATTGGCTTTGTTTTGTTTTGGTTTGTGATTTGGGAATGCCACAACCTAAGGGGAGGTACTGCCAAAATTTACACTAATCATGTTTAAAAGGTGTTTAAGTGGTTAATCATGGAATTAGAGGTGGAAAGAAAGTGGGTAATGGATCAAAATCAAGAAAACATTTTCCTAAATAAATACGACTTTTGGCCAGACTTGTTTGGGAGGGTTAGAGATGGATTTTGATATTTTTTATGGTTCCATTGGATTTAAAATGGAAAATTGTGTGGGATTACATGAGTTCATGATTTTTAGAAATTTGCATGCAAATCTGGAATTTTTAGAAGTTGGAGGCAGTGTTGTTGTGTAATGAATTTCATGGGCTAAACCTAGTCCAAGTATTCTGAAATTTTATAGGCTTAAATTATACATGTAGAGCTTCGTAGAACATAATTTTTGGTTGAGTATATTAAGAGATATGATTTTTCAAATTTAAGCCCTATTTCTAGAAGGAAATCTAGAACAAGGGAGGTTTAGCGAATTTCTAGGAGTAATGTGATAGTAATGACTAGAAATGGGTATTTTTCCATAAAATTAATTTTGAATATATTTACATAAGCTTTGAAACCAATCAATTTGAAGTTTCCTAAAATTAATTATGAATTTCCAAATTTGACTGAAAATCTACTAGTTTTCTAGAAACAGTGAAACTATACTATGCAGAATTGTACTGTGTAGAACCTGCTATAACTGTGTTAGATAACTAACAAAACATGACTAAAAGACAATGGTGACGAGTAGTAACTAATTACTTCTTAATTATAACACCTTACATTTAAGCCCCTTTATTACATACATGTAAGTGTTTACTCATTTCCGGTTGTTAGGCCATGATTCTTACCGAATATCAGAGTTAATTCTTTTTCTTATCGATCCCCATTATAGTTCAACTTTAATACACATCTATTCTTACTATTCATACTATTTATAAAAATATCTGGGTCGTTCGATTAATTTACATACAGTAAATTAATGCACATTCTTCTTCAATTCTTCGTCTTCTTTCCTTCTTGTTCTTCTTCAAGCATTCTTCTCTTTCCTGTTCTTATACCTATATGGTTGGTGGGGGAGGGTGAGATTCGGGGAATTTCAGTAGTAAACAGTACTAACAATGCATGTATATGAATGCTAGTACATGATATGCTTGCCTTACATAGGCTTATGCTCACATAATGGTATTCTGCATGCTTAATGTTTCGTGCAATATACTTATGGCTATAGTAAAAACAGAAATAGAGCTTCATTCATTTATACATGCTTCACATAATCAAGAAAAGCAATATAGTAAATCAATACACAACATAAACATCATATACATACAAGTAAGTTTACTACCTCGTGGATTAATGTCCTTTCTTGGTTTCCTCTTCTTCCAACCAGTGGAGTTGCTTGAAGTATCTTCCATTCTTTTTGTTTCTTGACTTTTTATGGCCCTGAATACCCAACGACATCATTAGAGCCATGATCTTAAGTTATTGGAAGTATATATGAAGGCCTAAGAAGCTAGGAAGGGCTAAATAGGTCAATTTCTTTCAAAAACATGAAATGTTGGAATTTGGGGTTTTGGCCGCGGCCAAGAACTTGGCTGATAAGATTTTCCTTTTTCTGATTCTTGGTAAAACTTATAAAAATCATAACTAAATTCATGAAACTCCAAATATGGTTCCTTTAAGTTCTACATGACCCTTGTTATGTCTAATTTCAGGGAAAAATATAGCCATAACCTAAATATACACACATAGGTACAGAGTTTACTTTTATTTGACACTACTTTAGAATTACCCAGTTTTACGTTACCAAATTTTAAAAATGTAGAACTTTCAGCACACAAATCCAATTGACCATTATGACCTACCAAATTAAAAATTGACAAGTCTACTTTTAGACTATAAATTTTCACAATATTTAGGCATCATTCAGTTACTCAAAAACCACCACTTAAAATGATTGCCATGTAGGAACCTTAACAGGGTAGAAATTGGCAAAGTTTCAATTTATGTTACAATGATCCAAAATACATAATCAAGGCTATGTCCATACAATTTTTCATTAGAACACAATGGATGGTCAAAATTATAAAAATCCTAAAGTTTTAGCCCCTTCCCTTTTGACCAAAGGAAACCCATTTTCAACAAAATTGCCAAAACTGAATGTTGTCCAACAACTTGGTCCAATCTCATCATAAATTATAATATAACCATAAATACATGATTAAATCTAAAAAACACCCCCTTGGATGAAAATGAACAGTACCAAATCCTCATAAAAACTCATCCAAACAACAAACCAATCTGTTCAAAAGGAAGCTTACGCTTACCTCTACGCGTTTTCGTAGTCGGTTCAGATTTTGGTAGTACTCCAGGTGGCGAGAGGGTACCAAACACCACCAAATAAAAATATAAAACCATAGAAATGAAGCTTGGGATGAGTAGAAGAAGGTTTGTGAAGGGTACTTTGAGAGAAAATGCCGATTCAGTAGTGTTTCGACGGATTGAAGTTCTTGATTTTTTCCTTGATTTTACAACACATTTCTAACTTTTTAGAGCATCTAGACAAAAATATATGGCTAGGAAGCATCTTGGAAAAATCATGCCAAGTATCAAGCTCTCATGGTGCCATTTTTCTGGTGTTCCACTGGTTTGGTGACACGTGTCACTTCTTTAATAAAGTGGGTCTCATCACTTTTCTCGAGCCTCTAGCCGTCCAACATGTCAGGGAAAGCAAGGGTCTAATGATTTTACCCAGCTCTCGGGCTCAGTGTCCGAGAAAGTTAGTCAGGTGACTGGACTGGAGACTGGTGGATTTCCTTGATCATTGCGCTAGGTGTTACACTCTCATGGTGACAACTCAAAAGGAAAGATTAATTTTTCATCATGAGAGGACAATTGTCATGCTCTCATTTAGCCAACACAAAAGTTGTGTCATGATTGCTTACTTTATTAAAGTTACTTTAATAAAGTCACTTTATCGGTGTCTACTAGGATTTTGCTTGGGATTGTGACACGTATATTGAGGCCCATCAAATGACACCAGGTCGGAGTGTGTATGTGGCCCTGCATGGTGCCCCATACTGGCAGCTGCTCTCAAAACGCAGGGTACACATGTATGCCTTGAAAATGGCATGTGCACACCTACACCGTCTTATTTCGCCTGACAAATCAGTCCCTTACCTCATGACATAGTTGGGTGGCATCTTTCTACCAACCCAATGGCACAATATATGTGTCATGTGCACATATGCACCTACACTTTAATCATACTACCTGCAAATACAGAGCCCTCTGCCTGGTAAGGCCAAATCGTATAGTCTTTGAGAGTCTTTCTATATCTCATCCTTCTTGGGACTCTTCCTAAACTGGGCTTCGTCATTTTCCTGATACAGGCTTATCCTCAATTCTCTAGGCCTAAAATTTGGGATATTACATTAACTTTAATTTATAGGAGTTGACAATTGCCTGAGTCAGATCAAAGAAATGTGGACAGATGGTATAAGCCGGAAAAAAAGGATTTTAGGTAGTAACTCTTTCTTTCATGCACTATGTGATTATTTATATGTTTGGGGTATGCCATCTTCTATAACATGACAGTGCCTAGAGCACATTAGCCTAGCTATGATATGGGATCCAGTGATGGTGCACATGAATAAGCCAGGGTCTAAACAGTCGTTTGTCCTTAGAAAGTATGCATACAACATGAGTTAGCATCTTATATGACATGGTGTATGACATATTTATGTTCACATCTTATATGTCTAATTGTATGTTACTACTAAGATTCTTCAAATCTCACCCTTTTCAACATTGAAAAGGTTTTTATCAGTAGATAGCAGCTCGAAGGGCAAAACAATGGCTACCGGCAAGTAGGAGCTCCAGTGCAAGTTTGAAGCTGTTGTTGGTTATATTATTTGTAAATATTTAGTTTCCTTTAATACTCTTTAAATATTTATTCTTTTCAAGCCCTAAGGACATTATCCTGCAATATAATAAAGCACATTGTATCAATAATATCAGTATATTTTTGCTATTTCTGTATGCCTTATGAACGATGCGCTTATTACTTTTCAAATATCGAAATGTTAAACAGGTGTTGACAAGTTTAATTCTTTTATTACCATGGTAATAGCAATGAAATATGCTAAGTGTGTTGGAATATAAGGTATGACTTACATTTTGGTATTAAACCCAGGTCGAAGATGAGAGACATTGGGGAAAACACCCATGAATAAACACATTACCGTTAAAGGTGAGGACTACTGATAGAGACAAGAATTGGGGAGGTAGAAGAGGACGAATTGAGGAGATGAGATATGAGTGTTAGTAATAGTACATATGATATTAAATATTTCTCTTGCTTGCAAGAGTCAATGAGAAAAAAAATAAACAAATATACAATAAAAATTAAATAGTACTAGATACATTAGAATTATCAACATGTAAAACTACTTAATTGAAGTATAAAACCCATGGGTTGTCCAGACTAATGAAAAATGTTAGATATGATTAGTTTTGATGATGTTAAATATAGATATCAGATATTGAGAGCAAAAAGTTTGCATAATATATTCATCTTCTTACATTGACTAACTACTATATCTAATATTGTATATCTTATAGATTAGTCAAGCAAAGCAAGAAAGAGATTGGAGAAACAAGCACTTGAAGGAATTAATGTAAATATCAAGATTCAAGTTCCTAGAAGAAATACAGGAAGTTTCTATGCTCAGAAGGGAACTCAAGTGGCATTATAGCAATTGGTACTGTAGCATTATCAATGTAGCGGTCAGACACTGTAGCAAACAAGTATTATAGCAGAAAAGAACTATAGCACTCGAGTTTGAATAGTAGAACTCGGGTTTTGGGCACTGTAGCACTGAGTTCAAAGAGTTCTTCATGCGAGTTCTTGGCAAAAACGAGCTTGGGATGATTCCCAAGTTTTGCACTCGAGTTGGCTAGTAAAACTCGAGTTGGCATTGTTCGCAACTGCAAAAATGGGCTAGTAAAACTCGAGTTGGTACTATTCACAACTACAAATATGAGGATCGGAAATACGATACAACCTGTCATATAACCATATCACGTCCCTTTTATCACACGATATTTCGGTCAAGGATGAGGCATGGAGAATGTCATCCTCCTATTCCTGACCATTACTTTCTCAATCCCTGAGTAGTCTGACTATAGAAATGGAAACTCCTTTCCATCGTAGTATGGCCATACATTTCTCAGACTCACTCATAGAGGGGACTAGTAATATCTCTCTACTAATGTGAGGGACAAATTCCATCTTGACCATTCACATTCCTCTGCATGAAAACCACTACGCCCGATTGTAGCCTTTATCATCACCCGGTTAAACGTGACTTTTGACTAAGTCAAAGATTAATGACTCTCATGTAGGAATCCATGATGATCTCAGGTTAAAGGGCATTGTGACATGGTTATATATGAGATAAGCTTATGACTTGATTCATGTAGCTTTCTCATAGCGGGTCGGTCCAGCACCTTGTACTCCTACAAGTTCCTAAGACTTTGATTCGTATCACTAGTACAAAATAGCATTTTTAGACCACATTATTTAGACCGGTTATTGCGGATAAGGTCTAAAAGAAACACCCAGTGACAATTCCGTAATTAAAAGCAATGTTTTAGACCGGTTGTCTAAAAAACAGGTCTAAAAAAATCTTATTTAGACCGGTTATATAAACAACCGGTCTCAAAAACAAATTCAGACCAGTTGTTTAAATAACCGGTCTTTTAAGACCGGTTATCTAAATAACCGATCTTAAAAGTTTGATATTTAAACCTAGATCGGCCGCGAAAGTTCATTTCATCAGTTACGTTTCACTTCCCCCTCTGCTTCCACCGCCACGAACTGCTCAAGTCCAACGCAGTAGGTGATATTCCGCCGTATTCTCCTGCCACCCTTCCAGTCGCCGCCGCCACTTCCACCTTCTTTCCCATATTCTGTTGTCGGCGTTTGAAACTCCCTCCTTCTCCGTTTGTACTTGCCGTTGCTGCGAAGAAGTCACCGTGAGTACCATCGTGAAGGGCGGCTGAGCATCTTATTTCTCCAGCCTTTATCTCACTCCGGCGTGTTTTCCAGCCACTGCTGCCCCTCTCTTCCTGCGCCTCAAGCCACGGTCCAAGTTACTTCAAACAGGTAATGTCCCCGTCTCAATACTCCGTATAAATAGACATTGTGTATTCACTGTCTGTCCAAGAATATAATCTGTACTATAATTGAACTAGAAATTAAATTAGAAATGGAGAAAAAATGACATTTACTCTGATGGAAATTAATTGGTGAAGCTTAATTAACGGTGTCCTGAACTGGTGTGATTTGATTATTTGAGGATCAGGGTAATGATAATTGCTAGTTTTCATAGTCTCTGGATTGCTTAAGTTATTGTGTCAAATTTCCTGGCATGTATGCTTATGAATGGCTGATTAGAAAATTGTTACATAATACTCAGTTAGTTTTGAAACTAAATTTGAGAGGTGATTTGAGGTTTAGACTAAAGCAATTCTTGTGTATGTGGTCTAATTTAAGTCCTGAAATTGCTAGTGTATGTTGATACATTTTCCATATTACTTGAAGAAAATGGAACAGACTGCAATTATATCTTATGCGGAATTCTAATGAAGAATTCTGTTAAACTAGATAAATTGATAAGTGTAACCTTTTCATACTCTCATCATACTCCTGCCTTTTCTAGGGCAGTTAATATACAGAAGAGAAGAAAAAAAGGTGTTGAAATATATGGATCGTAGTTGGATAAACGCTAAACGGACTAGTGTTGAATATGATAATGGGGTGAGGGATTTTTTGGAATTTGCTAGAAAAAATTCTGGTAATGATGATAGTGGGATGTTTTATTGTCCTTGTGTAGAATGTCTGAATGAGAAGTGACTTAGTGCTGCAGATATATATACACATTTAATTTGTGAAGGATTTTGTAAGAGTTATACAGTATGGGTATGGCATGGTGAAGAAATAGAAATTCCAAGCGCAACTCAACAAGGGGGGTCGCCTTTGATGATAATGACACGGTTTTGAATGACCGGATAGAAGATATTATTCGTGATGTTGGAGAAGAGGCTTTTGAGTAATCATATGCATATGGTAATATGTGCAGTGATTCTGAGAAGCCGCTGTACCTGGGGTGCACAAAATACCAATTGTTGAAAGCTGTATTGAAATTGGTAAGCTTGAAAGCACGGCATGAATGGAGCGATAAGAGTTTTTCAGAAGCACTTGAAGCCTTCAAGGACATGCTTCCAGATGATAACGTGCTGCCTTGCCAATACTATGATGCGAAGAAAATACTGTGTCCACTAGGGATGAAGTATAAAAAGATCCATGCATGCCCTAATGATTGTATATTGTACAGAAAAGAGCATACAGAGAAAGAGCAGTGTTCGATATGTGAAACCCCCTGACACAAATCAAATAAGGCCCCTGCAAAAGTGTTGTGGTATCTTCCTATCATACCGAGGTTCAAACGGCTGTTTACTAATGAAATTGATGCCAAAAATTTGAGATGGCATGCAGATGAGAGGATTTCCGATGGAAAGCTTCGACATCCAGCTGATTCTTCTCAGTGGAAGAAAATTGATCAGTTGTTTCCTGACTTCGGCAAAGAGCCTAGGAATCTTAGGCTCGGGCTTAGCACGGATGGCATGAATCCTTACGGTAGCCTAAGCAGTATACATAGTTCATGGCCTGTTCTGTTGGTAATTTACAACTTATCTCCTTTGTTATGTATGAAACGAAAGTACATCATGTTGTCTATGTTGATTTCAGGACCAAAACAACCCGGAAATGACATAGATGTTTACTTAGAACCCCTGATCGAAGACTTGAAAGAGTTGTGGGACGAAGGTGTCAAGTTTTTGACGCGAACAAGAAGGAGATGTGCCAGCTTGAGAAGGTTACCTGATCTTGTGCCAGCTTGAGAAGCTTTTTGTTCCTTCCTTTTTTGACATCATGGTACATCTAGTTGTTCATCTAGTGAGGGAGATAAAATTGTGTGGGCCTATCTATTTTCGATGGATGTACCCAATTGAAAGAACTATGAAAATCCTAAAAGGATATGTGAAGAACCCTAACTGGCCTGAAGCTTCTATTGTTCAGAAATATGTTTTTGAAGAAGCCATGGAATTCTGTCAACATTATTTGGCAAATGTAGGACATATCGGCCTTCCTAAACGACATGATGAAGAAGGGGGTAGGCTCGGGGCTACCGTCAAGAGTGTGGATCCTGATGAATTACAACAAGTCCACTTGTACATTTTGAATAATGTTGATGCAGTTCAAGATTACATAAATGCTCATAAAGAAATTGTACGGAAAGTGAACAGTCGATTGACTGAACAAAGGTTAATTAGGGAGCATACCAGGATCTTTGCACATTGGTTTAAACACAAGGTTGACGGAGAAGAATCTGTTTCTGACACAATTAAATGGCTAGCACGTGGTCCTGAGTTTGATGTCATAAGTTGGACTTCGTTTGTGATCAATGGGTATACCTTTTACACAAAGTCCCTGGATGATAGGAGCATTGTCCAGAACAGCGGTGTTATGTTAGTAGCTGAATCTATGCACTTCTTTAGTTCAAAAGATAAGAACCCTACATTGGCAGCCATACCTTATTATGGGGTTATTGACGAGATTTGGGTGGTTGACTTTGTTAAAATTAAATTTTCCATTTTCAAATGTAAGTGGGTTGATGTCAATAATGGAGTGAGGATCGATAAGTCAGGGTTTACATTAGTTGATCTGAACAACAAAAGTTTTGGAGATGAACCTTTCATTATGGCCGATCAAGCGAAACAAGTGTTCTATATTATTGATCAGGCAAATAAAATGTGGTCTGTAGCTCTCCAAGGAAAAAGGGTCATCGATATTGAAGAGGAAAGTCATTCAAATTATGATCTTCTCGAGACCCCTTCTTTTTCTAGGGGTCTTCCTGCATTGAACGAAGAAGATGAAGCTGATAATGAACACGGCACAAGAAATGATCATCGTGAAGGGATATGGGAGGATATCTCTTTATAAATCTACTTTAAATGTTAGCTATCTATTTAAATTCATTATCGTTATATATGCAGATTATATATATAGTTATTTACAATATTATTAGCCTAGGCACGACTGAATTTACCGAGGAGGTAATAAATGTATATTTCAAATATTTTGTATTACTTTATTGTTTTTAAGTTAGTAAGTTAATGTTTTGTTTGGCTTCGGTGTTACACATACAGATGTTTGATCTTGCTGATCCCTTTCCTGAAGAAGATATTGATTTCATCCGTAATTGTTTTGCTGAATTCATTTATAAGCTTTTACAAGATTAGTAAGTTTTTGAATCCGATTTATGTTGTTCTAATAATACTTATGGTTTTTATATATATCTAACTTGGTTTATATCTCTGTTTAGGACAAATTCTTGGATATTGGCGATACTAGTTGGCTGTTGATTCAGGCAGGGGATCATTATTGTAAATTTTCCTCCACTTTTTTCATTTCTCTGTAAAGCTTAGGAATTTTTTTTATAATGTTCATTCTTTGATTGTTAAGAGTCGAGGATTGTAAGGGCCAATTGTTTCTGGAAATAAAAATGTTGTTGCCACTGCTTCTGATTGTCAATATATCATATATGCATGTGTATGTAATGTGGCACAAGGGGGATGTTGTTGAATATGGCTTACTGGCCTGGGTAAGATTGAAACAAATAAAATGAAAAAAAAATAAAACAAAATTTTTAGACCGGTTATTAAGAGAACCGGTCTTAAAATATTACACTTTAAGACCGATTCTAAGAATAACCGGTCTTAAATATATATTTAAGACCGGTTATTCTTAGAACCGGTCTTAAATTGTTATTTTTTTCCTACTTATTCCTTAGTTAAACTTTAAGACCGGTTTGTTGTAGAACCGGTCTTAAAAGTTCATATTTAAGACCGGTTTTTTTAACCGATCTAAAAAGTTTAATACTTTTTAGACCGGTTGTATCAAGACCTGATCCAGAACCGGTCTAAAATATCGTTTTTAACCGGTCTTAAAAGTGATTTTTGTACCGGTGTATCCTCATACCTTATCAAAGTCATACTGGTCTTATTTCATCTTTGCTCTCATATAGATAACTGACCAGGGACATTTAGGACAATCATTATGATTTATCCAAGGATACAGTTATCACAGTGAACATGCGAATAATGTGATAACTAAATGGAGAAATTCATCGAATAACAATTATTCAAAGTACAATGATTGGCCCCTTGGACACAATTTCCAACATCCTCCCACTTGCACTAGGTACAATCATTAGTTTATCTAATTCACATTGTCCTAACATGACCCTCATGTTTTGCCTGAGTATATGTTTGGTCCTCAATAGCTTTGCTATTGTCATAGAACAAATCTATTGGATTTAGGATGGTAGGTACCACCCTTAGTTCAATAACGAACTTTCTAATCCAAGCTGTTTCTTTAGCTGTATCTGATGCTGCTATATACTCAGCTTCTTTTGTAGAATCTTCTACAGTACTTTACTTATAGCTTTTCTAGCTTACTGCACCACTATTCAAAAAGAATATATATCTAGATTGCATCTATGATCATCTAGGTCAGTTTGGGAACTTGTATCTGTATAACCAATTACACAGAGCTCATCATCCAATCCACTATATGCCAAGAATAAGTCCTTAGTTATTCTCAGGTACTTTAGGATATTCTTGACAGCAGTCCAACGACCTCACTACTCTAACTTAGGCCTATTATCCTCTTGGATCTATCTCTATAGATCCTAATCTCTAGGATATAAAGGTTTTCACCTGAGTCTTTCATAGAGAAAGACTTCCCTAACTAAGACTTGACACTTTGTAAGGTAGGAATGTCATTCCTAATTAGTAGGATATCATTTGCATAAAGCACTAGAAATATAACTGTGCTCCCACTAACCTTCTTGTAAACACAAGGTTTATCAATGTTTTGAATGAATTCAAACTCTTTGACTACTTCATCAAAACAATGATTCAAACTTCGAGATGCTTGCTTCAATCCATAAATGGATCTTTAAACCTTGCATACTTTACCACAATCCTTTGGACACACGAAACCTTTGGGTTGTGTCATGTACACATCCTCAAGGAGCTTTCCATTAAGGAAGGCTATTTTGACGTCCATCTACCATATTTCATAGTCATAATATGATGTAATAGCAAGAAGGATTATGATTGATTTGGCCATTGCAACTGGGGAAAAGGTTTCATCATAGTCTACACCATGAGTTTGAGTGAATCCTTTTGCAACCAGTCGTGTCTTGAAGACATTTACTTTGCCATCCATGTCATTTTTTTCTTTGAAAACCCACTTGCACCCGATGGTTTTTACACCTTCAGGTGGATCGACTAAGGTCCATACCTAATTGTCGTACATGGATTGCATTTCAGACTTCATGGCATTGAGCCATTTATCGGAGTTTAGCCCCTCTATGGCTTCTTGATAGGTGGTTGGCTTATTATGTTCAATGAGCAACACATCACGACTTCCAGTAATCAAAAATCCATATCTCTGAGGCTGTTGTCATGTCCTATCAGACCTTCGTGGGCCTTGTGTTACTTGAGGAGGCTTAACAACTTGTTACGAGTCTTCTCTATTTTCCATCTGTGGTTATGTACTATCTTGTAAGTCTTGAACTTCTTCGAGATGTATCTTACTCCCACTGGCTCTTTTAGAGATACTCTCATTCTAGAAAGATACCTTTTCGGATAACAAATACTCTGTTATCGGTGGGATTATAAACATAGTATTCCTTAGTTTCCTTAGGATACCCCACAAAAAGGCACTTTGAGGATTTGTGCAAGAATTTATCAGAGGCTTGTTGATTAACATAAACCTCACATCCCCAAATTTTGAGAAAAGAAAAACCGGGATTCTTCCCAGTCCATATCTCATATGGTATCTTACCAACTGCCTTTAATGGAACACAATTTAGTGTAAACGCAGCTGTTTCCAAGGCATGACCCCAAAAGGACGGTGGAAGATATGTTTAACTCATCATATATCGAACTATATCTAATAGTGTTTGATTCCTCTGCTTAGAAACGTCATTCCATTGTGGTGTTTCTAGAGGAGTTAATTGTGAGACTATCCCACAACTCTTAAGATGATCAATAAACTCTTGGCTCAAATATTCACCACCTCGATCAGATTGAAGTGCTTTAATTATTTTACCAAGTTGGTTTTTGTACTTTATTTTGGAATATTTTAAACATTTCAAAATATTCAAATTTATGTTTCATTACATAGATATATCCATATCTACTAAAGTCATCCATAAATGTAATGAAGTACATATAACCTCCTCTGGCAGCTATATTCATTGGTCCACATACATCTGTATATATAAGGCCTAATAAATCAGTGGCCCTCTTACTATACCCAGTAAAAGGTGCCTCTGTCATCTTTCCTAATAAGCAAGATTCACATGTATCAAATAATTCAAAATCAAATGATTTAAAAAAAATCCATCTTGATGGAGTTTAGAAATGTATTTCTCATTTATATAGCCTAGATGATAATGCCATAGGTAAGTCGGATTCAAATCGATTGACTTGATCCTTTTGGTTTTTCTTATCAGATCTTTAAGGTAGAGTTTGCAACTCCTCTTCCAATAAACGGATTCATCGTAGAAGAAGCATACTCCTTCCTTTGGTGGCTTTACCTTCTTGGCTGCAGGCTTAGTTTCGGGCTTGTTTTACTCTTTGGTCTTACAACTTGAGCCATTACCCTTTCTCTTGCCCTTGCCTTTCCTTTTAATAGCCTTTCCTTTCTAAACCATCAAAACAGTGCTGGGCTTTTCTAAATGTTATGCTCAACATCTTTAAGCATCTCATGCAGTTTAGAAATTGATTTCTCCATGTTGTTCATGTTGTAGTTCATGACAAATCGATTATAACTTTCAGGAGTGAGTTTAAGATCAAATATGTAGCTAACTCCTGGCTCATAGGAAATCCAAGCCTTTTAAGGTCATCAATATAGCTTTTCATCTTTAACATATGAGTACTAACTGATGCACCTTCAGCCATCTTGTAGGAATGTAAGGCCTTTGTGGTATCATACCTCTCATGCCTTGCCTATTGCTGGAACATTTCCTTGAGATGCACAATTATCTCATAAGCCTCCATAAGTTCTAGATCTCTTTGGAGGTCTGGAACCATGGTGGTAAGCATTAGGCTACCTACATCCATAGAGTCATCCTTATGCTTCGTGTAAGCATATTTCTGAGCTCTTGGAGCATTAGTTGCAGGCTCATTAGGAATAGGTTGATCTAGGACATATGCCTTTGTTTCCTGCTTGAGAACAATTCTCAAGTTCCTAAACCAGTCAAGAAAGTTTATCCTTCTCAAGGACTAATCACAATGATAGTCTAGTAGTGTTACTAGTCGACATGATTCTACAATTAAAATATGCAAAATTATTTTGTAATCTCCCACTAAATTAACAACCCTCAATGTTATAATTAGTAGGCTAAGATCCATATTTCGCTTAAATTTAAGTCCGCTTTGTCAGGACGCTTAAATTCAAGTTATTTAGGTAGGTAACCTCTTTACCAATTACATCATATGTAACTCTTAGATCTTTATAGGATTCGATCATCATATGATCTAGCATGTTTAATCCCATCTAATGCCTTGAGACCCGAAACCGTTTTACTAATCTCAATTAAGTCAAAACAATAATGAATCATTGTGAGTAGCACCATTACTCACGCTTGTTTCACCAAGATAACTCAAATGCATCCACTTTGGTGGAACCTACAATTGAGCGATCGAGGTTTTGACAAGTATTCATTAATTGACGGCATTATGACTTAAGATTTTATTTAGAGGGCTTAACCAATTAGTTTTAGTTTATATGTATGCAATCACGATCGTATCTCATGCAAATAGAACATATAAACACAAAAGTTTTGCATGCAATGATCTAATCAAAAGCATAACTCAACCGTGACACAACATGGCTTGGCTAACCTAAAATCATCCCAAGCCAATGAGAGGACTTCTCTAAGTAAGAAAAGAAAAAAAATTACAATGAAAGAAACCTCGTTTAAACATACGAGGGGAGTGAGATGAGAAGAGAATGTACATCGAGAATATTTAGAGGAAGGCACGGCATGCAGGTCGTATTTAAATTTTACAACCTTTGTAAAACTAAAGCCATGTTCTTCACCATACCCAAACAATTCATACAATATGAAAAGCAATAAATGTCGTGATTGAGCTATAAACTGTTAGCTATGGCAGTCCCGCTAAGCTGTCGATTTTTTTTATCTTAATTTAAAAAATCATAATTAATTTTAAAAAAATCTAATTGCAGTGGTTCAAATCTCTATTTGATAGTCCTTAAGTCTATTTTAGACAAAAAAATATAATTTTCATAAAATTATACGTCCACTGTTCCTAAAACTCTAATTAATCATCGCTACCAGAGAAAACGTTCCAGATTCAAAGCCTAACTTCAAAAATTGATATCTCCTAATGTACTTATCCAAATCACATGTATTATATATCAAATTAAATTTTAGGATGTCTAATTTTATTCTGAAAAGTTTCAGGATTATTGGATAAGATTTGGTCATTCAAAAATTCGTCACAATCACACTGCCTCTAAAAAATGAAAATCTGGCAGTACTACTACTATAACTTCAGTCTTTCTAAAATTATGTTCAACTTATTGATAATTGAATATTTATTACACTCATTTGTATCTCTTGATTAATAAATTTAGATTGTTTAGTAATAAATAATAGGCTTTTATGCTTATTTGGGCTTTGAGTGTTTTATTGGATTTAACATATTTGAATAATAAAATTCCAGATTTACAACCCTTCTCTATTTTGATCTTAACTCTTGAACCAGATATCCGAATGATCTCATTCTTGTCTCATTTTTTAGATGATTCAGAGGGCAACAATTGATATGAAGACTTGAAGAGAATATTCGGACAAGAGGATAGTAAAAAATGCAGTCAATGTTATATGTATTTTTTTGGATTTTTATTGGGCCCGAATTTTGTAATGAAGCACTATTTAGTATGGATTTTCGTTTTGGGCTGAACTGTTGGGCCCTGGCCCATTTGGCAATTAGGTTATAAGCTAACTTAGCTGAAACATTAGGCAGAATGTTGTGTGGCCGTTTTTGAGATTAAATGCAGAAGTTCTAAATTCTCTGAAATGTTCTTCGTGTTCTTCGTTCATTCTTCAGATTTTCCAGCCATGTCCGGCTAAGCTTATGTGATTGACCTATGGATTGAGGATTCACGTTTCCAATCAGAGGACATACTTAAACGGGTAACGTAATTCGTTTCTATTTACTCTAATCAGATCCGATTTCTGGAATAGTTCGAATGTTTGTTTTAATATTCTGATCGGTACATCCCAAAGACACAGTTCGGATCTGGTTATAGTGCTACTAAACGATTGTACAGTAGCACGCCATGCATACAAACAGAATCTAGACGATCATCTAGTCGAGGGATTTTCTGGACGGATACAGAGATTTTTGGTTCGTCCAGATCCGATCACGAATTCGTTATAATCTTCGTCCGATGATGGTAGGAAACTATGAATCCCAATCCTATGGTAAGTTGTTTTAATCTGTTTGATCTAGTTCGTTTTTGATTTCTGTCTTTAATTTGAGTTTATTGTTCGTTAATAGTTTAATTAAAACCCCCCCAATCGATTATTGTTCGAATGTTCTAGACTGCTTGTAAATTCTGTGGGAAATGATCCAGGTTCTCTGTACTGCAAATTCTCATTGAAACTGGTTATTTTGTGAGAACTCGACATTTCTCATCAAAATTTGGCGCCGTTGCCGGGGACTTTGCATCGGTCTAGCAGTAACAGTAGTGTTTGAGTCAGGTGGTTATGGTAGTTTGGCAGATTTTTATCTCAACCAAATCACTCAGCGCCAGGTCTTTTTGAAGGAATCAGGCATTTTGAGCAAAAAAACCTTCCTTTAGGATTCCTTTAGGAAGTGAGATCACCCCTGATTTTGCCAAATTCCATCATCTAGACCACTTTTTCGCTGTTTTTTGGTCTCAGCGGGACGTAGTCGGTATTTCCGAAATTGTCTAAACTTTGCGACTTGCTCCGATTGGGCTTATTTTTGGTGACCGGAAAGAAAATGGCATTCTGAGCAAGACACATTACTTTGTTATGTGCTTCCCCAAAATTTTGCCAAATTCCATCGTTTAGACCACTTTTTCGATTTTTTAAGTTTTTTTATCGCATTTTTGGGTTCCCGGATAGTGTAGAAGTTGTTCTGTGCAAGTCCCATAATTTTTAAAAATTATTTGGTATTTTTTCTGAATTTATTTTGGTCAATTTCTAGTGTGATTTTGCATTTTTTCCGCTTTTTGAGTGTTCTAGTGGTTGTCCTGATTTTCCCTATGCTGTATGACTAGGAGCAGCACTAGTGCACCTGATCTTTTGGATAATAATCCTAAAATAGAACGCACAATTCTTGCTGCTAGAAGGGCTGTTAGGTTAGGTCAGAAGGTTCTTACTGAACCCGTTTCTGATTCTGACACTGATTCTATTGGCAGTACTTCTAGTCCCTCAGACACTATGGCAGATCAGGGAAATAATAGGACTTTAAAATAGTTGACTGCACCTGGTGATAATTATCAGCCATTGTGTATCCAATACCCTACCCTTGGTGCTAACCTTGAACTTAAATCTGGACTTATACATTTGTTGCCCAAGTTTCGTGGTCTTGCAGGTGATGAACCGCACAAGCATCTTAAGGAATTCCATGTGGTCTGCAGCACAATAAAACCACAACATATTGATGAAGACCACATTAAGCTGAGAGCTTTTCCTTTCTCTCTTGAGGATGGAGCGAAGGACTGGTTATATAATCTTCAACCGTCATCTATTGGGAGTTGGGCTGATATGCAGAGATTGTTCCTAGAGAGATTTTTCCCTTCTTCAAGAGCCACTACAATCAGAAAAGAAATCAGTGGAATTAAGCAAATTAATGGCGAGAATATGCATGAATACTGGGAGAGATTTAAGAGGTTGTGTGCTAGCTGCCCCCATCACCAGATAACTGAGCAGCTCTTGATTACTTATTTCTATGAGGGTCTTCTACCTAATGACCGAAATCTGGTGGATGCTTCTAGTGGTGGAGCCTTAGTCAACAAGACACCTCAAGAGGCAAGAGATTTAATATCCACTATTGCAGCTAACTCTCAACAATTTGGCACTAGAGCAAATAGCAGTGTTGTGTTCCAGATCAGTGGATCTAATAATTCTCACCAGCGATTGGAGAATCGAATTGATGATCTGACCTCCTTGGTGAGGCAACTGGCAATGACTCAAACAGTGCAGTCTTCCACTCCACAGTTGGGCCATTCATGTGGTTTCTGTTCTGATCCCTCTCATCCTACTGATTCTTGCCCCACTTTGCAAGACTACACATATCAAGATCAGTCAGTGGCTGCTGTGGGCGTTTTTCCAGGGAAGCCACAACACCAGCAGCAAAATAATTCCTTCTCCAATACATATAATCCTGGATGGAGAAATCATCCCAATTTTAGGTGGAGCCAGAATCCGAGTCAGATTCAGAACCACAATAGTCATGTGCAGCAGAATTCTGGAAATTACCAATAGAGACAGTGAAAAGTGAAAATTGACTCTAGAAACAAAGAGGCTGTGAAGCAAGGTGAAGAGGAGTCTGGAGTTCCTATTCCTATTCCTATTCCTCTTCCTTTCCCTCAGAGAGCACTTCACTCCAAGAATTTGGCAGAAAAAGTGCAAGACGGTGATATCCTTGAGACATTCAGAAAAGTTGAGATTAACATCCCTCTCTTGGATGCCATCAAACAGATCCCCAAGTATGCCAAGTTCCTAAAGGAGTTGTGTACAAACAAGAGGCGACTGAGGGGGACTGAACGAGTGAGCTTGAACCAGAATGTCTCAGCGCTTCTCCAACAACCCATGCCTCACAAGTGCAAGGACCCAGGTACGTTTTCTATCCCTTGCATTATTGGTAATTATAGATTTGATAACTGCTTGGCTGATTTAGGTGCTTCTATTAATGTTATGCCTGCATCTATTTATAAATCCCTTGGTCTTGGTCCCTTGCGACCTACTGGTGTTGTTGTCCAACTAGCTAATAGGAGTAATGTTCATCCTACTGGTCTGATTGAAGATGTTTTGGTTAAGGTCAATGAATTGATATTCCCTGCTGACTTTTACATTCTAGATATGGAGGATGAATCTCCTGGCAGTAGATCCCCAATCATTTTAGGGAGGCCTTTCTTGAAAACAGCTAAGACTAAGATAGATGTGCATTCTGGTACTCTTTCCATGGAATTTGGTGACATTGTTGTGACTTTTAATATCTTTGATGCCATGAGACATCCTAGGGAAGAGCATTCTATTTTGTGCATTGATGTGATAGATGAGACTGTTGATGATATTCTTTCTGCTTGGTATGCTGATTTTCCTGATTTTGTATCGGTGGGAGATTCTGTGATATGTGCATGTTCTGACACTGAATGGTGCCCTGTTTGTACTGAGATTGATGATGCACTGTATGGAGATATTGACTTGATTTCTGATTCTACTTTGCTTGTGGATCATGATATTGATTGTGGTGAAGCTGAGCTTTACTCTGATGTTCATTGTGATTATGCACTTAACCCTGATGTTAACAGTGAGCTGCCTAGCCACAGTTCTGCTTCTGTGCATGTAGTTTCAGGTACTGCAGGTGTATACACTTCTGAAATGGTCCAATCACCTAAGCTCCTTCCTCCATTCAGCAGCCGCCTAAGTTAGAGTTGAAGTCATTGCCAGCTCACTTGAAGTATGCCTTTCTAGAGGTAGATGAGCAACTTCCAGTCATTGTTGCCAATAACCTTCTACCTGATCAAGAAGAGAAGCTGTTGAGCTTGTTGAAGGCCAATAAGAAGGCAATTGGGTGGACATTAGCTGATCTTGTTGGTATAAGCCCTTCTATGTGTATGCATCGGATTCTGTTGGAAGCAGAGGCTAAACCAGTAAGACAACCCCAGAGACGTCTTAATCCTCTCATTTTAGAAGTGGTTAAGAAGGAAGTGACTAAGCTTCTACAAGCTGGCATCATCTACCCCATCTCTGATAGCCAGTGGGTTAGCCCGGTCCAGGTCATTCCCAAGAAATCCGGAGTAACTGTGGTAGCCAATTAAAGGGATGAGCTCATTCCTACAAGAGTTCAGAACAGTTGGAGAGTATGCATAGACTACAGGAGACTCAACCAAGCTACCCGCAAGGATCACTATCCTTTACCTTTCATTGATCAGATGTTAGAGCGTTTGGCTGGTAAGTCTTACTACTGCTTTATGGATGGTTACTCGGGGTACTTTCAGATCCATATTGCTCCTGAGGATCAGGAGAAGACAACCTTCACATGCCCCTTTGGAACCTATGCTTACCGAAGAATGCCTTTTGGCCTCTGCAATGCACCTGGCACCTTTCAGCGTTGCATGGTAAGTATCTTTTCTGACTTTCTAGAGGATTGCATGGAGGTTTTCATGGATGATTTTACAGTGTATGGGTCTGATTTTGATGCATGCTTGGCTAGTTTGTCTAGAGTCTTGAATAGATGCATTGAGTCTAATCTTGTGCTAAATTTTGAAAAGTGTCACTTCATGGTTGAGTTAGGGATAGTGTTGGGACACATTGTTTCTAAAGAGGGTATTAAGGTAGATCCTGCTAAAATTGATGTTATCACTGCTTTGCCTTACCCCACATCTGTGCGGGAAGTTCGTTCTTTTCTTGGCCATGCAGGTTTCTACCGACGCTTCATTCAGGATTTCAGTAAGATTGCCCAGCCCCTGTCTAACCTTCTCTATAAGGACACTGAGTTTGCATTTGATGCAGAGTGTAAGATAGCCTTTGATCACTTGAAGCGTTGCCTGACTATCACTCCAGTTATCTAACCACCAGATTGGTCTCTTCCATTTGAGTTGATGTGTGATGCTTCCAATTATGCTGTTGGGGCTGTCTTGTCTCAGAGAGTCAACAAGGTTTCTCATGTCATTGCATATGCATCCAAGACCTTGGATCCTGCCCAATCCAATTATACCACCACTGAGAAAGAACTTTTGGCTATAATGTTTGCTTTTGATAAGTTTAGGTCATATCTTCTAGCTAGTAGGGTTATTGTTTTCTCTGACCATGCTGCTTTGAAGTTTCTTTTGAAAAAGACAGATGCTAAGCCTCGACTTATTCGGTGGATGTTATTGCTCCAAGAATTTGATGTTGAGATCAGAGATAGGAGTGGAGTACAGAATTTGGTAGCTGATCATTTGAGTCGTGTTACTCATTCCTCTTCCCCCTCTGCCATTCAGGATGATTTTCCTGATGAGCAGCTTTTACAGCTGCAAGGTAAGCTTCCATGGTATGCTGATTTAGTTAATTACTTGGTTACTGGTGTTTTACCATCTGATTCCACTAGGGCCCAAACTCTGAAATTAAAAAGTGAATCTAAATATTACGTTTGAGATGACCCTTATCTGTGGAGATTTTGTAGTGACCAAGTAGTTAGGCGATGTGTACCTTATCATGAGTGTGACTCCATATTACATTTTTGTCATGCTTCTGCCTGTGGTGGTCACTTTGGACCCCAAAGGACTGCTAGGAAAGTCCTAGACTCTGGTTTATTTTGGCCAACCCTGTTTCATGATGCCCATCTGTTTTGTAAGTCATGTGATAATTGTCAGAGAGCAGGTAGTCTTTCTCGTAGACATGAGATGCCCCAGCAACCCATATTGTTTTGTGAAATTTTTGATGTTTGGGGTATTGATTTTATGGGTCCATTTCCTGTTTCTCATGGTTTCACTTACATATTGCTCGCTGTTGACTATGTTTCAAAATGGGTTGAGGCGAAGGCCACCCGGTCTAATGATTCTGCTGTTGTGGTAGATTTTGTCAGGTCTAACATTTTCTGCAGGTTTGGCATTCCTCGAGCCATTATTAGTGACCAGGGTTCTCATTTTTGTAACCGGAGTATGGCTGCTTTGTTACGAAAGTATGGAGTGATTCACAAGGTGTCCACAGCATACCATCCACAGACCAATGGTCAAGCTGAAGTCTCGAATAGGGAGATTAAGCAAATCCTTCAGAAAACTGTTAACTCTACCCGGAAGGATTGAAGCAAGCGATTAGATGATGCATTGTGGGCTTATCGGACTGCATACAAGACTCCAATTGGGATGTCTCCATATAGGCTTGTTTTTGGTAAGGCATGCCACCTTCCGGTTGAATTAGAGCATCAAGCTTATTGGGCCATTAAGCAGTGTAACATGGATTTAGCTAAGTCTGGGATGGAACGGAAGCTCCAATTGCAAGAGTTGGATGAGCTTCGACTGGATGCCTATGAGAGTTCACAGTTGTATAAGGAGAAGACCAAGGCATTCCATGATAAGCAAATCCTGAGGAAAGAGTTTTCTGTGGGCTAGAAGGTCCTTCTATTCAATTCCCGTCTCAAGTTTATGCCCGGTAAGCTTCGATCTAGATGGGATGGCCCTTTTGTGATTGCTAATATTTTCCCTTTTGGTGCTGTTGAGTTGTGTGATCCACCTACAGGGAGGACCTTTAAAGTGAATGGACATCGACTCAAACCATTTTATGAGGGATCACAGCAGCAACCTGAAGAAGCGGACCTCATACTCACTGATGCCACTTATCCTCCATAAACACCTGGGGAGTATTCTTCTTTTTCTATTTCCTTTTTCCTTTTTCTTTTATTTTTTTTGTTTCTTTTTCACTTTTCTTTTCACACTTCCTAAATAATACACTTTCTCCTTCTATCATTATTTAGCTATGTATATTGTGAAGTTGGACATATTGTTTTGATGGATCGGATCATACTGTTTGGGCTGAATTCCTTATTTTTTGGTAGTTGATTTTGGTGATGCTGATTGCATGATTTGGTATTGACCTTTATGAGATTTTGAGCCTACATTAATGGGATTCATCTTTACCATTCTTCCTTTTTCTGTGTGTCTCTGCTCCTGATTTATGTTCTCTAGAACTTGCTCTCTTTCTTTTTAAAGCTACATTTTTCACTTACATGAATAAAAATGATGGAGGCTTGTTTAGTTTCTTTCTTTTATTTACCACTTGACCAAATAGCCTTCCCTTACACTATTAATTTCCCTTTGTTAGCCCCTTTGTGCCTTTTTGACTAATTCTTTTCTTCAACCACATTACTAGCCAAAGTGTAAAACCATGTTATACCGCACCTTGGAATTTACTGAGCATTGGTTTCACCTTAGTGTGGGGGTTGCCCAGGAGTGCCACAATTTAAGTATGGGGGGATGTTTGGATGGTTGATTTGGGAGTTAAATTCTCTGAAAAAAAAAACAAAAAAAACAAAAAAAACAAAAAAAACAAAAAAAAAACAAAACAAAACAAAAAACAAAACAAAAATTTGAGTGTATATTTGAAAGGGGATATTCCATTGATTTTAGTGTTATTATTATCATGCTCTTTCAAATTTCTTTGGTGCTTAGCCTCACATATCCATATTTATACACACCTTCACCTTAGCCCCATTACAACCTTGAATAATAAGCTCTCTTGATTTGTGCATGTATGTGATATGAGTAGTGGAGAAGTAGAAATTGAGCAAGCCTATGGTAGGACAATTTCTTGAGTAGAATTTGAGTGATACACTTATTTACCCTATACACTTTAGAGAGTTATTGAGAGAATACTCTAAGAGACCATCTTATGTGAGTATCATCATTGATCGAGACTACTATGTTTTGTAATTTGTTATGCAAGGATTTCAATTTTAATTGGTTGGTCTTTTGAAGCTCTGTGTCCATTGTTCCAATTTTACATTGTTGGCAATTGTTAGAAAGGATAAATTTTTCTTTTAAGTTTTGCTCAGGAGTGCAAAATGATAAGTGTGGGGGAATTTGATAATTGAATATTTATTACACTCATTTGTATCTCTTGATTAATAAATTTAGATTGTTTAGTAATAAATAATAGGCTTTTATGCTTATTTGGGCTTTGAGTGTTTTATTGGATTTAACATATTTGAATAATAAAATTCCAGATTTACAACCCTTCTCTATTTTGATCTTAACTCTGGAACCAGATATCCGAATGATCTCATTCTTGTCTCATTTTTTAGATGATTCAGAGGGCAACAATTGATATGAAGACTTGAAGAGAAGATTCGGACAAGAGGATAGTCAAAAATGCAGTCAATGTTATATGTATTTTTCTGGATTTTTATTGGGCCCGAATTTTGTAATGAAGCACTATTTAGTATGGATTTTCATTTTGGGCTGAACTGTTGGGCCCTGGCCCATTTGGCAATTAGGTTATAAGCTAACTTAGCTGAAACATTAGGCAGAATGTTGTGTGGCCGTTTTTGAGATTAAATGCAGAAGTTCTAAATTCTCTGAAATGTTCTTCGTGTTCTTCGTTCATTCTTCAGATTTTCCAGCCATGTCCGGCTAAGCTTATGTGATTGACCTATGGATTGAGGATTCACGTTTCCAATCAGAGGACATACTTAAATGGGTAACGTAATTCATTTCTATTTACTCTAATCGGATCCGATTTCTGGAATAGTTCGAATGTTTGTTTTAATATTCTGATCGGTACATCCCAAAGACACAGTTCGGATCTGGTTATAGTGCTACTAAACGATTGTACAGTAGCACGCCATGCATACGAACAGAATCTAGACGATCGTCTAGTCGAGGGATTTTCTGGATGGATACAGAGATTTTTGGTTCGTCCAGATCCGATCACGAATTCGTTATAATCTTCGTCCGATGATGGTAGGAAACTATGAATCCCAATCCTATGGTCATTCGTTTTAATCTGTTTGATCTAGTTCGTTTTTTATTTCTGTCTTTAATCTGAGTTTATTGTTCGTTAATAGTTTAATTAAAACCCCCCCAATCGATTATTGTTCGAATGTTCTAGACTGCTTGTAAATTCTGTGGGAAATGATCCAGGTTCTCTGTACTGCAAATTCTCATTGAAACTGGTTATTTTGTGAGAACTCGACATTTCTCATCACTTATATATCACATATATAAGCACACAATAAGAAATAAAACTCAATTTAAATGCACAATTGACCTGGCTCTGATGCCACTGTTGGGATTGGTAGGCACACAGCGGAAGAATTAAAAAAATTAAAATTGAAAAAGTTTACGAATCCCAATTGCGGATCTATCAATGAAATTTAAATCGAGTTAGAAAGAGTCATACCTTTTTGAGTTTTTCCTTTTTGATCTTGAGAAGCCAACTACTCAAATCAGCTCCCTTTACTGGTATCCACACGAACAAGACCCAACACCGATAGCGTGCTAGCGCCTCCAATGCCCCTCTAGGGTTTTCTTGCGGCTCTCCATTTTTTCATCATCATTAGAAAACCCTAGCTCTCGCATTTTAATAACTAGTTAGGGTTATCTATTTTATGATAAATTAATCTTAATTAATTTCAAAATCCTTATCATATCAATTAACACTTAATTGTTTTGATAAGTTAATTAAATAAATCTGGTTTAATTAAATCTGTCCAACAGTTTTAATTTAACCTATTTATTTAATTAGAATAAAGAGCCAATAGAATTTAATTTATCTTCATAAATTAAATGAGATATTATCATATAATATATTTGTATATATACACAATATAATAATATCATCATATAATATAATATCATCATATATTTAATATATATTATCAAATAATATATATTATATATATAATATAATATAATATTATCATATGATCATACAATATAATATTATCATATATATAATATATATTATCAAATAATATATATTTTATATATAATATAATATTTTCATATAATATATATTATCAAATAAAATATATTATTTATATGTATTTATGTATTTCAAAAATACATATGTGTATATAATATTATTAATTTTCTTTTCCAAATATAAATACACACACATAAATATTTATAAAATAAATATTCACACAACATGTGTATACAATAAATATTTATTTAAAATTCGTCCACCCTAGATTAAACATAGGAAAATGGCTCAAAAATACCTTGTAAGGAAATTATTTGCTGATTGGTACCACGGGTGCAAACAAGCACCCCTTATGTGCAAACATCATCCACATGTGCAAAATTCATCCATGCGAATGTGCAAACACCATCCCTCGTGTGCAAAATATCATCCACCCGTGTGCAACTTATCACCCACAATGTGCAATGGTAGCAATTAGCAATTAATTTTCTTGCAAGGTAGTTTTTAACAATTCTCCCATTAAACATTGTATTCATTGAATCTTAGACGCATCTTAGATTCAATGAATCTGGACATTATAGCTCGTGTTGTGCTATTCTTGTGTGCGACCCTATAGGCCCATACAAAGTTGGTAGTAGGCCAATGACTATACTAACCCACAAGTCGTAAGCAGCCTCTAGCAAGACATTACGATGCAAGTTCACATGTCATCATATATATGATCAAAACAACATGGAACCCCAAAACCCTAAGATAATTGAAATTAAGGCAACAATGCAAGTTCCACAATACTCAACCAATCAACACAATATATAGCTTAAATTAAAGCTCTAACTTACCTCTATCACTTTCCCAAGTTAGTTCTTTGATTCTCCAACTTTGGCTCTTCTTTGCCAACTCAAAACACGTCCTTTGGAAAAACAAAAACAATAGAGTTGAAGCTCTTAGGGAGGAGAACAATGTTAAAGAAGAGACTTTGAGCTAGAAAGGTGATTTACAAGGTGAAAATTGAACTAAATCACCTTACCTTCTTCTTTGTTCTTCACTTTCTCTTTTCTCTTTCCTTTTCCATTTTCCCTTCTTTGTCCTCTTTTTGGCCATCTAGAAATGAATAAGAATGAGAAGGAATCCTAATTAAATATACGCTCTCTTTTCCTTAGCCTCTTAACTGACTTTGGGTGAGTAGAGAGAGTGAGATGAAGTGTCATCCCTTTATGGCTCCAATCAAAAAGGCAAGTTGGTCAATTAATGGTAAGGACATGTGTGGCATATTGAATATTCATTCCCTCCCTCTTCCTTTTGCCTTGACCATCCCAAAATAAGAAAAAAGTGAGGAAGTATAGTGACTAAATTCTCTCTCCCCCTTGCTCTCATGTCCTAGCAACAATGTTTTACTAAAAGGTGAGGATATGTTAACTAAACTCGTTTTCTCTTCCTCCTTTTTATATGTTGGCTGATTTTTTGCTATAAAAGAAGGGAAGTATATTGATTTAAGTGTTCACTTACTCTCTCCTCCTCTTTGACCGAATTTTTGCTTTTAAAAGGCATGGAGAGATATATATGTATAATGAATAATTCCTCTCTTCTTGCTTTCATTATGCTTAGCCGAAATTGTTGACTTTGAGGTAGGAGTATGTCAATTAAAGTCTCTTCCTTTCTAGCTTCTTGCTTGACTGACTTTAACTATGGGAAAGGAAAGAGTTAATTTGTTTTTCAACTTTCATGATTACTCTTGCTTTTCAAGAGTAAATCCTAGCCTTTCATTTTGATTTCCACTTTTAACCTCAAGATCAAGTTGTAATTATCTCTTTTGTCCTTGATTATGGCAATATTAATTGTTTTTCCATTAGTTATTTTCTTTTGTTTATCCTCTTTCTTCTAAGATTCCATTCCCTATCTTTTTGGATCCAAGTTAGGCTTTAGATAATATTTGACTTTAGATAAAGAAATTGAGTATTTTCCTTTAACTAATTGGAACTAATCCTATACTTAATTTCAAATTTGTTTCTAAAATTCATTATGGGTCTTAGACATTCTTGAGTCTTTTCCCAAACTAGGCTTAGTAGTTTGTCTGATATAGGCTTATCTTCAAGTCTCTAGGCCTAAAATTTAGGATATTACAGTTGCCATCATTTTTGTGAACAAAGACAACACAACCAAACATCTGTGGGGGTAATGAATTGATTAGTGGACAATTTGAAAAGTGTTTAAGGATCTTTTTTGATATTAGTAATGTAATTGAGAACTTTAGATGGCATGCGGTTAATCAGATAATTGGTTGTTGGTATGACATTGCCCCAGAAGATGGTGGGAACATTCCATTCTATTAACAAGGTTCGGGTTACTTCTAACAAGTGACAATTCTTTCACTTTGCCACTCCATTTTGTTGAGGGCTGTAAGGACAGGAAGTTTGGTGATGAATTCTTTCATGATCAATAAAATCCTTAAAGTTTCCACTCATGTATTCCTTGGCATTATCACATCGTAGTATCTTAATGGAAGTATTGAATTAGGTTCACACATAGGTATAGAAGTTTTGAATCATTTTGGCTACTTTAGATTTTTCTTTCATTAATTAAATCTATGTGGTTCTTATATGATTATCTATAAAAGTAACAAACCATCTAGCATTAGTGAGGGTTTTTACTCTTGTAGGACCCCAAATGTCACTATGGATTAGTGTGAATGGTATAGAAGGCTTGTAGGGCTATTTAGGATATGAAGATTGATTTTGTTTTGCAAGTTGCAAGTTTCACAATGAAAAGGAATATAATTTTTATTGAATAAATTTGGAAACACATGCTTCATATAATCAAAACTAGGGTGGCCTAAGTGACAATGCCACATAAATATATCATTGTTTTGAGAGTTGGAGCTAACCCATGCCCTTATTTCCTTCCGTACATTTTTATTCTCCAAGTTAGATCCTTTAAGGTAGAATAGTCCATCCCATTCTCTAGAAGTCCCAATCATCCTCCTCAATTTTAAATTCTAAAAAGCACCAAGACCATCATAAAAAATAATTCGGCACATTCAACCTTTAGTCAACTTGCTTAGAGATATAAGATTACAAGTAATAGTAGGCACAAACAAGATATTGTGTATTTCCAAGTGATCAGATAGTGTGGTTGTGCCAATTTCCTCAACCTTTATGAATACACCATTATATATGTGTGTGTGTGTGTGTGTGTGTACCTACACACACATACACACGTATATATACGTACATATATTGTAACACCCTATTTTTTAGTCACCAATATTCCTCTTGTGTAATTAATACATTTAATGGAATAAAATGAAGAATTATGATGCATATCAATTGTCATAAATATTCCAATTTTCAGTTACACACAACTTGGCCAAGCAAGGACACAAATGAGCAATTAATGTCCATTTAAGGGCCTAACATGGTAAGTCAAATTGGAGCATAAAATGGCACAAATAATGGTCCAATACAAGTGTCATAAATTTGGAAAAAAACAAGGGATGAGGAGCAAGAAATGATTTATTACAATAAATCACCAAAATGTAATGGCAAAATTGTAATTTGCTATAACACAAGAAGCAAATATTTTTCCCCAATTTTCTTAATAATTTCGGTCAAAAGAGGTAAAAAAAAAAGAGATAAATGGCTACTTGGTAATTAATAGGTCCATTTTTTTAGTATTATTTTCAAGTGCAATTAGGGGAAAACAAAAGGGTCAAAAAGCAAGATAACATTGATTAATTACTTGGAATAAGTAATTATTGGAAATTCAAGAAACAAATTTTTATTCCCATTTTTCCTTGCATTTTTGGTAAAAAGAGGAAGGGAATAGAGAAATAATTGTGTGGTCACAATTAAAGAAAAAGGAAGGAAAAAGGATGGCCAAGTGAATTTACTTAATTAGATTTCCATTAAACTTAATTATGACATAAGCAAAAGGTAAAAGGAGAGATAATTAGATAAATGAATACTCCTCTTCTTCCTCCTTTATTCGGCCAAATTGAAAAAAGAGAGAGAGAGAGAGAGAGTTCAAAGAGCCAAGAACACAAGAAGAAAGATCTTAGGGTTTCAAGTGCAAGATCAAAGGTAAGGACTTGCAAACTTAGTGATTTTTGCCTCCTAATCACTCTATAACCACCTCTAACCTCTTATCCTCTATAAAATCCATATTTTTCAAGATAAATCAAGAGTGTAGAGAGAGAGAGAGAGAACTTTCATCTAGGAGAGAGAAAGAGCTGAATTCAAGAGGTAATCTTTAAAGCTTGATCCTCTTGACTTGTTTGATGTTGTTGTTGTGGTTATTAGTGGTTTTGCCTTAATTTTCTCTTAATTTTGAAATGTGGGCTGAAGCAAACCCTAGGGGAAATGCTTCCAAAATTTCCTCTAAACATGTTCATTTAGTGTTTCAGTAGTTAATCATATGGTTAGAAGTGATAAGGAAGTGATTAAGTAAGAGAAATCAAGAAAACACAACTTCCCTCCTACGAACACCATTTTCGGTCAAAAGTAGAATAGGGGGAAGGAGTGGAAATTTTGTGATTCTAATAGTTCCGTTGGTTTTAGAATGCAAAATTGTGTAGGCATGTATAAGTTCATGATTTTTGGATGTTTGTATACAAATTTGGGAATTTATGAAGTTGAATGTGCATGTTGTTTGATCTGTCTCTTGCGAGTCGGTAACATTCTGCAATGTATTTTGTAGGTCAAAACTTGTCCAAAAATTTTTAAAGTTGGCAAGATTAAATCAGAGACATAGAGATTTAATTTGATAGGTATTTTTTAATTTTTGAACAAGTACATTGGAAGATATAAATTGTTGAAGTTGTGCCCTGTTTTCTAGAATGCAAACTAGAATAGTAGAGTTTGGCGAATTACTAGTAATGATATGGTTGCAATGGTGAAACATAAATATTTTTCCTTAAATTTACATTAAAATAGATTCATTTATGCTTTTTAATTAGTAAAATTATATTTTCATAGAATTAATTTTGAATTTCCAAATTTGACAAAAAATTTGCCAGTTTATGTAAAACAATGAAATTGCATTGTACAGAACTGTACTATGCAGAAACTGTTATAACTGTATTAAATAACTAGCAGCATCTAATTTAAAAGAAGTAATGCTACAAGTAATAATCAGTTACTTGTAACTTTAATTTTGATAGGAATTGGACAAAGCCCGAGTTGGAACAAAAGAGTAGGACAATCGGGAAAATTTGAAAAAGATTCAGGTAGTAACTTCTTCTTACATATACTATGTGATTATTAAATGTTTGAATATATCATTCTCTGTAACATGAGCCAAGTGTCTTGGACACACAAATTTGCCAAGTTATGGTCAAGGACCCAACAGGGGCGCCGAATAGACCAGGGTGCAAACATATCATTTGGTCTGAGCAAGTATACACAGTTTCGATCATCTTACACGACATGACATTACATATTTATTTTCACATTCTATATGTTTGAAAGCATGTTGCTACTAAGATTCTCTCAAATCTCATTCTTTTTCCAAAATAAAAACTTTACAGCTGAAGTAGGCGTCTCGAAAGGAAAGATGGTGGCTTTCAATGATTAGGGTCCTGGAGCATTCTGTTGCTGTTATAGTTATTTATACATGTAATTTTGGCTACTTTTGAATGCTCTGTACATTTGTATATTTTTCAAGCCCTACGGGGATTCTCCTGTAATGTAAACATATACTTAATATCAGTATATTTCTGCTGTTTTTGTATGTCCTACAGAACTATGCACTTAATAATCTGCGATTATCAAAATGTTAAGAGGTTTGACATATATACATATATGTACATAAATCTATATATGTACGTACGTACATATACGTACTTACGTATATACATATACGTAGATATATGTGTGTACATACATACATACATACATACATACATATAGACACACACACATACACACATATATACATCTACACCCACCCACCCACGTGTGTGTGTGTTTAGGTGTGGGTGTGGGTGTGTGTCTATATATATGTGTGTGTGTGTGTGTGTCTACACACACACACACATGTATATATGTATATATACATGTATGTATATATATCATATGTGTGTGTACATACATACATACATATCTATCTATATAGATACATATATATCTATAGATTCATACATACATATGTATGTATGCATATATATGTATGTATACTTGTACATGTGTACATGCATACATCTATACATGTATATATGTATATATATAGCAAAAACTATAAGTATAACATCAATGATATGATTAGTTTTTACAAATGAACATAAGATTTATAACAAATCCCAAGGAAAAATAAGTATAGAATAACACTTTATGCCTATATTATAAGAATTATTTGTAGATCCTGTAACAATAAATTTACCTGAACAATTAAAAAAATAGAATTAGACAGAACAAGAAATTATAATGATATAAATCCAAGAATGATAGAAGCAAATAATCAATTAGGACAAAGATCATTAAGAGTGTATAATCCAAATATTAATTATAGTCCAAGAAGACTAAGTATTGAAAATATAAGACCAATAAGCAGGATAAGTAGATCTTTAAGTTTTAATAGTAATTACTGTAATATCCCGAATTTTGGGACTAGAGGCTTAAGATTTAGCCTGGATTAAAAGGGGCTACTAGACCCATGTTTGGTAAATGTCATAGTGAGGCATAGTATTATTTCCCAAAATTCCTTTATATCCTTGGACATTAAAAGTAATTGTATTGGTGAGCTAAAGAGCTCAGGGAATAATAAAACAAAGCAATTGGAAGTCACACATAATATAGTAAAATGGAACACAAAGTGATTTTGCCACCAGTGAAATTCCTGGTATGGCAATGGTGATTGTGTAACATTTTTCAATGGGTAAATGATTTTGAAAAATTATGAAACTTTTCAAAGTGAAAGTAGACTTATCAATATTTAATTTGATAGGTCATATAAGTTATTTAGAGCTATACACAAAGAGAAATGAATTTTTTAATTTAGCCTAGCGAAATTAATTATTTTCTAGGCTAGCATTCAAAGATTAAAATTCTGGGGAGAGTAAACTTCCAATTGGCCAAAGGTTATATTTTTCATTAAACATAGACTCAATGAGAGTTGTATAGCCTTTGGAATCACTCTAATTGGATATTTTTACAATTAGATATGAATTTTAAAACTTTAATAAAAATTCTGCCAGATTTAGTATTACGTGCGAAAATTTGATATTTGGGCCAATAAGAGCATGACATGTGGAAAATGGTTGGTTAATTCATTTAACCATTCTATTATCATCATCTTCAGCCTATTTTCATGACAAAACAATAACGCTAGAGTGGGAGAGAGAGCTGAAACGTGAAGGATGGTGGAAGTGCTAGGGTTCATCACAAAACAAGGTAAGGAAGTTGCCACCTTGTGATTCTTGCTCCCTAACTGATGCTACTAAATTTTAAATAAGCACCGCAAGTGTACGGGCTGTAGAAATAGTATAGTAGCAAATCAAGGTTATCCCACAGAGATTCAATTAAACTAGTGATTAGGCATTAAATTTCCCATGTTCATTTAAGTTGAGCAAATCAAGAAAGAAAATAATTTGAAAATCAATTTAAGCAAAAGCAAAAGTCCTAAATTTAATATTTTTGAAATTTCAATGGAGGAAAACAACCTAGAGTGGCTAATCCCTTTTTCAAGGTTAGAGCATGTATTTACCCAATTAAATGCACTTAAGGTTAATTTGTTAATCTAGAGTTTAAATGGATATAAGTATCTTCCAATTACTAATACCCCTCTCTCAAGTTAAAATTGTTATTCCTAACTAATTTACTCAAGAGGCAATAAATGTCCAATTTCACTCTAATACGATTATATGGGTCCAATAGGTATATTTCTATCCTATTGGCAAATTAGAATAAATCCTAATCCCACATTACTTAATCATATGGTCCAATTAAGATCCCTCTTTCAAGGGTAATCTAAATTCCCCAATTTCCTACTTAGTGGTGATCAAGCACCAAGTAGATAAAATAATACAAGATTAAGTAAACAAACTAATATTAAGCACAAAATTAATGAGTTCATACATGCTCAAATCCCTAAATTAGTTCATAGCTACTCTAGATTTAAGAGCAACTAGCGATAAATATTCATAATCAATTCCATTACAGCCGCTGGCACAATGAATTCAGAATCCAATTCCATGTAAAAAGGAAAACAATGTTAATTACCACACAAAATCAGCTAGTGTCATTAACACGCAGAATCATCTACAATGACATTTAAAATCAGATTTATGGAGGCAAGAGAAACAGAAATAATCATTGTGCAATACATCTCAGCTTATCGCCTGCTCTGATTCACGAACTGCCATCATTCCCGATCTCTTAAGCTTCGGGTTCAAGCTCCAGAATCATACACATTGCAGTATTCCTCCTCTGCTTTTCTCGTCCTTCAATTCAGCAATGGTGAAGATGAAGAATAGTCCAGCCGACTCCCTCTGCTCTCAGCTCACCGTAGCTTTCTCGTTAGCTCTCAGTTCACGGTCATTTCGTGCTCTCTCTTGTTTAACGATGGTGAAGCTCACACCACCATAGCCGCCTTAAACCAGCAGCCCTTTGATTCTGTAGCTGCTTCTCTGGGTTTCTGCTGGTTCTTGCCTTCCAAAACCAACGGCCTCTTCCTCTCTCTCTTCAGCTCATTGTCATCTTTCAGACTCTCTCCTCTGTCTCTTTGGTTCAGTGATGACGGGAAGATGACCAGCTTACTCTCGGACTCTCAGCTCTGTCATTTCTCTCCCAGCTACTCTGAACTTACGGCCGCTCTCTGTTTTCCCTCTCGCTGCTCCTCCGTTTCTTTCGTTTTCTGTTCCTTCTAATCTCCAGAACCAGCAGCCTCTTTAATGATTCGGGTCCTCCATTTTTTTTCCTTCTTTCAGCCCACCTAGCTTTATCACTAGACCTTTTCCTTTTAATTGCTTCAAACTAAACTTCAATAGCTTCAGCCTAAGTCTACACATGCTACACTGTTGCTCCAGAAATGCTGTTGGATCCCTTGGTCAAAACATGCATATTAACCAAGGAACAATAATAATAATTTTTTTCAAAATTTAATTTGAGAAAAACTTCTCATTATTATTATTTATTCATAATCTTAAAAACTTATATTTTTTTAAATTAAAATCCCTCAAATAATGTATCCAATTGATATCCCACCATAATCTCCAATAAATCTCAGAAATCCTTCAAAACTTGTTTAGATAACTCTCCAAATATCTCCAAAATATTCTTCAAATGTACTAAAAATGGAGAGTTATCACTAACCCCTCTATAGCCTATTCTAATCACTTCTACTTCTTTGGAACCATGATTTTCAAGGCTAATCAGAGGTATATATAGAGAGAGAGAGCTGAGATGTTTTTGGAGTGAGAAACAACAAGAATCAAAGGTAAACTTCCAAAACTTGCTTCTTGGGCCTTTATTGTGGTTGTTGTTGGCTTGGATTGGGATGATTTGTGGAATATGGATGATGAAACCCTAAGGGGTCCTAATGACCAAATTTCTTCTAATCATGTGTAATGAGTGTGTAAATATATAATCATTTGATTAGGAGTAGCAAGGAAGTGATTAGGCATGAGAAAACGAAGAAACAATGAACTTTTTCTGAGAATCTTAATTGTGTTTCTTCTGTGACATAATGAAGATGAAAGAATTTGGCAATTTTGATGCTTCTATTGGATTTATAAGTTAAAATTGTGTAGGTATGCAAGTGTTCATGAATTTTGGATACTTGTATATGAATTTGGGAAATTATGAAGTATAGGTGTACATGTTGCTTAAATCTTCCCTGTGTGGCAGTCAGTGTTTTGTGTGATTTTTGAAGGTCTAAAACTTTTCCAAAAATTCTGAAAATTTTCAAGTTTAAGGTAGACATAATGAGCTTTAAAATGATAGCTAATATGAAGGATTTAGACAAGTATGCTAGGAGATATGAATTGTTTAAATTTGACCCTATTTCTGGAACCAAACCTGGAATAGTCTTGTTGAACGAAATTCTGAGAAGATTATGAGTTTTTTTGACCAAATTTGAAATTATATTTCAATATATTTTTATAGAATTTGGAACCACTCAATTTGGAGTTTTCTAGAATTAATGATGGATTTTTGAATTTAAGCCCTGTAATCTGGAAATCAATATGGAACAGTGCCCTAGGACAAATTTTTGGGAATAATTGGTCTACATTAAGGAAACCTAACTATTGTTCCTTAAATACAAATTGAACTAGATTCATTTAGGCTTTGTAATCAGTCCAATTGGAGTTTTGTAGAATTATTTATGATTTTTGACATTTGGAGATGATTCTAAAAGCTATCTTGGGACAGTGGAGAGTAATCATAAAAGCTAGACTTGTGGCCATGATTACTATAAGAGTAATGATTTTTATTGTAAAGTAGACTTAACAGGAGTCACATAGGCCTTTAAACCACCTCAATTAGAATTCTATATAATTAATTATGATTTTCTAAAATTTAGGCAAAAAAGGTTGGTAATTTGATTACCATGCAAATTTGAGTAAGAAAATTGCCAAATGTAATCGGTTAGAACTCCAAGGGTGAAAGTAGCCTTTGAGGCTAATGTAGCCATTGGGAATTCACTCTTTATGGCTCTAATGATGTCATTCTTATCTAGGGTCATGAAGTTGTTAGAATTGGCTGACACCTAAGAGGGGGTGAATTGGGTGTATGATAAGAAAGTCTGATCTTTTAAAACCTTTTCGTAGATTGTTAACTCAGTATATATAGAAGTATAAACTCACAAGCAATTATGTAAATCGTATATGCTGAAAATATAAAAGCTTAGAAAAGAGAATGTGCAAACTGTGATTTATCCTGGTTCGGTCCAATCCACGATGACCTACGTCCAGTCCCCAGGCTCCTCCTGAGATTTCCATTCCATTATCTTCTTGTTTAACCAGGCACAAGAAAAGTCTCTACAAATCTCTTATGAAATTACTCCTCCTTACACACTAAGGTTTACTCCCTCTTAAGGCAAGTCGAGTAAAGCAATCCCAAAGACCTTTCTGTCTTACTTAACCATACAAGTCTTACGAGCAACAACGTTTTCTCCTGCTTACACCATTGTAAGTCTTACGAGCATCAATGTTCTCTACTAGTTGCACCTTGTAAGTTTTACAAGCATAAAGTCTTACTGGCGATTCAATCTACAGCTTCCCCGTAAGGTAATCAATCCCCTCAAGGTCCCTCTACCTTGAGATCACTTCTGAAATACAAATGAAGTGTTTACAAGCTCTTTTAAAAAGTGGGTAAAATTCTCACTGAAGTACAATACAAATATTTTCACTCTCACAGATACATGATATAGAAAATGAAGAAGAGAAGAGAGTGGTCAAAGTAGATGACTTATGATATCAACATATTTGTATTCTCATCGTTGAATGCTTCCATATATATAGCTGAGTTGAGAGAGTCGTTGGTAGCATTTCAATATGGCCATTGTTGACCCACTGCTTCTTCTGACATTTTTCCACATTTGAAAAACTAGCCGTTATTAGTGGATGCTCAGCTTCTCGTTGAATTAGCTATTTGTCTCTTCCCATGAATTCTTTAATGTTAATCAGGAGAAATACTTCAACCACTGATACAATAGAGTATTAGTAATGAATAAATTTGATCAATAATCAGAGACAGGATTTCTGCGCTCTGGGACTTCATCATTTTTAGTGACACTATTCTCCGTGAGTGACCTTCGTATATGAAGATGTAATCTGAATGTTTGATCTCCTGTTTCACACTTGAAATAAATGTTAAATGATGTTTAAGTATAGCAACAAGTGTAAGCATAGTGATTAGAGATTGAACTCTAAAATTCACTATGATTCAGTCAACTTCTGGAGGTGCTTTTGATAAGAACTGAATCACTCAAGTGATTATACAACCCATTGGAAGTGATTTTCCCAAACCAACATTTCACTTGAACACAGAAGCATTTCACTGGAGGTGATTTTCACAAACCAATAAATCACTTGACTGCAGAAGCATTTCACTGGATGTGATATGGTTTACTGAGTGGTTTTCTAAACATATCACATGAGTGAATTACACCTGACTGGAGGTGATCTGAGACACTGGGGTTGCACTGGGTTACTAACACTACAAATGATTTTGAGATGTCTTTCATTGGAGGTGCACTGGACTGCTAACACTGGAAGTGATTTACCCAATTAAACATGTCCCTTGATTGGATATTATCTTGCAGGAAGTGATCTTGGTTCTTTGAGGTGATTATGATTCTCTGGTAGTGATTTTCACAAAAATAATATTTTTCTAACAGTGCATTGTGTGATTATTAGAAGTGACTGGAAGTGAAAGATCTTCATATCACTTGAGTAAATATTGGTTCACAGGTAGTGATCTTGATTTTCGGATGTGATTTTGATTTACCGTCACTGGAACTGTGAACAGTGCACTGAGTAATCACTGACTGGAAGTGATCTGAGGTAACTGATATTCACTGGGAGTGACTAGGTATGGCACTGGAGGTGATCAACTAAAATGGATGATCACTCAGTGAAATTCATGTCATCGGGAGTGATTTTCAAAATAGTGAAATATTCCTGAAGTGATTTTGGCTTGCATTGGAAGTGCTTATGAAAAATCTCATATCACTCAAGTAAATTCCATATCACTGGAAGTGAATTTACAAATAGTGAATTTTTCTCGCAGTGATTCTAGCTCGTACTAGAAGTGATTCTGAAAAACCCCATATCACTCGTGTGAATTCCATATCACTGGAAGTGAATTTGCAAAGAGTGAATTTTTCTTGCAGTGATTCGGTGCCACTCTAGTAATCTGCCATCTGACGCATTTTACTCAAGTGATTATTAATGATCATTCGAGTGATCTTCCTGATCACTCGAGTGATTATGCAAATCACTCGGGTGCTCTTTGTTCATATCACTTGAACTCGTAGCTCCACTTCCAATTTGACAGCAAACATGTGTCAACTTCTATATGGCATAACTCTTTGAATACAGCTCCACAATTTTCATATTATATATAAATGGAAAGCTCTTTACATCTAGTTTCATATGGCACTGGTTGTAGCTCAATAGGATTAGTAGTTTAAGAGTTAATGCCAAAATACCAAGGAAGGTGACACTGATTTGATTTTCAACTTGAAACATTTATATCTCCTTCATCTGAGCTCCTTTGATGTTTCTTCTGGTGTCCAAATGACACAATGGAAGTCTATTTTCATATGAAACTAGTTTCATATCAATTAGAGTTGTATTTTAAGAGATATGATTGAATAACCAGACCTCTCTCAGCTGAATGGAAAACAGAGCCTGAAAATTCAAACATCACTCGAGTAAATAGTGACTCACTCCAAGTGATTTTCCTTGTTTCCAGAATCACTCGAGTGATTCTGGAAAATCACTCGAGTGATGTTTAAAATCACTTGGTTGCTATAGTGCTACAGTATGATACAATGCCAAATACGCTACAGTCCCTAAAAAAACTTGAATCTTCATATTCTTCATTAATTCTTACAAGTTCTTCATTTCTTAATCTCTTTCTTTCATTGCTTGACTAATCTATAAGATATGCAACATTAAATATAGTAGTTAGTTAATGTAAGAGATAAGTATATTATACAAACTTTTGCTCTCTTAATATTTCACATCTATATTTGTAATCATCAAAATTAATCATATCTAACAGAAGTGTCAAAGAAGAGGTAATGATTGGAAGATCAAGGTGCATGAGGAGTGTAATACCCCATTTTTCACCAATACATTTATGTGTATATTTGATTTATATTAAGTGGAATAAAATGGTGAAAAATGATGTGGATGAATTTATGAGAATTTATGGAAAATATGTCAATTGCCGGTTACGCGTAAAATGGCTGAATAAGGGTATAAGAGACCGATAAAGGCCTATTATGGTAACCAAAATTCAAGGAATTTAATGATATGATTAATGGCCTCATTTAAGTTTCAAAATGGGGTTTAGCCAAAGAAATGGTCGAAAAATGATTTATTTCTGTAAATCATAAATGCAGGGGCAAAACGGTAATTTTGCCGAAAAATAGAAAATAATTATTTTTCCCCAATATTCCCACTAATTTGAGTTATATGGGAATTTAAAAGAGTAAAATGACTACTTGATCATTAATAAACCAATTTTGGTAAATTATGGTAAAAAATGGTCAAATAGTCAAAAAGTCAATGACTTGGTCAACAAGTTACATGTGGGCACAATGGGATAAATAGAGATTCAGATTTCCCTTGTATTTCTCATGGGATTTTCGGCTGAGTTGAGTGAAAGGAAGGGAAATTGAATTAATTGGAGAATAATGGCAATTTGGACCAATAGAAAAGTGCCATGTGTCAAGGTTAGTTAACCTAATGCAATATATGTGATTAATCTCATTCTCATCAGCTTATTCTCGATCAAAACTTATCAAAGAAGTGTGAGAGAGAGTTGAGAACGGGAAGCACAACGGGAGAACTAGAGGAGCTAGGGATCATCCAATCTTGAGGTATGAGACTTGTACCTTGTGATCTAAGGTTCCTAATCTCTCCCTAGCCTCTTCTCCTAACCTCTCTACCATTATTTTCCTTGATGCTCAGCTGAATCATGAGCTGGTGGAGGAGAGAGAGAAAATGTGTAGAGAGAGAAAGTCCAAGAAATCAAGAGGTAACTTCCTAAACTTGTTCCTCTTGGTTGATTAAGGTTAGTAGAGTTGTTTTGGGCTTGATTATGGTTCATTTGGTACAAGATAATTCAAGAAAGCCAAAGATACCTTAATATGTAAGTGTCTCCAAATCAAGTCCAATGAATGTCTAACTAGTTAATATATTGGTTATAAGTACAAAGGAGGTGATTAGGCCAAAGAAATCGAGAATCCAACACAACTTTTCTGAGAATTTATTTCCCTTTCCTTGTGTTGGACGTGGAAAATGGATAGGAATTTTGATAATTCCGATGCTTCCGTTGGATTTAGGAGGCCAAATTGTGTAGGGTCTATGATGACCCCGAAGTGAGAAAAGCCACAGAAAGTAAAATGATAAAATTACCCCTTATAAGCCTTATTTGAGGGCTGTCAAGGGTATTTTCTGTTGGAAATTGTGCCCTAAGGGCCAATCATTGTACCTTAAACATTATTGTTATTTAAGAATTTCTCCTTATTGTTATCATATCATTTGCATGTTTACTATGATAATTGTATCCTTGGATGAACTATAAAGATTATCCTAAATGTCCCTGGTCAATTATCTATGCGGGAGCAAAGATGAAATAAGACCAGTATGACTTTGATGAGGTATAGAGATACAAATCAATGTCTTAGGCACTTATAGGAGTATAAGGTGCTGGACCGACCCGCTATGAGAAAGTTGCATGGATTAAGTCATAAGCTTATCTCATACATATAATCATGTCGCAGAGCCCTCTGACCTGAGATCATCATAGATTCCTGCATGAAACTTGCTAAGTTTTGACCTAGTCAAAAGTCACCTTTGACCGGGTGATGATAAAGGCTACAATCGGGCTTAGGAGTTTTCATGAAGAGGAATGTGAGTGATCAAGATGGAATTTGTCCCTCACATTAGTGAGAGATATTACTGGGCCCCTCGATGAGTGAGTCTGAGAAATGTATGGCCATACTGTAATGGGAAGGAGTTTCCATTTCTAATTTCAGGCTACTCAGGAATCGGGAAAGTGATGGTCAGGAATAGGAGGATGACGTTGTCCATGCCTCATCCTTGACCGAAATATCGTGTGACAAAAAGGGACGTGACATGGTTGTATAAATGGTTGCATCGTATCATCGATCCTCATGTGAATTGGGTAGTCGCAATGTCTTGCTAGAGGCCGCTTGCGACTTGTGGGCTAGAATAGTTTTGGCCTACTGCCAACTTCATGTGGGCCTACAGGGTCGCACACAAGAATAGCCCAACACGAGCTATGATGTCCAGATTCATTGAATCTAAGATGTGTCTAAGATTCAATGAATATAATATTTGACCTAGGGTGGATGAATTATATATATATATATATATATATATATATATATATATATATATATATAATTCGAAAAATATAATAATAATATATATAGATTATAATATTATTATAAGATGTTAGTTTTATATTTAATTTATTTGATAAATTAAATAATTAAAGCTAATAAAGATATCATATCTTAGATTTAATTTATAAAGATAAATTAAATCTATTGGCTCTTTAATTAAATTAAATGAATATGACAAATTAAATCTGTTTGACAGATTTAAATCAGATTTATTTGATTTAATTTGAATTTCAAATTAATTAAGATTAATTTTGAGATTTACGGCACACGTCAGATATAAAATTTGAAGGGCTAGAGAACCCTAGGCCGTACGAAGAACTTGGAGAGCCGCGAGAAACCCTAGAGAGACATCTTGGAGGCGCTAGCACGCTGCCGAATTGGGTCTTGTTCGTGTGGATACCGGTAGAGGGAGGCGACCAGAGGTGTTGACTCCTATAGATCAAAAGCACGAGAAACATAAAGGTACTATTCTAACTACTCGATTTAGACGTCTTTGATAGATCCACGATTGGGATTCGAGGTTTCAAAGGGTTAATTTTTCCGCTGCGTGTACGATTCCCAACATTTTCGTCATTTGATTTAGCCAATTCGAGGTTAGAAATGGATTCTACACGCGAAAATATGTAGGAATGGCCTAAATCATGATTTTGAGAAAAATACTGATAATCAGGACCTAATGGGTATTTTGGTAATTTGGCGTCATTAGGCTAAATTTATCAATATTATGAGTTTGAGAGGATGTATGGATGAGTAATAACTCATTTGTGATATTTGAAGATTTCAGGACTTGACAACCGGTCTGGCCTCAGTAGTTGCCCGAGCTTGAATCGAGTGCGAAAGTTGCATAGAGGAGCAACAAGGTAGTAACCGTCTTCATATAACATGACATGCATATGTATTGTTTGTTATCGTCATCAAAATGTCTAACATGTTTAGATTGAGCGGAGTGATCAATCGGGGCCTATCGAAGGTCGGGTTGACACTCAGGCGAAATGTTCATAATTACACGAGCGGGACCCGGGGCCTATCTTTGTACGGGCACCCCTCAGGGCCAAGAGAACCTGTCAAGCGCGATGTTGGTTATAAAGTTGCATTGTATGCTTTGTGCACAGGTGTCCTTTGGGGCTAAGAACCCGTCAAGCGCGTAGTCAGTTTATGAATTGCATGTTTGCACTGAATAATGTTTGATGATTTTGTTGCTGATTGTGTGAGTAAAGCATGCTTGTGTGTGTTATCTTATATGCTTGATTGCGTTACTACTGAGATTCCCATGAATCTCATTCTTTTCCCAAACAAATCTCCAGTATAGGGAGGGAGCTCGCGGGGCAAAGAAAAGGTAAATCATGATAAGACGAGGCCGAGCAGCGGGAGAGCTTAGGCTAGGTTGTTAAGCTTTCGATATGTATTCTAAGAACCATGTGAGTATTTTGAGTTTTGTATATGAAGTGGAGTAAAGAGAGATTATCAGTGTTGTAATATAAATTGTGTATGAATGTGTTTATATGTGAATATTTATATCCAGCAGAGGCATTGTATAAAGTTTCTAGCATTTTTCCGCATCTTGATGTTTGGTACTCGGTGAGTATTAGCTAATTAGTACTCTACCGTAGTGTTTGAAAAATAAGGTATCACAAGGAGGATATCAAGTAAAAGGTAGTGAACTTACCTAGTCTGCATGGATTTGATATATATGTTTTGCATTGTTTTATATGACTGCTTTGCTAGTTGTGTTGAACATTCTTGATTGATCGAAATGTTGTTATGTTTATATGATGGCCATGAGTATATAGTATCATTGAGCATGTGGATTCATCCTATTGACATGATTTTAGAAATGGCAAGCATGTCATGAATTTAAATATATCTTGCATGCATAGTGATATTGTTTGCTACTGAGATTCTCTCGAATCTCACTCCTCCCAACCAACCATTTAGACAGGTGAAGAGTACAAGGAGATATACTCCAGAGGAGATCTGAAGGTGAAGTAAAGATCGTAGTGCAAGACACTACTACTTGTATTTGATGTAAGAGTGTGGTGGTTATGTGTAATTATACATTTGATGTATATGTGGCTATACATTCCATGTATGTAAATGAATGTTTTAAGTTTAAGCAGAGAATCACTCACACACTCTGATAGAATGAAATAAAGAGTCGTTGAGAGTTAATGATGTAGTGAAACTCATGGAAATAATTGAAATATTTTTTTATCCTCTGAAAAACCCTCTCAACCCTAGGTTCAACTCCTTAGTTGAAATTGGGAATTTGTTAACATTTTCTGAAGTTGAGTAATCCAGGTTTGAATCCTGGTTTCACGAATGATTTCACTACTCATTTGCACTCATCTAAAGCTATGAGAATAAGGTATTACAATTATGGAAATCAATTAGCTAAAATACCTATAAATTCAAATTTAAGAGAAATAAGACCAGAAAATACAGAAATAATAGGTCAAAATGTTATAAGTCTAGAAATTATAAAAGAATTAGTATGGATGAATATAAAAGCATTAATAATAGAAGTGGAAGAAAGTGTAATTGATTCAAAATATGTAGATAATAATATAAAGATAATAGGACGAGGAGAAAAGGCTGAATCAATAATAAGATTTAATAAAAGAGATATTATGGAAATAAGATTAGGAATAAGAGAAAATATGGTAAATTAATATTAGCTCGAGATTTTTTAGAAAAATTAAAAATTATAAGATACAAAATCAAAGAATAATAATAAACATCAATAGAACAAGTGTTATAATTCCAAAAGTTTTAGATGGATCACAATTATCAAGGAGATTATTATATAAACAATGAACATATAATAAGAGTACCAAGTGCTGATAAAAGTTTTATAAAACATTTAATAAATAAATTGGGAAAAATAAATAAAGAAGAAAAATAATTATTAAAAGAATTATATTTCCAAAATCCAATACAATTTGTTGAAGAACATATAAGAGAAGTAGGAATAATGGCAGACATACAAGATATGATTGAATATTATAAAAATAAATTAGAATTATTATCAAGGGGTTTAATGGATAGAATAACAAATAGATTCAGGATGACAAGCCATATTGTAATAGATGGAAGAAGAATAAAAATAATAGAATCCAGAATATTCATGATACATATAATAAGAAAAATAGATAAGAAAAATGAAAGAGATATATAATTATTTAAAAGATCAATAATGAATAGAAATCCAAATTATGAATTATGGGATAATATATAAGGAAGAAACAATATTAAAAAATATTTCAAAGAAAAATTAGAATTAATATCAAGATGTTAACATGACCATATTATATTATATATTTGTGAAATTTAATTATTAAAAATATGGATCAAGAAAATATCATGCATTAGTAGACACAGGAGCAAATCTAACTGTAGCAAAATATAATGTATTACCACCAAGAATGTGGAAGAAAAAACAAAGAGCATTAAGAATGGAAAGTGCAGGAAGAGAGATACATTTAATAGAATTAGAAGCATTAAATATAAAAATACAAACACTAAATCAGTATAACGAACCATCTTGTGATGTAAATTAGGATTATATTTTACAGAAAAATACTATCCTATACATATGATTAAAAAGGCTTTTATATTAACAACACTATATAAGCATGAAACTTGGGGAATAAAAGAAGAACCTTTCAGGAAAAAAGATGAAATATTTCAGAAAAAAGCTAATGAATATGAAGTACAATTCTTACCCAATAATAAACCAGTACAAATAAAACATATATCTACATTAACAATAAAAGAAGTAGTAAAACAACAAGAAAAAACTATTGAACAAAGATTAATTGATAATTATGATGATAATCCTTTAATACATTGGGAAAAATCTAAACCATTAGCATAAATAGAATTAAAAGATTATAGTAAGGAAATAAATTGTAAACCTTATCTATGGATAGAAAAAGATAGAAATGAGTTCATAATGCATATAGAAGAAATGAAAAGGGTATAATTTAATAAGAGAAAGTAGATATGAGTATTCATCACTAGCAATGATAGCAATAAAACATAGTGAAGAAAAACGAGGAAAATTAAGAATGGTAGTAAACTATGCAAAATTAAATGAGATAGCTATAAGAAATAGATATCTTTTACCAAAAATGGAATTATTATTTAATTTAATAAGAGGAAAAACCATATTTAGTAAGCTTGATTGCAAATCAAGATTTTTTCAAATAAAATTGGAAGAAGATAGTAAGAAGTATACTGCTTTCAGTACATCTGAAGGATTATATGAATGGAATTTCCTACCAATGGGATTCCATAATAGTCCCAGTATATTTCAAGAGCATGTATCAAAATTATTAAGTCCTATAAGAGATTTTGCAGTAATATATATTGATGATATATTAATATTTTCAAGAAACGAAGAAGAACATGAAAAACATTTAAAAATGTTTATGGATTTAATAGAAGAAAAAGGAATAAATATATCACCCAAGAAAGATAAACTAAGAAAAACTAGAATACCCTTTTTAGGACAAATAATATCAGAAGATGAAATAGAATTACAAGATCATATAAGTCAAAAGGTAAAAGAATTTCCAAACATAAATAATAAGAAAGAATTACAAGCATTCTTAGGATTAGTAAATCAAGCTAGAAATTATATACCAAATTTATCTAAATTAACTGCTAAAGTATCTAAGTTAGCAAGAGAAAAAAACTATATGGAAATAGAATGAAGAAACACAGGGAATAATAGAAAAGATAAAAAATTATGTAAAAATTTACCAAAATTAACAATTCCTTTAGAAGAAAACATAAAATAGATTATATATACAGATGCGTCTGATAATTATTGGGGAGCAGCTTTATATTTCAAAGATAAAGAAGGAATAGAAAAAATAACAAGATATGCTAGTGAAAAGTTTAACCCATCTCAGAGTAATTATCATTCTAATTGGAAAGAATTTTTAACAATAAAAATGGCTATAGAAAAATTCGAGTTATTTATTGTACATAGTAAATTTATAATAAGAACTGATAACACTCAATGTTATTAAAATGGCATGGTGATTTATTATATTATGATTAATTATGATGTTGAATATATAAAGCGGAAAAATAATCTAATTGATGATTATTTGAGCAGATGGAATCAGTAAATAGATCCAGTAATAATCCAATAAACAAAATGCCTATGATAGAGCAATCTGAGGAATCATAAATAATTACTCATATAATTATGAAGATTAATGTCCTTATGGTAAATATGAGTTTATTAAGCAGTCAAGTTAGTACTAGTGTACATAATTTATCTAATTCTGTCTGTAATTTAACTGAAGCTGTAAATTCTATATATTCTAAGATTGAGCAATTGCCTAATAAGAAGAAGTCCTTTGAGGAACCTTTATAGAAGAATAATTATCAGGAATCTCAAGTAAATGGGTCATCCACCCAGCGATCATTTGGATCAAAAACCCAGGAATCTGAAGTAATAGGGTCATTTACCTTAAATATAGCAAACCCAATAATAGAAAAGCACAGCCAAATAATTCCTTTAGCTGAAATAATAAAAGGTTAGAAAGCCCAGAAAGAAAAAGAAAAAGAAGTCCCAAATCCTTCCTATAAGACCACTATATCCAATAAGTCCATTGTAACCACCTCTTCACTATCATCATCAACTTCTAATGTCTTTGATTTACCTCAGCAGTATAATTACTATAAATTGATTGTTATAAAATTAAACCAATTATCCTTATCCCATAATACCATCAAATATGTGTCTCATTATGCTTTCAATAAGGCTATAGTTTATCCAGGAACGCCTCCCAGTATTGTAAAAATTATGTATAGTCATGGATTGATCTAGACTATTTATCCATCTGTAACCTTGGAAGAAATATTTGAGTTACCAATACAACTGAAGAATGCAGTAAGAACTTATTTTGGGATTGTAACTCAGCATCAAGTATTTATCAGGTGTTATTCAACTGTGGCAGAAAATAACTCCTGACAAGTTTTATAATCCAATAAATTTGATAAGATTAGGAACAACCAAGAAGCCAATAGAATATGAACCATAGATAAAGGAAGAAATAGAAGATGATGAAGAATTCCAGCTTAGGATTATAATATAATCTTCCAAGAAATGAATAGAATTGTAGAAAATCCTGGAGAAATCCCATGGGTATATCATATGAGTAATCAGACTTGTATATATTCTCTTAGGAAAAGCTCTAAAGTAGGATATGAAAAAATCTTCTATAATTGGGGAGAAAATATCAAGAAGAATTCTATGGAAAATACTATAGAAACAAAACAAAAAATTTGTAGACTATTGTCCGAATAATATACATACCATGAATGTAATTATTGTAAGGAACAAGAAAGAAAAGAAAGGGAGCAATCAATTCCTCTGGATTCCAACTTGTTATGAAGGAATAACCTAAAGAAAAAAAAACAAGAAATGGAAGTGGCAGATAAAGAAAAGGAAAAAAGAAAAGATGATGGATTGAAAGGAATAATACAACAAATGAAAGAGATATGGAAAAGACTAAAGGAAATGAAGAAAGCAGGAAAAAGGATTAGAAGAAAGATCATGAATATAAGAAAGATACTGTTGGTAGAAGAAGACGATGAAATCAGTAAAGGTCTGAGAGTACTAGAACTTCGAGGAAAATATGATTAAAGGAGAAAAAAGTAACCAAGGTTTGAAAAAAGTAACCCAAGTTATGTAATTATGGTTGGTATGCCAACTCTATATAAAGCTATGTAATATGTTTGTAAAAAGGAATCAAATGCTAAGCTTCAATCTCTGAAGTCTTATTGCCTTCGAGCTCTCTCAATTATCTCTCTCTTGTAAATTTGTCTACCATCAATAAACTTTCCTTTCAGTAATCTATTGAGTTATTGTCTACAAATATCAAATATTTGGAAAAGCTTCATTTAAGGTATGTCCAGCTAAACTCCTTATAGGGATTTAGGGAAGTAGTTTTATCAGATTGTAAATGAGTACAATTCAATAGGGGATTATAGGATTTGAGTTTTTAAAATCATTATTATAAGGAAAACATTATGGTTACACCTCTGGTAGGAAACGAAGGAAGGTTGTGCTGAAATGGTCTTAAGGAAGAAGGTATGAGATCCTTTAGATGCTCTATAACATAATCTATTCATGAAAGAGGGAATAGATCATTTTATAACCCAGATCATTCTTGGTCAACCTCTGTAATGTTCATCTTATATCTTGATTATAAATTCTCAAATCCTATTTGTCTCACATTTGGTATCAGTGTGTGTGTGTGTGTGTACATATATGTGTTTGTGTGTGTGTGTCTGTACATACATACATTATGTATGTACACACACGCAGACACGTGTGTGTCTGCGTGTGTGTACATACATAATGTATGTATGTACACACACACACATATACTTGTGTGTGTGTGCATATATATATATATATATATATATATATATATATCTGTGTGTGTGTGTGTATATGTACATATATATAGATACATATATATATGTGTTTGTATGAGCGTGCGCGTATATAAAAGTATATATGTTCATATATACGTATATAGATATATACATACATATGTATGCCTACACACACACATATACATGTATACACATATAAATGTACATATATTTATGTATACACACACACACACATTTGTATATATATATACATGTATATATACATGTGTGTGTGTGTGTCTATATATATATATATAAACACACAGACACATATATGTATGTGTGTGTGTGAGTGAGTGTACATATGTATATAGACACACACATACACATATGTATACATATATATGTATATGTATAGACACACACACACACACACACATAGAGTGTATTTCCAAGTGATCAGATAGCGTGGCTGTGTCAATTTCCTCAACCTTTATGAATATACCATTATATATATATATATATATATATATATATATATATATATATATATATATAGTGTATTTCCAAGTGATCAGATAGCATGCCTTTGTCAATTTCCTCAACCTTTATGAATATACCATTATATGTACATACATATATATGTATGTATATATACATAAAGGTTGATCAAGAATGATCCATATGTATGTATATATGTATGTATATTTGTATACATATATGTATAGTGTTAGAACTGGCTGACACCCAAGAGGGGGGTGAATTGGGTGTGTGATAAGAAGGTATGATCTTTTTAAAATCTTTTCGCAACTTATCAAATCAATACATGCGGAAGTATAGAAACATAAGCTGATATGTAAATCATATATGCTGGAAATGTAAAAGCTTAGGGAAGAGAATATGCAAACTGTGATTTATCCTGGTTCGGTCCAATCCACGATGACCTACGTCCAGTCCCCAGGCTCCTCCTGAGATTTCCAATCCACTATCTTCTTGTTTAACCGGGCACAAGAAAAGCCTCTACAAATATCTTATGAAGTTACTCCCCCTTACACACTGTAAGGTTTACACCCTCTTACGGTAAGTTGAGCAAAGCAATCCCAAAGTCCTTTCTCTCTTGCTTACCCGTGCAAGTCTTATGAGCAGCAACGTTCTCTCCTGCTTACACCACTGTAAGTCTTACGAGCAGCAACGTTCTCTACTGCTTGCACCTTGTAAGTCTTGCGAGCAGAAAGTACTATTAGCAATTCTCTCTACAACTTTCTCGTAAGGTAATCAACCCTCTCAAGGTCCCTCTACCTTGAGTTCAATACAATAATATATTTGTAAGGATTTACAAACTCTCTTACAGAGTAGATAGGATACTCACTGAAGTACAATACAAATATTCACTCTCTCAAATATACATAATATAGAAGATGAAGTAGAGCAAAGAGTGGTCGGAGGTAGAAGACTTAGAATATCAGCATGTTCATGTTCTTATTGTATTGCATATCTTTCTGTGTTTGAATCCTCTCCTATTTATAGCTGAGTTGTGGAAGATGACCGTTGTAAACATCCATCCATTAGAGTCTGTTGATTCATTTAACCGTTGAACCCATTTGGATATTTTCCTGTTGTAATCCTATCTGATGCTTAGACAGACACTACTTCATCTTCGGTTGGAGTCTCATTGCTTTGCACGGTCGTTGAGTGTATTTAAATATTTTCCCGTTGATCGTGCTCTGACATATGCTTCAGCGTTTCTTACAGTTTGCCCATTGGTCTGACAGATGCAATAGTATTTGTCTTCCGTTACTTATGAATTTTGCTGCCGCCCATGAATAGTTGTCGTTTGAATGGAGAGTTCAGTTACTTATCATGTGCGTGATGGTGGAGTGCAGCTGTAACACACTTATGAATATAACCGTTAAGAAATATTTGAATCTCAACAGATTAATATGGATCACTGGAAGTGTTTTATAAAAGAAACAGTAATAAGACCATCGAGAGTGATCTTGTTTTCGCAACTGAGTAGTAAAATGATATACCATATGATTTTGATAGCAATTTGGAGAAATCAGTGATAATAGAATTTTACTAGCAAAATCAGTTGTTGTTTATGAAGGTAATAGCAAATGGATTATAGTGTATGTAGAAAAGCGTATACTGGAACAATAAATCATTATATGAGAAAATGCAATATCACTTGGAAGTGAATATAATGTCATTGGGAGTGATTTTGAAAACTTTGAAAACTTCTGACAGTGATTGCTGGTTCACTGGAAGTGATATTGAAAATTCCATATTTCACTCGAGTGAATTTGGAATCACTGGAAGTGATTTTGTAAATAGTGATTTCTTCTTGGAGTGATTTCCAATTCACTGGAAGTGATTTGCAACTTTTCAAATATCACTCGAGTGATTCAAGATCACTGGAAGTGATTTGGTGAACAGTGAAATATTCTTGCAGTGATTTTCAATTCACTGGAAGTGATTCAGCGAAAATGCAACATCACTCGAGTGATTGAGGATCACTGGAAGTGATTTGAAAACTTTGGCGGATCACTCGAGTGATCTGAGCTTTACTGGAAGTGATTTGCAAAACAGTGAATTTTTCTTGAAGTGAATTTTCAATCACTGGAAGTGATTTGGCGCATCACTCGAGTGATTCAGGATCACTGGAAGTGATTTGGAAAAACTGAGATATCACTCGAGTGATTTGGAGATCACTGGAAGTGAAATGCAGAAAATCTCATATCACTCGAGTGGATTCCATTTCACTGGAAGTGATATTGAGAACAGTGAAAAATTCCTGCAGTGATTCTGTCGCCACTGGAAGTGATCTGCGAAATAAGCCATATCACTCGAGTGAATTCTGGAATCACTCGAGTGAATTCTGGAATCACTCGAGTGAATTCTGGAATCACTCGAGTGATCTTCAATATCACTCGAGTGATTAAAAATCACTCGAGTGATCTGTTGTTCAGATCACTTTAGCTCTTTGTTTCGTTTCCAATTCTTCAGCAAGCAGGGGTAAATTTCCAGATGCCATAACTCTTCGAATATGGCTCAAAAAATTCTGTATTATATATCAATGGAAAGTTCTTGAGGTCTAGTTTCATATGGCACTGGTTTCAGCTCAATTGGATCTGTGGTTTGAGAGTTATAGCCAAAATACCCAGTCTGTTCCAGAAAGTGACGCTGATATGAATCCCAAATTCAAACACTTATATCTCCCTCATCTTAGCTCCTTTGATGTTGCTACAGTGATGCTACAGTAGCTACAGTGAAAATACTACAGTACTACTGCTACAGTAACCGTAGAACTTGAAACTTGCTATTTTTCATTGATTTTTGCAAGTTCTTCATTCCTCAATTTCTTTCTTCCATTGCTTGACTAATCTACAATATATGCAATATCAAATAGTTAGTCAATGTATTAGAAAAGTATACTATGCAAACTTCTGCTCTCATAATATTTGATATATATATTTGGCATCATCAAAACTAATCATATCTAACATATAGATGTGTGTGTGTATGTGTACATATATATATATATATACATATATGTACATATGTGTGTGTATGTGTTTATGTATATGTACATATGTATATTGTACATATGTGTGTGTATGTGTAGATGTACATGTACATATGTGTGTGTGTGTGTGTGTCTATATATATATATAGACACACACACACACACATATGTACATATATGTACATAGGTATACATATGAACATATACATAGGTATACATATGAACATGTACATATGTATACATAAGTATATGTATATGTGTGTAGATATATGTACGTGTGTGTGTGTGTACATATGTGTACACATATGTTATATATATATATATATTGGGTTTAGGTGCAAATTTAACAATGAACTTTTAGCAAAGGAGTGCCTAGCACAATAATATTTTGTTGGGGGCAAAAGCAACAATAAACAATTAAAAAGGGTGCAAATTTAACAAAACGGTTACATTTGACTTAACGGCGTTAGGTCAAATGTAACGGTTTTGTTAAATTTGCACACTTTTTAATTGTTGGTTGTTATTTTTTCCTTCAACAAAACATTATTGTGCCAAGTGCTCCTTCGCTAAAAGTTCATTATTAAATTTACACCTTATCCCTACACACACACATATAGATACACGCGCGCGCGCGCACACACACATATTATAATTAATTTTAAGAAATTCCAAATCAAGTGAGCTTTTATTAATGGCAAGCGATACAAGAAAAAATCTAAATTCATTTGGCAAGACCCAACAAATTGAGTATATTTGCAATAGTTTCTGGCCTCTTCCAGTTCTGTAATGCTCCCACTATTATGGGTTCCTCTGAGGATTCCTTCTTTTGAGACAACATAGTCAATGACCACTACAAATTGGTTAAAAATTCTATTCAATAATTATGTTCAAAAATTAAATTCTTAGAAAATTCTATTCACAATTCAGTTCATATAATTCATAAAACTAGCGAGTGTATTGGTCAGTTCAAAATTCAATTTTCACATATACTCAGGAACCAACAAACTATTCTAGAAGGTCATTCATTATCTATACATTCTAGGCTCTACTCTTGCTACTCAAGCCATTCATACCCTTATGTAATGTTCACGAAGCAAGTAAAACAAACCATCTATTCTCAAGCATTCACATTCATTCACAGGACACACAATTTTTTGGAAAATTCTCAGGACACACATTCCCTTTTATTCTAGCCTTACGACCATTCTATTCCAGCTTTACTATAACATACTGAAATTTGGGTGACATGTATTGCTTGTAAATGTAATTAGTCAGAAGAAAATTCATCGGTGCCAAGTGTTATATGTGTATGGTGCCATTTTAATAAAAATGACACTTTTCAAAATTTTATTTGATGTTTATAAAGTAACAATTAATTAATGTAGTCTTACTTTTATGGGGGGACTACAAAAGATGACACCTTATAGGTTAACCCGGGGAAGTCCCCTAACTTTCCATCCCCTGATAAAGTTGACAGGTAGGTAGAGAAAAGAGGAAGAGCACGGGTCCCACACAAAAGAGACACGTGGCGCCAATTTATGCAAAGAAGCATAAAGTAGCTTTTGATTTTATGTGTTGGTGTTAATGGGAGAGTGACACTTGGAAGAGTTGCTTGACCTTGGAAGAGGCTTGTAATTAAATTAGGGAAGCTTGACTATCAATCATGTAAAGTAAATTGGACTAGAATATATAGGTGATTCAATTCAGAATTTGCTAAGTGTAATATTATCCCTATGGCTTTTTCTCATATTTATTTCCATATCAATTGCATTAATATTTATTTTGTAATCTCAATCACCAACTAATTAATCAGCTAAATAGTATTAAGATTATCAATTTTGGTACTTAATGATCAATCATCGTGGGAACGATACTCTACTAACTTCTATATTACTTGTTTACAATAATGTACACTTGTACTTTTTAATAAACCATCTACACATTGTAACACGGGGCTACAGTAAAGGGTGTGGATCCTAAAGAATTGTAACAAGTCCACTTGTACATCTTGAATAATGTTGATGAAGTTCAAGATTACATTAATGCTCATAAAGAAATTGTACAAAAAGAAAATAGTTGAATGACTGAACAAAGGTTAATTTGGGAGCATAACAGAACTTTTGCACATTGGTTCAAATAACAGGTTGACGGATAAGAATATGTTTATGATACAATTAAATGGTTAGCATGTTGTCTTGAGGTTGATGTCATATGTCGAACTTCATTTGTGATCAATGTTATACCTTTTACACAAAGTCCCTAGATGATAGGAGCACCGTCCAGAACAGTGGTGTTATGTTAGTGGCCAAATCTATGTACATCTTTAGTTTGAAAGATAATAACCCGAAATTTGCAGTCATAGCTTATTATGGGGTTTTTGAAGATATTTGGGTGGTTGACTATGTTAAAATTAAATTTCTCATTTTCAAATGCAAGTAGGTTGATGTCAATAATGGTGTAAAGATCAATCACTTAGGATTTACATTAGTAGATCTGAATAGTAGAATTTTTGGAGATGAACATGTTATTATGTCATATCAAGATAAACAAGTGTTTTATATTACCGATCAGGCAAATAAAATGTTGTCTGTAGCTCCTTAAGAAAAAGGGTCATTGATATTGATGAGGAAAATCGTTCAAATTATGATCTTCTTGAGACTCCTTTTTCTAGGGGTCTACCAAAATTGAATGAAGAAGATGAAGCAGATAATAAACACGACACAATAAATGATCATCATGAAGGGATTTAGGAGGAAATCCCTTGGTAAAACTACTTTGAAAGTTAGCTAGCTAAAGTAATTATCACCCAAGAGGGGGTAAATGTTGGAAATTATGCCCTACGGGCCAATTATTGAACTTTGAACATTATTATTTAATGAGTTTCTCCATTTTTTGTCATATTATTGGCATGTTTATTGTGATAAATTTATCCTTATATAAATCATAAAGATTGTCCTAAATGTCCCTGGTCGGTCATCTATAATAGAGTAAAGATGAAATAAGACCAGTATAACTTTAATAAGGTATGGAGATACGAATCAAAGTCTTAGGAACTTGTAAGAGTAGGAGGTGCTGGACCAACCCGCTATGAGAAAGCTGCATGGATTCAGTTATAAGCTTATCTCATATATAACCATGTCACTATACTCTTTGATCTTAGATCATCATGGAGTCCTACATAAGAGTCGCTAAGCTTTGACCTAGTCAAAAGTAACCTTTGACCGAGTAATGATAAAGGCTACAATCGGGCTTAGTGGTTTTCATGAAGAGGAATGTGAATGGTCAAGATGAAATTTGTCCCTCACATTAGGTGAGAGATATTACTGGGCCCATCGATTAGTGAGTCTGAGAAATATATGGCCACACTATAATGGAAAGGAGTTTCCATTTCTATAGTCAGACTATTCAGGAATCGGGAAAGTAATGGTTAGGAACAGGAGGATGACACTATCCATGACTTATCCTTGGCCGAAATATCGTGTGACAAAAGGGACGTGACATAGTTGTATGATGGGTTACAACGTCTTAACGATCCTTATATGAATTGGGTAGTCATAATATCTTGCTAGAGGCCGCTTGTAGCTTTTGAGCTAGTACAGTTATTGGCCCACTACCAACTTCGTATAGGTCTAAAGGGTTGCATACATGAATAGCCTAACACAAGCTATAATATCCAGATTCATTGAATCTAAAATGTATCTAAGATTCAATAAATATAATGTTTAATCTAGGGTGGACAGATTATATATATATATATATATGTTATAAAATTCGGAAAAGGAAAATAATAATATTATATATATATATATATATATATATATATATATTATGTAGTGTTAGTTTTGGATTTAATTTTATTTGATAAAATTAAAGTTAATAATTAACATAGAGATATAGTATCTCAGATTTAATTTATAAAGATAAATTAAATCTATTTCTATTGGCTCTTTGTTCGGATTAAATAAATAGGTTAAATTGAAACTGTTGGACAGATTTAATTAAACTGAATTTATTTCATTACTTATAAAAATAATTAAATGTTAATTGACATAATATGGATTTCAAAATTAATTAAGATTAATTTTAAAGATCCAACATAGCCCTCATTAGTTATAAAAACGAAGGGCTAGAGAACCCTAGGGCAGAAAAGAAATAGAGAGCCGCAAGAAAACCCTAGAGAGGCATTGGAGGCGCTAGCATGCTGTCGGTGTTGGATATTGTTCGTGTGGATACCAGTAAAGGGACTGATCCAAGTAGTTGCCTCCTCAAGATCGAAAAAGGAAAAACTTGAAAAGGTACGACTCTTTCTAATTCGATTTAAACATCGTTCATAGATCTGTGTTCGAGATTGGGAAAAATTTTAAAGGTTTAATTTCTACCGACGTGCCTTCCAATCCCAACAGTGAATTGGGTGATGTAATAAATTTATAGTTGTACTATGTTAGTTGATATTTAAATATAGCAACAAGTGTAAACATAATGAATATATGACATTTAACCATATTCGGATTGATCTTTATAATTCATTCTGCTTTAGACAGCCAAAAACTCGAGTTTATACATAAGACTCGATTTCTTTATGTGATTTTCAAATATCCCAACTCGAGTTCTCAGTGTTGTCAGTACCTCTTCAAGTTGTCTCTGCCAGGAACTCTTGAGAGTTCATTAGTAAACTTGAGTTTTCATTTGTCCAGAACTTGAGTTCTTCATTTAAACTCGAGTTCTTCTTGTATTGTCTGCTTCTGAATGTTTCTCTGGATAAAACTTGTGGAAGTAAAAATACAAACTCGAGTTTGTCTCTTATTAGAACTCGAGTTTTGTTCCCAAACTCGAGTTCTCCAGGAACTTCAGGTTTCTGACTAAATCTTTGGATAAAACTCGTGATAATGCAAATTCGAACTCAAGTTCATCTTTGGCCACAACTCAAGTTTTGTCCCAAAACTCGAGTTCATAAGGCAATTTTAGTTTCTGGCTCAACTTCTGTGTAAAACTTATGAAAGTTCAAATACCAACTCGAGTTTTAGTTCCAAGCTCGAGTTCCTCAATCAATACAAGTTTCATGCTAAGTTTCTGGATTAAACTCGTGGGAGTTAACTAGCCAACTCGAGTTCATCAACACACAGAACTCTAATTATCATGGCAAGCTCGAGTGTTAGCCAAAATTTGCAAGAGTTACATTGAAACTTACACACCAAACTCGAGTTCTTTACCTAAACTCGACTTCTTTATGAACCTGAACTTGAGTTCTTCTCCAAAACTCGAGTGCATAAGATAATTTGCAAAATATAAGGCTCGAGTTCTTTTATGAGAACTGCATTTATCACTGAAACAACATAGGAATTTTGTTGGCCTATTTGCGTGCAACAAGCCTAGCATCTTGATAGAGGAGTGGAGAAATATCGATAAACGTGTGAAACAACATATTTGATACACTATCTAGGTATAAAATTCTCTTTTGCATGTAATGATTATTAAATTTTTCACTAACTCCTTCAATGCATGCATTACAACTTACCTACAATGTTCCTCAGAGTGACATCTTGTACAAGAAAACAATGACGCATTGTTGTGAGCATTGGAAGAAATTTAAGATAAATCTAGCCAACAATTAAATGCATATCGAGGTGAAAGATGGTGAGCCTCGTCCTAATCCGTGCAGCAAGTATTCATATATTGATGAAGCGACTTAGCAATAATTTTTTAGGCTTCAGGCTACTCCAAAATCTTTGGTGAGTTGACCTTTTTTGCATTTTATTTACTTATCAATTGTCATTATTGATTGTAACCTTTTTTTCTTAAATTTCTTATTCACAGGCCATAAGGCAAAAAGCACAAGAGAGTGGTAAAAAGAATGATTTCCCTCATACAATGTCTCGTGGGGGTTATGCAAAAGCTGAAAAAGACTTGTTCACGGGCAAACGAAAGAGATTGGAAGAAGCAGCTCAATCCGACCCTTCTGTTCTTCTTTCTCCACCATCTTTGATATGTTGTAAAGAAAAATGGTTGTTTGCTTACAAAAGAAGAGTGGGTCTTATACGAGTGAACAATCTCGTATAGTAGGTGAAAAACTTATAAATATTATTGTTGTTATTAATTATTTAGTAAACATGCTTCATTACTTATGTTTTTTATCTGTATCTTAAGGAGGAACTTTAAAAAAAACTGGCTGAGGGATCGTTTATGTTGGAGGGGACGAATGATATCCTGACGGTTGCTACTAGAAAGTGTGAGCATCCAGGCTATGTTATGGGAGTTGGAGGAGGGGTAGGCATAAGGGATTACTTTGGAGCACCCACACGTCATTCCTCAAGTGTGGTGACTAGGAAGGAGATAGAGCATATGTTGGCCACTGTAAGGGCGGAAGCAAGGGCTGAGGCAGAAGCATCATTTGATGCACAATTGAAAGCTTGGTTGAGCAAGATGAAAAAGGAAATGATGATGATTGTGAGCACAACACAAGATACCACTGCTCCCCAGGCACAATCACTTGCTCCTAATAAGCAGAGTACTAAAAGGAATTGTTGTAATATTAGGCAATCATCAAAGGGTCCTAGAAAAGAAATTACTTAGCCTTGTGACATTTTTATCAAGGATCCTCTAAGATGATTAGTCGCACAGGTGAGTGTGCACAACCTAGGATCAACTGTCTACCACCAACAAATGAAAGATGATCCAGTCAGAGTATCAGTCAAAGAGGTGATCATCCCAAATGCACCTATTCCTATCCCTTCTGATGATTTGAATATTGTGAGTGATGTCCTGGGTACTTTCATCTTATGGCCAAAGAACCTTGTTTCTATTTGAGTTAAGGAAACCCCTATCACAGCCCCAAGTGCAGCTCCCTTCACTCAAGAAATTTAACAGCCTCTATTGAATGTCATGCAACAAGTGATTCTGATGACATATGATACATCCTTTCAAATAAGAGATTGGCCTACTGATTCAGCTATTGGCAAGTCAGGGGTGACATGCTTTCTTGAGAGGGATGATTTAATGTCCCTGGTAGCTCTTAGACAACATCTTACCGTTGCAATTGTCTAACTTTTTTTAATACAAGTATCTTCTTCAATTGGAAGTAAATTTTTAAAAAGTATGCCGTTTAACTTTAATTTGTATGCTTTCATTATTATAGGTACATGAATCGTAGGTTGTTTCCTCTAGCAAGAGCAATAGATTTAGATCAAATCCAAGAGAAAGTAACCACTGTTGCTATCAAACATAGATACTTATCAGAGAGGCTTGGTGAAACTACAACTGAATATTTCTTAGCTCCATATGTGCATGGGTAATAAAAAAATTTATATTTCATAATATATATAACGCTTTATATTTGCTTAATATTCATCTCTTTTTTTAGTAATTATTGGCAATTGGTTCTTCTATACCAAAATAGTTGTATTATCATCTTCTTATGCTCCCTCCACTTCAAACAAGGGAATGAATTAAAGAAGACCATGAACTCGTAAGTTTTCTTGCATTACCTTTTGTTGGAAGTTTATGGAATTTGTGCAACATAAGTAACCTTTTATGATTTTGATGATAGGGCTATGTGGACATTCCTACACGTTACTTGTGGTAAGCATATTCATGAGTTAAAAGACTCTACATGAATCATCCTAAAGGTTAGTACCTAATTTTTTTCTTTAAGAATGTGTTCTATAAACTATGCTTTTTATACTTGTTTTAATGATGTCATGCTCCTTTTCAGTGCCGTAGGCAACCACCAAGGTCTAATTTATGCGGTTTGTATGTTTTAAGGCACATTTATAATATTATCACCCCAGGCATGATTGCTTTTACTAAAGAGGTAAATGTATATTTCAAAAAAAATTTATTACTTTATTGTTTTTAAGTTAGAAAATTAATGTTTTATTTAGCTTTGGTATTATAAATGTTTGATCTTGTTGATCCCTTTCCTGAAGAAGATATTAATTTCATCTCGCAACTATTATACTGAATTTATCTATGAGCTTTTATAAAAATAGTGAGTTTTTTAATCCAATGTTGTTCTAATACTTGTAGTTTTCATCTCTAACTTGGTTTATGTCTTTGCGTAAGACAATTTCTGGGATATGGGTGGTACAGGTCTGATGCTGATACAAGCATGGGATTTGAAAGATTGACCTCTGTACTTTTTCATCCCTTTGCTTTTTGTAAAACTGATGAATTTTCTATATATACTGAGGAATTTGTCTTCCCTCTTCTTTTCTTCAAAACTTATGGAATTGAAAGTACACAAAGTTGAGATTTTGATGTGTTGATGATAATGTGTTGATATTGTTGCTTTTGATTGTTACTGAGAATGTGAGGTGCAGGAAGAATGATGATAATTATTGACAAATGAAATTGTTGCTTCTGATTGTGTATGATAATATGTTGATTTTCAATGATTTATTGTTGCTTTTTTGGAATGTGGGTTGTTGGACAAATGATGTCGTTGAAATGGCTTGCTGGCCTAGGTAAAGCTAATTCTTAAGAGGAATATTTTTAAAAAAAATGGATACTTTTTAGACCGGTTGTTGATACAACGGGTCAAAAGTCTTACATTTTAGACCTCTTGTTTCAACAATAGGCCTTAATGTCATTCTTTTTTAGACCTCTTGTACTCATTTCCTGAAGGGCACTTTGAGAGAGGACGCTGATTCGGCAGTGTTTCGGCGGACTGAAGTTTCTCTCTCTCTTCCTCTCTCCATTTTTCTGATCAGCTTTCCTCTCTCTCTTATTTCTGATTTTTCATGCTGGAAAATGAGGAAGAAGATGATGAAATAATGGTTAAATTCAATTAACCATTCAGTTTGCCAAGTGTCAAGCTCCCATTGGTCCAAAATTCCAATTTTAGCATATAATGCTTGATTTGGCATAATTTTCATTAAATTTTAAAAATTCATATCTAATTGTATAAATATCTAATTGGAGAGATTACAAAGGCTATGAAACCCTCATTGAGTCTAGTTTTAATGAAAAATATAAAATTTAAACAATTGAAAGTTAAATATTCTCAAAATTTCAATCTTTAGACTTTGCCCCAGAAAATAGTTAATTTCATTGGGCTAACTTCAAAAATTCATTTCTCTTCGTGTACAGCTTCAAATGACTTATATCACCTATCAAATTAAAGCTTGATAAGTATAATTTCACTATAGATAGTTTCACAATTTTTCAAAATCATTTACCCATTAAAACATGTCACACAATCACCACTGCTATATCGGGCATTTCACCGATGGCAAAATTACTTTGTGTTCCACTTTACTATATTGTGTGTTACTTCTAATTATTTTGTTTTGTTATTCCCCAAGCTCTTTAATACCCCCAAGGATATAAAGAAATTTTAGGAAATTTAAATATGTCTCATAGGGAGATTTGCTAAACCGGGTCTTAACAGTCCACTTTGATCCAGGCTTAATCTCAAGATTTTTTTCCAAAATTCAGGATATTACAGCTCTCCCCCCGTTCAATAAATTTTTTCCTTGAAATTTCGAACATCAGATGGTACTATCTGTACCTCGGAGAACCATCTCTAGACCTTTAGTCTATCTTTCCCCATTCTAGTTCTTTCATTTGAAAGGTCATAGAGCACGCAACTCACCATCTTTGCTAAATAACAACCCTCTCACTAGGCCCACTGTAGAGCTACCCTTACTGGGTAACCCCTGCAGTCGCACGATATGAAGGGATGAAATCCTTGTTCTTATATTTATGTAACGGCCCTCTCACTAGGCTCAACTGCAGAGCAACCCTCAATGGGCGCTCTCTACAATGGCACGGAAGTCCAGCCCATACCCTTTGGCTCACTAGGACTGAGTGCATCAAGCTTATGCAATAGTCACTCCTATTATCCCCCAATGGAGACCTCTCCAGGTATCGACCATGCAACATTCACCACTAAAACCACGCTCAACAAACCTTGGTATCATTTTTATATAAGGACTGCCCCACTAGGCCCACTGCAATGGCGCTCGGCTCACGCTGCAGTCGCACGGAACATCCGGCCAACTTTCACTCCTCCACGGGGCTCACCTTTTTGTGTAACAAACTACCCCACTATGCCCACTATAATGGCATTTGGCTCACGCTGCATTCACACGGGATATCTGACCAACTTCCAACCCTCCACGGGGCTCACCTTTTTGTGTAACAGACTGTCCCACTAGGCCCACTACAACGGCGTTCGGCTCACACTACAGTCGTACGGGACATATAACCAACTTCCACCCCTCCATGATGCTCACCTTTTTGTGTAACGGACTGCCCCACTAGGCCTACTACAATGGCATTCGGCTCACGCTGCATTCGCACGGGATATCTGACCAACTTCCAACCCTCCATGGGGCTCACCTTTTTATGTAACGGACTACCCCACTAGGCCCACTACAACGGTGTTTGGCTCACGTTGCTGTCGCATGGGATACCCGATCAACTTCCACATCACCACGGGGCTCACCTTTTTGTGTAACGAACTGCCCCATTAGGCCCACTACAACGGTGCTCGGCTCACGCTGCAGTCGCATGGGACATCCGACCAACTTCAACCTTTCCACAGGGCTCACCTTTTTGTGTAACGGACTGCCTCACTAGGCCCACTACAACGGTGCTCGGCTCACGCTGCTAATACACGGGACATCCGACCAACTTTCACTTCTCCACTGGGCTCATAAGGAAAAACTCATGTGGAGCCTACCTACACTATCCCCTAAAGGAATCCCCCAGGGATCAAACCAAAGACGTTAGGCTATTAAGCCTAGGGCGACCAATCCTGGTACCATTGAGCTAGCAACTCATCGAGTCTAACAACCTAGAACATATAGTTCCATAGGTATTCTAAACTTATTATAGGCTCCATCTCTTGCTAATCAAGCCGTTCATACTCTTATGTAATGTTCACAAAGCATGCTAAACAAACCATCATCATAACAATCATCACATGAGCATTCGGCCCCAAGTGTTCACCCATACAATAGGCCCTGGGATTCCACTTGTGCATCACAGGAGTTTCTATGGCCCCAAGTGTCCACCCGTGTAATAGGCCCGAGTGAATGCTCACACATAATTGAAACTCCATGGCCTGAACGTCCACCCGCGTAATAGGCCCCGGGCGACCACCCTGCAAATTCTGAATGCTCATCAAGTTTTCTACCCAGGGAATCACCTCTATGCCAGATGCATTATGGGACTTACAGCCTTAGGCCTTGGCTTGTCAGGTTTAACTGCCTAAATAAGGACACGCTGGCCCAAAAGGTCTTACTGCCTACCGTATATTCATAACACGAATACACTCGATGGTAAACACATACGTGCAAAACCATAACATAAGATACGAGAGCAAAAGTAGTTTTCCTTAATCTCTGTCATCATTCGGCACTGGAGTACCCCATGACAATTTACTGGGTCACCTGACCCCCCTCTCAAGGAAACTCATTCGATGGGGACTCATTACAATATACCACTATTGAGAGTCAATGTTCCCGTAGCTCTACTTTGTGGTTTCATCATCACTGTGGCTTCACTTCACAGTTTGTCGTCACAGCGACTACACACTATAGTTTGATATCACGGTGGGTTCACACTACGATACTGTACTCGGTGCTTCACATAGGCGCCCATACACCTGGTTAGCCCCTCTGGTTAGAACCCTCCGTAGGAAACCCTTTTCGATCTGATCTCCCTATAGGTAGCCTTTTCCGATTAGAACTCCTTATAGGTAGCCCTTTCTGATCAGAATCCTCCGTAGGTAGTTCTGTCCTGTTGTCACCTCAGAATGAAAGTAACATGTAATGAGAATCTATATCTCATAAGGTCCCTCCTTTCTAGTAGTTCTATAATCTACTCTTTCTCTTTTTACCATCTCATATGGGGTCATTCGACGTGGACTTTTAATATTGGTCTAGCTCCAGTCATATTACAACTCTAAGGGAATATTCTATGATTAAGATCTTTCCCTATGCTAGATTAGCAACTAGTAACCTCCAGAAACCTCATAAACATCTCTGTACTATATTCTAGTACCTCAAGCCACTCAGGCTATTTCAAATTATAGGAGAATCAATTTAACTATTGGATTCAATTCTCAGGTTATGGTTCAACTCTTAGAACCTCAACATCACGTAAGTCAGAAAATCACTTTCCTCAATCATACCTAATAGGCACACTTGGAATCAAAATCAATAGCGCATATTCTAACCTCTACGGTTTCAGGTCCTTAAACATTACTGAAGGTTCAAAAGGTTCAACTTCCTCTATGGAACAGAACCATAGTGTAACCTTATTCACATTCTGACCTAAGCACCATTTTAGCTTAGATCTGATTCAACCATACCTTCAACCTTCAGTATCATCAATTCAGATCCTCTAGGATAGACATACAGCATAATCACTACTCCTCATGCATTACCGTATATCATAACTACATACCTTTAACCCCATGGGTTATAAGGATCATTACATAGCACGGAGAAGCCTCAAAATAATCACTATACCTCAAGTTTCCATAACCTCATAAGATGAACTTTTCTGGCAGTACTCCCTGCAACAAAAATTGTTCAGATTAAAGATTAACTCTTACTTGATCATCTTCATGCCTCTAGTCATTCCTTAGGTCATTTAAGAACCTCTAATCACGATTCCAAACCTTTAATCAAAAGATTTGAAATTTTCAAGGTACTTCCCAGGGGGTCACCCATCCTGGAATGTCCTCGTCTGAGCACGCTTAACCATGAAGTTCTGAGGGTATCTGGGACATTAGTGCTTATATCGACCTGCATATTTCTAGGCATCGGTATCCCATATATACCTCGATCCTAGTATAGCATGTAATCCTGCCCAGAAATGCTAGATACTGTCCCTGTAGGGAAACATAAGCAGTACCAGCTTCTTAGTATAGTCCCCTATGTGTTTTCATAACACGGGAGAAAATCTCGGTCATACTCTTACTCAAACCAAGAGACTTAGAGTTAGCAACATAATCTAAATCCAATGCTTCCTCTTCTATCCTTAGGATCTCATTGTCACTGTCACCAGTAGAGGAATCCTTACTGGGACCAGGCACCGCTAACATCTCTATCAAGTGGAGCCACTTCCTCTATGTAGACCTTTACCCTTCATTTAAAAGGTTAATTAACAACCAAGGGTGGTCTAACTACTTAGATCCCTCTATTATCTATAACTTCCTGTTACAGTAGCACTAGTAGGAGATCACTATCCTGTAAACTTCAAAAAAGAATGCAACCTATAGTTAGAACCCCTTTCTCTGACTAGTCCTTTATCTCTCAGCATATAATTCTACTTCCAGAATCACTACTCTAATACCATTAAATGTAACACCTTATCTCCAATACTCATAAATGAGTATAAGTGACTAGTGAAATCTATTGTGGAACTAGGATTTGAACCCGGACTACCCAACTATCACAATAGTTCATAAAACTCCCAAGCTTAACTAAGGACTTGAACCTAGGCTGAGATGGGTTTTTCAAAGGGTAGAATACTTAAAACGTATTCCCACAAGGTTCACTACATCCCTAATACATCATCGGCTCTTAATTCCACTATGTCAGAGTATATGCAAGCGAATCAATTTCCTTTATACTGGAATTAGAGCTATTCTATTCATTTCATTAGAGTGGTTCGGTTCTCTACTTAAACTACATTCATTTATATAGATACATCCACATACATGCATATTCATACACATATACACAAAGCCAACTTATCAAATCATTTACACCAAACACAAGGTAGTGCCTTGCCCTACGTTCATCAGTTCAACTTTATAGTTCCTTCATGCATCCTCCTGCATATTCACCTGTCTAAATGGTTCATTGGGAGGAGTGAGATTCGAGAGAATCTCAGTAGCAAACAATACCACTATGCATGCGAGATATATATGAATGCATGACATGCTTGCCTACACTATTTCACCCTTGGAGTTCACACCAATTACATTTGTGCCATTAAATCTTAAGTTCACATAAGACATAAAGCTGACAGGGCTAAAATTTCAGAAACCTCGAACAAACCTTACTGCCACAGAAAATATTCTATATTCAATGTCTAACTTCAAAAATTCATATCTCACAATCTACTAATCCAAATTGCACATATTATATATCAAATTAAATCTTATGATTTAATTTAAATTTGGAAAGTTATATAGCTATTGGACATCATTTGCTCAGTCAAACACATGTCACAATCAGACTGCCTCACAAAACTTGAATTTGGCAGCACATAAACTAGTCTTATATTTTCATCAAACACCATATATAATCATATATTCATGATTAAAACATCATCAGACCTCAAAAACTCCTTCTGGCCAAAACCTTAGGGTGTTCCAAGAGTCCACAAAAACTCAACAAATCCACAAGACAATCAGTTCAAAATGAAGCTTAAACTTACCTCTTCACATTTCTATAGTCGGTTCAGAATTCTAGTAGTACTCCGGCCAGCTAGATGGCACCAAACTCCTCAGATTAGAAATTTGAGACCATAGAAAGAAAGCTCTCAGTAAGTGGAATAATGTTTGTGAAGGACTAGCTGGCTGAAACAGCACTACGGGCTCGGAATCAGCTCTGGAACTCCAGGGATTTCACTATTTACCCTTTCTCTTTCCTGTTCCAATTTGTCTTGAATTTTTAGATTTCTTTTCTCTTTGCTTTGGGTGCTAGCAAAATTCACTAATAAAGGGGAAGGGAGGGCTTGATTTGTGCCATGTGTCCCTTAATCCAATTGTGCAAAATTTTGAGACTAGAGGCTTAAGATTTAGCCTGGATTAAAGGGGGCTACTAGACCCATGTTTGGTAAATATCATAGTGAGGCATGGTATTATTTCTCAAAATTCATTTATATCCTTGGACATTAAAAGAAATTATATTGGTGAGCTCAAGAGTTCGGGGAATAACAAAACAAAGAAATTATAAGTCACACACAATATAGTAAAGTGGAACACAAAGTAATTTTGCCACTGGTGAAATTCCCGGTGTAGCAGTGGTGATTGTGTGACATTTTTTAATAGGTAAATGATTTTTGAAAATTATGAAAATTTTCAAAGTGAAAGTATACTTATCAAGATTTAATTTTATAGGTCATATAAGTCATTTGGAGCTGTACACAAAGAGAAATGAATTTTTGAAGTTAGCCAGTGAAATTAACTATTTTCTGGGGCAGCGTCCAAAGATTAAAATTCTGGGAAGATTAAAATTCCAATTGGACAAATTTTATATTTTTTATATAAATTTAAACTCAATCATAGTCACATAGTCTTTGGAACCACCCCAATTGGATATCTACACAATTAGATATGAATTTGCAAAGTTTGATGAAAATTCTTCCAGGTTTAGCATATTGTGCGAAAATGAGATTTTTGGACCAATGAGAGCTTGACACTTGGAAAACTTATTGGTTAATTGCATTTAACCATTATTTCATCATCTCCTTCCCATTTTCTAGCGTGCAAAATCAGAAGCAAGAGAGAAAGGAAAGCTGATCAGAAAAATGGAGAGAGGAAGATAGAGAAACTTCAGTCCGCCGAAACACTACAGAATCGACGTCCTCTCTTAAAGTGCCCTTCAAGAAACTTCTTATACTCATCGCGAGCTTCATTTCTACGATTTTGGATTTTTGTTTGGAGGTGATTGGTGACGTCTCACCGGCTGAAGTATTGCCAGAATTCCGAACCGTTTGCAAAACAGGTAGAGGTAAGCGTAAGCTTCCTTTTTAACTGATTGGTTTGTTATTTGGATGAGTTATGGGAAGGTTGGTTACTGTTCATGGATGATTTTAAAGAGTTATTTTAATGGCTAAATGATGTTCAATGGTTGTTTAAATAGCTAATCATTTTCTTAGAAGTAGAAAGGAAGTGATTAAGCAAAAAAAAAAAGAAAACAACATAGTTTTTCTGAGAACCTTAAATGGTGGTGATGTGCTGTGATGTGGTGATAGAATTGTAATTTGATGATTTTTATGTTTCTATTAAATTTAGGAGGAAAATTTGTGTAGGTATGCAAGTGTTCATGATTTTTGGATGCTTATATAAGAATCTAGACAATTATGTACTAAATGTGTGCATGTTGTGAAATCTGCCTGGAGGCAGTGACTTTGTGATGTGTTTCTGAATAGATTAATGTTTTCTAATGATAATTAAACTTTCCATAATTAAAATGGACTTAATAATGGTCATTTGGGACTTGGAACCACCTTAATTGGATTTTTGTGGACTTAGAAATGAATTTTTGAAGTATCTTCCCTGTTTCTGGGAAGGAATCTAGAACATAGTGATTTTTCGAAATACTGGGAATGTTTTGGCTCTGATAGCTAATATTGAGTATTTTTATGTAAAACTATATTGGAATATATTTACATATAATTTGGAAACACTCAATTTGGAATTTCCTAGAATTAATGATGAATTTTTAAGTTTGGCCGTGTTTTTGGAACTAAATCTGGAATAGTGGTCTTCAATGAAATTCTGGGAATAATTTGTCTACATTGGGGAAACCTATCTATTTTTACTTAAATTTAAATTTAAATATATTCATTTAGGATTTTGAATTAGTGCAATTGAAGTTTTGTAGAATTATTCATGAGTTTTGACATTTTGACATTGAATCTGAAAGCTGTTTTGGGGCAGTAGAGTATAATCTTGAAATCTGGAACTGTGGACATAATTAATGCAATATCAATTATTTTTAATATAAATTATACTTGATAGGGGTCATATAGGCCTTTGAATGACCTCAATTGGAGTTCTATAGAATTAATTGTGATTTTTCAAAATTTGGTGAAAAATCTATCAGCTTTATGTCTTATACGAATTTAAGACTTAATGGCACAAATGTAATTGGTATGAACTTCAATGGTGAAAGTAAGCCTTTAGGGCTAATATGGGCAATTGAACATTTAATTTTCATGGCTCTAATGATGTTATCACTTACCTAGGGCCATGAAGTGACAAAGAAGAAGCAATGGTTGGCGGATCAAGGGACAAGAAGAGAAGGACATAAAGTCTGAGAGGTAGTGAACTTACATTTTCTGCATGTATGTGATATGTATGTCTTGCATTGATTATGTGACTACTTTTGCTATTTGTGTAGAACATGTATGATTAGTTGAAGCTGTGTTATATTTGTGCAATGGCCATATGTATGTCATAACATTGAGCATGCAGCATGTCATTATGTTGGCATGAAATAGTGTAGGCAAGTATGTCATGCATTCATATATATCTGGCATGCATAGTGGTAATGTTTGCTACTGAGATTCTCTTGAATCTTACTCCTCTTGGCTAATCATTTAGACAGGTGAAGATGCAGGAGGATGCATGGAGGAAATATGAAGTTGAAGTGAAGAACGTAGGGCAAGGCACTACCTTTTGTTTAGTGTAAATGATTTGATAAGTTGGCTTTGTGTATATGTGTATTGATATGCATATATGTGGATGTATCTATGTAAATAAATATAGTTTAAGCAAAGAACCGAACTGCTCTAATGAAATGAAGATAATAGCTCTAATTCTAGTATAAAGGAAAGTGATTCGCTTGCGTATACTCTGATATAGTGGAATTAAGAGCTGATGATGTATTAGCGACGTAGTGAATCTTATGGGAATACGTTTTAAGTATTCTACCCTTTGAAAAACCCATCTCAACCTAGGTTCAAGTCCTTAGTTGAGCTTGGGAGTTTTATGAACTATTTTGATAGTTGGGTAGTCCGGGTTCAAATTCTGGTTTCACAACGGATTTCACTAGTCACTTATACTCATTTATGAGTATTAGAGATAAGGTGTCACACTCCCAGGTTCGATGTTCAAAAAAGTCAAGTACGTGTTCGTGTCAGAGACTGGTGGATTCCCTGGACTCGGGGGATGGGTAGCGCCTTTATGGAGTGCCACCTAAAAGGAAAAAAGCAAGTATCATCATTAGGTACACTTGTCACTATCTTAACATGACAGCACAAAAGTTGATTTGTACTTTGTCATGATGAATGGACAAGTGTCACTTTCTTATTTGTCCAACACAAAAGTTGAGTCATCATTACTCATCATTACTTACTTTATCACAGCTAATTTATCGGTGGCAACTCGGTTTCACTCATGACTTACTCAGGATTGTGTCACACATATCAAAGTTGTAAGATAACGCTGGGTCGAAGTATGTATATAGGCCCCACATGGTGCCACATACCTATGTCTTTTCCAAAAGCGCTGGGTACACATGTCTACTTTGAAAATGCTATGTGCCCACCTATACTGGCATATTTTGCTCTACTAATTAGCATCATACCTCATGACATAGCCGGGTAGTATCTTTCTATCAACCTAATGGCATCGTATTTATGTCTTGTGCACATTTGCACCGACACTTTAATCCTACTGCCTGCGTATACTGAGCCCTCTGCCCGGTAAGGCTGGATCACATAGCCCCCTAAAGTCTTTCTAATTCTCCTCATTCTTTGGACCCTTCCCAAACTGGGCTTAGTAGTTTTCCTAATATAGGAGTATCCTTAAGTCTCTAAGCCCAAAATTAAGATATTACAACATACACTTGAAAGAAATACCTATCTACTATGACAACACCAGTACGATAAGCTTGACAAAGAATCCAGTTCAACACTCTAGAACCAAGCATATCGATGTTAGACATTACTTTATCAGGGATCATGTTCAAAAGAAGGATCTCAAAGTAATATTCATCCCAACTCATCTTCAAATAGCAGATATTTTCACAAAACCCCTCATGAAAGATCAATTATTATATATATAAGAAGAGAATTGGGATGGTAAATCCTAACGAATTGTAAGTTGTTATATGTTAGTAAATGTAATTTGATTATGTTTTGATGATAACTGACTGAAGCATCAGAGTATCTAGTAATTTGCTTTTGCAGGACCTTAATACTCTCTTATATGGTAAGGAAAGTAGAGTAAAACAAAGAAGTTGGTAACTACTAAATTACTTGAGTGACCACTTCCAATTATTATCACCACGACATCACTCAAGTGATATATGGCAGTGATGGTTGCATCACTCGGGTTACCATCCGAGTGATGACCTAAAGAGTCAAGGAAGTTGAAATTAACTCAAATTGAAATGGCTTAGTGGTTAGATTTGAATAGATGGAAGTTGAAAAGACACGTCACTTCAGTAATCATCAGTGCAGAAGGAGAATCAATATGTTTTTAGATTAATTCTACAATCCAGAGACTATTAATCATCAAGGAATCATTCATGGGTAATTACTGTATTACTCATACCAGGTATACTTTAATTATTAAAGAATTTCATCTGGTTAGCATGATCACTCAAGTGATGTCAGGCAAAGTAGGTTATAACAGTCGGTACTATGTCATTTTCATCATAATCACTTCCAGTGACTCTCCCAGTGCTTTACTCAAAACATTTCACAAACTCTTACCCACTCAAGTCTGATCAAAACCCATTGATTCCCATCTCTAGAAACAGCCTAAATCCTTTGAATCTCTCTGCCCTAAACTTGCAACTTTATCTACTCTGAGGAGGGATTTTGAGATTTTATGACTCAATCCTCAATGCAAGAAGCAAAAAACCTTGTAATGAATCTTATGAGTCTCTACTGTCTTCTCTACCCAAGAAATAGAAGAAATCACCAACTCTAAAATCTAAACCATATTCTCAGCCAAAGGTTCTAGATAAAGCACCATTAGAACCACAACCTAAGGCTAAAGGGGTTGTGATCAAAGAGCCAGTGACAACAAGAGCAAGACAAAGAAAGCAACTCCATATGGAAGAGGCAAAGAAACTGCTTCTTCAACTTCACCATCCATTGATTCCTTCGATACTCCCTCTTAGACTAAAAAGGGTTCTAAGGGATCAAATTACTATGAGAACATTGCCAAGGTTATAGAAAACATGTTAGAAGAGGCCTTTCAGAGCCAAGCAAGGGACTTCCTCCAAAGCTTTCAAACCTACAAAGTCTCAACCAAAGACCTCAAAAGAAGGAAAAAATGAAGAAAGGAGTGGAAAAAAGAATATTGAACAAGAAGATATCACGGTCCCACCGAAAGGCTTCAATTCAAACAAACTTGAGGACACAAAGAAATTTAAAGATTACTTCTCCTAAATAAAAATGTGTAAGATGTTCTACATTGATCTTCAAGTCTTATATAAAGCAATTAAGTTTAATTTGAGTGAATATCTAAGACGTTATATTCCCTAGTTGTTTATGAATCTACCTTACTGCACTAAGCTAGTTAGACATTTTTACTGCAATCTTAAACCTGTTGAAGATTGCATGAGCTCAGTTGTAGAGGAAGAGCTAGAAACTAAAGTAATAGGGAAGAAATTCCTAATCTCTGCCTCCAAGATCAATGAGTGGTTAGGAATCAAGGAGCCACCAAAGGATAACCCAGCCAAGCTTAATTCAAACCAGATATTCAATACTCTTGAGACCTGGTGCAAGAGTAGGACCTATAGTTTTCAATCCAAGGGACATGTGTGATTTACATAGAGTCCTCTAGTACATATACTCTCGATCTATAGTAAACAAGTCCAATAACTTCACGCACTTTATCGATCAGGACTATAGGAATATGGCCTCGATACTTTTGAAGCAGAAGAGGAACCTAGGAGAATTGATCTTCTCAAAGATCAAGAGGTATAGGTTTTCTAGAACTAGAACTACACTAATGCCATATCCTCAATTGATCTCACTATTCCTCAAGGCTAACAAAATTTGGTACTTAGAGCCTAATAAACCAATTGAGAGGCTATTACCGGTTAGAAGAAACCAAATTGGGAAACTAGGGATTGAGTTACCTTTGAAGAAACCAATGGACTCAACTCCCAAAAAGAGGAAGGCATCCCAAGTTGAGACTAGTAGGTTGGATGTTACTCAGTCCTCTGCCCCTACCACTACCCTAGCTCCTTCTTTCTTTGGCTTTACAATTCAGAATTACTTGAGGGAGGTACTTAAAGGATTTCATATGAACCAATGTTGAACTGATAACTCATATGAACTTCAAGGTAGGAGAGATGGTTGAGTTTATGAACAAGCACAACCAGGCAGTATTGGCACAACAGGAGGCTCATACAAGTGCCTTGAATGAGATTAGCAGCCTTCTCCAGCAACTTCATGAGAAGGTTGATACCCTGACTCTTATCACTTCCACTCCTGGTCCATCTATTCCATCTACAAGAATGTTGATACCCTGACTCTTCTCCGGCAACTTAATGAGAAGGTTGATACCCTGAGCGTCCAACCGCACAGAAAGGCCCCAAGCGACCACTCCACATAACAAGAATGTGCCAGACAATTCATAATGATTTCAACCAACATATAATGCATATTATAACATATGAAAGACAAGTTACTACATGGCTTCTTTCCTTTAGCTATTTCCTCCCGTTTGTTAGAGCTCGAGCAAATCTCAAGCTTCGAATTGTTGTTAGGTCCTATAATTGGAATTTACAGATGACGAGTTATTATTCTGTCCAATACTTGCATAATGAAATTAGTCAAGTTGGTTGTCATTAAAGTTAATATACTAAACTAAAAGCAAAGTCAAGGGGGCTCAACATCCTAAGTTGGTTATTTCTACCTTTGCTCTCAAATCTACTAGCTTTTGCTTAACCTCAAAAATTCACCATTAATTCTAGGAAACTCCAAATTCAGTGGTTCCAAATTATATGTAAATCTATTGCAATATAATTTCACATAAAAATACTCAATTTTTTTCACCACAACCACAACATTCCTAGAATATTTCCAAACATGACTGTTCTATATTTCTTTTTCAGAAAACAAGGTATAACTTCAACAATTCATATCTCCTAATGTACTTGTCCAAAAATTACAAAATACCTTATATCTCTATATCTCTACTTTAATTCTAGACATTTTCAGAACTTTTGGACAAGTTTTGGATCATGAAACTCTACGCACAACAACACTGCTCCAGACAGGGTAGATTATCAACATGCACACACACACTTCATGAATTTCCAAATTCATATAAAAGCATCCAAAACTCATGAACACTTGCATACCTACACAATTTTGCCTTCTAAAGCCAATAGAAGCATAAAAATTATCAAATTCCTACTCCTATTCCATGTCATACACAGGGAAGCAAATTAAGTTCTTAGGTGACTTAGGTTACTTTCTTGTTTCCTCTTGCTTAATCACTTCCTTTCTACTTCTAATCACATGATTAGCTATTTAGACACTCATTGAGCATGTTTTAAAGAAGTTTGGACAGCAAGACCCCTTAAAGTTTCATCATCCAATCTTCACAAAACAACCAACTCCAACAAGCCAAGAACAACAACAATGACAACATCTAAGGCAAGAGAAGCAAGTTTTTGAAGTTTACCTTTTATTCTTGTTGCTTCTCTCTCTAAAAATGTCAGCCCCCTCTCTCTCTTCTCTGGAGATTTTTTCTTGAAACCATGAATTTAATGGTGAAGAAGAGATTATGAGAGATTATAGAGTGATTAGGAAGCTTAAACTTCAAGATTACAAGCTTTCTTACCTTTGATCTTGTGAAATCCTAGCTCTTTGTATGCTTGCCTTGCTCTCTTCATCTAGCAGCTCCCTCTCTCTCCTTTGGTCTGATTTTTGCATGAAAATGAGATGGAAATATGAAGGGAATAGTGACTTAAAGCAATTGTCCAAATTGCTTTACAAATGGAAGCTTTTCATTGGTCCATAATTTGACTTTCTTGCATGATATTTCATTTCCTTTTTCCCTTCTTCATTCTACCAAAAATTGCATGAGAAATGAGGAAGAGATTATTGCTCTTGAATTATCTTAATGACATATTGCATATTGTTGACTTTTGGACCTTTGACTTTTGACTCTTTGACTTTCCTTGATATTAATTCACAAAACTAGGCTTATTAATTACCAAGTAGCCATTTTCCTCTTTTTAATTCCCATTTAACTGAAATTATTGGGAATATTAGGGAAAAATAATTATTTCTTGTTTTATGGCAAAATTACCGTTTTGCCCTTACATTTTATGATTTATCGAAATAAACCATTTCTTACTCCTTTCCTTTGGTTTGGCCTAATTTTGAAACTTGTGTGAAGCCATTATTTGTGTCATTTTATCCTCAAATCTTGGTTACAATATTAGGCCTTTAAGTGGACATTAATTGCCTCTTTGTGTCCTTACTTAACCAAATTATGTGTAACTAGCAATTGAAATATTTCTCTAAATTTATGTGCACCACAATTCACCATTTTATTCCACTAAATATCATAAATATACATATAAGGAATATTGGTGAAAAAGTGGGGTATTACACAATTAACACACCAATACACAAGCACACATATCAATTTATGCAAGTTAAGAAAGTTCACTATCTTTTGGACTTGTGTCCTCTTATTGTCCCATTTTCTTCCAACCATTGAAGTTTCTTAGAAATTCTTCTATTCTTCTTCTTTTTTGACTTTGCATGGCCCTAGATATATAATCATATAATTATTTCCATGATAAATGAATTCTTATTGTGCTACATTAGCCTCATTGGCTTACTTCCACCCTCAGGGTTTAAGGTAATTACATTATGCCATTATCTTTTTAATTTCGCACATTTACTAAAAGTTGGCAGAATTTTCAACCAACTTTGAAAATTCATATCTTTTTGTACAAATGTCCAATTACAATGGTTTTAAAGGCTATGTAACCCTTATTAACTCTCGTTTTAGGAAAAAAAATAGTTCCCTTAGCCAATTGGACGCACATCATTCTAGAATTACCATTCACTAGATACTACTTAGAAGTATGTCAGTTTTACATGACCAACTTCAAAAATGTATAACTCATAGTATACAGATCCACTTGACCTATATGACATATCAAATTAAAGCTTAATTGATCTAATTTTATTTTGGAAAATATCATGGCCATTGGACCACATTTGGTCATCCAAAAACTCATCATAATTACACTTCCTCCTAGAAATCTCATTATGGCAGCACTTTGTTCAAATTCCAAATTTAGGGTTTTCTATCCATCCCTTCTAAAATCATGATCACACTATAACCCCACATACTTTTTCCCAAGGAATCCATTGGAAACCTCAAATTTGGCAAAATCACGTTTATTCTACATGCCCTACACCTGACTAAAAATTCACTTCCCAAACCAACAAACATCAACTTTACAATTTAACCACCAAACTAATCTCATATGCTCTTAAAACATCATATAATATCATTTATTTGATCATAACCACATCAAACTCTAACTCCTCTTAATGACTAAAATTTAGGACATCCAAGAAAATTCACAAAACTCAACCAAACAACATAATATTTGGTTCAAATCAAAGCTCAAGCTCACATCTTTCACCTTCTAGGGCTTGTTCTTTATTTCTCAAATTTTGGAACATTGTAGACAGCACAAAACACCTTCTTTCAAGAAAATAAAATCATATAAATGAAGCTCTTAGTGAGAGGAATAACATTCATGAAGACCTCAAGAGCTAAAGAGGTGATTTAAAAGGTGAAAATTAAGTTAGATCACCTTACCTTCTTTGTCCTTCAACTTTCTCTTTTCTCTTTCCTTTTTCTTTTTTCTTCTATTTTCTTCTTTTTGTCCGTATGACTTGAGTGTAATGGAAAAGTGATATTTTTATTCATTTATTCATCTTCCATTTAGATACTTGGTCAAAAATTCACACTCAAAAAGCCAAGAAGGTGATGTGTCAAGTTATGGTGGTTTCTTGCAAAAAGTGGCTTGGTTAATCAACCAAGAGTGGTTTGGTTAAATGGAGATTCATTTACTCTCTCTCTTTCTCTTTTGTTGGATGAAAATCATCATCTAAAAAGGAAGAGGAATTGTTAACTCAAGTATCTCCCTCCTTTCATTTTATGCCTAATCACAATTATTGACCAAAGGTGAAAACATGTTGACTTAATTCTCTTTCCTTCTTCCTCTTCTTTCCTTTCTTTCTTTTTGACTTAGTTAATTGGAAATTCTCTCTTTCCTCTTCTTACTTAGCTTGGCCAAAATTTCATAATAAAGAGGAAGGAAAATATTGGCTAATTGACCATATGTGTAAAGGTTCAACTTTGACCAAGTCTTCTTGTAAAGTTTGTTGACTAATCCCCCTTTTCTTTTGGTATTCCTTTTTGGAAAATTTTCATAAACTAAGGTGAGGAAATTAATTGCTTCTCTTCCTTCATCATTACTCTTGCTTTTCAAGAGTAAATCTTGACCCTTCATTTTGGTTTCCAACTTTAACCTCGAGATCAAGTGGCAATTGTGTCTTTTGCCCTTAATTATGGAAATTTTTTTTTTGTGCCATTAGTTCTTTTAATTCTTTTTCTTACTTATTTCTAAATACCGTTTCCCTTTTCCTTTGGATCTGGGTTAGGTTTTATGTCATTCTGACACATCTTAAAGGAATCAGGTATTTTGTTTTGACTAATTCCCATCGAAATTCATACTTTATTATGAGTTTCCAAGAGTCAATATATTTCTTATTTATTCATGTGACTCTTACTAAAATAATCTTAGTAGTCTACTTTATTCAGGCTAATTCTATAGCCTCTTGTCGCAAAATTTGAGGTATTACAACTGCAGGTTCGTCTTCTTCACCTAACAGAGCCCATCTCATCTGAGTCACCTACTTTTACTCTTAAAGTAGGTGATAAACATAATGATGCATCCTTCCCTACCTAGGCCACTCATATCACACCCCAAAATCTATCTACACCTAGTTCTGGGTCCAGTTATTCTGTCTAGCTCACCCTTTCCGATGATGTTAAAAAGGGGGAGAAGACCTAGAGTGATTTGGGTGAATATACATTGTGTTTAGACTGATGGGGTACATGGGAATATAGGGTTTTTGGAAGCTTTAATGTTTCATGACATTTTCTTTAACTTGTGTGCAAAACTATGTATGCAATAGTGTTAAATTTGATATAAAGTAGTTTTCTTTTGCTATCTATGTGATAATTATCTAAATTATGTAATATCATTAAAGCATGTGATTATATTACTCTTAATTTCAAGATTATCTTCAAAATTACAAAAGCTGCTTTCAAAATACTTAGTTCAAAAATCACCAAGTTTTGTCATCATCAAAAAGGGGGAGAATGTTAGATTGTATGTTTTGATGAAAACAAAAGGTGTTACAAATGATTTGATAATTGAACAAACATTCTTGAACAAAGAAACAAAGTTTTCTAAGGCATACGGAGCCATCACTCAAGTGACCACTGGAGTGATGAGGTGAGAAATGATGTTCTATCTCAAGTGATGCTTTCTGCCAGTTTTTGAATGTGATCACTCGAGTGATGACCCTAGAATACTCGAGTGATGCAATTGGAAAAAAAGCCTCAAATATTCTGTACCAAATTTTAAAGTGGATCACTCAAGTGATCACTCGAATAATGACCCAAAACCACTTGAGTGATGGGGTAAGAGAAACAGTCTTTAATTCAGTAACACTCTCTAGCAGAATTTGGAAGGGATCACTCGAGTGATCACTCAAGTGATGGCCCTGTATCACTTTAGTGATGAAGTTATAAAATTTATTCATACTCTTCTAATTTTTGGAAGGAATCACTCGAGTGATCACTGGAGTGATGACCTTGGATCACTCGAGTAATGAGTCCTAGAAAGTATGATAATCAGCTGTTATTATTTGATTTACTATCTTTATAAGTAACACTTTATTGTATTAGTGTTTGAAGTATTTTTCCAGGAAAACAATGAAGAGATCATGCTAAGTAAAGAAAGGCTACTTTACGATAGAACGTCCACCAATCGCAATGGCTAATTTTTCAAATACAAAGAACGGTCAAAAGAAGTAATAAGACTCTAACAGATGAATGCTTATAATGGTCATCTACTACAATTCAACTATAAATATGAAAGCATTCAAAGAAGAAATATACCATAACAATGCCAACATGCTAATATCATAAGTTATCCACCTTAACCCAAACACTCTTTGTTATTCTCTAGCTTCTATATCATTTATCTTTAAGAGAGTGATTATTTGTATTGTACTTCAGTGTTCATATTATTTACTTCTGAGAGAGAAGATTGATTATAATCTTTCATTATCAAATTTGTATCCTTACAGTGTGTTAGGGGGAGTAACTTGATTGTATCCTTATAGTGTGTAAGGGGGAGTAACTCAGTGAGAGATTTGTAAAAGGCTTCACAAGTGCCCGGCTAAACTTGTGGGATTGTAGTGGTTCTCAAGTACCCAATTAAACTTGAGGACATAATGGATTAAAATCTCAGGAGGAGCCTGGGGACTATACGTAGGTCATCGTAAATTGGATCGAATCAGGATAAATCACAGTTTGCATATCCTCTTCTCTAAGCTCTTATATTTCCAGCTTATATGATTTAAATATTTTATTATGGTTTTATACTTTCATACTTATTGATTTAATAAGATATGAAAAATAATTTGAAAATTCTTAATTTATTATCGTACACCCAATTCACCCCCCTTTTAGGCGTCATCCAGTTCTAACAAAAGTGACATATGGAAAAGTGATTAAGCCATAAGATGACATGTGTCCTTCAAGGATTCTCTTTCCCTTCTCTCTCTCTTATTAGGTGTCCTTTTTGGTCTAGGGAAGGGAGGTCCGATAAAGTACCCTAACTCCTGGGTTCGGTGTTCAGGAAAGTCAAATACGGGTCCAAGGTAAAGGACGGTGGATTCCCTGCACTCAAAGGCTAGGTGGCACCTCCAAGGAGTACTAATTCAAAAGGCAAAAAGCAAGAGCCATCATGATAGACACTTGTCACCTTTCTATCAAGCAAACACAAAAGTGGAATGGTACTTTATCATAATCAGAGGACACTTGTCATTTTCTCATGGTGCCAACCAAAAAGTGGTGTCATCATTAGTTATCATGACTTACTTTATTAAAGCTACTTTAATAAAGTTACTTTATTGGTGCTTACTCAGGATTCTACGCAAGTTTTAGTGGGGATTGCGGCACACATACTGAGGCCCACCAAATGACGTAAAGTTGGAGAGTGTATGTGGGCCCCACATGGCGCCACCTACTAATGAATTTTCCAAAAATATAGGGTACACATGTCTATCCTGAAAATTCCATATGCACACCTATACCAGCATATTTTGCTCAACCGATCAGATCCATACCTCATGACATAGATGGGTAGCATCTTTCTATCAACCCAATGGCACCGTATATTTATCATATGGACTTCTACACTCACACTTTAATCCTACTGCCTACTCATAGTAGGCCCTCTACCCAGTTTCTCCAAATCACATAGTCCCCGAGAATCTTTCTATCTCAACATTCTTGAGACTCTTCCCAAACTGAACTTAGTCGTCTGCCTTATATAAGCTTATCCTCAAGTCTCTAGGTCCAAAATTCAGGATATTACAATTATCCCCTTATTCAATAAATGTTTTCCTTGAAACTTCAAATATCTATACCTCAGGGAATCATTTCTAGACACTCAGTCTATCCTTTCTTATACAGGCTCACCAAGCATGCAACATAATTCACCATATTCTTAACACACATCTTAGATAGTATTCACCAACCATCATACAACCTTCTCATTCATTCATTCAGTACCCAGTATGTAGTATTCAAACACAAGACCTACTGGTCCATTCCCATATTGTTTGGTTACACAGGCCTCACTGCTTCTTCGGGACGCTACCTGGATCACACTGTATGAATACGAGGCCTTACAGTCTCTCTGGGACTTTGCCCGGATTACACTATCAAGCCTTACAGCCTCTTTGGGACTCTTCATGGATCACACTTTATTTATATCAAGACTTATAGCTCATTCTACTCCTACAGCGCTGGACATTCTGGCCTACTGCCCTAGGAATCACCCCCATACCATAGGCATCTCAAGACTTACTGCCTCGGCTATAACCTGATACAATCTGAATGTTTTGCCAGCCTTAAGATAAACTCTAGACACACGGGTCTAATGTCATCGTGTTAGGCAACAACCACAGTACTAGTCATACAGGTCTTACGACCTAAGGACACCGCCCTATGCAAACTTTCACATCGGGTCTTAACGCCTCGAGCATCCGCTCATGACAATTCTCAAATACATAATGTGTTGTCGGCCTAAGACATACTAGTCCATCAAGTCCTATTACCTTAAGACATGTCATTTGTCATCTTTGTTCGAGTCTATCTAACTAGGACACACAGTCCACTAGATATTTTGAATTCATTACAAGCTCCACCTCTTGCTTCTCAAACCCTTCATATACTTATGTAATGTTCATAAAGCACACAAAAAAAACCATCTAACAACAATCAATCATTCGGAATTCAGTAATCACATGACACACTGTCCATCATCTAATATCTAGGTAGCCTAAGAGGTCTAATAGCCTAGGGAATCACCCCTATGACATAGGAACATCGGAATTTATAGCCTTAGGCCTCTGCCCATCTGCCACTGGATATTCATTAGGCCTTATAGCCCAGGGTAACTCCTAATACAAGGTGCACTCATGGGCTTTTTGCCTCAAGCTTACCTAGCTCAAGATGCCTCGGGGTAACTCCCGATGCAACTTGTACTTATGGGCTTTATTGCCTTGGGACTAACTGTTCCGTCACTCTTAGGCTATACAACTTCTCCGGTGTTAGAACTGGCTGACACCCAAAAGGGGGATGGATTGGGTGTACGATAAGAAATTAAGATCTTTTTAAATCATTTTACAACTTATTAAATCAATCAATATAGAAGTATAAAATCACAAGCAATTATCTAAATCATATATGATGGAAATATAAGAGCTTAGGGAAGAGAATATACAAACTGTGATTTATCCTAGTTCGGTCCAATCCACGATGACCTACGTCCAGTCCCCAGGCTCCTCTTGAGATTTCTAATCAACTATCTTCTTGTTTATCCAGGCACAAGAAAAGCTGCTACAATCCTACAAGTTTAGCTGGGCACTTGCAAAGCCTTTTATAAAACTCTTACGGAGTTACTTCCCCTTACACACTATAAGGTTCACTCCCCCTTACATCAAGTCTTACGTGCAGAGCAATCCTGAATGCCTTTCTCTCCTGCTTACCCATGCAAGTCTTACGAGCATCAACGTTTTCTACTGCTTGCACCTTGTAAGTCTTATGAGTAGAAAGTCTTACCATGAATTCTCTCTACAGCTTCCACTATAAGGAAATCAACCCTCTCAAGGTCCTTCTACCTTGAAATCAATTCAAAAATATGCTTTCAAAGATTTACACTCTCTCTTATAGAGTAAATATGATGCTCATTGAGTTACAATACAAATAATCTTACTCTCAATGATAAATGATATAGAAAACAAAGAAGAACAGAAAGTAGTTGGATTAAAGAGGATGACTCATGATATAAGCATATTTTTGTCATTGTGTTCTCATGTCTCATTCTATTCTTTGAATGCTTCCATATATATAGTTGAGTTGTGGTAAATGACCATTGTAAGCATTTATCTATTTTAGTCTCATTACTTAGTTTAACTGCTATATATATTTGAAAAACTAACTGTTACGGTTGATGGACGCTTCACTTCCGTAAAGTAATTTTTCTTCACTGTATAATCTCTTCATTGCATTTCTGTAATAATACTTTAAATATTGATACAATGAAGTGTTAGTCATGGATATGTTGGATCATTGGTCAAAGGATGAATTTCTACTTTATGGGACTCATCACTTTGAGTGATGATGTTCGTCACGAGTAACTCTCTCATTTGAATCCGAATGTTTAATATCCTGTTTCACACTTGAAATATATGTTCGTTGACATTTAGATATAATGACAAGTGAAAACATAATGAATAAATGACATTTAACCATATTTGGATTGATCCCTATAATTCACTCTACTTCTGTTACTAGAAAACTTGAGTTCTCATCAGGAAACTTGAGTTCTCAGTGTTGTCAGCTCTTCTCTAGGTTGTTTCTGTCAAGAACTTGCAAGAGTTCATTTTCAGACTTGAGTGTAAATATGTCCAAAACTCGAGTTATATCTGTAAACTCGAGTTCTCCTTTACTTCAAGTTTTTTTCATAAGTTTCTGATTGGAACTTACGGGAGTTAATTTCTATACTCAAATTTCCCTTTAATCAAAAATTGAGTTTGCTCCAAAAATTGAGTTCTTCCTATATTGACAACTTCTGAGTATTTCTCTGGATAAAACTTACAGAAGTGCAAAACCAAACTCGAGTTACTTTATGTCCAGAACTCAAGTTTTAACACCAAACTTGAGTTCTCCAAGAACTTTATCATTCTAACCAAATCTCTAGATGAGAACTTACGGAAGTTCAAATCCACACTCGAGTTCATTATTCACCAGAACTCAAGTTTTACTTTTAACTTGAGTTCTCCAAGTGTTGCAGGATTGTGGACAAGTCTCTGGATAAAACTCTCAAGAGTACAGATGCAAACTTGAGTGCAACTTGAACCAGAACTTGAGTTCTATCTCAAAACTTGAGTTCACATGTCAGCATCAGTTTATGGCTTAGGTTTTATGTAAAACTTGTGAGAGTTTAGAACCAGACTCGAGTTTCTTTCACAAAAGAACTCGAGTTTTGTCCCAAAACTCGAGCTTTCTAGTCAATGCAATATTCTAGCTAAGTTTCTATATCAAGCTCGCATGAGTTAACTAGCAAACTTGAGTTCACTTCTATCCAGAACTCGAGTTCTCATTGAAGTTCTCATTGAAAACTCGATTTCTCTACCTAGTCTTCATAACACCAAAACTCTCAAGCATAAACTCTCAAAGAAAAACTTCCAGGACTCGAGTTCTCTTCAAGTCAGACCTCAAGTTCTTATACAGGACTCGAGTTCATCAACTTGAGCTCACTTCCTGCAATGTTCATAACTCGAGTGTTAACCAAAACTTACAAGAGTTATACTAAAATATACATACCAAACTTGAGTACAGCTATCAAACTCAAGTTCTTCATCCATCTCAACTAGAGTTACCAACCTAAACTCGAGTGCATTAGCTATTTTCCAGAACATGAAACTGTTAGCTTGTGAAATGCATTCTTCAATACTTTTACAAGTGTTATACACTACCGACCATAGCGAACATCAACAATAAATCATGGGCAACAAGAGTATTTAATAAACAGTTCAACAAACGTGCAAAATAGAAAAAAAGTAATGCTGAAGCATTTGTCAGAGCACGATCAACGAAAAATGTTGAAGTATTTGTCAGAGCACATAATGGTCTTACAACGGGCAAAACATTTGAATATCCATAACGACTCTCACAGCTTCTATATAAGCTCAGTCAGTTAAAAAATAGAAAAGAAAATACACATACAAGAGATTACAGTGAGCAGAAACACGAGAGCACAATTACATCAATATGATAATATCACAAGTCATTCTCAATCCAGACACTCTCTATGCTTATCTATTTTCTGAATCATATATCTGTGAGAGTGAGATTAGTTGTATTGCACTTCAGTGAGCATTTTACCCACTATGCGAGAGAGCTTCTAAACACTTCATATGTATTTTAGAAGTGATCTCAAGGAAGAGGGACCTTGAGAGGGTTAATTACCTTACAGGGAAGCTGTAGAGTGAATTACCGGTAAGACTTTCTACTCGTAAGACTTACAAGGTGCAAGTAGTAGAGAACATTACTACTCATAAGACTTACTGAGGCATAAGCAGGAGAGAACGTTGCTGCTCTTAAGACTTTCATGGGTAAGCAAGAGAGAAAGGTCTACAGGATTGCTCAGCATGACTTGCTGTAAGAGGGAGTAAACCTTACAGTGTGTAAGGGGAAGTAACTCCATAAGAGATTTGTAAAAGGCTTTTCTTGTGCCCGGATAAACAAGAAGATAGTGGATTGGAAATCTCAGAAGAAGTCTAGGGACTGGACGTAGGTCATCGTGGATTGGACCGAACCAAAATAAATCATAGTTTGCATCTTCTCTTCCTTAAGCTCTTATATTTCCAAAATGTACGATTTACATAATTGCTTGTGATTTTATACTTCCATATATTACTGAGTTAACAATATACAAAAAAGGATTTGAAAGTTTTTTAATTTACTATCGCACACCCAATTCTCCACCCCTCTTGGGTGTCAACCAGTTCTAACATGGATTGCTCAGTAGGTCTTACGACCCTGCTCTAAATGCATACTAAGTCTTACGGCCTAAGGACACATTGGCCTAATAGGTCTTACTTCCTCAGGGTCCACTTCCTATCAAGTCTTACGGTCTAAAGATACACTGGTCTTAAAGATCTTACTGCCTATCGTATATTCATAACACAAATATACTCGATGGTAAACACATACATGTAAAACTATTACACAAGATACAAAAGCAAGAGTTGTTTTCCTTTATACTGTCGAGCATGTTCTTCCTTAATTCCCTACGTCATCTTTCTTTTCTACAAACAACACTGGAGCATGTGACATCTAGAATTTTATTCACTAAGATTCCATGCACTTTGTGGCATTGAAGGGAATAAAATGGTGAATGAAAGAGCATAGAAAATGACAAAACAAGGCAATTAGTGGTCACACACTACATAATAATGTTTGGAACACAAATTGTAAAAATTGAAATTTGCTACCAATATGTTTTCCTGCATGGCAATCTATTTGTGTGATATTTGTAAATAGGCAAATGATGTCTAATGCCTATAAAAGTAGACATATCAAGATTTAATTTGATATGTCATATGGTTCATTTGGAGTTGTATATTGAGAATTATGTATTTTTGAAGTTAGCCAAGTAAAACTGGAAAGTTTCTATTGCAGTGTCTAGTAAATGATAATTCTCTAATGTTGTGTGTCCAATTGGCTAAGGAAAATATTTTTTTCTCAAAAATTGATTTGATAAGGGTTATATAGACTTTAGAACCACAGAAATTAGACATCTATAAATAAAAATATGAATTTTCAAATTTTGATGAAAATTCTTTCAGGTTTCAATCAATATGCGAAATTACAAAGGTGTTGGCAAAAATGTAAGGGCAAATTAGTCACTTTCCAATAAAGTAAGAAGCCATCAATTTTTCCATTTTCTTGATGCATGTTTCGGCCAATAAGAAGGGAGGCAAAGGAAAATAAATACTTGGCTCAAATTTAATATAGAGGGAGTAATATTGGCCAAGTCAATGAAGGTTGAAAAGTTGAAAAAGTAAAACATGTGTTCAATTAGCAATTAATTATAATATTTCAAGGAGGTGTAAAAGGATATTTTTGAGAACATTTATCCTCTTCCAAGGCCCCATATTTTGGCTAACACAAGCAAAAAGAGAGAGAGAGTAAGTTCAAGAAAGCAAGAGCAAAGGAAGAGAGACAAAGGTTCAAGAAGTACACTAGGTAAGTTTGTAAGCAAATCTAACTTGTTCTTGTCTCTAATTCATGGAGACTCTCTTCTAATCTCTATTCCTTCTTGAAATACATATGTAGAAAGCAAAACCAAGAGAAACAAGGAGGAGAGAGAGGATGGTTTAGAGAGAGAAAGAGGATGAATAAGAGGTAATTATAAACAACCTTGTTTTCTTGATGATTCAAGGTGTATATTGTTGTTGTGGTTGAGATTTGGGGTTTGTTTGGTTGATTTTGTAATTTGGGAATGCTATACCCTATGGGGAAGTGCTATTTAATTTTCCATTAATCATGTCCAATAGGTGTTTAAGTGGTTAATTATGTAATTACAAGTGAAAAGGAAGTGTTTGATTGATTAAATCATGAAACTTCCATTTTTCCATTTTATTCCAGATTTGTTGTGGCGTGTTGTTGAATGGTAAAACCTAGTCTAAACCTTATGAAATTTTACATGATAAAATTAGACATCCTGGGCTTTAATTTGATAGGGAATATAAGCAATTTAGACCAATGGATTGAAAGATATGATTTTTCAAAATTTGACCATGAATCTGGAACGAATTCTGTGATAGACTCGCTTTGATGAACTTCCTAGAATTCTTTGGTTATAACTGGTGCTCTGTGATATTTTTTTTCTTAAAATATGACTAAAATATATTTACAAAAAAACTAGAACTACTCAATTTTGAATTTTCTAGATTTAGTTATGCATTTTCAAAGTTGACTGAACAACTGGCATTTTCAATATTACCCTAAAAACCTAACATAGTGGCTTCTAGGGGTATTTTTATAATTTGAGCATGAATTTTCCAAATCTGAGGTCAAAAATTGATTATACGCATAAAATTATGTAGGATTAGCCTAGATCATAATTTTTTGTTAAACCGGGTACAAAAGGGCTTAAACCATGAGTATGTTACATGAAACATTGACTACGTAGAAATGTCATTATGTGGCATGCATCTAGTTAAGGCTAACATGTCATACACTTAGCATATATCATGCATGCATTATGGTAATTGTTTACGACTGACTGACATTCCCCCGAATCTCACCCTCCCTAACCAACCAATTAAGGCAGGTGAACATAGGAGGTGTGTTGAGAATAGAGAAGGGGATTGCACACGGAGGAATGCAGTGGTGGAACAAAGACAGGGATGTGTCTACTGTTATTGAATTAGACATAGACATTTTGATAGTCCTACATGGCTACACCGCTCATATATTCATGTGTATTTTTGTACATATTAGGTACAAACCCTGTGGGAATTTCTGTAATATAATCATGTACTTATTATTAGTATATTTATGTTATTATTGTGTGCCCACTGAACTGCGTATTGCTACTCTGGTGAATATTGGAATAATGAGGGGTATGTAAGGCGGGTCTTACAGAGCACCCCATGGTGTTTCACTGGATCACATAAACCCTTCTTTCAAGGAAACTCTCCCATCGTGGGATTCGTTACAATGCACCATTGTAACAGGAACAAATTATGCAATCTGCTTCTTTAATTCTGCCATCTCATCTGGGATCATTCTATATGGACTTTTGATATTGGTCCAACTCCAAGAATAGTCACAAATTCAACTTTCCTCATCCGGGTACTCTACCCACATCTTTCAAGGAATCCATTAGCCACTAGCATATCTGCTGTTATCTGTCCCAGTCATGAGACCACAACTCATCGCTACCTTGGTTCTATCTACTACTTGGTTCCATCAAGGAACAAACTCTCAATCATTATTTCTAAGGGAATATTCTAAAATTAAGATCTTTCCCTATGCTGGATCAGTAGCTAGAAACCTCCAGAAACCTCATACAAATTTCTGTACCACGTTCTAGTACCTCAAGCCACTCAGGCTATTCTGAATTCCTAGAGAATCAATTCGACTATTGTGTTTGATTCTCAGGTTACAATTCAACTACAATCTTAGATATCAATTCAGATATCAAATGCAATCCTCTGATCATGCCGTCCTCTTCTCTACTCCTAGTACACCTTATGTTGACCTGTCTAAATGGTTGGTTGGGGGAGGGTGAGATTCAGTGGAATCTTAGTAGCAAACAATACTACTATGCATACAAGATATATATTTAATGCATAATATGCTTACCTTTCATAATTTCATGCCAACATAATGACATATATGCATGCTCAATGTTACAACATACTTATGGCTATCGCATAAATATAACAGAGCATCAATTAATCAAATATGTTCAACACAATTAGGCGAAGCAATCACATAAATCAATGTAAAAACATACATATCAAATACATGCAGGTCCGGCTCGGCACAGCTGTCTGATCCTAAAATTCCCAATTTTTAATAAATAAGTTATTATTCATTCATAACTCATTATAAACTCATATTGCTGGTTATCTATCATAGTTTTAGTAGTTTTTGCACAGTGCAGTTTCACTGTTTTCTAGAAAACTGGCAGATTTTCAATCAACTTTAAAAAATCATAATTAATTGATTGATTCCAAAGCCTATGTGAAGCTCTTTAAATTTAATTTTATAGAAAAATATCCAAGTCTAACCATCATCTTCAAGTCATTCCCAGAAATTCGTCAAACCTCCCCTGTTTCAGGTTTCCTTCTAGAAACATAGCTCAACTTTGAAAAATCATATCTCTTAATCTAATTATCCAAAAATTATGTTCTATCTATAAAATTAAATATCTACATGTATAATTTATGACTGTAAAGTTTCATAATATTTGGACAAGGTTTGGCTAATGAAAAACATGTCACAACAACGCTGCCTCATAGGAGGCAAATCAAACAACATCTCATTTCATCTTGAAAAATTTCCAAATTAATATACAATCATTCAAAAATCATGAACACCTATATTCCTGCACAATTTTTCCTTCTAAATCCAATGAAACCATAAAAAATACCAAAATCTAGCTCCAACAGGATGAAATTTCCCCTGGATGAAATCCGGAAGTTAAAGAGAAACATGGATTTTCTTGATTCCACTTGGTTAAACACTTCATTTTCACTTATAATCCCATGATTAACCACCCAAACACCTAATGAAAATGATCAATGAGGACTTGGGCAGCATAACCCCTTAGGGTTTCATCTTTCCATTTTCAAAAAATCAACAAAAACAAGCCAATATCCACAACAACCACCACAACAACAACATATAGCACAAGAGGATCAAATTTATGAAATTACCTCTTGATTTCATCACTTTCTTTCTCTAAAATGTCACTGTTCACTCTCTCCTCTCTCTTGATTTTTCTTGAAAAATATGGATTTCAAGGAGGAGAGGTTAGAAAAGGTTCCTAAGTGATTTAGAAGGCATAAGCACTTGAAATCACACCTCTTACCTTAGATTTTGGCTTTTTGAGCCCTAGCTCTTCCTCTTTGTTCTTCAAGCTTTCTTAAACTCCTCTCTCTCCATTTGGTTCAGTTTTGCATGAGAATGAGAGGAGAAAGATGAAGAAATAAATGACTTAATGAATTAGCTAAAGTGGCTTTACATGTGGTAGCATTCCATTGGTCCAAAAATGTTGTATTCTTATGTAATATTGCAAATATCTTCATTTTCCCCTTTTTCCCTCTTTTCCACCAAAATGAATGAGAATTCAGGGAAGAAATATTGGCTTCATCAAATATCTCTATTTGCTTTTTGGTTTAATGTTATTTAATGGGAAATCAAATGTGTTAGCTTACTTGGTCATATTGAATTCATCTTCTTTAAATACAGGCCAAGTAAATTAATTATCATTCTTGCTCCCAACTTTTGACCATCCAACACCATAAAATAAAGGAAAAAATATTGGATTTAATTTTCATTAGCCAAAAGACTACTTTGCCCATACATTTTGTGATTTTCGCACTTAATGCAAAACTGCGCAGAATTTTCATCAAACTTTAAAAATTCATATCTAATTGTGTAGATATCCAATTATGGTGGTTCTAAAGTATATGAGACCCTTATTGAGTTTAGTTTTAATTTAAAATATAATAATTGGCCAATTAGAAGCTCATACTTCCCAAAATTATTGTTTTTGGACGCTGCCACTGAGAATAGCCAGTTTCACTGGGCTACCTTTAAAAATATATATCTCTTTGTGTACAGCTCCCAATAATTCATATGACCTATCAAATTAAAGCTTTATAAGTATAATTTCATTCTAGAAAGTTTCATAATTTTTGGACATCATTTTCCCCTTGAAAGATGTCACACAATATAACTGCCACACAAGGAAATTTACTGGTAGCAACACCACTTTGTGTTTCAATTAACCATGTTGTGTGTGACTTCTAATTGCATTGTTTGTTATTCCCTAAGTTCTTTAATTCAGCATAATATTCTCTTTAATACCCTAAGGGTATAAAATAATTTTGGGGAATACAATCATGCCTTACTAGGATATTTACTAAACCAGGGTTTAGTAGTCCACTTAATCCAGGCTTAATCTCAAGCCTCTTGTCCCAAAATTTGGGATATTACATTGTCACCTCCTCTAGGGGATTTATTCCTCTTCATTTACCCTCACTAGGCACTAGGAAGAGAACGCCTCCCCAAGGGCTCAAAGCTAGGACCTATGGTGCAAATGGTTATCAAGTGGCTCTTAAGGCTTGGACTTATCCTTAGGTCCTAGCTTCAAGCCCTTGGGGAGGCGTTCTCTTCCAAGTGCCCAGTGAGGGTAGAGGAAGAGGAATAAATCCCCTAGAGTAGGGGACAATACTTGCACCATGTCAGTCATGCAGTGACATAGGTCGTGGGTGCCAAGACGTCTGCTTGCGGTGGCGGAAGGCGGGGCCGTTACACTTAACCATGGAGTTCCATTGGAATTCAGGTTACATGCTAATCTAGAATCAGATACTCTGGAGCTCATACCCTTCCCTACTGGTTTTATATCACTACTGCTCCGTTTCACTCTCTATATACAGCTTCACCCCTTCCTTTAGCAGGGGATTCTACAATAGTTGGTTCACTAATATACGGCTCTACCCTTTCTCTATACCCGCCTGCCAATTAGTGGTTAAGGAAAATTCTATTTCTCTGGGTTCATCTATCGTCCATATCTCTTAATCCTAGTATCACTCAGGATTATCCAAGTATAGACAAAGATACTATTCACATCACCAGAGTATACAAGCCAAATGCTAAAATCTCATGCTCTAACACCAACAAGTGTAACACTTGTCCCTAGACCCCTTGCTATGTGTTGTGGAAGCATTACCAACTTAGGGAAAACCTTACTTAGGGCCCCAGGCCTAAACTTGCAATTTAATTATGGGGTCACCATTCATTTTTTAAAGCCGTATTTACCATATTACTTTATTTACGGGATTACTATACAATTCTTCGCTCCATTCTTTACCATCAGAGTTTTTAATATGCTTATTAATTACTCTACTTATTCAACTAATGGGCTCATACTATACGATTACCCATTCCTAGTTCATTTATTGCACTTCAGAAAACATCTATCCTTCTACAATTAACCATTTAAAACATTAATATTTACATAACGAATTAGTGCATATAACTCTTCAACTCTTCATTGTAACTTCTTTATCCTGCACATCATGCTACATTCCTCTCCTATGCTCACCTACCTAATGGTTGGTTGGGGGAGAGTGAGATTCGAGAGAATCTCAGTAGCAAATTTTGCTAACTAAACATACAAGATACAAACTTAATGCATGACATGCTTGCTTACACAAATTCATGCTAGCATAATGACATATGCATGCTCTTTGTTTCATACAACGAACTCATGGCCATAGTATAGTTAGAAATAAAGCTTCAATCATTCACATATGCTCCATACAATTCATCAAAGTAGTCATACACATCAACACATAAGCACATATATCAAGTAAATGCAAGTCAAGAAGATTTTACTACCTTTTGGACTTAGGTTCTCTTCTTGTACCTTTTCTCCTAACCAGTGTAGTTGCTTGGGAAACCTTTCATTTCCTCTTCCTTGTCATCTCATGGCCCTAGACACATAGCCACATTATTAAAGTCATGATAAATGAATGTCCAATAGAGATACTTTAGCCTCTAGGGCGTTACTCTTTTCTTTGGACATATACTTGTCTCATATTACCTTAAATGCCACAGTTTTATGGGTCCACCTAAACTGCCAGATTTTTCACCCAATTTTGAAAAATCATAACTTAATCTAGGAAACTCTAAATGGGGTGGTTCAAAATTCTATGTGACCCACTTTAAGTCTTTTTTAAAGAAAAAATATCTCCTATTTCCTATTATAATCACACAGTTCCACAAACCTCGAGCAACAACACTGACTCAGGATTCTTTCCAGATTCAATACCTAAATGTTAACAAATCATATCTCATAATATACAAACTCAAATAACACATATTATGTATCAAATTAAATTTCATGATGTCTACTTTAAATATGGAAAGTTTCATAATTTTTGGTCAGGGTTTAGTTTTTCAAAATTTTGCCAAAAGAAATATGACTTCCAAAAACATAATCTGGCAGCAACTAACTTCAAAAATTCATATATCTTAATATACTAACCCAAATGGAACATATTACATATCAAACTAAAGCTTGAAAGGTCTACTAACATACTGGAAATTTTCATGGTCATTGGATAAGATTTGATCATTCAAAAACTTGTCACAAGTATACTACCTCCAGAAAACGAAATCTGGCAGCACTACTGCTTTAACTTCAATCTTTGGGTTTTCAATATCCAACCCTTCTAAAACCATGTTCACAACCTATTTCTACACAATTTCGTGTGTAGAATCCATTTCTAACATCAAAAATACCAAAATCATATTCTTTCTTCAAGTTATGGTTCTAGATGAAGACCATACACCCAAATTAGCAACAACCAAGTTTGTATTTTTGACCACTAAATAGTCTAACACTGTCATTAATCATCATATATCATCTTATACATGATTAAAACAACATAAATCCCCAAAAATCCCTCTTGGTCGAAACATTAGGGTACCCCAATAAATTCATAAAACTCGCCAAAACCTCAAGACAATTGGTTCAAAACGAAGCTAATGTCAAACCCCTTAATATTTGACATTTATCATAGTAATAACACATAATATAGTGGGCGTACAAAAATAGTATAAACATACTGATATAAAGTACTTGATTACATAATAGGAATCCCCACAGGATTTGTACATAATAATTACAAATCCAAAAATACATAAAAGATCAGCAAATGACCAACATTAATTCTTGAATAGGATCAGAGCTTCTCAGTTGCTGGTGTCAACCACTTTGCCCATGGAGCCGCTTCCTCTAGCTGAATAAATTTTGAATTTATGGAAAGGGGTAAGATTCAAATGAATGTCAGTAGTAACATACAATCAATCATATAAAATACGATAAACAAACTGCAATGCACCATATAATGTAACATAAAATAAAATGTTGTAAACTTGTTTGTTTACTCGACGTTCAGGATCAAAATGACTATTTTGTCCCTACTAGCCATATTGTGATCACTGTTTAGGATCAAATGACTATTTGACCCCTACTTGCTATAATGTTCCGAAGCGGACAACTGTCTATCCATACTTGTCTCACTACCTCAACTGAGCCCTATTGGGCCTAATGGTACTTATGCCTTTTCCATATGATGGTACTTGTGCTTCTTTTCCCACACCACAGTGAGGAATTATATCAAATACTTAGGCTAGATCCCAATTGGCCTAATAGTACTTGTGCTTTTCCCATACCACAGCTAGGAATTTGTAACATACAATTTCACATCACTGAACATGACAACACAATGCATATAAACAATCACATAATGTATGAAAAATAGTTACTACCTGAAATCCTTTTCAATGCCTAGCTAGTATCGGTCCTCTAATTCTTTGTCCTGCTAGGGCAAATGTCAAATCCTAAAATTCCAAATTTATAATAAATGAGTTATTACTCATTCATGTCTTATTTCTAAACTCATATAATTGATTATCTCTACCCACAAATACATAATTACCAAAATGCCCTTAGGAATCCGATCTAATTCCCTTAATACCCGCTATAACTGTATTTTACCAAAAATTATGACCTAGGCTATTCCTACACAATTTCACGTGTAGAATCTATTTTTGACCTCATTTTTTTCCAAAATCACACTCCATTTCTCAAAATGCCCTTGACAGCCACAATTGTCAAGGTTTAAGGGCAAAGTTGTCATTTTACACCTAAAGCCTCCATACTCCATTTTTCACATGTTCTCTACACAATTTTTCATTTCTAAACACAACAGAATCATCAAATCCATCAAATTCCAGCCCAAACATCCAAAAAAGCTCCTGGACAAAAATCACAAAATCTTGAAAAAATTAGAGTTTCATGATTTCATTCAACAAAACACCTTCTTTTCACTTTAAATCACTTCTTAAACCCTTTAATTACCCTTCCGATATGATTAATCTAAATTTGGGTAGCACCTCCCCTTAGGATTCATGCATCCCAAATCACAAATTTAAGCCAATACAAACCAATGACCATCATAAATCACCAACAAACATCACAAATCAACAAGAGAAGACAAGTTTTCAAGCTTACATTGAATCTTCTTGTTTCTCTCTCTAAAATCATGGCCTCTCTCTCCTATTTTCCCTTAATTTTCTTCTTTCTTTGCATGATTTCAAGAAATATATGAAGATTAGAAGAAGTTTCCAAGAGATTGAAGACAAGAATAAGTGAATTTTGAACTCAAACTTACCGATTGTCTTCTTCAAACCTCTAGCTCTCCCTCTTCTTGTTCTTGTCTTCTTCAAGCTTCCTCTCTCTCTCTCTCTCTTTTCTCTTCTCTTGGCCAAAAATATGGCCTTTGAAAGAGGCATATGGCCTTTGTATTATTTTGTTCCGCCTCCTTAAAATATATTATTTTATTGCTAATTTGCACATGTCATGAATTTTTTTATTATTTCTTTTTCCACTTGGCTTCATAAGCCTTCACATGGCATGTTATGTGTCAAAATTTTATTTTCCCTTGCCTTTACTCTTTGGCCGACTTTGGCCATTAATAAAGGGGAAAATAAGGGCCTTTTAATTTATTAGCCAAATGACTATTTTGCCCTTACATTTCTTCAATTTGTGAATTAAATGTTGTCTTCCTTCTTGCTTTTGACCGAATTTTTATTCAATAAATTGGGCCAAAAATTATGCTCTTCCATTCTTAACTTGCTCTTCCAAAAATTATACAATATTAGGCTTTGATGAAGACAAAAATTAAGCCTTTATGTCTTAACTTGGCCAAAATTTCATGTAATCTCTATTTCTAATATTTTGGTCATTTCAAATGCACCAAAATTCACCATTTTATTCCATTTAATATAACAAATACACAATGAATTTTGGTGAATAAAATTTGGTATATTACAGCTAAGGCTTACCTTAACACGATTCAACAACCGGTTTGGAAATCCGGCGACACTCCGGCTAACTAAATGTCACAACACACCTCTAATCAGAAAATTAAGACCATATAAATGAAGCTCTCAGTGAGTAGAACAACTTTTGTGAAGGGCTTATCGGTGAAAACAACGAATCGAGGTCGGAATTAGCTCAGGAACTCAAGAACTTTCACTATTCACTCTCCTTCTCTCTTCTTTCCTTTTTCTTGTAATTTTTCTCATCTTTTTTCTTCTTTTTTGCCCTTGGCCGAAATAAAAAAAGGAGAATGGAGGGTGAGGATTTAATCTTGCTCTTGATTGATTCTTAAAGTGACATGTGGCAAAGTGATTAAGACACAAGATGACATGTGTCATTCAAGCATCCTCTTTCCCTTCTCTCTCTCTTATTAGGCGTCCTTTTTGGTCTAGGGAAGGGAGGTCCGATGAATTCTCTTGACTCCTAGGTTTGGTGTTCGGGAAAGTCAAGTACGGGTCCAGGGTGGAGGCCGGTGGATTCCCCGAACTCAGAGGCTAGATGGCAGCTCCAAGGAGTGCCAACTCAAAAGGTAAAAAGCAAGTGCCATCATGAGGGACACTTGTCAACTTCCTATCAAGCAAACACAAAAGTGGAATGGTACTTTGTCATGATGAGAGGACACTTGTCATTTTCTTATGGTGCCAATCATAAAGTGGTGTCATCATGACTTACTCTATTAAAGCTATTTTAATAAAGTTACTTTATCTATGCTTACTTGGATTTTACTTGGGATTACGACATGCATACCAAGGCCTGCTAAATGACGCCAGACTGGAGTGTGTGTGTGTGTGTAGACCACACATGGTGCCACATGCCAGTGTCTTTTCCAAAAATACAGGGTACACATGTCTGCCCTGAAAATGCCATGTGCACACCTATACTGGCATATTTTGCTCAACCAATCAGTTTCATACCTCATGACATAGTTGGGTGGCATCTTTCTATCAACCCAATGGCACCGTATATGTGTCATGTGCACTTTTGCACTGATACTTTAATCCTACTGCCTACACATATTGGGCCCTCTTCCCGGTAGGGCCGGATCATATAGTCCCTAAGAGTCTTTCTATCTCTCGACATTCTTGGGACTCTTTCCGAACTGGGCTTAGTCGTTTCTTAATACAGGCTTATCCTCAAGTCTCTAGGCCCAAAATTCAGAATATTACACATGAATTTTGTTTGTTCAAACTAAAATATTTGACATCACAAGTGTGTCTGAATTCAATAAACATAGATGTTCGTCAACTTAGCTTGCTTGATCTAACTAAACTTAGCTTGTTTGATCTATTGTGACTGAGAACTGATTAATTGGAATAAGAATACATGTTCGTCAACTTCTTCTTCAGAGCTTTTTCCGTGTGTTTGGAGATGTTTCAGCCATCTGAGACCTACCACGGTCCTATGGGGACTTGCCCCATTTCATCCTCTCTCTTTTTTTAAAATTTTTGAGTACCCCTTATATAGTTTTTTCTTTATTCTTATACGCACTTTATTCTTATTTTAATGTTGTTCATGTTTTGTAGTTTTTTTCCAGCCTATCCTCATTCATTTAGCTCTAATTTATATATATGAGATCAGAAATGGGTTTTAATGTTTGTAATCGTTTTACTTTTTAATAAAATATTATTTATTTATAAAAATAAACATGTTTATTTTGGTTGGTTCGAAATTTTATATTGTAAAATCTTATTAAAAAAACTCATCTTATTCAAAACCAATTATAAACTAATGATGGCATACTATTTAAATATTTATACTATTAATTTACAAAAAAAATTGAACAGTTTAAAGGGTTTTTATCCAGAACCCTCAATTATGACTAGCTTTTTATTACATAAAAGCCCCAATCACACCTTTTTTTTTTTTTTTTTGCCAGAACAGAACCATCATTCTTATCTTTTTACCTTTTTAACTTGATTTTTAGGTTAAACTAAAAAAATTTTGTTCTACTTTAAACCAAGTAGAAATGCCTCCCTTAACATTTAAATATTAATAATAAACTACGCTAAACTTTTAAGTTTATGTGTATAATCTCCAACCATAAATTATATATCCCTTAAACTTTTTTTTTTTGTACATATATAAACCCTACAGTTATATGTAACTCCATTAAACTTTAAGCTATGGGCAAGCAAGAATATTAACAAAACTAATAATGGGGGAGTTATCTACATGACATAAAATTTAAGGAAATTGTGTATAAGGCTTGTTTTTATAATAAAGTGCTACTTAAACTTACAGTCCTCACTATATGAGAAATATAACTCATTCGCATATATTAAAAAAAATTAGTTGTGTAACAATTTAATTTTACTAAAATACTTTCTTAAATCACGTACGTGCATTGAATTTTGGAATTACTCTTTGATGATAATTAAACTCTTTAATATTTGTATTTAATGGGAGACAAAATGGATTAAAATCTTATATTTATTATTAAAATAACTTTTTGTCTAACTCTTATGTCAAGGAGAAGAGGGAGTACTTAAAAAGTTCATACGTCTGAACAACAAGCATTTGATTAGATTCAAGTTTGAAATATGAATCCATCAATATCAACTAGTTAGATGTGAATGCATATATATGCATATATATATATATATATATATATATATATATATAAGAAAGTGTGGATGGGGGATACTTGAAGGAAGATGCTAACGTGTGCCGAATATAAAAAATAAACTATTTTAAGATAGACTTTAAATTTCGTGGAAATATGGTTTATAAATGGAAATAGCATTTGCGTGAGTCAATCACAATGATCATATCTAAAATTAATTAATTGAAAAGTGTTGGCAACGTCCGAAAATGGTATTATTTTCCATCCATGTTCTGTGTTTGGCTCTGGCCAGAAAATTAGCAATTTTGAAGTCTCTCTATCTAAAGCAATTCATCCGCCTTCTCTCTCCTTCGACATTTTGTTTCATTATATTGATAATTTAAAGCAGCGTGTGAAAGTATACGTCTAGTATTCGGAATTAAATGTTGACATATTAATATTAAATTTAGAATTTTCAAATTGAAAATTATTTAAAATAAAACCTAATAAAAATGTTGTTTCATCTAAAATTTCAATATCAACAAATCATCTTTTGAAATATAATGTTATTGTTATATTAAAGAATTAATTTTTGTCAGGATTTAATTGAAAATTAAAATCACCATTTAAATTCACTGAGTCAACAATTTTCGTTAATGAAATTAATGGTATTAACAAGGGTCTGAAAATACACTTTATATAAACTTAAGAGATTAAATTGAATTTTCATATAAACTTAAATGACCAAATATAAACTTTAGCTCATTGTTATATAATAAATATGTGTGTGTTTGTGAGAGAGTTATTCTTTTAACTTTACACAAAATGCATGGTGGTTCCATAATTTTATAAAATGTATCTTAGTTCACTAGCTCTTTTCATTGACAACCCAAAAAAAGCTGACATTGAAATTTTAAATATTAACAAAATATTCACAAATACTAACATATTATGTTTAACTTGTTTTAAAAGTAACAATAATTGACGGGAAAACTATGGGCTGAGACTAGCAGCGCTGGTGAAGTTAAAAGATTAAAAATATATTTTATAAAATTAAAGAAACAAACTAAAATTCATACGAAGTGAGGGGATTACATGTGCATACTTGCCTTAAAAAAAGGAAGCAAATTTCGAAAAGAAACATACGCTTTATGAATTTTTTTTTGGGGCCAGTTTTATGGAAATAATTAAAGCTAAGATGGTGACGATTTCGTATATATATGGATTTTCCTTTTTCCGACATTTTATGTTACGAAAACCTCAAATTTAATGCCATGTTTTGGTAATAATGGCATCTTAGAGAAGCCAGGTCCTCCTTCCCACATGAATTCAAACAACGTTTTGATAATATTATCTTCTTGGAAGTCATGTCCTCTTTCGCATAAATCTCTTTATGAATTAGATAATGTGTTATATATCTAACAATATCTCCGTAATTAATTGACGTGCAAAAAATATCTACGTAATTAATTCATGCAAAAAAAAAAAGAATAGTTAAAATTAGTTGGTTGCATTTCCTATGATTCCCTTAATTAAATGTAAGTTCTTAAGCACATCTAGATATGAATCATTCTCATTCTCTTCACCATAATTCTCCAACAATATCCCTATTAAGAGCACTATTAGAAAAATTTATTTATTGTTTTAATTATACTAGTTTAATGAGTGGTAAATTCGTGTATTGATATTTGTAAATTTACATTTTTTTTAGTGAAAATACTCATATATATATTTCGACTTATAAATTCGTATAAGAAAACTATACTTTATACTCAAACTTATAAAATCTAGAAAATGTAGCCAGTAAACCAATGAGGATCTATGTCCCAAAGCAAGTTTTGAATAATCCCCGCCTAAATTTAGTATTTGATGGTGTCTTAAATATAATTATCTCCAATAGGAGAATACCCTGAACCTATCAAAAAAAGAAAAATGGGGAAAATAAGAAAATGTGGAAAATAAAAAGTACACTCATAACCCCCTATGTCGTAATTTCAAATCGAACTTCCAATATGAGAACTTTGTTAATGAGTAGTCTGTAAGTACTTATTTTACTACTCTTTAGTCTCAAGGTATACCTGACATGATTGAACTAACTCAATTTGCCTAAAATTTTTGTTAATATAAAGAGAAAACCATTTTGCCTCAATTTTTAATTTGATATTTATGTGTTTTTCTCTCTTAATTAAATACTTTAATCTTACTATGTTAAAACTATTAACCCCTATAACGTAGCTCTATCAGTATTGTTAACCCCTATATAGAAACTAATAATGTTAACTTAGCAAAGTTAAGGATTTAATTAAGAAAAAAAAATATAGTACGAAATCAAAAATTAAAGGAAAGTATATATACCTCTAAAATGGTTTTCCCTTATTATAAAAAAAAATTGTGAATGTACAAGCCGTCAAAGGATGAGTTTTTATTATTGGAAAAGGATCTTGATGCTTTAGATCAATTTCAGATATGCTCGATGCTTTAACATAAATAACTTCTAATTTTAGTCGTTTATAATTTTTTTAATTTCAGATATTTGTTTAGCTCGTGTTCTTGCAGTGAAATCATTATACTTTTATCATTTTCGTATCCTAGTTTACATTTGATCGTATTGTTCTTTATTTTTTGAATCATGGAAAAATTATGGTGGTACACAATATTAGGACATTAGAAATCGCAAGTGTCTAAAGTTCTTTCATTTTTGATAGTTGATGATGCTATCAGTCGAGTGATTTGAAATAGATTATGTAGAAGAAGAATAAACTATGGATAACTATATACTAACATTTTTTAAATTTAGAATACACACATACAATGTGAAACCAAATATTTAATATAGTAATTTTAAGAAAATAATAATAAAGATCAATTTATTACTTTTTGTTTTTTTATAACACAACGTGAAACCACATTTTTCATTGCAGCATCCTTGTGGTGAATCAAACTTCATCCAGCCTTCATTAAGAAAAATGATCTCAAAAATCTCAAAAAAAGATCATTTTAAGAAATTGAGGAATAAAAAAACGCTTCATGGATTTAACCTTTGAAGCCTTTTTTATTTCCTGTATCGTACAGACTTTATAATAATTCATCAAAAAAAATTTATTGTTATGAATTTTACCCTGCTAAAATCTGCCAACCACAATATTACCCTTAGTTTGGATAAGAAAAATTATGGGGAAAAGAATACTAGGAAAGAAACTCTTAAGAATTGTGAAAAATTAATAAATTTGAAAGTTTTCCTTTCTAAAATTTCTTATTCTATTTTCTTCTGAGAGGCTTAACTCCATCCATAGTCCATCCATAGAGGACAGTGGCCGAATATCTTGGGCCAAGGGCCTACAATCAAAATTAAGAGAAAAACATTGCTGAATTTGGATCAGGCTCCAAGAAATTAAGAGGTCAAAGATTAAGGAAAAGAATTTCAAGGGAGGCCTAAAAGTCCAAAGTCTAAATAAACTCTGAATTTTTTTAATCAAACATAAATTTTGGGCCAAGACCCAACAATCAAAATAAATTTTCAATTTTAGGCCATTGGGAAGAATAGGATGTGGCCCCAGCCTACCGTCGTTCATAGGCCCGTCAGTATTTATATATGGGTCTTATTCATGATTCAAAACTTTTCTTTTAGTATAAAAACCTTTTCTTTATATATATAAAATGAACCAATTGGGGTTGGACCTAATGAAATGGGCTCCTTATAATGTGATAAATTAAGATTTGAATCTCCATTAAAAGAGGTGCTCATATTTAATATTTAACAATGTTTTTAATATGATTACCTTCAATAAAAACATACCTATATTTAAAATAAAAAATATAAAAAAATGATGCCAGCTCCCAACTTATCTACATTTTATTCTACCAAAAAAAAACGGCGCCACTGAAATGATGTCCAAAAAAGTTGATTTCATATTGCTATGCACTTTATGTTATTCGGAATCTTTCATGGAACCATAAGAGGTTTTATATCCCTATATCTGTGTGCATGTATTATAATACTCCTTTTTTTTAATATAAAATATATTTAGAAAATTGATATTGATTTTATATATAAGGCATAACTTTTATATTTGTTATCTTTTTCTAATTTACCCATATTGATACCCTCTTAGCAACAATTAAGGAAGGCAATGAATTGAATGAGGGAATTGAATAAGGTGATTAGGGTGTTTTATAAAATACATGTTATATTAATTAATTTAACTAACTTTTTTAATCTAATCAAATTAGATAAATGTATCTTATATTAAAAACAGGAGGAGTATCAATTAAATTTTACACATAATGTTAAACAACATCGAGTCAGTTGAAAGTTAATTCAAACCTCATTGCTACAATTTGATATCACTCAGATTGAGTTAATTCAAACCACATTGCTACAATGAAGTATCAATTACCACACTATAATAAATTCCACCCATATCCTAAAATGACCCACATATTAGCTTTCAATAGAAATTAAAATTAACAAAAATTGTGAGTCATGTTGTGAGGTTTGATTTGGATATCAAGCATATATATCTAAGGTTGGCATTAAAGTCCCACCTTAAAAAATAAATAATTGTGAACTATATGCAACTATAGGGTGCAAAATAAATATAAGTATATTTTTTTTATTTTTATAAAAACAAAAAGGAATAGGTTAAAGGTCTTTTTTTTCCCCGAAAATATTCGTTAGGGGCTAATTTTGCTTCTAAAGTTTTTTGAGGACCAATTTTGCTCCGGAAATGTCAAATTTGGAGCAATTTTTCCATTGCCGTTATCCCAGTTAAGTTTGATCATTAGTTGACTAAATTTGGGGCAAATTTGCTTCCAAGTAAAAACTTCAAATGCAAATTTGCCCCAAAATTACCCTGAAAGTAAAAACTTCCAGTGCAAGTAAAATGACATGGATGACAAAATTGCTCTGAAAGTTTTAACTTCAGAGCAAATTTGCCTCAAATTAAGTCAATTAACGGTCAAACTTAACTGGGATAACGACAAGGGCAAAATTATTCCAAATTTAACACTTTCGGGTTCAAATTGGCCCCAATGAATACTTTTAGGGTAAAAATAGCATTTAACCCAAAAAAATAAAAGGAATTATTCTAGAGAAGAATATTGCTATGCAACTATAGGGTGCAAAACAAATGTAAGTACAATTTTTTTCTTTTTATAAAAACAAGAAAAAGAATAAATGGAATTATTCATGTGAAGAATATTGCTTGCCTACAAATTAATATTTGCTTATTTTGCTTCACATGTAGTAAAAAGAGGGGGGGGGGGGGAACATAACAATGTATTTGGTCGATCCATAAGATGAAACATTTTTGGCCTTTTTTATTTTTCTTTGCCAATGGGGATGTGGCGGCGGTCGCCGTCACCATTGATAATGATAATGGATAGATGGCTCATGGTAGCCTCAAGCCTTCAAGTAGAGAAAAAAAAGTTTTCCCATTTTCCAAAAAAAAAACTAAAAATTAAAAAACAAGAACTAGAAAACACCTAAAATTTATTTTATTTTTAAATTTTTGAAAACAAATTCTTGTTTTTTTCAAAAAGATCTAATTAAAAACCGATTTTCAAACATGTTTTATTATTTTTTGGGAAAAACAATTATTATTATTATTTTTTTAAAAAAAATAAAAAAACCATTTTTAAAACCAGAAACAAACATGCCTTTCATCTCTCTCATCTTAACCCAAGAAAAAGAAAACAAATGTAATTTACATAATTAATGAGAAAAAGTGGATTGTACTGTACAAGGTAGAAGCCCAACAAACAAATATTTGGCCCCAAGTATTTGTGAATAGCCCAATAGGCCCATACCAAATTTAGGCATTTATTTAGTCCACAACTTAAAGTCAGGTTACCAATAGAGGTTGGATCTAGTAGAAGGAGCAAATCGCTCATAATATGGCAAATCAAGATTCAAATTCTCATTGAGAGAGTTGTCCATATTTAGTGCCCGACTATACTTTGAATAGGACTGACTCCAATAGGAGAATACTTATGCTTAGCTAAAGGGGAAAAAACCTAAAGTTAGTTTTTTTTTTCTTTGTGCAAATCTTAAAGTTAGTTTTGGATAAAGCTTACCATACATAAAACAGACGAATTCATAACCACAGGCCCAAGTTTTATGATACCCTTCAACAACTAGTGCATGAAAAAAATGGTTGCAATTGCTCAGAGCACTTCCCCATCCATAAGATTTTTTTTTAATTCTTTCTAATGAAAAATATTCTCAATATCCTTTGGGTTAGCGTTCTAGCAAAATGACTTTGTTCACAAGCCAGGTTGACATCATTATTGTAAAATTAAGAAACCAAAATAAAATTGAAAGATATTTTATAAAATGAAGTAACTAAAATAAAAAGATTTAAGATATATTTTTGTTAAAATAAAAACACCTCACAATTCAAAAAAATGAGTACTGACAAATCACATATTAACAAGATTTATTTATAACGACGGTAAGATTTGAACGTTTATCCTTTTGATATTAATTAATCACATTTTTATCAATGGAAACTTCTGCATCTGTGTTCCTGGCAAAAAGGTATTCTTATTCCTTGTTATAAGACATTGTGAAAGTTGCACTTAGGTCCCAAGTTAGAGACAATACAACCCAAAAGTCCTTTGAAATCTCTAATTTGTCTGTAGAACATTTGGGTAATATAATCCAAATTGTGAAAAAACTGAAACAAAGAAAATTGCTCTTCCCCACTGCTGAGCCAGCGGTCGGAGTGGTATGATGTTACTTACGTTCTGCAAGACTTGGTCGATATCCCATGATGCTGTTGCTTACACCCAAGAGTTTATAGAAGTTATATGGACTACTTCTGAGCCGTCTACCTTGCCAATGAGCGCTCCCCTCACACCCTTAGCCTCATTGTTGAAGCAATTATGTCTTTCCAGGGGAAGTGCTTTAGAGCTAAAGTGGTGGAGTTGAGATAAGCGCCGGAGATGTGGCCTATGGAGAGGATGATGATCATGACGGCGAGACCAATGGTGTCGGTGCATCCGATGGGAGTCTACTTAAGAATTAAAGCTACAGAAGAGTCTTCTTAATGCACCGGTGCCGGCAGCAATAACAGATATAGGGGTTTTCAATGGAGAAACAAGAGAACCCAGATCGAGTTCTTTAAAATCAGGTTTGTTTTCATCAAAACCCAACAAATCGCAGAATTGAGAAGTGAGAGAATCGAACCCCAGTGCCTGCATCGTCTTCCCAATCTGTGACATTCTCTTTGTCTCTTTATTCTGTGGTTATTTCATTCACCCAAAAATCATTCCCCGAAATACAAGCCCCAGTTATTAGAAGCAGCAAAAACCAACGAATCCAATATTTGGATGTGCCAAAATAATTTCACAATCTCTGTAGCCACAAACTCAAACAGTTCATCGTATATTAGTCACATGAGGAAATTAATTTAAATTATAAGGAAGAAGATAACATGTCTCATTGCATCTAGGAGATGAGGAGGGAAGGAGATTTCTTCTTTGTCTAAGTAAGAGACAAGGATGTTCTTTCCTTTGAGACGAACACACAAGATCAAAAAGTTGGTGCCTCTCATGTCAATCCCATAGATGAATCCTTCCTCTTCTCTATCAAATGTCAAATATATAACTTAGCCTAATAACAGTATATAACAAAAACACAGAGGAAGCAATTCTTTGGAGAAGATGAAGTATGTACCCATTAGGGAGAGAGGAAGCTTAGGAAATGTTCATGTCTAGTGTTATGGTTGGGATTAGGAGGCACATAAGAATTTAAAATTTAGAATTATAAAAGTTTACCGATCTTAATTGCGGATCTATCAACGACTTTTAAATTGATAAGTTAGAATCATTCCTTTACTTTTTTGCATTTTCCGATCTCAAGAAACTCACGCCTCATCTCAGCTCCCTCTACCGGTATACATACGAATACGACTCCAACATAGTGAGCGTGCTGATGCCTCTAATGTCTCTCTAGGGTTTTTGCTACAGCTTTCTATTTTTTCATCATCCGTAAAAACCCTAACTCTCACCTTTTATAACTAGTCAGGGTTATCTATTTTATGATAGATATTCGATTTTCAAATTAATGTTACTTGATATCGAAATCCATATCATATCAATTAACACTTAATTATTTGTTATAAGGAAATTAAATAAATATGGTTTAATTAAATCTATCCAAAAATTTTAATTTAACCTATTTATTTAATCTGAATAAAGAGCTAATGGAAATATATTTAATTTATCTTTATAAATTAAATCCGAGATATCATATCTTTATCATGTTAATTATTAAATTTAATTTATCAGATAAAACTAAATTTAAAACATACACAATATAATAATATTATCATATATAATATATATTATCATATAATATTACACACACACACACACACACGTATGTATGTATGTATGTCAAAAATACATATAAGTATATATAATTTTATTAATTTTATTTTTGAATATATATATATATAGACACACACACACACATATAAGTATATATAATTTTATTAATTTTATTTTCGAATATATATATATATATGTATAAAATTCATCAACTCTAGATTAACCATTACATTCATTAAATTTAGACATATCTTATATTCAATGAATTTGGACATTATAGCTCGCGTTGGGTATTTTTGTGTGCAACCCCGTAGACCCATATGATGTTGGCAGTGGGCCAATAACTGCACCAGCCCACAAGTTGTAAGCGGCCTCTAGCAAGACATTTGACTACCCAATTCATATGAAGATCGATAAACCGATGCAACCTATCATACAACCATATCACGTCCCTTTTGTCACACGATATTTCAGTCAAGAATGAGGCATGGAGAATGTCATCCTCCTATTCCTGACCATTACTTTCTCAATCTCTGAGTAGTCTGACTATAGAAATGGAAACTTCTTTCAATTGGTAGTATGACCATACATTTCTCAGACTCACTCATCGAAGGGCTCAGTAATATCTCTCTACTAATTTGAGGGACAAATTTCATCTTGACCATTCACTTTCCTCTACATGAGAACCACCAAGTCCAATTGTAGCCTTTATTATCACCTGGTTAAAGGTGACTTTTGACTAAGTTAAAACTCAGCGACTCTCATATAGGAATCCATGATGATATCAGGTTAAAGAGCATCGTGATTATACATGAGATAAGCTTATGACTTGATCCATACATTTTTCTCATAATGGGTCGGTCCTGTACATTGTACTCTTACAAGTGCCTAAGACTTTGATTCGTATCTTCATACCTTATCAAAGTCATATTGGTCTTATTTCATCTTTGCTCCCGAATAGATGATAGACCAGGGACATTTATGACAATCTTTATGATTCATCCAAGGATACAGTTATCACAATGAACATGTGAATAATATGATAACTAAATGGAGAAATTCATTGAATAACAATTTTTAAAGTAAATGCTTGGTCCTTTGATGTGACCTAGCTAGGTTCTTTGGTCTACTTCACTTGCACTAGGTACAATCATTGTTTGCCTAATTCACATTGTCCTAACATGACACTCATGTTTTGATTGTGCAAGCGGCTTGGTAAGAGGATCAGCAACATTGTCTTCTCCTGATACATTGCATATTTTTTATATCACCTCCATCATTGATTTCTCTTATAAGATGAAATCTCTTGAGTATATGCTTGGTCCTTTGATGTGACCTAGGTTCTTTGGTCTGTGCAATAGCTCTGCTATTGTCACAGAACAATTCTATTGGATTTGAGATGGTAGGCACCACCCCTAGTTCAGTAACGAACTTTCTGATCCAAACGGCTTTCTTAGTTGTATCCGATACTGCTATATACTCAACTTCTATTGCAGAATCTACTATAGTTCTCTGTTTGTAGCTCTTCCAGCTTACCGAACCACCATTCAATCTGTTATATCTAAGATCATCTTGGTCAGTTTGGAAACTTGCATTTGTGTAACTAGTTACATAGAGTTCATCATCCAATCCACCATATACCAAGAATAAGTCTTTAGTCCTTAGGTACTTTAGAATATTCTTGACAGCAGTCTAATGACCCTCATGAGGATCTTGTTGATATCTTTTGGTCATACTTAAGGAAAATGAGACATTCGGTCGAGTACATAACATGTTGCACATGATGGATCCAATCATCGAGGCATATAGAACCTTGCTCATGCAATCTCTTTGATCAGGTGTACTAGGACACAGATCCTTGCTGAGATGGATGCCATGAGACATGTGCATGTAACCCCTTTTTGAATCCTGTATACTGAACCTATACAGTATCTTGTTTATGTATGTGCTCTGACTTAGGCATATTAGCCTCTTGGATCTATCTCTATAGATCGTAATCCCTAGGATGTAAGTGGCTTCACCTAAGTCTTTCATCAAGAAAGACTTTCCTAACCAAGACTTGACACTCTGCAAGGTAGGAATGTCATTCCCAATAAGTAGGATGTCATCTACATAAAGCATTATAAATATAACTGTGTTCCCACTAACCTTCTTGTAAACATAAGGTTCATCGATATTTTGAATGAATCCAAACTCTTTGACTACTTCATCAAAACGATGATTCCAGCTTCGAGATGTTTGCTTCAACCCATAAATGAATCTTTGAAGCTTGTATACCTTACCAGAGTCCTCTAGATGCACAAAACCTTTAGGTTGTGTCATGTACACATCCTCAAGGAGATTTCTATTAAGGAAGGCTGTTTTGATGTCCACCTGTCATATTTCATAGTCATAATATGTTGCAATGGCAAGAAGGATTCTGATTGATTTGGCCATTGCAACTGGGAAAAAGGTTTCATCATAGTCGACACCATGAGTTTGAGTGAATCTTTTTGTAACTAGTCTTGCCTTGAAGACATCTACTTTTCCATCCATGTCGGTTTTCTCCTTGAAATCCCACTTGCACCAATGGTTTTTACACCTTCAGGTGGATCGACTAAGGTCCATCCTAATTGTCATATATGGATTGCATTTCAGACTTCATGGCATTTAGCCATTTCTCGAAGTTTGGTCCCACTATGGCTTCTCGATAGAAGATTGGTGCTGGGATTTGTACACGCAGCAGAAGAAATTAACCGTTTAAAATCCTCGAATCTCAATCACGGATCTATCAAAGACGTCTAAATAGAGTAGTTAGAATAGTACCTTTGTGGTTTTTGTGCTTTCGATCTCTAGGAGTCAATACTTCTGATCGCCTCCTTCTACCGGTATCCACACGAACAAGACCCAACGCGGCAGCGTGCTAGTGCCTCCGAGATGCCTCTCTAGGGTTTCTTACTGCTCTCCAAATCATCCGTACAGCTTAAGGTTCTCTAGCCCTTCGAATTTTATAATTGATGTAGGCCATATTGGATTTTCAAAATTTAATCTTAATTAATTTTGAAATTCAAATTAAATTAAATAAATCTGATTTGATTAAATCTGTCTAACAGATTTAATTTATCATATTTATTTAATCTAAATAAAGAGCCAATAGATTTAATTTATCTTTATAAATTAAATCTAAGATATGATATATGTATTAGCTTTAATTATTTAATTTATATTTATCAAATAAATTAAATATAAAACTAACACCTTATAATAATATTATAATCTGTATATAATATTACTACAATTATTATTATTATTTTTGAATATATATATATATATATATATATATATAATTCATCCACCCTAGGTCAAATATTGTATTCATTGAATCTTAGACACATCTTAGATTCAATGAATCTGGACATCATAGCTCGTGCTGGGCTATTCTTATGTGCGACCCTGCAGGCCCACATGAAGTTGGCAATGGGCTAAAAACTGTTCAAGCCCACAAGTCACAAGCGGCCTTTAGCAAGACATTGCAACTACCCAATTCACATGAGGATCGATGATACGATGCAACCTATTATACAACCATGTCACGTCTATTTTGTCACATGATATTTTGGTCAAGGATGAGGCATGGACAATGTCATCCTCCTGTTCCTGACCATCACTTTCCTAATTCATGAGTAGTCTGACTATAGAAATGGAAACTCCTTTCCATCTCAGTATGGCCATACATTTCTCAGACTTACTCCTCGAGGGGCCCAGTAATATCTCTCTACTGATGTGAGGGACAAATTCCATCTTGACCATTCACATTCCTCTGCATGAAAACCACTAAGCTCGATCAAAGCCTTTATCATCATCCGGTCAAAGGTAACTTTTGACTTGGTCAAAGATTAGCGACTCTCATGTAGGAAACCATGATGATCTCAGGTTAAAGGGCATTGTGACGCGGTTATACATGAGATAAGCTTATGACTTAATCCATGCACCTTTCTCATAGTGGGTCGGTCCAGCACCTTATACTCCTACAAATTCCTAAGACTTTGATTTGTATCTCCATACTTCATCAAAGTCATACTGGTCTTATTTTATCTTTTCTCCCGCATAGATAATCGACCAAGGACATTTAGGATAATCTTTACGATTTATCCAAGGATACATTTATCATAATAAACATGCGAATGATATGATAAGAAAACGGATAAATTCATTAAATAACAATAATGTCTAAAGTACAATGATTGGCCCCTAGGGCATAATTTCCAACAGTTGGCTCATTTTGCTCAATGAGCAACACATCACGACTTCCAGTAATCAAAAATCCATATCTATGAGGTTATTGCTGTGTCCTATCAGACCTTTGTGGGCCTTATGTTACTTAAGGAGGCTCAACAACTTGTTGTAAGTCTTCTTCATTTTCCATATGTGGTTCTCTGCTATCTTGTGACTCTCAAACTTCTTCGAGATATACCTTACTCCCACTAGTTCTTTAGAATTGTAGACATAGTATCCCTTGGTTTATTTAGGATACCTCACAAAAAGGCACTTTAAGGATTTAGGCACTAATTTATCAGAGGCTTGTTGTTTAACATAAACCTCATATCCTAAAATTTTGAGAAAAGACAAACTAGGTTTCTTCCCATTTCATATCTCATATGGTGTCTTTTCAACTGCCTTAGATGAAACACGATTTAGTGTAAACGCAGCTGTCTTTAGGGCATAGCCTTGAAAAGATAGTGGAAGATATGTTTGACTCATCACAGATCTAACCATATCTAATAGTGTTTGATTCCTTTACTCAGAAACGCCATTCCATTGTGGTGTTTCTAGAGCAGTCAATTGTGAGATTATCTACACCTCCTTAGATGGTCAATAAACTCTTGCCTCAAATATTCACCACCTCGATTAAATCGAAGTGCTTTAATTGTTTTGCCAAGTTGGTTTTATACTTTATTTTGGAATATTTTGAACATTTCAAAAGATTCAGATTTATGTTTCATTTTATAGATATACCCATATCTACTGAAGTCATCTATAAATGTAATGAATTACATATAACCTCCTCTGGTAGCTGTGTTCAGTGGTCCACATACATCTGTATGTATAAGGCCCAATAAATCAGTGGCCCTCTCACTATGCCTAGTAAAAGTTGCCTTTGTCATCTTTGCTAATAAGCAAGATTGGAATGTATTATATGATTCAAAATCAAATAAGTTAAGAAATCCATCTTGATGGAGTTTAGAAATGTGTTTCTCATTTATATGGCCTATATGAAAATGCCATAGGTATGTAGAATTCAAATCATTTGACTTGATCTTTTTTTGTCTTTTTCAGATCTTCGAGGTAGAGTTTGCAATTTCTCTTCTAATGAACGGGTCCATTGCAGAAGAAACATATTCCTTACTTTAAACGGTTTGCCTTCTTGACTGCAGGCTTAGTTTCAGGCTTATTTGACTCTTTAGTCTTACCACCTGAGCCTTGACCCTTTCCTTTCCTTTCTGAACTATCAAAATAGTGATGGGTTTTTTCTTAATGTTCTACTCAGCAGTTTTAAGCATCCCATGCAGTTCAAAAATTGATTTCTCCATGTTATTCATATTGCAGTTCATTGGACATAACTTTCTAGGAGTGAGTTCAAGATTAAATCTATAGTTAACTTCTGGCTCATAGGGAATCCAAGCCTCTCAAGGTATATAGCCTTTCATATTTAACACATGAGCACTAACTGATGTACCTTCAGTCATCTTACAAGAATGTAAGACCTTTATGGTCTCATACCTTTGTTTCCTTGCCTGTTGCTGGAACATTTCCTTGAGATGCCACAATCATCTCATGAGCCTCCATAAGTTCTAGATCTCTTTGGATCTTTGGAACCATGGTGGCAAGCATCAGGAAGCTTACATCTACAGAGTCTTCTTTATTCTTTATGTAAGCATCTTTCTAAGCTCTCGGAGTATTGGCTGCAGGCTCCTCAGGAATGGGTTGATCTAGGACATATGCCTTTCTTTCCTGCTTAAGAACAATTCTCAAGTTCCTGAACCAGTCAAAAAAATTTGTCCCATTGAGTTTGTCCTTCTCAAGGACTGATCGCAATGATAGTGTAGCAGTATTACTAGTTGACATGATTCTACAATTAAAATATGCAAAGTTAGTTAGTAACTCCCACTAAATTAACAACCCTCAATGTAATAATTAGTAGCCTAAGATCCATATTTCACTTAAATTTAATTCTTCTTTAGCAGGACGCTTAAATTCAAGTTATTTAGGTAGGTAACCTCTTTACCAATTACATCGCATATAACCGTCATGTTTTATAGGATTCGATCATCATATGATCCGTCATGTTTAATCCTATCTAATGCCTTGAGATCCAAAACCGTTTTGTTAATATCAATTAAGTCAAAACAATGATGAATTTTGTGCGTAGCACCATTAATCATGCTTGTCTCACCAAGATAACTCAAATGCATCCACTTTAGTAGAACCTACAATTGAGCGATCTAGATTTTGACAAGTATTCATTAATTAATGGCATTATGACTTAAGATTTTATTCAGAGGGCTTAATCAATTAGTTTTGTTTATATGAATGCAATCGTGGTTATATCTCATACAAATAAATACATATAAAAAACGCAAAAGTATGCATGTGATGATCTAATCAAAAGCATAATTTAAACGTAACACAATATGACTCACCTAACCTAAAATCCTTCCAAGCCAATAAGAGGAATTCTCTAAATAAGAAAAAGAAATACATTGAGAGAAACCTCGTTTAAATATTCGAGGGGAGTAAGATGAGAAGAAAATGTACGTCGAGACTATTTAGAGGAAGACATGTCATACAGGCCGTATTTAAATATTACAACTCATGTAAAAACTAAAGCCATGTTGTTCATCATATCCAAAAAAGTTTGAAAATAAACCACAACAAGCAACAGTTCGTACAATATGAAAAGTAATCAATGTTGTGATTAGGTTATATTGCGCTACGAACAGTTAGCTACGGTAGTTACGCTAAATTGCTAGATTTTTCACCTAAATTTGAAAAATCATAATTAAATCTAGAAAAATCCAATTGTAATGGTTTAAAGTTGTATGTGACCCTAAATACGTATGTTTTTGAGAAAAAAATATATCCTTTAGAAAATTATACATACACTATTCCAAAAACTCTAATTAATCCTCACTGTCACAGAAAGTGTTCCAGATTCAATGTCTAACTTTAAAAATTCATATCTCTTAATGTACTGATCTAAATGGTACATGTTATATATCAATTAAAGCTTAAGATGTCTAATTTTTTTTTGAAAATTTTCATGGTCATTGGATAAGATTTAATTATTCAAAAACTCGTCACAATGAGACTGCCTCTAAAAAAAAGAAATCTGTCAGCACTACTACTTTAGCTTTGATCTTTGGGTTTTCAATCCAACCCTTAAATCATGTTCAACTTATATATCACATATATAAGAACACAATAAGCACTCAAACTCAATTTAAATGTACAATTGAACCTGGCTCTAATGTCATTGTTGGGATTAAGAGGCACAACAGAAGAATTTAAAATTTAAAATTTAAAATTGTAAAAGTTTACCAATCCCAATTATGGATCTATCAATGGTGTTTAAATTAAGTAGTTAGAATCATACCTTACGTTTTTTCTTTTTCTGATCTTAAGGAGTTCACGCCACATATCATTTCCCTCTACCGGTATTCATACGAATACGGCTCCAACATGATCAGTGTGCTGGCTCCTCAAATGTCTCTCTATCTAGGGTTTTTGTTGCAGCTCTCTATTTTTTCATCATCCATAGAAAACCCTAGCTCTCACCTTTTATAACTAGTCAGGGTTATCTATTTTATGATGGATATTGGATTTTCAAATTAATATTAATTAATTTCAAAATACATATCATATCAATTAACACTTAATTATTTTTTTATAAACAATTTAAATAAATATGGTTTAATTAAATCCGCTCAACATTTTTAATTTAACTATTTATTTAATCTGAATAAAGAGCTAATGGAAATATATTTAATTTATCTTTATAAATTAAATTTGAGATATTATATCTTTATCATGTTAGTTATTAAATTTAATTTATCAGATAAAAATAAATTTAAAACTAAGATAATATAATAAATATTATCATATATTATATATTATCATATAATGTTATTTATATACATATGTGTGTGTGTGTCTATATATATATATTTGTATGTATGCATATGTATGTATGTATATGTATATATATATATATATATATATATATATATATATATATATATAATACATATATGTATGTATATGCATACATATATGTACATATACATACACATGCATACATACATACATCCATATGTATGTATGTATGCATGTATGTATGTATGCATGTGTATGTATGTATGTATTTCATACATACAAATATACATATATGTACATATACATACACATGCATACATACATACATGCATACATATGTATGCATGCATGCATGTATGTATGCATGTATGTATGTATTTCATACATATATATACATATATACATATACATATGCATGTGTGTGTGTGTGTATGAAATACAGACACACATACAGACACACAGACACACACATATATATATATGTGTGTGTGCGCGCGCGCGCGCGCATGTATACATACATACATATATATATATATGTGTGTGTGTGCGTGTGTGTGTATTTCAAAAATATATATATGTATATATAATATTATTAATTTTATTTTTGAATATATATATATATATATATATATATATATATATATATATATATATATATATATATAAATTCATCCACCCTAGATTAACCATTACATTCATTAAATATAGACATATATTAGATTCAATGAATCTGGACATTATAGCTTGTGTTGAGCTATTTTTTTGTGCGACCCTATAGGAACATATGAAGTTGGCAGTGGGCCAATAACTGCACTAGCCTACAAATCACAAGTGGCCTCTAGCAAGACATTACAGCTACTCAATACATATGAGGATCGATAAATCGATGCAACCTGTCATACAACTATATCACGTCCCTTTTGTCACACGATATTTCAGTCAAGGATGAGGCATGAAGAATGTCATCCTCCTATTTCTGACCATTACTTTCTCGATCCCAGAGTAATCTGACTATAGAAATGGAAACTCCTTTCCATCGTAGTATGACCATACATTTCTCAGACTCACTTATCGAGGGGCCCAATAATATCTCTCTACTAATGTGAGGGATAAATTCCATCTTGACCATTCACATTCCTCTACATGAGAACCACCAAGCCTGATTATAGCCTTTATCATCACTCGGTTAAATGTGATTTTTGACTAAGTCAAAACTTAGTGACTCTCATGTAGGAATCCATGATGATCTCAGGTTAAAGGGCATTGTAACGTGATTATACATGAGATAAGCTTATGACTTGATCCATGCAACTTGCTCATAACGGGTCGATCCAATACCTTTCACTCTTATAAGTACCTAAGACTTTGAGTCGTATCTCTATACCTTATCAAAGTCATACTAGTCTTATTTCATCTTTGCTCTCGCATAGATAACCGACCAAGGACATTTAGGACAATCTTTATGATTTATCTAAGGAAATAGTTATCACAATGAATATGCAAATAATATGATAACTAAATGGAGAAATTTATTGAATAACAATGTTAAAAGTACAATGATTGGCCCATAGGGCACAATTTCTAAAAGTGGTTTCTATGGAGGAAGAAGAAGAAGAAAGAGAGGCTTTCGTGTTGGAGACTAAGTCGTCGGCTATGAGCCAAAGGGCTTTGGCAGGAGTGGCACATTCCCTTTTTCTTTGTTTTATTAATGGTATTTTGGTCTTTTCACAATTGGATTATATTACATAAATGTCTCACAGGACTTTTCTATAAATTGAAGATTTCAAAGGACCTTTGGGTCGTATTTTCTCTAGCTTGGGGCCTGAGTGCAATTTTCCCTAAGACATTTGATCGTTTTGAGATAAGTATTAAATACTTTCTTCTACATACATCCATATATATTTAATAAAGTGGTGAAAGAGGGTAGAAATTAATAAGATGTTGGACTTTAGTGTCGTTAATAAGGATACTATTAAAAATCACTTGAATTTGATGACAAATTTAATGCTTTTAACTATTTTCATTACTATGTGTGAATAAATTGGAAATAAATTATCTTTTGGATTGAAGTGATAAATAATATAATATCAAGTGTTCATTAATTGTGTTGGTAAAACAAGTTAATTATATGAAGGCAAAATTATACATTTAGTCCTCTAAATTACAGTAAATTTCAGTTTAATCCCTTAAATTTATTAAGTTCATTTTTAATTCCTTAACCTTAACATTGTTAGTCTTATCAATTTAATTTAAAATGCTGAATTAAAAAATTTAAATGATAACTCTACAATTAAATATTGACAAAGCATGCTTATACTATTTTTAACTTTCATAAGATGTAGATAACTAGATTTATTTTAATTTGAATATTTGAATATCATTATTTTTATGTTTTAAAATTAAAATAACATGCTAATCATCTTGTTTATTTTAATTTCATATCATAAAAATGTTACAAGTATGCTTTGTTAGCATTTAATTATGAGTCACCATTTAAATTTGTAAAGTTAACATTTTCTGCTAAATGAAATTAACAGTGTTAAGTTTAAAGCATTAAAAATGTACTTTATAAACTTATGTGATTAAAATAATACTTGATATATAATTATAGGACAAAGCATATACTTTAGCCTTACTTGAAAACGTATTAAAGATATGAATATGAAATATGAAATAAAAATGAAAGGTATTTAGAGGACTCATTTTTCAAGAGCTCCCACTAAAAAGGAGTATTTGAAATTTACTTCTTCATGTCTCTTATAGCATTATTATGTTCATAATGTCTCATTATCTAGGAATTTGGGACAATTTAATAGTTTTCTTTGGTACTGTATTCATTATATTTCTTCATACTTAATTTCCAGCCATAAAACCTTCAAAGGGGAGAAGTTTCTTTGCTTTTCAAACCCAACTTGATAGGTTCTCAATAACCATTGTTTTCTAAGGCTGAAAGAATTTTATGTCCCATTTTGTTTTAATTATCTTCCAGGGTTTCTCTATTTTCTTAAAGAGATTCAAATGTCTTATGCAATTTTTCCTTGTTTCTTCAAAGAAACATTAATAAGTAGTAATTTACTTTCAAGTCTTTTATAGTTTTTAGTGTTGGTGGTCATAAGAAAGGCATAATATACATACTTCATGTTTGAGAACCTGCATATATTCATACTATAATATCCCAAATTTTGGGATTAGAGGCTTAAGGATAAGCCTGAATTAAGTGGACTGCTAAGCCTCGGTTCAATAAAAGTTCTAAGAATGCATGAGAAACATGATGAATGATAGAAACTGCACTCGAAATAGAATTTGGATTTCAGTGTGAATTAGTCGAAAGAAAATACCTGATTCCTTTAGGATGTGTTAGGATGACATAGAACTTGACTTGGATCCAAAGCAAAAGGGAAATGGTGTCTAGAGAGAAGAGGATTACAAGAGGGAAGTACAAAGGTGGATCGAAGATGAGAATGTGTCTATTGTTTTTGTATTAGACTTAGACACTTTGGTAGCCTTATGTGGCTGCATAGTTTGTATATGTAAATGAATGAACTAAGTTTGAGCATAGAATCGCCTTAATTGAATTAAAGGAAAAGATAAGAGTCGATGAGTCACTACAAAGTTGCGAACCACTAGAATACGCTTCCACAAGATTTTGAAATTTTCAAAAAAACCCACTCAACAGTAGGTTCGAATTATGTATTGAGATTGAGATTTGAAAAGCATTGTAAAAGAACATCACTTAGTGGTTTGAATTCGCTACATAAAACTCATCAGAACGAGTGTAAATATAAGATGTTACACATACGGTTTTACACAACAAAAGCAAAAAGAAAAAAATTCTCAACAGCTTAAAGGGAAACCATGCTTTAATACCACTGAAGGATTTTGGGTATACCTAGAATGCATAGATTCGCTGAGTACCCACATGAGATCAGAGCACTAATATGGACTTCGTTCACGTTTATACGGAAGATGCACCATAGAAAAGAGAAGAGCTCTTGTAATATCCCAAAAATTTAGTAACCAGTGTTACTTAGTATGTGTAATTAGTCAGACAAAATATACTAGTGTATGTGTACAAGAGCACAAGTACACTTGGCATCTTCTTTATGTGCTCAGACTTGGTTCCATTTGTCTGGGGAATACAGGTTTCCACATGGTGTAATCTTAGGGCCGCACAAGTACATATGTGGTGCCATCTGGGTTCCACACACATAAAGTAGTTTTTTCATAAAGTAGCTTTTTACCTAACTCTACTTTTAGGTAGGAACAATATGATGGTGCCATCTAACCCCCTAGCTTTTTACCTAACTTTGGATTTTTGTTTGGCACTATGATTGGATGCCACCTAAGTCCCCTGACTTTTTCCTAACTTTTTCTTTTAGGGTGGACCATTGAGATGTTGCCACCTAGCTCCCTTATGATGCACTTGCAAAATTAATCGGACACCTTAGCTCTCCTAATAAGCCCTATTTCTGTTCTTCCTTGACAGTGCTCATGTAAGCCAAATGAAATTATCAGACTTCCTTTCTCCTGATCATAAAAGTCGTGAAAGGGCCAAAGGGAAGTGTTGGCCAAATATTATAGGGACACATGGCACCCTTATGACCCAAACACTCAAACATACATATGGCAACTAATTCCCAACACCCCTTTACTCCTTAAATTTGTCCAAAGGCAAAAAAATAATGGGGAAAATAAGAGAAAATATAGGGGAAAAGAAAGAAGAGAGAAGGTGGCGAATTCTTAAAGAACACAAGTGAGAGAAAGTGTTCTTGAGCCGATTTCACCCCTGAATTCACGTTTCTAACTCAAAGTGTCTTCACCAATCTTGTTCCTCTCGTTGAGAGCAACATTTCTATGATTTTAGATTCTTGAAAGGAGGATTTTAGTGCTATCTAAAAGTTGTAAGAGTTGGGAGAACCAATAATGAGTTATAGCACCGGATAGATATAAGCATAAGCTCTTATTTGAGTATAGTATCTTGAAATTTAGTTGAGTTTTCATGAGGTTAACATGTTAGCCTAATTTTCAGTTAAGAGGTAATTTTAGGGTTTTGATAATCTTGTGAACATGAATATGATGTTAAAAAAAAGATTTGGTTATGATAGGAATGAAATTTGACAAGTCTTATAGATTGAGGTTGCAAAATCACTTTGTGGTGACTTAAGGTTATGTTTTGGCCAGACTAGAACAGCAGGAAATATTTTGATTTTGTTGATTTTAAGGTTTCTAATGGGTTTAGAATGGAAAATTGTGTAGGAAAAAGGTGAGAGATTGATTCTGGAAGCATTTGAATTGAAAACAAGATTTTTCCCTACACACCCTAATATTTCAACCCTAGTGAGTTCTTAGGGAAGGAATTGGATTTTTCCAAATTTGAGGTTTGAAATAGATTCTATATGAAAAATTTTGTGGGAATATCTTGGGAAAATGATTTTAGAAGGATTGGATTGAAAACCCTAAAATTAGAGTTAAAGGTTATTGAGGATTAATGCTAGCAGATTTGTTTTTACGAAATTAGGTTGCTTTGGGTTTGATTTTTGGAAAAACTTGTCTAATAATTGTGAAATTTTGTAGGGTATTATTAAACATCCTAAGAATGCATTATTTGGATTAGTGTTTTGTAAGTTATGATTTGTTGAAGTTAAGGTATCAACATTGGAAAGAATTATGTGGGAGTGAGGTTGGTCGAGGATTTCTGAAATTTTGTACCTATAATTGGCATTGATTGATATTTTTCCTTTATATAGGACTTAAATAGCTTTATGTAGGAACTTGAACCACCTCATTTGGAAATTTCTAGATTAAGTTATGAATTTTCAAAGTTGACTGATGTAATCTGGTAGACTAGGGTTGATACTCAAATTTTCAATGTTTAAAGGGAATTGTTAGTAAGATTATGACGATTAGAGGCATGATTTGGAGACTAATGTTACCACTTTGAATACCCAAAAAATGAGTTTGGAATACATATAGTATGTCTTAGATGAGACATTTGATAGACACAATGCAATGAGTCCTAGAGATAACCAACAAAGTTAAGTAAATGACATGAATATGGAATGGGTCAAGAGTAAAATAATCTTTATTATGTCAATCAAATTGGAATAGACAATGAACCATTTATCCATGAATTCTAAATTATAGGATTCGACATTTGCTCGAACTCGAAGAAGAAGAAATTTGCTGGTAAAGATAAGATACTGGAAAGGTGGTCAGGTAGTAACTCTTTCTCTCATATATTATGTATTTTTCTACATGTATGTTTTTACCATAGAGTATATTCACTTCATAAATATACAGATTTGTGATAGGTAGGGGCCTGAGGCAGTAAGACCCGATATGCAAGAAGTTTGCATGGGGTAGTAACCTTGTGCTATAAGACCAAATGGCAGTAAGACCCGATATACATAATTGTATGGGGCAGAGGCCCTAAGCAATAAGACGTAATAAGCATTCAGATTGTGATAGGCAGAGGCCCGAGGTAGTAAGACCCGATGTACAAGTTTGGATGGGGCAATAACTCTCTACTGTAAGATCGGATGGCAGTAAGACTCGATGTGCATACTTGTATGGGGTAGAGGCCCCTAGGCCATAAGACCTATGTTGCCAAGCATTGTAGTATTGGATGGACCAATGGGTCCCGTGATTATTGTTATGCTGCATATTGATTGATGAATGCTCTTGTGATGATTGCTGTTATATGATAGTTTGTTTAGCATGCCTCATGAACTTGTATATTATGTGATTGATTGCTGTTACTACTGAGATTCTTTAAATCTCACCCTTTCCAATAATTACCATACAACGAAGGACAGTGGCTCAAAGGGCAAAAAGGTAATCCTTGATAAGTAAAGCATGAAGATGAAGGTTTAAGACCTCCTGTTGGTTATCTATGTACTAATTTTGTATATTGTATACAAATGAAAAAAATATAACCATAGTAATGTCAGTACCTGCAAAAATAGTATTATGCACGTAGCCTGGAATAACTTTAATTGATTTATTACATATCGAGACGGTAAGTTCTTCTAGCGTGACAAATGATCTAAGTTTGGTAAACATAAGTAAAGGGCCCATAAGTTAAATTTTTTAATAGCTAATGAGCCCTCATCATACGATTGTCCAATCCTAATTCATTTATGGAATTAAGGAAATTATCGATTTAATATGCATGTGACACTATTATTGCTGTTACTACTACTATTAGTACTCATTGTTTTATAGTTATGATTCTATGTATATGTACAAGACTTGTAGCCACGTGTGGCTACCAACGTACACTATTACAGAAAGTACTTTTAACGTCCTTTTATATGGGGATGCCTATGTGAGCGACGTAGTAAATAATTGCAATAACATCTGTTAAAAGTTTTTTTAAAAGGGACGCCTAAAGTTCGCCTAATATGACTTTAGATGTCCCTTTTTGTTTGTGGACGTTAAAAGTATGTTTTTAAAAATTATTTATATTTTTCACTACCTAACAATTAAAAACCACAGAAATAGGATGAAGAATAAACCACAATCTCTTTACAAATATGATAAGGAAACATACAACACTAGCTAATTAAATTATAAACTACTACTACCTAATACTATGTACAAGAACTATCACAAAGTGTCAAAAAGGTTGTCTACTACACAAATATACTAACTAATATAAAAATACACTTTTACTGATCTATGTGTTGAAGAAGCTGCCCAGCCAAAAAGTCTCTGATCAAATTGATGTCTTTATGTAAGTAGGCAGCTTTATCATCAAAAATATGAAAATTAGAAAATAAGCTTAGATAAAATCAATCAAGTGAAAGAATTAATTAGCAATTCAATTACAATACCTAAAATATTATCATTCGATTACTTGCTAAAAATCACTTATAACTCTACTCTGAATGATGTTATACATGTAAAGCATAATGTAGTAGCCGCATTCAATGGCCCCTGGTTGTCAAGGGCACTATAAATCAAAAGCAATTGCTTAAAATCAATAAAGTCATATCTAAAACGACCATCAATGAAAGAACTTGAATTGAAACCACTTACTTTCGAATAAAACCAATTCGGGTATTTAATAGTTTTACCCACGCATAACCCGCCAAGGAATCTATATGTCTGGGTCGCACTATCATTAAAATAAAAAGCCACAAAAATTAGAACAATTCATTTAAGTCAAGAATCAATGAAATACAACAAAATAACTTACATGTTGAAGACAGATTTTGTCTCTTTGTTTGGCTTTTTACCCAAGGGATCAAATAAATAGACGGTGTTGAGGCGATGACAAACAACACATAGACTCAAATGGTAACTATAACAACATATACAGATTAAAATGAATTCAGATGACAAGGAAAATATTTCTTAAAGTTCTTAAATAAACAAAGTTAAAATACGTAGGCTTGAAAAATTGTTGCTAGATAACAACGAAATTTGGTCTCTCCCATTGCATTACACACATATCTCATCCTTGCTTCTAAAGTATTAGCATCCCTTATCGTATTTGTAGGACATAAGAATCCATATAAATCATGTCTTTCCATCTCGATGCATATGTGGTGGAAGGAACTAAAATATAAATAAAATGATAAATGAATTATTGAACGTATGAAACAAAAAAACCACTGCATTAATTGAAGGAAAAAAAATTAACCGGATTGTAAATTTAACCCATCCTACATCTATCTCCTCTAAATGGATGAACTCCTTGAGATCTTTGCTGTCAATCGTGAAGGGATACGTCAATGTTAGGCCCACAATCCTTATAGGCATTTGCAAGTCGATCTAATGAATGCCTTTGTAAAGTTGTTGCACTCGTGCCAAAAAGGGCCATTTCACTGCATCTTGCTCATTATATTATTATAACATAAAAAATAGATTATTAGTAGGATGCCAATGGATCTCAAGTAATAGTAAGGTAGTTCCTACCATTGGAGGTGTTGTGATATGCCAATAAGATTTTGAGGCCAAAGGATGAAAGATGCCATTGTGGCAACCTCTACATAAGGAATAGGGACGGCTATTCCTTCTTCCCCCTCTCAAACACATGTCATGTCACCCTACATAAATGCTGTGGAATTTTCTTATGATGGTAGGTGGTAGATTGTGTGTGAATGAGAGTATCGGCAACAACACGCAGCAGTGGGGCATCCAAATAGAGGATGCAAGGTTCTCCTAACCCTTGGGTGGGAGAAAGCTAGTGTCACACCTTACTTTTATACCGTACAAAACAGTTCAAAATATGACCTGATGCCACATGAGAGACCATAAACAGTTCTAATCCATTGGGGATCCCAACTTCACTACAGAGTTTGATCCTATAGTAAGTGGGTTTTTGAAAGGTTTTTCGAAACATTTTAGTTGTGGTCTCATTTTCATTTTTCAAATTGGTTTAATTCATTCGGGTTTGTTTTCATTTGTTAATATTAGAGTACTCACTGAAGTTCTTAACAAATATTCAGAATAAGTTCGCTACTAAAAGGTCCACCTTGTACGGTCACCCTGTTCTAAATAATTTACATCGGTTATATACAACCTTCTAGGTTTACAGTTAGTGTACTTTTCGACCAAGAGTACTCAATTTACAAAATACCATTCGGTCTATATACAAATCCAAAAGTAAGATAACCAACAGTAAATAAACTCCATATCTTCATTTCTACCCGTCCATGGCTACCTTCTTCCTGTGAGAACTACTTGCCCGTGCTGCAGGTTAGTTATTGGAAAATGATAAGATTCAAAAGAATCTCAGTAGTAACAAGTAACACTCATATAAAATGCATACAGAAAAACATGCCATATTAACCACTACATACCAAATCCATTCAACATTCAGAGATATGTTTATGCAACAAACAATTCTATTCAAGGACTTATTATCCCTTTCTACAGTGCTAGTTATTCTATTAAGCCAAAGCCCTTCTCATCTGAATACTTAATAGACAAATCTGCCCGATTCATGTCCACAGTTCAAGTATGTATGGATGGCAATAATATGCATGAAGCAGAATACTTAGAATATGAGGGAGAAGTTACTACCTTAGCCATTTCAATGTTTCGTGATGTGTTACCAGTTCCTCGGTCCTCCCGGGCAGATATCAAATCCTATATATGAGAATTCATGAATTGGACATGTTATTACTTATTCCAATAACTTTGTATGAGGTAAACTAAATTATTCTTAACTCATCCTTATATTTATCCTTGGTTTTAACTTGTTAGTTATCATTAGAGTCATTTAGGTAGCCCTTGGAAGCTTAAACAAAAGCCTATAGGGTTGGGACAGGCCATACTAATCATCACCTCGTGGAAAATATAAAATTTGGGAAAAATTGGGTCTTGGCCGCGGCACAAAAAGAGGTCAGAAACTTTTTGGCCACAGTCAAGAAATCCTATGGCCGCGGCCAAGAATCCCCTGATCCTTGACTGAAATTCCAAAAATCATAACTAATTCTAAAAAAATCCAAATGAGGTGGTTCAAAGTTCTACGTGACCCTGATTAAGTTTAATATCAAGGAAAAATATAGCTATTAGCTATATGTGCACCAATGAATACATAATTTCCCCTTTCTACTCACTTTACCAGAAAGTTCCCGTTTTAGATGACCCAATTTTAAAAATGCAGTACTCTCAGCACACAAATCCAATTGACCATTATGTACCTATCAAATTAAAGCTTGAGAAGTTTAATTTCATACTAGAAAGTTTCATAAAATTTGGATATCATTTGACCAATGAAATACCCATTGCAACAAAACTATTTCCACAAGGCAGATTACACAACATTTATTCTTTACTTTAAAAAATCCCCAATTCATATACAAGTATCCAAAAGTTATGAACACTTGCATACCTACACAATTTTTCCTTATAAATCCAATGGAAACATCAAAATTATCTGATTCTAATTCCTTCACCATGTCATGCACAGGGAAAAAGTTTGACATATAAACCAACATATACTAAACTTCCAATTTAAGCCTCAAACTAGTTTCATATGCCTTCTAAACATCATAAATACCATGAATGCAATCAAAACACCATGAATCATCAAAACCCTAGCTTGGGTGAAATTAGGGAAAAATTTCACATTCCAAAATTCTCAACCAACCAAGACAACCCATAGCTCAAAATGAAGCTAAAACTCAACTCTTGCTTCTCCTTAGGTTCTTTCTTTGGTTCTCCAACTTTTCTTCTTACAAGGTTGCTCGAAACACCTTCTCTTGAAATTATAAAACCATATAATTGAAGCTCTCATTAAGAGGAACAATGTTTATAGAGGGTGTTTGAGCCATAGAAGTGATCTACAAGGTGAAAATCAAGATGGAAAGTCTCACCTTGTTCTTGTCTTCTCCAACTCTTCTTTTCTCTTTCCTTGATGTTGTTAGCCAACTTGTTTAATGAATGGAAGAGGGAGTGTATAGTTTATTCAATCCTCACTTTAATTTTCTTGGCTGTGAATCACCAAGACAAGAAGGAAAAAGCCATGTGTAAAATTTTGGTAAGTCTTGAAAAGTTGAAGGTTAATTAACTAACCTAAGTTGGCTTGGTTACGTGAGTTAAACTTTCAATTTCCTCTTCTCTTTCTTTTTGATCGAAAATGAGGCTCGAATGAGAAGAGATGATGATGTACTAAGATATTAAAGTCTACTTTCCAAGTGCTTAATTCCTATTGGTCGAAAATTGTGTTTTAGAGAATATCGTAAAATATAATTCCACTTTTCTTTTCCTCTCACCTTTTCTAACGAAATGAAAAGACAAAGGAATGGATATTATCATCTTGAAATATCCAAAAAATTGCTTCTTGAATTCATTGTTTAAAGCCTTTTGCTTGTTGACCTTTTAACTTCTTGTGATTGGCGAAGAATTTTCTTGTTGAATCCATGTTGACCAACAAGTATATATATATATTTCCCCTCACCCTTGTGTTGAAAAAAATCATGGAGGAATAGGGAATATTAATTTTCCTCTTGAATTATCCTAGGATTGCATCTTCTAAGTCGTTGAAATTGGTCATACTCGATTTTAGGTGAAAACTAGGTAATTCACCGATAGCTAATCGGGTCTAAAATTATTGTACAATTTAAAGGGACAATTATATCATTAATTTCATTGTTTGTTTGTACACTTAGACCTTGAGTACATTTTGGGATATTACAATTCTGCCCCCGTTCAATAAATTCCGTCCTCGAAATTTGTTACATATCCTGAGGCATAAACTCCGTATAACGCCTCTTCATGTCTTCTTCTGCTTCCTAAGTTGCTTCTCTTAGGGAGAGTACCTTCCAAACCACTTTCACAAATGTAATACTTCGGTGTCTAAGCCGTCTTTCTTGTCGATCAATGATTTGTTCCGGCTGTACCACAAAAGTGGAATTCTCTTGCACGTTAATATCTTTGTATTTGATAATATGCTGAGGGTCTGGTTAGTACTTCTTCAATTGTGAGACATGGAATACATCTTGGAGTCTTCTCAAATTCGGGCGTAGGGCTATTCTATATGCCACTTGTCCAATTCTTGCAAAAATTTCAAATGGACCGATATAGATCGGGTTAAGCTTCCTTCTTTTGATTGCTCTACCAATTCCTATTACTGAAGATACTTTGAAAAATATATGATCACCAACTTTAAATTCTAGAGGTCTTCTCCTTTTATCAGCATAGCTTTTCTGTCTACTATGTGCTGCTAAGAGCCTCTTTCTTATAATCTTGATTTGTTCTGTGGTCTGATCAACTAGATCTGGCCCATACAACCTTCTCTCAGATAATTCTGTCTAGCAAAGGGGTGATTAGAACTTCCTCCCATATAGTGCTTCATATGGTGCCATCTGGATGCTTGTATAATAAGTGTTGTTGTAAGCAAATTCTGCGAGTGGAAGGAAATGATCCCAATTCCCCTTGAAGTCCAATACACACACCCGTAACATATCTTCTAGCGTTTGTATGGTTCTTTCTGACTGTTTATCCGTTTGGGGATGGTAAGATGTACTAAATCTTAGCTTTGTGCCTAGAGCTTTATATAGAGTTGTCTATAACCTAGAGGTAAATCGAGGATCTCTATAAAAAATAATTCTCTTTAGCATACCATGGAGTCTAATTATCTCCCTTATGTAGATTTCTTCCAGCTTCTCAGGAGAATAACTAGCGTTGATAGGGAGAAAATATGCAAACTTGGTAAGACGGTCAATAATTACCTAAATCGCATCATGGTTTCAAATTCTTGGTAACCCCAATACCAAATCCATAGTAATGCTCTCCCACTTCCATTCAGGAATTTATGGGCTTTTCTGATCGGTAAGACATCGAGCCACGTATTTGGTTACGTGACTCTTTAGTCCTGGCCACCAGTATTCAGACTTTAAATTTTGATACATTTTGACCACTCATGGATGAAGCTATATCTACTCTTATGTGCCTCATCAAGAATTTTCTGCCTCAGATCAGCCTGTGGGGGTACATATATTTGCTTCTTATACCGAACCAATCCGCTAGGCGAAAGATCATGATAATGAGTTTTACCTTATGTGATCAGATCTCAAATAGATGTGGCTTGTTCATCTTTCATCTGAGCTTCTTCAATTTATGTTCTCATATTGTTTTCCTCCTGGCTAACACTAAAGTTAGCAATGAAGACTTCATTGGACATGTTCATATTCATGAATCTTGGTTTGACAAGTTCAAATCTTGAAATTCTTCTAGTAATTTATGCTCTTGTATCATCATACATGCCACCTGCATTGCTTTTCTAATCAAAGAGTCTACGACAACATTTTCTTTCCCTGGGTGATATTTAATCTCCAAGTAGTAATCTTTCAGTAACTCCATGCATCTACGCTGTCTCATATTCAATTCTTTCTGTTCTTGAAGATACTTGAGACTCTTGTGGTCGCAATACAATTCTACAGTGGTACCATATAGGTAATGCCGCCATATTTTCAAAGCAAACACGATTGCTGCAAGTTCCAGATCATGAGTGGGGTAATTCAATTCATGAGGCTTCAGCTGTCGAGAGGCGTATGCCACTACTATGTCCTGTTACATCAAGACACATCCCAATTCTTGTTTACTAGCATCACTATACACCACGTAGGTTTCACTAAGGTATGGGATAATTAATACTGGTGCTGATGTTAACCTCTCCCTCAGCTGCATGAAGCCCTTCTCACATTTCTCATCTCATATAAATAATTGGTTCTTTCTCGTGAGCTTTGTCAATGGTAAGGCAATTCGGGAAAAATTCAATATGAACCTGCGGTAGTAACCGGCAGACCCAGAAAAATGAGTATTTCTGCTACAGTGTTGTCCTCTTCTAGTTCAGTACTGCTTCAATTTTACTGGGATCTACAAAAACCCCTTCTTGTGAGATAACATGGCCCAGAAATTTGACCTCTATAAGCCAAAACTCACATTTACTCAGTTTGGCGTAGAGTTGCTTTTCTCTCAGAATATTCAGTACTATTCTCATATGATTTTCATGCTCTTCTTTACTCTTCGAATATATCAATATGTCATCGATGAAGACTACTACAAACTGATCTAGGTATTGACGAAAGATCCGATTCATGTAGTCCATAAACACGGCTGGTGTGTTCGTTAAACCAAATGGCATCACTAAGAATTCATAGTGCTCATATCTGGTTCTAAAGGCTATTTTTGAAACATCCTTTGCTTTAACTCGCAGCTGATGATAGCTTGATTTCAGATCAATTTTGGAGAATATACTAGAACTAGACAACTAGTCAAGTAGATCATCAATCTTGGGGAGTGGATATTTGTTCTTGAAGGTCACCTTATTCAACTCTCAGTAAATAATGCATAACCTTATGATTTCGTCCTTCTTCTTAACAAATAATACTGGAGCTCTCTATAGTGAAATACTGGGTCGTATGAACCCTTTCTCCAGTAGTTTTTCTATTTCCTTCTTTAATTCTACCATTTCGTTTGGTGCCATTCGGTAAGGTACTTTGGAAATAGATCCAGCTCCTGGCACAACTTCATTAGCAAATTCGACTTCACATTCTGAAGGAAATCCACTAATGTCTTCTAGAAATACCTCAGGAAATTCATTTTCTACCGGTATGTTCTCAAGTGTTATTTCCACTTCTGTCTGTGCGGAGAAAATACCATGTATCCTTGGCATCCCTTTTTCAGACATTTCTCAGCTTTAGCTGCTGAGAGGAAATTCAAGTGATAAAGTGTCCAGGCTTCTTACAAGCATGAAAAATCAGTTGCCTATCGCAAGACCTACCAAGATGTGTCTTACCGCATCGAGAACAGGGTCACGGTGTTTAGGGGCTTTGGTAGCATTTCTTCTCCAATTTGGAGGATTTTTTATTGTCTTCTCGAGGCTTGAACCCTTTCTATTTCCTCTTTTGAGAGGAGTTCCCTCGACTGGATTCACCACGGCTATTGGCATTCTTAGTCAAATACAGGTCTTTCAGATTATTCTCAGTGATCCGATATTCCTCCACCGCCTGGTTGAAATCGTTGAACTGTGGTGAGACCAACCTGTCCTTGATCTCATACTTTAATCCCCTTATCAGTATATCATAACTCCATCACTCACAATTTTGGTTTCTCACGTAGCAAGAATATCGAGATAGACGAATGAATTGAGCCAAATAGTCATCAAAGGTCTCATCATTGCCTTGTTGAATTGCCAAGAACTTTAATTCCTTAGCAATCATGACCTACCTAGGGAATACTTCTCATTAAAATTTTCTTGGAATAATTCCCAAGTGACAGGAATGTTTCGAGCTTGTAAAATCATTTTTGTGTTATTCCACCTTTTATCTGTATCCCCTTGCAACATGTATATTGCCATTGGAGCCTTTTTCTCAGTAGGGCACTCCAGTACTTGGAAGATCTTTTCCAACCTCAGTATCTTTTGGGTTAAACCTTCTCTCAAATACCAAAAACTGGTGTTTGTTGAGTTCAGTAATCTAGTACTGCAGTGTCTCTCTAGCAGGTGGTATTTGGTTATTCTGAGGTCGTGAGGCTGGCCCTCAGGCTGTGGCTGTTCTTTATTTGATTCACTTTCTTCATTTTTGCTTTCATCTTGATTACTGTCTTTGGTTTTGGAATGCACTCTATCTTCATTTTGTTTGGCCTTTACATCCTGAAGCTCTTCCCGAAGTTCCAGTATCATATTCCGTTGTTCTGTCAACATGCCTAGTACTTGTTACATAAAATTAGGTGGGTTCTGAGGCACTCCGTCCCTTATCTCAACCTCCGGGGTCACTAGTCTATTTCTCGGGTGAACCATGATTTCTTTTCACTATCACAGAGAAAAGATTGTACCATTAATGTCATATTGTTATGTATACATGTATATATATATATATATATATATATATATATATATATATATATATATATATATATATATATATATATATATTCCTCATACCTAAGTATCCTTGTCAAGAAAGGAACATAGATATATGAGTTTGAACAGTTATATACATAACAACAATAGCTTTACATTTACATCCATAACTCAGAATCGGGGTAGGATTATGAGTCAACTTAATCTTTGGAGCTCTAGAGCTAGTCATGGAGCTGGTATCATGTACTACTTTCCCCTTTCTAGGTTACTATCTATGGGTTAGTATACTTAAACAGAACATCTAACTTAATGCCAAAAACTTCTGCTCTGATACCAAAAATGTAACACCTTACTTTTATACCGTACAAAATAGTTCAAAATGTGACCTAATGCCACATGAGAGACCAGAAATAGTTCTTAATCCATTAGGGATCCCGACTTCACTACAGGGTTTGATCCTATAGTTAAGTGGGTTTTTGAAAGGTTTTTAAAACATTTTAGTTGTGGTCTCATTTCATTTTTCAAATTGGTTTAATTCATTCAGGTCTATTTCAATTTGTTAATATCAGAGTACTCACTGAAGTTCTTAGCGGATATTCAGAATAAGTTCGCTACTAAAAGGTTCACCTTGTACAGTTGGTGTACTTTTCCAACAAGAGTACTCAGTTTACAAAATACCATTCAGTCTATATACAAATCCAAAAGTAAGATAACCAACAAAAAATAAACTCCACATCTTCATTTCTACCCGTCCATGGCTACCTTCTTCGCGTGAGCACTACTTGTTCGTGCTGCAGGTTAGTTATTGGAAAATGGTGAGATTCAAAAGAATCCCAGTAGTAACAAGTAACACTCATATAAAATGCATACAGAGAAATATGCCATATTAACCACTACATACAAAATCCATTAAATATTCCTTCAACATTCAGAGATATGTTTATGCAACAAACAATTCTATTCAAGGACTTATGTCCCTTTCTACAGCGCTGTGTATTCTATTAAGCCAAGGCCCTTCTCATCCGAATGCTTAATGGAAAAATCTACCCGATTCATGTCAACAGTTCAAGTATGTATAAATGGCAATCATATGCATGAAGCAAGATACTTAGAATATGAGGGAGAAGTTACTACCTTTGCCTTTTCAATGTTTCGTGATGTGTTACCAATTCCTCGGTCGTCTAGGGCAGACATCAAATTCAAAATATGGGAATTCATGAATTGGACGGGTTATTAAGTATTCCAATAACTTTGTATAAGGTAAACTAAATTATTCTTAACTCATCCTTATGTTTATTCTTGGTTTTAACTTGTTGGTTATGATTAGAGTCATTTAGGCAGCTCTTAAAAGCTTAAACAAAGGCCTATAGGGTTGGGAAAGGCCATACTAATCATCACCTCTTGGAAAATATGAAATTTAGGAAAAATTGGGCCTTGGCCATGGCTAAAAACAAGTCAGAAACTTTTTGGCCGCGGCCAAGAATCCCCTGATCCTAGACCAAAATTCCAAAAATCATAAATAATTCTAAAAATATCCAAATGGGGTGGTTCAAAGTCCTAAGTGACCTTGATTAAATTTATTTTCAAGAAAAAATATAGACATTAACTATATGCACCAATTAATATAGAATTTCCCCTTTCTACTCACTATACCAGAAAGTTCCAGTTTTAGATGACCCAAATTTAAAAATGTAGTACTCTCAGCACACATATCCAATTGACCATTATGACCTATTAAATTAAAGCTTGATAAGTGTACTTTTAGACTAGAAAGTTTCATAAAAGTTAGACATAATTTGACCAACGAAATACCCATTGCAACAAAACTGTTTCCAGAAGGCAGATTACACAACATTTATTCTTTACTTTCAAAAATCCCCAATTCATATACAAGTATCCAAAAATCATGAACACTTGCATACCTACACAATTTTTCCTTCTAAAGCCAATTGAAACATCAAAATTACCAGATTCTAATTTTTTCACCATATCATCATGCACAGGGAAAAAGTTTGATATATAAACCAACAATTACCAAACTTCCAATTTAAGCCTCAAACTAGTTTCATATGTCTTCTAAACATCATAAAATACCATGAATGCAATCAAAACACCATGAATTATCAAAACCCTAGCTTGGGTGAAATTAGGGAAAAATTTCACATGCCAAAATTCTCAACCAACCAAGACAATCCATAGCTCAAACTGAAGCTAAAACTCACCTCTTGCTCCTCCTTAGGTTCTTTCTTTGGTTCTCCAACTTTTGTTCTTGCAAGGTTGCTTAAAAAATCTCCTCTTGAAGTTATAAAACTATATAATTGAAGCTCTCATTAAGAGAAACAATGTTTATGAAGGGTGTTTGAGCCATAGAAGTGATCTACAAGGTGAAAATCAAGATGGAAAGTCTCACCTTGTTCTTGCCTTCTCCAACTCTTCTTTTCTCTTTCCTTGGTTATGTTAGCTGACTTGTTTAATGAATGGAAGATGGAGTGTATGGTTTAATATTCAATCCTCACTTCTTCATTTTCCTTGGCCGTGAATCACCAAGACAAAAAGGAAAAAGCCATGTGTCAAATTTTGGTGAAGTCTTGAAAAGTTGAAGGTTAATTAACTAACCTAAGTTGGCTTGGTTACTTGAGTTAAACTTTCAATTTTCTCTTCTCTTGCTTTTTGACCAAAAATGAGGCATGAATGAGAAGAGATGATGATCTAATAAGATATTAAAGTTTGCTTTCCAAGGGGTTAATTCCTATTGGTCAAAAATTGTGTTTTAGAGAATATTGTAAAATATAATTCCACTTTCCTTTTCCTCTCACCTTTTCTACCGAAAATGAAAAGCCAAAGAAATGGATATTACCATCTTGAAATATCCAAAAAATTGCCTCTTGAATTCATTGTTCAAAGCCTTATGCTTGTTGACCTTTTGACTTCTTGTGATTGGCCAAGAATTTTCTTGTTGAATCCATATTGACTAACAAGTATATATATATATATTTCCCCTCACCCTTGTCTTGAACAAAATCATGGAGGAATAGGGAATATTTATTTGCCTTTTGAATTATCCTAGGATTGCATCTTCCAAGTCATTGAAATTGGTCATACCCGATTTTAAGCAAAAACTAGGTAATTCACCGATAGCTAATCGAGCCTAAAATTATTGTACAATTTCTAGGGGCAATTCTATCATTAATTTCACTATCTATTTATTAACTTAGCTCTTGAGTAAATTTTGGATAATACAGCTGGCTAAGGAGTTCCTCCAACGGGTTATAACTTCCTTTGGTGCTAGGGAAGGCTGGGGATTCCTGGGTTCTACGCTCCTCATTTTCCCTCTCCAATTGAATTATAGATCGCATTTCACCATGTAGCTCTGCCAACATCTCTTCTCGGAGCTCTGCTCGAAGCTCGTCATGAATCTTAGCCACTAGCTCTCTGCTAGGTTTAGCTTGTGACAAATTATGTGAGGGTCATCCAAAATACTTTGCGACACCAACTCCCTTTAGCTCCCTTCAAACACGACCGAGGTGATCATCCTTTCTAATCGCTGTTGATAAGATGTCCATCCGTCTATTTAGAGTGAACGAACCTTGGCTACTCTGATCTTCGAGTTCATCCTGTAACATAAAATTTATTGTAAATGAAAATTAAACACTACCAATATGAAAAAATTTCAAAATTAAATACTTATGCTTTAACTACTTATAATCCTCATGGAAACCTCAACAACAGCCGGATTTATAAACTTTTCACCCTTAATCCTCGTTGCTTTCCATTTTTTTTGATGCGTAAGAGGAGCCGGGGCCTGCACAACATGCTAGGATCTGATTTGGCAGCTTCCTTCATTTTCTCCAACTCTTCTTCCATCATCCTCCAGTCAAGCTTTCGATAACCACCACGAGACATGTAATGCTCATACTTATTTGCTGCTTGCCTTTCTATATTTGCTGCACTTACTTCCTATGAAAGGAAAAATGAGTTAATGATGTCCACTATATTCAAATAAAAAGTTCTATACTATGATGAAAGAAAATTTACCAAAAATTGAGGATCTTCCCGTGATGCCACAAACAACCTCTAGTTCTCTGGAGACAAATACAAATAATTTTGACATGGGGCTTAACCTCTCTTTTTCCCTCAAATGTACCTTTGTGTGATCTTGTTTTTGAAATTTTTCCATCGTAGACGAACTTCCCCCATCCAATGCTTGTACATCTCCCTGGTGTCTTTGACATCGAATGTTTGCTACAAGAATAAAGAAAATTATATTTAAAGCATTAGGAATAAAGATCCAAATGCAGATGTATCAAAACTTATATACCAAAATTTGTTGTCAAATCGTGGCTTTCATTTTTGGGGGAACCAACTTCCAGTTATCATAGATAATGTGAACTTTGGTTTGACCCAAATAGCCTAAATAGCTAATAAAATGGTCTTCCTCAGGACTAACTGGATTCATGTTGGCATCAAAGTCTACATGAAGCCTCTCTTGTTGATGCTGATGATGTGCAACCAATACAAGCATCTTTTTTGCTGCTTCTAACCCTTCTCGCACTGGGTTTACCTCTTTCTGTTTGATGCTCCCTATCATTTTGTGAGTCACTAGAACTGTCTATAGTCCTGTTAACACAAAAATCATTGTAAGATAGGTAAATAAAATGCAATTAAATGAATAAAACTAACCAGGATTAAGAAAAAAAAGTACACAGTACTATTTTCTAAGTTAAGCTCACAATACAATTTTCTAACTTAAGGTCTTACTCTATATTGTTTCCCATATTAATTCATAATGATCATTTTTTGCAGCATATTCTTCATCATCTACTAATTCTACTTCACTTGCTCTAGGTGGATTTATTGTGGAAGGTGGTGTGTCATCAAAGTTGAAGGTTAGATCACTATACTTTTGTTTTTATACTTTAAAGTACAATAGACATTTTTTTATTTACAGGATCTGTGACATTAAATACTTGTTACATCTGCCTTACTAGAATGAAGGGCTCATCTCTGTAACCAACTCTTCGAAGATCGACTGAGACAAATCCAAATTGTTGATCTATTACCACAGCAATATTGCTAACCCACTTACATTTAAATAAAGTAAATTTGAACTTGTTATAGGTTATCTCCCATATTTCTTCTATAACTCCATAATAAGCCATGGATACTAATATAGGGTTTTTGTCTTTGAAACTGGAAAAGTGCATGGCTTCAGCTTCTACCATCACCTCACTATTTTACATGGTACTTTTGTCATCTTGGTCTTTTGTATAGAACGAATACACATTTATATCATAACTAGTCCAAGTAATAAGCTGAAACGAAGGCCTTAAGCTAGCCACTTGATTATCTCAGACACATCGGCCTCATGCGAAACCTTTTTCTTGAACCACTCTATAAATGTCTTGTTTTGCTAAATAGATATTTGCATGTCATTCTTCATTAGATTCATGTTCTTTAAATTGTTTTTGTATTCATCTATGTACAATCAAACTTCTTCCATATTATTCAGGATATACAAGTATGCTTGCAACACCTCTTCATGACACATTTTCTTCACTTTCAGTCCTCGTGCTCCCTTGCTTCTCCCCTCTTCATGCCAAGATTATTCCTTCTTCCGAGATAGATAATCTTTATAAAATTCTATAGCCTCTTCAACTACATATCATTTAACTATTGAGGCTTCAGGTCGATAAGGATTTTTAGAATTCTCTTTTAAGATCTTCATGTATTGTAATGTCCTGAATTTTGATTACTAAGTATCATGTAACTATTATGGTATTTAATGATAAAAGAGCATGTAAAGTGAAAAAACAAAGCCAATAGAAGTCACACATAAGAAAGTAGTTATTACACATAATAGTTGGTGTATTCTCTGATGAGGCATTCGTATTGTGTGACACTTTTAAATTAGTGAATGATCTCCAAAAATTATAAAATTTTCCAGAATGCAAGTAGGCATAACAATATTTAATTTGATAGGCCATATGTAATTTTTAGATTTTTACACAAGGAAATATGTATTTTTTAAGTTATCCCAAAAAAAATAGCATTTTTCAGTAGCAGCATTCAAAAATAAAAATTCTGGGAATGTTGAGCTTACAATTGGCTAAAGTTATATTTTTTCATAAAACTAGACTTAATAAGAGTCACATATGCTTTAGAATGACCCCAATTGGATATCTATGCAATTAGATATCAAAGTTTGGTGACAATTCTGCCAATTTTCTCAAGTATTGCGAAAATGAGAGAAATTGCAAGGGAAAAATGGTCATTTTGACCAAATAAATATAATTTGGAATATTTTATGAATAATTACAGAGGGGATGGACAGATGAAACTCATCAAAATGTTACATAATTAAATATATATTTATATTAGTCCATGTGGAGTAAGTGGAATTAAGAGCCAATAAACATAAAACATGTGTGTAACACTAGAAATCTCCAAAGCTCTCATCCCTCATCTATTTAAATGGGCAAAGTCAGCAAAATGAAGAGGAGAGAAAGGAAGGAAGATGGCTGTAGAGAAAGAAGAGGAGGAAGAAAGGATAAGGTCCAGAGCTCCTACATAAGGTAAGTAAGCCGAAATCTCTGTTCAATCTTGTGTTATAGTACCAGAAACCTCTCCTTAACCTCCCTATTCTCTTGGGTAAGTCATTCAAAAAGTAAAAAATCCAAGGGGGAAGGGAAGACAATTTGGCCAAGCTAGGGAAAAAGGAGGAAGAGCAAGGTATGTTGTTAGAACTTTGGTATTCTTGATTAAAGCTAAATAGTGGTGAACTTTCTGGCTGGTTATTTGACTGTTTCTGGTAATTTTATAAATTTGGGATGTCCATTTCCTAAGGAGAAATGTTTCCCAAATCTCCATTGATTATGTTGAAATGATGATTAAATGTGTAAACAAGTGGAAACAAGTGAAAATAAGGTGTTTTAAGGATTAAAATCATGAAAATCCAACTTTCCCCCAAAATTGGATAAATTTCAGCTAGAATAAGAATTAGGGGTTAGAGTTGGAATTTCATGATTCTAATGGTTCCATGATGTTTGGAAGGGAAAATTATGTAGGGTTCATGTTGAGTGTGAAGTGTTAAAAGCCTCGGATTGTGAAATGACAATTTTGTCCCTTAAACCCCAAGTTAGGGCTGTCAAGGGAAAAGCTGAAATTTAAGCTAGAATAACCCTAATCCGAGGTCAAAAAATGGATTCTAAATGTAAAAATATGTTAAATAAGCTTGGGTTTTGATTTTTGAAAAGGTACAAAAAATACCGGGTATAAAAGGGGGGCGGGTGGGGTCTTAGGGGCATTTTGGTAATTACGTGATTTTGAGGAAAGATACTAAAGTTGAAAGTTTTAATGTAAAGTTGGTGTGAAAAGTAGCTGATTTGTAACTATTCGATATATGTCTACCTGGATCATCAAAGACTAATACCTAGGAAAGGAAAGAAGCTGAGGTAATAACTTTGTCTTTCATATTCTATGTGGTTATAGATACGCAATGTTTGCCATGATTTGTTCAATGTATTGCTTGTGGTGTTGATGCTCTCTGGGTGTGGGTAATGTGTTAAACCACCCCATGGAACCTTTGGGGTACCATGTGGCCAGGTGGACCCAATTGAGTGGCTTGATATGTACGAATAGGTATAGTCCTGCTTCAAGTTATGATAATCACGGACATGTATAGGCCTGCTCCATGATAGGTATAGGCCTGCTCTGATTTGTTGTGATCACATTATGAGATGATATTGTGCAAATCAGGAACGAATGATCATTTTGATCTGGACAAAATCATCATTTGATTCCTGAGCATTGACTGACATGTGCTTGACATTTTGATTGTTGCATCATGATAAATGTTGCATTGCATGTTTACTTTCCACACTTTGTATGATTGATTTCTGGTTACTACTGAGATTCGTTTGAATCTCATTCCTTTCCTATAAATAAATTTATCCAGCTAGGTAGAACAACTCTAAAGGCAAAGAGAAGGTCGACTCTAAGAATTAATGACGAGTAGTTTATAGAGTTATCCCAATGCTTATTACGAGTTTTGGTTTGTAATATGAAACACTTAATGACTTTTTAGATTCCTGTATTGTAATCAAGGATCATATAACAATATATTTGTATAAATTCTATTTTCCTGATTGAACTATGCAGTGATACTATACAAAATGTCTAAATTATGCGAGGTTTGACATGTATCGCTCAAAAGGGTATATCCACCTCAGATAAACTGGACCACAAGACCTTACCTCCCTTATCAAATGAACTATCAAATACACCATTATATCAAAAAATAAAGGAGGAAAATGCATCTCTAGTTGGGACAAATAATATAACCCTTATTTTCCAATTCATCTAACTTTTCAGTGTTAATGAATTTGTTACAGATAGCATTAAGGAAAACACACAATCTTGTTACAGTAGTTCACACTTCATCTTTCACAATGCCTTTAATAGCTACTAGTAATAGTTGTTGTATCAACACATGATAGTCATGGGACTTCATTCCCTCTAACTTCAAATTGTCCATTGACACACACCTTCTCACATTAGAAGAAGACCCTTGTGGCACCTTAATTTCATGCAAACACCTACACAAACTTCTTTTCTATGCTTTTGATAGTGTATGTACTGCTGGCTCCATGTATGCCCACCTACCATCATCTCTTAGTTGTGGATGTAACTATTCTCTTATTCCCATATCAATAAGGTTTAGTCTCGCACTAATTACATCCTTAGTCTTTCTTGGTATGTGCAAAATCATACTGACAAGACTATCACAAACATTTTTCTCTACATGCATCACATTAATATTGTGTCTCACATCAAGAATACACCAATATGGGAGATCAAAGAAAATTGATCTCTTCTTCCATATGTTCTTCTCACCCGCAGTCGTCTGATTCTTACTGAAGGTGACATTGATATGTTCCACCTGACTATAAACTTCCTCCCTGGTTAATACCTTTAGAGCTATTCTATGCTCCAGTAAGCCATTAAAATGCTTTCTTAACCTACGTTATGGGTAGAACCGATGAAGAAACCTTCTGTGACCAAGGTAGACCCTTTTTTTCATGCTTAAGTTGATGAAAGTATGTGTCTACTTCACAAATCGGACATGCTTTATGCCCCTTCACACTGTACCCTGACAAGTTTCCATATACAGGGAAGTTGTTTATCTTGGTGAAAATCATTGCACATAGTTTGAAGGACTCCTTCTTATATGCATCAAACACATCTATGCCTTCCTCCTACAACTTCTTCAAGTCCTCAATTAAAGGTGCCAACTAGACATCAATATTGTTCTCTGGCTATTTTGGTCCAGAAATCATCAAAGAAAGCATCACATACTTGCGTTTCATACATAGCTAGGGAGGTAAGTTGTATATTACAAGAAGAATAGGCCATACACTATGTGTGCTAGTAAGAGTTCCATACAAATTCATTCCATCTGTACAAAGCCTAAGCCGAAGGTTTCTTAGCTCCCTACCAAATTGAGGGAACATGTCATGTATTTTCTTCTACTGAGGAGAGTCAGCCGAGTACTGAAGATATTTTTCATTAGATATTCTCTCATCAGAATACCATCTCGACTTCTTTGCTTTTGTTGCACTCACAAACCAATGCTTAAATCGCGTATTATTAGAAGATACCACAACACCTTTGAAGGTTGCCTAAAAGTTATACCTTCACTACAACTACCATCTTTCTTCACTTTGTATCTTGACATTTTACACTTAGAATACTCACTAAGACCTTCATACTTCTTTCTGTATAATATGTAGTCATTAGGGAAATCATGTATCTTTTCATACTCCATAGCCATCGTAGATAATATTTTCTTGGCCTTATACATACGATTTGGAAGTACATTATCGTCTAGAAATATATCACACAACAATTCAAGTAGCAATGTGAAACTAATATCAGTTCACCCACAAGTTTCCTTTAAGTTGACCAAATGCAAGGTTCCCTGTCAACCGTGTGTACTTACTCCCAAGGTACAACGACGTCTTTGCATCACTTCGTAGGCTATCATATTCATGCGATTGCGCAAAGGATTCTACCTCAACATCATAAATCATTTTCTCCATTCTATCTTCATCTATGACATCCACAACTTCCTTCTTGTGTGACGGACAATCAGTTATTTCCTCACCATGCCATATCCACCTTGTGTATCAAAGATTTATTCCATCACAAAGTAGGTGATTCTTTATATCATCAATATCCCATCAACTCTTATTTAAACAATTGACACAAAGACAAAAATACTTCCCATTTTTTGTTGGAGCATTCCTTCTAGTGAATTCAATAAACTCTTCCACCCCATTATCATATTCTTTACTAGTTCTCAAAGAATTCATCCAACTATGATCCATTTTATTTTCACCTAATTCATTTCCAACAACACTCAAGTTTATAACAAATGTCAACAAAGGGATTACCTTTTACTAAAAAATTTAAAAAAATTTCCACAGCATTTCCTCTTAAACGTTAGACATCCCAAAATTTCAGTAACAAACCATTTCAGCTTAATTTAAATGAAACTAACTAATTGAGGCAATCAGGACAATATCATCAATTTAATCCAACAATTTCATTAAAGGAATAAAACTTTGAAGTCAAAATACATACATGCTTTCTATTTGAAATTAAAAAGGAAAAATTAAACAATAATAATTAAACAAATAACAAACTTTAATTTATCAAGTAATAGAAAAAACTACAATTGACAGATGCATAGTTCAAAACTACAAATTTAATTTAATAAGATATTTTTTATAATAAATTTATGCAATATACAAAATTCTTTTTTAGCCAAAAATGTAACAAACTCATACTACCACCTATAGTAGTGTAATTTAAAAATTCTAACAAGTAACATTCTTCAAAAATCATAAACATTATAAGCTATTTCTTAAATTATATGTAACACTCACAGTCACAAAGTCACAAGTCATAACCTTCAATTTGGACCAATCAATTTTTAAATTTGAAGAACATATAAAGAAGAGTCAAACCTGAGTGAGACTTTTTTTCAAGCAGCTTCTAAACTAAGTGCTTTGGGAGGGCGGGAAGGATAATTTATTCTACTTCTCTTTTCAAAATTCAAATCCTCTAGAAAGAACAAAGAACAACTTTAGTGAATTCAAAATTTGTGTTTTTGATTGAAACAAAAATGCATTGGTCATGTAAGAGAATGATAGTGCTTTTTATTTCTTCAATGGAAGATGAAATAATTATTAAGTACTAACACTTTAGAAGCTCCTCATATGGCAAAATCTATCCTATGATTTTATTTGAGATAGAGCTTTGAAAAGAGAGATATATAGTGTGCTTTTTGGAGTAAGATAATAGTATGAAACTGTTGGAAATTGTGCCCTAGAGGCTAATCATTGTGTTTTGAACATTGTTATTCAATGAATTTCTCCATTTAGTTATCACATTATTCGCATGTTCACTGTGATAACTGTATCCTTAGATAAATCATAATGATTGTCCTAAATATCCCTGGTCGGTCATCAACGTGGGAGCAAAGATGAAATAAGACTAGTATGACTTTGATAAGGATACAAGTCAAAGTCATAGGTACTTGTAAGAGTACAAGGTGTTAGACCGACCGGCTATGAGAAACCTGCATGGATCAAGTCATAAGCTTATCTCATGTATAACCATGTCACTATGCCCTTTGACAATAAATCATCATGGATTCCTACATGAGAGTCTATAAGCTTTAACCTAGTCAAAAGTCGTCTTTGACCAGGTAATGATAAAGGCTACAATCGGGCTTGGTAGTTTTCATGCAGAGGAATGTGAATGGTCAAAATGGAATTTGTCCCTCACATTAGTAGAGAGATATTACTAGGCCCCTCGATGAGTAAGTCTGAGAAATATATGGCCATACTATGATGGAAATGAGTTTTCATTTCTATAATCAAACTACTCAGGGATCGAGAAAGTAATGGTCAGGAATTGGAGGATGACATTCTCCATGCCTCATCCTTGACCAAAATATCATGTGACAAAAGGGACTTGACATGGTTGTATGACAGGTTGCATCGTGTTAACGATCCTTATATAAATTGGGTAGTCCCAATGTCTTGCTAGAGGCCACTTGTGACTTATGGGCTAGTACAGTTATTGGCCCACTACCAACTTCGTTTAGGCTTACAGGGTCGCACACAAAAATAGCCCAACACAAGTTATAATGTCCAGATTCATTGAATCTAAGATGCGTCTAAGATTCAATGAATACAATGTTTAATCTAGGATGGACGATATATACATGTTGTGTGAATATTTATTTGACAAATATTTATATGTATGTATATATATTTACATTGGAAAAGAAAATTAATAATATTATCTATATACATATATGTATTTTTGAAATACATACATACGTTTATATATAATATATATTATTTGATAATATTATTACATTGTGTATATATATAGATATTATATGATAATATCTCAGATTTAATTTATAAAGATAAATTAAATCTAATTCCATTGGCTCTTTATTCTGATTAAATAAATAGGTTAAATTAAAACTGTTGGACAGATTTAATTAAACCATATTTATTTAATTAATCTATCAAAACAATTAAGTGTTAATTGATATGATAAGGATTTTCAAAATTAATTAAGATTAATTTTAAAAATCCTATATCCATCATAAAATAGATGATCCTGACTAGTTATAAATTTAAGAGTTAGGGTTTTCTACGGATGATGAAAAAATAGACAGCCGCAAGAAAACCCTATAGGGGCATTGAAGGCGCTAGCATGTTGCCGATATTAGGTCCTGTTCGTGGATACCAGTAGAAGGAGCTTATCTAAGTAGTTGGCTTATCAAGATTAAAAAAGGTAAAACTCAAAAGATGAATTAGCCAACTTGATGCTGGGGATGGTTAATCTAGTACTCATGGAGTTTGATTTGATACTCTCTGAAGAAGAATTAGCCAACATATTGATGTTGGGGAATTTGTTTTAGGAGCAACCAAGCATGGAGATCTGAAAGTTGGCCATGTGTTGATGACTATGGGTATTTAAATAAACATGAACAAGGTACGACTCTTTCTAACTCTATTTAAATGCCGTTGATAGATCCGCAATTCGGATTGGTAAACTTTTGCAATTTTAAAATTTTTAATTCTTTCATTGTGTGCCTACCAATCCCAACAGTGACATCAAAGCTAGGTCAATTGTTCATTTAAATTGAGGCTGAGTGATTATTGTGTACTTATATATGTGACATATAAGTTGAACATGATTTTAGAAGAGTTGGATTCAAAACCCAAAGATTGAAGTTAAAGTAGTAGTACTGCCAGATTTCATTTTTTGGAGGCAGTATGATTGTGACAAATTTGTTATTAATCAAATCTTGTCCAATAATTATAAACCTTTCCATAATTAATGTAGTGATAATTCTCCAATTTTAATACAATTAAAGAATATTTTAGAGATATTTGGAGAGTTATCTAAGCAAGTTTTGAAGGATTTCTATGAGATTTTATGAGATTATGGGAGCAAATGAAATTAGTGAATCATTTGGGGATTTTATTTTAAATATTATAGTTTTTAATCTAAAATAGAAATAATTTAATTTAGGCTAATAATAGTGAGGATTCACTTTTCTGAAAAAGGAACAATTATAGAAAAGATCTTGTATTTTCAGAAAATTCTGATTGAGCCCCAAGACATTTTAAAATATGTCATTTTAGTCCCTCCTCTAAAGTTTCAAACTATTTCATTTAGTCCCTTGGTCAAAACGCACGTTTTGACCAAGGGATCTCTTTAGGTCTGTAGAGAGAAACGGAAGGAGGGGAGGAGAAGAAATGAGGAGATAGCAGAGGGGGGCGGCCGCAAGGAAAAACAAAGAGGAGACGGATGCTTGAGAGCTGGGAGCTGAGACTATCACCGTCATCATCATCGGTCTCTTTCTTCCGTCAACCACTGGGACTTTCATTGCCACCATTTCCTGAGTGATCAGAGCTGAACCAGAAAAGAGAAGAAATAGAGGAGAGCTGCTGGTTCGGAGGAGTAACCGAGAGCAGCGAGAGTTAGAACTGAGCAGCTGGTTTTGGTGGCAGCCGAATGAGAGAGCTGGAAGTTTGAGGAGGAGACAGGAGCCGACAAATGGAGGACCACCATCGTCTTCTTTGAGCTTGAACCAAGGAGAGCGAGTCAGCGACAAGGAAAACAGAGAGAAGAGCGCAGCAGCGATTCTAGGAGCTACTGGAGACAGAGGCGGTGTTATGGTCAGCCTTTGCAGCTGACAAACCTGAAGCTTGAGAGATCAGGGATGATGGCAATTCGTGAACCAGAGCAGAGAGCTGCAGCTCGCGCAAGAGAGAACAGAGCAAAAATGGAAATTGAGAGGAATGAGAGCAAAGCACTGTAGCGTCCACTATAACGTCAGTGTGCATGTGCACTATAGTGGAGCACTGTTCATCCCACTGTAACGTCACTTTTGGGTAGCTAACGTTCTGTTCATATGCTTCATTCTCCTTGTTTCAATTTAATTCTCAGTATGGATTTTGATGTCAATTTTGCTGCTGCTGTTTTTGTGTGTAAAGCTATGTGTGGCTAATTTGCTTAAACCTAGAGTAGCTATGAACTAATTTGGGGTTTGAGCATGTGTGAACCAATTAATTTGTGTTTATTGTTAGTTTGTTTACTTAATCTTGTACTATTCTGTCTATTTAGTGCTTGATCACCACTAAGTAGGAAATTGGGGAATTTAGATTAGCCTTGGAAGAGGGATCTTAATTGGACCATAGGATTAAGTAATGTGGGATTAGGATTTATTCTAATTTGCCAATAGGATAGGAATATACCTATTGGACCCATATAATCATATTAGAGTGAAATTGGACATTTATTGCCTCTTGAGTAAATTAGTTAGGAATAACAATTTTAACTTGAGAGAGGGGTATGAGTAATTGGAAGATACTTATATCTATTTAAACTCTAGATTAACAAATTAACATTAAGTGCATTTATTTTGGGTATATACATGCTCTAACCTTGAAAAAGGGATTAGCCACTCTAGGTTGTTTTCCTCCACTGAAATTTTAAAAAAAATATTAAACTTAGGACTTTTGCTTTTGTTTAAATTGATTTTCAAATTATTTTCTTTCTTGATTTGCTCAACTTAAATGAACATGGGAAATTTAATGCCTAATCATTAGTTTAATTGAATCTATGTGGGATGACCTTGATTTGCTACTATACTATTTCTACGGCCCGTACACTTGCGGTGCTTATTTAAAATTCAGTAGCATCATGTAGACATCTTAATATTTAATTTGGTATATAATATGTGCGATTTGGATCATATTAAGAGATATGAATTTTTGAAGTTAGGCTTCAAATCTGGAACATTTTCTATGGCAGTATGGATTAATTGGAGTTTTGGAAACAGTAGGCGAATAATTTTCTGAAATTATATTTGTCATCAAAAATAGACTTAATAAGGGTCACATAGAGCTTTGAACTACTACAATTGGATTTTTCTAGATTTGATTATGATTTCTTAAATTAAGGTGAAAAATCTGGTTGTTTAGCGGGACCGTCGTAGCTAATTATTCATAGCTTGATATAACATAATCACAACATTTATTGCTTTTCATATTGTATGAACTGTTGCTTGTTGTGGTTTATTTCTCAATATTGTTTGGGTATGGTGAACAACATGTCTCTAGTCTTTACAAAGGTTGTAATATTTAATATGGCCTGCATGCCGTGCCTTCCTCTAAATATTCTTGATGTACATTTCTCTTCTCATCTCACTCTCCTCATATGTTTAAACAAGGTTTCTCTCAATATATTTCTTTTCTTATTTAGAGAAGTCCTCTCATTGGCTTAGGGGGATTTTAGGTAAGGTGAGACATGTTGTGTCACATTTAAATTATGCTTTTGATTAGATCATAGCATGCACACTTTTTGCATTTATATGTACTTATTTGTATGAGATACAACCAGATTGCATTCATATAAACAAAAATAATTCATTAAGCCCTCTTAATAAAATCTTAAGTCATAATGTCGTCAATTAATGAATACTCGTCAAAACGTATATCGCTCAATTGTAGGTTCCACCAAAGTGGATGCTTTTGAGTTATCTTGGTGAGACAAGCGTGAGCAATAGTGCTACAAACAAAGATTCATTATTATTTTGACTTAATTGAAATTAGCAAAATGGTTTTGAATCTCAAGGTATTAGATGGGATTAAACATGCTAGATCATATGATGATTAAATCCTATAAAGATCTAAGAGTTACATGTGATATAATTGGTAAAGAGGTTACCTACCTAAATAACTTGAATTTAAGCGTCCTGCCAAAGTGGACTTAGATTTAAGCAAAATATGGATCTTAGCCTACTAATTATTACATTGAGAAGGACAAAACTAATTGGCACAAACTTTCTTGACTGGTTTAGAAACTTGAGAATTGTCAAACCCCGCAGAATTTAGACATTTCATCAAGCATCATTGCATAGTTCAAACATGCAAACATAATTTATACAAATATACTTATACATGTTTCTTGATTCACTAGTACAAAATAGGCTTTTTAGACCCATCATTTAGACCGGTTATTGCAGATAAGGTCTAAAAGAAACACGGAATGGCAATTCCATAATTAAAATCAATTTGTTAGACCAGTTGTTAAAAAACGGTCTAAAAAAACTTATTTAGACCGGTTATATAAACAACTGGTCTCAAAAACAAAATTATTAAAATGAAAAAAAATTCACGTTATTATTAAGGCCGGTTGTTTAAATAACCGGTCTTAAAACTCAATAATTTAAGACCGGTTATTTAAACAACCGGTCTCAAAAATAAAATTATTAAAATGAATAAAAAATCACGTTATTATTAAGACCGGTTGTTTAAATAACCGGTATTAAAAGTCAATAATTTAAGACCAGTTATTTAAATAAACGGTCTTAAAAGTCTAATATTTCAAACCTAACCGGCCGCAAAACTCATTTCATCAGTACATTTCATTTCCCTCCCACTCTACTTCCACAGCCATGAATAGCTCAAGTCCAGGATCTCCGGTGATATTTCGCCTTATTCTCCGGCCACTGCTCCAGCAGCCACCACTACTTCCACCTCCTTTTCCATTTTCTGTTCTCTGCCGTTTAAAAATACTCCGTCCTTCCCCATTCGTGTGCTCGTTGCTGTGAAGAAGTCCGCAGTGAGTACCATCGTAAAGGCCGGCTGAGCTTCTTATTTCACCAGCCTTTATCTCCCTCTGGCGTGTTTTCCAGCCACTGAACCCCTCTCCTCCTGCGCCTCAAGCCACGGTCCAAGGTTACTTCAAACAGGTAATGTCCCCTATCTCAATCCTTCGTATAAATAGAAATTTAGTATTCACTGTCTATCCAAGAAGAATCTCTACTATAATTGAACTAGAAATTAACACAGAAATGGAGAAAAACATGACATTTACTCTGATGGAAATTAATTGGTGAAGCTTAATTAACGGTGGCCTGAACTGGTGTGATTTGATTATTTGAGGATTCGAGTACTGATAATTGCTAGTTTTCATAGTCTTTGGAATACTTAAGTTATTGTGTCAAATTTTCTGGCATGTATGCTCATGAATGGCTTATTAGAAAATTGTTACATAATGTTCAGTTAGTTTTGAAACTAAATTTGAGAGGTGATTTGAGGTTTAGACTAAAGCAATTCTTGTGTATGTGGTCTAATTTAAGTCCTGAAATTGCTAGTGTATGTTGATACATTTTCCATATTACTTAAAGAAAATGGAACAGACTACAATTATATCTTATGCGGAATTCTCATGAAGAATTCTGTTAAACTAGATAAATTGATGAGTGTAACATTTTCATACTCTCATCATACTCCTGCCTTTTCTAGGGGAGTAATATATAGAAGAGAAGAAAAAAAAGGTGTTGAAATATATGGATCGTAGTTGGATAAACGTTAAACGGACTAGTGTTGAATATGATAATGGGGTGAGGGATTTTTTGGAATTTTCTAGAAGAAATTCTGGTAATGATGATAGTGGGATGTTCTATTGTCCTTGTGTAGAATGTCTGAATGAGAAGCGACTTAGTGCTGCAGATATTTATACACATTTAATTTGTGAAGGATTTTGTAAGAGTTATACAGTATGGGTATGGCATGGTGAAGAAATAGAAATTCAAAGCGCAACTCAACAAGGAGGGGTCGCCTTTGATGATAATGACACGGTTCTGGATGATCGGATAGAGGATATTATTCTTGATATTGGAGAAGAGGCTTTTGAGCAATCATATGCATATGGTAATATGTGCAGTGATGCTGAGAAGCCGCTGTACCCGGGGTGCACAAAATACCAATTGTTGAAAGCTGTATTGAAATTGGTAAGCTTGAAAGCACGGCATGGATGGAGCGACAAGAGTTTTTCAAAAGCACTTGAGGCCTTCAAGGACATGCTTCCAGATGATAACGTGCTGCCTTGCCGATACTATGATGCTAAGAAAATATTGTGTCCACTAGGGATGAAGTATAAAAAGATCCATGCATGCCCTAATGATTGTATATTGTACAGAAAAGAGCATACAGAGAAAGAGCAGTGTCCGATATGTGAAACCCCCAGGTACAAATCAAATAAGGCCCCTGCAAAAGTGTTGTGGTGTCTTCCTATCATACCGAGGTTCAAACGGCTGTTTGCTAATTAAATTGATGCTAAAAATTTGAGATGGCATGCGGATGAGAGGATTTCCAATGGAAAGCTTCGACATCCAGCTGATTCTTCTTAGTGGAAGAAAATTGATAAGTTGTTTCCTGACTTCGGCAAAGAGCCTAGGAATCTTAGGCTTGGGCTTAGCACGGATGGCATGAATCCTTATGGTAGCCTAAGCAGTATACATAGTTCATGGCCTGTTCTGTTGGTAATTTACAACTTATCTCCTTTGTTATGTATGAAATAAAAGTACATCATGTTGTCTATGTTGATTTCGGGACCAAAACAACCCGAAAATGACATAGATGTTTACTTAGAACCCCTGATCGAAGACTTGAAAGAGTTGTGGGACGAATGTGTCGACGTTTTTTATGTGAACAAGAAGGAGATGTTTAAAATGTGAGCTTTGATCTTTTGTACTATAAATGACTTCCCTGCTTATGGAAACTTGTCAGGATATAGCGTTAAAGGCCACAAAGCTTGTCCTATTTGTGAAGAAGGCACATGCTACCATCAACTTCAACATGGAAGAAAGACTGTTTATCTTGGTCATAGGAGATTCCTTAGACGGGGCCACCCATATCGCAGATTAAAGAAGGCATTTTTTGGTGGCCAAGAGTTTGAAGATGCTCCAGAGGCTTTAACTGGGGAGAAAGTGTATGAAAAGGTCAAAAATATCAATGTCATCTTCGGTAAGACTTCAAAGAGTCGAAATGAAAAAAATATATAGAAAAAGAGGTCTGTTTTCTTTAACCTTCCATATTGGCAGAATCTTGATGTTAGACACTGTATTGATTTCATACATGTAGAGAAAAACGTGTGTGATAGTATTGTTGGGATGCTACTCAACATACAAGGAAGTTCTAAGGATGGCGTTAAGGCAAGATTAGATTTGCAAGAAATGGGAATACGGGTAGACTTACATTCGAGGCCACATGGTAAGAGAACTTTTTGTCCTCCAGCTTCTCATACTTTGTCCAAGGATGAGAAACGAAATTTTTGTGAGTGTTTACATGGCATCAAAGATCCCTTAGGGTATTCTTCAAATTTTAAGAAGCTTGTGTCTATGAAAGACTTGAAGTTAGGAGGGCTGAAGTCTCATGTCTTGATGCAACAACTACTCCCAGTGGCTATTCAAAGCATCACCAAATATGATCTTCAACACATATTGACCAGACTTTGTTTCTTCTTCAATGTGATTTGTAGTAAAGTCATTGAGACAGAAAGGTTGGATGAATTGGAAAATGAAGGTTACCTGATCTTGTGCCAGCTTGAGAAGCTTTTTGTTCCTTCCTTTTTTGACATCATGGTACAACTAGTTGTTTATCTAGTGAGGGAGATAAAATTGTGTGGGTCTATCTATTTTCGATGGATGTACCAAATTGAAAGAACTATGAAAATCCTAAAAGGATATGTGAAGAACCCTAACCGACCTGAAGCTTCTATTGTTCAGAAATATGTTTCTAAAGAAGCCATGGAATTTTGTCAACATTATTTGGAAAATGTAGGACATATCGGCCTTCCTAAATGACATGTTGAAGAAGGGGGTAGGCGTGGGACTATCGTCAAGAGTGTGGATCCTAATGAATTACAACAAGTCCACTTGTACATTTTGAATAATGTTGATGCAGTTCAAGATTACATAAATGCTCATAAAGAAATTGTACAGAAAGCGAACAGTCGATTGACTGAACAAAGGTTAATTAGGGAGTATACCAGGACTTTTTCATATTGGTTTAAACACAAGGTTGACAGAGAAGAATGTGTTTCTGATACAATTAAATGGCTAGCATATGGTCCTGAGTTTGATGTCATAAGTTGGACTTTGTTTGTGATCAATGGGTATACCTTTTACACGAAGTCCCTGGATGATAGGAGCACTGTCCAGAATAGCGGTGTTATGTTAGTAGCTGAATCTATGTACTTCTCTAGTTCAAAAGATAAGAACCCTACATTGGCAGCCATACCTTATTATGGGGTTATTGACGAGATTTGGGTGGTTGACTATGTTAAAATTAAATTTCTCATTTTCAAATGTAAGTGGGTTGATGTCAATAATGGTGTGAGGATCAATAAGTCAGGGTTTACATTAGTTGATCTGAACAACAGAAGTTTTGGAGATGAACCTTTCATTATAGCAGATCAAGCGAAACAAGTATTCTATATTATTGATCAGAAAAATAAAATGTTGTCTGTAGCTCTCCAAGGAAAAAGGGTCGTCGATATTGAAGAGGAAAGTTGTTCAAATTATGATCTTCTCGAGACCCTTTCTTTTTCTAGGGGTCTTCCTGCATTACACAAAGAAGATGAAGCTGATAATGAACACGGCACAAGAAATTATCATCGTGAAGGGATATGGGAGGATATCTCTTTATAAATCTACTTTAAATATTCGTTATCTATTTAAAGTAATTATTGTTATAACTTATATGCAGATTATATATATAGTTATTTTATAACTTACTAACTCAACAATTTATCTTAACAGTACAATGATGGATCTGGTGCATCCTACAGTAGAGGATCAAGTGTCGCCTACTGCTTAGCACAACGAGCCTCAGAGTGTCAATCAGAGGAAGTCATTCGGTGAGCCGAGTCACCAGCCCAGACGGAGGGGCAGGACAGCCACACGCTTGAGGGATGTTTCCCTGAGTCGGTCAGCCTGGGAGAGGATACCGATCTAGTTCGATCAATACTGGAAACCGATCGGGCCGAATGCCAGTCGTTATAGGAGTTTTGTCGGCCTCCTCGCATGGAATAAGCCTAGCAAATTGATAGAGGAGTGGAGGAATGTCGATAAAAAGGTTAAGCAGCATATTTGAGACACTATTTAGGTATAAAATTCCCTTTGCATGTTTCTTTTATCAAATTCATTTCATTACTATCACTAACTCCTTTGATTCATGAATAACAGGTCACCTACGACGTTCCTCAGAGTGAGATCTTGTATCACAAGACTATGACGTATTGTTGTGAGCGCTGGAGGAAGTTCAAGACGAATCTGGCTAACAATTACATGCATATCAAGGTTCCAACTGGTAAGCCTCGTCCTACTCCTTGCAGCAAGTATTTGTACATCGATGAAGCGACATGGCAGGAGTTTTTTAGGCTTCGGACTACTCCAAAGGCTTTGGTGAGTTAACTTATTTTGTACTTTATTTACTTATCTTTTATCTTTACTGTTTGTAACCTTTTTTCCCATTTCTTATTCGTAAGCAAGAAGGAAAAAGGCATAAGAGAGTGGCAGGAAGAATGATTTCCCCCACACAATGTCTCGTGGGGGATACGCAAAGGCCGAGAAAGACTTGTTGGCAGCCAAACGGAGGAGATTGGAAGAAGCATCTCAATCTGATCGTTCTGTTATGCTATCTCCACCATCTCCAATACGGCACGAAGAGTTGTGGTTGCATGGTTGCCGGAAGAGTGGTGGATCCTATACGAGTGACTAGTCTCGTATAGTCAGTGAAAAATTGTAAGTATCATTGTTCTTATTAACTGTTTAATAAACATGTTTCATTACTCATGTGTGTTTTTTGTATATCTCACAGGAGGAACTTCAAAAAAAGAAAGCCGAGGGAGCCTTCAAGTCGGAGGGGAGGAATGACATTCTCACGGTTGCTACTGGAAAACATGAACATCCAGGCCGCGTCATGGGAGTTGGAGGAGGGGTAGGTATAAAGAATTACTTTGGATCCTCCTCACGCAGTTCCTCCTCCAACGTGGTCACGAGAGACGAATTAGAGCGTATGTTGGCCACTGCGAGGGCGAAAGCAAGGACCGAGGTAGAAGCATCATTTGATGCACTATTGGATGCCCGGTTGAGCAAGATAAAGGACGAGGTATATGCCATGGTGAGCACAAGACAAGATACCACTCCTGCCCAGGCACAGTCGCTCGATCGCCATAAGCAGAGCACCAGAAGTTGTTGCAATATGGGACAGTCATCAGAGGGTCCTGGAAAGGATGATGCCAAGCCTTGTGAATTATATGTTGTGGATCCTCTGAGATGGTTAGTTGCACGGGGGAGTGTACACAACCTAGGATCAACTGTTCACCACCTCGAGATGACATATGATCAGGTTAGGGTGTCAGTTGAGGAGGTTATCATCACAGACACACCTGTCCCTATCCCTTCTGAGGAGTTCAAGATTGTGGCCTATGTCTTGGGTACCTTCATATCATAGCTGAAGACCCTTGTTTCTATTAGAGCTGCAGATTCCCCGATCAGATCCCCAAGTCCAGCTCCCTTCCCTCGTAAAGTTTCACAGCATCCACCACTGAAGGTGATGCAACAAGTGATTCTGATGGCATTTGATACATCTTTCCCAGCTAGAAATTGGCCTATTGATTCAGTTGTTGGACCATCAGGGGCGGCATGCTATCTTGAGAGGGTTGATTTAATGTCTATGGTCGCTCCTAGACAAAATCTTATGATTGCGATTGTCTAGCTTTTTTTTATGTAAGTATCTTCTTCAAATGGAAGTAAATATCTTAAAAATTACGTTGTTTCACTTTAATTTGTGTGCTTCCATTTTTGTAGGTACATGAATTGTAGGTTGGTTTCCTCTGGGCAGAGCGCTAAATTTGGATTCATGTGCCCAGCTTATGCCACAGAGAAAGGGACCACTTCTGCCATCAGACATAGATATTTATCACAGAGGCTCAGTAAAACAGAAACTGACTGTTTCTTGGTTCCTTATGTGCATGGGTAAGAAACATCAAATTTATATTCCAAAACATCACATATAATGCTTTATATTTTCTTAACATTCATCTCTTTTTTTAAGGGATTATTGGCAATTGGTTATTCTGTAAAAGGCTAGTTACACAGTGATCCTCCTATGCTCCCTCCACTTCAAATCGGGGAGTGACTTGAAGAAGACCATAAACTCGTAAGTTTTCTTGCTTTATTACCTTTTGTGTGCAGAATAAGTAATCTTTGTGATTTTGATCATAGGGCTATCCGGACTTTCCTATACGCTAAGTGTGGTAGGCATGTTCGTGACTTAAAAGACCCTACATGGTAGGCAACCACTGGGCTCTAACTTATGTGGTCTTTATATGTTGAGGCAAATTTACAATATTATCAGCCTATACATGACTAACTTTACCGAGGAGGTAATAAATGTATATTTCAAAAATTTTGTATTACTTTATTGTTTTTAAGTTAGTAAGTTAATGTTTTGTTTGGCTTCGGTGTTACACATACATATATTTGATCTTGTTAATCCATTTCCTGAAGAAGATATTGATTTTTACCGCAATTGTTGTGCTAAATTCATCTATATGCTTTTACAAGATTAGTAAGTTTTTAAATCTGATCCTATGTTGTTCTAATAATACTTATGGTTTTCATATATATCTAACTTGGTTTATATCTCTGTTCAGGACAAATTCTTGGATATTGGTGATACTAGTTGGCTGTCGATTCAGGCATAGGACCACTATTGTAAATTTTCCTCCACTTTTTTTATTTCTCTGTAAAGCTTAGGAATTTTTTTCCATATAATGAGAAAAATTTCTTCTCCTTCTTCTCTTTACAAGCTTTGGGATTGCAAGTTCACACAATGTCGCGATTTTCCTGCTATCATTGTTTAATTGTGGTGCAGTGGTTCAAAATGCCTGATAATTATAAATTGTTAATATTGTACTGTTTCTGAGAATTGAATAAGTTAATCATGTGTTATTGGTAGTCATTAGAATTGAATGTGTTTGCTTTCAATAATTTTTTTTCATGTTTATTCTATGATTGTTGAGAGTCGAGGGTTGTAAGGGCCAAGTGTTTTCCCTTGACCAGACTGACATTTATAGGTTCATACCAATTATGATAACTAAGGTCATATTTAACAAAAGAAGAGGGAAAGGGGAACTAATAAGGATTCTAGGCTTCATGATTCTAAATTTGGAGCAAGTTTGCATTCTGAGAAATAACAATTGTTTCTTAAAATAAAAATGCTGTTGTCACTGCTTCTGATTGTCAATATATATATGCATGTGTTGTTGCTTGTGTATGTAATGTGGCACAGAGGGGATTGTCATTGAATATGGCTTACTGGCCTGGGTAAGATTGAAACAAATAAAACAAAAAAAACACACAATTTTTAGACCGGTTCTAACTTTAACCGGTCTTAAATATGAATTTAAGACCAGTTAAATTGAAGACCGGTCTTAAAAGATTAAACTTTAAAACTGGTTCTAACTTTAACCGGTCTTAAATTGATATTTAAGACTGATTTTTAAGAGAACCGGTCTTAAAGAAGTAAACTTTTAAGACCGGTTTCCTTAAGAACCAGTCTTAAATATCAATTTAAGACCGGTTAAAGTTAGAACCGGTCTTAAAGTCCTATTTTTTTAAGACCGGTTCATAAAAAACCGGTCTTAATAGTGCTGAAATTTCCCTATCCGTTCCGTTAGTTAAACTTTAAGACCGGTTGTTGTAGAACCAGTCTTAAAATTTCATATTTTAGACCGGTTTTTTAACCAGTCTAAAAAGTTAAATACTTTTTAGACCAGCTGTATCAAGACCTAATCCAGAACCGGTCTAAAATGTCTTTTTTAACCAGTCTTAAAAGTGATTTTTGTAATAGTAATTATAATACAGGAAACTAAAAAGTATTAGTAAGTTATATATTACATCCCAAAAATTTAGTAGCCTATACTATGCTGCGCACTGAGAGAACTTCATCAACTGCTTGTCTTCAGTCTTTGTATTCGACTTTTTCCTTACCTTTGGAATTGCTATTCCTAGCTAGATAATTTATTTATAGGAAAGGAATGAGATTCGAACGAATCTCAGTAGTAACCAAAAAATCATTTATATAAAATGCAAATAGGAAACATACAATGCAACATTTATCATGATGCAGCAATAAAAATGCCTAAGCCTATTTGACAATGCTCAGGAAACAAATGATGATTTTGTCCGGATCAAAATGATCATTTGTTCCTGATCTGCACAATATCATATCATAATGTGATCATAATAACTTGGAGAAGGTCAATACCTATCCGTACTATCATAACTTGGAGCAGGTCAACACATGTCTGTACATATCAAGTCACTCAACTGGGTCCACTTGGCCCCATGGTACCTCAAAGATTCCATGCGGTGGTTTAACTTATCATCCATACCCAGAGAGTATCAACACCACAAAGCAATACATTGAGCAGATTATGGCAATCATCACATATTAACACTCACATAGTATATGAAAGATAGAGTTACTACCTGAATGCATTTCCCTTTCTAATTTATCCGTCCTTGTAGATTCCGTTTGGCAGATGTCAAATCCCAAAATTAATCAAAATATTTGTAATTAAGCTACTATTTAAGTCTATCTCACCTTAAGACTCACAACTTTATCATTTCCTTCAAAATCACAAAATTTACCAAAATGCCCCTGGGACCCAGTCCGGCCTCGATATTTTTGTACTTTTCCAAAAATTACAACTTAGGTCTATGCCACCTATTTTCATGTGTAAATCCCATATTTGACCTCAGATTAGATCAATTGCAACTTAAATTACAATTTTGCCCTTGATAGTCCAACTTAAGGTTTTAAGTGCAAAATTGTCATTTCACAACCCGGGGCTTTTCACACTTCGCACTCTTCATAAAACCTGCACAATTTTCCCTTATAAACATCATAGAACCATTAGAATCATGAAATTACAATCCTAATCCTCATTTTTAGGCCTGACCGAAATATTCATGATTTTTTGGAAAAATTGGATTTTTCTTATTTTAACCCTTAAAACACCTTCTTGTTACTTGTTTCCTCTTGTTTAATCATCCCATCATCATTATGATATAATCAATGAAAATTTGGGCAGCATTTTCCCTTAAAAATTGGACATCCCAAATTTACAAAACCATAAAAAAAGCAACAAACAACTAGCCAGAACACTACAACAACTCAGTTTTCATCATGAATTCCGAAGTTTTAGCAACTTACCTTGATTTTCCTTCTTCTTCCTTACTTGGCCAAATTTTTTCCCTTCCTTCCTTAGAGTTTTGCTTGCTGGATGGCTTAATCGAGAGAATAAAGAGATTAAGAAGAGGATTCATGAGGTATAACATAAGATTGAGCAAAGATTTCGGTGACTTACCTAGTTCTAACTTCTTGATCACTACTTCCTCTTCTTTTTCCCAAGTCCCTTCTTCCTTCCTTTCTGTTTTCAGAATGGACGACTTGGCTCTTAAATAGCCAAATGTGCAGAATTTTATGGAATTCTCTAGTGCCATGTGGTGTCTAATTCTCATTGGTCCTTATTTTGTTTATGGCACATGTTATGTTTTAATTATATAATTAATTATATAATGTTTCTCCATGAGCCATCTATCTTCTATTTTATGTAATATATGTAAAATAATATAGATTATTTTTATTTAGGTCAAAATGACCATTTTGCCTTTGTAATTTCTTCCATTTTTGCAACAATTGCAAAAATTGGTAGAATTATCACCAAACTTTAAAAATTCATATCTAATTGTGTAGATATCCAATTGGAGTGGTTCCAAATTCTATGTGAACCTTATTAATTCTAGTTTTAGGTAAAAATATATAACCTTTAGCCAATTAAAATCTCAATGTTCCCAGAAGTTTTATTTTTGAAATCTTTTCCAGAAAAATGTCAATTTCACTTGGCAGAATTCAAAAATTCATTTCTCCTTGTATACAACTCCAAAAATTCTAGATGACCTATCAAATTAAATCTTATCATGTCTAATTTATTTCTGGAAAATTTCAAAATTTTTGAAGGTCATTTACTAATTTAAAAGTGTCACATAATCTGACTCCCTTAACAGGAAGTTCACCAACTAACTTGGATAACAACTATTTTGTCGTATGTAATCTTATTGACTTTGCTTTGTCACCTTATATGTTCTTTTATCATGAAATACCATAATAGCTACATGACACTTAATGATAAAAATTTGGGACATTTGTTCTCAAGCAGGAAAGAAAGGCATATGTCTTAGATCAACCCATTCCTGAGGAGCATGCAGCCAATGCTCTAAGAGCTCATAAAGATGCTTACATGAAGCATAAGGATGACTCTGTGGATGTAGGTTGCTTGATGCTTGCCACTATGGTTCTAGAGCTCCAAAGAGATCTGGAACATATGGAGGCTCATGAGATGATTGTGCATCTCAAAGAAATGTTCTAGCAGCAGGCAAGGCAAAAAAGGTATAAGCCCACAAAGGCCTTACATTCCTGCAAGATGGCTAAAGGAGCATTAGTTAGTACTCATGCGTTAAAGATAAAAGGCTATATTGATCACTTTAAGAGGCTTGGATTTCCCATGAACTAAGAGTTAGCCATAGATTTGATCTTGAACTCATTCTCAAAAAGTTATAACCATTTTGTTATGAACTACAACATAAACAACATTGAGGAATCAATTTCTGAATTGCATGGGATGCTCAAAACTGCTGAGCAGAGTTTAAGAAAAAGCTGAGCACTATTTTGATGGTTCAAAAAAGAAAGGGTATGAAAAGGAAAGGCAAGGGCAAGGAAAAGGGTAAAGGCTCACTTGGTAAGACCAAAGAGTCAAACAAGCCCAAAACTAAGCCTGCAGCCAACAAGGCAAAGCTCCAAAGGAAGGAGTATACTTCTTCTAAAATGAACCCATTCATTGGAAGAGGAATTGTAAACTCTACCTTGAAGATCTAAAAAAAAGATCAAAAGGGATCAAGTCAATCGATTTGAATCCGACCTACCTATGGCATTGTCGTCTAGGCCATATAAATAAGAAACACATTTCTAAACTCCATCTAGATGGATTTCTTACTCATTTGATTTTAAATCATATGATACTTGTGAATCTTATTTATTTGGAAATATGACAAAAGCCCCTTTTACTGGGCATAATGAGAGGGCCACTGATTTATTGGGCCTTATGTATATAGATGTATGTGGACCAATTAATACAGTTGCCAGAGGAGGTTATATGTACTTTATTATATTTATGGATGACTTTAGCATATATGGATATATCTATATAATGAAACATAAATTTGAATCTTTTGAAATGTTCAAAATATTCGAAAATGAAGTACAAAACTAACTTGGCAAAATAATTAAAGCACTTTGATCTGATCGAGGTGGTGAATATTTGAGCCAAGAGTTCAATAACCATCTTAGGAGTTGTGGGATAATCTCACAATTAACTCCTCTAAGAACACCACAATGGAATGGCATTTCTGAGCAGAGGAATCGAACACTATTAGATATGGTTCGATCTATGATGAGTCAAACAGATCTTACACCATCCTTTTAGGGCCATACCCTAGAGATTGTTGCATTCACACTAAATTGTGTTCCATCTAAGGTAGTTGAAAAGACACCTTATAAGATATGGACTGGGAAGAAACCTAGTTTATCTTTTCTCAAAAGTTGGGGATGTGAGGTTTATGTTAAGTAACAAGCCTCTAATAAATTAGCATCCAAATCCTCAAAGTGTCTTTTTATGGGGTATCCTAAGGAAACAAAGGGATATTATGTCTACAATCCCACCAATAATAAAGTGTTTGTAATCTTGAATGGCATCTTTCTAGAAAAAGAGTTTAGATCTAAGAGAACCAATGAGAACATGGTACATCTCGAAGAAGTTTAAGAGTCACACGATAGCACAGAACCACAAATGGAAAACGAAGAAGACTCACAATAAGTTATTGAGCCTCCTCAAGTAACATAAGGCCCATAAAGGTCTGATAGGACACGGCATCAGCCTTAGAGATATGGATTTCTAATTACTGAAAGTCGTAATGTATTGCTCATTGAGCAGAATAAGCGAACCACCTATCGAGAAGCCATAGTGGGACCATACTCTGAGAAATGGCTAAATGCCATAAAGTCTGAAATGCAATCCATGTATGAAAATCAGGTATAGACCTTAGTCGATCCACCTGAAGGTGTCAAAACCATCAGGTGCTAGTGGGTTTTCAAAGAAAAACTGACATAGATAGCAAAGTAAATGTCTTCAAGGCACAACTGGTTGTAAAAGGATTCACTCAAACTCATGTTGTAGACTATGATGAAACCTTTTCCCCAGTTGCAATGGCCAAATCAATTAAAATCCTTCTTGCCATTGCAGCATAGACTATAAAATATGGTAGATGGATGTCAAAACAGTCTTCCTTAATGGAAAGCTCCTTGAGGATGTGTACATGACACAACCTAAAGGTTTTATGCATCCAGAGGACTCTAGTAAGGTTTGCAAGCTTCAAAAATCCATTTATGGATTGAAGCAAGCATCTCAGAGCTGGAATCATCATTTTGATGAATTAGTCAAAGAGTTTGGATTCATTCAAAACATTGATGGACCTTGTGTTTACAAGAAGGTTAATGGGAGCACAGTTGTATTTCTAGTACTTTAAGTAGATGACATCCTACTTATTGGGAATGACATTCCTACCTTGCAGAGTGTCAAGTTTTAGTTAGGAATGTCTTTCTCGATGAAAGACTTAGGTTAAGCCACTTACATCCTAGGGATTAGGATCTATAGAGATAGATCCAAGAGGCTAATAGATCTAAGTTAGAGCACATACACAGACAAGATACTGCATAGGTTCAGTATGCAGGATTCAAAAATGGGTTACATGCCCATGTCTCATGGGATCCATCTTAGTAAGGATTTGTGTCCTAGTACACCTGATCAGTGAGATCACATGAGCAAGGTTCCATATGCCTCGACCATTGGATCCATCATGTATACCATGTTATGTACTCAACCGAATGTCTCATTTGCCTTAAGTATGACCTACAGATATCAACAAGATCCTAGTGAGGGTCGTTAGACTGCTATCAAGAATATCCTAAAGTACCTAAGAAGGATTAAGGACTTATTCTTGGTATATGGTGGATTGGATGATGAGCTTTGTGTAACTGGTTACACAAATGCAAGTTTCCAAACTGACCAAGATGATCTTAGATCACAATCTAGATATATATATTCCTTTTAAATGGTGGTGTGGTAAGCTAGAAGAGCTCCAAGCATAGCGTTGTAGCAGATTCTGCAACAGAAGTTGAGTATATAGTAGCATCAGATGCAGCTAAGGAATCTGTTTGGATCAAAAGTTCATTATGAACTAGGGGTGGTTCCTACCATCTCAAATCTAATAGATTTTTTCTATGACAATAGTGTAGCTATTGCACAGACCAAGAAGCTTATGACATATCAAAGGACCAAGCATATACTCAGGCGATTTCATCTTATCAGAGAAATCAATGAGAGAGGTTAAATATATATATGTGTGTGTGTGTGTGTGTGTGTGTGTGTGTATCCAAAGTAGCAGGAGAAGATAATATTGTTGATCATCTTACTAAGCCGCTTGCACAGGCAAAGCATAAGTGTCATGTTAGGACAATGTGAATTAGGCAACTAATGATTGTACCTAGTGCAAGTGATGGGATGCTGGAAATTGTATCATAGGGGCCAATCATTGTGTTTTGAATATTGTTATTCAATGAATTTTCCCATTTAGTTATCACATTATTTGCATGTTAACTATGATAATTATATCCTGTTAGAACTGGCTAGCACCCAAGAGGGGGTGAATTAGGTGTATGATAAGAAAGTCTTATCGTTTAAAATCTTTTCATAGATTGTTTACTTAGTATATATGGAAGTAGCAATTATGTAAATCATATATGCTGGAAATATAAAAGCTTAGGAAAGAGAAGATGCAAACTATGTTTTATCCTGGTTCGGTCCAATCCACGATGACCTACATCCAGTCCCCAGGCTCCTCCTGAGATTTCCAGTCCACTATCTTCTTGTTTAACCGGGCATAAAAAAAGCCTTTACAAAACTTACAATAGTTACTCCCCCTTACATACAGTAAGGTTAACTCCCTCTTATGGCAAGTCAAGCAAAGCAATCCCAATGACCTTTCTCTCTTGCTTACCCATGCAAGTCTTACGAGCAGCAATGTTCTCTCCTGCTTACACCACTATAAGTCTTACGAGCAGCAACGTTCTCTACTGCTTGCACCTTGTAAGTCTTACGAGCAGAAAGTCTTACTAATAATTCGCTCTACAACTTTCCCCATAAGGTGATCAATCCTTTCAAGGTCCCTCTAACTTGAGAACACTTCTGAAATACAGATGAAGTGTTTACAAGCTCTCTCACAGAGTGGGTAAAATGCTCACTAAAGTACAATACAGATAATATCACTCTTACAGATACATGATACAGAAAATAGATAAGTACTGAGAGTATTTGGGTCGAAGTGGGTGACTCATGATATTCGCATGTTAGCGTAGTTGGGTTCTTGTGTTTCTGTTTGCTCGTGTGTATCTCAGTTCGTTGTAGTATTACGTGTCTTCTTCTTGAATGCTTCAGTTTATATAGAAGATGGGTTGAGAACCATTAGAGCATTCAAATATTTTCCTGTTGAAATCTGATCGTGCTCTCTGATAAGTAATTCAACCGTTGCCCATAATCGTGCTCTGAAAAATGCTTTAGTTGTTTACACGTTCGTTGACTCGTCTATTAAATATTGATATTGCCCATGATTCATCATCGTTGAATATTGGGCCGATGGTTGCAATGTGATTGATAGTGCATAACACCTGTAAAAGTACTCAAAGAAATAGCCGTTAGAATCACTCGGGTGATTACACACTTCACTGGCAGTAATATCTGAAAACCGAAGAATCACTGGAAGTGATTTTTATTTCACTTGAGGTGATTTTCATAAAATAATATTCCATTGGAAGTGATCTTGACAAAACAATATTCCACTGGCAATGATCAGCATCCTCGAGTGTAGCTCAAGATCCCTTGAGTGATTTACATGATCTTGTTAAGAATACTGAATTACTCTAGCTTTCAATAAATTCTCTGGCAGTGAATTCTAATTCTCTTACAGTGATTTTAGTGTTACTGGAAGTGATTCAGATTCGCTGGTGGAGGTTGATATTTCCTGGTGGTGCACTGTAAGCGATTCTGAGAAAATCCTATATCACTGGCAATGATCTTGATTTGGAAGTGATTCTGATTCACTAGCAATGATTTTTATCAAACACGATATTTTACTGGCAGTGCATAGCGTGATCACTGGAGCTGATTCTGAGTGATTCTGATTTACTGTCACTAGAACTGATTCTATCACAGTGGAGAGTACACTCAGTGATCACTGGAAGGTATTTGATTCACTAGAAATGCATTGGGAGTGATATACCAAAATAAACATATCACTTGAGGCCTATTGGCTTCACTGGAGGTACATTTAGGTTCACTGGGAATGATCTCATCTTCACGGGAACTGATTCTGATTCATACTGATATACTGGCAGTGATTTGATGTTAACTGGAAATAGTTAATCACTCGAGTGAATTCGGCTGCACTGGGAGTGATTTTCATAACAGTGAAATTTTATTGCAGTGATCTTGTCGCGCACTGGAAGTGATTCTAAAAAATCCCGTATCACTCGAGTGAATTCCATATCACTGGAAGTGAATTTGCAAACAGTGAATTTTTCTTGTAGTGATTCTGGTGCCACTCGAGTGATCTTCCATAAGACGCATTTGACTCGAGTGATTATAAAAATTACTCGGGTGCTCTCTGTTCAGATCACTTGAACTCATAGCTCCACTTCCAATTCAACAGCAAATATGGGTCAACTTCTAGATGATATAGCTCTTCAAATATAACTTCAAAATTGGCTTATTATGTATCAATAGAAATCTCTTTACTTCTAGTTTCATATGGCACCATTTTCAGATGAATAGGATCTGTGGTTTGAGAGTTATGGCCAGAATACCAAAGTTGTTCTGGAAGATGACGCTGATTTGAGTTTCAACTTGAAACATTTATATATCCTCCATCTCAGTTTATTTAATGTTTTTTCTGATGTCCAAATGACGCATTGGAAGTCTATTTTCATATGCAACTAGTTTCATCTCAATCGGAGTTGTATTTTGAGAGATATGATTGAATAACCAGACCTTACTCCGCTAGATGAAAAATAGAGACTCGCCGCTACAGTGCATCACTTGTTAAAACAGTTAATCACTCCAAGTGATTTTCATTGTTTGCATAATCACTCAAGTGATTCTGAAATATCACTCGAGTGACTGTTAAAATCACTCCGGTGCTACATATGTGTGTATATATATTTACATTGGAAAAGAAAATTAATATTATTATCTATATACATATATGTATTTTTGAAATACATACATACGTTTATATATAATATATAATATATGATAATATTATATTATATATATAATATATATTATTTGATGATATATATTATATATGATAATATTATTACATTGTGTATATATATAGATATTATATGATAATATCTCATATTTAATTTATAAAGATAAATTAAATCTAATTCCATTGGCTCATTATTCTGATTAAATAAATAAGTTAAATGAAAACTGTTGGACAGATTTAATTAAACCATATTTATTTAATTAGTTTATCAAAACAATTAATTGTTAATTGATATGATAAAGATTTTCAAAATTAATTAAGATTAATTTTAAAAATCCAATATTCATAATAAAATAGATGACCCTGACTAGTTATAAAAGGTAAGAGTTAGGGTTTTCTACGGATGATGAAAAAATAGACAACCACAAGAAAACCCTAGAGGGGCATAAGAGGTGCTAGCACGTATCTGAGTAGTTTGCTCTTCAAGATTGAAAAAGGAAAAACTCAAAAGATGAATTAGCCAACTTATTGATGATGGGATGGTTAATCTAGTACTCATGGAGTTTGATGCTCTCTGAAGAAGAATTAGCCAACATGTTGATGCTGGAGAATTTGTTTCAGGAGCAAGCAAGCATGGAGATTTGAGAGTTGGCCATGTCTTGATGATTGTGGGCATTCAAACAAACATGAACAAGGTACGACTCTTTCTAACTCAATTTAAATGTCGTTGATAGATCCGCAATTGGGATTGGTAAACTTTTTCAATTTTAAAATTTTTAATTCTTCCGTTGTATGCCTACCAATCCCAACAGAAAAAATCAATAATCAACACCTCAATATCTATTAATTTGGCAAAAAATTTTATTATATTGAAATGGACGTGCTAATTAAATTACTTCTTATTTATCTAAATTTCTATTCATAATCCTTTTTTTTCTAATTTAATGTGTTAAATTTAAAAAACAAAATTGAAATAGACATGCTAATTAAATTTGTGTATAATGTCCTAGCAAATGAACAAGGCCAGGAATGAACCAATAAAATTAATATAAATTTAAAAAAATGAATGAGTTTATAATTTATTTGTAATATATTTGGTTGGCCTTGGTTTTACATATTTAGACTACTCAAGAAGGGGAAAATTACATAACCCCACTGACAGCATCAAATTACAAGTCGGATTCAATTTAGATCCCTCACTTACACAGAAGCTTTTATATCGTTAGATTAAAAGACAGTTGGTTTGCAATCAATTTAAAGAGCATGAACATAGGACAAAAATAGCATAAACTAAGGAAAGTATTACGGTGAACACATGAAAATGCAGAGCATGAACACATAAAATGTAGATGGTAGTCGAAGATGTTAACGAAAGTATTACGGTGTTAACAAAAAATGCAAACAGTAGCCGACAATGATTCCAAGCATTTTTGTAACAAAAGTAGAACTTTAGTGATTCTAAGCATTTTTGTTCATACGTCCTGGGTCTGGGAGGAGGTGTGGATCGAGTTCGGGGTTTGGTGGCACCCACAGTCGTTAGAGACGGGGGGCGTGTGTCTGTACTGGGTTAAAGGAATAGGGGTGCACCTCTGTTACCAGCTTAAGCTTTTAGCATGATGGTTAGCGCTTCACAGTTAAGCGTGCTCAGCCTAGGGTAATCTCAAGATAGGTGACCCCCTGGGAAGTCCTCGTGTTGTGGCGCTTCGTTCCTGAGATTTAAGGCGCACCCCTATTCCTTTAACCCAGTACACACATGGGCTCCCCATCTCCAATGATTGTGGGTGCCACTAGACCCCGAACTCAATCCACACCCCCTCCCAGACCCGAGACGTATCATTCCCTCCCTCTTTAAGGAGGTTCGTCCTCGAACCTTTCGATGGAAGCAGGATTCGAACCCGTGCTGGCTCTGATATTAAACCTCAGGAATGAAGCACCACAACACGAGGACTTCCCAGGGGGTCACCCATCTTGAGACTACCATCAGCTGAGCACGCTTAACTGTGAAGTGCTAACCATCGTGCTTCCTCCCAGGGGGTCACCCATCTTGAGACTACCCTCGGCTGAGCACGCTAACAGTGAAGCGCTAACCATCGTGCTAAAAGCTTAAGCTGGTAGCAGAGGCGTACCCTTATTCCTTTAACCCAGTACAGACATAAGCCCCCCGTCTCTAACGACTGTGGGTGCCACCAGACCCCGAAATCGATCCACACCCCATCCCAGACCCGGGATGTATCATTTGTGCTAACGAAAGCAAAGTTCACTTTTAAGCTAACCTATGGCCAACGGTGTAGAGGGAGACGACCCACGGTGTCACCTAAGAGGACGATGGTTGTGAGAGTGAGAGAGAAACGATGGCCCAATTGTCCCTTCCTTGGTCAACTACCTCAATAGGTTGAGCTCTTAGTAGCTCCACTGGATAAAGATGCTATTTAAAAGAAGAGAACAACAGAGAAAGAACACAAAGCCGAAGAAAGAATGAGAAAGAAGGAGAAAGAATGAGAAATAAAAGAGACTTTCTGAGAGGTCAGAGGAGCAGTACCTGAAGCATGCTTTCTGACAAGGGAAAGAGACTTTAGGCATCCCCAGTCAAACTGGGGATGTCTAAAGTACCCTTTAGGCATCCCAATTTTGACTAGGGATGCCTAAAGGTGTCCTAAGTTCTACGAGGAGCCAAAAGCAGGCGCCAAAAATATGCTTTTAGCTTCCCTTAAGCAAGTTGGGAAGCCTAAATTTTTATTTTAGGCATCCTAATTTTAAATGGATGCCTAAAATGGACTTTAGGGATCCCAATTCAAGCTTGGGCCCTTTAGGTATCCCTAGTTTGAATTAGGACGTCCAAAGCCACCCAATATTTCAAAATTCCAGTCTAGAATTACACAAATGTCACTGCCTTCATTTTTTACTTCTCTTTTTAAAAAGAGACGTCTTCTAGGGTAGTAAAATGCATTTCCTATAGTAGTGGTATTCTAAGTCAAAGTAGAGGAGCACTCTGATATTAATAAATGAAGTTAAGGACAGATGAGTCGTAATAAAGTTACGAACCACTATATGACTGTTTTGAAAGTTTAAATTTTTTAGAAAAACATGTATTAAGGTTGAGACTTTACATTATTATCAAAGGTGTATATGTCCTAAGGTGGAAACCCGGCTTAATAGTTTCGAATTCATTGTGTAATGACTAATCAGATCATATTAAGAATAGGGGAGTCACATCTAGAGAGAGAAATGTTATTTTGAGAGTTATTTTATTGGTTGCTTAAGAACCGACTCCCATCTCAGATAGATATATTCCCATATCTCACGTATGAGAAGTTATTTTAATTATCACAAAGATAAAATTCCTCTATTTAACCCATATCTCTTATATTTACAAAATAATCCCAAAGCAATTGGGCTTGGGACCTAATCCACCAAATTCCAACAAAATGAATTGAGATATTCCAACAAAATGAATTGAGCTATAAACTTACTACCATTCCCTCCACCGTTATAGAATTGATAGGAATAGTTCATGAGCTTGATGTGCGCTGGTTTGAAGGTTACGTTATACACTACAAAAAAATCAACTTTCAATGATGACAAAAGTCAACGCTGAAAGTATACACGTCGCCATTGAAGGGTTTTCAGCGGCGATAAACAGAAACGACTATCGTTGATACTTTTGGCAGAAACATTTCTATGTCGCCGTTGAAAATAGATAATCAGTAGCGACATTTTGTCTCCACTAAAAGTACACGGGAAGGTACCAAAATGAATATCACCACTAAAATTGGGGTATAGGTGTCACTGCAGAAACTTTTATCAGCGGCGACAATTGTGTCGACACATAAACATGCATAAGCAATGACAATGCTATCGCCAAAGAAACTTTTATCAATTGTCTCCGCAAAAACATACATCAGTAGCAACAATTATGTCGTCACAGAAACATGTATCAGCGGAAACTTTAATGTCACCACAGAAGCATGTATCAACGGTAACATTTGTTGCCGCCAAAAGTTACAATTTTTTTTGTTTTTTAATGTAAATTGCTAAAATTAAAACCTATACTGTATTGGTAAAGATCAAAAATAATTTTAAACTAGCAATGATATTAACACAATTCTTCAAAACTAACATCTGATACTCACAATTCTTTAAAACTAACATCAAGTATTTAAATTTCTTAAACAAGGTCTAAAGATTGTCCATTGAAAAGATTAAAAGAAAACTATGGAGAAGGACCATCTTGTAGGCCAGCAAAACTAGGAGTAGATGAAGTAGGAGCTGTTAATTGCCCCTGTTGCTTCAAGTCAGATAGTTGAGTATGTATTCTCTACTCCATTTGTTCCATCTTGTGTTTAAATTGTGCATGCTTTGCTTCCATCTTTGCACGCTCAGCTTCTATATTTGCATGTTCTTCTGCAAGATTTGCTTCCATCTTTGCACGCTCTTCCTAAAATTTTATATCAAACTCCTTATGCAATTGGGTACACATTCTCCACAACTGAATTATCATTGGATTGAGAGTGATCTCTCTTTCTCAAAGGCTCTGCTCTATACCTTTTTCCTCTAACATACCTTTTTCCTCATTTCCCATCAAATGAGGCCTTATCTTTACGCCATGGTTGATTTTGTGGAAGAAAGTGGCTATGACCCATGTAAGATAATTTGTTCCTTAATGAAATGCAATGTGTGTCTTTATGGCAACACGGGTATGCAAGCTTGCCTTTGGTTGACCACCCTGAAAGGTTTCTATACGCGGGGAAGTCATTTATTGTCCACAACACTGTTGCATGCATGATAAAATTTGATTGAGAGTGTGCATCATATGTTTACACCCTACTTTCCATAGTTGTTTCAACTCTTCAATCATTGGTTGTAAGTAAACATCTATCTCATCACCCAGATACTTTAGACTAGGAATAAGAAGTTTCATCATAAAGTATGGGCTTTTCATGCAAAGCCAAGGTGGCAAATTATATGTTACCAATACAACAAGCCAAATGCTACGATTGGCACTCATATTCGTAAAAGGTTGAAATCTGTCACTAGCCAAGCCTAAGCGAACACTTCTTGGATCAGTAGAGAAGGTAGGGTATTTTTGGTCAAAGTGTTTCCAAGCGAGTGAATCAGCTGGATATCTCAGTATATCATCATTAGTGTGCTTCTGTTTGTGCCACCTTATATTTTTAGCCGTGTCTCTTGCCATATAAAGCCTAAGCCTTGGTGTTATTGGAAAATGCCTCAAAACTTTATGTGAAACCTTTTTCCCTTTTTGTTTGTTTAACTTCCATCTAGGGTTCTTGCACCTAGGACATGAGTTTGCTTTTGCATGCTCTCCCCAATACAATATGCAATCATTCCCACAAGCATCAATTTTCTTGTAATCTAAACCCAAATCATGAATTATCTTCTTAGTTTCATAAAATGAGTTTGGCACTAAAGCTCCACATGGGAGAACAAATTTCAATAGGTCCAATAGTGGATCCATGGATTTATTGGTCTAATGGTTAAGGCACTTCAATCGAAGCAACTTTACAATGAAAGACAATTTTGATATCTTGTTGCAACCTGGATAAATATCTATCTCTGCATCCTTTAACAAGTTAAAGAACATTTTCGTATGGGCATTAGGCTCATCACTCTCATTTAATCTAATGTTCATATCATCCATACAAGGAACTCCATATGCATCACATACCATCCTTAAAAGATTTTCATCCTCGTAAGTATCATTTTCTACCACACTTCTTGAAGTCTCACAGCTACTTTGAAATCTAGTAATTTCTCTATGTAAGTCCCACACCTTGTAACTATCCCAATAACCTTTAATCAATAAGCCTACCCTAACATCTATTTTCACCTTGAATGAAACATTCCTACATTTCTTAGAAGGACAACGTGTTTTGTTTGTCACACAATGTTGAGTAAATGCCCATTGTAGAAAATTGTCTACTCCTCTAATGTATGATAGGTTGCCTCTGTCTTTAATATCTAACCAACTTTTATCCATTCCTATTTCAGTAAAAATTCAACAGCATTTCATAGATGACAAAAAAAGGAATACAAAAACAACAAATGTGAAAAGACAAAGTGTCTAATAAAGAATAAGTGATAGTAGTGCTTGAAACCAAAAGGGAATATATGTCTTGAAGTGTCCTACTTCCAATCCAAGTTTGTATCTTATAGACTTGCAAGATATACAATGTTAAAACTACACATTATAACAATATTTTTAGCAAAACCAGTTATCAGGTCAAAATATAAAACACATAAGAGGAATAATTTGAATTCTTTGTGGCAAAATGGTTCCAAACACATTGAAACATTTAATGCAGCACCATTAAGTAGAAAGACATATTATCACACATGTGTATGGAGATATCCTTTTAGATTAGGGAGAAGGAGATCTAACTCTCTTAATAGCTTCAACAGGACTGTAAGACAGAAAATGTAGAAAAGTATCAGATCATGCACAGTAACTCTACTTCGGCTTACTTGATTTCCCAATACTTGACAATATATGGACATTATTTCTAATGAAATATGAGATTACTACTCATTGCTAGTCTTACACTATTAATTGCCTTAACGAAAAAACAAAAGCAAGTAGCTAGATATCAATTGGACAAGAAGAATTATCATGCACTAAGACTTCCTACTTACCTAAATGGCAAGCATAATTGACAAGCAAATCAATACAGCAATAACAAATTAGTAGAAGTCCTACCAAAAGGTCTTGGATAACAATATTCTCTTTCACTTTGTAGGAATCCTTATTACTAAAAAATCTATAAATTGAAAAATAAGCTAATCTAAATCAATCAAGTGAATGAAATAAGCAACAATTCAATTACATTAAAGATATAAATATTTGATATTAAAGAAGCAATTGTTGGAAATTGTGCCCTAAGGGCCAATCATTGTACCTTAAACATTATTGTTATTTAAGAATTTCTCCTTATTGTTATCATATCATTTGCATGTTTATTATGATAATTGTATCCTTGGATGAACTATAAAGATTATCCTAAATGTCCCTGGTCAATTATCTATGCGGGAGCAAAGATGAAATAAGACCAGTATGACTTTGATGAGGTATAGAGATACAAATCAAAGTCTTAGGCACTTGTAGGAGTATAAGGTGCTGGACCGACCCGCTATGAGAAAGTTGCATGGATTAAGTCATAAGCTTATCTCATACATATAATCATGTCACAGTACTCTCTGACCTGAGATCATCATAGATTCCTGCATGAGAGTTGCTAAGTTTTGACCTAGTCAAAAGTCACCTTTGACCGGGTGATGATAAAGGCTACAATCGGGCTTAGGAGTTTTCATGAAGAGGAATGTGAGTGGTCAAGATGGAATTTGTCCCTTACATTAGTAAGAGATATTACTGGGCCCCTCGATGCGTGAGCTTGAGAAATGTATGGCCATACTGTAATGGGAAGGAGTTTCCATTTCTAATTTCAAGCTACTCAGGAATCGGGAAAGTGATGGTCAGGAACAGGAGGATGATGTTTTCCATGCCTCATCCTTGACCAAAATATCGTGTGACAAAAAGGGACGTGACATGGTTGTATAAAAGGTTGCATCGTATCATCGATCCTCATGTGAATTGGGTAGTCGCAATGTCTTGCTAGAGGCCACTTGCGACTTGTGGGCTAGAATAGTTTTTGGCCCACTGCCAACTTCATGTGGGCCTACAGGGTCACACACAAGAATAGCCCAACACGAGCTATGATGTCCAGATTCATTGAATCTAAGATGTGTCTAAGATTCAATGAATACAATATTTGACCTAGGGTGGATGAATTATATATATATATATATATATATATTCGAAAAAATAATAATAATATATATAGATTATAATATTATTATAAGATGTTAGTTTTATATTTAATTTATTTGATAAATTAAATAATTAAAACTAATACAGATATCATATCTTAGATTTAATTTATAAAGATAAATTAAATCTATTGGCTCTTTAATTAGATTAAATGAATATGATAAATTAAATTTGTTTGACAAATTTAATCAAGTCAAATTTATTTGATTTAATTTGAATTTCAAATTAATTAAGATTAATTTTGAGATTCCAATATGGCCTACATCAGATATAAAATTCGAAGGGCTAGAGAACCCTAGGCCGTACGGAGAACTTGGAGAGCCGCGAGAAACCCTAGAGAGGCATCTTGGAGGCGCTAGCACGCTGCCGCATTGGGTCTTGTTCGTGTGGACACCGGTAGAGGGAGGGGACCAGAGGTGTTGACTCCTAGAGATCGAAAGCACGAAAAATATAAAGGTACTATTCTAACTGCTCGATTTAGACGTCTTTGATAGATCTGTGATTGGGATTCGAGGTTTTTAAACGGTTAATTTTTCCGCTGCGTGTACGAATCCCAACAGCAATTATCTATTCAAAATATTTTGTCACTTTACTATAAATACATAATTGTATTTGTTGGGAAGAAATAATAAACCATTATACTGCATACCCACACAAGGTCCATGTAATCCATTTCTCTTTAATTACATGAGTTCTCAATTGGAAATGATATAGGTGTTGCGTTGATCTATCTCCTTCCTTTTCACTGTCTTGTGTTAGTGCCAACTTTCACCTAAGAGGGGGGTGAATTGGGTGAAATATAAAAATTTTAAATTAAATCAAACTTGATTAAGTAAAGATATAGAAAATGAAAGTAAGAGGGATATCACCGTAGAATGCACAACGATGTATACTGGTTTGGTCTTAACTCAGTGACCTACGTCTAGTTCTTAGAGCGTCTCTGAGTTCTCACTATCCTTCCAAGATTCTATGGGTTCTTGGTACCTCAGTACAACGTATCAAGAAATGAATGATCCTCTACAGGACTTACTTTCCCTTACACATTGTAATTCAACCACCACACTCAAGGTCCTACTACCTTGAGATTTTATAGAGTTTGAAAGATATATCAGATAAAGACTCTCTTATAGAGTAGATATATGATCACTAAGGAACTATGAAAATATCAAAGAACTTCTATAAAGAACTAAGCAATAAGTGAAGTATGAATGTTCATTAGCTTTGTTAGTTCATTCTGTATTGAATGCTTGGCTATTTGTAGGTGAGCTTCATTAATAACCGTTGTGAGCAGTCTAACTATTCGTTAGATTGGTTTCGGAGCCGTTGAAGGATTTCAGTGATAAGTTGCTTTTGTCTCTGCTGCAATAAATCCTCAGACGTAATCCTCCTACTATTCTTCTGTGTTTTATGGTTGAGCATTTAATACTTCTAATAACCACCATGCTTTCGAAGAATTTAGAATTTATTCCATGGTTCATGCTTCTGAAACTTGTACATATATATGATTAGTAATATTGAAACAATAAATAAGTAATAATCAATGATTAAGAAGCTTAATCTTAGAATTTCATAGAAATGAAGACGTTGATTTAAAGAAGACGATGAATTGGCACTTGAGTAGAAGTAGGGTCACTTGAGTATATGACTATCACTTGAGTGAATATGTATCACTTGAGTGAAAGCTAAGATACACTCTTTTTCTTATCAGAAGGTGACTTGTTGAGTATCACGAGTTGCAAGATATCACTTGAGTGGCATCTGTTCACTTGAGTAATCTTTACCTTTCACCTGCTAAGTTATCGTGAGTCACTTACACAGATGGAGAGTGAACCTTTATCACTCGAGTGGATACTTGTTACTCGAGTAAACTCATGATGTAACTTTCTCATCTGCCGCGAGTGACTTGAGGAATATCTATAAGTGACATACTTCACTCGAGTGATCACTTACTCACTCAAGTGCTGCTCTTCATAACCTTCAAAAATCCTGCGAGTGACTTTCTGAAACCTACAAGTTAATGTCTAGAACTCAAGTGCTCATTGACAACTCGAGTTCTCTGCCAAATCTACATAACATAAAGAACTCTCAGGCAAAAACTCTTAATTCAAAACTTTCAAGACTCGAGTTCAATTCCCACAAGAACTTAAGTGTTCTTTCATAACTCGAGTACATCAAGTTGAAACTACTTCTTGTATTGTTCATAACTCATTGCTAACTGATAAACTTGAGTAAAAAATTATAACTTTCAAAAATCTTGTAAGTGACTTGACAGGATAGTGCAAGTAATCATTGACACTCGAGTGGTCACTTAATCACTTGAGTAATCTTCTATCTTAACTCTTAGAGACCTTGCGAGTGACTTGCTGAAATACTACAATTAAAAGAGAATGACTCAAGTGCTAACTTAGCTACACGAGTGATTTTGCTTCACTTTTGAGTTTTCAGCGAGTGACTTGCAAAATCACTGAAAGTTGAAGACCATCACTCAAGTGCATTACCTATCACTCGAGTAATCATCTTAGATCACTGAAGGTGAGTAACTTCACTGATTCAAGTTTTGATCCCAAAATTGTTATTTCACTTTAAGCGCCCAGAAATTCACTTAAGTGTCTTGAATCATCAACTCTTCATTGTCTATCATGATTTGTTATTATCAAAACATAATTTGAAAACTAACATCTTGTTCTCATTGGCATTATGCTAATTAATTTGAAAACAGCAATAGAAACCAATAAAGAGTTTAAAGTTAAAAAAATGATCAAATAAATATCAAGCTTAACCTATCATTATCCACTTCACTGATAATCACAAGTAGAAAAATCAGAACAACAACACAATATAATAGACCTAATTAGATAATAAATATCAACCATAAAGGGTGTAGCATTGTATAGGGTTTGGGTTTATTTGATTAGTATAATAGTATGTTTAATCTCACTATGCTTTTCCCTCTGGCAACAGAAGAAGTCAAGTTTATGGGGGAGAAAGAATGGATGTGGCAGATTTTTATCAGTGCTTTTAAGGATTATTTCACTTTTAGTGACTCTTTTTGCTCCATATTAGTTGGGGTTTTAGTTGTTCTCTTTCTTAGAGTATGAATGTATTAGTTGTGATACCTCATTTCCTATAGTTTCGGATGAGTACAAAAGAGTAGTGAAATCATGCGGGAGACCAGGATTTGAACCCGGACTACCCAACATCTAAAAATACTTACAAATCCCCAACCTCAACTCAGGAGTTAAACCTAAGGCTAAAAGGGTACTAAAATTTTCACAAACCATTTTCACTATCTCATTTAGTCTCATCGGTTCTTCCTTTTTATTTGTTTATCAGAGTTTACGAGCGTGCCTCTGCTTAGTTCTCACATTCCATTACTTATACAAATTTTGTTAGCGAGAGGAAGTGTAAACACTTATCAACTACCATTCATTCACCAGTTATTCTTACATTGATGTTATGCTTCAAGTCATATACAACATATACAAAATCCCATAATATCCAAAACACATGGAATTAGACAACCAAAATGACTAAAGCCTTCAACGTCTCAACCTCTAGTCGTCCACATTTAACTTCTTTTTGCCCCTCGAGCTTTCTCCCTATACTGTAAGTGGGTTTTTGAAAAAGAGTGAGATTCAAAAGAATCTCAGTAGTAACATATATCAATCATATAGTTATAACATCACAAGGCATGCTAAACAAACATCATTCATCAGAATCATCACAACAGCATTCAATGTAGCTTGTAAACTATCGTAGCGCTAGATATATTACAAAGCCCTTAGGGATACCCGTGTAAATAGGCCTCGGTCACTCACTTGTGCAACAGTGAGCGTTATATTGGCCTGAGCGTCCACCCATGTAAAATAGGCCTCGAGTGACTACCCCGCATATTCAAAATACGTTAGACAATTCATGATGAACATATAATCCACACATTGCATATCATAACATATGAAAGACAAGTTACTACCTATTGCTTTTTTTTAGCAACGCCCTTCCGTTTGTCCAAGCTCGGCAAGCCTTAGACTCCGAACAGTCGTCAAATTCTACAATTCCCAAATGTACCATAAATGAGCTATTACTCATCCATGTATAACTCCTAACTCATAACATTGGTTAACTTAGCCTAATAGTGCAAAATTACCAATATGCCCCTTAAGACCCGGTATACACCCCTTTGTACCTGGTCTCATTATACCTTACCAAGAATTATGACTTGGGCTAATCCTATAAAATTTTGTGTGTAGAATCCATTTTTCACTTTAGATTGGTCAAAATAAGGCCCAAATAACAAAAATTCCCTTACAGCCCTTACTTAAAGCTTTTAAGGGTAATTTGATCATTTCACATTTTGGGGCTTTTCTGACTTTATCATCAACATATTCCCTACTCAATTTTATCTTTTAAACCCAATAGAAGTATTAGAATTATCAAATTCCTACTCCTTTCACACACCTAACACAAGGCAACCAAATAGAATCTCAAAAAAGTTGTGTCGGTTTCTCATTTTATCTTGTCTAATCACCTTCTTTATACTTCTAATCACACAATTAGCTATTTAGACATTCATTGGACATAGTTTAGAGAAACTTGGATATCAAGAATCCTTAGGTTACATGAACCATATTTCACCAAAACAACCAAACCAAGCCAAGAATAACAACAATAACATCAATTAGAGCAAGAGAAACAAGTTTGGAGGATTACCTCTTGATTTCCACCTCTTTCTATCTCCTCAACATTTTCTAATCTCTCTCTATCTCTACACCCTTGATTTCTCTTGAAAACCATAGATTCAAAGGAGTAGAGGTGAGTATGAGAGGTTATGGAGGGATTAGGAAGCTTAAAGCACAAGACTACAATTTCCTTACCTTTGATCTTTGAACCCTAGCCCTTGTATGCTTCACCATGTTCTTCAGCTCTCTCTCTCTCTCTGTTACTCTTTCTGATTCAGTTTGCACGAGGAATGGCAAGGAAAGATAAAGAGATGAAGATATAATGCATTAATCAAATGATTTCACACATGCTTGCATCTCATTGGTCCATGTGTAAATCTCTTTTATGCAATATATCATTTAATTCCATTTCCCTTCATGCTCTCTTCATTCCATTCAAAAATGAGTAAGAATTGAGAGGAAAATATTGATCTTAAACTTTCTCATTGCCATCTTACAATTTGTTGACCAAAACCTTTGACTTTTGACCATTTGTCCTTTCTTGATAATAATTCACCAAAATAAGTTTATTAATTATCAAGTAGTCATTTCCCTCTTTTTAATTCCCATTTAACTGAAATTATTAGGAATATTAGGGAAAAATACTTATTTCTCACTTTATTACAAAATTATCGTTTCGCCCCTACGTTTTATGATTTACCGAAATAAATCATTTCTTGCTCTTTCCTTTCATTTGGCTGAATTTTAACACTTAAATGAAGCCATCATTTGCATCATCTTATGCTCATATTTTGGTTACAATATTAGGCCTTTAGTTAGACATTAATTGTCTCTTTGTGTCCTTACTCGGCCGAATTATGTATAACCGGTGATTGGGATTTTTCTGTAAATTTACACACCACAATTCACCATTTTATTCCACTAAATATCACAAATATACATATAAGGAATATTGGTGAAAAAGTGGTGTATTACATTAGTGATAAATTTATGTGTATTAATCATAATCCTACTATGTTGTTACATGTAATAATAAAATTGCTAGTACATGATGAACTTCATTTTGTGTCAATTTTTCACATTTCAAGAGCACACACTTTAATCTATTTCTGGTATCTATTTATATTTAACTCTAGCTTCAGATACTTTAATCATTATAATATAATGAGATTTCTATATTTGCAAATGTCTAAATCAACATGTTGCCAACACTTTTTAATTTAATTAACTTTAAACCCAAACTCTACCTAGGCCAATCTTATTATCTAACTCCGAATGGCTTTTTTATTTGATTTTTAGCATTGAAATCCATGATTTTGTAACAATACTAGTGTAATACCCTACTTTTTCACCAATATCCATTATGTGTATATTTGAGATATTTAGTAGAATAAAATGGTGAATTTTGATATGTATGAATTTACAAAAAAATGACAATCGTCGGTTACATATAATTCGGCCAAACAAGGACACAAAGAAGCAATTAATGTCTACTTAAAGGCCTACTATTGTAACCAAAATCTGAGAATTTAATGACATGAATAGTGGCCTCATTTAAGTGTCAAAATTGGGTTAAACCAATGGAAATGAGCGAGAATTGATTTATTACGGTAAATCATAAAATGTAGAGGCAAAACGGTAATTTTGCCATAAAGTGAGAAATAATTATTTTTTCCTAATATTCCCAATAATTTTTGTTAAATAGGGATTAAAAAGAGAGAAATGGCCACTTGATCATTCATAAACCAATTTTGGTGAATTATTATCAAGTAAGGTCAAATATTCAAAAGTCAAAGATCCAAAAGTCAACTATTTGCAAGATGGCAATAGAATAGTGGAAGACCAATATTTCATTCCTTCATTCTCATTGTTTCATCTAATCAAGAGGAATATGAAAGGAAATGGAATAATTAAACAAAGAATTGACATTTTAGACCAATGAAATGCTTACATGTGTATAAGCACTTTAACCTTTTAATATATTACCATTTCTTCATCTCTTCCTCTTCATTTTCATGCCATCTGATCGAAATAGAGATAGAGGGAGCTAAGAACGTGATGAACACAGGGAAGAGCCAAGGGAGCTAGGGTTCTCAAAAAATCAAGGTAAGGAAGTTGTTACCTTATGCTTAAAGCTTTATAATCCCTCCATAACCTCTCATACTCATCTCTCCTCCTTTGAATCTATGTTTTTCAAGCTGAATCAAGAGTTTTAGAAAGAGAGCTGAAAATGTGTAGAGAGAGAAAGTGTTGGAAATCAAGAGGTAATCTTCCAAACTTGTTCCTCTTGCTTGAGTAATGCTATTAGAGTTGTTCTTGGCTTGGTTTTGGTTGTTTTGGTACGAGTTAGCTCAAGAAACCTAAAGGACCTCAATGCTCAAGTTTCTCTAAATCAAGTCCAATGAATTTCTAAATAGCTAATAGTGTGATTATAAGTAGAAAAGAGGTGATTAGGCAAGAGAAAACGAGAAACCGACACAACTTTTCTGGGAACCTAAATTCCCTGCCCTATGCTAGACGTGGTAAATGAGTAGGAATTTGATAATTTTGATGCTTCCATTGAGTTTAGAAGGCAAAATTGTATAGGGTCTATGTTGATGACAAAGTGAGAAAAGCCCCAGAATGTGAAATGGCTAATTACCCCTTAAAAGCCTTAAATAAGGGCTGTCAATGGCATTTTTGTCATTTGGGCCTGATTTTGACCAATTAGAAGTCAACAATGGATTATACACATGAAATTGTGTAGGATTAGCCCAGGTCATAAATTTGGTAAAGTATAGTGAGACCGGGTCTTAAAGGGCACTTTGGTAATTTGGCACTATTAGGCTAAGTTAACTAATGCTATGAATTTGGAATTATGCATGAATGAGAAATGACTCATTTATGATATATTGGAGATTTCAGGACTTGGTTGTGGTCGAAAACTCAAGGCTTGCTCAAGCTTGGAAAGGTGGGAAGGAATTGCTAGAGAAGAGCAATCAGGTAGTAACTTATCTTTCATATGTTATGGTATGCATTGAATGATTTGTATATTCATCAAGAATTGTCTAACGTGTTTTGAATATGCGGGGTAGTCTCCGAGCCTATCTTTACACGGGTGGACGCTCAGTCCAATATAACGATTACCGATGCACGAGCGGATCCCGCCTATTGCATGGGTATCCCTCGGGGCCTTATAGTATATCTAGCGCTAGTTTATGAGTTTCATGTGATGCATGACTATTGTTTTGATGATTCTGATGAATGATGATTGCTTAACATACCTTGAAATGTTATAACTGTATGATTGATATATATTGCTAATGAGATTCTCTTGAATCTCACCCTTTTTCCAAAAAAACCCACTTTCAGTACAGGGAGAAACCTCAAGGGGCAAGCGAAAGGTAAGCGTGGATGACTAGAGGGTGAGACATGAAGTCTTTAGTCATTTTGGGTGGTTTAATTCCACACATTTTTGATATTATGAGTTGTATATGATGTATACATTTTGGTTGTATATGTGGTTTATGACTTGTGCACGTAACGACCATGTGAGAACATCAAGTGAATGAATGATAGATAATATGTGTTTATGCTTCCCATCGCTAATGAAAAACAATTAAGATAAATGCTCTCTGACTTTGATAAATGAATATAAAGAAAGGACCGGTGAGACTAAATGAGATAGTGAAAATGGTTTGTGAAAATTTTACTACCCACTCAACCCTAGGTTCAACTCCTGAGTTGAGGGTGGGATATTTGCAAATATTTGGGAAATTTGGGTAGGTGGGTTTGAATCATGGTCTCCCGCATGATTTCACTACTCTTTTATACTCATCCGAGGTCATTGAAAGTAAGCTATCACAACTAGCATATCAATTTAATCTTATATTCATAGAGAATTAAAACATTCTTCAGCATAAAACTTTACAGTAAAGACTTTGGTGCAAAGTGACAACAATTACACCTATATGGATTTAAATCAGTGATATTGCTCAATTCTAAAACTTGAATGAAGCAAAATTCCTTTTGCTTTAATTAGAAGAATGTTGTTTTCTTTTAACATAAAAACAAAATATGAAGCAAAGAATATTATTTTGTTTTTCAAGAAAATTTTTCCTATAAAAATGAAAAAAAAAGTATACATAACCTATAAGTAAACTATACTCTAATTCAAAATGATTTCAAGTGAACTCTCAGCAGTCAACAATTAGAATATCATAGCTTTCATGAAACAGAGTTTTCTTCAACAAATATTAATTGCTTTGAAAAACTCAAGGTCAATAAGTTGCTACAGCAACAATCTACTTAACTTAATAGCATACTGAAATTAACCAAATTCTTAACTTGACAGCAAAGTTTTTTGTTTCACACTTTGAATAGAAAAAAGTTCAAGAAACTAATCAGATTTAACACTATACTGTCCAATATTCAGCAACGAAACTGATTTATGAATCTTCAACAATAATAATCACATCACAGTCTCGAGTTTCCAAGCTAGCAACTAGAAATAGGGTTTTTAAGTCGCAAAACACAAGCACAGTAATAGAATCAAAAATCTAACCATAATTGTACTAAAGTAGTAGAACCAAAAATCCATGAAGATGATGATGGGGATAGATCCTTAGAACAAGAGAGCAATAGCCAAGATCATTTTTTCGTCGAAGCTCTTTGTGTTTAGGTCAAACTTGCAAGAGAGAAAGATGAAGCTTCAATTGGCAAGAAGGGTGCCATGGGTGAGAAGTGGGAGGGAAGAAGAAAATAGTGTTTGAGGAAAACTCTAATGTATAGGCGTTGGTAGAGGGAATCTGAAAAACTGCCACTGAGACTGAAAGTATAGGCGGGGTTTTTGGATATTTTTATTTGTTAGCGCAAGTGTTCATCCAAAAAAGGGGTGAATTGGGTGATAATGAAAATTTAACCGCAATTAACAAATTATGGAAATCTAACACAGTAACAAGTTTAAGGGTTAGAGAGATTTCACCGAAGTGTACACTAGAGATTATACTGGTTAGTCTCAAAAATCCTGACCTATGTCCAGTCCTCAGATTCCTCTAAGCTTTTTCACTATGACTTCCAAGATTCATTGGATTCTTGGCACCGCTTTACAAAGCAAGTTCCTTCTCAGGACACTTCGCTCCCCCTTACACTATGTAAGATGATACCCAACTTAAGGTCTCACTACCTTAAGTTATCTCTCAATAAAGAGTATTGAGTTTAGTGTAAATCTCTCTCACAGAGTATATGTAATAAACATTGAAGTACAATAATATCAAGTGAACAATAAAACAGAGCACTTAATAAAAAAATGAATATTTGTTAGTTTGGTAGTTTGATCGTTAATGCACTCGTATTTAAAGTTGCAGCTGAATTAATAATTGTTGAGAGACTTTCCATTTGTCTATTACTCAGTAAGTGCTTCTCAGCATATTCTTTTGTTATATTTGGGTATAGCCATTGTAGCAGAATTAGCAGAGAGAATGTGTTGGTTGGAGTTTGACTCCGCATTAAATGCTTCTGACACAGTATCCATTTTTCTTGGATTTCAAATAACTAAAGCATACACTGCGTGAAACTTGCTTTAAACAATTGTCAATCATAAGAAAGAATAATAAAGAGCAAAGTTATCTCATATAACAAAAGTTTCATAGATTTTATAAATCTTGGTGTTATTGGGATTCGTACACGCAGTGGAAGAAATTGATTGTTTTAAATTTTCAAATCCTGAACACGGATCTATTAACGACATTTAAACCAAGTGGTTAGAGTTGTACCTTTTTCCTTTTTGTGTCTTGTTTGATCTCTAAGAGCCAACTGCACGAACCATCTCCCTCTACTGGTATCCATACGAACAGGACCCCAATACCAGTAGCGTGCTAGCGCCTCTAATGCCTCTCTCTAGGGTTTTTCTCTTGCGGCTCTCTAATCGCTTCATCTGCCCTAGGGTTCTCTAACCTTACGTTTTTATAACTAATGTAGGCCATATTCAAAATTAATCTTAATTAATTTTGAAATTCGAATTGGATTAAATGAATTTTGATTTAATTAAATTTGTCCAACAGATTTAATCTAATCTATTTATTATCAAATAAATTAAATATAAAACTAACACTACATAATAATATTATTATCTATATATAATATTATTATTATTTTTGAATTTATATTATACTTTATATATATATATATATATATATATATATATATATGATCTGTCCTCCCTAGATTAAACATTGTATTCATTGAATCTTAGTAACATCTTAGACTCAATGAATCTGGACATTATAGCTCGTGTTTGGCTATTCTTGTGTTCAACCCTATAGGCCTACAAGAAGTTGGCAGTAGGCCAATAACTATACTAGCCCACAAGTCGTAAGCGGTCTCTAGTAAGACATTATGACTACCCAATTCACATGAGGATCTTTAATACGATGCAACTTATCATATAACCATGTCACGTCCATTTTGTCACAGATATTTTGGTCAAGGATAAGGCATGGATAGTGTCATCCTCCTGTTCCTCACCATTACTTTCCTGATTCCTGAGTAGTCTAATAATAGAAATGGAAACTCCTTTCCATCACAGTATGTCATATAATTCTCAAACTCACTCATCGAGGGGCCCAGTAATATCTCTCTACTAATATGAGGGACAAATTCCATTTTGACCATTCACATTTCTCTACATGAAAACCCCTAAGCCCAATTATAGCCTTTATCATCACTCGGTCAAAGGTGACTTTTGACTAAGTCAAAACTTAGCAACTCTCATGCAGGAATCCATGATGATCTCAAATCAGAGGGTATTGTGACACGGTTATATGAGATAAGCTTATGACTTAATCCATACAGCTTTCTTATAGCGGGTCGGGCTAGTACATTGTACTCCTACAAGTGCCTAAGCTTCGATTCGTATCTCCTTACCTCATCAAAGTCATACTGGTATTATTTCATCTTTACTCCTGCATAGATAGCCGACCAGGGACATTTAGGATAATCTTTATGATACATCCATGGATACAATTATCATAATAAACATACAAATAATATGATAACAAAATTGGGGAAATTCTTTAAATAATAATAATGTTTAAAGTACAATGATTGGCTCTTAGGGCACAATTTCCAATAGGTGTAATGCTCTATTTTCTGGAAAAACATAGTATTCGGATACTAGCATTACTATCAAGATAAAATCCTCATTTCTCAGTTATGGTTTATTTGGATAGTTACCTTACTATTCGAATAATATTGAATAAATTTGTACTGGGGCTATTCGAATAGTCTGCTCTACTATTTGAATAGTATCTTTGAAAACATATATAAGATTATCCTAATAATGCTACTAACTATTTGAAAACAAATTTAGAATAAATTGAAAACAGTAGGTATTGAAGAGTCTAATACTATTCGAATAGTTGCCTTACTATTCAAATAGTCTTATGCGTTGGTGAACCAAAATTATTCTCATGTTATTCTGTAACTATTTGGATAGTATTCTGAAACTGACTTTAAAGATGTTATACTATTCGAATAGTTGTTTACTATTCAAATACACTTTCCTAGTATCTTGATAAACTTCATGGTATCCGGATAATTCTGAAGTATAAGTTTTGAAATACTATTCAAATACTTAGCTTACTATTCGAATAGTTATCATATTATCCGAATAACATTTTTATAACTAAACTTGAAAGCAAATAGGTTATTCGGATAATACTCTAGTTATTCAAATACTTCTTTTCTTATATAAGGTTTTAGAAGATTTGGTTCAACATACTATTCGAATAGTCAATTGACTATTCAAATACTATTGAATTACCACAGTACATGAGTATTCGAATACCTTAGGTACTATTCTAATAATACTCTGACTATTCGAATAGTCTGAGAACTATCAGGATAGTTGCCAACTGAGAATTGTCTGTATTATTCGAATAGTGGCATGACTATTCAGATAGCTAGTCCACAATATAAAACTTTATAAGTATGAATTTAAAGCCTTATTCAAATAATCTAAGTTTGTTATCATCAAAACTTTGAATCCAACATTATTATATTAAATATTATATAAATAAATCATGATTAATTGATTGTATCAGTTGCTAATTAGCTCGATTGGCGTGAGCATTCTAATTGAAACAACATGTCTTGTGTTCAAACTCATAAGCAAATACACAATTGAAGAATAAAGAGATTATAGTATTCTTGAATCAACAAAAGTATAAACTAGTAACTTCATTTGAAAATGAATGAACCGAATTCATAATTGCGACTCATTCTTTCAATCTCTCAACTGTTTTAGGGTAAGTGTTTCGCTCAAATTCACCTGAAAAAATTGCACTACCATAAGCTTGCCAAAAATCTCAATCTCCACTACCTAATTCACATGCATAATTCAAATCAAAAGGACTTATTAAGGGTTGTAATGGGGCTAAGGTAAAAGGAATGTAAAAAGTGATATGAAGGGCTATATTTACGAAGTAAATACAGCAATTGAAAAATGGGTCATCTTATGAATAAACCTATCTCATCACAACAACCCACAATTTTTATTCAAATACTAAATATCTTTTTTTTTATTTTTTCTCTTTTTTTCTTATTTTTATAACTTCTGCAATTTTATAGTTAATGATATATAAACCCCCACACTTGTCAAAAGCCCATTTGACAAAAATTTCAAATGCTCTGTTAATCTTTCAAATTAAGTAAAAGCACTTGATATATCATTAAAACACATATTAATAGGTTGAGAATAAAGAAATAATCAATCAGGCTCAAAGGGGCTTATCAACGGTATAATTGCAAGGTTGGCTATTTGGCTCTGGCTAAACAAAATAAATGCCTTTATCATTTTTGAATGTGCATGTTACATGTAATTTCAACCAGATTTAAAGCAAGTTCTAGAGTGACAACTTAATAGGTGAATATCACAGATAAGAAAGATAATCATTATTAATCATATAGGCTCAAAAGCTCACGGTTAGGGACTTTCAAATTCAGCTCATTCAATCTCAAAATTCATCACCAAATTCAACAATCAGTTGTTCAATTATGCTATAAAATCTCTAAACTCAATTGATCCATGCTTTAAACTTATATACTTCTTAAAATCATTGAAAAGCACTTACACAGAATATTTTTTTTAAATGAAAGAAAAACATGCAATTAATAAGATGCATCTCAAGAGTTTTAGAATAACTATTTACTCTGCTATCTTTGCATACCCCATACATCTAATGGTTTTACTAACTAACTATCTAATGGAGAAACTATGCTTCTTTTTTTTAATCCTCCCCCAACCTAAATTAGACATTGTCCTCAATGTCTTCTAAAGATTATAGAAGATTTTTTTTAACAAACTAAACACACAATAGAGTAAACAAAAATGCTAAGAGTAAAACCATAATATAAAGGAAAGTTACAACCGGAGAGTGGTGTCTGGATCCTGCTTTTGACTGCTATCTGAAGATTGCCCACCTATTTGATTAACCAATGGATCTGGTTTAGGTTCATAGCCTTGCATTTGATTCAGTAGTTGCTAAGCAGTTGGAGCAGAAATTATGGAATGGTGAGTCGCTTGGGGTATGAATCCTATTTCCACGGCATGATCAAGAAAAGACAACAATTTATCATAAAAACCATTAACATTTAACAATCCTAATGGTTTTTTATGAAAGTTCAGTTTAGCCCAATATGCAATGCTAGAGATCACATCCAACATTTCAAAACCACCGGGTAGAGCGATAAAAGCATCAGTACGGTAGAACATATGTCCCACTCGTTCAGGCATGCTTGAAACCTATAACTCTTGCCCTAAGGAGAAAATGTGATTTTCTAACTCCTTCACCCTTACACACAAACCTTTACTATCATTGATGGTTGCAGCAATGGCCACACTTGCTCTTAGACCCTGGATACCTCCCCCATAGACGAAGTTGATCTTTCTAGCAGCTAATGCATGTCCTAGTTCTTGTACTGCAGGTATAAACTCTCCATCCTTTCCCAAGTCAGTTTCACAAAAAGTGAAAATAGATTTAAATCTATATTTTAGTGTTATACCACTCATTTTTCTTTTCCTCTCAGACATTTTGTGTTTTTACAAGTGGAAGATTGCATATTTATATTACAAAAATAGCAACAACAAAATCATACAAATCACACATTTTTCAAAAAAAAATTTGAAAAAAAATTTCTGACATGAATGACCAGTGGGCCAGTATGTGAAGAAATTAAGTAAAGTGAGTAAAGAAAGTCAAAAGCTACTGAAAAAGATAAGACAGATTAGACAAAAGCAAGATTATGTATAGTAGTTGTGATTATGGCTCACATCTTCCTCTGGTTTTACGTCCAGTAACGATTTAAACGCTTTCTATGAATCGAGGATTTGCTTCCAATCCAGTTTTCTTATAAACTGGCAAACAGGGTCTTTTAACGTCAGATTCCCAAGACGGTAGCGCTCTTTTTCTTTGTTGAATATGTCTAATAAATCAAGAAGAACACGATGAACATCACCACTAAGATGCATCTTGTAACACCCTACTTTTGAATCGTACAAAACAGTTGAAAACATGACTTAATGCCACATGAGAGACCAAAAGCAGTTCTTAATCCATTTGGGATCCCAACTTCACTACAGGGCCAATCCAATAGTTAAGTGGGTTTTTGAAAGGTATTTCAAAACATTTTAGTTTTGGTCTCATTATCATTTTTCAAATTGGTTTAATTCATTCGGGTCTATTTCCATTTCTTAATATCAGAGTACTTACTAAAGTTCTTAGCAGATAATCAGAATAAGTTCGCCACAAAAGGGTCCACCTGGTACTGTCACCAAGTCCTAGATAATTTACATCGGTTACATACAACCTTCCAAGTTTACAGTTGGTGTACTTTTCCACCATGAGTACTAATTTTACAAAATACCGTTCAGTTTTATATACAATTCCAAAAGTTAGATAACCAACAGAAAATAAATTCTAAGTCTTCACTTCTACCCGTCCGTGGCTATCTTCTTCCTATGAGAACTACTTGCCCGTGCTGCAGGTTAGTTATTGGAAAAAGGTGAGATTCAAAAGAATCCCAGTAATAACAAATAACACTCATATAGAATGCATACGAAAAAACATGACATAACAATCACCACATACCGGACAGTTCAATATTCATTCAACATTCAGAGATATGTTCATTCAATAAATAATTCTATTCAAGGACGTACCGTCCCTTCCCATAGCGCTGGGTATTCTATTGGGCCAAAGCCCTTCTCATCTGAATGCTTAAAGGGCAATTCGGCCCGATTCATGTTCACAATTCAAGTATGTATAATGGCAATAATATGCATGAAGCAGGATACATAGAATATGAGGGAGAAGTACTACCTTAACCTTTCCAATGTTTCGAGGTGTGTTACCACTTCCTTGGTCGTCCCGGACAGATATCGAATCCTATATGTGGGAATTCATGAATGGACAGGTTATTACTTAGCCCAATACATTTATAAATCACTCTTTAATGTTGGTTATCATTAGGGTTATTATGGTAACTTTACCAAGTCAACCAATGAGTTAAAATGGTCAAATTATCACAAGGGACTAATTTCTACCCTTAGTGTACAAAGAAATTACAATATGCCATTACATTTTGCCATTTTCGCATAGGCACAAATGCTGGCAGATTTGGTCCACTAACTTTAAAAATTCATATCGTTTTGCAAAAATGTCCAATTGGAGTGGTTCTAAAGCCTATGTGACCCTTATTAAGTCTAGTTTCATGGAAAAATACTTCACTTATCCAATTTGACGGACAGAAATCCAGAATTTCCAGTTATTGGAAATTGTTCCAGAATTTTCCAGTTTTACATGACCAAATTTCAAAAATGTGGAACTCTCAGAGTATACATTCAATTAATCCTTATGACCTATCAAATTAAAGGTATATGTCTCTAATTTTATACTGGAAAGTTTCAGAATTTTCGAACAAGATTTACCCCTTGAATTATCACACACAACATCTACTATTACACAGGGCAGATTACACAACATGTTCATGCACACTTCCAAAATTTCTAAATTGATATAAGAACATCCAAAAATCATGAACACTTGTATACCTACACAATTTTGCCTCCTAAATCCAATGGAAACATCAAAATTACCAAATTCCAATTCCTTATAGGCATCCTATTTTGGCAGAAATTTGAAATATATTCCAACAATTACCAAACTTGTGATTTAAGCTTCAAACTAGCTTCATATGCCTTCTAAGCATTCATAAAACACTATGAACACAATCAAACATCATGATTCTTCAAGACCCTAACTTGACCAAAAACAGGGCAAAATTTTACATTGAAAAATCATCAACCAATCAACACAATCCATAGTTCAAAATGAAGCTAAAACTCACCTATTGCTTCTCCTTAAGTTCTTTCTTTGTTTCTTGAACTTGTGCTTTTGCAAGATGGCTCAAAATACCTCCTCTTAAATTCTAAAACCATAGAAATAAAGCTCTTAGAGAGGAGAACAACTTTTATGAAGGCCTCAAGAGCCATGGAGGTGGTTTGGAAGGTGAAAATGGAGCTAGAAGCTCTTACCTTGAAGTTGTCTTCCTCTTTCTCTTTCCTTAAGCTTCTTGGATGACTTTGGAGTTGTGTGAGGGAGTGTTTGATGAGTTTAATTCACTCTTCTTCAGATTCCAAATCACTTGGTCGTAAATCACCAAGAGGAGAAAAGAAATATGTCATGTGTCACATTTTTGTAAAGTCTTGAAAAGTTACATGGTTAATTAACCAACCTTAGTTAGCTTCTTTAGTCAAGCTTTCTCTTTCCTCTTCTCTTGTGCAGCTGATCGTAAATGAGGATAAGAAGATGAAGAATGAAGACTTGATGAATTAAAGCCTCTCCCTTTTACTTTACAAGTGTCCAAGCCATTTTTGTTGACTTTCTTGTATAAAAGGTGAAGCAATTAATTGAGTCATCTCTCCCATTATTCTTAGATGAGATTATAGCATGAAGGGAGGAGATTTAATTTTCTTTTCAAATGTTGATCTTGACCCTTCATCTTGCCTTCCAATTAAGTGTTTGGTCATTCTAGATTTTAGGCGAAAATTAGATAATTTATCGATAACCAATCGGATTAAAATCATCATACAATTTCTTGGGATAATTCTTTCATTAAATTCACTATCCATTAGTACACTTAGTCCTTGAGTACTTTTTGGGATATTACACATCTTAAGAGTCTAAATGATATCATTCAGTGACTCCTTACTCAGTCCATCCTTTATGAATTTAATTTTATCTTCTCGATTTATAGAAACCATACATTTGCTCCTACAGTGCTGATCACAATTCCACCTTGCACATTTAAGACAGACCTTCATTCTTTTAGCTCTTCTCTTTTTGGAGTAAGAGCTTCTTCCCTTACTTGGCATATGTTTAATAAATGACTCATAAATCTCACATATTAAATGTACCTTAGCTTCAATGATCCAACGGACATCCTCAGTAATGTCTTCATTCTTTCAAGTCGATAGCTATAGATCTTCCTGAGCACATCTTTGGGAAGAGTAGGGAACCTGTTCTTAAGCTTTACAAGAATTTCCTCCATAAGGAGACTAAAATTCAAACATGCAATGTTGTGTGCTTCAGTGAGTAGGAAAGAAAAATGAAAGAGTAAGAAAAAGAAGTTTTGGGTTGCCTCCCAAATAGCCACCCTTCTTTAACGTCTTTAGCTAGACAAAAGACAAATTTTTTATTATTATTATTATTATTTATTTTTTTAAAAAAATTTAGGACTTACATGTTGGTTCCTTAAACGTGATGACATTTTTCAAAGTGTTGAGTGCACCGTCATTATACTCTTTCAGCCTTTGCTCGTTCACTTTGAATCTCCACAGTTCCATATGGCCATACTTGAATCACTGTAAAGGTCCTGACCACCTTGGTCTCAGCTTTCCCGGAAAGAGCTTTAACCTTGAGTTATACAACAACACTTTTTATCCCAGTGTGAACTCTCTCCTCAAAATTCTTCTGTCATGCCACATTTTTGTCTTCTCCTTGTATAACTTGGTATTCTTATAAGCTTGTTGTCAAAATTCTTCAAGCTCATTGAGTTGGAGAAGTATCTTCTCACCAGCTGCCTTTAAGTCAAAATTTAAGACTTTTATTCCCCAATATTCTTCAGGATTAGTAGATTTTGATACATCTACAATTCCATTGCAAATGGTTGATCCATGTAGCTTTCGTTCACCACGTCTTTTGTGCAGCTAGTCAATGTATCTACTCTGTAATAGGTATCACCTTCATTTGAAAAGCACCAAGCCTTAAAAATATTGAAAGATACTTGATCATCTTAAGCTCATAAGGTTAACTTTCCATGTTGCACATCTATTAAAGTTCTCCTAGTTGCTAGGAATGGCCTCCCAAGAATGATAGGAATTTCTTGATCTTCTTCCATGTTGAGTATGATGAAATCAGCTGGGAATATGTGTTTTTTCACCTTCACCAGAATATCTTCTAAGACACCCCTCGGATGTTTAATTGATCAATCAGCTAGAAGTAATGAAACAGTGGTAGGCTTCACCTCTCCAAGACTAAGTTTTCTGTAGACAGATAAAGGCATGAGATTTACACTTACTCCCAGGTCACAAAGTGTTCTTTCAAAGTTGTATTGACCTATGGTGCAATGAATGCAAAAGCTTCCTGGATCTTTCAGCTTTAGTGGTAATTTCTTTTACAGAATAGCACTGTACTCCTCAGTAAGTGCAACTATCTCAAATTTCTCCAGCTTACGCTTATTTGAGAGAATATCCTTCATGAATTTTGCATAACTAGGCATTTAGGCAAGAGCATCTGCAAAAGGGATGTTGATATATAACTTTTTGAACACCTCCAGAAACTTTGCAAACTGCTTGTCTAGCTTTGCCTTTACAAGTCTCTGAGGGTATGGAACTGGTGGTACATATGGAGGAGGGTTATCTGGAAAGCTGATTCTTCCTGGTACCACATCATCCTCTTGAGGTTTTTGTGCTTCCTTCTTCTGTTCTTCTTCACTTTCTTTCTTTTCTCCGTCATTCTTATGTTGAATAACAGGATCTTCCAATTCTTTCCAACTCCTTAATGAAATAGTGTTAGACCTGGCTGACACCCAAGAGGGGGGTGAATTGGGTGTACGATAAGAAAGTCTGATCTTTTAAAATCTTTTCGTAACTTATCAAATCAATACATATGGAACTATAAAATCATATGTAGATATATAGATTATATATGCTGGAAATATAAAAGCTTAGGGAAGAGAAGATGCAAACTGTGATTTATCCTAGTTCGGTCCAATCTACTATGACCTACGTCCAGTCCCCAGGCTCCCCCTGAGATTTCCAATTCACTTTGTTCTTGTTTACCCGAGCACAAGAAAAGCCACTACAAATCTCTTACGAAGTTACTCCCCCTTACACATTGTAAGGTTTACACCCTCTTATGGTAAGTTGAGTAAAGCAATCCCAAAGACCTTTCTCTCATGCTAACCCGTGCAAGTCTTATGAGCAGCAACGTTCTCTCCTGCTTACACCATTGTAAGTCTTACGAGCAGCAACGTTCTCTACTGTTTGCACTTTGTAAGTCTTACTAGCAGTTCTGAACAGTACCAAACTCGAGTTATCCATATCCAACTCGAGTGAAAAACTTGGGAATCATTCAGAGTCGTTTCTGCCAAGAACTCGCATGAAGAACTCTTCAAAATTGAGTACTATAGGGCCCAGAACTTGAGTGCTACAGTACCAACTCGAGTGCTACAGTCTTTCAGATGCTACAGTGCCTGCGCGCTATAGTATCTTACTGCTACAGTCCAAACAGTATACAATAACTTCTAAATTCCCTTCCGAACATAGAAACATATGATATTTTTCCTAGGAGCTTGAATCTTGATATTCCCATTAATTCTTATAAATTCTTCTTTCTCCAATCTCTTTCTTGCATTGCTTGACTAAGCTGTAAAATATACAACATTAAATAAAGTAGTTAGTTAATATAGGAGATGAATATATTATGCAAACTTTTTGCTCTTAATATCTTATATCTATATTTGACATCATCAAAACTAATCATATCTAACATTCTCCCCTTTTTGATGATGACAAATCCTACAAGAAAAATATGCTTGAATGTGACTTGTAAAGATATTATGCAGCATATTTTTACTTGCCTCTCTTTCTCCCCCTATTTTTCATTAGCAAAAAGTTTGAGGGATATTGAATACATGCTTATAGAGAGATAAATATAAAAGTAAATTTTGAAATATCTTTCTCTCTATTAAACAAAATAAACATGTCAAGAAAATAATTTTCTCTCTCCCCCTTGATGTTTTAATGTGATAAGGTTTAGAAATAAAGAGATAAGGTTTAGAAATGCTCATTTAGATTTGAATGATATGATAGATTCAGGAAGTCCGGTCCACCACACTTTTGTTGTACAACTCTAATGATGTCTCCAAGATGCTCTTGAGCTTTTGTTCCATATTTTTGTATCACATATGGTTAATGCTCCTTTGTATTGGCATAGATAAATTTGTTACTTTGAATGTTGCAGCCAATATTTCTCTTGATTGATCATCAAAGCATATGTCCTCAAAGTTGATATATTCTCCTTTTAGTATATTGAGGAATGATCTTGCACAGAGTAAATTCTCCTGTCATAAGTTAAAAATATTCTTGTAAGGAGAATGGTTAGTGTAATCAAATGTTTCCTTTCTATAGGATATATTCAAATTAAGATCAAGAAAAGAAAATAGATAAGTATCTCATCATCAAAACTAATCAATTGAGGGTAAATGCAAATGAGTATACTATAATCATTTTCTAACTAAAGAAGATAAGCTTTTAAGACATAAAACACCTGTGAATGTGAAGGTCCCCCTTAATGTATGCATGGTCTTAAAAATTATCATGAGAAATACAGTTAAAACTCTTATGAATTTGGAAAACCATTGAAAACCTTGAGTGTGAAAATTGGAGGAATTTGAGAGAAATCAGATTTGAAAATGATGATGCTATTCATGGATTTTAACAATTGTATTCTAATATCATTCAATCATCACTTAAGTGTTTGCTTTGAATGATGCAACTCAGAGAATTTGAATTAATAAAGAATACAATACCGCACTCAAGTAATGTCGTAATTACTCGAGTATAGTCATCTGTAGTCCATTGATACATCATTGGCTAGTCACTATCTAATTATGTGATCTAAAGGCATAATCTATGTGTAACGCTTAAGGATATCAAGATGAGCATAAAATAAGCCCTCATGTGCATATGTGCATCCATTAGCTTAAAAAGCACGATCGGGAAATTCTGATTTCACCATAGCACCCTTATTTCTGTCTCTTGCTATTCAAATTGAACTTTGAAGTTCTAGTTTACAATTGCCTCATCTTATCTATTTTACTGCATCTTATACCACAGATTATGCTTCCTCTGTTAGCCTTTGATCTTTGTATCCGAAAGTAGAGCATTTTGGTCAACACCTGTAAAAGCATAAATACATGCTCCTTGGTACCCAACTTCTCTTGGGTCCACAATATTAGATATAACAACTCTTATGCTCTTATACAATTGACTCAAATGATATTTGAGCAAAGAGTATCATAAAACCAACAAAGACCAAAATATAATTTTACCCAATAAATTTAAACCATTGTATCATAAAGCATAATGAGCAAATGACATCAAGAATGATCATTTTTAATGATCAATGACAGTTTATAAAAACACTTCATTGAAAATATGTCATTGATAAGTTTTTCATGCAATCCATGTAAATTGGTTTAAAAGAGTAGAAAATCAATCTATAATGACCAACTCTTATGAAATAATAAATAATGAATGAAAATATGCAAATTGTTTCAAAATCTCAAATGTTCTTTTGAATCATGAATATGCATTATGACATTAAGATTTTGAATGCATGAAAACTTATTTATGAAATTTGTTAAGTATCAATGCTCATGCTCAAAATGGTGGAAGTCAATAGTTTAAGTGTATACATGTACCAAAAAACTTCCTTCTTAAAGAACAGTTAGGATAACATGTTAGACATTGAAGTTAACATGTTTGAGAATTTTCCAAGAGCAAAAGTCATACGGAGAATGAATTAGCCAAAAGTGGTTTAACTAGATAGACATATCTAAGCATAATGACTTTGCTATTAATCAAGTGATAATCTTGCCTCTTAGAGTTGAGTCATGAAATATATAAATAGTCAAGGCAAGAATTTGAATACAAGATTCTAGTTACTCAAAAATTGATGAAAACAATTGTTGATACATTTGAGTAACAAGATGAGTATAATGGTGTATAGATGATAAAGCACATATTCATTAGTCTAAATGACTAGAGTTCCAAAATATCATCCTAATATATTATTTCACTATAATGGTTAATACATTCACATTCAATACATTTATGAACATTCATAATGCTTGGAATAACTCAGCCAAAAGGATTTATGCATTAGGAACAAGGCTTTCACATATTGAATTCATCTCTGGGGAAATATACTTAAAACTCATATAGATAAAATCTAACTCGTTAGAAAATAAAGATTGAGGAGTTCAAGCTTAGGATAACATATTGGTGATCAATGATCAATATGTCAAGGATAGGGAAATACTCTGGAAGCAATTCTGACATTTAGTATACAAAAGTATTAACTTCCAATTTTGAAACCGATTTGAATGCAGTCAATATATGAATAATTTTCAAATCATTTGTATGCACTTTTATAGAAACAATATGAATCAAAATGTATTCTTGAATTGTGCATTTCAAACTTAAATGAATAGAAGGATTATGCACAATTTCATTTTCAATTTATTTAGCAATCTAAAATATTTTGAAAACCATAAATGATGATTGCTAATGATATGTAATAATGAGAAAATATTTAGCACACAAATTGTTTTGGGAAGAATAATAGGTGCAACGATTAAGCTCAGGAAACTGAAATAAACTCCCAACACTCGAGTTCTTCCTACAGAACTCGAGTTCATCTGCACTCGAGTTTGACCCTCCAAACTTGAGTTTATATGGACTCGAGTTTGCCACTGCAAACTCGAGTTCTGCAGTTAAACTCCCATGCTAACCCAGCGTACCTAACTTGAGTGTGGCTTGTAGACACTCAAGTTAGTTTCCAATTTCTTGTTTCTTTGTACTCAAGTCCTCCAAGATCACTTGAGTAACCTATGCTCATGAATCAAGCTTTTCTGCAAATTTCTTCCTACAAAACTGTATAACCCATTTTGTTCCTTCGGTATCCAATCTTACTTGGATCCACTTATGGTTAGTTTTTAAGAATCATAATTCACATACTCTAGCAATACATTCAATTTGAAGAAATTGAGCATAGTGAACTAAACATGACTTTATGCATTAAAGTAGAGATATTTTCTTTTGAAACAGACATGTATGCATAAAAAACTAAACTATTGAACATTGCAATCCCTTTGCAAATAGGTTTACAAAATGAATTTTTTCAAAGGATTTGAAAACATATTTCTAAGATCGTTTGCAATGATCATTCATAAGGTAACATGTATAGACCTCAATAAATATTAAAGATAACAATGTAGGAGGTTTTACCATTTTGCACATTTACCTTAGGTGCTTAGAGGATTGCCTTTGCATATCCATTTCATCTTTCTTTTGAGTTCTATTTTTGTGTATTTGGCTTTGGGATTATGCAACGCTCTCTCATATGATGTAGGTTTAGAGAAGATTTTTCTTTGTGTATAAGAGATCCTTCTCTTCTTGTTCTCCTCAAGGTATTTGAATGGTACATTATGGTAGCCCTTCCTTGAGGTGGAACGTACTTCTTTTGTCCATTGCTTCTCTTTGTGATTATGCTTTGTAGCTCCAGCAATGGATGCTCTGAGAGTTCTCTTTTGAGATGATATGAGCCTCTTAGTTGGTAAATGAGAACCTCTTAGCTTATTCTTCATCTTCTTTATACCATTATGTCCATTTCTTTTCAAAATATCCTACATACATAAAGTACTAGATGGACATTTTGGTACCCACATATACTTGGGTCCTTGATTGTTAGTATTAGACTTCACATGACCTCTTGGAACCCAAACATATTTATTTCTTACATTAGAATTTCTTCTAATATAGCACGTATGAGAAATATGACCGGATTTACTACAATAATTGTAGATAACATGATGATATACATTGTGAGGTTCTGTACAAGTATTGTGTTGTTTGAGGGATGACAATAACATATATCCAGTTTGCCTACATTCTTTCTTCACATATAAGTTTCCAGCATATTTGAAAACATTTTTATTTTTCATAGTAGAATCAACAATTAGTTGGAAAATATTTTTATGCAAACTTTGAAAACCAGTTTTATGAGAATCATAAGAGGAATTGGAACTTGTTACCTTAAGTTCATCTTGAGCTCCAGAGAGTGATTTCTCATGTCCATTTATAATGAGCTCTTTTTGGGAATCCTCATCTCTTTGTTTATCTATGTTGACTGTATGGAAATATTGTATGATATCTCCATCTTCATCATCAACTTACAATTGTTAATGAACAGTCGGTGCGCATTTTATGGTTTCACATGAACTGTCAACACTTTTAACTTCAACATAATTGTTAGAAGCATAAATAAAGTCAAGAGTATCCCATATATTTTTAGTACTAGAGCAAAATTTGATCTTTTAAAAATCATTTTTTGTCACGGCATTATACAGAAACTGCATTGCTCTAATATTCAACAAAAACACTTTCTTTTCTTTGTCTGTCCAATCCTTTCTAGGTTTATGATCAAAAGCATTTATAAAAACATTCCACATATCAAAATCATATGCTTTTATAAAACTAGTCATTCTAGCTTTCCAGAACCAAAAATCAATATCTTTCAATACATATGGAACTATAATCAAAACCTTTTGGAAGCATAAAAAACCCAAAGTCATCCATTGTAACTCTTGAGACGGTTAAGTCCTTTAAACAAGAGCCCAAGCTTTGATACCAAATGTTAGACCTGGCTGACACCCAAGAGGGGGGTGAATTGGGTGTACGATAAGAAAGTCTGATCTTTTAAAATCTTTTCGTAACTTATCAAATCAATACATATGGAACTATAAAATCATATGTAGATATATAGATTATATATGCTGGAAATATAAAAGCTTAGGGAAGAGAAGATGCAAACTGTGATTTATCCTAGTTCGGTCCAATCTACTATGACCTACGTCCAGTCCCCAGGCTCCCCCTGAGATTTCCAATTCACTATCTTCTTGTTTACCCGAGCATAAGAAAAGCCACTACAAATCTCTTACGAAGTTACTCCCCCTTACACAATGTAAGGTTTACACCCTCTTACGGTAAGTTGAGTAAAGCAATCCCAAAGACCTTTATCTCATACTTACCCATGCAAGTCTTATGAGCAGCAACGTTCTCTCCTGCTTACACCACTGTAAGTCTTACGAGCAGCAACGTTCTCTACTGCTTGCACTTTGTAAGTCTTACTAGTAGAAAGTCTAACCGGCAACAGCTTTCACGTAAGGAATTCAACCCTCTCAAGGTCCCTCTACCTTGAGATCAATACAGACATATAGATGAAGTGTTTATAGACTCTCTCACTGAGTAGATAAAATGCTAACTGAAGTACAATAGAAATATTCACTCTCTCAAATATACATGATATATAAAACAGATAAGAATAGAGAGTGCGTGAGGCGGAAGACTTATGATAACAGCATATTGGCGTAGTTGAGTTCCGGTCACTCTATTTTTTTTGTTCTTTTGTACGCTGCTGCCTCTGTGTTTGAATCCTCTTCTATTTATAGATGAATTATAGAAAAGGACCGTTGTGATTTCTTCTTCCCGTTGAGCTTCTCTATCCATCTTTTTAGAATATAATTGTTGTTGACATTCGTCCGTTGGAGTCCCATTTCTTCGTTTGACTGTTAAGCCCATTCAGATATTTTTCCCGTTGTCATCCCATCTGATGCTCAGACAGATACTTCTTCATTTTCGGTTGGAGTCCCATTGCTTTGTATGGTCATTGAGTACATTTAAATATTTTCCCGTTGAAAGAATTTCTCAATCCCGTTCCTTCATTTGATTTGTTGCCATTGAATATTGGTATTCAGAAGATGAACGTTGCAACTGTATCTGTTGTGACTGTATGGGCATTTGAATTCTTTTCTAACTGTCAGAGTGTATGAGAGCTACTTGGTGTTGGTCGGACCCATATGCAGATGACAGTTACCCATTTCATTGTGTTCGTCATTTTTGGCTTCTTTATGCGTTTTGTCTATCCGAACGTTACAAACTTGTCTTACACTTGGAACAATCATTAAATCAAGTTTAAGAGTTATAACAAGTGAAAGCATAAGCATTGGATATCATTTAAACATGTTCAGATCGATCGCTGTAATTCACTTTGCTTATGCGTTTGCCAAACTCGAGTTCTCATTATGAAACTCGAGTACACACAGTTGTTTCAACATCTCTAGGTAGTCTTGGCCATGAACTCGCAAGAATGCACTTCTGGAACTCGAGTGCACTTTGCTTCAGAACTCGAGTGCTAAACTATGAACTTGAGTGCATCATGAGTTTTCAAGTTTCTACAACGTTCTTTGATTGAAACTCTCAAAAGTACGAAACTAATCTTGAGTGCAAATCTCCACAGAACTTGAGTGTGCTTGGCTGGACTCCAGTGCTTCATGTTAATCTAACCTTTCAAGCTTCTCTAGAACAAACTCGTGTGCCAATACTCTCTGTACTCGAGTGCAGTGAGATGGAGAACTCGAGTGCATTACAGATAACTCGAGTGCACTTCCTTTTCTTCACGGTTCCAAATCTCTCGGGTACAAACTCTCACAGCAAAACTCTCAGGACTCGAGTGCATCACTCCTCAGAACTCGAGTGCTTCAATATAAACTCGAGTACACTTCATATCAACTGATCTTGGCACGTCTCTAGAACAAACTCTCATTCCAGAGCTCTCATCACTTGAGTGCATATCAGATGTTTGCAGGAGTATGGACAGTGGACTCAACAACATGATCCATTCATTTTTAACTTCAAATATGGAAAATGAATAATTCATTATCTTATTTTTTATACTCCAATGCAAAAGGAACCAGCTCCAAACTCATTGTATTCTCCAAGTTATGATCCAATGAGTGTAGACTGTGTATGTATTTTTGTGCATCAACTTCCAGAAGCTATACCGTATTGAATATGACTTGAAAATTAACATATTATATATCCATGGAAATCTCTTTGAGTCTACTTTGATATGGCACTGGTTTGAATTCATTTGGACGTGTATTTTGTGAGATATGTCTAACATACAAAAGCTGTTATGGAATATGACGGTGATTTCAGTTTCAGCTTCAAACATTCATATCTGATTCATCTAAGCTCCTTTGATTTTTTTTCTAGTGTCAAAATGACGCATTGGGAGTATAGTTTCATATGCCACCAGTTTCATCTGCATTAGAGTTGTGGTTTGGGAGATATGATTGAATTACTGAAGCTCGCCCATGTTGAACGTAAAACAGGGATGAACAGAGTATGTTGTTCTTGACTGTGAACTCGAGTTCTCAGATCCAAACTCAAGTTTAGACCAATTTTTACAGTTCTGAACAGTACCAAACTCGAGTTATCCATATCCAACTCGAGTGAAAAACTTGGGAATCATTCGGAGTCATTTCTGCCAAGAACTCGCATAAAGAACTCTTCAAACTCGAGTGCTATAGGGCCCAGAACTCGAGTGCTACAGTGCTTGCGCGCTACAGTATCTTACTGCTACAATGAAATGCTACAGTCCCAAAGAGTATATCTGCTACAGTAACTTCTGAATTCCCTTCCGAACATAGAAACATATGATATTTCTCCTAGGAGCTTTAATCTTGATATTCCCATTAATTCTTATAAATTCTTCTTTCTCCAATCTCTTTCTTGCATTGCTTGACTAAGCTGTAAAATATACAACATTAAATAAAGTAGTTAGTCAATATAGGAGATGAATATATTATGCAAACTTTTTGCTCTTAATATCTTATATCTATATTTGACATCATCAAAACTAATCATATCTAACAAATAGCCTTCACATGCTCTATTGGTTTCTTTCAGTGTCACTTGGAAGAGTACTTGGTTGTCTGGAATTCAGCATATTTGCAATTTGGCCCATTTGGATCTCCAAGTTCTTTATTGAGGCTTCATAGCTTGTGAGTATTGCGTCAATCTTAGCCATGAATTGAGATGTATTCATGGTTAGTTGAGCCAATGCTTCTTCTATATTCACTTTCTAGTATGGTAGATTTAGTGGTTGAAGAGCTTGTTGCTGGTAGGTCCCTTGCGGCTTGAACACATTTTGATTATTCCTCCAACCAAAGTTTAGATGATTCCGCCAACCTGGATTGTAAGTGTTTGAGAATGGGTCATTTCTTTGATTTTCAATGTAATGAGCTTGCTCCGACTGAGAAGGCATGGATGAGTATCCATATTGACTTTGCATGCCCATATGAGGTTCTCTATATCGATCACAAGTTTCATGTGGTGTATTGATTGCATTTGATTGGCTTGTCAATGGGCTCACTTGCTTGGATATAGATGTAACTTGAGAAGATAAACTTTTAAGGATATCCAGCTCGTGCACTCTAAGTACCCTCTTTGAATTGTGACGTTCAGAAGGCCATTGGTATGCATTGGCCGCCATCTACTCAAGTAAATTGTAGGCATCATCTAGAGTTTTTCCCATTAAAGATCCTCCAGCTGCAGCATCTACAAGAATTCTGGTGGTATGTGTCATCCCATTATAAAATGTTTGTAGCTGCCACCAATCTGGTAACCCATGATAAGGACATCTCTTTAGCAACTCCTTGTATCTTTCCCAGGCTTCATAGAGGCTTTTTAGTTCATGCTAGGAAAATGAGGTAATTTCATTCCTCAATTTAGTAGTTTTTCCTAACGGTAAGTATTTCGCCAAAAATTTATGTGCCAAAGCATCCTATGTAGTTATAATTCCCACTTGTAGAGAGTGTAACCAGCTCTTAGCCTTATCCCTGAGTGAGAAAGGGAAAAGTTTAAGTCTAATGGCATAATCAGTAACACCATTATGCTTGAATGTGTCACAGATTTCTAAGAAGCTAGCTATATGTGTGTTGGGATCTTCTGTTGATAAGCCACTGAACTGATTTGCTTGCACCATCTGGATAATTGTAAGCTTGATTTCAACATTGTTGGCTGCTACTGGTGGGTTTCTGATTCCAGAAGTTGTCTCCATGACTGTTGGTGTTGTATAGTCACGGAGTTTTTTGGTATATGCTGCTTCTCCTTCCAGATTTTCCATTGAATTGATTGAAGTAGACTGCTTTCGAACTCTCCAATTTCTTTGACAAGTTCTCTCGATCTCAGAATCACAAGGTTGTAATTCAGTCTTCTTCAATCTGGTCATGTACTAAGCAAAAACCTGAAAATAAACACAAGACACCAAAAAGAAAACAAATGTAATATGAAAACTAAATTAGTATTAAAATTACTTGGTATTGATATTAATGACAACAATCCCCGGCAACAGCGCCAAAAACTTGTTACGAGTGTAGAATGGTGTATTTAGAAAGTGCAAGTATACATTGTCGTAAACAAATAATATAGAAGTAACTAGAATATCGTTCCCGCGAGGATTGATCACTAAGTACCAAAATTGATAATCTTAATATTATTCAGCCAGTCGATTAGTTGTGATTGAGATTGCAAGATAAAAATGATGAAATATGAATACAAGTGATATGAAGACAAATATGAGAAAAAGCCCTAAGGATTAGATTTCACTTGACAAATTCCAGATTGAATCACCTATCTTTTCTAGTCCAATTTATTCCACATGATTGATAGTCGAGTTTCTCTAATTTAATTACTAACCTCTTCCAAGGTCAAGTAATTCTATAATTAATTGTTAACCCAATATATTCCTATACGAATTTAAGCAATTAATCATGCATTAAGATTTATGGAACTCATTAAGACTACACAAACCATATGAATATATTCCTATTTTATATGCAAATTATGGTTTTAATTATAGGATTCATACACATGCATCTCCTTCCAGTCTCAACATGCATATTAAAATCATCCAAAAGGTGGTCAATCAATTAAAAGCAGTAAGAACAATAATTAAAACTCAATCATGAAGGAAAATTTAAAACTAGATTTAATAAGTTAAGATTCAATCTGTCATTAGTAAGTTACGTCATCACACTAGGAAAAGGAAAATTTAGCTCATGATAAAATTAAAAACAAAACCAAAATAAATTACAAACATCATAAATATTGTATAAAAATTAATTACAAAAACATAAAAATACAACTACAAGATGCATGAAAATGGAAAATCTAGCCTACCATATAGGAGGTAAAACCTTCCATGTAGGTGGCAACCTATACCATCTATAAAGGAGGACTACCTAGGCCTTCCATATAGGAGGTAAAACCATCCATGTAGGAGGCATGCAAGAAATAAATTCTAAAATAACAAATCTCTCTCTAAAATAGAAGCTCTCTCTCTCTTCCTTCCTTTTCATTTTAGGATGCCAAAAACCTCTATTTATAGGGAACAATTGGGGTGCTACAGTGATTTTGAATAGTAAAATCCACTTTTGCACCGACCCACTGCTATAGTACAATCCATTTCTGCACCGGCCCACTTTGTACGATCGCTACAGTGCTCGTATTTTCTACAGTCCATATTTTGCTACAGTGTTGTATATGCTACAATACGTATGAACAGTATTTTGCTACAGTACCATCCCTTAAAAAAATGCATTTTCAATATCTTCTTAATATGGTGTTGTACGGGGCTTTGAGAAGAAAATTATTATTTATTTATAAATTACACTCAAATTCATTATATTAAACTTCAATATCATCCTCAAAATCATTATATAAGGGAAAATAAATATGCAAATATTTTACTTATCACAAACCATGACTGACACATGTGTTAATTTCTTTATAACTTTTTAACAATTAGCATCACACAAAAAAAGTAAAATGGCAATAGGGGGATCGAACTTTGGCTCACTTATTTACTCAAGAAACCACACCACTTTGCCTAAAGAATCTAATTGATAAATTTTGAAAACTAATGATAAAAATATAAAAAATATTAATTAATTACAAAATATATAAATAAACTTTATTTAATTATATCTTTCTCACATTCCTTAATTAATTACTATTGACCCGATCAATTATATTATTTTTCACAGTTAGAAGAAAAAGAATATTATTTTTCACTCTCTCTATTGCAAACATTCACTATATAATATTATCATTTCATTTAAGTATACTACTTATAAAAAAAAAAGTATACTGTCACTAGTATAAAATATAGATTTTACACTTATTTTTTACACTTGACAAAACAGGACACGTGTAAAAAGTGTGACCGATGTCATTTTCGTAAATATATGAAGATGAAGGAACTTTCTACACGTGTTGGAAAGACAACACGTGTAGAAAGTAAATTTTTTTAAAAAAAATATTTCATAAATTAGCATTTTTTAAATGTATCTTTGGAATTATGTGTGATTTATTTATTTTATTTTAAAAATTTTATTTTTTAAAAAAATAAATAATGACTTTCTACACGTGTTGGGATCCCAACACATGTAGAAAGTTATTTTAAGTTTAATTTTTTTTAGAAAAAAAAATATTATCACTTTCTACACGGGTTGGATGTCCAACCCATGTAGAAAGTCTGTTATCTATATGGGTTGTATCTAACCCATGTAGAAAATATACTTTCTACACTTGTTGGGCTCTCAATCGGTGTAGAAAGTATCTTAATTTTATTTTAATTTTTTTAAAAAATAAATGATTACTTTTTACACCGGTTGGGAGCCCAACCTGTGTAGAAAGTATTTTAATTTTTAAAAAAATTAACAATTACTTTCTACACGGGTTGGGAGTCCAACCGGTGTAGAAAGTATTTTAATTTTATTTTTAAATTTTTTTTAAAATTAATAATTACTTTCTACACTTGTTGGGAGTCCAACCGGTGTAGAAAGTATTTTAATTTTATTTTTAAATTTTTTAAAAATTAATAAGTACTTTCTACACGGGTTGGAAGTCCAACATGTGTAGAAAGTTTACTTTCTACACCGGTTGGACTCCCAACTCATGTAGAAAGTCCCATATTAAAAAAATTTAACATTCTCTAAACTTTCTACACCGGTTGGGCTCCCAACCGATGTAGAAAGTCCCATATTAAAAAAATTTAACATTCTCTAAACTTTCTACACCGGTTGGGCTCCCAACCGATGTAGAAAGTCCCATGTTAAAAATTTTTTTTAACATTCTCTTTATCTTCTTCGCTCTCCGAATGTCTATCTCCCCCTCGCCTTCTTCTCGTTCGTGTTCTTGCTAGTGGTGTATACAAGGACGACAAGGTGTGTGACCCATTTTTCTCTGTTTGTCACTACTTAGGGTTTTCTCAAATCCTCTCTTCCTCTCTCTCCTCCTCTCTTTCCTGAGCTTGTCTTCTGAAACCGTCGTATCTTTATTTGGATTTGGGGTTTTTGTTTTCTCTTATCATTCTTATATTTATATTATTGTTCGAGTTCCATTTCTCATCTCTGTCGGACATGGATCTTGCCGATTTCTCATGGCCACCGTTTCCACAGATCGTATCCTTGAATTGATTCCTGATTTTGTTGTTCTGAGTATGCAATTTTTGTATGTTGTTGCGTTTTTTCTTGTTTGATCTGGTTTGTCGAATAGACCTGTGATTTGGATCGGACTCGTTCAGTGTACAAGGATGACAAGCATTTGAAGATTGGAGCCTGAGGCATTTTTCTACTACTAGGTAAGAGAGAAACAAATGCTAATTCGGTGTTTCGTCTTTGTATCTTTCCCGATTCTTTTAATTTGTTTCTATGTATTTCTCTGATTCATACGTTAAAGATTGGAGCCTGAGGCATTTGAAGAACTCGTTGCCTTCTGGGCTTTAGTGAGTATGTTTTGTACTAGGAAGAGGATGCTTTGTGTGGTTGGCAGCTATTGAGCATGCACTACTGAGTCTTGAAAAATGAACTTGAGTTGCAGGATGCTTTTACTTATGTTACAATTACATGTCTCTTAGTGTCTTTCATCCTGTTGCTCCCCTGGAAAAGAAAATTGATTGTAAGACTTCAATAATCACATAGCAGTTGTTTCCTTCATATGATCCAATTCAATACTATATATTAATCAATATCTATTATCTCTTATGGTTTGCTTGCAGTTGCTTTTAAATTGTATGACTTGAAGCAAACTGGATATATTGAGCGGGAAGAAGTAAGTATCTTGAGATTTCCAGGTTTGATAGATGTTGTTAAGTTTGTATGGTTATTATGGGTTAATTCATAATATGCATAATTAAACTTGTGCTATTGGTTATAGCAATCTTTTTGCACAAAGTTTATTTGATTTGACAAATTTAGTGGAGAAAGATGTTAATTTCTTTGTTATATCAATAAAATATTCTAGTTCACATTTTTCTGTGGTATAGATGGATTATAAACTACTAATTGACATATTGGACAATGTTATGCAACTGGCAATTGAAGGCAGCAAAGCAGTTGCAAACTACATGAGAGAAGTAAGAACCTATATTCACATTGCAATTGATCATCGAAACACATGTTAGCTTATATTGTTTTCCTTGCTTAGCTTATCTAATTTCTTCGTTGGTTCGCATATTTTGCTAGAGAACACTAAAGAGTTAGTATCGGTGTGGTGTGTAGCTGTCCACATGAGAGATTTTGTTTTGTTTTTTTTTTTTGTCTTTTCATTGGATAACATTTCAACACTTGAGTGGTAAATATTTGGTCATGCATCAATCAAGACCTGTTTAAGTTGTCTTTTCAGCATTTTTATCACAACTTGGTGTTGGACTTAACTTTGATTGTATAAATTTCATTGTAAAAATTGATATAGCTTTATTAATATTTTTTATTAGAATTTTAAAAAAAATTGATATTTCACATTAGTTTTGTTATAATTATTTTTATTTGTCATGTGTTTGGTTATTTGTTATCATGTAAAAGGGTTTGTAGAATAATAGATAAATAATTTTTTTTTCAAAAAATGAGTTTTTACACTTGACTAACATGAGACTTTCTACACCTGACGTGAGAGGTCTCACGTCAGATGTAGAAAGTCTCACTTTCTACACATGTTCTTTCTACACCTGTCGTACGTCAAGTGTAAAAAGTCATTTCTGTCACATGTAAAAAGTTTTTTTTGTACTAGTGTGTGACAACCCAAGAAATTAAGACATTTAAAAAAATCAACAATAAATAATGGGTTAAGGTGTAAAAATAGCAATGAACTATTTTCTAAAGTGCACCCAACACAACTAACTATTTTAGGGTGCAAAAATAGACATTATGAAATTTTAGGGTGCAAAAGTAGACATTATGAAATTTTTTTGGAGCAAAAATAGCAATTTTTGCACCCCAAAATAGATAAGGAAATTGCTATTTTTGCTCAAAAAAATTCATAATCTCTACTTTTGCACCCTAAAATAGTTAGTTGTGTTGGGTGCACTTTGAGAAATAGTTCTTTGCTAAATTTGCGCCTTAAACCATAAATAATTAACTTGTCAAGTACATTAATTAAAAATAAGAAAGATGAGAAGAAATAATGGATATAATTGAACTATCCCCCTCTATCCCTATCTTATAAACTCTCCCATGTTTGCACTCCCTTTCTCACACACACATTGTATCTTTAAGTCTTCATCTCACGCATGTATATATACACACCATTACAAACATAATTATAATTTCTCTCAAATACACACCATACCACTTTCTTCCCACTCTCTCCCTCTCACTATCTCATACACAACACATTAGCTCTCACACTCTCTTTATCTTACAATAATCCAAGGAATTACTTTATTTTTCATAAGAAATTACATCAATAAACATATTTATTGTATAAATATCATAAGTTTTAAAAAAACTAAAATATTCAAAAATCACAAACAAGACTTTCAGTAGCGACACACAAGAATCACTGCTAAAAGTTATACCTTCAGCTTTGTGACAACATAATGTCGTCGTCGAGTGTACCCCTTTCAACGACGACAAAATGTGTTGCAGCCGAAAGTAAATACTTTCAGCGGCGACCTTATTGTTACCGCTGAAAGTCTAACTTTCAGTGATGACATTAAAAGTGGCCACCAAATATCGTCGCTGAAACTCTTTTTTTTTTTTTTTTGTAGTGATAGAAATGTGATCTTTATACTGACTAATTGGAAGCTCTTAACCTTCTCATTGGATGATGTGGTAACAATCATCCTTTCAAGGATATAATCGTGGACGCCAGGTTACTTCTCCGCAGAGATTGGCATGTCATGATTAATTATACTTTTAGAGAGAATCTTGTTTTGGCTTACTATTTACTCTCTCTCCGGTCTTAAATATAAAATAAAGTTGATTTTTTTTTTGGAAAGATTAAAGAAGCTAGATAAATTACTTAATTATATCATATATTGTATATCATTAGATTATATATTAGTTTATATGTTAGGAAAAATAGTTTGTAGAAAAAAGATAAATATAAATATTTTAAAGTAATTTAATTAACTTCTTTAATATCTCCAAAAAGTCAACCTTATCTTGTATTTATGATTATGACTAGAGGGAGTATCTAAGATGTCTCAAATATGAAACTAACTTTTGTATCCTTGATCAACCACTACCTTATTCATATGAGGTGGAAGTTGACGAGGGGAACTAGAATTGTGTACTCTGCTATTGCTTAGTAAATGAACATACTCCACTTTTTATTCAAAAAAAAAAAAAGGACCAAAGAAACCCTTATACCTATCTTCTACATTTAGGATGGGAGGGAGTAAATGCATATGATGTGTGATGGGAGCTAGGATGGATGAGATGGAATGTGTTTTGGTGGATATTTTCAAATTACAAGTTGGATTCTTGATGAAATTAAAAGGGGCATAATATATGTGTGTGTAAAGGCTCTCTCTCTCTCCTCAAAATCCAAATGCCTCTAACACACTGAAACTGAAAAGGTATCTTCTCATCACTGGCAGAAAAAGAAGGTGCAAGCACAATAAAAAATCAATCCTCTCAAGTTGACGTCTCATAAAGCAACCCTTTCTTATTTGCACCAAAACATATCGTCTTCCTTCAGTACTAGTGAATGTTGTGAATCTTAGGGACCACACTCTTCAAAACTATCTCTAATTATTCTCCATTTTCTCAGCTTCCAACCACAAATACACACACACACATATATATTTAGAGAGAGAGAGACGCACACACTATCATATATAATAAGTTCTAATCATCTAAACGAACGTAACATCATCGTCCCTTGAAAAACAATCCCTCGTGTATGGACAAAAGCATTAAGGAAATACGTATATAATCACTTGACAGTTCCAATTCCAAATCGGACGAGCCCGGTTCATGAGAACAAAATATATAGAGAGAGAGAGAGACTTAATGTAAATGATGCTTAACAACTATGTGTGTATATAATATATATTAGTACCTATCTAATTAAGTACTGAAGAAGCATCTATTTATCCTGCCAAGTCATGGAGCAATTGTGCGCCCATTAAATTTCTGTAAGGAAGATTTTGTGCTTCACCGTCCAAAAGCGAGTACTGAACAGGTTGGCAATCTTCCATTTGATCTCTTGGATAAAACAGTGACGCCTGAGACGGCGGAGGAAATGCCAGACTCACCCCACTTCCGCCGTGTTGCTGTAACCCTAGCGTCAAAGAAACACCTCCATTGTTATAATTCTGATGATGATTACTATTACTCCCATTCTCATTACTGTAAGAAACCATGCCCCCGGCAGCTGAGTTGTGATGAGTGTTGTAAGATGAAAAATCAAGCTCCACAGATCCAAATGTCCCACCACACTGTTGATGATCTTGATGGGGATTATTATTGTTCTTAATGGATTCGTTTTTGTGGTGATCTGGCTGGTTGTTTATGATAGAAGACACACACTCGGAATCTATTCGAAGCAACCGGTGGTTCTGGAGCGGCTTCTGATCCACCAGACGTGTGCTCACAGGCGGTGGCGGGTTGCCAGCACCGGCCAAGATGTTGCCGTCGTCGTCGACAGTGGCGGGATCGGTGATCCCCTCAGAAGAAGCCATGTTGTTTTCATGCTCCTTTATTTCCTCCAAGTACATCTCTTCCACCATTGGCTTCCACAGCCTCACTCTTGCATTAATAAACCAGTTTGACACCTGCTTTGGAATTAAAATACACGTGTCACCAAACAAGGGTTTCCAATGACGTACGCATCTCATTACAATATATAAGCAAATTAATAATAAGACCTGGTCTTTTAATGTTATCTTTTTCATTTTGTTGAGAGACTTGTGGTAGTATTAAATTCTTCTTAGTTTGAATTATACGTAGTATATATATTTTGAAAGGGAAGTTAAAATAAATCAATTAAGTAAGGAAGACAATATAATTATGAACATGCCTGGCTTCTTGAGAGACCAGTTTGGCGAGCTAAGATATGTTTGTCCATATCACTTGGGTACCTGCAAAAGGTCTGACCTTTTAATGGGCGTAAGAGATAAAAATCATAAAAATAAAGATAGAAATTAATGGGTCCTACGGATTGGAAGGGGGGGAAAATAAAAAAGGACAAGAAATAATTAAAGAGACAAAAAAACCAAAAGATGGAATCTGAATGGTGATGCACAGAAAGTACAAAAACGAAGCATGTTTTTTGCAAAGCAAAAATGAATAAGATTCTACTTGAGAAAAACACATAGAGGAGGTCATCCCCCACAACGAACAGCCACTTGTTTGTTTTATTTTTAGCTTTGGAGAAAACATTGATTCTTTCACAAAATGCAACTTGTAGCTTACTTATATTGGCAGTATTACTACTTCACCTCATCATCATTTACACAACACACAGGAGAATAAGATCAAACAAGAGAGAAAAAGAAGGAGAGAGATATGTAATATACGGATGAAGGAAATGCTCGAAGAGCCAAGCTCGAAGAACTGAGACGGATCGTTCGGGGAGGCCTCGTTGGGGCCGCCATGGATGGCTCTCCATCATGTTCATTTGTTGGAAAGCTCTCTGTTGTCTGAGAGTTTGGTCAATGATTCTGAGTCTTGGTGTTTCGCCTCTTGTGGTTCCTGGTGCAACTGGATCTTTCTCTCCCATCCCTCTCCTTGCTACTTCTATCTGACCCAATATCCCATCTTTCAAACACCTGAAATGCCTCGACATCGCCTTCAATGCCAACGCCGAGTAAACCCTCGCCGCTCCAGCACCGGCCACCGCCTCGAACGAAGACACCACTGCCTTCATTTGGTTCAAGTAGTGCCTGTATCTCCTCTCAACCTTCCCACCAATACACACATATATGAGAAATTTAAAAGAGGAATATAATTATAAGAAAATGGAGTGAATATTGTAATGGAATATATATACCTCTTCAAGCATGGAGAGTAGTTTGGTCTTTCTCTTCTGTAATTCGATGAATTCTAGAGAGCCAACGGGATGCTTCTTGGAGGGACCGATTCCGTTATTATCATCTTCCCACTGTTTGTTTTTCTGACTTGATGACGACTTTTGCTTCACTAAGTCACTTTGCTTCGTTCCCAGGCTGCAAAACTCGTTGAGAAGTTCCTGTGCAGGGACCAAATACTTAGAGTTCTTAAGCAAAAAATGGCCTTGATACAGATTATTCCCAGCTTCTTGTTGTTGTTGAGGATTCATCGATTTTCCCAGCAATATCTTGTCTCCAGAAGAAACAAAGTCTGGTTGTTGGTTGTTGGTCTGTCTTAGTTCAAAAGATTGTAATCCAATGCTTAAGGGATTATTGGAACTCAGTGAGAGAGAGAGGCCTTGACTTGGCCTTTCGTTTCCTTCACAAGGGAACACACACCTTAAAGAAGAATCATCCACAAGTAACCTGTTATCTTGCCAAGAGGCAGACGAAGAATCATGATGATGAGCTTCTCCCACAAGCAGACTTTCGCTGGAAGTGAAATCTGGTTTAGTGTAGTGATTATAGAAATTGGTGGAACCAGACTCATTATTATTCATGGTGGTGGCCGTCTTGGAGGAAGAATAAGAAGGACCCGCCGGATTGTGGTGGTGGTGGTGATGGGTGGTGGGTTTACCCAGGAAGCTTTTCCAAACGAGGTTGCTACTTTCAGTGCTTTGGTGGTGGTGAATATTCTTGTTGGGGAAGCCAATCATGTCCATGCTGGCTGTGAGGTTGAACATGTCCGCCGGGTCGGATTCAAATCCTTGGATCTGATTGTGATGATGATGGTGATTCTCCATATGGGTTTGGATCGCCGGCGGGTTGCCTGTTGATACCTCGGAGTAGCAGAATCCAGCTGACGATGATACCATCTCCCTCGATTTGTCTTTACACAACTCACCAGCCATCAATCAAATAATCAATAATAATTCCTTTATTTCATAACTATAGTCGACTCTTTCACAAGATAGTACCTTCAAAAACCATCAACCGAGATCGATTTATATATATATGCCCCAGATTAATTAGAGAGGTGGAGGGAATTATTCATGTGAAAATATGAGCTAACAGAGACACAGAATAAGATCTTACCGGAAAAGGAAGAGCGTGGTTGTTGTGGTGGTGGTGGTTGGTGGAGGAGCTAGGAGGAGGAGGAGGAGCTTTTTTATTTTTTTCTCAGACTTGTTCTGTTAATAAGCAAACAAAGGAGAGTCCCATGAAAAATCAACCTAGCTAGCTAGCAAGAAAAAGATGAGTTATATCTGTTCACAAGTAGAAGACGATCAGATGGGTGATGATGACCCTCAAGCTATTATCATCATTGATCTTTCTCTCCCGCCCTCTCTCTCTCTCTGTGGAGAAGAGAACGAGTGTGGGTCAATGCAACAGCATATAAATAAAACCAAACTAGCCTTCCTACAACGGCCAATTAAATAATAATAATAATGATAATGATAATAATAATAATAATAATAATGTAAATTCCCTCAATTATTTCTCACCCGACTATTTAAAAAATAAAAAATAATAAGGACGATTTTTAATGGAATACAATAATAATTGTCAGATACACATATCATCAAAACCGAAAAAAAAAAGAAAAAAAAAACCAACCTTCTCCCTATGAAAATGAGTACTTTATGATTTAGGAACGACCAGGGAACAAAACAGAAAAGAAAATCATCGTCCTTTGCCTGCAAGTACTCCTCATCATAAAACAAATACCAAGAGCCGCCACATGATATATAGAAGAGTCTCTCACAGCCACAACCTGGGAATCTAATTCAGAAACCCCATCTTCATCAAACTAAAGCTAGCTTCATCCCATGTATGTGTATGTGTACATATATATAAATATCTGGTTTATTTTTAAGAGTAGAGAGAGAAAAAAGGGGGTGAAGGGGGAATATTAGGAAGGGAAACGAATCCCGAGGGAGAATTCCTAAGAAGGAGTCATTTCCAGGCTTTTTCAGATGGGTTTCAGTGTCTGGGATCGTCTGGTTATTGGTGGGACCAGTTAATGCTGCCTAGGTTTGCTAGCTACTAGCCAACAAGCCTTATAGCTTCTTCTTCTTCGTCTTCTCTGAAGCCTGAAAAGCTTGGGGACACACACAGAGTAGTGAGTAATTAAGGGAATAGAGAGAGATGAGAAAATGTTGCTAAAATAAGGGGAGCTATAGGAAGAGAAGGATATATGAGAGAGAGAGAGAGAGAGAGAGAAGACGATGATGATGAAGTGGTCCAATGTTTGCCCATCTAATTCAATATTTATTGGTGTATTAAAGTACTCCACCCATCTCCCTCTCTTTTCTCTTCAATTCCTTTTCACATCCCACGCGCTTTCACCTTTTTAATTGCTATCTTTCATCTCTCACACATGTCTATTTTAACCCTAATCCGCATCCAATCAATGACATTCTTGTCTCTTATAACATTCTAGCCTCGTCCAATAGAAAGGAATTCGATGCTTGTCAAGATATTATTGTATCTTATATTAATATTTAATATATTATCATATTGAGATATTATATGTCATTTATTGATATTTGATATATCTTAAAAATATTATTATTAGAGTTTATATTTGATTAATATTTATTTAGATTATATTATATTGTATCTAAGATTAGTTTAGGTGATACTTTGCTTATATAAAAACTCTTGTACTCTGATTGATTCAATGATTAAGTATTAAAAATTTAATAATATTTAGAGACTCTTGATTCCTCTCTATTATAATCTTTTAAATCCTAATAACATGGTATTAGAGCCAATAAAAAAGAAAAAGAGGAAGAGGAAGAAGAAAAGAAGAAGAAGAAGAAGAAGAAGAAGGGAGAACGCCCTTCCTTCTCCTCTACAGAAAAAGAAGAGGAAGAGGAAGAGGAAGAAGAAGAAGCGAGAATGCCCTTTATTGGTAGGTCTACCATCTAATTGTTGTACCTCATTGAACGTTGAGATTAACCCTCATGAACATTATTTCCCTTCTTATTGACAAGATTGGCTTCTCTTCACATTTTCTCTCAGTTGTCTTGGCCTATGAAAGAGTTCTTGACTAGTTCCTCGCTCCGTCCAATGCGTAGTGGATGCTGTTACGAACATGCTCTATCCTCTCTAGACTATTTGGTTTGGTTTCATTCCAAATCCATTCCTGGAGAGTGTTTGGTTTCGTCCTAAAGCTCTATCCAGATTCATAGACTGATTCCTTAGAGAGTGTATGGTTCCATCCTAAAGCTATCTCCAAATCGTTAGATCGATCGTCTGGTACCGCTTAGATCTTTTGACCGTCTTGTTTAGATCTAAAGATCATTTGGTTCTACCTAGATCCGACGACCTTCTGGTTCCACTCAAATCCACTGTTTCCGTCCATATCATTAGCTCAACTTCGTTTCTATTCCCTCTAAATCGACACTTGCTCTAAGTTGTTTTTGTTCCGTCTAGATTGGTGTTTGCTCTAAGATGTTACTTTTAGTCTACCTACTACCATAGCTGCTTCTTTTGGTTGTCGCTTCTAGTTTTTAGTTAACAAACTCAAGATGATTTTGAGTTTGAAGGGGTGTTAAGATATTATTACATCTTATATTAATATTTGATATATTCTCATGTTGAGATATTATATACCATTTGTTGATATTTGATTATCTTAAAAATATTTTTATTATTAGAGTTTATATTTGATTAAGATTTATTTAGATTAGATTAGATTACATGATTAGTCTAGGTTATACTCTTGTACTGTCATTGATTCAAGGATTAAATATTAAAGATTCATAATAATATTTGGAGGCTCTTGTTTCCTCTTTACTATAATCCTTCAAATCCTAACACTTCTTAGCTAAGATTATATAGGCTTTATGAGTTATGAAATGAAAAAAACTATGTTGATTAATTAACAAATATTTACTTCAATTCAAATTATTAGTCCAAATACCCAATATAATGAATAAATTTAACTGAAAAAATAGGTTAATTAAAGTTCAATCTCCCTGGATTAGTTTTTGTAGATGCGTACTTCTCACCTATAATTTTTTTAGTTAGGCGTAATTTTCTTCCGGCATATTTCATCTTAATGAAATTTGGACACAAACTGACCCTCTTTTGATTAACTTCTATATGTTGGGCGAAATTGGCCTAAAAAATTGAAGGATTACAATTTCACCTCTAGAAAATTTTAGGGGAGATTGCAATCTAACCCATAAAATTTATGAGCATGAGTTTTGCAGTATTTGTCTTGTTACACCTACATAGTATTGCAAAAAAAAAAAAAAATAAATAAATAAATGCATAAAACCTAAACCTAAATATATATTTTTTAATCTAATATCTGCATATATGGGGACATATAATGTAAAGAATATATTGAAGGATTTGTCTGTAATTTTCTTATTAACAATTATATGTATATATCACAAATGTATGTCTGTAATTGAAGGATTTGTCTTGAACATTAATTGCATGATGAAGTCTAAGGTTACAAGCCTTACTATTTGCAGATTTGTAAATCATATGCAACTTCCATATACATTAATTTATGTATGACTTGGAAAACTGCAAAAGAAGAAGGGAAACGAAAAACAAACAAACAAAAACTTCGGCACTTAGTTTAATTTCGAAGCGGCTAATATTTGCCACATTTTTCTCCTTAAACTATACGAAGTCCTATTTTGCACATTTAATACTTTTGATGCTTCGTACATACCTAGGTTCATTATATTGCTCCTGAGACACAACATACATTACTTTCATGAAAACGAAAACATATTTCGCCATTTTAGTATGTTTTTATTATTTTGCTGTCACGTTGAAATAAATTAAATAGGCAATTTCCTTTTTTCTTTTCCTATTTCATTGGACATGAACAGTTAAATCCCATGTGTAAGCAGTCAATTTACGAGTCATAATCGAGTTTTCATGAGAACATCCACGAACGTCGCACACATTTCAAAGTGGTTCTGCACGTTTAGTGGATCATTTTCCATGCTGTAAATATTGTAAATGAATATTATTATTATTACTACCCCTACTACTATTATTACCGCTTTGAGTTTAATGGACGGAGTATGGAGAGTGAAGTCACGCGCGAGAAATGAGCGTGGATCGGAAAGAAGGAAGGGAATAATAATATTTTTATTTTCTTGGGGAGAAAGGTGGTCCTGTTTCGACGCCGCTTGCCAAATTTCATTGGGCCTATGGCCCAGGGTGACGTCAGGATACTTTTAGACAGGTTTGGAGGGATGTGCCCGAAAAAGTGTGGTGGGGCGAATTGCGCACTGTGCGCATCCTTGGGTTTAAGCCAGCTCGTAGGGACAATCACGTTCCTCCACCACCTATACACATATACAAGAAGAGATTATAGGTTTGTTTGGTGTGAATCTGCTTTATACATGAGTCTAAATAAATTGAGATAAATTTTTTATATATATTTATTTTATAGACTGTAAAAGCTATCTCATAGACTGTAAAAGCTATCTCGTAGATTGTAAAAGCTACCTCGTATTTCGTAAATTACAATTAAAAAATACTTATGAAAGCTATCCAAACATTCTATATGATGACAAATTACTATTTGTTCAATTAAATTATCAATTTATTTATTGCTCAACAAGAAAAGTCATCTAAATATTATCATTATTATAATAAAAAATATGTATACATTTATAGAGGGAATATGAAATATGAAATATGAAATATGAAATAAATCTGCTGTTGGTTTGATAAAAAAAAAAGTGTTGTTGGTGCCAAGTGCAGTTAATTATAATTAAAAAAAAAGCCCAATACACATAAAACATCAAAACCTTTAATTTTTTTAATTAAAAAATGAGAAAATTAATTTTTGTTCCCTATAGTTTAGACTTAGTTGTAATTGAATTTTTATAGTTTTAACTCAGTTATAACTCAATCTTTAAATTATAATTTCATACAATTCAATCGTATAATTTTGATTATTTAAAACATATATTAGTATTTATATTTATAAAACAAGTTATATATTTCATTAAGCTTAAGGACTAACATTTTAAATCAATAAAGTATAGAGATTGCATTGAGGTGAGTTAAAATTTAGAGAATAAAAATTAACTGGGTCAAAACTATAAGTGCTAAGTTTCATTGAGCCAAAGTTTATGTTATAAGTATGTGTGTGTGTGTGTAATATATGTATGTATGTATGCGCGCGCGCACGTGTATATATATGTATATGGGTTGTGTTTGTGGCCACTAAAAGATGTGGGTTATAATCTTAATATAAGATCTATTTATTAAATTTGGAGAAATTAAATAAAATAAATAAATTATTTAATTATAACATATGTAACATGATATTTCTAAAATACATCTATGTAACATTAAAGTATATGTTGATTACAAATTTTTCAAATTAGTTGAAGAAAAATGATAAATATATTAATAAAAATAGAAAAATATTTTATATTTATGACCAAAATTCATCCCATACTAGGTCCTATATTTATAACTATAGGTTTGGTAAAATAGACCGAGTTAATATTGATGATGCATTTGGAGGAACTATACCTAATTAAGCATAACAATATTTGAATTTATTTTGATAATGAATATTGGTACAGATATTAATCACACTTTATTCACACAATTATTTAATATCTTGTGTGTGTTAATTAGAAAATTGATTGATTGATCTAATTTACAAACTTCTTATAAATGGGAAGATCACCGAATAAATGTTAACTTATTATATATTTTAGAGTGTTACATTATTTATATTTTCTTCAACATCCATGCACATTAAAAATATAATAAATACAAATAAATAATGATATAAATTAAATACTATCTCTATCGGCTAAAAACAATTTATCTCCAATCTTAAATGCATAAAGTAGATAACTAACCTACCGATATTAAGAAAATTATTTGTGAAAAAACATGTGTTATTTATTTTCCTAAAATACCCCTTTTTAATATGGTTATAATATAAATTACTTTTTTTAATGAAAATCTTCAATAATATGTGCAATCATACAAGGAATTTAATCTAAATAAAAAAATAAATTCAAAATAAAAATACAAAGAATTTCAAAAAACTATAAAATTTGAAAACAAAATGAACTGGGGTTTTATTTTAAACACCAAAATAAATTCCTCCAAAAACTATAAAATTTGAAAACAAAATATTTTTGTTGGGCCAGTACCTGAATATGTTTAAAACTAGATTGAATATATAAAAGGAAAATAGTTAATTATGTCAAATTTCTTATATCCATTTTGTTAAGTTCTACCATCATATATAACTATGTGTTCAATTTTTGAATTATTATCATTTAACTATAATCTCATATGAAAAAAATATGATATATAATTATACATGATTAGAGAACTTAATATAATAAATAATAAGAATTTGATATAAGTATAATACTATATATAAAAATATGTGAGTGGAAAAGGGGGCGGGGCACAGGACAAATGGCCGGGGGAGGGGGTTGGGCGAGAGAGAGGCATCATTAAGAACTAAGAAGAGCAACACAGAGAAACGACAGAGAGCCAAGTTTGAAAGTTGTAACTAAATATCTCATTATCTCTGTCTTTCACTCTATACCTCCCTAACCCCATAGCTAGCTAGTGTGGTCCTTCCTTCTTTCTGTTTCAAAATACTTGAATAAATAATATGCGCAAACACTTATTTGAATGCTTCTGTTTTGCTTTGCTTTGCTTTGGACTCTGAAGTTGGACCATCCTAATAGCTTAGGCTCTGCATAGTTACATATATATACCTTCTTGGCAATCTCTTCTATTTCTATAGCTTCCTAGCCACACTATTACACAAATATATATATAGCTTCACGCCTCACTTCCACTCGATCACCCCCTCCCCACTATTCTTTCATAAATAAATTTTTACATTTTTGTGAGTATATGCAATCAGTAGAATTTATAAAAACAAGTGATCCTGAAAGTTTGATTCGATCGTAGTCTTTGTATATCCAATCCTGAAGCGATCATCTTTTTCCCCCTTATAAATTGGAGGGACAACTATATTAAATGGCTAAAATTTGAGAGATTGATTGGAATAAGTTAAAATTTAAGAATTGAGTTGCAATTATGTGAAAACTTAAGAGACTAAATATTAATTTTATCTTCATTATATTATAACCATATTAAATATATTAGTATAGAGTCACACTATCTAATATTCTCTCTTGTCCTTTTTATAAGTAATTTTCACTTTTTTGGGAGTTAATCTTTTTTATAACCAACTTTCTCCTTGTATCTCAAAATTTAAACTACTTTTTTTTTCTACCCCTATTAAATATACATATTTATATTAATTATCCCCTACATACTCATCACTAATTCTCTTTCATTTACTCATTTATTACACATTATCTCTCATGTACTCTTTTTATAAAGAAGGGGTATATATTTAGAAGAAACATGACATTTTTTACATATTTATTATTTTTAATTAATTAATCTTAATTGTCAGTTGGTTTTACGCAATAAGAATAAAAGTTATTTATAAAAAAAACTGGAGAGAGTAGATCATATATCAAAGTGCAATTTTTTAAATAGATTATTACAATAAGAATAAAAAGAAGTATATATTTAATTAGTTTTTATTAATGCTGTCCGCTTAAATGCACGTTAAAAAAAGAGAGAATACATAACAGTGAAAACCCTAACCTAAATTAGCTATTAAGTGTTCTCATCACGAATGGCTTTCACTCATTCCGTGGCTCATAGAACAATATTCTTGATATGTTCTCCACTTTTATCAATCTATCAAGTTTCATCTGATGGATGAATCATCTTTCCGATCAAATTCAAATGGAGACCTCAAGCTTTTTGCTATGATATTATGTATGAACAAATGTCTCTCATCTACAGTAGTTCAGATGGCAAGGGATCCGAACTTTCCCAGCTTCTTTCTATATTGCATGTTTGCGTTCAGCACTATCATGGATTATTAGCTCCAATTCTATTAATGACTCATTGCCATTGCAGATCATTTGTGTCAAAAAGCAATTCATTCCCAAACAAACTCCCATATCATTGCCAATATGACATCATTGGATAGGACATTGATATGCTACTAGGATTTTTTTCCCAATTATTTATTTTGCTATTGTTTCATTACACCTTTCATAATTTCATTTTCCTCACTCTTTTACATATATACTTCCTCTTATCCTTAATATAAGAATTGGTTAACTTTTTTTGAGAAGATCAATAAATTAATAAGTTACTTAATCATAACATATGTTATGTATCATTATATTATATATCAGTTTATAAGTTAGACAAATTAGTTTTGAGCAAAACGATAGATATAAAAACTTTAATATAACTTATTTAGCTTCTTTAATCTCTCTAAAAAAAGTCAACTAGCACTTATATTAAGGACCAGATGTAGTATTATAAACTCTTTTTAATTTTAATATAAATTAGTTTGCTTTGATTCTTAATGTAGGACCTTAGTCTGATTTTCCAACCTAAATTTGTAATTTTTCCCCCTAAACTTTTCCTATTGATTGAACATATTAATTGGGTTTATCATCAAGGGAATAGTTTCCAATAAAAATGATTAAAATGGGTACTTTAGATAAACCAACATATTTTCTTACTAATAATTAATTTAACAATTTTTTAAATATATATAAATAACTTATTTAACTCCTACATATTTAGGATCCAGGGGAGTATGTTTAAAATTAAATGTGTGTGTATATATGTATATAGAAATCTTCCTTACCTTTTCGTCATTCACACAAAAGACAATTGTATCTTTTTCTCAGTCAAAATCGGCAACAAGGTTTCTTTTAGTTATTACTACCTACTATCATGCCCCGGCCATAACCAACCTATACTTTCTTCTCTCTACTTAATTTTCAAATTTGAATCTTCTACATGCATCCATTAATTGATTTCTATATTTTTAAAAATGACAAAAATATTGCTATACATAAAAATCGCACCATTTTTCATAAAAGTATATAAAAAGCACATATGTATTTACTTTAGAGACATATATTTACATTAATTATAAATGTAAAGTTAAGGGATCAATATAATTTATTAATTTCACTCCATTACAAGTTTATTAATTGCATCAGCAAGTTAATTATTTCAACTGCTTAGATTGTCTCGATAAAGTCCTCCTCAATTTTTGTTTGTTCTACTGTGTGGAATTTTCTTTAATTAAGGTCCACAAATCATCAAGTTGTGCATTATATGTCAAGTTGCTTTGCTTTTAATAAATACACTTTCAGCCACAATTAAAATTTTTTCTTTTGTATTAAATATTTATTATGGGACCAAGTATTATAATTATATGTGGCAAAGAAAATAAGGTAAACTTAAATTGAAATATGATATGGCCGTGGAAGATAGGTAGCAACAAATTAAATATATATTAAAAAAAATATGTGTGTGTTTGTATTTTTTTTTTTTTTTTGCCCGCTTGTGTGTTTGTATTATATAACTACTTTTCTAGATATATTTTAGCTTAAAAGTAATTTTGTATACAACTAAGTCAATTTAAGTTGGCATATGTAAGACACTTTTAACCAAATCACATGTAAATATATTTGAAAAAGTTATTGAAAGTAATTGATGAGCTTGGTTTATTGATGAAGTGTATATCCGAAAAAATTCACTAATGCTCCATATATTTTGTAAACTGGTTTAATTTATATTATTAAGGATTATTAAAAATTTTATATATATCTTATAATTAGGATAGGAGGGGTATTGTTCATTGGTTTGGAACCCCTCATCTTCCCTTCTCATCCTCTTCCCTCCTCTTCATTTTCTAATTATTAGATCAACATTTAATGGTTCATATTTAGTTTTATACAAAATATTATTATTTTTTCTTTATTGTAGTATTGAATTATTCATATCAAAATTTAGCAACTTGTATTTAATTAATTATTTTTATTTTTTAATTTAAAATTTTAATAATAATTTTGTAAAAGATTAAATCTCAATCATTTACAAATGTTGATCTAATGGTTAGAAAAAGAAAGAGGAGTGAAGAGAATGGGAAAGGAGGACGAGGGGTTCAAAGCCAATTATTCAGAATATATGTGTATGCATGTATTAAAAGCAATTTACCAAAATCTAACTATTTATTGAACCAAATGAAGCAGTGGTTCAAGGCTCATAGGCCAAACCGTGTTTGTATCAAGGTTAACCCAATTACGAATAAAAAATAATATATTTAAAATATAAAAAACATTCATATATAATCCTAAAAAGAGTAATATTTTAATTAAAAAAGCAATAATCTGTAATAAATTAGATATTCATGTATAAATCACACGAGTTCCAACAAAACAAAATTATTAGAGTATAAATCCAGCGAACTGTTATGTTTTAAATTCAAAACAATGTCATTTCAAATACAATAGGGAGAAAAATATTAAATGCAACTCATCCAAAACTCTTAATTATACTGTCTAGAGAATTGGCTAGTTGGCTGATTCACCTATGTAACTATCCCGCCCAAGTTAGATTTTAAGATCATAATTAAAAGTAATACTCCTCCAGTCCTTAATATAAAATATATTTGAGCAGTTAATTTTGATTCTAAATATAAGATAAAATTTTTATATTTGTCAATCTTTTCTTAATTTATCCCTATTGATACTCCCTCAATAATAATTAAGAAGGAGAGGAAATAGGAGGAATAAGGAATGTAGGATATTTTAGAAAATATATGTCATATTAACTAATTTAATTAACTTCTTTAATCTAAATTAATTATGTAAATATGTCCTACATCAAAGATTTGAGGAGTATATTTTTAGTTGGGTATTGGATGGATTAAATTGAGGATCAATGCATTTATATGAGAACCCTAACGGCATTGAATAGTGCCATTGTTTTAGGATGGTGGGTGGAAACGAAGTTGTCCACATCCATATCCTTTTCATAGTCATTTATTTATATACGATTTCCGAAACACATATTTTTTTGAGGCTATATATATCTCCATCCGTTATTAATTATTTATGCATATATTCTGACAACGTTAGCCTTTATATAGTTAATTATAATGATTCTGTTAATCATTGTTAGTTTTAGTTACTTTTAATAAAAAGTGTTTAACTTTACGACCCTTTATTTATTTAACCCACGTACGTTTGTTTTCAACTCCATTGCTTTCCTCTTCATCCTAATAATATTCCCTAATTACTCACTTGGATATTTTCATCAGTCACTTTAATTTTCTATGATTTTTTATATAAATTATTCACCTTCCATTAATTAAACACACACACACACGTATACTAATAATTACTTTTATGATGCATGCCTGATATTAAATACATGAGATATATAATGTATAAAAGTAGCCATCAAATCGATGTATTATGAACACTTTGGCTCTTTTGAATTTTATGAAATAAATCAGAAATGTATAACACACGCACACTATAGAGAGAGAGAGAAAAAGAGCAAATAAGGTAACATCAAAAGGGTCCTCACCCAAATTGTGGGAGTTGAAAAGACCATTGAAGAGGGTGTCAGTATCCCAAGAGATGCCTTGCATTTTAATATATATTCAGTAATTAAACTAATCCTTTTTCAGTCGTCTATCAGAATCACACACTTAATTAAATCCCTTTTCACTGTCAATATAATATTAGCAACTTTGATAAAGTATCCTTGAAAATTATCTTCTTAAAAATATGGTTAAATTATGTTTGTTTGATAATCTGAAAGGATTGTTCAATTCCAATTCACTAACAAATGATGATGTTGTAAATTTAAAAAACTTAGTTGAAAATATTGGAAACTATAGTTTTAAATTGTGAAAATTTTGTTGGGGATGATTAATAACCCAGTTCAAACACTTAGAAAGTTAAACAACTGATTTTTCAATTTTTGCAAATGATTTTTAAAAATATATAACCGAGAAAATAGAATTTACAAAAAAATTTCATACTTGATTTGTAACTAATCATGTTATTTTTACAATTGAGATTTTTTGGATTTACAACTACGTTTTCAAGATTTATAACTGAGATGTATGCTTCTTACATAATGTCATTTTCGTTTATTTATTATTTTTTAAGAATTTGTGACTTTTCTAAAATTTCTTAAATTTGTAACCTCAGTGTCATTTTTCTTCTTTCATAGCCCTTCTACGGAATTTTCCCCATAGTTTAAGAAATACAAAACGAGACTTTTGGAGTATTGTAGTGGGAATTTTCTATCCAAGCCTACATTTGTGGCAAAAGCTCTCCTCTGCCTCGTTAAACACTTCTGGCCACCCGTGTTGGCATAAAAATATCTAATCTAATTTACTTTCAATTAATAAACTTGATTAATATATGTTCTACAATTCTAAAGTTAAAAGTGTATTTTACTATATCTCTCTTTATCAGACACTCAAGAAAAAAATAAATAAAGTAAACAATAAATATTACTCTTTCAGGTTCTTAACATAAGACGTATCATTTATCTAATTTAATTATAGGGTTAAAGTGCAAAAATACTCATGAACTTTTCTTAAAAGTGTATCCAACACCATAAATTTTTTTGGGGTGCAAAAATGCCCACATCATTAATTATTACAAACGTCTATTTTGTGGGACTCACATTATTATTTTTTGAGGTGCAAAAATACCAATAAACTTTTTTTGGGTGTAAAAGTACTCATGAACTTCTCAAAATGGGGCAAAAATGCACACACTGTTAACTAATACAAACTTCTATTATGTGGAACTCATATTATTTTTTTAATGATTATCTAATTTTTTAAGAAAAAAAACTCTATACCCCCTCTCTCTCTTGCCTGCCCCTCTTCCTTTGATCTCCTGTGAGACCCTCACTACTCTGACGATTCACTCTTTGTTACTCTCAAACTCTCATCCAAGTTTTTGGCTTCTAGTGTGCATTCAATGAAAGCACCAATATAATGATCACAAACCCAAGCGAGAGCCAATATAATGCTTTATTAGCTTGATTAAATGAAGAAGTATGGTTATTCTCTAGACACTATTGCAAAAACCACTTTTTAGACCGGTTAAAAAAGACATTTTAGACCGGTTCTGGATCAGGTCTTGATACAACCGGTCTAAAAAGTATCTAACTTTTTAGACCGGTTAAAAAACCGATCTAAAATATAAACTTTTAAGACCGGTTGTATCACAACCGATCTTAAAGTCTGACAAACAAAACCGTTAAAAGGAAATTTTAGGATTAAAATATACTTTTAAGACCGGTTTCTCTAAGAACCGGTCTTAAAAGTATAGGATTTTAAGAACGGTTCAGAAAAAAAACCGGTCTTAAATTTATATTTAAGACCGGTTATTATGAAAACCGGTCTTAAAAGTGTTTGTTATTTAAGACTGGTTCTCATAAGAACCGGTCTTAAAGGCTATAATTTTAAGACCGGTTCTCATTGTAACTGGTCTTAAATGTTACTTTAAGATCGTTTCTTATGAGAACCGGTCTAATTTTTTTTTTTAGTTTTATTTGTTTCAATCTACCCAGACCAATAAGCCATATTCAACGACAATCCCCTCTCCACATACACAAGCAACAACACATGTATATATATATTCCCAATCAGAAGCAGTGAGAACAATATTTTTATTTTCAGAAACACTTGGTATTTCTCAGAATCAATTCAGCCTAAGACATCATGTTATCCTATATATGAAAACTTGCTCCAAATTTAGAATCATGAAACCTAAAATCCTTATTAGTTCCCCTTTCCCTTTTTTGTTAAATATGACCTTAGTTACCATAATGGGTATGAAGCTATAAATGTCATTCTCTTCAAGGCAACAACACTTGGCCCTTACAACCCTCCACCCTCAACAATCACAAAATCAACATTATGAATAAAAATCATTCAAAACAAACACATTCAATTCCAATGACTACCAATAACACATGATCAACTTATTCAATTCTCAGCAATAGTACAATATTAACAATTTATAATCATCAGGCATTTTAAACCACAATGAACCACAACATAACAATGATAGCAGGAAAATCTCAACATTGTGTGCACTTTCAATCCCAAAGCTTATAAAGAAAAGTAGGAGAAGAAATATTTCTCATTATATGGAAAAAATTCCTAAGCTTTATAGAGAAATGAAAAAAATGGAAGAAAATTTATAATAGTGATCACATGCCTGTATCAACAGTCAACTAGTATAATCAATATCCAAGAAATTGTCCTGAGTAGCGATATAAACCAAGTTAGGTATATATGAAAACCATAAGTATTATTAGAACAACATAGGATCTGATTCAAAAACTTACTAATCTTGTAAAAGCTCATAGATGAATTCAGTACAACAATTGCGGATGACATCAATATCTTCTTCAGGAAAGGGATCAGCAAGATCAAACATCTGTATGTGTAACACCGAAGCCAAACAAAACATTAACTTACTAACTTAAAACAATAAAGTAATACAAAAGTTTTGAAATATAAATTTATTACCTCCTCGGTAAAATCAGTCGTGCTTAGGCTGATAATATTGTAAATTTGCCTCAAAATATAAAGACCACATAAGTTGGAGCCCGGTGGTTGCCTATAGGTCTGAAAAATAACATGATATCATCAAAGCAAGCATAAAAGCATAGCTTATGGAACACATCTTAAAGAAAACAAATATGTACTAATCTTTAGCGTGATCCATGTAGGGTCTTTTAAGTCACGAACATGCTTACCGCATTTAGCGTGTAGGAATGTTCGCATAGCCTTATCATCAAAATCACAAAGATTACTTATTCTGCACACAAACTTTGCACGCAAAAGGTAATAAAGCAAGAAAACTTACGAGTTCATGGTCTTCTTCAAGTCACTCCCCGGTTTGAAGTGGAGGGAGCATAGGAGGATGACTGTGTAACTAGCCTTACACAGAATAACCAATTGCCAATGATCCCTTAAAAAGAGAGACAAATGTTAAGCAAATATAAAACATTATATGTGTTTTGGAATATAAATTTGATATTTCTTACCCATGCACATAAGGAACCAAGAAACAGGCAGTTTCTGTTTCACTGAGCCTCTCAGATAAATATCTATGTCTGATGGCAGAAGTGGTCCCTTTCTCTTAGACTTGAACTGGGCACATGAATCCAAATTTATCACTCTGGCTAGAGGAGACCAACCTATGATTCATGTACCTACAAAAATGCAAGCACACAAATTAAAGTTAAACAGTGTAATTTTTAAGATATTTACTTCCAATTGAAGAAGATACTTACATAAAAAATAGTTGGACAATCCCAACCGTAAGATATTGTCTAGGAGCGACTAGGGACATTAAATCTTCCCTATCAAGATAGCATATCGCCTCTGACTTCCCAACAACTGAATCCGTAGGCCAACTTCTTGTTAGGAAGGATGTATCGTATGCCATCAGAATCACTTGCTGTATCACATTCAGTGGAGGCTGTGAAACTTCATGAGGGAAGGGAGCTGGACTTGGGGCTCTGATCGGGGAATCCGCAGCTTGAACAGAAATAAGGTTCTTCGGCCATGATGTGAAGGTACCCAAGACATCGCTCACAATCTTGAACTCCTCAGAAGGGATAGGGACAGGAGCGTCTGCGATGACAACCTCCTCAACTGACACCCTAACTTGATCATCTGTCATCTGTTGGTGGTGAACAATTGATCCTAGGTTGTACACACTCCCCCGTGTAACTAACCGTCTCAGAGGATCCTCAACAAATATGTCACAAGGGTCGCCAATGTCCTTTCCAGGACCCTTTGATGACTGTCCAATATTACAACAACTCCCTTTGGTGCTCTGCTTATTACGATCGAGCGACTGTTCTTAGGCAGGAACGGTATCTTGTCTTGTGCTCACCATGGCATATACTTCCTCCTTTATCTTGCTTAACCGGGCATCCAATAGTGCATCAAATGATGCTTCTGCCTCGGCCCTTGCTTCCACCCTCACAGTGGCCAACATACGCTCCAATTTGTCTCTCATCACCACGTTGGAGGAGGAATTACGTGAGGAGGATCCAAAGTAATCCTTTATACCCACCCCTTCTCTAACTCCCATGACACGACCTGGATGCTCACGTTTTCCAGTAGCAATCGTGAGAATATCATTCCTCCCCTCCAGCTTGAAGGATCCCTCGGTTCTCTTTTTTTGAAGTTCCTCCTGTGAGATATACAAATAACACACATGAGTAATAAAACATGTTTACCGAGACTTACAACAATGATACTTACAATTTTTTCACCGACTATACGAGACTGTTCACTCGTATAGGATTCACCACTCTTTCGGCGAGCATGCAACCACAACTCTTCGCACCGTATCAGAGATGGTAGAGATAGAAGAACAGAAGGATCAGATTGAGATGCTTCTTCCAATCTCCTTCGTTTCACAGCCAACAAGTCTTTCTCGGCCTTTGTGTATCCCTCACGTGACATTGTGTGGGGGCAATCATTCTTCCTGCCATTCTCTTGTACTTTTTGCCTTCTTGCCTGCGAATAAGAAATAGGAAAAAAGGTTTCAAACAGTCAAGAAAAATGATAAGTAAATAAAGTACAAAATAAGTAAAATCACCAAAGCCTCTGGAGTAGTCTGAAGCCTAAAAAACTCCTGCCACGTCACTTCATCGATGTATGAATACTTACTGTAAGGAGTAGGACGAAGCTTACCAGCTAGCTTCTCGATATGCACGTAATTGTTGGCCAGATTCATCTTAAACTTCCTCCAGCACTCACAACAATACGTCATAGTCTTGTTATACAAGATCTCACTCTGAGGAACGTCGTAGGTGAGCTGTTATTCATGAATCAAAGGAGTTAGTGATAATAATGAAACATATTTGATAATCATTACATACAGAGGGAACTTTATACCTGAATAGTGTCCTAAATATGTTGCTTAACTTTTTTGTCGATATTCCTTCACTCATTTATCAATACGCTAGGCTTATTCCTTGTGAGGAGGCTGACAAAACTCCTATATTGGCTTGCATTGGGCCCGATCAGTTTCCAATATTGATCGAACTGAATCAATATCTTCTCACCGGCCGACCGACTCAGGGAAACATCCCGCAACCATGTGGACGTCCTGCCCCTCCGTCCGGGCTGGTGACTCAGCTCACCTTCACTCTGTCTCTTATTGACACTAGGAGGCTCGCTGTGCTGAGCACTAGGTGACACCTGATCCTCTGCTGTATGATGCACCAGGTCCGTCATTGTACTGTTCTAATAAATTATTAAGTTAGTAAGTTATAAAATAACTATATATATAATCTGCATATAACTTATAATGATAATTACTTTAAATAGATAGCTAACTTTTAAAGTAGATTTATAAAGAGATATCCTCCCATATCCCTTCACGATGATCATTTCTTGTGCGGTGTTCATTATGAGCTTCATCTTCTTCGTTCAATGCAGGACGACCATTGGAAAAATGAGTCTCAAGAAGATCATAATTTGAATGACTTTCCTCTTCAATATCAACAACCCTTTTTCCTTGGAGAGCTACAGACCATATTTTATTTGCCTGATCGGTAATATAGAACACTTGTTTCGCTTGATCTTCCATAATGAAAGGTTCATCTCCAAAAATTCTGTTGTTCAGATAAACTAATGTAAACCCTAACTTATCGATCTTCACACCATTATTGACATCAACCTACTTACATTTGAAAATGAGAAATTTAATTTTAACATAGTCAACCACCCAAATCTCGTCAATAACCCCATAATAAGGTATGTATGCTAATGTAGGGTTCTTATCTCTTGAACTAGAGAAGTGCATAGATTCAGCCACTAACATAACACCACTGTTCTGGACAGTGCTCCTATCATCCAGGGACTTCGTGTAAAAGGTATAACCATTGATCACAAACGAAGTCCAACTTATGACATCAAACTCAGGACCACGTGCTAGCCATTTAATTGAATCAGAAACACATTCTTCTCCGTCAACCTTGTGTTTAAACCAATGTGCAAAAGTTCTGGTATGCTCCCTAATTAACCTTTATTCAGTCATTCGACTGTTCTCTTTCTGTACAATTTCTTTATGAGCATTTATGTAATCTTGAACTGCATCAACATTATTCAAAATGTACAAGTGGACTTATTGTAAATCATCAGGATCCACACTCTTGAATGTAGCCCCGCGCCTACCCCCTTCATCATCATGTCGTTTAGGAAGGCCGATATGTCCTACATTTGACAAATAATGTTGACAAAATTCCATGGCTTTTTTAGAAACATATTTCTGAACAATAGATGCTTCAGGCCGGTAAGGGTTCTTCACATATCCTTTTAGGATTTTCACAGTTCTTTCTGAATTGGGTGTATGATAATAAAGTATGATCTTTTAAAATCTTTTTGCAGCTTATCAATTTAATATATATATGGAAGTATAAAATCATACGCAGTTATGTAAATCTTATATGCTGAAAATGTAAAAGCTTAGGGAAGAGAATATACAAACTGTGATTTATCCTAGTTCGGTCTAATCCACGATGACCTATGTCCAATCCCCAAGCTCCTCCTGAGATTTCCAATCTACTATCTTCTTGTTTAACCGGGCACAAGAAAAGCCTTTATAAATTCACAAGAGTTACTCCCCCTTACACACTGTAAGGTTTACTCCTTCTTACAGCAAGTCGAGCAAAGCAATCCCAAAGACCTTTCTCTCCTGCTTACCCGTGCAAGTCTTATGAGCAGCAAGGTTCTCTCCCGCTTACACCACTGTAAGTCTTACGAGCAGCAACGTTCTCTACTGCTTGCACCTTGTAAGTCTTATAGGCAGAAACTCTTACTGGCGATTCACTCTACAACTTCCACCGTAAGGTGATCAATCATCTCAAGGTCCCTTTACCTTGAGAACACTTCTGAAATACAGATGAAGTGTTTACAAGCTCTCTCACAGAGTGTATAAATGCTCACTGAAGTACAATACAAAATAATCTCACTCTCACAGATACATCATATATAAATAGATAAGAACAGAGAGTGCAAGACGCGGAAGACTCAAGATATCAACATGCTTCTGTTTTTCTTTCTTCTGTACACTGTCTTCTGAGTTTGAATCACCTTCTATTTATAGATGAGTTATAGAAGAAGACCATTGTTAAGCATCCGTCCGCTAGAGTCAATTGCTCCATTTGACCGTTGCACGTATTTAAATATTTGCCCATTGGTCCGTTGAGCTTTCTTGAGTATTGGCGTTCAGAAGATGAACGTTTCAACTGTATTTAAATATTTTCCCGCTAATCGTGCTCTGTCATATGTTTCAACATTTCTTATAGTTTGCTCGTTGATCCGACAAATAGTTCAGCGTTTGTTGAATATGGTTGTTGCCCATGATTTGTTGTCGCTGAATATTGGTCCGTCGGTTGCCATGTGTACTGATATTGCATAACAACTGTACAACACTAAGAGAGAGTTGTTACAGTCGGACGCTTTACTTCTGTCAAACATCTTTTGGCCTCTTCCCATGTAATCTTCATTGTTAATCTGGAGCAACACTTCAACCACTGACACAATGAAGTATTAGTCATGAATACATTGGATTAATAATCAGAAACTGAATTTCTGTATTCTGGGAATTATCTCTTGGTGTGATGATATCTGCCATGAGTCACCTCCGAACTTAAAGATGCAACCCAAACTTCTAATCTCCTGTTTCACACTTAAAATAAATGTCAAATGATGTTTAAGTATAGCAACAAGTGTAACCACAATGATTAGATAACGTTTGAGCATATTCAGATTCCTCCCATAATTTGTCTTCGCTTCAAGGCTTGCCAAACTCGAGAGCATTAGTTGTTTCCTAGTTGCTACAAGGTTTTCTGACTCTGGAAGCATTCTGATTCTATAAGAATTCAATGGTAATGCGTTCAAGCTTCTTCTGTCAAAAATCATCGTATCACTCTATCATATAACATCTGAGTGGTAGTGATCTGAGGCATACTGGCTTTCACTGGAGGTGCATTCAGGTTCACTGGAAGTGATTTGAGAAAGAGTAAAATTCACTGGAAGTGATTCAGCATCCACTGGAAGTGATATTCGAAAACAACATAATCACTCGAGTGATTTTGGCATCACTGGAAGTGATTTTGCATACAATGGATTTTTCTTGCAGTGATTTCAGGCGCACTGGAAGTGATTTGGTAAAGCTGAGATATCACTCGAGTGATTTGGAGATCACTGGAAGTAATTTGGCAGAAATCACAAATCACTCGAGTGATTCAGGATCACTGGAAGTGAAATTGCAAACAGTGAAAAATTCCTCCGGTGATTTCTGTGCCACTGGAAGTTATATGCATTCTGACGCATTTCAGTCGAGTGATTATTAATGATCACTCGAGTGATCTTCCTGATCACTCGAGTGATCTTCCTGATCACTCGAGTGATTATAAAAATCACTCGGGTGCTCTCTGTTCAGATCACTTGGACTCAAAACTTCACTTCCAATTCGACAGCAAATAGAGGTCAAATTACAGATGGCATAACTCTTCGAATATAGCTTAAAAATTTCTATATTATATATCAATGGAAATATCTTGAAGTCTAGTTTCATATGGCACTGGTTTGAGCTCAATAGGATCAGTGGTTTGAGAGTTATAGTCGAAATACCAAACCTGTTCCAGAAAGTAATGCTGATATGAAGGCCAGATTAGAACACTTATATCTCCTTCATCTGAGCTCCTTTTATGTTTCTTATGGTGTCAACATGACGTATTGGAAGTCTATTTTCATATGCAACTGGTTTGATCTCAATCGGAGTTGTATTGTGAGAGATATGATCGAATAACCAGACCTCGCTCAGCTGGACGAACAACAAGGCATGAAAAAGATGCAAATCACTCAAGTGAACAGTGAATCACTGCAAGTGATTTTCACTGTTCTCAGAATCACTCGAGTGATTCTGAAATCACTCGAGTGATTGTTAAAATCACTCGAGTGATTGTTAAAATCACTCGATGCTACAGTGCTGCTACAGTAAGCTACAATGAAAATACGCTACAGTAACCATATGCTACAGTGCCCACTGCTACAGTCCCAAAGAACTTGAAACTTGCTATTTTTCATTAATTCTTGCAAGTTCTTCATTCCTCAATTTCTTTCTTCCATTGCTTGACTAATCTACAATATATGCAATATCAAATAGTTAGTCAATGTATTAGAAAAGTATACTATGCAAACTTCTTATGCTTAATATTTGACATCTATATTTGTCATCATTAAACTAATCACATCTAACAGGTACATCCATCGAAAATATATAGACCCACTCAATTTTATCTCCCTCACTAGATGAACAACTAGGTGTACCGTGATGTCAAAAAAGGAATGAAGAAAAAGCTTCTCAAGCTGGCACAAAATCAAGTATCCTTCATTTTCCAATTCCTCTAATCTTTTCGTCTCAATGACTTTACTACAAATTGCATTGAAGAAGAAACAAAGTCTGGTCAATATGTGTTGAAGATCATATTCGGCAATGCCTCAAATAGCCACTGGGAGTAGTTGTTGCATCAAGACATGACAATCATGAGACTTCAGCCCTATTAACTTCAAGTCTTTTATCGACACAAGCTTCTTAAAATTTGAAGAATACCCTGAGGGAACTTTGATGCCATGTAAACACTCACAAAAACTTCTTTTCTCATCCTTAGATAAAGTATAGAAGCTGGAGGACAAAAAGTTCTCTTACCATATGGCCTCAGATGTAAGTCTGCCCGTATTCCCATTTCTTGCAAATCTAATCTTGCCTTAACGTCATCCTTAGAACTACCTTGTATATTGAGTAGTGTCCCAACAATACTATCACACACGTTTTTCTCCACATGCATGAAATCAATACAGTGTCTCACATCAAGATTCTGCCAATATGGAAGGTTAAAGAAAACAGATCTCTTTTTCCATATATTTTTTTCATTTAGACTCTTCGAAGTCTTACCGAAGATGACATTGATATTTTTCACCTTTTCATACACTTTCTCCTCAGTCAATACCTCTGGAGCATATTCAAACTCTTGGCCACCAAAAAAGGCCTTCTTTAATCTGCGATATGGGTGGCCCTGTCTAAGGAATCTCCTATGACCAAGATAAACAATCTTTCTTCTATATTGAAGTTGATGGTAGCATGTGCCTTCTTCACAAATTAGACATGCTTTGTGGCCTTTAACGCTATATCCTGACAAGTTTCCATAAGCAGGAAAGTCGTTTATAGTATAAAAGATCAAGGCTCGCATTTTAAACATCTCCTTCTTGTTTGCGTCAAAAAAATTGACACCTTCGTCCCACAACTCTTTCAAGTCTTCGATTAGGGGTTCTAAGTAAACATCTATGTCATTTCTGGGTTGTTTTGGTTCCGAAATTAACATAGACAACATGATGTACTTTCGTTTCATACATAACAAAGGAGATAAGTTGTAAATTACCAACAGAATAGGCCATGAACTATGTATACTTCTTAGGCTACCGTAAGGATTCATGCCATCCGTGCTAAGCCCAAGCCTAAGGCTCCTAGGCTCTTTGCTGAAGTTAGGAAATAATTGATCAATTTTCTTCCATTGAGAAGAATTAGCTAGATGTCGAAGCTTTCCATCAGAAATCCTCTCATCTGCATGCCATCTCAAATTTTTGGCATCAATTTCATTAGCAAACAGCTGTTTGAACCTCGGTATGATTGGAAGGTACCACAACACTTTTGCAGGGGCCTTATTTGATTTGTACCTGGGGGTTTCACATATCGGACACTGCTCTTTCTCTTCATGCTCTTTTCTGTACAATATACAATCATTAGGACATGCATGGATCTTTTTATACTTCATCCCTAGTGGACACAATATTTTCTTAGCATCGTAGTATCTGCAAGGAAGCACGTTATCATTTAGAAGTATGTCCTTAAAGGCCTCAAGTGCTTCTGAAAAACTCTTGTCGCTCTATCCATGCCGTTCTTTCAAGCTTACCAATTTCAATACAGCTTTCAACAATTGGTATTTTGTGCACCCCGGGTACAGCGGCTTCTCAGCATCACTGTACATATGACCATATGCATATGATTGCTCAAAAGCCTCTTCTCCTACATCACGAATAATATCCTCTATCCGATCATTCAGATCCGTGTCATTATCATCAAAGGCGACTCCCCCTTGTTGACCTGCGCTTAGAATTTCTATTTCTTCACCATTCCATACCCATACTATATAACTCTTACAAAATCCTTCACAAATTAAATGTGTATATATATCTGCAGCACTTAGTCGCTTCTCATTCAGACATTCTACACAAGGATAATAGAACATCCCACTATCATCATTACCAGAATTTATTCTAGCAAATTCTAAAAAATCCCTCACCCCATTATAATATTCAACACTAGTCCGTTTAGCGTTTATCCAACTACGATCCATATATTGCAACACCTTTTTTTCTTCTCTTCTGTATATTAACTCCCCTAGAAAAGGCAGAAGTATGATGAGAGTATGAAATCATTACACTAATCAATTTATGTAGTTTAACATAATTCTTCATCAGAATTCCTCATAAGATGTAATTACAGTCTGTTCTATTTTCTTCAAGTAATTTTTCCCCATTCACATAGTTGTTATTTCTATTCAAGAGACCACTGCAATTACATCTGATTTTGAAAACATAAACAGCAAAATTTATAGACTCAAGAAAGAAAATGATTCAACAGATTCAAAACATGTTCAAGGGACCACTTCAACAGATTCAACAGAAAGAAATTGATAAACAACACAATTACATCTTCAAAATATTTAACAGAAAGAAATTGATATGAAAAATGCGAAAGGCCAAGCAATTGTGATTGAACAAATTCATAACATCCAAATTTGTAAATCACAGACCACAGCATCAAACAATTGTTTCCTATCCAGTAATAAAACTACAAGCCAGCGCCAACATTTATACGAAGAGTTCTTCAAAATCATTTCTGCAATTAAAAATCAATTTTACTAAATTTCGCTATTTATACAAAGAATTAACTGAGACAAGGAGACATTACTCTTACCTGGTTGTAGTGACCTTAGATCGTGGCTTGAGGAGCAGGAGGAGATGCGGTTGCAATGAATGGAGAACACGCCGGAGATAATGGTGGTTTCGTGGATGCGGGCTGGGGGTTGAACGGAAAATGGAGAAGGAGGGGCGGCGGCAGTATTTTAAAACCACTCGGTTGAATGAAAAATGGAGAAGGGAGGGGCGGCGGTGGCAGAAGCTGGATCCGAGGCTGAAATATGACCAGAGAAGAAGCGCAGGGCTGAAATGGAGCATTCGCGGCTGTGGAATGACTGAGAGGGATATGAAATGACCGCGGGCTAGGTTTGAATACTGCAATTTTAACACCGATTATTTCATTAACCGATCTTAAAGTTATCTAATTAAGACCGGTTATCAAATAATTGGTCTTAAAGGTCCTAACTTTAAGACCGGTTATTTAAATAACCGGTCTAAAAAAAATTCATTTTAAGACCGGTTATCAGTACAACCGGTCTTAAAAAGCCGTGAATTTTTTATTTTCATTTTAATCAGATATTTAAGACCGGTTATTTAAGAATCGATCTTAAAAATAAAGGGATTTTTAAATTCATTTAATTATACTTTGCTTTTGAGATCGGTTTTTTAGAAAACCGGTCTAAATAATATTTTTAAGATCGGTTATTTAAATAACCGGTCTAAAATTTTTTTGTTAATTACAAAATTGCCACCGCGTGTTTCTTTTAGACCTTATCCGTAATAACCGGTCTAAATGATGTGGTCTAAAAAGGCTATTTTTCACTAGTGAGAGGACTAGGCTCAAGTTGGCAAAGAAGCATGAGGTGAAGAGAGATGACGCTCAATGAAGAGATTGAGAGCGACAAAGAGTGAATTGTTAGAGTGAGGAGGGTCTCACGGGAGATTAGAGGAAAAGAAGTGGGGAAGAGAGAGAGAGAGAGAAGGGGTAGATATTTTTTTAAAAAAATTAAATAATCAATAAAAAACAATAATGTGGGTCCTATAAAATAAAAATTTGTACCAGTTAACGGTGTATGCATTTTTGCCCCATTTTGAGAAAAGTTCATGGATATTTTTACACTTATAAAAAATAATAATGTGGGTCCCAAAAAATAGATGTTTGTACCAATTAATGGTGTGGGCATTTTTGCCCTATTTTGAGAAGTTCATAGGCATTTTTGCACCTAAGAAAATTTATGGTGTTGGATGCACTTTTGAGAAAAATTCATGGGTATTTTTGAACCTTAACCCTTAATTATATTAAAAAATTTAGTTAAAATATTTGATATGGTATATTTTTCTAAAACACCCTAATCATTTTTCTTAATTCCCTTCATCTCTCTTTTATTTGATTATGGTTGAGGGAGCATCAACTAAAATAAAATGTGAAAAATATTGACAAATATAAGAAATATGTCTTATATTTTAGACTAAGTTAAACTTCATAATTAAATTCTGTATTAATTTAATTTTTTTCCTTCATAGGTTCTATATTATCGAGCAGAGGAAGTATAATATAATATTGGTTATGACTTTCTGACTCGTAAACAATACGAATTCTTATATTATATTCTATATATCATTATATAATTATTGTGGTTTTGTTTTTGTATTATAATAAACACACATTACGTTTTTTAAAATTTTATTGGAATTATATGGTTAATTTATTATTTATTTTTTATAAAAAAATATAGATCGTTTCCCTAAATATTTTCTAAAAGCGTTGACTAAGCAGCTTAATTTTTTTAATTAATTAAGGAGTTTGAGAGTGCGCGCAAATCTTATGTATAAACCATTTTAGTTTAAAAGAGATATTCTTAATTAAAATTGAACACGATCTTTCTGTTTAATGATAGTGTATGTTTCATGTTGTCTTAAAAAAAAAAAAGAATATAATATATTATATAAAAATAATGTCAACTAAGTCTAATGACTTTGAAGTGCAATAATTTACCAACGGGGCTATAATATTACAGGGCTAAGGTACTTACATAACCTTTAAGCATAAACTATTTTTTTGGAGAAAAAATAATCACAAATATTATAAAAGAGGGTAAAAGTAACGATGACATTAACCGACGTTAACGTCCATTAATATGAACTTTTTAATGAAATGTTAAGCCGTTATTAAGATGCTAAAATAACCATTAACTTATATCAAAAGTGTAAAAGTAATCATAAATTTTTTTGGATGCAAAAGTAACTAAAAAGTGACTTCTTAAACATTGATTCATAAGTTTTTCTTTGGATTTTGTTTTATGAGTGTTTTATCAATTTGGGGATTAAAATGACAAAACTTATGAATTAATATTCAAAAATTCGTCTTTTTTGTTTTTGATTTTAGTGAGAATGACGAAACGAAAAAAACTTGTCACCCTCACTCCAAAAGCTAAAATCCTTAATATGAATCACTGACTTTAAAAGTATTGTCATTGCTAATGCTGAATCAATCACATAACCAACGATGAAAAGATTCTAAGGCAAGATTTCTGAGATGAAAACTAAAATTCTCAATGATCACATGTGCATATGGTAGGGTTAGATGACAAGTGAATTTTAATTATGAGATAACCAGTGGTGACATGGATTTTTCCAATCCTACCAATGCAAGTGAGATCTTCAATTGCTCTAGTTTTCTTGTTAGATATCCTTCCTTATAATTCTTTTATCTTTTGTTATGAGATTGCTTCAATATTAGTGATGACAGTAATTTTAAGGGTAGTGATTCATGTTGGAGATTTTAGCTTTTTGAGTTTGGGTGACAAATTTCTTCCGCTTCTTCATTCTCGCCACATTAAAAAATAGGTGACTTCTTGAACATTAATTCATAAGTTTTTCTTTAACTTTTGTCATTTTAATCTCCAAATTGATAAAACACTCATAACACAAAACTCAAAAACAAAACTTATGAATTAATATTCAAGAAGTGACTTCTTAGCTACTTTTGCATTTAAAAAAAAGTTTATGGTTACTTCTACACTTTTGGTATTAGTTAATAGCTGTTTTAGCACCTTAACATTTCATTAAAAAGTTCATATTAACAGACGTTAACGTTCGTAACGTCATAGTTACTTTTACCCTCTTTTATAATATTTATGGTTATTTTTGCTCCAAAAAATAATTTATGGTTACTTTTACACTTTTAAAAAAAGTTGAAGGTTATTTAAGCCTCTTAACCCAATATTATATACTCTAATAATTTAACCTTTCCTTTCTTCAAACTGAATGCAAAGAAAGTGAAACAGAAAAAAGTGGATTTGTAACGTATAGTCCTACAAGAAAAATAATTATTGGGAACTTGCTTTGTATGTATATAAACATGTGTGTGGCTAGAGACTAGGGTCCTAAATTTTTTTAATAGCCATTTTTGCATACTAGGCCAAAGTCGGTATTGACGTAACGTTATTGAAAATAGCCCACGATGTGTGGACAAAAATCAATATTTGAAATTTAATTCCTTTCACTTCAGTATGTTGTTTAATTAAACTGTTAATTTTCATATTCGGACAAAATTTAATAACTTAGTTAATAAGATACTCACTCCTGTCAATAATGAGGATAATTTTCAATGCAGATAATTAAGTTGAGTATTTTAAGAAAATTATCACTGTTGTGAAAATAATGAAAATACAAAAGAGATTAACATGAAGAAATACAAGAGAAAATTAGAGAGTAAAGATGGAGTGATTCTTATTTTATTTCAAGCTTACAACCTTTGATACATGCCTACTATTTATATGCCACAAGTCCTTAACTTCTATTATAAGATTTACAACAAAAGAGTACATCTACATAATTGTATAATATAAAGTTTTTATAGGTTATGTACATTAATCATAGAAAACTCCCAATAAGTCATTAATGTAATATCCCAAATTTTATTCACCAAAATTTCCTGTATATTTGATTATATTAAATGGAATAAAATGGTGCATTTTGGTGTACTTGAAGTAGCCAAACTAGTGGAAAAGTGATTACATGAAGTTTTGGCTAAGACATAAAGCACAATTTTTGTCTTCATATAAGTCTAAAATTGTGGCCTAAAATTAAGTATGGAAGATCACAATTTTTGGCCCAATAAATGATGAAAATTTTGGCCAAAAAGAAAAGGGAAAAAGAAAAACAACACTTGGTACAAAAATTCAAGAAAATGTAAGGGTAAAATAGTCATTTGGTTAATAAAATTAAAAAGCGAATATTTTACCTTAAATTGAAGCAAAAGTTGACAAAATAGATGAAGGGGCAAGGAAAAATATGATTGGAACACATTTCATGCCATGTGGAACCCTTATTTACCACATGGAGAAAGGAAGATATGCAAAATTGCCAAGTACATTTTGTAATAAAATATTATATAAATTAAGGAGATGTAAGATGGTTTTTATAAGCACATTTCAGCTTATGTGAACCTCATTTTTGGCCAACATTAAGAAGAGAAGAGAGAGAGAGAGCAAGGGAAAAACAAAGAACAAGAAGAAAGCAAGAGGGATCAAGAGGCAAATCAAGGTAAGTAGTAGGTTAAATTACTTGTTTTTTCCTTCAATCTCTAGAAAGCTCTCTCTAATCTTCATATCCTTCTTGAAATCATGTAAAGCAAGAAGAAAACCAAGGGTAAAGGAGAGAGAGAAATTTGACATCTTAGAGAGAGAAAGAGGAAGAATTCAAAGTAAGCTTGAAAACTTGATTTCTCTTATTGATTCATGATGATTGTTGGTGGTTTTGCTTGGTTATTGGCTTGCTTTATCTTAAATTTGTGATTGGGATGCATAAATCCTAAGGGGAAGTTCTACCCAAATTTTAATTAATCATGTTCAAGAGGTGTTTATGTGGTTAAACAAGTGATTAGAAGTGAAAAGATGTTTGGTTGATTGGAAATTGAAAAACTTCAGTTTTCCAATTTTCTTCAAACTTTCGGCCAGTTGGGTTTAGGGTTGTTTGAGCTAGAATTTGATGGATTGGATTATTCCATTGTGTTTAGAATAAAAAATTGTATAAGAAACATATGAAATATGGAGTGTGAAGGCTTTAAGGTGTGAAATGACAATTTTGCCCATAAAACCCTAATTTGTGGCTGACAAGGGTATTTTGGTAAATGCAGTGTAAATTTTTCAAAACAGAGGTAAAAAAAGGATTCTACACGCGAAATTATATTGGAATAGCTTGGGTCATAATTTTTGGAAAAATACAATTATACCAAGTAAAGGGAATTAGACAGGATTCCTTAGGGCATTTTGGTAATTACATGTTTTGGGTAGAGATAACCAACTTTATAAGTCTTAAAATAAGGTATGAATGAGTAATAACTCATTTATTTATCAATTTGGAATTTTAAGATTTGATATTTGCCTGAGCCGGACAAAGAGTTAAAGGACCGGTATTTGCTAGACATTACAAAGGATTTTAGGTAGTAACTATATCTCTCATATATTATGTGATTGTTTATATACATTGTATTGCCATGTTCTGTGTGGTGAAATGTATATTGCGGTAATTCCTAGAGTTGTGGTGTGGGAAAAGCTCAAGTACCACCCAATGGAAAAAGCACAATTACCATTAGGGCAGTTTGTGTAAGATCCCGTCTTATTATTGATATTGCTCAGAGTAGCAATTACATAGCTCAGTGGGTACAGAAGGATAGCATAAAAACGAATATTATTGAAACAATATTTATAATGGGAATGATATAATACAGTGATTACCCATATGGGGTACAGAGTAATTACAGACCTTAAAATAAATAACAGGTCTTCAGATAACCAACGTTTGCTTCTGAGCTCGTTTGGAACCTTCCACTACCAGAAATTACCGTTTTGCTCTGTGAGTTGCTGCCTGCTGCTGGAAACTTGGTACATTTATGGGACGGGTGAGATTTAGAGAATCTCAGTAGTAACTAGCAGTCTAGCATATATGATGTGAAAATAAATATGTTATGCACCATATCATGTAAGATGATCAAAACTATGTGTATACTTGCCCAAGGCCAAACGACATGTTTGCAGCCTGGTCTACTTGGTGCCCCTACTGGGTCCCTGACCACAACTTGGTAAATTGGTGTGTTCAAGACACTTGGCTCATTTTACAGAGAAGGACATACTCGACACAAATAGATAATCACATAGTGCATGAAAGAAAATGTTACTACGTGGAACGTTCCCTTTCCTTGTCGATTAATCGGTTCAACTCCATATCCAGCTCTGGCTATCGGTATATCCAAAAATTCAAAATTTAGGATACATGAGTTATTATTCGTTCATAACTCATTATGTTGGTTATCTTGACTCAAAAGTGCTAAATTACCAAAATGCCCTTAGGGACCCGGTTTATGCTCCTTTATACCCGGTCAAATTGTACCTTAACAAAAATCATGACCTAGGATAATCCTACACAATTTTGCATGTATAATCCATTTTGACCTCAAATTATTCAAAATCAGGTCCAAATTATGAAAATGCCCTTGACAGCCCCTAACTTAGGGTTTTAAGGGTAGTTTGGTCATTTTACATTTTAGGGCTTTTCTCACTTCGCAGTCTACATGAACCCTACATAATTTTCCCTTCTAAACTCAATAGAAGCATCAAATTAATAAAATTCTAGACCAAATAGAATGAAAATTCCCCTGGAAAAAATCTGGAAAATTAAGGGAAAATGTTGTTTCTTGATTTTAAATCCATAAACCTCCTTCTTTTCACCTTTAATCACATGTTTAACCCATTAAACACCTCTTAAACATGATTAGTGTGAATTTTTCCAGCACCTCTCCTTAGGGTTTGTGCATCCCAAATCACAAATCAAACCAAAACAAAGCCAAACTCAACAACCACAACCATAATCACAATCTATTAACCAAGATGATTAAGATTTTGGAGATTACCTCTTGATTTCTTGGCTTTCTCGCTCTAGGATTGACTATTCACTCTCTCTTCCCTCTTGATTTAGCTTGCTAAACATGGATTTCAAAGAGGAGAAGAGGTTAGAAGAAGTTCCAAGGAGATTAGAAGGCATAAGCAACTTGATTTCAAGCTCTTACATTTGATTTTGGCTCTTGGAACCTTAGCTTCTCTTCTTGTGTTCTTGACCTCTTTAAGCTCTTCTCTCTCTCCCGAAATGAAGATGAAGAGAAAGAGATAATGAGAGCTTAATTAGATGTGTCTTCTTGCTTTTCCTTTAACATGTGCTTATTTGTGATTGGTCAAGAGTTTTCTTCTTGAATTAACATATTAACCAAGCATCCTTGCTTTTATCTTTTTGACCGAAAGTGTAGAGAAAATAGGATAACAATTTGCTTCTTGAAATATCAATATTTACCTCATTACTTTAGTTGCAATTGTTGACCAAGTCATCATCTTTTCCAAACTTAGTCAAATTGTCTCCATATGTCATATTTAATAGCCAATATGTATTTCCTCTTGCTTCTTGTCTTTTTGGACATCTCAACCACTATAAAAAGGAAAGAATATGGGCTGTGGATTTATTTTAGCCAAATGACTATTTTGCCCATACATTTTTGTTATTGTCTTGTTAATTTTGCACCTTGCCTAAAAAATGACAAAATTTTCATTAAAGTTTGAAAATTCATATCTAATTGTAAAGAGGTCCAATTGATGTGGTTTTAAAGGCTATGTGACCCTTATTAAGTCTAGTTTTAAGAAAAAATATAAAATTTTGCCCAAATTGAAGTTCAAAATTCTTAGAATTATTGTGTTTAGACGTTGCCTCTGAAATTCACTAGTTTTACTAGGCTAAATTCAAAAATACATAACTCCTTGTGTACAACTCCAAATAATCTGTATAACCTATTAAATTAAATCTTAACAAGTATAATTTCATTATAAAAAGTTTCAGAATTTTTAGAGATCAGTTTCGTATTTAAAAATGTCACATAACATGATTGTCTCACTGTGAAACTCACTGGCAGCAAATATCTTTTGTGTTCCAAATATAATTATGTTGTGTGTGACCACTAATTGCCTTGTTTTTCCATTCCATATGCTCTTTAATATCCCAAGGGTATAAAAAAATTTTAGTAAATAAAATCGTGCCTTACTGGGACACTTGCTAAACCGGGACTTATCAGTCCACTTGAGTCAGGTTTATTCTCAATCCTCTTGTCCCAAAATTTGGGGTGTTACAGTTTGGACCTAGTATAGGTAGGTAAACATGAAATCTATGTGATATAATTCCTCACTGTGGTGTGGGAAAAGCACAAGTACCACCCTATGGGAAAAGCACAAGTACCATAAAGCTAGTAGGACCCAGCTGATGTAGTGTGACAAGTACAAATAGGTCGGTGCCTGCTCCAGAATATTATTGTGATCACTATGTGGCAAGTAGGGACAAAATGATCATTTTGATTTGGACAAAATCATCATTTTGATCTTGAACATTGATTGAAAAACATGTGCACAGCATTAGCATTTGCTGCATCATATGCTACATTGCATGTTTATCTCTCGCATTTATATGATTGATTGCATGTTACTACTGAGATTCATATGAATCTCACCCTTTCCATAAATAAAATTCATTCAGCTAGAGGAAGCGGCTCGAAGGGCAAAGTGGTAGATACTGGTGACTGAGGGTTATTGTGATGATCAATAATTTTTTGTTGGTTATCTTTTAGCCTTTCTTTGTATTTCAAGATTTTTATTATATAATGAACAAACCCTATAGGGATTTATTGTAATATAATCAAGTACTTTATGTCAATATGTTTATACTATTTTTGTATGCCCACTGAACTGTGCTTTGATACTCTGTTAAATATTGAATTACTGAGGGGTTTGACAATTCATGTCATACGTTATATGGCTTTAAGTGTAGAATTCCAAAAGGCATCTCTTCGAAGGTTATGGACATCCACACTTATATTGTAATATTTATAACACCTTCCTTGGATGTCCATAAACAAATAGTGTCTCATTAAAACTTTACTAGGAAAAATCCAATAGGACAAAAACCTAGTGAAGGAAAAAGAGTACAGAATATATATTGAAGGTTCTTCGTTAAAAAACTTACCAGGAAAACCATGTAGGATAAAATCTTGATTAAAGAAAAGAGTGTAGCATGGTCTTTACCCTTCTTGATGATAATATCGTATTTAATCCCCCTGATGACAACATCAGTTTCACTCTCAATGTCTTTTTGAGCATATCTTCTTTTTGCTACCAAACTATAATGATGCATTGTAACCAAATGTTATACTGAAATGTATTCCTTTAACATATCTTCTGGATTTGTTAAAATATCAATATATTCTTCCTTTTTCTTATTCACTAAAGAAATAATAAAGGAAAATTATTTTGAAAATCACTAAAATATTCCTTGTATCCACATATTCAACTTGTCCTAAACAAAATGATATCATATATGTTCATAGAACTATCACACCCAGCCTCATATTTGCTATCCACTGTGTACCTGTAAGAGCTATATTTTACCAATAAAATCATAATGAATACAATGTTAGTATGATACATAAATATTCTCATAAAATATAAGGTACTTTTGGACCACTAAATTAAATATATTTTTGCAAGTAAAATCGTCATTGCAAAAATACGTGATTTTGAAGTCATTGAGGCATTTAATAACTCGATTTACAAGTCAAGTAAAATAAAAAATTTTTAACACCCCATTTTTAATCACCAATATTCGTCCTATGTAATTAATACATTTAAGGGAATAAATGGTGAATTTTGGTATGCATAAATTTTCAAAAAAATTACAATTGCCGGTTACACGTAATTTGCCCAAGCAAGGACACAAAGAAGTAATTAATGTCTACTTAAAGACCTATTATTGTAACCAAAATTGAAACATAAAATGACACAAATAAAGGCCTAATATGAGTGTCAAAAATTTGGCCAAAACAAAGGAAGGGAGCAAGAAATGATTTATTTCAATAAATCATAAAAGGTAAGGGCAAAATGGTAATTTTGCCATAAAACAAGAAAAAATATTTTTTCATATTTCTCCTAATAAATTTGGTCAAGGGGAAAAATAAAAAGGGAAAATGGCTAATTGGTAATTAATAATCCTATTTTGAAATATTATTACCAAGTGAAATAAAAGTTGCGAAAAGTCAAAAGTTGTATGACCAATTTCAATAACTTGGAAGATGCAATCCTAGGATAATTCAAGAGGAAAATTAATATTCCCTTTTCCTCTATCATTTTGGTCAAGACAAGGGAAGCAAAGGGAAATGAATATACTTGTTGACTAATAATGTTTCAAGAAGGAAAATTCTTGACCAATCACAAAGAAGCATAAGTCAAAAGCAAAAAGGCAAAAGACCTAGGTCAATGAGAAGTAAGAAGCTATTTAGTCCCCTTTTCTTTTAGACTTTTGGTGGAAAAGGGAAATAGCAAGAGAAACATATATATATGGTTGGAATAAAGTAAGAAGAGGAAAAAGTAAGAAGTCAATAAGTCAAAAAGAATATGACCCTAATTAGACACATTAGAAGATGTCATCATGTGATATTTCAAGAAGCATTAAAACTCTCTTTTTCTCTTAGCTTGGTCGGTCAATTAAAGGGGATGGAAGAGAATTATTGTGTGGTTGAGATAAATACAAGAAAAGTAAGAAAAATATGACCAAGTGAATTTCCTTAATTAAATTTCCAACAAATATTATTATGACATAATCCTAATAATATTTCAAAAAGCTATACCCTTCCCTTTCCTCTTACCATTTCAGCCAAAAATCTGCACTAAAGAGAGAGAGAGCTTTAAATATTCTAAGAGCCAAGAACACAAGAAGGAAGGAGAGCTTAGGGTTCCAAGCAAAAACCAAGGTAAGAACTTGCAAAACTTGATAATTCTTGCCTTTTAATCTCTCTCAAACCTCTCCTAACCTCTTCTACTCCATTAAATCCATGTTTTTCAAGACAAATTAAGAGTGTAGAGAGAGGAGGAAGTTCATCCAGGAGAGAGAAAGAGTTGAACATCAAGAGGTAATCACTAAAACTTGATCCTCTTGACTTGTTTTGATGTTGTTGCTGGTTTATGTCTTATTTTCTCTTGTTTTTCAAATATGAGCTGAAACCAACCTGTTACGAGTGTAGATGATATATTAAAAAGTGCAAGTGTACACTGTTGTAAGTAAATAATATAGAAGTGAGTAGAGCATCGTTCCCACGAGAATTGATCCCTAAATACCAAAATTGATAATATTAATACTATTTAACCGATCGATTAGTTGGTGATTGTGAATACAAGATAAAAAATGATTAAATGTGAATGTAATTGATGTGAAGACAAATATGATAAAAGGCCCTAGGGATTATATTTCACTTAATAAATTTTGGATTGAATCACCTATCTATTCTAGTCTAATTTATTCCACATGATTGATAGTCGAGTTTCCCTAATTTAATTACTAGCCTCTTCCAAGGTCAAGTAATTCTATAATTAATTGCTAACCCAATATATTCCTATATGAATTTAAGTAATTAATCATGCATTAAGATTTATGGAACTCATTAAGACTACACAACCCATATGAATATATTCCTATTTTATATGAAAATTATGGTTTTAATTATATGATCCACACACATACATCTCCTTCCGGTCTCAACATGCATATTAAAATCATCCAAAAGGTGGCCAATCAATTGAAAGCATTAAGAACAATAATTAAAACTCAATCATGAAGGAAAAATTAAAACTATAGTTAATAAGTTAAGATTCAAACCGTCATTATTAAGCTACGTCATCACCCTAGGAAAATGAAAATTTAGCTCATAATGAAATTAAAAACAAAATAAAAATAAATTAAAAACATCATAAATATTGCATAAAAATTAATTACAAAAACATAAAAATACAACTACAAGATGCATGAAAATGCAAAATCTAGCATACCATACAAGAGGTAAAACCTTCCATGTAGGTGGCAACCTATACCATTCATAAACGAGGATTACATATGCCTTCTATATAGGAGGTAAAACCATCCATGTAGGAGGCATGCAAGAAGTAAAGAAATGCAAAAAATAAATTCTAAAATAACAACTCTCAATCTAAAATAGAAGCTCTCTCTCTCTCTCTTCCTTCCTCCTTCCTTCCTCCCCTTTTGTGATGTCCAAGACCTCTATTTATAGGCTTTAAAATCGAGTGCTACAGTACTATGAATAGTGAACCGCGCCTGCTATAGTACCTCATTTGCTACAGTACCACATTGCTACAGTAAAGGCACATTTGCTACAGTGAATCGCTACAGTACCGTAATTTTTTTACAGTGAACTATGTTCGCTACAATGCTCTGTATCTGCTACAGTGCCTATGAACAGTGTGTTGGAAATTGTGCCCAAGGGGCCAATCATTGTACTTTGAATAATTTTTATTCAATAAATTTCTTCATTTAGTTATCACATTATTCGCATGTTCACTATGATAACTGTATCCTTGGATAAATCATAATGATTGTCCTAAATGTCCTTAGTCGGTCATCTATGTGGGAGCAAAGATGAAATAAGACCAGTATGACTTTGATAAGGTATGAGGATACGAATCAAAGTCTTAGGTACTTGTAGGAGTACAAGGTGCTGGACCGACCCGCTATGAGAAAGATGCATGGATCAAGTCATAAGCTTATCTCATGTATAACCACGTCACAATGCCCTTGACTTGAGATAATCATGGATTCCTACATGAGAGTTACTAAGCTTTGACTTAGTCAAAAATCACCTTTAACCGGGTGATGATAAAGGCTACAATCGGGTTTAGTGGTTTTCATGCAGAGGAATGTGAATGGTCAAGATGAAATTTGTCCCTCATATTAGTAGAGAGATATTACTGGGCCCCTCGATGAGTGAGTCTGAAAAATGTATGGACATACTACGATGGAAAGGAGTTTCCATTTCTATAGTCAGATTACTCAGGGATCGAGAAAGTAATGGTCAGGAATAGAAGGATGACATTCTCCATGCCTCATATTTGACCGAAATATTGTGTGACAAAAGGGACGTGATATGGTTATATGACAGGTTGTATCGTATTGTCGATCCTTATATGAATTGGGTAGTTGTAATGTCTTGCTAGAGGCCGCTTACGACTTGTGGGTTGGTATAGTCATTAGCCCACTGCCAACTTCGTATGGGCCTACAGGGTCGCACACAAGAATAGCCCAACATGAGCTATAATGTCTAGATTCATTGAATCTAAGATGCGTCTAAGATTCAATGAATACAATATTTAATCTAGGGTGAATGAATTTTAAATATATATTTATTATATACACATGTTGTGTGAATAGTTATTTGATAAATATTTATGTGTGTGTGTGTGTGTGTGTGTGTGTGTGTATATTGAAAATAAAATTAATAATATTATATACACACATGTATTTTTGAAATACATAAATACATATATAATATATTTTATATGAAAATATTATATTATATATAAAATGTATATTATTTGATAATATATATTATATATATGATAATATTATATATTATATATATATATAATATATTATTTGATAATATATATTAAATATATGATAATATTATTATATTGTGCATATATAAAGATATTATATAATGATATCTCAGATTTAATTTATAAAGATAAATTAAATCTAATTCAATTGGCTCTTTATTCTAATTAAATAAATAGGTTAAATTAAAACTGTTGGACATATTTAATTAAACCAGATTTATTTAATTAGCTTCTCAAAACAATTAAATGTTAATTGATATGATAAGGATTTTCAAATTAATTAAGATTAATTTTCAAATATCCATCATAAAATAGATAACCCTAATAGTTATAAAAGGTGAGAGCTAGGGTTTTCTACGGATGATGAAAAAATGGAGAGCCGCCAGAAAACCCTAGATGGGCATTTGAGGCGCTAGCACGCTGCCGGTGTTGGGTCCTGTTTGTGTGGATACCAATAAAGGGAGCTGATCTGAGTAGTTGGCTCCTTAAGATCGAAAAGGAAAAACTCAAAAAGGTACGAACTTGATTTAAATGCCGTTGATAGATCCGAAATTGGGATTGGTAAACTTTTGCAATTTTAAAATTTTAATTCTTCCGCTGTGTGCCTACCAATCCTAACATAGTGAACTGGTATAGTGACTCTCTTAATACCTTCTCAAAATCTTCTTAATATAGTGTTGTATGTGGCTGCCAAAAGAAAATCATTATTTATTTATCAATTACACCCAAATTCATTACGTTAAGCTTAAATATTGTCCACAAAATCTCATATAAGGAAAAATAAATATGAAAATATTCTACTTATCAAAACCCTAGGGGAAATGCTGCCAAAATTTCCACTAAACATGTTTATTTAGTTTTTAAGTAGTTAATAATATGATTAGAAGTAGAAAGGAAGTGATTAAGCAAGAAAAATCAAGAAAACAACATGTTCCTCCTAGGAACCCCATTTTTGTTTAGAAGCATAACAGGGGGAAGGAGTGAGAATTTTGTAATTCTAATAATTGCATTAGCTTTAGAAGGCAAAATTGTGTAGGTATGCAAGTATTCATGATTTTTGGATGTTTGTATGCCAATTTGAAAATTTATGAAGTGAAAATTTAATGCTGTTTGATTTGCCCCTGTGTGGTAGTGACATTATACAATGTATTTAATGGGCAAAAACTTGTCCAAAAATTATGAAACTTGATAGGATTAAAGTAGAGATAGAGCTTTAATTTGATAGGTAGTTTATAATTTTTGGACAAGTACATTGGAAGATATAAATTTTTGAAGTTATGCCTTGTTTTCTGGAATGCAAACTAGAACATTGAAGTTTGACGAATTATTGGGAATGATATGATTACAATGGTCAAACCTAAGTATTTTTACATAAATTTACATTTAAAAATATTCATTTAGGCTTTAGAATCAGTCAAATTGGATTTTTGTAAAATTAATTATGAATTTCCAAATTTTACTAAAAAATCTTCCAATTTCTAGAAAAAAGTGAAATTGCATTATACAAAATTGTATTGTGGATAAAATGTTATTACTGCATTAAATAACTAGTAGCATTCAATTTAAAAGCAGTAATGCTATAAGTAATAACTAGTTACTTGTAACTTTAATATTAATAGGAATTGGACATAGCCCGAGCCAAAATCCAAATATAGGACAAATGTGGAAATTTGAAAAAGATTCAGGTAGTAACTTCTTCTGACATATAATATGTGATGATTGTATGTTAGAATATGTAATTCTCTATAACGTGAGCTAGTGTCTTAGACATACAAATTTTCCAAGTTGTGGTCAGGGACCCAACAGAGGCACCGAGTAGACCAATGTGCAAACATGTAGTTTGGCATTGGGCAAGTGCACATAGTTTCGATCATCTTATATAACATGACATTGCATATTTATTTATGCATTCTATATGTTTGAAAGAATGTTTCTATTGAGATTTTCTCGAATCTCATTCTTTTTCAAAATAAAACTCTACAGCTGAAGCGGGCGGCTTGAAAGGCAAGACGGTGATTAGGGTCCTGGAGCACTCTGTTGCTGTTATAATTATTTTTGCATGTACTTTCTGCTACTTTTTGGAATGCTTTGTACATTTGTATATATTTTCAAACCCTGTGGGGATTCTCCTATAATGTAAACATGTACTTAATATCAGTATGTTTCCGCTGTTTCTGTATGCCCTACGAAACTATGCGCTTAATACTCTGTGATTATCAAAATGTTAAGGGGTTTGACAAAATTACTCATTTTATAATATATTTTTTCAATAAATTATATAGGCTCCAATTATTCTCAAACTCACACAACATTTTATATATAGAATGATTTTCTTGTATATACTTCTGACATTTTAGATCCTTTAAGGATTCTCATATAAATTTAACTATTTAATAAGTCATATGTATAAGTTATATATAACACTATATAACAGAAAAATAATTTTATTTTCATATGTTAACAGTATAGTAATATATGCAAAATTATTGTATCCACTACAACATAATATGCCTCATCATAATCTTTATTAGCCGTTGTAAAAATATTTATTTTCGCTTAAATGTTTATATATTTCATACTTCAAACATTGGAACTGCAAATCCATGTATGGCTCTTGGCCAAAAGTCAATTTTACCAGGAGAATTTATTTAGCTAACATAAGTGCTGCAATATGTAAGATCAAATATGCCAACACTAAAATATAAATTTTCTTCTCAAAAGTATTGATCTAGCTTTATATGGAGGCTTCAATGAATTATCTCTGAATCGTATAATATGGAAATTGTGCACTTAACATAATAATTTATTCAAACATTCTTACAAATTTCATGTTACAAACTAATAGTAATCTCACATGTAACCATATCATAGATTCACTATCAAATCTATTGAATACTTGTATGGTTTACATGTTACTTCAATGGGCTCATATAATTTTATTTGATATATTTCCATAAATGCAGAGATCCATTGCTAATCATGACTAATGATATTCTCATAGGCAATTTTATTTGAGAACAAGTAGCACATATCAATTATTGTATTATATAATATGTTGACTATTTATAAAGAATCTTCTGGTTCTTCAATAGATGTCAATATATAATCTTTTATAATTAGTTGCATCATATATATGACTCAATGATCAAACAATTTATCCTAACAATAAATTTATTTGGATAAGAAAATTTGTGGTTTACTATATCGTATTTCTTATCCAATAGTAAACTTTTCAATTTTCATAACATATTGATTCAAAATCATAATCTGACATCCATTTTAGGAGATTAGTTAGGCTTTATGGGGATGTATATATGAGTACAACTTTTCAATATTAACTCAATATAGTGTGAGACATATAAATATGCTTCCTTTATTTATGTCTTACAAAGATAGACTAATATATAGTACGCCAATAACATATCTTTCACTTGGAAGCTTAAGTACTTCATACCTCATACACAATTATGGATTTCAATCCAATTGGTCTAATCTTCATACCCTCTCATGGAATGAAATTCTTTTGTAGATCTATGGGTCATAATTTTCATTATCTATTATTTGTCCGTCCATAGGAAAAATCATATATAAGTTCTTCGGGAACTATGTTAACTTTGTTACATATAAGTTCTTTAGGAACTAGCATAAATTATCGCATCACACATAATTTTGTTACTTATTAATAAGAATATAGTTTAATTTGTTTCTTTGGATACATACTCAAAATTTGAAATGTTTGGAACTTTCCATCACAAAAATAAGAAAATATTCATGATCAAAATATATAAAGATCACATTGTAATGATTTATGATGTTTAGGGGCTAAAATTAATTTGAGAGAAACGTAAATACATCAACAAGAAAGCCTTATCCCACTAGATGAGGTCAACTATATGGGTTGCACGACACCATTGTGCTTTATCAAAAACCAAATCTTACCAATTATTAACCAATAGATCCCATTGAGAGAAATGTAAAGACAAGTGCATTATAATACAAAATCATGAATAATTATAATATTTATAGTCTTCTTTCAATTTGTTTTCCAAATATTTAAGCATACATAAATTTGACTTGCAATATATATTAGTTGACACATATTAGAAAAATGATTTTCCCAACAAATCAAAATCAACTATTCGCAGTGAACTTTCTCATTAGATTAAGTATATTCTCTTTTACTCAATTCAAATATATGACTTTTTTCCCACAAATATCACATAAAATTAATCTAATTCCAATATGTGTGTATGTACGTGAGCGCGCGCCCGTGCACGCTTGGGGGGAGACTAATAATTCATCATCTTGAATAACAAAATAAGAGACATTATTAAAAAAAATAGAAAAGAAAAATTCACCAATGGCAGCTAATGTCCAAATTTTGTTTTTGCAACTGGACATTTGATTTGAAAAATAAAGCTAATTTCTTAGTTAGTTAAACTAAAAACAACTCCAAATACTTATAAGAAAATTTATCATCAATAAATCTCAATAAAATCATACTAATATTGAATAAAATAATAAGATATGAATGGAAAATATGAATAATATCATCCCTTTTAATTTGCCCACAAAATAGCACAATAAAATGCATTATTATAATATGACCACATTTTAGGCTCTTTGATATCATAACCTCTCTTAGCATTTTCTTATAGTCATTTATAGCTTCTGAACTATTTATTTCACAACTTTTTGTTTTACTTTCAATAAATTTATGGTCATTTTTCTAGATGGCTTTGAGCCTTATCATCACAACCTTTACTCATAATTATATTTCAAAAACCATGGCAATATGTGTACTTCAACATGGCAAGGCGTAATGTTCTTCAAAAGCCATGAATTTGCTCAGTCTTTCAATGGCATGAGTTTCATTACACATATAGCCTTTAGAACTAGGAAAAATCTTGAGTTATTGGCCTTCAAGCCATGTTAAAAATCCCATTCGTAATGATCAAATTGTCAAAATTTATTTTGCAAGTAAACACCATTTCTTAATATCACTAAGTGACCTTTTACAAAGTAACCAAAATTGTAAGAAATATGGTTCATTGTCACTTGAATCATTAGCCTTCAAGGCTTGATATTTTTAATAATTAGATCATCAAATTGTCAAACCCCTTTTTTTACACTGTCATTTGTTAGAACCATAGATGGTCTTTAACCCAAAAATTATTGTCAAAATTGATAAGGCTTCTGGCTATCTAATAAAAAATTTGAGAATATTATGGTTATTGTCCATTTAATAATATTATAATATCAATAGATATCATCAATTAATTATCTATATGAACAAAACTTAAGCTTTTAAATGATAAACTTAGAAATATAAACATAAGATAAAGTGAGGACAAAAGATATATCTTAAAACTCAATATGATGAATATTAATCACACAACTCAATAAATAAGAAAGAAGAATATTTAACAAAAACAATTGCAAGATACGAGATAATAAGATATATCTCAAGTGATTAATTGTCCTAGCATCATGATTATATTGAAGTAGCTGACATGATGATATTGATAAGCTAAGAATTTGATGCAAAATGGAAATGATGATCACATATAATGCTCCCCAGAAATATTCTAAACGAATTGAAAATCTGAAAAAATCTTACCATATTATTTGGATTGAATTATTTTCAAGCCATGAACAAAAATCCACTAGCATCAACAAGATGTCATGATGATCTTACACAAAGATGTCATAAAGTAAAGAGAAAGATAAATTTAATATGATGAGTATGAATCTTAAATCACCAATGGATAGAATAGATACTCCTTCTCTTAAAAATTGCAAATGAATCAATAAAATACAACATAAATCCATAAATAAATATAAGAGGGAGACAACAATATAAGAGGGAATCATAAATCAAAGATATATGTAGAGAGAAAAAGAGAGATACCCACACTCACATAGTAAGACAATATATACAATACATATTATAATGTAAATATACATAATGGTTACTGTAACAATATAAATAAAAACTATAAAATATAAATATAGGGAAAATGACTCTTAGGTCCCAAGGGACCAAATTAATAGCAAAGAAGTGCTAATGCAAATTGTCAAGTCAGAAAAGTCCCTAGGGACTTTTCTGTTATTAATTCCCTTTGTGAAAAGACCATCATGCCCCCAAGGAAAAGAAAGGAAAAAATGCATAAAAGGGAGTAACTCCACGTTTTGGTGATTAATGAGAAAGAGAAAAATGCACAGGAGGAACTCCACGTTGGTGTCTGCAGCAAGGTTGAAGAGATTAAGTTCGTTGATCACATCCACGTGAAAGGTCAGAACTTTTGTCGTTATCAACTGTAACAACGACTGAACAGTGAAGTTGAAATTTTCTTTTTTTTTTCCGGTTTGTATGGTAGGTGCATTGAGATTGATGGCTTGGTCAAAGATTGGAGCTTGGGGTCAATAGTGGACTATGTGGTAGGAGATAGATAAGTAATGCTAAGATTTTGATAAAAGTATGGTCTTGACCATTGAAGTTGGGGTTTCAACATGGTTAGGTTGTGAGAATGTTATTCTTCTCTATTTTTGGGGTTGGTTACAGAGGGACTGGGCTGTTTGTAGTGGGAATAGTTGAATATGGTAGGGGTTGATTTATGAGAAAATGCTGATATAATATTAAAATACTGTTGTTAATATGTGCAGTTGTCATTGTTAATATTGCTTTTGTAGTTGTTATTACAATGCTTTGTGTTTGGGAAATGTAATAGATGGATTGCTCTATTATTGGGCAAGGTTATAGAGGGAGTAATATATTTTAAGTGAGAATGGTTGAATGTGATGGGGATTGGTTTGGTGAGAGAAAGCTGAAATGGTTATAAAATATTATTGTTAATACGTGCAGTTGTAGTTGTAAATATGGTTGTTGTTGTTGTTACTATAGAACATGTGCTCTGTTTTAGGGATATGTAATAGAGGGATTGATGTGGTTTTAGGAAATGTGACAGAGGGATTAAGCAGGTTTAAGTGGGAATAAATGAATGTGATGGTAGTTTGTGTGATAACAAAATGGTGAATTGATATAAAATTATTGTTGTTAATATTAGCTTTGGTAGTTGTTAATATTGGTGATGCAATTGTTAATACGCAGGTTGTGTTGCAGATTGTCATGAAAGATGAGAAGTAGTTTTGGGAAGAATCTATTCTGTTTCTTTTATGTGGAGGGAAGTTTTTAAATGGTGGAGAAGATGAAATGCAATATGTTGGGGGGTTTGGTAAGAACAAGATGCATAAAGGAAGGCACAACGTATAAGGAGTTTCACATAATCATATAATCTATAATTGGAACAGAAAAAATGAATTTTGTTTGAAATTCAAAGTTATCATTGATACATCAAATTTTGTGGATCTTATAGACAATGAAGGGGTGGATCATTTAATAAAGTTTAATGAAAAATATGGTCATGTGTACGTTGAAGAGGATGGTCATAATGGCAATACATAACTAACAACAAATGATGAAATGGAAGATCAAGAAGTGTAAGTTGAGTAGTCTTAAGAAAAGTAATTTGTTACTAGATAAGTTGTGAATGATGGCTCATATATTGTCATTAGTAGTTCTCTAACTTGTTATTTATTGCATGATTGATCAATTGTTTAGAGGTGACGGTGGATTATCTCTGTCTCCACCTCCTTTCTTAAATGAAATTCAAGAGGTCCCATCATTAGCATGTTGTACTCAAATGGTGCCAACACATAGACTGGAAATGAATCATGGTAAATGGAAGGATTCACTACTACAAAAATAGACATTAGTGGCACACCTTTTGTGGCGCTTCTTTAAAGAAATGCCACAGCTTCTTCCAAATTTTTTTTTAATTTTTTTTAAAAATACTTTAGGTGGCTCTTTCTTGAGAAAGCGTCACAGCTGAAGGAAGCGCCACCTAAAGTGTCTTTTTTTAAAAAATAAAAATTAAAGCAACAACTGTGGCGCTTGTTCAAGGAAGTGTCACAACTGCTATGTACTTTGTGTGGCACTTAGCCTAGTAAGCGCCACATAAAGTATTATTTTCTTTAAAAAAAATCAATTCAAACCCTTCTCTCTCCCGCAATCTGCTTCCATCACTTTTATCCTCTTAGTCTCCAATCTTCATCCAACACGTGTCGTCACCCTTATCCTTTTAGTTCCTACATTTCCTCATTCCGTTTAAAAGTTCGATTTACACTTATCTTCTCATATTTTTGTTCCATCACTTCACACATTTTCTCTTCCTCTTCTTTTTGTTTTTGTGACACTCCTTGCTCATTTCTCTTTGTCCAATTTCTTGCACCAAACTGACCCTACTCCTTCTCCCTCGTCTCATTTCATCCTCCTTATAGTTTCATTTCATCCTGTAAGTTGTACCCACTCATTTTTTTCTTTTTTTTTATATTTTGAAGTTACGTATATCATATTGTCTTGTTAACCACTTTTTTTTAATTTAAATATATATGCAACTTTGTCTTTGTCTTTTTCCTTTATTAATTTTTTTTTCAGGTGTTGTGTATGAAATTTTCACTCACTCCGTTCAAGCTTCCTCTATACTGTAAGTTTTTTTTAAAATTTTGGAGCTTACAAATATAATTTTATTAGTAGTTAATAGTTTAATTTGCTCAATATATTTTATATTTCATTTATTATGAAATCTGAAAAAATTATTCTCATTTTTGTATGCTGAAAAATAAATGTGATAAAATTAAATGTTATTATATATAGGTTATATGTGAAGATATGTAGTAGTTATAATTTTTTATTGTTGCAACAATTGTTAGCATTATATTGATGAGTTGCATAAATAATATAATTATTTATTCTTAACAATTGTATTTTACTTAGTAGTGATTTTTTAATTAGTTATTTGTTAATTTATATCATTTTGGAGTTATTTGATTTTGATTTGTTTCTCTTTATTTTTTTGTAGAGATATAAAAATATGTTTAAAGTGTATTATTAATTATAATTATAGGTTTCTAAAAAAATAAAAAAAAATTATATTTTTAAAAAATGGTCTAAGGTGGCGCTTCCTTGAGGAAGTGCCATAGGAAGTGACTTCCTGTGGCGCTTCCTCAAGAAAGCGCCACCCTATGCCCTTTTTAATTTTTTTTAAAAAATGGCCTAAGGTGGTGCTTCTTTGAGAAAGCGCCACCCTAGGCCCTTTTTTAATTTTTATTAAAAATATTTCTTTTAAAAAATATTTTTTTAAAAAGGGCCTAAGGTGGCGCCTCCTTGAGAAAGCGCCACCTTAGGCCCTTTATTAATTTTTTTATATATTTTTTTAAAAAAATACAAATCAATAGTGACGCTTATTTAAAAAAGCGCCATAGGAAGATTTATATAAGCTGTGGCGCTTTCTTTAAGAAGCGCCACCCATGGTTATTTTAATTAAAAAATATTAGCTACTGTGGCGCTTGTGATGGAGTGCCACAGCTTGTTTTAGTGTCGTTCCAATATGTGACGCTTGTGAAGTGCCACTGATATTATTATTATAAGCGCCAGAACTTTTACTTTTTATGATAGTGATTCGATTACTGGTGAAGGACAAATTTTTGCGAATGCTATGATCCTTCGGCAAATGTTATACAAATACAGCATTTCACACAAGTTTTCATACCAATTCCTGAAGAACAATCAGCAAAAGATAATTGTGAAGTGCAAGGTTGATGGTTGTCCTTTGTACATGGGAGCATATTCATCAAGAGAACATCAAGATACGAAATTTCTAACCATCAGAATGTACAAAAGTGAACACATCCACCATGCACAAGAAAACCTAATTGTTTGTCATCCACCTAGGGCTACCTTGACATCATCAATTGTAGTGGATGGTTTGAGGAGCAATATTGACAAGAGTCCTAACAAAATTTGAGCAGATTAATACAGAGAGTATGGGGTGCGGCTGAACTACACTCAAGCGTACAAGGTGAAAGAAAGAGCATTGAGGGAAATACATGGTCGAGTAGAGGACTCTTACATGGTAATTCCTTGGAAATATGATAGACTTATAGAAACTGATCCTGACACTATTGCAAAATAGGAAGGGTCATCTAACAATAGATTTGAGAGGGTATTCATTACTTATGGTTGCTCGGTTAAAGGTTTTAGGGATGGTTGCCGGCCTATACTCTATATAGATGGATGTCATCTTAGTGGCCCTTATAAGGGGACAATGTTGTTAGCTCATGCACACAATGCGAACAATGAAATGTTTTCCTTTGCATATGCCATTGTTAGCGGTGAGACATATGATGAATGTGCTTTGTTTCTATTCAATGTGAAAGAGATAACAAGATTAATGATGATTACAATTGTCTTAGATAGGAATAATGCCATCATTGAGTCTGTGAAAGAAATATTTGGCAATGAGAGACATGCTTTTTGCTATAGGCATGTGAAGGAAAATTATAGTGCATAGTTCCTTAAGATCAATAGAGGTTGGACAAATACATTGGGGAATAGCAAGGAGACTGCACTCAATCTCCTTGATGCAATTACATATGCAAGGCTGGATGAGAACTTTACTAATGTAATGGGGAAGTTGAGATTGTTCAATCCACAATTGGCACAATAGGTGGAGAGTAATGGAGATGTAGACCATTGGGCTCTTAACAAGTTTCCTTTTAAGAGGTAGGATAACATAACCACTAATCTTACGGAGTCCTTCAATGAATGGATGTTAAAAGAGAAGAAGTACACTGTTTCTGTTTTAATCCATGAGCATAGAGAGATATTGGCACGCATTGGTTGCAAGCAAGATAACAATATTATGGAGACTAATAGTTTTCGGTGCAAACTAGATGTGGTGATGCCATAATTTATGTCACCATAGATCTTTGTGCCAAAAAATGCATGCGTTTAGCATGGAAAATGAGTGGAGTACTTTGTGCATATGCATATGCTGCTATTAAGCTACTTAATGGTAATGTGTACACCTTTGTAGATGGCTGCCTGAAACTGTATGCCCAGGAGAAAATATATGCAAACACCATGAGGTTAGTTGCAACACATGATTGCCGACGTGCTAATTTTTCGATGGTCACACATATACTGACACAAACATTCTTGGACCCTCCAATTACTACAAGGCTAGCAGGGAGATCAAAAAGAAAAACAAGGGAGTCTCAATTTCAAAAAAAGAAGCTTTATGAGTGTGGGAGATGCCATGAGGCTGGACACACAATGATGACTTGAAAAAATCCAAATCCAAGCTAAAAACAAGTTGTACATACCTGTACATGATTTTGATGGTCACTTCTTAGTGATAATGTCTATATAAACGAAGAATTAGTGACTTCTTGTGACCCCTTTGGTTTTTGGATGGGTCCAGAAGTTAGTGTACTTAGTTACAAATGATATGATTTTAAGTTAAACGAATGGATGGAAAAGGCCACTTACTCATACAACTTAATATTTTAATGTTATATGATATGTCCATATGATATGATATTCAGTTGTGAAACCAGCTTGAGTAAGTTGCCAAAATATGAAGTAGCACTTGTTATAATGGCTTATATGTTGTACTGGCAGGTGAGATGTTTAATTTGGAACCTACTATAGGGAGGAAAATTATATTGTTAACAAGACTCAACTAATTGTGAAAATATGCATTACAAATTGTCAAAACATGCGTCAGTTTATGACAAAATTGGCACAATGATTTTTTCAAAAAGTAGGGAGAACAAGGGTTGAAATGTTGATCCACTTTTATAGCAGTTGCCACTTGTGACAATTCAAATCTCCATCGGGAGTGACACTTAAGTTGTTAATGTGGTTGCAGAAGTTGTCAAAATATGCACAACCTAATGTAATCAACAAATTCACATTTTCTGAGATGGTTCATGTCAGGTTAGCCATTAGTCGAGGAATGTTCATCAAGTTGTAAATATACCTAATGATGTTGTTAATGTGTTCTGAACAAATTGTAAATACTGATGATGTTGTAAATATGGCTAACGAAGTTGTTATAACCTACTGAAGAAGTTGTAAAAATCCCAGTGTCATTTGCTGACTTGGTTAATGTCAGCTTAGCTAGTAGCGTAAGAAGACTAATCAGGTTGCACATATGGCTAAAAAAGTTGTCAAAATCTACTGAACAAGTTGTAAAAACCCAAGTGACATTTTATGTCATGGTTCATTTCAGGTAACCCAGTAGCCCAAGAAGACTGATAATGTTGTAAATATGACTAAGATACTTGTTAAAACCTACTGAACAACTTGTAAAAACCCAATTGCAGTTTGTGACTTGGTTCATTTCACGTAAGCAAGTAGTCCAAGAAGACTTATAATGTTCTAAATATGGCTAAGCTACTTGTTAAAACCTACTGAACAAGTTATAAAAACCCAAGTGACATTTTGTGACTTGGTTCATTTTAGGTAAGCCAGTAGCCCAAGAAGACTTATAATGTTGTAAATATGGCTAAGCTACTTGTTAAAACCTACTGAACAAGTTGTAAAAACCTAAGTGACATTTTGTGACTTAGTTCATTTTAGGTAAGCCAGTAGCCCAAGAAGACTTATAATGTTGTAAATATGGCTAACATACTTGTTAAAACCTACTGAACAAGTTGTAAAAAGCCAAGTTTCATTTTGTGACTTGGTTCATTTCAGGTAAGCCAATAGCCCAAGAAGACTTATAATGTTGTAAATATGGCTAACCTACTTGTTAAAACCTACTGAACAAGTTGTAAAAACCCAAGTTTCATTTTGTGACTTGGTTCATTTCAGGTAAGCCAATAGCCTAAGAAGACTTATAATGTGTTAAATATGGCTAACCTACTTGTTAAAACCTACTGAACAAGTTGTAAAAACCCAAGTGCAGTTTGTGAACTCGAGTGCACTTTGTCCAGTACTCAAGTGCATGTCTAAGAACTCGAGTTCTCCACTTATACTTCACTGCTCCAAGTCTCAAGGGTACAAACTCTCATGCCAGAACTCTCAGGACTCAAGTAAATTTCTTGTCAGAACTCGAGTGCATAATATGAACTCAAGAGCAATGGTTCCTGACATGTACATAATGCAAATATCAGTTAATCTCAACAGAATTTACATAGGGAAATGCTAACTAGACTCGAGTGAAACTGCTAAACTCGAGTTCATTAACCTGAGAACTCGAGTGCATGTACATAAACTCGAGTGCACCAGCATTTTTATAGATTATGTCAATGAGAGTTTGTACAATGCTTTCTTTGACAAATTTAACATATTGTACTTGGATAAACGTGATAATTTCCTTGTAAAACAATTCATCACTATTTTTTTAATAATAAAAACATGGATTCTAACATGAACAAGTTGTAAAAAACCTTATTGTGAAATACCCTAATTAAGTTATTAAAAGGACTTATGGAGATGTTAAGCATATGAGAAGCTATGTTGATCGTTAGAACTTGTAACATTTAAAATACAGCTTTTTGCATGAATATCCACTTGACAAAAAGATTGAAGAGGTTGTCACAATGACTTGTAACATTATGAATGACAATTTAGTTGTGAAAAAAATTGACCAAGTTGATAAATTTACTGAGGAAGCTGTAAAACATGTGGTAAGCATTAGTTACTGTTAGGAGTTCAGAGATTTAATAGGCACTCATCCAAATTCAAATGCCTCAGGGAAATTAAATGCAGTTGTAAATATAACTCATGTTGTTGACAATATGACTAACTCACTTGTCAAACTTGGTAGAATATGTTGTTAAAAACCATATACATAGTAACGAAACATTGTCATAAGAAACCTTTTCTTCACAATAAGGTAGAGTTGCCAAAATACATATTTATATAACAGGAAGGCGTTGGTACAAAATAACAGAACAATTCCTATGTCTCTTTCCTCCTCTTGCTTTGTTGGTTTCCAACTACAACGGACAATACCTTCTGTGCATGTTTGTTTCTCTCATATGTCACAAGCCACCATAAGCACTCTACCTTCGTCTGTTGGATTTCATCATGGGATAACTTAGGCATGGTGTACCCTTGTTTGTCGTGTGGAGAGCCATCCCATCTTTGTAACCATGATAGAACATGGACACCATAAGAATCCCTGGAAACAAAATTTCACGTGTTGAGGACTCAACTTCTAAAACCAAAACAATACATAGCACCTAAACATCAATGTCATAAGAGACAAAGACCAGCAGATACTAACGTATCACATTGCATATACGCTTTTTCCCAGGACACTTGCTTAGGTATTTCTTTTCCTTCAGCAAATAGTTCAGGATTAATTCATCGAAGAATGTGAAGGATGCAATCTCTCTGCATGAAGGAAAAACGTACGTAATGTAACAAAAATTCAATGACAGCTTCACAGCAGCCATTTACAACTACATATGTGTAATTGACAACACAAAGCATATAGTTAAGTACTAGTGCTTACACACTGGCTTGCTAAGCTTTCCTTGGACTGAAACTCTTCTTGTTGCTTTCGACTCAATTTCTTTCCTCTATTTGGCTGCTCAACCCCTTTCAGTAGATCTTCTTCCTTCTTCTGCAGCCTTTCATATATTAGGTGGTCTACCAATGAGTCAAGCACATAGAAACACATTGTCTTCTTGTCTAAAACATAATAAAACTAGTGATTGAGCCACAATATAGGGGCAAAAATGAAATCACAATCACCAATGTTATATCCAATATGTTGAGGCAGGATATTTGTTTCATGTGCTTCCTAAGACCACTTTTTCATACCAGAAGACATTTTTTCCATCAACTCTGAAGAAAATATATGTCTCTCCATACGGCTAGACTTGTGCAATTGATCTCCCACCAACGTCTTAGCTACCATTGACATGAAATATGCACAATGACGTTAATGTCAGAAACAAACTAAAATAACATAACAAAGTATGAGTTATATTAAACATGTGCCTTACCCTGTTATTTATTCATCCTCTTTCACATAGACATTATAGTTCACCTCGAGTGACAAAATAATCACACATATCTACAAACTCCCTTATAACAAAACAAGTATAGCAAGTCAGTTTTCATGCAGGAATTTGCGTATAGGAAGAACAAGTTTAATGACTTACTCCTCAACCTCCTCTTTATTACATCTTGACATGCATAACTTATATAAAGCTTCCTTGTCTTTGTCATCTTTTAGTCCCTTCTTACCCATGGTTGTCACCCAGGGGGAGACAATTGCTGGTTTTTTAACCCTTGTAGATTTCCTCAATTGTAATTCTTCCTCTCCTTTCGATTCAAATGTAGTAGACTCATCTTTATTTTCACCTTCGTTTCCTTTATTTTTCCCCTCCAATTCATGTGCTTGTTCTTCTACTTTGTCTACCCTATCAGCTCCACCTTCAGCCTTCCTCCCACCCACTGTTGCATTATCTTTCTTTGACCTTTCATCTTCATTTGGTGACCCTACTTTGTCATCTTCTCCTTTTTCTAAGTCTAACCTGTCATCTTCACTTGATGATTAAGGTTGTTCATCTTTATGTCCTCATTCTTCTTCTTCTTCTTATAATAATCTTCCGTGAACAATATATACCTGGACACCTTTGGCTGCCTCTCTCCCTCATTCTCTATCCTTTTTCTATTCTTCACCATTTTGTTTTTAACCTGTAACTTAGTTACTTCTTCAATCACCTACCAGCACAAATAGAATACATGCATTAAAGCCAACACGAAGGGATTACTTTCATATTGTCATTGTCAACAAACACAATGCAATAGTTTAAATTCAAAGACAATTGGCAGTAAATGGAATCACACCCACAAAACTCAGCATTAACACCTTAACCAAATAACATATTACATATGAATTCCAATTGCTTAAACCTTAAGAATAGTGATTAAGCAAATTATCACACCATTTTGATTAACTCTCTATCATTTGTGCCCCAATGCTTCCCACACGAACGAATTAAACTCTCACAATGACTTGCCTTATAACGGCTTCAACGTCAAGCCTCCCACAACACAACCCAATACCCATAAACCAAAAAACCCCACACAGAAATATCAAAAAGCAGTTACCAAGATGAAGAAAATTAAGACTCTGAAACCTAAATCAAACCAACACCAGTCCAAATTGAGGGTAAATCGAATAAAAGCACAGAAACACACAAACGGAAGAGAAGGATTCAACGTAATAAGCATGACCCAAATGCGACAAATACTTACTTTTAGTCCAAAAAGCCAACGGCACAACCTACCGACCAAATGCCACTGAATGCACGCAAGAGGAGGAGCAATAACGACTGCCCTTTTAAAGAAGCGACGTGCCTGCACTTTTCATGGGTGATGGGGGCTGCACTTTCGGAGGAGCGACGGTCCAACGATTCACTCTGGGCTTTCGGAGGAGTGATGACGACTGCACTTTCAGCGCAATGACAGTGGCTGCACTTTCGAAGATGCAACTGTCAAATGAGTCACGGTCGGGCTTCAGAGGAGTGATGGCTGAGAGTGAACTTAGGATGCATAACTAATAATCTCTTCTTTTCCAATCTTTTGAAATTTGAACACACTAGTTTTCATTTTAACAAGGGAAATGTCGTCTTTTGGTATCAGGAATTAATAACAGAAAAGTCCCTAGGGACTTTTCTAACTTACCAAATTGCATTATGATTTCTTTGCTATTAATTTGGTCCCTTGGGACCTAAGAGTCATTTTCCCATAAATATATACATAGTAATATCTAGATATAATATATGTAGATAATATGACTGTCACAAAACGGTAAGTAAATAAAATAACAATTGTTATGTGAGCCATCTATCATATCATAAAGAAAGGAAAAAACAACAAAATGTGACAAATGCTAATTAGACAATAAAAACTTAAAATGGAGACATTTGGACGATGAATGCTAATTACACAACAATATAAGCAACATGAATAGGAATAATCTCATGCTTCAATAAAACATGAATGGGAACACTACTACAGATTTGTGCATTTATAATGCTTAATACATAATTGTCATAGCTAATAAATGTCATGTATATCAAGGTAGAGGTCACGCAAGGATATATAACATTTAAAAGTAACGATTAATTATGCGCACCGTCACGTATTGCGAGGTGGAATTCACGAAATCACAAAAATAATGGTTCTAGTTAATAACCATCATTTCTTTAGTGACAAAAGTGACAGTTCATTCGAAACAACCACCATGTAACACTTACAAACGATTTGATTTCCAACTTCTCATATAAGTGAAGACAAAATATAACGATCTTCAGAAACAACTGTCATGTAACACTTTTCATAAGTCATAACCTTTTGTAACATCCGTTAGTCCTCTATTAAAACTCACCTATTCTTTGTGATTCTTACTACTTTTGTTTATCGACATCCTTCTTCTCTTCATGATGTTAACACCCCAGGGAGCTCTTCTATTACCATCCCCTCCACCACCACTACCACCACCTCCTCCGCCCCCTTTCTGAAATGGAGGCTCTAATGCAGCTGTTGGCAGGCCTTGACCGCCACACAAGGGGCCTCACAACATGCGCCAATAGGCTGAACATGAAGTTGAACATCATATTTCATCACAATGAGGTTGAATATAACTTGTAGTCTATAAAATCCTTTCCTTAATTTCATAATATTAACAATACTTTCAAATACTAATCACGGTAAGGTTAAAATTTCACAATCTTTTAAATATTCTATCGTGATTGTACAAAATTTCCCATTTCAAAACTAAAGTCATCCATCTCTATAAATATCTAAATCAAAATACGATAATCAAAAGTATGTGGTTAAATCAAAGTTTACAGAATTTGGGCTATAAGAGTGAAAATATATATCAATTTAACATATAATAAACCACAAGATGTTATACAGATATATAAAGATATATATATAACTCAGGAACTCCTATCGACATCCCAGCACAAGAACTATCACCTGAAAAATGCTAAATTGACGGGGTGAAACAAAAGCCTCAGTAACCAGCTATCCAACTCATTACACATGCTGACATGTGTCAAACCCCTCATTATTTTGTCATTTATCAGAGTATTAACATACAGTTCAGTGGGCAAAACAGAAATAGCACATTATACTAATACAATATTCTTGATTACATTACAAAATATCCCCGCAGGGTTTATACAATCTACAATACAAATCCCAAGTACACCGGTAAATTAATTGATAACCAACAGTAAATATCTTGACTAGTATCAGACCTTCAACTCCTAGCATTTGCCACATTGCCTTTTGAGCTACTTCTAATTGCTGAATAAATTTTTAATTTATGGAAATGAGGTGAGATTTAAAAGAATCTCAGTAGTAATAGTATATCAATCATATAAAATATGAAATATAAACATGCAATGTAGCATTTATCATAATGCAGCAATCAAAATAACAAGCTCATGTCAAATAATGCTCAGGAACCAAATGATGATTTTGTCCGGATCAAAATGATCATTTGTTCCTAATCTGCACCAATATCATCACATAATGTGATCACAACAACAACTCAGAGAAGGCCTATACCTGTCCATAATCATCATAACTGATAGCTGGCTATACATGTCTGTACATATCAAGCCACTTAACTAGGTTCACCTGGCCACATGATACCCCATAGGTTCCATGGGGTGGTTTAACTTATCACCTACACCCAGCGAGTATCAATGCCACAAGAAACACATTGTACAGACCATGGCAACCATTACATATTAATAATCACATAGAATATGAAAGATAGAGTTACTACCTGAACTCATTTCCATGGCCTAGCTTCTACTGGTCCTTTAATCTTCGTCTGGCTCGGGCAATTACTAACTCCTAAAATTCCCAAGTAATTGTAAATGAGTTATTACTCATTTATACTTTATTCTAGAATTTACAAGTTGGTTATCTTAGTCCAAAATCACATTTATGAGAATACCCCTAGGGACCTAGCTCGGCCCCATTTTAGACCCGGTATGTTGTACTTTTTCAAAAATTACAACCCATGCCTATGTTACATATTTTTACATGTATAATCCATTTTTGACCTCAAATTAGGCTAATTCTAGCTCAAATTACAGTTTTCCCTAACTTGTGGTTTTAAGGGCAAAATTGTCATTTCACAATCTAGGGCTTTTCACGCTCCACACTCCACACTCTACATGAACCTTACACAATTTTCCATTTTAAACATCATGGAACCATTAAATTCATGAAATTCCAATTCCTTCCCCAATTTTTAGCTCTGGCCGTAACTTATGCTATTTTTGGGAAAATTGGATTTCCATAATTCTAAGCCCTAAAAAATCTTGTTTACTCTTGTTTCCACTTGTTTAACTAGCTAATTACCATTTTTATATAATCAATAGAAATTTGGGAAGCATATTCCCATAGAAATTAAACATCCCAAATTTACAATAATTATCACAAACAACCAGATTTCCAGCCAAAACACAAGTACAACTCAATTTTCAGTGAGAATCTTGAAGTTTGAGCAACTTACCTTGTTTTTTTCTTCTTCTTCCTCCCTTAGTCGAAGCTTCCCCTTTCCTTTGTTTGAATTTCGCTTGTTAGGTAGCTAATCTAAGAAAATAGGGAGGTTGAGAGGAGATTTCTTGAACCTAGAATACAAGATTGAGCAAAGATTTCAATATACCTTCCTAGTTCCTACTCCTTGGACCTTAGCTTCTCCTCTTCCTCTTCTTTTCCTCCTTGAACTCTGCCTCCTTTCCTTCTCTTTATCCTTGGCCAAAAATGGCCATTTAATATAGAGAACATGAGAGTTCTCTAGATCATGCCTAGGTGTATGATACATTATTCCCTATGACCTCGGATGAGTATAAAAGAGTAGTGAAATCATGCAGGAGACCAGTATTCAAACCCGGCTACCCATCTTTCCAAAATATTTGCAATTTCCCACCCTCAACTAAAGAGTTAAACCTAGGGTTGAGAGGGTAGTAAAATTTTCACAACCCATTTTCACTATCTCATTTAGTCTCACTAATCCTTTCTTTATATTCATTTATCAGAGTCGGCAAGCATTTATCTTAATTGCATTTCATTAGCGATGAGAAGCATAAATACATATTAACTAACATTCATCCAGGCCATTTGATATTCTTACATGGTTGTTATGCTTACAAGGCATAAATCACACATACAATCCAAAATGTATACAACATATACAAATCCCATAGTATCTAAAACATATGGAATTAGATAATCAAAATGATTAAGGTCTTGAACATCCCAACCTTTAGTCATCCACGTTTACCTTCCGCTTGCCCCTTGAGCTTTCTCCCTGTATTGAAAGTTGGATTTTGAAAAAGAGTGAGATTCAAAAGAATCTCAGTAGCAACGTATATCAATCATACAGTTATAACATTTCAAGGCATGCTAAGCAAACATCATTCATCAAAATCATCACAACAGCAATCATGCATCACATGAAAACTCTTAAACTATCAGAGTAGCGCTAGATATACTACAAGGCCTCGAGGGATACCTGTGCAATAGGCCCTAGGATCCGCTCGTGCATCGGTGATCGTTATATTGGCTTAAGCGTCCACTTATACAAAGATAGGCCCCGGGCATCCACCCTGCATGTTCAAAATACGTCAGACAATTCTTGATGAATACACAATCATTCAATGCATACCATAACATATGAAAGATAAGTTACTACCTGATTATTCTTCTCTAGCAACTTTCTCCCACCTTTCTAAGCTCAGGCAAGCCTTGAGTTCGGAACCACAACCAAGTCCTGAAATCTCGAATGTACCATAAATGATTCATTTCTCATTCATGCATAATTCCAAATTTGTAGTATTGGTTAACTTAGCCTAATAATGCCAAATTACCAAAATGCCCCTTAAGACCCGGTCTCACTATACTTTACCAAATTTATGACCTGAGCTAATCCTACACAATTTCGCGTGTAGAATCCATTTTTTACTTCTAATTGGTCAAAATCAGGCCCAAATGATGAAAATGCCCTTGACAGCCCTTACTTAAAGCGTTTAAGGGGTAATTGGTCATTTTACATTTTGGGGGTTTTTCTCACTTTATGATCAACTTAGACCCTACACAATTTTCCTCCTAAACTCAATAGAAGCATTGTAATTATCAAATTCCTACTCTTTTACCATGTCCAACATAAAGCAATCCAATAGGATTCCCAGAAAAGTTGTGTCGGCTTCTTATTTTCTCTTGCCTAATCATCTCATTTCTACTTATAATAACACTATTAGCTGTTTAGATATTCATTGGACTTGATCTGAAGAAACTTGACCATGAAAGTACCTTAGGTTTCTTTTCTCTAACTACCACAATTCATTCAAAACCAAGCCAAGAACAACTCTAATAGCATCAATCAAGCAAGAGGAACAAGTTTGGAAGATTACCTCTTGATTTCCAACACTTTATCTCTCTACACTTTTTGTCTCTCTCTCTCCACAACACTTGATTGAGCTTGAAAACTATGGATTCAAAGGAGTAGAGATGAGTAGGAGAGGTTATGGAGAGATTAGGAAGCTTAAGACACAAGGTAACAACTTCCTTACCTTGAATTTTGATGAACCCTAGCATCTTCTTCCGTCATCGTGCACACCACCGCGTCAGCTCTCTATCACTCTATTTCTGATTCATTTTATAGAGGAATGAGATGAAGAAAGGAAGGGAATTAATGATATATTACACTTAGTCAATTGGTCCAACATGTGGCAACTTGTGATTGCTCCAAAATACCATTTCTTTCATTTTATATATCATTCCCTTCATGCTTTCTCATTCCAGCCGAAATGCATGTAAAGTGAGAGGGAAATATCGATCTCAAATATCTCATTGTGCTAACTTGCAAATAGTTGACTTTTGCACATTTAACTTTTGACTATTTGACATGTCTTGATAATAATTCACCAAAATAGGTATATTAATTATCAAGTATTCATTTCTCTCTTTTTAATTACCATTTAGCTGAAATTATTGGGAATGTTAGGGAAAAATAATTATTTCCCACTTTATGGAAAAATTACCGTTTTGCCCCTACATTTTATGATTTACTGTAATAAATCATTTCTCGATCATTTCTATTGGTTTGACCCCATTTTGAAACTTAAATGAAGCCATAATTCATGTCATCTAATTTCTAAAATTTTGGTTACAATAATAGGCCTTTAAGTGGGTATTAATTGCCTCTATGTGTCCTTGTTTGGCCAAATTATATGTAACCGGTGATTGCCATTTTTCTAAAAATTCATACATATCACAATTCAACATTTTATTCCACTCAATATCAAAAATATACATGTAGGGAATATTGGTGAAAAAGTAGGGTATTACAAAGTGTCCCTTATAAATTAATATTTTATTGAATTTAATCATATGCCATTTACATATTATTATTTAATTCTTGGATATTTCTTTTAAGAATTTCCCATCTGTCCATTCCCTCATATATATGTAGGAAATTATCAGATTTATTAATTTGGTCAAAATGACCATTTTGCCCTTACAAAATTTCCCATTTTTGCAATAATTGAAAAATTAGCAGAATTTCCATCAAACTTTGAAAATTCACATCTAATTGTATAGATATCAAATTGGGATGGTTCCAAAGGCTATGTGACCCTTATTTAGTCTAGTTTTAGGTAAAAATATAAAATTTAGCCAATTGAAAGCTCCTCATTCCTAAAATTTCCATTTTTAGATGCTGCCATAGAAACTTTGCAATTTCACTAGGCTAATTTCAAAAATTCATATCTCCTTGTGTACAACTCCAAAGATTTTATATGACCTATAAAATTAAATCTTGTCATATCTTATTTCATTCTTTAAAGTTTCAAAATTTTTTGATATCATTTTCCTATTTAAAAATATTACATAACATGACAGCCTCACAAGGAAACTTACATGCAACATCCTTAACTTATGTACCAAATAACTATGTTGTTTGTGACCTCTATTTACCTTGTTGTGTCTCTTAACAATCTTTTTAATTCACAATTTTATTCCTTTAATACCACTAAGGTATAGAGAAATTTTAATAACCAAAATTTGGGATATTACAGTTCTCCCAATACTCATCTCATTCTTTTTATACCTCAGCTCTTCTTGCGTAGTTCTTAAAGTATGCAACATAATTGCTATGAATCTCACAATTGTTGAGCATCGATAGCTTCCACATTATGGAACTGAAGTTCCCAGAATCTACAGATAATTTCAAATAATCCTTCAATAATTATCAAAATAAGTTCCCTGGATTCATTAATCCAATACCACATTAGAGCTTTTGCTCCTTGTAATAAGTTTGCACACCAGGTTTCATTGTATCTAGCTTCTACTCATCATAAGCTAAATGTTTATCAATTTACTGACTTAAGGACACATCAGTTAAAATAAGTATGGAGGGACAAATCATCTAGCTATAGTCAACCTATTGACATTTAGTAATCACAGGACACACAGTCCTTGGGAAATCATAAGGCATCTTGCCCATCCATTACTTTAATATTCATAAGGTCTTATAACCTGAGTAACTTTCTATGTGTACTATGTTTGCTGGTCTTATTACCTTAGGACTTACTGTCATATCACCCTTTGATGTTACAACCTCTTTGAGATACTATTTGTATTCTCTGACATTGGGTCGTCTCTTGAAATCTCATGTCCTGAGTCATTGTCTGTAATTTGGACTACACTGTAGGTCTTACCACCTTGCCCTGCTTGCTCATAAGGTCTTATGGCTTATGGGCATACTAGCCTAATAGGTCTTACTGCCTACTATATTTTCTCAACACTTATAGGTTTATGAATGAACTCATATATACCAAGCCATTATACTTGGTACAGAAACAAAAATTCCCTTGACTTCCACCGTTGCTGTTCAATGCATCCACAAACACATTAACATTTCCTGGACAGTAATTAACTTCCAGGTTAAAATTGTTAAGAAACTCTATCTATCAGTGCTATCTCATGTTCAACTCTTTATGATTACACAGTTACTTTAAACTCTAGTGGTTGCAGTATAACTCTACAGTATTCAGTAGAAACAATATCTTCAAATTTTTCTCGTACTCAACCAATCATTACTATCTCAAGATTCATATGAATGATATTTTAGTTTGTGAGGCTCCAGCTGATGAGAGGTTCATGCCACAATGTTATCCTATTGCATCAGGACACATTTTAAATTCATATTGTATTCACATTAACACAGACCATATAGGTCATCAGAAAATCAAGACCACACATGTCAATTACAAATCAAGACCCCCCAGGCCAATATCATTTATATTGTCATCAATTCCTCTCTCAGCCATGTGAAGCCCCTCTCAAAACTATCTTCCTATATAAAACATTAAGTCATCATATCTGACTAATAAAAGGCAAAACAATACTGGAGAAATACCACATAACTCATTCACAATGATTATCAAGACTCAGAAAACTACAATTTTCTGGCCTTTTTCGGTTCGGTATTACTTCCACTTTATTGGAGTCCAACAAGTCTCCCATCTTGTGAGACTACATGGCCCATAAGTTTAATTTCTGAAAGCTAAAATTCAAATTGGTATAGAGTTGCTTATCTTATGTAACACCCCAAATTCTGAGACAAGAGAATTAAGAATAAGCCTAATTCAAGAGGACTTCTAGGCCCTGGTTTGGCCAATGACCTAAATGGGAACGAGTAATTCTCACCAATAAAGCAAGGGAAAAATGGTAATTTTTCCGATAAAGCAAGAAATGGGTATTCTTCCCAATGATTTTAATGAGATGGGAACTAAAAGAGGGAAATGAATACTAAGAGAATTAATACCCAAGACAGGAAAAAGAGCTATTAAGCAAAAGGCTATGATTAACCACATAAAGGTAGTACAATGAGATAGTTTAGGAATAATAATTCTCTATATGTGTCTCACTATTTTATTGGATGAAGAAGAACAACAAAGGAGATGAATTATCATGCAAGAAAGTGAAAGAAGTGGACTAATAAGTTTGACCACATAAGAATCACTTTTAATGACTCATCAATATCATATCATTCTTCATCCCTTATATCTGATTCATTCGGAAAAACAGATCAGAATGAGAGAAAACAGAGAACGAAGACGGAACGAGAATGCGGAAGAGAGAGAGAGAGGAGAGAGAAATCTTTGGAGCGTCGAATCTCTATCAAAACGGAATCTTCTCTCCAAGTACCCTTCTCTAACATTCTTCTACTCATCACAAGCTTCAATTCTACGATTTCAGATTCTTGATTGGAGGCTGTTAGTTCCATCTCGCGGTCAGAGTATCGTCGGAATTCTGAACCGAATTCATAAATGAGTTAAGGTAAGCGTATGCTTCTTTCTGACCATTTCAGTTTGTTGATTGGATGAGCATGGTAGAAGTTGGGTACTATTCATCTATCATTCAACTATGGGTTTTAACGAACCAAACGATATCTAATGCTTGCCTAACTAGTTAATCATGTGATTAGAAGTAAAAATGATATGTTTAGGCAAGAGAACACGAAGAACCGACATAACTCTTCTAAGAACTCAAATATGGCTGCTAATTGTGTGGCACGAAGAAGGAGTTGGAATTTTATCAATTGGATTATTCCACTGAGTTCATAAGAGCAAAATGAGTCAGGTTAATGTTGATGTCGAAGTGAGAAAAGGCCTAAGGTGAGAAATGACTGAATTGCCCTTAAAGTACTAATTAGTGGCTGCCAAGAGGTATTTTTGTCATTTAGGGCCTGAATTTGAGTAAACTAAAGTCACCAATGAATTCTACACGCGAAATTATGTAGGATCACCTCAAGTCAGAATTTTGGGTAAAGTACAAGTAATTGGGTACAAATGGATATAAGCTAAGTCTTGGGGGTATTTTTGTAACTCTACAACTATGAGCTACGATAACCAACACTATGAATCTAGAATGAGTTATGAACAATCAATAACTCATTATCCTAAATGTGTATTTTAGGATATACTGACGGACGAGCCGAATCAGAGCTGGACCAAGGACGAGCAAGGAAAGGTCATTAGTCCAGGTAGTGCATCATTCATACTTATACTATGTGATACTAAATCATGAATGTCATACATTGTAACATGAGCTAGTGTCCTAGACACACCATTCTGCCATGTTGTGGTCATGGACCCAACAGGGGCACTAAGTCAACCAAGGTGCAGACGAAAGTTTGACCTTGGGCTAGTGTACACACAAACGTTCGATCATCTTACATGCCATGACATTGCATATCTATTTTTGCATTCTATTTATATGTAAGCATGCTATTACTGAGATTCCCTCGAATCTCACCCTTTCTATAAAATTGTAAGTTTCCAGCAACAGGCAATGGCTTGAGGAGTATGAAAGTGATTTTCGTCAACTGGAGGTGGCGGACTAATACGAGAAGAGACGTTGGTTATCTGAAGACTCCGTAATGTATTTTAAGGTTTGTAACTATTTTGTATACCCCTATGAGATGGTTGTATATAATCAATCATTATCGTGTCATTATATCAGTATATGAGCGTTGTAATTATCATAATGGGCCATTGTATTCCGCGCAATTGCGACTCTGAGTATTTTCCATAGTAGAACGAGGGACGCTACATCTTACATTATGCTCAATACTATACTCAAATACTTTTCGTGATTTACCTGTCTTAGCAATCACTCAAGTCATCATTGATTCTCATTTATTCACAAGACCCAATTGGTTGAATTTGACATTCATAAGACATATAGTCCTTGGCAATTTTTTTTCTAGTCTCACAGTTTATTTTATTTCAGCTTCCCAGCTGCATCAGAATGCTCTTCCTAACTTTCGAGCTTCAACCTTCCTAATTTTGAAAAAGAGTAGTGGAGCTCTACTTAGGAAGATAATCATTTATCAATTCCGTCATTTAATCTGATACCATACTATATGAGACTTTGAACATTGCTCCAGTTCTAAGTTTAATCTCGCTTATAAACTCCGCTCCCCTTTCCGGAGGTATCTTATTGATATCCTTTGAAATATTATAGGGAATTTTTTATTGTCGGGACATTTTCAACTGCTATTCTAACTGCTTGGAGGTCAAATTCTTTTTGCGAACATTTCTCAGCTTTAGCTGTTGGGGGAAAATTAAAATCAACTTTTGCACTATCATGTAATCACAGATTAGGGTAATTAACCCTTTCTAATTTAGTAATCTTATAGGATATTGTACACCATTAAACAATCATTACTAATAATTTTCTCACTTCATATAGTAACAAACAAGTTATCCTCACCGTAGATCTATGTCCTTCAGTGTTTATTACATACTCCCATATACATTAGCCACAATGGATCTAACACCCGTGAGTGTAGATATAACCAAGTCATGAAGAAGTAATGTATACTCAGTGGTAGCCATCTCACTTAATCTTATGCCAGAAAGAAATTACTATCATTTTATTCACACCATACTTGTACGGAATTTCCATTGGGTAGATTTGTACTTTAGAGCAGTTCTAGAGACTCACTGACTTCCATATATGTCATTGCGAACTCTGCCCTGAATTCTCTGCCTTCACTCCTTTACCCATTATTGCTATAAACAATTTCTGGCTAAATCCCCCAATTACTGACACTATAATAGATTAATAATCTAACTGAAGTACTATGGGGCCTTCCGAATAATAGCGTTAATCATAATGCCAATAGGCATTGCTCCCTTAGTATTAATTTTGTTGCTCATGTACTCATTAAATAAGTTTACTTCCAATGACTTGGTATTACTCCAATATTTCAGTATGTCGTTTGGAGGCCAATTACTTTCTAGTTTTGATCTTAATCCCGGTATCATCATGTTTGTACTCTACTACTCATCCTTTACTCATCATCGATAGATAAATTAACTGTTGATGTTGGAATGAGATGAGGTCTGAACAAAAGCCTTGGATGCCCTCGCCTCCTTGAGATTCGTAGTCTCCTAGGTCCACCACCATTTGTTTGTATCAGTATGAATTACCAGCTATACTTTGATGGAATTCTGGAAATTTTCTTCCATACGAGGTCATTATTCTTTTACTATCTGAAGATCAAACTTCCTTCGAAGGTGTAGGGGGCTGTTGCTATCAAAATCATGTATGCCAGGTTTGTAGAATTTCCTTCTCATCAGTAAGTTCAAACGTAAGCCTAGACGAAAGCTGCTGATCCGAGTTCATGAGCTATATGCGTTTATTTCCCTGTCTTCTAGGATTGTTTTCTCTTTCTCATTTTTATTTTATTTTTGTTGCACTCCCCACAGATTGTTACTCAGATCATTGTTTCGTTAATCTGCCCATTATCTTCTATATTGGGTAAGGTCTAACTCCTTGACCTTACCCCGCATCTTTACTGTGACACCTTAATTCCAATACTCCAAAATGAGTATAAATGAGTAGTGAAATTAGTTGTGGAACCAGGATTTAACCCCGAACTTCCCAATATTCAATAACGTTTACAAATCCTCGCTCTCAACTCAGAATTTGAATCTAAGACTGAGAGGGTTTTCAAAGGGTAGGATTCTTTAAATACATTTTCACAAGATTCACTATGTCACTAATGACACATTCGCTCTTAATTTCATTACAATCAGAGTACACGTGAGCGATTCACTTGCCTTTTTAATGAAATTAGAGCTATTTTCCTTGGTATTTTGGCTATAACTCTCAATCCAGTAATTCTATTGAGCTGAAACCGGTGCCATATAAAAGTAGACTTCCAGTGCTTTCCATTGATATATAATACAGAAATTTTGGAGTCATATTCAAAGAGTTATAGTATCTGGAAGTTGACCTCTGTTTACTAAAGATCTGGAAACGGATCACTCGAGTGATATGGCAAATCACTCGAGTGATATGGCAAATCACTCGAGTGATATGGCATTTCACTTCCAGTGATCGAAAAATCACTGCAAAAAAAATTCACTGTTTCAGATTTCACTTCCAGTGATCTCCAAATCACTCGAGTGATATTTCAACTTTGCCAAATCACTTCCAGTGATCTCCAAATCACTTCCAGTGATCTCCAAATCACTTCCAGTGATATCTCAGATTTTCCATTTCACTTCCAGTGATCTTGAATCACTCGAGTGATACCTGAAAGTTTCCAAATCACTTCCAGTGATATCTCAGATTTTCCATTTCACTTCCAGTGATCTTGAATCACTCGAGTGATACCTGAAAGTTTCCAAATCACTTCCAGTAAATCAAAAATCACTGCAAGAATATTTCACTGTTTGCCATTTCACTTCCAGTGATCTTGAATCACTCGAGTGATGTTTGAAAAGTTGCAAATCACTTCCAGTGGATTCAAAATCACTGCAAGAAGAAATCACTATTTACAAAAACACTTCCAGTGATTCCAAATTCACTCGAGTGAAATATGGAAATTTCAATATCACTTCCAGTGAACCAGCAATCACTCTCTTTGGTTACAATCTGAATGAAAGGTTGAGAAAGGGAAATATGAAGGATGATGATTTAATTAAATCATCTAAAGAGCTCACAAATGATAGCTGTTGGAAATTGTGCCCTAGGGGCCTATCATTGTACTTTGAACATTGTTATTCAATGAATTTCTCCATTTAGTTGTCACATTATTCGCATGTTCACTGTGATAACTGTATCCTTAGATAAATCATAATGATTGTCCTAAATGTCTCTGGTCGGTCATCTATGTAGGAGCAAAGATGAAATAAGATGAGTATGACTTTGATAAGGTATGGGGATACGAATCAAAGTCTTAGGCACTTGTAGGAGTATAAGGTGCTGGATCGACCCGCTATGAGAAAGCTGCATGGATCAAGTCATAAGCTTATCTTATGTATAACCGCGTCACAATACCCTTTGACCTGAGATCATCATGGATTCCTACATGAGAGTCACTAAGCTTTGACTTAGTCAAAATTCACCCTTAAATGGGTGATGATAAAGGCTACAATCAGGCTTAGTGGTTTTCATGCAAAGGAATGTGAATGATCAAGATGGAATTTGTCCCTCACATTAATAGAGAGATATTATTGGGTCCCTCGATAAGTGAGTCTGAGAAATGTATGGCCATACTACGATCGAAAGGAGTTTCCATTTCTATAGTTAGACTACTCAGTGATCGAGAAAGTAATGGTCAGGAATAGGAGGATGACATTCTCCATGCCTCATCCTTGACCGAAATATCATGTGATAAAAGGGACGTGATATGGTTATACGATAGGTTGTATCGTATTGTCGATCCTCATTGAATTGGGTAGTCGTAATGTCTTGCTAGAGGCTGCTTACGACTTATGAGTTAGTATAGTCATTGGCCCACTGCCAACTTCGTATGGGCCTATGGGGTCGCACACAAGAATAGCCCAACACGAGCTATAATGTCCAGATTCATTGAATCTAAGATGCGTCTAAGATTCAATGAATATAATGTTTAATCTAGGGTGGACGAATTTTATATCTATATATATTTATTATATACACATGTTTTGTGAATATTTATTTGATAAATATTTATATTTGTATGTGTGTGTGTACATATACATATATATGTACATATATATATATGTACATACACATATTTGAAAAGAAAATTAATAATATTATATATATACTTATGTATTTTTGAAATACATACATACATATATAATATATATTATTTGATAATATATATTATATATATGATAATATTATATTATATGACAATATTATTATATTGTGTATATATAAAGATATTATATGATAATATCTCAGATTTAATTTATAAAGATAAATTAAATCTAATTCGATTGGCTCTTTATTCTAATTAAATAAATAGGTTAAATTAAAACTGTTGGACAGATTTAATTAAACCATATTTAATTAATTAGTTTATCAAAACAATTAAGTGTTAATTGATATGATAAGGATTTTGAAATTAATTAAGATTAATTTTAAAATCCAATATCTATCATAAAATAGATAACCCTGACTAGTTATTAAAGATGAGAGCTAGGGTTTTCTACAGATGATGAAAAAATAGAGAGCCGCAAGAAAACTCTAGAAGGACATTGAAGGCGCTAGCACGCTGTCGGTGTTGGGTCTTGTTTGTGTGGATACCAGTAGAGGGAGCTGATCTGAGTAGTTAGCTCGTCAATATCCAAAAGGCAAAACTCCAAAGAAGAACTAGCCATCATGTTGATGTTGGGGATGGTTAAGCTCAGACTCATAGAGTTTGATGCTCTTTTAATAAGAATTAGAGGACATGTAGATGCTGGGGAAATTATTTTAGGAGCAGCCAAGCATGGAGATTTGAGAACTCACAATACGTTGATGATTGTGGGTATTCAAACAAACATGAATAAGGTATGACTCTTTCTAACAAGATTTAAATGACTTCGATAGATCCGCAATTGGGATTGGTAAACGTTTGCAATTTTAAATTTTAATTCTTCCGCTGTGTGCCTACCAATCCCAACAGTGGCATCAGAGACGGTTCAATTGTGCTTTTAAATTGAGTTTTAGTGCTTATTTTTTTCTTATATATGTGATATATAAGTTGAACATGATTTTAGAAAGATTGGGTATAGTAGTAGTACTGCAGATTTTCATTTTTTGGAGGCAGTGTGATTGTGATGAATTTTTTAATTACCAAATATTATCCACTAATTCTGAAAATTTCCATAATGAAAGTAGACATCCTAATATTTAATTTGATATATAATATGTGCGATTCGGATTAGTACATTAGGAGATATCAAATTTTGAATTTAGGCTTTGAATCTGGAATGTTTTATATGGAAGTGAAGATTAATTTTAGTTTTGGGAAAATTTTACCTATAATTTTTTGAAAGCTATATTTTTCTTTAAAAATAGACCTAATTAGGGTCATATATAACTTTGAACCACTGAAATTTAATTTTTCTAGATTTAATTATGATTTTTCAAATTAAGGTGAAAAATCTAGAAGTCTAGCAGGACTGCCGTAGCTAACTGTTCGTAGCTCGATATAACCTAATCACGACATTTATTTCTTTTCATATTGTATGAATTGTTGATTGTTGTGGTTTACTTCTAAAAAATTTTTGGGTATGATGAACAACATGGCTTTAATTTTTACAAGGGTTGTAATATTTTAATACGGCATGCGTGTCGTGCCTTCCTTTAAATAGTCTCCCCTCATATGTTTAAATGAGGTTTCTCTTAATGTATTTCTTTTTCTTATTTAGAGAAGTTCTCTCATTGGCTTAGGAGGATATTAGGTTAGATGAGCCATGTTGTGTCACGTTTGAATTATGCTCTTGATTAGATCATTGCATGCATACTTTTGTGTTTATATGTATTTATTTGTATGAGATACAACCACGATTGCATTCATATAAACAAAAGTAATTGATTAAGCCCTCTAAATAAAATCTTAAGTCATAATGCCATCAATTAATGAATACTTGTTAAAACCTATATCGCTCAATTGTAGGTTCCATCAAAGTGGATGCATTTTGAGTTATCTTGGGGAAACAAGCGTGAGTAATGGTGCTACTTATAATGATTCATTATTGTTTTGACTTAATTGAGATTAGCAAAACGGTTTTGGGTCTTAAGGCATTAGATAGGATTAAACATGCTGGATCATATGATGATCGAATCCTATAAAGATCTAAGAGTTACATATGATGTAATTGGTAAAGAGGTTACCTACCTAAATAACTTGAATTTAAGCATCTTGCCAAAGCGGACTTAAATTTAAGCGAAATATGGATCTTAGCCTACTAATTATAACATTGAGGGTTGTTGATTTAGTGGGATATTACTAAAGAACTTTGCATATTTTAATTGTAGAATCATGTCGACTAGTAATACTGCTACACTATCACTGCGATCAGTCCTTAAGAAGAACAAACTCAATGGGACAAACTTTCTTGACTAGTTTAGGAACTTGAGAATTGTTCTTAAGCACGAAAGAAAGGCATATGTCCTAAATCAACCTATTCCTAAAGAGCCTGCAACTAATGCTCAAAGAGCTCAGAAAGATGCTTACATGAAGCATAAAGACGACTCTATGGATGTAGGTTGCCTAATGCTTGCCACCATAGTTCCAGACCTCTAAAGAGATCTAGAACTTATGGAGGCTCATGAGATAATTGTGCATTTCAAGGAAATGTTCCAACAACAGGCAAGGCAAGAGAGGTATGATACCACAAAGGCCTTATATTCCTACAAGATAACTGAAGGTGCATCAGTTAGTACTCATTTGTTAAAGATGAAAGGCTATATTGATGACCTTGAGAGGCTTGGATTTTCCATGAGTCAGGAGTTAGTTACAGATTTGATCTTGAACTCACTCCCGAAAGTTATGACCAATTTGTCATGAACTACAACATGAACAACATGGAGAAATTAATTTCTGAACTACATTGGATGCTCAAAGTTGTTGAGCATAACATTAAGAAAAGCCCAGTACTATTTTGATTTTTCAGAAAGGAAAGGGTATTAAAAAGGAAAGGCAAGGGCAAGGGAAAGGGTAATGGCTTAGGTGGTAAGACCAAAGAGTCAAACAAGCCCGAAACTAAGCCTGCATCCAAGAAGGTAAAGCCGCCAAAGGAAGGAGTATGCTTCTTCTACAATGAACTCATTCGTTGGAAGAGAAATTGTAAACTCTACCTCGAAGATCTGAAAAGAAAAATGGCATTGTCGTCTAGGCTATATAAATGAGAAACACATTTCTAAACTCCATCAAGATGGATTTTTTAAATCATTTGATTTTGAATCATTTGATACATGTGAATCTTACTTATTAGGAAAGATGACAAAGGCCCCTTTTACTGGGCATAGTGAGAGGGCCACTGATTTATTGGGCCTCATATATACAGATGTATGTGGACCAATGAATATAGCTTCCAGAGGAGGTTATATGTACTTCATTATATTTATGAATGATTTTAGTAGATATGGATATATCTATCTAATGAAACATAAATCTGAATCTTTTAAAATGTTCAAAATATTTCAAAATGAAGTACAAAACCAACTTTTCAAAATAATTAAAGCACTTCAATCTGATCGAGGTGGTGAATATTTGAGCTAAGAGTTTATTGACCATCTTAAAAGTTGTGGGATAATCTCACAATTAACTCCTCCAGAAACATCACAATGGAATGACGTTTCTAAGTAGAGGAATCAAACACTATTAGATATGCTTCGATATATAATGAGTTAAAACGATCTTCCACCGTTCTTTTGGGGCTATTCCCTAGACACAGCTGTGTTCACACTAAATCGTGTTCCATCTAAGGCAATTGAACAGACACCATATGAGATATGGATTAGGAAGAAACCTAATTTATCTTTTCTCAAAATTTGGGAATGTGAGGTTTATGTTAAGCAACAAGCCTCTAATAAATTAGCGTATAAATCCTCAAAGTGCCTTTTTGTGGGGTATCCAAAGGAAACTAATGGATACCGTGTATATAATCCCACCAATAACAAAATGTTTGTAATCTAGAACGGTATCTTTCTAGAAAGAGAGTTTATCTCTAAAAGAACCAGTGGGAGTAAGGTACATCTCAAAGAAGTTTTAAGAGTCACAAGATAGCACAGAACCACAGATGAAAAATAGAGAAGACTTACAACAAGTTGTTGAGCCTTCTCAAGTAATACAAGGCCCATGAAGGTATGATAGGACATGGCATCAGCCTCAGAGATATGGATTTCTAATTACTGGAAGTCGTAATGTGTTGCTTATTGAGAAGAATGAGGCAACCGCTTATCCAAAAACCATAATGGGACCAAACTTTGAGAAATGGATGAACGCCATGAAGTCTGAAATGCAATCCATATACGGAAATTAAGTGTGGACCTTAGTTGTCAATCCACCCGAAGGTGTAAAAACCATTGGGTGTAAGTGGGTTTTCAAGGAGAAAACTAACATGGATAGCAAAGTAAATGTCTTTAAGGTACAACTAGTTGCAAAAGGATTCATTCAAACTCATGGTGTAGACTATGATGAAACCTTTTCCCCAGTTAAAATGTCCAAATCAATTAGAATCACTTTTTCCATTACAGCATATTATGATTATGAAATATGGCAGATAGACGTTAAAACAACCTTCCTTAATAGAAAGCTCATTGAGGATGTGTACATGACACAACCTGAAGTTTTTTATGCATCCAAAGGATTTTGGTAAGGTATACAAGCTTCAAAGATCCATTTATGGATTAAAGCAAGCATTTCGAACTTGGAATCATTGTTTTGATGAAGTAGTCAAAGAGTTTGGATTCATTCAAAACATCAATAAACCTTGTGTTTACAAGAAGGTTAGTGGGAGCACAGTTGTATTTCTAGTGCTTTATGAAAATGACATCCTACTCATTGGGAATAACATTCCTACCTTGCAGAGTGTCAAGTCTTGGTTAGGGAAGTCTTTCTCGATAAAGACTCAGGCGAAGCCACTTATATCCTAGGGATTAGGATCTATAGAGATAGATCCAAGAGACTAATAGGCATAAGTCAGAGTAGTGAGGGTCGTTGAACTGCTGTCAAGAATATCCTAAAGTACCTTAAAATGACTGAGGACTTATTATTAGTATATGGTGGATTGGATGATGAGCTCTGTGTAACTGGTTATACAGATACAAGTTTCCAAACTGACCCAGATGATCTTAGATTGCAATCTGGATATATATTCCTTTTGAATAGTGGTGTAGTAAGCTGGAAAAGCTACAAGTAGAGTATTGTAACAGATTCTATAATAGAAGCTGAGTATATAGCAGCATTGGATGCAGCTAAAGAAACGGTTTGGATCAGAAAGTTTGTTATTGAACTAGGGGTGGTGCCTACCATCCCAAATCCAATCGATTTGTTATGTGACAAGAGCGAAGCTATTGAGGGCCAAACATGTACTCAGGCGATTTTATCTTGTCAGAGAAATCAATGATAGAGGTGATATAAAAATATGCAAAGTAGCAGGAGAATACAATGTTGCCGATCCTTTTTCTAAGTCACTTGCACAGGCAAAGTATGAGCGTCATGTTAGGACAATATGAATTAGGTAAACTAATGATTGTACATAGTGCAAGTGGGAGGATGTTGGAAATTGCGCCCTAGGGGCCAATCATTCTACTTTGAATATTGTTATTCAATGAATTTATCCATTTAGTGATCACATTATTCGCATGTTTACTGTGATAACTGTATCCTTGGATAAATCATAATGATTGTCCTAAATGTCCCTGGTCGATCATCTATGTGGGAGCAAAGATGAAATAAGACCAATATGACTTTGATAAGGTATAGGGATACGAATAAAAGTCTTAGGCACTTGTAGGAGTATAAGGTGCTAGACCGACCCGCTATGAGAAAGCTGCATGGATCAAGTCATAAGCTTATCTTATGTATAACCGCGTCACAATACCCTTTGACCTGAGATCATCATGGATTCCTACATGAGAGTCACTAAGCTTTGACTTAGACAAAAGTCACCTTTAACCGGGTGATGATAAAGGCTACAATCAGGCTTAGTGGTTTTCATGCAAAGGAATGTGAATGATCAAGATGGAATTTGTCCCTCACATTAGTAAAGAGATATTACTGGGTTCCTCAATGAGTGAGTCTGAGAAATGTATGACCATACTACAATGGAAAGGAGTTTCCATTTCTATAGTCAGACTACTCAGGGATCAAGAAAGTAATGGTCAGGAATAGGAGGATGACATTCTCCATGCCTCATCCTTGACTGAAATATCGTGTGACAAAAGGGACACGATATGTTTATACGACATGTTGTATCGTATTGTCGATCCTCATATGAATTGGGTAGTCATAATGTCTTGCTAGAGGCCGCTTACGACTTGTGGGTTAGTATAGTCATTGGCCCACTGCCAACTTCGTATGGGCCTATGGGGTCGCACACAAGAATAGCCCAACACGAGCTATAATGTCCAGATTCATTGAATCTAAGATTCGTCTAAGATTCAATGAATATAATGTTTAATCTAGGGTGGACGAATTTTATTCTATATATATTTATTATATACACATACTATGTGAATATTTATTTGATAAATATTTATATGTGTGTGTGTGTGTGTTTATATTTGAAAAGAAAATTAATAATATTATATATACATATGTATTTTTGAAATACATACATACATATATAATATATATTATTGATAATATATTTTATATGAAAATATTATATTATATATATAATATATATTATTTGATAATATATGATAACATTATATTATATATATATATAATATTATTTGATAATATATATTAAATATATGATAATATTATATTATATGATAATATTATTATATTGTGTATATATAAAGATGTTATATGATAATATCTCATATTTAATTTATAAAGATAAATTAAATCTAATTCGATTGGCTCTTTATTCTAATTAAATAAATACGTTAAATTAAAACTGTTAGATAGATTTAATTAAACTAGATTTATTTAATTAGCTTATCAAAACAATTAAGTGTTAATTGATATGATAAGGATTTTGAAATTAATTAAGATTAATTTTAAAAATCCAATATCCATCATAAAATATATAACCCTGACTAGTTATAAAAGATGAGAGCTAGGGTTTTCTACAGATGATGAAAAATAGAGAGCCACAAGAAAATCCTATGAAGGACATTGGAGACGCTAGCACGCTGTCGGTGTTGGGTCCTGTTCGTGTGGATACCAGTGGAGGGAGCTGATCTTAGTAGTTAGCTCCTCAATATCCAAAAGGCAAAACTCCAAAGAAGAACTAGTCAACATGTTGATGTCAGGGATGGTTAACTTCACACTCATAGAGTTTGATGCTCTTTTAAGAAGAATTAGCGGACATGTAGATGCCGAGGAAATTATTTCAGGACTAGCCAAGCATGGAGATTTGAGAACTCGTAATACGTTGATAATTTTAGTTATTCAAACAAACATGAATAAGGTATGACTCTTTCTAACTCGATTTAAATGCATTTGATAGATCCGCAATTGAGATTGGTAAACTTTTGTAATTTTTAATTTTAATTCTTTCATTGTGTGCCTACCAATCCCAACAATAGCTCCCCATTAGTCCAATTGTTTGGCTTTCTTGCATGACAATCCATTTCTCTTTTCATGCTTCTTCATCCACTGAAATAATGAGATCAAATGAGAGGAATATTACTCTCAACTATCACATTATACCACCTTACAAGTGGTTGACCAGAGCCTTATGCTTTTAGCTATTTGACTTTCCTTGATAATAATTCACCAACATAGGCTCATTAATTACCAAATAGTAATTTTTGCTCTTTTTAATTCCCATTCCACTCAAATTATTGGGAATATTAGGGAAAACCCATCATTTCTTATCTTATGGAAAAATTATCATTTTGCCTTTACGTTTTACAATTTATCGTAATAAGCCATTTCATGCCGCTTTCCTTTATTTCCCTCTTCATTTAACTAATTTGGGCATTAATAATAGGGAAATAATGGTTGCTAGCCTTTCATTGGTCAAATAACCATTTTGTCCTTTGCATTATTTGTCCCCGAGCTCCTTAGCTCACCATAATATTTCCTTTTAATATGCAAGGATATAAAGAAATTTTGGGAAATAAAACCATGCCTTGCCAGGTCATTCACTAAACCAGGGTCTAGCAGTCCCCTTAATCCAAGCTTAGTCTCAAGCCTCTTGTCCCAAAATTCGAGATATTATATTTACCTCATTGTCTTACTATCTGTGACATCCTTGAAATAATAATAATAATAATAATAATATTAATATTAATATTAATTTTATAATAATTAAAATAATAATAAAATATAATAATATAATAAAATATAATAATATAATAAAATAAAATTATATTATATTATAATATAATATAAAAAAATAAAGTTGGTAGGCGCCGAAATTGTGATAAGGGGGGAGCCCCCCTTATCTATTAATAAAAAAAATATTAAAAAAAAATCGGTGCCATTAGGCGCCAATTGATTAAGGAGAGGGGGTATAAATAACCCCTCCCCCTCAATACTTCCGGCATGAAGTGTTGAGGAAAAACGCAGGGAGTGAGGTTCTAATATGAGTGTTTTTGGTTATTTGAGGATCAATAAGGTACGTAAACTTTTTTCTAATCACAAAGTTTTTTTTATGAAAAATATTTTAAATAATTTTATCTTTCTTATGATAGTAATTTTATGCTAGTTAGAAAATATTTTGAGGATATGATTTTAGACAAGTTTTGAGTTTTGTCAACATAAGACTGTAGAAATATAGAGAATAATTAATAGTTAGTTTTAATCGGTTTAGATTTATTATTTTGTTGCTATGTGATTTTATAATTAATTTTATTTATAAATAGGATATAACTTAATTTCCATAGGGCGTTTTTACATATCAAAATTTGTTTAAATAATTTATTTGGATTATTGGAGGTATTATTGAGGTTTTAATTCGTTTATTTGGTTAGATCTGAGCTCTATGAAAAATATGATTTAGGATTTAATATTTAAATTAGAATTTGATATGATTTTAATTATGTAGAGATTTGAGGAGTTGTTTAATAATTGGGTTATACCCATATAAATTATGAAAAAGAGATTTAATTATTTAAAAATTTGATATTGAGGATTTTGTAATTATAGGTATGTTAAAGGTTATTTATGGATTTTAATGAGTGCTTTGGGTTTATGAGGAATGATTTGTGATTAAGGATTTTTAAGGAAATTAAAATAATTGAGGATAATAGTTGTAGAGAAAATTGGGTTATAGGAGTTAAATTATGTAAATTAATTATTTTATTGTTATTTGTGGTTAATTGGTATCTACATTAATAATGTAGAGTTTTCTTGTGATCGGTGATTGTACGGGTTTTACTATCCAAATTAAGATTAAGCTTGGAATCGAGGTAACCAAGGTTAATTTATTTTATATGCTTGTTTTGGACTGTAAGGTGTTTTTTAAACCTTACTTCCATCTATATTACTTGTATGTGTTTTAAAAGAATTATGTTATCTTTGAATATGAATTTATTTCAATGAAGCAGTGTATTTTCCAATTTATATATATAAACTGAAATTATTATTAATTATTACTGTTGTGATGAATATGTTGTATAATAAACGATGATCTTGTTGATGTTCTTAAATAATTATATCAATGTAATATTTTTATGTTATGAGATATGTTGGGTTGTGTGGAAGAGATATGGTGAATAGTGTGTCCATCGTCTCTCTCAATCCTGGCCCGGATTTGGAGTTGAGTGTTTTGGGAGGATACCTCCCTATTACGGTATATTGGTGGTAGCATGGGAGGGGGCAGTATTATTGATGTGACTAGCTAACCTTTGGCCGGGTATACTAGCACTGATAAGTTGTACCAGTCCAGAGGAGATAAGGAGGAGTAGGATGGATGATTGGGGATGGTTTTATTCATTGATTATATTATGTTAAGTTTTGAATTATGATATTATTATTATTATGTCAGTTAAACATGCTTCTCTGACGTACAATCATTCCCTGCATATTTTGTAAATTGATTTTGGTTACTAAGACTTTATGTCTCACCCCGTCATTATAAATAATTTTTTAGGCGAGACCTCTAGTCTGGCTAGAGGCCAAGGGAAGCAATCAGAGGTATAGACGTTGAGAATCTTGTAAGCCTCTTTTGGTATTGGTGTTGTGTTAATTTCTATTTTGCCATTATAAGGCCCTCATATTTTTATAATGCCACGTTTACTGTTTGGATATCTGTCTTAGATTAAATGCTTAACCCTTATTAGGCCTGAGATTTTATGTTGCATACTCTAATATGTTGATAAGCCCACAACCACAGTTGTATTGGAAATTTTTTTGTGTTAAATTTTAAGACTTGTGGGTTAATTATGATGTGAGATAATAATAATAAATTTCTCTGTAATGAGTTTGTGGGCGAGTTTGTGCCTTAAACTCCAATATGTTTTGAGAGAGTTTGTGGGCGAGTTTGTGTCCTAAACTCTGTTATGTATTAAAAAAATGTACTGATTTTATATAATTGTATTGGATAATACTTGTTGTGAGAATGGTCGTTTCACTATCTATATGTCTCATTATATTAAACAGGGAGTAAATAAATTATGCATGTTCACAAGGGCATTTTTTTCATTTGACAAAAGTTTAAACCCACAGATAATTCAATAATAACATATAACAGTCCTTTACAACAATTCAAAAGTGACTTTTGGGTAATACATTGCCTTTAGGTGCTGTACAACATGTTTCTATTCCTTTGCATTTCATGACTTAACATTTTCAATAACTTCCCAGGGGGTCACCCATCCTTCCATTACCCTAGGCTGAGCATGCCTAACTTTTATATACCGATGCAAAAATACTGGTACCGACTTTAACCGTTTTCAGATATCGGTACCCTTGGACTGCCTTCATCCTAATTAGCTGGATCAACCATCTTTGGGTGTCTAAATACTATGTATAAATCATTTATTAATACCGGTATATATAACGCGATATGTACTTGGTCATATACTCTATCAGCTTCATAAAGCTGCCATATGGATCCCACTTCATAAGATTGCTCCTTCTCTACACTCTGAATGCAGTGCCGAAGAAGAACTTCCTTGTCGTATGGACCTTATCTTCATATGGGAACTCCATACTGTATCATCCCTACCCCTGGTGCAATGTGTCAGTATTATGCACGTATTGTGCTTATTGGGGGTCTGAGTGAGTTATGGGCTGACATCAACATAATCCTGATGCATCTTTTCAACTCCTAACTCGGCTACAGGTCATATCCCATGTATATAGATTCTACTCTAGGACTGGTAACCTTGTATGGATCCGGCTCCACTCCTATAGATAGCAGTTGCTCCACATTATCGACATATGACTTTGACTATTGGCCCTTATATGGGTTAGGACCTATATACGAATTCTTGTCGTAAACTACTTCCTTAAAGCCCACAGCTTCTTGGCACCATTTTCGACTAGGCATAATCGTCCTGGCTGCTCTCTAATCATCCTTTGATTCTCTAAGAAATTTTCACCGATAATGGTGATTTATTCCTCTGTCACCTTGTTCCATTCGTCATTCTTATTATAACATAATCAAGTTCATATCAGTATATTATTTTGTCAATGCCAGAACAGCATGCTCTGATACCAAAAATATCAAACCCCTCATTATTTTGACATTTATCAGAGTATTAACGTGCAGTTCAATGGGCAAAACAAAAATAGAACATTATACTTATACAATCTACAATACAAATCCCAAGTACACCGGTAAATTAATTGTCAACCAACGATAAATATCTTGACAAACATCGGACCTTCAGCTTCCAGCATTGCCACATTGCCCTTTGAGCCGCTTCCACTTGCTGAATAAATTTTTAATTTATAGAAGGGGATGAGATTCAAAAGAATCTTAGTCGTAACAGTATATCAATCATATAAAATATGAAATATAAACATGCAATGCAGCATTTATCATGATGTAGCAATCAAAATGGCAAGCTCATGTCAAATAATGCTCAGGAACCAAATGATGATTTTGACCTCATCAAAATGATCATCTGTTCCTGATATGCACCAATATCATCTCATAATGTGATCACAACAACAACATGAAGCAAGCCTATACATGTCCATAATCATCATAACTGGGAGCAGGCCTATACCTGTCCGTACATATCACAACTTGGAGCAGACTTATACATGTCCGTACATATCAAGCCACTCAACTAGGTCCGCCTGGCCACTTGGTACCTCATAGGTTCCATGGGGTGGTTTAACTCATCACCCACACCCAGAGAGTATCAATGCCACAAGCAACACATTGTACAAACCATGACAACCATTGCATATTAATAATCACATAGAATATGAAAGATATAATTATTACCTGAACTCATTTCCATGGCCTAGCTCCTACCGGTCCTTTAATCTTTATCTGGCTCGAACAATTACTAACTCCTAAAATTCCCAAGTAATTGTAAATGAGTTATTACTCATTTATACTTTATTCTAGAATTTACAAGTTGGTTATCTTAGCCCAAAATCACATATTTATGAGAATGCCACTGGGGACCCGGCTCGGCCCCCTTTTAGACCAGATATGTTGTACTTTTTCAAAACATTATAAATTAGGCCTATTTTACATATTTTTACATGTATAATACATTTCTGACCTCAGATTAGGCTAATTCTAGCTCAAATTACATTTTTGCCCTAACTTGGGGCTTTAAGGGCAAAATTGTCATTTCATAATCCGGGGCTTTTTACACTCCACACTCTACATGAACCCTACACAATTTTCCCTTTTAAACATCATGGAACCATTAAATTCATGAAATTCTAGCTTCTTCCCTAATTTTCAGCTCTGGCCGAAACTTATGTTATTTTTAGGAAAATTGGATTTCCATGATTCCAAGCCCTAAAACATCTTGTTTACTCTTGTTTCCACTTGTTTAACTAGCTAATCACCATTTTTACATAAACAATAGAAATTTTGGAAGCATCACTCTATAGAAATTGGACATCCCAAATTTACAACAATTATCACAAACAACCAGATTTCCAGCTAGAACATTGTTACAACTCAGTTTTCAGTGAGAATCTTGAAATTGAGCAACTTACCTTGTTTTTTTCTTCTTCTTCCTCCTTTGACCAAAGCTTCCCCTTTCCTTTGTTTGAATTTTTCTTGTTAGGTAGCTAATCTAAGAAAATAGGGAGGTTGAAAGGAGATTTCTTGAACCTAGAATACAATATTGAGCATAGATTTTGGTATACATTCCTAGTTCTTGGTCCTTAGACCTTAGCTTCTCCTCTTCCTCTTCTTTTCCTCCTTGAACTCTGGCTCCTCTCCTTCTCTTTATCCTTAGCTGAAAATGGCCATTTAATATAGAGCACATGAGAGTTCTCTAGATCATGCCTAGGTGTCCCTTAGAAATTAATATTTTATTGAATTTAATCATATGCCATTTACATATTATTATTTAATTCTTGGATATTTCTTTTAAGAATTTCCCATCTATACATTCCCTCATATATATGTAGGAAATTATTAGATTTATTAATTTGGTCAAAATGACCATTTTGCCCTTGCAAATTTTCCCATTTTCACAATAATTGGAAAAATTGAAAGAATTTCCATAAAAGTTTAAAAATTCACATCTAATTGTATATATATCTAATTGGGATGGTTCTAAAGGCTATGTGACACTTATTAAGTCTAATTTTAGGGGACAATATAACATTTTCCCAATTAGAATTTGATCATTCCCAGAACTTTTATTTTTAGACGTTGCCATTGAAAATTTATAGTTTCACTGGGCTAACTTCAAAAATTCATATCACCTTGTGTACAACTCCAAAAATTATATATGACCTATCATATTAAATCTTGTTATATCCAATTTCATTGTGGAAAGTTTCAGAATTTTTGAACATCATTTTCCTATTTAAAAATATTACACAACATGACTGCCTTACAGGAAAACTTACCGGCAACATCCTTAACTTATGTACCAAATAACTATGTGGTTTGTGACCTATATTTACCTTGTTGTGTCTCTTAACATGCTCTTAATTCACTATTTTATTCCTTTAATACCACTAAGGTATAGAGGAATTTTAGTAACTGAAATTTGGGATATTACAACATATGTTCATGAGGTGCTAAGTTGAACAATTTATATAACAAAGTATTAGAGATATAATTGACAAAAATTCAATATCACAATTTTATACACAAATCTCATATCAGGGATTATATATCACAATTACTATATATCAAATCTCGTATTACAATTCCCAAGTACCTCTTCTCAATGCAACCAAACCGCCTTATTTCTCCCAACTAGACATATGTGCTAAGTTACTATTTATGTCACTGGTTACTCAAAAAGCTCTCAAGTCACATGATGAGGATCAGCCAAAATCCACAGAGCACGTACTTGGACCATGGGTCTTTCCCCTCATTGAACTAGTGGGGTGTCGCAACCCCTCATTGAATTGGTGGGGCAGTCCCTCATTGAACTGGTAAGACAATAGAAAGCCAATCATCATGCACCAATGGAGGCTATACCACGTGGTAAAATAATTTTATCTATCTCAATTCAAACCAATCATCCCAATATGTATCAATAAATAGCTTAATGAGAATTTTCTAAGATTTTCATACTCATATGAGGATATTCAAAATATATAAATATATTTTACAATTCAAATCACAAGGTTCCACAAGGCAAGTTTATATCAAAATACTCATCAATATTATGATAACTTTCTCGATCACAATAAATCTTTACTCATTAAAATAATTAATAAATATCAACATAACAATTTCAATCTCATAATCATTTTACAAAATACTCACAAACACATACTAACACACATAACAAATGGAAAGTGGTTACTTCTCGCCAAAGCAAATTATAACCAAAAGCTCCTAATCCAAGAGCTCAAATACACGCCGAAAATCAATATACAACAATTAATTTATTATACATTAACAACTCTTTGAGTTATTAGAAAAATTAATTTACTTAACTTAATTCTATAATTTTAAATTTTTGAATTAATTACTCCCAAAAATTCTAATTTCACACTAAAATCCCAAAAATATTTTTCTTAACTCAAATAACTTATTTAAGTCATTGATTATTATAAATTTCATTTATTTATATAAAATCCCCAAATTTTTAAAAATAGTTAAATTATAAATCTTCACTTTAATAAAAGATCTAAATGATTAAAACAATAATAATACTTCCAATAATCTAAATAAATTATTTATCCCAAATTTAATTGGTTAAAAAGTCCAAAATAGAATTATTTATAGATTGATTATATATAAAATTCATTATAAAAGCTTATACCAATTTAATAACAAAAGTAAACCGATTAAAATTCACTATTAATCATCATCTACATTCCTGTAGTCATATACTGATAAAACTTAAACTTGCCCAAAATTCTAATACTAAAATATTCTTTAATCAGCAAGAAATTACTATCATAAGAAATAAAAAATTATTTAGAACATTTTTCATGAAGAAAATTTTATGATTAGAAGTAATTTTGAGTGCCTTATTGATCCCCAAAGATATGAAAATACTCCTACCAGAGCCTCGCCGTACGCCCTTCTATGCAACACTTCAGCAAATCACTTGCGTGAAGTGAGTATGGAGAGGGGATATTTATAATACCCCTTCTAGGCCTCCACCTATATATTTATTTTATTTTATTTTATTAAGGGTCGGTGCCACCCCTTTTTTCCAAAAATGATGCCACCTTTTTCTTTTTTCTTTTTCTATCATTATTATTTTAAATAATAATATTTTTTATTTTTTTTATATATTTTAACTAGATCCCTCTTTTATTTTTATCATCAAAAAATTACCTACTAAATTTATTTTTTATAAATAATTATCTCCAAATTATAGTTACATCCTAGAAATAAAAATTAGGATGTTACATAGTCAAACCCTTCATCTCCTTACTCCGATAATGAGAATGAAGAGGAGGAGGAGGACAACAGTGGTGGTGATAACTGAACACTACTATTGTATTTTTAAAATATTTAAAAAATAAGTTATAAAAATGTATTGTAAAAAAATACAAAACATTACTCACAGTTATTAGAAAACAACCATTATGAAATATAATAAATAACAGCTCATTAGCTATTCTTTCAAAACAACCATCATAAACTCATGGTGCGGGAATAAGAACATAATATAGTTACGTGGACTGATCCTCGATCTTCAACTTCTATCGCACACTTCACTTCCAATCTATTTAAACTCCCCATTTTCATATGTTTTCTTCACTCTCTTCCTCTGTTCTCCTTATCATCATGGTCAAGCGACGTGCTAGAGAAATGTTGGATAATCATCATCCCTAACCTCTACCTCCTTCTCCTCCTCATGATGCTTCTCAACATGCACCTCCTCCTGCTTCTCTTCCTCCTCCCACCTAACCTCTACGCCCTCCTCATACTCCTCCTTCCCAACCTGCTCATCTTCCTCCTCCTTCCCAACATACTCTTCCTACGCCTGCTTCTCTTCCTCCACCTCCCCAACCTCAACCCTAGCCAAATCAAGAGAGAGGAGAGAGTGAACAGTGAATTTTTAGAGAGAGAAAGTGAGAAGATCAAGAGGTAATAACCAAAACTTTGATCCTCTTTCTCTATATGTTGTTGTTGTTGTGGTTGTTGTGGATATTGGCTTGTTTTTGTTGATTTTGTGAAAATGGAAAGATGAAACCCTAAGGGGTTATAATGCCCAAATCCTCATTGATCATGTTCATTAGGTGTTTGGGTGGTTAATCATGAAATTATAAGTAAAAAAAAAGTGTTTAACCAAGTGGAATCAAGAAAAGCCATGTTTCTCTTTAACTTCTAGATTTCGTCCAAGGGAATTTTCGTCATGTTGGAGCTAGATTTTTGTATTTTTTATGGTCACATTGGATTTAGAAGGGAAAATTGTGTGGGAATATAGGTGTTCATGATTTTTGGATGATTGTATATTAATCTGGAAATGTTTGAAGATGAAATGAGATGTTGTTTGATTTGTCTCATGTGAGGAAGTGGCATTGTGAAATGTATTTTATGTAACGGCCCCGCATCCCATTACCGCAGGTCGATGTGGTGCAGGTATTGTCCCCTCCTCTGAGGGATTTGTTCCTCTGGGTGCATACTAACACCAGAGGATGCCTCCCCAAGGGCTCAAAGCCAGGACCTGAGGATAAGTCCAAGCCTTAAGAGCCACTTGGTAACCATTTGCACCATCTCCAGAGAAGGAGACAATACCTGCACCACGTCGACCTGTGGTGGCGGGAGGTGGGGCCGTTACAAAAGTAGACATAATCAATTTTTTTAGTAGCATATATAGCAACACTATTAACTGTGGTTAACTTCGATTGCTTTTTTTAGTAGCATATATAGCACCAGTCTTCTCACTCTCTATTATTTTAATATTTTTTTAGAAATATGTGCCTTACTTTAATGGAAAAACATCACTTAGACCCCATGGAAGCAATTTTATTTCAGTCAAGTCTCAAAAGATTTTGAAATTCCACTGCACCCCATTGGGTCAAAATGAAATTAAGTTTTGTAATGAAAAGAAAATAATTCCTTTACTTTATTTATTTTATAAGAGAATTTACAAGACAAATAAGAGTATTCACTAAACACAAATGGATTTAAAAGAATCCAGGGAGTAAAAAAAATTTTTACAAGACAAATATAAGCATTTATAAAGCAAATTAAATATGTGAATGAGCAAAAATTTTTGACTCCTTGGATTCTTTTAAATCCCTTTAAAGACAAAAATGATCATTCACAAGACAAATATGAGCATTTATAAGATAAAAAAATTGTTTATGTTTACTTTTGGACCAACAAAAAATAACCATATTGGATGTCTATATCGAAATAGTTTGTTGATAAATTTGTACTTTTGCCCTTGTAAGAATATATTAAAATAATAGAGTTAGAAAACTGATGGCACCCATTGTGTAAAAAGTAACATAAGTTAACCTAGGCTAACGATGTTGTTATATATGCTACCAAAAAAATTGATTATGTTTATTTTTGCATCCAAAATCGTTAATTGTGTTAGATACCCATAGAAAAATAGTTTGTTGCTAAATTTACACCTTCACCCTAATATTTATAACACTCACATATTTTTTTACAAATAAACTACCCTCATTTAGGACTAGAGAAAATACCGATCAATTAAATATCTTATTAATAGATCACGTATAAATGCCTCTATGAATCCTCTTTGAGGTGAGACTTGCAAGTATTGTATGACTATGAGTTCTACAAAATACTCAACTATATGTTTATTAATTTTTAGTTGGAGTTTAATACAATCAAGGTATTAGTACGACAGGTGTATCAAGCATTTAGGTATATAAAATTTTCATTTATACATTGAAAACTCAAGAACGAGAATCATATTTTTCTCTTTTCATTATTTTAATTATTAAACAATTTGGGTTTATTATAACAAGTCATCAATTTGACTAATAAACTTTTTTCCGTCAAACTCTTCGTTTGAACATTCACATCTTTAGTTTTGGTTCCATGCATATATGACTTTCAAACAGATGCCTTCAACGAATTGAATTAGACATAGTAAATTGTTTTAGGGGAGGGACACTTAGTTCCCAAACCCCCCCCCCCCAAATCTCAATCAAATTCTTTGGTTATCTAAAATTAAGAGTGAAAAATACTAAACACCCATCAATTTTACCTAAATTACAAAAACATCCCATATATGATTCTTTAGGGTATTGTACATCTGTTTTCACCATATATGATTCTTTGTTTGATGAGTTGAATATTTTTTTTATTAGTTTTAACATTTGATATACTTCCTCCAACCCTTAATACATAGGATTTGACTGAGGAGTTTATATTGGTGTTAAATATAAGACATATTTCTCATATTTATTAATATTTTCCTAATTTACTTCTACTGATACTCTCTCAACAATAATTAAATAAGAAAGAAATGAAGAAAATTAAGGATGATGATTATGGTGGTTTAAAAACAATATCATATTAACTAAATTCTTTAATTTAATAAAATTAGATAAATATCTTATACTAAGGACAAGAGGGATTATTATTTGTATGTGTTGGCCTGGTTCTTTGTTGATGGAGATATATATGTGCAGATGCGCTAGAACCTACCTAGTTTACTGATGAATATGTGCATGCAGGTTTCATAACGTTGGTATGCATAGCCTTATTTGTTAATAATTAAAAAAATTACAATGAATGAAAAAAGATGCATTTGGGACTCGTGTAAACTGTTGAAAATAATAAAACAAATACTAGTTGCTCTTATGCAATATGAGTGCATGCTTCTAATTAAGATTTCTAGAGCACCCATTCAGCATAATTATGGTTAGCAAATGGTATGAGTGATCAGCAGTTTAATTAACTCAATACGAATGACATATAAAAATGCTAGTCAGTTTTTCCAATTTGATATATATCAGTTTTACGTAGTTTAAGTTTCTAATTCTCACGGATATGTTCCCCCCCCCCCCCACCTTTTTTTGTGAAGAAATACCTTATCAAGGAAAATTGTTTTTTCTTTTCAAGAGAAATACTTTTTCAAGTAAAAATGCATGAGAATAGTGACCAAATTCTTCATGCATATTCTTACATAAATGATTGTGAGAAAGTGTTTTTCAAAATATTTTTTTAGTTATTAAAAATATTTGTCTAGAAGTCTCACAATTTTTTTTTATGAGAAAATACATTTTAGGAAATGCTCCATAATAGTGCAGTAGAAAATTTACGAAAGTGTTCTCTCTGTTTTAATTTCATGAGAAATGCATTCTCACATAAAAATGATAGAATTTTCTCTCAGATCTCTCAAAAACAAATAACCAAGAGAATTCCTCAAAAAAAATTGAGAGAAATATTCTCTTAATGTAATCTAAGAGTAGTAAATCTTGAAAAAGAAGGGACTTTTCTCGTAATTTTTTGTGAAAAAGGTTTCTTTCATACTTTTTGAGTGACGAATTTACCTTTTCTGACTTACCTTTATCATTATATTAATTTTGAGTACATTGCAATATATTGGAAATAATCAAATTATCAATCATAGCGAATATTCATAAAGTTCAGAGCGAGAAAAATAATCAAATTGAATAAAAAGTAGTGTGAGCATGAGACCATTTTTTTCACTCAATTTTCTGTTTTCTCTTTAAATTCTATAAAAACTTTATTATAAAAAACTTCACAGTAAACTTGAATTTAAAATTTAATTAGGTATCTTTGATATTTTATATACATTTTTATCAACAAGACCCAGATTAGGGGGGAATTGTGTAGATCATTATAATTAATATTACCTCGGGTACTTAATATAACACCCAATTGATTAATTTAAGGAGATTAATGAAGCTAAATAAATTACTTAATTATAGAATATGTTATATGATCTTTCTAAAATACTTATATATATTATTATATTATATATCAGTTTATAAATGAGCCTAATTAGTTCAAAAAAAGATAAACATAAATATTTTAAAGTAATTTATTTAACTTCTTTAAGCTCTCCAAATTAATTAGGTAGGTCTTATATTAAGGTTGTAGATAGTATGATGCAAAATATACCATAAAAACGTACAAAATATAATTCAATAATTATTGATTACTTTAAATTTGATTATTGTTAATTAGTATTATGAGCTACTTTGGATTTAAACATTGTTAACCCTAGCTAGATAAAAATAATTCTTTCAACATAATTTCTTATCCATAAAAATCTAATTTGAGATTTTATTAAACGAAAATTAAGTTAATTTCTTTCTTCTTCTTCTTCTTGTTTTTTTTTTTTTTTTTGCCCTGAAAATTTGAGTTCATTTCACTTGACTTATATAATCGTTGCGTATGTTTTACTTTGACGCGTAAAATCAATTTTAGATTATAGTGAGACGCACCATAAAAAGTGGGAGAAGACCAAAAAATGAAAAATGAAAATGTCATTTAATATGGAAAATGGAAACAAACGGCAAAGACCAATTATTTTCTAAGTCCATTAAGATTTTTTATATATAATAATGCACTCAAACACTTGTCAACCAGTTAAAGACAAAATTGCCCTCACCCTTGTGACTTCGTCAATTATAGTTACAATTCTTAATTGCCAATAGTTTCGTCTACGAATAATAATTCATCTTATTAATTAATGAATTATATAATTTAACTTGTTTATTCCAAATGAGAGAAAGAATATCTAGAAATGAGGGTTGGAATTTTCGTCGGTTGATCTTGACATGTAACTATCATATATTGCTTTCATAGTTAGATTAATAACGAAGTAATATAAGACACTAATTTGTTATCCAAAATTATGTGTAGAAGTTTGGACATATTCATGACTTTGAATCTTCTGCTTCTATTAAAGACAACTAAATACTGAAGTGAGTTGGCACAAAATGGTGGAAAAACTTAGATGAAAACCATCATATTAAAAATCAAATCAGATGAAACCAATGAACTGGTCTCTTGACTGATCTAATCAAGAGTTTTGAATGAGTCGATTGGGTTAGATTTTATATGTTTTTTCCCATTATAGAGATGAAATTATATCATTTTGAGTTAAAAAATAACAACCCATCATTCATATTTATACTTGAGTAACTATTTTATTGGATTATGTGTAGTTTATATATATATTTTTTATTCATTTATGAATTAATGTCTTTTTGTTAAATATTACTCTCTTTTTTATTAAAAAATAGGGTTAAAGTGCTTAAATAACCTTCAATTTTTCTAAAATGTATAACAATAACCATAAACTATTTTTTGGAGTAAAAGTAACCATAAACATTATAAAAAAGGGGTAAAAGTGGTTATGACGTTAATAATCCCAAACATCCGTTACTGTGATCTTTTTAATAAAATGTTAAAGTGTTAAAATTGTCATTAACTTATACCAACAGTAACTATAAATTTTTTTCAGATGCAAAAGTAACTAAAAGATGACTTTTTGGACATTAATTTATAAGTTTTTCTTTGACTTTTTGTATTATGAGTGTGTTATCAATTTGGGAATTGAAATGGTAAAACCCAAATAAAGATTTATGAATTAATGTTCAAGAAGTCACAATTTTTTTTTATTTTGGCGAGAATGACAAAGTGACATAAACTTGTCACCCCAATTTCAAAAGTTGAAATTCCCAACATGAATCACTGGTCTTAAAAGTACTGTCATCGCAAATGTTGAAGTAATTAATTTCATAACCAAGCCTAAGAAGATTTTAAGAGAGGAGATCTAAGAGGAAAACTATGAGGCAATGAAAGATCGCATATACATATGGTAGGATTAGAAAAATCCATGTTACCCCTAGTTGCCTTATAATTAAAATCCACTTGGACTCTAACTTGCACAAGGAATAGAAAAACTTATGAATTAATGTTTAAGAAGTCACTTTTTATTTACTTTTGCATCTAAAAATGCTTAGGCTTCTTTTGCACTTTTGATATGAGTTAATGACTATTTTAGCTCCTTAACCTTTTATTAAAAAGCTCACAGTAATGGACATTTGAGATTATTAACGTCATAGTCATTTTTGCCCTCTTTTATAATGTTTTTTGTTACTTGTACTCCAAAAAATAGTTTATGGTTACTATTGCACTTTTAAAAAAAATTGAAGATAATTTAAGCACCTTAACCCAATAAATATTAATCTTTTTAGGGTAATATATATTTTAATTTAATTAAATTATTCTGATTATAATTGGATTGAACTTGATTCAACTATGATTTAACCACTAACCTTTAAACTATTGCCTCACCAATTTAATAATCAATAACATTTTTAATCCCTATGAAATCTGTTACGAGTGTAGGATGGTGTATTTAGAAGTGCAAGTGTACACTGTCGTAATCAAGTAATATAGAAGTGAGTAGAGTATCGTTCCCACGAGGATTGATCACTAAGTACCAAAATTGGTAATTTTAATTCTATTTAGCCGGTTGATTAGTTGTGATTGAGATTGCAAGATAGAAATAATGAAATATGAATACAAGTGATATAAAGACAAATATGAGAAAAAACCCTAGGGATTAGATTTCACTTAACAAATTCCGGATTGAATCATTTATCTATTCTAGTCCAATTTATTCCACATGATTGATAGTCGAGTTTCCCTATTTTAATTACTAGCCTCTTCCAAGGTCAAGTAATTCTATAATTAATTGCTAACCCAATATATTCCTATATGAATTTAAGCAATCAATCATGCATTAAGATTTATGGAACTCAATTAAGACTACATAACCCATATGAATATATTCCTATTTCATATGCAAATTATGGTTTTAATTATAGGATCCACACACATGTATCTCCTTCCGGTTTTAACATGCATATTAAAATCATCCAAAAGGTGGCCAATCAATTGTAAGCATTAAGAGCAATAATTAAAACTCAATCATGAAGGAAAAATTAAAACTAGATTTAATAAGTTAAGATTCAATCCGTCATTAGTAAGCTACGTCATCACCCTAGGAAAATGAAAATTTAGCTCATGATAAAATTAAAAAAAAAACCAAAATATATTACAAACATCATAAATATTGCATAAAAATTAATTACAAAAACATAAAAATACAACTACAAGATGCATGAAAATGGAAAATCTAGCCTACCATATAGGAGGTAAAACCATCCACGTAGGAGGCATGCAAGAAGTAAAAAAATGCAAGAAATAAATTCTAAAAATAACAACTCTCTCTCTTCATTCCTCTTCATTTTAGGGTGCCAAGAAGCTCTATTTATAGGCTTCATTTTCGGACTGCTACAGTATTTTGCTACAGTGATATTGCTACAGTGAACCGCACTGCTACAGTGAACTGACCACACCGTCCGATACAGTGAAACTGCTACAGTGCAAGTGAACAGTACCTGCATGAACAGTTTACAATGAATAGTACTGCGTGAATAGTAACTTTCCCTTAAATGCCTTCTTTAATTCTTTTTAATCCGGTACTATCCATGGCTGCAAGAAAATAATTATTTATTTATTAATTACACCCAAATTAATTACATTCAGCTCAAATATAGTCCACAAAATTATCATATAAGGGAAAATGAATATGCAAATATTTTACTTATCAAATTCCCCCACACTTAGCTCTTGGACGTCCTCGGACAAGAAAGAGTAACTAATAAGTGCTTCCAACAAAATCAGAAGTGTCAAGTCATAAACAAGGACACAATTAAAGAATAAAGAGATCATAGTATTCTTGAATCAACAAAAGTATAAACTGGTAACTTCATTTGAAAATAAATGAACCGAACTCATAATTGTGGCTCATTCTCTCAATCTCTCAAGTGTTTTAGGGTAAGTGTTTTGCTCAAATTTACCTGAAAAAATTGCACTACCATAAGCTTGCCAAAAATCTCAATCTCCACTACCTAATTCACATGCATAATTCAAATCAAAAGGACTTATTAAAGGTTGTAATGGGGTTAAGGTAAAAGGAATGTAAAAAGTGATATGAAGGGCTATTTTTACTAAGTAAATATAACAATTGAAAAATAGGCCATCTTATGAATAAACCTGGCCTATCTCATCCCAACAACCATAATTTACTTTTATTTTTTCCTTTTCTTTTTCTTTTTTTTTCTTCTTTTTTTTAACTTCTGCACTTTTGTGGTTGATGATATATAGACCCCCACACTTGTCAAAAGCCCATTTCACAAAAATTTCAAATGCTCTGTTAATCTTTCGAATTCAGTGAAAGTACTTGATAAATCATTAAAACACATATTAATGGGTTGAAAATAAAGAAATAATCAATTAGGCTCAAAGGAGCTTATCAATGGTATAATTGCAAGGTTGGCTATTTGGCTCTGGCTAAACAAAATGAATGCCTTTATCATTTTTGAATGTACATGCGACATGTAATTTCAACTAGATTTAAAGCAAGTTCTAGAGTGACAACTTAATAGGTGAATATCACACACAAGAAAGATAATCACTATTGATCATATAGGCTCAAAAGCTCACGGTTAGGGACTTTCAAATTCAGCTCATTCAATCTCAAAATTCATCACCAAATTCAACAATCAGTTATTCAATCATGCTATAAAATCTCTAAACTCAATTGATCCATGCTTCAAACTTATATACTTCTTAAAATCATTGAAAAACACTCAAATTTTATTTTTATTTTTTTTAGATGAAACAGAAAGAAAGAAAAAAATTACAACTAATAAGATGCGTCTCAAGAGTTAAGAATAACTCTTTACTCTGCCATCTTTTCACATCCCATGCATCTAATGGTTTTACTAACTAACTATCTAATGGAGAAACTATGCGCTTTTTTTTTAATAATCCTCCCCCAACCTAAATCAGACATTGTCCTCAATGTCTTCTAAAGATTAAGGAAAGGTTTTTTTTTTGAAAACATAAACAAACAATAAAGTAAACCAAAATGCTAAGAGTAAAACCATTAAGATTAAGGAAAGTTTACAACCGGAGAGTAGTATCTGGATTATGCTTCTGACTGCTATCTGAAGATTGCCCACCATTTTATTTTACTAATAGATCTGGTTGAGGTTCATAGGTTTGCAGTTTATCTAGTAGTTGATCAGCAGTTGGTGCAGAAATGATGGATTGATGAGTTGCTTGGGGTATGAATCCTGTTTCCACAGCATGATCAAGAAAAGACAACAGGTTATCATAAAAACCATTAACATTTAACAATCCTAATGGTTTTTTATGAAAGTTCAGTTTAGCCCAATATGCAATGCTAGAGATCCCATCCAACGTTTCAAAACCACCGGGTAGAGCGATAAAAGCATCAGCACGGTAAAACATACGTCCCATTCGTTCAGGCAGACTTGAAACCTCTTACTCTTGGCCTAAGAAGAAGAATTGATGTTTTAACTCCTTTATCCTTACACACAAACCCTTGCTACCATGAATGGTTGCAGGAATAGTCATACTTAACTTCAGGCCCTCGAGACCTCTCCCGTAGACAAAGTTGATTTTCCTAGCGGCTAGTGCACGTCCCAGTTCCTGTGCTGCAGGTATAAACTCTCCATCCTTTCCTGAGTCAGTTTCACCAAAAATGCATATAGATTTAAAACTGCATTTTAGAGTGATACCACTCCTCTCTTTTTCTCTCTCAGACATTTTGTGTTTTTTTACAAATGGAAGATTACATATTTATATTACAAAAACAGCGACAACAAAATCATGCAAATCACACATTTTTCAAAAAATTTGAAAAAAAAAGAATTTCTGACACGAATGACCAGTGGGCCACTGTGCCAAGAAATTAAGTAAAGTGAGTAAAGAAAGTCAAAAGTTACTGAAAAAGATAAGACAGATTGACAAAAGCAAGATTATGTACAGTAGTTGTGATTGTGGCTCACATCTTCCTCTGGTTTTACGTCCAGTAACGGCTTAAACGCTTTCTATGAATCGAGGATTTGCTTCCCATCTAGTTTTCTTATAAACTGGCAAACAGGGTCTTTTAACGTCAGATTCCCAAGACGGTAGCGCTCTTTTTCTTTGTTGAATATGTCTAATAAATCAAGAAGAACATGATGAACATCGCCACTAGGATGCGTCTCAAGAGTCTGAATGATATCATCCAATGACTCTTTACTCAATCCATCCTTTATAAATTGAATTTTATCTTCTCAATTTATAGAAATCATACATTTGCTCCTACAGCGCTAATCACAATTCCACCTTGCATATTTAGGACAAACCTTCATTCTTTTAGCTCTTCTCTTTTTGGAGTTAAAGCTTCTTCCCATACCTGGCATAGGTTTAATAAATGAATCATGAATCTCACCTATTAAACGTACCTTAGCTTCAATAATCCAGCGGACATCCTCAGGAAGGCCCAAACGCTTGAATGTCTTTATTCTTTCAAGTCGAAAGCTATAGATCTTCCTAAGCACATCTTTGGGAAGAGTAGGGAACCTGTTCTCAAGCTTTACAATAATTTCCTCCATGATGAGACTAAAATTTAAAGATGCAGTTTTGTGTGCTTCAGTAAGTAAGAAAGAAAAATGAAAGATTAAGGAAAAGAAGTTTTGGGTTGCCTCCCAAATAGCCGCCCTTCTTTAACGTCTTTAGCCGACAAAGACCAAACCAATAAAATTTTTTATTTTTTTTATTTTTTTTAAAAAAATTAGGACTTACCTGTTGTTTCCTCCAAAGTGATGACAGTTTTCAAAGTGTTGAGTGCACCGTCATTATATTCTTCAGCCTTTGCTCATTTACTTTGAATTTTCGATCACCATCTTGAATCTCCACTGCTCCATATGGCCATGTTTGAACCACAGTAAAAGGTCCTGACCACCTTGATCTCAACTTTCCTTTAGCTTTAACCTTGAGTTGCATATCAGAACGTTTTATCCCGACGTGAACTCTCTCCTCAAAATTCTTTTATCCTGCCACATTTTTGTCTTCTCCTTGTATAACTTTGCATTCTTATGAGCTTGTTGTCTGGATTTTTCAAGCTCATTGAGTTGGAGAAGTCTTTTCTCACCAGCCACCTTTAAGTCAAAATTTAAGGCTTTGATTGCCCAATATGCTCTATGCTCCATTTCTACTGGAAGGTGACATGCTTTTCCGTAGACCAATTGATATGGGGATGTCCCAATTGGTGTCTTAAAAGCAGTTCGATAAGCCCAAAGTGCATCATCCAATTTCCTTGTCCAGTCCTTCCGATTAGAATTCACCGTCTTCTCTAAGATCCATTTCAGTTCTCTATTTGAGATTTCCACTTGCCCGCTAGTTTGTGGATGATATGGAGTTGCAACCTTATGAGTGACTCCATATTTAGCTAACACATATTGAAGTTGCTGATTGCAAAAATGCTTCCCTCCATCACTGATAATAGCTCTGGGCACTCCAAATCTTGTGAAAATAGTTTTCCTCAAGAAATTCACAACCACTCGAGAATCATTTGTAGGAAAAGCAGCTGCTTCAACCCACTTGGATACATAATCAACAGCTACTAAAATAAATTGATTATTGAATGAGGATGGAAAAGGCCCCATAAAATCAATCCCCCATACATCAAAAAGCTCAACTTCTAAGATGTTAGTTAGAGGGGCTTCATGTCTCCTTGAGATATTTCCTGTTCTTTGACATCTATCACAGGTTGTCACAATTCTTTGGGCATCCTTAAAGAGTGTAGGCCAGTAAAACACAGACTGAAGGACTTTAGTAGCTGTTCTATTTACTCCAAAATGACCACCATATGGGGATGAATGACACTGATTTAAGATGCTGGCCATTTCTTCCTCAGGAACACATCGCCTGATAATTCGATCTGGGCATTGTTTATATAAGAAAGGATCTTCCCAAAAATAATGCCTTACATCAGCTAAAAACTTCTTCTTTTGCACTTTAGAAAGTTCATAAGGCATTACTCCGCTTGCCAAATAATTTACAAAATCAGCATACCATGGGGTGAATTGTGATTGTATGGCAAAGAGTTGCTCATCCGGGAAATTCTCCTGGATTGGTGATTCTCTCTTTTGTTCAGATGGCTCTAACCGAGAAAGATGATCTGCAATGAGATTCTCGGTCCCTTTTTTATCTTTGATTTCCAAGTCAAATTCTTGTAACAAAAGTACCCATCTGATAAATCTTGGCTTAGCATCTCTCTTCTCGATCAAGTATTTGATTGCTGAATGGTCCGTCCAGACAATGACCTTTGACCCGATCAAGTAGGCTCTGAATTTGTCAAATGCAAATACTACTGCTAACAGCTCCTTTTCTGTTGTTGCATAATTCAGCTGTGCGTCTGAGAGTGTCCTGCTAGCATAATAGATGGCATGAAAAACCTTGCCTCTTCTTTGGCCTAAAACAGCTCCGACTGCATAATCACTTGCATCACACATCATTTCAAATGGAAGATTCCAATCTGGAGCTATGATAACTGGTGCAGACGTCAAGCTCTTTTTAGAGTTTTGAAGGCTGATAAACATTCCTCATTAAACACAAAGGGAACATTTTTCTCTAACAACATACAAAGTGGTTTTGTGATTTTTGAGAAGTCCTTGATGAATCTTCTGTAGAAACCCTCATGTCCTAAGAAGCTCCGAATTCCCTTTATTGAGGAGGGAGGTGGTAGCTTTTCAATTGTTTCAATCTTGGCTCGGTCCACCTCAATGCCTTGATTAGATACCTTGTGACCCAGCACAATTCCTTCTTTCACCATGAAATGACATTTCTCCCAATTTAGAACCAGATTTGTCTCCACACAGCGTTGTAAGACTTTTGCCAGGTTTTCAAGACAGTGATCATATGATTCTCCAAAGATTGAAAAATCATCCATAAATACCTCAATAAATTTCTCCACCATATCTGAGAAGATTGCCATCATACTCCTTTGAAATGTTGCTGGTGCATTACATAGACCAAATGGCATTTTTCTGAAAGCAAATGTGCCATATGGACATGTAAAAGTTGTTTTCTCTTGATCCTCAGGTGCAATTGTAATTTGATTATATCCTGTGTACCCGTCCAGAAAACAATAGTAGTCTTTCCCAGCTAGTCTGTCAAGCATCTGGTCTATAAATGGCAGCGGGAAGTGGTCTTTTCTAGTGGCTTTATTGAGCTTTCTGTAGTCAATACACACTCTCCATCCTGTCACCATTCGTTGTGGAATCAATTTATTTTTCTCATTAGGCACCACTGTCATTCCACACTTCTTTGGCACAACTTGAACTGGACTTACCCATTGACTATCAGAGATTGGGTAAATTATACCAGCATCCAGCCACTTTATTACTTCTTTTCTTACCACCTCCTTCATATTTAGATTAAGTCTTCTCTAGTGCTCAACTGATGGCTTGTAATTATCTTCCATTAAGATCTTATGCATACAAATGGAAGGATTGATTCCTCTTATATCAGCTATCGACCATCCAAATGCTGTTTTATACTCCCTTAGAACTCTTAATAACTTTTCTTCTTTTTCTGGAGTAAGAGCTGCAGAGACAATCACTGGTAATGTTGAATTTTCTCCCAGATAAGCATACTTTAAGTGGGATGGTAATGTTTTCAACTCCAGTTCTGGTGGATTTTCAACTGATGGCACCGGCGTACTTGGCCTCTCTCCCAAATCTTCAAATGGTTTCTTGATAAAAATTGGGGAATTTGCATCAAGGTACCTAATCTGCTCCAAGACTTCAGGATTAGTAGATTTTGATACATCTACCATTCTCATTTCTAATGGTTGATTCATGCAGATTTCGTTCACCACGTCTTTTATGCAGCTGGTCAATGTATCTACTCTGTAACAGGAATCACCTTCATTTGGAAAGGATAAAGCCTTAAAAATGTTGAAAGATACTTGATCATCTTGAACTCGCAAGGTTAACTTTCCCTGTTGCACATCTATTAAAGTTCTCCCAGTTGCTAGGAATGGCCTCCCAAGAATGATAGGAATTTCTTGGTCTTCTTCCATGTCGAGAATGATGAAATCAGATGGAAATATGAGTTTGTCCACCTTCACCAGAACATCTTCTAAGACACCCCTTGGATGTTTAATTGATCGATCAGCAAGAAGTAGTGAAACTGTGGTAGGCTTCACCTCTCCAAGACCAAGTTTTCTGTAGACAGATAAGGGCATGAGATTTACACTTGCTCCCAGGTCACAAAAGTGCTCTTTTAAAGTTACATTGACCTATGGTGCAAGGTATGCAAAAGCTTCCTGGATCTTTCAGCTTTGGTGGTAGTTTCTTTTACAGAATGGCACTACACTCCTCAGTAAGTGCAACTGTCTCAAATTCCTCCAGCTTACGCTTATTTGAGAGAATGTCCTTCTTGAATTTTGCATAACTGGGCATTTGGGCAAGAGCGTCTGCAAAAGGGATGTTGATATGTAACTTTTTGAAAACCTCCAGAAACTTTTTAAACTGCTTGTCTAGCTTTGCCTTCACAAGTCTTTGAGGGTATGGAACTGGTGGTACATATGGAGAAGGGTTATCTGGAAAGCTGATTCTTCCTGGTACCACATCATCTTCTTGAGGTTTCTGTGCTTCCTCCTTCTTTTCTTGTTCACTTTCTTTCTTTTCTCCGTCATTCTTATGTAGAATTACAGGATCTTTCAATTCTTTCCCACTCCTTAATGCAATAGCCTTCACATGCTCTATTGGGTTTTTTTCAGTGTCATTTGGAAGAGTACCTGGTTGTCTGGAATTCAGCATATTTGCAATTTGGCCCATTTGGATCTCCAAGTTCTTTATTGAGGCTTCGTGGCTTCTAAGTGTTGCATCAGTCCTAGCCATGAATTGAGATGTATTCATGGTTAGTTGAGCCAGTGCATCTTCCACATTCACTTTTTGTTGTGGTGGATTTGGTGGTTGAAGAGCTTGTTGCTGGTAGTTCCCTTGCGGTTTGAACACATTTTGATTATTCCTCCAGCCAAAGTTTGGATGATTCCGCCAACCTGGATTATAAGTGTTTGAGAATGGGTCATTTCTTTGATTTCCGATATAATGAGCTTGCTCCGACTGAGAAGGTATGGATGACTGTCCATCTTGACTTTGTGTACTCATATGAGGTCCTCCATATCGGTCACAGGTTTCATGAGGAGTACTAATTGCATTTGCTTGACTAGTCAATGAGCTCACTTGCTTGGATATAGATGCAACTTGAGAAGATAAAGTTGTAAGGATATCCAGCTCGTGCACTCCAAGTACCTTCTTTGAATTATGATGTTCAGAAGGCCATTGATATGCATTTGCCGCCATCTCCTCAAGTAAATTGTAGGCATCATCTAGATTTTTTCCCATTAAAGATCCTCCAGCTGCAGCATCTACAAGAATTCTGGTGGTATGCGTCATCCCATTGTAGAATGTTTGCAGTGTCCACCAATCTGGTAACCCATGATGAGGACATCTCCTTAGCAACTCCTTGTATCTTTCCCAGGCTTCATAAAGGCTTTCTAGTTCATGCTGGGAAAATGAGGTAATTTCATTCCTCAATTTTGAAGTTTTTCCTGATGGAAAGTATTTCGCCAAAAATTTCTGTGCCAAGGCATCCCATGTAGTTATGCTTCCCACTGGTAGAGAATGTAACCAGCTCTTAGCCTTATCCCTGAGTGAGAAAGGGAAAATTCTAAGTCTAATGGCATCATCAGTAACACCATTATTCTTGAATGTGTCGCATATTTCTAGGAAGCTGGCTATATGTGTGTTGGGATCTTCTGTTGATAAACCACCAAACTGATTGGCTTGCACCATCTGGATAATTGCAGGCTTGATTTCAAAATTGTTGGCTGCTACTGGTGGTTTTCTGATTCCAGAAGTTGTCTCCATGACTGTTGGTGTTGCATAATCACGGAGTGTTTTGGTATCTGCTGCTTCTCCTTCCGGATTTGCCATTGAATTGATTGAAGTAGACTGCTTTTGAACTCTCCGATTTCTTCGACAAGTTCTCTCAATCTCAGAATCACAAGGTTGTAATTCAGTCTTCTTCGATCTGGTCATATACTAAGCAAAAACCTGAAAAGAAACAAAAGACACACAAAAAATGTAATATGAAGACCAAATTAGTATTAAAATTACTTGGTATTGATATTAATGACAATCCCCGGCAACGGCGCCAAAAACTTGTTACGAGTGTAGGATGGTGTATTTAGAAGTGCAAGTGTACACTGTCGTAATCAAGTAATATAGAAGTGAGTAGAGTATCGTTCCCACGAGGATTGATCACTAAGTACCAAAATTGGTAATTTTAATTCTATTTAGCCGGTTGATTAGTTGTGATTGAGATTGCAAGATAGAAGTAATGAAATATGAATACAAGTGATATAAAGACAAATATGAGAAAAAGCCCTAGGGATTAGATTTCACTTAACAAATTCCGGATTGAATCACTTATCTATTCTAGTCCAATTTATTCCACATGATTGATAGTCGAGTTTCCCTATTTTAATTACTAGCCTCTTCCAAGGTCAAGTAATTCTATAATTAATTGCTAACCCAATATATTCCTATATGAATTTAAGCAATCAATCATGCATTAAGATTTATGGAACTCAATTAAGACTACATAACCCATATGAATATATTCCTATTTCATATGCAAATTATGGTTTTAATTATAGGATCCACACACATGTATCTCCTTCCGGTCTTAACATGCATATTAAAATCATCCAAAAGGTGGCCAATCAATTGTAAGCATTAAGAGCAATAATTAAAACTCAATCATGAAGGAAAAATTAAAACTAGATTTAATAAGTTAAGATTCAATCCGTCATTAGTAAGCTACGTCATCACCCTAGGAAAATGAAAATTTAGCTCATGATAAAATTAAAAAAAAAACCAAAATATATTACAAACATCATAAATATTGCATAAAAATTAATTACAAAAACATAAAAATACAACTACAAGATGCATGAAAATGAAAAATCTAGCCTACCATATAGGAGGTAAAACCATCCACGTAGGAGGCATGCAAGAAGTAAAAAAATGCAAGAAATAAATTCTAAAAATAACAACTCTCTCTCTTCATTCCTCTTCATTTTAGGGTGCCAAGAAGCTCTATTTATAGGCTTCATTTTCGGACTGCTACAGTATTTTGCTACAGTGATATTGCTACAGTGAACCGCACTGCTACAGTGAACCGACCATACCGTCCGATACAGTGAAACTGCTACAGTGCAAGTGAACATTACCTGTATGAACAGTGTACAGTGAATACTACCGCATGAATAGTAACTTCCCTTAAATGCCTTCTTTAATTCTTTTTAATCCGTTACTATACATGGCTGCAAGAAAATCATTATTTATTTATTAATTACACCCAAATTAATTACATTCAGCTCAAATATAGTCCACAAAATTATCATATAAGGGAAAATGAATATGCAAATATTTTACTTATCAAATTCTCCCTTGGAACTCATATATGATAGGCGTCAACCTTTAAGAAACAAGAAATTTACCTTGAAAATTTTCTATATCTCAAATTGTTGGACTTTAGGTCCAAGTCCGCCCTTGATGGGCTTGACTATTTGATTAGGATACAAGTGGCCTAATTAAATAAGAAACAAATCAGCATTAATTTTGGATTAGGAAATAAGTTTTTATTAATTATGAGATTGTTGATTGAGAATCAAGTCATTATAATTCAGGAAATTAATTGAGAATTAATTCTCCTGATTACTAACTTGGAAGGCAAGAAGGGGTATACATTATTTCCTAATTAGTGGACACTCTAAACCACTATAAATAAGAGGTGCCTCCTTCAGTTATAACTCATCACTGCCATTGAACCTTCTGGCAATCTCTCTTCTCTCCTACCATCTTGTTTGTGCTGGTGCACTGATGTGCCAACCCCAATTAGGCTCTAGTAGTCTAATACTTGTGTGACCTTTACTAGTTGGATTCAACCCGACCCGGTACGCGTTTACTTTCATCTATCTATTCATATTTTTCCTTCATTGGTATCAAAGCATACTTGATCTTGTAGCTGTATCTTATATGTGTTCTGCCATGATGTTATGTGTGTGTGTGTGTACATTCTCCACAAGCATGTTCATTTTTTTCTTCCGCTGCTATTCTGTCTACATGCATGTTCACTGTAATATGATTACTCTGTCCTGAAGCATGCATACATGAACATGTTATTATTCTCTCTCTCTCTCCTCTGTTACTGCTTCTTGGTTCATTTTTTCCATTCAAACACTTTGTGTTCATGTGCATTTATGAGTGTGAGACTATTCCCATGAAGCATGTCCTTTTATTTTCAAAGTTCAACACTTCATATGCTCTTTCTCTCTCTTCTCATTTTTTCTCTTTTCTGTGTAAATGGTTGCTTTGCTTCTAAAACTATGTGAATTCGAAGATAGAAACTTGAACCAATATAAATAAGTGCATGAGATCATAAAATATAAGAAGAATGAGCTATGTCGTGTTTCTGTGTGAATCCAACAGTGACTGACGTGCTTTAAGAATTGATTCTTCGAAAATGTGCATTTTTGTGTGAACAAAAGTGATGAACGTGAAGTACTCGAGGAGACAATTCCAACACCACCGGAATCGCTTGAAATGAAGGCTGGATGAGGGAGATATAGAGGAAAGAAGCCAGGCGGGTCATGATGGACCCGCCAGAGCTCCGGCCGGGTCATGATGACCCGACTAGAGGTTAAAGATGGAGAGGGGGGACAAAATGACATCATTTTGGCCAAAACCCCCAAACGCGTCATTTCACTAAGCGAAACGACGACATTTTGCACTGACCAAAATGACGTCATTTTTTCCAGTGGGAGCGCTATGTTTCGACCAGGTGAAACGCAACGTTTCAAGTCAACCGGACCTGAAACCCATTCAAAGGCTAAATGGTTTGGTTTGCCCAACCTTAACCAACCCAACCCAATGTCTAAAGAATATATTTTATTTTAAAAAAATATATATTGACATGTGAAGCGCCTTAGTGGCGTGTGGGCCCCACCCCAAGGCTATATGGGCCAAGTAAAGACACTGCCGGAATCAGTGCACCGAGACAAGATTAGTGACATTGCAACCGTGACAAACTGAGTTGCCCAAGGCTGCACGTGACATACACGCGTCGATACCCGAGAGTGGTTTCTCACTGTTTTTTTTATTTTCCCATAAATTTTCACCTAGAAATCTTCTGGAGGCGTGTGAGAGTGCGTGCAAGGGGCATTTTTGGAATATTTTTGGCCCTAAAACTTTCTAAATTCATGATCTTCAAGTTACTATATTATTTGTTTATTTTGGAAATTATTCAGTATATGTAATTAACGTTTTCAAGTTGTTTTTGACCTTAAACTATTTTAAATATTTTCTGAAAATTGTTTTCTTCGTGATAAACAATTGTTGGTCAAATATAGCAAGTGTTAAGATTGACCGTTCCTTTGATAGGGTTCTCCCTGAGTACTCCCCAGCTTTGGATGATGAGAAAGAGGTAAAGACCTCAAGTGAAGTTGGTAGCACCAACAAGAAAGCCCCCTTCTGTCACTGCAAGATTCCAATACACCTGATAAGGTTAAGCAAGTTGAGAAAGCGAAAGTCATATATGATGAATTCAAAGAGGAACAGGTCGATAGGCCAAGGACTAGTCTTCTAATCAAATCACTTGCTGAAAAGGATGCTGATCATTATGTTTAAATTAAGAGTGTCTATGGAATTATTGTTGGATATGAAAGACAAGTCACCAACGTCAGTGACACAAAATTCTATACAAAAACTAAGGTAAAATACTGTGAGCAAGTGACGAAGAGGGGTCATCTTCATGGCCTGGAATTTTGGAAAGACTTTTTAAGAGAGGCTTAAATAATATTGATCTAGGAACTTAGAGCCAAGGCTAGGAGAACCATAAAAGATTTTGGCATTGATGTACCTCGTTATTAAAACTTGATTATCCATGTTGTAGTTTTCTTATTTTGAATTTGAATTCATTGCAACTCATATGAACCTTTCATGAATTATTACTTAAAGGATAATTATCTTTGAATTATTTATTCTTCTTGCTTATGATGTTTCTTTTGAGTGGGAGTTTTCTAGAATTGTGTTTTCTTGAAAATTCATTTTTTGGGGATATGTTGGTTAATATAACTTTTGATCCTTAAAGTTTGGCCTGATTTTGTTTTGGTCTCTCAAGTTTGAAATTGGTGGTTTTGGTCCCTGAAGTTTGGCTCAATTTTGGTTTTGGTTCCTCAAGCTTGAAAAGGACTTGATATGTTACTCTAAACTTGAGGGACCAACAGTTATAAACAGAGTAAACTTGAGGGACCAAAACCAAAATCGGGCTAAACTTCAAGGATCAAAAGTTATATTAACTTGGGATTGTTTAAATAAGAACAAAAATAGTGAAAAATAACCGGTAAGCTAGAATGAGTAGGATGGGGGTCAACCTAGTTGATTCTTGAACATGAAGCTGACAAGCCCTCATTCTGTTAGTTTATTTTCTTACTTAAACAAGAGAATGTATCTCTAGTATAATTGCATGCCTAATGAAAAATGCATGTTGTCTATGTGATAGAACAAATGGCTCAGATGATAAGCAAGACTTTTATTGCTGATCTCGTAAGAGGAGACAAGCTGAATGGTAAGAACTTTGGTATGTGGCACCGTAAGATCTCATATGTTATGGAAGAGCAAGATGTCATGGACGTCTTAACAAATGTGCTTCAGCAACCCGATGCTAATGCATCACGAAGGGACCAGGAAGCTTTTGCAACATGGAAAAGAAATGATACTATTGCTCGGATGATAATACTTGTAGCTATAACCGATAATATGATATGTCAATTTGAGGGATATGTCACTGCCTCTCCCATGTGGACAACACTGAAATAGGAGTTTGATTGCACTTCTGAAGCGAGGCTCATGAGGACTACCATCAAGCTTGATAATTATAAGTTGGGTCTAAACACTACAATTAGGCAGCATTTGAGGAAAATGCAGAACATGATAAGGGAACTTATCGAGGTAGGAGGAACCCTTTCTTAAGCACAGCAAGTGCAAGCTATTGTGAGATCACTCCTTGCAAGTTGGGATCATATGAAATATACCATAACTCACAACAATACCATCAAGACATTTGTTGATGTTGCTGATCACATCTAATTAGAGGATGACTGTATGGGTGGTGCAAAGACCAACAATCAAGTACTTTTAACTGAAGGAAAATGGGCTTCATCCCAAAATTGTAATCCCTATAAAGGAAAGGGAACCCACAAGAAGAAGGGGAACCTAGGGGCATAGAAGGATAAGAACACCTTTAAGAAGAACAAGAAACTTGCAAAGAAGTGAGACCTTTCAAAGGTTAAGTGCTACTCTTACGAAAAGAAAGGCCATTTCGCTAAGGATTGACCTGAGAAGAACAATGTACTATGCGATAACTCTTCACATTTCTCTTTTGTTTCTAGTACTACCTTTCTAGCTAAGGCTAATTCTGTATGGGTTATAGACTCAGGCGCCACAGACCATGTGAGCAAAGATCGTGTGAACTTCACGGAGTTTCACAGGCTACCAGCTCAAATCATATGGCTTTACATTGGGAACAATGCGATGATAGAAGTCAAAGGGATTGGCACTATAGATTGACTTTACAAGGTGGGCGAACCCTAATTTTGCAAGATGTACTCTACACTCTGGAAATCCGATGAAACCTTGTGTCTGTTATTTCTTTAGTTAAATTTAGTTTCCATGTTAAGTTCATGATCAAGTTGTTGACATTTCAAATGGGACTGATTTTTTCGGATATGGTTGTATTTTGGATAGTTTCTTTGTTTTAATGAATTATGATTTTGATTCTAGTTATTACTATGAAATTTCATTCAATGTTAATTACGATATATGGCACGTTAGGCTGGGACACATTGGTCAAGAACGCATAACCAAACTATCAAATGAGGGATTGCTAGGAGAAATGTTGAAAAGGGAAATGTCTCTATGTGAGAATTGCCTTGCTGGAAAGAGCACAAGGAAACCTTTCAAAAAAGAAACTATAGCGGAATATCCTCTTAAACTAGTATACTCGGATATCAGTGGACCTATGAGTGTGAAGGCACGTCATGGAGCATAGTACTTCATCACATTTATCGACGATTTTTCACAATATAGGCATGTATACTTGATCTCTCTCAAGTCTAAAGCTTTAGAATGCTTCAGGAAGTACCTTATTTTGGTTGAAAACCAACTAATATGCAAGCTCAAAGCCTTGAGAACTGATAGGGGTCGAGGGTATCTCTCAGAACAGTTCAAAACGCTCTGCGATGAAAAGGGAATTGTCAGGCAGCTGGCAATCCTTGGAACACCTCAACAGAATGGGGTAGCCGAGAGAAGGAATAGAACCCTTCTTGATATGGTTAGGTATATGATGTCACAAGCAGAACTACCAATTTCATATTGGGGTAATGCATTATTAACTGCAACATTCATACTTAACCGAGTGCCTTCTAAATCAGTTACTTCTATGCCTTATGAGTTGTGGACAAGACGCAAGTCAAATCTAAGTATCTTACGACCATGGGGGTCAGTGGCCTACATACACAACTCGTATCACAAACATGGAAAGTTGGGACCTAGAGGTAGAAAATGCATCTTTATAAGATACTCTGAGCAATCAAAAGGATATGTCTTTATTGGTGAAAATGAGGATGGCTTAATGACTGAGATAGAACTAAGGGACGCAGTATTCATAGAGGTAGATTTTCCTAGCAAGGAAGCCTTAATCAAACCGAAGTTCTATATGAGAGTAAGGAAGTTGAAGGCACTCCTCATATCACTGACCCGAGTGGGAGAGTTGAGTCATTTTCACAACATGGAAACCTTACTTAATCGTAGGAAGAGAACCCTAAAGAGATACCACCTCGGAGAAGGCAAAGGGATAAAGTTCCTAGAAGACGCTTCTCCGTTGAAAGGGAAGTACTCATTGTCAATCCAGAAGATAATAAGGAAGATCTGACTAGCATTAAAGAAGCGTTGACCGGACCTGCTAAGGAAAAATGGCAAAAAGCCGTAGAAGAGGAAATGAATTCCATGAAGGCTAACCAAGTTTGGGAATTGATTGACTTGCCACCAAGCCGAAAGCCAATTGGGAACAAGTAGGTTCTCAAATACAAACGAAAGATAGATGGATCAATTGATAAACCCAAAGAGCGCTTAGTAGCTAAGGGGCATACCCAGCGAGAAGGAATAGACTATAAGGATACATTTTCATTGGTGGTGCATTTTAACTCAATTAGACTTATACTCGCAATAGTTGCAAGTATGGATTTAGAGTTACATCAAATGGATGTAAAAACCACATTCCTTAATGGAAAACTAGATGAAGAAATATATATGGAGCAGCTAGAGGGCTTTATAGAAAAAGGAAGTGAATAAAAGGTTTGCAAACTCCTAAGGTCCATCGATAGACTAAAATAATCATCTAGACAATGGTATCTAAGGTTTCAAGAAGTAGTAACCTCATTCAACTTTGAAATGATCGAAGAATATCACTGCGTCTACATAAAGCAATTTGGAGATGATTTTGTGATATTATCTCTCTTTATAGATGATATACTCCTAGCTAGAACAAGCCTTAAGGCAGTTCAAACAGTCAAGGTCTGGTTATCCTTGAACTTTGAAATGAAAGACATGGGTGAAGCAGAATATATCTTGGGATTCAAGATAAAGAGGAACCGTTCAAAAATATTACTATCCTTCTCACAAAAAAACATATATAGCAAAGATCTTAGAATGATTCAATATGAGAGATTGCAAACCTATAAACACCCTTGTAGTTAAAGGACACTACCTCAGCATATACATATGTTCTGTGAAAGAGTCTGAAATAAAACACATGAAAAGAGTCACATACTTGAGTGCAGTTGGAAGCTTGATGTATGCTATGCTATGCACTAGACTAGACATATGATTCGCAGTCAGTCTTGTGAGCCGTTTTCAATCCAACCCAGGAATCAAGCATTGGGAAGCTGTAAAGAGAATCATGAGGTACCTAAAGGGAACCATGGATTACGAGCTATGTTATCTAGGTAAAGATATGCATCTAGTGGAATACTCTGACGCCGAATGGGCTGGAGATATAGATGAACGACACTCCACCGCAGGGTACGCGTACCTGTTAAACAACTGAGCAATTTCATAGAGGAGCAAGAAACAAACTTGTGTGTCTCTGTCATCTATGGAATCAGAGTACATAGCTAGTTTTGCCACTGTTTAAGAAGCCATATGGATTAAGAGATTTCTAGAACGTCTAGGAATGAAAGCTAGAAAGGAGGGTCCTATTCTGTTACATTGTGGACAATCAAGCCATGATAGCCTATGCTAAGGACCCCAAGGATCACAATAGGACTAAGAATATAGATATTAAGTATCATTTTGTAAGAGATATGATCACTAAAAAGGAAGTGACTATTCAATACCTTTCCACTCATAAAATGTTAGCCGATCCCCTTATAAAGCCTATTGCTAGAGACCCTTTCGTCAAGCATGTAAATGCTTTGGGCATGCGTAGAATGTAATGTATTGAACGTTATCTTTAAGAAAATAAAGTGATGCATTTTTCAATTTTCTAATATATTGTAAATATATATATGTGTGTAGGCATAAGGTATGCAATTCAATATGTCATACAAGTTAGAAATGTTAGTTCACTTACAGGAATAACCGTCTTCTGAGATTCACAGGGGCATGGGAGGGTAAGATAAGCAAATGATCGTCATAAAATGGATAAAGGAATCTTTGCACTTAAGTCACCTCAGTTGAACTGATATAAGATCCACATATAAGTGTATTACATACAAGATGGATCGAAACATGAATACTTGGAAGTATCATCAGACCTGTAGCTAAGCAAATGACTCTCTTTTACAAACCAGATTGCAAAAGGAAATGACTATAAAAGGGAAGTCCAGGTTCAAATGTTGAGTATATTTTGAACTAATGCATGTACGGTGAAAGACTAAGAAAGAAAATCGACATACACTACTGGAAAATCATTGTAGCATGCAATTAATACTGCATGTGCTTGAAAGAATGATTGCAACATGGGACATAGGTGAAAGATCCCTGGTTCACTGAGGTATGAGTTTCAAGAAGGAAAGATCCTTCCTCAATGCCATTAGGACTTAGGCAGTATCGTGAAAGCTTGGTTTAGGGTCAGCTAATTTAGCTGAAACTCCATAATCACACATGATACGATCAAACGAGTGAAAGCTAGGAAAGCGACCAAACCAAGACAGATTGATGCTTAGTCAAAAAGGAAGGTTTATCCTGAAATACACTATTGCGGTGGCATCTATGACATGTCCCTTACAGGTTATAAGAAAAACCAGTAAGTGTGGATACTACACGCATGGTAGGCAATCTGAGTCAAAACAAAACAAAAGAAGGATGATGACTCAAAAGGGATTAGATATGCCATGAGTTAAGTGTATAGACGAACCTAGGGCATACGGGGCAACAATTTATTACAAGTTCACAAAAGGTGTCCTTAGATGCTGATCCGACACAAAGGATTTCTAGTATCACAAGCACCAAAGTTTTTGAAGATGTTGTGCCCACATGGTCACTACAGACACTGAGTATGAAACATGAAGTGGTTATATTCACGCGATGAGAGGCCCATCAAGTGGGAGTGGGAGATGTTGGACTTTGGGTCCAAGTCCGCCCTTGATAGGCTGAACTATTTGATTAGAATATAAATAGCCTAATTAAATAAGAAACAAATCAACATTAATTATGAATTAGAAAATAACTTGGTATTAATTATGAGATTGTTGATTGAGAATCAAGTCATTATAATTTAGGAAATTAATTGATAATTAATTCTCCTGATTACTAACTTGGAAGGTAAGAATGTGTACACATTATTTCCTAATTAGTGGACACCCTAAACCACTATAAATAGGAGGTGTCTCCTTCGGTTATCCATTGAACCTTCTGGCAATCTCTCTTCTCTCCTATCATCTTGCTTGTTCTGGTGCACTACTGTGCCAACCCTAATTAGGCTCTAGTAGTCTAATACTTTTATGAGCCTTACTACTCGGATTCAACCCGACCCGGTACACGTACTTTCATCTATCTATTCATATTTTTCCTTCACAAATTAATCATAAAATTTTAGCAAACTACAATATTTTTTTCAGATGAGAATTTTGCAAATCCATTGATTGCAACACAATTTGTTGAGTAGCAATGGAAAAGTCATTTTTTGTTGTAGTAGTAATAATTCAGACCATTTCGATCACCAAAGAAAAGGGAAAGACAAGAAAAGGATATTAATTTTTATATGTGTGTGTGTGTGTCTTTCTCATCGAATTAGATAGTCCAGGTTTTATTTAAGTTTGATTTTCATAATTATATTTTTTGTCATTAGAAAAATGAAATATAAAATGAAAATATTCTTCTAGCACTTTCTTTTTTGTACACAAATCTTGATGTCTTTTAACCTGCAGCTAGCTAGCTCCCCAGTGAACGACACGCCCTCATATTTTGACCCAATTCTACTTTTTAAATTCTGATTATCTCAATGATATCTCCCACGAAATTAATAACTAATTCAATTAGTTAGAAATCATACACAACAAGATAAACATTAATTTTTTTTAATTTAAAAAAGACACCTGTATAATTGAGGACGATTATAAATGGTATATATTTCTCCCCAGAATTGAAACTTGCAGACAGAAGTGAAGTCAACAGAAATGATAAATCACAAATCTGTTATCCAATGATGTGTTGTCGTAAATCCACATAGGAAACGTATATACTTTGTGCAGCTTCTTTACATAATATTAAAGTTGATTCAACTTGCACGTATCCTTTTCCATTTTATCCTTTCTTTAATTAATATATAATATTTGATATTATTGAGTCAAACAAAACTTATATTAAGTTGCTTATATATATTAGATCAAGTTTATAAGTGAATTTATAAGTGTACATTCACAGTTTAACAAATAATTCTAGCAAAATAACAAGTATCCATATGAAAATTTACAAATTTAATTTACATTATAAGAGCTAATATAAAAATTTATAAGTATTCATAAGTGAATATACAAGTGTTCAATTAATCCATTTAGCCAACCTCACTTAATAAAATAAAATTTGTTGTTAATTTTGTTTAATTAGAGGCAAGACTGGAAGATTGTGGGAAGTGGTTTCCGTAGGAGACAAATCTGATGAAAGCTACGTGTTTCGTTGGGTATGTCTGTTTTGTATATTTAATTGATTAATATTTGTGATTGAAATTCAACATGGCAACTTAATTAAATTCAATTAAATTAATTTTTTCCTTTTAAAATTTTTTCTGTATGGCTAGTGATGATGGATGACTGATAAGGCAATCTGATTTTTATATGAATGTTATGTTTTCTGAGAGAAATAAAGAGGAGGCAATAAGAATAGGAAGTAAAACAAAAAAAACCGTCTGGTTATTTCTGTGTGTGGTGTCCACTGTGTCATATTGATTGTTTTGAAGGGCTGTGACAGTCACAACACTTAGATTTAAGTTGCCTTGTTGCATAGGGCACTAATTTACCATTTAATTTGAAAATATCGTTTGTTATATGTGCATCATGGAGTTGAATCTAATTACATAAAATAAAATAAAAAAATAATTTTATAATTTAAACAAAAATATTACTAGTATTAAGGAATATTACAGATATAGTTAATTTTTTTATATTGCTGATTTTATATAATAAAAAAATTGATTATATATATATATATATATATATATATATATATATATATATATAATTCAAGACTTATAACTAGTGCAACTCATTAATAACCTTTTTTTTAATACTTTCAATCGTTATTTTGCTTCGGGGTTCGTCACTTTCCCTCCTAATAGTGTCCCTTATGGGACTCGAACTCGAGACCCAAAGGGATCTAGCAGGGCAATATATTGCTATACCGGCTCTATGTTGGTCATTCATAACCTATTTTTTCATAAATAATTCATAATTTTATCAAGCGTTAATATGGAAATTTGCTCTAAAAATTTTCACCGATAAGTAATATTGCCCTAGAAGTTTTTCAGGTTCAATATTATCTTGAATGTTTCAAAATGTAGTAAAGTTACCCTATACAGTTAAAAAACTAATGTTAACCATTAAAAAAATTAACATTAACTATTAATTTTTTAATAATAATGGGCAACATTGCTCTATTTTAATATTTTCGGGACAATATTAAACATAAAAACACTTCCAAATGCTCTTTAATGAAAACTTTCCAAACAAATTTATACTTTAACCTATTTATCAAACTTCAAGCGCACGTGTGTCATGTAGTTTGACCTTTCTTTTCTTTTCTTATTGCCAATTCATATTTTCCGTTCATTCTATCACGCCAATTATTGTTCCAATTATTCATAAAATAAAATTGAATATAAAAATTCAATTTGAACTTTCATTCTTGGTATTGAATCTTATATACATACACACACATAAAAATATTGTATTCTCTTTTTAGTCCTAAATATAAGAGTTAGTTGAATTTATTTTAATTTTAAATATAAGACCATAATTTCATTTGTACCTCACATTTATTATTTTTTTTCCAAAATTATCTTTATTAACTGCACAAATTAAAGTGTACAATTAATAGGAGTAGTTTTCAATTATTAAAAAGAGAAATATTTTAGGAAAATGAAGAAATTTTTTTCGTAAATAAATAACTTATTTAATTTATGTAAATTAGTTGCCAATCTCCTTTAATTAGTACATTTAGGACGACTGAGAGCATTATTCACAAAATTTTATAGAGCAAATTAGAATGAAGGACCTGGAGGAAAAAATATTTATTAATAAGGATCATAAAAATTATAATTATTTACAAGGACCAAATACAAAAATATAAAATTTTAAATACTAAAATGCCATTAACAAGATCTTTTGCATTTTCTCCTACATTTTCTCCCACATTCTATTCTTAAAACTAAAACAAAATTTTAAATTTTACAGACTTAAACAAAAGTCTTCTCAATTTTCATTTTTGAAAACTTGCATAGATATCTATATAAAAAAAATTACACATTCTTTAATTTTGTAAAAATTATAATTTTTTAAAAATCAAAAAATATTTTAATTAAGAATAAAAATTATATAACTTTAACAAAACTCAAGGTATTTTATACTTTATTATATATATTATACCAAGAAAGTTTGTCCAATGTATTTTTATTTTAGAAGAAAATTTATTTGTGTTAAGAAAATTCATTTAGTTTTAATAAAATTAAAAAATGTAAATAATTTATTATATCTAAATAATTAAATGATATATTGATTTAAATGAATATGAAACTTGGTTAAAAACATTAAAAATTATTAGTTTAATTGTTATTAATTAAATAACGCATTAATTGTATGAATATGAAACTTGGTGAAAAAAAGTTACGATAATGATGGGTGGATTTAATTTTAATTTTAGTTATTTTTAAGTTATGAATATAAGAGATAATGGAGGAAGTTTAATTAGGGGCAATTTAGTAAATTAAAACTTATATTATGATGTTTGGTCCTTGTAAGTAATTACAATTTTTATGATTCTTTATAATAAATATAATTTTTTCTAAGTTCTTTATTTTAATTTTCTCAATTTTATATTTGGTGATGGGATGAGAATACAAAATTAAGAAAGAATGGCAATTAGGTTCTGGACACATTTTCTTTTTTCTTTTTCTTTTTTTTGAAAATTGAATTGTAAATAACTATTGAAAGAACTGCAGCATCCTTAACAGTAAATAAGGCATTTAAGTTTCAAATGTACCCATCTCAATTTAAATATACGAGATATTTATCTAATTTGATTAGATTAAGAAAATTAATTAAATTAGTTAATATGACATGTATATTTTAAAATACTCTAGTCATCTTCCTTAATTCACTATTTTCTTTTTCTCTTTGATTATTGTTTAAGAAGCATTAATGTGGTAAATTATAAAAAGATTAAAAAAAATGAAAACTATATCTTATATTTATAACTAAAATTAACTCGTACAATATGTTTTATATTAAGAAGTAGATGGAGTAACTCTCAATTTATAATTGATATGGTTGTTTCTTACCCGTTTGAAATTTGAATTGATATTTACAACTTGATTTTTAAATTATTTTTAAGAGTGAGTTAATTGTCACTAATTCCCTCTTTTGGGACTTAAATGCCACTGACATCAAAATTTAACTATTTATCGGTTAAGCCCGACCCAGTAAGCAGAGCAAAGCTGAGGGCAATGTTTGGAAATACCAATGGGCTTTGCTGATTACTAAATTATAACAACCTGAATGGGCCCATATTACAGACAAAGAAATATTTAGACCAGAAAAGCAAGACCCAACAACTTGGTCCAGTTAACCTTAGGTTTGCCCAAAGCCCACATTACCATTACTATTAGGCCAACCAATATTTAACAATTATAAGGAAAAATAATATGGGAAAATTTCATTGATCCCAATGATGTGATATAATTTCAGTCAATCTCAAAATTTTTTGAAAGTTCACTACACTTTAATGGGTCAACATCAATGTTATTAAACCCGGACCGGACCGGCCGGTCCGGCCCGGAAACCGGCGACCCGGGCAGGAAACCGGTCTGGTCCGGGGTAGTGAACCGGTCTTTTTTTTTTTTTTTAATAAAATCGATTTTTTTAAATATTTTTTATAATTTCATATTAATAAGCCTGAAATTTTCATTTTCTCACCGGTTTAACTCCGGTCTGACCCACTAACCCTTAACCCAGTACCCCGACCGGTTCCCTGACCGGTCTCGGTTTAATAACTTTGGTCAACATGAACTTAAGTTTGATAAGTAAAAATACAATAATGCCATTTTATATTTTTAGAAAAGCATTTACAAGACAAATAAATTAGAAAGAACCTAGGGAATTAAAAATATTTTGGCCATTTCCAAGATAAATATAAAAATTTACAAAAAAATAAGATAATTTACATGAAAAATAAAATAAAGCCATTCTTATCTCTTGAAAATTCACAAAACAAATAAAATAATTTATATGACAAATAAAGTAAAGTCATTCTTATCTCTCCACTCCAAAAACTTAATTTTATTTTGACTCAAGCGGTATATATATGCGTGTGTATACATATACATATAGATATATATAGACACACACACTGTAACATCCTGTTTTTTTTAAAAAAATATAAATATAATATATATATATATATATATATATATATATATATAACAAAAAAATAATAAAATAATAATTTAACTAATATTATATTATATTATTATTATAATATATAATATAATATTATAATATAAAATATTATATATATATATATATATATATATATCTATAAAGGCTGCGCCTAATGGCGCAGCCATTATAGACAATCGGGGGTGGCGCCACCCCCAATTGTTATAATAATAAAAAAAAAATTTGTGTGGTAGTGGCAAATTGCCACCTACCACGTACGTGAATGGAGGAGGGGTATATATATACCCCTCCCATTTCTCCATTTCGTCAGGCGACGAAGTGGAGTTTATTTTGGAGAGGAGGTTATAAGTTAGTATTTGCAGTTTTAGAGAGATCAATAAGGTACTCAAATTCTCTTTTAATCATGATACTTCGTTTATGAAAGGTGTTCTAAATAATTTTCTCTTTCTTATGATAGTAATTTTGTGTTGATTAGAGAAAATTTTAAGATTTGGATTTTAGATAAAATTGAGTTTTGTCCATATAAGACTGTAGAAATGTAGAGGAGCATTTATAGTTAATCTTAATCGGTTTACTTTTATTATTTAGTGATTATAAGATTTTATAATGAATTTTTATATATAACTAATTTATAAATAATTCTATATTAGACTTTTTTTTAACCGATTAAATTTAGATTAAATAATTTATTTAGATTATTGGAGATATTATTGTAGTTATAATCGGTTTAGTTTTATAGATTTTGTGTTATAAAATTATGTCATAATTTGATATTCGAAATTAAAGTTTGATATGATTTTTAATATATGTGAAAACGTTAATATTATTTAATAATTAGGTTATGCTCATATAAGTTAGAAGAGTGATTTAATTAAATTAGGATATTGATATTAACGATTTTATGATACTTGAAATTAAGGTGATTAGAAAATTACTATTGTTAAAGATTTTAGTAAATAAAATAATTAAGGAAATGTTAGAAAATTTTATCGAGGGATAGATCAATTATTGTTATTTTTCTAAAAAGAATTAAGTGAGTTAATTATGGGGATTAATTTAATTAGAAAGTATTATTAATTTTATTAACCAATAAATTATATATTTATTGTAGAGTGAATTTGGCTTGTTGAACTTGAATTCTCTCTAGTTGTCAAGAACTTGAGGTAACCACTTTTCAATTTATCTTGTATGCTTGTAGATGTGATTATAAGCATATGTTAGTATTTTTAATTGCTATAAAGATGTTATAGTATTTTATATATGAAATGTACAATCATAATATGAATTATGTTTTTAGTAAATTTTAGTTAAGTGGGCCTGAATGATTTGGAATGATTGATGATGTATAGTATTGATTATGATATATATATGAGAATAAATTATTGATGATGGTGATGTTGAGATGTTGGATGTGATGAGGTGTGATTGGAGGAGATTTGATTCTTTTATACCACGTGGTATAGCCCCACTGAGCGCACAGTGGATGGCTTTGGCATTGTCAGGGCCCTTGGTACCACTCGTTTCCTTTGGCTGGGATAAGGGACAGTTCAAGGGACAGGTGACACCTTTCCATGTTCAACGGAAAGGGAACCCATGGTCTGATATGAGCTCTGTAGCCTTTGGCCGGGGTACACCTCATTATCAGTGAGCTTGGTGCAGTTTTGTTAAAGAAACTAAACCTGTTATGTGATGTAGCCCATGGGTTCTGTCAGCGGTTAAGGAGGTTATAAGGATGGTTGAGGGAGTACATATTAATTCGTTCTTTTGAAATAATAATGTTTATTTGAAAGATTATATTTTATATTATTTATATTGCCCGCTTAACTATCTTGTAATCATTCCCTGCATACCTGTTAAAATGGAAGTGGTTACTGGGTCTATATGACTCATCCCGTCAATTTATTATTTTTAGGTGGAAGTCCAACGGTGGTGCCAAGGGGGAAGCGAACGAGGCTTGATTTGATATCAAATTGTATGTCTCGTTTAGTTTTATGAGTATAATGTATATTGCCAAACTTAAGGGCCTTTTTGGGCAATCATGACATAAATTTAATAATTCGCTGCATATTGGAATATGTACTGTGGACGGAACACTTGTTATATTGTTTACGTGATATTTGGATGAAGCATTTGATATGATATTTATATAATATTATTTCATTTCTTGACGAAATGATGGATTTTGAGGTAATTTAAGGAGGATGTTACACACACACGCGCGTGTGTGTGTAAACATGTGTGTATATACTTATATACATATACATATACATATGCATATAAATATATACATACATATATATGTGTGTGTGTGTGGGCATGCGCGCGCACATATATTTGTACACACACACGTATATATGTGTGCGCGCGTGCCCCACACACACACACACACATATATAGATAGTTTTCAAACCTGCAACAATTCACAATTAGTAAATTTCAAAAGGGTAATTACGAATTGTATAATGAAGCTATGAATTTTATGAGTTGTCCACTTCACAAATACAGAAACAACTTTTTATGTAAATTACTAGTAAATTTTAAATGGGTAATTGTGATGAATTTTCTATAATTAATTTTTGTGACAACTTTTTGTAAAGATTTTTAAAAGGTTAAGGTGTAAAAAACACATGTAATTTGATTAAAAATATGTTCACCATCATATTTTTTTTAGGAATAAAAGTAATTATGAATTTTAAAAATTAAGACAAAAATACCATAACCGGTGTGTCTAATTAACGTTCTGTTTTTGTTTATAGTGGGACCCATATCATTGTTCTAAAAATACTCAAATGCCCCCAACTCAAAAAAAAAATATAAATAGATAAATAAAATTCCTATTCTTCACTGTCAACTTTATCAACAGCGTCTCAAAAATCAAAATCCCAACGCTTCTACCTTCAAGAAGTCAAATCCAATCCAATCGAGATTGGCGTACTGCGGTGACGGACTTGGAAGGATAAGGAAGGAAAGAAAGGATATTAGGAAGTAACACGTTGTGAGATAGTAATAACCAAAGCAGGGTTTCAGTATATGGCAACAATGCAGCAGCAGCAAAATTAGAATCCCACCTATGGAAACGAAACTACTCCTTAGTGCTATAGTAATGATTTCTGATGAGTAGTTTTGGAAGTTGGTAGTTAAAAGAAGTTCCAAATTGTGCAAAGAACAAACATCAAGGATGGTTCTTGAAGGATTTCGGGCGTACCTGGAATCCGTTGACTCGCTGAGTACCCACACAAGATCGGAGCATCGATATGGACTCCGATCACGTTCATACGGTAGATGCACCATACGGAAGAAGAGAACCCTCAAGAGGAGTTTTTGGTAGTTTTTCTTTTAATTAAAATACCCCTTGTGATCACAAATTGATCACAAATCCCATATAATACATAGAGAAGTTATTATCATTTGAATTTCAAATTATTAGGATAAAACTCCTTATTTTAGACCCAGACTTCTCTATAATTATATAATAGGCCTAACAGGCATATTCCAACATCTCCCACTCACACTTGGTGGATCCGATGTTATGGGTCAAGTTTCTTTCCCTTACATCCTTCTTTCATACTAGGTGCTCTGCCGTAACCGCGTGGGCATGACGTCTCCATTTTAGGTGTCTTGTACTATGAATCCCTTTCACAGAGACCAGCAAAAAACAACCCTGTAGTGCAGTTTGATCATATTAATATAATGCCTCTGATGTGTTAGATATGATTAATTTTGATGATGACAAATATAGATATCAAATATTATTAAGAGCAAAAGTTTGCAAAATATACTTATCTCTTATATTGACTAATTATTATATTTAATGTTGTATATCTTATAGATTAGTCAAAGAGATTGAAGAATGAAGAGCTTGAAGAATTAATGGGAATATCAAGATTCAAGCTTCTAGAAGAAATACTGGATGTTTCTATGCTCATAAGGGAATTAGGAAGTTACTGTAGCAGTTACTGTTTGGCATTGTAGCATTGTCACTGTAGCAATATGGTTACTGTAGCATCGAGTGATTTTCAGAATCACTCGAGTGATTCTCTAATTCACTCGAGTGATGTTCAGTGTTTCATACTCTGTTGTTCGTCCAGCTGAACGAGGTCTAGTTATTTGATCATATCTCTCTAAATACAACTCTGATTGAGACCAAACTAGTTGCATATGAAAATAGACTCACAATGTGTCATTTGGACACCAGAAGCAATTTCAAAGGAGCTCAGATGAAGGAGATATAAGTGTTCGAATCTGGCCTTCACATCAGCGTCACTCTCTGGAACAGGTGTTATGCACTACCGATCACATGGCATACACGGATCAACATTCAGTGACAACAAATCATGGGCAACATGAATATTCAATAAACGTTTCAGCAAACGTGCACAACAGAAAGAAAGCAACGCTGAAGCATATGTCAGAGCACAATCAACGGGAAAATATTTAAATACACTCAACGACCATACAAAGCAATGGGACTCCAACCGAAAATGAAGAAGTGTCTGTCTAAGCATCAGATGGGATTACAAAAGAAAAATATCCGAATAGGCTCAACGGTCAAATGAATCAACAAACTCTAATGGATGGATGTTTACAACGGTCATCTTCCACAACTCAGCTATAAATAGGAGAGGATTCAAACACAGAACAACGAACAATATGATGAGAACATGAACATGCTGATATCCTAAGTCTTCAGCCTCCGACTACTCTTTGCTCTACTTTGTCTTCTATATTATGTATATTTGAGAGAGTGAGAATATTTTGTAATGTACTTCAGTGAGGATTTATCTACTCTATGAGCGAGTCTGTAAACACACCATCTATACTTCTGTATTGATCTCAAGGTAGAGGGACCTTGAGAGGGCTGATTACCTTACGGGAAAGTTGTAGAGAGAATTGCTAGTAGTACTTTCTGCTCGTAAGACTTACAAGGTGTAAGCAGTAGAGAACGTTGCTGCTCGTAAGACTTACAGTGGTGTAAGCAGGAGAGAACGTTGCTACTCGTAAGACTTGCACGTGTAAGCAAGAGAGAAAGGACTTTAGGATTGCTTTGCTCAACTTACCGTAAGAGGGTGTAAACCTTACAGTGTTTAAGGGGGAGTGACTTCGTAAGAAATTTGTAAAGGCTTTTCTTGTGCCCGGTTAAACAAGAAGATAGTGGATTGGAAATCTCAGGAGGAGCCTGGGGACTGGACGTAGGTCATCGTGGATTAGACCGAACCAGGATAAATCACAGTTTGCACATTCTCTTCCCTAAGCTTTTACATTTCCAGCATATATGATCTATATATCTGCTTATGAGTTTATAGTTCCATATGTATTGATTTGATAAGCTGCGAAAAGATTTCTAAACAATCAGACTTTCTTATCATACACCCAATTCACCCCCCTCTTGGGTGTCAGCCAGTTCTAACATTTGGTATTAGAGCTGGACTCTTGTTTAAAGGACTTAACCGTCTCAAGAGTATTCAATGGCTGATTTTGAGTGTTGCTCACTTTCTGAAGGTTTCGATTATACCATCCCACCAATTTTAAAAGATATAGATTTTTGGTTTTGGAAAGCTAGAATGACTAGTTTTATAAAAGCATATGATTTTGATATGTGGAATATTTTTACAAATGCTTTTGATTATAAACCAAGAAAGGATTAGACAGACAAAGAAAAGAAAATGTTTTCATTAAATATTAGAGCAATAAAGATTTTGTATAGTGCTGTGATAGAAAATGATTTTGAGAAAATTAGATTTTGCACTAATGCTAAAGATATCTGGGATACTCTTGATTCTATATATACTTCTAATGAGCATGTTGAAGTTGAAAGTATAGATCGTTCACTTGAAACTATTAGCTGCGTATCCAGAATCAGTGAACAAATGGAAGTTGAGAATGAAGAAGGAATTATAAAGCACTTCCATGATGCAGTCAACACAGAAGAAAAGGAAGAAGATGATTCCCAAATGGAGCTCATTACAGACGACCATGAAAAATCACTCTCTGGAACTCAAGATAAACTTAAGGTAGAAAGTTCCAATTCTTCTTGTGATTTTCATAAAACTGAATTTCTAAGTCTGCATAAAATAGTCTTCCAACCAATTGTTGATTCTGTTGAGAAAAGCAAAAGTGTTTTCAAACATGCTGGAAATTTATATGTGAAGAAGGAATTTAAGCAAACTGAACAATTAAAGACTTCTTCCCTCAAACTACACAATACTTGCACAAAACCTTAAAATGTATATTATCATGTTATCTGCAATTATCGTGGTAAATCTGGTCATATTTCTCACACATGATATATCAGAAGAAATTCTAGTATGAGAAATGAATATGTTTGGGTTCTGAAAGGATATGTAAAATCTAATACTAATAATCAAGGACCCAAAGTAAAGTGGGTATCAAAATGTCCGTCTAGTGTTTCATGTGTGCAGATTGATTCTAGAAAGAATGGACATAAGGGTATAGAGGAAATTAAGAAGATTCCAAGAGTTCCTAATGTACTTGAAAGGAAATTCATATCAATTAGAAGAACTCTCGAATCACCCATTGCTGGAACTACAAAACATAACCATCGAAAGAAGCAATAGAGAAAAGGAGTATGTTCCACCTCAAGAATGGATTATCATATAATACCATTCAACTATCTTGAGAAGAACAAGAAAGGGAGAATCTCTCGGGTATCAAACATAAGATTTTTGAAGTCGACATCTTTTGAGAGAGCTTTTGCAGACACCCTTGGAAACTCATATAAAGAATCAACATAACAGAAAGAAGCAGTGGTTAAGCAAAGCCAATCCTCCAAGTATCTAAGGCAAAGGTACATGATGATAAAACCTCCTATGTCACTGTCTATAATATCTGTTGAGGTTTATAACATACTTCCTTAGTAATGAGCATTACAAACTATTTTGAAATTATGTTTTCACATCCATTAGAAAATCTACTTGATAATTTCATGCAGGGATTGCAATGCTTAATAACTTAATACATTATGCATATATGCATACTTCAAGAGAAAATATTTTTATGTATAAAATCATGTTTATTCATTATGCTCAATCTCTGCAAACTGACTATATTGCTTGAGCATTTGAATTATGTTTCCTACATGCTAACCTTGAATGGATCCAAGTGAAGTTGGATACCATGAAGAAAATTTATACAGTTCTGTAGGATAGTAAAAGCTTTCAAGTCTATAGCTGCACGAAAACAAATTCATATATTAGTGATGCTGAATTTTGGAGTTTGAATTTTGGTACTTAGTATGCAAAGGAGGAAAATCAATATTATTCCACCAAAGCCAAGCAAGTCGTCACAAGGATGAGAGGAATTACGGTGATATCTAATCCTTACCATATACTGTGCTTATATGAATTTATTTATTTTGGGTAATGAATATTTTTCTATTATTGCATTCCTTTAGCAATCAATTTTGTTTGATCATCAAATTATTTCCAGATTGCTAAATAGACCGAAAGTGAAACTGTGCATAATCTTTCTGTGCTTTGAAATGCAATCCAAAAAAATGTGTTTTGGTTTTAGTTTATCTTATTTTATCCTAGTGCATACACATGATTTAAAAAAAATTATTCATATATTGTCTGTATTCAAATCAGTTTCAAAATTGAAAGCTAATATTTTTGTATACTGAATGTCAGAAATGCTTCAAATCCATCTGCTAGAGTTTTTCCCATTATTGTGTTATTTCTTAGTACTATCACATACTTGAACTCTTTTGCAATATGTTAGACCTTATATCTAATAAGTTAGGCATCTGTATGAGTTTTAAGCTTATATCCTAGAAATGAATTGATTTCATAAAAAGCATTGTTCCTAAAGCATAAATCCTTATTGGTTGAGTTATTCCAACTATTATAAAATTTCATTAATGCATTGAATGAATGCTAATGCATTAACCATTATAGTGGAATAACATATTAGGATGATGTTTTGAAACTTTAGTCTTTTGGACTAATGAGTACGTGCCTTATCTTCAATAAATCTATTATACTCAGCTTGTTACTCAATTACATCAACATTTGTCTTCATCTATTTTCGAGTAACTAGAGCCTTGTATTCAAATTCTCACCATGAATGCTCATATGTTTCATGACACAATTCTAAAAGGCAAGATTATCTCTTAGTCAAAGGGGGTCGCTTGTGTGAGAAAGCTGACCTTATCCACCTGTACAACATACTAGACATTGTATACTTTTACACACAAATGTAAAGCTATAATGAAGTGTATATACTTCACTTCCTATGCATGCTAAATGACTCATCATTTTCTTTATGTATTTCCTTGGCCACATGCTTAGTTAGGGGAATTTGCATAGGAATGTGTTGTTCAACAACAACTTTATGTGCTATAGTATTCTTAACAAGAATCACATTTTCACATTCAGTCTTGATATGATTCTTAGGGTATTTTACTCAAGCAATGGCTGCAGTGTTTTTATGATACATTAACACTTGATCTGAATTTTCCCTTTCAAATCATAGATGTTTCCCTAAACATCATCAGCCATATAACCACTTGTACTACCATAGTACATTAAAATGCGCATAATCCTTATATGCCCTAAAATATCTCAAGACCTGTGTAAACACTCTATATCTCACACAATGGTTTGACTAGTACCAACATACAAGTCCTACCATAAAGTGGATATCCGATTTTATACACATCACTACGTACATTAGACTACCAACAACGTTTACATGGAAACCTTTTTTCATTTTTCCATGTTGATTTAATTCAGGGATAAATATCAAAACTCAAAATCATTACTTGAAACCATTAGGGTATCTATGGACTTGCATTCACTCATATAGAATCGCTTAGGAATCTCCCAACATAATTCTCTTGGGACATAAAGATTCTCTTTAAGCTATCTCACTGGATCTTAAGTCAAAGAATATATATTGCTTTACCCATATGCTTCCTTTCAGAATTTATGAGTGTTATTCTTTATTATGCAATACTAGATTCAAATTGTTTCTTGCTAATAGTATATTATCCATTTAAAATAATAATATCACAAATTACTTAACAATGATTCTCTTGAACCATTTGAAAAAAGTTACATTAGGTTATCGCTCTTACGAAACCTTATGCATTACTGTCTAGATGATTGCTTTAATCCATAAAAAGGATCTCTTCAAAACATATAAGGTTATTCCTTTATGAAACCTCAAGTAACACTTTTGGTGAAATCTAACGTCATTGCAAATAGATTTCGTCATCCATATCACTACTTAAAAGGTGTAGGCTTTACATCTTTTTGATGTATATCTTAATCTAAACAGTAAACTATTTCCAGAATGAGTCTGAGTGAAATGTACAACAAGTAAAATGAAAATCTTCATGTTATGCTCACCCCTTTACAAACAAATGAGTCTTGTATTTACTAATTGATCTATCCACTCTTACTCTCTAGCCTTCAAAATTGACTAGTTCTGAGTAGTCTTTTTTTTGGGATTAGATCAACTAGTTCTCAACCATGATTCTTTATCAATGAATCATTACTTCCATTGCTTGCTTCCATTTTGCCTTAGCAGGAATCTTGTACAGAACACGACTCTATTTTCTAGAGTAGCCACGAGCTCCTTTCTCAATTACTCCTTCTTGTTGAAGCTTCCTGCTTCTCATATTTAGGTATCTTTATTGACCTTTCTATGCTCCCACTTGTAAGGACGATTGAGGATCGCCAACTGGTTCTGTACTGCCTTATCTATGCGTCTCGTAAAGAGACTCATAGTCATCAGTTTCTCCCTTATGTAGAAACTGATGGATAATAAATATGGTACCTTTTAGTTCTTTTCAGTCATAATTCTGTCTTGTCACTTGTGCCAAAAAAAAGTGAAGATGTAACCCTATTGAACTCCCACTTCCAAACATAATGGGAATGCGCAACTGACTTTTATGGTCCACCATCAACTATGGGAATACGCAAATGACCCGTATGGTCTGTAGAAAACCAAATTTCAATTTTTTTTTCATTTTAACCATAATTCATAGGGTTTATTGAGATTACCAACTTTGAGGGCACATGGTTAAGTTTAATGTTACATAAATTATCAAATATGTGAACTAATCTACCAAAAGTGGATCTCAATACTCTCCCACTCACTTTTGGTGGGTTAGTTTAAATCATCATATACCTAACCATGTTTAATAGTAGATCAATATGCCTTTTAGCAACTTCATTTGAAAAATGAAGTTCTATCTAACTTTTTTTCTTCTATCACAGAGTTTATTTGATGAATCAAAAGTTAAGTTATGTGCCTTACCCTCATACATAGTACCGAATTTATCATAGTGGAATAATTGCAATGGAAATATGGTTATTTTCCCTTTACTATAAATCTTTTAATGTTTTTGTACTTGCTAAACTACCACAAGGACATTTCCACATTGGAAATTAAACTTAACAATCCTCATTATGCTAGTTTGTGGTAGTAGTTCTATATCCTTATCTAGCATGACATGTGATCATGTCAGTAATTGAATTACAGAGAGAGTCACCAATATTGCTCAACCTAAAGAAATTTCATGAAAGGAAAAACTGAATCAGAACTATATTAGTCTTACAAAATCATGAAAGTTTAAATCAATTGAACCTATAACCTAGACGGCATGAGATAACAATTTAATCTCATTTGAGCCAGTGCATGAAGCACATTAAAGAGAAGTAAGGTTATTTCACCGTATAAAGTGAACTTGCAGGCACTAATGCCTTTCACCTCAATTCTCATGTTGCTGCCAGCATCAAGCATTTTGCTTTGCTTTGACGATAAAGAATATCCTATAAAGGATCCTCAATCCATATCGTCATGGCTTTTGGACCTTGTGTCCTTAATGAGAAAAGTGTGTCCAAAGGACTCGCAAACTTTTAGACATTCATTTTCAAGCTCCAAGTATTTTAATACATCATTGAAAGTAATGATGTTTTTGTTATGGGTCATGATGACGTTCATAAGCTCCCACTTAGAAAGGAGCGTCTTGACGAACAAGTAACACTTGTTCGTTAGACAATAAATGTTCTACTTCTCTCAGTTTCCTCGTTAAGGTGGTTATCTCACATAGATATTGTCTCTTAAGAGGTAATTGAAGTACCTCAAAAGATTATCTTTGAATGTAATTCAAATAGCTTTACTGTTGGATTTCTTTCACATTTGCACATGCATTTGTCAAATATAGCCTATGCAGGGTAACTTGTGCTATGAAGTTTCCCTTGTCAAGCCATATAGGTTTCATAATCTCTTATTTGTTGAGCAAATTGTTAGCTTGTGAATTTTCAATTTCAGATATCACAATTGTCCCCATTTAGTTTATTAATTAACATGCTTGTTCTTGGCAACCTTTCTTGGCTTAGTCATTGAGATTTTCCCACTCACAGGGTTATTCAGAGTTGCTTGAACCAAGAACTGTTGGGATTCATACACACAACGGAAGAAATTAACCGTTTAAAATTCCTAAATCCTGACAGAAGATCTATCAACGACGTTTAGACTAAGTAGTTAGAATAGTACCTTTTTCATTTTGCTTCTTGTTCGATCTCTAGGAGTCAATGCTTCTGATCGTCTCCCTCTACTGGTATCCACACGAATAATACCCAACACGGCAGCGTGCTAGCGCCTCTAATCCTCTCTAGGATTTCTTGTGGCTCTCCAAAATCTGTACAGCCCAGGGCTCTCCAGCTCTTCGAATTTTATATCTTTTGTGGGCCGTATTAGGTTTTTCAAAATTAATCTGAATTAATTTTGAAATTCAAATTAAATCAAATAAATTTGATTTGATTAAATCTGTCAAACAGATTTAATTTTATCATATTTATTTAATATGAATAAAGAGCCAATAGATTTAATTTATCTTTATAAATTAAATCTGAGATACGATATCTCTATAAGTTTTAATTATTTAATTTATCAAATAAATTAAATATAAAACTAATACTATATAATAATAATAGTACAAAATATTATTATTATTTTGAATTTATATTATATATATATATATAATCCGTCCTCCCTAGATTAAATATTATATTCATTGAATCTTAGACACATCTTAGATAAAATGAATCTGGACATTACAGCTCGTGTTGGGGTATTCTTGTGTGCGACCCTGTAGGCCCACATGAAGTTGGCAGTGGGCTAATACTACACTAGCCTACAAGTCGTAAGCGGCCTCTAGCAAGACATTACGACCACCCAATTTATGTGAGGACCGATGATACGATGCAACCTATTATACAACCATGTCACGTTCTCTTTTGTCACACGATATTTTGGTCAAGTATGAGGCATGGACATTGTCATCCTCCTGTTCCTGACCATCACTTTCTCGATTCTTGAGTAGCCTAAAATTAGAAATAGAAACTCCTTCTCATTACAGTATGACCATACATTTCTCAGAGTCACTCATCGAGGGGCCCAGTAATATCTCTGACTAATGTGAGGGACAAATTCCATCTTGACTACTCATATTCCTCTTCATGAAAACTCCTAAACCCGATTGTAGCCTTTATCATCACCCGGTCAAAGGTGACTTTTGACTAGGTCAAAACTTAGCAACTCTCATGCAGGAATCTATGATGATCTCAGGTTAAAGGGCACTGTGACATGATTATATGTATGAGATAAGCTTATGACTTAATCCATGTAGCTTTCTCATAGCAGGTCGGTCCAGCACCTTGTACTCCTACAAGTGCCTAAGACTTTAATTTGTATATCTATATCTCATCAAAGTCATACTGGTCTTATTTCATCTTTACTCCCGCATAGATAACTGACCAGGGACATTTAGGATAATCTTTATAGTTCATCTAATGATACAATTATCATAATAAATATGCAAATGATATGATAACAATATGGAGAAATTCTTAAATAACAATAATGTTTAAGGTACAATGATTGGCCCCAGGGCACAATTTCCAACAAGAACATGTGTTCATTATATAGCGCATTGAAGTACACAATGTCATCTACTCATATCATTCTTAACTAGAAAAGATAATAACATCATTAGATCTATGATCAGGAGAATACGTTTGTACCTCCCATCACACAGATTCCAACAATGCTACTATCATCTATCAAGAATTTCATACAAGTACTTCATATAATATGCTCAATTGTGACTAGCTCCCACTTAGATAGAGCATATTACTAGCTCCCACTTAGATAGAGCATTTGAAACTAGCTCCCAATTAGATGGAGCATATGATTCTCTTAGAAGACTCATTTTCCAAGAGTTTCCATTCATAAAGAGTGTTTGACATTTATCTCTTCATGTCTCTTAGAGCATTAATATGTTCGTAATGTCTTATTTTCAAGGAATTTTGGGACAATACAATAATTTTCTTTGGTTTTATATTCATCTCATTCCTTTATTCTTAATCTTTAGCCAAAACAAATCTTCAAGGGGAGAATTTTATTTATTTCTCAAACCCAATTTGATAAGGTTCACAATAACTATTATTTTCTAAGGATAGAATAATTTTATGTCCCATTTAAGCATCTTTTAGAGTTTCCCTATTTTCTTGAAGAGATATTTCAAGTGTTTTATGCCATTTTTCCTTGTCTCTTCAAGGAAACATTAATAGTATTTGCTTTCAAGTCTTTTATAGTTTCTAATGTTGGTGGTTGGATTGGACTCAGGGTCCTTTTTTTTAACTCATGAAGTGGGCTCCACTTTCTGAGGTGCATCACTTTCTTGAATCTCACCATGATTTGGAGTCATGGTATTGGGAAGTTTCTCCATTTGAGATTCCCTTTCACGGTGTTTTGATACTGTCTCTTTAGTATCAAATCCTCACTTTCGCCTCTGTGAGGTTTCTTCATATATGAACATTGACATTTACCTTTTCAAGATTTAAGAGTTTAAGTTTTCTTTGGGTTTATCTTCCGGATTTCTATCCGGTCACCCCTCTTATTCAAATTTTAGGTTTTTTTAATTAACCTTAATTTGAATCATTTTCCTCTCGACTATCTTTAAGATCTTCTCCTTCTAGGCTATATTTCAGGGCTCAAATTTAAATGAGCAAATCCTTCATTCATTTATCACTCAAAAGATCACTTTTTTCTAAGTGATTTATGCTTGAATCATTATTTAGAGGTAGCAACAAATAATTTGCTCTTTTTCTGATCCATCACAAAATGGTTCATACTCAAAAATGTGTTTTTCAACACTATTATCATCCAAAAACAATTAAATGTTTTGGTTCAGTTCTTTTATAACTTTCTAAGTCGACAATTATCATAAACAAAATAATTATGAATTATTACAAATATTTTAGGATTTTTAAACTCATTAAAATCATTAAAAATAGCACTAAAACCTCTAAATAAAAATCCAAAAAAATTTCAAAAAATTCCAAACATATACCAATATGAAGATCTTGAATTTAGAGATTTTTTGAAATAAAATGCATCTCAAACAGAGGTCTCACGCACCCTCACGCGCCCCTAGAAGGAGGAAAAAGAAATTCAAAAAAAAATTGAAGGCCCACTCTCACCATCTAGGCGTGTTGTACACGCGCTGCCACAGAGCCTCCAGAACACCACACGCGCCACAGATCTGGACTCCATGCTCTATCAGCTGTCTGATGGTACTCGCCACGTGTCCAATGTAATATCCTAAATTTTGGGACAAGGGCCTTAAGATTTAGCCTGAATTAAAGGGGGCTACTAGACCCCTGTTTGGTAAATGTCATTGTGACACATAGTATTATTTTTTAAAATTCCTTTATATCCTTGGATATTAAAAGGAATTATATCGGTGAGCTAAAGAGCTCGGGGAATAAAAAAATGAAGTGATTGGAAGTCACACACAATATACTGAAGTGGAATATAAAGTATTGTTGCTATTGGTGAAATTCCTGCTGTGGCAATGGTGATTGTGTGACATGTTTTAATGGGTAAATGATGGTGAAAAATTATAAAAATTTCCATAATGAAAGTAGACTTATCAAGATTTAATTTGATAGGTCATATGAGTCATTTGGAGTTGTACACAAAGAGAAATGAATTTTTGAATTAGCCCAGTAAAATTGACTATTTTCTGAGGCAATATCCAAAGATTGAAATTCTGGGAAGAGTAAGATTTCAATTGGCCAAATTTTATATTTTTCCTTAATACTAGACTCAATAATGTTTACATAGCCTTAGGAACCACCCCAATTGTATATCTATAAAATTGGATATGAATTTTCAAAGTTTAATGAAAATTCTGCCAGATTATCTATTATGTGCGAAAATTCAATTTTTGGGCGAATCAGAAGCTGACATGTGGTGAGTTAATTGGGCCACCCATTTAATCAATTATCCACATTCTTCTTCATTCATTTTCACCCAGAAATCAGAAATGAGAGAGAGAAAAAGCTGAACTAAAAATGGTGGGAGAGGAGAGAGAAAACTTTGAGCCACCAAAACACTACCGAATCGGCGTCCTCTCTCAAAGTGTCCTTCAGGAAACTTCCTCTACTCATTGAAAGCTTAATTTATATGGTTTTAGATTTTAATTTGGAGGTGGTTGGAACCATCTCACTGGCGGGAGTGTTGTCAAAATTCTGAACCGTTTGTGGAAACGGGTAGAGGTAAGCGTAAGCTTCCTTTTTAACCGATTGGTTTGTTGTTTAGATGAGTATATTGGAAGTTGGGTATTATTCATGACTGGTTTAAGATGATATTTTTAATGGCTAAATGATTTCCAATGGATGTCTAAATAGCTAATTATTTGATTAGAAGTAGAAAAGAAGTGATTAAGCCAAGGAAAATAAGAAAACATGTTGCACATAAGAATTTGATTTTCTTCCCTGTATTGTGATGTGGTGATGGGTTGAGAATTTGATGATTTTGATACTTCCATTGGATTTAGGAGGCAAACTTTTATAGGTATGCAAGTGTTCATGAATTTTGGATACTTGTATACGAATTTTGAAGTTTTAGAAGTTAAAGGGTGCATGTTGTGAAATCTGTCTTCTGGAGGCAGTGTCCTTGTGATATGTTTTTGAAAGGCTGAATATTGTCTAATGATAATGAAAATTTCCATACTTAAATTATACATGATAAGCTTTAAAATGATAGGTAATATGAATGATTTGGACAAGTATGCTAGGAGTTATGATTTGTCAAATTCTGGTAATGTGAATTTGGACAATTCTGGAGCAATGTCTAATAGAATGGATATATATGATTATGTGAGTTAATTTAGCTTGTAGCCATATTTTTCACTTAAATTAGGCTTAAGAAGGGTTAAATAAAGCTTTGAACCATTCAATTTGGATTTTTTTACATTTAGTTATGATTTTTACAAGTTCGGTTAAGAATCAGGAAGTTAGAATTATGGAACAGCGGGGTTCTTGGCCGCGGCCAACACCCCCAAATTCCAGTATTTCATATTTTTGAAGGAAATTGACATATGTAGCCTTTCCTAGCTTCTTAAGCCTTAATATACACTCCCAATGACCCACAATCATGATTCTAAGGATGTGATTGGGTATCTAGGGCTATGGAGAAGTCAAGAAAGAAGAGGCATGGAATAATTTCCATGGAGGAAGAGGCATGGATGAATTTTCAAGAAGCTCCAAAGGTGGGAGGAAGAGGAAACCAAGGAAGGACTATGATCCACCAGGTAGTGAACTTACCTTACCTGCATGTATTTGATATATATGTTTTGCATTGTTTTATGTGACTGCTTTGCTTGTTGTGTTGAACATGCTTGATTGATTGAAATGTTGTTATGTTTACATGATGGCCATGAGTACATTGAATCATTGAGCATGTAGATGTCATCCTATTGGCATGATTTTAGAAATACAAGCATGTCATGCATTCATATATATCTTACATGCATAGTGGTATAGTTTGCTACTGAGATTCTCTCGAATCTCACTCCTCCCAACCAATCTTTTAGACATGTGTAAGAGTGCAGGGGAACATACACCGAGGAGATATGAAGTTGAAGTGAAGCTTGAAGCGTAAAGCGCTAGCTTGTATTTGATTGTATTTATAAGAAGTGATACATGTATATGTGGATGTATCTATATAAATGAATGTGTTTAGCAGAGAACGACTCTAATGGATAGCTCTTAGTTTACTTTATGTAATCGTTGCACACTCTGATATTGTGAAACTAAGAGCTGATGATGTATTGGTGACGTAGTGAATCTTGTGGGAATGATTGTAAAGTTGCTACCCTTTTGAAAAACCCTCTCGACCTTAGGTTCAAATCTTGAGTTAAGAGTGAAATATTGTGAAAGATTTTAGGTGTTTGGTAGTCCGGGTTTAAATCCTGGTTCCACAATGGATTTCACTAGTCACTTATACTCATTTATGAGTATTGGAAATAAGGTGTCACATCCAACAGGTCAGCCACGTGGCCTCACTCACCACGTGGCTTCACTGTCCCTCTTTTTTTTGTTGGTTTATGGATCAGGTTGGACTTAGACCTGATCCAGCCCAAAAAAATGTTTTTTTTGTTTTCGGGTTGGGCCACGTACAGCCCATATGGCCCAACCCCTTTTTTTTTCTAGGCCATTTTCAGCCCAGAACTTTTCTATCCTTTTTTTATTCATCATTAAAACGACGCCGTTTTGGAGCTGGAGGTTGTCTTCAACCTCCAGCCGTGTCACGCCCGACCCGATTTCTTCGTGGGTCGGGTCCGTCGGACCCAGTTTCTTCTCTTCTCCTTATCTTCGCCGTCCGACATTCGTTTTGCGCGATATTATAGTCCATTTTCATCATTTTTTTGTTCTCTACACAATGAGATAATTTTAGAACCTAAAAACCTCGTTTTCAGGTGACCCAATAAATTCTAAGTTTCGATGTTATTCAGTTTCTCATGTTTTCTGATTAACCTTCATTTCCACCATTCCAGAGTCTTATTACGTGTATTGGGAGGCTCTTTTATACCCTAATACCTATAGAACTAAGGTATTGACATGGAACTCAAATCACAAAACAAAGAACAGAGAAAAGAATGTCCGAAACTAAGAGGGGAAAAAAGAATGCAGATAGAAAAAAAATACCCACAGTTAAGCAACATTGAGCAGGCACTTATCCCATACGGCACAGTATATATCAGTGGTTTAGGAATTGAGATCATATGTTCCAAAAAAAAAGAAGAACTGAAGGCAGAAGCATGTTCTCATGGAAGCCTCATAGAAGAAAAAATCATGCTTGAACATATAAATTATATTAATAACATATGATGGAAGCAATTGCACATATCAAAAACCTTGGCTCTGATACCAATGAAGGATTTCGAGCGTACCTGGAATCTGTTGACTCGTTGAGTGCCCACACAAGATCAGAGCACCGATATGGACTCCGATCACGTTCATACGGCAGATGCACCATGTGGAAGAAGAGAACCCTCAAGTGGAGTTTTTGGTAGTTTTTCTTTTAATTAAAATACCCCTTGTGATCACAAATTGATCACAATCCCATATAATACGTAGGGAAGTTATCCTCATTTGAATTTCAAATTATTAGGATAAAACTCCTTATTTTAGACCCAGACTTGTCTATAATTATATAATATGCCCAACAGAATTGGGATGGGCCCTTGAAACACCAAGGGTGGACCAGGCATATTCCAACAGTGCTTAACTGCCACTGCTTGTTGGCATCTCCACATACTGAATTCCCTATCACAAGATGCTCACAGAGGAGAGATTTTCAGAGGCAGAAATGAAACCTGTAACGACCCGCCTCAAATATCCCTTATTACTGACCTTACTCAGAGTAGCAATGCGTAGTTCAATGGGCACACAGGAATAACATGAATATACTGATAATATTAATACAATATTGCTTGATTATAATACAAAATTTTCCCCCACCAGGGGTTTACACAATATATTCAGACCTTCAAACAACCAGCAACAGTCCTCTTCGTGCATACCTCTTTTCTGATCTCAGCATGTTTCCAATGCTCACCTGTCTAAATGGTTGGTTGGGAGGAGTGAGATTCGAGAGAATCTCAGTAGTAAACATTACCACTATGCATGCCAGATATATATGAATGCATGACATGCTTGCCTACACTATTTCATGCCAACATAATGACATGCTGCATGCTCGATGTTATAACATACATATGGCCATTGCACAAATACAACAGAGCTTCAACCAATCATACATGTTTCACACAAATAGGCAAAGCAGTCACATAATCAATGCAGGACATACATATCACATACATGCAGAAAAGGTAAGTTCACTACGTGGTGGACTTTATGTCCTTCTCTTCTTGTCCCTTGATCCGCCAACCATTGCTCCTTCTTTATCACTTCATGGCCCTAGGCAAGTGATAACATCATTAGAGCCATGAAAAGTGAATACCCAATAGATCACATTAGCCCTATAGGCTTACTTTCACCCTTGGAGTTCATTCCAATTATATTTGGCCAATTTCTTAGTCAAATTCGCATGGTACTCAATCTACCAGCATTTTTTACCAAACTTTGAAAAATCATAATTAATTCTATAGAACTCCAATTGAGGTGGTTCAAAGCTCTATTTGAAGCCATTTAAGTTTAGTTTTATATAAAAATACTCGAGTTTAAACGCCACCACTACACCATTCCCAGAAATTTTCCAAACACCAACTGTTTCAGATTCTTTCCAGAAAACAGGGCCAAAATTCAGAAATTCATATCTCATAGTATACTTATCCAATTAACCATTATGACCATTCAAATTAAAGGTCTATGTCTCTACTTTTAAACTGGAGAGTTTCATGGCCATTGGATAACATTTGACTACTCAAAAACACGTCACCATAACACTGCCTCCAGAAAACGGAATACACAGCATTAATCCTTTAACTTCTAAAATTTCTAAATTCATGTACAAGTGTCCAAAATTCATGAACACTTGTATACCCACACAATTTTGCCTCCTAAATCCAATGGAAGCATTAAAATCATCAAATTCCAACTCCTCCTACACGAAAAATACAGGGCAGAAACAGAAGGAAATTGAATTCTCAAATGGAGTTTGTTGTTTCTTCGATTTCTCTTGCCTAATCACTTCCTTACTACTCATAATCAAGTGATTAGCTATTTATACATCCATTGGACATCGTTTAGCCATTCAAAACACTAATTTAAATCAGCATGAATAGTACCCAACTTCCTCTATACTCATCCAAACAACAAATCAATCGGTTAAAAAGGAAGCTTACGCTTACCTCTACCCGTTTTCACAAACGGTTTGGAATTCCGGCAACACCCCGGCAAGGGAGACGACACCAAACACCTCCAAATGAAAATCTGAAACCGTAGGAATGAAGATCTCGATGAGTAGAGGAAGTTTCCTGAAGGGTACTTTGAGAGAGGATGCCGTTTCGGCAGTGTTTCGGAGGAAGGAATTTTATTTCCTCTCTTTCTCCATAGCCTTCTCTCTCTTCTCTGTGTTTTCCGTGAGAAAATGACGAGCAAGATGATGATTTAATGGATAATTGATCAGTTTTCTCATCTGCCACGTGTCACAAGTTCATTGGCCCAAAAATTCAATTTTCGCTCAAAATGCTTAATTTGCAGAATTTTCATTAAAATTTGAAAATTCATATCTAATTGTACAAATGTCCAATTGGAGTGATTCCAAAGGCTATGCAACCCTTATTGAGTCTAGTTTTAAGGAAAAATATAACCTTTGGCCAATTAGAAGCTCACTCTTCCCAGAATTTTAATCTTTGAATGCTGTCCCAGAAAATAATTAATTTCGCTGGGTTAACTTCAAAAATTCATTTCTCTTTGTGTACAACTCCAAATGACTTATATGACCTATCAAATTGAAGCTTGATAAGTCTACTTTCATTCTGGAAAGTTTCATAATTTTTCACCATCATTTACCTATCGAACGATGTCACACAATCACCATTGCCATACCGGGAATTTCACCGGTGGCAAAATTACTTTGTGTTCCACTTTACTATATTATGTGTGACTTCTAATCGCTTCATTTTGTTATTCCCCGAGCTCTTTAGCTCACCAATATAATTCATTTTAATATCCAATGATATAAAGAATTTTTGGGGAATTTAAACATACCTCATAGGGACATTTGCTAAACCGGGGTCTAGCAGTCCACTTTATCCAAGCTTAATCTTATGCCTTTACTCCCAAAATTCGGGATATTACAAAACCTAAGCATTATTTGGTAGGATCACACCCCAAAAAAGAAAAAGACACCATGAGAATCAAACAAAAAATAATGGTCTAAATGAATCCGGGTATAGGAACCTATGGTATAATCTTAGAGGTGGGATTGAGTTGGATACCAACTTTAGCCCCTTAACCCAATAATAGTCGGACCAAAATAGAGCAACAAAAGCTTAGGGCACACAGTAGAGAGAGGCACTAACTGGTTTTAAATTAAAGATGACAAAGAGAAGATAGAGCAAGTAGGTCACCTGAATTCATTTAAAAGTCTATCCACGCATTCATCACTGGAAGCTCACCTCATGTGAAATAGGGGAATAGTTGGTGGAGTGATCTGTGTAAAGCTAAGGAAAGAAAGAGACTGATATCCGGTTGATGAGGGTGGTGAAGAATAGATTTGTTTTAGTTGGGGGCATTTGGGTATTTTAAGAACAATAATGTGAGTCCCACCATAGCGTTAGGTTAAATTTAAACAGTCATAGTTATTTTTGCCCCAATTTTTAAAGTTTATAGTTACTTTTACCACTCAAAAAAATATTTAATGTTGGATACAATTTTGGTAAAATCATATATGTATTTTTGCATTTAACCCTTTTGAAAATTAACCCCCAAATTCTAATTTTTGAACAATCAAATTTGTTTCTTAACCTAAATAAAATTCAATCTCTTCCACTCTCAAGGTTCAAGTAAAGCTAATAAGGGCTTGTTTTGAATGATGATTGGAGCCTTTAAAAATAATTTTTCAATATTGATTTATAATATACAAGGTATGTATATGAGATTAATTTTGTCTTGTGTGAATGTTCTTATGATCAAATCAGCAGTTCCAAACAAGTACTAAATAGACCAATAAATACCATACATATTAATTAATTAATTATTTTTTTTTGTGAGTGATGGGCTAGACCCAAAGACTATCTACCCTACTAAGCCACAGGGTATGCCAATACGAGCAATCGCCTTTGACACTTAGGAAGAGTGTGCAAAGATGAGACAATTGTGTTCACCAGTAAGGCGTTAGAATGCGCTGATATGGTATAGAAGAAACACAAACTATGTTGCCTCGACAATAGTGTAACGTGTCGAGATGAGATCCATAAAAGATAATATAAGCATGGATCGAATCATGGACATCCACTTTTATGATGCCTGAAGCCAGACATCAAATTCTTCAACATTGACATCTAATTAGGGTCAAAGAATTTTGGTTTAGATATTAGGAGTGTCTAGACTTAAGTCTGTATAGTGTTAATAACATAATACAAAACGACGTATGCTCTTATGATGTAAGAGTAACACTGTAGCATGCGATTCATACCGTATGTGCTGGAGAACCACAAATAGGAAACAAGTAAGGAGATCCTAGCTTAATTGTTGTGTGAGTCCTAGGAAGTTTCTAATCCTTCCATGATATCCTTTAACTTTGACAGTATCATGAAAGTACGCTTCAACGACTGCTACTTTAGCATATGTCTTATGATCATGATAGATACGATCTATGGTATTATGTTAGGAAAGTGATTGATGTATATTGGAGTGTTACCTGGGCGAAAGAAAGATTACTTGGAATATACACAAATATGTTAGTGTCTGAGACATGTCCTTTATGATATTATTGTTAATAATTTCATGAGTATTGACACTAAGCATATGAGAAAGGCAATCTGAGTTTTATGCTGACTCGAAAGGGATTAGATTAGCCATGTGAAAGTGTATATAATTAAATTTAGGATATCTGAGGCACAATTTTAAAATCAAGCTACACGAAGAACGTTGTCTTGTGTAGGTCTCTGTATAAGAGAATTGTAGTACAGACACCTATATTCAGATGTCATGCCTACGTGGTCATGGCAAAGTACTGAGTATGAAAGAAGGAAGAAGAAGAGACGTAACTAATCCACCAAGTGTGAGTGAGAGATGTTGGGGTAATAATATAAATAATATAAATTTTGGGTTAATACATGTAATATTTCTCAATTACTAAGAGTTATATTTTTAACCGATAGCTTATAACTCTATGGGAAATAATGTTTCGCCAATATGTTATGTCTTTCCATAAAAAAGATAAATTGTTTCCTTAAAGAAAGGACACATAAGTAGAGAGGATGAGACATGAAGAATACTATAAATAAGCGTAAAGGGTTCAGTTGAAATGAGAAATATGGAATACATAAATTCTAGTATATTGATCTCTTATTCACCTACTATATTTTTCTCTTCTTCCTGTCTTGTGGTGTATTTGCTATGCATCATAATCGCTTCCATAATTGTGATCCGGTTAAGCGTGGGCATTAAAGTTTAACGGTTGCACTCCAGGTACGCCCAAATATTATTACACACTCCACTCTCACTTTTTTAAAACCTAGCTCCTACGCAAGCCAAAGGCCCTCATAAATCCCCCATACCTTTATCGTCTGGGCATCACACACAACCAGTTGTATTGTGAATCCACTTAGCCATTCTCCCTGCTTTCCCCTTATAACTCCTTCACAACCTACACATCCTGAGTTAGTTACCACTCCATCAGCATTTCCTTGTACCAGTCCTTCTATGGCTTTTGCCATGCCACCTTTGTTGTCGCTATATAATGTTGTTGTAGTTTCTTCCAATCCCATCGTTTCTGGTAGTTATTATGGTGTTGACAAATCAGTTTGTCTACAAACTGAGGTACTTTGTAGTCTGGGTTATGGATTTAGAGGTTCTTCCATTTCCATATGTGCAAACATGTTACTACAAATCTTTCTGGCCACTAGATGTCACCCTTGCCTTGTTTGTAGCTTGACATGTTCCATTGTAGCCACCCTTTCTAGTCCAGGTTGAAGAACATATGGCTTTTACTCTCTGGGATCAATTTTTTCCATATAACAGTTGCATTTGGGCAGTCACGTAGAGCATGTAGAATACTCTCGTGTTGGTTTGATATAATGGGCAAATTCTTGAACTACCATCCCACTTGAACGTGTAATACTCCGAATTTTGGGACTAGAGGTTAAAGAACAAACTTAAATAAAGTAGACTACTGAGTCTAGTTTAGTAAGAGTCACAAGAATGCATAAGAAATATAATGACTTTTATAAAATGCACTGGGAATAAAGTATGAATTTCAGTGTGAATTAGTTGAAAGAAAGTTCCCAATTTCCTTTAGGATATGTCAGAATGACATAAAATCTAACCCGGATCCAAAGGAAAAGGATAATGGCGTCTAGAAAGAAGTAAGAAAGAGAATTAAAAAAACTAAAGGCACAAGAAATAATACTGCCATGATCAAGGGCAAAAGAGACAATTGCCACTTGATCTTGAGGTCAAGATTGGAAGACAAAATGAAGGGCTAAGATTTGCTCTTCTAAAGTAAGGAGTAGTTATTAGAATGAAAAGCAAATTTTATTCCTCTCTTTAGATCTCAAAACCTTCCAAGTTAAAGTTAAAAGAGGGAAGATGATAGCTTAGTAAATTAGTCAAAGTTTTGTCAACTTTTCCAACTAGGAAAATTATTTACCAATGGCAAGATAAAGTGAGGTAATTGAGTCAACAATTCCTCTCCATTTAGGCAGCATACTTTTGGCCAAAGAGAAGAGGAAAGAAAAGTCAACAAAATGGAATTTTACCACACATGGTTAATTGACCTTGGCTTATGCATGAAGAGTCATTTTTTGCCACACATTCTTTCTTTTCCTTTGGGCCATTTTTGGCCAAGTAAACTAAAGGCAAGGGAAGAGGAAAAAAATTAGACATAACATAACACACTCTCTCTCATTCACTCTAGTTGGCCAAGACCAATAAGGAAAGAGAAAGAAGAGTTGGAGAAAGGCAAGAACCAATGTAATACTTCTAGCTTGATTTTCTCCTACTTAACCATCTCTTTAGCTGAAATTATCTTCATGAATCTTGTTCTCCTCCTAAAGGCTTTATTTTTATAGTTTTTGTTTTTGAATAGGATGTGTTTTGAGTCTTTTAGCAAGAGCCAAAGTTGGAGAATCAAGAAAAGAGCTCAAGAAATATGTTGTCTTGTTTGGTTGAGTTTTTGGGGGTTTGTTCTTACTGCCCTAAATTTGGCCATTTAGGGTTTTTTAGAGTTCATGAATGTCAAACCCCTTAATATTTTGACATTTATTAGAGTATTAATGCGCAGTTCAATGGGTATAAATAAATAGTACATTATACTGATATAAAATTCTTGATTACATTACAAAATATACCCACTGGGTTTGTATATGTAACAGTATATATCCAATACAGAGAATGACTATCCAACAAAGAAATTCTTGAACTAGTATTGGACCTTCGCCTGCAGGTATCTACTACTTTGCCTGCTGAGCCATTTCCACTTGCTAAGATAAATTTTTTAAATTTGTAGAAGAGTGAGATTCATATGAATCTCAGTAGTAACAAATATCAATCATATAAATTGTGAAATGAAAACAAACAATGCAGCATTTATCATAATGCAGAAATCAAAATGCTACGCATATGTCAGAAAATGCTCAGGAATCGAATGATGATTTTGTTCAGATCAAAATGATCATTCGTTCCTGATCTACATAAATATCATCTCATAATGTGATCACAACAACAACTTGGAGCAAGCCTATACCTGTCTGTAATCATCATAACTTGGAGTAGGCCTATACCTGTTCGTACGTATCACAACTTGGAGTAGGCCTATAAATGTTCGTGTTAGATTTCATGTTTTGATGATAACAAATCATGTTTTGGAAGTCCATGGATTTTATAGCAGCAAAGAAAGTGATAAAAGTGATCTGAGCAAGATCACTCGAGTGATTTAGCTAATCACTCGAGTGATAATCAAGATCACTCGAGTGATCTTTAAAATCACTCGAGTGATATGGTAAATAACCAGATCACTCGAGTTATATGTGTAATCACTTGAGTGATGCGCCAGATCACTCCCAGTGATTGAGAAATCACTGCAAGAAAATATCACTGTTACAGATTTCACTCCCAGTGATCTTGAATCACTCGAGTGATATGTTATATTTGCCAAATCACTTCCAGTGAATCTGAAATCACTGGAAGAAAATTTCACTGTTTTGGAAATCACTTCCAGTGAATGCCAGATCACTCGAGTGATACCTGATAATTTCCAAATCACTTCCAGTGGAATACAAATCACTGCAAGAATATTTTATTGTTTGCCAAATCACTTCCAGTGATGTTGAATCACTCGAGTGATATAGTATTTTTGCTAAATCACTTCCAGTGGATTGAAAATCACTGCAAGAAGAAATCACTATTTACAAAATCACTTCCAGTGATTCCAAATTCACTCGAGTGGAATATGAAAATCTCATGTTCACTTCCAGTGAGTGTGTAATCACTGACAGAAGTTTTTAATGTTTTCCAAATCAGTTCCAGTGACATCACATTCACTCCAAGTAATGTTTCCTATTACTAGTAACACTCTCAAACAATCACTATGATCCACTTGCAAACTACTCTCATGGAAATCAACAGATTTTGTTAGTTAATCTTTGTTATTGATAATAATTACTAATTACTCCAGATTACTGTCAAAATCATTTGACATATTATTCCGATACTCAGTTGCTGAAATCCATCTCTAGTGAAAGCAAGATCACTCCCGATGGTTTTCTTGATTTTCAGAAAACACTTCCAGTGAATCATATTACTCTGATGATATTCAAATATTTTCTAACGGTAATATTCTCAAAGTGTATTACAGTTGTACTCCACCATCAAGCACATGACGAGTAACTGAACTCTCCATTCAAACGACAACTATTCATAGGCGGCAGCAAAATTCATAAGTAACGGAAGACAAATGCTGTTACATTTGTCAGAAGCATCTTTGAATCAACGGAAAAATTTACAACGGTCTTCAAAGCCTCTAATATATATGTCCAGCCATTCGAAAAATAAAAGGACGAAGAGAAACGCTTGAATACATTGCAAACAATACTCTTACAAGTGCTTCAAATCCTCATTTGTATTTCAGTTTTTATCTATACACTCTGTGAGAGAGATTTGTCAGTCATACGCATTTATTTCCAATAGTGATAACTTAAGGTTGAGGAACCTTAAGTTGGGATTTAAGATTACCTTGTGTAAGGGGGAGCGAGTGTCCAGAGGAACTTGCTGATTGTACTGTGGTGCCAAGAACCCATTGAATCTTGGAAGATATAGTGAAAGGCTCAGAAGGATTTCTGAGGACTGGACGTAGGTCAAGTGGTTGAGACCAAACCAGTATAAATTTCTGTGTGAACCTTGGTGATATCTCTTCCTTTTTATTACTGTGCCTTAAAGTTTTATAAATTGTATTTAAATTTCTGATTATTTTGTAATCACCCAATTCACCCCCCTCTTGGGTGAAAAGCTTGCTCTAACATTTGGTATCAGAGAACAGGACTTCTTGTTCAGGTTTAACAACCTTAGAAGGATCCGATGGTAAGCATGGGTGAAGGAATCCTTCCTGACGGAGCTTCTATCACTAGACCACCAGGTTTTAGTGGTGAGCATTTTTCCTTCTGGAAAGCAAAGTTCCGTGTATTCGTAATGGTTACAGAATACGGACTATGGGAAGTAATTGAAACTGGAAACTATGTGCCTACAAAGACTGAAGAATCTCGAAAAGTTCCTAAATCACCAGCAGAATTTGATGACAATGACAAAAGGCTAGTGACTCTCAACAGTAAAGCAATTTTGATGATTCATAGTGCACTGAGTCAAAAAGAATACTTCAGAATCTGTACTCTTCAGATTGCTAAAGAAATGTGGCAAGCTTTGGAAGTAGCTCATGAAGGAACATCAGGAATAAAAGAAAATCGAGTCAATACTCTAACTACAGAGTTTGATCTACTTCGTATGAAGGAAGGTGAGTCAATAGGTGAATTTGAACTTAGATATACTCATCTTGTTAATCAACTTGCAGCACTTGGAAAAATCTATGATCAGAATGTTCAAGTACGAAAAATATTAAACATACTATCCAAAGAATGGGAGGCCAAAGTCACAGCAATAGAGGAGGCCAAAGGAGAATCAATGCAATCTGTAGCTTCTTTGTTTGGAAGTCTTTCTGAATGTGAAAGCAAACTAAAATTCAAACGAGAGCTAGAAGAAGTTGGTGACAGGAGAAAGAAAAGTCTTGCACTAAGTGTGACAAAAACAAAGGCAGAAAGCCAAGAAGAAGAAGAGGAGGCCGATGATGATGAAATAGGCCTGATGATCAGAAGATTCAAGAAATTTTATAAAGGCCAAGGGTTTAGGAATTCACAAAGAGGTGGAACTAGCGGCAGAAGAGATGCCAAGGAGATCATCTGCTACGAATGTGGTAAACCTGGACATATCAAATCAGAATGTCCAGAGTTATTACAGAAAAATAAAGAAAAGAGAAACATCAAATCCTTCAACAGAAAGAAGGCATTTGTTTCTGCAATATGGGGAGATAGCTCCTCAGATGAAGAAAGCGATAATGAAGAGATAGCCAATATATGCCTAGTTGCTCAAGAGGAAACAGACGAGAAGGTAAATGATTCTGATCCTACTTATGATGAATTACAAAATGAATATGATGCTTTACATTCTGAATTTGTCAAAATTGTTAAAAATTTGATTGCATGTAAAAAAGAGAAACAAATTTCTTGAAGAAAGAATTAAAGATCCATTGGATAAAGATTGCGAAAAGTGTTTGTCTCTTGAGAAGAAAAATATTGATCTTACTAAAACTCTTGAAAAGTTTACAAAAGGAAGTGAGATGTTAAATGTTATTTTAAAAGCACAATGTCTTGTGAATGATAAGTCTGGTATAGGATATGATCCAGACTTAGACAAAAGAAAGAGTAAGAAGAAGACAAGAGGTAAACCATATTTAAGTTATTTCACACGTTCTGTACACACATCTAATCCTTTTGCTTATTGTAATTATTGCAATAGAAAAGGACACTACACTTCTTCGTGTTTTTATAAAAAGAAAGGAATTATAGGAATCTATAAATGGATACCTAAGAAGGTTCATGAACATGAAGTTATATGTACTAACGCAAAAAGATATGGGTACCTAAAACTTAATTATCCTTAACTGCAGGTTTGCTTCAGAGCATCCAAATCAAACAAATGGTATATAGATAGTGGATGCTCAAGACATATGACTGGTGATCCTGAGAACTTCACCACATTAGTACCCAAGGAAGGTGGCAAGGTAAAATTTGTAGGAAATCAAACCTGAAAGATAGCAGGGCTTGAGGAAGTCAAGGATAAAATCAAAGACGTATATTATGTTAAAGGTTTGTGTCACAATCTATTAAGTGTAAGCCAAAGCACAGATAAAGACAACTGGGTAATATTTGACTCAGAAGAATGTCTGATAGTTAGCAAGAAGGATCTGCAAATTGAAAAGAAGAATTTGAAGTCAAAACTCAAGGCAAAAAGAGAAGGTAATTGCTATACTCTTGATATGAATGAAAATATTTCTGAAAATTGCCTTTTGAGTAAAACTGATGAGAGTTGGCTTTGGCATAAGCGACTTGCCCATGTGAATATGCATCAATTAGATAAATTACTCAAAAAGGATTTAGTAATTAGTTTACCTAATGTAAACTTCAGGAATGATTTAATTTGTGACGCTTGTCAAAAAGGTAAGCAAACTAAATCATCTTTTAAATCAAAAACTGAAATTACCACTAACAAACCACTTCAATTATTGCATATGGATCTGATTGGTCCAGCAAGAGTTAAGAGTCTTGGTGGAAATTTGTACACCTTTGTTATTGTTGATGATTTCTCTAGATTTACCTGGAATATATTCTTGTCATCCAAAGATGAAACGTTTAGTAAATTCATTGCCTTTGCCAAGAAAGTGCAAAATGAGAAAGGTATGTTGATTGCAGGTATCCGGACAGATCATGGTGGAGAGTTTGATAATCAAGCATTTGTAGAATATTGTGATACAAATGGCATTGATCACAATTTTTCAGCACCAAGAACTCCACAACAGAATGGAGTCGTGGAAAGAAAGAATAGAGTTCTTACAGAAATGGCAAGAGCAATGCTCAACGAAAAGAGTGTGTCTCAAGTCTTTTGGGCAAACGCTATGAGCACTGCATGCTACATCTCAAATAGAGCGTATGTCAGAACCAAACTTGGAAAGACACCATACGAACTCTACAAGGGACGAAAACCAAACCTCGCTCATCTACACATATTTGGTTGTAAGTGCTTTATTCATAACAACGGTAAAGATAATCTTGGAAAATTTGATTCTAAGGATGATGAGGGTTTGTTCCTAGGCTATTCAAATCAAAGTAAAGCATATAGAGTTTTTAATAAACAAACATGTGTTGTAGAAGAATCAATTCATGTTGTATTCGATGAATATGTGTCCTCTAGTAAAAATATTGACGATGAGATAATCAGTAACCAATCTTCTGTTAACTCTCCCAATCTTGAGGTTAATAATATTGAAAAAGAAGTTGATCTAAGTCAACCTGATCAACCTCGAGCCTGGAAATACATCAAGAGTCATCCTCTAGATCAAGTAATAGGAGAAGTCAATGAAGGAGTTAAAACTAGAAACAAGGTTTTAAACGAAGTTAGCTTTTCTGCATTCATTTCTCAATTGGAACCTTCTAACATTGACGAAGCCCTATCAGATAATGATTGGGTGTTAGCAATGCAAGAAGAATTAAATCAATTTGACAGAAATCAAGTTTGGGATTTGGTACCCCGGCCTAAAGACCACTCGGTTATTGGCACTAAATGAGTATTCAAGAACAAACTCGATGAATCCACAGCTATTATCAGAAACAAGGCAAGATTGGTCGCCAAGGGCTATAATCAGGAAGAAGGTATTGATTATGAGGAAACATATGCTCCAGTAGCAAGATTGGAAGCTATACGAGTACTCTTAGCCTTTGCGTGCATCAAGGGATTCAAATTATATCAAATGGATGTGAAATGTGCTTTCTTAAATGGGTACATCAAGGAGGAAGTTTATGTAGAATAACCTCCAGGTTTTGAAGATGTATCCAAACCAAATCATGTCTTCAAACTAAAAAAGGCCCTATATGGTTTAAAGTAAGCTCCTAGAGCCTGGTATGAAAGGTTGAGCAAATTTCTCATCGAATTTGGTTTTACTCGAGGAAAAGTGGATACAACTTTATTTATAAAACGAAAACTAAATGATATGTTGGTAGTTCAAATTTATGTTGATGATATTATATTTGGTGCTACTAATGATTCAGTGTAAAGAATTCTCTGAGATTATGCAGGGAGAATTTGAAATGTCTTTAATGGGAGAATTAACATTCTTTCTGGGTTTACAAATTAAACAAAGAAAGAATGGAATATTTATATCACAGACTAAATACTTAAAAGAATTGCTGAAGAAGTTTGGATTGGATGAAGCTAATGGTGCAGATACACCTATGAGTTCAACGGTACTATGGATGCTGATGAAAAAGGAGTTGATTTCAATATAACTCAATATAGAGGAATGATTGGATCATTACTCTACCTCACAGCCAGCAGACCTGATATTCAGTTCAGTGTTGGTTTATGTGCAAGATTTCAGTCATGCCCCAAAGTATCACATGCTGAATTAGTGAAAAGAATTTTCAGATATCTGGCAGACACAAAAGAGTTGGCTATATGGTACCCCAAAAGAGGTAACGAATATCTAGTTGCCTATTCTGATTTTGATCATGGTGGTTATAAAATAGATAGGAAGAGCACAAGTGGGCAATGTCAATTCCTTGGAGGTGCAGTTGTTTCTTGGTTCAGTAAGAAACAAACTACAGTATTATTATCTTCAACGGAAGCAGAATATATAGCAGCCTCAAGCTGTTTTTCACAAGTACTATGGCTAAAACAGAAACTTCAGGATCTTTGTATATATCTTAAAGAAATTCCTATTTACTGTGACAACACCAGTATAATAAGTTTGGTGAAAAATCCTGTACAACATTCAAGGACCAAGCATATTGATGTGAGACATCATTTCATTAGAGATCATATTCAGAAAAAGGATGTCAAGGTGTTATTCATACCTACACATTTGCAATTAGCTGATATTTTCACCAAACCTCTTGCACGAGAACAATTCATGTATATACGAAGGGAATTGGGAATGGTAAATCCCAATGAATTGTAAGTTCACCGGTACAAAAAACACTTTTAAGACCGGTTAAAAACGATATTTTAGACCGGTTCTGGATCAGGTCTTGATACAGCCGGTCTAAAAAGTATTAAAATTTTTAGACCGGTTAAAAAACCGGTCTAAAATATGAACTTTTAAGACCGGTTCTTCAACAACCAGTCTTAAAGTTTAACTAGGAACAAGTAGGGAAATTTCAGCATAAAAAAATAACAATTTAAGACCGGTTATTAAGAGAACCGGTCTTAAAATATTAAACTTTAAGACCGGTTCTCTTAATAACCGGTCTTAAATATAAAGTTTACTTATTTAAGACCGGTTCTCTTAATAACCGGTCTTAAATATATATTTAAGACCGGTTATTAAGAGAACCGGTCTTAAAGTTTAATATTTTAAGACCGGTTATTAAGAGAACCGGTCTTAAAATTTTGTTTTGTTTTTTTTTCATTTTATTTGTTTCAATCTTACCCAGGCCAGTAAGCCATATTCAACAACATTCCCCCTGTCACATTACATACACATGCATATATGTATATATTGACAATCAGAAGCAGTGACAACAACATTTTTATTTCCAGAAACTACCAATACACAATCCTCGACTCTCAACAATCAAAGAATGAACATTATGAAAAAAATCATTGAAAACAAACACATTCAATTCCAATGACTACCAATAACACATGATCAACTTATTCAATTCTCAGAAACAGTACAATATTTCTCATTATATGGAAAAAATTCGTAAGCTTTACAGAGAAATGAAAAAAGTGTAGGAAAATTGACAATAGTGATCCCTAACTGAATCAACAGCCAACTAGTATCGCCAATATCCAAGAATTTGTCCTAAACAGAGATATAAACCAAGTTAGATATATATGAAAACCATAAGTATTATTAGAACAACATAAATCGGATTCAAAAACTTACTAATCTTGTAAAAGCTCATAAATGAATTCAGCACAACAATTGCGGATGAAATCAATATCTTCTTCAGGAAAGGGATCAGCAAGATCAAACATATGTATGTGTAACACCGAAGCCAAACAAAACATTAACTTACTAACTTAAAAAAATAAAGTAATATAAAATATTTGAAATATACATTTATTACCTCCTCGGTAAAGTCAGTCGTGTCTAGGCTGATAATATTGTAAATCTGCCTCAACATATAAAGACCACATAAGTTGGAGCCCGGTGATTGCCTACGGGTCTGAAAAAGGACATGATATCATCAAAGCAAGCATAAAAGCATAGCTTATGAAACGCATCTTAAAGAAAACAAATATGTACTAACCTTTGGCGTGATCCATGTAGGGTCTTTTAAGTCACGAACATGCCTACCACACTTAGCGTGTAGGAAAGTCCGCATAGCCCTATGATCAAAATCACAAAGATTACTTATTCTGCACACAAACTTTACACACAAAAGGTAATAAAGCAAGAAAACTTACGAGTTCATGGTCTTCTTCAAGTCAGTCCCCGGTTTAAAGTGGAGGGAGCAGAGGAGGATCACTGTGTAACTAGCCTTACACAGAATAACCAATTGCCAATGATCCCTGAAAAAAAGAGATGAATGTTAAGCAAATATAAAGCATTATATGTGATGTTTCAGAATATAAATTTGATGTTTCTTACCCATGCACATAAGGAACCAAGAAACAGTCAGTTTCTGTTTCACTGAGCCTCTGTGATAAATATCTATGTCTAATGGCAGCAGTGGTCCCTTTCTCTGTGGCATGAGCTGGGCACATGAATCCAAATTTAGCGCTCTGCCCAGAGGAAACCAACCTACGATTCATGTACCTACAAAAATGGAAGCACACAAATTAAGGTTACAGAGCGTAATTTTTAAGATATTTACTTCCAATTGAAGAAGATACTTACATCAAAAAAAGCTGGACAATCGCAATCATAAGATTTTGTCTAGGAGCGACCATTGACATTAAATCATCCCTCTTAAGATAGCATGCCGCCCCTGACGGTCCAACAAAAGAATCCATAGGCCAATTTTTAATCGGGAAAGATGTATCAAATGCCATCAGAATCACTTGCTGCATCACATTTAGTGGTGGAGGCTGTGAAACTTCACGAGGGATAGGAGTTGGACTTGGGGCTCTGATCGGGGAATCCGCAGCTCCAACAGAAACAAGGTTCTTAGGCCATGATATGAAAGTACCCAAGACATCGGCCACAATCTTGAACTCCTCAGAAGGGATAGGGACAGGGACAGGTGCGTCTGAGATAATAACCTCCTCAACTGACACCCTAACCTGATCATCTGTCATCTCGAGGTGGTGAACAGTTGATCCTAGGTTGTGCACACTCCCTCGTGCAACTAATCGTCTCAGAGGATCCTCAATATATAAATCATAAGGCTCAGCATTGTCCTTTCCAGAACCCTCGGATGACTGTCCCATATTGCAACAACTCCCTTTGGTGCTCTGCTTATGGCGATCAAGCGATTGTGCGTGGACAGGAGCGGTGTCTTGTCTTGTGCTCACCATGGCATATACCTCATCCTTCATCTTACTCAACCGGGCATCCAATAGTGCATCAAATGATGCTTCTGCCTTGGCCCTTGCTTCCGCCCTCACAGTGGCCAACATACGCTCCAATTCGTCTCTCATGACCACGTTGGAGGAGGAACTGCGTGAGGAGGATCCAAAGTAATCTTTTATACACACCCCTCCTCCAACTCCCCTGACGTGGCCTGGATGCTCATGTTTTCCAGTAGCAACCGTGAGAATGTCATTCCTCCCCTCGGACTTTAAGGTTCCCTCGGCTTTCTTTTTTTGAAGTTCCTCCTGTGAGATATACAAAAAACACACATGAGTAATGAAAAATGTTTATTAAATAGTTAATAAGAACAATGATACTTACAATTTTTTCACCGACTATACGAGACTGGTCGCTCGTATAGGATTCACCACTCTTCCGGTGAGCATGCAACCACAACTCTTCACGCCGTATCGGAGATGGTGGAGATAGCAGAACAGAAGGATCGGATTGAGATGCTTCTTCCAATCTCCTCCGTTTGGCCGCCAACAAGTCTTTCTCGGCCTTTGCGTATCCCCCACGAGACATTGTGTGGGGGCAATCATTCTTCCTGCCGCTCGCTTGTGCCTTTTGCCTTCTTGCCTGCGAATAGGAAATGGAAAAAAAAAAGGTTACAAACAGTAAAGACAAAAGATAAGTACATAAAGTACAAAATAAGTTATCTCACCAAAGCCTCTGGAGTAGTCCGAAGCCTAAAAAACTCCTGCCATGTTGCTTCATCGATGTACGAGTACTTGTTGCAAGGAGTAGGACGTGGCTTACCAGCTGGCACCTCGATATGCATGTAATTGTTCGCCAGACTCGTCTTGAACTTCCTCCAGCGCTCACAACAATATGTCATAGTCTTGTGATACAAGATCTCACTCTGAGGAATGTCGTAGGTGAGCTGTTATTCATGAATGAAAGGAGTTAGTGACAGTAATGAAACGAATTTGATAAAAGAAACATACAGAGGGAATGTTATACCTGAATAGTGTCCCAAATATGCTGCTTCACTTTTTTGTTGACATTCCTCCACTCCTCTATCAATATGCTAGGCTTATTCCGTGCGAGGAGGCCGACAAAACTCCTAAAACTACTGGCATTCGGCCCGATCGATTTCCAGTATTGATCGAACTGGATCGGTATCCTCTCCCCGGCAGACCGACTCAAGGAAACATCCCTCAACTGTGTGGCCGTCCTGTCCCTCCTTCTAGGCTGGTGACTCGGCTCACCCGATGACTACCCCTGATTAACACTCTGAGGCTCGCTGTGCTGAGTAGTACGGTGCACCTAATCCTCTGCTATAGAAGGCACATGATCCTCGGCTGTAGGATGCACCTGATCCTCAGCTGTAGGATGCACCGGATCCGTCATTGTACTATTAAGACAAATTGTTGAGTTATTAAGTGACTTGCTGAGATTACGCAAGTGAAGGGGAATCACTCAAGTGAATTGCCTATCACTCGAGTGATCATCTAAGATCACTGAAGGATGAATATCTTCTGATTCAAGTTTCTTTCTAAATTCATTTCTTTTGTCTCAAACATACTTTAAACTTTCAAAAATTTTCTTAACTCACTTGAATCACAAAGTATTCATTGTTTATCAAGATTAGTTATCATCAAAACATATTTGAGAACTAACACTTATGGGGTTCAACATAGTGTGGGGCTTGTGAGCTAAGTTTCTAATCAACCCTTAATTGTTTATGTCCTGAGTCTCAGGTTATTGTTGTCACATCCTAAGAATTTAAGGGTGATAAGCAAGGAATGCGAGGGGACTCACATTCTTAAAGCTTTAAAACACATATAAACAAACGCCTCACCAAATAATTTCAATAATATTGAATATGAATACATTATTTCTAACTCATATATAATATATCGCTTGCAATCAAAATATTAAGTGATTGATAGAGATTTCAATAGAGTCTCTTATGCAAGTCAGAATTTCCAAAAATAAAACATTTGATTTTATTGATGTGGATAAAAAAGTTGTTCTAGAGCAGGTGATCCTTAACAGTTTTTTTGCCAACAAATTAACTTCCATTCCAGGAAAAAGGAAGTCTAAGACAAGTCTTATTCAACGAAATACAATCTCCATGAAACAAAAACAGCTTACAGGAAAATAAAAATACAAAAAGCTAATACTCTCAGCCTGATTCAACATTAACATTATTATTATCATAATCCAAAATCTTTGGTAACTACATCGGAGGTCTTCAAACCCAATCATCCAGATAATACCCATTTAAAAAAGTTTTAGCAATCCAAACTGCTGCCAAATTCACTTCCCTACGAGTCCAAACACAAGCATGGTTCCTCATTAGTTCTCTTGAGACATTAATATTCTCAAAGAGAGTCTCACATCTCCAATTAGGTGATGCTTCGATTATTGTTAATGTAGTTGATTAACACTTGGTTATCACAAACAAGATATCATGTAATTGATTGATGGAGGCATAAGAAATAGCATCAAGAAGGGCTAGCCCTTTAGCCTTCAGCAAAAAGCACAGATTTCGCATGAACAATTCTAGAAGCACGGTCCAAAATCCAGCCATTATTAATATCCCGAACGATGAAAGAAATTGCAGCCATTATATTAACAGAGTTTTACCTGTTTGACGTAACTTGAACCGTGGCTTGAGGCGTAGGAGGAGAGGGGCAGCAGTGGCTGGAAAACACGCCGGAGTGAGATAAAGGCTGGAGGTAGTTTCAAACGCCGACAACAGAATATGGGAAAGAAGGTGGAAGCGGCGGCGGCGATTGGAAGGGTGGCAGAAGAATACGGCGGAATATCACCTACTGCGTTGGAAGTGAGCAGTTCGCAGCGGTGGAAACAGAGGGGGAAGTGAAACGTAAATGTGAAATGAACTTTCGCGGCGGTTCTAGGTTTGAAAATCAGACTTTTAAGACCGGTTATTTAAATAACCACTCTTAAATTATTGATCTTTAAGACCGGTTGTTAAAATAACCGGTCTTAATAATAAAGTGATTTTTTTATTCATTTTAAGAATTCGTTTTTAAGACCGGTTTTTTAAATAACCGGTCTTAAATTATTGACTTTTAAGACCGGTTATTTAGAAAATCGGTCTTAATAATATCGTGATTTTTTATTCATTTTAAGAATTTGTTTTTAAGACCAGTTTTTTAAATAACCGGTCTTAAATTATTGACTTTTAAGACCGGTTATTTAGAAAACCGGTCTTAATAATATCGTGATTTTTTATTCATTTTAATAATTTGTTTTCAGACCGGTTGTTTAAATAACCGGTCTTAAATTATTGACTTTTAAGACCGGTTATTTAAACAACCGGTCTTAATTTGTTTTTGAGACCGGTTGTTTGTATAACCGGTCTAAATAAGATGTTTTTAGACCGGTTTTTTAGACAACCAATCTAAAACATTGCTTTTAATTACGAAATTGCCACCGCGTGTTTCTTTTAGACCTTATCCGTAATAACCAGTCTAAATAATGCGGTCTAAAAATACTATTTTGCACTAGTGGTTGTTTAATCTTTATAAATGTTGATTTCATAATGTTTTGATGATCCCATAACTAACTTAAGCATCGGAGTATGTATAAAGTTGTTTTGCAGGATGCTCTGTAATATCTTTAAATAACAGAGATAAACAGAGAGGAAAACACTCGAGTGATGATAAAAGCCCAACTCGAGTAAGTGAACAGTGAAATACTGCAACCACAGGTAAATCAAGTAATTAGATTGATAATATTGTCACAGGTAAGTCACATGAGTGTTTTAATTAAAAATCTTGCAGTTACAGCGTGATTTTAGATTCTGTGAAGTAATTTTGGACTTCACTCGAGTGATTTTTATACTTCACTCGAGTGAAAACCAAAATAACTCGAGTGAATGTTAAAAACCTGTGTTATATCAGTTTTTCCCTCACGCGACTGTTCACTTCACTTCGTCCGTTCACTTTCACTCGCTAAAATTCTCTCAAACTCTCTGAAATCTCTTGGACCCAGAAACCCAAATCCTCATAGCTCTCCATCACTGATAAATCCCATCTCGCAAGTTCCTTCTAGTCTTACTCATTCCTCTCAATTTCAGACAGTTCCTGACATCATTCATCTCGCAAGCTCTCGATTGTACCCTAACGACTGTACCAATGGCGAGAACTAAAAGACCCAGGCAATCTCCTCCATCCTCTCCACCGTCTAAGAGGCCGAAAGCATCATCTGAACAAGAACCCATTCCGACCATTCACAAACCCAAAGGAATTCGCATTGAAGAACCAACGGGGATGACTACTCGTTCTCATACAAGCTTGAAAGGCAAAGGGAAAGAGAAACAACGAGAAGCAGACATTCAAGAGTCTACATTGCAGAGGAAAATTACTCGTGCTGTCAATATCTTAGCTGCTTCAGTTCCTCATAAATCACGGTATGCATCTCAAGCTTCTGGTAGTCGGTAGTCGGTATACATCACATCATACCTCTTCCAGTTCTCATACTGAGGAGATTGTTGTCAAGGATGCTACTACAGAGGTTATAGGACCTACTCACTCCACTTCCACCACTCCTCTTGAGCTCTCTTATACTACCTTTTCCTTCCAGCCTCCTGCCCAGCTCTCCCTCATTCCATATGTTCCACCTGTCTCCTTCTTTCCTTCTTCATACACTCAAGCATCTACGCCTTTTGCATCTCCTTTAGATGATGCCAAAAAGGGGGAGAAGAACTGATATGATCATATGTATTTTTTATTGTTGTTTATTGCCATGTAGTAGTGCAGTTTGTGTAGTTTTAGTATGCTTTCTGAACTGACATGTACTTGTTCAAAGATTCTAATCTAATGAAAATATAGTCTTAATGCAATTGTGTTTATGTTTGCTGCTGCCAATATGATCTCATGAAAAGCAAGAAGTTATAATTCACATGTGCATGGTTAAATTCTGTTTATAATGGTTTTTGAACCTTGAACTAACATCTTTTATTTTCTATATGAGGTCAAAAACTCTTAATCTTTAAAACAACTCTTTTTAGTCCTTGCATAGTTAAGTTATTGCAAAATTTTTGAAAAAGATCAAGTGAAGTTTGTTAGAAAATCAAAATTTTGAACATGATCATATAATATGTTTTGTCATCATCAAAAAGGGGGAGAATGTTAGATTTCATGTTTTGATGATAACAAATCATGTTTTGGAAGTCCATGGATTTTATAGCAGTAAAGGAAGTGATAAAAGTGATCTGAGCAAGATCACTCGAGTGATTTAGCTAATCACTCGAGTGATAATCAAGATCACTCGAGTGATCTTTAAAATCACTCGAGTGATATGGTAAATAACCAGATCACTCGAGTTATATGTGTAATCACTTGAGTGATGCGCCAGATCACTCCCAGTGATTGAGAAATCACTGCAAGAAAATATCACTGTTACAGATTTCACTCCCAGTGATCTTGAATCACTCGAGTGATATGTTATATTTGCCAAATCACTTCCAGTGAATCTGAAATCACTGGAAGAAAATTTCACTGTTTTGGAAATCACTTCCAGTGAATGCCAGATCACTCGAGTGATACCTGATAATTTCCAAATCACTTCCAGTGGAATACAAATCACTACAAGAATATTTTATTGTTTGCCAAATCACTTCCAGTGATGTTGAATCACTCGAGTGATATAGTATTTTTGCTAAATCACTTCCAGTGGATTGAAAATCACTGTAAGAAGAAATCACTATTTACAAAATCACTTCCAGTGATTCCAAATTCACTCGAGTGGAATATGAAAATCTCATGTTCACTTCCAGTGAGTGTGTAATCACTGACAGAAGTTTTTAATGTTTTCCAAATCAGTTCCAGTGACATCACATTCACTCCAAGTAATGTTTCCTATTACTAGTAACACTCTCAAACAATCACTATGATCCACTTGCAAACTACTCTCATGGAAATCAACAGATTTTGTTAGTTAATCTTTGTTATTGATAATAATTACTAATTACTCCAGATTACTGTCAAAATCATTTGACATATTATTCCGATACTCAGTTGCTGAAATCCATCTCTAGTGAAAGCAAGATCACTCCCGATGGTTTTCTTGATTTTCAGAAAACACTTCCAATGAATCATATTACTCTGATGATATTCAAATATTTTCTAACGGTAATATTCTCAAAGTGTATTACAGTTGTACTCCACCATCAAGCACATGACGAGTAACTGAACTCTCCATTCAAACGACAACTATTCATAGGCGGCAGCAAAATTCATAAGTAACGGAAGACAAATGCTGTTACATTTGTCAGAAGCATCTTTGAATCAACGGACAAATTTACAACGGTCTTCAAAGCCTCTAATATATATGTCCAGCCATTCGAAAAATAAAAGGACGAAGAGAAACGCTTGAATACATTGCAAACAATACTCTTACAAGTGCTTCAAATCCTCATTCGTATTTCAGTTTTTATCTATACACTCTGTGAGAGAGATTTGTCAGTCATACGCATTTATTTCCAATAGTGATAACTTAAGGTTGAGGAACCTTAAGTTGGGATTTAAGATTACCTTGTGTAAGGGGGAGCGAGTGTCCAGAGGAACTTGCTGATTGTACTGTGGTGCCAAGAACCCATTGAATCTTGGAAGATATAGTGAAAGGCTCAGAAGGATTTCTGAGGACTGGACGTAGGTCAAGTGGTTGAGACCGAACCAGTATAAATTTCTGTGTGAACCTTGGTGATATCTCTTCCTTTTTATTACTGTGCCTTAAAGTTTTATAAATTGTATTTAAATTTCTGATTATTTTGTAATCACCCAATTTACCCCCCTCTTGGGTGAAAAGCTTGCTCTAACAGTTCGTATATATCAAGCCACTGAACTGGGTCCACCTGGCCACATGGTACCCCAAAGGTTCCATGGGGTGGTTTAACTCATCATCCACACCTAGAGACTATCAACACCACAAGCAATACATTGAACAGATCATGGAAAACATTGCATGTCTATAACCACATAGAATATGAAAGATAGAGTTACTACTTGGACTCCTTTCCATGGCCTAGCTTTTACCGGTCATTTAACCTTTCGTCTGGCTCAGGCAATTACCAAATTCCTAAAATTCCCAAAGTAATTGTAAATGAGTTATTATTCATCCATAATTTATTCCAGAATTTACAAGTTGGTTATTTTAGCCAAAAATCTCATATTTACCAAATTGCCCCTGGGAACCCGCTCTAATCCCCTTTTTACCCGGTAGTTTTGTACTTTTCCAAAAATTATGAACCGGGCTAATCTTACATATTTTTGCTTGTAGAATCCATTTTTAATCTTAGATTAGGCAAATTATGGCTTAAATTATAGATTTTCCCTTAGCAACCTTAACTTGGGGTTTTAGGGGCAAAATTGTCATTTCACATTCCAGGGCTTTTCATACTTCACACTCTACATGAACCCTACACAATATTCCCTTCTAAAAATCATGAAACCATGAAAATCATGAAATTCCAGCTCTAACCCTCAGTTTTTACTATGGCCGAAACTTTGAAGAATTTTGGGAAAATTGGATTTTCATGATTTTAATCCTTGAAACACTTTGTTTCCACTTGTTTTCACTTGTCTGTTCATTCAATCATCATTTTAACATAATCAATGGAAATTTGGATAGCATTTACCCTTAGAAATAGGACATCCCAAATTTACAGAACTACCATAAATTACCAGATTTCCAGCCAGACAACAATTATAACTAAATTTCTAGTAGGATTTCCAAAGTTTATACAACTTACCTTGCTCTTTATCCTTCCTTCTCTTGTGGCCAAAATATTTCCCTTCTTTACTTAGAGTTTTTCTTGTTTGATGGCTAATCCAAGATAGTAAGGAGGTTAAGAAGAGGTTTTTGGAACTATAACACAAGATTTGGCGGAGATTTCCACATACTTACCTCGTACTTGCCCCTTAGAACTTCCTCTTCTTCCTTTACTCCTCCTCTTCTACGAGCTCTTCTCCTTTCTTTCCTCTCTTCTCTTGGCTATGCAAGAGGCCCTTAATATAGATAACTTAAGAGTTCTCTAGACATATGCTTAGGTGTCCATGAGAAATATTATTTTATGGAATTGCATCATATGTCAAATTATATATATATATATATATATATATATATATATATATATTATTCCATGATTTTATCTTAGATATTTCCATTAGGATCCTCCATGATATTACATATGTCCATTCCCTATTACTATGTAGGAAATTATTAGATTTATTCTTTGGTCAAAATAACTATTTGCCCTTGCAATTTTCCCCATTTTTGCAATAATTGGAAAATTTGGCAGAATTTCCATCAAACTTTGAAAATTCATATTTAATTGTATAGATATTCCATTAGGATGATTCTAAAGGATATGTGACCCTTATTAAGTTTAGTTTTAAGTAAAAATATAAGCTTTGGCCAATTAAAAGCTCACCATTCCCAGAATTTCCATTTTTGAGCTCTGCCATAGAAAATTCCCAGTTTCACTAGACTAACTTCAAAAATTCATATATCCTTATGTATAACTCCAAAAATTCCATATAACCTATCAAATTAAAGATTATTATGTCTACTTGTATTTTGGAAAGTTTCGAAATTTATAGAGATCATTTACTATTTTAAAAATGTCACACAATATAACTGCCTCACAGGGAAATTCACCAGCAACTTCCTTAACTTACATATCAAATAACAATGTTTTGTGTGACCTCTACTTACATTGTTTTGTCTCTTAATAAGCTCTTTAATTCACCATTTTATCCTTTTTAATACCACTAAGGTATAAAGGAATTTTGGTGACTAAAATTTAGGATATTACAATAAAGCTTTGATCATATACATGTAATTATATGATGTTTTAAAAGAATATGAGCTCAATTTGGTGTTTAAAATGTGAATTGATGGATTGTTATGTTGAACCCTAATTTTTTGTTTGAACAGGACATCAAGAAGGAATGAGAATTTGATCAATTTAATGTTACCATGGTGTTCTATATGAAAAACTGTATGCTAATAGCCCCCCCGGTCACAAATTCAGGAACTTTGGAACACAATTTGTAAAATTGCACAGTTGTTGCCAATTAGGGTTTCCTACTTGGTAGTTTGTTTACATTGTGTTTTTGAACAACTGAACAATTTCCAATGACTATCATCTTTTCCAAATTAAAATTAGACTAATCAAGCTTTAATTTGATAGGTCATATAGGTCAATTGGATCTATATACTATAAGTTATGTATTTTTGAAGTTAGCCAAGTAAAACTGGTATATATCTATGACAATGTCAAGTAAATGGTAATTCTGGAATGCTATGTGTCTATTTGTCTAAGGGAAATATTTTTTCTTGAAAATAGACTTAATGAGTGTCTATAGCCTTTAGAATCACTGCAATTAGACATTTGTACAAAAGTATATTAATTTTTAAAGTTGGATTCTGCCAGCTTTTAGTAAATGTATGGAAATAAAAAGGTAATGACACAATGTAAATTAGCTTGAACTCTAAGGGAAAATTTAATCACTTGGGGATAGTTTGACCACATTGACTTTTCCTTTGACTTAGTGTATTAACCCTAATGATAACCAAATTGAGTATTTGAATTATGAAAGAATTGGACTAAGTAATAACTCATCGTCTATAAATTCTAGTTTTTAGGATTCGATATCTATCCTGAACGTTAGAACTGGAACAAGTACGAGACCGGAAAGACTATGGTAGTAACTTTTCCCTTATATTCTATGTATCCTGGCACTTTTGCCATTATGAATACTTGAATTGTGAATATGAATTGGGTAGAATTGTTTGTTAAGCATTCAGATGAGAAGGGCTTTGGCCCAGTAGAACACCCAGCGTTGTGGGAAGGGATAGCGAGTCTTTGAATAGAATTATTTGATGCATAAGCACATATCTGAATGTTGAATGAATACTGAATTGTCTAGTATGTGATGGTTCATATGGCATATTTCTCTGTATGCATTTTATATGAGTGTTATATATTACTACTGGGATTCTTTTGAATCTTACAGCTTTTCGATAACTAATATGTAGTGCGAGCAAGTAGCTCACACGGGCAGAAGGTAGCTACAGATGAATAGAGTTGAAGACTTCAAAATTTATTTTCTGTTGGTTATCTATTTGTTAAGGACCTGTATAAGATAAGTATAAATATATTGTAACAGTAAGACTAGTACTTGCAGGGTAGTGCATCCTGTAACGACCATCCTTATGAGCATAAATCTATCTTATGCTTTGATACCAAAAATGTGACGTCCCTCATTCCACTATGGAAAATACTCAGAGTTGCGATTGTGTGGAATATAATGGCCATTAAAACAATAATCATAGCGCTAATATACTGATAGAATGACACGATAATGCTTGATTATATACAATCATCTCATAGGGGTATACAAAATAGCTACAAACCTTAAAATACATTACAAAGTCTTTAGATAACCAACGTCTCTTCTCGTATTAGTCCACCACCTCCAGTTGATGGAAACTACTTTCATGCTCCTCGAGCCGTTGCCTGCTGCTGGAAACTTACATTTTATGGAAAGAGTGAGATTCGGGGGAATCTCAGTAGTAGCATGCTTACATACAAATAGAATGCGAAAATAGATATGCAATGTCATGGCATGTAAGATGATCGAACGTTTGTGTGTACACTAGCCCAAGGTCAAACTTTCGTATGCACATTGGTTGACTTGGTGCCCCTGTTGGGTCTATGACCACAACATGGAGGAATGGTGTGTCTAGGACACTAGCTCATGTTACAATGTATGACATTCATGATTAGCATCACATAGTATAAGTATAAAGGATGTACTACTTGGAATATGACCTTTCCTTACTTGTCCTTGATCCAGCTCCGATTCGGCTCGTCTATCGATATATCCTAAAGTTACACATTTAGGACAAATGAGTTATGGATTGCTCGTAACTCATTCTAGACTCATAGTGTTGGTTATCTCGACTCATTATTATAGAATTACCAAAATAGCCCTAAGACTTAGCTTATGCCCATTTGTACCCAATTACTTGCACTTTACCCAAAATATTGACTTGAGGTGATCCCACACAATTTCATGTGTAGAATCCATTGGTGAATTTAGTTTACTCAAATTCAGGCCCTAAATGATGAAAATACCCCTTGTCAGCATTTTCTTAGTGCTTTAAGGGCAATTCAGTCATTTCTCACAGAAGGCCTCTTCTTACTTCGGCATCAACATGAACCTGACTTATTTTACTCTTTTGAACTCAATGGAATCATCCAATTGATGAAATTCCAACTCCTTCTTCATGCCACACAATTAGCAGCTATTATTGAGTTCTCAGAAGAGTTGTGTCCGTTCTTCGTGTTCTCTTACCTAAACATATCCTTTTTACTTCTAATCACATGATTAACTAGTTAGGTAAGCATAAGATATCGTTTAGACCGTTAAAACACATAATTGAATGAGAGATGAATAGTATCCAACTTCTCCTATACTCATCCAATCAACAAACCGAAATGGTAGAAAGGAAGCATACGCTTACCTTAACTCGTTTATGAATTCAGTTCAGAATTCCGGTGACACTCTGACCTGCGGGATGATACCAATGACCTCCAATCAAGAATCTGAATCCATAGAATTAAAGCTCGTGATGAGTAGAAGAATGTTAGAGAAGGGTACTTGGAGAGAAGACGCTGTTTAGGTAGCGTTTCGGCCTTCTGAAGATTTCTCTCTCCCCTTTCTCTCCTCCGTTCTCGTCTTCGTTCTTGTTCTCGTTTTCTCATTCTGTTTATGCATTCTCTTTCTTCGTTTCTTTCATTCTTTCTGCGTTCTTATCTGATTCATTGCACGCAGGGAATTAATGAGAAAGGATGATGAGTCATTAAAATATGGCTCTTATGTGGTCATAATCATTAGTCCACATCTTTAGCTTTCTTGCATGATAATTCATCTCCTTTGTCATTCTTCTTCATCCAATAAAATAGTGAGACACATAGAGAGAATTATTATTCTCAAACTATCTCATTGTACCACCTTCATGTTGTTAATTGTAGCCTTATGTTTCATGGCTCTTTATCTTTTCTTGGGTATTAATTCACTTAGTATTTGTTTCTCTCCTTTTTAGTTCCCATCTCATTACAATCATTGGGAAAAATACCCATTTCTTAATTTATTGGAAAAATTACCATTTTTCCCTTGCGTTATTGGTGAGAATTACTCATGCCCATTTAGGTCACTGGCCAAACCAGCGCCTAGTAGTCTTCTTGAATTAGGCTTATTCTTAGTTCTCTTGTCGTAAACTTTGGGGTGTTACACATCCACTAACCGTAAACCTGAACATTAGTACATAACCATAGTAAATGAACTAGAATAAGGTGATCATATACTGGGAACCCCTTTAATTAAAGAAAGCAATGAGAGTACTAGCTGAGAACCTTTGTAAACACTCTGATATTGATAAATGGAACAAGAATTGGATGAGTCAAACTAACACGGCAAATTGATATGAGACCATAATGAAAATATTTTGAAAAGTTTTTGAAAACCCACTTAAGTATAGGTTCGAATCCTATATTGATGTCAGGATCTCCAAATTGTTTGAAAATAGTTTATGGTCTCTAGTTTGACTTTGTTATATGTTTTAAACACTTTGAAAGTATGGTGTTACAAAAAATCCTTGCTCTTACAACTAGTCTTTGATGGTAGGTTAACCACATGAAAGTGTGAATTCTCTTAAGGGCTTTGAGTTTCTAGATGATTTTCTAGTAGTTTTGACCTCTATTCACTCTTCCTCCTTCTAGCCACTTATATGTACTTGTCGTAGAGAATTCTCCACTATTTGTAAGTCCCCAGATGTACATGTCTTCCTCCCCTTCTTTTTCAGGTGGAATCATACGTTGGATGGCTTGCACTATGTATTGGGGGAGACACTCCTTAATTTGTGACAGGTCCTATTGGTCATGTTGATCTAATAGTCCCTTACACGTAGGTTGAGGTCAACATCCACTCCTTCATGGACATAACTTCTGAGAGCTCCTTTCCCTTTCATCCATTTATCCATCCATATCCTTGTATCTATACATTCTTGACTTTCATCTTGATGATTTCTTTAAACTTTTCCCACATTCTAGCAATTTCTTTCCACAAGCAAGAGTCATGTATTTTTTCTTCAATTTCATGTTCTCTTCCACCTTTTCTTCCATGCTTTCCTTTCAGTACCTATTCCTACAACTCATTCTTGCATGTGTGTAATCTCCATAATAGCTTCAGAATAAATGCCTCATTCATTAGGTTCATTGATTTAATACCAGCTCCCCCTTCCTCATTTGTTTTGCATAATGCCCTAAGCCACTGCATATCATATCCTTTCTCTTCCCTATTCGCCTTAGATAAATTATCGCTGGGCTCTTTCAATCTCCTCTGTAATACCCACTAGTAGTTTGTCATGTTATATTGGGTACAAAGCCATAAATTCTATGACTGACTTGACCAATGTTAAATGCCTTGCTTGAGAAAGACTATTTACTTTCCAACCTTATAGCCTTGTCTTAACTCGTACCATAATGTGTTTGAATTTGTCTTTCCTTTACTCTGAGTACACTAGATCAGCTCCTAATTATTTTCCAAATTCTACTAGATATGATTAGTTTTGAGGATATCAAATATAGATGCCAAATATTAATAGTAAAAAGTTTGCATAATGCATTTATCTCCTATATTGACTAACTACTATATTTAATGATTAAATATCTTGTATATTGTTCAAGCAAAGAAAGATGTTAAGGTCAACTATGAAGAATGATCAAGATGAAGAATAAAAAGATTGAAGGAAGAAGAACTTTCATCATATCATAAAAAGAAGCTATTGAGTTTGAGTATTGAGAATGATCAAGAGGAAGAAGAAAAAGGAAGATTAAAGATAGTCAAGAAAATAAAGAAGCTATCTAGTTGAGTTATATAGATTAATCAAGAGGAAAAAGAAGAAGGAAGAGTGAAGAAAGAAGAGCCTTCATCATATTAGTCAAAGAAAGGAGTAAACTATGAAATTAGATTATGAAGAGGGATGAAAAGAAAGAAGAACTTAGAAGCCAAGAAAATAAAGAAGTTATCAAGATTGTTTATGGATAATCATCAAGAAGAATAAGAGAAGAGATTGAAAAAAGGAGAACTCATAAAATATATGTAGAATATTAAGATTCAAGTCCTTAGATGTGATATTGGAGGTATTATGGTCAAATGGAGGTTGGAATGGCTCAATTTGAAATTAAGATGTCTTATATGGAAGTTATACTAAATTCCCTCAAGTGATCACTTGAGTAGTACCTCCAGAGATGATAACTCAAGTGACCACTCGAGTGATAACGACTTTGTTGTGCTCTATTTTTGTTCAACATTACAGAGGTTTGGTGTTTTGGATGTATCTCTCAAACCACATATCTGATAAAGATGAAACTTTTTTCATATGAAAACTAAACTTCAAATGAAACACACGTACACCAAGATCAAGCTTAACGGATTTCAAATAAAAATGATGTAAGTTTGGAAGTTGACACTAGAATTTCTTACGTTATTATAGAATAGGTTCAGTAATTTGAACATATCTCCTACACCACATATCAGATTAAGATGAAACTTATTGTATATGAAACTACACTCAACATAAGTTTCACATAATCCAAGATCAAGCTCAAAGAGTCTTAGATGAAAGAGATATGGATCTTCAAATTTGACAATAAAAGTTGTCATGATCTTCCAGAATAGAAGTCATTCTTTGGATCATAACTTTTGTAAGACAATGAGTTTTTGATTAAAACTTGTTGTATATAAAACTAGACTCAAGATTCATTTCAATGACATTAAGATCACACTCAACGAAGGTCAATTGGAAGAGATATGAATTTTGGAATTGTGAGGTTCTATAAAGATGCTGCTCAAGATTAGCTGTTATGATTTTGATCACAACTTTCAAAATATAATGAATTTTGAGCTAATTCTTTTTGCATTAGAACGTAGACTTCAAGAGATTTCTTATGATAGATCATTTGGCAGATTTAGATTCAAAATGGGTTTATCACTAGCAAATATTACTTAAGAGATGTGGAAGTGATGCCTAAGATCACTGCGATGACCACTCAAGTAATATGTAATATTTTGAAGAGAGGATCACTTGAGTGATCACTCGAGTGATGTGTTCAGATCATTATTACATCACTATGGTAATCCTCTATAGTGATGTTCTACCCAGTTTTTAATCACCATCTCAGATTTCATGATTTTCTTCCAAACTCATAAACTTTGATTATATCATTTCTAATAGTTACTAATCAATTTTATATGAAGGTCATATGTGATTAAACTTGTTACTAATCAAGTTTATATGAAGGTCATATGTGATTAAACTTGGATCAAGCTTCAACGGCCAAAAAGAAAATCTTGCCAGAACTTCCAATGGCTACTTCCAAAAGATATATTCAACAAATCTCAACGGGAAGAAAAGCTTAATAGTCAAATAGCTATCATCAACTATAAATATTGAAGCATTCAAATATGATTGCAGAGAGAGCCAGTACATAAATCATCAAAATGACAAAACTTTGATTTCAACATTCATCTCACATACTCTCAATTTCTATGTATTTGCATAATACACTTTAGAGAAAGATTATTTTTTTGTGCTTAAGTGATTATCATTATTCACTTCTGAGAGAGAAAATTCATTGTAATCCTTTTTCATCAAAGTTGTATCTTTACGGTGTGTAAGGGGAGAGTTATTGTTTTAGTATGAGGAAGTTGATATTGAGTAGACTGAGAGTCTATGATTCACAAAAGGTTAAGCAAGTGCCCAGATAAACTTGTGGGATTATTGTGGCTTCTCTTGTATCCGGATTAAGAAAATCTCAAGTGAAGCTGGGGGACTGGACGTAGGTCATTAAAGATTGGGCCAAACTAGTATAAATCATAGTTTGCATATTCTCTTCCCTTATATCTTATAATTCCAACATATGTGATTTGAATAATCAACTGTGAATTTATGATTCATTATCTTCATACTTGTTTTCAATAAGATACAAAAAAATTTCAAAGTTCTTAATTTTTTATTTTACACCCAATTCACCCCCTCCTGGGCGTCAGTTGGTTTTAATGAGTTCATTACTTGTTTGAAACTACTAAATCCACAAATCTCCCTTTATGTATTGGAGGCCATATTGGGAGAAAAGTAAATTTGGGTTTTCCCCTTGCTTATTGTATGTCCCAAGATTGCTCCAAATTCCTGTAAACAACTGATAATAATTTTTATTTGGTTAAGATCTTCATCTGTAAAAAGAACAAGATCATCAGCAAATCTTATATGGGATATAGTTGGACTGCCTCGGCTTGCTCTCATTTTTGTCCATTTTCTCTCTCTTACTCTATCAAGAATCAAGTGTGTGAGTTTTTCCATGCTGAGCACAAATAGAAAAGGAGACACTAGATCTCCTTGATAGCCCCAAGTTGGGTGAAAAGAGTCGAGCTTTTCTCCATGCTAGAGGATTCTTGTTAAGGTAGTGGTAACATAACCCATAATTCTTTTTATCAAATTTCTAGGACATCCTATCTCCTCCAAGACTCTCTCTATAAATTTCCAGCTAGTTTTATCATAAGCTTTCTCTAGGTCAACTTTAATTGCAATAATGCCTTTTTTAACCTTTGAATGGATCATTTCATTTGCAATGATAATATTATCATGTATGTTTCTTCTATGGACAAAAATAACTTGAAATGGGCCTGAAACAAGGATACTAGCTTAGGCATTATATATTTCCACCTCTTTACAATCACCTTTAAGATTATTTTATACACTACATTGCATAGTGAGATGGGCCGAAACTGATTCACTTTTTCTGGAAGATCAACTTTTGAACTATAGTGATCAGTGTTTAGTTCACCTCCTAAATGTATTCCACATCCCACCACATGTCCTTGATCACCTCACAAACACTCTGCCCTACTATTTCCCAATTTATTTTGAAAAAAATTGCACGGTATCCATCTTCTCCAGGTGTTTTCATGCCTCCAATAGGAAACACTGCTGCTTTGATTTCTTCAGAGGTAATTTCCTCCTCAACCTTCTCCCATGCTTCTTTTGTAACTTGGGGCTAGTTATGTTGTGTAATGACCCATTTTCTGTGTCCATCTTTTGTGAAGAGCTTTTTGAAGTAATCATTTATGACTTGGCCCAATTATTGCTTCCCTACTATCTACCTGTTCTCACTATCTTTTAGCAATATTATCTTAGCTTTCCTTCTTCTTCTTTTGGTTTTTGTATGATAAATAGTTGGTGTTTCTATCACTATCATTTAGGCACTTTGTCTTAGCCTTTTAGAACAATAGTATCTCTTCTTGTGCCAAAACTTCAAACAAGTTGTTTCTCATTTCCTTTTCGAGGTTGACAAGTTGAGGCTTGTGCTTCCATTGATTACTCCTTTGAATACCGAAAATGCATTATAGTAGTTTTTTTTTCTCTTTGTAATGTTTTTAAATGTTTTCTCATTCTAGTCTTTCAGGTGTTCTTCCAAATCAGCTAGCTCAATTCTAATCTTCTTCTCACCTGACCAATTAGTGCGCAACAAGTTCTTGAATTCCTTATAGTTCAACCTGCTGGCTTTAAACCTGAACGATCTTAAGTTTAGTTTGCCACAACTTTCTTCCAATCTCATTAGTAGGGGGTGATGGTTTAAGTTTCTATTTGGACCCAACTATGATTGATGGCTTATGAAACTTATCATTCCAAGATCAGTACATAGTGTAACAACACAACGTCTCCCTTACCGGGGTCCCTAGCGGTGCCGGACTAGCATCTCCCTAAAAAATTATTTAAAAACCCGAGCAAATCACCGATCACAAGAAAATTCTACATTATCAATGTAGATACTAATTAACCACAAGTAACAATAAAAATAAATAATTTACATAATTTAATTACTTTTATCTATATTACTTGTATGTGTTTTGCAAGATTTTGTTTATGTTTGAATATGAATTTACTTCAGTGAAGCAGTGTATTTTCCAATTTACATATATAAGTGGAAATTATTATTAAATTGTTACCGTTGTGATGAATATGTTATTTGGGATGGAATGTTATATAAAAATTGAGAATCTCGTAATTTTTTTCGAAAGCTGTATTAATTTATTATTTTTATATTATGAGATATGTTGGGTTGTGTGGAAGAGATATGGTGAAATGTGTGCCCATTAGCTCTCTCAATCCTGGCCCAGATTTTGAGTTGAGTGTTTTAGGCGGACACCTCCCTGTTACGGTATATTGGTGGTGGCATGGGAGGGGGCAGTATTCTTGAAGTGACTAGCTAACCTTTGGCTATATATACTAGCACTGATAGGTTGTACCAGTCCAGAGGCAATAAGGAGGAGCAAAAGGAGATTTAATTGTTGAGAAGGTTGATATTAAGGATTTTGTAATTATAGGTATGTTAAGGGTGAAATTGTAATTTAAAAAATTAGGTGATTGATGAGAAAGAATTGCATTAAGGTTATTTAAGGATTTTAATGAGTAATTTAGGCTAATGAGAAGTAATTTATGGCTAAGGATTTCAAGGAAATTGAAATAATCGAGGATAATGATTGTAGAGAAAATTGAGTGTTCGAGCCCTGGGGAGGCGTATTAAATCCCTGTTGGGAGGGGATAGTTCCTGGCTGGGAAAAGACCTCAGTGGGGTGGGGTGACTCATTCCGGCATCGCTAGGGACCCTGAATGGGAGACGGGAGACGTCGTGCCGTTACATAACGCCTTTTTATGTAACGGCACGGTGTCTCCCATCTCCCACTCGAGGTCCCTAGGGTCCCTAGCGGTGCTGGACTGAGTCACCCCACCTCACTGAGGTCTTTTCCCAGCTAGGAACTTTCCACCCCCCTGTAGATTTAATACGCCTCCCCAGGGCTCGAAGGCACGACCTGGGGTTAAGTACGTGCCTTAGGAGTCACCTGGTAGCCACTTGTACCGCGGTGCAAGTGGCTACCAGGTGACTCCTAAGGCACGTACTTAACCCCAGGTCGTGCCTTCGAGCCCTGGGGAGGCGTATTAAATCCACAGGGGGTGGAAAGTTCCTAGCTGGGAAAAGACCTCAGTGAGGTGGGGTGACTCAGTCCAGCATCACTAGGGACCCTAGGGACCTCGAGTGGGAGACGAGAGACGTTGTGCCGTTATATAGGCACAAGTGGTTACCAGGTGACTCCTAAGGCACGTACTTAACCCCAGGTCGTGCCTTCGAGCCTTGGGGAAGCGTATTAAATCCCTGTGGGGAGGGGACAGTTCCTGGCTAGAAAAAGACCTCAGTGAGGTGGGGTAACTCAGTCCTGCATACACAAAGCATACAAATAATCACATAGTGTATGAAAGAAAGAGTTACTACCTAAATCTTTTTTCAGTTCCTCTGTTTGTCCAATACCTTTGATTCAGCTCGGGCTATTATCACTTCCTATAAATTAGAGTTAACAAGTAAATGATTATTACTTGCATTACTACTACCTTCTAATAACAGTTTGTTGGTTATCTATCACAGTTTTAGCAGTTTCTGCACAGAGCATTTTCACATTTTCCCAAAAAACTACTAGATTTACACTCAACTTTGAAAATTCATAATCAATTTTAAGAAATTCTAAATTGTCTGATTTCAAAGCCTATGTAAATATTTTTAACTATAATTTTATGGAAAAATACACTATTCTGGCCATTACAACCAAAGTTTTCCTAGAATTTCGTCAAACCTCCCCTATTCCAGATTGCATTCTAGAAACATGGCTTAACTTTGGAAAATCATATCTTTTAATCTACTAGTCCAAAAATTATGATCTACCCATCAAATTAAATCTCTACATGTCTAACTTATACTTGTAAATTTTCATAATTTTTGGATCAGGTTTGACCAACAAAATTCATTTCACAACAAAACTGCTTCCAGTGAAATTAATCAAACAATATCTTCTCTTAACTTCTAAAAATTCCAGATTCATACATTCATCCAAAAATCATGACCACATGTAGTCCTACACATCTTTCCCTTCTAAATCCAATGGAACAACTAAAATTACAAAATTCCAACTCCTTCCCCTAATTGTGTGCTTGGTCGAAACATAAAACTTAAAAGGGGAAGTTGTGTTTTCATGATTCCACTTGATTAAACACTTCCTTTTCACTTATAATTCCATGATTAACCACTTAAACACTCATTAATCATGATTTATGAAAATTTGGACAGCATAACCCCTTAAGGTTTCATTACCCCCAAAATGACAAAACCAACCAAAACAAGCCAAAACAACCTACAAATCCAACAAACAACCACAACAACAACCTATTTGTCCTTGAGATTACCTTTTTTCTCTCTCTCCAAACCCTTCAAGACGTCACCTCTCTCTTCTTCCTTGCTCTTGATTTTGTTTGCTACATATGGGATTGATAAAGGAGTAGATATTAGAGAGGGTCTTACATGAATTTGAAAGCAAGAACACATGATTTTCACTATCAACTTACCTTGAGTTCCCTTGTGCTCTCTTCTTGTTCTTGTCTTTCTCAAACAACTCTCTCTCTCTTGTTTTCTTGAGCTGGCCGAAATGATGAAGATAATAAGTGCTAATGACCCATTAAAATATCCCTTCTCTTACTTCTTAATTGCTATTATTTTATTGCCAATTTTCCTTGTGAATTTACTTAGTTTGAAATATGTCCACATGGCATAGTCTTAATTGTTATCCTTTTTTTTTCTTTCTCTATTTCCCTTGACCGAATATGGTGTCTAGAAATGGAAAAAGATGAGCTTTTTCTTAATAATATTATTTTATTTCAATTAATCATGTGTTTTTACTTTTTCACTTTTCTTTATCCTTTTACTTGGCTATAAATGCTCTAACTTTTAGCATAATTTGAACCAAGTATTTATTTCCTTTCTTGCCTCTCTTTTTGGACGTCCAACACCATAAAGGAAGGAAAAATATTGGCTTTTAATTTTTATCTAGCCAAATGACTATTTTGCCCTTACATTTTTGTAATTTCGCACATGTACTCAAATCTGCCATAATTTTCTTTAATATTTAAAAATTCATAACTAATTGTACAGATGTCTAATTGATGTGATTCCAAAGTCCATGTGACCCTTATTAAGTATATTTTTAAGGACAAATATATATTTTAGCCAATTAGATGCTCAGAATTCCCAAAATTATCATTTTTAGACACTGTCACAGAAACTTATCAGTTTCACTTTGCTAACTTAAAAAATATATAACTCTTTATGTATAGCTCCGAATGACTTTTATGACCTATCAAAATAAAGCTTGATAAGTCTAATTTTATTCTGAAAAATATCATAGGCATTGGACATCATATGTCTATTTAAAAATGTCATATATCTAGACTGCCACGTAGAAAAGCACACTGGCAGCAAATCTAGTTTTTACAATTTGTGTTCCAAACATAATTTTGTTGTGTGTGACCATTAATTGCCTTGTTTTGTCATTTTAATGTGATTTTTCATTCACCATTTTATTCCCTTAAATGCCACAATTGCATACAAGGAATATTGGTGAACAAAAAGTGGGATGTTACAATACCTGTTGGAGCAGAGAGAATGACTTGGTTAAAATTCTGCTTGCATTTAAGGCTTTTGACACAAAGTTACTTTTTGTGATATTCAAATCTTCTAATGTTGGAAATCCATGAAACTTGCTTAGGATAGATGTTAATTTTGCAAAAGAACAATAGCAAGTAAGTATAAAGAATTTAACAATGTTTTCTTCAATTTCAAAAAATTTAGATACCATACTCTTTTTTTTGGAATACTTAGTTATTCAAATATGATCATCCATATTCGAATATCTCTATTGACTTTGAAATATACTTAGATATCCTTTGTTGTATTCTAATAAAAAGAGCTTATTTTCTGTTAAGGTATATTTAAATACACTTTTCCTTATTCGAATAATCATTTAGACTAAACTTGGTCTTTGGCTTTGATATAACCAAGTGACCTTATTCGAATACAGTTATTTGTATTCGAATAAGCTCTTTTGATTCATGAATAATCATATTCGAATACACCAGCTTCTATTGGAATAAGCTTTTTAAAATTGAAATGTATTAGGATAACCAGTTCCTTATTCGAATATAACTTTGGAATTTGAATGGCTTCTTATTCGAGTAAACAAGTCTTTATTCGAATATGATCCATGAGGAACTGAATATCTATTTGAATAAGTCGTCTCTTATTCAAATAAAACTTTTTTAACTTAAAAAGCAAAACTACCTCACCATATTCGAATAAAAACTCCCTTATTTGAATAAATGGTCCGCCAAGTCCAGTCCTTTATTTCCTGTACTACACTTATGGTTTCCTATGTGGGCTTTTTAGTTGTCAAGCCCAAGTTATTTGTTTGGTCCACTTTCGCGCCCTCCTTTATCTCACAGGAAATCTCCTTTACTTGGCCTACCACTTTTTTCTCTGCATTGTCTCCTTATGGCCCCATACTCTTGCTCTTCTAACCATTTTTATCTTTTCCCAATTTCTGATCCCTATGTTACACCCTTAAAGGCGCTGCTTGTACTTATCTTGTTGTCTCTTTCTTTTTCCCCTTATCAACTGCATTCCTTCCTTTCGCATAGTTACTCGGAGCTTTCGATTCTTTACCTCTTACTTGATTTCTTCCTTTATCCTCTTCCATGACCTTATCTCTCTTGTCAGTGATGACATTTGAGATATTCTGTAATGGTCTATGCTTCTCCTCTGTGTTCCTTGTTCCATTTGTAACATCTACCTCCTCGTTTAAAACTGTAAATCTTGAGGTCATAGGTATGCTCTGACTAACTTTCTGCCCTTTCTGCTGTGCAACATCCTTTTTTCCTTCCTTAGTAATCGAACATCATCCCCATCTCGAGTCCTGTGCCAGCATCCAACCTCCATACTTACTCACTGGAGAATTTTTCAGCAACTTCTCTGTACTATGCTCTTCCCCTTTATTTTCTTCTTTCCTTCTCGTTCCATCTTGATTTCCTGTTTTAATCGGGCAATGGTCTGAGTCGTGTCCAAATCTCCCACAATGAAAACAAATGAGGTGCAGCCCCTCATATTCAATCTTCAAATTATTTCCATCCACCAAATATGCTGGCAATAATGGTGCATTAAGATCCCCCTCAACAAACATTCTAGCATATATGGTTCTTGCCTTTGTCAATGTCATATCATCAACCTGATAGCCCTTCGAATTCGGTTTCCTAAGTGATAGGAAGCTTTTTTTATCATAATAATGACCTAGTAGACCCAGAAGCCTCACCCAAATTGCTACCCTTCTAATAGTTTCATTCCATGGATTAAAATTTATTTTCCATGTTTGCATTGTTAAGTAGTGATTCCAAATCATCCAAGGGCCTCCTTCCAATGCAAAATAGTATCATCCAGGTGTTGGAAGGTGGCTATCATATAGCAATTGCCTATGATAGAGAGTTCCATTTTTCTACCTTTCCCTACATTGCCTGGACTTTTCTGCTCACGGGCATGAAACCAACCGTGCCTCTAAGAAGTTTGATTATCAGAGAGTTCTGCCATTATTTTTTCTAGCCTTTGTTTCTTTCAATTTGAGTTCTATGTTTGGACCCTTTTCAGTGTCTGTTATAGTAATGCCATCTAACAGCTATTCAATGTTGCTAAGTGTAGAAAGAATATGCACTCAAAAAGTTGTATTTTCATTCATATGCACAAGGGTATATATACACAAGTGGGAGAATCATTACAATTAATGATAATTAATCATAATATCAATCCCTGATTTCTTGCTAATATGAATATCCTAATCCCTGATTTCTTGTTATCATAATATTTCCTAACACTCCCCCTCAAGTTGGAGTGTAGATGTTAATCAAGTCCAACTTGTTACAAAGGTAGTCAACCCGAGTCCCATTTAGAGCCTTAGTTAAAAAATCACTCAATTGATCGTTGGACCTCGCATGTTCCGTGGAAATGAAGTTCTCCTTGATTTTATCACGTACGAAATGACAGTCGATCTTAATGTGTTTTGTTCATTCATGAAACATAGAATTGGAAGCTATATGCAAAGCAGCTTTGTTATCACACCACAATTTTACAGGTAATGGTGTGGTAAGGCCAACCTCCTTCATTAATTGGTGGATCCACACAATATGCTGTACCAATTGAGCCATGGCTCTATACTCAGCTTCTGCACTAGAGTTTGAAACCACATTCTGCTTCTTGCTTCTCCAGGACACTAGATTTCCTCCCACAAGCACACAGTATCCTGTAGTAGATCTCCTGGTAGACTTTGACCCAGCATAATCCGCATCACAAAAACATTCAATCTCAGTGTGACCATGATCTGTATAAAGTATACCACGACCAGGTGAGCCCTTCAAGTAATATAAGACATGCTCCAAAGCTTCTCATTGAGCCACTGTTGGTGCTGTCATGAATCGATTGAGCATACTCACTGGGAATGTAACATCAGGATGAGTCACCATGAGATAGTTCAACTTCCCAATCAATTTATGGTATCTTTCAGGGTAGGCAAACGGCTTGATTTTCTCAGGGTCAACCTTGTTTCTTATATTTTCTGGCAGTTCATCAAATGGTATGCTATCATCAATTTCCAAAAAAGGATTGGGAATCATGGGGAAGCTACTCGGGGCTGCCCCAAGTTTTTCGGTCCCCCTTTAGCAAATCCATAACATATTTCCGCTGTGTCAGAAGAATACCTTTCTTACTTCTCATAACTTCAATTCCAAGAAAATATTTTAACTGACCCAAATATTTCATTTGGAAATGAAAATCTAGGAAGACTTTTAGTGATGAGATTCCAGATGTGTTGCTCCCCGTAATAACAATGTCGTCAACATATACCACTAAGACGATCAAGCCAGCTTCCGTTCACTGATAAAACACAGAATGGTCACACTTACTCTGATTCAGACCAAAGTCCTTAACCACCTTGCTAAACTTGTCAAACCATGCACGAGGACTCTGCTTCAGGCCATATAGCGATTTATTAAGGTGACATACCTTCCCACACTCCCCCTGAACAACAAAGCTAGGTGGTTGCTCCATGTAAACCTCTTCAAGTAGATCACCACTCAAGAAGGCATTTTTGACATCCAACTGATGAAGTGCCCAACCATAAGCTGCTGCTAGAGAAATAAAGAGGCGGACAGAGGATAATTTAGCCACAGGGGAGAAGGTTTCAGAATAGTCAACACCATAAGTTTGAGCATAGCCCTTGGCAACAAGTCGCGCTTTCAAGCATTCCAAGGAACCATCGGCCTTGGTTTTGATGGCAAAGACCTACTTACACCCAATAGCCTTCTTACCCAGAGGGAGATCAATAAGATTCCAGGTACCTTCTTTATCAAGAGCCATCATTTCTTCCTCTATAACAGCACGCCAACCCGGATGAGCTAAGGCTTGGTGGAGGGTAGTAGGGATAGTGATGGAGTCAACAAAAGCTATGAATGAGCAGGATGGAGGAGAAAGATGATTATAGGAAACAAAAGAGGAAATAGGATAGGCATATGTACGCTTACCTTTATGGAGAGCAATATACAAGTCATTCTCAGAAGTTTCAGTGACGGTGGGCAAGGTTGGCTCAGAGGCAGGAGTGGAAGGAACTGAATTGGGATCAGACGCTGAAGCGGGTACTATTGGTGGGTCATAAACAAGAGCAGCGGAAGTACTTTCCCTGGGACGCTTCCGGTAAACATGATGGATAGGAGGTTTTCCCGGAGCCGGCCCAGTTGATTGCACAGGTGGTAAATAGACCTCATAGACCAATACATCATCAAGACCGGTAGGGTTAACCAAGAAAGGGGGTGGACTATACATAGGGAAGAACAGAGTGGACTCATGGAAGGTAATATCTGTAGAGACAATATAACGCTGAAGACTGGGAGAATAGCATCGGTAACCTTTTTAAACTCTAGAGTAGCCAAGGAATACACACTTGAGGGATTTTGGATCAATTTTGGTGACTGTAGGACGAGTATCACGAACAAAACAGACACATCTAAATATTTTTGCATTAATAGGGAACAAGGGTTTGGAAGGAAACAAAGTGGTGTATGGAGTGTCACCATGAAGAATAGGAGTAGGTATACGATTGATAAGAAAGCATGCAATGGACACAGCATCAGCCCAAAAGGATTTTAGAATGTTCATGTGAAACATTAAGGCCCAGGTAATTTCTAGTAAGTGTCGGTTCTTTCTTTCGGCAACACCATTTTGGGTGGGGTTATCAGTACAGGAGGACTGATGAATCATGTCATGGATAAGCATGTAGTCATGAAAACTGGGTGGAAAAATACTCTTTAGCGTTATCACTCCACAAGGTTTTCACAGAGACACTGAACTAATTTTTTATGTCAGCACAAAGTTGCAAAAGTGGGAAAATAACTCAGAATGACTTTTCATTAAGTATAGCCAGGTAGTTCGAGAAAAATCATCAACAAACATAACAAAATACTTAAAACCATACATGGACATGACATGACAAGGACCCCAAACATCAGAATGAACTAAATTAAAAGGGGACATAGCCCGTTTATTGACGCGAGGTGTCAGATGAACACGGTGATGTTTGGCAAACTGACATGACTCACATTTTAACGACGACACATGATGAAACTGAGGATACAATTTCTTCAAAGAGGACAACGACATATGATCAAGATGATAGTGAACATCAAATGGAGAGGAACCACCAGAACAAGCAATAGAACGCGGCACCCGATCATCAAGAAAGTAATGACTGTCTACTTCATAGCGCTTACCAATAATCCGCTTCGTCGTAAGATCCTGAATTAAACAGTGGTCAGGGAAAAGTGAGATAAACTAGTTTAATTTATGAGTAAGTTTTCTAGGAGACAGAAGATTAAATGCAAGATCAAGCACATTAAGGATGAATGACAAGGAAACAGAAGGTGTAGGGGTAACAGTGTCAGATCCAAGGACACGGGAGGAGGAACTATTGGCGATTGTTATTGAGGTGGGGTTGGCGTATGGTGCATATGTAGAGAATAAATGATGGTTACCTGTTATGTGATCAGTGGCACCGGAATCGTTGATCCATTTAGAGGAAGCGGTGTCAAGGCACGAATCACAATTACCTTTAGCAAGTGCAGTAGGTGATGGGGAAGCATCAGAGGATGGGGTCATATGAGAGGAATCAGAGGCTTGAGCCATATGAGCAGTACCACTGCGTTGCATCTTATTTTGCAACTTACGGCAGTAACGTTTGGTATACCCTGGTTCCTTGCAATAGAAGTAGACAATAGGGCTGGGGTTCAAAGGATTGTTGCCCTGGCTTGGAAGACTCTGGTTCTTAGATAAACAGAAGGTGGTATACTATTCCCAGGTTTTGAGAAGTTCTGGGACTGGTTATTAGCGGGACTACGGCTAGCTAATGCATTCGCAGTAGAAGTTGAGTATGAGAGGCTATCTGCACGTAGAACATGAGAATACACATCCTGAAGTGTAGGAAGTTCAGAACTAGACAAGACCTAAGAACGAACTGTCACATGGGCCGGATTAAGAGCCGTAAGAAAACTGATAATTGCCTGTTTTTCCATGTTGTCAACATGCGCCTAAAGGTCAGTCGTGGGCGGCATCAGCATCTTAAACTCTTTGTACATTGTTTTAAAGTCTATATAAAAGTTCTTCAGGGGACGGCCCTGCTGTTCAGCACGATAAAACCCCTTGCAGACATCGTGAATACGGTAATATTTCCTTTTCTAGAATAGAGGAACTCTAGATAGCCCATGAGCTCTTTAACAATATTACAGTGACTCACAGATGGAAGTATATCACTCTCAATGGAATTCTGGATTTGGAGGAATAAACGAGCATCAGCCCTGGCCCAAGCCTTCTTAGGATCATCCGTGGGGGGAGCCTCAATTAGATGACCTTCCTTCTCAATGCTAAGTAAGTACATACGGAAAGTTTTGCTCTAATCCATATAATTTGTCCAGTTTAACTTGTGATCAGTGATTTTGTTTTGCATAGCAATAATTTCAGCAGTGATACTAGCCTTAGAATCAGCCATAGATACTTAATATGACCAAAAAGATAGAAGATATGAACCTTAAGAAAGAAAAAAACAACCAACCAGAAAGGCAGAAGCACAAACCAAACTTGTAACACACCAAACACGTGACCACCACGCAAATAGAAGCAGAAACTCAGAGATGGCACACACAATGGAGCCCATAAACCAAGAGAACCAGAAGTAAACAGAGGCAAATGAGGCAAACTCAACCACTAAAGTCCAAAAATGGTAAACTCACTGCACGAGACTACCAGGGGAAGAACGGGGGTACTGAGTCGACCAGAACGTAGTAAACGGTAGCGGAAGACTAGCCTGAAAACAGCCTCACGCGCTGGCGCGTGAGATTTCCGACGGACAATAGGGAGGCGCGTGAGAGGCGACGCGCCGGTGAAACAAGACGCCGCCGGTGGGGTTCCGTCGATCGGCACCTCCTGAGCACGGAATGACGGCGAGTGTTCTGAGGAAAGGTCAGGAACAATGACGTACGCTCTCTCTCTTTCTCTCATACAGTGTACCGTCATCGAAAAAGGAACTCACCGGATAAAAACTCTAACACACCAGACACTCTGATACCATGTAGAAAGAATATGCACTCAGAAAGTTGTATTTTCATTCATATGCGCAAGGGTATATATACACTAGTGGGAGAATCATTACAATTAATGATAATTAATCCTAATATCAATCCCTGATTTCTTGCTAATATGAATATCCTAATCCCTGATTTCTTACTATCATAATATTTCCTAATACTCAGTAATAGGTTCCCATCCCATTCTTCCTCATCTTCATCAATAATCATGTGGGAAGATGTCCTATGTTTTTAAGGTTTTACTGCATCTCTATAGGACAATGGTTGTGCATCCTAGCTAGGTAACTGTTTATTCTCAACATTCATCCATTCATATTCCCTCGGTTGTATGGATACCTCGCCAGAATATTCTCCTTCTTTTCTTTGCAAATTTTCCATAGCTTTCCTTCTTTCCTTCTCCCCTTTCTTTCCCCGTTTTTCGACAGTTCCTTCCCGGAGCTCCAGATGCTCCTATCTCTGACTCATGCTCGGTGGCCGAATATCATCTTGTTTCCCTTCCCCCCATTTGCCCAAGGAACAGTCCAGGGGTTAGGTTCTTTATATACAAGGATGGACACTTTTTCTTTGTTAATTAGGAGGATCTCATCTCCTAGATAAAATTATTATAATGTATACAACATTGTTAGTCCTATTTATAAGGCAGAGAGAAGTTTTTTTTATCCTATTAGTCACATAATTAAATTTTATGAATGAATATAAAACTTTACCCTTCATTTAAGGTTTAAGGTTTTCATTGGTTCCAATGATACATATTGGAACTAGCTCAAAAATAGGACCATATGAGTAAAATCTAAAATTGGCAGTTGATATGAATGGCTTGAGGCCTTGAGCTAGAAAAGTTGATTTCTAGAATACACAGATGAATATGCATCCAACCTTATACATGGCTTGATCTGTAGTTGAAGGATTCTAACACAACAAAAAGATGTGTAACTATCACAACTTGATCCATTGAAAAGGTTGCTTTAATATTATGTTAAATGTGCTGCATCAAAAAACATCACATCACATACTTGATGCTTGTGAGCCTTCTTTAAGCCAACAAATTTCAATTTTGGGAGATAATCCGGTATTATGACCATATTAATATGCAATTAGGATAAAATACATATTAGAAAGGGTGAAATACAAGAGCAGAAATGTCCATCCTTAATTCTTCTTTCCCTTGCAAGGCACAAATAAGTATGAGTTAGGAGTTTTCAGAAACACACCTTTTATATGACTTAACTAGCATGAACTTCCTGCTTGTATCTAACAAAAAAATGAAACAAAATCAATCGTACTACTACATAACATTACTTGGAGTGCTTACTAATCAACTAAAGCCATAAAAATAATTTAGCAGTGACACAAGCTTCCTCCTTTATAAATGAAGTACAAAAAAATAATGCCTCTAACAAAGTTAGAGTACAACAGAATGGACAAAACAAATGAAGAAGTCATCCTTGTGGCGTCTTTAATACTATGCCCTTTTAGCATTGGTTTTATTTCCTTCCTTATGCGGGGAGCAATAACTCATGAAAAATATATATCTTTCATGCAATGTTTCCAACAAAAAAAATGGGATACATATGCAAGCCTACTACTTATTCTATAAACGTCACACCATACTTTTATTTTTCTGTGAAATCAAACTTCAAAGACAATATTCAACTACTTTCCCTTAAAACAAAGTTGTTTCTTCCACCTACATAAACACAGGGTGTATTCACAGTTTAAGAATCAAGAAGTCATCAAAATAAAACAACTCTAATTTGAAATATAACAACTTAGGAAGCAGCTTTCAGTGTAGTTAGATTTTCATGACATTTTAATCAAGATGATGAACATCAGGAACTCATAATAAATATAGATAAATCATGCTTAAAGATTATGATCATGGGAATAAAACTAAGAAACTATACTTAGAAGTCAGCATGTTATACTAGAAGCATTAATATGATACACACCATCATGTATAAAATGGGAAATCTTCGACTCTCTAGCTATTGTCTTTGCTTTTAATTTCTTGCCTATATTTGGGCAAACAAAGATGTGGAAAATGGCTGATACATTGAGTGCATTTGATAAATGGAAGATAGAAAAGAAAGGACCCCTTAAGGACAACATGGGATACCCCATGATAACCCGAAATGATGATTTAAATCCATGGTAGTTAGATTTCGAGCAAGCTATCACATCAGCTGGAGTAAAGCTTGCAAAGCCTGAAATTCTTCCTTCAAAAACTAGTGCTCGATATGTGAGACAAAAAGGAATTCCTGTTCTTGGCTTCTCTCCAATGACAAACACTCCCATACTACTTCATGACCACAATGAGGTTTGACATTTTTCCTAATCCTCTATTATTAAGCTTCTCTCTTGCTATTCCTCTTGCTTCTTCTATCTGACTCTCATCCCACGGCATAAAAAAAATTTTTGAGCTTCTTTTTATGCTACAAAAGCTAAAAAGCATAAAAGCCAACTCACTGGGAAAGCAATTCCTGCTAGCTTTTTGGTGTGAACCCATAAGGGAAGATCCCACAAACCCACAACCAATCTGAGATAAACTCATCCCAAGAAAGTTAAACAAAGATCTATGATCTACTTGAACCTTTGAATACGAAAGAATAATGACCCAAAGTGTTAGAAGACACCACAAGGTTGATCAAGTCTTAATAAATTTGTTAGTTCAGTGAAGAACCCTAGAGAGAATCCACTTTCAATTCAAAGTGCATAAAACAACTTTTCATTTCTCAAAAACCAAGTCTGTTTACAAATGAAGAATTACCAAGTATTTAAAGATAAATATGACCTAATTGCATTTAATGCAAGTTAGAAAATAGCAACTAAACTTAGTACAATGTGTTAGGTAATCCAAAAGTCAAATCTGCCAGCTATTTAATAATTTCCGCACATATAAAATCAACAAAATGTAATCAGCATCTAAAGATTAAAATGTGCTTATTTATGATCAAATAAGTCCTTCCATGTGTAGTACTAGGTCAAAGATCTTCAATTTTAAAACTTCAAGCCCAAAAATTGATAAGTATCTCCATTTACAACTACTAGTACAAAATACTCTTTTTAGACCGTAACATTTAGACCGGTTGTTGCGGATAAGGTCTAAAAAATATGATCGGTGGTAGTTTCATAATTATAAAGAACTTTTAAGACCGATTCTTAAAATATGCGGTCTAAAAGATATTATTTAGACCGGTTATCTAAACAACCGGTCTAAAAATATAAAATTAATTAAAAATTAAAAAAGTTGAAAACTTTTTAGACCGGTTGTTACTAATAACCGGTATAAAAGATAAAAATTTTTAGAAGATTTGAAATATTAAGATGGACTTTTATGACCGGTATTTGGAGAATCGGTCTAAAAAAGACTTTTTAGACCGGTTCTCCAAACAGCCGGTCTTAAAAGTCACTTTTTAGACCGGCTGTTTGGAGAACCGGCCTAAAAAGTATTTTTTAGACCAGTTCTCCAAATAACCAATCTTAAAAGTCCATCTTAATATTTCAAATCTTCTCTTGCGCACCTAAAAATATAAAATTAATTAAAAATTAAAAAAATTGAAAACTTTTTAAACCGGTTGTTACTAATAACCGATCTGAAAGATAAAACTTTTAGAAGATTTGAAATATTAAGACAGACTTTTAAGACCGGTTATTTGGAGAGCCAGTCTAAAAAAGACTTTTTAGACCGGTTCTCCAAACAACCGGTCTAAAAAGTTGCACTTTTTAGACCGGTTGTTTGGAGAACCGGTCTAAAAATTCTTTTTTAGACTGGCTCTCCAAATAACCGGTCTTAAAAGTCCGTCTTAATATTTCAAATCTTCTCTTGCGCGCCTAAATTGAACTTTGAAATCTGATATTTATCAAGCTTCTTGTAAACCCCTCATTTGTGCCTTGACAACTTCTCCTTCCCACGTCTCTCCTCCGTTCTTAAACATCGCCGATGTCGACGCAGAGGTCACTTGGTTAGTTCATTTATTCTCTTGTTTTCTAACTCTTTTTAATTTGAATTCTCTATCTCAAGGCTCTACTTAATTAAAAATCTTCTTTCAACTTGGGATCTAATTACTTTCTTTTCTAACTCATTTCCTAATATTATTTTAGATATGCTATAGACTATCCTTTGAAACCTACAACAAAACAGAAGTATCAGGTGTGTGAAACTGTTTTCTTGACGATACTTGCTGATAATATGTTTTTGTGGTGCTCTTCTACATTTTGAAATATGATTTTGTTTTGTCAGGTTATTCATGATATGGAACAAACCAATCTTTTGTTTTTACGACAATATATGGTGAACCAAGGTTGATTCGGCCAACTGGTAAGTGTTCTGAGTAATTCATCTGTAGATTCTTATTTTTTGTAGGTATATGTTGTTATCTAAGCAAATGTCAGCAGTTAATTGATGTTGTGTTTGACTAAATTTTGTTATACTTGTTTTTTGTTTTTTCAATGTTAGTTTCTTAAGATCTGACAAATCAATTGATATACTAACGAAATCAATGAACTAGTAAAAAAATAGACACTTTTTAGACCGGTTGTTTGGAGAACCGGTCTAGACCGGTTCTCCAAACAACGGGTCTAAAAAGTGTCTATTTTTTTTGCTTGTTCATTAGTATAAAATGCGTACTTTTTAGACCGGTTTTCCAAACAACCGGTCTAAAAATCATCACACTTTTTAGACCAGCTATATTAAGACCTCATCTAAAACCGGTCTAAAAAGTCATTTTTACCCGGTCTAAAAATTCATTTTTCTACTGGTGAACCTATATGAAATTAGTGACATTTTTAGCATTTTTGTCTACATTTGATCCGATTGCCACTTGCTTTATCCATGTCTCTTGCAATAGCCCATTTAAGGCTTCTTTAATTTGTTTTGCAAAAAATCACTTGAATTTGAAGACATATCTTGCTGAATCACATCACTTTCTAGCTGTTTATAGCCATATAGTCCTGTTGCTCTTGTTGCAGAGTTGCAACCCCAGAAACCTCCATCTTTCTCTCTCCTAATCCATCACTATGTCCATACACTACCATTTTAGTTTAAAAATTAAAACACTTTGCCCCAACTAACTTTTTTTAACCATGAAAAAAATATACTATTGCTACAATAAAGACAAAGTACAAAGTCCAGAAGGCAACAATATGAAATAGCAAAAAGATAAGCCAAATCAAATATTCTCTTTCCTTAAACGAAGTCATTCGTTCATATCTCGTACAGCTGAGGTGTATATAAAAATTCAGGCTTGTCAGTTATTACACACCGAAAGGAAGAAATGACCATACCATAAACAAAACCCAAATAAAGGGTCTAGTTGTTTTCATGTAATGATCCTTGTCTAAATCTTTGAATAAAACCAAATTAAAGGTAGGCAGACATGGGTAAGAGCTACGCACCCAGTATTTTAACATGGTGTAAGGGTTAATCCAAAAGGTCAATAATAATTCGCAACTAAAGAGGCTGATTATAACTGCTCATAATCAATATATCTTCATGATAAGTTTTGCCTAGCTAACAAGGTTGATTTTTAAAATAAAAGTTCTTACTATGAAGAAAACAATCATTCCTACAAAAAAAGGTAACTTTGACATAAAAAATAGAATGACATGAAGCATATGGCACTAAATCAGTGAATAAAATAAACTTGCTACAATAACTCTTTAATGAAAATAAAATAAAATAGCTTATACTGTTGAATGTTGCATATGGAGACAAAAATTTCAGTATGGAGTCGTAAACGCAGTAGTCATAAATTATCCAATAACATATACTGGATTTCAAATTAAAGCTGACTAATTTCTGGCCAAGGAATAACATTTTTTAAATGTTTTGACCTAATGACAGTAGTATGAAGATTTTTCATGTTTAAGGTATCTGCAATGGTTAAAAACAATAAAGAAGGTTGGAGCAGGCATAAAGGTTATAGACCGTATGTTCATAATTTATGATAAAGGGACAACATGTAAAGGTACAGTTTTCCATGGTATGCTTTTTTCATAAAGAGACAAACGAAAGGCATAAATAACATATTTATTGATTTCAATTTACAGCATCTGCCTGCATAAGGAATAACATTTTTAAACCTTGAAAGAGATATCTCATCATATACCTCCCTGATTGACTTGATGACTGCACATGACGAAATATATGAGAACATAACAGGAAATGAATAGTAGGCTATAGTACAATATGCAATAGTTTTATAAAAAACTATAAAGGAAGATATGGACATACTTGAGATAAAGCAGTTATCACACGTTCTATAACATCCCATTTTTAGTCTCCTTATATGTAATTAATACACTTAGTGGAATAAAATGGTTAATTGTGATGTATATGAAATGATAGAAATACTCCAATCGGAACTTGGTTAATCTGAGACACAAAGAAGTAATTGTTGTCCACTTAAAGGTCTAATATTGTAACCTAAATTGGAGCATGAAAGGACAAAAATCTTAGCCTAATTAACATCCTAAAAATTCAGTCAAACCAAAGGAAAAAGTGTAAGAAATGATTTATTACAATAAATCATAAAATGCAATGGCAAAATGGTAATTTGCCAACAAAACAAGAAGCAAATTATTTTTCCCTCTCTTCCTAATAATTTTGGCCAAATTAGGAAAATAAGAAGGGAAAATGGTTATTTGGTAATAAATATCATAATTAGGAGCATTTGTTACCAAGTGAAATTAAGTTGTAAAAAGTCAAAAGTAAATATGACACAAATTAATTATTTGGAAAAAGAGAATTATTGAAAATGCAAGAATTAATATTTTATTCCCTTTTCTCTTGGATTTTCGGTTGAAAAGGGAAATAGGAAGGGAAATAATATATGTGGCCTACATCTAATTCAAGAAGGAAAATTAAGGGCCAAGTAAATTGCACATGTTAATTACATTAAACAATATTATTTCCAAAAGTAAATGGAGATATTTTAAGAAGCTATATCACTCTTTTGTTTCATCATTATTTTGGCAAAAACACCAAAGTAAGAGAGAGAGAAGAGAGCTCAAGAAATTTGAAGAACACAAGTGGTCTTAGGGTTCAAGAAGCAAGGATTTAAGGTAAGAGCTTGAAATTAAAGTATTCTTGCCTTCTAATCTACCAAGAACTTCCTCTAACCTCTTATTCTTCTTAAAATTAATGGTTAGTAAGCCAAATCAAGAGAGAAGAGAGAGAGAGAACAGTGGCGTTTAGGAGAGAGAAAGTTGGGAGATCAAGAGGTAATCTCCAAAACTTTGATCCTCTTGCCTAATATGGTGTTGTAGTAGTTGTTGTTGTGTTTGGCTTGGATTTGGTTGTTTTGTAAAAAATGGATGATGAAACCCTAAGGGATTATGCTGCCAAAATTTCCATGAATCATATTTATTTAGTGTTTAAGTAGTTAATCTTGTGATTAGAAGTGAAAAAGAAGTGATTAATCAAGAGAAATCAAGAAAACACAACTTCCCTCCTAAGAACCTAAGTTTCGGCCAGTGGCAGAACAGGGGGAAGGAGTTAGAATTTTGTAATTTTGGTTATTCCATTGGATTTATAGGGGAAAATTTTGTAGGTATGCATGTATTTATGATTTTTGGGAATTTGTATGAAAATTTGGAATTTTTAGAAGTTTTAAGTAAATGTTGTTTGATTTACTTCACTGGAGGCAGTGCTGTTGTGAACTAAATTTTGTTAGTCAAACCTAGTCCAACAATTATGAAACTTGACAGAAATATAGTAGACATCAAGAGCTTTAATTTTCTAGGTAGATCATAATTTTTGGACAAGTAAATTAAAAGATATGGATTTTCAAAGTTGTGCCTTATTTCTAGAAGGGAATCTGGAACAGTGGGAGTTTGACGAATTTCTGGGAATCACATGGTTGTGGTGGTCAGATTTAAGTATTTTTATAAAAATTTACATTTAAAAAAATTCACATAGGCTTTGGAATCAGTCAAATTGGATTTTCATAGAATTAATTATGAATTTCTAAAGTTGACTGAAAATCTGCCAGTTTTTGAAAACATGTAGAATTGTACTGTGCAGAAATTATTATAATTGCATTAGATAACAAGCAGAATTTGATTTAAAAGCAGTAGTAGTTCAAGTAATAATCAGTTACTTATAACTTTAACTTTATAGGAATTGGAATTAGCCCGAGCCAAAACGAGAATCTAAGACAGACCGAGGAATTGAAAAAAGAGTCAGGTAGTAACACTTTCTTTCATATACTATGTAATTGTTTGTATGCCATATATATGCCATTTTCTGTAACATGACAGTGCCTATGGCACATTAGTCTATCCAATGACGGTGCACACGAATAAGCCAGGGTCTAAATATGTCGTTTGACAATGGACACGTGTTAAGCTAGGGTTGCAAACAGTTGTTTAGCCTTAAACAGTGTGCGCACAACATGAGTTAGCATCTTACAAAAAATGGTGCATTGCATATTTATTATTGCATTTTATATATCTGAAATGTCTGTTACTAGTGAGATTCCCTCAAATCTCACCATTTTTCAAGCTGAAAAATATTACAGCTGAAGCTAGCGGCTCTAAGAGCAAGGAAGTGGTTACCCGAGGGGCAAAGTCCCGATGCATTATGAAGCAGCATCTAGTTATCTATATTTGTATTTTTGTTTCTTTTGAAATACTCTATACATTTGTATATATTTTTTAAACCCTGCAGGGATTTTCTTGTATTGTAAACAAATACTTAACGTCAATATGTTTCCGCTATTTCTATATGCCTTACGAAACTGTGCGCTTGTTACTATGTAAATATCAAAAGGTTAAGGGGTTTAACATTTTCCTACAACCAAGATTTGAAAGTTTCTATTAGAGAAGATAAAAAGCTTCGCCTCATTTAATTTTCATCGCTGTTTTAATTAGAAGCAAGATTTGATTTTTCACTAAATTTGAAGTGGCAAATTAAAAACCTACCCATTGAAATAAATAGGGGTTATGAGCATCACTAAAACAAAAGTCCCTTTCTCCATATGCGGAGATTGGGTAGAGGCTAAACATACATATATAGCTAACTTGCATTTGGCTTGGTTCCTTAGAGGAACAATATTTTCTTCATGATAAATTCCTGTGTTAGAGCTACTCTTGAAAAGGAAGGAAGAATGTGAGTGATAGGGGGAAAGGAAGAAAGAAATGAAGGAAAAAGGACAAAAATCCACAAAAGAGTAAAGTATCCAAGAACAAAGGGTAGTATTGTGCTTCCTCTAATAAATTGTTCTAGCACTTTTCCACAGAGTAAACCATCTTTATCATTTACTCTGAACTTTGTGGTATGATTTTGATAACAGATTATTCCACACAAGAAATGTACACCCTATATTAGGTTTCATTTTAGTTACTTCTTATTATATGTAGCATAGGCATTTAAACTAATTTATTGTAGCCATATCTTTGTACCTAGATACACAAATAAAATGGTCATTCTGAAGTTTCATAGTCATTTAGCATGTTCATTGTGTAAAGAAATTTAAGTTAAAAATGTGAGCTTGAGAGCAATTTACCATGGCTTGTTTGGTTTTGTTATGTTGGACTATTATTATCTTCATTTTACTTAAGGTATTAAGCTTTTAACTTTAGCATTTCATTACCAAGCTCTGTTATTGTAGTATAATTTCTTTAAATTGTTTAATAGATTCAAGGGCAAACAAACATATGTCAATGATATGTAACTTAATTTTTTGAGGTGTTGTCTCGTTTTTAGTGTATTTCTAGCATTCCAGCATAAGCGAAAATCCCAATGGAAAATGAAGATGTTTGTTTGGAGGGAACATAATGTATGTAACATAAAAAGAAAATAAACAGTACCATCTGAAGGTAATGGAAAGGTTATTTTGAAATTGACTCTGGATGTTCAACTTGAAGCTACATGGATTGGAATTCAACTCATGGATAAATAGAACTAGTTAATTTTCCTGAAGGTATGCATATATGCAATAGATTATGTATCAGATTCATTTTTAAAGGACCTGCATCTGCAAGTACTGAAAAAGAAATATGTAAGTGCATAAAGAAATGTTATATGCAAAACCATTAAAAAATTTTATTTATACTTGACACTAATAGACAAACTCCTTTATATGCAAATGGACAAAAAAAAGACTGCACAATTCCTACCAACATTTAAGTTTGAAAGCGATATCTCAGCCTACTCATTTTACAGGAAATCGTGCAACTGATTAGTCTATTTACTTATCCCAAACCTTACACCTTGGCTTTATGGATGATAATGTGTTTTCATACTTCATTAATTATAATAAACATAAGGAAGGTTAAGTAATCATACTATTAAGATGCAATTATAGTGCACTTGCCAAATGACACCGAATAAGTCTTCTTTTGATACTTGAAAAATAAAGGTGAGTGGAAAGGTCTGTAAAAGCTGGGACCAACTGTCAAAGGCAAATCAGGAAACATTAACTTCAGTCATAATTGCAAGAATTGAACTTGGATAAAATTAAAGGCATCTTCTCTCTAACTATTCTTCCTGGTTCCTTTCACCTCCTAATTATATGACAAGCAAATTCAAATGTGTTAGATTTCATGTTTTGATGATAACAAATCTTGATTTGGATATTCCTGGATTTGATTAAAACAAATACACAAGTAAAGGAAGTGAGAAAAGTGATCTGAGTAAGATCACTCGAATGATTTGTGTAATCACTTGAGTGATTTTGATGATCACTCGAGTGATCATTAAAAATCACTCGAGTGATATGCAAAGTTAACAGATCACTCGAGTGATCTATGAAATCACTTGAGTGATTCTATTAATTTCACATATCACTCCCAGTGCAAGCCAGAATCACTTCAGGAAAAATTCAATGTTCTGCATTTCACTTCCAATGATCTCAAATCACTCGAGTGATATCTGATTTTTGTAAAATCACTTCCAGTGGCTCTGAAATCATCAAAAGAAAAATTCATTGTTTTGGAAATCACTTCCAGTGATAATCAAATCACTCAGTGATGTCAGAAATTTTCAGATTCACTTCCAGTGGATTGAAAATCACTGCAAGAAAAATTCACTGTTTGTAAAATCACTTCCAGTGATACCAAATTCACTCAAGTGATATATGAACTTCTCAAAATCACTTCCAGTGGATTTGTAATCACTTGCAAAAAATTTCACTGTTCTTCAAATAACTTCCAGTGATATGATAATTTCTTAGTTTCATTTCCAGTGATCACGCAATGACAATTTCTGTAAATCACTGCTAGTGAATCAAGAATCTCTTCAAGATAAGATCACTGCCACTGGGATATTATTTGTCATTGGTTAAATAATTATTTTTTGAAATATATGTCCAGTTAATTTAAATCACTGCAAAGAAATATCACCATACATGCATAGAAGCAATTATCTGATTTATGGAAATCACTGCTAGTGAAATTGCAATTCACTCGAGTGATATGCTGTGATGAGAAAATCACTCCCAGTGAATCAAAACAACACTCCAGTGATATTTAAAAATATTATCTAACGGCCATTTCTCTGAGTGTATTACAGGTGTACTCCACTACCACGCATATGACAAGCAATTGAACAACACTCAACGACAACTAATCATGGGCAGCATCAATATTCAAAAACAATCTTCAACGTGCAAATTGAAAAACAATATTGTTTCATCTATCAGAAGCACAATCGATTAACGGACTAATTTCTGCAGAATCACAACGGTCCTTAAAGCTTCTGATATATAAGCCCAATCATTCGAAAATCAAGATATATAGATAACGCTTGAACACACTGCAAACAATATACTCATAAGTGCTTTGTCTCTTATAATTCTTCACCTGTACTTCAGTTTTCATCCATATACTTTGTGAGAGAGATTTTTTAGTCAAAAATCATTATTTCTGACAATGGAAACTTAAGGTTGAGGAGCCTTAAGTTGGGATTTGATATTACTTTGTGTAAGGGGGAGCAAGTGTCCAAAGAAGAACTTGCTGTTGTACTGAGGTACAAAGAACCCACTGAATTTTGAAAGATATAGTGAAAGGCTCAGAAGGATTTCTCAGGACTGGATGTAGGTCAAGTGATTGTGGCCGAACCAGTATAAACTCCTGTGTCCACTTCGATGATATTTCTTCTTACTTATAAATGTGCTTTAAAGTTTCATAATTTTTATTAAGTATCTGGTTATTCTATAATCACCCAATTTACCCCCCTCTTGGGTGAAAAGCTTGCTCTAACATTTGGTATCAGAGCGCAGGTCTTCTTGTTAAGGTATAACAACCTTAGAAGGATCCAATGGCAAGCATGGGTGAAGGAATTCTTCCTGACGGAGCCTCTGTCACTAGACCACCGGGTTTCAATGGTGAGCATTTCTCCTTCTAGAAAGCTAAGTTCTGTGTATTCGTGATGGCTACAGAATATGGGCTATGGGACATAATTGAAATTGGAAACTATGTGCCTACAAAGATTGAAGAATCTCTAAATGAAAAGAATGTGTCTCAAGTCTTCTGGGCAGATACTATGAGCACCGCATGCTACATCTCAAATAGAGCGTACGTTAGAACCAAACTTGGAAAGACACCATATGAACTCTACAAGTGACGGAAGCCAAACCTTGCTTATCTACACATATTTGGTTGTAAGTGTTTTATTCATAACAACGGTAAAGATAATCTTAGAAAGTTTGATTCTAAGGCTGATGAGGGACTTTTCTTAGGATATTCAAATCAAAGTAAAGCATATAGAGTTTTAAAGAAATGAACATGTGTAATAGAAGAATCAATTCATGTTGTATTCGATGAATTTGAGTCCTCTGACAAAAGCTTTGACGATGAGATAATTAATAACCAATCTTCTTTTAACCCTCCCAATTTAGAGGTTGATAATATTGAAAAAGAAGTTGAATCAAGTCAACCAGAACAACCTAGAGCCTATAAATATAACAAGATTCATCCTCTAGATCAAGTCATAGGAGAAGTGAATGAAGGTGTTAGAACTAGAAACAAAGTTTTGAACGAAGTTAGCTTTTCTGCATTCATTTCTCAATTGGAACCTTCTAACATTGATGAAGCCCTAACAGATAATGATTGGGTGTTAGCAATGCAAGAAGAACTAAATCAGTTTGAAAGAAATCAAGTTTGGGATTTGGTACCCCGGCCTAAAGATCATTCAGTTATTGGCACTAAATGGGTATTCAAAAACAAACTTGATGAATCCACAGCTATTGTCAAAGACAAGGCAAGATTGATCGCCAAAGGCTATAATCAAGAAGAAGGTATTGATTATGAGGAAACGTATGCTCCAGTAGCAAGATTGGAAGCTATACGAGTACTCTTAGCCTTTGTGTGCATCAAAGGATTCAAGCTGTATCAAATGGATGTGAAAAGTGCGTTTTTAAATGGGTACATCACGGATGAAGTCAATGTAAAACAACCTCTAGGATTTGAAGATGTATCTAAACCAAATCATGTTTTCAAATTAAAAAAGGCCTTATATGGTTTGAAGCAAGCTTCTAAAGCTTGATACGAAAGGTTGAGCAAATTTCTCATCGAACTTGGTTTTGCACAAGGAAAAGTCGATACAACATTGCTTATAAAATGAAAACTAAATGATATTTTGGTAGTTCAAATTTATGTTGATGATATTATATTCGGTGCTACTAATGATTCCATGTGCAAAGAATTCTCTGAGATAATGCAGGGAGAATTTGAAATGTCTATGATGGGAGAACTGACATTCTTTCTAGATTTACAAATTAAACAAAGAAAGAATGGAATATTCATATCCCAGACTAAATACCTAAAAGAATTGCTCAAAAAGTTTGGATTGGATGAAGTTAATGGTGCAGATACACCTATGAGCTCAACGGTCCTTATGGGCAACAAGAGTATTCAAACTAGTTCAACAAAATAGAAAGAAAGCAACGCTGAAACATTTGTCAAAGCACAATCAACGGAAAGCGCTAAAGTATCTATCCTAGCACATAATGTGTTTCAATGGGAAAATATATTGAATACTCTAACAGATCTCAACATTTGCTATATAAACCAAGGCATCCAAAAAGAAGACAGAGATGCGACAGCGACCAAATACCCGAGTGAACAGAAATGATGAAGTAGTGAGAACCCAACTACCAATTTCTCAGTACCACTTCCGGTGAACTTCAAATCACTGCCAAAGAATATGAACATGAACCAGATTACCTCAGTACACCTCCAGCGTCTCTTAATCACTTCAAGTTAGATCAGCTTCATTCATGTGATATGGTTCATCACCGCCAGTGGATTATAATGCACTCAATTGATATGCCTACTCTTATAAAGTCACTACTAGCGAAATGCTTATGCAGTCGAGTGATTTATTATTTTATCAAAATGAAATGACATCGCACTTGAGTGATTCTTATGTTTCGGGATTTCACTGCCAATGAATTAGAAGTTAACTCGAATGATTCACTGTTTTTATCAGTTTTTCTTCCGTGAATGTTCATTTCATTCTCACCGTCTCTGGTTCACTCGCTCAAACACTTCCAAACTCCTTGCAACCTCTCTTCCTTTCAAACCCAAAAATCTAAGAGATCAGAGCCTAAATCTCTTTGTATCACTGATAAATCATCCTTCATCATATTTCTTTAAACCATACCCTTGTTCATGTTTCTCTGATAGAACCCTAACGCTCATTTCTTCCAAAAATGGCCAAAACTAAAAGACCCGGTCAATCTCCACCCTCCTCACCGCCCTCTCCTCCGTCTAAGAAGCTAAAAACAACATCTCCACAAGAACCCGAAGCTCAGACTGGTCTAAAAGCTAAAGGTATTCATATTGAAGAACTAACGGGGATTGTGATAAGGTCTCAAGCAAGCTCTAAGGGAAAAGGGAAAGAGAAACAACAAGAAGCAAACATTCAACACTCTACATTGCAAACGAAAATAGCTCGCGTTGTGAATATCCTTGCTACCTCTTTTCCCCAGAAGTCTCGGTATAGTTCTAAATCTCAAGCCTCTGGTAGTCTGTTTCCTTTTGGGTCTATGTTTGAAGAAACTCCTGAACTTCTTGATCCTCCTCCTGGGTTTAATACAAGTAACCTCAAGATTTTAAACTCCATAGTGTTTACTTCCTAATTTGCCAAGAGGGATTTCTGTCCTATTGTTTGGGTAGATTTAGCTAAGCTCAAAAAGGAATTTCATATTGATTTGTCTCCATATTTGAAGCAATATGAATCGTGGCTAAAACTGAGAATGTCTTACAATCCCTTAGTTGTTAAGCACTTCTATTGTAATATGAAGATTGCTGATGTAAAGGATAGCCATGGGAACATCATTGTAGAAAGAATTGAAACAAATGTGAGAGACCAAAAAATTTTGTTGTCTGGAGATCTAATAAACACTTACTAGGCATAGAGGAAGTTCCTGTGAATCGTCCCTGAGTCTTTCATATTCATGACTTAGTAGATATCTTTAGACCGGGACAGTCTGGTGTGCTTTACCCCATACTCCAGTAGCCCTAACCAATGATCAGAGAGCCTTGTTTTACATTTACTCCCGTAGCATGGTTAACAAGGAAAAGAACTTTACTCACATTACGGGGAAGGATCTTCAGATTATGGCGTCTCTCATAACTAAAGAAAGGAGAAATGTGGGTGAACTTATTTTTCAAGAAATAAAGAGGTTCAGATTTCACTCTTCCAAGTCTACTACAATTCCCTATCCTCAACTTGTATCCTACATCCTCTCTATGCACAACATTTGGCACTTGACACATGGAGGGGACATAATAAGGATTCCCAAATTTTGGAAAATTCACCTGATACGGATGGGAATCACTATACCAGTTGGAGCTACTTCACAGACTCAGGGTACTCATTCACCACCTCCTGAGGCAAGCCAGAGAGATCCTCAAACTAAGAAGAAGGACTCTTCACCCTCCAAGATTAATGAAGCTCAGTCTTCCAGAGTTGTGTCTCCTGGTCCTTCCTTCACTCAGGTTGCTATTCAGACATATATTTAGGATGCCATCCAGTCTGTTGTATCTCAGTTGAAGAAATCTAAAACTGATTTGATTGACCAAGTCAACTACCAAGTTAAAGTGTTATTAGAGGCAATGAACCATAACTTCAACATCCTTTTTGATCGCCAGGAAAATCAAACACAGAGGATCCAGAGGATTGAGGATGCACTCAGGACTCACCTTCACATTCCCTTTATTGAGCCTCTATCAACCACCATATCTGTACCTTTTACCTCAGACCCTTCACTTCCAGATCCTTCACTTTCTGACCCTCCTATCATTCCTTCAGACACTCCTCCTCTTGCACCATCCACATCTTTCATCTCTGACCATATCTCAGCTGGTGATCTTCCACAAGGTGATCCCATCCTCCAGACTCCATGATCTTCATCACATCATACCTCTTCCAGCTCTCATACTAAGGAGATTGTCATTGAGGATGCTGCTACAAAGATCATAAGGCCTACTCATTCCACTGACACCACTCCTGTTGAGCCCTCTTCTATGACCTTTTCCTTCCAGTCTCCTTCCCAGCTCTCACTTATTCCATATGTTCCACCTATCTCCTTCTTTATCTCTCCATCTACCCAGCCATCTGTGCCTTCTGCCTCTCATTTTATTCCTGATGATGCCAAAAAGGGGGAGAAGAACTGAAATGATCATATGTGTTCTCATGTAGTTTCTGTTATGTTTATGTTCATGTAGTTTCTATTATGTTTCTGTTATGATCTTATGCTATGTCATGTAGTTTCTGTGTGCTTTATGAACTGACTATGTAATTGTAAAAAGAATCTGATCTAATGAGAATATTTTTAGATTGTGCTTGATTTTGCAGCTGCCCATATGTTCATGGAAAGCAAGAATTTTTTTTGTGCATGTTCAGTTGACCATAATTTATTTGTAAACAATTTTATCTCACGCTTTGAACTGATATCTTCAATTTTGCAATCTGGAGTCAAAACTATCAATATATGAAACAAAAATTTTAGTCTTCAGTAGTGGTCAAGTTGTTGCAAATCTTTTGAAAAAGATCAAGTAATTTTTGAGAAAACTGGATTTTGGAAATGATCATATAGTAAGTTTTGTCATCATAAAAAAGGAGGAGAATGTTAGATTTCATGTTTTGATGATAACAAATCTTGATTTGGATATTCCTGAATTTGATTAAAACAAATACACCAATAAAGGAAGTGAGAAAAGTGATCTGAGTAAGATCACTCGAGTGATTTGTGTAATCACTCGAGTGATTATGAAGATCACTCGAGTGATATACAAAGTTAACAGATCACTCGAGTGATCTATGAAATCACTCGAGTGATTCTGGTAATTTCACATATCACTCCCAGTGCAAGCCAGAATCACTTCAGGAAAAATTCAATGTTCTGCATTTCACTTCCAGTGATCTCAAATCACTCGAGTGATATCTGATTTTTGCAAAATCACTTCTAGTGGCTTTGAAATCACCGGAAGAAAAATTCACTGTTTTGGAAATCACTTCCAGTGATAATCAAATCACTCGAGTGATGTCATAAATTTTCAGATTCACTTCTAGTGGATTGAAAATCACTGCAAGAAAAATTCACTGTTTGCAAAATCACTTCCAGTGATACCAAATTCACTCGAGTGATATATAAACTTCTCAAAATCACTTCCAGTGGATTTGTAATCACTTGCAGAAAATTTCACTGTTCTTCAAATCACTTCCAGTGAAATCAAATTCACTCCAGTGATATGATAATTTCTCAGTTTCATTTCCAGTGATCACGCAATGACAGTTTATGTAAATCACTGCTAGTGAATCAAGAATCTCTTCAAGATAAGATCACTGCCAGTGGGATATTATTTGTCATTGGTTAAATGATTACTTTGTGAAATATATCTTCAGTTAATTTAAATCACTGCAAAGAAACATCACCATACATGCACAGAAGCAATTATCTGATTTATGGAAATCACTACTAGTTAAATTGCAATTCACTCGAGTGATATGTTGTGTTGAGAAAATCACTGCCAGTGAATCATAAGAACACTCCAGTGATATTTAAAAATATTATCTAACGGCTATTTCTCTGAGTGTATTACAGGTCTACTCCACTACCACCCATATGACAAGCAATTGAACAACACTCAATGACAACTAATCATGGGCAGCATCAATATTCAAAAACAATCTTCAACGTGAAAATTGAAAAACAATATTGTTGCATCTATCAGAAGCACAATCGATGAACGGACTAATTTCTGCAGAATCACAACGGTCCTCAAAGCTTCTAATATATAAGCCTAGTCATTCAAAAATCAAGATACATGGACAACACTTGAACACACTGCAAACAATATACTCATAAGTGCTTTGTCTCTTATAATTCTTCACCACTTGTCTTCCGTTTTCATCCATATACTCTGTGAGAGAGATTTTTCAGTCAAAAATCATTATTTCCAACAGTGAAAACTTAAGGTTGAGGAACCTTAAGTTGGGATTTGAGATTACCTTGTGTAAGGGGGGCAAGTGTCCAAAGAAGAACTTGCTGTTGTACTGAGGTGCAAAGAACCTACTGAATCTTGGAAGATATAGTGAAAGGTTCAGAAGGATTTCTGAGGACTGGATGTAGGTCAAGTGATTATGGCCGAACCAGTATAAACTCATGTGTCCACTTCCGTGATATCTCTTCTTACTTATAACTGTGCTTTAAAGTTTCATACTTTTTATTAAGTATCCGGTTATTCTGTAATCACCCAATTCACCCCCCTCTTTTGGGTGAAAAGCTTGCTGTAACAAAATGATACTGCTAAGGCTGTACATACTTGATTATACAATGAATTCACAAGCAGTGCTAGATACCTAGACATGTTTAAGTAGGTAGATGTATCAAGGTAAAGGGAGCCATAAAGAATCTATCACACAGAGACAGACACTGTCAAAGGCATAAGGATTTTTCTTTCTTTCAAAAAAAGAAATCCATACTTGTATACCTGACAGGGATACAAAAGGACATATCAGAAAGAAATTTGAGCCTTGCTACTCTCTGCACTGAAATTTACAGTTCCATTGTATATAGAAATAACAAAAAGGGAACATGAATTGAAATGGAGGGGAAAAAGATTGATAATAAGTAAGATCAATTATAAAAACAACGCAAAAGGAAAATGAAATACATGGAAAGAAGAAAGAAAGAAAACGTTCATGATTTCTCATTGCAGGGAACCTGAATGGCATAAACAAAGACATATCATACAGACATTTGAGCTCCCTTTCCTCTGTGTTGATTTTCACTAATCCATTTGTTGATTAGAGGAAAAAGAAGCAAAAATACATTAGAAAAAATATCAAAGATCAATAATAAGCAAGATCAGATTTAGAGGTGGCAAAATCTTACTTTAGCACTTTATAATAATCTGAGAGCAAATAAAACTACTTAAAGGTTTGATTCATCTATATAATGTGCTTTCACATATGCATTATAACACTATTGCACATCTTCCCAGTCCAGATTTTCCTGCAGTACCTAACCACACGGTCACACGGTGGACATTTTAATCCATCATGATCTGAATGAAACCAAACTAAATCCCTCATATGTATACATAGAAAAGATTCAGATTCAAATGAAACAACACCTATATATATTCTGCCATCTTGAAAATGATTCAGATTATACTTCCTCAGCTGATTAACATGGACCAATGTGTTGTATAAATACTCAGATTATACTTCCCATTTAGCTTCCTTTTAATATATTATATTCTTTCACTTTGGACTAGAATTACTCTTTTTATGATATATTATACCTATCCTGCCTCTTGGATTAATTACAATGATGATAAACCACTTGCAGGAATATACATTATATTTTCTGAAAATAGAATTGGGTGTCGACATGACTAAAGTGAAATGTGTGATACCTTATTTCCAATAGCCTCATATGAGTACAAATGAGTAGTGAAATCCATTGTGGAACCAGGATTTGACGCTGGACAACCCAACGTAACAAAACGTTTATAAATCCTCACTCTCAACTAAGGATTTGAACCCAAGGTCGAGAGGGTTTTTCAAAAGGTAGAAATTTTTCTATCATTCCAAAAACCTCACTACGTTACTAATGACTCATTGGCTCTTAATTTCAATATATCAGAGTACAGACGAACGTTTTTCTTTTAATTAAACTAGAGCTATTCTTTGCTCATACTACATTCATTCGTTCATGTACATATACATTAAATGTATAACTTCTCATAAAATAAAATAACCAAAGTATTTACATCAATACAAAAGATAGTGCCTTGCACTATGCTCTTCACTTCACCTTCATATCTCCTCTGTGCATCTTTCCATGCATCCTTCACCTGTCTAAAATGGTTGGTTGGGAGGAGTGAGATTCGAGAAAATCTCAATAGTAAACAATACCACTATGCATGCAAGATATATATGAATGCATGACATGCTTGCCTACACAACTTCATGCCAACATAATGACATATTTGCATGCTCAATGTTATGACATACATATGGCCATTGCACAATATAATAGAGCTTCAATCAATCAACTATGCTCAACACAAATAGGCAAAGCAATCACATAAATCAATACAGAAACATACATATCAAATACATGCAAACTAGGTAAGTTCACTACCTTGTGAATTACTGTCCTTCCTTTATTACCTCTTCTTCCAACCATTGAAGTTTCTTGGAAATTCTTTCATTCCTCTTCTTTCTTGACTTCTCCATGGCCCTAAACACCAAATCACATCATTAAAGCCATGTTTGTGGGTCATCGAAAGTGTATATTAAGGCCCAAGAAGCTAGGGAGGGCTAAATAGGTAAATTTCCCCTCAAAAAAATGAAATCCTGGAATTTACGGGTTTTGGCAGCAGCCAAAATCAGGTCAGAAACATTTTGGCCGCGGCCAAGAATCTCGCTGTTCAGAATTTCACCGTTCTGATTCTTAGCTGAACTTGTAAAAATCATAACTAAATGTAAAAAAAAAATCTAAATTGAGTGGTTCAAAGCTCTATTTGACCCTCTTTAAGTCCATTTTAAAGGAAAAATATAGACACAAGCTAAATGCACTCAAATAAGTATAGAGTTTCTTTTAATTGGACACTGCTCCAGAATTGCCCAATTTTACATGACCAAATTTTGAAAAATCATAACTCCTAGCATACTTGTCCAATTATCCATTATGACCTATCAAATTAAAGGTCTATATCTCTACTATAAGTCTAGAAGTTTCATTGTCATTGGACAACATTCAACTACTTAAAACACATCACAAAGACACTGCCTCAAGAAGACAGATTTCACTACGTGCACCCTTTAACTTCTAAAACTTCTAAATTATTATACAAGTATCCAAAATTCATGAACACTTGCATACCTACACAATTTTTCCTCCTAAATCCAATGGAAGCATCAAAATCATAAAATTCTCAACCCATCACCACGTGACATCCATTAGACATCCAACCTTTAAACCAGTTATGAACAGTACCCAACCTTCTCTATACTCATCCAAACGACAAACCAATCGGTTAAAAAGGAAGCTTACGCTTACCTCTACTCATTTCCACAGACGGTTCGGAATTTCGACAATACTTCGACCGATTAGACGGCGCCAACCACCTCCAAATGAAAATCCAAAACCATAGAAATGAAGCTTGTGATAAGTAGAAGAAGGTTCGTGAAGGCCACTTTGCCAGAAGATGCCGATTCGGCAATGTTTCGGCGGTTGGAATTGTTTTTCTCTTCTCCCTCCATTTTCGCCCAGCTTCATTGTCTCTCTTATTTCTGATTGTGTGCTTGAAAATGAAGGAAGAAGATTAAGAATTAATGGTTAAATGAAGTGTTAAAGCAACTTGCCACGTGTCAACTTCTCATTTGCCTAAAATTCCAATTTTCGCATATAATACTAGATTTGACAGAATTTTCATTAAACTTTAAAAATTCATATCTAATTGTACAAATGTGCAATTAGAGTGATTCTAAAGGCTATGTGACCCTAATTGAGTCTAGTTTTAAGGAAAAATATAATCTTTGGCCAATTGAAAGTTTACTCTTTCCATAATTTTAAACTTTGGACGCTGCCATGGAAAATAGCCAGTTTCATTAGGATAACTTCAAAAATTCATTTCTCTTTTTATACAGCTCCGAATGACTTATATGACCTATCAAATTAAATCTTGATAAGTCTACTTTCATTCTGGAAAGTTTTATAATTTTTCAACATCATTTACCTATTAAAAAATGTCACACAATCACCATTGTCACACCGGGAATTTCACTGGTAGCAACACTACTTTGTGTTTCACTTTATTATATTGTGTATGACTTCTAATTGCTTTGTTTTGTTTTGTCACTCCCAAGCTCTTTAATTCACCATCATATTCCCTTTAATATCCAAGGATATAAAATAATTTTGGAAAATAATACCATGTCCCACTAGGACATTTGATAAATCGGGGTCTAGCAGTTCCCTTAATATAGGCTTAATCTCAAGCCTCTTGTCCCAAAATTCGGGATATTACAAAATGCACAGAAGCTAGGCCAAAAAAGTTGAATTGCACAGAAGGAAAAATAGTATTCAAGAAGGATGAGTTGGACAAGATGTTAATAATAGCAATTAGAGAAATATAATGAAGAAGATCAAGAATCTTGTATTAACAATATAAGAGCGAAATGCTCATACAAACTATAACTCACTTGGGTTATCTCTAATCTACCCTCATTTGAGGGAGATAACCAACCCCACTTTGAGACTAAGAGGGACTTCCGTCTCTAGAGAGAATCTCAACTTAATCTCTCTCTAAACGTGAGGATCTAACTATCCTACACACTAAACCACATTAATTAAGACCTTTTATTTATACTAGAGTCTCAACCAACTAACTATTCATTTAATTTCACCTAAATATCTCTAACACACCCCCTCAAGTTGACACCTCTTAAACTCATAAAAGTGTCAACTTGCAACACAAACTATGAGGGAGTAAGGTGAATTAAATGCACAATTTCAATTGACAAAGCAATACAAAATTTCTTCATAACACTTCTCTTCTACTTGTTGCTGCACTTCTGAAATGCTTCACTTTTGGAATGCTTCAGTCACTAAGTTTCTACAATCACTGGTTCTCATTTTGCAGTGCCACCCAATATTATTAAGATCTGGAATCAAATTTGATAGATGAAGATACACAACATGTGGCCTTGAATTGATAACAACTAATCACCTCCATGTCCTTCTTGTACTGTCCCTAGAATGCAGTAAACCATTTTTCCATTGTGTCAGTACTTCTTGTTCCTTTTGTTTCTCATTGAACTGGACCACCAATAGCTTTTGAAACGCACCAGCTTGAAGTGCTTCAACTATAACTTCTACTTTATGTTCATCATCATTTTTAGATCCATATCTGCATAAATTCCACGTAGTAGACTCACAATGATATGTTGGCAAAGCTGAAATCTTCATAATCTTCTTCACCAATATAGGAACTGTTAGAGCATTATTGAAAGCCTTTATTATTTTTTTAAGCTTCTTCATTGAACCCAGAGTAATACCATTCTCTGCTTCTTTCATGTGCTTCACCATTGAGTCTAAGAAATTAAGAAAGTGTGTACGACTCTGTATTGAGCTGATTTCCTACCTTAAGTTCCACAAATCCTTAACAGTGATCTGCTCAATATATTCAGCAACTTCATTAAGTATGCTTCGAACCAGGCTACTTGAAGTTAGGTAGATTCTACATCCTTAAGGATAGCCATCAATTCTTTGACATTGGATTTTATAAACTCCATTATGAAGGTGGACTGTAACTCTTGCACAATAAAGCATACACATTCCATATAATATGTGCTTATGACAGATGATTCTAATTGAATGCTTAAAAGTTTCAAAGTAAGCATCGAAGCTGATAACTAGCTTATGGAAATTTTATCTTGCCATGAAATATCAAGCAACAGTCTTAAACATCGTTCATATATCTACTGAGAGGCTTGGTAACTTTGGCGCCATACAATCCATGCAATATTGTTGTGACAACTTCATGGATGAGCCCCTTATATGAAAAGCTCCAACTTATATTGAATATACTAGTAACAAAAGCATTCGAATCTATCATCATCAAGTTGCTTCTCTTGGATCATCATTGTGAGGCTCAAGGTCAATGAAATAGATGCGACTAGAAAGAATAACAAAGCAATGACTACTGAGATCTTGGGAGAAGAAAATGTCAAACCTCTGCCATAACAATGATTCCGATGGCAATGATGGCCTCTGAAGACAACAACAACCACAGTCCCTCTAAATTGGATTCACATGTTGCCATCACAAATCAAGAACGATGCATTCAAGCTTTTCCTTCACCCCCTTCTTACAAGAAATCCAATCTCGTAATAATAAAAATCCAAATGGCACTCTGCGAGACTGAGACTAAGGCACATCTGTTGACAAATGAGATGGAAAAAATAGAATCTCTTATTCCATAAGCACACATGTTATGTCCTTACACATAATATATATATACACATCTACCTAACACAATCAATCCTACATTAGTCCACTTGGGCCTTATATTCTGGTCCATTAACACTTCCTACACTCCCCCTCAAGCTGGGCAAAAGATATTCAATGCTCCCAGCTTGCCAAGAATCCAGTTCTGACTTTCCTTTCTTATCGGTTTCGTCAGTATGTCAGCTTGTTGACTAGCTGATCTAACATGCTCCAACCTAATTATCCCATTTTGCAAACTTTTCCCGGACAAAGTGACAATCTATCTCAATGTGCTTTGTCCGTTCATGAAATACAGGATTTAAGGCTATATGTATTGCCGCTTTACTATCACAAAACACACAAACTGGCACAAAATGAGCAATCTTAAGTTCATTTAATAATCCTACTACCCAAACCACTTTTGAAACAGCAGAACCTAAGGCTCTATATTCAGCTTCTGCTGAAGAACGAGAGACTGTGGTCTGTTTCTTTGTTTTCCACATGATAAGTGAACCTCCAAGCTTCAAAAGATAGCCCGTAACAGATCTTCGAGTCGTCCCACACGCTCCCCAATCTGAGTCACAGAAGCATTCTAAGGCAATCCGTCCAGTCGAACTCATCAACACACCACGCCCCGGATTCCCTTTCAAGAATCATAGGGTTCTGCATGAATTGACTCAAAGTCTGCACAGAGAAACTAATATCAGGTCGTGTAACAGTAAGATAAATCAAGCGACCTACCAAGGTTCTGTATCGTTGTGGATTTGGTAGTAAGTCTTCTGTCCTATCTCTTCCTTCCTCATATGCAAGAAGCTTCACATTTTGTCCCATTGGAACCTCTAATGGCCTACATCCACTCAGCCCTGTATCACACAGTAAGTCAAGTATATACTTCCTTTGACTCAATATTATACCTCTTTTAGACCTAACTAACTCAATACCAAGAAAGTACTTCATTAATCCTAGGTCTTTAATTCGAAAACTATCATGCAGAAACTGTTTTACCTCTTTGATTCGTGCCCCGTTGCTACCTGTAACTAAAAGGTCATCAACATAAACAAGAATATATACAACACCATCTGCATAGTATCTAAAGAAAAGGGAATAATCACTTTTGCTTTGATTAAAACCCCCTTTTAAAAGGGCAGTGGTTAACTTATTATTCCATTGTCTTGATGCCTGTTTAAGTCCATATAAAGATTTCTTAAGTCTACACACCATGTGCTCCCCCTCACTGCTGAAACCTGGGGGAACATGCATGTAAACTTCTTCACTCAAATCCCCCTGCAAGAAAGCATTATGCACATCCATATGATATAAATTCCAATGATTTACAGCAGCAAGTTTAACTATAATTCTAATAGTGACCATTTTGACAACTGGAGAAAAGGTATCATGATAGTCTATCCCTTCTCTTTGCGTATAGCCCTTGGCAACTAGCCTTGCCTTATATTTATCTATCTCTCCATCACTCTTGTATTTCACTTTGTACACCCATTTACACCCAATTGGCTTCTTACCTTTAGGTAGAGGATGTAGTCAAGGAAGGATCCCTCATATGGTTTTCATCTTCAGTGTTTATAGGTTCATTATCCATGCCATCATGTATATGGTTAGTTTCATTAGAGACACATGAATCAGTGACAGATACTTGATTTAAGGGTACAGCAGGCATATTCAGATTATCATCAAAGAAAAATAAATCCTTAAATCCGGTGTCTAGCCTCCCTTGGTCAGTAGGCAATTGATCTTTAAAAGGAAATCTGTTTTCTTGGAAAAGAACATGCCTACTGACCAAGATTCGCTTGCCAAGTAAATCAAACAGAAGATATCCTTTTTGATTAGGAGGGTGACCCAGGAAAACACAAGGAAATGATTTAGCCTTGAGTTTATTAGTGCTTACCAAATCAATGGCATAACAGAGGCAACCAAATACCTTTAAGTCATCATAAATGGGTTTCTTACCATAAACACGTTCAAATGGAGTTTGGTAGGCTAAGATTTTAGAGGGAATGCGATTTACCAGGTATGCTGCCATTTTAACACATTCTCCCCAAAAACGAATAGGAACATGAGATTGTAAGATAAGAGCTCTAGAAATTTGCATTAGTGTTCTATGTTTCCTTTCAACAATACCATTTTGTTCAGGGGTGTAAGGACATGAAGTCTCATGGATCACACCATTAGTAAGAAAGTAATTTTTAAGATCAAGATTAATAAACTCACTACCATTGTCAGTTCTAACTCGTTGGATTCTAGAGTCAAATTGATTGGAAACATATGCAAAGAAGTGTTTAACATGAATGGCTACTTCAGATTTATGTTTCATGAGAAAAATCCAAGTGGCTCTTGCGAAATCATCCACAATGGTAAGAAAGTAATTGCATCCAGAATGTGTGGGGGGTTTTGTAAGGTCCCCACACATCCATGTGTATAAGCTCAAAACACTTTCTGGTTTTAATGGAACTAGAAGGAAAAGGAAGCTTAGTTTGCTTTGCTTGAAAACAAATATCACAGGCTTTATTCGAAGTCATATCAGTGTGGTTTACAAAATCCAAATGTTGCAATACAGAAAAGGGCACATGCCCAAGTCTACAATGAAGTAATGATAGGTCTAAAGATTTTGAAACAGTATGGGGAGTTTTCACAGCATTTACAACATGAGTATTAGGAACAGTCACATCATTAACAGTAGGATTCAGGCATTTATATTGCAGTATATAAAGTCCACAAATGAGTCTACCAGTCGCCTTCAAGTTCCCACCCCGAAGGCCCTGCATGAGACAGTGATCAGGGAAAAATACAACAGCGCAATTGTGTTCTTTGGTTAGTTTGGAAACAGAAATCAAATTAAATTGAAGTCCTGGTGCATATAAAACGCCTGAGAGTTGGAAACCATTGTAAAAGTCTACTGTTCCTATATGTGTCACTTCTACTCTGTCTCCATTAGGGATCTTTATGGTCTTAATGGGTCCATTGTATTTAGAATAGTGATGTAAAAGTGACAAACTACTAACTAGATGGGTGGTGGCACCTGAATCTATTACCCAATTAGTTTGTGTCATGTTAGAAGAGAGGGAAGTAAGCAAACCTGTACCCGTTAGCGCGTGTACTGTGGTGTCTCCTTCTCCCTCCTTCTTTAGGAATTCCAATAGCTTCTCATACTGATCCTGGGTGAAAGTTGGTGCAACAATGTTGGTCCCTTCTTGCTGTCCTGCGTCTGGACGAGGACCACTCTTGGTCTTGTTTCCTTGCAAAGTGCTTGGAAACCCAATCAGGTGCCAGCAGCCATCCTTTGTGTGACCCTTTCTGCCGCAATGGGAACACTCAAGAGAGGATCCTCCTCTGCCCCCACCTCTGCCTCTCCCCCTGCCTCTAGCAGTCATGACCATTGCATCTGTATGTGGTTCTTTAGAGGAGTCTGCAATATGTCTTTGGCTCTCATCTTCTAGTAGCATGGCAAATGCTTGATTAACGTTTGGCAGAGGTATCATGAGTAGAACTTTCATATTGAGATGAAGAAACAAGTTTGGTATCAAAGCAAACTTGTTTCTTCATCTCAATATGAAAGTTGTTGATTATGCGTTAGAACAGTACAACTCTTAAGTACTCTATGGAAAACCATTTCTTTCTACAAACTCACTGGCAAATTGGCCAATTCCATGACCCTCTTTTCCTGTGATACGCGAGAATCAGAAGGCTAATCAAGTTCTGCTGTTACACTGCTTACAGTATATACAAGACTTCTACTTCACTCAGTATATCCACTTAAGTCTACTTGAAACCATAAAACCATCATCAGAATAGTAACAGGTTGAACTCAGTATCTAAGTAAAAGGTTTGGTCCAGTTTCACAATAGAAAACATTTACAGGTGTTGTTGACGTCATGGCTTCAATAACTTGTATGGAGCTATCCTGTGAGGGCCAAGTGAGAGAGAACCCAATAAGTCTTCCTGGATGAACTCATACACTCCCTCACAAAACATGTCAATAACTACTGACAAATTGATAACCCGCATCCTTGTATCCGAAACATTATTACTTTCAAAGGGCATTTCCAAAATTTCAGCGAGCTTCTTAAAATTTTCCTCAAGCTGCTGCTGATAAAGCTCAAATACGTTTTGTTTTCTTATCATTTCCTCGTCTGACATTTCATCATTAAACATATAAAATGAAAATGGATATGAGAATGATAGGACTCGCCAAGACCTGACAAGTGTGGAGAGTCCATCATTTACCCAGCTTCTGTCTCCAAGGACATAAGCCTTCTTTCCTATAGACTCTGTCAATCTACATTCTTTATCTGAGCAGTTCCTCATATGAGCTTTAAAACGATGATAATAGCGCACAAAACGACTTTCATCCTGCTTTCCCTCTTCATCATTTTCCTCCTGTTCTTCGTAGTCACCACCACCTAGCTAACTGAATATCATGCCACAAATACAGGTAAGAATGTCACAACCATCACTCTTGTGCACTAATCTGTGGCAATTTGGATAGGGTTGGGTGTTATTTTTTATCCAATTGGCACTCTTTTCAGCCCAATGTTCCCCCATCAAACAAGAACAAGGGGAATGTGTTTTCGACAAACAGCTAAAACAGAATTGAAAACCACATGAACATTCCACCTCATATAATAATCCATCATCATCCTCAACACAGATTGCATTCCCACAGGGAGGAGTGCTGGGGCACCACTTAGCTCTTTTGTTGTCTTCAATGTAGGACTCAAGAAGAAAATGTTCGAATTTCTCTGCCATATCACAACTCCTTTGGCTGACTAGCGTACTCACAACATCCTCATTGCAATAATATTTGCATCCGTGTGCCATGCATCTAATGTGTTTACTTTGACCTTCATTTATCACGAAAATGAAATATCCTGTCCAACAGCTGTTGCAAAAACAGTGACCACAGTCCATTCTTGTTGCTCGATCACAGGGAACAACCTCAAAGCAGATTGCACACATTATTGAAGAAGCAACTAATGAGCCTGAATCACTGTGTTCTTCACTAACACCAGCTTCAGCCAAGAGTAACGTCTTCCCCTTTTCCACAAACTCCGCAGATAATTTCTCCTTATCCTACCTATGAAAAATAAGAAGTCTACGTGCCTGATGCTTTTTCACTGATAGAAATTCCATTATTGTGGACAAATCCTCATCCTGTGTGGTTAGAAGTGTTTCCTTTGTAATTACCTTAATTGTGGGACCCTTGGCAGTGCCATCGACCAATTTAAAATCGAGCTCCTCCTCACATGCGCAGTCGTTCGGGGAACCCTGATCAGAGTATTGGTAATCATCGTCGCTGTTCTGATAGTCCTCCATACCTACTAACAAATCAGATGTGAAAGAACGATATTACGTGCTAACTTGAACTGTGAAACCAATGGCATTCGTGTTAAAGAACTTGCGGGGGTGGCGGTGTCGCGATGCTCGCTGTCTCAGATCTTGGAGGTGGAGGTTTGTTCACCACCAGGAATCGGTGATCTGGGCTGAGAATGGTGCCCGACCCCGACGGTGGTGTCGCGTGCTATCTCAGAACGCGGATTCGCTGTGTCGTGTGCGTCTTCCACGACTTTCTTGGTGGTTGGAGAAAGATCCAGAATTTGGATCTTGTTTTGCCGAGTCGGAGGTCCACCGGGTTTGTGGGTGGATCTTTGATCTCCGTGGCAATTGGGCCTCTTTCTTGATTTTGGGCCGGTGGTGCTTAATGGCTGGTCATTCAATCCATTTGCTTTGATACCATGTTGACAACTGAGATGGAAAAAATAGAATCTCTTATTCCATAAGCACACATGTTATGTCCTTACACATAATATATATATACACATCTACCTAACACAATCAATCCTACATTAGCCCACTTGGGCCTCATATTCTGGCCCATTACAAGATGGCTCATTAACACTTCCTACAACATCCGAACTACTAAACCAGCACATACTCCACAATCTCGTCTTTTTCATTTTGTTTCTCTAAGAACTTCACCCTCCATCACTGTCTGTTTCGCCCTCTACTCATTGTTAGCAGAGATGGGCTTGTACAGAAAAGGAAGATGTAGATATCTCGAACGAAAATCAAAACGGAAATGAACAAGAATCGGACGGATGAAGGAATATGCAACAATTTCAGAGAGAATAGACAATCTTGAAGGCCTCAGGCTTCCCTTCCACTGGTGCTTTCTTCGGCGGCTTGTTCTGTCACCGATCTTCAATATAGATTCTAGCGACGGTGAGCAAAGTGGTGAAGAATTGGGATCTTGAACGGGCAACTGAAGCGAACAGCAAATCCGTCACTGTTTTGGAACTATTTTGACGGCACTCTTCCATTGGGTTTGGCTTGACGGCGATTGGAGCTTGAAGGAGGCTTTGGCGGCAGCGTTCTCTTGGAAAGTCAACGGAGTAGCAATGAACCAAGGCGGCAGAACAAGAAAATTAGGGCTTCATTCCAAGATCTCACAAAAGGCAATGTATAACCAAGAAAGGATACTAGGCAGCAAAAATAACAATTTGGGCCTAGAAAATTACGATCCCAAGAAAAACGTGCTCTCGTACCAAATTAATAATAACAATTAGAGAAACATGAAGAAGATGAAGAATTTTGTATTAATAATATAAGAGTGAAATGCTCATACAAATTATAAATCATTTAGGTTATCTCTAATCTACCCTCATTTGAGGGAGATAACCAACCCCACTTTGAGACTAAGAGGGACTTTCCTCTCTAAAGAGAGTCTCAAATTAATCTCTCTAAACGTGAGGATCTAACTATATCCTATACATTAAACCACATTAACCAAAACCTTTTATATAAATTAGAGTCTCAACCAACTAACAATTCATTTAATTTTACCTAAATATCTCTAACACAAGAGCCAGGAAACTTTACACTATAAACGGCTTGCACCACATGACTGGATAGGTACCTATACGTTCTAGATGTTACAAATTTAGAAGAAAAAAAAAGAAGAAATAACAGGATGCATACAGCCCATTGCCGACAACCTGATTGTTGCTTCTCCACCGGAGTTGTCGCCAGAACAATCCACAGTCCCTCCAATCTAGGGTAATCGTGTGGCATGAAAAGAAAGAGAGCGAAGGTATGGAGAGGGAGAGGAGAGAGATGCCGGCAACTAAAATCACCAACCTTGTGCAAAAGCAATCGCTCGATAAACATTGATTGACACCTCATCCTTTGGCAAAGCTAATAGAAAAGATGGCGGTGGCTAATAGAGTGGCCTGAATAGCATGTCCCCAACTCCTCTGCCTCTCGATTACTCATAAAGCAGAAGAAAAGGGGGACCTGGATGACTGGGTCGGTGCTGAAAGAGATGAGGGAATATGAAAATAACCAAGCTATTGGGATGTGAATTGGACCCACAACTACCAGTTGGCCCTTTGAGCCATGATTTCAAATTTCAAATGTCACTTGCTCAACCTTTCACGGAGCCCTCTACAAGTGCTTGTAAGGCATTAACTTGTAACGGAGCCCAATGCACTTTTTTTTGTAACAGCAAATGTGTCTGAAGCCATGCTAAGCCAGTTTCCAGCAATTGGCTTGGGTGGAGAAGTACTAGGTCATATATTGATTGAAGAATTCATTTTGGTCCCTCAGGAAAGACAAGAAATTAAGGAATATGATTAAAGTGTTTTAAAAAAAATGTTATATTTATTATAATTAACTCACTCACCTAATTTCTTTAATTTAATTAAATTAATTAAATAAATTTTATATTAAACAGCAGCGTATCATATAATACCCACTAAAGAGGTGAGAAATTTCTCTGCAACAAAATAATATATCTCGTAGAAACAGAACATCAAAACAATTTACAGTCAGGAAAGGATGCCTTTTTGTTCCTTTTTTTTTTGTACAGTGATAGTACACTCTACATACCTTCAATACAAGAGAGAAGAATAGGATTATCTGCCTAAAGAAAGAAAATGAAGACGGCAAAAGAAAAAATGCAAAAAGAAAAGGATCCATGAAACAGCAAAACCATCCAATCTCTTGGCATATCTGCTTGAGACACCCACCCCCCGCGTTCCTCCATGAGACAAACATCAAAGAAAGATGCTCTGCAGCTCAATATACTATGACAATATGACTAAGCATAGAATTTCGGCCTCTTATTCCTAACATATCTCCTGTTTATTATGAAAGGAAACTTCTCCAAGGTCAAATGACACATTCAATTGTAAACTCATGCAGACAAACTGACAATAAATATGCATAGACAGACCAAAATCATTAACATTTAAGCAAAGTAAATTACCTTGTAGTATCCTTTCATCACTTGTGGGACCCTAACTATTAATATGCCCTTTGAACCTGGAGGAGTTTTAGAATTTACAGTTTTAAATTTGAATTATATATGTTGAATAGGATGCCCAACACTCTTTGCAGGAGTAAATATTCCTAGAGCGGGTCAAGGGAAATGACTTTTTATGCTATCAACAGTTTAATAGGGGTAATTTTCATAAGACAAAATGTAAAGCCTCATAACAGACAGCTATAACACTTCAACAATCTTGTGTTGGAATATGTCTCTGCAATTCTATAGTTGTTAATTCAGCAAGTCAATCTTGCTGATGAACGATCATTTTCGCCAGAAGCAAGAATAGGTTATTGATACCAAGAACCTACAGCAGATTTTCCATTAAAAAATTTAAGGATGAGTACAAAGTGTCATAGCTTTACAAGGCTGCGTCGAAGATATAAATAATTGTAATGTCAATCTTGTAATCAGAGACTAGAAGAAGGGAATCAATTCGCTCATAGATATGGAATTTTTTTTTTATATGCAGACAAAGACCTATTATTATTAAACTATAAGTCGTTAAGAAAGATCCAACGTCGTTTCGCAATGTCTGTAAAGGCCATGGGATCCTTCTTTGCTTAGTTACAACAAAACTAAAAGATTGGGATATTAATTCTATACCTAAAGGCATATCAGAAACTTCTGATACACCAACTTGGGAAAATACCCTTTAAAATGACTCCCAAAGAGCACACAACTGTGGTTAAGACATTCATGAATGATTGTTCACTCCTGCGCCTATTCAAATTGAAATTGATCATCTTGCAATTTCAATTTTGGTAAGGCACCTAATGTTTTCTCACGTGGCATTGCTGCTTCTGGGACTTGGTTCCGCCCAAGAGATTGAAGGAATTGTTGAGCCCCTACTTGTTCCAGATATAATTGGATGCACTTGAAGTTGCTCTTGCAATAACCTCACTAGGTTGAACTTCCGTTCTCGCAAAACGAATCTGATTCTGGAAAAACCACAAAGTATCCAGAATATGAAATGGAAAAATTTTGATAAATTGATTAAATTCATTCCTAGATAGGTCATGGTGGTATGTAGAAATCCATAAAGCAATCCAATTGGCAACAAAATTAGAATAAGGCTTAATATATAAAGGTGAGCCATACCAGCATGCTCGAGCAAAGGGACAAGTGAGAAATAAGTGTGATAAGGATTCTGAATTTCTCCGCAAAAAGGACATATTTTCAACCATGTTGAGATGATGACTTTTGGAAAAGTTTGAGGTTGCAAGTTTATATCTGATGATTTTCAGAAGAAGAACTCATTCTTGGGAGAACACAGCTGTTTACACGGGGAGGAGGGGAAATCAGCTGGAGAATAAGAAGTCTGAGCCAGTTTCTCATAACCGTCATGAACGGTATACTCTCCAAATCTGTTACCATTCCATATGACAATCGTTGTGATAAAAAACCAGAATGGGAAGCTGCAAAACGTGATAGCCAATTTCAGAATTATACAATAATGAGATCAACAAAAGGTCCCACTTGCGGGCAGACTGCAGTATAAGGTTGGATACTGATGGGAAAATACTCTATTATAGCGGTATTCGAAGAAGGAAATAGCTCCACAGAGTATGATCTAATGGAGAAAACAAGGAAAAAGGCAGAAAAGACAGATTCAGATCCACACACAAGGGTACATTCGAGAGGCTCTCACTCTCCCCACATTCACTCCACAATTTTCATGCCCCTTCCTAACAGACTCCTTTCTATATATACCTCTCGAGCCTATAACTGTCATACTGTAATTTCCACTATTGCCACTCATTCACATGACCTGCACCACCCTCTCTAATTAGTGGGCTTTCGCCTATAGTGAGTAAAAAGAGGCCCATGTTCATCAATACCCCCCTCTATGTCAAGGCGAAAGGAGGGAAACTGTTTGCAGATCACATCATAGTCTTCCCAAGTACTATCCAATTCAGACAAGGAAGTCCACTTAATCAACAGCTCAATTTGATCATCAGTCATTCGGTGATGTTTTAAGACAGCCTCCGGGGTGACCTGCAACTCCATATCAGCTGATAACATAGGAGGTAAAGGATGAGAATGCTCAACAGTGGACAATGACTTCTTAAGCTGTGAAATGTGGAATACAGGGTAAATTTGTGCTTCAGGAGGAAGCTGCAATTGATAAGCCACAATGCCTATCTTTTCAATTACCCGAAAGGGTCCATAAAAACGAGGACGTAGCTTCTCATTAGGACGGCGAGCTAGAGACTTGTGACGATAAGGCTGCAACTTCAAATAAACATGATCTCCTACCACAAAGTGGATGTCCCGGCGTTTCATGTCAGCATAATGTTTCATCAGTTGCTGGGATCGAGCTAAATTCTGTTTGAGTTAATCCAAAACAGCATTCCTGGCCTGAATATGACTTATTCACAGCATCAAAAGCAGACAATGATTCCTGGAAGCGAAACAAACTCGGCGGATCTTGACCGTAAAGAGCTCGGAATGGGGACATGCCAGTAGAACAATTGAAGTTTGCATTGAACCAATGCTCGGCCCAGCAGAGCCATTTTGACCAAGTGGAGGGTTTGTCACTGCGAAAACATTTTAAGTATGTTTCCAAGCTACGGTTAACCACCTCAGTTTGGCCATCACTCTGAGGACGATAACAGGAACTATAGTATAACTGAGTTCCTGCTGCCTTAAAGAGTTCTTTCCAAAAATTGCTTAGGAATAGCTTGTCCTGATCAGACGCAATGGATCTAGGAAAGCCATGAGGTCGCACTACCTCCCTTACAAAAACCTCAGCCACTGACAAAGTTGTGCAGGGTTGTTTGAGTGGAATAAAATGAGCAAATTTGGTAAAGCGATCAACCACAACAAAAATGGTGTCATACTGTTGAGACTTGGGTAAGCCTGAGATAAAATCCATGGATATATCAATCCAAACACTGTCAGGTATGGGTAAGGGCTGAAGTAAACCAGGTGGGCTTAAAGCAGAGTGTTTATTTCTTTGACATACATCACAAACCAAGACATATTTCTGAACATCCCTGCGCATACCATCCCAATAAAATAGAGAAGAAAGACGTTTGTAAGTCCTTAGGTAACCAGAATGACCCCCTATTGGGAATCATGGAATTCACGCAGTAAGGTAGCAATATGGGCCGAAGACTTGGGAAGCACCAAACGCCCTTTAAAAACAAGTGTCCACCCTTTACTGCATAACCTGCTGGAGCTTGTTGGAGATGAAATAGATGTCGACAAAGATGATTTCCTGATAGTGGTATTATCCACCGGGTTCGAGTAATTGCGGGTAGGATTGTAGCGAGACCCGGTCCCTTTGTTTTCAGCCCAATACTGGTATGGCCCATCAGACTTGAGGCCCATGGAATGAGTCAGAACCAGATTGCGTTCCTCCAAATGCAACACCATGTCCATGTGTTCAAACGCAGATAAGCTTTAATTTAAATACGTAGCCCGTTCAAAAATAATACGGCTATCAACAGATCTTCATCACAATTTCCTAGAGTGGCTGATAGTAATTCAAATCATTTGATATAATCCGCAACACTTCTTGTTTGGCGCAACGCCATTAGCATCTTGTAAGCACTCCCATATTGGGAAGGATGAAATCTCAGGATCACATCGTGTTTCAGATCATCCCAATTTCGAACAGGGGATCAAATCTCTTTCCATTGAAACCAGTTAAGAGCTCGTCCCTCAAAACAGAGCACTGCTGCATCGAGCTTATCATCCTCCAACACTCAATTAACTTTGAAGTAATGCTCAGCTCGGAAAATCCACCCCAAAGGTTCATCTCCTGAAAACAGGGGAATCTTGAGATACTGATAGGTTGACACGACGGGAACCTCGGCGTGTGGTGGTTCTTTCATAGCTGGCTCTTGAGTAATGGTTTCGACCAGAATTTTAGACGAGGATGCAACGGATGCTGGAACTTTGTCCTGCTGTGATTTTCCCTCTCGGAATTCGGCAACAAACTCCATCATCAAGGATTTTAAAGTCGCCAAATCACACTTGATTGAGGCCATGTCTCTGCTCAAGTGTTCGATGTGTTGCTTGGCGATAGCTATTCAGGCATCGTGACCATCCACCTTTGCCTCCATTCTTGTGTTGACCATGCCCAGAATTGTATGATCTGATACCTTTGATGGGAAAATCCTCTATTATAGTGGTATTCGAAGAAGGAAATAGCTCCACAAAGTATGATCTAATGGAGAAAAACAAGGAAAAAGGCAGAAAAGACAGATTCAGATCCACAAGGGTACATTTGAGAGGCCCTCACTCTCCTCACATTCACTCCACAATTTTCATGCCCCTTCCTAACAGACTCCCTTCCATATATACCTCTCAAGCCTATAACTGTCATACTGTAATTTCCACTATTGCCCCTTATTCACATGACCTGCACCACCCTCTCTAATTAGTGGGCTTTCGCCTATAGTAAGTAAAAAGAGGCCCATGTTCATCAATACTTTTGAATTAGAAGGTACCCTTCCTACTTGCTGCATAGGCCACCAAAGCCAATCTTGTAGAGATATAGTATCCCCATTTCAAATTCGCCACTAAAGGTTGTTGGTTGTCAAATGAATTCACCTATTTTTTCTAGTTCCTCCCAAATGTTTCCCTTTACAAATTTAATAGGAATTTCTCCTTCAGCTATTATGGGATAGGCTGAAATGGTTTAATAAATTTACTTCTCAATAGATAAAGACAAACACCTCTACTATGTGTGTATGAAAAGCAAAATAGGAAAAAAAAAAATTATATAACAAAGTTTGAAAACTTCTATATACATTTTCAAAATAGGAGTACAACGTATGTACTTGATATAAAATGATCCACAGCAAATTGTTATGAAGTTGGTTAGTCTCTTACACCAATTGCCTAAAATGATCCACAGCATATTGTTATGCAGTTGTTTAGTTCCTTACACCAATTGCCTTCATATTATCAAGTAAAAGCATAAAAACAAAAAAGGATGCATGAAAGAATCAACTTTACCAAGTTATACATGGTATGTATCAAACCTAAACAAATCCATCGACATGCAAGGGCAAACTGCCACCACCACTTATTCCAGCCCGTGTATCACCAGAAACAGAAAGTTTTCCTGGTCATGAACAAAGGTAATCCATTTCCAAAACATAAATAATGACATGTTATGGCACACAGCATAGATGAACAATATATTTCCTATAGACAACACAAGGAAAGAAACATGTATTTTTCTTGGTTAATTTTCAAGCTTCTTTCTATCCTCTAGACAATAGTATCCTCTTGAATGAAAGGAAACCACACACAATAAAAAGCATCTTACAATGTAGAGACAGTAAGTCATTCCACCAAATTAAGTACCAATGACAGGGAAGTTCAATGAAAGTTTAAGAGACAAACAATCAACTAAAAACATATGTATACTACTCAGTTTTATTTACAAAAATAAATAACAATATTACGAGATCTTTGTTATTCCAATAGCTGAATGGATTTTACTGTAGACAAGTTTCTTTGGCAGCATATGAACTGGAAGTAATATTATGGCGCGGATAACCAATACAATATTGAATAGACATAGAAAGGCTAATTCTGATGCTCTGTTAGGCATTTCCCCTACAAATAAAATTCTCATTCGTTAGAAGCAATATCTTTGGCCAAAGTCAGCAAACATGCAACCAATTTGGTTCAGTCGTCTGGAATATTAGATGTACTAATAATAGCAGCCAGTGTCCAGAAACTTTGATGCTTATGAAGACTTGATTTCTAAAGCAAAGTAAAAATATATTCGGCATTGCATTTATAGCTTTGCCCTCCATACAATAAATGTTCAATTTTGCAAACGTGATAACTCAGCAAATCCTCTGCCCCATCAAATAAACAAAATCATATATTTTTATTGAGCATAGCAGAGTCCATAAATTCTCAACCCACCTCAATTACTGCCAAGGAAAATAAGAAGAACAGATAAAACTGCCAAAATGACCAAAATGGAAAGCAAATATTTTACAATGACATAAAGATGGTTAAAGAGGGGGGATTTTTCCTTATCTTAGGCAATTGTGGATAGTAATGTAGTCTATTGATGATGAAATCATGGAGCTCTGGATTTCTATGAGGCTAACATGCCAATCAATGACTCCAGACACACAGCCTTTCTCTTACCTTATCATTTCAGCTTTCACATCAAGATTTATAATTACAATCGTTAGTCCCCAAAACATATCCACCTTGAGCTCCAATTATAATCAAAAGCAAATGTAACAATCATTATATTCCATATTGGACATTCAGCAATTATGACTGAAGAGAAAGCCTAAATATGAAACAAAAATATAGTATAGTATCTAAATGAACACTTCATTTAAAAATGGTCATACAGTTTCTTGTCACGCATTTCTATTTTATTTGTTTCATTCCTTTGTGCGTGTTTAGTGATTCACGAAAAAAATTGGGTGATTAATATTTCCTCAGTCCAAGCAAAGAGAAGAAAAGAAAGTTTAGTATGACATCCCGAAATTAAAACTAATGTTGTAACTCAAATGCAAATGACAATAGGGAAAACCCTGAAACATAGTCAAGAAGAACTGCATTATTAAATATTAAAGACACCAACCTCAAATTACAACCATCAAAGCTTGAGTTGACTTCCTACCAATAGTTTTTCCTTCAGATCGAAAGAGAACTAAAATAGTAAATAGGTATTAGAAAGCATCAAAATAGGAAAAGAAATACACGTCTTAGGCCTTTTACATTTAGTCAATGCCACCTCCCGGAGCCAGTAGGCATTTTAAGCCACTAAACTAACTATTTTGGTCTCCACAACCTCTTTCTCCATTTCTTTGACTGCTGTAATTAGGGCCCTAGTGATACCCTTGAGATGTAAGCCATTCTCTTTCATTTCCTCAAGAAGCTTTTTTGCCATTTGCCAATCCAAAGCCTTCAGGCAAAGAGACTGAATCAACTTCTCATATTCATCAGCAGTTGGTCGGACACCGAAGTTCTTCATCTCAGCCAATAGTTCCAAAGCCTTATCAAACTGGTCTAGCTTGCAATATCCCCTTATAAGAGTGTGGTAAGTTACAGGGCTCAACTCAGAATACTTCTTTTTGGCTTCTGTGAAGACTTTCTGAGCTTCTTCCATCTCACCACCATTTGCATAGGCACTTATAAGAACAGTATAAGTATATACATCTGGTCTTAAGCCTCTAGTTTCCATTAGTTTCATCATCTCCAATGCTTGATCCATCTCGCCAATTTTGGAATATCCGGTAATAACATAATTGAAAACAGCATTCCCAGGGGGTGGACCTTCTGTAATCATTCTTAAGACTAGTTGCTTGGCCCCATCAACGTCTTTGATTCTGCACAAGGCCTTAACGACAGCTGAGTATGGCTTTATTGCATGTTTCTTATCTTCTCTAATAATAATATCCTCTAAAGTCTCCAAAGCTAATTGTACAGTTTCATTTTCATAACTAAGTCGATCAATCAAAAAATTGATAAAAGATGTTGGTACGTGCTGCTTTTTCTCTCTTGCTGCAATGTAAACTGCAAGGGCAGCTTTAGCGTTTTTCCCCTTGCAAAACCAAGATATAATCTTACCAACTTTCTCACAAGCCGGAAGGCTATTAGCATCGAGCATCTTTTGAGACACATACCAAGCCCAATCAAAAAATGATCGCCTGCAAAGAGCTTCAACAGTAAAGTAATAGGTGTCTGCATTTGGCACACCCGCGTGTTCCTCAAAATTATTGAAGGCATCAAACGCAGCTTTTCCTTTGCCCAATTTTGAGAAGGAAGCTATCAATTGATTGAGAATCTCCACATTCAGCACCTCATTCTCTTTCTCGTTAATATCCTTAATTAAATCCCACAGCGAGTATATCTCTTTCTTCCTGAGAGCACTGCATACAGCCAAAACAAGAGATTCCACAACGGCAGTGGTGACCTTAAACGATTTGTCTTTCCAAGCCCACCTGAGAAATCTGATAAGATTGTCACCAGCAATTAGAGGGGTTTGAAGCACTTTGATCACGAACTCTTCATGTAGAATTAAACCCATGTCATTTAAACAGGACTCCAGGGACCCATCAGGACTACTTTGGAGAAGAGACAACACATTCTCCAACTTCTCCGGATCAATCTCATAAACCTCTTCCTTCCCCTCCTCTCCCCCCTGCTGGTCAAAATCAGAAGCAGAAATATCCATCTGTACAAACCCAGTTTCTTCAAGAGATTCCTCCAGCGGCCCATTATCTAAAGGGGCATCACTGCCCATCTGAGCACCATCATATTCATCAATATCCTCAGAAGAATGCATTTGAACCTCATGAATGAACCCCTCCTTGGTAGAATCAGTAGTTTGCGATTCAAAATGAGTGTTTTCAGCTGAATGCTGGGAAAAGAATCGACGGTTCTTGCAAAGACAGGACATTTGAGGGAAATCCCGTGCAAATGAATGAGAAGATTGAACTATGCCTACTGAGCTAGAGAGAGCCGCCGTTACCTTAGGAATTCGGGTTCGGGAAGCATTGAAGTTCTGAAACGCTTGTCGTGCAAACCCCAACCTCCACATCCTCGAACCAAACAGAAAATAAAATCTGTAAGTAGTAGTTGGTGAATTAGAAACGAGAAGGAGGATCGGATTGATGAGATACCGTGGATTCCGAATCAGAGAGCGGCTTGATGCAGCCACTAGATAAGAGAAAACAAGAACTAGCCACTAGGTACAGCAGCAGGGTAGTGTAGTTCTACAGATAATAAAATGTTGGGAACGAAAATGGAGATGAAGATTGGGAGGAAGAAGCAGAAGAGGATCGAAAGAAAATGGAGTGTGGTTGGGGCCGTCGTGACTGTTAGTAATGGAGGCAGCGGACTAGTTTTTTTTTTTAAAATGAAAAAAATTATTATATGTTAGTACGGATTAAATTAATATTAGAAGTTATTTTTTAAACTTAATTTATCACTATACGATATAAGTTTATAAAATTAATTTTATCTCGATTGATGTGAATAGATTTTATTATAGTCCATTCATGCATACCCTTAAACAGTGTTAATTATATTTTTAAACAGTAATAGCACATGTTATAACCAACAATCTCCAGAGACTTTAATTTTGCATATGTTAAACAGCGGAAATTAATTTGTCATTTTTTTCAGTCTCTTGCATTTTTAACAGGTAATAGCAATACATATGTTTTCCTAGGAATATACACCATAACTATTATTTCAAAGCTCATCGATCTCATACTTCTTATCCATAATTGTTTCAATTGAAAATTATTAATTTTTGCTACTACTATTACAACTACATTCCATATACAGCAGTGAAAATGTAGTTTTAACATACACCAAATACATTTTTTCGTACTAATGTCTTTAACCGCGCATTTGGTACATGGAATTTGAAGAGGGGGAAATGAGGGATTATGCTCCCCTCCAAAATTGTGGTATTTAGAGGAAAAGGAAAATATTTTGCCATGTGCTGACTATTACACCCTTGATTATTTTTAATATCCTAAACTACCTTTTTCATGTTTTTTCTTAAAACATATTCATTCATGGGTTCCCTTTCATTTCCTTGTCTTGCTAGCTCAAATGATCATCGTTGTGGTTTAAGTGGTTTGGAATCTCTCCTCTTCCCTTGTCTTGCATAACCATCTTGGTCAGTTTAATTTCTCCAGGTAAGCTCTAATTCACAAAGGGTGGTGTTGCTGCAAGAGTTGTTCAAAGGGAGCTTAAAGCATACTCTTCTTGCTTTTGGAGAAGGTGGGAATTAAAGACTAGGTGTAATATACTAAATTTTTAATAATCAATGATTGATTTGTATGTGTAATTAGTCGGATAAAATACACTAAAGTGTGAGTACACTTGGTACATTTTGGGCGGTGTATAAAGTGTACGTGTGGCACCATGTGGGGGCCCACACACACACAAAGACTTGGTACCATTTTGGAAGAAGACACACCGGCACACACTTGCTGGTTCCCTAAAGCATGTGGCGCCATAATAATGCCACATATATAGACACTTGGCGCCATCTTATGGCCTTGCACACACACATGGGGCATTCTGGAAGACACTAAGACATGTGGCACCTTCTTGGCCAGGACATACCTAAAGTAGCTTTAGCAAAGTAGCTTTACATAAAGTGAATTTAGTTTTTGTGTTGGTAACATGAGAGGGCGCCATATATGACCTCCTACTTTATTAAAGTAGAGAGGGAGTTTTTTATATTTATCTGCACTTAAGCCAAATGCTTAGTTCATAAAGTGACAAGTGTTAAGTTCTTGTGGTTTCTTGAAAAAGTAAGTGGTTAATTAATTAACTATGATTATTTTGGTTAACTAAAATAGCCTTCCTTCTTTCCTCCTTGCTTTTTGACTGAATTGGTCCTACAAAAAGAAAGGAAAGTGTTGATCTCAAGCTTATATATGTATGTGCCTAAGTTTGATCAAGTCTTCTTGAAATTGGGTTGACACTTTGACCAACACTTCCTTTCTTCCCTTTTTGCCCCTTTAGCCGTCTCTATCATCCTAGGAGGAGGGAGGTGATTTGATTTTTAATCTTCATGATTACTCTTGCTTTTCAAGAGCAAATCTTAGCCATTCATCTTAATTTCCAATTCTAACCTCAAGATCAAGTGTCAATTGTCTATTTTGCCCTTGATTATATCAATATTATTTCTTGTACCATTAGTTCTTTTAGTTATCTTTATTACTTCTTTCTAGACATCATTTCTCTTTTCCTTTGAATTTGAGTTAGGTTTTATGTCATTCTGACACAATCCTAAAGGAATCGGGCACTTCCCTTCAACTAATTCGCACTGAAATTCATACTTTATTCTAGTGCAGTTTGGGATTCTTACCAAACTAGACTTAGTAGTCTACTTTACTAAGACTTATTCTCTAGTTTCTAGTCCCAAAATTTGGGATATTACACTATGTAGCAAATATTAGGTATGTTGAATGAGCAGTAGGCCTTGATTCATGGAATTAGAGATGAATTGTGGGAAGTGTAGAATAAGCAAAATGAGGACAAGGAAAGAAATAACAATGTCGGGTAAGAGGAAAGACAATAGTAGCCTAATGAACCACAATTACAGTAGGTGCAGGACTAAGGACCCCATAGTGGGGCAGCCCGAGAAGGAGAAAATTTACAATACTAGATTTTGAGGTTTTACACAGCATTCGAAGGAAGGTTTGATCCCCAAATGGCCGAGGATTGGCTAGGTAGATTGGAGAAATTTTTTAGAGCGATGGAAGCCCTATAGAGATAAAGGTGTAAATGGCCATCTATAAACTAGAGGGTGATGCTGACAGATGGTGGGAAAACACCAAATTGATCCTATAGGCTAGGAATATTTCCTTTACTTGGGAATTATTTCAAGAGAAATTCAATGAGAAATATTTCCCAAGGTCTGTTAGGATCGAGAAAGAGGTAGAGTTCTTGTCACTACAGCAAGGTAGCTAGGAAACTTTCGATGAATATCTATCTTGATTCATCCGCCCATCCTGCTACTACTCCTATCTAAGCTACAAAGATGATGAAGGATGGAGTTCTTAAAACTTGTTTTCTTGTGTTGATTCATGATGGTTATTGGTATTTTGGTTGGTTGTTTGGCTTGGTTTTTCTTGAATTTTTGATTTGGGGTGCATGAACCCTAAGGGGAGGTGCTGTCCAATTTGTCATTAATCATGTTCAAGAGGTGTTTAAGTGATTAAACAAGTGATTTAGGGTGAAAAGAAGGTGAATTGTTGAAAGAAATCAAGAAGCTTCATTTTCCCTAAAACTTCCAGAATTTCAGCCAGATGGGTTTTGGTGTGTTTGAGCTAGAATTTGATGGATTTGATGATTCCTTTATGCTGAGAATGAAAAATTGTCTAGGGAACATGTGAAAAATGGAGTATGGCGGCTTTAGGGTGTGAAATGACAATTTTACTCCTAAAACCCTAACTTTGTGGATGTCAAGGGTATTCTGGGAAATGCAGTGTGTTTTTTTCAAAACTGAGGTAAAAAATGGATTCTACTAGCAAAATTGTGTATTAGTATCCCAGGTCATAATTTTTAGAAAAGTACAATTATACTTGGTTATTAAGAGAATTAGACTGGATTCCCTAGGGGCATTTTAGTAATTATACATTTTTTGGTAGAGATAACCAACTATTTGAATTGTAGACTAAGACATGAATGAGTAATAACTCATTTATTATAAATTTTGAATTTTAGGATTTGACATCTGCCAGAGTCGGACAAAAGTTAAAGGACTAATACTAGCTAGGCGGTTGGAAATGATTCCAGGTAGTAACTTATCTCTCATACATTATGTGATTATTTGTATGTATTCCATGTTTTGTGATGTGAAATGTATGTGATATAATATCTAGAGCTGTGGTGTTGGAAAAACACAAGTACTACCCTATGGGAAAAACACAAGTATCAACAGGCCAATTAGGACCAGTCTAGGTAGATGATATAATTCCTCGCTGTAGTATGGGAAAAGCATAAGTACTATGAGGCCAGTAGGACCCAGTTGAGGTAGTGAGACAAGTACGGACATGTTGTTGTCTGCACCAGAACATTGAAGTGATCATAGTATGGCTAGTAAGGACAAAATAGTCATTTTGATCCTGAACGTCAAACAGACAGACATGTTTACAACATTTATATGTTGCATTATATGGTGCATTGCATGTTTTTTTTATCACATTTTAGATGATTGATTGTGTGTTACTACTGAGATTCATTTGAATCTCACCTTTTCCAAAAATTAAAATGTATTAAGCTAAAGGAAGCGGTTCCAAGGGCAAGGAAGTCGATACCGACAATTGAGAGTTCTGGTCCAGATCAAGAATTTTAGTGTTGGTTATCTGTGGCCTTTTTTATATATTTTGGAATTTGTAATTAATATGTACAAACCTTATAGGAATTTTCTGTAATGTAATCAAGTACTTTATATCAGTATGGTTATGTTATTTATGTATACCCACTGAACTATGCATTGATATTATGTTAAATGTTGAATTATTGAGGGGTTTGACATTTTTGGTATTAGAGCAATGTGGTTTTGGAAGTAACAGAATAGTATACTGATATGATCTTGATTATGTTGTAATAGGAAATATGAATGGAAGGAGGCATCGGAGGAGTAGATCACCGCCGTCTGTTAATCAACCCCCAGAGGACCAACAAGTACCCGAAGAATAGCAGGCACGACCATATCGGGTTAGGGGTAGACCCAAGATAATGCGAAACCTGAGGAAGCGGGTATGACCAAGGCCAATGTACAGGCCTCATCCTATGCCAGCACCATCAATCATTTCTTCTGTTGGTGATACCGAGCAACCGCAGTCAGACATGTTAGAGTTGGATCCATATAGTGTCACTAGTTTTAGAGTTGAACCCATACACGTGAGACATAACCTACAGCCAGACCAGGAGTTGTGGGGGTACATCAGAAACATGTACATTTGAGCTATCCGAGTCTGAGATACTCCGATGGCCCAGTATGTACATGTCAACGATGGATTTTATTTTCTTACCATTGTGCAAATTGGAAGTAATTCTTAGTATTGAATGGTTGATGGTGAACAACATTTTGCTAGGTTGCAGAAGCAAAAGGGTCACTAAATATCAGTGCAAAAGTCAACCTTAATTTTCTTTCGGTAGTTGAGTTGAAAAATATCTGCATAAAGGTTGTTAGGGGTACATGGTATTTTTCTCTATACAGTCAGAAGCTAGAACAACACTTGAAAAATCCCTGTAGTAAACGAGTTTCCTGAGGTGTTTCTGGAAGATATCAGTGGATTACCTCTGAAAAGGGAAGTGGAATTTACGATTAAGACTAAGCCTGGAACGGGACCAATATCTAAAGCCTCATACAGGATGGCTCTAAATGAAATGAAAAAAATTGAAAAAGCAGATTAAGGAGCTATTAGAGAAAGGGTTCATCCGACCCAGTGTCTCGCCATGGGGAGCTCTAGTACTTTTTGTCAAGAAGAAAGATGGAAGGCTACACCTTTGTATTGATTACAGGGAGTTGAATAAGGTGACCATTAAGAATAAATACCCACTTCCTAGAATTGATGATTTGCTCAATTAGCTATTTGGTTCTTGCATATTCTCGAAAATTGATTTGAGGTTAGGGTAATTAGCTTAGAGTAAAAGTAAAGGATATACCAAAGACTGCGTTCAGAACTAGATATGGCCATTACGAATTCCTTGTAATGCCATTTAGGCTGACCAATGCACCTGCAGTGTTTATGGACTACATGAATCAAATTTTCTGTCCGTATCTGGACTAATTCATAGAAGTCTTTATTGATGATATTCTAGTGTATTGATGAAGCAGAGTAGAATATGAAGAGCATTTAAAAATAGTGTTGGGCACATTGAAAGATAAGCAACTCTATGCCAAGCTGAGCAAGTGTGAGTTTTGGATTTCAGAAGTTATATTTATGGGCCATGTAGTCTCAGAAGAAGGGGTCTCGATAGATCCTAGCAAAGTGGAAGCAGTACTGAACTGAAAAAGGCCAGAGACTGTTGTTGAAATACGTAGTTTTCTGGGTCTTAATAGTTATTATAGAAGATTCATTCATAATTTCTTCAGAATTGCTTTGCCTTTGACAAAGTTGACACGGAAAACTTAACCTTTTGTATAGGATGATAGTTGAGAGAGGAGCTTTACAGAGCTAAAGGGGAGATTGACAACAACACTAGTGTTGACAATCCCTAATCCATAGTTGACCTACGTGGTCTACAGTGATGCGAGCAAGTATGTATTGGAATGTGTCCTAATGCAGCAGGGTAGAGTTGTAGAATATACCTCTTATTAGCTAAAGCCTTACGAACTAAATTATCCCACTCGTGATCTTGAGTTAGCAGTAATTGTATTTGCACTAAAAATTTGGAGACACTATCTGTATAGGGCAACCGTAGAGTTGTACTACGACTACAAGAGCTTGAAATATTTATATGATCAGAAAGAGTTTAACATAAGACAATGCATATGGATGGAGTTTCTTAAATATTACAACCTGGACATTAAATACCATCCAGGGAAGGATAATGTAGTTGCAGATACATTGAGCCATAAGACAATGCAGGTGTCAGCCCTAATGATTCAAGAGTAGAAACTGATGGAAGATTTCAGAGATCTCAATCTGTCCAATCAAATTATGATTAGTGATAGCAATATCAGTCAAATAGAAAATGATCTAAGAATAGTAATTGAGAAAGCTCATATGCATGATGAAGTGAGTGTTTGTGAACCATGGAAACTATGGTTTCAGAAGCTATTTTCTACAAATCAAGACAAAACTCCTTTCACATATTTACCTTGTAAATCGTAAAAGCTATTCTCCAAAAGCTAATCCAAACACACATGAAAGGGCATAGTCCATCAGGAACATGACTGAAAATGGAGAAACTCAGGAATATGACCTGTCACCAAGTGGACTAGTCAGGTACAGGAAGCGGATATATGTAGCATCACAAACAGAATTAAGACAAAAAATCTTGGATGAAGCACACAAAGTAAGTATACTCTGTACCCAAGAGCAATTAAAATATATCATGACTTGAAGTCCATGTATTAGAGGCTAGGGATGAAAAGAGATGATGTGACAGAGTTCATGGCTCGTTGTCTCACTTGTCAAAAGGTAAAAATTGAGCATCAATGATTGTCAAGTCTTTTGCGAAACCCTGAAATTCCTGAGTAGAACTGGGAAAGCATTACCATGGATTTCGTGACAAGATTACCCAAGATTAGAAATCATGATGCAATATAGGTAATTATTGATCAATTTAGAAAGATAGCTCATTTCCTACCAATTAGCATTAACTATTATCCTGATAAGCTGGCAAAAATCTATATCAAGGAGATTGTATGATTACATGGTACGCCAAAGAATGTAATTTCTGATCGAGATCCTCCGTTTACTTTTAAATTTTAGAGATCATTCATTACATGAGGCTTTAGGTACCAAACTCAAATTCAGTACAACCTATATCTTCAAAAAGATGGACAAATAGAAAAATAATACAGACGCTAGAAGATATGCTAAGGGCGTGTGTATTGGATTTCAAAGGAAGTTGGGATCGATTCTGTCCACTTCCAGAATTTGCATACAATAACATCTTTTATTCGAGCATTTAGATGGCTCCATATGAAGCTTTGTATGGAAGGAAATGTCAATCGCCCTTATGTTGGGAAGAACTGTCTGAGAGAAAGATATATGGGCCAGATATAGTAGATAAGATAATAGAGTAGATTAAGTTGATAAAATAGAGATTATTAGTTACTTAGAGTAGCCAGAAAAGTTATGCTGATAAGAGGTGAAAGCCTTTAGAATTTGAAGTAAGAGATCACGTGTTTATGAAAGTTTCACCTTCCACAGGAATTGGTAGGGCATTAAAAGTGAAAAAGTTAAGCCCTAGGTACATTAGTCCATTTGAATCTTATAAAAAATCATGCCAGTAGCATACCTAATAGCTTTACCCCCAAACTTGAGTAGATTGCATGATATCTTACAATTAAATTAAAGAAGTATCAAACCTACCCAGAGATGTAATTGAATATGAAGATGTAGATATACGGGATGATCTTACATATAAGGTTGAGCCTGTAATATCCCAAATTTTGGGACTAAAGGCTAGAGAATAAGCCTGAGTAAAGAAGACTACTAAGCCCAGTCTAGGAAGAGTTCTAAGAATGCTCAAGAGCCATAATGACTTTTAGAGGCTAATTTGGGAACTAAAGTATGGGATTTAGTTCCAAATAGTCAAAGAAAAATACCTAATTCCTTTAGGATGTATCAGAATGGCATAAAACCTAACCCGGATCCAAAGGAAAAGGGAAGTAGTGTCTAGAAAGAATTAAGAAATATAATTCAAAGAATTAATGGCACAAGAATTAATATTACCATAATCAAGGGCAAAAGAGTCAATTGCTACTTGATCTTGAGGTCAAAGTTGGAAGACCGATTGAAAGGTTAGGGATTTTTCTTCAAAAGTAAGAAGTAATTATGAGAATAGAAAAGTAAATTCTCTCTCCCTTAAGGTCACAAAAAACGTCCAAATTAAGGGGTAAAGAAAGAAGAGAATAGCTTAATCAAAAAGTCAAAGTTTCAAACTTGGAAAATTATGAACCACTGGCAAGGCAAATTGAGGCAATTAGTAAACAAATTCCTTCCTATTTGGCAGCCCAAAATTCATCCAAAAAGTGGCAAGAAAGAAGGAAAGAAAGTTGATAGAATTACCATGGTAATTTATTACATATGGTAAATAGAATTAACTTGTGTAAGAGTAGTGAATTTAAGCCACATGATTTGCTTTCTCTAAGGCCAACTTTCAGCCAAGTATTATAGACTAAAGGGAGGGGGAAATATGATTATTTTCACACTCTTCTCTCTCTCTAACATTCGGCCAAGCAAGCAAGGAGCAAAAGAAAAGAAAGACAAGAAGTATATGTACTCTTCTAGCTCACTTTTCACCTTCTTAACCATTTCTATGGCTCTTATGGCCTTCATGAATCTTGTTCCCCTCTTCAAGAGCTTCATTTCTATGGTTTTTTTTTGAAGAGGAGGTATATTGAGCAATATTACAAGAGTAAAAGATGGAGAATCAAGAAAAGAGCTCTAGAGGTGAGTAAGAGTAAATTTTTGATGTATATGTTGTCTTGGTTGGTTGAGTTTTGGTGGGTTGTTTTGGCTGCCCTAATTTCGGCCTTTTAGGTTTTGTTAGCTTTCATTATATACATGTGATTATATGTTGTTTTGGAAGCAAATGGACTAAGTTTGGTGATTGAAATGTGAATTGGTAACTTGTGGCATCAAACCCTAAATTTTGGTCTAAACAGGACATTAAGAAGGAATGATAATTTGATCATTTTAATGTTACCATTATTTTATATATGAAAAACTATGTAGGAATAGCCATTGGTTATAAATTCTAAGTCATTGGAACATAAATTGAGAAGTTGCTATACAATTAGGGTTTCCCTGCGTGACAGAGGTGTGAATTGTGTTTTGAGTAATTGAATGGTGTACAATGCCTATGATATTTTTTATAATGAAACTGGACTTAATAATATTTAATTTGATAGGTCATATAGGTTATTTGGAGTTATACACTAGGAGTTATGTATTTTTGAATTTGGTCATATGAAATCTGGCATGTTTCTGGATAATATCCAATAAATGGAAATTTTGGTTTGTTGTGTATTCAATTGGCTAAGGGCAATATTTTTTCCTAAAACTAGACTAAGTAAGGGTCACATTTCCTTTTGAACCACTGCAATTGGACATTTTTGCAAAGAGATATTAATTTTTAAAGTTAGTTGACAAATTATGTCATCTTTAGTAAATGTGCGTAAATTACAAAATGTAATAGCACATTGTAATTTCTTTGAACTCTAAGGGTAGAAATTAGTCCCTTAGGATAATTTGACCACTTTAACTCATTGGTTGACTTGGTAATATGACCATAATGACCCTAATGATATGATTATATATCTAGGGCTATGAGAAGTTAAGAAAGAAAAGAATGTAAGAATTTCCAATAAGCCTTAGTGGTTGGAAGAAAAGGGAACAAGAAGAAAGGCTTTGTCCACAAGGTAGTTAAACTTTCTTGACTTGCATGTATTTGATATGTGTATGCTTATGTATTGGTGTGTGTTATTGCTTTGATGAATTGTGTGGAATATACATGAATAATTGAAACTCTGTTTTTTACTTATATTGTGGCCATAGGTATAATGTGTAAAACATTGAGCATGCATATGTCATTATGTTGGCATAAATTTATTTAAGCAAGCATGTCAAACACTAAGCATATTATCTTGCATGCATAGTTAGCATTGCTTACTACTGAGATTCGCTTGAATCTCACTCCTCCCTCACTAACCATATAGGTATGATGAGTACAAGTAAAGAATGAATGACAATATGCAAAGGGGAAAATATGAGAAAGAATTGAAGATTGAAGTGCAATGCACTGTTTATATATTAGACTTAAACACTTTGGTATATATTTGTATATGAATAAAATAAGAACGAGCAGAGAAATACTTTAGTATTTATAAAAGGAATTAAGAGATAATGAGTCACTAAGAAGTTGCGAACCACTTTATAATAGTTTTAAAAAGTTTTAAACTATTATGAAAAACCCACTTAACTATGGGTTCGAATCTTGTTTTGAGTTTGAAAATTGAAAGAGTTTTGCAAGAGAATATCATTTGGTGGTTCAAATTCACTATGTAAAACTCATTAGAACAATTACGGAAATAAGGTATTACAAAACTTGACTAAATCATTGATCAACAGGAGAAACAACTCAACCACAGGAGTATCTCATTCGTGAAAGCAGTTTCGAAGGGATTATCTCCTAGGGAGGCCACTTGGGAAATGGAAGAAGACATGCAAAGGCATTACCCAGAATTTATGAATATGTTCATGTAGCAAATTTTGGGGACGAAATTTTATTGACGAGGGGAGAGCTAAAATATCCCAAATTTTATTCCCCAAAATTCCTTGTACATTTGATTATACAAAATGGAATAAAATGGTGAATTTTGGTATACTTGGAATAGCCAAAATATCGAAAATAGAGATTACATGAAATTTTGGATAAGTTAAGATGTAAAGCTCAATTATTGTCTTCATAAAGGCCTAATATTGTAGCCCAAAATTAAGAATAGAAGAGCACAATTTTTGGCCAATTTATTATGAAAATTTTGGCCAAAAAGAAAAGTGAAGAAGGAAGATAACAATTGGTTCAAAAATTGGAGAAAATATAAGGGTAAAATGGTCATTTAGCTAATAAAATTAAAAGCCAATATTTTTCCTTTGTAAGAGGCCAAAGTCAGCCAAGAGAAAGGGGAAAGCAAGGAAAAATAAAATTAGGACACCTTGCATGCCATTGTTGGGATTGATAGGCACACAACGGAAGAATTAAAAATTAAAAATGTAAAATTTTACCAATCCCAATTGTTGATCTATCAAAGGAATTTAAATCGAGTTAGAAAGAGTCGTACCTTATTCATGTTTATTTTTAATGCCCACAATCATCAACGTATTGCGAGTTCTCAAATCTCCATGCTCCTGAAATAATTTCCCCGGCATCTACATGTCCGCTAATTCTTCTTTGAAGTTTTGCCTTTTGGATCTTGAAGAGCTAACTACTCAGATCAACTCCCTCTATTGGTATCCACACGAACAGGACCCAACACCGGCAGGGTGCTAGCGCCTCCAATGCCCCTCTAGGGTTTTCTTGCGGCTCTCTATTTTTTTCATCATCATTAGAAAACCCTAGCTCTCACCTTTTAATAACTAGTTAGGGTTATCTATTTTATGATTGATATTGGATTTTTTTAAAATTAATATTAATTAATTTCAAAATCCTTATCATATCAATTAACACTTAATTGTTTTGGTAAGTTAATTAAATAAATCTAGTTTAATTAAATCTGTCCAACAATTTTAATTTAACCTATTTATTTAATAAGAATAAAGAGCCAATGGAATTTAATTTTTCTTCATAAATTAAATATGAGATATTTTCATATAATATCTTTATATATATACACAATATAATAATATCATCATATAATATAATATTATCATATATTTAATATATATTGTATGATCATATGATAATATTATATTATATATATATATATATATATATAATATAATATTATCATATGATCATACAATATAATATTATCATATATATAATACATATTATCCAATAATATATATTATATATATAATATAATATTTTCATATAATATATATTATCAAATAATATATATTATATATGTATTTATGTATTTCAAAAATACATGTGTATATAATATTATTAATTTTCTTTTCCAAATATAAATATATATACATACACACACATATAAATATTTATCAAATAAATATTCACACATGTGTATACAATAAATATATATTTAAAATTCGTCCACCCTAGATTAAACATTGTATTCATTGAATCTTAGATGCATCTTAGATTCAATGAATCTGGACATTATAACTTGTGTTAGGCTATTCTTGTGTGCGACCCTGTAGGCCCATACAAAGTTGACATTGGGCCAATGACTATACTAACCCATAAGTCGTAAGCGGCCTCTAGCAAGACATTACGACTACCCAAATCATATGAGGATCGGCAATACGATACAACCTGTCATATAACCATATCACGTCCCTTTTGTCACATGATATTTCGGTCAAGGATGAGGCATGGAGAATGTCATCCTCCTATTCCTGACCATTACTTTCTCGATCCCTGAGTAGTCTGACTATAGAAATGGAAACTCCTTTCTATCATAGTATGGCCATACATTTCTCAGACTCACTCATCAAGGGGCCCAGTAATATCTCTCTACTAATGTGAGGGACAAATTCCATCTTGATCATTCACATTCCTCTGCATGAAAACTACTAAGCCCGATTGTAGCCTTTATTATCACCCGGTTAAAGGTGACTTTTGACTAAGTCAAAGCTTAGTGACTCTCATGTAGGAATCCATGATAATCTCAGGTCAAAGGGCATTGTGACGTGGTTATACATGAGATAAGCTTATGACTTGATCCATGTAGCTTTCTCATAGCGGGTCGGTCCAGCACCTTGTACTCCTACAAGTGCCTAAGACTTTGATTCGTATCTTCATCCTTATCAAAGTCATATTGGTCTTATTTCATCTTTGCTCCCACATAGATGACCGACTAGGGACATTTAGGAAAATCATTATGATTTATCCAAGGATACAGTTATAACAGTGAACATGCGAATAATGTTATAATTAAATGGAGAAATTCATTGAATAACAATTATTCAAAGTACAATGATTGGCCCCTAGGGCACAATTTCCAACATCCTCCCACTTGCACTGGGTACAATCATTAGTTTATCTAATTCACATTGTCCTAACATGACCCTCATGTTTTGCCTGTGCAAGCGGCTTAGAAAGAGGATTAGCAACATTGTCTTCTCCTGCTACTTTGTATATGTTTTATATCACCTTTATCATTGATTTCTCTAATAAGATAAAATTGCCTGAGTATATGTTTGGTCCTTAATAACTTCGCTATTGTTACAGAACAAATCTATTGGATTTAGGATGGTAGTTATCACCCTTAGTTCAATAACGAACTTTCTAATCCAAGCGGTTTCTTTATTTGCATCTGATGCTGCTATATACTCAGCTTCTATTACAGAATCTTCTACAATACTTTACTTATAGTTTTTCTAGCTTATTGCACCACTATTCAAAAGGAATATATATCTAGATTACAATCTATGATCATCTAGGTCAGTTTGGGAACTTGTATCTGTATAACCAATTACACATAGCTCATCATCCAATCCACTATATGCCAAGCATAAGTCCTTAGTTATTCTCAGGTATTTTAGGATATTCTTGATAGCAGTCCAACAATCTCACTACTCTAACTTAGGCCTATTAGCCTCTTGGATCTATCTCTATAGATCCTAATCCCTAGGATATAAGTGGCTTCACCTGAGTCTTTCATCGAGAAAGACTTCCCTAACCAAGACTTGACACTCTGCAAGGTAGGAATGTCATTCCCAATGAGTAGGATGTCATTTGCATAAAGCACTTGAAATACAATTGTGCTCCCACTAACCTTTTTGTAAACACAAGGTTTATCGATGTTTTGAATTAATTCAAACTCTTTGACTACTTCATCAAAACAATGATTCCAACTTCGAGATGCTTGCTTTAATCCATAAATGGATCTTTAAAGCTTGCATACTTTACCAAAATCCCTTGGACGCACGAAACCTTCAGGTTGTGTCATGTACACATCCTTAAGGAGCTTTCCATTAAGGAAGGCCGTTTTGACGTCCATCTACCATATTTCATAGTCATAATAGGATGCAATGGCAAGAAGGATTCTGATTGATTTGACCATTGCAACTGGGGAAAAGGTTTCATCATAGTCTACACCATGAGTTTGAGTGAATCCTTTTACAACCAGCCGTGCCTTGAAGACATTTACTTTTCCATCCATGTCGGTTTTTTCTTTGAAAACCCACTTGCACCCGATGGTTTTTATACCTTTAGGTGGATTGACTAAGGTCCATACCTAATTTTCGTCATGGATTACATTTCAAACTTCATGGCATTAAGCCATTTGTCAGAGTTTAGCCCCTCTATGGCTTCTTGATAGGTGGTTGGCTCATTATGTTCAATGAGCAATACATCACGACTTCTAGTAATCAGAAATCCATATCTTTGAGGCTGTTGCCGTGTCCTATCAGACCTTTGTGGGCCTTGTGTTACTTAAGGAGGCTCAACAACTTGTTACGAGTCTTCTCTATTTTCCATATGTGGTTATGTGATGTCTTGTAAGTCTCAAACTTCTTCGAGATGTATCTTACTCCCACTGGCTCTTTTAGAGATACTCTTATTCTAGAAAGATACTGTTTCGGATAACAAATACTCTGTTATCTGTGGGATTATAGACATAGTATTCCTTAGTTTCCTTAGGATACCCCACAAAAAGGCACTTTGAGGATTTGTGCGAGAATTTATCAGAGTCTTGTTGATTAACATAAACCTCACATCCCCAAATTTTGAGAAAAGACAAACTGGGATTCTTCCCAGTCCATATCTCATATGGTGTCTTTCCAACTGCCTTCGATGGAACACAATTTAGTGTGAATGCAGCTATTTCAAACCTTTATTTACTTGGCCATAAATTGTTCTTCCTTAATCTAATTCTACCCAAGCATTTCATTTATTCATTGCCCTCCCCTTGTTTGACCAAAAATGCCAAGGAAAATAAGAAATATTAATTACTTCTTGCACAGTTGGCAAATTACAATTTTGCCCTTACATTTTGTTATTTTTGGTATTAAATCATGTCTTCTTTCCTTTCTCCTTATTTTGGCCAAAATTAATGCAATATAATTGGGCCAATACTTGTGCCATTTCATGCTCCAATTTTTGTTACAATATTAGGCTTTTAAGTAGATAAAAGTTGCACCTTTATGTCTTAGCTTAGCGAATTATATGTAACTACCGATTGGAGTGTTTTCATCATTTTATGTACACTTTTAAAAGGAAAGGCAAGGGTAAGGGAAAGGGTAATGGCTCAAGTGGTAAGACCAAAGAGTCAAACAAGCCCGAAACTAAGCATACAGCCAAGAAGGTAAAGCCGCCAAAGGAAGGAGTATGCTTCTTCTACGATGAAACTGTTCATTGGAAGAGGAATTGAAAACTCTACCTTAAAGATCTGAGAAGAAAAACTAAAAGGATCAAGTCAATCGATTTGAATCTGACTTACCTATGGCATTACCTCTAGGCTATATAAATGAGAAACACATTTCTAAACTCCATCAAGATGGATTTTTTTAAATCATTTGATTTTGAATCATATGATACATGTGAATCTTGCTTATTAGGAAAGATGACAGAGGCACCTTTTACTGGGTATAGTAAGAGGGCCACTGATTTATTAGGCCTTATATATACAGATGTATGTGGACTAATGAATATAGTTGCCAGAGGAGGTTATATGTACTTCATTACATTTATGGATGACTTTAGTAGATATGGATATATCTATATAATGAAACGTAAATTTGAATCTTTTGAAATGTTCAAAATATTCCAAAATAAAGTACAAAAATCAACTTGGTAAAATAATTAAAGCACTTCGATCTAATCGAGGTGGTGAATATTTGAGCTAAGAGTTTATTGACCATCTTAAGAGTTGTGGGATAGTCTCACAATTAACTCCTCTAGAAACACCACAATGGAATGACGTTTCTAAGCAGAGGAATCGAACACTGTTAGATATAGTTCAATATATGATGAGTTAAACAGATCTTCCACCATCCTTTTGGGGTCATGCCTTCCTTTCTGAACCATCAAAACAGTACTGGGCTTTTCTAAATGTTATGCTCAACAGCTTTGAGCATCTCATGCAGTTTAGAAATTGATTTCTCCATGTTGTAGTTCATGACAAATCGGTCATAACTTTCAGGAGTGAGTTCAAAATCAAATCTATAGCTAACTCCTGGCTCATGGGAAATCCAAGCCTTTTAAGGTCATCAATATAGCTTTTCATCTTTAACACATGAGTACTAACTGATGCACCTTCAGCCATCTTGTAGGAATGTAAGGCCTTTATGGTATCATACCTCTCATGCCTTGCTTGTTGTTGGAACATTTCCTTGAGATGCACAATTATCTCATGAGCCTCCATAAGTTCTAGATCTCTTTGGAGGTCTGGAACCATGGTGGCAATCATTAGGCTACCTACATCCATAGAGTCATCGTTATGCTTCGTGTAAGCATATTTCTAAGCTCCTGGAGCATTAGTTGTAGGCTCTTTAGGAATAGGTTGATCAAGGACATATGCCTTTGTTTCCTGCTTGAGAACAATTCTCAAGTTCCTAAACCAGTCAAGAAAGTTTATCCTTCTCAAGGACTAATTGCAATGATAGTCTAGCAGAGTTACTAGTTGACATGATTCTATAATTAAAATATGCAAAGTTATTTTGTAATCTCCCACTAAATTAACAACCCTCAATGTTATAATTAGTAGGCTAAGATCCATATTTCGCTTAAATTTAAGTCCGCTTTATCAGAATGCTTAAATTCAAGTTATTTAGGTAGGTAACCTCTTTACCCATTACATCATATGTAACTCTTAGATCTTTATGGGATTCGATCATCATATGATCTAGCCTGTTTAATCCCATCTAATGCCTTGAACCCAAAACCGTTTTTCTAATCTCAATTAAGTCAAAACAATAATGAATCATTGTGAGTAGCACCATTACTCACGCTTGTTTCACCAAGATAACTCAAATGCATCCACTTTGGTGGAACCTATAATTGAGCGATTAAGGTTTTGACAAGTATTCATTAATTGAAGGCATTATGACTTAACATTTTATTCAGAGGGCTTAACCAATTAGTTTTAGTTTATATGTATGCAATCACGATTGTATCTCATGCAAATAGAACATATAAACACAAAATTTTTGCATGCAATGATCTAATCAAAAGCATAACTCAACCGTGACACAACATGGCTTGCCTAACCTAAAATCATCCCAAGCCAATGAGAGGACTTCTCTAAGTAAGAAAAGAAAAACAATTACAATGAGAGAAACCTCGTTTAAACATATGAGGGGAGTGAGATGAGAAGAGAATGTACATCGAGAATATTTAGAGGAAGGCACAGCACGCAGGCTGTATTTAAATTTTACAACCTTTATAAAACTAAAGCCATGTTGTTCACCATACCCAAACAATTTTGAGAAGTAAACCACAACAATCAACAATTCATAAAATATGAAAAGCAATAAATGTCGTGATTGAGCTATGAACTGTTGGCTATGGCAGTCCCACTAAGCTGTCAGATTTTTATACGTCCACTGTTCCTGAAACTCTAATTAACCATCGCTGCCAGAGAAAACGTTCCAGATTCAAAGCCTAACTTCAAAAATTGATATCTTCTAATATACTGATCTAAATCACACATATTATATATCAAATTAAATCTTATGATGTCTACTTTCATTCTGGAAATTTTCAGGATTATTGGATAAGATTTGGTCATTTGAAACTTCGTCACAATCACACTGCCTCTAAAAAACAAAAATCTGGAAGCACTACTACTATAACTTCAGTCTTTCTGAAATCATGTTTAACTTATATATCACATATATAAGCACACAATAAGCACTAAAACTCAATTTAAATGCACAATTGACTTGGCTCTGATGCCACTGTTGGGATTGATAGGCATACAACAGAAGAATTAAAAATTAAAATTGTAAAAGTTTACCAATCCCAATTGTGGATCTATCAAAGGCATTTAAATCGAGTTAGAAAGAGTCGTACCTTATTCATGTTTATTTTTAATGCCCACAATCATCAACGTATTGCGAGTTCTCAAATCTCCATGCTCCTGAAATAATTTCCCCGGCATCTACATGTCCGCTAATTCTTCTTTGGAGTTTTGCCTTTTGGATCTTGAAGAGCTAACTACTCAGATCAACTCCCTCTATTGGTATCCACACGAACAGGACCCAACACCGGCAGGGTGCTAGCGCCTCCAATGCCCCTCTAGGGTTTTCTTGCGGCTCTCTATTTTTTTCATCATCATTAGAAAACCCTAGCTCTCACCTTTTAATAACTAGTTAGGGTTATCTATTTTATGATTGATATTGGATTTTTTTAAAATTAATATTAATTAATTTCAAAATCCTTATCATATCAATTAACACTTAATTGTTTTGATAAGTTAATTAAATAAATCTGGTTTAATTAAATCTGTCCAATAATTTTAATTTAACCTATTTATTTAATTACAATAAAGAGCCAATGGAATTTAATTTATCTTCATAAATTAAATATGAGATATTTTCATATAATATCTTTATATATACACAATATAATAATATCATCATATAATATAATATTATCATATATTTAATATATATTATCAAATAATATATTATATATATATATAAATAATATAATATTATCATATGATCATACAATATAATATTATCATATATATAATATATATTATCAAATAATATATATTTTATATATAATATAATATTTTTATATAATATATATTATCAAATAATATATATTATATATATGTATTTATGTATTTCAAAAATACATATGTGTATATAATATTATTAATTTTCTTTTCCAAATATAAATACACACACACACACACACACATAAATATTTATCAAATAAATATTCACACAACATGTGTATACAATAAATATATATTTAAAATTCATCCACCCTAGATTAAACATTGTATTCATTGAATCTTAGACGCATCTTAAATTCAATGAATCTGAACATTATAACTTGTGTGCGACCCTGTAGGCCCATACGAAGTTGCCATTGGGCCAATGACTATACTAACCCATAAGTCGTAAGCGGCCTCTAGCAAGACATTACGACTACCCAAATCATATGTGAATCGGCAATACGATACAACCTGTCATATAACCATATCACGTCCCTTTTGTCACATGATATTTCGGTCAAGGATGAGGCATGGAGAATGTCATCCTCCTATTCCTGACCATTACTTTCTCGATCCCTGAGTAGTCTGACTATAGAAATGAAAACTCCTTTCTATCGTAGTATGACCATACATTTCTCAGACTCACTCATCGAGGGGCCCAGTAATATCCCTCTACTAATGTGAGGGACAAATTCTATCTTGACCATTCACATTCCTCTGCATGAAAACTACTAAGCCCGATTGTAGCCTTTATGATCACCTTGTTAAAGGTGACCTTTGACTAAGTCAAAGCTTAGTGACTCTCATGTAGGAATCCATGATGATCTCAGGTCAAAGGGCATTGTGACATGGTTATACATGAGATAAGCTTATGACTTGATCCATATAGCTTTCTCATAGCGGGTCGGTCCAGCACCTTGTACTCCTACAAGTGCCTAAGACTTTGATTCATATCTTCATACCTTATCAAAGTCATACTTGTCTTATTTCATCTTTGTTCCCACATAGATGACTGACTAGGGACATTTAGGACAATCATTATGATTTATCCAAGGATACAGTTATAACAGTGAACATGAGAATAATGTGATAACTAAATGGAGAAATTCATTGAATAACAATTATTCAAAGTACAATGATTGGCCCCTAGGGAACAATTTCCAATAGCCATATGGTAGGTTTTCATGCCATATGGAAAAGGAAGACACAAAATATTTCCAAGTGTAAAATTTTTGCAATAAAATATTATATTTTTAAGGAGGTGGAAGTGATTTAGTTTAAGAGAAATTTAGTTCTTCCAAAGGCCACATTTCGGCCAGATTTGAGAAAGAGAAGAGAGAGAGAGAGCAAAGTGAAAGAGAAAGACATCAAGAAGCAAATCAAGGTAAGTTGGTAGCAAAATTTATGTGTTCTTGCCTTTAATCTCATGGAAACATTCTCTAATCTTCATATACTTCTTGAAATCATGCAAAGCAAGAAGAAAATCAAAGGAAACAAGAGAGAGGGTGACATCTTAGAGAGAAAAACAATGAAGAATCAAGGTAAGCTTGAAAACTTATTTTCTCTTGTTGATTTATGATGGTTATTGGTGTTTTGGTTGGTTGTTTAGCTTGGTTTGTCTTGAATTTGTAATTTGGGCTGCATAAACCCTAAGGGGAGGTCCTGTCCAATTTGTCATTAATCATGTTCAAGAGGTGTTTAAGTGATTAAACAAGTACTTTAGGGTGAAAAGAAGGTGAATTGTTGAAAGAAATCAAGAAACTTCATTTTCCCTAAAAATTCTAGAATTTTGGCTAGATGGGTTTTGGTGTGTTTGAGATGAATTGGATGGATTTCATGATTCCGTTGTGTTTAAAATGAAAATTTGTGTAGGGAACATGTGAAAAATGGAGTTTGGAGGTTTTAGTATGTGAAATGAAAAGTTTACTCTTAAAACCCTAACTTTTGTGGCTGTCAAGTTTATTCTAGGAAATACAGTGTGATTTTGTCAAAACTAAGGTAAAAAAAAGGATTTTACACATGAAATTGTGTATGAATAGCCCAAGTCATAATTTTTGAAAAGTACAATTATATCGGGTATTAAGGGAATTAGACCAAATTCCCTAGAGGCATTTCGGTAATTATGTGTTTTTGGGTAGATATAACTAACTATGTGAATTCTGGAATAAGACATGAATGAGTAATAACTTATTTATTATAAATTTTTAATTTTAGGATTTGATATATGCCTGAACCGCATAAAAGTTAAAGGACCGATACTAGCTGGGCAATTGGAAATGATTCCAAGTAGTAACTCTATCTCTCATACATTATGTGATTATTTATATGCATTGTTGCCATGCTTTATGGTGTGAAATGTATGTGATATAATTTCTAGAGCTGTGGTATGGGAAAATCATAAGTACTAGCAAGCCAATTAGGACCCAGTCTAGGTACATGATATAATTCCTCGCTGTAGTATGGGAAAAGCATAAGCATCACCCATGGGAAAAGCATAAGTTGTTAGATATGATTAGTTTTGATGATGTCAAATATAGATATAAGATATTAAGAGCAAAAAGTTTGCTTAATATATTAATCTCTTTATATTGACTAGCTGCTATATTTAATGTTGTATATCTTATAGATTAGTCAAGTAAAGCAAGAAAGAGATTGGAGAAACAAGCACTTGAAAGAACTCAAGCTCATAGAAGAAATACCGGAAGGGTATTCAAGTTGGTACTGTACCATTTTCACTGTAGCATCTGAGGAAACTGTAGCACTCAAGTTTGAATAGTAGAACTCGAGTTCTGGGCATTGTAGCACTCGAGTTGAAGGAGTTCTTCATGAGAGTTCTTGGCAGAAATTACTCCCAGATGATTCCCAAGTTTTGTACTCGAGTTAGATATGGATGACTCGAGTTTGGTACTATTTAGAACTGCAAAAATTGGTCTGAACTCGAGTTTGGATCTGAGAACTCAAGTTCACAGTGAAGTTCAACATACCCTGTTCATCCCTATTTTACGTTCAGCATGGGCGAGCTTCAGTAATTCAATCATATCTCCCAAACCACAACTCTGAACGAAACCAGTGGAATGGGAAACTAGACTCCCAATGCGTCATTGTAACACTAGAACCAACATCAAAGGAGCTTAGATGAATCATATATGAATGTTGGAAGCAGAACTGAAATCACCGTCATATTCCATAACTTTCGTATTTTGGACATATCTCACAAAACACATGTCAACATGAGCTCCAACTGGTGTCATATGAAAGTAGACTTAAATAGATTTCCATAGATATATAACAAGTCAAATTTGGAGTTATATTCAATACGGTATGTCTTCTGGAAGACGATGCTCGAAAATACATACTCTCTCTTCATTCGTTAGAACATAACTTGAAGAATACATTGAGTTTGGAGTTGATTATTTTTACAATATAATGTAAAAAACAAGAGCTTTCTAATGATCAATCATTTATCATACTTGGAGTAAAAAAAGAATGGATCATGTTTTGAGTCCACTGTTTACTCTCTCGCAGAAGCTGAAGTTAAACACATGAACTCGAGTTCAGGATGAAGCACTTGAGTCTTAGGATGAGATACACTTGAGTCCTGAGAGTTCTTCCATGAGAGTTTATGCCCAAGAGTTTTGAAGCACTGGAGTATATATGAAGCACTCAAGTTCTTATTGGCCTCTACACTCGAGTTCAGGGAGTTCTGGCAAGATAGTTTGTACCTGAGACTTGTATGGTGAGAAGAAAAATTGGTACACTCGAGTTTCTTAGCATACACTTGAGTTTGGAATCAAATGACACTCAAATCATACGAGTGTTGACAAGCGAGTTTATTCTAGAGAAGCATGAAATGTCGGATTGCCATGATGCACTCAAGTTTTGAAGATCACACTCGAGTCCTAGGAACATCAACACTCAAGTTTCACTTTTGCACTCGAGTTTCACTTTTGCACTGACAGAAGTTGTCTGGAGATATTAAAGTTATACTATGCACTCGAGTTCACAGACATGCACTCGAGTTGTGTAGTTAGTTGCACTCGAGTTCTGAGAGTGTGGCCATGAGAGTTTGTTCCCGAGAAGACTTGCTTTGAGAAAACAAGCTGTGCACTCGAGTCCTACTATCTGCACTTGAGTTCGGAAGAGATTTGCACTCGAGTACAACTTTACACTCCTGAGAGTTTGCATCACAAAATCTTTCAAAAACTAGAAAACAGCTGAAGCACTAGAGTCCATTCATGAACACTCAAGTTCTTATGTGTTTGCACTTGAGTTGCTGTTTTGCACTCTAGTGAGTTCCTGGCCGAGACTACCTGGAGATGTTGAAATAGCTGTGTGCACTCGAGTTTCATAATGAGAACTCGAGTTTGGTGGACACAGAAGCAAAGCGAATTTCAGTGATCAATCAGAATATGCTTAAGTGTTATCTAATCATTATGTTTATACTTGTTATCATTCTTAAGCATTGTTTAACCTTTGTTTCAAGTGTGAATCAGGAAATCAACGTTGAAGTCAAAAATGCTGGACATAATGAAATGGGAAACTGTCATCTGAATATGGGTCTGACCAACTCTGAGTAGCTCCCGTACACTCTGACAGCTCTAAAGAATTCAAATGCCCATACATTGCAATATGGACAGAGAAGCTCAACGGGAAGAAGAATGCTCAACGGTCAAACAATGAAATGGGACTTCAACGGATGAATGTCAACAACAGTTTTATTTTGAAAAGATGGATAGAGAAGCTCAACGGGAAGAAGAAATCTCAACGGTCCTCTTCTATAACTCAGCTATAAATAGAAGAGAATTCAAACACAGACATAGTGAACAAAAGAATGAAAAACTAACACATGATGATATCCTAAGTCTTCCACCTCCTACCACTCTCTGCTCTTGACTGTTTTATATATAATGTATATTTGAGAGAGTGAATATTTGTATCGTACTTAAGTGAGCATTTATCTACTCTGTGAGAGAGTCTGTAAACACTTCATCTATATTTCTGTATTATCTCAAGGTAGAGGGAAATTGAGAGGGTTGGATTCCTTACGAGGGAAGCTGTAGAGAGAATTTCCGGTTAGACTTTCTGCTCGTAAGACTTACACGGGTAAGTAGGAGAGAAAGGTCTTCGGGATTGCTCTGCTCGTAAGATTTGTCGTAAGGAGGAGTGAACCTTACAGTATGTGAGGGAGAGTAACGCCGTAGTAGGCTTGACAAGTGCCAGTATAAACTTGTTGGTTGTAGTGGCTTTTCTTGTTCCTAGTTAAACAAAAAGATAGTATATTAAAAATCTCAGGAGGAGCCTGGGGACTGGATGTAGGTCATCGTGGATTGGACCGAACCAGGATAAATCACAGTTTGCATATTCTCTTCCCTAAGCTTTTACATTTCCAACATATAAGATTTACATAATTGCTTATGATTTTATACTTCTGTATATATTAATTTGGTAAGCTGCGAAAAGATTTTAAAAGATCATACTTTATTATCGCACACCCAATTCACCCCCTCTTGGGTATCAGCCAGTTCTAATATTTGGTATCAGAGCTTTGGCTCTTGTTTAAAAGACTTAACCGTCTCAAGAGTTATAATGGCTGACCTTGGATATTTTACGCTTCTAGAAGGTTTTGATTATACTGTTCCACCTCTTTTGAAGGATATTGATTTTTGGTTCTGGAAAGCTAGAATGACTAGTTTTATAAAAGCATATGATTTTTATATGTGGAATATTTTTACAAATGCTTTTGATCATAAACCAAGAAAGGATTGGATATATAAAGAAAAGAAAATGTTTTCATTGAATATTAGGGCAATGAAGTTTCTCTATAATGTTGTGACAGAAAATGATTGTCATCCCTCAAACAACACAATATTGGCATAGAACCTCACAATGTATATCATCATGTTAGTTGCAATTATTGTGGTAAATCCGGTCATATTTCTCATACGTGCTATATTAAAAGAAATTCTAATGTGAGAAATAAATATGTTTGGGTTCTAAAAGGTCATGTTAAGTCTAATACTAACAATCAAGGTGTTAGATCAAGCTTTTCACCTAAGAGGAAGGGTGAATTGGGTGACTACAGAATTACCAGTTACTTAATAAAAATTATGAAGCTTTAAAACACAGTTATAGGTAAGGAGAGATATCACCGAAGAAGACACATAAGTTTATACTGGTTCGGTCACAAACACTTGACCTGCGTCCAGTCCTCAGAGATCCTTCTGAGCCTTTCACTGTATCTTCCATGATTCAATGGGTTCTTGGCACCTCATTACAATAGCAAGTTCCTCTTTGGACACTCGCTCCCCCTTACACAAGGTAATCTCAAATTCCAACTTAAGATTCCTCAACCTTAAGCTATCACTATCGGAAATAAAGTGTTTATGACAGACAAAACTCTCTTATAGAGTATATAGATGAAAACTGAATTACAGATGAAGAAATAATCAGAGACAAAGCACTTATGAGTATAATATTTGCAGTGAGTTCAAGTGTCATTCGTCTCACTTGATTTTTGAATGGTTGGACTTATATATCAAGAGCTTTGAGGACTGTTGTGGATTTATCCATTGATCGATTACGCTTCTAACAGATGCATCAGTATTTGTTTTTCACTTTTCACGTTGATAGTTATTTATGAATATTGCTGCTGCCCATGATAAGTTGCCGTTGAGTGTTGTTCAGTTGCTTAAAATGTGGGTGGTAGTAGAGTACACCTGTAATACACTCAGAAAAATGCCCGTTAGAAAATACTTTGAATATTACTAAAGTGATTGTGATTTAGTAGGAGTGATTCCTGAAAATCAAAGTATTATCGGAAATGAGCTTGCTTTCACCGTAGATGAATTGCAACGGTTTGCAGTGATTTTAATGAAATAATATTCCACATGATTTTGAAAGTAATTTGGATTAACTAGCAATGATTAGCACTACCAATATCTTACTAACAAAATTGTTGATTTACGTGGAAGTGGTTGCAAGTGGATCACAGTAACTGTCTGAGAGTAAAACTGATAAAATGACATATCACTGGAGTAAATTTCATGTCACTAGAAGTGATTAGGAAAATAGTGAAATTTTCTCCAAGTGATTACAGATCCACTGGAAGTGATTATGAGTTTTCATATATCACTCGAGTGAATTTGGCATCACTGGAAGTGATTTTGCAAATAGTGAATTTTTCTTGCAGTGATTTTCAATCCACTGGAAGTGAATCTGGAAAATTTCAAGATCATTCGAGTGATCTGTATATCACTGGAAGTGATTTCCAAAACAGTGAAATTTTCTTCCGGTGATTTCAGACGCACTGGAAGTGATTCAGCAAAAATAGATATCACTCGAGTGATTTTGCTATCACTGGAAGTGATTTTAAAAACAGTGAATTTTTCTTCCGGTGATTTTCAATCCACTGGAAGTGAATCTGGAAAATTTAAAGATCACTCGAGTGAATTCCATATCACTGGAAGTGAAATTGCAAACAGTGAATTTTTCTTGTAGTGATTTGGCTTGCTCTGGAAGTAATCTGTGATTTTACCAATATCACTCGAGTGATTTCATGGATCACTCGAGTGATCTGTTATTTTCTATATCACTTGAGTGATTTTTAATGATCACACGAGTGATCTTTATAATCACTCGAGTGATTACACATATCACTTGAGTGATCTTACTCATATCACTTTTCTTACTTCCTTTGCTGATGTATTTTTTTTAATCAAATCCAAAAATATTCAAAGAGTGATTTGTTATCATCAAAACATGAAATCTAACATTCTCCCCCTTTTTGATGATGACGAAACATATTATATGATCTTTTCCAAAATTTGGTTTTCTAAAGAAAATTGCTTGATTTTTCAAAAGTTTTACAACTTAACCACGATAAATGACTAAAATTTTTGTTTCAAATATTTAAAGTTTTTGACTTCATATAGCAGTTTAAAGTTGAAAAACCATTATTTGAAGAATTATCACATAATCATAACTAAACTTTAACATGCACATGTGAAGCATAAATTCTTGCTTTCCATGAGATCATATAGATACCTACAAAAACAAGCAAAATCTCATTAAAACCATATTCTCATTAGATTAGATTCTTTTGATAATTACATAGTCAGTTCAGAAACTACACTAAACTACACTACACGATAACATGAACATAAACAGAAACTACAAGAGAACAACACAAGAACACATATGATCATATCATTTATTCTCCCCCTTTTTGGCATCATCAGAAGTAAGAGGAGAGGTAGAAGGTACAGATGGTTGGGTAGATGGAGAGACAAAGAAGGAGATGGGTGGAACATATGGAATAAGTGAGAGATGGGCAAGAGACTCGAAGGAAAAGGTCATAGAAGAGGGCTCAATAGGAGTGGTGTTAGTGGAATGAGTAGATCCTATAATCTTTGTAGCAGCATCCTCAATGACAATCTCCTCAGTATGAGAACTGGAAGAGATGTGGTGTGATGAAGATGATGGAGTCTGGAGGATAGGATCACCTTGTGTAAGATCACCAGCAGAGATATGGTCAGAGATGAATGATGTGGAAGGTGCAAGAGGAGGAGTGTCTGTAGGAATGATAGGAGGATCAGAAAGTAAAGGATCTGGAAGTGGAGGGTCTGAGGTAAAAGGTACAGATGTGGTGGCTGGTGGAAGGTCAGTAAAGGGAATGTGAAGGTGAGACCTGAGTGCATCCTCAATCCTCTGGATCCTCTGCGTTTGATCTTCCTGGCGGTCAAAAAGAATATTAAAGTTGTGGTTCATTGCCTCTACTAACACTTTAACTTGGTAGTTGACTTGGTCAATCAATTCAGTGTTAGAGTTCTTCAACTGAGATATAGCTGACTGGATGGTATCCTGAATATATGTCTGAATGGAAGCCTGAGTGAAGGAAGGACCAGGAGATACTGCTCTGGAAGACTGTGCCTTATCTATCTTGGAAGGTGAAGGATCTATCTTCTTAGCATGAGGATCTCTTTGGCTTGCCTCAGGAGGTGGTGAATGAGGACTCTGAATCTGTGAGGAAGCTCCAGCTGGTATAGTGATTCCCATCCGTGTCAGGTGAATCTTCCCAAACTTAGGAATCCTCACTATGTCCCCCTCAGGTGTCAAGTGCCAAATGCTGTGCATAGAGAGGATGTAAGATACAAGCTGAGGATAGGGAATCGTAGTAGACTTGGAGGAGTGAAATATGAACCCCTTTATTTCTTGAAAAATGAGCTCACCTACATTTCTTAAAAAATCGTAGTTGCAATTATTGTGGTAAATCCAGTCATATTTATCATACATGCAATATTAGAAGAAATTCTAATGTAAGAAATAAATATGTTTGGGTTCCAAAAGGTCATGTGAAGTCTAATATTAATAATCAAGGTGTTAGAGCAAGGCTTTCACCCAAGAGGGAGGGTGAATTGGGTGACTATAGAATTACCAGTTACTTAATAAAAATTATGATGCTTTAAAACATAGTTATAGGTAAGGAGAGATATCACCGAAGAAGACACAGAAGTTTATACTGGTTTGGTTACAAACACTTGACCTACGTCCAGTCCTCAGAGATCCTTCTGAGCCTTTCACTATATCTTCCAAGATTCAATGGGTTCTTGGCACCTCATTACAACATCAAGTTTCTCTTTGGACACTCGCTCCCCCTTACACAAGGTAATCTCAAATCCTAACTTAAGATTCCTCAACCTTAAGCTATCACTATCGAAAAAAAGTGTTTATGACAAACGAAACTCTCTTATAGAGTATATAGATGAAAACTGAATTACAGATGAAGAAATAATCAGAGACAAAGTACTTATGAGTATAATGTTTGCAGTGAGTTCAAGTTTCATTCGTCTCACTTGATTTTCGAATGGCTGGACTTATATATCAGGAGCTTTGAGGACCATTGTGGATTTATCCGTTGATCGATTGTGCTTCTGACAGATGCAGCAGTATTTGTTTTTCAATTTGCACGTTGATAGTTATTTATGAATATTGCTGCTGCCCATGATAAGTTGCCGTTGAGTGTTGTTCAGTTGCTTCAAATGTGGGTGGTAGTAGACTACACCTGTAATACACTCAGAAAAATGCCCGTTAGAAAATACTTTGAATATTACTAAAGTGATTGTGATTTACTAGGAGTGATTCCTGAAAATCAAAGTATTATCGGAAATGAGCTTGCTTTCACCGTAGATGAATTGCAATGGTTTGCAGTGATTTTAATGAAATAATATTCCACATGATTTTGAAAGTAATTTGGATTAACTAGCAATGATTAGCACTACCAATATCTTACTAACAAAACTTGTTGATTTACGTGGAAGTGGTTGCAAGTGGATCACAGTAACTGTCTGAGAGTGAAACTGATAAAATGACATATCACTAGAGTGAATTTCATGTCACTGGAAGTGATTAGGAAAACAGTGAAATTTTCTGCAAGTGATTACAGATCCACTGGAAGGGATTATGAGTTTTCATATTACTAGATATCACAAATATATACAAGGAATGTTGGAGAAAAAAGTAGGGTATTACATAATCTTCCAATTGCTAAGTTATATGTGACAATAAACACACATATAACCATCTTGTAGATGAATCTTTCAAAGCTTAAATATCTAAATGATTGACATGGTGGATGAATAGGTCCCACATATGTCCTTAGATACGTTCTAGAAAAGAGAGGGATTCAAGTCCAACTTTTGTCAAAGAAGGTCGATCTTGTAATTAATTTACCTTGAGAACAAGCAACACATGAGAATCCTTAAATTGAATAATCTTCTGGCCCTTCAATGGATGTCCATGTGAATTTCTAATAATTCTTGCATCATAGTTGATCCCAAATGGCCTAACTGGTCATGCCAGACAATAAATATATTTTTATAAGCAAACTTCTAGTTTATTGTAGATTTTATTTCAGTTGTACTAATATTTGTATAGTACAAACCAGAAGATAATGTTGGTAATTTTTCCAAGACACATTTTTCTCCAAGTCTAATAATTGTTATATGTAAATATTCCATATTCTTCTCATTTATAGTCTCATTGTGATACCTATTTCAACGGATATCCTTAGAACTCAATAAATTTATATGAGACTTGGAGGAATATAAAGTATCATTAATAAAAAGTTTTGTCCCATTAGGTAATATTATAATTGCTCTTCCGAAATCTTCAGTTAGTTTTGTATTACCCGCTATGGTATTGATGCTTGCACTATTTATTGTTAGATGTGAGAAATTTTTTTTATATCTAAGTATGGTATGTGTTTTAGCACTTTTTGTGAGACATATATCTTCATTCTTGTGTCCAATGATCGAAACATCCATAATCTTCACCAAAAGAAAAGATATGCATTAAAACATATTCAAAATACATGATGAGCAATAATGCCATCGCATATGGAAAAGGGAAAATGAAAGTAAAGCATAAACTATATTTAAAACTCATAATTAAACAAACTAAAATTTTTTTATTATTCTTCTAACCAAACTCATTTAATTGTAAGACCCCGCCTTACATATCTCTTATTATTGATATCAACTAGAGTAGCAATATGTAGTTCAATGGGCATACAGAAATATCATGAATATACTGATAATATATATACAATATTGCTTGATTATAATACAGGAGTTCCCCCCACAGAGGTGTACATAATTTTTACAGACCTGGAAATAACTAAAAAGGTCTTCAGATAATCAGCAACATTCCTCTTCTCTCTTCTTAGCACCCCTTCGGTGTTCACTTGTCTAAATGGTTGGTTGGGGAAGGGTTAGATTCAGAGGAATCTCAGTAATAAACAGTACCATAATGCATGCAAAATAAATGCTAGTGCATGATATGCTCACCTTACATAGGCTCATGCTCACATAATGATATCTCTTCATGCTTAATGTTTCATACAACATATCTATGGCCACATTATAAATAGAAACAGAGCTTCATTCATTCAAATATGCTTCACATAATCAAGCAAAGCAATACACAAGAATAAATATCAAATACATGCAAGTAGGGTAAGTTTACTACCTTAATTGCCCTTCCTTAATCTACCGTCTTTGATCCGACTCGGCACAATTGTCTGGTCCTAAAATTCCCAAATATAAAATAAATGAGTCATTACTCATCCATGTATTATTCCAAACTCATATTTTTGGTTATCTTAGTTTTAAAATGCTAAATTACCAAAATGCCCCTGGGGACTCAGTCTATGCCTCTTTGTACCCGGTCTAACTGTAGCTCACCAAAAATTATGAGCCAGGCTAATCCCACACAATTTTATGTGTAGAATCCATTTTTTACCTCAGATTGGTCAAATTCATGCCCAAATTATGAAATTATCCTTGACACCCTATAACTTAAGGTTTTAAAAGTAATTTGGTCATTCCACATTCTAAGGCTTTTCTCACTTCGTAGTCTACATGATCCCTACAAAATTTTCCCTTATAAACACAATGGAATCATTAAAACACCAAAATCCAATCCAAACACAGTGAAAACAGCTGCATGACGAAAATCACAAGAAATTGGGAAAATTGGAGTTTCTTGATTCCATTCCATTAATCATATTTCTTTCACCTATAATCACATGTTTAACCACTTAAACACCTTTTTAACATGATTAGTGTAAACTTGGGTAGTACCTCCCCTTAGGGTTTCATCTTCCCAAATTTACAAAACCACCAAAAACCAAGCAAAAACCAACAACAACAACAACAACAACAAATATCACAATAGGATCAAATTTTTGAGATTACCTCTTGGATTCATCACTTTCTCTCTCTAAAAATGCCTCTAGAATCTCTCTCTTCTATCTTGATTTGGCTTGATATCCATGGATTTCAAGAAGATGGAGAGGTTAGAGGAAGTTCTAAGGAGTTTAGAAGGCATAAGCACTTGATTTACATGCACTTACCTTGTGTTTTTGGCTCTTAAAGACCATAGCACCTCTTGTGTTCTTCAACTTTTCAAAACTCACCTCTCTCTCATTTAGTTTCATATGGCCAAAAATGAAGAAGCCAAAAGAGTGATATTAGATTTATCTAATGATCTCTCTCTTCTTACTTTTTGCTTTCACAAGTGCTTGCTTGTGATTGGCTCTTTTTTTCCCGCTTCTTGCATTAATATAAACCAAGTGTATTGTTTCCCTTTCCTCTCTCTATGTTGACGTGTATATAGCCCTTTGGAAGAGCAAAATTGGCTTCTTGAATAAGCTATTCCACCACTTCAAACATTAGCCTACAATTTTTGACCTTTTAAACTTCACCTTTTTGCTTGATTTAAACACTTCAACTTAGCATTTGGAATTCATTTATTAATTCATTTTTCTTCTTGACCAAATTTTTCAGAAATTAAAGGGAAAAATAATGGATTTTTGCTTTATTGATCAAATGACCATTTTGGCCATACATTTTTTCCCATTTTCGTACTTAATGCAAAACTGGGCAGATTTTTCATCAAACTTTGAAAATTCATAATTAACTGTATAGATATCCAATTGAGGTGGTTCCAAAATTTATGTGACCCTTACTAAGTCTAGTTTTAAGAAAAAATATAAAATTTGAAAATGAAATATCATACGTCCTAGAATTTCTATATTTGGTCGCTGCCATTGAAAATTGCTGGTTTTACTCGGCTTATTTCAAAAATACATAACTCTTTGTGTATAGCTCCTAACAACCTATATGACCTATCAAATTAAAGCTTAATAAGTCTACTTTCATTTAGGAAATTTTTAAAAAAAATTGACTTCATTTTTTACTTCATTCAGGAATACTACTTTGTGTTTCAATTAACTATGTTCTGTGTGACATCTAATTGCCTTGTTTTGTCACTTAATATGCTATTTAATTCACCAAATAATTCCCTTTTATGTCACCAGAGGTGTAAAGGAGTTTTAGGGAATATACTATTCCTTACTGGGACACTTACTAAATCGGGGCTTAGCAATCCACTTGAGTCAGGCTTAATCTCAAGCTTCTAGTTCCAAAATTTGGGATATTACACTAATCATGATTCTCTAAGAAATCAGTCACCTCCAAGTGTGCCAAAGTATTATGGTCATTAATACCATCTAGTTTATTAATATCATCATTCTTGTGATCCTCAACATCATCATTTTGAAAAATCAAATTTGCTTCCATATTATTTGCACTCTTTTTTATGGAGGCTTGATAAAGTTTTGCTAGATGTTGTGGCATATAATAGGGACGTGATCAGTACCCCTTTATACCATACTGATAACTTTGATTCTCGACAACTCATAAAGGATCACTCTTGTCCTTTTTCTACCCTTCATTATACTTCTTCTTTTGGTGAGTGTTAGGATTATAATTGTTACTTCTACCACTATGACAACGGTAATTACCATGTCCCCAACTATGACCACGTCCACGGCCACGGCCACGATTGTAACCATGAGCATGGTAATTATTACATACCAAGTTTCCTTTAGAGAATGTAGTAAATCAAGTAGGATGAAACTCATGATTTTTCATCAACAACTTATTACTTTGTTCAGCTACCAAAAGACATGATATTAATTCATAGTACTTTTCAAAACCTTTTTCTCAATATTACTCTTGTAGGAGCATATTTGAAGATAAGAAATATAACAACATATATAAAGGAGAAAGGTAGAGAAAGGGGGAGAGAATATAAATGGTATATAGAGAGAGGGAGGAAATTTAACAATATAAATCAACAATAACAAAACAGAGACCAACATAAATGTATATGATATTTGAGTATGTGTATATAAATTTATATATGTAGAAATTTTAACCAAGAAAAAGATAATAAAGTAATGAAATAAATAAAATAAGCATAGTGTTCTTACTTATATTTGTAATATATATGTAACATGAGGAAATTAAGAAACAAGAAACTGAGGGAACATTCAAGCCAGAGGGGAGGAATGACTTTTTGACCATTGCAACAAGCAAACAAGATCATGGAGGGCGTGCCAGGGGTGTTGAACAAGGGGTTGGCATAAAAGAGTATTTTGAAAAACAAACTTCATGCAATCCTAACGTACTGAGTAAGGAGGAGTTGTAATACCTTATATCCTATAGACTCATATGAGTGTAAAAGAGTAGTGAAATGAGTTGTTAAACCAGGATTCGGTTCTGAGTTAATCAAACTTTAAAAAACTTTCACAAATTCTCAATCTCAACTCAGGAAATAAACCTAGGATTGAGGTTTTTTCAGAGGATAAAAAAGGTTTTCAATTATTTTCACAAAGTTTTACTATGTCACTAAGTCTCATAAGCTCTCAGTTCCATCCTATCAGAGTATGCGAGCGATTCTCTGCTTAAGTCTAACATTTCATATGTTAGTTATTGTTTCATTAGTGTTTGGAAGCGTTATCTAACTAAGTTATCCCATTATTAGGTTATCATCCATTAACTAGTCTACCGGTACTACTAGCTCTACCAGTGTATTATCGTCAGGTTTACAGAGTTATATACATCATATACATATCCAAAATAGACAACTAATAGGAAAATAAAGTCTTTCAGCTTCATCCTCTAGATGTACGTGTTTACCTTCTTGCCCTTTGAGCTGTTAGCTTGTATTATAGATTGTTATTGGAAAGGAGTGAGATTCAAAAGAATCCCAGTAGTAACAGATAATCAATCATATATATACAAGAACACAGAGCATGGCACACATGGCCACGAGTGTCTACCTACGTAACAGGCCTCAGGCGTCTACCCGTGCATTTGGCCCCAGGCGACCACCCTCATAATCAAAATGCTTCAAAAAAATTCAAAATGAAACCATAAACATGCAGAGTATCTCATAACATATGAAATAAAGAGTTACTACCTGGCCGCCTTTCCTAAGGGGTATCCAACTGTTTCCCCGAGCTCGGGCAGGTCTTAGATCCTGAACAACTATTAAGTCCTTTAATTGGAATTTACATACGACAGATATTTATTTAGTCTAATACTTTGTAATCCAAACACTAAAGTTGGTTGTTATTAAAGTTAATATACTAAGTCAAAAGTAAAGACAAAGTAGTCTAATTATCCCAAGATGCTTAATTTCAACCTTCAAGTTCAAGGTAATTTACATTGTGTCATTACTTTTTTTCTATTTTCGCACATATACCCAATTCTACCAGAATTTTTAGCAATATTTGAAAATTCACATCTTTATTTAAGAATGTCCAATTACAATAATTCTAAAGGCTATGTATCCCCTAATTAGTCTATAAAGGCTATGTGTCCCCTAATTAGTCTATTTTTAGGGGAAAATATAGCCATTAGTCATCTGGACGCACATCAGTACATAATTCTACTTTATTGGCTATTGCTCTAGAACTTTCCAGTTTTACATGACCAATATTAAAAATTATAGAACTTCCAATATACACATCCAATTGACATAAATGACATATCATATTAAAGCTTGACATGTCTACTTTTAGACTGGAAATTTTCACATTTTTTGGACATCATATGCCTATTAAAAAACTTCCAAAATTTCTAGTTTAGAGTATTATTTCCAGTGACTGCCACGCAAGAAATTCATACTAGCAGAAATTCCAGCTTACAATATTTATTTCCAGTAGACTAGAATTTAAAACCAGGGGATATTCCTATACATTTTTCCATTTTAAACATAATGGGAACATCAAAAACATCAAAATCACAAGCCTTTAACCCTTATCTAATTTGTCCAAATAGATACCTTTTATACATAATAAACCAAAACAGAATTTTAACCACCAACCTAGTATAACATCATCATAAATCATCATCTAATAACATACACATGATCAACACACCATTAAACCTTAAAAACCCTACTGTTCAAAAATTTCCAGCCCTAAAAGCTCATGAAAACCATAAATTGATGGGCTCTACCACTACACGTTTTCGCAACTGGTTCAGAAATCTGGCAGTACTTCGACCGGCAACAAGTCACCAAACACCTCCAAAAAAAATTCTAAAATTGTATAGATGAAGCTTAGGATGAGGAGAAGAAGATTTGTGAAGGGTCTTTTAGGAGAAAATGCCAACTCGGTAGTGTTTTGGAGGATTAAAGTCAAGAAGTTTTACTATTCATACTCTCTCTTTCCTCTAGCATTTTTCCATGATTTTTTTTATTTCTCCTATTTTTTAATGATGCTGGATGAAAATATAAGGCTCTTAAGGAGTCATGAGATTTGTTTGACACATGTCAAAACCTTATGGTGCCACCTGTCTGATAATCTGATTAAACGGTGATTCATGTCCTAGGTCTTAAGTAAATGGGTCCTACCTCTTTTCCAAAGCCTTTAGCCGTCCTAATTGTCAGGGAAAGTATGGGTCTGGTGATTTTTCCCAACTTCCAAGTTTGGTGTTCAGGAAAGTTAGTCGGGTGACTAGACCGGAGACTGATGGATTTCCCCAGCTCAAGGACTAGGTGGTGCCCTTTGGGTATGCTAACACAAAAGCAAAAGTAACTCCATCATGAAAGGGATATGTGTCACCTTTCTATTAGAGCAACTCATAAAAATCAAAAAGCACTTTATGCTTCCTTTCACCAAATGGTGCCATGTGTCCCTTTTTCGTAAGACCCACGCTCTTTCTCTTTCCTCCACCTAACTGTCAAAGAAAGGAAAGTCAGGGGATTTTCTCGGGTCGACCTACGAGGTGTCATTTTTTGTGGTCCCCACACAAATTAAGATTAATTTAATTAATTGTTACTTTATGAACATACACTAAATCTTACCAAGTATCCCTTTTTTATATAAAATGGCACCTTACACACATAGTACTTAGCACTGGTGAATTTCTTCAGACTAATTATATTTACAAGCAATACCGGTCACTCAAATTTTAGTATGTTACAGGACGTCAGTGCATTACTGGCCATGTAAAGGCAGAGGTAGAAGCTTTGTTTAATAAAAAACTAACAACCAAAATATGTAACACCCGCTACCTAGACCCCTTTGTATTGCATTATAGAAGCATTATCGGCTAAGGGGAACATTGCATAAGCCCCCCAAATCCAAACTTAATCTTTTCTTTACGAGGTTACTTTTCATTTTATAAAGCCATATTTGTAATAACCCAAATTATATTTACCATAAATCCTTGTATACTTGATTATATTCAATGGAATAAAATGTTGAATTTTGGTGTACTTGTAGTAGCCAAAATAGTGGAAATAGTGATTATATGAAATTTTTTTATAAAAAAGATATAAAGCCCAATTTTTATCTTCATAAAAGCCTAACTTGTGGCCTAAAATTCAGCATGGAAAAGCACAATTTTTGGCCAAATATGTATTGAAAAATTCAGCCAAAAGAAAGGGGAAGAAGGAAAATAGTAATTGTTTCAAAAATTTAAGAAAATGTAAGGTAAAATAGTCATTTGGCTTAATAAAATAAAAATCCAATAATTCCCCTTAATTAATAAAGAAAGTCGGCTAAGAGGAGTAGAGCAAGGAAAAAATTAAGATCTTGCCACATATATGGACATGTGGAAGAATAAAATGCCATATGGATAAAGAAATGGTAGGAAATTGCCAAGTGTTATAATTTGGTAATAAAATAATAATAAAATTAAGGAGGTAGAGGGTGATTAGTATAAACACAATTCAGCATATATTGGCCCTCATTTTTAGCCAACACCAAGAAGAAAAGAGAGAAAGGAGCTAGGGAAAAATAAAAACAAGAAGGAAGCTAGAGAAATCAAGAAGCAAACAAAGTAAGATTAGTAGCAAAATTTATGTATTCTTGCCTTAAAATGCTTGGAAACTCTCTCTAATCTTCATATCCATATTGAAATCATGTAAAGAAAGAATAAAATCAAGGGAAAGAGAGAGGGGAAAGCCACGACCTAGAGAGAGAGAGAAAGTTAAGTTTGAGAACTTGTAATCTCTTGATGATTTATGCTTGTTCTTGGTGTTTTAGTTGGTTGTTTGGCTTGTATTAGCTTGGTTTTGTGACTTAGGATGCATTAACCCTAAGGGGATATGCTGCCCAAACTTTTATTAAACATGTACAAATAGTGTTTAAGTGGTTAAATAAGTGATTGGAAGTGAAAAGTAGATGTTTGATTGGTTGGAAATTGGAAAAAATTGTGTTTAGAATGAAAAATTGTGTAGGAACCATGTGAATTGTGGAGTGTGAAGGCTTTAGGGTGTGAAATGACAATTTTGCCCTTAAAACTCTAATTGGAGGTTGTCAATGGTAAAACTGGAAATACAGTAAGATTTTACCAAAACTAAGGTCAAAAATGGATTCTACACACACAATTGTGTAGGAATAGCCCATGTCATAATTTTTGAAAAAGTATAATTATACCAGGTATAAAGGGAATTAGATCGGATTCATTAGAGACATTTTGGTAATTATGCATTTTTGAATAAAGATAACTAACTTATGAATCTTAGAATAAGATATGAATGAGTAATAATTCATTTGTTATCTTGAAAATTATAGGATTTGATATTTGTCAAGCTGGATCGGAGTAGGGGATCGACATTAATTAGGAAAGGAAAGGAGTTAAGGTAGTAACTCTATCTCTCATATATATATGAATGTTAATATGCATTGTTTGTCATGTTCTATGTAATGACATGTGAATGGCGATAATTCCTAGAACTGTGGTGTGAGAAAAGCATAAGTACCACCCTGAGAGAAAAGCATAAGTACCTTTTGGCCCAATAGTACCACTAGTACAAAAAATTCTATTTAGATCGCCACATTTAGACCGGTTTTCGCGGGAAACGTCTAAAAGAAAAATGCGGTGGCAATTTTGTAATTAAGAGAAACTTCTAAGACCGGTTTTTTAAAAAACCGGTCTTAAAAACATTATTTAGACCGGTTATTTAAATAACGGGTCTTAAAAATAACAGAAATAAAAATTATTTAAAGAGAAAATATATTTTTTATTTTTTAGACCAGTTAAAATAAAAACCGGTCTAAAATATACCTTTTTTTAGACCGGTCATCATTTAGAATCGGTATAAAAATTAACTAAGAAAATAAAAAAAAATTTGGTCTGTTTTTAAGACCGGTTATATATATAACCGGTCTTAAAAGTCCACTACTTAAGACCACTTATCTTATAACCGGTCTTAAGTAGTGGACTTTTAAGATCGGTTATCCTAATAACCGGTCTTAAATACGGACTTTTAAGACCGGTTATCCAAATAAACGGTCTTAAAAGTAATTTTAAGACCGGTTATTTGGATAATCAATCTTAAAAGTTCAAAAATTCAAACCTAATCCCCCTCCATTTCGTTTCCCTCCCCGTCATTTCCACTGCCATGAAAGCTTCATCTCAACTTTGCACCTTCTTCTCCGGTCATATTCCACCATTTTTTGTGCCCTTTGCTCCAACTACCTCCACCGCTGCCTCCTCCTTCTCTATTTTCTGACCTAAAATCCTCCCACCTTCCGGTCATTGTACCTGTTGTCATGGAATCTCTGATTGTGCGCTATCTTTTCACCGTTATCTCGTCCGTGTTCTCCAGCCGCTGCAACCGCCGCTCCTCCTGCTACTCAAGCCATAATCGAAGGTCACTACCTCCAGGTAAGAGTAATGCCTCCTCTATCTTAGTTAATTCTTTGATGATCTGGTCTGTGATTTATGGATTTGGATGTTATGAATTTGTTCAATCACAAGTGCTTGACCTTTCACATTTTGCATATCAATTTCTTTCTGTTGAATTTGTTGAAGATATAATTGGGTTGTTTATCAATTTCTTTCTGTTGAATCTATTGAAGTGGTCCCTTAAAGATGTTATGAACCTTTTTAATATGTTGAATCATTTTCTTTCTTGAGTCTATCAATTTCATTATTTATGTCTTCAAAATCAGATATAATTGTAGTGGTCCCTTGAATAGAAATAAGAACTCTGTGAAAGGGAAAAAATTACTTGAAGAAAATGGAACAGACTGTAATTACATCTGATGAAGAATTCTATTAAACTAGGTAACTTGATGAGTGTAATGATTTCATACTCTCATCATACTCCTGCCCTTTTCAAGGGAAAAAATATACAGAAGAGAAGGAAAAAAAGGTGTTAAAATATATGGATCGTAGTTGGGTAAACGCTAAATGGACTAGTATTGAATATGATAATGGGGTGAGAGATTTTTTGGAATTTGCTAGAAAAAATTCCGGTAATGATAGTGGGATGTTCTATTGTCCTTGTGTACAATGTTTGAATGAGAAGCGACTAAGTGCTACAGATATATATACTCATTTAATTTGTGAAGGATTTTGTAAGAGTTATACAGTATGGGTATGGCATGGTGAAGAATTAGAAATTCCAAGCGCAGCTCAATAAGGGGGAGTAGCCTTTGATGATAATGAAACTAATCTGGATGATCGGATAGAGGATATTATTCGTGATGTAGGGAAGAGGCTTTTGAGCAATCACATGCATACGTAATATGTGCAGTGATGTTGAGAAGCCGCTGTATCGAGGGTGTACAAAATACCAATTGTTGAAAGCAATATTGAAATTGGTAAGTTTGAAAGCACGACATGGATGGAGTGATAAGAGTTTTTTAGAAACACTTGAGGCCTTTAAGGACATGCTTCCAGATGATAACGTACTGCCTTATCGATACTATGATGCTAAGAAAATACTGTTCCACTAGGGATTAAGTATAAAAAGATCCATGCATGCCCTAATGATTGCATATTGTATAGAAAAGAGCATGAAGAGAAGCAGTAGTGTCCGATATGTGAAACCCCCAGGTATAAATCAAATAAGGCCCCTGCAAAAGTGTTGTGGCATCTTCCAATTATACCGAGGTTCAAATGCCTTTTTGCTAATGAAATTAATGCCAAAAATTTGAGATGGCATGCGGTTGAGAGGATTTCCTATGGAAAGCTTCGACATCCTGCTGATTCTTCTCAATGGAAGAAAATTGATCAATTATTTCCTACCTTCGGCGAAGAACCTAGGAACCTTAGACTTGGGCTTAGCACGGATGGCATGAATCCTTTTGATAGCCTAAGCAGTATACATAGTTCATAGCCTGTTCTGTTGGTAATTTACAAATTATCTCCTTTGTTATGCATGAAATGAAAATACATTATGTTATCTATGTTGATTTCGGGACTAAAATAACCCGGACATGACATAGATGTTTACCTAGAACCCTTGATTGAAGAGTTGAAAGAGTTGTGGGATGAAGGTGTCGATGTTTTTGACGCGAACAAGAAAGATATTTTTAAAATGCGAGCCATGATCTTTTGCACTATAAATGACTTCATTAGGTGCTGAGGTTAGTGTTTTCTTTTGTTATTTGCCTTATTTCTAAATATTTATTCTCTGACAAAATTTCTTAAACAAAAATTATCTTCCAACTTGCGTTCTAATTACTTTATTTTCTAACTTATTTCATATTGTTGAGCCATTCACAGCTCATTATGTATTTGCACTCGGTGTTGCAAGATTTCTGAGTTGTGCTTATTGTGTTCTTTAGGTATGACTCCACCAAGATATATTCGTGATTAGTAACTATAAGTATGACCTTGGAAGCATGCTTTTATGATATATACTGACTAAGCATATTAACATAATTAATAGACTCGCAAAAAAAAACAAAGACACTTTTGAGACCAGTCACACTTTTTAGACTAGTTATCCACATAACCGGTCTTAAAAGTATTTTTTAGACTGGTTATTTAAATAACTGGTCTCAAAAGTGTCTTTATTTTTTTTCAGTCGATTGATTATGTTACTATGCTTAACTTTTTAGACCGGATATCCACATAACCGGTCTTAAAAGTCTTTTTTAGACTGGTTATTTAAATAACAGGTGATGATTCCCTATTTTTTAGATAATTTTAAGATATATTTTAATATATTTGGGAGTCATCTAGGTTAAATTAAAGGGATTTGAGTGAGATTTTGATAAGATATCAATTTAGAGAGATTTCATTATAAATATCAAATTTTAAGATAAAAATAATGATTTTGATATTAAAGATAAAAATAATGATATAAATAATAAATATAATAGTTTAAGATAAAATGTAAAATATATTTCATTTATTATTATTATTATTATTATTATTATTATCATTATCATTATCTTTATTTATTATTATCATTATCTATTTTTTTATCTTTTTGTTTGATTTTATTTTGCTAGAAAGAACTTGCATGAGGATCTAAGAATCTTACCTATATATAGGGGTTAAGCTTCTTTAGGAAAGGGAAAGGAGAATCATTCAAATACAGAAAGCAAGGAGAGCATCAGAGCTTAGGGCTAGAGAGAGAAGATTGAGCCATTAGAGAGCTGAAGCTTGAAGATTCAAAGAGATTTGGAACTTTAATCTTGGTTCTTTCATTTTCTTTTCTCCTTCACCTGGCTTTTGTTATGAACCGAATTATCATCTTTGGTTTTTGTTTGATTTTGACTATGAGTAGCTAAAATTCATATTCTAAGATTGCTTTGAACTATTAGATGGATTAAGACTTTTTTATTTATTTCTTTTATTGATTAATGAAATTTATGTGTTGATTTTATCTTGTACTTAATGCTTCTGGGTGATTGACCACCACTTTGATTGTTGGGTTCAATTGAGTGATGCTTGAGAAAGCTAATTTAATTGTAGAACTTAGGTAAAATCGTGTTAGACTTGAAGTTTAGGGGTTAAATGGATGGTTTGCTAATAGAATAGAGATATATCTATTAGCCTAGCATTGTCTAATTAAGGTTAGAGCTTAATGAGTATTTTCGTTAAATAAGACAAGAGATTGCACATGTTAATTGCAAATATAAAATTGGTTTTGACTTGAGAAAGCTTTATCAATTAATTTCAACCTCTGACAAGCACATGTTTTCATTAACAATTAAAGAGTTAAGTTAGTCTTATGAAGTACAATAGGGATAAGTAATCCTAGGTTCCTCCCGTCTTGAAGTTCTCGAATAAATTCTCTTTTAATCAATTAATTCTTAAATATAAAATTTCTTTTAAATTACTCTTACTCAACCTAATTAAGAATATAGGTGTGATAATTAACTCATTTTTGCCTTAGTCCTCGTGGGAACGATATTATTATACTACTTGTGACGATGCGTGCGCTTGCGGTTAAGCTAGACGGCTAACAACAGGTCTAAAAAGTGTCTTTATTTTTTTTAGAGTCCATTGATTATGTTAGTATACTTAACTTTTTAGACCGGTTATCCATATAACCGGTCTTAAAATTCTTTTTTAGACCGGTTATTCAAATAACCGGTCTAAAAATGACACTTTTTATACCTATTGTCAGAACAACCAGTCTAAAAAGTCATACTTTTTAGACCGGTTGCATAACCTGTCTAAAAAGTGTTACACTTTTTAGACCGGCTGTATCAAGACCTCATCTAAAACCGGTCTAAAAAGTTATTTGTACCCGGTCTAAAAAATCATTTTTCCACCGGTAGGTATGTGAAGAACCCTAACCGACCTGAAGCATCTATTGTTCAGAAATATGTTTATGAAGAAGCCATGGAATTTTGTCAACATTATTTGTCAAATGTAGGACATATCGGCCTTCCTAAACGCCATAATGAAGAAGGGGGTAGACGCAGGGCTACAGTAAAGAGTGTGGATCCTGATGAGTTACAACAAGTCCGCTTGTACATCTTGAATAATGTTGATGCAGTTCAAGATTACATGAATGCTCATAAAGAAATTGTACAAAAAGCAAACATTCGAATGACTGAACAAAGGTTAATTAGGGAGCATATAAGAACTTTTGCACATTGGTTCAAACATAAGGTTGATAGAGAAAAATTTGCTTATGATAGAATTAAATGGCTAGCATGTGGTCCTGAGGTTGATGTTATAAGTTGGACTTCATTTATGATCAATGGTTATACATTTTACACGAAGTCCCTGGATGATAGGACCACTGTCCAGAACAGTGGTGTTATTTTAGTGGCTGAATCTATGCACTTCTCTAGTTCAAAAGATAAGAACCCTAAATTGGCACCCATACCTTATTATGGGGTTATTAAGTAGATTTTGGTGCTTTACTATGTTAAAATTAAATTTTCCATTTTCAAATGCAAGTTGGTTGATGTTAATAATGGTGTGAAGATTGATCAGTTTGGATTTAAATTAGTAGATCTGAATAGTAGAAGTTTTGGAGATGAACCTTTCATTATGGAAAATCAAGCGAAACAAGTGTTCTATATTACTGATCAGGCAAATAAAATGTGGTCTAAAGCTCTCCAAGGAAAAAGGGTCTTTGATATTGATGAGGAAAGTCACTCAAATTACGATCTTCTCGAGACTCCTTCTTTTTCCAGGGGTCTTCCTGAATTGAATGAAGAACATGAAACAGATAATGAACACGGCACAAGAAATGATCATCGTGAAGGGATATGGGAGGATATCTCTTTATAAATATACTTTAAAAGTTAGCTATCTATCTAAAGTAATTATCATTATACGTTATATCCATATTATATATACAGTTATTTTATAGCTTACTAACTTAACGATTTGTCTTAACAGGACAATGACGGATCCGAGGCATCCTAGTGAGGGGGCTCAGGAGTCACCTAGTGCTCATCAAAGTGAGCTAGCGAGTATTAATCAGAGCTAGAATCAAAGTGAGCCGAGTAACCAGTCCGTACGGAGGGGTAGGAGGGCCACACGGTTGAGAGACGTTACCCTCAGTTGGAGTACCGGTGAAAAGATACCAATTGAGTTTGATCAATATTGGAAACCAATTGAGCCTAATGCAAGCCGATATAGGAGTTTCTTTAGCCTCTTAGCACGCAATAACCCTAGTATCTTGATAGAGGAGTGGAGAAATGTCGACAAAAAAGTGAAGCAACATATTTGGGATACTATTCAGGTATAAAGTTGTCTTCTGTATGTTATAATTATCAAATTTGTCATAAATTTGTCACTAACTGTGTTAACGCATGCATAACAGCTCACCTACGACGTCCCTCAGAGTGAAGTCTTGTACAACAAGACTATGACGTATTGTTGTGAACGCTAGAGGAAGTTCAAGATGAATCTTGCCAACAATTATGTGCATATCGAGGTGGAAACTAGTAAGCCTCATCCTACTCCGTGCAGCAAGTATTCATATATCGATGAAGCCACCTGGCAAGAGTTTTTGAGGCTTCGGGCTACTCCAAAGGTTTTGGTGAGTTAACTTATTTTGTATTTTATTGATAATTTTGCTTCTGTGAAATGTGGGTGTAGTAATGTTGCTGCCATTGCTTATGATTGTTAATATATGTGTTATTGCTTGTGTGGAAAGGTGATTGTCATTAAAATGGCTTACTGGCCTGGGCAAGGTTGAAACAAAAAAATAATAATAAAAACAAATCATATTTTTAAGACCGTTTGTCAACAAAACCGGTCTTAAGAGTCATCTTTTGTAGTCTACGGTCTTATTGTCATACTTTTAAGACCGGTTGTGATCACAACCGGTCTTAAAAGTTATGAATTTTAGACTAATTTTTTAACCGGACTAAAAAGTCACAGACTTTTTAGACCGGCTATATCAAGACCGTTTCCAGAACCGGTCTAAAATATCTTTTTTAACCAGTCTAAAAAGTGTTTTTTGCAATAGTGTATGCAGTCTAGGTAGACCAATGTGATTGATGAAATTCCTCATTTTGGTGTGGGAAAAGTACAAGTACTACCCTATGGGAACAACACAAGTACCATGAGGCCAGTAGGACCTAGATCAGGTGATGTGGCAAGTACAGATAGGTTGATGCTTGCTCCGGAACATTAATAAGGCAAGTAAGAACATATTGGTGCCTACTCTCAAACATTGTTGTGATCACGAAGTGGCAAGTAGGAAAAAGACGTTCATTTTGATTCAGACAAAATCATCACTTTAATCTTAAACATTGATTGACAAACATGTGCACAACATTATTATCTATTGCATCATATGTTGCATTGCATTTTTATCTTTCTTACTTTATATAATTGATTGCATGTTACTACTAAGATTCATTTGAATCTTACCCTTTCCATAAATAAATTTTATTCAACAAGAGGTAGTAGCTCTAAAGGCAAGAAGGTGGACACTGGCAACTGAGGGTTCCTATTCTGATAAAGAATTTTGTGTTCATTATATTTGTTCTTTACATGTATTTTTGGGTTATGTAATTGACTATGTACAACCCCTGTGGCGATTTTCCTGTAATGTAATCAGGAATTTTATATCAGTATGTCTATGCTATTTCTATATGCCTACTAAACTATACGTTGGTACTTTGTTAAATGTCAAATTACCGAGGGATTTGACAATATTTACTAGATTATTTATCTTTTTATACAGGGTTACTGACTTCTCTCTATTAATTTCTATCAGAGTTCTCCTCTGTTTATTAATTTGTGGAATGTTCGTTACCTAATAGACTCGTATCGTGTAATTACCCATTTCAAGTTCAATTATCATGCTTAGATAAACATCTATCCCTTATGCAGGTTAAACCATTCACCATGTCAAATGGTAATTTTACATAACTAATTCTGATATGAAGGGGGTACGGACCGGCTAGAAAGCAAGTTTGAACACAGGAACATGATAGATGACCAAATGTAGGACCTTAAGAGAATATGTCTCTTACAACCCTAGTCACAAAAGACACCACAAGGATGATTGGTCCTTGATACAGTCAGAGTATTCACACGAGGATACAAAGATGCAAGTAAAGCTCACATAAGAGAAATAAAATTCTCAATTATCATTCAAGTCTTTGGAAAATAATTAGTACAAAAATGCAGCCTTTATATATAGGCAACAAAATAATACTCTAGAAATCTAAACCTAGTCATAAATGCAATAAATGATGCCTTAATGATGATTGATTACCTTGGTTGAAACCATTCAAGCCTAGAGGAATTAGGAAATACATTATTCTTCAAGACTAAGTCAGCTACCTATAAATAGGAAACTAAAATAAAGTCTTCAAGAGCAATCTTTGACCAAAAGGCCTTATTTAATACAAATAAAATAGGAAACTAATACAAAACGAAATTAAATCCTAATTAATGAATAATGACATCTTCTAGGTGTTTCTTGAAGTGTGTAGGACATCACTTATGCTCCTCCTCCAAGGCACATGCTTGTCACATGGTATTTTAAGTGAATTCTTCAATCCGGACAATACATAGGCCTTGTATATCATCTTGTTGGGCTTGTTGCTTTATGTTAATACCAATCTCATGGATCTTTATGCTTTTCCACGTGTTCAAGCTTATAGGTATTGTAAAAGCATACATATAGGCCTGAATATGGCTACGGCCTCATTTTCACCCTCAACATATATACTAATAACATTATGGGTCATTAATGAAGCAAATTAAAGCCTAAATATTTTATCTAGCCTCTCAAACATCTCACTCTTTTTTGTGCTTCTAGTAAATGGGCTCTTAATGTCATAAAGAGGATCTTGGGCTGACTTAGAATCTTCTTGGATGACATAGACAACATCTTGTTTATTGTACATGCTACCTAAGCTACTATGTAGTACTTCATAGCCATCTTAGATGCCAACTTTGATGCTTTGTTGGATACCACATAAGACGCCACTTGTACCTCTCAAATTATTCTCTTCTCTGTTACAACTTCTTCACTTGGCACCTTATCCTGCACTCCTCTTCTGTTCTCACGTGCCTATATGGTTGGTTGAGGGAGAGTGAGATTCAAGGGAATCTTAGTAGAAAACTTTGTTAATGTATACAAGATACAAGCTTAATGTATGACATGCTTGCTTACATAAATTCATGCTAGCATAATGACATACTTTGCATGTTTAATGCTTTACACATTACACCTATAGCCTTAGCATAAGTGAAGACCAAGCTTCAATCATTCATACATGCTTCATACCATTCATAAAAATAATTAAACATATTAATGCATAAGCATACTTAAAATGCAAGTCAGGAAAGTTATACTACCTTTCGTCTTTTTATCTTCCTCTTGTACCATTTCTTCCAACCATTGTAGTTACTTGAAAATTCTTCTATTCTTATTCTTTCTTGACATCTTATAGCCCTAGATAGATATCTACATCATTAGAGCCATGAAAAATGAATATCCTATATGGCTACACTAGCCTCTAGGACATGTGTCTTATATTTAGACCTATAATTGTCTCAAATTACCTCAATTGCCACAATTTTGTGGGTCACCCTAATCTGCCAAATTTCAATTACCAGGTTTATAAATTCATAACTAAATCTTAAAAAATCCAAATAGAGTGGTTCAAAGTTTTATGTGACACTATTGAAGTCTTCTTTAAGGGAAAAATATCCCTTATTGCCACTTCCTTGCACAAAATTTTAGATTCACAATCATTCCTTACTAGTCCAAAATTAATTCCAGATTCAATGCCTAAAGTTTAAAAATTCATATCTCTTAATGTACTGAACCAAATGTCACATATTACCTATCAAATTAAATCTTAGGATGTTCTGTAATATCTTGTAAAATATCACGCCTATTAGATAAGATTTGGCCATTCAAAAACACGTCACAAGCATACTGTCTTCCGAAAAATGAATCTGGCAGCACTACTCCTTTAGCTGAAGAAGAGGAAAAAGGAAATGGAATAATTAGACAAAAATGGAATTTTGGACCAATGAAAAATTGCCACTTATTAAACCCTTTGACTAATTAATTATATTATCATCATCTTCATCTCTTCATGCACATTCTCGTGCAAACTAGAACGCAAGAGTAAGAGAGAGTTGAGGCAGTGAAGAACATGGAAGAACAAGCGAAGGCTAGGGCTTAAAGATCAAAGGTAAGGAAGTTGTAGTCTTGTACTTTAAGCTTCCTAATCCCTCTATGATCTCTCCTACTAACCTCTACTCCTTTGAATCTATGGTTTTTAAGAGAAATCAAGGGTGTAGAGAGAGAGAGAGTAGAAAATGTTGAGGAGAGAGATAGCTGAGAAATCAAGAGGTAATCCTCCAAACTTGTTTTTCTTGTTCTAATTGATGCTATTAGTGTTGTTCTTGGCTTGGTTTGGTTGTTTTGGTGAAAGATGGTTCATGTAACCTAAGGGTTCTTGATATCCAAGTTTCTCTAAACTATGTACAATGAACTTCTAAATAGCTAATCATATGATTAGAAGTAGAAATGAGGTAATTAGACAAGAGAAAATGAGAAACGGACATAACTTTTCTGGGAATCCTATTTTGTTGCCATATGTTAGGCATGTGAAAGGAGCAGGAATTTGATATTTCTAATGCTTCCATTAGGTTTAGAAGATAAAATTATGTAGGATATATGTTGATTATGAAGTGAGAAAAGCCCCAAAATGTGAAATGACCAAATTACCCTTAAAAGCTCTAAGTAAGGGCTGTCAAGGCATTTTTATTAGTTGGGCCTGATTTTGACCAATCTGAAGTAAAAAATGGATTCTATACACAAACTTGTATAGGAATAGCCCAGGTCATAACTTTTGGTAAGGTATAGTAAGACCGGGTCTTAAGAGGCATTTTGGTAGTTTAGCACTGTTAGGCTAAGTTAACCAATACCATAAGTTTGGAATTGTACATGAATAAGTAATCATTTATGGTATATTCAGAGATTTCAAGACTTAACTAATACTATAAGCTTGGATAGGTGAGAGGAAATTGCTAAAGGAAAGCAATTAGGTAGTAACTTATCTTTCATATGTTATGATATGCAATGTAAGGTTTAGTGTTCATCATGAGTTGTCTAACATATTCTGAATATGCGGGGCCGTCGCCTGAGGCCTATTTTGCACGGGTGGATGCTCAGGCTAATATAATACTCATTGTTGCCTGAGTGGGTGCCCGGGGCCTATTTGCATGGGTATCCCTCGGGGCCTTGTAATATATCTAGCGCTACGATAGCTTAAGAGCTACATGTGATGCATTGAATGTTGTTTTGATGATTATAATGAATAATGTTTGTTTAGCATGCCTTGTGATGTTATAATTGTATGATTGATATATGTTACTACTGAGATTCTTTTGAATCTCACTATTTTTCAAAAACCATCTACAGTACAAGGAGAAAGCTCGAGGGGCAAAAGGAAGGTAAATATGGACGACTAGGGTTTGAGACGTTGAAGACTTTAGTGATTTTAGTTGTCTAATTCCATATGTTTTGGATATTATAGGATTTGTATATGTTGTATATGACTTGTAAGCATAACAACAATGTTAGAATAACTGGTAGATGAATGATAGTAGATAAGTGTTTATGCTTCCTATCGCTAACAAAATGTGTATAAGTAATAGAATATGAGAACTAAGCAGAGGAATGCTCGCAAACTCTAATAAACGAATATAAAGGAAGAGCCAGTAAGACTTAATGAGATAATGTATATTTGTGAAAATGGTTGTGAAAATTTTACTACCCTCTCAACTCTAGGTTCAACTCCTGAGTTGAGGTTGGAAATTTGTAAGTATTTTCAAAAATTAGGTAGTTCAGGTTCAAATCTTGGTCTCCCACATGATTTCACTACTCTTTCATACTCATATAAGACTATAGGAAATGAGGTATCACACTAAACACCTCAGATAAGAAATTTAAAACTGTGGAAAGGAAGCCCACACTAAGTAGAAGAAGATTAGTAAAGACTCAATTGGCCGGAAACAGCGATTCGGCAGTGAAATAAAAGGTTGAGCTCAAGAACACTTTGGTTTTTCTCTCCTTCTCTGCTATTTCTTTTTCTTGGAATCTTTCCTATTTTCCCTATTTTTTCTCTTGGTTGGCTGAACACTTAAGGAGAATTAGAGGGCTAGGATTTGATCTTGCATTATCCAAAGTCTCCTAGTATGCCATGTGTCTTGTGATTAAAGCATAGAGTGAAAAATGTCCCCTTTAATTTACCTTTCCTCTCTTTTCTCTCTCTTATGCGTCCTTTATGGGTTTGGAGAAGAGAAGCCTAATAAATTCCCCTGACTCCCGTGTTCAGTGTTCGGGAAAGTCAAGTACAATACTGGACCAGAGACTAGTGGATTCCCCTAACTCAGAGGCTAGGTGGTGCCTCTTTAGAATGCCAACTCTAAGGCAAAAAGCAAGTACAATTATGAGGGACACTTGGCACCTTCTTATCAAGCTAACACAAAAGTAGAAAAGGTGAGTGCAATGATTAGCGACAAGCGTTAGTTTCCTATAGTGCCAACCATAAATTGGAATCATCATTACTACTTTATTAAAGCTACTTCAATAAAGTTACTTTAATAAAGCTACTTTATTAGGTTTTACTTGGGATCTCACTCAACATTTCCCTAGAATTCTACTCGAGATTTATACGGAAATTGCGTTGCATATACTTGGGCCTACCAAATGGTGCCCTTGTGTACCTGTGTCCCATAAGATGGTGCCAGATATCTTTGTAGGGTTTGGATGGCGCCACGTGTCTTATAGATATCGATAATTTATCTTGACTAACTTCATACACTGGGCCATTATACAATCTATATAATCATTTTCTACTAAGATATAGTCCCTAAAAATCATTCTATCTCTCAGGCATTCTTGGGACTCTCCCTAAACTAGGCTTAGTAGTATGCCTGATATACGCTTATCCTTAAGTCTCTAGGCCCACAATTTAGGATATTACAAATTAAAAAAGGTGAGAAAGGAGATGGCTACAATATTTACAACAAGCAGACACGAACTAACACATATCCCAAAGACACAATCCCATATAACTATCAAAAGCACTAAAGGGAGTTGATGTGTGGTTGGCTAGTTTTTAAAGGGTTCTATCGGTGATGATGAAGATGAACCTTATAATATATTTCTAAAGGATCTTGATAGAAGACTAGTAGAACATGGAAATGTCGAAAACCTTGGCCCAAACATCCACTATAAGGAACTTAAAGATGACCAAGTGAGAGTGTTAATTCTTGAGGTTATAGTTGGAGATGCTCTTGTCCCATTTCCCATTTCCCATTGAAGATGTAAAGAGAATAAGGGATGCAAAGAATGTTTCCTTATGTGGCCAAAGAATCTTGTGATAAAGGTTCTCAATTCAGTAACCTTTCCATCCCTAGACAAACTTGCATCCCCTAATCCATTTCCACTTCCCTAGTTCATTAAGCAACATATGGCTTCTCTGTACTTTGATGATTACTACATCCCCAAATGAGTTGATCTGGACGAATCTATTGTGGACCATGTTTATGACCCCAATGATAAGCCTTTTGTTGATAATGTTGAAATCAATTTGAGCCATGTTTATGACCCTAATGATCAGCCTTTTGTTAATAATGATGATTTGGCAAGCCTATTTGTCCCAAGATAGCAGCAGACCATTTCATGCATTCAAGTATGGATAGTGAAAATATTATCTTCTAAACTAATGTAAATATAAATTAAAGATTTATGATATTGTAACTTATTGATTAATTAACTAACATGCTCGTAGATACCTATATGGCTTGTTGAAATCTTCAGGAAAACCAAGTTTGCATTTCTTTGCCCAGTGTAGGCCTGCCTAAGCTACTGTAACACCAGAAAAATAAGGCATGCATATATAGTAGGGAGGTTAGGTCAGTTTCAAGTTAAGTAGTTAATGGCACCATATAATCATGAGTAAATAAAAAAAAATTCATTACAATGCTTTTTGTATTTAATTCTCTTAATATAAATTTATTCTTTTTCTAGTAATACCCACGGGAAATTGTTGCTATTTTCAAAGAAACATCGTACTGTCATCTTCTTATTATGCTCCACTTACAACAACCTACACCAACATGCAAAAGGCCTATCTAACAGGTGAGTTTTGTTCTGCACCTCATAGTCTTTGTGATTAATATAGGCAACTAACTGTGTGTTTCATAATGATTAGGCACATGTACAATATTATTACCTTAGGTGAAATAAGCCTTAATTAAGAGGTACATATGTGTTTTCGAGATGCGTTCACTATTTTTAATATTTCCCAGTTACATCATATTAATTTCTTTTCCTTTCACATTTCAAGTTTTTAATCTTGCACAACCCTTCCCCATAGAAGATATTGAGGACATTCGTGAGTGTTGGGCAAAGTTCTTTTATAATACTGTATTGTTTCCTAATTGTAAAACCTTACATTTATGTCCCTTGTATATGCGTCAGAAGTGTTCATTACCAATTTACTTAAGGGATCATTACTCATTCATGACTATTAGCCGTTATTCTTAACAAATATTTGAGCTTGTTCTTATTCTTAGATTCAGTGATCCTGATTATCGTTCAATTCTAATACGTGTATTCATACTTACATATTCATACATATTTGTCAAATGTAATTATTTTACACATAGTATAGAAAAATATTCTTTCTTCTTCAATTCTTCGTCATTCTTCCTTCCAATTCACCTTCAAGCATTCTTCTCTTTCGTATTCATGTACTTATATGGTTGGTAGGGGAGGGTGAGATTTTAGGGAATCTTAGTAGTAAAGAGTACTAACAATGCATACAAGATGAATGCTAGTGCACGATATGCTTACCTCAAATAGGCTCATGTTCACATAATGACATTTGTGCATGCTCAATGTTTAGTGTAACATACATATGGCCACAGTAAGAACAGAAACAGAGCTTCATTCATTCGTACATGACTTACATAAACTAGAAAAGTAATACTACATATTAATACACAAGCATACATAATATATACATGCAAGTTAAGTAAGTTTACTACCTTGTGGACTAATGTCCTTCGTCTGTTTCCCCTCCTTCCAACTATCAGAGTTGCTTGAAGTATCTTCTATTCTTCTTCTTTCTTAACTTCTCATAGCCCTAAACACATAGTCATATTATTAGAGCCATGAAAAATGAATTCTAAATGGGCTACATTAGCCTTATATTCTTACTTTCACCCTTGGAGTTCACACTTATTACATTTGGCCCTTCCTTTCTTAAATTTGTATATTTAGACTATGCTGCCAGAATTCTGACGAAAAATCATAACTAATTCTATAGAACTCTAAATGGGGTGGTTCAAATTCCTATTCAAATCTCTTTGAGTTTATTTTAAATATAAAATATTACTCAGATACAATTACAGCCACAACATTCCAGAACTATGACTAAACCCTCACTGCCAGATAATTCATTCCAGATTCAATGCCTAACTTCAATAATTCATAATTCCTAGTGTATTGATCCAAATGACACTAATGACATATTAAATTAAAGCTTGAAAATTATAATTTTATTATAGAAAGTTTCATGGCCATTGGACTACATTCTATCACCAAACAATACAACACATTTAGACTGCCACGCAAGAAACCCTAATTCGCAGCATTATTCCAATTTTTAGATTTCAAATCCATTCTTTCTCAAATTATACTAACAACCTATTCCTATAAAATTTTGCCCAAGGAATCCATTAGAGACCTCAACAATAGCAAAATCATATTCCTTATTCATGCCCTGTTCTGACAAAAAATTAGGGCACAAAGCAACAATTTACCACTTCATAATTTATTCACCAAACTAGGTCCATATACTTCCCAAACATCATATAACCACATGTATATGAACAAAGCATCATGAAACCTAAACCCTATTACAACTAAAATTAGGGCAGTAAATAGGATCCCACAAATTCACCCAATTAACACAATATATAGTTCAATTCAAAGCTTATACTCACCTCTTGGCCTTTCTAGAGCTAGTTCTTGGTTTCTCCAACTTTGGCACTTTGTAGACAATATAAAACACCACTATTTGAGAAACTAAATTCATATAAAGGAAGATCTTAGTGAGAGGAACAATTTTTATAAAGGCCTCAAGAGCTAGAAAGGTGATCTAAGAGGTGAAAATGGTGCAAGACCTCTTACCTTGCCTCTTTGTTCTTCAAGCTCTTCTTTATCTTTCCTTCTTATTGGTTGTCCATCTAAATGAGTGTGAGAGGGAGTGAAATGTTAAATTAATCATTAATCTTTAGTCCTTCCAAATGGTTGGCCAAAAATCAAAGAGAATTGTAAGAGAGGTAATGTGTCACAAAGTTGTGACTTCTTACAAAAAGTGTTTGGTTAATTAACTCAAGATAGGTTTGGTTATTTGTGAAGCTTTCTCTTTCCTTTCCTCTCTTTTATGGGACATCAATTACATTTAAAAGGGAAAGGAGAAATATTGACCATTTTGCTCTTAATATCTTACTTTTTGGGTCAAACTTTCTAAGTTGTTGAAATGTGATGACACTTTGACTTTTCTTTCTTCTCTTTCTTCTTTTTGACTTGTCAATGGTTATGGTTTAATTGCATATTCTCTTTCTCTTTTTCCTTGGTCTTGGACTTCCAACATGAGCAAAAGAAAGGAAATATAGTAGTTGAATTCTTTCTCTCCCTTGCTCTTATGTCTTAGCCATAATATTTGACCAAAAGGTGAGAACATGTTGACTTAACTCTCTTGATTATATAAGCATGAGTCATGTAATATCCCAAATTTAATTCATCAAAATTCCTTGTACATTTGATTATATTTAATGGTATAAAAATGGTGAATTTTGGTGCACCAAAATAGATAGTGTTGGAAATAGTGATTATGTGAAATTTAGACTAAGTAAGACATAAAGCACAATTTTTGTCTTCATAAAAGCCTAACATTATTGCCTGAAATTAAGTATAGAATAACACAATTTTTTGCCCCAATTTATGATGAAAATTTATACCAAAAAGAAAAAGGAAGAAGGAAGACAATACTTGGTACAAAAATTCAAGAAAATGTAAGGATAAAATAGTCATTTGGCTAATAAGAATAAAAAGCCAACATTTTCTCTTAAAATATGGTTATGGACAGCCAAAAAGGGAGGATACAAGGAAAAATATCATGGTGCCACCTTACATGCCATATGGTGGTCTTATTAGCCATATGGGAAAAGGAAGAGATAAGAAAATGCCATGTGTACATTTTTGCAATAAAATATTATATTTCTTTAAGGAGGTGGAAGGTGATTTTTATAAGAAAATTTCAGCCTCTTAAGGCCTCTTTTTTGGCCAGTAATAAGGAAAAAAGAGAGAGAAAGAGCTTAGAAAAAAATAAGAGCAAGAAGAGAGCAAGAGAGATCAAGAAGCAAAACAAGGTAAGTTGGTAGCAAAATTTGTGTTTTCTTGGCTCTAAATGCTTGTGAATCCTCTCTAATCTTCATATCCATCTTGTAATCATGTTAATCAAGAAGAAAATCAAGGGAAACAAGAAGGAGACGGTGACATGCTAGAGAGAGAAAGAAGGAAGAATCAAAGTAAGCTTGAAGCTTCCTTTCTCATGATAATTCATGCTTGTTTTTGATGTTTTGGTTGGCTGTTTGGCTTGAATTTGTGAATTGGAAATTGAAAAACTTCATTTTTACAATTTTCTCTAAACATTTGGCTAGACCTAGTTCAAGGGCTTTGAGCTGTAATTTGTTGGATTTGATAATTCCATTATGTTTAGAATAAAAAAATGTGTAGGAAACATGTGAAATATGGAGTGTGAAGGCTTTAGGGGTGTGAAATGACAACTTTACCCCTAAAATCCTAACTTTATGGCTGTCAAGGTATTTCTGGAAATTCAGTCTACATTTGTCAAAACTAAGGACAAAAATGGATTCTACATGTAAAATTGTGTAGGAATAGCCCATGTCATAATTTTTGGAAAAGTACAATTATACCGAATATAAAAGGAATTAGATCAGATTTCATAGGGGCATTTTGGTAATTTTGTGTCTTAGGTATAGATAACTTACCATATGAGCTTTGGAATGAAGTATGAATGAGTAATAACTTATTACTATAAATTTGGAATTTTAGGATTTGACATTTGCCTGAGTCGGACTGGAAATTAGAGAACCGATAGTAGCTAGGCATCAGAAATGAGTCCAGGTAGTAACTCTATCCTTCATACATTATGTGATTATTTGTATGCATTGAATTACCATGTTCTATGATATGAAGTCTGTATGACCTGATGAGAAGTCTGTGTGACATAATGTGAAGCTTATGGGTCATAATTCCTCAATGTGGTGTGGGAAAAGCATAAGTACCATGAGGCTAGTGGGACCCAGCTGAGGCAGTGTGACAAGTACGAATAAGTTGGAGCCCGCTCCGAAACATTATGGTGATCATTGTATGGCAAGTAGGGATTGACAGACATGTGCACAACATTAATTTATGTTGCATTACATATATATCTCTCGCATTTTATATGATTGATAGCATGCTACTACTGAGATTCTTTTGAATCTTACCCTTTCCATAAATTAAATTTATTCAACAAGTGGTAACGGCTCTAAGGGCAAGGAAGTGGACACCGGCAATTGAGGGTTCTGGTCCCAATCAAGATTTAGCATTGGTTATCTGTCTACCGTTATGTGTAATTTAGTTCTTGTAATTGTTATGTACAAACCCTGTGGTGATTTCCTGTAATGTAATCGAGTACTTTATATCAGTATATTTATGCTATTTTTGTATGCTCACTAAACTATGCGTTAATACTTTGATAAATGTCAAAAATATTGAAGGGTTTGACAAGTCATGTAGTCAAATAATAAGATGACAAAAATAATTAATTTCTTTAATTACCTTCATAATTATTTTTCAGATTTTAAGGGAAAATCTTAACCCTTCATATTGTCTTTTAATTTTAACTTCAAGATCAAGTGGCAATTGTCTCTTTTGTCCTTGATTATGACAATATTATTTATTGTGCTATTAGTTCTTGTAGTTCTCTTTATTGCTTCTTTCTAGGCACCATTTCCCTTTTCCTTTAGATCCAAGTTAGATTCTATGTCATTCTGACACATCCTAAAGGAATTAGGTACTTTCTCTCAACTAATTTGCATCGAAATTCATATTCTATTCTGTGTGCGGTTTCTAAAAGTCATTATGGTTCTTTATGTTTTCCTTGGACTCTTGCTATACTAGACTTAGTAGTCTACTTTATTCAAGCTTATTCTCTAACCTCTAGTCTCAAAATTTGGGGTATTATACACTAATAAAATAGTGAGTTATGTTACATCTCATCACTAAGATTCTTGCTGAAAATTATGTATTGTTCTCTCTATTGTGTATAGAAAGTTAATACATTAATTACTTTGTTTTGTTTTAGATGTCTTCAACTCCATCATTGATCTCTCTTCCTTCAAGTTAATAACAAATAAAGTTAGTTCCGTATGTATGTCATTCTTTCATTAGAATTTAACCATCTCTATAGTTTCCAGAATTATGTACTTGTATTTGCATCTATTTGACAAATACATGATAAGCAGAGTATGTAACATCCCAAATTTTTATTCATAATACAGATAATCTTATGAAGGAAACATTTAGTGGTAAATATAATTTAGCAAATATTGGTTTAAATAAGGATGATATGTCTAAAATAAATAAAAAAATTAAAGTTAAATGAAGTCTAATAAAAATATAATTAAGCAATTTATTATTATTGAATTTCTTTAGAAAAGATAAAATAATAAAGTTAGTAAAGGTTAAGTGAGAGTATTTAATTTTAATTTTAATTATATGTATATGTATATAAGTAAATAAATAATAAAATAAAAGAGACTAAGAAGTCCTACATCGACTAAATAAGAAGAAGAGGGAATTATTAGAGCCTATATATAGGAGTACTTAGGTGGACTCAAAATGCAACTTTTCTATTTTTTCTTACCACCAAGGAATCCTTGGTAAAATATCATTTGTATTTGTTTTAACCATTGGATTGGACTGAAATTTGGTCATCCCATCCAAGATATCCAATTCATCACTTTTAATGGTTGGATTAGAAAATACTATTATGGGTTATGAGTTACAAAGCCCGAAAGGTGAATGAGTTTTTGGAACATGGAGAACAAACCCTAGAGAAAAGAATCAACATTTTGAGCCAAGTCCACCATTGGATCATCATGAAATTTTGTGACCTTGTTTAAGACTTCTTGCAAAGAAATATCAACAGTCAATCTTTGATTAGATACCTTGGGTAAGAGTAATTTACCACACATTGAATTTGTTATTTGAAAAATAGGAATTGTCATAGATTTAGGAGTTTTCTAGAGGTTCAAAATGTTAAAATCCCAAGTTGAGATCATAGAAATGTTAGAAAAGGCTAGTCTAACACTCTGATGATCCTAATTCTCAAATCTAATATGGTTCTAATATAACATTTCTTACTCATAAGAAATTATGAGCAACTCATTATGTAGTATTGCTAAATGACTTTTCATTAATTAATTTTCTCGTTACTCTGAGCTTTAGGATAAGGACCTTCCTTGGTTGGAACTTAAAGAATACCAAGTAACGTGATCCTATCTATCTTACTTATCGGTACTACTCATAGGTTTTTCTAAAAAACTCCACAAGCCTAGAATGAGTAGAACTAGTATGAACCTTGCTATTTTAAGACTAATAACGCCTTGTGGGACCTTGTATGAATTATATGATTGGATAGATTGATTTGTAGAATCCTTAGAGAAAACTATAGGTTTTGATGCGTAAACCAAACTTTTGTTAGTATCTTTGTGATTCATGCCTTGTGAGTGGCCTTGTATGGGAAATTGAACTACTGGTGCAATGTGTTTTTGAGTATGGACTTGATGACTATATGTGTTATGTATGTGATGCATTGAGATTCTGCATTGTTCATATGTTTCGTATTAACTGGATAAAGAATGTATGCTTGTGTTAGAACATGTGAATTCTATGTTGTGAACTATAATGTATGAACATAAGAATATGAAAACCCCTTGAGAATAATGTGATATAAATGGCAGAGTTAGAGAATGGTTTGTAATTGATAAAAACTGAATACCACATAAAAGGGCGCTAGTTTGATTATTGTGCACTATTAGCTGGCATCTATTTTACGGGGTAGTATTCCCTGATACGACACTCCAGGGGCTTATATACAGTATTCACGGGGCCCGAGCAGTATTCCTATTGGGATTGGTAGGCACCACGAAAAATTAAAATTCAAAAATTTTTCAATCCCTATTGCGGATTTGTCAACGTTATTTAAGTTAAGTAGTAGAAAATGTACCTTTCTTATATATTCAGTCTTTCTTTCGATCTCAAGGAGCTAACAACTTGGATAAGCTCCCACTACCGGTATCTACATGAATAGGAATCTAACACGGATAGCGTGCTAGCACCACTAATGTCCCTCTAGAGTTTTCTTTTTATCACAACTACCTATCTATTTTCCTCTCATTCGTAGAAAACCTTAGCTCTCACTTAAATCAATAGTTAGGGTTTTTTATTTTATGATGGATATTGGATTTTTAAAATTAATCTTAATTAATTTTGAAATCCACATCATATCAATTAACACTTAATTGTTTTAATAAGAAAATTAAATAAATTTGGTTTAACCAAATCTATCAAACAATTTGAATTTAACCTATTTATTTAATCTGAATAAAGAGCAAATGGAAATAGATTTAATTTATCTTTATAAATTAAATCCGAGATATTATATCTTTATCATGTTAGTTATTAAATTTAATTTATCAGAAAAAACTAAATTTAAAACTAACACCATATAATACTATTACATATATGTGTGTGTATTTTCAAAATACATATATGTATATATAATATTCTTAATTTTATTTTTTGAATTTTTTTATATTATACACACACAACAACAACAACAAAGCCTTTATCCCACTAGGTAGGGTCGGCTACATGGATCACACGACGCCATTGTGCTCTATCAAAAACCATAGATTTCGATATATTATTAATTAGAAGGTCTCTCTCTATGACCTCATTGAGTGTTCATTTCGGCCTTCCTAGACCTCGTCTAATAGGACTCCATCCTGCTTGATCCACCCTTCTCACCGGAGCACTCAAAGGCCTACGCTGAACATGTCCAAACCACCTCAAACGATTTTCTACCATTTTTTCTTCAATAGGAGCCACTCCCACTCGTTCACGTATATGAGCATTACGAATCTTGTCTTTTCTTGTATGGCCACTCATCCATCTCAATATCCTCATCTCAGTGACTCCCATTTTATGCCCATGTTCTCCCTTTAAAGCCCAACATTCACTACCATATAGCATTGCTGGTCTTATAGCAGTTCGATAGAACTTTCCTTTTACCTTATTAGGTACTTTACGATCATAGATAACTCCAGTAGCTTTTCTCCATTTATACCATTCGGCATGAATTCTGTGATTGACATCTCCATCAATTTCACCATTTTGTTGTATAATTGATCCCAAATATCTAAATTTTGTCACTTGTGGGATGACTTGCCCTCCCAATTTAACTTCCACTTCCCTTTGGCTTTGTCTTTTATCAAACTTGTAATACATATATTCAGTTTTATTCCTACTAAGACGAAAGCCCCTCAATTCCAAAGTCCGTCTCCATATCTCAAGTTTAGAATTAATATCTTCTCTGTATTTAGCCAACAGAACTATATCATCCACAAAAACCATACATGTAGGGATCTCCTCCTTTATAGGCTCAGTTAGAACATCTATCACTAGGTTGAACAAATAAGGACTCAACGCTGATCCCTGATGTAGTCCAATCCTTATAGGAAAGTCCTTTGTAACACCTCCAGGTGTTTTAACATTGGTTGTAACCCCCTCATACATGTCCTGAATGGCTTTGATATAAGCAACCCTCACCCCCTTCTTTTTCAAGGCTTTCCAAAGTACATCTCTTGGCACTCGGTCATACGCTTTTTCCAAATCAATGAAGACCATATGCAAATCTCTTCCATTGCTCATATACTTTTCCATTAGCCCCCTTAATAAATAAATCACTTCTGTTGTAGACCTTCCTGGTATGAATCAAAATTGGTTTTCAGTGATATCCGTCTCCAACCTTAATCTGTGTTCAATCACTTTTTCCCATAATTTCATTGTATGACTCATTAGCTTAATTCCTCTATAGTTTGCACAATTTTGTATATCCCCTTTATTCTTATAAATAGGAACCAAAGTATTTTTTTCTTCACTCATCCGACATTTTCTTGGTTCGTAAGATTTCATTAAATAATTTTATGAGCCATAACACACCCTCTTCGCCCAAACATTTCCAAACTTCAATAGGAATATCATCAGGTCCGACAGCTTTACCATTTTCCATTTTTTTAAGAGCTTCCTTAACCTCGCCAATTCGAATCTTGCAGTAAAATGACAAATTGAGATCACTTCCTCGAGTCGTCAAATCTTCCATGTCAAAATGCGATCCTTCCCCACCATCATTGAACAACTTATAAAAGTAGGCTTCCCACCTATCCTTAATATCTCCATCAGTAACCAAAAATTTTCCTTCTTCGTCCTTTATATACCTCACTTGGTCAAAGTCTCATGATTTTCTCTCCTTGTTCTTTGCGATCTTATAAATCTTGTGCTCTCCCGCCTTTATTTTTAACTCCTTATAAAACTTCTCATATGCTTTATTACGAGCCTCACTCACAGCCTTTTTTGTCTCCTTTTTAGCCATGCGATACCTTTCCCAATTTTCAACATTATTACATAAGTGTATGGCTTTAAAACAATCTTTCTTATATTTGGTTTTCTCTTGAACACTTTCATCCCACCACCAAGTCTCTTTGTCTTGTCGACCAAGACCTTTTGATTCTCTCAAAGTTGCTTTAGCAACCTGTTGGACTTTTTTAGACATACTTTCCCACATTACATTAGCATTACTCTAAAACTCCCACTCTCCTTCCTCCAGGAGAGTTCTCTTAAAAATCTCTCTTTTCTCTCCCTTCAATTGCCACCACCTGACCCTTGGGTTTAAAACTTACCGGCGCTTTTGTTTTACATACTTAATATTCACATCAAGGACCAAAATCCTATGTTGTGCTGTCACGCCATCCCTCAGGATCACTTTGCAGTTAGTACAAAAATGTCTATCAGAATTCCTTACCAAAAAGAAGTCAATCTGTGTCTTTACGGCTCTACTCTTGTATGTTATTAAATGCTCATCTCGCTTCTTGAAGCAAGTATTAACAATATTGAGGTTATATGCAAGGGAGAAATCAATAATAGATTGACCTTCATATTAAGCATCCCAAATCCAAATCCACCAAGAGCCCTTGCATCAGGTCCTGCCTCCTTACCAACATGTCCATTAAGATCTCCCCCAATAAAAATCTTTTCGGTTAGTGGGATACTTTAAATTAATCCCTCCAAATCTTCCCAGAATTTTTCCTTAAGATGTACAGCTGCCCCTACTTGAGGTGCATACGCACTGATAATGTTTATAGTATCCTTCCCAATAATCATTCTTAAGGAGATAACTCTATCCTCAATCCTCTAAACGTCCACTACATTCTTCCTCTATTCCTTATTAGCGATGATACCAGCACCATTCCTTCTATTGACCTTTCCTGTGTACCAGAGCTTACAACCATTAATTTCCCGAGACTTTTCTCCTGCCCATTTAGTTTCCTGGAGACACAGGATATCAATATTTTGATCTTTCATTACTCCCACCACCTCCCAAGATTTTCTGCTTAGAGTCCCAATGTTCCAAGTGCCAAATCTGATCTTGTTCTCATGAACTAGCTTCTTTCGCCGCCTCCGTTCAGAAGAGAGCGATAGCCCTTACTCATTTAACACTACATCCAGGCGACGATGCAGCGAATCTCGCTCACTTCTCACTGTACTCGAGCCATACAACGCGTTACTTACAGGCAACGACCTAGCATTAGCACAATTTCTTCATTGATCCATGTTCATAAGAGATTCAACAGGATTTTACGTTGGCTTTTGGGGCCTAACACAACCCTCCTCCTTTACATTGGCTGACAGGTTTATACACACACACACACATAACTATTTATCAAGTAAATATTAACACAACATGTGTGTGTGTGTAAAATTTATCCACCATAGATTAACCGTTACATTCATTGAATTTAGTCACATCTTAGATTCAATGAATCTGGATATTATAACTTGTGTTTGGGTTATTTTTGTGTGTGACCCTATTAGCCAATATGAAGTTGGTAGTAGGCTAATGACTATACTAACCCATAAGTCATAAGTGGCCTATAGCAAGACATTATGACTACCCAATTCATATGAGGATCGATAAACCGATAAAATCTATCACACAACCATATTACGTTCCTTTTGTCACATGATATTTCAGTCAAGGATGAGGCATGGAGATTGTCCTCCTCCTATTCCTGACTATTACTTTATTGATCCTTAAGTATTCTAACTATAGAAATAGAAACTATTTTCCATCGTAGTATGGCTACACATTTCTCAGACTCATTCATCGAGGGGCCCAGTAATATCTCCCTACTAATGTGAGGGATAAATTCTATCTTGACCATTCACATTCCTCTGCATGAAAACCACCAAGCCCGAACATAGCCTTTTTCATAACCTGGTCAAATGTGACTTTTAACTAGATCAAAGTTGAGCGACTCTCATGTAGGAATCTATGACGATCTCAGGTCAAATGGCATAGTGATGTGGTTATACATGAAACAAGCTTATGACTTGATCCATACAGCTTTCTCATAGAGAGTTGGTATAGCACCTTGTACTCTTACAAGTGCCTAAGACTTTGATTCGTATATCCATACCTTTTCAAAGTTATACTAGTCTAATTTCATCTTTGCTCCCACATAGATGACCGACCATAGACATTTAGGAAAATCATTATAACTTATCCAAGGATATAGTTATCACAGTGAACACGAAAATAATATAATAAAAAAATAGAGAAATTCATTGAATAACAATGTTCAAAGTATAATGATTGGCCTATAAGGCACAATTTCCAACAATTCCCAAGGGTAGTAACCTTACAGGAGGAACCCATGGTCCCTTGTGTGCTCAATAGTACTTTAGTAATATGGAAAGTAATTAGCCTATAGGTTCAGTAAGAGGAAATAAGGAGGATATAAGGATGGTTAGGGGTTAATGAAAGATAAAAAGTCTCATGCATAATGACATTTTATGAAATAATCTATTGTGTTGTGTAAGTAAATGTTCTTTAATAATATGAATGGATATGATCATGCTCTTGATTATTATATCTGCTCGACATCTTTCTTATTATATGTAATATACTAAAATTTTGTAACCAGTACAGCTTTATATCCAATATTATTTTGTGTATGTATGAATTAGTCGAGGCTTAGCATCTGTCTTTTTCAAAATAAACTTCAAAGCAGCATGGTCAGAGAAAACAATTACCCTACTGGCTAGCAGATATGACATAAACTTATCAAAAGCAAACACTATAGCCAAAATTTCTTTCTCAGTGGTGGTATAATTGGATTGGGCAGGATCCTGTTAGATTTCATGTTTTGATTATAACAAATCATGTTTTGGAAGTTCATGGATTCCATATCAGCAAAAGAAATGATTATGGTGATCTGAGCAAGATCACTCGAGTGATTTTGTTAATCACTCGAGTGATATTCAAGATCACTCGAGTGATCATTGAAATCACTCGAGTAATGTGGAAAATTTCCAGATCACTCGAGTGATATGGGAAATCACTCGAGTGATGCGCATAATCACTTCCAGTGATTGATAAATCACTGCAAGAAAAATTCACTGTTCTGGAAATCACTTCCAGTGAATGCCAGATCACTCGAGTGATATGCCAAGTTTTTCAAATCACTTCCAGTAATCTTGAATCACTCGAGTGATGCGCCAAATCACTTCAAGTGATTGAAAATTCACTGCAAGAAAAATTCACTGTTTTGAAAATCACTTCCAGTGAATGCCAGATCACTTGAGTGATACCTGAAGAATTCTAAATCACTTCCAGTGATCCTCAATCACTCGAGTGATGTTGCATTTTTGCTGAATCACTTCGAGTGAATTGAAAATCACTGCAAGAATATTTTACTATTTTCCAAATTACTTCCAGTGATCTTGAATCACTCGAGTGATGTTTGAAAACTTCCAAATCACTCCCAATAAATTCAAAATCACTGCAAGAAGAAATCACTATTTACAAAATCACTTCCAGTGATTCCAAATTCACTCGAGTGGAATATGAAAATTCATGATCACTTCCAGAAAATCAATAATCACTGTCAGAAGCTTTCAACACTTTTAAATTCACTTCCAGTGATATTGTATTCTCTCCAATAATGATTTATTACTCCAGTAAACACTTTTAATCATACAATGTGATCCATTTGCTATTACTCCCATGAAAGTCAGTAGTTTTTGTTAGTTAGTCTTTGATATTAATAATCATTACTGAATGCTCCAGATTGCTGTCAAAATCATATGGTATATTATTTTACTGCTCAGTTGCGAAAACAAGATCACTCCCGATGGTTTTATTGATTTTTCAGAAAACACTTTCAGTGAATCATATTATTCTATGGATATACAAATATTTTCTAACGGTGATATTCACAAGTGTGTTATAGCTGTACTCCACCATCACGCACATGACGAGTAACTGAACTCTCCATTCAAACGACAACTATTCATGGGCTGCAGCAAAATTCGTAAATAACGGAAAGGCAAATACTGGTGCATTTGTCAGAAGCACATTTGAATCAACGGACAAATTGACAACGGTCCTCAAAGTCTCTATTATATATGTCCAGCCATTCCAAAAATGAACAATGAAGAGAAACGCCTGAATACTCTACAAGAAATATCATTACAAGTGCTTCAAGCTTTCGTCTGTACTTCAGTTGTTATCTACATACTCTGTGAGAGAGATTTGTCAGTCGTACTTAATCATTTCCAATAGTGATAACTTAAGGTTGAGGAACCTTGAGTAGGGATTTGAGATTACCTTGTGTAAGGGGGAGCGAGTGTCTAGAGGAACTTGCTGTTTGTACTGTGGTGCCAAGAACCCACTGAATCTTGGAAGATATAGTGAAAGGCTCAGAAGGATTTCTGAGGACTGGACGTAGGTCAAGTGGTTGAGACCGAACCATTATAAATCTCTGTGTGAATCTTGGTGATATCTCTTCCTTTTATTTACTGTGATTAAAGTTTTATAAATTGAATTTAAATTTCTGATTATTTTGAAATCACCCAATTCACCCCCCTCTTGGGTGAAAAGCTTGCTCTAACAGATCCAAGGTCTTGGATGCATATGCAATGACATGAGAAACCTTTTTGACCCTCTGAGACAAGATAGCCCCAACAATATAATTGGAAGCATCGCACATCAACTCAAATGGGCGAGACCAATCTGGTGGTTGGATAACTGGAGTGGTGGTCAGGCAATGCTTCAAGTGATCAAAGGCTATCTTACACTCAGCATCAAATGCAAACTCAGTGTCCTTATGCAGAAGGTTAGATAGGGGTCGGGCAATCTTACTGAAATCCTGAATGAACCGTTGGTAGAAACCTGCATGGCCAAGAAAAGAACGAACTTCCAGCACAGATATGGGATAAGGCAAAGCAGTAATAATATCAATCTTAGTAGGATTTACCTTAATACCCTCTTTAGACACAATGTGTCCCAACACTATTCCTGACTCAACCATGAAGTGACACTTTTCAAAATTTAGCACAAGATTAGATTCAATGCATCTATTCAAGACTCTAGACAAATTAGCCAAACATGCATCAAAATCAAACCCATACACAGTAAAATCATCCATGAAAACCTCCATGCAATCCTCTAGAAAGTCGGAAAAGATACTTACCATGCAACGCTGAAAGGTACCAGGTGCATTGCAGAGGCCAAAAGGCATTCTTCAGAAAGCATAGACTCTAGACTAATGTTTCCCTTCGGATTGGGAATTGTCTGTGAAGGAAGAGTATTGGATCCCTGAGGCTGGAGTTGGTTCAATAATGTTGCCAACTGCCCCAATCTGAGTCTGCAAACTCTGGATAGAGGCCTCAGTTTATTGCTGGAATTGCAAACTATTTGTTGCAAGCTGCTTCATCATTTCTTCCAGTGAAAAACCACTGCTGCTAGTCGGCTGTTGTTGTGCTAGCTGTGGAGGTACGAATTGTTGGAAATTCTGTCTGTTATGTGGAAACTGTCTCTGTTAATAATTTCTAGAACTCTGCTTCACATCATATTATGGTTTTGAATCTGATTCGAATTCTGGCTCCACCTAAAGTTTGGATGATTTCTCCAACCAGGGTTATATGTATTAGAGAAGGCATTATTTTGCTGCTGGTGCTGTGGCTTCCCTGGAAAAACACCCACAGCAGCCACTGACTGATCTTGATATGTGTTGTCTTGCAAAGTAGGGCAAGAATCAGTGGGATGAAAGTGTTAGATTTCATGTTTTGATGATAACAAATCATGTTTTGGAAGTTCATGGATTCCATATCAGCAAAAGAAGTGGTTATGGTGATCTGAGCAAGATCACTCGAGTGATTTTGTTAATCACTCGAGTGATTTTGTTAATCACTCGAGTGATATTCAAGATTACTCGAGTGATCATTGAAATCACTCGAGTGATGTGGAAAATTTCCCGATCACTCGAGTGATATTCGAAATCACTCGAGTGATGCGCATAATCACTTCCAGTGATTAATAAATCACTGCAAGAAAAATTCACTGTTTTAAAATTACTTCCAGTGAAGTCCAGATCACTCGAGTGATGCGCCAAGTTTTCCAAATCACTTCTAGTGATCCTGAATCACTCGAGTGATGCGCCAAATCACTTCAAGTGATTGAAAATTCACTGCAAGAAAAATTCAATGTTTTGAAAATCACTTCCAGTGAATGCCAGATCACTCGAGTGATACCTGAAGAATTCCAAATCACTTCCAGTGATCCTCAATCACTCGAGTGATGTTGCATTTTCGCTGAATCACTTCCAGTGAATTAAAAAACACTGCAAGAATATTTTACTGTTTGCCAAATCACTTCCAGTGATCTTGAATCACTCGAGTGATGTTTAAAAACTTCCAAATCACTTCCAGTGGATTCAAAATCACTGCAAGAAGAAATCACTATTTACAAAATCACTTCCAGTGATTCCAAATTCACTCGAGTGGAACATGAAAATTCATGATCACTTCCAGAAAATCAGTAATCACTGTAAGAAGCTTTCAACATTTTTATATTCACTTCCAGTGATATTGTATTCTCTCCAATAATGATTTATTACTCCAGTAAATACTTTTAAACATACAATGTGATCCATTTGCTATTACTCCTATGAAAGTCAGTAGATTTTGTTAGTCAGTCTTTGATATTAATAATCATTACTGATTGCTCCAGATTGCTGTCAAAATCATATGGTATATTATTTTACTGCTCAGTTGCGAAAACAAGATCACTCCTGATGGTTTTATTGATTTTTCAGAAAACACTTCCAGTGAATCATATTATTCTGTGGATATACAAATATTTTCTAACGGTGATATTCACAAGTGTGTTACAGCTATACTCCACCATCACGCACATGACGAGTAACTGAACTCTCCATTCAAACGAAAACTATTCGTGGGCGGCATCAAAATTCATAAATAACAGAAAGACAAATACTGGTGTATTTGTCAGAAGCACATTTGAATCAACGGACAAATTGACAACGGTCCTCAAAGTCTCTATTATATATGTCCAGCCATTCCAAAAATGAACAATGAAGAGAAACGCCTGAATACTCTACAAGAAATATCATTACAAGTGCTTCAAGCTTTCGTCTGTACTTCAGTTGTTATCTACATACTCTGTGAGAGAGATTTGTCAGTCGTACTTAATCATTCCCAATAGTGATAACTTAAGGTTGAGGAACCTTAAGAAAGGATTTAAGATTACCTTGTGTAAGGGGGAGCGAGTGTCTAGAGGAACTTGCTGTTTGTATTATGGTGCCAAGAACCCATTGAATCTTGGAAGATATAGTGAAAGGCTCAGAAGGATTTCTGAGGACTGGACGTAGGTCAAGTGGTTGAGACCGAACCAGTATAAATCCATGTGTGAACTTTAGTTGTATCCCTTCCTTTTTATTTACTGTGCTTAAAGTTTTATAAACTTGTTTTAAATTTCTGATTATTTTCTAATCACCCAATTCACCCCCCTCTTGGGTGAAAAGCTTTCTCTAACAGAAAGGGATCAAAACAGAAACCTCATGAATAGCCTAACTGTGGAGTGGAAGAATGCACTGTTTGAGTCACTGCCAGTTGCCTCACCAAGGAGGTCAGATCATCAATTCTATTTTCCAATCTCTAGTAAGAATCATTAGATCCACTGATCTGGAACACAACACTACTATTTGCTCTAGTGCCAAATTGTTGAGAGTTAGCTGCAATAGTGGATATTAAATCTCTGGCCTCTTAGGGTGTCTCTTTAACTAAGGCTCCACCACTAGAAGCATCCACCAAATTTTCGTCATTAGGTAGAAGACCTTCATAGAAATAAGTAATCAAGAGCTGCTCAGTTATCTGGTGATGGGGGCAGCTAGCACACAACCTCTTGAATTTCTCCCAATATTCATGCATATTCTTGCCATTAATTTGCTTGATTCCACTGATTTAAGGCATGACTTACCCCCAAGTCATGGCCTCGAGTCCCTGGGGAGGCATAGTAAATCCCCTTAGGGAGGGAACAATTATTGGCCTTCTGAGCCATAGAGGAGGGTAGAAGTTGGTATGGACCACCAACCTGCTGTGGCAGGGTGCAATCCATTACATATCCCAGTCTCTGCTTACTAGCATTATTGTAGACCATGTAGGTTAACTTGGGATTAGAGATAATCAACACGGGTGCAATTGTCAACCTCTCCTTTATCTCAGTGAAGCTCTTCTCAAATTAGTCGTCTCACTTAAACCACTAATCCTTTCTTGTGTGCTTGGTCAACGAAAATGTGATCTGAGAGAAATTATGAATTAATCTTTAGTAATAGCCAGTAAGACCCAGAAAACTGTGTTTCTCAACTACAGTTCTGGCCTCTTCCCATATATTATTCCTTTCACCTTACTCGGATCCATAATGACCCCTTCCTATGAGATAACATGGCCTAGAAATGTAGCTTCTGAAAGCCAAAACTCACATTTGATCAACTTCGCATAGAGTTGTCTTTGCTGTTGAATACCTAGCATGATCCTCAAATGCTCCTCATGCTCTTCTCTACTTTTAAAGTATATCATAATATCGTCGATGAAGACTACCATAAACTGATCTAAATATTGAGGAAAGATGTAGTTCATGTAGTCTATAAATATGGTTGGTGTATTGGTTACTGCAAAGGGTATTACCAGGAACTTATAGTGCTTATATCGAGTTTTGAAAGCATTCTTCAACATGTATTTTGCTTTCACATGCAGCTGATGACATCCTAACCTTAGATCAATCTTTGAAAACATACTTGATCCAGGCAGTTGATCTAAAAGGTTGTCAATCTATGGAAGCGGGTACTTGTTCTTGACAGTTGCCTTATTTAGCTCTCTGTAATCAATACATAGCCTCAAGCTTCTATCCTTCTCCTTAATGAATAGTACTGGAGCTACCCACGGTAAGACACTAGGTCAAAAGAACCCTTTCTCTAGCAATTCCTCGATCTGCTTCTTTAACTCAACCATCTCATTTGAAGCCATTATGTGTGGGGTTTTGATATAGACCCAGCTCTAGGCATGATCTCGATCGTAAATTCCACTTCTCTTTCCAGAGGAAAACTACTAAGGTCGTCTAGAAATACCTCAGGAAATTCCTTTACAATTGGAATGTCTTTCGAGCTTGTTTTTGTCTCCTCCTATAGGGAAAAGAACACGAAATATCCTTGGCATCCCCTCCTTAGGTATTTCTCAGCTTCTGCCAATGAGAGGAGTTTAGACTAGCATTTCTGTTATTAGTCTCCCGCCAGGTAGGATATAATATCCTTTTATTCCTGCAATCCAAAAGCATACTATTTACCGTCAACCAGTCAAAACCCAGTATAACCTTAAGTTTTTGGAGCATAAAACAGATCAAGTCAATTGTAGACTTATGTCCCTCCATGTTTATCACACAGTTCAAACAAGCATCAACAATTATAGTTTTGACACCTATCGGCATTAACACAATCAAGTTAAATGCCGTTTATGTACATATACTCCTAGGTGCTTAGCATAGTCATAAGAAATGAAGGAATGATTAGCACCTGAATCATATAAAGCTTGCAATGAACTACCATTGAGAAGGATTTTACCTTAAACCAGCTTAGGAGACTTCTTTGCCTCTTCTTGCATCAAGGCAAATATTCAGCCTTGATTATTGTGTCTTAGCTCAGCAGGTTGTAGTGCTTCTTGTTGAGGACAATTTACTGTAAAGTAGCTTCACTTCTAGTAGTTATAACAGATTATTGCAATGTCGTCCTAGATATGACTTACCATAATGAGGGCATGTTTGAGTCGTTGGGGGTTTCTGGCACTACAGTTCCCATATCAAAAGGGCTTTTTGTTGTCTCCCTATTGTGAGAACCCTTATCCCTTGTACTTCTGTAAGGTATCCCCCTAATTAGATCTACCTCGATAGCTGGTACTCTTACTAGCATGTACTCTCTTTAGGTTACCCTCGGTCAGTCAGCATACCTCCACGCCCTTCTTGAATTTGGTAAACTGCCGGGCAACGTGCTTATTTTCCATTTCAGGCTTCAGTCCCTGAATCAACATATCAAAGCTCCACTCTTCATCATCTTTAAACTTTAGATAGGAAGAGTAACGGGATAGTTAAATAAACAAAGACAGGTATTCATCAAAAGTCTCGTCATCATCTTATTAGATGGTCAGGAATTCTCTCTCCTTCTCGATCCTTATCGACCTCGGGAAGTATTTCTCATTAAATTTCTCCTGGAACAACTCTTAGGTTAACGGGATATTCCAAGAATATAGTATGAGTGTTGTATTCTTCCACCAGCGGTTAGCATCTGTAATATCCCAAATGTTAGGACAAGAGGCTTAAGATTAAGCCTGTATTAAGTGGACTACTAAACCCTGGTTTAGCAATTGTCCTAGTAAGGCATAATTGTATTCCCTAAAATTCCTTTATACCCTTGGGGTATTTAAGGGAATAGTTTAGTGGATTAAAGAACTTGGGGGATGACAAAACAATGCAATTAGAAGTCACACACAACATAGTTAATTGGAACACAAAGTAGTGTTGCTATGGGTGAAATTTCTTGGTGTGGCAATCATGATTGTGTGATATTTTTCAATGAGAAAATGATGTCAAAAAATTGTAAACCTTTCTAGAATGAAATTAGACTTACCACAATTTAATTTGGTAGGACATATAAGTTATTTGGAGCTTTGCATAAAGAGATATATATTTTTGAAGTTAGCCCAGTGAAACTGGTGATTTTCAGTGTCAGCTTCCAAAACTGAGAATTCTGGGAATGATGAGCTTAAATTTGGCCAACGTTTATATTTTTCCATAAAAATATACTTGATAAGAGTTTCATAGCCTTTAGAACGACCCTAATTAGATATCTACACAATTAGATATGAATTTTTAAAGTTTGATGAAAATTCTTCCCAGTTTTTCCTTAAGTGCGAAAATGGGAAAAATAATGTAAGGGCAAAATGGTAATTTTTTCCATAAAACAAGAAATAACTTTTTTCCCCTAATATTACCAATAATTTCAGTTAAATGGGAATTAAAAAGAGGAAAATGACTACTTGGTAATTAATAAGCTTATTTTGGTGAATTATTATCAAGGAAAGTCAAAGAGTTAAAAAGCATAAAGCTTTGGTCAACAACTTGCAATATGACATTAGGATAACACAAGAGCAGTATTTTTCTCTCTTATTTCTCATTCATTTCGATGGATTGAAGAGGGAAAAAGGGAAATGAATGTTTATTTTCAATATTATACAAAAACTCAATATTTGGACCAATGAGAAGGAAGCACTTGGAAAGTCAAAAGATTGATCCATTAAAACACCATTTCTTCATCTTCATCCTCTCATTTTCAATTAGCTAAACCAAATGGGGAGAGAGAGAGCTCCACAAGCTTGAAGAACAAAGGGGAAGGGCTAGTGGTCAAGAAGCCAAAATCTAAGGTAAGAGGTGTGATTTCAAGTGCTTATGCCTTCTAAATCACTTGGGAACCTCTTCTCCTTCTTGAAATCCATGTTTTTCAAGAAAAATCAAGAGATAGTGGAGGGTGAACAGTGACATTTTAGAGAGAGAAAGCCAAGAAATCAAGAGGTAATTACCAAAATTTGATCATCTTGCTGATACCATGTTGTTGGTGGATATTGCCTTGTTTTCTCTTGATTTTCAAATATGGACTGAAGCAAAACCATGGGGAAATACTACCCAAATTTCCTTTAAACATGTCCATTTAGTGTTTAAATGGTTAATCATGTGATTAGAAGTGGTAAGGAGATGATTAAGAAAGAGAAAACAAGAAAACAACATAAACCTTTTAAGAACCCTAACTTACTGCCCTATTCATGACATGATAAAGGAGTGATAATTTGGTAATTTTGATGATTCCATTTGCTTTAGAATGAAAAATTGTATAGGCATGCAAGTGTTCAAGATTTTTAGATGTTTGTATATAAATTTGGAAATTTATGAAGTTGAATGTGCATGTTGGTTGATCTGCCTCCTATGAGGCAGTGACATTGTACAATATATTTCTTGGGGAAAAACTTGTCCAAAAATTATGAAACTTTGTAAGATTAAATTAGAGACATAGATATTTAATTTTATGGGTATTTTTTAAATTTTTGAATTAGTATACTAGAAGATATGATTTTCCAAATTCAGCCTTGTTTCTAGAAGGTAATCTGGAACAGTGCAGCTTTAGTGAATTTCTGGGGAAACTATGTTAGTATTGGTCAGACAAAAGCATTTTTACACAAAATAAAACTTAAATAGATTTACTGAACCACCTCAATTGGAGTTCTATAAAATTAATTATTATTTTTTAAAGTTTGATCAAAATACTGGCAATTTTGACTACCATGCATATTTGAGAAAGAAAGGGGCCAAATGTAATTGGTAAGAACTCCAAGGGTGAAAGTAAGCCTTTAAGGATAATGTCGCTTATTGGGAATTCACTTTTCATGGCTCTAGTAATGTCATTACTTATCTAGGGCCATGAAGTGACAAAAGAAGAGGCAATGGTTAGAAGACTAAGATACAAGAGGAGGACACAAAGTCCAAGAGGTAGTGAACTTACCTAGCCTGCATATATTTGATATGTATGTTTTTGCATTAATTTATGTGATTGCTTTGCCTATTTGTGTTGAGCATAGTTGATTGATTGAAGCTATGTTATATTATGCAGTGACCATATGTATGTCATAACATTGAGCATGCAGATATGTCATTATGTTGGCATGAGGTATGAAAGGCAAGCATGTCATGTATTAACTATATATATATCTTGCATGCATAGTGGTAATGTTTGCTATTGAGATTCTCTGAATCTCACTCTTCCTCACCCAACCATATAGGTGTTGAGTACAGGTGGATAATGCATGGGGAAATGCAAGAGGAATTACGAAGAAGATTTGAAGATTGTAGTGCAAGGCACTATTTTGTATTTAATTTAAACATTCGGTAGCCTTATGTGGCTTTACATTTGATATATATAAATGAATAAGTGAAGTTTAAGTAGAGAATAGTTCTAGTTGAATTAAAAGAAAAATGCTCACATATACTCTGATATAATGAATTTAAGAGCTGATGAGACATTAGGGACGTAGTGAAACTCGTGGAAATGATTGAAAAGTTTTTACCCTCTGAAAAACCCTCTCAACCCTAGGTTTAAATCCTGAGTTGAGAGTGATAATTTGTGAAAGATTTCAAAAGTTGGGTAGTCCAAGTTCAAATTCTGGATCTACAACTGATTTAGCTACTCATTTGTACTCATTTAGGGCTATTGGAAATAAGGTATTACAGCATCACCTTCCAGCTTATATATAGCAATTCTGGCTTTCATCTCTATAGGGCATCCCAGTACCTCAAAAATTTTCTCTAATTGGTCTGCTAGTTCTTAGCAGCCTAAAATCTTCCCTTAAATGTTGAAGGCTGGTACTTGATGAATTTAGGCATCCAATATTGGAGATTATCCTCTTCACATTCTGGAACAATAGGAATTTTTGGATTCACTTCGTGTAACTGCGATTACTCGTCACTCTAAGGCTATTCCCCTTCTGGATTTCGCTTAGGGTTATCCCATTTAGGGTTATTCCCCTTCGGGTTATGCCCTTCATGGTTTTCAGGTTTTGGCCCATTAACATTTTGTCTTTTCTTACTTCCCAGATTTATTCCCGTATGTCCAAAATCATAGCTTGCTGTTATGTCAGCATTTCGAGAATTTGCTGCATAGAGTCAGGCCTCACGTTACTCTTGGGTTTCGCATTCGGTAGTACATTCCCCCTTGTCTACGTCGCACTATTATTGCTTTTCACTATTAAAAAGGAACACCACATTAATATCGCATCAAACATATATATGTACATATGTAACCTCTTAAAACTTTAAATACTAACACACAACAGATACATAAATCCATTATAGCAAACATTCACATTTGTATCAAAGTAGCTTGGTATTTACATCAAAAGAAGTCTGTTCTACCACGACAACCAGTCATATGTATAATAAGGGGCTTAGTATTCACACTAAAAGAAGCCTATACTTCTCCCCTATCTTAACTAAGCATGTTCCTACTGTTCCACATTATTACATATACTTTATTATATACTTATGCATGAGGTCAACAAAAGAAGACAACTCATAAGGACTATGAGCTACAATGTCATTCTTCGTCTTGACCCAAAAAGGTGTATCAGGAAAATAAGCAAGTGTGGTCTTGATTCATATGTCGTCTATAATCCACATATCATATATCTCCCGTTTATCATACAGCAACTCCACATCAAACAAGAAGTGGCAATACAGTCTAGAGGTAGAGTAGGAGAAGATCATAGAATTATATTGATCTAGGTATAATATCTTCATGGACTGCAACAAGTAATCATCAAGGTGAGGGTGAAATGCCAACTTAATCTTTGGAGTCCTAGAGCTAGTCAAGGAGTCGGTATCACATGCTACTTCTCTAGCCTCCAAGTCACTATTATCCTCGATAGAGGACTCTACACTTGGGATAGGTCCTAAGTTGATAGTAACAGAAGTTGGGACTATCTTTCGGGTGGTACACATCATCCTCACCCTTCCTTATATTCTATACACCACTACCCTCCTATCAGCCATGCTTCCCAACACAAAGTAGCTAATGAAATATTAGAACTCATCAATATAAGGAGAGGACTCAAGCAAATACCTATCGTTGCAAGAATCAATGCTCTGATACCAAAACTATAATACCTTATATCCAATAGCCTAAGATAAGTACAAAAGAGTAGTGAATTTATTCGTGAAACCAGGATCCAATCTCAGATTGAACAAACTTTGGAAAATGTTCACAAATTCTAAACCTATATCAGAAATTGAACCTGGGATTGGAAGGGATTTTTTAGAGTAATAAAATTTTTCTAAACATATTTATAAACATTCACTATCTCACTAAGTCTCATTGGCTCTTCTTTTTGTTTTATCAGAGTGTGCAAGTAATTCTTTGCTTAATTCTCATGTTTCATACCTTAGTTATGTTTCGTTAGCGATTGAAAGCGTTATCTTTTAATAAGTTATCGTTCGTTTACTAAACTACTGGTACTACTGGTTCTACCACTGTACTATTGTCAGGGTTACAAGTTATATACACCATATACAGGTCCAAAATATCTAAAATATCTCAAAACATACAACTAATAGAAAATTAAAGTCTTTCTGTTTCAACCTCTAGTTGTCTATATTTACCTTATTGCCCTTCAAGCTACCACCCTATACTGTAAATTTGTTTATGAAAAAGAGTGAGATTCAAAAGAATTTTAGTAGTAACAGATATCCAATCATATAGATACGACATCACAAAGGCATGGCACATAATCATCATATAACAGAATTATCACAACATCATTCAGTGCATAACATGCAGTTCACATATCATCATAGCGCCAGGTATATCACAAGGCCCTGAGTGATACCCATGTAATAGGCCCCGTCCATCTACTCATGCATCACAAAACATTATATTGGCCTGAGCGTCCACCCGCGCAAAAAGGCCCCGAGTGACCACCCTGCATAACCAAAATGTGCCAAACAATTCATGTTGAATCCACAAAACATCCAGTGTATCTTATAACATATGAAAGACAAGGTTACTACCTGGCTACTTCTCTTGAGCAATATCCAATTGTTTCTCTGAGCTTGAGTAAGTCTTAAGCTCTGAACAGCTATTAGGTCCTATAATTAGAATTTACGGAAGATAGGTTATTATTTTGTCCAATACTTGCATAATCCAATTAGTCAAGTTGGTTGTTATTTGGGTTAGTGCTTAGGCCCAATTAAGTAGTTAATATGGTTATACTAGGCCCAAGTACTAATCTTCACCCTTCAAGTTCACCCTTACTATTTTCTGACCCCATTAAATTCGCATGGACTAAATACTGGCAGGATTTTTCATCTAACTTTAAAAACTCATAACTAATTCTATAAACCTCCAATTAGGGTGGTTCAAAGCCCTACGTGACCCTTATTAAGTCTAAGTTACATTTAAAATGATTACTCTTATAGTTTCTATGCACACAATTTCAGATTTCATAATTACTCCCAACTGTCACAGGAAAGCTTCCATAATCATTACCAAATTTTAAAAAAATGTATCTCCTAATGTACTTGTCCAATTATTATAAATTACACATCAAATTAAATCTTGTTGGTTATAATTTATTTCTGAAAAATTTCTTGTACATTGGAATTCATTTGGCGGGACAAAAACATGCCACAATCAGTCTGCCACAAAACAACTTCCAGATTCAATACCCAATTTTAAAAAATCATAATTAATTCTAGAAAACTCCAAATTGATTGATTCCAAAAACATTGTAAACCTCTTTAAGTATAATGTCAACAAAAATATTATCTTCTAGAAAATGCTACCAAAATATTCCCAAGAGTTTACCAAACCTTAACTATTCCATATTTAGTTCTAGAAAAAGAGCCAAACTTTGAAAATTTTTAACTCTAAATCCATTAGTCCAAAAATTACATTCTACCTATCCAAAAAAAATAATCAATGTGTCCCATTTCTTTCTAGAAAGTTTTATAGCAATTGAACCATTTTTGGTTATTCAAAAATATGACAAAACATTTTTGCCTCCAGAAAACAATTTTTGGCAGAACAAACCATAACTTCAAAAGTTTAACATTTTCAACAATCACCTAAAAATCACAACCACATGTTATTTCACATATTTTTTCATGTAGAAGCCATTGGTGAACTCTAATATGAAAAAATGTCACTCATTTTCCCTCTGACCTAACATCCACCATCAAGCAACAATCATCAAGGTTCAAGTTTTAGTACATAGCTTTTCTATACTTGTCATTGAACATCATATTTAACCATTTACAAGACCAAAATAGCATCAAACCCTATTTTCTCATATGAACCAAAGCAAGGGTAGAAGTGAGAAACTAAAAGACTCCACAAATCATAGCAATACTTAGCTCAAAACAAAGTCCTAACTTACCTATTGCTTCTTTTAGGCTTTATTTCTTGCTTCTACCACTTTGGGTCTTGGAAAATGGCTTAAGACACCTCCTTTCCAAAATAAAAAAACCATAGAGTTAAAGCTTAGGATAAGGGAAATAATGTTCATGAAGAACATTTGAGTTAGAAATGTGAGGAAACTAGTGAAAATATAGAGAGAAGCTTACCTTTGCTCTTGAACTTTCAAGATCTACTTTCTCTCTCCTTCCAAATGAGTAAGGCAATGAGTGAATGGAGTGTTAAATTCATTGTCTTCTCTTTCTTATGTATACCGGCTGAAAATTACAAGAGAGAGAGAAAGAGAGAAGAAAATTGTTGACCAACTTGCCCTTAGTTAGAGTAAGTATTACTAGAATGCCATCCGGTTGGATTCTAACTATTCTTTCCTTTACTTTTCAATTTGGATGAAATAATTAGCTTAATTAGGAGAAAATAATTTAATTTTTTGAGCCTCCTAATTACTCCATTTTTCCAATAACAAAATCCTAACCCTTAATCTTAGGTTCCAATTTTAACCTCAAGCTCAATTAGCAATTGTTTCTTTTGCCTATGATTATGGCGATGTTAATTAAATTTCCATTGACTATTTTATTAAATTATATATATGACATTTATTTTTACAAATATTATGACGCTTGAGAAACACCGTAACTTCCAGTGCCATAAAAGCAACCTACTGCGCTTCTTGAATTTCTAAAACTGCCGTAAGTTTTTTTATATTTTTTAATAATATACACTTCCTGTGGCGCTTCTATGAGAAGCGTCGTAGGAAGTGTGAACCTCTTACCACACTTCCTTGGGGGAAGTACCGTAGGAGGTCATACACCTCCTATGACGCTTCTCCAGGGAAGCATCATAGAAGGTCTTTGGTTTTCAAAAAAAACATTTGCGTAATTTTTTTTCCTCATGAAACCATAGATATGTATTTACAGTCAAAATCTATCATCAATTTTACTCGATTAAATAAATTTAAGCCATTGAATCATAAAGGGTAACTAATAAATGATATCAAGAATGTTGATTTTCAATTATCAATGACAATTTGTAAATAAACTTTGTAATATACCAAATTTTGTACTCGGCAGACTTGGCAAATATTCTTTTCTCTTCCATATACCATTTTCTCTTTTCTTTCTAGGCTCAAATTATGTTTTATGTCTCACTAGACACATTATAGAGGAATTAAATCTTTTCCCTAATTAATCAAAATTAATTCCACACAAAATTCCCAAAGCGGTTGCACTAATATTATTTACACTAACTTTTGGGATTCTTAGTCCTTATATGTTTTTGGTAAACATTTGAAATCATTTTATTCCTTTTTTGTAGTAGTGAGTTGAACCTAAGGTTGAGAGGGTTTTTCAGAGGGTAAAAACTTTTTCAATTATTTTCACATGTTTTACTACGTCACTAAGTCTTATGCTTTTCTTTTTGTTATATCAGAGTTTGTGAGTTTACTCTGCTTAAGACTCACTTTTGTTCATTTATTACGTACATAAAAACATATAGCTAGATAAAGGTATCAAAATGTCTAAATCAAATACAACACAGTGCCTTGCACTTCAATCTTCCTTTGTAATTCCTCTTTGCATATCTCCAGGCATTCTTCACCTATTTAAATGGTTGGTTGAGAGGAATGAGATTCGAGGAATCTCATTTGCAAACTGTGCTAACAAATGCATATAAGAAATGCTTTGTGCATGACATGCTTGCTTACATGAATTCATGCCAACATAATGACGTATATGCATGCTCAATGTTTCATATGACATACTCAAGGCCATAGTACAAACAAAGACAGAGCTTCACTCATTCACATATGCTTCATAAAATTCATCAAAGAAATCAGCACATCAATACACAAGCACATATATCAAGATATGCAAGTTAGGAAAGTTCACTACCTCTTGGACTTTGTGTCCTCCTCTTGTATCTTTGTCTTCCAACCATTACCTCTTCTTAGTCACTTCATGGCCCAAGATAATCAATCATATCATTAGAGCCATAATTGAAAGCTCTATTCGACCCTCTTTAAGTCTACTTTCAAGGAAAAATATACCCATTAGCTATATGTACACACATTAACATAGAATTTCCCTTTTCTAGTCTCTGTTTCAGAATTTCAGTCTTACATGACTAACTTTAAATTCACCATTAATTCGAGAAAACTCCAAATTGAGTGAATCCAAATTCTATGTGAAGCTATTTAAGTTTAGTTTCACATAAAAATACTCAATTTTTGCTATCAAAACTATAAAATTCCCAAAATATTAGCAAACATCACTGTTCTAGATTTCTTTCAAAAAAATAGGGCCAAACTTCAACAATTCATATCTCCCAACATAATTGTCCAAAAATTATAAACTATATATCAAATTAAAGCCCTATGTCTATAATGTAATCCTGGAAAGTTTAAGAATTTTTGGAGAAGGTTTACCCTATGAAATAGCTAGTCACTGTTCAGACAGGGTATAATCAACAACATGCACACACTTAGTTCATAAATCTCCAAATTCATATACAAGCATCCAAAAATCATGAACACATGCATACCTACACAATTTTGCCTCCTAAAGCCAATAGAAGCATCAAAATTATCAAATTACTACTCCTTCTATACGAAACATTACAGGGAAGATTCAAAGATTCCCGTAAGTAGTTTGTTGTTTTCTCGTTTTCTCTTGCTTAATCACTTCCTTTCTACTTCTAACCAAATGATTAGCTATTTAGACATCCGTTGGACATCGTTTACCCATTGAAAATAACCTTTTTTATGAGAATGAATTGTACCCAACTCCCCATATACTCATCCAAACAACAAACCAATCGATTCAAAAGAAAGCTTACGCTTACCTATACACGTTTCCCTAGACGGTTTGGAATTCCAGCAATACTCTGGCCAGTGAGATGGCACCAACCACCTAATAAGAATTTGAAACCATAGAAATGAAGCTCACAATGAGTAGAAGAATGTTCGTGAAGGGAACTTTGAAAGAAGACACCGATTCGTCAGTGTTTCGGCAGATTGAAGTTTCTCTCTCTTCCTTTCTCCATTTTCGTCCAACTCTCTTCTCTCTCTATTTCTGATTTCTGAATGCAGGAATGAGGAAGAAGATGATGAACTAATGGTTAAATAAATTAACCAATTCACTTTGCCAAGTGTCAAGCTCCCATTGGTCCAAAAGTCCCATTTTCGCACATAATGCTAAACTTGGCAGAATTTTCATCAAACTTTGAAAATTCATATCTAATTGTGTAGATATCTAATTGGAGTGGTTCTAAAGGCTATGTGACCCTTATTGAGTCTAGTTTTAAGAAAAAAATATAAAATTTGGCCAATTAGAATCTTACTCTTCCTAAAATGTTAATCTTTGTACACTGCCATTGAAAATAGCTAGTTTTGCTGGGCTAATTTCAAAAATTTGTTTATCTTTTTGTACAGCTTCAAATGACTTTTATGACCTATGAAATTAAAGCTTGATAAGTATACTTTCATTTTGAAAAGTTTCATAAGTTCTTGAAAATCATTTACCTACTGAAATAAATGTCACACAATCACTACTGCAACACCGGAAATTTCACCAGTAGCAATACTATTTTGTGTTCCACTTTACTATATTGTGTGTGACTTCTAATTGTGTTATTTTGTCACTCCCAATGCTCTTTAATACCCCCAAGGGTATAAAGAAATTTAGGGAATAAAACCATACCTTACTAGGATACTTACTAAACCAGGGCTTAGCAGTCTTTTTCATCCAGGCTTAATCTCAAGCCTCTCGTCCCAAAATTTGGGATATTACAAAAAATGCCCCTAGGGAATCCATTCTAATTCCCTTTATAGCCAGTATAATTGTACTTTTTCAAAAACTGTGACACGCTATCCCTACACAATTTCTTGTGAATAATCCATTTTGACCTCAGTTTCGGCAAATTCACACTGCATTTATAATTTACCCTTAACAGCCACAAGTTTAGGGTTTTAGGGGCAAAATTATCTTTTCACACCATAAAACCTCCAAATTCCATTTTTCACATGTACCCTATACAATTTTTCATTATAAACACAATGGAATCATCAAATTCTATTAAAATCCAGCTCAAACATCCAGAAATACCCCTAAGCCGAAATTCATGAAAATTTTGGGAAAATGGAATTTCTTGATTTCAATCAACAAAACACCTTCTTTTCACCTTAATTCACTTCTTAAACCCTTTAATTACACTTCCCATATGATTAATCAAAATTTAGGTAGCAACCCCCCTTAGGGTTTATGCATCCCAAATCATAAAATCAAACCAACCAAACTAAGAATTCAACCAATGTCATCAATAACAACAACTAATCAACAAGCTAAGCAAGATTTCATGATTACCCTTTGATTCCTCTTCTTTCTCTTCCAAAACTGCCACCCTCTCCTCCTTGTTTCTCTTCATTTTCTTCTTTCTTCATATGATTTCAAGAAGGATTTAAGGATTAGAAGAGGTTTTCAAGAGATTAGAGACAATAACACATGAATTTTGCTACCAAACTTACCTAGCTTGTTTCTTGAATTCTTATCTCTTTTCTTTGCTCTCTGTGTTCTCAAACTTGTGCTCTTTCTCTATTCTCTCTTATTGGATGAAATTATGGCCTCTTGAAAGAGTAAAATGACTTCTTGAAGAAGCATTTTCTACCTCCTCAAAATAACATTAATATATTCCAATTTTATCACATGTCATGTATTTTTTATTCTTTCTTTTTTCCACTTGGCTAATAAGACTTCCACATCTCACTTTATTCGTCCCAATCATATTTTCCCTTGCCTCTACCTCTCTTGGCAGTCCAACAACACATTTTTAAGGGGAAAATATTGGCATTTTATTTTATTAGCCAAATGACCATTTTACCCTTACATTTCTTGAATTTTTGTACCAAGTATTGTTTTCCTTCTTCCCTTTTCTTTTTGGCCAAAGTTTTCACCATAAATTGGGCCAAAAATTGTGCTCTTCCATACTTAATTTTTGGCTACAATATTAGGCCTTTATCAAGACAAAATTGTGATTTATGTCTTACTTGGCCGAAATTTCACATAATCAATGTTTCCCACATTTTAGCTACTTTAAGTGCACCAAATTCACCATTTTATTCCTTTGAGTATACTCAAATATTCAAGGATTTAGTGTGAATAAAATTTAGGATATTACACACTAGAATCTAGATAGAGAGATGTATTTTTAATAAACATGCATGTAAACCCATGCACATATCATAAGAAAAACATGAAGAGAATATGGGTTAGAGAAGTTGCTTTTAAGGAAAAGCTTCAGATGCACAGTGGAGTAGAATAATGAATGGGTCAAGAAGTATCATTTACTTTCATATCTACAGTAACCTATCTACAATAGCTATGTGATGGTGTGAGAGAAAAGAAAAACAAGACAGTTTATAACCTTAGATTGATGAAAGAACATAAAAACAAGAAAATGATATCGAGAAAAGACATCTATCAAACCATTAAGGAAATAGTAAAATAAAGAAAGGAGAACCAGAGGACTATTTATGAGCTATAGCGCCTAGGATTTATAGAGTAGGTGAGATAGGATTATTTATAGAGGAGAGGATTTAGGGTTTGTTGTAATATCTTATTCCCAATAGACTAAGATGAGTGCAAAAGAGTAGTGAAACCAAAACTTGGTCCCAGATTAAACAAACTTTAGAAAATGTTCACAAATCCCAACTTATCTTAGGAGTTAAACTTGGGATTAAGAAGGTTTTTAGAGGATAAAAAAGACTTTTCAAACATTTTCATAAAGTTTACTATCTCCCTGTCAGAAATTGAGCCCCAGGAGCCAACCATTGTACTTTAAACATTGTTATTTAATGAATTTTTCCATTTTGTTAACATATTGTTCACATGTTTACTGTGATAACTGTATCCTTGGATAAATCATAAAGATTGTCCTAAATGTCCCTGGTTGGTCATCTATACGGGGGAAAAGATGAAAAAATACTAGTATGGCTTTGATAAGGTATGGAGATATGAATCAAAGTCTTAGGCATTTGTAAGAGTACAAAAGGGACGTGACATGGTTGTATGACATGTTGCATCGTGTTAATAATCCTCATATGAATTGGGTAGTCGTAATGTCTTACTAGAGGCTGCTTGCAACTTGTGGGTTAGTACAGTTATTGGCCCACTCCAACTTCGTATGGGCCTACAGGGTCGCACACAAGAATAGCCCAATACGAGCTATAATGTCCAAATTTATTGAATCTAAGATGTGTTTAAGATTTAATGAATACAATGTTTAATCTATGGTGGATATATATATATTATGTAGTGTAGTTTCGGATTTAAGTTTATTTGATAAAATTAAATTTAATAACTAACATAGAGATATAGTATCTCATATTTAATTTATAAAGATAAATTAAATCTATTTTTATTGGCTCTTTATTCAGATTAAATAAATAGGTTAAATTAAAACTGTAGGACAGATTTAATTAAACCATATTTATTTAATTTACTTATAAAAAATAATTAAGTGTTAATTGATATGATATGGATTTTAAAATTAATTAAGATTAATTTTTAAAATCCAATATCCATCATTTAATAGAAAACCTTGACTAGCTATAAAAGGTGAGAGCTAGGGATTTATACGGATGATGAAAAAATAGATAGAGAGTCGTAAGGAAAGCTTAGAGAGGCATTAGAGGTGCTAGCACACTGTAGGTGTTGGGTCCTGTTCGTTTAGATACCAGTAGAGAGAGCTGATATGAGTAGTTGATTCCTCAAGATCGAAAAAGGAAAAACTGAAAAAGTTGGAATTAGCCCAACCCAACGAGTTGATGGTAACCAGGAAGTGGTTAATCTCGTACTCATAGAGTTTGATGCTTTCCGAAGAAGAATTAGCTAACTTGTTGATGCTAGGGAATTTGTTTAAGGAGCAACCAAGCATGGAGATTTGAAATATGGCAATGTGTTAATGATTGTAGGCCTTCAAACAAACATAAACAAGGTACATCTTCTACTACTCCATTTAAATGACATTGACAGATATATAGTAGGGATTAGAAAACTTTTAAATTTTAATTTTTCGCTATGTCAACCAATCCCAACAATGGCATTAGAGCCAGGTCAATTGTGCATTTAAATTGAGTTTGAGTGCTTATTATGTGCTTATATATGTGATATATAAGTTGAACATAATTTTAGAAGGGTTGAATTGAAAACCCAAAATTGAAGTTAAAGTAGTAATGCTACCAGATTTGTTTTTGGAGGCAGTCTAATTGTGATGAGTTTTGAATGGCCAAATTTTATCCAATAAATATGAAAATTTCCTGAATGAAATTAGACATCTTAAGCTCTAATTTGAGATATAATATGTTCCATTTAGGTCAGTATATTAAGAGATATGAATCTTTGAAGTTAGGAATTTAATCTAGAATGTTTTCTATAGTAGTAAGGATTAATTGGAGCTTCTGGAATAGTGTACATATAATTTTCTAAAGTATATATTTTGTCTTTAAAATAGACTTAATGGGGGTCACATATAACTTTGAACCACTGCAATTGGATTTCTCTAGATTTAATTATGATTTTTTAAATTCCGGTGAAAAATCTGGCAATTTAGCAGGACCGTCGTAGGCAACTATTTGTAGCATGACATAATCATAAAATTTATTGCTTTTCATATTGTATGAATTATTACTTGTTATGGTTTTATTTTCTAAGCTTTTTTGGATATGGTGAACAATATGGCTCTGTTTTAGAAGGGTCGTAAGTTTTTTTAAATACGGCTGTGTACCGTGCCTTCCTTTACATAGTCTGGATATATATTCTCTTCTCATCTCACTCCCCTCTTATGTTTAAATGAGGTTTCTTAATGTATTTCATTTTCTTACCAGAGAAGTCCTCTCATTGGCTTGGGAGGATTTTAGGTTAGGTGAGTCTTGTTGTGTCACATTATTATTATGCTTTTGATTAGATCATTGTATGCATACTTTGGTGTTTATATGTATTTATTTGTATGAGATACATCCATGATTGCATTCATATAAAAAAACTAATTGATTAAGCCTCTGAATAAAATCTTTAGTCATAATGCCGTCAATTAATGAATACTTGTCAAAACCTAGATTGCTCAATTGTAAGTTCCACCAAAGTGGATGCATTTGAGTTATCTTGGTAAGACAAGTGTGAGTAATAGTGCTACTCACAAAGATTCATTATTGTTTTGACTTAATTGATATTAGTAAAATAATTTTGGATCTTAAGGCATTGATGGGATTAAACATGTCGGATCATATGATGATCAAATCCCATAAAGATCTAACAGTTATATGTGATGTAATTGGTAAAGAGGTTACCTACCTAAATAACTTGAATTTTAGCGGTCTGCCAAAGCGGACATAAATTTAAGCAAAATATGGATCTTAGCCCACGAATTATTACATTGAGGGTTGTTGATTTAGTGGGAGATTACTAACTAAATTTGTATATTTAATTGTAGAATCATATGACTAGTAATACTGCTACACTATTATTGTGATCAGTCCTTAAGAAAGACAAACTCAATGGGACAAACTTTCTTGATTGGTTCAAGAACTTGAGAATTATTTTCAAGCAAGAAAGAAAGGCATATGTCCTAGATCAACCTATTCCTCAGGAGCCTGTCGTCAATGCTCCAAGAGCTTAAAAAGATGCTTACACGAAGCATAAGGATGACTCTGTGGATGTAGGTTCCCTAAATCTTGCCACCATATTTCGAGACCTCTAAAGAGATCCGAAACTTATGGAGGCTCATGAGATGATTGTGCATCTTAAGGAAATGTTCCAGCAATTGGTAAGGCAAGGAAAGTATGAGACCACAAAGCCCTTACATTCATGTAAGATGGCTGAAGGTGCATCAGTTAGTGCTCATGTGTTAAAGATGAAAGGCTATATTCATCACCTTGGGAGGCTTGTATTTCCCATGAGCCAGGATTTAGCTACAGATTTGATCTTGAACTCACTCTCGAAAAGTTATAACTAGTTTGTTATGAACTACAACATGAATAACATGGAGAAATCAATTTTTTAACTGCATGGGATGCTTAAAACTACTGAGAAGAACATTAAGAAAAAACCCAGTACCGTTTTGAGGGTCCAGAAAGGAAAGGGTATGAAAAGGAAAGGCAAGGGCAAGATGAAGGGTAATGGCTCAAGTGGTAAGACCAAAGAGTTAAACAAGCCCAAAACTAAGCCTACAGGCAAGAAGGCAAAGCCTCCAAAGGAAGGAGTATGCTTCTTCTGCAATGATCCCGTTCATTGGAAGAGGAATTGCAAACTCTACCTCAAAGATATGAAAAAGACTAAAAATGATCAAGTCAAACAATTTGAATCTAACATACCTATGGCATTGTCATTTAGGCCATATAAATGAGAAACACATTTCTAAACTCTATCAAGATGGATTTCTTAACTCATTTGATTTTGAATCATATGATACATGTGAATCTTGCTTATTAGGAAAGATGACAAAGGAACCTTTTAGGCCTTATACATATAGATGTATGTAGACCACTGAATGCAACTGTCAGAGGAGATTCTATATAGTTCATTACATTTATAGATGACTTCAGTAGATATGGATATATCTATCTAATGAAACATAAATCTGAATCTTTAGAAATGTTCAAAATATTCCAAAAAAAAGTATAAAACCAACTTGGAAAAATAATTAAAGTACTTCGATCTAATCAATGTGGTGAATATTTGAGCCAAGAGTTTATTGACCATCTTAGAAGCTGTGGGATAGTTTCATAATTGACACTTCTAGGAACACCATAATGGAATGACATTTCTAAGCGTAGGAATTAAACACTATTAGATATGGTTTGATCTATGATGAGTCAAACAGATCTTCCACGGTCCTTTTGGGGTGATGCCTTAAAGATAGCTGCGTTCACACTAAATCATGTTCCATTTAAGGTAGTTAAAAAGACACCATATGAGATATGGACTAGGAAGAAACCTAGTTTATCTTTTCTCAAAATTTGGGGATGTGAGGTTTATGTTAAACAACAAGCCTCTGATAAATTAGTGCCCAAATCCTCAAAGTATCTTTTATGGGGTATCCTAAGGAAAGGAAGGGATACTATGTCTACAATCCACCGATAATAAAGTGTTTGTAATCCAGAATGGTATCTTTCTTGAAAGAGAGTTTATATCTAAAAGAACCAGTAGGAGCAAGGTATATCTCGAAGAATTTTGAGAGTCACAAGATAGCATAGAACCATAGATGAAAAATGGAGAAGACTCACAACAAGTTTATGAGCCTCCTTAAGTAACACAAGGACTATAAAGGTTTGATAGGATATAGCATCAACCTCATAGATATGGATTTCTGATTACTGGAAGTCATGATGTGTTGCTCATTAAGCAGAATGAGCCTACAACCTATTGAGAAGTCATATTGGGACTAAACTCCAAAAAATGGCTAAATGTCATGAAGTTTGAAATGCAATCCATGTACGAAAATTAGGTAAGGACCTTAGTCGATCCACCTGAGGGTTTAAAACCCATCAGGTGCAAATAGGTTTACAAGGAGAAGACTGGCATGGATGGCAATGTAAATGTCTTCAAGGAACGACTAGTTGTAAAAGGATTCACTCAAACTCATGGTATAGACTATGATGAAACTTTTTCCCTAGTTGTAATGGCCAAATCAATCAGAATCCTTCTTGCCATTGTAGCATATTATGACTATGAAATATGGCAGATGGATATCAAAACAACCTTCCTTAATGGAAAGCTCCTTAAGGATGTGTACATGACACAACTTGAAGGTTTTGTGCGTCCAAAAGACTCTAGTAAGGTATGCAAGCTTCAAAGATCTATTTATGGATTAAAGCAAGTATCTCAGAGTTGGAATCATCATTTTGATGAAGTAGGTAAAGAGTTTAGATTCATTTAAAACATCGATAAACCTTGTGTTTACAAGAAGGTTAGTGGGAGCACAGTTGTATTTCTAATGCTTTATGTAGATGACATTCTACTCATTGGGAATGACATTCCTATCTTGTAGAGTATCAAGTCTTGGTTATTAAAGTCTTTCTTGATGAAAGACTTAGGTGATGCCGCTTACATCCTGAGGATTAGGATCTATAGAGATAGATCTAAGAGGCTAATAGGTCTATGTTATAACACATACATAAACAAGACATTGTATAGGTTTAGTATACATGATTCAAAAGGGGTTACATGCCCATGTCTCAGAGCATCTATCTCAATAAATATATGTGTCCTAGTACACCTTATCAAAGAGATCGCATGAGAAAGGTTCCATATGCCTCAGCCATTGGATCCATCATGTATGCCATGTTATATACTCGACCAGATGTCTCATTTACCTTAAGTATGACTAGCAGATATCAACAAGATCCTGGTGACTGTCATTAGACTGCTGTCAAGAATGTCCTAAAGCACTTGAGAAGGACTAAGGACTTATTCTTGGTATATGGTGGATTGGATGATGAGCTTTATGTAACAGACCAATATGATCTTAGGTATCATTCTGGATATATATTCCTTTTTAATGTTGGTCCATTAAGCTAAAAGAGCTCCAAGCATAGTATTGTAGCATATTCTGTAATAGAAGCTTAGTATATAGTAGCATCAGATGCAGCTAAGGAAGCCGTTTGGATCAAAAAGTTCATTATTGAACTAGGGGTAGTGCCTACCATCTCAAATCTAACAGATTTGTTCTGTGACAAAACCAGTGCTATTTCACAAGCTAAGGAGGCTAGGTCACATCAATAGACTAAGCATATACTCAGGCAATTTCATCTCATTTGAGAAATCAATGATAGAGGTGATATAAAAAATATACAAAGTAGCAGGAGAAGACAATGTTGTTGATCCTCTTACCAAGCCACTTGCACAGGCAAGGCATGAGCGTCATGTTAGGACAATAGCAATTAGACAAATTAATGATAGTACTTAGTGCAAGTGGGAGGATGTTGGAAATTTTGCCCTAGGGGCTAATCATTGTACTTTGAACATTATTATTTAATGAATTTCTCCATTTTGTTATCATGTTGTTCACATGTTTACTGTGATAACTATATCCTTGGATAAATCATCAAGATTGTCCTAAATGTCCTTGGTCAGTCATCTATATGGGAGTAAAGATAAAGAAAGACTAGTATGACTTTGATAAGGTATAGAGATACAAATCAAAGTCTTAGGCACTTGTAAGAGTATAAGGTGCTAGACCAACTCTCCATGAGAAAGTTTCATGGATTAAGTCATAAGCTTATCTCATGTATAACCACGTTACTATGCCCTTTAACCTGAGATCATCATGGATTCCTACATGAGAGTCGTTAAGCTTTAACCTAGTCAAAAGTCACCTTTGACTTAGTCGAAAGTCACCTTTGACTGGGTGATGATAAAGGCTACAATCAGGCTTAGTAGTTCTCATGCAGAGGAATGTTAATGGTAAAGATGGAATTTGTCCCTCACCTTAGTAGAGAGATATTACTGGGCCTCTTGATAAGTGAGTATGAGAAATGTATGGCCATACTATGATGGAAAGAAGTTTCCATTCCTATAGTCAGACTACTCAAGAATTAGGAAAAGTAAGGGTCAGGAACAGGAGGATGACACTATCAAGGCCTCATCCTTAGTGGAAATATTGTAGGACAAAAGGGACGTGACATGGTTGTATGACAGGTTGCATCGTGTTAATGATCCTCATATGAATTGTGTAGTCCTAATGTCTTGCTAGAGGCCGCTTGCGACTTGTAGGTTAGTGCGGTTATTAGCCCATTGCTAACTTTGTATGGGCCTATAGGGTCACACACAAGAATAACCCAACATGAGCTATAATGTCCAGATTCATTGAATCTAAGATATGTAAAAGATTCATTAAGTATTATTATTATGTAGTGTTAGTTTCAAATTAAATTTTATTTGATAAAATTAAATTTCATAACTAACATAGAGATATAGTTTCTCATTTAATTTATAAAGATAAATTAAATCTATTTCCATTGGCTCTTTAGTCAGATTAAATAAATAGGTTAAATTAAAACTGCTAGACAGATTTAATTAAACCATATTTATTTAATTTACTTATCAAAAATAATTAAGTGTTAATTGATATGATATGGATTTTTAAATTAATTAAGATTAATTTTAAAAATCCAATATCCATCATATAATAGAAAACCCTGACTAGCTATAAAAGGTAAGAGCTAGGGTTTTCTACGGACAATGAAAAAATAGATAGAGAGCCGCAAGAAAACCCTAAGAGGTGCTAGCACGCTGCAGGTGTTGGTTCTTGTTCATATGGATACCAGTAAAGGGAGCTGATCTAAGTAGTTGGCTCCTCAAGATCAAAAAAGGCAAAGCTCAAAAAGTTGGAATTAGCCCAACCTGACAAGCTAATAGTAACGGGGAAGTGGTTAATCTCGTACTCATGGAGTTTGATGCTCTCTGAAGAAGAATTAGCTAACTTATTGATGCTGGGGAATTTGCTTCAGAAGCAACCAAGCATGGATATTTGAAAGCTGGCAATGTGTTGATGATTGTAGGCATTCGAACAAATATGAACAAGGTACATCTTCTACTACTCGATTTAAACATTGTTGACAGATCCACAGTAGGGATTGAAAAACTTTTGAATTTTAATTTTTCGTTATGCCTACTAATCCCAACACTCCCTAAGTCTTATAAGTACTTAATTCCATTTTATCAGAGTGTATAAGAGTGTCCTGGCTTAAGTTTCACGTTACATTTATTAGTTAATGTTTCTCTGTCCATCGGAAGCATTATTTAGCTAAGTTATCCCTTTATTATGTTACCGTTCATTTACTAGGCTATCGGTAGAACTAGTTCTACCATTGTACTATTGTAAGGGTTACAGAGTTTTATACATTATATACATAACCTAAAATATTCAAAATAGACAACCAATAGAAAATTAAAATCTTTCTGCTCCATCCTCTAGCTATCTGCATTTACCTTCTTACCCTTCTTTATACATAGTGGCTAGTTCCTTATTAAGGAATTGAACCAAACAGGGCCCTTTTAACTCAGTGGTAGAGTAACGCCATGGTAAGGCGTAAGTCATCGGTTCAAATCCGATAAGGGGCTTTTCTTTCTTTTTTCATAAAACTCCAGTGGTAGTATTAATATTTGAAGAGAGAATAGAGATATTGTTGATATTAGTAATAAAAAACTAAGGAATTGTATAAAAAGAGTGAGATTCAAAAGAATCTTAGTAGTAACAGGTAGTTAATCATATAGATACAAAATCATAGAGCATGCCATACAGTCATCATATAACAGAATTATCAAAACTACATTCACTGTACAACATGCAATTCAACATATCACCATAATGCTAGGTATATCACAAGGCCCCGATTGTTACCCATGCAATAGGCCTCAAGAATCCACTCTTACATCACAGAAATTTCCAATGGCTTGAGTGTCCACCTGTACAATAAACCCCAGACGACCACCCCGCATAATTAGAATATATCAAACAATTCATGATCAAACCACACACATACTATGTATCTTATAACATATGAAAGATAAATTTACTACCTGGTCACTTTCCCTAACCAATATCCAACTATTTCCCTGTGCTCAGGCAAGTCTTAGATTTCGGACAGTTGTCTGGTCATATAATTGGAATTTATGGACGACAGGTTATTATTTCGTCTAATAATTGTATGATCTAAATAGTCAAGTTGGTTGTCATTAAAGCTAACATACTAAGCCAAAAGTAAAGTCAAAGTGGCCCAACTATCCTAAGTTGGTTAGCTTTACCCTTAAAGTTCAACATAATTACATGGTGCCATTATATTTTTTCCATTTTCTCACCTTTATTCAAATATACCAGAATTTCCCTAATCTTTGAAAATTCATAATTAATTGTACAATTGTCTAATTACACCCATTCTAAAGGATGTGACCCCTAATTAGTCTAGTTTTAAGGGAAATATAGCCATTACACTTCTAGATGCACATCAATACAACATTTTACTTTATTGATCACTGCCCCAAAATTCACCAGTTTCACATGACCAAACTTTAAAAATGTAAAACTTCTAGTATAGACATCCAAATGACACAAATGATATATCAAATTAAAGTTTGACATTTCTAGTTTCATATTGGAAGTTTTAAAGTTTTTCGACAAGATTTGCCTATTTAAAAAGGTCATATAATCCAACTTCCCTGCACAGAACACACACTGGCAGATTTACAATTTTGCAGTATATATTTCTAATGGTTCATAATTTACAACCAGGGGCTATTCCCATGTAGTTTCCCATTCTAACCATCATGGAAATTTCAAAATCATCAAAATCATAATGCTCCAGCTCCTAAACATACTAACCGAACAGACCCTTTACAAGCCAAAATTACCAAAACATAATTTTGTCCAACAACTTGTCCAGTATCATCATAAATCATCATCTAACCATAAACACATGATTAAACCTTAAAAATACCCTCTATCTAAAAATTTCAAAGGCCCAAATCTTCATGAAAACTCATAAAAATAACAAACTAATCGGTTCAAAATGAAGCCTATGCTAACTCTACGTGTTTCCGCAACCGATTCAGAAATTTGGCAGTAGTTCGTCAGGTGAGATGGCACCAAACACCTCCAAAAAAAATTATGAAAACATAGAAATGAAGCTTATGATGAGTAGAAGAAAGTTTGTAAAAGGGTTTTTTGGGAGAAAAGGCCGATTTGGTAGTGTTTCAGCTGATTGAAGTTTTAGGAAAATATTATTCACCCTTCATCTCTCCTCTAACATTTTCTTGGAATTTTTGACATTTTTTTCTGAATTTTTTGGGTGCTGGCCAACAATTATATGGCCAAGAAAGAGTCTTGAAAAGTAAGTGCCACATATCACATTCCTGTGGTGCCATTTTTTTCGGTGATCCAGTTATTCGGTAACACGTGTCCAAACTTTAATTAAGTGGGCCTTGCCTCTTTTCTCAGACCTTGAGCTGTCTAACTTGTCAGGAAAAGTAGGGGTCTGATGATTTTCCCTGGCTCCCAGGTTCAGTGTTCAGGAAAGTTAGTCGAGTGACCAAACCGAAGACCGGTGAATTTCCCCAGCTCAGGGCGAGGTGGCATCTTCCGGTGATGACAACTCAAAAGATAAAACTACTTTATTATAATGATGGAACAAGTGTCATGCTCTCATCTAGCCCACACATAAAGTCAAAATTGACTTTATGCTCTCTCCTCTTTAATGGTGCCATGTGTCTCAAAACCGTAGGACCTGTATTTTTCCTCCGTGTTCTAACTAACCGTCCACTTTGTCGAGGAATGAAAGTCTAGGGATTTTTTTCCAGGTTGACCCATAAGGTGTCAATTTTTTTGGTCCTCGCAAAAAAGTAAAATTTATTTATTTTATTATTTAATTATTACTTTGTGAGTCAGCAAATCAATTCTTGCCAAGTGTCCTCCTTTTTTCAAATTGGCACCATATACACATATACTTGCCACTGGTGAATTTCTTCTGATAATTATATTGATAAGTTATACCGGGTGCTCATATTTCAGTATGTTACAACTCCCCCCCCCCCGGTACAATAAATTTTGCCCCAAAATTTGTTACAAGTTCTAAAACATAAATTTTAGGTAGTACTTATACAAGTCGTCCTCTCTCTCCTAGGTTACCTCTCTGGGTGATAACCCCTTCCAAACTACCTTTACAAAGGGAATGCTTCTATGCCTGAGCCTTCTCTCCTGTCTCTCGATAACCTATTCTGGCTTATCCTTGTATGTGAGATAATATTGCATATCTATATCCTTATACTCTATAACATGTTGGGGTTCTAGTTGGTACTTCATTAATTATGAAATGTGGAAGACATCACGTAATCTGCTCAAGTTTTAGGGAAGAGCAATCCGATATGCTACTAGCCCAATTCTTGACAAAATCTCAAATGGCCCGATGTATCAAGGGCTTAATTTCTTTCTATTTACTGCCCTACCGATACCGGTAATAGGTGAAACCCTTAGGAATACGTGATGACCAACCTGGAACTCTAGTAATCTCCTTTGCTTGTCGGTATAACTCTTTTGTCTACTATGGGTTGTAAGCAGTCTCAGCTTGATGATCTTAATCTGCTTAGTAGTTTGATCTATTATATCTGGCACATACAACTTTCTTCCTGATAACTCTATCTAGCACAAAGGGGATTGCCACTTTCTCCCGTAAAGTGCTTCATACCGAACCATCTGAATGCTCGCATGATAGTTATTATTGTAAGCAAATTCCACAAGTGGAAGGTAGTTATCCCAGCTTCCCTTGAAGTCTATTACACACACTCTTAACATATCTTCTAGCATCTGTATAATTCTCTCTGTCTGTCCATCCGTCTAAGGATGATAGGCCGTACTAAATTTTAGCTTAGTGCCCAGAGCTTCATGCAGAGATCTCCATAATCTTGAAGTGAAACGAGGATCCCTATCAGAAATTATACTCTTTGGCATTTCATAGAGTCTAACTATCTCTTAGATGTAGATCTCTGCTAGTTTATCGGGAGAATATCTAGCATCAATTGGTATGAAATGTGCTGACTTCGTGAAATGATCAACAATTACCTAGATCACATCATGATTTCGGATTCTAGGTAACCCTACTACAAGATCCATGGTTACGATTTCCCATTTCCATTCTAGAAACTTGGAACTCTAAAGAAGTCCTGGCGGCCTTTGGTGTTCAATCCTTACCTTCTGAAAAGTAAGACACCATGCTACGTATTTGGTCATATCCTTCTTCAATCTGGGCCACTAGTACATCGCTCTTAAATCATGGTACATCCTTACCATCCCTGGGTGGAGAGTGTATCAACTCTTTGTGCACTTCATCCAGGATTTTCTGCCTCAGATCAGCTTTTAGTGGTATATAGATTCTCTTGTTATATTAAACCAGTCGACTCGGTGAAAAATCACAGTTCCGAGTTTCCCCTTGGTCAATCAAAGTCCTGATGGATTGTGCTTGTTCATCTTGAATTTGAGCATCAGCAATCTCAGCCTTCATATCACTTTCCTCCTGGCTAATACCATAACTAGCATAGAGGATTTGATTTAACAACTTTAAATATCAGAAATCTTCTATTAATTTCCTCTCACTAGTACAAAATATAGTTTTTACACCCATTTTTTACACTTGACAAAGCAAAACGTGTAGAAAATGTGACCGATGGTATTTTCATAAATATATGAAGATGAAGGAACTTTCTACACGTGTTGAAAAGACAACACGTATAGAAAGTAAATTTAAAATATTTTTTCTTTAATAAGTAAGTATTTTTTAGATGTATTTTTGGAAGCAAGCATGATTAATGCCTTTAATTTTATTTTTAAAAAATTTTAATTTTTTTTTAAATTAAATAATGACTTTCTATACAAGTTGGTCTCCCAACTCGTGTAGAAAGTACTTTTAAATTTTTTTAATATTTTTTAAAAAGTAATTTATCACTTTCTACACCGGTTGGTGTGATACCTTCTCTCCAATAGTACCATATGAGTATAAATGAGTAGTGAAATCGATTATGGAACCAGGATTTGAACCCAAACTACCCAACTTTTGAAATCTTTCACAAATTCTCACTCTCAACTCAGGATTTGAACCTAGGGTTGAGAGGGTTTTTCAAAGGGTGGAAAACTTTTCAATTATTTCCACAAGTTTCACTACATCATTAAGTCTCATCTCAGTGGCTCTTAGTTCCATTAAATCAGAGTATGCAAGCGTTTTACTTTTAATAAACTAAGAGCTATTCTATTAAAGTCGTTCTCTGCTAAACTTATTCATACATACTTACACCCACATATACATACACCACAAATGTAAATTAATTACACTAATGTAAATAGTAGCGCCTTGCACTACAATCTTCACTTCAACTTTATATCTCCTCCATGCATCTTCATGCATCTTCACCTATCTAAATGGTTGGTTGGGTGGAGTAAAATTCGAGACAATCTCAGTAGTAACCAATACCATTATGCATGAAAGATATATATAAATGCATGACATGCTTGCCTACTTTACTTTATGCCAACATAATGACATGTTGCGTGCTCAATGTTATGACATACATATGGCCATTGTACAAATATAACACAGCTTCAATCAATCAAATATGATCAACACAAACAGGCAAAGCAATCACATAATCAATGCAAGACATACATATCACATACATGCAGACAAGGTAAGTTCACTACCTTGTGGATTATTGTCGTTCCTTTGTTACCTCTTCTTTCAACCATTGAAGCTTCTTAGAAATTCTTCCATTTATCTTCTTTCTTGACTTCTCTATGGCCTTAAATACCCAATCACATCATTAGAGCCATGATTGTGAGTCATTAGAAGTGTATATTAAGGCCCAAGAAGCTAGGGAAGGCTAAATAGGTCAATTTCCCTTAAAAACATGAAATCCTGAAATTTGAGGGTGTTGGCCGAGGCCAAAAGTGGCTGGCAGGGACTAAAAACCAGACAGAAACATTTTAGCTGTGGCCAAGAATCTTGCTGCTTAGAATTTCACGATCCTGATTCTTGGCCTAACATGTAAAACTCGTAACTAAATGTACAAAAAATCCAAATGAGATTCTTCCAAATTCTATGCAACTCTATTTAAGTCTAACTTTACATAAAAATATAGCCATAAGCTAAAAACACTCTCACAAGTACAGAATTCCATTTAATTGGACACTGCTCCAAAATTGCCTAGTTTAACATTATAAAACTTTAAAAAATCATAACTCCTAGCATACTTGTCCAGTTAACCATTATGACATATCAAATTAAAGGTATATCTCTCTAATTCAATTTTGGAAAGTTTCATTATCATTGGACAACATTAAGCCACTCAAAATGCATCACAAAGACACTGTCTCCAGAAGTCAGATTTCACAATGTACACCCCTTTAACTTCTAAAACTTCCAAATTCATATACAAGTATCCAAAATTCATGAACACTTTCATACCTAAACAATTTTTCCTCCTAAATCCAATGAAAGCATAAAAATTATCAAATTCCAAGTGCATCACCACGTCACACACAGAACCTCAATTTAGTGTTCTTAAAAAAATTATATTGTTTTCTTGTTTTCTTTGGCTTATTCACTTCCTTTCTATTTCTAATCAAATGATTAGCTATTTATACATCCATTGGACATCGTTTAGCCATTGAAAACACCATTTTAAGCCATCCATAAATAGTACCCAACCTTCCCATAATTCATCCAATTAACAAACCAATCGGTTAAAAAGGAAGCTTACGCTTACCTCTACCCGTTTCTATAGACGGTTCGGAATTCTGGTAACACTCCGGATGGTGAGATGATGCCAACCACCTCTAAATGAAAATCCAAATCCATAGAAATGAAGCTCATGATGAGTAGAAGAAGATTCATGAAGGGGACTTTGGGAGAAGATGCCGATTCGGCAGTGTTTCAGTGGACTGAAGTTTCTCTCTCTTCCTCCTCCATTTTCTTGCATCTCCCTTCTCTCTCTAAATTCTGATTTGCATGTAGGAACAGAGGAAGAAGATGATGAAATAATGGTTAAATGAATTAACTAATTCACTTTGCCAAGTGTCAAGCTCCCATTAGTCCAAAAATCAAATTTTTGCACATAATATCTAATCTGGCAGAATTTTCATTAAACTTTGAAAATTTATATATAATTGTAAAAATGTCTAATTGGAGTGATTCTAATTGTTGCCAATTGGAAGCTCAATCTTCCAATAATTTTAATATTTGAATGTTGTCCCAGAAAATAATTAATTTCACTGGGCTAACTTCAAAAATTTATTTCTCTTTGTGTACAACTCCAAATGACTCATATGACCTATCAAATTAAATCTTAATAAGTCTACTATCATTCTGGAAATTTTCACAATTTTGCAACATCATTTATTTATTAAAAAATATCACACAATCACCACTGTCACATTGGGAATTTCACTAGTAGCAACACTACTTTGTGTTCTACTTTATTATATTGTGTGTGACTTCTAACTGGTTTGCTTTCTCACTCCCAAGCTATTTAATTCACCAAAAAATTTTCTTTAATTTCCAAGGATATAAAGGAATTTTTGGAAGTAATACCATGTCCCTCTAGGACATTTGATAAATCGGGTTCTAGCAGTCCCATAAATATAGGCTTAACTCAAGCCTCTTGTCCCAAAATTCAGGATATTACAGCTGGGCTCCTAACCAATGTAGAAAGTGATCATTTATTAAAAAAAATTAAAAAATCCCACCTTAAGTTCTCCCTCTCTCCCTCCCTGTCTACCCTCTAATTATGATCCCCATGCTCTCTTCCCCTATAGATCCATCACCTACACGCATTTACTATATGCTCTACATTCAAATCATAAAGAAACAAATTAGAACATTTTAAGAAAGGGATGCCTCGACCATCTTTCGCTTTCATTCTGTGAAGGATAAATCTGACAAAATTTATGACTACCATTCCTCATCATCTTCGTCTGATTTCGATGACAAGAAGGATAAAACAACTGCTTCGGTCCAGTCCAAGATTTTGCTGACCTTTTGGAAGGAAAAAGCTTGTTCATCATGTCCTTGTTGGCGAAAAACATACATAGTTTATTTTTTACGATCATTTCTTTTTCTCACAGAACTTCAGTTTCCAATTCATTTAGAAAACTACCATTCTTATGCTTCAATTATACCTTTCCTTATTTACAATCTTTTGATCGATGTCTGAAAATGATTCCTCTACCCCTCTTTTTTGTGATTAAACTTGAGTTGGGTAAAATTATTACTACTGAAGTCAATTAACTAGACTTTATTTTCCGTGTTTCTCTGTTGTAATTTTGTGAATGCATCCTTCAATTAATTATAGGTAATTTCGTCTTTATTTTGTATGCTGAAATTATGAGAAATACGCAACCTGAGGTTGAGAATTTAATTGCTTTGAAATACCTGTGGATTGACTACATATTGGTGATCTACTTGAGTTAATGAATATCTTTTCATGATGTCAAGTTGTAAGAGGGGAGTTTATTATATACTTCAATCAGATATTTGATGCCTTAGTCAAGCTTTGTTAGATTTCATGTTTTGATGATAACAAATCATGTTTTGGAAGTCCATGGATTTGATTAAAACAAATATATCAGTAAAGGAAGTGAGAAATGTGATCTGAGCAAGATCACTCGAGTGATTATCAGATCACTCGAGTGATATGAAAAATACCAGATCACTCGAGTGATATAAAAAGTACCAGATCACTCGAGTGATCGTTGAAATCACTCGAGTGATGCGTCAGATCACTTCCAGTGAATTAAAAATCACTGCAAGAAAAAAAACACTATTTTGGATTTCACTGCTAGTGATCTTGAATCACTCGAGTGATTTGTGATTTCCGCTAAATCACTTCCAGTGAATCTAAAATCACCGAAAAAAAAATCACTGTTTTGAAAATCACTTCCAGTGATAACCAGATCACTTGAGTAATCCTTAAAATTTTCAGAATCACTTCCAATGGAACGAAAATCACTGCAAGAAAATTTTACTATTTACAAAATCACTTCCAGTGATTTTGAATCACTCGAGTGATACACTATTTTAGCTAAATCACTTCCAGTGGATTGAAAATCACTGTTTGCAAAATCACGTCTAGTGATGCCAAATTCACTCGAGTTATATATAAAATCTCATGTTCAATTTCAGTGAGTCTGTTATCACTCGCAGAAGATTTTAATGTTTTTCAAATCACTTCCAGTGACATCAAATTCACTCTTGTGATGCTTCATTTTATCAGTATCATTCTCAGAAAGTCACTGTGATCAACTTACAACCACTTCCATGAAAAACAACAGATTTTGTTAGTTAGATTTTGATAGTGATAATCATTGCTAGTTATTCCAGATTACTGTCTAAATCATGTGGCATATTATTTCTCAGTTGCTGAAATCCATCTCTAGTGAAAGCAAGCTCACTTCCGATAGTTCTTTGATTTTTAGAAATCACTCCCAGTGAATCATGATCACTCCGATGATATTCAAATATTTTCTAACAGTCATTTCCTTGAGTGTATTACAGGTGTACTCCACTACCACCCCACGTGACAAGCAACTGAACACACCACTCAAATGGCAACTAATCGTGCAAAGTGGAAAACAAATACTGTTGTATCTGTCAGAAGCATGATGAATTAACGGACAAATTTACAACGGTCCTCAAAGCTTCTGATATATATGTCCAGCCATTCGAAAAATCAAGAAGAATAAATGACGCTTGAACACACTGCAAACAATACATTCATAAGTGCTTCATCTCTTATCAACTTTTCATCTGTACTTCAGTTTTAATCTATATACTCTATGAGAGAGATTAGTCAGTCATACACATTTTATTTCTGATAGTGATAACTTAAGGTTAAGGAACCTTAAGTTGGGATTTGAGATTACCTTGTGTAAGGGGGAGTGAGTGTCCAAAGAGAGGAACTTGCTGTTGTACTGTAGTGCCAAGAACCCACTGAATCTTGGAAGATATAGTAAAAGGCTCAGAAGGATTTCTGAGGACTAGACGTAGGTCAAGTGGTTGAGACCGAACCAGTATAAACCCCTGTGTGAACTTCAGTGATATCTCTTCCTTCTTATAACTGTGCTTTAAAGTTTTATAATTTTATTTAAGTGTCTGTTTATTTTGTAATCACCCAATTCACCCCCCCTCTTGGGTGAAAAGCTTGTTCTAACAAGCTTTCTATAGACTCAGATCCAAGTGTACAAAGCGTTGTTCATCTCCTAGATAGGCTTGTAAAGGTATAGGTTTATCTGTCTATATACCTCTCTGCTGGCTTTACATGTATGCATGCAGTTAAGATTTCCTGGATTGGGGGTTTATCTTATAGTGGTATGAATTTCTATTTTGTTAAGATAAACTGATGCTTAAATTTTTTTATATTGGAACATGATATTGTGACCGAAAGTGATCAGTTCAGGTTAATCCCTCTAACTTTTATTCTATATCTTTATGTATTTAGTGATCTAAACTATACAAAAGATAGTCCAAAATATCAGCCCCTCTGAATGTAATTAGACTGATTCATTCCCTTTTCCTTTTCTTCTCTGATCTTCAGTATTGAAGAGTTTATACCATTGTTTATTATGTTGAGTGATTCAAGTCATAAAACTCGTCAGCAAGCTGATTCAGCTTTATGTGAGTTTCTTTAAGAGATTAAAAACTTCCCAGTAAGATTTCTACTGATGTGTTCTCTGATTTGTTTAACCAAGATTCTGCCACTGTTTAGGTTCCTGTGCTTTAATGTTATTTCTCCCCCATAGCTAGCTAAGGAGCACTTCTTTTGGTTTGGCATCTTTGTTTAGATGTACTATGCATGATTTCCACCAATAGTTGTTACTCAAAGCAAAATATTTTGTTTATTTGTCATTTTCGGACTCAAGCAATGCTATTCTTGAAGTCTGTAGATTATGGTCGAATGACTGAAATACTGGTACAGAGGGCAGGTTCTTCGGATGAGTTTACTAAATTAACAGCTATCTCATGGGTAAGTGGTAATGCAGTGCCTCATTTTATAAATCAAAATTTTCTGGTTGCCTTGGAAAAATTTATTATGTTTGTGTTTTTTTATTTTAAAATCTCTAGATGTTTGACATTATGGATGCATTTTCTGAAGAGGACATTAATGAAGTTCGCACACGTTGGGTAAATTATTTTTAAAGATCACAAACTTGTAAGTGTATTGTCAAACATGTTATGTTAATAGCTATTTAGGATTACACATGTTGAATTTTATTGTCACTATTTGATATTGGACTTAACTTTGATTGTACAAATTTCATTGTAAAAGTTTGGCCAAGTTTGTTTACTTGCATTGATATAGCTTTGTTAATATTTTTTATTGGAATTTACAATAAATTTGATATTTCAGATGATTTTTTTTGTAATTATTTTTATTTATCAGGTGTTTGATTGTTTGGCATGTAAACGGGTTTGTAGCATAATAAATAAATAATTTCTTTTTTTTCAAAAAAAGTAGTTTTCTACACTTGACGAACAAGGAGAGGTGTATAAAGTCTACTTTCTACATGTGTTGTGAGACAACAGGTGTAGAAAGTAGGACTTTATACACATGTTGTAACACATCAGGTGTGGAAAGTCCACTTTCTACACGTGATGTCTTACAACACGTGTAGAAAGTGGGACTTTCTACACGTGTCTTCTAAAACATGTGTAGAAAGTCTCACTTTCTACACCTAATGTGTTACAACAAGTATAGAAAGTAAGACTTTCTGTACATGATCTATTACAACATATGTAGAAAGTCCCAATTTCTACACCTGTCGTACGTCAAGTGTAAAAAGTCATTTCCGTCATATGTAAAAAGTCTTTCCTGCGCTAGTGTCTCTTGTATCATTATAGCTGCCACCTGCACTGCCTTTCAACTAAGATCATTAGTGACGACATTTGCTTTACATGGGTTATACTTGATTTCCAGATTGTAGTCTTTTAGCAACTCTATCCACCTATACTGTCTCATATTTAGCTCTTTCTAATCATACAGGTATTTGAGACTCTTGTAGTCACTGTACAATTCCATAATCACACCATATAGGTAGTGTCACCAGATTTTTAGTGCGTATATGATTGGCGCCAGCTCCAGATCATGTATGGGATAGTTCAACTCATCAGGCTTTAGCTGTCAAGAGGTGTAGGCCACTACTCTACCCTATTACATTAGGACGCATCCCAGTCCATGCTTAGTAGCATCACTATAGACCACGTAGGTCAACTTGGGATTAGGAATAATCAACATGGGTGCAGTTGTCAACCACTCATTCAGCTCAATGAAGCTCTTCTAACATCGATCATCCCACTTAAATGGTTTATCCTTTCACGTGAGCTTTGTTAACAGCAAGGCAATCTGGGAGAAATTCTGAATAAATCTCTGGTAATAGCCAGCATGACCCAGAAAACTGTGTATCTCTACAACAGTTTCTGGCATCTTCCAGTCTAATACTACTTCCACCTTACTGGAATCCACTGCAACCCTTTCTTGTGAGATAACATAGCCTAGAAATCAGACTTCTTAAAGCCAAAACTCACATTTGCTTAGCTTGGCATAGAGTTGTCTTTCCCCATAATGCCCAACACGATTCTCAAGTACTCTTCTCTACTCTTAGAGTGTATCAGAATGTCGTCGATGAAGACTAGCACAAAATGTTCTAAATATTAACGAAAGATGTAACTCATGTAGTCTATAAATATGGTGGGTGTATTGGTTACCTCAAAGGGCATCATCAGAATCTCATAGCACCCATACCGAGTTCTGAAAGTAGTCTTTGGTATGTCTTCTGCTTTCACTTGCAGCTGATGATATCTCGACCTTACATAATCTTCAAGAACAAACTTGATTTGGACAATTGATCTAGAAGGTTGTCAATCCAGGGAAGCGAGTACTTGTTCTTGACGGTTACATTATTTAGCTCTCGTTAGTCAATACATAGCCTCAGGCTCCTATCTTTCTTCTTAACGAATAGCACCAGAGCTCCCCACGATGAGACACTGGGTCAAATAATCCCTTTCTCAAGTAATTCCTTGATCTGCTTCTTCAATTCAACTATCTCATTTGGAGCCATTCTATATGGAGCTTTTGATATAGACCCAGCTCCAGGCATGATCTCAGTCGTAAATTCCACTTCCTTTTCCTGAGGCAACCCACTAAGGTCATTCAGAAACACCTTAGAAAATTCTCTTACAACTGAAATATTTTCCAATGCTATTTATGTCTTCGCCTGCATGGAAAAGAACACAATATATCCCTAGAATCCTCTCCTTAGGCATTTCTCATCTTTTAGCAATGAGAGGAAGTTTAGACTAGCATTTACTTTATCCTCCTTCCGCCAGGTGGGATATACTATCTTTTTGTTCCCATAATTTATTAGCACATTATTTTCTGTGAGCCATTCAAAACCCAGTATAACCTTAAATTTTTGGAGCGATAAGTAAATTAAGTCAACTATAGACTCATGTCCCTTAATGTTTAAGACATAGTTTAAGTAAGCATCAGTAGTCATAGTTTTGACACCTATTGGCTTTGACACAATCAAGTAAAATGGCAATTTATAAACATGCAGTCAAAGGCACTTAGCATATTCATAAGCAATGAAGGAATGACTAGTACCCGAATCATATAAAGCTTGTGATGAACTACCATACCTTGAACTAGCTCAGGACACTTCTTCACCTCTTCATACATCAAGGCAAATACCTGGTGTTAGTTCTTAAGTTTGGGTTTAGCTACTCACTAAGGACAGTTTATTGCAAAGTGGCCTGGCTTCTGGAAGGCATCGCAGATTACCTAGCTCATAAGGATGTTATAGAGCCCTCCCAGATGCAACTTACCATACCAAGGGCATGTTTGAGATGTCTGTGGTTTCTAGTTGCTACGGTTCCCAGACTGAAAGGGCTTTTTATCGTTTCCTTTTTGTAAGAACCCCTACTCCTTCCGCTTCTGTGAGGTATCCCCCTAGCTAGATCTACCTCAATTGTTGGCATTCTTATACGAATGCATCCTCCTTAAGTTACCTTCTGTCAAGTGACAAACCTCCACTGCCTTGTTGAACTTAATGAACATCCGGGCAACTATATTCTCTTCAATTTTGGGCTTCATTCCATGAATCAATATATTAGATCTCCACTCCTCATCATCCTTAAATTTCATATAGAAAGAGTAATGGAATAATCGAATAAACTGAGATAGGTACTTTTCAAAAGTCTCATTGTCACCCTGTTGTATAGCCATAAATTCTTTTTCCTTCTCGATTCTCAACGACCTCGGGAGAAGTATTTCTCATTAAGTTTTTCTTGGAACAACTCCCATGTCAATAGCATGCTTCTGGCATACAATATGATCATGGTATTCTTCCACCAGTAGTCTGTACCGTCTTCCATCTTATGTATAGCCATTCTGGCCTTCATCTCTATAAGGCATCCAAGCACCTCGAATATTTTCTTGAAGCGTATCAGCCATTCCTTAACAGCTTAGGGTCAAATATTCCCTTGAATGCCAGAGGCTGGTTACTTTATGAATTTTGGCATCCAATATTAAAGATTGTCCTCTTTTCAGGCTAAACAACAAGAATTTCTTGATGAGATTTAAGTGACTGCGATTGCTTACCACTCTGAGGTTATTCCCTTTTCAGATTCCCATTAGGGTTATTCCCTTCAGGGTTATTAGGTTGTGCCCCATCTTCATTTTGATTTTCTCTTATTTCTCAGATTTCCTCTTGCAAGTCCTGAATCATAGTTTGCTGTTGTGTCAGCATTCTGAGAATTTGCTACATAGGGTTAGGCCTCACATTATTCTCGTGTTCAACATTCGGTGGTACATTCCCCCTGGTTTACATAAACATATACATATGCATATATATGTATTTCTCAAGACTTAATACTAACAAAACAGAAACATAGATCTATCACAGCAAACAGCTATATTTGCATAAAAGTAGCTTTGCATTTACATCAAAAGAAGCCTGCACTACCACGCCAACCAATCATATATATAATAAGAGGCTTAATATTCACACCAAAAGAAGCCAGTGATACCTTACTAAGGATACTGCTATCATTCTACATTATTTACATATACTTTGTTACATACTTATGCATAAGCTCAATGAAAGAAGACAACTCATGAGGACCGCGGGCTATAACATCATTCTTCGTCTTAACCCAAAAAGTTGTGTTAGGAAAATAGGTAAGTGTGATCTTAATCTAGATGTCATCTGGCATCCACATATCATACATCTCCTGCTTATAATACAGTAAGTCCATATGGAACAAGAAGTGGTTATTATACAGTTTGAAAGCAGAGTAGGAGAAGGTCATAGAGTTGTAGATATCAAGGTACATTATCTTCATACACTACCACAAGTAATCATCAGGGTGAGGGTCAAATGCTAGCTTAATCTCCAGAGCTTTAGAGCTATTAGAGGAGTCAATAGCACATGCTACCTCTCTTCCTTTTAGGTCACTATTGTCCCTAGTAGAGGACTTTACACTAGGGACAGGTCTAAGCATAATAGTCACAGGAGCTAGAACTCTCATCCAGCTAGTACGTATGATCCTCTACCCTCTTGTTGTTCTATACACTACTACCTTCTTATCCTCAGGTACATGCCTATCCTCAGAAACTTGGTTAGCTAACGGAGGTGATCGACTTCCCTGCCTTCCCCTACTAGACATACTTCTTAACACAAAGAACCTGATTTAAGGTTAGAACATATCAACATAAGCAGAGAACTCTAGCAAATACCTACCTTTTCCAGAATCAACGCTCTGATACCAAAATTGTAATACCATATTCTCAATAGACTCAGATAAATGCAAAAGAGTAGTGAAATCAGTTATAAAACAAGGATTTGGTCCTGGAACAAACAGACTTTGGAAAATGTTGACAAGTCCCAACTTATCTTAGGAGTTGAACCTGGGATTGAAAGGGTTTTTTAGAGGTTTACAAAATATTTTCAAATGTTTCCACAAACTTTACTGTCTCCCAAGGTCTCATCGGTACTTAGTTCCATTTTGTCAGAGTATGCGAGCATGTCTCTTCTTAAGTCTCACGTTATGTTCATTAGTTATTATTTCTCTATCGATCGAAAGCATTATTTAGCTAAATTATCCCTTTATTATGTTATCGTCCATTTACTAGGCTATCGGTGCTACTACTTCTACCACTGTACTACTGTTAGAGTTACAGAGTTATATACATTATATACATAACCCAAAATATTCAAAATAGACAACCAAGATAAAATTAAAATCTTTCTGCTCTATCCTCTAGCTTTCCGTATTTACCTTCTTGCTCTTCGAGCTGCTAGCTTGTACTGTATAGATTAGTTTATAGAAAAAGAGTGAGATTTAAAAGAATCTCAATAGTAACATGTAGTCAATATTATAGATACAAAATCACAAAGCATGCCACACAGTGATCATATAACAAAATTATCACAGCAGCATTCAGTGCAAAATATGACACCTTACAGCCACACAGTGATCATATAGTGAAATTGGTTGTGGAACCAGGATTTAAACTTGGACTACCCAACATTCAATAACGTTCATAAATCTTCGCTCTCAACTCAGGATTTGAACCTAAGGCTGAGAGGGTTTTCAAATGGTAGAATACTTTAAATACATTTCCATAAGATTTACTATGTCACTAATACCTCATCGCTCTTAATTTAATTACAATCAGAGTATATGCAAGCAATTCATTTGTCTTTTAATGAAATTAGAGCTATTTTCCTTTTAATAAAACTAGAGCGGTTCTTCGCTAAACTTCATACATGCCTTTATATACATCAAATGTATAACTACACATAATCTTACATCAAATACAAATAGTAGTACCTCGCACTACGGTCTTCACCTCACCTCTGTTAGATACGATTAGTTTTGATGATGACAAATGTAAATGTCAAATATTAAGAGCAAAAAGTTTGTATAATATACTTATCTTTTACATTGATAAACTACTATATTTAATGTTGCATATCTTGTAGATTAGTCAAGCAATGAAAGAAAGAGATTGAGAAATGAAGAACTTGTAAGAATTAATGAAGAATATGAAGATTCAAGTTTTGGACTGTAGCAGTGGTATTGTAGCATATGATTACTGTAGCGTATTTGGCACTGTAGCATACTGTAGCACTGTAGCACCGGAGTGATTTTAACAATCACTTGAGTGATATTTTAGAATCACTCAAGTGATTCTGCAAATATTAAAAATCACTTGGAGTGATTCATTGTTTTAGCAAGTGATGCACTGTAGCGGTGAGTCTCTGTTTCTTGTTCAGCTGAGTAAGGTCTGGTTATTCAATCATATCTCTCAAAATACAACTCTGATTGAGATAAAACCAGTTGCATATGAAAAAATACTTTCAATATGTAATTTAGACACTAGAAGAAACATCACATGAGCTCAAATAAATGAGATATAAATGTTGAAAGTTGAAACTCAAATCAGCGTTACCTTCCAAAACAGCTTCAGTATTTTGGCCATAATTCTCAAACCAATAATCTTATTGAACTACAACTAGTGCCATATGAAACTAGACCTAAATATATTTCCATTGATATATAATATGAAAATTTTTAAGTTATATACAAAGAGTTATGTCATCTGGAAGTTGACCCCTGTTTGCTGAAGAATTGGAAACGCAACAATGAGTTAAAGTGATCTGAACAACAAATCACTCGAGTGATTTTTAGTAATCACTCGAGTGATATGCCAGAAATTGCAGATCACTCAAGTGATTCCAGAATTCACTTGAGTGATATGGCTTATTCCGTAGATCACTTCCAAGGTGCAAATAGTAGGGAACGTTACTGCTCGTAAGACTTACATAGATGTAAGCAGGAGAGAAGTTGCTGCTTATAAGACTTGTACTGGTAAGCAAGAGAGAAAGGTCTCTGAGATTGCTTTGCTCGACTTGTCGTAAGAGGGAGTGAACCTTACAGTGTGTAAGGATTAGTAACTATTGTGAGTTTGTAGAGGTTTTTCTTGTGCCAGTTAAACAAGAAGATAGTAGATTAGACCGAACTAGGATAAATCACAGTTTGCATCTTCTCTTCCCTAAGCTTTTATATTCCCAGCATATATGATCTATATATTTACATATGATGTTATAGTTCTATATGTATGGATTTGATAAGTTGCGAAAAGATTTTAAAAGATCAGTCTTTCTTATCATACACCAAATTCACCCCCCTCTTGGGTGTCAACCGGTTCTAACACTTGGTATCAGAGCTTAGGCTCTTGTTTAAACGACTTAAACATTTCAAGAGTTATAATGGCTGAGTTTGGGTATTTTATGCTTTCGGAAGGTTTTGATTATACAATTCCACCTCTTTTGAAAGATATTGATTTTTAGTTTTGGAAAGCTAGAATGACTTGTTTTATAAAAGCATTTGACTATGATTTATGGAATGTTGTTTCAAATATTTTTGATTTCAAACCAAGAAAGGATTGGACAAAAGAACAGAAGAAAATGTTTTCTTTGAATATTAGAGTAATAAAATTTTATATAGTGATTTATCTGAAAGTGATTTTAAGAAGATTAAAGCTTGCTCTACTGCCAAAGATATTTGGGATGCACTTGATTCTTTGTATACTTGTAACAAGTGTGTTAAAACTGTAAGTGTTGATAGTTCATCATAAACTATAAGCTGCATGTCTACGAATGGTGAACATATGGAAGTTGAGATTAAAGAAAGAGTCACAGAACACTTCCTTGAGTTAGTCAACACAGAAGAAAAAGAGGAAGAGGATTCCCAAGAAGAGTTCATTAAGAACGAATGCGATGAATCATTCTCTAAAGCACAAGATGAATTTAAGCTAAAAAGTTCCAATTCTTGTAATTTTTGTAAAAGTAATTTTCAAAGTTTGCATAAAACTGTTTTCCAACCAATTGTTGATTCTACTATGAAAAGAAAAAATGTTTTCAATTATGCTGGAAACTTATATGTGAAGAAAGAACATAGGCAAACTGGTTTGTTGTCCCTCAAACAATACAATATTTTCATAAAACTTCATAATACATATATTCATACAATCTGCAATTATTGTGGTAAGTCCAGGATATCTCACACACATGCTATATTAGAAGAAATTCTAATATAGAAAATAAATATGTTTGGGTTCCAAAAGGTCATGGAAATTCTAATGCCAACAATCAAAGACCCAAGTATATGTGGGTACCAAAATGTCCATATATCACTTTGTGTAAGCAGGATGATCAGAAAAGAAATGGACATAAGGGTACACAGAAGATGAAGAAAAAGCCAAGAGTTTCTCATACATCAATTAAAAGGTTTGTATCATTGCAAAAGAGAACTCCTAGAGAATCCATTGCTAGAGCTACAGAGAATAACCACCAAAAGAAGCAATGGAGAAAAGGCGTATGTTTTACCTCAAGAATAAACTGTCATAGAGTGCCATTCAACTATCTTGAGCAGAACAAGAAAAGGATAATTTCTCAGGTATCAAACATAAGACTTTTAAAGTCTATATCTTTTGAGAGAGCTTTGCAGACACCTTTAGAAACACATATGAATAATCAACATAATAGAAAGATATAGTGGGTAAGCAAAGCCAATCCTCCAAGTACTTAGGGCAAAGGTACACAATGATAAAACCTCCTATGCCATTATCTGTAATATCTATTGAGGTTTTGCATTTTAAAATTTTAGGAATGAGTATTACATAAATTATATTTTTGCATTCTTTTAGAAATCCATTTAATAAATTCATAAAAGGATTACAATGTTCAATAGTTTAACTCTTTATGCATATACGCATACTTGAGAAGAAAATATTTTTATGCATAAAGTCAAGTTTAATTCATTGTGCTCAATTTCTTCAAATTGACATATCATTAGCATATGTGAATTATGTTTCCTACATGCTAACCTTGAATGGATCCAAGTGAAGTTGGATACTATAAAGAAAATTTATACAGTTCTGTAGGATAATAAAAGCTTTCAAGTCTATAGCTGCACAAAAACAAATTCATATCTTGATAATGCTGAATTTTGGAGTCTGGATTTTGGTATTGTGTATGTAAAGGAGGGAAATTAATATTATTCCACCAAAACCAAGCCAGCTGCCATAACAAGAATTACGGTGATATCTAATCCCTTACCCTATAATGTGCTTATATGAATTTTGGGTAATGAATATTTGTCTTTTATTGCATTCCTTTAGCAATCAATCATGTTTGATCATAAAATTATTTTCAGATTACTAAATAGACAGAAAGTAAGATTATGCATAATCTTTCTGTGTATTGGAGTTTTGAAATGCACATTTCAAAATTTTACTTGAATTTCAATCCTTCCTGGTGCATACACATGATTTAAAATTTATTTATATATTATTTGCATTCAAATCGGTTTCAAAATTGGAAGTCAATGTATTTTTACTAAGATGTCATAAGTGCTTCAAATCCATCCATTAGAGTTCTTCTTCATCATTCACATATTATTTCTTGATCATGAACTTGTTACAACTTAGACTCCTCAATCTTTTTTTTCTAACGAGTTAGACCTTATGTTTAACAAGTTAACTATCTATATGAGTTTCAAGTATATTCCCCAGAAAAGAATTCAATATGTGAAAATCTTGTAGTTAATACATAGAACCTTATTACAGAAGCTTGTTAATGCATTAACTGTGGAATGACTTATTAATATTTAAGAATTCTAATCATTTGGACTAATGAGTAAGTGCTTTATCATCCATAAACCATTATACTCATTTTATTGCTCAAATGTATTCGTATTTGTCTTCATCCATTTTTGAGTAACTAGGGCCTTATAATTAAAGTCCTGCCTTAAATGCTCATGTATTTCTAACAACAACTCTAAAAGGCAAGGTTATCTATTAGTCAATAGCAAAGTCATTATGTTCTTCCATTCCTGTTATGCTAAGCATGTTTGGCAATGTATTCTTATGACTTTTGCTCTCGAAAAAAAATACTCCAACACATGCTCTCCAAGATTGAAGCCTCCTGATATATATATAAACATATATTTACTTTTACTATTTTGAGCATAAGGATTAATGAACTTCATGAATGATTTTCCACGCATTCAAAATCTTAATATCATAATACATATTCATGTTTTTAGAACATTTGGGATTTTGAAATAATTTGCATATTTCATTATCATTCTTGAAAAACTCAATTTCATTCATGATTTATCATCTCATAGAAGTTGGTGATTCTCTACTCTCATTGCATGAAAACTTTATCAATGACATTTTATAATTCTCATTGAAAATCATCACCTTTGGTATCATCTGTTTGACATGTTTTTTGATTCAATGGCTTGAATTTATTTTGAAAAATTATATTTTAGTCTTTGATGATTTATTATACTCTTTGCTCAAATATCATATGATTCAATTGTATAAGAGCATAAGAGTTATTCTATGGAACCAAGAGGAGTTGGGTACCAAAGTATCTAAAGAATGCTATTGAAGAAATGTGAGTGGATCAAGCAAACAGAGCAAATACATCTATGAAGTCAATTACATTGCTTGATATGGACATCAAAGAAGTAGATTGTGACATCACTTAATCAGATAATCATATTCAAAAGAAAGATGTCAAAGTAATATTCATTCCGATCCATCTTCATCTTCATCTTTAAATATCAGCACACATTTTCACAACTCCTTGCGAAAGATCAATTGGGAATGGTTAATCCCAATAAGTTGAAAGAATATTTTGTTACTTATAATGTTTCTATATATGTTGTATATTTTTATGTGTTTGATGATTACTATACTAACCTAAGCATAAAGGTATGAGGAAATTTGTTTTGCAGATGCTTTGTTCTCTCTTCGAACAATAGAGGTAAACAGAGAACACTCGAGTGATGGGTACAAGTTTACTCGAGTGAACAAAGAGAGGTACTATGACCATAGAAGGTTACTCGAGTGATTAGTGATACCACTCGAGTGATAACGAGGCTAAAGGTGGTGACTCGAGTGACTTCAGTCAAGTACTCGAGTGAGGTAAGGAACTTGGAGTGAATGGTAAAATCACATATTATATCAGTTAATCTTTCTGTGACCTTTATTTTTCAAAATTATCATCATCTTCCCTCCACTGAGAATTTATGAAACACAATTTTCTTTCTTCTGAACTTCTTTTCCTCACAGAGATTCATGCATCATTTTCAAAACATGATCTCTCACTAAATCTTCAAAATTTCATGATCTATTTCAATACTAAATTTATCCAATTTTTTTCCATGAGAGCTGTTAATTGAATTCCTCACATTTTTTTAAAATAAAGCATGCACTCATTAAGGGGGAGCTTCACATTCACATGTGTTATATATCTTAAAAGCTTATCTCCTTTATTTAAAGAAAATCATTATAGCATACTCATCTGTATTCACTCTCAATTGATTAGTTTTGATGATGAGTTACTCGAATATTTTCTTACCATGATCTTAATCTGCATATACCTTATAGAAAGAAAATTCTTGCACTTGATTGTAATAACCATTCTCCTTGCAAGAATGCTTTTACTTATAGCAGGAGAATTTTTCCTATGTAAGATCATTCCTCAACACACTAAAAATATATCTTGAGGACATATGCTTTAATGATTAATCAAGGGAAAATATATTGGCTGCAACATTCAAAGCCCTATGCCAATACAAAGGAGCATTAGCCATATGTGATAAAAATATGGAACAGATGCTCAAGATCATCCTGGAGACATCCTTATAATAGTATAGCGAAAGTGTGGTAGACTGGACTTCATGGATCTATTATCAACTTGCCAAATCCAAATGAGCATTTCTAAATCTCATCTCTTTATATTTTGAGAACATTATGCATATTTTTTTCAATTTGCTTTGATCATGAAAACATCTTTAAATGTGCATATTTGTTTAAAATTTAAAAAATGTGAAAACTATCTTTCATTTGCATCACATTCAAATAACATTCCTTTCAAAAAGGGAAGAGAAAATTGTTTTCGTGATATATTTATCTTGATTAATAGAGAAAAAGACATTTCTAATGTATTTTGATATTTACTTCTCCATGAAACTTTCTTCTTTATACTTCAAACTTTTTGCTAATGTAAAATAAGGGGAGAGAAATGGTAAAATATGTGTTGCATTCAATTTGCCAATTCACATTCAAGCATATTTTTCTCTAAGGATTTTCCATGATAAAAAAAGGGGGAGAATGTTAGATATGATTAGTTTTGATGATGACAAATGTAGATGTCAAATATTAAGAGCAAAAAGTTTGTATAATATACTTATCTTTTGCATTGACTAACTACTATATTTAATGTTGCATATCTTGTAGATTAGTCAAGCAATGAAAGAAAGAGATTGAGAAATGAAGAACTTGTAAGAATTAATAAAGAATATGAAGATTCAAGTTTTTGGTACTGTAGCAGTGGTACTAACTGTAGCATACTGTAGCACCAGAGTGATTTTAACAATCAGTCGAGTGATATTTCAGAATCACTCGAGTGATTCTGCAAATAGTGAAAATCACTTGAAGTGATTCACTGTTTAAGCAAGTGAAAATCACTCGATCTGTTTTTTGTCTAGCTTAGTAAGGTATGGTTATTCAATCATATCTATCAAAATAAAACTCCGATTGAGACAAAACCAGTTGCATATGAAAATAGACTTCCAATGCGTTACCTTCCAGAACAACTTTGGTATTTTGGTCATAATTCTCAAACCACTGATCCTATTGAGCTACAACTAGTGCCATATGAAACTAAACCTAAATAGCTTTTCATTGATATATAATATGACAATTTTGGAGTTATATTCGAAGAGTTATGTCATCTGGAAGTTGACCCCTATTTTCTGAAGAATTAGAAAACGTAACAACAAGTTAAAGTGATCTGAACAACAAATTACTCGAGTGATATGCCAGAAATTGTAGATCACTCGAGTGATTCCAGAATTCACTCAAGTGATATGGCCTATTCTACAGATCACTTCTAGTGGCCTATCAGATCACTCCCAGAATTTTTCACTATGCTGAAAATCACATTCAGTTCAGCCAACTCACTCTAGCGATACTGCTGATTTCACAAATCCCTTCTAGTGCAAGCCAAATCACTGCAAGAAAAATTCGCTGTTTGTACAATCACTTCCAGTGATACCCAATTCATTCGAGTGATTATGTTGATTCTGCAGATCACTTCAAGTGCAAGCCAGATCACTGCAAGAAAATTCATTGTTCTGAAATTCACTCCCAGGGATCTCTAAATCACTCGAGTGATATTTGAGTTTTACGAAATCACTCCCAGTGGCTCTGAAATCATTGGCGAAATATTTCACTATTGTCAAAATCACTTCCAGTAGATTGGAAATCACTCGAATGATTAGCTATTTTCTCAGTATCACTTCCGGTTGAAATCACTGCCAATATATCAGTATGAATCAGAATCAGTTCCAGTGAATATGAGATCAGTCTCAGTGAATGTTAATATGTACTAGATCACTTTCAGTGAACCTGAATGCACCTCCAGTGAATGCCACTATGCCTCAGATCACTACCAGTCAGATAATATCCAATCAAGTGAAATGTTTATTACTTCCAGTGAATACCACACTTTCTCAGCTTGAACGCACTACCATTGAAATCCAACAGAATTAGAATGCTTCCAAAATTAGAAAACCTTGCAAAAACAAGAAAACCTTACAGAAATAATAAAACAGCTGATGCACTTGAGTCCATTCATCAACACTCAAGTTTGAAGATTGCACTCTCATGGGCGAGACTACCTAGAGATATTGAAGCAGCTATATGTACTCGATTTTAAGAGAAAGAACTCAAGTTTGGCAGAAGCTGAAGCAAAGACAAATTACGGGATGAATCAGAATATGCTTAAACGTTATCTAATCATTATAGTTACACTTGTTGCTATACTTATACATCATTTAACATTTATTTCAAGTGTGAAATAGGAGATCAAACATTCGGATTACATCTTCATATACAAAGGTCACTTATCGAGAATATTGTCACTAAAATTGATGAAGTCCCAGAGCTCAGAAATCCTGTCTCTAATTATTGATCAAATTTATTCATGACTAATACTCCAATGTATCAGTGGCTGAAGTATTTCTCTACATTAACAATGAAGAATTCATGGGAAGACACAAACAACTATTTCATGAAAGTTAGCGTCCACTGATAAAGGTTAGTTTTTCAAACGTGGAAAACTGTCAGAAGAAGCAGTACGTCTACAATGGCCATATTGAAATGCTACCAACGGCTCTCTCAACTCAGCTATATATATCAGAGCATTCAACAAAGACAATATGATGAAGTAACGAGAACCCAATTGCCAACATGTTGTTGTCATAAATCTTAGTCTCTCACACTCTCCGTTAATATTTATTTTCCTTGTCATGTATAATTGAGAGTGAGAATATGTGTATTGTACCTCAGTGAGTATTTTATCCACTATGAATAGTGTCTGTAAACACATCATATATACTTATGTACTGATCTCATGGTCGAGGGACCTTGAGAGGGTTAAATTCCTTACCGGGAAGTTGTAGAGGGAATTGTCGGTTGGATTTTCTGCTCCTTAGACTTACAAAGTGCAAGTAGTAGAGAACGTTACTGCTCGTAAGACTTACATGGATGTAAGCAGAAGAGAACGTTGCTGCTCATAAGACTTGTACTGGTAAGCGAGAGAGAAAGGTCTCCGAGATTGCTTTGCTCGACTTGTCGTAAGAGGGAGTGAACCTTACATTGTGTAAAGGGGAGTAACTCTTGTGAGTTTGTAGAGGCTTTTCTTGTGCCGGTTAAACAAGAAGATAGTAGATTGGAAATCTCAGGAGAGCCTAGGGACTGGACGTAAGTTATCGTGGATTGGACCAAACCATGATAAATCACAGTTTGCATCTTCTCTTCCCTAAGCTTTTATATTTCCAGCATATATGATCTATATATTTGCATATGATTTTATAGTTCCATATGTATTGATTTGATAAGTTGTGAAAAGATTTTAAGCGATCGGTCTTTCTTATCATACACCCAATTTACCCCCCTCTTGGGTGTCATCCGGTTCTAACAACCTCTGCAATCCTCCTCCGTGCATATCTCCCTGTACTCTTCACCTGTCTAAAGGGTTAGTTGGGAGGAGTGAGATTCAAGAGAATCTCAGTAGCAAACATTACCACTATGCATGTATGATATATATATATATATTATGCATGACATGCTTTCCATTCATAAAATTTATGCCAATCTCAATACATCTTCATGTAAGCTCATGTTACAATATACTCATGGCCATCATATAACATAACCAAGCATCAATCAATCGAGTAGTCATATAAACAATGCAAACACATACATATCACATATATGCAGGCAAGGTAAGTTCACTACCTCTTAGACTTCACGTCCGTCCTCAAACCATCATCCTTGCTCTGGCTCAGGCACCATCTGTCGAGTCCTAAATTTCCAAGTATACAATAAATGAGTCACTACTCATCCATGTATCATTCTAGACTCTTTATAATGTATAACTTAGCCTAATTATGCTAAATTATCAAAATGCCATCAGAAGCCTACCCCAACTATACTTTCTCAGAAATTATGATCTGGGACAATCCTATACAATTTCACATGTAGAATCCATTTATGACCTTGAATTAGTCAAACTCAGGCCCAAATGATGAAAATACCCTTGACAGCCCTTACTTAGAGCCTTAAGGTGTAATTTGGTCATTTCACCCTCTAGACCTTTTCTCATTTCATCATCAACATAAACCCTACACAATTTGCCCTTCTGAACTCAATGGAATAATCCAATTGAAGAAATTCCAACTATTTTCCCATGCCATACACAAGGCAGCCAATTTAGAGTTCTCAGAAGAGTTGTGTTGGTTTCTTCCTTTCTCTTGCCTAAATCTTCCTTTTTACTTCTAATCACATGATTAGCTATTTAGACAAGTATTAGACATCGTTTAGGCCCCAAAAACGCTATTTGAATGAAGAGTGAATAGTACCCAATTCTCACCATACTCATCCAAATGATAGATCAATAGATTTAGAAGGAAGCTTACGCTTACCTCTATACGTTTCTGAATTTGGTTCAGAATTTCGACAGCACTCAGGCCGGCGAGATGGCACCAACCACCTCTAAACGAGAATCCAAAACCACAAAAATGAAGCTCGGGATGAGTAGAAGAATATTTGTATAGGGAACTTTAAGAGAAGACGTCGTTTCAAAGAGTTTCAGTGATTAGAAGTTTTCTCTCTCTTTTATCTCTCCTCCGTTCTCTTCGTTCATTCTCGTTCTTTCTGATTTCTCATTCTCTAACCCTCTCTCATGCTCTCTCTCTCTCTCTTGATCGGTTTCTACCAATTAAAATGAGAAGAGGGTGATGAATGATGACTTAAAGAAGTCATTTAAGTGGCCATATACCATTAGTCCACTTCTTTAGTTTTCTTGCATGACAATTCATCTCTTTTCATGCTTCTTCATCCATTGAAAATAATGAGATCAAAAGAGAGAAATATTACTCTCCAACTTTCCCATTATACCACCTAACAAGTGGTTGACTAGTGCCTTATGTTTTTTGCTCTTCGACTTTTCTTGATAATAATTCACCAACAAAGGCTCATTAATTACCAAGTAAGCATTTTCCCCCTTTTAATTCCCATTCCACTCAAATTATTAGGAATGCTAGGGAAAACCTATCATTTATGGTCTTTCGGTAAAATTACCATTTTGCCCTTACATGTTATGATTTATCGTAATAAACCATTTCTTGCCCATTTCCTTTATTTCCCTTCACATTTGACTAACTTGGGCATCATAGTAGGTACATAATGGCTACTAGCCTTTCGTTAGTCAAATGACCATCTTGTCCCTTGCATTATTTTTCCCTGAGCTCTTTAGCTCAACATAATATCTCCTTTTAATATCTAAGGATATAAAGGAATTTCAGGAAATAATACCATGTCTTGCCAAGACATTTGCTAAACCAGGGTCTCGCAGTCCCCTTAATCCAGGATTAGTCTAAGCCTCTTGTCCCAAAATTTAGGATATTACACAAAACATACAATTCAACATATATTCATAGCTATAGGTATATCACAAGGCCCCGAGTGTTACCCGTACAATAGGCCCCGGGCATCCACTCATGCATCACAAAAATTTCCAATGGCCTGAGCATCTACCTGTGTAGTAGTCCACGGGCAACCACCATGCATAATCAGAATGTGTCAAACAATTCATGATAAAACTATAAATATACCATGTATCTTATAACATATGAAAGACAAAGTTGCTACCTGGCCGCTTTCCCTGAGCAATATCCAACTGTTTCCCTGAGCTCAGGCAAGCCTTATATTTCAGGCACCTGTCAGGTCCTAATTGGAATTTATGGATGACAGGTTATTATTTCATCCAATACTTGTATAATCTAAATATTCAAGTTTGTTTTCATTAAAAATAACATACTATCCCAAGTTTGTTAGCTTTACCCTTAAAGTTCAACATACTTACATGGTGCCATTGCATCTTTTCCATTTTTGCACATTTATTCAAATCTGCTAGAATTTTCCTGAATCATTGAAAATTCATAATTAATTGTACAAATGTCTAATTGCACTAATTCTAAAGGCTATGTGACCCATAATTAGTCTAGTTTCAAGGGAAAATATAGCCATTATACTTCTGGATGTACATTAATACAATACTTCACTTTATTAATCACTACCCCAGAATTCACCAGTTTCATATGAACAAATTTTAAAAATGTAGAACTTCCAGTATATACATTTAAATTATACAAATGACATATAAAATTAAAGCTTGATATGTCTAGTTGTAGACTAGAAAGTTTCATTATTTTTGGACTTTATTTGCTCATTTAAAAACCTCATAAAATCTGACTTCCCTGGATAGAACACACATTGGTAGATTTACAGTTTTGTAGTATATATTTCCAGTGGTCCAAAATTTACGACTAGGGGCTATTCTCACACAATTTTCCATTTAAACATATTGGAAATGTCAAAATCATCAAAATCACAATGCTGCAGCCCCTAACCATATTGACTGAACAAACCCCTTGCAAGCCAAAATTACTAAAACAAAAGTTTGTCCAACAACTTTATCCAATATCATCATAAATCATCATCTAACCATAAACACATGATTGAATCATGATTAACCCTTAAAAATACCCTCTGGACAAAACTTTTACAGCCCCAAACTCTCATGAAAACTCATCAAAACAACAAACCAATAGGTTCAAAATGAAGCCTACGCTTACCTTTACGCGTGTCCATAACCGGTTTGGAAATCTGATAGTACTTTGTCTAGCAAGATAACACCAAACACCTCCAAAAAAATTCAAAAAGCATAGAAACTAAGCTTATAATGAGTAGAAGAAGGTTTGTGAAGGGTATTTCGGGAGAAAACACCGATTCAGTAGTGTTTCGGCAGATTAAAGTTTTGAAAAAAATACTATATACTCTTCATCTCTACTTTAACATTTTCTTGGCATTTTTTTCTAAATTTTTTGGGTGCTGGCCAACAATTATATGGCTAAGAAAGAGTCTTGAAAAGTGAGTGCCACATATCGCATTCTTTTGGTGCCATTTGTCCGGTGATCCATTTATTTGATGACACGTGTCCTAACTTTAATTAAGTGGGTCCTACCTCTTTTCTCGGGCCTTTAGCCTTCCAACTTGTCAAGGAAAGTAAGGGTCTGATGATTTTCCCTAGCTCCTAGATTCTGTGTTTGGGAAAGTTAGTCAGGTGACCAGACCAGAGACTAGTGGATTACTTTATGAGTCATCAAGTCAATTCTTGCCGTAAATCCTCCTCTATTCAAATTGGCGCCATATACAAACATACTTTGCATCGGTGAATTTCTTCCGACTAATTTTATTTACAAGCTATACCAGGTGCTCATATTTCAGTATGTTACATTTGTCATCTGATTATGATATTGTTTTTAAAAAATAATATTTATCTCTCTCTCTATATATATATATTTTTTTTTGCACAAATACATATAGATTATTTTTGTAGGTATTTCCCCTACAAATAATTTTTCTCCTTATTATTCTTATCAACATAATTTATCATTATTAACTAACTTGATTAAATAATATTTTTTTATAATAATTTATTTTTTATATACATCGTAAACAACAACTCTTTAACCCTAAAAATTTAGGGATGTTACAATTCTCCCCTCCTAAGAAGAATTTTGTCCCCATCTTTTCCTCTGTCTCCCATGTAGCATCACCAAGAGCCATTCCTATCCATACAACCTTTACAAGTTTGATCATCTTATTCCTTAATTGCTTATCTATCACATCCACAAGTCACATTATCTCTGACTTCTATTTCCTCTAATTCAATAACATGGGAAGGATCTGGTTAGTACTTCTTCAGTTGCAATACATGGAAGACATCATGAAGGTTCACAATTTGTGAAGAGTGCACTGAGTGATCAATAGAATTAATTATTCAACACTTTATACTTCATTCAAATGTCCAGTCAGCTTCTGGAGGTGCTTTTGATAAGAATAGTGAATCACTCAAGCTTTTGGAGGTGCTTCTGATTCATACTGATATTCACTGGTAGTGATTTCATGTGCACTGGAAGTGATACTGGGAGATTGACATATCACTCGAGTGAATTGGGTATCACTAGAAGTGATTTTGCAAATAGTAAATTTTTCTTACGGTGATTCTGGCTTGCACAGGGAGTGATATGCAAAATCAACATAATCACTCGAGTGAATTTGCTGCACTGGAAGTGATTTTCAGCACAGTGAAAAATTCTGGGAGTGATCTGATAGGCCACTGGAAGTGATCTGTGGAATAAGTTGTATCACTCGAGTAAATTCTGGAAACACTCGAGTGATCTTCAATTTCTGGCATATCACTTGAGTGATCCGTTGTTCAGATCACTTTAACTCGTTGTTGCGTTTCCAATTCATCAGCAAACAGGGGTCAACTTCCATATAACATAAATCTTCGAATATAACTCCAAAATTTGCATGTTATATATCAATGGAAATATCTTTAAGTATAGTTTCATATAGTACCGGTTTTAGCTCAATTGGATCTTTGGTTTGAGAGTTATGGCCGAATTACCAAACCTACTCTAGAAAGTGACACTGATTTGAGTTTCAACTTGAAAAATTAATATCTCCTTCATCTGAGCTCATTTGATGTTGCTTCTTGTGTAAAAATGATGCATTGGAAGTATATTTTCATATGCAACTAGTTTGGTCTCAATCGGAGTTTTATTTTGAGAAATATGATTGAATAACTAGACCTTACTCAGCTGGACAAAAAACAGAGACTTGCCGCTATAGTGCATCACATGCTGAAACAGTGAATCACTCCAAGTGATTTTCACTGTTTGCAGAATCACTCGAGTGATTGTTAAAAATTACTCCTGTTGCTACAGTGCTATAGTATGCTATAGTACCAATACGCTATAGTAACCGTATGCTACAATCCACTGCTACAGTGCCTTAGAACTTGAATCTTGATATTTTTCACTAATTCTTGCAAGTTCTTCATTCCTCAATTTTTTTCTTTCATTTCTTGACTAATCAACAAGATATGCAATATGAAATAATAGTTAGTTAATATAAGATATAAGTATATTATGGAAGCTTTTGCTCTCTTAATATTTGACTTCTATATTTGTCATCATCAAAACTAATCATATCTAACAAAGTAAATCGTGGATCATGATATGATGCTTTTTGGTACTCCATGCAACCTGACAATCTCCTTCACATAGATCTTTGCTAATCTCTCAAGAGAGTACTCTACTTTGATAGCCAGAAAATAAGCTAACTTAGTCAATCTATCTGTAATTAACCAAATGGTATTATGTCTAGACATAGTTGGAGGAAGTCCCATGATGAAATCCATAAAGATGTTGTCCAACTACCATTCTAGGATCTCTAAATTCTACAACAACTCCAAAAAGCAAGAAATGAATTCATCTTTATGTAGGTATTATTTATCAAACCCTTTAATATTTTGACACTTATCAGAGTATTAACGCACAGTTCAGTAGGCAAACAGGAATAGCATAAACATACTGATATAAAGTACTTGATTATATTATAGGAATCCCCACAGGGTTCGTATGTAATATTTACAAATCCCCAAAAGATGATATAAAACTATAGATAACCAACACCAATGCTTGGATAGGACCAAAAATTCTCAGTTTCCAGTATCTACCTCTTTGCTCTTAAGCCGCTTCCTCTAACTAGTTAAATTTTAAATTTGTGGAAAGGGGTGAGATTCATATGAATCTTAGTAGTAATACTCAATCAATCATGTAAAATGTGATAAATAAATATACAATGAACCATATAATGTAACAGAACAAATATACTGTAAACATGTTTGTCTATTTGACGTTCAGGATGAAATGATTATTTATCTCTACTGGCCACACTATGTACATTATTCAGGATTAAATGATTGTTTCACCCTTACTTGCTGTAATGTTTTGGAGCAGATAACTATTTGTCCGTACTTGTGTTACTACCTAAGTTGGGTCCCACTTGGCCTAGTGGTACTTGTGCTTTTCCTACTAGGTGGTACTTGTGTTTTTCCCACACCATAGCTATGTTTTGTAACAAACAATTCATATCATAGAACATAGACCCTTAACTAACCACATATTCATCATCAATCAGCTATTAGAGCTCAATTTTGACACCTTGGCAAAAAACCTAAGGGGTATAGAACTCTAAATATACTCAACAAATTAGCAAGACGTTATGCTCAAGTTGAAGCTTACGATTACCTCTACCATCTATCTAATCGGTTTGAAATTTCGGCAGTACTTCCTTCAAGTAGATGGCATAAAACTCCTCGAATTAAACATACAAAAACATAGAAATGAAGCTCTTATTAAGTAGAAGAATATTAGTGAAGGCTTTGAGAGCTGAAAACACGATTCCAGGCTTCAAATTGGCTAAGAAAGCGAAGAACATGAAAACTTCTCTTTTCTTTCTTGTTCTTAGTATTTTTTCTAAATTCCTTTGATTTTATGAGGTCGCTGACATTTTTAAGGATGAAAGGAGTTGCTGGAATATTAAAATAAGTTATGCCACATGTCAAAAAAAGTTAGGTTGTTGGGTGCTCCTTTTGGAAATTATTGGGTAACCGGCTATTCTTTGTACCAGATATTCTTTACATTGCATGGTACCTAGTGTACCTCTTAAAAGTTTTAATACCTTATATCTAATAGACTCATATGAGTGCAAAAGAGTAGTGAAATAAGTTGTTAAACTAGGATTCGGTCTCAGATTACTCAAACTTTAAAAAATGCTCGCAAATCCCAATCTCAACTCAAGAGTTGAACCTGGGGTTAAGTTGGTTTTTCATAGGATTAAAAAAATTTCAATTACTTTCACAAAATTTCACTACACCACTAAGTCTATTAGTACTCAATTCCATTTTATCAGACTATACGAGCATGTCTCTGCTTAAGTCTCACATTGCATTCACTAGTTAATGTTTCTTTTATCGCTCGAAAGCGTCATCTAGCTACTGGTACTACTAGTTATACTATTGTACTATTGTCAGTTGTACAGAGTCATGTATATTATATACATATCCAAAATAGACAACTAACAGGGAAAATAAATCTTACGGCTTCATCTTCTAGTTATTTGTGTTTACCTTCTTACCATTTGAGTTGCTAGCCTCTACTGTATATTTGTTTATAGAAAAAGAGTAAGATTCAAAAGAATCTCAGTAGTACTAGGTAGTCAATCATATAGATACAAAATCATAGAGCATGCCATATAGTCATCATATAAATAGAATCATCACAATATCATTCAGTGCACAATATGCAGTTCAACATATCACTATAGCGCTATGTATAATAAATCACATGGCCCTAAGTATTACCCTCGTAAAAGACCTTAGGCATCTACTCGTGCATAACAACAATTTTCAATGGCTTAAGCATCCTCCAGTGCAATAGGCCCCAGGTGACTACCCCACATACTCAGAATGTGTCAGACAAATTCATGATGAAACACAACTATGCAATGTCTCTTATAACATATGAAAGACAAAGTTACTATTTGGTCACTTCCTTTGCGAAATATCCAACTATTTCCCTTAGATCGGGCAGGTCTTAGATTCCGGACAGCTATCAGGACCTATAATTAGAATTACAAACGACAAATTATTATTTGGTCCAATTCTCTTATAATCCACGCACTTAGGTTGGTTGTCATTAAAGTTAGAATACTAAGTCAAAAATGTGGTCAATATAGTCCAACTATCTCTAAATGGTTAACTTCACCCTTATAGTTCAACATAATTACATAGTGCAATTAGATTTTCTGTTTTCGCACCTTTATTGAAATCTGCCATAATTTTTATAAACTTTCAAAAATTCATAACTCTATGTACAGATGTTCAATTGTACCCATTCTAATAGCTGTGACCCCTAATTAGTGTAGTTTTAGGGAAAAATATGTCCATTAGCCTTCTGGGCATACACTATTACAGACTTCCACTTTATTGACTACTGCTCCAGAATTTTCCATTTTACATTACCAAACTTTAAAAATGAAGAACTTCAAGTATACACTCCCAAATGACACAAATGATATATCAAATTAAATATTAGCATGTCTACTTTTTTATTGGAAATTTTCACAATTTTTGGACATCATTTTCCTATTTAAAAATGTTAAACAAATAGACTGCCTTGCACAGAACACATGCTGGAAAAATTATAATTTTGCAGTATATATTTCCAGTGGTCCAGAATTTACAACCAGGGGCTATTCCTACACGGTTTTCCATTCTAAAAATAATGAAAATTTCAAAATCATCAAAATCATAAAGCTCCAACCGCTACACATACTGACCGAATAGACCCCTTTCAAGACAAAATTGCCAAAACAGAATTTTGTCCAACAACTTGGTCCAATATCATAATAAGTCATTATCTAACCATAAATACATGATTAGAACATGATTAAACCTTAATAATAACCTCTGGTCAAAAATACTCAACCTCTAAACCCTCATGAAAACTCGTCCAAATCACAAACCAATCGGTTAAAAATAAAGCCTATGCTTACCTCTAGTGTTTCCGTAACCAGTTTGGAAATTCGGTAGTACTTCATCAGGTGAGAGGTCACCAAACACCTCCAAATGAAATTACATAACTGTAGAAACAAAGATTATGAAGAGTAGAAGAAGGTTTGTGAAGGGTGTTTCGGGAGAAAACGCAGATTCAGTAGTATTTCGGTGGATTGAAGTTATGAAAAATCACTATTAACTCTTTCTCTCTCTTCTAACATTTTCTTTATATTTTTGGGGGGGTTTTCTAATTTTATGGTAATGATGGACAAAATTATGAGGCCTTAAAGGGTCTTGAAAAGTGTCTGCTACGTGTTGCATTACTGTGGTGCCATTTGCTGGTGATCTAGTGATTTAGTGACACGTGTCACTTGCTTTAATTAAGTGAGTCTCGCCTCTTTTCTTGGGTATTTAGCCATCCAAAATTTCAAGGAAAGTAAGTTTTGATGATTTTCCCCAGCTCCTAGGTTTGATGTTAGGGAAAGTTAGTAGGGTGACCGGACGGGAGACCGATGGATTTCCCCGACTCGGGACAAGGTGGCACCCTCTGGTGATGACAACTCTAAAGATAAAGCTACTTTATCATAATGAGGGGACAAGTTTTATGCTCTCATTTAGCCAACACATAAAGTTAAAATTGACTTTATGCTCTCTCCTCTTAAATAGAGCCATGTGTCTCAAAACTATGGGACCCAGCTTTTTCCTCCGTGTTCTACCTACCCGTCTACTTTGTCAAAGAAGGAATGTCTAGGGATTTTTGTCAAACCCTTTAACATTTTAATATTCGCAGAGTATCAAGCGTATAGTTTACAAGGCATACAAAAATAGCAAAAATATACTGACATTAAGTACTTGTTTACAATATAGGAAATCCCCGTAGGGTTTGAAAAATATATAGAGTCTCTAAAGAAATCAAAATTACACCTAAGATAACCAACAACAGCTTCTGCTTACACCGGGACTCTTATTTGCCGGTAGGTCTTTCCTTGCCCTTAGAGCCGCTACCTTTTACTAGAATATTTTTAATATTCACAAAGGATGAGATTCGAACGAATCTCGGTAGTAACAAGCAATCATACATATAAACTCATACTATGTTGTGTGCACACTATCCAAGGTCAAACAGCTGTTTGGATCCCTGGCTTAACTCGTGTACCTCAATTGGATCCCATACCACAGCTAGGTTGTGTGCCCTAGGCACTGTCATGTTGCAAAAGATGGCATACACAAAGCATACAAATATTCACATAGTGTATAAAAGAAAGAGTTACTACCTGGAATCCCTTTTTTTGTCTATACCGTTGGTCCAAAACCCTTGATCCGGCTCGAGCTATTATCAATTCCTATCAATTAAAGTTTAATAGTAACTAATTTTTTATTGTATTACTACTTCCTTTTAATCAAATTTTTTTGGTTATCTATCACAGTCACAACAGTTTCTACACAATACAATTCTACACAGTGCATTTTCACAGTTTTCCAAAAAACTAAGAGATTTTCACTCTACTTTGAAAATTCACAATTATTTCTTGGAAAATCAAAATTAATTGGTTCCAAAGCCTATGTAAAGGTATTTAATTTTTATGTTATGGAAAAATACTCAAGTTGGACCATTATCATTACATAAATTCTCCAAACCTCCTCTGTTCCAAATTGCATTCCAAAAATAGGGCTCAACTTTGAAGAATCATGTCTTTTAATCTACTAGTCCAAAAATTATATTTTACCCATAAAATTAAATCTTGTCATGTCTAATTTAATCTTGTAAAGTTTCATAATATTTCGACTAGGTTTGGTCACCGAAAAACATTTCACAACAAAACTGCTTCTAGTGAAACCAATTAAACAACACCTCCTCTTAACTTCTATAATTTTCAAATTTGCATACAATCAGCCAAAAATCAAGAACACGTGTATTCTCACAAAATTTTCCATTATAAATCCAATGGAAGCATTAAAATTACAAAATTCCTACTCCTTCCCTAGGTTATGCACTTGGCCGAAACATGCAACCCTAAAAAAGGAAGTTGTGTTTTCTTGATTTCTCTTGATTAACCACTTCCTTTCACTTATAATCATATGATTAACCATCTAAACACTCAATAAACATGATTCATGGAAATTTTGGTAGCATAACAATCTAGGGTTTTATCTTCCCATTTTTTTCAAAATGCATGAAAATGGAGCCAACAACAATAATAACAACCACAATCTAGGATTAAGGTTCTTGAGATTACCTCTTGATTCTACCACATTCTCTCTCTAGGAATCAGTTCTCTCTCTCTTCTCTCTTGATTTTGCTTGCTATGCATGATATTCAAGATGATAAAGGGATTAGAAGAGGTTATACACGCATTAGAAGGCAAGAACATGTGAATCCAAGCCTACTTACCTTGGATTTTGCTTCTTGAGCTCCCTCCTCTTCTCTTGCTCTTAGGTTTTCTTCAAGCTCTCTTCTCTCTCTTTTTCCTCAATTTGGCCAAAAATGATGAAGAAGGAAAGGGATAATTGCGTCATCAAAATAACTCTCATCTCGCTTTTGAGATAATATAGTTTAATGCTAATTAACCATGTGTATGTTTTACTTGGCTATGGTTATTTCTACTTTAATTAATGAGAGCCAAGTAATCATTTTCTCTCCTATTTTCCCTCATTTGGCCGAAAATATCAAGAGGAAAAGGAATAAATACTGCTTCTTATTTTATGGCAAATTACCATTTTGCCATTACATTTTGTGATTTATTGTAATAAATCATGGCTTACTCTTTTCTCCTTTGTTTTGGCCAAATTTTAACACTTATATTGAGCCAATATTTGTTTCCTTCCATGCTCTGATTTAGGTTACAATGTTAGGCCTTAAAGTGGACAAGACTTGCTCATTTGTGTCCTAACTTAGCCAAATTGTATGTAACCACAGATTGGAGTGTTTATCATTTTATGTGCTCCATATTTCACCATTTTATTTCATTTAAATGTAAAAAGTACATACAAGGAATATTGGTGAATAAAAATGGGATGTTACAGCTCTTCCCCCTTAAATAAATTTCATCCTAAAAATTTGCTACATGTACTGGCTCATGAATTACGGGTAACGCTTCTGCATGTCTCCCTCAGCTTCCTAGGTAGCTTCTCTTAGAGATAACCCCTTCCATACCACTTTTATAAATGGGATACTCCTATGCCTCAATTTTTCTCCTTTCAATTAATGACTCAGTCTTGTGTGACCTCATATGTAAGATCATCCCACATGTCTATTTCCTCATTCTCAATCACATGTTCTGGGTCGGGTTGATATTTCTTCAACTGTGAGACATGGAAGACATCATGCAATATGCTCAAACTTGGGGGTAAATCTATTTGGTACGCTACTGGCCCAATCTTTGATAAGATTTCAAAAGGACTAATGTACTTAGGGCTTAGCTTCTTCACCTTTAGCACCCTGCCAATACCGGTAATAGGTGAAACCTTCATAAACAGATGATCTCTGACCTCAAACTCTAGAGGTTTTTGCCTCTTGTCGGCATAGCTCTTCTACCTGCTCTAAGCAGCTAATAATCTCTACTATACCAACTTGATCTGCTCTTTTGTCTGATTAACTATATCTGGCATATACATCTACCTCTCAGATAGCTCTATCCAGTACAAGGGTGACTGATACTTCTTTCCATACAATTCTTCATATAGAGCCATCTAAATGTTTAAGTGGTATTTTTTGTATGCGAATTCTGCAAGTGGAAGGAATTAATTCCAACTACCCTTAAAATATAGTACGCACACCCTTAGCATATCCTCTAGTGTCTGTATTGTTCTTTTTGTTTGTCCGTCTGTCTGAGGATGATAGTCCATATTGAATTTAAGCTTAGTCCCAAAGCCTCGTGTATCGCTTTCCAAAACTTGGAAGTAAATTAGGATCTCTATCAGATATTATGTTATTTAGTGTACAATGTAGCCATACTATCTCCTTAATATAGATCTCCGCTAGCTTATCAGGAGAATAGTATATGCTGATTGGGAGAAAATGGGCCGTCTTTGTAAATTGATCCACTTTTACCCAAATCGCATCATGATTTTTGATCTTAGGTAATCCTGTGATGAAATCTATTGTGAAGCTCTTCTATTTCTACTCATGAATTTTAGGGTTTTGCATAAGCCTTAATGGTCATTTGTGCTCAATTTTCACTTTCTGGCAAGATAACGAGCAATGAACCTTGTCACATCTCTTTTTATGCCTGGCCACCAGTATGTGGACTTTAGATTGTAGTACATTTTGGTTGCTCCTGGGTGTAGAGTATATTTACTCTTGTGTGCCTCTTCTAAGATTTGTCATTTTACTTCGGTTTGTAGTGGAATGTATAGCCTCTTCTTGTATTTGACTAGCTTACTTGGTAACAAGTCATGTTCCTGAGTTTCTCCCCTTTCAATCATGTCTCTGATAGACTATGCTCGTCCATCCTACATCTGAACTTCTTCTATAGCTGCTCTCAGATCATTCTCTGTCTGACTGACATTATTGCTATTAATTATAATCTGATTAGACAAATTAAGATCTCTGAAATCTTCAATCGGTGTTTACTCATGAATCATAAGGGCTGCCACCTGCATATTTTATGACTCAATGCATCTGCCACTACATTAGCCTTGCCTAAATGATATTTCATCTCTAGGTTGTATTCTTTAAGTATCTCCATCCATTTATGTTATCTCATGTTGAGCTCTTTCTAATCATACAGATATTTTAAGCTCTTGTGGTCATAGTACAACTCAACGGTTGTCCCATAAAGATAGTGTCTCTAGATTTTCAGTGTGAACACAATCACTGCTAACTTAAGATCATGTGTGTTCAGGAGGCTTCAACTAACGAGATGCATATGCCACTGCTCAGCCCTGCTATATCAGAACACATCCTAATCCATGCCTGCTGGTATCTGTATAGACCATGAAGGTCAACTACGGATCTAGGATTGTAAACATTAGTGTTGTTGTTAGTTTATATTTAGCTCTGCGAAGCTCCTCTCACGGCTGATGTCCAACACAAAATATTAAGTTTTCCATGTTAACTTTGTCAATGGCAAAGCTATTCTAGAGAAATTTTGTATAAATTGCCTGTAATAACTAGCAAGACCCAGAAAACTACGTATCTCAAAAACAATTTATGGCCTCTTCCAGTTCAGTACAACTTCCACCTTATTTGGATCCATTGAGACCCCTTGCTTTGAGACTACATGGCCCAAAAATTTAACTTCTGAAAGCCAAAACTTATACTTGCTCAGCTTGGCATAGAGTTGTTTATCCCTCAATATGTTCAACACAGTTCTCAAATGGTGTTCATATTTTGCTCCGATTTGTGAGTAGACCAGAATATTGTCAATAAAGATTCTAACGAATTGGTCAGAATATGGATGAAAAATTTGATTCATCTAGTCTATGAACATGGTAGGTGCATTGGTAAGCCCAAATCGCATTACTAAGAACTCATAATGACCATATTTGGTTCTGAAAGTAGTCTTCGGTACATTGTTTGCCTTCACCCTGAGTGGTGATAACCTGATCTCAAATCAATCTTCAAGAATACACAAGAACCCGATAACTGATCGAGCAAATCATCAATTTTAGGAAGTGGGTACTTGTTTTTGACAGTCACCTTGTTTAACTCCCTGTAATCTATATAAAGTCGTAGGCTTCTGTCTTTATTTTTGACAAAAAGCACTGGAGCTCCCCATGGTGAGACACTAGGTTTGATAAACCCTTTCTCTAGCAGCTCCTCAATCTACTTTTTCAACTTTGACATCTAACTGGGTGCCATCCTGTATGGGGCTTTGGATATCGATCCCACTTCAGGCCTAGCCTCAATCATAAACTCTACTTCCCTGTCTAAGGGTAATCAGCTGATATACTCTGGAAACACATCAAGAAACTCGCTTACTACAAGGATATTCTCTAATGTCATTCCAGCCTCTGATTGCATGGAGAAGAGTATGATGTATCCCTGGTAACCTTTATACAAGCATCTCTCAGCCTCAGCTGTATAGAGAAAGTTAAGGTTGACCGCTGTGTTGGCTTTTGGTAACAAATTAGAGTAAATAACCCTGCTTCCATAATCCAGCAAAATACAGTTTGCGGTCAGCCAGTTGCTAATGAGAATTACCTCTAGTCTACTCAACAGAAAATAGATTAAATCTACAGTAGACTCATGTCCCTCTGTATTTACAGTGTAAGTTAGGTAAGCCTCATTTGTGACAAATCTATTACCCATAGGTGTAGATACAGTTAGATCATACGGTAATCCATACACACTCAGGCTTGGCTGTCTTACACAATCGTATGCAATAAATAAATGACTAGCACCTGAATCATACAATGCTTGTACTTGATTACCATTGAGAAAAATAGTACCTTGAATTAGCTCAGGTGATTTCTTGGCTTTTTCCTATGTTAAAGCAAAAAATCTGCCTTTAACTCGTTGTCTAAGCTCTCTAAGCCCTTGATGATGTAGACAATCCTTAGCGAAATGTCTCGAGTTGTGGCAGTTATAGTAAACAATCTGCCTTACTGGAATTAGTGCATGCCTTGCTGCAATACATGTTTGACCATGATGGTAAGGCTTACCACATAATCTGTAGGTTCTGTTTCTAGGAGGTCTCTGGTTACTACGGTCATTAGGTTGTATGGCTTTTTGTTGCTCCCGCCAAAAGGACTACCTTGATTTCTGAGCTTCTGAGAAGAGTTCCCACTACCAAATATGTTCTTGCTGCTAGCATTTTAGTAGGACTATAGATCCAATAGATTGTGTTCTGTGATCTAACACTCTTCAACAGCCTTGTTAAACGCTTTAAAATATCTGGAGACTAGCTTCTCCTTCATTTTTGGCTTCAAACCCCATATCATCATACCTAAACTCTATTCTTCATCATCACGATACTTCATATATGAGGAGTATCGAGATAGCCATATATATCGAGCTAAATACTCGTCGAAGCTCTCCTTCTCAACCTGTTGTATCATTAAAAACTCTGTTTCTTTGGTCAGTCATACTGACTGAGAAAAGTACTTGTCATTGAACTTTTCTTGGAATACTTCCTATATCATAGGAATATTCCAACCATGTAGAATTAGCTTTGTGCTCCTCCACCACTTATCGGCATCTCCTTCAAGTTTGTAGATTGCTAATTGTGCTTTTACATCGTTTGGGCATTCCAGAATTCTAAAAACTTCTCAAGACGGGACAACCAATCCTCAACTGCTTGAGGGTTAAACTTCCCTTAAAAAATAGTTGGCTGATGTTTGTTGAGTCAGGTTACCGAAGTTATATACTCTCAACCTCAAAAATAGGGCTATTGGAGGCTCTGGTATAGGTTCCTGGAGGCTGTACATGACTACCTCCATGTCCATCAGGGTTGTTGTATATTGCCATATCATCATTCTTCTTTTGTTGTACTTCTCTTAGATCATTTCTCAATTCATTAAGTATGGTCTGTTGTGCCATCATCATGCCTAGCAGCTATTGTATTTGATTACGTCTAGCTTCTTGATCTTGGTCATTATTTTCATGCCTACCTCCAGCTCTGCCTCCAACTCTGCCTCAACCACCCCTTCTTGTTCGTTCCATCTCTATAGTTCACTATATGAAAATAGTGAAGAAATAAATTTCATATGAACGCAAGGGCATTTTTGTCATTTCACAAAATTTCGGGTATACAAGTATGTCATACATATCATATAACATGTATTTACAGCAATTAGGGATAATACTACATATCATATATCCTAAAACTACTGTATAATATATCTTTGTTCCTTTTACACATTATGTCTTAACTACACATAAGGCTTCCTAGGGGCTCACCCATCCCGTGATTGCCTTGAGTTAAGCAAGCTTAACTTTTCCTATACCCACACAAAACACAGATACCAGCTTTATCGGCCTAAGGCCACCAGTACCCTGTGATTTCCCTTGACTCAAAAATCATGCCGGCTGCGTCTGGTCACCTAAAATACTGTGTCTAGACCATGGATCACTCTTGCTACATGTATCTCTGCATGTAGTCTATCATATGCTCCATGAACTCCTTGAAGTTATTGTTCATCTCTCTCTCAACAATATCATTCTTCTTTCGGTTCCAGAAAGCTGTGTCCAGGAAGAAATCCATCGTAGTAAAGATCCAGTACTTATCCGGAAGATCTATATCCAACAACACCTGCTTCCAATACAACGTGTCTACTCCATCCAGATAAGTAAGGTACCGATCAACTAGGGTATCATAAGCTTATACTGCTTGTTTGTACCTGCCTCAAACATATTCCACCAGCTCCTTGTCTGGTTATAGGTCATAGGGTACATGTACTATCTTCGCTTGAGAGCTGTCAATGATACTCAGGTCAGACTCCAGACCATCCAACAATGGCTTGTCAATGTCTCCTACTAATGTGTTAGGTATTAGCTCTAGTCGAGGCTGTGGGCCGTATATTGGTCTAACTCAAACCCTCTTCCTTGGTATCCTTAGTACTTTGGCACCTCTCAATCTCCTGAACCACACATGATGCTACCCCTTAGGGGTCCGCTACTCTGGGGAAAGCTGGTTCACCGACAAGGGTGATCCCTCTCTTTGTCGTCGTCTGCACATGATTCCTGTCACCATGCAAACAAGACCATATCAGTATACTATTTTGAAAATAAAGAACTTATTTAAGCTCTAATACCAAAAATGTTAAACCTCTTAACATTTTGATATTTATAGAGTATTCAGCGTATAGTTTATAAAGCATACAGAAATAGTAGAAACATACTAACATTAAGTACTTGTTTACAATACAAGAAATCCTTGTAGGGTTTGAAAAATATACACAGAGTCTCCAAAGAATTCAAAATTACAACTAACTAACAGTAGCTTCTGCTTGCACCGTGACTCTTAATCGCCAGTAGGTCCTGCCTTATCCTTAGAGTCGCTACCTTTTGCTGGAATATTTTTAATATTGACAAAGGCTGAGATTTGAGTAAATCTCAGTAGTAACAAGCAATCATACATATAAAATATGAAAATAAAATATGCAATACATCATGTTATGTAAGATGCAAACTCTTACTATGTTGTGTCCACACTGTCCAAGGTCAAACGAATGTTTAGATCCTTGGCTTAACTTATGTACATCAGCTAGATCCTAGACTACAGCTAGGTGTGTACCCTAGGAACTGTCATGTTAGAGAAGATGACATGCACAAAGCATACAAATATCACATAGTGTATGAAAGAAAGAGTTACTACCTGAAATCCTTTTTTTTGTCTATATTGTCAGTCCAAAACCCTTGATCCACTTCAGGCTATTATCAATTCCTATCAATTAAAGTTTACTAATAATTGGTTCTTACTTGCATTACTACTTCCTTTTAATTACATTTTGTTGGTTATCTATCACAGTTACAGCAGTTTCTACACAATACAATATGCAAGTGCATTTTCACAGTTTTCCAAAAAGTTGGGAAATTTTCACTCAAATTTGAAAATTCATAATTAATTTTAGGAAATTCTAAATTTATTGGTTCTAAAGCAGTAAAGGTATTCAATTTTTATTTTATGGAAAAATACTCAAGTCAGACCATTATCACTACATTATTCCCATAAATTCTCCAAAACTCCTCTATTCCAAATTGCATTCTAGAAATAGAGCTCAACTTTGAAGAATAATATCTTTTAATCTACTAGTCCAAAAACTATGTTTCACCCATAAAATTAAACCTCCTCATGTCTAATTTAATCCTGTAAAGTTTCATAATATTTGGACTAGGTTTGGCCACCAAAAAACATTTCACAACAAAATTTCTTCTAGTAAAACCAATCAACCAACACCTTCTCTTAACTTCTACAATTTTTTAGAGTTGCATACAATCATCCAAAAATCATAAGTATATCTATAACCAAATAAAATTCCCTTATAAATCCAATGGAACTATTAAAATTTCAAAATTAGAACTCCTTCCCCTAGTTCTATACTTGGCCAAAACATGCAACCCTAAAAAGGAAAGTTATGTTTTCTTGATTTCTCTTGATTAATTACTTTATTTTCACTTATAATCACATGATGAACTATCTAAACACTCAATAAACATGATTGATGGAATTTTTGGCAGCATAACATTCTAGGGTTTCATCTTCCCCTTTTTTTCAAAATCGATGAAAATCAAGCCAAGAACAACATACTAACCAAGAAGATTAAGGTTCTTAAGATTATCTCTTGATTCTCTCACTTTCTCTCTCGAGGAATCAGCCCTCTCTTTGTATTCCCTCTTGATTTTACTTGCTACACATGATATTTAAGATGATGAAGGGATTAGAAGAGGTTCTATATTCATTAGAAGGCAAGAACACTTGAATCCAAGCCTACTTACCTTGGATTTTGCTTCTTGTAGGACCCTACATTTACACTCTTTCTGATAAGTTTTACGCAGTGAATTTAAACCACTAAGCAATATTCTTTTATAACACATTTTAAAATCCTAACCTCCAAATAGATTTGAACCTGTAGTTGAGTGGATTTTTCTAAGAATTTTAAAACTTTTGTGGAAGTGTATTCTAGCGATTCGCAACTTCGTTATTACCCATCTATTCTTATCTTTTCCATTTTATTTCATTAGGGAAATTCTCTACTCAAACTTAGTTCATTCATTTATATACATAATTGTATAGCCACACAAGGCAAACAAAGTGCCTAATTTTATAAATATACAATAATGACCCTTAAATCTTCAGTCCATCATCGCATTCTCTTCTCACGCAACTTCCAGCATCCCATTTGTGCCCACCTGTCTAAATGGTTAGTTGGGGAGGGTGAGATTCAGAGGAATCTCAGTAGTAAAAAATTACCATAATGCATGCATGATATATGCTAAGTGCATGACATATTAGCCTTAAACTAGATGCATGCCACATAATGACATTTCTGCATGCTTAATGTTTCATGTAACATACTCATAGCCATGACATAAATAGAAGCAGAGCTTCATCATTCAAATATTCTCTACATAATCAAGTAAAGCAATCACATACATTACTACACAAGAATCAATATCAGGTACATGCAAGTAAGGTAAGTTCACTACCTTTTATACTATGCATCCTCTTCTTGTGCCTTGACCTTCTAACCATTGCCTCTTCTTTGTCACTTCATGGCCCTAGATAAGTAATGAAATTATTAGATCCATGAAAAGTGAATGCCCAATGGGCTACATTATCCTTAAAGGCTTACTTTCACCCTTGGAGTTCATACTAATTACATTTAGCCCTTTCTTTCTTAAATTTGCATGTTAGCCAAAAGCTGCTAGTATTTTGACCAAATTTTGAAAAATCATAATTAGTTCTATAGAACTCCAAATGGGTTAGTTCTAGGTTTTGTGAAAATATCTTTAAGACCTCTTTCAATAAAAAAAATATCACAAAGCACTAATATCAACCACAAAATTCTAGAAAATTCATCAAATCCAGTAAGCCCAAGATTTCATCCTTGATTTTAGGTCAAATTTTGAAAAATCATAACTCTTAATCCATATATCCAAATGACACATAATACCTATCAAATTAAATCCTAGGATATATACTTTTATCCTATAAAATATCAAAAAATTTGGATCAGTTTTGAATACTGAAAAACATGCCACAACAATACTACCTTCCATAAATGAATCTGGGTAGCAGCAATCAAACTTTCAAAAGTTCCAGAATCATGTATAATCATCCAAAAATCATAACCATATGTTTTCCCACATAATTTTCTATTATAAACACAACGAAATCATCAAAATTATCAAATTCCCATTGCTTCTTAATGCCCTGTCCATACCATAACTTTAGGGTTTTCCCACACCATTTTTGGTGTAGAAAACCCTAATTTTTTGGTCTAAACAGGACATGATAAAGGAATGAGAATTTGACCATTTTGATGATTACATTGGATTCTATATGAAAAGTAGCATGGGAATACATTTTTTTATAATTCTTGGATAATTGTATATTAATCTGGAAAGTTTAGAAGTTAAATAGGAGGTATTGTTTGATTGGTTTCATTGGAAGCAGTTCTATTGTGAAGTCTTTTCATGGGATAAACCTAGTCCTAATATTATAAAATTTTACATTCTTAAAGTATACATTTAGAGATTTAATTTTATAGGTAGAACATAATTTTTGAACTAGTGGATTAAAAGATATGATTTTTCAAATTAGGCCCTATTTTTGGAAGGAAATTAGGAACAAATAAGGTTTAACATGTTTTAGGGAATTTTGTGGCTATAATGACCAGATTTGGATATTTTTCTATGGAAATAAATTTAAAGAGATTTACATAGAATCTAGAACTACCCCAATTGGAGTTCTATAGAATTAATTATAATTTTTTAAAGTTTGGTCAAAATGCTGGCAGCTTTTGACTACCATGCGAATTTGAGAAAGAACGAAGTTAAATGTAATTAGTATGAACTCTAAAGGGTAAAGTAAGCCTTTAAGGCTAATATACCCTATTGGAAATTTACTTTTCATGGCTCAAAAATGTCATTACTTATCTAGGGCCATGAAGTGACAGAGACGAAGCAATGTCTGGAAGGTTAAGGTACAAGACGAGGATGTAAAGTCCATAAGGTAGTAAACTTACCCTACTTGCATGTATTTGATATTTATTCTTATGTAGTGATGCTTGTGACTGCTTTACTTGATTTTATAGAGCACATTTGAATGATGAACCTCTACTTCTATTAATGACATGGCCATGAGTATGTTACTTGAAACATTGAGCACACAGTAATGTCATTATGTGACATGCATCTAGTTAAAGCTAACATGTCATGCACTTATCATATATCTTGCATGCATTATAGTACTTGTTTACAATTGAGATTCTCTCAAATCTCACTCTCCCAAACCAACCATTTAGATAGGTGAACATCGGAGGTGTGCTGGGAATAGAGAAGGGGCTACACGCAGAGGAATGTAGTTAATTATCTGAAGACCTTTTATTTAACTTAAGGTCTAAAATTAATATGTATGAACCCCTAAAGGAATTCTTGTATATAAACAAGCATATTGTATCAATAATTTCAGTATTTGTGTTATTCCTATGTACCCACTGAACCACGTAATTGCTACTCTGGTTAATATCAATATTAAGATGGAGTCTTACATATGGGAATTCCTGTATATGAACAAGTATATTGTATCAATAATATCAGTATTTGTATTATTCCTATGTGCCCACTGAACTACAAAATTGCTACTCTGATTAATATCAATAATAAGATGAGATCTTACATATTTGGTATAAGAGCAAGTGATTTTGGTCACAATGTGTGCAGTTCTAGCAATATGATAGTATATTGATATGCTTGATTATACAATGACAAAAACAACGAAGTGAATTACTTCAGCTAGTTTGCAGATAAGGCCCTGAAAGGAATAGACAACCCTAAAGAAATAGTAAATACCTGAAGGGCAACCAACATCATAATACCGGTCTGAGGGTTGTATCAAGGTAATATTAATGGTATCAGAAAGCAGAAAGCAGTAGTATCACTACACTCAGAGGTGATACTTGTACCCATTTGATGGTATTGGTGGAATCGGTACACATAGTAATGATACCAGTACTCGTAACAGTGGTATCAGAAAGTAGTGATATCAGTACACTCAAAACTAGTACTGATACCCAATTAGTAGTATCAGTGGTACTAGTGCACACAGTAGTGATACCAGCAGTATCATAGTGGTATCAATAGTATTAGAGAATAGTGGTATCAGTACGCGAAGAGGTAATACCAATACCAAGTTGGTGGTATTAGTGGTACCAGTACACTTAATAGTGGTATCGATGCACGTAATGGTGGTATCAAAACACCAACAGTATCTTTTTTAATAATGGTATAATAATTGATAATGTGCATTTATTGGCACTGATATACAGACCATGTACAATATTTTGATGCCCAAGGGTAATGGGCATGATTTTTGAGACAAGGGCAGTCACGGGGTACCGGTGGTCGGAAGCAGTTCAAGCCGGCATTTGTATTTTTGCACAAGTACGTAAAATTTAAGCGTGCTCAACTCATAAAAATATCGGGATGGGTGAGACCCCCTAGGAAGTTATATGAACATGTTATGTTATGTAACACAAAGGAGCAAGAACACGATGTACAATAGTGCAGAGGCTGTTTGTTGTTACAAGTTTTCCCTGTTTACTTTAAACCCCTGTTATATGTTATTACAGGAGCACTTGTGTACCCAACACATTATGAGATAACTGATATACGACACACATGTTATAAGGAAATTTGGAACCTTTCGATTGAAGGTTTAGAATCTTGATTAGCAGTTCTCAGTTAACATAATAAATGATTAGAGGCATGGAGATGATGAAATAAGTATTGATTTTAAATTCAAACCATTTCTGTTGCAATGAGTACTTCCCAGAAAATTTCAGTTGATGAGGTTATGAAAACTTGGGGTATAGTAATTGTTTTAAGGTTTCTCTGTGCTAAATAATGATCCTTAGTAACCCTATGGGGTTAAAGGCAGTAGGTATGATATGCGATGATGCATGATGAGTAGTGATTATGCTGTATATCTATCGTAGAGGATCTGATTTGATGATACTGAAGGTTGAGAATAGGTTTAAAAACATATCTAAGGTGAAATAGTACTTAGGCCGAAATGTGAATGAGGTTGCACTATGGTTATGTTTTATAAAGGAGGTTTGAACCTTGTGAACCTTATGAATGATGTTGAACCTTCAGTATTGTTTTGAGGATATTACCCAAATACCATGAAGGTTAGTATAGGTGCTATTGATCTTGATTGTTTTCAGCATGCCTATTGGGTATAATTGAGAACAGTGATGTGTGATGTTGAGGTAGTAAGACAAGTGCGGGCAGACAGTGTAGCCTTACCTATGCTTGATAGTGTAAAGCATCAAAGTGGCAGTAGAAGTGAGGTGAATCTATGTGTAACTTTTGAGTCAACAGGAGAGGTTGACATTCACACCAATATTAATCATCCCATATCATGTTTAGACTTGTGTAGTCTACAGTAATATAGCCTATATGGTATACAGTGATTTACCCTATGTGGTTAGCAGGTAAACACCTATGTGGTAGTCAGCAGTAAGGCAGCCCTATCATAGCATGTTAATCAACCCCATAATCAGGATGTACCCATGACATTGCTAGATGAGAGTCATGGTTGCACTGGTAAACAACACAAGTAGCCCTGTAGTCGAGAGGTGGTGTGTAAAACATTATTACATCCTGTGTGGTTTGCAGTAACATGACCTGTATGGTCAATAGTCACACAATCTATATAGTTGTGGTGACGCATAGTAGGGCATATTGGTAGCGAATGCCTCTCAATAAATAGTATTAACAATCCTAGATCCACAGTTGACCTTTATAGTCTACACATATACGAGCAAAAATGGATTGAGATGTGTTTTGATGTAGCAGGGCTGAGTAGTGGCATATGTATCCTAACAATTATAGCCTCACAAAATTAAATTACCCTACTCATGTTGTAGAGCCATCAATAGTTTGTTTTGATTTGAGAACATGAGGAAAATACGGACAGGTTGATGCCTGTTCTGGAACATTGCACAGAGTAAGCAGTGCACATAGTATGATTATTGAGGGTCAAATAGTAATTTGATCATGAATAGTGCACACAGTACGACCAGTAAGAGTCAAATAGTTATTTGATCCTAAATACTGGACAGCCAAAAATAGTTCTAGACAGCTAGGAATACTCACAGGCATAATGGTAGTAAGTCCTGGTGTACATGTTTGTACAAGGCAGTAAGATCGAAATATTTAGTGTTGTGAAAGTAGAGTGGCATAAGCCGTAAGGCTAAATACACTGGGCAGAGTCCCGATAAGGCAATAAGGCCTATTGTTTCTCGTAGATTATGTGTTTAGAGATCATAAGGCCTGTTGGACTAGTATGTCCTCAAGCAAGCAAATTGCTAAGCAATCAAAGATATGTCAAACACATAATAGAGGCAATAAGACTCGATATACATGTTTACATGGGGCGGTATCCCTAGGCAGTAAGGCCTTTCATCCATACAATAGGTATGAATCCCATCATTCTCCTAAGGATAATCGAGGTGATATCCAAAATTTCGAGGGAAAAATTTCATTGACAGGGGAAGAAATGTAATATCCTAAATTTTATGATTGGAGGCTTGAGAATAAGCCTGAAACAAGTTGACTGCTAAGCCCCAGTTCAGGAAGTGTCCCATGTGACACCTTACCTCCAATAGCCCAAGATGAGTATAAATGAGTACTGAAATCATTTGTGGGACCAGGATTCAAACTCGGGTTACCTAACTTCAGAAAACATTCACAAATTTCTAATCTCAACTCAGGAGTTAAACCTAGGGTTGAGAGGGTTTTTCAGAGGGTAAAGAAAAATTTTCACTTAATTTCACGTGTTTCACTACGTCACTAAGTCTCACCGGCTCTTAATTGCACCATATCAAAGTTGCGAGTGATTCTTTGCTTAAGCTCAATTCGTTCATTTACATACATGAAATGTGTAGCCATATAAGGCTATCAAATATCTAAATCAAATACATAAAACCTCAGACCCTTGAATCTTCAATCCACCACTATCACATTCTCTTCACGTACAACTCTTACTTCCCACCTCTGCCACTTGTCTAAATGGTTGGTTTGGGGAGGGTGAGATTCAAAGGAATCTCAGTAGTAAACAATACCATTATACATGCAATATATATAGTTAATGAATAACATGCTTGCCTACCATATTCATGCTAACATAATGACATATCTACATGCTCAATGTTATGACATACACATGGCTATTGAACAAATATAACAGAGCCTCAATCAATCAAATATGTTCAACACAATTAGGAAAAGTAGTCATAAAATCAATGCAAAACATATATATCAAATACATACAGGCTAGATAAGTTCACTACCGCTTGGACTTTGTCTCCTCCTCTTGTACCTTGATCTTCCAACGTCACTTTATGGCCCTAGATAAGTAATGACATCATTAGGGCCATAAAAAGTAAATGCCCAATGGGCCACATTAGCCCTAAAGGCTTACTTGAACCCTTGGAGTTCATACCAATTATATTTGTACCATTAAGTCTTAAATTCACACAAGACATAAAGCTGACATATTTTTTACCTAACTTTGAAAAATCATAATTAATTCTAAAGAAGTCTAATTGAAGTGGTTCAGAGCTCTATTTTATCCTCTTTAAGTATAATTTCAAGGAAAAATATCATTTTCAGGAAAATACCAAAATAAAATCCCCAGAAGTTTTCCAAACATTAACTATTCCAGATTTTGTTTCAGAAATAAGGTCAAACTTTCAAAATTCATATCTCCCTACATACTTGTCCAAAAATTACAAAATATATATCAAATTAAATATATATACCTATAATTTAATTCTATAAATTTTCAGAATTTTTGGATAAGTTTTGACACGTCAAATATCACGCACAATAACACTGTTCCAGACAGGGCAGATTACCAACATGAATCCCCAAACTTCATAAATTTCCAAATTCATATACAAGCATCCAAAAATCATGAACACTTGCATACCTACACAATTTTTCCTCCTAAACCCAATGAAAGCATCAAAATCATCAAATTTCAACTCTTCTTCCATGACAACACAGCACAGAAAAATCAAAGTTCTCGAGAAGAGTTTATCTGTTTCTTGTTTTCTTTGGCTTAATCACTTCCTTTCTTCTTCTAATCAAATGATTAGCTATTTATACATCCGTTGGACATCATTTAGCCATTGAAAACACCATTTTTTATAAGAATAAACAGTACCTAACTCCCCATATACTCATTCAAACAACAAACCAATCGGCCAATCGATTAAAAAGGAAGCTTGCGCTTACCTCTACCCGTTTCCGCAAATGGTTTGGAATTCTGGCAACACTCTGGCCCATGAGATGGTACCAACCACTTCCAAACAAAAATCTAAAACTGTATAAATGAAGCTCGCAATGAGTAGAAGAAGTTTCCTGAAGGGCACTTTGAGAGAAGACGCCGATTCGGTAGTGTTTCGGCGTCTTGAAGTTTCTCTCTCTTCATCCTCCATTTTTTCCGATCAGGTATCTTTTCTCTCTCTTCTTTTTTGATTCTGCATGAGAATGGCATGAAGAAGATAGAGATAATGGTTAAATGTAATTAAACATTTCACTTGCCACGTGTCACCCCTCTATTGGTTCAAATATCTCATTTTCGCACATAATACTAAACTTGGCAGAATTTTCATTAAAATTTGAAAATTTATATCTAATTGTAAAAATGTCCAATTGGAGTAATTATAAAGGATATACGACTCTTATTGAGTCTAGTTTTAATAAAAAAAATATAACATTTGGCTAATTGGAAGATAACTCTACCCAGAATTTTAATCTTTGAATGTTGTCCAATAAAATAATTATTTTCACTAGGCTAACTTCAAAAATTTATTTCTCTTTGTGTACAACTCTAAATCACTTATATGACGTATCAAATTAAAGCTTGATAAGTATACTTTCACTCCGGAAAGTTTCATAATTTTTCAAAATCATTTATCCATTAAAAATGTTACACAATTACCATTGCCACACAGGGAATTTCACCGATGGCAAAATCACTTTGTGTTCCATTTTACTATATTATGTGTGACTTCCAATTGCTTTGTTTTGTCATTCTCCGAGCTCTTTAGCTCATGATCGAGAATTTTTGATGTCTCGCAAAATAACCAGTTCCAACAAGGATTTGCAGTATAGAGAACCTGGATCGTTTCCCACAGAATTTACATGCAGTCTAAACATTCGAATAATGATCGATGGGGGGGTTTAATTAAACTATTAACAAATAATAAACTAAGATTAAAGACAGAAATCAAAAATGAACTAGACCAAACAGATTAAAACGACTGACCTAGAATTGGGATTCATCGTTTCCTACCATCATCAGAAGAAGATTAATACGAACTCATGATTGGTTCTGGACGAACCGAAATCTCTGTATTCGTCTAGAAAATCCCTCAACTAGATGATCATCTAGGTTCTGTTCGTATGCGTGGTGTGCTATTGTGCGATTGCACAATATCACTGTAACCCGATTCAAACTGTGTCCTTGGGATATACCAATCCAAATATTAAAATAAACATTCGAACTATTTCAGAAATCACATCCGATTAGAGTAATTAGAAACGAGTTATGTTATCGGTTTAAGTATGTCCTCTAATTGGAAACGTGAATCCTCAATCCATAGGTCAATCACAGAAACTTAGCCGGACATAGCTGGAAAATCCGAAAAACGAACGAAGAACGCGAAGAACACGAAGAACATTTTTCAGAGAATGAAGAACTTCTGATTTAATCCACAAAACGTCCAAAATCCGTTCTATCCTATTTTTTCAGCTATCTAAAGTAAAAACCTAATTGTCACATGGGTCAAAGCCCATCAGTTCAGCCCAAAACGGAAATTAATACTAAATGGTGCTTCATTACAAAATTTGGGCCCAATAAAAATCCAGAAAAATACATATAACATTGACTACATTTTTGACTATCCTCTTGTCCGAATATGACCTTCAAGTCTTCATATCAATTGTTGCCCTCTGAATAATCTAAAAAATGAGACAAGAATGAGATCATTCGAATATCTGGTTCAAGAGTTATGATCAAAATAGAGAAGGGTTATAAATCTGGAATTTTTATTATTAAAATATGTTAAATCCAATAAAACACTCAAAGCCCAAATAAGCATAAAAGCCCATTATTTATTACTAAACAATCTAAATTTATTAATCAAGAGATACAAATGAGTGTAATAAATATTCAATTATTAAATTCCCCCAGACTTATCATTTTGCACTCCTGAGCAAAACTAAAAGAAAAAATTTCTCCTTTCTAACAATTGCCAACAATGTAAAATTGGAACAATGGACACAGAGCTTCAAGAGACCAACCAATTAAAACTGAGATCCTTGCATATCAAATTACAAAACACGGTAGTCTCAATCAATGATACTACTCACACAAGATGGTCTCTCAAAGGATTCTCTCAATAACTCTCTAAAGTGTATAGGGTAAATAAGTGTATCACTCAAATTCTACTCAAGAAATTGTCCTTCCACAAGCTTGCTCAATTTCTACTTCTCCACTACTCATATCACATACATGTACAAATCAAGAGAGCTTATTATTCAAGGTTATAATGGGGATAAGGTGAAGGTGTGTATAACTATGGATATGTGAGGCTAAGCACCAAAGAAATTTGAAAGAGCATGACCATAATAACACTCAAATCAATGGAATATCCCCTTTCAAATATACATCCCCCATTCTCCTTTCTTTCTTTCTCTTTTTTTGTTTTTTGTTTGTTTTTTGTTTTTGTTTTGTTTTTGTTTTTTTTCAGAATGACCCAACTCCCAAATCAAACATCCAAACATGCCCCCCACACTTAAATTATGGCACTCCTAGGCAACCCCCACATGTAAACACAAAACTAAGGTGAAACCAATGCTCATTAAATTCTAAGATGCGGTGTAACATGGTTTTACACTTTGGCTAGTAATGTGGTTAAAGAAAAGAATGAGTCAAAAAGGCACAAAGGGAAATTAATAGTGTAAGGGAAGACTATTTGGTCAAAGTGGCAAATAAAAGAAAGAAACTAAACAAGCCTCCATCATATTTATTCATGTAGTGAAAAATATAGCCTTAAAAAGAAAGAGAGCAAGTTCTAGAGAACATAAATCAAGAGCAGAGACACACAGAAAAAGGAAGAATGGTAAAGATGAATCCCATTCATGTAGGCCCAAAATCTCACAAAGGTAAATACCAAATCATGCAATTAGCATCAACAAAATCAACTACCAAAAAGTAAGGAATTCAGCCCAAATAGTATGATCCATCAAAACCAATATGTCCAAGTCCATAATATACATAGCTAAACAATGATAGAAGGAGAGAGTGTATTATTTAGAAAATCTACACTAAGTGTGAAAAGAAAAGTGAAAAAGAAACACAAGAAATAAAAGAAAATGGAAATAGGGAAAGAAGAATACTCCCCAGGTGTTTATGGAGGATAAGTGGCATCAATAAGTATGAGGTCCGCTTCTTCAGGTTGCTGCTGTGATCCCTCATAAAATGGTTTGAGTCGATGTCCATTCACTTTAAAGGTCCTCCCTGTAGGTGGATCACACAACTCAACAGCACCAAAAGGGAAAACATTAGCAATCACAAAAAGGGCCATCCCATCTAGATCAAGGCTTACCGGGCATAAACTTGAGACGGGAATTGAATAAAAGAACTTTATGGCCCACAGAAAACTCTTTCCTCAGGATTTGCTTGTCATAGAAGGCCTTGGTCTTCTCCTTATACAACCGTGAACTCTCACAGGCATCCAATCAAAGCTCATCCAAATATGACTGTAACCCGATTCGAACTGTGTCCTTGGGATATACCAATCCGAATATTAAAATAAACATTCGAACTATTCCAGAAATCACATCCGATTAGAGTAATTAGAAACGAGTTACGTTACCAGTTTAAGTATGTCCTCTGATTGGAAACGTGAATCCTCAATCCATAGGTCAATCACAGAAACTTAGCCGGACATAGCTGGAAAATCCGAAGAACTCGAAGAACACGAAGAACATTTTTCAGAGAATGAAGAACTTCTGATTTAATCCACAAAACGTCCAAAATCCATTCTATCCTATTTTTTCAGCTATCTAAAGTAAAAACCTAATTGTCACATGGGTCAAAGCCCATCAGTTCAGCCCAAAACGGAAATTAATACTAAATGGTGCTTCATTACAAAATTTGGGCCCAATAAAAATCCAGAAAAATACATATAACATTGACTGCATTTTTGACTATCCTCTTGTCTGAATCTGACCTTCAAGTCTTCATATCAATTGTTGCCCTCTGAATCATCTAAAAAATGAGACAAGAATGAGATCATTCGGATATCTGGTTCAAGAGTTATGATCAAAATAGTGAAGGGTTGTAAATCTGGAATTTTTATTATTAAAATATGTTAAATCCAATGAAACACTCAAAGCCCAAATAAGCATAAAAGCCCATTATTTATTACTAAACAATCTAAATTTATTAATCAAGAGATACAAATGAGTGTAATAAATATTTAATTATCAGCTCACCAATATAATTCCTTTTAATGCCCAAGGATATAAAGGAATTTTAGGAATTAATACTATGCCTCACTATGACATTTACCAAACATGGGTCTAGTAGCCCCCTTTAGTCCAGGCTAAATCGTAAGCTTCTAGTCCCAAAATTTAGGATATTACATCCCAGAAAGGCATATTTTTATTCCCTAAAATTTCTTATATCTTTTTGGCATTAAGGGGAATAAAATGGTGAATTTAAGAGCATAATAAGTGACAAAACAAGGCAATTAAAGGTCATACACAACATAGTTATTTGGAATACAAATTAGTGTTATTGCTAGTGTCATTGACCTTTGCTGCATGTGTATGATATGTATGTCTTGCTTTGATTATGTAACTACTTTGCCTATTTGTGTTAAACATGTTGATTGATTGAAGCTCTGTTATATTTGTGCAATGGTCATATGTATGTCATAACATCGAGCACGCAGCATGTCATTATGTTGGCATGAAATAGTGTAAGCAAGCATGTCATGCATTCATATATATTTGCCATGCATAGTGGTATTATTCGCTACTGAGATTCTCTCGAATCTCACTCCTCCCAAACAACCATTTTAGACAGGTTGAAAGATGCATGGAGTTATGCTCAGAGGAGGAATTGATGAGGAGAAGATCGTTTAATGTAATGGATTTACATTTGTTAGCCTTGTATGGCTTGAAGTATAAGTGTATGTATAAGCATGTATGAATGATTATTGTTAAAGTAGAGAATCGCTCTAATGTAATAAGAGGATCTCTCTAGTGTAAATGTAGTGAACGACTTTTAGTTTATTAAAATAATCACTCGCTTACTCTGATTTTATAGAACTAAGAGCCAGTAAGGTGTTGAAAATGAGGGTATTTCATGAAGTGTGTTTAAGTGGTTAAACATGTGATTAGAAGTAGAAAGGAGGGTGTTTATGGATTGAAATCATAAAATAACATTTTCCCCTAATTTCCCTTAAGTTTCGGCCAGTGCTAGAACATAGGGTTAGAGTTGGAATTTTTTAATTTTGATAGTTCCATTGGATTTAGAAGGGAAAATTGTATAGGAATATATGTGTTCATGATTTTTAAAAATTTGTATGCAAATCTAGAATTTGTTGAAGTTGAAAGAAAATGTTATTTGATTTGCCTCCAGTGAGGCAGTGTTATTGTGACATGAATTTTGTTGCTCAAACCTAGTTTAAATATTATGAAACTTTGCAGGATTAATTTTGGGACTAGTAGATTAAGAGATATGATTTTTTGAAGTTGAGCCCTGTTTCTAGAAAGCAATCTGGAATAGGGGAAGTTTGACAAAATTCTAGGAATGATATGAGTGTAATTGCTAGACTTATATATATATAAGTACACTTAAAGAGCTTTACATAAAATTTGGAACCACCCCAATTAGAGTTCTATAAAATTAATTATGATTTTTCAAAATTTGGTCAAAATGCTAGCACCTTTGGCTACCATACGAATTTGAGAAAAAAATGGCCAAATGTAATTAGTATGAACTCCAAAGGCAAAAGTAAGCCTTTAAGGCTAATGTACCCCATTGGGCATTCACTTTTCATGGCTCTTATAATGTCATTACTTATCTAAGGCCATAAAGTGATAAAGAACAAGCAATAGTTGGAAGGTCAAAGTACAAGAGGGGAACGCAAAGCCAAAAAGATAGTAAATTTACCCTACAATTGCATGTATTGATATTTATGCTTGTGTAGTGATGTATGTGATTGCTTTACTTGATTATGTAGAGCATACTTGAATGACGAAGCTCTACTTCTATTAATGCCATGGCCATGAGTATGATACATGAAACATTGAGCACGCAGTAATGTCATTATGTGCCACGCATCATATTAAGGCTAACATGTCATGCACTTAGCATATATCTTGCATGCATTATGGTACTTGTTTACTACTGAGATTCTCTCTTATCTCACCCTCCCCAACCAATCATTTAGACAAGTGAACACTGGAGGTGTGCTGAAAACAGAGAAGGGGACTCCACACAGAGGAATGTAGTTGATTATCGGAAGACCTTTTATTTATGTTAAGGTCCGTAATTAATATGTACAAACCCCTATAGGGAATTCCAGTATATGAACAAGCATATTGTATGAATAATATCAGTATTTGTGTTATTCCTATATGCCTACTGAACTACGCAATTGCTACTCTGATTAATATCAATAATAAGACGGGGTCTTACATATTTGGTGAGAATGGACCAGTGGGTCATGTGTTGAATGCTATATACTGTGTACAGAATGAATGAGAATGTTGTATGATAATTGCTGAATACTATCAGGGATCTTAGTTGTTACATGCTATGTGAGCTTACACACTATAACACCTCATTTTCAATCACCAATATTCCTTGTATATAATCGATACATTTAATAGAATAAAATGATGCATTGTGGTGTACATCAGTTGTCAAAAACATTCCAATTGCCAGTTACACACAACTCAACCAAGCAAGGAAACAAATGATCGATAAATGTCCACTTAAAGGTCTAATATTGTAACCTAAATTGCAGCATAAAATGACACAAATAATGGCCTAATATGAGTGTCAAAATTCGGCCAAACCAAGAGGAAAGGAGCAATAAATGGTTTATTTCAATAAATCAATAAAATGTAATGGAAAAATTATAATTTTCCATAAAACAAGAAAAAATATTTTCCCCCTAATTTTCTCAATAAAGTAGGCCAAGGGGGAAAATAAAAGGGACAAATAGCTACTTAGTAATTAATAAACCCATTTTGGAGTATTAGTTACCAAGGAAAAAATTAAGTTGCAAAGTCAAAAAGAAGCATGACAAATTAAATATATGGAAGAAGGGAATTATGGAAATTCAAGAAACTAATTTATTTTCCCTTTCCTCTCTATATTTCGGTTAAAAGGGGAAATAAAGGGAAAAAGGAATTTACTTGGTTGTTATTAAAAGAAGAAGGGAATGTGTGGTAGAGAAAATTCAAGCACATGCATTTTTGTAATAACTTATATTATGGTAAAAGTAAGAAAAGGTAACTAATTAAACTATCATCTCTCCATTCCTCTTTATCATATTTCTGCTAAAGCATAAGCAAGAGAGAGAGGGAAGAGCTCAAGAACATTTGAAGAACACCAAGCACACAAGAGGTCTAGGGTTTTACAAATCAAGGTAAGAAGCTTGTAAACTTAGTGATTTTGCCTCCTAATCACCTTGAAACCTCCCCTAACCTCTTCTCCTCCTTGAAATCCACGGTTAGCAAGCCAAAATAGGAGAGTAGAGAGAGAGGTAAGGTGTTAGGAGAGAGAAAGAGATGAAATCCAAGAGGTAATCACCAAAACTTAATCCTCTTGCCTTATACAATGTTGTTGTTGTTGTTATGGATTTTGCCTTGGTTTTGCAATGTTTGTAAATTTGGACTGATGAAAACCCTAGAGCAAATGCATGCCAAAATTTCATCTAATCATGTTCATTTAGTGTTTAAGTAGTTATTAATTTGATTAGAAGTAGAAAGGAAATGATTAAGCAAGAGAAATCAAGAAAACATCTTCCTTCTAAGAACCCTAGTTTCGGCCAGCAATAGAACCATAAAGAGGACATGGAATTTTGTAATTTTTATGATTCCATTGGATTTATAAGGGAAAATTGTGAATATAAACATGTGTTCATGATTTTTTGATGTTGGTATAAAAATTTAGAAATTTATAAAGTTGTAAGTGCATGTTGTTTGATTGCCTCACTAGAGTCAGTGATATTTTGCAATGTATTTCACTAGTAAAACTTGGTCCAAAAATTATAAAACTTGGTAGTATTAAATTAGAGATATAACTCTTTAATTTGATAGGTAGTTTGTAATTTTTAGACAAATACATTGGGAGATATGAATTTTTGAAATTGTGCTCTATTTCTAGGATGCAATCTGGAACAGTAGAGTTTGGAGAATTACTAGAAATGGCATGGTTGTAGTGGTCAAACCTAATTATTTTTCCTCAAATATGTATTCAAAGAGATTCATTATTCTTTGGAATCAGTCAAATGGGATATTTTTAGAATTAATTATGAATTTCCAAAATTGACCAAAAAATCTGCCAATTTCTGGAAATAATGAAACTGCATTGTGCAAAATTGTACTGTGCAAAAACTATTATAATTGTGAAATATAACCATCAAAATGTACTTAAAATGCAATAATAGCACAAGTAATAACCAATTACAAGTAATAGCTCGAGCTAGAATCAAAGTGTAGGACAATAAGGGAAATTGGAAAAGGAGTCAAGTAGTAACTTTTTCTTGCATATACTATGTGATTATTATATGTTTGAGTATGCCATACTCTGTAACATGAGCATAGTTTCTTGGACACACATAATAGCCTAGTTGTGGTCTGGGACCCAATACGGGCGTAAGGTTAAGCCAGAATGCAAACATATCATTTGGCCTTGGATAGTGTACTTACAGTTTTCTATCATCTTACATGACATAGAATTGCATATTTATTTTTGCATTTTATATGTTCGAAAGCATGTTGCCACTGAGATTCTCCAAATCTTATAATTTTTCAAAATAAAAACTTTACAACTGAGGCTGGCGGCTCGAAAGGAAAGGTGGCGGCTACCGATGATTAGGGTCCCATAGCACTCTGTAGTTGTTGTAGTTATCTAAGCATGTATTTTAGTTCCTTTTGGACATTGGTGTACATTTTTTGTAAATATTTTTCAAACCCTATAGGGATTCTCCTGTATTGTAAACAAGTACTTAATATCAGTATGTGTTCGCTATTTCGGTATGCCTTACAGAACTTTGCGCTTATTACTCTGCAAATATCGAAAATTTAAGGGGTATAACATACACAAAAGAAATAGACTGAGTGCCAATAATGATTCCCTGATGTATAGATGTTCAAAATTTCGAGGACGAAATTTATTCAACTGGGGGAGAATTGTAATATCCCAAATTTTGGAATTAGAGGCTTGAGGATAAGCCCAAATTAAGTGGACTGCTAAGCCTTGCTTCACCAAGTGCCATTTGAAGGCATAAGAAGCAGAATGAATTTGAATTCTAAAAGTTGGAATAATGCAGCCAGGGTGTATCCTGTGCAAGGCAGTCAGTTTATATGATGCTTTTAAATAGGTAAATGATGTCCAAAAAATGAGAAATTTTTCATAAATAAAGAAGACTTGTTAAGATTTAATTTGATAGGTTATACAAGTCATTTGGAGGTGTACACAAAGAGTTATGTATTTTTGAATGTAGCCAAGTGAAACTGGTAATTCTGGGAATTCTGAGTACCCATTTGGCTAAAACCTATAATGTTTCTTAAAAATAGACTTAATAAGGGTTACATATCCTTTAAAAAAATAGCAATTGGACATCTCTAAATAAAGATATGAATTTTCAAAGATTGATGAAAGTTCTGCCAATTTTCAGTCAAGGTGCAAAATCACACAAGTGTTGGTAAAAATGTATGGGAAAAATAGTATTTTGTCTAAATTTAATCCAAAGCCCATATTTTCTCCTTTTTCCTAATGATTTTGGATGGTCAAAAGGGAAATAAATATTTGAGAATACATATGCTAAAAGATGAAGCATTTTGAGCCAAGTAAAAGAAGGTTGAAAAGTCAAAAATTATGGCTAGACATAAAGGTAGCAAGAAGAGAGAATTTCATCATTATATTTCTCACTGTTGCTTATCTTGGATGGTTAAGGCAAAAGGAAGAGGGAGAGTGAATATTCAATATGACATCTATGTCCTCCATTATTTGGTCAATTCACTTTTTCATGAAGCCACAAGAAAGTGACACACTAGTATAAAAAAGGATATTTAGATCGACACATTTAGACTGATCATCGTGGGTAAGGTCTAAAAGAAACACGTGGTGGTAATTTTGTAATTAATAGAAACTTATGAGACCGGTTTTTTAAATAACTGGTCTTAAAAAAATTATTTAGACCGTTTTATAAATAACCGGTCTTAAGAATAATAGAAATAAAAATTATTTAAAGAGGAAATATATTTTAAATTTTTTAGACCGATTGCAAATGAAAGCCAGTCTAAAATATAGTAATTTTTAGACCGGTTATCATATAAAACCGGTCTAAATATTAACAGAGAAATTGAAAAAAAATTGTTTTTTTAAGACCGGTTATATTTGTAATACCTCATTTTTCACCAATACATTTATGTGTATATTTGATGTATATTTAGTGGAATAAAATGGTGGAAAATGATGTGGATGAATTTATGAGAATTTATGAAAAATATTCCAATCGCCGGTTACGCGTAATTTGGCTAAATAAGGATGTAAGAAGGCAATTAATATACCGATAAAGGCCTATTATTTTAACCAAAATTCAAGAAATTTAGTTACATGAATGATGACCTCATTTAAGTGTCAAAATGGGGTTAAGCAGAAGAAATGAGCGAAAAATTATTTATTTCGGTAAATCATGAAATGCAGGGGCAAAACGGTAATTTTACCAAAAAGAGGAAAATAATTATTTTTCCTCAAATTTCCAAAAAATTGAGTTAAATGGGAATTAAAAAGAGCAAAATGACTACTTGATCATTAATAAACCAATTTTGCTGAATTATGGTAAAAAATGGTCAAATAGTCAAAAAGTCAATAGTCAAAAAGTCAATGACTTGGTCAATAAGTTACATGACACAATGGGATATTGAGAATTCATATTTCTCTCCTATTTCTCATGCAAATTTTAGCTGGAATGAGGGAGTATAAAGGGAAATGGAATTAATTAGAGAAATCTTACATTTAGACCAATCAAAAAGTGCCACATGTCCAAAGTCATTAAACCATTGATTTATATGATTAATTCCCATCTCTCTAGCTCCATTATCCCGATCAAACTGATCCAGAAAGAGTGAAGAGTGAGAGCTGAGAACGTGAAGCATAGAGAAGCTATGGATTGTTGGAAATCAAGGTGAGAAGCTTATACCTTGTGATTTAAGCTACATAATCTCTTCATAGCCTCTCCTCCTCATCTCTCTACCTTTAGATTCATTGATGAGTAGCTGAATCAAACGCTGGAAGGAGAGAGAGAAAGTTGAAGAAATCAAGAGGTAACTTCCTAAACTTGTTCCTCTTGCTTGATTAAGGTTAATAGAGTTGTTTTGGACTTGATTATGGTTCATTTGGTGTAAGATAAATCAAGAAAACTCAGGAGAAAATAATGTGTAAGTGCCTCCAAATCAAGTCCAATGAATGTCTAACTAGTTAATATATTGGTTATAAGTAGAAAAGAGGTGATTAGGCTAAAGAAAACGAGAATCCGACACAACTTTTTTGGGAATTTATTTTCCCTTCCCTATGTTGGACGTGGAAAATGGATAGGAATTTGATAATTCTGATACTTCCATTGGATTTAGGAGGCCAAATTGTGTAGGGTCTATGTTGACCTTGAAGTGAGAAAAGCCACAGAAAGTGAAATGACAAAATTACCCCTATTAAGCCTTATTTGAGGGCTGTCAAGGGTATTTTCGTCATTTGAGCTTAAATTTGGCCAATTCGAGGCTAGAAATGGATTCTACACACAAAAATGTATAGGAATGGCCTAAATCACGATTTTGAGAAAAATACTAATAATTAGGACCTGAGGGGTATTTTGGTAATTTGACGTCATTAGGCTAAATTTACCAATATTATGAGTTTGGAAGGATGTATGGATGAGTAATAACTCATTTGTGGTATTTGAAGATTTCAGGACTTGACAACCGGTCTGGCCTCAGTAGTTGCCCGAGCTTGAATCGAGTGGGAAAGTTACATAGAGGAGCAACCAGGTAGTAATCGTCTTTATATGACATGACATGTATATGTATTGTTTGTATCATCATCAAAATATCTAACATGTTTAGATTGAACGGAGTGATCACTCAGGGCCTTTCGGAGGTCAGGCTGACACTCAGGTGAAATGTTCCTAAATGCACGAGCAGTGCCCGGGGCCATCTATGCACCGGTGCCCCTCGGGGCCAAGAGAACCTGTCTAGTGCGATGTAAGTTATGAGATTTCATTATATGCACTATACACAGATGCCCTCATGGGCTGAGAACTTGTCTAGCGCGATGTTAGTTTATGAATTGCATGTTTTACACTATGTAATGTTATGATGATTTTGTTCATTATTGTGTGAGTAAAGCATGCTTGTGTGTGTTATCTTATATGCTTGATTGCGTTACTACTAAGATTCCTATGAATCTCATTCTTTTTCCAAAAACAAATCTCCAGTACAGGGAGAAAGCTCACGGGGCAAAGAGAAGGTAAATGATGATAAGCCGAGGCCGAGCAGTGGAAGAGCTTAGTTTAGGTTGTCAAATTCCTGTTATGTATTTTAGGACTTTTATGAGTTTTGGGTTTGTATATGAAGTAGAGTAGTGAGAGGATATAAGTATTTTAAAATGAATTGTGTATGAATGTGCTTATATGTGAATATTTATATCCAGTAGAAGCAATGTCTAAAGTTCTAGCATTTTGGCACTTTGACGTTTATATTCGGTGAGTATTAGCTAATTGGTACTCTACCGCAGTATTGGGAACAAAGGTTATTGCTAGAATCATAGAGCTTAGATTTTGGCAATAAGTTTGTAATTCCTACAAATCCTCTGCTTGGATTTGAGAGATATCCACATTCATTAGAATTGTGATGATTAGGAGCATGGGTATGATATGTGGGGAAAGAGTAATGGAAGTGTGGAGTTAAGGAAAGAACTTGGTTTGGTGGATTATGAGGAAGTTTGGGAAGATTTAGAAGTGGTTTCAGATGGGAAAATGGCTGGTGAACTTGAGTTTAACAGGCTGAACTTGAGTGCATTTTAGCCAGAACTCGAGTTGGCCATTGATAACTCGAGTGCATGAGGAATTTTCTCACAAATCATGTGCTTTTGGGCAGAAACTCGTGAGAGTTCAAAAGTGAACTCGAGTGAGATGTGCCTAAGAACTCGAGTGCCAAGTGAACGACTCGAGTGCATAATGGTTTCCTCTGGGCAATAATCTCTTAGGTGGACACTTCCAAGTCTGAACTCGCGTGACTCAAGTGCAATAGAGTCTGAGAACTCGAGTGTTGATCTGAGGAATCGAGTTCATAATTTCTATTTTCACTCTCAGGGTTCTCGGGCAGGAACTCTTATAGGTGAACTTGTGGGACTCGAGTGCAATCTCAGTGAGAACACGAGTGTTGCATGGTGAACTCGAGTGCATGCCCGTTGCTTCAAGTGTTAGAGGCTCTCGGGTACAAACTCGTTCCTTAGAACTCTTAGGATTCGAGTGTGATATTCTATCCAAACTCGAGTGTTGACTAGTGGACTCGAGTGCAACACTTGTTACTGAAATCTGAAGTTTTCTAGAATGAACTCTTATTCCAGCACTTTTTAGACTCGAGTGCCTAATTTGAAGGAGGACTTAAGTTTTCTCGTGTGAACTCGAGTACGATAGTAGAGAATCAGTTGGGTTTCAGTGGTAGACTAACTGAACTCGAGTGCAAGCTACAGGACTAGAGTTACTGGCCAAAACTCGAGTTCATGCACTCCAAACTCGAGTGTAGTGGTGGTTTTCCAGTATGTTTACATAAGCCTTTGTGTGATGTTTCTCTTAGGAACTTTGACACATTGAGCTTTGTCTAACTTGATTATTTCTGTGTAGAGAGTATTATATCATCATCATTACGATTAATGAGATATGGATCCACATACGGTCTAACTACCTCAGGACACACAGTCCATTAGGTTTTCAGAATACATCCGACGATCTAACTCTTACTACTCAAGCCATTTATATACATATGTAACATTCCCAAAGCATGCTAAAAAAACCATTATCACAAGAGAATTTGGCACGTTAGCATATAGCATACCGGCAACCACTATACCATTGGTCCTACACTAAAGCACTTGGTAAAACAAGTCACATGGCTCATGGGTGTCTACCTAGTGTAAAACAAGTCGTATGGCCCCCAGGCATCTCCTCAGTACAGAACAAATCATATGGTCCCAAGCGTCCACCCGCACAATAGGCCCTGGGCGACCACTCCGCATAATCTGAATGCTCATTAAGTCTTACTGCCTACCATATATTCATAACATGAATATATCCAATAGTAGAAACATACATGCTGAATCATTACATAAGATACGAGAGAAAGAGTTGCTTTCTTTTATTCTATCAAGCCTGTTCTTTCTTAATTTCCTTCCTCATCTTCCTTTCTACAAATGGCACTGGAGCACCCCATGGCGATTCGCTGGGTCATTAAACCCTTATATCAAGGAAACACATTTGATAGGAGACTCATTATAGTGCACCACCATTGAGAGTCAACATTCCTATAGCTTTACTCTACAGTTTAACGTCACGGCGGCTTCACTCTTCAGTTCGACATGACGGCTGCTGCATACTATGGTTCGACATCACAGTGGCTCCATGCTACGGTATTATACTCAGTGCTTCACTCAGTCACCTAACTATTCACCACCTCCAATCAGAACCCTCTGTAGGTAGCCTTCTCTAATCAGATTTCTCCGTAGGTAGCATTTTTCAATCAAAATCCTCTGTAGGTAGCCCTCTCTGATCAGAATTTTCCGTAGGTAGCTCTTTTCTGTTGGTTTTCTTTGAATGGAAGTACTATTATAAGGGGAATCTAGATCTTATAAGGTCCCTCTTCTCTAGCAGTTCTATAATCTTCTTTCTATAATTATGTCATATCATCTCTGGTCATTTTATATGGACTTTCGATATTGGTCCATCTCTAGGCATAATCACAACTCTAAAGGAATATTATATGATTAAGATCTTTTCTTATGCTAGATCAGTAACTAGCAACCTCCAGAAAACTCATACACATTTCTGTACAACATTCTAGTACCTCAAGCTACTTAGGCTATTTCAAATTCCTGAAGAATTAATTTAACTATTGCATTTGATTCACAGGTTATGATTCAACTCTTAAAACCTTAGAACCTTAACATCTGCTGAGCTGAGAAATCATGTTCTCAAATTATATCCAATATACATGCATACTAGAATCAGGATTCAACATTCCTATTCTAATCCTCAAATGTTCTTATTATGTTCTCATAGCATCAACATTGTTCCAAGGTTCTAATTCTGTCACATCTTAATTTTTATTTATAGGATATAAATATAATTAAAAAAGTAAATTTAGTAGACAATTTTTAAGATAAAAATGAAAAAAATAATTATATATATATTAAAATAATAATATAATAATATATATATAATCAAAGATAGTGGTGCACATGGCGCCACCAACTTTGACGTTAAGGGGATTGGCGGTGCCAACCCCCTTAATGTTTTCAAAAATATATCAATTGGCACCATTAGGAGCCAATTGCTATTGGAGGGGTATTATAAATACCCCCTACTCCTAAACACTTCAGGCGTGAAGTGTGGTGGAGAGGTGCGGAGAGTGAGGGTACGGATATGAGTATTTTCGGTTCTTCAGGGATCAATAAGGTACTCAAATTCTCTTCTAATTACAAAAATTCTTGCATGAAAAATATTTTAGATAATTTTGTCTTTCTTATGATATAAATTTTGTGCTGATTAGAGAAAATTTTAAGATTAGGATTTTGGGCAAAATTGAGTTTTGCCAAAATAAGATTATAGGAATGTAGATTATGATTAATAATTAATTTTAATCGGTTTACTTTTATTTTTTAGTTGGTATAAGATCTTATAATTCATTTTTATATATAACCAATCTACAAATAATTCTATATCAGATATTTTAACCGATTAAATTTAGATTATTAATTTATTTGGGTTATTGTAGGTATTATTGTAATTCTAATGGGTTTAGTTTCATGGATTTTGTGTTATATGAAATTATAAAATTATAATTTGATATTAGAAATTAGATTTGGATATGATTATAATTATGTGGAGGTTTTAATATTATTTAATAATTAGGTTATATTCATATGACTTAGACAAGAGATTTAATTAATTTAGTATGTTGAGATTGACAATTTTATTACCCTTAAAGTTAAGGTGATTAGAGAATTACTATTGTTAAAGATTTTAGTGAGTAAAATAGAGTTAAGGAAATTTTAGAAATTTTTATTTGAGGTATAGATAAATTATTGTTATTTTCTACAAAGATTAAAGTAAGCTAATTATAGGGATTAATTTGTATTACTTAGCAATTATTATTAATTTTATTAACATATAATTATATATCTTTTGTAGGGTGAATTTGGCTTGTTGAACTTGAATTCTTTCAAGTTTTGTTGTCAAGAGCTCGAGGTAACTACTTTTCAACTTATCGTGTATACTTGTTGAGGTGATTATAAGTATATGTTGGTATTTTTAATTGCTATAACTATGTTATAAAATTTTATATAAGGAATGTAAAATAATAGTATGAATTATATTTCTAGTAAACTTGTTAGTTAAATAGACCTGAACGATTTTGAATGATTAATGATGTATAGCATTTATTATGGAATATAAAATAAATTATTGATATTTGAGAAGTTGAGATGTTGAATGTGGTGAGTTGTGATTGAAGGAGGTTTGATTCTTTTATACCACGTGGTATAGCCGCCACTGTGCGTGTAATATCCCAAATTTTGGGACAAAAAGCTTAAGTTTAAGCCTGGATCAAGTGGACTGCTAAGCCCTGGTTTAGCAAATGTCCATACGAGGCATGTTTAAATTTCCCAAAATTCCTTTATATCCTTGGATATTAAAAAGGAATTACATTGGTGAGCTAAAGATCTCATGGAATAACAAAATGAAGTGATTGGAAGTCACACACAACATAGTGAAGTGGAATACAAAGTATTGTTGCTATCGGTGAAATTCCTGATGTGGCAATTGTGCTTGTGTGGACGATTTCATGGGGAAAATGATGTCCAAAAATTATGAAACTTTCTAGAATGAAAAAATACTTATCAAGCTTTAATTTGATATGACATATGAGCCATTTGGAGTTCTACACAAAGAGAAATGAATTTCTCAATTTAGCCCAGTGAAATTAACTATTTTCTGGGGCAGCATCCAAAGATTAAAATTTTGAAAATAGTAAGCTTCCAATTGGCCAAATTTTATATTTTTTATGAAAACTAGACTCAATGAGGGTCGCATAGCCTTTATAACCACCCCAATTGGACATTTATACAATTAGATATGAATTTTCAAAGTTTAATGAAAATTCTGCCAGATTATCTATTTTGTGCGAAAATTCAATTTTTGAGCCAACCAGGTGCTGACACGTGGCAGATGAAATATCTTATTCATTAAATCCATCATCTTCCTCCTCCATTTCACGTAGGAATTAAACCAGAAAGAGAGAGAAAAGAGAGAACACAAAAATGGAGGGAGAAGAGACAGAAAATTCCAGGCGCCGAAACACTGCCGTAACGACGTCCTCTCTCAAAGTGCCCTTTAGGAAACTTCTTCTACTCATCGCGAGCTTTATTTCTATGGTTTTGGATTCTAATTTAGAGGTAGTTGGCTCCATCTTACCAGCCGGAATGTTGCCAGAATTTCGAACCGTTTGCAGAAATGGGTAGAGGTAAGCGTAAGCTTCCTTTTTAACCGATTGGTTTATCGTTTGGATGAGTGTAGAGGAAGTTGGGTACTGTTCATGTCTGGTTTTAAAGGATGTTTTCAATGGCTAAACGATGTCCAATGGATGTCTAAATAGCTAATTATTTGATTAGAAGTAGAAAAGAAGTGATTAAGCCAAAGAAAATAAGAAAACAACATAGTTTTTCTAATAACCCTAAATTGGGGTTCTGTATGTGATGTGGTGATGCACTTGTAATTTCATGATTTTGATGCTTCCATTGGCTTTAAGAGGCAAAATTGTGTAGGTATGCAAATTTTCATGAATTTTAGACGCTTGTATATGAATTGAGAATTTTTGAAAATTGTTGAATAAATGTTGTGTAATTCGTTTTCTGGAGGCAGTGTCTTTGTGACAAGGTTTTGAGTGGTGTAATATTGTGCAATGACCATGAAACGTTCCAGTATAAATTTAGAGACATAGAACTTTAATTTGATAGGTCATAATGGTTAATTGGACAAGTATGCTAAGAGTTATGATTTTCCAAAACAATTTCATGTTAAACTGGGAAATTCTGGAGCAGTGTTCAAGTAAATGGACTTATGTACTTATGGGAGTGCTTTTAGCTTATGGCTATATTTTCCCCTTCAAATAGACTTAAATATGGTTCCATAGAACTTGGAATCACCTCATTTGGAGTTTTGTACATTTGGTTATGATTTTTACAAGTTCGGCCAAGAATCAGGACGGTGAAATTCTGAACAGCTAGGTTCTTGGCCGCAGCCAACGGGTTTTTGCCACAGCCAAAATGTTTCTGACCTGTTTTTGGCCACGGCCAACACTGCTAAATTCCATCATTTCATGTTTTTGAAGGAAATTAACTTATGTAGCCCTTCCTAGCCTCTTAGGCCTTAATATACACTCCCAATGACCCATAATCATGATTCTAATGATATGATTGGGTATCTAGGATTATAGTGAAGTCAAGAAAGAAGAGGCATGAAATAGTTTCCATAGAGGAAGAGGCATGGATGAATTTTCAAGAAGCTCCAAAGGTGGGAGGAAGAGGAAACTAAGGAAGGACTATGGTCCTACAAGTAGTGAACTTACCTTTTCTGCATGTATGTGATATGTATGTCTTGCATTGATTATGTGATTGCTTTGCCTTTTTGTGTGGAACATTTATGATTGGTTGAAGCTCTGTTATATTTGTGTAATGGCCATATGTATGTCATAACATCGAGCATGCAGCATGTCATTATGTTGGCATGAAATAGTATAGGCAAGCATGTCATGCATTCATATATATCTTGCATGCATAGTGGTAATGTTTGCTACTGAGATTCTCTTGAATCTCACTCCTCCCAACCAACCATTTTAGACAGGTGAATGATGCATAGAAAGATGCACGGAGGAGATATGGAGGTGAAGTGAAGAGCATAGTGCAAGCCACTATCTTTTGAATTGATGTAAATACTCTAGTAATTGAATTTATAAGAAGTGATACATGTATATGTGTGTGTATGAGAATATATGAATGAATATGTTTAGCAGAGAATGGCTCTAATGGATAGCTCTTAGTTTATTTTATGTAATCGTTGCATACTCTGATATTGTGAAACTAAGAGCTGATGATGTATTGGTGTTGTAGTGAATCTTGTGGGAATGATTGTAAAGTTGCTACCCTTTTGAAAACCCTCTCAGCCCTAGGTTTTAATCCTGAGTTCAGAGTGGGGATTTGTGAACGTTTTGTAACATTGGGTAGTTTGGAGTTAAATCCTGGTTCCACAATCGATTTCACTAGTCATTTAGAGAAGGGTGTTACAAATAATGGTATCGGTGCAAGTGGTTACCAGGTTCTCGTTAAGGCGCTACTTACCCCCAGGTAGTAGCCTCGAGACTTGGGGAGGCCCCTTCGGGGATAGGTGGTTTGGGGAACCACTGAAATCTGCCATACTTTCACGCTAGGTTGCGGGGAGTGTGGGCTGGACCACCGTCAGGCCAGGTTGCGGGCGGTGGGGCCGTTACAGTGCGTATAGTGGATGACTTTGGCATTTTCAGGGGCCCTTGGTATCACCCTTTTCCTTTGGCCAGGATAAGGGTAAGCTCAAGGGATAGGTGACACCTTTCCATATTTGATGGAAAGGGAACCTATGGTCTGATATGAGATCTGTAGTCTTTAGCCAAGCTACACCTCATTATCAGAGTACTTGGTGCAGTCTTGTCAAATAGACTAAACCTATTATATGTTGTAGCACATGGGTTCTGTCAGTAGTTAAGGAGGTTATATGGATGGTTGAGGGAGTTTTATACATATTAAATTGTTCTCTTGAAATATTAATTTTTTTGGAAGATTATACTTTATATTATATATATATTACCTGCTTAACTATCTTGTAATCAGTTCCTGCATAATTGTTAAAATGGAAATGGTTACTGTGTCTATGTGACTCATCCCATCGATTTTATTATTTTTTTAGGCAAGAGTTCAGAGGTGCTACCGAGAAGGAGGCGCACGAGGCTTGATTTGATATCAAATTGTATGTCTCATTTAGTTACATGAGTATAATGTATATTGCTAAACTTAAAGGCCTTTTAGATAATCATTGCATATGTTGAATACTCCGCTGCATATTAGGATTTGTACTATGAATCGGGCCCTTTTGATATGATGTTTATGTAATATAACTTAATGTTTTAATGGAATGATGAATTTTGAGGTAATTTAAGGAGGTCGTTACAAAGTTGGTATCAGAGCTTTGTGTTTCGAGGTTCTCTGGGGTTTTCGTTATTGCATATAGTTGCATTGGAAATATACATTAGGCTACTCATATGCTTCCCCTTTTCGTCTGATTTATTATTTTTCTCCTTGTTTCTCACTTTTATTATTGGTTACATCCTTTAGGAGTAGAAAAATGATAGATATACATAAGACGCAATCAACTAGAGACCCAGTTGACAATGGTCAACCTTTAGAACCACAAGATGTTGATACAATGTTACGGGAGCTACTGTCTTTAGTACGTGGACTTAATCAAATGGTGCAAAAGCATAAAGAGGAATTAAATAGAAGGAAATGTTCAGAAGAAGAGCACTCTATTCATGAGAGTGAGTTTGAGGGTAATGGAACTCACAATGGTCATCATGCTAGTGGTAGCCTTAATACTACCATAGAGACAAGGGATAACAACTCTCAGGAGTATGCTAGAGTTTCTATCACTAAAGTCTGGAAAGAGGTGCACAAATTCTCACCACAGACCTTTAACGGAAAGTTCAACCCAAAAGTTAGTGAAGCTGGATTGATCAATTATAGACTATCTTCTACATTGTTGAATGCGATGAACAACAAAAGGTGATAATAGCAGTAGTGTTATTAGTGGATGATGCAAAAATGTGGTAGAAAAGCACCAGGCCTGCTGATAAGACCATTCCAAACTGGGAAGAGTTCAAGGTGATATTCTGTCAATACTATTTTCCAGCAGCCTTATGGTCACTTAAGGAGACTGAGTTCCATACTTTTGAATAAGGTGACTTGGACATAGACTCATTCTTTGCATAATTTCTCAAGTTAGTCAAGTACACCGCCTATAGTCAGTCACAAAGAAAAGAAGCTTGGATAGCGGATAGGTTGCTATCTCTTCAGATTACTTCTTTTGAGGATATGTGTACAAGCCTCCTTCTTTTGGATACAGAGATACGTGGTCATAGTTATGCGCTCGAGCTTATGAGGGACCCAAAAGGCCGAATCTCATCTTATACTGGTCCTACTGGGGGTTTTAACAAGATGAATGGTTATAGTTTTAGAGACTCTAGGAATTTAGAAAAGAAGAAGAACAAGTGACCGATGGGATCATTCTAGAGTGGGTCCGGTTCAAGGACTCAATCTCATAGAAGTTAGGGCAAGGGAAGTCAGACTTCCCATAGAGGCTCTAATGCCCTTGTGCCTAGCACTGCTAGGACCCAGCTTGCTTGAAATATGGAAGGCATCATTAGGGAAATTGTTTGACTTGCTCCACTTATGGTAAGGTAGGGCACATCTTTCATTTTTGTTCAGAAAGTAATTTGACTTGCTTCACTTGTGGTAAAGTAAGGCACATCTCTCACTTTTGTTCAGAAGGTAAGCAGAACTTTCATGCCTCCAGATCTATATTGCTAGGATAAGTCTTTGCTTTGACTTAAGAGGAGGAGAATACTCCACATGATCTCATTAGAGGTAAAATTAAATTGCAAAGTTATAATATTCTTGCATTATTTGACTCTAGTGCCACACACTCATTTATAGATTTTGATTGTGCCAAGAGACTAAACTTACATATTTATGAGTTACCTTTTAAAGTAAATGTATCAACACCTGCTGGATCCTCTATGAAAACTTCCAATGCATGCTTGAATCTTGTGTTGGAGTTTGAAAGTTGTAAGACAAAAATTGATCTTATTTGTTTGCCCCTTAAGGGACTTGATGTGATTGTGCAAATGGATTGGCTTACAGCCAATGGTGCCATACTTGAGTATAAAGTAAAAGCTATTTTCTTTACCTGTGTATTCTGTTCCTAGATAAGTGTCTAGTGGCCCTTTATTGTTATCAATTGTTCAAGCTGAAAGTTGTATCAAACAGGGATGTCAAGCCTATATGGTTTTCTTCTCTGTACAAGCTGAGATAGAGGAAGGGATCAATAGAATTGAAATAGTGAATGATTTTCCTGAGGTATTCCCAAAAGAAATGTCAGGATTACCCCCTGAGCGAGAAGTAGAATTCTTGATTGACCTTATGCCCGGTACAAAGCCTATCTCAAGGGTTCCCTACAAAATGGCTCCAACAGAATTAGTAGAATTGAAGAAGCAACTAGAAGAACTACTTGAGAAGGGGTTTATCAGACCAAGCGTATCACTGTGGGGATCACGTATTCCATTCGTGAAAAAGAAAGATAGGACCTTGTGATTGTGCATTAACTACTACTAACTAGACAAAGTCACCATCAAGAACAAATACCCTCTTCCAATGATTGATGACTTGCTAGATCAACTTGTAAGGTCAATGGTATTCTCTAAAATTGACTTAAGGTCAGAATATCATCAGTTAAGACTTAAAGCAGAGGATATTCCTAAAATGGCCTTTCATACATGATACGACCATTATGAGTTTCTAGTAATGCCATTTTGTTTGACTAATGCTCCAGCGGTATTCATGGACTACATGAATCGGATCTTTAGACCATATTTAGATAAGTTTGTGGTGGTTTTCATAAATGATATTCTCATATACTCTCAAAATGAAGAGGAACACCGAGACCACCTTAGAACAATATTACAAGTATTGAGAGAGCGTAAGCTCTATGCGAAATTGAGCAAGTGCGAGTTTTGGCTTAGAGAGGTGAAGTTCCTTAGCCATGTAGTTTCAGCTGAAGGGGTTATGGTGGACCCTACTAAGGTTGATGCAGTTCTTCAGTAGGAGTAGCCAATGTCTGTTACTGAAATTAGAAGCCTTTTAGGATTAGCTAGATACTACATAAGGTTTATACAAGGTTTTTCCTAGTTAGCAATGCCACTTACTAAGCTGACAGGAAGGATCAACCTTTTATTCGGATAGATAAATGTGAAGCCACCTTTCAAGAGTTGAAGAGAAAGCTGATCTTTAAGCCAGTATTAGTTATTTCTAACCCTGATTTACCATACACCTTATACATCGATGCTTCTTTGAAGGGTTTAGGATGCATATTGATGCAAGAAGGAAAAGTTGTTCTTATGCTTCCAGATAGTTGAGGCCACACGAAAAGAATTACCTAACCCATGACTTAGAATTGGCAGCAGTTGTATTTGCACTAAAGATTTGAAGACACTATCTTTATGGTTCATGATTTGAAATATTTAGTGATCATAAGAGTTTGAAGTATCTTGTAGATCAAAAAGAGCTTAACAATAGGTAAAGGAGGTAGATGGAGTTTCTTAAGGATTATGATTTTGAACTAAAGTATCATCCCGGTAAAGTCAACGTTGTTGCAGACGCTTTAAGCAAAAAAGTTGTTCATGTATTTCATTTGAGTCTTTATGAGAACTATTGGTTAGAATGGTTGAAGGACATGGATATGCTAGTCAATAAGAAAGTTATGATGTAGTCCGTACGAATTGAGAATGAATTTTTGAAGGAAATAAAGTTGGCCTAGTGGGAGGATGAATATCTATTGAAACTTAAGGAGGAATTGGAAGAAGGAGGAGTCAATGATTTTGAAGTACGTGATGATGGTATCTTGAGATTTAAAGGGAGGATTTGTATCTCTAAGGATGAAAAATCTAAGAAGCGCATAGAAGCAAATACACCATCCATCCGAGGATCACTAAGATGTACAGTGATTTGAAGTAAAATTATTGGTGGCTTACGATGAAACGTGATGTGACAAACTTCATAATGAAGTGTTTGACTCATCAAAAGGTGAAGATTGAGTATTAAAAGCCTTCAGGGCTACTTCAACCCTTAGAGATTCCCCAGTGGAAGTGGGATATCATTTCTATAGATTTCATTGTGGGATTGCTTGAGACTACAACACACCATAATGCCATATGGGTCATTGTAGATAGATTGACTAAGTTGGCTCATTTCCTACTGATCCATATTGGATACAGCCTACAAAGGTTAGCTTAGTTGTATGTGGATTGGATTGTTAGGTTACATGGTGTGCCCACAGAAATTGTGTCAGATCGTGATCCGAGGTCCACGTCGAATTTCTGAAAAGCGTTACAAGAGGCTATAGGGACGAGTTGAAATAAGTACGGCTTATCATCCGCAGACTGATGGTCAAACTGAAAGGACGATTCAGACTCTAGAGGATATGTTAGGATCTTGTGTCAAACTGATGGCATTTAGCAGAATTTGCCTACAATAATAGTTATCATTCCAGTATTCATATGGCTCCTTTTGAGGCATTGTATGGCAGAAAGTGTAGATCTCCTCTCTGTTGGACTGAATTAAGTGAAAAAACTGTGATTAGACCGAACTTGGTGGATGAAACTACAAAGAAGATTGAGATGATTCGCCAAAAGTTGTTGACCGCTTAAAGTAGATAGAAGAGTTACGCAGATAGGTGGCGTAGACCTTTGGAATTTGAAGTGGGTGACCACATACTCCTTAAGGTTACACCAGTTACAGGTATTGGCAGATCCATTAAAGCTAAGAAGTTGACTCCTCGATTCATCAGACCTTACGAGATTCTAGAGCAGATTGGACCAGTTGCCTATCAAATCGCCTTACCGCCACAATTGTTGAATATGCACAATGTATTCCATATATCACAGCTTAAAAAGTATCATCCGGATCATTCCCATGTAATTGAGCCTGAAGAGGTCAAGTTGAGGGAGAATTTGACTTATGTGGCCGAACCAGAATGAATTTTAGATGTAAGGGATAAGCAATTGCAGAATAGAACAATCCGTCTTCTAAAAATTTTCTAGAAGGGGATGCCTCCCGGTGATGCTACCTGGGAAACTAAAGAGCAAATGCAGAGTGATTTTCCTAATTTGTTTACTTAGGTATGTGTATGTTGTGGTAATGTTGATATTTATGTTTGTGTTATATTGAGATCGAATTTGTGTAATGTTGTGCAGGAATCTTAAGTTGTGAATTTTAGGGACAAAATTCTATTTAGGTGTAGAGAGTTGTAACATCCTGATTTTTATTTATAGGATATAAATATAATTAAAAAAATTAAATTAGTAGATAATTTTTAAGATAAAAATGAGAATATATATATATATATATTATAAAATAATAATATAATAATATATATATAATCAAAGATGGTGGCACGCATGGCGCCACCAACTTTGATGTTAAGGGGATTAGCAATTACAACCCCCTTAATGTTTAAAACAATATTCAATTGACGCCATTAGGGCCAATTGTTGCTGGAGGAGTATTATAAATACCCCCTCCCCCTAAACACTTCAGACGTGAAGTGTGGTGGAGAGACGAGGATGGTGAGAGTACTGATAAGAGTATTTTCGGTTCTTCAAGGATCAATAAGGTACTCAAATTCTCTTCTAATTATAAAACTTTCTGCATGAAAAATATTTTAGATAATTTTATCTTTCTTATGATATAAATTTTGTGTTGATTAGAGAAAATTTTAATATTAGGATTTTGGGCAAAATTGAGTTTTGCCAATATAGACTATAGAAATGTAAAGGATGATTAATAGTTAACTTTAATCGGTTTACTTTTGTTATTTAGTTGGTATAAGATCTTATAATGCATTTTTATATATAATCAATCTATAAATAATTATATATCAGACATTTTAACTGATTAAATTTAAATTAAATAATTTATTTGGGTTATTGTAGGTATTATTGTAATTCTAATAGGTTTAGTTTCATGGATTTTGTGTTATATGAAATTATAAAATTATAATTTGATATTAGAAATTAGAAATTAGAGTTTGATATGATTTTAATTATGTGGAGGTTTTAATATTATTTAATAATTAGGTTATGCTCATATGACTTAGACAAGAGATTTAATTAATTTAGGATGTTGATATTGACAATTTTATTACCCTTGAAGTTAAGGTGATTAGAGAATTACTATTGTTAAAGATTTTAGTGAGTAAAATAGAGTTAAGGAAATTTTAGAAATTTTTATGGGAAAATGGTTAAAAAATACCATTTAAGTAAATTAATTGCTAAATGGTACCAATGTGCAAGCAAGCATCCATCATGTGCAATCAGCATCCATATGTGCAAAAAACATCCCTGCGAAAGTGCAAACACCATCCTTTATTTGCAACATATCATCCACATGTGTGCAGCATACCACCCACCGTGTGCAATGGTAGCAATGAGCAATTAATTTGCTTGTAAGTTTTTTTTAGCAATTCTCCCAATTTTTATTTAAGGAATAAATATATTATTATTATTTCCTATAAAGATTAAAGTGAGCTAATTATATGGATTAATTTGTATTAGTTAGCAATTATTATTAATTTTATTAACATATAATTTTTTTTTGTAGAGTGAATTTGGCTTGTTGAACTTGAATTCTCTTAAGTTTAGTTTTAAAGAACTCAAGGCAACCACTTATCAATTTATTTTGTATGATTGTTGAGGTAATTATAAGTATATGTTGGTATTTTAATTGCTATAAATATATTATAATATTTTGTATAAGGAATGTATAATTATAGTATGAATTATGTTTCTAGTAAACTTGTTAGTTAAGTGGGCCTGAATGATTGATGATGTATAGCATTGATTATGGAATATAGAATAAATTATTGATATTTGTAATGTTGAGTCGTTGAATGTGGCGAGTTGTGACTGAAGGAGGTTTGGTTCTTTTATACCACGTGGTATAGTCACTACTATGCGCTCAGTACATGATTGGCTTTTTTAGGGCCCTTGGTATTACCATTTTCCTTTGGGCGAGATAAGGGTTAGTTCAAGGGATAGGTGATACATTTCCATATTTGACAGAAAGGGAACCCAGGGTCTGATACGAGTTCTATAGCCTTTGGCTGGGCTACACCTTATTATTGAAGAGTATGATGCAGTCTTATCAAAGAGACTAAACCTATTATATGTTGTAGCCCATGGGTTCTGTCAGCGGTTAAGGAGGTTATAAGGATGGTTGAGGGTGTTTTATACATATTAAATTATTCTCTTGAAATATTAATGTTTTTGGAAGATTATACTTTATATTATATATATTTTGCATGCTTAACTGTCTTGTAATCAGTTCCTCCATACTTGTTAAAATGGAAGTAGTTACTGGATCTATGTGACTCATCCCGTCAATTTTTTTATTTTTGTTTGCAAGAGTTCAGACGGTGCTATTGAGGGAGAGGTGCATGAGGCTTGATTTGATATCAAATTGTATGTCTCATTTAATTACATGAGTATAATGTATATTGCCAAATTTAAAGACCTTTTAGACAATCATTACATATGTTGAATACTCCACTGTATATTGGGATTTGTACTATGAATTAGTCCCTTTTGATATGATGTTTATGTAATATTACTCAATGTTTTAATGGAATGATGAATTTTAAGGTAATTTAAGGAGGTTGTTACAAATTCTAGCTTAATCCTCAATATTAGAAAGGCATATTATAATAATCATTCTTCCACCTCAAAGATAATCGCTGCCAGCTCTATTTCATGAGTAGGTAACTCAACTTGTGAGGCTTTAGCTGTCGAGAGACATATGCCACCATTCTGTCATACCTCATTAAGACATATCACAATCCTTTCTTACATATTTCATTGCAGACCACCCAAGTCGCATTAGGATCTTGGATAATCAATACTGGTGCGAGTGTCCATCTCTCCCTCAACTTTCAGAAGCTACTCTCACATTTCTCATTCCACTCAAACAAAAAATCATTTCCTAAGAGCTTGTCAATGGTAAGGCGATTCGAGTGTTAGGATACCTCCCGACAATATCTGGCAAAACCCAAAAAACTGTGTATCTCTATACTAGTTCCTAGCCTTGCCTAATTCAATATCGCCTATCACACCTATATGCCTTTAGCTATGATTCATCTAACTAAGATGATCTTTAGTCATGGAGAAACCTTAAGGTAGTCACTATTCCTCAAGTCTCCAAGACATTAGCAACTTAACTTCCTAAGGGGTCGCCCATCCTAGGATTTCTCTCACCTGAGCAAGCTTAATCTCAAAGCTTGAATAGGATCTGAGGCATTAGTGCAGTCTGGTTCCACATATTACTAGGCATCGGTATCTCGTGTGTGTGTGTGTGTGTATCAATCCAAGTACATCCTATCATCCCCGAAAATTAAGCAATACCAACTTCTCTATATACCTCCCTAATACAGGGTGGGGATTCATATTATATTCCATCTCAGTATCATAAACCATGGACTTATGTCATACAATTGCCTGCCCTTGTTCTTGCTTATCATGCACAATATCAATTCTGATACCATTATCAGAACTGATATCATTGGTGTTCTGATACCACTTACATGCATCAATATGCTATCAAGTGCACTGGTACTACTGATACCACCAACTGAGTACTGGCATCCCCTCTACGTGCACTGATACCACTACTCTTTGATACCGTCGATACCATCCTGATACCACTATTATAAGTGTCGATATCATTATCATGTACACCGGTACCATTGATACCATCAACTGGGTACTGGTAGCACCTCTGATTGCACTGACACCACTACTCTCTGATACCACTGATACCATCACTTAGGTACCGATACCTCTACCCCTTCCTTTTATAGGTTTGTTAACAGACAGGGGTAGTCTAACTTTCTGGTTTCCTCTGCTATCTATAACTCTAAGTTATAGTAGCATTAATAGAGGGTCACTATACTATTCACATGAATAGAGAATGTTTCTTAGAGTCATAACCTTTTGCACTGACTAGACCTTTATCTTTGAGCAAACATTTCCTTTGCCATAATCACTTCTCTAATACCAAAAATGTAACACCTTACATTTCTACCCCTTTATTACGTATACGTAAGCATTATTCTTTCTTTACTTAGGGGTTCAATGCTTATTTATGACTAATGAGTCGTTACTCTTACCACATATTATAATTAGTTATATTTCTTAGTTCCCGATTATGGCTGAATTCAAATTCACGTATTCATACTAGCATATTCATGCATATTTGTCAAGTGTAAATACTTTACATACAGTAAACATAAATACACTTGGCTCTTCAATTCTTCATCTTCTTTTTCTCTAGTTTATCTTCAAGCATTCTTCTTTGTCCTACTCACAGACTTATATGGTTGGTAGGGGAGGGTGAGATTCGGGGGAATCTCAGTAGAAAACATACAGACAATGCGTGCTTGATAAATGCTAGTGTATGATATGCTTTCCTTACATAGGCTCATGTTCACATAATGATATTCTGCATGCTCAATGTTTTGTGCAACATACTTTTGGCCATAGTAAAAATAGAAATAGAGCTTCATTGATTCATACATATTTCACATAATCAAGCAAAGAAATACAACAAATTAATACACAACATCAACATCACATACATACAAATAAGTAAGTTTACTACCTTATGGACAAAGCCCTTCTTCTTATCCTCTTTTCTTCCAACCACTGAGGCTTCTTGGAAATTCTTCCATTATTTTTTTTCTTGATTTCTCATAGCCCTAGATATATAATCATATCATTAGGGTCATTTTACTAAGTCAAACAATGAGTTAAAGTGGTCAAATTATCCTAAGGGGCTGATTTCTACCTTTAGAGTTCAAAGAAATTACAATGTGCCATTACATTTTGTAATTTACACACATTTACTAAAAACTGGTAGAATTTGTCAACTAACTTTAAAAATTCATATCTCTTTGCAAAAATGTCCAATTGCAGTGGTTCAAAACGCTATGTGACCATTATTTAGCCAATTGGACACATAGCAATCCATAATTTCCATTTATTGGACACTGTCCATAAACATGCCAGTTTTCATATGACCAACTTAAAAAATACATAACTCCTATTGTACAGCTCCAAATGACCTATATAACCTATCAAATTAAAGCCTGATAAGTCTAATTTTATTCTCAGAAATATCATAGGCATTGGATACCATTCAGTTACTCAAAACACAATGCAAACCTCTACCACACCGGGAAACCCTAATTGGACAGCAACATTACAACTTTTCAATTTATGTTCCAATGACCTAGAATTTATAACTGAGGGCTATTCCCACATAGTTTTTAGTGTAGAACACAATGGTAACATCAAAATCATCAAATTTCCATTCCTTCTTAATGTCTTGTTCATGACAGAAATTAGGGTTTAATGCCACAAGTTACCAATTCACATTTGAATCACCAAACTTAGTTCATTTGCTTCCAAGACAACATATAATCACATGTATATGATGAAATCTTGATTAACCATAACAAACCCTAAAAGGCAAAAATTAGGGCAGCCAAAACAACCCACCAAAACTCAACCAACCAAGACAATATATACATCAAAATGTTGTTATTGCTCACCTCTAGCTCCTTCTTGAGCTCTTTCTTTGATTCTCCACCTTTGGCTCTTGCTAGAAGACTCAAAACACCTCCCCTTGAAATTATAAAACCATAGAAATGAATATCTCATCAAGGGGAACACTGTTTATGAAGAGTATTTGAGCCATAGAAATGATTTACAAGGTCCAAATCAAAGGAGAAGATCTTACCTTGTTCTTGTCTTCTTGTATTCTCTTTCCTTGCTTTCTTGGCCGAATTTTGGAGAGAGAGAAGAGTGTAAAATTAATCTAATTTTTCTCTCTCCCTTTTGTCTATAATACTTGGTTGAAATTGGCCATAGAGAAAAAGGCTAAAGATGTGGTCTAAATTTCACCTCCTTGCAAAAGTTACCTTAGTTATCATAGGTGATAATTTACCATGGTAATTTTATTGACTTTATTTCTTCTCCTCTTCCCAAGCTACTCTCTTCTTTCTTTGCCCCTTAATTTGGATGTTTTTTGTGACCTTAAGGGAGAGAAAATTTGCTTTTCTATTCTTATAATTACTTCTTACTTTTGAAGAGCAAATCCTAACCCTTCAATTGGTCTTCCAACTTTGACCTCAAAATCAAGTGGCAATTGACTCTTTTGCCCTTGATTGTGACAATATTAATTGAATTGCCCTTAATTCTTTTCTCTTGTTTTATTTTTCTTTCTTTCCATTTCCAAGATGGCATTTCCTCTTCTTTTTGGATCCAAGTTAGACTTTAGATCCAATTTGACTCTACAAAAAGGAATCAAGCATTTCCTTTGACTATTTGGAACTAAATCTCATACTTTACTTCCCAAATTAGCTTCTAAAAGTCATTATGCCTCTTGGGCATTCTTGGAACTCTTCATGAACTGAGCTTAATAGTCTTCTTTATTCAGACTTATTCTCTAGCCTTTAGTCTCAAAGTTCGGGATGTTACAAATACCACTTTCTTTATCGTTTCTTATAATATATTAACAAACATGTTAATAATATCAATTAAAAAAATAGAAAAAGAACTTTAAAATTGAAAAATCTCAAATCAGGTTAATTACCAAGAGTTTATTAGAGAGTGATGAAACTTGATAAGCAATTCACAACTCATTTTTTAAAAAATTCCAGATTTAGAATTTTGCAATTTTAAAATTATTTTTTTGTCTTTTTCTCTAATATTAATATGACCAAAAACCAAGTTTAATTCCACAGTGTTGGGGTATGGCGGAACATTTTCCGTTAAAGTCATGTAAAAGGTATTTTCAATGTTTGTCTCGTGTCAAAAATTCAAGGAACAAAAAATCGGACCAGGTAATGAACCGGTCACGGCACAAGTTTAAGGGTCAATGTGTCAAAAATATATTAATATATATATTAGTATGAGTTATGGTGCCTATACTTATGCAATGATATCTCCTTTCCTATAATTAATTAATTATTATATCCCCTCAAAATCTTCTCTTTTTTAGATTTGTTATTTTTTTACCTACTTTTATCTTATCTTGGTCTTCAAACTTTTAATTTTCCCTCAAAAATAGCGTGAGATATGTTAGATTTCATGTTTTGATGATAACAAATTATGTTTTGGAAGTCCATTGATCTTATATCAGCAAAACAAGTGATTAAAGTGATCTGAGGAAGATCACTCGAGTGATTTAGTTAATCACTCGAGTGATATTCAAGATCACTCGAGTGATCATTGAAATCACTCGAGTGATGTGGAAAATTTCTAGATCACTCGAGTGATATGTGAAATCACTCGAGTGATGCGCCTAATCACTTCCAGTGATTGATAAATCACTGCAGGAAAAACTCACTGTTTTTGAAATCACTTCCAGTGAATGCCAGATCACTCGAGTGATGCGCCAAGTTTTCTAAATCACTTCCAGTGATCTTGAATCACTCGAGTGATACGCCAAATCACTTCAAGTGATTGAAAAATCACTGCAAGAAAAATTCACTGTTTTGAAAATCACTTCCAGTGAATACCATATCACTCGAGTGATACCTGAAGAATTCTAAATCACTTCCAGTGATCCTGAATCACTCGAGTGATATTGTATTTTCGCTGAATCACTTCCAGTGGATTGAAAATCACTGCAAGAATATTTTACTGTTTGCCAAATCACTTCCAGTGGTCTTGAATCACTCGAGTGGTGTTTGAAAACTTCCAAATCACTTCCAGTGGATTTAAAACCACTGCAAGAAGAAAACACTATTTACAAAATCACTTACAGTGATTCCAAATTCACTCGAGTGGAATATAGAAATTTCATCTTCACTTCCAGTAAGTCTGTAATCACTATGGGAAGGTTTTAACGTTTTCAAAATCACTCCCAGTGATATTATATTCACTCCAGTGATGTTTCTTTTTGTCAATAACTCTCTCAAACAAACACTGATCCACTTGCAACTACTTCCATGAAGAACAACTGATTTTGTTAGTTAAATTCTGTTATCATTACTGATTTCTCCAAATTGCTGTCAAAATCATATGGTATATTCTTTTACTGCTCAGTTGCGAAAACAAGATCACTCCTGATGGTTTTATTGATTTTTCAGAAAACACTTCCAGTGAATCATATTATTCTGTGAATATACAAATATTTTCTAACGGTGATATTCACAAGTGTGTTACAGCTGTACTCCACCATCACGCACATGACAAGTAACTAAATCTCCATTCAAATGACAATTATTCATGGGCGGCAGCAAAATTCATAAATAACGGAAAGACAAATACTGGTGCATTTGTCAGAAGCACATTTGAATCAACGGACAAATTGACAACGGTCCTCAAAGTCTCTATTATATATGTCCAGCCATTCAAAAAATGAACGATGATGAGAAACGCCTAAATACTCTACAAGCAATATCGTTACAAGTGCTTCAAGCTTTCGTCTGTACTTCAGTTCTTATCTACATACTCTGTGAGAGAGATTTTTCAGTCATACTTAATCATTTCCAATAGTGAAAACTTAGGGTTGAGGAACCTTAAGAAGGGATTTAAAATTACCTTGTGTAAGGGGGAGCGAGTGTCTAGAGGAACTTGCTGTTTGTATTGTGGTGCCAAGAACCCATTGAATCTTGGAAGATATAGTGAAAGGCTCGGAAGGATTTCTGAGGACTGGACGTAGGTCAAGTGGTTGTGACCGAACCAGTATAAATCCCTGTGTGAACTTTGGTGGTATCCCTTCCTTTTTATTTACTATGCTTAAAGTTTTATAAACTTGTTTTAAATTTCTGATTATGTTCTAATCACCCAATTCACCCCCCTCTTGGGTGAAAAACTTGCTCTAACATTTGGTATCAGAGCGTAGGTCTTCTTGTTTAGGTTTAACAACCTTAGAAGGATCCAATGGCAAGCATGGGTGAAGCAATTCTTCCTGACGGAGCATCTATCACTAGACCACCAGGTTTTAGTGGTGAGCATTTTTCCTTTTGGAAAGCTAAGTTCCTTGTATTCATAATGGCTACAAAATACGGACTATGGGATGTGATTGAAACTGGAAACTATGTGCCTACAAAGACTGAAGAATCTCGAAAAGTTCCTAAATCACCAGCAGAATTTGATGACAATGACAAATGGCTAGTGACCCTCAACAGCAAAGCAATTTTAATGATTCAGAGTGCACTGAGTCAAAAAGAATACTTTAGAATCTGTACTCTTCAGACTGCTAAAGAAATGTGGCAAGCGTTGGAAGTAGCTTATGAAGGAACATCTGGAATAAAAGAAAATCGAGTCAATACTCTAACTACAGAGTTTGATCTACTTTGAATGAAGGAAGGTGAGTCAATAGCTGAATTTGAACTTATATATACTCATCTTGTTAATCAACTTGCAACACTTGGAAAATTCTATGATCAGAATGTCCAAGTACGAAAAATATTAAACATACTCTCCAAAGAATGGGAGGCCAAAGTCACAGCAATAGAGGAGGCCAAAGGAGAATCAATGCAATCTGTAGCTTCTTTGTTTGGAAGCCTTTCAGAATATGAAAGCAAACTAAAATTCAAACGAGAACTAGAACAAGTTGGTGATAGAAGGAAGAAAAGTCTTGCACTAAGTGTGACAAAAACAAAGGCAGAAAGCCAAGAAGAAGAAGAGGAGATCGATGATGATGAAATAAGCCTGATGATCAGAAGATTCAAAAAATTTTATAAAGGCCAAGGATTCAGGAATTCACAAAGAGGTCGAACTAGTGGCAGAAGAGACGCCAAGGAGATCATCTGCTATGAATGTGGTAAACCTGGACATATCAAATCAAAATGTCCGGAGTTATTACAGAAAAATAAAGAAAAGAGAAACATCAAATCCTTCAATAGAAAGAAGGCATTTGTTTCTGCAATATGGGGAGATAGCTCCTCAGATGAAGAAAGCGATAATGAAGAGACAACCAATATATGTCTGGTTGCTCAAAAAGAAACAGACAAGGAGGTAAAAGATTCTGATCCTACTTATGATGAATTACAAAATGAATATGATGATTTACATTCTGAATTTGTCAAAATTGTTAATACTTTGATTGCATGTAAAAAGAGAAACAAATTTCTTGAAGAAAGAATTAAAGATCCTTTGGATAAAGATTGCGAAAAGTGTTTGTCTTTTGAAAAGAAAATATTGATCTTACTAAAACTCTTGAAAAGTTTACAAAAGGAAGTGAGATGTTAACTGTTATTTTAAAAGCACAACGTCATGTGAAAGATAAGTCTGGTATAGGATATTATCCAAACTTAGACAAAAGAAAAGGTAAGAAGAAGACAGGAGGTAAACCATATCTAAGTTATTTCACACATTCTGTGCACACATCTAATCCTTTTGCTTATTGTAATTACTGCAATAGAAAAGGACATTACACTTCTTCATTTTTTCATAAAAAGAAAGGAATTATAGGAACCTATAAATGGATACCTAAGAAGGTTCATGAACAGGAAGTTATATGTACTAACCCAAAAGGACCCAAAATGATATGGGTACCTAAAACTTAATTATCCTTAACTGCAGATTTGCCTTAGAACATCCAAATCAAACAAATGGTATATAGATAGTGGATATTCAAGACATATGACTGGTGATCCTAAGAACTTCACCACATTAGTACCCAAGGAAGGTGGCAAGGTAAAATTTGGAGGAAATCAAACCGGAAGGATAGCAAGGCTTGGGGAAGTCAAGGATAAAATCAAAGACGTATATTATGTTGAAGGTTTATGTCACAATCTATTAAGTGTAAGCTAAAGCACAGATAAAGACAACTGGGTAATATTTGACTCAGAAGAATGTCTGATAGTCAGCAAGAAGGATCTGCATATTGAAAAGAAGAATTTGAAGTCAAAACTCAAGGCAAAAAGAGAAGGTAACTGCTATACTCTTGATATGAATGAAAATATCTCTGAAAATTGTCTTTTGAGTAACACTTATGAGAGTTGACTATGGCATAAGCGACTTGCCCATGTTCATATGCATCAACTAGGTAAATTACTCAAAAAGGATTTGGTAATTGGATTACCTAATGTAAATTTCAAGAATGATTTAATTTGTGATGCTTGTTAAAGAGGTAAGCAAACTAAATCATCTTTTAAATCAAAAACTGAAATTTCCACTAACAGACCACTTCAATTATTGCATATGGATCTGATTGGTCCAGCAAGAGTTAAGAGTCTTGGTGGAAACTTGTACACATTTGTTATTGTTGATGATTTCTCTAGATTTACCTAGAATATATTTTTGTCATCCAAAGATGAAACTTTTAGTAAATTTATTGCCTTTGCCAAGAAAGTGCAAAATGAGAAAGGTATGTTAATTGCAGGAATCAGGACAGATCATGGTGGAGAATTTGATAATCAAGCATTTGCAGAATATTGCGATGCAAGTGGCATCGATCATAAGTTTTCAGCACCAAGAACTCCACAACAGAATGGAGTCGTGGAAAGAAAGAATAGAGTTCTTACAGATATGGCTAGAGCAATGCTCAACGAAAAGAATGTGTCTCAAGTCTTCTGGGCAGACGCTATGAGCACTGCATGTTACATCTCAAATAGAGCATATGTCAAAACCAAACTTGGAAAGACACCATATCAACTCTACAAGGGACGGAAACCAAACCTCGCTCATCTACACATATTTGGTTGTAAGTGCTTTATTCATAACAATGGTAAAGATAATCTTGGAAAGTTTGATTCTAAGGCTGATGAAGGACTTTTCCTAGGCTATTCAAATCAAAGTAAAGCATATATAATTTTTAATAATCGAACATGTGTTGTAGAAGAATCAATTCATGTTGTATTCGATGAACATGTATCCTCCAGTAAAAACTTTGATGATGAGATAACTAGTAACCAACCATATGTTAACTCTCCCAATCTTGAGGTTGATAATTTTGAAAAAGGAGTTGAACTAAGTCATCCAGATCAACCTAGAGCCTGGAAATACATCAAGATTCATCCTCTAGATCAAGTGATAGGTGAAGTTAATGAAGGAGTTAAAACTAGAAACAAAGTTTTAAACGAAGTTAGCTTTTCTGCATTCATTTCTGAATTGGAACATTCTAACATTGACGAAGCCTTATCAGATAATGATTGGGTGTTAGCAATGCAAGAAGAATTAAATCAATTTGACAAAAATCAAGTTTGGGATTTGGTACCCCGGCCTAAAGACCACTCGGTTATTGGCACTAAATGGGTATTCAAGAACAAACTTGATGAATCCGCAGCTATTATCAGAAATAAGGCAAGATTGGTCGCCAAGGGCTATAATCAAGAAGAAGGTATTGATTATGAGGAAAAATATGCTCCAGTAGCAAGATTGGAAGCTATACGAGTACTCTTAGCCTTTGCATGCATCAAGGATTCAAACTATATCAAATGGATGTGAAAAGTGCTTTCTTAAATGGGTACATCAAGGAGGAAGTTTATGTAGAAAAACCTCCAGGTTTTGAAGACGTATCCAAACCAAATCATATTTTCAAACTAAAAAAGGCCTTATATGGTTTGAAGCAAGCTCCTAGAGCCTAGTATGAAAGGTTAAGCAAATTTCTCATCGAATTTGGTTTTACTCGAGGAAAAGTCGATACAACTTTATTTATAAAACGAAAACTAAATAATATTTTAGTAGTTCAAATCTATGTTGATGATATTATATTCGGAGCTACTAATGATTCGCTGTGTAAAGAATTCTCTGAGATAATGCAGGGAGAATTTGAAATGTCCTTAATGGGAGAATTGACATTCTTTCTGGGTTTACAAATTAAACAAAGAAAGAATGGAATATTCATATCACAGACCAAATACCTTCAAGAATTGCTCAAGAAGTTTGGATTGGATGAAGCTAATGGTGCAGATACACCTATGAGTTCAACGGTACTTATGGATGCTGATGAAAAAGGGGCTGATTTCAATATAACTCAATATCGAGGAATGATTGGATCATTACTCTACCTCACAGCCAGCATACCTGATATTCAGTTCAGTGTTGGTTTATGTGCAAGATTTCAGTCATGCCCCAAAGTATCACACGCTGAATTAGTTAAATGAATTTTCAGATATCTGGCAGACACAAAAGATTTGGGTATATGGTATCCTAAAAGAGGTAATGAATATCTAGTTTCCTATTATGATTCTGATCATGGTGGCTATAAAACAGATAGGAAGAGCAAGAGTGGGCAATGTCAATTCCTTGGAGGTGCAGTTGTTTCTTGGTTCAGTAAGAAACAAACAACAGTATCATTATCTTCAACGGAAGCAAAATATATAGCAGCCTCAAGCTGTTGTGCACAAGTACTATGGCTAAAACAGCAACTTCAGGATCTTGGCATATATCTTAAAGAAATTCCTATTTACTGTGACAACACCAGTACAATAAGTTTGGCAAAAAATCCTGTACAGCATTCAAGGACCAATCATATTGATGTGAGACATCATTTCATTAGAGATCATATTCAGAAAAAGGATGTCAAGGTGTTATTCATACCTACACATTTGCAACTAGCTGATATCTTCACCAAACCTCTTGCCCGAGAACAATTCATGTATATACGAAGGGAATTGAGAATGGTAAATCCCAATGAATTGTAAGTTGTTTAATCTTTATAAATGTTGATTTCATATTGTTTTGATGATCCCATAACTAACTTAAGCATCGGAGTATCTATAAAGTTGTTTTGCAGTATGCTCTGTAATATCTTCAAATAACAGAGACAAACAGAGAGGAAAACACTCGAGTGAAGATAAAAGACCAACTCGAGTGAATGAACAGTGAAATACTACAACCACAGGTAAATCAAGTAATTAGATTGATAATCTTATTACAGGTAAGTCACATAAAGTGTTTTAATTAATTATCTTGCAGTTACAGCGTGCTTTTCGAATTTGTGAAGTAATTTTGGACTTCACTCGAGTGATTTTTATACCTCACTCGAGTGAAAACCAAAATCACTCGAGTGAATGTAAAAATCTCTCGAGTGAATATTAAAAACTCGGTTATATCAGTTTTTTTCTCACACGCGACTGTTCATTTCACTTCCACCGTTCACTTTCACTCGCTCAAAATTCTCTCAAACTCTCTGAAATCTCTTGAACCCAGAAACCCAAATCCTCATAGCACTCCTTCACCGAAAAATCCCCTCTAAGCAAGTTCATTTTTGTCTCACTCATTCCTCATTGTCGCTCTCTCTTCTCTCGATTTCCGACAGCACCCATTTCGCAAACTCTCGGCTATACCTAGCGACTGTACCCATGGCGAGAACCAAAAGACCCGGGAAATCTCCTCCATCCTCTCCACCGTCTAAAAGGCCGAAAGTACCATCTGAACAAGAACCCAATCCAACCATTCACAAACCCAAAGGGATTCGCATTGAAGAACCAACGGGGATGACTACCCGTTCTCATACAAGCTTGAAAGCCAAAGGGAAAGAGAAACAACAAGAAGCAGACATTCAAGAGTCTACATTGCAGAAGAAAATTACTCGAGCTATCAATATCTTAGCTGCTTCGGTTCCTCAGAAATCACGGTATGCGTCTCAAGCTTCTGGTAGTCGGTTTTCTGAGTCTTTGGCTGAAGAAACCACTGAAATCCTTGAACCTCCTCCTGGGTTTAACATGGGTAACCTGATAATTTTAAATACCATTGTGTTTGCCTCACATTTTGCTAAGAGAGACTTCTGTCCTGTTGTGTGGGTAGACTTGGAAGAGCTGAAACAAAAATTTCATATTGATTTGACTCCCTATTTGAAACAATATGAACCATGGTTGAAACTGAGAATATCCTATAATCCCTTGGTTGTTAAATATTTTTATTGTAACATGAAGATTGCGGATGTAAAAGATAACCATGGAAACACCATTGTTGAGAGAATTGAAACAAATGTGAGAGATCAAAAGGTCCTACTTTCTGGAGATCTCATTAACACCTACCTAGGGATAGAGGATGTACCTATGAAACCCCCACGAGTCTTTAATATTCATGAGCTGGTTGACATTTTTAGACCAGGACAGCCTGGTGTGCCTCTACCCACTTCCCCAGCAGCTCTCACCAATGACCAAAGAGCTTTGTTCTATATTTATTCCCGTAGCATGGTTAACAAGGCAAAGAACTTCACTCATATCACGGGGAAGGACCTTCAAATGATGGCATCTCTTATGACCAGAGAAAGAAGAAATGTGGGTGAGCTCATTTTCCAAGAAATGAAGAGGTTCAGGTTTCACTCCTCCAGGTCTACTACAATTCCCTATCCTCAGCTTATGTCATATATTCTCTCCATGCACAATATTTGGCACTTGACATCTGAGGGAGACATGGTGAGGATTCCTAAGTTTGGGAAGATTCACCTTACTCGGATGGGAATCACTATTCCTGCTGGAGCTTCTTCACAGCCTCAGAGACATTATTCACCACCTCCTGAGGCAAGCCAGAGAGATCATCATACTAAGAGGATGGATCCTTCACCTTCCAAGATGGATGAGGCTCAGTCTTCCAGAGCAGTATCTCATGGTCCTTCTTTTACTCAGGCTGCCCTTCAGACATATATTCAGGATGCCATCCAGTCTACTGTCACTCAGTTGAAGAAGTCTAACACTGAACTGATTGATCAAGTCAACTACCAAGTTAAAGTGTTAGTAGAGGCAGTAAATCACAACTTCCAAATACTTTTTGAACGCCAGACAGAGCAGACACAAAGGATCCAGAGGATTGAGGATGCACTCAGGTCTCACCTTCACATTCCTTTCCCTGACTCACCACCTACAACCTCACATGTACCTCCTACATCTGATCCTCCACTTCCAGATCCATCACTTTCTGACCCTCCTATCATTCCTTCAGACACTCCTCCTCTTGCACCACCCACATCCTTTATATCTGACCCTATTCCTACTGGTGAAATTCCACAGGCTGGTCCCATCCTCCAGACTCCATCATCTTCATCACATCACACTGCTTCCAGTTCTCATACTGAGGAGATTATTGCTGAGGATGTTACTATAGAGGTCATAGGACCTACTCTTTCTACTTCCACCACTCTTCTTGAACCCTCTTCTACGACCTTTTCCTTCCAGTCTCCTGCCCAACTTTCTATCATTCCATATGTTCCACCTATCTCCTTCTTTGCTTCTGCATCCGCTCAGGCATCTACGCCATCTACCTCTCCTTTAGATGATGCCAAAAAGGGGGAGAAGAACTGACTGATATGATCATATGTTTTTAGTATGTAGCTTCAGTATTTATCATGTAGTTGTGCAGCTTGTGTAGCTTGTTTCAGTACTTATCATGTAGTTATGCAGCTTGTGTAGTTTCAGTATGTTTTCTGAACTGTCATGTACTTGACTCTAATCTAATGAGAATATGGTCTTAATGCATTTGTGTTTATGTTTGCAGCTGCCAATATGATCTCATGAAAAGCAAGAAGTTACTTCATATGTGCATGTTTAAATTCTGTTTATAATTTTTTTTGAACCTTGAACTAACATCTTTTATTTTCTATATAAGGTCAAAAACTCTTAATTTTTAAAACAACTCTTTTTAGTCCTTGCTAGTCAAGTGGTTGCAACATTTTTGAAAAAGATCAAGAAAAAAATTTGTTAGAAAATCAAAATTTTGAACTTGATCATATAATATGTTTTGTCATCATCAAAAAGGGGGAGAATGTTAGATTTCATGTTTTGATGATAACAAATCATGTTTTGGAAGTCCATGGATCTTATATCAGCAAAACAAGTAATTAAAGTGATATGAGGAAGATCACTCGAGTGATTTAGTTAATCACTCGAGTGATATTCAAGATCACTCGAGTGATCATTGAAATCACTCGAGTGATGTGGAAAATTTCCAGATCACTCGAGTGATATGTGAAATCACTCGAGTGATGCGCCTAATCACTTCCAGTGATTGATAAATCACTGCAGGAAAAATTCACTGTTTTTGAAATCACTTCCAGTGAATGCCAGATCACTCGAGTGATGCGCCAAGTTTTCCAAATCACTTCCAGTGATCTTGAATCACTCAAGTGATACGCCAAATCACTTCAAGTGATTGAAAAATCACTCCAAGAAAAATTCACTGTTTTGAAAATCACTTCCAGTGAATACCAGATCACTCGAGTGATACCTGAAGAATTCCAAATCACTTCTAGTGATCCTGAATCACTCGAGTGATATTGTATTTTCGCTGAATCACTTCCAGTGGATTGAAAATCACTGCAAGAATATTTTACTGTTTGCCAAATCACTTCCAGTGATCTTGAATAACTCGAGTGGTGTTTGAAAACTTCCAAATCACTTCCAGTGGATTCAAAACCACTGCAAGAAGAAAACTCTATTTACAAAATCACTTCCGGTGATTCCAAATTCACTTGAGTGGAATATATAAATTTCATCTTCACTTCCAGTAAGTCTGTAATCACTATGGGAAGGTTTTAACGTTTTCAAAATCACTCCCAGTGATATTATATTCACTCCAGTGATGTTTCTTTTTGTCAATAACTCTCTCAAACAAACACTGATCCACTTGCAACTACTTCCATGAAGAACAACTGATTTTGTTAGTTAAATTCTGTTATCATTACTGATTTCTCCAAATTGCTGTCAAAATCATATGGTATATTCTTTTACTGCTCAGTTGCGAAAACAAGATCACTCCTGATGGTTTTATTGATTTTTCAGAAAACACTTCAAGTGAATCATATTATTCTGTGAATATACAAATATTTTCTAACGGTGATATTCACAAGTGTGTTACAGCTGTACTCCACCATCACGCACATGACAAGTAACTAAACTCTCCATTCAAACGACAACTATTCATGGGCGGCAGCAAAATTCATAAATAACGGAAAGACAAATACTGGTGCATTTGTCAGAAGCACATTTGAATCAACGGACAAATTGACAACGGTCCTCAAAGTCTCTATTATATATGTCCAGCCATTCAAAAAATGAACGATGATGAGAAACGCCTGAATACTCTACAAGCAATATCGTTACAAGTGCTTCAAGCTTTCGTCTGTACTTCAGTTCTTATCTACATACTCTGTGAGAGATATTTGTCAGTCATACTTAATCATTTCCAATAGTGATAACTTAAGGTTGAGGAACCTTAAGAAGGGATTTAAGATTACCTTGTGTAAGGGGGAGTGAGTGTCTAGAGGAACTTGCTGTTTGTATTGTGGTGCCAAGAACCCATTGAATCTTGGAAGATATAGTGAAAGGCTCAGAAGGATTTCTAAGGACTGGACGTAGGTCAAGTGGTTGTGACCAAACCAGTATAAATCCCTGTGTGAACTTTGGTGGTATCCCTTCCTTTTTATTTACTGTGCTTAAAGTTTTATAAACTTGTTTTAAATTTCTGATTATTTTCTAATCACCCAATTCACCCCCCCTCTTGGGTGAAAAGCTTGCTCTGACAAGATAGTAGTTAGAAGAATACAAAAATGTATTTCATAAAAAGAGAGTAAAAAATTGGACCGGTCCAACTACCGTTTTTACCAGTTCACGGGTTGATGTATGCATTGGAACGGACCACTGACTGATTACCAGTTCAACCGGTCGAATCGGCCGGTTCAGCCCGGTTTTTTGTTCCATGAAAAAATCAATGTATAATTAATAAGATATGCCCCAAAACTATGACGTCATGGTTTAGTGCGGTGTTTTGTTCCATGAAAAAATCAATGTATAATTAATAAGATATGCCCCAAAACTATGACGTCATGGAAATAAAAAAATAATTATGATTGAGTCCGAGGTATGGCTTAAGATAAGTCATATTTTTTGGGCCAGATTTGTGATAACCATATCGTGCTTCATAGGTCACAGTATGTATCTGTAACATCTGTATCATTATTTTCTCCCCCTGAAATGTTCCAAAAAACATTCGTCTCAAAAACACATAGAAAGAGCTCAATTATTTTGTTTCTTCAGGTAAACAAAAAAATTATTTTGTTTCTTTATGTGAACATATAGTAGTATCATTTTTAAAATACCTTTTTTATATTCGAAATTATATTGTTCGTTTTTATTCATTAATTTATTAAATACATATAAACATGGATATCCGTAATCTCATACACACGCATCTTAAGTTAATGAAAGCATATCAGAATCTGCATCATAATTTATATATCAATGTAGCAAATTACCAATATAGAGAAGGAAAAAAAAACTAGTATTCTCTCCTATCATTATTATATAGAACATCTAAACACGTTATTTCCAAAGTACTAATTTTTTCACCTAATATCTTTAACTAACTATGTGACACCTCATTTCCAATACCCCATAATGAGTATAAATGAGTAGTGAAATCAATTGTGGAATCAGAATTTGACCTTGAACAACCCAATATACAATAACATTCATAAATCCTCGTTCTCAACTTAGGATTTGAACCTAAGGCTGAGAGGGTTTTTCAAAAGGTAGAATACTTTAAATACATTTCCACAAGATTCACTACGTCACTAATGACTCATTGGCTCTTAATTTCATTACATCAAAGTATATGCGAGCTATTCACTTGCATTTTTAATGAAATTAGAGCTATTCTCCTTTAATTAAACTAAAGTGATTCTTTGCTAAACTTCATTCATATATTCATATACATACATGAAATGTAAATTCATGTAAGGCTATCAAATGTAAATCATCAAGTACATTAATATGAATAGTGTGCCTCACACTACAATCTTCACCTCATCTCTATAATCCTCCTCTGTGCATATCTCCCTGCACTCTACACCTGTCTAAAGGGTTGGTTGGGAGGAGAGAGATTTGAGACAATCTCAGTAGCAAACAATACCACTATGCATGTAAGATATATATATGATGCCTGACATGCTGGCTATTCATAAAATCATGTCAATCTCATGACATCTTCATGCATGCTCATGTTACAACATAGTCATGGCCATCGTATAATATAACAAAGCATCAATCAATCAAGCAGTCACATACAACAATGCAAACACATACATATCACATATATGCAGGCAAAGTAAGTTCACTACCTCTCGGACTTCACGTCCGTCCTCAAACCATTGTCCTTACTCTGGCTCGGACACCATCCGTTGAGTCCTGAATTTCCAAGTATACAATAAATAAGTCACTACTCATCCATGTATCATTCTAGACTCATGATAATGGATAACTTAGCCCAATTATGCTAAATTACCAAAATGCCCCTGGAAGCCCAGCCTAACTGTACTTTCTTAGAAATTATGACCTGGGCTAATTCTAGACAATTTATCGTGTAGAATCCATTTATGAGCTCTGATTAGTCAAATTCATGCCTAAATGATGGAAATACCCTTGATAGCCCCCACTTAGAGCCTGAAGGGGTAATTTGGTCATTTTACACACTAGGCCTTTCCTCACTTCGTCATCAACATGAACCGTACACAATTTGTTCTTCTGAACTTAATGGAATCATCCAATTGATGAAATTCCAACTCTTTCCTCATGCCACACACAAGGCAGCCAATTTAGAGTTCTCAGAAGAGTTGTGTTGGTTTCTTTCTTTCTTTGGCTTAATTACCACCTTTCTACTTCTAATTACATGATTAGTCGTTTAGACATCCATTGGACATCGTTTAGGACGTTAAAACACCATTTGAATGATAGATGAACAGTACCCAACTCCCAAACTACTCATCTAAATGACAAACCAATAGGTTCAGAAGGAAGCTTACGCTTACCTCTACACGTTTCTGAATTCGGTTTGGAATTCTGGCAGCACTCTGGCCGGCGAGATAGCACCAACCACCTCCAAACGAGAATCTGAAACCATAGAAATGAAGTTTGGGATGAGTAGAATAATGTTTGTACATGGCACTTTGTGAGAAGACGCCATTTCTGTAGAGTTCCGATGATTGCAAGTATTCTCTCTTTTCTCTCTCTCCTCCGTTCTCGTTCGTTGTCGTTCTGATTCTCATTCTCATCGCACAGGAGAAATGAGAGATTAAAAGGATAGAGAATGATGACTTTAATGAGTCATCAAAGTGGCTATAATCCATTAGTCCACTTCTTTGGCTTTTTTGCATGACAATCCATTTCTCTTTTCATGCTTCTTCATCCACCGAAATAATGAGATCAAATGAGAGAAATATTACTCTAAACTATCCCATTATACCACCTTACAAGTGGTTGACCAGAGCATTATGCTTCTCCAGTCTTTAACTTTTCTTGATAGTAATTTACCAACATAGGCTCATCAATTACCAAGTAGTCATTTTCCCTATTTTTCATTCTCATTCCACTCAAATTATTGGGAATATTAGGGAAAAGCCATCATTTCTTATCTTATGGCAAAATTATCATTTTGCCCTTACGTGTTATGATTTATTGTAATAAACCGTTTCTTGCCCCTTTCCTTTATTTCCCTCCACATTTGACTAATTTAGGCATCAATAATAAGGAAATAATGGTTGTTAGCCTTTCATTAGTCAAATGACCATTTTATCCCTTACATTATTTTTTCCCGAGTTCTTTAGCTCACCATAATATTTTCTTTTAATATCAAAAAATATAAAAAAAATTTGGGAAATAATATAGTGCCTTGCCAAGGCATTCACTAAATTAGGGTCTAACAGTCTCCTTTTATCCAGGCTTAGTCTCAAGCATGTTGTCCCAAAATTCGGGATATTACAAACTATAAAACATCTTAATTAATTTATTGATTAGTTAGTTAGTCAATTTTCTCTAACTAATAACTTTCTTGATGATAATTTTGATATTTTATAAAATTTAACTAATTTTGCACCGAGCATTTGGACGTAATAGTGAAACTTTAGACAATTAAGCGTGTGCTTTTAATTTCAAATTCATTTGAATATAAAAAACACTTTTGGAAGAAATACCTTAAGCTCAACAATATTAGAATTTGCCCCAATCAAATAGTCATATAAAAAGAAGTGTCAAATAGATGTTTAGGAATTTTCCTCAAATACAAATTAAATGTTTATATGTTTTACTAGGAGTTAATCCTAATTTGTTTGTACCTCAAGTTTTGGAATTTCCTTTATATCTTAAAAAAGGATAGTCGTATAAAAAATTAATTATATTATAACTAATTTCATTATTATATAAAACTGTTATGATGTGCAAAGCTAGCTACTCCTTGCTCAAGGGGTTTATTGTTTTGAGTTTGAAACGCATGGATCCAAAAGAAAAACTAATATATAATATAATAAAAATTATTATTAAATATCATCATCAAAAAATCAAATGGACATCCTAAAATAGCAGAAAATACTAATAAAAAATTGTAAATCGATGGACTCTCAATAATACCCAATACCCATATATAGTTATATGTATAATATAAAACTTTAAATAAATTATGAGTACATCATTTTTTTACCACCTAGAGTCACATAATGTTATCTGGAACACACTTTGATCATAGATTCAGACCCGATAATACCGATTTTAAAACAAATGAAAACTTGAAAATTAATTTGTCCCATTATCGCCATTTCCACTTAAACAAGCTTCTTCTAGATATATATATATCGCACCCGCCTTCTTCCTCCGCAACTAACAGAATTAAGCTTCATCTATACATGCTCTCTGGTTCTCCGATATGGGATTTACGGTGGGCTGCACCGAGATCGTCTTCCCAGAGTTCATCCTCCAGATCCTTGCCGTACTTGGAATCCTCAGGGGAATCAAATCGTTCCTCCTCCGCTCCTTCGGCGTCCCCGATTTTCTCGAACAGGACATTCAGTACTTTTGGGATTCCGACGACCCGTACTATCATTATTATCCGACCCGGATGCCCGAATTCGAGTCGGCGAGCGCGGTGCTGATCCGAGAGATGCTGCCGGTGATGAAGTCCTCTGAGATGGCGGCGGAAGAGGTGGTGGCGCCGGAGAGCTCTTGCGCCGTGTGCCTGAACGAATTTGATGTTGACGTTGCGATCCGACAGCTCGCAAACTGCCGCCACGTCTTCCACAAGGAGTGTCTTGACCGTTGGTTGGGATACGATCAGAAGACTTGTCCTTTGTGTCGATTACAGTTCATACCTCACCATTTGCAAGAAGCTTTTAACGAGTCTCTGTGGGCTGCTTCTAGTATACCTGAATTTTACCCAGAATCTGATTCAGAATTATTATCATGATAATATAATCTTTTCTTCTTTGATCATTCTATTTTTTATGATTCCCTGGGGTATTGGTCGTTGATTCATAGATGATGTATGTGTGTGTATATACATATATACAGAGAAGCAGAGTAATGTAGCGGACTTGATAGAGTAAGGTTGGGGCTCTGATTTCAGAAATCGGGTTCGGGTCTCGTTGCTTTTTATCAGCATGGATTTCTTTCCTTCCGGAAAACAATAAAATAAAATAAAAATAAAACAATCTTGGGTCTACTTATATACCACATAAGAGCTGATGTTCTGTAACGAGTCTCTGCCTTGGCTTTAGCTCTAAGCTGTAGCTTATTTCTGGATTTTACATATAAGGTTTATTTCTGAATATTGATTTGAGTTCAAGTATAATAAGAAAAGTTGCTGAAAATTTTTTATTACAAAATTGATTATCTATAGGTTAAAGGTTGGCCAAAAAAAAAAATCTATAGGTTAAAGACCTATATCCTTAAGCGGGTGCAACTTTTTTTTAATGGGATGTAACATTTTCAACTACATGGACATGTCTTTTGTTTTGTATAGAATTGACGGTAAGTTGCACACGACTGAAGCCTGAAGATGAGTTGTGCCAATTGGAGATAGGTGGCATTTAAGTTTTTTTAACCAGCTTCATATAATTTTAGTCATAAATTTTGTAGTGGGGGATTTTTTTAGCAATTTTTTCAATATAAAACCAAATTTCCTCTTGTCTCCTATGTTAATTGTTTCTTTCACATAATGTCCATATTTAATTGTATTTTTTTTGGGAAAATCTCATAAAATTATCACTAAAATATCAAAATGCCAAATCAGGGATTTGAATTGCAATAATCCCAAATCAATCTTTGAAATTTTAAAATGATGAGGAAATGATGTGATCTATCTCTAATTGGCATTATGTGAACCTTCAAGAAGCATTGAACATTCATCTCCTTCGAGTGGCAGTGAAAAACATTTTGGTGGAGATTCGAGGACGAATCCTTTTGAGGAGAGAGGGAATGATGTGATCCAGAATCAATAAGTTATCTCTTCAAATTCAAGTGATGACTCTTTGACTTCAAACGATCATTTTCAAATTCCAACCAGTCCAATTACAAGAACACAAGCTAAAATATTTAAGGAAGCATTGATTGGGCTGATTCAAGAGGCTAATGCAAATCAGATGGCAATTAGATCAACAAATATGGACAAAGATGCTAAAAACGTCATTAATTTCATATCGGTTGCAAATGGAGATACTAATAAAGTTTTGGGCTTGGAGACTTCAAAACAAAAAGCTTGGACCTAGTACTATACATGGGAGGACTCATTTAGGCCTAAATAAGAAAATTTTGGGCTTTGAATGTTGATTATATTTTGTGAATTTTATTTGTACGAAAATTATTAGATAGTTGGTATATTTGGCTTTTAGGTTTCCTAATTAATTAATTGTATTAAGTTTTAGTATCTATTTTCTAGGATGCATTTAATGCAATTAGGGTTTTTTAATACTTCTCTTTAAATACCTTGTAATCCTTCATTTGGAGGCAGATTTCAGAATTGACTGTTGAATGAAATGTTGCATTTTTCTACACTTTGTTTCTTGAAAGTGGATTCTCTCTGGGGTTCTTCTTAGAACTAACAAACTTATCAAGGCTTGATCAACCCTGTGGCGTTTTCTAACACTTCGGGTCCTTGTTCTTTCATGCTCAAGGGTTTAAATCGATCATCAATCTATGTTTAGCTTTTTTGGAGTGTTTATATCTCAGATTAGTTGTGGGTTCGTGGGATCTTCCCTTGTGGGTTCGCACCATCTTGGTATGAGAGCTTCAAATCTAAACTCAGGTCATATCTTTCTGTTCTTTGTTTCAATTGTCGTTTTAAGTTTGGTGCTTTGTTCTTGAGTCTTTTCATCTGGGTCACCTGTGTTCATATCTGAAATTGTTGCTTTTGTTCGTCAATCTTTTCTTTGTGGTTTCTGACTTTTAGTGAGTCTTTTTCATAGTTCAAAATCTATTCTTTCATCTTGGTTTAGAATCGTTTCAATCTGATTTGTCATTGGTGAGTTATATTCATTTTAATCTAGTCATGTTTCTGGAAATTTTCTGTGTCTGTTCATCTTCATTTTTCCAGTAAGTTACCAAATATTCTGTCCTTGTTTGACCACTTTTACTTTGTGTTTTCCATAATTTTATGTCATTTTCATTGTTTAGAATCTCTTCTTTCCATTCATTTTGGTTTCATCTCAATCCAAAATTTCCACAATAAGTTATAGTCTTTTCGAAAAGGACGTTGGAATTTCTTGGTTTAGATTGCTTGAGACTGTTTGTGATAGATTGTCATTTGAACTCCTGATTTCCCTGAATTTCCTTTTCCAATACTCACTTTGATATTCCACATTTCTAAGTGTTGGTTGGATTTCTGCAAATTATGATTACATTGATTAAATTGCTTAGTTCTTTAAAGAGCTTCAAGAGGAATCTAAGAGTGGAAAAAAAAGGCAAGAATGACATACATCAATTTAAAAGCCAAAGTTGAGTGAAACGAAGTGACGCTAAACTTGTTTGAGTGAAACACGTGAGTGGAGTAGTGAGGTCCCTTTTTCTCTAAATCTAACTTTTCAGGTACCATCAATATGCATGATGAAAAAGAAATTCAAAGACATCTTCAATCCTTCTTGTGAAAAGGACTCCAGAAGTTTAGTGTTGAAAACGACTAATGGATGTCTGGTCACAACTCCAGATCAAAAAGAGAATTCCAAAGAAAGCTGCAGAAGTTGTGACTAGGCCTCCTTTAGTTGTTTTCAGCACTAAACTTCTGGAGTCCTTTTAACAAGGATTGAAGATGTCTTTGAATTTCCTTTTCATCATGCATATGATGGTACCTGAAAAGTTAGATTTAGAGAAAAAGGGACCTCACCACTCTACTCACATGTTTCACTCAAACAAGTTTAGTGTCATTTGCGTCTCACTCAACTTTGGCTTTTAAATTGATGTATGTCATTCTTGCCTTTTTTCCACTCTTAGATTTCTCTTGAGGCTTTTTAAAGAACTAAATAGTTTAATCAATGCAATCACAATTTGCATAAATCAAACCAACACCTAGAAATATGGAATATCAAAGTAAGTATTGGAAAAGGAAATTAGGAGTTCAAATGACAATCTATGACAAACAGTCTCAAGCAATCTGAACCAAGAAATTCCAGAAAAAGCGTCCTTTTTAAAAAGACTATAACTCACTGTAGAAGTTTTGGATTGAGATGAAACAAAATGAATAGAAAGAAGAGATTCAAAACAATGAAAATGACCTATTAAACAATGGAAAACAAAAAGTAAAAGTGGTCAAATAAGGACATAATATTTGGTGACGTTCTGGAAAAATGAAGATGAGTAGACACAGAAAATTTCTAGAAACATGACTAGATTAAAATGGATAGAACTCACCAATGAAAAATCAGATTGAAATGATTCTAAACTGAGATGAAAGAAGAGATTTTGAACTATAAAAAAGACTCACTAAAAGTCAGAAACCACAAAAAAAATATGAAGAACAAAAGCAACAATTTTGGACACGAACAAAGATGACCGAGATGAAAGGACTCAAGAACAAAGCACCAAACTTAAAACAAAATTTGAAATAAAGAAAAGAAAGATATGACCTGAGTTTAGATCCAAAGCTTTGATACCAAGATGGTGCGAAATCACAAGGAAAGATCCCACAACCCACAACCAATCTGAGATATACGCACCCCAAGAAAGCTAAACATATATCGATGATCCACTCTAACCCTTGAACGCAAAAGAACAAGGACCTGAAATGTTAGAAGATGCCACAAGGTTGATCAAGACTTGATAAGTCTTTTAATTCTAAAAAACCCTAATTGCATTAAATGTATCCTAGAAAATAGAAACTAAAACTTAATACAATTAATTAATTAGGAAACCCAAAAGTCAAATATTACAACTATTTAATAATTTTCAGACAAATAAATTAACAAAATATAATCAGCATTAAAAGCTTAAAATGTGCTTATTTAGGCCTAAATGAGTCCTCCCATATAGAGAATTTGGTCTAAGCTCTTTGTTTTGAAGTCTCTAAGCCCAAAACTTGATTAGTATCTCTATTTATAGCCCATATGAAATTAATGAGTTTTTAGCATCTTTTTCCAAAACTGTTGATCCAGTTGCCATTTCATTTACATAAGCCTCTTGAATCAGCCCAATCAATGCTTCCTTAAATATTTTAGCTTGTGCTCTTGTGATTGGACCAGTTGGAATTTGAAAATGATCGTTTGAAGTTTAAGAGTCATTACTTGAATTTGAAGGGATAACTTGCTAATTCTGGATCGCATCATTCCCTCTCTCCTCAAAAGGATTCATCCTCGAATCTTCACCTGCATCGAAAGGAGATAAATCAGCTACATTAAAAGTAGCACTAACAGAATACTCACCAGGAAAATCAATCTTGTAAGCATTATCATTTATTCTTTCAAGCACTTGAAATGGACCATCTCCTCTTGGAGCGAATTTTGATTTTCTTTGAGCTAGAAATCTCTCTTTTCTCATATACACCCATATCTAATCTCCAGGTTCAAAAAGAACACACCTTCTTCCTTTGTTGGCTTTGGATGCATATTGCTTATTTTTCTTGACAATTTGTTGTTTCACACGCTCATGAAGTTGCTGCACTAATTCAACTTTCTTTTTTCCATCAAGACTTTCTCTCTCATTAATAGGCAATGGTAATAAATCCAAAGGAGTTAGTAGATTAAAACCATAAACTATTTCAAAAGGGGAATAATTAGTAGATGAATGCACACTTCTATTATATGAAAATTCAATGAATGGCAAGCAACCTTCCTAATTTTTTAAGTTCTTTTGAATCACAATTATGAGTAATTGAGACAAGGTTCTATTAACAACTTCAGTTTATCCATCAATTTATGGATGATAAGCAGTAGAAAATAACAATTTAGTACTAAGCTTTCCCCACAAAACTCTCTAAAAATGACTCAAGAATTTTGTATCCCTATTAGAAATAATACTTTTAGGAATACCATGAAGTCTCACAATTTCTTTGAAGAATAAATCAACAATATATGTGGCATCATTAGTTTTATGACATGCAATGAAATGTGCCATTTTAGAAAATCTATCAACAACCAGAAATATGGAATCCAATCCTCTTTCTGACCTAGGTAACCCTAAAACAAAATCCATTGATATATCAACCCAAGATTTACTAGGTACAGGTAAAGGAGTATACAAACCATGTGGCAAAACTCTAGATTTATCTTTTTTACATGTTATGCATTTAACACAAATTCTTTCTACATCACGTTTCATTTTAGGCTAAAAGAAATGCCCATGCAAGACATCCAAAGTTTTTTTCACACCAAAGTGACCTATTAAACCCCCTATGTGCTTCTCTCACAAGCAATTCATGCAATGAACATTGAAGCACACATAATCTGTTTTCATTAAGCAAGTATCCAATAACTTCGTAAAATTTATCAAATGCTTTCTTTTCATAAGTAAGAAACACTTTAGCAAAATTAGCATCATTTTCATATAACTCCTTGATACATTCAAAGCCAAGCAATCTAGTATTAAGAGAAGAAAGAAGTGTATACCTTCTTGACAATGCATCAGCAACCACATTCTCTTTACCTTTCTTGTATTTAGTGACATTTATAAATGTCTCAATAAATTCCAGCAATCTTGCATGTCTCTTGTTCAGCTTACCTTACCCTTTAATATGCTTCAAGGACTGATGATCAGTGCGAATCACAAAATGTTTAGGCCAAAGGTAGTGTTGCCAATTCTCAAATGCTCTTTTAAGTGCATAGAGCTCCTTGTCATAAGTTGGATACTTCAGAGCTGATCCATTTAGCTTTTCACTAAAATAAGTAATTGGCTTTCCTTCCTGCATTAAAATAGCTCATATCCCAACTCCAGATGCATTACATTCAATCGCAAAAGTTTTGCCAAAATCAGGCAATACCAACACAGGTGAAGAACACAATCTATCCTTAAGTTTAATGAATGCATCATCTTATGCTTTATCCCATTTAAGATCAATAGATTTTTTAATAACCTTAGTGAGTTTTAAGATCAACAGATATTTCAATCTCAAAAGTTTTGCCAAAATTAGGCAATACCAACATAGGTAAAGAACACAATCTATCTTTAAGTTTAATGAATGCATCATCTTGTGCTTTATCCCATTTAAGATCAACAAATTTTTTAATAACCTCAGTGAGAGGTGCAACAAGTGTGCTAAAATCTTTTACAAATCGCCTATAAAAACTAGCCAAACCATGAAAACTTCTCACCTTAGTTATGCTTCAAGGTGTTGGTCATTCTTTTATAGCTTTTATCTTTTCCTTATCAACTTCTATCCCTTTAGCACTCACCACAAAACAAAAAAAAATTTTATCCATGCAAAAATCACACTTTTTCATATTTGCAAACAATTTTTCCTTCTTCAAAACATCAAGCACACAATGCAAATTTTCAAATGCTCATCTAGATCCTTGCTATAAATCAAAATATCATCAAAATAAACCATAACAAATTTTCCAATGAAAGAACACAAAACATGGTTCATTAATCTCATGAAAGTACTAGGTGCATTAGTTAACCCAAATGTCATAACTAACTATTCATACAATCTATGTTTGGTCTTGAAAGTAATTTTCCACTCATCCCCTTCCCTTATTCTAATTTGATGGTACCCAGATTTCAAATCAATCTTAGAAAATACAATAGAATCATGCAATTCATCAAGCATATCATTTAATCTAGGAATGAGATGGCGATACTTTACAGTGATATTGTTGACACATCTACAATCAATGCACATCCTCCAAGTTCCATCTTTCTTTGGACTAGAAGTACTGGAACTGCACAAGGGCTCAAACTTTCTCCAACATATCCTTTTCTAAGAGCTCTTCCACCTACTTTTGAAGCTCTTTTGTTTCTTCAGGATTGCTTCTATATGTTAGCATATTAGGAATTGTTGCTCTATGAATGAAATCAATTTGATGTTCAAGTCCTCTAATAGGTGGTAAATCTTATGACACCTTATGTCCAACAGCCTTAAATGAGTACAAAAGAGTAGTGAATACCTATATGTCAAACCAGGAACCAGTCCCAAAGTAGCCAACTTCAGAAAATGTTCACAAAGTCCATACCTATATCAAGATTTGAACCTGGGATCGGAAAGGAGTTTTGAGAGTAATAAAACTTTTTCTAAACAATTTCACAAACATTCACTATCTCACTAAGTCTCACCGGCTCTTCTTTTCAATTTATCAGAATTTGTGAGAAATTCTCTGCTTAGTTCTCACGTTTCATACCATAGTTATATTTCGTTAGCGTTTAGAAGTGCAATCTAGCTAAACAGTCCTTTTAGATTAATTGTTGTCCGCTTACTAGCCTACCAGCATTTCCAGTTCCATTATTGTGGCATTGTCGGAATTACAAGCTATTTACACTATTCACAGATCCAAAATATCTAAAGTATATTAAAATAGACAACCAACAGAAACTAAAATTCTTTCTTGTTCCAGCCTTTAGCCATCCGCATTTACCTTTTTACCCCTTGATCTGTCTTCCTATACTATAAATGGGTTTATGAAAAAGAGTGAGATTCAAAAGAATCTCAGTAGTAATAGATAGCCAGTCATATGATATAACATCACAAAGCATGTCATATAGTCATCATACAATAGAATCATCACAACAGCATTTAGTGCATCACATGCAGTTCATATATCACCATAGCGCTAGGTATATCACAAGGCCTTCAGGGATACCTGCGCATAAAGGCCCTGGGCATCACAAAACGTTATTGGCTCGAGCGTCCACCCATGCAAAAAGGCCCCGGGTGACCACCCCGCATAATCCCAATATGCTAGATAATTCATGATGATTTCACATAACATGCATTGTATATTATAAACATATGAAAGACAAGTTACTACCTGGCTGCTTCCCTTGAGCAATTTCCAACTGTTTGTTTGAGCTCGGGCAAGTCTTAAGTTTTAGACAGTTATTGGGTCCTATAATTAGAATTACAGAAAATGAGTCATTTCTCAATCTAATCCTTTTGGTATAATGTAAACTAAATTATTGTTAGTTTAGCTTGTGGGTTGTCGTTTAAGTCACTTAGGTAGCCCTTAGAAGTTCCAACAATGGCCTATGAGGTTGGGAAAGACCATACCAATCAACACCTCTTGTAAAATACAAAATATGGAAAAATTTAGGTCTTGACCATGGCCAAAAACAGGTCAGAAAGTTTTCAGCCGCGGCCAAGCATGTCTTGTTTCTTGACCGAACTTCCAAAAATCATAACTAAATATTCAAAAGTCCAAACGCGGTGGTTCCAAGTTCTACGTGACCCTATTTATGTATAATTTTAGGAGGAAATATAGAAATTAGCTAAATGTACAATCACAAATACATAATTCCCTTTTATTAGACACTACTCCAGAATTTTCTAGTTTTACATGGCCGAACTTTAAAAATGTAGAACTTCTAGGATACACATCCAAATAACCATTACGACCTATCAAATTAAAGCTTAAGTTTAGACTAAAAAGTTTTAGAATTTTTGGACAAGGTTTGACCTATAAAACACCTCGCACAACATCACTGCCACACAGGGGCAAATCAAACAACATGTACATACACACTTCATAAATTTCCAAATTGGCATATAAACATCCAAAAATCATGAATACTTGCATACCTACACAATTTTTCCTTCTAAAGCCAATGGAATAATCAAAATCACAAAATTCCCACTCCTTCCTCATGTTATGCTCAAAACAGAAAGTTAGGGTTCTTAGGAGGAATGTGTTGTTTTCTTGTTTTCTCTTGCTTAATCCCCTCCTTACCACTTCTAATCATATGATTAACTACTTACATACTAAATAAACATGTTTAGAGGAAATTTGGGCAAAATTTCCCTTAGGTTTTGCTTCAGCCAATTTTTAAAAATCAAGAGAAAATAAGGAAATATCCACCAATAACAACACACTAGTGCAAAATAGCCTTTTTAGACCACATCATTTAGACTGGTTATTACGGATAATGTAACGACCCACCTCATATATCCCTTATTACTGACCTTACTCAGAGTAGCAATGCGTAGTTCAGTAGGCACACAGGAATAGCATAAATATACTGATAATATTAATACAATATTGCTTGATTATAATACAAAAGTTTCCCCACCAGGGGTTTACACAATATATTCAGACCTTAATAACTAAAAGGCCTTCAAATAACCAGCAACATTTCTCTTCGTGCATACGTCTTTTCTGATCTCAGCACGTTTCCAATGCTCACCTGTCTGAATGGTTGGTTGGGAGGAGTGAGATTCGAGAGAATCTCAGCAGAAAACATTACCACTATGCATGCCAGATATATATGAATGCATGACATGCTTGCCTACACTATTTCATGCCAACATAATGACATGCTGCATGCTCGATGTTATGACACACATATGGCCATTGCACAAATATAACAGAGCTTCAACCAATCATACATGTTCCACACAAATAGGCAAAGCAGTCACATAATCAATGCAAGACATACATATCACATACATGTATAAAAGGTAAGTTCACTACCTTTCGGACTTATGTCCTTCTCTTCTTGTCTCTTGATCCGCCAACCATTGCTCCTTCTTTATCACTTCATGGCCCTAGGCAAGTGATAACATCATTAGAGCCATGAAAAGTAAATACCCAATGGCCCACATTAGCCCTATAGACTTACTTTCACCCTTGGAGTTCATTCCAATTATATTTGGCCAATTTCTTACTCAAATTCGCATGGTACTCAATCTACCAGCATTTTTGGCCAAATTTTGAAAAATCATAATTAATTCTATAGAACTCCAATTGAGATGGTTCAAAGCTCTATTTGAAGCCCCTTTAAGTGTCGTTTTACATAAAAATACTCGATTTTAAACGCCACCACTACACCATTCCCAAAAATTTTCCAAACACCGACTGTTTCAGATGTTCTTCTAGAAAACAGGGCAGACATTCAAAAATTCATATCTAAATACAAAAAAAATCCAATTGATCATTATGACCTATCAAATTAAAGGTCTATGTGTCTACTTTCAAACTGGAGAGTTTCATGGTCATTGGATAACATTTGACCACTCAACAATACGTCACCATAACACTGCCTCCAGAAAACGGAATACAAAGCATTTACCCTTTAACTTCTAAAACTTCTAAATTCATGTACAAGTATCCAAAATTCATGAACACTTGTATACCCACACAATTTTGCCTCCTAAATCCAATGGAAGCATCAAAATCATCAATTTCCAACTCCTCCTACACGAAACAATACAGGGAAGAAACAGAAGGAAATTGGATTCTCAGAAAGAGTTTGTTGTTTCTTCGATTTCTCTTGCCTAATCACTTCCTTACTACTCATAATCAAGTGATTAGCTATTTATACATCTATTGGACATCGTTTATCCATTCAAAAAACTAATTTAAATCAGCATGAATAGTACCCAACTTCCTCTATACTCATCCAAACGACAAACCAATCGGTTAAAAAGGAAGCTTACGCTTACCTCTACTCGTTTCCACAAACGGTTTGGAATTCCGGCAACACCCCGGCCGGTGAGACGGCGTCAAGAACCTCTAAATGAAAATCCGAAACCATAGGAATGAAGATCTCGATGAGTAGAAGAAGTTTCCTGAAGGGTACTTTGAGAGAGGATGCCGTTTCGACAGTGTTTCGGAGGAAAGAACTTCCTCTCTCCTCTTTCTCCATTTATATATGATCTCTTTCTCTCTCTTCCAGTGGTTTTCTCCGTGAAAAATGGATGAGGAATGAAGAAGAAGATGATTTAATTCAGGATTAATGGGCTTACCACGTGTCACCCTCTGATTCGTCCAAAAGTTGAATTTTCGCACAAAATACCAAATTCTGCAGAATTTTCATTGACTTTGAAAATTCATATCTAATTGTAAAAATGTCCAATTGGAGTGATTCCAAAGGCTATGCGACCCGTATTGAGTCTAGTTTTAAGGAAAAATATAAAATTTTGCCAATTGGAATCTTAAACTTCCCAGAATTTTAATCTTTGAATGCTGTCTCAGAAATTAATTAATTTCACTGGGCTAACTTCAAAAATTCATTTCTCTTTGTGTACAAATCCAAATGAATTATATGACCTATCAAATTAAAGCTTGATAAGTCTACTTTCATTCTGGAAAGTTTCATAATTTTTCACCATCATTTACCCATCGAAAGATGTCACACAATCACTACTGCCACACCAGGAATTTCACCTGTGGCAAAATTACTTTGTGTTCCACTTTACTCTATTATGTGTGACTTCTAATCACTTCGTTTTGTTATTCCCCGAACTCTTTAGCTCACCAATATAATTCATTTTAATATCCAATGATATAAAGGAATTTTGGGGAATTTAAATATACCTCATAGGGACATTTGCTAAACCGGGGCTTAGCAGTCCACTTAATCTAGGCTTAATCTTATGCCTGTAGTCCCAAAATTTGGGATATTACAGATAAGGTTTAAAAGAAAAATGTGGTGGCAATTTTATAATTAAAAGAAAATTTTTAGACCGGTTATTTAAATAACCGGTCTTAAAAACATTATTTAGACCGGTTTTCTAAATAACCGGTCTCAAAAGCAAAGTAATTAAATGAATTAAAAAATCCCTTTATTTTTAAGACCAGTTATTAAGATAACAGGTCTTAAAAGTCATTATTTTAAAACTGATTTTTAAATAACTGGTCTTAAATATCTAATTAAAATGAAAATAAAAAATCCTCGGCATTTTAAGACCGGTTATACTGATAACCGGTCTTAAAATTAATTTTTTTAGACCGGTTATTAAATAATCGGTCTTAAAGTTAAAACCTTTAAGACCGGTTATTTGATAACCAGTCTTAATTAGATAACTTTTAAGGCTGGTTATTTAATGAACCGGTCTTCAAATTATGGTATTCAAACCTAGCCCGCCCTCATTTCGTATCCCTCTCAATCCTTCTACAGCCGTGAAAGCTCCATTTCAGCCCTGCGCTTCTTCTTCGGTCATATTTCAGCCTCTGCTCTGGCCGTCGCCACCGCCGCCCCTCCCTTCTCCATTTTCCATTCAACTCACTGGTTTTAAAACACCGCCGCCGCCCCTCCTTCTCTATTTTCCATTCATCTCTTGGCCCATACCCACAAAATCACCATTATCTCCGGCGTGTTCTCCAGCCACTGCAACCATAGCTCCTCCTACTCCTCAAGCCACGATCCAAGGTCACTACAACCAGGTATGAGTAATGTCTCCTTGTCTCAGTTAATTCTTCGTATAAATAGCGAAATTTAGTGAAATTGATTTTTAATAGCGGAAATGATTTTGAAGAACTCTTCGTATAAATGTTGGCGCTGGGTTGTAGTTTTATTATTGGGTAGGAAACAATTGTTTGATGTTGTGGTCTGTGATTTACAAATTTGGATGTTATGAATTTTGTCAATAACAATTGCTTGGCCTTTCACATTTTGCATATCAATTTCTTTCTGTTGAATATTTTAAAGATGTAATTGTGCTGTTTATCAATTTCTTTCTGTTAAATCTGTTGAAGTGGTCCCTTAAACATTTTTGAATATGTTGAATCATTTTCTTTCTTGAGTCTATAAATTTCAATGTTTATGTCTTTAAAATCAGATGTAATTGCAGTGTTCTCTTGAATAGAAATAACAAGTATTTGAATGGGGGAAAATTACTTGAAGAAAATGGAACAGACTGTAATTACATCTTATGAGGAATTCTGATGAAGAATTCTGTTAAACTAGATAAATTGATGAGTGTAATGATTTCATACTCTCATCATACTCCTGCCTTTTCTAGGGGAGTTAATATACAGAAGAGAAGAAAACAAATGTGTTGCAATGACGGACCCGGTGCATCCTACAGCAGAGGATCAGGTGTCACCTAGTGCTTAGCACAGTGAGCCTCCTAGTGTCAATCAGAGACAGAGTGAAGGTGAGCCGAGTCACCAGCCCAGACGGAGGGGCAGGACGGTCACATGGTTGAGGGATGTTTACCTGAGTCGGTCTGCCAGTGAGAAGATATCGATTCAATTCGATCAATATTGGAAACCGATCGGGCCCAATTCAAGCCGATATAGGAGTTTTGTCAGCCTCCTCGCACGGAATAAGCCTAGCATATTGATAGAGGAGTGGAGGAATGTCGACAAAAAAGTTAAGCAGCATATTTGAGACACTATTCAGGTATAAAGTTCCCTTTGTATGTAATGATTATCAAATTTGTTTCATGATTGTCACTAACTCCTTTGATTCATGAATAACAGCTTACCTACGATGTTGCTCAGAGTGAGAAATTGTATAACAAGACTATGACATATTGTTATGAGTGCTGGAGGAAGTTCAAGACGAATCTAGCCAATAATTACTTGCATATTAAGGTGCCAGCTGGTAAGCCTCGTCCAACTCCTTGCAGCAAGTATTCATACATCGATGAAGTGACATGGCAAGAGTTTTTTAGGCTTCGGACTACTCCAAAGGCTTTGGTGAGTTTACTTATTTTGTACTTTATTTACTTATCATTTATCTTGACTGTTTGTAACCTTTTTTCCCATTTCTTATTCGCAGGAAAGAAGGAAAAAAGCACAAAAGAGTGGCAGGAAGAATGATTGCCCCCATACAATGTCTCATGGGGGATACACAAAGGCCAAGAAAGACTTGTTGGCTGCCAAACAGAGGAGATTGGAAGAAGCATCTCAATCCGATCCTTCTGTTCTGCTATCTCCACCATCTCTGATACGGCGTGAAGAGTTGTGGTTGTATGCTCACCGAAAGAGTGGTGGATCCTATACGAATGAACAGTCTCGTATAGTCGGTGAAAAAATTGTAAGTATCGTTGTTTTTATTAACTATTTAGTAAACATGTTTCGTTACTCATATGTGTTATTTGTATATCTCATAGGAGGAACTTTAAAAAAGCAAGCCGAGGGATCCTTCAAGTTAGAGGGAAGGAATGACATTCTCACAGTTGCTATTGGAAAACGTGAACATCCAGGCCGTGTTAGGGGAGTTGGAGGAGGGTGGGTATAAAGGATTACTTTGGATCCTCCTCACGTAATTCCTCCTCCAACGTGGTAACGAGACACGAATTGGAGCGTATGTTGGCCACTGCGAGGGCGGAAGCAAGGGCCGAGGCAGAAGCATCATTTGATGCACTATTAGATGCCTGGTTAAGCAAGATGAAGGAAGAAGTATATGCCATGGTGAGTACAAGACAAGATACCGTTCCTGCCCAGGCACAGTCACTCGATCGTAATAAGTAGAGTACCGAAGGGAGTTGTTGTAATATTGGATACTATTCAGAGGGTCCTAGAAAGGATATTGGTGAGCCTTGTGACATATTTATTGAGGATCCTCTTAGATGCTTAGTTGCACCAGGTAGTGTGCACAACCTAGGATCAACTGTTCACCACCAACAGATGACAGATGACCAAGTCAGGGTGTCAGTTGAGGAGGTTATCATCGCAGATGTACCTGTCCCTATCCCTTCTTAGGAGTTCAAGATTGTGAGCGATGTCTTGGGGACCTTCACATCATGGCCGAAGAACCTAGTTTTGGTTAGAGCTGTGGATTCCCCAATCAGAGCCCTAAGTCCAACTCCCTTCCCTCATGAAGTTTCATAGCCTCCGCTAAATGTGATGCAACAAGTTATTCTGATGGCATACCATACATCCTTCCTAACAAGAAGTTGGCCTACGGATTCAATTGTTGAGAAGTCAGGGATGATATGCTATCTTGATAGGGAAGATTTAATGTCCCTTGTCGTTCCTAGACAATATCTTACGGTTGGGGTTGTCCAACTATTTTTGATGTAAGTATCTTCTTCAATTGGAAGTAAATATCTTAAAAACTACGCTGTTTAACTTTAATTTGTGTGCTTGCATTTTTGTAGGTACATGAATCGTAGGTTGGTCTCCTCTGGCCAGAGCGATAAATTTGGATTCATGTGCCCATTTCAAGTCCAAGAGAAAGGGACCACTTCTGCCATCAGACGTAGGTATTTATCAGAGAGGCTCAGTGAAACAGAAACTGACTGTTTCTTGGTTCCTTATGTGCATGGGTAAAAAATATCAAATTTATATTCCAAAACACATATAATGCTTTATATTTTCTTAACATTCGTCTCTTTTTCTAAGGGATTATTTGCAATTGGTTATTCTGTGTAAGGCTAGTTACATAGTCATCTTCCTATGCTCCCTCCACTTCAAACCAGGGAGTGACTTTAAGAAGACCGTGAACTCGTAAGTTTTATTGCTTTATTACCTTTTTTGTGCAAAGTTTGTCTGCAGAATAAGTAATCTTTATGATTTTGATGATAGGGCTATGCGGACATTCCTACATGCTAAATGTGGTAGGCATGTTCGTGACTTAAAAGACCCTACATGAATCACGCCAAAGGTTAGTACATATTTGCTTTCTTTAAGATGTGTTCCATAAGCTATGCTTTTATGCTTGCTTTGATGATATCATGTTCTTTTTCAGAGCTATAGGCAACCACTGGGCTCCAACTTATGTGGTCTTTATATTTTGAGGAAAATTTACAATATTATTAGCCTATGCACGACTGATTTTACCGAGGAGGTAATAAATGTATATTTCAAAAATTTTGTACTACTTTATTGTTTTTAAGTTAGTAAGTTAATGTTTTGTTGGGATTCTGTGTTACACATACAGATGTTTGATCTTGTTAATCCCTTTCCTGAAGAAGATATTGATGTCATCCACAATTGTTATGCTGAATTCATCTATGAGCTTTTACAAGATTAGTAAGTTTTTGAATCAGATCCTATGTTGTTCTAATAATACTTATGGTTTTCATATATATCTAACTTGGTTTATATCTATGCTCAGGATAATTTCTTGGATATTGGTGATACTAGTTGGCTGTTGATACAGGCATGGGATCACTATTGTAAATTTTCTTCCATTTTTTTCATTTCTCTGTAAAGCTTAGGAATTTTTTCCATATAATAAGAAATATTTCTTCTCCTTCTTTTCTTTAGAAGCTTTGGGATTGAAAGTGCACACAATGTTGAGATTTTCCTGCTATCATTGTTATATTATGGTTCATTGTGGTTCAAAATGCCTGATGATTATAAATTGTTAATATTGTACTGTTACTGAGAATTGAATAAGTTGATCATGTGTTATTGGTAGTCATTAGAATTGAATGTGTTTGTTTTGAATGATTTTTATTCATAATGTTAATTCTGTGATTGTTGAGGGTGGATGGTTGTAAGTGTAAAGACCCGCCTCATATATTCCTTATTACTGACCTTACTCAGAGTAGCAATGCGTAGTTTAGTGGGCACACAGGAATAGCATGAATATACTGATAATATTAATACAATATTACTTGATTATAATACAAAAGTTTCCCCACTAGGGGTTTACACAATATTTACAGACCTTAATAACTAAAAGGTCTTCAAACAACCAGCAACATTCCTCTTCGTGCATACCTCTTTTTTTATCTCAGCACGTTTCCAATGCTCACTTGTCTGAATGGTTGGTTGGGAGGAGTGAGATTTGAGAGAATCTCAGTAGCAAACATTACCACTATGCATGCTAGATATATATGAATGCATGACATGTTTGCCTACACTATTTCATGCCAACATAATGACATACTGCATGCTCGATGTTATGACATACATATGGCCATTGCACTAATATAACAGAGCTTCAACCAATCATACATGTTCCACACAAATAGGCAAAGCAGTCACATAATCAATGCAAGACATACATATCACATACATGCAGAAAAAGGTAAGTTCACTACCTCTCGGACTTTATGTTCTTCTCTTCTTGTCCCTTGATCCGCCAACCATTGCTCCTTCTTTATCACTTTATGGCCCTAGGAAAGTGATAACATCATTAGAGCTATGAAAAGTGAATACCCAATGGCCCACATTAGCCCTATAGACTTACTTTCACCCTTGGAGTTCATTCCAATTATATTTGGCCAATTTCTTACTTAAATTCCAATGGTACTCAATCTACCAACATTTTTGACCAAATTTTGGAAAATCATAATTAATTCTATAGAACTCCAACTGACGTGGTTTAAAGCTCTATTTTAAGACCTTTAAGTTTTGTTTTATATAAAAATACTAAAATTTAAATTCCACTAGTACACCATTCCCAGAATGTTTCCAAACACCAACTGTTTTAGATGTTCTTCCAGAAAAAAGGGCAGACATTAAGAAATACATATCTCCAAATATACTTGTCCAAAAATTACAAAATACCCATTCACTTAAAGATATATGTCTCTAATTTAACTCTGGAAAGGTTTAGAATTTTTAGATAAGGTTTTCCCTATCAAACATTTCGCACAACATCACTGTTTCAGATTCTTTCCAGAAAACAGGGCATATCTTCAACAATTCATATCTCCTAGTATACTTATCCAAAAATTAAAAAATTCCTACAAAATTAAATATCCACATGTATAATTTAATCCTGAAAAATATCAGAATTTTTAGACAAGATTTATCATATGAAAAAGCTCGAACAATTCCACTGTACATAAAAGGCAGAATCAACATGATGCACATACAAACTTCTTAAATTTCCAAATTTATATACAAGCATCCAAAAATCATGAAAACTTGTATACCTACAAAATTTTTCCTCCTAAAGCCAATGGAAGAATTAAAATTATCAAATTCTTACTCCTTCTCCATGTCAAAACAGGGCAGAAAATCAGATTCTTAGGTGCAATATGTTGTTTTCTTGTTTTCTCTTGCCTAATCACTTCCTTGCTACTCCTAATCAAATGATTAGCTATTTAAATACTAATTAGACATAATTTAGCCATTAAAAAAATCCTTTAAAACCAGTCATGAACAGTACCCAACTTCCAATTTACTCATCCAAACAACAAATCAATCGGTTAAAAAGGAAGCTTACGCTTACCTCTACCCGTTTCCACAAACGGTTTGGAATTCCGGCAACACCCCGGCCGGTGAGATGGTGCCAATCACCTCTAAATGAAAATCCAAAACCGTAGAAATGAAGATCTCAATGAGTAGAAGAAGTTTCCTTAAGGGTATTTTGAGAGAGGACGCCGTTTCGGCAGTGTTTCGGAGGAAATAACTTCCTCTCTCATCTTTCTCCATTTTATTCTGCACTCTTTCTCTCTCTTATTTCATATTTTTCCATGAAAAATGAGGAGGAAGATGATGATTTAATGGATAAATGGATCAGTTTCTCATCTGCCACGTGTCAACACTTGATTGGCCCAAATAATGAATTTTCGCACAAAATACCAAATTCTGCAGATTTTTCATTAACTTTGAAAATTCATATCTAATTGTAAAAATATCCAATTGGAGTAATTCCAAAGGCTATGCGACCCTTATTGAGTCTAGTTTTAAGGAAAAGTATAATCTTTGGCCAATTGGAAGCTCACTTCTCCCAGAATTTTAATCTTTGAATGCTGTCCCAGAAAATAATTAATTTCGCTGGGCTAACTTCAAAAATTCATTTCTCTTTGTGTACAACTCCAAATGACTTATATAACCTATCAAATTAAATCTTGATAAGTCTAATTTCATTATGGAAATTTTTATAATTTTTCACCATCATTTACTCATCGAAACATGTCACACAATCATTACTGCCATACAGGGAATTTCACCGGTAGCAAAATTACTTTGTGTTCCACTTTACTATATTGTGTGTGACTTCCAATCACTTCGTTTTGTTATTCCCCGAGATCTTTAGCTCACCAATATAATTTCTTTTAATATTCAAGGATATAAAGGAATTTTGGGGAATTTAAATATGCCTCATATGGACATTTGCTAAACCAGGGTCTAGCAGTCCACTTAATACAGGCTTAATCTTATGCCTCTAGTCCTAAAATTCGGGATATTACAGTAAGGGCCAAGTGTTGTTGCCTTGAAGATACTAACATTTATAGCTTCATACCAATTATGATAACTAAGGTCATATTTAATAAAAGAGGGAAAGGGGAACTAATAAGGATTTTAGACTTCATGATTCTAAATTTGGAGCAAGTTTGCATAGGATAACATAATGCCTTAGGCTGAATTGATTCTGAGAAATACCAAGTGTTTCTGAAAATAAAAATGTTGTTGTCACTGCTTCTGATTGTGAATATATATATACATGTGTTGTTGCTTGTGTATGTGGAGAGGGGATTGTCGTTGAATATGGCTTATTGGCCTGGGTAAGATTGAAACAAATAAAACTAAAAAAAAATTTAGACCGATTCTCATAAGAATCGATCTTAAAGTAATATTTAAGACTGGTTAAAATGAGACCCGGTCTTAAAATTCTAGCAATTACGACCGGTTCTCAAGATAACTGGTTTTAAATTGATATTTAAGACTGGTTCTTATGAGAATGGTCTTAAATAACTAACACTTTTAAGACCGGTTCTCATAATAACCGGTCTTAAATATAACTTTAAGACCGGTTTTTTTAAACTGTTCTTAAAATCCTATACTTTTAAGACTGGTTTTTAGAGAAACCGGTCTTAAAAGTATATTTTAAACCTGAAATTTCCTTTTAACGATTTTGTTAGTCATACTTTTAAGACCGGTTGTGACCGGTTTTTTAACAGGTCTAAAAAGTTAGATACTTTTTAGACCGGCTGTATCAAGACCTGATTTAGAACCGGTCTAAAATGTCTTTTTTAACCGGTCTAAAAAATGATTTTTGCAATAGTGACACCAACAACATCAAACAAGCCGAGGGAATCAAGTTTTAGTGATTACCTCTTGATTCTTGCTCTTTCTCTCTCCTAGCTGAAATGCTCCTCCCTCTCTAAGTTAGGAGAGGTTATAGAGTGATTAGGAGGCAAAGTCACAAAGGTTTGCAAGCTCTTACCTTTAATCTATGAAAAACCCTAGCTCTTGCCTTGTTCTTTCTTCAACCCTTGTTCTTGAGAACGCTTTCTTTCTTTGTACAGATTTTTACTGAAAAATGAAGATGTAAAGAGGAGGGATGATGTTGTAATGGAATATCCAAGTTTGTTTTACGTGTGCTGAATTCCTATTAGTCCAAAAATTGTGTTTTTGTCTAATATTACAAATAATTTCCTTTTTTCTTTTTATTTCCCTTGGTCAACCGAATTTAATGAGAGATGAGAGAGTATATGTTGCTCTTGAATTATCCCATAATGCCATCTCACAAGTTATTGACAAAAGTCTTAAGCTTTTTTACCTTTTGACTTTTTGACTCTTCCTTCTTGCATAATCAACAAGCCAATTGATTTCCCCTTGCTTTTCTCTTTTTGACCATAAATCATCTTCAAATGGAGAAGGAGAATGGTCTTGCAATATCTTCATTCATTTTAATTGCAATTGATATGTAAGAAAGCTCTTTTCAACTCTTACCATTTTAATTCCTTCCTTCTTGATTCATTTAAGCCAAGCATTTCTTTTCTTCAATATTCCCCCATGCTTGATCGAAAATGTCAAGAAAAATAGGAAATATTAATTTCCTCTTGCATAATTGGCAAATTACAATTTTGCTCTTATATTTTGTGATTTTTGTATTAAATCATGTCTCCCTTCTTTTCTCCTTATTTTGGCCAAAATTGATGGAATATAATTGGCCAATATTTGTGTCATTTTATGGTCCAATTTATGTTACAATATTAGGCCTTCAAGTAGACATAAGTTACACCTTTATGTCTTAACTTAGCCAATTTTATGTAACTACCGATTAGAGTGCTTTCATCATTTTATGTACACCACAATTCATCATTTTATTCCACTAAATATCACAAATATATATAAGGAATATTGGTGGAAAAAGTGGAGTATTACAAACCTGGTGGAATTTCTTCAGGGAACACATCATCAAATTCCTGTAACAAATAACTGATAACACTGGGAAAGGAAGAGTTAATGTCATTAGTGTTCAACAAGGATTCCTTATAAAAAAGGAGAAGCAAGTGTGTTTCAGCCAGAAAAGTTGTAATATCCTACTTTTCACCAATACTTTTTGTATGTATATTTGAGATAATTAGTGGAATAAAATGGTGAAATGTGGTAAGCATGAATTTTTGGAATTTTCCAATTTTCCGGTTACATGTAAATTGGCCGAGTAATAACACAAAGAGGCAATTAATGTACAATTAAGGGCCTATTATTGTAACCAAAATTTGAGAAATTAAATTACATGAATGATGGCCTCATTTAAGTGTCAAAATGGGATTAAGCCAACGAAAAGAGTGAAAAATGATTTATTACAGTAAATCATAAAATATAGGGGCAAAACAGTAATTTTTTCTTAAAGTAGGAAATAATAATTTTTCCCTAATATTCCCAATAATGTGAGTTAAATGAGAATTAAAAAGAGTAAAATGACTACTTGATCATTAATAAACCAATTTTGGTGAATTACCATCAAGTATGGTCAAATAGTCAAAAGTTAAAGGCTTGGTCAACAACTTACAAGATGGCAATGAGATAGTTGGAGATTAAAATATTTCCCTCTTAATTCTCATCATTCTCGGCTAGAATGAAGAAAGAAAAGGGAGATGGAATTAATTAAAGTAAATTTGCCTTTTTGGACCAATGAGAAAGTGCCAAGTGTCCAAACCAATTAATCCTTTCATTAAATCATCATTTTCCTTCATTCTTCATTCTCATTTCACGATCAGCTCAGCAGAAAGAGTGAAAGGAAGTTGAGAACGTGAAGAACGAAGGAGAAGGCTAGGGTTCATTTAAGAAATCAAGGTAAGGAGTTGTTACCTTGTGTCTTAAGCTACCTAATCCCTCCATAACCTCTCCTACTCACTTCTCCACCTTTGAATACATGGTATTTCAGCTGATTCAAGAGTTGGAGAGAAAGAGAGAGAGAGAAACTAGCAGGAGAGAGAAACTGCAAGAAATCAAGAGGTAACTTTCCAAACTTGTTCCTCTTGCTTGATTAATGCTATTAGAGTTGTTCTTGGCTTGATTTTGGTTGTTTTCGTAAAAGATAATTCAAGAAACCTATGAGACCTTAATATACAAGTGTCTTCAAATCAAGTCCAATGAATGTCTAAATAGCTAATAGTTTGATTATAAGTAGAAAGGAGGTGATTAGGCTAAAGAAAATGAGAAACCGACATAACTTTTCTAGAACCCTATTGGTGGCCCTGTGTTAGACGTGGAAAATGAGTGGGAATTTGATAATTCTGTTGCTTCCATTGAGTTTAGGAGGTAAAATGGTGTAGGGTATTTTGGTAATGTAGCACTTTTAGGCTAAGTTTATCAATATTATAAGTTCAGAATTGTACATGAATGAGTAATGACTCATTTATGGCATATTTGAAGATTTCAGAACTTGACAACCGTTTGGAGCGCAGTACTTGCCCGAGCTAAACGAGAAAGGAGAAGTTGCTGAAAGAAGAGCAACTAGGTAGTAACTCATCTTCATATGACATAACATACATTATGTGTTGTTTGAAATCTCACAAAATGTCTAAAACGTTTTGATTATGTGGGGTGATCACCCAGGGCATATCTTTACGCGGGTTGATACTCAGGTTATAATGTTCATAATTGCACGAGCGCTGCCCGGGACCTAGTTTGCGCGGGTACCCCACGGGGCCAAGTAACTTGCCTAAAGCTACGGTAGTTAATGAATTGCATTAAATGCACTGAATGATGTTGTGATAATTTTATTGATTGATGAGTATGAAGCAAGCTTTGTAATGTTATCTCTATATGTTTGACATGTATTACTTTTGAGATTCCTCCGAATTTCACCCTTTTTCTCCAAAAACCACCTTCAGTACAGGGAGGAAGCTTGAGGGGCAAGGAAAAGGTAAGCGGCGATTATTAGAGGCCAAGCTGCAGAAGATTCTAGCCTTATGGTTGTCTAGTCCATATATCTTTTAGATTTTGGGTTGTATATGTTATATATGTCGTGTAAACCATGTAATGTTAACAAGCGGATGAATAGTAGAAAATTAGTAGTTTTACTTCCTATAGATAATGAAATGTGTATGTGGGATGGATTATATAAAGTCGACAAAGGTTCGCTCACAAATTTTGATGAATAATATAAAAAGGGAAAAACTGGTGAGTCTTAACGAGTTAGTGAAGTTTTATGAAAATGATTGTGAAAATTTTATCACCCTCTCAGAGCTAGGTTCACATCCTAAAGTTGAGATCGGGGATTTTATAAGTATTTTTCAGAAATTGGGTTTTCCGGGTTCAAATCTTGGTCTCCTGAGTGATTTTACTACTTGTTTGTACTCTACCACAGTTAAAGGGAATGAGGCATCACATTTTTGGTAACAGAGTGTTGGTTTTGGCAACAATTGGTATTTGCTAGAAGTCCTCTGCTTGTGTTTATAGGATTTACACTTTCATTAGCATTTTGGTGATTGGAAGCATAGGGATTAGCATTTTGGTGATTGGAAGCATAGGGATAAGATATGGTGGAAGAGTGATATCAAGTGAAAAACCAGTTTTGGTAGCTTAAGAGGATGTTTCGGAAAGTTTGAAGTGGTTATGCTGGAAAAAGGGCTGATGGACTCGAGTTTAGCAGGGAGAACTCAAGTTTATTTCAACTTAGAACTCGAGTGGGTATTAAGGACTCGAGTGCATGAGGTATTTTCCCATAAATCAAGTGGTTTCAGGTAGAAACTCACAGGACTTCAAAAGGGGAACTCGAGTGTAAGCTGTCTGAGAACTCGAGTGCATTATAAGAATTCGAGTGCATGCTGGATTTCCTTAAGTATAAATCTTTCGAGTAAAAACTTCCAAGTTAAAACTCTCGAGACTTGAGTGCAGTTGTGGCTGGGAACTCGAGTGTAAAATGTAGAACTCGATTTCATGTCTTCCCTTAAGAGTCTCAAGATTCTCGGACAGAAACTCTCATGGTGGAACTCACAAGACTCGAGTACACTCTCTTTGAAGAACTCAAGTGCATAGTGAAGGACTCAAGTGCGATATAGAATCATGGTACCTGAGAAGTCTTTGGAACAAACTTCCTTTCCAACACTGTGTGGAAAGTTCTTGAAGAACTCGAGTGTGGAGGGTCAAACTCGAGTGTGGATCCTCCTGGTGTGTTTTAATCAGTTAAGTTTTAATGAGAAATACTGGCTGAACTCGAGTGAGTCTGGGAGAACTCGAGTGTATAGTTAAAACTTAAGTGGTAATGATAAGGGATATATGAAATGCGTTCTCTGCAATGTTTCTTTAAGGGTTTTGATACATTGTACCTTACTTATCTTGATCATTTCCTTACAGAATATCTTATCATCATTTGATTATCATCAAAATATGGATTATGATACAGTGGTGTATAGAAAAGCAAGAATGTCAAGAGTACGATGAACAACTCGGAAGAGTGTTCTAGCTCCTATCGCTATCAAGAAAAGAAGTAGGTCAGACATTAGGAGACAAAGGAGCCGGTTACCTTCACTTCCTTCTATTAATCAACCTCCACTAAAGGAGCAGATCACAAAAGGTAGAGTTTATGTAATTCTCAATAGAGAGGGACGTGGACCAAGAATGGCACGTACACGTAGAAAGAGCGTCCAGTAGCCACCATTCTTTGGTCCTATTGCTAGAGATGAAGCTACTGTGGTGGACACATATGACATAGAGCCAGATGACAGTGTATAACATCCAGACTCAACTATGGAGTCAAATGCCCCAGTAGAAGAGTTGGCTTTTGATCCACACCCAAATGATGAATTATGGGAACAACTAAAGGATCTATATGTGACAGCTTTTACCAATTTCTACACTCCCACGATCCAGTATACAACATTCTTGGAGTCAGTACAGAAGCTGTATGAGCAAAGAGATGAGCTTGAGCTAATGTTGGATGATGATGTTTAGATTCAAACTACATTAGCCTATCTTCCTGATTTCACTTCTTGGATCAAGAAAAAGAATGAAATCGTAGCTATGGGTCCTTTTGAGTTTTTACCTTTTATTGAGCATATGATTATGTATGTAGTGTTTAATATGCACAAGGAATATAAGGATAATGGTATGTTCAGTAAGACAACATATGCTTATTTTTGAAGTAAATGTTAAGCCACTTTTTGTACATATAGCTAGTTTATGTTGTAGAACATACTTCTTTGATATAAATACCAAGTTGTTTGAATGCAAATATGAATGCATATAATTAATGTATGTTGGTATTTGAAATTTGGAGAAGTTTGTATGTACATATGAGTATGTTGATGTGGCATTAACGTGATGTTCCTTCTTAATAGTGAAAAGGAACAATGGTACGAGGTAGATCAGAGAGAAATGTGCCACAAAATCCTAAACCAGAGGATAATGCAGAGCCTAATCTAATGTAACAAGTTTTTACAATGTTGACTAGCAACAAACTATGATCCTGGACTTACGAGAAGAAGTCAGGGAATTAAGGGAAAGATGAAATGCGGATGAGGTACAACCTGAAAGGAATAACCCTGAAGGAAATCATCCTGAGAGGAATCCAGACGGATAACAATCATCTAGTAATGAGCAATCATAGTCACATGAGGTGAGCTCATAAATCCCCATTGTTCTAGAACCAGAGGAGAATTTTGTCCAATACTGGATGCCAAAATTTATTAAGTATCAGCCTGAGGCATTCCAAGGGAGATTTAACCCACAAGCTGCTGAGAATTGGATAAATCATCTAGAAAAGATCATCGAGGTACTCAGATGCCCGACAGAGATGAAAGCCAAGATGGCAATTTATAAGCTAGTGGGTAATGTTGATGATTGGTGGAAGAATATAGCGATACTACTATGTACTCGGAATATCCCTCTGACATGGGAATTATTTCAGGAGAAATTTTATGAGAAGTATTTCCCGAGGTCGGAATATCCCGAGAATTCTTAGTAATCCAACAATGGGACATTGAGAGCTTTGATACTTATCTATCTCGATTCATATGACTGTCCCGTTACTCTTCCTATCTGAAGCTTAAAGATAATGAGAAGTGGAGCTTAGATATGCTTATTCAGGGACTGAAGCCTAAAATGGAAGAGAAATTGGTAGCCCAATAGTTCAAAAAGTTCAATAAGGCTGTAGAAGCATGCCGACTGCAGAAGGGAGCTTGAGAAGTGTACAAGCCAGTAAGAGTGCTAGCCAGAGAGGTGGACCTAGTTATGTGAATACCTCACAGAAGAAGAGGGGATAAGGATTTCCATAAAGGGGAGGTAATAAAAAGCCCTTTTTGTTTGAAAACTGTGGCAATCGGAAACCCCCAATTTCACAAACATGTGCTCGGTGTGGCAAGTCTCATCCAGGACGATGGTTCAACATCCCTACAAGCCAAGTGATTTATTATGCCTGCCAGAAGCCAGGCCATTTGGCAGTGAATTGTCCTCAATGAGCAGTACCATGACTTGCTGAGCCTAGACAGTAAAGTCAGGGTCGAGTATTTGCCTTGACTCAAGAAGAAGAAAAGAAGTCCCTAGATCTAGTTCAAGGTAAAGTCTTACTTAATGGTAGTATATTGCAAGCATTGTATGATTCGGGTACTAGTCATTCCTTTATTGCTTATGACTGTGCTAAGTGCCTAGGATTGTATGTGAATAAACTGCCATTTGATTTGATTGTATCAACACTGATGGGTGTCAAGACTCTGACTGCTGATGTTTGCTTGAATTGTATGATAATTGTTGAGGAATGTGAGTCTACGGTTGACTTGATTTATTTTCCGCTTCAAAAACTTGAGGTTATATTGGGTTTTGACTAGCTTACGATAAATAACATGCTAGTGGACTGTGGAAACAAGAGGATAATATATCCTACTTAGCGAGAGTCTGATAATAGGGATGTCAGCCTAAACTTTCTCTCATTAGCAGAAGCTGAAAAATGCTTGAGAAGAGGATGCTAGGGATATGTTGTGTTCTTTTCCATACAAGTAGATACGGAAATGGCCCTGAAAGACATAGCAATTGTAAGATGATTTCGTGAGGTGTTTCCAGATAACCTTAGTGGTGTGCCTCCAGAAAGAGAAGTGGAATTTACGATCAAAATTATGCCTAGAGCGGGGTCCATATCAAAGGCTCCATATAGAATGGCTCCAAATGAAATGGTTGAATTGAAGAATTGCTTGAAAAAGGATTTATTCGACCCAGTGTGTCACCGTGGGGAGCTCTGATATTGTTTGTTAAGAAGAAAGACGGAACCCTAAGGTTGTGTATTGATTATAAAGAGTTAAACAAGGTAACCGTCAAGAACAAGTACCTACTTCCTTGGATTGACGACCTTCTAGATCAACTATTTAGAGCAAGTATGTTCTCGAAGATTGATCTAAGGTCAGGGTATCATCAACTGTAAGTAAAGGAAGAAGACATACCAAAGACTTCTTTTCAAACTCGGTATGGGCATTATGAATTTCTAGTAATGCCCTTCAGGGTGACCAATGCACCAGTTGTGTTTATGGACTATGTGAACCGTATCTTTCATCAATACTTAGATCAGTTTATGGTAGTCTTTATCGACGACATTTTGATATACTCTAAGAGTAGAGAAGAGCATAAGGAGCACTTGAGAATTGTGCTCGGTATTTTACGAGGAAGGCAACTCTATGCAAAATAAAGCAAGTGTGAATTTTGGCTAGCAAAAGTTAAATTTATGGGCCATGTTATTTCACAAGAAGGGGTTTCAGTGGATCCCAGTAAGGTAGAAGCAGTGCTAGACTGGAAGAGGCCAGAAACTGTTGTGGAGATTCACATTTTCTGGGTCTTACTGGCTATTACCAAAGATTTATTCAAGATTTCTCTTGAATTGCGTTGCCGATGACCAAGTTCACACGAAAAGATCAACCATTTGAGTGGGATGATCGTTGTGAGGAGAGCTTCATGGAGTTAAAGGAGAGGTTGACAACTATACCCGTGTTGATTATCCCTGATCCTTAGTTGACTTGTGTAGTCTACAGTGATGCTAGCAAGCAGGGACTATGATGTGTCCTGATGTAACAAGGAAGAGTGGTGGCCTATGCCTCTCGACAGTTGAAGCCTCATGAGTTGAATTATCCCACGCATGATCTGGAGCTGGCGGCAATTGTGTTTGCGCTGAAAGTCTGGCGATACTACCTATATGAGGTTATTGTTGAATTGTACCGTGACCATAAGAGTCTTAAGTATCTGTATGATCAGAAAGAGCTCAACATGAAACAACCCATGTAGATGGAGTTTCTAAAAGATTACAACATAGAGATCAAATATCATCCAGGAAAAGCTAATATCGTCGCTGATGTTCTTAGTCGTAAAGCTGTGCAGGTTGCAGTTATGATGATACAAGAGAGAAAATTGATACAAAATTTCAGAGATTTGAATCTGACAAATCAAATTATCTATACTGGTTATGGTATTAGCCAAGCAGAATGATATGAAGGCCGAGATTACAAAAGCTCAGATGCAAGATGAGAAAGCTGTTGGAAATTGTGCCCTACGGACCAATCATTATACTTTGAACATTGTTATTCAATGAATTTCTCTATTTAGTTATCACATTATTCACATCTTCACTGTGATAGTTGTTTCCTTTGATGTATCATAAAGATTTTCCTAAATGTCCCTGGTCGGTTATCTATGCAGGAGCAAAGATGAAATAAGACCAGTATGACTTTAATGAGGTATGAAGATATGAATTAAAGTCTTAGGCACTTGTAGGAGTACAAGGTGCTGGACTGACCCGCTATGAGAAAGCTGCATGGATTAGGTCATAAGCTTATCTCATATATAACCATGTCACAATGCCTTCTGACCTGAGATCATCATGGATTCCTGCATGAGAGTTGCTAAGTTTTGACCTAGCCAAAACTTACTTTTTACCGGGTGATGATAAGGGCTACAATCAAGCTTGGTTTTCATGTAGAGGAATGTGAATGGTCAAGATGGAATTTGTCCCTCACATGAGTAAAGAGATATTACTGGGCCCCTCGATAAGTGAGTCTGAGAAATGTATGGCTATACTGTGATGGAAAGGAGTTTCCGTTTCTATTATCAGACTACTTAGGAATCAGGAAAGTAATGGTCAGGAACAGGAGGATGATACTATGCATGCCTCATCCTTAACCAAAATATTGTGTGACAAAAGGGACGTGACATGGTTATATGACAGGTTACATCGTATTAATGATCCTCATGTGAATTAGGTAGTCGTAATGTCTTGCTAGAGGCCGCTTATGACTTGTAGGCTAGTATAGTTATTGGCCCACTGCCAACTTCATGTAGGCCTACAGGGTCGCACACAAGAATAGCCCAACACGAGCTATAATGTCCAGATTCAATGAATTTAAGATGTGTCCAAGATTCAATAAATACAATGTTTAATCCAGGGAGGACAGATTATATATATATAATATAATATAATATAAATTCGTAAATAATAATAATATTATATATAGATAATAATATTATTATGTAGTGTTAGTTTTATATTTAATTTATTTGATAAATTAAATAACTAAAACTAATAGAGATATCTTATCTCATATTTAATTTATAAAGATAAATTAAATCAGTTGGACAAATTTAATGAATTCAAAATTCATTTAATCCAATTGGAATTTCAAAATTAATTAAGATTAATTTTGAATATCTAATACGGCCCACAATAGATACAAAACGTAGGGTTAGAGAACCCTAGGGCAAGTGAGACATATTAGAGAGTCGTAAGAGAAAACCCTAGAGAGGCGAGGCATCTTGGAGGCGCTAGCACGCTGCCATGTTGGGTCTTGTTCGTGTGGATACTAGTAGAGGGAGACGATCAGAAGCATTGACTCCTAGAGATCGAACAAGACGTAAAATGAAAAAGGTACGACTCTAACTACTCAGTTTAAATGCCATTGATAGATTTGTGTTTGGGATTAGAAAATTTTAACAGTTAATTTCTTCCGCTGCGTGTACGAATCCAAGCAGTGGTATCAGAGCCTGGTCAATTGTGCGTTTAAATTGAGTTTATGTTCTTATACATGTGATATATATGGGATATATATGCTTAGCTGAATATGTATATGATTTTCGTTTTGAAAGAAATCTATTCTTTTATGATTTTGTTTACATACATGCGATCTGGTCAAATCGATTCAATTATATGTGATATGCTTTGTTTGATTAAGGTTGTTGGTTTAACAATTTCTATTATGGATTAGATATAAAATTGGAAATTCATAAATATGTTTCTTATTGTATCGAAATCTGATTGGCGTAAAGTACGCTTGAAGCTCATGGCCGATTGCAAATGGGTCACGTTTGGATCTCTAGTCGGATCTTAGGGATCCGAAAGCTTAAAGAAGAAAATTACTTCTCTAATTGTTTGTAGTGCGATATAACTTAATCATGACATTACTTGTTACTTTCATATTGTATGAATTATCACTTGTTGTGATTTATTCTCCAAAGTTGTTTGGGTATGGTGAACAACATGGCTCTAGTCTTTACAAGGGTTGTAATGTTTAAATATGGCCTGCATGCCATGCCTTTCTCTAAATATTCTAGATGTACATTCTCTTCTCATCTCACTCCCCTCGTATGTTTAAACAAGGTTTATGCTAATGTAATCTTTCTTTTTCTTATTTAGAGAAGTCCTCTCATTGGCTTGGGAAGATTTTAGGTTAGGTGAGGCATGTTGTGTCATGTTTGAATTATGCTTTTGATAAGATCATCGCATGTTCACTTTTATGTTTATATGTTATTTGTATAAGATACAACCATCACTACATTCATATAAACAGAATTAATTAGTTAAACCCTCTAAATAACATCTTAAGTCATCATAACATCAATCAGTGAATACTTGTTAAAACCTAGATCGCTCAATTGTAGGAACCACCAAAGTGGATGCGCTTGAGTTATCTTGGTGAGGCAAGTGTGAGTAATGGTGATTCTCACAATATTCATTATTGTTTTGACTTAATTGAGATTAATAAAACAATTTTGGATCTCAAGGCATTAGATGGGATTAAACATGTCGGGTCATATGATGATCGAATCCCATAAAGATCTAAGAGTTACATGTGATGAAATTGGTAAAGAAATTACCTACCTAAATAACTTAAATTTAAGTGTCTTGCCAAAGCGGAATTAAGTTTAAGCAAAATATAGATCTTAGCCCACTAGTTATCATATTGAGGGTTGTTAATTTAGTGGGAGATTACTAATCAACTTTGCATATTTTAATTATAGAATCATATTGACTAGTAATACTACTACACTATCACTGCAATCAGTCCTTGAGAAGGACAAACTTAATGGGAAAAACTTTCTTGATTGGTTCAAAAACTTGAGAATTGTTCTCAAGCAGGAAAGAAAGGCGTATGTCCTCGATCAACCCATTCTTAAAGAGCCTACAGCCAATGCTCCAAGAGCTCAGAAAGATGCTTACACGAAGCAAAAAGATGACTCTATGGATGTAGGTTACCTAATGCTTGTCGCCATGGTTCCAGACCTCCAAAGAGATCTAGAACTTATGAAGGCTCATGAGATAATTTTGCATCTCAAGGAAATCTTCAAACAACAGGCAAGGCAAGAGAGGTATGGTACCACAAAGGCCTTACATTCCTATAAGATGGCTGAAGGTGCATCAATTAGTACTCATGTGTTAAAGATGAAAGGCTATATTGGTAACCTTGAGAGGCTTGGATTTCCCATGATCTAAGAGTTAGCTACAGATTTGATCTTGAACTAACTCCCGAAAGTTATGACCAATTTATCATGAACTATGAAGAACATGGAGAAATCAATTTCTGAACTGCATGGGATGCTCAAAGCTGTTAAGCATAACATTAAGAAAAGCCTAGAACTATTTTGATGGTTCAGAAAGGAATGGGTATTAAAAGGAAAGGCAAGGGCAAGGGAAAGGGTAATGGCTCAGGTGGTAAGACCAAAGAGTCAAACAGGTCCGAAACTAAGCTTGCTACCAAGAAGGTAAAGCCTCCAAAGGATGGAGTATGCTACTTCTGCAATGAACCTGGTCATTGGAAGAGGAATTGTAAACTCTTCCTTGAAGATCTTAAAAAGAATGAACAAGAAGGATAATGGGGCCATCTCTTCAGGTATTTATGTTATAAACATTCATTTTTCTACTTCCTCTACATGGGTATTAGATACTGCATGTGGTTCTCACATTTGTATAGATGTGCAGGGTCTCAAGGACAGTAGAAAATTAAAGAAGGGCGAAGTGGACCTACGAGTTGGAAACAGAGCAAGAGTTTCTGCTTTAGCTGTAGGCACTTATGAATTAGTTCTGCTCACTGGGCTTTTGATAGTTTTGAACAATTGCTTTTATGTTCCTACTTTGAGTAGTAACATTGTTTCTCTTATTTGAATAAGGAAGGTTATACTTCCATTACTGGGAATGGTAAATGTTCTATTTATTGTAATGACATTTTTTATGCTGATGGTGATCTGCATTTTGATCATTATATTTTAAACTTGGAACATCCCAATAATGGAAATATCTATAACATAACTACCAAAAGGATCAAGTCAAAAGATTTGAATCCGACCTACCTATGGCATTGTTGTCTAGGCCATATAAATGAGAAACACATTTCTAAACTCTATCAATATTGATTTTTTAAATCATTTGATTTTGAATCATATGATACATATGAATCCTACTTATTAGAAAAGATGACAAAGGCCCCATTTACTAGGCATAGTGAGAGGGCCACTAATTTATTGGGCCTTATATATACAGATGTATGTGGACCAATGAATATAGCTGCCAAAGGAGGTTATATGTACTTCATTATATTTATGGATGACTTTAGTATATATGGATATATCTATCTAATGAAACATAAATTTGAATCTTTTGAAATGGTCAAAATATTTCAAAATGAAGTACAAAACCAACTTGGTAAAACAATTAAAGCGCTTCGATCTAATCAAGGTGGTGAATATTTGAACCAAGAGTTTATTGACCATCTTAGGAGTTGTGGAATAATCTCACAACTCACTCCTCCAGGAACACCACAATGGAATAGCGTTTCTAAACGGAGAAATTGAACACTATTAGATATAGTTCGATCTATGATGAGTCAAACAGATCTTCCACCGTCCTTTTGGGGCCATGCCTTAGAGACAGCTGCGTTTACACTAAATCGTGTTCAGTCTAAGGCAGTTGAAAAGACACCATATGAGATATGGACTAGGAAGAAACCTAGTTTGTCTTTTCTCAAGATTTAGGTATATGAGGTTTATGTTAAAAAAAATCCTCTGATAAATTATCACACAGATCCTCAAAATGCCTTTTTATGGGGTATCCTAAGGAAACGAAGGGATACTATATCTATAATCCCACCGATCACAAAGTGTTTGTTATCCGAAATGATATCTTTCTGGAAAGAGAGTTTATCTCTAAAAGAACCAATGGGAGTAAGGTACATCTCAAAGAAGTTCGAGAGTCACAAGATAGCACAGAACCACACACTAGTGCAAAATAGGCTTTTTAGACCGCATCATTTAGACCGGTTATTACGGATAAGGTCTAAAAGAAACGCAGAGTGGAAATTCCATAATTAAAATCAATTTGTTAGACCAATTGTTAAAAAAACCAGTCTAAAAAAACTTATTTAGACCGGTTATATAAACAACCGGTCTCAAAAATAAAATTATTAAAATGAATAAAAAATCACGTTATTATTAAGACCGGTTGTTTAAATAACCGGTCTTAAAAGTCAAGTCCACGATCTCTGGTGATATTCCGCCTTATTCTCCGGCTACTGCTCCAGCCGCCGCCACCACCACTTCCACCTCCTTTTCCATTTTCTGTTCTCTGCCATTTAAAAATACTCCCTCCTTGCCCATTCGTGTGCTCGTTGCTACAAAGAAGTCCGCCGTGAGTACCATTGTAAAGGCCGGCTGAGCTTCTTATTTCACCAGCCTTTATCTCCCTCCGATGTGTTTTCTAGCCACTGCAACCCTTCTCCTCTTGCACCTCAAGCCACGGTCCAAGGTGTTGGAAATTATGCCCTAAGGGCCAATCATTGTACCTTAAACATTATTGTTATTTAAGAATTTCTCCTTATTGTTATCATATCATTTGCATGTTTATTATGATAATTGTATCCTTGGATGAACTATAAAGATAATCCTAAATGTCCCTGGTCAATTATCTATGCGGGAGCAAAGATGAAATAAGACCAGTATGACTTTGATGAGGTATAGAGATACAAATCAAAGTCTTAGGCACTTGTAGGAGTATAAGGTGCTGGACCGACCCGCTATGAGAAAGTTGCATGGATTAAGTCATAAGCTTATCTCATACATATAATCATGTCACAGTACCCTCTGACCTGAGATCATCATAGATTCCTGCATGAAACTTGCTAAGTTTTGACCTAGTCAAAAGTCACCTTTGACCGGGTGATGATAAAGGCTACAATCGGGCTTAGGAGTTTTCATGAAGAGGAATGTGAGTGGTCAAGATGGAATTTGTCCCTCACATTAGTGAGAGATATTACTGGGCCCCTCGATGAGTGAGTCTGAGAAATGTATGGCCATACTGTAATGGGAAGGAGTTTCCATTTCTAATTTCAGGCTACTCAGGAATCGGGAAAGTGATGGTCAGGAACAGGAGGATGACGTTGTCCATGCCTCATCCTTGACCAAAATATCGTGTGACAAAAAGGGACGTGACATGGTTGTATAAAATGTTGCATCGTATCATCGATCCTCATGTGAATTGGGTAGTCGCAATGTCTTGCTAGAGGCCGCTTGCGACTTGTGGGCTATAATAGTTTTTGGCCCATTGCCAACTTCATGTGGGCCTACAGGGTCGCACACAAGAATAGCCCAACACGAGCTATGATGTCCAGATTCATTGAATCTAAGATGTGTCTAAGATTCAATGAATACAATATTTGACCTAGGGTGGATGAATTATATATATATATATATATATATATATATATATATATATATATAAATTCGAGAAAAAAAATAATATATATAGATTATAATATTATTATAAGATGTTAGTTTTATATTTAATTTATTTGATAAATTAAATAATTAAAACTAATACAGATATCATATCTTAGATTTAATTTATAAAGATAAATTAAATCTATTGGCTCTTTAATTAGATTAAATGAATATGATAAATTAAATCTGTTTGACAGATTTAATCAAGTCAGATTTATTTGATTTGATTTGAATTTCAAATTAATTCAGATTAATTTTGAGATTCCAATACGGCCTACATCAGATATAAAATTCGAAGGGCTAGAGAACCCTAGGCTGTACGGAGAACTTGGAGAGCCGCGAGAAACCCTAGAGAGGCATCTTGGAGGCGCTAGCACGCTGCCGTATTGCGTCTTATTCATGTGGATACCGGTAGAGGAAGGCGACCAGAGGTGTTGACTCCTAGAGATCAAAAGCACGAAAAACATAAAGGTACTATTCTAACTACTCGATTTAGACGTCTTTGATAGATCTGTGAATTGGGATTCGATGTTTTTAAACGGTTAATTTTTCCGCTGCGTGTACGAATCCCAACACAAGGTTACTTTAAACAGGTAATGTTCCCTATCTCAATCCTTCGTATAAATAGAAATTTAGTATTCACTGTCTATCCAAGAAGAATCTCTACTATAATTGAACTAGAAATTAACACAGAAATGGAGAAAAAAATGACATTTACTCTGATGGAAATTAATTGGTGAAGCTTAATTAACGGTGGCCTGAACTGGTGTGATTTGATTATTTGAGGATTAGGGTACTGATAATTGCTAGTTTTCATAGTCTCTGGAATGGTTAAGTTATTGTGTCAAATTTCCTGGCATGTATGCTCATGAATGACTGATTAGAAAATTGTTACATAATGTTCAGTTATTTTTGAAACTAAATTTGAGAGGTGATTTGAGGTTTAGACTAAAGCAATTCTTGTGTATGTGGTCTAATTTAAGTCCTGAAATTGCTAGTGTATGTTGATACATTTTCCATATTACTTGAAGAAAATGGAACAGAATGCAATTATATCTTATACAGAATTCTAATGAAGAATTATGTTAAACTAGATAAATTGATGAGTGTAACCTTTTCATACTCTCATTATACTCCTGCCTTTTCTAGGGAAGTTAATATATAGAAGAGAACAAAAAAAAGGTGTTGAAATATATGGATCGTAGTTGGATAAACGCTAAACGAACTAGTGTTGAATATGATAATGGGGTGAGGGATTTTTTGGAATTTGCTAAAAGAAATTCTAGTAATGATGATAGTGGGATGTTCTATTGTCCTTGTGTAGAATGTTTGAATGAGAAGCGACTTAGTGCTGCAGATATATATACACATTTAATTTATGAATGATTTTGTAAGAGTCATACAGTATGGGTATGGCATGGTGAAGAAATAGAAATTCCAAACGCAACTCAACAAGGGGGGTCGCCTTTGATGATAATGACACGATTCTGAATGATCAGATAGAGGATATTATTCTTGATGTTGGAGAAGAGGCTTTTGAGCAATCATATGCATATGGTAATATGTGCAGTGATGCTGAGAAGCCGCTGTACCCGGGGTGCACAAAATACCAATTGTTGAAAGCTGTATTGAAATTGGTAAGCTTGAAAGCACGGCATGGATGGAACGACAAGAGTTTTTTAAAAGCACTTGAGGCCTTCAAGGACATGCTTCCAGATGATAATGTGCTGCCTTGCCGATAATATAATGCTAAGAAAATACTGTGTCCACTAGGGATGAAGTATAAAAAGATCCATGCATGCCCTAATGATTGTATATTTTACAGAAAAGAGCATACAGAGAAAGAGCAGTGTCTGATATGTGAAACCCCCAGGTACAAATCAAATAAGGCCCCTGCAAAAGTGTTATGGTATCTTCCTATCATACCGAGGTTCAAATGGTTGTTTACTAATGAAATTGATGCCAAAAATTTGAGATGGCATACGGATGAGAGGATTTCTGATGGAAAGCTTCGACATCCAGCTGATTCTTCTTAGTGGAAGAAAATTGATCAGTTGTTTCCTGACTTCGGCAAATAGCCTAGGAATCTTAGGCTTGGGCTTAGCACGGATGGCATGAATCCTTACGGTAGCCTAAGCAGTATACATAGTTCATGGCCTCTTCTATTGGTAATTTACAACTTATCTCCTTTGTTATGTATGAAATGAAAGTATATCATGTTGTCCATGTTGATTTCGGGACCAAAACAACCCAGAAATGACATAGATGTTTACTTAGAACCCCTAATCGAAGACTTGAAAGAGTTGTGGGACGAAGGTGTCGACATTTTTGATGCGAACAAGAAGGAGATGTTTAAAATGCGAGCCTTGATCTTTTGTACTATAAATGACTTCCCTGCTTATGGAAACTTGTCAGGATATAGCGTTAAAGACCACAAAGCTTATCCTATTTGTGAAGAAGGCACATGCTACCATCAACTTTAACATGGAAGCTCTTGGTCATAGGAGATTCCTTAGACGGGGCCACCCATATCGCAGATTAAAGAAGGCATTTTTTGGTGGCCAAGAGTTTGAAGATGCTTCAGAGGGTTTGACTGGGGAGAAAGTATATGAAAAGGTCAAAAATATCAATGTCATCTTCGGTAAGACTTCAAAGAGTCCAAATAAAAATATATATGGAAAAAGAGGTCTATTTTCTTTAGCCTTCCCTATTGGCAGAATCTTGATGTCAGACACTGTATTGATTTCATGCATAAGAGAAAATGTGTGTGATAGTATTGTTGGGACACTACTCAACATACAAGGAAGTTCTAAGGATGGCATTAAGGTAAGATTAGATTTGCAAGAAATGGGAATACGGGTAGACTTACATCCGAGGCCACATGGTAAGAGAACTTTTTGTCCTCCAGCTTCTTATACTTTGTCCAAGGATGAGAAACGAAGTTTTTGTGAGTGTTTACATGGCATTAAAGTTCCCTCAGGGTATTCTTCAAATTTTAAGAAGCTTGTGTCTATTAAAGACTTGAAGTTAGTAGGGCTAAAGTCTCATGATTGTCATGTCTTGATGCAACAACTACTCCAAGTGGCTATTCGAGGCATCGCCGAAAATGATCTTCAACACATTGACCAAACTTTATTTCTTCTTCAATGTGATTTGTAGTAAATTCATTGATACGGAAAGGTTGGATGAATTGGAAAATGAAGGTTACTTGATCTTGTGCCAGCTTGAGAAGCTTTTTGTTCCTTCCTTTTTTGACATCATGGTACATCTAGTTGTTCATCTAGTAAGGGAGATAAAATTGTGTGGGCCTATCTATTTTTGATGGATGTACCCAATTGAAAGAACTATGAAAATCCTAAAAGGATATGTGAAGAACCCTAACCGGCCTGAAGCTTCTATTGTTCATAAATATGTTTCTGAATAAGCCATGGAATTTTGTCAACATTATTTGGCACATGTAGGACATATCGGCCTTCATAAATGACATGATGAAGAAGGGGATAGGCGCGGGGCTACCGTCAAGAGTGTGGTTCCTGATAAATTACAACAAGTCCACTTGTACATTTTGAATAATGTTGATGCAGTTTAAGATTACATAAATGCTCATAAAGAAATTTTACGAAAAGAGAACAGTCAATTCACTGAACAAAAGTTAATTAGGGAGCATACCAGGACTTTTGCACATTGGTTTAAACACAAGGTTGACGGAGAAGAACGTGTTTCTGATACAATTAAATGGCTAGCACGTGGTCCTGAGTTTGATGTCATAAGTTGGACTTCATTTGTGATCAATGGGTATACCTTTTACACGAAGTTCCTGGATGATAGGAGCACTATCCAGAACAGCGGTGTTATGTTAGTAGCTGAATCTATGCACTTCTCTAGTTTAAAAGATAAGAACCCTACATTGGCAGCCATACCTTATTATGGGGTTATTGACGAGATTTGGGTGGTTGACTATGTTAAAATTAAATTTCTCATTTTCAAATGTAAGTAGGTTGATGTCAATAATGGTGTGAGGATCGATAAGTCAGGGTTTACATTAGTTGATATGAACAATAGAAGTTTTGGAGATGAACCTTTCATTATGGCAGATCAATCGAAACAAGTGTTCTATATTATTGATCAGGAAAATAAAATGTGGTATGTAGCTCTCCAAGGAAAAAGGGTCATCGATATTGAAGAGGAAATTCGTTTAAATTATGATCTTCTCGAGACCCCTTTTTTTTCTAGGGGTCTTCCTGCATTGAACGAAGAAGATGAAGCTGATAATGAACACGGCACAAGAAATGATCATCGTGAAGGGATATGGGAGGATATATCTTTATAAATCTACTTTAAATGTTAGCTATCTATTTAAAGTAATTATCGTTATAACTTATATGCAGATTATATATATAGTTATTTTATAACTTACTAACTCAACAATTTGTCTTAACAGTACAATGAAGGATCCGGTGTATCCTACAACAGAGGATCAGGTGTCACCTATTGCTCAACACAGCAAGTCTTAGAGTGTCAATCAGGGGCAGTCATCAAATGAACCAAGTCACCAGCCCAGACAGAGGGGCAGGACGGCCACATGCTTAAGGGATGTTTCCCTGAGTCAGTCGGCCGGGGAGAGGATACCGATCCAGTTCGATCAATACTGGAAACTGATCAGGCTGAATGCTAGTTGTTATAGGAGTTTTGTCGGCCTCCTCGCACCGAATAAGCCTAGCATATTGATAGAGGAGTGGAGAAATGTCGACAAAAAGGTTAAGCAGCATATTTGGGACACTATTCAGGTATAAAATTCCCTTTGTATGTTTCTTTTATCAAATTCATTTCATTACTGTCACTAACTCCTTTGATTCATGAATAACAGCTCACCTACGACGTTCCTTAGAGTAAGATCTTGTATCACAAGACTATGACGTATTGTTGTGAGCACTAGAGGAAGTTCAAGACGAATCTGGCCAACAATTACGTGCATATCGAGGTGCCAGCTGGTAAGCCTCGTCCTACTCCTTGCAGCAAGTACTCGTACATCGATGAAGCAACATGGCAGGAGTTTTTTAGGCTTCGGACTACTCCAGAGGCTTTGGTGAGTTAACTTATTTTGTACTTTATTTACTTATCTTTTGTCTTTACTGTTTGTAACCTTTTTTCCCATTTCTTATTCGCAGGCAAGAAGGCAAAATACACAAGAGAGTGGCAGGAAGAATGATTTCCCCCACACAATGTCTCGTAGGGGATACGCAAAGCCCGAGAAAGACTTATTGGCGGCTAAACGGAGGAGATTGGAAAAAGCATCTCAATTCGATCCTTCTGTTCTGCTATCTCCACCATCTCCGATACGACGCGAAGAGTTGTGGTTGCATGCTCGCCGGAAGAGTGGTGGATCCTATACGAGTGACTAGTCTCGTATAGTCGGTGAAAAAATTGTAAGTATTGTTGTTCTTATTAACTCTTTAATAAACATGTTTCATTACTCATGTGTGTTTTTGGTATATCTCACAGGAGGAACTTGAAAAAAAGAAAGTCGAGGGAGCCTTTAAGTTGGAGGGGAGGAATGACATTCTCACGGTTGCTACTAGAAAATGTGAGCATGCAGGCCGCGTCAGGGGAGTTGGAGGAGGGGTGGGTATAAAGGATTACTTTGGATCCTCCTCACACAGTTCCTCCTCCAACATGGTCACGAGAGACGAATTTGAGCATATGTTGGCCAGTGCGAGGGTGGAAGCAAGGGCTAAGGAAGAAGCATCATTTGATGCACTATTGGATGCCCGGTTGAGCAAGATGAAGGATGAGGTATATGCCATGGTGAGCACAAGACAAGATACCGCTCCTGCCTAGGCATAGTCGCTCGATCGCCATAAGCAGAGCACCAAAGGGAGTTGTTGTAATGTGGGACAGTTATCAGAGGGTCCTGGAAAGGATGATGCCGAGCCTTGTGAATTATATGTTTAGGATCCTCTGAGATATTTAGTTACACGAGGGAGTGTGCATAACCTAGGATCAACTGTTCACCACCTCGAGATGACAAATGATCAGGTTAGAATGTCAGTTGAGGAGGTTATTATCACAGACGCACCTGTCCCTATCCCTTCTGAGGAGTTTAAGATTGTGGCTGATGTATTGGGTACCTTTATATCAAGGTCGAAAAACCTTGTTTCTATTGGAGCTGCGGATTCCCCGATCAGAGCCTCAAGTCTAGCTCCCTTCCCTCATGAAGTTTCACAGCCTCCACCACTGAAGGTGATGCAGCAAGTGATTCTGATGGCATTTGATACATCTTTCCCGGCTAGAAATTGGCCTATGAATTTAGTTGTTAGGTCGTCAAGGGCGGCATGCTATCTTGAGAGGGATGATTTAATGTCCATGGTCGCTCCTACATAAAATCTTTCGATTGCGATTGTCCAGCTTTTTTTTATGTAGAACCGGTCTTAAAATTTCATATTTTAGACTGGTTTTTTAACCGGTCTAAAAAGCTAAATACTTTTTAGATCGGCTGTATCAAGACCTGATCCAGAATTGGTCTAAAATGTCTTTTTTAACCGGTCTTAAAAGTGATTTTTGTAATAGTGACAGATGGAAAACGGAGAAGACTCATAACAAGTTGTTGAGCCTCCTCAAGTAACACAAGGCCCATGAAGGTCTGATAGGACACGGTAACAACCTCAGAGATATGGATTTTTGATTACTGGAAGTCGTGATGTGTTGCTCAATGAACATAATAAGCCAACCACCTATCAAGAAGCCATAGCGGGACCAAGCTTTGACAAATGCACTAGTACAAAATCATGGATTTAGACCTACTTTTTACACCTGACGAAACAGGTCACATGTAGAAAGTCTGACCGGTGGCATTTTAGTAAATAAATTAAGATTTTAGGACTTTCTACATGTGTTGAATTGACAACACGTGTAGAAAAGTCCACTTAAAAATTTTTTCCATTAAAAAAAATGAAATTAATTTAATTTACTTAAACAAAAAAAATATAACGAAGAAGAATTTATTTATTTTTAAATAAATTCAAGTTTTCTACACCGGTTGAATTAAAACCGGTGTAGAAAGTCATATAATCTACACCGGTTAAATTAGAACCGGTGTAGAATAAGCATTTAAATTTTTTTTATAAATTAAGTCAGCATATTCTACACCGGTTGTAAAATAACCGGTGTAGAATATGTTACTTTCTACACCGGTTCAAATACAAGCGGTGTAGAAAATATTTTCTACACCGGTTGTATTTGAACCGGTGTAGAAAGTTAGTTTCTACACCGGTTATTTTACAACCGGTGTAGAAAGTTAGTTTCTACACCGGTTATTTTACAACCGGTGTAGAATCCCCCTAAAAAATATCCAGGGCGCGTCTTTCTCCTCATTTTCTTTTTCCTCCAGTTAGCTCCAATTCCTCCCTCCCTCTCACGCTCATCTGCGAACCCATTACCTACAGGCTTATCTCTCTGTCGCCGCCGTCAGCGTCTGTGTTTGGACGCTGTTGCTATATCGCCGCCGTAAGCGTTTGCCGTATTTTCTTTTTGTTGCTGTATCGTCAGCGTTTGTCTCCGTCGCCGTCGTCAGCGTCATAATTTTTCTATCAATCTGGGCGACCGCTTATCAGCTACATCGGCCAGGTGATCCTCGTTTTGTGGCTTGTAATTTTTTTTCAGTAAATATGCAATTTTTTTCAGTAAATGCTCGGCAAGTCCACCTCCGAATATATTATGCCAATTTGATTCAGTTTTTGCTTCAGGTGCTGGCCAAACTGTTGCTATTTTTTCGGTTAGATTTACACTAGCAGATGATACCTGAGGTTGTCCATTAACAATAATAAAAAAATAAGAGAGTATAGAACAGAGCCTTAGATAGCTGAAAATATAATATTAACATGCTTATGCCTAATGCGAATGGATCTTTTATTGTAAAGGATAGGTCCAATTCTATAGTTTTTACTAGTAACGATAGTGATATGCTGCTTGAGAATATTATCAGTATAGTTGATGATGGAAGGAATTAATCTTGTATACTTTGGTACATAATTCTGATCTTTTGATCAATATATGATTCGCATTTCCATTGAAAAGGAAAAAATTAATCTTTTTATTCCATATTTCCATCTATAGTGCGTACAAAAAATATCCTTGCATCACTATCAAGCAAAACCTTACTCCTTACACCTTGAATTAGCTCAACCGATGAATCCACTACAAAAATTGGATTTTGGTTAAGTTTGATGACTTGCTTGCTGGTTGGACACAAACACATAAGTGGTTTCACTTTGCATGTGCTTTGCTTCCTTTTTGACTAGATTATGTTTCTTACTCCAACGCCACCTATTAATCGAATTACTTGTAGCCTCCCTCCTTTGCTTTTCTATTCCCACATGTCTTGTAGCTAATAGACACCAACCTCTTGATTTTGGTTAAGTTTGATGACTTGCTTGCTGGTTGGACACAAACACACAAGTGGTTTCACTTTGCATGTGCTTTGCTTCCTCTTTTGTTTATTCGAACTAGAGAGACCCTTTTGTTCTTATCTCTGTAATTTAATTCCTCCTTCATTCCATGTCCTTCAATAGTCCTCCTATAATTTGAACACAAAATTTAAAACAATTTCATTTTGTGTTGAAGTTTATTTGCACATATGGATCGTAGCTAGATCTATGCTAGACGAACTAGTGATGAGTACGATAATGGGGTGAAGAATTTTTTGGAATTTTCTATAAGAAATGCTGGTGGTGATAAATCTGGGAAGTTTTATTGTCCTTGTGTAAATTGCTTAAATTTGAGGCGACTATGTGTCGGAGAAATAAGAGAGCATTTGATTTGTGATGGGTTATTGAAGAGTTATACACGATGGGTATGGCATGGTGAATTAGTAGAAGAGCTGAGTGCATCTAAAGAGGTGGAAGTTGATGTGGACATGGATGATCGACTAGAGGACATGATTCGTGATATTGGCGAAGAGGCCTTTAAGCGATCACATGCGTATGATAACTTGTCTAGTCATACAGAAAAGCCTTTATACCCAGGATGTACAAAATTCAAGTTGTTGTCAGCTGTGGTGAGATTGGTCCACTTGAAAGCAAGGAATGGGTGGAGTGACAAGAGTTTTACAGAATTGCTTGAGTTGTTGACAGATATGCTTCCAGAAGGTAATGAATTACCCAACCGTTACTATGAGGCAAAGAAAATGTTGTGTCCCTTGGGTCTGCAGTACAAAAAGATACATGCCTGTCCTAACGATTGTATATTATATAGAGAAGAGTTCGAAGGGGAGCATAAGTGTCCAAAATGTGGTGCTTCACGGTACAAATTAAAAGGGAATTGTGATACAGACTTTGTCGAGACTACTAAAGGCCCTCCTGCGAAGGTGTTATGGTATCTTCCAGTGAAACCAAGGTTCAAGCGATTATTTGCTAATATGAATGATGCAAAGAACTTAAGGTGGCATGCAGATGAGAGAATATCGAATAGGAAGCTTCGCCATCCAGCCGATTCTCCTCAATGGAAGAAAATTGATGAGATGTTTCCTGAGTTTGGAAATGAGCCAAGAAACCTCAGGCTTGGGATATCTTCTGATGGCATGAATCCTTATGGCAGTCTTAGCAGTACTCATAGTTCATGGCCTGTTCTGTTAGTGATTTACAACTTGTCTCCTCGTCTGTGCATGAAACGTAAGTATATTATGTTGTCTATGGTGATTTCGGGTCCAAAGCAGCCAGGAAATGACATTGATGTTTACCTAGCCCCTTTGATCGAAGACTTGAAAGAGTTGTGGGAGATAGGTATGGATGTGTTTGACGCGAATCGAAAAGAGGTGTTCAATATGCGTGCCATGATCTTCTGTACCATAAACGACTTCCCTGCATATGGAAACCTATCTGGGTATAGTGTTAAGGGACACAAAGCATGCCCAATTTGTGAAGCAGGCACATGCCACCATCAACTTAAGCATGGAAAGAAGACAGTCTACCTTGGCCACCGGAGATTTCTCAGACAAAATCACCCTTATCGTAGATTATAGAAAGCTTTTTATGGCCATCAAGAGTATAGAGATGCTCCAGTGCCATTGACTGGAGAGCAAGTTTATCAACGGGTGAAAGACATCAATGTTATCTTTGGAAAGACGTAGAAGAGTGCAACTGATAAAAATATATGGAAAAAGAAGTCCATATTTTTTGATCTTCCATATTGGCAAAGTCTTGATGTGCGGCACTGTATTGATGTGATGCATGTCGAGAAAAATGTGTGTGATAGTATTATTGGGACACTTCTCAATATAAAGGGCAAGACAAAGGACGGTGTCAATGCAAGATTAGACTTGATTGAAATGGGAATACGAGATGAGTTACATCCACAGCCACAAGGTCAGCGGACTTATCTACCTCCAGCCTCTCATACCTTATCGAAGCTTGAAGAAGAAGCTTTTGTGATTGTTTACATAGTGTCAAAGTGCCTCAATGGTATTCTTCAAATGTTAAAAAGCTTGTGTCGATGAAAGATTTGAAATTAGTGGGCTTAAAATCTCATGATTGCCACATCTTGATGCAACAACTACTTCCCGTGGCTATTCGGGGCATATTGCCAGATGATTTGAGACATACTATAACTAGACTGTGCTTCTTCTTCCATGCCATCTGCAACAAAGTGATTGACCCCGATGAATTAGATGAACTAGAAAAGGATGCTGCTATTATCTTGTGCCAGCTTGAGATGCTCTTCCTTCCTTCATTTTTTGATATCATGACACATCTAATTGTTCATTTAGTTAGAGAGATCAGGTTGTGCGGCCCTGTTTATCTACGATGGATGTACCCAGTTGAGAGATACATGAAAATTCTTAAAGGGTATGTGAAGAATCCATACAGGCCTGAAGCTTCCATGGTTGAAAGATATATTGCCGAAGAAGCTATTGAGTTTTGTTCCGACTACTTGTCAAACGAAGAAGCTATTGGGCTCCCTAAATCTCGTCATGAGGACAGATTATTAGGTAAGGGTACACGTGGGGTAACAGTGAAAACTAATATCGATCATGATGCAGTGTTACAAGCATACTTATACATTTTGAATAACACCGATGAAGTTCAAGATTATATATTTATGCACAAAGAAATTATAAGGGCACAACATGGTCGCATGACTGAGCAAAGGTTATTGCTTGAGCATAACAAGACTTTCCCACAATGGTTCAAAAAACAAGTAGCCAATGATAATAGTGTTTCTCAAACTATAAAATGGTTGGCATTGGGTCCTAACTTTAATGTCATATGTTGGAGTGGATATGATGTCAATGGGTATTCCTTCTATACGAAATCCCTGGATGACAAGAGTACTGTTCAAAACAGTGGAGTTATGGTTGTGGCTGAATCCATGCATTTTTCCAGTTCAAAAGACAAAAAGCCAAAGTTAGCAGCTATGCCTTATTTTGGGGTTATTGAAGATATTTGGGAGGTTGACTATACTAAATTTAGAGTCCCAATATTCAAATGCAAGTGGATTGATAATAACTGTGTTGAAGTGGATAAGTATGGATTTACATTAGTTGATCTTAATAAATTAAAGTACAGTGAGGAGCCCTTTATTTTAGCAGCCCACGCAAAACAAGTGTTTTATGTAATTGATCCAACAAATAAAAGTCGCTCCGTTGTTCTCCAAGGAAAAACTGTAGTACACAGTGATGATAATAAGGAATTAAATTCTGATGTTTCTGAGACTCCATGTTTCTCGTCAGGGTTGCCTGAATTAAATGAAGATGAAGTAGATGACATACATGCCATAAGAACTGACCACCATGAAGGGATATGGGAGAATATATTTGCTCCTATTTGACGGACTTTAATCAAAAGTTAGTAATCGTATTTCGTTGATTATGTATCTTGGATTTTCAATTACTTACCTTATTTCATTGTCAAACAGGAACATGGAGAGGGATTCCCCCAATATTGATGATACTCATTCTTGGAAAAGAAAGGGTAGACGTGGCACGACCCTGAAAGAATTGACCAAGAGTCGCGCGGATGACCAGAAAATACCAATTGAATTTGATAGGCAATGGAGACCAATCGGGCCTACCAAGAGCAAGTTTATTAGCTTTGTTGCCCTCCAAGCACGTACCAAGCCTAGCATAACGATTAAGGATTGGAATCAAGTGGATGAATCTGTCAAGGATCAGATTTGGAACACTATAGCGGTACAATACTATACACCTATTAACTTTTGTAACTATTACATTTATTCATGTTACTAACTAATATAATGACTTCACAGCTTACTTACGACGTTCCTCCCAGTCAAGTCTTAAAGGATAAATTGTTATCATATTGCGCGGAGCGTTGGACGGCCTTCAAGACCTCGCTAACTAAAAGATTTGTGCATGTCGAGGTAGAAGAGGGTAAGAATCCTCCTAATCCTTGTGCGGAGTATACATTTCTTGATGAAGCTACATGGAAAGAATTTTACAGGATGAGGACTACACCAGAAGCCTTGGTTAGTTTTTATTCACTTTAATTAGTTACTTACTTTATTCTCATTTAATTTTATCGATTAATGATTTGTTGGTTTCTTATTAAAAGATAAAAAGGGATAAAGCTATAGCGAGTGGTAGAAAGAATGATTGCCCCCACAGATTGTCTCGTGGGGGTTATGACAAGCTCGAAGAAGAAATGATGAAGGAGAAACAGAAGAGGCGACAAGAAGAGGCTCAGTTGGATCCATCTACCATTACATCTCCACCATCTCCAATATCGCGTGAAGAAAATTGGAGGGCCGCACGTCGAAGAAAGACTGGACAGTATATGAGCAAGAAGGTACGCGTGATTGGTGAAAGAATTGTAAGTAATTTAACGTCAATCCTTATTATTTTCTTTGTTGTATAGTTACATTTTTAATTATGTTTGTTATTTATATACTATAGGATCAACTTCAACTAGAACGTGCTCAGGGAGCCTTCATTCCACGGGGAAGGGATGATGTCTTGACGGTTGCCACGGGAACTCCAGACCATGGTGGTCGTGTTAGGGGCGTTGGTCGAGGAGTAGGCATAAGAGACTACTTTGGATCAAATACACGTTATGCCACCACGGGAATGGTCACTAAGCAAGAGATGGAATTGATGCTAGAGAATGAAAGGAAGTAGATGCAAGTGATTTTAGAGAATGAAAGGAAGCAAACGGCCGCCCAGATGTTACAATTAAAGGAAGAAATGATGAGCATCCTAAGCTCACGACAAGACACAACTATCCATCCGACTCATTCTCCTGCAGTTCAAAGTACAAATGGGAGTTGTGTTCTTGGCCGTATATCAGAGGATTCTGGAGTCCAAAAAGACAGTGAACCTTGTGAATTATATTTGGAGGACTCTGATAGACGCTTAGTAGCACTTGGCGCAATACACAACTTGGGGCCAACCGTCCACCACGAGCGAATGCAAGATGACGAAGTGAGAGTGGTGACTGGAGAGGCAAAAATTCCAGATGCCCCTGTTCCATTTCCGAATGATGAGGTGAAGATTGTGGGTCAAGCCCTCAAAACTTTCCTTCGGTGGCCAAAGAGACTAGTCCGAGTAGTTCCTGCTGCAGTTCGCACTGAAGTATGAAATTATTTGTCTTCTTGATATGTTTCAATTTTTTCATATTGTTAATTTATAACTTGCAATTATTACTAACTCTATAAATTTTTGTTTATTTAGCAAATTACCCCATCCAATGAAGTGGTTCCACAATGCCATCCCCAACCGCAGACCCAAAACCAGGAGAAACCGCTTCAACGTCTGTGTATGCTGGCGTTTGACGGATCCTTCTCAACTGAAGTATTGACGATGGATCTAGACGTTGTGGGTAAGAGGGACATGTTTGTGCATATCGAGCAGGAGGATATAGCTAGGATTTTAACGAAGGATCAGATTACCATACCGCACGTTTACTTGTTTATGATGTGGGTATATTTTTAATAATATTACTAAGTATTCAACTTTTGATTCTGACATGCATGCTTTAACTATTGTAGGTACCTCCATCGCCTTTATACCTTATCAGGGAATGGTGGCAAGTTTGGATTCCTTTGCCCGATTCACATCCAGAAAAAAAGGGAACACTTCCACCATAAGAGAGTCATACCTTCGGCAGAGGCTCTGTGAAGATGGAAAAGAGTGCTACCTAGCGCCATATGTTAACGAGTAAGAAAAAGTTTGTAATTGATACCTTGTTTTTGTACATATATATAATTCATACCTCTTTTTGCAGCACTCATTGGCAATTAGTGGTTCTATGCCCAGAGCAGAATGTCGTTGTTCTTTTATGTTCATTACATTATAATCCGGGAAAGGATTTGAAGAAAACGATGGACACGTAAGTATACTTTGACAATGACTTTTTATTTGCAATATGTAAGTTTTTTAGATAATGTACCCTATTTTATATATTTTTCTACAGGGCAATGGAAATGTATCAAAGAGTGGTTAAGAAAAAGCATACACACCAGCTTAGGGAGACTATCTGGTTACAACCAAAGGTAAATAGTTTCAATCTATCCTTCTATGAATATAGTTATCTTGTTCACATATATATATATATATATTTAATATAATAAAATGCATGTTCTTCTATAGTGCCGTCGTCAAAAGGGGAATAAGGCTTGTGGATATTATGTGATGAGGCACATGTTAAACATCATCCTCTTGGGTAGTACAGAATTTACAGAAGAGGTAATTGTATTTATTTATATTTTTTTTATTAAGTTCATTTCGTTGTTATTAAATTGATGCATATGATTTTTTATTTTCAAATCTGTAGATGTTTGACATTATGGATGCATTTTCTGAAGAGGACATTGATGATGTTCGCACACGTTGGGCAACTTATTTTTTAGAGATCACAAAATTGTGAGTGTAATGTTAAACATGTAAAGTTAATAACTACTATTTGGTATTAGACATGTTGAATTGTATTATCACTACTTGGTATTGAGTTTGACTTTAATTGTACAATTTCATTGTAAAAATGAAGCCAAGTTTATGTATCTTCATAACCCTACCATGAGTATTTTGGATGGAATTTGATATTTCACATACATTAGTTTCGTTGTAAATTGTTTTTTAAAAAAAATTATTTTTTTTTCAAAAATGAGTTTCTACACCTGATGTAAGAGGTCAAGTGTAGAAAGTCTGGACTTTCTACACGTGACCTCTAAAGTCAGGTGTAGAAAGGCTGAAATGGGGACTTTCTACACCTGATATAAGAGGTCACGTGTAGAAAGTCTCTATTTTTCAGACTTTCTACACCTGATGTAAGAGGTCACGTGTAGAAAGTCTGGACTTTCTACACGTGACCTCTAAAGTCAGGTGTAGAAAGTCTTCCGTTTTAGACTTTCTACACCTGATATAAGAGGTCACGTGTAGAAAGTGTGACTTTCTACACGTGACAAACGACACATGTAGAAAGTCTGGATTTTCTACACCTACTGTTTCTACACGTGTTTTATGTCAGGTGTAAAAAGTCATTTCCGTCACATGTAAAAAGTCTTTTCTGCACTAGTGATGGCTTAATGTCATGAAGTCTGAAATATAATCCATGTATGAAAATCAGGTATGGACCTTAGTTGATCCACCTGAAGGTGTAAAAACCATCGAGTGTAAGTGGGTTTTCAAAGAAAAAACTGACATGGATGGCAAAGTAAATGTCTTCAAGGCACGACTGGTTGCAAAAGGATTCACTCAAACTCATGGTGTAGACTATGATGAAACCTTTTCCCCAGTTACAATGGCCAAATCAATCAGAATCCTTCTTGTCATTATAGCATATTATGACTATAAAATATGGCAGATGGACGTCAAAATAGCCTTCCTTAATGGAAAGCTCCTTGAGGATGTATACATGACACAACCTGAAGGTTTTGTGTGTCCAGAGGACTCTGGTAAAGTATGCAAGCTTCAAAGATCCATTTATGGATTGAAGCAAGTATCTCGAAGCTAGAATCATCGTTTTGATGAAGTAGTCAAAGAGTTTGGATTCATTCAAAACATCGATGAACCTTGTGTTTACAGGAAGGTTAGTGGGAGGACAGTTGTATATCTAGTGCTTTATGTAGATGATATCCTACTCATTGGGAATGACATTCCTACCTTGCAGAGTATCAAGTCTTTCCTAGGAAAGTCTTTCTCAATAAAAGACATAGGCGAAGCCACTTATATCCTAGGGATTAAGATCTGTAGAGATAGATCTAAGAGGCTAATCGGCCTAAGTCAAAGCACATACAAAGACAAGATACTGCATATATTCAATATGCAGGATTCAAAAAGGGGTTACATGCCTATGTCTCATGGCATCCATCTTAACAAGGATCTGTGTCCTGGTACACCTGATCAAAGAGATCGCATGAGCAAGGTTCCATATGCCTCGGCCATTGGACCATCATGTATGCCATGCTATGTACTCGACCGGATATCTCATTTTCCTTAAGTATGACCAGTAGATATCAACAAGATCCTGGTGAGGGTCATTAGACTGCTGTCAAGAATATCCTAAAGTACTTAAGAAGGACTAATAACTTATTCTTGGTATATGATGGTTTGTATTATGAGCTCTGTATAACTAGTTACACATATGAGAGTTTCCAAACTGACCAAGATGATCTTAGATCGCAATCTGGATATATATTCCTCTTGAATGGTGGTATAGTAAGCTGGAAGAGCTATAAGTAGAGTATTGTGGCAGATTCTGCAATAGAAGCTGAGTATATAGCAGCATTGGATGCAGCTAAAGAAACCATTTGGATAAGAAAGTTTGTTATTGAACTAGGGGTGGTGCTTACCATCCCAAATCTAATAGATTTTTTCTATCACAATAGCGAAGCTATTGAGGACCAAAGTTATACTCAGGAAATTTCATCTTATCAGAGAAATTAATGATAAAGGTAATGTAAAAATATGCAAAGTAGTAAGAGAAGACAATGTTGCTGATCCTCTTTCTAAGCCGCTTGCACAGGAAAAGCATGAGCGTCATGTTAGGACAATGTAAATTAGGTAAACTAATGATTATACCTAGTACAAGTAGGAGGATGTTGGAAGTTGTGCCCTAGGGGCCAATCATTGTACTTTGAACATTGTTATTCAATGAATTTCTCCATTTAGTTATCACATTATTCGCATATTCACTGCGATAATTGTATCCTTGGATGTATCATAAAGATTGTCCTAAATGTCCCTGGTCGGTTATCTATGCGGGAGCAAAGATGAAACAAGACCATTATGACTTTGATAAGGTATGGAGATACGAATCAAAGTCTTATGCACTTGTAGGAGTACAAGGTGCTGGACTGACCCGCTATGAGAAAGCTGCATGAATTAAGTCATAAGCTTATCTCATATATAACCGCGTCACAATGCCCTCTGACCTGAGATCATCATGGATTCCTGCATGAGAGTTGCTAAGTTTTGACCTAGCCAAAAGTCACTTTTGACCGGGTGATGATAAAGGCTACAATCGGGCTTAGGGGTTTTCATGTAGAGGAATGTGAATGGTCAAGATGGAATTTGTCCCTCACAATAGTAGAGAGATATTACTGGGCCCCTCGATAAGTGAGTCTGAGAAATGTATGGCCATACTGTGATGGAAATGAGTTTCCGTTTCTATTATCAGACTACTCAGGAATTAGGAAAGTAATGGTCAGGAACAGGTGGATGACACTATCCATACCTTATCCTTGACCAAAATATCGTGTGACAAAAGGGACGTGACATAGTTATATGATAGGTTACATCATATTAACGATCTTCATGTGAATTAGGTAGTCGTAATGACTTGCTAGAGGCCGCTTACGACTTGTGGGCTAGAATAGTTATTAGCCCACTGCCAACTTCATGTGGGCCTACAGGGTCGCACACAATAATAGCCCAACACGAGCTATAATGTCCAGATTCATTAAATCTAAGATTCAATTAATACAATGTTTAATCTAAGGAGGACGGATTATATATATATATATATATATAATATAAATTCGTAAGTAATTGTAATATTATATATAGATAATAATATTATTATGTAGTGTTAGTTTTATATTTAATTTATTTGATAAATTAAATAACTAAAACTAATAGAGATATCGTATCTCAGATTTAATTTATAAAGATAAATTAAATCAGTTGGCTCTTTATTTGGATTAAATAAATAAATTAGATTAAATCTGTTGGACATATTTAATTAAATCAAAATTCATTTAATCCAATTCGAATTTCAAAATTAATTAAGATTAATTTTGAATATCTAATACAGCCCACAATATATATAAAACGTAGGGTTAGAGAACTTTAGGGCAAGTGAGGCATATTAGAGAGCCGCAAGAGAAAACCCTAGAGAGGCGAGGCATCTTAGAGGCGCTAGCACGCTGCCTTGTTAGGTCTTGTTCGTGTGGATACCAGTAGAGGGAGACGATCAGAAGCATTGACTCTTAGAGATCGAACAAGACGTAAAATGAAAAAGGTATGACTCTAACTACTCAATTTAAACGCCATTGATAGATCCGTGTTCGGGATTCAAAAATTTTAACAGTTAATTTCTTCCGCTGCATGTATGAATCCTAAAAAAAGTAAAGTCTATCAAGGCTATGATCTAACGAGGAGAGACTTAGGATTATGATCTGTCACCAAGTGGATTAGTTCGATACAAGCAAAGAACTTATATTCCACCGAAAGATGGTCTGAGACAGAAAATCCTTTATAATGCACATAAGAGTCGTTATACCCTCCACCCAGGGATGGTAAAGATGTACTGTGATTTGAAAGCAATGTACTAGTGGCCTTGATTGAAGAAAGATGTAATAGAATATGTGGCACGGTGTCTTACCTACTAGAAGGTAAAGATTGAGCACCAGAAACTGCTAGGATTACTTAAGAGTCTCGAGATCCCATAGTGGAAATAGGAGAGTGTAACCATAGATCTTGTGGTAGGATTACCCAAAATCAGGAATCATGATGCGTTATGGGTGATCGTTGATCGTTTTACGAAGTGAGCATATTTCCTACCGATCAACGCTAGCTATTCTCCCTATAAGATAATAGAAATCTATGCCAAAGAGATAGTGAGACTCCATGGAATGCCGAAGAGTATAATTTCTGACAAGGATCCTCGATTTACTTCAAAGTTTTGGAGATCTCTGCATGATGCTTTGGGCACTAAGTCAAGTTTTAGTACGGCCTATCATCCTTAAACGGATGGACAATCAGAGAAAATCATACAGACGCTGGAAGATATGCTAAGAGTGTATGTAATCGACTTCAAAGGAAGTTGGGATCATTTCCTTCCACTTACAAAATTTGCTTACAACAATAGCTATCATGTGAGCATTCAATGGCTCCGTATGAAGCATTGTATGGGAGGAAGTGTCAATCCCCTCTTTATAGGATATAATTATCATAAAGAAGATTATATGGGCCGGATATAGTAGACCAAACTACTGAGAAGATAAAGGTCATCAAGTAGAGAAAGGTCTTTGTGATGAAAACAGATATTCGACCGAATCCATTCCGTCATTCAATTTTATTTTTGTCAAAAAAATTCCAAAGTCACGTGGACCTTCTCGTTACGTGTCACGTCTGAAGGAGGCTACATCACAAAGAGCCCCTCATCACTAGAGCGTGTGTGATACCCTATTTCCAATAACCTCAAATGAGTACACATGAGTAGTGAAATCCATTGTGGAACAAGAATTTGAACCCGGACTACCCAACTGCACAAAATGTTCACAAATTCCTACTCTCAACTCAGAATTTGAACCTAGGGTCTAGAGGGTTTTCAAAGGGTAGAAAACTTTACCATCATTCCCACAAGATTTACTACGTCACTAATACCTCATCGGCTCTTGGTTTCATTTTATCAGAGTATGCGAGCGTTATACTTGCCTTTTACTTTACTACAATTAAAGCTATTCTCTGCTCAACCCTCATTCATTCATTTATATACATAAAATGTATAATCACGTAAAACTACCAAACGTAATTACTCCAATATAAAAATAGTGCCTTGCACTACGATCTTCACTTCACCTTCGTAAATCCTCTTGCATTTCTCCAGGCATTCTTCACTTGTACTCAACATACCTATATGGTTGGGAGAGGAGGAGTGAGATTCGAGAGAATCTCAGTAATAAACAATACCACTATGCATGTAAGATATATATATGATGCATGACATGCTTGCCTTTCATAACTTCATGCCAATATAATGACATATCTGCATGCTCAATGTTATGACATACTCATGACCATCGCATAAATATAATAGAGCTTCAATCAATCAAGTATGCTCAACACAAATAGGCAAAGCAGTCACATACAATAATGCAAACACATACATATCAAATACATGCAGGCTAGGTAAGTTTACTAACTTAATCACCCTTCCTTGATTTATCGTTTTCGCTCCGGTTCGGGCACGACCATGTGGTCCTACAATTCTCAAATGTACAATAAATGAGTCATTACTCATCCATGTATCATTCTAAACTCATATTATTGGTTAACTTAGCCTAAAATGCTAAATTACCTAAAATTCCCCTGGAGACCCGGCCTACGCCCCTTCATACTCGATCCAAATGTACCATACCAAAAATTATGACCCGGGCTAATCCTACAAAATTTCACGTGTAGAATTCATTTTTGACCTCAGATTAGTCAAAATTAGGCCCAAATGATGAAAATTTCCTTGACAGCCTATTAGAGTTTTAAAGGTAATTTGGTCATTGAACATTCTAAGGCTTTTCTCACTTCGCCCTCAACATGAACCTTACACAATTTGCTCTTCTAAACTTAATGGAATCTTCAAATTGATGAAATTCCAGCTCTTGGTTCATGCCACATACAGGGCAACCAATTTAGAGTTCTCAGAAGAGTTGTGTTGGATTCTTGCTTTCTCTTGCTTAATCATCTCCTTTCTACTTCTAATCACATTATTAGCTATTTAGACAACCATTAGACATGATTTAGAGGGAATTCAAAAAGCACTTTTCCATAGTTCACATCAGACCTTATTCCCCAAAACAAGAGAAAATAACATCATATCTACCAATAACAACAAGAACAATCATCAATTAAGGCAAAGGAAGCTAATCTTAAAGTTTACCTCTTGATTCCTCCACTTTCTTTCTCTAAAATGCCAGCCCTTTCTCTCTCTTCTCTTGAGGTTTTTCCTTGAAAAATATGGATTTAATGGTGAGGAAGAGATTATAAGAGATGGTAGAGAGATTAGGAAGCTTTAACTTCAAGATCATAAGCTTTTTACCTTGGATTTTGGCTTGATCTCTTCTCTTCCCTTACTCTCAAGCTCCCTCCGTCTAGTTCTCTCTCTCTCTCTCTCTATGTTTTGGTTTGATCATACGAAAGAATGAGATGGAAAGAATGAAGAGAATGGTTAAATAATTTAACCAAGTGGCTTACAAGTGGTCATACCCCATTAGTCAAATTCTTTAACTTTCTTGCATGATAATTCATTTCCCTTTTCATACTTCTTCATCTACCGGAAATAATGAGAATGAGAGAGGAATATTTACTCTCAAATTATTCCATTTGCCACCTTACAAGTGGTTAACCAAAGCTTTATGCTTTGACTCTTTGACTTCCCTTGATAATAATTCATCAGAATATGTTTATTAATTACCAAGTAGTCACTTTCCTCATTTTAATTCCTACTCAATTGAAATTATTGGGAATATTAGGAAAAAAAACTCATTTCTTTCTTCATGAAAAAATTACCATTTTGCCCTTACCTTTTTCCCATTTTCGCACTTAATGTAAAACTGGGCAGAATGTTCATCCAACTTTAAAAATTCATAACTAATTGCAAAAATGTCAAATTTGGGTGGTTCTAAAGGATATATGACCCTTATTGAGTCTAGTTTCAAGGAAAAATATAACCTTTGGCCAATTGGAGGCTCATCCTTCCCATAATTCTCATCTTTGGAAGCTGACAGTGAAAAACGCCAGTTTCATTGGACTAATTTCAAAAATACATTGCTCTTTGTGTACAGCTCCAAATAACTCATATGACCTATCAAATTAAATCTTGACAAGTCTAATTTCATTTTGGAAAGTTTCATAATCTTTGGACATTATTTTCCCCTTGAAAGATGTCACACATGCACAACTGCCACACCAGAAAATTCATTGGTAACAACACTACTTTGTATTCCAATTCATTATGTCATGTGTGACTCCTCAATGCATTGTCTTGTCATTCTCCCAGGCTCTTTAATTCATCATGATATTCTCATTAATACCCCAAAGGTATTAAGGAATTTTGAGGAAATACAAGCATGTCTCACTAGGACAATTACTAAACTAGGGTCTAGCAGTCCGCTTAATTGAGGCTTAATCTTAAGCCTCTTATGAAAAACTTTGGGATATTACAGCATGTCTGCTCCAGTGGATGCCACCTCATCACCAGCGTTGGTGTGTGTTAGCTCTAGTGCGATACCTTATTTTCCAACACTACGGTAGAGTACTAATTGCTAATACTTACCGACTATAAACATCAGAGTGCGGAAAATGCTAGAAATTCCATATAATGCCTCTGCTGGATATATATATTCACATATGAACACATTCATGCATAATTCATATTACAATACATATATTCATTCTTCACTTCATTTCATATACAAACCACAACTTTACAATATTCTCAAAATACATAACGGAAACTTGACAACCTAAACTAAGCTCTCCCACCGCTCGGCCTCATCTCATCGTCATTTACCTTCTCTTTGCCCCGCGAGCTTTCTCCTTTTACTGGAGATTTATTTTGGGAAAATAATGAGATTCACAGGAATCTCAGTAGTAACGTCATTAAACATATAAGATAACACACACAAGTATGCTTCACTCATATAAAATCATCAACAAAATCATCAAACATTATTCAGTGCAAACATTTAATTCATAAACTGACTTCACACTAGACGGGTTCTCAATCCCAAAGGGTGCTTGTGCACAACGCATATAATACAACCTCATGATCGACATCGCGCTTGATAGGTTCTCTTGGCCCCGAGGGGTACCCGTGCAAAGATAGACCCCGGGTCCCGCTCGTGCAATTATGAACATTTCGCGTGAGTGTCAACCCGACCTGCGATAAGCCCCAGGTATTCACTCCACTCAATCTAAACATGTTAGATATTTTGATGATGATAACAAACAATACATATGCATGTCATGTTATATGAAGACAGTTACTACCTGGTTGCTTCTCTACGCAACTTTCCCGTTTGGTACAAGCTCGGGCAACTACTGAGACCAACCTGGTTGTCAAGTCCTGAAATTTCCAAACATTACAAATGAGTTATTACTCATCCGTATACCTTTCCAAACTCATTCCATTGGTAAATTTAGCCTATTAGTGCCAAATTACCAAAATACCCCTTAGGTCCTCATTATTAGTATTTTCTATTTAGGCCATTCCTACACATTTTCACGTGTAGAATTCATTTCCGACCTCGAATTAGCCAAAATCAAGCCCAAATGACGAAAATACTCTTGACAGCCGTCAAATAAGGCTTAGAAAAGGCAATTTTGTCATTTCACTCTCCGGGCCTTTTCTCACTTTAGGGTCAACATAGACCCTACACAATTCATCTCCTGAATCCAATGGAAGCATTGAATTGGTCAAATTCCCATTCATTCATCACGTCCAACACAGGGAAGGGAAAATAAATTTCCAGAAAAGTTGTGTCGGAATCCGGTTTTCTTTAGCCTAATCACCTCCTTTCTACTTATAACCAATATATTAACTAGTTAAACATTCATTAGACTTGATTTGGAGACACTTACATATTAAGGTCTCTTTGGCTTTCTTGAATTATCTTGTACCAAATGAACTATAATAAAGCCCAAAACAACTCTACTAACCTTAATCAAGCAAGAGGAACAAGTTTTGGAAGTTACCTCTTGATTTCTTGGACTTTCTCTCTCTAGGTCGATTTCTCTCTCCTCCTTCCTACGCTTGATTTAGCTGATCATCATGAGTTTTAATGGTAGGAAGATGAAGAGAAGAGATCATATAAGGATTAGATGCCTTAAATCACAAGGTATCAAGTCTCTTACCTTGATCTTTAGAAATCCCTAGCTCCTCCTTCTCTTCCGTCATCCTTCTCATTCTCCAGCCCTCTCTCACTCTTCTTTGATCAGTTTAATCAAGAATGAGCTGATGAGAATGAGAATTGGATAGTATAATGGATGATTAAATCCAATTAGACACTTAGCACCTTGTCATTGGACCAAAAATGCTAAATTCCATTAATTAATTCAAAATTTATCTTTCTTCACTCTTGACAGCTAAAAATCCCATGAGAAATGCATGGGAAATCTGAATCTCCAATTATCCCATTGTGCCAACATGTAACTTGTTGACCAAGTCATTGACTTTTTGACTATTTGACCATTTTTTACCATAATTCACCAAAATTAGTCCATTGATGATCAATTAGTCATTTTGCTCTTTTTAATTCCCATTTAGCTCAAATCATTGGGAATTTGAGGGAAAATAATTATTTTCCATTTTTTCGGCAAAATTACTGTTTTGCCCCTGCATTTAATGATTTACCGAAATAAATCATTTTCCGCCCATTTCTTCGTTTAAACCCCATTTTGACACTTAAATGAGGACATTACCCATGTTATTAAATTTTGGGAATTTTGGTTACCATATTAGGCCTTTACTGGTCTCTTATATCTTTATACGACCAATTTACGAGTAACCGGCGATTGGAATATTTCCCATAAATTAACATAAATTTATTGACATCATTTTTCACCATTTTATTCCATCAAATATACATCAAATATACACATAAATGTATTGGTGAAAAATGGGGTATTACATCTAGCACCCACCGCATGTCTCCCCTCACCTGCCACATGTCATCACTTCATAATTCTTGAAAATGTATCTCCTTTTGGTTCCCCCTTTGTTTGAACCTGTGCCCTCATGAGTACACGTGTTAAGCCTTACTAGTTAAACTGGAATGTATCTCCTATTGCAAATATATATATATATAATAAATTATTTATAAATATATATTTGTTTCATATACATAAATATATATTATTATCAAAAACTAAAGATAAATTTAATAATAATATGAAATAATTTTTATATATTATTACAATTTTTATTATAAATTAATTTTAAATTAAAAAAATTTACATCTTAAATAAATTTTCATATAAACATATCTTTATTCAATCACATGTGCTTATGGAAGCTCCATAAGTGCTTATGAATTGTGATTCACGGAATACGAAGTAACTTTTACGGTCTACGAGGTAGCTTTTATGGTCTACGAGGTGCTTTTATGGTCTATGAGGTGTTTTTACGGTCTACGAGATAAATATGTGGAGGAGATTTGTCTCGATTTACGTGAATCTGGCTTATATAATAAGCCTGATTCATAAAAGTAATGCCAAACAGCCTAGTCTCTTGGTTAAAAGCACGTTTTGATCACGGGATTCATTAGGTATTGGACGCTAAGGCGGGTTAAGCTGGAGGAGGGGGCGCCGCTGAAAATGGAAAAGAAAAGAAAATGGGAGAGAGGAGAGATGAGCTGGGGAATATAAGAGAACAGAGGCAGCGGCGTAAAACAAGAAGGGAGGCCGCTGGTTCTACAGAAGAAGAGGAAATGAGGCAGCGGTGGAAATCAAGAGGGGCGCCGCTTGTTCTGAAGATTGGAGAAAAGTAAGAGCTCACGACAGCTGGAGAAAGGGAGGAGACGGAAAGAAAAAGCTGGTTCAGATGAAAAACGCTGAAATAAAAAAGAGTAGACAGAGAGTGGCGGCTGTGTTTTGAGAAAGAAGACAAGCTGAGGCCGTTGGTTTGAGAGAACGACGAGAGGGAGGTCTGGAATGAGAACGAAGGGGAGAGCGGCGCCGTTTCTTTTATGGTTTTTCTTCACGGTATCATCATCATCGCTCACCTTCTTACAACTTCACGAGGGATCAGAAATGGCAGAGAGAAGGAGGTGATGTTCATTGTTTCGGTTTTCTTCTCTAGCGACATGAATTAGAGCTGCTACTGTTCACATTGTTGCTCCTCAATCTGAACCAGAACTGAATCAGCGCTGAGTCTCTGTTTCTTTTTGCTATGTTTTATCCTATTTTTAATTGATTCCCATTATAATTTTGGATTCTAAACCTATTGTGGCTATAATGTGATTTATTTTAAATATGTGTGGCTAATTGCTCTTAAACCTAGAGTAGTTATGAACTAATTTAGGGATTTGAGCATGTATGAACCAATTAATTATGCTTAGTGATATTTTTGTTTACTTATTCTTGTATTATTCTGTATACTTGGTGCTTGATCACCACTAAGTAGGGTATTGGGGAATTTAGATTAGCCTTGGAAGAGGGATCTTAATTGGACTATAGGATTAAGTAATGTGGGATTAGAATTTAGATTTGAGCATGTATGAACCAATAAAAAAGTCATGTTCTTTTGATTGGATATGGAGACCTCCATAATACTCCTCTGGTCATTAACAAAAGGCATTTGGAAAGTTGATCTACTTAATCGTAAATATAAGATATGTTTTTTATATTTGTCAATCTTTTTTTAATTTACTCATATTGATACTCCCTCAACGATAATCATGGAAAAGACGGGATTAAAGAAGATTACCAGGGTGTTTTAGAAAATGCATGTCATATTAACTAATTTAATAAAATTCCTTAATTTAATCAAATTTGGTAAATATGTTTTATATTATGAAAATATGGGAGTAATAGTAGTATCTTTTATTATAAGATTGAACTAATGTTTTTTTAACCACCAGTAAATTTTGCATACTTCTTACTTGTTTTATTTCACGTATGTTTTTGTTTTGTTGGTTTTGTTTGTTTCTGGACTTCTTGGCTCACCCTTGGTTTATTTGTATTTAATTTAATGATAGTATATTACTTATCAAACCCCTCAATAGTTTGACATTTATCAAAGTAATAACGCATAGTTCAGTAGACATACAGAAATAGCATAAACATAATGATATAAAGTACTTGATTGCAATACAGGAATCCCCATAAGGTTTGTAGATAGGAATTATAAATCCCAAAATACATAAAAAGATCAACAGATAACCAACACTAAATTTTGATTAGTATTGGAACTTCTCAGTTACTGGTCTCTACCTCCTTGCCCTTGGAGTACCTCCCTCTAGCTGAATAAATTTAAATTTATGGAAAGGGTGAGATTCATATGAACCTCAGTACTAACATACAATCAATCATATAAAATGCGATAAATAAATATGCAATGCATCATATTATGTAACAGAAATAAATACTGTACTTTTCTGTTTGTTCAGAATTCAGAATCAAATGATTGTTTGACCCCTACTTACTGTAATGTTTCAGAGCAGATAACAGCCTGTCTGTACTTATCTCACTACCTTAACTGGGTCCTACTTGGCCTAATAGTACTTGTGCTTTACCCATACCACAATGAGGAATTATATCAAACATGCCTCATTACCTAAGCTGGGTCCCACTGGACCTGTTGGTACTTGTGTTTTTCCAACACCACAACTAGGTTTTGCAACATACAATTTCACATCGCAAAACATGGTAAACACAATGCATATAAACAATCACATAATGTATAAAATAAAGAGTTACTACCTGAAATCTTTTCTAGTGCCTAGCTAGTATTGGTCCTCTAATTCTTTGTCCGCCTTGGAAAAATGTTAAATCCTAAAATTCTAAATTTATAATAAATGAGTTATTACTCATTCACATCTTATTCCAAACTCATATAGTTGGTTATTTCTACTCAAAAACTTATAATTACCAAAATGCCCTTAGGAATCCGGTTTAATTCCCTTAATACATGGTATAACTGTACTTTACTAAAAATTATGACACATGCTATTCTGACACAATTTTGTGTGTAGAATCCATTTTTGACCTCAATTTTGTCAAAATCACACTCCCTTCCCTAGAATTCCCTTGACAACCACTAATGTTAGGGTTTTTTGGGTAAAATTGTCATTTCACACCCTAAAGCCTTCAGACTCCATTTTTCACATGTTCCCTACACAATTTTTCATTCTAAACACAATGGAATCATCAAATCCATTACATTCCAGCTCAAACACCCAAAAATTATATTGGGCAAAAATCACAAAATCGTGGGAAAATTGGAGTTTCATGATTTCATTCAACAAAACACCTTCTTTTCATTTCTAATTACTTGTTTAATCACTTTAACACCTCTTGAATATGATTAATGAAAAATTAGACAGCACCTCCCATTAGGGTTCATGCATCTCAAATCACAAATTCAAGCCAATAACCATCATAAATCACTAACAACAATCATAAATCAACAAGAGAAGACATGCTTTCAAGCTTACCTTGAATTTTCTTGCTTCTCTCTCTAAAACCGTGGCCTCTCTCTCTTCTTTTCCTTTGATTTTCTTCTTACTTTATATGATTTTAAGAAGGATATGAAGATTAGAAAGGGTTTCCAAGAGATTGAAGACAAAAACAAGTGAATTTAACCTACAACTTACCAAATTTTGCCTCTTGATTCTTCATCTCTCTTCTTTGATCTTTGTTCTTCACTTGCTCTCTCTCTCTCCTCTTTCAATTTTGGCTGAAATATGGCCTTTGGAAGAGCTCAATTAGCTCTTAAAATATCCTCTTCCACCTCTTTAAAATATTATTATTTTATTGCTAATTTTGTGTACATGGCAATACTTTATTTCTTCTTTTTCCATATGGCAAGAAAAGCTTCTATATGGCATGCTAGGTGTCCAAATTTTATTTTTCCCTTTTTTTCTTCACCTCTTGGCTAACTTTAGCCATTAATTAAGGGAAAAATATTGGCTTTTTAATTTATTAGCCAAATGACTATTTTGCCTTTACATTTTCTTCAATTTTTGAACCAATTGTTGTCTTCTTTCTTCCCTGTTTGTTTTGACCGAAATTTTCACAATACATTGGGCCAAAAATTGTGCTCTTCCATTCTTAATTTTAGGCTTTTATGAAGACAAAAATTGAGCTTTTATGTCTTAACTTGGCCAAAATTTCATGTAACCTTTACTTCCAATATTTTGGCTATTTCAAGTGCACCAAAATTCACCATTTTATTCCATTTAGTATAATCAAATGTACAAGGAACTTTGGTGAATAAATTTTGGGATATTACATTACTTTACATAGCCAAGACAGGGAAAGAAAGAGTATCCATACATACACGCGCGTGCGCGCACGCGCCTGTGTGTGTGTAGGGTTAAGTAACAAAAATATCCATAAAATTTTATCAAACTCGTTCCCAACACTATAAACTTTTCTTTTGGTGTAAAAATACCTATCAACATTTAAAATGAGAGTAAAAATACCATATCAGTTAAATTAGCATATTTTTTGTTAGTTTTTATTGTAGGCCTTACGCTAATAAAAAGATAAAAATACCTAACTATTTCAATTTCCTTACTTCCCTTCCTCATCTCTTTAATTCGACACTCTTCCTTCATCCATAGTCTTTTCATTTTCTGCCTAGTATCAACGACGGTGTCATTCTTCACAACCAATGACGATAGTGACTATACTCCACTATTACGGGTCTGGCAGTAGAGACCTCTTTGCATAATCTAATCTATGCATAACTTTCCAATTCTACACAATATATAGGAAGCTCCAAAAGATATAAAAATCATATTACTTTTAAAAATCAATCTGATTAAAGCTTAGATAAAAAAATCTGATGAAAGCAAATAAGAAAATGAAAAAGGAAGATATTTTTAAGCATCCAAACAAAATAATAAAAGGTATTAATAAGATTTCAAGTTTTAGTTTGTTTTCATTTCCCAGACTTTATTTGAAATCAAACAAGTGAGAGATACTAATAAACAAACTTGTAATAGAAGACATGCATTGAACAATCATTTTGGGCACATAACTTGAAGCTTGAACCTTGACATAGTGATATGAAAAATTCATCTATAGCTGAAAAGGCGTGAATTTGAGCCATGAGATGATTTGAAGGCATAATCACTTTTCTTTCAGAATATTGAGTTAAAACTTGAAAACTTGTTCAATCAAACTAAGATCTGAAGCAGATTTTGGGGGATAAAGCTTTAAAACCTAGAGTATTCGAGATTTGGCTAGATCTGCAACTGAAGTGGGTAAGGGGAAGATGGTTACGATAAGGGTGTTATGAGTCTGTTTATGGAGTGGGATAATGATGATGGAGAGGATGGAGACAAAAGTGCGGATGGAGGATGGGATGTCATCATGACAATGGTTAGGAATGAGGTTAGAGAGGAAGGTGAAGAGGCTGCAGGTGAGGGATAAATCTGTTAGATTAAGAGTTTTGATTATAATAAACTTAATATTATTCAAATAGGATTTTCTTATTATGTTCATATTGCTTAACATTGTGGATTATTCGAATAGTAGAACTTACCTTCAGTTAAGGACTATTCGAATAACTCTTAGATTATTCGAATAAGGTAAGTATTATTCGAATATAAAATAAGCTATTCAAATAAGAATGCAATGTTAAAGAATGAGAGTATTTGAATAGACATAACATTATTAGAATAGTAAGCCTTGACCAATTTTTCTAAATCAACATAAGACAAGATCTATTTGAATAGTTAAGTTATTATTTGAATAACAGATTCTTTTTTAAGTTTACTTCTAAAAAGAGTATTTGAATAATAAGGTAACTATTCAAAAAAGGCTAAGATAAATTTTTAAATCAAAGGCACGCCTATTTGAATAGTAAGAGGAATATTCAAATATTTCAGAAATCCAATTTTCAAAAGAGACCTTGTGTTATTCTAATAATAAGATATTGTATCAGGATAATTATTGAGATTTTAGAAAAAATATTCAAATAGAAAGAATTTTATTCGAATACACATTGTTATGAAAGTGTATTTGAATAATAGTGCTTGTATTCGAATAAACCCTTTTGATTTTCAAAGAAACTATTTGGATAAAGATCAAACTATTCAAATAGTCTTAGTACAAATTGACTAAATACTTTCGTATAGTAAAGAGATTATTTGAATAGTTTATAACTAAAAAAGAGTCATTTCAAATACAAGTGATAATATTCGAATAATTTATTATTTCATAAAACAGAGTATGAAACCAAAGATTCATGAAAACAAAGGAACTTTTGTTGAAATTTTGCTTGTTATTATTCTTTTACATGATTAACATCTTTTTAAGCAAGTTTCAGAGAATTTCTTCATCAAAGATTTGAATTCCAAGAAAAGTAAATTTTGTGTTAGAAGTATTAAATGCTAAGCAGAATTTCAACCAACACATTCTCTCTGCTGTAATGGCTATATTCTTACAACATAAAGAATGTCCAGAGAAGCATTAACTGAGTCACGGACAAATGGAATGCTCACAATGGTCATTAAATGCAATCCAACTATAAATACAAGAGCATTCGAAGTGGAGGAATGACCCAACTAAAAAACATTTAAGTTTGTTATTAGTGCTCTATTGATCTCATTATTTTTATCTGTATTATGTACTTTAGTGTTTATACTTACACTATGAGAGAGAGTTACTTCAATCACTCAATACTTCTTATTGGGATAACTTAAGGTTGAGGAGCCTTAAGTAGGGTATATGTTTACACTCTGTAAAGGGGAGTGAGTGTCTAGAGTAAGAATTTACAGTGTACTGAGGTGCCAAGAACCCACTGAATCTTGGAAGATATAGTAGAAAGCTCAAAGGTGATCTGAGGACTAGACGTTGGTCAATTAAATTATGACTGAACCAGTATAAATCCCTGGTTTACACTTCAGTGATATTTCTCCATCTCTTAAACTTCAGTTTCATTTTACTTGATTTCCTTTAAATTGTTATTTTTCATTAAATTTTTATTATCACCCAATTCACCCCCTCTTGGGTGAAATGCTTGCACTAACATTTGGTATTTGAGTAAGGTCTTCTTATTCAAGCATATAATAATAACCTAGGAAGGATCTAATGGCAAGCATGGATAAAGGAATACTTCTAAACGGAGCCTTAATTACAAGACCTCTAGGTTTTAATAGAGAACACTTTTCATTCTGGAAGGCAAAGTTTAGAGTATCTGTTATGATCATAGAATACGGGCTTTGGGAAGTTATTCAAAATGGGAATTACATACTAGTGAAAATCATATAATGCCAACCAGTTCCCAAGTCACCTAAAGAATATGATGACAACGATAAAAAGCTCATGACTCTCAACAGTAAAACAATCCTAATGATCCAAAGTGCCTTAAGTCAAAAGGAGTATTTCAGGATTTGGACACTTCCAACAACAAAGGAAATATGGCAAGCTGTGGAACTTGTGCAAGAAGTAACTTCGAGCATTAAAAAAAACTAGATCAATACTCTTGTCACAGAGTATGATTTACTCTGCATGAAATTAGGAGAATCAATAGATGAGTTTGAACTCAGATATACTTATCTAGTAAACCAACTTGGAGTACTTGGCAAATTCTATGATCACAACACCTAAGTAAGGAAGATATTAAATATTCTCTCTAAGGAGTAGGAAGCCAAAGTCATGGTAACATCCCAAATTCTAGGACTAGAGGCTTGAGAATAAACCTGAATTAAGTGGGCTGCTAAGCCCCAGTTTAGCAAGTCTCCCAGTAAGACATAATTTTATTCCCTAAAATTTCTTTACACCTTTGGGGTATTAAAGGGAATAAAATGGTAAATTAAAGAGTATAGGGAATGAAAAATTAAGGTAATTAGTGGTCATACACAATAAGACTATGTTTGGAACAAAAATTGTGGAAATTGATATTTGTTGCCAGTGTGTTTTCCTTCGTGGCAATCTTATTGTGAGACATTTTTAAATAGGAAAATGATGTCCAATTCCTATTAAAGTTTTTATAATAAAAGTAAACTTATTAAGATTTAATTGATAAGTCATATAAGTCATTTAGAGCTGTACATAAGGAGTTATGTATTTTTGAAGTTAGCCCAGTAAAATTGGCTATTTTCTGTGATAGCATTGACAAACAAAATTTTGGGAATTTTGAACATCTAGTTGGATAAATGATATATTTTTCCTTAAAATTAGACTTAATAAGGGTCACATAGCTTTTAGAACCACACCAATTAGATATCTATAAATAAAGATATGAGTTTTCAAAATTTAATGAAAATTCTGCCTAGTTTTTCAGCAAGTACAAAAATGGAAACAAATGTATGGGCAAAATGGTCATTTGACCTCTAAAGCAAGAAGCAATTTTCTCTACATTAGGGAGATATTTTTGGCCAATATGGGATAAAGCAAGAGAAATATTTACTTGGGCACAAATTGTGCCATATGGAAGGATTAATGGCCAAGTATTAAAAGATGAAGGGAAAAGTCAAATAACACATGTTAATTCTAATTAAAATAATATATCTTAAGGAGGTGGAAATGGCTTATTCAAGAAGCTAATTTGGCTCTTTCAAAGGGTCATACATACGTCAATTGTGGAGAGAGGAAAGGAAAGCAAAAGATGAAGCATAATGGCCAAGTAAATCATGCACATGTTAATTGTCATTAAACAATATTATAACAAAAAGCAAGAGGAGATATTTCAAGACATATTTTCCTCTCTCCTTCCTCATTATTTTGGTCAAGACACACCAAATAGAGAGAGAGAAGAACCTGAAGAACAAGAGAGAGGAGCTAGGGTTCAAGAAGCAAGAATCAAGATAAGTAAGCTTGATTCCAAGTGTTCTTGCCTTCTAATTCACTTAGAACTTCTCCTAATCTCTTCTCTATTTAGAAACCATGTTTAGCAAGAAAAATCAAGAGGAAGAAGAGAGATAAAGCTCATGGCCTAGAGAGGGAAAGAAGATAAATTAAAGGTAAAACCATAAACTTTGCTCCTCTTGTTGATTCTTGATGGTTGTTAGTGGTTGTTGATTTGTGGTTAAAGCTTAGTTTTGTGATTTTGGGATGTGCAAACCCTAAGGGGAGGAACTACCCAAATTCACATTAATCATGTAGGAAGTGTGATTAAGTGGTTAAACATGTGATTAGAGGTGAAAAGAAGGAGGTTTATAGATTACAATCAAAAGAACACAATTTCCATAATATTTCTAATATTTTGATCAGACCTGTTTGGGAGGGTTAGAGCTGGAATTTCATAGTTTTGATGATTCCATTGGGTTTAAAATGGAAAATTGTGTAGGGAACATGTATAATATGAAGTATGAAGGCCCTAGAATGTGAAATGACAAAAACTACCCTTAAAACCCTAACTTAGGGGCTGTCAAGGGTAAATCTGTAATTGGGGCAGGAATTTGATTAATTTGAGGTCAAAAATAGATTTTCTATGCGAAATTGTGAAGGATTAGCTCGGGTCATAATTTTTGGTAAGGTATAGTTAGACCGGGTACAAAAGGACTTAGACTGGGTCCTTAGGGGCATTTATGTCATTTAGTGTTTTTGAGTCAAGATAACCAACACATTGAGTTTATAATGAGTTATGAATAAATAATAACTCATTTATCCTAAATTTGAAATTTTAAGATATATTAGTAGCCCGAGCCGGATAGACAAAGCTGGACCGATAGCTAGGCAAGAAAAGGGCATTCCAAGTAGTAACACTTTCTTTCATGCACTATGTGATTATTTGTATGCTTTGTGTATGCCATCTTCTATAGAATCAGCATTGTGCCAGGGGCACATTAGCTTAGTTGTGGTTTGGGACACAACGAAGGCGTAGAGTTAAGCTGAAGTTGCAAACAGTTGTTTGGCCTCGGACAGTGTGCACACAATATTTTCATCTTAAACAACATAGTCCATGACATATTTATTTTCACATCATATATGTCTGATTATATGTTACTACTGAGATTCTTCGAATCTCACCATTTCTATAAATGCACAAAGTTTCCAGCAGCAGGTAGCAGCTTAAAGGGCAGAATCGTAATTACTAGTAATGGAAGGTTCCGAATTAGTACAAGAGGCAATAGCTGGTTATCTGAAGACCTTTTATTATTTTAAGGTATGTAATTGTTATGTATGTCCCTTATTGGGAATTCCTATAATATAATCAAGCACATTGTATTAATGATATCACTATATTTATGATATTCTTGTGTGCTTGCTGAACTGCGCATTACTACTCTGATTAATATCAATATTAAGGGGTGTGTCAAACGAGTGTTTTAGTCACAACATTAGAAGAAGCCAAAGGTGAGTCAATGGCTTCTTTATATGGAAGTTTGTCAGAATATGACATCAAGTTAAATTTCAAATGTGAACCTGAAGAAATTGATGACAAGAAGAAGGAGTAGCATTAAATGTCATCAAAGAAGAAAAGCCACAGAAAGAAAAAGATGAAATGGGAATGATCGTGAGGATATTTAAGAAATTTTATAAGAAAGGTCAAGAATTTAAAAACTTCAACAAAGGAGGAACTAGCAGCAGAAGAGAGACTAGAAGCAAATCGTTTGCTATGAATGTGGAAAGCTAGGACATATCAAATCTGAATGCTTTGAGTACTTAAAGAACAAAGAAAGAAAGAAGAACAAGATCGCTAAGAAGAAAGCTTATGTTTTACCAATCTGGGGTGACAGCTCTTCTGATGAAGAAGAAAGTTATGATGAAGAGGTGGCCAACATCTGCGTCGTAGCTCAATAACAATAAGAAGAAGATGAGGTAAATGAAAATCCTACTTATGATGAACTACATGATGAATATAATGCTTTACATACTGAATTCATGAAAATAGTGAGGGAACTTATAAAACACAAAAAATAAAGGGTGAAAGTACTTGAGGACAACTCAAGGAACCAAAACCATTTTTCTATGACACCTGTCAGTTTTTGGAAAAGAAAAACAATGATCTTACCAAAACTCTTGAAAAGTTTACCAAGGGAAGTAAAATGCTCAAAGTGATTTTCAAAACTCAAAAATTCACTAATGACAGGTCTAGAATTGGATATGATCCAAAGTCAGATAAGTCAAAAGGAAAGAAGTTTGGTAATCAAACTTATTTGAATTATTTCCAAAAAATTAGTAAATGTCTCTAACCCTTTTGCTTATTGCAATTTTTGCAATAGAAATTGACATTATACTTCATCATGTTATCACAGGAAGGAAGGAACTATGGGAACCTACAAATGGGTGCCTAAAGGCTCATACTTGCCTAAGATAGTTCAAACTAACCACAAAGGACCCAAGAAGGTATAGGTACCTAAAACTTGATCATTATGTCTTTATAGGTATGTTTCAAGGCATCCAAAGGAAATAAATGGTACATAGATAGTGGATGCTCAAGACACATGATGGTTGGCAAAGAGAGATTTACTTCCATAAATCCAAAAGAAGGAGGTAGAGTTAAGTTTGGAGGAAATAAATCTAGAAAAATTGCTAGGATAGGAGAAGTTGGAGTTGAAAATGGGATACAAATCAAAGATGTCTACTATGTAGAAGGAGTAATGCACAACTTACTGAGTAAGTCAAAGTACTGACAAAGATAACTGGGTCATCTTTGGTTATGAGGAATGTCTTATAGTCAATAAGAAGGACTTGACTATCAAGAAAGATGAACTTAAGGTAAAAATCAAAGTCACAAGGGAAAATAATTTTTATACTATTTATATCAATAATCATATCTCTGAAAACTGTTTTCTCAGTAATATTGATGAAAGCTGGTTGTGGCACAAAAGATTAGCACATGTAAATATGCATCAGTTAGATAAGCTTATCAAAAGGGATTTGATGATAGGCTTACCTAAATTGCACTTTAAAAATGATTTAGTATGTGAGTCTTGTCAAAAAGGGAAACAAAATAAATCTTCTTTCAAAACTAAGAAAGAAATATCAACAAAAAGGCCATTACAACTGCTCTACATGGATCTAGTTGGACCAGCAAGGGTTAAAAGGTTTGGGGGAAACCTATAGTTGGTCATTGTTAATGATTTTTCAAGATTTACATGGACTATCTTTTTGTCATCAAAAGATGAAACTTTTAGTGAATTCATTATTTTTGCCAAGAAAGTGAAAAATGAGAAAGGTATGTCTATTGCAGCAATTAGAACAGATCATGGAGGAGAGTTTGAGAACCAAGCATTTGGAGACTACTATGATACGAATGGTATTGAACACAATATTTCAGCAATAAGAACTCCTCAACAAAATGTTGTTGTAGAAAGGAAGAATAGAGTCCTCACTGAGATGGCCAAAGCAATGCTTAATGAGAAACAAGTCTCACAAGTTTTTGGGTTTATGCAATGAGTACCGCCAGCTACATCTCCAACAAAGCTTATATAAGATCAAAGCTGAGAAAAACACTGTATGAGCTTTACAAGGAAAGAAAGCCAAACCTCAGTCATCTATGCATATTTAGATGTAACTGTTTTATTCATAATAATGGTAAGGATAATTTAGAGAAATTTGATCCAAAAGCCAATGAAGGTATTTGCTTAGGATACTCTAATAAAAGTAAAGCTTATAGAGTATTTAATAAATGAACTTGTGTTGTTGAAGAATCAATTCATATTGTGTTTGCTGAAGTAGATCCTCCTATCACACCATTAGATGATGAGCCAAAATTGATTAGTCCTATGGAAAGGCTAACTATTTCAAAGACTCCTTCTGTAACCAATAAACTAGAGGAAAATCAGAATCAATCTTCTTCTCCTCTAAATCAATCAAAAGCCTGGAAAATTAATAGAAATCACCCATAGACCAGGTCATAGGTAATGTTGAAGAAGGTGTAAGGACTATAAATAGGATTCTTAATGAAGTAAGCTTTTCAGCCTTTATTTCAGAACTATAACCTTCCAGCATTGATGAAGCCTTATCAGACAATGATTGGGTTATAGCAATGCATGAAAAACTTCATCAATTTAAGAAAAATCAAGTTTTGGACTTAGTATCCCGGCCTAAGGATCATCTAGTCATTGGCACTAAATGGGTATTTAAGAACAAACATCATGAATATGCAATTATTGTCAGAAACAAGGTAAGATTGGTGGCTAAAGGCTATAATCAGGAAAAAGGAATTGATTATAAGGAAACGTATGCTTCAATGGCAAGATTGAAAGCCATACATGTACTCTTAGCCTTTGCTTGCATCAAAGGATTTAAACTCTATCAAATGGATATAAAAAGTGCTTTCCTTAATGGTTACATAATGGAAGAAGTTTATGTTGAACAATCCCCTAGTTTTGAATATTTTTCTAATCCAAATCATGTCTATAGATTAAAGAAAGCCCTTTATGGTCTTAAGCAAGCTCCAAGAGCTTGGTATGAAAGACTAAGGAATTTTCTCATTGATCACGGGTTTGACAGAGGAAGAGTAGACACAACTTTATTTATCAAACACAAGAAAAAAGAAATGTTAATTGTACAAATATACGTTGATGGTATTATTTTTAAAGCTACTAATGATTCTCTATGCAAGGAATTTTCTGATATAATGTAAGGAGAATTTGAGATGTCTATGATGGGAGAATTCACATTCTTTTTGGGTTTGCAAATCAAACAAAGAAAGAATGGAATATTCGTATCACAAACTAAATATCTCAAAGAACTCCTCAAGAAGTATGGAATGGATCAAGCCAATGGAACTGATACTCCCATGAGTTTAATAACTTTACTAGATGTAGACGTGAAATGAGCTGAATTTAACATAACAAAGTATTGAGGGATGATTGGATCATTGCTTTTATCTTATAGCCAGTAGACTAGATATCCAATTCAGTGTTGGAAGGTGTGCTAGATACCAATTATGCCTCAAGGAATCTCATGCTGAAACTGTGAAATAATTTTTAGATACCTTATTGATATAGTAGAATTAGAGATATGGTATCCTAAAGGAGGAAATGAGTATTTGATTGCATACTCAAACTCTGATCATGGTGGCTACAAGATTGATAGAAAAAGTACAAGTGGACAATACCAATTTCTTGGAGGAGCAATTGTCTCTTGGTTCAGCAAGAAACAAAACAGAGTGTCATTGTCTTCAACATAAGCTGAATATATAGCAGCTTCAAGCTGTTGTGCCCAAGTTTTATGGTTAAAGCAGCAATTACAGTCTTCGCATTCAACTTAAGGAAATCCCTATCTACTGTGACAACACTAGCATTATTAGTTTGGCCAAGAATCTAGCACAACATTCAACAACTAAGCACATTGATATAAGACATCATTTCATAAGAGATTATGTTTAAAAGAAGGATGTCAAAGTTGTATTTATCCCAGCACATCTACAATTGGCTGATATATTCACCAAACCTCTAGAAAATGATCAATTTCTATATGTAAGAAGGGAATTGAGAATAGTAAATCCTAATGAATTGCAAGTAAATTTATGTATTATTAATTCATTTAATTATGCTTTGATGATAGAAGCTACTAACTTAAGTATCATTATATCTAGCTATATGTTTTGTAGGATTGTTCATAAATAGAATGATATGACAAAAGAAGCTTTTATTCGAATACTAACCACTGTATTTGAATACTCAGATAAGTTTTTCAAGAGACAATATTCGAATATAGGATTTTTATTTGAATATGAATATCACTGCAACAATCTATTTATTAAGAACCATTCGAATACAAAACAAAGACTTTATAAGAATATTATTTGAATAAAGCAAGGCTATTCGAATAAACTCAAAATCTCACAAAGTATGTAAAAGCTTATTCGAATGCCAAAGCTACTATTCGAATACTAAAGCTTAGTTTTGCAAAAATACTATTTGATTAATGAACAGAGTATTCAAATAGTAGAATGATTTTACAAAGCATACAAAAACCTATTCGAATAACCAAGTCTCTATCCAAATACAAAAAAAATTACAAAGAAAGTATTCGAAAAACATACTTGTTATTCAAATAACAGAAGGCTACAAATAAAAATTCAAAATTTTAAATAAGAACTTTATTCGAATACTATATAATGTATCCGAATAAAAACAATATTTTCTGAGAAAAACTATTTGAATACTTTGAGAACTATTTTAATAATGCTATTTTCAAAGAATGTATTCAAATAAAGAACCCTACATTTGAATAAACTCAATTAACATTTCAAAAAGACTATTCGAATAGATTAAACTATTTTGATATTTCACAGGAAAGGAAGTGTATCCGAATACAAGTCCATCGATCCAAATAAACCAAAGAGCTAAAGATGGAAGACTATTCGAATAACGGTATCCTTATTCGAATAGAACAAGTTACTGTACAAGGAACTAAAGAAACTATTCAAATACAGGAGCTTATATTCGAATAACAGAGCTATAAATCAACGGTGATTATTTGAATGCTTTATCAAATATTCGAATACATGAGGAAACTAAGAGCAAAAACTATTTGAATACACTGAAGCCTATCCAAATATAGGTACACTCACTTACTCACTCACTCACTGTTTATTCAAATAAGTTCATCATTATTCGAATATTTCCCCATTATTTGAATATTCATGAAATTGTTTGAATAACACTAGGTCTCAATATTTAGGAATGAAACTCACTTTATACTCATTATTTGAATACCACTACATTTTCTTCTCCATATACAGATATCCTTCATTCTTTTTGCCTTTATCTTGCGATCAAAACCCTATCAAAATCACTCCATTTCATCATCAATAGACTCTGAATCCTTCAAACTCCCAGAAAACCTAACTTTCAAAAAACTCTATGAAATCTTCAAATGAAGATCAAGCGAGCAAATGTAGAAAAAGGTGATGCTACTGCACCATCCAAAGAACCCTCAAAGAAGTCTCCAGGCAAGAAAACACCCAGGAAGTTTAAACTAAGGTTGCTGATACCTCCTTCAAAGCTTCTTCACGAGGCAAATGTATTGTGATCAGAGAACCCATAGAGACTAAGTTTGTCTCCAAGACCACTGCAAGACATGATGAGCATAGGGGTGATTCCCAGGGCAGTAAGACCTGATGAGCATTCAGACTTTACGCGGGTAGACGCTCAGGCCATGGAGATTCCTATTATGCGCGAGCATTCGCCCGGGGCCTATTGCGCGGGTGGACACTCGGGGCCATGGAAACTCCTATTTTGCATAAGTGGGATCCCGGGGCCTATTGAGTAGGTGAACACTTAGGGCCATAACAATGGTTGCCGTTATACTATATGCTAATGTGTCGAATGCTAATGTGATAATTGTTATAATGATGGTTTGTTTAGCATGCTTCATGAACATTACATAAGAGTATTAATGACTTGAGTAGCAAGAGAGGGAGCCTATAATAAATTCAAAATACCTAGTGAACTATATGTTCTAGGTAGTTAGACTCGATGAGTTGCTAGCTTAATGGTACCACGATTGGTGGCCCTTGGCTTAATAGCCTAATGTCTTGGGTTTAATTCCTAGGCGGTTCCCTTGAGGGATAATGTGTGTAGGCTCCACACGAGTTTTGCCTTCTGAGCCCCATGGATGGGTGGAAGTTGGTCGGATGTCCCGTGCGACTATAGCGTGAGCCGAGCGTCGTTATAGTGGGCTTAGTGGGGCAGTCTGTTACATAAAAAGGTGAGCCCATGGAGGGGTGGAAGTTGGCCAGATGTCCCGTGCGACTATAGCGTGAGCTGAGCACCGTTGTAGTGGGCCTAGTGGGGCAGTCTATTACAAAAAAAGGTGAGCCTCGTAGAGGGGTAGAAGTTGGCTGGATATTCCATGCGAATGCTGCATGAGCCAAGAACCATTGCAATGGGCCTAGTGGGGCAGTTCGTTACATAAAAAATGATACAAATTAAGGTTTGTCAAGCATGGTTTTAGTAGCGAATGTCGGATGCTTGATACCTGGAGAGGTCTTCTTTGAGGGATAATAGGAGTGGCTATTGCATAAGCTTGACACACTCAGTCCTGGTGAGCCAGTGGGTATGGGTTGGACTTCCGTGTCGCTGTAAAGGGTATCCATTGAGGGTAGCTCAGTAGTTGGGTCTAGTGGGAGGGCCGTTACATAAATACAAGAACAAGTATTTCATCCCTTCATATCGTGCGGCTGCAGGGGTGCCCAGTAAGGGTAGCTCTATAGTGGGCCTAGTGAGAGGGCTATTATTCAGCAAAGATGGTGAGTTGCGTGCTCTATGACCTTGCAAATGAAAGAACTAGAATGAGGAAATATAGACTAAAGGTCTAGAGATGGTTCTTTGAGGTACAGATAGTACCATTTGATGTTCAAATTTTCTAGGATGAAATTTATTGAACTCGGGGACAGCTGTAATATCCCAAATTTTGGGACAAAATGCTTGAGATTAAGCCTAGATCAAATGGACTGCTAAGCCCTGGTTTAACAAATGTCTCTATGAGGCATGTTTAAATTCCCTAAAATTTATTTATATCCTTGGGGATATTAAATAGCTCATGGAATAACATAATAAAGCGATTAGAAGTCACACATAATATAGTAAAGTGGAACACAAAGTAATTTTGCTACCGGAGAAATTTCTGGTATGGCAGTAGTGATTGTGTGACATTTTTAGATAGGTAAATGATGGTGTAAAATTATGAAACTTTCCAGAGTAAAAGTAGACTTATTAAGCTTTAATTTTATAGGTCATATAAGTCATTTGGAGCTGTACACAAAGAGAAATTAATTTTTGAAGTTAGCCTAGCAAAATTAACTATTTTCTGGGCCAGCGTCCAAAGATTAAAATTATGAGATGTCTGAGCTTCTAAATTGCAAAATATTATATTTTTCATTAAAACTAGACTTAATGAGGGTCACATATTCTTTAGAACTACCCCAATTGGAAATTTGTACAACTAGGTATGAATTTTCAAAGTTTAATGAAAATTCTGCCAGATTGGATATTATGTGCAAAAATTTGATTTTTAGACCAATCATAGGTTGACATGTGGAAACCAATTTGACCACCCATTTAAAAAATAAATCATCTTCTTCTCCAGCCATGTTTCATGTAGAAAGAACCAGAAATGAGAGAGAGAAAGAGCTGGACGAAATGCATAAAGAGAAGAGAGAGAAATTTCAAGCCGTCGAAACACTGTCGAATCGGTGTCTTCTCTCAAAGTTCCCTTCAGGAAACTTCTTCTACTCATCGTGAGCTTTACTTCTACAATTTTGGATTCTTATTTAGAGGTGGTTGGCACCATCTCACCAGTCAGAGTGTTGCTGGAATTCTGAACCGTTTACGAAAACGAGTAGAGGTAAGCCTAAGCTTCCTTTTTAACCGATTGGTTTATCGTTTGGATGAGTATAGAGGAAGTTGGATACTATTCATGTCTAGTTTTAAAGGGTGTTTTCAATGGATAAATAGATAATAATTTAATTAGAAGTATAAAGGAATTGATTAAGCCAAAGAAAACAAGAAAACAAGAAAACAACATAGTTTTTCTGAGAAGATTAAATGGTGGTGCTGTACTGTGACGTGGTGATGAAGTTGTAATTTGATATTTTGATGCTTCCATTCAATTTAGGAGGAAACATTTTGTAGGTATGCAAGTGTTCATGAATTTTGGATGCTTGTATATGAATTTAGAGAATTATGAACTAAATGTGTGCATGTTGTGAAATCTATCTAGAGGCAGTGACCTTGTGGTGTGCTTCTAAATAGATTAATGTTGTCCAATCATAATGCAACTTTCCAGACTTATAATGAACTTAATAATGGTCATGTGGGACTTGGAACCATCTTAATTGGATTTTTGGGGACTTAAATGAATTTTTGAAGTCTTTGCCCTTTTCTGGGAAGGAATCTAGAACAGGGTGATTATTCAAAATACTGGGAATGTTTTGTCTCTGATAGCTAACATTTAGTATTTTTATGTGAAACTATATTAAAATAGATTTACATAGAATTTGGAACCACCCAATTTGGAATTTTCTAGAATTAATGGTGAATTTTAAAAGTTTGGCTCTGTTTCTGGAACTAAATCTGAAACAGTGGTTTTCAATGAAATTCTGGGAATAATTTGTCTATATTAGGGAAACCTATCTAATTTATATTGGAAGAGCTTCATTTATGATTTTGAATCAGTGAAATTGGAGTTTGTAGAATTATTCATGATTTTTGACATTTGGACATTGAATCTGAAAGCTGTTTTAGGGCAGTAGAGTGTAATTATGAAATATGGACTCATGGGCATGCTTAATGTAATATTAATGGTTTTTATGTAAAGTATACTTGATAGGGGTCACATAGGCCTTTGAACCACCTCAATTGGAGTTCTATAGAATTAATTGTGATTTTTCAAAGTTTGGTGATAAATCTGTCAGCTTTATGTTTTATGCGAATTTAAGACTTAATGGCACAAATGTTGTAGGTATGAACTCCAATGGTGAAAGTAAGCCTTTAGGGCTAATATGGGCCATTGGGAATTTACTTTTCATGGCTCTAATGATGTTATCACTTACCTAGGGCCATGAAGTGACAAAGAAGAAGCAATGGTTGGCGGATCAAGGGTTAAGAAGAGAAGGACATAAAGTCTGAGAGGTAGTAAACTTACCATTTCTGCATGTATGTGATATGTATGTCTTGCATTGATTATGTGACTGCTTTGCCTAATTATGTTGAACATGTTTGTTGATTGAAGCTCTGTGATGTTTATATGATGGACATGAATATGTATAACATTGAACATGTAGATGTCATTATTGGCATGATTTTATGAATGGCAAGCATGTCATGCATTAACTATATATCTTACATGCATAGTGATATTGTTTACTACTGAGATTTCTTCGAATCTCACTCTCCCCAAACCAACCATTTAGACAGGTTAAGAATACGGGAAATGCACAAAGGGGTATTGCGAGGAAGAATGGAAGATTGACAGAGCAAGGCACTCTGTTGTAATCAATTTAGGGATTTGATTGTCATATGTGGCTATACATTGTATTTATGTAAATAAACATATGAAGTTGAGCAGAGAGGAGATCTAGTTAAATTAAAGGTAAGACGCTTGCATATACTCTAATATAACAAATTTATGAGCCAATGAGTTTTGATGATATGGAAAAAGTTGTAGAAATGTTGAAAAGTCTTTGTTTACCTTTGAAAAACCCTCTCAACCCTAGGTTGAACTCTTGAGTTGAGATTGAGGATTTGTGAATATTTTCAAGAGTTGAGTAATCTAGGTTCAAATCCTGGTCTCACGGAAGATTTCACTACTCATTTGAACTCATCTAGGGCTATTGGAAATAAGGTATTACACTTAACATTATGGATTATTCGAATAGTGAATTTGTTATTCAAATAGTAGAACTTACCTTCAGTTAAGGACAATTCGAATAAGTCTTAGATTATTTGAATAATATAAGTGTTATTCGAATATAGAATAAGCTATTCAAATAAGAATACAATGTTAAAGAATCAGAGTATTCGAATAGACATAACATTATTCGAATAGTAAGCCTTGACCAATTTTTCTAAATCAACATAAGACAAGATCTATTCGAATTGTCAAGTTATTATTCAAAGAATAGATTCTTTTTCAAGTTTACTTCTAAAAAGAGTATTTGAATAAGAAGGTAACTATTCAAATAATGCTGAGATAAATTTTTAATGAAAGGTATACCTATTCGAATAGTAAGAGCAGTATTCAAATATTTTATAAATCTAATTTTCAAAAGAAATCTTGTGTTGCTCAAATAATGAAATATTGTATCAGGATAATTATTAAGATTTCAGAAAGATTATTTGAAAAGAAAGAACTGTATTCGAATACACATTGTTATGAAAGTGTATTCGAATAATAATGCTTGTATTCAAGTAAACCCTTTTGATTTTCAAAGGAACTATTCGGATAAAGATCAAACTATTCAAATTGTCTTAGTAAAAATTGACTAAATACTATTCATATAATAAAGAGATTATTCAAATAGTTCATAATTGAAAAAGAGTCATTTTATTCGAATACAAGTGATAATATTTGAATAATTTTTTGTTCCAGAAAAGAGAGCATGAAACCAAAGATTCATGAACATAAAGGAACTTTTGTTGAAAGCCTTAATCTTGCTTATTGTAACATCCCAAACTTTATTCACCAAAATTCCTTGTACATTTGTTACATTAAATGGAATAAAATGGTGAATTTTGGATACACTTGAAATGGAAAAATATTGGAAGTAGAGGTTGTATGAAATTGTTTCCAAGTTAAGACATAAAAGCCTAATTTTTTTCTTCTTAAAAAGTCTAATTTTATAGCTCAAAATGAAGAAGAGAAGAGCACAATTTTTGGCCCACATTATTATGTAAATTTTGGCCCAAAACACAAAGGGAAGAAGGAATACAACATTTAATTCAAAAATTGAAGAAATGTAAGGGCAAAATGTTCATTTGGCTAATAATTCAATAAGGTCTTATTTCCTTCATAATTAAGAAGGTCGGTCAAAATGGAAGAAGGGAAGAGAACATGAATTTTTGGACACAAAATATGCCATGTGGAAGCATTTGTAGCCAAGTGGAAAAAGAAGAAATAAAATATTCATGACATGTGCAAAATTCTATTAAATTAATATTATTTTAAGGAAATGGAAATTGATATTTCAAGAAGCCATTTAACACCTCCAAATGGGCTAAATTTTGGCCAAATAAGAGAAAAGAGAGAGAGAGAGAACACAAATTGAATAACAGAGAACAAAAGCAAGAGATAAGGATTCAAGAAGGAACCTATGTAAGTTTGGGTGCAAATTCTACTTGTTCTTGTCTCTAAATCATTTGAAATATCTTCTAATCCTCATATCCTTCTTGAAACCACATGAAGCAAGAAGAAAAGAAAAGAGAAACAAGAAGGAAAGGAGGAAAAATTTTGAGGAAGAAGAGAAATCAAGAGGTAAAGTATAAAACCTTGTCTTACTTATTGATTTGTAGTTGTTGTTGGTGATTTGGTTGATTAGTTGGCTTGGTTGTTATGATTTCGAGATTTGGAAGGCTAAATCCTAAGGGGAGGTGCTACCTAAATTTTGATTAATCATATAGGAAATGTATTAAAAGGGTTCAAGAAGTAATTTAAGGTGGAAAGGTGTTATGTTGAAAGAAAACATGAAACTCCAATTTTCCTAATTTTATTAAATTTCTGCCAGGGGTACTTTTTAGTGTTTGGGCTACAATTTGATGGATTTGTTGATTCCATTGTGTTTAGAATGAAAAATTGTGTAGCGAACATGTAAAAAATGGAATATGGAGGCTTTAGGGTGTGAAATGACAATTTTACCCCTAAAACCCTAACAGGTAGCTGCCAAGGGTATTTTGGGAGATGGAGTGTGTTTTTTAAAAAATAAGGTCAAAAATGGATTCGACACAAAAAATTATATAGGAATATCCTGGGTCATAATTTTTAGTAAAGTACAGTATACCAGGTATAAAGGGAATTAGACCGGATTCCTAAGGGCATTTTGATAATTATGTATTTTTGGGAAGAGATAACCAACTATATGAATTTAGGAATAAGACATGAATGAGTAATAACTTATTTATTATAAATTTAGAATTTTAAGATTTGACATTTACTTGAGCTGGATAAGGATTAGTGACCAAATAACTAGACATTAGAAAGGATTTCATGTAGTAACTCTATCTTTCAAACACTATATGATTGTTTATATGCTTTGTGTTGGCATGTTCTCTTATATGAATTGTTTTTTACAAAACCTAGCTGTGGTGTAGGAAAAGCACAAGTACCACCCGGTGGTAAAAGCATAAGTACCATCAGGCCAAATGGAACCCAGCTGAGGTGGTAAGACAAGTATGGACAGACAGTTGTCTGTTCCGGAACATTACAGTAAGTAGGGGTTAAACAATCATTTGATCATGAACGCCAAGCAAACAAACATGTTTACAGTATCTTATTTATATTCCATTATATGTTGCATTGCATGTTTGTTTATCACATTTTATATGATTGATTATATGTTACTATTGAGATTTGTGCGAATCTCACCCCTTTCTAAATATTTAAAAATTTATCCATCTAGAGAAAGCGGCTCTAATGGCAAGGAGGTAGATATAGGCAACTAAGAGTTTCGGTCATGCCCAAGTGTTAGTGTTGGTTATTTGTAATTTCATATAATCTTTTGGAATTTGTAAATATTACGTACAAACCCTGTGGGAATTCCTGTAATATAATCAAGTACTTTATGTAATATCCTAAATTTTATTCACAAAAATTCCTTGTATATTTAATTATACTCAATGGAACAAAATGATGAATTTTGGTGCACTTGAAATAATAAAAATAGTGGAAATATTAATTACATAAAGTTTTGGCTAAGTAAGATATAAAGCATAATTTTTGTCTTCATAAAAGCCCAACATTGTGGATTAAAATTAAGTATGCAAGAGCACAATTTTTTGGCCCAAAATATGGTATAAATTTCAGCTAAAAAGAAAAGGGAAGAAGGAAGACAACACTTGGTACACAAATTTAAGAAAATGTAAGGGTAAAAAAGTTATTTGGCTAATTAAATGAAAAACCAATATTTTCCCCTTTAATAATGAAGAAAGTTGGCCAAGGAGTGGAAATACAAGGAAAAATATCAATTGGGACACATGTTATGCCATGTGGAGGGTTTATTTTCCATATGGAAAAAGGAAAGCATAAAGAAATGCCAAGTGTAACATATTGCAATAAAATATGATATAACTTAAGGGGTGGAAGATGATTTTTATAGGAGCATTTTTACTCTTCTAAGGGCCTCTTTTTCAGCCAGAATTAAGAAGAGAAGAGAGAGAGAGAGAGAGTGCAAGAAAAAACAAAGAACAAAGAAGGTGGAGGAAGAAGCAAGAGACAAAAACTAGGTAAGTTGTAGTTGAAATTGTTTGTTTTTGCCTTCAATCTCTTGTGAGCCCTCCCTAATCTTCATATCTTTCTTGAAATCATTTAAACCAAGAATAAAATCAAGGGAAAAGGAGAGAGAAGGTAGCATCTAGAAAGAGAAACAAAGAGGAATTCAAGGTAAGCTTGAAAACTTGGTTTCTCTTGATGATTTATACTTATTGTTAGTATTTTGGTTCGTTGTTTGGCTTGAATTTCTGAGTTGGGATGCATGAACCCTAAAGATAGGTGCTGTCCCATTTGTCATTAATCATGTTCAAGAGGTGCTTTTGTGGTTAAACAAGTGATTAGAAATGGAAAGAAGATGTTTGGTTTGTTGGAAATTGAAAAAATTCAATTTTTCTAAAATTAAAAACTTTTGGCCAGATCAGTTTGGGAGTATTTGAGCTGGAATTTGATGGATTTGATGATTCCATTGTGTTTAGAATGAAGAATTGTGTAGGGAACATGTGAAAAATGAAGTGTGAAGACTTTAGGGTGTGGAATGACAATTTTGCCCCTAAAACCCTCACTTTATGGTTGTCAAGGGTAATTCTGGAAATGCAGTGTGATTTTGTCAAAGTTGAGGTCGAAAACGGATTCTAAAAGCAAAATAGTGTAGGAATAGCTTGGGTCATAATTTTTGAAAAAGTACAATTATATTGGGTATAAAGGGAATAAACCAGATTCCCTAGCGTCATTTTGGTAATTAGCATTCTGGGTAGAGATAACCAACTTTATGAGCCTTGGAATAAGGTATGAATGAGTAAAAACTCATTTATTATCTATTTGGAATTTTAGGATTTGAAATTTGCCCGAGCCAGAGCAAAAATTAGAGGACCGATATTAGCTAGGCACCTGAAAGGAGTCAAGGTAGTAACTCTATTTCTCATACATTATGTGATTGCTTATATGCATTGAATTGCCATGTTCTTTGATGTGAAGTCTGTGTGACATAATTCAAAGTATGTGTGACATAATTCCTAGAGCTGTGGTGTGGGAAAAGTACAAGTACCATTAGGCCAGTTTGGACCCAGTCTAGGTAGATGATATATTTCTCACTGTGGTGTGGGAAAAGCACAAGTACCACCCTATGGGAAAGTACAAGTACCATGAGGCCAGTGGGACCCAGCTGAGGTAATGTGATAAGTATGAACAGGCTGTGTGCTAGCTTCGGAACATTATTGTGATCACTATGTGGCAAGTAGGGACAAAACGGTCATTTTAATTTAGACAAAATTATTGTTTTGATCCTGAACATTGATTGACAAACATGTTCACGTCATTTATTTCTGTTGCATGATATTCTGCATTGCATGTTTATCTATCACATTTTATAAGATTGATTACATGTTAATACTGAGATTTGTTTTGAATCTCACTCTTTTCCATAAATTAAAAATTTACTCAGTAAAAGGAAGTGGTTCAAAGGGCAAAGAAGTAGACAACGAAAATTGTGGATTCCAATCTAGAGGAAAAAATTTATGTTGGTTATCTGTTTACCGTTTCATATATTCACTAGTGGAAAAATGACTTTTTAAACCTAGTAAAAATGACTTTTTAAATCGGTTCTGGATGAGGTCTTGATACAGCTGGGCTAAAATGTCTATTACCTTTTAGACCGATTAAGCAACCGGTCTAAAAGTCATACTTTTTAGATAAGTTGTATAACAACTGGTTTAAAAATAACAACATTTTACACTTGTTTTTGAAATTACAGGTCTTAATGTCATTTTTTTTTAGACCGATTGTATAACAACTGGTCTAAAAAGGCATACCTTTTTTTAAAAAAATATTCCTCTTAAAAATTGAGTTTATAAATAAACTCCTGCAAGTTCCAACTAGAGAATCTTGCAAAAACTTGAAGTATAGGCAGAACTTCAGTTCTGGACAGATGATAACTCAAGTTTTCAAATGAACTCTCACGAGTTCTTGGCAGAGGCAACCTGAAGAAGTGCTGACAACATTGAGAACTCGAGTTGGGACCTTTGAAAATCACATGAGGAACTTGAGTCTTGAGTATGAACTCAAGTTTGATAGTAACTAAAGCACAATGAATTAAAGAGATCAATTCAAATATGGTTAAATGTCACTTATTCATTATGTTTACACTTATTACTATACTTAAACATCAACTGAGATATATTTGAAGTGTGAAACATGATATTAAACGTTCAGATTGCATATTCAATTAAAGAAGTCAAACATGGGAAACATCATCATACAATAGAAGCAATACATATTAGAACAACATTGGATAAAAAAACTACCTCTTCTTGTAAAAGCTCATAGATGAATTCAGCACAACATTTACGGATGAAATCAATATCTTCTTCATGAAAGGGATTAGCAAGATCAAACATCTGTAACACTAAAGCCAAACAAAACATTTACTTGCTAACTTAAAAATAATAAAAGTAATACAAAATTTTTGAAATATACATTTACCTCTTTAGTAAAATTAGTCATGCCTAGGGTGATAATATTATAAATGTGTCTCAAAACGTACAAACCACATAAGTTGGACCCTGGTGGTTGCTTACGGCTTTGAAAAAGAACATGACATCATTAAAACAAGTATAAAATCATAGCTTATTGAAAACATTCTTAAAACAAAAAAATATGTATTAACTTTTAGGATCATCCATGTAGGATCTTTTAACTCATGAACATGCTTACCACAAGTAGCATGTAGGAATGTCTACATAGCCTTATCATCAAAATCACAAAGGTTATTTATTTTACACAAATTCCATAAACTTCCAACAAAAGGTAATAATGCATGAAAACTTATGAGTTCACGGTCTTCTTTAATTTATTCCCTGGTTTGAAGTGGAGGAAGCATAAAATGATGGCATTATAACTATTCTTACATAGAAGAACCAATTGCCAATGAACACTGAAAAAAAGAGATGAATATTAAGAAAATATAAAGCATTATATATATTATGAAATATAAGTTTGTTTCTTACCCATGGACATATGGAGCTAAGAAATACTCAGTTGCGGTTTCACTAAGCCTCTCTGATAAGTATCTATGTTTGATAGCAGTAGTGGTCCCTTTCTTTTGGATTTGAACCCAGTATAGGAATCCAAATTTATCACTTTTGGAAGAGTCAACCAACCTACGATTCATGTACCTACAATAATGCAAGCACATAAATTAGTACGGTGTAATTGTTAAAATATTAACTTCCATAGTCACAACTTGTGGGAATTAAGGGCTCAAAATAGAATGGAACAATAGGGACTTAGGGGAATACGTTAGAGCATCTAAACTAGATGTGCAGATCTTTTTTCATAATACGTGATCACAAAATAGTTAGATTTCCACCCCTATAACAATGACTTGTTGGAATTAAGGGCTCAAAACAACATCAAGGGAAATTTAAGAAGAGAACGCTAACCCAATTGAAGACCAAGGAGTTATCTTCCAGCCACACTCACAACAGAGTCTACGGTTAAATTCATGACACCGACAAAGGGAAGTCGCAATAGAGGAGCGTGGTTATGGCGGTGAGGAGCATATAATGGCAGAGTTCAGATGTCATACCGTCTCTTATAAAGCGTTTGATAAGTTTTAGTCATGTAATATTTACAAACTTGAGGCACCTTCAAGCCAAAGGTTATTAAAGTCCCAACTTCAATACATGATTTGATCCTGTAATTAAGTGGGTTTTTATGAAAAATTTTTAAAATAATTATATATGGTCTCATACCAGTTTGTAAAATCATTACTCTCATCAGTTTTAAAATCATTTGTTAAAAATGCAGAGCGTTCTTTGGCAATAGGCCACGTAGTAGTGGTTAACCTAGGGGCTTTTTGGTGTTTGGTTGCTCGATTCTAGTTCAATTATCACTTTTTGACATGGCACATTACCAAAAGTTTAGCGTACAGACTATAACTATTACGGTCAGTGTCACGGTTACTATTACTACTAATGCTACTTCTACTTAATCATATACATATTTTACAGTCATCCAAAATATAATGATAATCACCAGTCTATAATTACTCTGCCTTCTCTCCGTCCGTCCATATTACCTTCTTACCCTTGGAGCTATACACTTTTGTTGTGTATCATTTATTGAAAAAGTGTGAGATTCCAAAGAATCTTAGTAGTACACCAATTACAAATATGATATGCCGAATGCTAAATATGTAAATCAAAGCATCACAGAGCACTTATAAATTATACAACAAACAAAGGGCTTAACCGGTCCCTTATCATAGAATCACAATGCTTGATGTCACAGTCTGGATACCCAGGGTCTTTTCCCCATACAAGGTGCAGTAGCCTACCTGGCTCAAGATGCCCATGGGGTAACTCCTGGTGCAACTTATACTTACAGGTCTTACTGCCTAGGGACTACTATCTCACATATGCACAGATAACAGAGAATATATACAGATCATCATATATGATATAAGGGATAGGGTACTACCTGACAATCCTTACAATTTAAGTTATTGTTCTCTGTCTCTCGGGCATCCCGGACAAATGTCGAATCCTATAATTAGTTATTACTTGTCCCAATTTTAGTAACTAAAGACACTTTGGTAGGTTATCATTGTAGTTCATACATTAGGCCCAATGGGTATTTAATGGGCCTACATCAACTATAAGTGTTTAACTTAACCATTAGAGTTTCACTTTATTACCAAAGTACCCTTACTTTTTATTTTCGCACAATTACACAATTTTGGCAGAAATTTCAATAATCTTTGAAAATTCATATCTTGACATAGGATTATCCAATCAAGGTAGGTCCAAATTTTTTGTGTCACTTTTTAAGTATATTTTAAAGGAAAAACACTTTCTACTACCACCTATCCACACATTATTCCTAGTTTCAAGTTCTTTTCATACTGCCAGAAAATCTGTCCAATTTTGATAGTCTAACTTCAAACATTCATAACTCCTAGTATACTACTCCAAATTCTTCATATTACATATAATTGTAAATTTTATTATTTCTAACTTAAATTTGGAAATTATCACCATCAAAAAATGAAGTTTGAACAGTGAATTTTCCGTCACAGAAAATCTATCCGACAAAATGCAATACTGGCAACAACTACAACAAAGTTTCGCCCTTTTAATTTTTCATTTTAAATCATTCATTCAAGATTATAACTAGGAGCTATCCCCATATTGTTTTTCTTCTAGAATCCAATGATGAACTCAAAAATACAAAAATCACACTCTCTCTACCAGTTTTTGCCTCTGACCAAAATCTTCTCCCAACACAAGGAAAAATCCAGTTTTGATTTTTAACCACCAACAAGTCTAATAAATTAGTTATCATCATATATCACCTTATATATGATTAAGAAACATCATTTTGCCTCAAAAACACCCTCTGGAAAAAATTTTAGGGGAGACCAAGAGCTAAGAAAACTCAACAAAAACACAAAGTAATTGGTTCAGAAGGAAGCCGAGGTTTACCTCTTCGCGTTTCTACAACCGGTTTCGTATTCCGGTGGCACTCCAGCTAACTAAATGACACAAAACAGCTCATATGAGAAATTTGAGACCATATAGTTGAAGCTCACAGGGAGTATAAGAAGTTTCCTGAAGGACTTACTAGATGATAACGGCGATTTCAGGGTTGAAATCAGCTCCGGTACTCAGAAAATATTACTATTCCTCCTCCTTCTCTCTTCTTTCTATCAGCTCCTTTTTTTCTAATTTTTCTTTATCTTTCTCTTGCTTGGCCAAAATGGCCCTTAAAGAAGAATGAATGGTGATGATTTATTCTTGCACTTTGATGATCTTGTAAGGTGCCAAGTGTCACAAGATATTTGTGCAAGATGCCATGTGTCATTAAGCTAGTTGGTCTTCCCTTTCTCTCTCTCTTAGGTAGCACCATAATTGTAAGGGGAAGGGAGAGGTTTGACAACTTCCTTGGACTCCCGGGTTCGGTGTTTGGATAGTCAAGTACGCAACCGAGGCGGAGACCAGTGGATTCCCTGGACTCAAGTGCTAGGTGGCGCGCTTTAGAGATTCCAACACAAAAGGCAAAAAGGTGAGTGTAATGATGAGGGACACTTGTCACCTCCTTGCTCTTCCAACACAAAAGTGTCATTATCTTTTATAATGATTAAGGAACACTTGTCATCTTCTTGCTTAGCCAACTAAAAGCTAGTCATGATTGCTTATAAAGTTACTTTAATAAAGTTACTTTATCGGTGCTTACTCAAGATTCTACTAGGGTCTTACTTAGGACTGTGACATGTATATCGAGGACCGCTATATGGTATCTCGCTCCCCTAAGTCTTGAAGATGGTGCCATATATACTTTGGTGCCGATGGTTTTTGTCCAACTACTTATTCTCCAAATTCATACCCCTAACTTATTAATTTCCACGGGTAACATTGTGTATATCTGGAAATCCCAAAAATAGTCTTATATGTTTTTGTAAACACCAAAAATCATTTTATTCCACTGGTTAAATATTTACAAAGTCTATTGATTACAGAATTTGATATATTACATCAGAAACACAACAATGGCGATAGTAATGACAGAGGAGCAATGTGTGAAACAGGGAGGTGAGCGATGGAGGAGCTCAAAAAGTGACAGGGCTTACAGAGAAATGGTGACAAGAAGAGAAACAAGGTTCATAGAGGATTCAATTTAGGCGCGGGAGGAGCAGGGTAGTTTGATATTTGGGGAAGTCTTTTAGATTGGTTAAAATAAAAACTAGGTCTAAAAATCTCAACTTTTAGACTGGTTGTCACTAATAACAGGTCTTAAAAGGAAAAAAATATAGGTCTTTTTAATTTCCCATGTTTTAGACCAATTTACAAAATAACCGGTCTAAAAGGTTTCACCTTTAAGATCGGTTATTAGTGACAACTAGTCTATAAAATTTTAAAATTTTAAAATTTTTCATCTTTAAGACCGGTTATTAGTAACAACCAATCTAAGAACTTTTAAAATTTTTTAATTTCTTAAATTTTCTTATCTTTTTACACCAGTCATTTGAATAACTGTTCTAAATAATTTATTTTAGACTTCATATTTTAAGAATAGGTCTTACAAATTCTTTATAATTATAAAACTGCCACCGGTCATACTTTTAAGACCTTATCTGCTATAACCGGTCTAAATGTGGTGGCCTAAAAGGGTAATTTTGTACTAGTGATTTTGGGTTTTGTAATCATTATGTACAACCCTATAGGGATTTCCTGTAATGTAATCAAGTACTTAATATCATTATTGATGCTACTGAATTTTAAATAAGCACCGCAAGTGTACGGGCCGTGGAAATAGTATAGTAGCAAATCAAGGTCATCCCACAGAGATTCAATTAAACTAATGATTAGGCATTAAATTTCCCATGTTCATTTAAGTTGAGCAAATCAAGAAAGAAAATAATTTGAAAATCAATTTAAGCAAAAGCAAAAGTCCTAAATTTAATATTTTTGAAATTTCAGTGGAAGAAAAACAACCTAGAGTGGCTAATCCCTTTTTCAAGGTTAGAGCATGTATTTACTCAATTAAATGCACTTAATGTTAATTTGTTAATCTAGAGTTTAAATGGATATAAGTATCTTCCAATTACTAATACCCCTCTCTCAAGTTAAAATTGTTATTCCTAACTAATTTACTCAAGAGGCAATAAATGTCCAATTTCACTCTAAAATGATTATATGGGTCTAATAGGTATATTCCTATCCTATTGGCAAATTAGAATAAATTCCAATCCCACATTACTTAATCCTATGGTCCAATTAAGATCCCTCTTCTAAGATTAATCTAAATTCCCCAAATCATACTTAGTGGTGATCAAGCACTAAATAGATAAACAATCCAAGATTAAGTATACAAAATTAATTAAAAGCACAATTAATTGGTTCATACATGCTCAAATCCCTAAATTAGTTCATAGCAACTCTAGGTTCAAGAACAATTAGCCACACATGGTTTTAGTTCCAATCATCATAATAGCAGCATATCCAAAGTTCAGAATCCAAAATCTTGAAGGGAATTAAATTGAAAGAAAGAGAATAAAGCATATGAAACAGTTGCCCTGGAGTTATACTTCCCACTCCAGCGAAATAAACAGTTCGCTACAATGTAGTGAATAGTCGATTGACGCTACAGTACTCTGCTCTCTTCTTCCCAGCTGCATCTCCCATTTTTTCATTCTCAATTCCATAGCTTTTCCGTTCTGGATTCTCTATTCCAGCTCTCAGCTTGCTACTCCCTCAGGCAATAAAGTCGAAGCTTCCACCTGGTTCAAGCATAATATCATTGCCGCCGCTCTCCGTGCTTGCAATCCAGATGAGGAACAGCGGAGCCTCCTCCTCTCCTCCTCTCTGTTCTTTTCTTTTTATCTAAAGCCAGCGGCCTCCCTTCCTCACTCAGCTTTTCTCTGCGTCCGTTAGCTGCTAAGATGGAGGTAGCTTCCTCAATGATCCATCCTAACTGCTCTTGTTTACTCCTCCGAACCAGCAGCTCTCCTCTATTTCTTCTCTTTTCTAGTTAAGCTCTGATCACTCAGGAAATGGTGGCAATGAAAGTCCAAGTGGTTGACGGAAGAAAGAGACCGATGATGATGATGGTGATAGCCTCAGCTCCCAGCTCTCAAGCATCCGTCTCAGCTTTCCTGCACTTGCGGCCGCTCCCCCTCTGTTTTTTTCCGTTTCTCCTTTCGTTCCCTTCCTTTCCTCGTTTACAGCTGCTTTCCCAGACCTAAGGGAGTCCCTTGGTCAAAACGTGCTTTTTGACCAAGGGACTTAACTGAAAACATTGAAACTTTTAGGCAGGGACTAAAGTGAAAAGTTTTAAACTGTTCTAGATCTCAATCAGAATTTCTTGAAAATATGGGTTCTTTTGTTTAACTTTTCTCAAACATTTTTTTCAAAACAGTGAGTAATTATTATTATTATCCTAAATTAAATTATTTCTATTTTATATCAAAACTAGAATATTAAAAATAAAATCCCCAAGATAATGCATCAACTTGATATCTTATAAATTCTCAAGAAAATATTCTTAAATTAGCATTGATAACTCCCCAATTATATCAAAATAAATCTCAAATACATTAAAAATGGGGAGTTATCACACCCCACACTTGCATCAAATCTTGTCCTCAAGATTTTAAAATATCAAACAATCAAAGAAACTCATGGAAGCAAGACTTTAAAGCAAGTAATATAAAATTGAAGTTAATCCAAAATTTCAAGAATAAAGCTTTATTAGAACTCTTTTCCATCTTCTAAAAATGCAAGTAGCAAGTCAATTAATTTGACAAAGATAAATCACAATAAAATGCCCCTCATAAGGTATGTGTTTACACTCATCTCTCAAGATAATAAATGGCTTGTATTTCACTCAATTCCACCTATTGCAACCCATCTACCATAGGCTTGTTTATCATCTCAATCTCCACTATATTATCCCATTGCATACTCAAATCAAAAGGACTTTTCCAATGGTTGTAATGAGTAAGGTAAGATAATGAAATGAAAATGGTCAAATGATATGGAGGAATACTTTAATTAGTGCTAAGCAATTCAATGACATCCATGAAAAATGAAAGACTATTCACTTAAAGAAAGCAAACTCACTTCTACTATACACAACATTTATTCATTAATCTTCACAATTTTTTTTTCTATTCATTTTTTTTCATTTTATTTTTATACACCTTTCTTTTCAATCTTTTTTTTTATTTCACTTTTTTTTCTTTGCTTCTTTTTTTTTCTTCAAAGTATCCACACCAACTCATCATATAACATAGGCTTCCTAATCCTTTCATTCTTGTTCTAAAATTGCTTACTTAGCACTTACTAAAGTGGCAAATAGATGGAAAGGGAAAAATATAAAAATTGCATTTATCAAACAAAGGGCTATTTACTCAATGCAATTTTCTTTTAAAAACAAGTTGAGGCTCAAATGGGGTAAAGCAAATGATTTTCATATAATAAGGATGGTCATTTGGCCTAACTAGCTATGAAATGAATGCCTAAATCATCTTTGTGTATGCAAAAGGATTTTAAGCTTCAAAAGAGATTCAAGACAAGTTCTAGAGCTGAAATCACAATAAGTGTACTCCCTCTTGAAAGAAATGAATATTTAGACTCAAATTTCTTACCGGCATTTGACATCCTAAAGTCACTTACCTAAGCCAAATCACTTGCCTATTTACTAACATTTCAAGAAGATAAAACCGAATTCTAATAAAACTCAATCCTTTTAAATTCAAATCAACCCAACTTTGCCAATGTGCACAAGTAAAATCCAAGCTTCCATGAAAAACAAAATTTGTCAAAATTTTTCTATTTATGTGCAAAATCAATGAAATTTATCAAACTTGAGGACAAACCATGCAAAATCAATGGTACCTCCCACCCCCACACTTAAATGTCACATTGTCCTCAATGTGAACACGTAACACTAAGTAATGGAATTGAAAAAATCACCATATCCAAGTGTAAGGATAGCCAAAGTTCCAAAGATTTCAAATGTTCACCAATAAGCACAATTCACAAATGTCACCACTCAACTTAATAGTCAACAAAAAATTTCAATCACATGAAAAACTAGACTATCACCAGCACTCATATCCCAGAATATGTTATCAACAATCAAATCAAACAAAATAAAGAAAAGTAGAAGAATACTCCCCTTCCAATCCTTGTCTTGTGCTTTTGAATGCTTTAGCTTGTGGCTATCAAAGTGGAATGCATCATCAGGGGCTACCAAAAGTCCTACAAAATCAAAACAACACATCAAACAACACCTTGGGTTGCCTCCCAAGAAGCGCTAAGTTTAAAGTCTTCAGCCAGACTATATGAGAAACTCATGGAGGTTGTGCCAAGTGATAAACCATTGCTTGTCGATCCACCTCACCACCATGATAGTGATTTAGTCTTTGCCCATTCACCTTAAAGCAATTTCCTGTGCTCTCATTTCTAACTTCAATTACACCCTTTGATGACACGGAAACCACTCGAAATGGACCAGACCATCTAGATCGAAGCTTCCCAGGAAACAACTTGAGTTTTGAATTGAAGACAAGAACCAATTGCCCAGGCTCAAAATTGCGCTTCAAGATATGCTTGTCATGCCATTTCTTTGTCCTTTCTTTATATAATCTTGAGCTCTCATATGATTGAAATCACAATTCTTCCAACTCATTTAGCTGCAACAGCTTTTTAGCTCCAGCTTCGTTGTGATCCATATTCAACTTCTTCATTGCCCACCATGCTTTATACTCCAATTCAAGTGGCAAATGACAAGCTTTCCCAAAAACCAACTGATAAGGTGACATGCCAATTGGAGTACGAAAAGCTGTTCTATAAGCTCACAAAGCATCATCAAGTTTATCATACCAATCTTTTCTTGTAGGGCCTACAGTTTTCTCCAGGATCCTCTTAATCTCCCTGTTAGCCAACTCACATAAGCCATTAGTTTGAGGATGATATGCAAGTGACATTCGGTGGTGCACTCCATATTTTACCAATAGAGCCTTGAAATTCTTATTATTGAAATGAGTGCCCTCATCAGTAATGATCGCTTTAGGAGTGCCAAATCTTGTGAAGATATACTTCTTCAAGAAGCGAATTACTGTATTGGCGTCATTAGCTTGGCAAGCAATAGCTTCAGCCCATTTGCTCACATACTCCACCGCAACAAGAATATATTGGTTTCCTCTTGAAGATGGAAAAGGACCCATGAAATCCATCCCCCAAACATCAAATAGCTCTACCTCTAAGATCCCAGATTGAGGCATCTCATGTCTCTTGGAAATGTTACCTGTTCTTTGACATCTATCACACTTGGAAACAAAATGGTGAGCATCCTTAAATAAAGAAGGCCAATAAAAACCAGAATCAAGCACTTTAGATGTAGTTCTTTGCCCCCCATAATGTCCCCCATATGCAGATGCATGACATTCAGTTAAAATTGCCTCTTGTTCAACCTCAGGCACACATTTCCTAATAATCAAATTAGCACATCTCTTAAAAAGAAATGGTTCTTCCCATATATAGTAGGCAACATCATGCAAAAATTTCTTTCTTTGATAGAAAGTCAAATCAGGATGTAACACATCACATGCCAGATAATTCACAATATCAGCATACCAAGGCAAATCATAACTGCTAATAGCAAATAACTGTTCATCAAGGAAATATTCATTAACCATTAAATCATTCACACAATCAGAAGAGTTCACAATCCTAGATAAATGATCAGCAACTTGATTTTCAGTTCCTTTCCTATCAACTATATGAACATCAAATTCATGTAACAATAAAACCCATCTAATCAATCTAGGTTTGGACTCTTTCTTCCCTAACAGATATTTGATAGCAGCATGATCAGTGTGAACTAAAATCTTAACACCCATCAAGTAGACTCTAAACTTTTCAAAAGCAAACACTATAGCAAGCATTTCTTTTTCAGTAGTAGAGTAATTTACCTGAGCTGCAACTAGTGTCTTACTTGCATAGTAGATGGGATAGAAGATCTTAGCATGCCTTTGCCCCAACACAGCTCCAACAGCATAGTCACTCGCATCACATATCACTTCAAAAGGTAGTGACCAATCAGGAGCAATAATAATAGGAGCTGAAATCAATCGACTCTTCAATTCTTCAAAAGCCTTCATGCACTCCTCATTGAAGTAGAAAGGAGTATCTTTCTCAAGTAATTATGAAAGAGGCTATGAAATCTTTGAAAAATCTTTAATAAATCGACGATAGAATCCAGCATGCCCCAAGAAACTTCTAACAGCTTTGACATTAGAAGGAGGAGGAAGTTGCTCAATCACAGAAGTCTTTGCTCGATCAACCTCTAAGCCCTTTTTAGAAACCTTATGCCCAAGGACTATCCCTTCAGTCACCATGAAATGACACTTTTCCCAATTGAGAACCAAATTCGTCTCTTCACATCTCCTTAACACCTTATCCAAATGTATCAAACATTCTTCAAATGATTCACCAAAGACCGAAAAGTCGTCCATGAAGACTTCCATTATCTCTTCTATCATATCAGAGAATATGCTCATCATACATCTTTGGAAAGTAGCAGGGGCGTTACACAAACCAAATGGCATTCTTCTGAAGGCAAAGGTACCATAAGGACATGTGAACGTTGTCTTTTCTTGATCTTCAGGAGCAACAACAATTTGGTTATAACCTGAGTACCCATCCAAGAAGCAAAAGAATTCCTTACCAGCTAATCGATCTAACATCTGATCGATAAAAGGAAGTGGGAAATGATCCTTCATTTTTGCTTCATTCAACTTTCTATAATCCATACACACTCTCCAACCTGTAACTGTACGAGTGGGGATGAGCTCATCATACTCATTAGCAATAATTGTCATTCCTCCTTTCTTAGGAACACATTGTACTGGACTAACCCAGGAGCTATCTGAAATAGGGTAAATGATTCCAGCATCCAACCATTTAATCACTTCTTTCTTGACTACATCCTTCATCATATGATTCTATCTTCTCTGATTCTGAATAGACTTCTTGTGATCATCTTCCAAAAGTATCTTATGCATCACAATTGAAGGACTTATACCTTTGATGTCGGAAATTGTCCAACCCAAAGCCCTTTTGTGATCCCGAAGAACTTTCAATAACCTTTCTCTTTGGTCTTCAGATAAAGAAGAAGATATGATAATAGGAAGTGTCTCAGATTCACCCAAATAAGCATATCAAAGATGTGATGGTAAGGGCTTAAGCTCAAGAATTGGTGCTTCTTCAATAGAAGGCTTCAAAGAAGTTTGCCTTGATTCTATCTCGAACAACTCAAATTGCTTTGATCGATTACTGTAAGGAGAAGAAGTCTCAAGTAACCTCTTGCATTCAACTAAATTCCCTTCTTCAACATCATAAATTCCAAATAACACAGCTTCCAAAGGGTCTTTTATAACATAAGATTCTAAAGTCTCTTGAATCACATCATCTAGTATATCAACCCTGAAGCAATCAGTTGTGTCCCTAGGATACTTCAATGCCTTGTTCATATTGAAAATAACTTCTTCATCATTCACTCTCAACTTGATCTCCCCTTTTTCAACATCAATCAAAGTTCTAGCTATAGCAAGAAAAGGCCTTCCTACAATGAGTAGAAGAGTGCTATCTTCATCACAATCTAACACAATGAAGTCAGCTAGAAAAATAAACTTATCAACTTTAACCAACACATCTTCAATAATACCCTTTGGATAAGCTAAACTTCGATCAGCTAACTGAAGTGTCACAGAGGTTGGATGAGCTTCACCAAGTTGCAATTTCCGAAACACAGATAATGGCATCAAATTGACACTTGAGCCTAGATCACATAAAGCTCCACCTTGAAATTTTTCTCCAATTATGCAAGGTATAGAAAAACTACCAGGATCTTTCTGTTTAAGAGGCAACTTGTTGAGAATAATAGCACTACATTCTTCAGTGAGGGGTACTGTTTCATAATCACCAAATCTTCTTTTCTTACTCAACATCTCTTTAAGAAACTTCACATATTGAGGCATTTGCTCTAAAGCTTCAAGTAAAGGGAGATTGATGTGTAATTGCTTGAAGATCCCCAAAAACTTCTTGTACTGCTCATCTAAAGCTTTCTTTTGGAATCTTTGAGGAAATGGCAAAGGTGGTACCCATTTAAGATTTTCATTGGTAGGCTTCTTCTTCACTTCACCCTTCATAAACTCACTATCAACTTTTGTCTTTTGAATACACTCTTCATCATTCTTTATAATGATCGTAGGAGTCTCGTGGCCATTAGAAGCTGAAGGTTTCTTTATTGTTTGTGAAATCTCAGGTAACTCTTTACCACTTCTCAAAACGAGAGCTTTACATTCCTCTTTTCCATTGCTACGAGGATTAGTCACAGTATTACTTGGCAATTCCCTTTGCTGTAATGCATTCACAGCAGTTGCAAGGTACCCTACTTGAACCTCAAGATTCTTGATGGATGAACTCAATGTTGTATTAGTAGCAGCTTGATCTTGAGTACTCTTCAATTGAAAACTCATAAGCTGAGACATCATTGCTTCAAGATCAGTTTTGGGCTCTTGAATAGGCTTAACTTCCTTTTCCATGTGATAGAAACCAGGAGGTGCCATTGGCTTTGAAATAGAAGTAGATGCTTCATTAAGAGTTGCACCATGTTTCCAAGAGAGATTGGGATTTTTACGCCATCCAGAGTTGTAGGTATTGGAATATGGATTAATCTGATTGTTACTATGGTAATTTCCTGCATAATTGACTGACTCAATCTGTTGAGACATAAGGCATTGTCACATAGCATGTCCATCTCCACAATAATCACAAGGAGCATGAATAGCATTAACCCCCATGTGTCCACTTTTGGATAGGCGTACTTGAGCTTCTAGATGATCAAATCTCTTATTTAGAGCATTTAACATTCCCACCAATTGTGATGAAGTGTCATCATTAACTCTCTCAGTTGACTTCACTGATCTTCTATCATTGTTGTTTTGAATAAAGTCAGCTGATAAGTCATCTAAGCAACTCCAAACATAATTCACCGGTTGCTTTGTAATTCCTCAATTAGTGACAGCATTCAATTCTGATCTAGATTCAGGAGTCAACTGGGTACAGAAGATTTGAAGTAAGACCCACTTCTCAAAATTATGACCAGGACTCTGCCTAACAAGCAACTTGAATCTCTCCCAAGCTTCATATAAGTGTTCCCCAAACTGTTGGCAAAAATTAGTAAGAGCAGCTCTTGCATCGACCATCTTGTTATGTGGAAAGAAACGAGATCTGAACTTATCTTCCAACACTACCTAAGAAGTGACACTACCTTCTTCTAAATTGTTGAGCCACTCTTTAGCTTTTCCTTGTAGAGAATAAGGAAAAAGCCTAAGGCGGATCACATCATTAGGAACTCCATTTTGCTTGAATGAGTCACAAACATCCAGAAATTGAATCAAGTGCCGATTTGGGTCTTCTAAATCATTCCCAGCATATTGACCATGTAACTCAAGCATCTTCAGCATAGTCTGCTTGATCTCAAAATTATTAGCTTGGAATTCAGGCACTCTGATTCCTGATTGATACCCACGAGATTGTCTTCCCAAGAAATCATTGACACCCAAACGATCATTCTCATCCTCAGCCATCACTGTAGTATCAGTTTTTACACCCTTCCTTACTCGAGTATGAGGTTTTGTAGCTTCCAAAAGTTCTTGGACGCTCCTTGTTTTCTGTGGTGTCTTTGCAACTTTAGATCTGCGGGGCATATACTAAAGTACCTGGAAAGCTAAACAAATCTCAAGAGTATCACACTAACACAAAGAACTAACAAAAACAAAAATAAAAATTGCTCAAGCAAAAATTAATAAAGGAATTCTAATTCTAATCACCAATTACCTTGAATCCCCGGCAACGGCACCAAAAACTTGATGCTACTGAATTTTAAATAAGCACCGCAAGTGTACGGGCCGTGGAAATAGTATAGTAGCAAATCAAGGTCATCCCACAGAGATTCAATTAAACTAATGATTAGGCATTAAATTTCCCATGTTCATTTAAGTTGAGCAAATCAAGAAAGAAAATAATTTGAAAATCAATTTAAGCAAAAGCAAAAGTCCTAAATTTAATATTTTTGAAGTTTCAGTGGAAGAAAAACAACCTAGAGTGGCTAATCCCTTTTTCAAGGTTAGAGCATGTATTTACTCAATTAAATGCACTTAATGTTAATTTGTTAATCTAGAGTTTAAATGGATATAAGTATCTTCCAATTACTAATACCCCTCTCTCAAGTTAAAATTGTTATTCCTAACTAATTTACTCAAGAGGCAATAAATGTCCAATTTCACTATAAAATGATTATATGGGTCCAATAGGTATATTCCTATCCTATTGGCAAATTAGAATAAATTCCAATCCCACATCACTTAATCCTATGGTCCAATTAAGATCCCTCTTCTAAGATTAATCTAAATTCCCCAAATCATACTTAGTAGTGATCAAGCACTAAATAGATAAACAATCCAAGATTAAGTATACAAAATTAATTAAAAGCACAATTAATTGGTTCATACATGCTCAAATCCCTAAATTAGTTCATAGCTACTCTAGGTTCAAGAACAATTAGCCACACATGGTTTTAGTTCCAATCATCACAGTAGCAGCATATCCAAAGTTCAGAATCCAAAATCTTGAAGGGAATTAATTTGAAAGAAAGAGAATAAAGCATATGAAACAGCTGCCCTGGAGTTATACTTCCCACTCCAGCGAAATAAACAGTTCGCTACAATGCAGTGAATAGTCGATTGACGCTACAGTACTCTGCTCTCTTCTTCCCAGCTGCATCTCCCATTTTTTTCATTCTCAATTCCATAGCTTTTCTGTTCTAGATTCTCTATTCTAGCTCTCAGCTTGCTACTCCCTCAGGCAATAAAGTCGAAGCTTCCACCTGGTTCAAGCATAATATCATTGCCGCCGCTCTCCGTGCTTGCAATCCAGATGAGGAATAGCGGAGCCTCCTCCTCTCCTCCTCTCTGTTCTTTTCTTTTTATCTAAAGCCAGCGGCCTCCCTTCCTCACTCAGCTTTTCTCTGCGTCCGTTAGCTGCTAAGATGGAGGTAGCTTCCTCAATGATACATCCTAACTGCTCTCGGTTACTCCTCCGAACCAGCAGCTCTCCTCTATTCTTCTCTTTTCTGGTTCAGCTCTGATCACTCAGGAAATGGTGGCAATGAAAGTCCAAGTGGTTGACGGAAGAAAGAGACCGATGATGATGACGGTGATAGCCTGAGCTCCCAGCTCTCAAGCATCCGTCTCAGCTTTCCTGCACTTGCGGCCGCTCCCCCTCTATTTTTTTCCGTTTCTCCTTTCGTTCCCTTCCTTTCCTCCTTTACAGCTGCTTTCCCAGACCTAAGGGAGTCCCTTAGTCAAAACGTGCGTTTTGACCAAGGGACTTAACTGAAAACATTGAAACTTTTAGGCAGGGACTAAAGTGAAAAGTTTTAAAATGTTCTAGAGCTCAATCAGAATTTCTTGAAAATATGGGTTCTTTTCTTTAACTTTTCTCAAACATTTTTTTCAAAACAGTGAGTAATTATTATTATTATCCTAAATTAAATTATTTCTATTTTATATCAAAACTAGAATATTTAAAATAAAATCCCCAAGATAATGCATCAACTTGATATCTTATAAATTCTCAAGAAAATATTCTTAAATTAGCATTGATAACTCCCCAATTATATCAAAATAAATCTCAAATACATTAAAAATGGGGAGTTATCAATTATATTTATGGTATTTCTGTATGCCTACTAAACTATGTGTTAATACTCTGATAAATGTCAAAATATTGAGGGATTTGACACTTTATATCAGTATGTTTATGCTGTTTCTATTCACCCATGGAACTGCACGTTATTACTTTGATAAATGTCAAAATATTGAGGGGTTTGACACTTGTTTTTATTCTTTTACATGATTAACATCTTTGTAAGCAAGTTTTAGGGAATTTCTTCATCAAAGATTTGAATTCCAAGAAAAGAATATTTTGTGTTAGAAGCATTAAATGCTAAACAGAACTTCAACCAACACATTCTCTCTGCTGCACCGGCTATATTCTTACAACACAAAGAATGTCTAGAGAAACATTAACTGAGTAACGGACAAATGGAATGCTTACAACGGTCACTAAATCCACTCCAACTATAAATACAAGAGCATTTAAAGCAGAGCAACGACCGAACGGAAAAAAATTTAAGTCCACTATTAGTGCTTTATTTATCTCTTCATTTTTATCTGTATTATGTACTTAAGTGTTTATTCATACACTCTAAGAGAAAGTTACCTCAATCACTTAATACTTCTTGTTGGGATAACTTAAGGTTGAGGAACCTTGAGTAAGGTATATGTTTACACTGTGTAATGGGGAGCGAGTGTCCAGAGTAGGAACTTACAGTGTACTGAGGTACCAAGAACCCACTAAATCTTGGAAGATATAGTAAAAAGCTCAAAGGCGATCTGAGGACTGGATGTAGATCAGTTAAATTATGATCGAACCAGTATAAATCCCTGGTGTACATTTCAGTGATATTTCTTCATCTCTTAAACTTCAATTCATTTTATTTAATTTCCTTTAAATTGTTATTTTTCATTAAATTTTTATTATCACCCAATTCACCCCCCTCTTGGGTGAAACGCTTGTACTAACAGAATCGAAAGATTGGGGGGAGTATTGTTTTAGTTGGGGTGTTCTGATATATTCATCCTATACTAGACGGATGTTTATCTATTTCAATAATAGTGTCATTTTTGCTATCTTTTTAAATGTTCATAGGTATTTTTATATTCAAAAGAAGTTTATGATGTTGGATGCACATTTAGTAAAATTTTATGGGTAAAATTATCCCTTTGTCCTGTGTGTGTATGTGTGTGTTAAGTTCAATGATTTTTCTTTTCCAGCTGGATTAAAAATGTCCATATTATTGTGGGGGCTTGGGAGCCCAATAATTCGCATTGTGCTTAGGCTTGGACCTTTAAATCAGACAACAAAACAGATTAAACCATAGACTTAATTAGATTTATTTTTTGATATCTACCAAGAAAATAAATTATTCTAGAAAGATCAATTTTATGATGTTACGGTATACTTATGATTATATATATTGAATATACATTTTATCATGTTTGTTATTCATAGAATTTAATGATAAATAAGAGTATAAATAATTTGATATGAATATTTAAAGATTATACATAAAACCAATTAATAATGAATTGGATTGGATTTATTAACTGACTAGAAAACCATTTTTGTTGTTCACTGTAAGACCCACCTGTCATACCCCTTAATATTGATATTAACTAGAGTAGCAAACAATTACCTTTTTGTTGTTCCCATTCTTTGTTCCACCACTGCATTCCTCTACGTGCAATCATCTTCTCTATTCTCAACACACCTCCTATGTTCACCTTTTCTAAATGGTTGGTTGGGGAGGGTGAGATTCGGGAGAATCTCAGTAGTAAACAATTACTGTATTGCATATATGATATATGATAAGTATATGACATGTTAGCCTTAACTAGATGCATGCCACATGTGATACCTCATTCCTTTTAGCTACGGTAGAGTACAAAAGAGTAGCGAAATTACTCGAGAGACCAGGATTTAAACCCGGAACACCCGACTTCTGAAAACACTTATAAATCCCCTGCTTCAACTCAGGATTTGAACCTAGAGCTGAGAGGGTTATAAAATTTCTACAATCATTTTAATAAAACTTCACTAACTCGTTAAGACTCACCGGTTTCCCCTTTATTATCATTCATCAGAGTTTGTGAGCGAACCTCTGCCGACTTTATATAATCCATCCCACATACACATTTCATTAGCGATAGGAAGCAAAACTACTAACTTTCTACCATTCATTCATAAGGTTATCTTTACTTTGTTTACACAACATATACAACATTTACAATTCAAAATCCAAAAGACATATGAACTAGACAACCATAAGGCTAGAATTTTCTGCAGCTTGGCCTCTAATCATCACCGCTTACCTTTTCCTTTTCCCTCGAGCTTCGTACCTATACTGAAGGTGGTTTTTGGAGAAAAAAGGGTAAGATTCGAAGGAATCTCAATAGTAACATATGTCAAACATATAAAGATAATAATACAAAGAATGCTTCACGCTCATCAATCAACAAAATTATCACAACATCATTCAGTGCATTTAAAGCAATTCATAAACTACTGTAACGCTAGGCGAGTTACTTGGCCTCGAGGGGTACCCGTGCAAAATAGGCCCCAAGCACTGCTCGTGCAATTATGAACATTATAATCTAAGTGTCAACCTGCACAAAGATAGGCCACGGGTGATCACCCCACATAATCAAAACGTGCTAGACATTTTGTGATGATTTCAAACAACACACAATGCATGTTGTGTCATATAAAGATGAGTTACTACTGTTAGATATGATTAGTTTTGATGATGACAAATATATATGTCAAATATTAAGAGCAAGAAGTTTACATAATATACTTATCTCTTGCATTGACTAACTACTATATTTAATGTTACACATCTTGTAGATTAGTCAAGAAAAGAAAGAAAGAGATCAAGAAAGAAGAACTTGCAAGAACTAATGAGAATATTAAGATTAAGTTATTAGAATTAATGCTGGAGGTTTCTATGTTCAAAAGGGAATTCAGGTTGGTACTGTAGCATTGGAGCACTATTTGGACTGTAGCATTTATACTGTAGCAAGGGCATTGTAGCAGTCGGGAACTGTAGCAACCGAGTGATTGTAAAAATCACTCGAGTGATTCTGGAAACAGGGAAAATCACTTGGAGTGAGTTACTATTCACTCGAGTGATGTTTGCATTTTTAGGCTCTGTTTTCCATCTAGCTGAGTGAGGTCGGGTAATTCAATCATATCTCTTACACCACAACTTTGATTGAGATGAAACCATTTTCATATGAAACGAGCCTCCCAATGCGTCATTTTTTCTCAAAAACAAACATCAAAGGAGTTCATATGAAGGAGATGTAAGTGTTGGAATTTGGCCTTCATATCAGCGTCACTTTCCAGAGCAGGTTTGGTAATTCAGCCATAACTATCAAACCACAGATCCAATTGAACTAAAACCATTTCCATATGAAACTATATGTAAAGAGCTTTCTATTGACATATAATAAGATAATTTTGGAGCTGTATTCGAAGAGTTATGTCATCTGGAAGTTGACCTCTATTTGCCGAAGAATTGGAAACGCAACGAGTTAAAGTGATCTGAATAATAGATCACTTGAGTGATTTTTAGTAATCACTCGAGTGATATGCGAGAAATTGCAGATCACTCGAGTGATTCTAGAATTTACTCAAGTTATATGGCTTATTACACAGATCACTCGCAGTGACATATAAAATCACCGGAAGAAAATTTCACTGTTCTGAAACTCACTTCCAGTGATCTCCAAATCACTCGAGTGATATGTGAAATTTTTAGCATCACTTCCAGTTATGGTCATTTCACTCGAGTGATCTCTGAAACTTTCAGAATCACTTCCAGTTCATTGAAAATCACCGAAAGAAAAATTCACTGTTTGCAAAATCACTTCCAGTGATCTCCAAATCACTCAAGTGATATCTAAGTTTTTGCAAAATCATTCCCAGTGGCTCTGAAATCACCGGTGGAATATTTCACTATTTCCAAAATCATTTCCAGTGATACCCAAATCACTCTAGTGATATATGAACTTTCCAATATAACTCCCAATAGATGCTGAATCACTTATGGTGAATATTAAACTTTCTCAAATCACCTCTAGTGCCATAACTGACCACTCCAAGTTAATTTCATACTTTATCAAATCACTTCTAGTGAAGCCTGAATGCACTGCCATTGAATTCTAATAGAATCAAAATGCTTCCAGAATTAGATAACCTTGCAGAAACTAGAAAACAACTTATGTACTCAAGTTTCGCAGACCCTGAAGCGAAGACAAATTATGGGACGAATCTGAATATGCTCAAACGTTATCTAATCATTATGGTTACACTTGTTACTATACTTAAACATCATTTGACATTTATTTCAATTGTGAAATAGGAGATTAAAAGTTTGGGTTGCATCTTCAAGATCGAAGGTAACTCACGGCAAATATCGTTACTCGAAGTGATGAGTTCCAGAATGCAGAAATCGAGTTTCTGATTTTTGATCTAATATATTCATGACTAATACTTCATTTGTATCAGTGGTTTTAGTGTTTCTCCAGATTAACATTGAAGAAATCATGGGAAGAGATGAAAAGCTGTTTCACGAGAAGCAAAGCGCCCACTAATAATGGCTATCTTTTCAAATGTGGAAATCTGTCAGAACAATCAGTGTGACTCTAACGGAAATGTTGAAATGCTATCAAAGGATCAAGATTCAGCAATGAAAAATCATGGGCAACAAGAGTAATAATAAACTATTTAACGAACGTGCAAAATGTAAAGAAAGTAAAGCTAAAGCATTTGTAAGAGATCAACAAAAAAATGCTAAAGTATCTGTCAAAGCACACGATGGACTTCAACAGGCGAATATTTGAATAGACACAATGGCTCTCACAGCTTCTGCTATATAAGCTCAGTCTTTCGAAAAGCAGAAAGAGAGATTACACAGCGAACATAAATGATGAAGAAACGAGAACCCAACTGCTAACATGCTGCTGTCATGAATCTTCATCTCTCACACTCTCTGTTAATATATGTTTTCACTGTCATGTATAATTGAGAGTGAGAATATTAGTATTGTACTTCAATGAGCATTTTACCCACTCTTTGAGTGAGTCTATAAATACTTCATCTATACTTCTGTATTGATCTCAAGGTAGAGGGACCTTGAGAGGGTTGATTTCCTTACAGGGGAAGCTGTAGAAAGAATTACCGGTAAGACTTTCTACTCGTAAGACTTATAAGGTGTAAGCAATAGAGAACGTTGATGCTCGTAAGACTTACAATGTTGTAAGCAAGAGAGAATGTTACTGCTCGTAAGACTTACACGAGTAAGCAGGAGAGAAAGGTCTTCGGGATTACTCTGCTTGTAAGACTTACAGTAAGGGGGAGTCAAACTTACATTGTGGAAGGGGGAGTAACTTTGTAAGAGATTTGTAGAGGTTTTTCTTGTTCCCGATTAAACAAGAAGATAGTAGATTGGAAATCTCAGGAGGAGCCTGGGGACTGAATGTAGGTCATCGTGGATTGGACCAAACCAAGATAAATCACAGTTTGCATCTTCTCTTCCATAAGCTTTTATACTTCCAGTATATATGATTTACATAATTGCTTATGATTTTATACTTCCATACATATTGATTTGATAAACTGTGAAAAGATTTTAAAAGATCATACTTTATTATCATACACCCAATTCACTCCCCTCTTGGGTACCAGTCAGTTCTAACATTTGGTATCAGAGCTTGGGCTCTTGTTTAAGGGACTTAACTGTCTCAAGAGTTATAATGGCTGACTTTGGGTATTTTATGTTTCTAGAAGGTTTTGATTATATAATTCCACCTCTCTTGAAAGATGTTGATTTTTTGTTTGGGAAGGCTAGAATGATGAGTTTTATAAAAGCTTATGATTTTGATATGTGGAATATTTTTACAAATGCTTTTGATCATAAACCGAGAAAGGATTGGACAAACAATGAAAAGAAAATGTTTTCGTTGAATATTAGAGCAATGCAGTTTCTCTATAATGTCATGACAGAAAATGATTTTGAGAAAATTAGATTTGGTTCTAATGCTAAAGATATATGGGATACTCTTGATTCTATGTATACTTCTAACAAGTGTGTTGAAGTTGAAAATATTGATAGTTCATGTGAGAGTATAAATTGTACATCTACGGTGCATGAACAATTGGAAGTTGATGATGAAGAAGGAGAAATCATACAATACTTCCATACAGTCAACATGAATAGACAAGGAGATGAGGATTCTTAAAAAGAGCTCATTACAGACAGACATGAAAAATCACTCTCTGGAGCTCAAGATGAACTTAAGGTAAAAAGTTCCAATTCCTCTTGTAATTTTCATAAAACTAACTTTCAAAGTTTGCATAAAGCTATTTTCCAACCAATTATTAATTCTACTATGAAAAGCAAAAATAACTTCAAATATGCTGGAAACTTATATGCAAAGAAAGAACGTAGGCAAACTGGTTTGTTGTCCCTCAAACAACACAATACTTGCATAAAACCTCATAATGCATATATTCATATAATTTACAATTACTGTGGTAAATCTGGTCATATTTCTCATACATGATATGTTAGAAGAAATTCTAATATGAGAAGTAAATATATTTGGGTTCTCAAAGAACATGTAAAGTCTAATGCTAATAACCAAGGACCCAATTATATATGGGTACCAAAATGTCCATCTAGTACTTCATGTATGCAGGATGATCCAAAATGATATGGATATAAGGGTACAAGGAAGATGAAGAATAAGCCAAGAGGTTCTCATACATCAGTTAAAAAGTGTTTATCATCACAAAAGATAACTCTTGGACCATTCATTATTAGAGCTACAAAGAATAACCACCAAAAGAACCAATGGAGAAAAGGCGTATGTTTTACCTTAAGAATGAACTACCATAGAGTGCCATTCAACTATCTTGAGCAGAACAAAAAGAGGAGAATCTCTCAGAATCAACATAACAAAAAGAGGCAGTGGGTAAGTAAAGTCAATCCTCCAAGTACTTAAGGTGAAGGTACACAATGATAAAACCTCCTATATCATTGTGTAATATTTATTGAGGTTTTGTAATTTAGAACCTTAGGAATGAGCATTGCAGACTATTTTGAAATTATGTGTTCACATCCTTTAGAAAATCCATTTAACAAATTCACAAAAAGATTGCAATGTTCAATAGCTCAACTCTTTATACATAAATGCATACTTGAAAAGAAAAATATCGTTATGCATAAAGTCATGTTTAATTCATTATGCTCAATTTCTTCGAATTGACTATATTCTTAAAGCATGTGAATTATGATTCCTACAAGCTAACCATAAGTGGATCCAAATAAACCTAGATACCGAAAGAAGAAAAAGATCTATATGCTTTTATAGGAAGAAGAAAGGAATGCTCTGTTCACAGGATAATATGAGAGAACATGAACTCTAAATGAAAAAAAAATTGAACTCATATGAAGTTTAGACACATAACTCGATTTCTAGAAGTAAACTCGAGTTCATGACTTGAAGTTTCAGTGAAAAAAAACCAGTACAGGAAGAAACATGCAGAAAAGCTTGATTTATGAGCATGGGTTACTCAAGTAATTGTGGAGGACTTGAGTATAAATATACAAAGTGATGGAAATTAACTCGGGTGTCTAAAAGTCATACTCAAGCTAGGTACGCTGGGTTAGTATGGGAGTTTAACTGCAAAACTTGAGTTTGTAGTAGTAAACTTGAGTCAATATAAACTCGAGTTTGGAGGAAAAAACTCGAGTGCATATGAACTCGAGTTCTATGGGAAGAACTCGAGTGTTGGGTGTTTTGTATCAGTTTCCAGAATTTAGTCATTGCAGTCATTCTTCCCAACTCATTTTGAATGATAACAACTTGCTCATAATTACATGTCATTAATTAGCAATCAATCATTTATGTTTTTCAAAATGTTTCAGATTACTAAATGGACTGAAAATGAAATTTTGCATAATCTCTCTATGAATTTGAAATGAATATTTTAGAATTTTATTTCAATCCATCTTGTTTTAAAAAATTCATACACATGATTTGAAAACTATTCATATTTTGTTTGCATTTTCAAAATTAGAAGTTAATATTTTTGCATACTGAATGTCAGAAATGCTTCAAATTCATCCTTCAGGGTATTTCCCCATCTTTGACATATTGATCATTGATCTTAAATGTGTTATCCAATGCTTGAACTCCTTATTCCTTATTTTCTAATTTGTTAGACCTCATGGCTAACAAGTTAGGCATCTATATGAGTTTCAAGTTTATATCCTAGAAAAGAATTGAATTCATGACAAACCTTGTTTCTTATGGATAAAATCCTTATTGGTTGAGTTATTCCAAGCATTATAAATGTTCATTAATGTATTGAATGAATGCTAATGCATTAACCATTATAGTGGAATAACATATTAGGATAATATTTTGGAACTCTAGTCACTTGGACTAATGAGTATGTGCTTTATCATCTATAAATCCTTATAATCATCTTGTTATTCAATTACATTAACATTTTTCTTCATCTATTTTCAAGTAACTAGAACCTTGTATTTAAATTCTTGCCATGAATGATCATATATTTCTTGACACAATTCAAAGAGGCAAAGTTATCACTTGATAAATAGCAAAGTCATTTTACTCATATATGTTTATCTAATCCTTTTGGATAATTTATTTTTCATATGACTTTTTCTCTTGGGAAAATTCTCAATCATGTTAACCCCAATATTTAACATGTTATCCTAGTCATTCTCTAGTTGAAGCTTTCTGAGATATGTAAATATCTATTGACTTCCACAATTTTCAACCTGAGGATTGATATTTTACAAACTTCATAAATAAGTTTTCATGTATTCAAAATTTTAATGTCATAATGTATATTCATGATTCAAAAGAATATTTGAGATTTTGCAACAATTTGCATATTTCATTCCTAGAAAACTTTATTTTATTCATGATTTACCATTTCATTAAAGTTAGTTATTATGGATTGATTTTCTACTCTTTTGAACCAACTTACATAGATTGCATGAAAACCTTATCATAATGACACATTTTCTATATAAATTGTATTTACAAGTTGTTATTGATCTTTGTAAATTATCTCTCTTGGTATTACTTGTTCGCTATGCTTTATGATTCAATGGCTTAAATTTATTAGGTAAAATTATATTATGATCTGTATTGGTTTATGATACTCTTTGCTCAAATATCATATGATTTAATTGTATAAGAGCATAAGAGTTGTTATGTCTAATATTATGGACCCAAGAGAAGATGGGTACCAAGGAGCATATATTTATACTTTTGCAGGAGTTGACCAAAATGCTCTGGTTTTGATATAAAGGTTAGAGGTTAAGAGAGTAGGCATGATTGCCAATGTTACAAGATAATAAAAAACAGAATTTATGGCATAAAATCCATCAAATTTGATAAGATGAGCAAGGGGCACATACTAAGCTAAGGGATACACATAAGACCTTATTTCGAACTCATCTTGGTATCCTTAAGTGTCTTACAGAGGATTATGACTCGGGTGATTATGATATTACTCGAGTGAGGTATTGTATTCCTTTTTAATTCAAATCCTCTGAGTTGCATTACTTGAGCAAGCACTAGAGTGATGATAGAGTGATATTGAGATATAATTGTTAAAATCCCTGAATAGCATCATCATTTTCAAAATTTGATTTCTCATTAAATCTTTGACTTTCACACTCAAAGTTTTCAATAGTTTTTCTAATCCATAAGAGTTTTTAAGCTGTATTCCTCATAATAATTTTTAAGACCATGCACTCATTAAGGGGGAGCTTCACATTCACATGTGTTCCATATCTTAAAAGCTTATCTCCTTTATTTGAAGAAAATTCTTATAGCATACTTATCTGTATCCACTTTCAATTGATTAGTTTTGATGATGAGTTACTCATATACTTTCTTCCCATGATCTTAATCTGCATATACATTATAGAAAGACAATTTTTGTTCTTAATTACACTAATTATTCTCCTTGCAAGAATGCTTTTACTTATAGCAGGAGAATTTTCTCAACGAGAAGATCATTCCTCAACACACCAAAAGGAGAATATATCAACCTTGAGGAAATATGCCATAACAATCAAACAAAGGAAATATATTGGCTACAATATTCAAAGCAACAAATTCCTATGCCAATACAAAGTAGCATTAAGCATATTGTGAACAGAAATCCAACTCAATAAGAGCTTCCTGGAGACAACATGAATACACATTGCACAACGAAAGTGTGGTGAACTGAACTTCATGGATCTATAATCAACCTGCTAAATCTAAATGAGCATTTCTAAACCCTCCTCTCTCTCTTTATGTTTGATGCATACCTTGCATATCTTTTATTATGAAAGCTTTCTTGAAAACATTTTTCATTTGCATCACTAATTTCAAAAAGCGGAGAGAAAATTGTTAATTTTGATTAATGGAGAAAAAGAAATTTCTAATGTATTTTCATATTCACTTTTCCATAAACATTTCTTTTTTATACATCAAACTTTTTGCTAATGTCAAATAGGGCGAGAGAAATGGAAAAATATGTTGCATTCAATTTGTCTATTCACATTCAAGTATATTTTTCTTTAAGGATTTGCCATCATCAAAAGGAAGAGAATGTTAGATATGATTAGTTTTGATGATGACAAATATAGATGTCAAATATTAAGAGCAAGAAGTTTACATAATATACTTATCTCTTACATTGACTAACTACTAAATTTAATGTTGCACATCTTGTAGAATAGTCAAGAAAAGAAATAAAGAGATCAAGAAAGAAGAACTTGCAAGAACTAATGAGAATATCAAGATTAAGTTATTAGAATTAATGCCGAAGCTTTCTATGTAATGTTTGCAAGGAAAATCACTTGGAGTGAGCTACTATTTACTCAAGTAATGTTTGCATTTTAGGCTCTGTTTTCCGTCCAGCTGAGTGAGGTCCGGTAATTCAATCATATCTCTTAAAACACAACTCCAATTAAGATGAAATCAGTTGCATATGAAATGAGCCTCCCAATGCGTCATTTTTGCTTAAGAACCAACATCAAAGGAGTTCATATAAAGGATATGTAAGTGTTGGAATTTGGCCTTCATATCAGCGTCACTTTCCAGAGCAGGTTTGGTAATTCAGCCATAACTCTCAAACCACAGATCCAATTGAGCTAAACCCAGTGCCATATCAAACTAGACATAAAGTGATTTCCATTGATATATAATTTGATAATTTTGGAGCTGTATTCAAAGAGTTATGTCATCTGGAAGTTGACCCTTATTTGCTAAAGAATTGGAAACGCAACAACGAGTTAAAGTAATCTGAACAATAGATCTCTCAAGTGATTTTTAGTAATCACTCGAGTAATATGCCAGAAATTACAGATCACTCGAGTGATTCCAAAATTCACTCGAGTGATATGGCTTATTTCACATATCACTTGCAGTAACATATGAAATCACCAGAAGAAAATTTCACTGTTTTGAAATTCACTTCCAGGGATCTCCAAATCACTCGAATGATATGTGAAATTTTCAGCATCACTTCCAGTGATGGTCATTTCACTCGAGTGATCTCTGAAACTTTCAGAATCACTTCCAGTTCATTGAAAATCACTAGAAGAAAAATTCACTGTTTACAAAATCACTTCCAGTGATCTCCAAATCACTCAAGTGATATCTGAGTTTTTGCAAAATCAATCCCAGTGGCTCTGAAATCACCGGTGGAATATTTCACTCTTTGTGAAATCACTCCCAGTGATACCCAAATCATTTGAGTGATATATGAACTTTGCAATATAAATCCCAGTGGATGCTGAATCACTTCCGGTGAATATTAAACTTCCTCATATCACCTCCAGTGTCATAACTGATCACTCTAAGTTAATTTCACACTTTCTCAAATCACTTCTAGTGAAGCCTGAATGGATTGCCATTGAATTCTAATAGAATTAGAATGCTTCCAGAATCAGAAAACCTTGCAGAAACTAGAAAACAGCTGATGCACTCGAGTTTGGCAGACCCTGAAGCGAAGACAAATTATGGGATGAATCTGAATATGCTCAAATGTTATCTAATCATTATGTTTACACTTGTTACTATACTTAAACATCATTTGACATTTATTTCAAGTGTGAAAGAGGAGATTAAAAGTTTAGGTTGCAACTTCAAGATCAGAGGTGACTCACGGCAAACATCGTCACTCGTAGTGAGGAGTCCTAGAATGCATAAATTTAGTTTTTGATTATTAATCCAATGTATTCATGACTAATATTTTATTGTATCAGTGGTTGAAGTATTTCTCTAGATTAACATTGAAGAAATGATGGGAAGAGATGAAAAGCTGTTTCACGAGAAGCAAAGCGCCTGCTAATAACGGCTAGTTTTTCAAATGTGTAAATCTGTTAGAACAATCAGTGCGACTCTAACGGAAATGTTGAAATGCTATCAATAGATCAAGATTTAGCAATGACAATTAATGGGCAACAAGAGTATTAATAAACTATTCAACGAACGTGTAAAACGAAAAGAAATTAAAGCCAAAGCATTTGTAAGAGATCAACAAAAAATGCTGAAGTATCTTTTAGAGCACACGATGGACTTCAACGGGCGAATATTTGAATAGACACAACGGCTCTCACAGCTTCTGATATATAAGCTTAGTCTTTCAAAAACCAGAAAGAGAGATAACACAGCGAAAATAAATGATGAAGTAACGAGAACCCAACTGCCAACATGATGCTGTCATGAATCTTCATCTCTCACACTCTCTGTTAATATCTGTTTTCAATGTCATGTATAATTGAGAGTGAGAATATTAGTATTGTACTTTAATGAGCATTTTACCCACTTTGTGAGAGAGTCTATAAACACTTCATCTATACTTCTGTATTGATCTCAAGGTAGAGGGACCTTGAGAGGGTTGATTTCCTTACGGGGGAAGCTGTAGAGAGAATTAGCGGTAAGACTTTATGTAAGGTATAAGTAATAGAGAACGTTGCTTCTTGTAAGACTTACAATATTGTAAGCAGGAGAGAACGTTGCTTCTCATAAGACTTGCATGGGTAAGCAGGAGATAAAGGTCTTTGGGATTACTCTGCTCGTAAGACTTGCTGTAAGGGGGATTGAACCTTACAGTATGCAAGGGGAGTAACTTTATAAGAGATTTGTAAAGGCTTTTCTTGTGCCCGGTTAAACAAGAAGATAGTAGATTGGAAATCTCAAGAGAAGCCTGGGGACTGGACGTAGGTCATCTTGGATTGGACAGAACCAGGATAAATCACAATTTGCATCTTCTCTTCCCTAAGCTTTTATATTTCTAGTATATATGATTTACATAACTACTTATGATTTTATACTCTCATACATATTGATTTGATAAACTGTGAAAATATTTTAAAAGATCATACTTTATTATCATACACCAAATGCACCCCCTTCTTGGGTGCCAGCCAGTTCTAACAACTACCTGGTTTCTCTTCTCTAGCAATTCTTTTCGCTTGTTCAAGCTCGGCAAGTTCTATGTTCCGATTGATTGTCAAGTCTTGAAATACCCAAATATACCATAAATGATTCATTACTCATTCATGTACAATTCCAAACTTATTACATTGGTAAACTTAGCCTAAAAGCGCTAAATTACCAAAATACCCTTAAAGACCCGGTCTGTCTCCTTTTGTACCCGGTCTCACTCCACTTTACCAAAATTTATAATTTGGGCTAATCCTATACAATTTCATGTGTTGAATCTATTTGTAACCTCGGATTGGTCAAAATCAAGCCCAAATGATGAAAATGCACTTGACAGCTCTTAGTTAGAGCTTTTAAAGGGTAATTCGGTCATTTCACTTTCTGGGGCTTTTCTCACTTGGTAGTCAATATAGACCCCACACAATTTTACGTCCTAAAATTAATAGAAGCATTAGAATTATAAAATTCCTAATCATTTTCCACATCCAACACAGGGCCACCCAATAGGTTTCCCAAAAAAGTTGTGTCAGTTTCTCATTTTCTTTACCCTAATCACCTCCTTTCTACTTATAATCAAACTATTAGCTATTTAGACATTTATTGGAGAAACTTGTATATTAAGGTCACATAGGTTTTCTTGAATTATCTTGTACCAAAACACCCAAAATCAAGCCAAGAACAACTCTAATAGCATTAATCAAGCAAGAGGAAAAAGTTTGGGAAGTTACCTCTTAATTGCACTTTCTCTCTCCTACACATTTTTGCTTCTCTCTCTCTTACTCTTGAATCAGCTGAAATATCATGGTTGCAATCGTGGAGAAGTGAGGAGGAGAGGTTATGGAGGGATTAGCAAGCTTAAAACATAAGGTAGCAACTTCTTACCTTGATCCTAGATGAACCCTAGCCTTTTCTCATGCTTCACGATCTCCTCACATTCTCAGCTCACTCTCACTCTTTCTCATTCAGTTCTGATCTTAAAATGAGAATGAAAGATGAAGGAAAAGGTGATATATTAGATTAGTCAAAGTAATGCTTAGGTGGCAACTTGTGATTGGTCCAAAATATCATTCTCTCATTGAATTATTCCTCTTTTCCCTTCATGCTTCATGCCAGTCAAATTTACTGGGAATTGAAGAGGGAAATATATTGATCTCCAACTATCTCATTGCCATTTTGTAACTTGTTGACCAAGTATTTGACTTTTGACTATTTGACCATACTTGACAATAATTCACCAAAAATGGTTATTAATGATCAAGTAGTCATTTTACTCTTTTTAATTCTCATTTAACTCAAATTATTGGGAATATTAGGGAAAAATAATTATTTCCCACTTTGTGGCAAAATTACCGTTTTGCCCCTATATTTTACAATTTACCGTAATAAATCAATTTTCGCTCTTTTCTTTGGCTTAACCCCATTTTGACACTTAAATGATGCCATCATTCATGTCATTTAATTTCTCAAATTTTGGTTACATTAATAGGCCCTTATTTGTACATTAATTGCCTCTTTGTGTCCTTACTCGACCAATTTACATGTAACCGAAAAATTGGAAAATTCCACAAATTCATGCTTACTACATTTTACTATTTCATTCCACTAATTATCTCAAATATACAAACAAAAAGTATTGGTGAAAAGTGGGATATTACACCACATAATGACATTTTTGTGTGCTCAATGTTTCATGCAACATACTTATGGCCATGTCATAAACAGGAGCAGAGATTCATCATTCAAATATGCTCTACACAATCAAGTAAAGCGATTACATACATTACTACACAAACATAAATATCAAATACATGCAAGTAAGATAAGTTTACTACCTTAATTACCTTTTCCTGATTCACTGTTTGTTCCACTGTCTATTCAATATCCTGTGTCCGGATCGAGCTACTACCAAGTCCTAAAATTCTAAATTTACAATAAATGAGTTATTACTCATTCATGTATTATTCTAGACATATTTTGTTAGTTATCTTTGCTTAAAAACGTAGGATGACCAAACTGACCATAGGAATCCGATCTAAGCCCCTCTACCTGGTTTAACAAAAAATTATGACTCAGGCTATTCCTACACAATTTCACGTGTAGAATCCATTTTTGAGCTTAGATTTGGAAAATTCATACTCAAATTATAGAATTACCCCTGGCAGCCACTATGTTAGGGTTTTAGGGGTAAAATTGTCATTTTACACCTTAAAACCTTTATATTCCATATTATATATGTTCCCTACACAATGGAATCATCAAATCTATAAAATTCCATCTCTAACAGGATGAAAATGCCCCTAGACATTTTTTTTTGAGAAAAATTGGTTTTTCTTGATTCCATTCAACAAATCACATTTTTTTCACCTCTAATTAGTTGTCTAATCACTTAAACACCTCTTGAACATGATTAGTGTGAAATTGAGAAGCACCTCCCCTTAGGGTTTTGTATTTCCCAAATTAATATCAAGCCAACAAAAGCCATAATCTCAACCACAATAATATACACCTTGAATCATCAAGAAAACAAGGTTGTTTATGATTACCTCTTGTTTCTCTCTCTAAGCCTCCTAAAACGTAATCTCTCTCTCCTTCCTTGCTCTTGATTTTTCCTTGCTACACATGTTATTCAAGAGGGAATAGAGATTACAAGGTGTTTCCATGAATTTTGAGAGCATAACACTGGAATTCCCAAGCAACTTACCTTGATTCTTGGTTCTTGTTTCTCTTCGCTTCCCTCTTGCTCTTGCTTCTTCAAATAGCTCTCTCTCTCTCTCTCTCTCTCTTCCTTGTTTATAACTTGGCCAAAAATTGCAAGAAGCAAGGGATAAATATGCTCTTAAAATATCATGTCTCCACCTCCTTGAATATTAATATTTTATTGTAATTTATCATGTGATTTTTTGACTAAAGGCATCATCTTTTACTTGTCCATAATGGCTCTCTTTATTGTTGGACCAAATGTGCCTTTAGAAGAGGGATAATGACCTTAAAAATATCCTTCATCCACCTCCTTTATTAATAGTATTTTATTGCTAATTATAACATGTAAATTTGACTTTTCAACCTTCTTTTACTTGGCCAATATTGCTCCTCCCTCTTGATTAAATTTGAGCCAATTATTTATTTTCCTTTGCCTCCCTTCTTGTTAATCAAAACATGCATCAAGAAAAGGGAAAATTTTTGGCTTCCTACTTTATTGGCAAATGACCAATTTGTCCTTACATTTTTGCCAACACCTTTGTAATTTCGTACATTGATTGAAAGCTGACAGAATTTTCATTAAACTTTAAAAATTCATATCTTTATTTATAGATGTCTAATTGATGTGATTCTAAAGGCTATGTAACCCTTATTAATTCTATTTTTAAGGAAAAATATTTTTCTTATCCAACTAAATGCTCAACATTCCCAGAATATCATTTATTGGATACTGCCACAGAAACTTGGCAGCTTTACTTGGTTGATTTCAAAAATACATAACTCTTAGTGTACAACTCCAAATGACTTATATGACCTATCAAATTAAAACTTGATAAATATACTTTTATTTTGAAAAATTTCATAGGAATTGGATATCATTTTCCCATTTAAAAATATCACACAATTAGACTGTAATGCAGGAAAACACACTAGCAGTAAATCTAAATTTTTACAATTTGTGTTCCAAACATAATCTTGTTGTGTGTGACCACTAATTGCCTTTTTTTGTCATTTCTTGTGCTCTTTAATTCACCATTTTATTCACTTAAATTCCACAAAGTGCAAGGAATCCTGGTGAATAAAATTTGGGATGTTACATTTAGTTGCCATTGAGCTAGAATCCAAAGTTAATTCGAGGATTGAAATAGTTTTTAGTAGACAATTTTTTGGGCTGGCAAAATAAATTTAAAATAAGAGGCGTGGTTGGATAAGGAAAAGAAGTAGAGAAATATCATATATCAAGATAATATAATTTGGAATCTTACTCTTCAATATTGATGAATCTTTATTTTCTTTATATTTCTTTTGTGCTTTCTTTTACCAAGAGGTCCTTGATCTTATAGTGATAAAGATTTTGATTTGAATCTTAGATAAAGGATGATGAGGTGGCGTGATTTTGATAAAGAAGATGCAAAAGATGATGATTTGGCCATTGAATTTTATAGAGATAATGACACCTGCGATTTTGTCATAATTTGAGGAGAAAAATTGAATTCAATAAAGAATAAAATGATATAATAATTTGAATCTAATTATTTTTTGAATTATAATTAATTCTATCCTTAAAGCATATGAGGAGAGGTTGCATCATGAGAGGCAAGAGTTGATTTAAATTGATTTTGATTTGAATTCTTAGAAATCTCAACATCACCCTTCATTAATCCTATGTGGCGTATCCTTCAACTTTTAGGGTTGATTTTGACATTTAATTGAGGTTACAATACAAAAAATAGTGGATTAGTGACATAATTTGGCAATAAAATTGTACAATTCCATTATCAAATAGATTGTCACCAATTAATTTACAGCGGAATTCCATTGATAAATACCATCACTAATTAATTGTTTTCTTTTTGTAGCGAAAGTGAGTAGTTAATGGGCCCAATTCAAATGCACACTTGATACACTAACTTAAGTAGGCACAAACCATGACATAAGCTGACCCAATAGTAGTCTAAGACCCTGTTTTTTTGAGGTCTTCAATAGATGAATGCCTGACTTCTCCTTTGGTCCAAGCTCCAATTGAATTTCACTATTTTCTTTTTATGGGCTATAGGGCCATATGGGTTCTTCTTCTAGTCCATTGTTAAACCCTATAATATTTTAACATTTATCAGAGTAATAACGCATAGTTTAGTGGGTGTACATAAATAGCATAAACATATTGATATAAAGTAGTTGATTACATTACAAGAATCCCCATAGGGTTTGTACATAATAAATTACAAAACCCAAAATACATAAAAGACTACAGATAACCAACTTTATAGCTTGGATAAGACCAGAACTCTCAGTTGCCGGTGTCTACCTATTTGCCCTTGGAGTCGCTTCCTCTAGCTGAATAAATTTTAAGTTTATGGAAAATGGTACGATTTATACGAATCTCAGTAGTAACATGCAATTAGTTATATAAAATATGATAAATAAACATGCAATGCACCATATAATGTATCAGAAATATAATACTTAACTTATCTGTTTGCTCGACGTTCTAGACCAAAATGACTATTTCATCCCTATTGGCCATATTGTATTCACTGTTCTAGATCAAATGACTATTTGACCCTTACATACTCTAATGTTCCAGAGCAGACTACAGCCTGTCTGTACTTGTCTTACTACCTCAGTTGTCTCCCAATTGGCCTGACGGTACTTACGCTTTTCCTACTGGATGGTACTTGTGCTTTTCCCATACCATAGTGAGGAATTGTATCAAACATGTTTCACAACCTAAGCTGGGTCCCACTGGGCCTGACAGTACTTGTGTTTTTCCTACAGGGTGGTAATTGTGCTTTTCCCATACTACAACTAGGTTTCGCAACATGTATTTTCACATCATAGAACATGACAACACAATGCATATAAATAATCACATAGTGTATGAAAGATAGAGTTACTACCTAAACACCTTTCTGATCACTTCTCCTTTGTTATTAGTCTCTTGACTGGCCCGAGCAAAGATCGAATCCTATAAGTTAGAATTCATAACGAACGTGTTATTACTTAGCTAGGCATCTTCTAAGTCTAGTACATTAAGTTAAATGACAATAAATAAGGTCTACATTGGCTTCTACCATATGCCCTTATCTTTTGAAATCAAACTTGACTTAATTGACTTTAAAACTTTAAGCTTTTTAAATCCGTAGGTCAACCCAATTTGGCAGTTTTGAACCTCAACTTTGAAAATTCATAACTTAATGTAGAAAAATCCAAATAGGTCATTTCTAAGTCCTATGGAAAGCTCTTTAAGTCCTAGTTCAAGGAAAAATATGACTCAGGTCCAATTACAGGGTCACAATCCAAACAATGATAACCAACATCACTACCTGAAAATACATTCTAGTGCTTGTGCCTTAACTTCAAAAGGGCATAACTAACAATTGGGAAGGCCTAATAATGTATATTACATATCATTGGAAATCTTAGGATGTCTACTACAACCTTAAAAATATCATAACAACTAGATAAGGTTTTGCCATTCAAAAGCAGCTCACAATCAGACTACCACAAATCTGGCAAATTCAGCAACACCCTTTTGAATTCCAAAATTTGTATTTTCGAACCAATCATCCAAAACTCATGACCACATGATATCCCTACACAATTTCAGCCATAGAATCCATTTATAACATCAAATTAATCAAATTACAGCTCAATAACTATAGAACAGGGTTGGTCAATTATAAATCGTAAAACACAAATTATGTTTTTGCAACTTTTAACCTTCAAACATGTAATTAACCACATATTCATCATCAATCAGACATTAAAGACCGATTTGAGCATCATGTCTGAAACCCTAAAGGGTCAAGAACTCCAAAAATAATAAGCAAAATAGCAAGATATTATACTCATATTAAAGCATATGATTACCTCTACGTGTCTATCTAATTGGTTTGGAATTTCATGTTGTAACATACTGAAATATGAATAACAAGAATTGCTTGTAAATGTAATTAGTCGGAAGAAAATTCACCGGTGCCAGTGTTGTGTATACGGTGTTATTTTGATAAAGAGGACACTTAGCAAGATTTTATTGGTTGTCATAAAGTAATAATTAAATGAAATAATCTTACTTTGTGTAGGGACCACGAAGGAGGACACCTCGTAGGTGAACCCGGGGAAAATTCCCTGACTTTCCTTTCCCTGATAAAGTGGACAGTTAGGTGGAGGGAAGAGATAGGGATGGGTCCCATATAAGGGACACATGGCATCATCTTAAGGAAGAAGAGAAAAGGTGCTTTTGACTTTAATGTGTTGGCCAAATAAGAGCGTGACACTTGTTCCCTCTTTTTGACAAAGTTACTTTAGCTTTTGTGTTGTCATCACCGGAGGGTGCCACGTTGCCCCAAGCCGGGGAAATCCACCGGACTCTGGTCTGGTCACCCGACTAATTTTCCCGAACACCGAGCTCAGGAGCCAGGGAAAAATCATCAGACTCTCATTTTCCCTGACCATTAGGACAACTCAAGACCCATTTGATTAAAAGAAAGGACACGTGTCACCGTTTGGCTAAATCACCGAATATGTGGCACCATAAGATTGTGACACATGTTGTAACACCTTTATGACTTTCTTTAAACTCTATTATTTCATTTATCATCAGCAAAAATAGGAAGAAATCAGAAAAAACGTTGAGAAATAGTTAGAGGAAAGAGAAAACATGAATAGTGAATGTTCTTGAGTTCAATCCACCGAAACACTACCAAATCAGTGTTTTCTCCTAAAATTTCCTTCACAAACCTTCTTCTACTCATCCTAAGCTTCATTTCTACAGTTTTGGATTTTCATTTAGAGGTATTTGGTGCCATCTCACCAGACTAAGTACTGCCGGATTTCCGAACCGATTGTGGAAACGTATAGAGGTAAGCGTAAGTTTCATTTTGAACCGATTGGTTTGTTGTTTGGATGAGTCTTCATGAAGGTTAGGGTACTGTTCATTTTCGTCCAAAAGGAATTTTAAAGGATTAATCATGGTTTAATCATGTATTTATGGTTAAATGATGATTTATGATGATATTGGACTAAGTTGTTCAACAAAGTTCTGTTTTGGTAATTTTGCTGAAAATGATTCTGTCTTGCCAGTGGGTTTTGGGGCTGAAGCTTTATGATTTTGATGATTTTGATCATTCCATTGATTTCTACATGAAAACTTATGTGGAAAATCATGTACTTATAATTTTTGGATAATTATACAAAATTATGGAATTTTTGAAAGTTAGATGACCCTGCTGTTAGACTTGTTTTGCTGGAGCAGATTTGTTGCGGTGCATTTTGCAGTAACCAAACCTTGTCTAAACCTTATGAAATTTTACATGATGAAAGTAGACATCCTGAGGTTCAATTTTATGGTAATAGGACGCAATTGGACCAGTGGATTGAGAAATATGATTTTTCAAATTTTAAGGTTGATTCTGGAATGGAATCTGTGGCAGATTGGGTTTGACGAATTTTCTGGAACTGGGTAGTTATAATTAGTGCCTTGTAATATTTTTATTTACACTAGGACTTGAATATGATTGAACAGAACCTGGAACCAACTCATTTGGAGTTGTGTAGAATTAATTATGAATTTTCAAATATTGAAGAAAATTCTGGCTGATTTACTCAAATGTGCGAAAATAAAGGATGCAATGGTATTATGTAATTGTAATGAACTTTAAGGGTAAAACTAACCAACTTGATATAGTTGAACCATTTTTGACTTTGATTTTGGGTTAGTATTCTAACCTTAATGACAACCGACTTGAGTATTTGGATTATACAAATATTGGACGAAATAATAACTTGTCGTCCGTAAATTCCATTTATAGGACCTAATACTGTTCAAAGTTTAAGATCTGCCCGAGCTTAGTGAAACAATTGGATATTGCTCAAGAGAAGCTATCAGGTAGTAACTTTGTCTTTCATATGTTATAAGATACATTGTATGTGTGTAGTTTCATCATGAACTGTCTAGAATATTTTGTTTATGCGGGGTTGTCGCCCGGGGCCTATTGCACGGGTTGACGCTCAGGCCATTGAATTTGTTTGTGATGCACGAGTGAATGCCGGGGCCTATTGCACGGGTAATACTCGGAGCCTTGTGATATACCTAGTACTATGATGGTATGAGAACTACATGTTGAATCGAATGATGTTGTGATGATTCTTTTATATGATGACTGTGTAACATGCTCTGTGATTTTATATCTATATGATTGACTACCTGTTACTACTGAGATTCTTTTGAATCTCACTCTTTTTCTATAAACAAATTACAGTACAGGCTGGTAGCTCAAAGGGCAAGAAGGTAAATACGGACAACTAGAGGATGAAGCTGAAAGATTTACTTTCTCTGTTGGTTGTCTGTTTGGATATTTTGGACATGTATATATTGTATAAATCGGTAACTATGACAATAGTATAGTAGTTGAACTGATAGTACTTGTAGCCAGGTATATGAATGGTAATGTAATAAAGAGATAACTTAGTTACATAACACTTCCTAATCGTTAGAGAAACATTAACGATTGAATACAATGTGAGATTGAAGCAGAGACACGCTCGTATACTCTGATAAAATGAAAGGAAGTATCAATGAGTCTAAATGAGATAGTGAATATTTGTGAAAAATGTTTGAAAAATTTTTATTCCATATGAAAAACCTACTCAATCCTAGATTTATCTCCTGAGATAATGTTGGGATTCATTAATGTTTTTAAAGTTTATTTAGTTAGGGATTAAATCCTGATTTCACAATTTATTTCACTACTCTTTTGTACTCATCTGAGGTTATTGGAAGTAAGGTATTACACATGTAATATCCTAAATTTTAATCACTAAAATTCCTTGTATCTTTGATTATACTAAGTAAAATAAAATGGTGAACTTTGGTGCCCTTTAAGTGGCAAAAATGTTGGAATGGTGATTTTATGAAATTTTTGGCTAAGCGAGATATAAGCACAATTATTTTCTTCATAAAAGCCTAATATTATAGCCTAAAATTAAGTATGGAAGAGCACAATTTGTGGCCTAATTCATGATGAAAATTTTAGCCAAAACAAAAAGGTAAGGAGAAAAACAATACTTGGTACAAAAATTCAAGAAAATGTAAGGGTAAAATAGTCATTTAACTAATAAAATAAAAGGCCAATATTTTTTCCCTTAAAATATGATTATCGTCATCCAAAGAGGAGAAGAAACAATGAAAAAAAAAATATTATGGTGCCACTTTGCATGCCATATGGTGGTCTTATTAGCCACATGGGAAAAGGAAGAGTTAAGAAAATACCATGTGTAAATGTTTGCAATAAAATAATATATTTCTTTAAGGAGGTGGAAGGGGATTCTTATACACACATTTCAACTCCCTTTGAGCTTATTTTAGGCTAGCATCAAGAAGATAAGAGAGAGAGAGAGAGAAAAGGAAGAACAAAGGACAAGAAGGAAGTAAGAGAGATCAAGAAGCAAATTAAAACAAAGTAAGTTGGTAGCAAAATTTGTGTGTTCTTGTCTCTAAATGCTTGGTAACTCTGTCTAATCTTCATATACTTCTTAAAATCATGTAAAAAAAGAAGAAAATGAAGGGAAAAATGAGAGAGGAAGGTGCCGTCTACAGAGAGAAAGAAGAAAAAAGTAAGGTAAGCTTGAAAACATGTCACCTCTTATTGATTTATTATTATTGTTGGTGTTTTGGTTAGTTGTTTGGCTTGTTGTGTCTTGAATTTATAATTTGAAATGTATGAAACCTAAGGGGAGGTGCTGCTTAAAATTTTATTAATCATGTTCAAGAGGTGATTAAGTGATAAACAGGTGATTAAGTGATAAACAAGTGATTCAGGGTGAAAAGAAGGTGATTGAAGGAATGAAATCATGAAATTTCCTTAATTTCTCAAAGTTTCGGCCAGGCTGATTTTTAGGGCTTTTAGCTGGAATTTAATGGATATGATGATTTCATTGTGTTTAGAAATAAAAATTGTGTAGGAAACATGAGAAATACGGAGTATGGACGCTTTAGGGTGTGAAATGACAATTTTGCCCATAAAACCTAATTGGTGACTGTCAGGTCATTTTGGTAAATGCAGTATGATTTTTATAAAACCAAGGTCAAAAATGGATTTTACATATGAATTTATGTAGGAATGTTTGGGTCATAATTTTTGGAAAAGTATAATTATACCCGGTATAAAGGAAATTAGACCGAATTCCCTAGGGGTATTTTGGTAATTACTCATTTTGGGTAAAGATAACGAACTTTATGAGTCTTGGAATAAGTTATGAATAAGTAATAACTCATTTATTATCCATTTGAAATTTTAGGGTTTGATATTTGCTTGAGCCGAACAAAAAGTTAAAGGATCGATATTAACTAGGCACTAAAAAGGAGTCAAGGCAGTAACTCTATCTCTCATATACTATGTGATTGTTTTTATCATTGTATTTGCCATGTTCTATGATGTGGAATGTATATGGCTGTAATTCCTAGAGCTATGGTGTGGGAAAAGCTCAAGTACTGCTAAGTAGGAAAAACACAAGTACCGCTAGGCCAGTATGGACCCAGTCTACATAGGCCAATGTAAAGCTTGTGTAGTATAATTTCTCACTGTGGTGTGGGAAAATCACAAGTATAACCCCTATGGGAAAAACACAAGTACCATGAGGCTAGTGGGACCTACCAGAGGTAGTGTGATAAGTACAAACAGGTTGGTACCTCCTCCAGAATATTATTGTGACAAGTACAGACAAGTTGGTGCCTGCTCCATAATATTATTATGACAAGTACATATAGGTTGGTGCCTGCTTTGGAATATTATTGTGATCATTGTGAGCAATCTCCTGTAATAACCGATAAGGCCCTAAAAACTGCCTATTTTAGCAATATTCTATGGCCTTTTCCAGTTCAGTACTACTTTCACTTTGCTAGGATCCACCGAGACCCCTTCCTGTGAGACTACATGGCCCAGAAATTAACTTCCGAAAGCCAAAACTCACTTGCTCTGCTTGACATAGAGTTGCTTATCTTTCAATGTGCCTATCACTTTTCTCAAATGCTCTTCATGTTCTGCTTTATTTTGTGAATGTGCATGAATATCATCAATTCTGAATACATTCCAGGAACCAACCTTTGCTATTCAAGCAATTCTTACATATATGTAATGTTCATCAAGCACGTAAAAAAATCATCGATTTTTAAGCATTCATAAGACCCAACCGGTCAAGCTTAGCATTTATAGTACACATAGTCTACTAAAAAATTCTTAGGATACACAGTCTATTAGAAAATTTTGGGGACACACAGTCCATTCTATTCTAGCCTTCCAGCTTTTCCAAGACATTGCCCAGTATTATTGGTCTCACGATCGTGAGCTTTTTCCCTTCTATTTTTATTTTTTTGACAAAGGGTACTGGAGCTCCTCATGGTGAACTATTGGGTCTGATAAACCCATTTCCAGAGGTAATACACTGATATCATCTAGAATATTGCAAGAAACTCATTTACTACTGGAATATTTTCAAGTGCTATTCCAACCTCTAGTTGCATGGAGAAAAATACCATAAAACCCTTACAACCCTATGCAGACATCTCTCAGCTTCAGCTGCTGAAAGAAAATTAAGGTTAGCATTTTGGACTGATATGTGATTGCGGATTAGGATAAATAACCCCTTTTGTTTCCGTAGTCTAGCAGAACACTATTCACCATCAACTAATCATTACTAAGAATTACTTCTAATTTGTGCAGTGGTAAGAAAATCAGTTCCGCCATTGGTTCATGTCCTTCGGCTTTTATTATGCAATTTAAACAGGCATTAGTTGTAACTGATCTGACACCTGTGGGTGTAGACACAACCAGATCATATGGTAACTGATGCACACTCAAGCCTAGCTATCTCATACAATCATATGCAATTAATAAATGACTAGCGCCTGAATCATATAGTACTTGTACGGGATTACCATTACGTAGAACTATACCTTGGATTAGTTTGAGAGATTTTCTGGCATCCTCTTATGTTATGGCAAAAACTCTACCCTGAGTTATCTGCTTTAGTACCTCTTTGTTGATGTAGACAGTTGTTGGCAAAATGCCCCGGTTACTGACAATTATGATAGATTCTCTACCCTACCGGATCACCACATAGGCTTCCAAGATAATGGGGCCTGCCATAATGCCAATAGGTTCTATTCCCAGGGGGTCTATGGTTAGTGCAATTACCAGCATGGTAAGGCTTTTTGTCTTTTCCCATGGATGGACCTCCTGGATTCTTACGCTTCTGGGAAGAACTCCTACTACCAGATGCTCCCTTATTGCCCATATTTCTATCAGTGTACATATTCAACAAGTTACTTTATATGACTCGGCATTCTTCCATTGCCTTATTAAATTTGGTGAACTGCTTGGAGAATAATTTCTCTTTCAATTGTGGTCTCAGTCCATTTATCATCGTGTTTGAGCTCTATCCCTCATCATTACGATACCTCATATAAGAAGAGTATCAAGACAACTGGATGTAGCGTGCTAGGTACTTATCAAAACTTTCCTTGCATCTTGCTAAATGGTAAGGAACTCAGTTTCTTTTGCAATTCGTACTGATCGTGGGAAGTATTTTTCATTAAAATATTCCTGAAATAATTCCCAAGTAAAAAGAATATTTCGGTCCTACATAATCATTTCAGTAATTTTCCATTATCTATCAACATCTTCTTCAAATTTGTAAATTGCCAGCTGTACTTTAATATTATCTGGGCATTCCAGAATTCTGAAGATTTTCTCCAAAATTGCTTTGTCTTTGACAAGGTTAACATGAAAAACTCAACAATTTGAGTGGGACGAAAGTTGTGAGAGGAGCTTCATAGAGCTGAAGGAGAGATTAACAACAGTACCAATGTTGATAATCCCTGATCCACAATTGAACTGTGTGGTCCTGATTCATAATTGACCTGTATGGTCTATAGTGATGCGAGCAAGCATGGATTGGGATGTGTCCTGATGCAGCAAGACAGAGTTGTGACATAAGCCTCTCGTCAGCTAAAGCCTCACGAACTAAATTATCCCACTTATGATTTTGAGTTAGCAGCAATTGTGTTGTACTGAAAATCTAGAGACATTATCTCTATGGGGTAACCTTGGGATTGTACTATAACCACAAAACAACTAAAATACATGTTTGATTAGAAAGAGTTGAACATGAGACATCACAAATGAATAGAGTTGCTTAAAGATTACAACCTGTAAATTAAATACCATCCAGGAAAGGCTAATGTAATTGCAGATGCATTGAGCCATAAGACAGTGCAAGTGGCAACAATGTTAGTCAAGCATAAAATGACCTGAGAATAGTTATAGAGAAAGTCAAGAAACTCTTATTCTCATATCTTATGTAATGGCTCTCTATGTATGTGTTTACCATCACATGTATTCGTTTAATGAATATACAAACTTGTTGTGGGATGCCCTAAGACCTAGTGGCCCAGTGTGTCCATAGCTGGTGTGAGCATTTAGAATATAATGAGTGAACGCTTATGACGTTATGTGACTATGTGACTAGGTTTTTTGGTAAGGTCCAGTATTTATGATTGAGGAATGTTCTGGGAACGATTGATGTGATTAGATGGTTTATTTTGTATTCCTTGTGAACATTACATAAGTATAAGAGTGTCTTGAGTAGTAAGAGATATAATCTGTAATGTGTTTAGGATCATTGTTTGACTATGTGTCCAGAGGTTGTGAGACCCGATATGCATTCATCATAAATGTTGGATGGTGTGTCTATGATGCCTCATTCTTTTTAACTACAGTAGAGTACAAATGAGTAGTGAAAATACTTATAAATACTTATAAATTCCCAGAACACCCAGCTTTCAAAAATACTTATAAATTCCCCTGCCTTAACTCAGGATTTAAACCTAGAGCTGAGAGGGTGATAAAATTTTCTATAATCATTTTCATAAAACTTCACTAACTCGTTAAGAATCACCAGTTTTCCCTTTTATTATTATTTATCAGAGTTTGTGAGCGAACATCTACCGACTCTATAAAATCCATCAAACGTACACATTTCATTAGTGATAGGAAGCAAAACTACTAACTTATATCATTCATTTGTTAGGTCATCTTTACAACATATACACAGTATACATCATTTACTATATATACAATCCAAAATATGTATGGACTAGATAACCAAAATACTATAGTCTTTGGGGCCTTGACTTCTAGACATCATCACTGACCTTTTCCTTGCCCCTCGAGCTTCCTCCCTGAACTGAAGGTGGTTTTTGGAGAAAAATGGTGAGATTCAAAGGAATCTTAGTAGTAACGCAAGTCATACACACAAAATAACATACAAGCATGCTTTACACATATTCATCAACGAAATCATCATAACATCATTCATTGCATTTATTGCCATTCATAAACTATGCTAGCACTAAACAAATTTTTAGCCCTGAGGGCTACCTGCTCAATAGGCCCTAGGTACCGCTCGTCCAATATGAATATTATAACTTGAGTGTCAACTCGCGTAAAGATAGGCATCGGGTGATCACTCTGCATAATCTAAACTTGTTAGACATTTTGTGATAAAATCAACAATGCGTATGCATGCCATGTCATATGAAGATGGTTACTACCTAGTTGCATTTCTTTTGTAACTTCTCCTGCTTGATCAAGCTCAGGCAAGTAACGTGCCTTAAACGGTTGTCGAGTTCTGAAATCTCCAAATACAACATCAATGAGTCATTACTCATCCCTATATCATTCTAAACTCATAACATTGGTAAACTTAGCCTAAAAGTACTAAATTACCAAAATACCCTTAGAGATCCGGCTTAACCCTTCGTACTCAGTCTCACTCCACTTTACCAAAATTTATTACTTGGTCTATCCCTACATAATTTCGCATGTAGAATCCATTTTTAACCTCAGACTGGTCAAAATCAAGCCCAAATGATGAAAATGCCCTTGACAGCCCTTATTTAGAGCTTTTAAAGGGTAATTCTGTCATTTCACTTTCTGTGGCTTTTCTTACTTCATGGTCAACATAGACCCTACACAACTTTACCTCCTAAATCCAATGAAAGCATTAGGATTATCAAATTCTACTCAATTGCTACATCCAACACAGGGAAGTCCAATATGATTCTTAGAAAAGTTGTGTCAGATTCTCATTTTCTTTAGTCTAATCACCTCCTTTCTACTTATAATCAAGATATTAACTATTTAGACATTCATTGGACTCAATTTGGAGACACTTACAAGTTAAGGTCTCTTGAGTTTTCTTGAATTATCTTATGACAAATGAATCATAATCAAGCGCAAAACAACTCTACTAACATCAATTAAGCAAGAGGAACAAGTTTGGAAAGTTACCTCTTGATTTCTCCAACTTTCTCTCTCCTAGATGTTTCTCTCTCTCTCTCTCTCTACAACTCTGGATTTAGCTCAATATCAATGGATTCAAGAGTAGGAAAGTGAGGATAAGAGGTTATGGAGGGATTAGGAACCTTATGACACAAGGTACAAGTCTCTTACCTTGATTGTTGATGAACCCTAACTCCTCTTCTGTTCTTCACATCCAACTCTCACTCTCACTCTTTTTGATTCAGTTTCATGTGTGAGAATGAGCTGAAGAGATAAGGAATGAATGATATAGTTAAAGGGTTAATTGGTTCAACACATGTGGCATACTCCTATTGGTCCACAAATGCCAAATCTCTTTAATTAATTCTATTTCCCTTTCCTCCCCATGTTTCAGCCAAAATTATGCATTAGGAATACAAGGGAAAGATGAATCTCCAATATCCCATTATGCCATCTCGTAACTTATTGACCAAGTCGTTGACTTTTTGACTATTTGACCATTCTTGACAATAATTCGTCAAAATTGGTTTATTAATGATCAAGTAGTCATTTTACTCTTTTTAATTCCCATTTAACTTAAATTAGTGGAAATATTAGGGAAAAATAATTATTTACCACTTTATGGAAAAATTACCGTTTTGCCCCTACATTTCATGATTTATCGTAATAAATCATTTTTCACTCATTTCTTTGGCTTAACCCTATTTTGACACTTAAATAAGGCCATCATCCATATCATTTAATTTTCTCAAATTTTGGTTACAATAACAGGCCCTTAGTGGTGTATTAATCGCTCTTTGTGTCTTTATTCGGCCAAATTACGTGTAACCGGTGATTGGAGTATTTTCCATAAATTCATATACATCACATTTCACCCCTTTCATTTCACTAAATATCATCAATTCACATTCAAAAGTATTGGTGAAAAGTGGGGTATTATAGTTCTCCCCCCGTTTAATAAATTTCATCCTCGAAATTCGTTATACCACTTTTGGCATAAATCCTGGGTAACATCTTTGCATATCATCTTCTGTTTCCCAAGTCGCTTCCCTTAGTAATAGTCCTTTCTAGACCACTTTCATAAATCGTATGCTACGATGTCTAAGCCACTTTTCCTGTCTATCAATGATTCATTCAGGCTCAACTTCATAAGTGAGGTCATCTCGCATATCCAGATCTTCATATTCAATGATATGCTGAGGGTCCGGTTGGTACTTCTTCAACTGAGAAACATGAAATACGTCTTGCAATCTACTTATATTTGGGGGTAGAGCGATACAATATGCTACAGGCTTAATTCTCGCTAATATCTCGAATGGCCCAATTTAGCGAGGACTTAACTTCTTCCTCTTTATTGCTCTTCCAACACCAGTAACAGGTGATATCTTCATAAATACATGATTACCGACCTGAAATTCCAATAATCTTCTTCGTTTATCATCATAACTCTTTTGTCTACTCTGGGCTGCAAGCAGTCTCTGCTTGATAATTCTAATCTTTTCAGTAGTCTGATCTATAATATCCGGCCCATAAAATTTTCTTTATGATAACTCTATCCAACAGAGAGGGGGATAGGCACTTCCTCCCATACAATGCTTCATACGGAGCCATTTGAATACTCTCATGATAGCTATTGTTGTAAGCAAATTCTGCAAGTAGAAGATAGTGATCCCAACTTCCTTTGAAGTCTATTACACACGCTCTTAGCATATCCTCCAACGTCTGTATTGTTCTCTCTGATTGTCTATCCGTTTGAGGATGATAGGCCGTACTAAAAATTAACTTAGTGCCCAAAGCATCATGCAGAGATCTCCAAAATTTTGAAGTAAATCGAGGATCCCTGTCAAAGATTATCGGGAGAATAGCTAGTATTGATCGGTAGGAAGTATGCTGACTTCATAAAATGATCAACAATCACCCAAATCGCATCATGATTCTGAATTCTGGGTAACCCTACCACAAGATCCATGGTTACGCTCTCCTATTTCCACTCTGGAATCTCGAGATTCTGAAGTAATCCTGGCGGTTTCTAGTGCTCAATCTTTACCTTCTGACCAGTAAGACATCGTGCCACATATTATGTCACATCCTTCTTCAGTCTGGGCTACTAGTACATCACCTTCAGATTACCGTACATCTTCACTATCCCTGGGTGAAGGATATAACAACTCTTGTGTGCATCATCGACGATTTTCTCTCAGATCATCCTTTGGTGGAATATAGGTTCTTTGTTTATATCAAACTAATCTGCTTGGTGGCAGATCGAAATCTTGAGTTTCTCCTCATTCAATCACAGCCTTGATAGACTTTACTTTCTCATCTTGCATCTGAGCTTCAGCAATCTCGGTCTTCAGATCATTCTCCACCTAGCTAATACTATAACCAGCACAGAGGATATGATTTGAAAAGTTCAGGTCTATGAAATCTTCTATCATTTTCCTTTCTCGTACCATCATAACTGCCACATGCATTGCTTTACGACTAAGAGCATCAGCGACGACATTAGATTTACCTGGGTGATACTTAATTTGCAGGTTATAATCTTTTAGAAACTCCATCCACTTGCGTTGTCTCATGTTAAGCTCTTTCTAATCATACAGATATCTAAGACTCTTGTGGTCTCAATATAATTCAATAGTCACCCCATATAGGTAGTCTCACCAGATTTTCAGCGCAAACACAATTACCGCAGCTCCAGATCATGCGTGGGATAATTCAACTCATGAGGCTTCAACTGTTGGAGGCATAGGCCACAACTCTGCCCTGCTACATCAGGACACATCCCAGTCCCTGCTTACTAGCATCACTGTAAACTACATAAGTCAACTCAGGATTAGGGATAATCAACACGGGTGTAGTTCTCAACCTCTCCTTCAACTCCATGAAGCTCTCCTCACAACGATCGTCCTACTCAAATGGTTAATCTTTTTGTGTGAGCTTGGTCAACAACAAGGCAATCTGAGAGAAATCTTGAATAAATCTCTGGTAATAGCCCGCAAGACCCAGAAAACTGTGAATCTCAGCAACAGTTTCTGGCCTTTTCCAGTCCAGTACTTCTTCCACTTTATTGGGACCTTATTGTGAAATGACATGGCCCAGAAATTTAACTTATGTAAGCTAGAATTCACATTTTCTGAACTTTGCATAAAGTTGCCTTTCTCACAAAATACCAAGTACGATTCTTAAGTGCTCTTCATGCTCTTCTCTACTCTTTGAGTATATCAAAATGTTGTTGATAAAGACTACTATAAACTGATCTAAGTATTGGTGAAAGATACGGTTCATATAGTCCATAAATACAACCAGCGCATTAGTAACACCAAAAGGCATTACTATAAATTCATAATGTCCATACCGAGTTCAAAAAGCATTCTTTGGTATATCTTTTGCCTTTACTTACAGTTGATGATACCCTGACCTCAGATTAATCTTCAAAAATATACTTGCTCCAGATAACTGATCTAGAAGGCTGCCAATCCTGGAAGTGGGTACTTGTTCTTGATGGTTACTTTGTTCAATTCTTGGTAATCAATGCATAACCTCAAGGTTCCATCTTTCTTCTTAACAAACAATACCGGAGCTCCCCACGGTGACACACTGGGTCGTATAAACCCTTTCTCAAGCAATTCTTCAATTTGTTTCTTCAATTCAGCCATTTCATTTGGAGCCATTATGTATGGGGCTTTCGATGTAGACCCCGTTCCGGGCATAATCTCGATTGCAAATTCAACCTCTCTTTCTGGAGGTACACCACTAAGATCATCTGGAAACACATCAGGAAATTCTCTAATAACTGGAATATCTTTTAGGGACATTCCCGTATCTACTTGCACGAAAAACAATATCACATATCCCCGACATCCTCTCCTTAGGCATTTTTCAGCTTCTACCAATGAGAGAAAGTTTAAGCTGATATCCTGGTTATCAGATTCTCGCTGCGTAGGATATATGATCCTTTTCTTTTCATAGTCTACTAACACATTATTTGTCATAAGCCAGTCAATACCCAATATGACTTCAAGTTTTTGATGTGGAAAACAAATCAAGTCTACTGTAAACTCATGTCCCTCAACGGTTATAACACAATTCAAACAAACATTAGTAGTCAAGGTTTTGACACCCATCAGCGTCGATACAATCAAATCAAATGGCAGTTCATGCACATGCAATCCTAGGCCCTTAGCATAGTCATAAGCAATGGAGGAATGACAGCACTCGAATCATACAATGCTTGCAATACACTACCATTAAGAAGAACTTTACCTTGAACTAGCTCTGGGGACTTCTTTGCTTCTTCTTGAGTCAAAGCCAATACTCGATCCTAACTTTGTTGTCTAGTCTCAGCAAGTTGTAGTGCTCCACTGTGAGGAAAATTCATTGCCAAAGAGCCTAGCTTCTGGCAGGCATAACAAATCACTTGGCTTGTAGGGACATTACACTATCGTCCTGGATGAGACTTACCATACCGAACACATGTCTTTGACATTGGGGGTTTTCAACCGCTACAGTTTCCAAACCAAAAGGTTTTTTTATTACTACCCCTTTGTGGAAATCCTTGTCCTCTCTACTTCTATGAGGTATCTCCTTGACTAGGTCCACCTCTACGGCTAATATTCTTATTGGCCTGCACTCTTCTCAAATTCCCTTCTGTTAGTTGGCATGCTTCTATAGCCTTATTGAACTTTTTAAACTGGTGAGCTACCAATTTCTCTTCCATCTTGGGCTTCAATCCCTGAATAAGCATATTTGAGCTCTATTTCTCATCATTTTTAAGGTTTAGATAAGAAGAATAATGGGACAATCGGATAAACTGAGACAAGTATGCATCAAAGGTCTTGTTATCACCTTGATGAATTGCCAGGAATTCTTTCTCTTTCTCAATTCTTACCAACCTTGGGAAATACTTCTCATAAAATTTCTCTTGGAACAGTTCCCACGTCAGAAGGATATTCTGAGCACATAATAGCATCGATGTATTCTTCCACCAAATCATTGGCATCACCCACTAGCTTATAAACTACCATCTTGGCTTTCATCTCCGTCAGCCATTTGAGGACCTCAAAGATTTTCTCGAGATGATTCAACTAATTCTCCACAGCTTACAGATTAAATCTCCCATGGAATGCCTCAGGATGGTACTTGATAAACTTAGGCATCCAGTATTGGGCAACATTTTCATCTGGTTCTTGAATAACATGAATCTCTGTGCTCACCTCATGTGACTGCGATTTCTCGTCACTAGATGATTGTTCTTCATCTGTATTCCTTTCCGGATAATTCCCTTCAGGAGAATTTCTTTCCAGATTATTTCCTTCTGGGTTATTCCATTCAAGTTGTGCCTCATCCATATTTCATCTCACCCTTAGTTCCCTGACTTCTTCTCGTAAGTTCTGAATCATAGTTTGTTGCTAAGCCAACATTGTAAAGACTTGTTGCATAAGATTTGGCTCTGCGTTACCCTCTGGTTCATGGTTTTGTGGTTCATTCCTCACTGGTCTATTCCGCACCATTGTTCCTTTTTACTATTAAGAAGGAACATAATGTTAATACCATATTGACATTGATATGTACATACAACTTCTTTAAATTTCAAATACCAACATACATTCGTCACATGTACTCAAACAACTTGGTATTTTATATCAAAAGGAAATATGTTCTTCAACATAATTAGTCATATGTACAAGAAGTGGCTTAATATTTACATCAAAATAAGCCTATGCTACCTTACTGAGCATACTATTATCTTTTACTCCTTATGCATATTAAACACTAAATACAAAATCATATAAGCTCAATAAAAGGTAAAAACTCAAAAGGACCCCTAACGATGATTTCATTTTTTCTTCTTGATCCAATAAGTGAAATTAGGAAGATAGGCTAATGTGGTTTGGATCCAAACATCATCGTCCATCATTAGCTCTAGCTCCTGTTTTTGCTTATACAACTTCTGCACTGACTCCAAGAATACTGTATACTGAATCGTAGGAGTGAAGAATTCTGTAAAAGCCATCACATATAGATCTTTCAGTTACTCCCATAATCTGTCATTTAGATATGGATTAAAAGCCAACTTCTCCACTGGAGCATCCGATTCCATAGTCGAATCTGGATGTTGTACACTGTCATCCGACTTTACATCGGCTATGTCCACCACTGTAGCTTTATCTCTAGCAATGGGACCAAAATATATTGGCCACTTGACACTCTTCTTGCGTGTACGTGCCATTCTTGGTCCACGTCCATCTCTGTTGAGAGTCACATAAATTCTACCGCTTGGGATCTGCTCCTCAGGTAGAAGTTAATTGACATAAGGAAGTGAAGGTGACCGGCTTCTTTGTCTCCTACTATCTGACTTGCTTCTTTTCTTGATAACAATCGGAGCTGGAACACTCTTTTGAGCTGCTCATCTTACTCTTGACATTCCTGCTTTTATGTATATCACTATATCATAATCCATGCTACAATGATAATCAAACACTAGTGAGATATTTCATGAGAGAATACTCAAATTGAATGGGGTACAATGTATCAAAACCCTTAAAGAAACATTGCACAAGACATACTTCAAATTCCTTATCATGACTGCAGAACTTGAGTTCCTCCATATGCACTCGAGTTTTGCTCCTTCACTCGAGTTCTCTCAGCTTCACTCGAGTTCATTCAGTATTTTCCTATTGAACACTTATCTGATTCAACACATCAAGGAAATCTACACTCAAGTTTCACCTTCACACTCGAGTTCTCCAAGGTTTCTCCACACTCGAGTCCTAAGAGTGTGGGAGAAGAAGTCTGTTCCAGAGAATCTCCCAGACTTCAACAACATGTGTCGCACTCGAGTTGAAAAATCAGCACTCAAGTCTTGATAAAATATCACACTCGAGTCCATCGAGTTCGGAGCAACGAGTTTGTGGCCGAGAAACTCCAACACTTGAAGTAATTGACACATACTCGAGTTCACCACGTAGCACTTGAGTTCTTCACCAGGAGTGCACTCGATTCTTGTGAGTTCAACCGTGAGAGTTTATGCCCAAGAATTATGAGACCAAAAATGGAAGACATGAACTCGAGTTCCTCTTTCCACACTCGAGTTCTCAGTCCCCACTGTACTCGAGTCACTAGAGTTATCGCTTGGAAGTTTCTTCCCGAAAGATTTAAACTAAAGAAAATTCAGCATGCACTTGAGTTTCTATTCCACACTCGAGTCTTCAGGCATTTTACACTCGAGTTCACTTTTGAACTCCTGCGAGTTTTTGTCCAAAAACACTTGATTTGTGGGAAAATACCTCTTGCACTCGAGTTCATCATCACCAACTCGAGTTCTAGGCTGAAATTTCGAGTTTCCTCTGTTAAACTCGAGTTCATCAGTCGTTCTCCAAACTGAAATAACTTCTAAACTTCCTAAAACTCTCTCATAAGCTATCAAAACATATTTTCACTTGATATTACTCTTCTACCATATCCTATCCCTATGCTTCCAATCACCACAATGTTAATGAAAGTGTAAATCTCTTAAACTTAAGCAGATGACGTCTAGCAAATACCTATTGTTTCTAGAACCAACGCTCTGATACAAAAAATGTGATACCTCATTATTTATAGCTACGGTAGAGTTCAAATGAGTAGTGAAATCACTCAGGAGACTAGGATTTGAATCGAAACACCCAGCTTTAAAAAATATTTATAAATTCCCCTGCTTCAACTCAGGATTTAAACCTAGAGCTGAGAGGGTGATAAAATTTTTGATAATCATTTTCATAAAACTTCACTAACTCGTTAAGACTCACCAGTTTTCCCATTTATTATTATTCATCAGAGTTTATGAGCGAACCTCTGCCGAATCTATATAATCCACCCTACATACACATTTTATTAGTGATAGGCAGCAAACCTACTAACTTCTATCATTCATTTATTAGGTCATCTTTAGAACATATACACCATAGACATCATCTACTACATATACAATCCAAAATATGTATGGACTAGACAACCAAAATACTATAGTCTTCAGCGCTTTGACTTCTAGTCATCATCGCTTACCTTTTCCTTGCCCTCAAGCTTCCTCCCTAAACTGAAGGTGGTTTTTGGAGAAAAAGGGAGAGATTCGGAGGAATCTCAGTAGTAACACAAGTCATACATACAAGATAACATACAAGCATGCATTACACACATTCATCAATAAAATCATCATAACATCATTCAGTGCAATTAATGCAATTCATTAACTATGCTAGCGCTAAACAAATTTTTGGCCCCGAGGGGTACCCGCACATTAGGCCCCGAGCACCACTCGTCCAATATGAATATTATAACCTGAGTATCAACCCGCGCAAAGATAAGCCTCGGGTGATCACTTCGCATAATCTAAACTTGTTAGACATTTTGTGATAAAATCAACAACACGTATGCATGCCATGTCATATGAAGATGGTTACTACCTAGTTGCACTTCTTTTGTGACTTCCCCCACTTGATCAAGCTCAGGCAAATATCACGCCTTAAATGGTTGTCGAGTTCTGAAGTCTCCAAATACAACATCAATGAGTCATTACTCATCCCTATATCATTCCAAACTCATAACATTGGTAAACTTAGCCTAAAAGTACTAAATTACCAAAATACCCTTAGAGATCCGGCTTAACCCTTCGTACTCAGTCTCACTCCACTTTACCAAAATTTATTACTTGGTCTATCCCTATACAATTCGCATGTAGAATCCATTTTTAACCTCAGATTGGTCAAAATCAAGCCCAAATGATGAAAATGCCCTTGACAACCCTTATTTAGAGCTTTTAAAGTGTAATTCTGTCATTTCACTTTCCGTGGCTTTTCTCACTTTATGGTCAACATAGACTCTACACAATTTTGCCTCCTAAACCCAATGGAAGCATCAGGATTATCAAATTCTACTCAATTGCCATGTCCAACACAGGGAAGTCCAATAGGATTCTTAGAAAAGTTGTATCAGATTCTCGTTTTCTTTAGTCTAATCGCCTCCTTTCTACTTATAATCAATATATTATCTATTTAGACATTCATTGGACTCAATTTGGAGACACTTACATGTTAAGGTCTCTTGAGTTTTCTTGAATTATCTTATTCCAAATGAATCATAATCAAGCCCAAAACAACTCTACTAATATCAATTAAGCAAGAGGAACAAGTTTGGAAAGTTACCTCTTGATTTCTTCAACTTTCTCTCTCTCTCTACAACTCTTGATTCAGTTGAATATCAATGGATTCAAGAGCAGGAAAGTGAGGAGAAGAGGTTATGGAGGAATTAGGAACCTTATGACACAAGGTACAAGTCTCTTACCTTGATTGTTGATGAACCCTAACTCCCCTTCCATTCTTCACGTCCAGCTCTCACTCTCACTCTTTTTGATTCAGTTTCATGCGTGAGAATGAGCTGAAGAGATTAGGAATGAATGATATAGTTAAAGAGTTAATTGGTTCAACACTTGTGGCATACTCCCATTAGTCCACAAATGCCAAATCTCTTTAATTAATTCTATTTCCCTTTCCTCTCCATGCTTCAGCCGAAATTATGAATTAGGAATACAAGGGAAATATGAATCTCCAATATCCCATTATACCATCTCGTAACTTGTAGACCAAGTCGTTGACTTTTTGACTATTTGACCATTCTTGACAATAATTCACCAAAATTGGTTTATTAATGATCAAGTAGTCATTTTACTCTTTTTAATTCCCGTTAACTTAAATTAGTAGAAATATTAGGGAAAAATAATTATTTCCCACTTTATGGAGAAATTACCGTTTTGCCCCTATATTTCATGATTTATCATAATAAATCATTTTTCGCTCATTTTTTCGGCTTAACCCTATTTTGACACTTAAATGAGGCCATCATTTATGTCATTTAATTTTCTCAAATTTTGGTTACAATAACAGGCCCTTAATGGTGCATTAATCGCCTCTTTGTGTCTTTATTCGGCCAAATTACGTGTAACCGGCGATTGGAGTATTTTCCATAAATTCATATACACCACATTTCACCCCTTTCTTTTTACTAAATATCCCAAATTAACATACAAAAGTATTTGTGAAAAGTGGGGTATGACAGTGTCCAAAGGCCATAAAACCTATTAGACCTATATGTCCTTAGGTTGACAAATTGATGAGCAATCAGATTGTGAGAAGTAGTGGCTCAAGGAAGTAAGACCTGACATGCATCTTGTAAGGGCAGATGCCCTAGGCTACAAGACCTGTGTGTCTAACGTTGTGATGGTTGCTTAGCGCTATGGCATTGGACTAGTGAATCCAGGGAATGTGTTTTTTTTTATTGTTAAATGCTATCTGGGGCCATAGTCGATGATATGATGATTTGTGTTCCATGGTTTCTGAGCTTGCATAAGAAAGAGATAGACTGAGTAATAAAAGAGATAGAATAAGTGATAAAAAGTGACTCCCAGAGGTATAGTTAAATCTATACGATGTTTGAAATTTTGGGAACAAAATTTTATTGATGGGGGAAGAGCTATAATATCCCAAATTTTAATCACCAAAATTCTATGTATATTTGATTATACTAAATGGAATAAAATGATGAAGTTTGGTGCACTTGAAGTATCCAAAATGTTGGAATGGTAATTATATAGAAGAGCACAATTTTTGGCCCAATTCATGATGAAAATTTTGGCCAAAACAAAAAGGGAAGAAGGAAAACAATACTTGGTACAAAAATTCAAGAAAATGTAAGGGTAAAATAGTTATTTGGCTAATAAAATAAAAATAAAATATTTTCCCCTTAAAATATGATTATGGACGTCCAAATAGGAGAAGAGACAAGGAAAAATATTGTGGTGCCACCTTGCATGCTATCTGGTGGTCTTATTAGCCATATGGAAAAAGGAAGAGTTAAGAAAATGCATGTGTAAATTTTTGTAATAAAATAATATATTTCTTTAAGAAGGTGGAAGGGGATTTTTATAAACACATTTCAGCCCCGTTTGAGCTTATTTTTTGGCAACATCAAGAAGAGAAGAGAGAGAGAGAGATATAGAGAGAGAGAGCAAAGGAAAAACAAAGAACAAGAAAGAAGCAAGAGAGATCAAGAAGTAAAACAAGGTAAGTTGGTAGCAAAATTTGTGTGTTCTTGTCTCTAAATGCTTGGAAACTCTCTCTAATCTTCATATCCTTCTTGAAATCATGTAAATAAAAAATAAAATACATGGAAAATAAGAGAGGAAGGTGGCGTCTAGAGAGAGAAAGAAGAAGAAAGCAAGGTAAACTTGAAAACATGTCACCGCTTGCTGATTTATGATTGTTGTTGGTGTTTTGGTTAGTTGTTTAGCTTGTTGTATCTTGAATTTTTGATTTGGGATGCATGAATCCTAAGGAGAGGTGCTGCCCAAATTTTAATTGATAATGTTCAAACGGTGTTTAAGTGATAAAACAAGTGATTAAGGGTGAAAAGAAGGTGATTAAAAGAATGAAATCATGAAATTTCCTTAATTTCTTAAAGTTTTGGCTAGACAGATTTCTAGGGTTTGACCTAGAATTTGATGGATTGGATGATTCCATTGTGTTTAGAATGAAAAATTATATGGAAAACATGAGAAATATGGAGTATGAACACTCTAGGGCGTGAAATGACAATTTTGCCCCAAAAACCCTAATTACTGGCTGTCAAGGGCATTTTGGTAAATGCAGTGTGATTTTGCCAAACCTAAGGTCAAAAATGGATTCTATATGTGAAATTTTGTAGGTATAGCTCAGGCCATAATTTTTAGAAAAGTACAATTATACCAAGTATAATGGGAATTAGACCGGATTCCTTAGGGGTACTTTGGTAATTACGCGTTTTGGGTGGAGAAAACCAACTTTATGAGTCTTGGAATAAGGTATAAATGAGTAATTCCTCATTTATTATCCATTTGAAATTTTAGAGTTTGATATTTGTCCGAGCTTGATGAAAAGTTAAAGGATCGATATTAACCAGGTACCGGAAAGAAGTCAAGGTAGTAACTCTATCTCTCATATACTATGTGATTGTTTATATTCATTGCATTTGCCATGTTCTGTGATGTGGAATGTATATGGTAATAATTCCTTAAGTTGTGGTGTGGGAAAAGCTCAAGCACCACTTAGTGGGAAAAACACAAGTACTACTAGGCCAGTACAGACCTAATCTTGGTAGGTCAATGTGAAACCTATATGGCATAATTCCTCGCTGTGGTGTAGGAAAAGCACAAGTATCATGAGGCCTGTGGGACCTATAACACACGTTACTTATGCCCCTTTATAACGAATTTGAAAATGATATCTCATTGTTACAGCTTAGGAAAATCAGTAAATAAAGCTCCCAACCAAAAATTTTCATAATTATTCTTGGCACATCATTCATTTGGTAAAGTCGCATTTACCAGATTAATTATTCTTGGCACATCATTCATGTGCTGCTCTATTATTGTTACTTATAACATTAGTTATAAATCTATCATGCTTCTAGTTCTTTAACCTATCATGACTGGTTTCAAATGATGATCTTTTTGCAAAAATCATTGTTATATTGTAGATTAAGATATGTTAGCATTGGAAAGTACATTTTTTCCTACATTTAAAATCTCAATATTAGCATTTTTTTCAATTAATTAATGACATTAGGGCTAAAGGATAAAAAAGACATCTTATAAAATTAAGGGATGAAAATAATACCTTAGGTAAGTTAAATGATTAAATATATGCTTTTGCCCATATTAAAATAGAAAGAGCACCTAAGTATATGACTCCCCCTAAACCTTAAGCCAATTGCATGTGACTCCCCCAACAACTCAACTTTAAAAGTTTAAAATTAACATCCTAACCTTTCATAGTTTGATTATTTAAGCTGTTAAGTTAGGGTTAAACCTGACGTTGTTTTCCATGTAATATTTTAAGTAGAAACACATGGCAATAAGACCTGACAAGGCATCATCATCTCCCCGTTTCTTCCTCTCTTAGCTTATGGCTGGTTTGAGAGGATAATTCATGGCGATTATTCAAAAGCCTCTCAAACATGGCTTTGGTGTTTAACTTCACCCATAAAAAGTTTCTGAGCTCTTAAAAGAAAGTTCCCCTTTTTTGTATACCACGTTTTATGGATCAGTAACAAGTACCCATTGGGATTCTTCGCTACTATGATTAGCCAAGTAAGAAAATTTTTGGTTCTGAAACTTGTAAATCTTAAAATGGGCATCTTTACGCGTTGTTGTTTCTTTTACCCTTTCTTTGATAATGAGGTTTGCAAATGGGAAAGATGAGAAGCGCCACTATCTTTTTTGCCTGTGATATTAGCTAAACTCTTAGTGGATGCTTCATTTGCTGTTGGGACCATTATTTTTGCATGTAGCCAAACAAAAAGAACCATTATATATTATCCCCTTCACACACTTCTCTTCCAAACACAAAAACAAACCCCTCCACAAGAAAAAACCCCTTCCAAACACATCACTTTGTTTCTTTACTTAGCTGTATCTTCAAATCATATCTCTTATCTTGTTTTTTTTGTTCTGGTTCTTTATGTTGCTTTATAAATGGTGGAGTATGTTTTTTTTCCAAACATAAATATGAAATGAAATTAAGTCCTTGGTGGCCAATGTACTCCTTTTAGTCTATAGTATAAATTACTTAGAAAGAAATTAATGCTTATTTGTCTCTATATATTTCTCTTTCTCCTTTCGTACCTGATTTAACATGGTTAAAATTAGAAAATTTGGTCTTTATGTAGTAGTTAAACTAGGTAGCTTGATGAGTGTAATGATTTCATGCTCTCATCATACTCCTTCCTTTTTCAGGGGAAAAAATATACAAAAAAAGGTGTTGAAATATATGGATCGTAGTTGGGTAAACGCTAAACGAATGAGTGTTGAATATGATAATGTGGTGAGGGGTTTTTTAGAATTTGCTAGAAGAAATGCCGATAACGACAGTGGGATGTTCTACTGCCCTTATGTAGAATGTTTGAATGAGAAGTGACTAAGTGCTGTAGACATATATATACATTTAATTTGTAAAGGATTTTGTAAGACTTATACAGTATGGGTATGGCACAATGAAGGATTAGAAATGCCAAGCGCATCTCAACAGGGGGGAGTGACCTTTGATGATAATGACACATATCTAGATGATCGGATAAAGGATATTATTCGTGATGTAGGAGAAGAGGCTTTTGAGCAATCATATGCATACTATAATATGTGCATTAATGTTGAGAAGCCGCTGTTCTCGGGGTGCACAAAATACCAATTGTTAAAAGCAATATTGAAATTGGTAAGCTTGAAAGCACAACATGGATGAAGCGACAAGATTTTTTTAGAAACGCTCAATGCCTTTAAGGACATGCTTCCAGATGATAATGTGCTGCCTTGCCGATACTATGATGCTAAGAAAATACCGTGTCCACTAGGGACGAAGTATAAAAAGATCCATGCATGCTCTAATGATTGCATATTGTACAAAAAAGAGTATAAAGAGAAGTAGCAGTGTCTGATATTTGAAACCCCCAGGTATAAATCAAATAAGGCCCCTGTAAAAGTTTTGTGGTATCTTCCAATCATACCGAGGTTCAAACACCTATTTGCTAATGAAATTGATGCCAAAAATTTGAGATGGCATGCGAATGAGAGGATTTCCAATGGAAAGCTTCGACATCCGGTTGATTCTTCTCAATGGAAGAAAATTGATCAATTATTTCCTAGCTTCGGTGAAGAGCCTAGCAACCTTAGGCTTGGAAGCACGGAGGGCATAAATCCTTATGGTAGCCTAAGCAGTATACATAGTTCATGGCCTGTTCTGTTGGTAATTTACAACTTATCTCCTTTATTATGTATGAAACGAAAGTACATCATGTTGTCAATGTTGATTTTGGGACCAAAACAACCAAAAAATGACATAGATGCCCTTGATCAAAGACTTGAAAGAGTTTGTGGGATGAGGGTGTCGACATTTTTGATGTGAACAAGAAGGAGATGTTTAAAATGTCCGATTTGTGAAGAAGGCACATGCTACCATCAACTTCAACATGGAAGAAAGACCATTTATCTTGGGTATAGGAGATTCCTTAGACGAGGCCACTCATATTGCAAATTAAAGAAATCTTTTTTTGGTGGCCAAGAGTTTAAAGATGCTCCAGAGGCATTGACTAGAGAGAAAGTGTATGAAAAGGTGAAAAATATCAATGTTATTTTCGGTATGGCTTCAAAGAGTCAAAATGAAAAAAATATATGGAAAAAGAGGTATGTCTTCTTTGACCTTCCTTATTGAAGCAATCTTGATGTGAGACACTATATTGATTTCATGTATATGGAGAAAAATGTGTGTGATAGTATTGTTGGGACACTTCTCAACATACAAGGTAGTTATAAGGATGGCGTTAAGGCAAGATTGGATTTGCAAGAAATGGGAATATGAGAAGACTTACATCCGAGGCCATATGGTAAGAGAACTTTTTGTCCTCCAGCTGCTCATACTTTTGTCTAAGGATGAGAAAAGAATTTTTTGTGAGTGTTTACATGGCATCAAAGTTCCCTCAGGGTATCCTTTAAATTTTAAGAAGCTTGTGTCGATAAAAGACTTGAAGTTAATAGGGCTGAAGTCTCATGATTATCATGTCCTAATGCAACAACTACTCCCAGTAGCTATTCGAGGCATTGCCGAATGCGATCTTCAACACATATTGACTAGACTTTGTTTCTTCTTCAATGCTATTTGTAGTAAAGTCATTGAGACAGAAAGATTGGATGAATTAGAAAATAAAGGATACCTGATCTTGTGCCAGCTTGAGAAGCTTTTTCTTCCTTCTTTTTTTGATATCATGGTACATTTAATTATTCCTATAATGAGGGAGATAAAATTGTGCAGGCCTATCTATTTTTGATAGATGTACCTAATTGAAAGAACTATGAAAATCCTAAAAGGATATGTGAAGAACCCTAACCGGCCTGAAGCATCAGAAATATGTTGCTGAAGAAGCCATTAAATTTTGTCAATATTATTTGTCAAATGTAGGACATATCGGCCTTCCTAAACGACATAATGAAGAAGGGGGTAGACATGGGCCTACAGTCACGAGTACGGATCCTGATGAATTACAACAAGTCCACTTGTACATCTTGAATAATGTTGATATAGTTCAAGATTACATGAATGCTCATAAAAAAATTGTACGAAAAGTGAACAGTTGAATGGCTGAACAAAGGTTAATTAGGGAGTATACCAGAACTTTTGTACAATGGTTCAAACATAAGGTTGACGGAGAAGAATGTGTTTCTGATACAATTAAATGGCTAGCACGCGGTCCTGAGTTTGATGTCATATGTTGGACTTCATTTATGACTGATGGTTATACCTTTTACACGAAGTCCCTGGATGATAGGAGCACCGTCTAGAACAGTAGTGTTATGTTAGTGGTTAAATCTATGCACTTTTCTAGTTCAAAAGATAAGAACCCTACATTGGCAGCTATACCTTATTATGGGGTTATTGACTAGATTTGGGTGGTTAACAATGTTAAAATTAAATTTCCCTTTTTCAAATGTAAGTGGGTTGATGTCAATAATCTAGTACAAATATAGATTTTAGACCTATTTTTTACACCTGACAAAATATGACACGTGTAGAAAGTGTGACCGGTGGTATTTTTATAAATATATGAAGATGAAGAAACTTTCTACATGTGTTGAAAAGACAACACGTGTAGAAAGTAAATTTCAAATATTTTTTTCTAATAAATTAACATTTTTTAGATGTGTTTTTAAAATCAAACGTGATTAATGCCTTTAATTTTATTTTAAATTTTTTTTAAAAATTAATTATTACTTTCTACATGGGTTGGGAGCCCAACCGGTGTAAAAAGTAGTGAATTATTAAAAATAAAAATTAAAAACTTACTTTTTACACCGGTTGGGAACCCAACCGGTGTACAAAGATTACTTTTTACACGGGTTGGGCTCCTAACCTGTGTAGAAAGTAATTAATTATTAAAAAAATAAAAATTTACTTTCTACACCGGTTGGGAGTCCAACCGGTGTATAAAGTAGTCAATTATTAAAAAAAATTCCATTGATTCTCCAGCTGAACCCCCTATTACCTTTCTTCAATCTCTCCCTTCCTCGTCTATTCACTGCATCTCCCTCCCTCCCATCGCCAAACACGACCTCGTTGATCCCCATGGTGATGCTACTCTTCCTGACGTTCAAATCCAACTCGTAGTCTCTCGATGTCTTCTTTCTCTCCGTGACGCCCTTAAATCGATGCGTTTCAGGTCGCCACTTGCCGCTTTGATCACAGACCCTTTCACTAATGAGGTTCTTGAAGTAGCCAAGGAGCTTCATCTCTTGTCCTTCGTGTACTTCCCTCCTTCCACCATGACGCTTTCTTTGTTCTTGAACCTGCCGAGGCTTGACCTAGAGGTTTCAGACGAGTACCGAGATTTGAAAGATCCGATCGAGATCATTCTTGGGTTTCATATGATTACATCTCTCCAAAATGTGTTTCCCATCGGACCCATTGTTCAAACTGGGTCAAGTAGTTTAGGACAGGGCCGGGTTGTGTGGAATGGTTGGAAACACAAGCCCCTCGATCTATTTTACACATCTCCTTAGTCGGCCTCACCTCCTCAAGCTAAAAATCCCGCCACTCCTACCTCTATCTCCTTGATTTATCAATGCTTTAATTTTGTTATGTTGTTCAGGTTCTTTATGGAAGTTTACGATGTATTCCCTGCATGTCTTTGCTGAGAGGGACTTTATCAATATGTTTCCCTGTGTGTTGTTTGCTTGGTCAAGCACTTTTGCGTGAGGTCAGTTCTTCTCGTTGCTAAACAATTCTGCCCTTGTTATTCTGGAAGGAGAGTGTACTGGTGGTGTTTGATGCTGTGATTTTAAATTAATTATATACTGAAATTTGATTGTGGTTAGCTATTTGTAATCTAATATAGATCATTTGTGTGATAGTATAAGTTTATGTACTCTAATGTGTGGCTTATGAGACAAACCAAAATTGTTGGAGTTCCTCTTATTCTTGCTATTTCTAATGCTGTAATGTTTTCAATTTGATTGATTGGACACTGATCATGAATTCATTTTTTATCAAATTCCGACCACTCACTGTTAGTTTGTTGAAATATACTCATGTGACTACTCACTGTTTCTTCTTTATTCATTTGTGGAATTACTCATCTGTATTCTCTGCCATTTATCAAGAGAGAGGGTACAACCCTGTTGACTTTCTCATCTTGAGATATTTGAGTTCAGTAGCCTCCTTGACTATCAAATGTGATGTTTAAGTTGTGCATGATCAAATACTTGACATGATATATGCTTTTGTTAGGTGCATATGGAGGCAGAAAGAAAGGCAATGTCTGGGGATGCTAACATCTTAGAATGCCCTCAGGAAAAAATTGCTTATAAAATTGGAAATAAGGCAAGTAATATTTTGATGATGTGTGCTTTAATCATACTGTGTTTGATGAGACTATTATGACTTATAAGCTAGCTTACAAGACTATTGTCACTTATAATCTTTGGTTTCTCGCACGTCAAAATGCATGTTGAGGTTATCATTAACTAATCACCATTTCCACTTATATTCTTCCCTCCACTAATAACTCTCTACTCTGTGCATCATCTACTTTACTTGATTTTTCAGTTAAACTTTCATTCCTCTTGTACTATTAAGTCTCATCTATATAACCCATCGCCTCTACCTACACACACACATGTATACTAGTTTGTTAATTACATTTATTAGAATATCAACAAAGACCTCACAAGCCAACTTTGCTGCCATATCACAGCATTTACTTAACTGTAGAACTCATAAGCTAGATTGTATGAAATGAATCTTGGATACTTAATTTCTTAAAAATTCAGAAGTTGGTTGTGGATAGAAAGTGACTTGGATAATCCTTTAGTCTATGAAAAGGTTGTATCGATAACTATTAGTCTATTTTTGTATTTGTTGGCGCATATACCATAAATTCTCTTTTATGCATTTCACAGGACAAAGAAACTTACGATTCCTCGAAGGATTCACTTACAGTGATTGAAGCTCCTAGACAGTCAGACTTGATGATAGAATTGATTAAGAGGTTGAGGCCACAATATTATGGTTGTATATTTCATGAGCTTACTGCTTTCCAGCTTTCAGACCGATGTGCACCTTCTCAGGTTTGTTGCTTCTGTTATGATTTTAGCTAATAATTCTAAGGCTTTTAGCAGAATTTTAGTTAATATTAGTAATTGAACAGTTTTTTTCTTCAGAATGCAAACATTACTTGTTAAGAAAGTATTAATGGCCAGTGAGATTCTCTAATCACTTCTATTCTTGTTTTTCAGAGAAAACATGAAGTCAAGTCAGCTGCTGATATGATAGGATTTTCTCGTTCAGCCTTATCGGTTCTGAACAATGATAAGCTGTCAATTAATAAGGTAGAGAATAGGTCTATAATCCACATGGACATTGTTTTAAGCTTCTTGCCTATACCATCTCTAGTCAAGGCTGCTATTTTTGAAAGCTTTGCAAGGCAAAATATGGCTAAATTTGAAACTGATGTCACCCTTAGTATCAAACAGTTTGTCAAGAGGAACTATGGTTTCCCAACCGATAATAACTCAGACTTTATTTATGCAGACAATTCAAAAGCTCTTTTTAATAAACTAGTCTTGTGCTGCATCAAAGAAGGTGGCACTCTTTGTTTTCTTGCTCGATCAAACGGGAACTTTATTTCAGTGTACTTAGTTTGCTGAAGTTATCATTAGTTGAACTGTTCCTCAATGTAATTTGACTTTGATAATATTTTGAATTGGAATTTACAATAAATTTGATATTTTAGATTTTTGTTGTTGTAATTGTTTTTTATTTGTTAGGCGTTTTGGTTGTTTATTATCATGTAAACGGGTTTATAGTATAATAAACAAAAAAATGTTCCAAAAAATGAGTTTCTACACTTGATGAACAAAGAGAGGTGTAAAGAGTCTGATTTTCTACACGTGTTGTGAGACATCACGTGTAGAGAGTTTTACTCTCTACACGTGATGTCTCACATCACGTGTAGAAAGTTAGACTCTCTACACTTTATGTGTCACAAAACGTGTAGAAAGTTAGACTTTCTACACGTGTAGAAAGCGCGGACTTTCTACACGTGTAGAAAGCGCGGACTTTCTACACGTGTAGAAAGCGCGGACTTTCTACACCTGTCTTAAGTCAAGTGTAAAAAGTCCTTTCCATCACATGTAAAAAGTCTTTTTTGCACTAGTAATGGTGTGAAGAACGATAAGTTAGGATTTACATTAGTAGATTTGAACAACAGAAGTTTTGGAGATGAACCTTTCATTATGGCAGATCAAGTGAAACAAGTATTCTATATTACAGATCAGGCAAATAAAATGTGGTCTGTAGCTCTCCAAGGAAAAAGTTTCGTTGATATTAATGAGGAAAGTCATTCAAATTATTATCTTCTTGAGACTCCTTCTTTTTCCAAGGGTCTTCCTGAATTGAAAAAAGAGGATGAAGCTGATAATAAACACGGCACAAGAAATGATCATCATGAAGGGATATGGGAGGATATCTCTTTATAAATCTACTTTAAAAGTTAGCTATCTATCTAAAGTAATTATCATTATAAGTTACACGCAAATTATATATATAGTTATTTTATAACTTACTAACTTAACAATTTTTCTTAACAGTACAATAACGGATCTGATGCGTCCTAGTGCAGAGGCTCAGGAGTCACCTAGTGCTCATCACAGTGAGCCTGCGAGTGTTAATCAAAGGCAGAGTGTAGGTGAGCTGAGTAACCAGCCCATACAGAGGGGTAGGAGAGCCACACGGTTGAGAGATGTTTCCCTTAGTCGGAGTGTCGGTGAGAAGATACCGATTCAATTTGATCAATATTAGAAACTGATCGGGCTTAATGCAAGCTGATATAGGAGTTTTGTTGGCCTCCTCAAACAAAATAAGGCTAGCATATTGATAGAGGAGTAGAGGAATGTCGAAAAAATAGTGAAGTAGCTTATTTGGGACACTATTCAAGTATAAAGTTCTCTCTGCATGTAATGATTATCAAATTTGTCATAAATTTGTCACTAACTCCTTCGATGCATGAATAACAGCTCACCTACGACGTTCCTCAGAGTGAAATCTTGTATAACAAGACTATGACGTATTTTTATGAGCGCTGGAGGAAGTTTAAGACGAATTTGGCCAACAATTACATGTATATCGAGGTGCCAGCTGGTAAGCCTCGTCCTACTCCGTGCAGCAAGTATTCATACATCGATGAAGCAACATGGCAAGAGTTTTTTAGGCTTCGGACTACTCCAGAGGCTTTGGTGAGTTAACTTATTTTGTACTTTATTTACTTATCAATTGTCTTTACCGATTGTAACCTTTTTTCCACATTTATTATTCCCAGGAAAGAAGGCAAAAAGTACAAGAGAGTGGTAGGAAGAATGATTGCCCCCACACAATGTCTCGTGGGGGCTATGCAAAGGCCGAGAAAGACTTGTTGGCGGCCAAACGGAGGAGATTGGAAGAAGCATCTCAATCCGATCCTTCTGTTCCACTTTCTCCACCATCTCATATACGACGTAAAGAATTGTGGTTGCATGCTTGCTGAAAGAGTAGTGGGTCCTATACAAGTGAATAGTCTCGTATAGTCGGTGAAAAAATTGTAAGTATCGTTGTTGTTATTAACTATTTAGTAAACATGTTTCTTTACACATGTGTGTTATCCATATATCTCACAGGAGGAACTTCAAAAAAAGAAAACTGAGGGATCCTTGAAGTCAGAAGGGAGGAATGATATTCTCACAGTTGCTACTAGAAAACGTGAGCATCCAGGTCGTGTCAGGCGAGTTAGAGGAGGGGTGGGTATAAAGGATTACTTTGGAGCCCCCTCACGCAATTCCTCCTCAAACGTGGTGATGAGAGATGAATTGGAGCGTATGTTGGCCACTGCAAGGGCGGAAGTAAGGGCCGAGGCAGAAGTATCATTTGATGCACTATTTAATGTCCCTGGTCGCTCCTAGACAATATCTTATGGTTGGGATTGTCTAACTATTTTTAATGCAAGTATCTTTTTCAATTAGGAGTAAATATTTTAAAAATTACGTTGTTTAACTTTGATTTGTGTGCTTGCATTATTGTAGGTACATGAATTATAGGTTGGTCCCCTCTGGAATGAGCGATAAATTTGGATTCATATGCCCTCATCAAGTCCAAGAGAAAGGGACCGCTTCTGCCATCAGACATAGATACTTATCAGAGAGGCTCAGTGAAACATAAACTGATTATTTCTTGGTTCCTTATATACATAGGTAAGAAACAAATTTATATTCCAAAACACATATAATGCTTTATATTTGCTTAACATTCATCTTTTTTTAAGGGATTATTGGAAATTGGTTCTTCTGTGTAAGGCTAGTTACCTAGTCATCCTCCTATGCTCCCTCCACTTGAAACCGAGGAGTGACTTAAAGAACACTGTGAACTCGTAAGTTTTCTTGCTTTATTACCATTTGTGTGCAAGCACAAAATAAGTAATCTTTGTGATTTTGATGATAGGGCTATGCGGACATTCCTACACTCTAAGTGTGGTAAGCATGTTCGTGACTTAAAAGACCCTACATGGATCATACCGAAGGTTAGTACATATTTGTTTTCTTTAAGATTTTAAGATGTGTTCCACAAGCTATGCTTTTATGCTTGCTTTGATGATATCATGTTCTTTTTTAGAGCCGTAGGCAACCATCGGGGTCCAACTTATGTGGTCTTTATATTTTGAGGCAAATTTACAATATTATCAGCCTAGACACAACTGATTTTACTAACGAGGTAATAAATGTATATTTCAAAAATTTTGTATTACTTTATTGTTTTAAAGTTAGTAAGTTAATGTTTTGTTTGGCTTCGGTGTTATACATATAGATGTTTGATCTTGCTGATCCCTTTACTGAAGAAGATATTAATTTCATTCGCAATTATTGTGTTGAATTCATCTATGAGCTTTTACTAGATTAGTAAGTTTTTTAATATGATCCTATATTGTTCTAATAATATTTATGTTTTCATATATAACTTGGTTTATATCTCTTCTCAGGACAATTTCTGGGATATTGGTGATACTAGTTGGTTGTTGATACAGGCATGTGATCACTATTGTAAATTTTCTTCCATTTTTTTCATTTTTCTGTAAAGCTTAGGAATGTTTTCCATATAATGAGAAATTTATCTTCTCCTTCTCTTCTTTAAAAGCTTTGGGATTGAAAGTGCACACAATGTTGAGATTTTCCTTCTATCATTGTTAAATTATAGTTCATTGTGGATCAAAATGCCTGATAATGATAAATTGTTGATATTGTACTATTACTAAGAATTAAATAAGTTGATCATGTGTTATCGGTAGTCATTTGAATTGAATGTGTTTATTTTGAATGATTTTTATTCATAATGTTGCTTCTGTGATTGTTGAGGGAGGAGGGATAAAGGGCCAAGTGTTGTTGCCTTGAAGAGACTGACATTTATAGCTTCATACCAATTAGGATAACTAAGGGCATATTTAACAGAAGAGGGAAAGAGGAACTAATATGGATTTTAGGCTTGATGATTCCAAATTTGGAGCAAGTTTGCATAGGATAACATGATGTCTTAGGCTGAATTGATTCTGAGAAATACGAAGTGTTTTTGGAAATAAAAATGATGTTGTCATTGCTTCTGATTGTGAATATATATGCATGTTTTGTTGCTTGTGTATGTGAAAAGGGGATTGTCGTTGAATATGGCTTACTGGCCTGGGTAAGGTTGAAACAAACAAGATATTAAAAAAACATATTTTTAAGACCAGTTCTCAACATAACCGGTCTTAAAAGTATATTTAAGACCCATTCTGATGAGAACCGGTTTTAAAAGTCAAGTCTTTTAAGACTAGTTGTCAAAGGAACCGGTCTTAAAAGTATATTTAAGACCTATTTTCCTCATAACCAGTCTTAAAAGTTTATATTTTAGACCGGTTTTTTAACTAGTCTAAAAAGTTATAGACTTTTTAGAATAGTTGTATCAAGACCTGATCCAGAACCGGTCTAAAATGTCTTTTTTAACCGGTCTAAAAAGTGTTTTTTGTAATAGTATCGTACTATGCAATTACCCATTCCTAATTCGTTTCTTACGCTTAAGAAGTCAATTCATCCATCATGCAAGTTATATATTTAGCCACTTCAAATGTTAATATTTACATAACGGATTAACGCTATTAATCTTTAATTCTTCACTGCAACTTCTTGCATATTGTCCCGTATTCCTGTTATGTGCTCTCTGTAATATCCTAAATTTTGGGACCAAAGGCTAGAGAATAAGCTTAAGGAAAGAAGGCTACTAAGCCCAGTTCGGGAAGAGTTCCAAGAATGCCCAAGAGCCATAATGACTTAGAGGCTAATTTGGGAACTAAAGTATGGGATTTAGTTCCAAATAGTCAAAGGAAATACCTGATTCTTTTATCTAGAATCAAATAGGATCTAAAGCCTAACTTGGATCCAAAAATAAGAGGAAATTACATCTTGGAAATGGAAAGAAAGAGAAATAAAATAAGAGAAAAGAAATAATGGCACAAGAAGTATTATTGCCATAATCAATGGCCCAAAAGAGACAATTGTCACTTGATCTTGAGGTTAAGGTAGGAAGACAAAATGAAGGGCCAAGATTTTCTCTTGAAAAGTAAGAGTGACTATGAGAGCCAAAAAAGGAAATTAACTCTCTCCCTCATGTGGCTAAAAGAATGTCCAAAGAGGGGAAAAGGGAAGAAAGAAGAGTTTGGTTAAAGTTTTAACACTTTTGGAAGAAGACTTTGGTCAACTTAAGCACATGCATTTAAAAGCTTTTGGTTAATATTTCTTCCTTCCTTTTTATTGAGTAATTCGGCCAAGACAATAAGGAAAGCAAGAGAGAGAATTGAATCAAATATTTCCTCCTCCTTTATGCATTTAATTTGGCCAAAAAGTAAAAAGAAAGAAGAGGAAAAGAAAAGTCAAGGGTCTTTAACTTTTTCCAACTTGGAAAGTTGGTCAAAATGCAAGATTGTAAGAAGGGATCTGGTCAACAAAATTGGCTCCCTTTTTGCATGAAGATTTCCTCAAAAAGGAAGAAGAGGAGAGGAAAGAGAAAGCTTCATCAAAAGTCAATTAATTACACATGGTTAATTAGACTTGAACTTGTGCAAGAAGTCTAATTATTGGCCACATGTTATTCTTTCTTTTTTTCTTTCCTTTTTGGCCCATTTTCAGCCAGGTGTTTTATGAGAGAGGAGGATTAGATATTTAACCATTATCACTCTTCCATTCAGCTTCTAAAACCGTGTAAAAAGAGGAAAATTGAAAGAGGAAAGAGAAAGATGAAAGTTGAAGAACAAGTTTAAGGTAAGAGCTTCTCCTTTGATTTTCACCTTCCAAATCATCTTTCTAGTTCTTGAGGTCTTCATAAATGTTGTTCCTCTCATCAAGATATTCATTTTTATGGTTTTTTTTCTGAAGCAAAGGTATTTTGGCACTGCCAAGAAGGGCCAAAGTTGGAGAAACAAAGAATAAGCTATAGAAAGTGAAAGAGGTAAGCTTAAGCTTTGATTTGAGCTTAGCATCTTATGATTTGGTTGAGTATTTTGGATTCTTTGGTGATGCCCTAATTTTTTTCATAAAGGGAAACTAGGGTTTCATGATGCTGTCCTCATATACATTTGATTATATGTTGTTTTGGAAGCAAATGAGCGAAATTTGGTGGGTATTTTATGAATTGTTGAATTGTTGTGTAGAACCCTAAATTTTGGTCAGAGCAAGGTAGGTAGAAGGAGAATGATTTTGCTATTTTTGAGGTCTCTAATGGATTACTTGGTAAAAATTTTTAGGAATAGGTTGTTGGAATGATTTTAGAAAGAATGGATTTGAAATAAAAAAAAGTAGAAAATGCTGCCAGTGGTGTTCTTTGCAGGCAGATTGTTTGCATGAAGCTTTTGACTGGGTAAATGGTGTCCAAAAATTGTAAGACTTTCCAGTATAAAATTATACAATCAAGATTTAATTTGATATGTCATTTGTGTCATTTGGATGTGTATGATGGAAGGTATACATTTTTAAAGTTGGGTCTGGAAAACTGGCAAATTCTTGGGTAGTGATCAATAAAGTGAGATACTGTATTGATATGCATCCAAAAGTGTAATGACTATATTTTTTTCCTGAAACTAGACTAATTAGAGGTCACATTTACTTTAGAATCATCACAATTAGACATCTATACAATTATTTATAAATTTTCAAATATTGAAGATAAGTATGGTAGATTTGAGTATATGTGTGAAATGAAAAAAAAATGTAATGGCACAAGGTAATTATGATGAACTTTAAGGGTGAAGTAAACCAACTAGAGATAGTTAGACTACTTTGACTTTGCTTTTGGCTTAGTGAGTTAATCTTAATGACAACTAACATAAGTGCTTGGATTGTAAGAGAATTGGACCAAATAATAATTTGTTGTCCGTAATTCTAATTATAAGATATAACAATTGTCCGGAATCTAAGACTTACCCAAGCTCAGGGAAACAGTTGGATATTTCTCAGGGGAAGCGACCAGGTAATAACTTTATCTTTCATATGTTATAAGATACACTGCATATTTGTGGTTTTATCATGAATTTGTCTGACATGTTTTGATTACGCAGGGTGGTTTCCCGGGGCCTATTGTACGAGTAGACACTTAGGCCATTGTAGTGTTTTGTGATGCATGAGTGGATGTCTGGGGCCTATTGCACGAGTAACACTCAGGGTCTTATGATATACCTAGCGCTATGGTGATATGTTAACTGCATGTTATGCTCTGAATGATGTTGAGATAATTCTGTTATATGATGACTGTATGGCATGCTCTGTGATATTGTATCTATATGATTGACTATCTTTTACTACTGAGATTCTTTTGAATCTCACCCTTTTTCTATAAACGAATTTACAGTACAGGCCGGTAGCTCAATGGGCAAGAAGATAAACACAGACAACTAGAGGATGAAGTTGTAGGATTTATTTTCTCTGTTGGTTGCCTATTTTGGGTTATGTATTAGACTTAAACAATTTGGTGTATATTCATATATGAATGAACTAAGTTTAAGCAGAGAATCACCCTAATTGAATTAAAGGAAAAGATGAGAATCGATGAGTAATAACAAAGTTACAAATAAACCACTATAATACGCTTCCACAAGAATTTGAAAATTTCATAAAAACCCACTCAACTACAGGTTCAAATCTTGTTTTGAGGTGGGGATTTGAAAAAGCTTTATGAAAGAAATATTGCTTAGTGGTTCGAGTTCACTGCATAAAACTCATTATAACAAGTGTAAAATGTAAGGTATTTCACTCTCCTGCCTATATGGTTAGTTGAGGGAGAGTAAGATTCGGGGGAATTTCAGTAGCAAACAGTACCACTATGCATACAAAATATATACTTAATGTATGCCATACTTGTCTTACATAAATTCATGTCAACATAATGATATATCTACATGCTCAATGTTACAACATACTCATAGCCATAGCATAAATATAACAGATCTTTAATCAATCAAATATACTTAACACAATTAGGCAAAACATTCACATAAATCAATGCACATGTATACATATCAAATACATGTAGGGTAGGTAAGTTCACTACCTTTTGGACTTAGGTACACTTCTTAATCCCTTTTCTTCCAACCATCCAAGTTGCTTGAAGAATCTTTCATTTTTTCCTGCCCTGTCTTCTCATGACCCAGATATATAATCATATCATTAGAGTCATGAAAAATGAATGTCCAATATGGCTACATTAGCCTTTAGGAAATGTCTCTTATTTTTGGCCCCATACTTGTCTCAAATTACTTTAGATGCCACAAATTTGTGGGTTACCATAATCTGCCAGATTTTTCAACTAACTTTGAAAAATCATAACTTATTCTAGAAAACTATAAATTGGGTGGTTCAAAGTCCTATGTAAATATATTTAAGTCCTTTTAAAGGAAAAATATTAACCACTACCAATTACAGGGCTAAATTTCCAGAAAACTCAATAAACCCTCACTACCACAAAAAAATTTCAGATTCAATGCCTAAATTCAAAAATTCATATCTCACAATCTACTAACCCAAATGGCACACATTATATATGAAATTAAATCTTAGTATGTATAATATAATTATGGAAAGTTTCATGTCCATTGGATAAGATTTGATCATTCAAAAACTTATCACAAGCAGACTACCTCCAGAAAACAAAATTTGGCAGCACTATTCTTTAACTTCAATTTTTGGGTTTTCAATCTGGTCTTTCTAAAATTCCTCCGACAGGCTATTCCTACACATTTTTTCAGGTTGAATCTATTTAAAACTTAAAAAATGGGAAAATCACAACCCTCCCTAATGTTCCAGGTCTATCCAAAACATAGGGACCCCAATAATCTCAACATAACATGCTCAAATCAGAGCTTATACGAACCTCTACTTGATTCCATACCCGATTCTTGATTCTGGTAGCACCTCAGCCAGCTAGACACTACCAAACAACTTTGATCAAGAATATGAAATCATGGAAATATTGCTCTTAGAGAGGAACAATGTCAGAGAAGACTTCGGGAATTATAAATGCCGAATCGGAGGTGAAATCAGCTCTAGAGCTCTAGAGCTCTTACTATTCATCTACCTTCTCTCCTCTTTCATTTTCCTTCCATTTTATCTCTATTTTTTTTGCCATTTTGGGCTGCTTAGATGAAATTATAACTGTGGGAGAGAGAGAGAGTTGTCTTGTGATGACATGTGTCACACATGTATTGCCTAAAGTTGCCACGTGTCCTTGACCAACCTGGTCCACTTCTTTTCTCTCTCCTTACCGTTCTTTTTGTGTCAGGGGAAGCCTGATGAATTCCCCTTACTCCCAGGTTCAATGTTCGAGAAAGTCAAGTACATGACTGGACCTGAGACCAGGGGACAATATCTAAAGATACTTTAATAAAGCTACTTTATTAAAGCTACTTAAATAAAGCTACTTTTTGATACACGACCGATGGTTTTGTGACACATGACCCTCTTTAGGCTGAGTGGTGCATGTGTGCCCTACATGCTCTAAGATAGCGTCACCTACCCTTGAGCCTCCAAGAACTGCCGAGTCTGTGCACCAATATGCCTCAGGAAACGTCAGGTCTTTGTACGGGTCCCACATTTGGTCATAGCGCCATGTATATTTACATTTCCCTATATGGCGCCTTCCTTAAATCCCAAACAAATGATAACAAGCCTATAGTTCTTCAAAAACGCAGGGTACATGCACCTACCCGAAAAATGCCATGTGCACTCACATACCGGCATATTCTAGCCGACTAATTAGCCACACATGTCTATGTCTTCTTGACTTAGGATTATCCTCAAGTCTCTAGGCCTAAAATTTGGGATATTACACTTCATCCCTCGTTCAATAAATTTCATCCTTAAAATTTAGAATCTCGTATAGATTTATCCATACCTTGTGGAATTACTTCTTATCACTAATTCTATATATTTCATTACTCAGTCTATCTCTTTCTTATGCAAGCTAACAACGTAACACCTTACATTTCTACCCCTTTTATACATGTTGGAAGCATTATTCTTTCTTTACTTTGGGGTTCAATACTTATACAAGACTAATGAGCTGCTACTCTCACCACATATCATAGTTAATTCTATTTTTTTCGTTCCAGTTATCCTAATTATGACTGAATTTAAATTCATGTATTCATACTGGTATATTCATATATAAATTTCAAGTGTAAATATTTTTACATACAGTAAACATAAATACACTTGGCTCTTAATCCTTCATCTTCTTTCTTTTTCGTTCATCTTCAAGCATTCTTCTCTGTCTTGTTTAGGACCTATATGGTTGATGGGGGTGAGATTCGAGGGAATCTCAATAGCAAACATACAGACAATGCATGTACGATGAATACTAGTGCATGATATGCTTGCCTTACATAGGCTCATGTTCACATAATGATATTTTGCATGCTCAATGTTTCGTGCAACATACTTATGGCTACAGTAAAAACAGAAACAAGCTTCATTCATTCATACATGCTTCACATAATTAAGTAAATCAATACACAACATAAACATCACATACATACAAGTAAGTTTACTACCTAGCAGCCTTTCCAAACTCTGCTCTTGTTCCCAATCTTGTGGGAGTGCCAGAAAATATTAAATCCTATAATTGGAGTTTACAAACGACAGATTATTATTTCATCTAATACTTGTATAATCCAAACACTTAAGTAGATTTTCACTAAAGTTAGTATACTAAGTCACAAGTAAATTCAAAGTAGTCCAACTATCCCAAGTTGGTTAGTTTAACTCTTAAAGTTCAAAATAATTACATGGTGCCATTACATTTATCCATTTTCGCACATTAACCAATTCTGCCATAATTTTCCTCAATCTTTGAAAATTCACATTTTAATTTACAAGTGTCTAATTGTGATGATTCTAAAGGCTATGTGACCCCTAATTAGTTTAATTTTAGGGAAAAATATAACCATTAGTCATCTGGATGCACATCAATACATAATTCCACTTTATTGGCCACTGTTCCAGAACTTACTAGTTTTACATGACTACAAAAATACAAAACTTCCTGTGTACATATCCAATTGATACAAATGACATATAAAATTAAATCTTATTAGGTATAATTTATTTATGGAAAATTTCATGGACATTGGAATTCATTTGTCCAGACAAAAATACGTCACCATCAGTTTGCCATAAAACAACTTCTAGGTTCAGTGCCCAATTTTCAAAAATCATAATTAATTATATAAAACTACAAATTGACTAATTCTAAGTACATGGTAAACCTCTTTAAGTTTAATTTCAAAGGAAAGTATCATTTTCTAGAAATTACAGCCACACAAGTTGCAAAAGTTCATCAAGCCTTAACTGTTCCAGAATTGGTTCAAAAAATAGGGCTTAAATTTGAAAAATCATAACTTTAAATCCATTGGTCCAAAAATTACATTTTACCTATCAAAATGAAGCTCAAGATGTATACTTTCATTTTGGAAAGTTTCATAGCATTTGAACCAGATTTGGCTAATAAAAAATATGCCACAAAATTGCTGCCTTATAGAAACAAAATATGGCAGCACTACACTAAGTTCCAAATTTGTGATTTCTCATTTCTAAAAGTTATTTAACACCATTTACAAAATAAAAACACAATAAACCCTAAAAATACTCAAATAAATGAAATTTAGCACAGCAACACGCATTCTACAAAACTCAACCAAACCTCACAATATATGGTTCGAAAGAAAGCTCTTACTCACCTCCTTCTTTTAAGCTTTGTTTCTTGATTCCACAACTTTGGACCTTGATAAATGCCTCAAAACACCTCCTCTTGAGGAAAATAAAACCATAGTAATGAATTTTAGACCAAGAGGAAGAATGTTCATGAAGACACTTTTGGCATTTAAGGTAAGTAGGAGGGTAGAAATGAAGAGAGAATGTTACCTTTGCTCTTTAAACTTTAAGATCTCTTTTCTCTCTCTTGTCCTCCTTGCTTGGAAGAACAAAGTGATAAAGAATAAAGGTAAATATGTGTTTTAAAGTCACTTAAGGCCCTCTTAAGGCTGCTAACCGAAATTGTAAGAGAGAGCGAGAAAAGAAATGATGATGTGTCCTTAGTTAATTCCTTCTTGAAGTTTAGTTTAGTTAGCCTAACCGAATTAGTTTTTGGTGGACCAAAGACAATTATTTCCTCTTCCATGGGCCTCCTTGACTGAATATTAAAGGGAGAGAATAGGAAATGTTTTATCCAATGGTTTCTTAGCTTCTTGAATACAAGGAAGCTTATTATCCATTGGTTACTTCGTTGAATTTCTTGTCTTCTATTTTTCTTCTCTTTTGGCTGAATTCTTAAATTAATTAGGGGGAAATTAATTTAATTTTTGGGTCTCATAATTACTTCAAATTTTAAGAGCAAATCCTAGCCCTTAATCTTGGGTTCCAATTTTAACCTCAAGATCAAAAGGTGATTTTCTCTTTTGCTCTTTTTCATTACTATCTTATTTAAATTGCCATTAGTTCTTTTCTTTCATATGTCATTCCCTCTCTTTTTGATTCCAAATAAGGCTTTATATCATTTTTCCTTCACATAAGGAATTGGGTATTTCCTTTAGCTCTTTGGAACCAAATACCGTACTTTGTTCTTCCCAAATTAATCCCTAAAAGACATTCTGTCTCTTAGACATTCTTGGGACTTTTGAAAACTAGGGCTTAGTAGTCGACTTGAGTAAATCTTAATTTCAAGATTTTAATCCTAAAATTTAGGATATTACAATTCTCTCCCTGTTCAATAAATTTCATCCTTAAAATTTTGAACATTCATACCTCGGGGAATCATTTCTAGACACAGATCATGTGACTTAAATCATTATACTCTCAACAAAATCTAATTATAATCTTTAAGCAATTCCATCCATATGTTCTATCTCATGTTCAAATCATTTTGATCATATAAGTATGTCAAGCTCTTGCGGTCGCAGTACAACTCTACGGTTGCCCCACAGAGATAGTGTCTCCATATTTTTAGTGCAAACACAATTACAACTAGCTCAAGATTGTGAATGGGATAGTTTAGTTCGTAAGGCTTCAGCTGATGAGAGGCATATGCTATAACTCTGCCCTGCTGCATCAGAACACATCCCAATCCATGCTTGCTTGCATCATTGTAGACTACATAGGTCAAATGTGGATCGGGGTTTGTTAACACTGGTGGTGTTGTCAATCTCTTATTCAACTCTATGAAGCTTCTCTCACAACTATTATCCTATACAAAAGGTTGAGTTTTCTATGTCAACTTAGTTAAAGGCAAAGCAATTCTAGAGAAATTCTGAATGAATCTTCTGTAATAACTTATAAGACCCAAAAAATTGTGTATTTTAGCAACACTCTATGGCCTTTTCTAATTCAGTACTACTTCCACTTGCCGGGATCTACCAAGTCTCCTTCTTATGAGACTACATAGCCCAAATCCAAAACTCACATTTTCTTAGCTTGGCATAGAGTTGCTTATCTTTTAATGTGTTTAGTACTTTTCTTAAATATTCTTCATGTTCTACTCTACTTCGTGAATATACTATAATGTCATCAATGAAGACTACTACGGATTGGTTCATATACGGATGGAAAATTTGATTCATGTAGTCTATAAACACTGCAGGTGCATTGGTTAGCCTAAATGGCATTACTAGAAAGTCGTAATGACCATATCTGGTTCTGAAAGTAGTCTTTGGTACATCCTCTACTTTTACTCTAAGCTGATTATATCCTAATCTAAAATCAATTTTCAAGAATATGTAGGAACCAGATAACTGATTGAGCAAATCATCAATTCTAGGAAGTGGGTATTTGTTCTAAATAGTTACCTTATTCAGCTCCCTGTAATCAATACAAAGGTGTAGTCTTCCGTCTTTCTTTTTGACAAAGAACACTGGAGCTCCCCATGGTGAGACACTGGGTCAGATGAACCCTTTCTCTAATAACTAATCAATCTGCATTTTCAATTATGCCATCTCATTTAGAGAACTATAGCTCCCCATGGTGAGACACTAGGTTGGATGAACCCTTTCTCTAATAACTCCTCAATCTTCATTTTCAATTTTGCCATCTCATTTGGAGCAATCCTATATGAGGCTTTGTATATTGGTCCACTCCAGGCTTAGTTTCAATTGCAAGCTCTACTTACCTTTCCAGAGGTAGCCCACTGATATCTTTTGAAAACACTTCAGAAAACTCATTTACTACAGGGATATTTTCAAGCATTGTTCCAGCTTCTGAATGCATAGAGAAGAATACTATATACCCCTAACAACTGACAACCTTTATGCAATCATTTCTCAGCCTCAGTTGCTGAGAGAAAATTAAGGTTGACTTCTGTATTGATATTTGGTTACAGACTAGGATAAATGATTCTTTTACTTCTGCAGTCTAGCAAAACATTATTTTCTGTCAACCAGTTAATATTGAGAATTACTTCTAGTCTATGTAGTGGTAGACAAATCAGATCCACTGTTGATTCGTGTCCTTCTACGTTTATTATGTAATTCAAGCAAACATTGGTTGTCACAAATCTGACACCCGTAGGTGTAGACACAACCAGCTCATATAGTAATCAGTGCACACTCAGGCCTAACCTTCTTACATAGTCATATGCAATAAATGAATGACTAGTACCTGAATTATACAATGCTTGTATTGAATTACCATTAAGTAAAATCATACCTTGAATTTGTTCAGTAGATTTTCTGGCTTCTTATTGAGTCATGAGTAAGACTATGCCCTGAGCTCTCTTTCTAGGTTCCCCTACCCTTTGATGCTATGGACAATTGTAAGCAAAATGCCCCAGTTGTTGACAATTATAATAGACTGTTTGCTTTGCTGGAGCACCACATGACCTTCCAGGATGATGTGACTTACCACAATGGCAACAAGTTTTGCTCCCAAGGGATCTCTGGTTATTGTAACTATCATACTGAAAAGGCTTTTTGTTACTCCCTTTTGATGAACCTCCCTGATTCTTGTGTTTCTGGGAATACACCCTTACTGCTAGCATTTTTGTCAGTACACAGATTCAGTAAATTGCTTTATGTGATTTGGCATTCCTCTACTGCTTTATTAAATTTTGTAAATTATTTAAAGACCAGCTTCTCTTTTAGTTTCGGCCTCATTCCCCGTATCATCATATCCGACCTCCATCCCTCTTCATCACAATACCTCATATAAGAAGAATATCAAGACAACCGGATATATCGAGCCAAATACTTGTCGAAACTTTCTTTCTCATCTTGTTGGATAGAAAGGAACTCTATTTCCTTTACAATTATGATTGATTGGGGTACATATTTCTCATTGAATTGCTCTTTAAATAAATCCCAAGTGATAGGAATATTTTATGCCTGAAGAATCATTTCAGTATTCTTCCACCACCTATCTATATCGCCTTCTAATTTATGAATTGCCAGTTTAGCTTTAATATTATCCGGGCATTCTAAAATTTTGAAAATTTTCACTAGTCGGGATAGCCAATCCTCTGCTACCTGGGGATTAAATTTCCCTAAAAAATAGGAGTTGTTGTTGACAGAACCATGCTACTCATGTCTGTAAACTTTCACCCTCAGCAGGAGGTCTAGGCGGAGGCCATTGTTCAGGTTCCTCAGGCTATATATGTTCATCCTCCTTTCCACCAAGGTTATTTTCTCTCTCCCTATCTGCTTTTCATTTTTGATATACCTCTCGCAACTTATCCCTAAGATAATGTATCATTTTCCGCTGTTTAGTTAATATGCCTAATATTTGCTGTATTGGGTCAGGTCTAGCTTCTTGACCTTGCCTAGCACCTCTACCTCTTAGTCTCACCATCTTTATATTTCACTATATTAAAATAAGGAAGAGTTAAATTCCACATAGTCATAAGGGCATACTTGTCATTTCATAAAATTTTGGATACACAGGTACTTCAGAAATAACATACAGCAGACATTTATAGCAGTTTAGGGAAAACTTTTAACAATATACAACCTATAAACCCCTGTATAAAATGTTTCTACTCCTTTGCATTATATAAATTAACATATATAATTAACTCCCTAAGGGGTTACCTATCATCACATTCCCTTAGGCTGACCACACTTAACCTTAATGTATCAATATAAAAATGTTGACACCAGCTCGAACTGCTTTCGAGTATCGGTACCCTATGATTGCCCTTGTACCAAAAAGTCACGTCAACCATCTCCAGATGATTGAATATTGTATGAAAGTCATATATCAGTATTGGTACATCTAGTCTAACATGTACTCTGCGATGTGATCCATGAATTCCATAAGCTATCATTTAGACCCCGCTCTATAATCTCATTCTTCTTCCAAGCCTAAAATATAGTATCTAGATATGACTCTGTCCCATCAATCAAAGGTTGTTCAATATCCCCTACCGATGAGCTGACTGATGGTGTTGGTCTAAGATGAGGCCTGAACACTACCCTTGGTCGTACCAGCTTCCTTGAGTTCATAACATCCGTGGACCACCCTTAACCCTGTATGGTAGTACTCATTGCCTTTCAGGTATTTGCTGGTCCTGTGGGGGCTAGTTCAAGAAAGGTGGTGATCCACTCCTTTAGTGCCTCCTTCTGCTCATATCTCCTGTTAATATATAACCAATACCATATCAGTATATTATTCTGTTACTACCAAAACCGTTTGTTCTAACACCAAAAATGTTAAACCCCTTAATATTTTGACATTTATCAGAGTAATAATGCATAGTTCAGTGGGTGTATAGAAATAGCATACTCATACTGATATAAAGTACTTGATTACATTACAGGAATCCTTATAGGGTTTGTACACAATAAATTAAAAAAACCTAAAATACATAAAAGACTATAGATAACTAACTTTGTAGCTTGGATAGGATTGAAACTCTCAGTTGCTAGTGTCTGTTAGAACTGGTTGACACCCAAGAGGGGGGTGAATTGGGTGTGTGATAAGAAAGTATGATCTTTTAAATTCTTTTCGCAACTTATCAAATCAATACATGCGGAAGTATAGAAACATAAGCTGATATGTAAATCATATATGCTGGAAATGTAAAAGCTTAGGGAAGAGAGTATGCAAACTGTGATTTATCCTGGTTCGGTCCAATCCTCGATGACCAACGTCCAGTCCCCAGGCTCCTCCTGAGATTTCTAATCCACTATCTTCTTGTTTAACCGGGCACAAGAAAAGCCTCTACAAATTCACAAGAGTAACTCCCCCTTATACACTGTAAGGTTTACTCTTTCTTACAGCAAGTCGAGCAAAGCAATCCGAAGACCTTTCTCTCCTGCTTACTCGTGCAAGTCTTATGAGCAGCAACGTTCTCTCCTGCTTACACCACTGTAAGTCTTACGAGCAGCAACATTCTCAACTGCTTGCACCTTGTAAGTCTTACGAGCAGAAAGTCTTACTGACAATTCGCTCTACAACTTCCCCCGTAAGGTGATCAATCCTCTCAAGGTCCCTCTACCTTGAGAATACTTCTGAAATATAGATGAAGTGTTTACAAGCTCTCTTATAGAGTGTATGAATGCTCACTGAAGTATAATACAAATATTCACTCTCAAATGTACATGATATTGTAAACTGATAAGAGTAGAGAGTATGTGAGGTGAAGACTTATGATAACAGCATGTTGGTGTAGTTGGGTTCTCATGTTTCAGCTTGCTCATGTGTATCTTAGTTCGCTGTTGTCTCTCTCATCTGATTTTCGAAAGATTGAGCTTATATAGCAGAAGCTATGAGAGCCGTTGTGTTTATTCAAATATTTTCCCATTGTAAGCTGATCGTGTGCTCAGACAGAAAGTTTAACGGTTATGCCCATTGATCGCGGTGCTCTGACAGATGCTTCAGCGTTTCTTACAGTTTGCCCATTGGTCTGACAGATGCAATAGTATTTGTCTTCCGTTACTTATGAATTTTGCTACCGCCCATGAATAGTTGTCGTTTGAATATTGATCCGTGTAAGCCATGTGATCGGTAGTGCATAACACCTGTAAATCCACTTAGAGAAATAGCCGTTAGAAAATATCACTCGGGTGATTAAAGACTTCACTGGAAGTGATTTCAGAAAATGGAAGAATCATTGGAAGTCAACTTGATTTCACTGGAGATGATTTTGATAAAACAATTAACTCTTGACTGCATAAGCATTTCACCGGCAGTAATCTTGATTTCTGGATGTGACTGTCATTGGAAGTGATTCTGATTCAGTGAAGAGTGTACTGAGTGATCATAGATGCTGACAAGAAGTGAAATTGATAAAACTTCATATAAGTTAATCTTGGCATGTCTCTGGAAGTGATTTGCAAAATCAACATAATCACTTGCTTGGATATTATCTTATAGAAAGTGAACTGAGGCATACTGGCTTTTACTGGAGGTGCATTCTGGTTCACTGGAAGTGATTTGATCTTCACGGGAAGTTATTCTGATTCAAACTGATATACTGTCACTGGAACTATGAAGAGTGAATTGAGTAATCACTGACTGTAAGTGATATGAGGTAACTGATATTTGACTGGGAGTGATCAAGAATGGTGCTGGAGGTGATCAGTTGAAATGGACAATCACTTGAGTGGAGTTCATGTCACCGGAAGTGATTTTCAAAACAGTCAAATATTCCTGAAGTGATTTCGCCTTGCACTGGAAGTGATCTTGAAATTTCCATGTTTCACTCGAGTGAATTTGGAATCACTGGAAGTGTTTTTGTAAATAGTGATTTCTTCTTGCAGTGATTTTGAATCCACTGGAAGTGATTTGTAACTTTTCAAACATCACTCGAGTGATTCAAGATCACTGGAAGTGATTTGGCAAACAGTGAAATATTCTTGCAGTGATTTTTGATTCACTGGAAGTGATTTGGAAACTTGGCGCATCACTCGAGTGATTTGGCATTCACTGGAAGTGATTTTCAAAACAGTGTATTTTTCTTCCGGTGATTTCAGGCGCACTGGAAGTGATTTGGCAAAGTTGAGATATCACTCGAGTGATTTGAAGATCACTAGAAGTGAAATGGCAAAGCTGAGATATCACTGGAAGTGATTTGGAGATCACTGGAAGTGATTTTGCAAAGTTGAGATATCACTCGAGTGATTTGGAGATCACTGGAAGTGAAATCTGAAACAGTGAATTTTTCTTGCAGTGATTTTTCGATCACTGGAAGTGAAATGCCATATCACTCGAGTGATTTGCTAAATCACTAGAGTGATCCGTTTCCAGATCTTCAGTAAACATAGGTCAACTTCCAGATGCCATAACTCTTCGAATATGACTCCAAAATTCCTGTATTATATATCAATGGAAAGCTCTTGAAGTCTACTTTCATATTGCACTAGTTTCAGCTCAATATGATCAGTGGTTTAAGAGTTATAGCCAAAATACCAAGACTGTTCCAGAAAGTGACGCTGACATGAAGGTCAACTTCGAACACTGATATCTCCCTGATATGAGCTCTTTTGATGTTGGTTCTGGTGTCCAAATGACGTATTGGCAGTCTAGTTTCATATGAAATTATTTTCGTCTCATTTGGAGTTGTATTGTGAGAGATATGATCAAATAACCAGACCTCGCTCAGCTGGACGAAGAACAGACTCTGAAATGCTGAACATCACTCGACTGATTTGCTGAATCACTCGAGTGATTGCGTTTTTTTCAGAATCACTCGAGTGATTCAGCAAATCACTCGATGCTACAGTGCCAAACAGTGCTAGTTGCTACAGTACTCGTATTGCTACAGTGATAATGCTACAGTGCCAAATAGTACTGCTACAGTAATTCTTAATTCCCTTATGAGCATAGAAACATCCAGTATTTCTTCTTAGAAGCTTGAATCTTGATATTCCCATTAATTCTTCAAACTCTTCATTCTCCAATCTCTTTGACTTAATCTATAAGATATATAACATTAAATATAATAGTTAGTCAATGTAAGAGATAATATATTATGCAAACTTTTGCTCTCATAATATTTGATATATATTTGGCATCATCAAAACTAATCATATCTAACAGTGTCAACCTCTTTACCCTTCGAGCCGCTTCCTCTAGTTAAATAAATGTTGGATTTATGGAAAGGGGTGAGATTCATATGAATCTCAATAGTAACATACAATCAATCATATAAAATGCGATAAATAAACATGCAATACACCATATAATGTATCATAAATATAATAATGTAACTTGTCTGTTTGCTCGACATTCTGGATCAAAATGACTATTTCATCCCTACTAGCCATACTGTGTTTACTATTCAGGATCAAATGACTGTTTGACCCCTACTTGCTCTAATGTTCTGGAGTAGATAACAACCTATCCGTACTTGTCTTACTACCTCAGCCGGGTCCCATTGGCCTGGTGGTACTTGTGCTTTTTTCTACAGGGTGGTACTTGTGTTTTTCCCATACCACAACAAGGAATTGTATCAAACATGTCTCACTACCTAAGCTGGGTCCCACTGGGCCTGATAGTACTTGTGCTTTTCCCACACCACAACTAGGTTTTGCAACATACATTTTCACATCACAGAACATGACAACACAATGCATATAAACAATCACATAGTGTATGAAAGATAGAGTTACTACTTGAACACCTTTCTGATCACTTGTCCTTAGTTATTAGTCTCTTGACTGGCCCGGGCAAAGATCAAATCCTATAAGTTAAAATTCATAACAAACGTTTTTTTACTTGGTTGGCATCTTCTAAGTCTAGTACATTAAGTTAAATGACAATAAATAAGGTCTACATTGGTTTCGAGCACATGCCCTTATCTTTCAGAGTCAAACTTGACTTAATTGACTTTAAACTTTTCAAATCTGTAGGTAAACCAATTTGGTAGTTTTGAGCCCCAACTTTGAAAATTCATCATTTAATGTACAAAAATCCAAATGGGGTGATTATAAGTCCTATGGAAATCTCTTCAAGTCCTATTTCAAGGAAAAATATCACTCAGGGCCAATTATAGGGTCACAACCTCAATAACTCATGACAAGCATCACGTCCTGAAAATACATTCCAATGCTTGTGTCTTAGCTTCAATAGGGAATAACTCACAATTGGCAAGGCTAAATGATGTATATTACATATCATTAGAAAGCTTAGGATTTATAATACAACCCTAAAAAATATCATAGCAACTAGACAAGTTTTGACCATTCAAAAATAGCTCACAATCAGACTGACAAGAATCTGGCAGATTCATCAACACCCTTTTGAATTCCAAAATTTGTATTTTCTAACTAATCATCCAAAACTCATGTCCACATGCTATCCCTACATGATTTTAGCCATAGAATCCATTTCTAACATCAAATTAATCAAATTCTAGTTTAATTACCACAAAACAGGGCCGGTCAATTTTGAACCCTAAAACACAAATTGTGTTTTTACAACTTTTAACCTTCAAACATGTAGTTAACCACCATAAACCCTTTATTAACTATATATTCATCATCAATAAGCCATTAAAGACCAATTTTAGCATCTTGGCTGAAACCCTAAAGGGTCAAGAACTTGAAAAATACTTAGCAAAACAACAAGATATTATACTCATATTGAAGCTTACGATTACCTCTACACGTCTATACGATTAGTTTGGAATTTTGGTAGTATTTCTTCCAAGTAGATGACACTAAATACTTCAAACCAGAATTCTAAAACCGTAGAAATGAAGCTCTCAATGAATAGAAGAAGTTTAATGAAGACTTAAGAGAGCTTAAAATGCAATTTCGGGCTTCTAATCGGCTAAGAACTCAAAAAATTCTCTCCTCTTTCTTTTCCTTTGAATTTTGCATGAATTTTCTACCATTTTAGGGCCCTTAACCGACCTTATGAAGAAGAGAGAGAGATCTCAATATTTTATTATAATTTTAGCACATGTTAGAAAAAGCTGGAGTGCTAAATGCTCCTTTTCGAGAATTATCGGGTAACTAGCGATCTCAGGCCTTACAGCCTCTTCGAGACTCTACCAGAATCATACTGTAAGCGTATCAAGCCTTACAGTTCATTCTATTTCCATAGCACTGGGTATACCAGCCTTACTGCCCAGGGAATTACCCTGATGCTATAGGGATCTCAAGGCTTACTGGCTTGGCTACAACCTAGTACAGTCTGAATGTTCTACTAGCCTTAAAGTGTATTATGAACATACTAGTCCAACGTCACCGTATTAGGAAATAACCATAACACTAGACATATAGGTCTTATAGCTCAGGGATACTGCCCTATGCAATCTTGCACATTAGGTCTTACCACCTCAAGCCTCCGCTCGCAACAATTTCCAAACACACCACATTCTGTCGGCCTAATGACATATTAGTCCCTCAGGTCTTATGGCCTCAGGAAATTCAGTCCATGATCTTTGTTGAATACTCATCGGGACTAACTACCTTAGGACACATAATCTATTAGGTATTTAGAATACATCCCAATCTCTAACTCTTGCTACTCAAGCCATTCATATACTTATATATAATTCCTAAAGTATGCTAAATAAACCATCATTACAAGAGCAGTTGGCACATTAGCATATAGCATAACGGCAAGTACTAGACTATTGGTCCCATACCAACATGCTAGGTATACCTATGTATTCTTTAAAAACGTTGGGCATACCAGTCCACCCTGAAAACAACATATGTCCTCAGATACGTCATACTTTACTCTATTAACTTGTACTATACTTTGTGACACAGCTGGTGGTATCTTTCTACCAACCCAATGGCACCATATATGTGGCTTGTCCACATTTGCACTGACACTCTAATCCGACTACTTACACATACTGAGCCTCATGTAATCTAGGGACTTATTCTTTACCCAAAAATAGTCCCTGAAAGCATTCTATTTCTCATATATTCTTAGGACTCTTACTAAACTCGAGCCTAGTAGTCTGCCTAATATAGGTGTTAGATATGATTAGTTTTGATGATGACAAATATAGATGTCAAATATTAAGCATAAGAAGTTTGCATAGTAAACTTTTCTAATACATTGACTAACTATTTGATGTTGCATATATTGTAGATTAGTCAAGCAATGGAAGAAAGAAATTGAGGAATAAAGAACTTGCAAGAATTAATGAAAAATATGAAGATTCAAGTTTTATGGGTACTGTAGCAGTGGGCACTGTAGCAATTGGCACTGTTTGGCACTGTAGCATCGAGTGATTTAATAAATCACTTGAGTGATTCTCTAATTCACTCGAGTGATGTTCAATGGTTCATATTCTGTTCTTTGTCCAGCTGAGCGAGGCCTGGGTAATTGATCATATCTCTCTAAATACAACTCCAATTGAGACCAAACCAGTTGCATATGAAAGTAGACTCCCAATGCATCATTTTTACATTAGAAACAACATCAAAGGAGCTCAGATGAGAGAGATATAAGTATTCGAATTTGGCCTTCATGTCAGCATCACTTTCTAGAACAGGTTTGGTATTTTGGCTATAACTCTCAAACCACAGATCCAATTGAGCTGAAACCGGTTCCATATGAAACTAGAATTCAAGATATTTCCATTGATATATAATACAGCAATTTTTGAGTCATATTCGAAGAGTTAGGGCATCTGGAAGTTTATCCCTCTTTGCTGAAGAACTGGAAACGCACAACGAAGAGATCACTCGAGTGATTTCAGAATTCCCTCGAGTGATATAGAGAATCACTTCAAGTGGCACTAGAATCACTGCAAGAATTTTTTGCTGTTTCGGATTTCACTTCCAGTGATGCCAAAATCACTCTAGTGATTTGAGATTTTTCAGAATCACTTCCAGTGCGAGCCAAATCACTGCAAGAAAAATTCACTCTTTGCAAAATCACTTCCAGTGATGCCAAATTCACTCGAGTGATATATGAAATTTTCCATATCACTTCCAGTGATTGATGAATCACTTCCAGTGAATTTTACTCTTTCTCAAATCACTTCCAGTGAACCAGAATGCACCTCCAGTGAAAGCCAGTATGCCTCAGATCACTACTGATGAACCAATATTTACTCAAGTTATATGAAGATCTTTCACTTCCAGTCACTTCCAGTAATCATACAATGCACTGCCAGAAAAATACAGTGTTTGTGAAAATCACTACCTGAGAATCTGAATCATCTCCGATGATTACTCCCATTGGATATCAATTGCATCAGTTCACTGTCTGTCAGATAATATCCAAGCAAGTGATTATGATGATTTTGCAGATCACGTCCAGAGACATGCCAAGATCAACTGATATGAAGTTTTATCAGTCTCACTTCTTGTCAGCATCTATGATCACTCAGTGCACTCTTCACTAAATCGAAATCAGTTCCAATGACAGTCACATCCAGAAATCAAGATTACTGCCGGTGAAATGCTTATGCAGTCAAGTGTTAATTATTTTATCAAAATCATCTCCAATGAAGTTACACCATACTCAAATGATTCTCATATTTCAGAATATCACTGCCAGTGAATTAGATGTTGAAGTGATTCACTGTTCTCATCAGAATTACTTTCAGAAACTTGACAGAAACAAGGAAAAAAACTCAAAAGATTTCATGGTATACTCGAGGGATGCTGATCATTGCCAGTGGAATATTGCTTTGTCAAGATCACTGCTAATGGAATATTATTTTATCAAAATCACCTTCAGAAGATGTCTGAACATTCCAAGTGACGTACATTAAGTTGAAGAATTTACTCGAAGGATTTCATGGTGTACTCAGCTGATGTAGATAACTCCCAGTGAAGTCTGTAATCACCCGAGTGATATTTTCTAACGGTAATATTCTCAAGTGTATTACAGCTGTACTCCACCATCACGCACATGACAAGTAACTGAACTCTCCATTCAAACGACAACTATTCGTGGGCGGCAGCAAAATGCATAAGTAACGGAAGACAAATACTATTGCATCTGTCAGACCAATGGGCAAACTGTAAGAAACGCTGAAGCATATGTCAGAGCACAATCAACAGAAAAATATTTGAATGCTCCAACAGCTCTCAACCTATTTTATATAAACTGAAGCATTCAAGAAGAAGATAGAGAGATTTACAGAGAAATACTACAGCGAACAGAAATAATGAAGTAACGAGAACCCAACTGCCAACATGCTGCTGTCATGAATCTTCATCTCTCATACTCTCCATTAATATATGTTTTCATTATCATGTACATTTGAGAGTTAATATTTGTATTGTACTTCAGTAAGTATTCTATCTACTATGTGAGAGAGTATGTGAATCCTTACAAATATACTTCTGTATTGAACTCAAGGTAGAGGGACCTTGAGAGGGTTGATTACCTTACGGGAAAGGTGTAGAGAGAATTGCTAGTAGTACTTTCTGCTGGTAAGACTTACAAGGTGCAAGCAGTAGAGAACGTTGCTGCTCGTAAGACTTACAGTGGTGTAAGCAGGAGAGAACGTTGCTGCTTGTAAGACTTGCACGGGTAAGCAAGAGATAAAGGACTTTGGGATTGCTTTGCTCAACTTACCATAAGAGGGTGTAAACCTTACAGTGATTAAGGGGGAGTAACTTCATAAGAGATTTGTAGAGGCTTTTCTTGTGCCCGGTTAAACAAGAAGATAGTGGATTGGAAATCTCAAGAGGAGCCTGGGGACTGGACGTAGGTCATCGTGGATTGGACCGAACCAGGATAAATCACAGTTTGCATATTCTCTTCCCTAAGCTTTTACATTTCCAGCATATATGATTTACATATCAGCTTATGTTTCTATACTTCCGCATGTATTGATTTGATAAGTTGCGAAAAGATTTAAAAGATCATACTTTCTTATCACATACCCAATTCACCCCCCTCTTGGGTGTCAGCCAGTTCTAACAATAGGCTTATCTCTATGTTCCTTGGGCCAAAATATAGGATATTACACCCTTAGTCAGGGAAATCTACTGTTCTCCAGTCCGGTCACTCGACTAACTTTCCCGAACACCGAACCTGGGAGCTGGGGAAACAACTAAACCCTTACTTTTCATGACTGTTTGGATGACTAAAAGCCCAAAAAATAGGCGAGACCCACTTAATTAAAGCTAGTGACATACGTCACCGAATGGCTAGATCACTGAACAAATGGCACCATATAATTTTGACACGTAGTAGACACTTTTCAAGACCTTTCAAGGCCTCAAAATTTTGTCCATTATCAGTAAAAATTAAGAAAAATAATCAAAAAATATAGAGAAAATGTTAGAAGAGAGAGAAAGAATGAATAGTAAATTTTCATAACTTTAATGCATCGAAACACTACAGAATTGGCGTTTTCTCCCAAAACACCCTTCACAAATCTTCTTGTCCTCATCATAATCTTCATTTTTATGGTTTTGGAATCTCGTTTGGAGGTGATTGGTGACTTTTTTCACGAACAAAGTACTACCGAATTTCCAAACTGGTTGCAAAAACATGTTGCGGTAAGCATAAGCTTTATTTTGAACTTATTGGTTTGTGGTTTTAATGAGTTTTTATGAGGGCTTGGGGGCTGGGTATTTTTGACCAGGGGTTTTTTTAAGGGATAATAATGTCTTAATCATGTATTTTTGGTTAGATAAAGATTTATGATGTTATTGGACTAAGTTGGTGGATAAAATTCTGTTTTGGTTTATTTTAGGAAAAAAGGGTTCGTTCGACGTACATGAATAGGGGCAGAAGTCTTGTGACATAATTGGATACCTGGTGTACCTTTTAAAAATTTTATTTATTTCACCTTTAACATAATTGAGTGAATTTAACTATCATAGAAGAAGGATTCATCCGATTTTCGGTACCGAAATCAGCAAAATTGAGTATATGGCCGGACTGGAGACAAATGGGTTACACTGGCTTTTTCACCTTTATCAGGGGTCCAATGGTTTATGTCAACATTTGATTAGCTAATCAAGGGAAAATATCAAAACATAATTTAATTAATAAAGCTACTTTAATAAATATACTTTTTGATACAAGGCTGCTGGTTTTGCTACATGTGTCCCTCTTTTGGTTAAATGTCACCATGTGTCCCCTAAATGCTCTAAGATGGTGCCACTTACCCTTGAGCCTCTAGGAACTATCGAGTATGTATATCGATATGCCTAAGGAAATGTCAGGTCTTCATTCGGGTCCCACATTTGGTCATGACGCCATGTATACTTACATTTCCCTATATGGAACCTTCCTTAAATCCCAAACAAATGACACTAAGCCAGTAGTTCTTCAAAAACGTAGGGTTACATGCATCTACCTAGAAAATTCCATATACGCTTATACACAGGTATATTCTATCTGAATAATTAGCCACATATGTCTATATCTTCAAAAAAAACACCAAATATGTACCTGTGTCGCATAAGATGGTGTCACATTGCTTAAAAATTGCCACATGCACTGGCATCTTTTATCTAAATACTTATATACACTGAGCCTCATTTATTTTGGAGACTCAGTCTTAACTCAGAGGACTGAATCATATAGTCCTATAAAACTCATTCTATCTTTGGGACTCTTACCAAACTAGCTTAGTAGTCTTCTTGACTTAGGATTATCCTCAAGTCTCTAGGCCCAAAATTTGAGATATTACATCCATCATCATCTTATAAAAGATTTGGGCCTTTAGTTGTCATTTTAATCTCAGTTTTGACCTTCTAATTTCATTGAGATGTTCTATAATCAAAATAAAAAAAATACCTTTCATGCACATAAATGATTTAAGAGAAATAATAAGATAATTCAGACCCTTTTAGCATCAATTCTATATAATTCCTTTTTATATAATTTAATCTTAATTGCTGCAATCATATCCAATAATAATAATAATAATAAAATTTTTAAAATAGAGATAAAATTATATGATAAAATATTAATTTGTCACTCATAAAAAACTAGCAAAACAAAACACAAACAAAAAAAACTAGGAAGCACAATAGGTAGAAGATGGTTATCTTTCGCTAAAACCTAAAGAGGACTATCATCCTTGTTGTGTCATTAGCTGCAGTGCGTTAGTCCTAGAGAACAACACATAATCTAGTTTAAAATATGCAATTTTAACCCCAAATCATATTAGGAAAGGGTGAGTTTGTGGAGGACTTGATTTTGCTCTGTTAGGGCATGATTTTTGGGTTTTTAAAGGTAGATTTGAGTCCTCTGGTGCTTTAATAAGTCATTCTAGTTTATAATCTTCATTCTTCTCATAGAAATCCTTATATCTAATAGATCAAGTTAGGTTCTAAGATTTAGATTTGGGGAGTTTTGAGAAATCAACCAGCAAACCCTATAAATATTTAATTGATGACATATTAAGAGTAAGATGACTTAAATAAGAACTCCATTTAGCTCATTTGTCATTTGGATTCATATTCACATATGAGCATCGTAAGGTAGAATTCTAAGTTGTAGTTAAGAACCTTATAGAGGGATTTATGGGTTGAAATTTTAGTTATAACTTACCTGGTAATACAAAGATGACATTTAGCATTAACTTAGAGATTGAAACTTATTTTAGGAAATCTTGAGCATGAGATCATGTTTGTAATTCATTTTGGTAATTCCTGTAATAGGTAACTAGCTTCCTATTTATTATGCATGTTGCTGATACACGTTTACAAGTCTTTTAAACTACATATTGTTATTAGAAACTCTTTTCTTTATATGAGATATGGTATGAGATATTTTGGTTAAAAATCTTGTCTATGGACTTGGTTTATAAAAATGTAATTTTGAATGGGTTGAATATTATAAGAATTATTTTGAAGATACGTGTTGATTCCAATTGTACTATGATTATGGTATGAAAATATAGGCTTGTATTGTATGAATAATATTATCAATGATTATAAGATGAAACTATGTTATATAATTTGTGAACTATGGAAGGGTTGTGAGATTATTTAGTTATATTACTTTCATCACATGGTGAGGCCGTCATTTGATCTTTTTGGATGGTCGAGTTGTATTTCACTTAATCTCTAAGGGTATGATACCCTGCTGGTCTATGAGGGGTTAGATTGCCCACTAGTTCTTTCAGGAGCTATGCTCTACTTCTTTTATATGGAGCTGTGTTGTCCCACGAGTTCTATGAGGGAAACCTAGGCCTGATTGTATTCTTTGTTGTCTGTGGCCAGTCTACATGACATGACCGTGAGCTTGTTTGAGAAACCAAAACATGGGTAGAGACTTAGCCTGTGGGTTTAGTCATCTTAAATAAGGAGGATATAAGACATGCATGTCAGATGAGAGGTTATGGATGGGTACTATGATTGTTAGATTCATGTACCATGATTTTGGGTCATGTTGCATACTATGATGGAACAGTTTGATATATATGTTTAAATTCAAAATTTAGTAGAATGACTATATATATACATTATAATTGCCTAAATTGTACTAAGTATATTTTATAATTGTTCTACCTGACACCTTATAAGCACATGATAATGTCATTACAGCAAAATGCCCTGTTTTGTAATGGTTAATTTGGGGGATTTCTAGCAGTTTTAATCACTACAAATGCAAGTAGTAGTGGTTGGCGAAACCGCCATAAAACGCATAGTGGCAAATGATTTTACAACGGTTCTAATAAACCTTTACCCAGGGCAACTCAATAGCTACTACATTTATAGCGGGTTTAGCCAACCGCTATAATATGCGATAGTTGATTAGCCTTTCTTGGAGCATTTTGTAGCGGTTAGTGAATCATTACAAATGTCTGATGAATTTCTTCGATATTTTTTAATTTCTCTTTGCAATAATTACAAAACAGCTACAACTATGGTGCTAATTTTTTTGCTATAATTTAGATATAGGGGAAATGAAATTTGAATGTTTGGCACCAAAATTTGTAGGGTTTAGTAACTGCTACTAATTAGTTAATGAAATTTGAAAATATTATGTCAATAATTTGTAGCAGTTCTGGAACTACTACAGATTATTGATTTTAGTGTGCTATTTGATTTTCAAATTTGTAGTGCTTGTTTAACGACTATAAAGTCCAACGGTAACAATTTTTAGTATACTTTATGATAGTTTCTTAACTGCTGCAAAGTGCAATTCATTTTTAAAAAAAGTAACTTATTTTTTCAAATTTTTTAGTTTGAAAAAAATACATTTTAATAAGGTTGTCATCTATTTATAAACTGTTAATATTAACATATTTTAAAATTCTAAAATGTAAATATATTTTAAAATAATAAAATTTAATAGAAAAAAAACATTATTTTAAAATCCTATCCAACATCACACACACACACATACACATACATGTATATCTACCATAAAGTAAAAAAATGCAAAGACAAAATAACAAAAACTGAAGAAAAAAATGTATCAAGCGTCCTAATTAAGTCATCCATCATGTGCGGTAGCTAAATTGACAGAACCATCATCCTTGGTGTTATTTGCTGGCTAATGTGTAAACTTAGCAGGGTCAGTAGGCTGCTAGACCATCAACCTAAGGACTAGCTGAACCTGTGGAGACGGAATGCCTGGGAACATCCTCTCACAAGTCATGGACAGTAACGAGTTAGCAATTTCCTGCCACTAGACCATATGCTAATCATAGCCATCGACCTAACTTTGCATCCTCTTATTCACCCTGGCCTCTCGACCCTAGCCTTTGGCTTGGCAACCTCCTTGTGGAGCTCCTCAATAGATGTCCTACTCTGCCTTATAATGCTAGAGGTCCTTGCTCAAGAGGTTCCTACCTAAGATGTGCCGCTCCATTTATACACAATGTTGGGCCTGGTGCCTATCACTAAACCCCTATACTTGACAATGTATCACTTATTGTTGTCCATCTAGAAAAGGCAGTTTCTTTTGTTCTTCCACTCCTCCCCTATCTTGATCACTCCGTATCGCTTCTTGTTGTCCCATATGGCAAACTTATCATGCATTAGAAATTAGATATCATCATTAATAAATTCAAATAAAAATAAAAAATTTAAGTAACCATAGTTATGTTATTTTTATTTAATTAACTATAATTAATTTCCTTTACAACCTCATCCCATGCTTCATTCTTCGGCCTCTTTGACATCTTCCAGTAGTGAAAGTGGATAGGTAACCGGACAAAACCCCCACTCAAGTTTGTGAGAAAGTGGTTAAATAAATGATTGTCTCTCTCAATTGTCTAGTCTCTGAGCTCATTCCATGGAACTACGGCATGTAGCCCCTACTTAAGCTTATTTGTGACTATCACGTCTAGTTTGTTTTGAGTCAGGTCCCACTTGTCATTTGCACAATTAATAACAAAATTCAATCAAATTTAATTTAACAATAGCTTTAATCAAAATCTTAATTGTTTAAAACAATTACTTACCTTGAATTTAGACATTAAATCCAGTTGCTTGTGAAGATGACTTACGGGGGTGATTTTGGTCCCTCTCTATCTTGGTGTTGATGAATTGCTCTTCCTTATGTAATAGCATGTTGACATATATCTCTATGTTGTCTTCCTCATAGTTCTTCATGCTACTACTATCAGGGACCTTATATGGAGTAGCTAGTTGTGGTGGTGTTAGGACCTAACATGAGGTGAGGTTTTACCTCTATATGGGGTGTTGTTATGTACTGCTATCCTCCTGCTAAAATTGTCATCTAGGAGGATGCTCAAGATAGGCTTTCCCCTTCCCCTTATCTTTCCTAGAAGACATGATAACTAAGTGCAATTAATTATAATTTCTAAGTTAGCTACAACAAAATAAATTTTATAAATTTCAATTCCATTTAATACTACAAACATTATAAAATAATATAGATTTATCAATATTTTTCACAATATTGCAATCTTATAATTACAACTAATCAATATTAAAATTCATTTACAATTATGCATGTTGGGAATTAGCCATTAATTGCTAAATCCCTTGATTGTAGCATCTCATCATATCCCCTTATTATAGCTCTCTAATGTAGGAAATATTTTGATTATATTTCGACTGATTGTAATCCTCTCTTTAATTTCTCACCGATGATTGCTCTTTTTTGAGCCTATATATTGTAGACACTTTATCATATCAAATACATCAACAAGAAAACATGAGTATTCTTTTATTTGTTCATGGTATCAGAGCATTTGGGTTAAATCTAAACCCAGATTGTGAGAGAAGGGGATGTTGTGAGGGGTAAGAAACAAATCTAAGTGAAACACCATGAGGAAGAGATAGGGAGATAGAATTTTGACGTTTAGCTAGGGCTTTTATAGAAGGGAGCATGGAGATACACCACTATTCTTCACAGATTTAGAGGAAACCTATCGGCGGTTCCTGGAAGTCTAGTAAGGTTCTGAGTGCCTAGTGTTAATCTGGCATAACAACACCATTTCTCATCCGTTTGATCATGAAAAGCTACCTTATCTCATTGAAACATGAATCCAAGTGAGTTGCTGTAATATATAAAATTTTTGTAACTAGTAGAATTTGTAAATATTTAACTAGCATAATAAAATGATTACCAGTGTTTATATATAAATATAGAGCTATTTTTAGGATTCCTGGATATGCATGGTTCTATCCATAAAAATTAAGAAGTTAGGGTCACAAATTCTGAGAATAAGTAGTCGGACGAAAATCCGTCGGTGGATAAAGTATATATGGAGCCATTTTTGAGATTTAGGGGATCCTATATTGTGTGGAAGGCCTTGATATGCATGTCGTAGTCCTAAGTATGACCCAAGTAGAATCTTGAGTAAGCACTAATAAAGTAACTTTATTAAAGTAGCTTTAATAAATTAAGTAATCATGACACAACTTTATGGGCGGGTTCATAAAAGGATGATAAATGTCCCCTCATCATGACAAAGGACAAGAGCACTTTTATGTTAGATGAATGAGAAGGTGACAAGTATCCCTTATGATGACACTCACCTTTTTGCCTTTTGTGTTGGCATCTCCAGGACGCGCCACCTAGCATATGAGTATGAGGAATCCATAGGTCTCCAGCTTGATCGCGTACTTGACTTTACAAACAGCAAACCTGGGAGTATGAGGAAATTTTTAGGCCTCTTCCTTTCCCTAATAAGAAAAGGTGCCATGTAAGAGAGAGAAAAATAAGACAAATGGCTTGATGACACATGGCAATCTTGACCTCACATCTTGTGACACTTGGCACAACAAGTGGAAATCACATGCAAGATTAAATCTTCACCCTCCTTTCTCCTTTTAGTGCATGGCCAACAATTAAAAGTGGGAGAGAAAATTGTGAAAAAATAAGAGGAAATTGTTAGAGGAAAGAGAAAGAGTGAATAGTCCAATTTTCTGAGTTCCGGAGTTGATTCTGACTCTGAATTATAGCTATCGTTCGGTAAGCCCTTCAAGAAATCTCTTCTACTTACTGTGATCTTCAATTCTATGGTCTTAGTTTTCTAATCTGAGGTGTGTTGTACCATCTAGTTAGATGGAGTGCCGTCAGAATACTGAACCGGTTATAGAAACACAAAGAGGTAAGCATTGGCTTCATTTTGAACCGATTTCCTTGTGATTTCATTAAGTTTTTCTTGGCTCTTGGACCACTCAAAGTTTTCATCCAGAGAGTATTTTTGAAGTATAATGTTTTTTTAATCATGTATAAGATGATATATGATGATTAATGATGTTATTAGATTAATTGGTGGTCAAAAATGCAAATTTGATTTTTGTTGTTGTGGGGACAAGTTTCAGTCAAAAGAAAAACTGGAAGAAAGAGTATGATTTTGTTATTTTTAAGGTTTTCATTAGATTCTATACAAAAAATGGTGTAGGAATAGCCCCTAGTTAAAATCTTGAATGATTTGTAATGAAAAACCAAAAGTTGAAATTTCGTTAAAGGTGCTGCCAGTATTGCGTTTTTTACTGGCAGATTTATTTTGGCAAAAAGTTTACTATTCAAACTATGTTTGATGCTGGTGATAATTTCTAGATTTAAAATAGACATAATGATCTTTAAATTGATATGTAGTATGAAGGATTTAGAATAGTACACTAGGAATTATAAGTGTTTGAAGTTAGACCATTAAAGCTAGAAAGATTTTTTTGCAGTAAGGTAAAAACTGGAAACTAGGAATGGTACATGAATAGGTGAAGTAGAAAGTATTTTTACCTTAAAATAGACTTAATAAGTGACACATAAAATTTTTAACCACCTTAATTGGATATTCCTAGGTCAAGATATGAATTTTCAAAGTTTATTGAAAATTCTGCCAACATTTTGAAAAGTGCGAAAATAAAAAAAGGGTTATGGCATTTGGTAATTAAGTTATCCTCTAAGGGTTAAGTTAAACAGTTGGACTTAGTATGGGCCCATTAAATACCCATTGGGCCTAATGTATTAACTTTAAAGATAACCTACCAAAGTGTCTTGAGTTATTAAAAAATTAGGACAAGTGATAACTCGCCTATCCGTGAATTATAAATTATAAGATTTGACATTTGCCCGGGATGCCTAAGAGACGAGGAACAAGAACCCAAATTGGAAAGACTGCCAGGTAGTATCCTATCCCTTATATCTTATGTGCTGCTCTATATGTATTCTTTGTCATCTGTTCATGTTCGGGATAGTTAGTCCATAGGCGGTAAGGCCCGTAAGTACAAGTTGCACCAGGAGTTAGCCAGGGCGCCTTGAGCTAGGTAGGCTCGAGGCAGAAAGCCCGTAAGTGCACCTTGCATGAGGCAGAGGCCTTGGGCTGCTAGATTGAGATTTTCCAAGCACTGTGGTTCTGTGATAAGGGATTAGTTAGGCCCTTTGTTTGCAGCATAATTTTTAAGTGCTCTATGATGATTTGTTTTACATACTTAGCATTTTTCATATCATATTTGTGATCGATGTACTACTAAAATTCTTTTGCATCTCACCCTTTTTCAACAAATGACATACAACAAAGGTGTCTAGCTCAAAGGGCAAGAAGGTAATACGGACTGGCGAAGAGAAGGCTGATTAAATATGGATTGTCTGGTTATCTTTTTATTTTATATGACTGTAAAATATGTTTATATAATTAAGTAGAAGTAGTAATATTAGTATTAGTAACCACAATACTAACAACATCAGTTGTAACCAACTATGCTAGGTTTTCAATAAACGCACTAGCATCCAAATGCGATAATTGAACTAGAATCGGGAAACCAAACACTAAAAGCCCATAAGTTAACCACTACTAAGCGGGCTATTGCCAAAGAATGCTCTACATTTTTAATATATGATTTTAAAACTAATGAGGGTAATTTATTTACAAACTAGTATGAGACCACACATAATTATTTAAAAGTTTTTGAAAAACCCACTTAAATATAGGATTGAACCCTGTATTGAAGTCGGGACTCTAATAACTTATTATTTGATAATGTCTCAAGTTTGTAAGCTTTATATGACTAAAACTCATCATAACATTTTATAAAATACGGTGTTACAGTTGCACCCCTTATTTCACTACTACAGAAAGCACTGTTAACATATGTTTTTAGGCCCTTTCTTCATCCCTTTATAGGGGAATGACTATATGAGCGACTTAGTAAAGTCTAGGAACAACGTCTGTTAAAAAAGGGATACCATAAAAGACTTACAGTGTAAGGGACTTACGACGTCCATTTTTAAACCACAGACAAAGAAAGATTTTTTTTAAGATTTTTTTTTACATTTTTCATTGCCCAACAATTAAACCCTATAGAAACATCATTGAACAATTCTTCATAAACCAAAATTTCCTTACAAATAGTAAGGAAACATCCAGCACTAGCTAATTAAATGTTAACTACTACTAATACTATGTACAATAATCACCACGAAGTGTCAAAAAGTTGTCTACACAACTACGATCTAATTTAAAAAAAAAACTTTACTCATCTATGTGTTGAAAAAGATGTCCAGCTAAAAGTTCTTAGATCAAATTAATGTCTTCATCTAGATAGGCATCGTCATTATCACAAATCTACAAATTGAAAAATAAGCTAAGATAAATCAATGAAGTGAATGAATTAAATGAAAATTCAATTACAACAATAAAAATATTATTATTTGAGAATGAAGAAATGATTACCGGCCTGTTCAAAATCTGTAGTAACTCTACTTTGAATGATGTTATATATATAAAGTATAACATAATATCCACACTCAGTGCTCCTTGGTTCTCGAGAGCACTATAAATCAAAATCAAATGGTTAGAATGAATAAATGCATATCTAAAGCAATTGTCATTGAAAGAACATGAATTCAAAGTACTTAGTATTAGACAAAACCATATCGGCTCTCTACTTTTACCCTCGTATGTCCTGTCCAGTAGTCTATATGTCTTGAGTGCACTATCATTAAAATGAAAATGAGCAGACATTAAAACAATTGATTTAAGTCAAGAATCAATGATTTACAAACAAATTAACTTAAGTGCTGAAGATGGATTTTATTTCTTCATTTGGCATGTGACCCAAGAATCAAACCAATAAAGGGTGTTCATGAGGGGAGAAATAACACACAGACTCCAACTATAACAACATAAAAATATTAAAATGAACTTAGATAACAAGCCAATTTATTCTTAAATATCTTAAATAGATAAAACTAAAATAAATACACTTCAAGAAATGATGCTAGATAACAAGGAAATTTAGTCTTTCCCATTGTATAAAATCTATATAAACTAGTTCTTCCCATTTCAACACATATTTTGTGGAAGAAGCTATAATAGAATTAAAATGATAAATTAATTATTGAATGTATAAAACCAAAAAACCACTGCATTAATTGAAGGAAAAAAGTAAAAAAAAAACTTACATGATTGCAAGTGTAACCCATCCTGTATCTATCTCCTCCAAATTAATGAACTCCTTAAGATCTTTCTAGTCTATTGTAAAGGGATACGACAGTCTTTCACCCATAATCCCATAAGGCATCTACAAGTCAATTTAGCCAATATCCTTGTGGAGTTGTTGCAGTCGTGCCAAGAAGAGAAATTTTGTCACATCTTGTTGATCCTATTAAAACATCAAATATAGATTATAAGTAGGATGCCAAGAAAACTCAAGTAATAGTAAGGTCTTTCCTACCATTGGAAGTATTGACATAATGTGAATAAGATATTCTAGCTAAAGGATGAAAGATACTATTGCCTGACCTAGTATAGCAACCTCTTCATCAGGAATTATGATGCTTACAGCTTCTTCCCCCTCTCGAACACATGTCACTGTAACCCTATGCAAAGTGACTAGAATTTGCTTATCATAGTGGTGTTGAGATTGGAAGGCACAGTGAAAGAAATTAATCGTTTAAAATTTTTCCCAATCCCAAACACGGACCTATCAACAGCGTTTAAACTGAGTAGTCAGAATTGTACCTTTATATTTTTTTCGTCTTTACCTTTTGATCTTCAGAAGCCAACAGCTCAGATCGGTTCCCTCTACTGGTATCCACACGAACAGGACTCAACACCGGCAGTGTGCTAGCACCTCTAATACCTCTCTAGGGTTTTCTTGCGGCTCTCAATTTCTCTTCTACCCTAGGGTTCTCTAACCCTTCATTTTATAACTAATGTGCGCCGTATTGGATTTTTAAAATTAATCTTAATTAATTTTGAAATCCATTTTGGATTAAATAAATTTGATTTAATTAAATCTGTCTAACATATTTAATTTAACCTATTTATTTAATCTAAATAAAGAGCCAACAGATTTAATTTATCTTTATAAATTAAATCTGAGATATGGTATCTCTATCAATGTTAGTTATTTAATTTATCAAATAAATTAAATATGAAACTAACACTACTTAATAATATTATCATATGCATATAAGATTATTATTATTTTTGAATTTATATCACACACACATATACAGATATATATATATATATAAAATTCGTTCACCCTAGATTAAACATTGTACTTATTGAATTTTAGACACATATTAGATTCAATGAATTTGGACATTATAGCTCATGTTGGGCTATTCTTGTATGCAACCCTGTAGGCCCATATGAAGTTGCAGAAGGCCAATAACTGTACTAGCCCACAAGTCACAAGTGGCCTCTAGTAAGATATTACGACTACCCAATTCATATCACGATCATTAACATAATGTAACCTATCATACAACCACGTCATGTACCTTTTATCACATAATATTTTGACTAAGGATGAGGCATGTATAATGTCATCCTCCTGTTCCTGGCCATTACTTTCTGATTCCTGAGTAGTCTGACTATAAAGATGGAAACTCCTTACCATCATAGTTTGGCCATACATTTCTTAGACTCACTCATCGAGGGGCCCAGTAATATCTCTCTACTAATGTGAGAGACAAATCACATCTTGACTATTCACATTCTTCTGCATAAAAACTACTAAGCCAATCAAAGCCTTTATCATCACCTGGTCAAAGGTGACTTTTAACTAAGTCAAAGATTAGCGACTCTCATGTAGGAATCCATGATGATCTCAGGTCAAAGGGCATTGTGACATGGTTACATGGTTATATATGAGATAAGCTTATGACTTAATCTATGCAACTTTCTCATAGTGGGTCGGTCCAGCGCCTTGTACTCTTACAAGTGCCTAAGACTGTGATTCATATCTCTATACCTTATCAAAGTCATACTGGTCTTATTTCATCTTTACTCCCGCATAGATAACTGACTAGGGACATTTAGGACAATCTTTATGATTCATCCAATGATACAGTTATCATAATAAACCTGCGAATGAGATTATAACAAAAATGAAGAAATTCATTAAATAACAATAATGTTTAAAGTATAATAATTGGCCCCTAGGGCACAATTTCAAACAGTTGGGTGGTAGCTTGTGTGTGAATGAGAACATCGGCAACAACATGCAATAGTGGGACATCCAAATAGAGAGTGTAAGATTCTCCAGCCTCTAGAGTGGGAGAAGGGTCGCCAAGTGGTACCTTCAGTAGATTATGACTTCCTTCGGTATTAGGGAAGGCTGGGGAATCTTCAATTCTACTTTCCTCATTATCCCTCTCCGATTGAATGATAAATCTAACTTCACTACTTAACTCATTCAACAAATCTTGACAAAGTGATTCGTGAAGTTGCACCTCGAGCTCTTGTAGGACTTCCTCTTAGAGTAATTAACGGTCTTCCTCTTGAATCTTAGCTAAAAGCTCCCTACTAGGTTCACCTTGTGATGAATATTGTGAAGCTTGCTAAAACACTTTATAATATCAACTCCCCATGGCTCCCCTCTAACACGACCAAAGTGATCTTCCTTCTAATTGTCATTGATAAGATGTCCATCCATCCACTTTTAGTGAAGGAACCTTAGCTACTCTAGTCGTCACGTTCATCCTGTAACATACAATTTATCATAAATAAAATTTAATACTTCCAATATGAAATAATTCTAAAATTAAAAAATTTCAATTTGACTACTTACTATCTTTGCGGCAACCTCAGCAACAACTGGATTTATGTATTTTCCAATCCACAATCACACACTAGTCCAGAAATCAATTTTAATTTCCTTTCGGTAGCTAAGGTTAAGATAAGTCTGTAAAAAGGTTGTCAATGATACATAGTGCTCTTTTCTATGTAGTTAGAGGCTGGGACAACACTTGAAAATATCCCTATGGTAAATAAGATCCCTGAGGTGTTCCCAGAAGATAACAGTGGATTACCTTCAGAAAGGGAAGTGAAATTTGTAATTAAGACTAAGCATAGAGCATGACCAATATCCAAAGCCCCATATAGAATAGCTCCAAATGAAATGGTGGAACTAAAAAGTAGATTGAAAAGCTACTAGAGAAAGGGTTCATTCGGCCTAGTGTTTTACCATTGGGAGCTCTAGTGCTTTTTATCAAGAAGAAAGATGGAAGCTTATGCCTATGTATTAATTACAAGGAGCTGCATAAAGTGATCGCTAAGAACAAATATCCACTTCCTATAATTGATGATTTACTCAATCAATTATCTGGTTCCTGAATATTTTTAAAAATTGATTTGAGGTCAGGGTATCATCAGCTTCGGGTAAAAGCAGAAGATGTACCAAAGACCGCATTCAAAACTAGATATAGGCATTACAAATTTTTGGTAATTCCATTTGGGTTGACAAATGCACCTGTAATGTTCATGGACTATATGAATCAAATTTTTTGTTTGTATCCGAACCAATTCGTAGCAGTCTTCATTGATGATATTCTCGTATATTCATGAAGTAAAGTAGAACATGAAGAGCATTTAAGAACAGTGCTAGGCACATTGAGAAATAAGCAACTTATGCCAAGCTGAGCAAGTGAGTTTTAGCTTTTGGAAATTAAATTCCTGAGCTATGTAGTCTCACAAGAAAGGGTCTCGGTAGATCCCAGGAAAGTGGAAGCAGTACTAAACTGGAAAAGACCAGAGAATGTTGCTGAAATATGTAGTTTTATGGGTCTTGCTGGTTATTACAGACGATTTATACAGAGTTTCTCCAGAATAGCTTTACCTTTGACAAGTTTAACATGAAAGACTCAACATTTTGTGTGGGATGAAATTTGTGAGAGGAGCTTCACAGAGCAAAAGGAGAGATTGACAATAGTACCAGTGCTGATAATCCCCGATCCACAGTTGACCTATATAGTCTACAGTGATGTGAGCAAGTATGGATTGGAATGTGTCCTGATGTAGTAGGGTAGAGTTGTATCATATGCCTCTTATCAGCTGAAGCCTCATAAACTGAATTATCCCACTCATGATCTTGAGTTAGCAGCAAATATATTTGTACTAAAAATCTGGAGATATTATCTCTATGGGGAAACTATAGAGCTGTACTGCAACCACACATTTTGAAATATTTGTACGATAAAAAAGAACTAAATATAAGGCAGCGTAGATAGATAGAGTTGCTTAAAGATTACAACCTGGAGATTAAATGCCATCCAAAAAGGCTAATGTAGTTGCAGATGCGTTGAGCAGAATGATACAAGAACAAAACTGATTAAGGATTTTAGAGATCTTAATTTGTCTAATTAGATTATGATCAGTAGCAGTAATGTTAGTCAGGTAGAAAATGACCTGAGAGCAAAGATTAAGAAAGCTTAGAAGCAAGATAAAAGAGTGTAATATCCCAAGTTTTGGGCCTAGAGACTTGAGGATAAGCCTATATCAGGCAGACGACTAAGCCCAGCTCGGGAAGAGTCCCAAGAATGTTGAGAGATAGAAAGACTTTTGGGGGACTAATTGATTTGGCCCTACCAGGAATTGGGCCCGATATACATAGATAGTGAGATCAAAGTGTTGGTGCAAATGTTCACATGACACAAATACGGTGCCAGTGGGTTAGTATAAAGATGCTACCCAGCTGTGCCATGACGTAAGTGACTAATTAGTTGAGCGAAATAGGCCAGTGTAAGCGTGTACATGTCATTTTTAGGGTAGACATGTGTAACCTACATTTTTTCAGTAGACGTCGATATATGGCACCAAGTCAAGCCATACAACACTCTGACCTGGTGTCATTTGATGAGCCTCGATATGTGTGTCGTAGTCCTAAGCAAAACCCAAGTAGAATCCTAGGTAAGCACCAATAAAGTAGCTTTAATAAAGTAGTAATGATGACGCAACTTTTGTGTTGGATGAATTAGAAGGTGACAAGTGTCCCTCTTGATGAAACTCACTGTTTTGACCTATGTGTTGGCACCATAAGAAGTTTCCACCTAGCCCTCAGGTTGAGAAAAATCCACCTCTATCTGGTCTGGTCATTGAACTAACTTTTCTGAATACTAAACCTAGGAGCTGGGAAAAATCACTAGACCCTTCTTTTCCTTGATATTAAGGTCAGCCAAGAGGCCTAAATGAAGAGGGTGACCCACTTTTAAAAAGGCAAGGACACGTGTCACTGTTTAGCTGGATCATCGAACAAATAAAACCACAAGGTTTTGACATGTGGCAGACAACTTTTAAGACCCATTAAGGGCCATATAATTTCAGCCAAACAGCCCCAAAATTTAGGAAAAATGAGAAAAATCAAGAGGAAAGAGAAAGGATGAATAATGAAAGTTCTTGAGCTCCGGAGTCAATTTCAACTCTGATTTGATGTTTCTAGCTTCCGGAGTCTTCTCTAATGTTGTTCCTCTCAGTGAGAGAAATATTTATATGGTTTCAAATTTTCGATTAGAGGTGTTTGGTTCCATATACTCAGGAGAGGTGCTGCCAAAATCAGGAACCGATTATGGAATTGAGTAGAGGTAAACCTAAGCTCTAATTTAAGCCGTATATCTTAAGTTTTGATTGGTTAAATTTGGAGTTAGAGGGCTGCCCTATTTCATCTAGACCATGATTTGTAGGTGAAGAGTGTGATTTTGTTAGTTCTGATGCTTCCAATAGGTTCAAGATGAAAAACTGTGTAGGATAGTAGTGAGAAACAGGTCTCAGAAGCACTAGAATCAAAAACAGAATTTTGGCCCAAAAACTACTAAGTTTCGGCCAGAACTAGATCTATGGAAAAGGATATGATTTTTCCAAATTTGAAGTTTCCAATGGATTCCTTGGGCAAAATTGTATGGGGTTAAGGTGTGTTGTGATTTTAAAAGAGTTGGATTGAAAACCCAAAAATTGAAGTTAAAGGAATAGTGCTGCCAGATTGCGTTTTTTGAGAGACAGGTAGATTGTGACGTGATTTTGGATGATCAGGTGTTATATTATGATCCTGATATTTTCTAGAATAATAGTAGACACATTAATATTTAATTTGATATATAATATGTGACATTTGGGTTAGTATATTGGGAGATATGAATTTTTAAAGTTTAGCACTGAACCTGGAATAAATCTTGGCACAGTTCAATTAATTGATGATTTTTCTTGAATTTTAGCCTAATATAGTTGGTAGTGGCTAGTATTTTACCCTTAAAGAGGACTTAAAGAGCTTCAGTTATGAATTTGAATCGCCCTATTTAGAGTTCCCTAGATTAAGTTATGATTTTTCAAATCTAGGTGAAAATTCTTACAATATAGGCTTGGTATGCAGAAATAAGGAATTTGAGTGAATTGTAATAAATGTGAACTCCAAGGGTCAAGTTAAGCACTTAGGGCTGGTGTAGCGACATTAGTTGTTCAATTTTTATGGCTCTAATGAGTTAACTCATAATGAGGTTATGTGACTAAGGCCATGAGGTGACAAAGAAGAGGCAAGGGGAGCAACTTCAATAGTTGGAAGGAAAAAGTACAAGAGGAGGACTCAAAGGCAAGAGGTAGTGAACTTACCCTACTTGCATGAATTTGATATTTATGCTTGTGTAGTGATGTATGTGATTGCTTTACTTCATTGTGTAGAGCAAATTTAAATGGTGAAGCTTTGTTTCTATTTATGTTATGGCCATGAGTAAAGTATGTGAGGCATTGAACATGCAAAAAATATCATTATGTTGCATGCATCTAGTTGAGACTAACATGTCATGCACATAGCATATATCTTGCATGCATTATGGTAACTGTTTACTACTAAGATTCCCCTGAATCTCACCCTCCCCAACCAACCATTTAGACAGGTGAAAACAGGAGGTATGTTGAGAATAGAGAAGATGATTGCACGAGAGGAATGCATTGGTGGAATGAAGATGGGAAGCTGTCTGCTTGTCATTTTAATGGGTTTAGGCACCCTAGTAGCCCTGTGTAGCTACATTATTTGTATTTTTATATACATGGAAATTGTAATTGAGCATAGTACTAAGCTAAAAGAATCACTTTGATAATTAATCACGATGCCCCTTAAAAATATATGACTTCCACATGCATAATAAGGGGTATGTAAGACGGGTCTTACAAAGAGCACAGTCAATCAGAAGCATGATTGAAAAGGGTGAAACTCAGGAGTATGATCTATTACCAAGTAGGCTAGTCAGATACAAGAAGCGGATATATGTTCTACCACATGTTTAGTTGAGATAGTAGATCTTGAATAAGGAACACAAGAGTAAGTATACCCTATACCCAAGAGCAATTAAAATGTATCATGACTTGAAGTCCATGTATTATTAGCCTGGGATGAAAAGTGATGTGACAGAATTTATGGTTCATTGTCTCACATGCCAAAAGGTGAAAGTTGAGCATCAACGACCATCAAGGCTTATATAAAACCCTGAGATTCCTGAGTGGAAATGGGAAAGTATTACTATAGACTTTGTGATAGGATTGCCTAAGGTTAGAAATCATGATGCAATTTAGGTAATCGTTGATCGATTCACAAAGACAGCCCATGTTCTACTGATTAGTATTAACTATTCTCCTGATAAGTCGGCAGAGATTTATATCAAAGAGATTGTATGGCTACATGGTACACCAAAGGATATAATTTCTAATTGAGATCCTCAGTTTACTTCCAAGTTTTGGAGTTCATTACATGAGGCTTTGGGTACCAAACTCAGATTTAACACAGCCTATCATCCTTAGACAGATGGACAAATAGAAAGAATATACAGATGCTAGAAGATATGTTGAGAGCATGTGTAATAGATTTCAAAGGAAGTTGGGATCGATTCCTTCCCCTAGCAGAGTTTTCATATAACAATAGTTATCATTCAAGCATTCAGATAGCTCCATATGAAGCGTTGTGTGGAAGGAAATGTCAATCACCCATATGTTGGGCATAACTGTCTAAGAGAAAGATGTATCGGCCAGAGAAAATTAAATTGATTAAGTAGAGATTGTTAGCTGCTCAAAGCAGGTAGAAGAGTTATGCTAATAAGAGGCGGAAACATCTGGAATTTGCAGTAGGAGATCATGTGTTTTTGAAGGTTTCACCAGTTAATGGGATTGGTAGGGCATTCAAAATGAAGTTAAGCCTTACATACATTGGTCCATTTGAAATCTTATCAAAGATTGGGCCAGTAATATACCAGATAGCTTTACCTCCAAATCTAAGCATATTGCATAATGTCTTCCATGTCTCATAGTTAAAGAAGTATCAACTCGACCCGGAGTATGGAATTGAATATGAAGATATTGATATGCGGGATGATCTTACTTATGAAGCTGAGCCTAATCGAATCATTGATCGATAGGAGAAATAGCTTAGGAACATGAGTATCCCATTTGTGAAAATAGTTTAGAAGGGATTATCTCCTAGGGAGGCTACCTAGGAGATCCAAGAAGACATGCAAAGGTATTACCTGGGGCTTATGCGTGAGTTTGTATAACAAATTTTAGGGATAAAATTGTATTGGCAAGGGGAGAGCTATAATATCCCAAATTTTATTCACAAAAATTCCTTGTACAATTAATTATATTCAATAGAATAAAATAGTGAATTTGGTGTACTTAAAGTAGCTAAAATATTAGAAATAGTGATTATGTGAAATTTTAGTCAAGTAAGACATAAAGCATAAATTTTGTCTTGACAACAGGCCTAACATTGAACCTTAAAATTTAGTATGGAAGAACATAATTTTTGGCCCAATATGCATTGGAAATTTTGGCTAAAATAAAGGGGAAGAAGGAAAATGGCAATTGTTTAAAAAAATATAAGGCCAAAATAGTCATTTGGCTAAATAAAATAAAAGGCCAACATTTCTCCTTAAATAATGTGTTAAGTCGGCCAAGGAAGGGAAGAGCAAGAGAGCACAAGATTTTTCCACACAATAGTACATATGGAAGACTTAAAACATATGGTAAAAGGAAGAAACAATAAAATGCCATATGTGAAGTTTTAGAATAAAATAACATATATTGTGAGGAGGTGGAAGATGATTAATATAAGAGCATTTTAGCTCTTCCAAACACCCCATTTTTGGCCAAGAAGAGAGAAAGAAGAGAGAGAGAGAGAGAGAGAGAGAGCTTAGGCAAATATAAGAACAAGAAGAGAGCAAGATGATTCAAGAAGCCAAACAAGGTAAGTAAGTAGTAAAATTTATGTGTTCTTGCCTCTAATCACTTGTAAACCTTCGCTAATCCTCATATCCTCCTTGAAATAATATAAATTAAGAAGAAAATAAAGAGAAAGAAGAGGTGGAATGTAATACCTTATTTCCAATAGACTCAGATAAGTGCAAGAGAGTAGTAAAATCAGTTGTGAAACCAGAATTCTGTCTTGGATTTAACAGACTTTGGAAAATGTTCGCAAATCACAAGTTATCTTAGGAGTTGAACCTAGGATTAAGAAGGTTTTTCAAAGGATAAAAAACATTTTCAAACATTTTTGTAAAGTTCACTATCTCCCTAAGTCTCATCTATACACAATTCCATTTTATCATAATATGCGAGGGTGTCTCTACTTAAGTCTCACGTTTCATACATTAGTTATGTTTCGTTAGCATTCGGAAACGTCATCTAGCTAAGTTATTCCTTGATTATCTTAGTGCCCATTTACTAAGCTACCGACATTACTAGTTCTACCACTGTACTATTCTAAGACCTCGTCTTATTAATGATATTACTCAGAGTAGCAATTGCGTAGTCCAGTGGGCACATAAGAATAGCATAAAAATACTGATATTATTAATACAATGTGCTTGTTTATATATAGAAATTCCCCACAGGGGATGTACACAGTAATTACAGACCTTAAAATAAATAAAAGGTCTTCAGATAACCAACGTTTTCTTTCAAGCTTGTCTATAACCTTCTGCTGCCAGAAATTACGATTATGCCCTTTGAGCCGCTGCCTGCCGCAGGAAACTTTACATGTTTATGGAAAGGGTGAGATTTGGGAGAATCTCAATAGTAACATGCTTTCAATACATATAAAATGTGAAAATAAATATGCAATGCCATGTCTTGTAAGATGATCAAAAACTTTGTGTACACTTGCCCAAGTCCAAGCGACATGTTTGCACACTAATCTACTCGACGCCCCTGTTAGATCAATAACCATAACTTAGAAAATTGTTGTGTCTAAGACACTTGGCTCATGTTATAAAGTATGACATATCCAAACATTTAGTAATCACATAGTATATGCAAGAAAAACTTACTACCTAGAACGTGCCCTTTCCTGGCTTGTCAATTAGTCCAGCTCTGTCTTTGGCTCGGGCTTTTGATATATCCTAAGATTTCAAATTTAGGATAACTAAGTTATTAGATATTCATAACTCAATCTAGACTAATTTTGTTGGTTATCTATCACAGTTAAACAGTTTCTACATAACACAATTCTGCATAGTGCAATTTCACTATTCTTTTTTCAGAAATTGGTAAATTTTCAATCAAATTTGGAAAATCATAATTAATTCTAAAAAATTCCAAATTGACTGATTCAAAAGTATAAATGAAGATATTTAAATTTAATTTTGGTTAAAAATTCTTTGGTATGACCATTGACATCATAATTTTCCTAAAAATTCATCAAACTCTACTATTCCCAGATTGTCTTCCAAAAACAGGGCACAATTTCAAAAATTTATATCCTCCAATGTACATGTCCAAAAATTACAAAATATCCATCCAATTAAATATATATGTCTCAAATTTAATTCTACCAAGTTTCAAAATTTTTGGATAAGTTTTGCACACGAAATAAATTGTACAATATCACTAACTCACAGGAGGTAGATCAAAGAACATGCATATGTATACTTCAAAAATTTCTAAATTGGCATACAGACATCCAAAAATTATTAACACTTGCATACCTACACAATTTTTTCTTCTAAAACCAATGGAATCATTATAATTCCAAAATTCTCACTCCTTCCTCCTGTTCTACCTCTTGAACGAAAATAGGATTCTTAGGAGGAACATGTTTTCTTGTTTTCTCTTGCTTAATCACTTCCTTTCTACTTCAAATCACAAGATTAAGTACTTAAACACTAAACGGATTAGAGGAAATTTTGGTAGCATTTACCCAAGGTTTTACTTCAGCCCATAATTGAAAAATAAGAGAAAATAAGGCAATATCCACCACCAGCAGCAACAACACCAAACAAGCTAAGAGAATCAAGTTTAATTTTGGTGATTATCTCTTAATTTCAGCTCTTTCTCTCTCTAAAACATCACTTTTAACTCTCTCTTCTCTCTTGTTTGTCTTGAAAAATATGGATTTTTTATAGGAGAAGAGGTAAAAAGAGGTTGTAGAGAGATTAAGAAGCGTAAACATCAAGTTTTCAAGCTTCTTACCTTTGATCTTGCACTTGGAAACCCTAGACCTTCCTCTTGTGTACTTGGTGTTCTTAAACTCTCTCTCTCTCTCTCTCTTGATATCTTCTACCAAAAATGATGAATGGAAGAGGATGGATGTTGGTTTATCTAATAACCTCTTCTTACTTTTACTTTAACATATGCCAAATTGTGATTGGTCATTGTTTTCTTTTTTTTTTCTTCTTCTTTTAATATAGGCCATATAAATATATGTCTCTTGCTTTTCCTTCCTCTTTCCCATTTTGACTGAATTGGGCAGCAAGAAAAGGGAAAAATAATGGTTACTTACTTTTGTTAGTCAAATGACCATTTTACCCTTACATGTTTTCCCATTTTCGCACTAGCTGAGAAACTAGGCAGAATCTTCATCAAAATTTGAAAATTCATATCTAATTGTATATATTTCTATTTAGGGTGGTTATAAAGGCTATGTAACCCTTATTAAGTCTATTTGTTAAACTTTGGCCAAATGAAAGCTCAAAATTCCCAAAATTATTGTTTTTGGACGCTGCCACAGAAGCTTGCCAGTTTCACTGGGTTAATTTCAAAAATACATAACTCTTTATGTACAGCTCCAAATGACTTGTATGACCTATCAAATTAAATATTAAAAAGTATAATTTTATTATGAAAAGTTTCATAATTTTTGGACATCATTTTCCTATTGAGAAAAGCCACACAATCAGACTGCCACGTGAAGAATCACACTGGCAGCAAATCCAAATTGTTACAATTTGTGTTTCAACATAGTTATGTTGTATGTGACCTCTAATTGCTTTGCTTTGTTACTTAATGTGCTCTTTAATCCACCATTTTATTTCCCTTAATGCCACCAAAGGTGTAGAGAATTGTAGGGAATAAATATGTCTTCTTGAGGCACTTGCTAAATCGGGGCTTAGCAATCCACTTAATTGAGACTTATTCTCAAGCCTCCAGTCCCCAAATTTAGGATATGGCATTTCTCCCCCTGTCAATAAAATTTTATCCTCGAAATTTCAGATATCATATATATAAAAATGATTATCCTCGGGGACATCTTAGCTCTGTTGTATCCTGTTTAATCATAGCATAGAGTGCTTGTCAGGCCTTACTGCCTAGGGACACTGCCCCATCCAATCATGCATATCGGGTCTTATTGCCTCTATTCTCTATTTGACATATCGTTCATTGCATAGCAATTCGCTAGCTTGTGGATATACTAATCAAATAGGTCTTACAATCGGTGGATATATAGTTCACTAGTAACTCTATGCTTCAATGGCTTATCGGGACATTGCCCGCAACTATGTCTGTCTGTTTGGTGTTCTGGATTAAATGACTATTTGACTCTTACTAGCCGTATTGCATGCAATATTCAGGATTAAATTACTATTTGACCCTTACTAATCATGATATGTGTACTGTGTCTGGAACAGGCATCAACTTGTCCGTACTTGTCTCATGTTCTCAACTCAACATCACTGTTGCTAGCTCTACAACATGAGTGAGGAAATTAATTCTTATAGGGCTACAGTTGTTACGATGCATATGACACTACTTAGCTTTGTTGCAACAGAACACATCCCAATATGTACTAGCTTGCATTTATACAAACCACAGAGGTCATTGGTGGGTCTAGGATTATTAACATCATACTGTTTGAGAGGTATTCACCACTATTATGTCCTATTGCTCTAGGAGTCATCCCAATCTCTGCTCACTTGCCTCACCACAAACCATACAAGTTGTGTAACTATCGACTACATAGGTGGTGTCACTGTATACCATGCTAGTCATGTTCTTACAAACCACACAGGTTTACATGGGTAATATCACTGTACATCATGCAGGATGTAACATTACTGGCCACACCGCCTCAGCCACATGTTTTACGCATCGCCTCTCGACCATAAGGCTACTTGTGCTTTTTACCGGTGCAACCAGAACTCTCATATGGCCATGTTAGGCATGTATCTTGATCATGGGGTTGAATAACATGCTAATGAGTCTACCTCATTGATGCACATAGGTGCCTCATTGTGCCCACACAGGTAATACTACACACCACGTATGTTGTGTCATTGCTGACCTCACAGGTCACATCACTGTATGCCACACAGGCTACATTATTGTAGACTACACAGGTCTTATTGCGATGTGGAATGATTACCACTAGTATGATAACAACCTCTCTTGCAACTCCTAAGAATTGCGTATATATTCACTATGCTTCTGCTACACCACTCTGATGTGTTATTTCCACATAAAAGCTAATAGTGTTAAGATGATCCAATAGGAGTTCCATAGAAACCTCATATGACATCTGATTAAACCCCAAATGAATATTGACAGGTATAGGCAGGGCTACACTAACTGCTCGCACTTATCTTACTACCTCAACATGACACAAATCGATAATCACTTTCCTTAATTATACTCAATAAGCATGGTAAAACAATCAAGATCAATCACGCCTACTCAATAGGCTTGCTAAAAACAATCATGATCAATTGTACCTACCCCATAGACATACTAAAACAATCAAGATCAATTACGCCTGTTCTAACCTTTATGGTATTTGGGTAGTATCCTTAAAACATTACTAAAGGTTCAATATAATTTGTAAGGTTCACAAGGCTCAAATTTCCTTTATGAAACAGAACCATAGTGCAACCTTAATCGCATGGTGACCCAAGCACCATTTCCGGCTTAGATCTATTTTAGACCTATTCTCAACCTTCAATGTCAACAAATCGGATCCTCTAGATTAAATATACAGCATAATCACCACACATAATGCATCACCGTATATCATAACTATAGAGCGTTAACCCCAAAGGATAACTAAGGATCATTGCATATCTAAGCCTTAAGTTTTCATAACCTCATTGAATGTCCCTTTTTGGCAACACTCACTGCCACAAAAATGGTTCAGCTTAAAGATCAATGCTTATTTCATCATCTCCATGCCTCTAAAAACCCATTAGGTAATATGAAAACTACTAATCAACATTCTAAACTTTAATTGTAAGATTTCAAATTTACTTATAACATGAGAGTATATTGGTCATTTCGCATTGTGCTGGATACACAGGTACTCCTGTAATAACATATAACAGGGGTTTACAATAGGCAAAGAAAACCTGTAACTACATACAGCCTCTAAACTACTGTATGACATGTTCTTGCTCCTTCATGTTACATAAGATAACATGTTCATGTAACTTCCTAAGGGGTCTACTATCTTAAGATTTCCTTGGGTTAAGCAAGCTTAACTTTTATGTGCTCGTGTGATAATGTAAATACCAGCTTTACCTGCTTCCAACCACCGATACCCCATGGCTGTCCTTGTCTTAAGAATCGTGCCCACTACCTCCGAGCATAAGAATAATATGCATGGGATATATATCAGTGCTGGTAAATACACTCAAACACATACCATATGATATATGCTCCCTGAAGTCTACCAAAGTTGTCTGTCTGACACCGTTATGTCTATTTATAACTGATCAGTGTCATCAATGAGAGACGAACTCAAAGGTGATACCAATCTATGGTGTAGCCAATACACTGGCCTTGGCTGTATCCACTCCCTCAGGTTCTACAACATGCTTATACCGCCCTAGACCGGTATCATAATACTGGCTGCCCTACGGGTACCATTGTTTCTTCAGGGCTTGTCTATGAACTAGCCAAAGTAATTCACTTCGCTATTCTTACAAGTTTATAATGAAGCATATTCATAACTCACTTTAGACTTATTGTGTTAGTTATCTATCACAGTTAAATAGTTTATGTATAGTACAATTCTGTAAAGTGCAATTTCACTATTTTTTTCCAGAAATTGGTAGATTTTTAGTCAACTTTGGAAAATCACAATTAATTCTAGAAAATTCTAAATTGACTGATTCTAAAGCTTAAATGAAAATATTTAAATTTAATTTTGGGTAAAAATGATTTTATCTGACCATTAACAACATAATATTTCTAAAACTTTGTCAAACTGCACTATTCCCAAATTGTCTTCCAGAAACTGGGCACAATTTCAAAAATTTATATCTTCCAATGTAATTGTCCAAAAATTATAAAATACCCATCATATTAAATCTCTATGTCTCTAATTTAATCCTACCAAGTTTTAGAATTTTTGAACAATTTTTCTCTCATAAAATATATTGCACTACATCACTTACTCACAGGAGGCAAATCAAAGAACATGCATATGTATACTTCATAAATTTCCAAATTGGCATACAAACATCCAAAAATCATGAACACTTACATACCTATAAAATTTTTCCTTCTAAAGCTAATGAAATCATTAGAATTTCAAAATTCTCACTCCTTCCCCCTGTTCTTCCTTTTGAACGAAAATAGGATTCTTAGGAGGAACATATTGTATTTTCTTGTTTTCTCTTGCTTAATCACTTCCTTTCTACTTCTAATCACAAGATTAACTACTTAAACTCTAAATGAACATGTTTAGAGGAAATTTTGGCATCACTTCCTCTAGAATTTACATCAGCACATAATTGAATAATAAGAGAAAATAAGGCAATATCCACCACCACCAAGAACAACAACACCAAACAAACCAAGAGAATCAAGTTTTAGTGATTACCTCTTGATTTCAGCTCTTTACTTTCTAAAATTTCATTGTTCACTCTCTCTTTTCTCCTAATTTGTCTTGGAAAATATGGATTTCATGGAGAAGAGGTTAGGGCAGGTTGTATAAAAAAATGGGAAGCATAAACATTAAGTTTTCAAGCTTCTTACCTTTGATCTTGCACTTGGAAATCCTAGACCTTCCTCTTGTGTGCTTGGTGTTCTTAAACTCTCTCTCTCTCTTTTGATTGCTTCAGCTGAAAATGATGAATGGAAGATGATGGATGCTGGTTTATCTAATAACCTCTTCTTACTTTTACTTTAACATGTGCCTAATTGTGATTGGTCATTGTTTTCCTTTTTTCTTCTTCTTTTAATATAGGCTATATAAATATATGTCTCTTTCTTTTTCTTCATCTTTCCCATTTTGACTGAATTAGGCAGCAAGAAAAGGGGAAAATAATGGCTGCTTACTTTTGTTAGTCAAATGACCATTTTGCCCTTACATGTTTTCCAATTTTCGCACTAGCTGCAAAACTTGGTAGAATCTTCATCAAACTTTGAAAATTTATATCTAATTGTATAGATATCCAATTGGGGTGGTTCCAAAGGCCATGTGACCTTTATTAAGTCTAATTGTAAGTAAAAATACAAAATTTGGCCAAATGAAAACTCAACATTCTTAGAATTATTAAGTTTCACTAGGCTAATTTAAAAAATACATAACTCTTTGAGTACAGCTCTAAATGACTTGTATAACCTATCAAATTAAATATTGAGAAGTGTACTTTCATTCTGGAAAGTTTCATAATTTTTGGACAACATTTTCCCATTGAAAAATTCCACACAATGAGACTGCCATGTGAAGAATCATACTGGTAGTAAATCAAAATTGTTACAATTTATGTTTCAATAAAGTTACATTGTGTATGACTTCTAATTGCTTTTATTTATCACTTAATTTGCTCTTTAATCCACCATTTTATTCCCTTTAATGCACTAAAGGTGTAGAGAATTGTAGGGAATAAATTATGTCTTCTTAGGGTACTTGCTAAACATGCGCTTAGCAATCCACTTAATTGAGGCTTATTCTCAAGCCTCCAGTCCCAAAATTTGGGATATGACAACTATTGTCAGGTTTATAAAGTTATATACATCATGTAAATATTCAAAATATCTTAAATAGATAGCTAACAGGGGAAGTAAATCTTGCAGCTTCATCCTTTAGCTGTCTATGTTTACCTTCTTACCCTTTAAGCTGCTAGCCTGTTATATAGATTTTTTATAGAAAAAGAGTGAGGTTCAAAGAAAGCTAGTAGTACATGCAGTTAATTATATAGATATAAAATCATAGAGCATGCCACACAGTTATAATATAATTAGAATTATCACAACAACATTCAGGATGAAATATGCAGTTCAACATATCACCATAGCGCTAGGTATAACAAATCACATGGCCTCAGTGTCACCGTGCAAAAGTCCCCGTGCATCCACTCGTGTATCACAACAACATTTAATGGCCTAAGCATCCACCCGAGCAATAGGCCCCAGGCACTACCCTGTATAATCAAAATGTGTCAGAAAATTCATGATAAAACCACAAACATACAATGTATGTTGTAACATATGAAAGATAAAGTTACTACCTGGTCGCTTTCTATAATATCCTAAATTTTAGACCTAGAGACTTGAGGATAAGCTTGTATCAGGTAGACAACTAAGCCCAGTTCGGGAAGAGTCCCAAGAATGTTAAGAGATAGAAAAACTCTGGGGGACTAAATTTTGGAGTAGACACCAGTATGTGGCGCTATATGGGGCCCACACACATACTCTAGTCAAGATGTCATTTGGTGGGCCTCAATATACGTGTCACAGGGCCAAATGAGACCTGAGTAGAATCTCAAGTAAGCCCTAATAAAGTAACTTTATTTAAGTAGCTTTAATAAAGTAAGTCATGATAGCTAATAATGACACAACTTTATGGGTAGCTTCACAAGAGAGTGACAAGTGTCCTCTCATCATGATAAAGTACAAAGTGCCTTTTGTGTTGGCATACTAAGAAGATGACAAATTTACCTCATAAAGACACTTGTTTTTTTCCTTTTGAGGTAGTACTCTCAAAAGGTGACACCTAGCCCTGAGTCTGGGGAATTCACCAGTCTTGGAACCGGACATGTACTTGACTTTTCTAAGCACTGAACCCGAGAGTTTGGGGAAATTATCAGGCCTCACCTTCCCCTGATACCAAAAGGATGCCTAGGAGAGAGAGAAAATAGAAAGAGAAAACTGTAAAGGACACATGGAAGGATAGGATTTAATCTAGGACACTTGTCACATAAGATCAAAACAATTTGAATTAAAAATTCAAACACTCCCACTGTCTTATATTTCATCCAGTACAAGGAAAGAGAAGGGAAAATCTGAAAAATCAAAGAGAAAAAGAAAGAAGAGATAAGGAGGAGGAATAGTAAAAGTTCTGGAGCTCCAGAGCCAATTTCGACTCCATAAAGCCGTTTCTAGCCATAAGTCCTTCACAAACTTTGTTCTACCCACTAAGAGATTTCTTTCTATGGTCTCATTTTTCTAATCAAAGGTGTTTTGTGCCATCTAGTTAGCCAGAGTGTAGCTGGAGTTTCAAACTGGTTGTAGAGACATGAAGAGGTAAGCATAGGTTTCGCTTTGAACCGATTAAGTTTTGATTTTGTTGCCTTTTTGTGGATCCTTGGGAGGCCTAAAACTTCAGCCAAGAGGTTTTTTTAAGGTCTTTAATGGATTCTACATGAAAAATGGTGTGGAAATAGTCCTCAGTTATAGTCTTAAATGAATCGTAATGAAAAACCAAAAGTTAGGAATTTTGTATAGGTGCTATGCCATATTTTGTTTTCTATAGGCAGTTGATTAGTGATAAGTTTTAAATTGAACAAATGGTATCCAATGGCCATTAAAAGTTTTAGAATTAAAGTAGACATCATAATATTTAATTTTATATATAATATGTGTCATTTGGGTTAGTAGATTGTTAGATATGAATTTTTTAAGCTAGGTATTGAATCTGGAACGTTTTAGGTGGCAAATTTATTGTGGCGAAAATTTCACTGTCAAAAATTTGTTTGATGATAGTGATAATTTTCAAATTTAAACTACACATAATAAGCTTGAAATTTATATGTAATATGAAGGATTTGAATTAGTACACTAGGAGTTATGAGTATCTGAAGTAGACCATTAAAGCTGGAAAAATTTTCTGGCAGTAAGGGTAAAATTAGAAACTGGGAATGGTGTGTGGATAGGTGGTAGTGGGATCCATTTTTCCCATAAAATAGACTTAATAAGGGTCACCTAGGTCTTTGAACCACCTAATTTGAATATTTGTAGAAAAATATATAAATTTTAAAAGTTTATTGAAAATTATGTCAACTTTTGGAAATTGTGCGAAAATAAGAAAGTAATGGTATTTAAGGTAATTTGGGACAAGTATGGCCCTAAAGAATAGAGACAAGCCTAGGGGCTAAAGTAGTCCATTGGACATTTATTTGTTATAGCTCTAATAATATGGCCATTTATCTAGGGCCATGAGATGACAAAGAATAGGCAATGGAAGCAACTTCAGTGGTTGGAATAAAAGGTACAAAAGGGGACTCGAAGATAAAAGGTAATGGACTTACCCTACTTGTGTGTATTGATATGTATACTTGTGCGTTAATATGCATGACTGCTTTACTTGTCTATGTGTAACATAGTTGAATGATTGAAGCTATATTTTCTATTGATGCTATGGCTATATGTAAGAAATGTTAAGCATTAAGCATACAAATATGTCATTATCTTAACATGAGTCTACGTAAGGCAAGTATATCATGCACTAGCATTTATCTTACATGCATAGTGATATTTTTTTTACTGAGATTCCCTCGAATCTCACCCTCCCTTAACCAACCATTTATCTAACGTAAGTACTTATGTTGGTTGTCATTAAGGTTAGAATACAAAGTCAAAAGTATGGTCAATGTAGTCCAACTATCCTAAGTTGGTTAACTCTACCCTTAAAGTTCAACATAATTACATAATGCCATTACATTTTCCTATTTTCACACATTTATTCAAATTTGTCAGAATTTTCTTACATCTTTGAAAATTCATAACTTCATGTACAAATGTCCAATTGCATTCATTCTAAAGGCTATGTGACCCCTAATTAGTCTAGCTTTAGGGAAAATATGTCCATTATCCTTTTAGGCGCACACCATTACATACTTCTACTTTATTCACAACTACTCTAGAATTTGCCAGTTTTACATGACCAAACTTTAAAAATGAAGAATTTCCACTACTTATCCAAATAACACAAATGACATATCAAATTAAATCTTGACATGTCTACTTTTAGACTGGAAAGTTTTACAATTTTCGGACATCATTTTCCTGTTTAAAAACATCATACAAACAGACTGCCTTGCACAAAACACATACTAGCAGAATTACAGTTTTCCAATATATATTTCCAGTAGTCTAGAGATTATAACCAGGGGCTATTCCCATAAATTTTTCCATTCTAAACACAATGGAAATGTTAAAATCATCAAAATCACAAAGTTCAACCCCTTATCCTCCTAACCGAAAAGAACCATGTTTAGCAAAAATTACCAAAATATAATTTATTTTGTCCAACAACTTGGTCCAATATCATCATAAATCACTATCCAACCATAAATACATGATTAACCTTTAATAATACCCTCTGGCCAAAAATCTCAAATCCCCAAACCCTCATGAAAACTCATTGAAATCACAAACCAATCAGCTCAAAATAAAGCCTATGCTTACCTTTTCGCCTTTCTGCAACCGGTTCGGAAATCTGGCAATACTTTGTCCGGCGAGAAGTCACCAAACACCTCCAAATGAAATTTTGGAACCATAGAAATAAAGCTTATGATGAGTATAAGAAGGTTTGTGAAGGGTGTTTAGGGAGAAAACATTGATTCGATACCGTTTCGCCAGATTAAAGTCAAAGGAAATTACTATTCATCCTCTCTCTCTCTTCTAACAATTTTCTATGATTTATCTGATTTTTTTAAGATAGCCGAAATATATGGCCATGAGGGAGTTTTGAAAAATTGATTGCCACGTGTCAAAATGATGTAGTGCCATTTGTCTAGTGATCTAGTGATTCGGTGACACCACCAATGGAAAAATAACTTTTAAGACCAGTTAAAAAAGACTTTTTAGTACGATTCTGGATAAGGTCTTAATACAGCTGGTCTAAAAAGTATCACTTTTTGGACTGATTGCATGAACAATCAGTCTAAAAAGTCTTAATTTTTAGTAACAATCGGTCTAAAAATTGTATTTTTAGACCTGGTTGTTATACGTACAACCGATCTAAATGAGGAATTTTTAAACCTGTTGTTATACAACCGGTCTAAAAGAATCCATTTTTTTAAATATTCTCTTTAAAATTAACTTCACCCATGCCAACAAGTCATTTCAACGACATCATTCTTCCAACAAACCACATTCCACAGAAGCAACAAAACAATAATTGAAAATCAACACATTATCACATACAATCAGAAGCAATAATATCAGCAACAATGTCAAAATGGAATGATTAATATCAGTACTCCTATACCTCACATTATCAACAACAATAAGAAGCAACAATATCAACACATACATTATCAATAACACAGCAAAATCTCAACTTTGTGCACTTTCAATTCCACATGTTTTGAAGAAAAGCAGAAGGAAGACAAATTCCTCAGTATATATAAAAAATTCCTCAGTTTTACAAAAAAGTAAAAGGAAGAGAAAGTACAGAGGTCAATCTACTAAATCCAATGCCTGCTGCATAAGCAACTAACTTGTATCACCCATATCCCAAAAATTGTCCTACGCAGAGATATAACACAGTTAAATATAAAAACTATAAGTATTAGAACAATATTGGATTAAAAAACTCACTATTCTTGTAAAAGCTCATGGATGAATTCAGCACAATAGTTACAAATAAAATCAATATCTTCTTCAGGAAAGGGATCAGCAAGATCAAACATCTGTAACACTAAAGCCATACAAAACATTAACTTGCTAACTTAAAAACAATAAAGTAATACAAAAATTTTGAAATATGCATTTACCTCTTCGGTAAAACTAGTTATGCCTAAAGTGATAATATTATAAATGTGCCTCAAAACATAGAAACCACATAAGTTGGAGCCCAGTGATTGCCTACGGCTCTAAAAAAAACATGACACCATTAGCTTATAGAACACATTCTTAAAGAAAAAAAATATGTACTAACCTTTGGGATGATCCATGTTGTAATATCCCGAAGTTTGGGACTAGAGGCTTAAGATTTAGCTTGGATTAAAGGGGGCTACTAAACCCATGTTTGGTAAACGTCATAGTGAGGTATAGTATTATTTCTCAAAATTCCTTTATATCCTTGGACATTAAAAGGAATTATATTGGTAAGCTAAAGAGATCGGGGAATAACAAAATAAAGCAATTAGAAGTCACACACAATATAGTAAAGTGGAACACAAAGTAATTTTTGCCACCGGTGAAATTCCCGGTGTAGCAGTGGTGATTTTGTGACATTTTTCAATAGGTAAATGATTTTAAAAAATTATGAAACTTTTCAGAGTGAAATTAGACTTATCAAGGTTTAATTTGATAGGTAATATAATTCATTTAGAGATATACACAAAGAGAAATGAAGTTTTGAAGTTAGCCTAGCGAAATTAACTATTTTCTAGGGTAGTGTCCAAAGACTAAAATTATGGGAAGCATGAGATTCTAATTGGCAAAATATTCTATTTTTCCTTAAACCTAGACTCAATAAGGGTCATATAGACTTTGGAAACATCCTAATTTGATATCTACACAATTAGATATAAATTTTCAAAATTTGATGAAAATTATGTCAGGTTTAGCATATTGTGCAAAAATGGGATTTTTAGACCAATAGGAGCTTGATATTTGGAAAACTTATTGGTTAATTGCATTTAACCAATATTTCATCATCTTTTTCCTCATTTTCCAGTGTGAAAAATCAAAAAAATGGAGAGAGGAAGAGAGAGAAACTTCAGTTTGCCAAAACACTGCCGAATCGGCGTCTCTCTCAAAGTGCCCTTCAAGAAACTTCTTCTACTCATCGCGAGCTTCATTTCTCAGATTCAGATTTTTGTTTGGAGGTGGTTAACAATGTCTCACCGACCAGAGTATTACCGGAATTCTGAATCGTTTGCGAAAACGGGTAGAGGTAAGTGTAAGCTTCCTTTTATAACCAATTGGTTGTTGTTTGGATGAGTTATGGGAACATTGGGTACTATTTATGGCTAGTTTTAAAGGGTGTTTTCAATGGCTAGATGATGTCAAATGGTTGTCTAAATATCTAATCATTTGATTAGAAGTAGAAAGGAACTGATTAAGCCAAAGAAAACAAGAAAACAACAGTTTTTCTAAGAACCTTAAATTGGGGTGTTGTACTATGATGTGGTGATAGAGTGGTAACTTAATGCTTTTGATGATTTCATTGAATTTAGGAGGCAAAATTGTGTAGGTATGCAAGTGTACATGAATTTTGGATGCTTATATATGAATTTAGAGAATTATGAACTAAATGTGTGCATGTTGTGAAATCTGTCTGGAGGAAGTGACCTTGTGATGTATTTCTGAATATATGAATGTTTTCCAATGATAATGAAAATTTTTAGACTTAAAATAGAATTAATAATTATCATGTGAGACTTAGAACCACCTTAATTGGATTTTTGTGGACATAGAAATGAATTTTTGAAGTATTTGCCCTATTTCTGCAAGGAATCTAGAACAGGGTGATTTTTCAAAATACTGGGAATGTTTTGGCTCTAATAGCTAACATTGAGTATTTTTATGTGAAACTATATTGAAATATATTTACATAGAATTTGTAACCACTTACTTTGGAATTTTCTAGAATTAATGGTTAATTTTTAAAATTTGGCCCTATTTCTGGAACTAAATCTGGAACAGTGGTATTCAACGAAATTCTGGGAATAATTTGTCTATATTGGAGAAAATATCTATTTTTCCTTAAATTTAAATTAAAATATATTTATTTAGGCTTTGGAATCAGTGCAATTGGAGTATTTTATAATTATTCATGATTTTTGACATTTGGACATTGAATCTGAAAGCTGTTTTGGGGCACTGGAGTGTAATCATGAAATTTGAACTTATGGGCATGATTACTGCAAGAGTAATAATTTTTAATGTAAATTATACTTGATTGGGGTGACATAAGCCTTTGAACTACCTCAATTGAAGTTCTATAGAATTAATTTTGATTTTTCAAAGTTTGGTGAAAACTCTGTCAGCTTTATGTCTTATGTGAATTTAAGACTTAATGGCACAAATGTAATTGGTATGAACTCCAAGGGTGAAAGTAAGTCTTTAGGGATAATGTGGGAAATTGGGCATTTACTTTTCATGGCTCTAATTATGTTATCACTTATCTAGGGCCATGAAGTGACGAAGAAGAATCAATGGTTGGCGGATCAAGGGACAAGAAGAGAAGGACATAAAGTCCGAGAGGTAGTGAACTTACCTTTTCTGCATGTATTGATATGTATGTCTTGCATTAATTATGTGACTGCTTTGCCTATTTGTGTGGAACATGTATGATTAGTTGAAGCTCTGTTATATTTGTGCAATGGCCATATGTATGTCATAACATTGAGCACGCAACATGTCATTATGTTGGCATGAAATAGTGTAGGCAAGCATGTCATGCATTCATATATATTTGGCATGCATAGTGGTAATGTTTGCTACTGAGATTCTCTTGAATCTTACTCCTCCCAACCAACCATTTAAATAGGTGAAGATGCAGGAGGATGCATGGAGGAAATATGAAGTTGAAGTGAAGAACATAGGGCAAGGAACTACCTTGTGATTGGTGTAAATAATTTGATAAGTTGGATTTGTGTATATGTGTATGGATATGCATGTATGTGGATGTATCTATATAAATGAATATAGTTTAAGCAGAGAACAGAACCGCTCTAATGAAATGAAGAGAATAGCTTTAATTCCAGTATAAAGGAAAGTGATTTGCTTACGTATACTTTGATATAGTGGAATTAAGAGCCGATGATGTATTAGCGATGTAGTGAATCTTGTAGGCATACGTTTTAAGTATTCTACCCTTTGAAAAACCCATCTCAACCTAGGTTCAAGTCCTTAGTTGAGTTTGAGAGTTTTATGAAATATTGTAATAGTTGGGTAGTTCGGGTTCGTATCCTTGTTCCACAATGGATTTCACTAGTCACTTATACTCATTTATGAGTATTGGAGATAAGGTGTCACATTTAATGGTATTAGAGCAGTGATTCTGGCGATGGAATTAACTGCGTAGGGATAAAGAACTTATTAGAGTGGTGGTTTTGGCAATATTTAGTAATTGGTAGAGTTCTCTGCTAAAGATGATAGGTTATGATCCTTGTTAGATGCCTTGAGTTAGGATGCATGATGGTAGAACTAAGGCTAAGAATGATGCCAAGTAGAAGAACAAGGATTTAATAGCCTATAAGTGAATTCAAATATAATTCTAAAGGGCATTTAGCTTGGGATAGCTAATGAACTTGAGTTTAGCTTGCAAGACTTGAGTTCATGGACTCTAACTCAAGTGTAGAGCGAATGCGAAGAATAAGGAAGTGTGCCTTGGCGCAATGTTTCCTAAGTGACTTTCTTGATATGTCACGTGGTGGTTGAGGTATTATGGGATATTGATACCCAGTGATAAATGATATGAGATGATACTAGCATGAATGTCTTGGATTTCATTGGGACTTTCATGCTTAAGCATGCTTAGGAAATATTGTGAGAAAGCTCTACGTAGCTTGCCCAGTTGTAGGTTAGAGTCCAATGCCACTGTAGCGGGCGCCCAGTGAGGGTAGCGCTACAGTTGGGCCTAGTAGAGGTTAGAATATGTGCTAATGATTTTGATTCTTAGTGTACCTATTGGATATAATTGAGGAAAGTGATTTCTGATTCAGGTGATGTTGAGGTTCTAAGAGTATAATCTTAGTCTTAGAATCAATTGCAATAGTTGAATTGGTTCTCCAGGAACTTGAAATAGCCTGAGTGGTTTGAGGTACTAGAATATACTACAGAAATGTGTGAGAAATATCATACATGTTTCTGCAGGTTGCTAGTTGCTAATCTAGCATAGGTAAAGATCTTAATCATAGAATATTCCCTTAGAGGTGTGAATATGCCTGGAGTTGGACTGATATTAAAAATCTGCACCGAATGACCCCTATGAGATGTCGAAAATGAGACAGAGCATATTATAGAATTTCTAGAAAGGAGGGACCTTATAAGATCTAGATTCCCGTTAAATGTTACTTCCAATTAGAGGTGACCAACTGGACAGAGCTATCTATGGAGGATTCTGATCAGAAAGGGCTACCTACAGGGAGTTCTAATCATAAAAGGCTACCTATATGGAGATGTGATCGGAAAGCGCTACCTACAGAGGGTTCTAATCGGAGGGGCTGACCAGGTGTATAGGCGCCTGTGTGAAGCACCGAGTGCAGTACTATAGTGTGAAGCTACCAACGCATTTAACTATAGTGTGTAGATAACGTGATGACAAACTGTGGAGTGAAGTCACCGTGATGTTGAAACAGTAAAGTAGAGCTACGGAGACGTTGACCCTCAATAGTAGTACATTGTAATGAGTTTTCCATCGAATAAGTTTCCTTAAGGGAAGGGTTTATAGGACCCAGTGAATCTCCATGGGGCGCTCCAGTGCTGAATGATGAAAGACATTAAGGAAAGCAACTCTTGCTCTCATATCTTATGTAATGGTTCTACATGTATGTGTTTATCATCGAGTGTATTTGTGTTATGAATATATGGTAGGCAGTAAGACCTATAAGACCAGCGTGTCTTTAGGAAGTCAAACCTGACGGGCAAAGGCCTGAGGCAGTAAGTCCCATAATTCCTATGGCATAGCGGTGATTCCCTGGGCAGTAAGACCTAGTCAGCATTCAGTATTTATGGGATAGTCACTTAGAGCCTATTTTACGCGAGTAGATGCCCAGGTCATGAGATTTCTATTATGCACGAGCAGTCGCCCGGGGGCTATTTTGCGTGGGTGGACATTCAGGGCCATAGAAACTCTTATGATGCACAAGTGGAATCCCGGGGTCTATTGTATAGGTGAACACTTGGGCCATACCAGTGGTTGCCGTTATGCTATATGCTAACATGCCAAATGCTCATGTGATGGTTTTTTTAGCATGCTTCGTGAACATTGCATAAAAGTATGAATGGCTTGAGCAACAAGAGATGGAGCCTGAAATAAGTTCAAAGTACCTAGTGAACTATGTGTTCTAGGTAGTTAGACTTGATGAGTAACTAGCTCAATGGTACTAGGGGAGGTCGACCTAAGGCTTAATAGCCTAATGTCTTAGGTTCAATTCCTGGGGGGTTCCCTTAGGGGATAGTATGGGTAGGCTCCACACGAGTTTTGCCCTCTAAGCCCCGTGGAGGGGTGGAAGTTGGTCAGATATTCCGTGTCACTGCAGGGTGAGTCGAGTGCCATTGTAGTGGGCCTAGTGGGGTAGTCTGTTACACAAAAAGGTGAGCCCTGTAAAGGGGTGGAAGTTGGCTAGATGTTCCATGCGATTGCAGTGTGAGCCAAGCGCCGTTGTAATGTGCCTAGTAGGGCAGTCCGTTACATAAAAAGGATACCAGGGTTTGTCGAGCATGGTTTTATTGGTGAATGTCACGTGCTTGATACCTTGAGAGGTCCCCTTTAGGGGATAATGAGAGTGACTATCCTATAAGCTTGCCGCACTCAAGCTTGGTGAGCCAGGGGGTGTGGGCCAGACTCCCGTGCGGCTGCAGAAGGAACCTAGTGAGTGTAGCTCTGCAGTAGGCCTAGTGGGAGGGCTATATTCAGCAAGGATGATAGACGGTATGTCCTAAAGCCATAAGACCTAATGGGTTAGTAAATACTTAGGCTGACAAAATATGAGATGTGTTGAGAATAGAGCTGAGTAGAGGCTCGAGGCAATAAGACCTAAGGTGCAAGTTTGTATAAGGCAATGTCCCTGGACGGTAAGATCTATCTTTCTAGCACTATGGTTGCTACCCAGCATGATGACATTGCACTGATGTGTCCAAAGAATATGTTAAGATTAGTAGAACATTTAGACTGGACCAAATTGTAGCTGGGGTCATAAGCCCTAAGAGGGGGTGATCCCCTAGGAAGTAGGGCCGGAGTATCCAGTGCTGTGGTAGTAGAATAAGCCGTAAAGCTTGAGACCAGAGGAGACCAACGTACGATTCATGTACCTACAATAATGCAAGCACACAAATCAAAGTTAAACGGTGTAATTTTTAAAATATTTACTTCCAATAGAAGATATACTTACATTAAAAATAGTTAGACAATCGCAACCGTAAGATATTGCCTAGGATCTACTAGGGGTATTAAATCATCCTTATCAAGAAAGCATTGTACTCTTGACTTTCCTACAGATAAATCCGTAGGCCAATCTCTTGGTCAAAAGGATGTATCATATGACCGTAGAATCACTTGTTGCATGACATTCAATAGAGGCTATGAAACTTCTTGAGTGAAGGGAGCTGGACTTGGGGTTGTGATCGAGATTTTCTCAGCTCAAACAGAAATAAGGTTATTTGGCGACAAGATGAATGTACCCAGCATATCGCTCACAATCTTCAAATCATCAGAAGGGATAGGGACAAGTACATATGCAATGATCACCTCTTCAACTGACACTCTGACTTGATCATCTTTCATTTGTTGATGGTAAACAGTTGATCCCAGGTTATGCACACTCCACCGTGCAACTAACCGTCTAAAAGAATCCTCGACAAAAATTTCACAAGGCTCAACAATTTCTTTTTCAGGACCCTTTGATGACTGTACAATATTGCAACAACTCCCATTAGTACTCTACTTATTAGGGGCAAGCGATTGTGCCTGGGTAGTGCTGGTATCTTGTCTTGTGCTCACAATGGAAATCATTTTCTCTCTCATCTCACTCAACCGGGTATCTAATAGTGTATCAAATGATGCTTCTGCCTCAACCCTTGCTTCCGCCCTTGCAGTGATCAACATACGCTATATTTTCTCCCTAGTCACCACACTTGACGAATGGCGTGAGGGGGCTCCAAAGTAATCCCTTATGCCTATCCCTCCTCCAACTCCCTTGACACAGCCTGGATGCTCATGTTTTCCAGTAGCAACCATTAGGATATCATTAAAGGATCCCTCAGCTTGTTTCTTTTGAAGTTCCTCTTATAAGATATAGATAACACACATAAGTAATGAAACATGTTTACTAAATAGTTAATAACAACAATGATACGTACAACTTTTCGCCTACTGTACGAGATTGTTCACTTGTATAAGACCCACTCCTCTTTTGGTGAGCAGAGCAAACAACCACATTTCTTTGTAACGTATCAGAGATGGTAGAGAAAGAAGAATAGAAGGATTGGATTGAGATGCTTCTTTCAATCTCTTCCATTTGGCCCCCAACAAGTCTTTTTCAGCCTTTGCATAACCCCCTCACAAGATATTATATGAGGGCAATCATTCTTTCTACCACTCTCGTGTGTTTTTTTTCTTTTTTCCTGCGAATATGAAATTGAAAAAAAAAGTTACAATCAATAAAGACAATTGATAAGTAAATAGAATGCAAAATAAGTCAACTAACCAAAGCTTCTACGTTAGTCCAAATCCTAAAAACTTCTTGCCAAGTCGCTTCATCAATGTATGAATACTTAATGCTCGGAGTAGGATAAGGCTTACCATCTTCCACCTCGATATGCATGTAATTGTTGGCCAGATTTATCTTAAACTTCCTCCAGCACTCACAACAATACGTCATAGTCATCTTGTACAAGATGTCACTCTGAGGAATGTCGTAGGTGAGCTGTTATGCATGCATTGAAGGAGTTAGTGACAAATTTGATAATCATTACATGTAGAAGAGAACTTTATACCTAAATAATGTCCCAAATATGTTTCTTAAAATGTTCATCGACATTTCTCTACTCCTCTATTAAGATGTTAGGCTAGTTGCGTGTAAGGAGGCCGACAAAACTCCTATATCAGCTTACATTAGGCCCGATTGGTTTCCAATATCTATCAAAATCAATCGGTATCTTTTTCCTGGTACTCCAACTGAGGGCAATGTCTCTCAACCATGTGCCACTTCTACCCCTCCATACAGACTGGTTACTCGACTCATTTTGATTCTAGCTCAGAGCATTGCTAGGATCGCTCTGATTAACACTAGCTGGCTTACTTTTATGAGCACTAGGTAGCTTCAAAGCCTCTATACTAAGACGCCTTGGATCTTTCTTTTTCCTAATAAGACAACAAAAAATGATTAATCCTTAAGTTATAACATGAAAAGACTATATCTATATAAAACTATATACATAATTCGAATATAATTCATAATGATAATTACTTTAGCTAGCTAACTTTTAAAGTATTTTTATAAAGGGATATCCTCCTATATCCCTTCATGATGATCATTTCTTGTGTTGTATTCATTATCTGCTTCATCTTCTTCGTTTAGTTCTTGTAGACCCCTGAAAAAAAAGGAGTCTCAAGAATATCATAATTTGAATAAATTTTGTTCATCAATATCAAGGACCCTTTTTTCTTGGAGAGCTACAGACCACATTTTATTTTCCATAATAAAAGGTTCATCTCCAAAACTTCTACTATTTAGATCTACTAATGTAAATACTAACTGATCGATCTTCACACCATTATTGATATAACCCACTTGTATTTGAAATGGAAAATTAAATTTTAACATAGTCAACCACCCAAATCTCTTCAATAACCCCATAATAAGGTATGACTTCTAATTTAGGATTCTTATCTTTCGAACTAGACAAGTGCATATATTCTGCCACTAACATAACACAACTATTCTAGATAGTGCTCCTATCATCTAGGGACTTCGTGTAAAATGTATAAACATTGATCACAAATGAAGTCCAACTTATAACATCAACCTCAGGACCACGTGCTAACCATTTAATTGTATCAGAAATACATTCTTCTCTATCAACCTTTTGCTTGAACCAGTGTGAAAAGTTATGATATGCTACCTAATTAACCTTTGTTCAGTCATTCGACTATTTGCTTTCCGTACAATTCATTTATGAGCATCCATGTAATCTTGAACTTCATCATCATTAGTCAAGATGTATAAGTAGACTTGTTACAATTCATTAGAATCCATACTCTTTACTGTAGCCCCGCATCTAGCCCTTCTTTATCATGACCTTTAGGAAGCCCAATATGTCCTACATTTGACAAATAATGTTGACAAAATTCTATGGGTTCTTCATAAACATATTTCTTAACAATAGATGTTTCAGGACGATTAGGGTTCTTCACATACCCTTTTAGGATTTTCATGATTCTTTCAATTGGGTACATCTATCAAAAATAGATAGGGATATACAACTTTATCTCCCTCACTAGATGAACAATTAGATGTACCATGATGTCAAAAAAAGAAGGAAGAAAAAGCTTCTCAAGCTGGCACAAGATTAGATATCTTTCATTTTCCAATTTATCCAATCTTTCCATCTCAATAACTTTACTACAAATAGCATTGAAGAAGAAACAAAATCTATTCAATATATGTTGAAGATCATATTTGACAATGCCTTGAATAGATAGTAGGAGTAGTTTTTACATTAAGACATGACAATCATGAGACTTTAGCCCTACTAACTTTAAGTCTTTCATCAACACAAGCTTCTTAAACTTTAAAGAATACCCCTGAGGGAACTTTGATGTCATGTAAATACTCACAAAAGCTTCTTTTCTCATGCTTAGAGAAAGTATGAGAAGCTCGAGGACAAAAAGTTCCTTACCATATGGCCTTGGATGTAAGTCTTCTCGTATTCCCATTTCTTGCAAATCTAATCTTGCCTTCACGTTATCCTTAGAACCACCTTGTATTTTGAGCAGCATCCCAACAATACTATCACATACATTTTTCTCCAAATGCATGAAATCTATACAGTGTCTCACATCAAGATTGCGCTAATATGGAAGATCAAAGAAGACATACCTCTTTTTCTATATATTTTTCTCATTTCTACTCTTTGTGGTCTTACCAAAGATAACATTGATATTTTTCACATTTTCATAAACTTTCTCCCTAATCAATGCCTCCAGAGCATCTTCAAACTCTTAGCCACAAAAAAAACCTTTCTTTAATCTATGATATGGGTGGCCCTATCTAAGAAATCTCTTATGGCGAAGATAAATGGTCTTTCTTTTACGTTGAAGCTGATGGTAGCATGTGTCTTCTTCACAAATTGAACATGCTTTGTAGCCTTTAACGCTATATCCTGACAAGTTTCAATATGCATGGAAGTCATTTATAGTACAAAAGATCATGGCTCGCATTTTAAAATCTCCTTTTTGTTCACATAAAAAACATCGACACCTTCATCCCATAACTCTTTCAAGTCTTCGATCAAGGGTTATAGGTAAACATCAATGTCATTTTTGGGTTGTTTTGGTCTCAAAATAAATATAGACAACGTCATGTACTTTCGTTTCAAGCATAATAAAGGAGATAAGTTGTAAATTACCAACAAAACAAGCCATGAACTATGTATACTACTTAGGCTACCATAAGGATTCATGCTATCCGTGTTAAGCCTAAGCCTAAGGATCCTAGATTCTTCATCGAATCTAGGAAATAATTAATCAATTTTCTTCCATTGAGAATAATCAGCCGAATGTCGAAGCTTTCCATCGAAAATCCTCTCATTCGTATGGCATCTCAAATTTTTGGCATCAATTTCATTAGCAAACAAGTGCTTGAACCTCGGTATGATTTGAAGATACCACAACACTTTTGTAGGGGCCTTATTTGATTTGTACCTTGGGGTTTCACATATCGGACACTGTTGTTTCTCTTCATGCTCTTTTCTGTACAATATGCAATCATTAGGACATGCTTGGATCTTTTTATACTTCATCCCGAGTGGACACAATATTTTATTAGAATCATAGTATTGACAAGGCAACATATTATCATCTAGAATCATGTCCTTAAAGGCCTCAAGCATTTCTTAAAAACTCTTGTCGCTCCATCCATGCCATGCTCTCAAGCTTAGCAATTTCAATACTGCTTTCAATAACAGCTTCTCAACATCATTGCACATATTACCAAATGCATGTGATTTCTCAAAAGCCTCTTCTCCTACATCACAAATAATATCCTCTATCTGATCATCCAGATCCATGTTATTATCATCAATGGCCACTTCCCCCTTTGAGATGCGCTTGACATTTCTAATTCTTCACCATGCTATACCCATACTGTATAACTCTTACAAAATCCTTCACAAATTAAATGTGTATATATATCTACAGTACCTAGTTACTTCTTATTCAAACATTCTATACAAGGGCAATAGAACATCCTACTGCCATTATCGGGATTTCTTCTAGCAAAGTCTAAAAAATCCCTTACCCCATTATCATATTCAACACTCGTTCTTTTAGTGTTTATCTAACTACGATCAATATATTTCAACACGTTTTGTTCTCTCTTTTTTATTTTTCCCCTAGAAAAGGCAGGAGTATGATGAGAGCACAAGATCATTACACTCATCAAGTACCTAGTTTAACTACAAGCCTAATGAACAAGTCATAGAAACTTTTATATTATAATGCATTTATATAACAAAGATTAGTTTGGTAGGTATCACTTCAAATAATTAATGCCAAAGACTAATTAAATTACCCGTCAATCACTTGAAGAAAGGCTTTGAACATCGTAAACTACACAGGAAAGATCCGTTTCGTATGGTAGGGTGGATTGCACGCTGGAAGCTTTAAAGACCGAAAACTACACAACAATAACCAAATGCAAAATAAGCTTTAGTGGTAACAATAGAAAACATGAACTTTAATCACATGCAAAGCAAGGAAGATGCCAAGAGAAGTTTCAATGAACTTGCACGCCTAAAAGATTTTAGACACTATAACCCAGATCAAAACATACCAACAAATCACACACCAGCAAAAAATGTTCATCTTTGGGTACTTCAAGTGAGAGAATCAAATTAGGGAATTGAGTTCTAGACTGAAATGTACTCAAGTTCACTATTGCACTCTCAAGAGTTTTGGTCAGAAACAAGGAGAACTTGAGTTGTGGGTTAGTGATAAGTAAAATATCTGTACATTTATTTTCCCTTATATGAAGCATTTTTTGGATGACATTTGAGCTTAATGTAATGAATTTGGGTGTAATTGATAAATAAATAATGATTTGACATAAAATAGAATTCATTGGAAAATACTAAATTTTGACCCTGTTTCAGTTTTTAGGCAATATCTGGAGCTCTAGATATTAAATTGGAACGTTATTTATATGGATAGAAAGCTGAGAAAACTTTCTACAACTTTTATGTTGAGGTGAAAACCCAGTTCTATCCTTAAGAGCTATGAATTTTGCTTAGAAGTTGAGTTTGTGATTCTATCTAGGTCTGACCTTTGTCCACTAATTTGATCATAACTAGAGCCACAAATGTTGAAATAAGGAGCTATCATATGAGTTTTCAAGCTAAGATCCAGATCTACAACTTTCATGAAGACAACAAAGTGAAATTCCAACGTTTTAATTGCCAAACATTAGCTGCAATCAACGTTTTTAATTACCAAACATTAGCTACAATCAACGTTTTAATTGCCAAACATTACCTAACATGTGGAAATTCTTAAACCCAATTCATCTATAAATAGAGGAGTTGAAGGCACAAGGAAGGAAACCATCTTAGAGTTTAATTTCATGCATTTTTATTATTTTTGCATACCTCATAATGGAAGGTTTAGGTAGTCCTCCTTTATGGATGGTATCCTATATGAAAGGTTTTACCTCCTATATGGAAGGCTAGATTTTTCTATTTTCATGCATCTTGTAGTTGTATCTTTATATTTTAGAATTTAATAATCATGTTTTCTATAATATTTATGAAGTTTTCAATTTATTTTGGTTTTTTTTAATTTCATCATGAGCTAAATTTTCATTTTCCTAAGGTGATGACGTCGCTTACTAATGACGGATTGAATCATAACTTATTAAATCTAGTTTTAATTTTTCCTTCATGATTGAGTTTTAATTATTGTTATTAATGCTTTCAATTGATTGGCCACCTTTTGGATGATCTCAATATGCATGTTGAGACCGGAAGAAGATACATGTGTGTGGATCCTATAATTAAAACCATAATTTTCATATGAAATAGGAATATATTCATATGGGTTGTGTAGTCTTAATTGAGTTCCATAAATCTTAATGCATGATTGATTTCTTAAATTCATATAGGAATATATTGGGTTAACAATTAATTATAGAATTACTTGACCTTGGAAGAGGCTAGTAATTAAAATAGGGAAACTCGACTATCAATCATGTGAAATAAATTGGACTAGAATAGATAAGTGATTCAATTCGGAGCTTGCTAAGTGAAATATAATCCCTATGGCCTTTTTATCATATTTGTCTTTATAACAATTGCATTTTCATTTAATCATTTTTATCTTGCAATCTCAACCACCAACTAATCGATCGGCTAAATAGTATTAAAATTATCAATTTTGGTACTTAGTGATCAATCCTCATGGGAATGATACTCTACTCACCTCTATATTACTTGATTACGACAGTGTACACTTGCACTTCTAAATACACCATCCTACATTCATAACAGTTAGCACTCTAGTTCTGATAACATATGCACTCGAGTTTAGTTTTGCACTCTCGTAAGTTTCTTCCAAAGACTCACTCAGAAATCAGAAGAAAGATGAGGACTTGAGTTCTGGTGTCACACTCGAGTTCTGAAGGAAAATGTACTTGTCTAAATTTTCACTCCCGCGAGTTTTAGTCAGAAACAAGGTCAAAATGCTAAAGTCACAGGTGCACTCGAGTTTGGTTAATGAAACTCGAGTTCTAGACATAAAGTAACTCGAGTATGAATTTGCACTTCCACGAGTTTGTTCTAAAGAAATATACAGAATCAATGAATAGTTGGAGAACTCAAGTTTGGGGCTCAAAACACGAGTTCTGATGTCTTTTGCACTCAAGTCCAAAAATGCACTCTCACAAGTTTCTACCAAAGAATCATGCAAAAAATTTGAAGTATAGGGAGAACTCAAGTTTTAAGCTGGCACACGAGTTCTAGACACTTTTACACTTGAGTTTGAAAGTGCAATCTCATAAGTTTCTAGCAGAGACATTCTGGAGATGTTAAAGCAACACCATACACTCGAGTTTCATTGTGAGAACTTAAGTTTGGCAGACACAGAAGCAAGAGTAAAATTAAACTTGACAGCACTTCACATGCGCAAGTAAGGCTTAAACAAGGCAACATGAAAAAGAAGAATCGAATTAAACTTTATACCTAACCAATGCTTACTTGTTATGATGAAGAGTCGATGACATACAAGGAAATTAGAGCTGTAATTTAGTTCCATAAAGGTGATTCACAGTACAATGCTACTTATAAACAACCAAAAAACCATAGTTCACTAACATCAAGTTTATCAGAAAGTTCACTGATAATTAAGGTTGAGCATTTCTCATGATTCTGTATCTCAAGTTCAGATAGCAAAACGAAGTAGAAAGGGAAAAAGGAGAACAATGCCTTTGAGCAATTTATCAAAGAAAAAAAAATCCTAATGTATCTCATAACTGCCTAGAGTCCAAGCTTAAGGAACACACCAATAGGAGCTAGAAATGGTGAGGAGTACAACAATGGAACCCAAATTTCAACGATAAAGAAGACACCGACAGGAGCAAGAAACGTGAGGAGACAGTTAGGGTTAAGGATGGAGGACAAACATGGTAAGGAGAAGGGGCGGGTTTGCTATGGAGGAGTTTAATTAGAAGAAGAACTGTGAAATTTAGCAGAAGAAGGAGAGAGTCTGGATAATCAGATGCTCTGAAATTTCGAGTGAACAAATGGAGAAATCTGAATTTGTAATAGCGAGCTCTTTTAGACCGATTCTAGAAAACAACCGGTCTTAAAAGGTTATCTTTTAGACTGGTTGAGGAATTTTTTATTTTTTAATGCTAATGTTCTTAGATAAGTTCATCTTAACAACTGATCTAAAAAGCTTAATAATTTAGACCGGTTGTATGAAATAACCGGTTTTAAAAGTGAGAAATTTTTTATTTTATTTAATACTAATTTTTTTAGACCGGTTTCAATTAACAACCGGTCTAAAATATTAAACTTTTGGACCAGTTATTAATTACGACCGATCTAAAAAGGTATAAATATTTTATTTTTTAATTGCTTTTAATACAGAAATTATATTAGATCAACTATAAGTATAACCGATCTACAAAATGTATTTCATATTATTTTTTAAAAATTAATTTTATCTTTTTAGACTAGTTCCTAATAAAATCATTCTAAATAATACATTTTAGACCGATTTTATAAGAAACCAGTCTCCCAATTTTCTTATAATTATAGAATTTCTACCACTTATTTCTTTTAGATCTTCTCTGCATAACTGGTCTAGATGTGTCGGTCTAAAATGCCTTTTTTGTACTAGTGGCACGTGTCACTTGCTTTAATTAAGTGGGTCCCACCTCTTTTCTCAAGCCTTTAGACATCTAACTTGTCAGGGAAAGTTAGGGTCTAATGATTTTCTTCGGCTCCTGAGGTTGGTGTACAGGAAAGTTAGTCAGGTGACCAGGTCAGAAACCGGTGGATTTTCCCCAACTCGGGATAAGGTAGCACCCTCTGATGATGACAACTCAAAAGGTAAAGTAACCTTATCATCATAAGGGGGCAATTGTCATGCTCCCATTTAGCCAACACATAAATTCAAAAGTGACTTTATGCTCTTTCCTCTTAAATGGCGCCATGTGTCCAAAAACCGTGGGAACCACATTTTGCCTCCGTATTCTACCTAACTGTCCACTTTGTCGGGGAAGGAAAGTCTTGGAATTTTTTCCAAGTCCACCCACAAGGTGTTATTTTTTGTGGTCCCAACATAAAGTAAAATTAATTTAATTATTAATTTATGAGTCAACAAGTCAATTCTTGCCAAGTGTTCTCCTTTATTCAAATTGGCGCTGTAATACCCTACTTTTTCACCAATATTCCTGACATGTATATTTGAGATATTTAGTGGAATAAAATGGTAACTTGTGATAAGTACAAACTTACAACAAATGGTAATCACCGGTTACATATAATTCGGCCAAACAAGGAATAGAGGCAATTAATACCCACTTAAAGGCCTGTTATTATAACCAAAATTTGAGAAATTAAATTTCATGAATAGTGGCCTCATTTAAGTGGTAAAATGGAGTTAAACCAATGAAAATAAGCGACAAATGATTTATTACGACAAATCATGAAAGGTAGGGGCAAAACGGTAATTTTGCCATAAAGTGGGAAATAATTATTTTCCCCTAATATTCCCAATAATTTTAGTTAAATGGGAATTAAAAAGAGAGAAATGGCTACTTGATAATTAATAAATCTATTTTGGTGAATTATTATCAAGAAGGGTCAAATAGCTAAAAGTCAAAGGTACAAAAGTCAACTAAATTGCAAGATGGCAATGGAATAGTGCAAGACTAATATTTCACTCTTTCATTTCTCATGCAAATTCAGATGAAATGAAGAAAGCATGAATGGAAATGGAATTAAACAAAGAATTGGTATCTTGGACCAATGATCACTTGCCACCTATTAAACTAATTAACTCTTTCCTATTATATCATCAATTCCTTCATCTTTCATTCCTCATTCCCGAGCAAAACTAAATCAGAAAGAGTGAGAGGGAGCTGAGAACGTGAAGAGCAAGAAGAAGGCTAGGGTTCTCTTGAAATCAAGGTAAGGAAGTTGATATCTTGTGTCTTAAGCTTCATAATCCCTTCACAACCTCTTCTACTCATCTCTACTCCTTTGAATCCATGGTTTTCAAGCTGAATCAAGAGTTGTAGAGAGATATATGAGATTGTGTAGAGAGAGAAAGTATTGGAAATCAAGAGGTAATCTTCTAAACTTGTTCCTCTTGCTTGAGTAATACTATTAAAGTTGTTATTGGCTTGGTTTTAGTTGTTTTGCTAAGAGTTAGCTCAAGAAACCTAAAGGACCTTAATGGTCAAGTTTCTCCAAATCAAGTCCAATGAATGTCTAAATAGCTAATAGTGTGATTATAAGTAGAAAGGAGGTGATTAAGCAAGAGAAAACGAGAAACCGACACAACTTTTCTGAGAACCTAAATTCTCTTCCCTATGTTGGATGTGGAAAATGAGTAAGAATTTGATAATTCCAATGCTTCCATTGGGCTTAGGAGGAAAAATTGTATAGGATCTATATTGATGTCAAAGTGAGAAAGCCCCAGAATGTGAAATGGCCAATTACCCCCTTAAAAGCCTTAAATAAGGGTTTGGCAAGGATATTTTAGTCATTTGGGCCTGATTTTGACCAATTGGAACTCAAAAATGGATTCTACACGTGAAATTTTATAGGATTAGCATAGGTCATAAATTTGGTAAAGTATACTGAGACTGGGTCATAAGGGGCATTTTTGTAATTTAGCACTATTAGGCTAAATTAACCAATACTATGAATTTGGAATTATGCATGAATGAGAAATGACTTATTTATGATATATTTGAGATTTTAGGACTTGGTTGTTATCTGAAACTCAAGGCTTGACCGAGCTTGGAAAGGTGGGAAGGAATTGCTAGAGAAGAGCAATCAGGTAGTAACCTATCTTTCATATGTTATGGTATGCATTGAATGATTTGTGTATTCATCAAGAATTATCTGACATGTTTTGCATGGGTGGATGTTCAGGCCAATATAACGATCACTGATGCCCGAGTAGATCCCGGGGCCTATTGCACGGGTATCCCTCGGGGCCTTGTAGTATATCTAGTGCTATGATAGTTTACGAGTTTCATGTGATGCATGATTGCTGTTGTGATGATTCTGATTAATGATGTTTGTTTAACATGCCTTGTAATATTATAACTGTATGATTGATATATGTTTCTACTGAGATTCTTTTGAATCTCACCCTTTTTCCAAAAAAAACCCACTTTCAGTACAGGGAGAAATCTCGAGGGGCAAGCTAAAGGTAAATGGGATGACTAAAGGTTGGGATGTTGAAGACTTTAGTCATTTTGATTGTCTATTTCCATATGTTTTAGATACTATGGGATTTGTATATGTTGTATATGTTTTGGGTTGTATATGTGATTTATGCCTTGTAAGCATAACAACCATGCAAGAATATCAAATGGATGAATGGTAGATAGTATATGTTTATGCTTCCCATCGCTAACGACAAGTAATTAAGATAAACGCTCTCTGACTCTTATAATTGAATATAAAGAAAGGACCTGTGAGACTAAATGAGATAGTGGAAATGGTTTGTAAAAATTTTACTACCCACTCAACCCTAGGTTCAACTCCTTAGTTGATGAGGGGAAATTTGCAAATATTTTTGAAAGTTGGGTAGCCGGGCATGAATCGTGGTCTCCCGTAAGATTTCACTACTCTTTTATACTCATATGAGGTCATTGAAAGTAAGGAATCACAGGCGCTATATACACACATACTTGGCACTAGTGAATTTCTTCCGACTACTTATATTTACAAGCTATACCGAGCGCTCATATTTTAGTATGTTACAATCCCCCCCTCTGCCTGGTACAATAAATTTCATCCCTGAAATTTGTTACATGCTATAAAACATAAACTCTAGGTAACACTTCTGCAAGTTGTCCTCCACCTCCCAGGTTGTCTCTCTAGGGTCTAACCCCTTCCAGACCACCTTTACAAAGGGAATGCTTCTATGCCTGAGTCATCTCTCATATCGTTTGATAACTTGTTATGGCTCAACCTTGTATGTGAGATCATCTCGCATATCCACATCCTCATATACTATAACATGTTGGGGGTCTGGTTGGTACTTCTTCAATTACGAAATGTGGAAGATGTCATGCAATCTATTCAAGTTCGGGGGTAGAGCAATCTGGTACGCTACTGGACTAATTCTTGACAAAATTTTGAATGGCCCGATATATCAAGGGCTTAACTTCTTTCTTTTTATCGCCCATCTAATACCAGTTACAGAAAAAACTCTTAAGAATACATGATTGCTGACCTAGAACTCTAACGGTCTTCTTTGCTTGTCGGCATAACTCTTTTGTCTACTCTGGGCTACAAGCAGTCTCTGCTTGATGATCTTAATCTGTTTACTAGTCTGATATACTATATCTGGCTCATACAACCTTCACTAGTGCAGAAAAGACTTTTTACATGTGACGGAAATGACTTTTTACACCTGACATAAAACACGTGTAGAAACAGTAGGTGTAGAAAATCCAGACTTTCTACATGTGTCGTTTGTCACGTGTAGAAAGTCACACTTTCTACACGTGACCTATTATATCAGGTGTAGAAAGTCTGAAACGGAAGACTTTCTACACCTGACTTTAGAGGTCACGTGTAGAAAGTCCAGACTTTCTACACGTGACCTCTTACATCAGGTGTAGAAAGTCTGAAAAAATGGAGACTTTCTACACGTGACCTCTTACATCAGGTGTAGAAAGTCTGAAAAAATGGAGACTTTCTACACGTGACCTCTTATATCAGGTGTAGAAAGTCCCCATTTCAGCCTTTCTACACCTGACTTTAGAGGTCACGTGTAGAAAGTCCAGACTTTCTACACTTGACCTCTTACATCAGGTGTAGAAACTCATTTTTGAAAAAAAAAATAATTTTTTTTAAAAACAATTTACAACGAAACTAATGTATGTGAAATATCAAATTCCATCCAAAATATTAAAAAAGCCATATGAAGATACATAAACTTGGCTTCATTTTTACAATGAAATTGTACAATTAAAGTCAAACTCAATACCAAGTAGTGACAATACAATTCAACATGTCTAATACCAAATAGTAGTTATTAACTTTACAGGTTTAACATTACACTCACAAGTTTGTGATCTCTAAAAAATAAGTTGCCCAACTTGTGCGAACATCATCAATGTCCTCTTCAGAAAATGCATCCGTAATGTCAAACATCTACAAATTTGAAAATAAAAAATCATATGCATCAATTTAATAACAACGAAATGAACTTAATAAAACAAATATAATTAAATACAATTACCTCTTCTGTAAATTCTGTACTACCCAAGAGGATGATGTTTAACATGTGCCTCATCACATAATATCCACAAGCCTTATTCCCCTTTTGACGACGGCACTATAGAAGAACATGCATTTTATTATATTAAATATATATATATGTGAATAAGATAACTATGTTCATAGAAGGATAGATTGACACTATTTACCTTTGGTTGTAACCATATAGTCTCCCTAAGCTGGTGTGTATGCTTTTTCTTAACCACTCTTTGGTACATTTCCATTGCCCTGTAGAAAAATATATAAAATAGGGTACATTATCTAAAAAACTTACATATTGCAAATAAAAAGTCATTGTCAAAGTATACTTACGTGTCCATCGTTTTCTTCAAATCCTTTCCCGGATTATAATATAATGAACATAAAAGAACAACGACATTCTGCTCTGGGCATAGAACCACTAATTGCCAATGAGTGCTGCAAAAAGAGGTATGAATTATATATATGTACAAAAACAAGGTATCAATTACAAACTTTTTCTTACTCGTTAACATATGGCGCTAGGTAGCACTCTTTTCCATCTTCACAGAGCCTCTGCCGAAGGTATGACTCTCTTATGGTGGAGGTGTTCCCTTTTTTCTGGATGTGAATCGGGCAAAGGAATCCAAACTTGCCACCATTCCCTGATAAAGTATAAAGGTGATGGAGGTACCTACAATAGTTAAAGCATGCATGTCAAAATCAAAAGTTGAATACTTAATAATATTATTAAAAATATACCCACATCATAAACAAGTGAATGTGCGGTATGGTAATCTGATCCTTCGTTAAAATCCTAGCTATATCCTCCTGCTCGATATGCACAAACATGTCCCTCTTACCCACAACGTCTGGATCCATCGTCAATACTTTAGTTGAGAAGGATCCGTCAAACGCCAGCATACACAGACGTTGAAGCGGTTTCTCCTGATTTTGGGTCTGCGGTTGAGGATGGCATTGTGGAACCACTTCATTGGATGGGGTAATTTGCTAAATAAACAAAAATTTATAGAGTTAGTAATAATTGCAAGTTATAAATTAACAATATGAAAAAATTGAAACATATCAAGAAGACAAATAATTTCATACTTCAGTGCGAACTGCAGCAGGAACTACTCGGACTAGTCTCTTTGGCCACCGAAGGAAAGTTTTGAGGGCTTGACCCACAATCTTCACCTCATCATTCGGAAATGGAACAGGGGCATCTGTAATTTTTGCCTCTCCAATCACCACTCTCACTTCATCATCTTGCATTCGCTCGTGGTGGATGGTTGGCCCCAAGTTTTGTATTGCGCCAAGTGCTACTAAGCGTCTATCAGGGTCCTCCAAATATAATTCACAAGGTTCACTGTCTTTTTGGACTCCAGAATCCTCTGATATACGGCCAAGAACACAACTCCCATTTGTACTTTGAACTGCAGGAGAATGAGTCGGATGGATAGTTGTGTCTTGTCGTGAGCTTAGGATGCTCATCATTTCTTCCTTTAATTGTAACATCTGGGCGGCCGTTTGCTTCCTTTCATTCTCTAAAATCACTTGCATCTGCTTCCTTTCATTGTCTAGCATCAATTCCATCTCTTGCTTAGTGACCATTCCCGTGGTGGCATAACGTGTATTTGATCCAAAGTAGTCTCTTATGCCTACTCCTCGACCAACGCCCCTAACACGACCACCATGATCTGGAGTCCCCATGGCAACCGTCAAGACATCATCCCTTCCTCGTGGAATGAAGGCTCCCTGAGCACGTTCTAGTTGAAGTTGATCCTATACTATATAAATAACAAACATAATTAAAAATGTAACTATACAACAAAGAAAATAATAAGGATTGACGTTAAATTACTTACAATTCTTTCACCAATCACGCGTGCCTTCTCGCTCATATACTCTCCAGTCTTTCTTCGACGTGCGGCCCTCCACTTTTCTTCACGCGATATTGGAGATGGCGGAGATGTAATGGTAGATGGATCCAACTGAGCCTCTTCTTGTCGCCTCTTCTGTTTCTCCTTCATCATTTCTTCTTCGAGCTTTTCATAACCCCCACGAGACAATCTGTGGGGGCAATCATTCTTTCTACCACTCGCTATAGCTTTATCCCTTTTTATCTTTTAATAAGAAACCAACAAATCATTAATCTATAAAATTAAATGAGAATAAAGTAAGTAACTAATTAAAGTGAATAAAAACTAACCAAGGCTTCTGGTGTAGTCCTCATCCTGTAAAATTCTTTCCATGTATTTTCATCAAGAAATGTATACTCCGCACAAGGATTAGGAGGATTCTTACCCTCTGCTACCTCGACATGCACAAATCTTTTAGTTAGCGAGGTCTTGAAGGCCGTCCAACGCTCCGCGCAATATGATAACAATTTATCCTTTAAGACTTGACTGGGAGGAACGTCGTAAGTAAGCTGTGAAGTCATTATATTAGTTAGTAACATGAATAAATGTAATAGTTACAAAAGTTAATAGGTGTATAGTATTGTACCGCTATAGTGTTCCAAATCTGATCCTTGACAGATTCATCCACTTGATTCCAATCCTTAATCGTTATGCTAGGCTTGCTACGTGCTTGGAGGGCAACAAAGCTAATAAACTTGGTCTTGGTAGGCCCGATTGGTCTCCATTGCCTATCAAATTCAATCGGTATTTTCTGGTCATCCGCGCGACTCTTGTTCAATTCTTTCAGGGTCGTGCCACGTCTACCCTTTCTTTTCCCAGAATGAGTATCATCAATATTGGGGGAATCCCTCTCCATGTTCCTGTTTGACAATGAAATAAGGTAAGTAATTGAAAATCCAAGATACATAATCAATGAAATACGATTACTAACTTTTGATTAAAGTCCGTCAAATAGGAGCAAATATATTCTCCCATATCCCTTCATGGTGGTCAGTTCTTGTGGCATGTATGTCATCTACTTCATCTTCATTTAATTCAGGCAACCCTGACGAGAAACATGGAGTCTCAGAAACATCAGAATTTAATTCCTTATTATCATCACTGTGAACTACAGTTTTTCCTTGGAGAACAACGGAGCGACTTTTATTTGTTAGATCAATTACATAAAACACTTGTTTTGCGTGGGCTGCTAAAATAAAGGGCTCCTCACTGTACTTTAATTTATTAAGATCAACTAATGTAAATCCATACTTATCCACTTCAACACAGTTATTATCAATCCACTTGCATTTGAATATTGGGACTCTAAATTTAGTATAGTCAACCTCCCAAATATCTTCAATAACCCCAAAATAAGGCATAGCTGCTAACTTTGGCTTTTTGTCTTTTGAACTGGAAAAATGCATGGATTCAGCCACAACCATAACTCCACTGTTTTAAACAGTACTCTTGTCATCCAGGGATTTCGTATAGAAGGAATACCCATTGACATCATATCCACTCCAACATATGACATTAAAGTTAGGACCCAGTGCCAACCATTTTATAGTTTGAGAAACACTATTATCATTGGCTACTTGCTTTTTGAACCATTGTGGGAAAGTCTTGTTATGCTCAAGCAATAACCTTTGCTCAGTCATGCGACCATGTTGTGCCCTTATAATTTCTTTGTGCATAAATATATAATCTTGAACTTCATCGGTGTTATTCAAAATGTATAAGTGTGCTTGTAACACTGCATCATGATCGATATTAGTTTTCACTGTTACCCCACGTGTACCCTTACCTAATAATCTGTCCTCATGACGAGATTTAGGGAGCCCAATAGCTTCTTCGTTTGACAAGTAGTCGGACCAAAACTCAATAGCTTCTTCGGCAATATATCTTTCAACCATGGAAGCTTCAGGCCTGTATGGATTCTTCACATACCCTTTAAGAATTTTCATGTATCTCTCAACTGGGTACATCCATCATAGATAAACAGGGCCGCACAACCTGATCTCTCTCACTAAATGAACAATTAGATGTGTCATGATATCAAAAAATGAAGGAAGGAAAAGCATCTCAAGCTGGCACAAGATAATAGCAGCATCCTTTTCTAGTTCATCTAATTTATCGGGGTCAATCACTTTGTTGCAGATGGCATGGAAGAAGAAGCACAGTCTAGTTATAGTATGTCTCAAATCATCTGGCAATATGCCCCGAATAGCCACGGGAAGTAGTTGTTGCATCAAGATGTGGCAATCATGAGATTTTAAGCCCACTAATTTCAAATCTTTCATCGACACAAGCTTTTTAACATTTGAAGAATACCATTGAGGCACTTTGACACCATGTAAACAATCACAAAAGCTTCTTCTCTCAAGCTTCGACAAGGTATGAGAGGCTGGAGGTAGATAAGTCCGCTGACCTTGTGGCTGTGGATGTAACTCATCTCGTATTCCCATTTCAATCAAGTCTAATCTTGCATTGACACCGTCCTTTGTCTTGCCCTTTATATTGAGAAGTGTCCCAATAATACTATCACACACATTTTTCTCGACATGCATCACATCAATACAATGCCGCACATCAAGACTTTGCCAATATGGAAGATCAAAAAATATGGACTTCTTTTTCCATATATTTTTATCAGCTGCACTCTTCTGCGTCTTTCTAAAGATAACATTGATGTCTTTCACCCGTTGATAAACTTGCTCTCCAGTCAATGGCACTGGAGCATCTCTATACTCTTGATGGCCATAAAAAGCTTTCTTTAATCTATGATAAGGGTGATTTTGTCTGAGAAATCTCCGGTGGCCAAGGTAGACTGTCTTCTTTCCATGCTTAAGTTGATGGTGGCAAGTGCCTGCTTCACAAATTGGACATGCTTTGTGTCCCTTAACACTATACCCAGACAGGTTTCCATATGCAGGGAAGTCGTTTATGGTACAGAAGATCATGGCACGCATATTGAACACCTCTTTTCGATTCGCGTCAAACACATCCATACCTATCTCCCACAACTCTTTCAAGTCTTCGATCAAAGGGGCTAGGTAAACATCAATGTCATTTCCTGGCTGCTTTGAACCCGAAATCACCATAGACAACATAATATACTTACGTTTCATGCACAGACGAGGAGACAAGTTGTAAATCACTAACAGAACAGGCCATGAACTATGAGTACTGCTAAGACTGCCATAAGGATTCATGCCATCAGAAGATATCCCAAGCCTGAGGTTTCTTGGCTCATTTCCAAACTCAGGAAACATCTCATCAATTTTCTTCCATTGAGGAGAATCGGCTGGATGGCGAAGCTTCCTATCCGATATTCTCTCATCTGCATGCCACCTTAAGTTCTTTGCATCATTCATATTAGCAAATAATCGCTTGAACCTTGGTTTCACTGGAAGATACCATAACACCTTCGCAGGAGGGCCTTTAGTAGTCTCGACAAAGTCTGTATCATAATTCCCTTTTAATTTGTACCGTGAAGCACCACATTTTGGACACTTATGCTCCCCTTCAAACTCTTCTCTATATAATATACAATCGTTAGGACAGGCATGTATCTTTTTGTACTGCAGACCCAAGGGACACAACATTTTCTTTGCCTCATAGTAACGGTTGGGTAATTCATTACCTTCTGGGTAATTCTATAAAACTCTTGTCACTCCACCCATTCCTTGCTTTCAAGTGGACCAATCTCACCACAGCTGACAACAACTTGAATTTTGTACATCCTGGGTATAAAGGCTTTTCTGTATGACTAGACAAGTTATCATACGCATGTGATCGCTTAAAGGCCTCTTCGCCAATATCACGAATCATGTCCTCTAGTCGATCATCCATGTCCACATCAACTTCCACCTCTTTAGATGCACTCGGCTCTTCTACTAATTCACCATGCCATACCCATCGTGTATAACTCTTCAAGAACCCATCACAAATCAAATGCTCTCTTATTTCTCCGACACATAGACGCCTCAAATTTAAGCAATTTACACAAGGACAATAAAACTTCCCAGATTTATCACCACCAGCATTTCTTATAGAAAATTCCAAAAAATTCTTCACCCCATTATCGTACTCATCACTAGTTCGTCTAGCATAGATCCAGCTACGATCCATATGTGCAAATAAACTTCAACACAAAATGAAATTGTTTAAAATTTTGTGTTCAAATTATAGGAGGACTATTGAAGGACATGGAATGAAGGAGGAATAAAATTACAGAGATAAGAACAAAAGGGTCTCTCTACTTCGAATAAACAAAAGAGGAAGCAAAGCACATGCAAAGTGAAACCACTTGTGTGTTTGTGTCCAACCAGCAAGCAAGTCATCAAACTTAACCAAAATCCAATTTTTGTAGTGGATTCATCGGTTGAGCTAATTCAAGGTGTAAGGAGTAAGGTTTTGCTTGATAGTGATGCAAGGATATTTTTTGTACACACTATAGTTATTAATAAACAATTATCAGCCAAAAAGGAACTTAAAGACTTCTTAATCCATGCAGCTCAATTATCCTTACCTATTGTGTAACCTTTTTATACTTTTTTCCTTCTTTTGGTTCATCTAGCTAAATGGGATCAAACCCTCTTTCCCAAGCTTAATTGCTCAATTTTTGAAAATTCACACACACACACACACATGTTTGGTGTAAGAATGACATTTCCAATGTGGTCCTGTTGCTGTAAAATTATTCTGATATGTTTGACCTTTAACATAAACTTACAGGATACATGCACTGATATATCTATGGTTGGAAAAATCAGAAGAATGAAGAAGGGAAAAAAACTATTTGGAGGTCACGGAATGGAATAAAAAGGCCCCCTGGATGAGATGATATCAGAAGGTACTTATTATTCTTCTGATGCATAAGAATTAACAGTGACACAGGACTTTTTTTTTCCTATGCTATATTATTCACTGCCCTCATAAGTGAATCATGGAGTGGACCTGCTTTAAGCGTGTAATGATGTCAAAAAGTCTTTGGAAAAATTGAGAGAACAAGACTATAATGTTATTAACCGTTGCTATCTCTTTAGTTATCTTTGAATTTCAGCAACCTAAAACTCTCAAAATATCAATCAATTGATGAAATAGAGGATCGAAGGAATAGTAACAGGGAACAAAAAAGCAATGGGGAGAGTGAAACCTTTGAGGAATAGGTAGTAGCCGTCGTGCAGCCAGTCAAAGGAACCACCGATAACCTTGGCGTCACCCCTCGAACGCTGGAGCCTCCACTAACAGCAGCAAGTATCAAATGCGAATCAATATATGGGGGTTTGAATGTAGATAGGATGTATGCGTGTAGGTGATGGATCAACGGGGGAAGAGCGCATGTGGGTTAGAAATAGTGGTAGGGAGGGAGGGAGAGAGCTTACCGCGAACAGAGAACCGAGATAGCAAAATATGAGCTTTTGGTGGGGTTTAGAGGAAGACGGAGATAGCAAACGCAGGAGGTTTAATTTTTTTTTATTATAACGCCTACTTTCTACACCGGTTGAGGATCAACCAGTGTAGAAAGTGGTTTTCTATACTGGTTTGATCTCAACCGGTGTAGAAATTTAATTTCTACACCGGTTGGAGATGAACCGGTATAGAAAGTGAAGGTTTCTACACCGGTTTTGACCCAACCGGTGTAGAAAGTTGTCATTTGATTTTTTAAAAAAATTAAAAAATATAAAAATAAAAGTAAAGGCATTAATATTAAAGAAAAAAAATTTAATTTATTTTTCTACACGTGTTGTATTTTCAACACGTGTAGAAAGTTCAATCATCTTGATATATTTACGAAAATGCCACCGGTCATACTTTCTACACGTGTCCTATTTTGTCACATGTAAAAAGTAGGTGTAAAATCTATATTTTATACTAGTGTATTTTCTACACCGGTTGTGTTTAAACCGGTGTAGAAAGTAACATATTCTACACCGGTTATTTTACAACCGGTGTAGAATATGCTGACTTATTTTATATTAAAAAGTTAAATGCTTATTCTACACCGGTTCTAATTTAACCGGTGTAGATTAGGTGACTTTCTACACCGGTTTTAATTCAACCGGTGTAGAAAACTTGAATTTATTTAAAAATAAATAAATTCTTCTTCGTTATATTTTTTTTGTTTAAGTAAATTAAATATTTTTTGAATTAAATTAATTTCATTTTTTTTAATTCAAAAAATTTTTAAGTGGACTTTTCTACATGTGTTGTCAATTCAACACGTGTAGAAAGTCCTAAAATCTTAATTTATTTACTAAAATGTCACCGGTCACACTTTCTACACGTGACCTGTTTCGTCAGGTGTAAAAAGTAGGTCTAAATCCATGATTTTGTACTAGTGCTTCTTTTGAATAACTCGGTTTAGCAGAGAGGGAATTGACACTTTCAACCATAAAGTGCTTCATATGGAGCCATCTAAATGCTGGCATGATAGCTATTGTTGTATGCGAATTCTGCAAATGGAAGGTAGTGATCCCAGCTTCCCTTGAAATCCATCACACATGCTCTCAACATATCTTCCAGCGTCTGTATGGTTCTCTCTCTCTATCTATCCATCTGAGGATGAAAGGCCGTACTAAATTTTAGCTTAGTGCCTAGTGCTTCATGTAAAGATCTCCAAAATCTTGAAGTAATCTCTGCATGAAGCGAGGACCTCTGTAAAAAATTATACTCTTTAGCATTCCATGGAGTCTCACTATCTCCGTGATATAGAAATCTACCAGTATATCAAGAGGATAGCTGGCGTTGATCAGTATGAAATGCGTTGACTTCGTAAAACGATCAACAATCACCCAAATTGCATCATGATTTTGGATTTTAGGTAACTTTACCATAAGATCCATGGTTACACTTTTCCACTTCCATTCTAGAATTTTGGGGCCCTAATGCAGTCCTAGTAGTCTCTGGTATTCAATCTTTACCTTCTTGTAGGTAAGACACCGTGCTACGTACTCAGTCACATCCCTCTTCACTCTGGACCAATAGTACATCGTCTTTAAATTATGGTACATTTTTACCATCCCTGGGTGAAAGGTATATCAACTCTTGTGCATTTCATCCAGAATTTTTTACCTCAGATCAGCTTTCAGTGGAACATAGATTCTCTTCTTGTATCGAACCAGTCCACTAGGTGAAAGATCGTAGTCCCAAGTCTCTCCTAGTTCAATCATAGTCCTGATGGACTGTACTCGTTCGTCTTGCATTTGAGCCTCTCGAATCTCAATCTTCAGATCACTTTCCTCTTGGCTAATACCATAGCTAGCATATAGAATTTGATTTGACAGGTTTAAATCACATAAATCTTCTATTAATTTCCTCTTATGTATCATCAAAGCTGCAACTTGCACCGCCTTTCGACTAAAAGCATCAACAATGACATTGGCTTTACCTGAGTGATACTTGATCTCTAGGTTGTAGTCTTTTAGCAATTCCATCCACCTTTATTGTCTCACATTTAGCTCTTTCTAATCATATAGATATTTGAGACTATTGTGGTCATAGTATAGTTCCACAATTACACCATATAGGTAGTGTCACCAGACTTTGAGCGCGAACACGATTGCTGCCAACTCCAGATCATGTCTGGGATAGTTCATCTCATGAGGCTTTAGCTGTTGAGAGACGTAGGCTACTACTCTGCATTGCTGTATCAGGACATATCCCAATCCCTACTTACTAGCATGACTATAGACCATATAGGTCAACCTGGGATTGGGGATAACCAACATGTGTGCAGTTGTCAACATCTCCTTCAGCACAATAAAGCTCTTCTCACACCGGTCATCCCACTTAAATGTTTGATCCTTTTGTGTGAGCTTGGTCATTGATAAGGCTATTTGAGAGAAATTCTGAATAAATCTTTGATATTAGCCAGCAAGACCTAGAAAACTGTGTATCTCAACAACAGTTTCTGGCCCTTTTCCAATCTAGTACTGTTTTTTCCTTACTGTGATCCACTAAGACCCCTTCTTGTGAGATAACATGGCCCAGAAATCTAACTTCTGAAAGCCAAAAATCATATTTTCTCAGTTTAGCATAGAGTTACCATTCTCGTAAAATGCCCAACATGATTCTCAAGTGCTCCTTGTGCTCTTCTATACTCTTAGAGTATATCAGAATGTCGTCAATGAAGACTACCATGAACTAATCTAAATATTAACAGAAGATGTGATTCATGTAGTCCATAAACATAGTAGGTGCACTGGTTACCCCAAAGGGCATTACCAGAAACTCATAGTGCCCATATATGGTTTTAAAAGCAGTCTTCGGTATGTCTTCTATAATACCTTATTCTCAAAAGCCCAAGATGAGTATAAATGAGTAGTGAAATCATTTGTGGGACCATGATTTGAACCCGAACTACCCAAACCTCACAATAGTTCATAAATCTCCTAAACTCAACTTAGGACTTGAACCTAGGGTTGAGATGGATTTTTCAAAAGGTAGAATACTTAAACATAATTCCACAAGATTCACTACGTCGCTAATACATCATCGGCTCTTAATTCCACTATATCAGAGTATACGCAAGCGAATCACTTTCCTTTATACTGGAATTAGAGCTATTCTCTTCATTAAATTAGAGCGGTTCGGTACTCTGCTTAAACAACATTCATTTATATAGATACATCCACATACATGCATATCTATACACATATACATAAAATCAACTTATCAAATCATTTCAACCAAACACAAGGTAGTGCCTTGCCCTACATTCTTCACTTCAACTTCATATTTCCTCCACGCATTCTCCTGCATCTTCACCTATCTAAATGGTTGGTTGGGAGGAGTAAGATTTGAGAGAATCTCAGTAGCAAAAATTACCTCTATGCATGCCAGATATATATGAATGCATGACATGCTTGCCTACACTATTTCATGCCAACATAATGACATGTTGCATGCTCAATTTTTTGACATACATATGGCCATTACACAAAAATAACAGAGCTTCAACCAATCATACATGTTCCACACAAATAAGAAAATTAGTCACATAATCAATGCAAGACATACATATCACATACATGAAGAAAAGGTAAGTTCACTACCTCTCGGACTTTATGTCCTTCTCTTCTTGTGCCTTGATCCGCCAACCATTGTTTCTTCTTTGTCACTTCATGGCCCTAGGTAAGTGATAACATCATTAGAGCAATGAAAATTAAATTCCCAATGGCCCACATTAGCCCTAAAGGCTTACTTTCACACTTGGGGTTCATACCAATTACATTTGTGCCATTAAGTCTTAAATTGGCATAAGACATAAAGCTGACAAATTTTTCACCAAATTTTGAAAAATCACAATTAATTATATAGAACTCCAATTGAGGTGGTTCAAAGGCTATGTGACCCCTATCAAGTATAATTTACATTAAAAATCATTACTCTTGCAGTAATCATGCCCACTAGTCCATATTTCATCATTACACTCCACTGTCCCAAAACAACTTTCAGATTCAATGTCCAAATGTCAAAAATCATGAATAATTCTAACAAACTCCTATTGCACTGATTATAAAGCCTAAATGAAGCTATTTCAATTTAAATTTAAGGAAAAATATATAGGTTTCGCCAATATAGAAAAATTATTCTCAGAATTTTGTTCAAGACCACTGTTTCATATTTAGTTCCAGAAACAAGGCCAAACTTTAAAACTTCACCATTAATTCTAGGAAACTCCATATTGAGTGGTTACAAATTCTATGTAAATATATTTCAATAAAATTTCAAATAAAATACTCAATATTAGGTACCAGAACCAGAATATTATTAGTATTTTTAAAAAATCACCCTGTTCCAAATTCCTTCTTAGAAACGAGGCAAATACTTCAAAAATTTATTTCTAAGTCCAAATAAATCCAATTAAGGTGGTTCCAAGTCAGAAATGACCATTATTAAGTCTATGTTAAGTATATAAAGTTTCATTATCATTGGACAACATTCATTTATTCAGAAACACATCACAAGGTCACTGGCTCCAGACAAATTTCACAACATGCACACATTTAGTTCATAATTCTCTAAATTCATATATAAGCATCCAAAATTCATGAACACTGGCATACCTACACAATTTTGCCTCATAAATTTAATGGAAGCATAAAAATTAACAAATTACAACTCCATCACCATGTCACAGTACAACACCCCCATTTAAGGTTCTCATAAAAACTATGTTGTTTTCTTTGGCTTAATCACTTCCTTTCTACTTCTAATCAAATGATTAGCTATTTAGACAACCATTGGAAATCATTTAGCCATTGAAAATACCCTTTACACCCAAACATGAATAGTACCCAACTTCCTCTATACTCATCCAAACGACAAACTAATTGGTTAAAAAGGAAGCTTACGCTTATCTCTACTTGTTTCCGCAAACGGTTCGGAATTCTGGCAATACTCAGGCCTGTGAGCCAAAGCCAGCCACCTCCAAATGAAAATCTAAAACTATAGAAATGAAGCTTGTAATGAGTAGAAGAATTTTCCTGAAGGGCACTTTGAGAGAGGACGCCGTTACGGTAGAGTTTCACGAATAGAATTTTCTCTCTCTTCTCTCTCCATTTTCTCGTCCAATCACTCTCTCTCTTTTTCTGGTTTTCTGCATGAAATGGAGAAGGAAGATGACGGATTTAATGGAAAAATGAATCAGCTATCTCATCTGCCATGTGTCAGCACCTGGTTGACTCAAAAATTGAATTTTCTCACAAAGTGGATAATCTGACAGAATTTTCATTAAACTTTGAAAATTCATATCTAATTTTAAAAATGTCCAATTAGAGTGATTCTAAAGACTATACGACCCTCATTGAGTCTAGTTTGAAGGAAAAATATAATATTTGACTAATTAGAAGCTCACTCTTACCTTAATTTTAATCTTTTAAGGCTGTCCCAGAAAATAATTAATTTCACTGGGCTAATTTCAAAAATTCATTTCTTTTTTTGTACAACTCTAAATGACTTATATGACCTATCAAATTAAATCGTGATAAGTCTACTTTTACTATGGAAAGTTTCATAATTTTTCAAAATCATTTTCCTATTAAAAAATGTCATACAATCACTATTGCCACAACAAGAATTTCACCAGTGGCAAAATCACTTTGTGTTCCATTTTACTATATTATGTGTGACTTCTAATTTCTTTGTTTTGTTATTCCCCAAGCTCTTTAGCTCACCAATATAATTCCTTTTAATGTCCAAGGATATAAATGAATTTTAGAAAATAATACTATGCCTCATTATGACATTTACCAAACAGGGGTCTAGTGGTCCCATGTAATCCAGGCTAAATCTTAAGCCTCTAGTCCCAAAATTCAGGATATTACAGCTCCCCCTGTTCAATAAATTTCATCCTCAAAATTTTGAACATGTAATGGTGTTATCTGTATCTCAGAGAACCATCTCTAGACATTTAGTCTATATTTTCCCATTCTAGTGCTTTCATTTGCAAGCTCATAGAGCATGCAACTTATCATTCATATTCTTAAATTGAAATCTCAGATAACGTTCAAATGCAAGACCCACTAGTCTACTTCACAATACTTGGTTTCTTAGGTTTTACTGCCTCTTTGGGATTCTCTCTCGGATCACTATATGCATATCATGCCTTCTAGCCTCTTCGGGACTCTACTGAACCACATTGTACGCATATCAAGCCTTACGGCTCACTCTACCACAACGCTAGGTATTCTAGCCTTATTGCCTAAGGGATCACCCCTTCTTAGGGCTTATGACCCCAGCTACAATCTGGTTCAGTCTGAATGTTCTACTAATCTCAACATATTCTTTGGACACATCGGTCCAATGTCATCACACTAGGTAACAACCACAGTGCTATACAGATAGGTCTTACCGCCTAGGGACATTGCCCTATGCAAACTTGCACCTTGGGTCTTATTGCCTCAAGCCTTTACTCGGCTCTATTATCAATACATCTCACACTTTGACAGCCTAAGGGTTTACTAACCCATTACGTCTTATGGCCTTAGGACATTTAGTCCCTTATCTTTGCTGAATAAATGCCCTTTCACTAGGCCCACTGCAGAGCTACCCTCACTAGGCTCCCCCTGCAGCCGCAAAATATGAAGGAACGAAATCCTTATTTTGTATTTATGTAATAGCCCTCCCACGAGGCCCAAATACAGAGCTATCCTCAATAGGCGCCCTCTACAGCGGCACGGGACTCATGAAATGGCCCTTCCATTAGGCCCACTACAGCAGCACAGGAATTCCTCCTATTATGCCTGCTGCAGCCGCACGGGAAACTGGCTTAACCTCACCCCCACTGGGCTCGGGAAGCAAGCTTATAGAATAGCCACTCCCCTTATTTCTTAAAGAAGACCTCTCCAGGTATCAAGTACGCGACATCCGCCACTTAAGCCGTGCTCGATAAATCCTGGTACCATTGAGTAAGTTACTACCTAGAACACATAGTTCACTAGTTATCCTGAACGCATTACAGGCTTCATCTCTTGATACTCAAGCTATTCATACTCTTATGCAATGTTCACGAAGCATGCTTAACAAACCATCATCACAACAATCATCACATGAGTATTCGGCCTTAAGTGTTCACCTGCATAATAGACCTCGTGATTCCATTTGTGCATCATAGGAATTTCCATGGCTCCGATTGTCCACCCGCGCAATAGGCCCCAAGCGACTGCTCGTGCATAACAGAAATCTTTATGGCCTGAGCGTCTACCCGCGCAATAGGCCTCAGGCGACCACCTCATAAATTTTGAATGCTTATCAGGTCTTACTGCTTAGGGAATCACCCCTATGCCAAAGGCATTACAGGACTTACAGCCTTGGGCCTCTGCTAATAAGGTTTGTCTTCCTAAGGACACGCTGGCCCAAAAGGTCTTACTGCCTACCGTATATTCATAAAAAGAATACACATCATGGTAAACACATATATGCAGAACCATTACATAGGATATGAGAGCAAGAGTTCTTTTCCTTTATACCACTGAGCCTGATCTTTCTTTCCACAAACGATACTAGAGCACCCCATTGCGATTCACTAGGTTACACAACCCTCCTTTCAAGGAAACTCATTCGATGGGAGACTCATTACAATATACCACTATTGAGAGTCAACTCTAAGGGGCTACACACTATTGTTCGATATCACAGTGGCTTCATACTACAGTACTGCACTCGGTGCTTCACGCAGGCGCCCATACACCTGGTCAGCCCCTCCGGTCAGAACCCTCCATAGGTAGGCCTTTCCGATCCGATCTCCCCATAGGAAGCCTTTTCTGATTAGAACTTCATATAGGTAGCCCTTTCCGATCAGAATCCTCTGTAAGTAGTTCTGTTCGGTTAGTCGCCTCAGAATGAAAGTAATATGTAACAAGAATCCAGATCTCATAAGGTTCCTTCTTTTCTAGAAGTTCTGTAATCTTCTCTTTCTCTTTTCACCATCTCATAAGGGGTTATTCGATATGGAATTTTAATATTGGTCCAGCTCTAGGCATATTACAACTCTAAGGGAATATTCTATGACTAAGATCTTTCCCTATGCTAGATTAGCAATTATCAACCTCCAGAAACCTCATAAACAACTCTGTACTATATTCTGGTACCTCAAGCCACTCAGGCTATTTCAATTCCTAAAGAATCAATTTAACTATTGGATTCAATTCTTAGGTTAATCTTAGAACCTCAACGTCACGTAAGTTGGAAAATCACTTTCCTCAATCATACCCAATAGTCACGCTAAGAATCAAAATCAATAGTGCCTATTCTAACCTGTACGGTTTCAGGTCCTTAAACATTACTGAAGGTACAACATTATTCACAAGGTTTACAAGGTTTAACTTCCTCTATGGAATAGAACCATAGTGTAACCTTATTCAAATTCTGACCTAAGCACTATTTTAGCTTAGATCTAATTCAACCATATCCTCAACCTTCAGTATCATCAATTTAGATCCTCTAAAATAGACATACTGCATAATCACCACTTATCATGCATCACCATATATCATAACTACATACCTTTAACCCCATTGGTTATAAGGATCATTACATAGCATGAAGAAGCCTCAAAATAATCACTATACCTCAAGTTTCCATGACCTCATTAGATGAACTTTTCTGGTAATACTCACTGCAACAAAAATGGTTCAAATTAAAGATTAACACTTACTTCATCATCTATATGCCTGTAATCATTCTTTAGGTAATTTAAGAACCTCTAATCATGATTCCAAACCTTTAATCAAAAGATTTGAAATTTTCAAGGTACTTCTTAGGGGGTCACCCATCCTGGGATTTCCCTTCCCTGAGCACGCTTAACCACAGAGTTCTGATAAGATCCGGGGAATCAATGCTAACACCATACCATATGTCATTAGGTATTGGTAGCCCATACATACCTTAACCACAATATGACATGTTATCGTACCTAGAAATGCTAGACATTGTCCCCACAGGGAAACATAAGCAGTACCAGCTTCTTAGTATAGCCCCTCGATGTGTTCTCATACCACAAGGAAATAATCTGGATCATACTTCTAACTCAATATCAGGAGCCCTAGAGTTAGCAACATAATCTGAATTCGTGCTTCCTCTTCTATCCTTAGGGTCTCATTGTCACTATTACCAATAGAGGTATCCCCACTGGGACCAGGCACTATTGACACCCCTGTCATGCAGAACCACTTCCTCTACATAGACCGTTACCACTTCCTTCAATAGGCTAATTTCAAAAATAGGGGTGGTCTAACTCCGTAGGTTCCTTTACTATCTGTAACTCCCTGTTATAGTAGCATTAATAGGAGATCACCATACTATTCACTAAAGCAGAAAATGCAAGCTAGAGTCAGAATCCCTTGCCCTGACTAGGCCTTTATCTCTAACCAGACAATTTCATTCCCATAATCACTACTCTGATACCATAAATTTAATACCTTATTCTTAATAGCCCAAGATAAGTATAAATGAGTAGTGAAATCATTCGTGGGACCAGGATTTGAACCTGGACTACCCGAACCTCATAATAGTTCATAAATCTCCCACACTCAACTTAGGACTTGAACCTAGAGTTGAGATGGGTTTTTCAAAGGGTACAATACTTAAAACGTATTTCCATAAGATTCACTACGTCGCTAATACATCATCGGCTCTTAATTCCACTATATCAGAGTATACGCAAGCGAATCACTTTCCTTTATACGAATTAGAGCTATTCTCTTCATTACATTAGAGTGGTTCGGTTCTCTGCTTAAACTACATTCAATTATATAGATACATCAACATACATGCATATCCATACACATATACACAAAGACAACTTATCAAATCATTTACACCAAACACAAGGTAGTGTCTTGCCCTACATTCTTCACTTCAACTTCATATTTCCTCCATGCATCCTCCTGCATCTTCACCTCTCTAAATTGTTGGTTGGGAGGAGTGAGATTCGAGAGAATCTCAGTAGAAAACATTACCTCTATGCATGCCAGATATATATGAATGCATGACATGCTTGCCTATACTATTTCATGCCAACATAATGACATGCTGCATGCTTGATGTTATGACTTACATATGGCCATTGCACAAATATAATAGAGCTTTAACCAATCATACATGTTCCACACAAATAACAAAATTAGTCACATAACCAATGTAAGATATACATATCATATACATGCAGAAAAGGTAAGTTCACTACCTCTCAGACTTTATGTCATTCTCTTCTTGTCCCTTGATCCGCCAACCATTGCTTCTTCTTTGTCCCTTCATGGCCCTAGGTAAGTGATAACATCATTAAAGCCATGAAAAGTAAATTCCTGATGGCCCACATTATCCCTAAAGGCTTACTTTCACCCTTGGAGTTCATACCAATTACATTGTGCCATTAAGTCTTAAATTCCCATAAGACATAAAGCTGACAAATTTTTCACCAAATTTTGAAAAATCACAATTAATTCTATATAACTCCAATTGAGGTGGTTCAAAGGCTATATGACCCCTATCAAGTATAATTTACATTAAAAATCATTAATCTTGCAGTAATCATGCCCACAAGTCCATATTTCATTATTACACTCTACTGCCCCCAAAACAACTTTCAGATTCAATATCCAAATGTCAAAACTCATGAATAATTCTACAAAACTCCAATTGCACTGATTATAAAGCCTAAATGAAGCTATTTTGATGTAAATTTAAGGAAAAATAGATAGGTTTCCCCAATATAGAAAAATTATTCTCAAATTTTATTGAATACCACTGTTCCAGATTTTGTTCCAGAAATAAAGGCAAACTTTAAAAATTCACCATTAATTCTAGGAAACTCCATATTGAGTAGTTCCAAATTCTATGTAAATATATTTCAATATAGTTTCACATAAAATACTCAATATTAGCTATTAGAACAAAAAATTTCCCAGTATTTTGCAAAATCACCATGTTTCATATTCCTTCCTAAAAACAGGGCAACTACTTCAAAATTTCATTTCTAAGTCCACAAAAATCTAATTAAGGTGGTTTCAAGTCTCACATGACCATTATTAAGTCTATGTTAAGTCTATAAAGTTTCATTATTATTGGACAACATTCATCTATTCAAAAACACATCACAAGGTCACTGCCTCCAGACAGATTTCACAACATGCACACATTTAGTTCATAATTCTCTAAAGTCATACATAAGCATCAAAAATTCTTGAACACTTCCATACCTACACAATTTTACCTCCTAAATTCAATGGAAGCATAAAAATAATCAAATTACAACTCTATCAGCATGTCACAGTACAGCACCACCATTTAAGGTTCTCAGAAAAACTATGTTGTTTTCTTGTTTTCTTTGGCTTAATCACTACTGTCACACTAGAAATTTCACCGGTGGAAAAATCACTTCGTTTTCCATTTTACTATATTATGTGACTTCTAATTGCTTTGTTTTGTTATTCCCTAAGCTCTTTAGCCTCTAGTCCCAAAATTCGAGATATTACATGTTATGCTTTCACACATAGCTGATGATACCCTGACCTTAGATCAATCTTCCTGAACACACTTGATCCGGACAGCTAATCTAGAAGGTTGTCAATCTGAGGAAGCGGGTACATATTATTGACGGTCACCTTATTTAGCTCTCGATAGTCAATACATAGCCTCAGGCTCCCATCTTTCTTCTTAATGAATAGCACCGGAGCTCCCTATGGTGAGACACTGTATCGAATAAACCCTTTCTCAAGTAATTCCTTAATCTGCTTCTTCAGCTTGACCATCTCATTTGGAGCCATTCTATATGGAGCTTTTGATATAGACCCAACTCCAGGCATGAACTAGATTATGAATTCCACTTCCCATGCTGAGGGCAACCTACTAAAGTCGTTTGAAAATGCCTTGAGAAATTCTCTTACCACCAGAATATCTTCCAAGGATATTTCTTTCACGGCCTACACAAAAAGAACAGGATATATCCCTGGCATCCCGTCCTTAGGAATTTCTCAACTTTCACTAGAGAGAGGAAGTTCAGACTAGCATTTCTATTATCAACCTTCAACTGAGTGAGATATACTATCTTCTTGTTCCCGTAATCCAGCAGCACATTATTTGCCATTAGCTAATCAAAACCTAGTATAACCTCGAGTTTTTGGAGTAACAAACAAATTAGGTCAACTATATACGTATGTCTTTTAACGTTTACCATACAGTTTAAGAAAGCATCAGCAGTTATAGTTTTGACACCCATTGGCATAACACAATCAAGTCAAATGGTAGTTTATGAACATGCAGTCCTAGGTGCTTAGCACAGTCATAAGCAATGAAGGAATGACTAGTACCCGAATCATATAAATCTTGCAATGAACTACTTTTGAGAATAATTTTACCTTGAACTAGCTCTAGAGACTTCTTCTCCTATTCGTGCGTCAAGGCAAACACTTAGCCCTGCTTCTTAGGTCTAGGCCTGGCTGCTTGCTCGCAACAATTTACTAAAATGTGGCCTAGGTTTTAGCAAGTATAGCATATTACCTGGCTCATAGGGACATTACAGAGTTGTCCCGGATGTGACTTACCACATCGATGGCATGTTTAAGATGCCGGGGATTTCTGGTTGCTACAGATCCTTGACTGAAAGAGCTTCTTGTTGTTCCCCTTTTATGAGAACCCTTGTCCCTTACGCTTCTGCGAGGTATCTCCTAAACTAGGTCCACCTTGATTGTTGGCATTCTTATTCAAACGCATCCTCTACAAGTTACCCTCTGTCAGTCGGTAAACCTCCCCTGCCTTGTTGAACTCAGTGAACTGTCAGGCAACTAGCTTCTCTTCCATTTCAGGCTTCAGTCCTTAAATCAGCATATCGGAGCTCCACTCCTCATCATCTTTGAGCCTAGACAAGTACTCACCAAAAGTATCATCATCACCCTATTATATAACCAGGAATTCTTTCTCATTCTTGATTCTCACCGACCTCGAGAAGTATTTCTCATTAAATTTTTCTTTGAACAATTACCAGGTTAATGGAATGTTTTGTGCATACAGTATAATTATGGTTTTCTTCTACCAGCGGTCTGCATCACCTTGTAGCTTATATATAACCATTATGGCCTTCATCTCTGTAGGGCATCCCAGTACCTTGAATATTTTCTCTAAGCATATCAGTTATTCCTCAACAGCTTTTAAGTTAAATCTTCCCTTGAATTCTAGAGGCTGGTACTTAATGAATTTTGGCAAACAATATTTAAGATTTTCTTCTTCTTGGGAAGGAACAATAGGATGCTTTTGATTGAATTCAAGCGACTCCAATTGCTTATCGCTTCCAAGTTGTTATCCTTCTGGATTCCCTTCAGGGTTAGTCCCCTCAGGGTTCTTATGTTATACCCCGTCTTTGTAACACCTTACATTTCTACCCATCTTATACATGTCGGAAGCATTACTATTCATCTTTTAGGGGTTTAATTCTCATTTTTGGCTATTAAGCCGTTATTCTTACCACTTTCATATATCAAAGTTAGTTCTATTTCTCTGCTCTTACTTTCAGTTTTGGTGATCCTAATTACCGTTCAATTCTAATACGCATTTTCATACTTTCTTATTCATATGTATTTGTCAAGTGTAAAAATTTTACAAACAGTAAAAATAAACACACTTCAAGACTTCAATTCTTCTTCAAGTATTCTTCTCTGTCGTATTCATGTACCTATGTTGTTGGTGGGGGTGATATTCAAGGAAATCTCAGTAACAAACATACAAGGAATGCATGTAAAATGAATGCTAGTGTATGATATGCTTGCCTTATATAGGATCATGTTCACATAATGATATTCTGCATGCTCAATCTTTCATGTAACATACTTCTGGCCACAATAAAAACAGAAACAGAGCTTCATTTATTCATACATGCTTCACATAATCAAGCAAAGCAATACAACAAATCAATACACAGCATAAACATCACATACATACGAGTAAGTAAGTTTACTACCTTATGGATAAAGTTGTTCTTCTTGTCCCCTTGTCTTCTAACCACTGAGACTTCTCAAAAATTCTTCCATTCTTTTCTTTCTTGACTTCTCATAGCACTAGATATATAATCATATCATTAGGGTCATTATGGTCATTTTAACAAGTCAACCAAAGAGTTATAGTGCTCAAATTATCCAAAGGCACTAATTTCTACCCATAAATTTTAAAGAAATTACAATGTGCCATTACATTTTATAATTTACGCACATTTACTAAAGCTGGCAGAATTTGTCAACTAACTTTAGAAATTCATATCTATTTACACAAATGTCCAATTGCAGTGATTCAAAATGCTATGTGACCCTTATTTAGTAGTTTTAGGAAAAAATATTTTCCTTAGCCAATTGGATGCAAAGCAATTTAGAATTACCATTTATTGGACACTATCTAGAAACATGCCAGTTTTCATATGACCAACTTCAAAAATACATAATTCCTAGTGTACAGCTCCAAATTACTTATATGACCTATCAAATAAAATCTTGATAAGTATAATTTTATTCTGGAAAGTTTCATGGAAATTGGATAATATTTAATCATTCAAAATCTCATCACAATCACTCTGCCTCCCAAAATATACAATATGGCAGTATTGCACTTATGTTCCAAAAATTAAAGTTTTCTATCCAACACTTCTAAAATCATTACCACACTATAACCCCCATACAATTTTGGCCAAGGAATCCATTAGAAACCTTAAATTTGGCAAAATCGCATTCCTACATCCCTACACCTGGCCAAAATTTACATCCCAAGTCTACAATCACCAGCTTTACATTTTATTAACCAAACTAGGTTTATATGCTTCCCAAACATCATATAACCACATGTATATGACCAAAGCATAATGTAACCCTAAAAACCCTACTTGACTTAAATTAGGGCAGCAAGAGCAATTCCCGAAAATTCCACCAAACAACAAAATACATAGCTTAAAATAAAGCTCTTGCTCACCTCTTGCTCTTTCTTGAGCACTTTTCTTGATTCTATAGCTTTGGATCTTGTTTGATGACTCAAAACACCTCCCCCTTGAAATTCTAACAATATAGAAATAAAGCTCTCATCAAGGGGAACAATGTGTATGAAGAGTATTTAAGCTAAAAAGGTTATTACAAAGGTGAAAATCAAGATTGAAGACTCACCTTGCTTCTTGAACTTTAAGAGTGCGTTATCTCTTTCCTTTTTCTTTTTGTAAGCCTTTTTCTCTCTAATTTTGGGTATTGGCCAAATTTTTCATGAATGGAAGAAAGATGGTGTTTGATTAAATATCCATTCTATGCTTCTTGCAACTCTTGGCCGAAAATTGGCCAAAGAAATAGAGAAAAGTCCAAGTGTTACTTATTTGATGATGTCTAAAAAAGTGAAGGAGTTAATTAACTTGAGTTAAGAAAATGGTCTTCTATCCTCCTTCACTCCTTCTTTACTGAAATTCCTCATCAAAAGGGAGAGAAATTGTTGACCAAAATGATCTTGAATTAATGCCTTTTGGTTAAACTTTCCAAGTTTGAGATAATTGGAAATTGCATTGAATTTTCTTTTATTCTTCTTTCTTTGATTTTTAGCTTGGTCAATTCAATTTCTCTCTTCTCTCCTCCTTCCTTACTCTTCACTAAAATTAAGAGCCCAATGGAAGAGGAAATTTGTTGACCAATTGCCTTTTGGTATATATGTACAAGTTGGATCAAAGTCTCCTTCAAAAAGTGTTGAAACTTTGACCAAACTTTTCTCTTCCTTTATTACCCCCTCTTAGACATTTTTAACCATGAGAAAAGGGAGTTGATTTTTGCTCTTCCACCTCATGATTACTCTTTCTTTTTAAAAGAAAATCTTAACCCTTCATAGGTTTCCAATTCTAATCTCAAGATCAAATGGCAATTGACTCTTTTTCCTTTGATTGTGGCAATAATAGTTGAATTGCCCTTAGTTCTTTTCTCTTATTTTATTTCTCTTTCTTTCCATTTCCAAGATGTCATTTCCTCTTCTTTTAGGATCCAAGTTTGGCTTTATATCCTATTTGACTCTAGATAAGGAAATCAAGCATTTCCATTGACTATTTGGAACTAAATCCCATACTTTAATTCCCAAATGAGCCTCTAAAAGTCATTATGGCTCCTGGGCATTCTTAGAACTCTTCCTAAACTGGGCTTAGTAGTCTTCTTTATTCAAGCTTATTCTCTAGCCTTTCGTTCCAAAATTCAGGATATTACAATTTTTATTATGCTTTTTCCTTATTTCCTAGATTTCCTCTCACAAGTTCTAAATCATAGTGTGTTGTCGTGTTAGCATTCCAAGAATTTATTGCATAGGGTCAGGCCTTGCATTATTCTCAGGTTCAGTAGTCGGTAGTACATCATACCATTGTTCCTTTTCACTATTAAAAGGAATCACAACATCAGTACTATATTGAACATATACATATGTGTATATATATGTGTGTGTATGTGTGTGTGTATATTTCTTAAGACTTAAATACCAACACACAATAGAAACAAAGATCTATTACAATCAATAATTATATGTACAATAAAAGGTTTAGTATTCATACTAAAAGAAGCATGTGCTACATTAATAAGCATACTCCTATCGTTCTACATTATTTACATATACTTCATTATATACTTATGCATAAGGTCAATGAAAGAAGACAACACATAAGGACTGTGTGTTACAATGTCATTCTTCGTCTTGACCTAGAAAGTTGTGTCAGGAAAATAGGAAAGTGTGGTCTTAATCCAAATGTCGTCTGGCATCCACATATCATACATCTCCTGCTTATAATGCAACAGCTCTACATAGAACAAGAAGTAGTTAAACAGTTCGGAGGCAAAGTAGGATAAGGTCATAGAGTTATAGATAATAAGGTACATTATCTTTATACACTGCCCCAAGTACTCATCAAGGTGAGGGTCAAATGCTAGCTTGATCTCTGGAGCCCTAGAGCTAGTCGAGGAGTCAGTATCACATGCTACCTCTCTCGCCTCTAGGTCACTATTCTCCCCAGTAGAGAACTCTACACTCAGGACTGGTCCTAGCTTGATAGTCACAGGAGCTGGAACTCTCTTCTAGGCAGTATGAATCATCCTCATCCTCCTGTTATTCTATACATCACTACCCTCCTATCCTTAGGTACACGCCTATCCTAATAAACTTGGTTAGCTGACGGAGGTGATCAACTTCCCTACCTTCCCCTACCAGACATGCTTCCTGAACAAAGCAACTAATCAAAGGTTAGAACTTATCAACATAAGCAGAGGACTCTAGCAAATACCTATTATTTCCAGAATCAATACTTTAATACCAAAATAGTTTGTTTCGGCACTTTACACAGGCCCAACCTGGTCAGCCCCTCCAGGAACAACTAAAGGTACCTCAGCTGATAGTTTTACGTACCGCCTCTCAGCCTCAGGGTAATCACTAGTGCAACTAGCATGGTGGCTAGCATTACTGGCCATGTCAGGGTAAGAGCCAAAACTTCATTCCTCACATCATCCAGTGAGAACCAACAATCATGCAGTCAAATTCGCCATTTGCTTAACTAGCTCTAATACCAAAATTGTAATACCTTATTTCCAATAGACTCATATGAGTGCAAAAGAGTAGTGAAGTCAGTTGTGCAACCAGGGTTCAATCCCGGATTAAACAAACTTTGGAAAATGTTCACCAATCCCAACTTCTCCAAGGGTTGAACCTGGGATTGAGAGGGTTTTTCAGAGGATAAAAAACTTTTTCAAACATTTTCATAAAGTTCACCATCTCCCTAAGTCTCATTGGTACTCTATTCCATTTTATCATAGTGTGCAAGCGTGTCTCTACTTATGTCTCACGTTTCATACATTAGTTATGTTTCATTAGCATTCGGAAATGTCATCTAGCTAAATTATTCCTTGATTATGTTACTTTCCATATTTACAAGACTACCAGCATTACTAGTTCTACCACTGTACTATTGTCAGGTTTACAAAGTTTTATACATCATGTACATATTCCAAAATATCCAAAATAGACAGCCAACAGGGGAAGTAAATCTTGCAACTTCATCCTTTAGTTATCCGTATTTACCTTCTTGCCTTTTGAGTTGCTAGCCTATACTGTAGATTTGTTTATAGAAAAAGAGTGAGATTTAAAAGAATCTCAGTAGTAACAGGTAGTCAATCTTATAGATATAAAATCACAAAGCATGCCACACAGTTATCATATAAACAGAATTATCACAACAGCATTTAGAACACAATATGCAGTTCAACATATCACCATAGCGCTAGGTATAACAAATCACATAGCCCCGAGTGTTACCCACAAAAAAGGCCACGGGCATCCACTCGTGTATCACAACAACATACAATGGCCTAAGCGTCCACTAATATAATAGGCCCTGGGCGACTACCCCGCATAATCAGAATGTGTCAGATAATTCATGATAAAACCACAAACATACAATGTATGTTATAACATATGAAAGACAAAGTTACTACCTAGTCGCTTTCCTTGACAAATATCCAATTGTTTCCCCGAGCTCAAGAAGATCTTAGATTCCAGATAGCCGTCATGTCCTATAATTCGAATTACAGACGACAAATTATTATTGGGTCCATGTAGTTAATATAATGCAATTACATTTTCCTATTTTCGCACATTTATTCAAATCTACCTGAATTTTCAAATTTTTAAAAATTCATAACTCCATGTACAGATGTCAAATTGCATCAATTCTAAAGGCTATATGACCCCTAATTAGTCTAGTTTTAGGGGAAAATATGGCCATTAGCCTTCTCAATGTACAACAATACAGATATCTACTTTATTGACCACTGCTCTAGAATTTTCCAGTTTTAAATGACCAAACTTTAAAAGTACAAAACTTAAAGTATACACACCCAAATGACACAAATGACATATCAAATTAAATCTTGACATGTCTACTTTTAGACTAGAAAGTTTCACAATTTTTAGACATCATTTTCCTATTTAAAAATTTCATACAATCATACTGCCCTACATAGAACACATACTGGCAGAATTACAGTTTTCCAGTATATATTTCCACTGGTCGAGAAATTATAATCTGGGGCTATTCCCACAAATTTTTTCATTCTAAACACAATGAAAATTCAAAATCATCAAAATCATAAAGTTCAACCCCTTATCCTCCTAACCGAACAGAACCATTATTAGCAAAAATTATAAAAACATAATTTATTTTGTCCAACAACTTAGTCCAATATCATCATAAATCATTATCTAACCATAAATACATGATTAAACCATGATTAAACTTTAATAATACCCTCTGGATGAAAATTTCAAAGCCCCAAACCCTTATGAAAACTCATCAAAATCACAAACCAATCGGCTGAAAATAAAGCCTATGCTTACCTCTTTGCGTTTCTGCAACTGGTTCGGAAATTTGGCAGTACTTCGTTTGGAGAGAAGTCACCAAACACCTCCAAAAAAAATTATGAAACCATAGAAATAAAGCTTATGATGAGTAGAAGAAGGTTTGTGAAGTGTGTTTTGGGAGAAAACGTTGATTTAGTAGCATTTCGGTGGATTGAAGTCAGAGGAAATTACTATTCATCCTATCTCTCTCTTCTAACAATTTTCTATGATTTATCTGAATTTTTCCCTATTTTGTTGAAGCTAGCCAAAATATATAGCTATGAGGGAGTCTTGAAAAAGTGATTGCCACGTGTCAAAATGTTATGGTGCCATTTGTTCAGTGATCCAGTGATTTGGTGACACGTGTCTATTAAGTGGGTCCCGCCTCTTTTCTTGAGCCTTTAGCCGTCCAACTTGTTAGGGAAAGTTAGGGTCTAATAATTTTCCCCAGCTCTTGAATTTAGTATTTGAGAAAGTTAGTCAAGTGACCGAACTGGAGACTGGTTGATTTTCCCCGACTCGGGATGAGGTGGCACCCTCCGTTGATGACAACTTAAAAGGTAAAGTAACTTTAGAATTATGAGGGTACAAGTGTTATGCTCTCATTTAGACAACACATAAAGACAAAAATGACTTTATGCTCTCTCCTCTTAAATGGCGCCATGTGTCCCAAAACCATAAGACCCGCATTTTTCCTCCGTGTTCTACCTAACTGTCCACTTTGTCAGGGAAGGAAAGTCTGGGATTTTTCCTGGTTCCACCCACGAGGTGTCACTTTTTATGGTCCCTGTATAAATTAAAATTAATTTCATTAATTATTTAATTGTTACTTTATGAGTTAACAGGTTAATTCTTGCCAAGTGTCCTCCTTTATTCAAATTTATGCCATATACATGTGTATATGGCACTGGTGAATTTTTTCCGACTACTTATATTTACAAGCTATATCGGGTGCTCATATTTCAGTATGTTATAAGGAAGGGACAACTAGAGAGAGAAAGTCAAGAGGAATGAAGGTAAGCTTAAGAACTTGTTGTTTCTTGATGATTTATGCTTGTTCTTGATGAATTGGTTGATTGTTTGGCTTGTTTGGGCTTGAACTTGTGAGTTGGGATGCATAAAATCTAAGTAGAATGCTTCCTAAACTTTGATTAATTATGTTCAAATAGTGTTTAAGTGGTTAAATAAGTTATTAGAAGTGGAAAGATTTTTTGTTGGTTGGAAATTGAAAAACTTCAATTTCCCTAAAAACCCTAAAATTTTGGCCAATTGAAATTCAGGGGATTAGAGCTGGAATTTGATGGATTTAATGATTCCATTGTGTTTAGAATGAAAAATTATGTAGGAAACATGTGAATTATGGAGTGTGAAGGCTTTAGGGTTCGAAATGACAATTTTGCCCCTAAAACCCTAATTGGTGGCTGTTAAGGGTAAAATTAGAAATACAATGTGATTTTGTCAAAAATGAGGTCAAAAATGGATTCTACATGCAAAAATGTGTAGGAGTAGCCAAAGTCATAATTTTTGGAAAAGTACAATTATACCGCGTATAAAGGGAATTAGATCGGGTTCCCTAGGGGCATTTTGGTAATTACGCATTTTTGAACAAAGATAACCACCTTATGAGTCTTAGAATAAGGTATGAATGAGTAATAACTCATTTTCTTATTAATTTAGAAATTTTAAGATTTTATATTTACAGAGCTGAACTGAAAGTTAAGGACCAATGAAATTAGGCAAGGAAAGGAGTGAGGTAGTAACTCATCTCTCATATTCTATGTGATTGTTAATATTCATTGTTTTCCATGTTCTGTGAATGACATGTGAATGGCGGTAAATCCTAGAGTTGGGTTTGGGAAAAGCACAAGTACCTCTAGGGCCAGTGGGTACCCAGTCTAGGTCGGCCAGTGGCAAGTACGAACAGACAGTCATATGCTCTAGAACATTATAGCAAGTAAGGGTCATATAGCCATATAATCTTGAACAGAGCATGTAGTAAGGATAGTAAGGGATAAACAATCATTTGTACCTGAACGCCAAGCAGAATATCATTGTGAACACGAAATGGTATGTAGGGACAAATGACTATTTTGATCCGAACAAAATCTTCATTTGATCCTGAACATTGCTTGGTAGACATGTTCACAGCATTATTATGTGCTGCATCATATATGTTGCATTGCATGTTTATATTTTATATTTTATATTTTATATTTTATATGATTGATTGCATGTTACTACTGAGATTCGCTCGAATCTCACTACTTTCCATAAACAATATTTATTAAGCAAAAGGTAGCGGCTCAAAGGGCAAAGAAGTGGATGCCGGCAACTGAGAGTTTCAGTTCTTATGAAGAATTTTGTATTGGTTATCTTTACACTTTTTATGAAATTTAGGGTTTTGTAATTAACTATGTACAAACCCGAAAGGGACTTCCTGTAATGTAATCAATAATTTTACATTAGTACGTTTATGCAATTTCTGTATACACACTGAACTATGCGTTGGTACTCTTTTAAATATCGAATTACCAAGGGGTTTGACAATAACCGCTTTAAGTTATAACCTAAAAAGAAGGCCCCCAAGTTAACCATACAATAACAACAATGAGCTTGCCATAAATATTGATAAAATTCTTCTTAAAAGTGGAATTTTTCTCGATTGTCTCAGACACACCGATCTCGTGCGAAACCATTTCCTCAAACAACTCTATAAATGTCTTGTTTTGCTCATTAGCTATATGTATATCATTCTTTCTTGGATTCATGTTCTTCAAACTCTTTTTTGTGTTTATCTAAGTACGGTTGAACTTCTTCCATATTATTCTAGATATACAAGTATGCTTACAATACCTCTTCAGGAGGCATATTCTTCACTTTGAGTCCTCGTGTTACCTTGGTTCTCCCCTCTTTATGTCGAGATTGTTCCTACGCCCCTGATAGATAATCTTTACAAAAGTCCATAGCCTCTTTAACTACATATCTTTCAACTATTGAGGCTTTAGGTTGATAAGGATTTTAGAATACCCTTTTAAGATCTTCATGTTTTGCTCGAAATAGTACATCTACCTTAGATAAGTTGGACCGCAGAGCCTTACCTCTCTTATAAAATGAACTATTAGATGCACCATTATATCAAAAAATGAAGGAAGAAAATGAATCTCTAGTTGGGACAAAATAATATAACCTTCATTTTCCAATTCATCCAACTTTTCATTGTCAATTACTTTGTTATAGATAGCAATAAAGAAAACACACAATTTTGTTATAGTAGTTCACACTTCATCTTTCATAATACCTCTTATAGCTATTAGTAATAGATGTTAAATCAACACATGATAATCATGGGACTTCATTCCCACTAAATTCAAATTATTCATTGAGACAAACCTTCTCAAATTAAAAGAATACCCTTGTGACACCTTAATGCCATGCAAACACCTACACAAACTTTTTTTCTCAGCTTTTGATAGTGTACACACTACTTGCTCCATGTACACCTTCTTACCATCATCTTAGTTGTGGATGTAACTATTCTCTTATTCCTATATCAACCAGGTCTAGTCTCACACTAATTTCATCCTTAGTCTTCCTTGGTATGTGCAAAAGCATAATGACAAGGCTATCACAAACGTTTTTCTCCACATGTACGTATGTCTCACATTAAGGCTATGCCAATATGTAAGATCAAAGAAAATTGATCTCTTCTTCCATATGTTTTCTCACTCGCAGTCCTCTAATTCTTATTGAAGATGATATTGATATGTTCAATCCGACTATAAACTTCCTCTTTGGTTAATGACTTTGGACCCATAACATGCTTCTGTAAGAAGTTAAAATACATTCTTAACCTACGTTACGGGTAGAACTGATGAAGAAACCTCCTGTGACAAAGGTATACCATTTTTGTTGTTGCTTAAGTTGATAGAAGTGTGTTCTGTTTCACATATCAGAAAGGTTTTATGCCCCTTCACACTGTACCCTAAAAAATTTTCGTATACAGGAAAGTCATTTATCATAGTAAAACTCATTGCATGCAGCTTAAAGGACTCCTTCTTATATGCATCAAACACATTTATGCCTTCCTCCCATAACTTCTTCAAGTCCTCAATCAAAGGCGCCAAGTAGACATCGATATCGTTCTCTAGCTTTTTCGGTCTAGAAATCAACATAGAAAGCATTACAAACTTGTGTTTCATATATAACAAGGAAGTACGTTGTATATCACAAGGAGAATTGGCCATACATTACGTGTGCTAGTAAGAATTCTATACAGATTAAATCCATCTGTACAAAGCTCAAGCCGGAGGTTTCTTGGCTCATTGCCAAATTGAGGGAACATTTCATCTATTTTCTTCTATTGTGGAGAGTCATCTAGGTGCTGAAAATATTTTCCATGATATATTCTCTCATCAAAATGTCATCTCAACTTCTTTGCTTTTGTTGCACTCACAAACCAATGCTTAATCTGCGGTATTATTGGAAGATACCACAACACCTTTAAAAGTTGTCATTTAGTTGTCTCATCGCCACAACCACCATCTTTCTTCACATTGTATCATTAAGTTTTACACTTCGGACACTCACTAAGACTTTCACACTTATTTCTGTACAATATGCCATCATTAGGGAAAGCATGTATCATTTTACACTCCATACTTATCGTAGACAAGATTTTCTTAACTCATACATGCGATTTAGAAGTACATTATCATCTGGAAACATATCACACAATAATTCAACCAACAATATAAAACTACTATTGATCCACCCATAAGTTGCCTTTAAGTTGACCAAATGCAAGGTACCTATCAACCGTGTATACTTACTCCTAGGGTACAACAGTATGTCTACATCACTCCATAGGTTGTCATATACATGCAATTGTATAAAGGATTTTATCTCAACATCATGAATCATTTTCTCCATTCTATCTTCATCTATGGCATCCACATCTTTCTTCTTGTGCATTGAACAAGTAGTTACTTCCTCGACATGCCATATCTACCTTGTGTATCGATGATTTATTCCATCATAAAGTAGGTGACCCCTTATATCATCAATATCTTGTCGACTCTCATTTAAACAACTGACATAAGGACAAAAATACATCACATTTTTGTAGGCGCATTCCTTTTAGCAAATTCATTAAACTCTTCCAGCCTATTCTCATAGCCTTTACTAGTTCTCATAACATTTATCCAACTATAATCCATTTTATTACCACCTAAGCCATTTCTAACAACACTCAGCAATATTTCCCCTTAAAAGTAAGACTTCCCAAAATTTCAATAACAAACTACTTCAGTTAATTCAAACAAAACTAACTCAGGAAATTCATGACAATATCAGCAATTTAATCCAACAATTTCATTAATACAAAATATAAAAAAAAATATAGCTAAGTTGACTAAGTCATAAACTATAAATCATGGACTTCTAAGCATCCACATTCATACAACTTTACAAAGTTTAACTTATTCAATGTACATGAACAAAAAAAACAATGTTTAACTATAATTACCTCAACTTAAACTTTAGATGCTTGAAATTTCTTTTCTCTAGTCAACCCTAACAACAACAACACCAACAAAGAAAACATTAGAATTTATCCCAACATATACTAAGCATTGTATTTTTTTAAAAAAAGCCCTCCCAAACCTACAATATTCTGCCACTAAGGTGGGAGGAGCAATAGTGTAGAGAGAGAGGAAGAGAGAAGGGGGAGCGATGGTGGGGAGGGATAGAGGAGGGAGGAGGGAAGAGCGATAGTGAGAGGGAGGAGGGAGGACAGAGGAGAGATGGTGGAGAGGGAGAGAGAAGGGACGAACGATGACAATGGGAGAGTGAGAGAGGAAGGAGGTGATTATCGATGAACTATTTGATACAGGAGGCATGAAGATGGGTTTTTAAACACCTTTAGTATCCCTTTTTCTAAAGAAGGATGCCAAAAGCCAGATTTTGTCGTCTTAATTTCAAAAGGGATACTAAAGGCCCTAAACCCTTTTGAAATTGGGACACCAAAAGCAGGGCCGTTTGATGTCCCAATTTTAAAAGGGACCCCAAAAGTTGGCTTTTGGTATCCTTTTTTGTAAAAGGGATGCTGAATATGCCAAAATTTCCTCACATAATTACAAAAATGTCACCGCCTTTATTTTTTACTTCCCTTTTTGAAAAACAAACACTTTTTGGGGAATTAAAATCTATATCTTATAGTAGTATTTGGATCTATTTCTTCCAAACCAACCACCTTGGGAGTTCATGCAATTGCTCTTATGACGGGTATAAATCCTAAAACTCATAGTTCTTCCTCTTCTATTAGTGCTAAAGTACCACCTAAGACTACAGATATGGCACTAGAATTCTCAGAAAATCAAATTATGGTTATTAACCATAAGTTTAATGGAAGAATTTATCTTCAGTGGTCTCAAAGCATGCTAAGATACATTCGTGGCAAAAGAAAGGAGAGATATATTAATGGAGCAGCCCTTCAACTAGCTCCCAATGATTCGAGTTTTGACACATGGTTTGCTGAAAATAACCAAATCATACTTGATTATGTAACTCTATGACCCTGGATTTTAGTGAAGGCTCTCTTTTGGAAAACACTACAAAAGAAATATGGGATACGACCAGAAGAACCTAGTTTTCTCTTTAAAACACCACTCCTTAATTCTTTTAAAGCGGTAACTCTAGGATTTGAGACAAGCTAACATTTTGGTGATTGATTATTACAATACTTTATTGAAATTTTGGCAACAAGAAGACTTGTTTGAGGTGTACCCATGGAAGAATATTGAGGATACTCAATTGTACAGGAAGATATGGCAGAATTATGCAACAAGACTTGTTTATGCATGCACTCACTTGTAATCTAATATCTATGAGCAAGTTGAGTAAAGATCAAATATGTTGAGTAATTTTTGATAATGATCTTTATATTTTTCAGGATTTAAAATTAGGGAGGACGATTGGGACTACGAGAGCATGAGATGGATTGTTCTGCCTTGAAGGATTGAAATTAAACAATAAAGATGCATGGAAGGCAAGAAGAGTACTAGTTGGCTCGAATTCTCAAAATAATGATGTACTTTTATGCCATTGTCGCTTAGGCCATCTTAATTTTTATTATATGAAGCATGTGTTTCTAAGTTTATTCAATTAAAAATTTATTCCTTTTCATTATGAAAACTGCCAAGTTGCAAAAAAAACTCAATCCTTATATAACAAACAGCCTTACACACTTTATGTATTATTCACAGTAATCTATAATGTAATATGACGGACTTTAGGCCTAGGAACTCGAGGATAAGCCTATATTAGGGAGACTATTAGGCCTGAGTTTTGTAAGAGCCCTAAGAATATTGAGGAGATAGAATGACTATTAGGGACTATATTCGGGTAAAGAATGACTCTCTAGGTATATGAGGCTCAGAGCGTATAAATAGTCAGAATAAAATTCACACGTCACTCGACTAACTTTTCTGAACATCGAACCTGGAAGTCGGGGAAAATCATCAGACCTTCACTTTCCTTAAAATGTTGGATGGCTAAAGGCCCAAGAAAAGAGGAATGACCTACTTTATTAAAGCAAATGACATGTATCACCAAATCATTGGATCACCTAACAAATGGCACCACAGGAATACGACACGTGGCGTTAACTTTTCAAGACTCTTTCTTGGCCTTATATTTTTAGCTAGCCCTCAAAAAAATTCAGAAAAAATGCCAAAAATTCCAAGAAAAATTTAGACGAGAGATGATGAGTGAATAGTAATTTTCAAGAATTTCAATCTGCCAAAACACTACCGAATCGGCGTTTTCTCCTGAAACACCCATCATAAAACTTCTACTCATCATAAGCTTCATTTTTACGGTTTTAGAATTTTGTTTGGAGGTGTTTGGTGCAATCCCGTTGGATGAAGTACTATCAGATTTCTGAACCGGTTGGGGAAACAAGTAGAGGTAAGCGTAGGCTTCATTTTTAACTGATTGGTTTATTGTTTTGATCAATTTTCATGAGGGTTTGGGGTGGTGAAATTTTAAGCTAGAGGGTATTTTTTTAGGGTTAATCATGTGTTTATTGTTAGATGATTATTATGATGATATTGGACCAAGTTGTTGGATAAAATTCTTTTTTGGTAATTTTGGCTTAAAAGGGGTTTGTTCGGTTAGTATGGTTAGGGGCTAGAACTTTGTGAGTTTGATAATTTTGAAATTTACATAGTGTTTAGAATGGAAAACCATGTGGGGAATAGCCCCTGGTTGTAAATTATGGACCACTGAAAATATATACTGTAAAACTGTAAATCTTCCAGTGTGTGTTCTGTGCAGGGAATTTGGTTTGTATGACATTTTTAAATAGGCAAATGATGTCCAACAATTGTGAAACTTTCCAGTTTCAAACTAGACATGTCAAGGTTTAATTTGATATATCATTTGTGTCATCTAGGTGTGTATACTAGAAGTTCTGTATTTTTAAAATTTGGTCATGTAAAACTGACAAATTCTAGAGTAGTGGTCAATAAAGTAGAAGTCTGTATTGGTGTGCATCGAGAAGGCTAATAGCCATATTTTTTTTCCTAAAACTAGACTAATTAGGGGGTCACATAGCCTTTAGAATGGATGCAATTGAACATCTATACATGGAGTTATGAATTTTCAAATATTTATGAAAATTCTAGCAGATTTGAATAAATGAGCGAAAATAAGAAAATGTAATGGCATTATGTACTTAGGTTGAACTTTAAGGGTAAAGTTAACCATTTAGATATAGTTGGACTACATTGACCATACTTTTGACTTAAGTATTCTAACCTTAATGACAACTAACATAAGTACTTGGATTATAAGAGAATTTGACCTAATAATAATTTGTCTTCCGTAATTCTAATTATAGGACCTGACAGTTGTCCGTAATCTAAGACCTACCCAAGCTCAGAGAAACAATTGGATCTTTCACAAGGGAAGTGACCAAGTAGTAACTTTATCTTTCATATGTTAAAAGATACATTGTATGTTTGTGGTTTCATCATGAATTTTTCTGACACATTCTAATTATGCGGGGTGGTCACCCGGGGCTAATTACATGGGTGGACACTCAGGCCATTGGAATTTTTTGTGATGCGTGAGTGGATGCGTGGGGCCTTTTGTACAGGTAGTACTCGGGCCCTTGTAATATACCTAGCGCTATAGTAATATATTGAACTGCATGTTGTGCACTAAATATTGTCGTGATAATTATGTTTATATGATAACTGTGTGGCATGCTCTGAAATTTTGTATCTATATGATTGACTACCTGTTACTACTGAGATTCTTTTGAATCTCACTCTTTTTCTTTAAACAAATCTACAGTACAGGCTAGCAGCTCAAAGGGTAAAAAGGTAAACAGAGATAGCTAGAGATAACTACTGAGATTCTTTTAAATCTCACTCTTTTTCTTTAAACAAATCTACAGTACAAGCTAGCAGCTCAAAAGGAAAAAAGGTAAACACAGACAGCTAGAGGATGAAGCTGGAAGATTTTACTTTATGTTGGTTGTTTATTTTGGATATTTTGGAATATGTATATGAGGTATATAACTCTGTAAACTTGACAATAGTATAATGGTAGAACTGGTAATACCGGTAGCCTAGTAAATGGATAGTAACATAATAAAGGCATAACTTAACTAGATGACGCTTCTGAATACTAACGAAACATAACTAAAATATGAAACGTGAGACCAAAGTAGAGAATTGCTCGCACACTCTGATAAGATAAAATTAAGAGCCGATGAGACTTAGTAAGATAGTAAATGTTTGTGAAATTGTTTGAAAAAAATTTATTTCTCTTAAAAATCCCTTCCAATCCCAAGTTCAATTCCTGAGATTGGTTTGGAATTTGTGAATGTTTTCCAAAATCTATTTAATCTGGGACTGAATCCTAGTTTCACCACTGATTTCACTACTCTTTTACATTCATCTGAGTCTATTTGATATAAGGTATTACAATTTGGTATCAAAGCATTGATTCTAGAAATGGTAGGTACTTGCTAGAGTTATCTTCTTATGTTAAAAAGTTCTAACCTTTGACTAGCTACTTTGTGTTAGGAAGCATGTCTGGTAGGGGAAGACCAAGGATTCAATCACCTCTGTCAGCTAACTAACCTTTTGAGGACAGGTGTATACCTAAGGATAGGAGGGTAGTGATGTATAGAATACATAGAGGGCTTAAACCAAGAAGATGGTACTGCCTATATTTTCCCTTTGGGATAGTACCAAGCATATCTAGGGAGGCTGACATGTCATACTGAGATTGAGGTATATATAGGCTACTAATACCCAGTAACAAATGGTATGGTACTAGCACTGATACACCAGATCTCATCAGAACTTCGTGGTTAAGCATGCTCACGTAAGGAAAATCTTAGGATAGGTGACCCCTTGGCAAGTACTTTGGAAATTTGAAATCCTTTTATTAAAGGTTTGGAATTCTGATTAAAATTTCTTAGATGACATAGATAATGATTAGAGAGGCATAGAGATGAAGGAGTAAGGATTGATCTTTAGTCTGAACTATTTCTATTGCAGTGAGTACTGCCCAAAAAAAGTTCATTTAATGGGATTATGGAATCTCAAGGCATAGTGATTGTTTTGAGGTTTCTCCATGCTAAGTAATGATCCTTAATAACACCATGGTGTTAAAGGAATAGAGACATGATATACGGTGATACATAATAAGTGGTGATTATGCCGTATATTGATTCTAGAGGATTCGATCAGATGATACTGAAGGTTGAGGATAGGATTGAATCCGATCTAAGCTATAAGTGCTTAGGTCAAAATTAGAATCAGGTTACACTATGGTTCTGATACATGACGAAAGTTTAAACCTTGTAGACCTTGTAGATTGTGTTAAACCTTCAGTAATATTTTGAGGATAATACCTGAATACTGTAAGGGTTAGAATAGGCATTGTTGATCATGATTTTAGCATGCCTATTTGGTTTAATTGGGAGAAATGATTCCTGATTTGTGTGATGTTGAGGCTCTAGAGTTAGTGATAAACCTAAACCTAAAAGTTAGATGTCTACCTAACATCCAGAGAAGGGTTACCAGGTTAACCATTACCCAAAAATTGACTGTTAAGTTCTAATTCCTTAACAATTTGAGATGACCCAGAGCCAGTCAAGGTATTTGAGTATGAATGCTCAAATGATATAGAAATGATTTGGGAGAAAAATAGTTAGCTATTATGGCCTTGAGCATAATAGTGTTAAAACTTTTGTAAGATGAATTAGGTTAGAGGCAAAAGTATGATGCCTACCTATCTATGATTCCCTGGTAGATTTGATTTGATTGCCATTCCATAAACTTGTGATAATCCTAGTAATTGATTAGTTGGTGGTAGATAAGGTACTATTAGAAGATGTAATAGTGGCTATTCGATTCTCTGTATGATGTGGGTAGATTACCCCAGTAAGGGAAGTAGAATTATGCCTGGAGCTGGACCGATATTGGAAGTCCACACAGAATGACCCCAGATGAGATGACAGATTTAAAGAAAGTAGATTACGGAACTGTAAGAGAAGAGGAACCTTATAAGGTCTGGGTTTCTCGTTCTAAGGGAACTTCCATTTAGAGACGGCCAACCGGAGAAAGCTACCTATGGAGGATTCTAATTGAAGAGGGCTACCTATGAAAGGTCCTGATCGGAGAGGGCTACCTATGAAGAATTATGACTGGAGGGGTTGACTAGTCAGGTGACTGAGTAAAGAACAGAGCACAACATCATAGCATAGAGCCACCGTGATGTCCAATCGTAGCGTAAAGCCAATGTGAAGTTAAACCATAGAGAAGAGCAACTGAAACGTAAGCTCTCAAGGGTGATGCACTGTAATGAGTCCCATATCGGATAGGTTTCCTAGACAGGTTTGTATGACCCAGTGTATCACCATGGGGTGCTTCAATGACGGTTGATGAAAGAAAGATTTAGAGCCTATGATGTTTTTAGAATACCTAATAGGTTGTGTATCCTAAAGTAGTTAGTCTTGATAGGTATTCAGCAAAGATGAAGGACCGATTGTCCTGAGGCTATAAGACCTAGGGGACTAGTATGTCCTTAGGCCGGCAAAATGATATGTATTTGAGAATTTTTTTGAGTGGAGGCTTAAGGCGGTAAGACTCGGTATGCAAGTTTGCATGGGGTGGTATCCCTAGGCCGTAAGATCTGTATGCCTAGTGCTATGGTTATTGCCTAGTATAGTGATATTAGACCAGTATGTCCAGATTACACCTTGAGGTTGACAGAATATTCAAACTGTGTTAGTTTCAACTTTCACCCAAGAGCGGGGGTGAATTAGGTGATAAAAAAAGCTTTGATTAAATAATACTAATTGAAAAGTATTATAGAGAATGAAAGTAAGAAAGATATCACTGTAGAGTGCACAACGAATTATACTAGTTCGGTCTTAACTCACTGACCAACATCCAGTTCTCAGAGCATCTCTGAGTTCTCACTATTCTTCCAAGATTCTACGGGTTCTTGGAAACTCAGTACAACGTATGTAACAATGAATAACCCTCTACATGACTCACTCCCCCTTACATATTGTAATCCAATCACCACACTCAAGGTCCCACTACCTTGAGATTTCACAGAGAATAAAGGTATTTCTGGTAATGACTCTCTTAAAGAGAAGATAAATAATCACTGAAGAACTAAAGGAATATTAGAGAATTTTACAGGGAATTAATGAGCAATAAATGTATAGAGAATGTTTGTTGGCTTCGTTAGTTTCTCTGTATTGAATATTGGGCAATTTATAGGTGATATGCATTATGACCGTTGAGACTATTTAAACTTCCTGTTAGATTGGCTTTAGAGCCGTTGAGGGATTTTGGTGTTGAGTTGCTTTTTTCTCTGAAAAATAAATCTTCAGACATAAATCTTCTGGTGTGTATGCTCTGTATTGTAGTTGAGCATTTAATGCTTCTGACAACAAGTTTGCTTTCAGTGAATTTGAATTTGCTCTGAGGTTAAAGTTCATGAAACTTATACAAATAAATCATTAGTACTATTGAGTCGATGATTAAGTAATAATCAGTGCTTAGTAATGTTCGTCTTGAGTTTCAAGTTATTCGATGTAGTGATTTTCAAAGAGACGATGAACTTGCACTTGAGTGGATTTTTTATCACTTGGGTCAGCATCTTGAGTGATTTTAGCTTAACTCAAGTTCCTGATAGATCTTTGAGTTCAGGTAGTAAAGTGTTGTAGAAATATTTGTGCGAAATGAAAAGAGATCAACACTGCTAAACTTGAGTGCTTGTTTGGTTCATCTGCACTTGCCTGCAAGTGACCTTGAATCACTTGAGTGAGAGCTAAGGTCACTTGAGTGATCTCTAGTTGAAATAGAATGCATTCTTGATTTATCAAAAGGTGACTTACTGAAGTGTCACCAGTTGGTAGTCATCACTCTAGTGACACCTTAAATACTCGAGTGACCTTTATTTTTAACCTGCTAAGCTATCGCGAGTAACTTTTGAAAAGCCTGCAAGTAAGCTCTTTCACTTGAGTAGTCACATACTCTCTTAAGTGACTTCTTTTTATAACCTTAAGAGAACCTGCGAGTGACTCTTAGAAATCTTGCAAGTAAGCTTTTTCCACTAGAGTGGTCACTTATCACTCAAGTGATTTTTTTCCATAACTTTCACAAAGTCCATGAGTGACTTGCAGAAACCTTACAAGTGATCGCTGTCACTCGAGTGGTCATTTATTCACTCGAGTAACCTTCTATTTTAACTCTCAGTGAATCTTTGAGTGACTTACTGAAATTCTGCAGTTGAGGAAGAATCACTTAAGTGCTGACTTAGCCACTCGAGTGATTTTGCATCACTCTTGGGTTTTCATCAACCTTTGCTTCCACGATCTAGCAAAACAACGCCATCATCAATCAATCATTACCAAGAATTACTTCCAATTCATATCATTACAAACTAATCAGATCCATTACCAATGCTTGTCCTTTAGCATTTATTACATGTCTCATAACATTAACTCAATAGTTCTGGTCTTAATCTCTATATCATCATATCTGCTCTTACTCCTTATCATCCACAGGTGTATTAACAGTCGATGCCAAACTGAGATGAGGCCAAAACACAAGCCTTGGATGCCCCTGCTTACATGAGGTTGCAGTCTCCTGGGTCCTGTGGATTATGGGCCCATTATGCTTCCACTACGCAACTCTAATAAAATCCTGGGGATTTCCTCTACTCCTGTCTGTCCGCATCTTTGTAATGTGTTACTCCCTATCTATTTGCATTCTTCTTTAGTTTATGAATTGTCAACTGCACTTTAGTAAAATTCTAAAAATTTCCTCCATACGAGGCGACTACTTCTTTTCTATTTGAGGAACAAACTTCCCTTGGAAGCAGGAGATCATTGCTAGCAAAATCGTGCCACCCATGTCTATGGACTTTTATCACCATCAGCTGATCCAGGAAAAATCCTTGACAAAAGCTACTGGTAAGAGTTTACAAGCTATCTACGTTCATTATCCTGCTACCAGAATTGCTTCCTCTTTCCTTATCCTCATCTTACTCTTATTGCATTCTCATAGCTTGTCATTCAGACCATATTTCCATTATACACTGCTCCATCAACTTTCCTATTATCTGCTGTATTAGGCAAGGTCTAGCTTCCAAGCCTTACCCCGCATCTTTACTTCTTTGTCTTACTATCTCTATGTCTCCCTATATTAAAATAGGAAAGAGGTAAATTCCACATGTTCACAAGGGCATTTTTGTCTTTTTACAAAGTTTGAACATGCCAATACTTCGTTAATAATGTACAGCAGATCTTTACAGTAGTTTGGGGAAAACATTTAGGTATTATACCGCCTGTAAATGACTGTTCAACATGTTTTTACTCCTTTACATCTCATGACTTAACATTTTTAATAACTTCCTAAAGGGTCACCCATCCTTCTATTACCCTGGGCTGAGCACGCTTAACTTTCATGTACCAGTGCAAAAATACTGGTACCGACTTTAAGCGTTTTCAGACACTAGTACCCTTAGACTGCCCTCATCCTAATTAGCTGAATCAACCATCTCTGGGAGTCCAAATACTATGTATAAATCATTTATTAATACCGATACATATAGCTAATACATACATGGTCATACGCTCCATCAGGTTCATAAGGCGGTTATATGGATCCCCCTTTACAAAGTTGGTTCTTTTTTGTGTCCTGAATGTTGTGCCGAAGGGAAACTCCATATTGTATGAATCTGATCTTCGTATGGGAGCTCTGTAATGTATAATCCCTGCTCCTAGTGCAATGTGTTGGTATTATGCATGTACTATGCATACTGGGGGTCTCTGTAGGTTATGGGCTCACATCCATATTATCTAATGTATCTTCTCTCCCTGATCCAGCTGCAGGCTATATCTTATGTATACAGGTTCTACTCTAGGACTGGTAACCTTGTACAGATCCAGCTCCATTCCCATAGATAGCAGTTGTTCCACATCATCAATAGATGGCTTTGACTATTAGCTCTAATTTATGTCTAGAGTCTGAGTACTAACTCTTGCCGCATCTCCCTCCTTGAGGCCCGCAGCTTCTCATACCGTTTCTAACTAGCATAGTCGGCCAGACTGCTCTCTAGGCATTCTCAATTTTTTGGAAAGTTTTCACCGATAATGGTCATTTACTTCTCTGTCACCATATTTCATTCATCTTTCTTATTATAATGTAATAAAATTCATATCAGTGTACCATTCTATTACTATGAAAACCATATGCTCTAATACTAAAAATGTCAAACCACTTAATATTTTGACATTTATCAGAGTATTAAAGCAAAGTTCAATGGGCATACAAAAATAGTACAATATACTGATATAAAATTCTTGATTACATTACAAAAAATCCCCACAGGGTTTGTACATGATACAATACATATCCCATACAAAGAAGGACTGACAGATAACCAACAAGAATTCCTTAAATCATCACTGGACCTTCATCTGCCTGTATCTGCTACTTTTCCCTCTAAGCCATTTCCTCTAGCTAAGTAAATTTTGAATTTATAGAAAGGGGTGAGATTCATATGAATCTCAATAGTAACAGAAAATCAATCATATAATATGTGAAAAGTAAACATACAATGCAGCATTTATCTAGATGTAGCAATAAAAATGACAAACACATGTCGTACAATACTTAGGAACCAAATAATGATTTTGTCCAGATCAAAATGATCATAAGTTCCTGATCTGCACAAACATCATCTCATAATATGATCACAATAATAACTTGGAGCAGGCCTATACATGTCCGTACATATCAAGCAACTTGACTGGGTCCGCCTGGCCACACGATACCCCAAAGGTTCTATAGGGTGGTTTAACTCATCACTCACACCTAGCGAGTATCAATTTCACAAGCAACACATTGTATAGCATATGGAAAAACAATGCATATTAACATTCACATAAAATATGAGAGATAGAGTTACTATCTGACTCCTTTCCAATGCCTAGCTAATACCGGTCTTTAAATTTTTCGTCCAGCTCAGGAAATTATCAAATCCTAAAATTCCATAGTTGAAAAATGAATTATTTCTCATTTATATCTTATTTTAATTTCATAAGTTGGTTATCTTTACTCAAGGTGCAAAATTACCAGAATGCCCCTAAGGAATCTGGTCTAGTTTCCTTTATACCCAGTATAATTGTACTTTTCCAAAATTATGCCCTAGACTATTCCTACACAATTTCGTATGTAGAGTCCATTTTTTACCTTAGTTTAGACAAATTCACACTCAAATAACTAGATTACCCTTGACAGCCACTAATTAGTGTTTTAGGGGCAAAATTGTCATTTTCGTAGGTTTTCCAGAAATTTCCAGCATTTTTCAGTCAAATTTGAAAATTGATAAATAAATCTAGAAAATTCTAAATTTAGTGGCTCTAGTTCTTATGCAAAGCTCTTTCAGTCGTATTTTAAATAAAAATATCACAAGGCACCAAACACATCCACAAATTTCTAGAAAATTCGTCCAATTTTATCTGCCACATAATTTGTTCCAGATTCATGGTTAAACTTTGAAAAATCATGTCTTTCAATCAACTTATCCAAATGGCTTATAATACATATCAAATTAAATTCCAGGATGTCCAATTTCATCCTATAAAATTTCATAAAGTTTAGACTAGGTTAAGCCATTTAAAAAGATGTCACAACACATCTGGTACAAATTGGAAAAATGGAAGTTTCATGTGTTACCCCTTAAAACACCTTCCTTTTCACTTGTATTTGATTGTTTAATCATCCAATCTCAAGTTTAACATAATCAATAGAAATTTGGGCAGCATTTCTGTTGGATATGATTAGTTTTGATGATGACAAATGTAGATGTCAAATATTAAGGGCAAGACGTTTGCACAATATACTTACTAACTACTATATTTAATGTTGCATATCTTGTAGAGCAATGAAAGAAATAGATTGAGATATGAAAAACTTGTAAGAATTAATGAAGAACATGAAGATTGAAGTTCTAAGGGCACTGTAGCAGTTGGCACTGTAGCGTACTGTAGCAGCACTGTAGCATCGAGTAATTTTAATAATCACTCGAGTGATTCTGAAAATAGTAAAAATCACTTGCAGTGATTAACTATTCACTCGAGTGATATCCAGTTTTTCAGGCTCTATTTTCTGTCCAGCTAAGCGAGGTTTGGTAATTCAATCATATCTCTCAAACTACAACTTCGATTGAGACGAAACCAGTTGCATATGAAATTAGACTCCCAATGCATCATTTTGACACCAGAAGAAACATCAAAGGAGTTCATATGAAGGAGATATAAGTGTTTGAATTTGGGCTTCATATCAGCGTTACTTTCTGGAACAGGTTTGGTATTTTGGCCATAACTCTCAAACCACATATCCGATTGAGCTGAAACCGATGGCATATGAAACTAGACGTAAATATATTTACATTGGTATATAATATGACAATTTTGGAGGTATACTTGAAGAGTTATGTCATCTGGAAGTTTACCCCTATTTGCTGAAGAATTGTAAACGCAACAAAGAGTTAAAGTGATATGAACAACAGATCACTCGAGTGATTTTTAGTAATAACTCGAGTGATATGCCATAAATTGAAGATCACTCGAGTGATTCCAGAATTCACTCGAGTGATATGGCTTATTCCACAGATCACTTCCAGTGGACTATCATATCACTCCCAGAAATTTTCACTATGCTGAAAATCACTTCCAGTGCATCCAATTCACTCGAGTGATTTTGTTGATTTTGTAAATCACTTCTAGTGCAAGCCAAATTACTGCAAGAAAAATTTATTATTTGCAATTTCACTTCCAGTGATATGGAATTCAGTCGAGTAATATGAGATTTTCCATAATCACTTCCAGTACGTCTGAAATCACCGAAAGAAAAATACACTGTTTTGGAAATCACTTCCAGTGATAGTCAGATCACTCGAGTGATATTTAAAATTTTCATATTCACTTCCAATGGATTGAAAATCACTGCAAGAAAAATTTACTATTTACAAAATCACTTCCAGTGATGCCAAATTCACTCGAGTGATATATAAACTTTGCAATATCACTCCCAGTGGATGCTGAACCACTTTCGGTGAATATTAAACTTCCTCAGATCACCTCCAGTACCATAACTAATCACTCCAAGTTAATTTCACACTTTCTCAAATCACTTCTAGTAAAGCTTGAATGCATTGCCATTGAATTCTTATAGAATCAGAATGCTTCCAGAATCAGAAAACCTAGCATAAACTAGAAAACAGCTTATGCTCTCGAGTTTGGCAAACCCTAAAGCGAAGACAAATTATAGGATGAATCTGAATATGCTCAAACGTTATCTAATCATTGTGGTTACACTTGTTACTATAGTTAAACATCATTTGACATTTATTTCAAGTGTGAAACAGAAGATTAGAAGTATGGGTTGCATCTTCAAGATCAAAGGTGACTCACGGCAAACATCGTTACTCGAAGTGATAAGTCACAGAATGAAGAAATTTAGTTTTTGATTATTGATCCAACGTATTCATGACTAATACTTCATTGTATCAATGGTTGAAGTGTTTCTCCAGATTAACATCGAAGAAATCATGGGAAGAGATGAAAAGATGTTTCACGAGAAGCAAAGCGCCCACTAATAACGGCTAGTTTTTCAAACGTGGAAATCTGTCAAAACAAGCAGTGTGACTCTAACGAAAATGTTGAAATGCTATGAACAGATCAAGATTCAGCAACAACAAATCATGGGCAATATGACTATTCAATAAACAATTCAACGAATGTGCAAAACAGAAAGAAAGCAACGCTGAAACATTTGTCAAAGCATGATCAACAGAAAACGCTGAAGTATCTGTCAGACACACGATGGGCTTTCAACGAAAAAATATTTGAATGCTCCAACGGCTCTCAACCTATCTTCTATATAAACTGAGGCATTTAAGAAGAAGATATATATGACAGTGACCAAATACACGAGCGAACAGAAATGATGAAGTAGCGAGAACCCAACTGCCAATATGCTGCTGTCATGAATCTCCGTCTCTCACATACTCTCTGTTAATATTTTTTTTCCTTTTCATGTATAATTTTGATTGAGAATATTTACATTGTACTTCAGTGAGCATTTATACACTCTGTGAGAGAGCTTGTAAACACTTCATCTGTATTTTAGAAGTGTTCTCAAGGTAGAGGGACCTTGAGAGGATTGATCACCTTACAGGGTAGTTGTAGAGCAAATTGTTAGTAAGACTTTCTGCTCGTAAGACTTACAAGGTGCAAGTAGTAGAGAACATTGATGTTCGTAAGACTTACAGTGGTATAAGCAGGAGAGAACGTTGCTGCTCATAAGACTTGCACGGTTAGGTAGGAGAGAAAGGTCTTTGGGATTGCTTTGCTTGACTTACTGTAAGAGGGAGTAAACCTTACAGTGTGTAAGGGGGAGTAACTCTTGTGAGTTTATTGAGGCTTATCTTGTGCCCAGTTAAACAAGAACATAGTGGATTGGAAATCTCAAGAGGAGTCTGGGGACTGGACGTAGGTCATCGTGGATTGGACCGAACCAGGATAAAACATAGTTTGCATCTTCTCTTCCTAAGCTTTTATATTTCCAGCATATATGATTTACATAATTGCTACTTCTATATATACTAAGTAAACAATCTGTGAAAAGATTTTAAAGATCAGACTTTCTTTTCATACACCCAATTCACCCCCCCCATCTTGGGTGTCAGCCAGTTCTAACAATTTCCCCTTAGAAATTGGACATCCCAAATTTACAAAATCAACAGAAACAGTGCAATAACCAGCCAGAATACAGTCACAACTCAGTTTTTTGTAAGAATTTCAAAGTTTAGGCAACTTACCTCACTTCTTCTTCTTCTTCCCTTGGCTGAAAATTGCTTCCCTCTTCTCTAGATTTTGTTTGCTAAACAACTAACCTAAGAGGAGATAGAGATTAAGGAAGAGGTTTCACAAGTTAGAGAGTAAGATTGAGCAGAGATTTCGACATACTTACTTTGCACCGACTCTTGAATCTCTGCTCTTCCTCCTTCCTTCTTTTCCTCTTGGCTCTCTCTTCCTCTTCCTTTCTCTCCTCTATTTGGCTGACTAAGGCCTCTTAAGTAGACAAAGATTTTGAAATTATCTAAAGCTGCCTACATGTTACAAGCTTATTGGCTCTTAATTATTTTATTGTAGATGTGATAATATTATTACATAGTTAATTATATAATATTTTTGCATACTCCATCTGTCCCCCATTTCTTTATTTATTAAATAAAATTTACATATTATATTTATTTGGTCAAAATGACCATTTTGCCCTTGCAATTTTCACAATACTTGAGAAAATTGGCAGAACTAAACTTTGAAATTTATATCTAATTGTGTAGATATTTAATTGGGGTAGTTATAAAGGATATGTGACCCTTATTAAGTCTAGTGTTAAGAAAAAATATTATATTAAGCAAAATTGAAGCACAAAATTCCCATAATTATTATTGTTGAAGTATGTCTCAGAAAAACACCAAATGCGCTGGGCAAATTTCAAAAATTCATATATCATTGTATACAATTATAAAAATTCCATATGACTTATCAAATTAAATCCTATCATGTTTACTTTCATTTTGAAAGGTTTCATAATTTTTGGGGGTCATTTACTAATTTAAAAGTGTCACACAATCTGACTATCTCATCAGGAAATACACCAACTATCTTGTATAATAACTATTTTGTTATGTGTGACTTTATTGGCTTTGTTTTTCCACTTTACATGCTATTTTATCATTGAATACTATAATAGTCACATGATAATTAGTGATCAAAGTTCAGGACATTACACTAGGGCTTGGCAATAGAGAGAAATAGAAGAGCGAGAGGGTTTAAAAAGATAAGAATGTGGGGAGGAAGAAGAAATGAGGAAGTTGAAGAACCGGGAGTAATGAATCGAGTGAAATGGTCTATCGGTTGCTAAAATGAAAGTTGAGAGGATTTTAAATAAGATAACGAAGGGGTGCGAGGAAAAATTAAGCAGAAGTCGTAACTGATTCTAATATAGTCTTCTGATTTAGGCTTCCACTCGAGTGGCAAAGGTATCACTCGAGTGATGATTCTTCACTTGAGTGAATCCTATGTCACTCGAGTGCAAATTGAATGTAAACTTTAAAGGCTAAAAAACCTCACTTGAGTATGTAATGTGAACACTCAAGACCCTCTAAAAGTTAACATTGAGGTTCACTCGAGTGATGTTGTCTTCACTCAAGTGATATCTTTTCATAACTTTCTGACTTCACTTGCCTCCAGTTGATTCTCTTCTCCACTCAGGTGCTTCAGTGGCTCACTCAAGTGCTTCACTCGGGTTAGCTTGTATCCACTTGGGTTCTAACTCAGGTGCCTTAACTGTTTCTTTTAGCACTCGAGTGTTTTATTGTTTTACTCGAATGCTTCACCAAAGACAACTTTTCTTCATTTGAGTTTTGGCTTAGTTGATTCTTCTTAACACTTGAGTTGACTGAAGATCACTCAAGTGACAATGCTTCACTTTCATATTCACTTGAGTTCACCTATAAGTTATCTCTCCTCAGTTTGACTCTGTTTCCTAACATGATACAGGGCACTCCTGCAAAACAAATTGCTAGACACTCTGATACTTAAGTTAGTAATTAAATCATCAAAACATACCTAAAACATAATTTTAATGAAAGGTTTAACTTATAATTCATTGGGATTTACCATTCCCAATTCTCTTCGAATGTAGAGGAACTCATCTTTTGCTAATGGTTTAGTGAAGATATATGCCATTTGCAAATGAATTGGTATGAACAACACCTTGACATCCTTCTTTTGAATATGATCTCTGATGAAGTGATGTCGTACATCAATATGTTTAGTCCATAAATGTTGTACAGGATTTTTAGCTAAGCTGATAGTGCTGGTATTATTACAGTAGATATAGGTATTTCCTTTAGACAAATACCAAGATCTTGTAGTTGCTGCTTTAACTATAGTACTTGAGCACAATAACTAGACATGGCTATGTATTGTACCTCTGTTGATGACAATGATACGATAGTTTGTTTCTTGCTTAACCAAGAGACTACAGTTCCTCCAAGAAATTGACATTGTCCACTTGTACTCTTTATGTCTGTCTTGTATTCACCATGATCAGAGTCTGAATAGGCAATTGGATACTCATTACCTCCTTTAGGATACAATATCCCCAAGTCCACCATGTCAGCAAGGTATCAAAAGATTCTTTTTACTTTCTTGCTATGAGATTCCTTTGGACATGATTGGAATCGAGCACACATGCCAACATTGTATTCGATATCAGGTCTGCTAGTAGTGAGATAGACCAATGATCAGATCATTCATCAATACTTTGTTATATCAAATGCTTTTCCTTTTTCGTCTACATCCAGTAAGGTTTTTGAGCACATGGGAGTGTTAGCTCCATTAGCTTAATCCATTCCATACTTCTTAAGAATCTCATTGAGATATTTAGTTTGGGAAATGAATATCCATTCTTCCTTTATTTGATTTTGCAAACTGAGGAAGGATGTTAATTCACCCATCATAAATGTAATACCTTAATTCCAATAGCCCTAGATGAGTATAAATGAGTAGTGAAATCATTGGTGGGGCCAAGATTCAACTCCAGACTACCAAACGTTACAAAACGTTCACAAATACCCACTCTCAACTCAGGATTTGAACATAGGGCGAGAGGGTTTTCAAAAGGGTAGCAACTTTACAATCATTCCCACAAGATTCACTACGTCACCAATACATCATCAGCTCTTAGTTTCACAATATCAAAGTGTACAACGATTACATAAAATAAACTAAGAGCTATCCATTAGAGTTGTTCTCTGCTAAACACATTCGTTCATATATTCTCATACATACACATATACATGTATCACTTCTTATAAATACAATCACCAAAGTATTTACATCAATTCAAAAGATAGTGGCTTGCACTATGCTCTTCACTTCACCTCCATATCTCCTCCGTGCATCTTTCTATGCATCCTTCACCTGTCTAAAATGGTTGGTTGGGAGGAGTGAGATTCAAGAGAATCTCAGTAGCAAATATTACCACTATGCATGCTAGATATATATGAATGCATGACATGCTTGCCTACACTATTTCATGCCAACATAATGACATGCTGGTGCTCAATGTTATGACATACATATGGCCATTGCACAAATATAACATAGCTTCAACTAATCATACATGTTCCACACACATAGGCAAAGCAGTCACATAATCAATGCAAGACATACATATCAACTACATGCAGGTAATGTAAGTTCACTACCTGGTAGACCATAGTCCTTTCTTTTGTTATCTCATCTTCCAATCATTGGAGCTTCTTGGAAATTCTTCCATTCCTCTTCTTTCTTGACTTCTCCATGGCCCTAGATACCCAATCACATCGTTAGAGTCATGATTGTGGGTCATTGGAAGTGTATATTATGGCCTAAGAAGCTAAGGAGGGCTAAATAGGTTAATTTCCCTCAAAAACATGAAATCCTAAAATTTGAGGGCGTTGGCCGTGGCCAAGAATCTCACTGTTCCAAATTTCACCTTCTTGATTCTTGTCCGAACTTGTAAAAATCATAATTAAATGTACAAAACTCCAAATGAGGTTCTTACAAGTCCTATAGAACCCTATTTAAGTCTACTGTAAGGGAAAAATATGGCCACAACCTAAATGAACTCACATAATCATAAATATTCATTCTATTGGACATTGCTTCAGAATTGTCCAAATTCACATGACCAGACTTTGACAAATCATAACTACGAGCATACTTGTCCAAATCATTCATATTACCTTATCATTTTAAATCTTATCATGTATACTTTAAGGCTGGACATTTTCATTATCATTGGACAACATTCAGCCCTTCAAAAACATATCACATGGACACTACCTCCAGAAGATAGATTTCATTACATGCACCCTTTAACTTCTAAAACTTCAAAATTCATATACAAGTATCCAAAATTCATGAACACTTGCATACCTACACAATTTTTCCTCCTAAATCCAATGGAATCATCCAAATTATCAAATTATTAACCCATCACCACATCACAATACAGGGAAGAAAATCAAATTCTTAGGTGCAACATGTTGTTTTCTTGTTTTCTTTGGCTTAATCACTTCTTTTCTACTTCTAATCAAATAATTAGAAATTTAGACATCCATTGGACATCTTTAGGCATTGAAGACACCATTTTAAACAAGCTATGAATAGTACCCAACCTTCCCATAACTCATCCAATCAACAAACCAATCGGTTAAAAAGGAAGCTTACGCTTACCTCTACCCGTTTCCGCAAACAGTTCGGAATTCTGGCAATACTTTGGCAAGGGAGACAGCACCAAACACCTCTAATTGAAAATCCAAAACCTTAGAAATGAAGCTTACAATGAGTAAAAGAAGTTTCCTGAAGGGTACTTTGAGATAGGACGCCGTTACGGTAGAGTTTCGGCGTACAGAATTTTCTCTCTCTTGTTTCTCCATTTTCGTTCTGCTTCATTCTCTCTCTTCTGGTCTGATTTTTATGTGAAAATACTGAGGAAGATGATGATTTAATGATTAAATAGGGTGTTAATTAGCTTTTCCATGTGTCAGCTTTTGATTCACCCAAAAATTGAATTTTCGCATATAATATCCAATCTGGCAGAATTTTCATTAAACTTTGAAAATTCATATCTAATTGTGTAGATATTCAATTGGGGTGGTTCCAAAGGCTATGTGACCCTTATTAAGTATAGTTTTAAAAAAAATATAAACTCAATTGGAAGCTCACTCTTCCCAGAATTTTAATATTTGGATGCTGCCCCATAAATATTTAATTTCGCTGGGCTAACTTCAAAAATTCATTTCTCTTTGTGTACAGCTCCAAATGACTTATATCACCTATCATATTAAAGCTTGATAAGTCTACTTTAATTCTGGAAATTTTCATAACTTTTTACCATCATTTACCCATCAAAACATGTCACACAATCATCACTTTCATACCGAGAATTTCACCGGTAGCAAAATTACTTTGTGTTCCATTTTACTATATTGTGTGTGACTTCCAATTACTTCGTTTTGTTATTCCTCGAGCTCTTTAGCTAACAAATATAATTCCTTTTAAAATCAAGGATATAAAGGATTTTTTTTAGAGAATTTAAACATGCCTCGTAGGGACATTTGCTAAACCAGGGCTTAGCAGTCCACTTGATCCAAGCTTAATCTCAAGCTTTTTGTCCCAAAATTTGGGATGTTACAGTTCTCCCCCCGTTCAATAAATTTCATCCTCAAAATTTTGAACATCAAATGGTACTATTTGTACCTCGAAGAACTATCTATAGACATTTAGTCTATCTTTCTCCCATTCTAATTCTTTCATTATGTACTCACTATGTAGCACTTTCATTCATTTTGTACCCAGTATGTAGCACTCACACAAGACTCATTAGTCAAACCTCACAACGCTTGGTTTCTCAGGCCTCACTGCATCCTTGGGACTCTTCCCAAAGCATATTGTATACACTTCAAGCCTTACGGCTCTTTCAACTTCCAAGACGCTTGATATTCTAGCTTCATAGCCTAGAGATTCATCCCTCATGCCATAGGCATCTTAGGCTTACTGCATCTACTACAATCTGGTACAACCTACACATTCTGCCAACTTCAAGGTGTATTTTGGATGCACTGGTCCATGTCACGGTGCTAAGTAACGACCACAGTACTAGATATATAGGTCTTATAGCCCAAGGACACTGCCCTATACAAATTTGCATCACGGGTCTTATTGCCTTAAGCCCTATCCGGCTTCATTTTCAACTACATCTTATATTCTGCCAGTCTAATGACATACTAGCCCGTCAGGTCTTATGGCATCAGGAAAATCAATCTATCACCTTTGCTGAATAACAGCTCTCTCACTAGGCCCACTACAAGGCTACCCTCATTGGGCTCCCTTTACAGCGGCACAGGAGTTCAGCTCATACCCCCTGGCTCACCAAGATTGAGTGTGGCAAAATTATATAATAATCCTCTCACTAGGCCCACTGTAGCCACACGGGAATTTCTCCCACTAAGCCCGCTGCAGTCGTACGGGAGTCTAACCCAAACTTCTCATTTTGGGCTCCATCTCTTGCTACTCATCTCATTCTCATTCTTATGTAATGTTCACGAAGCACGCTAAACAAACCATCATCACTAGAGCATTCGGCACGTTAGCATATAGCATAACGGCAACCATTGGCCCCAAGTGTTCACCCGGGCAATAGGCCCCAGGATTCCACTTGTGCATCACATGAGTTCCATGGCCCTGAGTGTCCACCCGCCCAATGCGTCTACTCACGCAATAGGCCCTGAGCGACTGCTCGTGCAAAATAGGAATCTCCATGGCCTGGGCGTCCACTCGCGCAATGCACTCACTTGCACAATAGGCCCTGAGCGACTACCCCGCAATCACTAAATGCTTACTAGGTCTTACTGCCTAAGGAATCACCCATATGCCATAGGCATTATGGGACTTACAGCCTCGGCCCTCCTCCTGTCAGGTCTAAGTACCTAAGGACACACTGGCCTAAAAGGTCTTACTACCTACCGTATATTTATAACATGAATACACTCGATGGTAAACACATACATGCAGAACCATTACATAAGATACGAGAGCAAGAGTAGCTTTCCTTAATCTCTATCATCATTTGGCACTAGAGCACCCCATAACAATTTACTTGGTCACCCAACCCTTCTTCTCAAGCAACTTATGCGATAGAAGACTCATTATAAGATACCACTATTGAAAGTTGACGTCCCCATAGCTCTACTCTACAGTTTCAACGTCACGGTGGCTCCATTCCACGATTTTTCATCACGGCGGCTGTGTACTATGGTTTGACATCACGGTGGCTCCACGCTACGGTATCATACTCAGTACTTCACGCAGGTGTCCATACACCTGGTCAGCCCCTCTGATCAAAATCCCCGTAGGTAGCCCTTTCCGATCAGATCTCCCCACAGGTAGCCTGTTCTCATAAAAACTCCCCGCAGGTAGCCCTCTCCGATCAGAATCCTTTGTAGGTAGTTCTGTCCAGTTGGTCATTTCTTAATAGGAGCATCATTATAACAAGATCTAAATCTTATAAGGTCCTTCTTCTTTAGCAGTTCTGTAATCTGTTCTCTCATTTTGGGTCAATTCATTAGACTTTCAATTTTGGTCCCACTTCAGGAAATCACTACTCTGAGGGAATATTCTATAATTAAGATATTTCCCTATGCTAGATTAGCAACTAGCAACCCCCAGTAACCTCATATGCATTTCTGTACTATATGCTAGTACCTCAAGCCATTCAGGCTATCTCACATTCTTAGAGAACCAATTCAACTATTGCAATTGATTCACAGATTAAGATTCTACTCTTAGAATCTCAACATCACCTGAGTCGGAAAATCACTTTCCTCAATTATACCCAATAGGCACGCTAGGAATCAAAATCAATAGCGCCTATTCTAACCTCTACGGTTTCGGGTAATATCCTCAAACAATTACTGAAGGTTCAACATCATCCATAAGGTTCACAAGATTTAAACTTCCTCTATGGAACAGAACCATAGTGTAACATTATTCATATTCTGACCTAAGTACTATTTTAGCTTAGATCTGATTCAACCATATCCTTAACCTTCAGTATCATCAATTTTGATCCTCTAGGATGGACATACGGCATAATCACCACTCATCATGCCTCACCGTATATCATACCTACACACCTTTAACCCTACGGGTTACTAAGGATCATCACTTAGTACGAAGAAACCTCAAAGCAATCACTATGCCTTAAGTTTACATAACCCCATCAAATGAACTTTTCTAAGCAAAATCTACTGCAACAGAAAGGGTTCGAATTAAAAATCAAACTTACTTTATCATCTCCACGCCTCTCATCATTTCTTAGATCATCTAAGAACCTCTATTTAGAGTTTCAACCCTTTATAACCAACCTCTACTAGGCCCAACTGTAGTGCTACCCTTATTAAGCGTCCGCTATAGCGACATTGGACTCCAACCCACAACTGGGTAAGCTATGTAAAGCATTCCCATAATGTTTCCTCATCTAAGCATGCTTAACCATAGAGTTCTAATAAGATCCAGGGCATTCATGCTAGCATTATTACATATCATTGATCACTAGGTATTGGTATCCCATAATACCTTAACCACTACGTGACATATCAAGAAAAGTTTCCAACAATGTGCTAAAACTTCAAACCAAGCATTGCACAAAGTCACATTTCCATCTTCATTAAAATGCCTCTGTACTTGAGTTTGGGCTCTTGCACTCGGGTTCTGACCCAAAACTTGAGTTCTAGAAGGAGTTCAGCTGGTATTCCACCGAGACTTAGTTAATTCTTCCACTTTACACATGCCATGAAAGGCTTGCACTAGACTTCACCATGCTCAATTCGAGTTCATCAGCTAACCGTAGCTGATAAACAATTCATAAACCATTCTGAATCCACTCATAGGTTATCCAATCCTTGTTCTTCTACTTAGTATGGCTCTTAGCCATTGTTCCATAACTATGCCTCCCAACATAAGGCATCTAACAAAGGATTATAACCTATCCATATAAGGAGAGAACTCTAGCAAATATCCATTATTGCCAAAACCAACGCTCTGATACCATTAAATGTAATACCTTAATTCCAATAGCCATAGATGAGTATAAATAAGTAGTGAAATCATTGGTCGAGCCAAGATTCAACTCCAGACTACCCAACGTTACAAAACGTTCATAAACCCCCACTCTCAACTCAGGATTTGAACCTAGGGTTGAGAGGGTTTTCAAAAGGGTAGCAACTTTACAATCATTCCCACAAGATTCACTACGTCACCAATACATCATCAGCTCTTAGTTTCACAATATCAAAGTGTGCAATGATTACATAAAATAAACTAAGAGCTATCCATTAGAGCTGTTCTCTGATAAATACATTCATTCATATATTCTCATATATACACATATACATGTATCACTTTTTATAAATACAATCACCAGAGTATTTACATCAATTCAAAAGATAGTGGTTTGCACTATGCTCTTCACTTCACCTCCATATCTCCTCCATGCATCTTTCTATGTATCCTTCACCTGTCTAAAATGGTTGGTTGGGAGGAGTGAGATTCGAGAGAATCTCAGTAGCAAACATTACCACTATGAATGCTAGATATATATGAATACATGACATACTTGCCTACACTATTTCATGCCAACATAATTACATGCTGCGTGCTCAATGTTATGACATACATATGGCCATTGCATAAATATAACAGAGCTTCAACTAATCATACATGTTCCACACACATAGGCAAAGGAGTCACATAATCAATGCAAGACATACATATCAACTACATACAGGTAAGGTAAGTTCACTACCTGGTAGACCATAGTCCTTCCTTTTGTTTTCTCATCTTCTAACCATTGGAGCTTCTTGGAAATTCTTCTATTCCTCTTCTTTCTTAACTTCTCCATGGCCCTAGATATCCAATCACATCATTAGAGTTATGATTGTGGGTCGTTGGAAGTGTATATTAAGGCCCAAGAAGCTAAGAAGGGCTAAATAGGTCAATTTCCCTCTAAAACATTAAATCCTAAAATTTAGGGGTGTTGGCCGTGGCCAAGAACAGGTCAGAAACATTTTGGCCACGACAAAGAATCTCGCTGTTCAAAATTTCACCGTCTTGATTCTTGGCCAAACTTGTAAAAATCATAATTAAATGTACAAAAATCAAAATGAGGTGCTTCTAAGTTCTATGGAGCCCTATTTAAGTCTACTCTAAGGTAAAACTATGGCCACAAGCTAGATGAAGTCACATAATCACAGATATCTATTTTATTGGACATTACTCCAGAATTGTCCAAATTCACATGACCAGACTTTGACAAATCATAACTCCTAGCATACTTGTCTAAATCATTCATATTACCTTATCATTTTAAAGCTTATCATGTATACTTTAAGGCTGAAAAGTTTCATAATTTTTCACCATCATTTACCCATCGTAACATGTCACACAATCATCACTGCCATACTGAGAATTTCACCGGTAGCAAAAGTACTTTGTGTTCCATTTTACTATATTGTGTGTGACTTCCAATCACTTCGTTTTGTTATTCCTTGAGCTCTTTAGCTCACCAATATAATTCCTTTTAAAATCAAGGATATAAAGGAATTTTTTGGGGAATTTAAACATGCCTCGTAGGGACATTTGCTAACTGGGGCTTAGCAGTCAACTTGATCCAGGCTTAATCTCAAACTTTTTGTCCCAAAATTTGGGATATTCCAATAAACATCTCAAATTTTGGTAATTTTGGCTTGCAAGGGGTGTGTTTCATCAGTATGGTTAGGGGCTAGAACTTTTTTATTTTGATGATTTAGCCCTTGGTTGTCATTTCTAAACCACTGGAAATATATACAGCAAAACTGTAAATCTGGTAGTGTGTATTATATGCAAGGAAGTCGGTTCGTAAGATATTTTTAAATAAGAAAATAATGTCCAAAAATTGTGAAACTTTCCAGTCTAAAACTAGACATGTCAAGCTTTAATTTGATATGTCATTTGGGTTCTTTAGGTGTGTATATTAAAAGTTTTGCATTTTTAAAGTTTGGTCATAAAAAACTGGAAAATTCTAGAGTAGTAATAATGTAAAAGTCTATATTGGTGTGCGTCCAGAAGTCTAATGGCCACATTTTTCCTTAAAACTAGACTAATTAAGGGTCACATAGCATTTAGAATGGGTGCAATTCAAAATCTGTACATGGAGTTATGAATTTTCAAAGATTTATTAAAGTTCTGGCAGATTTGAATAAATGTGTGAAAATAAGAACATGTAATGGCTTTATGTAATTAGATTGAACTTTAAGGGTGAAGTTCACCATTTAGAGATAGTTGGACTACATTGACCATACTTTTAACTTAAGTATTCTAACCTTAATGACAACCAACATAAGTGCTTGGATTATAAGAGAATTAGACCCAATAATAATTTGTCATCCGTTATTCTAATTATAGGACCTGACAGTTGTCCTGAATCTAAGACCTACCCGAGCTTAGAGAAACAGTTGGATATTATGCATGGGAAGCAACCAGGTAGTAACTTTGTCTTTCATTTGTTAAAAGATACATTGCATGTTTGTGGTTTCATCATAAATTTATCTAACACATTCTAATTATGCGGGGTGGTTGCCCAGGGCCAATTGTACGAGTGAACGCTCAGGCCATCAGAATTTTTTGTGATGCACGAGTGGATGCCTGGGGCCTTTTACACGGGTAGCACTCAGGGTCTTGTGATATACCTAGCGTTATAGTGATATGTTGAACTACATGTTGTGCACTATTTATATGATGACTGTATGGCATGCTCTAAAATTTTGTATCTATATGATTGACTACATGTTACTACTGAGATTCTTTTGAATCTCATACTTTTTCTTTAAACAAATCTACAGTACAGGCTAGCAGCTTAAAGGGAAAGAAGGTAAACACGGACAACTAGAGGATAAAGCTGAAAGATTTTACTTTATGTTGGTTGTTTATTTTGAATATTTTGGAATATGGATAACTCAGTAAACTTGACAATAGTACAATGGCAGAATTGGTAATACCGGTAGCCTAGTAAATGAACGGTAACATAGTAAAGGGATAGTTTAGTTAGATAACGCTTCCAAATGCTAACAATACATAACTAAAGTATGAAATGTGAGACATAAGCAGAGAATCGCTCCCACATTCTGATAAGATAAAATTAAGAGCCAATGAGACTTAGTGAGAAAGTGAATGTTTGTGAAATTGTTTCAAAAAAAATTTATTTCTCTTAAAAATACCTTCCAATCCCAGGTTTAATTCCTGAGATAGGTTGGAGTGTGTAAACGTTTTCCAAAGTCTGTTTAATTTGGGACCGAATCCTAGTTTCACCATTGATTTCACTACCCTTTGGTACTCGTCTGAGTCTATTGGATATAAGGTATTACACATAATGACACTTGGGCTCCCATGAATGGAAATCCTCACTAATGCTAGATGTCTCGTTACTTTCATAGATGACCATACAAAAACCACATGGGTTACTTGATGAAAGAAAATCCAAAGTAGCTAAAGCATTTCAAAGCTTATATACCTTTATACGAACCCAATTCAATACTTCCATTAAGCATCTTAATCAGTAAGGAATTCATTACCAAACTTTCATTCTTTACACACCACAACAAAATGGAGTCGTCAAACGAAAGAACCATCACCTGTTGGAAGTAACCTGAACCTTGTTAATGGAACAAAATGTTCCCACCATCTTCTAAGGTGATGTCATACTAATAACCGCTTATATAATTAACTGCATGCCATCCAAAGTTCATAATTACATTACTTCTATCCAAAAAATCCTTGAACACTTTCCAAACAACCCAATAATAAATTCCTTACCTTTAAAGGTGTTTGGTTGTGTTGGCTTTATTCACAAAAATGATGGCAACAAATTTGCTGCTCGAGCTGACAAATGTATATTCATTAGCTACTTCCCTACTCAAAAATGGTATAAATGCTATTGTCCTACTACCAAGAAACTTTATTTTCCAGGATACCATCTTCTCTAAAGAAGATCAAAGCTTATTATCCTAAATTATCCATTCAGGGGGAGTAGACTAACATTAAATGGCTAATTTTGGAAGAATCTAACTCTAAATTCCTACCAAACACATCATCACCACTGTAGCCTAACCTTATAGCCACACTTAACTCATTTTCTCCCACAGATCAACCCAGTCCTACCCAACCTGATTATGAATCTGAACCTATTCCACCTCAATATGAACCCACACTCAATGAACTGGAAATAAATGTTGAGATTAATTTAGGGGTGGATGCCGAAACAAGACAAGAAGCAAAGTCTAGACAATAAGTTCAAGAGGAACCAAACATTGGTGGAACTATCTCTCCCATTCAAAGCAATAGCTATGACTCCAATTCGGGATTAAACCCTAAAGAACTAGGATGGCCTATTGCATTAAGAAAAAGGGTAAGGTCTCATACTCAACATCCAATTCAATTATTTGTTTCATACAGTAACATGTCTGCAAAAATGTAAAGCTTTATTGTAAACAGAGCATAGATGAAAAATCCCAGATAGATTTCAGCAAGCTATGGCTTATTGGAATTGAAAACAAGCTACAAAGGAAGAGTTAAGGGCACTCATGGAAAATAAAATATGGAAGATTACAAATTTTCCTGAAGGAAAGAAACCAATAGGATATAGGTGGATCTTCACCCTGAAATTCAATCCAGATGGTAGTATCAATAAATACAAGGTGAGACTAGTTGCAAAAGGATATACCCAGATGTATAAGATTGATTATCAAGATACATTTGCTCCAGTAGCTAAGTTTAATATCATCCAAGTATTGTTATTAATCATAGCCAACTTGGATTGGCCATTGCACCAAATGGACATGAAGAATGCATTCCTGAATGGAGACTTGGAGGAATAAGTATACCTGGAGATTCCAGATGAAGTTCTAGCTCCTAACAACTTTGTATGTAAACTCAACAAGTCTTTGTATGAACTAAAACAATATTTTAGGGCATGGTTCGGTAGATTCACTAAAGTAGTAAAAGAACTTAGGTACACTCAGGGACAAGCAGATGACACGTTCATCAACCGTGTTAATGGCAACGTCACTATCCTGATCGTCTATATTGATGACATAATTGTTATAGGAAATTATGAAAGTTATATTGCTCAACTAAAATGGGATTTGTCAACTAAATTCCAGGTGAAAGACCTCAGAAAAATGAGGTATTTTATGGGCATAGAAGTAACAAGATGATAACTCTCCAATTATAGTATACTTAAAGCATATTTTGAAGATATTTGGAGAGTTATCTATGCAACTTTGAAAGATTTTTATAAGATTATTGATAAGTAAAATATTTGCATATTCATTTTCCCTTATATGATGATTTTGTGGACTATATTTGAGCTGAATGTAATCAATTTGGGTGTAATTAATAAATAAATAATGATTTTCTTGCAGCCATGGATAGTACCGGATTAAAAGAATTAAAGAAGGCATTTAAGGAAAAGTTACTATTCACGTGGACTATTCACTGTACACTGTTCATGCGGTACTGTTTACTGTGCACTGTAGCAGCTTCACTGTAGCAGACGGTGTGGTCGGTACTGTAGCAGTTTTACTGTAGCGGACGGTGTGGTCGGTTACTGCAGCAGTGCGGGTACTGTAGCGCACAGTGTGGTCGGTTCACTGTAGCAGTGCGGTTCCTGTAGCAAATCACTGTAGCAAAATCACTGTAGCAGTCCGAAAATGAAGCCTATAAATAGAGCTTCTTGGCACCCTAAAATGAGGAGAAAGAGGAGGAAGGAAGAGAGAGAGAGAGTTTCTATTTTAGAGAGAGAGTTGTTATTTTTAGAATTTATTTCTTACATTTTTTTTTACTTCTTGCATGCCTCCTACATGGATGGTTTTACCTCCTATATGGAAGGCCTAGGTAGTCCTCCTTTATGGATGGTATAGGTTGCCACCTACATGGATGGTTTTACCTCCTATATGGTAGGCTAGATTTTCCATTTTCATGCATCTTGTAGTTGTATTTTTATGTTTTTGTAATTAATTTTTATGCAATATTTATGATGTTGGTAATATATTTTGGTTTTGTTTTTAATTTTATCATGAGCTAAATTTTCCTTTTCCTAGGGCGATGACGTAGCTTACTAATGACGGATTGAATCTTAACTTATTAAATCTAGTTTTAATTTTTCCTTCATGATTGAGTTTTAATTATTGCTCTTAATGCTTACAATTGATTGGCCACCTTTTGGATGATTTTAATATGCATGTTGAGACCGGAAGGAGATACATGTGTGTGGATCCTATAATTAAAACCATAATTTGCATATGAAATAGGAATATATTCATATGGGTTGTGTAGTCTTAATTGAGTTCCATAAATCTTAATGCATGATTGATTGCTTAAATTCATATAGGAATATATTGGGTTAGCAATTAATTATAGAATTACTTGACCTTGGAAGAGGCTAGTAATTAAAATAGGGAAACTCGACTATCAATCATGTGGAATAAATTGGACTAGAATAGATAAGTGATTCAATCCGGAATTTATTAAGTGAAATCTAATCCCTAGGGCTTTTTCTCATATTTGTCTTTATATCACTTGTATTCATATTTCATCATTTCTATCTTGCAATCTCAATCACAACTAATCAACCGACTAAATAGAATTAAAATTACCAATTTTGGTACTTAGTGATCAATCCTCGTGGGAACGATACTCTACTCACTTCTTTATTACTTGATTACGACAGTGTACACTTGCACTTCTAAATACACCATCCTAAATTTGTAACAATTATATTATTATAAAGTCAAATCAAAGTGGTGCATTATTTGTAGGATTTAGATTGTAAATACCTTAGATTTTTAAATAATTTAATTTAGAATAAAAATAATTAATTATAACATGTTAAAGTTTTCTGGAAAATAAATATAAAAAAAAAGATTTTTTAATTTATTTTCCACTTTATTTTCTTATTGGTTTTTCTTTCATTTTTATGCTTCTTGTCTTTTGTTAAAAGGGGAGATACATGGTTAGAATAAAAAAAGAAGAGACATATCATCTTGGGAATTGAAGGAGCAATAAGAAGACGTTGTCATTTTTGGGGGAATTAATAGATACTTGAATGACCTAGCCAGAGGAGGAGGGACATAAGTAGATGCTACATTTTGAACTATTCATCATCACTTTCATTAAAGGAAGTGAGTCTAGAAGCAGCTAGTTTTAGAGCAACGTTTTCAATTATTGAGAATCTTCTTGCTCGGCTTCCTAGAGGGAGAGAAGGCGACTACTTGGAACTGTTCGTCATGCTTCTGAGGAGAAAACCAGTGATATAGTGCCAAGCTTCACTGTTAAAAGTCCTTCATTGGAGGTAGATTAGAGAAGGCATTTCTCACCTTCTTCTTTGCACAAAAATCAGAGGGAGCGATAGAGAGATGAGGCGACTTTCACTATTAAAGCTCCTTCTTTATTGAGGGAAAAGAGAGAGATACCGATGGTGAGAATGGATCAAAGGAGGAGTAAGATGTTGCCATCAAAACTAGAAAGAAGGATAATGTTTGTGTTGGGCTTGTGGCTATATTCAAAATAGAATTAGTGAACCAATTTTTGTCTCTTTTTCTTTTTCTCTTCCATGGATCTGGATGTAAATTTAGTTTTGCTATCATGGGATTGATTCATAACATGTGTAGCTAAATTATCTTTGAAACTAGAGTAGCTATGAACTAATTTTTGGATTAGAGAATGTTTGAACAATTAATGTGTGCTTAATGTTATTTTGTTTGCTTAATCTTGTTATGCCTTGTCAATTTAGTGCTTGATCACCACTAAATATTATTTTGGGTAATTTAGATTAGCCTTAGGAAAGGGATCTTATTTAAACCATAGAATTATGTAATGTGGGATTAGAGTTTATTCTAATTTGCCAATAGGATAGGAATATACCTATTGGACCCATATAATCTTATTAGAGTAAATTTTGACATTTATTTCCTCTTGAGTAAATTAGTTTTTCACTTGAGATAGGGTTATAAGTGATTGGAATATACTTATGTCCATTTAAACTCTAGATAAACATATTAACATTAAGCCCTTTTATTTGGGTAATTACATTCTCTAAACCATAAATAAAGGATTAGTCACTCTAGGTTGTTTTTATAAATTGAAATCTTAAAAACATTAGATTTACTACATTTGCTCTTGGTTAAATTGATCTTCAATTCCCTTCTTTGGTTTGTTCAAGTTAAATTATACAAGGAAATTTAATGCCCTATCACTGATCTAATTGAGTCTCTATGTAACGACCTTGATTTGCTATTATACTATTTTAATGGCCCGTACACTTGCAGTGATTAATTAAATTTTGGTAGCATCACAAAACCTAAAAAGGGCATCAAAGTATCTCAACGGAAGTATACCCTCTATCTCTTACATAAGGCAGGAATGTTGGGTGCCTAACCTGAGAGGACATCATGGGAAGAAGGATGTCACCTAAAGATCAAACCATAAGATGTTCGAATTGACTCAAAAAGAAATAGTAGACTTATGTGAAAATTGATATACTTTACCCACACATGTCCAGATGTCAACTATGAAGTTGGAATAGTAAGTCAGTTTATGCATCAGCCAAAGGAATAGCACGTGGAGGCTGTATATAGAATTCTATGCTATCCATAACTTAATCCTGGAAGGGGAATAAAGGCACTACTAGACATCAAAATCTATACTAATGTAGATCATGTAAGAGATAGAGAGAATAAGAGGTCAACCTCAAGGTATTACACATATGTGTGGTGAAATCTGGTTACGTAGAGGAGTAAAAAACAATTTGTGGTGTCAAGAAGTAGTGCAAAAGTGGAGTTGAAAGCTGTTGTCCATAGAGTATATGAAGGAATCTGGCTCATCAGGTTACTGAATTGGTTGGGAGTTCCACATGAGGGACTAATACAACTTTGGTGTGAGAACAAGACAAACATTGAAATTGTGAAGAGCCCAGTATATCATGATAGAACGAAACATGTTGTAATAGACAAGCACTTTATTAAAGAAAAGATTGAAGAAGGCACCATGAATGTGTCCCATAAACGATATGTGGACTAGATTGTAGGCATTATAACAAAACCACTAGGCAGAGCTAAGTTTAAAGGATTTTGAGGCAAGCTGGGAATGATTGACATCTACTCTCCAGCTTGAGGGGGAGTGTTGGAAATCAGCCATTAATTCCTAAATCCCTTGATTGTAGTATCTCATCATATCCCTTAATTATAGTTGTTATAGTTTAGAAAAGATTCTAATTTTATTTTGATTTATTGTAATCATCTCTTTAATTTCTAATCGGTGATTGCTCTTCTTTAAGCCTATATATTATAGACACTTTTTCATATGAAATACATCAATAAGAGAGCATGAGTATTCTCTAATTTCTTCAACATCTCACTAATATTTATAACACTAAAAAGAAAATCAATTTTACTAGACAAAATAAATTTATAATATTTTCACAATATTAAAATCACTACTACAAATAAACATAGCTGTAACACTTATTTTAATATTATTTGTGGAACTTGACAAGTGCCACATATCTCAACGCCACTAAAAGAAGCTATGGTGCTACCCACAAGCGTCACAACATGTATATTTTTTTATTTAAATACCACCTAGGGTGGCGCTTCCTTAAGGAAGTACCATAGAAAGTTTGAACTTCGTGTGGCACCAACTTCATGTGGCCCTTCCTTAAGGAAGCGTCATCCTAGGCTTTCATTTTTCTTTTTAATTTAACCTAGGGTGGCACTTCCTAAACCCTTTTTTTTTAAAAATAATTTTTTTTTCATATTTTTCTTTTAGAACCCTATAATTATAGTTACTAACACACTTTAAACACATTTCCATACCTACAACAAAATGAAGAAAAGCAAACCACAATCAAATAACTCTAAAATGAAATAAATTAACAATTAACTAATTAACAAAATCACTACTAAGTAAAATACAAGTGATAAAAATAAATAATTATTTTATTTATGTAACTCATCAATGTTAATAATTACTACAAAAATAAAAAATATAACATACAACCTATATATAATAACATTTAATTTTATCTCATTTATTTTTTGGCATATAAAAATGAGAATAATTTTTTCAGATTTCAAAATAAATTAAATATAAAAGATATTAAGCAAATTAAACTATTAACTACTAGTAAAATTATATTTGTAAGCTAAAAAATTTTAAAAAAAGCTTACAGTATATAGAAAGCTTGAATAAAGTGAGCAGAAACATCAAGTACAACACCTGAAAAAAAATTAATAAAGGAAAAATACAAAGACAAAGTTGCATAAATGTTTAAAAAATAAAAGTGGTTAAGAAGACAATGTGTTGTACGTAGCTTCAAAATATTAAAAAAAATAAGTGGGTACGACTTACAGGACAAAATGAAACTATAAGGAGGATAAAATGAGGCCAAAACACTACTACAAAAAATGGTTTTAGGGGTGCCCCTTTTGTGACGCTTCTTTAAAGAAGTGCCACAGCTTCTAGGCCATATTTTTTATTAAAAATATTAATGGACTCCTGTGGCACTTATACAAATAAGGGACATAGGAAGTGGGGATATTGGGTAGCACTCTCCTAGTGAGCGCCACCCAATGTCCGTCACAGCCAGCTGTGGCGCTCCCTAGAGGAGAGCCACCCAATGTCTTTCTTTTCATTTTTATTTATTTAATTTGATATTTCTATCTTCTCTCTATTTATGTAATATATATAATATATAATTAGAATATAATTCTAATTTCTAATATATAATAAAAAAATTAGAATACTCTATATAAATAAAAAGGAAGACCGAGTGACTAAAGGAAAATTGAAAGGGGACCTTTATTATTATTTTTATTTAATCTAATATTTCTATCTTATATATATATATATATATATATATATATATATATAATTAGAATATATTTCTAATTTATGATATAGAATAATAAAATTAGAATACTCTATATAATAAATATATATATATATATATATATATAATAATTTATATTTAATAATATATATATAATAATATATTTAATGGCATTGGGTGGTGCTCCACTCCCAATGCTAGACCCCTTCTTTTCTTTTTAATAAAAAAATATTTAATATATTATTAAATATAATAATATATTTAATTGGCATTGGGTAGTGCGCCCCAGTGGAGTGCAACCCAATGCCAGACCCAGTCTTTTCTTTTTAATAAAAAAATATTTAATATTTTATATATATATATATATATATATATATATATATATATATATATAATAGGCATTGGGTGGTGCTCCCCTATGGAGCGCACCTTATGCTTAGGAGGAATCTGTGGGGTGGTGCCACAACTGTCATGTGGGTTGGGTGGCGCTCGCCTAGGGGAGCGCCACCCAATCCCACTTTAGGTAACGCTTGCATCAACAAGCGCCACCCAAAGGTGGAGTGGATTAAACAAAATCCACTCCACCAATCCGTCTTCACTCTCCCTCATCCCCTTATCCCATCAACATACATCTTCACCATATATCCTTCGTCTCCTTCAACTTTATTGTCATCACTCCTTCCATTTTCTTGTTCGTGCGCGAGTCAAAACCGTCGGCCCCATTGCTCCCTTTTTCCCCCATAAATCTCCTTTTTACTTCATCCTTTGTTCCATTTTCTTGGTACTGTCTTACTCTTTTGGTCCCTACTCTGTATCCCGATGATAGTTCTTCTTCCTCTCCTCCTCTGTTGGTCCCCACTTCCAGTCCCCACTACCACTACTGCAAATATGTAAGTGTGTTTTTTTTAAGATTTGTATTTATTTATGTTGCTGCCTGTAGATCTAGACACACGCCCATTTTTGTATTTTATAGATTTTTTTATTTTTTTATATATGTTGCAAAACACACATAAGCCCAACACATGCCTCCTCTATTTTTTATAGATTTTTTTTTACATCATAACAAACCCCCCAAACACACACTAACACAAAAAAACACAAAACATGACAAACATTTTAATTTTACTCTCTTTATTGATTGCAAATATTCCCTCTGGTCCTTGTCATGTAAGTTTAAAATTTGAATTGCCTTAATTTTTGTTAATGAGTTTTTTATTTTAATTCTTACCCCTCATTAATTATATATATTGCATTAATTATAAGGTTGGAGATACTTATATAATTTTTCATTTTAAATGCATGATATATACATATACATATAAAAAAAGCTAGGATTATTAATATATTCAGACTCTTGGCTAACACTAGTGAATTTGGTATTTTCCTATTAGCTTTCGGTATAGAAATAGAACAACCTATTGTGATAAATGTAACACAGTACGAAGCATAGTCAAGGCTTATATCATTTTGCTCCATGATATTTATTTATTGTTACCACTGTTATTTTAAATAATTTGTTGTCTTGTAATGATGCAAGATTAATTGATGGATTATTTATCAATTCGAATAGAGGATTTAATTAAGACATGGAAAGCTCTAATTTTTAGGGTGTTATGCTACCAATTTTATTTTAAAATAAATAAAATAAAGTAAAAGTAATTAGTAAATGCAATATTCTAGCAATTAACCACTTCTTAAAAATAGGTTAAAGGTATAGATGGATCGAAAATGGATGTCATCTGATCGGTGTTCAAAGGAATATATAGATGGGGTGAAAGAGTTTATTAGATTTGCAACCGAGCGTACAAAAGATCCTAGCAAAATCTTGTGTCCTTGCTTATCTTGTTGTTTTAATTTGGAAAGTGGATTAGTCCACTTGATTTGCTAAATCATTTAATGTGTCTTGGGATTGATCAAACATATACACGATGGATAAGGCCTGGTGAAACGAAAGATCCATGTAGTGAACGAGTGCATGCCACAAGTGGTGCTTCGAATGACTTTGACAGAAGCATGTGTGATGAAGACGATAGTCTCAAAGAAATTATAAATGTAGTTAAAGAGGTTCTTCATAACTATCCTAAAGAATTAGAGAAGTTGAAAGGTGATGCAAAGAAACCATTAATGTCGGTTGTACAAAATATACACGATTGCTAGCAATGTTGAAATTGTACAATTTTAAAGCGTGCTATGGATTGAGTGATTCCGGTTTTACTGTATTCCTTGAACTTTTAGGAGATATGCTTCCACATAAAAATGTACTTCCTACCAAGACATACGAGAAAAAGTGAATTCTTTGCTTAACAACTGTTATAGGTTATGAGAAGATACATGCATGCCCTAATGATTGCATATTATTTCAGAAACAGTATGCAATGATCGAAAAGTGCCCTAAATGCAATGCATCTTGATATGGGAAGAAGAAAGGAAAAATTCCTTTGAAGGTCCTCTGGTATTTTCCTATTATTCTGAGATTCAATCGATTGTACAGTAATACAAAGATAGCTAAGAAGTTGACATGGCATACAGATGAAAGGATTAAAGACATGAAGCTTAGGCACCCTGCAGATGCTCCTCAGTGGAAAAGAATTAATCATGAGTATCCCGACTTTGTGGACAAACTAAGGAATATGCACCTTGCACTGTCAACTGATGGAATTAATCCCTAGGTGTTCAGAGTAGTATACACAGCATGTGGCCGGTAATATTAATGATTTATAATCTTCCTTCATACTTGATCATGAAACGTAAGTTTATTATATTGTCCATGTTAATTTCTAGGACAAGGAAACCTGGGAATGATACAGATGTGTACTTGGCTCCTTTAGTTGATGACTTAAAGTTACTTTGGGAAGAAAGCGTCAATGTGTATGATGGGTATAGGGAAGAAAGTTTCACTTTGAAAGCCATGTTATTTGGCATAATTAATTATTTTCACGCTTATGGTAATTTGTCCAGATATACCGTCAAAGGATATGATGTGTACCCTATATGTGTACATGACACTCATTCAATGCGACTAGATCATTGTAAGAAAAATGTTTACATGGGACATCATATATTTTTACCATCACAACATCATTGGAGGAAGTACAAAAAGGCTTTCAATAGAGACTCAGAAAAAGGTAGGCTACCGAATATGTTGACCGGTGCCCAGATTTTTGAAAAGGTTAAAGACTTGGATAACAATTTTGGCAAGCCTTTTGCAAAACAACTTGAGACAAGTGGTTGGAAGAAAAATTCTATTTTCTTTGAACTCCCATATTGGAAGTCTTTATATGTCAGACATTTTCTTGATGTTATACATATAGAAAAATATATATATGATAGTGTAATTAGCACATTGCTCAATATCCAAGAAAAAAGTAAGGACAGTGTCAATTCGAGGTTGGATTTGGTGAACTTGGGATTAGAGAAGAGTTGGCACGAGTTGAACAAGAACATCGTACTTATCTACCTTCAGTAGCTTACACCTTGTCAAGGAAAGAGAAAAAAATGTTTTGTGAGTTTCTGCAAGGAATTAAGGTTCCACAGGGCTACTCTTCAAATATAAAGAACCTTGTATTAGTAAAAGATTTAAAGTTAAAGAATCTTAAATCTCATGATTGTCATGTGCTCATGCAAAATTTCCTACCGGTTGGTATACGGTCCATTTTACCCAAAAATGTAAGAAACGTCATCACTAAACTTTGCATGTTTTTTAAGTTCATTTGCAATAAAGTGGTTGATTATACCAAGTTGCAAGATTTGAAAAGGGTAATTATTTATACTCTGTGTGAACTGGAAATGTATTTTCCACCTTCATTTTTTGACATTATGGTCCATCTAACCGTACACTTGGTGAAAGAGGTCTAGCTATGCGGTCCAGTGTACTTGAGATTAATGTATCCAAATGAGTGATTCATGAAAATTTTAAAAGGGTATGTGAAAAATAGATATTGACCAGAGGGTTATATTGCTGAAAGGTATATGGTTGAAGAAGCAAGTGACTTCTGTGCTGATTTTCTATCAAATGTTATCCCTGTAGGGATCCCGTAGTCTCAGTATAATAGGCAAAGATCAGGGAAAGGAACAAGTGGGAGGGACGTAATAACGATATCAGTGACTGAATGGGAGAAAGCTCACTTGTATGTGCTACATAACACTGACGAATTCAAACCATATGTTAAAGAACACAAGGATGCTCTTTGATTGGTACATAGTAATATGAATGAAAATTTGATAACAAAAGAATACAATTGACAATTCTTAAGTTAGTTGAAAAGCGCATTAATGATTAGACGGAGATGAATCCTGATTCAGTGTCTTAAAAATTGAAATAGTTGTAAAAGGGGCCGAGCTTAAATGTATTATCTTACAATGGTTATGCAATCAATGGTTACACATTTTATACCAAAGACCATGATACACAGAGAACAATGCAAAATAGTGGGGTAACTCTTGTTGCTGATTCTTGACATAGATCCAATGCCAAAGACATACACCCTATCTACGCATCAATGTCATAATTTGGTGTCATTAAACGCATATGAGAGTTAGATTATTCTATGTTCAGGATCCCTGCCTTCATATGTAAGTGGGTTAACAACAATAGTGGATTGTGGGCAGATGAGTTAAGCTTCGTTCAAGTAGACCTTTCTAAAGTTTGGTATGTAGATGATCCCTTTATTTTAGCAGCACAAGCAGAACAAGTATTTTTCATTCCGGATCCTTCTAAGAAGAATTGGTCTATTGTGCTCCCATCAAATAAGAATCATCAAGAACAAGTTGATGGTTATAGTAGTGAATATCTGAATATCGTTGATGATGATCCTTCATTTGAGACTTTATGGTTAGAAGATATTGTTGTACATGAAGATGAAGATGAACCCTTATATATGAGGCATGATCATGACGAGGGGACTTGGGTCAAGAAAAACACAATTCTCAATCCAACATGAATTATGAAGCACAAAATTATAAATCAAACAAGAAAAAGAAAAAGATAATGAGTAACTTGACTTTCTTACTTGTATGTGTTAAATGTATTTATATATTTCAAGTTAATTTACATTTATTGATATGATCATCACTGTTAGAGCAAGCTTTTCACCCAAGAGGGGGGTGAATTGGGTGATTACAGAATAATCGGATACTTAATAAAAGTTATGAAACTTTAAAGCATAGTTGTAAGAAGAGATATCACCAAAGTGGACACAGGAGTTTATACTGGTTCGGCCACAATCACTTGACCTACGTCCAGTCCTCAGAAATCCTTCTTAGCCTTTCACTATATCTTCCAAGATTCAGTGGGTTCTTGGTACCTCAGTACAACAGCAAGTTCATCTTTGGACACTCGCTCTCCCTTACACAAGGTAATCTCAAAACCCAACTTAAGGCTCCTCAACCTTAAGTTATCACTATCAGAAATAAAGAGTTTTTGACTAACAAATCTCTCTCACAGAGTATATGGATGAAAACTAAAGTACAGGTGAAGAAATAATAAGAGACAAATCACTTATGAGTATATTGTTTGCAGTGTGTTCAAGCGTTGTCTATGTCCCTTGATTTTTGAATGGCTGGGCTTATATATCAAAAGCTTTGAGGACCATTATGAATTTGTTCGTTGATCGATTGTGCTTCTGACAGATGCAACAATATTGTTTTTCACTTTACACGTTGATAGTTATTTTTGAATATTGTTGTTGCCCACGATTAATTCTCGTTAAGTATTGTTCAGTTGCTTGTCATATGGGTGGTAATGGAGTACACCTGTAATATACTAAAGGAAATGACCGTTAGAAGATATTTTGCAACAACTTATCTACGGCAAAGGACTAAAAATTTTGTTTCATATATTGAAAGTTTTTGACTTCAGATTGCAAAATTGAAAATATCAGTTCAAAGTTTAAAAACCATTTCTTTTTGAATTATCTTGCATACATAAAGTGCTAGATGGACATTTTGGTACCCACATATACTTGGGTCCTTGATTGTTAGTATTAGACTTCTTATGACCTTTTGGAACCCAAACATATTTATTTCTCACATTAGAATTTCTTCTAATATAGCACATATGAGAAATATGACCGGATTGACCACAATAATTGCAAATAACATGATGATATACATTGTGAGGTTCTATGCAAGTATTGTGTTGTTTGAGGGATGACAATACCATATATCCAGTTTGCCTACTTTCTTTCTTCACATACAAGTTTCCAGCATATTTGAAAATATTTTTGTTTTTCATTGCAGAATCAACAATTGGTTGGAAAACATTTTTATGCAAACTTTGAAAATCAGTTTTATAAGAGTTATAAGAAGAATTGGAACTTTTTACCTTAAGTTCATCTTGAGCTCTAAAGGGTGATTTTTCATGCTCGTTTGTGATGAGTTTCGTTTGGGAATCCTCTTCTTCTTTTTCTTCTGTATTAACTGCATCATGGAAGTGCTTTGTAATTCCTTCTTCATTCTCAACTTCCATTTGTTCACTGATTCTGGATACGCAGCTAATAGTTTCAAGTGAATGATCTATACTGTCAACTTCAACATGCTCATTAGAAGTATATATAGAATCAATAGTATCCCAGATATCTTTAGCATTAGTACAAAATCTAATTTTCTCAAAATCATTTTCTGTCAGAGCATTATACAAAATCTTCATTGCTCTAATATTTAATGAAGACATTTTCTTTTCTTTGTCTGTCCAATCCTTTCTTGGTTTATGATCAAAAGCATTTGTAAAGAAATTCCACATATCAAAATCATATGCTTTTATAAAACTAGTCATTCTAGCTTTCCAAAACCAAAAATCTATATCTTTCAAAATTGGTGGGATGGTATAATCGAAACCTTCAGAAAGTGAGCAACACTCAAAATCAGCCATTGAATACTCTTGAGAGGGTTAAGTCCTTTAAACAAGAGTCCTGCTCTGATACCAAATGTTAGAACTGGCTGACACCCAAGAGGGGGGTGAATTGGGTGTGTGATAAGAAAGTATGAACTTTTAAAATCTTTTCGCAACTTATCAAATCAATACATGCGGAAATATAGAAACATAAGCTGATATGTAAATCATATATGTTGGAAATGTAAAAGCTTAGGGAAGAGAATATGCAAACTATGATTTATCCTGGTTCGGTCCAATCCACGTTGACCTACGTCCAGTCCCCAGGCTCCTCCTGAGATTTCCAATCCACTATCTTCTTGTTTAACCGGGCACAAGAAAAGCCTCTACAAATCTCTTACGAAGTTACTCCCCCTTACTCACTGTAAGGTTTACACCCTCTTACTGTAAGTTGAGCAAAGCAATCCCAAAGTCCTTTCTCTCTTGCTTACCCGTGCAAGTCTTACGAGCAGCAACGTTCTCTCCTGCTTACACCACTGTAAGTCTTACGAGCAGCAACGTTCTCTACTGCTTGCACCTTATAAGTCTTGCGAGCAGAAAGTACTACTAGCAATTCTCTCTACTACTTTCCCGTAAGGTAATCAACCCTCTCAAGGTCCCTATACCTTGAGTTCAATACAGGAATATATTTGTAAGGATTTACAAACTCTCTCACAGAGTAGATAGGATACACACTGAAGTACAATAGAAATATTCTCACTCTCTCAAATATACATAATATAGAAGATGAAGTAGAGCAAAGAGTGGTCGGAGGTAGAAGACTTAGAATATCAGCATGTTCATGTTCTCATCGTATTGCTTGCAGTTCTGTGTTTGAATCCTCTCCTATTTATAGCTGAGTTATGGAAGATGACCGTTGTAAACATCCATCCGTTAGAGTCTGTTGATTCATTTGATCGTTGAGCCCATTCGGATATTTTACTATTGTAATCCCATCTGATGCTTAGACAGACACTACTTAATTTTTGGTTGGAGTCCCATTGCTTTGCACGGTCGTTGAGTGTATTTAAATATTTTACCGTTTGATCATGCTCTGACATATGCTTCAGCGTTTCTTACAGTTTGCCCATTGGTCTGATAGATGCAATAGTATTTATCTTCCGTTACTTATGAATTTTGCTGCCGCCCACGAATAGTTGTCGTTTGAATGGAGAGTTCAATTACTTGTCATGTGCGTGATGATAGAGTACAGCTGTAATACACTTGAGAATATTGCCGTTAGAAAACATCACTCGGGTGATTACAGACTTCACTGGCAGTGATATGTGAAAAACGAAGAATCACTGGACTGGAAGTGATTCTCAGAAAATAATATTCCACTGGCAATGATCAGTATCCCTCGAGTGTACCATGAGTTGTTTCCTTCTTTCTGTCATACTTCTGGAAGTGAATTACAGAAGCATTTCACTGGCAGTGGCTTTGTAAGAGTAAGCATATTAATTGAGTGTACTGTAATCCACTGGTAGTGATGAACCATAACATGAATGAAGCTGATCTGATTTGATGTGATTAAAAGACACTGGAGGTATTCTGAGTTAATCTGGTTCATGTTCATATTCTCTGGCAATGATTTGAAGTTCACCGGAAGTGATGCTGAGAAATTAGCATATCACTCGACAAAAGGTGATTTTAAGAAATAAGCAAAGCATTCGATCTGATTGAGATTTACCGGAAGCAATACTGATTCAGTTGGAATTCACTGACAGTGCGTTCAGGCTTCTTCTATCAAAAACCATCATATCACTTGGTCATATAATATCTGGCTGGTAGTGATCTAAGGTATATTGATATTATCACTGGGAGTAATCAAGAATGCTGCTGGAGGTGATTAGCTGAAATAGACGATCACTTGAGTGAAGTTCATGTCACCGGAAGTGATTTTCAAAACAGTAAAATATTCCTGAAGTGATTTCGCCTTGCACTGGAAGTGATCTGTAGAAATGACTAATCACTCAAGTGAATTCAACTGCACTGGGAGTGAAAATGAGAACAGTGAATTTTTCTTGCAGTGATTTTTGATTCACTGGAAGTGATTTGAGAAAGAGTGAAATTCACTGGAAATGATTCAGCATCCACTGGAAGTGATCTTTGAAAACAACACAATCACTCGAGTGATTTTGGCATCACTGGAAGTGATTTTGCAAACAGTGAATTTTTCTTGCGGTGATTTCAGGCGCACTGAAAGTGATTCTGAAAAATCTCAAATCACTCGAGTGATTTTGGCATCACTGGAAGTGAAATATAAAACAGTAAAAAATTCTTGCAGTGATTCTTGCGCCACTGGAAGTGATTTTCCATATCACTCGAGTGAATACTGAAATCACTCGAGTGATCTCTTTGTTGTGCGTTTCCAGTTTTTCAGCAAACAGAGGTAAACTTCCAGATAACATAACTCCTCGAATATGACTCCAAAATTTCTGTACTATATATCAATGGAAATTTCTTGAAGTCTAGTTTCATATGGCACTGGTTTCAGCTCAATTGGATCCGTGGTTTGAGAGTTATAGCCAAAATACCAAACCTGTTCCAGAAAGTGACGCTGACATGAAGGCCAAATTCGAATACTTATATCTACCTCATCTGAGCTCTTTTGATGTTGTTTCTGATTTCAAAATTACGCATTGGGAGTCTACTTTCATATGCAACTGGTTTGGGCTCAATTGGAGTTGTATTTAGATAGATATGATCAATTAACCAGGCCTCGCTCAGCTGGATGAAGAACAGACTCTGAAAAACTGAACATCACTCGAGTGAATTAGAGAATCACTCGAGTGATTTCATTTTTTTCAGAATCACTCGAGTGATTTATTAAAATCACTCTGCTACAGTGCCAAACAGAGCCAATTGCTACAGTAACCGTATTGCTACAGTGCCCACTGCTACAGTACCCATAAAACTTGAATCTTCATATTTTTCATTAATTCTTGCAAGTTCTTTATTCCTCAATTTCTTTCTTCTGTTGCTTGACTAATCTACAATATATGCAACATCAAATAGTTAGTCCATATATTAGAAAAGTATACTATGCAAACTTCTTATGCTTAATATTTGACATCTATATTTGTCATCATCAAAACTAATCATATCTAACACATTGATCACTCGAGTGATCTGCTAACTTGGCATATCACTCGAGTGATTGTTAATGATCACTCAAGTGATCTTCATAATCACTCGAGTGATTACATAAATCACTCGAGTGATCTTACTCAGATCACTTTTCTCACTTCCTTTGCTGATGTATTTGTTTTAATCAAACCCAGTAATATCCAAATCATGATTTGTTATCACCAAAAAATGAAATCTAACATTCTCCTCCTTTTTTATGATGACAAAACTTACTATATGATCATGTCCAAAATTCGGTTTTCTTAAAAAATTACTTGATCTTTTCAAAAGTTTTGCAACAACTTATCACGGCAAAGGACTAAAAATTTTGTTTCATATATTGAAAGTTTTTGACTTCAGATTGCAAAATTGAAAATATCAGTTCAAAGTTTAAAAACCATTATTTGTGAAGAAATATCATAGAATCAGAACTAAAATATAAAAGCATGAGATAAAACTATTTACTAAGATCAACTTGAACATGCACATTTCAAACATAAGGCATAAATGGTTGAAAAATTTCTTGCTTTCCATGAGAACATATAGACAACTGCAAATTCAAGCACAATCTCATTAAAATCATATTCTCATTAGATCATACTCTTTTTACAATTACATAGTCAATTCAGAAAGCACACAGAAACTACATGACATAACATAAGAGCATAACATAAACATAACATAAACTACAGAAACTATATGAGAACACATATGATCATATCAGTTCTTCTCCCCCTTTTTGGCATCATCAGGAATAAAAGGAGAGGCAGAAGGCATATATGGCTGGGTAGATGGAGAGACAAAGAAGGATGTGGGAGGAACATATGGAATAAGTGAGAGCTGGGTAGGAGACTGGAAGGAAAAGGTCGTAGAAGAGGGCTCAACAAGAGTGGTGTTAGTGGAATAAGTAGGCCCTATGATCTCTGTAGCAGCATCCTTAATGACAATCTCCTCAGTATGAGAGCTGGAAGATGTATGGTGTGATGAAGATGATAGAGTCTGGAGGATGGGATCACCTTGTGGAAGATCACCTGCAGAGACATGGTCAGAGATGAAAGATGTGGAAGGTGCAAGAGGAGGAGTGTCTGAAGGAATGATAGGAGGGTTAGAAAGTGAAGGATCTGGAAGTGTAGGGTCTGAGGTAAAAGGTACAGATGTGGTGGCTGGTGGAGGGTCAGTAAAGGAAATGTGAAGGTGAGTCCTGAGTGCATCCTCAATCCTCTAAATCCTTTGTGTTTGATCTGCCTGGTGATCAAAAAGGATGTTGAAGTTATGGTTTATTGCCTTTACTAACACTTTAACTTGGTAGTTGACTTGGTCAATCAAATCAGTGTTAGATTTCTTCAATTGACATACAACAGACTGGATGGCATATGGTTGGTAGTAGAGTACACCTATAATACACCTGTAATACACTCAGGAAAATGACCGTTAGAAAATATTTTGAATATCACTGGAATGATTGTGATTCACTGGGAGTGATTTCTGAAAATCAAAGAATCATTGGAAGTGAACTTGTTTTCACTGGAGATGATTTCAGAGAATGCTATTCTACTAGCAGTGATTTTAACGAAATAATATGCCACTTGATTTTGAAAGTAATTTGGATTAACTAGCAATGATTATCACTACCAATATCTTACTGACAGATCTTGTTGATTTCCGTGGAAGTGATTACAAGTGAATCACAAGAACTATTTGGAAGTGAAACTGATAAAATTACATATCACTGGAGTGAATTTGATATCACTGGAAGTGATTTGGAAAACAGCAAAATTTTCTGCAAGTGATTATAAATCCACTGGAAGTGATTTTGAGAGTTCATATATCACTCGAGTAAATTTGGCATCACTGGAAGTGATTTTGCAAACAGTGAATTTTTCTTGCAGTGATTTTCAATCCACTGGAAGTGAATCTAAAAATTTCAGACATCACTCGAGTGATCTGACTATCACTGGAAGTGATTCCCATAACAGTGTATTTTTCTTCCGGTGATTTCAAAGCCACTGGAAGTGATTTATCAAAAATTAGATATCACTCGAGTGATTTGAGATCACTGGCAGTGAAATTCAGAATAATGAATTTTTCTTGAAGTGATTCTGGCTTGCACTGGGAGTGATATGTGAAATTACCAGAATCACTCGAGTGATCTGCTAACTTGGCATATCACTTGAGTGATTGTTAATGATCACTCGAGTGATCTTCATAATCACTCGAGTGATTACACAAATCACTCGAGTGATCTTACTCAGATCACTTTTCTCACTTCTTTTGCTGATGTATTTGTTTTAATCAAACCCAGGAATATCCAAATCATGATTTGTTATCATCAAAACATGAAATCTAAGAATCACTGTGCCTGATGTTTTGTTTGGTTTACTCTATTTTCAGAGGTATGGATTCAACAAGTGAAAATGATGATGTCCCCACAAACATTGCTAGATAAAGATTTATGGCGAGAGTCACCCGTGGTAGGAGCATGATAGTGAGTTTGATCAAAATGAGAAGCAAGGGAATTAATTCAGAACTTAAACGGAATGAAAAGGGAAACCCGGTTAGACCAAACAGTAGCTCGTTCGACAATTTCATTGGGACTACAGTTCGGGACAGCGTCCCTATTACAATTCAAGATTGGAGATAGGTGAATCAACAACATGAGGATAAAATATGGGGTCAAGTACAGGTGACAAATTAATTACTTTATTGTTTGGTTTTTTTTGTTTCATATAATTACAATCTAACAAATTATGTTTATTTATTGTTACAGAGCTATTTTATTATTGAGGGTGATGATCAAAAGAACTACGTGCTGAGAAAAGCCGGTAAACTTATGAGAAAGTTTCGTTCTGATATTGCAAAATTTTTCTTGAGGGATGACAATAAGGATATCATCACTGCACCACCGGAAATGTACGAAGGAATTATCACTAAATAAATTTGGGATGAGTTTTTAAGAACACATACAACTCAGAAATTCCAGGTAATATAATATATTACACTTTTCCTACTACTTGCAATATATTTGCATTTAACAATTATTAATGTGAATCATTTGTTTTTAAATAGGAGTTAAGCGAGAAAAATTGCTCCAACGCGACTAATATGGCATACCGCTACACACAAGGACCTATTTCATACGAACAATTAGAAAAACAATTGTAAGAACTAATGATTATTTCATATTTAGATAACTTGTATGAATAAAAATTAATTTAAACTAACTTTGATATACAAATAGAACAATCAAGTTTAGATATTACACAGGTACCACAACATGATCTGTGGGTAGCCGGTTGCACAAACGAAAAAGGTGAAATTCCTAGTGAAGAAGCAAGAAGAGTAGTAGAGTATTGTGTAATTATTGGATTATGAATACAATAAATAATTAGCTTGATTGAAATGAATATGCTTTATAATAATTAATATTGTGTTATAATTCATTTTGTGATAGCAATTAATGACTCAGCAAGAACCTAAGTTGGGCACCTATATTGGTCGAGATGATTTGTTGAGCAGAGTGCTACCAGTACCTGAGTATCATGGTCGTGTTTATGGTACTGGTTTTGCAGTAACCCAGACATCATACTTCGGACGCCAGAAGCGCCCCAATCACAGTAATGTTGTACAGCTGCGTGAGGAGATGAATAGCTTCAAACATCAAATGTAAGAACAATTTTTGGAGCAAATGTGTTTGATGTAAGATCAAAATGCTCAATTGAGGACACAAATTGAACACTTGGTGCAATAAGGGGTAACATAAAATGTTCCCACCTGTGGCAGCCCAAGTGTCAGAGATAGTTACACTTCCATGCCCAAAGTCCTCCTTCCTTTGGTAATTAATTTCTTCTCTACTTAACTTTTTGTTACATTATAATTTAGCAAACCTTAATATATTAACTCTATTTTACATAGGGCGAGTCGATGTGCAAACTATACGTCGATCAAGCTTCCAAGCACGTGGTTGCAGTGGGTGTTGCTTACAACACTGATAATGACACATTGCACAATTCACCATTGCCCAACAACGCACTCTGAGTAAGGGTTGACGTCTACACGAATGACAATGCACTCTTACCGATCCCTTCTCAGGATGAGGAGACAATGGTGAAATATGTTATAGGTGGCTATGTTGCTTGGCCAATAGGTCTTTTGAGCCATGTGAAAAGGTAGTTCATTTATAATTCTCTTTACTTTTACTTTGCACTTTTATCTAAAACTACATGATTTTTGCAGGCTGGAAAGTCTAAAGGAAAAGAAATTCAAAAAATTCAACAGCATGACAAGATTTCAAAGTATTCCACAATACAACCAAAGTCAAAAGCATCAGCTAGCCAATAGACCAAAAGAAAAATGACCTCATATCGTGATTAATTAGTATCAATTGCACCAAAATTGATCCGCAAAGGAGGTCTGCAATTACATTTTGATAGACACATCTACAGTATTAGAGGTATAATTGATCATGTTAATGGTGATGTGTTGTCTGACATATGTAATTGTGGATGGGTCAGTGCTTCGACGATCAACATCTGGATTAGATACTTATTCATCATCGTTTGTCACTGCAATTATTATTTATCATTTAATTTTTTAGTTTTAATGACGTTGTTTAATTTGTATTGTACCAGGAACTTGTACCATGACATCTTAATGGATACAAAAGAGTCCAATTCTCATTTGTCAACCCTTATCTCGTTGGCCAACATGGGGTAGAATAGATTTGAATGCATAATCTAATGATTTGAAAGATTACTTTACAAAAAAGCAACACCAACTATGTTATTTCTAGTGCCATACAATACATGGTAAGTTATTAGTGGTAGTATTTCAATAAATGTTGTTTTATTGTTTAACTTTTACCGTAACATGATTGTTGAACAAAAAATTTTAAAATATTTTAGGGTACATGGGATACTGATTGTTATCAACCCAGCGGAACCTACAGGCCCTCGCATTTACTATGTGGATCCTCTAAGTGAAGGTCTTCCAGAAAATCGCATTGAAATGTTGATATTGTTCAATAGGTTAGCGTACGAGTGTATGTGTAAATATTTGTGTATTTGATTGAATAACTAAAAGTAATCAGTTTCTATTTATTTTGTTAGTGCATTGACTGCATTTCGGGCCTCTGTGTCCTTAAGTTATTCTAGAGCTGATGACCCTGCCAATAGCTATGTCTGAAAGAAGATACAGGTACTGATATATAAGTTTACTCAAATTTTGTTATTAAACAATTTTAATGCAAAAAGTAACTTAACTTTTCATTATGTTCTTGTAGTACCCTTTCCAGCCCAATGACAATGATTGTGGGTATTACATCATGAAATTCATGAAGGATATAATTACACATGATCAGCCAATTATTCCTCAAAATGTAAGTAATTTAGTTGCAATTGATATTGTGTTTTAAATCCAATTGATTAATGTTAGATAATTAAGTTTTAGTGAATTTAACTATTTTTGTGCATATATGTAGTATTATGAAGATCAACGTTGTAACAGTTTAACTGACCATCAAGTCAATGAAGTGATCGAGGAATGGTGTGAGTATGTGTTTAGGCAAACCACTAGCTAGGTACTATTTAATTAACTAGCCTAGGTGTTATTCTTGCCAATTGTTGTGTTGCTTATTTAAGTTGAATTTATGTTGTATTTCATTTAATTTTTTTGTAAATATATTTAGTACTACTTTTGTTAATTAGTTATTTGTCTGTATCATTTTCGCGTTAATTTATTGATGTTTGCTTTTCTTCATTTTATGTTGATGAATATAGAAATTTGTGTTTAAAGTTGTCCAATACAATAATTTATAGGGGTATGAATTAAGAATATAAAAAATTTATTTATTTTTTAAAAAAACTTCTGGTGGCGCTTTTTTAAAAAAGGAACACAAGAAGGAAGACCTGAAAAAAAATGCAGACTTTATGTAGCGCTTTTTGAATAAAGCACCACAAGAAGTCAATTTTTTAAAAAATAAAAAAATAAAGTTGTGGCATGCTCATAGCTTCTTTTAGTGGCGTCTTTATATGTGGCGTTCTTAAGCGCAATAGCTTTTATAATTATAAGCGCAACAGGAATGATTTTTTATAGAAGTGAGAGGGAGAAGGAGTGGGGTCAATTTGGTGCAGGAAATGAGACAAAAGAAATGTGGCAAGAGTGCCAAAAATAAGAGGAGGAGGAGGAAATTTGGGAAGTGATAGAACAAAGAAATGAGGGAAGTGCAAATCAAAGTAAGGATAGTGATGAGTGACAAAAAGAGGAGAAGGAGGAAATGTGGGAACTAAGAGGATAAGGGTGATGACAAGTGTTGGATGAAGAGTGGAAACTAAGAGGATAAAAGTGATGGAAGCAAATTACAGGAGAGAGAAGGGTTTAAATTTTTTTAAAAGAAAAAATAATACTTTATGTGGCGCTTGCTAGGCTAAGTGTCACGCAAAGCGCCACAGCTGCTGCTTCAATTTTTATTTTTTTAAAAAGACACTTTAGGTAGTGCTTTCTAAAGGAAGCGCCACCTAATGTCACTAGGAAGCTATAACGCTTCCTTAAGGAAGCACCACCTAAAGCGTTTTTTTTAATTAAAAAAACCTAGAAGAAGTTGTGGCACTTCTTTAAAGAAGTTACACAAAAGGTGCGTCACTAATTCCTATTTTGTAGTAGTGAATGTTATAATTACATCAAACAAAAAAACAAAAACCATGCTAATATTTTCCCAACCCAGTAAACACGTAGGAGCGAAAAAGGTTATAATAAAAATAGACTACACATACCAAAGAGGCTCAAATACTTATCAATATTACTAGTGGATGAATAAATAACAATAAAATTCCCAAAAACTAATCTACTTAACTCAAAACTTGGATAAAACATGTAAGTTTACTAATTTCGACTGCAGAGATCCTTCAAACTTTGAGCAGAACCTCTGACATGCTAGAAATCTTCTCATAGTGCGTGCGGAAACCAAAATTGCCAAAAGTGGTAAAATGAGGGGTGGCACTGATTTTCTAGATGCCACATTTGTAGCGGTTCTGCAAAAAAAACTGTTACAAATCATAGAATCACTTCCATATTTATAGCAATTGCAAATAACCACTACATCAACTACCACAAATGTTGAAATTCTACCTTGGTTTTTATGACACTTTGTATCGGTTCCTTATGACCACTACAAACCGAGACGCTTTGTCTTATACAACGATTTTTCACACAAACCACTACAAATATGATGCCATTGTGGCGCCACAATGCGCCAAGCTGACATTACATTTTAGCGATCTCACTAACCACTACAAATATTTGTGGCTAACCAACGCACCACTTGGCATGAGTCATATTGTGGCAAATTTGTAGCGATTTTCCTTAAAGCTGCTACAAATCCCTAACTTTCTAGCGGTTTTGGATAGTTGCTACAAATTAACCGCTACTAATGAACGCCTTTTTTGTTGTGTGGTTGGTAAGATAGCTTATCAGTAAGATAATTATATTAGTCCATTGTGAGAGCTTTAGAGGAGGGACATTAGGAAAGACTCAAGAGGAGTAAAGCTACATCTGTGACTAGTAGCACCTCCACCATTAGAGATTTATGTTTGAACTCTATATGTTGCCGCATAGAGTACAAATATGCATCTTTTACTATATTTGCATTTAGTAATTCATTTATATATATTTATATTATCCTTTTATAGTTATATGGACAATCTACAATAAAGATATTGGAGAATATTGTGGAATATTTTATTAATTGATTTTCTTTTATAATTCAAAAAATGATAAGATAATTTTCTATTGTGAGAGTGTTTAAGTGATTAATTTCTTTTAAATTTTATGATGTTTATCTATAATGTACTGAATTTTTAATACTCTAAATATAAGTTATTTATTTAATATTCACTACTATAGATTAGGGATTTAACGTCACTAAAAGATGTCCCTTCTTTAAAAATGGAAGTAAATACTGGACATGGTGGCATTTATGTAAATAAAGATAAATTTTTTCCTCTTTAGGCGTCCTAAAAACTAAAAGGGAAGTGTAAAGAGATCTTTAGGCGTCTCTTCTTGTAGAAGGGGCACCTAAAGATCTGCCTTTAGGCGTCCCTTCTCTAAAGGCTGCATGTCAGCCACGTGGCTGACATGCAGCAAACATTAGAAGGGACGCCTAAAGGCTGCATGTCAGCCACGTGGCTGACATGCAACATTTCTAGAAGGGACGCCTAATATTTGCTGCATGTCAGCCACGTGGCTGACATGCAGCAAACATTAGGCATCCCTTCTGTTGTATACCTTTAGGCATCCCTTCTCCAAGAAGGGACGCCTAAAGGTTCCTTTCCCTCCATATTCTTCTCATTTCCCTCCATAGCAGCATTTTCGTTCTCTCACGGTCACAAGACATTGCCCTCCTCCCTCTCTCAAAAAACCCAGCTGCAGGAACTTAGCCTCCTCCATAGCAGCATTTTCGTTCAATCTCCTTCCTCCCAAGAGTCTTAAGACGCTATCCCCCTCCTCAATCTGTCTCTCTCGCGTCGTATCCATCCCTCTCTCATCGTGTCCACCACAAGGCCAACAGCGTCAGTGAACCTCCATCCTCAACTCTAAGGTATAGCGCGCCCCTTCCTTTATCTTTATTTAGGCAGCCATTATTTTCTCTGTTGCTCATTGTCAAGGATTTTGTATTGGTTTTTTTTTGTTTTTTTTGTAGCGTTGGATTTTTTTTATGTGGTTATTTAAGGGTCTGAAATGTCACTTATGTGTTCGTGCCATAGATTTATGCTTCTCCTATTACATTTAGAAAAGACATATAATATTTATAATATATGATATTTATTGCTATACTTGGGCTAGCAGATTACATCTAAACTAAGAAAGATACTTGTGTCTTTTTATGGCTTTTGCACATGACATATATATATATGTAGATAATTATAAAATATTTTGTAAGTGAAAAATATGTTTGAATTTGTTGAAAAGTGACTATTAAAAAATTATAAAACTTATTACTTGTTTAGCTCCGAAGTATATATGTAATAGAATGAAAAATGAATGAGATTAAAAGGTAATAATTAATTATTTCAAATGTGAAATGCCATATATGTCTGGAAATAAAAATATTTTTGAGAAATAATTGTTGTGTCATAATAATAATAATATATAAGTATAAATTTTTTAACATGTCTTTTTGAATTTTTTAGTTTAATGATGAAAAATTAGTGGATTGTATTTTTTATGTTTAAAATAGTTATAACAGGAAATCCTTGTTGTCAATTATTCTAAGCTTTAGCGTTATTGAGAATGGCTTAGGTAAAAAATGGATCGTAGTTGGATGAATGCTTTGAGAACTAGTGAAGAATATGAGAATGGGGTGGAAGAGTTTATTGAATTTTCTAGAAGGAATGCTCCAACCAAAAATGGGAAGTATTTTTGTCCTTGTGTGAATTGTTTAAACGAGAGTCGATGGGATGTTGATGATATAAGGGATCACCTACTTTGTGATGGAATAAATCTTCAATACACAAGGTGGATATGGCATGGTGAGGAAGTAACTGATTGTCCGTCGCACAAGAAGGAAGGAGTGGATGTTATAGAGCAAGATAGAATGGAGAAAATGAGTCACGATGTCGAGGTTGAATCCTTTACCCAGGCACATGAATTTGACAGCCTGCGGAGTGATGCGGAGACACCATTATACCCTGGGAGTAAGTACACAAGACTGACGGGAACATTACATTTGGTGAACTTAAAGGAAACTTGTGGATGGACCTATGGTAGTTTTACATTACTACTGGAATTATTGTGTGATATATTTCCAGAAGATAATGTACTTCCAAACCGTATGTATGAGGCAAAGAAAATCTTGTCTACGATGGGCATGGAGTACAAAAAGATATATGCTTGCCCTAATGACTGTGTATTGTATAGAAAGGAGTATGCAGGTCTTAGTGAGTGTTCTAAGTGTAAAACGTCACGATATAAAGTGAAGAAAGACGGTGGTTGTAGAGAAGGGACAACAAGTAAAAGGCAACCTTCGAAGGTGTTATGGTACCTTCCAATAATACCACGGTTTAAGCGTTTGTTTGCGACCGCAACAAAAGCAAAGAAGTTGAGATGGCATTTGATGAGAGAATTTGTGATGGAAAATATCTTCGGCACCCGGCCGACTCTCCACAGTGGAAGAAGATAGATGAAATGTTCCCTCAATTTGGCAGCGAGCCGAGAAACCTTCAGCTTGGACTTTGTACAGATGGAATAAATCTGTATGGAACTCTTACTAGTACACATAGTTCGTGGCCAGTTCTCCTTGTAATATACAACTTACCTCACTGGCTATGTATGAAGCGCAAGTACGTTATGCTTTCTATGATGATCTCTGGACCAAAACAGCCAGGGAATGACATCGATGTGTATTTGGCTCCTTTGATTGAGAACTTGAAGAAGTTATGGGAGGAAGGTGTGGATGTGTTTGATTCTTATAAGAAGGAGTCTTTCAAGTTGCGTGCAATGATTTTTACCACGATAAACGACTTCCCCGCATACGGAAATTTGTCAAGGTATAGTGTGAAGGGTCATAAAGCATGCCCAATCTGTGAAGGAAACACACACTTCCGACAACTTAAGCATTGCAAAAAAGCAGTATACCTTTGCCACAGGAGGTTTCTTCAACCATTCCACCCATATCGTAGGCTGAGAAAGCGTTTTGATGGCTTACCAGAGCATGGAGTTGCACCAAGGGCATTAACCGGAAAGGAAGTTTATAGTCAGGTAGAACGTGTCAATGTGACCTTCGGTAAAAATCAAAGGATTGCGGGTGAGAAGAACATATGGAAGAAGAGGTCAATTTTATTTGATCTTTGTTACGAGTGTAGGATGGTGTATTTAGAAGTGCAAGTGTACACTGTCGTAACCAAGTAATATAGAAGTTAGTAGAGTATCATTCCCACGAGGATTGATCACTAAGTACCAAAATTGGTAATTTTAATTCTATTTAGTCGGTTTATTAGTTGTGATTGAGATTACAAGATAGAAATGATGAAATATGAATACAAGTGATATAAAGACAAATATGAGAAAAAGCCCTAGGGATTAGATTTCACTTAATAAATTCCGAATTGAATCACTTATCTACTCTAGTCCTATTTATTCCACATGATTGATAGTCGAGTTTCCCTATTTTAATTACTAGCCCCTTCCAAGGTCAAGTAATTCTATAATTAATTGCTAACCCAATATATTCCTATATGAATTTAAGCAATCAATCATGCATTAAGATTTATGGAACTCAATTAAGACTACACAACCCATATGAATATATTCCTATTTCATATGCAAATTATGGTTTTAATTATAGGATCCACACATATGTATCTCCTTCCGGTCTCAACATGCATATTAAAATCATCCAAAAGGTGGCCAATCAATTGTAAGCATTAAGAGCAATAATTAAAACTCAATCATGAAGGAAAAATTAAAACTAGATTTAATAAGTTAAGATTCAATCCGTCATTAGTAAGCTACGTCATCACCCTAGGAAAAGGAAAATTTAGCTCATGATAAAATTAAAAACAAAACCAAAATATATTACAAACATCATAAATATTGCATAAAAATTAATTACAAAAACATAAAAATACAACTACAAGATGCATGAAAATGGAAAATCTAGCCTACCATATAGGAGGTAAAACCATCCATGTAGGTGGCAACCTATACCATCCATAAAGGAGGACTACCTAGGCCTTCCATATAGGAGGTAAAACCATCCATGTAGGACGCATGCAAGAAGTAAAAAAATGCAAGAAATAAATTCTAAAAATAACAACTCTCTCTCTAAAATAGAAATTATCTCTCTCTCTCCTTCCTCTCCATTTTAGGGTGCCAAGAAGCTCTATTTATAGACTACATTTTCGGACTGCTACAGTATTTTGCTACAGTGATTTTCTATAGTGAACCGCACTGCTACAGGAACCGCATTGAACCGCCCCACTTCCACACACCGACCGCTACAGTACAACGCAATGGTCCGCTACAGTACGCCTGCTACAGTGCACATTGAATAGTACATCATGAATAGTAAACTTCCCCTTAAATGCCTTCTTTAATTCTTCTTAATCCAGTACTGTCCATGGCTGCAAGAAAATCATTATTTATTTATTAATTACACCCAAATTGATTATATTCAGCTCAAATATAGTCCACAAAATCATCATATAAGGGAAAATAAATATGCAAATATTTTACTTATCAAATTCCCCCACACTTAGCTCTTGGACATCCTCGGACAAGAAAGAGTAACTAATAAGTGCTTCTAACAAAATCAGAAGTGTCAAGTCATAAAAAAGGACACAATTAAAGAATAAAGAGATCATAGTATTCTTGAATCAATAAAAGTATAAGCTGGTAACTTCATTTGAAAATAAATGAACCAAATTCATAATTGTGGCTCATTCTCTCAATCTCTCAAGTGTTTTAGGGTAAGTATTTCGCTCAAATTCACCTGAAAAAATTGCACTACCATAAGCTTGCCAAAAATCTCAATCTCCACTACCTAATTCACATGCATAATTCAAATCAAAAGGACTTATTAAAGGTTGTAATGGGGTTAAAGTAAAAGGAATGTAAAAAGTGATATGAAGGGCTATATTTACTAAGTAAATAGAGCAATTGAAAAATAGGCCATCTTATGAATAAACCTGGCCTATTTCATCCCAACAACCCATAATTTACATTTTTTTCTTTTTTTTTTTGCTTTTTTTCTTCTTTTTTTTTTTACAACTTCTGCACTTTTGTGGTTGATGATATATAGACCCCCCACACTTGTCAAAAGCCCATTTCACATAAATTTCAAATGCTCTGTTAATCTTTCGAATTAAGTAAAAGCACTTGATAAATCATTGAAACACATATTAATGGGTTGAGAATAAAGAAATAATCAATTAGGCTCAAAGGGGCTTATCAATGGTATAATTGCAAGGTTGGCTATTTGGCTCTGGCTAAACAAAATGAATGCCTTTATCATTTTTTAATGTGCATGTGACATGTAATTTCAACTAGATTTAAAGCAAGTTCTAGAGTGAAAACTTAATAGGTGAATATCATACACAAGAAAGATAATAACTATTGATCATATAGGCTCAAAAGCTCACGGTTAGGGACTTTCAAATTCAGCTCATTCAATCTCAAAATTCATCACCAAATTCAACAATCAATTATTCAATCATGCTATAAAATCTCTAAACTCAATTGATCCATGCTTCAAACTTATATACTTAAAATTATTGAAAAGCACTCAAAAAAATTTTATTTTTTTATTTTTTTATTTTTTTTTTATTTTAGATGAAACAGAAAGAAAGAAAGAAAAATTACAACTAATAAGATGCATCTCAAGAGTTAAGAATAACTCTTTACTCTGTCATCTATGCATACCCCATGCACCTAATGGTTTTACTAACTAACTATCTAATGGAGAAACTATGCGCTTTTTTTTTAATAATCCTCCCCCAACCTAAATCAGACATTGTCCTCAATGTCTTCTAAAGATTAAAGAACGGTTTTTTTTTTAACAACCTAAACACACAATAAATTAAACCAAAATGCTAAGAGTAAAACCATAAGATAAAAGAAAGTTACAACCGGAGAGTGGTATCTGGATTCTGCTTCTGACTGCTATCTGAAGATTGCCCACCTTTTTCTTTTATTAATAGATCTGGTTGAGGTTCATAGGTTTGCAGTTTATCTAGTAGTTGATCAGCAGTTGGTGCAGAAATGATGGAATGATGAGTCGCTTGGGGTATGAATCCTGTTTTCACAGCATGATCAAGAAAAGACAACAGGTTATCATAAAAACTATTAACATTTAACAATCCTAATGATTTTTTATGAAAGTTCAGTTTAGCCCAATATGCAATGCTAGAGATCCCATCCAACGTTTCAAAACCACCGGGTAGAGCGATAAAAGCATCAGCACGGTAAAACATACGTCCCATTCGTTCAGGTAGACTTGAAACCTCTAACTCTTGGCCTAAGAAGAAGAAGTTATGTTCTAACTCCTTTATCCTTACACATAAACCCTTGCTACCATTAATGGTTGCAGGAATAGCCATACTTAACTTCAGGCCCTCGAGACCTCTCCCGTAGACAAAGTTGATTTTCCTAGCGGCTAGTGCACTTCCCAGTTCCTGTGCTGCAGGTATAAACTCTCCATCTTTCCTGAGTTAGTTTCACCAAAAATGCATATAGATTTAAAACTGCATTTTAGAGTGATACCACTCCTCTCTTTTTCTCTCTCATACATTTTGTGTTTTTTTACAAATGGAAGATTACATATTTATATTACAAAAACAGCGACAACAAAATCATGCAAATCACACATTTTTTAAAAAAATTTGAAAAAAAATTTCTGACACGAATGACCAGTGGGCCACTGTGCCAAGAAATTAAGTAAAGTGAGTAAAGAAAGTCAAAAGTTACTGAAAAAGATAAGACAGATTGACAAAAGCAAAATTATGTACAGTAGTTGTGATTGTGGCTCACATCTTTCTCTGGTTTTACGTCCAGTAACGGCTTAAACGCTTTCTATGAATCGAGGATTTGCTTCCCATCCAGTTTTCTTATAAACTGGAAAACAGGGTCTTTTAACGTCAGATTCCCAAGACGGTAGCGCTCTTTTTCTTTGTTGAATATGTCTAATAAATCAAGAAGAACATGATGAACATCACCACTAGGATGCGTCTCAAGAGTTTGAATGATATCATCCAATGACTCCTTACTCAGTCCATCCTTTATAAATTGGATTTTATCTTCTCGATTTATAGAAACCATACCTTTACTCCTACAGCGTTGATCACAATTTCACCTTGCACATTTAGGACAAACCTTCATTCTTTTAGCTCTTCTCTTTTTGGAGTAAGAGCTTCTTCCGATACCTGGCATAGGTTTAATAAAAGAATCATGAATCTCACCTATTAAACGTACCTTAGCTTCAATGATCCAACAGACATCCTCAGGAAGGCCCAAACGCTTGAATGTCTTCATTCTTTCAAGTCGACAGCTATAGATCTTCCTAAGCACATCTTTGGGAAGAGTAGGGAACCTGTTCTTAAGCTTTACAATAATTTCCTCCATGATGAGACTAAAATTTAAAGATGCAGTTTTGTGTGCTTCAGTAAGTAAGAAAGAAAAATGAAAGATTAAGGAAAAGAAGTTTTGGGTTGCCTCCCAAATAGCCGCCCTTCTTTAACGTCTTTAGCTAGACAAATACCAAACCAATAAAAATTTTTATTTTATTTTATTATTTTATTTTATTTTTTTTTATTTTTTTTTATTTTTTATTTATTTATTTATTTTAAAAAAATTAGGACTTACCTGTTGTTTCCTCCAAAGTGATGACAGTTTTCAAAGTGTTGAGTGCACCATCATTATATTCTTTCAGCCTTTGCTCATTTACTTTAAATTTTTGATCACCATCTTGAATCTCCACCGCTCCATATGGCCATGTTTGAACCACAGTAAAAGGTCTGGACCACCTTGATCTCAACTTTCCCGGAAAGAGCTTTAGCCTTGAGTTATACAACAGCACTTTTTGTCCCAGTGTGAACTCTCTCCTCATAATTCTTCTGTCATGCCACATTTTTGTCTTCTCCTTGTATAACTTGGTATTCTCATAAGCTTGTTGTCTGGATTTTTCAAGCTCATTGAGTTGGAGAAGTCTTTTCTCACCAGCCCCCTTTAATTCAAAATTGAAAGCTTTTATTCCCCAAAATTCTTTGTGCACTTTAGGATTAGTAGATTTTGATACATCTACTGTTCCTATTGTGAATGATTGATCTATGCAAATTTTGTTCACCACGTATTTTGTGCAGCTAGTCAATGTATCTACCCTGTAACAGGTGTCACCTTCATTTGGACATGACCAATCCTTAAAAATGTTAAAAGACACTTGGTCATCTTGAGCTCGTAAAGTTAACTTTCCCTGTTGCACATCTATTAAAGTTCTCCCAGTTGCTAGGAATGGCCTCCCAAGAATCATAGGAATTTCTTGATCTTCTTCCATGTCGAGTATGATGAAATCAGCTGGAAATATGAGTTTGTCCACCTTCACCAGAACATCTTCTAAGACACCCCTCGGATGTTTAATTGATCGATCAGCAAGAAGTAGTGAAACTATGGTAGGCTTTACCTCTCCAAGACCAAGTTTTCTGTAGACAGATAAGGGCATGAGATTTACACTTGCTCCTAGGTCACAAAGTGCTCTTTCAAAGTTACATTGACCTATGGTGCAAGGTATGCAAAAGCTTCCTGGATCTTTCAGCTTTGGTGGTAGTTTCTTTTACAGAATGGCACTGCACTCCTCAGTAAGTGTAACTGTCTCAAATTCCTCCAGCTTACGCTTATTTGAGAGAATGTCCTTCATGAATTTTGCATAACTGGGCATTTGGGCAAGAGCGTCTGCAAAAGGGATGTTGATATGTAACTTTTTGAAAACCTCCAGAAACTTTTTAAACTGCTTCTCTAGCTTTGCCTTCACAAGTCTCTGAGGGTATGGAACTGATGGTACATATGGAGGAGGGTTATCTGGAAAGCTGATTCTTCCTGGTACCACATCATCTTCTTGAGGTTTCTGTGCTTCCTCCTTCTTTTCTTGTTCACTTTCTTTCCTTTCTCCATCATTCTTATGTAGAATTACAGGATCTTTCAATTCTTTCCCACTCCTTAATGTAATAGCCTTCACATGCTCTATTCGGTTTTTCTCAGTGTCACTTGGAAGAGTACCTAGTTGTCTGGAATTCAGCATATTTGCAATTTGGCCCATTTGGATCTCCAAGTTCTTTATTGAGGCTTCGTGGCTTCTAAGTGTTACGTCAGTCTTAGCCATGAATTGAGATGTATTCATGGTTAGTTGAGCCAGTGCATCTTCCACATTCACTTTTTGTTGTGGTGGATTTGGTGGTTGAAGAGCTTGTTGCTGGTAGTTCCCTTGCGGTTTGAACACATTTTGATTATTCCTCCAGCCAAAGTTTGGATGATTCCGCCAACCTGGATTATAAGTGTTTGAGAATGGGTCATTTCTTTGATTTCCGATATAATAAGCTTGCTCCGACTGAGAAGGTATGGATGACTGTCCATCTTGACTTTGTGTACTCATATGAGGTCCTCCATATCGGTCACAGGTTTCATGAGGAGTACTAATTGCATTTGCTTGACTAGTCAATGAGCTCACTTGCTTGGATATAGATGCAACTTGAGAAGATAAAGTTGTAAGGATATCCAGCTCGTGCACTCCAAGTACCTTCTTTGAATTATGACGTTCAGAAGGCCATTGATATGCATTTGCCGCCATCTCTTCAAGTAAATTGTAGGCATCATCTAGATTTTTTCCCATTAAAGATCCTCCAGCTGCAGCATCTATAAGAATTATGGTGGTATGCGTCATCCCATTGTAGAATGTTTGCAGTGTCCACCAATCTGGTAACCCATGATGAGGACATCTCCTTAGCAACTCCTTGTATCTTTCCCAGGCTTCATAAAGGCTTTCTAGTTCATGCTGGGAAAATGAGGTAATTTCATTCCTCAATTTTACAGTTTTTCCTTACGGAAAGTATTTCGCTAAAAATTTCTGTGCCAAGGCATCCCATGTAGTTATGCTTCCCACTGGTAGAGAAAGTAACCAGCTCTTAGCCTTATCCCTGAGTGAGAAAGGGAAAAGTCTAAGTCTAATGGCATCATCAGTAACACCATTATGCTTGAATGTGTCGCATATTTCTAGGAAGCTGGCTATATGTGTGTTAGGATCTTCTGTTGATAAACCACCAAACTGATTGGCTTGCACCATCTGGATAATTGCTGGCTTGATTTCAAAATTGTTGGCTGCTACTGGTGGTTTTCTGATTCCAGAAGTTGTCTCCATGACTGTTGGTATTGCATAATCACGGAGTGTTTTGGTATCTGCTGCTTCTCCTTCCAGATTTGTCATTGAATTGATTGAAGTAGACTGCTTTCAAACTCTCGGATTTCTTCGACAAGTTCTCTCGATCTCAGAATCACAAGGTTGTAATTCAGTCTTCTTTGATCTGGTCATATACTAAGAAAAAACCTGAAAAGAAACAAAAGACAAAAAAATGTAATATGAAGACCAAATTAGTATTAAAATTACTTGGTATTGATATTAATGACAATCCCCGGCAACGGCGCCAAAAACTTGTTACGAGTGTAGAATGGTGTATTTAGAAGTGCAAGTGTACACTGTCGTAATCAAGTAATATAGAAGTGAGTAGAGTATCGTTCCCACGAGGATTGATCACTAAGTACCAAAATTGGTAATTTTAATTCTATTTAGTCGGTTGATTAGTTGTGATTGAGATTGCAAGATAGAAATGATGAAATATGAATACAATTGATATAAAGACAAATATGAGAAAAAGCCCTAGGGATTAGATTTCACTTAATAAATTCCGGATTGAATCACTTATCTACTCTAGTCCTATTTATTCCACATGATTGATAGTCGAGTTTCCCTATTTTAATTACTAGCCCCTTCCAAGGTCAAGTAATTCTATAATTAATTGCTAACCCAATATATTCCTAATGAATTTAAGCAATCAATCATGCATTAAGATTTATGGAACTCAATTAAGACTACACAACCCATATGAATATATTCCTATTTCATATGCAAATTATGGTTTTAATTATAGGATCCACACACATGTATCTCCTTCCGGTCTCAACATGCATATTAAAATCATCCAAAAGGTGGCCAATCAATTGTAAGTATTAAGAGCAATAATTAAAACTCAATCATGAAGGAAAAATTAAAACTATATTTAATAAGTTAAGATTCAATCCGTCATTAGTAAGCTACGTCATCACCCTAGGAAAAGGAAAATTTAGCTCATGATAAAATTAAAAACAAAACCAAAATATATTACAAACATCATAAATATTGCATAAAAATTAATTACAAAAACATAAAAATACAACTACAAGATGCATGAAAATGGAAAATCTAGCCTACCATATAGGAGGTAAAACCATCCATGTAGGTGGCAACCTATACCATCCATAAAGGAGGACTACCTAGGCCTTCCATATAGGAGGTAAAACCATCCATGTAGGACGCATGCAAGAAGTAAAAAAATGCAAGAAATAAATTCTAAAAATAACAACTCTCTCTCTAAAATAGAAATTCTCTCTCTCTCTCCTTCCTCTCCATTTTAGGGTGCCAAGAAGCTCTATTTATAGACTTCATTTTCGGACTGCTACAGTGTTTTGCTACAGTGATTTGCTACAGGAACCGCACTGAACCGCCCCACTTCCACATACCGACCGCTACCGTACAACGCAATGGTCCGCTACAGTACCCCTGCTACAGTGCACAGTGAATAGTATATCATGAACAGCAAACTTCCCCTTAAATTCCTTCTTTAATTCTTCTTAATCCGGTACTATCCATGGCTGCAAGAAAATCATTATTTATTTATTAATTACACTCAAATTGATTATATTCAGCTCAAATATAGTCCACAAAATCATCATATAAGGTAAAATAAATATGTAAATATTTTACTTATCAATCTTCCGTATTGGCATTGTCTTGATGTAAGACACATTATTGATGTGATGCATTTGGAGAAAAACGTGTGTGACTGCCTTGTAAGTACGCTTTTCCACATCCCAGGGAAGACCAAGGATGGAATGAGCGTGAGACTTGACCTTCTTGATATGGGAATAAGAGATCGGTTGCATCCACAACTAAGAGATGATGGTAGGGGGCATATATGGAGCCAGCTGCCCATACGCTATCAAAAGCGGAGAAAAGAAGTTTGTGTGGGTGTCTGCATGAAATTAAGGTCCTACAAGGCTACTCTTCTAATGTTAGCAGGTATGTGTCAATGGACGATTTGAAGTTAGTGGGAATGAAGTCCCATGACTATCACGTGTTAATGCAACAATTGTTACCAGTAGCCATTAGAGGCATTATGAAAGATGAAGTGCGAACTACTATAACCAGATTGTGTGTTTTCTTTAATGCTATCTATAACAAAGTCATCGACACTGAGAAGTTGGATGAACTAGAAAATGAGGGTTATATAATTCTGTCCCAACTAGAGATGCATTTTCCTCCATCATTTTTTGATATAATGGTGCATTTGGTAGTTCATTTAGTAAGGGAGGTAAGGCTTTACGGTCCAGTTTACTTAAGGTGGATGTACCCTTTCGAGCGATACATGAAGATCTTAAAAGGGTATTCTAAAAATCTTTATCGACCTGAAGCCTCAATAGTTGAGCGATATGTAGTTGAAGAGGCAATGGACTTTTGTAAAGATTATCTATCTGGTAAAAAGGAACAGTCTCGGCATGAAAACAGGAGAAGCAAGGGAACACGAGGACTTAAAGTGAAATTGTGGATCGTGAAGAGGTGTTGCAAGCACACTTGTATATCTTGAATAATATGGAAGAAGTTCAGCCATACATAGATGAGCACAAAAAGACTTTGAAGAACTTGAATCCAAAGAAGAGTGACATGCAAATAGCTATTGAGTAAAACAAGACATTCGTTAAGTGGTTTGAGGAGAATGTTTCTCATGAGACCGGTATGTCCGAGACAATCAACTAGCTAGCTTGGGGGCCTTCATTTCAGGTTGTTACTTGGACTAGTTATGACATAAATAGGTATTCTTTCTACACAAAAGAGCAAGATGACAGAAGTACCATGCAAAATAGTGGGGTGATGGTTGAAGCTGAAGCTATGCACTTTTCCAGTTCGAAAGACAAAAACCCCATATGTGCATCAATGGCTTATTATGGAGTTATAGAAGAAATATGGGAGATGACCTACAACAAGTTTAAAGTTGGTTTGTTCAAATGTAAGTGGGTTAGCAATGCTGCTGTGGTAATAGATCCACAATTTGGATTTGTCTCAGTCGATCTTCGAAGAGTTGGTTATAGAGATGAGCCCTTCATTCTAGCAAGCCAGGCAAAGCAAGTATTTTATGTCACAAATCTTGCAAACAAAAATATGTTCATTGTACTTCAAAGCAAAAAACAAAAGTATGGTGATCCAACCTTCAACCTTGACGACACACACCTTTGACAACAAATCCACCTATAGGAAGTGAGGTCCAGTTGGTAGATGGTGAAGATTATTCTGCAAGAAATGATCATTGTGATGGAATATGGGAAAGAGTATAAAGTAAGACATTTAACTATATAAAACTGTATTCTGTCCTATGTGCTTTTTTCCCTTAATGTAGTTTATATAGATGCCTGCAATCTACTTACCTCTCTGATAATGATTTTTTTGTGTCCAGGAATATGTCAAGTTCTAGTGACTCAGGGAGCGACAGCAAGCAGCATGATGGAAGGCAAGAAGAGCTACCCGCTCCTAAAAGAACAAGGGGTGCCATGAAGATGACTGTATTGGCGAAGCGCCACTACAATGAACAGGAGAGGGTTCACATAGACTTTGATGCCAACATGAATCCAGAGGGTCCTGAGGAAGACCACTTCATTAGCTATCTTGGTTTTTTGGGTCGAAGCAAAGTCTGAATCATCTATGATAGTTGGAGGCAGGTTCCCAAAAAAACGAAAGCCATGATATGGCAACAGATTTTGGTACATAACTTTCGATACATTTTATGTATTTAGATCTTTCTTCCTATTCAAGTTTAATTGTCTCCGTTTTTGCAGCAAACGTTCGATGTTCCTGACACCACAGACATGTACAACCACTGGATGGGAGAGGTTCGTTTGTGCTGGAAGGATTTTAAAAATAAGCTCTCCAAGAAGTACATTAGAGGTGACAAGAGATATCTGGATCCTTGTAAGGAATATTCATATCTATCTCCAGAGGACTGGAGGTTGTTTGTAGAAAAACGACAAGCTCCTGAATTTTTGGTAAATTTTTTGTCTTCAGTATGAAAATTTTTAATTTCAATATAGTTAATGCACCAATGACTTGTTTTTCCCTTTTTCCCTTAAACAGGAATTAAGTGCGGCGAACACACAGAGGCAAGAAGCAAATCAGTACCAGCATTGCATGTCTCGGGGTGGCTACAGGAAGCTGGAGCGAACGATGATGGCAGAAGAGCTGGAAAAAATGAAGGAAATTGCGAAATCGGATCCTTCCATTGTTGTACAAGCGCTAGCTCCTCCTCCACGTCATAAAAAATGGAAAGCAGGGAGGATTAACGGTGGCAAATATATAAATCCGACATTGCTAAGGTTGCCTCGAGGATTGTAAGTAGTAATAGCATAAGTAATTAATTGTGAAATTTTTTCACATTTCTAGCATTTAATTTTTGTTCATAACGAATTGTATGCTACAGGACGAACTCAAAGAGCAGAGTAGCCAAGGTTCGTTCACTCCTAGTGGACGGATGGACATATTGGCAACAGCGATTGGGAAGGCTGAATACCCCGGCCGTATTAGAGGGGAGACGAGGGGAGTTGGTATTACGAAGTATTTTGGTAAAGCCTCGATATATTCTTCACAAGCTGAACCCAGTCAACAGTTTGTGGCTAAGCTTCGCGATCAAATCCGAGATGAGCTAATGACAGAACTACACGGTGAAATGAAATTGTGGTTTGATTTTCATCAAATGGAGGGTACTAGGGTTAGAAACCAGGAATCCCCGGCCTTCCCCAGCATTAAAGGAAGTCACCACCCGCCAGACGAATCCCTTGTACAGCCTTCCCACACTCCGCAACTCGTTGCCGAGGTTTTCCACAATCCAGAACCCCTTGTCTAGCCTTCCCACACTCCAGAACTTGTTGCCGCTCCTTTCCATAGTCTTGTCCAGCCTTCCCATAGTACAGAACCCTGTGGCCAGCCTTCTCACATAACAAAACTACTGGGCCAGCCTTCTACCACTCCAGAGTCGGGCGAATCGTGTATCCTCTATTTGGATACCCCCATGATTTGTGTTGTAGCCGATGCTCTCATTTACACACAAGCTACCACCCACCATCAAAATCAAATTCCACAGTATTTACGTAGGGTGACAGTGACACGTGTTCATGAGGGGGAAGAAGGTGCAGCCATCCCTATCCCTGATGTTGAGATTGCCACGCTGGGTCAGGCAATTGGAGCTTTCATCCTTTGGCCTCAATATCTTATTGGCACGTTGGCAACCCCACCAATGGTAGGAATTATATTCATATCACTTGACATTTATTGGCATCATTGTAATATAATTGGTTTTGTTTGCTATGGTTATAGGAGGAGCAAGATGCGGTGAAATGGCCCTTTCTAGTACGGCTGCAACAGATTTACAAAGGTATTATCCAAATCGACTTCAATATGCCTCCAGGGATTATGGGTACAGAATTGACGTATCCCTACACGATCGACAATAAAGATCTTAAGGAGTTTTTGCATTTAGAGGAGATAGATGCAGGATGGATCAAACTTTCCATTTGGTTAGTTTTTCTTTTCTAAGTTCAAGATTTCATAAGTTCAATAATTCATTGGTCATTTTATTTCTATTTTAGGTCCTTCTACCACATATGCATCGATATTGAAAGACAAAATTTATACGGATTCTTGTGTCTGGCAAATACGACATCAGATAAAAATGATATGGCAAAAAGGACACATTATGTGGGCTTCACAATGGCAGCGACCAAATTGCGATGTTATCTAGCGCCAATTGTTCAAGGGTATGTAGTTGTATTTTTATTTTTTGGGATGTTTGAGAAATAATTTTCTTCAAATCTAAACTTTATTTTAATCTGTGTATTGTTATAGTTACCATTGGAGCCTGTGTGGTGTTTTCCCACGCCTCAACGAAATCTATTGGTTTGATTCCTTGACAAAAAAGCCCGACAAGGACACAAAATCCGTCTTCAACACGTTAGTTATTTCTTTTTTATTAATTAAAGAAATGCTTGATTTAAATAAATTGTTCTAACTTAAAATGTTTTACATTTTAATGGTAGCGCGACCCAAACATATAGAATGCTTGGCGGGTCACGTGAGGGTAGAGTTGTTCGCAAGCCAAAGTGGTTCTATCCCAAAGTATGTGGTTTCAATATAATTTAAGTTATTTTATTTACGGTTGTTTTATAAATGATGTATGTTATTGATTTTAACCAATTGCTTTTGATTTATAGTGCCCTCAACAACCAGGTGGTACTGAATGTGGCTATTATGTTCTACTTTACATGTATAATATCATTCAAAGTGGCGTTACAAATGATTTTCAACAGGTAATCAAATGATAATATTTTGGTTGTATTTTAATTGAATTGCTAAACAATCCTTTAATTTCATTGATTTCGTATATATAATCATATTTTCTAATTTGTAGATCTTTGATAATGATGCTGCTTACTTATATGAAGACATTAATTTGATCAGAGACTTGTTGGCTGGGAGGATTCTTCAACACATTGATTTGTAGAAGTTTATCGTTTCATGTACATTTACTTATTAGTAGTTGTTTATTATATTAGTGGACAACATTTCTGTCAACAATGTAGTGCATGAATGTTTCATTAGAGGTGGATGTTGTGTTTTGTTAATTATATACTGCGTGCTATATGTTTTCTTATTGTGTAAGGAGACTATGTTGCTGTTTGCTTTCAGAATGGCCAGAAACAATACAAATAGCATCGTATTTTTTTTAAAAAAAAACCTTTAGGCGTCCCTTACGCTAAAAGGGACGCCTAATACTACAGAAAAGGGATTTAACGTCTCCTTTAGACGTCCCTTCTTTGAAAAGGGAAGTAAAAACTGCACGCAATGGCATTTACGTAAATAAAGAGAGATTTTTTAACCTTTAGGTGTCCCTTCTTCAAGAAGGGACGCCTAAATGAGACATTAGGCGTCCCTTCTCTTTGAAGGGACGCCTAATGTATATGTTTAGGCGTCCCTTCTTAGAGAAGGGACGCCTAATGTGGGCTTTCCTCCACTTTTTCACCATTTCCCTCCATTCCGATCGTACCGTCACTCTTCATCCCTCTCTAAAAAACACTTAGCCTCCTTCCACCGTATTATGTCCTACACTGTATCCCTCCTTCTTCATTTTCTCTCATCTCCTCCTTCTATCATCTCACTTCAATACTCACCCCCTGTATCTTTCTGATCTTCCGCCTTACTAAAGCTTCTTGCAGCGAGAAAGTGTTTGGTTGTGAGTCTTCTCTTCTTTCTTTTTTTCCCCAACTAGCTAGGGAGACGACGTGGTGAAATCCCCACCAGTGAAAGCCTCATTTTCCTTGATCTTTGCAGCATCGGAGCTCCCTCTCTCATGGTGGTGCGCGCGCCTCCTCCCTAGCTCCCAACCTCTTCATCACGCCATTTTAATTTCCATAACCTGTAAGCTTTTTTGTTTTTTGTTTTTTGCTTTTGGTTTATTTTATTTCACTTTAGTTAATGTCATGATCGACCGTTTAATTTAAAGTAGTAGTTTTGTTAGAAACTATAAGCCACTCATATATGCCATAAGTACATATGTATAGTATGCTAGAGATTCCATAAGTACATATAGTAGTTTTGCTAGCTAGTTAAATAATTTTATTAGATTAAATAAGTTATATAATTTATTTAATTATAAAATAAAACATGTTTAGGAAGCTCTGAGTGCTATATAAAAAGACACATTTTAGAGTGCTAAATGCAAATTTAAGTCTAAAATCTAAACATGCATATAACTTGTTTTATTTTATAAAACAAGTTATCAACAAGTAATTTTCAACATTAACTAACCAATTGATTTTAATTTCATTGGTTTGAAATAATGAATACATGTATAGAACTTTTAATATTATGAAGGTGCATAGAACTTTTAAATTGTACTAATTTAAACATATTAGTTCCCTAAAGAAAAATTGATATTTTAAATAATTGTTGATATTGTCCTTAATTGCCTAAGTTACTTTATTTTTTTGTTGTTTGAATTAAGGTGAAATGGTTTGTTATTAAAATTGTGGGATCTTACACTTAATGGGAAATGCTGCCGAAATGTTTTTTGAAAAAAGTGATAAAAGGCAATCTCATAGTTAACAATTGTTATAAACTTGAGTGTTATTGGGAATGGTTTAGGTGGTAAAACAATGGATCATAGTTGGATGAATGCTTTGAGAACTAGTGAAGAATATGAGAATGGGGTGGAAGAGTTTATTGAATTTGCTAGAAGGAATGCTCCAACTAAAAATGGGAAGTATTTTTGTCCTTGTGTGAATTGTTTAAACGAGAGTCGACAAGATGTTGATGATATAAGGGATCACCTACTTTGTTATGGAATAAATCTTCGATACACAAGGTGGATATGGCATGGTTAGGAAGTAATTACTGATTGTCCGTCGCACAAGAAGGAAGGAGTGGATGTTATAGAACAAGATAGAATGGAGAAAATGATTCACGATGCCGAGGTTGAATCCTTCGCCCAGGCACATGAATTTGACAGCCTGCGGAGTGATGCGGAGACACCATTATACCCTGGGAGTAAGTACACACGACTGACGGGAACATTGCATTTGGTGAACTTAAAGGCAACTTGTGGATGGACCGATAGTAGTTTTACATTACTATTGGAATTATTGTGTGATATGTTTCCAGAAGATAATGTACTTCCAAACCGTATGTATGAGGCAAAGAAAATCTTGTCTACGATGGGTATGGAGTACAAAAAGATACATGCTTGCCCTAATGACTGTGTATTGTATAGAAAGGAGTATGCAGGTCTTAGTGAGTGTCCTAAATGTAAAACATCACGATATAAAGTGAAGAAAGATGGTGGTTGTAGAGAAGGGACAACAAGTAAAAGGCAACCTTCGAAGGTGTTATGGTATCTTCCAATAATTCCACGGTTTAAGCGTTTGTTTGCGACCGCAACAAAAGCGAAGAAGTTGAGATGGCATTCTGATGAGAGAATTTGTGACGGAAAATATCTTCGGCACTCGTCCGACTCTCTACAGTGGAAGAAGATAGATGAAATGTTCCCTCAATTTGGCAGCGAGCCGAGAAACCTTCGGCTTGGACTTTGTACAGATGGAATAAATCTGTATGGAACTCTTACTAGTATACATAGTTCGTGGCCAGTTCTCCTTGTAATATACAACTTACCTCCCTGGTTATGTATGAAGCGCAAGTACGTTATGCTTTCTATGATGATCTCTGGACCAAAACAGCCAGGGAATGACATCGATGTGTATTTGGCTCCTTTGATTGAGGACTTGAAGAAGTTATGGGAGGAAGGTGTGGATGTGTTCGATACTTATAAGAAAGAGTCTTTCAAGTTGCGTGCAATGATTTTTACCACGATAAACGACTTCCCCGCATACGAAAATTTGTCAAGGTATAGTGTGAAGGGTCATAAAGCATGCCCAATCTGTGAAGGAGATACACACTTTCGAAAACTTAAGCATTGCAAAAAAATAGTGTACCTTGGCCACAGGAGGTTTCTTCCTCGATTCCACCCATATCGTAGGCTGAGAAAGCGTTTTGATGGCTTACCAGAACATGGAGTTGCACCAAGGGCCTTAACCGGGGAGGAAGTTTATAGTCGGGTAGAACGTGTCAATGTGACCTTTGGTAAAAATCAAAGGACTAAGGGTGAGAAGAATATATGGAAGAAGAGGTCAATTTTATTTGATCTTCCGTATTGGCATTGTCTTGATGTAAGACACAGTATTAATGTGATGCATGTGGAGAAAAATGTGTGTGACAGCCTTGTAAGTACACTTTTGCACATCCCAGGTAAGACCAAGGATGAAATGAGCGTGAGACTTGACCTTGTTGATATGGGAATAAGAGATCGGTTGCATCCACAACTAAGAGATGATGGTAGGAGGGCATATATGGAGCCAGCTGCGCATACGCTATCGAAAGCGGAGAAAAGAAGTTTGTGTGGGTGTCTGCATGAAATTAAGGTCCCACAGGGCTACTCTTCTAATGTTAGCAGGTGTGTGTCAATGGACGATTTGAAGTTAGTGGGAATGAAGTCCCATGACTATCACGTGTTAATGCAACAATTGTTACCAGTAGCCATTAGAGGCATTATGAAAGAAGAAGTGCGAACTACTATAACCAGATTGTGTGTTTTCTTTAATGCTATCTGTAACAAAGTCATCGACACTGAGAAGTTGGATGAACTAGAAAATGAGGGTTATATAATTTTGTCCCAACTAGAGATGCATTTTCCTCCATCATTTTTTGATATAATGGTGCATTTGGTAGTTCATTTAGTAAGGGAGGTAAGGCTTTGCGGTCCAGTTTATTTAAGGTGGATGTACCCTTTTGAGCGATACATGAAGATCTTAAAAGGGTATTCTAAAAATCCTTATCGACCTGAAGCCTCAATAGTTGAGCGATATGTAGTTGAAGAGGCTATGGACTTTTGTAAAGATTTTCTATCTGGTAAAAAGGAACAGTCTCGGCATGAAGAGGGGAGAAGCAAGGGAACACGAGGACTAAAAGTGAAGACTGCGGAGCGTGAAGAGGTGTTCTAAGCACACTTGTATATCTTGAATAATATGGAAGAAGTTCAGCCATACATAGATGAGCACAAAAAGACTTTGAAGAACTTGAATCCAAAGAAGAGTGACATGCAAATAGCTATTGAGCAAAACAAGACATTTGTTAAGTGGTTTAAGGAGATGGTTTCGCATGAGATCGGTGTGTCCGAGACAATCAACTGGCTAGCCTGGGGGCCTTCATTTCAGGTTGTTACTTGGACTGATTATGACATAAATGGGTATTCATTCTACACAAAAGAGCAAGATGACAGAAGTACCATACAAAATAGTGGGGTGATGGTTGAAGCTGAAGCTATGCACTTTTCTAGTTCAAAAGATAAAAACCCCATATGTGCATCAATGACTTATTATGGAGTTATAGAAGAAATATGGGAGATGACCTACAACAAGTTCAAAGTTGGTTTGTTCAAATGTAAGTGGGTTAGCAATGCTGCTGTGGTAATAGATCCACAATTTGGATTTGTCTCAGTCGATCTTCGAAGAGTTGGTTATAGAGATGAGCCCTTCATTCTAGCCACCCAGGCGAAGCAAGTGTTTTATGTCACAGATCCTGCAAATAAAAATATGTCCATTATACTTCAAAGCAAAAAGCAAAAGTATGGTGATCCAACCTTTAACCTTGACGACACACCACCTTTGACAACAAATCCACCTATAGGAAGTGAGGTCGAGTTAGTAGATGATGAAGATTATTCTGCAAGAAATGATCATTGTGAAGGAATATGAGAAACAATATGAAGTAAGACCTTTAACTATATAAAACTGTATTATGTCCTATGTGCTTTTTTCCCTTAATGTAGTTTATACAGATACCTGCAATCTACTTACCTCTCTGACATGATTCTTACCTCTCTGACAATGATTTTTTTTTGTCTAGGAATATGTCAAGTTCCAGTGACTCAGGGAGCGACAGCGAGCAGCATAATGGAAGGCAAGAAGAGCCACCCGCTCCGAGAAGAACAAGAGGTGCCACGAAGATGGCTGTATTAGCGAAGCGCCACTACAATGAACAGGAGAGGGTTCACATAGACTTTGATGCCAACATGAATCCAATGGGTCCTGAGGAAGACCACTTCATTAGTTATCTTGGTTTTTTGGGTCGAAGCAAAGTCTGAATCATCTATGATAGTTGGAGGCAGATTCCCAAAAAGATGAAAGCCATGATATGGCAACAGATTTTGGTACATAACTTTCGATACATTTTATGTATTTAGACCTTTCTTCCTATTCAAGTTTAATTGTCTCCGTTTTTGCAGCAAACGTTCGATGTTCCTGACACCACAGACATGTACAACCACTGGATGGGAGAGGTTCGTTTGCGCTGGAAGGATTTTAAAAATAAGCTCTCCAGGAAGTACCTTAGAGGTGACAAGAGTCATCTTGATCCTTGTCAGGAATATTCATATCTATCTCCAGAGGACTGGAGGTTGTTTGTAGCTAAACGACAAGCTCCTGAATTTTTGGTAAATTTTCTGTCTTCAGTATGAAAATTTATAATTTCAATATAGTTAATGCACTAATGACTTGTTTTTCCCTTTTTTTCCCTTAAACAGGAATTAAGTGCGGCGAACACACAGAGGCAAGAAGCAAATCAGTACCAGCATTGCATGTCTCGGGGTGGCTACAGGAAGCTGGAGCGGATGATGATGGCAGAAGAGCTGGAAAAAATGAAGGACGCTGCGAAATCGGATCCTTCCGTTGTTGTGCAAGAGCTAGCTCCTCCTCCACGTCACAAAAAATGGAAAGTGGGGAGGATTAAGGGTGGGAAATATATAAATCCTACTATTGTTGAGGTTGCCTCGAGGATTGTAAGTAGTAATAGCATAAGTAATTAATTGTAAAATTCTTTCACATTTCTAGCATTTAAATGGGTATTCATAACGAATTGTATGCTACAGGACGAACTCGAAGAGCAGAGTAGCCAAGGTTCGTTCACTCCAAGTGGACGGATGGACATATTGGCCACGGCGATTGGGAAGGCTGAATACCCAGGCCGTGTTAGAGGGGAGCCAAGGGGAGTTGGTATTTCGAAGTATTTTGGTAAAGCCTCGTTATATTCTTCACAAGCTGAACCCAGTCAAGAGTTTGTGGATAAGCTTCGCGATCAAATCTGAGAGGAGCTCCGAGATGAGCTAATGACACAACTACGTGGTGAAATGAAATCGTGGTTTGATTTTCATCACATAGAGGCTATTAGGGTTAGAAACGAGGAATCCCCAGCCTTCCCCAGCACTAAAGGAAGTCACAACCCGCCGGAAGAATCCCTTATACAGCCTTCCCACACTCCGCAACTCGTTGCCGAGGCTTTCCACAATCCAGAACCCCTTGTCCAGCCTTCCCATACTCCAGACTTGTTGCTGCTCCTTTCCATAGTGTTGTCCAGCCTTCCCATAGTACAGAACCCTGTGGCCAGCCTTCTCACATAACAGAACCACTGGGCCAGCCTTCTGCCACTCCGGAGTCGGGTGAATCGTGTATCCTTTATTTAGATACCACAGACATGATTCGTGTTGTAGCCGATGCTCTCGTTTACACAAAAGCTACCACCCACCATCATAATCAAATTCCACAGTATTTACGTAGGGTGACAGTGACACGTGTTCATGAGGGGGAAGAAGGTGCAGCCATCCCTATCCCTGACGTTGAGATTGCCACGCTGGGTCAGGCAATTGGAGGTTTCATCCTTTGGCCTCAATATCTTATTGGCACGTTGGGAACCCCACCAATGGTAGGAATTATATTCATATCACTTGACATTTTTTGGCATCATTGTAATATAATTGGTTTTGTTTTCTATGCTTATAGGAGGAGCAACATGCGCAAAAATGGCCCTTTCTAGCACGGCTCCAACAGATGTACAAAGGTATTCCCCATGTCAACTTCAATATGCCTCCAGGGATTGTGGGTACACAATTGACGTATCCCTACACGATCGACAATAAAGATCTTAAGGAGTTTATGCATTTGAAGGAGATAGATGCAGGATGGGTCAAACTTGGCATTTGGTTAGTTTTTCTTTTCTAAGTTCAAGATTTCATAAGTTCAATAATTCATTGGTCATTTTATTTCTATTTTAGGTCCTTCTACCACATGTGCATTGATATGCAAAGATCAAATTTATACGGATTCTTGTGTCCGGTAAATACGACATCAGATAAAAATGATGTCGCACAAAGGACGCATTATGTGGGCTTCACAATGGCAGCGACCAAATTGCGATGTTATCTAGCGCCAATTGTTCAAGGGTATGTAGTAAAAAATTTTATTTTTGGATGTTTGAGAAATAATTTTCTTCTAATCTAAACTTCATTTTAATCTGTGTATTGTTTTAGTTACCATTGGAGCCTGTGTGTTGTTTGCCCACGCCTCAATGAAATCTATTGGTTTGATTCCTTGACAAAAAAGCCAGACAAAGACACAAAATCAGTCTTCAACACGTTAGTTATTTCTTTTTTATTAATTAAAGAAATGCTTGATTTAAATAAATTGTTCTAACTTAAAATGTTTTACATTTTAATGGTTCTAACTTAAAATGTTTTACATTTTAATGGTAGCGCGACCCAAACATATAGAATGCTTGGCGGGTCACGTGAGGGTAGAGTTGTTCGCAAGCCAAAGTGGTTCTATCCCAAAGTATGTGGTTTCAATATAATTTAAGTTATTTTATTTACGGTTGTTTTATAAATGATGTATGTTATTGATTTTAACCAATTGCTTTTGATTTATAGTGCCCTCAACAACCAGGTGGTACTGAATGTGGCTATTATGTTCTACTTTACATGTATAATATCATTCAAAGTGGCGTTACAAATGATTTTCAACAGGTAATCAAATGATAATATTTTGGTTGTATTTTAATTGAATTGCTAAACAATCCTTTAATTTCATTGATTTCGTATATATAATCATATTTTCTAATTTGTAGATCTTTGATAATGATGCTGCTTACTTATATGAAGACATTAATTTGATCATAGACTTGTTGGCTGGGAGGATTCTTCAACACATTGATTTGTAGAAGTTTATCGTTTCCTGTACATTTACTTATTAGTAGTTGTTTATTATATTAGTGGACAACATTTCTGTCAACAATGTAGTGCATAATGTTTCATTAGAGGTGGATGTTGTGTTTTGTTAATTATAAACTGCGTGCTGTATGTTTCCTTTTTATGTATACGTTTCTGTTTGCTTTCAGAATGATATGGCCAGAAACAATAAAAATGGTTCTGTAAAAAAAAACTTTAGGCGTCCCTTTGGCCAAAAAGGACGCATAAAGTCCCTAATTTTTAAATAAAAAAATTCTAAACGGGGACTTTAGGCGTCCCTTTTGGCCAAAGGGACGCCTAAAGTCATTACTTTAGGCGTCCCTTTTGGTCAAAGGGACGCCTAAACCCAGCCCTTTAGGCGTCTTTTTACAAAGGACGTCTAAAGTCTAAATTTACTACGTCGCTGGCATACGCGTCCCCTCATAAAAGGACGTTAAAAGTCCCATATAAGGGACGTTAAAAGTGTTTTTTCTAGTAGTGAATGTAGCACCGTATTTAAAAAAAACATTTAGGCGTCCCTTACGCTAGAAGGGACGCCTAATGTAAACTTTAGGCGTCCCTTTTAAGGCAAAGGGACTCCTAAAGTCTGTAATTTTTAAAAAAAATTCTAAACGGGGACTTAGGCGTCCCTTTTCATAAAAGGGACGCCTAAACCCTTACTTTTACACGTCCCTTTACAAAGGACGTCTAAAGTCCAAATTTACTACGTCGTTGACATGCGCGTCCCCCCATAAAAGGACGTTAAAAGTCCCAGAAAAAGGACGTTGAAAGTGTTTTTTCTAGTAGTTATTGTTATCTTGTCATTATCAATTATTATACTATGTCTTATATAATAAATATTAATAGTAAAACTAAATAAAAACAAATAATAAAAAGTAACTATATATAAAAAAAATAAAGCCAATACATTGCAATTATTAAGAAAGAACCGTTGTATCTGTGCCAAGCATATATATAATGCCTTCATATATAACAGTTCAGAACCTTTATGTATAGTCGATAATAACCATCATATATATGTGTGTGATTCTGTAGTAGTGTTTGCAGTAGTGAAAGGTTGTGTTTGCCGTAGTGAACACATAGAATTTTTGATTTAAAATTCTATATTTTTATTAATTGCTAGGCGTATGATGGTAGTTAGCAAGAGGCCACAAGGTATGCTTGTGATGTCTCGTGTCATGAATTGTGTTTATAATAAATTATTTGAATATTATGAGTTACTGAGTTGAATAATTGGTTGGATTTATAATGAATAATTGAGTACCATGAATTACAATAATACTTGACAGGAGTTGAGTATGGTTACTTAATGGGCCTGAGCTGTCTGGAGAATAATCCGTATGATAAATTAGTCTTTTGTTGTTAACCAGAGGTGTGCCTTTGTATTTGAGTTACATGTGAATATTGTTTGAGTAAAGTTATTTTATTCATCATAGCGTTTGTGTTATGGGTTTATTTCTTTTCTATCATGGATATTGTATTCTGAGTACATCCATTTTATAACCATGGTAGCCTCTTGTATGTTGGTTGAGTTCTTTTCCAACATTGTTAATTTTAAAAGATAGTCCTGAAATTGTTTTAAAAAAATGGCCGAGTGTTCGGTAGCACTAGAAGCAGTTAGCGTTACAAATAATGCTTCTTTACATTGAGACCCAACAAAAAGTTCAAAAAAATATCCTGAGTTTCTACTTTAATTTCTATTTAATATGTTGTCAAAATCACATAATACATCTATAATACAACTTTTTTTCACTTACATGCCAATATACACTCACACCTAAATGGAATCTAAATTTGTTTATTGCAACATTCAAGTAGAATTTACAGGGTAAGTTCCACAAAGAATAAAAGAGAGATAAAAATGTGCATAGAATCTACTCTTCTGTACCTATTATTTGGCTCTTATAAGACTCTCCAAAATTTTACAAGATACCACAACAAAGAAATTAAAGAAAGAATGAAGGAGAAATGGAGCAAGCTATGCTATAACATACATGCATATATGGTGTGGTGAGTACATGAAGTAATTAATCACTTGGAATAAGGTGGTGATGGAGCATAGGGATCATAAGGAGGAGGTGGAGGAGGATAGGTGTAGTGAGGAGGAGGAGGATAGTAAGGTGGCGGAGGTTGTCCATATGACGACATTCTTGGTGGAGGAGGAGGAGGAGGAGGGTAGCCTATGGTTGGAGGCAATGATTGATCCATTCTTGACATTATCTGCACTGGTGGCACTCTCATTACTGGTTGACCCCCAAACATCCCATCTCTCTTGTCCATCTCTATCTTGTGTTGTGTCTGCATTATTATACATGCATCTCATTTATTTTATGTCTATCTAGAATCATTAGAATCAAAATCTTGTTTGACTATTTAATATTTGAATAGCTGAGATAAAGATAGATATAGTGGCAAGTTTTACTTATCAGATACTATGTCTATTTCTTTTTAATTGTGTTTGTGATTGCATGCACGGTGAAAATGGATTCTCTGTAATAGATAGTCATCTCCACTCCACTTGTCTCTTGTGATTTTTTAACCGTTAGATCAATGAAGAGTGCATCTAAAATTAGAGGATGTCATGTTAAATGGGAAAATCAAATCTATTTAATTTAATATTTTAAAAATTGGACCGGATATCATATCAAACTGAAAAATTCTTGGGATTCACAGTTCTCATGGTCCAATCGGTTAGACTGATGGTCATACAGGTGACATAACAATCAAGTAAAATTTAATAAAATAATTATATGCATATATAATAATAAGTATGAGCAATAAATCTAATTGTCAAACATAATATATATATAACAGGATAAATATATGATGCTTTCAATGACATAACACTATATGAATATTAATGGTTTGAAAATATATTGGACCTTTTGTGAGGGACAAGTTTTTGGTTGGTATTTTAATTTTTCTCAGCTTTTTTTCCCGTTTTAACCAAAAAATAATCTGATTTTCTAATAATCATTCAATTTTTTTGTCTTATTTAAGCTCCTAGCTCAATGATGACTCGATTCGTCAACCTGACTCAACAATAAAATAGTTTTCTGGTATAATTTGAGCTATTAGTTAATTTAAGTGACAATTCAATGGATCGAGCAGTCAAGCCCAATCCGATTCTTTAATCATTGGTTTAATTGCATGGGACAACTTTTTTTTCCCAACCTAAATGCAAATATCCCACCTAATGAAATCTAAAATTGTTTATTACAAAATTTATGTAGAACTTGCAGGGTGAGTTTCAAAAAAAAAACCACACACACACAAATGTACATGAGATCTACTTTTTGTTTCTATTATTTGTCTCTTATGCATATGAGTTCACAAGATCCACAGTCTTGTTCCACTAGAGAAAGAAAGAGTGAAGTAGAAATTGAGCAGGTTATGTAGATGCGCGCGCACACATAAATATATACATACATACATATATATGAAGTAATGAATATTGATCACTTGGAATAAGGTGGTAGAGGGGCATAGGGATCAAGAAGAGGAGGAGGAGGAGGAAGAAGAGGGTAAGGAAAACTAGGAGGTGGAGGACACTGAGGAGGTGGAGGATGACAGCGAAGACGTATAGATAGACATAGTGGAAGGTTTCACTTATCATATACTATGTCCATTTCTCTCTAATCGCTGGTTTTACGTTAGATGGGATAAGCAAATTTGTCAGTTTAACAGCATAAATGCCATCACAAATTGTGTTGAAAGATTACTCTAACCACAAAAAAATTCGCAAGAGACATGATCTAGAATTTCCTTACGATTAATTGAAAATAATTAATAATGGGAGTGACAGACGACCCAAACTCGATACTAAATAATGATATAAAAAATTGGAAATAACTAAAGTTTGAATGCTCTTCAATTGTGTAATCTATGCAATATATACGCAGTGTTAATCAAGTTCCACTTGTCAAATTGATGTGACTCGCCACTATGTCTATATATCTATATTTATATCTATTACGTGATTAGTTGGTACTTTAACTATTTCGCGCGCGCGAGTGTGTGTGAACATGCCTTCCTCTCCACATTAACAATATTATCATTGATATATGACTCAACAAACTTAATTAACTTACCTGCATGCATGCACAAACCCTGCAAATGAAAACATACAACACATTAGTTAGTACGATAATATGTTCCATTATCAAAGTAAAAAATGAAAGAGATAAAGAAATCCTCAATTCTTACGTGCAGTATGTTAATTCAGAAATGCAACGCAACACATGGGCAAGCTCGTTCAGTTCATCACTTCCCGTTATACACGCGATAAGTGAAAATATACATGAAAGTTGATCCACAATAATCATAAATGCCTACATATAACCATTGCCAAAGAATATTCAATCAGTATAATATTTTATGTGTCTATGTATGTATGTATGTTTAGGGCTGAATGTAATAGAGAGAGAGAGAATGTGTGTGTACAATCAAGCAATTGTCGCATTGTGTATATTGAATGTTAAATTCATCTTGTAAGAGAAAGCGAGTTGAGGCGATTGAAGTTGCTAAGCAGAAGAAAACCTACAACATCGAAGAAACATTATTATAAGGAGAATGTTATAATCACTTGTTAATTACTCCCACAGTCCTAAATATATGGTATAGTTGACTTTTTTTATATAGAGGTTAAAGAAGCTAAATATCTTATTTAATTACAGTATATATTGTATATCATTATATTATATATCAATTTATAAGTTATACTAATTAGTTTGGAGAAAAAATTATAGATATAAATAATTTATTTAATTTTCTTAATCTCTCCAAAAAAAATAAATTGTATCTTATATTTAAGACCGTAGGTAGTACTTTACACAAATGATATGTAAAATTTTAGAATTACCCTCAATGAAATTCATTAATTAGATTATGTTATTTACTTTATTAAGAAATATCAAATAGAGGAGATTTAGAAAAAAGTTAATGATTTAGATAAAGGGTCATATATTAATAATCGTAAAAAAAAAGTCCTTATAATAAAGATAAAATAGATCAGTACTCCTTTCTGCCCTAAATGTAAAAAATATATAATTAATTTTTTGAGATTCAAGAAATTTGTTAAGTTGGTTATTTGTAAAACAATGTATGTTGGTTTCTCAAAAATGTCCTCTTTAATAATTAGCATTAGATCAACCTAATGATTGAAACCCCTTAATATATATGCTCGATTATTAGGGATAGTTGGGAGAAAAAATTATAAATTTGGGAGATAAAATGGATTGAGGTCTCATTTTTAAAACCAAAGTGAAATCACTAATTAGTTCTTAAATTTATGACTAGAGGGACTAATTTTGATAGCAAATACATATTAAAGCTTAAATAATCCTTTATTTAATTTTTCTCGTGTAATTTTTCATGTTTGTTTGTCTCTTAATAATGTATGAAGGAAAAATAATATTAAGAAGGCATAATACACCTCACTACAAAGGCAAAACTCAGGACATTCACTTTCCATACACCTACCACTGCAGGGCATGTATCCAGCACAACATTCATATCTGCAACAAATTAATAAGGCAACATGGCAATTCAATAATGCTGAAAGCATGAGGGGGAAAAAAGAAACACAAGATTAATTATACCTTGTCATGTCGTTATAAAGTGCTTGTTTTCGAAGCATATATGAGGTACATGATGCGCTACAAAAGAGAATACATGAACAAAATTTTACAATGCATGCCCATTAAATTTAGGATTAAGGTGTAAAAATAGTTAAGATTTCACTATTACAGAAAATACATACTACGACTTTAAAAGACGTTCTTCTTTAAAAAAAAGAAGTTAAAAAATGGACGGAGTGGCATTTCTGTAATTATAAGCTGCAATTTTGAAATACTAGGCCGTTTTAAGCGTCCCAATTAAAATTGGTTACGCATAAAGGAAACTTTAGAAGTCCCAAAAATTAATTGGGATGCCTAAAACAAAACTATTAACGGCAAAAGACCTACTTTTTGACGGGATGAGAAATTTGAAAAACTTTAGGCGTCCCTATTTTAATTATGGATGTCTATTTGTCCTAATTTATGCTTTTATATTTTAAATAGGGACGCATAAACTATGTTTAACCAATGCATGTCAGTCAAAAAACTGACATGTTTTGACTTTTAAAACAAAAAATGCATCCCTATATAAAATAGGGACGCCTATTTATCCCGCAGAGGGATGCCAGAGTGGCGTCCCTATTTGGGGAAATAGGGACGCCACTAATATTGGATATTTGGCGTCCCTAACTTGAATTAGGGACGTCAAAAGTGACATCCCATATTTTTAAATATTAAGAATGAATAGTAAATTGATTTTCTCTTTCTCCCTCCCCCGACATTTCTTAGTTTTTTTTAGAGGAGTTGCAGAGAGAGACTCATACTCTATAGATTCAAATGACTTTTTTTAGCTCTTACTTCGGTGTTCTAGCCATCCTCGCTCTTGTCATGCCCTCCCCCGCCCCTGCCCCTACCTGCGATGGTAATCCTCTCTTCATCACTTCTCAAATCTAACATGCCGATATTTGTTTACATTCTCTTTTCATTTGGATTTGATTCACCTTCTGTTTATTATTATTATTATATAATTTTCTTTCCTTTTTAACAATCCGATCTAGTATGGTACATGTAAAGATGAAGAGAATGGATTTTTGAATTCAGAAGTTTGACTAAAAAGAAAAGAAGTAACATCGTTTTAGGGAGAAAAAAATGAATTGGTAACCTAAGGAGAAAGGAAAAAGAACAAGCTACTAAAAAGCTAAAGAGCTACATATTGAAGCTCACCGTCTTCCTCTCTCCATTGAAGCTCGTCACCCTTTAGATCTGATATTATTTCTATGGTTTATTAAAAATTGTTGAGCAGTCAAAAATATAAATAAATATTTTTTTTGAAAAAAAAAACATTTAGACGTCCCTTTTTTTAAGGGACGTTAAATGCCATATTTTAGTACGTGTAACTTTAAACGTCCCTTTTTTTAAGGGACGTTAAATGTCATAATTTACTATGTCACTCACATAGGCATCCCCCCATAAAAGGATGTAGAAAGGGCAAAAAAAGGGATGTTAAAAGTGTTTTTTGTAGTAATGTTTTACCATATTTAATTTTAATTTACAGGAGCAAAATACACCAGAATATTATAAATGGGAGTAATTGTCAGGACCATTAACTATAACCTAATACCATTACTTTTAGTAGTGAAACCCACACTATTTTTGCATATGCATGTCTAACGAGATTATGTTATATTTAACAGTTAAGGCATTTTTGTTTTCATCTTGAATGTTCATAGGTATTTGTGCACCTTCAAAAAGCATATGGTACTAAGTACACTTTTAATAAAAGCTGATAAGTATTTTTGTAGCTTAACCCTTAAATCTATCACCCTACTAAAAAGGTAATGTAAGAAGTACAAATAAAATTAAATCAATGGTCAATTATTGAATATACTAATGGCCGTTAGAAGTGGAAATAAGTTTATGCCTTTTAAGCAATTTCTCGAGTTCAAATATGAGAGAATTGTCTTGTTTAGGCTTTGACAATATTTAAATTTAGATTTATCATATGCCATGATTATCACAAGAGAAAAGGATCAATAAATGAAACCGTGATTATACCAAAACTGTGTTGTACATTAAGATAAGAGGAATGTTTAGGCGTCAACACTTCTGTAAATTGGTGTCTAGCGTATGCTGCTGTCTTATGTGTGCCTATCTTTATGTACTCTTTCTTTTTCATAAAATATAATTAGCTTTGTCATAAAAGAGAGAGAAATATCAAAGTAATAAGATCCAACAAAACAAACCCTTAGGCTAAGGTCCAAAATGAAGAAGCCCTTATCTTTATGGAGTTTTAAGAAATGAGTTATATTTAATTAATGTTCTTGATTTAAGAATAATAAACAATGTACTGCAGATTTATATGTTGGCACATTATTATTGTGATATTTTATTATCTTTTATGGGCCCTGCAAATAAAATGCAAGTACATGTAATCTGATCCGATTAACAAAATTATATCTTCATTAAGGTAACCGGCCACCTTATTTTCAAGAGAATGTTTAGAAAACTTACCAGAAACATGCGAAGCAGCAAACTGCACATTATTTCCCACACCATCACCAGTACGAATGAGATATGCATAACAAGCAGAACATTAACTAAGATCTTCTTTTCACTAAAAAAAGCTAACTAAAATCTTAAATAGTACAATATTTGTTATTGAGATAAACTGTCGTTGGTCCCACATTTGTGTGGCTTTAGATATATTAAGGCCCATTTAACACTAAATGCACTTTCTTCCGTTATTTTCAAATTGACTCTTTTTCTCATGAATTTAATTTAGGTAAAATGATATAAAAATACCCTTACGCAAATCCCAATTCCGGCATGATGTGAAGTTCCTAAAGACGAGTCTGAGATTATTTTTTGCAGTGAAGTTACCTATATACCCTTAATTTGAAGTATGAAATGAAAAGAATAAAATAATGTTTAACAAAAATTTCTAGTTGAATATCAATGACAAATAATTGTTTAACAAGTAACAATTTTAACTTATCAAATAACAACAATTAAAACAGTGACAAATAGTTTCACTTAATTATAAAGCAATTAGCTTATTTCACCCCAAAAAACAAAACTTAAACTTTAAAATAGTTTTTTAGAATTTCATAGGACATAAGCCATTATGAGGAACCGTTTTAGAATTCCCATATTTTGATGTTCTATATTTATATTTCTCCCTTAATTCAATTGCGAAAAATTATATTCATAGGAGATTACCAATTGTATCTTTTAATCTATGTCTATATATATCCGATTACAGAAAATGCAAGATTTGAAAAGATTCTAGCTACACAGACAGAATGAGACAAACAATAGAGAGAAATTTCATACAGGGGCAGTCTTCGGTAATGGTGCTCATCATTTCGGTTTGCCAGACATTCCTAAACTCTGTTCGAGATTGCATCTTCTGGTACGCCATGTTTACTGTTTCAATTCCTCGATCAAACTCCTACAAAGAACGTACCCCAAACAACTCTGATCTATATCTATATCTGAATCGATCTCTTACCCAAACTGGTTGTAACTATGGCTGAATTCTGTCGTTCGATGGCCAAATCTTCACGTTGTTGAAGAACAAAGGAAAATAGGCAAACAAAAATTGTGTTATCTAAAAATTAGGAGGGGACTTCTAATATTAACCTAAAATGTATTGATTGGAAATGTGTTTATCAGAAAATCTATGATTGCCCCAATTTGGCGGAAGAAGATATAGAGTGCTTAAGCCAAGAAGTACAGCTAAACACAGGATGATGCTATAATTATTCATTTTGTTAAAATGTCATTCTTAAGCACTTGAAATATTATTTTATTTTAATTGTGAATAGCTTCCATGGGTAAATTAATACATGGATAGTCGTGAATACATCTTATTTCTATTTTAAAAAAATTGGGGATCGTGTCCCTAGATGGATCAATGTTGAAGCAATATGTTTGTATGAGAAATATTTTTTTAATTTGTATAAAAAAGAAATATTTTTTAGCTAATTACATTCATAATTTGAATATTTTATCATTAAATGCATTATTACATGACGGATGATGTATCAATGTAAGAATTAAACGCGACAGAGGGATGTAAATAAGCTGAATAAAGTAGTAGTAAGCAAGCCTAACAAATTTGAATTCCATTTGAAAAATTTACACTTTCTTGATACATAATTATGTTAAACGAAAAACTGATGATACGAAAAATAATACTGAGGGCGCATAAGAAGAATAATATGTTAAGAAAAATCCAAACAAAGATTTAAGAACAGACTTAAAAATGATTGAATTCAGTAAGAGAAATGAAACTCAGTTGATGAAAACGGTATCATTTTATATCATTATTATTATAAGATCATAATGTGTTCACCTACTACACAAAAAAGGTCATATTGTATTCTTCATGTGATGTTCTTCATGCTCATCACAGTTCCATAGAAATTAGGAAAGATTACTAGGATAATCTCTCTTTATAGTTTTACTCAATTTTGAATCAAATCCCTAAACTTTTCCCCCGCTTTTTAGTGGATACTTTAACTTTATTTTGTTAGATATGTTAGTCCTTCTATTAAATAAGAATAAACACCGTTAGTACGGCCAAAACATCCAAAATGTCTTCCTCTCTGCAAAATTTCCTCCTCCTCTTTCCTTCCACCATAACCCAAGGTTGAAGCTCTCTTTTGTTAACAAATGTGATTAGAGAAACATAATTAAGAAAATGAAAAATCATATATTAACCACATAAGAACAACATGCTCATACAAACTATAATCCATTTGGGTTTATCAATTATCATCTCTCACTTGAGGATAATTAACAACTAACTCTAACTTTAGAAATCGAAGAGGGACTTCCATCTCTAGAAAGAGACTCACATTAATCTCTCTCTTAACATAGTGTATATCTCACTATCCTACACACCTTAATCCATACAATTAGACCTATATTTATAATCTTACAATGATTAACTATCTCATTAAGATTTTAACTAACCAATAATGATCTCAACTAAATAATGATTTTATATTCTCCAACACGCCCCCCTCACTTCTTGTACCCCATAAAATTGTCAACTGGCCAATACAATAAATAGGGTTTAGTGAAGGGAGATTAAATCAATCATTTTATTCTTGTGAACAACACAACAGCACTTTAGAAGACATCTTCCTCTTTGACTTTCATCGAGACAGCTTGTTCTTGATCAAGCCATTTTTCAATCTGCATATCTTCAAAACACTCTTCCACAATGAAGACTGCAAACTAACTCATTCTTCTTTAATTCATTTCTCCAAATTCTGTAGCAGACTAATCAATAGTCTCCAATTCGCAAGCAACAATGAAATCTCATATTCAAATTTCTTGAAGCCAAGCACATTTAGCCAGATCATCATTTGTTTAAAGAGCCCTGCTGTACCATTATCTGCTTCAGAATCATGATACAGGGTAGAATTTCAGGCCCCCCAAACATGTATCAAATGCCACAACAATCTCCACACGCATGTGGCACAGCTTCCAACAATGCATTTAACACAGCTTCAACCTTTCTTTTGCATGTTTCCACACTTGCACCAGTCACAACCCAGATAACCTTTGAATCTTTTGACTGCAACAACTTCTTTTCCTCTTGAAGATCAATTGATTGCCATCTTCACACCGTATAGAATCTAGTTTTATCATGAGAAGTCAATAACAATTTCTAAGCCACAAATAGCTCCAATTGAACTGTGGAGTACTTTTGCAGCTCATATAAGTTCTCTTCAAACAAGTCTGGATAAGTTCCCTCTTCTGGTTTAGATTGCTCATGATCTTAGGGTCCACATATTTTTTTTTTCCTTTTTCTAAATGATAATGCGATACAAAACACCAGATACATACAGTTATCTACATATTTCTGTGAACCGGATGTCCTGCAATTAGACATTGAGGTCATATCCTACTCTATATCACATTACTCCAAACCAGCATCGAAGAAACCAGCATCTTTCATCTCAGAGTAATATATATTCTCAAAATGCATATCTTCCTCCCGGAAAAAAGTCCGCCAGAAATATTATATACAGAAGAGGAAGATAAAAAGAGTATGGTAACAGATAAAGGTGGCAATATAGAGCCAGAAACCAAAAGCAGCACCATTTTCCGTGAGGCCGCATGAAAAGAGTGCAATTGCATTCAAGACAAACATAATCGCAATATACTTGTAAAACGCAGGCCTTGCAGGAAACCTTTCTCCCCACCTGGAATGGTACATAAACAATATGAAGCCATAAACGGCAATGAGCAACAGCTTGTGGACAACCCACAAGTTCCACTTCACATGATGGCTATTTTCACTGCTGTCGATGAATAATGGGACCCCAAATACAAACAGATATATATCCTTCAATGATATATCCAAACCAACGATAAGCCCTGAGATACAAAAAGTCCGGGTAAATGCTTCTGGGTCACTCGCTATATTTCACTTAAGTAAAAAGCCAACAAGCTAACTTCCAGAAACAGCCTCCCAGATGTAGTAAACAATGATAGTAGGTTCCACGCCAACTCTTTCCCAGGAGTGCACTCCCACACCTGAGAAGACACCAAACAAGATTGAGGACGCTAACAAGCCAAACGCATCCATAATATGACATTATAATGTTAGAGCGACCATGTGAAAACTTCAAGAAGCTCTTCTTGGGTTGCCAAGTCAAAGACAAAAAGAAACGAGGCAACGATCAAAGAAGTATTGTGCCAGGACCCATGACACTCCAGAAGCCAATCGAAAATCTGGGGGCAGAAGCATCGGATTGTACTGAATTAAAATTTGAGGGTTGTGTTATCATCGTCACTGAAAACATTTCTCTGAAAAATTGCCCCAAGATTACAAGAAAATCAGTTCGATTGAAATCACACTATAAACCCTAATCCAAATTCGATTGAACTGAGGTGAAGATGCAGAGCAATCTTACAGCGGAGAGGAGCAATTGTTGATGATAGCGAGCACATCCTAAGAGATGCAGACTCCGTCTCCAGTCCCATCAAATGACGGTCACGCAAAACGTCATTGAGCATTTAGGCCTGAGCATCGAAGATGTACCCGATAATGATGGGCTCTCCGATTCTTGAACCTGCAAACCTCCAAGTTCCTTTGGTGGTTTCTTGAACAGAGGTTAGGGATCCAGCAGCTTCGACGACGGTGGCAAGATCAACGTTCCGCCGCTAATCGTGCTATCTAATTTCCATCTTTCTTGTTACTTCCTTCACTTTGTTTTCCATCCCATCTGAAAACCGATCACGGTATCATACAACCTAATCGCGGTATAATATTTACTCATATAAAATCTAATTATCATATTTATATATTAACTCAGTTATACCCAAATTTATTAAATAATAATCTTTTCATATATATACTTTCTTAGATTGGGTAGGATAGAGCCATATATATTTGAGGTTTAAAAGAATCAATATGAATTATGCATCAATAGTATTGTTGGAAAATGGGTTGGTCCACCCTTGATGGATTAGGCCCAAGCCCAAAATGTTAGGGTAATAATATAAATTTTGGGTTAATACATATAATATTTCTCAATTACTAAAAATCATATTTTTAACCAATAGATTATAAGTCTTTGAGAGATAATGTTTCGCTAATATGTTATGTCTCTCCATCGGAAAGATATATTATTTCTTTGAATAAAGGACACGTAGGTAGAAAGGATGAGACATGAAGAACGCTATAAATAAGCGTAAAGGGTTCAGTTGAAACGAGTAATCTAGAATACATAAATTCTAGTATATCGATCCCTTATCCTCCTACTATATTTCTCTCTTCTTCATGTCTTGTGGTGTATTTACTGTGTGTCATAATCGCTTCCGTCACTGTGATCTAATTAAGCGTCGGCACAAAAATTTAACGGTCGCACTCCAGGTATGCTCAAATATTCTTACATGGTATCAAAGCCAGATTATTCCATAGCCTGTATGAGATTATTTTCTGAGCTCAATATTTGTTTTCTATATGAGTATTCAAAATTGAATACGAATTTTTGTATCAGAATTAGTGTCATATATATATATATATATATATATATATATATATATATAATTTGTGTGTGATTATATATATATTTTTCTGTTCTCTAAGATTTGTGGAGATTGAAAATTATATTTCTGGATATAATATATACACATCATTATACATGTTATGAGAATATATTGAAGTTTTTCATTTTTCGGTTGAATTTTAATCTATGAGTATTAAGTATGTCTTAGTTTTTTTGAAGCTTATAATCATTATAATATGTTTTCTAAACATAAAAAGGGTATGCTAAAGCCTTAGAATCAGAAAATATAGAAAGAGAATATATTGTAGAGAGAAAAACTCATAATCTTTTTTATTTTAAAAACTGGGAATTTTTAAAGTATATTTAGGCTTTAAAATTAGTCTTATTGTAAAGATCTCCAAAAAACGAAGAAAACGACACCAAGAACGTCAAAAACGGACGTCGGATGAAGGAGATACGGAGGAGAGAAATTTTGCGTCCAACGGACTCGACCCATCCCTCCGTCCGGGTTGGGCTAACCCGGCTGGAGGTTGAAGATGACCTCCAGGCCCCCCAAAACAACATTGTTTCATTTAGTTAAAAAAAATATGTGTTGGAACAATGGGCCGGAAAAAAAAATTCTGGCCTAATATATATTTTAAAAAAACAAAAAAAAGGAGGCAAAAAGCCACGTGGCGAGTGAGGCCACGTGGAATATCCGTTGGACATGTGGCGACCACCATATGATAGATCTCGACGCATGGAATCCAATGGATCGGCACGTGTCGCCGCTGGAAGGCGGCGCGTGTAAGACACGCGCCATTAGTGAGAGTGGAGTTTTTTTTCTTTTTTGTCTGACTTCTTATAGCGCGTGGGGGCGCGTGAAAAGCCTAAATGAGATTCCGTTTGTTCCTAAAAATCCCTAAATTCATATTCTTTAATATGATATGCTATATGAGTATTTTGGATACCAATTGATATATATTTATGACGTTTTAAATGTGTTTATTAATGTTTTAAACCATTTTATTACTTCTAAAATTTATTTATTGGTTTCAATTTACTTATTTTTATGTTTTGAATGTGTTACAAACATATTTTCTTATAGATAGATATTTTTATCTTACTTTGATGTTAAGATGAAGCATGTTGTAGTTAATATTTTGTTGATTACTCAATAATTATATGTTTTTGATAAGTGGGAGTCTTTTAGAAGATGATAGTTTTAAGAAATTAGAATTGTAAAAGTATTTATATAATTCTTAACAGAGTTTAGTAATGTTATTAATATTTGTGTGATGGGAGATACAAACGTATACTCCTGATCATTAATTTAATAGTATTATTTTTTCTGGTTAAGAATAATATAAATACAAGACATTGTATACTATGTCGTGTTATATATGAGATGTACTATAGTTCGATTTGTTTAGAGATATGATAAATGTGAAATAGATTTGTCACAGAATCGAATATGGCAACTAAGAATATCATTGCTGAGTTAAATAAAGGGGAAAAATTAAATGTACAAGAAGCCATTGGGAAGAAATGATGAACCACGTTCAGTACAAGAAGCCTTATCAAGTTCTGCTAAGGATGAATGGAAAAAGGTAATGGAAGAAGAAATGAACTCAATGAGAAAGAATCAAGTTTGGAAATTGATTTACCTACCAAAAGGGCGAAAAGCCATTGGGAACAAGTGGGTTCTCAAAATTAAAAGAAAAGTGGATGGGTCAATTGATAAGTATAAGGCACGATTAATTGCAAAGGGGTATACACAGCAGGAAGGTATAGATTATGAAGATACCTTCTCACTCGTGGTATGCTTTAATTCTATAAGAATTATTTTAGCAATAGTAAATAGTTTAGACTTGGAGTTATATCAAATGGATGTTAAAACTGCATTTCTAAACGGTGATCTGGATGAAGAAATCTATATGGAGTAACCATTAGGTTTCATTGAAAAAGGAAAAGAGAACAAGGTTTGTAAACTCAAAAGGTCTATTTATTGACTAAAATAATCATCCAGACAGTGGTATTTGAGGTTTCATAAAGCGATAACCTCATATGATTTCCAAATGATTGAAGAGGACCACTGTGTCTATATTAAGCATTTTGAGGGTAATTTTGTGATATTATCCCTATATGTAGACAATATACTATTAGCTAGAAATAATCTGAATTCAGTTATAGCTATTAAAGAATGGCTTTTGTCAAATTTTGAGATGAAACAGAGTCTATACTTGGAGTTAAGATCCAAAGAGATTGTTCAAAAAGAATCATATCTCTTTCACAAGAAAATTACATTAAAAAGATTCTTGAATGATTCAATTGGGTAATTGTAATCCCTTAGATACCTTAGTGGCTTCTGGAGTAACCTTAAGCCATGATATGTGTCCCAAAACTGAGTCAGATCAAAAGAACATTATGAAAGTTCCATATGCTAGTGTTGTTGGTAGTCTAATGTACGCAATGATGTGTACAAGGCCAGATATATGCTTTGCAGTAGAATTGGTAAGTAGGTTTTAATCCAATCCGAGTGAACATCACTGGAAAGCAGTAAAGAGGATCTTGTGATACTTAAAAGGTATATCCAACTATGCACTATGCTACGAATAAAGCGATCTACGCCTAGTTGGGTACTCCGATGCTGATCTAGGCGGAGATGAGGAAGAGAAAAGATCAACTTCAGGTTATGCTTTATTGTTGAACAATGACGCCATATGTTGGAGCAGCAAGAAGCAGACATGCATTGTTTTACATTCGATGGAAGCTGAGTTCGTAGCATGCACCACAGCAGTACAAGAGGCTTTAATCCAGTATTAGTGCATTGTGATAATACCGCAGCCATAGCCTATACTAAAGATCCCAAGTATCATAGTAAAACAAAGCATATAGATATTAAGTATAATTTTTTAAGAGATTATATAGCACATAAAATTATTACTGTACAACATATTTCGACTAAAAGTATTATCGTTGTTCCCTAACAAACCAATTACCAAGGAGACATTTAAAAAACATGTAAAGGCACTCGGTCTACACAAAATGTAAAATTGCAAACTTTATGAAATAGATTTGTGATTAATTGAAGTATTTAATTATCATTATTGATTTTTTATGTTTGTATACAATGTCTAGTGCATCGTACAGGCTTGTGAGGTTAGCTCTCTCAAACGAGCAATCGCCTTTAACACTTAGGAAGAGTGTACAAGGATGAGACAATTGTATTCACCAGTAAAGTGCTAGAATGCGCTGATATGGTATAGAAGAAACACAAACTATGTTGCCTCGACAATAGTGTAGCGTGTCGAGATGAGATCCATAAAATATAATATAAGTATGGATTGAATCATGGACATCCACTTCCATGATGCCTGTAGCCAGACATCAAATTCTTCAACATTGACGTCTAATTAGGGTCAAAGAATTTGGGTTTAGATATTAGGAGTGTCTAGACTTAAGTTTGTACAGTGTTAATAACAGAATACAAAACGACGTACGCTCTTATGATGTAAGAGTAACACTGTAGCATGCGATTCATACCGTATGTGCTGGAGAACTGCAAATAGGAAACAAGGAGATCCTAGCTTAAATGTTGTGAGTCCTAGAAAGTTTTTAATCCTTCCATGATATCCTTTGACTTTGACAGTATCACGAAAGTATGCTTCAGCGACTGCTACTTTAGCATATGTCTTATGTTAGGAAAGCGGTTGATATATATTGTAGTGTTACCTGGGCGAAAGAAAGATTACTTGGAATATACATAAATATGTTAGTGTCTGAGACATGTCCTTTATGATATTATTATTAATAATTTCATAAGTGTGGACACTAAGCATATGAGAAAGGCAATATGAGCTTTATGCTGACTCGAAAGGGATTAGATTAGCCATGTGAAAGTGTATATAAGTAAATCTAGGATATCAGAGGCACAATTTTAAAATCAAGCTACACGAAGAAGGTTATCTTATGCTGGTCTCTATATAAGAGATTTCTAGTACAGACACCTATATGCAGATGTCATGCCTACGCGGTCATGGCAAAGCATTGAGTATGAAAGAAGGAAGAAGAAGAGACATAACTAATCCACCAAGTGTAAGTAGGAGATGTTGGAAAATGAGTTGGTCCACCCTTGATAGATTAGGCCCAAGCCCAAGATGTTGGGGTAATAATATAAATAATATAAATTTTAGGTTAATACATGTAATATTTTCTAATTACTAAGAGTCATATTTTTAACTGATAGATTATAACTCTTCAGGAGATAATGTTTCGCTGATATGTTATGTCTCTCCATCGAAAATATATATTGTTTCCTTGAAGAAAGGACACGTTGGTAGAGAGGATGAGACACAAAGAACGCTATAAATAAGTGTAAAGCATTTAGTTGAAACGAGTAATTTGGAATACATAAATTCTAGTATATTGATCCCTTATCATCCTACTATATTTATATCTTCTTCATGTCTTGTGGTGTATTCGCTGTACGTCATAATTGCTTTCGTCACTGTGATCCGATCAAGTGTGGGCACAAAAGTTTAACAATCGTACTCCAGGTACGCCCAAATATTCTTACAAGCATGAAGATGACGGGTCTAAGATTACATCCACTAAATCCAACACTTAAAAATCATTTAACTCATTTGAAAGTGGAAAAAATGCACGCCAAAAAAAGTAAATCTTAAAAACACAAATGCTGAAAATATGCTTCAATACTTATGTAATAATATATAGCTTAGACTCATGGTTAGTATTTATAATTATTTTTTTATATCGATTACATTAGTAGTTTTAGGGCTGTCTGTAGAATTTATACCATAAAATAAAGCTTTTACATATAGAAATATCTAATGAGGAATTTATGAAACAAAATACAACGTACACTTAAAAAAAATTGCCCACTTTTTAGACTGGGTATGAAATTACTTGGTCTAAAATATGTGCATGTTTTTATTATAAACAAAAACTTTTTAAGACTGGTTGTGATGGAGATGAGGGAGTCTCTCATAAGAGTCCAAAATCATAGTATGCATTGAATGATCTATTAAGATCAATTGGAGGCTCAATGACAAGAACAAGGAAAGTGTCATGGAGGAGGCCTTACAAGGACTTATTTTGGATCTTCAAGCTAAGGGTAAGCTATATGAGACTCAAGATGTGACACCTTATCTCCAATACTCATAAATGAGTATAAGTGACTAGTGAAATCTGTTGTGGAACCAGGATTTGAACCCAGACTACCCAACTATCACAATAGTTCATAATACTCCCAAACTCAACTAAGGACTTGAACTTAGGCTGAGATGAGTTTTTCAAAGGGTAGAATACTTAAAACGTATGCCCACAAGATTCACTACGTCGCTAATACATCATCGGCTCTTAATTCCACTATATCAGAGTATACGCAAGCGAATCACTTTCCTTTATACTGGAATTAGAGCTATTCTCTTCATTTCATTAGAGCTGTTCGGTTCTCTCCTTAAACTACGTTCATTTATATGGATACATCCACATACATGCATATCCATACACATATACACAAAGCCAACTTATCAAATCATTTACACCAAACACAAGGTAGTGCCTTGCCCTACGTTCTTCACTTCAACTTTATATTTCCTCCATGCATCCTCCTGTATCTTCACCTGTCTAAATGGTTGGTTGGGAGGAGTGAGATTCGAGAGAATCTCAGTAGCAAACATTACCACTATGCATGCTAGATATATATGAATGCATGACATGCTTGCCTACACTATTTCATGCTAACATAATGACATGCTGCATGTTCGATGTTATGACATATATATGGCCATTGCACAAATATAATAGAGTTTCAACCAATCATACATGTTCCACACAAATAGGCAAAGCAGTCACATAATCAATGCAAGACATACATATCACATACATGCAGAAAATGTAAGTTCACTACCTCACAGACTTTATGTCATTCTCTTCTTGTCCCTTGATCCGCCAACCATTGCTTCTTCTTTGTTCATGGCCCTAGGTAAGTGATAACATCATTAGAGCCATGAAAAGTAAATGCCCAATGGTTTACTTTTACCCTTGGAGTTCATACCAATTACATTTGTGCCATTAAGTCTTAAATTCGTATAAGACATAAAGCTGACAGATTTTTCACCAAACTTTACAAAATAAAAATTAATTCTATAGAACTCCAATTGAGGTAGTTCAAAGGCCTATGTGACCCCTATCAAGTCTAATTTATATTAAAAATCATTATTCTTGCAGTAATAATGCCCATAAGTCCATATTTCATTATTACACTCCACTGCCCTAAAACAACTTTTAGATTCAATGTCCAAATATCAAAAATCATGAATAATTCTATGAAAAACTCCAATTGTACTGATTTTAAAGCCTAAATGAAGCTATTTCAATGTAAATTTAAGGAAAAATAGATAGGTTTCCCTGATGTAGACAAATTATTCCCATAATTTTGTTGAAAACCACTGTTCCAGATTTAGTTCCAGAAACAAGGCCAAACTTTAAAAATTCACCATTAATTCTAGAAAATTCCAAATTGAGTATTTCTAAATTATATGTAAATATATTTAAATATAGTTTCAAATAAAAATACTCAATGTTATCTATAAGAGTCAAAAAATTCCCATTATTTTGAAAATTTACCTTGTTCCAGATTCCTTCCCAGAAACAGGGCAAACACTTCAAAAATTCATTTCTAAGTCCAAAAAAATTCAATTAAGGTGGTTCCAATTCCCACATGACTATTATTAAGTTTGGAAAGTTTAATTATCATTGGTCAACATTCATCTATTCAGAAACACATCACAATGTCACTGCCTCCAGACATATTTCATAACATGCACACATTTAGTTCATAATTCTCTAAATTTATATACAAGCATCCAAAATTCATGAACACTTGTATACCTATAAAATTTTTCCTCCTAAATTCAATGGAAGTATCAAAATTTTCAAATTACAACTCCATCACCACGTCACAGTACATCAACCATTTAAGGTTCTCAGAAAAATTATGTTGTTTTCTTATTTTATTTGGCTTAATCACTTCCTTTCTACTTCTAATCAAATGATTAGCTATTTAGATAACCATTGGACATCATTTAGCCATTAAAACACCCTTTAAAACTAGATATGAACAGTACCCAACTTCCTCTATACTTATCCAAACGACAAACCAATCGGTTAAAAATGAAGCTTACACTTACCTCTACCTGTTTCCGCAAATGGTTCGGAATTCTGGCAACACTCCGACCAGTGAGACGGTGCCAACCACATCCAAAAAAAAAATCTAAAATCATAGAAATAAAGCTCGCGATGAGTAGAAAGAAGAAGTTTCCTGAAGGGTACTTTGAGAGAAGACGCCGATTCGGTAGTGTTTTAGCGACTTGAAGTTTCTCTCTCTTCCTCCTCCATTTTTTCCGATCAGCTCTCTTTTTTTCTGATTCTATACGGGAATGGCATGAGGAAAATGGAGATAATGGTTAAATATAATTAAACATTTCACTTGCCACATGTCACCCCTCCATTGGTCCAAATATCTCATTTTCGCACATAATACTAAACTTGACAGAATTTTCATCAAACTTTGAAAATTCATATCTAATTGTACAAATGTCCAATTGGAGTGATTCCAAAGGCTATACGACCCTCATTGAGTCTAGTTTTAAGAAAAAATATAAAATTTAGCCAATTGGAAGATCAATCTTCCCATAATTTTAATCTTTAAATGTTGTCTCAGAAAATAATTAATTTCGCAGGGCTAACTTCAAAAATTCATTTCTCTTTGTGTACAACTCCAAATGACTTATATAACCTATCAAATTAAATCTTGATAATTTTAATTTCTCTTTGGGAAGTCTCATAATTCTTGGACTTCATTTGCCCCTTGAAAAATGTTACACAATCACCATTGCCACACCGGGAATTTCACCGGTAGCAAAATTACTTTGTGTTGCACTTTATATATTGTGTGTGACTTCTAATGGCTTTGATTTGTTATTCCCCGAGCTCTTTTGCTCACCAATATAATTCATTTTAATATCCAATGATATGAAGAAATTTTGGGAAATAATAATATGTCTCACTATGACATTTACCAAATAGAGGTCTAGTGGTCCTCTTTAATCCAGGCTAAATCTTAAGCCTCTAGTCCCAAAATTTGGGATATTACACAAGACATACAACGAAGGGATATCATTTATCTATTCACTAAAGAGTTTTGGTTGGCAACAAATGGAGCCCAAATTGAATATAAGTGAAGATAGCTTCCAAATGGGCCATGAAGGGCTAAAGGGCGTGCAAAGGCTTGAATAAATAGGTGGGTTTGGATAAGTTATAAGTGAGCCCAAGTCGCAAGTGGTAATCATTAGTCCGTTTATTGCATATTATTTGTGTATTTATGTTGTAATGGGCTAGACATAATTAATTAAGAACCCACAAACGAAATTTTTATTTGTTTTAAAGAGTCTTAGGTGTCATTAATTAATTAATTAAGGCATATTAGGGTATTGTTAGATTATCTTGAGTAATCAGCTTTAAAAAAGCCCAATTATCCTATAATATCCATTGAATTTATTTAAATTTTCCCAAATATGATTTAAATGGATTATAATCACCATATCTTGTTAACCATATCCACTAAATATCTATCCTTTTGTTATATCATTTAACTCATTGAAAGATGTTCAAATTATTCATTTAGCTTAAAATTCTGATTTTAAGCTATTCAACCATTATCTCACCAACATCCAATATCATTCCATCCAATCACCAATGTGACATCCCAAATCATCCATGATCACTGAAGTGATGTTTTTTACCTCTTCCTTGCCTAACCATATTCAGCTTTTGAGCTTTTAGGGTTTTAATTTATGTTGAGTCTTATTTCCTATTGAAAGTCAAGCATTGTACGTTTAGTTTTAGAAGATTTCAATAAAGAATTATTTAGGCAACTTACTCCCTTGTATTCTTGTGAGGATATTACCAAGCATAAGAGGTTGATCGACTCTTGTGTTTATACTTGAAGTTCTTAGGTCGTGTTTCCTTTGGGTGCTGGGTTCATATACTCAGTATTCTTTAAAATAGGTGTTCACAGGGTTCTTAGTTTCTAGATCATTTTCGTTTCTCTTTATTCATTATTAATTCGCTTATGTATTTAACATTTTTGTAATTTTTGGGTTTTTAAGGATATATTACTATTGGGTCCACATTAGGTTGTTTAAACAACAGGTTTGAAAAAAATAACTTTTAAGACCGGTTGTAGGACTGGTTTTAATAAGAACATATTTTTTAAACCAATTATTATAAGGCTTGACCAAAATCCTGTCTAAAAAGCCAATGTCAACCAGTCTAAAAGACCTTTAATTTTTTTTGGTAGTGAATTTATGGTTAATAATTACAACCGTTATATTTTTGCTTTAAAAAATTTAGTCTCTCAATACATGACGGTTCGTCTTTTTAACTATTAAGTATTAGCGTTATATATTATTGTGCAAACTCCGCATTGACAAACATGATGCTTCTTTGCTATAACCATTAATTATTTAGCGTTACATATGTATAATTATGTAATAGTAATCCATAAAGTATAGTGCATTTTGCAAGGTTCTTAGTGGATCTATCAACTTCAATATCTTGAAAAATAACATTGCATATGTTCTTGACACATGCCAACACACATAGTAATTTAATAAACAACCCTAAAATTATAAGGCAGAATTTCATCAAAAGGTTCCCCCGACAAAATTAATTTCGTTAAAGGATCATAGGGCAAAATTAATTTTAGTCAATGAACAAAACATTATGAAATTTCACAGTAAGACCAAGGACCGAAATAAAAATAAGTTTGATAGGTAAAAAGACGATAATGCCCCTTCTTCTATTTTTTTTTTTAAAAAAAGTGTTCATAATGTGGTGGTGGTTCACTCTTCACATTGCTCTGGAAAGATGGTTGGTGCGTCATAGCTTGAAAATCCTGCAGGGGTTTCTAGAGAGATGGCAGAGCTTCTCTCTCTAAACCCATCCTTTTTAATTATTAGCTTTTTTTTATTCTCCCTTCTTGTGCCCATTAATTTGATGGGACCATAAGCTTATTAGATTTGAATGATCTAGATTTAATTTAGATGATCCATATTTAATCTTTTATTTTTATTTTCTGAAAAATAGTTTTAATAGGTATATAATATAGAATAAAGATAATCTCTTAGTTATTTTTTTAAAAAAAAAAGTGATTTTTTTTTTTCATTTAAAAACCGCCAGTTGAAAAAGAAATTAAATATGGGCCACCGGATTAGATATGTTGATCTTAAATCTGATGAGCTCCGTTGATGTGCACCAAACCGTGTTCTATGTGTGAGTAGTTTTGCTTGGTGAAGAACAAAATTGATTCTCCATAGCAACAACAGGGCAGGGTCAATTTTGAGAATAGAAAAAGTAGTGGGGGCAGTTTAATTTAGAAGAGAAGACTTCTCTAGCTCTATATATCACGGAGCTTCTCTAGACTTTTTCTCTCCTAAGTGGGCGAGAGAGAGAGGGGGGGGGGAGAGAGAGAGAGGATTGATTGCATAAGCAGTACAGACCATAGTCCAGGCCTTTACGAATACATCAATCAGAGAATCTTCTTTCCAATTGAAATAGCGATTTTGTATTCAGAATTCATCTTCCATGTCTTCTGATCTTTATGCTTTTGAAGCTCCTTTCCACAGTTCTTCAACCTCAGAGTTCCTCTCCAATGGAGGCCATGACCTTCCCTTCCTTTCCTCTGCTCCTTGGTATTTCTCACTTCACCAAGAAGAAGAACCAGAAGAACCTCCTTCTCTAGATCCATTTTCTCCTTCTTTCTTCTCCTTCTCTCCTCCAAGCACCTTCCTTCAAAATCTCAGCCTTCACCACCATTCCAAAACCATCCTCCTTGATCCAAACCCAGAAACAGAGTTCAAAAATTCCTTTGTTCTTGACAAGAACAAAGAAGAATCCAACATTTTTTCCAGTTCGGATTATAGCCATAATCAGAACTTGGTTTCTCAGAGTTACAGTAACAGAGATTCTGAAAATGTGGCCCAATTCATTATGCAAAGGAGCTTCAGCAGTAAATCGTTTGATGGTAAACCCAGTTTTCTGTTCCAACCTCATCCCTATGAAACATCATTTATTCAAAATCAATCCTTGACCTCACCAGATCACACTTTCTTCATTGCTCAAATGAGAAGAGTGTGCAGTACTGGAGATTTGCAGGTAACCTTATTTCAATACTCTGTTCATCTATCTCTCTCATCCCCTGTTCTGCCTTGCTTCAAGTTTCTTTCTTTCTTTCATTTCTCCCACAGAACATCCAAGGAACTCGAACCTCAAATACTGAAGAGACAAGCTTCAAAGTTGGTCGTTACAGTGCACAAGAAAGGAAGGAGAGAATCTCTAAATATAGAGCCAAGAGAAGCCAGAGGAACTTCAACAAAACCATCAAGGCACATAAAAATTAAACTCTCTATCTTACAGAGCTTCATATACGAATTATAATGAATAGGCTATATTTTAGTTTTTGGTATCATATCTATGATTAAGAAGAGATTAAAACAAAAGTGAATGACTACTACTCATATTGTTCTGTTACTTCCATGTTTCAGTACACATGCAGAAAGACACTGGCAGATAATAGACCTCGCATACGTGGAAGATTCGCAAGAAACGATGAGACCATTGAGATTGCGAATCCCAAAGCCCCATGTTCAACCAGAGATGAAGATGAAGATGTTTTCTGGGTAAGTTTGTGTGTGTAATATTATTTGCCTTAGAACGAGTTAGGGATATTTATCATCAGTTTAAATAGCAAAATGGTGATATTTAGGAGAGATTGTGATGCAGATTGAAGGATTGAATGAAGAGGCAGAGGATGAAACAGTGAGAGTTGTGAATCGCTTTGAAGCTTTCTCAGACTTCCAGTACTACAGGCTTTGAGAGAAGCAGCAGCTCGTTTACGAAGGAGAGCAAGGGGGGAAATTACATTTAAAGACCCGATGTTAAAATGTTTTTGTTTTCTCTTACAATTCTTAAAGAGTGAAATTGATATTAAATTTCGTACAAAATTTTTAAGATTACTAGGCCGTTATTTGAAATAAAATATACATAATGCGTATGATTATTTTTTAAAAAACTAGTAGTGGAACTTATAAAATGTAGCAATAAATTTAATTTTTAAAAATAATTATATTTTTAAGGTTACAATTTAAAAAATTTAATACTTGGGTCTTTGGATATAATTCTCATAATAAAACAACTGAGCTTTTATTCTTTTTTGATATTATCATTTAATTTGGTATTCGGTTTGGATTCGAGATTTGTGGTTATTATTTTTAATACAAGTGTCTATTCTAAGATTTGAATTTAAGACCCAAAGAACTAACGGGGCCTTACACCGCTATATCAATTCTATGTTGATTTAGACTTTTCTTGTTTCTCTGTATCTTGTGTTAAAGGGCAATTCTACAATTGAAGATACTGGGCACAATTGATATCCTCAAGTTTTTAATAGCTCAATATTTCGCTAGTATTTTTAAAATGGCGCAAGTTTATCCAATATAACATTTGATCGTTGATTATATTTTGTAACATTCACCTCACTTTCTTTTCCAACTTAGACTTGTAACTTGGAAAAAATTTTTGGGCAGATACCATGTTATACAAAGTATATGATTAACTAATGGTTAAATATTTAGATCTGTTAAATGAACATAAGGGAATACTATTAAATAGTTAAGAATCTCGATTGTGACTTATTTTTTAACGAAAAGTTGGCTTGTTAATTTCCTAGAATGTGAAAATGGGTTGTTGTTTTTTCTTTCCGGCCTATTAAAAATGGGTTGTTGGTTAGAGGCTGTATGCCTTTTTGTTTATACTAGTTAATGGCAATATGGATTCGTATTCTCCTTCTCTTTCCTTCCAATGTCTCCCACTATGATTAGACGTGTTCATATTCAATAATGATATTTAGAAGTGAATGCCACTGTAATATATATATATATATATATATATATATATATATATATATATATATTAAGTAGTTGTATTGCTTAAAAATAGTGACTAGTTTATTTTATTCTCCATGGAGAAATAGTCGATCTGGTTATTGAAAAATTAAATTTTAACTCCTACCTCAATCTTTAATCTAAAATCTTCTTCATAAAATAAATTGCACAGTAAATAAAATCTTAAGAAAAATTTTAATAAAAGAGCATTGTATCAACTCATTTAAAAAACAAGACCATGAGATTCTGAAATCTGCAAGCCTTTGAGATTGAAATGAGAATAAATTCAAATGCAAAAAGACAGAAATGGCCTTAACTTCAAATAAAAGAGTCAGAAAAAACAGAAAAAACCCCCTCCAATCCTATGGACATGACCCAGGAATAGGCGGATCCACATTCCATGCTCATAAAAAATATAAGTAGGGGCATGCTCATCATCTTAATTTTGGGATTTTTTTTTGAAAAATACTCCATACATTAAAAATTAATTAGCTTCAGATACTGTGTGTTAAAAAAAAATTTCTGATATTAGGTGTTACTGGAAAAATATTTCAGGATCCTGATGTTGCAAGAAAAATATTTTTGAATGTAGGACTAAAAATTAATTAATTTGAGATATCAGATGGCAAAAATATTTCAGAGTGCAGCATATAATTTAATTTAAATAAATAAAAATACATAAAAAAATAAAAAAATGGGTCCACCCCAAAATTAGGGTGATGAGCATGCCTCAGCTCATCTTTCTAATGAGCAGGGAGTGCAGACCTGATGCTGGACAAACGTCAGCATCTCATGGATGAAATAAAAGGCTACATTAAATATTCTTTTCCTTGCTTAATATTTTATTTAAGCAAAAGAGAGAAAAATAACTTTGAAATTATAAAATCCCAAATCAGGTTTGTTACCAAAACTTGATAAGGAAATGATGAAACTTGATAAGCAATTCACAACTCATTTTTTGAGAAATACCTGAATTTAGAATTTACAATTTTAAAATTCTTTTTCTAATTTTTCCCTTTATTTAACTCTTTTGTATAAAATGACAAGTGGATATTTGAATTTTGCGAAAATCCCTAATCAAGAACTTTAAAAATGTTAAAACACAAAGGTTTTTTTGAATATTCATAATCTCAAAGAGATGTTAGGCTCAATTTTTCATTTTTGAAATTAAAAGAAAATGACCAATTTTCCATTACATATTTTTTTATTCAAAAAAATTACCACTAAAGGCTGCCGCTGCCAGAGCTCCACGGCTGCCCAGGTTTGGAGCTCTGGTGGGAATATTCTCAAAGTGGTGGTTGTACTAAATGTAGCCATTAGGCCACCAAATGCCATTCATATATATATATATATATATATATATATATATATATATATATATATATATATATATATATACTTTTGATCTTTAACTCAAGGCCATTAACAAGTTCAGATAAAGAATTAACAATTTTAGATAAGGAATTTGCAAGTCTCATTTTTTAAATAAAAGATTCACTTACTCTCTCAGGCCATTCACAAGGTCATATAAGGAATTCAAAAAAGCAGATAAGGAATTGACGAGTTTAGATATGGAATTTTCAACTTTCATTTAAGTAAAAAATTAACTTATCTAAACTTGTGAATTCTTTATCTAAAGTTGTGAATTTCTTATCTAAACTTGTGAATGACCTGAGAGTAAGTGAATTTATTACTTAAATCAAAGTTGCAAATTCCTTATCTAAACTTGTGAATTATTTATCTGAACTTATGAATTCCTCATCTGAACTTAAGAAATTAAGTTATCTTATTAATACAAATATTTCATTTGTTCATAAGACTATTTCATTGGTTCATGAAACATAAGACACTTGCAAATGAGTAATTGTTAAGAAATTAATTTATGTTAATATAAGGTTATTCCATTTTTTTTATAACACTATTCTATTTGTTCATGATGTGTAGACACTTGCAAATGAGTAATTGTTAAGTAATTAATTAATTTTGTTCACAAAGCCATTCCATTTATTCATAGGACTATTCCACTTATTCATGATGTGTAAGACATGCGCTAACTGTGATGTAATATGTAAGGATATAAGGTTAGTACATATATTTGTTCACTCATCCATACTTATTATTTTGCAAATATCAAAATATCTTATAAATACAACAACAATAAAGACTTGTAAATTTTCATATTAATATTTGTTATTGGGTTAAGGGGCAATTTTGCCCCGGAAGTTTTTCAGGACAAATTTACCCTAAAAGTGTAAAAAAGGGAGCAATTTTGCATTAGCTGTTATCCCAATAAATTTTGATCATTACTTGATCAAATATGCTGAGTTGGCAATCCACATGTCATCCACGTTATTTTTGTCAAGGTGCAAATTTGCCCTGCAAGACCATGTGTCATCTACTTCATTTTTCAAAGTAAGGTTTAAAACTTTTGGGCAAATTTGCACCTTAAGAAAAATGACGTGGATGATATGTGTGTTATGTGATACCCTCTTTCCTCATAACCTTAAATGAGTATAAATGAGTAGTGAAATCCATTATGGAACCAGGATTTAAACCCAGACTAACCAACGTTCCAAAACATTCATAAATTCTCACTCTCAACTCAGGATTTGAACCTAGGGTCGAGAGTATTTTTCAAAGGGTAGAAAACTTCTCAATCATTCCCACAAGTTTCACTACGTCACCAATACCTCATCGGCTCTTAAATTCATTATATCAGAGTACGCGAGCGTTATACTTATAATTAAATTAGAGCTATTCTCTGCTTAAACTTCATACATGCGTTTATATACATTAAATGAACATAAGGCTATTGATGCTTAAATCAAATACAAAAAAATAGTGCATTGCACTACAATCTTCCATTCACCTTTGCAAGTCCTCCTCACTTATCTTCAGGCATTCTTCACCTGTACTCAACATACCTATATGTTTAGGTGAGGAGGAGTGAGATTTGAAAGAATATCAGTAGTAAACAATACTACTATGCATGTAAGATATATATATGATGCATGACATGCTTGCCATTTGTAAAATCATGCCAATATGATGACATCTACATGCTCAATGTTACAACATACTCATGGCTATCGTATAACATAACAAAGCATCACTCAATCAAGCAGTCACATACAAAAATGCAAACACATACATATCAAATACATGCAGGCTAGGTAAGTTCACTACCTTAATCGTCCTTCCTCGATTCATCATTTTTGTCCCGGCTCAGGCACGACCGTCTGATCCTACAATTCTCAAATGTACAAGAAATGAGTCATTACTCATTCATGTGTCATTCCATACTCATATTATTGGTTAACTTAGCGTAACAATGCTAAATTACAAAAAATGTCCCCAGAGACCCGGCATACACCCCGCCGTACCTGGTCTAATTGTACCATACTAGAAATTATGAACCAAGCTAATTCTACACAATTTCACGTATAGAATCCATTTTTGACCCCATATTAGTCAAAATCAGGCCCAAACGATGAAAATACCCCTTGACAGCCTTTAGAGTTTTAAGGGTGATTTGGTCATTTCACATTCTAGGGCTTTTCTTACTTCGCCCTCAACATAAGCCCTACAAAATTTTCCCTTATAAACTCAATGGAATCATCCAATTTATGAAATTCCAATTCTTTGCTCATATAACACACAGGGAAGCAATTTAGGATTCTCAGAAAAAGTTGTGTTGGTTTTTCATTTTCTTTTGCCTAATCATCTCCTTTCTACTTCTAATCACATGATTAGCTATTCATACAATCATTGGATATGATTTAGAGGGAATTCAAGCAATACTTCTCTATAGTTCACATCAGCACTTATTCCCTAAAACAAGAGAAAACAACCCCATATCTACCAACAACAACATGAATGACATCAATTAAAGTAGAAGAAGCAAGTCTTGAAGTTTACCTTATGATTCGTCCACTTTCTCTCTTTAGAATATCTGCCCTCTCTCTCTCTCTCTCTTCTCTTGAGGTTTTGCCTTGAAAACCATGAATTCAATGGTGAAGAAGAGATTAGAAGAGGTAGTAGAGAGATTAGAAAGCTTTAACTTCAATATCACAGCTCTTACCTTGGATTTTGGCTTGATCTCTTCTCTTCCCTTGCTCTTAAGCTCCCTCTGTCCAGCTCTCTCTCTCTATATGTGTTTTGGTTCTGATCGCACGAGAATGAGAATAAGAGATGAAGAATGATGATTTAATAAAATCATCTAAGAGTGGCTCATATGTGGACATACCATATTAATCCAATTCTTTGACTTTCTTGCATGATAATTCATTTCCCTTTTCATGCTTCTTCATCCATTGAAAATAATGAGAAATGAGAGGGGAATATTACTCTCAAACTATCCCATTATACCACCTTATAAAGTGGTTGACCAAAACCTTAAGCTTTTCCACTCTTTGACTTTCCTTGATAATAATTCACCAAACTAGGTTCATTAATCACCAAGTAGTCATTTTTATCATTTTAATTCCCATTCAAATGAAATCCTTGGGAATATTAGGGAAAAACAATCAATTTCCTGTCTTATAGAAAAATTACCATTTTGCCTTTACATTATTTTTCCCATTTTTGCACTTAAAGGAGAATTTGGCAGAATTTTTATCAACTTTGAAAATTCATATCTAATTGTACAAATGTCTAATTGGGGTAGTTCTAAATTCTATGCGATCCTTATTGAGTCTAGTTTTAAGGAAAAATATAACATTTGACCAATTGGAAGCTCATCATTTCCATAATTCTTATTTTTAGAAGCTGACACTGAAAACTCCAGTTTCACCGGGCTAACTTCAAAAAAAAATCTCTTTGTATACAGCTCCAAATGGCTTACATGACCTATCAAATTAAATATTTATAAGTCTAATTTCCTTCTTGAAAGTTTTAGAATCTTTGGACATCATTTTCCCCTTGAAAGATGTCACACAAATAAGACTGCCACACCAGAAAATTCACCGGTAACAACACTACTTTGTGTTCTAATTCACTATGTCGTGTGTGACTCCTCATGGCATTATCTTTTCTTTCCCCCAAGCTCTTTTAATTTATCATAATGTTCCCTTTAATACCCCAAGGGTATACAAGAATTTTGGGGAATACAAGTATGCCGTAATAGGACAATTCCTAAACTGGGGTCCAGTAGTCTGCTTAATCCAGGCTTAATCTCAAGCTTCTTGTCCAAAAATTTGGGATATTACATATTAGATATGATTTATTTTGATGATGTCAAATATAGATGCTAAATATTAAGAGCAAAAAGTTTACATAATGTATTTATCATATACATTGACTAACTACTATGTTTAATATGAAATATCTTATAGATAATTCAATAAAAGAAAGAAGTTATTGAAAAATGAATTTATCAAATAAAGGGAGATGAATTCAAGAAAAGGAAGAAGTTATTTAGTTGGATTGATGAGAATAATTAAGTGGAAGAAGGAGAAAGAAATTGAAGAAATTAGTCAAGAAAGCAATAAGTTATGAAAAGGATTTTGTAGAATAATCGATAAGAAGAAAAGAAGTGATTAAAGAAAAAAAGAACTTGCAAAATGTAATGGGAATATCAATATTCAAGTTCTTAGATTTAATATTGGAAGTCTATATGAACAAATTGAAGTTAGAATGGCTTAATTGGAAGTTAAAGTGTCTTACATGGAAGTCATATCAACTTCACTCGAGTCATACTTCATTATCACTTGAATTGTACCTTCAGAAGTGATTTCTATATATTTCACTCGAGTTAAGGAAGTTCCACTCGAGTAATGGTCATATTTCATCATACTCTATTCAGCTCTGTTTTCTTTCAGCATGATAGAGGTTTAGTAATTTTGTCATATCTCCTTAACCATACATCCGATCGAGGTGAAACTTATTTCATATGAAACTAGATTCAGAATGTGGATTAAGAACATCAATTTCATGCTCAAATATTTTCAGATAAAAGAGATATGAACTTCTAAATTTGATACTCAAAATCCACGATGTGTTCCAGACTAGATTTTACGAATTGGATCATAACTTTTGGAATACAATCTATTTAGGATCGATTCCAATTGTAGTGAAAAGTAGACTTAAAGAGCTTTCTGTAGATAGGTCATTAGCCAAATTTGAAGTTACAGAAGAAGAGTTATACCTACTTGAAGTTGACCTCTATGCCAAACTATCTATGTTCTAAAAGGGAAAAGGGCACTTGAGTGAAGAATGTGCTACTCGAGTGATAAGCATCACTTGTAGGTCACTTGCAAGTGAACAGAATGTTTGTGATCTAATGAGAATCAATCATTTGACTGATAAGTTGTGCACTCAAGTGATACACACCTCATCCTGTGCTTCTATATTAAGATCACTCGAGTGATGACCTTCACTTACGAGTCACTCGTAAGTGATTCTAAAGTGATGAGATCTTCCATATATAGATCACTTGCCAAGTTACTCGCAAGTGGTCAGAAAGTGTTGCAATGTTCTAAGGGAAGATCACTTGAGTGATAAGTCACTCGGTAGTGATAAAACTCATTTTCATATATCTATGGTATGCGGGTGATATCATTTTCAAACACATCTCTACCAAGTCACTGCTAGTAATTATTAGCATGCCTTAACTAAGATCACTTAAACACTCGAGTGATAAGAGATTACTCGAGTGATTTAAAGTCACACTCGAGTAATAGTTCATCAAAAACTTAGAATGAGCATCTCGAAAAGTTTAATACCCATTCTAAGTGTGATAGAATCCTATTACAATACTTCATACTATTTCTTAACATTACTAATTACACTTATGTATAAGTTTCAGGTGCTTAACCTTGGATTAAACTCAAAATCACATAAAGCACTTTTGGTCGGAAGCTTAAACGGCTTAAGGCCTATTTGGGTTAGCGGTGAAAAAGCTCATTCACGCAAGTTGAGACAAAACTTCTCTCACAAACTTACCTTGTATACCTTAAATTACGTTGGAAAAGTAGCTTCTACCGCTAATCCAAACAGTCACTAACTCCAATAGTCATATTCTAAGAAGCTTAATAGGAAGAAGAAAAAGCTCAACCATCATATGCACATGAACTATAAACAGAAGAACACTCAAAGTCGAATAGAGAGGCCAACTGTGCCAAAATGTTAAAACCGCAAATCACCCACTTCAACCCTAGTACTATATGTTTTTCTAGCTTTGACATCATTTATCTTAGAGAAAGATTATTAGTATTGAGTGTTCATTTTAATTCACTTCTGAGAGTGAAGATCATTGTAATTCTTTATCATCAAGATTGTATTCTTATGGTGTGTAAGGGGGAATAACTCAGTATGAGAATTGTAAAATGCTTCACAAGTGCCCAACTAAACTTATGAGATTTTAGAGGCTTTTCTTGTGCTTGGATTAAACACAACGATGATGAATTGAAAATTTCAAGTGGAGCTTGGTGACTAGACATAGGTCATCGAGGATTGGATTGAACTAGGATAAATTACAGTTTGCATCTTCTGTTCTCTAAGCTCTTATATTTTTAGCATATACGATCTGAATAATTGTCTGTGGATTTATGATCTATTACTTTCATCTTCTTGATTTCTCTAAGATGAAAAAATTTTCTTAAAATTCTGAAGTTTTTATCTTACACCTAATTCACCTCCCCTCTTAGGTGTTAGCCGGTTCTAACAATTGGTATCAGAGTAGGGCTCTTGTTTAAAGGACTTAATCGTCTCAAGAGTTGTCAATGGCTGATTTTGGGTGTTACTTGCTGTTAGAAGGTTTTGATTTTACTATTCCACTGCTTTTAAAAGATATTTATTTTTGGTTTTAGAAAGATAGAATGAGGTTGTTTATAAAAACCTTTGATTTTGATATGTGGAATATTTTTACAAATAATTTTGATTTCAAACTGAGAAAGACCTAGACATAACAAGAGATGAAAATGTTTTCTTTGAACATTAGAGTAATGAAGTTTCTTTATAGTGCTTTGATCGAAAATGATTTAGAGAAGATCAGATTTTGCTCTACCACTAAAGATATCTAGGATACTCTTGATTATATTTATGCTTCTAACAATTGTGTTGAAGTTAAAAGTGTTGACATGTCATTTGAAATTATAAGCTGCATATCCAAAATTGATGAACAATTGGAAGTTAAGAATGAAGAAGGAGAAATTATAGAACACTTTATGATATAGTCAACATAGGAAAACAAGAGGAAGACAATTCTCAAGAAAAGCTTGGCACAAATGAATTTGATAAATCCTTATTGGATGCTCAAGATGCTATAATGGTAAAAATTTCCAATTCTTTTTATGCATTTAAGAAATATGATTTTAAAAGACTACATAGTTGCCCCTTAACCCTTTACAATGCGTACTTATTGAAGGGTTTCTCAACACTTGTAAATTTATTTATAAGTACAATATATAATTCATAATTTTTTAGAAGAAGGAAAAGATTATTAAGGTAAAGTAGGATTAAATAATCAGTCTAAAAAAAGTAGGATTAAATAAAAGTATTAAATTGTTTTCCTAAATTAATATATTATACTTATTTAAAAATTTTAAAAATTTAGTTAAACACGTAAACTTAACTGAAGCCCTTTGAATTTTAGAGGAGTGTTGGAAAAATTTATAAGAATAATTGAAATTATTTTAAAAAAATTAAATAAAATATTAAAAAAATATAATTAATGTAGCCTTTTATTTTGTCCATGAGATGCTACTACTTGTCCAGCATCACTATTCCCGCGTTATTATATTGAGTAGGGTTTTTTTTCTGCTTTTTTGTTTTTTTCCCTCCTTTCCTTTGATGATCTTTTATTTGAATTTAAGGCGATTTCTGTCTTTTGGCATTTGAACTTGCTCTCAAGGTCTGTTTGGGTTGGCAATGGAGAAGTATGTTCACACAAGTTGAGATAAAGCTCATATCCCAAACTTACTTCATATACCATAAATCACGTTAGAAAAACAACTTCTACTGCCAATCCAAACAGACACTTTAGTGGGGAAGGCCTACAATGATATTTCAGAATCTCATGGTCCTAATTTTTAAATAAGTTGGTACAATGCTCGTTTATTAAAATTTTCCTAAGATCTTATATTAAAAATAGGAAATAATATATTTTATCATATAAAAATTGCAACTATATTTCAAGTACTGTAAAAGGTATATGCTTTAGGAGTAAGGTACATTTACATTTTACCATATATTTTATAGATATATAGATTTTTTGTTGCATGAAAATTTAAGTTTTTACCTTTGAACACTTGGATAGACTAGCTATGGGTCATTAACTAGATTAACCGGTTGCTAGTAGTGGCGGATGTTGATAGATAAATAAAAATATTAAATTTTTGAATAAAAATTTAACTTAGAAAATTTAAAAGAAATTAACTCTGCCATTAATAGCAATAGTTTTGATTGTGACATAAGTGCATCTTTTGTCATCTAATTTTAAGAGTTATTTTAATTTAGTTATTTAATTTTACAAAATACTCATCTTATATTTAATATAATACCTATTTATTTTGGTTTGAGAAATTAAAGAAACTAAATAAATTACTTAATTATAACATATGTAATATGGTCTCTTTAAAATATTTTTGTGTAACATTATATTATATATTAATACACTACTACAAAAAGATGGATTAATGGCGCACATTTTTTTGTACTTCTTTAAAAAAGTGCCACAGCTTTTAGACAAAAATTATTTTTGTTAAAATATGAATCAGCTGTGGCGCTTCCTTAAGGAAGCGTCATAGTTGATATGGGGATTATGTGACATTTTATTAAAAAACGCCACCCAATAATTTATTTTCAAGAAAAAAAATTAAGGAGCAGTTGTGGCGCTTACTGAATAGAGCGCCACAGCTGAATATACTATTGGGTAGCACGTACTAAAACAAGCGCCACCCAATAGGCTCTTTTATTTTTTTTATTAATTCACTTTTTTTTGTACAGTTTCCTTATTATAGCAATTTTTTTATGATTGGGTGGTAAAATAAAAAAGAAAGAAATTTAAAATATGAAATTCATATTCTAATTATATATTGGGTTAAGGTGCAAAAATAGCAATGAACTATTTCTCAAAGTGCACCCAACACAACTAACTATTTTAGGGTGCAAAAGGAGACATTATGAATTTTTTTTGGAGCAAAAATAGAAATTTTTGCACCCCAAAATAGATAACGAAATTGCTATTTTTGCTCCACAAAAAAATTTATAATGTCTACTTTTGCACCATAAAAATTCATAATGTCTATTTTTGCACCATAAAATAGTTAGTTGTGTTGGGTGTACTTTGGAAAATAGTTCTTTGCTAAATCTGCACCTTAACCCTTATCTATTTATATTTCTCTATAGGTTATATATATTCAATTATATATATATATATATATATTAAATTCTATACTAAAATAAGAAATTATAAATTCTAATTCTGATATATAAATAATATAAATATATAATAAAAAAGAAAGAAATTTAAAATAGAAAATTCATATTCTAATTATATATTTATAATTTTATATTATAAATATTCAATTCATTATATATGTTAAATTCTATAATAAATTAAGAAATTACAAATTCTAATACTAATATATAAATCATATAAATATATAATCTAATAGAAATATATATTCTATAGTAATATAAATATATTACATATTAAATAAATAATATTAATATTAAATTATTAAATGAATTATATTATATATATTTTTAAAATAATATGGTATTGGGTGACACTTGGTTAGCCAATCATACTTAATTACCACTTTAATTACCCCTCGAGACTCTCAGCTCAGCCCCCCAGACATCATTTAAAATTATATTAAAGTAATAATAATAATATTAAATATTAAATAATTAAATAATTAGATTATATTTTTTTAAAACAAAAATATGGACAATCACATTTAGTTACAACTTTAATTACCTCTCTGCTCCCGTGACTCTGAGCTCCTGTGTCAAGCTCTCCCGTCCCCCCAATAACATTTAATATTATATTAAATAAATAATAATAATATTAAAGATTAAATTATTTTTTATTAAAAAAATGGTATTAGGTGGCGCTTGGTTGACCAACCGTCACACAATACCCATTGGCTTGACCCGCCAATCGCACTTATCACTTTAATTACCTCTCAGCTAGCTCCTGTCCCGTGAAGCTCTTCCATTCCCACCGACAGCATTTAAAATTATATAAAATAAATAATATTAATATTAAATATTAAATAATTAAATATATTATATTATATTTTTTTAAAAAAAATGGTATTGGGTAGCGCTTGGTTGATCAAGTGTCACCCAATACCTTTCCACTATTCTCTCAGCTTCCATCCCCGCAGCTCCTGTGTCAAGCACATTTAATATTATATTAAATAAATAATATTAATATCAAATATTAAATTATATATATATATATATATATATATATATATTAAAAATGGTATTGGGTGGCGCTTGGTTGACCAAGCGCCACCCAATACCCATTGGCTAAATATTTATTCCCGCCAATCATTTTCCCCTTCCCTCCATCACTTTAATTAACATTTTACTCTGAGCTCCCCGACTCTTCTCACTGACTCTCAGCTCCTGTCTAGCTCACCGTCAAGCTTCCGTCAACCCAACAGTATTTCTTGGTCCCCACCAGCTTTAGTCTCCTCTTTTTTGTCCCACTCTCAGCTCCTGTCCAGCTCACCGTCAAGCGTCAAGCTCCCGTCCCCCCGACATCATTTCTTGGTCCCACCAACTCTAGTATCCTCCTCTTTTGGTCCCCACTCAAGTCTCCAAGTCATATTTAGTACCCACTGCAAATCTGTAAGTTTGTTTTTTTTAAAAATTTTATTGTGAACCTGTACTATACTCCATTCCATGCTCTGTATATACATGCCACTTGGTCTTAATTGCTCACAATCGAACATGAATTTAGAGAATTGACAAAGTGAATTAGAGAATACTTATTTATTTGGATTTTAGAGTGACATAAGCAACCTGTTAATTCAAACTCTGGATATTACCTTGTATGCAAAATTATTCAACCTTCTAATTACCTCCTCCAAATTGAATAACAGCTAGCAAAGTGAATTAACATTTATTTATTTAGATTTTAGAGTGATATAAGCACCTAGTAGACTTCAAATTGAAAAAAATCAATTAGGAAGTTTTCTTGTTTAAAGTTGTTGGATTTATGTTCGTGGTTTATGGGATCAGTTCATTAAATGTACATGTTTTAATTTATGGTGTAGACCAAATAATTAATTAAAACGGATGTGTCTTTTGGAGAAGAATTCCTTATGCATGCATCATCATGTGTGAGCTTTAATGAAATTATTACACGCTTTATTTTATTTTGGAGTATTAGAAATTAAAAGCTTCCTTTCATATGTTGGCATGTTTAGAAAGTGATAGAGGTACTTTTTTTCTTTTGATTGGATATTATGTGAATAGAATTACCTACTACAAAATCCAATAAATTGATCAGAATAACAAGTAAAGGGCATTAGAAGGTCACACTTTTGGTTAAAAAAGAATATTACATACTATCCAAATCAATAACTAGCTATATACATTTATGCTCTATCTTTTTTTTTTCTAATTATTATACACACACTCGAATACATGGCCCCAGTTCTTGTTTCTTTCTTAAAATTTTTTGTTGTTGTGCTCTGTACACACACATGCATAGGCAAGACTCATCTTTAATGTATATGGCCCCTGTTCTTGTTTTTTTAATTGCTCCAACCAGTAAGAGCCGTATGCTTGTGTGTCTGTGTATGTATGTATAGCCAAGAGTCATCTTTTCTAATTCATAATTTGAGATAACATCATTTAGTTTATGTAATAAATTACTCTTTCTAACAAATAGTTTGAGAAGGTATTTAATAGGAATTTCCTACAATAGTTATGCTTGTTATTTAAGATGTTATGTTATCAATTTTATTTTAAAATAAATCATAGAAGATAAAAATAATTAGTAAATGCAGTATTCTAGCAACTAACTACTATTTAAAAATAGGTTGAAGGCATATATGGATAAAAAATGGATTTCATCTGATAAGTGTTCAAGGGAATATATAGATGGGGTGAAAGAGTTTATTAGATTTGCAATTGAGCATACAAAAGATCCTAACAAAATCTTGTGTCCTTACTTATCTTGTTGTTATGGAAAGCTGATTAGTCCACTTGATTTACTAGATCATTTAGTGTGTCATGGGATTGATCAAACATATACACGTGGACAAGGCATGGTGAGACAAATGACCCCTGTAGTGATCGGGCACATACCACGGGTAGTGCTTCGAATGAGTTTGACCAAAGCATGTGTGATGAAGATGATGGCCTTGAAGAAATGCTAAATATGGTCAAAGAGGTACTTCATAACTATCCTAGACAATTTGAGAAGTTGAAAGGTGATGTAGAGAAACCATTATATGCCGGTTGTACAAAATACACAAGATTGCTAGCAGTGCTGAAATTGTATAACTTTAAAGCGCGCTGTGGGTTGAGTGATTTGGGTTTCACCGCACTGCTTGAACTTTTGCAAGATATGCTTCTAGAAGAAAATGTACTTCCTATGAAGACATACGAGGCAAAGAAAATTCTTTGCTCTACAACTGGTGTGGGATATGAGAAGATACATGCATGCCCTAACGATTACATATTATTTCAAAAACAATATGTAACATTAGAGAAGTGCCCTAAATCCAATGCATTTCAATATGGGAAGAAGAAAGGAAAAAGTCCCTTGAAGGTCCTATGGTATTTTCCTATTATTCTAAGATTCAAGCATCTGTATAGTAATGCAGAGATCTCGAAGCAGTTGATATGGCATGCAGATGAAAGGATTGAAGACACAAAGCTTAGGCACCTTGCAGACACCCCTTAATGGAAAAAAATTAATCATGAGTACTCTGACTTTGTGAACAAGATAAGGAACCTACGCCTTGCACTGTCAACTGATGGAATCAATCCGCACAACATTTAAAATAGTACACATAGCACATGGCCTGTGATATTGATGATTTATAACCTTCCTCCACACTTGATAATGAAACATAAGTTTATGATGCTATCGATGTTAATTTTTGGGCCAAAGCAGCCTGTGAATGATATAGATGTATACTTGGCTCCTTTAATTGATGACTTGAAGCTACTTTGGGAAGATGACGTGAATGTGTATGATGGGTATAGGGAAGAAAGTTTTACTTTAAAAGCCATGTTGTGTGGCACAATAAACGATTTCCCATCTTATGGAATTTGTCTGGATACAACGTCAAAAGTTATTGTGCATGCCCTATATATCAAAATGATACTCATTTAGTGCGACTAGATAATTGTAAGAAAAATGTCTATATGTGACATAAGAGATTCTTACCATCAAAACATTGTTGGATGAAGTGTAAAAAGGCCTTCAATGGTGATTCAGAAGAAGGTAACCCACCAAAGATGTTGACCGGTGCTCAAGTTTTTGAAAAGGTAAAAGAGCTGGATAACAATTTTGGCAAGCCTTATGCAAATCAAATTGGGACAAGTGGTTGGAAGAAGAAGTTTATTTTCTTTGAACTTCCAGATTGGAAGTCCTTATATATTAGGCATTTTCTGAATGTGATGTACATTGAAAAAAATATGTGATACTCTAAATTGCATGTTGCTCAATATGCAAGGAAAAAGTAAGGATGATGTCAATGCAAGGTTGGATTTGGTGAATTTGGGAATAAGAGAAGAGTTGGCATCGGTTGAGAAAGGGCACCGTACTTATCTACCTCCAGTGGCTTAAACTCTATCGAGGAAAGAGAACAAAATGTTTTGCAAGTTTCTACAAGGAATTAAAGTTCTAGAGGGGTACTCTTCAAATATCAAGAACCTTATATCAGTGTAAGAGTTGAAGTTAAAGAACCTTAAATCTCATGAATATCATGTGATTATGCAGAATTTCTTACCGGTTGGTATACGGTTTATCTTACCGAAAAATGTAAGAAAGACCATCACTAAACTCTACATGTTTTTCAAGTTGATCTACAGTAAAGTGGTTGATTCAACCAAGTTGCGACATTTGCAAAGGCTAATTTTTTGTACTTTGTGTGAACTTGAAATGTATTTTCCACCTTCATTTTTTGACATTATGGTCCACCTAATTGTGCACTTGGTCAAAGAGGTTCAATTGTGCAGTCCAGTCTACTTGAGATGGATGTACCCGAATGAACGATTTATGAAAATTTTAAAAGGGTATGTGAAAAATAGATATCAACCAGAGGGTTGTATTGCTGAACGGTATATCGTTGAAGAAGCAAGTGACTTTTGTGCTAATTTTCTATCAAATGTTGACCTTGTGGGGATCCTAAAGTCTCGTCATGATGGCCGAAGATCAGGAAAAGGAATAATTAGGCGGGATGTAATCATGATAGTAGTGATTAAATGGGAGCAAGCTCACCTGTATGTGCTACATAACACTGATGAGGTTGAACCATTTGTTGATGAACACAAGGAAGCTCTTCGACAATTATATGGTGATAGGAATAAAAATTTAATAACAAAAGAACACAATCGACATTTTTCAAGTTGGTTGAAAAAGCGCATTAATGATGAGATAGAGAGGAATCCTGATTTGGTTTTTGAGAAATTGATTTTTCTGTCAAAGGGACCAAGCTTAAATGTATTATCTTATAATGGTTATGCAATCAATTGTTACACATTCTATACACAAGAACATGATACACAGAGTATGATGCTGAATAGTGGGGTAACACTTGTTGATAATTCTTAGCATAGATCCAGTGCTAAAGACATACATCCAGTCTACACACCAATGTCATACTTTGGTGTCATTGAATGTATATGGGAGTTAGATTACTCTATGTTGAGGGTCCCTGTCTTCAGATATAAGTGGTTTAACAACAACAGTGGATTGCAGACAGATGAGTTTGGCTTTGTTCTAGTGGACCTTTTTAAAGTTTGCTTTTATTTTAGCATTACAAGAAGAACAAGTGTTTTTCATTCTAGATCCTGCTAAGAAGAATTGGTTTATTATACTCCCATCAAACAAGAATTGTCAAGAATAAGTTGATATTAAAAGTAATGAGTATTTGAATATTGTTGAGGATGATCATTCTTTTGAGATTTTGGGGTCAGAAGATATCGATATAGATAAAGATGAAGATGAAGATGAACCCTTATATATGAGACATGATCATGAAGAGGATACTTGGGTCAATCTTTCAATTCCATCTACTAGGACACTCAAGAGATACACAATTGTCAATTCAACAAGAATGATGAAGAAGAAAATTTTAAATCAAACAAGAAAGAGGAAAAGATAATGAGTGATTGACTTATTTACTTGTATGTTTTACCTGTATTCATATATGTCAAATTCATTTACTTTCATTAACATGATTGTCACTGTGCACTTATATTTTGTTTTATTTGTTTAACTTGCAGGAAAATGGATTCTCCACGTGAAGATGATAATGTTCCTATGCATGTTGGTAGAGAAAGATTTGTTGAGCGCGTTGCCTGTGACAGGACCATAATGGTGAGGTTGATAAAAATGAGAAGCAAGGGAATTAAGTTAGAACTTCAATGGAATGAAAAGGGGAATCCAATTAGATTGAATAGTAGTTCCCTCAATATTTTCATTGGGACTATAGTCTAGGATACAATTCCCATTACAATTCAAGATTGAAGATGAGTAAAGAAACAATATGGGAATGAAATCTGTGGTGAAGTCCAGGTAAGACATTAATTAATTTATTACTCAGGTTGTTCTGTTTCATATAAATACAATCTAAAAAATTAACTTTAGTTTATATTATAGTCTTGTTTGTTATTGATGGTGATGATCACGAGAACTTTGTGCTTAGAAAAGCTGGCAAACTCATGAGAACGTTTTGTTCTGATCTTGTGAAATATTTCTTGAGGGATGATAATGAGAATATTATTCCAACACTGCCAGAATTATATGACGGGATCATCAGTTAAGAAATGTGGGATGAGTTTGTGAGAACACATACAAGTTAAGAATTTTAGGTGATGTAATATTATACTTTACAAACTACTTGTAATATGTTTGTAATTAATATTTATTAATATGAATCATTTGGATCTAAATATGAGCTAAGTGAGAAGAATCAGTCTAATGCAATCAATATGCCATACCACTACACATAAGGACCTGTATCTTATAGAAAGTTAGAGCAAAAAATTGTAAGAACTAATGATTATTTCTATAATTTGTATGAATAATTTTTAACTTCAACTAACTTTCATATGTGGATAGAAGAATCAAATTCAGATATTACATAGGTTCCACGACATGACTTGTGGGTAGCTGGTAGCACAAACAAAAAAGGGGAAATTCAAAGTGAAGAAGCAAGAAGAGTTGCAGAATATTGTGTAAGTATTGAAACATATGAGTACGCACAATAAAGAATTAACACTACTTAAATGATTCTGGTTTATAATTACTAACAACATTGTAATTCTTTTTGTGATAGCGATTAATGACACAAGAGGTGCTAGAGTTGGCAATTTATGTTGGTCGTGATGATCTGCTAAGCAGAGCGCTGGGTGTACTTGAGTACTATGGTTGTATTCGAGGTACTGGTTTTGGAGCATACTTCGGATGCCAAAAGCGCTCAAACAAGAGTGACTTTTTGCAACTACGCGAGGAGATAAACTGCTTCAAGCATCAAATACAAGAACAATTAAAAGCGCCAATGCATTTGTTGCAAGAACAAAATGCTTAGCTGAGGGTGCAAATTGATCACTTAGTGTAGTCTAAGGCAATACCAAATGTTCCTCCTTGTGACAACTTAAGTATGAGAGATAGTTGTACTTCCATCCCTAAAGTCGATCTCCCTTTAGTAATTAATTTATTCTCTAATTAATTGTTACATTATCAATTAGTGTATAACATAACATCCTTAACTGATCTATTTTTCATAGGGTGAGTCAGCGTGCAAGTTATATGTTGAACATTCTAGAAAGCACGCAATTGCAGTAGGTATTGCCTACAACACAAACAATGATACCCTTCACAATTCACCATTGTCGGAGAACACAATCTGAGTAAGGGTTGACGTTTGTAGGAACGAAGATGCGCTATTACCGATCCCTTCTCCAGTTGATAAGATAATGGTTAAAGATGTTGTAGGCGGCAATGTTGCTTGGCCAATAGGTTTGGTAAAGCCATGTTAAAAGGTAGTTCATTTGCAATTCCTTCTACTTTTCCTATGCACTATATAATTTAATTTCATAATTTTTACAGGTTGAACATTCTAAAAAAAAAAATTCAACTGCATGGCAAGCTCTCAAAGTGTTTGACAACACAACTGAATTTTAAAGCCTCAACTAGCCAATAGAGCAGAAAACAAATGATCTCATATCGCGATTAGTTGGAATCAATTAACCTAGGTTGATACACGAAGGAAGTTTGCCATTATCATTTGATAGTTACATCTATGGTGTTCAGGGCATATCTGAACATATTACTGTTGATGTGTTGGGAAAAATTTTGAATCGTGGATGGATTGGTGCTTCGGTCATCAACATCTAGATTAGGTACTTTATTATCATCATTATCGCTGTTATTATTATTTATCTTTCAATTTTTTTGTCGTAATCACATTTTTTATTCTCTGTAAAGGCACATGTACCATGACATCTTGCTAGACGCACACAGGGTCCAGTTCTCATTTGTCAACCCTTATCTCATTGGACAGCACGGGGACAGAGTAGATCTCGATGCTCAAATGATCTAAAAGAATACTTTAGATAGAGAGAAAAACCAAATATGTTATTTTTGATGCCATACAAAGTAAGGTAATTAAATTACTATTAGTGGTAGTATTTCACTTTATATTTTTTTTATTGTATCACATTTACCATATCATGCATGGTTGAAGAAAAATTTTCAAAATATTTTAGGGCACCTTAGATCTTGATTGTGATCAATGCAGCGGCACCTTCTGGCCCTCACATTTACTATATAGATCCTCTAAGTGGAGGTGTTCCTGCAAACCCTCATCATATGTTGCGGCTGATTAATAGGTAAATATATATATGCTTGTATGTGTGTGTAAATATATATATTTGTGTAAGTCACTGAATAACTAAAAGTAATCAATTTCTATTTGTTTTCTTAGTGCATTGGCTACATATAGAGCCTCTGCCAACTTAAGCTTTTCTAGATCTGTAGATCCTGCCTATAGCTATCCCTATAAGAGGATACATGTACTGATATAGGAATTTAATTGCATTTTGATTTTAACAAAATTTTATTCAAAAATTTAGTAAACTATTTTATTATATTGTTGCAGTACCATTTCCAACCCAATAATGATGATTACGGGTATTACATAATGAAATTCATGAAGGATGTAATTACTCATTATCAGCTTCAGGTTACACCAAAAGTAATTCATTTTAGTACAATTCATATTGTGTTTTAAATTTAATTGTATGATAATTAATGTTTAGTTATTTTAGTTCATTGTTCGCATGATTGTATATGTGTAGTATTATAAAGATCAGCGTTGTGACAGTTTGGCTAAAAATCAAATCAATGAAGTCATTGAGGAATGGTGTGAATATGTGCTCAGGAAATGTTCTAGCTAGCAATGCTATTAAGGTGCTAGGTTTTTTATTTGCTTATTGTTGTTATTGTGTGTATTTAAGTAGTTGAATTTACTGTCTTATATTCACAATTGAGTAAATATATATCTAGCTTTGATTTTGTCAATTAGTTATCTGTTTGTATTAATTTTGAGTTATTCCGATCCATTGTGATTTGCTTAGGCATAGAAATTTGTGTTTTCACTATCATGATACGGGGTCTGAATGAAAAACAAGAAATATATATATTTTTAAAAATATATACGTAAGGCGGCGTTTCTTTGAGGAAGCGCCACCATATGTAGTATGAATTAAAAAAAATAGGAGGCTAGGGTGGTGCTTCCTTGAGGAAGCGCCACAGGAAGTTGGAACTTCCCAACCTAAGGTGGCGCTTCCTTGAGGAAGTGCCATAGGAAGTTCCAACTTCCTGTGGCGCTTCCTCAAGGAAGTGCCACCCTAGGGTCATTTAAATAAAAAAAAATTACATGATGTGGTGCTTGTGGGTAGCACCATAGCTTCTTTTAGTAGCATTGGGATATGTGGCGCTTGTCAAGTTCCACAAATATTGTTAATATATGTACTACAACTTTATTATTTTGGATTAGTGATAGTGCTAGGAAAACAAACTGAACCTGTCGGGCTGGCTCGTTTAGGCCTTTTTATTATAAGGGGGGCTTGAAAATTTACCCCTTAAATTGAAAATGAGTCTAGGGTCTATTTGTTCGGCGGAGGGAAGGGGAGGGAAGTGAAGGGAGAGAGTTTAATATTACCTTATTTGGATTAAACGGAGAAAAGGGGAAGGGAAACATTTTAATGTTACCTTGTTTAGCTTAAGAGGGAATGGGAATGATTTTTTTTAAATGGACAACTTTACCCTTATTTTATTTAAGATGTGTTTTAAAATTTGTAAATTACTTAATAAAATAATATATAATATATAAATTATAATTTTACTTAGATGTATACAATAATAACAATTATAAATATTATTTTGGTAAAAATAATTATCAATAGTAAAATTATAATCAATAAAATAACAATATCAACAATAGTGTAAAGTTCTCCTCCTGGAGAATGTTGCCGATCGCACTACTATGGTATCAACTTCTTTGGGTATGTTTGTTTGGGCGTTTTGCCCTCATATAAGCCCAATTGGATTGAAAAAAGCCCGATTGCACTGTATAAGTGCTTGTTTGGGCATCCAGCCCATTGAGCTTCCATAACAATAAGTGGCTTATTTCAAAAGCTGAACTGAGTGGCTTTAGGTAAAAGCCAACGGAATTTATTACCGTTATTAGTGTAATAAATACTGCTCAGAGATTGAAAAAAGACGCTGAACGAAATCTCTCTCTTTACTTCTCATATCTTCGTCCGACTGCAACCTAAAGCTACCGAAGAAAACTTCCACACGAAATCTCGGCTCTTCCTTTCCTGGATTTGTGTCGCTGGGCGTCCAATGGGTAAGTGCCTTATCTGTTTCCTTGATCTATGTTCTTCTGTTCTCTTCTTCTTCGTGTGCCATGTCAATGGCGGAACAAGAAACTGAAATTTTTTTGCCACTAACGTTGTTGGTTTTCTGTCTCTCGGCCGCCATTTAAATGGGTTGTAGGTGGATCTTTAGTTATCTTCAGCCATCAGTTGTGTGTCTTGGTCGGCGCCGTTGGTGGACTGAGATTTGAGGGCCTGGCTGGTGTTTATCCGTTGGTCACCCATCGGGTTTAATCAACGATGCTGATGGACTCCAGAGGGAAGTATCCCGGTGAGAAGGAGGTCGATCTGTTCCTGCTTGCGTTTTCCGGTCACATTGCTCAGGCAAGTGTAGATCTAGTCTCTCATCTCTCTTCCTGTGGTCTCTGCTTGTTGACACTATTGTGAGCTCCAGTGTGTGGTGATTTTTCTTCCTCTGCCGGTGTGTTCTTCTCGGTGTGGTAAGGTTTTGAAGTGCCAATATTGTTCCTTTCAGTGTGTTCTTCTCGGTACCGGTTTGTTTCTGGTCGTATGTGTTTCTCTGTTTCTTTCGGTGTGTTCTTCTCGGTGTGTGGTTCTGTGTTCCTCTGTTTCTTTCTGTTGATGACTGATATGTGAAATGGGATTTTGATAATGTAATGAAATAGGACTTTGTAAATGGTAGGTAAAATGAGATGGACAGTGTTGAATGTGCGAAAATTGTGCAGCATTGGCTTCCGGCGCCTTAGCTTTTCTCTGTGCATTCAGTTTCATATTTCTTTTTATTTCTTCATATGATCTGTGAAATGGATTTTCAGAATGGGTAGGCATGTTAGGCATTTCTCATGAGAGGAGAGTATTGTTAGCAGAATGGCTTCTGGTCTTCATTTCGGTTACTAGCATTAATTTGGGCTGAGAGCAGAGTGTTGTTAAGAATGTTAGGCATTTCTCATGTCATAGAACTGTTAGCTTTAGATTATGGAAGAGAACTATCGCTTATGAGTATTTCTACTGATGTAGTTACTGCCTTGGAGTACGTTGGAGTGGATAGAGATTTTGAGAATCATGGCAATTAAAGAGAACAAATTGAAAAAAAAACAGAGAGATATGTAATTAATTAGGGGTGAAAATGAAAAAAAATGCATTCATTTTTAAACAAATACAAATTTTTTTATACATATGATGAGAGAATATTGGTAAAAAATACCCAATTGTTTTCAATTTCTGTTTTTTGAAATGAAATATAATGCTTGGAACGGGTATTTTCATTTTATCTTCCTAGACCTTTTTTACCTTTTTTGTTCATAATTTATGAAACATTTTAATAGAGTAGGTGTGATACTTTTTCATAGCACAAAATGGATAACAAAGCAGTCTGGGATGACGAGACTACTGGGATTTTCATCCACGCATGCCTTGATCAAGTTTATAAAAAAGAACGGACTGGGTTAGCATTTACGAAAGGGTGGAAGAACATAGTCTCAACGTTCAATGAAAAGACGGGAAAATCATATGATCGGAAATAGTTGAAGAATAGGTTAGACATATTAAAGAAGGATTTCAAGATTTGGGATTCGTTACTGAAAGAGACTGGTGTGGGCTTTGACCCCGCAAACAATAGGGTCACAGCAATTGATGCTTGATGGACTGAGAAATTACAGGTCCGAAATGACTATAATTACTTGATTTTATTCATAACAACATGATATGTTTGTTGATTTCGCTTAGCTGGATGCATGCAGGTGAAGTCAGGGTACAAGAAGTTTAATCGATCAGGCCTCAAGTTTGAAAGAGAACTAAGAATTATATTTAAGGATGTCACGGCCACTGGAGATGACATGTTCTCACCCTGTTTGACATAACCTTAGACCAATCAAGAAGAGGGGAACAATGTGTACAGACCTGCGGTGGATGAAGAAGAAGGCTCTGGTGATAGCGAGGATGAGTATTTCGGTGTTGACCCTGCACTTAGTACATGAATCACAAATGAAATGGCCAGCATCAGATTAGCCACATCAACACCATCAGACGCTGGTCCCAGTGCATCTGCGTACCTACAAAAATAGAAGAGAGGTGAAGGGTCTAGTAAGAGCAAAAAACAAAAAGTGCCGGTCGTGAACAAAATAGCTGATGCTATTAGTGCTATTGCTAATGTGACTGTGGATAGAGCAACGACTTTAACAGAGACTGACGAAACTAGCATCAGAGAGGTTATGAAATATCTAATATCCTTTGATGAATTCAAGCGTGATAGAGCATTTGGAGTCCGGTGTATGAAGGCTCTGGAGACCAAGGAACGTCGGGAATTTTTCGTGTCATTGAAAGGAGACCCTTAGTACTTATTTGAGTAGCTGCGTTATATCGTACAGGAGAGTAGCTCCAATTGTACTTGATGTGTGGATGATTGACTTAAGACAATCTTAGTGTTTTTTTTGATATTTTGGCTTAATTGACTTGTCGTTTAGAATGGTTTGATGTAGTTGCTATTTGTATGGTAATATTATGTTTCTTAATTATCCTGCTCATACCTCAATTTAACCACAATCATAGGTACGTCAATAGCTAATCGTAACAACCAAAGCAGGTTGCAAGGAATGGAGGAAGACGAAGATTATGACGATGCTTCAATTCTTGATGCTGATCTATCTATGTATGCACAATTATGCGCATTGCTTTGTCAATATTTTGAACCATATGTGTGTAGACAACCGCGTAGAACAAGTATGCAAACAGGTCACCACTGGGTGCAACAAATATTGGCAAGTGAAAGTTCAGAGTGTCACAAAATTTTTAGAATGGAAAAACATGTATTCTATAACTTATGCAATAAGTAGGGTGAGCATGGGTTACGAGAATCTAGGAATGTAGGTGTCGAAGAAATGGTCACAATATTTTTACTCACTATCGGACACGGAGTACGAAATAGGTTGGCACAACAAATATTTCAACATTTAGGTGAAACTATTAGTAGGCTTCTTCACATAGTTTTGGATGCCTGCCTTAATCTTGCAATAGAAATTATCAGGCTACTTGATCCCAAATTTCGTGAATGTCATCCAAAAATAAGGAACGATAACCAATATTACCCATATTTCGAGAACGCCATTGGAGCTATAGATGGTACTCACATAAGGTGTGTGATAATTGGACCGGGTTGAGATAGATTTATTGGGAAAAAGGGATATCCCACGCAAAATGTTATGGCTGTTTGTGATTGGGATATGTGCTTTACGTTTGTGTTAGCAGGATGGGAAGGTTCAGCACACGATGCACGTGTGTTTGACTCTGCTCTATCAAATCCAGCCATGAATTTCCCACGTCCACCACAAGGTGTGTTTTTGTATACTTTAATTACATTTCTTTGTCTTTATTTCACTATGAAAATTATCTCACATTTACAATGATTTTAACACATGTTAGGCAAATATTATTTGGTTGATTCTGGCTACCCTACATCGGTTGGGTTTCTTGGTCCATATAGATGTGAACGTTACCACCCCCCAGAATTCAGGAATCAACGGGGGTTTTGGAATCCTAATGAGGCCTTCAATTTTTATCATTCAAGCCTGAGGTGCAAAATAGAAAGAACTTTTGGAGTATGGAAAAATAGGTTCGAAATCTTACAAAAAAATGCGCAAGTACAGCTTCCAGACGCAAGTCCGCATTGTCTGTGCCACAATGGCTATACATAATTTCATTAGAAGAAATTCCCAAACTGATGAGGACTTTAGGAATGCAGAAAATGAGAATTTAGTTGATGAAGATAATAGTGTAGATCAAGAGCCACCATCGACAAATAATCCTCGGACATCTTCAACCCAGATGAATCATGTTCATGACACTATTAGGGACCGAATCGTACGAGACCTGAGATCTAATTAATTCTGTTATATTTTACTGTATCAAAAACTTTAACTTAGTATCATTTCTAATTTATTGGCATTTTTATTATAATTTGATTATGTATTATCATTGTCAAATTGTCAAAGTTTATTAAATCACTTTTAATAAATTTTACAATTTTTTCTCTTAAATATCACAAAAAGTCACTTATGAAAAATCCAAACCAAACACCCTTCATTTTCATAAAAAACACTTATTCAATCGTCAATCCAAACACAAATCACTTACACAATCTGACTTTTACCCAAAGCCACTTTTCAAATAAGCCACTTTTCCACCGCTCATCCAAACACACCCTTTATCTATATTACTTTCTCGTCACTTCCCTCACAGAAAACAAAACCCCTAGCACAAGAAAAAAAATGCAGATTGAAAAGGCTTGCTTGTGGGAAGGAAAATATTAATGTTGTTTATGGTTTTGAGAAAGTTAACCAATGAGAAGTCATGTAGTAGAAATAATTTCCTAATGTGAGTAGAAAGACTTTCCTGATGTTTATTAGGATTAAAAGCTGTAGATTGTTAAGGAAGAGGGAAAAAGAGTTCTCCAGAAAATCGAGATGTTTACCAAGAATCTGAAATCTAAAAGTGAAAAAATGAATCATAGATAAGAGCGACAATGTAATGAATTCAACCGTGATCAATGGAGAATAAGATGCCATGATAGCCATAGTGAGCTATGAGGTGGTGGATGATGCTGATGGTGAGCTCGTCATGGAAGGAGTGGGGAAGGTGCGAGCAACATTTGGAGGGGGCGGGGAGGGTGAGACTGTGAGAGCATTATTGAAGAAGAGTAAGAAAATGTAGCAGGGTAGTTTGGGAATATTAAAAACAATCATAGGTAAAGAAGTCATAATAAGGTAAAAAATTGGTTCCTCACTTCTAAATCCCTATACTTTTGGAGGGGAGGGGAGGAAAAATCTTAAGAAATTTTCCCTCCACTTCTAAAAAATTTATAGTACCAAACAAACGAGGGAAGTGAAATCCCTCCCCTTTTCCCTAATCCCCTCCCCTAAAACCAAACATACCCTAAATGGGTCAGCCCTAATGGGTAGAGGACCATAAAGGTTCAACTTTGTAGGGCTGAGGGCTTGCTCATATAGGCCATTCTTTTTTAAAAATTTTTTTTTCACATGATACTTGAATTATTACATTATTAATGAGGTTGCAAATGTTTACTTATTATTATCTTTTCTAAATTGAATTTCATAAAAATGTTTTGATTTATTTAGTTTTTGATAATGGTTTATTCATTCATTTAAACTTTAAAAAAAGGCTAATTTGGACATTAGATAATGATTTTAACTAAAAATTTATAAGTTTTAAAAGCATTGTATATCAAATTAAAGCAAAATAATGACAACATTGTAAAACTTGAAAGTGAATTTTTTAATTAAAATGAAGATTTCAATTAAAAAAAATTTATATGAGCATGTAGTATAAATATAAGTACTAGAATTTTAATTTTTCAGATAGATTGTTGCAATGTTAATACGAAAGAAATAGATGTTCCTAATAGTTTTTATTACTTGATTATAATATTTATTATTTTATTAGTTAATATTTTTTTAAGATTATTATTTTAAAAATATACATCATACATCTTGATCCCCCCTCCAAAAAAAAAAAAGAGTTAAGCTTTGCTCAAATTATTACGTTGCAACTTCACTAATCACCTAGGATAAATTCTTAGATGTAGATATATACCTAGAAGGATTGTTTTTGGGGTTAAAGTGCTAAAATACCTTTGAAGTATCCACAAATGGGCATTAAGTACCAACAAGTTTTCTAGGGGGAAACTTGGCCTGAAAAGTTTAAAAAACGGGGCAATATTGCCTTGACCTAACACATCTAGTTAAATGCTTATGCTAAGGTGACATGGCCATGTGGCATCCACGTCAGTTTTTTTTTGTCAAAGAGCATTTTTGCCCCAAAAGTTTACACGAAAGAGCTGTGAGCATCAGAAATTTTTCCGATGAGGGCAATTAAGCTCTAAAGGTTATATATTTTTATTGATTTTTTCATATATCACTAGTACAAATTAACCTTTTTAGACTGCATTATTTAGACCGGTTATTGCGGATAAGGTCTAAAAAAAATGACCGGTGGCAGTTTCATAATTATAAAGAATTTTTTAGACCGGTTATAACTAATAACCGGTCTTAAAAGTAAAAAATATGTAATTTTTTTAATTCTGCATCTTTTAGACCGGTTGTCACTAATAACCGGCCTAAAAGATAAAAATTTTTAGACCGGTTGTTATTAACAACGGTCTAAAAGATGCGGAATTAAAAAAAAATAAATTTTTTTTACTTTTAAGACCGGTTATTAGTTATAACCGGTCTAAAAGATAAAACTTTTTAGACTGGTTGTTAATAATAACCGGTCTAAAAGACGCGGAATTAAAAAAATTAAATATTTTTTATTTTTAAGACCGGTTATTACTAATAACCGGTCTAAAAGGTGAACTTTTTAAGACCGGTTTTGTTAAATAACCAGTCTTAAAAGTCCGCCATAATATTTAAAATCCTTTCTCGCGGCTTTAGCTGGCGCCTAATTTCAAATTTGAAATCTGATATTTATCAAGCTTTTTGTAAACCCCCTATGTCGCGGCAACTCCTCCTTCCCACATCGCTCCTCCATCCTTAACCATCTCCGTCGTCAAACGCAGAGGTACGGTGGAATCCATTACCGTAAGGCTCAGCTTTTCTTCCCTCCAATTGGTTTAAGGTAAGTGTTTTACTTAATTAGTTTTATACATACTTCATATTAGCTACCGTCATATACTTTAGATCGATTTCTATTGCAAAATTTTATACTCATATTTGCTGCAGGCTTACGATTGCGACATTTGAGAGAGTTTACAAATTGGATTCTTCATTAGTAGGGGCCGAGGTTAGTATTTTCTTCTGTCATTTTCCATGTTTCTAAATATTTATTCTCTGACAAAATTTCTTAAATACAAAGTTATCTTCCAACTTATGATCTAATTACTTTCTTTTCTAACTCATTTTCTGATATTATTTCATATTATTGAGCCATTCGCAACTCATTATGTATTTGCTTTGGGTGTTGCAGGATTCCTAAGATATGTTCATTGGGTTCTTCATGTATGACTTCACCAGGATATATTCGTGATAAGTAATTATAAGTATGGCCTTAAAAACATGCTTTTAGAATATGTACAAATTAAGTATAATAACGTAATTAATGAACTAAAAAATTTAAAAAAGACACTTTTTAGACCGGTTATTTAAATAACCGGTCTTAAAAATACTTTTAAGACCGGTTATTTAAATAACCGTTCTAAAAAGTCTCACTTTTTAGACCGGTTCTCCACATAACCGGTCTTAAAAGTATTTTTAAGACCGGTTATTTAAACAACCGGTCTAAAAAGTCACACTTTTTAGACCGGTTGTTCCAACAACCGGTCTAAAAAGTGTTTTTTAGACCGGTTGCATAACCGGTCTAAAAAGTATCATATTTTTTAGACCGGCTGTATCAAGACCTCATCTAAAACCGGTCTAAAAAATCATTTTTACCCGGTCTAAAAAATCATTTTTCTACCGGTGTATGTGACACCATCATCAAGTACAAACGATCAAATAAATTAAAAAAATCAACAATAATGAAGAACCTAATCAAAACACATATATGTGAGTAGAGAAATCTATAAACCATACACTAGAAAACTCAAAATTAATAGCAAAATAAAAAATCCTTAAATCTAGAAAAAGTAAATGAAAATTTTAGGTTCAAGAAACCAGAAGCTAGAATGGAAGAAATTTTTTTTCATGTGTAACAGCGTGATCGATCATATATGTTAGGGTGTTCAAAATCCGAGCTGGGACCGGGATCTCCCAATCCCGGTTCCTGGTCCTGATTTTCGGTTGGGATGCAAATTACATCTCGGTCTCGAGACCAAACTGGTAAATCCCATTTTTTTTTCTAAAAAATTTAAATTTAAAATATATTATTATATTAATTAAATTTTTTATAATCTAGTATTTAAAGTGATCATTTAATGCCTAATAAAGCCATAATAATCACATAAATTGATCTAGAATTGAAGAATAATATTTTACTATTATTATGATCACCATCATCATCTTCCTTATTATCTTTATACATTATATAGTTAGGATTAATATCATGATATATACGATTTAACTTCAACTAAAGATATGATACACATTTTATCAAATGATAACTTAATTTATGGGGAAAAAATACAAGGATAATTTAATGTATAAGGTAAAAAAAATTTTTAAAAAAAGGGGATAAGGGAAATTCTCGGGATTGAAATGTCTGGGACTGGGTCGGGACAACCGGGACCAGAATACTTTGAACACCCCTATATATATGTGTAAAATATTGAAATTTTCATCCATAGTACCCTATTATTTTAACTTTATTTCTTTGTAATTTAATTTTGATAATATTTATATATTAAATTAGGAATTTATTGTTTTAACTTTATTTCTTAAAAAATATAAAAAATAGTGTTTTTAAGTTAAACGGGTCCAAAATCCACAGACCTGCTCTGGCCCTGTAAGCATAAGGGCTGGGCTTCATAATTAGAGCATTTTGTCAGGCTTCATAGAGAACATTTATGCCTGAGTTCGTGAAGAGCCTACCCTTATTTCCAACTCCATATATCAGTTTATAAGTATTAATTTAAAAAAATGATAAATATAAGTGATAAAATGAAAAATAGAATTATTACATTTAGGACTTAAATTCACCCCCAAACTAGGTTGTAAGACTAGAGAAGTATCTTTTTAGTCTTCCAATCTTAACATCATATGTACTAAATTCTTTTTGTTTTGCAAATTATTATTATTATGTCAGTATTTGTGAATCTGTTATTAGAATTTAAAATTTTAATGTTGTCATTTGTTGTTAATAAAACTAATGCTATTAGGATTAAATAATTAAAATGAAATTTTATAGAATTAAAAGTGCCAAAAATAAATATTTATATGAAATTAAAAGATATACACTTTTAATTTTGATTGTCAGTCGCATCAACACTCATATGGGTGTACTTAATCAATATTGAAACTCATGTTTATCTAAAGATCAAGATGGGGACAACATTCCATTCATGTCCGACTTAACTTCCATCAACCTTTTTTTCCTGAATGGAATGTGGTCTCTCAAACCAAAGTTAGAATATTATACCTGCAACTACTTACGCTTTGGGAGGTTTTGGTATTCATCCTTAGATAAGAACAAGTTATACATCCACAACACTATCGAGTACATTGTTAACTAGTTAAGTGTTCTCATATTAAAATTGTAGGAAAATAAGGAGAGAGAAGAGACTTGTGTGCCAGGCAAAATCTACATTCGGATTCAGTTCAAAGCTCCAATTCTCTATAACTCAAACATAATAATGCTGAAGAAATTATTAGACTACTAGAGTCTAATTAGGATTGACACAGCAGATCACGAGAACAAGAAAGATGGTAGGAGATAAGAGAGATTGGCAGATAGCTCAATGGAAGGGGTGGTTTATAACTGAGGGAGGCACATCCTATTTAAAGTGGTTTAAGGTGGCCACTAATTAGGAAGTTAAATGCACTCCTTCTTGCCTTCCAAGTTAGTAATAAGAAAAATTAATTCTCAATTAATTTCCTAAATCATGATTACTTGTTTCTCAATTAAAAATCCCATAACTAATACTAACTTGTTTCCCAATCCATAATTAATGCTTATTTGTTTCTTATTTGATAAGGCTACTTTTATCCTAATCAAATAGTCTAGCCCATCAAGGGCGAACTTGGACCCAAAGTCCAACATCTCCCACTCACACTTTGTGGGCCTCCCATCGTCCGTCCGTTACACTTTCCTATTTCATACTTGGCATTTGCTGTGACCACATTGGCAAAATGTCTTCAAAATTTGGTGCTTGTGATACTAGAAATCCCTTATATTAGATCAGCATCCAATGACACCCTATATAAATTTGTAAGCTATCTATTTGTTGCCTCAGATGCCCCAAATTCTCCTATACATATTTCTCATGGCACATCTAATCCCTCTCGAGTTAATATGTTGATTAACTCAGATTACCTTTCATGCACATAGTGTCCGCACTTACAAGTTACATAAGTAAGGGGTCGACCACAGACACTAGCACATCTCATGTATCTAGGAGTAAATATTCCTTTTTGACTAAACATCAATCTATCTTGACTTGGTCGTTTATCTAGTTTTCACTCGTTTGACCGAATCGTGTGTGATCATAGAGCTTCAACTAAGGTAGCTGTTACCAAACCAAGATTTCATAATGCCGCCTAAGTCTTAAGGGCATCATGGAAGGATTTTTCCTTCCTGAGACTTATACAGTAGTGAACCAGGGATCTTTCACCTATGTCCCAAGTTGCAGTCTTAACTCTCATGCACATGTAGTATGAATTGCATGCTACGGTGAACGGTTTGTGGTGTACATCGATTTCTTTCTCTTTCACCGAATAGGCATCAGTTCCAAAATATACTCAACATTTGAACTAGAACTTTCTTTTTCACAATTTCTCTTTTGCAATCTCATTTGTGAAAAAAAGAGTTCTTTGCCTGGCTACAGGTCTGTATTTATGCTTCGATCCATTTTCTGTGTGTATATATATATACATATGGATCTCATCTCAGTTTAACTAAGGTGACTGAAACACAAAGATTCTTCTTAACCATCTTATAGTGATCATTTGCTCATCTTACCCTCCTATACCCCCTACAAAACGTGGGAAGACAGTTGTTCGTATAAGTGAACTAACCTTTTCTAACTTGTACGACATACAAAATTGTATACCTTACATGTATTTACTCATAACATACATATTATTTCTTTTATCTTTATATAAAAGAAGTTTAAGAACTTTTATTTCTTTTCTTCCCTAAGATCTTCACTAACTCAATGAATATCAAGCTACAGGCTTAGTAAGGGATATACCAATATTTTGTCAGCAGAAGGACATTGAACTGTTTCTTTCCTTCTTTGAAAAGCATATCTCTCAAAAATATGCATCAAATGTATGTTTCGCCTTGCTATGATACTTAAGATCCATATCATAAGATGTTGTCATTTGGATCCTTCTATCCACCATTCATTCCCATTTACTCATGGGAAATTCTCTAGCCATAAGACTCCTTGAATGATGGCAAAACATTCTCTATGTTCTAATTCCATGGATAACATAAATTCATTATCTATTTCTTTATTCCATTATCATTTTCCTATATTTTGTATTGGAGTATCCTTTCAAAGGTAAGTTGTTGCCTTGACACCTCAATCCATGGTTATTCTCATAATCTTTTTCATAACTAGACTAAAAATAGCTTCTAAGTCTGACAAAAAAAATTTGGTCTTATTTACACCAATGTGTGCATTCATGTTACCAAACATATTCTTACTATGAGACTTTATCCACTTTTTCTATGCTGGATTCCTCGTAGGACATGTAACCTCTCTAGGTTTGTGCCCATAACTTCAGGGGTATCCATGGGTTTACAGTTTAGCATACTGAGATACCTAAATATTACACTTGTACTTATCTTAAGTGGCAAAGACTGTACAATTCCTTATGCAATCTCCATTTATCCTATTTGTAATACCCCATTTTTTCACCAATATATTTATATGTATATTTGATGTATATTTAGTAGAATAAAATGGTAAAAAATGATGTGGATGAATTTATGAGAATTTATGGAAAATATGTCAATCGCCGGTTACGCGTAAAATGGTCGAATAAGGATATAAGAGGCGATTAATGCACCGATAAAGGCCTATTATGATAACCAAAATTCAAGAAATTTAATGACATGAATGATGGCCTCATTTAAGTGTCAAAATGGGGTTAAGCCGAAGAAATGGGTGAAAAATGATTTATTTCGGTAAATCATTAAATGCAGGGCAAAACTGTAATTTTGCCATAGAATGGGAAATAATTATTTTTCCCCAATATTCCCACTAATATGAGTTAAATGAGAATTAAAAAGAGTAAAATGACTACTTGATCATAAATAAATCAATTTTGGTAAATTATGGTCAAAACGGTCAAATAGTCAAAAAGTCAATGACTTGGTCAACAAGTTACGAGATGGCACAATAGGATATTGAAGATTCAGATTTCTCTCCTGTTTCTCATGGGATTTTTGGCTGTTATGTGGCATGGAGAAGGAAAATGGAATTAATTGGGAATAATTACATTTTGGACACATGTCACATTTCATTAACCTATTTAATTATATCATTCCTTTCTCATCTCCAGCTGCTCATTTGTGATCAAACTGAATCAGAAGGTTGAGAGTAAGAGCTGAGAATGAGAATTGAACAGAAGAAGAAGGGAAGCTAGGGTTGCTTGGAAATTGAGGTAAGAAGCTTATACCTTGTGTCTAAAGCCACCTAATGCCTTCATGATTTCTTCTCCTCACCTCTCTACCCTTGAAATCCTTGATGTTCTGCTGAAGCAAATGTTGGAAGGAGAGAGAAAGTCCAAGAAATCAAGAGGTAACTTCCCAAACTTGTTCCTCTTGCTTGATTAAGGTTAGTAGAGTTGTTTTGGGCTTGATTATGGTTCGTTTGGTATAAGATAATTGAGGAAAGCCAAAGAGAATATAATATGTAAGTGTCTCCAAATCAAGTCCAATAAATGTCTAACTAGTTAATATATTGGTTATAAGTAGAAAGGAGGTGATTAGGCCAAAGAAAACGAGAATCCGACACAACTTTTCTGGGAATTTATTTCCCCTTCATGTGTTAGACGTGGCAAATGGATAGGAATTTGATAATTCTGATGCTTCCATTAGATTTAGGAGGCCAAATTGTGTAGGGTCTATGTTGACCCCGAATTGAGAAAAGCCACGGAAAGTGAAATGACAAAATTACCCCTTACAAGCCTTATTTGAGGGCTGTCAAGGGTATTTTCATCATTGGAGCTTGAATTTGGCCAATTCAAGGCTAGAAATGGATTCTACATGTGAAAATGTGTAGGAATGACCAAAATCACGATTTTTGAGAAAATATTGATAATAAGGACCTAAGGGGTATTTTGGTAATTTGGCATCATTAGGCTAAATTTACCAATATTATGAGTTTGGAAGGATGTATGGATGAGTAGTAACTCATTTGTGGTATTTGAAGATTTCAGGACTTGACAACCGGTCTAGCCTCAGTAGTTGCCTGAGCTTGAATCGAGTGGGAAAGTTGCATAGAGGAGTAACCAGGTAGTAACCGTCTTCATATGACATGACATGCATATGTATTGTTTGTATCATTATCAAAATGTCTAACATGTTTAGATTGAGCAGAGTGATCACCCGGGGCCTTCCAGAGGTTGGGCTGACACTCAGGTGGAATGTTCATAAATGCACGAGCGGTGCCCGGGGCCTATCTATGCACGGGTGCCCCTCGGGGCCAAGAGAACCTGTCTAGCGTGATGTCAGTTATGAGATTGCATTATATGCACTGTGCACAGATGCCCTCATGGGCTAAGAACCTGTCTAGCACGATGTCAGTTTATGAATTGCATGTATTGCACTAAATGATGTTATGATGATTTTGTTGATGATTATGTGAGTAAAGCATGCTTGTGTGTGTTATCTTATATGCTTGATTGCATTACTACTGAGATTCCTGTGAATCTCATTCTTTTCCTAAAAATAAATCTCCAGTGCAGGGAGGAAGCTCGTTGGGCAAAGAGAAGGTAAATGATGATGAGCTGAGGCCAAGCGGCGGAAGAGCTTAGTTTAGGTTGTCAATTCCTGTTATGTATTTTCAGACTTTTATGAGTTTTTGGACTGTATATGAAGTGGAGTAGATAAAGTGGATAATGTGTATGTTGTGAAGTAAATCTAATGAAATTGTGCTTATATGTGAATATTTATATCCAGCAGAGGCATTGTATAAAGTTCAAGCATTTTAGCACTCTGACGTTTCTATTCGGTGAGTATTAGCAAATTGGTACTCCACCGTAGTGTTGGAAAATGAGGTATCACACTATCATTCAAGATATATTTTGTTCAACCCATGATCTTTCAACTTAGAATATAAGGATAACTCTGATCCTTTGTTCCTTTAACCCCCTTTACACTTGTTTCAGCTGAACATATGTCATTTGACAAAGGATGACGTCACAAAGAATCATCTCAAGACCGATTAGCACTCATGCAGTGTTCTTCGGTTATCTCGTAGTTAGTGAGGCTTTCACCTTGTGAAACCTCATATACTATAGCCTGGATGATTCTTTCTACGAAGCCCTTAAGATGTCTCATGTAGAATTCATCATCCAATTTCCAAGTTTTTAAATTGGAAAGTGGTATTCAGATCATCTCGATGTGATTTCAAGACTAAGCTTGTTGTCTTAGCTAAATTTTGGTTCTTCACAGTTGAAATACACAATGGGCATTCTTTTAATTGCAGTACCCCTTAGCCACTAAGTGTTTTAGGTTTTATATGCCCCTTATGGATTTGAGAACCTACTTATTCCCAATCACTTTTTTGGCTAGGTGACAAATCAGCCAAACATTTACTTGGCTAGTTTTAACAAAAGAATGCACATCCTTCTGCATGACACTTTGCCATTCTTCTTAGCAGGTTCTTCTAGTGTCTTGCAGACACTTATAGGTAGTCATCATTGTTACGGGTATAGGATGGTCTGTTTAGAAAGTGCAAGTATACACTGTCGTAATCAAGTAATATAGAAGTGAGTAAAGTATTGTTCCCACGAGGATTGATCACTAAGTACCAAAATTGGTAATTTTAATTCTATTTAGCCAATCTATTAATTGGTGGTTAAAAATACAAAATAAAAATGATAAAATGTGAATACAAGTAGTGAAGACAAATATGAGAAAAAGCCATAGGGATTAGATTTCACTTAACAAATTCCGGATTGAATCGCTTATCTATTCTAGTCCAATTTATTCCACATGATTTGATAGTCGAGTTTCCCTAATTTAATTACTAACCTCTTCCAAGGTCAAGCAAATCTATGATTAATTGCTAACCCAATATATTCCTATATGAATTTAAGCAATTAATCATGCTTTAAGATTTATGGAACACATTTAAGACTACACAACCCATATGAATATATTCCTATTTCATATGCAAATTATGGTTTTAATTATAGGATCCACACACATGTATCTCCTTCCGGTCTCAACATGCATATTAAAATCATCCAAAAGGTGGCCAATCAATTGTAAGCATTAAGAGCAATAATTAAAACTCAATCATGAAGGAAAAATTAAAACTAGATTTAATAAGTTAAGATTAAATCCGTCATTAGTAAGCTACGTCATCACCTTAGGAAAAGGAAAATTTAGCTCATAATGAAATTAAAAACAAAACCAAAATAAATTAAAAACATCATAAATATTGCGTAAAAAATTAATTACAAAAACATAAAAATACAACTACAAGATGCATGAAAATGGAAAATCTAGCTTACGATATAGGAGGTAAAACCTTCCATGTAGGTGGCAACCTATACCATCCATAAAGGAGGACTACCTAGGCCTTCTATATAGGAGGTAAAATCATCCCTGTAGGAGGCATGCAAGAAGTAAAAAAATGCAAGAAATAAATTTTAAAAATAACAACTCTCTCTAAAATATAAGCTCTCTCTCTCTTCCTTCCTTCTCATTTTAGGGTGCCAAGAAGCTCTATTCATAGACTTCATTTTGGACTGCTACAGTGAATTTGCTACAGTAAAACGCGTTTTTGAACAGTAACCCGCTGCAGTATTTTGCTACAGAAAAAACATACTTTGAACTGACCGAACTCTAAACAGTAGATGCTACACTGAATCCCGTGTGTGAACAGCCAGCTGCTACAGTCCGTATCTTGCTACATTATCGTATAAACAGTAAAAAATACCTTAAATTCCTTCTTTGATTCTTCTTAATGTGGTACTGTGTGTAGTTGTAAGAAAATCATTATTTTCTTATTAATTACACCTAAATTAATTATATTAAGCTCAAATATCGTCTACAAAATCATCATATAAGGGAAAATAAATATGAAAATATTTTACTTATCAAATTCCCCCGTACTTAGCTCTTGGACGTCCTTGGACAAGAAGGATTGACTAATAAGTGCTTCCAACAAAATCAGAAGTGCCAAGTTATAAATAAGGACACAATTGAAGAATAAAGACTTATTAAGGGTTGTAATGGGGCTAAGGTAAAAGGAATGTAAAAAATGATATGAAGGGCTATATTTATGAAGTAAATAGAGCAATTGAAAAATAGGTCATCTTATGAATAGACCTATCTCATCACAACAACCCACAATTTTTATTCAAATACTAAATATCTTTTTTTTCTTTTTCTCTTTTTTTTCCTTTCTTTTTTTTTCTTTTTTTTCATAACTTCTGCAATTTTACAGTTAATGATATATAGACCCCCACACTTGTCAAAAGCCCATTTCACAAAGATTTCAAATGCTCTGTTAATCTTTCAAATTAGGAAAAAGCACTTGATATATCATTAAAACACATATTAATGGGTTAAGAAATAATCAATCAGGCTCAAAGGGACTTATCAATGGTATAATTGCAAGGTTGGCTATTTGGCTCTAGCTAATCAAAATGAATGCCTTTATCATTTTTGAATGTGCATGTGACATTTAATTTCAACCAGATTTAAAGCAAGTTCTAGAGTAATAACTTAATAGTTGAATATCACACATTTATCTTTCTTGATCATATAGGCTCAAAAGCTCACGGTTAGGGACTTTCAAATTCAGCACATTCAATCTTAAAATTCATCACCAAATTCAACAATCAGTTGTTCAATCATGCTATAAAATCTCTAAACTTAATTGATCCATGTTTCAAACTTATATACTTCTTAAAATCATTGAAAATCACTTAAATAATTCTTTTTTATTAGGTTGAACCTCTTTTTTTTAATAAGATGAAATAGAAAAAAAAATGCAACTAATAAGATGCGTCTCAAGAGTTAAGAATAACTCTTTACTCTACCATCTATGCATACTCCATGCATCTAATGGTTTTACTAACTAAATATCTAATGGAGAAACTATGCTTTTTTTTACATAATTTTTTTTATAATCCTCCCCCAACCTAAATCAGACATTGTCCTCAATGTCTTCTAAAGATTAAGGATGGGTTTTTTTAACAACCTAAACACACAATAAATTAAACCAAAATGCTAAGAGTAAAACCATAAGATAAAAGAAAGTTACAACCGGAGAGTGGTATCTGGATCCTGCTTCTGACTGCTATTTGAAGATTGCCTACCTATTGGCTTAGCCAATGGATTTGGTTTAGGTTCATAGGCTTGCATTTGATCCAGTAGTTGCTCAGCAGTTGGAGCAGAAATCATGGAATGACGAGTCGCTTGGGGTATGAATCTTGTTTCCACAGCATGATTAAGAAAAGACAACAATTTATCATAAAAACCATTAACATTTAACAATCCTAATGGGTTTTTATGAAATTTCAGTTTAGCCCAATGTGCAATGCTAGAGATCCCATCCAACGTTTCAAAACCACCGGGTAGAGTGATAAAAGCATCAACACGGTAGAATATACGTCTCATTCATTCAGGTAGGCTTGAAACCTGTAACTCTTGCCCTAAGGAGAAAATGTGATTTTCTAACTCATTCACCCTTACAAACAAACCTTTACTACTATTAATGGTTGCAGTAATGGCCACACTTGCTCTTAGGCCCTGGATACCTCCCCCGTAGATGAAGTTGATCTTTCTAGCAGCTAATGCACATCCCAGTTCCTTTGCTGCAGGTATAAACTCTCTATCCTTTTCCAAGTCAGTTTCACCAAAAATACAGATAGATGTAAATCTACATTTTAGAGTGATACCACTCATCTTTTTTTTTCTCTCAAACATTTTGTGTTTTTACAAATGAAAGATTGAATATTTATATTACAAAATCAGCGACAACAAAATCATGTAAATCACACATTTTTCAAAAAAAATTTGAAAAAAATTTCTGACATGAATGACCAGTGAGCCACTGTGCAAAGAAATTAAGTAAAGTGAGTAAAGAAAGTCAAAAGTTACTGAAAAAGATAAGACAGATTAGAAAAAATCAAGATTATGTACATTAGTTGTGATTGTGGCTCACATCTTCCTCGGATTTTACGTCCAGTAACGGCTTAAACGCTTTCTATGAATCAAGGATTTGCTTCCCATTTAGTTTTCTTATAAACTGGTAAACAAGATATTTTAATATCAGATTCCCAAGACGGTAGCGCTCTTTTTCTTTGTTGAATATGTCTAATAAATCAAGAAGAACACGATGAACATCACCACTAGGATGCGTCTCAAGAGTCTGAATGATATTATCCAATGACTCCTTATTCAGACCATCCTTTATAAATTGAATTTTATCTTCTCGATAAGTAGAAACCATACCTTTGCTTCTACAGCGCTGATCACAATTCCACCTTACACATTTAGGACAAACCTTCATTCTTTTAGCTCTTCTCTTTTTGGAGTAAGAGCTTCTTCCTATACCTGGCATATGTTTAATAAATGACTCATGAATCTCACCTATTAAATGTACCTTAGCTTCAGTGATCCAACGGACATCCTCAGGAAGGCCTAAATGCTTGAATGTCTTCATTCTTTCAAGTCGACATCTATAGATCTTCCTGAGCACATCTTTGGGAAGAGTAGGAAACCTGTTCTTAAGCTTTACAAGAATTTCCTCCATGATGAGGCTAAAATTTAAAGATGCATTATTGTGTCCTTCAGTGAGTATGAAAGAGTAAGGAAAAGAAGTTTTGGGTTGCCTCCCAAATAGCTACCCTTCTTTAACGTCTTTAGCTAGACAAAGACCAAACCAATAAATTTTTATTTTATTTTATTTTATTTTTTTAGTTTAGGACTTACCTGTTGTGTCCTCAAAAGTGATGACAGTTTTCAAAGTATTGAGTGTACCATCATTATACTCTTTTAGCCTTTGCTCGTTCACTTTGAATTTTTGATCACCATCTTGAATCTCTACAGTTCCATATGGCCATACTTGAATCACAGTAAAAGGTCCTGACCACCTTGATCTCAGCTTTCCCGGAAAGAGCTTTAACCTTGAGTTATACAACAACACTTTTTGTCTCGGTGTGAACTCTCTCCTCATAATTCTTTTGTCATGCCACATTTTTGTCTTCTCCTTGTATAACTTGGCATTCTTATAAGATTGTTGTCTGAATTCTTCAAGCTCATTGAGTTAGAGAAGTCACTTTTTACTAGCTGCATGTGAATCAAAATTTAATGCTTTTATTCCCCAATATTCTTTGTGCACTTCAAGATTAGTAGATTTTGATACATCTACCATTCCCATTGTGAATGGTTGATCCATGCAGATTTTGTTCACCACGTCTTTTGTGCAGCTAGTTAATGTATCTACTCTGTAGAAGGTGTCACCTTCATTTGGAAAGGACCAAGCCTTAAAAATGTTGAAAGATACTTGGTCATCTTGAGCTCACAAGGTTAACTTTCCCTCTTGTACATCTATTAAAGTTCTCCCAGTTGCTAGGAATGGCCTCCCAAGAATGATAGGAATTTCTTGATCTTCTTCCATATCGAGTATGATGAAATCAGCTGGGAATATGAGTTTGTCCACATTCACCAGAACATCTTCTAAGACACCCCTCGGGTGTTTAATTGATCGATAAGCTAGAAGTAGTGAAACTGTGGTCGGCTTCACCTCTCCAAGACCAAGTTTTTTGTAGACAGATAAAGGCATGAGATTTACACTTGCTCCCGGGTCACAAAGTGCTCTTTTAAAGTTACATTGACCTATGGTGCAAGGTGTTACGAGTGTAGGATGGTGTATTTAGAAGTGCAAGTGTACACTGTCGTAATCAAGTAATATAAAAGTGAGTAGAGTATCGTTCCCACGAGGATTGATCACTAAGTACCAAAATTGGTAATTTTAATTCTATTTAGTCGGTTGATTAGTTGTGATTGAGATTGCAAGATAGAAATGATGAAATATGAATACAAGTGATATAAAGACAAATATGAGTAAAAGCCCTAGGGATTAGATTTCACTTAATAAATTCCGGATTGAATCACTTATCTATTCTAGTCCAATTTATTCCACATGATTGATAATCGAGTTTCCCTATTTTAATTACTAGCCTCTTCCAAGGTCAAGTAATTCTATAATTAATTGCTAACCCAATATATTCCTATATGAATTTAAGCAATCAATCATGCATTAAGATTTATGGAACTCAATTAAGACTACACAACCCATATGAATATATTCCTATTTCATATGCAAATTATGGTTTTAATTATAGGATCCACACACATGTATCTCCTTCCGGTCTCAACATGCATATTAAAATCATCCAAAAGGTGGCCAATCAATTGTAAGCATTAAGAGCAATAATTAAAACTCAATCGTGAAGGAAAAATTAAAACTAGATTTAATAAGTTAAGATTCAATCCGTCATTAGTAAGCTACGTCATCACCCTAGGAAAAGGAAAATTTAGCTCATGATAAAGTTAAAAACAAAACCAACATATATTCCAAACATCATAAATATTGCATAAAAATTAATTACAAAAACATAAAAATACTACTACAAGATGCATGAAAATGGAAAATCTAGCCTACCATATAGGAGGTAAAACCATCCATGTAGGTGGCAACCTATACCATCCATAAAGGAGGACTACCTAGGCCTTCCATATAGGAGGTAAAACCATCCATGTAGGAGGCATGCAAGAAGTAAAAAAAATGCAAGAAATAAATTCTAAAAATAACAACTCTCTCTCTAAAATAGAAACTCTCTATCTCTCTTCCTTCCTCCTCCTTCTCTTTATTTTAGGGTGCCAAGAAGCTCTATTTATAGGCTTCATTTTCGGACTGCTACAGTATTTTACTATAGTGATTTGATACAGTGCACCGAATGCTACAGTGAACCGACCACCCACTTGCTACAGTGCACCGACTGCTACAGGAACCGCACTGCTACAGTGAACCGACCACACCGTCCGTTACAGTGAAACTGCTACAGTGCACAATGAACAATCCGTATGAACAGTGCACAGTGAATAGTACTGCGTGAATAGTAAGTTTCCCTTAAATGCCTTCTTTAATTCTTTTTAATCCGGTACTATCCATGGCTGCAAGAAAATCATTATTTATTTATTAATTACACCCAAATTAATTACATTCAGCTCAAATATAGTCCACAAAATCATCATATAAGTGAAAATGAATATGCAAATATTTTACTTATCACAAGGTATACAAAAGCTTCCTGGATCTTTCAGCTTTGGTGGTAGTTTCTTTTGCAGAATGGAACTGCACTCCTTAGTAAATGCATTTGTCTCAAATTCCTCCAGCTTACGCTTATTTGAGAGAATATCCTTCATGAATTTTGTATAACTGGGCATTTGGGCAAGAGCATCTACAAATGGGATATTGATATGTAACTTTTTGAGCACCTCCAGAAACTTTAAAAACTGCTTGTCTAGCTTTGCCTTTACAAGTCTCTGAGGGTACGAAACTGGTGGTACATATGGAGGAGGATTGTCTAGAAAGCTGATTCTTCCTGGTACCACATCATCCTCTTGAGAGGTTTTTGTGCTTCCTCTTTCTGTTCTTCTTTTCTTTCTTTCTTTTCTTCGTCATTCTTCTTTTGAATTACAAGATTTTTCAATTCTTTCCCACTCTTTAATGAAATAGCCTTCACATGCTCTATCGGGTTTCTTTCAGTGTCACTTGGAAGAGTACCTGGTTGTCTGGAATTTAGTATATTTGCAATTTGGCCCATTTGGATCTCCAAATTCTTTATTGAGGCTTTATGGCTTCTGAGTGTTGCGTCAGTCCTAGCCATGAATTGAGATGTATTCATGGTTAGTTAATCTAGTGCTTCTTCTATATTTACTTTCTGTTGTGGTGGATTTGGTGGTCGATGAGCTTGTTGCTGGTAGTTCCCTTACAGCTTGAACACATTTTGATTATTCCCCCAACCAAAGTTTGGATGATTCCACCAACCTGGATTGTAAGTGTTTGAGAATGGGTCATTTCTTTGATTTCTGATGTAATGAGCTTGCTTTGACTGAGAAGGCATGGATGAGTGTCCATCTTGACTTTGCGTACTCATATAAGGTACTCCATATCGATCACAGGTTTCATGAGGAGTACTGATTGCATTTGCTTGGCTTGTCAATGAGCCCACTTGCTTGGATATAGATGCAACTTGAGAAGATAAAGTTGTAAGGATATCCAACTCATGCACTCCAAGTACCCTCTTTGAATTGTGAATTTCAGAAGGCCATTGGCCTCCATCTCCTCAAATAAATTATGGGCATTATCTAGACGTTTTCCCATTAAAGATCCTCCAGCTGTAGCATCTACAAGAATTCTGGTGGTATGTGTCATCCCATTGTAGAATGTTTGCAGTGTCCACCAATCTGGTAACCCATGATGATGACATCTCCTTAGCAACTCCTTGTATCTTTCCTAGGCTTCATAAAGGCTTTCTAGTTCATGCTGGGAAAATGAGGTAATTTCATTCCTCAATTTAGCAATTTTTCCTGAAGGAAAGTATTTTGCCAAAAATTTTTGTGCCAAAGCATCCCATGTAGTTATGCTTCCCACTAGTAGAGAGTGTAACCTGCTCTTAGCCTTATCCCTGAGTAAGAAAGGGAAAATTTTAAGTCTAATGGCATCATCAGTAACACCATTACGCTTGAATGTGTCACAGATTTCTAGGAAGCTGGCTATATGTCTGTTGGGATCTTCTATTGATAAACCACCGAACTGATTTACTTGTACCATCTAGATAATTGTAGGCTTGATTTCAAAATTATTGGCTGCTACTGGTAGGTTTCAAATTCCAGAAGTTGTCTCCATAACTGTTGGTGTTCCATAGTCACTGAGTGTTTTGGTATCTACTGCTTCTCCTTCCAAATTTGCCATTAAATTGATTGAAGTAGACTGCTTTCGAACTCTCCGATTTCTTTGAAAAGTTCTCTCGATCTTAGAATCACAAGTTTGTAATTCAGTCTTCTTCGATTTGGTCATGTACTAAGCAAAAACCCGAAAAGAAACAAAAGACACCAAAAAGAAAACCAATGTAATATGAAGACCAAATTAGTATTAAAATTACTTGGTATTCATATTAATGATAACAATCCAAGGCATTGGCGCCAAAAACTTGTTACGAGTGTAGAATGGTGTGTTTAGAAAGTGTAAGTGTATACTATAGTAATCAAGTAATATAGAAGTGAGTAGAGTATCGTTCCCACGAGGATTGATCACTAAGTACCAAAATTGGTAATTTTAATTCTATTTAGTCGGTTGATTAGTTGTGATTGAGATTGCAAGATAGAAATGATGAAATATGAATACAAGTGATATAAAGACAAATATGAGTAAAAGCCCTATGGATTAGATTTTACTTAACAAATTCTGGATTGAATCACTTATCTATTCTAGTCCAATTTATTCCACATGATTTGATAGTCGAGTTTCCCTAATTTAATTACTAGCCTCTTCCTAGGTCAAGCAAATCTATGATTAATTGTTAACCCAATATATTCCTATATGCATTTAAGCGATTATTCATGCTTTAAGATTTATGGAACACATTTAAGACTACACAACCCATATGAATATATTCCTATTTTATATGCAAATTATGGTTTTAATTATAGGATCCACACACATGCATCTCCTTCCGATCTCAACATACATATTTAAATCATCCAAAAGGTGGCCAGTCAATTGAAAGCATTAAGAACAATAATTAAAACTCAATCATGAAGGAAAAATTAAAACTAGATTTAATAAGTTAAGATTAAATCCGTCATTAGTAAGCTACGTTATCACCCTAGAAAAAGAAAAATTTAGCTCATAATGAAATTAAAAAAAACCAAAATAAATTAAAAACATCATAAATATTGCATAAAAAATTAATTACAAAAACATAAAAATACAATTATAAGATGCATGAAAATTGAAAATCTAGCCTACCATATAGGAGGTAAAACCTTCCATGTAGGTGGCAACCTATACCATACATAAAGGAGGACTACCTAGGCCTTCCATATAGGAGGTAAAACCATCCATGTAGGAGGCATGCAAGAAGTAAAAATAAATACAATAAATAAATTCTAAAAATAACAACTCTCTCTTTAAAACAAAATCTCTCTCTCTCTCTTCCTTCCTTCTCATTTTAGGGTGCCAAGAAGCTCTATTTATAGACTTCATTTCCAGACTGCTATAGTGAATTTGCTACAGGAAAAACACATTCTGCACCGACAGCACTCTAAACAATCAGTGCTAGAGTGAATCCCGCGTGTGAACAGTCAGCTGCTACAATGTCCGTATCTTTCTATAATTTCGCATTTTTCTATAATGCCGTATATGCTACAGTACCGTATGAACACTAAAAATTCCCTTAAATGCCTTCTTTGATTCTTCTTAATGCGGCACTGTCTGTAGTATTTACACCCAAATTGATTACATTAAGCTCAAATATCGTCCATAAAATCATCATATAAGGGAAAATAAATATGCAAATATTTTACTTATCAATCATCATCTCCTAAATGATAAAGAGAGCATTCAATTTATTAGGGAATCTATCCCGTTATCATCATTTGATTATGAGAATTTACTCCGAGGTGGATTTCATAAGATTCTCTTTCCTATGTATGGGTGAGGTATTCTTCTTGTAACTTACCTCTTACCTCTTTCGTTGTGAAAATGGCTTTTACCCTCCTACTTGGATCAGTAAACTTAGAAACACTTGGTTATTCCTTGTCTCTGTTAACCTCTTAAAGAGATTTTTGTATGATCAATGCTTATTTCCTGCTAGGAAATTTTCGTTCTATGAACATTGCATTCCTTGGTTCTCTCAGTCACTGTGCCATCATCATTTTCACTGATAAAGATGTATCATTTCACATTCTCAGGTCATCTCCTGAAGACTTACCTTTTGTGCATTGGTCCTAATCTTCCATACTCATAGGAAGAATTATAGATATTTAGTTGTTGACCCTTATGGTCTTAACGTGTTTCTATCCAAAGCTCATAAGGTTTAGTTGTGACTAAATTGGAGGGCATTTGGTTAAGTGTAAAGATAATAGCTGAGTTTATATGCCAACATATGACTGATAGTTTCACTTGTGCTATTGTTTGCTCAACCTTGTGAAGGAGAAGTTTATATCTATATTTCAACAACTCTATTATGTTGAAGGGTTCTAGGTATTGATAGTTTCCTAACAATCTCTTCCTTTTAGTTCAACATAACTGTTTTCGAGTAAATGTCCATGACGTTAATGAAACACTAGGCTCTATTTGCTACCCTCACTATATTGGTTTTCAAGCGCCATAGTATGTTAATTGCTGAGGATGTTTTCTCAAAATGTTTTCTTATCTTTCTTATCAGTTAGACTAAGTTATCAGCTACTCATAGGGATATTCATCCTTTAGCACACATTACTAAGTAAATTCTCTTTTGCTAGTATGATCATTCCTTTTGATCAATGTGTCCATGACGCAAGAAATAGAATTGTTATCCCCAAAAGGAAACATTAAATCTAACAAAGGATTTGAGAGTTATAGTCCCATCGATCTTTAACTAAAGAGATAACAAAATGTGATTTTGTCGCTAGCATATTGCATGGAGTGAATCAGGGTGGTTTTTCTATGTAGAGTTAACATGCAAGTTCCAATCCTTTAATTCTTTCTCTTTCTTGCTTTGCATCCAACATGAAGCCATATACTTCTATGAAACATCCACTACTCATGTGGATTTTTTTTTCTACAACCCTTAAAGGATTATCAATATAACCTTTCATCTTTGTAGAAAACATTCTTGACCTCCTCTAGATCAAGTTTACCTCATAGGTTTGTTGCCCTTAGGCTCAGAGGATGAATCCTCCTACTCTTTATCTAAGTTTGTGTAACTGATGGATCTCATATCCCTCAGTCTTTCATGCTCAAGTTCAATGTGGTGAACCACATTTCCAAAGGTCACAATATATACATATCATGGGTAGTATTTGCTTTCGTATACTCCTACTTACTGGAGGGCAAAGCTTACTCCCGCTCACTGGAGACATAGCTTACTCCTACTCACTAGGAGACATCTTGTCACAATGTACACTTGTTGTTTGTTAGAAAGAACTTGGCTTGTTTGTGTCAACTTTTTAATTTGACATTTGCCTTTCAAGTGTTACCTAAATGACACGTTAGGACTTAATACACTATGTTAAAACTTAACTTAGCTTTAACTTTATGGAAGAAGATTGTCAATTTCATCACCTTCTATTGCTATTCACACTGTCTGGATAAAGTTATATTACTCATATTGGCATAAATATGAGCAATGTTGTTCTTTCTATACTTAATAGCATAAGCTTTCTATTTGAGTCAAGGTTGGATAGGGTCTTATATTCAAAAACCATTTAAATAATTTCCTGTTTTAAAGAATCTTTCAGTATTAACTTCATGTTACAATTAAAATATTCTTAATAAGTAAACTAACTTATTCCAAAAATAATAGATTCAACATAAAATCAATTTGAACATTTCTGGGAATCTCTAAGTACATATAAATGCCTTTTTGACTCAAATCAGATCCAACCATGCTTCAAATATATGAAAATTATATATCAAATTGAAGCTCTTAAATTTAGGGATTTTTAGGAACATACCATGCCTTAATCAGAGCTCCCACATGCCCTCATGTGCCCCTAGAAGATGTCTAGATCAAAAAATCTAAAAAAATTGGAAAAATCCAGTGAAGCCCACTCTTAATAGAGGCGTGTGTACAACATGCGCCACCCTCTGGTCATCGGCGGCAGCACGTGCCATCTTACCAGATTCCATGCGTCGTCCTCTCTCTGACGGTACTAGCCATGTGCAAATAGTGGCCCTTACAGGCTCTACGCACCACTTGTCAATTTCTATTTTTTAAGGGTCAACAGTTGACAATTGACTAGTCAACGATTGACTGTTGACTGGTCAACCCTTAACCACGACTGATGATGTGGCGATGATGTGTCAATGAACGCTGATGTGACACTCTCTCATTGGTGCCATATGGTTTGGTTGATCGATGATATGATGTGTTGACTACTACATCATCGTCTTCAACCTCTGGCCAGGTCAACTTGACATGGTTAGAGCTCTGGCAGGTCATGTGACCCATAAACTTTGGAAGGTCATATCTTCCTCGTTTTAGCTTCATTTTTCATGTTCTTGGTGTAGTTGGATTCGTTGCTGAATGAACTATAAATCCATGGCTTTTATTTTATTTTTTAAAAACATCTTTTTTAGAGATCAAATCGTGAGTTAAGTAGCGGTGGTGACAAGGCAACTTGCCAACTTTTTTCCTTCATTTCTCCCTCATTTGAACTCTGTTTGATGCATTCTAAGTGTCGTTGGAACTGTATCTTTGAGCTTTACACACATATGTTCTCACTTTGAGCAAAAACACTTAGTTTTGGAAGCCTAATTTTTCACCGACGTCGATGGCACTCCATAACATTATTTGGGTATATGTCCTCTATTGTGTCACAAGTTTCTCTGTAATATTCCAAATTTTATCCACCAAAATTTCTTGTACATTTGATTATACTCAATAGAATAAAATGGTGAATTTTGGTACACTTGAAGTAGCCAAAATAGTGATTACTTGAAATTTTGGCTAAGTAAGACATAAAGCACAATTTTTGTTTCGAAAAAGGCCTAACATTGTAGCCTAAAATTTAGTAGGAAAGAGCATAATTTTTTGCCCAATTTATGATGAAAATTTTGGCCAAAAAGAAAAGGAAAGAAGGAAGACAACACTTGGTACAAAAAATCAAGAAAATGTAAAGGTAAAATAGTCATTTAGCAAATAAAAATAAAAAGCCAATATTTTTCCTTAAATAAAGGCTAAATTTGGCCAAAGGAGGAGGAAGGCAAGGAAAAATGTGATTGGAACACATATCATGCCATGTGGAGGTTTTCTTGCCATATGGAAAAAGGAAGATATGAAAAATTGCTAAGTGTAACATTTTGTAATAAAATATTATATAAATTAAGGAGGTGGATGATGATTTTTATAAGCACATTTTAGCCTTCTAAGGCCTCATTTTCGGCCATAATTGAGACAAGAAGAGAGAGAGAGAGAGCTTGGAGAAATAAGAGCAAGAAGGGAGAGCTAGGGAGGTTTAGAAGGCAATAGGTAAGTTGGTAGCCAAAATTCTTGTGTTCTTGCTTCCAATCTTTTGTAAACCTTCTCTAATCCTTATATTTTTCTTAAAATCATGTAAAGTAAGAAGAAAATCAAGGGAAAATGGGTGAGGAAGTGCACAGCCAAGTAAGAGAAAGAGGAAGAATTCAAAGTAAGCTTGAATACTTGTCATCTCTTGTTGTTTTATGATTGTTGTTAGTGGTTTTGGTTGGTTATTGGCTTGGTTTGTCTTGAATTTGTGATTTGGGATGCATAAAAACCTAAGGGGAGGTTCTGTACAATTTGTCATTAATCATGGTCAAGAGGTGTTTAAGTGATTAAACAAGTGATTAGAAGTGGAAAAAAAGTGTTTTGTTGAATGAAATCAAGAAAAATTCCATTTTCCCTAAATTTTTTAAACTTTTGACCAAACCAAGTTCAAGGGGTTTGAGTTGGAATTTGATGCTTCCATTGGATTTAGAATGAAAAATTGTAGGAAACATGTGACTTATCAAGTGTGAAGGCTTTAGGGTGTGAAATGACAATTTTGCCCCTAAAACCCTAATTTGTGGCTGTCAAGGGCATTGCAGTAAATGCAGTGTGATTTTGCCAAAATTGAGGTAAAAATGGATTCTACACATAAAATTGTGTAGAAATATACTGGGTCATAATTTTTAGAAAAGTACAATTATACCGAGTATAAAGGGAATTAAACCGTATTCCCTTGGGCATTTTTGTAACTATGCATTTTGGATAGAGATAACCAACTTTACAAGTCTTGGAATAAGGTATGAATGAGTGATAACTCATTTATTATCCATTTTGAATTTTATGATTTGATATTTGCTTGAACCGGACAGAGTTAAATGACCGGTTTTAGCTAGGCATAGGAAAGAAGTCAATGTAGTAACTCTATCTCTCATATACTATGTGATTGTTTATGTTCTTTGTAATTCCATGTTCTATGATGTGAATGTATATTACGATAATTTCTAGAGCTGTGGTGTGAGAAAAGCACAAGTACCACCTAGTAGGAAAAGCACAAGTACCACTAGGTCAGTTTGAACCCAGTCTAGGTAGGAAAACAGGATTGATATAATTCCTCACTATGGTGTGGGAAAAACACGAGTATCACCCTATGGGAAAAACACAAGTACCACCCTTTGGAAAAAGCACAAGTACTATGAGGCTAGTAGGACCTAGTTGAGGTAGTGTGACAAGTACGGATAGGTTGGTGCCTGCTCTAGAACATTATTGTGATCACTGTATGGCAAGTAGGGATAAAACTGTCATTTTGATCCGGATAAAATCATAATTTTAATCTTGAAAATTGATTGACAAACATGTCCACAATATTAGTATTTGCTGCATTATATGCTACATTGCATGTTTATCTCTCGCATTTTATATGATTAATTGCATATTACTACTAAGATTCGTTTTGAATATCACCCTTTCCAAAAATTAAAATTTACCTAGCTAAAGGAAGTGGATCAAACGGAAAAGAAGTAGATACCAGCAACAGAGGGTTCCTGTGTTGATCAAGAATTTAGTAGTGGTTATCTGTTAAACTTTTATGTATTTTGGGATTTGTAATTATTATGTTCCAACCTTGTGGGGATTTCCTATAATGTAATCAAGCACTTTATATTAGTATGTTTATGCTATTTTTGTATGCCCACTGAAGTATGCATTAATACGCTGTTAAATGTCAAATTATTGAGGGGTTTGACATCCTTTATCTTTTGAGAGTTAAAATTCTCTTCTTTTTGGTCCCACATAGGTTCCAGAAGAAGTGAGGAGGAGGCGAAGAAGAAATTGTTCCATGAAATATATATATACACATATATATATAATAGCCAGAGGAGCGAACTTATTCGGTAGCATACATTTTGTATACGTAACGCAATTTTATTTAATCATATAAAACAATATATATGAAAAAAAAATGTATAACTCATCCAAATGTACTCTTGACATAATAAAAAAGAATGCATCTTTGGTCAAAAATACATTTGCATAAGCATAAAAAATAGATATATAGAATATGCATATGAATGAGAGAAGAGAAGAAGCAGAAGGATTGTGAATATATTCACAGGTATGCGCATATGTGTTCATCAATATTAACAGTGAAAAAAAAATCACTTCCTTTGATTTTAAAAGAGCAACCGTCAAGATCATGCTTATTAAAAACAAAAACATGCTTATAGCATAAAAATTTGTAGCAAAAAAAATGGGGATATAAACAAAAATTATATTACATGCTTATTCACAAAGAATAATTATGGCCTTAGAATCATCCAGCTCTGATGCCAATGTAGGAAAATAAGGAGAGAGAAGAGACTTGCATACCAGAGCGAATCCACATTCAGAATCGGGTTAAAGTTCCAATGCTCCATAACTCGAACATAATAATGCTCACGTAATTATTAGACTACTAGAGCCTAATTAGGATTAGCACATCAGATCACTAGGATAAGAAAGTTGGTAGGAGAGAAGAGAGATTTCCAGGTAGCTTAATGGCAAGTGTGGCTTTATAACTGAGGGAGGCACATCCTATTTTTGGTCGTTTAAGGTTGCCACTAATTAGGAAGTTAAGTGTATTCCTTCTTGCCTTCCAAATTAGTAATTAGAAAAATTAATTCTCAATTAATTTCCTAAATCATAATGACTTGTTTTTCAATTAACAATCTTATAATTAATACTAACTTATCTCCCAATCTATAATTAATGCTAATTTATTTCTTATTTGATAAGGCTACTTGTATCGTAATCAAATAATCCAGTCCATCAAGGCAGACTTGGACCTAAAATCCAAAAAAAATCATTACTAAAACTAGGCGTATCCACTAGAATCTATCCTATCTATTAAGGGATGTATGTTATATTCTCTTAAGATATTTTGTACACTGTTTTGTTCTTTTTGAATGCATTGTTATATTTTATAAAAAAATTTATGTATAAATGTTAGAATAGAGTCTTCAAATTAGTCAAAATATGAGCTGTTTTTAATGGACATGCAAAACAATAAGTATGAACATTAAATAAGATGACATGTTTTATGCGGAAATAAAGCATCTTTATTGAATTCATACATAAATTATTGGGAAAATTTCAGAAAAATGCAGCTAAAAATACGAAAGGACAAAAAGGTGGGGTGGAATTGTGAAATCCCATGTCAGTAGGCCTGTAGGAATCTTGGTTATGAAATGTTGGTACAATGACCAAAATACCCTCATTTTAGTGACATGCTACTATAAACAAAGAGTGCACGCAAGTGGGAGTAGAGAGAGTGATTTCACAAAAAAAAGTGACGAAACTAGAGGAAAAGTGATGGCAACTAGAGGCAAGTGGTCGGCGGCATGCTGTGATGTCTTTAAAGGAGGTCAGTGGAGGTCTGCAACTGACAAACGAGAAACCTAGGGGGCGACGTTCTATTGACCAGAGCGGGGTATGTTGACAAAGGTAGGCGGTGTGTTGTGGTGTCTTGGAAGGAGGTTGGTGAAAGTCGGCGGCGTGCTGTGGCATACTGAGAAACACAGATGTAGGAACAAAATGGGAAATTCCTAATGTTCAGGGTAAAAAATAACACCACACTAATGATTAACAACTTGATCTTCTTAATTAATAACTTGACTTCCTTCATTAATATCTTTGTAGGAACAAAATAAGAATTTCCTAATGTTCAAGGTCAAAAACAACACCACACTTATGATTAACAACTCGATCTTCTTAATTAATGACTTGACGTCCTTCATTAACATCTTTGTAGGAACAAAATGAGAAATTCCTAATGTTCAGGGTCAAAAACAAAACCACACTCATGATTACCAACTCGACCTTCTTAATTAACAACTTGATGTCCTTCATTAACATCTTCATAAGAACAATATAGGAAACTCGTAATGTTCAGGGCCAAAAACAACACCATACTTAGGATTAACAACATGATCTTCTTAATTGATGACTTTATTTGGTTGATTAACATATTTGAAGAAACAACATGGGAAATTCCTAATTTTGTGGGCCAAAACACAACACCTCCCTCATTATTAACAACACCACATTCTTATTTAACGAATTCATTTCCTTGTTTAACATGTTCGTAAGAAAAAATTGCGAAAGTGACAAGTTTGATGCCCAATAACAACACGTCCCTCTTTATTAACAATACAATATTCAAAATTAATGTCATGGTAGCCTAACTTTCACATCTTCTGATCAGACACACAAAGAAAGACATGCCCAGGGAAATGTGTCGAAATAAGAAGTTGCTTGGCCAATAACAACACCGGGCTCTATATTAACAACAAAATATTCAAAAGTAACAACATAATTAGATTAAACCAAAAAAGTGTGACCTAATGCTGTAGGGTCACAGTATGCATAATCACATATTTAATGACAAGGGAACATTAATACTACAATAGTACATGATGTTTCCTTGTCAATAACGTTGGATTACATAAGACATTGTGAATACATTAAGTACAAAATGGATTAGCCATATGACAGCAACCATCTTCCAAAAAATTATCAGTGGGTTGACAGTAACTTTACAACAACATACAATTCAACTCTGCTGACCTGAATATTAGGAATTTCTCATTTTGTTCCTACGAAGATGTTAAAGAAGGACATCAAGTCGTTAATTAAGAAGATCAAGTTGTTAATCATCAGTGTGTTGTTTTTGACCCTGAACATTAGGAATTTCCCATTTTGTTCATACATCTGCGTTTCTCAGTACGTCACAGCACGCCACAGTATGCCGTCGACCTTCGCCGACCTCCTTTCAAGACACCACAACACACTGCCTACCTCCATCAACAGACCCTCACTCCCGTCAATAGAATATCGCCCCCTAGGTTTCTTGTTTGTCAGTTGCAGACCTCTGCCAACCTCCTTCAAAGACACCGCAGCACGCCACCAACCACTTGCCTCTAGTTGCCGTCACTTTTCCTCTGGTTTTGTCACTTTTTAGCATGAAATCACTCTCTCTACTCCCACTTGTGTGCACTCTCTGTTAATAGTAGGTTGTCACTAAAATAAGGGCATTCTGGTCATTGTACCAACATTTCATAACCCAGATTCCTACAGGCCTACTAACATGGGATTTCACAATTTCACAACACCTTTTTGTTCTTTCCTATTTTTGGCTGCATTTTTCTGAAATTTTCTCTAAATTATTAAGATCGTTCTTTTGTTTTAATTATACAGAAAAGGGAAGGCGAGAGCATCTCATACTTCCTTACGTTTTTTAATTAAATACAATAAATCCACTAACTAGAGCACATCCTTTTGAATATTGTACAAATATGGTAGGCTAGTAGGTATAAATCTCAAATACGTTTTTGCAGAGGATTTGATTGTAGTTAAACAGTGTTGGGTTAAATTGTAAAAAAACTCAACATTACTTAACTAAGGCATTAAACTCAAATTTTATGGATTTTTTTGTCAACAAATTTTGTGATTAAAATACAAAGAAAAAACAGGTTAAAAGTGATTCTTTTAAATCCACATCTAGGGAAAATGACCTTTTAGTCGCGAAGAAGGAGGTTTATTTTATTTTATTATTATAAAATAGAGGAATTTAAAAATTTAAATGAAATTAAAAGAAAGTTTAATTAATGGGGATATTCAAGGGAAAATGATACTAAGGTCTCAATTAAGGAAAATAATATAAAAAAAGTCTTATAATTTGTCAATGGTAGTTTTTTCACTTGTCAATAGTTACTCTTTCACTTATTATTGATAAATTATGAGACTTTTCTGATATTATTTTTTTTAATTGGGATCTTGGTGTTATTTTCACAAAATTTAATTAAACGACCTTGGAAATAAACAAAACCCAAAAGGGTGACTCCTATTTTAATCATCCCAAAGAAATCTACTATACTTAAATGGAATTATGAAATTTTGTAGTCTTAAAATATTGCCTCTCACTTTGTTTTGCAAAAAAAAAAAAGAAGCTGACTACTCTTGCTTGTGACGGCCTCATATACCAAAAAAATTTATAACCAATGAGCCACCGATCAAATTTGTTGAAATAGTGCAAAATAATACTCGTATATAAAAAAGCCTCTGTTTTAGATAACTTAGTAAACTAGAGGGATTTACTACGCTTAAAAATGTGTTTCACCATTTTACGTCGAACGATTTACAACACCTTTTTATGAATTCCACACTTAGAATGATCAAAGTTGAAGGGAATGTTTCAAGGGATTTACTACACCAAAGGCAAAATTAACTATCAGATTTCATATTTTGATGATAATAAAACTAAAGACATCTATTGTTGTTTTATAGGATTGTGTTATACTCCTCTAATTGTTAATAAAAGACATATTTGAGGAGTTAATCTTAGTCCTAAATATAAGACATAATTTTTCATATTTGTCAACCTTTTTTTAATTTACCCCTATTGATGCCCTATCAATAATAATCAAAGAAGAGAGGGAAGGAGTAAATTAAAGAAGATGACTAGAGTGTTTTAGAAAATATATGTTATATTAACTAACTTAACTAACTTCCTTAATCTAATCAAATTAGGTAAATATGTCTTATACTAAGGACTGGAAGAGTGTATTAATTGTTAATCAAAACATAAAACATTAATCCTAAGGTCTTAGCATGTAACTAAAGTCTATAATTTTAGTCTTCACAAATAGAAAAATAGACTTTTAGATTTGTTAAAATGTGTTTTTTAGACCGGGTTTTGGTCAAGTCTTGAATCGAATGGTTTAGAAAGTTTGTGTTTTCTAGTCTGGTCTGATAGTTATTCTAAAAAAGTTCTTTTTTAAGACCAGTTGTTAGATTGACCTTCATAAAAATTATCAATTTAATATAAAAAGATGCTCAAATTTTAGACTAGATAATTTCATATTCAATCTAAAAAGTGGACAACTTTTTAAAAATATATATGATTTATGTTGTTTTATAGAAGCCCTTTTGAATTATTCTTGAAAGTTTGATGCAATATAAATTCAATAGACTGTCAAAAAAAACCAAGTGCAATTGATATAACTTGCAATAATTATAATTAACATGTGTATCTTACTAATATTATACAGCTTATTTTGTATTTTTGAGTGTTTGGATCTAGTAGATACAAGTTTAGGCCTAATATCTGCATGTTCTCGCTAAAGTTGAATGCAACCACATTTGGATTGGGTGCTAGGTTACCATACTTATACATTTTGATCCATCCAGACCTCAAACAAGAAAGATGTCTTTGCCTTACCCCAATATGAGATAAAAAAGAAGAAGATTCTTACTTAATGAAGCTGAGTATATGAGAACTGGATTTTATATATGTGAATATATAATCTTGTAAGGAGGCCTTGACTGAGAATGAAACCAAACTATAGGCCAATATTAAGGAAGTAACTAACTAGGTTAAAATACTATTGGTGAGTTGAGGATTAATAACTCTAAATTGGATGATAGAAAATATAGGGATGATAATCTAGACTTGGAAGGACAAATTTGTTGAGTTAGATGATAGAGCATCGTTTGTAATAGTTTATCTGTTTGAATGAGTAAATATATGATGCATGATATATTTTATAAATCTCAATCTATGTTCACTCATAAAAAACTTGATTTTCCTAATCATCACTCAGTCATAAAGCCCAACGAGTTTTCCAACACAAGACTAAATCACCAGTCATACCTTTTTCATTATCTAATTTAGATGTCTTAATGATCAACTTGTCACTAGTATCTTCACCTAGTTGGTTAGAACCTTAATATTTTCCTTCACTTTGATTTCCTTCTCAACCAATACCTCATCACATTACCATATACAATCATACAAAATAGAATTCTCAAATTTGTATATCAACTATGTTAGACTCAACTTCATTAAAAAAGAATTGTCACCTAATCACCTAAATCTTAGATAGGCTAAAGACATATTCTAAGTCAAAAAAGATCAAAATACATAAGATTAGTTAATTGAGCTCCCAATCCTAGGGTTGCTACAATCGACTTTAGGGATGCTTGTGAAATGAACCATGCATCGATAGCTCCTTGACGTTTAGGTTAAAATTACCATTAAGACTACCATCCAACATTCAATAATCATATAAGCCCTTTCAAGATGGGGCATCCAAACAAAAAAATGGAATAGAATAAAGGTAGGGCAAACAAGATTCAATTAATTAACCACAAATACTAACCGCCACCAAAAACAACATATATATGCATAATTAAATTAAGTACCAAATAATAAACTTACATGAACTAATGAATCGATTATATCGAGCAAGAAGATAAACTTTTCATACTTAAGTGAACATATGTACAAGCAGGCAAGGTTCTTGTCATTTTTGTGCTTGAAAGATAAACAAATATGTAAACTTTCATGTTTCAAAATTTGTGTAGCACGAAGAAAAATGTAGAGGGAAGAAATGGTACCTCATATAAATTAAAATCTGACACTGAAGCCATAACCAAACTACCAGAAGTCTCGATAAGAAAACACATATCCTTAATGTCATCTCTACCGTTATCTTCCCTAAGCAAGCAGATACTCAGGGTTTTGGCAAAGAAGAAAAAGGACTAAGTATCATTAACAACCGATTAGAAACTTTATGCAAGCAAAGACAACAAAGGCAAACACTTACAAAAGAGGGTGAGTGAGTTGGGTTTGTGGAGCCAATGAAGGTTGTCAAGCATGAGAGCGCAACAATGTTAATAGACAAAAAAACAAGTCATCTCAATAGAGCAGAGAGAAAGAGAGAGTGTAACGCCTGTCCCTAGACCCCTTTATATTGTATTGTGGAAGCATTACCGGCCATTTTTCTTTCAAATTATGGGGTTGCAATTCATTTAGTAAAGCCATTTTTACCAAAATATTTATCTTTATTCACGGGGTTACTATTGACTTTAACTTTTCAATTCTTCCATTCATTACTATCAGGGTTTTTCTCAGCTTAACCATTCCTCTGTTTACTTAACTAATGGGCTCGTACTGTGTGATCACCCATTCCTTGTTCCATTGTCGTGCTTAGAAAATCAATTCATCTGTTATGTAGGTTATATAATTAATCAATTCGAACAATAATGTATACATGATGATTAGCACGTAAATAATTCTTCTCTTCTTCATTACAACTTCTTCTCTTGGCACAACGTTCTTTACTCCTCTTCTGTGTTTAGCTGCCTCTATGGTTGGTTGAGGGAGGGTGAGATTTGGGAGAATTTTAGTAGTAAGCAATACCAGCAATGCATGTAAGATAAATGCTAGTGCATGATATACTTGCCTTATGTAGGCTTATGTTAACATAATGACATATCTGCATGCTCAATGCTTCACATTTCTTACTTATGGCCATAGCATAAATAGAAAACAGAGTTTCAATCATTCAATTATGTTACACATAGACAAGTAAAGTAATCATACACATCAACACACAAGCATACATATCAATACACACAAGTAGGGTAAGTTCACTACCTTGGGTCTTTGTGTCCTACTCTTGTACCTTTTCTTCCAACCACTGAAGTTGCTTAAAGAATCTTCCTTGTCATCTCATGACCCTAGGAATATGATTACACTATTAGAGTCATGACAATTGAATATCCTATATGGCTATATTAGCCTCTATGACATGTCCTTTATCTTTGGGCCCATACTTGTCCCAAATTATTTAAAATTCCACAATTTCGTGGGTCCACCTAATTGCAAGATTTTTCACCCAACTTTGAAAAATCATAAATTAAATATCTAGAACTCCAAATAAGGTGATTCAAAGTCCTAGATGACCCTTATTAAGTCTATTTTAAATTAAAAATATCTTTTGCTGCCCATTATTAGGACACAATTCTAGAATTCATGAAAAACATGGCTGCCTTAGAATTTTATCCAGTTTTAATTCCTTAACTTCCAAAATTCATAACTAAATATAAAAAATTCCAAATGATATGGTTATGACTTCTATGAAAAAATGCTTAAGTCATTTATAAATTAAAAATATGAACCACTATTAATTACAGGGAAAATTTTCTAGAAACCTCGAACAAACCTCATTGCCAGAGAAAATGTTCCAGATTCAATGCCTAACTTCAAAAATTCATATCTCACAATCTACTAACCCAAATGGCACATATTATATATAAAATTAAATATTATGATGTATAATTTAAATATGGAAATTTTGATAGCTATTGTATATCATTTACGTAGCTAAAAATGCATCACAATCAGACTGCCTCATAGAACTTGAATTTGACAGTACTTAAACTAGTCTTATATTACCATCAAAAATTATTTTTCATCATATATTTATGATTAAAACTCATTATACCTCAAAAAATCCTTCTGGGTGAAACCTCAGGGTAGTCCAAGAGTCCACAAAAACTCAACAAGTTTACAAGACAATCGGTTCAAAATGAAGCTTAAACTTACCTCTTAATGTATCTATAGTCAGTTCAAAATTCTGGCAGCACTCCGGCCAGCTAGATGGCACCAAACTCCTCTTATTAGAAAACTAAAACCATATAAATGAAGCTTTCAATAAGTAGAAGAAGTTTACTGAAAGCTTTGTCGGCTAAAAATGGCAATTCCAGGTCAGAATCGGTGATGGAGCTCATGAACTTTCACTATTCACATACCTTATCTCTTCTTTCTATTTTCTCCATGTTTTGTTCTCAAATTTTTCTGCCCTTAGCTGAAATCTTAAAGAAGAATGGAAGGTTAGGATTTAATCTTGCATTTGATAGTCTCTTTATGTGCCAAGTGTCAAAGGATAAAAGCATAAGATGCCAAATGTCAATAGAGCATATTCTCTTCCTTTTCTCTCTACTATATGGCGTCCTTACATGTATCAGGGGAAGGAGACGCCTGACAATTTCCCAAGACTCCCAGGTTCAGTATCTGGAAAATTCAAGTATGTGTCTGAGTTAGAGATCGGTGGACTCCCCGAACTCAGGGCTAAGTGACACCTTTTCGAAGTGCCACCTCAAAGGGCAAAAAGCAAGTGTCATCATGAGGGACACTTGTCATCTTCTTAGCATGCCAAAACAAAAATGATCTTGTACTTTGTCATGATGAAAGGACACTTGTCAATTTCTTATGGTGCTAACTAAAAAGTTATGTCTATTGGAAATTGTGCCCTAGGGGCCAATCATTGTACTTTGAACATTGTTATTCAATAAATTTCTCCATTAGTTATCTCATTATTCGCATGTTCACTTTGATAACTGTATCCTTGGATAAGTTATAATGATTTTCCTAAGTATCCCTGGTCGATCATCTATGTGGGAGCAAAGATGAAATAAGACTAGTATGACTTTGATAAGGTATGAGGATACGAATCAAAGTCTTAGGCACTTGTAGGAGTACAAGGTGCTGGACCGACCCGCTATGAGAAAGCTGCATGGATCAGGTCATAATCTTATCTCATATATAACCATGTCACGATACCCTTTAATATAAGATCATCATGGATTCCTACATGAGAGTTACTAAGCTTTGACTTAGGAAAAAGTCATCTTTAACCGGGTGATGATAAAAGCTACAATCGGGCTTAGTGGTTTTCATGTAGAGGAATGTGAATGGTCAAGATGAAATTTATCCCTCACATTAGTAGAGAGATATTACTAGGCCCCTCGATGAGTGAGTCTGAGAAATGTATGACCATACTACGATGGAAAGGAGTTTCCATTTCTATAGTCAGACTACTCAAGGATCGAGAAAGTAATAGTCAGAAATAGGAGGATGACATTCTCCATGCCTCATCCTTGACCGAAATATCGTGTGACAAAAGGGACGTGATATGGTTATATGACAGGTTGTATCATATTGTCGATCCTCATATGAATTTGGTAGTCATAATGTCTTGCTAGAGGCCGCTTATGACTTGTGAGTTAGTATAGTCATTGGCCCACTGCCAACTTCGTATGGGCCTACAGGGTCGCACACAAGAATAACACAACACAAGCTATAATGTCCAGATTCATTAAATCTAAGATGCGTCTAAGATTCAATGAATACAATGTTTAATATAGGGTGGACGAATTATATATATATATATATATATATATATATATATATATATTTATTATATACACATGTTGTGTGAATATTTATTTGATAAATATTTGTGTATATGTGTATATATATATTTATATTTGAAAAGAAAATTAATAATATTATATATACACATGTATTTTTGAAATACATGCATACATATACATACACACACACACACACACACACACACACACACACACATATATATATAATTTGATAATATATAGTTTATGAAAATATTATATTATATATATAATATATATTATTTGATAATATATATTATATATATGATAATATTATTATATTGTGTATGTATAAAGATATTATATGACAATAGCTCATATTTAATTTATAAAGATAAATTCAATCTAATTCGATTGGCGCTTTATTCTAATTAAATAAATAGGTTAAATTAAAACTGTTGGACAGATTTAATTAAACCATATTTATTTAATTAGCTTATCAAAAAAATTAAGTGTTAATTGATATGATAAGGATTTGAAATTAATTAAGATTAATTTTCAAAATCCAATATATATCATAAAATAGATAACCCTGACTAGTTATAAAAGGTAAGAGCTAAGGTTTTCTACAGATGATGAAAAAAATATAGAGCTGTAAGAAAACCCTAGAAGGACATTTAAGGCGCGAGCACGCTGCTGGTGTTGGGTCCTGTTCGTGTGCATACCAGTAGAGGGGAGCTGATCTGAGTAGTTAGCTCTTCAATATCCAAAAGGAAAAACTCCAAAGAAGAACTAGCCAACATGTTGATGTCGGAGATAGTTAATCTCACACTCATAGAGTTTGATGCTCTTTTAAGAAGAATTAGCGGACATGTAGATGCCGGGGAAATTATTTCAGGAGCAACCAAGCATAGAGATTTGAGAACTCGCAATACGTTAATGATTGTGGGCATTCAAACAAACATGAATAAGGTACAACTCTTTCTAACTCGATTTAAATGCCTTTGATAGATCCGCAATTAGGATTGGTAAACTTTTGTAATTTTAAATTTTAATTCTTCTGTTGTGTACCTACCAATCCCAACAGTGTCATGATTAACTATCATGACTTACTTTATTAAAGCTACTTTAATAAAGTTACTTTATCGATGTCTATTAAGGACTCTACTCGGGTTTTGCTCAAGAATGCAACACGTATATCGAGGCTCGCCAAATGACATCCTGGTTAGAGTATACGTGGCCCTCTTCCTGGTAGGCCAAATCACATAGTACCATAGAGTCTTTTTATCTCTCCTCATTCTTAGGACTCTTCCCAAACTGGGCTTAGCAGTCTACCTGATATAGGCGTATCCTCAAGTCTCTAGGCCTAAAATTTGGGATATTATAGTATGTGTAGCTCCATGAGATGTACTATTTTGTCTCTGTGAGGCAAGTTTGACTGAGTTGGATGAGAAGAGAGACATATTCAAAGCTGAAGAGAAGGACCCAAGCAAGTACAAGATTGATGCAGGAAAGAGCACATTTTCCAAGTCAAGATTCTTTCTCTTTTATTCTTTGATGGTGAGGTGAACTAGAGGCATGATTTGTTGTTTTTGGTTTATTTCTCTATCCTTTTTAGATGAATTTAGACTCTGAATTTTTCTTTACTGAGATGGATTTGATTAAAGCCATATATGGCTAAATTTTCTTTTCTACCTAGACGAGTTATAAACTTGTTTGAAACTTAGAGATTATTCCCACTAATTAGTTTTGCTTAATATTACTTGAGTGATGGTTGATTATGATCACTCGAGTAACAACTGGAGTAAAATAGGCTTTTAGCTGCTAAAACCCCTAACAATATTGTCATTTTCAAATCTCACTCTAGTAATCCTCTAACTTAGTTCCAAAGACCAAATTAGATATCCCTAATCTCATTTCCAATAATATTTCCAACATGAACCACTACTCATATCTTGTTTTAAACCCCCTAATTTCTCCAATTTATTCAAATTCCTTGCGACAAACCCTAAATAGCTGAAGAATGTTCTTGAGTTCTCTGATCAATGGCACATACTAAGGAGCTTAATATTGATCCAAAGAGGACTCTTCCTCCTAAGAAGCAAGTTTCTAAACATTCTAAGAAGTCTGTGGTCTTAAAATATGAAAGCACCTACGGCCAAAAGTTAGAGAAACTGGACAACTTGAGCTGAGACTAGAGGCTAAAGAAATTATGATTCAAGAGCCTTGAGAGACTTTATCTCTTTCTTTCTCTCTTTATTTGTCCAAGGGAGCTTCTACAAGTCCTTTAGGTAAAGCTAGCTTCACCTTTGCATGATTTAAAGTCTACTGAGTAGATAGAGGCAAACCCTTAGGAGGCATAATTTCATGCTAAGATCACAAAGTTCATGACAAGTATTGTAGATGAGGTCATTAGCTCTCAAGTGCCTAAGAATTTGAGATTTGGCAAGAGGAAAGATCCTGAAGGTGAAGGATAATCATCACAATAATAGCCAGTTGTTCCACCTAAGATAGAAGAGGAAGAAGAGGAAGATTTTCTAGTGGCTCTTACTGAGTTCAATTCCAAAGAATACACGCCTAAGAACAAGTCTAGGTATGAGGATGATTATGCTAAAAGAACTTTATGTCCAGTTGTATACTTAGACTTAAAGACATTGAAAGATTTTCATAAGTTGGATTTATATGCATAGTTTAAACACTATAAGCCATGGCTATCCCTCTATCATCCTTACTATCTAAAAGTAGTTAGACATTTCTGTTGTGACTTGGAGCTAGTAGAGATATGCTATGAGGAAGGCACATCGGTTAAGGATACTTTGAAGATCACTATAGGTGATCAAAAGGTGGTCATCTTAGTGAAGAAGATGAATGAGTGGTTGGAGATAAGGAATCCCCTAAGTGGTCCATTCAGAGAGTTTTTAAAGCTTAATATTTATTAGTTTATCAAGCTAGGAGTGCCTATTAGAATCCTCAACTTTAACCCAAGCTAAATGAGTGACTTGCATAGGATTATTTGGTATATTTATACTTGAGCCATAGTGAACAAGGACAACAACTTCACTCGTTTTATTTAGAAGGTTTACTACATGATGTTATCTATCATTAGCAAGGAAAAGAGGGATATTAGAGATATTATCTTCTCAAAGATGAAGATATACAAATACTCTTCCACCAAGAACACTCAAATTCCCTATCCTCACATGGTATCTCTCTTTCTCAAAGTAAACAAGACTTAGTACTTGGAGTCAAATGAGCAGTAAGTGAGGATTCTTATATTAGACAAGCTTCATGTGAATAGAATAAAGATCAAATTGCCATTGGGTGGTGCATACCGAGTCCTATGAGGAAAAGGCGTGAAGTAGAAGTTGAGGTTTCAAGGGAAAATGAGGTACAATCCTAAGCTACGTTTGGATCATATGAGCCATCAATTAATTAGACATACATCCAGATAGAGCTTCAGAAGTTTTCACTTGAAATCAGTAGTACCAGTGGGAAACTCATTGAAATGGTGGATGAAAGAGTGAGGAAGCTATGTGTAGTGGTAAACAAGAATTTTGAGATGTTATTTGTTTAGTAAGAGGTATATACTAAGATATTGGATGCATATGATGTAACGCCCATCCTTAGACTCCATTGCTATGGTTGCGAGAGTATTACAAGCCATTTTATTTCAATTTGCGGGGTCAATTTTTAGTTGGTAAAGCCGTATTTACCAGCTTAACTTATTAACGGGGTTACTTTTCACTTTAACTTAACAATTATTATCGGAGTTCTTTCTTTTTGTATTAATTCCTCTACTTAACTAATAGGCTCGTTCCGTGTGATTACCCATTCCTAGTTCAATTATCACGCTTCAAAAAAACATCCATCTGCGATGCAGATTATAAAATCAACCATTTCGAATGTTATTTATACATAACGGATTAGCGCGTAATAATTTCTCAACTCTTCATCTGCAACTTCTTATTTGGGTGCATTATCCTGCACTCCTTTCTTTTGCTCATCACTTGCCTAGATGGCTGGTTGGGGGAGGGTGAGATTTAGGGGAATCTCAGTAGTAAACAATACCAACAACGTATGTAAGATAAATGCTAGTGTATGATATACTTGCCTTGCGTAGGCTTATGTTAACATAATGACATATCTACATGCTTAATGCCTAACATTTCTTACATATGACCATAGCATCAATAGAAAATAGAGCTTCAATTATTCTACTGTGTTACACATATACAACTAAAGCAATTATGCACATCACACAAGCATACATATCAATACTTGCAAGTAAGGTAAGTTCACTACCTTTTGTCTTCAAGTCCTCTTTTTGTACCATTTATTCCAACCACTGAAGTTGCTTCCATTGTCTCTTCTTTGTTATCTTATGGCCCTAGATAAATGGCCATATTATTAGAGTCATGACAAATGAATGTCCAATGTGGCTACATGGGCCTCCAACAACTTTAAGGGCCTAATCCTTACCCTTGGAGTTCCTAATTATTACATTTATGACTTTAAATCTTAAATTTTCATAAGACATAAAGCTAGCAGATTTTTCACTGTATTTTGAAAAATCATAACTATTTCTATAAAACGCCAATTAGGGTGGTTCAAAGTCCTATATGGACCTTATTAAGTCCACTTTAAATGAAAAATGATTTATTTTGCAGCTCATGTTAAACCTTATAGAATTTAGACATTTACTAAAGTATCAACACATAGTTCAGTGGGCATATAGAAATAGCATAAACATATTGATATAATATTCTTGATTATATTACAGAAATCCCTATAGGGTTTTATACATTACATATTACATAAACCAAAGTATAAGAAAAATACAAGATAAACAACATAAAGTTCATTCAAAAGTCAGCCTTTTCAATTTTTGGGATCTACCACTTCTCTGCCTTTTGAGCCGCTTTGTCCTGCTGTATAAATTTTATTTATGGAAAGTGATGAGATTCGAGCGGATCTCAGTAGTAACAGACAATCAGTCATATAAAATGTGAAAAGTAAATATGCAATACAGCATATATCATGATGCAGCAATCAATAATGCCTAGCACATGTCTGACAATGCTCAGGATCAAACCAATGATTTTTTTTGGGATCAAAATGATCGCCTGATCCCTACTTGCACACATCTTGTCTCGTTGTGATAACATCAATATTTCAGAACAGGTATCAACCTGTCTGTAATTGTCATGTTCGCTCAAATTGGGTTCACCTGGCCTCGTGGTACTATGCTCATACTATGGGGTGGTACCTTGCTTGTCCCATACCTAGCAAGAAATTATCATTAATTACCTTGGCCAACCTAGACTGGATAACATACTGACCAAGAGGTACTTGTGCTTTCCCTTAAGGTGGTACTTGTACTTTTCCCACATCTAATTCTAGAATACATACCGCCTTACACATATCATTACATAGAACATGGCAAACAATGCATATTAACAACACATAGAATATGAGAGATACAATTACTACTTTATCACATTTCCTTGCATAACTACTATCGGTCTTTGATTTCGGGTCCAACTCGGCAGATATCAAATCCTAAAATTCCCAAAGTGATTACAAATGAGTTAGTACTCATCCATACCTCATTCTAAAATTTACAAGTTGGTTATCTTAGCTCAAAATCGCGTAATTATCAAAATGCCCTTAGGGAATCCGGTCTAATTCTCTTTATACCCAGTATATTTGTACTTTTCTAGAAATTATGACCTAGCCTAATCCCATACAATTTCACATGTAGAATCCACTTTTGACCTCAGTTTAGACAAAATTACACTGCAATGACCATGTTACCCTTGACAGCCATCAATTTAGGGATTGAGGGGCAAAATTGTCATTTCACACTCTAAGACCTTCAAACTTCCAAAATCCACATGTTTCCTTCACAACTTTTCATTCTAAACATAATGGAACCATCAAAATACACAATTCTAGCTCTAAACCTTAATTCCAGGTCTGGCCAAAATATATTAAAATTTGGGAAAAATTGGATTTTTATGATATCAATCCATAAAAAACAACTTCATTTCACTTGTAATTATTGTTTAATCATCCAATCACCTAATAAACATGATCAATATAAATTTGGGCAGTATGTCCCCTTAGAGTTTAAACATCCTAATTTATAAAATTCAACCAAAACAAATCAATAACCAACCAAACAACAATCACAACTTTGATTTCAACAAGAATTTCAAGGTAAGAGACTTACCTTGATTCCTCTTCTTCCCTCCTTCAAAACTGTCCCACTCCTCCTTCTTCCTTTCAAGTCTTGCTTGCTTGATGGCTAATCCAAGATGACATAGAGATTGAGAAGTTGTTTCCATGAATTATTAACCAAGAACAAGTAGAAATTTCCATCTACTTAACCTTGATCTTACTCCTTAGTTCTTGCTTTCTCTTCTTGCTCTTTGCTTTTCTCCAAGTCTTTGCCTCTGTCTTTTCTCTTTGTTTGGCTGAATATTATGGTCTTTTAGAGAGTTTTAGAGAGTTCTCTAGAGCTCTCTTTAATCATCTTATTTTATTATGAATTTTAGCATACGAATTTTTCTTTTAATTTTTTCCTTTCACATGCTTCCTCTCTTGATTTGTCTAGAGTTTTCTTCAATGTTCTTGCCTCCTCCTTCCTACTGAATTTTCCTTAATTATTAGGGAAAATTTTTTATTTTATTTTATCTAGCAAAAATGACCATTTTGCCCTTACATTTTCTTGAATTTATGAAACAGTTGCTATTTTCTTCTTTCCCTTCTTTCTTGGCTGAATTTTGGCAATGTTCTAGGCCTTAAAAATTGTGCTCTTCCATATTTAATTTTAAGCCTCAATTTTAGGCTTTTATCATGGTAAAAATTGGACTTTAGTCTTTCTTGGAAAAAAATTTCATATAATTTCTATTTCCCACTATTTTAGCTACTTCAAGTACACTAAAATTCACCTTTCTATTCCATTAAATACAAATAAATATACATGGAATTTTGGTGATTAAATTTGGGATATTACAACTCACACGCACAAAAATTCTAAATTTGACAATTACTCACTTCTATCACATGACAGCTTCCAGAATCATTACCAAAAACACGATCACCCAAAAATCACAACCACATGCTATTCCACATAGTTTTTCATGTAAAATACAATGGAGTACTTTAAAACATAAAAAGCCAACTCCTTTTTCCAGTTTTACTCAAAACTTAACAGACCCCTTTATTTTCTTAAAAATCAATTTCTTGCTATTTCACCTCAAAATCATCATTTCACACCATATAACACTATTTACTTGATCAAAACACCATGAACCCTAACATTACCCAAAAACTAAAACTAGGACAACCACAAACATTTCACAAAACTCAACTAAAATATACAATACCTAGCTCAACATGTAGCTCTTACTCACCTCTTAGTTCTTTTAAGCTTTGTTCTTTGGTTCTAAAACTTTGGGTCTTTCAAGATGGCTTAAAACACCTCCTCTTAAAAAACTAGAAATGAAGCTAGGCTAAGAGGAACAATGTTCATGAAGACATTTTTGGCTAGAAAGGTGAGTAAGAAGGTGAAAATATAGAGAGAAGCTTACCTTTGCTTTTTGAACTTCAAGATCTACTTTGTCTCTCTTGCTCTTGTTTTGGCCGTCCAAAATGATGCAAAAGAGGAGGAATGAAGTGTTTTTAAGTCATGTTCTCTCTCTCCTTGGTGTCTGGCCAAAATTCATGAGTTGAAGGACCAAGATTAAATCATAATTTAGCTTATCTTGCTCACAAGGTGACATGTGTTATATGATTAGGTCTTTGTATTATAAGTGTCTTATTGGCATCGCTTCTTGCTTTTCTTCTTTACTTAACCAAAAATGAGAGAGGGAATGGAGTGAAAATGAAGCCTTCAATTGTCCAATGATCTTACAAGAAAAGCACCAAGGTTATTAACTAATGGTTAATAGGGCTTACTTGGTTATCTTGAAGATTGGTCTTGTTAGGCCAACTAATTGAGGTTTAGTTCAATTGAGACTATTTGCTCACCCATTTTGTTGGCTTGGGATGAAACTAGAGGGAGGGTAAAAGGGAATTGTTTTACCTAATAGTTTATGGCTTCTTCTACACAAAGAAGCTTATTAACCATTGGTTACTCAATTGAATTTCTTGTCTTCTATTTTTCTTCTCTTTTAGCCGAAATTCTTGGCTACTTTGAGGGAATTTGTCAAACCCCACAAAATTTTGACATTTAATAAAGTACCAACGCATCGTTCAATGGGTATACAGAAATAGCATAAACATAATAATATAAATTCTTAATTATATTACAAGAATCCTCACAAGGTTGTATAAAATTTAATACATAACCCAGAAAATATGTAAAGGGTACAACATAACCAACACAAAAATTCTCTTCAAAAACTGGTCCTTTTAGTTGCCAGAGTCCCCTTCTTTGCAGTTTGAGCCACTATTCCTTGCTGAATAGATTTTATTTTTGGAAAGGAATGAGATTCGCTAAAATGCGAAAAGTAAACATGCAATGCAACATATTTGATGCAGTAAATACACATGTCTTTCAAACAACATTCAGGATTAAACAATGATTTTATCCGTATCAAAATAGACGTTTATCCTTACTTGCCAATCAGTGATCACATTGCAATTATTGCTTGGTGTTCATATACAAATTGCCATCTATACCCTACTGACCTTACTGCATGCTTAATTTTGGATCAAATGTTGTATTAACCCTTACTTGCTATAATATCCAGTGCAGCTGTTCTACCCGTACTTGTCACTGGCCTACCTAGACTGGGTACTTGCCAGCTCAATAGGTACTTATGCTTTTTCCCTTAGGGTGGTACTTGTGCTTTTTCCACACACACTTCCAGGAATTACTGCCATACACATGTCAATGAACATAACATGCCAAACAATGCATATTAAAATTCACATAGAATATGAGAGATAGAGTTACTATCTTAACACATTTCCCTGTCTAGCTAGTGTTAACCCTTACTTTCCCGGTCCAGCTCGATAAATATCGTACCCTAAAATTCCCAAATTAATCATAAATGAGTTATTACTCATTCATACCTTTTTCTAAAATTTATAAGTTGGTTATCATTACTCAAAATCGTGTAATTACAAAAATGCCCCTAGGGAATCCGGTCTAATTCTCTTTATGCCGATATATTTGTATTTTTCTAAAAATTATGATCCGGGCTAATCCTACACAATTTCACATGTATAATCAATTTTGTTGACCTCATTTTTTACAAAATCACACTAGAATGACTAGATTACCCTTGACAACCACCAATTTAGGGTTTTGTGGGCAAAATTGTCATTTCACAACCTAAAGCCTTCACACTCCATAATTCACATGTTCCCTACACAATTATCCCTTCTAAACACAATGGAATAATCAAAAACATAAAATTCCAGCTCTAACCCCATGAGCAACAGTTGGCCAAAACATAAGAAATTTTGGGAAATATGAAAGTTTCATGATTTCACTTGATTAATCACCTCATTTTCACTCATAATCTCATGTTTAACCCCTTAAACACCATTTAAACATGATTAGTGCTAATTTGGGTAGCATCTCCCCTTAGGGTTATAACACCCAAATCACAATATCCAACCAAAACAAGCCAACAACCAACAACAACATCAAGAACAAGCTTAAATCTTTAAGAATCAACAAGTTCTTAAGCTTACACTATTGCAAAAATTACTTTTTAGACTGGTTAAAAAAGACATTTTAGACCGGTTCTGGATCAAGTCTTGATACAGCCGGTCTAAAAAGTATCTAACTTTTTAGACTCGTTAAAAAACGGGTCTAAAATATAAACTTTTAAGACTGGTTGTATCACAACCGGTCTTAAAGTCTGACTAAAAAAATCGTTAATAGGAAATTTTAGGTTTAAAATATACTTCTAAGACCGGTTTCTCTGAAAACCGATCTTAAAAGTATAGGATTTTAAGAACGGTTCAGAAAAAATCGGTCTTAAAGTTATATTTAAGACCGGTTCTTATGAAAACCGGTCTTAAAAGTGTTGGTTATTTAAGACCAGTTCTCACAAGAACCGGTCTTAAATATCAATTTAAGACCGGTTATCTTGAGAACCGGTCTCAAAGGCTAGAATTTTCAGACCGGTTCTCATTTTAACCGGTCTTAAGTATTACTTTAAGACCGGTTCTTATGAGTTAAGAACCGGTCTTAATTTTTTGTTTTTTTAGTTTTATTTGTTTCAATCTTACCCAAGCCAATAAGCCATATTCAACGAAAATCCCCTCTCCACATACATAAGCAACAACACATGTATATATATATTCACAATCAGAAGCAGTGAAAACAACATTTTTATTTCCAGAAACACTTGGTATTTCTCAGAATCAATTCAGCCTAAGGCATCATGTTATCCTATGCAAACTTACTCCAAATTTAGAATCATGAAGCCTAAAATCCTTATTAGTTCCCCTTTCCCTCTTTTGTTAAATATGACCTTGGTTATCCTAATTGGTATGAAGCTATAAATGTCAGACTCTTCAAGGCAACAACACTTGGCCCTTACAACCCTCCACCCTCAACAATCACAGAATCAACGTTATGAATAAAAATTATTCAAAACAAACACATTCAATTCTAATAACTACCAATAACACATTATTAACTTATTCAATTCTCAGCAACAGTACAATATTAACAATTTATAATCATCAGGCATTTTGAACCACAATGAACCACAACATAACAATGATAGCAAGAAAATCTCAACATTGTGTGCACTTTCAATCCCAAATCTTCTAAAGAAAAGCATGAGAAGAAATATTTCTCATTATATGGAAAAAATTCCTAAGCTTTACAGAGAAATGAAAAAAATGGAAGAAAATTTACTATAGTGATCCCATGCCTGTATCGACAGCCAACTAGTATCACCAATATCCAAGAAATTGTCCTGAGCAAAGATATAAACCAAGTTAGATATATATGAAAACCATAAGTATTATTAGAACAACATATGATCTGATTCAAAAACTTACTAATCTTGTAAAAGCTCATAGACGAATTCAACACAACAATTGCGGATGACATCAATATCTTCTTCAGGAAAGGGATCAGCAAGATCAAACATCTGTATGTGTAACACCGAAGCCAAACAAAACATTAAATTACTAACTTAACAACAATAAAGTAATACAAAATTTTTGAAATATACATTTATTACCTCCTCGGTATAACCAGTCGTGCCTAGGCTGATAATATTGTAAATTTGCCTCAAAATATAAAGACCACATAAGTTGAAGCCCGGTGGTTGCCTACAGCTCTGAAAAAGAACATGATATCATCAAAGCATAGCTTATGGAACACATCTTAAAGAAAACAAATATGTACTAACCTTTGGCGTGATCCATGTAAGGTCTTTTAAGTCACGAACATGCCTACCACATTTAGCATGTAGGAATGTCCGCATAGCCCTATCATCAAAATCATAAATATTACTTATTCTGCACATAAAATTTGCACACAAAAGGTAATAAAGCAAGAAAACTTACGAGTTCATGGTCTTCTTCAAGTCACTCCCTGGTTTAAAGTGGAGGGAGCATAGGAGGATGACTGTGTAACTAGCCTTACACAAAATAACCAATTGCCAATGATCCCTTAAAAAAAGATATGAATGTTAAGAAAATATAAAGTATTATATGTGTTTTGGAATATAAATTTGATGTTTCTTACCCATGCACATAAGGAACCAAGAAATAGTCAGTTTCTGTTTCACTGAGCCTCACTGATAAATATCTATGTCTGATGGCAGAAGTAGTACTGGGCACATGAATCCAAATTTATCGCTCTGGCCAGAGGAGACCAACCTATGATTCATGTACCTACAAAAATGCAAGCACACAAATTAAAGTTAAACAATATAATTTTTAAGATATTTACTTCCAATTGAAGAAGATACTTACATAAAAAATAGTTGGACAATTCTAACCATAAGATATTGTCTAGGAGCGACTAGGGACATTAAATCTTCCCTATCAAGATAGCATGTCACCCCTGACTTCCCAACAACTGAATTCGTAGGCCAACTTCTTGTTAGGAAGGATGTATCGTATGCCATCAGAATCACTTGCTGCATCACATTCAGTGGAGGCTGTGAAACTTTATGAGGGAAGGGAACTGGACTTGGGGCTCTGATCGGGGAATCCGTAGCTCGAACAGAAACAAGGTTCTTTGACCATGATGTGAAGGTACCCAAGACATCGCTCATAATCTTGAACTCCTTAGAAGGGATAGGGACAGGTGCGTCTGCGATGATAACCTCCTCAATTGACACCCTAACTTGATCATCTGTCATTTGTTGGTGGTGAACAGTTGATCCTAGGTTGTGCACACTCCCCGTGCAACTAACTGTCTTAGAGAATCCTCAACAAATATGTCACAAGGCTCGCCAATATCCTTTCTAAGACCCTCTGATGACTGTCCAATATTGTAACAACTCCCTTTGGTGCTCTGCTTATTACGATCGAGCGACTGTGCCTGGGAAGGAACGGTATCTTTTCTTGTGCTCACCATGGCATATACTTCCTCCTTTATCTTGCTTAACCGGGCATCCAATAGTGCATCAAATGATGCTTCTACCTCGGCCCTTGCTTCCGCCCTCACAGTGGTCAACATACGCTCCAATTCGTCTCTCGTCACCACGTTGGAGGAGGAATTGCGTGAGGAGGATCCAAAGTAATCCTTTATACCTACCCCTCCTCCAACTCCCCTGACACAACCTGGATGCTCACGTTTTCCAGTAGCAACCATGAGAATGTCATTCCTCCCCTCCTGCTTAAAGGATCCCTCTGTTCTATTTTTTTGAAGTTCTTCTTGTGAGATATACAAATAACACACATGAGTAATGAAACATGTTGACTAAATAGTTAATAACAACAACGATACTTACAATTTTTTCACCGACTATACGAGACTGTTCACTCATATAGGATCCACCACTCTTTCAGCGAGCATGCAACTACAACTCTTCGCGCCGTATCAAAGATGGTGGAGATAGCAGAACAGAAGGATTGGATTGAGATGCTTCTTCCAATCTCCTCTATTTTACAGCCAACAAGTCTTTCTCAGCCTTTGCGTATCCCCCACGAGACATTGTGTGGGGGCAATCATTCTTCCTGCCACTCTCTTGTGCTTTTTGCCTTCTTGCCTGCGAATAAGAAATGGAAAAAAAGGTGACAAACAGTCAAGACAAATGATAAGTAAATAAAGTATAAAATAAGTAAACTTACCAAAGCCTCTGGAGTAGTACGAAGCCTAAAAAACTCCTGCCATGTCGCTTCATCGATGTACGAATACTTACTATAAGGAGTAGGATGAGGCTTACAAGCTGGCACCTCGATATGCATGTAATTGTTGGCCATATTTGTCTTAAACTTCCTCCAGCGCTTACAACAATACGTCATAGTCTTGTTATACAAGATCTCACTCTGAGGAACATCGTAGGTGAGCTGTTATTCATCAATCAAAGGAGTTAGTGACAATAATGAAACAAATTTGAAAATCATTACATACAGAGGGAACTTTATACCTGAATAATGTCCCAAATATGCTGCTTAACTTTTTTGTCGACATTCCTCCACTCCTCTATCAATATGCTAGGCTTATTTCATGCGAGGAGGCCGACAAAACTCTTATATCGACTTGCATTAGGCCCGATCAGTTTCCAATATTGATCAATTGAATCGGTATCTTCTCGCCGACCGACTCAGGGAAACATCCCTCAACCGTGTGGCCGTCCTGCCCCTCCGTCTGGGCTGGTGACTCGACTCACCAGATGACTGCCCCTGATTGACACTCTGAGGCTCGTTGTGCTGAGCAGTAGGTGACACCTAATCCTCTACTGTAGGATGCACCGGATCCGTCATTATACTGTTAAGATAAATTGTTGAGTTAGTCAACTTGTTGTAAATCATCAGGATCGAAACTCTTGACTGCAGCCCCGCTCCTACTCCCTTCTTCATCATGTCGTTTAGGAAGGACGATATGTCCTACATTTGAAAAATAATGTTGACAAAATTCCATGCATCTTTAGAAACATATTTCTGAATAATAGATACTTCAAGCTGGTTAGGGTTCTTCACATATCCTTTTAGGATTTTCATAGTTCTTTCAATTGGGTGCATCCATCGAAAATAGATAGACCCACACAATTTTATCTCCCTCACTAGATAAACAACTAGATGTACCATGATGTCAAAAAAGGAAGGAAGAAAAACCTTCTCAAGCTGGCACAAGATCAGGTTTCCTTCATTTTCTAATTCCTCCAATCTTTCCATCTCAATGACTTTACTACAAATCGCATTGAAGAAGAAACAAAGTCTAGTCAATATGTGTTGAAGATCATATTCGGCATTGCCTAGAATAGCCACTGGGAGTAGTTGTTGCATCAAGATATGACAATCATGAGGCTTCAACCCTACTAACTTCAAGTCTTTCATCGACACAAGCTTCTTAAAATTTGAAGAATACCCTAAGGAAACTTTGATGCCATGTAAACACTCACAAAAACTTCTTTTCTCATCTTTAGACAAAGTATGAGAAGTTGGAGGACAAAAAGTTCTCTTACCATATGGCCTTGGATGTAAGTCTTCCCGTATTCCCATTTCTTGCAAATCTAATATTGCTTTAACGCCATCCTTAGAACTACCTTGTATGTTGAGTAGTGTCCCAACAATACTATCACATACATTTTTCTCCACATGCATGAAATCAATACAGTGTCTCACATCAAGATTCTGCTAATATGGAAGGTTAAAGAAAATAGACCTCTTTTTCCATATTTTTTTTTCATTTCGACTCTTTAAAGTCTTACCAAAGATGACATTGATATTTTTCACCTTTTCATACACTTTCTCCCCAGTTAATACCTCTGGAGCATCTTCAAACTCTTGGCCACCCAAAAAGGCCTTCTTTAATCTACGATATGGGTGGCCCCGTCTAAGGAATCTCCTATGACCAAGATAAACAGTCTTTCTTCCATATTGAAGTTGATGGCAGCATGTGCCTTCTTCATAAATCAGACATGCTTTGTGGCCTTTAACGCTATATCCTGATAAGTTTCCATAAGCAAGGAAGTTGTTTACAGTATAAAAGATCAAGGCTCACATTTTAAACATCTCCTTCTTGTTCGCGTCAAAAACATCGACACCTTCATCCCACAATTCTTTCAAGTCTTCTAGCAAGGGTTCTAAGTAAACATCTATGTCATTTTCGGGTTGTTTTAGTCCCAAAATCAACATAGACAACATGATGTACTTTTGTTTCATACATAACAAAGAAGATAAGTTGTAAATTACCAATAGAACAGGCCATGAACTATGTATATTGCTTAGGCTACTGTAAGGATTCATGCCATCCGTGCTAAGCCCAAGCCTAAGGTTCATAGGCTCTTTGCCAAAGTTAGGAAATAATTAATCAATTTTCTTCCATTGAGAAGAATCAGCTGGATGTCGAAGCTTTCCATCAGAAATCCTCTCATTCGCATGCCATCTCAAATTTTTGGCATCAATTTCATTAGCAAACAACCATTTGAATCTCGTTATGATTGAAAGATACCATAACACTTTTGTAGGGGCCTTATTTGATTTGTACCTGGGGGTTTCACATATCGGACACTGCTATTTCTCTTCATGCTCTTTTCTGTACAATATACAATCATTAGGACATGCATGGATCTTCATTCCTAGTGAAGACAATATTTTCTTAGCATCATAGTATCGGCAAGGTAGCATATTATCATCTGGAAGCATGTCCTTAAAGGCCTCAGGTGCTTCTGAAAAACTCTTGTTGCTCCATCCATGCCTCAGCATATTTATATACACCATGTATAATCCAAAATATTCAAATAACTAATAGAACATAAATCTTTAAGTCTTGCTCTTCATTCGTCCGTGATTACCTTCTTGCCTTTGGAATTGCTCGCCCATGTTGTAAAATTTTTTGTTTTGGAAAGGGTGAGATTCAAAAGAATCTCAGTAGTAATAAATATTACTCATATAAAATACATACATGAGACATGCAAGAATAACAATTATTTCCACTTACAACATACATTGAAAATTTAGAGATATTTTGTACATCATACAAGTTCATTTAAGGACACACTGATCCCTTCCTATAGTGCTGGGTATTCTATTGGGCTTTTTCCCTTCTCATCTAAATGCTTAATAGGTTTTGTGACCTAAAAGACCCACTTGTCCAGTAGGCCCTACTACGTATCCTATGTTCACAATACAGGTATTCACAATGATAAAACATGCATGAGAGAGCATACATAATATGTGAGTGAAAAGTTACTACCTAGTAGCCTTTCAAAATCCTGTTCTTGTTCCCAATCTCTCAGGCATCCTGGGCAAATATTACATCCTATAAGTTGGAATTTTCGGATGGCAAGTTATTACTTGTCCCAATTCTTTAATAACTCAAACACTTAGGTTGGTTATCTTTAGGGCTAGTGTATTATGCCGAATGAGTAGCTAATATGCCTATACTAGCCCTAAGAACTTACCTTTACCCTTAGACTTAACAATTATTACAATTTACTCTAAAAGCCTTAAATTCGTAGGATGAGCAAAAGCTGCTAAAATTTTCACCAAACTTTGAAAATTCATAACTTTGTCTAGGAACCTCCAATTGGGGTAGTTCAAAGTCTTATGCGACCCTCTTTAAGTCTATTTTAAAGATAAACTATCACTTACTTTCAATTATATGCTTACTATTCTAGAATCCTCATTTAATCATTACTGCCATAATAACCAATCCAGATTCAATACCTATCTTCAATAAATCATACCTATCAATGTACTAATCTGAATGCCACAAATTATATATCAAATTAAAGATTATTATGTCTTATTTTATTCTAGAAAGTTTCAAACCCATTTTATTTCATTTTATCAGTTAAAAATCAGCTACAATCAGACTGTCATGAACCTGGTAGTGTTTAACTCTAACAACCTAAAATTCCAAAATTTCAATTATCTATCCAATTCATTTGGAATCATAACCAGGGGCTATTCCTACACAATTTTTTATATAGAATCCATTGGTGACCTCAAATTCACCAAAATCACATTCCTTCTCCTTGCCTTGCCCCCGGCCGAATCACACTACACAATCTAATAATTACTAAGTTTGCAATTTTTCCACTAAACTAGTTGACAATCAACATTAAACACCATGAATTATCATTTCCATAATCAATTCAACATAAAATCATAAAACCCTATGATTAAAAAATTTATGGCAGCAAAGAAAATCCACAATAATCAACCAATCAACAAGATGTTTGGTTCAAATTAAAGCCTATACTTACCTCTTTCACTTTCTAAGGCTTGTTCTCTATTTCTCTAATTTGGGCACTTGGTTGGCAGCTCAAAAAACCTTCTCTTGAGGAACAAAAACCATAGAAAGAAAGCTATTAGTGAGGAAAACAATGTTTATGAAGACCTCAAGAGCTAGAAATGTGATTTAGCAAGTGAAAATTGAGCAAGATCACTTACATTGCTACTTGTTCTTTACTTGTTCCTTTATCTCTTTCCTTTATCTCTTGTTTTTCTCCTCTTTTACAGTCCAAAATGAGTTGAATGAGAGTGTGAAGTGTTTGATTTAATTAATCTTCAGGCCCCTTGAAGTCTTGGTTGAAAACGCTCTTAACAAAATAAGAAAAGGTTATGTGTCACAATTTTGTGGCTTCTTGAAAAGTAAACTAGTTAACTAAGTAAGGTTGGTTTGGTCAAGCATTTTAATATTTTCTCTTTCCCTTTTTGGCTCGACTTAGCTAAAATTCTCTTATAAAGAGGAGAAGGATTTGTTGACTAATTTCCTTCTTGATGTGTTGCTTTTTGGTAAACTTTCCAATTTGAATCATAAGTTGAAGACAAGTTGACTTTTCCTCCCTTCTTTTCTTTCCTCTTGCTTTTTGGCTTTGGTCAATGAGCATGCACTTGCTTTAATTTAATTCTCTCTCTCCCCTCGTGGGTTTGACCAAAATCACCCACACAAAAAGAAGATAACATGTTGGCCAAAAACCTATAAGTGTATAAGTGCAAATTTGACCAAAATGTTCTTGCAAAAAGGGTTGAAACTTTGACCAAACCCTTATTTCTTCATTATTTGGCCCTTTGGATGTTTTTATCACCATAAGGGGAAGTATTTTATTTTATTTTTCACCTTCATCATTACTCTTGCTTTTTGTGATCAAATCTTGACCCTTCATTTTGTCTTCTAATTTTAACCTCAAGATCAAGTAGCAACTGCCTCTTTTGCTCTTGATCATGACAATATTAATCGTTTTTCCATTAGTTATTTTCTTTTGTTTATCTTCCTCCTTCCAATATGTCATTCCCTCTCTTTTTGGATCCAAGTTAGGCCTTAGATCATATTCGACTTAGATGAAGGAAATGTGTACTTTCCTTCAACTAATTGGAACTATTCCTATACTTAATTCCAAATTTGTTTCTAAAAGTCATTATGGCTCTTGGATATTCTTGGGACTTTTCTCAAGCAGAGCTTAGTAGTCTACCTGATATAGGATTATCCTCAAGTCTCTAGGCCTAAAATTTAGGATATTACATTTCTCCCCCCGTTCAATAAATTTTGTCCTCAAAATTTTGAACATCCTTAGGGAATCACCTCTGGTCACTCAGTCTATCCAGTATGCCATTAGTCCAGTTCTCAAAAATATTTCAAAAGACCAATGTATCTATGGCTTATTTTCTTTGTTTCCAATGCCCTACCAATACCTCAAATTCCAGAGGTCTTCTCATTCAATCATATTCTCAATAGACCTTGCTCGTCTATCCTATTTAAGCTTCTTCAATTGAAGCTCTTAGATCATTTTCCTCTTGACTAGTATTATAGCTAGCAAGTAATATCTGACTTGAAAAGTTTAGATTTCTAAATCATTCTATCAGACTCTATTCATGTATCATTATGACTGCTACCTGCACCACTTTTTAATTCAAAACATCAGCGATGTCTATCGTGTCACTTGGATGGTATTTAATTTCCAAGTCAAAATTCTTTATCAATATCATTTGTCTACGTTGTCTCATATTCAACTTTTCTGATCATGTAATTGATTGAAATTCTTGTGGTCGCAGTACATTTTCACAATCGCACCATATAAAATAGTGCTATTATATTTTTTGACAATGAATGTTTGAAATTTCTAAAGTTTTAAGGTAAGCTTAACAAGAGGTATTCTCTTATAATTTTTCTATATATATGTGATCAACCATAAGTAACATAAGGAGAAGGTTGTTGATTATGCTCTTCCTAAAAGGTATTCTCTTTTTACTTCTCTTCATGATATGTTACTTAGATTTGATATTGTTGAAAGGATTGTATATGACTATGATTTGATTTTGCCAGGATTTAGTTTTCTTGTGAAAAGTATGGTTTGCATGACTTTGATAGATGTGGTGGGTTTTTTTAAGAAAGATAAATTGTTCATTCCTAATTGTTGTGTGAATTTCTTATGAAAGAAACTCATCATGGTAGTTTGACGAGTCACTTTGGCATTAAAAAAATTTAGCACTTACTCATGAACACTTTTATAGGACTAATATGAGAAAATATGTTATTTTTATTTGTGCTAAATATGTGACATGTAAGCATGAAAAGTATAAGGTTTAACCCCATGATTTATATTCCCCATGGCCTCTGCCTTCCTAACCTTGGGTTGAGATTTCTATGGATTTTGTGTTGAGTTTTCCTAGGTCTCAATTAGGAAAGGATAGTATCTTTATTGTGGTAGATAGATTTAGCAAAACATCTTATTTCATTGCATGTTCTAAAAATGTGTATATTGCTAACTTGTTCTTTAAATAAAATGTTAGACTGCATGGATAGCTAGAAACAATTGTGAGTGATAGGGATGTATAGCTTTTTTAGCCATTTCTAGAGGACTTTATGGAGTAAGCTAGGAACTAAGTTGTTGTTTTCTACTGTGGCACATCCCCAACAAATGGGCAAAATAAGGTAGTCAATATAACCACTACTAGAAAAAAAAGTCTTTTAGATCTGTTGAAATTGGCTTTTTAGACCGAAACTTGATCTGGTCTTATATTGACCAATTTAAAGTCTTTGTCCTTATTAAGATTGTAACATCCCAAATTTTCATTCATAAAACTTAGATAATCTTATGAAGTAATTATTTAGCGGTAAATATAATTTATTGAATAATGGTTTAAATAAGGAAGATAGATCTAAAATAAATTAAAACATTAAAGTTAAATGAAGCCTAATAAAAATATAATTAAGTGATTATTATTATTGAATTTTTTTAGTATACGTTAAATGAGAGTATTTAATTTTTATTTAAATTATGTGTGTATATGTAAATAAATAATAAAATAAAAGAGACTAAGAAGCCTACATTGACTAAATAAGGAGAAGAGGGAGCTCTTAGAGCCTACAAATAGGAGTAGTGAGGTAGACTTAAAGTAAAACTTTTCTATTTTTGCATGTAGGAGTAGTAAGGTGGACTCAAAGTGAGGTGGAATTTACCTCTTCCTTGCTTTTATATGACGAAACATAAGGATGGTAGGACTAAGAGGTACAGGTATTGGGCAGGGTTGAGAAGCTAGACTTTACCTAATTCAGCACATACTGGGTATATAAACAAAATAGTAAATAGTAATCAACGATCACAGGAATGAGCTGTGAGAAGTGTAGCATAAACAGAACACAAACAATGAAAGGCAACATACTCTTGGTATACAGGAAGATAAAGCCATATGGTTTGGGAACCCGAATAGGAGCTTCTGCTTAGATCGGCTCCTGAGGGTGACAATTTACAAATATAAGCAATATAGTTTGATCAATAGAGGGTTGCTATGGTCAGCCTCTGACATCCCTGTTAGCTAGGGAGAGGTGATAGAGGACTAGTTATCTCATGTCTTACTGAGTGTTGATTATTCACAGCATGGAATTATTGACAGTGTGTTAGACTAGCTGTGATAGACTCAGTATTGATATTCTAATCTACTCGAGGAGTAGACAAGAACATGAGAGGTACCTATGTTTTGTGCTAAAACATTTTGTCTCACAAAATGGGATCGAACAAATCCTGATAAAGTGGACACAGTATTGAAAGTGGAAACAATATTGAGCCAAAAGAGGCCAAGGAAATTGTCACAGAGGTACATAGTTTTTGGGTTCATTTATATGTCATATGAGGTTCCTATGGAACTCCTATCGAATCATCTTGACATTATTAGCTCTTATGAGCAAATGAAATATCATAGAGGCGTAGCAAAAACAAAGTAAATCTATATGCAATTCTTGAGAGTTGTAGGAGAGGTTGTCAGCTGCACTAGCGTTAATCATCCCATATCACAGTATTACCTTTGTAGTCTATTATGATTTGACCTATGAGGTTAACAGTGACACAACATATGTGGTGTACGGTATGACTTGTGTAGTCACAGTGAGGCACTTGTATGGTGTACAGTGGTGAGGCAGCCTCATCAGAAAATGTTAACCAACCTTATGATCAGGATACACCCCTGACATGGCCAGGAGAGTCCTGGTTACACTGGCGAAAATCACAAGTAGCCTTGTGGTCGAGAGGCGCTGCGTAAAACATGCTGCTGAGGCGATGTGGCCAACAGTATTACACCCTATGTGGTGTACAATGATATTACCCATGTAAACCTATGTGGTTTACAGTAACACAACCAGTTTCTATGTGTTTCACGATATCACATGACATCGATATCAAATAACATGCTATCACATGTTCTATTATATCATTAGAAGCATTAAGTTGATATGTTCTTGTTAAATGAAATTGTATGATTCTCATAATGGAAAGTTCAGATTTTTGGTCTAGAGTATATTATATATTTATACTTGTGGAAGGAAGGCAACAACCATAAAGAATACATCAACCCTTGTCTTTTTGCAACAACCCCTATTTTCAATTACACGGTATATTATATAAGATTATATAATGACATCCACATTTCTTTTTCACAACTCAAAGGAATATATAATAAATATAATAATATTGATTGTAAAAGAAGTATAAAACTATAACTGATAGCTACTAAGACCACCACATATACTACATATCAGACACTTCTCAAGCTCTTCATACTCTTTCATGTACATTATGCAACTATTAAAGTATATGCAAATATTTTTCATAATTAAGTAAACAGAAAATCACATACAATATCAGTATATATACAAATTTTCATACAAAAGGAAGTTTTTTACTTTCTCATGAATATATAGTTTGTTTGGTGCTCTTTCAGCCTTTGTGCCATGTTTGCATATCTTGTGTAGATTTCTATTACAAGTTGAACATTGTAATATATGAGGAGGTGTTGGTAGGCCCAAATTAATTACAACCAAGTGATTATGGCATATGCCTCAATAAACACCACCACATATATCAAAAGGTTGAATCTGAATGCAAAATTGCAAATATTTTTCACAACCAAGTGAACAGAAATTCACTTACAATAACTGCAATAACTAAAGAGAATATTGATCAAGCAGAAAAATTTCATTTATACGGATGTAGGACAAACAAAACTAAAATTTTAATCAAGGTTTCGACAAAGAAGGAAAATGAGTAAGCATCAATGCTTCTACAAATAAATAAAAGTAGTGAGATTATGATCAAATGATTAAAACATCCATGCAAGCGAAAACAATGAAAGAGAACATTTGCAAAAGAGGGCTAGCAAGGGCATGTAAAAGCAAATGATTTTCATCGAATGTAAGTGCAAAATGGCAATGACAGAGAAGGAGAGCCCCATGGAAAGGAATATCAAGCCATCTTAATGGTAGAAAGAGAGAGAGATTATAGTAGCTGAACATGAAAGAGAGTGGAAGAGCGTGCATATGTTATTTCGAGAGGTAAGAGATGAAGTATAGGCGTGAAAGTGAGTATATCGTAGGCCACTTTTTTCTAAACCAGTACTCTAAAAGTCTGATCTAAATATTCATAACTAGACTGGCTTTAGAGATTGCAAGTCTCAATATGTAAAAAATATTTTTAATTCATAACGAGACTATTTTTTAAAACAATTGGTCTAATATTTAATTTTCAGAAACAGAGAAATAAAATTTAAGAAACAAAATTCATAAACAATTTGAATGATCATATATAACAAAAAGATGAAGATCATCAATAGGAAATAATTGTACAAATGAAAAGACATAAAAAGATTGAAGCTATGAAAAGACTTAAACAATAATATTATCATAAAGCAAGAAGCAATTGAATGCTCCCATTTCCATTGTTTAATGCAAAATTGCATGTTCTTGAATCACTTAGCCACAATTAATTCCTTTTCTTTAAATATGGACCAAGTATTAATTTCCTCTTGCTTTCCATTTTGGGCATCATAAGGCTGTTGAAGGGAGTCAAAGAGTGCTTTTTGAATTAGCTTCATATTATCATTCAATGGTCATTTAACTCTTGCCGAAATATTTTGACTTTTCAATCACAGTCTTACTTGGCTAGAATTGCTCCAACTCTTAGCATGTTTAACTCAAATAATTATTTATCTTCTTTCTCCCCTTTTTGACCATCAAACATTATTAGATAAAAGGAAACATATTGGCTTTAATTTTCATTAGCCAAATGACCACTTTGCCTATACATTTTTGTGATTTTCTTACCTGTTGGAAAATTGGGCAGAATTTTCAACAAACTTTAAAAATTCATATCTAGTTGTATAGACATATAATTGGGGTGATTCTAAAGGATATGTGACCCTTATTAAGTCTAGTTTTATGAAAAAATATCACATTTAGTAAATTAGAAGCTCAAAATTCCAAGAATTGTTTTTTGGACACTGACACTGAAAATCACCAATTTTACTTGGCTAACTTGAAAAATACATAAATCCTTATGTATAGATCCAAATAATATATATGACCTATCATATTAAATCTTGATAATTCTATTTTCATTCTAAAAAGTTTCAAAATTTTTGGAAATCATTTTACAATTGAAAAATTTCACACAAACATAACTGCCATATAGGGAAATTCACTGGTAGCAACTCTACCTTGTGTTCCAATTAACTATGTTGTGTGTGACCTCTAATTGCCTTTTTTTATCACTTAATGTGCTCTTTAACTCACCATTTTATTCCCCTTGATGCCACCAAAGGTTTAAAGAATTGTAGGGAATAAAATTATGCTATACTGGGACACTTGCTAAGCTAGAGGTCAGCAGTCCACTTATTTCAGGCTTATTCTCAATCATCTTTGTCCCAAAATTTAGGGTGTTATATTTCTCCCCCTGTCAATCAAATTTCATCCTCAAAATTTTGGATATCAAATCATATTGAATCTCATCTTTATATATATAACACCTTACTGCCCTGGGATACTGCCCCATACGACCATGAACATCAGGTCTTATTGCCTTTGTTCACTATTTGGCTTAACTCTATTGCATAGCAATCTTCTGGCTTGAGGACATACTAGTCCAATAGGTCTTATGATCTGTGGACACACAATCCACTAGAAACTCTAGGGCTCTGTCTAGTCGAGACACTACCTGGTGTGTTTAGCCTTACGACTTATGCCATTCAACTCTCATAACTCTGAATATTTCGATCTTATTGCCTTGTACAAATATGTACACAAGGACTTACTGCTAATCGATCTACCTATAAACATAATGATATGTAACTATGTTTGTCTATCCGATGTTTGGGACTTAATGATTATTTAACCCTTACTGGACATACTATGTGCACTGTTTAAGATCAAATTACTATTTTGACCCTTACTGATCACACTGCGTGCATTATTTGAGAACAGGCATCAACCTGTTCATACTTGCCTCATATTCCTAAATCAACATCAATTGTTGTTAGCTCTACAACACGAGTGAGGAAATTAGCTTTGTGAGGCTACAACTATTGTGATGCATATGCCATTACTCAGCTCTGCTATATCAGAACACATTCCAATCTGGGTTTGCTCTCATTTCTGAAGACCATAAAGGTCAATTATGGATATGGGATTGTTAACATTGTACTGTTATGAGGTATTCACCACCATTATGCCCTACTACTCTATGGCTCATCCCAATCTCTATTTACATGTATTACGACAAATCATATAGATAGTGTGACTGTTGACTATATAGTTGGTGTTACTGTATACCATACTGGTCATGTTCTTATAAACCACACAGGTTTACATGGGTAATAACACTGTACACCACACAGGATGTAATATTGCTGGTTGCACCACCTCAGCCACATGTTTTATGCACAACCTCTTGACCATAGGGCTACTTGTGCTTTTCACCAGTGCAACCAGGACTCTCCTCCTAGCCTTGTTAAGGGTGCATCCTGATCACAAGGTTGTTTAACATGCTCTGATGGGGCTGCCTCATTGCTGACCACCACACAGGTGTCTCATTACGAACTTACAGGTCCTACTGTACACCACGTATGTTGTGTCATTGCTGACCTCAGGTCAAATCATGATAGACCATAAGGGTTATATTGCGATATGGGATGATCAACATTAGTGTGATAACAACCTCTCTTGTACTTCACAAGAATTGTGCATAGATTCACTATGCTTCTGTTACGCCACTCTGATGTTTTATTTCCTAATGAAAGCTAACAAGGTCAAGATGATCCAATAGGAGTTACATAGAAACCTCGTATGACATCTAATCAACCCAAATAGCCACTATCAAATACAAGATATGGTGGGCTACAATATCTGCCTATACTTGTCTCACTACCTCAATCGTCACACATATCAAAAATCACTTTCGTCAATTATACCCAATGGCATGCTGAAACAAAATCAAGATCAATTGCGCCTATACTAACCTTCACAGTATTTGGGTAATGTCATCGAAACATCACTGAAGGTTTAATATCATCTGCAAGGTTCATAAGGCTTAACTTCAATCATGGAACATAACTATAGTACAACCTTATTCACATTACGACTTAAGCATTATTTCAGCTTAGATCTATTTTAAACCTATCCTCAACCTTCAGTATCATCAAATCGAATCCTCTAGGATACATATATGACATAATCACCACACATCATGCATCACTGCATATCATACCTCTATACCATTAACCCCATGAGATAACTAAGAATCATTACTTAGTACGAAGAAACCTCAAAACAATTTCTAAGAATTGAGTTTTATACCCATAAACTTTTCTGGGCAGTATACACTACAATAGAAATGGTTCGAATTAAAGATCAATACTTATTTTATCATCTCCATGGCTCTAATCATTCTTTATGTCATCTGACAACTGCTAATGAAAATTCTAAACCTTTATTCGAAAATTTTCAAATTTCCTCATAACATGATGGTATATCGGTCATTTCACAATGTGTAAGGTACACAGGTACTCCTGTAATAACATATAATAGAGGATTACAGTAGACATGGAAAATCTGTAACAACATGCAGCCTCTGTACTACTATACAACATGTTCTTGCTTCTTTGTGTTACATAGCATAACATGTTCATGTAATTTACCATGGGGTCACCCATCCTGAGATTTCCCTAGGTTGAGCACACTTAAATTTCTTGTACCTTGTAAATACACAAATACCAACTCTAGCTGCTTCTGACCACTGATACCTCGTAACTACCCGTGCCTAGAAAAGTGTGCCCACTGTCTTTAGGCATCAAAATAATGTGTAGGGATTGGATATCAGTGCCAGTACATGCACTTAAACACGTATCTGGTGATCTACGCCCTGAAGTTCACAAAGTTATCTATTTGTGACTTTTTTGTCTAACATCATCTTGTCCATTTGCAGTTGATCAGTGCCTCCCAATGATGAGCTTACTGATATTGTTGTTGTAGAATAAGGCCTACACTTTGGCCTTACCCAGTGGGTTTGGGTCATCCTTATACTGCCCTCTGGGTATTCACTATTTCTCTAGGGCTTGTCCATTCCATTTAGGGACTTGACTGTGAACCAAATGAAGTAATTCATTCATTGTTCCAATCATTATACAATCAAGCATATCAATATACTATCATAGTGCTAGAACTGCACGCACTGTAGCCAAAACTACTGTTCGGATACCAAAACTGTAAGACCCACTTCATTATTGATTTTACTAAGAGTAGAAATGGTATAGTTCAGTAGGCATATAAGAATAGCAAAAAAATGATATTATTGAAACAATATTTATAATATGCTTGCTATAATACATGATTCCCATAGGGGGTGTAGAGTAATTATAGACCTTAAACAATAGAAAGGTCTTCAGATAACCAACACCTCTTCTTGTACTAGGCCGAAACCTCTAGTTGCCAAAAATTATTGTTCTGCCCTTCGAGCTACTGCCTGCTGTTGGAAACTTTATACATTTATGGAAAGGGTGAGATTCAGAGAATCTTAGTATTAACACTTTCTTTCATGCACTATGTGATTATCTATATAACTTGAGTATGCCATTCTTTGTAACATGAACCAAGTATCTTGGACACGTATATTTGCCAAGTTGTGGTCAAGGACCCAACAAGGGCGCCGAGTAGACTAGGGTACAAACATTTCATTTAGCCTTGGGCAAGTGTACAAATAGTTTCGATCATCTTACATGACATGACATTGCATATTGATTCTCGCATGCTATATGTTAGAAAGTATGTTATTACTGATATTCTCTTAATCTCACCCTTTTCCATAAATGTACAAAGTTTCTTGTAGCAGGTAGCGGTTCGAAGGGTAAACATTAATTTTCGGCAACTGGAGGTTTCAGGCCAGTACGAGAGGAGGTGTTGGTTATCTGAAGACCTTTCTATTTGTTTAAGGCCTATAATTACTCTGTACCCTCTATGGGGAATCATGTATTATAGCAAGCACATTGTAAATATTGTTTCAATAATATCATTTTTTATGTTATTCTTATGTACCCACTGAACTACGCAATTGCTACTCTGAGTAATATCAATATTTTGAAGCAGGGTCTTACATAAAACCTTTTAAACATGATTAGTGTGAATTTAGGTAGCACCTCCCCTTAGGGTTTGCATTCCTAAATCACAAATCAAGCCAAAACAAAGCCAATAATCAACCACAACAACAACAACAACATTAAATAAACTAATATAGCAAGGTTTTATGGCTTTACCTTTGATACCTCTTCTTTCCCTCTCTAGCCATCCTCTCTCTCCTCCTTCTTGCTCTTGTTTTTTCTTGCTACATGTATGTTTAAGAAGGAACAAAGATTAGGAGAGATTTGTCATGAAGAAGAAGGCATAACCCATGAAATTTCACAACCAACTTACCTTGGTTACTTCTTAATCTTCTTGAGCTCCCTCTTTGTTCTTGAAGCTCTTCTCTCTCTCTATTTTTGTGGTCTTGGCCAAAATAATGAAGAAGAGAAGGGATAATTTCTTCATCAAAATATCTCTCCTCTTGCTTTTTGAAATAATATTGTTTAATAATAATTAGCCATGTGCATCTTTTTACTTGGCCATAATTAATCATTCTTTATTTAATATGGACAAAGTAAATTAGTTCCCTCCTATTTCCTCATTTTTTTGCCAAAAATATCTCCTTAATTTGGAGAAAATAATTTCTTCTTGCTTTATTGGTCAAATGACAATTTTTCCCATACATTTTTTCCCATTTTCGCACTTTGCTGGAAAACTGGCAGAATTTTCATCAAAATCTGAAAATTCATATCATTATTTATAGTTGTCCAATTGGTGTGGCTACAAATGATATGTGACCCTTATTAATTCTATTTTTAAGAGAGAGAAAATATATTATTTAGCGAACTGGAAGCTCATAATTCCCGGAATATCATTTTTTGTACGCTATCACAGAAACTTGCCAGGTTTACTGGGCTAACTTCAAAAATACATAACTCTTAGTGTATAGCTCCAAATGACTTATATGACCTATCATATTAAATCTTGATAAGTCTATTTTTATTCTAAAATGTTTCATACACATTAGACGCTATTCCTATTTAAAATTGTCACACAACAAAATTGCTACGCAGGAAAACATACTAACAGCAAATCTCAATTCTTACAATTTGTGTTCCAAATATAATAATGTTGTGTGTGACCACTAATTACCTTGTTTTGTCATTTCCTATACTCTTTAAGTCACTATTTTATTCCCTTGAATGCCACAAAGATATAAGGAACTTTAGGGAATAAAATTATGCCTTCATGTGGCACTTGCTAATCCGGGGCTTAGTAGTCCACATGATTCAGGCTTATTCTCAAGCCTTTAATCCCAAAATTTGGGATGTTACAAATATGTTCTTGAATAATCACCTTCCACCTCCTCAATTTATGTATTATTTTATTTTAAAACTTTACACATGGCATTTTCTTGTTTCTTCCTTTCTCTATGTGTTTTAAACCTTCCACATGTCCATATATGTGGAAAAATCTCATGCTCTCTTGCTCTTCTCTTCCTTGGCCAACTTAACATAATATTTTAGGGGAAATATTGGCTTTTTATTTTATTTAGCCAAATAACCATTTTACCCTTACATTTTCTTAAAATTTTGGATCCAATTGCCATTTTCTTTCTTTCCCTTTCTTTTGGCCAAAATTTTCAATGCATATTGGCCAAAAATTGTGCTCTTCCATACTAAATTTTAAGCTTCAATATTAGGCCTTTGTCAAGAAAAAATTGTGCTTTATGTCTTACTTGGCCAAAATTTCACATAATCACTATTTCTAATATTTTGTCTACTTCAAGTGCACTTAAATTCACCATTTTATTCCATTGAATATAGTTAATTATACAAGGAATTTTGGTAAATAAAATTTAGGATATTACAAAATGAATTATAAGAGATGATGAATGGATAATTTACTTGTTGAATGTCTTATACATGCATGGTCTAATGTTTGAAACCTTGCCCTACCTATAGAGTCATAGTACCATACCTTTTGTACATTGAATTTACTACTATGAGCATCTAGTGGTTCTTAAGTACAATAATAGACCACACCATCAGGATAATTACAAAATAAATAAAAATTAATTTAAGCAGAGTTAATGATGTTCGCACCCTTGAATGTATGGCACAAAGTAAGTGTCCCTTTTGTCTGGTGCCCTCTTAATAAATTCATTCCCCAAAAACCTCACATGTTGTTGCTTGTCATCTTCCTTCATGCCATCACTCAGTTTATTAAGATTTTTAAGGCAGATGAACTTTATCTTGTCCTAGAGGCCGTGAGACAAGTGGCTAAAATGCATAACATATGATCAATGCTCTAAGCAGCCAACTATTTAATCACAGTTTAAGAAATACCTCATAAAGAAGTTGACAAAGCTTGTACTTTAGACCTTCTTATTCATGACCTCAGAAACAAGCTCTTAGCTTATAGCATCCTTTTGGTATGCTTGGTTGAAGACCTCTTTCTCAAATTTGATCTTGGATACACATCTTTAACGAAGTACTTGTCAGCAAACTCCTAGAGGGACTTACAGGCAGATTGGCCAATAAGCTTATTTGGTAAGAAAGACTTCTTCCAGGATTGATCATTGGTGGTGGGATGCTTCCTCTTCTTGGACTGAGTAGGGAGCTTGGATTGAGTAAAGGGCTTGGATTGATTGGGGGGCTTGGACTTGATAGAAAACTTCTTTTAATCGGAGGACTTCTTGGTCAGCTTGCATACTCTAAATAGATAGTAAGGCCACAGAACGAAGTCACCCACAACCCCTCCCATTGTATCTATGTCTTTGGTAGGCAAGGGGAGCAAATAGCTGGGGCCAATTTTGGTGTTGATTTGTATCTTCACATGTTCTGGAGGGATAGGCTCGTAATTAAGCATGTTATCCTATGGGCATTTAAACATGTGCCTATTGCAACTATATGGTATCCAGGGCTTTCGGCAAAACACTTAACATCTACCAAGCCCTTAGGTAGATCAGGGCTTAGAAATGTGGAACTACCTCTAGTACTTAGGCTGCCATTTCCCTCTTCCTGCTTTGTACAACTCTCATTCACTAGCTTTTTATGAGAAACAATATTTATTTTTGCATTTCATCGCACTATTTCTAGAGCTTTTCATATTTGCCATCCCTATTTTTTCTTTAAGGTTGTCACTGACCATAATATTTTGTCTTAGTCAATCCAAAGCTGGCACCCCTAAGAAGACTGGGATGGTCAGGCCCTAATATCTTGGCCAATACGTCCTCATTCGTAGTAAGGTAGCCATGTGTTTTAACTTTCTAGGACATGGCTTGCTATGCATTTAACAATAATGTTAATATTGATAGTAAATTAAAGACATTGCTTCCATGAATTGAGGACTGATATTAATACTTACCATTTAATTAACGACCTCCTTCATCTGAGGATCATCATATGTGCCATTTTTATTTTACCTCGCCACTGACCAAAGTTCATAACAGATAGATCTATTATTATCCCCACACTTAGCAGCTAACTTTTGAGCAATATAAACATACCCCATTCGCCCTCCCTTATAGGGATACTTATTGTTCTTTACCCTCTCCCTATTCAACAGGCTTAATTCCTATAATAAAATACAATACTTCAGTTAATATTAAATAGATACATGTAGGTCTTATGAATTGTGAGTAAGACTTACCTGGAATACGTGGTCATGATGTGAGATGACAAATTCTCTCTGATCATCTAGTTTGATGGTGGACCAAAGATCCTTAAGAAATTTTGTCTCATTAGCCTCTTTAGGATTCTCCAAATATGTCTTCATCAATATATCACATAATATATGTAATGATTACCCAATCTTATTGACAAAAAAATTTCTAGAAGTTTCATCTAGATGATATGTAGACTGCAAAGTGTTAGAACAAGCTTTTCACCCAAGAGGGAGGGTGAATTGAGTGATTAGAGAGTAACCAGATACTTAATAAAAATTATGAAACTTTAAAGCACATTTATAAGCAGTTTGAGGGTCACGAGCTTTTTGTCATTGTCGTCAAATTCTGTAGGTGACTTAGGAACTTTTTGAGATTCTTCAGTCTTTGTAGGCACATAGTTTCCAGTTTCAAATACATCCCATAGCCCATATTCTGTAGCCATCACGAATACACGGAACTTAGCTTTCTAGAAGGAAAAATGCTCACCATTGAAACCTAGTGGTCTAGTGATAGAGGCTCTGTCAGGAAGAATTTTTTCACCCATGCTTTCTAAGGTTGTTATACCTGAACAAGAAGACCTGCGCTCTGATACCAAATGTTAGAGCAAGCTTTTCACCCAAGAGGGGGGTGAATTGGCTGATTAGAGAGTAACCAGATACTTAATAAAAATTATGAAACTTTAAAGCACAGTTATAAGTAAGAAGAGATATCACCGAAGTGGACACAAGAGTTTATACTGGTTCGGTCACAATCACTTGACCTACGTCCAGTCCTCAGAAATCCTTCTGAGCCTTTCACTATATCTTCCAAGATTCAGTGGGTTCTTGGCACCTCATACAACAAGTTCCTCTTTGGACACTCACTCCCCCTTACACAAGGTAATCTCAAATCCCAACTTAAGGTTCCTCAACCTTAAGTTATCACTACCAGAAATAAAGTGTTTATGACAGACAAAACTCTCTTATAGAGTATATAGATGAAAATTGAAGTATAGATGAAGAAATAATAAGAGACAAAGCACTTATGAGTATAATGTTTGCAGTGAGTTCAAATGTCATCCCTCTCTCTTGATTTCTGAATGGCTGGACTTATATATCAGGAGCTTTGAGGACCGTTGTGGATTTTTCTGTTGATCGATTGTGCTTCTAACACGTTGATAGTTATTTATTAATATTGCTACTGCCCACGATAAGTTGTCGTTGAGTGTTGTTCAGTTGCTTGTCATGTGGGTGGTAGTGGAGTACACCTGTAATACACTCAGGAAAATGCCCGTTAGAAAATACTTTGAATATTACTGGAGTGATTGTGATTCACTAGGAGTGATTCCTGAAAATCAAAGCATCATCGGAAATGAGCTTGCTTTCACCGTAGATGAATTACAGCGGCTTGCTGTGATTTTAATGAAATAATATTCCACATGATTTTGAAAGTAATTTGGATTAACTAGCAATGATTATCACTACCAATATCTTACTAACAAAACTTGTTGATTTACGTGGAAGAGGTTGCAAGTGGATCACAGTAACTGTCTGAGAATGAAACTGATAAACTGACATATCACTGGAGTGAATTTCATGTCACTGGAAGTGATTAAGAAAATAGTGAAATTTTCTCCAAGTGATTACAGATCCACTGGAAGTGATTCTAAGATTTCATATATCACTCGAGTGAATTTGGCATCACTGGAAGTGATTTTACAAACAGTGAATTTTTCTTGCAGTGATTTTTAATCCACTAGAAGTGAATCTGGAAAATTCAAGGATCACTCGAATGATCTGCCTATTACTGGAAGTGATTTTCAAAACAGTGAATTTTTATTGCAGTGCTTTTCAATCCATTGGAAGAGAATCTGGAAAATTCAAGAATCACTCGAGTGATTTGCCTATCACTGGAAGTGATTTTCAAAACAGTGAATTTTTTTTCTGGTGATTTCAGATGCACTGGAAGTGATTCAGCAAAAATCATACATCACTCGAGTGATTTCAGATCACTGGCAATGAAATCCAGAACAGTGAATTTTTCTTGCAGTGATTTTCAATGCACTAGAAGTTATCTGTAAATTTACTAGCATCACTCGAGTGATCTGATATTTTTTTATATCACTCGAGTGATCTTCATAATCACTTGAGTGATTACACAAATCACTCGAGTGATCTTGCTCATATCACTTTTCTCACTTCCTTTGCTAATGTATTCCTTTTAATCAAATCCAAGACTATCCAAAGCATGATTTGTTATCATCAAAACATGAAGTCTAACACAAAGCACACAATTTAAGTTAACTTTTTTTACAAGTACATAGCATGTAATTAGCAGACATATATATCTTACCCTTATATTGTCCTAAATAACATATAAGTAATTTCTTCCTACCCAATGCTAGTGTCCCACTATAATAGGAATATTGGTCCTTGTCGTTATGTCGATATAGCTGATAAAGTGTGAAGGCTTAAGATATTGACCATCATTGTTCCATGTCATGTGAAATTTTCTCCCCAAAGAATTTTCTTTGTTCATAAAAGTTAAGGTATAGCAGCCCCTCTTTACAACATCCTGCACTGGTTCTAACACCTCTTTTGGGGTCTCATTTATGTTTGTCTATTAAAAGGGTCATTCTTATAACTAGGGGCATTATCAGTACCGGTGGAAGTAGGACTAGACATTTTAACTAGAAAACAAAACTCATCTAGTCATCCATAGGGAACAGAGCATTGGATTTTCCAAGAAAACATGATGCACGACTAAGGTTAAAACTTGGTTAGGCAAGACAAAGTGAAAAATAAGGAGAAGTTAGAATGGAGAATGGAGAATGTGAAATCCAGAAGAGAAATCATACCTTAAAATAAAGAGAATAGAGCATGCGAAGGAATGTGATCTAGCTAGGGCTTCGAAACAAAAAAGCAAGCTAGGGCAATCGAAGCAACTCGTGTGGCTATCAAACTGAAGTTCAAAGAAAGTATTGGAGGATGTGGTTTTCCTGAAAGCAACTACCAATGGTCAAAAAAGTCAACTGAGTTATGGGGTTTTAAGGATGATAGGTAATGTTCAACCTAAGGCAAGAATGTTAAGTGTAATAACTTAGGAATGTGAAGAGTTGTGAGATAGAGGGTGTTTTAAAAGACTTGACAAAAGTTGCTCATGATTATAAATAAGTGTAGAACCGTTATAAAAGGTGGTCTTTTCTTATGGTTCTTAATTTACAATTGCAATGAACCTCTAAACGAAAGCTCACGATTTGACATCTCACAATCATTAGGTTTTGTAAATGGTGATGATTTTTTTAACAACAGTGAGCTATTAGACATAGTATTCTAAAAAGCAATGGGTTCTATTGAATATCCATTACTTATTTGATTTTTCTTATGATTCTTAATTTACAATCGTAATGAACCTCTGAATGAAAGTTCACAATTTTACATCTTACAATTGTTAGATTTTGTAAATGGTGATGATTTTTTTTCTTACAACCGTTAGCTATTTGACATGGTATTCTAAAAAGTGATAGGTTTTTTCTAATAACCATTAATTATTTAATTATTCAACCCCAAAGTCAAAAAAATTAAAAAAAAGGAAACAAGAGTGTGAATAAACAAACCAAAAATAAAAAGTTATGAGGATGAATGATCTACTGCATCATCAGATTCATTATTCTGCAATAATTTGTCTACCTTCTTGATCTAAAGAGTGAACGAGAGAGGTCAGTTCCTTCAAACTTGTCCATGCGTCTTGCTGAACGTGTCCTTTAAAGAACATTTATTGTTAATTAAATAGACATGGAATGGAAAGGGTTTCGTGAGTTATCAAGCATAACTTGTCCTTTGGAATGGAAAGGGTTACCTTATAGAGCCAAACATTTTCTTATAAATTGCATGGTTAACTTAAGTAACAATATTTACTAATAACTGTAAAGTATCAATTGTTTTTTTTAATATTTTTTCAATAAGAACAATGCTTTATACATTAGACATAACCACAATGAAGGAATTTTGATTTCAAAGAGGAGGAAGTTTCTTCGCAAATTAAAGAAAACAAATGTTACTAAAAAGAGCTTTAAAATTATTAAGACTAAGAAAAGAAAAAGGGGCACTTGATAATGTAAATTCGCTTACCTTTGTTGTTTTATTTCATTATAGTTTGTGTTAATCATTGTTTAATTTAAATGATCTTAATGATGTTCTTTTTGTTTTATTTGTTAATTTGTTACAGATAAATCTTCCTTCTGATATGTGGTTCCACTATGGTGATGGTAATACCCTGCTCCGTGTATAGATCTATGTAGCTCCCTATATACATGCACTTCGTTCATATTGTTATTGATATACCAATAATTGTATAGATAGTACTGGATGATCTGTTTTAATTTGCTATCACTTGTTGGAATTGGTTATTTTGTATATTGTGATACCTCCAGCTAGAACTGGATCTATTTGGGTGTTTGGTATATATATGTTGCTTTTGTAGGTAATTTTGCAGGGGGTTGATCAAAAGTGAGCCCCTAATTTCTTAGGAAAAAGATTAGCCTCACATAGTTTATGGTTATTCGCAAATAACCGTCAAGTATTACAAAATATATAACAGTTCTTTGAAATAATAGTCAAGTATAGTATTATGTTTTACAGTTATAGATTACCAACCATCACATAAACTTCTTTTATATGACTAAAATTGGTGTAAGATAATTTATCATTCATAATTTTGACCTAAAGTATTATGTAATATATTTCACGGTTCTTGATGAATAACCATTTAATATACTTACTATATTTAACAGTCATTGACTAAGAACTGTGAAATATCGTACCTTGTAAGTAACAACAGTATTTAAACAACTGTGAAATATATGGCCTTATATTTAATGATTGACAACTGTAAACTATTAACATTTAGCAATTGCATATTTAATGGTTGTAAAAATATGCGTGAAGCATAGACAAATCTGCAGTAGTGTTATAAAAAAAATAATGAAAACTATCTTTTATTAAAAGTCTTTTAATTTTTTCCTCGATATATAATTAACGATTTTCTTATTTGTTCATTATTGTCCAAAATAAACTTTTAACATTAAGTATAAATATTTTTAAGAAATAAACATTTAATCATTTAAGAATAACTTATATTTAAGACTCTTTGACTTTCCAAAATATTTTATATTTAGTGTGTAATACCTTACATTTCTGCCACTTTTATTACATACAAGGAAGCGTTTACTTATATTCTCTTAAAGGATTATTATTCATTTCCGACTGTTGAGCCGTTACTCTTACCAGATATCAGAGTTCATTCTATTTATGGTTCTTATTCTTAGTTGCATTCGGTTATGGCTTACTTTTCATTACGCGTATTCGTACTTGCATATTCATACATATATTCTTGTTGTGCAGATAATTTACATATAGTATATTAATACACGTTATTTCTTTCTCGATTCTTTATCTTCTTTCCTTCTTGTTCATCTTCAGTATTCTTTTCTTTCATATTCTCATACCTATATGGTTGGTGGGGGTGAGATTCGGGGGAATCTCAGTAGCAAACATTATTGACAATGCATGTAAGATGAATGCTAGTACATGATATGCTTGTCTTACATAGGCTCATGTTCACATAATAATATTCTGCATACTTAATATTTCATGCAATATAGTTATAGCCATAGTAAAAATAGAAATAGAGCTTCATTCATTTATACATATTTCACATAATCAAGGAAAGCAATACTGCAAATCAATACATAGCAAACATATCAAATACATGCAAGTAAGTAAGTTTACTACCTTGGTCTTTCCGGTCTTGTTCTTGTTTTGATTCCTCAGGCTCTAGACAGATTTCAAGTCCTATAATTAGAATTTACGGATGATGAGTTATTACTTAGTCCAATTCCTTCATAATCATTCTCTTATATTGGTTATCATTAGGGTCATTATGGTCATTTGATCAAGTCAACCAATGAATTAAACCTAGCAAAATTTGTCAACTAACTTTAAAACGTTATATCTCTTTGTACAAATGTCTAATTGCAGTGATTCAAAAGGATATGTGACCCTTATTAAGTATAGTTTTAGGAAAAAAAATATTTCCCTTAGCCAATTGGACACACAACAATCCAGAATTTTCATTTATTGGACTCTATCTAGAAACATGCCAGTTTTCATATGACCAACTTCAAAAATATATAACTCATAGTATACAGCTCCAAATGACCTATATGGCCTATCAAATTAAAGCATATTAAGTCCAATTTCATTTAGAAAAATATCATCAGCATTGGATACCATTCATTTACTCAAAACACTATAAACCTCTGCCACGCCAGGAAACCCTAACTGGACAGCAATATTGCAACTTTTCAATTTGTGTTCTAATAACCTAATATTTATAACTGGGTTCCCACATAGTTTTTCATGTAGAAAACAATGATACCATCAAAATAATCAAATTCTCATTCCTTCTTAATGTCCTATTCAGACCAAAAATTCTGGTTTGATGCCACAAATTACCAATTCACATTTCAATCACCAAACTTAGTTCATTTGCTTCCAAAAAAATATATAATCACATGTATATAATGAAAGCTTGATGAACCCTAACAAACCCTAAAAGCCAAAATTAGGGCAGCCAAAACAGCCTACCAAAACTCAACCAATCAAGACAACATATACATTAAAATATTGCTCTTACTCACCTTTAGCTCCTTCTTGAGCTCTTTTCTTAATTCTCCACCTTTTGCTCTTGCAAGATAGCTCAAAACACCTCCTCTTAAAAAAAACCATAGAAATAAAGCTCTTAAAGAGGGAAACAAGATTCATGAAGGCCATAAGAGCCATATAAGTTGTTAAGAAGGTGAAAAGTGAGCTAGAAGTACCTATGATTCTTGTGTTTCTTTTCTTTTGCTCCTTACTTGCTTGGCCGAATGTTGGAGAGAGAGAAGAGTGAGAAAATAATTAGATTTTTCTCTCCCTTTGGTCTAGAATACTTGGCTGAAAGTTGGCCTTAGAGAAAGAAAATCATGTGCCTCAAATTCACTCCTTAAATTCACTCCTCTTACACAAGTTAATTCTATTTACCATATGTAATAGATTACCATGGTAATTCTATTGACTTTCTTTCCTTCTTTCTTGCCCCTTTTTGGATGACTTTTGGGCTGCCAAATGGGAAGGAATTTTTTGACTAATTGCCTCAATTTGCCTTGCCATTGATTCATAATTTTTCAAGTTAGAAACTTTGACTTTTTGAATAAACGATTCTCTTCTTTCTTTGCCCCTTAATTTTGACGTTTTATGTGACCTTAATGGAGAGAAAATTTTATTTTCTATTCTCATAATTACTTCTTACTTTTGAAGAAACAATCATAACCCTTCAATTGGTCTTTCAACTTTAACCTCAAGATCAAGTGGCAATTACTCTTTTACCCTTGATTATGACAATATTAATTTTACGCATTAATTCTTTCAATTCTATTTCTTAATTATTTCTAGACACTAGTTCCTTTTTCCTTTGGATCTGAGTTAGGTTTTATATCATACTGACATATCCTAAAGGAATCAGTACTTTCTTTTGACTAATTCACATCAAAATTCATATTTTATTCTAGATGCAGTTTCTAAATTTCATGCTATTTCTTATTCACTCCTGGGACTCCTACTAAAATATGCTTAGAAATCTACTTTATTCAAGCTTATTCTCTAGCATCTAGTCCCAAAATTTGGGATATTAGATAGTGTGGAAGTAACATAACTTTTGGTTTCAATTGGAAAACCTAAATGGTTTATTACTTTATTTTCAAAAGACAAAATGGAACTAAGCTTATCCAGTCCCACTTCGGTCAAATAAGTCAATTACAAAAATAAATCGGCTTCTTTACAAACCACAGTCTGCATATATCATATGTCAATTAAACTAAGTAAATAGTAAATATTACTCCTCTGGTTTTAAATGTAAGGTTCTGTTAGAAGTTTCTTTTTTACTAAATTTAAAACATCAATTTACTTTACCTCTAAAGTTTATTTTTCTTCAAACTATCCTTATTGTTTGCACACATATATATTAAGAAACTTTCATCAATGGGTTATTCTAATGGAAATGATTGAGTAGAGAGGGTAAGAGAAACCAACATACATTTATTACAAATAAATAAATTAATTATTTTTCTTAAGTTCTACAAATTAGTTACTTAACTTCTATATTAAAAACTAAATATAGCACTCCCTCTTATGCTTAATATAAGAGTTGATAACTAATTTGTGGATATTAAATTAGTTATTTGTAATAAGCATGTTGTTGGTTTGCATAAAATACGCTCCCTAAATATGTGCATTGTAACTACTCTTCATAAAAATCCCTTCATATATGCAATAAATAGGGATATTTTGGGGAGAAAATTATAAATCAAGAGGATAAAGTAAATTAAAGTTTTATATTTATGGTCATATTAAACCCTTATATAGTTCTTATATTTAAAACCAGAGGTAGTACAATTTTTATTTTCAAATCAAAATCTAAAAGTCACTTCATATGGAGTAAAAAGAGAAGTAGTAGTATGTAAATAATTTGTTTTGTTGGCGGAAAAAAAATGTAAATAATTTGTTTAGCCGCCGGAATAATCGCCTCCAAATGCCGCTTTGTTTTCCCACTTGACAAATGCTTTCGTCGTTCCCCTAATGATTACCGCAACATAAATTTAACTTTAGATTCTTTCAATCTGTGTATAACTTTATATATATATATATATCATATGGTATCATTTTAGTCTTGACAACTTTTAAATATTTCAATATTTTATACTATATTACCCTATGCACCAAGAGGTGGACAAGTTATGATTAGTTTCGATTGAAAAAAAAAAAAAGACCACTCTCGCACAACTTTCCCAGATTGTTGATCTATAGTGACACTTAAATAATCAAATCTGATATATTGAAAATGAAAGCGATTCGGTTATAAGACCATCAGTGACATTATATATATAGATACATATTCTGCAAAAAAAAAAAACAAACAAATAAAGAAATATTATAATTTAAATAACTAATTATATGTTATTACATTAAAATAATATTCCTCACCCCTGTAAGGAGGGGGAGGAGAACACAACTTTAAATCCTGAAAAGTGCACTTGTTAGAAAAAAAAAACAAAAACCTTTTGCAACTTAAGCTTCAAAAGGGTTATACCCTTCATCAAATTAAAAATAATAATAATATTGTTTTTTCATTGCAATTAAAGTGTGCATGGCATAAAGCAGGGAACCGTGTGTTGTTCAAGAAATGCTCAAATTAAGAGACCCATTATGCGTAGAAAAGTATATCTAACTTTATATTGAAACTTAAAAGATCAGCTTGATGATAATGTGGCAGAGCAAAAGAGATAGGGTTTTCACATATTCTGATTTTAGATAAAATGAAAAGTACTCATTTGCTCATTTCATTTATTCATTTATGCAATTGATGCCAGTGCAAAGAGATGCCTCCTCATTATAAAGTTTACACGTTTGCTTTAAAGTGTTCAGTGTCATTGTAAGCTTTCTTATAAAAAAAACTTAGAAACCATTTTGGAATTAAGTTTTTTGTTGTTGCAAAATGACAGTCCTAGCTAATTGTGCTCAATGAAATTAATTTATCATCACTACCTTAGTTATTATTGTTGCCATATAATAAGTTAAAATTGTTACTTGTTAAACTATGGTTGTCATTGATATTCCGCATGAAATTTTAATGAAATTAGTTATTGTTACCTTAATTGTTGTTATCATTTTATAAGTTAAAATTGTTACTAGTTAAATTGTCGTTCTCATTTAATATTTCAAATTATGAGCATTTAGTTAATTTTTTAAAAAAATTTAATCCAAATCTAGTTCCTAGAGACTTCACAATGATTTTTGGGAACTAAATTAAAATTTACATATTTGGTAGAGTTTCTTTTTTCACAAACACATGCGCATGCGTAACCCTAGAAAGGACCTGATGATCGTTTACCCTCTCAAATTGACAAGTTAGATCGATAGCAATTGATCCTAAATTAGAATTTATAGATCAATTTGATAGGAATTTTTTCGCATTTATCTCTAACACACAACTGTGTGTAACCCTAATCTTAGAAATGACCTGTAAGTAGGTATAGAAAAAGGTCGATTAGGCCTCTAATAGAAGACTGTAGCCTGGCTTTGTTAGAACTAGTAAGGCCTGGCCTATTTCATAAAGAGCTCAGACTTTAGGCCTATTTAAAAAACTCCTTATTTAAGTAGACTAGGCTCTTTTAAAAAGCCTAGCCTACAAACCTACAAGCCTAACTTATTTAATATATATATATATTTAATGAGAGTACAGCTTGTTTTAATATACACACACAAATATTTTATTTTTTGGAATGCTGAATTTTAGATCCTATTTAACAATTCTTTATTATAATCAACTCACTAGTTTGTTAATAATGAGAACCGGACCATCTCCATGCTCAAAGTAATTAATTGATTATATATCCAATGGCATCAAATGAGTTAAAACTAATTAATTAAAATGAAGCAAATTAGGACCGAATCTTTCCTCTATGGGATCTGGTTCAAAAATCTGTCATTACGAATGGTAATCATAAACTAATCAAACTGGTTGCCCTGTTATGATAAGAATAACATAGAATATATAATACAAGATAGAGGGAGACAGAGCAATCAATGACAAGAGCAGAAAAGAACAGAAATTATTATAAAAATTTATCTTAAACACACCCAAAATTATTCCCAAACCCCACTTTGGACCATATATACATATAAAGCAACAATTATTTTCTTTAAAATTTGTTTCAACATCCTTTCATTGCGCTTCTATGATAAATGTTTAGCTGATAAGTCCTTTTCTTGTAACCTAGGCCTTGCCATATTCCATCCACGAGGCCGAGTGTTGATTATTATTTTCTCATTTATAGCATAACGGAGATTCTTCAAGTTTACTTAAAAAAATGAATTCAAGATTAATATAATCCAAGACAGAACATTTATTGTTTAGTCATCACTGCAAATGTAATACTCCATTGGGTCGTATATATAAGCTAAATAACTAATTTACATAAATTAAAAAAAATAATTAAATTAGTTATTTGTAAAAGATGTATTCTGATTTATCTAAAATATCTCCTTTAGTAATTTGCATTATTAGAAATTACCCATTTGATAGAAACCCTTCAAATATGTGTAATCAATAGAGATGGTTTGATAAAATAAATATTCATTTAAGAGAAACTATATTGAAGTCTTACATTTAAAACTAATAGTATCTCTACATTCAAGGCTGGATATGGATTATTCTATTTTGTGAAGGGACATGAATATTAAGGATAATCTAACAACGATTTTTTTTCTTTTTTGTCAACAATCAAAAAATGAATTTATATATTATAATCCCCACGCGTATGATGATGTAAAGTCATTTGTGAGTCTACCGTGGAGTACATGGTCAAGCCTTATTGAGAATTGATCCAATTTCCAAACAATAAAATAGAAAATTTGTGATAAATTCTTTTTTCCATAGTTTATCCCTAACAACAAATTCGTTGCAAAAATTTTGCTACATCCTTATTTATGGGGGAATAGTTTGTCGTTAAATCAATTTAGAAATAGATTTTTTCCGGATTTTTGTTCAAATTTCATGGTTTTTCTGTACTAAACTTTAATTAGTGGCAGGACTATAAAGAGAAAAAAATTTGTATGCATATTTGTATGCACTACTCATCAGATTGTGCAATGTTCATCACAAAAGCATCTATTCATACCATAAGTTACAAACGGATGGTAGGAATGCTTTTTCTTATAACCACCATTACTTAATCCAAATCTTAAAAAAGCAAAACATTTATTTATTTATTTGTCCAATACAACAAACACTATGGCTATAGAAATATAGCGAGAAAGACATAAAATTCCCCCCCCCCCCCGGGTAAATCTAGAAATCTCAATTCAAGAATTCGAAATGAACTAAGTACTGTGTAGCTCCTAATGACTGGAAGGAGAATAAGGTCCCTAGGATCAAGCTTGTGATTGAACTTATTAGTAAAATTACCTAAATGCCTATAATTTAAAATATAGAAATATGAAATGGCAACAACAATGTACTTCCTTCCGTCTTAAATATCTCAAATATATAGAGTTGATTTTTTTAAAAGATATTAAGAAAGTTAATTAAATTACTTTAAAATATTTATATTTTTTTTCCAAACTATTTAGTTTAACTTATAAATTGATATACAATCTAAGGATATATACACAACATATGATATGATTAAGTAACATATTTAACTTTTTTAATCTCTAAAAAAAAATTCAACTATGTCTCATATTTAGGACCAGAGGAAGTAATAAGTAACAAATCAAAGAAAAACAACTAAAGCAGCACCAACTTAATTATAATTTCACAGATAATCTTTGTTAAATATCAATGACAATGACAGTTTAATGAGTAATAAGTTTAACTTATTAAACACCAACAATAACTAAGACAACAAATTTTACTAAAAATAATTCAGTCATTTCACAAAAAATAAAACTTAATTAAAAAATAGTCACTAAAGGTTTATAGAAACTAAGCTATTTTGAGAGACCATTTTAGGATTCTCATATTTTAGCGTTCGTTATATATCATTCCTAATAGCAATTAATAAAGTATCAGCAGTAAGATCTAGTTACACGTAAAAAACAACGAATTCATCAGCTCTATATAAATGCATGGGATGCCAAAAGTTTTGCAGTGCGTAATATTTAATTTACTGAATATCTATAGTAATCTGGCTATGTATGTATGTATGCATGCATAATTTAAAGTTGCTAGTACTGGTCTGTGGCCTTGATCAAGTATGCACTATGCATTTGAAAGAAAAAGTCAAACAAAAAATAATTAATAATACACATATATATATGACTTGTATCCCTTTAATCGTTCATTCGGTAATTTTATTTATCTAAATATATATACAATATATTTACTGGCTAAATAATGATAAATTATATGAATTACTGGAAGTATTTTAATTTTCTTTGTCTACCTCAATCCTCAATGTTGGTGAGAATGCATGTTCTTGAGTCTGTGAACTCAATATGATGATCAGGCAAGAAAATTTTGATGGTTAATTAAATTCAGTGAATATAATATGCTTTTCGATCATATAACGTCCCAAAGCAGTTAATGGAAAGGTTTACTTAATGAATTGATGGATAAATTCATAATCAAGTGCTTTTGGCATAACCTAAAGCAAAGGGAATGTCTTTCAGAGTAGTCAAATGCTTGGTATTCCGGCCCCTAGGTCTCGCTAGCAGCAAAGATTCCTCACAAAAATATAAAAATCGTACAAGTATCTGCAAAAGCGACACTTACACATCAAGTATCTCTCTCACCAAATTTTTGAATGTGACAACTTTAGTGACGTTTCCACGTGTCTGCAACCCATTACTTAATTCAACTCCACGATCAAACGCCACCAAACCGAAAGAACTTTTCTTCTTTCTTGTTGAGAGAACAGCACAATTATTAGATCAAAATGGATTGGTCTTCTTGTGGGGCACATATGTCTCTTACTATTTGCATGTGAATATCTTATACTATTATCATAATTCAGTATTGAATCTAAAATATGTTCTTTGGTTCACTATACAAGTTATTACTTCTAGAAGAACTCATTAGTCCACAATACAAATTCACTTGGAAGTACCTAATGTTTATTTGTCCATTTTACTCATGTCATTAAAAATTGAATGTTGCTCTTTATATTTTTCTCTCTCCTTTAAAACCATATTTAATATGGTTAACATTAGAAAAAAAAGGTTACTTCTATTTTTGGAATCAATGATAGTTTTTTTGGATTAATGGCAATGCTGACTCTTACACACTACTGTAGACAGGGCTTTTAACGTCTCTAGAAGACGTCCTTTTTTTAAAAAAAAAAAGAAGTAAAAAATGAAGGCAATGTCATTTGTGTAATTCTGGATGGGAATTGGTTGGCTTTAGGCGTCACAACCCAAACTCCAGACTCAAAGTTAAAAGTCTTAAATTTTGGGGTGAATTGGTTGTGAATTGGTTGGCTTTAGACCGGTTATTAGTGACAACCGGTCTAAAAGTCTTAAATTTTTTTAATTTTTAACTAATTTTATATTTTTAGACCGATTTTTTAGATAACCGGTCTAAATAATATCTTTTAGATCGGTTATTTTAAGAACCGGTCTAAAAAATTTTTTATAATTACGAAACTGCCACCGGTCATATTTTTTAGACCTTATCCGCAATAACCGGTTTAAATACTACGGTCTAAAAAGACTATTTTACACTAGTGATTATATCTTAAAAACAATGGTCAAGCTTATGTTCTTTTTACTTTTCATTAAGTAGTTAAATCAACTCAACATACATTGTGCTAGTGTAATACCCCAAAAAATAGCAACTCATCACAAACTTAAATTTTGGGAATTAAGTAGTTACATATGAGATGTAACAATAATTATATGAAAATTATTCAATGTAAGGTGACGTTACGCATAATTATTATGCAACAAAAATAAATATCTATAGCATACCACTAATGAAATGTTTTGAGAAATTAGCACAACAAATTGTATGTGAGGGGTCTAAATTGAATCCGACACCGGTACAAAAAACACTTTTAAGACCGGTTAAAAATGATATTTTAGACCGGTTCTGGATCAGGTCTTGATACAGCCGGTTTATATGGAAAAAATTCGTAAGCTTTACAGAGAAATGAAAAAAGTGGAGGAAAATTGACAATAGTGATCCCTTCCTGAATCAACAGCCAACTAGTATCGCCAATATCCAAGAATTTGTCCTAAACAGAGATATAAACCAAGTTAGATATATATGAAAACCATAAGTATTATTAGAACAACATAAATCGGATTAAAAAACTTACTAATATTGTAAAAGCTCATAAATGAATTCAGCACAACAATTGCGAATGAAATCAATATCTTCTTCAGGAAAGGGATCAGCAAGATCAAACATCTGTATGTGTAACACCGAAGCCAAACAAAACATTAACTTACTAACTTAAAAACAATAAAGTAATACAAAATATTTGAAATATACATTTATTACCTCCTCGGTAAAGTCAGTCGTGTCTAGGCTGATAATATTGTAAATCTGCCTCAAAATATAAAGACCACATAAGTTGGAGCCCGGTGGTTGCCTACGGGTCTGAAAAAGAACATGATATTATCAAAGCAAGCATAAAAGCATAGCTTATGAAACGAATCTTAAAGAAAACAAATATGTACTAACCTTTGGCGTGATCCATGTAGGGTCTTTTAAGTCACGAACATGCCTACCACACTTAGCGTGTAGGAAAGTCCGCATAGCCCTATGATCAAAATCACAAAGACTACTTATTCTGCACACAAACTTTGCACACAAAAGGTAATAAAGCAAGAAAACTTACGAGTTTATGGTCTTCTTCAAGTCAGTCCCCGGTTTGAAGTGGAGGGAGCAGAGGAGGATCACTGTGTAACTAGCCTTACACAGAATAACCAATTGCCAATGATCCCTGAAAAAAAGAGATGAATGTTAAGCAAATATAAAGCATTATATTATATGTGATGTTTCGGAATATAAATTTGATGTTTCTTACCCATGCACATAAGGAACCAAGAAACAGTCAGTTTCTGTTTCACTAAGCCTCTGTGATAAATATCTATGTCTGATGGCAGCAGTGGTCCCTTTCTCTGTGGCATGAGCTGGGCACATGAATCCAAATTTAGCGCTCTGCCCAGAGGAAACCAACCTACGATTCATGTACCTACAAAAATGGAAGCACACAAATTAAGGTTACAGAGCCTAATTTTTAAGATATTTACTTCAAATTGAAGAAGATACTTACATCAAAAAAACCTGGACAATCGCAATCGTAAGATTTTGTCTAGGAGCGACCATGGACATTAAATCATCCCTCTCAAGATAGCATGCCACCCCTGAAGGTCCAACAACTGAATCCATAGGCCAATGTTTAGTCGGGAAAGATGTGTCAAATGCCATCAGAATCACTTGCTGCATCACATTCAGTGGTGGAGGCTGTGAAACTTCACGAGGGACGGGAGCTGGACTTGGGGCTCTGATCGGGGAATCCGCTGCTCCAACAGAAACAAGGTTCTTCGGCCATGATATGAAAGTACCCAAGACATCGGCCACAATCTTGAACTCCTCAGAAGGGATAGGGACAGGTGCGTCTGAGATAATAACCTCCTCAACTGACACCCTAACCTGATCATCTGTCATCTCGAGGTGGTGAACAGTTGATCCTAGGTTGTGCACACTCCCCCGTGCAACTAACCGTCTCAGAGGATCCTCAACATATAAATCACAAGGCTCAGCATCGTCCTTTCCAGGACCCTCTGATGACTGTCCCACATTGCAACAACTCCTTTTGGTGCTGTGCTTATGGCGATCGAGCGATTGTGCGTGGACAGGAGCGGCGTCTTGTCTTGTGCTCACCATGACATATACCTCGTCCTTCATCTTACTCAACCGGGCATCCAATAGTGCATTAAATGATGCTTCTGCCTCAGCCCTTGCTTCCGCCCTCGCAGTGGCCAACATACGCTCCAATTCGTCTCTCGTGACCACGTTGGAGGAGGAACTGCGTGAGGAGGATCCAAAGTAATCCTTTATACCCACCCCTCCTCCAACTCCCCTGACGCGGCCTGGATGCTCACGTTTTCCAGTAGCAACCGTGAGAATGTCATTCCTCCCTTCGGACTTGAAGGTTCCCTCGGCTTTCTTTTTTTGAAGTTCCTCCTGTGAGATATACAAAAAACACACATGAGTAATGAAAATGTTTATTAAACAGTTAATAAGAACAACGATACTTACAATTTTTTCACCGACTATACGAGACTGGTCGCTCGTATAGGATCCACCACTCTTCCGGCGAGCATGCAACCACAACTCTTCACGCCGTATCGGAGATGGTGGAGATAGTAGAACAGAAGGATCGGATTGAGAAGCTTCTTCCAATCTCCTCCGTTTGGCCGCCAACAAGTCTTTCTCGGCCTTTGCGTATCCCCCACGAGACATTGTATGGGGGCAATCATTCTTCCTGCCGCTCGCTTGTGCCTTTTGCCTTCTTGCCTGCGAATAGGAAATGGGAAAAAAAAAGTTACAAACAGTAAAGACAAAAGATAAGTACATAAAGTACAAAATAAGTTATCTCACCAAAGCCTCTGGAGTAGTCCGAAGCGTAAAAAACTCCTGCCATGTTGCTTCATCGATGTACGAGTACTTGCTGTAAGGAGTAGGACGTGGGTTACCAGCTGGCACCTCGATATGCACGTAATTGTTCGCCAGACTCGTCTTGAACTTCCTCCAGCGCTCACAACAATATGTCATAGTCTTGTGATACAAGATCTCACTCTGAGGAACGTCGTAGGTGAGTTGTTATTCATGAATGAAAGGAGTTAGTGACAGTAATGAAACGAATTTGATAAAAGAAACATACAGAGGGAATTTTATACCTGAATAGTGTCCCAAATATGCTGCTTCACATTTTTGTCGACATTCCTCCACTCCTCTATCAATATGCTAGGCTTATTCCGTGCGAGGAGGCCGACAAAACTCCTAAAACGACTGGCATTCGGCCCGATCGGTTTCCAGTATTGATCGAACTGGATCGGTATCCTCTCCCCGGCAGACCGACTCAAGGAAACATCCCTCAACCGTGTGGCCGTCCTGCCCCTCCTTCTAGGCTGGTGACTCGGCTCACCCGATAACTGCCCCTGATTAACACTCTGAGGCTCGCTGTGCTGAGCAGTACGGTGCACCTGATCCTCGGCTATAGGAGGCACCTGATCCTCGGCTGTAGGATGCACCTGATCCTCGGCTGTAGGATGCACCGGATCCGTCATTGTACTGTTAAGACAAATTGTTGAGTTATTAAGTGACTTGCTGAGATTACGCAAGTGAAGTGGGAGAGTATAACAGATAGTATCGGCCCGGGAGAATATGAGTGTAAGGGAGCCCACAAGATTGTTTTATTGGGTATTTGGAATCAAAGACAAATCATCATCTTTAAAGACTTTTATCGTACCCACCTAAACTTTTAAATACCAAAAAAAAAAACAAAAGACTTTTACCGTATGGTGGATTGGTGGTGCATGATCTAAAGACCATAATGATGACAAGGATGGAGTATTTATGGATTTAAAATGAGCATGTATACTACCAGCTGGTCAATAAGACAACTGGTCTTGGTTCCCCTCTCTAGCTCTCTTGATATATCGTTTTCCATTGTCATCTCATCATGATGCTTTCTGGACTTTTTGTTTGGTAGAAACCTCTTAAATTTGTGTCCTTGATCTTGTCTCTATCCCAACCCATTTATCAATTCTTGCTCAATCAGAGCATTATTATTATCCACCCCTTACATTCTTCCCAACTGTTATTTGCTTTTGTGTATATCATTCTATTTTTATTTATAAGTCTAAATTAACTACCTCTTATATACCAAAAAGAGTTAGTTAACTCATTAATTATAGATTAAATTTCTAATTTCACCCTTATATTTGATTGATTCCAAACACACACACCCATATGCAGTATATACCTAATTAAACGCTTCCTTCATCTACTACTACTAGTACCTCAGATTTCAAAGTCATTGATCAATTGTGAATAGATCAAAGGATTAAAAATAAGGTTGATAAGGGCATGGTTTGAATTGTCCACCAAGAGGATTAACAAAAAACGGGTTAATATGATATTTATTTCTTATTTTTACTCTATTTTAATTTTGACACCTCAAATTTTAAATAATAAGAAATAGCATGATCAAGAAGGGCTAGCCCTTCAGCCTTCAGCAAAAAGCACAGATTTCGCATGAACAATTCTACAAGCACGGTCTAGAATCCAGCCATTATTAATATCCCAAACGATGAAAGAAATTGCAGCCATTATATTAACAGAGTTTTACCTGTTTGACGCGCAGGAGGAGAGGGGCAGCAGTGGCTGGAAAACACGCCGGAGTGAGATAAAGGCTGGAGGGAGTTTCAAACGCCGACAACAGAATATGGGAAAGAAGGTGGAAGCGGCGGCGGCGATTGGAAAGGTGGCAGGAGAATACGGCGGAATATCACCTACAGCGTTGGAAGTGAGTAGTTCGCGGCGGTGGAAACAGAGGGGGAAGTGAAACGTAAATGTGAAATGAACTTTCGCGGCGGTTCTAGGTTTGAAAATCAGAATTTTAAGACCGGTTATTTAAATAACCGGTCTTAAAAGTACTTTTAAGACCGTTTATTTAAATAACCGGTCTTAATAAATACTTTTAAGACCGGTTATAAAAATAACCGGTCTTAAATTATTGATATTTAAGACCGGTTATTTAGAAAACCGGTCTTAATAATATCGTGATTTTTTTATTCATTTTAAGAATTTGTTTTTAAGACCGGTTTGTTAAATAATCGGTCTTAAATTATTGACTTTTAAGACCGGTTATTTAGAAAACCGGTCTTAATAATATCATGATTTTTTTATCCATTTTAATAATTTGTTTTAAGACCGGTTGTTTAAATAACCGGTCTTAAATTATTGACTTTTAAGACCGTTTATTTAAACAACCGGTCTTAATTTTTTTTAAGACCAGTTTTTTGTATAACCGGTCTAAATAATATTTTTTTAGACCGGTTTTTTAGACAACCGGTCTAAAACATTGCTTTTAATTACGGAATTGCCACCGCGTGTTTCTTTTAGACCTTATCCGCAATAACCGGTCTAAATAATGCGGTCTAAAAATGCTATTTTGCACTAGTGCGACTTGTAATCTAATGTTGTTAGTGTGGATCATGTAAATTTTTTCCCCTTCTTGAGCCAAGGGCAACCAAATATATTACAAAAAGAATTATGAACTCAATCATTTTTTTAAATTTATATTAAATTTATTAGTTCATTCCTGGCCTAGTCCATTTGCTAGGACATTATACAAAAATTTAATTGGCATGTCCATTTCAATTTTTTTCTTTATCTGTTCTTTGAATTTAAAAATTGATTGGTCCAAATTGAAGGTTGTAACTTATGACTTGTGACTGAGTGTTACACATAATTTGAGAAATAGCTTATAATGTTTATGATTTTTTAAAAATGTTACTTGTTAGAATTTTAAATTACACTACTATAGTTGGTAGTATGAGTTTGTTACATTGCATACATTTATTATACAAAATATATTAGTAAATTACACTACTATAGTTGGTACGTAGTTTTTTCCATCACTTGATAAATTAAAGTTTGATATTTGCTTAATTCACTAGTACAAAATCACGGATTTAGACCTACTTTTTACACCTGACGAAACAGATAACCTGTAGAAAGTGTGACCGGTGGCATTTTAGTAAATAAATTAAGATTTTAGGACTTTCTACACGTGTTGAAATGACAACACGTGTAGAAAAGTCCACTTAAAAATTTTTTCCATTAAAAAAAATGAAATTAATTTAATTCAAAAAATATTTAATTTACTTAAACAAAAAAAATATAACGAAGAAGAATTTATTTATTTTTTTTAAATAAATCCAAGTTTTCTACACCGGTTGAATTAAAACCGGTGTAGAAAGTCATCTAATCTACACCGGTTAAATTAGAACCGGTGTAGAATAAGCATTTAACTTTTTTTTATAAAATAAGCAGCATATTCTACACCGGTTGTAAAATAACCGGTGTAGAATATGTTACTTTCTACACCGGTTCAAATACAACCGGTGTAGAAAATATTTTCTACACCGGTTGTATTTGAACCGGTGTAGAAAGTTAGTTTCTACACCGGTTGTGTTTTGAACCGGTGTAGAAAGTCCAACAATGCCCTCGCCTCTGAAATTCCTTTTTCCATCTTCTATTCCGTTTCTTCATCCACTTCTCCCTCTCGAAGTCCCTTTTTCCCTCGTCTCCTTTCCGCCTTCGGTAGTTGAGCGTCGTCTCTGGCCGCTCCTCAAGCCGTCGCCGTCGTCGCCTGCTTCTGCAGCCACCATCTGTTGATCGTTGAAGGTCGCTGCCAGTCCATTTGTCCTTTAGATCGAGTCGACTCCTTCGTGATTCTACTCCTCCAGCGTCGTCTCGGGCCCTCCTCCAGCAGCTGCCACCTGCTCTGTGGGTTGCTTGTCCAAGGTCTGCTCGGTCGGTTACTCCTTCGTTCGGGAAAGATTAACGTCTGTCATGATTTTTCTGGTAAAAAAAAAAGCTACTTTCTTTCTTTGTGGCAATTTCTGGCTAACAAAGATATTTTTGGCTCTTATGCTGTGATATAAATTCGATATTCTATTTGTTTGGTGTGGTTTTGAGAAACTGAGTTGAAGCTCGATTTTGTGCTTCCCTGTTTCCTTTCAGCTGTTCTGGATTCTGCTGCAACTTTCCCTATTTTTTGAAGTTATTGTGCATAATTTGAATTCGACCAAAGCATCGGCAATATTGTTGCCACTCGTCTCTCCTGTTTTCATGCATGGAAAAGATAAGGAAAAGAAAGAAAGTTTGCAGTTTTGAAATTATGTTATTGGCAAGAATTCAATTTTAGTTTTTGTTTTGTTTAATTCTTCGTTGAATTCATTATTTGGAGCAAATCAGATTTTCAATTATATATCGTCTTCATTGTTTCTTTGAGTTTGTAAGAGTGCTAAACTCTTGACTTGTTTGGAGCTTACTAATGCACAACATACTCCTACAACTTGGTACTTGAACTTGCTTGCTCACATCTATCCAGTGCACTAGTATATCTGATTTGTGAGTTTTGAACTTACTTGTTATTTGTGACTTGGATATCTGATTTGGGTTGCATTCATGCTTTCTGTTGCATATATAACTCTCAGATGTTGTTCAAGCCTTATGTTTGACATATTTATTTTGGCTATGCGTTTGTTTGTGTTTTTTTGCCCCGGTGAATAATCTGTCTTGAACGTGAATTTGCTCCTTCTTCTTTCTATAGTTTTTTCAAAATTTGATTTATAACCTCTCGGTTCTGCTCTTGAATTAGAACTTGACTGATCTAAATTGAAGCTATTGTGTAGCTTTCTTGTCTTTCACAATATCAAATCAATTTTTTCTTTATTTATGTTGTCGAATAAGCTAGAGATATATACACACACAAGTTTGTATTTTCTGGAGAATTATAAATAAATACCCTCTAATGAACTTTTTATATTTAGGAACCAAATACAAATGACTATTCAGTTTAGAAGTTTAACGGGATAACTACATTTTGTAGTTGGTTGTTAAGTGTAAGAAAGTTGATTGCCATGCTTGTTTATAATTCTCCCTCTTTTTTTTAAATTGGTCATCATTTATCCTTCTATTCTGATTGTTCATGAACCCATACATGTGAAGCCATTGGTGCCATATTCTCAGCAACTGATTCAGTTTGTACATTACAGGTATATTCTAACAACCAGGCTTCCAAGTACTAGTTTGGAAATTAAGTGGGATGTTTGTTAATTATGTGCCACGCTGCCACCTAAGTGGATGTGGATGTGCTGCTTAACAAATTTGTTCCAAGTCAGTGAGAAATTGTGTATACTGGATGCAAAGCAGTATTGTATTTTCTCCTTTAGAAGTCATTTGTCTTCCACACGAGGTAATTCATCTCATTAGGTGTTATTAATATACAATTTGGACTCATTGTTTAACTAGCACATTGAGTATGCTCTTTGAAAGCCTTGTAGGGTGTATTGATATCAGAATTATAATTTAGTTCATTTATGCCTGCTTGGGTCTTTAGGTTGCCTGTTCCCCAATGAGTCACAAAGTCCCTACAAATTAAACATTATATTTGGTCTTTCAAAACAGAGTTCCGTTTATTTTCTTACTTGTTATATCATACCTTTTTCAGGTTGGCCTTTTAAGTGCTTTTACTATTAAAACACTTTACTTTGGAAGGTATGAATATTCATATTGCTCTTGTATAAAAGTTCATATGGCTTTTTTAATATTTTGGATGGAATTTGATATTTCACATACATTAGTTTCGTTGTAAATTGTTTTTAAATAAAAAAAATTCAAAAATGAGTTTCTACACCTGATGTAAGAGGTCAAGTGTAGAAAGTCTGAACTTTCTACACGTGACCTCTAAAGTCAGGTGTAGAAAGGCTGAAATGGGGACTTTCTACACCTGATATAAGAGGTCACGTGTAGAAAGTCTCCATCTTTTCAGACTTTCTACACCTGACGTAAGAGGTCACGTGTAGAAAGTCTGGACTTTCTACACGTGACCTCTAAAGTCAGGTGTAGAAAGTCCTCCGTTTCAGACTTTCTACACCTGATATAAGAGGTCACGTGTAGAAAGTGTGACTTTCTACACGTGACATACGACACATGTAGAAAGTCTGGATTTTCTACACCTACTGTTTCTACACGTGTTTTATGTCAGGTGTAAAAAGTCATTTCCGTCACATGTAAAAAGTCTTTTCTGCACTAGTGATTATTATTGTTTAATTTTTTCTTTTTAATTTCAAATGTAAAGCATGTATGTAATTTGACTTCATTGTTTCATTCCTTTAATGAAATTGTTGGATTAAATTATTAATATTGTCTTAAATTGCCTCAATTAGTTAGTTTTGTTTAAATTAAGGTGAAATGGTTGGTTATTGAAATTTTGGGATGTCACGTTTAAGGGCAGATGCTGCCGAATTTTTTTTAAAAAAATTTAGTAAAAGGAAATCTCTCCATTGGCAATTGTTCTAAACTTGAGTGTTGTTGGAAATGGATTATGTTAAAATAAAATGGATCATAGTTGGATGAATGTTTTGAGAACTAGTGAAGAATATGAGAATGGGGTGGAAGAGTTTATTGAATTTGCTAGAAGGAATGCTCCAACAAAAAAGGGGAAGTATTTTTGTCCTTGTGTCAATTGTTTAAATGAGAGTTGATGGGCTGTTGATGTTATAAGGGATCACCTACTTTGTAATGGAATAAATCTTCAATGCACGAGGTGGATATGGCATACTGAGGAAGTAACTGATTGTCCGTCGCATAAGAAGGAAGTTAAAGACGTCATAGATGAAGATAGAATGGAGAAAATGATTCACGATGTTGAAGTAGAATCCTTTGCGTAATCGCATGAATATGACAACCTGCAGAGTGATGTGGAGACACCGTTGTATCCTGGGAGTAAGTATACTCGGATGACAGGAACCTTGTATTTGGTCAACTTAAAGGCAACTTGTGGGTGGAGCAATAGTAGTTTCACATTGCTGCTTGAATTATTATGTGATATGTTTCTAGACGATAATGTACTTCCAAACCGTATGTATGAGGCCAAGAAAATCTTGTCAACGATAGGTATGGAGTACAAAAAGATACACGCTTGCCCTAATGGCTGCGTTTTATACAGAAAGGAGTATGAGGTCTTAGTGAGTGTCCTAAGTGTAAAATGTCATGATACAAAGTGAAGAAAGATGGTGGTTGTAGTGAAGGGACAACTAAAAGGAAACCTTCAAAGGTATTATGGTATCTTCCAATAAGACCGCAGTTTAAGCAGTTGTTTGCGAGTGGAACAAAAGTGAAGAATTGAGATGGCATTCTGATGAGAGAATATCTGACGAAAAATATCTTCAGCACCCGGCTAACTCTCCATAGCGGAAGAAAATAGATGAAATATTCCCTCAATTTGGCACTAAGCCGAGAAAGTAGTTAGGATTAAGAGTGGGAAGTTCATAAATCCAGCTGTTACTGAGGTTGTCACGAGGATTGTAAGTAGTTAAAGCATAAGTATTTAATTTTGAAATTTTTTCGTATTTGTAGTGTCTAATTTTTGTTTATGATAAATTGTATACTACAGGATGAACTTGAAGAGAAGAGCAGCCAAGGTTCGTTCACTCCTAGTGGATGGATGGACATATTGTCAACAACGATTGGGAAGGTTGATCACCCCGGTTGTGTTCGGGGGGAGCTAAGAAAAGTTGGTGTCGCAAAGTTTTTTAGATGAGCCTCACATCATTCGTCACAAGATGAACCCAGTAGAGAGTTATGGCCAAGATTGAACAAGAGCTTGAGGTCAAACATCACAACAAGCTCCGAGTAGAGCTGTTAGCAGAGCTACATCGTGAAATGCGATCTATGCTTCAATCAAAGAGGAAAAATGTGGAGTGTAGAACACATGAATCCCCAGCCTTCCCCAATACCAAAGGAAGTTATAACCCACCGGAGGAATCCCTTGGCTAGCCTTCTCCCATTCCAAAGCTGGGAGAACCTTGCATCCTCTATTTGGATGCCCTACTGCTGCGTGTTGTTGCCGATAATCTCCTCCACACACAAGCTACCACCTACCATCATAACCAAATTTCATAGCATTTACGTAGGGTGATTGGGACATGTATTTGAGAGGGGGAAGGAGGTGCAGTTGTCCCTGTCCTTGACATAGAGGTTTCCATGCTGGGTTAGGCGATAGGATCTTTCATCCTTTGGCCTCAAAATCTTATTGGCATGTCGGCAACACCTCCAATGGTAGGAACTACCTTTGTATTACTTGACATCTGTTGGCATCCGACTAATAATCGATTTTTTATGTTCTGATTATAGGATGAGCAAGATGCGGTGAAATGGCCCCTCTTGGCACAACTGCAACAGCTTTACAAAGGTATTCGTTAGATCGACTTGTAAATGCCTCCAGGGATAGTGGGCCTAACATGCATTGACGTATCCCTTCACGATTGATAGCAAATATCTCAGGGAGTTTATCTATTTGGAGGAGACAGATGTAGGATGGGTGAAACTTTCCATCCAGTTAGTTTTTTTCCTTCAATTAATGTAGTGGTTTTTTGGTTTCATACATTCAATAATTCATTTATCATTTTATTTCTATTTTAGGTCCTCCCACTACATATACATTAAGATAGGAAGACATGATTTATATGGATTCTTGTGTCCGTCAAATACGACAAGGGATAGTAACACTTTGTAAGTAAGGATGAGCTATATAGGCTACACAATGGGAGATACCAAATTCTGTTGTTATCAAGCACCAATTATTCAATGGTATGTATTATAATTTTGATTTTTTAAGAAGTTTAACAAATAATTGCATTGTCATCTAACTTCTGTAATACCCCACTTTTTCACCAATATTTCTTATGTGTATATTTGAGATATTTAGTGGAATAAAATGGTGAATTTTTGTGCATATAAAATTTACAGAAATATTTTAATCACCGGTTACACATAATTCGGCCAAGAAATGACACAAAAAGGTGAATAATGTCCACTTAAAGGTCTAATATTGTAACCAAAATTTGAGCATAAAATGATACAAATAATAGTTTCATTCAAGTGCCAAAAATAAGACCAAACCAAAGGAAAAGAGTAAGAAATGATTTATTTTAATAAATCATAAAAACGTAAGGGCAAATGATAATTTTGTCATAGAATGGGAAATAAATATTTTTCCCTAATGTTCTCAATAATTTCACTTAAATGGGAATTAAAAGAGGGAAATAGTTACTTGGTAATTAATGAGCCAATTTTGGTGAATTATTTTCAAGAAAAGTCAAATAGTCAAAAGTCAAAAGTCAAAGGCTTTGGTCAACAAATTACAAGATTGTGTTATGGGATGATTCAAGATGAATATTATTCCTCTCATTTCTCATGCAATTTTCAGTGGAAATTGCAAGAGGAATATATATGTATATGGTGATATTAAAGCAAGAGGAAAAGAAAAAAATTGTTGACCAATGAAAACTTACCACTTGTAAAGTAACTATGACCATACATTAAGTTATTAATCTATGCATCTTTCTCCATTCATTCTCGTCCAAGTAGCTACATGAAAGAGAGAGAGAGAGATCTTGAGAACAAGAATGAAGAAAAAAGAAGACAAGAGCTAGGGTTTCCATCAATCTAAAGTAAGGAGCTTGTGATCTTAAGGTTTAAGCTTCCAAATCATGTAGGAACCTCTACTAACCTCTTCTCGTCCTTAAAAACCATGATTAGCAAGCTAAATCAAAGGTGTAGAGAGAGAGGGCTGAGACTTTTTAGAGAGAGAAACCACAAGAATCAAAGGTAAACTTCAAGATCTTGCTTCCTTATACCCTTGTTGTTGTTGGCTTGAAATTGATTGTTTTGTGAATATTTGATGATGAAACCCTAAGGGGTCCTAATGCTCAAATTTTTTTTAATCATGTTTAATGAGTTTTTAAATAGCTAATCATTTGATTAGGAGTAGCAAATAAGTGATTAAGCATGAGAAAACGAGTAAACAACAAACTTTTTTTGAGAATATCAATTTTTTGCCTATACTGTGATGTGATGAAGATGAAGGAATTTGGTTATTTTGATGATTCCATTAGATTTAGAAGGAAATATTGTGCAGGTATACAAGTGTTCATGATTTTTGGATGCTTGTATATGAATTTGGGAATTTATGAAGTAAGATTGTTCATAGTGTTAATCTGCCTTGTCTGGGGCACTGTTATTGTGGATAATAATTAAAGGGGTAAACCTTGTCCAAAAATTATGAAAATTTCTATAATTAAATTATAGACATATAGATTTAATTTGATAGGTATTTTATAATTTTTGGACAAGTACATTGGGAGATATGAATTTTTGAATCAGGCCCTATTTTTGGAATGTAATCTAGAACAGGGTTAGTTTGGCGAAATTATGGGAATTTTGTGGCATTGATAGCTATAATTGAGTATTTTTTTGTTAAAAAATACTGAAATATATTTACATATAATTTGGAACCACTCAATTTGAAGTTCCCTAGAATTAATGGTGAATTTTTGAAGTTATTCCTGATTTCTGGAAAGCAATATGGAATAGTAGTTTTTAACTAATTTTTGGGAATTATTTGTCTACATTAGGAACACCTAACTATTTTTTCTCAAATTTAAATTTATAGAGCTTCATTTAGGCTTTGGAATCAGTTAAATTTGATTTTTGTAGAATTAATCATGAATTTCCAAAATTGACTGAAAAATCTGTCAGTTTCTGGAAAAATAGTGAAATTGTACTGTACAGAATTGTATTATGCAGAAACTGTTATAACTGCTTTAGATAATCAATAGAATTTTATTTAAAGGAAGTAATAGTGTAAGTAATAACCAGTTACTTGTAACTCTAATTTTGATAGGAACTAGAACTTGCCCGAGCTCAAAGAAACATTTAGGTATTACTCAAAGGAAGCGACCAGGTAGTAACTTATCTTTCGTACATTTATAATATACATTGTATGTTGTGTGAAATCATCATGAATTGTCTAACACATTTTGGTTATGTGGAGTGGTCGCCTAGGGCCTTTCTATGTGGGTGGACGCTCGGGCTAATAACGTTATGTAATGCACGAGTAGATGCCCGGGGCCTATTATGGGTATCCCTCGGGGCCTTTAATATACCTAGTGCTATGGTTGTTTATGAACTGCATGTAATGCACTGAATGCTGTTGTGATAATTATGTTGTATGATGACTATGTAGCATGCTTTGTGATGTTATATCTGTATGATTGGCACACTGTTACTACTGAGATTCTTTTGAATCTCATTCTTTTTCATAAACCATCTACAGTTCAGGGAGATAGCTTAAGGGTGTTAGAACTGGCTAACACCCAAGAGGGGGGTGAATTGGGTGTGTGATAAGATAGTATGATCTTTTAAAATCTTTTCGTAACTTATCAAATCAATACATTTGGAAGTATAGAAACATATGTTGATATGTAAATCATATATGCTGGAAATGTAAAAGCTTAAGGAAGAGAGTGTGCAAGCTATGATTTATCCTGATTCGGTCCAATCCACGATGACCTACGTCCAGTCCCCAGGCTCCTCCTGAGATTTCCAATCCACTACCTTCTTGTTTATCCGGGCACAAGAAAAGCCTTTACAAATTCACAAGAGTTACTCCCCCTTACACACTGTAAGGTTTACTCCTTCTTACAGCAAGTCGAGCAAAGAAACCTTTCTCTCCTGCTTACCCGTGCAAGTCTTATGAGCAGCAACGTTCTCTCCTGCTTACACCACTGTAAGTCTTACGAGCAGCAACGTTCTCTACTGCTTGCACCTTGTAAGTCTCAGAAAGTCTTACTGACAATTCGCTCTACAACTTCCCGTAAGGTACTCAGCCCTCTCAAGGTCCCTCTACCTTGAGTTCAATACAGAAGTATAGATGGTGTGTTTACAGACTCTCTCACAGAGTAGATAAATCCTCACTGAAGTACAACACAAATACTCTCACTCTAAATATACATGATATTGTAAACAGATACGAATAGATAGTATATGAGGCGGACGACTTATGATATCAGCATGTTGGCAGTTGGGTTCTCATTGCTCATGTGTTTGGTTACTGTCGTATCATCTCACGGTCTCTTGTTTGAATACATTGGTTTATATAGAAGATGGTTGAGAGCGTTGGAACATTCAAATATCTTTCCGTTGAAAGCCCATCATGTGTCTGACAGATGCAATAGTATTTGTCTTCCGTTACTTATGAATTTTGCTGCCGCCCACGACTAGTTGTCATTTGAATGGAGAGTTCAGTTACTTGTCATGTGCGTGATGATGGAGTACAGCTGTAATACACTTGAGAATATTGCTGTTGTCAGTGGACGCTTGGCTTCTTGTGAAACAGCTTTTCAGCTCTTCTCATGATTTCTTCATGGTTAATCTGGAGAAACACTTCAACCACTGATATAATAGAATATTAGTCATGATTTAATTTGATCAATAATCAAAGACAAGATTTCTACACTCTGGGACTTCATCATCTTCAGTGACAATATTCTCCGTGAGTGACCTTCGTATATGAAGATGTAATCCGATGTTTGATCTCTTGTTTCATACTTGAAATGAATATCAAATCTTGTTTAAGTATAGCAACAAGTGTAAACATACTAATTTAGAGAATGAACTCTGAAATCCACTCTTGATTCAGTCAGCTTCTAGAGGTGTTTCTGATAGGAACTGAATCACTCGAGTGATTATACAATCCACTGGAAGTGATTCTCTCAAACCAACATTTCACTCGAGTGCAGAAGCATTTCACTGGAGGTGATCTGAGATGTCTGGGTGTGATTCTAATTTGCTGCTACTGGAACTGATTCTGTCAAGGTGGAGAGTATACTGAGTGATCACCGGAAGTTATACCCATATCACTCAAACGAATCTGATATGACTTGAAGATATTCAGTTTACTTGTAATGACTTGGATATCATTGGAAGTGCTACTGAAAGATTAGCATATTATTGATTAGATAACACTTGACTGGAAGTGATCTAATGCACATTGATATTCTCTGGAAATGATCAGTTAAGGCATTGGAGGTGATTTGTAGAAAATGTCATATCACTCGAGTGAATTCCATATCACTGGAAGTGATATTGAGAACAGTGAAAAATTCCTCCGATGAATTCTGCGCCACTGGAAGTGATTTGTGAAATAAGCCATATCACTCGAGTGAATTCTGGAATCACTCGAGTGATCTTCAATATCACTCGAGTGATTAACAATCACTCGAGTGATCTGTTGTTCAGATCACTTTAGTTCTTTCTTTCGTTTCCAATTCTTCAGCAAGCAGGGGTAAATTTCCAGATGACATAACTCTTCGAATATAGCTCCAAAATTGCTTCATTATATATCAATGAAAAGCTCTTGAAGTCTAGTTTTATATGGCACCGGTTTCAGCTCCATTGGATCCGTGGTTTGAGAGTTATAGCCAAAATACCAAGTCTGTTCCAGAAAGTGACGCTGACATGAAGGTCCAATTCAAACACTGATATCTCCCTCATAGGAGCTCATTTGATGTTGGTTCTGGTGTCAAAATGACGCATTGGGTGTCTAGTTTCATATTCAACTTGTTTGGTCTCAATTGAAGTTGTATTGTGAGAGATATGATCAAATAACCAGACCTCACTCAGCTGGACGAAGAACAGAGTCTGAAATGCTGAACATCACTCGAGTGATTTGCTGAATCACTCGAGTGATTCCTCAAATCACTCGAGTGATTTGTTAAAAATCACTCTGCTACAGTTCCAAATAGTGCCAAACAGTGCCGATTGCTACAGTAACCGTATTGCTACAGTACCCACTGCTACAGTACCCATAAAAACTTGAATCTTCATATTTTTCATTAATTCTTGCAAGTTCCTTATTCCTCAATTTCTTTCCTCCATTGCTTGACTAATCTACAATATATGCAACATCAAATAGTTAGTCAATGTATTAGAAAAGTATACTATGCAAGCTTCTTATGCTTAATATTTGACATCTATATTTGTCATCATCAAAACTAATCATATCTAACAAAGGGGTAAGAATAAGGTAAATGCAGACGGCTAGAGGCTGGAACGCGGAAGATTATAGTTTTGTTGGTTGTCTATTTCTTGTACTTAGATATTTTAGATATGTATACAGTATAAATAGCCCATAACTCTAACATGCTATACTAGTGAAACTGGTAATGTCAGTAGACTAGGAAATGAACAATTTAGCTATATTACGCTTCCGATCACTAACAAAACTTAACTAAGGTATGAAACGTGAAAACTAAGTAGAGAATCGCTCGCAAACTCTAATAGATGAAAAGAAGAACCGATGAGACTGAGTTAGTGAATATTTGTGAAAATTTTCAAGAAAATTTAGGTTCAAATCCTGAGATAGATTTGGGGAATTGTGAACATTTTTCTAAAATTGCTTAATCTGGGACCTGATCCTACTTTCACAAATGATTTTGCTACTATTTTGCACTCATTTGAGGCTATAGGAAATGAGGTATCACACCTTTTTTATGTAACGGCCCTCCCACTAGGCCCACTGGATAGTACCCTCACTGGGCGCCCTGTCCAGCCATATGGGAGTCCGGCCCCCACTGGGGCAACCTTACCAAGAACTTAGCTCAATCGTACCAGGGTTGGTTGACTTAAGGCTTAATAGCCTAATGTCTTGGGTTCGATACTTGGGGAGGTTCCCTTAAGGGGGAATATCTAAGGTAGGCTCTCAGTAAGCTTGTCCCAGTGGGGCCGGACTCCCATGCGGCTGGACAGGGCACCCAGTGAGGGTACTGTCCAGTGGGCCTAGTGGGAGGGCCGTTATAACTTCATTTTAATCTATATGTTATAGTTACCATTGGAGTCTGTGTGTTGTTTGTCCTCACATCAACACTGTCTATTGGTTTGATTCCTTAGGTAAAAAGCCAGACAAGAAAATAAAATCCGTCTTCAACATATAGTTATTTTGTTTCTATTTAATTGATTCTCGACTTAAATGAATTATTCTAATTTTTATGGTTTTACATTTTAATGATAGTGCGACTAAGACATATAAAATCCTTGGCAGGTCACACGAGGGTAAAACTATTAGAGACCTGAAGTAGTTTTATCCTAAAGTATGTGGTTTCAACTTAGGTTCTTTCATTGATGGTTATTTTATATATGAATTTATTGATTTTAACCAGTGCCATTGAATGTGGCTACTACGTTATCCTTTACATGTATAACATCATTCAGAGTGGAGTTACAAGTGGTTTTCAGCAGGTAATCAAATGTAATATTTTGGGTATTGTAATTGAATTGCTAATTAATTCTTTCACTTCATTAATTTTAGGGATAAGATGCAAATTTGACAATCATCTTTTAGTAAGGGGGTGCTTGGCACAATAATGTTTTGTTGGGGGAAAAAATATACATGAAGTTTTTCTAAGGGAGAAAAAATATACATGAACTTTTTCTAAGGGGGCAAAAACACCATATCCATTAACTCTTCTAAACGGCTGACATGCAAATGGTTACCACAGAAGTATGATGAGGTGGAAAACAGTGGGTCCCATAAAAGAAAAAAGATAATAGCTGTTTGGAAGAGTTAATGGATATAGTGTTTTTGCCCTCTTAGAAAAACTTCATGTATATCATTCTCTTCCTTAAGCTTCAAAGGCCAAAAATGAAGGGCAGGCTTCAAGCCATCACATCTTTATCTTACTGATTTCTTATAGGCAAGCTTTGTAATGGATGACCCTTTGCCATCACAGGCCGACAGTGCAAATGGTTACTAAGGAGCTCTTAAGGCGTGACTTAAGCCCTAGGTCATGGCCTCAAGTCCCTGGGGAGGCATTCTCTTCTGAGTCGTTTGGGGTGGAAGTTGAGAGAAATCACCATGGAGGGGACAATACCTGGCCTTCTGAGCCCAATTTGAACAGGGTTAAATTCAAGATTGGTGGTAGAGTATTTGAAACCACAGCCACAACCCTTGCCAACGCCAGCCAGAATTCTATATGTGGAGCAATGTTCGATGACACTAGAAACCTGATCCTCGACAGTCATTGGGCTAAGTACTTCATTGACCATAACCCAATTACTTTGCATTCCTCCTTGATCTCCTTCCGTTGGTGAAATCTACATCTCAAGCAGAAAAGCAAGAGCGATGAAGCGTGGAAGAGAAAGAGAAGGGAGAGGGAGAGGCAATAATAAAGGAGAAGATGCCTCTAAGGTAAACAAAGTGAAGAAAATGAGGAAGAGAGAGAGAGAGAGAGATGACAGGTAAAAAAAAGAAAGAGTCTGAGGAAGGATTTAGAAGGAGGTAGAAGCCTATAACGAACGTTTACCTGCCACCGTAGGTTGACGGTGCAAAATAGTAGGTCCCACAAAAGAAAAAAGATAACAGCCGTTTGGAAGAGTTAATAGATATGGTGTTTTTGCCCCCTTAGAAAAAGTTCATGTATATTTTTGTCCCCAACAAAACATTATTGTGCTAAGCACCCCTTACTAAAAGATGATTGTCAAATTTGCATCTTATCCCTAAAATTAATGAAGTGAAAGAATTAATTAGCAATTCAATTACAATACCCAAAATATTATCATTTGATTACCTGCTGAAAATCACTTGTAACTCCACTCTGAATGATGTTATACATGTAAAGGATAATCTTATTTACACCTTATCCCTTGATTTTATCTAATCTTATTTTCTAATTTACAGATTTTTGATAAGGAAGCTTCCTACTTATATGAAGACATTAATTTGATCAGAGACTTTTTGGCTGAAAATTGAATTTTTATGTTAGTTTGTATAGTTATGTAGTAGACAATATTTTTGACAATTTGTGTAATACCCCATTTTTCACCAATACATTTATGTGTATATTTGATGTATATTTAGTGGAATAAAATGGTGAAAAATGATGTGAATGAATTTATGAGAATTTAAGGAAAATATTCCAATCGCCGGTTACGCGTAATTTGGCCGAATAAGGATGTAAGAAGGCGATTAATGTACTGATAAAGACCTACTATTGTAACCAAAATTCAAGAAATTTAATGAAATAAATGATGGCCTCATTTAAGTGTCAAAATGGGGTTAAGACGAAGAAATGGGAGAAAAATGATTTATCTCGGTAAATCATTAAATGCAAGGGCAAAACTGTAATTTTGTCGTAAAATGGAAAATAATTATTTTCCCTTAATATTCCCACTAATATGAGTTAAATGGGAATTAAAAAGAGCAAAATGACTACTTGATCATTAATAAACATATTTTAGTGAATTATAGTAAAAAATGGTGAAATAGTCAAAAACTCAATGACTTGATCAACAAGTTACAAGTTGGCACAATGAGATAATTGAAGAATCAATAATTCCCTTCTATTCCCATGTGATTTTCAGCTGAAATGAATGAAGAGAAGGGAGATGTGATTAATTAGAGAATTACATAATTTGGACCAATGGAAATGTGCCAAGTGTTAAGTTTAATTAACCATATGTATTATATCATCACTTCATTCATCTTCAGCTCCTCACACTCGATCAAACTGAATCAGAAAGAGTGAAGAACGAGAGCTGAGAATGTGAAGAATGAAAGAGAGAAGGGAGCTAGGGTTCATCAAATCTCAAGGTAAGAAGTTGCTACCTTGTGTCTTAAGCTATATAGTCCCTCTATGATCTCTTCTCCTCACCTCTCTACCATTGAAATCATTGATGTTTAGCTGAATCAAACGCTGGAGGAAGAGAGAGAGAAAATGTGTAAGAGAGAGAAAGTTGGAGAAATCAAGAGGAAACTTCCCAAACTTTGTTCCTCTAGCTTGATTGTTGTTAGTAGAGTTATTTTGGGCTTGATTATGGTTTATTTGGTATAAGATAATTGAAGAAAATTCAAGAGACCATAATTTGTAAGTGTCTACAAATCAAGTCCAATGAATACCTAATCAATTAATATTGCGAGCATAAGTAGAAAGGAGGTGATTAGTCTAAAGAAAATGAGATTCCGACACAACTTTTTTGGGAATTTATTTTCCCTTTATTGTGGTGGACAAGGTAAATGAATGAGAATTTGACCAATTCGATGCTTCCATTAGATTCAGGAGGCATAATTGTATAGGGTCTATGTTGACCCCAAAGTGAGAAAAGCCACGGAAAGTGGAATGGCAAAATTACCCCTATTAAGCCTTATTTGAGGGATGTCAAGGGTATTTTCATCATTTGAGCTCAAATTTGGCCGATTCGAGGCTAGAAATGGATTCTACATGTGAAAATGTATAGGAATGACCTAAATTACGATTTTGAGAAAAATAGTAATATCAGGACCTAAGGGGTATTTTGGTAATTTGGCATCATTAGGCTAAATTTACCAATATTATGAGTTTGGAAGGATGCATGGATGAATAATAACTCATTTGTGGTATTTGAAGATTTCAGGACTTGACAACCGGTCTGGCCTCAGTAGTTGCCTGAGCTTGAAACTAGTGGGAACGTTGCGTAGAGGAGCAACCAGGTAGTAACCGTCTTCATATGACATAGCATGCATATATGTTGTTTGATATCATTACAAAATGTCTAACATGTTTAGATTATGTGAGGTGATCACCCAGGTCCTATCTTTACGCGGGTTGACACTCAGGCGATAGTATTCATATTGCACGAGCGGTGCCCAGGGCCTATCTTTACGCGGGTACCCCTCAGGGCCAAAAACTTATCTAGCACTAGCATGGTTTTGTGAATTGCATGAAAAGCACTAAATGATGTTATGATGATTTGATTGATGATTGTGTGTAAAGCTTTCTTTGTATGTGTTATCTTATATGTTGATTGTTTTACTACTGAGATTCCTGTGAATCTCATTCTTTTCCCAAAAACAAATCTCCAGTATAGGGAGGAAGGTCAAGGGGCAAAGAGAAGGTAAATGATGATGAGTCAAGGCCGAGCAGTAGGAGAGCTTAGTCTAGGTTGTCCAGTCTCTTGTATGTATTTTTAGAACTTTTATGAGCTTTTGGATTGTATATGAAGTGGGATATATTATATAAGTGTTGTAAAAATGAATTGTGCATGTATGTGAAAATGTATAACCGGCAGAGAAATTTTATGAGGTTCTAGCATGTAGACACTCTGATGTTTTACATTCGGTGAGTATCAGCTAATTAGTACTCTACCATAGTATTGGGAAACGAGGTATCACATTTTTGGTATCAAAGCAAAGGTTCTGGCAATAATGGTCATTGCTATGCTAGAAATCCTCTGCTTGGACTTAAGAGATTTGCACAATTCATTACTGTGTGATGATTAGGAGCATGAGTATGAGGTGTGGTGAAGGTGGTCAAAGAATGGAGGAAGTGTTGAAGTTGGTTTGGTAGTTATGATGAAGTTTGTGAAGATTTGGAAGTGGTTTCATATGGGAAAACGGCTGGTCAACTCGAGTTTAACAGGCTGAACTCGAGTGCATTTCAACCCAGAACTCGAGTTGGTCATTGAGAACTCGGGTGCATGAGGAATTTTCCAACAAATCATGTGTTTTCAGGAAGAAACTCACGAGAGTTCAAAAGTGAACTCGAGTGAGATGTGCTTAAGAACTCGAGTTCCAAGTGAAATACTCGAGTGTATGATGGTTTCCGCTGGGTATTGAGCTCTTGGGTGGAAACTTCTAAGTCTGAAATCGTGTGACTCGAGTGCAATGGAATCTAAAAACTCGATTGTTGATCTGAGGACTCAAGTTCATGACTTCTATTTTCACTCTCAGGGGTTCTCGGGTGGGAACTCTCATGCATGAACTTGCGGGACTCGAGTGCACTCTCAGTGAGAATTCGAGTGTTGCATGGTGAACTCGAGTGTATGCCCTTTGCTTGAAGTGTTGGAGGCTCTTGGGTACAAACTTGTTCCTCAGAACTCTTGGGACTCGAGTGTGATATTCTTTCAGAACTCGAGTGCTGACTAGTGGACTTGAGTACAACACTTGTTGCTGAAATTTGAAGTTTTCTGGAATGAACTCTTATTTCAGCACTCTTCAGACTCGAGTGCCTGATTTAGAGGAGGACTCGAGTTTGCTCGTGTGAACTCAAGTGTGATAGTAGAGAATCAGTTGGGTTTTAGTGGTAGACAAACTGAACTCAAGTGCAAGCTGTAGTACTCGAGTTACTGGCCTGAACTCGAGTTCATACACCCCAAACTCGAGTGCAGTGGTGGTTTTCCAGCATGAGTACATGAGCCTTTGTGTGATGATTTCTTTAGAAACTTGGACACATTGTGCTATGTTTAATGCAATTACTCCCTTGTAGAATATGGATCCATGCACGATGATGTACAAGGAAGCAGGTGCAACAAGAGTAAGACGAAAAGCTCGTAAGAGCATACCAGCTCCTGTGGTGATCAAGAAAGGAGATGAGTCATATACTAGATGACAGAAGAGAAGGTCCCTTTACTTCCTTCTGTTAATCAAGTTCCACCTGAGGAGCAGATCCCAAAGGGTAGAACTTATGTAATCGTCAATAGAGATGGACGAGGACCAAGGATGACGCAGACTTGCAGGAAGAGTGTTAAGTGGCCACTATACTTTGGTCCTATTGCTAAAGATGAAGCCATAGTGGTAGAAAAGGATGATGTAGATCCAGAGGACAGTTTCCAACATCTTGACTCAGCTGTGGAGTCAGATGCGCCAGTAGAGAAGTTGGCATTTGATCCACATCCGAATGATGAATTATGGGAGCAATTAAAGGATCTTTATGTGATAGCTTTTACAAAATTCTTCACTCCCACAATGCAGTATACAACATTCTTGGAATCAGTGCAAAAGCTATATGAGAAAAGAGAGGAGTTAGAGCTAATGATGGACGATGACATTTGGATCCGAACCACATTAGCCTATCTTCCTAATTTCACTTCTTGGGTCAAGAAGAAATATGAGATTGTAATCCTAGGTCCCTTTGAGTTTTCACCTTTCATTGAGCATATGATTATGTATGTCGTGATTAATATGCATAAGGAGTAGAAGGATAATGATATGCTCAGTAAGGTAGTATGGGCTTATTTTGATGTAAATAGTAAGCCACTTGCTATACATATGACCAATTATGTTGAAAAATATATTTCCTGATATATAAAAACCAAGTTGTTTGAGTACATGTAATTGATGTATGTTGGTATATGAAATTTGGAAATTTGTATGTACAGATAAGTATTGATATGACATTGACATGATGTTCCTTCTAATAGTGAAAAGGAACAATGGGATGAGGTAGACCAAAGAAGAATGTGCCGCAAAATCCTGAACCTGAGAATAATGCAGAGCCTAATATGATGCAACAAGTTTTTACCATTCTGGCTCAACAACATGTTAGATATGATTAGTTTTGATGATGCCAAATATATATATATCAAATATTATGAGAACAAAAGTTTGCATAATATACTTATCTCTTATATTGACTAACTATTATATTTAATGTTATATATCTTATAGATTAGTCAAAGAGATTGGAGAATGAAGAGCTTGAAGAATTAATGGGAATATTAATATTCAAGCTTCTAGAAGAAATACTGGATGTTTCTATGCTTATAAGGGAATTAAGAAGTTACTGTAGCAGTTACTGTTTGGCACTGTAGCATTATAACTGTAGCAATACGGTTACTATAGCAATCGAGTGATTTTAATAATCACTCGAGTGATTTTCAGAATCACTCGAGTGTAACGACCCGCCTCATATATCCTTTATTACTGACCTTATTCAGAGTAGCAATGCGTAGTTCAGTGGGCACACAGGAATAACATGAATATACTGATAATATTAATACAATATTCCTTGATTATAATACAAAAGTTTCCCCCCTAGGGGTTTACACAATATTTACAGACCTTAATAACTAAAAGGTCTTCAAACAACCAGCAACATTCATCTTTGTGCATACCTCTTTTCTGATCTCAGCACGTTTCCAATGTTCACCTGTCTGAATGGTTGGTTGGGAGGAGTGAGATTCGAGAGAATCTCAGTAGCAAACATTACCACTATGCATGCCAGATATATATGAATGCATGACATGCTTGCCTACACTATTTCATGCCAACATAATGACATGCTGCATGCTCGATGTTATGACATACATATGGCCATTGCACAAATATAACAGAGCTTCAACCAATCATACATGTTCCACACAAATAGGCAAAGCAGTCACATAATCAATGCAAGACATACATATCACATACATGCAGAAAAGGTAAGTTCACTACCTCTCAGACTTTATGTCCTTCTCTTCTTGTCCCTTGATCCGCCAACCATTGCTTCTTCTTTGTCACCTCATGGCCCTAGGCAAGTGATAACATCATTAGAGCCATGAAAATTGAATACCCAATGGCCCACATTAGCCCTATAGGTTTACTTTCACCCTTGGAGTTCATTCCAATTATATTTGGCCAATTTCTTACTTAAATTTCCAATGGTACTCAATCTACCAGCATTTTTGACCAAGCTTTGAAAAATCATAATTAATTCTATAGAACTCCAATTGAGGTGGTTCAAAGCTCTATTTGAAACCCTTTAAGTCTAGTTTTGTATAAAAATACTCGATTTTAGACGCCACCACTACACCATTCCCAGAAATTTTCCAAAAACCAACTGTTTCAGATTCTTTCCAGAAAACAGGGCATATCTTTAACAATTCATATCTCATAGCATACTTGTCCAATTAACCATTATAACCTATCAAATTAAAGGTCTATGTCTCTACTTTTATACTGAAAAGTTTCATGGTCATTGGATAACATTTGATTACTCAAAACCTCGTCACCATAACACTGCCTCCAGAAAACGGAATACACAGCATTTACCCTTTAGCTTCTAAAATTTCTAAATTCATGTACAAGTATCCAAAATTCATGAACACTTGTATACCCACACAATTTTGCCTCCTAAATCCAATGGAAGCATTAAAATCATCAAATTCCAATTCCTCCTACACGAAAAATACAGGGCAGAAACAGAAGGAAATTGGGTTCTCAGAAAGAGTTTGTTGTTTCTTCGATTTCTCTTGCCTAATCACTTCCTTACTACTCATAATCAAGTGATTAGCTATTTATACATCCATTGGACATCGTTTAGCCATTCAAAACACTAATTTAAATCAGTATAAACAGTACCCAACTTCCTCTATACTCATCCAAACGACAAACCAATCGGTTAAAAAGGAAGCTTACGCTTACCTCTACCCGTTTCCACAAACGGTTTGGAATTCCGGCAACACCCCGACAAGGGAGACGGCACCAAACACCTCCAAATGAAAATCCAAAACCGTAGGAATGAAGATCTCGAGGAGTAGAGAAAGTTTCCTGAAGGGTACTTTGAGAGAGGATGCCGTTTTGGCAGTGTTTCGGAGAAAAGTATTTTCTCTCTCCTCCCTTTCTCCATTTTCGTTCAAACCTTATCTCTCTCTCTTCTGGTTATTCTTCCGTGGAAAATGCTGAGGAAGATGGTGATTTAATGATTAAATGGGTCAGTTTTCTCAACTGCCACGTGTCACCCTGTGATTCGCCCATAATTTGAATTTTCGCATATAATATCAAATTCTGCAGAATTTTCATTAACTTTGAAAATTCATATCTAATTGTACATATATCCAATTAGAGTGATTCCAAAGGCTATGCGACCCTTATTGAGTCTAGTTTTAAGGTAAAATATAATATTTAGCCAATTGGAAGCTTAAACTTCCCAGAATTTTAATCTTTGAATGCTGTCCCAGAAAATCATTAATTTCGCTGGGCTAACTTCAAAAATTCATTTCTCTTTTTGTACAACTCCAAATGACTTATATGACCTATCAAATTGAAGCATGATAAGTCTACTTTAATTCTGGAAAGTTTCATAACTTTTCACCATCATTTGCCCATCGAAAGATATCACACAATCACCACTGCCACACCGGGAATTTCACTGGTGGCAAAATTACTTTGTGTTCCACTTTACTATATTATGTGTGACTTACAATCACTTCGTTTTGTTATTCCCCGAGCTCTTTAGCTCACAAATATAATTCCTTTTAATATCCAATGATATAAAGAATTTTTTGGGGAATTTAAACATACCTCATAGGGACATTTGCTAAACCGGGGTCTAGCAGTCCACTTAATCCAAGCTTAATCTTATGCCTCTAGTCCCAAAATTTGGGATATTACAGTTCTCCCCCCGTTTAATAAATTTCGTCCTCGAAATTTCGACATCAAATGGTACTATCTGTACCTCGGAGAACTATTTTTTAGACATTTAGTCTATCTTTCTCCCATTCTAATTCTTTCATTATGTACTCACGATGTAGTACTTTCACTCATTTTGTACCCAGTATGTGGCACTCACACATGACTCACTAGTCTGACCTCACAGCGCTTGGTTTCTTAGGCTTTACTGCCCTTTCGGGACTATCCCGAATCATCTTTTATGCATACTAGGCTTTACAGACCCTTTGGGATTTACCCATATCATACTGTATGCACATCAAGCCTTACAGCTTATTCAACTTCCAAGACGCTGGATATTCTGGCTTTACAGCCTAGGGATTCACCCTCTATGCCATAGACATCTTAGGCTTACTGCATTTGCTACAATCTAGTACAATCTATACACTCTATCAATCTCAATATATTTTTCTGGACACATTGGTCCATGTCACTGTGCTCGGTAACAACCATAGCACTTAGAAATATAGGTCTTATGGCCCCCGAATATTTGTCCAATGCAAACTTGCATCTCGGGTCTTATTGCCTCAAGCCTCTACTCGGCTTCATTCTTAATCATATCTCACATTTTGCCAGCCTAAGGATTCACTATCCCACTAGGTTTTATGGCTTTAGGACATACCGTCCATCATCCTCATTGAATACAGCCCTCCTACTAGGCCCACTGTAAAGCTACCCTCATTGGGCGCCCCCTGCAGCCGCACGGGAGTCTGGCCTACACCCCCTGGCTCACCAGGTCTGAGTGCGGCAAACTTATGGGATAATCACACCCATTATGCCCCAAAGGCAACCTCTTAAGGTATCCAACACGCAACATTCGCCACTAAAAATGCGCTCGACAAACCCTTGTATCATTTTTATGTAACGGATTGCCCCACCAGGCCCACTACAACGGCACTCGACTCACGCTGCAGTCGCACGGGACATCCAACCAACTTCCACCGCTCTACGATACACAACATTTTTTGTAACAAACTGCCCCACAAGGCCCACTACAACGGCACTCGGCTCACGCTGCAGTCACACTGGACATCCGACCAACTTCCACCCTTCCACGGGCTCAACTTTTTATGTAACGGACTGCCCCACTAGGCCCACTACAATGGCGCTCAGCTCACGCTGCAGTCACACGGGACATCCGACTAACTTCTACCCCTCAACAGGGCTCCGTCTCTTGCTACTCATCTCATTCTCATTCTTATGTAATGTTCACGAAGCACACTAAACAAACCATCATCACAACAATAATCACATGAGCATTCGGCCCCAAGTGTTCACCCACGCAATAGGCCCCGGGATTCCACTTGTGCATCACATGAGTTCCATGGCCCCGAGTGTCCACCCGCGCAATGCGTCTACTCACGCAATAGGCCCCGGATGACTGCTCGTGCAAAATAGGAATCTCTATGGCCTGAGCGTCCACCCGCGCAATAGGCCCCGGGCGACCACCTCGCAAATTCTGAATGCTCATCAGGTCTTACTGCCCAGGGAATCACCCCTATACCAGAGGCATTACGGGACTTACTGCCTCGGGCCTCTGCCCGTCAGGTCTAACTGCCTAAGGACACGCTGGCCCAAAAGGTCTTAATATTCATAACAGGAATACACGTGATGGTAAACACATACATGCAGAACCATTACATAGGATATGAGAGCAAGAGTAGCTTTCCTTAATCTCTGTCATTATTCGGCACTAGAGCACCCCATGACAATTTACTGGGTCACCCGACCCTTCTTCTCAAGGAAACTTATGCGATAGAAGACTCATTATAAGATACTACTATTGAGAGTTGACATCCCCGTAGCTCTACTTTACAGTTTCAACGTCACAGCAGCTTCACTCTACAGTTTGTCGTCACGGCGGCTGCACACTATAGTTCGATGTCATGGTGGCTTCACACTACAGTACTGCACTCGGTGCTTTACACAGGCGCCCATACACCTGGTCAGCCCCTCCGGTCAGAACCCTCTGTAGGTAGCCCTTTCCAATCAGATCTCCCCATAGGTAGCCCTTTCCGATTAGAACTCCCTGTAGGTAGCCCTTTCTTATCAGAATCCTCCGTAAGTAGCTCTGTCCGGTTGGTCACCTCTAAATGGAAGTATCATTATAACGGGATCTATACCTCATAAGGTCCTTCTTCTTTAGCAGTTCTGTAATCTGCTCTCTCATTTAGGGTCATTTAATATGGACTTTCAATATCGGTCCAGCTCCAGGCAATCATCACAAGTTTAAGGGAATATTCTATGATCAAGATCTTTCCCTATGCTAGATTAGCAACTAGCAACCTCTAGTAACCTCATACACAATTCTGTACTATATACTAGTACCTCAAGCCACTCAGGCTATCTTAACTTCCTGAAGAATCAATTCAACTATGACATTTGATTCTCAGGTTATGGTTCAACTCTTAGAACCTCAACATCACATAAATCAAAAAATTTACTTTCCTCAATTATACCCAATAGGTATGCTAAGAATCAAAATCATTAGCACCTATTCTAACCTCCACGGTTTCAGGTAATATCCTCAAACAATTACTGAAGGTCCATCATCATCTATAAGGTTCACAAGGTTTAAACTTCCTCTATGGAATAGAACCATAGTGTAACCTTATTCACATTCTGACCTAAGCACCATTTAAGCTTAGATCTGATTCAACCATATCCTCAACCTTCAGTATCATCAATTCAAATCCTCTAGGATAGACATACGGCATAATCACCACTCATCATGCATCACCGTATATCATACCTATATGACTTTAACCCCACGGGTTACTGAGGATCATTACTTAATATGGAGAAACCTCAAAACAATCACTATGCCTTGAGTTCTCGTAACCTTATTAGATAAAATTTTCTGGCAGTAATCTCTGCAACAGAAATGGTTCAGATTAAGGATCAACATTTATTTCATCATCTCTATATCTATAATCATTCTTTAGGTCATTTAATAACCATTAATCAAAATTTCAAACCTTTAATCAAAAGATTTGAGATTTTCATGGTACTTCCCAGGAAGTCACCCATCCTGAGATTTTCCTGGGTTGAGCACGCTTAACTTTTGTGTACTCATGCAAATATAAAGATACCGGCTTGAGCTGCTTTTGACTACCGGTACCCCATGGCTGCCCTTATCCCAACCATTATGCCCACCGCCTCCGGGCATCAAAATACTATGCTTAGGCCGCATATTAGTATTGGTAGATGTACTTAGACACATACCTTATAATATACTCCCAAAAGTCCATAAGGTTGTCTGTGACTTATCTGTCTGACTCTGGTCAGCCCATTGGTAATCCTACTCTAGAATAAGGCTCACACTTTGGCCTTACCCAACGGATCAAGGACAATCTTATACCGCCCACCGTGCTTAATTGTGAACTAGCTGAAGTAATCCACTTCGTTATTCTTGTCATGTTATAATCAAGCATATCAGTATACTATCCTGTTGCCAGAACCGCTTGCTCTGATACCAACTGTAACGACCCGCCTCATATATCCCTTATTACTGACCTTATTCAGAGTAGCAATGCGTAGTTCAGTGGGCACACAGGAATAACATGAATATACTGATAATATTAATACAATATTCCTTGATTATAATACAAAAGTTTCCCCCCTAGGGGTTTACACAATATTTACAGACCTTAATAACTAAAAGGTCTTCAAACAACCAGCAACATTCATCTTTGTGCATACCTCTTTTCTGATCTCAGCACGTTTCCAATGTTCACCTGTCTGAATGGTTGGTTGGGAGGAGTGAGATTCGAGAGAATCTCAGTAGCAAACATTACCACTATGCATGCCAGATATATATGAATGCATGACATGCTTGCCTACACTATTTCATGCCAACATAATGACATGCTGCATGCTCGATGTTATGACATACATATGGCCATTGCACAAATATAACAGAGCTTCAACCAATCATACATGTTCCACACAAATAGGCAAAGCAGTCACATAATCAATGCAAGACATACATATCACATACATGCAGAAAAGGTAAGTTCACTACCTCTCAGACTTTATGTCCTTCTCTTCTTGTCCCTTGATCCGCCAACCATTGCTTCTTCTTTGTCACCTCATGGCCCTAGGCAAGTGATAACATCATTAGAGCCATGAAAATTGAATACCCAATGGCCCACATTAGCCCTATAGGTTTACTTTCACCCTTGGAGTTCATTCCAATTATATTTGGCCAATTTCTTACTTAAATTTCCAATGGTACTCAATCTACCAGCATTTTTGACCAAGCTTTGAAAAATCATAATTAATTCTATAGAACTCCAATTGAGGTGGTTCAAAGCTCTATTTGAAACCCTTTAAGTCTAGTTTTGTATAAAAATACTCGATTTTAGACGCCACCACTACACCATTCCCAGAAATTTTCCAAAAACCAACTGTTTCAGATTCTTTCCAGAAAACAGGGCATATCTTTAACAATTCATATCTCATAGCATACTTGTCCAATTAACCATTATAACCTATCAAATTAAAGGTCTATGTCTCTACTTTTATACTGAAAAGTTTCATGGTCATTGGATAACATTTGATCACTCAAAAACTCGTCACCATAACACTGCCTCCAGAAAACGGAATACACAGCATTTACCCTTTAGCTTCTAAAATTTCTAAATTCATGTACAAGTATCCAAAATTCATGAACACTTGTATACCCACACAATTTTGCCTCCTAAATCCAATGGAAGCATTAAAATCATCAAATTCCAACTCCTCCTACACGAAAAATACAGGGCAGAAACAGAAGGAAATTGGGTTCTCAGAAAGAGTTTGTTGTTTCTTCGATTTCTCTTGCCTAATCACTTCCTTACTACTCATAATCAAGTGATTAGCTATTTATACATCCATTGGACATCGTTTAGCCATTCAAAACACTAATTTAAATCAGTATAAACAGTACCCAACTTCCTCTATACTCATCCAAACGACAAACCAATCGGTTAAAAAGGAAGCTTACGCTTACCTCTACCCGTTTCCACAAACGGTTTGGAATTCCGGCAACACCCCGACAAGGGAGACGGCACCAAACACCTCCAAATGAAAATCCAAAACCGTAGGAATGAAGATCTCGAGGAGTAGAGAAAGTTTCCTGAAGGGTACTTTGAGAGAGGATGCCGTTTTGGCAGTGTTTCGGAGAAAAGTATTTTCTCTCTCCTCCCTTTCTCCATTTTCGTTCAAACCTTATCTCTCTCTCTTCTGGTTATTCTTCCGTGGAAAATGCTGAGGAAGATGGTGATTTAATGATTAAATGGGTCAGTTTTCTCAACTGCCACGTGTCACCCTGTGATTCGCCCATAATTTGAATTTTCGCATATAATATCAAATTCTGCAGAATTTTCATTAACTTTGAAAATTCATATCTAATTGTACATATATCCAATTAGAGTGATTCCAAAGGCTATGCGACCCTTATTGAGTCTAGTTTTAAGGTAAAATATAATATTTAGCCAATTGGAAGCTTAAACTTCCCAGAATTTTAATCTTTGAATGCTGTCCCAGAAAATCATTAATTTCGCTGGGCTAACTTCAAAAATTCATTTCTCTTTTTGTACAACTCCAAATGACTTATATGACCTATCAAATTGAAGCATGATAAGTCTACTTTAATTCTGGAAAGTTTCATAACTTTTCACCATCATTTGCCCATCGAAAGATATCACACAATCACCACTGCCACACCGGGAATTTCACTGGTGGCAAAATTACTTTGTGTTCCACTTTACTATATTATGTGTGACTTACAATCACTTCGTTTTGTTATTCCCCGAGCTCTTTAGCTCACAAATATAATTCCTTTTAATATCCAATGATATAAAGAATTTTTTGGGGAATTTAAACATACCTCATAGGGACATTTGCTAAACCGGGGTCTAGCAGTCCACTTAATCCAAGCTTAATCTTATGCCTCTAGTCCCAAAATTTGGGATATTACACGAGTGATTCTCTAATTCACTCGAGTGATGTTCAGTGTTTCACACTCTGTTGTTCGTCCTGCTGAGCAAGGTCTGGTTATTTGATCATATCTCTCACAATACAACTCCGATTGAGACCAAACCAGTTGAATATGAAAATAGACTCCCAATGCGTCATTTTGACACCAGAAGTAACATCAAAGCAGATCAGATGAAGGATATATAAGTGTTCGAATCTGGCATTCATATCAGCGTCACTTTCTGGAACAGGTTTGGTATTTTGGCTATAACTCTCAAACCACTGATCGTATTGAGTTGAAACTGGTGCCATATGAAACTAGACTTACAGAACTTTCCATTGATATATAATACAGTAATTTTGGAGTCATATTCGAAGAGTTATGTCATCTGGAAGTTTACCTCTGTTTGCTGAAGAACTGGAAACGAAACAACGAAGTAAAAGTGATCTGAAGAACAGATCACTCTAGTGATTTCAGAATTCACTCGAGTGATATGGAAAATCACTTCCAGTGGCGCCAGAATCACTGCATGAATTTTTCACTGTTTCAGATTTCACTTCCAGTGATCCTGAATCACTCGAGTGATTTGTGATTTTCGCTAAATCACTTCCAGTGATATCTCAGTTTTGCAATTTCACTTCCAATGATACCAAAATCACTCGAGTGATATGAGATTTTTCAGAATCACTTCCTGTTAGAGCCAAATCACTGCAAGAAAAAATCACTGTTTCAAAATTCACTTCCAGTGATCTTCAAATCACTCGAGTGATATGTGAAATTTTCAGTATCATTTCCAGTGCCTCTGAAATCACCGAAAGAAAATTTTACTATTCTGAAAATCACTCCCAGTGCAGCTGAATTCACTCGAGTGATTAGCTATTTTCTCAGTATCACTTCCGGTTGACATCAAATCACTGCCAGTATATCAGTATGAATCAGAATCACTTCCCGTAAAGATGAGATCACTCCCAGAGAACCTAAATGCACCTCCAAGTGAAAGTCAATATACCTCAAGTGATATGTTTATTTTAGTATATCACTCCCAATGCACTTCCAGTGAATTAAATACCTCCCAGTGATTACTCAGCATACTCTTCACTGAGTCCGAATCAGTTCCAGTGGCAGCTTATCAGAATCACCTTCAGAAACTTCACAGAATCATGGAAATTACTCAAGGGATCATTATCATCCAGTCAATGATATGCTTACTCTTACAAAGCCACTGCCAGTGAAATGCTTATGTAAATCACTTCCAGAAGTATGACAGAAATAAGAAAACAACTCAAATGATTTCATGGTACACTCGAGGGATGCTAATAACTACCAATGGAATATTATTTTCTGAGAATCACCTCCAGTGAAATCAAGTCCACTTCCAATAATTCTCTAGTTTTCAGAAATCACTCCCAGTGAAGTCTGTAATCACCCGAGTGATGTTTTCTAACGGCTATTTCTCTGAGTGCTTTTACAAGTGTTATACACTACCGATCACATGGCATAGACGGATCAATATTCAGCAACAAAAAATCATGGGCAGAAACAATATTCAACAAACAACTCAACGAACGTGCAAACAGAAAGCAACTGTATGAATCATCTGTCAGAAGCACAAACAAGATTACAATGGGAAATACTGAAGCATCTGTCAGAGCACCACGATCAATGGGCATAACCGTTGAGCTTTCTGTCCGAGTACACGATCAGCTTACAACGGGAAAATATTTGAATAGACACAACGGCTCTCACAACTTCTGCTATATAAGCTCAATCTTTCGAAAATCAGAAAGGAGAGACAACAGCGAACTGAGATACACACGAGCAAACTGAAACACGAGAACCCAACTACGCCAACATGTTGTTATCATAAGTCTTCCGCCTCACATACTCTCTGTACTTGTCTGTTTTCTACATCATGTATTTGGAGAGTGAAAATATTTGTATTGTACTTCAATGAGCATTTTACCCACTCTATAAGAAAGCTTGTAAACACTTCATCTATATTTCAGAAGTGTTCTCAAGGTAGAGGGACCTTGAGAGGATTGATCACCTTACGGGGGAAGTTGTAGAGCGAATTGTCAGTAAGACTTTCTGCTCATAAGACTTACAAGGTGCAAGCAGTAGAGAACGTTCCTGCTCGTAAGACTTACAGTGGTGTAAGCAGGAGAGAACGTTGCTGCTCATAAGACTTGCACGGGTAAGCATGAGAGAAAGGTCTTCGGATTGCTTTGCTCGACTTGCTATAAGAAGGAGTAAACCTTACAGTGTGTAAGGGGGAGTTACTCTTGTGAATTTGTAGAGGCTTATCTTGTGCTCAGTTAAACAAGAAGATAGTGGATTGGAAATCTCAGGAGAAGCCTGGGGACTGGACGTAGGTCATCGTGGATTGGACCAAACCAGGATAAATCACAGTTTGCATATTCTCTTCTCTAAGCTTTTATATCTCCAGCATATACGATTAATATAATTACTTGTGAGTTTATACTTCCATATATATACTGAGTTAACAATTTGCGAAAAGTTTTGAAAAGATCAGACATTCTTACCATACACCCAATTCACCCCCCTCTTGGGTGTCAGCCAGTTCTAACATTTGGTATCAGACCTGGACTCTTGTTTAAAAGACTTAACCGTCTCAAGAGTTATTAATGGCTGATTTTGGGTGTTGCTTACTTTCAGAAGGTTTCGATTATACTATCCCACCTCTTTTAAAAGATATTGATTTCTAGTTTTGGAAAGCAAGAATGACAAGTTTTATAAAAGGATCTGATTTTGATATGTGGAATGTTCTAATAAATGTTTTTGATTTCAAACCGAGAAGAGATTGGACTGAAAAAGAAAAGAAAATATTTTCGTTGAATATTAGAGCAATGAAGTTTCTGTATAGTGCTTTAACTGAAAATGATTTTGAGAAAATTAAATTTTGCTCTAGTGCTAAAGATATATATGAGATACTCTTAACTCTATTTATGCTTCTAACCATTATGTTGAAATTGAAAGTGTTGACAGCTCACTTAGATCTATAAACTACATATCTGGAATTGGTGAACAAATGGAGGTTGAGATTAAAGGAGTCACAGAACACTTTCTTGAGTCAGTCGACACAAAAGAAAAGAAGGAAGAGGATTCCCAAGAAGAGTTCATCCAGGACGAATGCTATGAATCACTCTCTGAAGCTCAAGATGAACTCAAGGTAAAAAGTACCAATTCTTCTAATGATTTTTGTAAAACTGATTTTCAAAGTTTGGATAAAATTGTTTTCCAACCAATTACTGATTCTGTTGAGAAAAGCAAAAACATTTTGGAACATGCTGGAAATTTATACTTGAAGAAAGAACTTAGGCAAACTGGCTTGTTGTCCCTCAAACAACACAATACTTGCATAAAACTTCATAACACATATATTCATAGAATCTGCAATTATTGAATGTAAATTTTTTCTTAATGGTAGTGTATTGCAAATATTATATGATTCAGGTGCTAGTAATTCTTTTATTGCCTATGACTGTGCTAAGCACCTAGGAATGCATATGCATCAACTACCATTTGATTTAATTGTATCTACACTGATGGGTGTTAAAACCTTGACTACTGATGTTTGTTTGAACTGTGTTATAAATGTCAAGGGACATGGGTCTACAGTGGATTTGATCTGTTTGCCACTCCAAAGACTCGAAGTCATATTGGGTTTCGACTGGCTTACGGTAAATAATGTGTTGGTAGATTATGGAAACAAGAGGATTATATATCCTACTCCGTGAGAGTCTAGCCATAGAGATGTTAGTTTGAATTTCCTCTCCTTGGCAGAAACTACGAAATGTCTCAGAAGAGGATGTCAGGGGTATGTCGTATTCTTTTTTGTGCAAGTAAATACGAAAAGGGTGTTGAAAGACATTCCCATTGTAGAAGAATTTCCTGAGGTGTTTCCAGACAACCTTAGTAGTATACCTTCGAAAAGAGAAGTAGAATTTGCAATCGAGATTATGCCTGTAGCTGGGTCTACATCCAAAGCCCCATATCGAATGGCTCCAAATGAGATGGCTGAATTGGAAAAGAAAATTGAAGAATGGCTTGAGAAAGGTTTATACGACCCAGTGTGTCACCGTAGGGAGCACTGGTATTATTTGTTAAGAAGAAAGATGGAACTCTGCGATTATGTATTGATTACAAGGAATTGAATAAAGTAACCATCAAGAACAAGTACCCACTTCCCCGGATTGATGACCTTCTAGAACAACTATCTAGAGCGAGCGTATTCTCAAAAATTGATCTGAGGTCAGGGTATCATCAGCTGTGAGTAAAGGCAGAGGACATACCGAAGACTGCTTTTCAAACTCGGTATGGACACTATGAGTTTTTAGTGATGCCTTTTGGGGTGACCAATGCACCAACGGTATTTATGGACTACATAAATTGTATCTTTCATCAATACTTGGATCAGTTCGTAGTAGTCTTCATCAACGACATTCTGATATACTCTAAGAGTAGAGAAGAGCATAAAGAGCATTTGAGAATTGTGCTCGGTATTTTACGTGAAAAGCAACTCTATGCAAAGTTGAGGAAATGTGAGTTTTGGCTGTCAGAAGTTAAATTTCTAGGCCATGTGATCTTGCAAGAAGGGGTTTTAGTAGATCCAGTAAAGTAGAAGTAGTGTTAGACTGGAAAAGGCCAGAGACTGTCACTGAGATACGCAGTTTTCTGGGTCTTGCGGGCTATTACCGAAGATTTATTCAAGATTTCTCCCGGATTTCCTTGCCGTTAACCAAGCTCACGTGAAAAGATCAGATGTTTAAGTGGGATAGTCATTGTGAGAGGAGCTTCATGGAGCTAAAGGAAAGGTTAACATCTGCACCATTATTGATTATCCCTGATCCTGAGGTGACTTGTGTAGTCTACAGTGATGCTAGCAAGCAGGGACTGGGATGTGTCCTGATGTAACAAGGCAAAGTGGTAGCCTATGCCTCTCGACAGCTGAAGCCTCATGAATTGAATTATCCTACACATGATCTGGAGCTGGCGGCAATTGTGTTTGCATTGAAAATTTGATGGCACTACATATATGGAGTGACCGTTGAACTATACTGCGACCACAAGAGTCTTAGATATCTATATGATCAGAAAGAGCTCAATATGAGACAACGTTGGTGGATGGAGTTGCTGAAAGACAATAACCTGGAGATTAAGTATCACCCAGGTAAAGCTAATATCATTGCTGATGCTCTTAGTCGTAAAGCGGTACAGGTGGCAGTTATGATGATACAAGAGAGAAAATTGATAGAAGATTTTAGATATATGAATCTGGCCAATCAAATCCTCTGTACTGGCTATAGTATCAGCTGAGTTGAGAATGATTTGAAAGCTGAAATTGTGGAAGCTCAGATGCAAGACGAACGAGCAAAATCAATCAGAACTGTGATTGAATGAGGAGAGACTTGAGATTTTGATCTGTCGCCCAGTAGACTAATTCGGTATAAGTAAAGAACTTATGTTCCACCGAGGGATGATCTGAGGAAGAAAATTCTCAATGATGCATATAAGAGTCGCTAGACTCTCTATCCAGGAATGGTAAAGATGTACCATGACTTGAAAGCGGTATGATGGTGGCCTAGAATGAAAAAGGATGTGACAGAATATGTGGCACGATGCCTGTTACGAGTGTAGGATGGTGTATTTAGAAGTGCAAGTGTACACTGTCGTAATCAAGTAATATAGAAGTGAGTAGAGTATCGTTCCCACGAGGATTGATCACTAAGTACCAAATTTGATAATTTTAATTCTATTTAGTCAGTTGATTAGTTGTGATTGAGATTGCAAGATAGAAATGATGAAATATGAATACAATTGATATAAAGACAAATATGAGAAAAAGTCTAGGGATTAGATTTCACTTAATAAATTCCGGATTGAATCACTTATCTATTCTAGTCCAATTTATTCCACATGATTGATAGTCGAGTTTCCTTATTTTAATTACTAGCCTCTTCCAAGGTCAAGTAATTCTATAATTAATTGCTAACCCAATATATTCCTATATGAATTTAAGCAATCAATCATGCATTAAGATTTATGAAACTCAATTAAGACTACACAACCCATATGAATATATTCCTATTTCATATGCAAATTATGGTTTTAATTATAGGATCCACATACATGTATCTCCTTCCGGTCTCAATATGCATATTAAAATCATCCAAAAGGTGGTCAATCAATTGTAAGCATTAAGAGCAATAATTAAAACTCAATCATGAAGGAAAAATTAAAACTAGATTTAATAAGTTAAGATTCAATCCGTCATTAGTAAGCTACGTCATCACCCTAAGAAAAGGAAAATTTAGCTCATGATAAAATTAAAAACAAAACTAAAATATATTATAAACATTATAAATATTGCATAAAAATTAATTACAAAAACATAAAAATACAACTACAAGATGCATGAAAATGGAAAATCTAGCCTACCATATAGGAGGTAAAACCATCCATGTAGGTGGCAACCTATACCATCCATAAAGGAGGACTACATAGGCCTTCTATATAGGAGGTAAAACCATCCATGTAGGAGGCATGCAAGAAGTAAAAAAAATGCAAGAAATAAATTCTAAAAATAACAACTCTCTCTCTCTAAAATAGACACTCTCTCTCTCCTCATTCCTCTCCATTTTAGGGTGCCAAGAAGCTCTATTTATAGGCTTTATTTTCGAACTGCTACAGTATTTTGCTACAGTGATTTGCTACAGTGAACCGCACTGCTACAGTGAACCGACTGCTACAGGAACCACACTGAACCGCCCCACTTCCACACACCGACCGCTACAGTACAACGCAATGGTCCGCTACAGTACCTCTGCTACAGTGCACAGTGAACAGTACCGCATGAACAGTGCACATTGAATAGTACATCATGAACCGTAACTTCCCCTTAAATGACTTCTTTAATTCTTCTTAATCCGGTACTGTCCATGGCTGCAAGAAAATCATTATTTATTTATTAATTACACCCAAATTGATTATATTCAGCTCAAATATAGTCCACAAAATCATCATATAAGGGAAAATAAATATGCAAATATTTTACTTATCAATGCCTTACCTGTAAGAAGGTAAAGATTGAACACCAGAAATCATCGGGATTGCTTCAAAGTCCTATAATTCCAGAATGGAAATGGGAAAGCGTGACTATGGATCTGGTAGTCGGATTACCCAAAATTCACAATCATGATACAATTTGGGTGATCGTTGATCGTTTTATGAAGTTAGGGCACTTCATACCAATCAGTGCTAACTATTCTCCAGATAAACTGGAAGAAATTTATATGAAGGAGATAGTGAGACTCCATGGGACGCCGAAGAGTATAATCTCTGACAGAGATCCTCAGTTTACATTCAAGTTCTAGAGATCTCTGCATGATGCTTTCGGCACTCGGTTGAGTTTCAGTATGGCCTATCATCCTCAAACGGATATACAGTCAAGGAGAACCATACAGATGCTAGAGGATATGTTAAGAGCGTGTGTAATAGATTTCAAAGGAAGTTGGGATCAATACCTTCCTCTTGCAGAGTTTGCCTATAACAACAGTTATCGTGGGAGTATTCAAATGGCTCCATATGATGCGTTATATGGGAGGAAGTGGCAATCCCCTCTCTGCTGGACAGAATTATCAGAAAGAAGGTTATATGGGACAGACATAGTTGATCAGACTACTGAACAGACTAGAATTATCAAGCAGAGACTGCTTGCAGCCCAGAGTAGACAGAAAAGTTATGTCGACAAACGGAGAAGGCCGTTGGAGTCTTAGGTCAATGACCATGTATTTATGAAGATATCACCTGTTACCGGTGTTGGAAGAGCAATAAAGAGGAAGAAGTTAAGTACTCGCTACCTTGGATTATTAAGTGTACAAGATTGGGATATTGGCAAGGATTGGGCCCATAGAGTAAAAGATTTCTCTACCACCAAATCTAAGCAGATTACGTTATGTGTTTCATGTTTCCCAGTTGAAGAAGTACCAACCAGACCCTAAACATATTATTGAGTATGAAGATATGGATATGCAAGATGATCTCACCTATGAGGCTGAGCCAGAACGAATCATTGATAGACAAGAAAAGAGGCTTAGACATCGAAGCATACTATTTGTGAAAGTGGTCTGGAAAGGGTTATCGCCAAGGGAGGTGACTTGGGAAGCAGAAGAAAATATGCAAAAACGTTACCTGGGATTCATGCCGTCAATGATGTAGCAAATTTTGGGGACGAAATTTATTGAACGGGTGGAGAACTGTAATACCCCATTTTTCACCAATACATTTATGTGTATATTTTATGTATATTTCGTGGAATAAAATGGTGAAAAATGATATGAATGAATTTATGAGAATTTAAGAAAAATATTACAATCGCCGGTTACGCGTAATTTGGCCGAATAAGGATGTAAGAAGGCGATTAATATACCGATAAAGCCCTATTATTGTAACCAAGAATCAAGAAATTTAATGACATGAATAATGGCCTCATTTAAGTGTCAAAATGGGGTTAAGCCGAAGAAATGGGCGAAAAATGATTTATCTTAGTAAATCATTACATGTAGGGGCAAAACGGTAATTTTGCTGTAAAATGGAAAATAATTATTTTTCCCTAATATTTTCACAAATATGAGTTAAATGGAAATTAAAAAGAGAAAAATGACTACTTGATCATTAATAAATCAATTTTGGTGAATTATGGTAAAAAATGGTCAAATAGTAAAAAAGTCAATGACTTGGTCAATAAGTTACAAGTTGGCATAATGAGATAATTGAAGAATCAATAATTCCCTTCTATTCCCATGTGATTTTTGGCTGAAATGAATGAAGAGAAGGGAGATGTGATTAATTAGAGAATTACCAATGGAAATGTGCCAAGTGTTAAGTTTAATTAACCATTTGTATTATATCATCACTTCATTCATCTTCATCTCCTCACGCACGATCAAACTGAATCAGAAAGAGTGAAGAACGAGATCTGAGAACGTAAAGAGTGAAAGAGAGAAGGGAGCTAGGGTTCATTAAATCTCAAGGTAAGAAGTTGCTACCTTGTGTCTTAAGCCACATAATCCCTCCATGATCTCTTCTCCTCACCTCTCTACCATTGAAATCATTGATGTTCAGCTGAATCAAACGCTGGAGGAAGAGAGAGAGAAAACGTGTAGGAGAGAGAAAGTTGTAGAAATCAAGAGGTAACTTCCCAAACTTTGTTCCTCTATCTTGATTGTTGTTAGTAGATTTATTTTGGGCTTGATTATGGTTCATTTGGTATAAAATAATTGAAGAAAACTCAAGAGACGATAATATGTAAGTGCCTCCAAATCAAGTCTAATGAATGCCTAATCAATTAATATTGCGAGCATAAGTAGAAAGGAGGTGATTAGGCTAAAGAAAATGAGATTCCGACACAACTTTTATGGGAATTTATTTTCCCTTCATTGTGTTGGACAAGGTAAATGAATGGGAATTTGACGAATTTGATGCTTCCATTAGATTTAGGAGGCATAATTGTATAGGGTCTATGTTGACCCCAAAGTGAGAAAAGCTACGGAAAGTGGAATGACAAAATTACCCCTATTAAGCCTTATTTGAGGGATGTCAAGGGTATTTTCATCATTTGAGCTCAAATTTGGCCGATTTGAGGCTAGAAATGGATTCTACACGCGAAAATGTATAGGAATGACCTAAATTACGATTTTGAGAAAAATACTAATAATCATGACCTAAGGGGTATTTTGGTAATTTGGCATCATTAGGCTAAATTTACAAATATTATGAGTTTGGAAGGATGCATGGATGAGTAATAACTCATTTGTGGTATTTGAAGAGTTCATGACTTGACAACCGGTCTGGTCTTAGTAGTTGCCCGAGCTTGAATCGAGTGGGAACGTTGCATAGAGGAGCAACCGGATAGTAACCGTCTTCATATGACATAGCATGCATATATGTTTTTTGATATTATCATAAAATGTCTAACATGTTTAGATTATGTGAGGTGATCACCTGGGTCCTATCTTTACACGGGTTGACACTCAGGCGATAGTATTCATATTGAACGAGCGGTGCCCATGGCCTATCTTTGCACGGGTTGACACTCAAGTGATAGTATTCATCACAAAAACTTATCTAGCGCTAGGATGGTTTTGTGAATTACATGAAAAGCACTAAATGATGTTATGATGATTTGATTGATGATTGTGTGTAAAGCATGCTTTGTATGTGTTATCTTATATGTTGATTGTGTTACTACTGAGATTCCTGTTAATCTTATTCTTTTCGCGAAAAAAATCTCCAGTACAGGGAGAAAGCTCAAGGGGCAAAGAAAAGGTAAATGACGATGAGTCGAGGCCGAGCAGCAGGAGAGCTTAGTCTAGGTTGTCATGTCTCTTGTATGTATTTTAAGAACTTTTATGAGCTTTTGGATTGTATATGAAGTGGGAGATATTATATAAGTGTTGTAAAAATGAATTGTGCATGTATGTGAATATGTATAACCGGCAGAGAAATTTTATGAGGTTCTAGCTTGTAGACACTCTGATGTTTTATATTCGGTGAGTATCAGCTAATTGGTACTCTACCATAGTATTGGGAAATGAGGTATCACAATTTGTGGTGGTTCTTATACATAGAATATGGTAGTAGAAGTTAATTAGCTAGTGCTAGATGTTTCCTTACTATTTGAAAGGAGATTGTGGTTTATTGTTCGATCCTGTTTTTGTTGTTTTGTATTACTGGGCAGTGAAAAATATAAACAATTTTTTTTAATAAATACTTTTTACGTCCACAAGCAAAAGGGATGGCTAAAGACACTTTAGGCGTCCCTTTAACATAAAAGACTTTAGGTGTCCTTTTTGCAAAAAGGGATGCCTAAGGTGGGACTTTAGGCATACCTTTCATAACGGACATTATTTCCATTATTTACTACGTTGTTTGTATAGACGTCCCCCTATAAAAGGACGTTAAAAGTCCTAAAAACGGACGTTAAAAGTGCATTTTTGTAGTAATGACACTACTAAAGAAGGTTTCAAAATTTGACTATGAATCTTTCTCCCTAATTATGACAAGTGTGGTCATTTTCGGAAGCTTTTTATGGTAATTTCCCTCACCTTTAAACAAGTTCTCACTATTTAGAAATTAATGCAAGGTGCGATAGCTACCATTGATATCCTTGGATACCACAAGAAGAGACATTATAGCGCTTATTTGCCACTTGCCCTTATGTGTGTGAGAGCCATATGGTTTGGGTGTTTCTTTATCAAGTCATCGGAATTTTTTTCTCCAAACTTTGAAAGATGGCTTAAAACCACTCTTCAACAACTATACACCGATTGACATATAAAAATGATATATGGTGTAATTATTTTTATAAATATAATTTGGCATAAGAGGAATATTTCTATGCATGAAGGAAAGATTTGGAAGCCTCATGTTGTTACTCAAGAGATGCTTGGATCCCTTTACGTTTCCCTCATAGTCTTGAATCAAATTGAGGATTAACAGCAAAAGAATATTTCTCATATATCTTCCCCTTCTAAGGATAATATTTCATCTTTTGGCTGGGGTATTATTTTATCCAAGCATAACAAGGGAAAATCCACTTTCTGTCATGCAAATTTGTTTGTTTAGTGCAGTTGTACATCAATTTTTATGGCAGAGAAGATCACTACAACAAATTCGTGCATATACAATGCTTGATAAATAATGGTTACAATAAATAAATGTCATATATGTTGAAGCGGAGTTCGTACAAGAATATATAATGCTAACATTTAATGGTTAAATATGTGCATAGTCATGTATTGAGAGGTGAAATTCATAAAAACAAAAACATAATGGTAGTAATTATTAATCGTCATTTATTTAGTGACAAAAATAATAGTTCTTACAAAATAACTGTCATGTAATACTTACAAAAAATTTGTCTTCCAACCTTATATTAGTGAAAACAAAAACATAACGGTTATAATAATTGAGTATAAAATATGAATGACAAAAATGACATTTCATAAGTAACAACCATAATGTAATTAAAGAATAAATCTAAAAAGTACATTTTCATAACCTTGTTCTGTTCGACCCTAAGTATCGCTACTCCTTAGTCAAATACTTTTCATAAACTCTATTTAAACTAACCTATTCCTTATAATTTGTGTTAGATATGATTAGTTTTGATGATGACAAATATAGATGTCAAATATTAAGAGAGCAAAAGTTTGCATAATATACTTATCTCTTACATTGACTAACTACTATATTTAATGTTGCATATCTTGTAGATTAGTCAAGCAACAAAAGAAAGAGATTGAGAAATGAAGAACTTGTAAGAATTAATGAAGAATATGAAGATTCAAGTTCTTTGGGGTACTGTAGCAGTAGTATTGTAGCATATGGTACTGTAGCGTATTTTGGCACTGTAGCACTGTAGCAACCGAGTGATTTTGAACATCACTCGAGTGATTTTGAACATCACTCGAGTGATTTTCCAGAATCACTCGAGTGATTCTGGAAACAGGGAAAATTTCTTGGAGTGAGTCACTATTCACTCGAGTGATCTTTGAATTTTCATGCTCTGTTTCTCGTCCAGCTGAGCGAGGTCTGGTTATTAGATCATATCTCTCAAAATAAAACTTCAATTGAGACCAAACCAAATATATATGCAAATAGACTTCCAATACGTCATTTGAACACTAGAATTAACATTAAAGGAGTTCATATGAAGGAGATATAAGTGTTGCAAGATGAAACTCAAATCAGCATTACTTTCTGGAACAGGTTCAATATTTTTTACAATACTCTCAAACAACAGATCCAATTGAGCTAAAACTAGTTCCATATGAAACTAGACGTAAACATCTTTCCATAGATATATAATAGGATAATTTTGGAGTTATTTTGAAGAGTTATGCCATCTGGAAGTTGACCCATGTTTGCTGTCAAATTGAAAGAGCAGCTGCGAGTTCAAGTGATCTGAACAGAGAGCACCCGAGTGATTCTTATAATCACTCGAGTGATTAGGAAGATAACTCGAGTAACCATTAATAATCACTCGATTGAAATGCGACAGATGGCATATCACTTGAGTGGCACAGAAAATCACTAGCGGAATTTTTCATTGTTCTTAAAACCACTCCGAGTGATTATGTTAAATTTGCAGATCACTCCCAGTGCGAGCCAGAATCACTTCAGGAAAAAGTCATTGTTCTGAATTTCACTTCCAGTGATCTCCAAATCACTTGAGTGATATCTCAGTTTTGCCAAATCACTCCCAGTGGCTCTAAAATCACCAGAAGAAAAATACACTATTTTGGAAATCACTTCCTGCGATAGTCAGATCACTCAAGTGATGTTTGAAAATTCCAGATTCACTTCCAGTAGATTGAAAATCACTGTAAGAAAAATTCACTGTTTGCAAAATCACTTCCAGTGATGCCAAATTCACTCGAGTGATATATGAAGTTTTCCATATCACTTCCAGTGGATGTTGAATCACTTCCGATGAATATTAAAATTCCTCAGATCACCTCCAGTGCCATAACTGATCATTTCTAGAGAATACCAATATGCACCATATCACTTCCAAAGAACTGATATGCCATTTTCTCAGTTTCACTTCCAGTCTCAGATCACTTTCAGTCAAGTGTTATCCAGTCAATGATATGCTAATCTTTCAGTAGCACTTCCAGTGATATCCAAGTCATTACAGTGAACTCAATACCTTCAAGTCAGATCAGATTTGTTCGAGTGATATAGGTATTTTGATACACAACTTCCGATGATCACTCAGTGCACTCTTTACTGAATTGGAATCAGTTCTAATGACAGTCACATCCAGAAATCAAGATTACTACTAGTGAAATGCTTTTGCAGTCAAGTATTAAATTTTTTATCAAAGTCACCTCCAGTGAAGTGACACTACACTCAAGTGATTCTCATGTTTTAGAATATCACTGCCAGTGAATTAGATGTTAACTCAAGTGATTCACTGTTCTCATGAGAATCACTTCCAAAAACTCGACAGAAACAAGGAAACAACTAGAATGATTTCATGGTGCACTCTACTGATGTGGATCACTTCCAGTTAAGTGGTTATCCGCTCGAGTGATATTTAAAAGATTCTCTAACGGCTAATTTATGTCAGTGTATTACAGGTGTTATCCACTACCACTCATCATAACAACATTCGACGGTAACTAATCATGGGCACTAGCAATATTCAACGAATAATCAACAAACTGTAAGAAACGCTGAAGCATATGTCAGAGCACGATCAACGGGAAAATATTTAAATACACTCAACGACCATACAAAGTAATGGGACTCCAACTGAAAATGAAGTAGTATCTGTCTGAGCATCAGATGGGATTACAACAGGAAAATATCCGAATGGGCTCAACGGTCAAATGAATCAACAGATTCTAACGGATAGATGTTTACAACGGTCATCTTCCACAACTCAGCTATAAATAGGAGTGGATTTAAACACAAAACTGCTGACAATACGATGAGAACATGAACATGCTGATATCCTAAGTGTTCTTCCTCCGACCACTCTTTGCTCTACTTCGTCTTCTATATTATGTATATTTGAGAGAGTGAGAATATTTTATATTGTACTTCAGTGATCATTTCATCTACTCTATGAGAGAGTCTGTAAACACCTCATCTATATTTTTGTATTGATCTCAAGGTAGAGGGACCTTGAGAGGGTTGGATTCCTTACGAGGGAAGCTGTAGAGAGAATTTCCGGTTAGACTTTCTGCTCGTAAGACTTGCATGGGTAAGCAGGAGAGAAAGGTCTTTGGGATTGCTCTGCTCGTAAGACTTGTCCTAAGGGGGAGTGAACCTTACAGTGTGTGAGGGAAAGTAACTCCATAGTAGGCTACACAAGTGCCCGGTTAAATTTATGTGTTGTAGCGGCTTTTCTTGTGCCCGGTTAAACAAGAAAATAGTAGATTGGAAATCTCAGGAGGAGCCTGGGGACTGGACGTAGGTCATCATGGATTGGACCAAACTAGGATAAATCACAGTTTGCATATTCTCTTCCCTAAGCTTTTACATTTCTAGCATATAAGATTTACATAACTGTTTATGATCTTATACTTCCATATATATTAATTTGATAAGCTACGAACAGATTTTAAAAGATCATACTTTATTATCGTACACCCAATTCACCCCCCTATTGGGTGTCAGCCAGTTCTAACAATTTGTTTCTTATTACTTTTCTTCATTGATCGGCCTTGTCCTTCTCTCCTTCATCATGGTAGTTAGATGCTAGATGTAATACCTTACTTCCAATAACCTCATATGAGTGCAAAAGAGTAGTGAAGTAAATTGTGAAACCAGGATTTAATCCCAAACTGAATAAACTTAAAAAAAACATTTAATGAATCCCAACATTATCTCAGGAGATAAATCTAAGATTGAGTAGGTTTTTCATATGGAATAAAAAATTCTCAAACATTTTTCACAAATATTCACTGTCTCATTTAGACTCATTGATACTTCCTTTCATTTTATCAGAGTATACGAGCATGTCTCTGCTTCAGTCTCACATTGCATTCATTCGTTAATGTTTCTCTAACGATTAAGAAGTGTTATGTAACTAAGTTATCTCTTTATTACATTACCATCCATTTACCTGGCTACAAGTACTATCAGTTCAACCACTATACTATTGTCACAGTTACCGATTTATACAATATATACATGTCCAAAATATCCAAACAGACAACCAACAGAGAAAGTAAATCTTTCAGCTTTATCCTCTAGCTGTCCGTATTTACCTTCTTACCCTTTGAGCTACCAGCCTGTACTGTAATTTGTTTATAGAAAAAGAGTGAGATTCAAAAGAATCTCAGTAGTAACAGGTAGTCAATCATATAGATATAAAATCACAGAGCATGTTACACATTCATCATATAAAAGAATCATCACAACAGCATTCGATTCAACATGTAGTTCTCATACCATCATAGTACTAGGTATATCACAAGGCTCTGAGTGTTACCCGTGCAATAGGCCCCGTCATTCACTCGTGCATCACAAACAAATTCAATGGCCTGAGCGTCAACTAGTGCAATAGGCCCCAGGCGACAACCCCGCATAAACAAAATGTGCCAGACAATTCATGATGAAACCACACACATACAATGTATCTTATAACATATGAAAGACAAAGTTACTACCCCATAGCTTTTCTTGAGCAATATCCAATTATTTCACTAAGCTCGGGCAGGTCTTAAACTTTGAACAGTATTAGGTCCTATAAATGGAATTTACGGACGACAAGTTATTATTTCGTCCAATACTTGTATAATCCAAATACTCAAGTCGGTTGTCATTAAGGTTAGAGTACTAACCCAAAATCAAAGTCAAAAATGGTTCAACTATATCAAGTTGGTTAGTTTTACCCTTAAAGTTCATTATAATTACATAATACCATTGCATCTTTTATTTTCGCACGTTTGAGTAAATCTGTCAGAATTTTCTTCAATCTTTGAAAATTCATAATTAATTCTACAAAACTCCAAATGAGTTGGTTCCAAGTTCTATTCCAACATATTCAAGTCATAGTGTAAATACAAATATTACAGGGCACTAATTATAACTACCCAGTCCCAAAAAATATTTCAAACCCAATATGCCACAGATTCCATTCCAGAATCAACCTTAAACTTTGAAAAATCATATTTCTTAATCCACTGGTCGAATTGTATCATATTACCCATCCAATTAAACCTCAGGATGTCTACTTTCATCATGTAAAATTTCATAAGGTTTAGAAAAAATTTGGTTACTGAAACACGCATCGCAACAAATCTGCTCCAGAAAAACAAATCTAACAACAGGGTCATCTAACTTTCAAAAATTCCTTAATTTTGTATAATTATCTAAAAATTATAAGTACATGCTTTTCCACATAATTTTTCATGTAGAACTCAATGGAATAATCAATATCATCAAAATCATAAAGCTTCAGCCCCAAAACCCACTGGCAAGACAGAATCCATTTTTCAGCAAAATTACCAAAACAGAATTTTGTTGAACAACTTAGTCCAATATCATCATAAATCATCATTTAACCATAAATACATGATTAATCCTTTAAAATTACTTTTGGAAAAAAATGAACAGTACCCCAACCTTCATGAAGACTCATCCAAATAACAAACCAATCTGTTCAAAATGAAGCTTACGCTTACCTCTATACGTTTCCACAATCGGTTTAGAAATCTGACAATACTTCATCCGGTGAGATGGAACCAAACACCTCCAAATGAAAATCTGAAATCATAGAAATGAAGCTTAGGATGAGTAGAAGAAGGTTTGTGAAGGAAATTTTGGGAGAAAACACTAATTCGGTAGTGTTTCGGTGGATTGAACTCAAGAACATTCACTATTCATATTTTCTCTTTCCTCTATTTCTCAATGTTTTTTCTGATTTCTTCCTATTTTTGCTGATGATAAATGAAATAATGGAGTTTAAAGAGTCATAAAGGTGTTCCAACATGTGTCAAAATCTTATGGTGCCACATATTCGGTGATTTAGCCAAATAATGACACGTGTCCTTTCTTTTAATCAAATAGGTCTTGAGCTGTCCTAATGGTCAAGGAAAGTGAGAGCCTGATGATTTTTCCCTAGCTCCTGAGTTTGGTGTTTATGAAAATTAGTCGGGTAACCAGACCAGAGACCGGTGGATTTCCCTGGCTCTGGGCAACATGGCACCCTCCGGTGATGACAACTCAAAAGATAAAGTAACTTTGTCAAAAAGAGGAAACAAGTGTCACACTCTTATTCAGCCAACACATTAAAGTCAAAAGCACCTTTTCTCTTCTTCCTTAAGATAACGCCATGTGTCCCATATGTAGGACCCATCCATATCTCTTCCCTCCACCTAACCGTCCACTTTATCAGGGAAAGGAAAGTGAGGGAATTTTCCCCAGGTTCACCTACGAGGTGTCCTCCTTCATGGTCCCTACACAAAGTAAGATTATTTCATTTAATTATTACTTTATGACAACCAATAAAATCTTGCTAAGTATCCTCTTTATCAAAATAACACCGTATACACAACACTGGCACCAATGAATTTTCTTCCGACTAATTACATTTACAAGCAGTTCTTGTTGTTCATATTTTAGTATGTTACAACTCCCCCTGTACTAGAAATTTTGTCCCTGAAATTTGTTTCAAGTCTTAAAACATAAATTCCGGGTAACGTTTCCGCAAGTTATCCTCCACCTCCCAAGTTGCCTCTCTAGGTGATAACCCCTTCCAGATCACCTTCACAAATGGAATACTTTTATGTCTGAGCTGTCTCTCTTGTTGCTCAATAACTTGTTCCGGCTCAATTTCATATGTGAGATCATTTTGCATATCTACATCTTCATACTCTATAACATGCTGGGGTCTGGTTGATACCTTTTCAATTGCGAAACATGAAAAACATCGTGTAATCTGCTCAAGTTTGGGGGTAGAGCAATTCGATATGCTACTGATCCAATTCTAGACAAAATCTCAAATGGCCCAATATATCGAGGGCTTAACTTCTTTCTCTTTATTGCCCTGCTAATACCAGTGACAGGTGAGACCCTTAGAAATACGTGATCGCCAACTTGAAATTCTAACGGTCTTCTTCATTTGTCGGCATAACTCTTTTGTCTACTCTGACCTGTAAGCAATCTTTGCTTAATGATCTTGATATGCTCAGTAGTCTGATCCACTATATCTGGCCCATACAGTCTTCTTTCTGACATTTCTATCCAACAAAGAGGGGATTGACACTTCCTTCCATACAATGCTTCATATGGAGCCATCTGAATGCTCGCATTATAGCTATTATTGTAAGAGAATTCCGCAAGTGGAAGGTAGTAGTCCCAGCTTCCTTTGAAGTTCATCACACATGCTCTCAACATGTCTTCCAGCATCTGTATAGTTCTCTCTGTCTGTCCATCCGTTTGAGGATGATAAGCCGTACTGAAATTCAGTTTAGTGCCCAGAGTATCATGTAGAGATCTCCAAAACTTTGAAGTAAAATGAGGATCTCTATCAGAAATTATATTCTTCGGCATCCCATGAAGTCTCACTATTTCCTTGATATAAATCTCTACCAGTTTATCAGGACAATAACTGGCATTGATCGGTATGAAATGTGCTGATTTTGTAAAACGATCAACAATCAGCCAGATCGCATCATGATTCTGGATTTTGGGTAATCCTGTCACAAGATCCATGGTTACGGTTTCCCATTTCCATTCTGAAATTTCGGGACTCTGAAGCAATCCCGCTGGTCTCTGGTGTTCGATTTTCACCTTCTGGCAGGTAAGACATCGAGCCACATACTCGGTCACCACTTTCTTTAACCTGGGCCACCAGTACATTGCCTTCAAGTTATGATACATCTTCACCATCCCTGGATGGAGGGTATATCAAATTTTATGTGCTTCATCAAGGATTTTCTGCCTCAGATCAACTTTCAGTGGAACATAGATTCTCTTCTTGTATCGAATCAATCCACTTGGTGAAAAATCATAGTCCTGAGTCTCACCTTATTCAATCATAATCCTAATGGACTGTTCTTTCCCATCGTGCATTTGAGCTTCTGCAATCTCAACTTTTATATCACTTTCCTTTTGGCCTATACTATAACCATCACAGAGGATTTGATTTGATAGGTTTAGATCTTGAAAGTCTTCTATTAATTTTCTCTCCTGTATCATCATAACTGCCACTTACACTGACTTTCGACTAAGAGCATCAACAATGACATTAGCTTTACTTGGGTGATACTTGATCTCCAGGTTATAATCTTTTAGCAACTCCATCCACCTGCGTTATCTCATATTGAGTTCCTTCTAATCATACAGGTATTTAAGACTCTTGTGGTCGCAGTACAGTTCAACCATCACACCATATAGGTAGTGTCGCCAGATTTTCAACGTGAGTACTATTGCCGCCAGCTCCAGATCATGGGTGGGATAGTTAATCTCATAAGGCTTCAGCTGTCGAGAGGCATAGGCCACCACTCTACCCTATTACATCAGGACATATCCCAGTCCCTGCTTACTAGCATCACTGTAGACCACATAGGTCAACTTGGGATCAGGGATAATCAATGCTGGTGCAGTTGTCAACCTCTCCTTTAGCTTCATGAAGCTCTTCTCACAACGATCATCCCACTTAAACGGTTAATCTTTCCACGTGAACTTGGTCAATGGCAAAGCAATCCGAGAGAAATTCAGAATGAATCTCCGGTAATAGCCAGCAAGACCCAGAAAACTACGTATCTCAGCAACAGTTTCTGGTCTTTTGTAGTCTAGTACTGCTTCCACCTTACTGGGATCCACTGTAACCCCTTCTTGTGAGATAACATGGCCCAGAAATTTGACTTCTGAGAGCCAAAACTCATACTTGCTTAGTTTAGCATAGAGTTTCCTTTCCCGTAAAATGCCTAATACGATCATCAAGTGCTCCTCATGTTCTTCTCTACTTTTAAAGTATATCAAAATGTCGTCAATAAAGACTACCATGAACTGATCTAAGTAGTGACGAAAGATGCGGTTCATATAGTCCATAAATATGGCAGGTGAATTGGTTACCCTAAAGGGCATTACCAGGAATTCATAGTGTCCATACCAAGTTCTGAAAGCAGTCTTCGGTACGTCTTTTTCCTTCACTCGCAGTTGATGATACCCGGACCTTAGATCAATCTTCGAGAATACACTTGCCCCAGACAGTTGATCCATAAGGTCATCAATCTGAGGAAGTGGGTACTTGTTCTTGACGGTTACCTTATTTAACTCTCTGTAATCAATACAAAGCCTCAGGCTTTCGTCCTTTTTCTTGACAAATAGTACGGGTGCTCCCCATGGTGAAACGCTGGGTCGGATGAACCCCTTAACAAGTAATTCCTCAATCTGTTTCTTCAACTCAACCATCTCATTTGGAGCCATTCTATATGGGGCTTTAGATATAGATCAAGCTCCAGGTATGATCTCGATTGCAAACTCTACTTCTCGTTCGGGAGGCAAACCCCTAAGGTCATCAGGAAACACCTCAGGAAATTCCCTTATAACTCACTAGTGCAAAATAGCGTTTTTAGACCGCATTATTTAGACCGGTTATTGCTGATAAGGTCTAAAAGAAACACACAGTGGCAATTCCGTAATTAAAAGCGATGTTTTAGACCGGTTGTCTAAAAAACTGGTCTAAAAAATCTTATTTAGATCGGTTATATAAACACACGGTCTCAAAAACAAATTAAGACCGGTTTTTAAATAACCGGTCTTAAAAGTCAATAATTTAAGACCGGTTATTTAAACAACCGGTCTGAAAAAAAATTATTAAAATGAATAAAAAAATCACGTTATTATTAAGACCGGTTGTTTAAATAACCGATCATAAAAGTCAATAATTTAAGACCGGTTATTTAAATAACCGGTCTTAAAAGTCTAATATTAAAACCTAGTCGGCCGCGAAAGTTCATTTCATCAGTTACGTTTCATTTCCCCCTCTGCTTCCACCGCCGTGAACTGCTCAAGTCTAACGCAGTAGGTGATATTCCGCCTTATTCTCTGGCCACCCTTCCAGTTGCTGCCGCCGCTTCTACCTTCATTTCCATATTCTGTTGTGGGTGTTTGAAATACTACCTCCTTCTCCGTTTGTACGTGCCGTTGCTGCGAAGAAGTCACTGTGAGTACCATCGTGAAGGGCGGCTGAGCTTCTTATTTCTCCAGCCTTTATCTCACTCCGGCGTGTTTTCCAGCCACTGCTACCCCTTTCCTCCTACGCCTCAAGCCACGGTCCAAGTTACTTCAAACAGGTAATGTCCCCTGTCTCAATGCTCCGTATAAATAGACATTGTGTATTCACTGTCTGTCCAAGAATAATCTGTACTATAATTGAACTAGAAATTAAAATAGAAATGGAGAAAAAATGACATTTACTCTGATGGAAATTAATTGGTGAAGCTTAATTAACGGTGTCCTGAACTGGTGTGATTTGATTATTTGAGGATCAGGGTACTGATAATTGCTAGTTTTCATAGTCTCTGGATTGCTTAAGTTATTGTGTCAAATTTCCTGGCATGTATGCATATGAATGGCTGATTAGAAAATTGTTACATAATATTCAGTTAGTTTTGAAAATAAATTTGAGAGGTGATTTGAGGTTTAGACTAAAGCAATTCTTGTGTATGTGGTCTAATTTAAGTCCTGAAATTGCTAGTGTATGTTGGTACATTTTCCATATTACTTGAAGAAAATGGAACAGACTGCAATTATATCTTATGCGGAATTCTAATGAAGAATTCTGTTAAACTAGATAAATTGATGAGTGTAACCTTTTCATACTCTCATCATACTCCTGCCTTTTCCAGGGCAGTTAATATACAGAAGAGAAGAAAAAAAGATGTTGAAATATATGGATCGTAGTTGGATAAACGCTAAACGGACTAGTGTTGAATATGATAATGGGGTGAGGGATTTTTTGGAATTTGTTAGAAGAAATTATGGTAATGATGATAGTGGGATGTTCTATTGTCCTTATGTAGAATGTCTGAATGAGAAGTGACTTAGTGCTGTAGATATATATACACATTTAATTTATGAAGGATTTTGTAAGAGTTATACAGTATGGGTATGGCATGGTGAAGAAATAGAAATTACAAGCGCAACTCAATAAAGGGGGTCGCCTTTGATGATAATGACACGGTTCTGAATGACCAGATAGAAGATATTATTCGTGATGTTGGAGAAGAGGCTTTTGAGCAATCATATGCATATGGTAATATGTGCAGTGATTCTGAGAAGCCGCTGTACCCGGGGTGCACAAAATATCAATTGTTGAAAGCTGTATTGAAATTGGTAAGCTTGAAAGCACGGCATGGATGGAGCGACAAGAGTTTTTTAGAAGCACTTGAAGCCTTCAAGGACATGCATCTAGATGATAACGTGCTGCCTTGCCGATACTATGATGCGAAGAAAATACTGTGTCCACTAGGGATGAAGTATAAAAAGATCCATGCATGTCCTAATGATTGTATATTGTACCGAAAAGAGCATACAGAGAAAGAGCAGTGTCTGATATGTGAAACCCCCAGATACAAATCAAATAAGGCCCCTGCAAAAGGGTTGTGGTATCTTCCTATCATACCGAGGTTCAAACGGTTGTTTGCTAATGAAATTGATGCCAAAAATTTGAGATGGCATGCAGATCAGAGGATTTCTGATGGAAAGCTTCGACATCCAGCTGATTCTTCTCAGTGGAAGAAAATTGATCAGTTGTTTCCTGACTTCGGCAAAGAGCCTAGGAATCTTAGGTTCGGGCTTAGCACGGATGGCATGAATCCTTACGGTAGCCTAAGCAGTATACATAGTTCATGGCCTGTTCTATTGGTAATTTACAACTTATCTCCTTTGTTATGTATGAAATAAAAGTACATCATGTTGTCTATATTGATTTCGGGACCAAAACAACCCAGAAATGACATAGATGTTTACTTAGAACCCCTGATCGAAGACTTTAAAGAGTTGTGGGACGAAGGGGTCGACGTTTTTGACACGAACAAGAAGGAGATGTTTTAAATGCGAGCCTTGATCTTTTATACTATAAACGACTTCCCTGCTTATGGAAACTTGTCAGGATATAGCGTTAAAGTCCACAAAGCTTGTCCTATTTGTAAAGAAGGCACATGCTACCATCAACTTCAACATGGAAGAAAGACTGTTTATCTTGGTCATAGGAGATTCCTTAGACGGGGCCACCCATATCGCAGATTAAAGAAGGCATTTTTTAGTGGCCAAGAGTTTGAAGATGCTCCAGAGGCTTTGACTGGGGAGAAAGTGTATGAAAATGTCAAAAATATCAATGTCATCTTCGGTAAGACTTCAAAGAGTCGAAATGAAAAAAATATATGGAAAAAGAGGTTTGTTTTCTTTAACCTTCCATATTGGCAGAATCTTGATGTCAGACACTGTATTGATTTCATGCATGTGGAGAAAAACGTGTGTGATAGTATTGTTGGGACACTACTCAACATACAAAGTAGTTCTAAGGATGGCGTTAAGGCAAGATTAGATTTGCAAGAAATGGGAATACGGGTAGACTTACATCCGAGGCCACATGGTAAGAGAACTTTTTGTCCTCTAGCTTCTCATACTTTGTCCAAAGATGAGAAACGAAGTTTTTGTGAGTGTTTACATGGCATCAAAGTTCCCTCAGGGTATTCTTCAAATTTTAAGAAGCTTGTGTCTATGAAAGACTTGAAGTTAGTAGGGCTGAACTCTCGTGATTGTCATGTCTTGATGCAACAACTACTCCCAGTGGCTATTCGAGGCATCGCCGAATATGATATTCAACACATATTGACCAGACTTTGTTTCTTCTTCAATGCGATTTGTAGTAAAGTCATTGAGACAGAAAGGTTGGATGAATTGGAAGATGAAGGTTACCTGATCTTGTGCCAGCTTGAGAAGCTTTTTGTTCCTTCCTTTTTTGACATCATGGTACATCTAGTTGTTCATCTAGTGAGGGAGATAAAATTGTGTGGGCCTATCTATTTTCGATGGATGTACCCAATTGAAAGAACTATGAAAATCCTAAAAGGATATGTGAAAAACCCTAACCGGCCTGAAGCTTCTATTGTTCAGAAATATGTTTCTGAAGAAGCCATGGAATTCTGTCAACATTATTTGGCAAATGTAGGACATATCAGCCTTCCTAAACGACATGATGAAGAAGGGGGTAGGCGCAGGGCTACCGTCAAGAGTATGGATCCTGATGAATTACAACAAGTCTACTTGTACATTTTGAATAATGTTGATATAGTTCAAGATTACATAAATGCTCATAAAGAAATTGTACGAAAAGCGAACAGTCGATTGACTGAATAAAGGTTAATTAGGGAGCATACCAGGACCTTTGCACATGGGTTTAAACACAAGGTTGAGGGAGAAGAATGTGTTTCTGATACAATTAAATGGCTAGCACGTGGTCCTGAGTTTGATGTCATAAGTTGGACTGCGTTTGTGATCAATGGGTATACCTTTTACACAAAGTCCCTGATGATAGGAGCACTGTCCAAAACAGCGGTGTTATGTTAGTAGCTGAATCTATGCACTTCTCTAGTTCAAAAGATAAGAACCCTACATTGGCAGCCATATCTTATTATGGGGTTATTGACGAGATTTGGGTGGTTGACTATGTTAAAATTAAATTTCTCATTTTCAAATGCAAGTGGGTTGATGTCAATAATGGTGTGAGGATCGATAAGTCAGGGTTTACATTAGTTGATCTGAACAATAAAAGTTTTGGAGATGAACATTTCATTATGGCCGATCAAGCGAAACAAGTGTTCTATATTATTGATCAGGCAAATAAAATATGGTCTGTAGCTCTCCAAGGAAAAAGGGTCATCGATATTGAAGAGGAAAGTCGTTCAAATTATGATCTTCTCGAGACCCCTTCTTTTTCTAAGGGTCTTCCTACATTAAACGAAGAAGATGAAGCTGATAATGAACACGGCACAAGAAATGATCATCGTGAAGGGATATGGGAGGATATCTCTTTATAAATCTACTTTAAATGTTAGCTATCTATTTAAAGTCATTATCGTTATAACTTATATGCAGATTATATATATAGTTATTTTATAACTTACTAACTCAAAAATTTGTCTTAACAATACAATGACGGATCCGGTGCATCCTACAGCAGAGGATCAGGAGCATCCTACAGCAAAGGATCCGGTGCATCCTACAGTAGAGGATCTGGTGCATCCTGCAGCTGAGGATCTAGTACATCCTACAGCCAAGGATCAGGTGCCTCCTATAGCAGAGGATCAGGTGCATTGTACTACTCATCACAGTGAGCCTCAGAGTGTTAATCAGGGGCAGTCATCGGGTGAGCCGAGTCACCATCCTAGACAGAGGGGTAGGACGGCTGCCGGGGAGAGGATACCGATCTTGTTCGATCAATACTGGAAACCGATCGGGTCGAATGCCAGTCGTTTTAGGAGTTTTGTCGGCTTCCTCACACGGAATAAGCCTAGCATATTGATAGAGGAGTGGAGGAATGTCGACAAAAAGGTTAAGCAGTATATTTGGGATACTATTCAGGTATAAAATTCCATCTGTATGTTTCTTTTATCAAATTTGTTTCATTACTGTCACTAACTCCTTTCATTCATGAATAACAGCTCACCTACGACGTTCCTCAGAGTAAGATCTTGTATCACAAGGCTATGACATATTGTTGTGAGCGCTGGAGGAAGTTCAAGATGACTCTGGCCAACAATTACGTGCATATCAAGGTGCCAGCTGGTAAGCCTCGTCCTACTCCTTACAGCAAGTACTCGTACATCGATGAAGCGACATGGCAGGAGTTTTTTAGTCTTCGGACTACTCCAAAGGCTTTGGTGAGTTAACTTATTTTGTACTTTATTTACTTATCTTTTGTCTTTACTGTTTGTAACCTTTTTTTCCCATTTCTTATTCACAGGCAAGAAGGCAAAAGGCACAAGCGAGTGGCAGGAAGAATGATTGCCCCCACACAATGTCTCGTGGGAGATACGTAAAGGCCCAGAAAGACTTATTGGCGGCCAAACGGAGGAGATTGGAAGAAGCATCTCAATTCGATCCTTCTGTTCTGCTATCTCCACTATCTCCGATACGGCGTGAAGAGTTGTGGTTGCATACTCACCGGAAGAGTGGTGGATCCTATACGAGTGACCAGTCTCGTATAGTCAGCGAAAAAATTGTAAGTATCGTTGTTCTTATTAACTGTTTAATAAACATGTTTCATTACTCATGTGTGTTTTTTGTATATCTCACAGGAGGAACTTCAAAAAATGAAAGCCGATAGAGCCTTCAAGTCAGAGGGGAGGAATGACATTCTCACGGTTGCTACTGGAAAACGTGAGCATCCAGGCCGCGTCATGCTACATAAGATTCAATCATTAAGCTAACAATAGAGTCACATTAAAGATAGAAGGTTCTTAAGAGACTTCTTAATCATTCACTAGCTTCAGCAACTCCAAGAGATCTCATTTCATAAGATGAAGAAAGAGTCTAGCCAAGCTTTAACTCTAAAACTCTTAGGATTTTCAACTCCACAACACAGATTTGCATTTTCACTTCAACCTTTCGACAACACACTCTCTAATTGAATTCAACTATCTAAGCACTCTCTCTACAACTTCTTATAGCCAAATCTGTCTCCTAACTTCTGCATTATTCCTATTTGAATAAAACCAAGTTGGTCACCTTCTTCATCTCTACTTCAGCTCATTTGCCTACTGTCTTCACTAGTAACTGGTCACATTAGCTCCTTTTACTAGTTTTAGAAACTTCAGAATACTCTTCCACTTTTCCTACTCTTAATTTTAGCTAGTATTTCAGTTTTTGGTCAATAGAATTACATTTCCATTTACACTGCAATCACTCTTCCACTCTTGATAGAATCACACTTCCAAGGAAACATTTTCTTTTCCTTCTTTAAAAACGACACAGTTTCGTAGTTTGGCACCAAAAACTCTTCAAATCTATCTTTGTTTAATTGTATCGTGCCCTACAGACTTTTAACGTCTTGCATATAGGTTCATTCTCCTTTATACTAATTCCTAATAAACTTTCTAATTTTACAATTTAGTCCTTGACCTATACCAAACATAGTAACTTCCAAAAGCCTTCAAATTCATCAATTGAACACTTTCTAAAGACCAAAATCAACTCTATCCTTTATTACACAATTTCCATTAATAATTCCCATATTAAACACAAAAACTAGGCTAATTCAGCCCTATAAACCTGTTAAAATCATTGCTTATCAGTTACTGCATTCTCTATGGTTGTTCTTCCTTCCATAGGTATAAATATAGTACACTATGGGTTAAAAAAATATGAACTTGTCATTATGAGAGTTATACAATTTTGTTTAACATTAACATATATTGGTGCTTCTCATGATATAACACCACATCAATATTATATAACATGTTATTTCATGTTCTTTTATATCATTAAAAGCATCAAGTTGATATGTTTAATTTTAATGAAATTGTAACATTCTTATCATCATTATCATCATATTTATATGATTATGTGGTTGTTTAATTGAATCTTGTTTACTATGCCTTTGTTCTTTTCCAAGTTTTTTTGTTTAGATTCCCCCTCCTAGAAAGGGCTTAGATCATTATTGAGTGTTGGGAGGGAGTATCGATTGTAATCTTAACCCTAACATATGGGAGTTGTTGATGCATGGTTTGTATTGTAGGCCATCCTTATAGTCAGATGCTGCAACCCTTAGATTCAGTGATGAGTTTAGTAACCTTAGGCATTTTGGCTCTTTTGTGACTTCAGATAGAATATGGCTTTGGCCTATCTTTGTTTTAGGTGATAAAGGTGGAGTATCTTATTTAATGAAGCTGAGTCTAATATGGTTGACATACAAACTTGAGAATTCTACTTTATATGATTGAATATGGTCGTGTGATGAGGTCTTGATTGAGATAGAAATCAAAGTGAAGGTCAATAATAAGAAACTACCTGACTAAGTGGAGTTACTAGTGAGGGGTTGATGATTGAGATATCTAAATTAGACAATGAAATATGTAGACCGGGTGATCTATGATTGAAAGGAAAAATTGTTGAACTTGATTACCACCCAGTCCAAAAAATTTGTCCTTACAAGTGATGATCATTTAGGCAATGTTTTTTATCCTTTAATTTAGTGTTATTAATCCTCACCTCGTTATTAGTGTTTCCACCTAGTTAGTACTTCCGTATTATTGGACTTCAGTTTGTTTTCCATCTCATCCAAAATCTGATCATAGTATCAAATTCACTTATATAAATTCCAATTCTCATATTTGTATATTAACTCTGTTATACTCTAGTTAATTAAATAAGAATCTTCTCCTCTATATATCCTCTTAGATTAGGGTAGGGAAGAGCCATATATGTTTCATATTTGAGGTCCAAAAGAATCAAAATGCATAAGGATAGTAACCTAGCACCCAATCCATAGGTAGCTGCTTTCAAATTTTGAGATGCTTATAGTATAAGTCATGCATTAATAGCATGCATATACCAAGCCTAAAATTTAATCCACTAAGTCTAACACTCAAAATCAAACTCATTTGGAGGTGGGGAAAATGCAAGGAAAAATAAAATTAAACCTTGAAAAAAAATGCCGGAATTAAGATTCAATTATCTAATAATATTTATAAGATTCATGGTTAATTATAATTATTTTTTCAATCAATTTCATTTGTATTTTAGAGCTATCTGTAGAATTTATATTGCATAATATAGATTCCAATATAATAATATTCAATAGGGCTTTTGTGAAACAAAATAAAACATACATTTTAAAAAAAAAAATTGCCCACTTTTTAGACGTGGTATGATATTACCTGGTCTAAAGAGTGGACATTTTTCTTATTAAAAATTCAAAATTTTTAAGACTGTTAGTTTAAAAAACTGGTCTGAAAAAGTAACTTTTAAGACCCGTTATAGGATTGGCTTAATAATGACAGACTTTTTAAGCCGATCGATATAAGACTCAACCAAAACCTGGTCTAAAAAGATGCTTTTAATAGGTCTAAAAGACCTTTATTCAAGTTACTTACCTTAGTGTTCCCAAATAATCTTCACCCCTTACTCTCCCCCTCCTCCCTTTCTTTCTCTAGGCCCCTCCCACTCCCACTCTCACTCTCACTCTTTATGCAGGACTAGATGAGCGCCCTTTATTCTTTTGAATTTGGGGGGAGGGGATATGTTTTGGTATTTAAAATAAGGTTAAGGTGCAATTTTAGTAACTAAGAGCCTATTTGGTTTAACCACATTGCATGCCTGCAATGGTAATCATGATGCATTACCATGAGAAGAGTGTTTGGTTGCTCTTTAGCTTGGTAATAAGGTTTACCATGGTAATGACGATTACAAAAAAAATTAGTAGTCCTCATTCATACCTCCCTCCTATGAATCCTCATTACCATCCTATTGCATGGTTGAAAAAGTCCAATTTACCCTTAGTTTCATTTCTCTTTATTTTACTTATATCTATTCACTACGCCACAACTGCTACTGCCACTACCTCCTCTGTCATAACTACCTTCTCTTCCAACTCTGCCACCGTCGCCCACCTCTATCGTTGCTGCCGCCACCATGACCTCCTCCTCATTGGTCAAACCTTGTCACCACTATATCCACCATTGCCACCATAGCCACCATGACCTCCTCTTCCACTATCGCAGCCAGCTTCACTACCTCCTCTTTTTCCACCTCTACCGTAGCCAACCCTGTCATTACCGCCACTACCTCCTCCTTCATTGTTGTTGCTATCACTACCTTCTACCGCCGTCGCCACCATAGCACCGTTACCATCCTCCACCACCACAACCATCATCATCTAATGATCTTCAGTGAGATAGCGTGACAGTTATGATAAGGTAGCGTGATGGCTCTTAACTATTTTTTTTACAAAGATTATAGTAAGAGTAAAATAGATTTTATGTGATATATTAATTTTAAAAAATTGTTAAAATAATAACTCATTGCACCTTGCTTAAAAATCAAACTAAATACTAGCCCTGTAATTAATATTGCATTGCGTTACCATTTCATCGCATTGCATTGCAGGGTGTAATGGGATCGAACCAAACGGGCCCTAAGTTTTTCACTATCAGCATCTAGCACATGAATGGTACAAAAGTAGACAAAATCTTTTAAACATTATACAATTTTAGCAATTTCGCTAAATTGGCCTAAACATCTCTTTTTTTTATGCGAGACCTACTTATTCTCCCTCTAGCTTTTATAACAGACATTTAGATTAATTAAACGGAATTGTTAAAATTGCATCATTTTAAAATATTGTGTTTACTTTTTCACCCTTCAAAACTTAATTGTGCTAGATACTCATGTCAAAAAATTTCATTACTAAAATTACACCTTAACCTTTTAAAATAATACCCCATCCCATCAACCCAATACTGATGGTAGGGGTAACCATATGCTCCCCCACCATTGTTATATTATTTAAAAAACACACACACACACACACACATACATATATATACATACATATATATATATATATACACTCATGTCAAAAAATTTCGTTACTAAAATTACACCTTAACCTTTTAAAATAATACCCCATTCCATCAACCCAATACTGATGGTAGGGGTAGCCATATGCTCGCCCACTATTGTTATATTATTTAAAACAAACAAACACACACACACACACACACATATGTTAGATATGGTTAGTTTTGATGATGTCAAATATAGATATCAGATATTAAGAGCAAAAAGTTTGCATAATATATTTATCTTCTTACATTGACTAACTACTATATTTAATATTGTATATCTTATAGATTAGTCAAGCAAAGCAAGAAAGAGATTGGAGAAACAAGCACTTGAAGGAATTAATGGAAATATCAAAATTCAAGTTCCTAGAAGAAATACCGTATGATTCTATGCTCAGAAGGGAATTCAGAAGTTACTATAGCAAATATACTATTTGTCACTGTAGCATTTTACTGTAGTAGTCAGATACTGTAGCATGCAAGCACTGTAGCTTCTGAAAGACTGTAGCACTCGAGTTGGTACTGTAGCAACTCGAGTTTTGAGCACTGTAGCACTCGAGTTCAGAAAGTTCTCCATGAGCGTTTTGCTTAGAAACGATCTTCGGATGTATCCTAAGCTTTGTACTCAAGTTGGTTATGGATAACTCAAGTTTGGGACTGTTCAGCACTACAAAAATTAGTCTGAACTCGAGTTTGAATTTGAGAACTCAAGTTCACAGCGAAGAACAACATACTATGTTCATCCCTGTTTTACATTCAGTTTGGGCGAGCTTCAATAATTCAATCATATCTCCTAAATCACAATTCTGATTGAGATGAAACCAGTGACATATGAAACTAAACTCCCAACGCGTCATTTGGACACCAGAAAAAAATACAAAAAGGATCATATGAATCAGATATGAACATTTGAAGTTGAAATTAAAATCACCGTCACATTCAGGAACAGTTTTTGTATTTTGGACATATCTCTCAAACTACAAGTCTAAATGAGTTCAAACTGGTTCTATTAGAAATTAGACTCAAAGATATTTCCATGCATATATAATATTTCAAATTTAGAGTTATATTCAATGTGGTATAGCTTCTAGAAGTTGATGTACGAAAATACATACACTGTCTACACTCATTGGATCATAACTTGGAGAATGCAATGAGTTTGGAGCTGATTCCTTTTGCATTAGAATGTAAACAACAAGAGATTTCTAGTGATCAATCATTTACCATATTTGGAGTAAAAAATGAATGGATCATGTTTTGAGTCCACTGTTCATACTCCTGCAAGCTCTACGTAGAAGCTGAAGTCAATCATTGCACTCGAGTTCAAATTGACATACTCGAGTCCTCAGAAGATATGTACTCGAGTGATGGGAGTTCTGGAATGAAAGTTTGCTCTCGAGACTAAGCAAGAATGAGCTGATATGAAGGCACTCGAGTTAAGGATTCACGCACTCAAGTTCTATATACCATTTGCACTCGAGTTCTGCGAGTTTTAATATGGAAGTTTGTACCCGAGAGACATATTGCTGGGAAGCAAATGTTACACTCGAGTTGGGCAAGAAGCACTCGAGTCCTATACAGCATTTACACTCGAGTCCTGCAAGTTCTTTGAAAAATTTTAAACTTGATAGTTTCACAGTATGAAGAAAACATGGTAGACTCGAGTCCTCATATTTGCACTCGATTTCTCAATCAACAATGCACTCGAGTTTTGAGAGTATGGCCATGAAAGTTTGTACCCGAGACCCGTGTTGTGAGAAGAACAATTGATACACTTGAGTTTCTCAACATACACTCAAGTTTGGAATCAAATGACACTCGATTCATGTACGTGTTGACAACCGAGTTTATTCCAGAGAAGCAAGAAATCTAAGATTGGCATGATGCACTCGAGTCCTGATGATCACACTCGAGTCCTGACAACATCAACACTCTGCGAGTTTATGATAAAAACCATCCGAAGAATGTGAAAATATACTATGCACTCGAGTTTGGAATTATACACTCGAGTTCATAATTTTGCAAATGCAGATGTATAAGAAAATTTCAGAGATCAATCCGAATATGCTTTAAGGTTATCTTATCATTATGTTTACACTTATTATCAATCTTAAACATCAATTAACATATCTTCCAAGTGTGAAACAGGAGATCATACACTGGGATTGAATATTCAAGTTTGAAGGTCATTCATGAAGAACACTCTTTGTCAATTGAAAATGATGAGACCCAGAAAGCAGAAGACCAACCTTTAACGAATGGTTCAATATACTCATGTCTAATACTTCATTGTATCAATGATTGAAGTGCTTTTCCAGATTAACAATGAAGAAATCATGGGAAGTCGTGAGAAGTTGTTTCACGAGAAGCCAAGCGCCCACTGATAATGACTAGTTTTCTAAAGTGGAAATTTGTCATAACAAGCAGTGTGACTCCAACGGGTATGTTGAGATACTATCAATGAATCGTGGGCAGAAACAATATTCAACAAACTGGTTCAATGAAACAGAATGAAAGCAACGTTGATAAATTTGTCAGAGCACGATCAGTGGAAAACATTATAGCATCTGTCAGAGCACGCAATGGGCTTAACGGTCAAATGATTCAACAAAAAACTCAACGAACGTGAAAACAGAAAACACCACTAATGCATCTGTCATAGTACCATAAGAGGGTGTAAACCTTACAGTGTAAAAGAGGGAGTAACTTCGTAAGAGGTTGTAGCGGCTTTTCTTGTGCCCGGTTAAACAAGAAGATAGTAGATTGGAAATCTCAGGAGGATCCTGGGGACTGGACGTAGGTCATCGTGGATTGGACCGAACCAGGATAAATCACAGTTTGCATATTCTCTTCCCTAAGCTTTTACATTTCTAGCATATATAATTTACATAAATGCTTATGATTTTATACTTCCATATATATTAATTTGATAAGCTGTGAAAAGATTTTTAAAGATCATACTTTCTTATCGTATACCCAATTCACCCCCCTCTTAGGTGTCAGCCAGTTCTAACATTTGGTATCAGAGCTTGGGCTCTTGTTTAAAGGACTTAACTTTCTTAAGAGTTACAATGGCTGACTTTGGGTATTTAATGCTTCCAGAAGGTTTTGATTACACTATTGCACCTCTTTTGAAAGATATTGATTTTTGGTTCTTGAAAGCTAGAATGACTAGTTTTATAAAAGCATATGATTTTGATATGTGAAATATTTTTGCAAATGTTTTTGATCATAAAACAAGAAAGGATTGGACAGATAAAGAAAAGAAAATGTTTTCATTAAATATTAGAGCAATGAAGATTTTGTATAGTGCTGTGACACAAAATGATTTTGAGAAAATTAGATTTTGTTATAATGCTAAAGATATATGAGATACTCTTGATTCTATGTATACTTCTAACGAGTGTGTTGAAGTTGAAAATGTTGATAACTCATATGAAACTATAAGTTTCACATCTACGGTGCATGAACAATTGGAAGTTGATGATCAAGAAGGAAAAATCATACAACACTTCCATATAGTCAACATAAATAGACAAGGAGAAGAGGATTCCCAAAAAGAGATCATTACATACGGACATGAAAAATCACTCTCTAGAGCTCAAGATGAACTTAAGGTAAAAAGTTCCAATTCCGCTTATGATTTTAGTAAAAATGATTTTTAAAGTTTGCATAAAACTATTTTCCGACCAATTATTGATTCTACTATGAAAAGCAAAAATGCCTTCAAATATGCTGGAAATTTATATGTGAAGAAAGAACATAGGCAAACTGGATATTTTAGATTGTCATCCCTCAAACAACACAATACTGGCACAGAACCTCACAATGTATATCATCATGTTAGTTGCAATTATTGTGGTAAATCCGGTCATATTTCTCATATGTGCTATATTAGAAGAAATTCTAATGTGAGAAATAAATATGTTTGGGTTCCAAAAGGTCATGTGAATTTGAATACTAACAATCAAGGACCCAAGTATATGTGGGTACCAAAATGTCCATCTAGTACTTTGTGCATACAAGATGTTCCAAAAAGAAATGGACTTAAGGGTACAAAGAAGATGAAGAAGAAGAAGCCAAGAGGTTCTCATGCACTAATAAAAGGGTTTGTATCATCAAGAACTCTTGAAGCATTAACTGCTGGAGCTATAAAGCATAACCACAGAAAGGGGCAATGGATAAAAGTAGTATGTTCTACCTCAACAAAGGGCTACCATAAAGTACCATTCAACTACATTGAGGAGAACAAGAAAAGGAGACTCTCTCGTACAAAAATACGTACTGAATCTACAACATATGAGAGAACTTTGCTTAATCCCAAAGCTAAATATGCAAAAGCAAAGCTTTAAAGAAAGATGCAATGGGTATGCAAGGGAAATCATCCAAGCACCTAAGGTAAACGTGCAAAATGGTAAAACCTTCCTACATTGTTATCTTTAATATTCATTGAGGTTTATACGTGTTACCTTAGGAATGATCATTGCAAACTATTTTAGAAATATGTTTTCAAATCCTTTTTGCAAAGGGTTTGCAATATTCAATAGTTTAGTTCTTTATGCATACATGTTTGTTTTAAAAGAAAATACCTCTACTTTAATGCATAAAGTCATGTTTAATTCATTGTGCTCAATTTCTTCAAATTGAATGTATCGTTAGATTATGTGAATTATGAGCTAACCATGAGAGGATCCAAGTAAGATTGGATACCGAAGGAACAAAAAAGGTTATATGGTTTTGTACGAAGAAGAAATGAATACTATGATGTCAATCACTAAAACAAGGATGAATAGAACATACATGAACTTTGAGGAGAACATAAAGAAAAGCTTGATTCATGAGCATGTGTTACTCAAGTGATCTTGGAGGACTTGAGTACAAAAGAACAAGAAATTGGAAACTAACTTGAGTGTTTACGAGCCACATTCAAGCCAGGTACGCTGGGTTAGTATGGGAGTTCAACTGCAGAACTCGAGTTTGTAGTGGCAAACTCGAGTCCATATAAACTCGAGTTTGAAGGGCCAAACTCGACTGCAGATGAACTCAAGTTCTGTACGAAGAACTCGAGTATTGGTTGTTTTATATCAGTTTCCAGAACTTAATCGTTTCACCTATTATTCTTCCCAAAATAATTTGTTTGCTAAATACTTGCTCATTATTACATATCATTAGCAATCATCATTTATGGTTTTCAAAATATTTTATATTGCTAAATGAATTGAAAATGAAATTGTGCATAATCCTTCTATTCATTTAAGTTTGAAATGCACAATTCAAGAATACATTTTGATTCATATTGTTTTTATAAAATTGCATACAAATGATTTGAAAATTATTCATATATTGTCTGCATTCAAATCGGTTTCAAAAATTGAAAGTTAATACTTTTGTATACTGAATGTCAGAATTGCTTCCAAAGTATTTCCCAATCATTAACATATTGATCATTGATCTTCAATATGTTATCCTAAGCTTGAATTCCTCAATCCTTATTTTCTAATTTGTTAGACCTCATGTCTAATAAGTTAAGCATCTATATGAGTTTCAAGTTTATATCCTAAAAAGGAATTGATTTCTTGAAGAGCCTTGTTCCTAATGCATAAACCCTTTTTTGCTTAAGTTATTCTAAGCATTATGAATGTTCATTAATGTATTAAACGTGAATGCATTAATCATTATAGTGGAATAACATATTAGGATGATATTTTGGAACTCTAGTTATTTGGACTAATAAGTATGTGCTTCATCATCTATAAATCCTTATACTCATCTTGTTACTCAATTACATCAACATTTGTATTCATCTATTTTTGAGTAACTAGAACCTTGTATTCAAATTCTTGCCATGAATGATCATATATTTCTTGACACAATTCTAAGAGGCAAGATTATCAGTTAATCTATAGCAAAGTCATTGTGCTTATATATGTGTATCTAGTTAAGCCACTTTTGGCTAACTCTTTTTCATATGACTTTTGCTCTTGGAAAGATTCTCAAACATGTTAACTCCAATGTCTAACATGCTATCTTAGTTGTTCTTTAAAAAGAGAAGCCTTTTGTACATGTATATACTTAAACTATTGACTTCCACCATTTTTAGCATAAGCATGGATATTTAACAAATTTCATAAATAAGTTTTCATACATTCAAAATCTTAATGTCATAATGCATGTTCATGATTTGAAAGAACATTTGAGATTTTGAAACAATTTGCATATTTTCATTCATGATTTTTAATTTCATAAAATTTGGTCAAGATTTATTTTCTACTCTTTTGAACCAGCTTACATAGATTGCATGAAAACTATATCAATGGCACATTTTCAACATAAAGTGTACTTACAAGTTATCATTGATCATTGGAAAACATCATTCCTAATTGTTATCATTTTCTCATTACCCTTTATGATTCAATTGCATGAATTTACTTATTGGGTAAAATTATACTTTAATCATTGTTGAATTATGATACTCTCTACTCAAATATCATTTGTTTCAATTGTATAAGAGTATAAGAGTTATTGTATCTAATATTGTGGACCTAAGAGAAGTTGGGTACCAAGGAACATATATATACACTTTTGCAGGAGTTGACCAAAATGCTCTACTTATGGATGTAAAGATCATAGGATAATAAAGTAGGCATGACTAGCAGAGCAGTAGAAGCTAAAAGAAGAATCTATGATACAAGATGTATCAAATTTGGTAAAATGAGGCGGTGTGAACCAGAACTTCAAAGTTCTATTTAAAATGATGAATCCGACTCTTCAAATAAGGGAGCTATGTACAAACTAGAATTTCCAAATAGTGCATCAATAAGAGGATCATAACTCAAGTAATTACGACATTACTTGAGTGAGGTATTGTATTCTTTCATAAGAGAAATTCTCTGAGTAAGGGCTTTAAAAGACATATTCATTCTTTAATTCTACCATCCTATCTGGATAGTAATTAAAGTTCATGTCATTTAAATTTTCTGACTCGAATGATATTAGAATACAATTGCTAAAATCCATGAATAACATCATCATTTTCAAATTTGATTTCTCTCTAAATCTTTGACTTTCAGTCTTAAAGTTTTCAATGGTTTTCCAAATCTATAAGAGCTTTTAACTGTATTTCTCATGATAATTTTTAAGGTCATGCATACATTAAGGGGGAGCTTCACATTCACATATGTTACATCTTAACAGCTTATCTCTTTTATTTAAAAAAATATTATAGTATACTCATTTGCATTTACCTTCAATTGATTAGTTTTGATGATAAGATGCTTATTCATTTTCTTTTCTTGATCTTAATTTGAATATATCCTATAGAAAGGAAACCTTTGATACTTGATTGTACTAACCATTCTCCTTGTAAGAATACTTTTAACTTATGACAGGAGAACTAGCTCTATACATGATCACTCTTCAACACACCAAAAAGAGTTTATATCAACTTCGAGGACATATGCCTTGATGATCAATCAAGAGAAATATTGGCTGCAACATTCAAAGCAACAAATACATATTCCAATACAAATGAGTATTAAGCATATTGTGATAAAAATATAAAACAAAAGCTCAACCTAGCAAGAGTATCCTGGAGACATCATCAGAGTTGTACAACGAAAGTGTGATGGACCGGACTTCATGAGTCTATCATCAGCCTGAAAAATCTAAATGAGCATCTCTACACCCTATCTCTTTAAATTTTGAAGATTTTGTATATCTCTTTGATTTCATTATGATAATTTTTCTTGAAAATATCTTCAAATTATTTATTCATTTGTATCACATTAAAACATAAAGGGGGAGAGAGAAAAATTGTTTTCATGACACATTTATTTTGAAGAGAAAGACATTTCAAATTTGTTTTTATATTTATCTCTCTATAAGTATGTATTCCTTATCCCTCAAACTTTTTGTTAATGACAAATAGGGGGAGAGAGAGGCAAGCAAAATATGTTCCATAATACTTATACAAGTTACATTTATACATATTTTTATTGTAGGATTTGTCATCATAAAAAATGGGGAGAATGTTATATATGATTAGTTTTGATGATGTCAAATATAGATATCAGATATTGATAGCAAAAAGTTTGCATAATATATTTATCTTCTTACATTGACTAACTACTATATTTAATATTGTATATCTTATAGATTAGTCAAGCAAAGCAAGAAAGAGATTGGAGAAACAAGCACTTAAAGGAATTAATGGAAATATCAAAATTTAAGTTCCTAGAAGAAATACCGTATGATTCTACGCTCAGAAGGGAATTCAGAAGTACTGTAGCAGATATAATGTTTGTCACTGTAGCAGTCAGATATTGTAGCACGCAAGCACTGTAGCGTCTGAAAGACTATAGCACTCGAGTTGGTACTGTAGCAACTCGAGTTCTGGGCACTGTAGCACTCGAGTTCAGAAAGTTCTCCATGAGAGTTTTGCTCAGAAACGATCTTCGGATGTATCCTAAGCTTTGCACTCGAGTTGGTTATGGATAACTCGAGTTTGGGACTGTTTGGCACTGCAAAAAATAGTCTGAACTCAAGTTTGAATTTGAGAACTCAAGTTCACAGCGAAGAACAACATACTATGTTCATCCCTGTTTTACATTCAGTTTGGGCGAGCTTCAATAATTCAATCATATCTCCTAAACCACAATTCTGATTGAGATGAAACCAGTGACATATGAAACTAAACTCCCAATGCGTCATTTGGATACTAGAAACAACATTAAAAAAGATCAGATGAATCAGATATGAATGTTTGAAGTTGAAATTAAAATCACCGTCACATTCAAGAACAATTTTTGTATTTTGGACATATCTCTCAAACTACAGGTCTAAATGAGTTCAAACTGGTTCTATTAGAAATAAGACTCAAAGAGCTTTCCATGCATATATAATATATCAAATTTGGAGTCATATTCAATGTGGTATAGCTTCTAGAAGTTGATGCATGAAAATACATACACTGTCTACACTCATTGGATCATAACTTGGAGAATACAATGAGTTTGGAACTGATTGCTTTTGCATTGGAATGTAAACAACAAGAGCTTTCTAGTGATCAATCATTAACCATATTTGGAGTCAAAAATGAATGGATCATATTTTGAGTCCACTGTTCAAGCTCCTGCAAGCCTCTACGTAGAAGCTGAAGGCAATCATTGCACTCAAGTTCGAACTGACATACTCGAGTCCTCAGAAGATATGTACTCGAGTGATGGAAGTTCCAGAATGAAAGTTTGTTCCTGAGACTAAGCAATAATGAGCTCAAATGAAGGCACTTGAGTTAAGGATTCGCACACTCGAGTTCAACATACCATTTGCACTCGAGTTCTATGAGTTTTATTATGGAAGTTTGTACCCGAGAGACATATTGCTGGGAAACAAATGTTACACTCGAGTTGGGCAAGAAGCACTCGAGTCCTGCAAGTTTTGTGAAAAAGTTTCAACCCAAGAGTTTCACAGTGTGAAGAAAACATGGTACACTCGAGTCCTCATGTTTGCACTCGAGTTCTCAATCTACAATGCACTCGAGTTCTGAGAGTGTGGCCATTAGAGTTTGTACCCGAGACCTGTGGTTTGAGAAGAACAATTGATACACTCGAGTTTCTCAACATACACTCGAGTTTGGAATCAAATGACACTCGAGTCATACGAGTGTTGACAACCGAGTTTATTCCAAAGAAGCATGAAATGTAAGATTGGCATGATGTACTCGAGTCCTGATGATCACACTCGAGTCCTGGTAACATCAACACTCACTCTGGGAGTTTATGACAAAAACCATCCGGAGAACATGAAAATACACTATGCACTCGAGTTTGGAATTATACACTCGAGTTCATTATTTTGGCAGATGCAGATGTATAAGAAAATTTCAGAGTTCAATTCGAATATGCTTTAAGGTTATCTTATCATTATGTTTACACTTGTTATCAATCTTAAACATCAATTAACATATCTTCTAAGTGTGAAATAGGAGATCATACACTGGGATTGAATATTCAAGTTTGAAGGTCATTAATGAAGAACACTCTTCGTCAATTGAAAATGATGAGACCCAGAAAGCAAAAGACTAGCCTTTAACAAATGGTTCAATATACTCATGTCTAATACTTCATTGTATCAAAGATTGAAGTGCTTCTCCAGATCAACAATGAAGAAATCATGGGAAGTCGTGAGAAGTTGTTTCACAAGAAGCCAAGCGCCCACTGATAATGACTAGTTTTCTAAAGTGGAAATCTGTCATAACAAGCAGTGCGACTCCAACGGGTATGTTGAGATACTATCAATGAATCGTGGGCAGAAACAATATTCAACAAACTGGTTCAACAAAACAGAATGAAAGCAATGTTGATAAATTTTTCAGAACACGATCAACGGAAAACACTGCAGCATCTGTCAGAGCACACAATGGGCTTAACGGTCAAATGATTCAACAAACAACTCAACAAACATGCAAACAGAAAACACCACTAATGCATCTGTCATAGTACAATCAACAGGAAAATTGCAAGAAATGCTGAAGCATACGTCAGAGCAGGATCAAGGGGCAAATACGAATATGTACTCAACGGTCATATACAGTCACAGACTCTAACGGACAAAATCTCACAGTACTCTTCTTCTATAACTCAGCTATAAATAGAAGAGGTTTCAAACAGAGACTGCGGTGAATAGAATGACGACACCAACATGGTGTTATCATGAGTCATCCGTCTTAAATACTCTCTGCTCTTATGTTTTTATACTATCATGTACATTTGAGAGTGAATATTTGTATTGTACTTCAATGAGTATTTATCTACTCTGTAAGAGAGTCTGTAAACACCTTCATCTATACTTCTGTATTGATCTCAAGGTAGAGGGACCTTGAGAAGGTTGATTACCTTACGGGAAAGTTGTAGAGAGAATTGCTAGTAGTACTTTCTGCTCGTAAGACTTACAAGGTGTAAGCAGTAGAGAACGTTGCTGCTCGTAAGACTTACAGTGGTTTAAGTAGGAGAGAATGTTGCTGCTCGTAAGACTTGCACGGGTAAGGAGGAGATAAAGGACTTTGGGATTGCTTTGCTCAAATTACCGTAAGAGGGTGTAAACCTTACAGTGTAAAAGAGGGAGTAACTTCGTAAGAGGTTTTAGCGGCTTTTCTTGTGCCCGGTTAAACATGAAGATAGTAGATTGGAAATCTCAGGAGGAGCCTGGGGACTGGATGTAGGTCATCGTGGATTGGACCGAACCAGGATAAATCACAGTTTGCATATTCTCTTCCCTAAGCTTTTACATTTCCTGCATATATAATTTACATAAATGCTTATGATTTTATACTTCCATATATATTAATTTGATAAGCTGTGAAAAAATTTTAAAAGATCATACTTTCTTATCGTACACCCAATTCACCCCCTCTTAGGTGTTAGCCAGTTCTAACAACATACACATACACATATATATATACATACACACACACACATACACACATATACATACATATATATACATATATATGTCTGTATGTGTGTCTAATCACACACACAGTGTGTGTGTGTGTAATCACTTATTTATACACCTTATTTCTACTTCTAATCACTTATTTAATCACTTAAACACCTCTTGAACATGATTAATCAAAGTTTGGGAAGCACCTCCCCTTATGGTTCATGCATCCCCAAATCACAAATTCTAGACAAAACAAGCCAATAACTAACCAAAGCTACCAACAACAATCATAAAACAACAAGAGGTGACAAGTGTTCAAGCTTACCTTGAATTCTTCCTCTTTCTCTCACTTGGCTGTACACTTCCTCACCCCTTTTCCCTTAATTTTCTTCTTGCTTTACATGATTTCAACAACAATATGAGGATTAGAGAAGGTTTACAAGAGATTGGAGGCAAGAACACAAGAATTTTGGCTACCAACTGATAATTGAATATTTATTACACTCATTTGTATCTCTTGATTAATAAATTTAGATTGTTTAGTAATAAATAATGGGCTTTTATGCTTATTTGGGCTTTGAGTGTTTTATTGGATTTAACATATTTTAATAGTAAAATTCCAGATTTACAACCCTTCTCTATTTTGATCTTAACTCTTGAACCAGATATCCGAATGATCTCATTCTTGTCTCATTTTTTAGATGATTCAGAGGGCAACAATTGATATGAAGACTTGAAGAGAAGATTCGGACAAGAGGATAGTCAAAAATGCAGTCAAAGTTATATGTATTTTTCTGGATTTTTATTGGGCCCGAATTTTGTAATAAAGCACTATTTAGTATGGATTTTCGTTTTGGGCTTCACTGTTGGGCCCTGGCCCATTTGGCAATTAGGTTATAAGCTAACTTATGCTGAAACATTAGGCATAATGTGTGTGGCCGTTTTTGAGATCAAATGCACAAGTTCTAAATTCTCTGAAATGTTCTTCGTGTTCTTCGTGTTCTTCGTGTTCTTCGTGTTCTTCATTCGTTCTTCGGATTTTCCAGCCATGTCCGGCTAAGTTTCTGTGACTGATCTATGGATTGAGGATTCACGTTTCCAATCAGAGGACATACTTCAACGGGTAACGTAATTCGTTTCTATTTACTTTAATCGGATCCGATTTCTGGAATAGTTCGAATGTTTGTTTTAATATTCTGATCGGTACATCCCAAGGACACAGTTCGGATCTGGTTATAGTGCTACTAAACGATTGTACAGTAGCACGCCATGTATACGAACAGAATCTAGACGATCGTCTAGTCGAGGGATTTTCTGGACGGATACAGAGATTTTTGGTTCGTCCAGATCCGATCACGAATTCGTTATAATCTTTATCCGATGATGGTAGGAAACTATGAATCCCAATCCTATGGTCAGTCGTTTTAATCTATTTGATCTAGTTCGCTTTTCATTTCTGTCTTAAATCTGAGTTTATTGTTCGGTAATAGTTTCATTAAAACCCCCCCCAATCGATTATTGTTCGAATGTTCTAGACTGCTTGTAAATTCTGTGGGAAACGATCCAGGTTCTCTGTACTGCAAATCCTCAGTGAAACTGGTTATTTTGTGAGAACTCGACATTTCTCATCAAAATTTGGCGCCGTTGCCGGGGAATTTGCATCGGTCTAGCAGTAACAGTAGTGTTTGAGTCAGGTTGTTCTGGTGGTTTGGCAGATTTTTATCTCAACCAAATCACTCAGCGCCAGGTCTTTTTGAAGGAATCAGGCATTCTGAGCAAAAGTCACTTCCTTTAGGAAGTGAGATCACCCCTGATTTTGCCAAATTCCATCGTTTAGACCACGTTTTAAGCGTTTTTTGGTCTCAGCGGGACGTATTCGGTATTTCCGAAATTGTTTGGACGTTCCGACTTGCTTCGATTGGGCTGATTTTTGGTGAGCTGAAAGAAAATGTGCTAATGAGCAAGACACATGCTTCGCGATGTGCTCCCCCAAAAATTGGCCAAATTCGATCGTTTAGACCACTTTTTCGATTTTTTAAGTTTTTTTATCACATTTTTCGGTTCCCGGATAGTGTAGAAGTTGTTCTGTGCAAGTCCCATAATTTTTAAAAATCATTTGGTATTTTTTTCTGAATTTATTTTGGTCAATTTCCAGTGTGATTTTGCATTTTTTTAGTGTTTTCCGTTTTTTTTTTTTTTTTATTATTATTTTTTAGTGTTTTTGCGTTTTTTTAGTGTTCTAGTGGTTGTCCTGATTTTCCCTATGCTGTATGACTAGGAGCAGCACTAGTGCACCTGATCTATTGGATAATAATCCTGAAATAGAACGCACAATTCTTGCTGCTAGAAGGGCTGTTAGGTTAGGTCAGAAGGTTCTTACTGAACCCGTTTCTGATTCTGACACTGATTCTATTGGCAGTACTTCTAGTCCCTCCGACACTATGGCAGATCAGGGAAATAATAGGACTTTAAAACAGTTGACTGCACCTGGTGATAATTATCAGCCATTGTGTATCCAATACCCCACCCTTGGTGCTAACCTTGAACTTAAATCTGGACTTATACATTTGTTGCCCAAGTTTCGTGGTCTTGCAGGTGATGAACCGCACAAGCATCTTAAGGAATTCCATGTGGTCTGTAGCACAATGAAACCACAGCATATTGATGAAGACCACATTAAGCTGAGAGCTTTTCCTTTCTCTCTTGAGGATGGAGCGAAGGACTGGTTATATAATCTTCAACCCTCATCTATTGGGAGTTGGGCTGATATGCAGAGATTGTTCCTAGAGAGATTTTTCCCTTCTTCAAGAGCCACTACAATCAGAAAAGAAATCAGTGGCATTAAGCAAATTAATGGCGAGAATATGCATGAATACTGGGAGAGATTTAAGAGGTTGTGTGCTAGCTGCCCCCATCACCAGATAACTGAGCAACTCTTGATTACTTATTTCTATGAGGGTCTTCTACCTAATGACCGAAATCTGGTGGATGCTTCTAGTGGTGGAGCCTTAGTCAACAAGACACCCCAAGAGGCCAGAGATTTAATATCCACTATTGCTGCTAATTCTCAACAATTTGGCACTAGATCAAATAGCAGTGCTGTGTTCCAGATCAGTGGATCTAATGATTCTCACCAGCGATTGGAGAATAGAATTGATGATCTGACCTCCTTGGTGAGGCAACTGGCAGTTACTCAAACAGTGCAGTCTTCCATTCCACAGTTGGCCCATTCATGTGGTTTCTGTTCTGATCCCTCCCATCCTACTGATTCTTGCCCCACTTTGCAAGACAACACATATCAAGATCAGTCAGTGGCTGCTGTGGGCGTTTTTCCAGGGAAGCCACAATACCAGCAGCAAAATAATGCTTTCTCTAATACATATAATCCTGGCTGGAGAAATCATCCTAATTTTAGGTGGAGCCAGAACCCAAGTCAGATTCAGAACCATAATAATAGTCATGTGCAGCAGAATTCTGGAAATTACCAACAGAGACAGTTTCCACAGAATCGACAGAATTTCCAACAATTCACACCTCCACAGCCTGTACAACAACAGCCAAATAGCAGCAGCAACAGCAGCAGTGGTCCCTCATTAGAAGAAATGATGAAGCAACTTGCAACAAACAGTTTGCAATTCCAGCAACAAACTGAGGCCTCTATCCAGAGTTTGCAGACTCAGATTGGCCAGTTGGCAACATCATTGAACCAGCTCCAGCCTCAGGGATCCAATACTCTCCCTTCACAGACAATTCCCAATCCGAAGGGAAACGTTAGTGCTATCTCCCTACGATCTGGTAAGCAATTACAAGGGCATAAACCAGCTACAGATGTGCCTGAATCCACATCAGAAAAAGAGTCAGAAAAATTGAAGATTGACTCTAGAAACAAAGAGGCTGTGAAACAAGGTGAAGAGGACTCTGGAGCTCCTATTCCTCTTCCTTTCCCTCAGAGAGGACTTCACTCCAAGAAGTTGCCAGAAAAAGTGCAAGACACTGATATCCTTGAGACATTCAGAAAAGTTGAGATTAACATCCCTCTCTTGGATGCCATCAAACAGATCCCCAAGTATGCCAAGTTCCTAAAGGAGTTGTGTACCAACAAGAGGCGACTGAGGGGGACTGAACGAGTGAGCTTGAACCAGAATGTCTCAGCGCTTCTCCAACAACCCATGCCTCACAAGTGCAAGGACCCAGGTACGTTTTCTATCCCTTGCATTATTGGGAATTATAGATTTGATAATTGCTTGGCTGATTTAGGTGCTTCCATTAATGTTATGCCTGCATCTATTTATAAATCCCTTGGTCTTGGTCCCTTGCGACCTACTGGTGTTGTTGTCCAACTAGCTAATAGGAGTAATGTTCATCCTACTGGTCTCATTGAAGACGTTTTGGTTAAGGTCAATGAATTGATATTCCCTGCTGACTTCTACATTCTAGATATGGAGGATGAATCTCCTGGCAGTAGATCCCCAATTATTTTAGGCAGACCTTTCTTGAAAACAGCTAAGACTAAGATAGATGTGCATTCTGGTACTCTTTCCATGGAATTTGGTGATATTGTTGTCACTTTTAATATCTTTGATGCCATGAGACATCCTAGGGAAGAGCATTCTGTTTTGTGCATTGATGTGATAGATGAGACTGTTGATGATGTTCTTTCTGCTTGGTATGCTGATTTTCCTGATTTTGCATCCGTGGGAGATTCTGTAATATGTGCATGTTCTGACACTGAATGGTGCCCTGTTTGCACTGAGATTAATGATGCACTGTATGGAGATATGGACTTGATTTCTGATTCTACTTTGCTTGTGCATCATGATATTGATTGTGGTGAGGCTGAGCTTTATTCTGATGTTCATTCTGATTATGAACTTAACCCTGATGTTAACAGTGAGCTGCCTAGCCACATTTCTTCTTCTGTGCATGTAGTTTCAGGTACTGCAGGTGTATACACTTCTGAATTGGTCCAATCACCCAGGCTCCTTCCTTCCATTCAGCAGCCGCCTAAGTTAGAGTTGAAGTCATTGCCAGCTCACTTGAAATATGCCTTTCTAGAGGTAGATGAGCAACTTCCAGTCATTGTGGCCAATAACCTTCTACCTGATCAAGAAGAGAAGCTGTTGAGTTTGTTGAAGGCCAATAAGAAAGCAATTGGGTGGACATTAGCTGATCTTGTTGGTATTAGCCCTTCTATGTGTATGCATCGGATTCTATTGGAAGCAGAGGCTAAACCAGTAAGACAACCCCAGAGACGTCTTAATCCTCTCATTTTAGAAGTGGTTAAGAAGGAAGTGACTAAGCTTCTACAGGCTGGCATCATCTACCCCATCTCTGATAGCCAGTGGGTTAGCCCGGTCCAGGTCGTTCCCAAGAAATCCGGAGTAACTGTGGTAGCCAATCAAAGGGATGAGCTCATTCCTACAAGAGTTCATAACAGTTGGAGAGTGTGCATAGACTACAGGAGACTCAACCAAGCTACCCGCAAGGATCACTATCCTTTACCTTTCATTGATCAGATGTTAGAGCGATTGGCTGGTAAGTCTCACTACTGCTTTATGGATGGTTACTCAGGGTACTTTCAGATCCATATTGCTACTGAGGATCAGGAGAAGACAACCTTCACATGCCCCTTTGGAACCTATGCTTACCGAAGAATGCCTTTTGGCCTCTGCAATGCACCTGGCACCTTTCAGCGTTGCATGGTAAGTATCTTTTCTGACTTTCTAGAGGATTGCATGGAGGTTTTCATGGATGATTTTACTGTGTATGGGTCTGATTTTGATGCATGCTTGGCTAATTTGTCTAGAGTCTTGAATAGATGCATTGAGTCTAATCTTGTGCTGAATTTTGAAAAGTGTCACTTTATGGTTGAGTCAGGGATAGTGTTGGGACACATTGTTTCTAAAGAGGGTATTAAGGTAGATCCTGCTAAAATTGATGTTATCACTGCTTTGCCTTACCCCACATCTGTGCGGGAAGTTCGTTCTTTTCTTGGCCATGCAGGTTTCTACCGACGTTTCATTCAGGATTTCAGTAAGATTGCCCAGCCCCTGTCTAACCTTCTGCATAAGGACACTGAGTTTGCATTTCATGCAGAGTGTAAGATAGCCTTTGATCACTTGAAGCGTTGCCTGACTATCACTCCAGTTATCCAACCACCAGATTGGTCTCTTCCATTTGAGTTGATGTGCGATGCTTCCAATTATGCTGTTGGGGCTGTCTTGTCTCAGAGAGTCAACAAGGTTTCTCATGTCATTGCATATGCATCCAAGACCTTGGATCCTGCCCAATCCAATTATACCACCACTGAGAAAGAACTTTTGGCTATAGTGTTTGCTTTTGATAAGTTTAGGTCATATCTTCTAGCTAGTAGGGTTATTGTTTTCTCTGACCATGCTGCTTTGAAGTTTCTTTTGAAAAAGACAGATGCTAAGCCTCGACTTATTCGGTGGATGTTATTGCTCCAAGAATTTGATGTTGAGATCAGAGACAGGAGTGGAGCACAGAATTTGGTAGCTGATCATTTGAGTCGTGTTACTCATTCCTCTTCCCCCTCTGCCATTCAGGATGATTTTCCTGATGAACAGCTTTTACAGCTGCAAGGTAAGCTTCCATGGTATGCTGATTTAGTTAATTACTTGGTTGCTGGTGTTTTACCTTCTGATTCCACTAGGGCCCAAACTCTGAAATTAAAAAGTGAATCTAAATATTACGTTTGGGATGACCCTTATCTGTGGAGATTTTGTAGTGACCAAGTAGTTAGGCGATGTGTACCTCATCATGAGTGTGACTCCATATTACATTTTTGTCATGCTTCTGCCTGTGGTGGTCACTTTGGACCCCAAAGGACTGCTAGGAAAGTCCTAGACTCTGGTTTATTTTGGCCAACACTGTTTCATGATGCCCATCTGTTTTGTAAGTCATGTGATAATTGTCAGAGAGCAGGTAGTCTTTCTCGTAGACATGAGATGCCCCAGCAACCCATATTGTTTTGTGAAATTTTTGATGTTTGGGGTATTGATTTTATGGGTCCATTTCCTGTTTCTCATGGTTTCACTTACATATTGCTTGCTGTTGACTATGTTTCAAAATGGGTTGAGGCGAAGGCCACCCGGTCTAATGATTCTGTTGTTGTGGTAGATTTTGTCAGGTCTAACATTTTCTGCAGGTTTGGCATTCCTCGAGCCATTATTAGTGACCAGGGTTCTCATTTTTGTAACCGGAGCATGGGTGCTTTGTTACGAAAGTATGGAGTGATTCACAAGGTTTCCACAGCATACCATCCACAGACCAATGGTCAAGCTGAAGTCTCGAATAGGGAGATTAAGCAAATCCTTCAGAAAACTGTTAACTCTACCCGGAAGGATTGGAGCAAGCGATTAGATGATGCATTGTGGGCTTATCGGACTGCATACAAGACTCCAATTGGGATGTCTCCATATAGGCTTGTTTTTGGTAAGGCATGCCACCTTCCGGTTGAATTAGAGCATCAAGCTTATTGGGCCATTAAGCAGTGTAACATGGATTTGGCTAAGTCTGGGATGGAACGGAAGCTCCAATTGCAAGAGTTGGATGAGCTTCGATTGGATGCCTATGAAAGTTCACGGTTGTATAAGGAGAAGACCAAGGCATTCCATGACAAGCAAATCCTAAGGAAAGAGTTTTCTGTGGGCCAGAAGGTTCTTCTATTCAATTCCCGTCTCAAGTTTATGCCCGGTAAGCTTCGATCTAGATGGGATGGCCCTTTTGTGATTGCTAATGTTTTTCCTTTTGGTGCTGTTGAGTTGTGTGATCCACCTACAGGGAGGACTTTCAAAGTGAATGGACATCGACTCAAACCATTTTATGAGGGATCACAGCAGCAACCTGAAGAAGCGGACCTCATACTTACTGATGCCACTTATCCTCCGTAAACACCTGGGGAGTATTCTTCTTTTCCTATTTCTTTTTTTTCCCTTTTCTTTTATTTCTTCTGTTTATTTTTCACTTTTCTTTTCACACTTTCTAAATAATACACTTTCTCCTTCTATCATTGTTTAGCTATGTATATTGTGGATTTGGACATATTGGTTTTGATAGATTGGATCATACTGTTTGGGCTGAATTCCTTACTTTTTGGTAGTTGATTTTGGTGATGCTGATTGCATGATTTGGTATTTACCTTTGTGAGATTTTGAGCCTACATGAATGGGATTCATCTTTACCATTCTCCCTTTTTCTGTGTGTCTCTGCTCCTGATTTATGTTCTCTAGAACTTGCTCTCTTTCTTTTTAAAGCTACATTTTTCACTTACATGAATAAATATGATGGAGGCTTTTAGTTTCTTTCTTTTATTTACCACTTTGACCAAATAGCCTTCCCTTACACTATTAATTTCCCTTTGTTAGCCCCTTTGTGCCTTTTTGACTAATTCTTTTCTTTAACCACATTACTAGCCAAAGTGTAAAACCATGTTATACCGCACCTTGGAATTTACTGAGCATTGGTTTCACTTAAGTGTGGGGGTTGCCCAGGAGTGCCACAATTTAAGTGTGGGGGAGATGTTTGGATGGTTGATTTGGAGTTGGTTCATTCAAAAACAAAAAAACAAAAAAAAACAAAAACAAAAACAAAACAAAAAAAAAACAAAAAACAAAAAAAACAAACAAACAAACAAAAATTTGAGTGTATATTTGAAAGGGGATATTCCATTGATTTTAGTGTTTAGTGTTATTATTGTCATGCTCTTTCAAATTTCTTTGGTGCTTAGCCTCACATATCCATATTTATACACACCTTCACCTTAGCCCCATTACAACCTTGAATAATAAGCTCTCTTGATTTGTGCATGTATGTGATATGAGTAGTGGAGAAGTAGAAATTGAGCAAGCCTATGGTAGGACAATTTCTTGAGTAGAATCTGAGTGATACACTTATTTATCCTATACACTTTAGAGAGTTATTGAGAGAATACTCTGAGAGACCATCTTATGTGAGTAGCATCATTGATTGAGACTACTGTGTTTTGTAATTTGTTATGTAAGGATTTCAATTTTAATTTGTTGGTCTTTTGAAGCTCTGTGTCCATTGTTCCAATTTTACATTGTTAGCAATTGTTAGAGAGGAGAAATTTTTCTTTTAAGTTTTGCTCAGGAGTGCAAAATGATAAGTGTGGGGGAATTTGATAATTGAATATTTATTACACTCATTTGTATCTCTTGATTAATAAATTTAGATTGTTTAGTAATAAATAATGGGCTTTTATGCTTATTTGGGCTTTGAGTGTTTTATTGGATTTAACATATTTTAATAGTAAAATTCCAGATTTACAACCCTTCTCTATTTTGATCTTAACTCTTGAACCAGATATCCGAATGATCTCATTCTTGTCTCATTTTTTAGATGATTCAGAGGGCAACAATTGATATGAAGACTTGAAGAGAAGATTCGGACAAGAGGATAGTCAAAAATGCAGTCAAAGTTATATGTATTTTTCTGGATTTTTATTGGGCCCGAATTTTGTAATAAAGCACTATTTAGTATGGATTTTCGTTTTGGGCTTCACTGTTGGGCCCTGGCCCATTTGGCAATTAGGTTATAAGCTAACTTATGCTGAAACATTAGGCATAATGTGTGTGGCCGTTTTTGAGATCAAATGCACAAGTTCTAAATTCTCTGAAATGTTCTTCGTGTTCTTCGTGTTCTTCGTGTTCTTCATTCGTTCTTCGGATTTTCCAGCCATGTCCGGCTAAGTTTCTGTGACTGATCTATGGATTGAGGATTCACGTTTCCAATCAGAGGACATACTTCAACGGGTAACGTAATTCGTTTCTATTTACTTTAATCGGATCCGATTTCTGGAATAGTTCGAATGTTTGTTTTAATATTCTGATCGGTACATCCCAAGGACACAGTTCGGATCTGGTTATAGTGCTACTAAACGATTGTACAGTAGCACGCCATGTATACGAACAGAATCTAGACGATCGTCTAGTCGAGGGATTTTCTGGACGGATACAGAGATTTTTGGTTCGTCCAGATCCGATCACGAATTCGTTATAATCTTTATCCGATGATGGTAGGAAACTATGAATCCCAATCCTATGGTCAGTCGTTTTAATCTATTTGATCTAGTTCGCTTTTCATTTCTGTCTTAAATCTGAGTTTATTGTTCGGTAATAGTTTCATTAAAACCCCCCCCAATCGATTATTGTTCGAATGTTCTAGACTGCTTGTAAATTCTGTGGGAAACGATCCAGGTTCTCTGTACTGCAAATCCTCAGTGAAACTGGTTATTTTGTGAGAACTCGACATTTCTCATCACCAACTTACCTACCTATTGCCTTATTGAACTCCTTTGCTCTCCCTTATTGCTCTTATTTCTCCAAGTTCTCTCTCTCTCTTCTTTTCTCAGTTTTGGCAAAAAATAAGGCCCTAGCAAGAGGAAATAACCTCTTATATTATCTCTTTCACATTCTTAAAAAAATATAATATTTTATTGCATAATATTTACACATGGAATTTTCTTGTGTTTTCTTTTTTCATATGGCATCCAATACCTCCACATGGCATGCAAGATGGAACCACATGATTTTTCCCTTGCCTTCTCTTCCTTTTGGCCGACTTTAGCCACTTACTAAGGGAAAATATTGGCTTTTTATTTTTATTAGCCAAATGACTATTTTACCCTTAATTTTCTTAAATTTTTGTACAAAGTGTTGTTTTTCCTCTTCCTTTTTTGTTATGGCTGAATTTTTTCACAATATATTGGGCCAAAGATTGTGCTATTTCATTCTCAATTTTAGGCCATAATGTTAGGCTTTTATGAAGATAAAAATTGTACTTTATGTCTTACTTAGCCAACACTTTATGTAATCAGTATTTCCACTACTTTGGCTACTTCAAGTGCACCAAAGTTCAACATTTTATTCCATTGAATATAATCAAATCTATAAGGAATTTTAGTGAATAAAATTTGAGATATTACAGCTCTCCCGCTGTCAATAAAATTTTATCCCCAAAATTTGCTACATAAACTTATTCATAAATTCCAGGTAACATCTTTGCATATCTTCTTTCATTTCACACATGGCTTCTCTAGGAGATAATCCCTTCCAAACTACTTTCACAAATAGAATACTCATGTGCCTAAGCTGTTTTTCCTATCGATCAATGATTCGATCAGGTTCAACCTCATACGTAAGATCATCCCGCATATCAACATCTTCATATTCAATTACATGTACTGGGTAGGGTTGATACTTCTTTAACTATGAGACATGGAAGACATCAAGCAGTTTGCTCAAATTTAGGGGAAAGCTTTCTGGTACGCTACTAGCCCAATTCTTAATAAGATTTCAAATGGACCAATATACCTAGGGCTTAATTTCTTTACTTTTAATGCCCTACCTATACCAGTGACAGGTGACATTTTTAGAAATACATGATCTCCGATTACAAATTCTAGAGGTTTTGGCCTCTTATCAGCATAACTTTTCTGCCTACTCTGAGCATCTAATAACATCTATTTGATCAATTTTATCTACTTTATTGTCTCGTCAACTATATCTAGGCCATAAATTTTTCTCTCAAACAATTCTGCCCAACACAAGGATGATTGACATTTCCTTCCATACAATGCTTCATGTGGAGCCATTTGAATGCTCGAATCATAATTGTTGTTGTATGAAAACTCTGCAAGTGGAAGGAATCAATCCCAACTACCTTTGAAATCTAATACACAGGCTCTCAACATATCTTCTAGCGTCTGTATTCTTATTTCTATTTGTCCATTTGTCTGAGGATGATAAGTTGTACTAAATCTGAGTTTGGTACCCAAAGCCTTATACAATGACCTCCAAAACTTGGAATTAAATCGAGGATCTCGATCAAAATTTATATTCTTTGGTGTAACATGCAATCATATAATCTCCTTGATATAGATCTCTGCCAACTTATTAGGAGAATATTTAATGCTAATTGGTAGAAAATAGGCTGTCTCTATTAATCGATCGACGATTACCCATATGGCATCATGATTTCTAATCTTGGGTAATCATATCACAAAATCTATAGTAATACTTTCCCATTTCCACTCAGGAATTTCAGGGTTTTGCAAAAGCCCTTATGGTCATTGATGCTCAATTTTCACTTTCTGCCAAGTGAGACAATGGGCCATAAATTTTGTCACATCTCTTTTCATTCCCAGCAACTAATATATAGGCTTCAAGTCATGATACATTTTAATTGCTCCAGGTGCAGAGTATATTTACTCTTGTGTGCTTCATCCATGATTTGTTGTCTTAACTTTGCTTGCAGTGGAACATATATCCGCTTCTTGTGTCTAACTAGTCCACTTGGTGACAAATCATATTCCTGAGTTTCACCTTTTTCAATCAGGTTTTTGATAGAATGTGCCCTTTCATCATGCATATGAGCTTTCTCAATTCTTGATCTTAGATTAATTTCTACCTGATTAATATTGCTGGCACTAGTCAGAATCTGATTAGACAGATTGAGATCTCTAAAATTCTTGATCAGTTCTGCTCGATGCATCTAGATCCACTGATCAGAATTATTAGGGCTACCACCTGCATTGTCTTGTAACTCAATGCATCTGCAACTATATTAGCCTTTCCTGGATGATATTTAATCTCCAGGTTATAATCTTTATACAACTCTATCCATCTTCATTATCTCATGTTCAAATCTTTAATCGTAGAAATATTTCAAACTCTCATGGTTGCAATACAGTTCTACAGTTGCCTCATAGAGATAGTGTCTTTATATTTTTAATGTAAATACAATTTCCACTAACTCAAGATCATGAGTGAGATAATTTAGTTCGTGAGGCTTTAGCAAGCATATGCCATAACTCAGCCCTGCTGCATCAAGACATATCCAATCCATTCTTGCTCACACTATAGACCACATGCCAATTATGGATCGGGGATTATCAGCACTGGTGCTATTGCCAATCTCTCCTTTAGCTCTGTGAAGATCCTCTCACAAATTTCATTCCACATGAAATGTTGAGTTTTCCATCTCAACCTTGTCAAAGGCGAAGCAATTCTGAAGAAATTCTATATAAATCTTCTATAATAACCGATAAGACCCAGAAAACTGCGTAGTTCAACAACATTCTTTGGCCTTTTCTAGTTCAATACTTCTTCCACTTTGTTAGGATCCACTAAGACCCCTTCTTGTGAGACTACATGGCCCATAAATTTAATTTCTGAAAGACAAAACTCACATTTACTTAGCTTGGCATAGAGTTGCTCATCTTTCAATGTGCCCAGCACTTATCTCAAATACTCTTCATGTTTTACTTTATTTCATGAAAACACAAGAATATCATCAATAAAGACTACTACGAATTGGTCTAGATAAGGATCGAAAATTTGATTCATGTAAACACTGTAGGTGTATTGGTTATCCCAAATGGAATTACAAGAAATTTGTAATAACCATATCTGGTTCTAAACACAGTTTTAGTACATCCTCTACTTTTACATGAAGTTGATGATACCCTGACCTCAAGTCAATTTTTAAGAATATGTAGGAACCAGACAACTGATTGAATAAATTGTCAATTCTAGGGAGTGGATATTTGTTCTTGACGGTTACCTTATTCAGCTCCCTGTAATAAATACAAAGGCGCAGGCTTCCATCTTTCTTCTTGAAAAAAGCACTGGAGCTCCCCATGGTGAAACACTAGGTTTGATAATCCCTTTATCTAACAGCTCCTCAATCTACTTTTTCAATTCTGCCATTTCATTTAGAGCCATTCTATATGAGGCTTTGGATATTGGTCCTGCTCCAGCCTTAGTCTCAATTGCAAACTCCACTTCCCTTTCTAGAGGTAATCCACTGATATCTTCTAGAAACACTTCATGAAACTCATTTACCACTGGGATATTTTCAAGTGCTATTCTAACCTCTGACTGCATAGAAAAGATCACTATGTAACCCTAACAACCTTTTAAAAAATCTCTTAGCATCAGTTGCCAAAAGAAAATTAAGGTTAATTTCTAGACTGATATGCGATTACAGATTAGGATAAATAACCCTTTTACTTCCAAAATTAGCAAAACATTGTTCACAATCAACCATTCAATACCAATAATTACTTCCAATTTGTGCAATGGTAGACAAATCAGATCCACCATTGATTCATGTCCCTCAGCCTTTATTATGCCATTCAAACAAACCTCGACTGTAATAGATCTAACACCCGTAGGTGTAGACACAACCAGATCATATGGTAACTTATACGTACTTAGACCTAACCATCTCAAACAGTCATATACAATGAATGAATGACTAGCATCCGAATCATACAATACTTATATGGAATTACCATTAAGTAGAAACGTACCTTGGATTAATTCTAGAGATTTTATGGCTTCCTCCTGTCTAATGGCAAGGACTCTGCCTTAAGTTCTCTACCTTGGCTCTTCTGCCATTTATTTCCATGGATAGTTGTTAGCAAAATGCCCCAGTTATTGACAAATAAAACATATTATTGTCCTGGCTAGAGCACCACATGGCCTTTTAGGATGATGGGGCTTGCCACAATGGCAACAGGCTCTATTTCCAGAGGGTCTTTGATTACTGTGGTTACCAGGTTGGTAAGGCTTTTTATCATTCCCTCTGGATAGTCCTCCTAGATTCTTACATTTTTTGGAAGAACACCCACTGCCAAATGCTCCCTTACTACCAGCGTTTCTATCAGTGTACAGGTTCAGCAAGTTATTTTTTGTGATTCTACATTCTTCCACAGCCTTATTAAATTATGTGAACTTCTTGAAAACTAATTTCTCTTTCAGTTCTGGCCTCAGTCCCCATATCATCATGTCTGAACTCCAACCCTCATCATCCTGACATCTTAAGTTAGAAGAATACCAAGATAATCGGATATAGCAAGCATATGTATTCATCAAAACTTTCTTTCTCATCTTGCTGAATTGTCAGGAATTCAGTTTCCTTTGCAATTTGGACTGATCGGGGGAATTATTTTTTATTGAATTGCTCCTGAAATAATTCCTAGGTAAGAGGAATATTTCGAGCCTGCAGAATCATCTCAGTGTTTTTCCACCATCTATCTGTATCTCCTTCTAATTTATAGATTTCTAGTTGCACTTTAATGTTATCTAGACATTCCATAATTTTGAAAATTTTCTCCAGACAAGATAACTAGTCTTCTACAGCCTGAGGATTAAATTTCCCTCAGAAAGCAGGAGGTTGTTGCTGACTAAATCATGTTACCAAAGTCTGTAAACTCTCAACCTCAACAAGTATAATCGGAGGCTGCTCCTAATCAGGGGACTCAGACTGATTATGCTTATTTTCATGTCCACCCGGATTGTTTCTTCTTTCTCTATCCTTATTTTGTTTCTGCTACACCTCTTGCAGCTCGTCTATGAGATCATATATCATTGTACGTTACTCCGTTAGCATGCCTATAGACCACTATACAACATGCTCATAGACTACTATACTGCATGTTTCTGTACCTCTTTGTCTCACCATCTTTATATTTCACTATATTAAAATAAAGAAGAGGTAAGTTTCATATATCCATAAGTGCATATTTGTCATTTCATAAAATTTAGATATACAGATAGTCCAAAAATAACATACAACAAATATTTACAGCAGTTTAGGGGAAGCTTTTAACAATATACAGCCTATAAACTGCTATACAACATGTTTCTATTCCTTTTTATTACATGACTTAACATTTTCAAAAACTTGGTTACCCATCATTCCATTTTCCTGGGCCGAGCACGATTAACCCTAATGTACCATGCAAAAATGATGGTACTGGCTCCAACCGCTTCCAAGCATTGGCACCCCGTGACTGCCCATGTCCTAAAATGTCGTGCCAACAATCTCTGAACAACTGAATACTGTATTAGCCATATATCAGTATCAGTACATATAGTCCAACACATACTTTGTCATATGATCTACAAACTCTATAAAGTTGTCACATGGACCCCGCTTTATAATATCATTCTTCTTCTAGGCTCAAAACGTTATATTTGGGAAGAAGTATAGTATCGTATGAATTCAATCATCATCAGAGAATTTGACACTGAGAAATCCCTTATCTCAGTATAGTGTGTCAATGTCATGCAAGTATTGTGTATACTGGGTTGTCAAAGTATCCTAGACACAAAGAGCTCATGTACAAGTTCCTGATATATCCGTACAACTCCTAATCAAGCTACATGTCATATCTCACGTATACGGGTTCAGCTTGATAACTAGTGACACTATATAGATCTGACTTCGACCGATTAGATAGCGGTTGGTCGGTATCACCAACAGAAGAACTGTCTGTTGGCTTTGGTCTGGATTGAGGTGCGTGGACCAGCCTTTATTACACTCGCTTTCTTGGGGTTCATAGTATCCTAGGACCACCCCTGACCTGATACGGTTGTGCTTGCTGCCTTTTAGGTATCCTCTAATCCTCTAGGGGCTGATTCACCGACGGCGATGATCTACTCCTCCGATGCCTCCATCCACTCATGATTCCTATTATAACATAATCAAGATCATATCATTATACTATTTTGTTACTGCCAGAACCGCATGGCTCTAATATCAAAAATGTCAAACCCCTTAATATTTTGACATTTAACATATAGTTCAGTGGGCATACAGAAATAGCATAAAAATTTGATATAAAGTACTTGATTACATTACAGAAAAATCCCCACAGGGTTTGTACATGAAAATTATAAATCCAAAAAATATTAAAAAATCTACAGATAGACAACACAAAAATCTTGCTCTGGACCGGAACCCTCAGTTGTTGATGTCTATCTCTTTGCCCTTCGAGCCTCTTCCTCTACCTGAATTAATTTTATTTATAGAAAGGGTGAGATTCAAACGAATCGCAATAGTAACATGCTATCAATCATATAAAATGCGAGATAAACATGCAATGCAGCATATAATGCAACAGATACTAATATTATGCACATGCCTATCAATCAATGTTCAAGATAAAAATAATGATTTTGTTTGGATCAAAATGACCGTTTTGTCCCTACTTGCACATAGTGATCACAATAATATTCCGGAGTAAGCACCAACCTGTCTGTACTTGTCACACTACCTCAGCTGGGTCCCACTAGCCTCATAGTACTTGTGCTTTTCCAGTAGGGTGGTACTTATGCTTTTCCCATACCACAATGAGGAATTATATCACACAGATTTGCCTACCTAGGCTGGGTTCAATCTGGCCTAGTAGTACTTGTGTTTTATCCACTAGATGGTACTTGTGCTTTTCCCACACCACAGATCAAGGAATTACCACAACATACATTTCATCACACAAAGCATGACAATACGATATATATAAACAATTACATAATGTGTGAGAGATAGAGTTACTACCTGTACCCCCTTCCAGTGCCTAGCTAATAACGGTCATTTAGCTCTTTATCCACCTCAAGCAAATATTAAATCCTAAAATTCAAAATTCAAAATAAATGAGTTATTACTTATTCATGCTTCATTCCATAGCTCATATAGTTGGTTATCTCTACCCAAAATGCCTAATTGGCAAAATGCCCCTAAGGAATCAGGTCTAATTCCCTTTATACCCAATATAATTAACTTTTTCAAAAATTATGATCCGGGCTATTCCTACACAATTTTGCTTGTAGAATCCATTTTTTACCTTAGTTTTGGAAAAATTGTACTGCATTTACCAAAATGCCCTTAACAGCCATAAAGTTAGGGTTTTATGGACAAAATTGTCATTTCACAACCTAAAGCTTCAACAATTTCATATTTCACATGTTTCCTAAACAATTTTTCATTCTAAACACAATGGAATCATCAAGTTCATCAAATTCCAGCTTAAACACATCAAACTTGGTCTGGTTGAAACATTACAAAACCTTGAAAAATTTGGAATTTCATGATTTCATTCCATTAACACCTTCTTTCCACTTCTAATCACTTGTTTAATAACTTAAACACCTCTTAAAAATGATTAATCAAAGTTTGGGAAGCACCTCCTCTTAGGGTTCATGCATCCACGATCTAGCGAAACATTGCCATCATAAATCAATTATTACCAGGAATTACTTCCAACTTACACCATTATAACTAATCAGATCCATTGCCAATGCTTATCCTGTAGTGTTTATTACATGTTTCATAACATTAACCAAATGGATCTGACACCTGTAGGTGTGGACAAAACTATGTCATGGAGTAGCTATCTTACTTAATCATATGCCATTAAGGAAGTACTAACATATAATTCACACTGTACTTACATGAAATTTCCAGTGGGTAAATTCATACTTTAAATCAACTCCAGAGACTCACCGACTTCATTATTTGTCATCGCAGAACTTTGCCCTGAGTTTTCCACCTCAACTCCTCTATTTATTATCACCGTGGACCGTTATTGGTCTAATACCCCGATCATTAACAATATAGCATATTAAAAATCTAGCTAAAGTGTTACATGGCTTTCTGAATAATGGGCTAATCATAATACCAACACGGTTTGTTTCCTATTGCCAGTTTTTCTACTTGTATACCCATTTAGTAAGTTACTTATGATAATTCAGTGTTATTCTACTGTTTTATTAAACTCAATGTTCTGTTCGAAGACTAATTCCTTCTCTAGTTCTAGTCTCAATCTCTGTGTCATCATATATGCTCTCACTCCTTATCATCCACAAGTGTATTAACTGTTGATGCTAAACTGAGATGAGGCCTAAACACAAGCCTTGGATGCCATCGCTTGCTTGAGGGTTCCAGTATCCTGGGTACTGTGGATTATGGCCCATTATGCTTCCACTACACAACTCTGATAAAATCCTAGGGATTTCTTCCACTTCTATATGTCTGTATCCTTTTAATGTGTTACTCTCTATCTGTTTCCATGCTTCTTTAGTTTATGAATTGTTAGTTGCAATTTAGTAAAATTCTAGCAATTTCTTCCATATGAGGCCACTACTCCTTTTCTATCTGAGGATCGAACATCCCTTGGAAGCAAGAAATCATTGCTAGCAAAATCGTGCCACCCATATCTATGGACTTTCATTATCAACAGCTGGTCCATGTAAATCCTAGACGAAGACTGTTGGTCAGAGTTTATAAGCTATCTGCGTTCATTACCTTGCCACCAGAATTGTTTCCTCTTTCCTTATCCTCATCTTACTTGTTGCACTCTTCATAGCTTGTCATTCAGATCATATTTCCATTATACACTGCTCCATCAACTCTTCTATTATCTTCAGTATTGGGTCAAGTCTGGCTTCCTGACCTTACCCTACATCTTTACCTCTTTGTCTTACTATCACTATGTCTCCCTATATTAAAATAGGGGAGAGATATATTCTATATGTTTACAAGGGCATTTTGTCCTTTCACAAAGTTTAGACACACAAGTACTTCATTAATAACACACAGTAGATCTTTACTGTAATTTGGGAACGACTTTTAAGTATTACCCTACCATAAGTGACTGTACAACATGCTTTTACTCTATTGCATATCATAACTTAACATTTCAACAACTTCCCAGGGGTCACCCATCCTTCCATTACCCTAGGTCAAGCACGCTTAACTTTCATATACCGAGGCAAAAATGCTAGTACCAACTTCAATCGCTTCTGAACCTCGATACCCTTGGACTGCCCTCGATCTAATTAGTCGGGTCAACCATTTTTTGGGTGTCTAAATATTATATATAAATCATTTCTTAATAATGGTACATATAATCCGATACATACTTGGTCATATGTTCCACCATCTCCATAAAGGTATCATATGGATCCCACTTTATAAGGTCATTCCTTCTCCATGCTCAAAATACAGTGCCGAAGAAAAACCTTCGTGGTGTATGGATTTGATCTTCATATGGGAACTCTATATCGTAAAATCCTTGCTCCTAATACGTGTCAATATCATGCACGTACTATGCATACTAAGGGTGGGGGTATCTTGAACACAGGGAGCCCACTTAGATATAATCCTGATGCATCTTCTCAACTTCTGACTCGCATGCAGATCCTATTCCATGTATATGGGTTGTACTCTAGAACTGGTAACCCTGTATAAATTTGACTCCATTCTTATAGACAGCAGTTGCTTTGCATTATCGACAAGTGACTTTGACCGTTGGCCCTGATTTGGGTTGGAGCCCATATACTAACTCTTGCATCATCTACTTTCTTGAAGCCCGCCGCTTCCTAACACCTTTTCTAACTAGGTATAGTTATCCTGACTACCCCTAGGCATTCTCTGATCCTCCGGGAATATTTTCCAATAGCGGCGACTTACTTCTCTGTCACCAAATCTTGTTCATCTTTCTTGTTATAACGTAATCAAAATCATATCAGTATACTACTCTGTCATTGCTAGAACTGCATGCTCTGATACCAAAAATGTTAAACCCCTTAATACTTTGACATTTATCAGAGTATTAACGCGCAGTTCAATGGGCATACAGAAATAGTACAATATACTGATACAATATTCTTGATTACATTACAGATAAACCCATTGGGTTTGTACATATCCAGAACAAATCCTAGATACAATAAGGAACTAAGAGATAACCAAAAAAACTCTTTGCTTTGCACCAAACTTTCTGTCATCAATTTCCGCTATTTTGCCTTCTAAGCCGTATCCTCTAGCTGAGTAAATTTTAATATTTGGAAAGAGTAAGATTCATACGAATCTCAGTAGTAACAAAATATTAATCATATAAAATGTGAAAAGTAAACATGCAATGCTGCATTTATCATGATGCAGCAATCAAAATGCCAATGCCTATCTGGCAATGCTCAGGAACCAAATGATGATTTTGTCCGAATTAAAATGATCATCTGTTCCTGATCTGTACAATATCATAACATAATGTGATCACAACAACAACTTGGAGCAGGTCAATACCTGTCCGTACATATCAAGGCACTCAACTGGGTCTACCTGGCCATATGGTACCTCAAAGGTCGCATGGGGTGGTTTAACTCATCACCCACACCCAGAGAGTATCAACATCACAGGAAATACATTGAATAGATCATGGCAATCATCACATATTAACATTCATATAGTATATGAAAGATAAAGTTACTACCTGGACACATTTCCAATGCCTAGCTACTACCGGTCCTTCAACGTTTCTTCCGGCTCAGGCAATTATCAAATCCTAAAATTCCAAAGTAGTTGAAAATGAGTTATTAATCATTTATATATTATTTTAAACTTATGAGTTGGCTATCTTTACTCAAGGTGCATAATTACCAAAATGCCCCTAGGGAATCAGGTCTAATTTCTCTCATTCTCGGCACAATTATACTTTCCAAAAATTATGACCCAGGCTATTCCTATAAACTTTCGTGTGTAGAACCCATTTTTAACCTTAGTTTAGAAAAATTCACACTCAAATGACCAGATTACCCTTGACAGCCACCAATTAGGGTTTTAGAGGCAAAATTGTCATTTTCCTAGGTTTTCCAGAAATTTCTAGCAATTTTGGTCAAGTTTGAAAATTTATAACTAAATCTATAAAATTATAAATTGAGTGGTTTCAGTTTCTATGTAAATATATCAGTTCTATTTTAATGAAAAATATCACAAAGTAACAGAAATAATTACAGAAATTCCAGAAAATTCGACAAACAAGTCTGCCACAGAATTCATTTCAGAATCCTAGCCAAACTTTGAAAAATCATATATTTTAATCTACTCATCCAAAAAGATTATAATACCTATCAAATTAAATCCCATGATGTCTACTTTTGTCCTGTAAAATTTCATAAGGTTTGGACTAGGTTTGGTCATTCAAAAACATGTCATAGCAGTTTGGTCCCAATTAGAAGAATAGAAGTGTCATGTTTTATCCCTTAAAACACCTTCCTTTCCACTTGTATTTCCATGTTTAATCATCTAATCATCATTTTAACATAATCAATGGAAATTTGGATAGAATTTCCCCTTAGAAAATGGACATCCCAAATTTACTGAAACACCAGAAACAATCCAATAACTAGCCAAGATACAGTCACAACTCAGTTTTCAATAAGAATTTTAGATTTTAGGCAACTTACCTCTCCTTCTTCTTCTTCTTCTTCTTCCTTCTTGGATGAAATTTTATCTATTTTCCCTTGAAAATTGTCTTGTTGAATGACCAATCCAAGAGGATAGGGAGGTTAAGGAGAATTTTCTGGAACTATAACACAAGATTGAGCAGAGATTTCGGCTTACCTACCTTATATGTGAGCTTTAGACTTTTCTTCTTCCTCTTCTTTCTCTCTTGCTCTCTTTCTTTCCTTTCTCTTCTTCCTTCATTTGCATGACCTAGGCCTTAAATAGACAAGGGAGGGAAAGCTTTGGAATTTTCTAGTGTTGCACATGTGTTCTTTGTCTATTGGCTCTTAGTTTATTTTTGGCACATGTTATATTATAATTGCATAATTAATTATGTAATATTTTTACATGCACCATATGTCCACTCTTGCTTCATTATTAATAAAAATTTACATATTACATTTATTTTGTCAAAATGACCATTTTACCCTTACAATTTTCTCAATATTTGAGAAAATTGGCAGATTTGTAACTAAATTTTGAAACTTCATATCTAATTGTATAGATATCCAATTAGGATTTTTCTAAATTTTTTGTGACCCTTATTAAGTATAGTTATAGGGAAAAATATAAAATTTAGTCAGTTTGAAGCTCACCATTCCCAGAATTATTATTTTTGAAGTTTGCCCTTGAAAAATGTCAGAATTGCTAGGAAAATTTCAAAAATTCATATCTCCTTGCATACAACTTCAAAAATTCCATATGACCTATCAAATTAAATAATATCATGTCTATTTTAATTCTAGAATTTTTTATAATTTTTTTAGTTCATGTAATTTTTAAAAATGTCACAAAACATGACTGCCTTTCCAGAAAATACACTGGCAGCATTATCAACTTGTATACCAATTAACTTTGGTTGTGTGTGTAACCTCTAATTGCTTTATTTTTTCACTTAATGTGCTCCTAATTCACCATTTTACTCCCTTTAATACCATCAAGATATAAAGAAATTTTGGTAAATGAAATTTGGGATATTACAGTTGTCACTGGAGTAATTGATCCCTTTGTTTATCCTTGTTTTAGTGGTTCAAAGCAGAGTGTTCCTTTCCTATAAAACCATGTAATCCCTTTTTTTTGGGTATCCAATTTTACTTGGATACACTCATGGTTAGCTTGTAAAAATCATAATTCAAATGCTCTACGAATATAGTTAATTTGAAGTAATTGAACATAATGAATTAAACATGACTTTATGCATAAAATAGTTTTCTTTTCAAGTATACATACATGCATAAAGAATTAAGCTATTGAACACTGCAATCCCTTTATAGATTTTCTAAGGGATGCTAAAACATATTTTCAAAATGACTTGCAATGATCATTCCTAAGGTAACAAGGTATAAACCTCAATAAATGTTAGAAATAATAGTATAGGAGGTTTTACCATTGTACGTTTTTACCTTAGGTGCTTGAAGAATTTCCTTTGTTCACCCAATACATCTTTTTATAATGTTAATACTTTGAATCCCTTGCTTTAAGTGCTGGCAATCTTCTCTCAAAGAATCTAGACTCCAAGAGTCTTTTACCTGATGCTTGAGAGATCCTCCATTTCTTGTTCTCCTCAAGGTAATTGAATTGTATTCTATAGTAGCCCTTTCTTGAGGTAGATCATACTCCTTTTATCCATTGCTTCTTTCTATGTTTATGCTCTGTAGTTCTAGCAATAGATGCTTCGAGAGCTCTCTTTTGCGATGATTTGAACCTCTTAATTGGTGCATGAGAAACTCTTGGCTACTTCTTTATCTTTTCTGTACTCTTATGTCCATTTCTTTTTGGATTATCCTGCATATATAAAGTACTAGATGAATATTTTGGTACCCACATATACCTGGGTCCTTGATTATTAGCATTAGACCTTACATGTCCTTTCGGAACCCAAACATATTTATTTCTCACATTTGAATTTATTCTAATATAGCATGTGTGAGAAGTATGACTTGATTTACCATAATAATTGCAGATTATATGATGATATGACATATAAGGTTTTATGCAAGTATTATATTGTCTGAGGAATGGTAATCTTAAATATTCAGTTTGCCTAAGTTCTTTCTTCACATATAAATTTCCAGCATGTTTGAAAACATTTTTGCTTTTCTCAACAGAATCAATAATTGGTTAGAAAACAATTTTATGCAAACTTTGAAAAGCATTTTTACAAAAATCACCAGAAGAATTGAAACTTTTTACCTTAAATTCATCTTGAGCTCCAGAGAGTGATTTTTCCATATCCGTCTATAATGAGCTCTTTTTGGGAATCCTCTCCTTTTCTTCTTGTCTATTAGTGTTGACTGTATGGAAGTGTTCTATGATTTCTCCTTCTTCATTATCAGCTTCCAATTGTTCATGAATTGTAGATGTACAGATTATGGTTTCACATGAACTATCAACATTTTCAATTTTAACACACTTGTTAGAAGTATCACTAGTGCAAAATAGGCTTTTTAGACCACATCATTTAGACCAGTTATTGCGGAAAAGGTCTAAAAGAAAGGTAAAGTGGCAATTCAGTAATTAAAAGTAATTTTTTAAACCGGTTGTTTAAACAACCGGTCTAAAAAACCTTATTTAGACCGGTTATATAAACAAACGGTCTCAACAAGAAATTAAGACCGGTTGTTTAAATAATCGGTCTTAAAAGTCAATAATTTAAGACCGGTTATTTAAACAACCGTCTGAAAATAAAATTATTAAAATGAATAAATAAATCACGTTATTATTAAGACCAGTTGTTTAAATAACCGGTTTTAAAAGTCAATAATTTAAGACCGGTTATTTAAATAACCGTTCTTAAAATTTTAATATTCAAACCTAGTCGGCCGCGAAAGTTCATTTCATCAGCACGTTTCATTTCCTTCCCACTCTGCTTCCACCGCCGCGAACTGCTCAAGTCCAGGATCGTAGGTGATATTCCGCCTTATTCTCCAGCCACCCTTCCAGTCGCCGCCACCCCTTCCACCTTCTTTTCCATATTCTGTTGTCGGCGTTTAAAAATACTCCCTCCTTCTCCGTTCGTATGTGCCCGTTGCTGCGAAGAAGTCTACCGTGAGTACCATCGTGAAGGGCGGCTAAGTTTCTTATTTCTCCAGCCTTTATCTCCCTCCGACGTGTTTTCCAGCCACTGCTACCCCTCTCCTCCTGCGCTTCAAGCCACGGTCCAAGTTACTTCAAATAGGTAATGTCCCCTGTCTCAATCCTTCGTATAAATAGAAATTGTGTATTCACTCTCTATCCAAGAATAATCTCTACTATAATTGAACTAGAAATTAACATAGAAATGAAGAAAAACATGACATTTACTCTGATGGAAATTAATTGGTGAAGCTTAATTAACGGTGGCCTGAACTGGCGTGATTTGATTATTTGAGGATTAGGGTACTGATAATTGCTAGTTTTCATAGTCTCTGGATTGCTTAAGTTATTGTGTCAAATTTCCTGGCATGTATGCTCATGAATGGCTGATTAGAAAATTGTTACATAATATTCAGTTAGTTTTGAAACTAAATTTGAGAGGTGATTTGAGGTTTAGACTAAAGCAATTCTTGTGTATGTGGTCTAATTTAATTCCTGAAATTGCTAGTGTATGTTGATACATTTTCCATATTACTTGAAGAAAATGGAACAGACTGCAATTATATCTTATGTGGAATTCTAATGAAGAATTATGTTAAACTAGATAAATTGATGAGTGTAACCTTTTCATATTCTCATCATACTCCTGCATTTTCCAGTACAGTTAATATACAGAAGAGAAGAAAAAAAAAGGTGTTGAAATATATGGATCGTAGTTAGATAAACGCTAAACGGACTAGTGTTGAATATGATAATGGGGTGAGGGATTTTTTGGAATTTGCTGGAAGAAATTCTGGTAATGATGATAGTGGGATGTTCTATTATTCTTGTGTAGAATGTCTGAATGAAAAGTGACTTAGTGCTGCAGATATATATACACATTTAATTTGTGAAGGATTTTGGAAGAGTTATACAGTATGGGTATGGTATGGTGAAGAAATAGAAATTCCAAGCGCAACTCAACAAGGGGGGTCGCCTTTGATGATATGACATGGTTCTGAATGATCGGACAGAGGATATTATTCGTGATGTTGGAGAAGAGGCTTTTGAGTAATCATATGCATATGGTAATATGTGCAGTGATGCTGAGAAGCCGCTGTACCTGGGGTGCACAAAATACCAATTGTTTAAAGCTGTATTGAAATTAGTAAGCTTGAAAGCATGGCATAGATAGAGCGACAAGAGTTTTTCAGAAGCACTTGAGGCCTTCAAGGACATGCTTCCAGATGATAACGTGCTTCCTTGCTGATACTATGATGCGAAGAAAATATTGTGTCCACTAGGGATGAAGTATAAAAAGATCCATGCATGCCCTAATTATTGTATAGAAAAGAGCATACAGAGAAAGAGCAGTGTCCGATATGTGAAACCCCCATATACAAATCAAATAAGGCCCCTGCAAAAGTATTGCGGTATCTTCCTATCATACCGAGGTTCAAACGGCTGTTTGCTAATGAAATTGATGCCAAAAATTTGAGATGGCATGTGGATGAGAGGATTTCCGATGGAAAGCTTTGACATCCAGCTGATTCTTCTTAGTGGAAGAAAATTGATCAGTTGTTTCCTGACTTCGACAAAGAGCCTAGGAATCTTAGGCTCAGGCTTAGCACGGATGGCATGAATCCTTACAGTAGCCTAAGCAGTATACATAGTTCATGGCCTGTTCTGTTGGTAATTTATAACTTATCTCCTTTGTTATGTATGAAACGAAAGTACATCATGTTGTCTATGTTGATTTCGGGACCAAAACAACCCAGAAATGACATAGATGTTTACTTAGAACCCCTGATCGAAGACTTGAAAGAGTTGTGGGACAAAGGTGTCTACGTTTTTTACGCGAATAAGAAGGAGATGTTTAAAATGCGAGCCTTGATATTTTGTACTATAAACTGTTAGAGCAAGCTTTTCACCCAAGAGGGGGGAGGTGAATTGGGTGATTACAAAATAAATCGAAAGCTTAAATTCAATTTATAAAACTTAAAGCACAGTTAATGAAAGGAAGAGATATCACCGAGATTCACACAGAGATTTATACTGGTTCGGTCTCAACCACTTGACCTACGTCCAGTCCTCAGAAATCCTTCTGAGCTTTTCACTATATCTTCCAAGATTCAGTGGGTTCTTGGCACCACAGTACAACTAGCAAGTTCCTCTAGACACTCGCTCCCCCTTACACAAGGTAATCACAAATCCCTACTTAAGGTTCCTCAACCTTAAGTTAACTCTATTGAAAATGATTAAGTATGAATGACAAATCTCTCTCACAGAGTATGAAGATAAGAACTGAAGCACAAATGATGAACTGAAGCTTTTGTGAGGATATTGCTTTTTGGAGTATTCAGGCGTTTTTCTTCATTGTTGTATTTTTCAAATGGCTGGACATATATAATAGAACCACTTGAAGACTGTTGTAAATTTGCCAGTTGATTCAAAGATGCTTCTGACAAATGTAACATCATTTGTCTTCCGTTACTTTTGAATTTCTGCTGCTACCATGAATAGTTGTCGTTTGAGTGGAGTGTTCAGTTACAAGTCAAGTGCGTGATGGTGGAGTACAGCTGTAACACACTTATGAATATAACCGTTAAGCAATATTTGTATCTCAACAAATTAATATGGATCACTGGAGGTGTTTTCTAAAAAGTGACAGTAATAAGACCATAGAGAGTGATCCTATTTTCGCATCTAAGTATTAAAATAATATACCATATGATTTTGATAGCTATTTGGAGAAATCAGTAATAATAGAATTTTACTAGCAAAATCAGTTGAGGTAAAAGCACATGGAAACAATAGATCATTATATGAGCAAGTGCAATATCACTGGAAGTGAATATAATGTCATTGGGAGTGATTTTGAAAACTTTGAAAACTTCTGTCAGTAATTGCGGGTTCACTGGAAGTGATATTGGAAATTGCATATTTCACTCGAGTGAATTTGGGATCACTGGAAGTGATTTTGTAAATAGTGATTTCTTCTTGGAGTGATTTCCAATTCACTGGAAGTGATTTGCAACTTTTCAAATATCACTCGAGTGATTCAAGATCACTGGAAGTGATTTGGTGAACAGTGAAATATTCTTGCAGTGATTTCCAATTCACTGGAAGTGATTCAGCAAAAATCCAACATCACTCGAGTGATTGAGAATCACTGGAAGTGATTTGAGAATTTTGGCGGATCACTCGAGTGATCTCAGCTTCACTGGAAGTGATTTGCAAAACAGTGAATTTTTCTTGAAGTGAAATCCCAATCACTGGAAGTGATTTGCCGCATCACTTGAGTGATTTACAATCACTGGAAGTGATTTAGCGCATCACTCGAGTGATTAAGAATCACTGGAAGTGATTTTCAAAACAGTGAAATTTTCTTGCAGTGATTTCTCGATCATTGGAAGTGATATGCGGATCACTCGAGTGATTTCCCATATCACTCGAGTGATCTGTCATTTTTGCGGATCACTCGAGTGATTTCAGCGATCACTCGAGTGATCTTGAATATCACTCGAGTGATTAACAAAATCACTCGAGTGATTGAGAATCACTGGAAGTGATTTGAGAATTTTGGCGGATCACTCGAGTGATCTCAGCTTCACTGGAAGTGATTTGCAAAACAGTGAATTTTTCTTGAAGTGAAATCCCAATCACTGGAAGTGATTTTCCGCATCACTTGAGTGATTTACAATCACTGGAAGTGATTTAGCACATCACTCGAGTGATTAAGAATCACTGGAAGTGATTTTCAAAACAGTGAAATTTTCTTGCAGTGATTTCTCGATCATTGGAAGTGATATGCGGATCACTCGAGTGATTTCCCATATCACTTGAGTGATCTGTCATTTTTGCGGATCACTCGAGTGATTTCAGCGATCACTCGAGTGATCTTGAATATCACTCGAGTGATTAACAAAATCACTCGAGTGATCTTGCACAAATTACCAGAATTGCTTGTTTTGCTGATAATTAATCCATGGGCTTCCAAAACATGATTTGTTATCATCAAAACATGAAATCTAACATTCTCCCCCTTTTTGATGATGACAAAACATATCATATGATCAAGTTTAAGATTTTGATTTTCTAATACACTTTACTTGACCTTTTTCAAAAATTTTGCAATAATTTTGATTAGCAATTGCCAAGATGAGTTTGTTTAAGAGTTTTTAACCTTTTGGAAAGTAAAAGATGTTAGTTCAAAGTTCAAAAACCATTGTAAACAGAAAATGCACATATGAAGTGACTTTTTCTTGAAATCATTTTGGCGGCTGCAATACATTAAGATTTCCATGAGATCATGTTGGCTACTGCAATCATAAACACAGATGCATTAAAAATTTCATGAGATTATATCATAAACGCATATTCCCATTAGACTAGAGTCAGTTCAGATTACACAAGCTACACAATGACAAGTTCTTGGAATTACAAAGTAAAATACATAACTTTGGAACCACAAAATAGAACACATATGCATCAAAAGAAAATATATCATATCAGCTCTTCTCCCCCTTTTTGGCATCATCTAAAGGAGAGGTAGATGGAGTAGAGGCTGGAGTGGATGCAGAAGCAAAGAAGGAGGTAGGTGGAACATATGGAATGATGGAAAACTATGCAGGGGACTGGAAGGAGAAAGTGGTAGAAGATGGTTCAAGAGGAGTGGTGGAAGTGGAGTGAGTAGGTCCTATGACCTCTGTGGTGGCTTCCTCAGCTATAATTTCCTCAGTATGAGAACTAGAAGCAGTATGATGTGAGGAAGATGATGGAGTCTGGAGAATGGGGTCAGTGTGTGGAATATCACCAGCAGAAATAGGATCAGAGATAAAGGTTGTGGGAGGTGCTGGAGAAGTGTCTGAAGGAATAATGGGAGGAATGATGGGAGGATCAGAAAGTGAAATCTCTGGAACTGAAGAATCTGATGGAGGAGGTTGTGAGGAGGTAGGTGGTAAGTCAGGGAAGGGGATATGAAGGTGAGTCCTGAGAGCATCCTCAATCCTCTGAATTCTCTATGTCTGCTCAGTCAGGCGCTCAAAGAGGAGACTGAAGTTATGATCCACTGCTGCCACTAAGACTGTCACTTGATTATTGACTTGATCAATTAGTTGAGCATTAGAGTTCTTCAACTGAGTGACTGCAGACTGAATGGCCTCTTGGATATACGTCTGTATAGCAGCCTGAGTAAAAGAGGGACCATGGGAGACTGCTCTAGAGGACTGTGCCTCATCCATCTTGGAGGGTGAAGGGTCCATCCTCTGAGGTTCTCTCTGGCTGGCCTCAGGAGGAGGTGAATGGTGTCTCTGTTGTGAAGATGCTCCAGAAGGAATGGTAATTCCCATCCGAGTGAGGTGGATTTTCCCAAACTTAGGAATCCTCACAATATCTCCCTCAGGTGTCAAATGCCAAATGTTGTGCATGGAAAGAATGTAAGACACAAGCTGAGGATAGGGAATAGTAGTAGACCTGGAGGAGTGAAATCTGAACCTCTTCATCTCTTGAAAAATGAGTTCCCCCACGTTTCTTCTTTCCCTTGTCATAAGAGAAGCCATCATCTGAAGATCCTTCCCCGTGATATGAGTGAAATTTTTTACTTTGTTAACCATGCTACGGGAGTAAATGTAGAATAAGGCTCTCTGGTCGTTGGTAAGAGAGGCTGGGGAATTGGGTAAAGGCACACCAAGCTGTCCTAATCTAAAGATATCAACCAATTCATGAATATTAAAGACACGTGGAGGCCTCATGGGAACATCCTCTATGCCTAGATAGGTGTTGATAAGATCCCCAGACAAAAGAATTTTCTGATCTCTAATACTAGTTTCAATTCTCTCGGCAATGATATTTCCTTGGTTATCCTTTACATCAGCAATCTTCATGTTACAGTAAAAATATTTGACAACCAAAGGATTGTAGGACATTCTCAGTCTCAGCCAAGGATCATATTGTTTCAAATATGTGAGTGTTTACATGGCATCAAAGTTCCCTCAGGGTATTCTTCAAATTTTAAGAAGCTTGTGTCTATGAAAGACTTGAAGTTAATAGGGCTGAAGTCTCATGATTGCCATGTCTTCATGCAATAACTACTCCCAGTGGCTATTCGAGGCATCGCCGAATATGATCTTCAACACATATTGACCAGACTTTGTTTCTTCTTCAATGCGATTTGTAGTAAAGTCATTGAGACTGAAAGGTTTGATGAATTGGAAGATGAAGGTTACCTGATCTTGTACCAGCTTGAGAAGCTTTTTGTTCCATCCTTTTTTGACATCATGGTACATCTAGTTGTTCATCTAGTGAGGGAGATAAAATTGTGTGGGCCTATCTATTTTCGATGGATGTACCCAATTGAAAGAACTATGAAAATCCTAAAAGGATATGTGAAGAACCCTAACCGGCCTGAAGCTTCTATTGTTCATAAATATGTTTCTAAAGAAGCCATGGAATTCTGTCAACATTATTTGGCAAATGTAGGACATATTGGCCTTCCTAAACGACATAATGAAGAAGGGGGTAGGCGTGGGGCTACCGTCAAGAGTGTGGATCCTGATGAATTACAACAAGTTCACTTGTACATTTTGAATAATGTTAATGCAGTTCAAGATTACATAAATGCTCATAAAGAAATTGTACGGAAAGCGAACAGTTTATTGACTGAACAAAGGTTAATTAGGGAGCATACCAGGACCTTTGCACATTGGTTTAAACACAAGGTTGACGGAGAAGAATGTGTTTCTAATACAATTAAATGGCTAGCACGTGGTCCTGAGTTTGATGTCATAAGTTGGACTTCGTTTGTGATCAATGGGTATACCTTTTACACAAAGTCCCTGGATGATAGGAGCACTGTCTAGAACAGCGGTGTTATGTTAGTAGTTGAATCTATGCACTTCTCTAGTTTAAAAGATAAGAACCCTACATTGGCAGCCATACCTTATTATGGGGTTATTGACGAGATTTGGGTGGTTGACTATGTTAAAATTAAATTTCCTATTTTCAAATGTAAGTGGGTTGATGTCAATAATGGTGTGAGGATCGATAAGTCAGGGTTTACATTAGTTGATCTGAACAACAAAAGTTTTGGAGATGAATCTTTCATTATGGCAGATCAAGCGAAACAAGTGTTCTATATTATTGATCAGGCAAATAAAATGTGGTCTGTAGCTCTCCAAAGAAAAATGGTCATCGATATTGAAGAGGAAAGTCGTTCAAATTATGATCTTCTCGAGACCCCTTCTTTTTCTAGGGGTCTTCCTGCATTGAACGAAGAAGATGAAGCTGATAATGAACACGGCTCAAGAAATGATCATCGTGAAGGGATATGGGAGGATATCACTTTATAAATCTACTTTAAATGTTAGCTATCTATTTAAAGTCATTATCGTTATAACTTATATATATGCAGATTATATATATAGTTATTTTATAACTTACTAACTCAACAATTTGTCTTAATAGTACAATGACGAATCCGGTGCATCCTACAGCAGAGGATCAGGTGCATCCTACAACAGAGGATCAGGTGCACCCTACTGCTCAGCACAGCGAGCCTCAGAGTGTTAATCAGGGGCAGTCATCAGGTGAGCCGAGTCACCAGCCCAGACGGAGGGGCAGGACGGCCACACGGTTGAGGGATATTTCCCTGAGTCGGTCTGCCAGGGAGAGGATAACGATCCAGTTTGATCAATACTGGAAACCGATCAGGCCGAATGCCAGTCTTTATAGGAGTTTTGTCGGCCTCCTCGCACGGAATAAGACTAGCATATTGATAGAGGAGTGGATGAATGTCGACAAAAAGGTTAAGCAGCATATTTGGGACACTATTCAGGTATAAAATTCCCTCTGTATGTTTCTTTTATCAAATTCATTTTATTACTTTCACTAACTCCTTTGATTCATGAATAACAGTTCACCTACGACGTTCCTCAGAGTGAGATATTGTATCACAAGACTATGACATATTGTTGTGAGCGCTGGAGGAAGTTCAAGATGAATCTGGCCAACAATTACGTGCATATCGAGGTGCCAGCTAGTAAGCCTCGTCCTACTCCTTGCAGCAAGTATTCATACATCGATGAAGCGACATGGCAGGAGTTTTTTAGGCTTTGGACTACTCCAGAGGCTTTGGTGAGTTAACTTATTTTGTACTTTATTTACTTATCTTTTGTCTTTACTGTTTGTAACCTTTTTTCCCATTTCTTATTCACAGGCAAGAAGGCAAAAGGCACAAGCGAGTGGCAAGAAGAATGATTGCCCCCACACAATGTCTCATAGGGGATACGCAAAGGCTGAGCAAGACTTGTTGGCAGCCAAACGGAGGAGATTGAAAGAAGCATCTCAATCTGATCCTTCTGTTATGCTATCTCCACCATCTCCGATACAGCACGAAGAGTTGTGGTTGCATGCTCGCCGGAAGAGTGGTGGATCCTATACGAGTGACCAGTCTCGTATAGTTGGTGAAAAAATTGTAAGTATCATTGTTCTTATTAACTATTTAATAAACATGTTTCATTACTCATGTGTGTTTTTTGTATATCTCACAAGAGGAACTTCAAAAAAAGAAAGTCGAGGGAGCCTTTAAGTCGAAGGGAAGGAATGACATTCTCACGGTTGCTACTGGAAAACGTGAGCATCCAAGCCACGTCAGGGGAGTTGGAAGAGGGGTGGGTATAAAGGATTACTTTGGATCCTCCTCATGTAGTTCCTCCTCCAACGTGGTCATGAGAGATGAATTGGAGCGAATGTTGGCCACTGCGAGGGCGGAAGCAAGGGCCGATGCAGAAGCATCATTTGATACACTATTGGATGCCTGGTTGAGCAAGATGAAGGATGAAGTATATGCCATGGTGAGCACAAGACAAGATACCACTCCTGTTCAGGCACAGTCGCTTGATCGCCATAAGCAGAGCACCAAAGGGAGTTGTTGCAATGTGGGACAGTCATTAGAGGGTCCTGGAAAGGATGATGCCGAGCCTTGTGAATTATATGTTGAGGATCCTCTGAGATGGTTAGTTGCACGGGGGAGTGTGCACAACCTAGGATCAACTGTTCACCACCTCGAGATGACAGATGATCAGGTTAGGGTGTCAGTTGAGGAGGTTATTATCGCAGACGCACCTGTCCCTATCCCTTCTGAGGAGTTCAAGATAGTGGCCAATGTCTTGGGTACCTTCATATCATGGCTGAAGAACCTTATTTCTATTGGAGCTGGGGATTCCCCGATCATATCCCCAAGTCCAGCTCCCTTCCCTCATGAAGTTTCACAGCCTCCACCACTGAATGTGATGCAGCAAGTGATTCTGATGGCATTTGATACATCTTTCCCAACTAAAAATTGGCTATGGATTCAATTGTTGGACCATCAGGGGCGACATGCTATCTTGAGAGAGATGATTTAATGTTCATGGTCGCTCCTAGACAAAATCTTACGATTGCGATTGTCCAGCTTTTTTTTATGTAAGTATCTTCTTCAAATGGAAGTAAAAATCTTAAAAATTACGCTGTGTAACCTTAATTTGTGTGCTTCCATTTTTGTAGGTACATGAATCATAGGTTGGTTTTCTCTGGGCAGAGCGCTAAATTTGGATTCATGTGCCCATCTCATGCCACAGAGAAAGGGACCACTTCTGCCATCAGACATAGATATTTATCACAGAGGCTCAATGAAACAGAAACTTACTGTTTCTTGGTTCCTTATGTGCATGGGTAAGAAACATCAAATTTATATTCCAAAAAATCACATATAATTCTTTATATTTTCTTAACATTCATCTCTTTTTTTATGGGATCATTGGCAAGTGGTTATTCTGTGTAAGGCTAGTTACACAGTGATCCTCCTATGCTCCCTCCACTTCAAACCGGGGAATGACTTGAAGAAGACCATGAACTCGTAAGTTTTCTTGCTTTATTACCTTTTGTGTACAAATTTTGTGTGTAGAATAAGTAATCTTGGTGATTTTGATCATAGGGCTATGCGGACTTTCCTACACGCTAAGTGTGGTAGGCATGTTCGTGACTTGAAAAACCCTACATAGATCACGCCTAAGGTTAGTACATATTTGTTTTCTTTAAGATGTGTTTCATAAGCTATGCTTTTATGCTTTCTTTGATGATATCATGTTCTTTTTCAGACCCGTAGGTAACCACCGGGCTCCAACTTATGTGGTCTTTATATGTTGAGGCAAATTTACAATATTATCAGCCTAGGCACGACTGACTTTACCGATGAGGTAATAAATGTATATTTCAAATATTTTGTATTACTTTATTTTTTTTAAGTTAGTAAGTTAATGTTTTGTTTGGCTTTGGTGTTACACATACAGATGTTTGATCTTGCTGATCCCTTTCCTGAAGAAGATATTGATTTCATCCGTAATTATTGTGCTGAATTTATTTATAAGCTTTTACAAGATTAGTAAGTTTTTGAATCCGATCCTATGTTGTTCTAATAATACTTATGGTTTTCATATATATCTAACTTGGTTTATATCTCTGTTCAGGACAAATTCTTGGATATTGGTGATACTAGTTGGCTGTTGATTCAGGCATGGGATCACTATTGTAAATTTTCCTCCACTTTTTTCATTTCTCTGTAAAGCTTAGGAATTTTTTCCATATAATGAGAAATATTTCTTTTCCTCGTTCTCTTTACAAGCTTTAGGATTGCAAGTTCACACAATGTCGCAATTTTTTTGCTATCATTGTTTAATTGTGGTGCTATGGTTCAAAACACCTGATAATTATAAATTGTTAATATTGTACTGTTTATCAGAATTGAATAAGTTGATCATGTGTTATTGGTAGTCATTGGAATTGAATGTGTTTGTTTTCAATGATTTTTTTCATAATGTTCATTCTGTGATTGTTAAGAGTCGAGGATTGTAAGGGCCAAGAGTTTTTCCCTTAAACAGACTGACATTTATAGGTTCATACCGATTACGATAACTAAGGTCATATTTAACAAAAGAGGGAAAGGGGAACTAATAAGGATTTTAGTCTTCATGATTCTATATTTGGTGCAAGTTTGCATTCTAAGGAAATACCAATTGTTTCTGGAAATAAAAATGCTGTTGTCAATGCTTCTGATTGTCAATATATATATATGTATATATGTGTGTGTGTGTGTGTGTGTGTATGCATGTGTATGTAATGTGTTACAGGGGGATTATTGTTGAATATGGCTTACTGGCCTGGGTAAGATTGAAACAAATAAAACGAAAAAAAAACACAATTTTTAGACTGGTTCTAACTATAACCTGTCTTAAATATGAATTTAAGACCGGTTATTAAGAGAACCAGTCTTAAAATATTAAACTTTAAGACCGGTTCTAAATTTAACCGGTCTTAAATCGATATTTAAGACCGGTTATTAATAGAACCGGTCTTAAAGAAGTAAACTTTTAAGACCGGTTTTCTAAATAACCGGTCTTAAATTCATATTTAAGACCAGTTATAGTTAAAACCGGTCTTAAAGTCCTATTTTTTATACTGAAATTTCCCTACTTCTTCCGTTAGTTAAACTTTAAGACCGGTTGTTGTAGAACCGGTCTTAAAATTTCATATTTTAGACCGGTTTTTTAACCGGTCTAAAAAGTTAAATACTTTTTAGACTGGTTGTATGAAGACCTAATCCAGAACCGGTCTAAAATGTCTTTTTTAACCGATCTTAAAAGTTTTTTTTGTACCGGTGTATATATAGAATCAAGAGTATCCCAGATAGCTTTAGCACTAGAGCTGTAATATCCTGAATTTTGGGACTAGAGGTATAAGATTAAGCCTGGATTAAGTGGACTGCTAGACCCCTATTTAGCAAATGTCCCTATGAGGCATGTTTAAATTCCCCAAAATTTCTTTATATCATTGGATATTAAAAGGAATTATATTGGTGAGCTAAAGAGCTTGGGAAATAACAAAATAAAGTGATAAGAAGTCACACGGAATATAGTAAAGTGGAACACAAAGTAATTTTGCTATCGGTGAAATTCCCAGTATGGCAGTGATGATTGTGTGACATGTTGTGATAGGTAAATGATGATGAAAAATTATGAAACTTTCCAGAATGAAATTATACTTATCAAGCTTTAATTTTATAGGTCATATAAGTCATTTGGAGTTGTACACAAAGAGAAATGAATTTTTGAAGTTAGCCTAGCGAAATTAATTATTTTCTGGGGCAACATCCAAAGATTAACATTCTGGAAAGAGTGAGCTTCCAATTGGCTAAATTTTATATTTTTTCTTAAGAATATACTCAATAAGGGTCGCATAGCCTTTGGAATCACTCTAATTGGACATTTGTACAATTAGATATGAATTTTCAAAGTTAATGAAAAATCTGCAGAATTTGGTATTTTGTGCGAAAATTCAATTTCTGGGCCAATAAGAGTGTGACACGTGGCAGATGAGTTGGCTGATGCATTTATCCATTAATTCATCATCATCTTCAGCCATTTTCTGCGTGAAACATTCGAGAGAAAGAGAGAGAAAAGAGAGAGATGGAAATGGAGAAAGAAGAGAGAGGAAATTATTTCCTCTGAAACACTACCGAAACAGCATCCTCTCTCAAAGTACCATTTAGGAAAGTTCTTCTACTCATCGCAAGCTTCATTTCTATAGTTTCGGATTTTTGATTGGAGGTGTTTGGTGCCGTCTCCCTTTCCGGGGTGTTGCCAAAATTCTGAACCGTTTGCGGAAACGGGTAGACGTAAGCGTAAGCTTCCTTTTTAACCGATTGATTTGTTGTTTGGATGAGTATATTGGAAGTTGGGTACTATTCATTCTCATAAGAAAATGGTGTTTTCAATGGCTAAATCATGTCTAATGAGTGTTTAAATAGCTAATCATTTGATTAGGAGTAGCAAGGAAGTGATTAAGCCAAAGAAAACAAGAAAACAACAACATTTTCCTAAGACTCTATTGTTCTGTTCTGGCTGGGATGTGGTGAAGTGCTGAGAATTTGATAATTTTGATGCTTCCATTGGATTTAGGAGAAAAAATTGTGTCGGTATGTAAGTGTTCATGAATTTTGGATGCTTGTATATGAATTTGGGAAATTATAAAACATATGTGTGAATGTTGCTTAATCCGCCCTGTATGGCAGTAAGTGTTGGGCATGATATTTCAAAGCCTAAACCTTGTCCAAAAATTATGATATTTTTCATGATTATAGTAGACATGTTAATCTTTAATTGGATAGTTATTTTGTAATTTTTGGATAAGTAGGCTAAGAGTTATGATTTTTCAAACTCTGATCATATGAATCTGGGAACTTCTGGAGCAGTGTTCCAACGAATTGAACTCTATAATTTTGTGAGTGTATTTATCGTATGGGAGTATTTTTACCTTAAACTAGACTTAACAAGGGTCAGTGAGGACTTGGAACCAGCTCAATTAGATGTTTTTGGATTTAGATATGAATTTTGGAACTTCTGCCCTGTTTCTGGAATGTGATTTGGACAGGTTGAGTTTGGCGAAATTTTGGGAATTTTGTGGCTGTGATAGCTATAATTTAGTATTTTTATGTGAAATTAGAATGAAATATATTTCTATAGAATTTGGAACCATTCAATTTGAAGTTTCCTAGAATTAATGGTGAATTTGTAAATTTGGTGAAAAATCCATCAGCCTTCTTGCGAATTTAAGACTTAATGGCACAAATGTAATTGGTATGAACTCCAAGGATGAAAGTAAGCCTTTAGGGCTAATGTGGGCCATTGGGTATTCACTTTTCATGGCTCTAATGATGTTATCACTTGCCTAGGGCCATGAAGTGATAAAGAAGGAGCAATGGTTGGCGGACCAAGGGACAAGAAGAGGGGACTATAGTCCACGAGGTAGTGAACTTACCTTTTCTGCATGTATGTGATATGTATGTCTTGTATTGATTATGTGACTGCTTTGCCTATTTGTGTGGAACATGTATGATTGGTTGAAGCTCTGTTATATTTGTGCAATGGCCATATGTATGTCATAACATCGAGCATGCAGCATGTCATTATGTTGGCATGAAATAGTGTAGGCAAGCATGTCATGCATTCATATATATCTGGCATGCATAGTGGTAATGTTTGCTACTGAGATTCTCTCGAATCTCACTCCTCCCAACCAACCATTCAGACAGGTGAGCATTAGAAACGTGCTGAGAACAGAAAAGAGGTATGCACGAAGAGGACTATTTCTGGTTATTTAAAGGTCTATAAATATTGTGTAAACCCCTGGTGGGAAAAATTTTGTATTATAATCAAGCAATATTATATTAATATTATCAGTATATTCATGCTATTCCTGTGTGCCCACTGAACTATGCATTGCTACTCTGAGTAAGGTCAGTAATAAGGGATATATGAGGCGGGTCGTTACAAGAGCAAAATTTGATTTTCTCAAAATCATTTTCGGTTAAAGCACTATATAGGATTTTCATTGCTCTAATGTTCAACGAAAACTTTTTCCTTTCTTTGTCAGTCCAATCATTTATTGGTTTATGAACAAAAGCATTTGTAAAAACATTCGACATATCAAAATCATATGCTTTTATAAAACAAGTCATTCTAGCTTTCCAAAACCAAAAATCAATAACTTTCAAAAGAGGTGGGATTGTATATTCAAAACCTTCTGGAAGCACAGAACACCCAATTCAGCCATTGAAAACTCTTAAGATGGTTAAGTTTTTTAAACAAGAGTCCAGCTCTGATACCAAATGTTAGAATTGGCTGACACCCAAGAGGGGGTGAATTGGGTGTACGATGAGTTATTAAAAAAACTTTCAAAAAACTTTTCACATTTTATCAACTCAATATGTTAGAAGTATAAAATCATAAACAACAATGTAAATCATATATGCTGGAATTGTAAAAGCTTAGGAAAGAGAAGATGCAGACTGTGATTTATTATGGTTTGATCCAATCCACGATGACCTACGTCCAGTCCCCAGGCTCCACTTGAGATTTTCAATCCACTATCTTCTTGTTTAACAGGGCACAAGAAAAGCCTTTACAAATCTCATACAAAGTTACTCCCCCTTACACACTGTAAGGTTTACTCCCTCTTACGGTAAGTCGAGTAGAGCAATCTCGAAGACCTTTCTTTTCTGCTTACCCGTGCAAGTCTTATGAGCAGCAACGTTCTCTCTTGCTTACACCGCTATAAGTCTTATCAGCAGCAATATTCTCTACTACTTGTACCTTGTAAGTCTTACGAGCAGAAACTCTTACTGGAAATTCTCTCTACAGCTTTTCCAGTAAGGAGATCAACCCTCTTAAGGTCCCTCTACCTTAAGATCAATTAAGAGATACAATTGAAATTTTTGTACAGACTCTCTCAAAGAGGGGATATGATACTCACTGAAATACAATACAAATGATTACACTCTCAAAGATACATGATATAGAAAATAGATCATAACAGAGAGTGATTGGACTGAAGAGGATGACTCATGATGTAAGTATATTTGCGTTTTATGTTCTAATATCCGACTCTTCTTCAAATGCTTCCATATTTATAGTTGAGTTGAGATAACCGTTGTAAGCATTCCAATATATCCGTTATAGTCTCATTGCTTCGTCTGACCGTTCTTCGTATTTAAAAAACTAGTTGTTACATGTTTGGTGCGTTACGTATGTCAAGTATCTCTTTTTTCTCATTGCATGATTCCTTCATTAAATTCTTGAAGTAATGCTTAGATGCTAATACAATGAAGTGTTAATCATCAAGATAACGAATCAATAAACAATAGATGATTATCATGCAATCTGTACTTCATCACTCAAGTGATCAGGGCCATCACTCGAGTGATTGCTTCTAAAAGTTGGCAGAGAGTACTTCTAACCTCATCACTCGAGTGGTCACTCTAGTGATCATTCCCATCACTCGAGTGATGCCTTCCAAAACTTGGCATAGAGTTGAGATTACATTTTCCAACTCATCACTCGAGTGGTCACTCGAGTGATCTCACGCCATCACTTGAGTGGTCACTCAAGTGATCTTCTCATTTTTACTCAAAATATGGTAAAATTATTTATCATCAAAATCTCTTGTCATCTGCATTCCATTACAAAAAGAATCAGCTCCAAACTCTTTGTATTCTTCAAGTTATGATCTAGCAAGTGTCGATAGCATATGTATTTTCAAGCATCAACTTTCAGAAGGCACACTACTTCGAATATAACTCCAAATGTCACATATTATATATCCATGGAAAGCTATTTAAGTCTAGTTTCATATGGAATTATGTTTATCTCATTTAGACTTGTCATTTGGACGATATGTCTAAAATACTAAACCATGTCTAGAATATAATGATGATTTTAAGTTCAACTTCCAACACTCATAGATCTTTCATCGGAGCTGATTTGATGTTGTTTCTAGTGTTTATTTAATGAATTAGGATTCTAGTTTCATATAAAACTAGTTTCATCTCAATCAGACATGTAGTTTGAGAGATATGTCTAATATACCAAAGTTCTGTCAAGCTGACAGAAAACAGAGTGCAACAGAGTGATGGATCACTCGAGTGATCACCTCCAAAATGTGGCAGTGGCCTATCACTCTAGTGATCACTCGAGTAATCAACTGTGGAGGTGCCATAACTTCCATATAAGTCATTTTAGCTTCGTATTGACCAATTCCAACCTCCGGTTGACTATAGAAACCTTCAGAATCACTTCTGTGAGCTTTGATCTTGATATTCCCATTAGTTCTTACAAGTTCTTCTTCCTTCAATCTCTTTCTTCTTGTTTTTCCTCTTGATGTTAACCCAATTAGATAACTTCTTCATTTTCTTGACTATCTTCAATCTTCCTCTTTATTTGCTTGACTAATCTACAAGATATTTTATTTTAGATATAGTAGTTAGTCAATATAGGAGATAAATATATTATGTAAACTTTTTGCTCTTAATTTTTGACATTCATATTTGACATCATCAAAACTAATTATATCTAACATTACTAAGGGAAAATATTGGCTTTTTTATTCTTATTAGCCAAATGACTATTTTACCCTTATATTTTCTTAAATTTTTGTACCAAGTGTTGTTTTCCTTTTTCCCTTTTTGTTATGGCTGAATTTTTTCACAATATATTAGGCCAAAGATTATTCTCTTTAATTCTTAATTTTAGGCCATAATGTTAGGCTTTTATGAAGACAAAAATTATGATTTATGTCTTACTTAGCCAACACTTCATGTAATCACTATTTCCATTACTTTGGCTACTTCAAGTGCACCAAAATTTAATATTTTATTCCATTGAGTATAATCAAATATACAAAGAATTTTGATGAGTAAAATTTGGGATATTACAAGAAACATACATTCATGTTACAAGATTACAAAATTGCTTACATGTCATACTAAAAGTTTACAATACAAAAGTATTACAACAAACATTCATTTCATGTATCAAAACAACAAGATCACAGTCATAATTTCAAAACATATCATAGACAGATCTAGTCATCACTTCTTTGTCCTTGCCTTCACTTGTATTAGCACTTAAGGAGATTAGAGTTGAAGGGGTGAGATTTTGGGGAGAAGTCCCAGTAGCAACAGAAAGCCATCCTTAAACATGAAAATACTCAAGTAGTTGCCACAAGCAAAGCAACACATGATTATCATGCAATCAAATAAGCATATAATTCACATACAATACAACATTATTGTTATTGGGAAATAACTTGTTTGAGGAGAATCACCATGCCCTTTCTCACTTAGGGGTGGATCAGCATGTCTAGATCCCCTATAAGGAAAGGATTGACATATTCTAGGCCTTGGTTTGGGAAGGAACACTATGTTATAGCCTAGTAGGGAAGGATTACCATGTCTTAGCCCTCAGTTTGGGAAGGATTACCATGTCCTAGCCCAATAGGTAAGGATCACCATGTCCTAACCCTATATTAAGGAAGGATTGCCATGTCCTTCCCTTAACTATCGTGTCCGAGAATAACAAATACAAATACAAATACAAATACAACAATTCACAGAAAATGGTCATGCAGCATTTGAAAGCAATAATATACTCAAGCAATAAACAAGTAAAAGGAGGGGGTAGTATTACTACCTGATATTCTTAATACAAACTTATATTAGTAGACCTTTTTCTAAGCAAGACAACCTATACTAGAAGCTTAGCGAATTCTTAACCAGCTTTACTACCTAACTTAATATAGCAAGACTCACTCTTGCTAAAGAGATAAATATTAAGGAATATGAGAGAGCTAGAGGAGATGAGTGAAGAATGTGGAAGATGGAGGGGTATTTTTAGGAAGAGGAAATCAATAAACTATTTGCATGCATCTGGACACATGTCGCTCAGAGATCGACTTACCATTTGTTGCTTGATACCTCATCTACCACATGTCACATAGAGAGCATATCTTGAGACACCTTATCATGTTGTATGTCATGCAGAAATTACATGATGTCTCTTTGCTTGACACCTCACCAGTTGCAATGCCACCCGTCAGCCTCATAATGACATCTCAGCAGTGTAATTGCCACGCTTCCTATGGTGCAGACAGCTCACCCATATGCTTTTCAAAAAAATATATTTTATTTAACCAAGTAAGTAGGCACTCCAAGTAATTACAACACGCCAAGACAGACTTGACCATTCTAGTAACTTCCGTGGCAAGTCATCTTGTCTACTGACTATATACTACTAGTAAATGCCAAGTTGACCCCTAACCTCTTAATCTAGGATGGACTAATTATAGTTCCTATTTTCAAATTTAAATTTTACTATTACCTTAGGGTGAAAAACTCACTCTGACAAGCACCTAAATTCTTTTCCAATTTTATAACTATTTTTCAGAAATCCATACTCAAGGTCTCCGAACACCATCTCATAAATCTCAAGTGTCACTATCAAGGGAATTTTGTACAATTTTTCTATCCTTACATTTCACTAATAAAATCCACAATCCAATAAAACAATAAAAATCCATAAAAAATATTTTCAATTTAGTCCCTAAACTTTTATTTTTGTTTTAGTCCCTATATTGGTTTGAAATCTTTACATAACATATTAAATATACCAAGCTATCATATCTAACTAGAATACTAGTAAAATTTTCAAGATGTGACACTCAGTCTCCCAAGTAGCCTTACCAGGCATCATATCCTTCCAGAAAACTTTGACCAATCGAATGGTCTTACTCCTCAACTACTTATCCTTGACATCAAGGATTCGCTCAGGCTCCAGTCGGTAAGTTAAGTTCTCTCACAACTCGACCTCCTCTAGTTAGATCACATGACATAGATCCACATGGTACTTCTTCAACTGGGATACATGAAACATCTAATACCCCACTTTTCACCAATATTCCTTGTATGAATATTTGTGATATTTTATGGAATAAAATGGTGAATTGTAGTATGCATGAATTTATAGAAAAATCCTAATCGCCGGTTACACATAATTCGACCAAGGATACAAAGAGGCAATAAATGTTCATTTAGAGGCCTAATATTGTAACCAAAATTTGAGCATGAAATGACACAAATAATGGTTTTATTCAAGTGTTAAAAATTAGGCTAAACCAAAGGAATGAGCAAGAAATGATTTATTTCGGTAAATCATAAAACGTAGGGGCAAAATGGTAATTTTTCCATAAAGTAGGAAATAATTATTTTTCCCTAATATTTCCAATAATTTTAGTTACATGGGAATTAAAAATAGGAAAATGGATAATTGATAATTAATAAACCTATTTTGGTGAATTATTATCAAGAAAAGTCAAATAGTCAAAAAGTCAGAGACTTAGTTCAACAAAATTACATGGTATTATGGGATAATTCAACATCAATATTATTCCTGTCATTTCTCATGCAATTTTTGGTGGAAAGAGCAAGGGGAATATATGTGTATATGCTGATATTAAAGAAAAAGGAAAAAGAAAAAAAGAAAAAAAATGTGGACCAATGAGAATGAGCCATATGTAAAGAAAAATTTGACAAAATGCATTAAGACTCATTTCTTCATCTTTTCATTCTTTATTCCCGTGCAAGCTGATAAAAAATTAGAAAGAGAAAGAAAACTGAATGTGAGAGTAAGAAGAGGAGGAAGAAGAAGCTAGGGTTCATCAAATTTCAAGCTGATTTAAGAGCTGAGGAGAGAGAGAGAAAAACGTCCTAGAGAAAGAAGCAACAAGAAATCCAAGGTAAAGTCCAAGAACTTGCTCCTTACACCTTTGTTGTTGTTGTTCTTGTTGTTCTTGGCTTGGATTTGATTATTTTATAAAGATTGGATGATGGAACCCTAAGGGGGATTTTGTTGTTCAAATCACTTTTAATCATGTATAATAAGTGTGTAAATATCTAATCATTTGATTAGAAGTAGAAAGAAAGTGATTAAGCAAGAGAAAGCAAGAAACCGGCAAAATTTTTTAAGAATCTCAATTTTCTGCCTATACTGTGAAGTGATAAAGATGAAGGAATTTAATAATTTTGATGATTCCATTGGCTTTAGAAGAAAAAATTTTGTAGGAATACAAGTGTTCATGATTTTTGGATGCTTGTATATGAATTTGGGAATTTATGAAGTTAGATTGTTCATAGTGTTAATCTACCCTGTCTGAAGCTTTGTTGTTATGCCTTGTGTTTCAAGGGATAAACCTTACCCAAAAATTCTGAAACTTTCTAGAAATAAAGTAGAGACATAGAGCTTTAATTTGATAGGTAGTTTGCAAATTTTGGATAAGTACTTTGGGAGATATGAGCTTCTAAAGTTTGGGTATTAAAAAATGCAAATTTCTGGAGCAAGGCTTAATGGAATGGAATAATGTATTTATTTAAGTGCTTTAAACCTAGGGATATATTTTTCCCTAACTTTATACTTAAAGAAGGTTCTGTAGAACTTAGAATCACCTCAATTAGAGTTTTCTAGATTTAGTTATGATATTTGGAAGTTCGGTCAAGAAAAAGAGAATTCTTGGCCGCAGCCAAGACCCAAAATTTTCAATATTTCATATTTTTCAAGAGGTGTTTATTGGGATAGTATTTCCCAACCCCATAGGCCTTTATTGGGACTTCCAAGGGCTACCTAAGTGACTCAAATGACAACCAACAAGCTAAACCAAGAATAGTTTAGTTTACATTATATCAAAAGATTGCATTGAGTAATGACTCATTATCCGTAAATTCCAATTTAAGGACAAAACAGCCGTTCGAAGCTTAAGACATTGCTGAGCTCCAACAAATGGGAGGAAATTGGTAAAGGAAAACAACCAAGTAGTAACTTTTCTTTCATATACTTATAATATGCATTGTGTATTTTTTGAAATCATCACAAATTGTCTAGCACATTCTGATTATGCAGGGTGGTCACTCGAGGCCTATCTGCATGGGTGGACACTCAGGCCAATAAAATGTTAAGTGATGCACGAGCGGGTACTCGGGGCCTATTTTGCATGGGTATCCCTTGGGGCATATTGTATTCCTAGCGCTATGGTGATATATATATGAACTGCATGAATTGCATTGAATGTTGTTATGATGATTCTGTTGTATGATGACTGAGTAGTATGCTTGTGATGTTATATTTGTATGATTGGCATTATGTTACTATTGAGATTCTTTTGAATCTCACTCTTTTTTCATAAACTACCTTTAGTACAGGGAGAAAACTCAAGGGGAAAAAAGAAGGTAAATGCGGACGGCTAGAGCATTAAACGTTGAAGATTATGATTTTACTAGTTGTCTTATACGTATATTTTGGATATCTTAAACATGTGTATATATATTTTGCATATGTATATACTATAAATGTCTTGTAACTCTGGCATGTTATAATAAGTAGACTAGTAGAAGAATGGTTTAGTTATATTATGCTTCTGATTGCTAATGAAACATAATTAAGGTATGGAAGATGAGAACTAAGCAGAGAATCCCTCGCAAACTCTGATAAAACGTAAAGAAGAGCACGGTGAGACTTAATGAGATAGTGAATGTTTGTGAAAATGGTCTGAGAAAATTTTATTACTCTCAAAAACTCCTTTCTAGTCCCAGGTTCAAATCCTGAGATAGGTTTGGAATTTGCGAACGTTTTTCAAAAGTTACTTAATCCGAGACCTGATCTTGGTTTCACAAATGATTTCGATACTCTTTTGTACTCATTTGAGGCTCTAGGAAATAAGGTATCATAATTTTGGTATTAGAGCATTGATTTTGACAATGGTAGGTATTTGTTAGAGTCCTCTACTTATGTTGATGAGTTCTAACCTTTTGTTAGCTATTTTGTGATAGGAAGCATGGCCGATAGCAGGATAGTAGTGTATAGAATGGCAGGAGTATTGAGAGTAAGGCATACGGCCCAGAAGAGTGTTCCAGCTCCTATTTCAGTTAAGCGAGGATAAGTTTCTAATAGTAGAAAACAAAGTAGTAGGTCACCTTCACTTCCATCTGTTAATCAGCCTCCACCAGAGGAATAAATACCAGAAGGTCAAGTCTACATAGTCCTTAATAAAGAAAGGCCTGGACCAACTAAGATACGCAGCCATAGGAAACATGTTAAGTACCCACCGATCTTTGGACCTATTTCTAAGGATGAGGCCGTTATGTTCGACACAGATGATTTAGAGTCAGAGGATAATGGAGAGCACCCAGACTCAGCTGTAGAGTCGTGTGCTCCAGTAGAAGAATTAGCCTTTGAACCATACCCCAATGATGAGCCATGAGAGCAACTGAAATATTTGTTTGTCACAGCTATTACTGCACCCTTTACCCCCACGACACAATACACATCATTTTTGAACTCGGTACAGAAGTTGTACAAGCAAAGGGAGGAAATTGGGCTGATGCTGAGTGATGATATTTGGATCCGAACTATGCTAAGCTATTTTCCTGACTTTACTTCTTGGATCAAGAAAAAGAATGAAATCGTAGTTATGGGTCCTTTTGAGTTTTTACCTTTTATTGAGCATATGATTTTGTATGTAGTGTTTAATATGCATAAGGAATAGAAGGATAATGGTATGCTCAGTAAGACAACATAGGCTTACTTTTGATGTAAATGTTAAGTCACATATTGTACATATAATTAGTTCTTGTGGTAGAACATACTTCTTTTGACACAAATACCAAGCCACTTGAATGCAAATATGAATGTTTGCTATAATGAATATATGTCTGTTGTGTGTTGGTATTTAAAATCTTAAGAAGTGTATATGTACATATATGTGTTGATATGGTATTAATTTGATGTTCCTTCTTAATAGTGAAAAGGAACAATGGTATGAGGTAGACCGGTGAGAAATACGCCACAAAAATCTTGAACTAGAGGATAATGCGGAGTCTAACCTTATGCAACAAGTTTTTACAATGTTGGCTCAACAGCAAACTATGATCCAAGACTTACGAGAAGAAGTCTAGGAATTATGGGAAAGATGAAATGTAAATGAGGCGCAACCTGAAGGGAACAACCCTGAAGGAAATAACCCGAAAGGGAATCTCCTTAAAGGAAATCATCTTGAGGGGAATCCAGATGGAGAACAATCATCTAAATATGAGCAATCACAGTCACATGAGGTGAGCTAAGAAATTCCCATTATTCAAGAACCAGGGGAGAATGTTGTCCAATACTGGATGCCTAAATTTATTAAATATCATCCTGAGGCATTCCAGGGGAGATTTAACTCATAAGCTACAGAGAATTAGGTGAATCATCTAGAAAAGATCTTCGAGATACTCAGATGCCCGACGGAGATAAAAGCCAAGATGGCAATCTATAAGCTCGTAGGTGATACTGATGATTGGTGGAAGAATACACCGTTGCTATTACATGCCTGGAATATCCCGCTAACCTGGGAGTTGTTCCAAGAAAAATTTTATGACAAGTATTTCCCAAGGTCAATAAGGATTGAGAAAGAGAAAGAATTCATGGCAATTCAATAAGGTGACAATGAGACCTTTGATACCTAGCTATCTCGATTCATCCGATTATCACTTTATTCTTCCTACCTGAACCTTAAAGATGTAAGAAGTGGAGCTCATATATGCTTATTCAGGGATTAAAGCCTGAGATAGAGGAGAAATTGGTAGCCTAACAATTCAAAAGATTCAATAAGGCTGTAGAAGCATGTCGACTGATAAAAGGGAACTTGAGAAGAGTACAGGCCAGTAAGTGTACTAGCCAGAGAGGTGGACCTAGTCAAGGGGATACCTTACAAAAGCGGAAGGGACAAGGATTTCTGTAAAGGGGAGGTAACAAGAAGCCCTTTTAGTCTGGAAATAATGGCGGTAAGAAACCCCCAATGACCAAATATGCCATCGGTGTGGCAAGTCTCATCCAAGATGATGGTGTAATCCTCTTATGAACCAAGTGATCTGTTTTTCTTACAAGAAACCAGGTCATGTAGTAGTTGTTAGAACTGGCTGATACCCAAGAGGGGGTGAATTGGGTGTATGATAATAAAGTATGATCTTTTTAGATCTTTTTAAATCTTTTTGTAGCTTATCAAATTAATATATATGGAAGTATAAAATTGTAAGCAGTTATGTAAATCTTATATGCTGGAAATGTAAAAGCTTAGGGAAGAGAATATGCAAACTGTGATTTATCCTGGTTCGGTCTAATCCACGATGACCTACGTCTAGTCCCCAGGCTCCTCCTGAGATTTCCAATCTACTATCTTCTTGTTTAACTGGGCACAAGAAAAGCCTTTACAAATTTACAAGAGTTACTCCCCCTTACACACTGTAAGGTTTACTCCTTTTTACAGCAAGTCAAGCAAAGCAATCCCAAAGACCTTTCTCTCCTACTTACCCGTGCAAGTCTTACGAGCAGCAACGTTCTCTCTTGCTTACACCACTGTAAGTCTTACGAGCAGCAACGTTCTCTATTGCTTACGCCTTGTAAGTCTTACGAGCAGAAAGTACTACTAGCAATTCTCTCTATAAATTTCCCGTAAGGTAATCAGCCTCTCAAGGTCCCTCTACCTTGAGATCAATACAGAAGTATAGATGAAGTGGTTACAGACTTTCTCACAGAGTAGATAAATCCTCACTGAAGTACAATACAAATATTTACTCTCAAATGTACATGATTTTGTAAACTGATAAGCACAGAGAGTATGTAAGAGATGAAGATTCATGATAGTAGTATATTGGCAATTGGGTTCATGCTACTTCATCATTTCTGTTTGCTCGTGTATTTGGTCACTGTCATGTGTGTTCTTCTTTTTCGAATTCTTTAGTTTATATAGCAAATGTTGAGAGCCGTTGGGAGCATTCAAATATTTATCCGTTGTAATCTGATCGTGCTCTCTGATAAGTAATTTAACCATTCCCCATGATCGTGCTCTGACAAATGCTTCAGTTGTTTGCACGTTTCGTTGACTCGTCTGTTAAATATTGATATTGCCCATGATTCGTCATCGTTAAATATTGGTCGGTTGCTTCCCATGTGAACTATAGTGGAATACCTGTAATGCGTTGACAGAAAATAGCCGTTAGAGAATATTTTAAATATCACTCAAGTGGATAACTACTTCATCGGAAGTGATCCATATCAGTAGAGTGCACCATGAAATCATTCTGGATGTTTTCCTTGTTTTTGTCAAGTTTCTGGAAGTAATTCTGATGAGAACAGTGAATCACTTGAGTTAACATCTAATTCACTGGCAGTGATATTCTGAAACATAAGAATCATTTGAGTGCGGTGTAACTTCACTGGAGGTGATTTTGATAAAACAATTAACACTTGACTGCATAAGCATTTTACCGGCAGTAATCTTGATTTATGGATGTGACTGTCATTGGAACTGATTTCGATTTAGTGAAGAGTGCACTGAGTGATCATAGATGCTGACAAGAAGTGAAACTGACAAAACTTCATATCAGTTGATCTTGGCACGTCTCTGGAAGTGATCTGTAAAATCAACATAATCACTTGCTTGGATATTATCTGACAGAAAGTGAACTGAGGCATACTGGCTTTCACTGGAGGTGCATTCTGGTTCACTGGAAGTGATTTGATGCTTATTGGTATTCTCTGGAAATGATCCGTTAAGGCACTGGAGATGATCTAAGGAATTTTAATATTCACCGGAAGTGATTTAGCAACCACTGGAAGTGATATGGCAAATTTCATATATCACTCGAGTGAATTTGGCATCACTGGAAGTGATTTTACAAACAGTGAATTTTTCTTGCAGTGATTTTCAATCCACTGGAAGTGAATCTAGAAATTTTAAATATCACTCGAGTGATCTGACATCACTGGAAGTGATTTCCAAAACAGTGTATTTTCCTCCGGTGATTTCAGACGCACTGGAAGTGATTTGGAAAAACTGAGATATCACTCGAGTGATTTGGAGATCACTGGAAGTGAAATTCAGAACAGTGATTTTTTCTTGCAGTGATTTGGCTCGCACTGGAAGTGATTCTGAAAAATCTTATATCACTCGAGTGAATTCCATATCACTGGAAGTGAAATTGAGAACAGTGAAAAATTCCTCCGGCCACTGGAAGTGATTTGCATTCTGACGCATTTTACTCGTGTGATTATTAATGATCACTCAGGTGATCTTCCTGATCACTAGAGTGATTATAAAAATCACTCGGGTGCTCTCTGTTCAGATCACTTGGACTCGAAACTTCTACTTCCAATTTGACAACAAACAGGGGTAAACTTCCAGATGACATAACTCTTCGAATATGACTCCAAAATTACTATATTATATATCAATTGAAAGCTCTTGAAGTCTAGTTTCATATGGCACTGATTTCAGCTCAATTTGGATCTGTGGTTTGAGAGTTATAGCCAAAATACCAAATCTGTTCCATAAAGTGATGCTGATATGAATTCCAGATTCGAACACTTATATCTCCTTCATCTGATCTCCTTTGATATTTCTTCTGGTGTCAAAATGACGCATTGGGAGTGTATTTTCATATGCAACTATTTTGGTCTCAATCAGAGTTTTATTTTGAGAGATATAATCAAATAACCAGGCCTCGCTCAGCTGGACGAAAAACAGAGTATGAAAAACTGCAAATCACTCGAGTGAACAGTGAATCACTGCAAGTGATTTTAGTGATTTTGAAAGTCACTCGAGTGATTATTAAAATCACTCGATGCTACAGTAACCGTATTGCTATAGTGACAATGCTACAATGCCAAACAGTAAACTGCTACAGTAACTTCTTAATTCCCTTATGAGCATAGAAACATCCAGTATTTCTTCTAGAAGCTTGAATCTTGATATTCCCATTAATTCTTCAAGCTCTTCTTTCTATAATTTCTTTCTTGCTTTGTTTGACTAATCTATAAAATATAAAACATTAAATATAGTAGTTAGTCAATGTAAGAGATAAGTATATTATGAAAACTTTTGCTCTCTTAATATATGACATCTATATTTGTCATCATCAAAACTAATCATATCTAACAATGGTGAATTATCCTCAAGAAGCAGCACCATGACCTACTAAGCCTAGACAGCAAAGTCAGGGTCAAGTGTTTGCCTTGACTCAGGAAGAAACAAAGAAGTCCCCAGAGCTGGTTCAAGGTAAAATCTTTCTTAACGATAGTGTATTGCAAGCATTGTATGATTTGGGAGCTAGTCATTCCTTTATTGCTTATGACTGTGCTAAGCGCCTAGGATTGCATGTGCATAAACTACCATTTGATTTGATTGTATCGATACTGATGGGTGTCAAAACTTTGACTACTAATGTTTGTCTGAATTGTGTCATAACCGTTGAGGGACATAAGTCTACAGTGGACTTGATTTGTTTGCCACTTCAAAAACTTAAGGTTATATTGGGTTTTGACTGGCTTACAGTAAATAACGTGCTAGTGGACTGTGGAAACAAGAGGATAATATATCCTACTCAGCGGGAGTCCGATAATAAGGATGTCAATATGAATTTTCTCTTATTGGCAGAAGATGAAAAATGCTTGAGAAGAGGATAATAGGGATACGTGGTATTCTTTTCCATGCAAGTAGGTACATAAATGGCCCTGAAAGATATTCCAGTTGTAAGAGAATTTTTTGAGGTATTTCCTGATGACCTTAGTGGTGTGCCTCCAGAAAGAGAAGTAGAATTTGCGATCGAGATTATACCTAGAGCGGGGTCTATATCAAAAGCCCCATACAGAATGGCTCCAAATGAAATAGCTGAATTGAAGAAACAGATCGAAGAATTGCTTGAAAAAGGGTTCATTCGACCCAGTGTTTCACCGTGGGGAGTTTTGGTATTATTTGTTAAGAAGAAAGATGGAACTTTGAGGTTATGTATTGATTTTAGAGAATTGAACAAGGAAACCGTCAAGAACAAGTACCCACTTCCTTGGATTAATGACCTTCTTGATCAACTCTCTGGAGCAAGTGTATTCTAGAAGATTGATCTGAGGTCAGGGTATCATCAACTGCTAGTGAAGGCATAATACATACCGAAGACTACTTTTCAAACTCGGTATGGACATTATGAATTTCTAGTAATGCCCTTTGGGGTAACCAACACACCAACTGTGTTTATGGACTACATGAATTGTATCTTTTGCTAGTATTTAGATCAATTCATGGTAGTCTTCATCGACGAAATTCTGATATACTCTAAGAGTAGAGAAGAGCATAAAGAGCACTTAAGAATTGTGCTCAGTATTTTACGAGAAAGGAAACTTTATGCAAAGTTGAGCAAGTGTGAATTTTGGGTAGCAGAAGTTAAATTTTTGGGCCATGTTATCTCACAAGAAGGGGTTACAGTGGATCCCAGTAAAGTGGAAGCAGTGATAGACTGGAAGAGGCCAGAAATTGTTGCAGAGATACTTAATTTTCTAGGTCTTGCTGGCTATTACTGGAGATTCATTCTGAATTTCTCTCGGATTGCTTTACCATTGACTAAGCTAACGCGGAAAGATCAACCGTTTAAGTGGAACGATCGTTGTGAGAAGAGCTTCAGGGAGCTGAAGGAGAGGTTGACAACTATACCTATGTTGATTATCCCTGATCCCGAGTTGACTTATGTAGTCTAGAGTGATGCTAGTAAGAAGGGACTGGGATGTGTCCTGATACAGCAAGGCAGAGTGGTGGCCTATGCCTCTCGACAGCTGAAGCCTCATGAGTTGAATTATCCTACACATGATCTGGAGCTGGTGGCAATTGTGTTTGCGCTTAAAGTCTGGTGACACTACCTATATGGGGTAGCTGTTAAACTGTACTGTGACCACAAAAGTCTTAAGTATCTGTATGATCAGAAAGAGCTCAACATGAGACAACGCAGGTGGATGGAGTTGCTAAAAGACTACAACCTGGAGATTAAATATCATCCAGGAAAAGCTAATGTCATCGCTGATGCTCTTAATCGTAAAGCAGTGCAGGTGGCAGTTATGATGATACAAGAGCGAAAATTGATAAAAGATTTTAGAGATTTGAATATGACAAATCAAATTCTTTGTGCTGGTTATGGTATTAGCCAAGTAGAGAATGATCTGAGAACTGAGGTTGCAGAAGCTCAGATGCAAGATGAGAAAGCAAAGTCTATCAAGGCTATGATTGAACGGGGTGAGACTCAAGATTTTGGTCTGTCACCAAGTGTTCATGATTTTTAGATGCTTGTATATGAATTTGGGAATTTATGAAGTTAGATTGTTTATAGTGTTAATATGCCCTTCCTGAAGCATTGTTGTTGTGAGTGGTTTTTCAAGGGTCAAACCTTATCCAAAAATTTTGAAACTTTATAGAAATAAAGTAGAGACATAGAGCTTTAATTTGATAGGTAGTTTTCAAATTTTGAATAAGTACTTTGGGAGATAAGAGCTTCTAAAGTTTGAGTATTAAAAACTGGAAATTTCTGGAGCAAGGCCTAATGGAATGGACTACTGTATTTATTTGAGTGCTTTAAGCCTATGTCTTTATTTTCCCCTAAAATTATACTTAAAGAGGGTTCTTTAGACTTAGAAGCACCTCATTTGGATTTTTCTAGATTTAGTTATGATATTTGGAATTTCAGTCAAGAAACAGAGAATTCTTGGCTGCGACCAGAAGATGGGCTTGGCCATGGCCAAAATGTTACTAACCTATCTTGGCCAAGGCCAGGAATTTTTGGCCGCGGCCAAGACCCAAAATTTTCAATATTTCATATTTTCCAAGAGGTGTTGAGTAGGATGGTGTTTCCCAACCCCATAGGCCTTTGTTGGGAGTTCTAAGGGCTACCTAAGTGACTCAAATGACAACCAACAAGCTAAACCAAGAATAGTTTAGCTTACAGTATATCAGAAGATTGGATTGAGTAATGACTCATTGTCCGTAAATTCCAATTATAGGACCTAACAGTCGTTTGAAGCTTAAGACATTGCCGAGCTCTGACAAACGAGAGGAAATTGGTAAAGGAAAACAACCAGGTAGTAACTTATCTTTCATATGTTTATAATATGCATTGTGTGTTGTTTGAAATCATCACAAATTGTCTAGCACATTCTGATTATGCGGGGTGGTCACCCAGGGCCTATCTGCATGGGTGGATACTCAGACCAATATAATGTTCAGCGATGCACGAGCAGGTGCCTGGGGCCTATTTTGTACAGGTATCCCTCGGGGCCTATTGTATTCCTAGCGCTATGGTGATATATATATGAACTGCATGAATTGCATTGAATGTTGTTATGATGATTCTGTTGTATGATGACTGAGTAGTATGCTTGTGATGTTATATTTGTATGATTGGCATTATGTTACTATTGAGATTCTTTTGAATCTCATTCTTTTTCTATAAACCACCCTCAGTATAGGGAGAAAACTCAAGGGGCAAAAAGAAGGTAAATGCGGACGGCTAGAGGATTAAATGCTGAAGATTATAACTTTGCTGGTTGTCTATTAGGTGTATTTTGGATATCTTAAACATGTATATATATATTCTGCATATGTATATACTGTAAATGTCTTGTAACTCTTGCATGTTACAATAGGTAGACTAGTAGAAGAACGGTTTAGTTATATTATGCTTCTGATCGCTAATGAAACATTATTAAGGTATGGAACATGAGAACTAAGCAGAGAATCGCTCACAAACTCTGGTAAAACAAAAAGAAGAGCACGGTGAGTCTTAATGAGATAGTAAACGTTTGTGAAAATGGTCTGAGAAAATTTTATTACTCTCAAAAACTCCTTTCCAGTCCTAGGTTCAAATCCTGAGATAGGTTTGGAATTTGCGAACATTTTCAAAAGTTACTTAATCTGGGACCTGATCTTGGTTTCACAAATGATTTCACTACTCTTTTATACTCATTTGAGTCTATAGGAAATAAGGTATTATAAAACACATCGTGCAAATTGGATAGGTACAGGGGCAATATGGTCCTATTTGCAATAGGTCCAATCGTCTCAAGGATCTCATATGGTCTAATGAATCGGGGTGTCAACTTCTTCGCTTTAATAGATTTGCCAATGCCTATAGTAGGTGTAACCTTTAAAAAACATGGTCTCCTATACTAAAATCCAATGATTTACGCCGGAAATCAACATAGCTCTTCTGCTGGCTTTGAGCAATCGATAACTTATGCTTAATTAACTCAAATTTATTTGAAGTCTAATCTACCATTTCATGCCCAAGAATAGTTCTCTTACTCAATTCAATCTAACAGAACGGTGATTGACACTTCCTTCCATATAAAGCTTTATAATGGGCCATCTATATACTGGAGTGATAACCATTGTCATATGCAAACTCTACCATCAAAATATGCTTATCCCAACTACCTACCAGGAAACTAAATAGCACAAGCTCTCAACATATCATTAAAGGTCAGAATAGTTCTCTTAGTCTAACCATCATCCTAGGAATGATATGTTGTACTAAACTTCAATTTTGTCCCTATAACTTCCTGTAATGCCTTCCAAAAGTTGGAGTAAAACCTCATATCTTGGTCATATATTATGTCATCAGGTACCCCATGCAATCTTATGATCTCATCCACATATAACTGAGCTAATCTCTCAAGTGTATAACCTACTTTGAGTGGTAGGAAATGTAATACCTTACTTCCAATAACTTCATATGAGTACAAAAGAGTAGTGAAATAAATTGTGAAACCAGGATTTAATCCCAAACTGAATAAACTTTAAAAACATTAATGAATCCCAACATTATCTCAGGAGATAAATCTAGGATTGAGTAGGTTTTTCATATGGAATAAAAATTTTTCAAACATTTTTCACAAATATTCACTGTCTCATTTAGACTCATTGATACTTCCTTTCACTTTTCAGAGTATACGAGCATTGTCTCTGCTTCAATCTCATGTTGCATTCATTCGTTAATGTTCCTCTAACGATTAGGAAGTGTTATGTAACTAAATTATCTCTTTATTACATTATCATCCATTTACCTGGCTACAAGTACTATCAGTTCAACCACTATACTATTGTCACAGTTACCGATTTATACAATATGTACATGTCCAAAATATCCCAAACAGACAACCAACAGAGAAAGTAAATCTTTCAGGTTCATCCTCTAGCTGTCCGTATTTACCTTCTTGCCCTTTGAGCTACCAGCCTGTACTGTAATTTGTTTATAGAAAAAGAGTGAGATTCAAAAGAATCTCAGTAGTAACAGGTAGTCAATCATATAGATATAAAATCACAGAGCATGTTACACAGTCATCATATAAAAGAATCATCACAACAGCATTCGATTCAACATGTAGTTCTCATACCATCATAGTACTAGGTATATCACAAGGCTCCGAATGTTACCCGTGCAATAGGCCCCGGCATTCACTCGTACGTCACAAACAAATTCAATGGCCTGAGCGTTAACCCGTGCAATAGGCCCCGGGCGACAACCCCGCATAAATAAAATGTGCCAGACAATTCATGATGAAACTACACACATACAATGTATCTTATAACATATGAAAGACAAAGTTACTACCTGATAGCTTCTCTTGAGCAATATCCAATTGTTTCACTAAGCTCGAGCAGGTCTTAAACTTTGAACAGTATTAGGTCCTATAAATGGAATTTACGGACGACAAGTTATTATTTTGTCCAATACTTGTATAATCCAAATACTCAAGTCGGTTGTCATTAAGGTTAGAATACTAACCCAAAATCAAAGTCAAAAATGATTCAACTATATCAAGTTGGTTAGTTTTACCCTTAAAGTTCATTACAATTACATAATACCATTGCATCTTTTATTTTCGCACATTTGAGTAAATCTGTCAGAATTTTCTTCAATCTTTGAAAATTCATAATTAATTATAGAAAACTCCAAATGAGTTGGTTCTAAGTTTTGTTCTAACATATTCAAGTCCTAGTGTAAATAAAAATATTACAGGGCACTAATTATAACCACCCAATTCCAAAATATTCATCAAACCCAATCTGCTACAGATTCCATTCTAGAATCAACCTTAAACTTTGAAAAATCATATTTCTCAATCCACTGGTCCAATTGCATCATATTACCCATCAAATTAAACCTCAGGATGTCTAATTTCATCATGTAAAATTTCATAAGGTTTAGACAAGGTTTGGTTACTGAAACACGCATCGCAACAAATCTGCTCCAGAAAAACAAGTCTAACAGCAGGGTCATCTAACTTTCAAAAATTCCATAATTTTGTATAATTATCCAAAAATTATAAGTACATAGTTTTCCACATAATTTTTCATGTAGAACTCAATGGAATGATCAAAATCATCAAAATCATAAAGCTTCAGCCCAAAACCCACTGACAAGACAGAATCATTTTCAACAAAATTACCAAAACAGAATTTTGTTGAACAACTTAGTCCAATATCATCATAAATCATCATTTAACCATAAATATATGATCAAACCATGATTAATACTTTAAAATTCCTTTTGAACAAAAATGAACAATACCCAAACCTTCATGAAGACTCATCCAAACAACAAATCAATCGGTTCAAAATGAAGCTTACGCTTACCTCTATACGTTTCCACAATCGATTCGGAAATCCGGCAGTACTTCATCCAGTGAGATGGCACCAAACACCTCCAAATAAAAATTCAAAACCATAGAAATGAAGCTTAGGATGAGTAGAAGAAGGTTTGTGAAGGAAAGTTTGGGAGAAAACATTGATTCGGTAGTGTTTCGGTGGATTGAACTCAAGAACATTCACTATTCATATTTTCTCTTTCCTCTAACTATTTCTCAACGTTTTTTCTGATTTCTTCCTATTTTTGCTGATGATAAATGAAATAATGGAGTTTAAAGAGTCATAAAGGTGTTCCAACATGTGTCAGAATCTTATGGTGCCACATATTCGGTGATTTAGCCAAACAGTGACACATGTCCTTTCTTTTAATCAAATGGGTCTTGAGCTGTCCTAATGGTCAGGGAAAGTGAGAGCCCGATGATTTTTCCTCGGCTCCTGAGTTCGGTGTTTGGGGAAAATTAGTCGGGTGACCAGACCAACCGGTGGGTTTCCCCGGCTCGGGGCAACGTGGCACCCTCCGGTGATGACAACTCAAAAGATAAAGTAACTTTGTCAAAAAGAGGAAACAAGTGTCACGCTCTTATTCGGCCAACACATTAAAGTCAAAAGCACCTTTTCTCTTCTTCCTTAAGATGATGCCATGTGTCCCTTATGTGGGACCCATCCCTATCTCTTCCCTCCACCTAACTATCCACTTTATTAGGGAAAGGAAAGTCAGGGAATTTTCCCCGGGTTCACCTACGAGGTGTCCTCCTTCATGGTCCCTACACAAAGTAAGATTATTTCATTTAATTATTACTTTATGACAACCAATAAAATCTTGATAAGTGTTCTCTTTATTAAAATAACACTGTATACACAACACTGGCACCGGTTAATTTTCTTCCGATTAATTACATCTACAAGCAGTTCTTGTTGTTCATATTTCAGTATGTTACAGGAAATAGGCTAACTTAGTTAATCAGTCCACAATCACCCAAATGGCATTTTGACTTTGTAGGAGGCAACCATATAATGAAGTTTATAGAAATGTTGTCCCACTTCCACTTAGGAACTTCAAGATTCTAAAGTAATCCTGGAGGCTATTGATGTTTATTTTTCATATTCTGACACGTCAGAAACTTTAGAACGAAACTCATCACAACTCTTTTCATCTTTGGCAACCAATATTCTTTCTTCATATTGTTATACATCTTGGTGATCCCCCGATACATGGCATACTTGCTCTAATAAGCCTCTTCCAAAATGGTTTTTTTAATCTCATCATTATTGGGAATGTAAATTCTCTGCTTGTATCTCGAGATATCTGCATCCCCAATGTCATAATCTAGAACTTCACCATGCTTTAGCTCTTCTCAAATCTTGTTTAGTCTATCATCTTCCATCTGGGTAGCTCTTAGGTCCTAGTAGAATCCATACTCATCAAGAATGGCATTCAAAGTAGCCTTCACATGGTGGAACAACTACTTCATTCCTTCCCAATCCAATCATCACAATAAATATCAATAAATATCATCTCAATAGGGATTTTCTCAAGATTTTCACATTCATATCATGCTATTCAAGTCATCTTCATACACATGCCATAACATCTCAATTATCAACTTATATATATATATATATATATATATATATATATATATATATATATATTACAATTTAAATCATAAGGTTTCACAAGGCAATTTCTATCAAAATACTCATAAGCATCATGGAAACTTTTTCAATCTTAATAAATATTTCAAAGTACTCATTGAAATATCTAATCTAATGTTTTAAAAGAAAGATCAGACAACAAGCTGAAAAGATCAATGGGTCATGGTTCAAATGATCAAAATGGTCAGGCAGTTTGGTCAAGCCAGTGACATAATAATTAATTTAAAAATAATATTATATGTCCATATAATTTTTTTTATAGGAATTATATGTACATATAATGGTATAAACATAATTAGTCCAATTTGATGAAAAGTTAACAAGGTCACAACATATATTTTAAGATTGCAGCAGCTGTGTATGTACTGGAAATCTGGAGATATTATTTCTATAGGGCACCATAAAATTGTACCGCAACCACAAGAGCTTGAAAATAACTATGTAATCAGATAAAGTTGAGTATATAACAGCACAGATGGATAGATTTTCTTAAAGATTTCAACCTGGAAGTTAAATACTATCTAGGAAGCGCTAATGTAATTGCAAATGTATTGGGTAGCAAGACAAAATAGGCTGCAACCCTAATGATGCAAAAGCAGAAAACTGATTGAAAATGTCGAGAATATTAATTTGTTAATCAGATTTTGATCTATGACAACGATATTAGTTAAACAGAGCATGGTCTAAGAATACCAATAGCGAAAGTCAAGAAAATCCTGCTTTCATATTTAATGTAATGATTTTGCATATATGAGTTCATTCTTAAGCATATATGTATGGAGAAAATACAGTTGGCAGTAAGATATATTGGGCCAATATGTCCATAGGCCATAAGGCCTTATGAGCAAGTACGGCAGGGTCATAAGGCCTACAATGAAGCCCAAAATTTTGAAAACCTAAACAATGATTCAAAGCAATAAGAACTATAAGAGCAGATTGCATGGGAAGCTACCTAGGTTATAGGACCCTAAGGGTATTTAGTGGCAGATGAGTAATGTGCCCAATGACGTTCTAGGGACTATGAGTCTTGTGGTTATCAAATATTAATGTACATATAAACGAGTAGCAAAAGTTGGGATTTGATATATGTACAGAATAGTTGTAAGATTTTATCTATGGTTATAAATCTTGATATGTATTCAGCATAGATATTGGACTAAAAGTCCCAAAGGCCATAAAACCTATCAGACCGATGTGTCATAAGGTCGGCAAAATGAGGAACACTCAAATTGTAATAAACAGAAGCTAGTTACGATGAAAATTGGTGTGCAAATTTATAAAAGGGTAAAAGTTCTAGTAAGGTATTGGACTAGTGAGTCTAAGAAATGTGTTCTAATGAATACTAAAGGTTGTTTGGGGATTATCTACATAATTCTGAAAGAATTTCAGAAATATGAGAGCTATTAATGCTCAATATTCGTGAGACTCGTAATATTGTGTTGCATACTTTGAGAAATTGCATAGGAAGGAAAAGACTGAGTTATGAAAAATAATGGGATGAATAATGGGAAATAACTCCCCAAAGCATAGTTAAATCTATACAATGTCCAAAAATTTCGAGGACTTTTATTGACCATGGGGGGAGAACTGTAACATCCCAAATTTCAATCACCAAAATTTCTTTATCCCTTGGTGGTATTAAAGGGGATAAAATGTTGAATTAAATAGCACCTTAAGTGACAAAATAAGGCAATTAGAGGTCACACACAACATAGTTATTTGGTACACAAGTTAGTGTTGCTGCCAGTATGTTTACCAGTGAGTCAGTCGTGTTGTGTAACATTTTTAAATAGGAAAATGATATCCAAAAATTATGAAAATTTCCAAAATGAAAGTAGACTTATCAATTTTTAATTTAAATATCATATAAGTCATTTGGAGCTATATAAATGGAGATATGTATTTTTGAAATGAGCCCAGTAAAACTGGTAATTTTCAGTGGCAGCATCCAAAAATGGAAATTCTAGAAATGTTTAGCTTCTATTTGGCTAAAGGCTATATTTTTCCTCAGAAATAGACTTAATAAGGGTCACAGAGTGTATGAAAGATAGAGGTCAGTTTGATAAAAATTCTGCCCTACTTTTCAGCATGTGCGAAAATGAAGAATAAGTGTATGGGTAAAATGGTCATTTTGACTAAATAAAATAAAATCAGAAAATATTCCTTATTAATTAAAGAAGAGGTCAGTTTTGGAAGAAGGGATAAGAATGAGAAGATTTTTTTTATGAAGATGGACACATGGAAACAAGAGGAGAAGCTTATGGAAAAAAATCATAAACAAAAATCATATGATAAAATTCCAATTAAATAATAATAAAGAAGGAAGAGAGGAGAAAACTCTAGAGAGCTCTCCAATTCTCTTTAAAAGGGCCAAAATTTTGGCCAAACTAAGATAGAAAGAGAGAAGAAGAGACCTAGAGAAAGAAAGAAGCAAGAAGAAGGAAACAAGATCAAGAAGCAAGATCAAGGTAAGTAGGTAGAAATTTCTACTTGTTCTTGCCTTCTAATCCATGAAAAACAACCTCTTGATCTCTATGTCATCTTGGCTTAGCCATCAAACAAGCAAAACTCAAGAGGAAGGAGGAGGAGGGTGATGGTTTTGAAGAAAAGAAGAGGAGAAATCAAGGTAAGTCAAGGAAATCTTGAAATTCTTGTTGAAAATGAAGTTGTGATTGTTGTTTGGTTGGTTATTGGTTTGTTTTTGTTAGATTTTGTACTTTGGGGTGTTCAAACCCTAAGGAGAGATGTTGCCAAAATTTATATTGAACATGTTTATTTGGTTTTTGGATGATTAAACAAGTGATTACAAGTGAAAGGAAAGTGTTTTAAGGGTTGAAATCATGAAAATCCAAATTTTCCCAAATTTTGGAATAATTTGGATAGACCTGGAAAATAGGGTTTAGAGCTAGAATTTTGTGTTTTTAATGGTTCCATGATGTTTAGAATGGAAAATTGTGTAAGGAACATGTGGATTTTGGATGTGTAAATGTCTTTAATTGTGAAATACAATTTTGCCCCTAAAACCCTAAGTTTGTGGCTGCCAATGGTAATCTAATCATTTAAGTGTGAATTTGTCTACACTTAGGCCAAAAATGGATTCCACACGCAAAATTTTATAGGATTAGCCAGGACCATAATTTTTGGAAAAGTACAAATATACCGGGTAAAAAGGGAATTAGACCGGAATCCCTAAGGGCATTTTGGTAATTACATGATTTTGAGTTAAGAAAACCAACTTGTAAATCTTAGAATAAAATATGAATAAGTAATAACTCATTTGCTATTATTTTGAGAATTTTAGGATTTGATACTTGCTTGAGCCAGATGAAAAGTTAGAGGACCGGTAGTAGCTATGATTTGAAAAGGAGTCCAGGTAGTAACCATATCTCTCATATTCTATGTGAATGTTAATATGCATTGTTTGTCATGTTCTGTACAATGAGATATGTTGCCTGTGTGGCCAATGAAATTTGCCTATGTGGCGTTGATTTGCTTATGTGGCATAATTTCTCGCTACGTGTGGGAAAAGCACAAGTACCACCCCATGGGAATAGTACAAGTACCATGAGGCCAGGTGGACCTAGTTTGAGTGACATGACAAGTACGGACAGGTTATTGCCTACTTCGGAACATTGATGTGATCACAATATGATTTGTTATGTGTAAGTAGGGATCATGCGATCATTTTGATCCCGGGCAAAATTATCGCTTTGATACTGAACAATTGTCAGTGCTTGGCATTTTGATTGCAGCATCATGATAAATGTTGTTACACATGTTTACTTTTCACATTTTAGATGATTGATAGTATGTTGCTATTGAGTTCGTATGAATCTCACCCTTTCTATAATTTAAAAATTAACTCAATTAGAGGAAGCGGCTCAAAAAGCAAAGTAGTGGATACCAGCGACTGAAGGTCCAGTACTGATCAAGATATTTATGGTTGGTTATCTGTTAATTTTCCTATGTATTTGAGATTTGTATTGTAATATGTACAAATCCTGTTAGAATTTTCTGTAATGTAATCAAGAATATTATATTAGTATATTGAACTATTTCGGCATGCCCCTTTGAACTGCACGTTAATACTCTGATAAGTGTGAAAATATTAAGGGGTTTGACATTGAGAGTAGAGCCTGACCAAATCATAGATGTAAAGGACAAATAACTACAAAAAAGGACCATTTGATTGTTAAATGTCTTTTAAAAAGGCATGTCTACAGGTGATGTTACTTATGAAGCTGAATATTGAATGTAGTGTGACTTCCCTCACTTGTTTTTTTTAATTATGTTTATGTGTTATGGTAGTGTTTATATTTGTGCTTGAGGTGGTGATGTGGTTGTGCTAGTGTGTTGTTATGATAGTGTTAGTGTTGGTGTTGGTGTTGGTGTTAATGACTTATGTTTTGATATGCTTGGTGTGTCATTTGTGTTGTGACAATGTTGCATTGACTTTGATATTGTGTTGAAATCTTGTATTTTAAATTGTCGCCTTTCTTACTTGTGTTTGAATTTTGGGGACAAAATTCTGTTTATCTGGGGAAAGTTGTAACATCTTAATTTTTTTTTATAATATTTAATTATAAATTAAAAATAATAATTTAAGATAAATGGATTTGTCATGTAAATTAGATTAAAAGTAATTTTTTTAAAATATCATTTAAGATAGTAAAAGGAATTATGAAATAATAGTAATAAAAATGTAAAAATAATTGTAATATTTAATAATTATAATAATTTTTATTATTAGTAATTAAAGAAAGAGAGAGTGAGAGAGAAAAGGAAACTAAAGGCAAAGAAATGAGGAAAAATTAGCATTAAAAAAAGAAAAAAAAAAGAAATATAATATAAAGAAATGGAGGAATGTCATGTGGCCCTCTTTAATTCAAATTGTTGTGTATGGGTTCACATGGGGAATTATTTTAAATTCCCCACATCTTGTGACTACTCAACACTCAACAGTGAAGGAGGCTTCAGAACATGTTTTCTTTCTTTCTTCTTCCCCAATCAGTAGTGAAGGGCTCACCCAAGTGATCCATGTATGTTCGTCTTTTCACAAGAGGCACATAATTGTTCATAGATTGCATGAATGTTCAATGATTTGCCTCATTTGACTTTTAAGTCTCACTCGAGTGATGTTGGTCATCACTAGCAGGCATCACCATAGTGATGTCACGATGACGAGTTCTTTGTTTGCCCCTATTTTCTTTATCCTTGAATAGAGTATTTTCCAACTTTCTACAAAATAACTTTTTAGACTCTTTGATGCTTAAGTTAGTTTAAGAATCATCAAAACATATACAATAAATAATTAAAACACAAGATTTGAAAGAATGTCCTTACAATTAGTGGGATTTACCATTCCCAACTCCTTTTGTATGTATAAGAATTGATATTTCGCGAGTGGTTTTGTGAAAATATCTACCAATTGGAGATGTGTGGGTATGAAAACCACTTTAACATCCTTTTGCACATGATCTCTGTTGAAGTGATGCCTTATGTCAATATGTTTGGTTCTTGAATGTTGAACAGGATTCTTGACTAGGCTAATTGTGCTTTTGTTGTTACAATAGATTGGTATTTCCTTTAGATAGATGCCTAGATCTTGAAGTTATTGTTTCAACCATAAAACTTGAACGCAACAACTTGTAACTACTATGTACTAGGCTTTAGTAGAGGATAGTGACATGGTGTTTTGTTTCTTGCTAAACCATGATACTATAGAACCACCAAGAAATTGACATTGACTACTGGTGTCAAACCCCTCAAGGTTTTGACATTTATCAGAGTATTAATGTATGGTTCAGTGGGCAAACAGAAATAGCATAAATATACTGATATATAATTCTTAATTACATTACAGGAAATCCCCAAAGGGTTTGTACATATTAAAAATACAAATCCCAAAAATACAAAGAAAGGATAACAGATAACCAATAGAAAATTTCTTGATCAGCACCGGACCCTCAGTTGCTAGTATCTGCCGCTTTGCCCTTTTATCCACTTCCTCTAGCTGAATTAATTTTATTTGTGGAAAGGGTGAGATTCAAACAAATCTCGGTAGTAACATGCTATCAATCATATAAAATGTGAAAGGTAAACATGCAATGCAGCATATAATACAACAAATAATAATGATGTGCACATGTCTGTCAAACAATGTTCAGGATCAGACAACGATTATGTCCGAATCAAAATGGTCGTTTATCCCTACTTGCTAATCAGTGATCACAATGTTATTTTGCTCAGCATTTAGATGCAAATTATTTTTCCCCTATTGGCCTTACTGCATGCTCTATTCAGGATCATATGGTTGTATGACCCCTACTTGCTATAATATTCCGGAGCAAATGTTTTTTTGTCCATACTTGCAACTAGCCTACCTAGACTGGGTACCTGTCGGCCCTAGAGTTACTTGTACTTTTCCCTCAGGGTGGTACTTGTGCTTTTCCTACACCCAACTCTAGGAATTATCGCTATTCACATGCCATTGCATAGAACATGGCAAACAATGCATATTAACAATCACATAGTGTATGAAAGATAGAGTTACTACCTAAACTCCTTTCCGTGCATAACTAATATCGGTCCTTTAACTTTTCGTTCGGCTCGGGCAAATATCAAACCCTAAAATTCCAAATTGATAGCAAATAACTTATTACTCATTCATACCTTATTGCAAAATTCATAAGTTTGTTATCTTTACTCAAAGACGTATAATTACCAAAACGCCCCTAGGGAATCCGGTCTAATTCCCTTTATACCCGATATATTTGTACTTTTCCAAAAATTATGACCCGGACTATTCCTACACAATTTTGCATGTAGAATCCAATTTTTACCTTAGTTTTGGAAAATTCACACTGTATTTCCAGTTTTTTCCCTTGACAGCTATCAATTAGTGTTTTAGGGGCAAAATTGTCATTTCACACCCTAAAGCCTTCACACTCCATAATTCACATGTTTCCTACACAACTTTTCATTATAAACACAATGGAATCATCAAATCCATAAAATTCTAGCCCTAAACCCTTGAGCTCCATTTAGCCAAAATTTTCAAATTTTACGGAAATTGAAGTTTTTCAATTTCCAACCAACTTAATATCTTCTTTTCACTTCTAATCACTTATTTAACCACTGAAACACCATTTGTACATAATTAATTAAATTTTGGGCAGCACCTCCCCTTAGTTCATGCATCCCAAATCATAAATCCAAGACAAAATAAGCCAATAATGAAGCAAAACCACTAACAATCATCATGAATCAACTAAAAAAAACAAGTTTTCAAGCTCACCTTGCTTTCTCTTTCTTTCTCTCACCTGGAAACTAACTTCCCTCTCCTTCCTCCTTGATTTTCTTCTTATTTTACATGATTTCAAGATGGATATGAAGATTAGAGAGAGTTTTCAAGAGATTGATGACAAAAATAAGCAATTACAACTACTACTTACCTTGTTTTGCTTCTTGATTTCTTCCTCCTCTTTCTTTATTCTTGTTTCTCCATTTGCTTTCTCTCTCTCTCTTCTCTTCTCTATTCTGGCCGAAATATGGCCTCTTGAAAGAGCCAAATTTCTTCTTGAAATATCTCTTGCCACCTCCTTAAAAATATATTATTTTATTGCTATTTTATCACATGTAACTTACTTGTTCTTCTTCTTTTTCGACATAGCACATATAGCTACCACATGTCATGCTACATGGCACCATCTTATATTTCCCTTGCTCCCTCTTCTTCATGGCCAACTTTGGCCTCTTATTTAAGGGAAAATATTAGCTTTTAATTTTAATAGTCAAATGACTATTTTACCCTTACATTTTCTTAATTTTTTATACCATGTTTTTTTTCTTTCCTCCCTTTTCTTTTAGGCCAAAATTTTCATTGGTGCTCCTCCATACTTAATTTTAAGCTACAATGTTAGGCTTTATTGAAGACAAAAATTAGGCTTTATGTCTTACTTAGCCAAAAATCTCATGTAATCATTATTTTCAACATTTTACCTACTTTAAGTGCACCAAAATTCACCATTTTATTCTTTTGAATATAATCAAATACTCAAGGATTTTTTGTCAATAAAATTTGGGATATTACAACTGGTGCTGTAACATCCCAAATTTTATTCACCAAAATTCCTTGTATATTTTTTATATTAAATGAAATAAAATGGTGAATTTTGGTACACTAGAAATGGCACAATAAATAATTTTGTCATAATCAAGGGCAAAAGAGGCATTTACCCTTTGATCTTGAGGTTAAGATTGGAAACCAAAATGAAGGGCCAAGATTTACTCTTCAAAAGTAAGAAATAATTATGAGAATGGAAAAAAATATCATCTCTCTTTTAGGCTATTAAATTCATCCAAAACAAGGGCAAATAAGGAAGGAAGACAATTTGGTCAATTGGTCAAAGTTTTTTCAACATTTGCAACTTGAAAATTAATTGGTTAATGGCCAAACAAAGTGAGGCAATTGGTCAACAATTCCTCTTCCATTTGGGCAGTACATTTTCATTCAAAAAGATAAAGAGAATAGGAAGGAGAAAAGGTTACTCAATTAAATTAACCACACTTGGTTAATTAACTCTAACTTGTGCAAGACACTTATTCTTGGCCACATATTTTTCTTTTTCTTTTTGGGCCAAGTTCGGCCAAGTGATTAAGATATAAGGGAAGCGAAATTTCAGAATATCTCACACTCTCTCTCACTCTCACAAGTCAGCCAAAAATCTTAAGGAAAGAGAAAAAGAAGATAAGAACAAGGTATGATCTTTCACTTAGATTTTGACCTCGTAAATCACTTCTATGGCTCAAACACTCTTTATAAACATTGTTCCCCTTGATGAGAGCTTCATTTATATGGTTTTATAATTTTAAGGGGAGGTGTTTTGAGTCTTCTACCAAGAGTCAAAGTTAGAGAATCAAAAAAAGAGCTCAAGAAAGAGCAAGAGGTGAGAAACAACATCATTTGATTACATGTTGTCTTGATTGGTTGAGTTTTTGGGTTTGTTCTTGCTGCCCTAGTTTTGGACATTTAGGATTTTCTAGGGTTCATGAAGCTTTGATCATATACATGTAATTATATGATGTTTTAAAAGCATATGAGCTAACTTTTGTGGTTAAAATATGAATTGGCGAATTGTTATGTTTAACCCTAATTAATGGTCTGAACAAGACATCAAGAAGGAATGAAATTTGATCAATTTGATATTACCATTGTTTTCTACATGAAAAAATTTGTGGGAATAGCTCCTAGTTATAAATTCAAGATCATTGGAACACAAATTATAAAACTGGAATTTTCTACCAATTAGGGTTTCCTACAAGGCAGTGAGATTGTAATGTGTTTTTGGATAACTTAATGATGTCTAAGGAATGTAAAAAATTTTAGAATAAAATTAGACATATCAAGATTTAATTTGATAGGTCATTCATGGAATTTGAATCTATATACTAAGAGTTATGTATTTTTGAATTTAGTCAAGTAAAACTGACATGTTTCTATGACAGTGTCTAATAAATAATAATTCTGGAATGGTGTGCGCCTAATGGGCTGAAGGGAATATTTTTCCTCTAAACTAGACTTAATAAGGGTCATATATCCTTTGAAACCACTACAATTGGATATTTTTAAATAAATATATAAATTTTCAAAATTTGATGAAAATTTTGTCAGCTTTTGGTCAATGTGCTAAATTAAAAAGGTAATGGCAAAATGTAATTACCTTGAACTCTAAGGGTAGAAATAAGCACTTTGGGTTAGGTTGATCACATTGATCCTTCATTTAACTTAGTATATTAACCCTAATGATAACCAACCATATGAATTTAGGAAATGAGACTTGAATGAGTAATAGCTCATTTGTTATAAATTTGAAATTTTAGGATTTGACAATTGCCCGAGCTAGACAAAAAATTATTAGACCAGATTAGCTAGCAACTGGAAAGGATTCCAGGTAGTAACTCTATCCTTCATACACTATGTGATGTTTATATGCTTTGTGTTTCCATGTTCTGTGATATTAATGTTTGTTACAACACCTAGTTGTGGTATGGGAAAAGAACAAGTACCATTAGGCCATGTAGGACCTAGCTGTGGTAGTAAAACAAGTACGATCAAATAGTCATCTGTACCGAAACATTACAGCAAGGTGGGGTCAATATGTCAATTGATCATGAAAAATATGCACAGTGAGGCCAGAAGGGACAAATAGTCATTTGTTCTTGAATGCCGAACAAACAGTTATGATTACAATATATTTATTTTGTTATATTATATGGTGTCATGCATGTTTATTTATCGTATTTTATATGATTAATTGTGAGTTACTACTGAGATTTGTATGAATCTCACCCCTTTCCAAATATTTAAAAATTTATTCAGCAAGAGACAGCAGCTCCAAAGGTAAGGAAGAAGACACCAGACACTAAAGAACACGAACCTGTCTAAGTAGTAGTGTTGGATATCTTTAGTTTTGAGTTATTTTGAGATTTGTAAATATTACATGAAAACCTTGTAGGGAATTCCTGTAATATAATCATGTACTTTATATCAGTATATTTATGCTATTTTTTTGGCCATTGAACTACGAGTTATTACTCTGATAAATGTCAAAATATTAAGGGGTTTGACAGGTACTCTTTCTATCAGTCTTGTATCCTCCATGATCAGAATCAGAGTATGATATCAAGTATTCATTTCCACCTTTAGGATACCATATTGCAAACTTAGCCATGTATGCCAAATATATGAAAATCCTTTTCATTGTTTCAGCATGAGATTCTTTATGTGTTGATTGATATCTTGCATGTATACCAACATGAATTGAATGTCTGGTCAGCTTGCTGTTAAGTATAGTAGTAAACCAATCATTCTTCTATATTTAGTGATGTTGAAGTCAACTCCTTTGACATCAGCATCTAATAAAGTAGTTGAGCTCATTGGTGTGTCAGCTCCATTGGCATGAACCATGCCATACTTCTTCAGGATTTATTTTAGATATTTGGTCTAGGAGATAAATATTTCATTCTTCCTTTGCTTGATTTTTAGTCCAAGGAAGAAGTTTAATTCTCCCATCATAGACATTTCAAATTCTCCCTGTATTATCTTAAAAAATTCTTGACAGAGAGATTTATAATACCACAAAAAATAATAGCATCAACATAAATCTGAACAAATAGAATATCATGTTTTTTAATGTTTGATGAATATGTTGTGTCTACTTTGCCTCTAACAAAGCCTTGATCAAGGATGAACTTGCTTAGACATTCATACCAAGCTCTTGGAGCTTGTTTGAGACCATAAAGTACTTTCTTAAGTCTAAAGACATGGTCTAGCTTGGTTACTTCCTCAAATCTAGAGGCTTGTTTAATATAAACGTCATCCATGATGTAACCACTTAGAAAAGCACTCTTGATATTCATTTGATAGAGTTTGAATCCTTTGATGCAAGTAAAGACTAAGAGTACTCATATGGCCTTTAATCTAGCTAGTGGAGCATAGGTTTCCTCATAATCAATTCCTTCTTTTTAATTATAGCATTTAGCCACTAATCTTGTCTTGTTTTTGCATTAATTGTGGATTCATCAAGCTTGTTCTTGAATACCTATTTGGTGCCAATAACCTGATGGCCTTTAGGACATGGTACCAAATCTCAAACTTGATTTCTTTTGAATTGATTTAATTCTTCTTGCATTACTAACACCCAATCATTATCTGATAGGGCTTTTTCAATGCTAGAAGGTTATATCTTAGAAATAAAAATAGAGAAAGTAACTTCATTTAAAAATTTATTTCTTATTTTTACTCCTTTTCTGATATCACTTATGACTTGGTTTATGGGATGATCATTAATATATCTCCAAGCTCTAGGTTGAGTTTGATTATGGTCATTATCAAAAGCATCTTCCTCTTTTTCTCATTGAGATATAGGAGAATTTAAAATGGTTAGGTCTCCTAATTTATGAACTATCTCTAGTTCCTCTTCACTAGGCTTTGGTTGAGACTCATTTTCAGCAAACACAACATATGTAGACTCTTCAATAACACATGTACGTTAACTGAAAACTCTATATAATTTACTTCTATTTGAATAACCAAGAAATAAACCTTCATCAGATTTAAGATCAAATTTACCAAGATTGTTTTTACCATTATTGTGAATGAAGCACTTGCACACGAATATATGTAGATGAGCTAGTTTGGTTTTCTTCCTTTGTATAACTCATAGGGTGTCTTTTCAAGAATTGATCTGATGTATGCTCTATTGAAAATATAGCATAACATGCTCATTGCATCTGCCCAAAACACTTGTGACACTTCTTTCTCATTCAACATTGCTCTCGCCATATCAGTGGGAACTCTATTCTTTCTTTCAATGACACCATTTTGTTGTAGAGTCTTGGAGTTTAGAAATTGTGGTCAATCCCATTTGCATCACAATATTCACCAAATGCTTGATTCTCGAATTCTCTACCATGATCTGTTCTAAAAGACATAATAAGCATAGCTTTATCATTTTGGAACTTTTTGGCAAAAATAATAAATGCATCAATGGTTTCATCTTTTGAGAAACAAAATATAGTCCAACTAAATCTAGAGTAGTCATCAACTATTACTAATGTGTAGAGATTCCCACCAAGACTTTTCACTCTTACTGGTCTGAGTAAATCCATTTGGAGTAGTTGGAGTAGTTTCTCTATTAAGATTACCTTCTTAAATTTGAAGAAGGACTTTATTTGTTTCCCTTTATGACAAGAATTACAAATAGTATTATCTTTAAATTGAAGTTTTGAAAGACCAACAACCAAATCATTTTTTATTAGTTTTCCTAGTTAGTTCATGTTAACATCAGCAAGTCTCTTATGCCACAACCAATTTTCATCGGCATTACTCAAAAAATAATTTTCAAAAACATTAGTATTTATATCAAGAGTATATCAGTTGCCATCTTTTAAAGCTCTTATATTGACCTTGAGATCATCTTTGTTTATTTGAAAGTCCTTTTTGCTTACAATGAGGCATTCTTCTGAAAAATCTTCTAAAAAAAGAATATGACCCAGTTGTCTCTACTTGTACTTTAGCTTGCAATAAGTATATTATGGCACAATCCTTCTACATAGTACACCTCTTGTACTCCATCTTTCTTGCCAACTTAACCAATTCTAGCAATCTTCCCAATTGATTCCCTCTAAAACTTACTTTGCCTCCATCTTTTGGTTCCATTATGGTGAATTTGTTCTTATCACTAGTCATGTGTCTCGATCATCCACTATCAATGTACTATTTTATTTGTCTTTGATACTTTGAGTGAACCTACAATTAGAGAGAATCAAATTTTAGATACCCACACTTTCTTGGGTCCTTTATGGTTAGTGTGAATCACTCTTGGCATATGTGATCATTTTGGAACCCATTTATAAGTACCTATGATTCCTTCTTTTCTATGATAACAACAAGTATAATGTCATTTTCTATTGCAAAAATTACAATGAGCAAAAAGATTAGATATATGCATAGAGTATTAAAAATAATTGAGATAAGTTTTACCACTTTTCTTCTTTTTGCCCTTCTTGTCCAAGTCTAGATCATACCCAATACCGAATTTATCATTTGTAAACTTCTGAGCTTTCAAGATAACCTTGATCATTTCACTTCCCTTGGTGAATTTCTTGAGTGTCTTAGTAAGGTCAATGTTCTTTTCCTCTAAGACTTGACATGTTTAACATGAGACATCATATAGCTCCTTGAGTTGTTCTTCAAGGAGTTTAACTCTCTTTTTGGAGCTTACCAAATCCTTAACTATTTGACAAATTCAGAATGTAAAGCAATATATTCATACTATAATTTATCATAAGTAGGTTCAGAATCCATTACATCCTCTGTGTCTGATTCTTCTTCTTCTCGAGCTACCAAACATATGTTGGCAACCTCTTCATCATCACTTTCTTCTTCTGAAAAACTATCTCCCCATATTGTAGATATATAGGCTTTCTTCCCCAAATGTATTCTTCTTCTTCTCTTTATTCTTTAGGTAAAGAGGACATTCTGATTTGATATGTACTGGTGTGATACCTCATTTCCTATAGCTTCATATAAGTGAATAAGAGTAGTGAAATCATTCGTGAAACCAAGATCAAGTCCCAGATTAAGTAGTTTTGGGAAACGTTCACAAATTCTAAACCTATCTTAGGATTTGAACCTGGGATTGGAAAGGAATTTTGAGGGTAGTAAAATTTTCACAAACCATTTTCACAAACATTCACTATCTCACTAAGTCTTACTCGCTTTTATTTTCATTTTATCAGAGTTTGCGAGCGATTCTATGCTTAGTTCTCACGTTCCATACCTTGGTTAAATTTGGTTCACAATCAGAAGCGTAATTTAGTTAAACTGGCCTTTTACTAATCTATCAACATTATCAGTTTAACTATCGTAGCATATCAGAGTTACAGACTATTTACACTATATACAGATCCAAAATATCCAAAAGATATTGAAATAGACAACCAACAGAAATTAAAATCTTTTGCGTCCCAGCCTCTAGCCGTCTGCATTTACTTTCTTCTTGCCCCTTGAGCTATCTCCCTATACTATAGATAGGTCTATGGAAAAGAGTGAGATTCAAAAAAAATCTCAGTAGTAACGTAGTGCCAATCATACAGATATAAAATCACAAAGCATGCTACATAGTCATCATACAACAGAATTATCACAACAGCATTCAGTGCATCACATGCAGTTCATAAAAAACCATAGCGCTAGGTAAATTACAAGGCCCCGAGGGATACCTGTGCAAAAGCCCCCAAGCATCCACTCGTGCATCATAGAATGTTATTGGCCCGAGCGTCCACCCGCACAGAAAGGCCCCAGGCGACCACTCCCCATAACCAGAATGTACTAGACAATTCATGATGATTTCACACAACATATAATGCATCTTATAAACATATGAAAGACAAGTTACTACATGGCTACTTTCCTTGAGCACTTTCCTCCCGTTTGTCTGACCTTGGGCAAGTCTTAAGCTTCGGACAGCTATTAGGTCCTATATCTGGAATTTACAAACAACAGGTTATTATTCCGTCTAATATTTGCACAATGCAATTAGTCAAGTTGATTGTCATTAAAGTTAGTATACCAAGCTAAAAGAAAAGTAAAGGTGGGCCAACTATCCCAAATTGGTTAATTACACCCTTAAAGTTTAACTTATTTACTTTATACCATTACATTCTTCATTTTCACCTTTGTTCTCAAATCTTCTAGCTTTTGCTTAACTTCAAAAATTCACCATTAATTCTAGAAAACTATAAATTGAGCGGTTCCAAATTCTATGTAAGGATATTTCAGTATAATTTCACATAAAAATACTCAATATTGGCCACCATAGCTATAGAATTCCCATAATTTCTCCAAATATAACATGTTCCAGATTGTATTCCAGAAATAAGGCCTGACTTCAAAAATCCATATCTCTTAATATACTTGTCCAAAAATTACAAAATACCTATCAAATTAAATCCCTATGTCTATAATTTAATTCTAGAAAGTTTCATAATTTTTGGATAAGTTTTGGCCCATGAAACACCATGAACAACATCACTATTCCAGACAGGACAGATCAACAACATGCACACACACACTTCTTAAATTTCCAAATTCATATACAAGCATCCAAAAACCATGAATACTTGCATACCTACACAATTTTACCTTATAAATCCAATGGAATTATCAAAATTACCAAATTCTTACTCTTTCCTCATGTCACACAGAAGGCATAAATTAGGATTCTTAGGAGAGTTATGTTGGTTTCTTGTTTTCTCTTGCTTAATCACTTCATTTCTACTTCTAATTACATGATTAGCTACTTAAATACTAAATGGACATGTTTAGAGGGAATTTTAGCAACAAGACCCTTTAGGATTTCATCATCCATTTTTCACAAAATAACCAAATCCAAGCCAAGAACAACAATAACAACATCAACGAAGGAAATAGAAGCAAGTTTTGAAGTTTACCTCTTGATTCTTGTTGCTTCTCTCTCCTCAACATTTATGTCCTCTCTCTCTCTCTCTATACCCTTGATTAAGCTTGCTAATCATGGTTTTTAAGGAGGAGAAGAGGTTATAAGAAGTTCCTATATGATTTGGAAGGCAAAAGTACTAGGACTTCATCACTTACCTTAGATTTTTCCCTTGATCTCTTGAATTCTCTATCCTCTTGCTCCCTTCGTCCAGCTCTCTCTCTCTCTCTCTCTCTCTCTTTTGGTTCTGATTGTTGGGATTGGTAGGCACATAGCGGAAGAATTAAAATTTAAAATTGCAAAAGTTTATCAATCCTAATTGCGGATCTATCAAAGGCATTTTAAATTGAGTTAGAAAGAGTCATACCTTATTCATATTTGTTTGAATACCCACAATCATCAACATATTGTGAGTTCTCAAATCTCCATGCTTGACTGCTCCTAAAATAATTTCCCCAGCATCTACATGTCCGCTAATTCTTCTTAAAAGAGCATCAAACTCTATGAGTGTGAGATTAACCATCCACGACATCAACATGTTAGCTAACTCTTCTTTGGAGTTTTGCCTTTTTATATTGAGGAGCTAACTACTCATATCAGCTCCCTCTACTAGTATCCACACGAACAGCACCCAACACCGGCAGCGTGTTAGCGCCACCAATGTCCTTCTAGGGTTTTCTTACGGCTCTCTATTTTTTCATTATTTGTAGAAAACCCTAGCTCTCATCTTTTATAACTAGTCAAGGTTATCTATTTTATAATGGATATTGGATTTTTAAAATTAATCTTAATTAATTTCAAAATCTTTATCATATCAATTAACACTTAATTATTTTTGATAAGCTAATTAAATAAATCTGGTTTAATGAAATCACCTATTTATTTAATTAGAATAAAGAGCCAATCGAATTAGATTTAATTTATCTTTATAAATTAAATCTGAGATATTATCATATAATATCTTTATATATACACAATATAATAATATTATCATATATTTAATAAATATTATCAAATAATATATATGATATATATATGATATAATATTATCATATTATCTTATAATATAATATTATCATATATATAATATATATTATCAAATAATATATATTATATATGTATGTATGTATTTCAAAAATACATATGTATATATATAATATTATTAATTTTCTTTTCAAATATATATATATATATATATATATATAGACACACACACACATATAAATATTTATCAAATAAATATTCACATAACATGTGTATATAATAAATATATATATATAAAATTCGTCCACCCTATATTAAACATTATATTCATTGAATCTTAGAAGCATCTTAGATTCAATGAATCTGGACATTATAGCTCGTGTTAGGCTATTCTTGTGTGCGACCCTGTAGGCCCATACGAAGTTGGCAGTGGGCCAATGACAATACTAACCCATAAGTCGTAAGCGGCCTCTAGTAAGACATTATGACTACCCAATTCATATGAAGATCGACAGTACGATACAACATGTCGTATAACCATATCACGTCCCTTTTGTCACACGATATTTCGGTCAAGGATGAGGCATGGATAATGTCATCCTCCTATTCCTGACCATTACTTTCTCGATCCCTGAGTAGTCTGGCTATAAAAATGGAAACTCATTTCCATCGTAGTATGGCCATACATTTCTCAGACTCACTCATCGAGAGGCCCAGTAATATCTCTCTACTAATGTGAGGGGTAAATTCCATCTTGATCATTCATATTCATCTGCATGAAAACCACTAAGCCCGATTGTAGCATGTATCATCACCCGGTTAAAGGTGACTTTTGACTAAGTCAAAGCTTAGTAACTCTCATGTAGGAATCCATGATGATCTCAGGTCAAAGGGTATTGTGACGTGGTTATACATGAGATAAGCTTATGACTTGATCCATGTAGCTTTCTCATAGTGGGTCGGTCCAGCACCTTATACTCCTACAAGTGCCTAAGACTTTGATTTGTATCCCCATACCTTATCAAATTCATACTGGTCTTATTTCATATTTGCTCCCATATAGATGACCGACCAGGAACATTTAGGACAATCATTATGATTTATCTAAGGATACAGTTATCACAGTGAACATACGAATAATGTGATAACTAAATGGAGAAATTTAATGAATAACAATGTTCAAAGTACAAATGAGAGGAGGAAGATGAAGATTAATGACTTAAAGCATTGTCCAAGTTTGCTTACATGTGGTAACTTTCCATTGGTCCAAATTTTGACTTTCTTGCATAATATTACAAATAAAATTCATTTCCCTTTTCCCTCTTCAATCCACTGAAATGAATGAGAAATGAGAGAGGGAATATTGCTCTTGAATTATTCTAATGTCATCTTGCATTGGACTTTTGACTTTTTGACTCTTTGATCTTCCTTGATAATAATACACCAAAATAGGCTTACTAATTACCAAGTATCCATTTTCCCTTTTTAAATTTCCATTTGGCTGAAATTATTAGGAATATTAGGGAAAATAATTATTTCTTGTTTTATGGCAAAATTACCATTTTGCTCTTACGTTTTATGATTTATCGAAATAATTCATTTCTTGCTCATTCCTTTGGTTTGATCAAAGTTTTGACACTTGTATGAGGTCATTATTTGTGTCATTTTATGTTCAAATTTTGGTTATAATATTATGCCTTTAAGTGGACATTAATTGTCTCTTCGTGTCCTTACTTGGGCGAATTATGTGTAACCGGCGATTGGAATATTTCTGTAAATTTATGTGTACTACAATTCACCATTTTATTCCACTAAATATCACAAATATATATATAAGGAATATTGGTGAAAAAGTGGGGTACTACAACTGGCTTGTTGCAATCGAAGCAGATGATTAGATCTTTTGCTTCTCTTCTAGCACTTGGACCTCCTTTCTGGAACTTCTTGAATCCTTGGTTCTTGCGATTTAATTTCTCAAACCTTTTGACAATCATTCTCATTTCTTCATCTTCAACCTCCTCTTCTTCTTTTGGTTCTTTTTCTTAATTTGATAGCATTGAGAGCAAGTCCTTTCTTTTTCTTCTCGTCCATTTCAATCAGTTCTTTTCTAAATTTAAACTTTCCTTCATACAAGAAGAGACTTCCAAATAGGGTTGCTACTAACTTTATAGATTATCCTTTGGCTTCTTCTATGGCCATGACTTTGGCTTCCCATTTACTTGTGAGAATGTTGAAAAATTTTCTCACTAGGTATCTTTTATCATATGTTTTGCTAAGAGCACCAAGTTGATTGACAAAATGTGTGTATCTTAGCTCAAACTATGATATACTTTCTCCAACCTTCATATGTGACAAGTCATACTTAGTGGTGAGAGTATTTACTCTATTTTCTTTGATTATGGAGGTTCCTTCATGAGCTATTTCAAGAGCCTCTCACATGTCTTTGGTAGAAGGAAGAGTACAAATTCTAAAATACTCTTTTTGACTCAAGGCACTTTGAATCATCAACATAGCCTTATTGTTGAGAGTCACCAGTTTCTTATCGTTAACATTGAACTCATCTAGCATTTTTGGAATTATTCTTTCTCATTCTCTCTTCATAGGAACATAGTCTCCATCTTGTATGACTTGCTAGAGACCATATTCGTTTGCTATTACGAACATTTTGAATTTGGCTTTTTGGAATGAGAAGTATTCTCCACAAAATCCTAGTGGTCAAGTGATTAAAGCTCCATTAGAAAGTATGCCTTCACATATGCTTGCCATAGGATCCTTCTTAGGCTATTAAACCTGAAAACAAAAACACCAGGTTCTGATACCAAGCGTTAGTTCAAGCATTTCACTTAAGAGAGGGTGAATTGGGTGATTGTAAGAATTTTAAACTTTAACACAAACTAAGAGAGAAGAGTTAGAGAGATATCATCGAAGGTGGACACAAGTGATTTACACTGATTCGGTCCAATCCACTTGACCTACGTTCAGTCCCCAGAAGGCCTTTCTGAGATTTCCACTATCTTTCCAAGATTCACAGAGTTCTTGGTGCCTCAATAGAAGCTAGTTCTTCTTCAAAGAACACTTGCTCCCCCTTACAATTTGCAATCAATGCTCACTCAAGGTCTCACTACCTTGAGTATCTTAGTCGAAGTAAATGTTTAAATATATTATTTCACAACAGTAAATAAATTATCAATGAAGTACAAATTCACATAGAAATTGAGTTGAGACTTAACAATGAATGTAACAGTAAATACACAGTATTTGTTGTTGCTCCATCTTAAATACTCTTCTTTTTAGAAATATTCGCCAACTCTTTATTTAGTTTATTAGTGATGTTTTTTCTTTTCGTTTTCTTTTTTGTGGAAATAATTTTTTAATGATGTATGTTACTCTAACTTGTTAAAACCAATATATTTATGTTGAGTACGTTATTTCAGCAGTTAAAGGCGTTTATTTCCCGCACAAGTGATCAGATGTTGAGTTCTTTACTTCCATGTTTTGTATGAAAGTATTGTTTGAAATATTATATAAGAATTAGATAAATTTTTAGGAAAATCCCTTAAAAAAATTTAAAAATGTTAAAAGCCAAAAACCCTTATCATATATTGTGAATTCAAATTTACAACTTGTGAAATTATTTAAGGAAGTTATGAAATTCTTTTGAGAACTTGTGAAAATATTATCCAAATTTGTGAAACCCTTACAGATCTTGTAAATTTTAATTTACAACTTGTGAAATTCTTATGAGAAATTTTGAAAATCTTATCTAAACTTGTAAAAACCTTTATCAAGACTTGTAAAATCGCACCTTCCTCTTTGTTGTTAATTTTAAATTTAGAGGGACAATTCTTTAATTTTCTTTTAATTTTGAAAATGACGAATCAGGCCCTAACACCTCTTTGATATTACGAATATTTAAAACACATTTTTATCTTTTGACATTTTTAAAGTTCTTTTTAAGAGATTTGCCCTAAATTTTTTAACAACAATTTTTGTTAGATTATCACCATATTAAGAGTAAAATACTTTAAAAATCCCTATATTTTACCTTAATTACACAGATCTCTTCTCTATTTTAAAAACTCATATAAACTTCTCTTGAAATCAAAATATACACAAACCCCTCCCTTATATTTTTAATATTTCTTTTCTATTTATCCAACCGTTAGTGGATTATTAAGTTTAACTCTCAAACTTTTTGACCAAAATACCCTCCTTTAACAGAAGAATTATTTAAAAAATTATATATATATATATATATATATATATATATTTCAAAATTTCAAATATATGTCATATAAAATTTTATACTTTTTATTTCTCATCATATTTATTGAAACGTGTTGATTTTGGGCTTTTTCAAACTGATAAAAACATATTCCAGACACATTTTGTTATAGTATCAATAATATAAATTCAAGATATTATATAAATAATTATTTACTGCGGCCGTTACTTTTTTCCGGAGATTTGTAAGCATTCAAAAATAAATTAGGGATTTGATATGATGAAGGGAAAATTAATAAATACAATTTATTTAAATTAGACAATATTTTTTTTATAATATTTTTTTGAAATATTCTTGATGGAGTTAATGGTTTGAATGTAAATGTATATATGTTTTTGAAATAGAGGGGAGGTTTGTGTAATTAAAGAAAAACAGAAAGAGGGCTACAGTATATATTTTGCTCATATATTACTCCTCCAGTCCTTAATATAAGACATATTTACTTAATTTGATTATGTTAAAAAAGTTAGTTAAGTTATCTAATATGATATATATTTTTTAAAATACTCTAGTCATTTTCTTTAATTCCCTTATTCTCTATCCTCTTTGATTATTATTGAGTGAGCATCATTAAAGTTAAATTAGGAAAAGATTAATAAATATAAAAATTATGTCTTATATTTAGTATTAAGATCAAATCCTTAGAATTGTTTTATACTAAGGATAGAGGGAGTAACATATAAATATGAAATCAAAGTCATGGTTTTCTCGATTTTTTTTTCTTTTTTGGCCAGCGTCTTCTCGATTTAACAATTACATGGTTGTGCGTCCGCATATCGGATATCCTATAGTAGGATCCGCAATATATGACATTTGTAAGATTTTAGGATGAATGTGCGACATGCTTGGCGCGCATGCATATATCTACACACACGTAAAAAGAAAAATTACTATACAAGCTAAGTCCATGTAATTCACCTTTTTTAATAAAGTTTTGTAGTTTTTTCTTTTTGTTGGGTCGTATTATATAATATCCTTAATTATAAGTATTCAATCATATATTCATAATTTATTATAATTTATCAATTCATAAAAAAAAATAGTATTAGTAATTAATCACGTGACTCTCATTTAACATAAACCTAAAAAATTTTGCCGTATGGAATCTGTACTCAATTAGTCAATTCAAATAAAAAATAGGGAAAATTACACTATAGTCTCAAGCAAACAAAAATATAAAAAATTGATCCCATAAAATCACAAAATTACTCTCAAATTCCAAGAGACTAATTTGTAATAAATTACAATTAAAAAATGACCCAAATACCCTTAATGAATTTGACAAGTTGTGTGCCCTTACCGTCGCCATTCTTCATCCGCACAAGAAGCAGAGCTTGCAGTAGAACCTCGCCACTACTAGCCCCTAGCCCCAGTGACGCTTATCGCCATCGGCCATTTCCTCTTACTCTCGCAGTTTGTTGTTCGCCTGTAATTGTGAATCTCTCCTGCTGCCTCCTACGAAAACAGAGGCAATTATTCTCTTTCTCTAGTTTCGGATCGAATGCATATTATACTACATTCCTACTGCATTTTTTTGCATGTCTTGGAGATTCATTGGTACGAGCTTCTTCCCTTCCTTCATTTTTCCAAACCTTTTCCATGTTCCCTCAATTCTGGTTTTTTCTAAAATTGATTTTGCAGGCTGGTGTCTGAATATGAGAATACTGAGTTGCGTTTGAGCCTTTCTTTCCCTTCTTCGGGCACAAATCCGAGTTTCTAATTGTTTGGCCAAAAATTATGCTTTCTTTCCCTTATAAAATTATGATTCCCTAATTTTTGATATCCTCTGCTAGGGTTCGCTTTCGTCCCTTCTGTGAATTTCTGTTGAACTGACGAAAATTTTTTATTCCCTATATGTGCTTGTGAGAACAAAACATTTCTAAGAGCCTAAAAAGGTTCACAAACCTTGAAAGAACTTATCAAGGGTGTGTTTAGAATTAGCTTTTGAAAATAGCTTACAGAGAAAAGGTGAAAAAAAGTGATTTTTGAGAATAGATTCTGACAGAATAGATTATGAGAAAAAAGTGATTTTGATAAAATGAGAGTGTGATATTATGATCAGAATAGCTTTTTTTCATAATCAAATTACTGAAAAGGACATTAACTTTTGTAATAATTACATAGAAAGGATAATATTATATTTTACGTATTATATAGTAGTAAATTTCATAATAAATACAAAAAATGGCATAAAATTATATGAAAAATGTATAATTAATATATATATATATATATATATATATATATATATATATTGTAAAAAATAATTTATAATAATTAGATATAAAATATTAGATTATATTTTAGGTATTATTTAACATAAAATTGAACAATAAATACAAAAAAAAATACTCTTAAAATTTGTCCGAAAAAATTATAAATTGTTACAAAAAAAAATGAATTGTACATACATAGAAATATATATATTAATAAATTGTACATTGAAATTTTATAATTATTACATAAGAAGGATAAGATTATATTTTAGACAAACCAAAAAAAGTTGCCAGTCATTTTCTTAAAACTATACCGTTTTGGTGTAGTTTTAAGGAGCTGAACTTTTTTTTTGTCTAAAAAAAAGATATCTAGTATTTTGAAATATTTTCTTGGACGTATGTAGTATCAAAAAAATATTTTTTAAGTAACATGCAGTATTCTAAAATAATTTGTAGTGATTTTAACTCTTTAAAATATTTTTTCAGTTGTACCCAATATGTTTGCAGACTGATTGTAATTTTACTCTTAATTTTTTTTTTCAGCTTCAAAAATTACTTTAAAATATTAGGTGCTCCTAGAAAAATATTTTAGAGTGGATGACACTGGGTACAACTGAAAAAATACTTTAAAGTAATTTTTAGAGCTAAAAAAATAAATTAAGGGTAAAATTGTAATCAATCTGCAAACACACTAGGTACAACTGAAAAAATATTTTAAAGGATTAAAAGCACTAAAAATTATTTTAGGATACTACATGCTACTTAAAAAATATTTTTGGACATTTTTTAAAACCAAAAAAACATGGTTCTGGACAAAAAGCAACAAAAAGAAGTTTTTCCCAAAACCATGGTTTCCAAAAAAAAAGAGTGTTTGACTAATTTTTTTCAAAACCATGATTTTGGTATCAAATCATGGTTTTGAGAATTTGACAAACACACTACAAGAAAATGATATTGTTAATCTACATCAAGAAAGAGAAATTATCACAAATTAAAATCATACCACAGATATGGGTCTTGATGCGTGGAGCAGAACTTAAGGTAAAGCCCCTAAATTCATTTCTTCATTCTACTACTACATTTCAGTTATTGAAGTATAGCTACCATATAAACACAAATGTTTATCTGCAAACTGAGGGGTACAGGACGACCTGGGCATCTTTTTTTTTAAATAAATACAAACCTGGCCATCAGCTATATAAAAAGGTCATATTCAAGGCATATGATTCATAACAGAAATAAAAATTAATCTTACTTGTATTTGCCTTCCATGTCCATTGACCATATCAATCATTTTAATCTAAGATAGATCCTTCTTCTACAGGTTCATAAACCTGCCAATGAAAAATCTAGATAATATGAGGGAAATTTCTCTAATAATTACTAAAAGCGCATCCAAAAGACTTTCCTTCTCATAATTGGCTAGACGGTTTTTAAAGTCTTGCATCCTTGCTTCGAAATCTGGCCTGGAAAAGTACATTAATTAGGTCCAATTTAATGCAATCAAGACGAAGATATCACTGTTTCTAAAAGAAATTTTACTCTTCTGCATAGTCAGGACTTTGTTGAATTTTAAGACGTATATTTCTTTCTATTATGTTTACATTATTGCATATTGTTTCCAGAAATATAATCTACAAGAAAAACGCAAAGATGCATCAGAGGAGATCAAGATTATCTGTATAAATATCATATAATGTATTCTTAACAATGTCCATCTGTGACTGCAGTACCTTGCATCTTCCTTTAGCTAATTTCATGAGCATGTTTCTTCTCTTCCTGCTACTGTTTGTAGCATCAAATATCCCAACCTAAAATCAAAGTAAAAGTGATGGAGAGAACAGGAAAGAAGTAACAGTAACGAAAATGTCTATAAAATGAGCTTACCTGGCCACCTTCTTGCATCCACGAAATCATATCTTCAAATGCCAACGCTACTACCTAGTAAACATTTTACATTAAAACTATGTATAGAGAAAGGACATGATAGAATACGAGAATCATCCCTGACAAAGAAAATGCTTGAATTGTAAGTTTGATCAGGGTGTCAAAGCCTTAATAGAATAGGTTATACTTGATGTCTGTCAATATGAGTTGAGTTTCTCTGACCATACTCGTGTTTCTTTTTCTTTGTTTTTTTTTTTGGTTTGATTCTTTGGGTTGTGCTTGCTTCAAACACAAATCTATCATTTCTTATTTTTATTTAGGAATTATCTTTCTCTGCCTTGCGTGTGGGATATGCAGCATTGATTTTATTACTCAATTCCTCCTTATCTAGACCTTGTGCTTTGGATTTGTGTTTTTCTTTGTCATTCCTTTTGAATTTGGTATATTCTGTGCATTTCTTCAAATTTATCTCTGATTATCCTTGAGTTATTTGGATGGATCCTAGAGTTTTTAAGTAATCAAATTTTATCACTGAATGTGGTCTAAATTTTGTGATTAATATTTATTGTTCTTTTTTTGTTTGAAAAGGTTGATTGTCAGAAAGATTTTGCTAATAAACACTTTGGGGTCCTGATGATGTAATTTTTATTGGACTAGAAAAATTAAACTAATTGAGATATGTTGAGATTAATATGGACAGCATGTGACTATAACACCCCAAAAAAAAGGAGATCAATATGGATAGCATGTTGAGATTGTTAGAGAGATTTTCCTAATAATCATGTTGTTTCAATTGTTAGTATATGTGTGTTCTGGAATTACTAATTGATTATGGGAAGCATGCCTCATATATCACTACCTATTGTCCCTTTTCGCACATTTGAAATGGAAGAACCATATTATTTCACTTAATGCATTGATTTTATTAAATCAAGCTTGTCAACCATAACCATTGCACATGCTTTTACTATGAACTTGCACATGTTTTGGGTTGTTACACATTTTATTGCATATTGTGAATGAATGAGGTAGTGATTGTGATTTACTAGGGTGATTTTATTGTGATTGAAAGGAGGAATAAATTTTTGGAACTTGTTACTGAATGTCTATGTGAAACTTTCACGATTGAACAATTTGGAAGTTGTTGCTACTCTTGCAAAAACAGGAAACCTTCATGGTGCATAAGACCTGGTAATTTTATTCTGTTATTTGATTAATGTTGTTCTGTTATACAAGTGCTAATTTCTTATTTGACCAACTCTCCACTAAGTACAAAATTTGATGAATATTTTGGTCATTTGATTTTTATTTTTTTGCATCCTAGTTGTCCTATTAGATTGTAATGGTCCAAAAAATATTTTCAAGGCGTTAAATAGACCATGAATTAATGATATTGGACATAAAATTGTAAGAGAATTATTAGCATTTGTATGATGCAGATAATTATTTGCTAATGAACATAAATAAAATTTGTTTTGCAGGGAAAGAAGATGGAAAACCAAAAATCTGTTAAAGGCAAAGAAAAAGGAAAAAGCACTAAACCCCAAAGAGCGCCAAGCTTTTCAGGGTATAATTTATTCACTGAAAAATGTTTTGTCAAGAAGGAGGACAAGATGAAGGACAAGGGGAAGGAGAAATAGAAGGGGAAGGGGAATAAGTGGCAGAATTTTAAAGAGGATAATCTACAAGTGAGAGAAGCCTGGAATAAGTTGACTGACAAGAAGAGGGCGGAGTATAGTACACGGGCTGAAAAATTAAGAGCACTGGGTAAAGGGAAGAGGTATGTGGTTCAATTCCTGACAAGATGTGTACCAAAACAGTTTATGGCAGTTTGCAAGAACTTGAAGGATCAACCGGATGTAATGAAAAGGCTGAAAAGAATAGGGTTTAACAAGTTGGTGAATAATAGTTGCCCACAAATTAACCGTGACTTATGTGCAGAGTTCATGAGATGTTTTGATGCTCCCACCAAGCAAGTGTTAATTCGAGGGGAGACCCGTGGAGTAGGGCCTGAAGATGTCACAATTACTCGGTCTTCTTAATGGTGGGTATGACATATGAGTACACGTGAGTTGGTTTGTAATTCTATTACTTTTACTACATTTCCATGTGTCTGATTTGGTTTGTCATTTTTTTTCACTTGTATGTGCAGAGATTCTTGTGGTGTAAACATTATGTCCTGGTTACAGATGTGGGATGGAACTGTGTAAGGTGAAGACGATTACATAATGCCTTTCTACTCTAAAGATGAACTCCATGAAATGAAGTTTGGGGTGTTTTGGTGGCTAGTTACCCACCCTTACAACACACATGTGAAAAAGTATTGTCATTGATTCAAGCCATACATAAGAGGATGAGAACCCACTGAGCATACTGATTTAAATTGTACATCCCAGTAGTGGCTAACTTTGACATTGTCCACTTTCATTTTATAGATGACATATTATAGGATTGTAAACCTCACATATCCACATTGTAATTGTGGGAACTTTTGGGTAATGATTAGTTTGGTTATGAAGTTCATACTTGTACTTTACATGTTTGTTGTAATTATGAAGTTGACAGTCATTGTCATCAGTTAACATTAGTGCTAAAGTTATGTAATACACATATCATACTATTTCTTTCATATTGTTTTAGCTTTCCATTGAGAACTACAGGGCTGTCCGTTAACAACTCAATTATCCTCGACTGACAAGTCGTGTAGCCACCACTAACAAGTCATGGAGCCTCCATTGACAAGTCCTGGAGTTTCCATTAACAAGTCCTGGAGGCTCCACTGACAACTCATGGAGGCTCCACTAACAACTCATGGAGCCTCGGTTGACAAGTCATGGAGCCTTCATTTACAACTTATAGAGCCTCAGTTAACAAGTCATGGAGCCTCCATTGACAACTTATGGAGCCTCCGTTGACAAGTCATAGAGGCTCCACTGACAACTCATGGAGCCTTCATTGACAACTTATGGAGCCTCGGTTAACAAGTCATGGAGCCTCTATTATAAGCTTATGGAGCCTTTGTTGACAAGTTATAGAGGCTTTACTAACAACTCATAGACGTCGGTTGACAAGTTATGGAGCCTAAAGTGACAAGTCATAGAACCTCTATTTACAACTTATGTAGCCTCAGTTAACAAGTCATGGAGCCTCCACTGATAACTCATGGAGCCTCGGTTAACAAGTCATGGAGCCTCCATTGACAACTTATTGAACCTCCGTTGATAAGTCATAGAGGCTCCACTGACAACTCATGGAGCCACCACTGAAAGTCATGGAGCCTCAATTGACAACTTATGGACCATCGGTTAACAAGTCATGGAGCCTCCATTGAAAACTCATAGAGCCTCGGTTGACAAGTTATGGAGGCTGAAGTGACAAGTCATTGAACCTCTATTTACAACTTATGGAGCCTCAGTTAACAAGTCATGGAGCCTCTATTAACAACTTATGGAGCCTCGGTTGACAAGTCATGGAGGCTCCACTGACAACTCATGGAGCCACCACTAACAAGTCATAGAGCCTCCATTAACAACTTATGGAGCCTCGGTTAACAAGTCACGGAGCCTCCATTGACAACTTATTGAGCCTTCATTAACAAGTTATGGAGCCTCCATTGACAACTTATGGAGCCTCCATTGACAAGTCATGGAGGCTCCACTGACAACTCATAGAGCCACAACTGACAAGTCATGGAGCCTCGGTTGACAAGTCATAGAGCCTCAACTGATAACTCATGGAGGTTCACTAACTACTTCATATTTCTACATTAACAACTGAATTTATATCATATTACAAATTTGTAGAACTGAAAGTGGAATCCAAAAATTTAAACATAAATGCATATATATTAACAACTGCAGTAGTGTCTATTGACAAGTCAAGTTGGGTCCACTGACAACTTGATGTGCATACATTGACAAATGAATTTACATCAGTTTATAAATTTACAAAACTAAAAGTGGAATCCAAATATATAAACATAACTGCATATATATTAACAACTGCAGGGGCGTCCATTGATAAGTCAAGGTGCATCCACTGACAACTTCATGTGAATACATTGACAACTGAATTTACATCAAATTACAAATTTTCGAAAATGAAAGTGGGAAACAAATCATATGATCTGTATATATCTTTTGTTGGGCAGAAAGTTTGTAGCACTCATCAACGTACAAGTACACACTACGATGAACAAACTTGATTGCTGCATATAAATGTGAACAAGGGATTCCCCAATTATCATATCCTTCCACTTTGTGGAGTTCATTTCAGGCCTTCCTGTTGGCATCATTTGGACAGCGCATGGCAATGAAGGTGAATCTTCAATACACATAGTACATAATCCTTCATCCCAACCTTCAGAACAGTTATTAAACCTAGACTAAATTGGATAGTACAACATGTTAGTAATGAGAAGTTAACATCACCCCATTCACTGGTTAATTTCCATATTGAAATAAAACTTACACATATTGGTCATCCGTTGGATCATCCCTTAGTGCCGTTGTATTGTCACCTTCAGCTTGCCCTTCATCTACATAGACATACCCACTTTCATATCCACTAAAATTAATTAAATGTTCAATTGATTCATCATCTAGTATGTCCACAAATGTTGTTCTATCAAATGTCAATGTGAACTTCATAACAAGTCTGGTACTCTCTTTTCGCAAAATGGAGGATATCAATGTTTTAAACTCTTTATAAGTTGTTCCTTCCTTAATGGTTCTTGATCTGACCCTTCCCCCAACATATGTTATATCACCATCTCCACTTACTACAAGTCTTCCCCCCTATATGAAGAAAACATAGTAGACTCTTGCCACGTGTGCTAGCCATCACAATTGTTCACCTGTACAATACAGTTGTCATTAACAAGTTTATCACCTACATTAAAAACTATCGCTGCATTTGTTAACAAGACATTCTAACTTAGTATATTAAGACTTCCACCCATATAACTTTTACACCATGTTCATTGCCTCTAACTTTTAATGAGTTAAAACAGCTGAAAATACCAAAAAATATAGCAAACTTTTCAAACCCTTACAAAAAATCATTACACCCCAAGTTAAACATTTAAATATTACCTACAGTTGTCATTAACAAGTTCAGCATGTACATTGACAATTATTGCTGCATCTATTAACAATACCTTTTTTTCCTTCGCACATCAACTTATATAACCACAAACATTTCACCATCATCTTCATTCCTTATCCCTTATTTTGCAGAGAGACACCAAAATAAACCAAAAAATAGAGCATACTATTGAAAATAGAGCATAGTCACATTGAAAATAGAGCATACTAAAATACACTCAAACACATTGAAACCACACCCAAAGGATATACATTGCATATACCTAGGTCTGCTTTCATAGTTTACAAGTATAATAGAGAAAATACCCATAAAAAATGACAGTTTCTTCTCTTTTTCCGACCAAAACGAAGATAAAACATTTAACTATTACCTATAGTTGTCATTAACAAGTTCAATAGCTATATTGACAACTGTAGCTGCTGTCATTAACAACATATTTTTCCTTCATCATCAGGTTATATAATCATAAACCTTTCACATTCATCTTCATTCCTTAGCCCTTCTTTTACAGAAAACATCCACAATAAACCCAAAAACAAAGCATACTAATAGTAAAAACACAACATACTAAACTATACTCAAACATATTGGAACCACACCTAAAGCATATACATTGCATTTACCTAGGTCATTCTTCATATTTTACAAGTATAATACAGACTAATAATCACAAAAGATGACATGTTTTTCCCTTTTTTTCAACCAAAACTTACATTCATCAAGAACACCTCAAAATCTATTTATATGGCTAAATAGAAAACATGAACCAAATGAAATAATGAAGATAAGAGATGTATTGGCATCAAGATCTCACCTTACTCTTCAACCTTGCCTCATGATCACACCGTTGCATTTAGCTTTTTCCGCCATTACCGACATGTTTCTTCTGCTTTTGCCAGATTTTGCCCATCTCTCTCTCTATTTATGTTATAGGGCTATTTAGGTCATTTTCTAATTTTAATTTATTACAAATTAGTTCATTGGGACTTGAGAGTAATTTCGTGATTTCATTGGACCAATTCTTCGTATTTTCGTTTGCTTGGGACTATAGTGTAATTTTTCCTAAAAAATATTGGGAGAATTACATAAAGCTCATGCCCAAAAGAAAAACTGAAAAAATGGTCTCATTGATAACTCCAGAGGCGTGAATTAACAAATCCAGGGGTGCGATTGACAACTTCATGGGACTAATTTTTCATTTTTCCTCTTGAGTGGGACCTGAAAGTAATTCTTCCAAAAATATTCTATTTCTATCCTATTTGTTAATTGTTTACTATTCGTCCGATCCTATTTATAAGAGCTTAATAACTAAATTACATAGTTTAAGAAAGTAGTTAGAATTAGTTAAAAACAATCAATGTGTCTAAAATAAACCTTCTTTTTCCAAGTTTGCCCTTTATTTATAAGGGGTAAATAATAGAGAAAAATAGAGTAAATATAGGTATTAACAATATTTTAACTAATGCAATATATGTAATCAATAAGGGGTAAAAATGAAAAAAAAAAACTCATTAAATATTTAGGCAATTATTATTAGGCTCTTATAAAAATAATCACGAAAATTCAACTTTTAAGCTTTTATAAAATGCACCAGAGGGAGTATAACGAATTAACATGTCATCTTTTTTGTTTTAACATCAAAACTGATGTTTTATTGATTACAAATTTCCATTTCCCACTGGTTATAAGGTCAATTCAATTTTGTTGCAGCTTTTTTCCACACAAGTTATGTAGTTAATAAAATAAAAAATCTCATTTAAATCTTGTTTAAATAGTAAAATTGAAATCCAAGTCTACACTTTTATTAAATTCCTAATCAGGTCAAGAAGCCTGATTAAAGAATTCTAAATGATATTAAAAGACCAAAATGTCCTTCTATTATATTGCTTAAATTCTTTTTTGTTTCTTTTTTTTATCAACTTAAATATTTTTTTACTAGTTAGACGTGTATTTAGATTATTATATTACCGTTGGCCATTAATATAAGAGTTGAATAAGGGGTTCACTTTGATTACTAAATATAAGACATCAATCCGCTTTATATCCCAAATTTATCATTTGTTTTTTTCAAAATATTCTGATTTATTGCATATGTTAAGGAGTTTCACTCAATGGATAGTTTCAATACACACAACTAGCATCAGGTCAAAAAAAAATAAATAAAATACACATGATTAACAAGATTTTTTTTTGTGTGAACACAACTGTAATACCCCAAATTTTGGGACTAGAGGCTAGAGAATAAGCCTGGATAAAGTAGACTTCTAAGTTTAGTTTAGAAAGAATCTCAAACCGCACCCAAAATAAAGTATGAATTTGGGTGCGAATTAGTTGAAAAAAAGTACCTGATTCCTTTAGAATGTGTCAGAATGACATAAAACATAACCCAGATCCAAAGGAAAAGGAAAAGGAAAATGGTGTCTAGAAAGAAATAATATAGATAACTAAAAGAACTAATGGCACAAGAAATAATATTGCCATGATTAAAGGCAAAAGAGACAATTGCCACTTGATCTTAAGGTTAAAATTGGAAGACAAAGTAAAAGGCCAAGATTTTCCCTTCAAAAGTAAAAAGTAATCATGAAATCAAAAAGTAAATTAACTCTCCTTTTATGGTCATAAAAAATGTCCAACTTGAAGGTAAAGTAGAAAGAGAAAAGCTAGGTCAAATAGTCAAAGTTTTTTCAAACATTTCCAACTTGGAGTAAAATTGACCAATGGCAAGACAAATTGAGAGAAATTGTCAATATTTCCTCCTTCATTTTTAGGCAATATTTCGGTCAAAAATAAGAAGAGAAGAGGAAAGAGAAAAGCCCAACTCAATCAAGTAAACTACATATGGTTAATTGACTTTAGGCTTTGTGCAAGAAGAATGAATTGTGGCCACATATTATTTTCTTTTTCTCTTATTTCTTTTGGGCCAATTTCAGCCAAGCCTTCACTTGTAAAGGGAAAGGAAAAATCAGAACATTATGCTCTCCCTCTCACTTACACAAGTTGGCCAAGGAGCTTGAGGAAAGAGAAAAAAAAAGACAAGTTTAAAGGTAGGTACTTCTAGCTCAATTTTCTCCTACCTAATCACTTATTTGGCTCAAATGTTCTTCATAAACATTGTTCTCCTCTCTAAGAACTTCATTTATATGGTTTTGGTTTTTAAAGAGGAGGTATTTTGAGTCATCTAGCAATAGTCAAAATTGGAGAATCAATAAAAGAGTTTAACAAAGAGAAAGAGGTAAGTAAGAGCTTTTTTTTTACCTATATATTATGTTGTTTGGATTAATTTTTGAGACTTTTCCATGTTGCCCTAATTTTGGCCACTAAGGGGTTTTAGGTTTTCATGATACTTTGTTCATATACATGTGGTTATATGATGTTTAGGAAGCATATGAAGTTTGGTAAATAAATTATGAATTGGTGAATTGTTGCTTTGTGCCCTAATTTTCGATCAGAATAAGGCATGAAGAAGGACTATGTTTTACTATTTTTAAGGTCTCCAATGATTTCCTTGGGCAAAATTTTGTAGAAATAGGTTGTTAGTATACTTTTAGAAAGAAGAATTTAAAATCCAAAAATTGGAATAATGCTGCCAATTAAGGTTTCCTGCGTGGCAGTCTGAATTTTTTGTATTTTTGGGCAATAGAATGTCCAATAGCCATAATATTTTTCAGAATATCAAGCTTTAATTTGATATGTCATTTGTGCCATTTGGATCAGTGCATTTGGAGATATGAATTTTTGAAGTTAAGCATTAAATCTGGAATGAATTTTGTGGCAGTGAGGCTTTAGATGTAGTTCTGGAATTCTATGGCTAGAATTGGCTCTGAATAATATTTTTCTCATAAAATAGACTCAAAGAGCTTTGAATAGGAATTTGAACCACCCCAATTGTAGTTATATAGAATTAATTATGATTTTTCAAAATTTGGTCAAAATGATGGCAACTCTTATCTACCATGTGAATTTAAGAAAAAAAGGGCCAAATGTAATAAATGTAAACTCCAAATGTGAAAGTAAGCCTATGAGCCTAAGGCAGCCCTATTAGGCATTTATTTTGTCATGGTACTAATAATGTGGTATTTATCTAGGGTCATGAGAAGCCAAGAAAGAAGAAGAATAGAAGAATTTCCAATAAGTTACAATGGTTGGAAGAAAAGGGGACAAGAAGTGGACATTAGTCCATAAAGTAGTAAACTTACTCAACTTGCATGTATTTGATGTGTATGCCATGTATTGATATGTAGTATCTCTTTGCTTAATTATGTGAAGCATGAATGAATGAATAAAACTTTGTTTCTGTTTATATTGTGGCAATATATATATTGCACGAAATATTGGGCATGCATAAATGTCATTATGTGAAATAAGCCTATGTAAGGCAAGCATATCATGCATTAGCATTCATCTTACATGCATTGTTAGTATTGTTTACTACTAAGATTCCCTCAAATCTCACCCTCCCCTACCAACCATATAGGTACATGAATACGAGACAAAAGGAATGCTTGAAGAAGAACAAGAAGGAAAGAAGACAAAGAATTGAAGAAGAAAGAATATTTATTTACACTCGATAAAGAATTGAATAAATACATGAATTAGAATTTAAGTTGTAATTAGGATCGCTGAATCACTGAATCCAAGCATAAGAACGAACTCTGATATTTGGTAAGAATAATGGCTAATGGTCATGAATGAGTAATTAACCCTTAAGTAATTGAAGAGTAACGCTTCCGATATGTAACTAAAGGGGTATTTAAGATGGGTTTTACAACAACACTTATTTATTACAAATAACTAAGGGTACATATAGCTTTTATCTAAAATGCATCAAATACTATATGCTTTTCAGACATGTGAGAGTACCATTTGTAATATCTCAATTTTTACTTCTATTAATTAAATTCTGAGAGTACTATTTGTAATATCCCAATTTTTACTTCTAGTAATTAAATTATTAGGAAGAATTATTTCATGGTAAATGAATTTTACTATGTAACTGTTGGAATCAAGTGAACTTAATCAAGACATAGTTTATAAGTGCACTTTGGTTCATGGAATTGGAAGTAATGTAATGGAATGGAATGTAATCATGATTACATAATTTGTTTGGTTCATCATTAGGGAAAGATGATGCATATGCATAAAAATGTTTGGTTGGATTACATCGAACATGAGAATATATGGGAATAATATAGTAAGGGACAAAAGTACCCCTTTCTACACATATAATAATGTACACGTTGAGTTCATGATAATTTTTTCATTTCATGCAGTGTATATGCTAGGTTTATAGTAATTTTTTAATATTTAATGGTGGAAATATTATCCAGTGTATATGTTGGATTCATGTTAATTTTTTAATATTTAATGGTGGAAATATTATCTAGTGTATATGTTGGATTCATGTTAATTTTTTAATATTTAATGATGATAATATTATTTAATAAGATATTTTATTTTTTCTAACGGTGGAATATAATTTTTAAATTTTTAAATGATGGAATATTTCTTAAATTTCTATATTATTAATTATTTTTTTAATATTTAATGGTAGTAATTAAAATTATTTAATATTTTACCATATTTATGGGTGGGCACTTTGGTCAATTTAAAAATTTATATTGGCAATAGTCTCATTTTCACTAGATTACAGGATGTCTGCATCCTCATTTATCAGTCCTAACAGTGTAATCCTGATTACATCAAATGGTGTAATCAAAATTACAAAATGTAATCCTCTTTATATTACATAAGTCTAACCAAACACTGTAATCGCACTATTACATTAGGATTATATATAATCATCTCTCATGTAATTGAACCAAACAGGCTATAAAAGTAATAGAAGTAATGAAATAATAAAAAAAATAAAAAGATTAAAGAAAAAAATGAAAGATTTTAAAAATATTAGGAACAATAAAAGGAAATAAAAAATTGATAGAAAGTTAAAGAAACAAAAAATATATAAAAATTAAAGGAAAAGATAAATTAGGATTTAAAATTAAGGTTAAGGTGCCACCAGGACCTTAAGCATTTTTCTAAGTGTAAAAATAATTTAATGGATAAACATCCTAATTAAATAATTCTAAAGATAAGCCTAAATATCTGAACTAAACCCTAATTATCCATAATTCTATATTCCCTCCTCTATCTCAAGGCCGCACATACAAGGTCCAATAATTTAAAAAAAAACGATTGGACCAAGCTTGTTAAGGGCCAACCCTTTACGAGTGTGCAGGGAAATTTTGACACTTGATGACCAACACTACATACAACATGTACTTTTTTTTAATAATATATAATTATGCATTTAAACTACTAAAATATAAGTTACAAAGTATCGAAGTGATATACATACGTCTCTAAGAAGGTATTGTAAAGTTCAACAAATATGCCAAGTCTGAGTAAGTATTTTAATGTGCGATAGTTTAACCAGTTTACAATGGATAAAAAAAACGACTAGGATAAGCAACATGGTTTTGTCAGAGGATAAAAGTCATTGCTCCCCAAAATGCTTTGCAACTGCAATTGAAGGAACTATCAATCATTGGTGAAAGTGAAGATGATCAAAAAGGATTGTAGTAGAAATGGCACGACTATGGTTGTTAGTCTTAATAAGCTTGAAGTAGACAGCACATTTGCTAGAGCAATTCCATAAGATAGATTGGTAGTTTCTACTTTGCATTCCTTGTTGGAAATTATCTTCTTTTTGTTGTTGTTGGATTAGAGTTTGAGTGAGGAGAGCACGTGCTTTAGCTAATGCTAATTCAATCACCTGCAATGGAGAAATTATGGAATCTGCATGGAAAATTTTGTTTCTTGCAAACCATAGAGAATATAAAATCTAAAAAGGTAGATAGGTCATAAAATTAATAGGATCATTCATCAACCATGTAACTATCTAGTCCTATAATTCTTTATCAAGGTCAGAGTCAATCTTAAGACCAACGTTACAACCAAACCAACAAGCTCTGAAAAAGAGACAATACAAGAATAGATGTTCTAAAGATTCATCATTATTTTGACAAAAAGAACATACCTCAGTAGAAGCCAAGTGTCTATGACGCAAGAACTGATTTGTTAGTAAGATATATCTAACAATCTTCCACAAGAGCAATTGAACTCTAGGAGGTAAAGATGAGTCCCAAATTAATTTATATACCTCATTGTCTGATTAACTAGATTTCCCAGACATAGATTGAAGCAGTCGATAACTGTCCCATACAGCGTATATTCCTTAATTATTAGCAAACAACCTAATCATATAAAGGGGTTAAGATAAATGGATTGGGTGTTTCAAAGATTCTTGAACTACTTGCCCAGGGTAGAGTGGGGATAATAAATGGACATTACAAGATCCCTTAGGGCGATGTATAATGTGATATCCTAAATTTCAGTTACCAAAATTCCTCTATACCTTAGTGGTATTAAAGGAATAAAATGGTGAATTAAAGAGCATACTAAGAGACATAACAAGGAAATTAAAGGTCATACACAACATAATTATTTGGTACATAAGTTATGGATGTTGCCGATAAGTTTTCTTGTGAGGCAGTTATGTTACGTAATATTTTTAAAATAGTAAATGATCTCCAAACTTTATGAAATTTTACAGAACGAAATTATACATCCTGTGATTTTATTTGATAGGTATTATAAGCCATTTGGATAAGTGGATTGAAATATATGATTTTTCAAAGTTTAACCGAGAATCTGGAATAAATTTTGTGGCAGACCAGATTGAACGAATATTTTAGAAATTTTTGGATGTGTTTGGTGCCTTTTGATATTTTTCCTTAAACGAAGACTGAAATACCTTTGAATAGGAAGTAGAACTACTCAATTTTGAATTTTCTAGATTTAGTTATGAATTTTCAAAGTTGACTAAAAATGCTGGAAATTTCTGGAAAACCTAGGAAAATGACAATTTTTCCCCTAAAACCCTAATTGGTGGCTATCAAGGGTAATCTGGCCATTTGAGTATGAATTTTTTCAAAATAATGTAAAAAATGGGTTCTACACACGAAATTGTATAGGAATAGCCTTGATCAAAATTTTGAAAAAGTACAGTTGTACCGGGAATAAGGGAAATTAGAACCGATTCCCTAAAGGCATTTTGGTAAATATGCAATTTTAAGCTAAGATAACCAACTTATAAAATGGAGTATGAATGAGTAATAACTCATTTGTAATTACTTTTAGAATTTTAGGATTTGATAATGTTAGAACTGGCTGACACCCAAGAGGGGGGGTGAATTGGGTGTGTGATAAGAATGTATGATCTTTTAAAATCTTTTCGCAACTTATCAAATCAATACATGCTGAAGTATAGAAACATAAGCTGATATGTAAATCATATATGCTGGAAATGTAAAAGCTTAGGGAAGAGAATATGCAAACTGTGATTTATCCTGGTTCGGTCCAATCCACGATGACCTACGTCCAGTCCCCAGGCTTCTCCTGAGATTTCCAATCCACTATATTCTTGTTTAAACGGGCACAAGAAAAGCCTCTACAAATTCACAAGAGTAGCTCCCCCTTACACACTGTAAGGTTTACTCCTTCTTACAGCAAGTCGAGCAAAGCAATCCAAAGACCTTTCTCTCCTGCTTAACTGTGCAAGTCTTATGAGCAGCAACGTTCTCTCCTGCTTACACCACTGTAAGTCTTACGAGCAGCAACGTTCTCTACTGATTGCACCTTGTAAGTCTTATGAGCAGAAAGTCTCTGACAATTCACTCTACAACTTCCCGTAAGGTAATCAGCCCTCTCAAGGTCCCTCTACCTTGAGTTCAATACAGAAGTATAGATGGTGTGTTTACAGACTCTCTCAAAGAGTAGATAAATCCTCACTGAAGTACAATACAAATATTCACTCTCTCAAATATACATAATATAGAAGATGAAGTTGAGCAAAGAGTGGTCGGAGGTAGAAGACTTAGAATATCAGCATGTTCATGTTCTCATTGCGTTGCTTGCTTTTCTGTGTTTGAATCCTCTTCTATTTATAGCTGAGTTGTGGAAGATATCCGTTAGAGTCTGTTGATTCATTTGACCGTTGAGCCCATTCGGATATTCTTCTGTTATAATCCCATCTGATGCTTAGACAGTTACTATATCATTTTCGGTTGGAGTCCCATTGCTTTGCACGGTCGTTGAGTGTATTTAAATATTTTCCCGTTGATCGTGCTCTGACACATGCTTCAGCGTTTCTTACAGTTTTCTCATTGGTCTGACAGATGCAATAGTATTTGTCTTCCGTTACTTATGAAATTTGCTGCCGTCCACGAATAGTTGTCGTTTGAATATTGATCCGTGTAAGCCATGTGATCGGTAGTGCATAACACCTGTAAATCCACTCAGAGAAATAGCCGTTAGAAAATATCACTCGGGTGATTAAAGACTTCACTGGAAGTGATTTCAGAAAATGGAAGAATCATTGGAAGTCAACTTGATTTCACTGGAGGTGATTTTGATAAAACAATTAACTCTTGACTGCATAAGCATTTCACCGGCAGTAATCTTGATTTCTGGATGTGACTGTCATTGGAAGTGATTCTGATTCAGTGAAGAGTGTACTGAGTGATCATAGATGCTGACAAGAAGTGAAACTGATAAAACTTCATATAAGTTGATCTTGGCATGTCTCTGGAAGTGATTTGCAAAATCAACATAATCACTCGCTTGGATATTTCTTATAGAAAGTGAACTGAGGCATACTGGCTTTTACTGGAGGTGCATTCTGGTTCACTGGAAGTGATATTGAAAATTTCATATTTCACTCGAGTGAATTTGGGATCACTAGAAGTGATTTTGTAAACAGTGATTTCTTCTTGGAGTGATTTCCAATTCACTGGAAGTGATTTGTAACTTTGCAAATATCACTCGAGTGATTCAAGATCACTGGAAGTGATTTGGTAAACAGTGAAATATTCTTGCAGTGATTTTGAATCCACTGGAAGTGATTTGCAACTTTACAAGCTTCACTCGAGTGATTCAAGATCACTGGAAGTGATTTGGAAAACTTGGCGCATCACTCGAGTGATTTGGAATTCACTGGAAGTGATTTTCAAAACAGTGTATTTTTCTTGAAGTGAATTCTCAATCACTGGAAGTGATTTGTCGCATCACTCGAGTGATTCAGAATCACTGGAAGTGATTTGGCGCATCACTCGAGTGATTCAGGATCACTGGAAGTGATTTGGAAAATTTGAGATATCACTCGAGTGATTTGGAGATCACTGGAAGTGAAATGGAAAAATTGAGATATCACTGGAAGTGATTTGGAGATCACTGGAAGTGATTTGGAAATTTTGAGATATCACTCGAGTGATTTGGAGATCACTGGAAGTGAAATCTGAAACAGTGAATTTTTCTTGCAGTGATTTTACGATCACTTCCAGTGAAATGCCATATCACTCGAGTGAATGCTGAAATCACTCGAGTGATCCGTTTCCAGTTCTTCAGTAAACATAGGTCAACTTCCAGATGTCATAACTCTTCGAATATGACTCCAAAAATGATGTATTATATATCAATCGAAATCCCTGGAAGTCTACTTTCATATGGCACCGATTTCAGCTCAATAGGACTAGTGGTTGGAGAGTTATAGCCAAAATACTAAGACTATTCCAGAAAGTGACGCTGACATAAAGGTAAAATTAGAACACTGATATCTCCCTCATATGAGCTCCTTTGATGTTGGTTCTGGTGTCAAAATGACGCATTGGGAGTCTAGTTTCATATGCAATTGGTTTCGTCTGATTTGGAGTTGTATTGTGAGAGATATGATCAAATAACCAGACCTCGCTCAGCTCGACAAAGCACAGACTCTGAATTGCTGCACATCACTCGAGTGATTTGCTGAATCACTCGAGTGATTGCGTTTTTTTCAGAATCACTCGAGTGATTCATTAAATCACTCGAGTGATTCATTAAATCACTCGATGCTACAGTGCCAAACAGTGCCAAACAGTGCCAGTTGCTACAGTACCCGTATTGCTACAGTGATAATGCTACAGTGCCAAACAGTAACTGCTACAGTACCCATAAAAAACTTGAATCTTCATATTTTTCATTAATTCTTGCAAGTTCTTTATTCCTCAATTTCTTTCTTCCATTGCTTGACTAATCTACAATATATGCAACATCAAATAGTTAGTCAATGTATTAGAAAATTATATTATGCAAGCTTCTTATACTTAATATTTGACATCTATATTTGTCATCATCAAAACTAATCATATCTAACATTCTCCCCCTTTTTGATGATGGCAAATCCTTCAAGAAAAATATGCTTGAATGTGAATAGACAAATTGAGTGCAACATATTTTTCCATTTCTCTCCCCCTATTTGACATTAGCAAAAAGTTTGAAGTATAAAGAAGAAGGTTGCTTGGAGAAGTATTTATGAAAATACATTTAAAATATCATTTTCTCCATTAATCAAAATAAACAATTTTCTCTCCCCCTTTTTGTTTTGTTTTGTTTTTTTTTAAAAAAGTAATGATATTTGAATATGATGCACATGAAAAATGTTTTCAATAAAGCTCTCATAATGAAAGATATGCAAGGCATGTATAGAGCATAAAGAGAGAGAGGAGGGTTTAGAAATGCTCATTTGAGTTTGGTAGGTTGATTGTAGACCCATGAAGTCCAGCTTATGCCACATTCTCGGTGCAACTCTGATGTGTATTCATAGTGTCTCTAGGATGCTCTTGAGCTTCTATTCCATATTTTTATCACATATGGCTAATGTTCCTTTGTATTGGCATAGGGCTTTCAATGTTGTAGCCAATATATTTCTCTTGATTGATTATCACAGTATATGTCCTCAAGATGGATATATTCTTCTCGTACCATGCTGAGGAATGATCTTCTCATAGAGCAAATTCTCCTGTCATAAGTTAAAACTATTCTTGCAAGGAGAAAGGTTAGTGCAATCAAGTATTAACAATTTCCTTTCTATAAAATATATGCAAATTAGGATGAAGAAAAGAAAAGGTATAAGTATCTCATCATCAAAACAAATCAATTGAAGGTGAATACAGATGAGTATGGTATAATGATTTTCTAAATCAAGGAGATAAGCTTTTAAGATATGAAACACATGTGAATGTGAAGCTCCCCCTTAATGAGTGAATGGCTTTAAGAAATATGACGAATTCAATTAAGAACTCTCATGGATTTGAACAACCATTGAGGAAACAGTGTAGAGATAAAAAACATGAAATTTTGAAGATTTAGTCCCATTTTGAAAATGATGCATGAGTAATTGGGAAGTGTTTGAAATTATTTATGAGGAAATGAAGTTGATAGTTTGCATAAGAAGAAACACTGAGTTTAAGAGAATTCCAGAAATTTTCATCGAAAGGAAGATGATGATAATTTTGAAATTGAAAGTTTGCAGAAAGAACAACTGATATTATTTGATTTTACCATTCACTCCAAGTTCCTTACCTCACTCGAGTGCTTGACTGAAATCACTCGAGTCTCCTACCTGTAGCCTCATTATCACTCGAGTGGTATCACTAATCACTCGAGTAACCTTCTATGTCATAGTACTTCTCTTTGTTCACTCGAGTGAACTTTTACCCATCACTCGAGTGTTCTCTGTTTACCTCTATTGCTCGAAGAGAGAACAAAACATCTACAAAACAAATTTCCTCATACCTTGATGCTTCGGTTAGTAATCATCAAACATATACAACATATATAGAAACATTATCAGTAACAAAATATTCTTTTAACTTATTGGGATTAACCATTCCTAGTTGATCTTTCGCAAGGAGTTGTGAAAATGTCTGCTGCTATTTGAAGATGAAGATGAAGATGGATTGGAATGAATAATACTTTGACATCTTTCTTTTTGAACATGATTCTCTGATTAAGTAGTATCTCAGATTGCTTCTTTCTTTGATGTCAATATCAAGCAATGTAATTGAATTCATAGATATGATTGCTCCATTTGCTTGGTCCACCCGTATTTCTTCAATAGCATTCATTAGATACTTTGGTACCCAACTCCTCTTGGTTCTATAGAATAACTCTTATGCTCTTATACAAGTGAATCATATGATATTTGAGCAAAGAGTATCATAAGCCAATACAGACCAAAACATAATTTTACTCAGTAAATTCAAATCATTGAATCATAAAGTATAACAATCAAGTGATACCAATAGTGATAATTTTCAAAGATCAATGACAATTTATAAACACACTTTACATAGAAAATATGTCATTGATAAGATTGTCAAGCAATTCATATAAGTCAGATCAAGAGAGTAGAGAATCTATCCATAATGACCAACTTTTATGGAATGACATCTTGTGAATGAAATCAAGTTTTCAATAATGAAATATGTAGTGTATTTCAAATCTCAAGTGCTATTTCAAACCATGACAATGCATTGTAAAATTGAGATTTCAAATATATGCAAAACTTATTGTTAAAACATGTTTACAATCGATGCTTATAATAAAGGTAGTAGAAGTCAATATATGTGTGTGTATATATCAGAAAGCTTCATCTTAGATAGAGGGGTTAACATGTTTGAGAATTTTCCCAAGAGCAAAAGTCATATGGAAAATGAATTAGCCAAAAGGGGCTTAACTTGAGAGACATATATAAACACAATGACTTTGCTATTGATCAAGTGATAATCTTTGCCTATTAGAATTGTGTCAATAAATATATGATCACACATGGCAAGAATTTGAATACAAGGCTCTAGTTACTCGAAAATAGATGAAGACAAATGCTGATGTAATTGAGTAACAAGATGAGTATAATGGATTTATAGAAGATAAAGCACATACTTATTAGTCCAAATGACTATAGTTCCAAAATATCATCCTAATATGTTATTCCACTATAATGGTTAATGCATTAGCATTCATTCAATGCATTAATGAACATTTATAATGCTTGGAATAACTCAACCAATAAGGATTTATGCATTAGGAACAATAATTTAACATATTGAATTCATCTTTGAGGAAATATACTTGAAACTCATATAGATAAAGTTTAACTCATTGGAAAATAAGGATTGAGGAGTTCAAGCCTAGGATATATTGAAGATCAATGATCAATATGTCAATGATGGGGAAATACTCTAGATGTATTTGAAGCATTTCTGACACTTAGTACACATAAACATTAACTTCCAATTTTTGAAAATGATTTGAATATGTTATGAATAATTTTCAAATTATGTGTATGCACTTTTATAAACCAGATGAATTGAAATCAAGACACATTTTTTGATTTTACATTTTAAACTCAAATGCATACAGATATTATGCATAATTTTATTTCCAGTTCATTTAGCAATCTAAAATATTTTAAAAACCATAAATGATGATTGCTAATGATATGCAGTATTTAGCACACAAATTGAGTTGGGAAGATATACGCAATGATTAAGCTGAAATAAACTCACATACTAGCTCGGCGTACCTGGCTTGAGTGTGACTCGAAGACACCCAAGTTAATTTCCATCGCATAGTATCCTTTTACTCAATTCCTCCAGGATCACTTGAGTAAATCATGCTTTTCTGCAATGTTCTCCTCAAGGCTCATGTATGCTCTATTCATCTTTATTTTAGTGATCAACATCAGAGCATTCTTTACTTTTTCCTTCAAGACTATATAATCGTTTTTCTCCCTTCGGTATCCAATTTTGCTTGGATCCACTCATGGTTTGTTTGTAGGAATCATAATTTAAATGCTCAAGCAATATAGTCAATTTGCAGAAATTGAGCAAAGATGAATTAAACATGACTTTATACATAATAATATTTTCTCTTAAAGTATGCCTATATGCATAAAGTGTTAAGCTATTGAACATTGCAATGAAATTATCAAGTGGATTTTCTAATGGATGTGAAAAACATAATTTTAAAATAGTTTGCAATGCTCATTACTAAGGTAGCATGATATAAACCTCAATAGATATTATAGACAATGACATAGGAGGTTTTGTCAATTTGTACCTTCACTTTAAGTACTTGGAGGATTGGCTTTGCTTACCCACTGCCTCTTTCTGTTATGTTGATTCTTCATGTGTGTTCCCAAGGATGTATACAAGGCTCTCTCAAATGATGTAGACTTCAAGTGTATTTTTGTATGAGAGACCCTCCTTTTCTTGTTCCCCTCAATATGGTTGAGTGGTAAGCTATAGTAGTCCTTCGTTGAGGTGGAACATATACCTTTTCTCCATTGCTTCTTTTGGTGGTTATGTTCTGTAGCTCCAGCAATGGATGCTCCGAGAGTTCTCTTTTTCGATTGTATGGACCTCTTTGTTGGTACATGAGAAACTCTTGGCTTCTTTTTCATCTTATCTATACCTTTATGTCCATTTCCTTTTGGATCATCCTGCATACGTAAAGTACTAGATGGACATTTTGGTACCCACATATACTTGGGTCCTTGATTGTTAGTATTTGACTTTATATGTCCTTTCAGAACCCAAACAGATTTATTTCTCACATTACGATTTCTTCTAACATGGCATGTGTGAGAAATATGACCCGACTTACCACAATAATTGCAAATTGTATAAATATATGAATTTTGAAGTATTATGCAAGTATTGTGTTGATTGAGGGAAGAAGTCTTTAATTGTTCAGTTTGCTTAAATTCCTTCTTCACACATAAATTTCCAGCATGTTTGAAAACACTTTTGCTTTTCTCAACAGAATCAACAATTGGTTGGAGGACTATTTTATACAGACTTGGAAATTCAATTTTATGAAAATCACAAGGAGAATTGGAACTTTCTACCTGAAGTTTGTCTTGAGTTCCAGAGAGTGATTTTTCATGGTCGTCTGTAATGAGCTCCATTTGGAAATCCTCTTCTTTCTTTTCTTCTGTGTTGACTGAATCATGGAAGTGCTTTATAATTCCTTCTTCATTCTCAACTTCCATTTGTTCACTGATTCTGGATACGCAGCTAATAATTTCAAGTGAACAATCTATACTGTCAACTTCAACATGTTCATTAGAAGTATATATAGAATCAAGAGTATCCCAGATATCTTTAGCATTAGTGCAAAATCTAATTTTCTCAAAATCATTTTCTGTCACAGCACTATACAAAATCTTTATTGCTCTAATATTTAATGAAAACATTTTCTTTTCTTTGTCTGTCCAATCTCTTCTCGGTTTGAAATCAAAAACATTTATAAAAACATTCCACATATCAAAATCAGATGCTTTTATAAAACTTGTCATTCTTGCTTTCCAAAACCAGAAATCAATATCTTTTAAAAGAGGTGGGATAGTATAATCAAAGCCTTCCGAAAGAGAGCAACACCCAAGATCAGCCATTGATAACTCTTGAGACGGTTAAGTCCTTTAAACAAGAGTCCAGCTCTGATACCAAATGTTAGAACTGGATGACACCCAAGAGAGGGGGTGAATTGGGTGTGTGATAAGAATGTATGATCTTTTAAAATCTTTTCGCAACTTATCAAATCAATACATGCTGAAGTATAGAAACATAAGCTGATATGTAAATCATATATGCTGGAAATGTAAAAGCTTAGGGAAGAGAATATGCAAACTATGATTTATCCTGGTTCGGTCCAATCCACGATGACCTACGTCCAGTCCCCAGGCTTCTCCTGAGATTTCCAATCTACTATATTCTTGTTTAAACAGGCACAAGAAAAGCCTCTACAAATTCACAAGAGTAGCTCCCCCTTACACACTGTAAGGTTTACTCCTTCTTACAGCAAGTCGAGCAAAGCAATCCAAAGACCTTTCTCTCCTGCTTAACTGTGCAAGTCTTATGAGCAGCAACGTTCTCTCCTGCTTACACCACTGTAAGTCTTACGAGCAGCAACGTTCTCTACTGATTGCACCTTGTAAGTCTTATGAGCAGAAAGTCTCTGACAATTCACTCTACAACTTCCCGTAAGGTAATCAGCCCTCTCAAGGTCCCTCTACCTTGAGTTCAATACAGAAGTATAGATGGTGTGTTTACAGACTCTCTCAAAGAGTAGATAAATCCTCACTGAAGTACAATACAAATATTCACTCTCTCAAATATACATAATATAGAAGATGAAGTTGAGCAAAGAGTGGTCGGAGGTAGAAGACTTAGAATATCAGCATGTTCATGTTCTCATTGCGTTGCTTGCTTTTCTGTGTTTGAATCCTCTTCTATTTATAGCTGAGTTGTGGAAGATATCCGTTAGAGTCTGTTGATTCATTTGACCGTTGAGCCCATTCGGATATTCTTCTGTTATAATCCCATCTGATGCTTAGACAGTTACTATATCATTTTCGGTTGGAGTCCCATTGCTTTGCACGGTCGTTGAGTGTATTTAAATATTTTCCCGTTGATCGTGCTCTGACACATGCTTCAGCGTTTCTTACAGTTTTCTCATTGGTCTGACAGATGCAATAGTATTTGTCTTCCGTTACTTATGAAATTTGCTGCCGTCCACGAATAGTTGTCGTTTGAATATTGATCCGTGTAAGCCATGTGATCGGTAGTGCATAACACCTGTAAATCCACTCAGAGAAATAGCCGTTAGAAAATATCACTCGGGTGATTAAAGACTTCACTGGAAGTGATTTCAGAAAATGGAAGAATCATTGGAAGTCAACTTGATTTCACTGGAGGTGATTTTGATAAAACAATTAACTCTTGACTGCATAAGCATTTCACCGGCAGTAATCTTGATTTCTGGATGTGACTGTCATTGGAAGTGATTCTGATTCAGTGAAGAGTGTACTGAGTGATCATAGATGCTGACAAGAAGTGAAACTGATAAAACTTCATATAAGTTGATCTTGGCATGTCTCTGGAAGTGATTTGCAAAATCAACATAATCACTCGCTTGGATATTTCTTATAGAAAGTGAACTGAGGCATACTGGCTTTTACTGGAGGTGCATTCTGGTTCACTGGAAGTGATATTGAAAATTTCATATTTCACTCGAGTGAATTTGGGATCACTAGAAGTGATTTTGTAAACAGTGATTTCTTCTTGGAGTGATTTCCAATTCACTGGAAGTGATTTGTAACTTTGCAAATATCACTCGAGTGATTCAAGATCACTGGAAGTGATTTGGTAAACAGTGAAATATTCTTGCAGTGATTTTGAATCCACTGGAAGTGATTTGCAACTTTACAAGCTTCACTCGAGTGATTCAAGATCACTGGAAGTGATTTGGAAAACTTGGCGCATCACTCGAGTGATTTGGAATTCACTGGAAGTGATTTTCAAAACAGTGTATTTTTCTTGAAGTGAATTCTCAATCACTGGAAGTGATTTGTCGCATCACTCGAGTGATTCAGAATCACTGGAAGTGATTTGGCGCATCACTCGAGTGATTCAGGATCACTGGAAGTGATTTGGAAAATTTGAGATATCACTCGAGTGATTTGGAGATCACTGGAAGTGAAATGGAAAAATTGAGATATCACTGGAAGTGATTTGGAGATCACTGGAAGTGATTTGGAAATTTTGAGATATCACTCGAGTGATTTGGAGATCACTGGAAGTGAAATCTGAAACAGTGAATTTTTCTTGCAGTGATTTTACGATCACTTCCAGTGAAATGCCATATCACTCGAGTGAATGCTGAAATCACTCGAGTGATCCGTTTCCAGTTCTTCAGTAAACATAGGTCAACTTCCAGATGTCATAACTCTTCGAATATGACTCCAAAAATGATGTATTATATATCAATCGAAAGCCCTGGAAGTCTACTTTCATATGGCACCGATTTCAGCTCAATAGGACCAGTGGTTGGAGAGTTATAGCCAAAATACTAAGACTATTCCAGAAAGTGACGCTGACATAAAGGTAAAATTAGAACACTGATATCTCCCTCATATGAGCTCCTTTGATGTTGGTTCTGGTGTCAAAATGACGCATTGGGAGTCTAGTTTCATATGCAATTGGTTTCGTCTGATTTGGAGTTGTATTGTGAGAGATATGATCAAATAACCAGACCTCGCTCAGCTCGACGAAGCACAGACTCTGAATTGCTGCACATCACTCGAGTGATTTGCTGAATCACTCGAGTGATTGCGTTTTTTTCAGAATCACTCGAGTGATTCATTAAATCACTCGAGTGATTCATTAAATCACTCGATGCTACAGTGCCAAACAGTGCCAAACAGTGCCAGTTGCTACAGTACCCGTATTGCTACAGTGATAATGCTACAGTGCCAAACAGTAACTGCTACAGTACCCATAAAAAACTTGAATCTTCATATTTTTCATTAATTCTTGCAAGTTCTTTATTCCTCAATTTCTTTCTTCCATTGCTTGACTAATCTACAATATATGCAACATCAAATAGTTAGTCAATGTATTAGAAAATTATACTATGCAAGCTTCTTATACTTAATATTTGACATCTATATTTGTCATCATCAAAACTAATCATATCTAACAGATAATTGACCGAGCCGGACATAAAGCTAAAGGATCTATAATAGCTAGACTTTGGAAAAGAGTCCAGGTAGTGACCCTATCTTTCATATACTATGTGAATATAATTATGCATTGTTTGCCATAATTTGTTCAATGTATTGCTTTTGATGTTGATACTCTCTAGGTGTGGGAGATGAGTTAAACCACCCCATGGAACCTTTGAGATACCATATGGCCAGGTGGACCCAGTTGAGCAGCTTGATATGTATGAACGGGTATATGACGACTCCAAGTTATGATGATTATGGACAGGTATAGGCCTGCTCCAAGGACAAGTATATGCCTGCTTTGAGTTGTTGTGATCACATTATGAAATGATATTGTGCAATTCAGGAATAGATGATCATTTTGATCAAGACAAAATCATCATTTGGTTTCTAAGCATTGTCGGATAGGCGTTGGTATTTTGATTACTGCATCATGATAAATGCAACATTGTTTACTTTTCATATTTTATATGATTGATATTATGTTACTACTAAAATTCGTATGAATCTCACCCTTTCCATAAATTAAAAATTTACTCAGCTAGAAGAAACAGCTCAGAGGCCAAAGTAGCAGATATCGACAACAGAAAGACCGGTGCTAACCTGGATATTTGTCATTGGTTATCTATTAATTTTTCTATGTAGTTGAATATGTACAAATCCTGTGGGTTATTCTATGTATGCCTATTGAACTGAGCATTAATATTTTGATAAATATTAAAATAATGAGGGGTTTGACATATAAGGTTAGATACTCGAAGATAAGAATATGCCAGACCACACTGTTATAGAGGTCACCAAAATCGGCTATTAAGACATATAGAAGAACCCTCACCCATTTGCCAAGTAAGATGGTTAGTGACAATATTACCCGCTTTAAGAATGTTTTTCCAAAGGAATGAACTATTATAAGTGGGTGGAAATATATAATTATCCTCAGGATCTAAATACTTTTGTAACATCATTTTACTGAACAAAGAAGAGTTGTTAGACATGACTTAACAAATGCTTTCCTAAGAGTGCAAAATTAAAGGCATCTACTTGAACAATTTGGAGACCACGGTTGACTTTGGGAAGGCACAAACACAACACATACTTAGGTACAAAAGATGCAAATTAAAAGTGTATCTTTTGTTTCTTTAATTTTATACAATTTTTTAAATTAATCTCTTAATTTTATAAAGTATTTATATAGTTTTCTAAAAATAATATCATTGATTACAGACGATTTTGTTCCTACAAGAAACTCTCAAATGAAGGTTTTTTAGGGAAATTTTCAAAAAAATGCATGTGAAAATGGAAAAGGACAAGTCAGTATAATGAATATGTCAAATCTCATATCAGTCAGGTGTCAGTACAGATAAGGAATCTGAGATTTTGAAATTTCAGCGAAAAGACAATTTTGCCCTTCAGCTCTCCCTTCCTCTCAACTCTCAATAACAACACCGTCTTCTTCATTAACAACTCCAGCGATAAATTTCAAATTAACAAGTTTTAGGGATCAATAACAACACCGGTGTCTATATTAACAACACCGTATTTTAGATGACGGTCTAAATTTCAAATTAACAAGTTTTGGGGTCAATAACAACACTGATATCTATATTAACAACACCGTATTTTAGATGACGATATTGTTAATCAAGAGCCCGGTGTTGTTAATCCAAGTTGAGAGAGAGGGAAAGCTGAAGGGCAAAATTGTCTTTTCTTTGAAATTTCAAAATCCCAAATTTCTTGTCCGTACTGAAATCTGACTAATTTGGGATTTGACATATTTATTTTACTGACTTGTCCTTTTCCATTTTCACATGCATTTTTCTGGAATTTTTCCTTTTTTTTATACAATCAGTGCTATATATATATATATATATATATATAATATTTTAATATTTAGGAATGCTTTGTGGACATTAATTTTAAACAGTTTTTATTAATGAAACTAACAGTGTTATGACTAGGGAATACAAAATGCTTTATAAAATCAAGGAAGGAAAAACAAAATCTATGTGAAGTTAAAATGATAAAAAGTGCACTTTGTAAATATAAATGTATTTACAACTGGTGGGGGAAAAAATGTCTCCTGTGATAACCACTCCGACGAGCTCGCGCCGTAAACTACCGAATATACCGAACAGTCTTGTTCCGGGTTTGGGTCAAATCAACTTGCGGCCAGGGAGCTGGTTTTCATCAGCTACCTTCTTTCTTTCTGAAGTGCTCTCCCACGCAACCACGGGTACGTATTACGATCCCAACAACGAATCTCTGCTTTGTTCTTCCCTGTATTCTTTCAATTCACTTCCTTGTGTGTGTATTATCTCAAGAATTCCTGGTCATGCCTTGTATGATGCAGCTTTTGAGCAACATATTGAATTTTATTTATGGAGTTTTGCGTGCGGCTTCTCTTTTTTTGGCTGAAGATCTTAGCTTTTCTGCTTTTTTTTTTCAAATAAATAAATATTAGCGGGTTATCTGTGATCCTTTCTGCTGAGGAATCGATAAATAAATTTTCATATGTAGGTCGATTATCTAGTTTAATAGCCGTGGCCTTGAGTTGATTTCCCTTTTCACTGATCATTCAATTTTTTCTTAAAGGAATTTTCCCTACTTCCAATTTTCAGGTTAGACAGTTTTTCCATTTGTCTCTCTATCTTGGAGCTCTCTACTTCCAAGTCTGGGTTCTCTTTTATAAAATTGATTCTTGTGCTCGGAGCTGTGAAAGGTCGATAATTGTCGCTTCTTCTAGCTATTGCAGGTGAGTATGTGATATTTTCAAGTCATCGACATTTCCTTTTTCCAAGAAATAACAAGTATGCAAAATCTAACTATATAGTTGTTTTTGCATTTCTCCTTTGAGTCTGGTGATATCTATAGGACCAGTCTATCTTGCTTGAGTTGGTGGTTCCAATTTATTAGCAGTCCAATCATTCTTTGTGTTCTTCAATGCCTTTATTTCATCATGCACATCAATCTGCTGTCAATTCAGTGGAATGAACTTTTATCTTTGTTTATCATGATACCACAGCAAGATTGTGAGGAAGGTTGTTTTTCTTATCCTAATGAAACTTGCTTGTAACTTATGACCTTGTAAAAATAATTTAGTAAATGAATACTTTCTCTGGAGGTCAACTGCATCTGACATATTGGAGTTTGCTACCGTTTCAGGATAATTTAACCTATGATCAGGTCAATTTCATGGATGATGCACGTAGCAAATTAAATATAATCGCTGATCACTTTCAACCTCCAACATCAAGCGAAGAGCCTCTTGAAAATGGAACACCGTCAATTTCAGAACCTAGAACTGATAAAAACTTGAGGTATTGTTTTATGGTGGAAAAATGAAACATAAGAATTAAAATTTCTTAGTTTTGGCTTATCCAAAAAAAGGAAAAAAGAAAAATCTTAGTTTTTCTTAAAACTAAGATTTTAATTTACTCAATCTTAGTTACTCAATCTATTTTAATTTAGGTCTCATCATCATCATCTGTGGACTCAAAGTAAATTAGGAGCTTCTTTCATGTTGAAATTGTTTAGTCTACGGGGCCTATCATGGGGTTCTGGTGGCAGTGGTCAAGAAAAGGTACACTTTGAGCACCTTTTGTCAGTGATGGAAAACTCTATGATACCTTACCAAAACGAGTTCATAATTTGTAGGTTGAGCTAACAGCTGCACAAATGGAGTCACTTCGATCAGAACTTGCTGATATAGAGGAGAGGGAAGCACACTTGAAAGCTCAGTGAGTGACATTTTAACTGTGGATTATTATTATCTTAACTGTCTTCTAATTTATTGTGAGTCGTCATTAATTAGAAGCAGCACTTTGCTTTAGGTTGCCTTTCATTTTCTGTTTGCACATATCACTTTGGAGACATTGAAAAACATTTTAAATTTCAGATGCTAGCAATAGATCTGAGTCTCGCATATTTATGAATAAATTATTGGGTAATATGGATAAAAGGAAATTTGATTCCCTTATTTCTTTTGTTCTTTGGTTCACACTTTATTAGTGATTCTTCTTGTTTGGATGAGGAAAAACTCTTTTGCTTCTTTGGAGTAGATTTGTTGCTGCTTTGAAAAACCAGTGACATGTCACTGGTTAATCTTTACCCATCCCTTCCCTTTATAAGGGGATATCTGCATGCCATTTGAGAAATATATGTTTGTTTCAATCAATAATTGTGTCATTGAAATATTTTCATTCGCAGGTTGGAACATATTGATGAGATTTTGCGGTCTGCTCGTCTCACTGGCTATCTTTATATTCGAACGGTATTGACTATTCAAAACCATATTACCTAATTACTTAACATCAGTTTGTGCTTAATAGTTATTTACCATATCAATTTAGTGATAATATGCCTCCAATTTTCTTTGCAGAGATGGACGGCGCTACCAGGAGAACCTCCACCCATAGATGATACTGATGTAGATGATTGGCTTCCTCGCTTTATTGTTCTCCATGGGGCATGCATATTCTTATATTTGTCATGTACAGGTAATATAGTTATTTGGTTTCTTTCTCATACCCTTTGTCTCTTATTCCTTAATATTAACTTGCATAGGATATAAACTATGAAGCAAAAACCCAAAGTATTGATGTTGATGATTGGCTTACTTGCTTTGCCACTTTCTTGTGCCTGACCCTTGGGAACAAGGGTCTTTTGGGGAAGGGGGTATTGTTACATAATAAATAGATGAAAGGGAAGTTAGTTAAGGGGTTAATGAGTAGTTAGGTTAGTTAAATGGGTGTTAGGGATTATGGTCTATATAAGGGCACAATAGAGGTTATTGTAATCAGGTTATTGGAATAATAGACTTCAGTCTCTCATCTCCTTTTCTCTCGTCTGCCTATCTATTTTCTCCATATTTTCCTCTGTTTCCCTCTGTTTCTCCATTCACCCCTGTTTCTCCCTCTTTTCCTTTCCTTCCCATCTTTTGCATAACATTTGTATACAAGTGTATTTATTGTATACGTTTAATTTTTTTAGTCGGTTTTCTCATCTCTCCCTTCCTTTGTCCTTCTTGTTACCAAGTTCTATCTTCATTGCATAGGAGAAAGAAATTCCAGAAAACACTTTTACCAGATAGTTTATTTTCCTTTTTTAGTCTTATATCTAAGTCAGTCTTTTTTCTCTTGTAAGGTATGTATTCCCCCCCCCCCCAAAAAAAAAAAAGCTCTTTTATTTCTTTCACACCTTTCAATTCTTTTCTTTCCTAATAACATGCATATGTTGCTAAATTTTATTTTTTCCTTCTATTTGCGTGTGTGCTCATGCATTCACTACAAAGCGCAAACCTTTAATGCTAGTTCTAGATGTATGAAAAGAAATACAGAGAAACAAAGAAGGTAGAATAAGGTAGTTCGTATGTTAGTGATTCTATCTGTTGTTTTTGTTTTTTTTTTTACTGGGCTGATCCCTCATGTTTAGATAAATTTCCTCTATGCTTTTTCCATCATGAGAAGATGATATCAAATCAAGTCCTCGTAACTACCAGACTGCTCAACTGTCTTTTATTGCAAATTTTCTTTATTCCCATACTTGTTAGAATTGGCTTTTTACTTGCAAAGTTTACAAGAATACTTTGTTAAAGATATCTCATTTCTCGATTATTGAGATGAGCATTTATAACTCCTTAAGATGACATTTAGTTGGAAACTAAACTAACTGTTCAACATGGTTATCCCTGTGAAGCATCACGTCTAGTTCTTAATACAAGAGCTAGATCGCTAATTTGGGTAGATTAAGGAAGCTACATATATTAATAGTGGTTGATTTTACTAAAATATTATCATTTATCATGACTACCCTTGGATGTGAACTTCTTAATGTGTTCAATCAATAGGGATACTTTAGGGGAAAAAATTAAAAATTTGGGGGATAGGGAGGATTGAAGTCTTATATTGATGACCAAATCTAACCCCGAATTAGCTTTTATCTTAAAGACTAGAGTTAGTATATTATATTTTCAATCATTCAGGTGATAGGTTTTTACATACAGAACATCAATGTCTCTTTATTGATAAAGAGGGAAAATTGCAGATCTTAGCCCTCAAGACTCCACCCTTTTATCTGATGTTGTCGAAGTAGGGCGCTTACCGAGTTTTAAACGCGAGGATGATGAGATGCACTATGCCTTTTATATTCTAACTCATCAAGGACTACGGTATGAGTGCTCAAGCAGTTCTAAAATACAGGTTTGTTGAAGTATTATTATTTTTGGCCATAATTGCGTCTAAGTTGAGATGAGTTGGTTCTTAGAATAATGACTTGGCTTCATTCTGCCTCATTCAGATTGATTCTTGGCTGTCCGCTTTACAAACTGACTGCAAATTGGAAGTTGATACATCAGTCCCAAATGGTTCAGTCAACAAGTAACATAATGTACAGAATGTTTGGTGAGTTTTAAGATGGGTTGAGTCTGATCTACTTTGCAGAAGTACACTAATTCAATGATTTTTAGGTGTAAATAAGATATTAGTAATTGAATAGAGAATGATGAGTTGTTTGTCATTTCTGTCTCATTCCAGAACTTGGTCTTAACTTTGGTTTTTTTTTTCCCTCTGATTAATATAATTTTTAGTTCCTCAAATTTGCATTTATTTAGTTTTCTCTCTCTCAAATTTCAAACTATGGGTTTTGGTTCTTCAAGGAGAAAAGTAATATAAGTATTTATCAAATTATATACACCAACATTTTAAATGGAATGAAATATGAAGGATCAAAACTTTGAAACCTTTGAAACCTGAAAGACCAAAACTGAAATGACCGCAAATTTGAGGAATTAAAGATTGTATTAACCCTTTTTTTTTAGATAGTACATGAAACAAATAAAAGAAACCAAGTGTATAAAAAAAACAAAAGGAAACAAGTGCCTTGGTCAGGTTTTAAACATTACGCCAAAACGAACTCCTGCATGTGAATTGTGATTTCAAATACGAAACAAAGGATATTTTTATAAAACGTTGGGTTGATATCAGATTATTTAAATTTGAATAGTCTAACACTTTGTACGAGGGATCAAGTTTTACCACATCGCATTATGGAATGATAATAACATCAACAAAAAATCCAGAACAATTTTTGGTGAATTGAGGGATTGTTTAGTATGAGGGATTTTGGTTTTGGGCGGGGGGGGGGGGGGAGAAAAATGAGTTGGATTTAAAAATATTAGTAAAGTGGTTTTTAAAGTTTTTAATTAATTTTTCAACTTTTTTATCTTACATCCCCTTTTTGTTAACATTTTATAGCCACAATTCTTCAATTTTTTTAAATTTAATTCATAAAATTTTTTCCTTCCCACAACTCTAAATCCATCATGCCAAACAACCCATAAGGGAATTGTTTTTTGGTCATTTCAAATCTCAAGTTGTTAAAAGGAAAGGTCTGTTGTTTCCCGGTCATCTTTATAAATTATTCATGTTTGACTTCATTTTTGGTTCCTTTCCCATGGAGTTCCTCTTGCCAAAAAAAGAAAAAGTTGAGTTCCGATGAATAAAGTTTGATGTAAAGAACACGCATGATGCCAGAGTAAAAAGAAGAGATTTAAAAGACAGGGCAAGTATAGGTCAAGAATGATTCAAACTGTCCTCGTTACTGGATGTTATGCTTCCAGAAAAGACTCGGCTAAAAATCTGATATAATCCACAACTACGTAGAGCTAAAATGGAGCCGTCTTATTTTTATCCAAAATTGATATAGTGCAATCCTCATGGATTTTGTGATTTATATTTTATATTAATAATCAATCATCAATGGGCATTTGAGGTTAAATTCCAATTAGATAATTGAGTTGATTTATAACTAAAATATTGCGTCATAATTCTTTACATATCAATGTAATGTATCAATTGCAATGCATTGGGCTGCATTTCTAATTTTATCAATATATGAGAATTTAGAACAAGTTATATTATTTTTAAACTTTAAATAATATATTTCTCTCTTCAAACTATGCCACAATAAGACTCAAAGATACTTGGCCTAGTGGTCGAACAATGAGATCGCAAAAGTTGGAAGACTGAGGTTCCATTCCCACCTTGTTTAAAAAGATCATTGGAAAGAGGTATCCTAGACATAAAGTGAAGAATCATGTCACCGGGTTATCTTCTAAGTCTATATTAATAAGGGTGAAGATTTAATTTTACCTATAAATATTTTTTAAAAGAGCTACCAGTACAGTAAACATTTTCTGGGTATAAGAATACCAATGAATATTAAAAAATAGATTGATAATGTCAATTCCGTTAACTTAGGCTAACGAAATTACTTTTTTGTTCACGTGGGCACCACCTATTTTTTAACAAAAAACTAACGCCGTCAAGTAAAGTTAACGGAATTGGCATTATCGGTCTATTTTTTAATGTTCAGGGTACTTCTACACCTAAAAAATGTTTAATGTGCTAGTAGCTCTTTTAGGAAATGTTTATGGATAGAATTACCCCTTCACCCTATTAATAATGCATTACTGTAAAAACTAACCTAAGTCGATCTTTATTGTGGAGCCAATTATTTGGCTTCCTAACCAATTAAGTGATAATTACGGATTAATAAGGATGAGGGAATATAATCTAATTACTTCTAAATTATATATGTATAACAAATTATATCCTAATGTTACTGTTTATATAGTTTCTTATATTTTAATAGATGAATGAATGTAATGGATGAACATATGAAATGGGACCTCCCAGAGATAAGTCTTTGGCTTTCCTAGTTCATCTATGATCTGAGAGATCATCATCAAGTCTTACGGGAAAATTTGAATTACGTGACATTCATTGCAGCGAATGGCAGAGAGGCTCAAAATTTGAATTTAGTGACGTTCATCTAGCCGGTCCTTCATTGTTATTTACTCCGTATTAAATTGGTCCTTCTTTGCCATTTGCTTGGTCCTCAATTGTAATAGATTAGGTCCTTGGCTACTAATTTTTCATCTTTGCAAATATTGTCACTCTTTTCTTAAATGAGCTACACATATAAATCCGCAATTGTAATTTCATACAATCCAAAAGTTAAGTGCTCAGGAAAAATCATGTGATATTTTTACCCTTATAAACATTAATTCTATACAATCACTCTTAACCCCAAAACATCTTAATATATGTATTTTAACCTCAATAATCATAATAAAATCACTAAATAAGACATGAAAATATATGATAAAATAGGGATTCATCACAAAACCTCAATCAGGATTAATTGGGTACTTGATTACTTAGTAATAGGATTCAAAGTGTCATAAAAAGGTGGCCCAAAGAGTTATAAAAATCGTGCTGTCAGTTGAAAATTGTGTCCAACTTTCAATTAAGAGAATTACAACTGAGAAATGATAGGAACAATTAAGCCAGTGACAATTTATTTGTGCATTGTCATTGAGAAGTTAAAGTATGAACCTTCATAAGAATGGCAAGAACAACTAAGCAAATAATATCTTTTGTTTAACAAATAACAATTCATTATTTGTGTGCGTGCATTGATAAGTTTAAGTATGTGTAATATTCTGAATTTTGGGCCTAGAAACTCAAGAATAAACCTAAGTCAAGAAGACTACTAAGCCCAATTTGGTAAGAGTCCTAAAGATAAAATGAGTTTCATGGGACTGTGTGATTCAACCCTCTAGGTTGAGAACGAGTCTCCAGATTATATGAAGCTCAATGCGTATAATTAGTCGGATAAAAGATGTCAGTATATGGCACTTTGGCACACCTAGCACCATTTTAGTGACACCATGAGGCATGTGTGATGCCATTTGGGTCCTGCATGTATGAAGAAGCTTTTGGGTTGGCGTAATGAGAAGTGGCCGTGTGTGTGTGTGGTCGGATGAAAGTTATCGATCTATGTGCACTTAGTATGCCATAAGACACACAGGCTCACACATGAAAGTTTTTGAGGTATATGGTGCCATCTTATGCCACACAGACACATATGTGGTGCATTCTTGAAGTCATAGACATATGTGACTAATTAGTCAGATAGAATATAACGGTGTGTGAGTGCACGTGGCATTTTCAAGGTAGGTGCAGGTACCCTGCGTTTTTTTGAAAAGACACGGGTATGAGGCGCTATTTGCTGAGAAATGTGCAGAATGGGTCCCATTTATGGGTCCCACACAGACACTCAAGCTCATATTTAGCAGTCCCCAGAGGCATGTGGCGCCGTCTGGAGCGTACACCGCAAAAGTAGCTTTATTAAAATAGCTTTTTTAAAGTTACTTTTTATTCTTCTTTTTGTTAGCCAATCACGATGTGACATTGTGAAATTTACTTTATGGCTAGCCAATAATGCGTCGGCACCTCTTAAAGGCACAATTGACACATGTTGAATAGCCGGGACACCTCACCGGTCTCCAGCCAAGCCACGTGTCCGACTTTCCCCGACACCGATCATGAAAGCCGGAGGAAATCATCAGATTTCCCTCCTTTACTAAGTAGGTCAGTCAAGAGGAGAGAGAAAAGAGAATAATTATATCTTGACACGTGTCCTTTTCCCTAACACCTCTTAGGCAAGCCGGATGAATTCCCCGGTGAGTTAGCTGGTCAGATTTTTAAGGAGCACCTGGCATGCTGAGATTTTTATAACTTTACACATGTCATCACAAGATCAATCCAACACCTCTCAAGCTCTATTAATTTCGTGCATCGCCCTAAATTAAGGGGAAAATGGAAAAAATCATGAGAAAAATAAAGAGGAGAGAAGTTGGAAGTGTTCTTGAGCTTCCAAGCCGATTTCCCCTCCGAATTGGCGTTTCTAGTTCCTAATGCCTTCATGAGTCTTCTTCTATTCGTTGAGGGCTACGTTTCTACGGTTTCAGATTCTTGAAAGGAGGAGTTTGGTGCTATCTACAAAGTAGAAGTACTGTCGGAATCAAGAACCGACTATAGAATTGAGTAGAGGTAATCGTAAGGTTCGATTTAAGTATAGTGTCTTGATGTTTTATGAGTATTTTTGGAGTTGTAAGACCCTTAGGGTTTCATCCAAGAAGGGTATTTTGAGCTTTAATGGGTGTTTTATAATGAACATGATGTTAATTAAGGGTTTATGATGGTTAAAAACATGTTTGAAGGTTGAAATTTGAAAGAACAAAATTTGTGTTCTTTGGGGTTAGATTCGACCAACCCATGTTCTTAGTGTTGAAGCTGGATTTTGATTAATTTGATATTAGAAATGGATTTTATGGCTGAAATTGTGTAGGGATAGCAAGAGGATATGATTTTGGATGATTGGTTAGAAAACTATAATTTTGGAATTCAAAGTGTTGATGTTGAATTTGTCAGATTCGTGGTAGACTGCTTGTGAGTTGTTTCTGAATAGTCAAAACTTATCCAATAACTATAATATTTTACAGGCTTGTACTATACATCCTAAGCTTTCCAATAACATGTAATATATGTCATTTAGGCCTATCAATTGTGAGATATGTTCTGTTGAAGTTAAGACACAAACATTGGAATGTAATTTTAGGTAGTGATGTTGGTCGTAGATTCTTGAGGTTTTGAACCTGTAATTATCACATATTGGTATTTTTATTTTAAATAGCTTCCCATAAAACTTGGAACCGCCCCATTTGGATTTTTCTAGAATAAGTTATAAATTTTTAAATTTGGGGTCAAATCTGCCAAGTTAAGATGACCTACAGATTTAAGGAGTTTAAGGTCAATTGCTCTAAGTTTGACTCCAAAGGATAAAGACATGTACTAGAAGCTAGCGTAAACCCTCTTTGTTGTCTCTTTGACATAATGTAGGAGTTTTATAAGATAGTAATATAATTTAGAATAGGTAATAACACATTCGTTCATGGATTCTAACTTAAGGTGTTCAAGTAGTAACTTTTTCTCTCATATACTATGTAATGCTCTGCATAAATAATTTACCATCAAATATGTTGTGTTTTGAGCATGTAGAATCTAATGTCCCAAATTTTTATCATTAAGTGTCATGTATCTATTATGGTATTTCATGATAAAAGAACATATAAGGTGACAAAGCAAAGTCAATAAGATTACATATGACAAAATAGTTGTTATCCAAGTTAGTTGGTGAATTTCCTGTTAAGGCAGTCAGATTATATGACACTTTTAAATTATTAAATGACCTCCAAAAATTCTAAAATTTTTCAAAATTAAATTACACATCATAATCTTTAATTTGATAGGTAATATGGAATTTTTGGAGTTGTATACAAGGAGAAATGAATTTTTGAATTTTGGCCAGCAAATTTGACGTTTTCTGGGGCAGGTTTCAAAGATAAATATTATGGGAATGGGGAGCTTCAAATTTGCTAACGATTATATTTTTTCTTAAAACTAAACTTAATAAAGGTCACATAACCTTTGAAACCACCCCAATTGGATATCTACACAATTAGATATGAATTTTTAAAGTTTGGTGACAATTCTGAGTTTTCTGAATATTGCTAAATTGCAAGGGTAAAATGGTCTTTTTGACCAAGTAAATGGAATCTGAAAATTTTTATTAAATAAATGAAAAAAAATAGGGACGTATGGAGCTTGCAAGAATAATTATATAATTAAATATATAATTATATCATAAATTATACAATAATTACACAAGCACCAATTAGAAAATGCCAAGTCTATCTCTAGAGAATTCTACAACACATGCAACCTTGTCTATTTTAAGGCCTTAGTCCGCCATAAGGAGAAGAGGAAGGAAAGAACTAAGAGACTTGGGAAAAAGAAGAGGAATAAGAGGAAGTAGTGATCAAGGAGTAAGAACTAGGTAAGTATACCGAAATCTTTGGTCAATCTTGTGTTATAACTCATGAATCCTCTTCTTAATCTGCTTATTCTCTTGGTTAAGCCATCCAACAAGAAAAACTCCAAGGAAAGGAAGGATAAAATTCGGCCAAGTAAAGAGGAAGAAGGAAAAGCAAGGTAAGTTGATAAAACTTTGGAATTATTAATGAAAACTGAGTTTTGGTGGTATTCTGGCAGGTTGTTTGTCGTTCTTATGATTGTTGTAAATTTGGGATGTCCATTTTCTAAGAGGAAATACTACCCAAATTTCCATTGATTATGTTAAGTATGTGAATTAATGGCTAAACAAAGGAATACAAGTAGAAAGAAGGTGTTCTAGGAGTTAGAATAATGAAAACATAATTTCTCTATTTTCTTACAACTTTCGACCAATGGAGAAAGTGAGGGATAGAGTTAGAATTTCATGATTCTAATAGTTCCATGATGTTTAGAAGGGAAAATTATGTAGGGTTCATGTTGAATGCAAATTATGAAAAGCCTCGGATTGTGAAATGACGATGTTGCCCCTAAAACCCCAAGTTGAGCTATCAAGGGAAAAATTGTAATTTGAGTTGGAATTGATATGATTTGAGATCAAATATGAGATTTACACATGAAAATATGTGGAATGGACCTAAGTTGTAATTTTTGGAAAAAGTACAAAATATCGGGGCCGGACCGGGTTCCTAAGGGCATTTTGGTAAATTTTGTGATTTTGAAGGAAATGCTAAAGTTATAAGTTTCAAAGTGAAATAGACTTAAAATAGTAGTTAATTTCAATTATTTGGTTAATTTTAGGATTTGATATCTGCTTAGCGGGACCCTCAAAGTCAAATAGACTAGAGAAGGAAAGGCAACAAGATAGTAACTCTATCTTTCATATACTATGTGAATGTTAATATGTGATAGTTTCCATGATCTGTTCAATGTATTGCTTTGTGGTGTTGATACTCTCTGGGTGTGCATGATGAGTTAAACCACCCCATGGGACCTTTAAGGTACCATTTGGCTAGGTGGACCCAATTGAGTAACTTGATATGTACGGACAGGTATTGACCTGCTCCAAGTCATGATGAGTATGGACAGGTATAAGCCTGCTCTAAGTTGTTGTTGTGATCACATTATGATATGATATTGTGCAGATCAAGAACAGATGATCATTTTGATCTTGACAAAATCATCATTTGTTTCCTGAGCATTGTCAGATAGGCTTAGGCGTTTTGATTGCTGCATCATGATAAATGCTACATTACATGTTTACTATTTACATTTTATATGAATGATTTCTGGTTACTACTGAGATTCGTTCGAATCTCATTCCTTTCCTATGAACAAATTATCCAGCTAGGCATAGCAATTCCAAAGGCAAGGAGAAAGTCTAACACAAGGATTGAGATCGAGCAGTTTATGAAGTTATTCCAGTGTTAGTCCTAGTATAGACTACTTAAGTTTTTGGGATGTAATATGCATTACTTGACTACTTTTCTGACACCTATATTGTAATTAAGAAACATATATCAGTATGTTTGTATAAATTTTGTTTTCCTGTTTGAACTATGCAATGATGCTTGATGAAATGTCTAAATTCTGCGGGGTTTGACATTTTTGGTATCAGAGCCAGGTTCTGGCATTAACGGAACAGTAAACTGATATGATCTTAATTATGTTACGGCAGGAGATATGAATACTGAACACTATATGAGATGCGAGTCACAAGCATCAGTGAATTGGCCTGAGGATCGGCCTCCAAGGAGGGAATTCCCAAGACTAAGCAATGTGCTAAGAAGCGAACCTATTAAGAAAAGAAAGACATGTCGGAGGACTCCGATTAAGACCAGGAAGCCTAATCAAGAGATTTTACCAAAATCATATTCTGAGATCGGAGACTCAGGACAATCGATATCTGATAAGTTTGAAGCAAATCCATCTGAGTTCTCAAGCTCTAAGGAGAATGACGAAAATGAGAAACATGACTTGCAACCGGATCGGCAATTATGGCACAGTATTCACGATAAGTTTGGGCTTGCTCTTCGTATCCGAGTCACCCCAACTGAGCAATATCAATAGTTGCTGCATGATGTAGAAACAATGTACTTGGACCAGAAATATCAGGGGATGGATTACCTTGATGATTATTGGGTCCGCACTACGCTAAGTTTCTTTTCGAAAGAAAAATTATGGATCCAGGAGATTAATAGTATTATGGAGGACGAACTAGGAAGTGACTTCCTGAGGTTTAAAGCTTACATGAAGGGTCTTGTAAAACTATGTATGGACCGTGATTAGAGTAATTATAAGTTATTTTGGTTAGTCTGGGACAGCTGACATGTTCAAATAATATATGTACAGTAGTATGATGTAGGAATATGTAATCAGAAACAGTTTGTATTAGATCTAGGGCAGAACAGTAAAAGTTAAGCATGCTCATCCTAGGGTAATGGAAGGATGGGTGACCCTTGGGAAGTTTTGGGAAATATAAGTTTATGTAAGAAAAACTTGATGTATAAAGACTTATATGTTAAGTAATGTAAAAATGTTTGCATAAATAGTATTCTCCACTATGTATATTATTTCTATGACGAAATGATGAAATTACTTGGATGCTTGAAATTTTTATGAAATGACGAAATTGCCCCCTATAAGAATATGTAAAGCTAATTATTTCTATGTTTGAAATATAGTGGGACCCAAGGATGGTAACTCACGGAGGAAAACGAATAGGGTTAGGGCAGGAAGAAAGGCCCGATCCTATAGAGCATATGCTAGGAATGCTTACTCAGCAAGGTACGATGATGCAGGAAATGAGGGATGAAATGAGGGAGATACAATCAAAATAGGAAGCTGATGGTGAAAGGTTAGATCACCTAGAAAGGTTGATAAATGAACATGATACATTAGAGTACTCTGAACAATCTATACATGAACTGCAGCCCAACAGACCTGTAGTAGAAGTGGAAAGTTTATCTACCTGGTTGACTTGGTTCAGTCAGCAGACACCACTAAATTTTAAAGGGAAGATTGACCTGCAGGATGCAGAGAATTAGCTGTCTAAGCTCGAGAAAATTTTTTGAATCCTAGAATGCCTTGATAATGTGAAAGCTGAATTAGCAATATACAAATTGGAAGGAGATGCAGATTCGTGGTGGAAAAGTGTGGAGATGTTTATGCAAACCCAGAATATTCCCCTTACCTGGGAATATTTTCTAGCATAGTTCCGTGAAAATTATTTTCCCCATTCATTACAGATCGCAAAGGAAATGGAGTTTCTAATGATTGAACAAGGCGAGAAAGAAAGTTTTGATGAATATCTTGCTCGTTATCTCTGGCTATCTAGATATTCCTCTTATTTGAAAGTCAGGGATGATCAAGGATGGAAGTCTGATATGTTGATTCGGGGGCTGAAGCCAGAGTTAAAGGGAAAGCTAGTTTTAAAGCGATTCAAGAAGTTCAACAAGGCGGTGGAGGAGTGCAGAATCACGGAGAATAATCTGCGGAACCTCTATGTTAGTAAAAATGCTAATGCTAACAAAGGGGCATCTGGTAGTAGGAACTTTAGTCAGAAACGTAGAAACTCTGGAGGATCATATCGCGGAAACAATAAGAAACCTTATTAGCCTGGAAACCGTAACAATCAACGACCTACCGGAAATCCACAATATGGAAGATGTGGCAAACCTTCTCATCCTGACAGATCATGTGAAGTAATTTGTTATAATTGCAATCAACCAGGACATATTGCTACTTATTTCCCCCAGCAACAGTGGAAAGTAGAACAACTAAGGCAGAGAGCACAAGGAAGAGTATTTTCCATGACTCAAGATGAGGCCAGAAAATCTCATGAGCTAATTCAAGGTACTATTTTTCTTAATTGAAATTGTGTGCAAGCATTATTTGATTCTGGTGCCAGTCATTCATTTATTGCTTATGATTGTGTAAGACGATTGGGTCTGGTAATATATCAGTTACAATATGATCTCGTTGTGTCAACATCTACGGGTAATCAATCTATTACCTTTGAAGTTTGTTTAAATTATGTTATGAATGTTGAGAAACGAGAGTCGATAGTGGATTTAATATGCTTGCGCCTTCAAAATTTAGAAGTAATCCTTGGCATTGATTGGCTAACTGCCAATAATGTATTATTAGTTCGTGGAAATAAAAGAATTGTTTGTCCTACTCTACAACCAACAACCATTCATTATAACCTTAACTTCCTTTCAGCAGCTAAGGCTAAAAGACAATTACAGAAAGGCTATCAAGGGTATATGATATTTTTTTCTATCCAGAAAGAAGCCGGATTAGCTCTGAAATATATTCCAGTAGTGAGGGAATTTCCTAAGGTATTTCCAGAAGATATTAGTGGACTGCCACCAGAAAGGGAAGTAGACTTTGCAATTGAGACTAAGCCAGGGGTAGAACCAATCTCAAAGGCTCCATACAGAATGGCACCGAACGAGATGGCAAAGCTAAAGAAGCAGATTGAGGAGTTACTCAAAAAAGTGTTCATCAGACCCACTGTATCACCATGGGAAGCCCCAATGCTCTTTATTAAAAAGAAAGATGGAAGTCTACGATTGCACATAGATTACAGAGAGTTGAATAAAGTGACCATAAAGAATAAGTACCCACTTCCTCGGATTGATGATTTGCTGGATCAATTATCAGGCTCATGCGTGTTTTCAAAGATTGACTTAAGGTCCGGTTATCATTAGTTGTGGGTAAAAGCGGAAGATATACCGAAGACTTCTTTTCAAACTAGATACGGGCATTATGAATTCATGGTGATGCCATTTGGACTGACTAATGCACCTGCAGTATTTATGGACTATATGAATCAAATTTTCCATCTATACTTAGACCAGTTTGTAGTGGTATTTATTGATGATATACTTGTATATTCGCAGACTAAAGCGGATCACGAAGAACATCTTAGGACTATGTTAGGTACGTTATGTAGTAAGCATCTCTATGCCAAGTTGAGTAAATGTGAATTCTGGCTTATAGAAGTAAAATTTCTCGGCCATGTCGTTTCTCAGGAAGGGGTCTTAGTGGATCCCAGTAAAGTGGAAGCAATGATGAATTGGAAAAGACCAGAGAATGTGGCTGAAGTGCTCAGTTTTCTTGGTCTAGCTGGTTACTATCAAGGATTTATACAGAATTTCTCCAGAGTCGCATTACCTTTGACAAGGTTAACCCGAAAAGCTCAACGTTTTGTGTGGGAAGAGAATTATGAGAGAAGCTTCATAGAGCTTAAGGGGAGATTGACAACGACACCCGTGTTGGTGATTCCTGATTCACAATTGACCTATGCGGTCTATAGCGATGCTAGTAAGCATGATTGAGCTGTGTCCTGATGCAACAGGGCAGGGTGGTAGCATATGCCTCCCGTCAGCTGAAGCCACATGAAATGAATTATTCCACCTATGACCTTGAGCTAGCAGCTGTGGTGTTTACATTAAAAATATGGAGACATTATCTCTGTGGTGCGACCGTAGAGCTATACTGCGACCACAAAAGTTTGAAATACTTATACGACCAGAAGGAGTTGAATATGAGACAACGACGTTGGGTAGAGTTGCTTAAAGACTACAACCTGGAAATTAAATATCATCCAGGTAAGGCCAATGTTGTTGCAGATGCCTTGAGCAGGAAAACAGTGCAGGTGGCAACCCTGATGTTACGGGAATAGAAATTAATTGAGAATTTCTGGACCTTAATCTGTGTAACCAGATTATGATTAGTGGCATTAGTCAGGTAGAAAGTGACCTATGGACTGCCATTAAGGAGGCTCAGTTGCATGATGAGCAAGCTCAGAATATGAAGAATAAGATAGAAAAGAAAGAAACCTAGGATTATGATCTTTCACCGAGTGGATTAGTCAGATACAAGGAACGGATATATGTCCCCCCACAAGCTGAATTAAGGTGACAAATCCTGGAAGAAGCTCATAAAAGTAAATATACTTTACATCCAGGGGAAATTAAAATGTATCATAACCTGAAGTCTACATACTGGTGGCCGGGAATGAAAAAGGATGTAACCCAGTTTGTAGCTCGTTGCCTTACGTGTCAAAAAGTCAAAATCGAACATCAGCAACCATTAGGATTGCTACAAAACCCTGAGATCCTGAGTGGAAATGGGAAAGTGTTATAATGGATTTTGTAACAAGTTTACCCAAAATACGGAATTACGATGCTATTTGGGTAATCGTTGACCAATTTACCAAGGCTGCTCATTTTCTACCCATCATTATCAATTACTCTCCTGAAAGGTTGGCAGATCTCTATATAAAGGAAATTGTACGGCTACATGGTATTCCAAAGAATATCATTTCTGATCAAGACCCTCTATTTACTTTGAAATTATGGAGGGCAGTGCACGAAACATTAGGTACAAAACTTAATTTTAGTACTGCATACCATCCCCAAAAAGATGGACAGACAGAAAGAATGATACAAACATTGGAAGATATGCTGAGAGCTTGTGTGCTGGATTTCAAAGGAAGTTGGGACAGATTCCTTCCACTTGCTGAGTTTGCATACAATAATAGTTCTCACTCAAGTATACAAATGGCCCCTTATGAAGCATTGTATGGTAGAAAATGTATGTCATCATTATGCTGGACAAAATTATCTGAAAGGAAGGTGTTTGAGCCAGATATAGTTGATAAAATGATAGAACAAATTAAATTGATTAAACAGAGATTGTTAGCAGCCCAAAGCAGACATAAAAGTTATGCAGACAAAAGATAGAAACCATTGGAGTTTATAGTAGGGGATTATGTATTTCTAAAGGTTTCACCAATCACTGGAGTTGAGAGAGCTCTAAAGATAAGGAAACTAAATCCTTGATATATCGGACCATTTGAAATTCTATCTAGAGTCGGATCAGTGGCCTATCGAATAGCTTTACCCCCAAATTTGAGTCGTCTTCATGATGTTTTCCATGTCTCGCAATAAATGGAAGAAATATCAGCCAGATCCGGAACATTTTCTGGAATACGAAGATATTGATGTACAAGATAACCTTACTTCGGAGGTGGAGCCTAAACGTATTATTGATCAACAAGAAAAGCAGCTCTGATACAATGCAATACCATTTGTAAAGTTGGTGTGGAAAGTATTTTCCTCAAGAGAAGCCACATGGGAGATGGAAAGCGATATGTGGAAGCGATGGCCAGAGTTTATGAATATGTTTGTATGACAAAATTTCAGGGACAAAATTTATTGTCAGGGGGAGAATTGTAATGTCCCAAATTTTGAATATTAAGTGTCATGTAGCTATTATGGTATTTCATGATAAAAGAACATATAAGGTGACAAAGCAAAGTCAATAAGATTACATATGACAAAATAATTGTTATCCTAGTTAGTTGGTGAATTTCCTGTTAAGGCAGTCAGATTACGTGACACTTTTAAATTATTAAATGACCTCCAAAAATTTTGAAATTTTCTAAATTAAATTAGACATCATAATTTTTAATTGGATAGGTAATATGGAATTTTTGGAGTTGTATACAAGGAGAAATGAATTTTTGAATTTTGCCCAGCGAATTTGATGTTTTCTGGTGCAGGTTTCAAAAATAAATATTATGGGAATGGGAAGCTTAAAATTTGGTAACTTTTATATTTTTTATTACAACTAGACTTAATAAGGGTCACATAGCCTTTGGAACCACCTTAATTGGATATCTACATAATTAGATATGAATTTTCAAAGTTTGGTGACAATTCTGTGAATTTTCTGAATATTGCTAAATTGCAAGGTAAAATGGTCTTTTTGACCAAGTAAATGCAATCTGAAAATTTTTATTAAATAAATGAAAAAAATAGGGACAGATGGAGCTTGCAAGAATAATTATATAATTAAATATATAATTATATCATAAATTATACAATAATTACACAAGCACCAATTAGAAAATGCCAAGTCTATCTCTAGAGAATTCTACAACACATGCAACCTTGTCTATTTTAAGGCCTTAGTCCGCCATAAGGAGAAGAGGAAGGAAAGAACTAAGAGACTTGGGAAAAAGAAGAGGAATAAGAGGAAGTAGTGATCAAGGAGTAAGAACTAGGTAAGTATACCAAAATCTTTGCTCAATCTTGTGTTATAACTCATGAATCCTCTTCTTAATCTCCTTATTATCTTGGTTAAGCCATCCAACAAGAAAAACTCCAAGGAAAGAAGGGAGAAAATTCGGCCAAGTAAAGAAGAAGAAGGAAAAGTAAGGTAAGTTGCTAAAACTTTGGAATTATTAATGAAAACTGAGTTTTGGTGGTATTCTGGCAGGTTGTTTGTCGTTCTTATGATTGTTGTAAATTTGGGATGTCCATTTTCTAAGAGGAAATACTACCCAAATTTCCATTGATTATGTTAAGTATGTGAATTAATGGCTAAACAAAGGAATACAAGTAGAAAGAAGGTGTTTTAGGAGTTAGAATAATGAAAACATAATTTCTCTATTTTCTTACAACTTTTGACCAATGGAGAAAGTGAGGGATAGAGTTGTAATTTCATGATTCTAATGGTTTCATGATGTTTAGAAGGGAAAATTATGTAGGGTTCATGTTGAATGCAAATTGTGAAAAGCCTCGGATTGTGAAATAACGATTTTGCCCCTAAAACCCCAAGTTGAGCTATCAAGGGAAAAATTGTAATTTGAGTTGGAATTGATATGATTTGAGATCAAATATGAGATTTACACATGAAAATATGTGGAATGGACCTAAGTTGTAATTTTTGGAAAAAGTACAAAATATCGGGGCCGGACCGGGTTCCTAAGGGCATTTTGGTAAATTTTGTGATTTTGAAGGAAATGCTAAAGTTATAAGTTTCAAAGTGAAATAGACTTAAAATAGTAGTTAATTTCAATTATTTGGTTAATTTTAGGATTTGATATCTGCTTAGCGGGACCCTCAAAGTCAAATAGACTAGAGAAGGAAAGGCAACAAGATAGTAACTCTATCTTTCATATACTATGTGAATGTTAATATGTGATAGTTTCCATGATCTGTTCAATGTATTGCTTTGTGGTGTTGATACTCTCTGGGTGTGCATGATGAGTTAAACCACCCCATGGGACCTTTAAGGTACCATTTGGCTAGGTGGACCCAATTGAGTAACTTGATATGTACGGACAGGTATTGACCTGCTCCAAGTTATGAGGAGTACGGACAGGTATTAATGTATTAATATAGATATAAGATATTAAGAGAAAAAAGTTTGCTTAATGTATTAATCTCCCACATTGACTAACTACTATATTTCATATTGCATATCTTATAGATTAGTCAAGCAAAGCAAGAAAGAGATTAGAGAAACAAACACTTGAAGGAACTAATGGGAATATCAAGATTCAAGCTCCTAGAGGAAATACTAGATGTTTCTATGCTTAGAAGGAAATTCAAGCGGTACTGTAGTAGTTAGGACTGTTTGGACTGTAGCATTTTTTCACTGCAGCAGTCAGACATTGTAGCAGCGAAGAACTGTAGCACTCGAGTTTTGGCACTGTAGCACTTAAGTTCAAGGAGTTCTTCATGCGAGTTCTTGGCAAAAACGGCCTCCGGATGTTTCCCAAATTGAGCACTCGAGTTGGCATTGTTCATAACTGCAAAAATGAGCTAGAACTCGAGTTTGTGGATCAGAACTCAAGTTCGGTATGAACAAAAATGCACTATGTTCATCCATATTTTACGTTCAACTTAAGCGAGCTTCAGTTATTTAACCATTATCCCAAAACATAACTCTGATTGAGGTGAAACTAGTGGCATATAAAACTAGACTCCCAATGCGTCAAATAAAAACAAGAAACAACATCAAAGGAGCTCAGATCAAGCATATATGAATGTTTGAAGTGGAACTTCAAATCACTGTCATATTCCAGAATAAGTTTAGTAGTTTAGACATATCTCTCAAACTACATGTCGAAATGAGTTCAAACCGGTGCCATATAAAACTAGACTCAAAGATATTTCTATAGGTATATAATATGTCAAATTTGAAGTTATAGTCAATGTGGTATGGCTTCTGGAAGTCGATGCACAAACATACATACACTGTCTATACTCATTGGATCATAACTGGAGAATACAATGAGTTTGGAGCTGATTCCTTTTGCATTGGAATGTAAATGATAAGAGCTTTCAAATGATCAATCATTTTCCATATTTGGAGTAAAAAATGAATGGATCATCTTTTGAGTCCACTGTTCACACTCCTGCAAGCTTGTTCCAGTTGTTCAAAATCTGATATGCACTCGAGTTAAGATTGAAGCACTCGAGTTCTGAGGACTGATGCACTCAAGTCCTAAGAGTTTTGGAATGAGAGTTTGTTCCCGAGACTTCATGAGAATCAACTGATATGAAGTGCACTCAAGTTTGGGGAGGAAAACTCGAGTTCTGTGAAGCAACGCACTCGAGTCCTGTGAAGCAACGCACTCGAGTCATGAGAGTTATGACGTAAGAGTTTATTCCAGAGAGTCTTCTTGCTAAGATACTAGTGCTACAATCGAATCTGGGATTTTGCACTTGAGTTCCTTATTCATCTAGCACTCAAGTTCTAAACGTGCTGAGATTAGAGTTTATACCCAAGAGAATTGAAGCCGTGAAGTATAAGAGTAGCACTCGAGTTTCCAACAACATACTCGAGTTCTAAACTTCATTGCACTCGAGTTTAGAGAGTTCTGGCAAGAGAGTTTATACCCGAGAGTCTTGTGATGAGAATAACAAGCGGTGCACTTGAGTTCTAAACCAAGATGCACTCGAGTTCTGAACCAAGATGCACTCGAGTCATAAGAGTGTTGGCATGCAAGCTTGTTCTAGAGAAGCTTGAATAGTCAAATTAACATGATGCACTCAAGTTCGTCAGATAGCACTCGAGTTCTGAGACATTTTACACTCAAGTTATGGAAGTGCACTCTGGAAGTTTATGACAGAAACCATCTGGAGAACGTGAAAATACACTACGCACTCAAGTTTGGAATCATGCACTCGAGTTCATGAGTTAGCAGAGGAAGAGTAAAATCATGGGATGAATCTGAACATGGATATACATCATTTAACTATTAAACCTACATCAGTTATCATTCGTAGACATCGTTTAATGTTTGTTCAAGTGTGAAACAAGTCTTCAATGTTCAGATTGACAAAACTCATGATAAATTCAAAAACGACAGATACAATAATATAAACATCTGCACATGGTTCGATTGACAGCCCGTAAAGAATTCAAATGCACATACCACTCTACAACAGATACTCTACCAACATTCATCTCCAGAACATCTACAAGAGGACTTTCAAAGATGAATAGAGAATAACGATAACGAATCATGGGCAGAAACAATATTCAACAAACAACTCAACAAACGTGCAAACAGAAAGCAACGGTATGAATTATCTGTCAAAAGCACGATCAGATTACAATGGGCAAATGTTTGAATACTCCAACGGTTCTCAACGCATCTTCTATATAAACCAAAGCATTCAAACAAGAAGGAGAGATGATGCGACATCGGCCAAAAACACGAGCGATGAGAACCCAACTGCCAATATGCTGATACTATAAGTTGTCCGCCTCATATACTCTCTGTTCTTATCAGTTTACAATATCATGTATATTTGAGAGTGAATATCTATATTGTACTTCAGTGAGCATTTATCTACTCTGTGAGAGAGTCTGTAAACACTTAATCTATACTTATGTACTGATCTCAAGGTAGAGGGACCTTGAGAGGGTTGAATTCCTTACGGGGGAAGCTGTAGGGAGAATTGCCTGTTAGACTTTCTGCTCGTAAGACTTGCACGAGTAAGCAGGAGAGAAAGGTCTTCGGGATTGCTCTGCTCGTAAGACTTGCCATAAGGGGGAGTGAACTTACAATGTGTGAGGGAGAGTAACTTCGTAGTAGGCTACACAAGTGCCTGGTTAAACTTATGGCTTGTAGCGGCTTTTCCTGTGCCCAGATAAACAAGAAGATAGTGGATTGGAAATCTCAGGAGGATCTTGGGGACTGGACGTAGGACATCGTGAATTGGACCGAACCAGGATAAATCACAGTTTGCATATTCTCTTCCCTAAGCTTTTACATTTCAAGCATATAGATTTACATAACTGCTTATGATTTTATACTTCCATATATATTGATTTGAAACTGCAAAAAGATTTTAAAAGATTATACTTTATTATCATACACCAAATTCACCCCCTCTTGGTGTCAGCCAGTTCTAACAGTATAGGCCTGCTCCAAGTTGTTGTTGTGATCACATTATGATATGATATTGTGCAGATCAGGAACATATGATCATTTTGATTCTGACAAAATCATTATTTGTTTCCTGAGCATTGTCAGAATCGGCTTAGGCATTTTGATTGCTGCATCATGATAAATGCTACATTACATGTTTACTATTTACATTTTATATGAATGATTTATGGTTACTACTGAGATTCGTTCGAATCTCATTCCTTTCCTATGAACAAATTATCCAGCTAGGCATAGCAATTCCAAAGGCAAGGAGAAAGTCGAACACAAGGATTGAGATCGAGCAGTTTATGAAGTTATTCCCGTGTTAGTCCTAGTATAGACTACTTAAGTTTTTGGGATGTAATATGCATTACTTGACTACTTTTCTGACTCATGTATTGTAATCAAGAAACATACATCAGTATGTTTGTATAAATTCTGTTTTCTTGTTTGAACTATCCAATGATACTTGATGAAATGCCTAAATTCTGCGGGGTTTGACATAGAACATGTCATTTGGATGCTTGAAGCAACTAAGTATATGGCAGGTGGACGCCTATATTTGTAACCAAGTGTTGTGGTAATGTGATATGTGTATGTTATGCTGCATGTTAATGTGTTAAATGCTCCTGTAATGCTCAATGTGTTGTGATGGTTATGTTGCATGCTTTGTGTATTTATATTTTATATGATTGAATGCCTGTTACTACTAAGATTCTCTCAAATCTCATCATTTATAAAATTTATTACACAGCAAGGATGAGTGGCACCAAGGATAAAGAGGTAAGTGTAGATGAATGAAGAAAGAAGACGAAGAGACGAAGTTCTTTTGTTAATTATTAGTAACTATTATTAGTTTAATAGCCTTAAATAATCTTATGAGTATATATGTAGATGGATGCTTGTGGACGTAAGTAGTAGGATAAGGCAGTATTAGAGCACTTAGTTATTTTATCAGAATATTTGCATATTTGGTAATAATAGACTATATTATGGTAAGAACAAGACATAAGGTAAGGGTATCAGTATCCGAGTGTGGCATCAGAATTATCAAAGAGTGGTGATATCAAAAGGTACAACCAAGATATTAATATCAATAGTGGTATCAAATTACTATATAAAAGTGAATTCAGTAATAACTTATAAGTATACATTAATTTAATAGGGGTTTTACAGTAGGAACCTCCATATGAATGACGAGAATGACTGAGTAACAACTGTTGCATAACAAATGACAAGAACAACTTAGATAGCGATGAGTTATTTGTGTGTATTGACAAGTTTAAAGAGGGACATGTTTAAGAATTATTAGAGCAACTAAGCAAATAACCATCTTTGTATAACAAATAACAAGAACAAAAACTTAACTAATAACAAGTTATTTTTGTTTAACTTGTCACTAGCCAAAATATTATTGTTGTTTCTTAAGATTTCAATTATTTAAATGTTAAGAAAAATGACTTAAATCTTTTTAAAGTCAAGATATAAAAAAATAATAAATTAATGAGAAAGTTAAAGTTTATATAAAGTAAATTAAGAAAGGAAAAGAAAAATGATTATACAATAATAAATTAAAATTAACTTTTTCTTTTATAATTAGAAAAGAGGATTAAAAAAACAAAAAGAAAAAGGTGGGTTCAAGTGAATGGGCTCTTGGCCCATTCTCTCAAACACCCATTACCACCATGCCACTTATACTGGGGCAATTAGAATCATGATTCTCCACCACCCCATATTCATTTTTGTAGCGTTGCTCCTCTGGTTCCTTCACTACGTTTTATTTTTATTTCCACCATTTCATTCTCCTAGCTCTTGTGTGTGGCACATTAAGAGGGAAAGTGAGCAAGGGTGATGGAGTGAGAGAGAGAAAGAGCTTCTTGGTTTTCTTGTAAGACACTTGGATAAGTTATCAACCTCCTATTTTTTAGCTTTCTCCTATTCTATTTATAATTTTGATTTAGGAAAATTTTAAGGTTTACTAGATTTTGAAATTTTTGAGGTTTCTAGTTGATTAATTTTCTTTTGATGGAGCTAGTGAGGTTTGAATTAGATTTGTATGGTTTAGATTTTTGCAAGAATTGTTTATTTGAGACAATAAAGTTAGGGTTTAGTTGGGAAGTTATGATTTTTGATAATCGGGTTATTAAATTCGAATTTTTATGATTTATATTTATTTGGAGTTATAAAGATTGATGGTTTAGTTTTGAGAACTATGTGTGGTTATAAATATTAAGGATTTTTAGTTAACTTTCAAGTGTTGAGAATTAGGTAGTTTGAAAAAATTGAGGTGGCTGTGGTTACTTTATTATTCTAATGAGTGAGAAGGAATTAATGAATGAAAGAAATGAGATTGAGGAATTTTTGAGGAATTTTTTATTTATGGGTATTTTTCCTAAAGACTAAAGTAAGCTAAGTTTAAGGACATTATGATTGGAGGGAAATATTATGGTTAATAATTTCAAAGAGATAAATAGAGTGAATGGATGATAGAAATGTGATGGGAAAGAGAAATTGAGTTATGATAGTAAGTTATACAAAAGGTGTCCTGGAGGCAAAACATGGCCTCAACAATTTCCTTTGATGTTGGAGATGGAGGTGTTATGTCCCATATCAGCTGAGAATGGGAACAAAAGGTGCCTTATAAGATACCTCCCTTGGTCAACTCGTTTTAAAACCATGAGGGGTAATAAAGCCCCAAAGCGGACAATATTGAGAGTGAGTCATTAGGATGTTACAATTCTCCTATCCTTAAAGGAATTTTGTCCCAAAAATTCAAAGCTTCAATCAACCCCCAACAATTTTCCTTATCTTTCTCGCTAAGCTCCACTTCCACCGTACTTATTTATATATAAGTTAAATTATACCATAATTTCTTTGTAATGATTTCACGGTACTACTTTGATTATATAATTTTTTTAGTTAATTTTAAGATTAGTACTAGCCCACAAGATTGCAACCTACTCATCTTGGTTTCTAATCCCTTAGTTTTTTGTCACAAACTCTATCATTGCTCATACACATTAGTATTATCCATATCATTGTTACTACCAATGGTACTTTGAAAGCACAATTTTGGTAATGGTTCCTTTTTAAACCCACTGTGGAAGTTGACTAAATTTCTCACAATTTACATTATACAACCCCTTGTAAAACTTCTCTTTTTTTGAAGATGAATACCTGATGCTATATTTACATTATTTTAATGAACCAGGGTTCCCTAGTATGTGACAAGATTTACAATCCCTAATATCTACTAACTCTTGCACAACTGTGTGAATATATCTTAATAGTTATGAGATATAATTTGAAAGTTCAAGCCTCTTAGTCAATACAATCCTCATACAACACTTGTAAGCACAAGAACTTATGTAAATAATACCCTTATCATACACACTCGACTTGAATACAATAAGTTATAATTCATAATAATCATGTGCAAATTCCATAATGTCATAAAAAAGATTTTTTTTTCACTATCAAAATTAATCACCCAACTAACATCTTACCTTTCATTTCCTCATTTGTGTACATCATACCCTCATATTACTGCAACTATAGCCCAAAAATCTTAACTCCTTTTACCATTTTGCCTCTTCCTCAAGTTTCTTCCATTAGGATCTTCAAAAGTCTCACATCGGCTGGGGAGGAGAACGAAAGACGCCTTATAAGGTTTGGATACCTTCCCTTCTTAACATGTTTTAAAGCCGTAAGGGGTGATGAGGCCCCAAAACAGATAATATTGGGTCTATACACCTCCCCTTCTCAACTCATTTTAAACCCATGACGAGTGATGGTGCCCCAAAGCAAACAATATCCAAAGCGAGACACTAGGATGTTACAATAGTGTTATACCCCATATCGGTGTGGAACGGGAACAAAAGACTCCTTTATAAGGGTCTGAATACCTCTCCTTGTCGACACATTTTAAAACTATGAGAGGTAATGAAGCCCCAAAGAGGACAATATCGAAAGCATGGCACTGGGATGTTATAGGAGGGGGTTGCAAAGAGGAACTGGTGGCTGCTGCCACTAGAGGGCAGGGGGAATGCTGTATCTTTGTTCTTGCCATTGAAAGTGTTGCTGCTCAAAGAAGAAATAGAGAAGTATAAAGGGACTTTTGAATTTAAACTTCAAAACTAAAGGCGCATTGGTATTTATAATTAGGATTGATAGCCATAACTCAGATGATACTGATGAGACATAATGCTATGCGTTAGAAGTTGAGACTTATGTATTTAGACCAGTCATCTTCTAACTTGTAGTCTAAATAATAATAATGAGACTAGATGTACATCTTAATCAGTCTAAATAAAAAGTAAACGTTAGAAGATTAAACAATATTTAGACCGTCAGGAGTTAAACAACGGTTCATACTAACATATTTAGGCATTTTACCATTACAACCGGTCTGAATATAATCAAATTATATAATTAATAATACTCAAATAATATAATTTACTAATATATTATATATCATATATAATTTTATACATATAGAATTAGTTTAACTTGTCAAGCCAGAGACAACAACAACAACTAAATTTATAACTAAAAAAGATTTGCTAAACGATGAGTGCTAAAAGGGAATATCCCTACGAGAAGTTGATATCTTTTTATAATTGGCAAGAAAGACAAAGAAACTTTTATACTATATAGCAAATATCCTCTACAATAAGTAGATTATGACGTTTGTAAACCAACAAAAATGAGGGTAAAAGAGAGAGTCTAGTATTTCATTATCATCATGGACGTTTACTTGAAATGCGATTACATTTACCTGATCTCTAGCAAGTGTGAGGTTGTTAGATAATAGCTAAAACTAGTCTAAAATCAATTAATTTAAAAGGTTAATACCTTTTTGAACTAACAAGGGTTAAGATGTTTTATGGATAAGAAAATGATTGATAGGTAACTATCAATCCCTAGAATCCTTCAACACAATAAAGTTATTGAAATTGAGAGATAGACCTCTCATTGACATGGTTGAGTAAACAATAGCATAAGTGAAACTATCAGCCATACTTTGGCAAGTAAACTCATAGCTATTGTCTTCACACTTAACTAAGTATCCTCTAAGTCAGTCATTATCATGCCCTGAGAGTTATGGATGAGCCTTAAATCGGTCCTAAGCACCTTAAGACCATAAGGGCCAGTAGCTTATATCCATAGTCCTTCTTATAAATCAAAAGACCGTTCCAAGGTAAAAAAATGTGTGTTTTCATGAGACGACTTGAAAATTCAAAAAGGTATGTCTTCATCAGTGAAAATCATGATGTATTAGTGACTAAGAGAATTTTATAGGACAAAATGTTCATAGAATACAAATTTCCTTGTAGTAAATGAGCATAAATCATACTATATCTCTTTATGAGAATAATAGTGATAAGAAATAAGTCAGTATTCTTCAGTTCACTGATCTGAGTAGGAGGGTTGAGGTCATTTTCACAAGAAGATGCAAAATGAAAGAGGTAAGAGATAAAGAAGAAAGTTACAATAAGAGAAACTTGTGAAGTCCACCTCGAAGTAGATGATCATTCAGAAAGTGACAATAGCTACCTAAAGGTTTTTGGAAACACTAAAAGGACCTGCTAAGAAGAATGCCAAAGGGAGATGCAATGGGATATGAATTCTTTTAAACTAAGTAGATGACTGGGTGATCTACCACCTAGTCGAAAGGAAATAGGGAACAAGTAGGTTTTTAAATACAAAAGTAAGTAGATTAAACCTAAGAAACTTAGTGGCTAAGGGGTATCACAATGAGAAGGCATTGGTAAATAAAACACATATTTGCCTGTTATGAACTTTAACTATGAAAGACCAATTTTGGTTATAACAACAAGCTTAGGCTTGAAATTACATTAACATAATGTAAAGACCACTTTCCAATTTAGAAATTGGATGATGAACTCTACATGAAGCAGCTTGAGGGCTTCGTAGAAACAATCATCTAGGCAATATTGTCTGAGGTTTTACAAAATGAAAGCCTTGCTAACTTTGAGATAATCGAAGACCACTATATGAGTGTCAAACAGTCTTGAGATGATTCTTTAAGAAGTCATCCTTTATGTCTAACTTATTTCTAAGCCAAAACAAGTCTCAAAGGGAGTTAAATAAATTGAGGATTAGAGTTATTCTTAAATTCTGAGTTGGAAAATAATGGGTAGAATATAATATATCTTGAATGATAAGATAGATGGAGATTACATAAGGAAAGTATTCTCTTTTCCACCTAAGATATGTAAAATTGTAATCTTCAAGCATCTCAGTATAAAGAACTACAAACCTATGGACATCCCTAAGATTGAGGACATAATCTAACTGAGGTTATACGTCCCATAAGGAATCCAACATTGAAAAGGTGGATAGAGTCTCATAATAAGAATATGGTTGGTAACTTAATTTTACACACTGGAGTATAAGACCAAATATAATTGGTCAGACTTTGAAACTATTTTTTGTTTAGTTGTGGAAAAGATTATGAGAGGAACCATGGATTAAGTTATCAAGGTAATGACTCATGTATACTCCAACACAAGACTTAGGTAAGTGATAATGGAGTTAAGGAATCAAAGAAATATACACTGTATTTTTGTCATCTATGGAATCAGAACATAAAGTGTTCTGCCACTATTATAGAAGTCGTATGGCTAGAGAAGTACCTATGAGTAACTGGGAATGAATGGTGGATATTGAGATCCAAATGTTAGCATCTTATGATGTAGAACCTAAGTATCATAGCAAGGTGAAACATACATTTTATATATCTCTATGTGAGATGTGCTTTCAGAGAAGGAAAGTAACACTTCAATGACCTTTTACTGACAGATTGTTGGTATATCCCCTTACTAAGCCTACGACTTGATATTTACTGAGTAAGGGAAGATCTTAGGCCTAAATAGAATATAAGGTCTTGAACAACTTTTATCTAAAGATAAAAGAAATAGTATATATGTTACAAGTGAATGCATGCAAGGTATACAATTTGATATGTCGTATAGATTGGACAAGGTTGGTTCACTCACAAGAATAATTGTCTGCCCACGTTTTCATAAGAGGCATGTGAAGATAAGACAAGCAAATGATCACCATTAGATGGTCAAGAAGAATCTTTGTGTTTGAGTCGCCCTAGTCTAACTGAGATGAGATTCATATAGAAAATGGATTGAAGTTTGGGTACATAGAAGTGTATCACTAGATTTGTAGCTAGACAAAGAATCTATTTTAACAAATGAGATTGAGAAAAGGAATGGTTGTGAATAAGGGGTTCTGGTTTGAATGTTGAGTACATTTTGAACTCATGTCTATACGATGAGAAAAGTAAGATGAAATCTACATACATCACTAATCAATCACCGGAGCATACAATTCATACTGCATGTGCTTGAGAATAATACTGCAACATTGGACATAGGTGGGAAATCCTTGGTACATTGTAGTGTGAGACCTAGGAAGGAAAAATCCTTCCAAAATGCCCTTAGCACTTAGACATCATTTGGAAAGCCTAATTGGGCACCAGCTACTTTAGTTGAAACTCTATGATCACACATGATTCGATCAAACGGGTGAAAACTGAGAAAGAGACCAAGTTAAGACAAACTGATGTTTAATAAAAAAGGAAATGTTTATCCTAAACTACACTATTGTGCTAGCATACGTGGCATGTCCCTTATAGGTCATAGGAAAGATCAGTAAGTGTGGATACTATGTGCATGGTTAGGCAATCTGAGTTAAGATTGACTCGAGAGGGATTGGATATGACATGGGTTAAGTGTATGAATGAACCTAGAGCATATGAGTTAACAAATTTCATATACATAATAGGTGTCCTTGGATGCTGATCCTATGTAAAGGATTTCTAGTATTACAAGCACCAAAATCTCATGAAGACATTGTGCCCACACAGCCACAGTAGACACCAAGTATGAAGCAAGAAAGATTAAAAATCGTACTATAGGAGGCCCATCAAATGAGAGTGGGAGATGTTAGACTTTGAGTCTGAGTCCACCCTTAATAGGCTGGATTATTTGTTGGGAAAAAAACGTAATCAAATGAGAAGAGATTAAATCATTATTTTATTGCTGATGGAATCACACTTAGTGTGATTAGTCAAAGCAATCAACATTAATGTTGATTTGCTGGAGGAGCCTCTTGATCAAGGAAATTAATCGAGCAATTAATGTTGCTAGGTGGGCAAGAAGGAGGAGCCTTTCTGGGCCTCTATAAATATACGCCTCCACTAGCATTATTCTACACCCTAGAGCAATTGAATTCTCTTGCGCTCTCTCTTCCTATCTTCCATCTTTCTTTTGTTCTAGTGCACGGCTATGCAAAAACCAGATTAAGCTCGACTAGTCTAATCCTTGTGTGAGTTCCACTTACTCAGATTCGACCCCACCCGACATGCATCCCCCCTCTCTCTTATTTCTAACAATGTGGATGAAGATGAAGAAGGGTGTTGCGTCAGATGGCTAGCATTTCACATTGAAGAAAGAAGAGACAAAGGGATTAAGAAATTGATTAAAATAATTTATTTGAATTAGATTTTTATTTAAAAATAAAATAATATAAATTAGGTAAACTTCATGTAGTATTAAAATTAAATGAGGTGTTATGTTGCAAGTCTAGCTTGCTTTGTCAGCATTACACTGTCACCACTTAACTTCACTTAGTCAAAATTTTCGGTTGGTAACATTAACTATGTTAAATTTTAAGGATTAGAAGTGCACTATAAAAACTCAAAAGACTAAATAAAATATCATGTAAATATAAAAGATCAAAAGTATATTTTAGCTATTGAAATATGCCTACACATACATATACATACATACGATAGGCCAAAGAAAAAAATCAACAGGCCAAATATTTCGGCCACCACCCACAGAGCATATTACTAGGTTCAAATCATCCATTCTCCATTATTTAACTATTGAGAAAATAAAGCGGTCATTTACTAACTAAAAGTAAATAAATTAAACAAAATTAGAAGGAGGGAAATACGGAAGCACTAAATCAGTTTTGAATCATTATTCTGGAACCAATGTAATGGATGATAATTTTTTATTTTATGTAGTTGATAATTTTTATTTTATGTAATTGATAATTTTTCATAAAATCGTAGTAATTACACAACTTTTTAGTGTCATATGAACTTTGAAGTCTTATTTAAGAAGAAGTTGTATTATATCTAATTTATAAATGTTAACATTTTAGATTTAGCATTTATTTATAATATTGATATTGATAGAGTGATGATATCAATAATAACAAAAGTAGTAGTAATAACAGCATCAATAATAATAAAAATAATAATTAATTATTTAATCCTTACAATTTTACTGAATTTTCAAGTCAATCCTTTTATAATTTGACTCATTTTTCTTTTTATAATATTTTTTTAAAATAAATTGTGAGCCACATGAGAAGACATGTCACCTCTCACTCATCTCCGTACTGGTCACTTTCTTCTTCCTCCGCCAGCCCACGTTTTCTTCTTCCCAACCAAAATCTTTCAGCCGCATTCATTCGGCCCAACCGTATTCTCTTAAGAGGGAACGAGAACAGAGATTGCGTCCAATAATGATGCCATTTGTTCTTCATTGTCAAAATATTTCTTTGATAATTTGGTGTTATGCAGTGTGCCTCTTGGTTTTCTGAAAAAGAAGACCATCATTTTTGAACCTGCAGAATTACCTGCAAGAAAGATGGCAGCGATCGAGAGGCTGGGGTTTGGGCTTCTGACTAAAGTTGCGACCGTTTTTCCTTGTGTGTTTTGGGGGGAAGAGCTAGACACGTTGGGGCATCTCAATGAGCATAGTCATCAACGCACGGGGAGAATTCTTCTTATTTCAGTGTTACCATACTGTTTCTTGAGGTGCAGGACTTGTTGCACTGGTGGCTGGTGAAGCGGCACAAGCCTTTGAATTTGCAGATCTATCCATTTTGCACCATCGTGTTTTAAACACTCTCAGGTATTATCATGCTTTATACCTCAATCTTATTATTATTTTTTGGGTACAAATACCTCAATCTTATTTTGTCCAACTGAAGAATATTTTGAATTTGAATTGGGCTTTGATAATTTGTTGCGAGATTTGGGTTTCGAAAATAGGCAATGAAATCTGTGGAGATTCACGTGTCTAATGAGAATTCAATACTCACAAATACTGCTTCTTCCGGTGCTTAATTTAATATACACTAGTATAAAATAGTCTTTTTAGACTGTAACATTTAGATGAGTTATTACGGATAAAATATAAAAAATATGACCGGTGGTAGTTTCGTAATTATAAAGAACTTTTAAAACAAGTTCTTAAAATATGCGGTCTAAAAGATATTATTTAGACCGATTATCTAAACAATCGGTCTAAAAATATAAAATTAATTAAAAATTGAAAACTTTTTTGACCGGTTATTACTAATAACCGGTCAAAAAGATAAATTTTTTTAGAAGATTTGAAATATTAAGAGGGACTTTTAAGACCGATTATTTGGAGAACCGGTCTAAAAAACACTTTTTAGACTGGTTCTCCAAACAACCGGTCTAAAAGTCACACTTTTTAGACCAATTGTTTGGAAAACCGGTCTATTAGACCGGTTTTCCAAATAATCGGTCTTAAAAGTTCCTCTTAATATTTCAAATATTCTCTTGCGCGCCTAAAAATATAAAATTAATTAAAAATTAAAAAAATTGAAAACTTTTTAGACCAGTTGTTACTAATAATCGGTCTAAAAGATAAAACTTTTTAGAAGATTTGAAATATTAAGAGGGACTTTTAAGACCGGTTATTAGGAGAACCGGTCTAAAAAAGACTTTTTAGACCGGTTCTCCAAACAACCGGTCTCAAAGTCGCACTTTTTAGACCAGTTGTTTGGAGAACGGGTCTAAAAAGTCTTTTTTAGACCGGTTCTCCAAATAACCGGTTTTAAACGTCTGTCTTAATATTTCAATCTTCTCTTGCGCGCCTAATTTCAACTTTAAAATATGATATTTATCAAGCTTCTTATAAACCCCTTATTCGTGCCTCAACAGCTTCTCCTTCCCACGTCTCTCCTCCGTTCTTGAACATCATCGATGTCAACGTAGAGGTCACTTGGTTAGTTCATTTGTTCTCTTGTTTTCTAACTCTTTTTAATTTAAATTCTCTATCTTAAGGCTCTACTTAAGAGTTTGGTTGGGAAGAAGAAAATGTGAGGAAGCAGAGGAAGAAGAAAGTGAACTGTACAGAGGTACAAAGAGGAGATGAGGGAAGAGTGACATTCTTTCTCACTTAACTACTAGTAAGATGCCAAGTAAGCAAATTTTAATAGTGTCAGTATGGCGTAGGATGAATTATAAACAGACTCAAATCTTTTTTGTTTAAAAAATTATCAAAATTCAGGGACTCACTTGCAATAAATTATACTATAAGAATTGAGTTGAAAACTCAGGAATATAAATATTAAATAATTAATTGAGTTGAAAACTCAGTTAGAAACTTAGGTCTTGTTTGGTATGAGGCGTTGTGGGGTAGGGATTGAGATTGAATCAGGGATTGAGTCAAAATATATCGTTTGGTATGAGAGACTACATATAACTAGGGATTGAGAGTACCACGAAAGTGGGATTGCTGCAAAGCCAGCTTCCCCATGGTATTGTGATTTCAATCCCTGGACTGCAAAATTGTAGATACAAAAATATTCTTAATTAAAATATTTTTTGGACAAAAATAACTCCTGATTTTAACCAAGAATCCTCCCTCTCATATAATCATAGGGTTTTGAAACCCAGACCGGACCGGCCGGTTCGGACCTGGAACCGACCAATCGCCGTAAAACCGGTCCGATTTGGAAATCGGTCCAATCCACTATTTTAAAAAAAAATCAAATTTTTTAATTTTCCTTTAGAATTTCAAATTAATAACCCTAAAATATTCAATTTTTCACCGGTTTGGCCCCGATTTAGCTCTGATTTGACTCCAATCTGACCCACTGACCCTTAACTTAATACCCTAACCGGTTCAATGACCGATCTGGGTTTCAAAACCTTGCATAATCACTCTCTCTGTTTTTTTTTCTCGCTAATGACATAATTAGTGGCTATTTATTAAACAAGATTAATGAAATTATTCCCTCTTACTATTACTTCGTATGAAACATAATTTTAAAGTATCGATCCGAGTCCCAATCTCAATCCATCAAAATTCAGTGCCACGTACCAAACTGGGCCTTGGGGTCTGTTTGGTATGAGGGATTTAGAAGGGAAGGGAGGAAATGAAAATTTTTATGAGTGAAATTTTAAAAAATTGGAAAAGTGAGATTAAAAATTTTTAATTAATTTTTGTTACTCTTTTATCATATATCTTCTCTTTATTTAAATTTTATAACTCCATTTTTCTAATTTTTTTAAATTTAACTCCAAAAAACTTTCCTTCCCCCCTTCCCTCATATCAAACAACCCCTTAGAATATAAATATTAAATAATTAATTTTTTTTGGAAACTAAGTTTCCAATCGAGCTTATTTTATAAGCCCGATCTACTTAAATCTTCACCACATATTTATCTCGTAGACCGTAAAAGTAACTTCGTAAATCGTAAAAGTTACTTCGTATTCCATAAATCATGATTTATAAGCACTTATGGAGCTTGCATAAACTAATCCAAACCAACCAAATAATCACAAAAACAATAGTAGTAACAATTTTCATGTTTTGCTCATTGGCTGTTTCTTTCGTTCGGATTTCTTTCGTCACTTTTCCGTTTTCCCAAGCACATTGCTTTCTCTTACATCAACATTGGTAAAGAGTGATCGATCTGATTAACATCTGAATCTCTTCCATCGAGAGACGGTGGTATGGCGCAGAAGAGATACATAATTGAGGTAGAGAAGGCGAAGGAGGCGAGTGATGGAAGGCCATCGATGGGTCCTGTTTACCGCAGCCTCTTTGCCAAGGATGGATTTCCGCCTTCTACCCCTGGTCTTGATACTTGTTGGGATGTTTTCCGGTAAGCATATACAGAGATTTATCTGATCCAACTTTGTCTTCATTTTTTTTCCTTTCTCATTTTAATTTGATACAACTAGAGCTGTCTCACAAAAACTTATTTATTTATTTATTTATTTCGACCAAAATGTTGAGGGATTAATAATTCATGGCAAGTTTTTAGTTTGTAGCGCTCATTCGTTCGAATGTGTTTCCTTTTATTTCATTTCTTTTTGCGAAGAACAACTCTCTGTGGTGCATGCTTGATTCGTTCTCTACATTTGTCCCGGACATGAAAATGCTTTTTATTTTCTTATTGATAAATGTTTTGGTTTTCGTGGATTATGAACACATTGTCATGGATATGCATTAATCCACATTTCTATTACATTGTACCGTATTTAGTTCACGTATTGGTATGGGTTTATCACTTTGCTTTATGTTTTTACAGTTTGTCTGTTGAGAAATACCCTGGGAATCCAATGCTTGGCCGACGAGAACTAGTGGATGGGAAAGTAATTTATCTTGCTTTCACTCTCAAAGATTTTTTTATTATTATTTTTCGCTGTCCTCTCTCCAAGATTTGAATTCAGCAACTTTATTTGATTGTGTGGTCACCTCTAACTTTTAGTCCTTAATTGTAGCCTGGAAAGTACACCTGGCTCAGCTACAAAGAAGTATATGACTTGGTGATGAAAGTTGGAAATTCCATCCGCAGTAGTGGTTATGGGGAAGTAAGTCAGCTAGGTTGTTTTTGCCACTACTTGTCACTGTGCATTGCCATCCTTGTTATGTAAAATGTTTTTCGTTTGACTATAGCTTCTGTTTGAGTATTTTGAATGGATAAGTGTTTGTTTAAGCTTAAATATTCATATTTTTGGTTTGCAGGGTGTAAAGTGTGGCATTTATGGCGCCAATTGTTCAGAGTGGATCATAAGCATGGAGGTGCTTTTATTGTATTTTATGTTTTGTTGCTCACTTTCAATCTATTTTCTTACTACCATGTTCTTTGGAGGATTTAATTGAATTTATATGTTGATATATGCATCTCTCTTGCTTATTTATCATTTTTAACTGTATTGTTTCTTTTTCTTTTTCAGTGTGTTTTTTGTGGTTTTTTGGAACATGGTGGGGAATAAGTCATTTATAGATTGAAACTTTATTTCTTATGTGTAATATCTGCATTCTACATAGAGCTTCTTTTCTGATATCTAGTGTAGGAGTTTAGAGATTAATTAGGGATCATTGATCAGAGTACTGAATATACACACACACTAATCAAGGTAGTTGAGATTTTAATGGAAATAAAATCCAACCTAATAAAATCTGACCTAATATATTTACAAATAACCCACATAATTAGAACTAACAACTCAGAAAATCTCTTCTAATATATTAACTCATAATATATTAATTATTAATTCCTACATTTAGTGTTTACTTATATTGAGCAATCTTTGGCCACCTAGCCATGCCACTTTTATGATGCTAAGCGTTTATTCACATACTTGATGGTTTCTGACTTGTGCTTCAAACAAATGCAGGCCTGCAATGCTCATGGGCTTTATTGTGTTCCTTTATATGATACCTTAGGTATTTACATTCTCTCTTCTGAAATTTCTTCATCATGGCTATGTCATAGTGACCACAATTAAATTTTGCGTCCTGATTCAGTTGTGTACATATATTGATTGTCTCACAACATAAGTTGTTAGTTTTTCCACTGAAAAAGGTGCCATCCTAATATTTTAATACCACCTCCAGTCCTTAATATATGATCTAGTTTGAAGTTCAAATTTATAAACCGGATCTTATATTAAGAACTAAGATAGTAATTGTTTCTCAAAATTAAATTATTTTGTTCTTGACATTGTCATATATGTATCTTAGGTGCTGGGGCTGTAGAATTCATTATAAACCATTCTGAAGTTTCTATTGCATTTTCAGAAGAGAACAAGATTCCTGAGGTATACTTTTGTGTTCACCATTTTGTTGTTGTTATTGTTGTTACACTCGTGTACATCATGTTATAGCAGCTTATTATCAGAATGATCGTAGTGAGTTCTGTGAAGATGTAGACTTATCTGTATGATTCACTGTTAAATGCTTTTCAGCTATTGAAGACATTTCCAAACACAACAAAGTATCTCAAGAGTAAGTTTTAATCTTTCCTTGCATTCATCAAATTTATATGTTTATGAAAGAGGAAGTAACCTTTGTCTTTTGCACATAGCACTTGTAAGCTTTGGAAAGGTTACACCAGAACAAAAGCAAGAAGTTGAAAAATTTGGGTTGGCAATATATTCATGGGAAGAATTCTTACAACTGGTGGGTTACTCATTGAACTTATTTGTTATTATATTTCTGCTACTGGTTGCAAAGTTTGACATTAAATGTGCTCCTCCTGTAATTTCTTTGTCAATTGTTAAATCTCGATCTCTATCAATGTCAATTGATCTGTTGATGTGCCAGTAGTGTACGCAGGGATTAGGATATGTGGTTCTTTCGGATGACAAAACAATTAAACATGGAAATTATGTTGCAAATGGAAATTGAGGAATTGTTTGTTTGGCTTAAAATATTTAAGGATTCATCTCTCAGCTGCTTTGTCTAAAGCTCACTGTAGTGATAGCTGATTGGAAATGTTATAGTACTCTGCTTCTATTGATATCTTTTTGGTTGTGATTCCTTAAATTTTGTTGCAGGGTGATGGTCAAAGTTTTGATCTCCCTGTTATAAAGAGAAGTGACATCTGTACAATAATGTATACTAGTGGAACCACTGGTGACCCCAAGGGGGTTATGATTTCCAATGAAAGCATTATTACACTATTGGCTGGGGTCAAGCAGTTCTTAGAAAGTGTGAATGAAGGAGTAAGTTTTCCTGCTTCTTAATCTCACCCATGAATATGAATACATGAATCAGAGTGAACCTGAAATACTGATCCTTTGGGTTTTAGTTACATGTATTAAGTATCAATATAAATGATCAATGAATATCAATTTCAGGGTACTGACTATTTAGCTTTTTTCCCTTTTGTTTCCGACTTTGCAGTTGCATGAAAAGGATGTATACCTTTCATATCTTCCACTTGCTCATATATTTGATAGAGTCATTGAGGAAGTCTTTATATGGCATGGTGCCTCAATAGGATTCTGGCGTGGGGCAAGTATAATCACTTTGATGTTATAGTTTACCCTGGGATTTGGTAGGAATTAATGTTCCATTCATGCAATGGCTGCAGGATGTCAAACTATTGATTGAAGACATTGGGGAACTAAAACCATCAATTTTCTGTGCTGTTCCTCGCGTGTTTGATAGAATATACTCAGGTAAATTCGTGCCAAAAATTATAAGCTTGTAACGATTTTTCTTGCATGATTTGAAGGGAAGTTTTGTCTTTATCTTTTGATTTCTTTCTTTGTCTTTTTTGGGAGACATCCCCCCCCCCTCCAATCCAAAAAAAAGGGAACAAAATGAAGAGAGTATAACAATATCGTTCATTATCTACTATACAGGTTTGACACAAAAGATTTCTTCAGGGGGCTTCTTGAAAAAGACAATGTTCAATTTTGCTTACTCATAGTAAGTGTTTTTCTATTGTAACCGATTACATGAGGAGTGGACAAATCATTTTGTATTGTTATTGGTCCTCCTTGAGATATGATGGAATAATGGCCTTGGCCTATGCTATTCTGTTTTTAATTTGCCATGAAATTTGACTGCAGCAAGTTTCATAATATGCTGAAAGGGGAAAATCATCAAGAGGCATCTCCACTTTTTGATAAAATTGTGTTTAAAAAGGTAATTATATTTTGTAAATTTGATCACACATACCCACTTTATTTTGGCAACAACCATTTTAAGAACAATAACTGTTATCAAATTTTTAAGTATTTTGACTAACTAGGATTTCACAAATTCATCAGGTAAAGGAAGGTTTAGGGGGCAATGTGCGTCTGATTTTGTCTGGAGCAGCACCTCTATCTGGACATGTGGAAGGTTTCCTGCGAGTGGTGGCTTGTGCTCATGTCCTACAAGGATATGGTATGCCCTTTATGAAATTCATCGAATACTTTTCTCACCTTGTGCCACCAATTCATTTTGTGGACATTATGGCTGGCATTTACAATATGAAAGTACACTTCTGTAAGTAGTGACTGGTCATGGTAAGCGATAGAATTTGTGTTTACTGATATACCCAGTATGGTAGTGAAAGTAATTATTGTTATATTATAAAATAAAAAGTGTATTTGAAAGAAGATTCATGGCTGAAATTATTGTTTACTGATATACCCAATATGGTAGTGAAGGTAATTATTGTTATATTATAAAATAAACAGTGTATTAGAAAGAAGATTCATGGCTGAAATTAAAGCGTTTTGATATGACATTGTAATTAGAATCCCTAATTCCCAATTGTAATCCCTAATTCCCAAATGTTAGGTTAGTTAGTTAAGGAGAGATCAATGCTTAGTTGAGATTGGTGTAGCTATTTTAGAATAGCATTAGCCAAGAGCAACAATAGTTGAGCTCCTTAGCTAATTAGGAGTTTAGATAGGATTAGTGGTTAATTACTGATCTGCCCTTCATTAATGAACTAAGGAGGCAGATATTTAGGTGGCAGCAGCTATTAGGCTCTCTATATAAGGCCTAATACCCTCTCATTGTAAACTAGTGTTGGTATTTCATGAATTGGAGAATATTCAGCACTCTTGTGTCTCCCTCTCCCTCTCTTCCACTCGTCTCTCCCTCTCTACTCTTTCTGTCCAGATTCTCTCTTCTCTCTTCCCTTCTACTTCTACCTATCTTTTCTATTTTTCTACACGGTTCTGCCTAAAATTACAGAACCATACCAAGTGGTATCAGAGATAAAGATTCTCTGCCATATTCTTCTGCTGCATGGTAGAGACAAGAAATCAAGAAAGAATCAGAATGCAGGACAACAGACTTGAAGAAAATAGAATCCAGGCGCTGGAACAACAGATGGCAGCGGTTACAGCCAACGTTTAAGAATTGACAGCTGGTTTCACCACCAATATGGAAGCATTACGTCATGACATTCAAGAAAGGATCTTGATGAACCAGAATGATCCCAGGAATGCAGAAAGACCACAGCCTCACCGGAATCATGACAGAAGAGGTGGCGGTCAGTATTATCACAAGCCAACTCAGTTCACAAAGATGATTTTCCTAGATACAATGGTGAGGATATTTTGACTTGGCTACTAAAATGTGAACGCTACTTTGATTTGGATGATACCCCAGAAGAAAGCAAGGTGAAAATGGCCTCCTTGCATCTTGATGATAAATCTTTCCAATGGCATAGAGCTTTGGAGCGCCGGCTGAGGAATCGGTTGCCATCTTGGGAGGAGTATGCGGTTCTGCTGCAAGATACTTTTGGGCCTCCATTTGAAACTCCCATGAGTAATCTGACCCATTTGCGCCAAACAGGTTCTTTGGCTGATTACAATGCTTCTTTTGATTTACTTTCAGCCAAATTGGATCTGCCTGAAGATTATCTAGTGGAAATCTATATTTCATCTCTAAAGAAGGAACTAGTGGGTCCAGTAAGAATCTTGAACCCAAGAACCTTGATTGAAGCTAGGAAATTAGCAAGAATGCAAGAGCTAATTTTGGAACACCAGAATTCTAAGTTTTTTGACCCTAATTCCTCCAAGAATTCCCCCAATAAAGATTCAAGAAGTGCTGGTTTTGTGTCCAGTTTTCACCGCCAATCAAACACAGCAGCACCTACACCATACCGTGTTGCATTACTCACCAACAAACCTTCAGCAACCGAGCATGCCTCCAAGAATGACTCCAAGACTCTAGCCTTGGTACCCAAGAACCCTAATCGAACTTTCAAGCCTCTCACACCAGAAGAAGAAACAGAACACAGGTTAAAGAATTTATGTTTTTACTGCCATGGTCCCTTTTCACGTGATCATAAGTGCACCCAAAGGCAGAAAAGTCAGTTGCACTATATTGATATTGATCAAGATGGTGATGAAGATCAGAAAGGGGGCTATCTTACTGATCAAGAAACAGAGGAATTACAACCCAGCATATCCCTACATGCTATTGAAGGGGCTGATAGAGCGACATCCATGAGAGTGCAAGGACAAATAGGAAAAAGACTGATTCAAGTCCTCATTGATAGTGGCAGTACCCATGACTTCCTAGACTTCAAATTAGCAAAGAAATTGGGTTGGAAGGGTGATAATTCAGACCTCCCTTCAGTGTAAGTAGCTGGAGGCAGAAAATTGAAGGTACATGGGCTTTGGAAGGGGTTTAAATGGAAAATGCAGGGGCTGGAATTTAAGTTTGATCTCAGAATTCTGGAATTAAACACCTATGATATTGTGCTAGGGTTGCAATGGCTTAAAAGCATTAGAAATGCATTCTGGGATTATGATTCTTTCTCTATGTATTTCTGGTATAATGGTGATCTCAGGAAATTGCAAGCTGCTTCACCGAATTCTTGGCAGCTGGCACATCCCAATAAACCAGAAATCCATTCCATACAACAAGAGCAGCTATATCTCCTTCGGTTGGTGCAAAAACAAACGGAATGTACCCTTTATTCTGTCGATTCTGGGGCTGCCAGCGACATTCCAGCAGAGGTACAGTGGGTTCTAAATAGCTTTCAAGATGTCTTTGAAGAGCCAAAAGGTCTTCCACCTTTTCGGGAAGGCCATAATCATCCTATTATACTCAAAGAAGGCACAAACCCTATAAGCTTGAAGCCCTATATCCAGCAGCTCAAAAGGATGTTATCGAGAAATTAATTGATGAACTGATGCAAGCTGGGGTTATTCAACCAAGCTCCTCCCCCTTTTCAGCTTCTATTGTGCTAGTCAAGAAGAAGGATGGCACATGGAGAATGTGTATCGATTTTCGTGAGCTTAATAAGGCTACAGCCAAGAATCAATATCCTATACCACTCAGAAGAGTTATTTGAAGAATTGGGAGCTGCTAGGTGGTTTACTAAGCTGGATTTAAGGGCTGGCTACCACCAAATCAGAATGGAACCTGAAGATATACACAAGACAGCCTTTAGATCGCATTCTGGGCATTACAAATGGCTAGTAATGCCATTTGGTTTGACTAATGCACCAGCCACCTTCCAAGGAACCATGAATGACCTATTCAGGGCACACCTACGTAAGTTTGCCCTAGTTTTCTTTGATGATATTCTGATTTATAGTCCTTCTCTTGCAGAACACGCAATACACTTGGAGGAAGTGCTGAAGATATTGAGGAACAGTCAGTTTTTTTGTCAAGAGATCCAAGTGTCTTTTTGCTGCAACAAGGGTAGAGTATTTGGGGCACCTTATTGGTGCTGGAACAGTCTCTACCGATGCTACCAAAATCCAAGCTATTGCTGAATGGCCTCTACCCACTGCCATCAAGCAACTTAGAGCCTTTTTAGGCCTTGCCGGTTACTATAGGCGTTTCATTAAGGATTTTGGTACTATAGCAAGGCCCCTTACATCTTTGCTCAAGAAGAATGGGTTTGCTTGGATTCAAGAATCTACGGATGCCTTCAATAATATTAAAAAGGCTCTTACTTCAGCACCAGTTTTGTCTCTCCCAGATTTCTCTAAACAATTTGTAGTTGAGGCTGATGCATGTGGTTCAAGTATTGGGGCTGTTCTGATGCAAGAAGGGTAGCCTCTAGCATATTTCAGCAAAGGTTTGTCCCCTAAACACCAGCAACTGTCTGTTTATGAGAAAGAACTCATGGCTGTGGTTCTGTCAGTGCTGCATTGGCACCAATACCTAGAGAGGCAGCGTTTTATCATACGCACGTATCAGCGGAGTCTCAAGTATCTATTGGGCCAGCAGCTAAAGACCTCATTTCATATGCTTTGGGTGGCTAAGTTGGCTGGTTTTGACTATGAAATTCAGTACAAAAAGGGCTAAGACAACTCGGTGGCTGATGCATTATCTAGGATGCCTAAAATGCAGTTGCTACAAATGGCACTAGACACTTCCTCCCCTGAATTATTGCGGCATATTAAACAAAGTTGGGAGCAAGATGATTATTTGCAGCAACTACTTCCTAAAGTACAAGCTAGTAAGGACTCTTTCTTCCATTTTACTTGGAGTGATGAGTTGTTGAGAAGAAAGGGGAAGCTTGTAGTGGGTAATGATTCTACTCTAAAGAAAAAAATCCTAGAGTGGCTGCACTCAAGTCCCCAAGGAGGACACACGGGTATTCAAGCTACTTATCATAGGATTAAATCTCTCTTTTGGTGGCGCAAGATGATAGATGATGTCACAGCCTATGTGAAGAATTGTGACACTTGTGCTAAATGTAAGTATGAGACTTTTGCCTCTCCTGGCTTATTACAACCTCTTCCTATTCCTAGCCGTATATGGGAATCAATCACTATGGATTTCATTGAGGGACTTCCTAAATCTAATGGGAAGGAGGTAATTTGGGTTATAATTGATAGGCTGAGTAAATATGCTCATTTTGTGGGCTTATCTCATCCTTATACAGAAGCTTCTTTGGCTCAGATTTTCCTAGATCAGATTTATAAACTACATGGGGCTCCTATTGAAATTATTAGTGAGGGACCCTATTTTCATCAGCAATTTTTGGAAGGAATTCCTAAGAGTTTTAGGGATACAACAGAAGTTATCTTCAGCTTATCATCCTCAAACAGATAGGCAATCTGAAGTACTCAATAGATGTTTGGAGACATACTTAAGGTGCATGTGTTGGGAAAAGCCCAAGGAATGGATAAATGGTTATTCCAAGCTGAATGGTGGTATAACACCTCTTTCCATACAGCAACTAAAGCCTCTCCCTATGAGCTCTTGTATGGACAGAAACCTCCTTTGCATTGCCCTTATTTGCCTCATAATTCTGTCCTAGAAGCTGTGGATCGCACTTTTGAAGCTAGGGAACAGGTGCTGGCTATGCTTAAGCACCATTTGCACCGTGCTTCTAATATGATGAAGCAGAAGGCTGATATGCACAGATCGGACCGAGAATTTGTGGTTGGTCAATGGGTTTTTCTGAAGCTGCAACCTTATAGACAGATTTCAGCAGCTGTGAGGAGCTCCCAAAAGTTAGCTCCAAGGTATTTTGGACCCTACCAGGTTCTGAAAAAGGTGGGATCAGTAGCTTATCGATTGGAGCTGCCTCCATAATCCAGGGTTCATCCTACTTTTCATGTCTCTTTGCTGAAATTGTGTCCTAACCCTGCTGTGAAGCCCAGGCATCCACCTCCTGACTTCCTGAGCCCCCACCTACCCTATTTCCAGAGAAAATACTCAATAGAAGGTCTGTGAGGAGGCGTAGAAGACTCATCACTGAAGTTCTTGTGCAGTGGAAAGGATTACCGGATGAAGAAGCCTCTTGGCTGCCACTTTTTCGCTTCCAAAAGCAGTTTCCAAATTTTGATGTAGCACATCCTTGAGGGCAAGGATGTTTTTGGGAGGGGGCTATTGATATGACATTGTAATTAGAATCCCTAATTCCCAATTGTAATCCCTAATTTCCAAATGTTAGGTTAGTTAGTTAAGGAGAGATCGATGCTTAGTTGAGAATGGTGTAGCTATTTTAGAATAGCATTAGCCAAGAGCAACAATAGTTGAGCTCCTTAGCTAATTAGGGGTTTAGATAGGATTAGTGGTTAATTACTGATCTGCCCTTCATTAATGAACTAAAGCGGCAGATCTGCCTCTGCCTCTTATTTAGGTGGCAGCAGCTATTAGGCTCTCTTTATAAGGCCTAATACCCTCTCATTGTAAACTAGTGTTGGTATTTCATGAATTGGAGAATATTCAGCACTCTTGTGTCTCTCTCTCCCTCTCTTCCTCTCATCTCTCCCTCTCTACTCTTTCTGTCCAGATTCTCTCTTCTCTCTTCTCCTTCTACCTATCTTTTCTATTTTTCTACACGGTTCTGCCTAAAATTACAGAACCATACCACGTTTAGCCAATGTTTTCAGCAGCTTTTGAATCCAAATTCTATTTGGTCTGGCACAAACAATTATGTGTTGAACAGTTAATATATTCAACTCAAACCCTTTCCTTATTTTAATTATTGGATGAGAAGAATTACCTTTTGCACTTGGTCATGTACATAAATAGGTTCTAGTTTCCTTTAATTAAGTTTTTGCAGTGCTTAATTTTCCATATGTACACTTTTTCTGTTACTTTTAATTTTCTTTTTTTTCCCTTGGCCAGAATTCTCTGTGAATTTTCCGTGTTTAATTTTTCATATTTTATTTATTATTTTTTAAATTTTGTTATTAACAATTTTCTTCTTCTCTGAATGAAAATAGTTACCTTTTATTTAAAGAATTATAGATATAAATGCTGATCTACTTGGATTCTTATGATTGATGACTTAATGTGCAATACAGATGAAGAAGGAATTTTTTTAATGTATACTTGCCTGACAAGTGTTGTTCTTTATGAAACAAATGTATGCCATGTTTGGGTCATGCATAATATACTGTTTTGAGTGATTTATTCGGATGTGTAGTCACTCCGTGTTGTGTACATGTCCGAAGGAATTAATTATATTCTGATGAAGGAATTTTTTTTTTTTTTTGGTAAATGATCAAGAAGGAATTTATATGCATATTGTTACTATGATAGAATTAGGAAGTAATGTGGTTTTGTTGTTATGAAATAGGTCTGACTGAAACCTGTGCTGGAACCTTCGTCTCATTACCAAATGAATTGGCAATGCTTGGTACAGTTGGGCCTCCTGTACCAAATGTTGATGTGTGCCTGGAATCTGTTCCTGAAATGGGATACGACGCACTCTCTAGCCAACCAAGAGGAGAAATTTGTGTAAGGGGAAGCACCTTATTTTCAGGGTACTACAAACGTGAAGACCTCACAAATGAGGTTTTGGTTGATGGATGGTTCCATACAGGTTATCTCATTCATGGCTCCAAAATTGGAGCTTAGATACTCTGTTAAATTGAATGCATTGTAAATTCATTTTCATGTTTAATCAATTCAACAGGGGATATTGGAGAATGGCAACCGGATGGAGCCATGAAAATAATTGACCGGAAGAAGAATATATTTAAACTTTCACAAGGAGAATATGTTGCTGTTGAGAACCTGGAGAATATTTATAGTCAAGTTCCTGCTATTGATTCTGTATGCCCTGAAAACCTTTCCAATGTTTTGATTCTCTTATTTGTATTGAACTCATGCCTCCATATAGGGTTGAAAATATGTGGAAAATTAGTATATTCCCTGTAGAAGGGAAAAAGTGTTGACTACTTACTAAGAAGTTCATGAGTTACCAAAATTTCATCCTTCATGGCTTCTGAGACTGATATGCTCAATTGGGCTTGAGGCTCAACTTGTAATTTTATGCATCAGAATTTCATACGGTCCTTGGCTTAGGTTGTGATAAGATACCATTTGGGCCTTTTGAACAACCGTCCATGATCACTTGTATCAGAAGGAAATTATGGGCCAAATTCTGTCAAAATGATGAGAAATGTATTGAGAAGTCTGACTTTGTCATTTAAGGGGTTATTGACTAACAGCCTATCAGAGCAGTGCATGATTCCACTTAGGATGTAGTTATTTCGGTAATGTTTTTATGGGGTGTCAGTTATGCTTATTTTTCTTCTGATCAGTTTTATGTGTCAATTTGTATTAGACATCCTCCATCTAGGGTTATTTGAGTAATGAAGTGTTACGCGGGTATTAGAGTTTGAGGTTTATTAGTTAGTTAGAGAAGACTATTAATACAAATTGAGGATTAGTGATATTGGCTCTCCTTGCTTTCAGATGGGGATGCTGTTTGTGACTTATTGCATGCCTAAATGTATGCAATGGGTCATTTTTTTTATCAATTGTATTAATCCTTTATTCATGTAAAGCTTTTGAATTTTTAATCAAGTTGACAACTGGAATGGTAGTTGGACGTATGACAGACAATCTATGTGCTCAACTGCATCTACATGTTTACATAGTAGTTATTTGTCCTCATCCTGTTGAATATGATCATGTCCTAGTTGAAGGCTAGTTTTATGACATGTATACGTTTGTCTCCTCTCTGTTTCAGATATGGGTATACGGCAACAGCTTTGAGTCCTTCCTTGTTGCTGTTGTTAATCCAAACAAGCAAGCACTAGAAAATTGGGCAGAAGAAAATAATATAAATGTTGACTTCAAGTCTCTCTGTGAAGATTCTAGGGCAAAAAAATACGTAGTTGAAGAGCTAACCAAGCTTGGGAAGGAAAAGAAGGTCCTATATAGTTGTTTAAAACCTTGATACATGTTTTCCTCCTTAACTAAATTGTGGGCTTGCACTGGCATGATATTTGAGATAAGATACATTGTTTAGTTTATATTTTATATAGATAGCACAGTTTATATATATTGGAATAAAACCTGAAGTTTTCTGGTATTCTGATTTGGCAGTTGAAAGGTTTTGAGTTTATAAAATCAGTTCATCTCGAACCAGAGCCATTTGACATGGAACGTGACCTCATCACTCCGACTTACAAGAAGAAGAGGCCTCAGCTGCTCAAATACTACCAGGTACAAGTCTCAAAAATCTTGTGATATTTTCTATTTTGCTTCATATGAATTGAATAGGAGAGAATGGTGAGTTTAGGTTCTGCAAATGGAATATCGCCCCTTGCTTATACCTTAGTTTAAGTTCCACCCAGGAAAAGATGAATAACTAAATGGAGGTGGCCAAGTGGTAAGCAATCTACATTCATTTAATTGGTTAGGACTGAATTGTTGAGAAAGTGCAAGAGAACATGGCCGTTTCACATCATCCGGCCATTGTTAGTAGAAATTGGGGTAGTTATATCATAAATTTTTTCATCGCCCAAAAAATGCATTCATGTATATGCTAAGTTGCAATTTTAGTTGAAGCACTTGCTCACGTGTTTGAGATACAAATCTTTACGTTGGGGATTCGTACATTCATTTGGTAGCAGCAATGAAATAGAAGTAAAGTGAATGAAATTAATTCATTTTTTTCTGTGTGCACAGAATATTATTGACAACATGTACAAGAGTGGAGGCAAATAGAGCACTAATTTATTGGCAGGTCATATGGTGATCATTTATTTTCGGCAACTAGAGCACTAATTTTTGTCAATTTTTTCTTTGATTACTGTATATATGAATAACCAAGATGGCAGATAACTATCATGTAGCTGCTTAACTTTAAAATATTACTTGATGTTTTTGAATAGGTAAAATTACGAAGTTAATACAATTTTCTTTTGGTTGAAAAGTTTCTTAAATAAAATATTTAGTTTTGCTTCCTGTTGGCGTGAATGCTTAATGCTATCAAATTATATAAAATGAAATTGAATCCTAATTCCCAAAATATGAAAACCTATGGCCATCAAATTGAGTTTAATTCATTGTCATAAAATATTTTTATCCTATGGCCATCCACGTGTCATTTTGATGCCCCCAATGCGGGTTGCTAATTGGGCACAATGTGGGAAATTTATGAGCAAGAGTGAAAAAATCAAGCCGGTCATGGTTGATAGTTAACATGAACTAATTTTTGTCGGTCAGGTTAGTAATACGGTGAATCGATCACTTGGCCAATTTAACTAATCAATTGATCCATGATCAATCTGACCTGATTTAGCTGGTGAATCGATCAATTGGCCAGTTTAATTAATCAGTTGATCAATGATCAATTTGAACTGATTTAGCTAGTTAATCGGAAACAACCTGGTGGATTGGATGGGTTATTTGGGTTGCATGTTACTTCTTTCTATCTTTAATACAAGACTTAGTTGACTAATTTTGGGAGATTAAGGAAGTTAAATAAATTATTTAATTATTGTATATGTTACATGATCTCTTTTAAATATTTTTGTGTATCATTAGATTATATATTAATTTATAAGTCACATAAATTAATTTGAAGAAAAATGATAGATATAAATAGTTTAAAATAATTTATATACCTTCATTAAACTAGTCAACTGGATCTTATATTTAAAACCGGAGGTATTTTTTTTTTTTTTTGCTCCCCATGAATTTGAAAGGAAGCTGTCGCTATTTTGCTATTTTTTTTAAAGTAAAAATAAAGGGTTAAAGTGAAAAAGTAGACATAATAGCTATTTTTTTTAAAGTAAAAATAAAGGGTTAAAGTGAAAAAGTAGACAGAATCAATTTATTTGGTAGCACTTAAAACAATGACGTTAACTCAAGTTAAGTTCTATTACTTTTTGCATTGTGGATCCTATCAATCTTCTTGCTCTATGCTATTTTAATATACTTTTAGAAGGGTTAATGTACGAATTTAACAATGAACTATTTTCTTATAGGCACCCCACATGATTATTGTTCATAAGAGCATTTACAAGACTAATATGCTCATTCACATAAAGAGCATTTACATTAATGCTCTTAATTTTATTTTCATAAGAGCATTCATAAGACAAATAAAGAGATTTAAAAGAAGATAGAGAATTACAAAATTTTGGTCATTCACATATTTATTTTGTAAATGTTCTCATAAAAAATAAAATAAGGGCATTATTGTCTTTCCACTGATAAAACTTAATTTTAGTTTGACCCAGCGGGGTGCAATAAAATGCTTTTTATAAAACAAATATGTAAATGACCATATCTTAGTAAGGGCATTAATGCAAATACTCTTTATGTAAATGTTCATATTTGTCTTCTAAATGCTCTTAAGAAAAATAATTGTGCTAGATGCTCAAAGGGAAATAGTTCGTTGCTAAATTTGCACCTTAACCTTTCTAAAAATATATTACAATAATGGAGAGTGAGAAGACTAGTGGGACCCATAGTACAAAAAATAACGAAAGCTAACTTAGGTTAACATTGTTGTTATAAATGCTAAAAAAAAATTGATTATGTCTACTTTTGCAGCCGACAATAGTAATGTGTTGGATGCCTATAGAAAAATAGTTGGTTGCTAAATTTACATATTAACCCAAAAATAAAACATCCCTCATTCTTTCTTTCAGTTTAAATTTCATGCTTGCAAAATTTATATGCGCTGAAATTTGGTATGTCACATGGTTATGAAATTTTAAAAATTTAGATTGATATATGACACGGTTTTGATGTATTAATGAGGAAAAATGGCAATAAAATCTATGAATTAATACATTAGAGTAAGAAATCAGAGTGAAATATCAATATTTTTGTATATTTATATTAAATTATGTTATTTTAATTATTCACAATACGATATTAGTCTGACCCTGATTAGACAACCGATTCCTTGAACTATTATCTTAAGCAGTTCAATAACCAATTGGTTTTGAGCACCTCACTAAATGGAGTGTAATTAAATTAATATATTTTTAATTTTATGATAAATATATAAAAGAAATAAAAAAGAGAAAAAAGATAGAAAAATACTGTCAAAATTTGTAAAAGATAAATAAGTATGTTGAATTTAATAATTCCAAAGGGATTGATTTAGAATTTTGAAATGTTGTAAAAATTGAAAAATTACCTAATTACCCTTAGTTTTTTAAACAAAAAATTCTCAACCACCTTGTCGACCGCTAGAGCTTTAGCACTGGTGACCGACGACCGGCCGGCACCGTAGCTCAAGTGACCTTACTGGCAAATGGTTGTCAGAGCTCCGACGATGGCAACCAGTCGCTAAAGCTCTAGCGGTCTCATATAAGTTTTTGAATTTCTCAAGTAAATGTCGTCAATATGGATACTTGAGTTGTTAATATAGATACTAAATTCGTAAATATGGTCGACTGGAGCTCCGGAGGTCTCATTTTTTTTGGATGTCTCAGGCAAAAGTTGTCAATATCGATACTTGAGTTGCTAATATAGTTACTAGTTACTAAAGTCGTAAATAGGGTCGACCGGAGTTGCGATAGTCTTATATATATATATATATATATATAGACAACTTAAGATCCGTATTGACGACTTTTGCTTGAGAAATTCAAAAAATATATATATGAGACCACTAGAGCTCTAGTCGATCATATTTACGAATTTAGTAACTATATTAACAACTCAAGTATCCATATTGATGACTTTTTCTTGAGAAATTAAAAAAAAAAAGAGACTATTGGAGCTCTGATCGACCCTATTTACAACTTTAGCATAACTTAAGTATCCATATTGATGACTTTTACTTAAGAAATTCAATATATATATATATATATATATATATATATATATATATATATATATATGAGCCTCTTGCTACTCAAGCATAACCTTGAAGTTTTAATTAATCATGTCACACAATTGCCTTATCTTATCATTCACAGAGGTGATGACCACAACTTGGTTGGAGGCTAGCTCTATGCAAAATCTTTGAAGCTCCTTTCTTAAGTAACCTTAGATAGATGGACTAAACAATAAAGGACCAAGGGAACCGGTTCTAGCTGAAGACTAGGCCTCATCTATCATTGAAGTCTTTGTTTCCATCCTTTGCCTTTTTCTTATGGAACTTTGTGGACTAGGTAAGGGCAATTGGATCTTCATCCTTTGTTTGTGCAGCCTATTAAATTGTTGTATCCTCACTAATGGCTCATTTGGTTCCACGTACCAAATTGTGTTTGCTTTAAAGAAGAGAGAGACCAAATGAGGATAAGGAAGGGGAGTGGACTTGGTAGAGGTATATCTGTACCGATTGATCTTTGAGAAGATAATTTCACTAATGTTTCTCTTTTCCTTGTCAATGATTGAGGCCATCAACCTATCGTCTTTCTCAATGAAGTGGGTGAAGTGGTTGGCCTTGTCCACTGTAGCTCCGGTGTAAACATACCAAATATTCCTGTGAAGATCACACATAAAGCTTGGATTGAAATTGAGGATTCCCATGGGCTCACTAAGCTTGAGGATTTTGTACATCTTAGGTTTAGTGTACTGCTGAAAGCTCTAGTGGGAGGCTTCTCAATACCCAACTACTCATTGATATTTGAGGTTAAGATAGTGATCTTTTGCTCACTGACTATTGTCTCTAACATGTCCTTAATCATAGTTCCTTCCTTAGAGCAAGACTTAACATGCTCCAAATTGTAGTAAAAGCGTCTCACAACTTTGGTGAATGGACAACCAAGGCTCATAATATTGGAAATATGGATAAACAACAACAAAAAATGGTCTCTTTGCATAATCATTTTTGTTAGATATGATTAGTTTTGATGATGTCAAATATAGATATTAAGAGTAAAAAGTTTGCATAATATATTCATCTCTTTACATTGACTAACTACTATATTTAATGTTGTATATCTTATAGATTAGTCAAGCAAAGCAAGAAAGAGATTGGAGAAACAAGCACTTGAAGAAACTAACGGAAATATCAAGATTCAAGCTCCTAGAAGAAATACAGGAATTTTCTATGGTCAGAATGGATTTGAAGATTGGCATTGTAGCGATGGGTGCTATTTGGCACTATTTGGGCTGTTTGGTACTGTAGCGGTGACACTGTAGCATGGAGGAACTGTAGCATACTGTAGCACTCGAGTGATTTTAATAATTACTCGAGTGATTTTCCAGAATCACTCGAGTGATTCTGGAAACAGGGAAAATCACTTGGAGTGAGTTACTATTTACTCGAGTGATGTTTGAATTTTCAGGCTCTGTTTTTCGTCCAGCTGAGCGAGGTCTGGTAATTCAATCATATCTTTGAAAATACAACTCTGATTGAGACGAAACTAGTTTCATATGAAAATAAACTTCCAATGCGTCACTTTAACACCAGAAGAAATATCAAAGGATCTCAAATGAAGGAGATATAAATGTTGCAAGTTGAAACTTAAATCAGCGTCACCTTCCAGAACAGCTTCGGTATTTTGGCCATAACTCTCAAACCACTGATCCTATGAAGTTACAGCTTGTGCCATTTGAAAATAGACATAAATATCTTTCCATTGATATATAATATGACAATTTTGGAGCTGTATTCGAAGAGTTATTCCATCTGGAAGTTAACCTATGTTTGCTGTCGAATTAGAAGTGGAGCTACAAGTTCAAGTAATCTGAACAGAGAGCACCCGAGTGATTTGCATAATCACTCGAGTGAAATGCGTCAGATGGAAGATCACTCGAGTGGCACCGGAATCACTGCAAGAAAAATTCACTGTTTGCAAATTCACTTCCAGTGATATGGAATTCACTTGAGTGATATGGGATTTTTCAGAATCACTGCAAGAAAAATTCACTGTTTGCAAATTCATTTCCAGTGATATGGAATTCACTCAAGTGATATGAGATTTTTCAGAATCACTTCCAGTGCGAGCTAAATCACTGCAAGAAAAATTCACTGTTTGCAAATTCACTTCCAGTGATATGGAATTCACTTGAGTGATATGAGATTTTTCATAATCACTTCCAGTGCAAGCAGAAATCACTTCAGGAATATTTCACTGTTTTGAAAATCACTCCCGGTGACATGAATTTCACTCGAGTGATCGTCCATTTTAGCTTATCACCTCCAGTGCCGTACCTGATCACTCATAGCGAATATAAGATACTTCATATCACTTACAGTCAGTGATTACTCAGTGCACTCTTCACAGTTCTAGTGACAATAAATCAAAATTACATCCGGAAATCAAGATTACTACTGGTGAACCAATATTTACTCAAGTGATATGAAGATCTTTCACTTCCAGTAATCATGCAATGCACTGCAAGAAAAATACTGTGTTTGTAAAAATCACTACTAGAGAATTAGAATCACCTCCAAGAACCAAGATCACTTCCTGCAAGATAATATCCAATCAAGGGACATGTTTAATTTGGTAAATCACTTCCAGTGTTAGCAGTCCAGTGCTACTCCAGTGAAAGACGTGTCAAAATCATTTCCTGTGTTAGTAACCCAGTGCAAATCCAGCGTCTCAGATCACCTCCAGTCAGGTGTAATTCACTCGTGTGATATGTTTAGAAAATCACTCAGTAAACCAGATCACCTCTAGTGAAATGCTTCTGTATTCGAGTGAAATGTTGGTTTGAGAAAATCACTTCCAGTGGATTGTATAATCACTCGAGTGATTTAGTTCCTATCAGAAGCACCTCCAGAAGCTGACTGAATCAGAGTGAACTTCAGAGTTCAATCTCTAATCAGTATGTTTACACTTGTTGTTATACTTAAACATCATTTAACATTTATTTCAAGTATGAAACAGGAGATCAAACGTTTGGGTTGCATCTTCAAGTTCAGAGGTTACTCACAGCAAACATCGTCACTCGAAATGATGAATCCTAGAAAACAGAAAATCAGTCTCTAATCGATCATTCAATGTATTCATGTCTTATACTTCATTGTATCAATGATTGAAGTGCTTCTCCAGATTAACCATAAAGAAATCATGGGAAGAGATGAAAATTTGTTTCACGAGAAGCTGAGCGTCCTCTAATAACGGCTAGTCTTTCAAACATGGAAAACTGTCAGAAGAAGCACTGGGTCGACAACGGCCATATTGAAATGTTACCAACGGCTCTCTCAACTTAGCTATATATATATGGAAGCATTCAACGAAGAAAAAAAGCAACGAGAACCCAACTACGCCAACATGCTGTTATCACAAGTCTTCTGTCTTACATACTCTCTGTGCTTATCTATTTTCTATATCATGTATCTGTGAGAGTGAAATTATCTGTATTGTACTTCAGTGAGCATTTTTTCCACTCTATAAGAGAGTTTGTAAACACTTCATTGTCTTTCAGAAGTGATCTCAAGGTAGAGGGACCTTGAGGGGGTTGATTACCTTACGAGGAAGCTGTAGAGAGAATTTCCAGTAAGACTTTCTGCTCATAAGACTTACAAGGTGCAAGCAGTAGAGAACATTGCTGCTCATAAGATTTACAGTGGTGTAAGCAGGAGAGAACGTTGCTGCTCATTAGACTTGCACGGGTAAGCAGGAGAGAAAGGTCTTTGGGATTGGTTTGCTCGACTTGCCGTAAGAGGGAGTAAACCTTACAGTATGTAAGGGGGAGTAATTTCATAAGAGATTTGTAGAGGTTTTTCTTATGCCCGGTTAAACAAGAAGATATTGGATTGGAAATCTCAGGAGGAGCTTGGGGACTAGACGTAGGTCATCGTGGATTGGACCGAACCAGGATAAATCACAGTTTGCACATTCTCTTCTCTAATCTTTTATATTTCCAGCATATACGATTTACATAATTGCTTGTGAGTTCATACTTCAATATAACAATCTGCGAAAATATTTTAAAAGATCAGAATTTCTTATCATATACCCAATTCACCCCCTCTTGGGTGTCAGCCAGTTCTAACAATTTTTATACTTTGAGTTGCTCTTGGATTTAAGCTTCTTTGAGTTTTATTTAGGAGGAGCAACCAATAGATCTTCTTCTTCCTCCTCTTCTACCTCTATTTCTAGTGGCACCACTGGAGGTGATGATGAAGGACTAGCACCTTCTGGTTCTTTCCTTTTCCCATTGCAAGGCTTCTTGGGAATAGAAGGAATTCTGGCATCCAAGGCTTCATCAAGCATATGCTTTCTTGGAGTTTATGGACCTTGATGTGTTTTATCAAAAGAAAAGCTTTTTGCTTATTATTTGTTAATCAGTTTTTGTCAAACCATTATGGTTAATTATTATTTGTATATAAAAAAGGGTTTCTTTAGATCACAAGGATGAGTCCTAGACAAAAAGGATTACAACATCTTTCACTTTATAAGACCTTGAGAAGTTACCATTCCAGATCAAACAATCATGTTGATTGAAGAAAGAAATAGGGAATCTTGATTATTTTATCAGCAACTTGGGGGCGAGTATTTGAATTAAAGGAACATGGCCCTAAGAAATTTTATTATTATTTTACTCTTTTGTTTTGTTATTCTTTTATTCTATTCTCTTTTTTTTAAAGTTAAAAAAGTTATAATAAGGTTAATGGGTAAAAATACCCTTAAATGTTTTCTCAAAAGTGCACCCACCACTATAAATTTTTTTTTGGTGTAAAAATAACTATCAATTTTAAAAAATAGGGCAAAAGTGATATAACAGTTAAATCCAGCTAACTGCCATCTACCATACTATGAAAGTACCAAAATACCCCTGACATACAAAGGAAAAAAAATGGCCTTCCTCTAAACCAGGACTGATCTTCTTTTTACTAGGGGAAAAGAAGAAAAGAATAGTACACTTGTATCTCAATTTTCTAGGCAAAACTAGCACTGACACAGCCATCAGTGGGAGGATTATACCAAGCTACCTTATCCATCTATTATCTCTTACCCATACCAGCGAGAGCATAATGTCACGGACTTGGAACTCCCTTCCTTGTACCATACCGGCCTTAGCTTGATCACACCTCCTGATCTTGGCTAAGTCAGCCGAACCCTCAAAAAGTAGGCAAAGAACTCAAAGACTACAAGAGAACTTCTAGAGAGAGAAAGAGGATTTTAGATAGAGAAGCTCTTGAATGACAAATGCTTGAATTGCTTTCGATGGTTTACAAGTGATGGAGGCACCCCTATTTATAGCCTTACACCTCCTCAATGAACGGTCAAGATCTAAAACATCTAACGGTTGAGATTTGTTCTCCAGAACCTTCTCCTAGAATATCTCGATATTTACATCTTTGCTTATGTCATCGCTTACATCATCATATTTATAGAATTCTCTACATAATTCTACCAATATCTACACAACTCATTACTCATGCAGAGTGTCTTGCATACCGAATATCTAGCGTTCCTTGCAGTGCGTGACACTCTCCCCCACCTAATCAAGTGATGTCCTTGTCACTGACTCGTCTTTATACCGATGTAGGTGGTCTTCAAATTGCCAAAGATCCTCTTGAGTTTCCCAAGTGGCGTCACTCTCTGGCAATCCCTTCCATTTGATCAAGTATTGGGTACTTGGTGGTACCCTCGTCTTCGCACTACTCGATCAGCTAGCACCTCTTCTACCTCTCGATCAAAGGACTTCGTCATGGTGGGAGGTGCTCTTGTCGAGATGGTTCGAACTGGATCATCCGCATCTTCATGAAATGGTTTTAACATGCTAACATGGAAGACGGGATGAATCTTCAGGTTTGGGGTAGGTCCAGCTTATAAGAAACTCTTCCTACCCTTCCCACAATCTTGTATGGGCCTTCGTACTTGCAAATAAGGCCCTTGTGTACCTTGCGGAACACTTTAAATTTTTGAGGAAGAAGCTTCACCATCATCATATCTCCTACTTGGTATTTTGAGGGTCGCCTCTTCCTATTAGCAAACTTCTTCATTCTTTTGGCCGCCTTGACAAGGAAAGATCTTATTACCTCAGCTTGTTCTTGCCAAGACTTGGCCATGTGGTAAGCTCCTGGACTTTTGCCCTTATATGTTGTTGCAAGGGCATGAGGTGTTAGTGGTTGTTGTCCCATCACCACTTCAAAGGAACTTTTCCCTATGGCCTCACTCTTTTGTAAGTTGTAAGAGAATTGAGCCACATCAAGAAGCTTAGCCTAATCCTTCTGGTTGGTACTAACAAAGTGCCGTAGATAGCATTCCAACAAAGCATTCACCCTTTCTGTCTGCCTCAGTTTGTGGGTGAAAGCTTGTAGAGAAGTGTGGCTCCATGCCCATGAGCTTGAATAACTCGGTCCATAGCTTCCCAGTGAAACGGGGGTCCCTGTCACTAATGATTGTCTTTGGTAGCCCCAGTATTTTACCATATTCTTAAAGAACAGCCTGGCCGCTTCCTCTGCAGTATAATCTGTAGGAGCAGGTATGAATGTTGCATACTTTGATAATCGATCTACCACCACCATGATAGATCCATGCCCCTCAGATTTTGGCAAAGCAGAGATAAAATCCATGGAAACACTCTCCCATGGTTGTTCAGGTATAGGTAGATGCTTTAGCAAACCTCCAGGTTGTTGATTCACTATTTTGTCTTGTTGACATACAAGACATGTCTTTACATAGAGCTCTACCTTATCCCTCATCTGTGGCCAGTAGTAAGCTGCTTCCAATAGAGCAAGTGTGCGTCTCTGTCCCAGATGACCAGCCCACTTAGAGTCATGACACTCCTTAATGAGCTCGTTTCGTAGGTTCTCCCATTTTGGGATAAAAACTCGTCTCCCAATAGTGTAGAGAAGATCTTCTTCTAACTAAAACCTCTTGGTTTCCCCCTCCTTGGCCATCTCCACTAGCTGTCGTGCTACGGGATCATAGTCCATACCTTCAATGATCTTTTTCATCAAGTTGCCCTTGGCTTGACTTATCGCTGCCAACTCCGCTTTTCGGCTTAATGCATCAGCCACTACATTAGCCGTGCCGGGTTTATACTCCATCACATAGTCAAACTCGGCTAGAAAGTCTTGCCAACGAGCTTGTTTAGGCATCAGCTTCTTCTGGGATTAGAAGTAGCTGGTAGCCACATTATCTGTCTTGATCACAAACCTTGATCCCAACAAATAATGTCTCCACGTGCGCAAGCAATATACCAAAGCGGTCATCTCCTTTTCTTGGACCGTGTATCGCCGCTCGGCATCATTAAGCTTACGGCTCTCAAATGTGATCGGATGCCTCTCCTGCATTAGTACTCCTCTAATTGCAAACTCAGAAGCATCTGTGTGAACTTCAAAGGTCTTGGAGAAATCCGAGAGAGCCAGTACGGGTTCCTCCATTACTGCAGCCTTTAGGCCTTCAAAGGCATCATGGCACTCCTTTGTCTACTCCCATGGCTTGTTTTTATTCAACAATTCTGTCAAAGGGGCTGCCCTAGCAGAGTAGCCCTTGATAAACCACCGATAGTAATTCACCAACCCAAGGAAAGATCGCAACTCAGATACTCGGGTGGGTGGCTCCCAATCCTTGATAGCACGAATCTTCTTTTCATCCATTATTAGGGTCCCATGGCGAATTATATGCCCAAGGAAGTGCACCTCCTCCTTGGCAAAAGAACACTTCTCCTTTTTGACATATAGTTTATTCTTGCGTAAGACGTTGAACACAGTCTATAAGTGTTCTACATGGGCTTCTAATGTATCACTGTAAATGACTATATCATCCAAGTAGACTACTATAAACCAATCCAGGAAAGGATGAAAGATTTGGTTCATCAAAGTGCAAAATGTTGCCGGTGCATTGGTTAGGCCGAAGGGCATAACCAACCACTCAAAAGACCCATACCTCGTTATACAGGCAGTCTTTGTCTCATCTCCTGTGGCGATTCGAATCTGATGGTATCCTGATCTCAAGTCTAGTTTGGAAAAGTACTTTGCCTTGCCAAGCCGATCGAACAAATCTGCTATCAAAGGAATATGATACTTATTCTTAATAGTTACCTTATTAAAGGCCCGGTAGTCGATGCACAGTCGTAATGACCCATCTTGTTTGCGTTGGAATAAAACTGGTGCCCCACAAGGTGCCTTCGAGGGTCATATGTGCCCAGCATCCAGCAACTCTTTCAGTTGTTTCCTGAGTTCTTCCAACTCAGGTGGTGCCATACGATAAGGTGCCATAGAAGGTGGGCGTGCTCCTGGCTCCAACTCAATTTTATGATCCACCTCTTGCCTAGGTGGCAACCTCTTTGGGAGCTCGGGTGGCATGATATCCTCATTCTCCTTCAGAACATCTTGGATGGTAGGGGGAAGATCCTGACTATCCTCTTCATCAAGGTCCACCTCCTTCAAAGCTGCAAGGTAGGTGACTTCCCCTCTTTTAAACCCCTTCTCTACTTGCATCGCTGACAAGTGAGTAACCCGATCATTATTCGTAGCAAGAACCGTGCAAGCAATCCCCTTTTCCAGGATACACATGGAGTCATAACATGGCATGAGGAATGCTTTTGCCTTGCGTAAAAAGTCCATACCAAATACCACATCAAAATCATTCATAGGGCCTACTGATAGATCTACGGTTCCCTTCCATGTGCCAAGGCATAACTTTACTCCATTGGCTACGCCTTTGAGGGGTTCCGCAGGAGCATTAACAGTCTTCATCATTCCTCCCCGTGGTTGAGTAATCGAGAGGCCTATTCGCCGAGCCTCTTTTGGAGTGATGAAGTTGTGGGTTGCCCCGGTGTCCACCATCACCTTTACTGGCTTCCCATTTAATGTCGCCTCGACATACATGAGTCCTTTTCTTCTTGGCGCAGGTTCCACAAGTTTCACCTTTAAAGCATTCAGGACTCTGAGAGATCCCATTTGCGAGCTAGGCCCTTCCTCGCTGGATCTATTTTGTCCTTCCACGATGGCTGACAATGTACCGAGCTTGGGACAATCTACCATGCGATGCGGCCCTTTGCACACGTAACAACTTATCACACGATTTTTATTCTTCCTCTCCTCATATTGATTCCTATGGAAGGATTTGTTGGTTCCTCCCTGGGTGGTCCCCTTACCTTTGTCTCCCCCACCTTTTCCTTGATTAGGTTTGAAAGACTTAGGTTTGGAAGACTCACCTTTCTCTCCTTTTTGATACTCTGTTAGGCTCTCGGCAATGGCAATGGCTTCATCAACATTTGTCACACCACGCCTTTGAAGCTCCTGTTTGGCCCAGTTCTGAAGACAGTCTAAGAAGTAGAACAAGGTTTCCTCGCTGGAGAGATTAGGAATCTACAATATAAGAGTAGTGAAGTCCCTGACATAGTCGGTAATCGTGGTCTTGTGCTTGAGTTCTCTCAACTTCTTTCAAGCCTCATAGACCACGTTCTTGGGATATAATTTTTTCTTCAATTCCTGTTTGAAATCTTCCCAAGTTGTGATAGTGCAAAGACCTTTCTCCATGTTGGCATGCTTCCTACGCCACCATAACATAGCATTGTCAGTAAGGAATAAGGAAGCAGTGCGTACCTTGACAGAGTCATCGCCTAAGTTCAAGCTCTCGGCATATCGCTCCATCTGCCATAAGAAGTTCTCAACCTCCTTGGTATCACGAACACCTTTAAAGTCCTTCGGATTAGGGAGGTCCAACCTTACCTCCCTTACTGCACTGGCACCGTCTACCAATGAAGTCTTGGCTTGCCTCTCCAAAGAAGTCTTAGGAGAGTTAAGTTGCCCCTGCATGGCGGTAATGACATCCATCACCATTTCCTCAAGTCGTCTCATAGACTCAGTTCGTTCCTCCTAGACATTGAGGTGTGAATCAAGGTCTGACCTCAAATTATCCAGTTGGTCTAAGGTGTGGGTTTCAAGTGTTTCAAAGTCACTCTCCACCTTGTCCACCTTAGTGACCACCCCTCACAAGGCTTCCTCAAGAGCTACAACCTTTGCAGTCAAGGACGTAATGTCCTCAGCCTGGCGGGACTTGCTCATACCCCGGGTCTTCTTTGATTGGTGAGGAGGTTGGGTTTCCCTACCCCTCTCTTCCCCAGAAACAATAATGTTTTCAATTGTGCCCGACATTCTTGCCTACAAAATGGCTCCCACGAACCACGTCCACAGCTTCGAACCAAAGCTCTGATACCACGTTGTCACAAACTTGGAACTCCCTTCCTTGTACGGTGCCGACCTTAGCTTGATCACACCTCCTGATCTTGGCTAAGTCAGCCGAACCCTCAAAAGTAGGCAAAGAACTCAAAGACTATAAGAGAACTTCTAGAGAGAGAAAGAGGATTTTAGAGAGAGAAGCTCTTGAATGACAAATGCTTGAATTGCTTTCGATGGTTTACAAGTGAGGGAAGCACCCCTATTTATAGCCTTACACCTCCTCAATGAACGGTCAAGATCCAAAACATCTAACGGTTGAGATTTGTTCTCCAGAACCTTCTCCCAGAATATCTAGATATTTACATCTTTGCTTATGTCATCGCTTACATCATCATATTTCTAGAATTCTCTACATAATTCTACCAATATCTACACAACTCATTACTCATGCAGAGTGTCTTGCATACCGAATATCTAGCGTTCCTTGCAGTGCGTGACAATAAGCACACCAACAAAGTTTAAGTCTTTAAAATAACCCCCACGCTTCAACACATAGAGCATTGCAAGTGTTAACCTTAGCAAACTGGAGACAAATATCTCAAAATCATTGAAAAAGATGAAAATAATAAAGAAAACCCAGAACCTTCAAACACAGAAGCATTGTACACCTATTTCTTTGTCCCTATCATTTGGGTCCAGTGAGGAGAGTAGAAAAATAAAGAGATCAATGGTGCTATGAACGAAATTTCTAAGATTAATGAGTAACTGAGAGAGGTGAAATGTAAGAGTGAAGAGGAATAATGGGAGAGGATAGAAAGAAGAGAGAAATGGGGGGATGAGGTTACTGCCTTCTCTTCTCCCCACCATGTCGGTGATTTTTCCGCCTCCAATGAAGAAGATATTGCCATCCTACTCTCACTGAGTTGCAAGGAAGACGGGCATGATCGATGAAGACAAGGAAGAAAAAGTCAAAATTTTGCTATGCTTGCTTTGCCACTGTTATTGGAAGAGGATGACGCCACCGTTGTCACGAATCTAAGAAGAAGATAGGGGAAGTTGAAAAGAAGTAGGGAGATCTGTGAGAGACAAATGATAGGATAAGGGGAGGAGTAATGGAAATAAAAAAATTTAGGCATTTTCTTTTTTCTTAATCATGCGGGGCCCCTAGAATGATAACTGAAGTTATGTGATTTGAAGGGAATTGTCACTTTTACCCCTTTTAGAAAGTTTATAGTTACTTTTGCATCCAAAACAAATTTATGATGGTGATAGCACTTTTGAGAAAAACTTATGAATATTTTTATACCTTAGTCTCTTATAATATAGAAAATTCTACTTACTCCTAAGTCACAAACCCTCATGTTGATATTGAGAAATCTCTAAATCCTCTTCCTTATAATTGACCATCATTTGTCAAGATTCTCCTTGAGTCCAAATGATTTAACACAATTTGTGTTTTTTACTCAAATAAATGTTTTGTCATATGTAAAAATACTTGTAATCTCTTATGAGGAAAAATATCTTAAATACTTTAATCTAATCCCACCAAATTGTAATAAACTCTCTCTCCCTCTATATCATATAATTTGATATTATGTATTTAAAATTTAATTCATTTTGATTCAATTATTATGTACTCATATGACTAGAAGGTAATTTCCCATTAACATAAAATAGTCCCACTAAATTAAGCTCCATATTAATAAATATATACTACCTTCACTAGTACAAAATTGTCATTTTAGACCGCCACATTTAGACCGGTTATAGCAGATAAGGTCTAAAAAGTATGACATGTGATACCTCATTTCCTATAGCCTCAATGAGTACAAAAGAGTAGTAAAATCATTTATGAAACCAGGATCGGGTCCCGGATTAAGAAATTTTGGAAAAAAAAATGTTCGCAATTCCCCAAATCTAACTCAGGATTTGAACTTGGAATTGAGAGGGTTTTTTTTGGAGTAATAAAATTTTCTCAGACTATTTCACAAATATTCACTATCTTACTAAGTCTCACCGGTTTTTCTTTCCATTTTATCAGAGTATGCGAGCGATTCTCTGCTTGGTTTTCATGTTTCATACCTTAGTTAAGTTTCGTTAGCGTTTGGAAGAAAAATATAGCTAAATTGTTCCTTTACTAGTCTACCGGCATCACCAGTTTCACTATCGTAGCACTGTCACGGTTACAGGCTATTCATACTATATACAGATCCAAAATACAAGAAACAGACAACCAACAAAAAGACTAAGATCATCTAGTGTCTCCAGCCTCTAGCCGTCTGTATTTACCTTTGTCTTGCCCCTTATGCTCTCTCCCTGTACTGTAGATGATTTATGAAAAAGAGTGAGATTCAAAGAATCTCAGTAGTAACAGTGTGACATCATGCAGATATAACATCACAAAGCATACTACACAGTCATCATACAATATAATTATCATGACAACATTCAGTGTATTGCATGTAGTTCATAAACAACCAAAGCGCTAAGTATGTTAAGGGCCCCGAGGGATACCCGCGCAATAGGCCCCGGGCACCCACTCGTGCATTCCAGAACCTTATTGGCCTAAGCGTCCACCCGCGTAGAAAGACCCCGGGTGACCACTCCGCATAACCAGAACGTGTCAGACAATTCATGATGATTTCACACAACATACAATGTATATTATAGATGTACGAAAGATAAGTTACTACCTGGTTGTTTTTCTTTACCAATTTCCTCCTGTTTTTCGGAGCTTGGAAATGTCTTAAGCTTCGAACGGCTGTTAAGTCCTATAATTGGAATTTACGGATAATGAGTCATTACTCCATCTAATCTTTTGATATAATGTAAACTAAACTATTCTTGGTTTAGCTTGTTGGTTGTCATTTGAGTAATTTAGGTAGGTCTTGGAAGTCCCAACAAAGGCCTATGAGGTTGGGAAACACCATCCCAATCAACAACTCTTGGAAAATATGAAATATTGGAATTTTTGGGTCTTGGCCGCGGCCAAGACAGGTCAGTAACATTTTGGCCGCAGCCAAGAATTCTCTGTTTCTTGACCCAACTTCCAAAAATCATACCTAAATATAGAAAAATCTAAATGAGGTGATTCTAAGTTCTAAAGAAATCTCTTTAAGTTTAATCTTAGGGAAAAATATAGCCATAGGCTTAAAGCACTCAAATAAATACATTATTCTATTCCATTAAGCTTTACTCCAGAAATTTCCAGTTTTTGATACCTAAACTTTAGAAGCTCATATCTCCCAAAGTACTTATCCAAAATTTTCAAAGTACATATCAAATTAAAGCTCTATGTATCTACTTTAATTATGGAAATTTGTAGAGCTCTTAGACAAGATTTGGCCCTTGAAACACTACACACAACAACAATGCTTCAGACAAGGCATATTAACACTATAAACAATCTCACTTCATAAATTCCCAAATTCATATACAAGCATCCAAAAATCATGAAAACTTGTATACCTACACAATTTTTCCTTCTAAAGCCAATGGAATTATCAAAATTATCAAATTCCTTCATCTTCATCATGTCACAGTATAGGCAGAAAATTGAGATTCTTAGAAAATTTTGTTAGTTTTTTGCTTTCTCTTGCTTAATCACTTTCTTTCTACTTCTAATCAAATGATTATCTATTTACACACTTATTAGACATGATTAGAAGTGATTTGAACAGTAGGACCCCCTTAGTGTTCCATCATCCAATCTTCACAAAACCACCAAATCCAAGCCAAGAACAACAAGAACAACAACAACAAAGGTGAAAGGAGCAAGTTCTTGGAGTTTACCTTGGATTTCTTGTTTCTTCTCTCTCTAGGATGTTTTTTCCTCTCTCCATAGCTCTTAAATCAGCTGGAAATCCATGGTTCCAAAGGTGTAGAAGTGATTAGAAGAGGTTATGGAGGGATTAGGAAGCTTAAGACATAAGGTACAAGTTCCTTACCTTGATCTTTGGATGAACCCTAGCTTCCTTGAGATTCTTCTCCTTTCATGTTCAGCTCTCTTCCCTTTCTAATTTCTGATTCAACTTCCAGGGGAATGAGAATGATGAAATGAAGAAGATGGTGTCTTAATGAATTGATAAAATGGCTTTACTCATGGCAAAATCTAATTGGTCCATGTGTTTTTTTTTCTTTCTTTTTCTTTTTCCTCTTGCTTTAATATCAGCATAAACACATACATTCTCTTTGCTCTTTCCACCAAAAATTGCATGAGAAATGAGAGGAATAATATTGATCTTGAATTATCCCATAATACCATGCAATTTTGTTGACTTAAGTCTTTGACTTTTTGACTATTTGACTTTTCTTGATAATAATTCACAAAAATAGGTTTATTAATTATCAAGTATCCATTTTCCTCTTTTTAATTCCCATTTAACTGAAATTACTGGGAATATTAGGGAAAAATAATTATTTCCCACTTTTATGGCAAAATTACCATTTTGCCCTATGTTTTACGATTTACCGAAATAAATCATTTCTTGCTCATTCCTTTGGTTTAGCCTAATTTTTAACACTTGAATAAAACCATTATTTGTGCCATTCATGCTCAAATTTTGGTTACCATATTAGGACTTTGAATGGACATTTATTGTCTCTTTGTATCCTTACTTGGCCAAATTATGCGTAATCGGCGATTATAATTTTTCTGTAAATTCATGCACACCACAATTCACCATTTTATTCCACAAAATATCACAAATGTACATATGAGGAATATTGGTAAAAAAGTGGGGTATTACATGACCAGTGGCAATTTTTGTAATTATAAAGAACTTGTAAGACCAGTTCTTAAAATATGCGGTCTAAAATAAATTATTTAGAACGATTATTAAAATAACCGGTCTAAAAAGATAAAAAAATTAGAAAAATTAAAAAAATTTGAAAACTTTTTAGACCGGTGTGAATCATAACCGGTCTTGAAGATGAAAAATTAGAAAAATTAAAAATTTTGAAAATATTTTAGACTGGTTGTGACTCATAACCTGTCTTAAAGATGAGAAATTAAAAAAATTAAAAGTTTTAAAAGTTTTTAAACCAGTTGTGATGCATAACTGGTCTTAAAGATGAAAAATTAGAAAAACTAAAATTTTTGAAAAGTTTTTAGACTAGTTATGACACATAACCGGTTTTAAAGATGAGAAATTAAAAAAATTTAAAAGTTTTTAGATTTGTGTCACTCATAACCAGTCTTAAAGATGAAATCTTTTAGACTTGTTATTTTTTTAAACTGGTCTAAAAGATGGGGAATTTAAAAGTCTATTTTTTCCCTTTTATGACCGGTTATTTGTTATAACCCGTCTAAAAGTTAAGTTTTTAAGACCTGTTTTTTGTTTTAACTAGTCTAAAAGAGTTCCCCAAAACTTAGATTTGCCTTGCTTCTCCCACGCCTAAATTGAATCCTCTCTTCTGAACCTTGCTTCTCTTCTTGTCGCCATTTCTCTGAGCTTTTTGAACTCCTCCATCGTGCCCCTCCCTGTTTCTCACATTGCTCCTCCATCATTACTACTGCCATTGTTATGTATTTGATCTTAACCATTCTACGCTCCTCGCTGCCACGCTGTGACCACTCTCCTCTACCTAAATTGAATCATGCCCTCTCTGAACCTTGCTTCTCTTTTGTGGTCGTTTCTTTGTAAGCTCTATAGCTTTCTGAACTCCTCCACCACGCCCCTCCTTGTTTCACACATTGCTCCTCCATCATTACTGCCACCGTTGTTGTGTTTCTGAACTCTGCCATTGTACTCTCTTCTCCGCTATGACCACGCTCCTCTGCCGTGACTTCCCTTTATGGGTGTCGTGAATTCAACCTCCGTGGACTCTACCGTGACTGTGACTGGAAGCTAACTCAGCTTCTTGGTATGTAATCAGGTTAGTGTTCTCTTCTTGAGTTGTTGTTCTTAAATCAATAATGTTGTGTTGAATTACCCTTGATGTTTTTTTGAGCCCGTAATTCCCACAAGTCTCTGTTAGGTTGGAAATATAACTGTGTTGTGTTGAATTGCCTGTGTGTTATGCTGAATTACTCGTGACTGTGGTTGAATTTTGTTGCATGCATTGCATTGGGACCTCACTTTGAACTGCATATTACTCTTGGTCCATTGAAATTAAGATTTCTTATCACTTTTCATAGTGAAATAACTTTGCATTATCTTTGTTACATTTTGAAATTTTGATGAACATTTTGCTTAGACAATCTAAAACTCCATTATGCTTCCCATTGGGTTGAGAGGGCATTTAATATAGTATAATTTGTGAAGTTAGGGGGAATCTTGAATAAAAATGTAGTTTCAAATGTTGATATAACAAACTAATGATTAAAATTTATAATAAATGTCTCCAACTTTAAATCAGAAGGGCAAGCATATAATATATAAGGTTACTAGTGGCATTAATCCTATTACATCCTAATTATAGGGAGTTTTTGTGTCATTAAACTACAAAGCAATTGGCAATATCTCCAAACTATGCCATTTAAGTGCGAGGCTTTATACTTGTTCATGTAGTAGTTAAACTAGGTACTTGATGAGTGTAATAATTATGTACTCTCATCATACTCCTTCCTTTTCTAGGGGAAAAAAAGAAAAGAGGAAAAAAATTGATATTGAAATATATGGATTATAGTTAGATAAACGCTAAACGGATGAGTGTTGAATATGATAATGGGGTGAGGGATTTTTTAGACTTTGCTAGAAGAAATTCTGATGATGACAGTGGGATGTTCTATTGCCCTTGTGTGGAATGTTTGAATGAGATGCGACTAAGTACTGAAGATATATATACTAATTTAATTTGTGAAGGATTTTGTAAGAGTTATATAGTATGGGTATGGCATGGTGGAGAATTAGAAATGCCAAGTGCATCTCAACAGGGGGAGTGGCCTTTGATGATAATGACATGGATCTGGATGATCGGATAGATGATATTATTCGTGATATAGGAGAAGAGGCTTTTGAGCAATCACATGCATATGGTAATGTGTAGTGATGCTGAGAAGCCACTATACCCCGGGTGTACAAAATATCAATTGTTGAAAGCGGTACTAAAATTGGTAAGCTTGAAAGCACGTCATGGATGGAGCTACAAGAGTTTTTCACATATGCTTGAGGCCTTTAAGGACATGCTTCCAGCTGATAATGTGCTGCCTTGTCGATACTATGATGCTAAGAAAATACTCTGTCCACCAGGGATGAAGTATAAAAAAATTCATGCATGCCCTAAAAAAATTCACTCATCTTCATATCTCCTCCTTGCATATTTCCATGCATTCTTCACCTGTCTAAATGGTTGGTTAGGAGGAGTGATATTCGAGAGAATCTCAGTAGCAAACATTACCACTATGCATGCCAGATATATATGAATGCATGACATGATTGCCTGCACTATTTCATGCCAACATAATGACATGTTGCATGCTCAATGTTATGACATACATATGGCCATTGCACAAATATAACTGAGCTTCAACCAATCATACATGTTCCACACAAATAGGCAAAGCAGTCACATAATCAATGCAAGACATACATATCAACTACATGCAGGTAAGGTAAGTTCACTACCTGGTGGACCATAGTCCTTCCTTTTGTTTTCTCATTTTCTAACCATTGGAGCTTTTTGGAAATTCTTCCATTCATCTTCTTTCTTGACTTCTCCATGGCCCTAGATACCCAATCACATCATTAGAGTCATGATCGTGGGTCATTGAAAGTGTATATTAAGGCTCAATTTCCCTCAAAAATATGAAATCCTGAAATTTGGGGGTTTTGGACGCGGCGAAAAACCAAACAGAAACATTTTGGCTGCCGCCAAGAACCTCGCTGTTCAGAATTTCACCGTCCTGATTCTTGGCCAAACTTGTAAAAATCATAACTAAATGTAAAAAAATCTAAATTGAGTGGTTCAAAGCTCTATTTAACCCTCTTTAAGTCTACGTGTAGGGAAAAATACGTTCATAAGCTAGAAACACTCAAGTAAATACAGTATAGCATTTCATTGGACCTTGCTCCAGAATATTCCAGTTTTTCATGCTTAAACTTTGGAAAATCATAACTCTTAGCATACTTGTCCAATTAAACATTATGACCTATCAAATTAAAGGTCTATGTCTCTAATTTCAGGATGAAACGTTTCATGGTCATTTCATAACATTACACCACTCAAAACCATGTTACAATGACACTGCCTCCAGTAAACGAATTACACAGCATTTATTCATCAATTTCCAAACATTCACAATTCATATACAAGCATCCAAAATTCATGAAAACTTGCATACCTACACAATTTTTCCTCCTAAATCCAATGGAAGCATCAAAATCATCAAATTCTCAACCCATCACCACGTCAAAATACAGGAAAGAAAATCAAATTCTTAGGTGCAACATGTTATTTTCTTGTTTTCTTTGGCTTAATCACTTCTTTTCTACTTCTAATAATATAATTAGCTATTTAGACATCCATTGGATATCGTTTAACCATTGAAAACATCATTTTAAATCATCCATGAATAGTACCCAACTTCCTCTATACTCATCCAAACAACAAATCAATCGGTTAAAAAGGAAGCTTACGCTTACCTCTACCCATTTCCATAAACGATTCGGAATTCCAGCATCATTTCGGCCGGTGAGATGGCACCAACCACCTCCAAATGAAAATTTGAAACCATTGGAATGAAGTTCTCGATGAGTAGAAGAAGTTTCCTGAAGGGCACTTTGAGAGAGGACGCCGATTCGGTAGTGTTTCGGCGGCTCTAAGTTTTCTCTCCCTCTCCCTCCATTTTTGCTCAACTCTTTCTCTCTCTCATTTCCGATTTTTTTTGCGTGAAAAATGAGGAGGAAGATGATGATTTAATGGATTAATGAGGTGTTAATTAGCTTGCCACGTGTCTGCTCCTGATTGGCCCAAAAATCAAATTTTCGTACAAAATAGATAATCTGGCAGAATTTTCATTAAACTTTGAAAATTCATATCTAATTGTACAAATGTCCAATTGGGGTGGTTCCAAATGAAATGTGACCCTTATTGAGTCTAGTTTTAAGGAAAAATATTACCTTTGGCCAATTGGAATCTCACTCTTCTCAAAATTTCAATCTTTGGATGTTGCCCCAGAACATAGTCAATTTCACTGGGCTAACTTCAAAAATTCATTTCTCTTTGTGTACAACTTCAAATGACTCATATGACCTATCAAATTGAAGCTTGATAAGTATACTTTCATTATGGAAAATTTCATAATTTTCCACCATCATTTAACCATCAAAACATGTCACACAATCATCACTGCCACACCGAGAATTTCACCGGTGGCAAAATTACTTTGTGTTCCACTTTACTATATTATGTGTGACTTCCAATCACTTTATTTTGTTATTCCCCAAGCTCTTTAGCTCACCAATATAATTCCTTTTAATATCCAAGGATATAAAGGAATTTTGAGAAATAATACCATGTCCTACTAGGACATTTGATAAATCGGGGTCTAGCATTCCCCTTAATTCAGGCTAAATCTTAAGCCTCTATTCTCAAAATTTGGGATATTACAAAAAGTGTATGAAAAGGTGAAAAATATCAATGTTATCTTTGGTAAGACTTCAAAGAGTAGAAATGAGAAAAATATATGGAAAAAGAGGTCTTTCTTCTTTGATCTTCCATATGGGCCCAATCTTGATGTGAGACACTGCATTGATTTCATGCATGTGGAGAAAAACGTATGTGACAGTATTGTTGGGACACTACTCAACATGCAAGGTAGTTCTAAGTATGGTGTGAAGGCAAGATTAGATTTACAAAAAATGGGAATACGAGAAGACTTACATCTAAGGCCATATGGTAAGAGAACTTTTTGTCCTCCAGCTTCTCATACTTTGTCTAAGGATGAGAAAAAAAAGATTTTGTGAGTGTTTACATGACATTAAAGTTCCCTCAAGGTATTCTTTAAATTTTCAGAAGCTTGTGTCGATGAAAGACTTGAAGTTAGTAGGGCTAAAGTCTCATGATTGTCATGTCTTAATGTAACAACTACTCCTAGTAGCTATTCGAGGCATTGTCAAATATGATCTTCAACACATTGACTAGACTTTGTTTCTTCTTCAATTTTATTTGTAGTAAAGTCATCGAGACGGAAAGATTGGATGAATTTGAAAATGAAAGATACCTGATCTTGTGCCAGCTTGAGAAGTTTTTTCTTCCTTCTTTTTTTGACATCATGATATATCTAATTGTTCATCTAGCAAGGGAGATAAAGTTGTGTGGTCTTATCTATTTCCAATGGATGTACCCAATTGAAAAAAACTATGAAAATCCTAAAAGGGTATGTGAAGAACCCTAATCGGCTTGAAGCATCTGTTGTTTAGAAATATGTTTCTGAAGAAGCCATGGAATTTTGTCAACACTATTTGTCAAATGTAGGACATATTTGGCTTCCTAAATTCCATAATGAAGAAGGGGCTAGACGCGGGGCTACAGTGAAGAGTATGGATCCTGATAAATTACAACAAGTCCACTTGTACATCTTGAATAATGTTGATGAAGTTCAAGATTACATGAATTCTTATAAAGAAATTGTATGGAAAGCAAATAGTCGAATGGCTGAACAAAGGTTAATTAGAGAGCATATTAGAACTTTTGCACATTAGTTCAAATATAAGGTTGATGGAGAAGAATGTGTTTATGATACAACTAAATGGCTAGCATGTGGTCCTGAGATTGATGTCATAAGTTGGACTTCATTTGTGATCAATGGTTATACCTTTTACATGAAGTCCCTAGATGATAGGAGTACTGTCCAAAATAGTGGTGTTATGTTAGTGGCTGAATCTATGCACTTCTCTAGTTTGAAAGATAAGAACCATAAATTGGTAGTCATACCTTATTATGGGATTATTGAGGAGATTTGGGTGCTTGACTATGTTAAAATTAAATTTCTCATTTTCAAATGCAAGTGGGTTGCTATCAATAATGGTGTGAAGATTGATCGGTTAAGATTTACCTTAGTAGATCTAAACAATAGAAGTTTTAGAGATGAACCTTTCATTATGGAAAATCAGGAAAAACAAGTATTCTATATTATCGATCAGGAAAATAAAATGTGGTATGTAGCTCTCCAAGAAAAAATGGTCGTTGATATTGATGAGGAAAGTCTCTCAAATTACGATCTTGTTGAGACTCCTTCTTTTTCTAGGGGTCTTCCAGAATTGAACGAAGAAGATGAAGCTGATAATGAACACAACACAAGAAATGATCATCATGAAGGGATATGAGAGGATATCCCTTTATAAAACTACTTTGAAAGTTAGCTAGCTAAAGTAATTATCATTATGAGTTGTATCCGAATTATGTATATAGTTATTTTATAAATATAGTCTTTTTAGCTTACAAACTTAATGATTTGTCTTAATAGGATAATGAAGGATCTGAGACGTCCTAGTGTAAAGGCTCCGGAGCCATCTAGTGCTCATTAAAGTGAGCTAGCTAGTGTTAATAAGAGCAAGCCTAGCAATGCTCTGAGTCAGAATCAAAGTGAGTCGAGTAACCAGTCTATATGGAGGGGTAGAAGTGGCATATGATTGAGAGACATTACCACAGTCGAAGTACCGGGTAGAAGATACCGATTGAGTTTGATAGATATTGGAAACCAATCAGGCCTAATGCAAGCAGATATAAGAGTTTTATCGGCCTCCTCGCACGCAACAAGCTTAGCATCTTGATAGAGGAGTGGAGAAATGTCAATGAATTGTGAAACAACATATTTGAGACACTATTCAGGTATAAAGTTCTCTTTTGCATGTAATGATTAACAAATTTGTCACTAATTCCTTCAATGCATGCATAACAGCTCACTTACGACGTTCCTGAAAGTGACATCTTGTACAAGAAGACTATGACGTATTGTTGTGAGTGGTGGAGGAAGTTTAAGACAAATCTGACCAAAAATTATGTGCACATCAAGGTGCAAGATGGTAAGCCTCATCCTATTCCATGCAGCAAGTAATCATACATTGATGAAGTGACCTAGCAAGAAATTTTGAGGCTTCAGACTACTCCTGAAGCTTTGGTGAGTTGACTTATTTTGTATTTTATTTACTTATCAATTGTCTTTATTGATTATAACCTTTTTTTTAATTTCTTATTCATAGGAAAAAATGGCAAAAAGCACAAGAGAGTGGTAGAAAGAATGATTGTAACATACTGAAATATGAACAACAAGAACTGCTTGTAAATGTAATTAGTCGGAAGAAAATTCACCGGTGCCAGTGTTGTGTATATGGTGTTATTTTGATAAAGGGGACACTTAGCAAGATTTTAAGGAGAATGTCAAAAAAATACCATTTAAACTTCAAAATCCCGTTAACAAATTCGTTAATGGGATTAACAAGAATGGTAATGCAATTAACAAATCATTTTGTTGTTAAATCACCTATTTGGGATTTTAAAGTTTAAATGGTATTTTTTTGGAATTCTCCCAAGATTTTATTGGTTGTCATAAAGTAATAATTAAATGAAATAATATTACTTTGTGTAGGGACCACAAAGGAGGACACCTCGTAGGTGAACCCGGGGAAAATTCCCTAACTTTCATTTCCCTGATAAAGTGGACGGTTAGATGGAGGGAAGAGATAGGGATGGGTCCCACATAAGGGACACATGGTGTCATCTTAAGGAAGAAGAGCAAAGGTGTTTTTGACTTTAATGTGTTGGTCGAATAAGAGCATGACACTTGTTTCCTCTTTTTGACAAAGTTACTTTAATTTATCTTTTGAGTTGTCATCACCGGAGGGTGCCACGTTGCCCCGAGCCGGGGAAATCCACCGGTCTCTGGTCTGGTCACCTGACTAACTTTGTTGAACACCGAACTCAGGAGCCGGGGAAAAATCATCTGGCTCTCACTTTCCCTGACCATTAGGACAGCTCAAGACCCATTTGATTAAAGGAAAGGACACGTGTCACCGTTTAGCTAAATCACTGAATATGTGGCACCATAAGGCTCTGACACATGTTGGAACACCTTTATGACTCTTTAAACTCAATTATTTTCATTTATCATAAGCAAAAAGAGTAAGAAATCACAAAAAAAAACGTTGAGAAATAGTTAGAGGAAAGAGAAAACATGAATAGTGAATGTTCTTGAGTTCAATCCACCGAAACACTACCGAATCAGTGTTTTCTCCCAAAATTTCCTTCACAAACGTTCTTCTACTCATCCTAAGCTTCATTTCTACGATTTTGGATTTTCATTTGGAGGTGTTTGGTGCTGTCTCACTAGACGAAGTACTGTCGGATTTCTGAACCGATTGTGGAAACGTGTAGAGGTAAGCGTAAGCTTCATTTTGAACCGATTGGTTTGTTGTTTGGACAAGTTTTCATGAAGGTTGGGATACTGTTTATTTTCGTCCAGAAGTAATTTTGAAGTATTAATCATGGTTTAATAATGTATTTATGGTTAAATGATGATTTATGATGATATTGGATTAAGTTGTTCAACAAAATTCTGTTTTGGTAATTTTGCTGAAAATGGATTTTGTCTTGCCAGTGGGTTTTGAGGCTGAAGCTTTATGATTTTGATGCTTTTGATCTTTCCATTGAGTTCTACATGAAAAATTATGTGGAAAAGCATGTGCTTATAATTTTTGGATAATTATACAAAATTATGGAATTTTTGAAAGTTAGATGACCCTGCTATTAGATTTGTTTTTCTGGAGCATATTTGTTGCGATGCGTGTTTCAGTAATTAAAACTTATCCAAACCTTATAAAATTTTACATGATGAAAGTAGACATCCTGAGGTTTAATTTGATGGGTAATATGACGTAATTGAACCAGTGGATTGGGAAATATGATTTTTCAAAGTTTAAGGTTGATTCTGGAATGGAATCTGTGGCAGATTGAGTTTGACGAATTTTCCAGAATTGGGTGGTTATAATTAGTGCTTTGTAATATTTTTATTTACACTAGGACTTGAGTAGGTTTGAATAGAACCTGGAAAAAACTCATTTGAATTTTTGTAGAATTAATTATAAATTTTCAAAGTTTGAAGAAAATTTTGGCAGATTTACTCAAATGTGCGAAATAAAAGATGCAATGGTATTATGTAATTGTAATGAACTTTAAGGGTAAAACTAACCAACTTGGGATAGTTGGACCATTTTTACTTTGATTTTGGGTTAGTATTCTAACCATAATGACAACCGAATTGAGTATTTGGATTATACAAGTATTGGACAAAATAATAACTTGTCGTCCATAAATTCCATTTATAGGACCTAATAGCTGTTCAAAGTTTAAGACCTGCCCGAGCTTAGTGAAACAGTTGGATATTGCTCAAGAGAAGCTATCGAGTAGTAACTTTGTCTTTCATATGTTATAAGATACATTGTATGTGTGTAGTTTCATCATGAATTGTCTGGCACATTTTGTTTATGGGGGCTTGTCGCCCAGGGCCTATTGCACGAGTTGACGCTCAAGCCATTGAATTTGTTTGTGATGCACGAGTGAACGTCGGGGCCTATTGCACGTGTAACACTCGGAGCCTTATGATATACATAGTACTATGATGGTATGTGAACTACATGTTGAACCGAATGATGTTGTGATGATTCTTTTATATGATGACTGTGTAACATGCTCTGTGATTTTATATTTATATGATTGACTACCTGTTACTACTGAGATTCTTTTGAATCTCACTCTTTTTGTATAAGCTGGTAGCTCAAAGGGTAAGAAGGTAAATACGGACAGCTAGAGGATGAAGCTGAAAGATTTACTTTCTCTGTTAGTTGTCTGTTTGGATATTTTGGACATGTATATATTGTATAAATTGGTAACCTTGACAATAGTATAGTGGTTGAACTGATAGTACTTATAGCTAGGTAAATGGATGGTAATGTAATAAAGAGATAACTTAGTTACATAACACTTCTTAATCGTTAGAGAAACATTAACGAATGAGTGCAACATGAGACTTAAGCAGAGACATGCTCGCATACTCTGATAAAATGAAAAGAAGTATCGATGAGTCTTAATGAGACAGTGAATATTTGTGAAAAATGTTTGAAAATTTTTTATTCCACCTAAAAAACCTACTCAATCCTAGATTTATCTCCTGAGATAATGTTGGGATTCATTAATGTTTTCAAAGTTTATTTAGTTTGGGATTAAATCCTGGTTTCACAATTTATTTCACTACTCTTTTGCACTCATCTGAGGTTTTTGGAAATAAGGTATTACAATGATTACCCCTATACAATGTCTCATAGGGGTTATGAAAAGGTCGTAAAAGACTTGTTGGCCGCCAAACAGAAGAGATTAGAAGAAGCATCTCAATCCGATCCTTTTGTTCTTCTTTATCCACCATCTCCGATACGTCGCGAAGAAATGTGGCTGTTTGCTCGCCAAAAGAGCAGTGGGTCGTATACGAGTGAATAATCTCATATAGTAGGTGAAAAATTTGTAAGTATTGTTGTTGTTATTAACTATTTAGTAAACATGTTTCATTACTTATGTGTGTTATCTGTACCTTATAGGAGGAACTTAAGAAAAAACAAGTTGAGGGATCCTTTAGGTTGGAAGGGAGGAATGATATCATGATGGTTGCTACTGGAAAACATGAGCATCTAGGCTATGTCAGGGGAGTTAGAGGAGGGGTAAGCATAAGGGATTAGTTTGGAGCCCCCTCCTACCATTCCTCACGTGTGGTAACTAGGGAGGAAATGGAGCATATGTTGGCTACTGTGAGGGCAGAAGTAAGGGTCGAGGCAGAAGTATCATTTGATGCACCATTAGATACCTAGTTGAGTAAGACGAGGGAGGAAATGATTGCCATTGTGAGCACAAGACAAGATACCAGTTCTCCCCAGGCATAATCGCTTGCTCCTAATAAGCAGAGCACTAAAGGGAGTTGTTGTAATATTGGGCAGTCATCTGAGGGTCATGGAAAAGAAATTGCTAAGCCTTGTGACATTTTTGTCGAGGATCCTCTGATACGATTAGTTGTACGGGGGAGTGTGCATAACTTGGGATCAACTGTTTACCAGCAACAAATGAAAGATGATTAAGTTATGAGTCAATTGAAGAGATTATCATTGCAGATGCACCTGTCCCTATCCCTTCTAATGATTTGAAGATTGTGAGTGATGTCCTAGGTACTTTCATCTTATGGCCGAAGAACCTTGTTTCTGTTCAAGTTGAGAAAACCCAGATCAGAGCCCCAAGTCCAGCTCCCTTCACTCAGGAAGTTTCACAGCCTCTATTGAATGTCATGCAACAAGTGATTCTGATGGCATATGATATATCCTTTCGAACAAGAGATTGACCTAAGGATTCAGCTATCGGCAAGTCAGGGGCGACATGCTTTCTTGAGAGGGAAGATTTAATGTCCCTGGTAGCTCCTAGACAACATCTTACGGTTGCGATTGTCCAACTATTTTTAATGTAAGTATCTTCTTCAATTAAAAGTAAATATTTTAAATATACACTGTTTAACTTTGATTTGTGTGCTTGCATTATTGTAGGTACATGAATCGTAGGTTGGTCTCCTCTAGCAATAGTGATAAATTTGGATTCGTATGCTCAGTTCAAGTCCAAGAGAAAGGGACCACTGCTGCCATCAGACATAGATACTTATCAGAGAGGCTTAGTGAAACTGCAATTGAGTGTTTCTTGGCTCTATATGTGCATGGATAAGAAAAAAATTTATATTTTAAAACACATATAATGCTTTATATTTGCTTAATATCCATCTCTTTTTTCCAAGGACAATTGGCAATTGGTTCTTCTGTGTAAGAATAGTTACACCGTCATCCTCTTATGCTCCCTCCACTTGAAACCAAGGAATGACTTGAAGAATACCATGAACTCGTAAGTTTTCTTGCATTATTACCTTTTGTGTGAAAAGTTTATGGAATTTTTGTAAAATAAGTAATCTTTGTGATTTTGATGATAAGGCTATGCAGACATTTCTACACGTTGCTTGTGGTAAGCATGTTCGTGACTTTACCCTACATAGATCATCCCAAATGTTAGTACATATATGTTTTCTTTAAAATGTGTTCTATAAGCTAGGCTTTTATACTTACTTTAGTGATGTCATATTCTTTTTCAGAGCTGTAGGCAACCATTGGGGTTCAGCTTATGTGGTTTCTATATTTTGAGGCACATTTATAATATTATCACCCTAGGCATGACTGATTTTTTATGAAGAGGTAAATGTACATTTCAAAAATTTTGTATTACTTTATTGTTTTTAAATTAGTAAGTTAATGTTTTGTCTAGCTTTGGTGTTACATACAAATGTTTGATCTTACTGATCCCTTTCCTGAAGAAGATATTGATTTCATCCGCAACTGTTGTGCTAAATTCATCTATGAGCTTTTACAAGAATAATAAGTTTTTTAATCCAATGTTGTTCTAATAATACTTGTGGTTTTCATATCTAACTTGGTTTATGTCTCTGCATAAGACAATTTCTGGGATATGGGTGATACAAGTTGGTTACTGATACATGCATGGGATGTGAAGGATTGACCTCTGTACTTTTTCTTCCCTTTGTTTCATTTTTTTGTAAAACTGAGGAAATTTCTGTACATAATGAGGAATTTGTCTTCCCTCTAATTTTCTTTAGAAGTTTTGGAATTGAAAGTGCACAAAGTTGAGATTTTACTGTTGTCATTGTTAAATTGTGGTTCATTGTTATCTCAGTAGATTCAAATTGTGTTTTAAAATGCTTGATGATAATGTATTGATATTGATGCTGAGAATTGAATGTGTTTTAAATTGTCATTGGAATTGAATGTGTTGATTGTCTATGTTGATTTTTATTTATGTTGCTTCTGGAAATGTGGGGTATAGTAATGTTGTTGTTATTGTTTCTGATTGTGTGTGATGTGTTGTTGCTTCTGTGGAATTTGGGATTGTCGTTTAAATGGCTTGCTGGCCTGGGTAAAGCTAGGTTGTATGGGGAATATACTAAAAAAATGGCACTTTTTAGATCGGTTGTGGCCACAACTGATCTAAAAAGTAATAGACTTTTTAAACCAGTTGTATCAAGATTTAATCCAGAACCGTCTAAAAAGTCATTTTTCCACTAGTACTTCAATTTTCTATCACATTCTATTAATTTCTTAATTTTATGTTTCTATGCCTTAAACAATGCATTTTATCAACTCTATGTTAGATTCCATGTTTTGATGATAACAAATCATGTTTTGGAAGCTCATGGAATAATTAGCAGCAAAGCAATCCATTCTGGTGATCTGTGCAAGATCACTCGAGTGATTTATTTAATCACTCGAGTGATATTCAAGATCACTCGAGTGATCGCTGAAATCACTCGAGTGATTGCGGAAAATTACAGATCACTCGAGTGATATGGGAAATCACTCGAGTGATCCGCAATTTCACTTCCAGTGATCGCGAAATCACTGCAAGAAAAATTCACTGTTTTGAAAATCACTTCCAGTGATTCTGAATCACTCGAGTGATCCGCCAAATCACTTCCAGTGATTGTGAATCACTCGAGTGATCAGGCTAATCACTTCCAGTGATTTTGTTTTCACTTCAAGAAATTCCCACGGTTTTGCTATTCACTTCCAGTGATTCTCATTCACTCGAGTGATGCGCCAAATCACTTCCAGTGATTGTAAATCACTCGAGTGATGAAGCAAATCACTTCCAGTGATTAGGATTTCACTTCAAGAAAAATCTACTGTTTTACAAATCACTTCCAGTGAAGCTGAGATCACTCGAGTGATCCGCCAAGATTCTCAAATCACTTCCAGTGATCCTCAATCACTCGAGTGATGTTGGATTTTCGCTGAATCACTTTCAGTGAATTGGAAATCACTGCAAGAAGATGTCACTGTTCACCAAATCACTTCCAGTGATCATAAATCACTCGAGTGATATTTACAAAGTTACAAATCACTTCCAGTGAATTGGAAATCACTCCAAGAAGAAATCACTGTTTACAAAATCACTTCCAGTGATCCCAAATTCACTCGAGTGAAATATGAAAATTCCAATATCACTTCCAGTGAACCAGCAATCACTGTCAAAAATATTCAAAGGTTTCAAAATCATTTCCAAACACATTATATTCACTACCAATGATATTGCATCTTCTCATATGAGGATTTATTGATCAAGTATACATCTTTCTACATTGACCTTGATCCAATTGCATTTAACTTCATCAACGACAAATGATTTTGCTAGTGAAATTTTATTATTATTGTTTTATCCAAATAGCTTTCAAAATCATGATATAATACTCAGTTGCGAAAATAGGATCACTCTCTATGGTTTCACTGTCTCTTTTATAAAACACCTCCAGTGATCCATATTAATCTGTTGAGATACAAATATTGCTTAACGGTCATATTCATGAGTGTGTTACAGCTGTACTCCACTATGACGCACTTGACTTGTAACTGAACACTCCACTCAAACGACAACTATTCATGGTAGCAGCAGAAATTCAAAAGTAACGGAAGACAAATGCTGTTACATTTGTCAGAAGCATCTTTGAATCAACGGGCAAGTTTACAACGGTCTTCAAGTGGTTCTATTATATATGTCCAGCCATTTGAAAAATACAACAACGAAGAAATACGCCTGAACTTTACACAAGTGATATCTTCTCAAAAAGGCTTTAACACTTCATCTGTACTTCAGTTTTTATCTACATACTCTGAAAGAGAGATTGTTAGTCATACTAAATCATTCTCAATTGTATTAACTTAAGGTTGAGGAACCTTAAGTAGGGATTTGAAATTACCTTGTGTAAGGGGGAGCGAGTGTCTGAAGAAACTTGCTGTTTGTACTGAGGTGCCAAGAACCCACTGAATCTTGGAGGATATAGTGAAAGGCTCAGAAGGACTTCTGAGGACTGGACGTAGGTCAAGTGATTGAGACCGAACCAGTATAAATCCCTGTGTCAACTTTGGTGATATCTCTTCTTTCATTAACTGTGTTTTTAAGTTTTGTATATTGATTTTAGATTTGTCAATTATTTTGTAATCACCCAATTCACCCCCCCTCTTGGGTGAAAAGCTTGCTCTAACATTTGGTATCAAAGCACAGGTCTTCTATTTCAGGCTTAACAACCTTAGAAGGATCCGATGGCAAGCATGGGTGAAGCAATCCTTCCTGACGGAGCTTCTATCACTAGACCACCTGGTTTCAATGGTGAACACTTTTCCTTCTGGAAAGCTAAGTTCCGTGTGTTCGTAATGGCTACAGAATACGGACTATGGGATGTGATTGAGACTGGGAACTACGTACCTACAAAGACTGAAGAATCTCGAAGAGTTCCTAAATCACCAGCAGAATTTGATGACAATGACAAAAGACTAGTGACTCTCAATAGCAAAGCAATTCTAATGATTCAGAGTGCACTAAGTCAAAAAGAATACTTCAGAATCTGTACGCTTCAGACTGCTAAAGAAATGTGGCAAGCACTTGAAGTAGCTCATGAAGGAACATCTGGAATTAAAGAAAATCGCATCAATACTCTAACTACAGAGTTTGATTTGCTTCGTATGAAAGAAGGTGAGTCAATAGCTGAATTTGAACTTAGATATACTCACATTGTTAATCAACTTGCAGCACTTGGAAAATTCTATGATCAGAATGTTCAAGTAAGAAAAATTCTAAATATACTCTCCAAAGAATGGGAAGCGAAAGTCACGGCAATAGAGGAGGCCAAAGGAGAATCAATGCAATCTGTGGCTTCTCTGTTTGAAAGTCTTTCAGAATATGAAAGCAAGCTAAAATTCAAACGAGAATTGGAAGAAGTTGGCGACAGGAGGAGGAAAGGTCTTGCACTAAGTGCAACAAAAACGAAGACAGAAAATCAAGAAGAAGAAGAGGAGGTCGATGATGATGAAATGGGCCTAATGATCAGAAGATTCAAGAAATTCTATAAAGGCCAAGGATTCAGAAATCTTCAAAGAGGTGGAACAAGTGGCAGAAGAGACTCCAAGGAAATCATCTGCTATGAATGTGGTAAACCGGGACATATCAAATCAGAATGTCCTGAGGTATTACAGAAAAGTAAAGAGAAGAGAAACTTCAAATCCTTCAACCGGAAGAAGGCATTCGTTTCAGCAATATGGGGAGATAGTTCCTCAGAAGAAGAAAGCGATGATGAGGAGACAGCCAATATATGTCTGGTTGCTCAAAAAGAAACAGACGAGGAGGTAATGAATTCTGATCCTACCTACGATGAATTACAAAATGAATATGATGCTTTACATTCTGAATTCATCAAAATAGTTAATACCTTGATTACTTGCAAAAAGAGAAACAAAATTCTTGAAGAAGAAATTAAAAACCCTTTGGATAGAGATTGCGAAAAGTGTTTGTCCCTTGAAAAGAAAAATATTGATCTTACCAAAACTCTTGAAAAGTTTACAAAAGGCAGTGAAATGTTAAATGTCATTTTAAAAGCACAACGTCATGTGAATGATAAGTCTGGTATAGGATATGATCCGAACCTAGACAAAAGAAAGGGTAAGAAGAAAACAGGAAGCAAATCCTATCTAAGTTATTTCACACGTTCTGTGCACACATCTAATCCTTTTGCTTACTGTAATTACTGCAATAGAAAAGGACATTACACTTCTTCATGTTTTCATAAAAAGAAAGGAATTATAGGAACCTATAAATGGATACCTAAAAAGAAACATGAACTAGAAGTTATCTGTACTAACCCAAAAGGACCCAAAAGGATATGGGTACCTAAAACTTAATTATCCTTAACTGCAGGTTTGTCTCAGAACATCCAAATCAAACAAATGGTATATAGATAGCGGATGTTCAAGACATATGACTGGGGATCCTGAGAACTTCACCACATTAGTACCTAAGGAAGGTGGCAAGGTGAAATTTGGAGGAAATCAAACTGGAAGGATAGCAGGACTTGGAGAAGTCAAAGACAAAATCAAAGACGTATATTACGTTGAAGGCTTATGTCACAATCTACTAAGTGTAAGTCAAAGCACGGATAAAGACAACTGGGTGATATTTGATTCAGAAGAATGCCTGATAGTCAGCAAGAAGGATCTACAAATTGAAAAGAAAAAGTTAAAAACCAAACTCAAAGCAAAAAGGGAAGGTAATTGCTATACTCTTGACATGAATGAAAATATTTCTGAAAATTGTCTTCTAAGTACCAATGATGAGAGTTGGCTTTGGCATAAGCGACTTGCCCATGTTAATATGCATCAATTGCAAAAGTTACTCAAAAAGGGTTTGGTAATTGGGCTACCTAATGTCAATTTCAAAAATGATTTAGTCTGTGATGCTTGTCAAAGAGATAAGCAAACTAAAACTTCCTTTAAATCAAAAACTGAAATTACCACTAATAGACCACTTCAACTATTGCATATGGATCTGATTGGTCCAGCAAGAGTTAAGAGTCTCGGTGGAAACTTGTACACGTTTGTTATTGTTGATGATTTCTCTAGATTTACCTGGAATATATTTCTATCATCCAAAGATGAAACTTTTTATAAATTTATTACCTTTGCCAAGAAAGTGCAAAATGAGAAAGGTATGTCAATTGCAGGAATCAGGACAGATCATGGTGGAGAATTTGATAATCAAGCATTTACAAAATACTGTGATACAAATGGCATTGATCATAACTTTTCAGCACCAAGAACTCCACAACAAAATGGTGTAGTAGAAAGAAAGAATAGAGTTCTTACAGACATGACTAGAGCAATGCTCAACGAAAAGAATGTGTCACAAGTCTTCTGGGCAGACGCAATGAGCACTGCATGCTACATCTCAAATAGAGCATATGTCAGAACCAAACTTGGAAAAACACCATATGAACTTTACAAGGGACGGAAACCAAACCTTGCTCATCTACACATATTTGGCTGTAAGTGCTTTATTCATAACAACGATAAAGATAATCTTGGAAAATTTGATTCTAAGGCTGATGAGGGACTTTTCCTAGGATATTCAAATCATAGTAAAGTATTTAGAGTTTTTAATAAACGAACATGTGTTGTAGAAGAATCAATTCATGTTGTATTTGATGAATATGTATCCTCTAGTAAAGACTTTGATGATGAGATATCTAGAAACCAACCATCCATTAACTCTTCACATCTTGAAGATGACGATTGTGAAAAAGAAGTTGAACTGAGTAATTCAGATCAACCTCGTGCCTGGAAATATGTCAAGAGTCATCCTCTAGATCAAATAATAGGTAGAGTTAATGAAGGTGTCAAAACTAGAAACAAGGTTTTAAACGAAGTAAGTTTTTGTGCATTCATTTCTCAATTAGAACCTTCTAACATTAAAGAAGCCCTATCAGATAATGATTGGGTGTTAGCAATGCAAGAAGAGTTAAATCAATTTGACAGAAATCAAGTTTGGGATTTGGTGCCCCGGCCTAAAGACCACTCGGTTATTGGCACCAAATGGGTATTCAAGAACAAACTTGATGAATCCGCAGCTATTATCAGAAACAAGGCAAGATTGGTTGCCAAAGGCTATAATCAGGAAGAAGGAATTGATTATGAGGAAACATATGCTCCAGTAGCAAGATTGGAAGCCATACGAGTACTCTTAGCCTTTGCTTGCATCAAAGGATTTAAACTATTTCAAATGGATGTGAAAAGTGCCTTCTTAAATGGATACATCAAGGAGGAAGTTTATGTGGAACAACCTCCAGGCTTTGAAGATGTATCCAAACCAAATCATGTTTTCAGACTCAAAAAGGCATTATATGGTTTGAAACAAGCACCTAGAGCCTATAAGCACATTTCTCATCGAATTTGGTTTTACTCGAGGAAAAGTCGATACAACATTATTTATAAAACGAAAACTAAGTGATATTTTGGTAGTTCAGATTTATGTTGATGATATTATATTCGGAGCTACTAATGATTCCTTGTGTAAAGAGTTCTCTGAGATAATGCAGGGAGAATTTGAAATGTCACTGATGGGGGAATTGACCTTCTTTCTGGGTTTACAAATTAAACAAAGAAAGAATGGAATATTCATATCACAAACCAAATATCTTCAAGAATTGCTCAAGAGGTTTGGATTGGATGAAGCTAATGGAACAGATACACCTATGAGCTCAACCGTACTAATGGATGCTGATGAAAAAGGAGTTGATTTCAACATAACTCAATATCGAGGAATGATAGGATCATTACTCTATCTCACAGCCAGCAGACCTGATATTCAGTTCAGTGTTGGTCTATGCGCAAGATTTCAGTCATGCCCCAAAGTGTCACATGCTGAATTAGTGAAACGAATTTTCAGATATCTGGCAGGCACAAAAGAGTTGGGTATATGGTATCCCAAGAGAGGTAATGAATATTTAGTTGCCTATTCTGACTCTGATCATGGTGGCTATAAAACAGATATGAAGAGCACAAGTGGACAATGTCAATTTCTTGGAGGTGCAGTTGTCTCTTGGTTCAGCAAGAAACAAACTACAGTGTCATTATCTTCAACAGAAGCAGAATACATAGCAGCCTCAAGCTGTTGTGCACAAGTACTGTGGCTAAAACAACAACTTCAGGATCTTGGCATATACCTTAAAGAAATTCCTATTTACTCTGACAACACCAGTACAATAAGCTTGGCGAAAAATCCTGTACAGCATTCAAGGACCAAGCATATTGATGTGAGACATCACTTCATTAGAGACCATATTCAGAAAAGAGATGTCAAGGTGTTATTCATTCCTACACACTTGCAATTAGCTGATATTTTCACCAAACCTCTTGCCTGAGAACAATTCATGCATATACGAAGGGAATTGGGAATGGTAAATCCCAATGAATTGTAAGTAGTTTTAATCTTTATAAATGTTGATTCCATTTTGTTTTGATGATCTCATTACTAACTTAAGCATCGGAGTATCTACAAAGTTGTTTTACAGGATGCTCTGTAATATCTTCAAGTAACAGGGACAAACAGAGAAGGAAGACATTGGAGTATGTGAAAAGTGAAACACTGCAATCACAGGTAAAATTAGATAATTAAATTGATAAATTTGTCACTGGTAAGTCACATGAGTATTTTAATTATTAATTTTGGAGTTACAGTATGATATCAGATTTTGTGAAGTGTTTTTGTACTTCACTCGAGTAATTTTTATACTTCACTCGAGTGAAAACCAAAATCACTCGAGTGAATGTTATAAATCTCTGTTATATCAGTTCCTCTTTCTCTCGCAACTGCTCACCTCCTACCGTCACCTCCATTCGCTGAAAACGCTTGAACCCAGTAACCGGAACCCTCTTTACTACTCTTAAACGACAAATCCTTTCAAAAGACATCCCATTTCAGTTTAAATTCTTCCTCTGACAGTCTCGCCCTTCATTCCTGACAGTCTCCTTTTCGTCTTCCTCTCGCCATTTGCTTCCGACAGCCTACCCAGCGTCAAATTTCTGTCTAGCCGTCGTCAAAACCTTCGTCTCCACCAAGTGTCGGTACCCATGGCAAGAACAAAAAGGCCTGGGCAATCTCCACCACCTCCACCTCCGTCTAAGAGGGCGAAAGCCCCCTCTGAACCAGAACTCCTTGAACCTCCTTCTGGATTTAACACTGGTAATCTCAGTATCTTGAACTCCATTGTGTTTGCCTCACACTTTGCCAAAAGAACCTTCTGTCCTGTTGTGTGGGTTGACTTGGAGGAACTAAAACAGAAATTTCATATTGATCTAACCCCATATTTGAAACAATATGAACCTTGGCTGAGATTGAGAATGTCATACAATCCTTTGGTTGTCAAATATTTTTATTGTAACATGAAGACTGCTGATGTAAAGGATGACCAAGGAAACATCATTGCTGAGAGAATTGAAACAAGTATTAGAGATCAGAAAATTCTTCTGTTTGGGGATCTTATCAACACCTATCTAGGCATAGAGGATGCTCCCATGAGGCCTCCACGTGTCTTCAATATTCATGAACTAGTTGATATCTTTAGACCAGGACAGCCTGGTGTGCCTTTACCCAATTCCCCAGCCTCTCTTACCAACAACCAGAGAGCCTTATTCTACATTTACTCCCGTAGCATGGTTAACAAAACAAAAAATTTCACTCATATCACGGGGAAGGATCTTCAGATGATGGCTTCTCTTATGACAAGGGAAAGAAGAAACGTGGGGGAACTCATTTTTCAAGAGATGAAGAGGTTCAGATTTCACTTTTCCAAGTCTACTACTATTCCCTATCCTCAGCTTGTGTCCTACATTCTTTCCATACACAACATTTGGCATTTGACACCTGAGGGAGATATTGTGAGGATTCCTAAGTTTGGGAAAATCCACCTTACTCGGATGGGAATTACCATTCCTACTGGAGCATCTTCACAACAGAGACACCATTCACCTTCTCCTGAGGCCAGCCAGATAGAACCACAGAGGATGGAACCTTCACCCTCCAAGATGGATGAGGCACAGTCCTCTAGAGCAGTCTCCCATGGTCCTTCTTTTACTCAGGCTGCTATTCAGACGTATATCCAGGAGGCCATTCAGTCTGCAGTCACTCAGTTGAAGAACTCTAATGCTCAACTGATTGATCAAGTCAATAATCAAGTGACAATCTTAGTGGCAGCAGTGGATCATAATTCCAATCTCCTTTTTGAGCGCCTGACTGAGCAGTCACAGAGAATTCAGAGGATTGAGGATGCTCTCAGGACTCACCTTCATATCCCCTTCCCTGACTTACCACCTGCCTCCTCACAACCTCCTCCATCAGATTCTTCAGTTCCAGAGATTTCACTTTCTGATCCTCCCATCATTCCTCCCATTATTCCTTCAGACACTCCTCCAGCACCTCCCACAATCTTTATCTCTGATCCTATTTCTGCTGGTGATATTCCACACACTGACCCCATTCTCCAGACTCCATCATCTTCTTCACATCATACTGCTTCTAGTTCTCATACTGAGGAAATTATAGCTGAGAAAGCCACCACAGAGGTCATAGGACCTACTCACTCCACTTCCACCACTCCTCTTGAGCCATCTCCTACCACATTTTCCTTCCAATCTCCTCCACAACTTTCCATTATTCCATATGTTCCACCTACCTCTTTCTTTGCATCTGCATCCACTCAAGCCTCTACACCGACTACCTGTCCTTTCGATGATACCAAAAAGGGGGAGAAGAGCTGATATGATAATTTTTCTTTTTGATGCATATGTGTTTTAGTTTGTAATTACAAGTTATGTATTTTACCTTTCCTGGACTTTGTCACTGTGTATCTTGTGTAATCTGACTTGACTTTAATCTAATGGAAATATGAGTTTATGATATGATCTTATGAAATTTTTAATGCATCTGTGTTTATGATTGCAGTAGCCCACATGATCTCATGGAAATGCTAAGTGTATTACAGTCGCCAAAATGACTTCAGAAAAAAATTCACTTCTTATGTGCATTTTCTGTTCACGATGGTTTTTGAACTTTGAACTTACATCTTTTATCTTCCAAAAGGTCAAAAAAAAACTCTTAATCTCTTAAACAAACTCATCTTAGCAATTGCAAATCAAAATTAGTGCAAAAGATTTCAAAAAGATCAAGAAAAGTGTATTAGAAAATCAAAATTTTAAACTTGTTCATATGATATGTTTTGTCATCATCAAAAAGGGGGAGAATGTTAGATTCCATGTTTTGATGATAACAAATCATGTTTTGGAAGCTCATGGAATAATTAGCAGCAAAGCAATCCATTCTGGTGATCTGTGCAAGATCACTCGAGTGATTTATTTAATCACTCGAGTGATATTCAAGATCACTCGAGTGATCGCTGAAATCACTCGAGTGATTGCGGAAAATTACAGATCACTCGAGTGATATGGGAAATCACTCGAGTGATCCGCAATTTCACTTCCAGTGATCGCGAAATCACTGCAAGAAAAATTCACTGTTTTGAAAATCACTTCCAGTGATTCTGAATCACTCGAGTGATCCGCCAAATCACTTCCAGTGATTTTGTTTTCACTTCAAGAAATTCCCACGGTTTTGCTATTCACTTCCAGTGATTCTCATTCACTCGAGTGATGCGCCAAATCACTTCCAGTGATTGTAAATCACTCGAGTGATGAAGCAAATCACTTCCAGTGATTAGGATTTCACTTCAAGAAAAATCTACTGTTTTACAAATCACTTCCAGTGAAGCTGAGATCACTCGAGTGATCCGCCAAGATTCTCAAATCACTTCCAGTGATCCTCAATCACTCGAGTGATGTTGGATTTTCGCTGAATCACTTCCAGTGAATTGGAAATCACTACAAGAAGATTTCACTGTTCACCAAATCACTTCCAGTGATCATAAATCACTCGAGTGATATTTGCAAAGTTACAAATCACTTCCAGTGAATTGGAAATCACTCCAAGAAGAAATCACTGTTTACAAAATCACTTCCAGTGATCCCAAATTCACTCGAGTGAAATATGAAAATTCCAATATCACTTCCAGTGAACCAGCAATCACTGTCAAAAATATTCAAAGGTTTCAAAATCATTTCCAAACACATTATATTCACTACCAATGATATTGCATCTTCTCATATGAGGATTTATTGATCAAGTATACATCTTTCTACATTGACCTTGATCCAATTGCTTTTAACTTCATCAACGACAAATGATTTTGCTAGTGAAATTTTATTATTACTGTTTTATCCAAATAGCTTTCAAAATCATGATATAATACTCAGTTGCGAAAATAGGATCACTCTCTATGGTTTCACTGTCTCTTTTATAAAACACCTCCAGTGATCCATATTAATCTGTTGAGATACAAATATTGCTTAACGGTCATATTCATGAGTGTGTTACAGCTGTACTCCACTATGACGCACTTGACTTGTAACTGAACACTCCACTCAAACGATAACTATTCATGGTAGCAGCAGAAATTCAAAAGTAACGGAAGACAAATGCTGTTACATTTGTCAGAAGCATCTTTGAATCAACGGGCAAATTTACAACGGTCTTCAAGTGGTTCTATTATATATGTCGAGCCATTTGAAAAATACAACAACGAAGAAATACGCCTGAACTTTCCACAAGTGATATCTTCTCAAAAAGGCTTTAACACTTCATCTGTACTTCAGTTTTTATCTACATACTCTGAAAGAGAGATTGTCAGTCATACTAAATCATTCTCAATTGTATTAACTTAAGGTTGAGGAACCTTAAGTAGGGATTTGAAATTACCTTGTGTAAGGGGGAGCGAGTGTCTGAAGAAACTTGCTGTTTGTACTGAGGTGCCAAGAACCCACTGAATCTTGGAGGATATAGTGAAAGGCTCAGAAGGACTTCTGAGGACTGGACGTAGGTCAAGTGATTGAGACCGAACCAGTATAAATCCCTGTGTCAACTTTGGTGATATCTCTTCTTTCATTATCTGTGTTTTTAAGTTTTGTATATTGATTTTAGATTTGCCAATTATTTTGTAATCACCCAATTCACCCCCCCTCTTGGGTGAAAAGCTTGCTCTAACACTCTAAACCTCAAGTTACTTAATAAATCACATCCTAATAATAATACTTAAATACTAGGAAGAAAAATTGGGATGTTCCAATACGTAAGATTAGCAAACCTTGCACCCAATCAAATAGTTACGACATTCAACTTTAGTGATTGTCGTGAAAGGAACGTGGCATCAACAGTAAACATACGTCAAGGGTTAAATTACATCTACAAAATCCAACAATAAAAAATCATCTAACCCCTTTGAGGTTGCTAAAATAAGGTGTAAGAGAATTGAGCGTACCTGGAGTGTGATCGTTAATCTCTTATACCCACGCTAATCGGATCACAGTTGCGGAAGCGATTATGACGTACATCAAATACACCACCGACAGGAAGAAGAAGAGAGAGAAATATAGTAGAGGGAATAAAGAGTCAGTGTGTTAAGTATCTTTTACAAGTGTTTTACAACTGAACACATTATGCCTATTTATAGTGTTCTGCGCACCCCTTCTTCTCTACTAATGTATTCTTTCATCAGAGAGACAAAATATCCTTTTGATTAAGAAACATATTGTATTGGTGAAATAATACTACTTGTAGAGACATATTCTATCGGTCAAATAATATGACTCATAATAATAAGGAAATATCACATATATCCACCTAAGTTTTTATATTATTTATATTTTAAGCCCAATACAATTGGGCTTACACCTAATCCACCAAGGGTAGACTAGGCTATTTTCTAACATCTCTCTCACACATTTGGTGGATTAGATATATCTCTTTTTCTTCCTTCTTTCATAGTAGGTGCTTTGTCATGACCGCGTAGGCATGAGATCTGGATATAGGTGTACTAGAAGTCTCCTTTATAGAGACCAGCATAAGACAACCTCCTTCGTCTAGCTTGATTTTAATATTGTGCCTCAAATATCCTAGATTCACTTATATACACATTCACATGGATAATCTAACCTCTTTCGAGTCAATATAAAACTCAGATTGCCTTTCCAGTATGCATAGTACCCACACTTGTGAAATTATCAAAAATAATATCATAAGGGACATGTCTTAGACACCAGCATATTTGTGTATATTCTAGATAATCTTCCTTTCACCCAGATATCACATCTATCATGACCATAAGACATATGCTAAAGTAGCAGTCGCTGAAGCACACCTTTATGATATTGTCAAAGTCCAAGGATATCAATGGAAGAATTAGAACCTTCTTGGGACTCACACAAAAATTAAGCAGGGATCTTCTTACTTGCTTCCCGTTTGTGGTTTTTCAACACATGCGGTATGAACCGTATGCTACAGTGTTACTCTTACACCATAAAAGCGTACATCGTTTTGCATTTTGTTATTAACATTGTATAAAGTTAAGTCTAGGCACAACTAGCATCTAAACCCAAATTCTTCCACTCTACGCAGACGTCAATGTTGAAGAATTTGTTGTCTAGCTACAGGTATTATGGAAGTAGATGTTCATGATTCGATCTATACTTATATTCATGTTTATGGATCTCATCTTGACACGCTAAACTATTGTTAAGGCGACCTATTTTGTATTTCTTCTCTACCATATCAGCATTCTAGCCAATTAGTGAATACAATTGTCTCATCTTTGTACACCCCTCCGAGTGTCAAAGGAGTTTGCTCATATGAGAGAGCCAACCTCACAAGTCTATACGACATACTAGACATTGTATACTTACACGCAGATATATAAACCAATAATGATAAGTATTTCAATTAATCACAAATGTAATACATAAAGTCTACAATTTTACATTTTCCGTACACCAAGTGCCCTTTCATGTTTTTCAAGTGTCTCCTTGGAAATTGGTTTGGTCAGGGGATTAGCAACCATACTCTTAGTTGAAATATGTTGTATAGTGATAATTTTCTATGCTATATAATCTCTTAAAAAATTGTACTTAATGTCTATATGTTTAGTCTTACCGTAATGCTCGTCTCTAGATCATATTGCATTATGGAAGCATTACCGGCCATTTTTCTTTCAATTCACGATGTCACTATACATTTGGTAAAGCCATTTTTACCAGAATATTTAACTTTATTCACGGGGTTACTATTCACTTGGACTTCAATTCTTCCATTCATTACTATCACGGTTTTTTCTCGGCTTAACCATTCCTCTGCTTACTAACTAATGGGCTCATACTGTGCGATTACCCATTCCTAGTTCCATTATTGCCCTTAGATAATCAATTCATCTGTCATATAGGTTATACAATTAATCACTTCGAACAATAATGTAGACATGACAATTAGCGTATAAATAATTCGTCTCTTCTTCGTTGCAACTTCTTCTCCTGGAACAGCGTCCTGTACTCCTCTTTTGTGTTCATTTACCTATATGGTTAGTTGAGGAAGGGTGATATTTGAGGAATCTTAGTAGTAAATAATAACAACAATGCATGTAAGATAAATGCTAGTGCATGATATACTTGCCTTATGTAGGCTCATGTTAACTAATAAGTAAAATATTTGCATATTTATTTTCCCTTATATGATGATTTTGTGGACTATATTTGAGCTTAATCAATTTGGGTGTAATTAATAAATAAATAATGATTTTCATGCAACCACGGATAATACCACATTAAGAAGAATTAAAGAAGGCATTTAAGGGAAGTTACTATTCATGGGTACAGATCACTATTCACTATTCATGGGTACATATCACTATTCACATATTCACTGTAGCAACATACGGACAGTGGAATACACTACTGATTCCTGTAGCAAAATGGGACAGTGAAGTAGGTGGAAAGTATGGACTATAGCAATGGCGTTAGTACTGTAGCTGATGGTGTTCACTATGCATGGTATTGTATCTGACGGCGTTGGCACTGTAGCAGGCAGTTTTTAACTGTTACTATTTATTGTAGCACCCAAAAATGAAGTCTATAAATAAAGGTTCTTAGCATTCCAAAATGGAGAAGGAGAAGAGAGAGAGAGAGCTTCTATTTTAGAAAGAGAGTTGTTATTTTAGAATTTATTTCTTGCATTTTCTTACTTCTTGCATGCTTCCTACATGGATGATTTTACCTCCTATATGGAAGGCCTAGGTAGTCCTCCTTTATGTATGGTATAGGTTGCAATCTATATAGCAGGTTTTACCTCCTATATGGCAGGCTAGATTTTCCATTTTCATGTATCTTGTAGTTGTATTTTTATGTTTTTGTAATTAATTTTTTATACAATGTTTATGATTTTTTTAATTTATTTTAGTTTTTTTTAATTTCATTATGAGCTAATTTTCCTTTTCCTAGGGTGATGACGTAGCTTACTAATGACGGATTGAATCTTAATTCATTAAATCTAGTTCTAATTTTTCCTTCATGATTGAGTTTTAATTATTGTTCTTAATGCTTTCAATTGATTGGCCACCTTTTGAATGATTTCAATATGTGTGTTGAGACCAGAAGAAGATGCATGTGTATGGATCCTATAATTAAAATCATAATTTACATATGAAATAAGAATATATTCATATGGGTTATGTAGTCTTAATGAGTTCCATAAATCTTAATGCATGATTAATTGCTTAAATTCATATAGGAATATAATGGATTAGCAATTAATCACAGAATTGTTTGACTTTGAAAGAGGCTAGTAATTAAATTAGGGAAACTTGACTATCAATCATGTGGAATAAATTGGACTAGAATATATAAGTCATTCAATCTGGAATTTGTTAAGTGAAATCTAATCCCTAGGGCTTTTTCTCATAATTGTCTTCATATCACTTGTATTCATATTTCATCATTTTTATTTTGCAATCTCAATCACAACTAATCAATCGGCTAAATAGTATTAAGATTACCAATTTTGGTACTTAGTGATCAATCCTCGTGGGAACGATACTCTACTCACTTCTGTATTACTTGTTTACGACAGTGTACACTTGCACTTTCTAAATACACTATCCTACACTCGTAACATTAACATAATGACATATGTGCATGCTCAATGCTTCACATTTCTTACATATAGCCATAACATCAATAGAAAACAGAGCTTCAATCATTCAACTATGTTACACATAGACAAGTAAAGCAATCATGTACATCAACACACAAGCATACATATCAATACAAGAAAGTAGGGTAAGTTCACTACCTTTGGTCTTTGTGTCCTTCTCTTATACCTTTTCTTCAAACCATTAAAGTTTCTTGAAAAATCTTCCTCGTCATCTCATGACCCTAGGTATATGATTACACTATTAGAGTCATAACAAATAAATATCATATATGGCTATATTAGCCTCTAGGACATATGTCTTATCTTTGGGCCCATACTTGTCCCAAATTACTTTAAATGTCACAATTTTGTGGGTCCACCTAACTGCCACATTTTTCACCCAACTTTAAAAAATCATAATTAAATCTCTAGAACTTCAAATAAGGTGGTTCAATGTTCTAGGTGACCCTTATTAAGTCTATTTTAAAGTAAAAATATCTCTTGTTGTCCATTATGAGTACACAATTCTAGAATTCACAACAAATATGGCTGCCTCAGAATTATGTCTAGTTTTAATTTTTTAAATTCCAAAATTCATAACTAAATCGAGAAAATTCCAAATGACATGATTCTAGCTTCTATGCAAAATTGTTTAAGGCCTTTTTAAATGAAAAAATGAGCCACTTTCAATTACAGGGCTAAATGTCCATAAACCTCAAACAATCCTCACTGCCATAGAAAACATTCCAAATTCAATGCCTAACTTCAAAAACTCATATCTCATAATCTACTAACTCAAATAACACAATTATATATATAATTAATTATTATTATGTATAATTTAATTATGGAGAGTTTTATAGCCATTGGATACCATTTTCTCAGTCAAAAATGTGTCAAAATAGACTACCTCACAAAACTCGAATCTGGCAACAGTTAAACTAGTCTTATATTATCATCAAACATGATATATCATCATATATTCAAGATTAAAACATCATTCAACCTTAACAACTTCTTCTAAATGAAGCTTAAACTTACCTCTTCACGTTTCTATTGTCGGTTCAGAATTCAGGCGGCACTCCGCCTGCTAGAAAGTACCAAACTCCTCAGATTAGAAAATTGAGACTATATAAATGAAGCTCTCAATGAGTAGAAGAAGTTTACTGAAGGCTTCGTCAGCCGAAAACGGCTATTTAGTGTCAAAATCAGCTATGGAGCTCATGAACTTTCACTATTCACAGACCTTCTCTCTTCTTTCTATTTTCTCTCTATTTTCTCCACGTTTTTTTCTCTAATTTTTCTGCCCTTGGCTGAAATCTTAAAGAAGAATGGACGGTTGAGATTTAGTCTTGCATTTGATAGTCTCTTTATATGCCAAGTATCAAAGGATAAGAGCACAAGATGTCAAATGTTAATAAAGCATCTTCTTTTCCCTTTCTCTCTCGTATATGGCATCTTTTCATGTGTCAGGGAAAGGAGAGGCCTGAAAATTTCCCAAAACTCCTGAGTTTGGTGTTCAGTAAAGTCAAGTACGTGTTCAAGTCGGAGTCCTAGGATTCCCTAAACTCAGGTCTAGGTGTCACATTTTCGGAGTTCTACCTTAAAAGGAAAAAAGCAAGTGTCATCATGAGGGACACTTGTCATCTTCTTAGCATGCCAACATAAAAGTGATATTGTACTTTATCATGATGAGAGGACACTTGTCAATTTCATATAGTGCCAACCAAAAAGTTGTGTCATGATTAGCTATTATGACTTACTTTATTAAAGCTACTTTAATAAAGTTACTTTATTGATATCTACTCGGGTTTTTCTTGAAAATGTGACACGTATATTGAGGCCCGCTAAATGACATCCTAGTTAGAGTATGTGTGGGCCCTACATGGCAGAGTCTTCCCTAAAACATAGGGTACACCTGTCTGCCCTGAAAATGCCACGTACACATGTACACTGGTATATATTGCTCGACCAATCAATATCATACCTCATGACATAGTTGGGTGGCATCTTTCTACCAACCCAATGGCACCATGTATCTTGCTCGACCAATCAGTCACATACATTTTGATCCTCATGCCTACACATACTAGGCCCTTTGCCCGGTAGGCTAAATCACATAGTCTTCAAAAGTCTTTCTATCTCTCGTCATTTTTGGGACTCTTCCCAAACTGAGCTTAGTAGTTTGCCTGATATAGGTGTATCCTTAAATCTCTCAGCCCAAAATTCAGGATATTACAATTCTCCCCCCGTTGAATAAATTTCATCCTTAAAATTTCAAACATCATATGGTACTATATGTACCTCAAGAATTATCTCTAGACACTCAATCTATCTCTTTCATTCTAGCTCTTTTATTCCCTGCTCATAGAAAGTGCAACCCAATAATCATATTCTTAAATCTCTGATAGTATTCAGCATTCTCATTCATTCATTACATAGTATGTAGTATTCTAACACATGAACCACTGGTCCATTCTCACAGCGCTTGGTTTTGCAGGTCTCACTGCCTCTTCAGAACGCTCCTTGGATCAGACTATATACATACCAAGCCTTACGACTCATTCTACTCCCACCATGCTGGATATTCCAACTTTATTGTCTAGTTAATTACCCCCATGTTGTAGGCATCTCAAGGCTTACTTCCTCAGCTACAACCTGGTATAGTCTGAATGTTTTTCCAGCCTCAAAGTATACTTTGAACACACTGGTCCAATGTTACTATGCTAGGAAACAATCACAACACTAGGTTCATAGGTCATATTGTCATCCAGCGACCTAGGTCCTCTGCCTTATACAACTTGTACACTACTTTGGTGGCTAGTCGTAGCCCCTGCCCTCATGGTTTTGTTTCTCTAGAGTCTCAATCTCTTCTATCCAAAAAACGCACCTTACCACCTTGATCCTCTGCTCGTCATAATTCTCAAATATATAACATGCTACTGACCTAAAGACATACTATTCCATTAGGTCTTATGGCCTTAGGTCATGCATCCATCATCTTTGCTGAATAAATATTAAGTCTAGCTACCTAGGACACACAGTCTACTAGGTATTATGAATTCATTACAGACTCCATGCTTCTTAAACCCTTCGTATACTTATGTAATGTTCTCAAAGCACGCAAAACAAACCATCCAATAACAGTCAATCAATCGGCATTCAGCAATCACAAGACATACAGTCTAATCAGAAATCATAGGACACAGTCACATCGGGACTTATGGCCCAAGTCTTTGCCCATCTGCCACCAGATATTCATTAGGTCTTATAACCTAGGGTAACTCCCCATACAATGTGCACTCATGGGCTTTCTGCCTTAAGCTTATCTGACTTAATACGCCACTGGGTAACTCCCCATACAACTTGTACTTTCAGGTCTTATTGCCTTAGGACTAACTATCCCGTCTCTTAGGTTTTACATCCTCTTAGGGACACTGCCCAGAATCTCATACATCAGATCACTCTCGAAATCTCATGCATCGAGTCACTGCCCGGAATCTCAAGTTCAGATTGTTCAGTAGGACTTACGACCCTACTTTGAATGCATACTAGGTCTTACAGCCTAAGGATATATTGGCCCAATAGGCCTTACTGCCTTAAAGCCCACTGCCTATCAGGTCTTACAGCCTAAGGACACGCTGGTCCAATAGGTCTTACTGCCCACCGTATATTTATAACACGAATATACTCGATGGTAAACACATATATGCAGAACCATTACATAAGATACGAGAGCAAGAGTTGCTTGACTTTCTCTATCTTGTTGAGCCTGTTCTACCTTAGTCTCTCTTCTGTCTTTCTATCAACAATCAGCACTGGAGCACCCCATGAAAATTCACTGGGTCACACTAATCTTTCTTTTAAGGAACCCCATCTGGCCATCTCATCTAGGGTCATTTTGTATGGACTTCCGATATCAGTCCAGCTCCAGGCATATTTGCAAATTTCAAATAAGCACCGCAAGTGTACGGGCCATTGAAATAGTATAATAGAAAATCAAGGTCGTCCCACAGAGATTCAAGGTAATAGATAATTAGGAATTAAAATTCTCATTTTCATTTAAGTTAAGCAAACCAAAGAAGGAAACTAATTTGAAATTCCATTTAAGCAAAAACAAAAGTACTAAATTCAATATTTTTGAGATTTCAATGGGAGAAAACAACCTAGAGTGGCTAACCCCCTTTTCAAGTGTTAGAGCATGTATTTACCGAAATAAATGCACTTAATGTTAATTTGTTAATCTAGGGTTTAAATGGATATAAGTATCTTCCAATTACTTATACCCCTCTCTCAAGTTAAAATTGTTATTTCTAACTAATTTACTCAAAAGGCAATAAATGTCACATTTCACTCTAACATGATTATATGGGTCCAATAGGTATATTCCTATCCTATCGGCAAATTAGAATAAATTCTAATCCCACATTACTTAATCCTATGGTCCAATTAAGATCCATCTTCCAATGCTAATCTAAATTCCCCAGTTTCTTATTTAGTAGTTATCAAACACAAAGTAGACTGAATAATACAACATTAAATAAACAGATTAACATTAAACACAATTAAATGGTTTATACATGCTCAAGTCCCCAAATTAGTTTATATCTACTATAAGTTTAAAAACAATTAGCTACACATGGCCTTACATACAGTCACAACAGCAGCAAATAAATCCAGAGCCAAAATCATATTAAAAATTAAAATGGAAGAAGAAACAGAAGAAAACCACTAATTAAGATATTTCTTTACAAGCTCTATTTGTCCTCTACGTCAGTTGCTAATCCTAGCTGAGAAAAACATCCTTAGATGCTTCTCTCTCTCTCTCACTCCAACTTTGTTCGCATCCTCTGGTTCAGATTGAGGAAGAAGATGATGATAGTGGCTGCTTAGCACCAAGTACCGGCGCACTATGGTTCAGATGAGGAAGAAGCTCCAATGAATAGTGATAATAAGAGCTTCAAACCAGAATAGTAGCTACCTACACAGACGTTGGAAAAGATGATGAACAGTGTCCCTCTCCAGCTGCAATGTCAACCCTCAGTAAAGACAAAGAAACAGGGGATTGTGACGGCACACTTCAAGCTTTCGCTCTCCCTCTAGTTCTTACTGCCACACTACACTCTCAGCTTCCTAAAAAATACCACTCCTTCCCTCTTTCTGTCACTGCTACAGCAACCCTCTCGGCGTCTTTTATCTCAAATTTTCTCTCTCGCTTCAGACGCCGACGAGGTCACCGATGGTGGTCTTTTTTGGTCCCTTTCCTCTGGTTTTTGTTGTCACTCTCTCCCTCACTCTTGCCTCCCCTCCTTTGATTCAATGATGGTCCCCATTATAACAGTAGCCGCCTGCCTTGTATCTTAGCCAAAAACCTGTAAGATGCTCCCGTCTCCGTAACTCACTCTCTAGCTGCCAACAATAATCTAATTCCCTAGTCAAAACGCAAGTTTTTACCAGGGACCTAAGTGAGTATTTTCAAAAAAATTTCCTAACGGGCTTACGTGAAAACTTTTGAAATGTTTTAGAGCTCAATCAGAATTTCCTAAAAATATGGGTTTTTTTCTTTGAGTTTTCCTAAGCCTTTTCTTTTCTTTTCTTTTCTTTTTTTCAAAACAGTGAATCATTATTATTATTATCATCCTAAATTAAATTATTTCTATTTTAGATTAAAAATATAATATTTAAAATAAAATCCCATAAATAATGTACCAAATTGATATCTTATCAAAATCTCTAAAAAATCATTTTATAATTGCCTAGATAACTCTCCAAATATACCCAAAATTTACTTTAAATATACTAAAACTAGAGTTATCACCATACCGGGGCAATCTACCCACGTATTTTAGGGAATCCCTTAGCCACTAGCATATCTGCTATTATCCATCTCAGTCATAAGATCATAATTGGTGGTTGACCTAGTTCTATCTACCACTTTGTTCTATCAAGGAACAAACCCTCAATCGCTCTTTCTAAGGGATTATTCTATAATTAAGATCTTCCCCTATGCTAGATTAGCAACTAGAAACCTCCATAAACCTTATACATATATGTACCACATTCTAGTACCTCAAGCCACTCAGGATATTTCAAATTCCTAGAGAATCAATTTAACTATTGCATGTGATTCTTAGGTTACAATTCAACTTTTAGAACCTTAGAACCTTAACATTTGCTGAGCCGAGAAATCATGTTCCTCAATTATACCCAATATACACATACTAGAATCAGGATTTATCATTCCTATTCTAATCTTCCAACATTCAGATTATATTCTCATTACATCAGCATTGTTTCGAGGTTCTAATTTTACCTAAATCCTCAATATTATAAAGGCATATTCTAATCATCATTCTTTCACCTCAAAGACAATTACTACCAGCTCTACTTAAGTGGGCAACTCATCTCGTGAGGCTTCAGTTGTTGAGAGGCATCCGCCACCATTCTGCCGTGCTATACTGGGTATATCTCAATACCGTATACTCATTTCACTGCAACTCATACCGGTCAATTCATTTTCAAATCACTTAGGTCGTATCTCTATAAACCATACTGGCCTCACTAGGATCTGAGATAGTCATTATTGGTGCGAATATCAGTCTCTCCCTTAGCCTTTGAAAGCTTAGTCTCACAGTTATCATTCCACTTAAACACAATTCTTTCATTCATATGAAATCTATCAATAGAAAAGAGATTCGGGAGATATTCTCAATCAATCTCTGATACTAACCAGCAAGACCCAGACAACTACATATCTCTGTACTAGTTCCTAGCCTCTTCTAGTTCAATACTATTCATCATACTTATATGCCTTTGAATACGATTCATCTAACTAAGATGATCACTAGTCAAGGAGAAACCTTAAGGCAATCACTATTCCTAAAGTCTCCATGACCTTACCAACTTAACTTCCCAGGGGGTCACCCATCCTAGGATTACTCTTGCTTAAGAACACTTAACTAAGAAGTTCCGTTGGAATTTGGGTCATATTCTAATCCGGAATTAGATACACTGGAGCTCATACCCTTCTCCACTGGGTATACATCACTACTACTTTGTTTCTACCTCTACATCTGGCTCTGCCCTTTCCTTCGCAGACCGATGAGATCTATTTCTCTATGTTTGACTATTACTCCTAATACTATTATTACTCAAGACTATTCCAGTATCACTCACGAATACTATTCACATCAATAGAGTATACTAGCCAAATGCCAGGAACTCTACTCTGATACCACCAAATGTAACGCCCGTCCCTAGACCCCTTTATATTGCATTGCATAAGCATTACTAGCCATTTTTCTTTCAATTCGTGGGGTCACTATACATTTAGTAAAGCCATTTTTACCAGAATATTTAACTTTATTCACAGGGTTACTATTCACTTTGACTTTTCAATTCTTTCATTCATTACTATTAGGGTTTTTTCTTGGCTTAACCATTCCTTTGCTTACCTAACTAATAGGCTCGTACTGTGCGATTACCCATTCCTAGTTCTATTATCGCGCTTAGATAATCAATTCATCCATCATGTAGGTTATACAATTAATCACTTCGAACAATAATGTATACATGACGATTAGTGTATAAATAATTCTTCTCTTCTTCATTGCAACTTCTTCTCGTAGAACAGTGTCCTGCACTCCTATTTTATGTTCAGCTACTTATATGGTTAGTTGAGGGAGGGTAAGATTTAAGGAATCTCAGTAGTAAATAATAATAACAATGCATGTAAGATAAATGCTAGTGCATGATATACTTGCCTTATGTAGACTTATGTTAACATAATGACATATGGGCATGCTCAATGCTTCACATTTCTTACATATGGCCATAACATCAATAGAAAACAAAGCTTCAATCATTCAACTATGTTACACATAGACAAGTAAAGCAATCATATACATCAACACACAAGCATACATATCAATATAAGGAGGGTAAGTTCACTACCTTTGGTCTTTGTGTCCTCCTCTTATACCTTTTCTTCTAACCACTGAAGTTACTTGAAGAATATTCCTTGTCATCTCATGACCCTAGGTATATGATTACACTATTAGAGTCATGAAAAATGAATATCCTATATGGCTATATTAGCCTCTAGCACAGGTCCCTTATCTTTGAACACATACTTATCCCAAATTACTTTAAATGCCACAATTTTGTGGGTCCACCTAATTGCCATATTTTTCACCCAACTTTAAAAAGTTATAATTAAATCTCTAAAACTCTAAATAAGGTGGGTCAAAGTCCTAGGTGACCCTTATTAAGTTTATTTTAAAGTAAAAATATCTCATTCTACCCATTATGAGTACACAATTCTAGAATTCATGACAAACATGGTTGCCTCATAATTCTATCTAGTTTTAATTCTTTAAATTCCAAAATTCATAACTAAATCGAGAAAATTTTAAATAACATGATTCTAGCTTCTATGAAAAAAATTTTAAGTCCTTTTTAAATGAAAAATATGAGCCACTTTCAATCATAGGGATAAATGTCTAGAAAGCTTAAAAAATCTCACAGCCACAGAAAACGTTCTAGATTCAATGCCTAACTTCAAAAATTCATATCTTACAATATACTAACCCAAATGGCACATATTATATATCAAATTAAGCTTATAATGTCTACTTTAAATATTGAAATTTTTATAGCCATTGTATATCATATTCTGAGTTAAAAATATGTCACAAGAAGACTTCCTCACAGAACTCGAATCTGGAAGCACTTAAACTAGTCTCATATTAACATCAAACACTATATATCATCATATATTCATGATTAAAACATCATTAGACCTCAAAAACTCCTTATGGATGAAACCTTAGGGTGGTCCAAGAGTCCACAAAAACTCAACAAATTCACAAGACAATCGGTTCAAAATAAAGCTTAAACTTACCTTTTCACGTTTCTATAGTCGGTTCAGAATTCTGGCGGCACCCCGGCCAGCTAGACGGCACCAAACTCCTCATATTAGAAAAATGAAACCATATAAATGAAGCTCTCAATGAGTAGAAAAAGTTTACTGAAGGCTTCGTAGGCTGAAAATGGCGATTCGGGTTAGAATCAGCTCTGGAGCTCATGAACTTTTACTATTCACACACCTTCTCTCTTCTTTCGATTTTCTCTCTATTTTCTCCACATTTTTTTCTCAAATTTTTCTACCCTTGGCTGAAATCTGAAAGAAGAAATGGAGGGTTAGGATTTAGTCTTGCATTTGATAGTCTCTTTATATGCCAAGTATCAAGGGATAAGAGCACAAGATGCCAAATGTCAATAAAGCATCTTCTCTTCCCATTCTCTCTTCTATATGGCGTCTTTTCATGTGTCAGGGGAAGGAGATTCCTAATAATTTCCCCCGACCCTAGGGTTCGGTATTCGAGAAATTCAAGTACATGTTCTGGTCAGAGACCGGTGGATTCCCCGAATTCAAGACTAGGTGTCACCTTTTCGGAGTGCCACCTTAAAAGGAAAAAAAACAAGTGTCATGATGAGGGACACTTTTCATCTTCTTAGCATGCCAACATAAAAGTGATCTTGTACTTTGTCATAATGAGAAGACACTTGTCAATTTCTTGTTGTGCCAATCAAAATGTTGTGTCATGATTAGCTATCATGACTTACTTTATTACAGCTACTTTAATAAAGTTACTTTATCGATGTCTACTCATGACTCTACTCGGGTTTTGATTGGAATGTGACACGTATATCGAGGCTCATAAAATGAAATCTTGTTTAGAGTATATGTGGCCTTACATGGTGCCACTTTCCAGTGTCTTTTCCTAAAAACGCAGGGTACACCTATCTGCCCTAAAAATGCCATGTGCACACCTACATCGACATATGTTGCTCGATCAATCATTCTCATATCTCATGACATAGTTGGGTGGCATCTTTCTACCAACTTAATGGCACCGTATATGTGTCATATACACATCTACACCAACATTTTGATCATCCTGCCTACACATACTGGACCCTCTACCCGATAGGTCAAATCATATAGTTCCCAAGAGTCTTTCTATCTCTCGTCATTCTTGGGACTCTTTCCAAACTGGGCTTAGTAGTCTACGTGATATAGGTGTATCCTCAAGTTTCTAGGCCCAAAATTCAGGATATTACACTTACTACGACACTTGGGATCTTTAGTATAGGTTATGGTTGCAGTGTTATCATAGTGCACTAATACTAGATTGGTACTCTTATTGCCAAATCCAAGATGTTCAATAAATTTCTTCAACCATAAAGCCTCTTGAACAACTGCAGTGCATGCTACTAACTTTCCTTCCATAGAATGTAAAGCAATACATGTCTACTTCTTACTACTCCAACATATGGCACTATTGTTCAGTAAGAAAGTATAACCTGAAGTTGATCTTCGGTCTTCCTTATCTTTGCCTCAATCAACATCGGAGTATCCAACCAGGCGTAAATCTCTTCTTCCGTAGCACAATACATAGTCAGATGTGCCTTTTAAGTATCTAAAGATCATCTTTACTGCTTTCTAGTGACACTCACCTGGGTTGGACTGGAACCTACTTACCAATCCTATTGCAAAGCAGATATCTGGCCTTATACACATCATTGCGTACATTAAACTACCAAAAGCACTAGCATAAGGAACTTTTCCTTATTTTCTTTTGATCTGACTCAATTTTGGGACACATATTATGGCTTAAGGCTAAGCCAGAAATCCACTGGGGAATCTAAGGAATTGCAGTTGCTCATGTTGAATATTTCAAGAATCTTTTTTAATGTAATTTTCTTGTGAAAGAGATATGATTCTTTTTGAACGATCTCTTTTGATCTTAACTCCAAGTATATAACTCTGCTTTACCCATGTCTTTCATTTCAAAATTTGATGGCAGTCATTCTTTAATAGCTATAACCGAATTCAGATTATTTCCAACCAATAGTATATCATCTATATATAAGGATAAATATAACAAAATTACCCTCAAACTACTTGATGTAGAGACAGTGGTCCTATTCAATCATTTGGAATTCATAGGAGGTTATTGCTTTATGAAACCTCAAATACTACTGTTTAGATTATTGTTTTAGTCCATAAATAGACTTTGTGAATTTACAAACTTTAATCTCTTTTCCTTTTTCAATAAAACCTAATGGTTGTTCCATATAGATTTCTTCAACCAGATCACCATTTAGAAATGCAGTTTTAACATCCATTTAATGTAATTCTAAGTCTAAAATGTTTACTATTGCTAGAATAATTCTCATAGAATTAAATCATACCACATGAGAGAAGGTATCTTCATAATCTATACCTTTCTGCTGTGTATACCCCTTTTCAACTAATCGTGCCTTATACTTATCAATTGACACATCCCTTTTTCTTTTAATTTTGAAAACCTACTTCTTCCTAATGGCTTTTTACCCTTTAGGTAGGTCAAACAATTCCCAAATTTGATTCTTTCTCATTGAGTTCATTTCTTCTTCCATTGCCTTTTTCCATTCATCCTTAGTAGGACTCGATAAGGCTTCTAGTACTGAGCGTGGTTCTTCATCCCCATCAGGAGTAACAACAAGTGCTTCACTTTCTATTTGGAAGTGTCTTTTAGGTATATATTCCCTGTTACTCTTTCTTGTAGGAGTTTCTTGTCGTTTTCTTTTCTTTTGTCTAGGTCTTTGCATTGACCTTTTTAAGCTCCCATTTAGATTGACATTTTTAGATGATTCAGGCCTATTGTAACATCCTAAATTTTGGGAATAGAGGCTTGAGATTAAGCCTGCAACAAGTGGATTGTTAAGCCCTAGTTTAGCAAGTGTCTCAGTAAGGGCTAATTTCATTCCCTACAATTCATTTACACCTTTGGTGGCATTAAGGGGAATAAAATGGTGAGTTAAAGAGCACATTAAGTGACAAAACAAGGCAACTAGAGGCCACACACAACATAATTATATTTGGAACACAAATGAGATTTGCTACCAGTGAATTTCCATATGAGGCAATCTTGTTGTGTGACATTTTTCAATGGGCAAATGATGTCCAAAAATTATAAAAATTTTCAAAATGAAATTAGACTTATCAAGCTTTGATTTGATAGGTCTTATAAGTAATTTGGAGTTGTACATAATGAGATATGTATTTTTAAAGTTAGCCAGTGGCAGCGTCCAAAAACAATAATTCTGGGAATGTTGAGGTTCAAGTTGGAGAAAGATTACATTTTTCCTTAAAATTAGACTTAATAAGGGTCACATAGCCTTTAGAACCACCCTAATTGGATATCTATACAATTAGATATGAATTTTCAAAGTTTAATGAAAACTCTATCCAGTTTTCAGCTAGTGCAAAAATAGCAATAAATGTATGGGCAAAATGATAATTTGACCAATAAAGTAAAAAACCATTATTTCTCCCCTTTATTTTCTGAAAAATTCAGTCAAGAAGCAAAAGGAATTAATAAATGAATTAAATGCTAAGTTGAAGTGTTTAAATCAAGCAAAAAAGTGAAGTTTGAAAAGTCAAAAATTGTAAGCTAATGTTTAAAGTGGAAATGGCTTATTCAAGAAGCCAATTCGGCTCTTCCAAAGGGCCACATACACACCCAAATGGAAATAGAAGAGGGAAATAAATTGATTGGTTATATTAAATCAAGAAGGGAAAAAGGTCAAAAAGCAATATGACCCATTTTGACAACTTCGAATATGCAACTTTGAGATAATACAAGAAACAAATCAATATTCCTCTATCCTCTATACTTTCGGTCAATAAAGGGGAAGGAAGAGAAATATTTTATGTGACTATGATAATTCAAGAAAAAAAAGAAGAGCCAAATGAATTTCCTTAATTAAATTTCCAATAAACCATAATATGACATAAGCTAATGGATATTTCAAAATAGCTATTACCTTCTCTTTCCATCTTCATATTCGGCCAAAACAGAACCAAAGAGAGAGTGAGAGCTTAAAAAGCTTCAAGAACACGAGAAGGAAGGTCTTAGGGTTCCAAGCCAAGAATCAAAGGTAAGGAGCTTGTAATCTTAAAGTTTATGCCTCCTAATCTCTCTATAACCTCTCCTAACCTCTTCTCCTTCTTGAAACTCATTACTAACAAGAAAAATCTCAAGAGAAGAGAGAGAGAGCTGAGACTTCTTAGAGAGATAAAGTATGAGAAATCAAAAGGTAATCTCATAAACTTGATCCTCTTGTGATATATGTTGTTGCTTGGTTGTTGTTATGGTTTTCGCATTATTTTTGCTTGTTTTATGAATTTGGGATGAAGCAAACCTTAAGGGAAGTGCTGCCAAAATTTCCTCTAATCATGTCCATTTAGTGTTTAAGTAGTTAATCATATGATTAGAAGTGATAAGGAAGTGATTAAGTAAGAGAAATCAAGAAAACACATTTTCACTCCTTAAACCCTAACTTTCGGTTAGAGGAAGAACACAATAAAGGAGCTGGAATTTTGTGATTCTAATGGTTCCATTGGATTTATAGGGAAAATTGTGTAGTTATGCAAGTGTTTATGATTTTTGAATATTTGTATGCAAATTTGGACATTTATGAAGTTCAAGTGCAATGATGTTTGATCTGCCTCCTATGAGGCAGTAATATTGTGCAATATATTTTGTACGTCAAACTTTGTCCAAAAATTTTAAAACTTGTCATAATTAAAGTAGAGAAATAGAGCTTTAACTTTATGGATACTTTGTAATTTTTGGAAAAGTATATTAGAAGATATGATCTTTTTGAAATTGTGCCCTTTTTATGGAAGCAAATCTAGGAACAGTGAAGTTTGACGAATTTATGGTAAAAGTATAATGTTAATGATTAGACCAAATCACTTCATTTTGGCTTTATAATCAATCAATTTGTAATATCCTAGAATTAATTATGATTTTCCAAAGTTGACTGAAAATCTGCCAATTTCTGGAAAAACAGTAAAACTGCACTGTGCATAATTGTATTATGCAGAAACTATTGAAACTATGAAATATAACCAAAATAATGAGTCTAGAATGAGTTATGAATAGCTAATAACTCAGTTATCCTAAATTTGAAATTTTAGGATATATCAGTAGCCTGAGCCGGAGACGGAGCTGGACCGATTATCAGGTAAGGAAAGGGTGTGTTCCATATAGTAACTTTTTTCTTATATATACCATGTGATTACTAAATGTTTGAGTATGACATTCTTTGTAACATGAGCCAAGTGTCTTGGACACGCATATTTGCCTAGTTATAGTCAGGAATCTAACAGGGGCGTCGAGTAGACCAGGGTGCAAACTGTTGGGATTGGTAGGCACACAATGGAAGAATTAAAATTTAAAATTGCAAAAGTTTACCAATCACAATTGCTATCTATCAAAGGCATTTAAATCGAGTTAGAAAGATTCGTACCTTATTCATGTTTGTTTGAATGCCCACAATCATCAACGTATTGTGAGTTCTCAAATCTCCATGCTTGGTTGCTCCTGAAATAATTTCCCCAGCATTTGCATGTCTGCTAATTCTTCTTAAAAGAGCATCAAACTCTATAAGTGTGAGATTAATCATCCCCGACATCAACATGTTGGCTAGTTCTTCTTTGGAGTTTTGCCTTTTAGATCTTGAGGAGCTAACTACTCAGATCAACTCCCTCTACTGGTATCCACACGAACATGACCCAATACCGGCAGCGTGCTAGCACCTCCAATGTCCTTCTAGGGTTTTCTTGCGGCTCTCTATTTTTTTATCATCTGTAGAAAACCCTAGCTCTTACCTTTTATAACTAGGCAGGGTTATCTATTTTATGGTGGATATTGGATTTCTAAAATTAATCTTAATTAATTTCAAAATCCTTATCATATTAATTAACACTTAATTGTTTTGATAAGCTAATTAAATAAATATGGTTAATTAAATTTTTCCAACAATTTTAATTTAACCCATTTATTTAATTAGAATAAAGAGCCAATCGAATTAGATTTAACTTATCTTTATAAATTTTATATATATATATATATATATATATATATATATATATAAAATTCATCTACCCTAGATTAAACATTGTATTCATTGAATCTTTGACACATCTTAGATTCAATGAATCTGTACATTATAGCTCGTGTTGGGCTATTCTTGTGTGCGACCCTGTAGGCCCACACGAAGTTGGCAGTAGGCCAATGACTATACTAACCCACAAGTTGTAAGCGGCCTCTAGCACCCAATTCATATAAGGATCGACAATACGATACAACATGTCGTATAACCATATCATGTTCCTTTTGTCACACGATATTTCTGTCAAGGATGAGGCATGGAGAATGTCATACTTCTATTCCTGACCATTACTTTCTCGATCCCTGAGTAGTCTGACTATAGAAATGGAAACTCCTTTCCATCGTAGTATGGCCATACATTTCTCAGACTCACTCATCGAGGGGCCCAGTAATATCTCTCTACTAATGTGAGGGACAAATTCCATCTTGACCATTCATATTCCTCTACATGAAAAATACTAAGCCCGATTATAGCTTTTATCATCACCCAGTTAAAGGTGACTTTTGACTAAGTCAAAGCTTAGTGACTCTCATGTAGAAATCTATGATGATCTTAGGTCAAATGGCATTGTGACGTGGTTATACATGAAATAAGCTTATGACTTGATCCATGCAACTTTCTCATAGTGGGTCGATCCAACACCTTATACTCCTTATACTAGTCTTATTTCATCTTTAATCCCGCATAGATGACCGACAAAGGGACATTTAGGACAATCATTATGATTTTTCCAAGGATACAGTTATCACAGTGAACATGCGAATAATGTGATAACTAAATGGAGAAATTCAATGAATAAAAATGTTCAAAATATAATGATTGGCCCCTAGGGCACAATTTCCAACATCATCCCACTTGCACTAGGTACAATCATTAGTTTACCTAATTCACATTGTCCTAACATGACGCTCATGCTTTTCCTATGCAAACGGCTTAGAAAGAGGATCATCAACATTGTCTTCTCCTGCTACTTTGCATATTTTTATATCACCTCTATCATTGATTTCTCTGATAAGATGAAATCACCTAAGTATATGTTTGGTCCTCAATAGCTTTGCTATTGTCATAGAACAAATCTATTGGATTTGGGATGGTAGGCACCACCCCTGGTTCAAAAACAAACTTTTTGATCTAAACGGTTTCTTTAGCTGCATCCGATGCTGCTATATACTCAGATTCTATTGCAGAATCTGCTACAGTACTCTACTTGTAGCTCTTCCAGCTTACTGCACCACTATTCAAAAGGAATATATATCCAGATTCCAATCTAAGATCATATGGGTCAGTTTGGAAACTTGTATCTATATAACCAATTACATAGAGCTCATCATCCAATCCACCATATACCAAAAATAAGTCCTCAGTCATTCTCAGGTACTTTAGGATATTCTTGACAACAATCCAATATCCCTCACTACTCTGACTTAGGCCTATTAGCCTCTTGGATCTATCTCTATAGATCCTTATCCCTAGGATATAAGTGGCTTAGCCTGAGTCTTTCATCAAGAAAGACTTCCCTAATCAAGACTTGACACTCAGCAAGGTAGGAATGTCATTCCCAATGAATAGGATGTTGTTATGAGTGTAGGATGGTGTATTTAGAAAATGCAAGTGTATACTGTCGTAAACAAGTAATATAGAAGTAAGTAGAGTATCGTTCCCACGAGGATTGATCTAAGTACCAAAATTGGTAATCTTAGTACTATTTAGTCGGTCGATTAGTTGTGATTGAGATTGCAAGATAAAAAATGATGAAATATGAATAAAAGTGATATGAAGACAAATATGAGAAAAAGCCTTAGGGATTAGATTTTATGTAACAAATTTTTAGATTGAATCACTTATCTATTCTAGTCTAATTTATTACACATGATTGATAGTCGAGTTTCCTTAATTTAATTACTAGCCTCTTCCAAGGTCAAGTAATTCTATAATTAATTGCTAACCCAATATATTCCTATATGAATTTAAGCATTAATCATGCATTAAGATTTATAGAACTCATTAAGACTACACAACTCATATGAATATATTCCTATTTCATATGCAAATTATGGTTTTAATTATAGGATCCACACACATGCATCTCCTTCCGGTCTCAACATTCATATTAAACTCATCCAAAAGGTGGTCAATCAATTGAAAGCAGTAAGAACAATAATTAAAACTCAATCATGAAGGAAAAATTAAAATTAGATTTAATAAGTTAAGATTCAATCCGTCATTAATAAGCTACGTCATCACCCTAGGAAAAGGAAAATTTAGATCATGATAAAATTAAAAACAAAACCAAAATAAATTACAAACATCATACATATTGCATAAAAATTAATTACAAAAACATAAAAATATAATTACAAGATGTATGAAAATGAAAAATCTAACCTACCATATAGGAGGTAAAACCTTTCATGTAGGTGGCAATCTATACCATCCATAAAGGAGGACTACCTAGGCCTTCCGTATAGGAGATAAAACCATCCATGTAGGAGGCATACAAGAAGTAAAAAAAATGCAAGAAATAAATTCTAAAATAACAACTCTCTCTCTAAAATAGAAGCTCTCTCTCTCTTCCTTCCTCCTCATTTTAGGGTGTCAAGAAGCTCTATTTATAGGCTTCATTTTCGGACTGCTACAGTGAATTTGCTACAGTAAAACGCTTTTTGAACAGTACCCCGTTACAATAATTTGCTACAGCAAAACGCGTTTTGCACCGACCGCACTCTGAACAGTAGATACTACAGTAAATCCCGTGTGTGAACAGTCAGCTGCTACAGTGTACGTATCTTTCTACAGTTCCCGTATTTTTCTACAGTTCCGTATATGCTACAGTGCCGTATGAACAGTAAAAGTTCCCTTAAATACCTTCTTTAATTCTTCTTAATGCAGTACTGTCTGTAGCTACAATAAAATCATTATTTTTTTATTAATTACACCCAAATTGATTATATTAAGCTCAAATATCGTCCACAAAATCATCATATAAGGGAAAATAAATATGCAAATATTTTACTTATCAAATTCCCCCACACTTAGGTCTTGGGACGTCCTCAGACAAGAAGGATTGACTAATAAGTGTTTCCAACAAATTTAGAAGTGTCAAGTTATAAGCAAGGACACAATTGAAGAATAAAGAGATCATAGTATTCTTGAATCAACAAAAGTATAAACTAGTAACTTCATTTGGAAGTGAATGAGCCAAATTTATAATTGTGACTCATCCTCTCAATCTCTCAAGTGTTTGAGGGTAAGTGTTTCGCTCAAATTCACCTGAAAAAAATTGCACTACCATAAGCTTGCCAAAAATCTCAATCTCCATTACGTAATTCACATGCATAATTCAAATCAAAAGGACTTATTGAGGGTTGTAATGAGACTAAGGTAAAAATAATGTAAAAAGTGATATGAAGAGCTATATTTAAGAAGTAAATAGAAAAATTGAAAAATATGTCATCTTATAAATAGACTTATCTCATCACAACAACCCACAATTTTTATTCAAATACTAAATATCTTTTTTTTTTCTTTTTCTCTTTCTTTTTTCTCTTTTTTTCCTTTTTTTTCTTTTTTTATAGCTTCTGCAATTTTACAATTAATGATATATAGACCCCCACACTTGTCAAAAGCCCATTTCACAAAGAGTTTAAATGCTTTGTTAATCTTTCGAATTAGGAAAAAGCAATTGATATATCAATAAAACACATATTAATGGGTTGAGAAATAATCAATCAGGCTCAAAGGGGCTTATCAATGGTATAATTGCAAGGTTAGCTATTTGGCTCTGGCTAAACAAAATGAGTGCCTTTATCATTTTTGAATGTGCATGTGATATGTAATTCAACTAGATTTAAAGCAAGTTCTAAAGTGACAACTTAATAGGTGAATATCACACACAAGAAAGATAATCATTATTGATCATATAGACTCAAAAGCTCACAGTTAGAGACTTTCAAATTCAGCTCATTCAATCTCAAAATTCATCACCAAATTCAACAATCAGTTGTTCAATTATGCTATAAAATCTCTAAACTCAAATGAGTCATGCTTCAAACTTATATAATTCGTAAAATCATTGAAAAGCACTTAAATAAATTTTTTTTATGAGGTCGAACCTATTTTTTTTTATAAGATGAAATAAAAAAAAATGCAACTAATAAGATGCGTCTCAAGAGTTAAGAATAACTCTTTACTCTGCCATCTATGTATACCCCATGCATCTAATGGTTTTACTAACTAACTACCTAATGGAGAAACTATTTTTTTAAAATTAAATAATTTTTTTTATAATCCCCCCCAACCTAAATCAGACATTATTCTCAATGTCTTCTAAAGATTAAAGAAGTGTTTTTTTTTAACAACCTAAACACACAATAAATTAAACCAACATGCTAAGAGTAAAATCATAAGATAAAAGAAAGTTACAACCGGAGAGTGGTATCCGGATCCTGCTTCTGACTGCTATTTGAAGATTGCCCACCTATTTACTTAACCAATGGATCTGGTTTAGGTTTATAGGCTTACATTTGATCCAATAGTTGCTCAACAGTTGGAGCAGAAATTATGGAATGGCGAGTCGCTTGGGGTATAAATCCAATTTCCATAGCATGATCAAGAAAAGATAACAGTTTATCATAAAAACCATTAATATTTAACAATCCTAATGGTTTTTTATGAAAGTTCAGTTTAGCCCAATATGCAATGCTAGAGATCCCATCCAATATTTTCAAACCACCGGGTAAAGCGATAAAAGCTTCAGCTCGGCAGAACATATGTCCCATTCGGTCAAGTAGGCTTGAAACCTGTAACTCTTGCCCTAAGGAAAAAATGTGATTTTCCAACTCCTTCACCCTTACACTTAAACCCTTGCCACCATTAACGGTTGCAGAAATGGACACACTTTCCCTTAGGCCCTGGATATATCCCCCGTAGACGAAATTGATCTTTCTAGCAGCTAATGCTCTTCCAAGTTCGTTGGTTGCAAGTATAAACTCTCTATCCTTTTCTAGGTCAATTTCACCAAAAATGCATATAGATGTAAATCTACATTTTAGAGTGATATCACTCCTCTTTTTTTTCTCTCAGACATTGTGTGTTCTTACAAATGAAAGATTGCATATTTATATTACAAAATTAGTGACAACAAAATCATACAAATCACACATTTTTCAAAAAAGTTTGAAAAAAATTTCCGACACGAATGACCAATGGGCCACTATGCGAAGAAATTAAGTAAAGAAAGTCAAAAGTCACTGAAAAAGATAAGACAGATTAGACAAAAGCAAGATTATGTATAGTAGTTGTGATTGTGGCTCACATCTTCCTCTGGTTTTACGTCCAGTAATGGCTTAAACACTTTCTATGAATCAAGGATTTGCTTCCCATCCAGTTTTCTTATAAACTGGCAAACAGGGTCATTTTACGTCAGATTTCCAAGATGGTAGTACTCTTTTTCTTTATTGAATATGTCTAATAAATCAAGAAGAACATGATGAACATCACTACTAGGATGCGTCTCAAGAGAGTAAATGATATCATCCAATGACTCCTTACTCAGTCCATCCTTTATAAATTGAATTTTATCTTCTCAATTTATAGAAACCATACCTTTGCTCCGACAGTGTTGATCATAGTTCCCCCTTGCACATTTAGGACATACCTTCATTCTTTTAGCTCTTCTCTTTTTGGAGTAAGAGCTTCTTCATATATCTGGCATTGGTTTAATAAATGACTCATGAATCTCACTAATTAAACGTACCTTAGCTTCAATGATCCAGCGGACATCCTCAGGAAGGCCCAAACGCTTGAATGTCTTCATTCTTTCAAGTCGACAGCTATAGATCTTCCTGAGCACATGTTTGGGAAGAGTAGGGAACCTGTTCTTAAGCTTTACAAGAATTTCCTCCATAATGAGACTAAAATTTAAAGATACAGTGTTGTGTACTTCAGTGAGTATGAAAGAAAAATGAAAGAGAAATTTTGGGTTGCCTCCCAAATAGCCGCCCTTCTTTAATGTCTTTAGCTAGACAAAGACCAAACCAATAAATTATTTTTTTATTTTTTATTTTTATTATTATTTTTTAGTTTAGGACTTACCTGTTGTTTCCTCAAAAGTAATGACAGTTTTCAAAGTGTTGAGTGCACCGTCATTATACTCTTTCAGCCTTTGCTTGTTCACTTTGAATTTTCAATCATCATCTTGAATCTCCACAGTTCCATATGGCCATACTTGAATCACAGTAAAAGGTCCTGACCACCTTGATCTCAACTTTCCCTGAAAGAGCTTTAACCTTGAGTTATACAACAGCACTTTTTGTCCCGATATGAACTCTCCTCAGAATTCTTCTGTCATGCCATATTTTTGTCTTCTCCTTATATAACTTGGCATTCCCATAAGCTTGTTGTCGAAATTCTTCAAGCTCATTAAGTTGGAGAAGTCTCTTTTTACTAGCTGCCTTTGAGTCAAAATTTAAGGCTTTTATTCCCCAATATTCTTTGTGCACTTCAGGATTAGTAGATTTTGATACATCTACCATTCCCATTGCTAATGATTGATCCATGCATATTTCATTCACTACGTCTTTTATGCAGCTAGTCAATGTATCTACTCTATAACAGGTGTCATCTTCATTTGGAAAGGACTAAGCCTTAAAAATGTTGAAAGATACTTGATCATCTTGAGCTCACAAGGTTAACTTTCTCTATTTCACATCTATTAAAGTTCTCCCAATTGCTAGGAATGGCCTCCCAAGAATTATATGAATTTCTAGATCTTCTTCCATGTCGAGTATGATGAAATCAGCTGGGAATATGAGTTTGTCCACCTTCACTAGAACATCTTCTGAGACACCCCTCAGATGTTTAATTGATCGATCAGCTAGAAGTAATGAAACAGTGGTAGGCTTCACCTCTCAAAGACCAAGTTTTCTGTATACAGATAAAGGCATGAGATTTACACTTACTCCCAGGTCACAAAGTGCTCTTTCAAAGTTGCATTGACCTATGGTGCAAGGTATGCAAAAGCTTCCTGGATCTTTCAGCTTTGGTGGTAATTTCTTTTGCAGAATGGCACTGCACTCCTCAGTAAGTGCAATTGTCTTAAATTCCTCCAGCTTACACTTATTTAAGAGAATATCCTTTATGAATTTTGCATAACTAGGCATTTGGGAAAGAACGTCTGCAAAAGGGATGTTGATATGTAACTTTTTGAACACCTCCAGAAACTTTGCAAACTGCTTGTCTAGCTTTTCCTTTACAAGTCTCTGAGGGTATGGAACTGGTGGTACATATGGAGGAGGGTTATCTGGAAAGCTTATTATTCCTGGTACCGTATCATCCTCTTGAGGTTTATGTACTTCCTCCTTCTGTTCTTCTTCACTTCTTTCTTTTCTCCGTCATTCTTATGTAGAATTACAGGATCTTTCAATTCTTTCCCACTTCTTAATGCAATAGCCTTCACATGCTCTATTGGATTTCTTTCAATGTTACTTGGAAGAGTACCTGGTTGTCTGGAATTTAGCATATTTGCTATTTGGCCCATTTAGATCTCCAAGTTCTTTATTGAGGCTTTGTGGCTTCTAAGTGTTGCATCAGTCATAGCCATGAATATAGATGTATTCATGGTTAGTTGAGCCAGTGCTTCTTCTATATTTACTTTCTGTTGTGGTGGATTTGGTGGTTGAAGAGCTTGTTGCTGGTAGTTCCCTTACGGCTAGAACACATTTTGATTATTCCTCCACCCAAAGTTTAGATGATTTCGCCAACCTGGATTGTAAGTGTTTGAGAATGGGTCATTTCTTTGATTTCTGATGTAATGAGCTTGCTACGACTGAGAAGGCATGGATGAGTGTCCATCTTGACTTTACATACTCATATGAGATCCTCCATATCGATCACAAGTTTCATGAGGAGTACTAATTGCATTTGCTTGGCTTGTCAATGAGCTCATTTGCTTGGATATAGATGCAACTTGAGAAGATAAAGTTGTAAGGATATCCAGCTCATGCACTCCAAGTACCTTCTTTGAATTGTGACGTTAGAAGGCCATTGGTATGCATTTGCCGCCATCTCCTCAAGTAAATTGTAGGCATCATCTAGATTTTTTCCCATTAAAGATCCTCCAATTGTAGCATCTACAAGAATTTTAGTGGTATGTGTCATCCCATTGTAGAATGTTTGCAGTGTCCACCAATCTGGTAACCCATGATGAGGACATCTCCTTAGCAACTCCTTGTATCTTTCCCAAGCTTCATAAAGGCTTTCTAGTTCATGCTAGGAAAATGAGGTAATTTCATTCCTCAATTTAGCAGTTTTTCCTGATGGAAAGTATTTCGCCAAAAATTTCTGTGATAAGGCATCCCATGTAGTTTTCCTTCCCACTAGTAGAGTGTAACCATCTCTTAGCCTTATCCCTGAGTGAGAAAGGGAAAAGTCTAAGTCTAATGGCATTATCAGTAACACCATTATGCTTGAATGTGTCACATATTTCTAAGAAGCTAGCTATATGTGTGTTGGGATCTTCTGTTGATAAACCACCGAACTGATTTGCTTGCACCACCTGGATAATTACAGGCTTGATTTCAAAATTGTTGGCTGCTACTGGTGGTTTTCTGATTCCAAAAGTTGTCTCTCATATGATGTAGATTGTGAGAGTCTTTTCCTTTGTGTATAAGAGATCCTTCTTATCTTGTTCTCCTCAAGATAGTTGAATGGTACTCCATGGTAGTCCATTCTTGAGGTGGAACGTACTCCTTATGCTTTTATCTATTGCTTCTTTTGATTTGACAATGAAGTTGTAGCAATGGCTTCTCCACGAGTTCTCTTAACTGATGTGAATCTCTTTTCAGGTGCATTAGCAACTCTTGGAATCTTCTTCATTTTCTTTGTACCCTTATGTACATTCTTTCAAGAATTAATCTGCACACATGAAATACCATATGGACATTTTGGTACCCAATTTGTTTTGGGTCCTTGAACATTAGCATTTGAATCCACTTGCCTTTTTGGAACCCAAACAAATTTATTTCTCACATTAGAATTTCTTCTAATATAGCATGTGTGAGAAATGTGACCTGATTTACCACAATAATTGCAAACTATATAATGATATGTATTATGAGATTTTATACAAGTATTGTGTCAGTAATGTGAATGAAAACTCAAGTAATTTTCATTTGAACATACTTTCTTTCCCATATATTCTCCAGCATGATCAAAAACATTTTTTCTTTTTAAGATCAAGTCAATAATTGGTTGAAAAACAATTTTATGCAAACTTTGAAAATCAGTTTTCAAAATTCCTCCAAAAGAATTGGAATTGTTTACCACATGTGCATCTTGAGCTCTAGACGATGATCCATCAAATTCGTCCGTAATGAGCTCTTTTTGGGAATCATCTTCCTCTTGTTCTTCTATGTTAACTAGATCATGGAAGTGATTTATAATTTCTCCTTCTTCATTCTCAACTTCTAATTGTTCATCAATCGTAGATATGCAGCTTCTAGTTTCAGATGAACTGTCAACACTTTCAACTTCAACATGATTGTTAGAAGTATAAATAGAATTAAGACTATCCCAGATATCTTTAGCACTAGAGCAAAATCTAATTTTCTCAAAATCATTTTTGGTTAAAGCACTATACAGAATTTTCATTACTCTAATGTTCAATGAAAACATTTTCTCTTCTTTTTCAATCCAATCCTTCCTCTGTTTGTGATCGAAAGCATTTGTGAAAACATTCTATATATCAAAATCATATGTTTTTATAAAAATAGTCATTCTAGCTTTCCAAAACCATAAATCAATATCTTTAAGAAAAGGTGGGATTTTATAATCAAAACCTTCTAAAAGCATAAAACACCCAAAATCAGCCATTGATAACTCTTGAGACGGTTAAGTCCTTTAAACAAGAGTCTAAACTTTGATACCAAATGTTAGAACTGGCTGACACCCGAGATCGGGTGAATTTGGTGTATGATTAAAAACATTCAAATCCTCTTCGTATCTAATTAAATCAATATATATGAAATTATAAAATCATAAGCAGTTATATAAATGATATATGTTGAAAATATAAGAGCTTAGGGAAGAGAAGATGTAAACAATTATTTATCCTGATTCGGTCCAATCCACGATGACCTACGTCTAATCCACAGGCTCCTCCTGAGATTTCTAATCTACTATCATCTTGTTTAACCAGGCACAAAAAAAGCCTCAACAAACCCATAAGTTTAGCCAGGCACTTTCGAAGCCTTTTACAAAACTCTTACTGAGTTACTCCCCCTTACACACTGTAAGGTTTACTCCCTCTTATAGCAAGTCTTACGAGCAGAGCAATCTCGAAGACCTTTCTCTCTCGTTTACCCGTGCAAGTCTTACGAGAAGCAACGTTCTCTTTTGCTTTCAGCCCTATAAGTTTTAAGAGCAGCAATGTTCTCTACAACTTGCACCTTGTAAGTCTTACGAGCAGAAAGTCTTACGAGAATTCTCTCTACAGCTTCCCCCTAAGAAATTCAATCCTCTCAAGGTCCTTCTACCTTAAGATCAACTCAGAAATATGTTTGTAAAGATTTACAGACTCTCTTACAGAGTAGATATGATGCTTACTGAAGCATAATACATATAATCTCACTCTTAATGATAAATGATACAAAAAATAGAGAGCAATGAGATAAACATCAGAGTGTTGGCATTTTGACAGTGAAGGAGCTAGCTCTCTTTTTTCGACTTTGAATGCTTTTCAATTTATAGTTGATGTAGCTTTGATGACCATTGGAGATGTTGAAATATCCGTTAGGCAAGTTGGTATTCCTGTTATGATTTTGTCGCTTTATAGAAATATGACCGTTGGAGATTCTGACACAAAATGCTTTTAGTCGTTGAGCTCTAATCCATCTTCAATCCCCCGTAATCCTCACGTAAACTTGATTAGTGATGATTATGAATGATTAGAAGCAACATAATCAAGGTTTAAAAGAGTTTGTAAGATTATGGAAAATCCGAGAAGGTGATTTTCAAAAGACGATAAACCTGCACTCGAATGTGATTCAGTATCACTTGAGTGAATACATCACTTGAGGTCTTTGCAGTGTAACTTGAGTGCCTTGAGTTCTGATAGGAGTAATTTGTTTCACTCTTGGTTTATCAGAGAGTGACTTGTTAAAGTCTTACAAGTTGCTTGTTATCACTCGAGTGACAACTTATTCACTCGAGTGAGCTTTGTCTAAACTTGTAGAACCATCGCGAGTGACTTGCGAGTTGACATCACCACTTCTGTCAAGAACTCGAGTTCTATCTGTAAACTCGAGTTCTCCTTGTACTTCAAGTTTTCTACATTAGTCTCTGGTTGGAACTTGTAGGAGGTTATTTTTTGACTTAAATTTTCCTTTCACCAGAACTCATGTTTTGTTCCCAAACTCGAGTTCTTCCTATATTGCCATCTTCTGAGTATTTCTTTGGAAGTGCCTTGCCGAAACTTTGCACCATCATTCGAGTAATCATCAATTCACTCGAGTGATCTTGAGCATATCACTCAAGTGCACAAAACCATCACTCGAGTAATCTGCTTCAACTCTCAGAACCTTTGCGAGTCACTTACAAAATTCCTATGAGTGACGTAGAATAACTCAAGTGCACAAACCATCACTCGAGTGATCTTGTACAGCTTTAAAATATTGAGGAGAGATCTTCAGAACATAGGTAGTTTTGCAGCAACTTCCAGTGGGCCTAATATTTTGAATATAACTCCAAATTTGACACATGGCCTATCCCTAGAAAGCTCTTCAAGTCTTCTTTCAAATGCAAAAAGAATCAGCTCTAAATTCATTGTATTCTGCAAGTTTTGATCACATTTATAATGGATGGTCTGGAACAGCGTCTTGCAACATCTTTGTATGAATGTGAACTTTCAAAGTTCATATCTCTTCCAGTTGTTCTTAGTTGACCATTATCTTCACGTTGTTCAAATGTTTTTGGAGTCTACTTTTATATACAACTGGTTTCAGCTCAATCGATAGTGTGGTTGGAGAGATATGTCAAAAATACTAAAGCTCTGTCATGCTGAATGTAAAACAGAGTATAACAGAGTGCTTCCAAACTTGAGTTTTCCTTAGCAAACTCGAGTTCTCAACTTCTGTAACGTTAGAATGTGGTTTCTACTAAAAACTGGGGAAAATGCTCCTATCGAACTCAAGTGCAATTTGAATCAAAACTCGAGTTCTGTTCCAAAACTCAAGTTCACATGATAGCATCAGTTTCTAGCTTGGCTTATGTGAACAACTTGCGAAAGTTAAGAACGAGACTCGAGTTTCCTTTAGTCCACAACTCGAGTTTTACCTCAGAACTCGAGTTCTCATGATATCTTCATATTCTGGCTAAGTTTATGGATTAAATTCGTGGGAGTTATCTAGCCAACTCAAGTGATCTTCTATCTAGAACTCGAGTTCTTATTGAAAACTCGAGTTCTCTACCTTATCTTTATAACTCCAAAGCTCTCAGGAAGGAACTCTTAGTGCAAAACTTCCACGACTCGAGTTCACTTCAGGTCTCACCTTGAGATCAATTAAGTTCTTCTTTCGTCAATCTCTTTCTTTCTTTGCTTGACTAATCTACAAGATATGCAATATTAAATATAGTCAATGTAGGAGATAAGTATATTATGCAAAGCATCTATATTTGACGTCATTAAAACTAATCATATCTAACATAACTCAGTGATGAAATTCTTAATTGTCATTTTCAATTATGTGACAAATCTATTCCACATTCAATACATCCCTCTAAAGGAATCAAACTATTGATCATATCATCGACAATATATATAGCACAACATAGTATACAATGTCATGTACTTTTGTTATTCCTAACCAGAAAAATAATAATAATACTAAATTCATGATCAGAAGCATACGTTTGTATCTCCCATCACATAAATATTAGCAACATCACTAAATTTTGTTAAGAATTATATATATGTACTTTTACAATTCTAACTTTTAGAAGCATCAACTCTTAAAAGCTCCCACTTGTCAAAAACATATAGCATATCGGTGGAAAATTCACTTTTTAGACCGGGTAAAAATGACTTTTTAGACCGGTTCTAGATGAGGTATTGATACAGCCGGTCTAAAAAATCTGTTACTTTTTAGACCGGGTAAGAAACCGGTCTTAAAAATCACTTTTTGGACCAGTTTCTCAAAGACCAGGTCTAAAAAGTCCATACTTTTTAGACCGGTTCTTATCAAAACCGGCCTAAAAACTTTTTTTAGACCTCATGTTTTAATAACCGATCTTATAAGTTATACTTTTAAGACCGGTTATTCTAAGAATCGGTCTAAAGAGTTTTTTAAGACCGGTTATTCTAAGAATCGGTCTAAAAAATCCAAACTTTTTAGATCAATTCTTCTAAAAATTGGTCTAAAAACTTTTTTTAGACCTCATGTTTTAATAACCGGTCTTAAAAGTCAGACTTGTTAGACCTGATCCTCCTAACAACCGGTCTAAAAAGTGACATTTTAAAAAAATAAATAGGGTTTTTTTTGGATTGGAAGGATTTTAAAATCACCCCAATCCAAAAAAAGTGTCCTATTTTTTTTACTATCAAATAATTTTAAGTAAGCTTTGACAACCATAAGCAAATGATGAAAAACAACAACTCATAAGATAAAAACTTGACAATAATTAATAAAAAAATATCTCAATCTTGCAATTAAAGTGTGAAAAAATTTAATCAAACAACTATTCCTCATACAAAGGTTCATGAACTTCATACATGAACTAACATAAGCCAAAATACATGTAAATGTAAATGAAATAAAGAATATCATGCATCTTAACAATTACACATTTATGAGAATTGACAGAATTTGTGAAAGAACATGTTTCCAAGAATTTGTGAAAGAACACCTTTCCAAGGGAGAATGAACTCTTTACTATTGCCTGCGTGCAAACTGAAACAGAAAGGGAGATAATTCTTTTTTTTTTGTAACATAAAGGAGATAATATTTTAACACCATACAAAATGTTCATGTCTAATATCTATAATGAATTATTAAAAAAAAATCAAGAGATAAATAACTGGGATTTCATTGATTAATATCCAAAAATATTTGAGAGATCTATCTGACAATATTTTTTCCCTATCTGTCTACTCTATCCCTTTAGTCATGTCTTTTAGTTCTATATTAAAATAAGGAATATCTAAAGATAATTTTAATAAGATAAAAGCAGAGAAAATAACTCATTGGGTCAGGTAAATGTGAACCTATTACAACAAGTTGGCTCCTTGATGCTTGTAGCCAATTGGAATTAAGTTCCTACAAAAGAAGCATAAGAACTAGTCAAGTATACTAATTCATGTTGGAGCAGAATTTGATGAAACCATTAATTAAAATGTCCTAAGATAACTATCATAACAAGAAAATGATACACAAGGGACAAACTTACAAGCCGACCAGAGGATGAGATAATCATTTTATATCTCTATTAGTGGAAAGACAAAAGAATTGATATCTATGAGTACTCCGTTAAAATTCTACCAAAAATTTAAAAATAAATATGTATGCAACTAGTGTCATGTTAACATAAACCACAAATACTAGGTGAAAAGGGACTATTGAATGAGGACCATCGTTAAACAAATTCAAGTTAGCGTCAACACTTATATGTAATACCCCATTTTTCACCAATACACTTATGTGTATATTTGATGTATATTTAGTGGAATAAAATGGTGAAAAATGATGTGAATGAATTTATGTGAATTTATGGAAAATATTTCAATCGCCGGTTACGCGTAAATTGGCCGAATAAGGGTATAAGAGACCGGTAAAGGTCCAATATGGTAACCAAAATTCACAAAATTTAATGATATGATTAATGGCCTCATTTAAGTGTCAAAATGGAGTTTAACTAAAGAAATTGGAAGAAAATGATTTATTTCGGTAAATCATTAAATGCAAGGGCAAAACGGAAATTTTGCCGAAAAGTGGAAAATAATTACTTTTCCTCCAATTCCCAATTATTTGAGCTAAATGGGAATTAAAAAGAGAAAAATGACTAATTGATCATTAATGGATCAATTTTGGTGAATTATTGTGAAAAATGGTCAAATGATCAAAAAGTCAATTATTTGGCCAACAAGTTACAAGTTGGCACAATGAGATAATTGGAGAATCAATATTTCCCTCTCAATCTCATGTGAATTTCGGCTCGAATGAGGGAATAGGAAGGAAATAGAATTAATTAGAGAATAATGGATTTATGGACCAATTACCATGTGCCACATGTCCAATTAATTAAAGTGTGATATTATATGATCAATTATCATTCTCTATCAGCTCTCATTCTCGATCAATTGAATCAGAAAGAATTGAAGAGTGAGCTAAGAACAAGAGTTGCAGCGAAACAAAGAAGAGGAGCTAGGTTTGTCACAAAATCAAGGTAGGGAGCTTGTACCTTGAGATCTAAGTTTTATATCTCCTCTAAGGTTCCTTCTCCTCACCTCTCCACCATTATTTTTCCTGCTAGACAGCTGAATCAAGCGCATGTAGAGGAGAGAGAGAAAACGTCCAGGAGAGAGAAAGTGAAGAAAAATCAAGAGGTAACTTCCTAAACTTGTTCATCTTGCTTAATTAAGGTTAATGGAGTTGTTCTTGACTTGATTATGGTCCATTTAGTGTGAGATAATTGAGAAAAACTAAAATGAACATAATGTGGAAATGCCCTTAAAACAAGTCTAATGAATGCCTAATCAATTAATATTGCGAGAATAAGTAGAAAGAAGATGATTAGGCTAAAGAAAACAGGATTCCGACACAACTTTTCTGAGAATTTATTTTTCCTTCATTGTGTTGGACTGAGCAAATGAGTGGGAATTTGACCAATTCGATGCTTCCTAGATTCAGGAGGCCGAATTGTGCAGGGTCTATGTTGACCCCGCCATAAGAAAAGGCTCGGAGAGTAAAATGACAGAATTGTCTGTCTAAGCCTTATTCAAGGGTTGTCAAGGGTATTTTCGCCATTTGGGGCTTGATTTTGGCCAATTCGAGGTTGGTAAGGGATTCTACACGCGAAATTGTGTACGAATGGTCTAAATCATGATTTTGAGAAAAATACTAATAATGAGGACATAAGGGGTATTTTGGTAATTTGGCACCAATAGGCTAAATTTACCAATGAAATGAGTTTGGAAAGGTATACGGATGAGTAATAACTCATTTGTAATGTTTGGCAATTTTAGGACTTGACAACCGATTTGGCCTCAGTAGCTGTTGCCCGAGCTTGAATCAAGGGGAAAACTTGCATAAAGTAGCAACCAGGCAGTAACCGTCTTCATATAACATGACATGCATATGTATTGTTTGTTATCATCAAAATGTCTAAAATGTTTCGATTGAGCGGAGTGAACACCCGGAGCCTATCGAAGGTCGGGTTGACACAGGCGAAATATTCATAATAGCACGAGTGGGACCCAGGGCCTATCTTTACACGGGCACCCCACAGGGCCAAGAGAACCTGTCAAGCGCGATGTCGATTATGAAGTCGCATTGTATGCGTTGTGCACAGGCGCCCTTCGGGACTAATAACCCGTCTAGCGTGAAGTCAGTTTATGAATTGCATGTTTGCACTGAATAATGTTTGATGATTTTGTTGATGAGTGTGTGAGTAAAGCATGCTTGTGTGTGTTATCTTATATGCTTGATTGCGTTACTACTAAGATTCCCATGAATCTCATTCTTTCCCCAAACAAATCTCCAGTACAGGGAGGAAGCTCGCGGGGCAAAGAGAAGGTAAATGATGATTAGCTGAGGCCGAGCGGCGGAAAAGCTTAGTTTAGGTTGTCAATTCATGTTATGCACTTTAAGACTTTTATGGGTTGGATTTGTATAAGTGGAGTGGAAGAGAGAATATAAGTGTTGTAATATGAATTGTGTATGAATGTGTTTATATGTGAATATTTATATCCAGCAGAGGCATAGTTTAAAGTTCTAGCAATTTTATAACTCTGATGTTGATATTCGGTGAGTATTAGCTAATTAGTACTCTACTGTAGTGTTTGGAAAATAAGGCATCACATTTTTTGTATCAGAGTAATAGTTCTGGCAATAGGCTAGTACTTGCTAGAAATCCTCTGCTTGGATTTAAGAGAATTGCACATTCATCAAAATTGTCATGATCAAGGAGTTATGATGATTAGGAACATGGTTAAGAGGTGTAGTGAAAGTGGTGAAAGGGTGGAGGAAGTGTTAAAGTTGATTTGGTAGTTGTGAGGAAGTTTTGGAAGATTTGAAAGTGGTTTCAGGTGAGAAACGGCTGGTGAACTCGAGTTTAACAGGCAGAACTTGAGTGCATTGCAGCCCAGAACTCGAGTTGGTCACTGTGAACTCGAGTGCATAATGGATTTCACTGAACTTGGAGCCCTCTGGGGAAAACTTCCAAGCTGGAACTCGCGTGACTCGAGTGTTATGAAGGCTGTGAACTCGAATGCAAAATTGTGAACTCGAGTTGGTGTCTTCCATCCTCACCCTCAAGGTTCTCTGGAAGAAACTCGTGTAGGGTGAACTTGCGGAACTCGAGTGCACTCTCAGGGAGAACTCGAGTGCTGCATGGTGAACTCGAGTGCGCGTCTGTTGTTGGAGTTTCTCGGGTGGAAACTTTCAGGCCATGACTTATGTGACTCGAGTGTGGTCTTGGTGCAGAACTTTAGTGCACAATGGTGAACTCGAGTTCATGTCTATTGTTTCGAGCATTAGAGTTTCTCTGGTAGAAACTTGATCCTCCAAACTCGTTGGACTCGAGCGTAACATTTCACCAGTACTCGAGTGCTGACCCATGGACTCGAGCGCATGTGAACTCGAGTGCTGCATGATGAACTCGAGTCCATGTGAACTCGAGTGCACCGTGGTGAACTCGAGTGTGAGTCTTCATGCCATATAGAAAAAGTTGAAAAAATTAACTAAGTCCTGGTGAAGAAACCCGCAGAACTCGAGTGTGTTGGGAAAACTCGAGTACGAAGCCAAAACGCTTGAGTTTTTGAAAATAAACTCGAGTGTAATGGTGAAGAATCAGTTGGGTTTCAGAGGTAAGCCAACTGAACTCGAGTGTAAGCTGCACGACCCGAGTTACTGGCCAGAACTCGAGTCCATGCACCCCAAACTCGAGTGCAGTAACGTTTCCAGCATTTTTGCATGAGCCTTTGTGTGATGTTTCTTTAGAAATTTTGACACATTGTGCTATGTTTAATGCAATCATTTCCTTGCAGACCATGAACCCACATATGGTGGAATATAGGGTAGCCGGTGTAGCAAGAGTGAGGCGAACAACTCGTAAGAGCATACCAGCTCCTGTGGTGATCAAGAAGGAAGATGAGTCAACTAGTAAGAGACAGATAAGTAGATCACCCTCACTTCCTTCTGTCAATCAAGTTCCTCCGGAAGAGCAAATCCCGGAAGGTAGAGTTGGCGTGATCCTCGATAAAGGGGGACGTGGACCAAGGATGGCACGCACTCGCAAGAAGAGTGTCAAGTGGCCGCTCTACTTTTGTCCTATTGCTAAGGATGAAGCCACAGTGGTGGACAAGGATGATGTAAATCCAGAGGATAGTTACCAACATCCGAACTCAAGGATGGAGTCAGATGCTCCAGTGGAGAAGTTGATCTTCGATCTACATCCGAATGACGAGTTATGGGAGCAGTTGAAGGACCTTTATGTATCAGCTTTCACGAAATTCTTCACACCCACAATGCAGCATACAACATTCTTGGAGTAGGTGCAAAAGCTATATGAGCAAAGAGAAGAGTTAGAGCTAATGATGGATGACGATATTTGGATCCGAACCACATTAGCCTATCTTCCTGATTTCACTTCTTGGGTCAAGAAAAAGAACGAGATTGTAATGATAGGTCCCTTTGAGTTTTTACCTTTCATCGAGCATATGATTATGTATGTAGTGATTAATATGCATAAAGAGTAAAAGATGAGAGTATGCTCAATAAGGTAGTATGGGCTTATTTTGATGTAAATATTAAGCCACTTGTGTACATATGACTGAGTGTGTTGAAGCACATGTTTCTTTTTGATATAAATACATAGTTGCTTGAGTGTATGTGATTGATGCATGTTGGTATATGACTTTAGAGTATTGTATGTACATATAAGTGTTGGTATGATATTGACATGGTGTTCCTCCTGATAGTGGAAAGGAACAATGGGACGAGGTAGACCAAAGAAGAATGTACCTCAAAATCCTGAACCTGAAAATAATCCAGAGCCGAATCTTATGCAACAAGCTTTCACGATGCTGGCTCAACAGCAGACTATGATCCAAGACTTGCGAGGAGAAGTCCGAGAGTTAAGGGAAAGACGAAATGTAGATGATGCACCCCCTGAAGGGAATAATCCGGAAGGGAATCCCCCTGATGGAAATCAACCTGAAGGGAACCAATCAGAAGGGGATATAGATGAGGAACAATCATCTAGTGACGAGCCACCGCAGTCACATGAAGCGAACATGAATGTTCATATTTTTCAAGAACCGGATGAGAATATGGTCTAATACTGGATGCCTAAGTTTATCAAGTACCAACCTGAGGCATTCTAGGGCAGGTTTAACCCGCAAGTCGCGGAGAATTGGATCAATCATTTCGAGAAAATCTTTGAAGTGCTAGGATGTCTGACAGAAATGAGAGCCAAGATGGCCCTCTATAAGCTAGTGGGCGATGCCGATGATTGGTGGAAGAATACAGCGTGGCTGTTGCGTGCTCAAAATATTGCTCTAACATGGGAATTGTTTAAAGAAAAATTATACAATAAGTATTTTCCGAGGTCGGTGAGGATTGAGAAAGAAAAAGAATTTTTGGCTATCCATCAGGGCGATAACGAGACCTTCGATTCATACTTGTCTCGGTTTATCCGACTGTCTCATTATTCTGCATATTTGAATCTTAAGCATGATGAAAAGTGGAGCTCAGATATGCTCATTGGAGGGTTGAAACCTGAGATGGAAGAGAAGTTGGTTTCCCAGCAATTCAAAAAGTTCAATAAGGCTGTGGAAGCATGCCGACTTACTGAAGGAAACTTGAAGAGGGTACAAATTAACAAGAATATGAGCCAGAGAGGTGGATATAGTCACAGAGAAACCTCACAAAAGCGAAGAGGACAAGGTTTTCCGCAGAGGGGAGGCAATAAAAGGCCCTTCTGGTCTGGAAACCCCGGCTGTCGAAGACCCTCAACATCACAATTGTATGCTCGGTGTGGTAAGTTTCATCCGGGGAAATGGTGCAGTGTTCCTACAAGCCAAGTGATCTGTTATGCCAGCCAGAAGCCAGACCATTTGGCGATATATTGTCCTCAACAAGCAACACTACAACCTGTCGAGCCTAGACAACAAAGTCAGGGTTGAGTATTTTCCTTGACTCAGGAAAAAGCAAAAGAATCCTCAAAGCTAGTTCAAGGTAAAGTTCTTCTTAATGGTAGCGTATTGCAAGTATTATATGATTCAGGTGCTAGTCATTCTTTCATTGATTATGACTGTGTTAAGCGCCTAAGAATGCATATGCACCAACTACCATTTGATTTAATTGTATCTACACCGATGGGTGTTAAAACCTTGACTGCTGATGTTTGCTTGAACTGTGTTATAAATGTTGAGGGACATGAGTCTACAGTGGACTTGATCTGTTTGCCACTCCAAAGACTCGAAGTCATATTGGGTTTCGACTGGCTTACAGCAAATAATGTGCTGGTAGATTGTGGAAACAAGAGAATCATATATCATACTCTGTGAGAGTCCAGCCACAAAGACTAGGGGAGAGCAAATAGCCCATTACCCATGAACCCACCCATTACCCAATGTAATTGGGTTACTGTTAGCCCGCCCAAAATAAACCCGTGATGGGTTGGGTTTTAGCCCGCCCAATTAAAACTTAAATGGGCGGGCTATGGGCAGACCTTTGGGCTACCCGTACCCGCCCATTTAGTATATATATTTTTTTAAAAAAATTAATATATGTATTAGGCTAACTGTACCACAAATTATGTTATGATGGTACTTGCCTAAATTTAGATTCTTATGTGTGAATTGTGCTTATTAAACTTTAAAGGTTCATATTTCAAAATTTAGGATGAAGAATTTGGATGGATGCTTAATGCTTATTGCTTATGTATGTTTTTTACAAAGAAAATAAACAAGTTCAAACATAGATGGGTTACCCAAAACCCGGTCAGCCCGCCGGGTTTAAATGGGTTGAGGTACGGGTATGGGCTAGCCCATACCCATTAAAAATTAAATGGGCGGGCTATGGGTTTGGGCATGGGCTACCCAACCCGCCCATTGCTCTGCCCTAACAAAGACATTAGCTTGAATTTCCTCTCAATAGCAGAAGCTACGAAGTGTTTGAAAAGATGTCAAGGATATGTCGTGTTCTTTTCCGTACAAGTGAATACGGAAATGGCGTTGAAAGACATTCACATTGTACAAGAATTTCCTGAGGTGTTTCCAGATGATCTGAGTGGTATACCTCCGGAAAGAGAAGTGGAATTTGCAATCGAGATTATACCTGGAGCTGGGTCTATATCCAAAGCCCCATATCGAATGGCTCCAAATGAGATGGCTGAATTGAAGAAGAAAATTGAAGAATTACTTGAGAAAGGTTTATACGACCCAGTGTGTCACCATGGGGAGCGCCGGTATTATTTGTTAAGAAGAAAGACGGAACTCTGCGGTTGTGTACTGACTACAGGGAGTTGAACAAAGTAACCGTCAAGAACAAGTACCCACTTCCCCGGATTGACGACCTTCTAGATCAACTAGCTGGAGCGAGTGTATTCTCGAAGATTGATCTGAGGTTAAGGTATCATCAGCTGCGAGTAAAGGCAAAGGACATACCGAAGACTGCTTTTCGAACTCGGTATAGACACTATGAGTTTTTAGTGATGCCTTTTGAGGTGACCAATGCACCAATGGTGTTTATGGACTACATGAACCGCATCTTTCGGCAATACTTAGACCAGTTCGTGGTAGTATTTATCGATGACATTCTAATATACTCTAAGAGTATAGAAGAGCATGAGGAGCATTTGAGAATTGTGCTCGATATTTTACATGAGAAGCAACTCTATGCGAAGTTGAGCAAATGTGAGTTTTGGTTGTCAGAAGTTAAATTTCTGAGCCATGTGATCTCGCAAGAAGGGGTTTCAGTAGATCCCAATAAAGTGGAAGCATTATTAGTTTGGAAGAGTCCAGAGACTGTCGCTGAGATACGCAGTTTTCTGGGTCTTGCAAGCTAGTACCGGAGATTTATTCAAGACTTCTCCCGGATTGCCTTGCCGTTGACCAAGCTCATGCGGAAAGATCAGTTGTTTGAGTAGGACGAATGTTGTGAGAGGAGCTTCATAGAGCTGAAGGAGAGGTTGACATCTGCACCAGTATTGATTATCCCTGATCCCGAGGAGACTTATGTAGTCTACAGTAATGCTAGTAAGCAGGGACTGGGTTGTGTCCTGATGCAACAAGGCAGAGTGGTGGCCTATGCCTCTCTACAGCTGAAGCCTCATGAGTTGAATTATCCCACACATGATCTGGAGCTGGCGGCAATTGTGTTTGTGTTGAAAATTTGGCGGCACTACCTATATGGAGTGACTGTTGAACTATACTGCGACCACAAGAGTCTTAAATACCTGTATGACCAGAAAGAGCTCAACATGAGACAACGTTGGTGGATGGAGTTGCTGAAAGATTATAACCTGGAGATTAAGTATCACCCAGGTAAAGCCAATGTTGTGGCTGATGCTCTTAGTCGAAAAACGGTGCTGATGGTAGCTATGATGATACAAGAAAGGAAATTGATAGAAGATTTCGGAGATCTAAATCTGTCAAATCAAATCCTCTGTGCTGGCTATAGCATTAGCCGAGTCGAGAATGATTTGAAAGGTGAAATTGCAGAAGCTCAGATGCAAGATAAGCGAGCAAAGTCAATCAGGGCTATGATTGAACGAGGAGAGACTCGAGATTTTGATCTGTCGCCTGGTGGATTAATTCGATACAAGCAAAGAATGTATGTTCCACCGAGGGACGATCTGAGGAAGAAAATCCTCGATGACACGCATAAGAGTCGTTATACTCTCCATCCAGGAATGGTAAAGATGTACCATGACTTGAAAGCGGTGTGCTGGTGGCCTGGAATGAAAAAGGATGTGACGGAATATGTGGCACGATGCCTTACCTGTCAAAAAGTAAAGATTGAGCACCAGAGGCCGCCGGGACTACTTCAAAGTCCCGAAATTCTAGAATGGAAATGGGAGAGCGTGACTATGGACTTGGTGGTGGGATTACCCAAAATTCGGAATCATGATGCAATTTGGGTGATCATTGATCGTCTTACGAAGTCAGCGCACTTTATCTCGATCAGTGCTAGCTATTCTCCTAATAAACTGGCAGAAATTTATGTGAAGGATATAGTAAAACTCTATGGGACACCGAAGAGTATAATCTCTGACAGAGATCCTCGGTTTACATCCAAGTTCTGGAGATCTCTGCATGATGCTTTGGGCACTCAGTTGAGTTTCAGCACGGCCTATCATCCTCAAACGGATAGACAATCAGAGAGAACCATACAGACGCGAGAAGATATGCTGAGAGCGTGTGTAATGGATTTCAAAGGAAGTTGGGATCAATACCTTCCTCTTGTAGAGTTTGCTTATAACAACAGCTATCATGCGAGCATTCAAATGGCTCAGTATCAAGCATTGTATGGGAGGAAGTGTCAATCCCCTCTCTGTTGGACATAATTGTTGGAAAGAAGATTATATGGGACGGATATAGTCGATCAGACGACTGAGCAGATCAGAATTATCAAGCAGAGATTGCTTGCAGCCCAAAGTAGGCAGAAAATATATGCCGACAAACGGAGAAGACCATTGGACTTCTAGGTAGGTGATCATGTCTTTCTAAAGATATCACATGTGACTGGTGTTAGAAGAGTATTGAAAAGAAATAAATTAAGTCCTTGCTACATTGGGCCATTTGAGATATTAGCCAGAGTTGGGCCTGTAGCATACATGATTGCCCTACCCCCGAATTTGAGCAGATTGCATGATGTGTTTCATGTTTAACAGTTGAAGAAGTATCAACCAGACCCTCAACATGTCATTGAATATGAGAATCTTGATATGAGAGATGACCTCACATATGAGGCTGAGCCAGAACGGATCATTGACAGACAAGAAAGGCGGCTCAGACATCGAAGCATATCATTTATGAAAGTGGTCTGGAAAGGATTATCACCAAGGGAGGCGACTTGTGAAGCAGAAGAGGACATGCAAAGACATTACCCGGGATTTATGCCACAAGTAGTGTAGCAAATTTCGAGGACGAAATTTATTGAACGGGGGGAGAACTGTAATACCTCATTTTTCACCATACACTTATATGTATATTTTATGTATATTTAGTGGAATAAAATGGTGAAAAATGATGTGAATGAATTTAGGTGAATTTATGGAAAATATTTCAATCGCCGGTTACACGTAAATTGGCCGAATAAGGGTATAAGAGACCTGTAAATGCCCAATATGGTAACCAAAATTCACAAAATTTAATGATATGATTAATGGCCTCATTTAAATGTCAAATTGCGGTTTAGCCGAAGAAATAGGCGGAAAATGATTTATTTCGGTAAATCATTAAATGCAGGGGCAAAACAGTAATTTTGCCGAAAAGTGGAAAATAATTATTTTTCCTCCAATTCACAATGATTTGAGCTAAATGGGAATTAAAAAGAGCAAAATGACTAATTGATCATTAATGGATCAATTTTGGTGAATTATTGGGAAAAATGGTCAAATAGTCAAAAAAGTCAATTACTTGGTCAACAAGTTACAAGTTGGCACAATGAGATAATTGGAGAATCAATATTTCCCTCTCAATCTCATGTGAATTTCGGCTGGAATGAGGGAGTAGGAAGGAAATAGAATTAATTAGAGAATAATGGATTTATGGACCAATTACCATGTGCCACATGTCCAATTAATTAAAGTGTGATATTATATGATCAATTCTCATTCTCCATCAGCTCTCATTCTCAATCAATTAAATCAGAAAGAACTGAAGAGTGAGCTAAGAACAAGAGCTGCAGCGAAAGAAAGAAGAGGAGCTAGGTTTGTCACAAGATCAAGGTAAGGAGCTTGTACATTAAGATCTAATTTTCATATCTCCTCTAAGGTTCCTTCTCCTCACCTCTCCACCGTTATTTTTCCTGCTGGACAGCTGAATCAAGCGCAGGTAGAGGAGAGAGAGAAAACATCCAGGAGATAGAAAGTGAAGAAAATCAAGAAGTAACTTCCTAAACTTGTTCCTCTTGCTTGATTAAGGTTAATGGAGTTGTTCTTGACTTGATTATGGTCTATTGGTGTGAGATAATTGAGAAAAACTAAAATGAACATAATGTGGAAATGCCCTTAAAACAAGTCTAATGAATGCCTAATCAATTAATATTGCGAGAATAAGTAGAAAGAAGACGATTAGACTAAAGAAAACGGGATTCCGAAACAACTTTTCTGGGAATTTATTTTCCCTTCATTGTGTTGGACTGAGCAAATGAGTGGGAATTTGACTAATTCGATGCTTCCATTAGATTCATGAGGGCGAATTGTGTATGGTCTATATTGACCCCACCGTAAGAAAAGGCTCGGAGAGTAAAATGACATAATTGCCCTTTCTAAGTCTTATTCAAAGGCTGTCAATGGTATTTTCGTTACTTGGGGCTTGATTTTGGCCAATTCGAGGTTGGTAAGGGATTCTACACGCGAAATTGCGTACGAATGGCCTAAATCATGATTTTGAGAAAAATACTAATAATGAGGACCTAAGGGGTATTTTGGTAATTTGGCACCAATAGGCTAAATTTACCAATGAAATGAGTTTGGAAAGGTATACGGATGAGTAATAACTCATTTGTAATGTTTGACAATTTCACGACTTGACAACCGATTTGGCCTCAGTAGCTGTTGCCTGAGCTTGAATCAAAAGGAAAAGTTGCATAAAGTAGCAACCAGGTAGTAATTGTCTTCATATAACATGACATGCATATGTATTGTTTGTTATCATCATCAAAATGTCTAACATTTTTAGATTGAGCGGAGTGAACACCCGGGGCCTATTGAAGGTCGGGTTAACACTCATGCGAAATGTTCATAATTGCACGAGTGGGACCCGAGGCCTATCTTTGCAAGGGGTGCCCCTCGGAGCCAAGAGAACCTGTCAAGCGCAATGTCAATTATGAAGTCTCATTGTATGCATTGTGCACAGGCGCCCTTCGGGGCTAAGAACCCGTCTAGCGCGAAGTCAGTTTATGAATTGCATGTTTGCACTGAATAATGTTTGATGATTTTGTTGATGATTGTGTGAGTAAAACATGCTTGTGTGTGTTATCTTATATGCTTGATTGCGTTACTACTGAGATTCCCATGAATCTCATTCTTTTCCCAAACAAATCTCCAGTACAGGGAGGAAGCTCACGGGGCAAAGAGAAGGCAAATGATGATGAGCTGAGGCCGAGCGGCGGAAAAGCTTAGTTTAGGTTGTCAATTCATTTTATGCACTTTAAGACTTTTATGGGTTGGATTTGTATAAGAAGTGAAGTGGAAGAGAGAATATAAGTGTTGTAATATGAATTGTGTATGAATGTGCTTATATGTGAATATTTATATCCAGCAGAGGCATAGTTTAAAGTTCTAGCAATTTTATAACTCTGATGTTGATATTCGGTGAGTATTAGCTAATTAGTACCCTACTGTATTGTTTGGAAAATAAGGCATCACATTTTATACACATCCAAATTGAAGAGTTCAAAATTTAAAGTATTCAATAGCAACAGCATAATTAAGGCCTCGAAAATTCGTTCTCCCTTTAATTATATGCTGGCTGGAATTCGTAAAATACTAAAATGTCATTATAAATATCTGACATAAAGTGAAACTAAGTTATATATTGCAAGCCATACCATTCAAGCAACAATTACCGAATTTTCCTGAATGAAAATAGAGACCTTAGAGGGTATAATCTCAGAGGTAGCGATAAATGACAAATTATGTCATCTGAAAAAAAAAAACAGTACCAAAGCTGATACGAAGGGGAAAACAATTAGCTTTTCTAGGTTCATCTTTCTGTGTATCTATCTTTGAATCTTTAAAGAGACAAGCGTAGCTAGGCACAAGGAGAGCTAATGCTCAAACTCAAGGAAACAATACTCCAGTAGTTTACCACATAGTTAAGAAGGTTTTATTCCAATACTAATATGCTTCAATCTTCCTTAGTACCACACATAAAATGATTCAGTTTTAAGGATATCTAAGGTCAGTTCATATCTTGTCTGAGCCAGGGCAACAAGCTGTTTGATGTCATAAACATAATTTTCAGGTCAGATTCTCATATGACACCATATCTCATAGATAAGAAAAGCATTTCAATCACACAAGAACCTGCAATGTTGTAACAAACTTGGCGAAACCCAAAAACCCTTGTCGTTTAGTATCTGCAATTGCCCAAACCTAAAAGAAACAAACCATATCAGTAATAGTTCAGCAACCAATTCGAGAAACATGCTCGGTTAACAACTTATATGAATGCCGAAGAGTGATTCATAAAATAATCCTTGAAAACGAGAAAAAAAAATATGTAAACCAAGTTGATTATGAAGTGCACAACAGTCATAAAATCAAAGAAGCTATGTACCTATTTAAGTTGAGAATGAGATAAATTGGACATCGCAAAGAACTTGGTGGCATTATTACCAGTGATACGTGCATCTCCATCTACACATCGATGAAAAGGGGGGGAACAGAGTCGATAAAGTGAGAGAAATTGACAGATTGGTGATTTGTTAATGTGAAAAAGAGACAGGAATAGGAGGAGGAAACCTGAATTGGCCAACTTAAACCATTTCTCGTAGATCTTCATATGCACTTTTGAACACAAACTGATCCAGTCACTCGCGGTCTTCATTTTTCAACTTTGAATAAACTCTACTCTTTCCCAACATTAAGAAGCTCTTCGGATTAACGACGTTTACAGGGTCTCTCACTTCGAAGCACTATAGCTAGCATTCTTGTATTCCTTTTCACCTCCGTCAGGGCCTTTATTCCTTTCCCTTCGTCTTCTTCGACGACAAAGGTTTTCTGAACATCTTCTGCAATGCCGATAATCCCTTGGCCCTCCACGCATTCTTCATCAAGTCCTCAGCAATAAAATCTGCCAGAATCAGCAATCCCACCGTCTATTTGCACTAACCTTGGGCTTTGTCATCAAAGTGGATTTCTTCTCCATGAGCTTTTTCACCATTGTCGTCAACCTCGAGTCGGTTTTACTACTCTTTCCAGTGCCGCCTCTGGTTCGAGCGAGATCGGAGGGTTTAGCTTTAACGAGAACACGAGAAAAAGAACCGAAGGATTTGTGTTGAACTTAGAGGAAGAAGAAGGATTGAAGAAGTGAGAGGAAGTGGTCGAAGAGCGTGAATCATAGGTACTGTAGCAAGGTGAAGGCTTGATGAAGAGAGGATTCAGAAAGCAAGATTCAATCGAGGAGGCGTAAGGAAGAGAGTATTCTGACAGCGTGGCAGTAAGTTTTAGACCGGGTATGTTAAAAATAAGGTCTAAAAAATTTATCTTTTATACCCGGTTACTTAAAATATTAAATCTAAAAAGAAATAAAAATACCATATTTTTAATTACGCATTTTTAAGATTGGTTGTTAGAAATATCAAGTTTAAAAAGTCTTACATTTTATACCGGTTATTTGAAAATCAGGTCTAAAAAATAATAAATATTTTATCTTTTAATTATTTTATCTTTTTAGACCAGGTGTTAAAGGAACCGGTCTCATAAATTCTTTATAATTATAAAAATGCCACCGGTTATACTTTTTAGACATTATCCTTTATAACCGGTCTAAATTTGGCTGTCTAAAAAGCTTATTTTATACTAGTGGCATTACATAAAATAATCAACTAAAACATGCTTCATTATAACATAAACAAGACAATATGCTATCTATAATATATGAAAACATGTTTATAACAAATTTAAATATAAAAGAAAATATTGAAACCAACAAATAAATTTTAGAAGTTTTAGAATCATTTAAAATAATTAATAAAAGCACTTAGAATGTCATAAATATATAACAATTGGTGTCCAAAATACCTATATAGCATATTATATTAAATCTCTTGAATTTAGGGATTTGGAAAAACAAACAGCACTTCAATTGGACTTTGCAACCGCCCCCACGTACCATAAGAAGAGAAAATGGAAAAACTAGAGGGAAAAAAAAACGCTCTTGCAGGTGCCATGCGGAGCCATCTAGCCATTATTTGGCAACGCGCATTGGTCCATCTGAGTCCACGTATTGCACTCTGTCAAAAGGTGGCTTCCACATGTCAAATGGAGATGCCACATGGCCACATACACCACGTGACTTTTCTACCTGAAAAACATTTTTTTCTTAACAGCGAAATTTTTTTTATTTTTTTTATTTGGGCCTTAACTATTAGGCCTAAAACAAAAAAAAAACTTTTTTCTTTATTTTTTCCGCGCCCTAAATGCTTTTGAAATCATAAAACTTTTTCTTAAAACACTGAAACGACGTCATTTTAGACTAGGAGAGTCATTTTCAACCTCTCGCTGGGTCAGGTTCGACTCGGTTGGAGCGAAGGGTCGGATCTTTCGGACATGAAACTTCTCTCTTCCATATATCCTCAGTACGACGTCCATTTTTGGCATTCTTGGTGCCATTTTCTTCATTTTTTTAGCTCTACGCAATGGTACTAATTTCAAAACCTAAATCTCTCTTTTTTAAACAACCCAGTTCAAAAAATCAAACTTTCTAGACTTGGTTTTTGATATACATAGTAGATTGCCTATATTCTTTTGTTCTAGGGATCTAGCATACTCTTTCTATGTCTATAAATCATATACCAATTATAATAAGACATAGAAAACAATGACAAAATGAAAGACATGCTTAATTGACATAGACTGAAATTTTCAACAGAAAGAAGTACTAACAATATACTAGACTGTGCTTATTATATCCAGAGAGAGAGAGAGAATTTTGACACCCCACAAGTCATAGAGCACAAAAAAACAATGAAGCATATATTCACACAAATACTTATATTTACATACAATTAGCAACGGAAACATATGTGCATCTTGTTTTGTTGTTGTTGTCTTTTCCTTTCAGAGAGAGACAAAGCATGTATATAGGCAGAAGTTTTTCACATAAAATTTATACAAAACTGGCTTCAATAAAAAAAATCTGGCTTTGATACCATGTAAAAAAAATTGGGCGTACGACCATTAACCTCGTGTACCCATACTAATCAGATCACAGTTGTAGAAGTGATTATAATGCACAACAAATACACCACTGACAGAAAGAAGAAGAGAGAGAAATATAGTAGAGGAAAATAAGGAGTTAGTGTGTTGAGTACCTTTTCAACTATTTTACAACTGAACCTCTTACGCCTATTTATAGTGTTCTACGCAACATTTCCTCTCTACTAAGGTATCCTTTCATCATAGAGACAAAATACCCTTTCTATTGAGAGACATATTATATTGATAAAACAATACCACTTGTAGAGTCATATTCTATCGGTCAAATAATATGACTCATAATAATAAGAAAATATCACATATATCCACCCAAAAATTTATATTACTTATATTTGACCCTAATACTATTGGGCTTGGGCCTAATCCACCAAAGGTGGACTAGGCTATTTTCTAACACAAGGCAAGCAAGAAAAAGGAAAATAAACATTGAAAAAGCAAATGGCAGAAGACTCAATAATATATAAGATAAAGTGGACATAAATGTTAGATATGATTAGTTTTGATGATGCCAAATATATATATCAAATATTATGAGAGCCAAAGTTTGCATAGTATACTTTTCTAATACATTGACTAACTATTTGATATTGCATATATTGTAGATTAGTCAAGCAATGGAAGAAATAAATTGAGGAATGAAGAACTTGCAAGAATCAATGAAAAATAGCAAATTTCAAGCTCTATGGTACTGTAGCAGTGGCACTGTAGCATACGGTACTGTAGCGTATTTCACTGTAGCTACTGTAGCATCACTGTAGCAATCGAGTGTTTTTTGAAATCACTCGAGTGATGTTCAGAATCACTCGAGTGATTCTGAGAACGGTGAAAATCACTTGCAGTGATTCACTGATCACTCGAGTGATTTTCATGCCCTGTTCTTCGTCCAGCTGAGCGAGGTCTGATTATTTGATCATAACTCTCACAATACAAATCCAATTGAGACCAAACCAGTTGCATATGAAACTAGACTCCCAATGAGTCATTTTGACACCAGAAACAACATCAAAGGAGCTCAGATGAGGGAGATATCATTGTTTGAATTTGGGATTCATATCAGCGTCACTTTCTGGAACAGACTGGGTATTTTGGCTATAACTCTCAAACCACAGATCCAATTGAGCTGAAACTGGTGCCATATGAAACTAGACCTCAAGAGCGTTCCATTGATATATAATACAGAATTTTTGGAGCCATATTCGAAGAGTTATGGCATCTGGAAAGTTACCCCTGTTTGCTGAAGAATTAGAAACGCAGCTGAAGTGATCTGAACAACAGATCACTCGAGTGATTTGTAATCACTCGAGTGATATTGAAGATCACTCGAGTGATTTCAGAATTCACTCGAGTGATATGCTAATTCACTTCCAGTGGCGCCAGAATCACTGCAAGAAAAATTCACTGTTTTGAAAATCACTTCCAGTGGAACTCAGATCACTCGAGTGATTCGCCAAAATTTCCAAATCACTTCCAGTGATTCTGAATCACTCGAGTGATGCGCCAAATCACTTCCAGTGATTGAAGATTCACTGCAAGAAAAATTCACTGTTTTGCAAATCACTTCCAGTGAAGCTCAGATCACTCAAGTGATCCGCCAAAGTTTTCAAATCACTTCCAGTGATCCTAAAATCACTCGAGTGATGTTGCATTTTCGCTGAATCACTTCCAGTGAATTGGAAATCTCTGCAAGAATATTTCACTGTTTACCAAATCACTTCCAGTGATCTTGAATCACTCGAGTGATGTTTGAAAAGTTGCAAATCACTTCCAGTGGATTCAAAATCACTGCAAGAAGAAATCACTATTTACAAAATCACTTCCAGTGACTCCAAATTCACTCGAGTGATATATGAAGTTTGCCATATCACTTCCAGTGGTTGCTGAATCACTTCCGATGAATATTAAAATTCCTCAGATCACCTCCAGTGCAGTAACTGATCATTTCCAGAGAATACCAACATGCACCAGATCACTTCCAATGAACTGATATGCCAGTTTCTCAGTTTCACTTCCAGCCTCAGATCACTACCAGTAAGATATTATATGATCGAGTGATATGATGATTTTTGACAGTAGAAGCTTGAACGCACTGCCAGTGAATCCCAACTGAATCAGTATTGCTTCCGTGCATTAAAATGCACTCAAGAGATATACTTACTCTTACAATGTCACTGCCAGTGAAATACTGATCACCTCCAGTGAAGTGACACCACTCTCAAGTGAATTGATATCACCGCAAGTAAATTTACTAATAGTTAGAGTGATTCACTATTCTTTACAGAATCATGGAAATTACTCAAGGGATCATTATTATCGAGTCAATGATATGCTTATTCTTAGAAAGCTACTGCAAGTGGAATGCTTATGTAAATCACTTCCAGAAGTATGACAGAAACAAGGAAAATGATTTCATGGTACACTCGAGGGATGCTGATAATTACCAGTGGAATATTATCTTATGAAAATCACCTCCAGTGAAATCAAGTCCACTTCCAGTGATTCTCCAGTTTTCTGAAATCACTTCCAGTGAAGTCTTTAATCACCCGAGTGATATTTTCTAACGGCTATTTCTCTAAGTGGATTTACAGGTGTTATGCACTACCGATCACATGGCTTACACGGATCAATATTCAAACGACAACTATTCGTGGGCGGTAGCAAAATTCATAAGTAACGGAAGACAAATACTATTGCATCTGTCAGACCAATGGGCAAACTGTAAGAAACGCTGAAGCATATGTCAGAGCACGATCAACGGGAAAATATTTAAATACACTCAACGACCGTGCAAAGCAATGGGACTCCAACCGAAGATGAAGTAGTATCTGTCTAAGCATCAGATGGGATTACAACAGGAAAATATCCAAATGGGTTCAATGGTCAAATGAATCAACAGACTCTAACGGATGGATGTTTACAACGGTCATCTTCCACAACTCAGCTACAAATAGGAGAAGATTCAAACACAGAACAGCAAGCAATACGATGAGAACATGAACATGTTGATATTCTAAGTCTTCTACCTCCGACCACTCTTTGCTCTATTTCATCTTCTATATTATGTATATTTGAGAGAGTGAATATTTATATTGTACTTCAGTGAGGATTTATCTACTCTGTGAGAGAGTCTGTAAACACACCATCTATACTTCTGTATTGAACTCAAGGTAGAGGGACCTTGAGAGGGCTGATTACCTTACGGGAAGTTGTAGAGTGAATTGTTAGAGACTTTCTGCTCATAAGACTTACAAGGTGCAAGCAGTAGAGAACGTTGCTGCTCGTAAGACTTACAGTGGTGTAAGCAGGAGAGAACGTTGCTGCTCATAAGACTTGCACAGTTAAGCAGGAGAGAAATGTCTTTAGATTGCTTTGCTCGACTTGCTGTAAGAAGGAGTAAAACTTACAGTGTGTAAGGGGGAGTTACTCTTGTGAATTTGTAGAGGCTTTTCTTGTGCCCAGTTAAACAAGAATATAGTGGATTGGAAATCTCAGGAGGAGCCTGGGGACTGGACGTAGGTCATCGTGGATTGGACCGAACCAGGATAAATCACAGTTTGCACATTCTCTTTCTTAAGCTTTTACATTTTCAACATATATGATCTATATATCTGCTTATGAATTTATAGTTCCATATGTATTGATTTGATAAGTTGCGAAAAGATTTTAAACAATCAAACTTTCTTATCGTACACCCAATTCACCCCCCTCTTGGGTGTCAGCCGGTTCTAACAATAAATGTTTGTTAGAGTATATATGTTTTAAACTTCGTATTGCATCATATTGATTGCAATGAAATTTCTGGGTTGGCTATTGAATTTACATTGTATTAGCTTTTCAAATGTTTAAAAAGGGTTTTAAGGGGGGGAAAACCTTGTATAATTTTGAAAAATATTCATTTTTAGAACCATTATCGCAATGCGAGAGTCCATTTAAAAAGTGAACAATTTCTTTTATAAAATGTCCACTTTTAGACTGATTACAAAGACAGGACGCCGAGAAAATAATCTTTTAGGTGGATTAGAAACCTAGTCTAAAAAGTGGTAGACTTTCTAAATCAGTTTTATTTAAACAAGTCCTATGTCTAGTCTAAAAGGACAATTTTAAATGGTTTTTTACCTTTAATTTTTTTACTAGTCTAATAAGAGAAAAAGATGTTTTGATACCTTCATATGATGGATAAAAACTTCAAGTGATCAATATGAAACATTTTAATGTATGAGTTGAGTTTGTCTCGTACAATTTTGTCAGAGACTTATGCTGATAATGTGTTATGAAAAAATAAAGAAAACATAATATATTTAAAAAAAGAATGAAAGAATTATAGAGAGTAGAGAATTGGAAAGAAGAGTGTACACATAATATTTCTCATTCACTTTCAAGGTACCAAATACATGATACATATCCTCTATTTATGTACACAACTATTACAACTCTAAAGTCCCATTATGTTAGATGTGAAGTAGTAGTGAAAACATAAAATAAATTTCATTAATGTAAGTGGGAAAATAAATCGCGGACATGGGAGATATATGCCAATCCAGGCATATATTATATTCAGAACAGAAACCTTATTTTGTAGTATTCCTTGTCTATTTGCTATAATATATACGAAGAAGCTTCTTCCCTAGCTTTCGGAAACCACAAAATAAATTAAAATATTACAGAAAGCTGACAAATTAACATGGGATGTTACTACTGCAACAGAGGGGAATCAAGAAAGATTTTAAATATCGATCATCACTTGAAATTAGTATCATAGCAAATTTTTGTTCGTTTGATGAAAGGTTTCCCTTTCTAAGTTTAAAGGGCAAATGATTTCCTCACCTCTCCTAATAAGTACGTTTTTTGTTATCTAAATTTATGTTCTCCTTTTTATATGGTGAGGTCCCTTATCAATTTAACTTACAACTTGTTGGTGCATCATAGTAAATTTTAGGGAGAATGTAAAAAAACTACCATTTAAATTTCAAAATCCCGTTAACAAGTTCGGTAATGAGATTAACAAGAATGATAATGCAATTAACAAATCATTTTATTGTTAAATCATCTATTTGGGATTTTGAAGTTTAAATGATATTTTTTTAGAATTCTTCCTGAATTTTAACTATGAAGTTTTAAAATAAATTTTAAGAGATTGAAGATACATACTAATATAAAATAATAAGTACAAATGTCTTGACATACCTACACACACAAGCATAATATGTGTGTATATCAACAAGTTGTTGATTGAGGTGGTAAGGGGGCCTCACCTTGTAAGGAGGAGAATATATTCTCCTCCTTACCCCTATAAGAAAAATAATATAAGTTTGAATCTCAAGAAGCGTACTTATTAAAAAAGGTAAAAACACTTTAACATTTAAGGCTCGAGAGGAAAACCTTTGATCTAATAAAAAAAATATGTATGTGTTTGCCAACTTCATCAGAACTTATTAATAAAAAAATGTATAATTTAGTCTTTTATATATGAATTTATTTCGGAGAATTTAACAAGCGGTGGAGTTAATATATATATATATATAAAGGAATGATATTAAAATTATTAAATATTTCATAAATTGATAAATGTTTTAAATTTATCATTATTAAAATTTTAAAATCTCTCTTTATATTTATGATAAATAAATATTAATAACCTCCTTAATAATTTATATTTGCAACCAAACATATGACTTATAACAAGGACCAATTTGATATGTTAAATACTCCTTCAGTTCTAAATGTAAAATCTAGTTTTAGGTGAATTTTGGTTTTAATTGTAATACTTCTTTTCAATATTTTATATCTTATATTTAATGTTTTTCTCTAAACTAATTTTCTCAAAAATATTTTAAAAAATATGTCATATACGTTTCCATAAATAATTTATTTATAATTCTTAATCTTTCTAAACCAGATAAATGGGTGCTGGGGTATGAAACTGCCGAGTTGAAATAAAGGCCGGCGGTTTGAACCGCCACGTGTCACTTGTTGATATCCACACGTACGTTACGTACTCTTCGTCTTTCTTGACGCCTACCCCTTTTTACTTTTAAACTCCCCACTAAAACATGGCACGTGGCACGTGGCACTATGCTCAATTTCAACCCTCCACGTGTACTCTCTTGATATGCCCTCCCACACTCGTACCATGTCACTCCAACGCATATAAAAAGGGTTCTTCATTTACTCCATTTCTCTTCATTCAACGGCATGATCATAAACAGATTCAATGGAAAAAACCATGCTTCGAGAGTTCAGCGATACCTATCTCACGACACTATCTTCGAAGTTATCCTCCGTGGAAGAGGAGGAGGGTGAGGAGGAAGAAGAACAGAGAAATAGAGCAGCTTCCACGTCACACGGTTCTATATCGGTGATAGGAAGGCGGAGGAAGATGGAGGACGCCGTGAAGATAATACCGGGATTCATGGGAAGCTACGACTTTTTTGCGGTTTACGACGGTCACGGTGGCGCAACGGTGGCCAATGCTTGCCGTGACAGGATGCACTCGTTGGTGGCGGAGCAAGTAAATACAAAGGAGGGAGCCGATCAGAAGAAGAGATCAGGATTGGATTATTAGCGTGAAGCGATGTGCTTGTCCTTCATGAGGATGGAAAATGAAGTTGGAGGCGGTGGCGGTGGCGACTCGGTGGGCTCCACGGCAGTGGTGGTGGTTGTCGGCAGCGACCAGCTTGTTGTCGCCAACTGTGGAGACTCGAGAGCTGTACTCTGTCGTGGAGGTGTTGCCCTCCCACTTTCAATAGATCATAAGGTAATTAATCATCATCACCATACCCAACCAAATATAACCTCTCCTACTGTATCATTTTTTTCTTAATTTTCTTAGAACTGTAAATGATTAAGTATGTGACTTAACTAAGTGGTTAAACGTCCGCCCTTTTTTTTTTCTCTCTTTTTTGAAAAACCAGCCAAATCGTCCAGATTAAAGAGAAAGGGTGGAAACAGCCGGAGGAGGGACAGTGATAAGCTGGAACGGCGATCGTGTCTTAGGAATACTCGCCACTTCTAGATCCATAGGTACCATTACCACCATCATCATTATAAAATAATAATAATAATAATAAATAATAAATAAGGGATCAACGTTAAAAAAAAAAAAAGGATTTGGGGTGTCTGATGATGATACAATTTGTGAGAACAAGAGGATCCTGTAAAGGATCTGTTTTTCGAATTTTTTTTACTTAAAGAATTACATATAACTGTAGGTATCAATAATTGCAGAGAAGTTTAAAAGCATAAAAATTTAATTTGTTACAGGGGACCACTGTATGAAGCCATATGTGGTATCTGAGCCAGAGGTGAAGGTGTATGAAAGAACAGAGAGGGATGAGTTTACAATAATAGCAAGCGACGGGCTATGGGATGTAATATCCAACAAGTTGGCGTGCGAGGTGGTTAGAAGGATTTTTAAGATGCGGTTTGTTAAGAGTGCGGCAGCAGAAGCTGCGGCATTATTGGCAGAGTTGGCTATGGCTCGTGGAAGCAGGGACAATGTCAGTGTTATTGTAGTCCGGCTCAAGTAGAGCATAGATTCATCATTTTTGGCTTTCCATTTATATTCCTTTCTTTCTTTTTTCACTTTTCACTATCCCTTTAAACCTTTTTTTTAAAAAAAAAAAAATTGTTTTATCTCTAGTAGTCTAACAGGTAATTTGTCTATAATTTGTATTTTTTGCTTTTTCTTTGGTGCTGGTCAGCTAAGAAAAAGTTCTGATGAGCTTGATTAATATTTTTTAACTTTCCCTTTGTACTCTTTTTTTTTTTTATCATTTTTCAATTTCTCTTTATACTTTTAAATTTTTCAAAAGAAACTATTTTATCTCAAGTAGTCTAAGGGAAACTTCTCTGTATGTTATATTTTTTACTTTATTTTTATATTTTTTTCTTTATCTCTATAGAGTTTAATGACATTATACTATTCAACTAGGTTAGTAGGATAAAGATTTTTTATTACTTTATTTTTTAAAAAAAAAATTTGGTGATGAGCTTAGCTCATCATTTTTCATTTTCCCTTTATACCCTTTTTAAACCATTTTTCACTTTCCTTTCATACTGTTTTTCCAAAAAAAAACAAAAAGTGTTTTATCTCTAGTAGTTTAAAGAGGAACTTGTCTATATAATGTATTTTTTTATCTTATTTCTATACAACACAATAGCGTGGGGATAAAGTTTTGATATTGTTTTGTAAGAAAAGAGTTCTGGTGAGTTTGATTCATCATTTTCTATTTTACTTTTACACTTTTTTTAACCATTTTCACTTTACCTTTATCCTTCTTTTTAAAAAAGCTGTTCTATATATGCTCCAGTGGCCTGACAGGGAACTTGTATGTATGATGCATTTTTACTTTATCTTTATGGAGCATAATAATACTGTGCAAAGCTTTGTTATTGGTTTTTTTCTTAACAAACAAATTTTTATGAACTTGATTCATCATTTTTCACTTTCCCTTTATACTTATTTTTAAAAAGAAAACTTTTATCTCTGGTATTCTAACGGCTGTATTTTTTTTTCTTTTATCTTTTATAGAATACAATAATATTATGCGATATACAACCCCTCCAAGGAGACAATGCTTTGTTCTTGTTCTTGTTTATTTTTCTAAAGAAAAAATTATATCAAACATTTGGACTGTTGGATGGTCGTTTTATTATTAATTGTATATTTTTTTTTTACGATTTATTTCTGTCATACCGAAGGCGTTCACTACGCAACTCAGGAGTCATCAACATCAATAAATCGTAATTGAAACTCAGGAAATATATATTAAGACATATTAAGACAAAATAATGACGTAATTGAAACTTAGGAAATATATGAAGACATATTTATTATATTTGAATTATTATATTTCTCTGAAAAACAACTCTTCTTTAATTTTGTGATCATCTATAAATATTACTACTTACAATATCAATGCTTCATTGACTAGTGAATATTCATATAGATGTGAAAAACAACTTAAAGAATTATCTCTTTCATTTTTGTAATCATAAAATTATCAGTCGAGATAGTGGATAGTGGTTCCAAGGGTCAGTAGTCCAATCAAGATCACATGAATAATATAAATTAATCAAAATATACAGAAATATTTATATTTGACTATGGTTGCTAAGACTAATGTACAAATTCATATTGTAATGTCATTTTGCCTCATTAATACATCAAATCTGCAGAGCTTATCACTCTATAAATTTTGATATTTCACAACCATATAATAGACCAAATTTCAGAGCATATAAATTTTTTACACACGAATATAAGACTGAAAGAAGAAATTAAGAATGTGTTATATTTTTAACAAAAATATCATAACAAATCGTTTTAGGCTCAGTAGAATAAAAATATATAAGGGAAATTATAAATTTTAGTCCCTAAACTTTATTTTCTTGCTCAATGTAGTCCATGAATTTTAATTTATAATAAATTAATCCTTATAGTCGAGTTATGGAATTATTGGGTCTGAATTGTTTCAAGTAAAAAGCTATAAAAGTTGAGTTGTTTCAAGTCAAAATTCAATGATTAAAGCAATAGTTACGAAAAAATTCATCAAGCAACAGTTTTTTTTTCCAATAAAAAAAAAACTATCTTAAAAGGAATTCCGAACTTGAAATAGTCGTTTTGATACAGAATTTAAATATTACGTTTCTTGCATTCACATTAAAGATAATGGAGAGAAGTATGAACTCATGACCGAGCCTTTTCAAATTCAAATGAAATAAATTGCCACAAAAATTTAATTTAAAAGTGCATTTGGATTCATGTTAAAAATTACCAATATTGGAAGCAAGTTTCATAGAATAAATTTGAATTATGTTTGTTAGAATATATGGTTTCATATTGCTAGTTGCAACTTCAATCACTGCATTAGGCTAGATAGCAAACTGTTAGGCCTCTAGTTATGTTAGGCCAAGCCCAATGAGTTTTTGTAAAGCCAAATTAATTTAAAAAGCCCTTTTAAAAATCATTTGGCCCAAAAATATGTATGTCAAAAATTTATTATAAATACAATTTATAAAATGGTGCTACTTCCCGTTCTTAATATAAGACGTATTTACCTAATTTGATTATATTAAGATAGTTAAGTTAGTATAACATTTATTTTTTAAAATACTCTAATTATCTTCCTTAATTCCCTCAATCCCTCTCCTCTTTGATTATTGTTGAGGAATATCAATAGGGGTAAATTAGAAAAAGATTGAAAAATATGAAAATCATATGTTATATTCAGGACTAAGATTAACTCCTTAAATATATCTTATATTAAATACTGGAGTAGTTATTAATGGTATGCTGCTTGTTTTCATGCAGGTGGGGAGAGAGGAGGAAAGTGGCATGGAGTGGTTTAAAAGGTAACTGGATGTTCTTCTAACTTTTGAATCAGATAAGAAAGAGGATGAGCACTCCTTCAATGGCTCTCTTCACACCTGAACAAGAAAATTTCACCTCAGAATGGAATAGGAAAATGAAAAGAATTCCTGAATATTGTAAAGCACTCATAGATGTGTCATCCTCACTAATAAATAGAATCAACTCAATAATACCAACAGGCTTGGGTTCGTTGGCCTCTTACAACACAACTAATTAAAGTTAGAATCTCTATTGAGAGAGTTGCCTAATGCCCAACAGTACTTCAAACATAATTACCTCTAATTGAAGGATATCTATGCTTGCCAAAAAAAAAGAAGAAAAATCCAACTCTCTAGTCGCCACTATTTAAGTCCGTTCATAATGGGTTTGACAGTTCTCAACTTTTTACAGTTCAACTGGTTAGTGTCGGATTGACCTAGTTGCTGTAGTTTCCCTCAGTTTCAGACTGGACCAGCAGGTCCAATTCAATTTTTTAAATACTCTACTGTAAAGAGATATCTTAAATCACCTTCTATCAGTATTGATATATTTTTTCAAAAAAGCATTATAATTGAATATTTTCCTTGACATGTGATAATTTTATCATGTGGCTAGAAGCTTTCCTATGTCATCCCTTGAACAAACCAGAGTCCAATAAGTTATCACTATCAGAATTTTCAGCGACAAACAAGGAGTCAAGTAAGATAACATCCTACAATTAAACAAAAGATCAAACTGTTCTCTATAGTGTACTAATTCTTTACGGTAGTAATCAATGAAGATAACATCCTACAATTAATAAATATAAAGAGGAGGTTGCAAGGAGGATGGAATGAGAACCCCTAAAGGATGAAATCTCTTCAACTTGGAGGAGGCGGTGGTGGCATGGAGGATTGAGGAAATGAAGGAGGTCGCACACCCTGTTGCTGGGGTGGAGGGGGTGGCGGTGGCCGCCAAACAGGTTGTTGGCCTGTCATTGCAGCTGGTGGTGGAAGAGGCCTAGGGGGAGCTGGCATCGCTTGTGGAGGTGGAGGGGGTGGCATACTCGAGTGAGGTGGCCTGAACTGCTGGACAGGAGGCGGAGGCATCACGGGTGGTGGCATTGTTTGACCTGGTTGCTGCTGATGCCATGCTGGTTGAGGGGCTACTGGCATAGGTGGAAATGGTGCAGCTTGAGGTGGTGGTGGTCGAAGGGGGGGAATAGCCGGGGGAGCAACTCCATTAGCATAGGGACGAGGCGGCACTGGAGCGGCGGCAATGACACCATTAGCCTGAAGAGCATTGGGAAGTGTCGGAGGTCCACTGGCAAACAAAGTGTGGGGCCTGCTCTTCTGGGTACCTGGGTTGCTGGCAGCCAGAACTCTTTCTGCATCGCAAAAGCCATAAGCAGATAATTCAACAGAAGATAAAAATCTATGCAGGAAAATGGCTCACCTGCTGGTGTACCGTGCCTTTCCCCTTTTGTATCTTTCTTGTATGCATAAGACACTGTTATTTGACGATTGCAAAGATATTGCCCATTCATTGCCTAAGGTAGATTAATCATTTATAATATTAGTAATGTAGGTAAGCATCCACCAGTAGAAAACTAGTATGCTAATAGGTAAGGTTCCCCAATCAAAATTTGACATGTGTACTTTTTCTTAACACATTATCTTAATTATTAACATATCACTAATAATGTTAGATCACAGATAAAAAAATTCTAAGAATCCTAACCTCTAAAAATCCACTCTCCCGACCCTAATCCCCAAAGTCGAATAGAGTTGCAGCATTCATATTTTGTGATTGTTTCAGTCATAATAATACATCCTTATCCTTCAAAGCATGCCGAGATCATGTGAGGAAAAGACAACTTCAAAATCTAATAATAAATTTTGGCTTCATGTGCCACAGGAATTGTGGAATTCAACATGCTTTACAAAATAAACAAGAATTGTAGGATTAAATATGTGTTTGGCTTAGTTTGTCGAAAGTTTAAGCAAATCTCACTTGCGATTTTTAAACTGACTTTTCCATGGCTTTTATGTTTTGTAGATGAAGAGAGGAGAGTAGTACTTTTTTTTTTTTTTGTTGGGGAGGGGGGGAACCACTATCCAAACAAAGGTTGGGTGAAAGTTAGTTTCCCAAAAGGACTTTTGGGGCAACCAAAGTGGTACCCAAACACCCCCTAACTAGTGTGACTGAAAGTGAAGAGTGCAGAGGATGGCGCAGTTGAGGTGGTAGGAGAGAAAAAGGGGAGATGAGGAATAGGGGTCCAGGTTTGAAGAGTGAAGGCCATCAGGGAATAGAAGGGTGAACCAATTTAATAGGCTCTGCGTGAGAAACCAAGACAATGGAGGATGATCGTATTTAGCAGAGGCTTTTTCCCCTTTTCTTCCAACAAATTTGGCAGAGACTCCAACTCTATACTTGACTATCATGATCAGGGCAAGCAATCGGGAATTTCAGAATTTTCACCTCGAAAGATAACACAGTTAGTGTTTTAATGGCTAACATGATGTATTTTTTAAATGTCCAAGTGTCAAATTCCGACTGAAGAACCTTACCTAATATATATATATATATATATATATAGGGTAAAGCATACAAGTTTTCCTATCCAATAGTCCATAGTCAACAGTGTTCAACATTTTGTAACTTGAAATGTGATAGCAAGAATACCAAAACGAATCACAAGCAGCATATGAAATAAATGAGCAAAATAAAGCTGAAATTGCATACTGTTATGAAACGTCTAGTGTAATTAATGCATTAGGAAACGTTAGTCAAATGTATTTAATAAGTTAGGAAACGTCAGGTAATAGCATTTATTATGGTCTGTGATCTTTGTGTATAAATACTACCTACGTTGTATCTTTTGATGATATGAAATAAGGAGAATAAGAGTTCTGCATTTACATATATGGTATCAGAGCGTTGTGCAGAACGTTGAGAGCTGAGAGTTTTTTCTGCTGTTTTCCGGTCAGATAGCTTCAGGAAACAGTGAGGGAGAAGGGGAGTTCGGGTTCTGTGGAGTGAAAATTTCAGAACACTCGCCGTATCATTGTATTCTACACCTCAAGACTGGCGTTCGCCGGAATTTTGGTCACCGTCCGACACCTCTGTGACTGCATGTGGCTTACACGCGCTAGCCTGGCAGAACATTTGACCGGCGCGTTACGGTGCGTGTGAAGGATATTTTCACGGCGTCTTCTTCCGCCAACGTTGGTAGGAGGAATCCGGCATACCCCTGGTGTTTTTGGGTTCATTCAATCACGTTCAGATATTTGGGTTCTTCTGTCTTCAACTTCCACCGGTGGAGCGTTCTAGGTTTTGTCTTTCCTATCTTTGTGAGCAGAAGCATTCTGGGTTCTCAGTATTCAGTTTCTTTTGAGGCTATCTTCGTATCTTTCAAGTTGTGGGTCCCTCGTTTGTTGACTAAGGCAGTGGTGTTTGTGCGTTTTTTGTTTCTGGTTTGCTGCATCATTGATCATTTCTGATTGGTTGTGGGCCCGTCATTTTTTTTGCTGAAGCATTTTTTTAAACCATATTTCCTGGTGTGGGCCCCTCACTTGTCTGCTGATACAGAAGCTTTTCTGGATTTTGCTGCCTAGTTGATTATTCGTGCAAGTTGCCTCTTTTTTGTCTGAGTTCTTGCTGTTTGTGTTCTGGTCGGTACTGTTCATCCGTCGGCACTGTTCACCCGATAATATTGTTCATCTCTTTTGAAATTGCTTTTTGGTGGGTACTGTTCATCCGATGGTTATTGTTGTGTGATGTTTATTGTTGTGGTTGGAGGATCTTGAAGCAGCGTTTGGGATATTAAGATTGTTGCGAAGGTTTATAATTTCTAGTGATTCCCTTTGTTTGGACCTATTTCGGTAATTGAGTGATCCGTGCATTTTGTTGGTTGATTTCTGAGATTTTTTGATACTGTTTGGTTGTTGTAATCTTCGTGGCTAGTGCTTTTGTGTGGTTATCCTATTCTTGCTCGGAGAGTTTGTTGTGGAGCTCAACTTGCTTTTGGTGAGCATCGATGGCTGAATCTAAGCCTAGTCCTTCTGGTGCTCGTTACAGGTAACATTACTTCTAGTCTTGCCACTTCTTCCTCAAAATGGATCATCGATTCTGGTGCCACTGATCATATGACAGGTAACCATCATTTGTTCTCCTCGTATGCGCCTTATGCCAATCCCTCTAGTATAACCATTGCCAATGGTTCTTATTCTCGTGTCATTGGATCTGGCACTATCAAGCCTACTCCCTCTATTCCCTTATCTCCTGTTCTTAATGTCCCTGACCTTGTATTTAATATTTTGTCTCCTAGTAAGCTTACTCGACAATTAAATTGTTTTATCACACTCTTTCCTGACCATTGTTTGATCCAAGATCTCATGACGAAACAAGTTATTGGTAAGGGCTATGAATCTGGGGGCCATTACTTCCTTGATGATCAGATACCGCGTTCTGTTGCTTGCTCTGGTGGTTCGTCTTTTCTTGACATTCATTGTCGTTTGGGTCACATGTCTTTGTCCTCTTTAAAGATGATGTATCCTCAGTTCCATCATTTGTCATCATTAGACTGTGAGTCATGTCAGTTTGCTAAACATCATCGTGTTCACTTGACACCTCGGGTCAATAAACGGGCTACGTCTCCCTTTGATTTAGTCCATTATGATATTTGGGGTCCATGTCCAGTCGAGTCAAAACCTGATTTTAAGTACTATGTTACTTTTGTTGATGATTTTTTTCGTACAACCTGGCTCTATTTAATGAAAAATCGTTCCGAGTTGTTCTCTCATTTTTGCAACTTTTGTGCTGAAATTCAAACTCAATTTGGTGTATATGTGAAAACCTTAAGTGACAATGCTAAAGAATATTTCTCTGCCCAATTTCAAAACTATATGCTGCAACATGACATGCTTCATCAGTCCTCATGTACAGATACACCTGCTCAAAATGGTGTTGCAGAACGTAAAAATCGACACTTATTAGAAGTTGCTCGGGCTCTAATGTTTCAAATGAATGTTCCCAAACCTTTTTGGGCTGATGCTGTGTCTACTGCGTGTTTTCTTATTAATCGTATGCCTTCTCCTCTTCTCAATGGTGCCACTCCGTACACCACTTTGTTTCATTCCAACCCCTCATTTTCTATTGATCCAAAAATATTTGGTTGCGTATGTTTCGTTTGAGATGTTCGTCCCACTGTTACAAAACTTGATCCTAAGTCTCTCAAGTGTGTCTTTCTTGGGTATTCTAGAGTTCAAAAGGGTTATCGGTGCTATTCTCCTACTCTTCGTCGTTATCTTGTGTCTACAGATGTCACCTTCCATGAGTTAACTCCATTCTTCCCTGTTTCTACTCCATCTACATCTCCTGACACTGCTGAAGATCTTAATGATATATTGGTCTTTGAGGTTCAGTTACCACCAGTGCAAGTGTCTGTTCCGGCACCTGATAAACCACCTATCCATCATGTTTATCTAAAACGTTCCAGGGAAAGTAATGTAGTCAATCATGTTCATGGCTTACCAATGCCCGTTTCGGCGTCTAATGTGAAATCAGTTCACCTCGCTCCTACCTCTGAACCAGAAACAATGCCTGATACTCCTGACCGTTTTGATACTCATGATACTCCTGATACTTCTGATGACCTAACCATTGCCTTATGCAAAGGAAAACGTACTTGTACCTATCCTATTCTTTCTTTTGTTTCCTCTAACCACCTATCTCCTCCATCCTGTTCCCTTATAGCATCTTTAGATTCTATCATTGTTCCCACTACTCTCCATCAAGCCTTAACCCATCCCGGTTGGCGTGCTGCAATGGAAGAAGAAATGATGGCCCTTGATAAGGCAGGTACTTGGACTCATGTTGATTTACCTCCTGGAAAGAAAGCTTTTGGGTGCAAGTGAGTGTTCACGGTTAAAACAAAAGCTGATGGCACTCTAGAGTGTTTGAAAGCTCGTCTAGTTGCCAAGGGATACGCTCAGACCTACGGTGTTGACTATTCGGAAACCTTCTCCCCTGTGGCAAAACTGTCCTCTGTTCGTCTCTTCATTTCTATGGCAGCTACTTATGGTTGGGATCTTCATCAGTTGTATATTAAAAATGCTTTCTTGAATGTTGGATATTAAAAATGCTTTCTTGAATGGTGATCTTCTTGAAGAAGTTTACATGGAGCAACCACCTGGTTTTGTTGCTCAGGGGGAGCGTGGAAAGGTATGTCACCTTCAGAAGTCTTTATATGGTTTGAAGCAGAGCCCTCGTGCTTGGTTTGACAGGTTTAGCTATGTGGTAAAGAAGTTTGGTCTGAATCAGAGTAAGAGTGACCATTCTGTGTTTTTATCAACAGACAGATACAGGCACAATTCTCTTAGTGGTATATGTTGATGACATTGTTATTACGGGTAGCAATATCTCGGGAATCTCGTTGCTCAAGGCCTTTCTTAATTCTCATTTCCAAATGAAGGATTTGGGCCCGTTAAAGTACTTTCTTGGGATCGAGGTCATGAGAAGCAAGAAAGACATCATCTTGACACAGAGGAAATATGTTCTTGATCTGTTAGAAGAAACTGGGAAACTTGGAGCAGCACCAAGTAGCTTTCCCATGATTCCTAAACCTTTTTTGGATATTGATGACAGCGTACCCTATGACGAGCTACCTGAGGATGTGAGGAAAAGGGTTGACCCAGAGAAAATCAAACCATTTGCTTATCCTGAGAGATACCGTAGACTGATTGGGAATTTGAACTATCTCACGGTGACTCGCCCTGATGTGACCTTTCCAGTTAGTGTGCTTAGCCAATTTATGACGAAGCCGACTGTAGCACAGTGGGAAGCTTTGGAGCATGTCTTACATTATTTGAAGGGCTCACCTGGTCGTGGTATACTCTATACGAATCGTGGCCACACCAAGATTGAATGTTTCTGTGATGCAGATTATGCAGGGTCAAAGGCAACTAGAAGATCTACTACAGGATACTGTGTGTTTGTAGGGGGAAACTTGGTGTCCTGGAGAAGCAAGAAGCAGGATGTGGTGTCTAGATCCAGTGCCGAGGCTGAGTATAGAGCCATGGCTCAATCAGTATAGGAAATTCTGTGGATTTATCAGTTAATGAAGGAAGTCGGTCTTGCCACGACATTGCCTGCAAAACTGTGGTGTGATAATAAAGTTGCTCTACATATAGCCTCCAACTCAGTGTTTCATGAATGTACAAAACATATTGAGATTGACTGCCACTTTATATGTGATAAGATCAAGGAAAATTTTATTTCTACAGGACACGTGCGGTCTAGTGATCAGTTGGGTGATCTTTTAACTAAGGCCTTGAATGGAATGCAGGTTGACTATCTCTGTAACAAGTTGGGCTTGATTAACATCTACGCTCCAACTTGAGGGGGAGTGTTATGAAACGTCTAGTGTAATTAATGCATTAGGAAACGTTAGTCAAATGTATTTAATAAGTTAGGAAACGTCTGGTAATAGCATTTATTATGGTCTGTGATCTCTGTGTATAAATACTACCTACGTTGTATCTTTTGATGATATGAAATAAGGAGAATAAGAGTTCTGCATTTACATACACATACAATTCTATTTAAGTAGGAAATAAATTTATGAAAGGAGAGGTTCATTGCACAGTTTATCCGATTCTAAACCAGAGAGAAATATATAGAAGTATTATCGATCAACAATGCATACCTCAATAGCGGAATCAGATGCCTCAAATGAATCGTAGCTAATGAAACCAAATCCACGGGAATTTCCTGTTTCGGGATCTCTCATGATCTGCAACAGGAAATCTAGATGTCATCAAATCATATGCTCATTTCTTGTAAGGTATCTCTCTATGGATGGAGTACAAAGCCAAATGATGTGCAAAGTATAACAAGAAGAAGCCTGAATCTACTAATTATATAGATTGAATAGTGCCATTGTACTTCATAATAAAATGTTAACCAAAAGGTTCCATTCAATAACTTCATCAAATGTTCTCTAAGGATGTGCATAGTATACCACACATCAAATTGAAAATTTGAAAACATAGTTTGAACAAATACATGTCAACTACTGTCGTAAAAAATACATGTCAACTACAATGGAAAGTTGAAAAATTCCAAAAGAATGTGAACCCAGCAGACTAAAAAACATGCCCGTCTGAAAAAGTCCTTATCCCTAAATCTCACTCAACATATATGGCCCATTTGTGAAGAGTATGGTAAAAGGAATCATTTTTATTGCACAAAATATGCAATTTCGATCATCATTATGAACAATAGCTATTTTCTTTTAATTATTTTTGTTCACAAGTAAAGAAGATATATTTTTAGGGAAAATTGAGAAAAAGTCCCTCATAGAAAATATTATTGGTTAAAAGCACCAAAATCAGTGTATCAGAACTTTGTGTACAAAATTTCTAGAGTACCAGTACTTTGTGTTTAAAAATTTATCAGGTCTTTCTCAACAATAAAATTTCCAGCGGGGATTCTTCCCCAATTTTCCCCATTTTTTATCTACAAAATTACAATTTTCAATATGTTTTCTATTCTATTCCATTTCATTCTATATGAGGATAAGTTGGGACAGCACTCTGAAGCATTAATACTTCACAAACGGTGCTGGAATCATGTACAATATGCACACGAGACTTGTCAAAAGCAACACAATACTTCATATTGCACAAAACACCGCATAAGTTGTTGTATCTCACATCCACAAAAATATCCAGACATCATAGGGTAGCATATTTAAAAAACAATAAAAGATAATGAGGCAGTTCTTAGAGAAGAAGAAAGTGAATAGACAGTTATTATCAACCCCGACACTACAAAACTTTCTAAATATACAAACGTTAGTGCTAAAATGAAGAACTATAGGAAAAGGAAGAAGCATGGAAAGTAAATGCTAGTTGAAGAATATACTTTCTAAAATGGCACAAACATTTTGCAATAAAACGCAATGAAAATTTAAAGAGCATAACCTTGGGATTTGTAACAATTACTCCAAAGGCACTGAATGTATCATACAAGAGTTTCTCATCCACATCCTGCATCAACAGGACCCATTGGCAGGCTAGATATAAAAGTTCATCATGTCAGGATTTGTTACACAGTTAAAAAGCCTATGACTTACAGGATCGAGGTTTCCTATGAAAAGGTTTGCTCCCACATCCAAGCTCTTTTTGTCTTGGGAAGCCTAGAACCAAAAAAAAATGTTGAATCAATACTTTTACACAACAAGGATGTTGAAATGAACACAAACACACCATGAATCCTACATTGGCACATAGTAACACAACCAGTCCCCTTTGCGCCTACGGCGCTAAGGGCTAAGGCAAGGAACAGAACACCCTCCACCTCCTGTGTGAAGGGAGGTGATGGCCTCACTCAGGCGTTTGCCTTTGGGCACTTTGTGTGCCTTGCTCCATCAAAAAGTCAAGCGCCATTTGGTGCCTAGTTTGAGTTACACATAGAGAAGCTGGGAACAATGCCAAAGCTTTTCAGGTTTGGACATCGATGTTAAGATATTGACTGTGATCATTGCACTAAAATTGATTAGTGATCATTGATTTTGTATAAAGAATAAGAAAACCATATAAATAATTTAGAGCTTTGAACAGATCCAAAGTAACAATATCCATTATAAAATTCGTTGTTTAAAGCGCCCATAATGTGTTTAATCTATGTCATAGATATGCCTATATATCATCTGAAATATGTCCAGCCTTTAATTTATTTGTTACTACCTCAGGTCCTTAATATAAAACTCAGTTAACTTTTTTGGAGAGAAGGAAGTGGAATAAATTACTTTAGAGTATTTATATTTATCTTTTTTATACCAAACTTATTTGTTTAACTTACAAACTGATATGTAATCAAATGATACACAACATATATTATGATTATTAACTAACTTATTTAACTACCTAAATCTATAAAAAAAAAACCAACTATGTCTTATATTAAGGACCGGGGAGGATATTCTGACAAATAAAATACATTTTTCTCATATTAAGCAGGAATTTTTTGGGACAAATATTAGGCAGGTTTATCACATCAGTCTGTGTCCAAATGGTGTTCAAAATGTAACTACAACTGAAGAAGGTGCATCATATTTCTACATTGCAGATTATGTATTTAGCATTAGGCTGATAGGATCCTCTAATTCCAATATTTTTTCCGGTATTTTGAAATATATTTTTCAGTACAATGACAGATACGTCTCAATACCTTCTCTTAAACTCCAGCGTTTTCATTTTTAACTAATTTTCTTAAATTCACACATGCATAAATACGTTTTAAAAATAGATTACAGAAACGCAAGAAAAGCAATTTAATCAACGATGCTAACTGATTTAAATATAGCACAAAGCACATAGGGGAAGAGAGAGGAGACAGTCACAATGAGCTTAATACCTTATTTACACGTATTGGTTTTCCATACAGCTTAATCATATTAAGAACCTTGATGGCCTGCAATAATGTAAAATGGGAAGAACATAATGACAAATATCCAAACATTAGAGAGCAGCAAGTAGCATTAGAGTGGTTGCAACTTGCACATTGAACAAGTAAAGACAAGACTGTAGTACTTGAGAATACTCACATAGTCAGCATCTTCTTCACTCCGGAATTCAACAAATCCATAACCTTGATGTTGGTTAGTCACTCTGTCTTTGGGAACATAGACATTGACTGAAACAAAGTAAAGGGAAACAAATAGAATAAATCTCACATTCTACAAAAATTTCAAAAAGGACACCAGCAGACCAATCTTATAGCCACTAGCTAAGTTGCAACATATTAGAATCCAATTTAAAGTTAAAGAAGAAAAAAAAAAGGCGGACCCCAGTGCCAAGCGGCTCCCGCACAATGCGGGCTCAGGGGAAGGAGACCCTATATATACGCAGCCTTAACCTGACATATTGCCAAGAGGCTGTTTCCAGGGCTCGAACCTTGGACCTGGGGCCAGAAAGCCAGTGCACCCACCAGTTGCGCCAAGGCCCGCCTTCAATTTAAAGTTAAAGAAGGTTTAGGTAAAATAAACTTCCACAGTAGGATTAAGCAAAATTATGTAATTTAAATTTTATTTTATAAGTATGTAATTTACTTCATAAAGGACAAGAGAAGTGAACAGAAAACCTCATGTAAAATAACTAAAATAGCCAGAAAACGAAGGAGGGTATTAATCAAAACAACAACAATACTCCTCCGGTCCTTAATATAGGACATAATTGAAGAGTTGATCTTGGTCCTAAATGTAAGATCTATTTCTCATATTTGTCAATCTGTTCCTAATTTATCCCTATTGATACTCCCTCAACAATACTCATCAAGTAAGAGAGAGGTGGAGGGAATTAAGGAAGATGATTTGGGTGTTTTAGAAAAATCATGACATATTAACTACCTTAACTAACTTCCTTAATCTAATCAAAATAGGTAAATAAGTCTTACATTTTAAGGACTGGAAGGAGCATCATATTAGAAGCAGTAACAAATGGACTACATAAAACAGCATAAACAAAAAGATAAAACTTATAAAAGTTTGTAAACAATTGTAATATACTATTTCATAAAAATTGATAAGGAATATCAACATCTAACTAAAATGATTGAACAATATAAGGGAAAACCAAACATACCAACTGGACCTGCCTGAACAAATAGCTCCCATAATAACTCCTCAGATACCTGGTGATTAGGATAGAAGAAATTCAATTAGTCACTGACTTATTGCCACTAGAAATAATCTAAGCTTCAAAATAATAAAAGGGAGAACATACAAAGCCAAACTTCTCAGAAAAAAATAAAAACAAGTCAGAATTGATTCAGCTGTTTGAGGTCAAAGACACGCAACAAGACTGTTGGAAGGTTCATTACCATTAGGTTATTCGCAAATGACTTTAAAGTGGTCAAGACATATGATCAGGTAAAAGTTCTGAGTGTACTAGTTCAAAAATTAGTACACGAATCTAGTCAGAAATGTCAGCTCTACAATTGTATTTTCTATTAGAAAAGCATATCTCTTAGGATTGCGGAAAACTTGCATTGTAAATTCCAACACTCATAAAAACAGAAATCAATCCTTGTCCCCTTGCTACATCATTGCTGCAAATCCCAGCTGTTCACTTCATGGGCTTCCTTATCAAAAGTAAAAGTCGATTTCCCACAAGAGAGATAATTTCTATTCAAGATGAATCAGTTTCTAGCCATCTCAATGACCTTCAATTTTTTTTTTTCTTAAAAAAAAAAAGGGGTTCACCTCTCAGTAGCTTAAGAATGAAAGTTCATAACTGATAAAAGCTCAGCTAAGCCTCCATACCAGAGGAGATGGCCGAAGTAAGATTAGATAAACAAGAGCTATACAACATAAGACCCAAAACATCAAAGAGGCTGAGAGAGGAAGGAGATGGATGAACCTGGGGATCGAGATTGCCAACGTAAGCAGTAGCATCTTGATTCCTCTCAGCGGAATGTTGACCCAGCAAGTTTGCTCCCACACCAGGCGCTATTCGAGTCGTCATCGCACCCTACACAGAAGTTCCCTCTCCGGCTCTTCCTTTCTCGATTGCCAGTAACTGTAAGGAACGGAGACTGTAACCCCTACAAGGCGAAAGTGAGGACGTTGGCTTGTGAATCAAACTTACAAAATATTTCAGACTAAGATTGGGATTATTCGTGCTTGTTTGGATCTGCTTTGGAAGCCCGAAACACAGTTAGCCACCCAAAAAATCGGCTTATCCATATGAAAACGAAACAAGACATTGCAAACAGCGTTCCTTACTTCCTTCTCTAAAGTCCGTCAGTAGAGAAGCAACCCACAATGTCCTTTGAAAGCATTAACGGCAAAATAAAAAATTTCAACTACCAGCAATGCCCTCAACTCTTTTCCGTCTCAGCTTCTCCTCTGTGTTCTTGTTTGAGGAAAGAATTCTAGTTCCAAAAATGTGAATTCAGAAAGCAACAATCCATTTCCAAAAATTATCACATCCAAAATTTATATTCATAAACAAGACGAAAGAAAGAAAGGCACGGCACAGAGAAAGAAGAATAATAAGATGGATACTTACCAGCAATGTTCAAGGCTTCACATTAACGACATCCTATCCCTCACAACAACAGAGCCACGGTACATGGAGTAATAAGGAGGGTAGACATTCACAGATTCGTGAAAGATGAAGATTTGTCGCCAATAGCAGCTAGAGACTGAGAGAGGGAAGCCAAGGAAGAGCGAAACGAAGGATGACGAACCTCACGGGTTGGAGTGCTGATCGTTTAGGACGTGTTTGTGGTTCAAGGAAGGTTTAAGAACGGTCAAGACATGTGAAGTCTATTTAAATCAAGTCAATGAAGTTATAATTTTGTTTGATTTAATAGGAGGGAGGAGGAGATTTGGAATTTTATTTTATTTAAAAGTGGAGGTGAGATGAATTAATTATAAGTGAATAAAAATATATTTATATATATATATATATATATATTTTATAATATATTTATTAATAATTATTATAATAATTATTCTAACAATTATATACATTTGTTTCATACACTTGTCATCATATTCAGAGTAACTTGCTCTTCATCATTCTCTTCATCTCTTTCCTTCTATTTTAACGAATACAAAGTGAAAAGGAAAACATTTTTTCAGTACCCATAGAACATACATAAAACAACACTTGTACATTGAAGAGATAATTATATACGTTACACATCAACTTACATCATTTCATAAAAATCAAAAGTTTCCATATGGTTAGGAAGATACACAAGTCCTATATTACTAATTCTTTCAAAATATCTATATGGTTAACAAGTGATTATAAAAAATCATTACTCAATAAGCAATATAGTATAGCATCAAAAGTCTCTAAAAGGTTAGCAAACTATATTGCTAACATCAAAAGTTTAACAAATTGTTAGCAAACTAAATCACTTTAAATCCTTCACAACATCTATAAGTAAGTCCTTGCGGGTAAGAAAGAGACATTCAACAAATGTCTTTAGTAGGTTACCATCACCCATAAAAACTCTAAATCTTGTTAACATTGGTTGTTGAGAAACCATAATATTGAATCAGTTTCCATATTTCTTCCACAGATAATTGAGGAAGCTTTCTTGATGTTTCTCTAGCTATTTGAATTCTTTCTCTAGCTATTTCATTTGCTCCGTTCAATGCTTCATTTCCAACAATCATTGCTTGATTTCCAACATTAATGGCTTGTGCAACTTCATATATTACATCCTTAAGCTCAAGCAAGTCATAATCTTTCTCTTTATTGGAATTCACCTTTTGTTTCTTTCTTGAGGAACCACTTGTAACTCCAGGTGAGTTCTCTTGAGTGGTGCTATTATCAAGAGCTTTGAAATTGTCTACATTTATATCATGTTGGGAACCAACATTATCAATGTTGTTGGCTGCTTTAACTAAGTTTGCCTCATTGAGTGTGTGAGGCCTCTTTCGCATCTCACCAAGTCTACGGGGGCCCTCCCCTGAAGTTCTGTCATTACCATATAAAATTATCATCTTGTCATAGTTTGAAATAGGAATATTTCTCCAATTTACAACTTGTGGCTTGGACTACAAAAGGAAAAATTTAAACAATGGTCAATATAAACATTTCTCCAATTGTAGTTTGAGATGATGCCAAATAGCATTGCAGAAAGGAAGATAGACAAATGAGAGGACTATAAGTATCATATTCATCAGTAACAGGCACGTAACGATAACTAAAAAGCAATCTTGAAAGATTTTGAAGCTACAAAAGGGATGATAAAAGCAGTAATTACTAGCTTTTGTCATCTTTGTCATTGCCATCTTTGTTTTAATTACTATAAGAAGCAGCATCCGGAAACACCAGATGCCCCTAAAATAGCAACTAAACTGCAAAAACTTCAGTTGTATTATTGTTATCAATTGGTGATATCATCATCGTGTTGTGTATGCATGCACAGGTTAGAAAGACAAACTCTTAATATGAGAATTTTCTATCATAATAAGAAGATGATGCAAAAATTTAGGAATATATTGGCAAGTAAATAAGCATTACAGAGAATAGCCAAAACTAGTAGACTCGCCCAAACTTGTCTCGTGTACCAAATGATGCCTTAAGACAGCAATGCAGACAGAGATAGAGAAGAGTGTCATTTAAATGACAAAGACAAGGCAGGAGAGGTGAAGGAATAACTTTGTGTGTGTGTGTGTCAATGAGTAATTGACTGCTAAACAAACTCAGTTACAAATAAACAAGTCAAGCAATATGAAAGAGAACCTATGCAATCATTTTTTTAGTGAAATTTAAACAATGGTCAATATAATATTAATGAGTACATTGTATGCAAATAAATTTGTTTGGAAAATACTAACCTCTATAAGTTGGTCCAAAATTTCATCATCTGCCTCCCACACATATGATGTTGCATTCCAACCAAACCCACTCAATCCATTTTTAAAAACATCACAAACTTCAGAGAAATTTTTTTTTTAAAGTTTTCCACTTGTTTTTAATTCTGTCTTTGTCCATTTCAATGTCAAGCAAGGCATTCATCTCTTTCATAATATTATCATATGCTATGCATGTGAATTGTCCATTAAGCTTATAGCCACATTTATATTGTTTCATGAAATCATTAACAAGGTAGTCATCCATAGCTATTGTCCAATTCAAACATTGCTTCTAGTTGGTTGATCTTGGCGACATACTATTACAAAAATATTAAAAGTAAAGATCCAAACTTCAATAAAAAATACGAAAAGATCTAAGCTTCAAAGAATAATACATAAAGATTCAAACTTGAAATAATAATACATAAAGATCCAAACTTCAAAGAACAATACATAAAGATCCAAACTTGAAATAATAATACATAAAGATCCAAAATTCAAAGAACAATACATAAAGATCCAAACTTCAAATAACAATACATAAAGATTCAAACTTCAAACTTATTTGACTCCATGGCATACTAAAACACATGAACAATTAAACTTGAAATAAACTCGAAACAAGTTCATCATAGCATAAACTTCAAAAAAATTAGGGCACATTACCACCACGTCTCATTATCCTATTTTGATAATCTATCCACATCTCATTTGCTATAGTTTCCCTAATTAGATGTCCCCTAGCAGCCTCCTCATTATCACCACGTCGATCACGACTATTATCAGCAGACTCAGATTGAGTTGTAAGTTCACGATCTACTTCTTCTATGAGATCCTCATTAGGGTTAACGCTCATCAAGTAGTTATGAAGAATGCAACATGCTCCAATGATAAAATGTTTGAGCTTTTACTCCGTACGTAGGCTCAGATGAATTGGCTAAAATGTCAAATCTTTTTTTAAGTTCACCAAAAGTTCTTTCAATTGCATTATGTAGCAATGAATGCCTCAAATTGAACAATTATTTATAATTTGGGGGGGGGGTTTCTTTTTGAATATTCGTTCAAGTGATAACGGACTCCTCTATAAGGTGTAATCAATCCACTAGTTAGCATAAAGCCAGCATCCACAAGGTAATATTTACCTTCAGGAATTTTGAGCTTATCTTCTTGTGCTAAAGTATTCTTAATAATCTTAGAATCAGATGCCGTGCCTTCCCATCCAGTGAGCACATAAGTGAATTTTAAATCAAACGAGCAAGCTGCTAACACATTTTGTATGGGGACGTCTTTCCTTCCATGATATCAAGGAGCTCCTTAGCAGACACTTTCACACGTATATGTGTTCCATCTATGGCACCAACACAATCCTTAAAAAAGGGGTAGAGCCTATCATTTGCACAAATCTCAGGAGGGACTATTGTCCCATCAGGTTGTACAACAAACTTATCTCCTACTTCAATGATAGCTCTTAACACATTATGAAGATGACAACTAATTGTCTCACCATATCGTGGAAAGAAGAAATTTACCAATTGATTTTTTGCTCTATGACATAATATGTAAAGAGATTTTGCCACTTGTTCTTCCATAATAGACCATCTTATGGGTTTTAATCCCCCCTCTCTTTCTAGCAAAGCATATAATGTTAGGAAAGCTCTAAGAGTCATACGGATAATATTGTGGCTCCTTTCATTAGTACTTATTTGACTCATTATTTATTCACGCACCCTTTCCCTTTCTGAACTCATGCTATAACTTATTCTTCTTTTATGGCTTCTCTGAATAACTAGGTAGACAAAAACACATGTGAGTAGTGCTATAGCTTTTTGACACAAATCTAACCACTGACAACGCAAAACTAAATTGTTTTGAAATGCCAACTCTAATCCAACACACCAAGTCAACATGCACCCAATTAATACTAGACCACTTGAGACATATCAAAAAGTTTATAATTAAAAATTCTAAGCCTATGAATAGCACATAAAACAAACAAAGCAAGAACTATGAGAAGCTCCAGAAAGTGAAAGTTTAGCAAGCACTATGACTTAGCTCCAGAAATTCCAGATAAAACTGGATAAAATTTGTCAGATTCACACACCCACAAAAATGTTCAGTTTTGGGTGCTTTAAATGAGAGAATCAAATTAGAATAGTGAGAATGCATTCAACAGCTCTCTTGCACAAAGTTCGGTCATACATTCAGAAAGCCAAATAGCATTAAATTCTAGCAACCAAGAATTTCAATCAAAGAACACCTCATAACAACAAATGAACTTCTAAAATCTACCAATTCTTAAAATGCATTCCATCATTCTGAAATAAGAGTACAATCACAGATTTCACAGAACCATTCTAACAGCAGGCTCTTTTTTTCTTCATAAATGACAGTTGGGACTGTAAAAAGGATGCTACCAGAAATGCGATGAAACAAGAACTATAGAGATGCTACTAATACTTCAAACACTAGAGTTGGGACTGTAAAAAGGATGCTATCAGAAATGCAAGCCTTAGTGAACTAACATACGGTTCTCATAATTAATAATGGGGAAAATGTAGAAAAATCAAAACCTCACGGTGACATGCATAACTCAAGCCAGTATGCCAACAATCAATTTTTAGTTCAAGCAAGGTAATCGTACTTGAAAGAAGGAGGCAATAAGCTTGTATACAACACTGGAGGAGCAGAATCACGAAGGAGATGACACAATCTATAGGAAAACTGGAGGGGCAGCGACCTTCGACGAGAAACTAATGGTGTTTGCAGAAGCAGGAGCGGCGACGGCGGGAGGAGCGGCTGGAGAAAACGCTGAAATACTGAACGCGTAAAGGAGACAAGCTTCGAGTGAGAGTTTTGAGCAGGAGAAATGGAGGAAAAATGAAATGGCAAAGGGAAAAAGGGATTTCACAGGCGAGGGTAGTCTTGGAATTTTGAAAAATTGCCATGTGCAATTTAGTCATAGTAGGACATAAATATTCTCTCTTCTAGAAAAAACCCTAAATCTGGAGGTTTTGTAAGAGAGGAGAGGTGACCACTAAAAGAGAAAAAATACTCTCTCCCCTCACCTCCCCTACTTCCAATCAAACACCCATTTTTAATCTCCAACCCTCCCTTAACCTCACCTAACCTATAAAACCTCCAACCAAACACAACCTTAGTGAGGGATGAAGATGGGGAATGTTCCTGATGAGGTGAAGAAACTAGAAAGGGAAGGGTTAAGGATTTTTCTAAAGAGGCTAAATTATACTTTAAGCATATATAAGGTATTATTTTAGTTGTTTAAATTTATAAAATGTATTTTTAATTCTTAAAATTTAATACCAGTAATGTTACTAATGGAAAATGCTGATGAAGTAAATTTTAATGATGACTCTATAAAAACCGCAAGTGAAGTTAACTATGAACACTATTAACCTTGTAATTATATTCAAGTCCTTGTATTGGAGCCAACCTTTTGGGTGGTAAAAAGTATAGGGACAAAAAATAAGAAAAAAATATGGGAATTAAAACTCATGAAGAATAGTGACTAGGTTAGTTTAACCTTTTGGAAAATAAAATAAAATAGAAAAAATCACTCCGAGATTCCAAATAAAGAATGTAATTATAAAAATGTGAACAATTTGAATAGCATGAACATGTTATTTCCCAAAACATTTAAAGAGCTAAAATAACTATTAACTAACTTATACTAAAAATGTAAAAATAACCATGGTGAATAATGAATGGTACAAGTGCAAAGAAAACTTTATCCTTTCCAGTTAAAAACACTCTTACACTCTATTTGCAGTGGCAATGATGCTTGGTCAAAAACTGGTTTTTGTATAGAGGTGGGAAAATGGGCCAAGTCGGCCCTGTAGGATTAGCTCTTCACATATTGGCCTACTTACTCAGGGCTTAGGCTTGGCCTGCGAGCTTCAAACCTCTTTTAAAAAATATTTTTTTTATTTTCTTAAAGAAATTAAATTAAAACTCTAAGATTTTTAACTTAGGACAAATATTTTTAAAGTATTAAATGTTTTATCTTTTTTTTTATAAATAAAATAAGTGATCATTTGTCTTAAAACAAAATTCTTCATGAGATAGAGACTTTACTTTCTCATTTTTCAATGTGTGTTATTAGTTTCTCTTTTTGATATAGTTTGTATAATATTTGTGATAAGTAAAATTTTGCATATTTATTTCCCTTATATGATATTTTGTGGACGATATTTTGAGCTTAATGTAATGAATTTGGGTGTAATTGATAAATAAATAATGATTTTCTTCTGACAGGTTGTGCAGTACCATATTAAGCAGATATTCAGAAAAGCATTAAAGGAAATACTGTAGTAAAAATTGTTTATATGCACTGTAGCAGATATGGTACTGTAGCAAAATATGGGAATAATGTAGATACGGTACTGTAGCGGAATCACTGTAGAAAAAATATTGTAACAATATGAAAATAAAGCCTATAAATAGAGCTTTTTGGCACCCTAAAATGAAGAGGAAGGAAGAGAGAGAGAGAGAGAGAGAGAGCTTCTATTTTAGAGAGAGAGTTGTTATTTTTAGAATTTATTTCTTACATTTTTTTTACTTCTTGCATGCCTCCTACATGGATAGTTTTACCTCCTATATGAAAGGCTTAGGTAGTCCTCCTTTATGGATGATATAGATTGCCACCTACATGGAAGGTTTTACCTCTTATATGGTAGGCTAGATTTTCCATTTTCATGCATCTTGTAATTGTATTTTTATATTTTTGTAATTAATTTTTATGCAATATTTATGATGTTTGTAATTTATTTTGGTTTTGTTTTTAATTTTATCATGAGCTAAATTTTACTTTTCTTTGGGTGATGACATAGCTTACTAATGACGGATTGAATCTTAACTTATTAAATCTAGTTTTAATTTTTCCTTCATTATTGAGTTTTAATTATTGTTCTTACTGCTTTAAATTGATTGGCCACCTTTTGGATGATTTTAATATGCATGTTGAGACTGGAAGGAGATGCATGTGTGTGGATCCTATAATTAAAACCATAATTTGCATATGAAAAAAGAATATATTTATATGGTTTGTGTAGTCTTAATTAGTTCCATAAATCTTAATGCATGATTAATTGCTTAAATTCATATAGGAAAATATTGGGTTAACAATTAATTATAGAATTACTTGACCTTAGAAGAGGCTAGTAATTAAATTAGGGAAACTCGACTATCAATCATGTGAAATAAATTGGACTAGAATAGATAAGTGATTCAATCCATAATTTGTTTAGTGAAATCTAATCCCTAGGGCTTTTTCTCATATTTGTTTTCACATCACTTGCATTCACATTTAATCATTTTTATCTTGTAATCTCAATCACAATTAATCGACCAATTGAATAGTATTAAGATTATTAATTTTGGTACTTAGTGATCAATCCTCGTGGGAACGATACTCTACTCACTTCTATATTACTTATTTACGACAATGTACACTTTCACTTTCTAAATACACCATCTTACATTCGTAACAATTCGGACCTCTTCAAATATAATTAAAAAATTGTTCTCTTTTGTTTACCTTACATCAACAAAAAATTATTTTTTCAATATTTCGTAAGGAAAAATTTCTTTAGGGAAGTATAAAGAACCAAGTGAAAGATTCTTAAAAATAGAGTAACATCTTTTTTTTAAAAAAAATCAATTAGAAAACTTTTAACTAACTATATTGTCATCAACAAGCTTCTTTTACCTTTTTAGTAAGAATATAATCAATTTTTTTCCTTTCAAATGTTCAAATATAAACACTATATGATTTGAAAAACATTTCCAATTTTAAAAAATCATTTTTTCAAAGCAAAACTCAACTTGTAGTTGTAACATCCCATTTTTAGTTACCAATATTCCCTATATGTAATTGACACTTAATGAAATAAAATGGTGAATTGTGATGTACATAAAATGATAGAAACACTCTAAACGGTGATTGCACACGAATTCGCTAAGCTAGGACACAAATGAGCAACCATTGTCTACTGAAAGGCCTAATATTGTAACCTAAATTGGAGCATGAAAGGACATAAATAATGGTCCAATATAAGTATGAAAATTAAGCAAAAAACAAGGAAGAGGAGCAAGGCATGAATTTTTACAAAAATGTAATGGTAAAATGGTAATTTGCCAACAAAGCAAGAAGCAATTTATTTTCCCTCTCTTCTTAATATTTTTGGCCAAATAAGAAAATAGGAGGGAAAATAAGGAATTGGAGGACAAGAATGCCATGTGGAATTATTTTAAAGCCAAATAGAAGAGATGATGTCATAAAAAGAAAATCACATGGTTAATTGTCATTAAACAATATTAAAATAAAAGCAATTGGAGATATTTCAAGAAGCAATTTTTATTCCCTTTTCTCTCTTAATTTTCGTTAACAAGTGAAATTAAGGGAAAAATGGTTTTACTTAGCTCTTATTAACTCAAGAGGGAAAAATCCTTGGCCAAGTAAAATAAGCAGGTGAGTAATACCATTAAACAATAATATACTAAAAGCAAGAAGAAAGATAATTTGGTAAAGCAATCTCCCTTCTTTCCTTCTTCATTTTCGGTCAAGACACAAAATAGAGAGAGAGAGAGAGAAGAGCTTGAAAAAGAGCTAGGGTTTGAAGAAGCAATAATCTAAGGTAAGAGGCTTGAAATCAAGTGTTTATGCCTCCTAAATCAATTAGAACCTCTTATAACCTCTTCTTCTTCTTGAAAATCATGGTTAGCAAGTAAAATAAAGAGGGAAGAGAGAGAGAGGGCAAAGACTCCTAGAGAGACAAAGTGAGAAAATCAAGAGGTAACTCCAAAACTTTGATCCTCTTGCCTTATATTTTGTTGTTGTTGTGGTTGTTGTTGATTTTGGCTTGGATATGTTGATTTTGTAAAATTTGGGAGATGAAACCATAAGATGAAATGCTGCCAAAATTTCCATAAATAATGTTCATTTAGTGTTTAAGTAGTTAATCATGTGATTATAAGTGAAAAGGAAGTGGTTAATTAAGAGAAATCAAGAAAACCCAACTTCTCTTCTAAGGTTCTGATTTTCACTAAGTGCAGAACGATAGGAAGAAGTTGGAATTTTCCACTTTTAATGATTCTATTGGATTTATAAGGGAAATTTTGTGTAGGAATACATGTGTTTATGATTTTTGGATGTTGGTATGCAAATATGGAAATTATTCAAGTTAAGGGGAAATGTTGTTTGATTTATCTCATTAGAGGCAGTGTTGTTGTGGAGTGAATTTTGTTGGTCAAACATGTAGTAACCAAAGACCCCCTGGGAATAGAAATTGTAGATCCTGTGGAAAGCCTTACCATCCTGGCCAAACATGTGGTGCAGTAATGCATGCATTAGGTCCGATAAGGCAAATAGTCTGTTATAATTTCCATAAATAGGTCATTTTGCAAAAGATTGTTGGCAACGACAAGAACCCAGAGAGCCAAGACAGCAAGTTCAGGCTAGAGTTTTTGCTCTAATGCAAGAGGAAGCCTAGAAATCACCTAAGCTAATACATGGTATGATACTTCTCAATGGTAATCTGGTACAAGCATTGTATGATTCAGGAGCTAGTCATTCATTCATTGCATATGATTGTGTAAGACCACTAGGCTTGAGTGTGTATCAATTACCATATGATCTGACGATCTCTACGCCTATGGGTAACAGATTCATCACAACCGAGGTTTACTTAAATTGTTTCGTAAGCACAGAGGGATACGAGTCCACAGTAGATTTGATTTATTCACCGTTGAATAAACTAGAGGTAATTTTCGGTATCGACTAGCTGACCACAAATAACGTTTTGCTAGACTGTGGAAGCAAGAAGGTTATTTACCCTAATCCGCCATGAAAGGTCAACACGACGATCAACCTCAACTTTCTCTTTGCAGCTGAGGCTGAGAGATGCTTGCATAAAGGTTGTTAAGGGTACATTATATTCTTCTCCATGCAATCAGAGGCTGGAATGGCATTAGAGAGTATTCCGGTAGTAAACGAATTTCCTGATGTATTCCCAGATAGTAGTGGATTACCTCTGTACAGGGAAGTGGAGTTCACGATTGAAACCAAGCCTGGAGCAAGACCGATATCTAAAGCCCCATATAGAATGGCACCTAGTGAGATGGCAGAGCTGAAAAAGCAGATTGAGGAGCTGCTAGAGAAAGGGTTTATTTAACCCAGTGTCTCGCCATAGGGAGCTTCAGTACTTTTCGTTAAAAAGAAAGATGGAAGCCTACAACTCTGTATTGATTACAGGGATTTGAACAAGGTGACTATAAAAAACAAGTACCCACTTCCCAGAATCAATGATTTGCTCGATCAACTATCGAGTTCCAGTGTGTTCTTGAAGATTGATTTGAGATATGGGTATCACCAACTCAGAGTGAAGGCAGATGATGTGTCGAAGACTGCTTTCAGAACTAGATATGGTTATTACGAGCTTTTAGTAATTCCATTTGGTTTGAATAATGCACCTGCTGTGTTCATGGACTACATGAATCAAATTTTCCATTCGTACTTGGACCAATTTATGGTAGTTTTTATTGACGATATTCTGGTGTACTCACAAAGAAAAATAGAGCATGAAATCTTGGAAATTGTGCCATAGGGGTCAATCATTATGCTTTAAACATTGTTATTCAATGAATTTCTCCATTTAGTTATCACATTATTCGCATGTTCACTGTGATAACTGTGTCATTGGATAAATCATAATGATTGTCCTAAATGTCCCTAGTCGATCATCTATATGGGAGAAAAGATGAAATAAGACCAGTATGACTTTGATAAGGTATGGGGATACAAATCAAAGTCTTAGGCACTTGTAGGAGTACAAGGTGCTGGACCGACCCGCTATGAGAAAGCTGCATGGATAAAGTCATAAGCTTATTTCATGTATAACCACGTCACAATGCTCTTTGACCTGAGATTGTCATGGATTCCTAGATGAGAGTCACTAAGCTTTGACTTAGTCAAAATTCACCCTTAATTAGGTGATGATAAAGGCTACAATCGGGTTTAGTGGTTTTCATGCAGAGGAATGTGAATAGTCAAGATGAAATTTGCCTCTCACATTAGTAGAGAGATATTACTGGGCCCTCAATAAGTGAGTCTGAGAAATGTATGACCATACTATGATGGAAAGGAGTTTCCATTTCTATAGTCAGACTACTCAGGGATCGAGAAAGTAATGGTCAGGTATAGCAGGATGACATTCTTCATACCTTATCCTTGATTGAAATATCGTGTGACAAAAAGGACGTGATATGGTTATATGAAAGGTTAAATGAATAAGGTACGACTCTTTCTAACTCGATTTAAATGCCTTTGATAGATCCACAATTGATATTGGTAAACTTTTACAATTTTAAATTTTAATTCTTCCGCTGTGTGCCTATCAATCCCAACATGAACACCATCTGAGAACTGTATTGAACACATTGAGGGTCAAGCAACTTTATGCTAAGCTGAGTAATTGTGAGTTTTGACTTTCAGAAGTTAAATTTCTGGGTCATGTAGTCTCACAGCAAGGGATCTCAGTGGATCTAAACAAGGTGCAAGCAGTACTGAACTTGAAGAGGCCAGAAACTGTTTTTGAGATACGTAGTTTTTTGGGTCTTGTAGGATATTACAGGAAATTTATACAAGATTTCTCCAAAATATCTTTGCCATTGATAAAGTTAACATGGAAAACTCAACATTTTGTGTGGGATAGCAGTTGTGAGAGGAACTTTATAGAGCTGAAATAAAAATTAATAATAGCACCCTTGTTAACAATCCCAGATCTGCAGTTAACCTTCGTGGCTTACATAGATGCCAGTGGACATGGATTGTGATGTGTTCTGATACAGTAGGGCTGAGTAGTGGCGTATGCATCTCATCAGCTGAAGCCTCACAAACAAAGATATCCCACACACGATCTTGAGTTAGCGGTGATTGTATTCGTATTGAAAGTTTGGAGACATTATCTCTATGGGGAGACTGTAGAGCTATACTGTGACCACAAGAGCTTGAAGTATTTTAATGATAAGAAAGAGCTCAACACGAGACAACATAGATGGATGGAGTTGCTCAAAGATTACAACCTAGAGATCAAATATCATCCAGGCAAGGCTAATGTCATGGCAGATGCATTGAGCCATAAGGCAGTATTGGTCGCAACCCTCATGATTCACAAGCAAAGACTGATTGAAGATTTCAGAGATCTCAATCTATCAAATCAGATCATGATCAACAGTAGCAATGTCAGTCAGATAGAGAATGACCTGAGCAGTCATAGAAGAAGCTCAGATGCAGGATAGATGAGCGCAGTCTATCAAAGATATGATTGAAAAAGGAGAGACTCAGGAACATGACTTGTCACTAAGTGAGCTAGTCAGATATAAGAAGCGGATATACGTTCCACCGCAAATAGAGCTGAAGTAGCAAATCCTGGAAGAAGCGCACAAGAGTAAATATACTCGACATCTAGGAGAAATTAAAATGTACCATAATCTGAAGTCTACGTATTGGTGGCCAGGCATGAAAAGAGATGTGACAAGGTTCGTTGCTCATTATCTTACTTGTCAGAAAGTGAAAGCCGAGCATCAACGACCTTCAAGACTTTTGCAAAACCCTGAAATTCCTTTGTGGAAATGGGAGAACATCACTATAGACTTTGTGACAGTGCTACCCAAAAGTCAAAATCATGATGTAATATAGGTCATAGTTGATTGATTTACAAAGATAACACATTTTCTCCCGATCAGCATTCACTATTCTCCGGATAAGCTAGTAGAGATCTACATCAAGGAGATAGTACAGTTACATGGTACCCCAAAGAACATAATATCTAATAGAGATCCTTGATTCACTTCTAATTTTTGGAAGGCAGTGCATGAGGCTTGGGTACCAAGCTCTAATCCGAAAGAATGATACAAATGTTAAAGGATATGCTAAGGGCGTGTGTACTCGCTTTCAAAGGTAGTTGGGACAAATTCCTTCTACTTGCAGAATTTGCATACAACAACAGTTATCACACGAGCATTCAAATAGATCCCTATAAAGCATTGTATGGTAGGAAGTATCAATCGCCCTTATGTTGGACAGAGCTGTCTGAGAGGTAGATGTATGGCCCTGATATTATTGATCAGACAATGAAGCTGATCAAGTTGATAAAGCAAAGATTGTTGGTTGCTCAAAGCAGGCAGAAGAGCTATGCTGACAGGAGGCAGAAACCTCTAGAGTTTTAGGTTAGATATCATGTATTCATGAAGTTTTCGCCTATTACCGGCATTGGGAATGTAATATCCTGAATTTTGGGACTAGAGGCTTAAGATGTAGCGTGGATTAAAGGGGACCACTAGACCCCTGTTTGGTAAATGTCATAGTGAGGCATAGTATTATTTCCTAAAATTCCTTTATATTAAGAAATTATATTGGTGAGCTAAAGAGCTCACGGAATAACAAAACGATGTAATTGAAAGTCACACATAATATAGTAAAATGGAACACAAAGTAATTTTTCTACCGGTGAAATTCCCGGTGTGGCAGTGGTGATTGTGTGACATTTTTTGATTGGTAAATGATTTTGAAAAATTATGAAACTTTCCAGAGAGAAATTATACTTATCAAGATTTAATTTGATAGGTCATATAAGTTATTTAGATTTTTACATAAAGAGAAATGAATTTTTGAAGTTGGCCCAGTGAAATTAACTATTTTCTGGGGCAGCATCCAAATATTAAAATTTTGGGATGATTGAGCTTCCAATTGGCCAAGGATTATATTTTTTTCTTAAAAATAGATTCAATGAGGGTCTCATATCCTTTGGAATCACTCCAATTATACATTTGTACAATTAGATATGAATTTTCAAAGTTTAATGAAAATTCTGCCAAATCTAGTATTATATGCGAAAATTGGAATTTTAGGCCAATGAGAAGCTGACACGTGGCAAGTTGCTTTAACACTTCATTTAACCATTAATTATTCATCTTCTTCCTTCATTTTCCTACACACAATAAGAAGTAAGAGAGAGAATGAAGCTGGGAGAAAATGGAGGGAGAAGAGAGAGAAAATTCCAGCCGCCAAAACACTACCGAATCGACGTCTTCTCTCAAGGTGCCCTTCATGAACCTTCTTCTACTCATCACGAGATTCATTTTTATGGTTTTAGATTTTCATTTGGAGGTGGTTGGCACTATCTCACTAGCCGAAGTGTTTCCAAAATTCCGAACTATATGCGGAAACAAATAGAGTTAAGCGTAAGCTTCATTTTTAACCGATTGGTTTGTGGTTTGGATGAGTTTTGGGAAGGTTGGGTACTGTTCATAGCTAGTTTAAAATGATGTTTTAAATGGATAAATTATGTCCAATTGATGTCTAAATAGCTAATTATTTGATTAGAAGTAGAAAGGAAGTGATTAAACCAAAGAAAACAAGAAAACAACATGTTGTACCTAAGAATTTAATTTTCTTCCCTGTATTGTGACGTAGTGATGGATTGAGAATTTGATGATTTTTATACTTCCATTGGCTTTAGGAGGCAAAATTTTGTAGGTATAAAAAGTGTTCATGAATTTTGGATACTTGTATATGAATTTGGGAAATTATGAAGTATAGGTGTGCATGTTGCTTAAATCTGCCCTGTATGGCAGTCAGTGTTGTGCATGATGTTTGAGGGACCAAACCTTGTCCAAAAATTCTAAAGCATTGTAGAATTAAATTATAGACATAGATATTTAACTTGATAGGTAGTTTGTAATTTTTTGACAACTATGTTGGGAGATATGAATTGTTGAAGTTTGGCCTTGTTTTCTGGAAATAAATCTAGAAGAGTGATGTTTTCTGAAATTCTGGAAATGTTGTGATTGTTTTGGCCAAAATTGAATATTTTTATATGAAATTATACTAAAATATCTTTACATGGAATTTTTAACCACTTAATTTGGAGTTTTCTAGAATTAATGGTGAATTTTTTAAATTTGGCCTTGTTTCTGAAACCAAATCTGGAACAGTTGATGTTTGGAAAATTTATAAGGATTTTGTGTTGGTATTTTTCCAGAAAATGATATTTTTCCTTGAAATTATACTTAAATAGGATCAAATAGAGCTTTGAACTACCTAAATTAGAGTTATATAGAATTAATTATGATTTTTCAAAGTTTGATGAAAAATCTGTTAGCTTTATGTCTTATGTGAATTTAAGACTTAATAGCACAAATATAATTGGTATGAACGCCAAGGGTTAAGGTAAGCCTTTAGGGCTAATGTGGCCTATTGGGCATTCACTTTTCATGGCTTTAATGATGTAATCACTTATCTAGGGCCATGAAGTGACAAAGAAGGAGTAATGGTTGGAAGATCAAGATACAAGAGGAGGACACAAAGTCCAACAGGTAGCGAACTTACATTGCCTACATGTATATGATATGTATGTTTGTGCATTGTGTTTATGTGACTACTTTGCCTAATTCTGTGGAACATGCTTGATTGATTGAAATGTTGTTATGTTTATATGGTGGCCATGAGTATATTGCATCATTAAGCATGTAGATGTCATTATCCGCATGTTTTTTAGAAATGGCAAGCATGTCATGCATTAACTATATATCTACATGCATAGTGGTAATGTTTACTACTGAGATTCATTTGAATCTCACTTTCCCCAAACCAATCATTTAGACAGGTGGAGAATGCCTAGAGATATGTAAGAAGGAACTCCAAAGGTGAAGGGTGGATTGTAGTGCAAGGCACTACCTTTTGTATTTGGTGTAAACATTTGATTTGTATGTATATGGATGTATAAATGAAGTTAGCAGATAACAGCTCTAAGAGAACCACTCTAATTAAATTAAAGGTAAAATGCTCACATATACTCTGATATAACAAAATTATGAGCCAATGAGTTGTGATGATATGGTGAAAATTGTAGAAATGTTGAAAAGTTTTTGCTTACCTTTGAAAAACCCTCTCAACCCTAGGTTCAACTCTTGAGTTGAGATTGAGGATTTGTGAAAATTTTCAAGAGTTGAGTAATCCAAGTTCGAATCCTGGTCTCACAAACTATTTCACTCCTCATTTAAACTCATCTAGGGCTATTGGAAATAAGGTATTACAGGGAAGGCATTAAAGGTGAAGAATTTGAGCCCTAGGTACATTAGTTCCTTTGAGATCATTTCAAATATTGGGCTAGTAGCTTACCAAATAGCTTTACCCCCAAGTTTGAGTAGGCTACATGATGTCTTCTTTGTCTTGCAGTTAAAGGAGTATCAACCTAACCCAGAACATGTGATCGAGTATGAAGAAGTAGATGTACGAGATGATCTGACATAGGAGGTCACACTTGACTGAGTCATTGATCGGTACGAGAAACAACTGAGGCACAAGAGTATCCCATTCATAAAAGTGGTATGGAAAGGGTTATTTCCTAGGGAAGCTATCTGGGAAGCAAAGGGATACATGCATAAGTGTTACCTGGAATTAATGAGTCGGTACATGTAGCAAATTTTGGGGACGAAATTTGTTTAAGGGGGGAGAGCTGTAACATCCCATTTTTAGTCACTAATATTCCTTGTATGTAATTGATACATCTAATGGAATAAAATGGTGAATTGTGATGTACATAAAATGATAGAAACACTCCAAACGGTGATTGCACATGAATTCGCTAAGCTAGGACACAAAAGAGCAACTATTGTCTACTGAAAGGCCTAATAGTGTAACCTAAATTAGAGCATGAAAGGAAATAAATAATGGTCCAATATAAATATTTTCGACCAAAAACAAGGAAGAGGAGCAAGGCATGAATTTTTTCAAAAATGTAATGGCAAAATGGTAATTTTCCAACAAAGCAAGAAACAATTTATTTTCCCCTCTCTTAATATTTTCGGCCAAATAAGAAAATAGGAGGGGGAAAAAGGACTTGGAGGACAAGAATGCCATGTGGAATTATTTTAAAGCCAAATAGAAGAGATGATGTCATAAAAAAAAGCACATGGTTAATTGTTATTAAACAATATTAAAACAAAAGCAATTGGAGATATTTCAAGAAGCAATTTTTATTCCCTTTTCTCTCTTAATTTTTGGTTAACAAGGGAAATAAAGGGAAAATGATTTTACTTGGATCTTATTAATTCAAGAGGGAAAAATCCTTGGCCAAGTAAAATAAGCAGGTGAGTAATACCATTAAACAATAATATACTAAAAGCAAGAAGAAAGATAATTTGGTAAAGCAATCTCCCTTCTTTCCTTCTTCATTTTCGGTCAAGACACAAAATAGAGAGAGAGAGAGAGAAGAGCTTGAAAAAGAGCTAGGGTTTGAAGAAGCAATAATCTAAGGTAAGAGGCTTGAAATCAAGTGTTTATGCCTCCTAAATCAATTAGAACCTCTTCTAACCACTTATTCTTCTTGAAAATTATGGTTAGAAAGCAAAATCAAGAGGGGGAGAGAGAGAGAGAGAGGGCAAAGACACCTAGAGAGAGAAAGTGAGAAAATCAAGAGGTAAACTCCAAAACTTTGATCCTCTTGCCTTATATGTTATTGTTGTGGTGGTTGTTGTTGATTTTGGAGTGAAACCCTAAGATGAAATGCTACCAAAATTTCCATGAATCATGTTTATTAAGTATTTAAGTAGTTAATCTTATGATTATAAGTGAAAAGGAAGTGGTTAATCAAGAGAAATCAAGGAAACCCAACTTCTCTTCCAGGGTTCTGGTTTTTAGCCAAGTGTAGAACGATAGGAAGATGTTGGAATTTTCTACTTTTGATTATTCTATTGGATTTAGAAGGGAAAATTTGTATAGGAATACATGTGTTCATGATTTTTGGATGTTGGTATGCAAATATGGAAATTATTCAAGTTAAGGGGAAATGTTGTTTGATTTGTCTCACTAGAGGCAGTATTGTTGTGGAGTGAATTTTGTTAGTCAAAACTAGTCCCAATATTATGAAATTTTGCAGGATTAAAGTAGACATCTAGATATTTAATTTTAAAGGTAGATCATAATTTTTGGACTAGTATATTAAGAGATATGTATTTTCAAAGTTGTTCCTTGTTTTTAGAGTATAATTTGGAATAGGGAAGTTTGGTGAATTTCTGGGAAACATATATGACCCTGGTCAGAATTAAGTATTTTTATATGAGAATAAACTTAAAGAGCTTCACATAGGTTTTAGAACCAGTCAATTTAGAATTCTCTAGTATTAATTATGATGAAGAAGAGGTCTCACCTCTAAATAACTCCAATCTCGAGCCTCTCGCACCCTTCAATGAGAAGGTATACAATGAGGAGTTTGCTCACCATAGTTTCTGTCCCATTATTTATATTGATTTAAACTACTTGAGTGCGCACTATCGATTGGACCTCGAACCATACCTTGGTTACTACGAGCCTTGGCTTAATGTATACCTACCATATTCACTAACTGCTGTCAAGATTTTCTACTGCAATATGAAATTAAGAAATTCAATTTCAACAACCAGTGAATTGGTAGAGGAAGGACTTGAGACCACTATTCATGGATAGACTGTAATGATCACCCCTTCCATCATCAATACTATTCTTGGCTACATTATTCCACCTTCTGATCCAACCCAAGAATTCATATCCGACCAAGTATTTCGTTTGTTGAGACCCAGTGAGCCTATAGGACCTTTAAACTTTAAACCTACTTCGATGCCATATCTTCAGCGTAACATTTTCTATATCTACACTAAAGTATAGTAAATAAATCCAAAAACTTTACCCATTTTGCATTGAAGGATTACTATATAATGGCCTCATTCCATATAGGACAGAAGAGGAACATCGGAGAGATTATTTTTTAGATTGCATCTTTCATCCTACGACACAACAAGATTTGGTATTTGGATAGTGATGAAAAGATCAGAATCCCAAGATTTGGTATGACATAACTTAATCATATAGGTATCACTCTTCTATTAGATGTTAAGAGACATGCACCATGTCCCGAGTCCACACCTGCACTTGTTGATGAGGCTCAATCCTCTTGGAGAGGTAGATCTCCATCTCCATCATTCTTTAGTGCATCCATTCAGGGATATGTGGAAGACGTGTTCAATCAAGCCATTTCTAATATGAAGACTGAGTTGTTTCAATAGTATGAGCAGTGGGTTGATCGAATAGAGCAACAAGTCACCATACTAGTTAATAAGGCCAATTATAACTTTGACTTATTGCTCAAGACTCAAGAACAACATACCAGACGGCTTGATGAGTTGGAGACTCTTTTACATGATCACTTCTCTATTCCTACTATATTTGTTTCTCCTCCTATCACCTCTTTACCACCTATTACTACTACCATATCTCCCATCATCATACCAGTCTCTCACATCTCTGACACAGTACAATATTATTCACATTCACGGATCCTATTACTTCTACCACTGTGGATGTGACCCTGGATGAGCAGTCCAATTTGTAGCCTGCCACCTTTATTCCTCATCCGTCTTCTCCACCATTTATGCCTAATCCTATTGATCCCTCAACTACTTTAATTTTGACCACTCTACCTCCACCATTAGATATCACCTTTATTGTTCCTCCCTCCTTTACAGATGACAAAAAGGGGCAGGAGGACGAGTGATGGCTTTTGAGCTTTGATTGTTGTATTTTTTATTTTGGTCATAGTTCAAGAGGGAGTAATGTATTCTGGTTTTTGGTCATAACTTGTTCTAGTCATAGTTTAAGGGGGAGTCTTTTAGTTGTTCGTTGTGTTGAAGTTATGTAACAGCTTTTGTATTTGAACTTATGAAATCTTGGAAAGCTATGAAAGAAGTTATGTTTATTATTCAAGTATGAATTCTGTAGTTAAGAGTAGTTATGAATTTGATTCATATATTATGCCTTAATCCTGTCACAAGTTTTGCAGTGAAAATTTTGTAGAGTTGATAAAGAAAAAGCCAAATTATAGCAAAGAACTTTGAATCCAAAACAATTCTCATATCACTTTATGTTTATGGATTTGAGACTTAATCATTAGAACCAAAAAATTTAATAAGTTTTCAAATCCATCATTAAGATTTTTTCATCATAAAAAAGGGGGAGAATGTTAGAATCCATGTTTTGATGATAACAAATGTTAATGAATTGTTTTGCAAAGGCATGTCAAATCATAAATAATCAAGAACATTGAGTCAAACTAGTTATCAAATGCACTTCAAAAACTGAAATAATCATGTTGCTGTAGAATATCTGATGAACTCAAGTTGTGTTTGATGAAGAACTCGAGTTTGGTTAAAGAGCTCGAGTTTTAGCCGAAAACTTCAAGTTAACTCTCAAGAATTTTATCTAGAAGCTAAGCCAGAAATTATAACAATATGATGAACTCAAGTTTTGGATTAAAACTTGAGTTATGCCCTGAAGAGAACTTGAGTTATAGTAAAGAACTCGAGTTGTGCTTGACAACTTCAAGTTAACTCTAGCGAGTTTTTGGCAAAAATATTTGAAGTTACAGTGACCAGGTTTAAAAATCGAGTTTGCCATCAGAACTCGAGTTGTTACTGTAGCACTTGAAGTTAACTCTTGCAAGTTTTCGGTAGAAATCTTCTGACTTTATCTTGACCAAGTTTAGAACTCGAGTTTGCACTGTAGAACTTCAAAGTAACTCAAGCAAGTTCAAAGAAACATAAGCTAGAACTTGGAAATTCATGCAAGGAACTTGAGTTGGGTTTGAGATCTCGAGCTTATCAGTTACAGAAGCAGAACAATTTACAGAGTTACATCAAACAATCCAAAAATGGTTAAATGTTATTTATTCATTATGCTTTCACTTGTTACTATACCTAAATGTTAACTAACATATATTTCAAGTGTGAAATAGGAGATTAAAAGTTCATATTACAAATTCAAATAAGAAAGTCAATTATAGTAAACATCATCATTACACACTGAATATCGGCTACCTACCATGACAAACAACTGACACACCACGAAAGACTATCTTGAAATTCGAGTGTATACATCCTGCTACACAATGGATCATTCCACAATGGCTAACTCAGATCGGCTATAAATACAGAGCATCAGAGACAGACTGAAGATAATAGATACAAGAGCATACACTAAAACATTTACAAGATTCTCTAATTTCATATTTCTCTTTGTATTCATTTTGTACTTCATTGATTATCATATTCACTCTATGAGAGAGTCTGTAAACACTTTTATTTGTATTTCTAAATTGATCTCAAGGTAGAGGGACCTTGAGAGGGTTGATTGCTTTACGGGGAAGTTGTAGAGAGAATTCCTGGTAAGACTTTATGCTCGTAAGACTTACAAGGTGCAAGCAGTAGAGAATGTTGCTGCTCATAAGACTTACATAGGTGTAAGCAAGAGAGAACATTGCTGCTCGTAAGACTTGCACGGGTAAGTGGGAGAGAAAGGACTTCATAATTGCTTTGCTCATAAAACTTGCTGTAAGAGGGAGAGAAATTTCTAGGATTAGAACATTTCTGCTCATAGTCCTTTCGAGGACAATTTTTGTACTAGGGCATTCCAAGAGCCTACTGAATATTGGAGGACTAGTGAAAATCTCAAGAGGTATTGATCTCTAAGTACTGGACGTAGGCCTAGGGTTAGGCTGAACCAGTATAAATCTCTGTGTGCAAATTCTCTCATCTCTACTCCTTTTTCATTTATTTCCATGACACCGTAACGTCCAAAAATTTTATTACATCACCCAATTCACCCCCTTGGGTGAAGCTTACCTCTTACAATGTCGCCCTGTGGGGTGCTCTCTGCCCTGACTACTATTCCCCTTCACGAGAGGTTATCTAGGGGTCGCTCATCTACTGCCTTCCCTTTCCCCTTACCTCTCTCGGAAGGAATTATAACTAAATTATTCACTTTTCAAATTAAAAATTTTTTTAATAAGAAAATTAATACAAATATAATTGATTATAATTTCTCACTTAACCAATTAGAAATGTATAACATGTTGATATTAAAAAAAATTCCAGTCATACTTAACCAATTTTTATAAAAAAATATAATAATATAATTACAAAATAAATAATAACCAACATTATAAAGAAATAATATCACACTATTATAATAATATAATTACACATAACCAAAGCAAATAAAAACAATTTCACTATCTTTTTAAAACTAATTAAAAATGCACGAACAAAAAGGTTTAAAAAAATAGATTACACGTGCAAAATAGGCTTTTAAACTCATAAATATTACAAAAACATATTTAAATAACAATAAAATTACTAAAAACAAATCTACTAAGCTAACAAATAAAATAAAATTAGTAACTTTATTAACCTTAACTGCCTAACTCCTTAAAACTTTGACCAAAACCATAGATGTCAAACCCCTTAATATTTTGACATTTATCAGGGTATTAACGCGCAGTTCAATGAGCATACATAAATAGTACAATATACTGATATAAAATTCTTGATTACATAATAGGAAAACGCCACAGGGTTTGTACAAGTTACAATACAAATCCCAGATACAAAGAGAAACTAACAAATAACCAACAGAAAATCTCTTGATCAGCACCTGACCCTTAGTTGCCGGTATCTGCTACTTTGACTTCTGAGTTGCTGCCTCTAGTTGAATTAATTTTTTGAATTATGGAAAGAATGAGATTCATATGAATCTCAGTAGCAACAAGCTATCAATCATATAAAATGTGAAAAATAAACATGCATTGTAGCATATATCATGATGCAGCAATCAATAATGCCAAGCACATGTCTGACAATGCTCAGGAACAAAGAAATGATTTTGTACGTATCAAAATGATCGTTTGATCCTTACTCGCATACATCTTATCACATGATGATCACATCAATGTTCCGGAGCAAGCATTAACCTATCCATACTTGTCTTGTTACTCAACTAGGTCCACCTGGCCTCATGATACCTTGCTTGTCCCATGAGGTGGTACCTTTCTTGTCCCACACCCAGCGATAAATTATCTTTAATCACATAGGGCGACCTAGACTCGACACCTACTGGCCAAGAGGTACTTATGCTTTCCTTCAATGTGGTACTTGTGCTTTTCCCATATCCAATTCTAGGATACCTACCGCCTTATCATTGCACAGAACATGGCAAACAATGCATATTAACAATCACATAGAATATGAGATATAGAGTTACTACCTGGACTCCTTTCCAAAGCCTAGCTACTATCGGGCCTTGAACTTTTGTCCAGGTCGGGCAAATATCAAATCCTAAAATTCCCAAATTGATAACAAATGAGTTATTACTCATTCATATCTTAATTTAAAACTCAAAGTTGGTTATCTTTGCTAAAAAATGAATAACTACCAAAATGCCACTAGGGAATCCGGTCTAATTACCTTTATACCCGGTGTGTTTGTACCTTTTGCTAAATATTATAACTCAGGCTAATCCTACACAATTTCATGTGTAGTGTGATACCTGATTTCCTATAGCCTCAAATGAGTGGAAAAGAGTAATAAAATCATTTGTGAAACTAGGATCAGGTCTCGAATTAAGTAACTTCTGAAAACATTCGCAAATTCCAAACCTATCTCAAGATTTGAACCTGGGACTAGAAAGGAGTTTTTGAGAGTAATAAAATTTTCTCAGACAATTTCAAAAATATTCACTATCTCACTAAGTCTCACCGGTTCTTCTTTACATTTTATCAGAGTTTACGAGTGACTCTCTGCTTAATTCTTACGTTTCATGCCTTAGTTAAGTTTTGTTAGCGATCAGAAGCATAATATAGTTAAACTATTCTTTTACCAGTTACTGGCATTACCCGTTTTACTATTGTAGCATGTTAGAGTTACATGCTATTAGTACTATATACAGATCCAAAATATCAAAAGTATAAGAAACAGATAACCAACAAAAGGACTAAAGCCACGAGGGATACCCGCGCAATAGGCCTCGAGATCCACTCGTGCATCACATAACGTTATTGACCCGAGCATCCATCTGTGCAATAAGCCCTGGGTGACCACTCCGCATAAACAGAATGTGTTAGACAATGTATGATGATTCACACAACATACAATGTATATTATAAACATATGAAAGACAAGTTACTACCTGGTTGCTTCGCTTGAGCAATATCCAACTGTTTCTTTGAGCTCGGGAAAGTTCTAGTTCCTATCAAAATTAGAATTACAAGTAAATAGTTATTACTTGCACTGTTACTGCCTTTAAATCAAATTCTGTTGGTTACCTAAAGCAGTTATTACAGTTTCTGCATAATACAATTCTGTACAGTGCAGTTTCACTGTTTTCCAGAAACTGGCAGATTTTTTAGTCAACTTTGGAAATTCATAATTAATTCTAAAAAAATATAATTTGATTGATTTTAAAGTATAAATGAAGATCATTAAATATAAATTTAAGTAAAAAAAGTTAGGTTTTCCCAATATAGACCAATAATTCTAAAAAATTTGTTATATATCACTGTCCCAGATTGCTTCAAGAAAACAGATCATAACTTCAAAAATTTACCATTAATTCTAGAAAACTCCAAATTTAGTGGTTACAAATTTTATACAAAGATATTTCAGTATAGTTGCACATAAAAATACTCATTTTTGGCTACCACTACCACAGAATTCCCAGAAGTTTTCAAAACATAATATGTTCCAGGTTTTCTTCCAGAAACAGGGCATAACTTTGAAAACTCATATCTTTTAGTATACTTGTCCAAAAATTATAAACTACCTATAAAATTAAATATCTATGTCTCTACTTTAATTCTGAAAAGTGTCAGAATTTTTGCCATGAAACATTTAGCACAACATCACTGTTTCATATTTCTTTCCAGAACACAAGGCATAACTTCAACAATTCATATCCTCTAATGTACTTGTCCAAAAATTACAAACTACATATCAAATTAAAGTATGTCTCTACTTTAATTTTGGAAAGTTTCTGAATTTTCGGATAAGTTTTGACCCCTCATACACCACGCACAACAACACTGCTTCACACAGGGTAGATTAATCTCATGAAAAAGTATACTTCATATCTTTCCAATTTCATATACAAGCATTTCAAAATCATGAACACTTGTATACCTACACAATTTTTCCCTCTAAAGCTAATAGAAGCATCAAAATTTTCAAATTACTAATCCTTCTCTATATCACAACACAGGGCAGAAATGAAGATTCTTAGATGAAGGTTATTGTTTTCTTGTTTTCTCTTGCTTAATCACTTCCTTTCAACTTCTAATCAAATGATTAGCTATTTAAACACTCATTACACAGGATTAGAAGGAATTTTAACATTAGGACCCCTTAGGGTTTTATCATCCAATCTTCACAAAACAATCAATTCCAAGCCAACAGCAACAACAAAAACAACAAAGGCAAAAGGAAGCAAGCTTTTGAAGTTTACTTTTGATTCCAACTCTTTCTCACTCCTCAACGTTTCTGGTCTCTCTCTTTATTCCCTTGATTGAGCTTGCTAATTATGGTTTTTAAGGAGAAGAAGAGATTAGTAGAGATTCCTACATGATTTAGAAGCATAAACTCCAAGTATATATGCTCCTTAGCTTTGATCTTGGAAGAACCCTAGCCTTGTGTGTATGGAGCTTGAACGTTCAGCAGCTCTCTCCCCCTCTTTTCAGATCAATTTGCATGAGAATGAGTGAATAAATATGAAGGAATGGTGATATGATGAATTAGTTAAATGGATTTATGTGTGGCAATTTCCTATTGGTCCAAATCTCTTTAATGAGACTTACCACAATGAGGGCATATTTGAGATATCTGGGGTTTCTGGCTACTGTGGTTTGGGTCTTTTATTGTCTCCCTTTTATGGAAACCCTTGTCCCTTACGCTTCTGAGAGGTATTCCCTTGAGTGGGTCCACCTTGATAACTAGTACTATGGTTGGCATGCACTCTCTTTAGGTTCCCTCTGTCAATTGGCACACTTCTACAGCCTTATTAAACTTTTTTAAACTATTGGGCAACTAGTTTCTCTTCCAACTCGAGCTTTCATCCTTGAATTAGCATGTCAGAGGTCCACTTCTCATCATCTTTAAGTTTCAGGTAGGAAGAGTAACGGGACAATCAAATGAACTGAGATAGGTATACATCAAAGGTCTCGTTGTCACCTTGTTGAATTGCCAGGAATTATTTTTCTTTCTCTATCTTACTGACCTTGGGAAATACTTTTCATAAAATTTTTCTCGTAATAACTCCCAGGTCAACGGGATATTCCGAGCACATAGCACGAGTGCTATGTGCTTGTATATAGCCATTCTGGCCTTCATCTCCGTTGGGTATCCAAGCACCTCAAAGATTTTCTCTAACTGATTCAGCTAATTCTTAGCAGCTTGTGGATTAAATTTCCCCTAGAATGCCTCAGGCTGATACTTAATGAATTTAGACATCAAATACTGGACAATATCCTCCTCACGTTCTTGAATAACATGGATTTCTAAATTCACCTCATGCGACTGTGATTTTTTGTCACTTGGTGGTTGTTCCTCTTCTGAATTTCCCTCATGATGGCTTCCTTCAGGGTTGCTTCCCTCTGGGCTACTCCCTTCAGGTTGTGCCCTGTCAGCGTTATGCTTTTCTCTTAGTTCCTGGACTTCTTCCCGTAAGTCTTGAATAATAGTTTGTTGTTGAGTCAGCAGTCTGAGAACTTGCTCCATGGGGTTCGGCCTTGCATTATTCTCAGGTTTAGGATTTGGTAGTACATTTCCCTCTCTTCTAGGTCGCACTATGGTTCCCCTTCACTATTAAGAAAGAACAATGTGTTAATACCATATCAATGCATATATGTACATATGTACTTCTCAAGATTTCCAAATACCATTACACAACAGATATATTTATCCATTATAGCAAACATTCATATTTGCATTAAAGTGGCTTGGTATTTACATCAAAGAAGCCTGTCTTACAACAGAAACCAGTCATATATACAATAAGTGACTTAACATTTACACCAAAAGAAAGCCTATGCTATCTTACTAAGCATACATTTATCATTCTACTCTGTTACTCCTCGGGCATATTAAACAATACATTTAAAATCATATGCCTAATAAAAGGCAAAAACTCCAAAGGACGCATGAGCATAATCTCATTCTTCTTCTCGACCCAAAAGGTAAAGTCAGGTAAATGGGTTAACGTAGTCTGAATCTAGATATCATTAGGCATCCTTAGCTCAAGCTCTTCCCTTTATTCGTAAAGCCTCTTTATCGATTCCAAAAATGATATGTATCGTGTTATGGGGGTAAAGAAATCATCAAAGGCCGTCAGATACAAGTTCTTAAGTTGCTCCCACAATTCATGATTTAGGTATGGGTTAAATGCTAACTTCTCTACTGGAGCATCCGACTCTACATCTGAGTCTGGGTGCTGTACACTGTCATATGACTCTAGGTCATCCCTATCAACCACAGTAGCCTCATCTCTAGCGATAGGACTATAGAATGGTGGCTACTTGACGCTCTTCCTGCGAGTATGTACCTTTCTTGGTCCAGGCCCTCATGGATTAAGGACTACCTATTACTCACCCTCCGGTATCTGCTCCTTTAGTGGAGGTTGGTGAATTGATGGAAGTAAGGGTGGCCTACTCCTTTGTCTTCTATTATCCGACCTGCTTCTTTTCTTGATAGTGACAGGAGCTGGAACACTTTTCCGGGAAGTATGCCTTACTCTTGTCACTCCGGCTTCTTTATACACCATTGTCCTTCTATCAGCCATGCCTCCTAATACAAGTAGCTAATGAGAAGTTAGAACCTATCAACATAAGCAGAGGACTCTAACAAATACCTACCGTTTCCAGAATCAACGCTCTGATACCAAAAGTGTTATACTTCAATTCCTATAGCCTCAGATGAGTGCAAAATAGTAGTAAAATCATTTGTAAAACCAGGATCAGGTCCCAGCACTAGTACAAAATACTCTTTTTAGACCGTAACATTTAGACCGGTTGTTGCGAATAAGGTCTAAAAAATATGACCGGTGACAGTTTCATAATTATAAAGAACTTTTAAGACCGGTTCTTAAAATATGCGGTCTAAAAGATATTATTTAGACCGGTTATCTAAACAACCGGTCTAAAAATATAAAATTAATTAAAAATTAAAAAAAGTGAAAACTTTTTAGACCGGTTGTTACTGATAACCGGTCTAAAAGATAAAATTTTTTAGAAGATTTGAAATATTAAGACGGACTTTTAAGACCGGTTCTCCAAATAACCGGTCTTAAAAGTTCGTCTTAATATTTCAAATATTCTCTTGCGCTCCTAAAAATATAAAATTAATAAAAAATTAAAAAATTTAAAATTTTTAGACCAGTTGTTACTAATAACCAGTCTAAAAGATAAAACTTTTTAGAAGATTTGAAATATTAAGACGGACTTTTAAGACCGGTTGTTTGGAGAACCGGTCTAAAAAGTCTTTTTTAGACCGGTTCTCCAAAAAATACTTTTAAGACCGGTTCTCCAAACAACCGGTCTTAAAAGTCCATCTTAGTATTTCAAATCTTCTCTTGCGCGCCTAATTTCAACTTTGAAATCTGATATTTATCAAGGTTCTTGTAAACCCCTCATTCGTGCCTCGACAACTTCTCCTTCCCACGTCTCTCCTCCGTTCTTTAACATCGCCGATGTCGACTCAGAGATCACTTGGTTAGTTCTATTGTTTTCTTGTTTTCTAACTTTTTTTAATTTGAATTCTCTATCTCAAGGCTCTACTTAATTAAAAATCTTCTTTCAACTTGGGATCTAATTACTTTCTTTTCTAACAATTTTCCTAATATTATTTCATATATGCTGTAGACTATCCTTTGAAACCTACAACAAAGCAGAAGTATCAGGTATGTGAACCTGTTTTCTCGATGATGCTTGCTGATAATATGTTTTTGTGGTGCTCTTCTACATTTTGAAATATGATTTAGTTTTGTCAGGTTATTCATAATAGGGAACAAACCAATCTTTTGTTTTTATGACAATATATGGTGAACCAAGGTTGATTCGGCCAACTGGTAAGTATTCTCAGTAATTCAACTATAGATTCTTGTTTTTTGTAGGTATACGTTGTTATCTAAGTAAATATCAGCAATTAATTGATGTTGTGTTTGACTAAATTTTGTTATACTTGTTTTTTGTTTTTTCAATGTTAGTTTCTTGAGATCTGACCAATTAATTGGTATACTAACGAAATCAATGAACTAGCAAAAAAAAAAGACACTTTTTAGACCGGTTGTTTGGAGAACCGGTTTAAAAAAGACTTTTTAGATTGGTTCTCCAAACAACCGGTCTAAAACATGTCTATTTTTTTACTGGTTCATTGGTATAAAATGCGTACTTTTTAGACCTGTTTTCCAAACAACCGGTCTAAAAAGTGTGTCTTTTAGACCGGTTGTATAACCGGTCTAAAAAACATCACACTTTTTAGACCGACTGTATTAAGACCTCATCTAAAACCGGTCTAAAAAGTCATTTTTCTACTAGTGTGAATTAAATAACTTCTAAAAATGTTCATAAATTCAAAACCTATATCAGGATTTGAACTTGGGACTGGAAAAGAGTTTTTGAGAGTAATAAAATTTTCTCAAATCATTTCACAAACATTCACTATCTCACTAAGTCTCACCAGTTCTTCTTTACATTTTATCATAGTTTGCGAGTGACTCTCTGCTTAATTCTTACGTTTCATGCCTTAGTTAAGTTTTGTTAGCGATCGGAAGCGTAATATAGTTAAACTGTTCTTTTACCAATCTACTGGCATTACTCGTTTCACTATTGTAACATGATAGAGTTACAGGCTATTTGTACTATATATAGATCCAAAATATCAAAAGTACAAGAAACAGACAACCAACAAAGAACTAAAGTCTCTCGTGTTCCCAGTCTCTAATTATCTGTATTTACCTTCTTCTTGCCCCTTGAGCTATCTACCTATACTGTAAATGGTTTATGAAAAAGAGTGAGATTCTAAAGAATCTCAGAAGTAACATAATGCCAATCATACAGATATAACATCACAAAGCATGATACACAGTCATCATACAACAAAATTATCACGGCAACATTCAGTGCATCACATGCAATTCATGAACTACCATAGCGCAAGGCAAGTTAAAGGCCACGAGGGATACCCGTGCAATAGGCCCCGGGATCCACTCGTGCATCACATAACGTTATTGGCCCGAGCGTCCATTCGCGTAATAGGCCCCAAGTGACCACTCTGCATAACCAGAATGTGTTAGACAATACATGATGATTCACACAACATACAGTGTATATTATAAACATATGAAAGACATGTTAATACCTGGTTGCTTCCCTTGATCAATATCCAACTGTTTCTTTGAGCTTGAGAAAGTTCTAGTTCTTATCAAAATTAGAGTTACAAGTAAATGGTTATTTCTTGCACTGTTACTGCCTTTAAATCAAATTTTGTTGGTTACCTGAAGCAGTTATAACAGTTTTTGTATAATACAATTCTGTACAGTGCAGTTTCACTGTTTTCCAGAAACTGGCAGATTTTTCATCAACTTTGGAAATTCATAATTAATTTTACAAAAATCTAATTTGACTGATTCTAAATCCTAAATGAAGCTCATGAAATGTAAATTTAAGTAAAAAAAGTTAGGATTTCCCAATGTAGACAAATAATTCCCAAAAATTCGTTATATATCACTGTCTCAGATTGCTTCCAGAAAATAGGTCATAATTTCAATAATTTACCATTAATTCTAGAAAACTCCAAATTTAGTGGTTAAAAATTTTATGCAAAGATATTTTAGTATATTTTCACATAAAAATACTCACTTTGGGCTATCACTACCACAGAATTCTCAGACGTTTTCAAAAAATAATATGTTCTAGGTTTTCTTCCAGAAATAGGGCATAACTTTGAAATCTCATATCTTTTAGTATACTTATCTAAAATTATAAAATACCTATAAAATTAAATATCTATGTCTCTAATTTAATTCTGAAAAGTTTCAGAATTTTTGGACAAGGTTTTCCCCATGAAACATTTCGCACAACATCACTATTTCAGATTTCTTTCCAGAACACAAGGCATAACTTCAACAATTCATATCTTTTATTGTACTTGTCCAAAAATTACAAAATACCCATAAAACTAAATTTCTATGTCTCTAATTTAATTTTGGAAAGTTTTAAAATTTTTGGACAAGTTTTGTCTCCCGATATACCACGCACAACAACACTGCTTCATACAGGGCATATTAATCTCATGAACAAGTATACTTCATATCTTTCCAATTTCATATACAAGCATCCCAAAATCATGAACACTTGTATACCTACACAAGTTTTCCCTATAAAGCTAATGGAAGCATAAAAATTGTCAAATTACTACTCCTTCTCTATGTCACAACATAGGGAAAAAATAAAGATTCTTAGATGAAGGTTGTTATTTTCTTGTTTTCTCTTGCTTAATCACTTCCTTTCTACTTCTAATCAAATGATTAGCTATTTAACCACTCATTACACATGGTTAGAAGGAATTTTAACATTAGGAACCCTTAGGGTTTCATCATCCAATCTTCACAAAACAATCAATTCCAAGCCAACAATAACAACATGAACAACAAAGGCAAAAGGAAGCAAGCTTTGAAGTTTACCTTTGATTCCAACTCTTTCTCACTCCTCAATGTTTTTTGTCTCTCTCTCTATTCCCTTGATTGAGCTTTCTAATCATGGTTTTTAAGGAGGAGAAGAAATTAGTAGAGGTTCGTACATGATTTGGAAGCATAAACTCCAAGTATACATGCTCCTTTGCTTTGATCTTGGAAGAACCCTAGCCTTGTGTGTGTATGAAGCTTGAACGTCCAACAGCTCTCTCTCCCTCTTCTTAGATCAATTTGCATGAGAATGAGTGAATAAAGATGAAGGAATGGTGATATGATGAATTAGTTAAATGGCTTTATGTGTGGAAATTTCCTATTGGTCCAAATCTCTTTTATTCAATATTTCTATTTCTCTCTTCTTTCCTCTTGAATCAGCCAAATTACATGGGAATGGAAGACGAAAATATTGCTTTGGATTCACAATGTCATCTTACAATTTGTTGACCAAAGTCATATGTCCTTGCTTTTTGACTCTTTTTCAAGTTTTGATTTTTCCTTTGGTAATAATATTCCAAAATGGACTTAATAATTACCAAGTGGCCATTTCCTCTTTTTAATTCCCATTTAACTGAATGTATTGGAAATATTGAAGAAAAATATTTATTTTCTTGTTTTATGGCAAAATTAACGTTTAGCCCTCACGTTTTATGATTTATCAAAATAAATCATTTTTTGGTCTTTTCCTTTGGTTTGACCAAATTTTGGACACTTATATGAAACTATTATTGGTATCATTTTATGCTCAAATTTTGGTTATAATATTAGGCCTTTATGTGAACATTAATTTCCTCTTTGTGTCATTTCTTGGCCGAATTATGTGTTACTGGTGATTGGAATATTTCTATAAATTTATGTGTACCACAATTCATCATTTTATTCTACTAAATATCACAAATATACATATAAATAATATTGGTAAAAAAGTGGGGTATTACATACAGAATCCATTTTTGACCTTAGATTTGTCAAAATCAAGGTCAGATTATGAAAATACCCCTAGAAGCCACAATGTTAGAGTTTTAGGGGAATATTATCATTTTCACAGGTTTTTCAGAAATTTTCAGCTTTTCAGTCAACTTTGAAAATTCATAACTAAATCTAGAAAATTCCAAATTAAGTGGTTTCATTTTTTGTGTAAACATATTTCAGTCCTATTTTAATTAAAAATATCAAAGAGCACCAATTATGATAAAAAAATTCCAAGAAATTCGTCAAAGCTAGTCTGCCATAGAATTCATTCCAGATTCATGGTCAAATTTTGAAAAATCATATCTTTCAATCCATTGATCCAAATGGCTTATATGACATATCAAATTAAAGCTCAAGATGTATAATTTCATTCTATAAAATTTCATATGGTTTGGATCAGGTTTGTCCATTCAACAACACTCCACAACATATCTGGGATAAAATGGAAGAATGGAAGTTTCATGTTTTAACCTTGAAAACACCTTCGTTTCCACTTGTAATCATATGATTAACCCCTTAAATAACATTTGAACATGATTAGTATTAATTTGGGCAGCATCTCTCCTTAGGTTTTGAACATCCCAAGTTACAAAATCAAACCAAAACAAGCCAACAACCAACAACAACATCAAGAACAAGCTTAAATTTTCATGAATCAACAAGTTCTTGAGCTTACCTTTGATCTTCTTTCTCTAGCTCCAAAAACCGCCACTCTCTCCTATTCTTTTCCTTGACTTTAAGCTTGCTATATGGATGATTCAAGATGGCATAGAGATTAAGAAGGTTCTTCCATGATTTAGAAGACAAGAGCAAGTGAAAACTACAACCAAACTTACTCTTTTTGCTTCTTGAATTCTTGAGCTCACTCTCTTGTTCTTGTTTCTCCAAATCTTCCTCTCTCTTTTTTATTCTTATTTTGGATAAATTTTATGGCTTTCAAGAGGGTTTTATGGAGTTCTCTAGATCTCTCCATCACCTCCTTAGTTTATTATTTTTTTATTGTAAATTTTTGCATGTGATTTTTATTATATTATTTTTTTTCACATGCTTCCTTCTTTGCTTTCATTTATCATTTGTCTAGAGAATTCCTTCTTCCTTCTTATTTCCTCTTCTTAACCAACGTTTCCCTTAATTATTAGGAAAATTGCTTAATTTATTTTATTTAGAAAAAATAACCATTTTCCCTTACATTTTCTTGAATTTTTGAAACAATTGCTACTTTCTTCCTTTCCTTTCTTCTTGACCAAATTTTTGCAACATTAGCCTAAAAAATTGTGCTCTTTAATACTTAATTTTAGGCCACAATGTTAGGCTTTTACTAAAACAAAAATTGGGCTTTAGGTCTTTATTGACCAAAAATTTCATAAAATTCCTATTTCCACTATTTTGGCTACTTCAAGTGCACTAAAATACATCATTTTATTCCATTAAGTATAATCAAATATTCAAGGAATTTTAGTGATTGAAATTTGGGGTGTTATAATAGATTTGATGAAAATTTCTCAGAGTGTTCACGGAGAACGATTTTGCCAAAAGCGGTAAAATGAGGTTTGTCGGCTTTTATATAGCTATATTATTTTGTAGTGGTTCTCCCAAAAATGCTATATCAATGATGTAATATCCTGAATTTTGGGATTAGAAGCTTGAGAAAAAGGTTGAATTAAGTGGATTACTAAGCCCCAATTTAGCAAGAGTCCCAGGAATGACTGAGAGATATAATGGTTTTTGAGACTATATGATTTGGCCCTTCCAGGTAGAAGGCTTAGTGTGTGTAAGTAGTCGGAGGAGATATACCAGCATTTGTGTACTAGAGTATACCTGGTGCCATTTTGATGCCTTAAGGGAGGTATGTGTGGCCCACAGACATACCTAGACTTATGTGGCACCAAGTGGGGACTACACACATATACAGAGATGGTTGCATAGTCGGAGGCCTACACCGTTAAAGTATCTTTAATACAGTAAGTGTAATGTCCTGAATTTTGGGACTAGAGGTATAAGATTAAGCATGTATTAAGTGGACTGCTAAGCCCCGGTTTAGCAAATGTCCATATGAGGCAAGTTTAAATTTCCTAAAATTCCTTTATATCCATGATATTAAAAACGAATTATATTGGTGATCTAAAGAGCTCGGAAAATAACAAAACAAAGTGATTGGAAGTCACACACAACATAGTAAAGTGGAATACAAAGTATTGTTGCTATCGGTGAAATTCCTGGTATGACAGTGATGATTGTGTGACATGTTTTGATAGGTAAATGATGGTGAAAAATTATGAAACTTTCCATAATGAAAGTAGACTTATCAAGCTTCAATTTGATAGGTCATATAAGTCATTTGGAGTTGTACACAAAGAGAAATGAATTTTTGAAGTTAGCCCAGCGAAATTAATTTTTTTCTGGGACAGTATTCAAAGATTAAAATTCTGGGAAGTGTGAACTTCTAATTGGCCAAAGGTTATATTTTTTCTTAAAACTAGACTCAATAAGGGTCGTATAGCCTTTATAATCACTCCAATTGGATATTTGTACAATTAGATATGAATTTTCGAAGTTAATGGAAAATCTGCAGAATTTGATATTATATGCGAAAATTCAATTCTTGGACGAATCAGAGGGTGACACGTGGCAAGCACATTAATCACCAATTAAACCATCATCTTCTTCATTCCTCAGCCATTTTTCACGCATAAATTTCAGAAGAGAGAGAGAAATAGATCCGAAAAATGGAGGAGAGGAAAGAGAAAAATATTTTCCTCCGAAACACTGCCGAAACGGCATCCTCTCTCAAAGTACCCTTCAGGAAACTTTCTCTACTCATCGAGATCTTCATTCGTACGGTTTCGAATTTTCATTTGGAAGTGTTTGGTGCCATCTCCCTTGCCGGAGTATTGCCAGAATTCCGAACCGTTTGTGAAAACGAGTAGAGGTAAGCGTAAGCTTCCTTTTTAACTGATTGGTTTGCCGTTTGGATGAGTATAGAGGAAGTTGGGTACTATTCATTGATGGTTAAAAATGGTATTTCAATTGCTAAATGATTTCAAACGAGTGTTTAAATAGCTAATCACTTGTTTATGAGTAGTAAGGAAGTGATTAGGCAAGAGAAATCGAAGAAACAACAAACTCTTTCTGAGAATCCAATTTCCTTCTGTTTCTGCCCTGTATTTTTCGTGTAGGAGGAGTTGGAATTTGATAATTTTAATGCTTCCATTGGATTTAAGAGGCAAAATTGTGTGGGTATACAAGTGTTCATGAATTTTGGACACTTGTACATGAATTTAGAAATTTTAGAAGTTAAAGGGTAAATGCTGTGTATTCCGTTTTCTGGAGGCAGTGTTATGGTAACGTGTTTTTGAGTAGTCAAATGTTATCCAATGGCCATGAAACTCTCCAGTTTGAAATTAGACACATAGAACTTTAATTTAACAGGTCATAATGATCAATTGGATTTTTTTGTATTTAGATATGAATTTTTGAATGTCTGCCCTGTTTTCTGGAAGAACATCTGAAAGAGTTGGTGTTTGGAAATATTCTGGGAATGGTGTGGTGGTGGCGTTTAAAATCTAGTATTTTTATATAATTTTACACTTAAAGGGATTCAAATAGAGCTTTGAACCACCTCAATTGGAGTTCTATAGAATTAATTATGATTTTTCAAAGTTTGGTCAACAATGCTGGTAGATTGAGTATCATGCGAATTTAAATAAGAAATTGGCCAAATATAATTGGAATGAACTCCAAAGGTGAAAGTAAGCCTATAGGGCTAATGTGGGCCATTGGGTATTTACTTTTCATGGCTCTAATGATGTTATCACTTGCCTAGGGCCATGAAGTGATAAAGAAGAAGCAATGGTTGGCGGATCAAGGGACAAGAAGAGAAGGACATAAAGTCCGAGAGGTAGTGAACTTACCTTTTCTGCATGTATGTGATATGTATGTCTTGCATTGATTATGTGACTACTTTGCCTATTTATGTGGAACATTTATGATTGGTTAAAGCTCTGTTATATTTGTGCAATGGTCATATGTATGTCATAACATCGAGCATGCAGCATGTCATTATGTTGGCATGAAATAGTGTAGGCAAGCATGTGGTAATGTTTGCTACTGAGATTCTCTCGAATCTCACTCCTCCCAACCAACCATTCAGACAGGTGAGCATTGGAAACGTGCTGAGATCATAAAAGAGGTATGCACGAAGAGGAATATTGCTGGTTGTTTGAAGGCCTTTTAGTTATGAAGGTCTGTAAATATTGTGTAAACCCCTGGTGAGGAAACTTTTGTATTATAATCAAGAAATATTGTATTAATATTATCAGTATATTCATGCTATTCCTGTGTGCCCACTGAACTACGCATTGCTACTCTGAGTAAGGTCAATAATAAGGGATATATGAGGTGGGTCTTTACAGTAAGTAATAATAAACCATTTTTTGTGTTGTTGTACAAGAAGATGCCACTTGTCCCTCATTATTGTAATCACCTTTTGACTTTTGTGTGGCTCTCTCTTGGAATTCCACCTAGCACAATAGTCAGGGAAATCCACCAGTTTTCGATCCAGTCATGTACTTAAACTTCCCGAGCATTGAATGTGGGAGGGAGTCAGGGGAATTCATCAAGCCTCCTTTCCCTAACCATTTGGATGGCCAAGAAAGTGATAGAGAAGGAAAGAAAAGAGCCTGGCCCATACTTGGGACACATGGCACTTTAGGATTTTTAAAATATGACATATGTCATCAAAAGAGCACTCAACACCCTCTCCTTCTTATTAATTTTTTTGCAGCACCTAAAATAGGTGGAAAATAATTAAAATCATGAGAAAATTAAAGAGGAGAGATGGTGTAGAAAACCTAAGTGTTCTTGAGCTCTCGTGCTGATTTCACTGTCAAATCAGTGTTTCTAGCTCCCAGTGTCTTCATGAATCTTGTTATACTTATGTAGGACAACATTTCTATGGTTTTGGATTTTTGATCAAAGGTGTTTGGAACCATCTACCTAGGGGAGGTGCTGCTGGAATCAAGAACCAGTTATAGAATCGAGTAGAGGTATGTATAAGTTAATATTTGAGCACCATAACTTAAAGATTGATTAAGTTTTCTTGAAGTTCTTTGGGCTGCCTAGTTTCATCTAGAATATGGCATAGAGAAAGAGTATGATTTTATTAGTTTTGATGCTTTCAAATAGTTTAGAATGAAAAATTTTGTAGGTAGCTGTGAGAAACCGGTCCCCAAAAACATTAGAATCAAAAACAAAATTTTAACCTAGGGAAACCCTAAGTATGGTCAAACCTGGTTAATAGGGAAAGAATATGATTTTAATGATTTTGAGGTTAGAAACTGATTCTACATATAAAATTGTATGGGAATAGGTGGTGAGCATAATGTTAGAAGGGTTGGATTGAAAACCCAAAAATTTAAGTTAAATGAATAGTACTACCAGATTCGTTTTCTAGAGACAAATTGTTTGTGGTTTGATTTTGATTGACCAAACGTTGTTCAATGGAAATGAAAATTTCTAGAATAATATTAACATGATAATATTTAATTTGATATATAATATGTGGCATTTGGTTCAATATATTAGGAGATATGATTTGTTAAAGTTAGGCATTGAATCTGGAATGATTTTTATTACAATGAGGATTGATTGAGGTTTCTGGAACTATGTGCGTGTAATTGGTAGAAGGAAATATTTTTCCTTTAAAATAAACTTAAAGAGGGTCATATAAGACTTTGAACCACCTCAATTGGAGATTTTTAGATTTATTTATGAATTTTCAAAATTAGGTGAAAATTTTGGTAGCATAGGCTTGATATGCGAAAATGAGGAATTGGAGTGAATTGTAAATAAGAGTGACTTCTAAGGGTAGAGTAATGTCCTAGAGGCTAATGTAGTCATATTGGACATTCATTTGTCATGGCTCTAATGATATGGTTATATATCTAGGGCCATGAGATGACAAAGAAGCAACTTCAATAGTTGGAAGAAAAGGGAACAAGAGAAGACATAAAGATAAAAGGTAGTGAGCTTACCTACTTGCATGTATGTGATATGTATGCTGTGTATTGATATGTATGATTGCTTTACTTGATTATGTGAAGCATATATGAATGATTGAAGCTCTATTTTTGCTTATACTATGGCCATAGATATGTTGCATGAAACATTGAGCATGTATATATGTCATTATGTGAGCATGAGCCTATGTAAGGCAAGCATTTCATATACTAGCATTCATCTTACAAGTATTGTTGATAATATTTGCTACTGAGATTCTCTCAAAAATCAATTTCCCCTTTCTAACTACGTAAATATGTGGAGTACACAGGTGGAATGCTTGAAGATGATCAAGAGGAAATGTGACGGAGATTTGAAATTTGATGCATGATAATCTTTATGTATAAATTATCATGTGATGTGTTTATTTATATAAACATGCCAAGTTAAATGAGGTCATTAGATATATCATCTGTATGTGGGTTACAAACTTTGAAGTTAAGATAGGTTGAGAATGATAAGTAAAATTTTTACCAAGTGAACATTGCCCCAAGAATAGTTGTGTAAGTTTTTTGTTGGAATTTTCAATTAACATTTTTCCACAGCCATAACAAGAACGTTAACACTTCCGTATATGTACTAAAGGGACATAAATGTAAGGTGTTACAAACCACTACAAATCACAAAATCCTACCTCAGTTTTTGTGAAGTTTATAGCGGTTCCTATGAACCACTACAAACCTACAACCTTTTATCTTTTGTAATGGTATTGCCTAAAAAACTGCTATAAATCATGAAACATTTTGTAGCAGTTCATAAGGACTGCTACAAAATAGCAACCTTTTGTCTTTTGTAGTAGTTTTTCCCTTAAACCACTACAAATTCACTGCTATAAATGTGACGCTAGCTTGGTACCTTTTGGAATGAAGCTGGTGCCACATTTTATAGTGGTTTATATGACCCAACAACTATAAATTACTACAGATTACTAGTGCGCCATTTGGTGTGAGTTATACTGTTGCAAATTTATAGTAGTTTGCCTAAAAACCACTACAAATCTTGATATTTGTAGTAGTTTTTTCTAACTGCTACTAAAAGGCAATTTTTTTATAGTTTATTTGGTTCATTGGAGTGAGATGGAAGTGATGTTTGAATTATAAGGTCACTTGAGTGATCTTGTTGTGAAAAGATTAATCACTGCTTAAATCACTCATGTGCTGTAAAAGTGATCTTACTTTGATTGGTCACTTGAGTGCTCACTTGAATGATCAGTCTGAAAATGCTTTTAGGAAAATATGATCTCTTCTTGAATTACATGAGTGTAGTGAAAGTCATTATCACCTGTATTCATAATTCGAGGGCTCACTTGAGTGATCAAGTTGAAGTTAGTTTTAGGAAAAACACATTACTACCTTAATCACTTGAGTATAGTGAAAGTGATGCCAGATTAGTATATCACTCGAGTGAGCTTGGAAATTTGTTTACCAACTTTAGATCACTTGAGTGATGTGAATGCTTGAATAACATTTTGAAGAGCATTATACTGCTGGTTGAATCACTTAAGTGATGTGAAAGTGATGCAACTTTGTTTACACACTCGAGTGAGCTTGAAAATATTTTTACCAACTTCAGATCACTGCAGTAATATGGAAGTAATGTCATTCATCACTTGATCACTATTGAAAATAGTGTATCACTTTCGGTGTCTGCCGTGGTGATAGAGCAATTTCTAAAGTAATCACTCAAGTTCTTACTTGAGTGATATGTGAGTATTTTTCATAACAAGCTCAATCACTGGTTGTAGGCTACAAGTGGTAGAGTCTAAACACATAACTTGAGTGATCAAGTAGTCTGATCTTTTTCACATCACTCGAGTACTCACTCGAGTGATTAACCACTGTTAACTTTTAAAATGGTTTCTCAGTTTTTAAATGCATGTTTCTTCTATAAAACACTAACCTTAAACTTTGTTATTATCAAAATATAGAGTCTAACAAAAGGGTGGAAATTTGTTTAGGCTAAAGGATCTATAAAAAATAAGGCCTTAAAATTGCTTTTGGGCCAAATTACTACATGGTTAAGGCCTATATGTATTGACTTATCTCCTTAAATGGGCCCTATGACCACCACTTAATCCCAAGTACACGTCTTCATGACCCCTGAAGAGAAAAAACATCGCCACTTATAATTAATTAAGGGTACAAAGGTGATTTCTGAAGGTTACCTCCTCTCTAAGTCATAAGAAGGCGCCAGCTTATTAATGAAGGGTATGATGGTCATTTTGCATGGTTTCCTCTCTTACAAGGTATCATATGGCACCACCAAAGAGGATGAAGACAAAGACAACCAAGCCTTGCTCCTTAAGTTGCCACTTGTCACCATGAGAATTAATTAGAGATATTTCATGAAAATCCGAAAGATATCGCAATCGTATCTAAATTCTCATGGCATCACATGTCATAATTACAAGAGAGCTTGACCAATTTAATTCTAGATATTTTTTTATTTGAATTCATATTTTCTTCACCTTTAAGCCACAAAAAACATGAATACACACCATACCTATTATGTTCTTCCATCACAATGTGTGGTTAATCCTCCTTTTTAAGGGTAGATCTTTTTAAGGGTAGATCTTATGGTTGAGCTCTCTATTCTTTAATTGGGAGTTGTGATTTAGTTTATTCTTTTCTTGTATTTTATGATTTCCAAGTTCTAGGATTTAATTTTTATTTTCAAGGCTTTGATTTCTGTTTAGATAGTCTTTGTGATTAAGCTTTTGTGACTTTTATGAACAGTTATGATTTGCAGTTCTTAATCCATAATTTTAGTTTCCTCATAATTAATCTTGATACCCTTTTATGTTACTAATTGAGTTTCATGGTTGATTATATTTTCTTGAATATAGTGTTTTCTTATTCTATTGGGATATAACATTTGATTGTTCTAATTAGAGGAAAAAATTATAATTGAGAATTTAACTCATGTGCTAAGTGGTATTTAATGATAATTGAGGAGGTATAATTATTGATTACATAATTGAGATCCATGGCATTCGTCTAGATTTTTTCATGTTTAGGACTTAGTACATTAATATTTCTATATTTTTCAGAACTATGATGGCCACCGATTTGTTCTAAGAAAAATTCATTACTTGTTTTCTTTATTTTATTTTATATTTTTTTTTTCTTTTTTTTATAGAAAATGATAAACTACAAAAAAACCTCAGGGATTAACCTCCTGAGTCAAACAATATTCTCAACTCCTTTTCATCAGTAAGTAAAAAACTCCTAATAATATTAAGAGGTGAATCAGTGATATGGATGTCCATCGTCATTCTTTGTGCTTCCCTAGCCATGGCATCAGCCACCGTGTTAACATCTCTATTACACCATAATATTTTCACTTCCCATTGTCTATTCAACAAAGTACAAACCTCCCCGATAAACTGAAAATCAGGATGTTCTTGAGGCACCGTATTTTGAATCAGCTCCATGACTTCTGTACAATCACACTCAACCAAGATTCGTCTGTATCCTCTATCCCAAACAAGTTTAAGTCCCCACAAAACACCCCAAGCTTCAGCCGATACCACTGTCCCTTGCCCAATTCGGTTCATAAACCCCTGCAAGAACTTTCCATTATGATCTCTTAATATACCTCCGCAAGTGCACAAACCAGAGTTCTCATTCCTTGATCCATCAGTACTGATTTTCATCCATCCAGGTGGTGGAGGTTTCCAATGTAGATTACTCCTCTCCTCATGTTGATTTTGGAGCAGGTTCATATTTCCCTATGATAAGCAAGCACGAGTATGGGCTAAAATGTTTGTACTACTTCAAGTAACATTATTAAAGTAGCGCTCATTTCGAGCCAACCATATATGCCTGCATATGATTGTAAACCAAAGGTGAAACTCGAATCCCTGTACTATATCCTTTCATCCCAGACACCATGCAAGCCATTCCTTCCTGTCCAATATGTTGAAAAACAGCTCATGCCATCCCGACGGCAGAAAACCCTTCCAGAGATCAGAGATCATCCGGCAGTCTCGTAGGACATGAAAAATCGACTCATGTGAAATATTGCATATTCCACAATTTCCTGTGGGATGACTACCATTCTGGAACCGTATCAAATTTGTCATTAGACGGCCATGAAAACATAACCATAAGAAAGCACGATACCTCTGAGGGACCTTTAATTTCCAAACGAATCTCCACCAGTATCTATCATGATGCCGTGGGGTACCCATTAAGTGTTTATAAGCAGAACTAAGGGAGAAATTTCCATCAGAAGACCATCTCTATGCCGGAAAATCATGACCATGTAAAAGAGGAATATTAACTCGTCTGATAGCTGCACAAACATGCCCTGACAGTAGATGCTCAAACTTACTTACATCCCACTGTCCCGAAGGGGTGATGCAATCAGCCACTCTCCATTCAATAATGTCTCTAGACAAAGGCCGGTTTATCAACCTCTCCAGCTTATCCAAATGTGGTACCCACACGTCCTTCCAGAAATAAATGCTTAGACCGTTATTAACTCTCCATGATATACTATTTGTGATTTTCTCCCAGCTGTTCCGGATACCTCTCCACGTATTAGACTCACATCTGTGCTTCTCAACTTTAGGAATAATATCATTACCGACTTTGTACTTTTCTCGTAGAAACTTGACCTAGAGCGAGTCATGTCTATTAATCATACCCCATCCAAGCTTCATCATGAAAGCTTTATTCTGATCGTGAGCTTTCCTAAGACCCAGACCACCATCTTCCTTATGTTTACAAATTGAATCCCAGGATACTAGGTGAGGTTTTTTGTTGGTTGAACTACTCCCCCAGATGAAATTAGGACATCGTTTGTCAATTTCTTCACAAGTACTCAAAGGAAGAGGCATTGTCTGCATAGTATAAGAAGGCATAGCCGATAATACAGAAGACACAAGAGTATGCCTAGCCGCTATTGATAACATGTTGGACTTCCAATTAGCCAGACGAACATCCATCTTATTTAGGAGGAAGTTATACGTTGTCTTAGAGCTCCGTTCATGTAATATAGGCATTCCCAAATATTTACCAAGATTCGACGTCGAAATAAAGTTCAAAAAGTCGCTGATTTCCTTACACCTGTTATGATTCACATTCTTTGAGAAGTAAATTCTTGATTTTCCTGCATTCACTTTCTGACCTGAAATGTCACAGAAATAATCCAAGATGGCCTTCACCACCCCCGCTTGATCAAGGTCTGCCTCTGCAAACAAAATGAGATCATCAGCAAAAAATAAATGAGAGACAAGAGTACCTTTTTTGGAGAGCCTAAATGGTTGCCAGTCCCCATCTTCTACTGTAGTCTGGATGAGATGCCCCAGTCTTTCCATCATGATAACAAATAAATAAGGCGATATAGGATCACCTTGATAAACCTCATGAGAAGGGCAAAATATTTTTGAAGCCACACCACTCCAAAGCAGTTGCATTTGGGGTGTTGTCATACAAGCTTGGATGACTTTAAGGATATAGTCAGGGATGTTAAGTTCTCTTATACAAGCAGTGATAAAAATCCATCTAACACGATCATACGCCTTCTCCAGATCAATCTTTATGGCCATGAAGCCCTTTTTCCTCTTTAAAGAATTCATAGAGTGGATAATCTCCTGAACTAATATGATATTGTCCGTACTTTGACGTCCTTTCACAAAGCTGCATTGATTTGGGGCTATCACTAAAGGCATGACACCCTTAAATCTATTAGTTATAACTTTAGTGACTATCTTGTACACAACATTGCACAAACTTATAGGACGAAAATCATGAAACGTCTCAGGATGTTCCACCTTTGGTATAAGAACTATTTGAGTTCCATTAATCTGTCGAATAAGCGTTGGATCATTGAAAATATTTTTAACTAAATCAACCACAGACGTTACCACCATTTCCCATTGGCTCTGGTAAAAAAGAGAATTGAATCTGTCTCGTCTCGGCACTTTCAGAGGCCCCATATCAAACAAAGCACGTTTGATCTCATTATCTTCAACTGATCTCCCAAAAATACGCAGATTCACATCATCAATTCTGGGATAAGTACACCCAAAAACCAATGATCCAGTATAAGTATTAGTCTCCATATATAGATCTTCAAAATACTTGCTTCCCATTCTCATAATTTCTGTTGCATCATATGTCCACTCCCCATATTCAAGCTTCAAGGCTTCTATTTTATTCCTTCTCCGTCTCCCATTAGCCAGAGTATGGAAGTATTTAGTATTTCGATCACCATCCACATACCAAGTAGCCCTGGAATATTGTAGCCACATAACTTCTTCCCGCGCCAAAAGCTTTTCAAGCTCACTCCATAGCTCCCCTCTTGATTTATCCAAGCTCTCCAAGATACCAACTGAAGCCATCTTTGTATTAATTCCATTTAATCTTCTATATAAAATGTCTTTCATATAAGAAATATTACCAAAGACCTCCTTATTCCATAACCTCAAATCCTCAGTAAACTATTTTACAGATCCGCACTAATCATCTTTTACCTCCCATCTTGTCTGTACAAAGCTCTTGAAGTCTTCATGCATAACCCAGGGGGCAAAAAATCTAAAAGGTCTCCGTTTCTTTTCAGAAAACACATGAGAATCAGTATTCACCAGTACCGAACAATGATTAGATTTAAATTTTGGCAGGTGCATTATAGTGGCATTAGGATATTTAGTAAACCAACATTTATCCACCAAAGCTCTATCAATTCTGCTATGACTAGTAGCATTGCCCCAAGTAAATTGGGGACTATTAAAACCAATGTCAAGAAGCTCACTACCTACTAGCCAATTCCAGAATAGCCTATCAATGCCTGAATTATCCCTGTTATTCTTACTTCAACGTTCTTGGGGACATGAGTAGCATTAAAATCTCCAATCACTACCCAGCCTCCAATAACCAATTGTTGATTACCCTCAAGAATAGGCCACAATTGGCGTCTATTAATCATATTAGGGTGCCCATACACCACAGTCAGTGACCACTCATTACTTTTACCTGTATTTACTATACCATAAATAAATTGATCACCTGAACCAATCACAGAAAAATTCAAAGTAGAATCCCAGAATAACCATTTACCTCCACTGAAGCCCTGAGCTTCAACCACATGCATATGTGTCCATCCCAGTTTCCTAGCAATGAGATTAGCTTTAATCCCTGTCTGTCTAGGTTCAAGCAGAGCAAAGAAATTAACTCCATATCTGGCAACGATATCACCAAGTAACCTACGAAAAGAGGCACTACCGGCACCCCGAGTATTCCAAGTCATAATAATCATAAAATTAATAAAATTAATAAAAAGCAAAAGGAATAACCACAACCAAATCAGGCATTATTGTGACATATGTCCCAGTTGCTCATCCCCGACACCGCTCATCTCCACGTCATCAATATCTCCAGAAGAATTCATTTGATTAACCAAATTCTCTCCTCCATCTGTGCTTGGGTCAAGAGGATTTGATGCTCTTAATCTGATAGTGGAAGGAATGGGATCATTATAATTATTTTTAAAAACTAACCCCCTCCGCATTAGCATTACGTGATGACCCTGCTCCTCGAGACAAATTGTGAGGATTCAATATAGAAGAGTCTACTTGTGTCTTTGCTTGCTGAATTTTCGTATCCCTACTCAAAAGTCCTTGGGATGTTCCCACTTCAATCCCTTTCTTCTTAGTTACCTGGATCCCATGTACTTTGTTTAACTTGTTTAAATGCCCAGCATTATTCACAGAATCAGAATTCCTCTCCTTTAAACCTACATTTAAAATATCTGATCTACTATTTGCCTTTGATTTCCCTTTGGATTCATGTACTCTTTCTCCTTGCTTAAAATTGACATGGCTCTTCCCCTGATTTATACTAACATCGTTGTCTCCATCATTAATTCCCATATTTTCAGTATTAAGAGCCTCAAAACGTGATCCTTTTGTCATATTTCGAGAATGAACATCACGCCTAGGCTTACGCCCAGAATTGCCATTACCTACGTTTGAAATCCGTTGCCCCCTTTTTCGACGTGGTGCGACCATCCATTCTCCATATATTCCATCATTCGTCTCAGAGCATACTGGCGATTGTGTTTCATCTATAGGGACTAACTGATTCTCCATGCATGACAACTTTGATCTGCTTGTTGATTGATTCTTAGTACAATGTTCCATGTCATGGCCATACCGTCCGATGGAAAACAAATCATGTGTAAACCCTCATAAACAATCTTCTTCTCTTTCCCATTGATCATCAAGGACGGGAGTAAGGGTTCACTCAAATCAACTTTAATACATATTCGGGCAAAACGACCTTTAGTTTACCCAAGAGTGTTTGTATCCACTTTCAAAACCCGTCCAATCTGGTTACCCACTACATATAAAATACCCTTATCATAAAAATCCACAGGGAATTTAGGAATTCTTACCCATACTGCTATTTTAGAGACCTAACTAGCATCAGGATCAAACTCTGACTTCTATGGTTGCACTGCGAGATAATGATCTATGTATACCCAAGGGCCACCAGTTAACACGAAATCATAGTCCTCCTCATTGCTCAAACGTACCAGGAAATATCCGAACCCTATCTCAATAGTTTCAACCTCCCCTCTACGTCCCCACAGTTGTTGTAGTTTTCGACCCAGTTGATCCTCACGCACCATCCTTCCAAGGAGTCTAACGAACAGCAAAGTCGCCCATTTCCGTGCTAACTTCTTTTTAAACTCCGGAGATACAATAATGTTTGGTCCCTTTTGTGTCATCTCCACTGCAATCCTCGACTTCTATCCGTCTCCTCTCCACCATTCCTCTTCTTCATCTGAAGCATGATTTAATGTCTGATCTTCAATACATGCTTCCTTGTATGATCGTTTAGTCTCCTCAGGTGTAGTGGTTTCCTTTCTAATAAGATCATCACTCATCCAGTGTTCAACTCTTGGGGCTAAAGATTACTTATGTGTGAACTCTTCATTATCATCACGAACTTTCTTCCTACCACGTTCCAAAGTATCAATCTCCTCAATCCTCTTTTCTGGATTCATTCTCTCATGAATGCGTTCTTTTTCTCGTTCACTCATCTTCATCAGCCCTAAGCCTTCCTAACAGAGGCTTTGGCTAAAGACACTGTTAAAACTGATAGCAAGAGAACTCTGTTTTGCTGAATCCACAGAAGAACCAGCACTACTGCAAGAAAACTCGCTGAACTTAAACACAGCGCCGACAAAGATGAAAAATAACTATGACTCCAGCAACGCCTATGCAGCAAGGAACAAAAACGTTAAACAAGAAGCAATAACTTCACCGAGGAAGAAGACTAGAACAGAGCATCACCAGAAATATCTCTTCGGCAAAGTACAGCAGAATAAGATGTAAATGGACGCTGAGACTTTGTAAATGAAGCTACTAACTCAACGGCAAAAAACTGTCGAGAGCAGCAGGGTGGAATCCTCTGCACCAGACAGCAATTCAGCCTCTCTCTCTCTAACATTATCTCTCTCATAGGCCAGCAACAACACCAGAGCACACGAAGAAAACATCAAACTTCACGGAGAAGACACCAGAGCTACGACACCAGAGTTGTAGCTACTAGCTGTAACCGTGAAAATGACAAGAACACCAACGGAGCTCACATAGGAGATGGTGACCGTTGCTCTGCAACGGTTAAAAATCTCAGATCTTCTCTCTCTGGAGCTTTTCATCAAATTATCATTTTTTTGTTACTTACATTTAATTAATTTAATAATTAAATAATATTCACTCCATACAAGAGAATATAGCCTAGGTTGTGCTACTACGCTGCATAATTTAGTTATTAATTTGAGCACTTATGACAAGTATGATCAAATTTGGCACTGTTGTCGAGGAGTTAATCCCTTTTTGAACTCTTTAAAATTTTTTAGCGTGATTTATTTTGTGCTCTCATTATGTCAGTGGTTTTCTATGCATGACTAGAGATAAAACCCTTATTCCTTTTGAGCTTGAGCCTGAAAGAACCCTAAAGGCTTGTAAGAAAGAGATTCTTCAACAAATTGAGAGAATCGATACCCCTAGTTCATCTAGCAAAACTAATCAAACTAGTGACTTTAAAACATGTCCAAGAGAAACCTCTAGCTATGATATTACTTATAATAACATAATGGATGGAACTAACCTTCCTGTTGGTAGGGACATAGGTAGGCCAGAAGGAAATAACCATAATGAAACCCTTTAAGAAGTATACAGTATTTAGTCTCTCCTTCTACTAAGTATGATCCATGTACTACTACATTTCCTACTACTAATGCTACTTCTGAGATTAAAGACCTTGACTTATGCAATTTGCCTAAGTTTTTTGTTTGGTAGGTAAAGATCCATATGAGCACTTTAGGCTCCTAAAAATGAATTGTATAACCACCAAACCTATAGCAACTAACCTTGACGAACTCCGGTGGAGTGTATTTCACATAACCCCAGAAGGAAAAGAAAGAGAATGGTGCAAGCAACTACAACAACACCTTTGCAAGAGCATCACCTTATGGAGCAATTTACAGCAAGCCTTCCTTGAAAAATTCTTTCCTCCTTCATGATCTTCAAACCTGAGGAAGGAGATATCTTCAATCAAACAAGACAGTTATGAGACTTATTATGAGTACTATACTTGATTCAAAGAGTTGAGGAGAAAGTACCCTAATAACAACATTTCAGATAAGCATCTCATCTTATATTTATTAGATATAATTAGTTTTGATGATGTCAAATATAGATGTCAAATATTAAGATTAAAAAGTTTGCATAATATACTCATCTCTTACATTGACTAACAACTTTATTTACTGTGAAATATCTAGTAGATTAGTCAAGCAAAGAAAGAAGATATCAAGTTGGAATATGGAGATTGATCAAGAAGAAAAGAAAGAAGATATTGAAGAATGAAGTTATCAACTATGTGGAGAATGGCCTTCAAGAAGAAAAAGAAGAAGGAAGAGTGAAGAAAGAATAACCTTCATCATTTTAAGTCAATAAAAGGAAGAAGTTATCAATATGGATTGATCAAAAAGACAAAGAGAGATTGAAGAAAGAAGAACTTGTAAGATCTAATGGGAATATCAAGATTTCATGCTCTTAGAAGTGATGTTTCTATAGTCAAATGGAAGTTGGAATGGGTCAATAGAAGCTAAAATGACTTATATGGAAGTTATGGCACCTCTGGAGATTATCACTTCAATGATCACTCGAGTGATCCTTACCACTGGCAGTATCGCTTGAGTGATGTGTTAGTGATGAACTATTTTGGTGCTTCGTTTTCGTTCAGCATGACAGAGGTTTGGTAATATGGTCATATCTCCCAAACCAAAACTCCGATTGAGCTGAAACTTGTTTCATATGAAACTAAACTTCCAATACGTCACATAGACAACAATATCAACTTTAAAGAAGTTTAGATGAAAGAGAGATGATGTTTAGAATATGACATTCAAATCACCGCTGTATTCCAAAATAGGTTCGGTATTTGGAACATAACTCTTAAACCACATATCCTATTGAGATGAAACTTAATTTATATACAACTAGACTTAAAGATCTTTCTATGGATATGTATTATTTGAATTTGGAGTTATATTTAAAGGGGTATACCTCCTGGAAGTTAACACTAAAAATTCAAATACTATCCAGAACAGTAGATACTATTTAGATTATAACTTTCAGAATACAATGAATTTAGAGCTGATTCTTTTTGCATTGGAATGTAGACAGCAATAGCTTTTTGATGATAGGTAATTTGCTATATTTGGATTTAAAATAAGTAGATTACTCGAAAGACTACTCAAGTGATAACTTGAGACCACTCGAGTAATGCATCAAATAACATCACTAGCAGAAGATACATCAAGTGATCTATTTAAATCACTGGAGTGATGCATCACTTGCACAACACTAAAGTGATCTATCCAGTGATGCTTTTCTTGGAAAATAGAGCAATGCTTTGTAACTTTTGAAAATCATTGAAATGATTGTGTAACTTATTATTCTTGATTCTAATCACTCTAACACTTCATTATACTAGTGATTAAGCATTTTCTAGGTAATCAAACAAGGATTAATATACAAATTGGAAAAAGGGCTTTTTCATAAAAACTTCCAACGGCTAGTTCAATGGTCATATTTTGTAAGTCTCAACAGGAAGAAGAAAAGCTCAACGGTCATTGATCTTTATCAACTATAAAAAGAAGAGCATTCAAAGTCGATGAGGAAGTGAGCAACAACGCCAAAATGATAAATCATGAATAATCCATGTTAACACGAATATTCTATGTTATTTTCTAGATTTGATATCATTTACCTTAGAGAGAGAAATTATTTGTATTGTATTTTAGTGTTCATCTTATTCACTTTTGAGAGAGAAGATTGATTGTAATCCTTCATCATTAAGGTTGTATCCTTACAGTGTGTAAGGGAGAGTAACTCGGTGAGAGATTTGTTTTCACAAATGCCAGGCTAATCTTGTAGGATTATAGAGGCTTCTCTTGTGCCCAAATTAAACAAGAAGATAGTGGATTGAAAGCCTTAGGAGAAGCCTAGGGACTGGATGTAGGTCATAATGGATTGGACCGAACCAGGATAAATCACAGTTTGCATATTATTTTCCCTAAACTCTTATATTTCTAGCATATATTATTTAAGTAATTGACTATTGATTTATGTTTCATTACTTTTATACTTATTACTTTCACTAGATGCAAAAATATTTTCAGATTTTTTAATTTTTATCTAACACCCAATTCACCCCTTCTTGGGTGTCAACAATATTTCTATCACAAATTGTTGCCTAACCAGCTAGACAATGTCAATGTTATAGCTGGCAAATATTGTAATATATCGAACTTAGTAACCATGGGAACTTGTATATATAACCAATCAAATGAAATTAATACCGGTGTTTATATATATAAATATGGAGCTATTTTTGGGATTCCCAGACACCTAGGGTGTCATTCACTGAAGTTAAGAAATCAGGGTTACTAATTATGTGTGTAAGTGGTCGGAGGAAATTTATTAGTGTCCATAGAACACCTGGTACCATTTTGGGGACTCAGGGAACTTATGGTGTCATTTGGTACGCCTTAGTATACATGCCGCAATCCTGAGTAAACACCAATAAAGTAACTTTATTAAAGTAGCTTTTTTAATAAAGTAAGTCATGATAACTAATGATGACACAACTTTTGTGTTGGCTACATAGGAATATGACAAGTGTCCTCTCATCATGACAAAGTATAAGATCACTTTTGTGTTGGCATGTTAAGAAGATGACAAGTGTCCCTCATGATGACACTTACTGTTGCCTTTTTGAGTTGGTACCTTCAAAACACGCTACCTAGCCTCTGAGTTAGAGGAATCTACCGATCCCTAGCTCAGTCGTGTACTTGACCTCTCGAAAACCAAACCCGAGAGTTAGGAGAAATTATCAAGCCTTCCCCTGACACATAAAAAGGCGTATAAGAGGAGAGAGGAAAGAGAAAAGATGATGTAAGGTTGACACATGTCACACTATGACTTGATCACTTGACACATAACACAATAAGAAGCAATCAAAAGTAAGATTAAATCTCATCCCTCTGTTCCTCTTTATTATTTCGGCCAACTAAAGGATAGAGAGAGGAAAATCAAAAAAAAAATCACAAGAAATTGAAAGAGGAGAGAAGGATTGTAAATAGTAAAAATTCCATATTTCTGGAGTTGATTCTGACCCTGAATTGTTGTTATTGACCAGTAATCCCTTCAGTAAAGTTGTTCCTATTAGAGCAAGCTTTTAACCCAAGAGGGGGGGTGAATTTGGTTATTACAGAATAACCGGATACTTAATAAAAATTATGAAACTTTAAAGCACAGTTATAAGTAAGAAGAGATATCACTGAAGTGTACACATGAATTTATACTGGTTCGGCCACAATCACTTGACCTACGTCTAGTCCTCAGAAATTCTTCTGAGCCTTTCACTATATCTTCTAAGATTCAGTGGGTTCTTGGCACCTCAGTACAATAGCAAGTTCCTCTTTGGACACTCGCTCCCCTTTACACAAGGTAATCTCAAATCCCAACTTAAGGCTCCTCAACCTTAAGTTATCACTATCTAAAATAAAGAGTTTTTGACTGAAAAAACTCTCTTACAGAGTATATGGATGAAAAATGAAGTACATGTGAAGAAATAATAAGAGACAAAGAAACTTATGAGTATATTGTTTGCAGTGTGTTCAAGCGTTGTCCATGTTCCTTGATTTTCGAATGGCTGGGCTTATATATCAGAAGCTTCGAGGATCATTGTGAATTTTTCTGTTGATTGATTGTGCTTCTGAAAAATGCAACAATATTATTTTTCACTTTGCAGTTGATAGTTATTTTTGAATATTGTTGTTGCCCACGATTAATTGTCGTTGAATGTTGTTCAATTGCTTGTCATATGGGTGGTAGTGGAGTACACCTGTAATACACTCAGGAAAATTACTATTAGAAAATATTTTGAATATAACTGGAATGATTGTGATTCACTGGGAGTGATTTTTGAAAATCAAAGATAATTGGAAGTGAACTTATTTTCACTGGAGATGATTTTCAGAGAATGTTATTCTACTGGCATTGATTTTAATGAAATAATATGCCACTTGATTTTGAAAGTAATTTGGATTAACTAGCAATGATTATCACTACGAATATCTTACTGACAAATCTTGATGATTTCTGTGGAAGTGATTGCAAGTGGATCACAGGAACTGTCTGGAAGTGAAACTGATAAAATTCATATCACTGGAGTGAATTTGATATCACTGGAAGTGATTTGGAAAATAGTGAAATTTTTTGCAAGTGATTAGAAATCCAATGGAAGTGATTTTGAGAGTTCATATATCACTCGAGTGAATTTGGCATCACTGGAAGTGCTTTTGCAAACAGTGAATTTTTCTTGCAGTGATTTTCAACCTACTAGAAGTGATTTTACAAACAGTGAATTTTTCTTGCATTGATTTTCAATCCACTAGAAGTGAATCTGAAAATTTCAGACATCACTTGAGTGATCTGACTATCACTGGAAGTGATTTCCAAAACAATGTATTTTTCTTATGGTGATTTCAGAGCCACTGGAAGTGATTTAGCAAAAATTAGATATCACTCGAGTGATTTGAAATCAATGGCAGTGAAATTTAGAACAGTGAATTTTTCTTGAAGTGATTATGGCTTGCACTGGGAGTGATCTACGAAATTACCAGAATCACTTGAGTGATTTCATTGTTCACTAGAGTGATCCGCTAACTTTGCATATCATTCGAGTGATTGTTAATGATCACTTGAGTGATCTTCATAATCACTCGAGTGATTACACAAATCACTCGAGTGATCTTACTCAGATCACTTTTCTCACTTCCTTTGCTGATGTATTTGTTTTAATCAAACTCAGGAATATCTAAATCATGATTTGTTATCATCAAAACATGAAATCTAACAGTTCCACTCACTGAGAGCTTTATTTCTATGGTCCCAATTTTTTGATTAGAGGTGTTTTATGCCATTTAGTTAGTCGGAGTGCCCCCAAAATTCTGAATCGATTGTAGAATCGTGAGGAGGTAAGCTTAAGCTTCATTTTGAACTGGCTGTCTTGTGATTTCATTAAGTTTTTAAGGACCTTAGGGCTATTATAAGTTTTGGCCAAGCTAGGTTTTTGAGGTCATATGTGTTTAATCAGGAATATATGATGATATATAGTGTTTGATGATAATATAAGACTAGTTTAAGTGCTGCCAGATTTGAGTTCTATGAGGCAGTATGCTTGTCACACATTTTTGATTGAGCAAATGATGTCCAATGGCTGTGAAACTTTCTAGATTTAAAGTAGACATCAAAATCTTTAATTTGATAGGTCATTTATGCCATTTGGATTAATATATTAGGATATATGAATTTTTAAAGTTAGACCTTTAAAACTGAAGGAGGTATTTTTCCTTCAAAATAAACTTAATGAGTAACACATAGGACTTTGAACCAACCTAATTGGAGTTCCCTAAACAAAGATATGAATTTTTAATGTTCATTAAAAGTTTTGGCAGTTTTTGGTTACTAGGTGAAAATGAAATAATTAGGGTTAAATGTAATAAATTGGAACTTTAAAGGTTAATCTAAGCCTATAAAGCTTGTGTAGGCCATTAACTACACATTGGGCTTAATACATTTACTTTAAAGGTAAGCAATGTAAAAGTTATAAGTTATCAAGAATTGGAACAAGTATTAATTCGCTGTCTGTAAATTCTAACTTATAGGATTTGACATTTGCTCGGGATGCCCGAGAGACTGGGAACAAGAACCAAATTTGGAAAGGCTGCTAGGTAATACCTTATCCCTTATATCATATGTGCTACTTTGTATACATTTCCTATCATCTGCTTATATGTGGGAAGACCCGTAAGTACAAGCTACACTGAGAGTTATCCAGGGCGTCTTGAGCTAGGTACGCTAGAGGCAGAAAGCCCGTGAGTGTACCTTGTATAGGGTAGAGGCCCTAGGCTACTAGATTGAGATTGCCAAGTGCTGTGGTTTTGTGATAAGGGACTAGTTAGGCCCTTTATTTGCTGCATACTGTAAGTGTTATTGCTTTGATGATTGTTTTACATGCTTAACATTTTGCATATTGTCAAACCCCTCAATATTTTGACATTTATCAAAGTATCAACGTTTAGTTCAGTGGGCATATAGAAATAGCATAAACATACTGATATAAAGTATTTGATTACATTACAAGAAATTCCTATAGGGTTTGTACATATTAGTTATAAATCCCAAAATACATAAAAGGCTAGTAGATAACCAATAGTAAAATTCTTGATTAGGACCGGAATTTCTCAGTTATCGGTGTCATCTTCCTTGCCCTTAGAACCGCTACCTCTAGCTGAATAAATTTTATTTATGGAAAGGGTGAGATTCAAAGGAATCTTAGTAGTAACGTGCAATCAATCATATAAAATGTGACAGATAAACATGCAATAAACCATGTTATGTAACAAAACAATTGCCATAAACATGTCTGTCAACCAATATTCAGGATCAAAATGATGATTTTGTTTAGATCAAAATGACCGTTTTGTCCCTACTTGCCACACAATGCTCACAATAGTATTTCAGAGCAGAAAACAACCTATCTGTACTTGTCACACTACCTCAGCTGGGTACTACTGGCTCTATGGTACTTTTTCTTTTCCCATAGAGTGGTACTTATGCTTTTCCTACACCACAGCAGGGAATTATATCATCTACTTAGACTGAGTCTAAACTGGCCTAGTGGTACTTATGCTTTTCCTATAGGGTAGTACTTGTGCTTTTCCCACACCACAACGAGGAATTATATCATCACCCAGACTTTGAAATATGTCACATAGACTTCGCATAACAGAAAATGGCAATTCAATGCATATAAATAAACACAGTGTATGAAAGATAGAGTTATTACCTGAAATTCTTTCTGATGCCTAGCTAATACCGGTCCTTTAACTCTTTGCCCGGCTTGGACAAATATCAAATCCTAAAATTCTAAATTTATAATAAATGAGTTATTACTCATTCATACCTTATTCCAAGACTCATAAAGTTGATTATCTCTACCAAAAAATGTGTAATTACCAAAATGTCCATAGAGAATCCGATTTAGTTCCCTTTATAACCGATATAATTGTACTTTTCCAAAACTTATGACCCGAGCTATTCCTACATAATTTTACATGTAGAATCCATTTTTGACCTTAGTTTTGATAAATTCACACTGCATTTCAAGAAATACCCTTGATAGCCACAAAGTTAGGGTTTTAGGGGTAAAATTGTCATTTCATACCCTAAAGCCTCCTAACTCCATTGTTCACATATACCCTACACAATTTTCCATTATAAACATAATGGAATCATCAAATCCATAAAATTCCACCTTAAGCACCCCTAAACTAGTATGAAAAAAAATATGAAAATTTTGAGAAAATGGAAGTTTCTTGATTCCTTTCAACAATTCACCTTCTTTTCACCTTAAATCACTTGTTTAATTACTTAAACACCTCTTGAACATGATTAATCAAAGTTTGGGAAGAACCTCCCCTTAGGTTTCATGCATCCCAAATCATAAATTCAAGATAAACCAAGTCAAATAACCAACCAAACCACCACCAACAATCATAAAACAATAAGAGGAATCAAGCTTTCAAGCTTACCTTGATTTTTTCTTCTTTCTCTCTCAAAACCGACTAGCTCTCTCCCTATTTTTCTTTAATTTTCTCCATTTTTACATGATTTCAAGAAGGATGTCAAGATTAGAGGAGGTTTCCATGAGTTTATTGGCAAGAACACATGAATTTTGCTACCAACTTACCTTGATTTGCTTCTTGATCACTTGTTCTTTCTCTTTGTTCTTTATTTTTCTTCAACCTCTCTCTCTCTCTTCTCTTGAATTCTGGATGAAAATGGGGTCTTGGAAGAGCATAATAAGCTCTTAAAAATATCCACCTCCACCTCCTTAAAATAAAATATTTTATTGCAAATTTTCATACATGTCTTTACTTTTTCTTCTTCCTTTTTCCATATGGTACACAAGGCTTCCACATGCCATGCAAGGTGTCCCAACCATTTTTTTCTTGCTTGTTCATCTCTTTGGCAGTCCTTCCTTGTAATAAAAGGGAAAATATTGGCTTTTAATTTTTATTAGCCAAATAACTATTTTACCCTTACATTTTGTTCAATTTTTGTATCAAGTGTTGTCTTCCTTCTTCCCTTTTTTTTGGCTGAAATTTTCATCATTTATTTGGCCAAAAATTGTGTTGTTCCATAATTAATTTTGGAATACAATACTAGGCTTTCATGAATACAAAAATTGTGCTTTATGTCTTACTTAGCCAAAAATTTCATATAATCATTATTTCCAACATCTTGGCTACTTCAAGTACACCAAAATTCACCATTTTATTCCATTTAGTAAAATCAAATATACAAGGATTTTTTTTTAATAAAATTTTGGATATTACATCTCTCCCCCCTTTAATAAAATTTTATACCCGAAATTTGCTACACAAACATATTCATAAATTTTGAGTAACGTCTTTGCATGTCTTCTTCCATTTTCCAAGTGGCTTCTCTAGGAAATAATCCCTTCCAACTACTTCTATGAACGAGATACTCCTATGCCTGAGTTGTTTCTCCTGTCGATCAATGATTCAGTCAGGTTCAACCACATATGTAAGATCATCCTGCATATTGACATCTTTATATTCAATTACATGTTTCGAGTCAGGTTGATACTTCTTTAACTGTGAGATATGGAAGACGTCATGCAATCTACTTAAATTTGGGGTAAAGTTATTTGGTATGCTACTGGCCCAATTCCTGACAATATTTCAAATGGACCAATATACCTAGGGCTTAACTTCTTCACTTTTAATGCCCCACTAATACCAGTGACAGATGAAACTATTAGAAATACGTTATCTCCTACTGCAAATTCTAGAGGATTTCGCCTCTTGTCGGTATAACTTTTTTTTGTCTACTCTTAGCAACTAATAATCTTTGATGTATCAACTTAATCTGCTCTGTTGTTTGGTCAACTATATCTTACCCATACATCTTTCTCTCAGACAGATCTGTCTAACATAAGGGCGATTAATGTAATATCCCAAAATTTATTTACCAAAAATTCTTGAATACTTGATTATACTCAAAGGAATAAAATGTTGAATTTTAGTGCACTTGAGGTAGCCAAAATGTTGGAAATAGTGGTTATATCAAATTTTCGGCTAAGTAAGACATAAAGTCTAATTTTTGTCTTGATAAAGGCCTAGCACTTGTAGCCCAAAATTAAGTATAGAAGAGCATAATTCTTGGGCCAATTTATGTTGAAAATTTCAGCCAAAATAAAAAGGGAAGTAGAAAAACAATACTTGGTACAAAAATTCAAGAAATGTAAGGGTAAAATGGTCATTTGGCTAATAAAATAAAAAGCCAATATTTTTCCCCTTAAAATAAGGTGTCGGACGGCAAGAGAGGAGGAGACAATGGAAAAATAGTTTGGTACCACCTTGCATGCCATGTGGAAGGTCTTTATGCCATATGGAAAAAGAAGGAATAAAAAATGCATGACATGTGATAAAATTACATTAAATAAATATTATCTTAAAGAGGTGGAGGGAGCTTCTTGAAGATGCCATTTGACACCTTCAAGAGGCCATATTTTTATCCAAATAGAGAAAGAAGAGAGAGAGGACAAGTTGGAAGAAGGCAAAGAGCAAAAAGAAAGACACAAGAAAGGTATGATCTTCTACTTGGATTTTGACCTTATAAATAACCTTTTTGACTCAAACACTCTTGATAAACATTGTTTCCCATGATGATAGCTTTATTTCTATGGTTTTAGAATTTTAAGGGGAGGTGTTTTGCAACTTCTAGCAAGAGCTAAAGTTGGAGCATCAAGAAAAGAGCTTAAGAAAGAGCAAGAGGTGAGAAAGAGCTTCACTTTGACATATATATTGTGTTGGTTGGTGGAGTTTTTGGGATTTTCCTTTCTTGCCTAATTTCTGGTTATTTATGGTTTTCTAGGGTTCATGAAGTTTTGATCATATACATGTGATTATATGTGGTTTTGGAAGCATATAAGCTAAGTTTGGTGGTTAAAATGTGAATTGGTATATTATTATGTTGAACCCTAGTTTCTAGTCTGAACAAGACATCAAGAAGGAATGAGAATTTGATCAATTTGATGTTACCATTGTGTTCTACTTGAAAAACTATGTGAGAATAGTCCCTGGTTAAAAATTATGAATCATTGGAATATAAATTGTAAAACAGGATTGTTGATTGTCAATTAGGGTTTCCTGCATGATAGTTTGTTTGCATTGTGTTTTTTAGTAACTGAACAGTATCCAATGTCTATGAAATTTTCTAGAATAAAATTATACATATAAATATATAATTTGATAGGTCATTTAAGTTATTTAGATCTGTACACTAAAAGTTATGTATTTTTGAAGTTAGCCAAGTAAACTGGCATGTTTCTATGGCAGTGTCCAATAAATGGTAATTTTGGAATGCTGTGTGTCTAGTTGGCTAAGGAAATTTTTTTTCTTAAAAATATACTTAATAAGGGTCATATAGCCTTTGAAATTATTACAATTGGACATATGTACAAAAATATATGAATTTTTAAAGTTTGATGAAAATTCTGCTAGCTTTTAGTAAATGTGCCAAATTAAAAAGGTAATGACACAATGTAATTACCTTGAACGTTAAGGGTAGAGATATCCAAATAAATGAATTTAGGAATAAGAAATGAATGAGTAAGAACTCATTTATTATAACTTTGGAATTTTAGGACTTGACAATTGCCCGAGCCGGATCAAGAATTAGTGAACTGACTAACTAGGCACTGGAAAGGAGACTAGGTAGTAACTCTATCTCTCATATTCTATGTGGTTATTAATATGCATTGTTTATTATGTTATGTGCAATGATTTGTAAATGGCGGTAATTCCTAGAGCTAGGTGTGGGAAAAGCACAAGTACCACTTTGAGGGAAAAGCAAAAGTACCTTTAAGGCTGGTGAGTACCTAGTCTAAGTAGGGCAATGTAAAGCCTGTATGGGATAATTCCTCGCTGTGGTATGGGAAAAACACAATTTCCACCCTATGGGAAAAGCACAATTTCTACCCTATAGGAAAAGCACAAGTACCATGACGCCAATGGGACCCAGCTAAGGCAAGTACAAACAGAAAAGCATATGCTTCAGAACATTAAAGTAAGTAGGGGTCTTACAGTCATATGATCATGAACAGAGTGTGTAGTAAGGCTAGGGGACAAACATTCATTTGTACCTAAACGTCAAGCAGACAAGCATTGTGATCACTGATTGGTAAGTAAGGATAAATGGCCATTTTGATCTGGACAAAATTTTTGTTTGATCCTGAACATTGATTGACAGATATGTGCACATTATTACTATTTGCTACATCATATGCTGCATTGAATGTTTACCTTTCACATTTTATATTATTGATAGCATGTTACTACTAAGATTCGTTTGAATCTCACCCTTTCAATAAATAAAATTAATTCAACTAAAGGAAGTGGCTCAAAGGGCAAAGCGGTAGATACCAGCAACTGAGGGTTCAGGTCCAGAGCAAGAGTTTATAGTTTGTTATCTATGTCCTTTTTATGTATTTTGGGTTTTGTAATTTTCTATGTCCTTTTTATATATGTATAATTTTGTTATTTCTGTATGCCAATTGAATTGCACATTAATACTCTAATAAATGTCAAAATATAAAGGGGTTTGACAATTGACATTTCCTTCCATACAACACTTCATATGGAGCCATTTGAATACTTGAATGATAGCTATCTTGTATGCAAACTCTGTAAGTGGAAGGAATCGATCGACAATTACCTATATTACATCGTGATTTTTTTAATCTTGGTTATTCCTATCACGAAATCCATGGTAATGCTTGTAACACCTTACATTTAGACTCGTTCTGATGAGTTTTACGCAGTGAACTCAAACCACTAAGCATTATTCTTTTATAATTCTTTCAAATCCCAATCTCAAATAGGATTCAAACTTGTAGTTGAGTGAGTCTTTCTGAAAATTTTAAAACTTTGTAGAATCGTACTCTAGTGGTTTCCAACTTTGTTATTACTCATCAATTTTTATCTTTTCCCCATTAATTTAATTAGGGCGATTCTCTGCTCAACCTTAGTTCATTCATTTACATACACAACTATGTAGCCACACAAGGCTATCATAATGTCTAGGTTTTTTTTAATATACAGTACTGGACCCTTAAATCTTCAGTCCACCATCGCATCCTCTTCTCGCACAACTTCCAGCATCCCACCTCTGTCTACTTGTCTAAATGGTTGGTTAGGGGAGGGTGAGATTCGGAGGAATCTCAATAGTGAACAAAATACCATAATGCATGCAAGATAAATGCTAGTGCATAATATGCTCTCCTTACATAAGTTCATGCTCACATAATGACATCTCTGCATGCTCAATGTTTCATACAACATATATATGGCCACAATATAAATAGAAAAAGAGCTTTATCCATTCAAATATGCTTTACATAATTAAGCAAAGAAATACACAAGCATAAATATCAAATACATACAAGTAGGGTAAGTTTACTACCTTTTGGACTTTATGTCCTCCTCTTGTACCTTTACCTTCCAACCATTGCTTCTTCTTTGTTACTTCATGGCCCTAGATAAGTAATGACATTATTAGAGCCATGAAAATTGAATGCACAATGGGATATATTAGCCTTAAAGTCTTACTTTCACCTTTGGAGTTCTTACTAATTACATTTGTTCCCTTTTTTTCTCAAATTCGCATGGTAGTCAAAACTACCAGCATTTTGACCAAACTTTGAAAAGTCATAATTAATTCTATAGAATAAAAATTGGGGTGTTTCAAAGTCTTATGTGAATCCATTTAAGTATGTTTTCACATAAAAATACCCAAAGTTGTCTATCACATCCAAAAAATTCCCAGAATGGCGCCAAACCCAACCTGTTCCATATTCCATTACAGAAACAGAGCCTAACTTTGAAAAACCATATCTTCTAGTATACTTGTCCAAAAATTACAAACTACCTATAAAATTAAATCTCTACATATATAATTTAATCCTACCAAGTTTCATAATTTTTGGACTAGTTTTAACTAATGAAATACATTTCACAATCAGACTGCTTCCAGTGAACCAAATCAAACAGCACCTCCTTATAACTTCTAAAAAAATTTAGATTAATATAAAATTATCCAAAAATTATGAACACATATATTCCTGCAAAATTTTCTATTCTAAATCCAATGGAACCATAAAAATACAAAAATCTAGCTTCAACAGGATGAAAATGACCCTGGACGAAATCTGGATAATTTAAGGGAAAATGTGTTTTCATGCATTCAATCTATAAACTCCTTCCTCTCCACTTCTAATCACATGATTAACCACTTAAAAGATAATTGAACATGATTTAGGGACATTTTGGCAGCATTTCCCTTTAGGGTTTCATCTTCCCAAATTTACAAAAACAGTCAAAAACCAAGCCAAAACCAACAACAACAATATCATAAGAGGATCAAGTTTATGATATCACCTCTTGGATTCTCTACTTTATCTCTCTAAAATGCCTCTTCCCTCTCTCTCTTATCTCTTGATTTGGCTTGCTTTCCATGGATTTCAAGAAGAAGAAGAGGTTCCCAAGTGATTTAGAAGGCATAAGCACTTGAAATCACACCTCTTACCTTAGATTTTGGCTTCTTGAACCCTAGCCCTTCGTCTTTGTTCTTCAAGTTCCTTGAACTCTTCTCTCTCTCTTTTTAGCTTTATTAGCTGAATGAAAATGAGTAAGGAAGAGGAGATATTGAAGTTTATCTAATGATCTCTCCTCTTGCTTTAACTTTGACATGTGCCTAAATGTGATTGGTCACGAGCTCCTTTTTTTTCTTTTTCTCCTTACTTTAATATTCAGCCAAAAAAAAAATATATATATATATATATATTCCCTTTTTTTGACCAAAATATGAGAGAAGAGAAGGAGTTATTAGCCTCTTGAATTATCTTGGAATTGCATCTTCCAAGTTAGTCAAATCGGTCATAAGGTTTGTTTTGCTTTTGACTTTTCCTCCTCTTGCTTTAATAGTCACCAAGCAAATATATATATACATATATTTCCCTATGCTTCTCTCTTTTTGAACAAATTGGGCAACAAGAAAAGGGAAAAATAATGGCTGCTTACTTTTATTGGTCAAATGACCACTTTGCCCATACATTTTTTCCCATTTTTCGCACTTGATGGAAAATCTGGCAGAATTTTCATCAAACTTTGAAAATTCATATCTAATTGTATAGATATCATATTGGAGTAGTTCAAAAGGATATATAACCCTTATTGAGTATATTTTCAAGAAAAAATATAGCCTTTAGCCAAATGGAAGCTTATACTTCCCATAATTATTATTTTTAGATGTTGCCATTGAAAATTGCTAGTTTTACTGGACTAAACTAAAAAATACATATCTCTTTGTGTACAGCTCTAAATAACCCATATGACCTATCAAATTAAATCTTGATAAGTATAATTTCCTTCTGGAAAGTTTTATAATTTTTGGAAATCATCTGCCCATTGAAAAAGGTCACACAAACATAACTGCCACATAGGGAAATTCATTAGCAGCAACACTACTTTTTGTTCACATTAACTATATCGTGTGTGACTTCTAATTGCATTTCTTATCATTCCCCGAGCTCTTTAATTCACCATAATATTCCCTTTAATACCTTAAGAGTATAAAAGAATTTTAGGGAATACAATTATGTCTTACTGGGACATTTGCTAAACTGGGGCTTAGCAATCCACTTGATCCAAGCTTAATCTCAAGCCTCTTGTCTCAAAACTTGGGATATTACACTGCTCTCTCATTTCCACTCAATAATTTCAAGGTTTTGTAAAAGCCTTGATGGCCATTGATGCTTAACTTTCACTTTCTATCAAGTGAGACAACGAGCCACAAACTCTGTCACATCTCTTTTCTTCCCTGCCACCAATACATGGACTTTAAGTCATGATAGATTTAATTACTCCTGGGTGTAGAGTATTTCTACTCTTGTGCGCTTCATCAAGGATTTTTTGTCTGAATTCGGATTGTGATGGAACATATATCCGCTTCCTATATCTGACTAGTCCACTCAGTAGCAGATCATATCCCTGAGTTTCACCCTTTTCAATCATGTTTCTGATAGATTATGCTCTATCATCCAACAATTGAGTTTCCTCAATTGCTGTTCTCATATCATTTTTTGCTTAAATGACATTGCTGCTACTGATTAGAATTTGATTAAAAAAATTGAGGTCCCTGAAATCCTCAATCAGTTTTTGCTCTTGAATCATTAGGGTTGTCACCTGCATTATTCTGCGGCTCTTTGCATTTATAACTATATTAGCCTTTCTTAGATGGTATTTAATCTCAAGGTTGTAGTCTTTAATCAACTCCATCCATCTGCGCTGTTTCATGTTCAACTCTTTCTGATCACACATGTATTTGAAACTCTTGTGGTTGCAGTAAAACACTACGGTTTCCCCATAAAGATAATATCTCCAAATTTTCAGTGCAAACACAATTGCTACTAACTCAAGATCATTAGTGGGATAATTTAGTTTGTAAGTCTTCAGCTGACGAGAGGCATATGCCACAACCCTACCTTGCTGCATCAAGACACATCCCAATCCATGCTTGCTCACATCACTATAGACTAAACAGGTTAACTGTGGATCAAGGATTATTAGCAATGGTACTGTTGTCAATCTATCCTTCAGCTCTGTGAAGCTCCTCTCACAACTTTCGTCCCACACAAAATATCAATTTTTCCATGTCAACCTTGTCCAAGGAAAAGTTCTAGAGAAATTTTGTTTAAATCTTCTATAATAATCAGTAAGACCCAGAAAACTAGGTATTTCAGCACAATTATCTAGCATTTCCCAGTTTAGTACTACTTCCACTTTGCTAGGATCTACAGAGACCCTTTCTTTTGAGACTACATGGCCCATAAATTTAACTTCTAAAAGCCAAAACTCCCTTTGTGATACCTCATTCTTGTTAACTATGGTAGAGTGAAAATGAGTAGTGAAATCACTCGGAAGACCAGGACTTGAACCTATAACACCCAACTTTCTAAAATACTTATAAATTCCCTTGCCTCAACTCGGGATTTAAACCTAGAGCTCAGAGGGTGATAAAATTTTCTATAATCATTTTCATAAAACTTCACTAACTCATTAAGACTCAACGGTTTTCCCTTTTATTATTATTCATCAGAGTTTGTGAGCGAACCTCTGCCGACTTTATATAATCCATCCCACGTACACATTTCATTAGCAATAGGAAGCAAAACTACTAACTTCTATCATTCATTTGTTAGGTCATCTTTACAACATATACACCATATACATCATTTACTACATATACAATCCAAAATATGTATGGACTAGACAACCAAAATAGTATAGTCTTCAGCGCCTTGACTTATAGTCATCGCCGCTTACCTTTTCCTTGCCCCTCAAGCTTCCTCCCTGTACTGAAGGTGGTTTTTAGAGAAAAAGAGTAAGATTCAGAGGAATCTCAGTAGTAACACATGTCAAACATATAGAGATAACATACAAGCATGCTTCACACTCATCAATCAACCAAATATCACAACATCATTTTGTGCATTTAATCCAATTCCTAAACTACCGTAGCGCTAGGCAAGTTACTAGGCCCCGAGGGGTACCCGCGCAAAGATAGGCCCCGGGCACCGCTCATGCAATTAAGAACATTATATAGGCCTGAGTATCAACCCACACAAAGATAGGCCCCAGGTGATCACCCAGTATAATAAAAAATGAGTTAGACATTTTGTGATGATTTCAAACAACACGTAATGCATGTTATGTCATATGTAGACAAGTTACTACCTGGTTGGACTTCTTTTGCAACTTCTCCTCGATTGCTTAACTTGGGCAGGTATTGCATCCTGAATGATTGTCAAGTCCTGAAATCTTTAAATATACCATAAATGAGTCATTACTCATTCATGTACCCTTCCAAACATATAACATTAGTAAACTTAACCTAAAAGTGCTAAATTACCAAAATACCCGTAGATATCCGGCTTAACCTTAAGTACCCGGTCTCACTCCACTTTACCAAAATTTATGACTTGGGCTATCCTTACACAATTTCGCGTGTAGAATCCATTTTTAACCTCAGATTGGTCAAAATCAAGTACAAATGATGAAAATGCCCTTGACAGCCCTTATTTAGAGCTCTTAAAGGGTAATTCTGTCATTTCACTTTCCATGGCTTTTCTCGCTTCGTAGTCAATATAGACCCTACACAATTTTTCCTCCTAAACCCAATGGAAGCATCAGAATTATCAAATTACTACTCAATTGCCACGTCCAACACAGGGCAGTCTAATAGGATTCCCAGAAAAGTTGTGTCGGATTCTTGTTTTCTTTAGCCTAATCACCTCATTTCTACTTATAATCAATATATTAACTATTTAGAAATTCATTGGACTTGATTTGGAGACACTTACATATTAAGGTCTCTTGAGTTTTCTTGAATTATCTTATGCCAAATGAATCATAATCAAGCCTAAAACAACTCTACTAACATCAATTAAACAAGAGGAACAAGTTTGGGAAGTTACCTCTTGATTTCTTTAACTTTCTCTCTCCTGGTCATTCTTGTCTCTCTCTCTCTAACTCTTGATTCAGCTGATTATCATTGGATTCAAGAGTAGGGAAGTGAGGAGAAGAGGTTATAGAGGGATTAGGAACCTTAAAATCACAAGGTACAAGCCTCTTACCTTGATTGTTGATGAACCCTAACTCCTCTTCCGTTCTTCACGTCCAACTCTTACTCTCACTCTTTTCGATTCAGTTCGTGCGTGAGAATGAGCTGAAGAGATGAGGGAATATGATATGTAATAAAAGGATTAATTAGTTTAATCCAAGTGTCATTTTCCCATTGGTCTAAAATGCAATAGACTTTAATTAGTTTCATTTCCCTTCTCTCTTCCTGTTTCAGCCGAGAATTTGCATGAAAAATACTAGGGAAATATGGATCTCCAATATCCCATTGTGCCGTCTTGTAACTTATTGACCAAGTCATTGACTTTTTTTGACTATTTGACCTTCCTTGAGAATAATTCACCAAAATTGGGTTATTAATGATCAAGTAGTCATTTTTCTCTTTTTAATTCCCATTTAACTCAAATGATTGGGAATATTAGGGAAAAATAATTATTTTCCACTTTATGGAAAAATTATCGTTTTGCCCCTACATTTCATGATATACTGAAATAAATCATTTTTCACTCTTTTCTTCGGCTTAGCCCTATTTTGACACTCAAATGAGGCCATCATTCATATTCTTTAATTTCTCACATTTTCGGTTACAATAATAGGTCTTTATTTATACATTAATCGCCTCTTTGTGTCCTTATTCGACCCAATTACGTGTAACCGGCGATTGAAATATTTTCCATAAATTCATACACACCACATTTCACTATTTTATTTCACTAAATATCACAAATTTACATACAAGAAATATTGGTGAAAAGTGGGTTATTACACACTTGCTTAGCTTTGCATAGAGTTGCTTATCTTTCAATGTGCTTAGCACTATTTTCAAATGCTTTTCATATTTCTTCTGCTTTGTGATTACACTAGAATATCATCAATAAAGACTACTATGATTTGGTCCATATACGGATGGAAAATTCAATTCATGTAGTCCATGAACACTGCAGATGCATTGGTCAGCCCAAATGGCATTAATTATGCAATTTAAACAAACTTTAGCGGTGACAAATTTGACACTCATAGGTGTTGACACAACTAGATCATATGAAAACTGATGCACATAAAGGCCTAGCCTCCCCGCACAATTATACATAATAAATGAATGACTAGCACCCAAATCATATAATACTTTTACGGAATTACCATTAAGTTGAACCGTACATTAGATTAGTTCTAGAGATTTCCTGGCTTCCTCTCATGTCATGGAAAAAGCTCTGCCTTGGCTTCTCTATCCTTTGTTACTGTGGACAGTTGTTGGAAAAATGCCCATTGCTGACAATTATAGCATATTCTTTACCCTACTAGAGCACCACATGGCTTTCCTGGATAATGGGGCTTGTCACAGTTCCAATAGGTTCTGTTCCTAGGGGTCTTTAGTTATTGTGGTTACTAGTTTGGTAAGGTTTTTAGTCATTTCCCATGGATGGTTCTCCTGGATTCTTATGTTTCTAGGAAAAGCCCCCACTGCCAGATACTCCCTTACTGCTAGCATTTCTATCAGTGTACAAATTCAGCAAGTGCTTTTAGTTATCAGGCATTCCTTCATTGCCTTATTAAATCTAGTAAACTGTTTTGAGACTTATTTCTCTTTTAGTTTTAGTCTCAGTCCCCTTATCATCATATCTGAGCTCCAACCCTCATCATCATGATACCTCAAGTATAAAGAGTATTGAGACAATCGGATGTAGCAAGCCAGGTACTCATCAAAACTTTCCTTCTCATCTTGCTAAATGGTAAGGAACTCAGTTTCCTTTTCAATTCGGAATGACCGGGGGAAAGTATTTTTTATTGAACTATTCCTGAAATAATTCCCAAATGATAGCAATATTTTGGGCCTCCAGAATCATCTCAGTGTTTTTCCACCACCTATTTTACATCACCTTCTAGTTTATAAATTGCCAGTTGTACTTTAATGTTATTTGGGCATTCCAGAATTCTGAAAATTTTCTCCAATGGGATAACCAGTTTTCTACCACCTAAGGATCAAACTTCCCTCGAAAGGCAAGAGGTTGTTGTTGAAAAAATCGTGCTACCCATGTCTATAGACTTTCAGCCTCAACAACAGGTCTATCGGAGGTTGCTCCTAAATAGGATTCTCAGGCTGATTAAATTTGTTCTACTATCCACAAGGATTGTTCTCTCTTTCACTATCTGCATTTTGTTTCTGCTGCACCTCTCACAGCTTGTCTTTGAGATCATGTATCATCATACGTTGCTTCGTTAACATTCCCAATATCTATTGCATTGGGTCAGGTCTAGCTCCCTGACCTCGCCTAGCACCTCTACCTCTTTGTCTCACCATCTTTATAACTCACTGTATTAAAATAAGGAAGAGGTAAATTTCACATATCCATAAGGGCATATTTGTCATTTCATAAAATTTTGGTGCACAGATAGTCCAAAAATAACATACAACAGATATTTACAACAGTTTACGGAAAGATTTTAACAGTACACATCCTATATATTACTGTATAACAAGTTTATACCCTTTTTATGTTACATAACTTTACATTTTCAAAAACTTCCCAATGGGTCACCCATCATTCCATTTTCCTAGGCCGAGCACAATTAACCTTAATGTACTGGTTCAAAAATGCTAGTACCGGCTCCAATCGCTTCCCAGCATCGGCACCCTAGGACTACCTTAGTCCCAAAAATTCATGCCACCCGTCTCCAGACGACCCAATACTGTATAATATTTGCATATCAAAACCAGTACATATAGTCCAACATGTACTTTGTCATGTGATCCATGAACTCCATAAAGTTATCTCTAGGACCCCGCTCTATAATATCATTCTTCTTCCGGACCTAAAACGGGTTGAGATTGGTAGGCATATAGCGGAAGAATTAAAATTTAAAATTGCAAAAGTTTACCAATCCCAATTGTGGATCTATCAAAGGCATTTAAATCGAGTTAGAAAGAGTCGTACCTTATTCATGTTTGTTTGAATGCCCACAATCATCAACGTATTGCGAGTTCTCAAATCTCCATGCTTGGTTGCTTCTGAAATAATTTCCCCGGTATCTACATGTCCGCTAATTCTCCTTAAAAGAGCATCAAACTCTATGAGTGTGAGATTAACCATCCCCGACATCAACATGTTGGCTAGTTCTTCTTTAGAGTTTTGCCTTTTGGATCTTGAGGAGTTAACTACTTAGATCAGCTCCCTCTACTGGCATCCACACAAACATGACCCAACATCGACAACATGCTAGCACCTCCAATGTCATTCTAGGGTTTTCTTGCTGCTCTCTATTTTTTCATCATCAATAGAAAACCCTAGCTCTTACTTTTTATAACTAGTCAGGGTTATCTATTTTATGATGGATATTGGATTTTTATAATTAATCTTAATTAATTTCAAAATCCTTGTCATATCAATTAACAATTAATTGTTTTGATAAGCTAATTAAATAAATCTGGTTTAATTAAATATGTCCAACAGTTTTAATTTAACCTATTTATTTAATTAGAATAAAGAGCCAATCAAATTAGATTTATTTTATCTTTATAAATTAAATTTGAGATATTATCATATAATGTCTTTATATATACACAATACAATAATATTATCATATATATAATATATATTATCAAATAGTATATATTATATATATAATATAATATTTTCATATAATATATATTATATATGTATGTATGTATTTAAAAAATACATATGTGTGTATATAATATTATTAATTTTCTTTTCCAATATAAATATATATATATATATATATACATATAAATATTTATCAAATAAATATTCACACAACATGTGTATATAATAAATATATATATATATATATATATATATATATATATATATATATATATATATATATAATTCGTCCACCTAGATTAAACATTGTATTCATTGAATCTTAGACGCATCTTAGATTCAATGAATCTGGACATTATAGCTCGTGTTGGGCTATTCTTGTGTTCGACCCTGTAAGCCCATACGTAGTTGGCAGTGGGCCAATGACTATACTAACCCATAAGTCGTAAGCGGCCTCTAGAATGATATTACGACTACCCAATTCATATGAGGATCGACAATACGATACAACCTGTCATATAACCATATCACGTCCCTTTTGTCACACGATATTTTGGTCAAGGATGAGGAATGGAGAATGTCATCCTCCTATTCCTGACCATTACTTTCTCGATCCCTGAATAGTCTGACTATAGAAATGGAAACTCCTTTCCATCGTAGTATGGCCACACATTTCTCAGAGTCACTCATCGAGGGGCCCAGTAATATCTCTTTACTAATGTGAGGGACAAATTCCATCTTAACCATTCACATTCCTCTGCATGAAAACCACTAAGCCTGATTGTAGCCTTTATCATCACCTGGTTTAAGGTGACTTTTGACTAAGTCAAAGCTTAGTGACTCTCATGTAGGAATCCATAATGATCTCAGGTCAAAGGGCATTGTGACGTGGTTATATATGAGATAAGCTTATGACTTGATCCATGCAACTTTCTCATAGCGGGTCGATCCAGCACTTTGTACTCCTACAAGTGCCTAAGACTTTGATTCGTATCCCCATACCTTATCAAAGTCATACTGGTCTTATTTTATCTTTGCTCTCACATAGATGACCAACCAAGGACATTTAGGACAATCATTATGATTTATCCAAGGATACAATTATCACAGTGAACATACGAATAATGTGATAACTAAATGGAGAAATTCATTGAATAACAATGTTCAAAGTATAATGGTTGGCCCCTAGGGCATAATTTCCAACATCCTCCCACTTGCACTAGGTACAATCATTAGTTTACCTAATTCACATTGTCCTAACATGATGCTCATGCTTTTCTTGTGCAAGCAGCTTAGAAAGAGGATCAACAACATTGTCTTCTCTTGCTACTTTACATATTTTTTATATCACCTCTATCATTGATTTCTCTGATAAGCTGAAATCGCTTGAGTATAAGTTTGGTCCTTAATAGCTTTGCTATTGTCACAGAACAAATCTATTGGATTTGGGATGGTAGGCACCACCCCTAGTTCAATAACAAACTTTCTGATCCGAATAGTATCTTTAGCTACATTCGATGCTGCTATATACTCAGCTTCTATTGCAAAATCTACTACAGTACTCTACTTGTAGCTCTTTCAGCTTACTGCATCACTATTCAAAAGGAATATATATCCATATTGCAATCTAAGATCATCTAGGTTAGTTTGGAAACTTGTATCTATATAACCAGTTACACAGAGCTCATCATCCAATCCACCATATACCAAGAATAAGTCCTCAGTCATTCTTAGGTTCTTTAGGATATTCTTGAAAGCAGTTCAACGACCCTCACTACTCTGACTTATGCCTACTAGTCTCTTGGATCTATCTTTATAGATCTAATCCCTAGGATTTAAGTGGCTTTGCCTTAGTCTTTCATCCAGAAAGACTTCCCTAACCAAGACTTGACACTCTGCAAGGTAGGAATGTCATTCCTAATGAATATGATGTCATTTGTATAAAGCACTAGAAATACAACTGTGCTCCCACTAACCTTCTTGTAAACATAAGGTTCATTAATGTTTTGAATGAACCCAAACTCTTTGACTACTTCATCAAAACAATAATTCCAACTCCGAGATGCTTGCTTGCATACCTTACCAAAATCCTTTGGACACACGAAAACTTCAGGTTGTGTCATGTACACATCCTCAAGTCGTAAGCGGCCTCTAGCAAGATATTACGACTACCCAATTCATATGAGGATCGACAATACGATACAACCTGTCGTATAACTATATCATGTCCCTTTTGTCACACAATATTTCGGTCAAGGATAAGGCATGGAGAATGTCATTCTCCTATTCCTGACCATTACTTTCTCGATCCCTGAATAGTCTGACTATAGAAATGGAAACTCCTTTCCATCGTAGTATGGCCATACATTTCTCAGACTCACTCATCGAGGGGCCCAGTAATATCTCTCTACTAATGTGAGGGACAAATTCCATCTTAACCATTCACATTCCTCTGCATGAAAACTACTATGCCCGATTGTAGCCTTTTATCATCACCTAGTTTAAGGTGACTTTTGACTAAGTCAAAGCTTAGTGACTCTCATGTAGGAATCCATAATGATCTCAGGTCAAAGGGTATTGTGGCATGGTTATATATGAGATAAGCTTATGACTTGATCCATGTAACTTTCTCATAGTGGATCGATCTAGCACCTTGTACTCCTACAAGTACCTAAGACTTTGATTCGTATCCCCATACCTTATCAAAGTCATACTGATCTTATTTCATCTTTGCTCCCACATAGATGACAGACCAGGGACATTTAAGACAATCATTATGATTTATCCAAGGATACAATTATCACAGTGAACATGTGAATAATGTGATAACTAAATGGAGAAATTCATTGAATAACAATTTTAAGATTCAATGAATATAATGTTTAATATAGGGTGGATGAATTATATATATATATATATATATATATATATATATATATATATATTATACACATGTTGTGTGAATATTTATTTGATAAATATTTATATGTGTATATATTCCATTTTTCTTAGCCAAGCATGATTAACCTTAATGTACTGGTGCAAAAATGCTGGTACCAACTCCAATCGCTTCCCAGCATCGGTACCCCAGGACTACCCTAGTCCCAAAAGGTTATGCCACCCATCTCCAGATGACCTAATACTGTATAATATTTGCATATCGAAACCGGTACATATAGTCTAACACGTACTTTGTCATATGATCCATGAACTCCATAAAGTTATCTCTAGGACCCCGCTCTATAATATCATTCTTCTTCCGAGCGTAAAATGCTGTATCTGGGAAGAAGTACAGTGTCGTACAGATCCAATCATAATCTAGGAACTCTATTCCCATAAATCCCTGATCCTAATATAGGGTGTCCACATCATGCAGATATTTACATACTTAGTTGTCGGGGTATCCCGAACAGAGAGAGCTCTCATGTACAAGTTCCTGATGTATCCCCACAACTCCTGGTTCGGCTGTAAGTCATATCTGATGTGTACAAGTTCAGCTCTAGAACTAGTGACACTATATGGATCTGACTTTGACCTATCAGATAACGGCTGCTCGGTTTCACCAATAAATAAACTGACTGATGGCTCTCATCTGGGAGGAGGCCCAGACACAGGCCTTTTCCACACCTGCTTCCTAGGGGTTTGCAGCCTCCTAGCACTAGCCCCAACTCGATATGGTCGTATTGGCTGCCTTTCAGGTATCCTATGGTCCTCTGAGGGTTGATTCACCGACGGCAGTAATCTACTCCTCTGACGTCTCCTTCTACTCATATTTCCTATTACAACATAATCAAGACTATATCAATATATTATTCTGTTATTCCTAGAACCGCATTGCTCTGATACCAAAAATGTCAACCCCTCAATATTTTGACATTTATTAGAGTATCAATGTATAGTTCAGTGGGTATACATAAATAACATAAACATACTAATATAAAGTACTTGATTACATTATAGGGAATTCCCACAAGGTTTGTACATATTAGTTACAAATCCCAAAATACATAAAAGGCTAGTAGATAACCAACAGTACAATTCTTGATCAGGACCAAAACTTCTCAGTTACTGGTGTCATCTTTCTTGCCCTTGGAGCCACTTCTTATAGCTAAATAAGTTTTATTTATGGGAAGGGTGAGATTCAAATGAATCTTAGTAGTAACATGTAATCAATCATATAAAATGTGACAGATAAACATGCAATGCACCATGTCATGTAACAAAAAAATTGCCATAAACATGTATGTCAACAAATATTCAAGATCAAAATGATAATTTTGTCCAGATCAAAATGATCATTTTGTCCCTACTTGCCACACGTGATCACAATAGTATTTTGGAGCAAGCAACAACCTATATGTACTTGTCACACTACCTCAACTGGGTCTCATTGACCTTATGGTACTTGTGTTTTTCCCATAGGGTGGTACTTGTGTTTTTCCCATACCACAGCTCTAGGAATTATATCACACAGACTTTGAATTATGGCACACAACTTAAAATCATAGAACATGGCAATTCAATGCATATAAATAATCATATAATGTATGAAAGATAGAGTTACTACTTGAAATCCTTGCTGATGCCTAGCTAATACCAGTCCTTTAACTCTTTGTCTGGCTTAGGCAAATATCAATTCCTAAAATTTCAAATCTATAATAAATGAGTTATTACTCATTCATACATTATTCTAAGACTCATAAAGTTGTTTATATCTACCCAAAAATGAGTAATTACCAAAATACCCCTAGGGAATCCGGTCTAATTCCCTTATTACCTGATATAATTGTACTTTTTCAAAAATTATGACCCAGGCTATTCTTACACAATTTCACATGTAGAATCCATTTTTGACCTTAGTTTTGACAAATTCAAACTGTATTTTCAAAAATACTCTTGACGGCCATAAAGTTAAGGTTTTAGGGGTAAAATTGTCATTTCACACCCTAAAGCCTCCAAACTTCATTTTTCACATTTACCTTACACAATTTTCCATTCTAAACATAATGGAATCATCAAATCCATCAAATTCCACCCCAAACACCCTTAAAATAATTTGGAAGAAAATCTGGAAAAATTGAGAAAATGGAAGTTTCTTGATTCCTTTCAACAATTCACCTTCTTTTCACCCTAAATCACTTGTTTAATCACTTAAACACATCTTGAACATGATCAATCAAAGTTTGGGAAACAACTCCCCTTAAGGTTCATGCATCCCAAATCACAAATTCAAGACAAACTAAGCCAAATAACCAACCAAACCACCACCAACAATCATAAAACAACAAGAGGAATCTAGCTTTCAAGCTTACCTTGATTTCTTCTTCTTTCTCTCTCAAAACCAACCAACTCTCTGCCTCTTCTTCTTTGATTTTCTCCTAGTTTTACATGATTTCAAGAAGGATGTGAAGATTAGAGAAGGTTTACATGAGTTTAATGGCAAGAACATATGAATTTTGTTACCAACTTATCTTGATTTGCTTCTTGATCACTTGTTCTTTCTCTTTGCTCTTTGTTTTTCTTCAACCTCTCTCTCTCTCTCTCTTCTTAAATTCTAGAAGAAAATGGGGTCTTGGAAGATCATAATAAGTTCTTAAAAATATCCACCTCCACCTCCTTAAAATATAATATTTTATTGCAAATTTTCACACATGTCTTTACTTTTTCTTCCTCCTTTTCCTATATGGCACACAAGGCTTCCACATGACATGCAAGGTGTCCCAACCATTTTTTTATTGCTTCTCTATCTCTTTGGCTGTCCTTTCTCATAATAAAAGGGAAAATATTAGCTTTTAATTTTTATTAGACAAAGGACTATTTTATCCTTATATTTTTTTAAATTTTTGTACCCAGTGTTGTCTTCCTTCTTCCCTTTTTTTGGCCAAAATTTTCATCATTAATTGGGCCAAAAATTGTGCTCTTCCATACTTTATTTTGGGCTATAATATTAGGCTTTCGTGAAGACAAAAATTGTGCTTTATGTCTTACTTAGCCAAAAATTTCATATAATTACTATTTCCAACATCTTGGCTACTTCAAATGCACCAAAATTCACCATTTTATTTCATTGAGTATAATCAAATATACAAGGATTTTTTATGAATAAAATTTAGGATATTACACATATCATATAAGTGATTTATGTACTACTGGGATTCTTTTGAATCTCACCCTTTCCAACCAATGATCTATAGCAAAGGCATCCTCCAGCTCTAAGGATAAGAAGGTAATACGGACGGGCGAAGCAAATGATGATTAATATTAGAACTTTTGGTTATCTTTTATTTTGGATAACTGTAAATTGTGTAAATGTAATTAAGTAGAAGTAGCAGTAGTACTAACCGCCTTAGTTGTAACTAGTACATTAGATTATCACTAAACGCGCTAGTATTCAAACATGATAAGTGAATTAGAATCGAGCAGGAAAATGCTTAAGGCTCATAAGTTAATCATCATTACGCGGGTTATTGCCAAAGAACGCTCTTCATTTTAAATAAAAGATTTTAAAACTGATGAGTAGTAATGAATTTACAAACCAGTTGGAGACCACACTTAAATTTTTTCAAATGTTTTCAAAAAACCCACTCAAGTACAGGTACGAACCCTGTATTGAAGTTGAGACTTTAATAACTTACAATAAAGCAAAGTCCTAGGTTTGTCAACATTACATGACTAGAACTCATCAAATCATTTTATAAAGTATGGTGTTACAGTTAGCTTCTTAATCTTATCATTGTTGATGCTTGGGGAATTCTTGAGAAAAAGCCTAAGAAAGGACAATATTATGACACGAGAGAACAAAGCTCTAAATCAGTGAGTTATCTGACTATAACTCAAGATATAAAATACTCAAGAATAATTTGCTGCCTTGACTATATCTATTCAAATTATGGAGGTGACCACTTCCACTCCTTCTACTACTACACCCTTTCATACTCTTATAGTTGCAAGTTGAGAAATTTGCAACTCTATCATATATATCACTAGCAATTGACAATATGCTTCTAAGGAGGTATCTGTTGTGTATCAAGGGACATTGAAGGGTATACATAGACAAAACATTCCAAGCAAGAAGGCATTTTGGTGAACCACAAATACCCTACGTGTCCTTGCTATTCAAATGTTGAAAAATTTATCGTATAAGTGGTAAAGATTACTTGATGACACCTTACTATCTTTAGTTAGATCAAAATATAAATGATCCCTAATATGATAATCACAGTGAGTGTAATAAAGTTAATTTATATTGATCTCCAACATTAAAATGTACTTTCACCTGAGATGATATCATTGTTATGGCAACACAAGAATTTGACACCCCTGTCATAATCTTTGCCAATCAATAATGCTTAGTGGAGAAGAGGTGGTTTGAAATCACCACTTCAAGAGATCTTTTCTAAAATAATTTGTCAACGCTAGATAGGTGAATCCACATGTGTTGTAATGTGTCTTTACTAAAAGTGCCGTGAAAAAACCAAATTTTTGTTTCTTTGGGGATTGCTGAGAGAAGCCAAAAGCAATGGCCTTTTGCATTTTTGATCTCGTAGTGATGGTTGAAGATTTAGATCCTAGTCTGTGCAATTAGATGAAACCTAGATGAAGAGCCCACTTGGTTTCCGTATAATATATGATCCATTGCGAAAGGAGACATGTAAAGAAATTGGATCTAAAGCACGTGTGTAAAAACAAAGTGAATCAAAGTCAGCAATTGAAGGAAAAGAACAATGTTGACATGTATGACCTAGAAACCCAAGAGACCTACAATTTCTACATAATCGGCATACTTAATCCAAAAGAAACATCAAGTGGATTGCCTTTCCTAACTGTAACATGATTGGAGGAACGCGACGCAAGTGATGAGATAATGACAACTACAACTTGATTTGGAAACCTTATGATCTTGTCTATCCGCATTTGGTGCTCATCACCGTGATAAACACATAATTTAATCTGAAGGGTCAAAATTTAAAATTTTTAACTAAAATTTTTATGAGAAGTGATAGTTATAACATTCTCTTTATTTTTAATTTTACATTTATTAAAATAAAATTTATTTAAAATATAAAAATTAAATTAAATTGGACATAGACCATCCAAAATCAATCTAACGATGTAGATAGATGATGAGCACATTTGTGCTCATCAATGTGATGAGTAGAAAATGTGCTTCCCTGATCTGGTATGGCTAGAATGATCAAATGCTATGTATTCTCTAAGCCATCCCATAGTGATCTTAGCCGTATATTTATTATAATAGTTTAATGAAAGTCCATGAACAACAACCTAGATGTGCACAAACATACTACCCATTTAGTGGATGCTTGAAAAACAATAAGAAGTGGTTATGATGTTGTTAAACCACAAACACCTTTTCACATAACTCCTAATGAATGAAAATTAAGGACTGAAGTTTTATAGCATGAACAAAGCCATAATGAAGTATCCTTAAGAAAAAAAGATAATGATCACAAAGTAGTCAAGCTTAATTATTTCACAAAACGAAAGCCTCATTCTCTTATAAAATTGACACTAAAGGAGGTATAGAGAATGATAGAAAAGGAAATTGATACCTATTCAACACAAGAAACTAACCAAATGGAACATGAACTTTAGGAACCCAATAAGGGAAAGGCTAGAATGAACCAAAAGTACAAAGAAAGAAAAAAAAACTCTCACTTCACCCCTTTAAGACTTTAAATTATAACACACACACCCACACAACAACAAAGAAAAGAGACATTGTTTAACTAAAATAATTTAAAAAAGGAAAGAGACATATGCTTATCATCAGGATTGATGATAATGGAAGCATAAAAAAAAACAACAAAACAAGAATTGGAAAAAAATAGGTTTTAAGTTGAGAGGAGTAAAGCTGGAATAAAGGAAAATAACATGGGAAAATTAGTAAAGGTTGTAAGAAAAATTCTCAAGCCTTCAGAAAACCTTTTTTTTAGGAGAAAATGAAAAAAATCCTCCCCTCCCATATCATCCATTTTTTCCAACCAAACATACTAACCATGCTCTTATAAAAAAGCATAAGAACACTCACAATCCCCCTCTTTTCATAAAAAGTAACTCTCACTAGTGTAAAATCAGCTTTTTAGACCGCCCTTTTTAGACCTGATATAGAGGATAAGGTCTTAAAAATATAGCAGGTGGCATTTTTGTAAATATAGTAAAAAATTTTAGACAGATTCCTTATAGGTAAGGTATAAAAGATATTTCCTAAACTAGATTTCTAAACAATTGGTCTTAAAAGAAATGAGATAATTAAAAAAACCATATAAAAATATCTTTTAGACCTGATATTAAGAACAACCGGTCTAAAAGATCATAAAACCTATTCCCTCCCCTTACCACGTTTTTGATAATCTCTGTGACTCTGAAATCCCTTTCCTGTTGTCTTTGCTCTCTGCCTCTTGATGAAAATCCCTCAGCTCACTATGCAATTTTGATAGTTTGTGACTCTAAAATCCCTCGCCTATCGTCTTTGATCTTTGCCTCTTAACGGGCATCCTTCACCTCATCGTGTGCTCTATTATTTGTGACTTTGAAATCCCTTATCCATCATCTCTACTCTTTGTCCTCTCAGAAGACATTGGTGCTCATTGCAATCTTCTTGTCTCTACTTTTTAGATGCAAAGTTTGTCAGCCACACAAGATTCTCTCCTCCTTGTCCCGATTACAATTATCGGTTTGTCATATACTCTCACACACATAGAAGTCACAAATATTAAACTAGATTGGTAAGAACTTTATGACTAAGATGAATCTCACTAGCCTATTATAGTTAGTTGACTATTTGCAATTTACTAATCTTCCTACTGGTTCTTACTTTGTTGCTTGTGATTTCCTCATTTATTGTCCAGGTATGACCTATCATCTTCTGCAGTCTTGACAAGAGATATGCAAACAACCAGAAAAAATAATTCTATGAGGTAAGTAATTTAGGGTATTATGCAAGATTCTTAGGTAGATTCAGTCTACAAACAGTAAGTAGAACATGTGTAATAAAGTTTGATTGGATTTTGAAATATGTAAATATGAAGCTTATCAATTTCAATTTAAGCAACTTGATGTTTTTGTTTTCTTTGGGTATTACAAGACTACCTTATGGAAATTGGGATTAGAGATAGTTAGGATGATTTTAGATGACCATCCATGAATTTTAAAAAGCGTTTTCGTGAGGAGTTTGACCTCATGGTTTTACCCTTAGGGTTTGATCTTGACTAGAGATTTTTTATCCAACATGTGCTTTTTCAAGGAAAAATATCCAGATGTAGAAGCCTTTTAACATCTTAAGATGTTTAGTTTTTCACACCAAGGCACCTTTTTTTAGCAATAATACTTTCTATAGTTTCAATTTTTGACATGGATGTTTTTAAATCCTTAGCATCTAAGGAGGGATCCACTCTAGAGGGTGCAATATCCTTATCTCTTCTCTTTCCCCATTGGATCTCCATTTCGAGTAGGGATGATCAAAGTTTAGATTTGGATAATTTCAAGAGATTAGATGGTTGAATTTTTTCAAAATAAAAAAAGGGGAATCTTAATATTAATCTTATCATTATTATAAAATATCAAAAAGAAGTAAACTAAGTTGTAGCTCTATCTTAAACTATGAAGGTAGCAGACTCAAGTTATGTAAAATGAAAAGAAGTAAATCTTAAGCTTATTTTTATGGTAGTCGATTAATTTGAAAACACTTCATCATCTCCTAGTTTGATAGGATTAAAATTTTTCAATTTGAGGTCTTTTTTGGCAAAATGATGAGTATGGGGTATACTGTTGCAAGTTCGTGAGAGGCCAGCTTCCATTATTAAATTGGAAGGTGATAATTATAAATTGACCATATGAATATGGTGTCCTAGCAAGGCGTAACTATCTTACATAGTAAATTGTATTGTAGGTAGCTTAAGGACGTCAAATATCAAATTGTTAACTTAGGCACAATTAGTAAAAGAGTTGGAATTTCAGAACAGTTGGTATAAGAAGCTCGACTAGTAGAAAATCACTACAAAACACTTATTTGATCATCATAGTGCATAACTATTTTGCTAATTACTTATCTAAAAATTTACACTCTCGGCAATTCAAGTGAAGTGATTGGTCTAAAGGATAAGGTACTCTATTTTCTTGGTATGTTAAGTCTTTAGCTATTTGCTTTCTATGCTGCTGATTTGGTGAAAAACATGCTTTAATTAATGATCTTAGAATTTGTCATCATGCCTTTAACTTGATTAAAGGCTATCATGAAAACTTTCCAAAGAATTGAACTTTTCAACTTGAATTGCAAATTGGTAATGTTCTGTTAGCTCTTTCTATCTATAGGAATTCAAATATGGATCGCAGTTGGATAAAAACTAAATGATTTGTTAGGGTATAATGTTAAAGGCCATAAAGCATGTCTAATTTATGAAGAAGGTGTAACGCCTGTCCCTATACCTCTTTATCTTACATTGCAAAAGCATTACTAGCCATTTTTCTTTCAATTCACAAGGTCACTATTCATTTGGTAAAGCCATTTTTTACCAGAATATTTAACTTTATTCATGAGGCTACTATTCACTTTGACTTTTCAGTTCTTCCATTCATTACTATCAGAGTTTTTCTTGGCTTATCTATTCCTCTGCTTACTTAACTAATGGGCTCGTACTATACAATTGCTCATTCCTAATTCAATTATCACTCTTAAATAATCAATTCATCCATCATGCAGGTTATACAATTAATCACTTCAAACAATAATGTATACATAATGATTAGAGCATAAATAATTCTTCTCTTCTTCGTTGCAACTTCTTCTCCTGTCACAACATCCTGCACTCCTCTTCTGTGTTCAGCTACATATATGGTTAGTTGAGGGTGAGATTTGGGAGAATCTTAGTAGCAAACAATACCACTATACATGCAAGATATATATTTAATGCATGACATGCTTGCCTTGCATAATTTCATGCCAACATTGTAATACCCTACTTTTTCACCAGTATTCCCTACATATATATTTGTAATATTTAGTAGAATAAATGGTAAATTGTGAGATGTATGAATTTACAAAAAAATGACAATCGCTAGTTACATATAATTCGGCCAAACAAGGACACAAAGAGGCGATTAAAACCCACTAAACGCCTATTATTGTAACCAAAATTTGAGAAATTATTGACATGAATGATGGCTTCATTTAAGTGCCAAAATGGGGTAAAACCAATGGAAATGAGCGAGAAAATGATTTATTACGATATATCATAAATGTAGGGGTAAAACGGTAATTTTGCCATAAAGTGGGAAATAATTATTTTTCCCTAATATTCCTAATAATTTCAGTTAAATAGGGATTAAAAAGAGAGAAATGACCACTTGATCATTAATAAACTAATTTTGGTGAATTATTATCAAGTAAGGTCAAATGGTCAAAAGTTAAGGTCCAAAAGTCAACTAATTGCAAGATGGCAATGGAATAGTGTAAGACTAATATTTCACTCCCTCATTTCTCATGCAAATTCGGCTGAAATAAAGAGAGCATGAAGGGAAATGGAATTAAACAAAGAATTACAATTTTTGGACCAATTACAAGATGCCATGTATTAAACTAATTAACCCTTTCCTATTATATCATCAATTCCTTCATCTTCTATTCCTCATTCTCGACCGAAACTGATCAAAGAGAGAGAGAGAAAGAGAGAGAGAGAGCTGATATAGTGAAGGAAGGAGAAGCTAGGGTTCTTCACAAATTCAAGGTGAGAGACTTGTACCTTGTGCCTTAAGCTTCCTAATCACTCCATAACCTCTCCTACTCATCTCTCCTCCTTTAAATCCATAGTTTTCAAGCTGAATCAAGAGTTATGGAGAAAGAGAGAGAAAAACATTAAGGAGAGAGAAAGTACTGAAAATCAAGAGGTAACTTTCCAAACTTGTTCCTCTTGCTTGATTAATGCTATTAGAATTATTCTTGGCTTGGTTTTGGTTGTTTTGGTAAGAGATAGCTCAAGAAACATAAGAGACCTTAATGTTCAAATTTCTCCAAATCAAGTCCAATGAACATCTAAATAGCTAATAGTGTGATTATAAGTAGAAAGCAGGTGATTAGGCAAGAGAAAATGAGAAACCGACACAACTTTTCTAGGAATCCAATTGAATTACCCTATGTTGGATATAGTAAAGGAGTAGGAATTTGATAATTCCAGTGCTTCCATTGAGTTTAGGAGGAAAAATTGTGTAGTGTCTAAGTTGATCATAAAGTGAGAAAAGCCCTAGAACGTGAAATAATCAATTACCCCCTTAAAAGCCTTAAATAAGGGCTGTCAATGGTATTTTTGTCATTTGGGCCTGATTTTGACCAATTGGATGTCAAAAATGGATTCTACACACTAAATTATATAGGATTATCCCAGGTCATAAATTTGGTAAAGTATAGTAAGACCGGGTCTCAAGGGACATTTTTGTAATTTGGCACTATTAGGCTAAGTTAACCAATACTATGAAATTGGAATTATGCATGAATGAGAAATGACTCATTTATGGTATGTATATTGGAGATTTCAGGACTTGGTTGTCGTCTGGAAATCAAGACTTGCCCGAGCCTGGAAAGGTGGGAGGAAGTTGCAAGAGAAAGGCAATCGGGTAGTAACTTATCTTTCATATGTTATGGTATGCATTGAATAATTTGTATATTCATCAAGAATTGTCTAACGTGTTTTGAATATGCAGGGTGGTCACCTGGGGCCTATCTTTGTACCGGTAGATGCTCAAGCCAATATACTGATTACCAATGCACGAGCATATCCAGGGGCCTATTGCACGGGTATCCCTTAAGGCCTTGTAGTATATCTAGCACTACGATAGTTTTACGAGTTTCATGTTATGCGTGATTACTATTTTGATGATTATGATGAATGATGATTTCTTAGCATGCCTTGATATGTTATAATTGTATGATTGATATATGTTGCTACTGAGATTCTTTTGAATCTCACCCTATTTTTCAAAAACCCACTTTCAGTATAGGGAGAAAGCTCAAAGGGCAAGCGAAAGGTAAATGTGAATGACTATAGTCAAGGCACTGAAGGCTTTAGTTATTTGGGTATTTTGGGTTGTGTATGATGTATATAGCTATACCAACATGTTAAGAACATGAATGGAATGTAATGTATGAATGATGTTTAATTATGTGTTTATGCTTCCCATCGCTAACGAAAAGCAATTAAGATAAACGCTCTCCGAATTTGATAATTGAATCTAAAGAAAGGACCGATAAGATTAAATGAGATAGTGGAAATGGTTTGTGAAAATTTTACTACCCACTCAACCCTAGGTCTAACTCCTGAGTTGAGGGAGGGGAAAATTGCAAATGTTTTTGAAATTTGGGTAGTCTAGGTTGAATCCTGGTCTCCCGCAAGATTTCACTACTGTTTTATACTCATCCAAGGTCATTGAAAGTAAGGTATCACAAACATAATAACATATCTGCATGCTCAATGTTACAACATACTCATGGCCATAGCATAAATATAACAGAGCTTCAATCAATCAAATATACTCAACACAATTAGGCAAAGAAGTCACATAAATCAATGCACAAACATACATATTAAATACATGCAGGTTAGGTATGTTCACTACCTTTGGTCTGTGTCGTTCTCTTGTACCTTTTCTTCCAACCATTGAAGTTGCTTCTTTTTTGTCACCTCATGGCCCTAGATATATAACCACATTATTATAGCCATGAAAATTGAATTTCCAATGTGCTACTTTAATCTTTAAGACTTGTCTCTATTATTTGGACTCATACTTGGCTCAAATTACCTTAAATGCCATAATTTCGTGGGTCCACCTAATCTGCTAGATTTTTTACCCAACTTCAAAAAATCATAACTAAATTTAAAAAAAATCCAAATGTAGTTGTTTATATTCCTATATGATCCTCATTAAGTCTAATTTAAGGGAAAAATATTAACCACTGCCAAGTACAGGGCTAAATTTCCTAGAATCATTGAACAACACAACTGGTCCAGAAAAAGTTCCAGATTTAATGCCTAACTTCAATAAATCATATCTCTTAGTATAATAATCCAAATAACACATATTATATATCAAAATAAATCTTAGCATGTCTACATTTATTCTAGAAATTTTCGTCTCCATTGGATAAGATTTGATCATTAAAAAACTGGTTTCAAGAAATCTACCTTCAGAAAATAAAATATGGCAGCACCACTATTTCAACTTCAATCTTTGGGTTTTCAATCCAACCCTTCTAAAATCATGTTTACAACTTATTCCCTTACAAAATTGTGTGTAGAATCCATTTATATCTTCAAAAATACCAAAATTATTCACCTTCCCCAGTTTCTGCCCCTCACCGGAACTTATACCCAAAAACAACAACAATCAAGTTTGTATTTTAGCCACCAAACTAGTTTTATCTTGTCATTAAACATATGATGTCACCATATTCAATCTTAAACAAACATTAAAACTAAAAAAATCCACTTTGCTAAAAATCAAGGCAGCCCTAAAAATCCATAAAAACTCAATAAAACCACAAGACAATTGGTTCAAAATGAAGCTTAGGCTTACCTCTTCACGATTCTACAATTAGTTCGAAACTCTGGCTAACTAGATGGCACAAAACACCTCTGATTAGAAAACTGAGACTATAGAAATAAAACTCTCAGTGAGTAGAACAATGTTTGTGAAGGACATTCTGGGCGAAAACGGTGTTACGGACCGGAATTGGCTCTGGAACTTCAGAGATTTTACTATTCACCCTTTCTCTTTCTTCTTCCAATTTGTCTTGAATTTTTAGATTTCTTTTCTCTTTCCTTTGGGTGTTGTCCAAATTCACTAATAAAGGGGAAGGGAGGGCTTGATTTGTGTCATGTGTCCCTTACTTTAATCCAATAGTGCCAAAATGTGACAAGTGTCTTGTGATTAACTCATAAGTTACCAAGTGTCCTCCTCTCTCTCTCTTCTCTTTCCTTTTAGGCGTCCTTAATTATCAGGGGAAGGAGAGGCCTAACAATTTCCCCAGACTCCCAAGTTTGATGTTGGGGAAAGTCAAGTACTTGTTTGGGTTGGAGACTAGTGGATTCCCCGAAATCAGGGTTAGGTGTCACCTTTTTGGAGTCTAACCTCAAAAGACAAAAAGCAAGTATTATCATTAGGAACACTTGTTGTAATATCCCAGATTTTGGGCTTAGAAATTTGAGGATAAGCCTATATTAGGCAGACTACTAGACCCGAGTTTAGTAAGAGTCCCAATAATATTAAAGAGATAGAATGATTTTCAGGGACTATATCTAGGTAAAGAACGAGTCTCTAGGTATATGAGGCTCAGAGTGTCAAACCCATCTGACATACCCCTTAATATTGAAATTAACCAGAGTAACAATGCATAGTTCAGCGGGTAAACAAGAATAGCATAAATATACTGATAATAAGTACATGATTATATTATAGAATTCCCACAGGGTTTGTACATAATGTGTATAAAAATACATATGAATATACAAGCAATGTAGCCACGTATGACTACCAAATTGTCTAAGTCTAATCTAAGAATAGTAAACACATCTCTTTCTTCGTTCCCTTGCTGTATTCCTCTGCGTGCAGTCCTCTTCTCTGTTCTCAGCACACCTCCTGTGTTCACCTATCTGAATGGTTGGTTAGGGAGGGTGAGATTCGAGAGAATCTTAGTAGTAAAAAATTACTGTAATGCATGATGATATATGCTAAGTGCCTGACATGTTAGCCTTAACTAGATGCATGCCACATAATGACATATCCGCATGCTCAATGTTTCATGTAACATATTCATGGCTATGGCATAAATAGAAGTAGAGCTTCATTATTCAAATATGCTCTACACAATCAAGCAAAGCAATCATATACATCACTACACAAGAACAAATATCAAATGCATGTAAGTAGAGTAAGTTCACTACCTTTTGGACTTTACGTCATCCTCTTGTACCTTGATGTTCCAATCATTGCCTCTTCTTTGTCACTTTATGGCCCTAGATAAGTAATGACATTATTAGAGCCATGAAAAGTAAATATCCAATGGGCTACATTAGCCTTAAGGTTTACTTTCACCCTTGTAGTTTATACTAATTACATTTGGTGTAACACCTTACTTTTATATCGTATAAAACTGTTCAAAATGTGACTTGATGCCACATCAGAGACCAGGAATAGTTCTTAATCCATTTAGGATTCCAACTTTACTACAAGGTCCGATCCTATAGTTAAGTGGGTTTTCAAAAGGTTTTTCAAAACATTTTAATTGTGGTCTTATTTTCATTTTTGAAATTGGTTTAATTCATTCGGGTCTGTTTCCATTTGTTAATATCAGAGTACTTACTAAAGTTTTCTGCAGATATTCAGATTAAGTTCGTTACTAAAGGGTCTACCTGGTACAGTCACCCTGTTCTAGTTAATTTATATCGATTACATACAACCTTCCAAGTCTACAGTTGGTGTACTTTTCCACTAAGAGTATTAATTTTACAAAATACCATTCGGTCTATATACAAATCCAAAAGTAAGATAACCAACATAAAATAAACTCCACGTCTTCATTTCTACCTGTCCGTGGCTACCTTCTTCCCGTGAGAATTACTTGCCCATGTTGTAGGTTAGTTATTAGAAAAGGGTGAGATTCAAAAGAATCCCAGTAGTAACAAATAACACTCATATAAAATGCATACAGAGAAACATGTCATATTAACCACTACATACCAAATCCATTCAATATTCATTCAACATTCAGAGATATGTTTATACAACAAACAATTCTATTCAAGGACTTATCGTCCCTTTCTACAACGTTGGGTATCCTATTGGGGAAAAGCCCTTCTCATCTGAATGCTTAATGGGCAATTATGCCCGATTCATGTTCACAATTCAGACAGCTAGGGGATGAAGCTGAAGGATTTTATTTCCTATTCATTATTTATTTTGAATATTTTGGGTTATGTATATATGATGTATATAACTCTATAAACCTGTCAATAGTACATTGGTAGAACTAGTAGTACTAGTAACCTAATATTGGGATGACGCTTCCGAACACTAATGAAACATAACTAAAGTATGAAACATGAGACTTAAGCAAAGAATCACTCGCACACTCTGATAAGATAAAATTAAGAGCCAATGAGACTTAGTAAGATAGTAAATGTTTGTAAAATTGTTTGGGAAAAATTTTATTTCTCTTAAAAATCCCTTCCAATCTCAGGTTCAATTCCAGAGATAGATTTGGAATTTGTGAACGTTTTCCAATGTCTGTTTATTCCGGGACCAAATCCTAGTTTAACAATTGATTTCACTAATCTTTTGCACTCATATGAGTCTATTGGAAATAAGGTATTACATTTTTAGTATCAAAGTCAATTAAGAAAATGGCGAATTCGACTACATGATCGGTGGTTCTTATGGGATAATATGAGGAATGAAGTCTTAGCTCTTACACTGACATGGCCAGTAGGGCTAGCCACTATGCTGGTTACATTGGTGATTACCCTGAGGCCAAGAAGCAATGTGTAAAACTAGCGGCTAAGGTACCTTTAGTTGTTTCCAGAGGGACTAACCAGGTTAGGCCTGTGTAAAGCATCGAAACAGACTACTTGGTATTAGAGTAGTGAATCTAGCAATAGAATTGTCTGCTTAGAGATAAAGGTCCAATCAAAGCAAATGGTTCTAACTATAGGTTATATTCTCTACTTATGTGAATAGTATAGTGATTTCCTGTTAGTGCTACTGAAACTAGGAGTTACAGATAGCAGAGGAATCTTAGGAATTAAACTACCCCTGTGTATTAATCAGCTTGTTAAAGGAAGGGGCAAATTAAAGGTCTATATAGATGAAGTGGCTCCGCTTGACAATAATGTTAGTGGTGCCTAGTCCCAGTAAGGATTCCTCTAATGGTGATAATGATAATGAGACCCTAAGGATAAAAGAGGAAGTGTAGGATTTAGATTCTGTTGCTAACTCTAGAGCTTCTAATATTGAGTTAGAGTATGACCTAGATTTTTTCCCTGTGTTATAAGAACACATAGAGTGGGTATACCAAGAAGCTGGTACTGCCCCGTGGGGACACACTACTACAAAATGTAGATTTTACGTCCCTAAAAGACGTCTCTTTTTTAAAAAGGGAAGTAAAAAATGAAGATGGTGACATTTTTGTAATTATGGGTAAGAATTATGTAACTTTAGGCGTCCCTTTTTAAAAAGGGACGCCTAAAGTCTAAAAAAATTAAAAAAAATTAATTTTTTTTTAGACTTTAGGCGTCCCTTTTTGAAAAGGGATGGATAAAGTCAGGACTTTAGACGTCCCTTTTCAAAAAGGGACGCCTAAAGTAAAAAAAATTAATTTTTTAAATTTTTTTTTAGACTTTAGACGTCCCTTTTTGAAAAAGGGACGTCTAAAGTCAATTTTTTTTAACTTTAAATGTCCCAAATTTAAAAAGGGACGTCTAAAGGTAACGTATATCAGTCAAATTGATACTGACATCACTCTCTTGAAGCTCATTTTTCACCATAACTCTATCTCTTACTCCCTTTCATTATCGTTGTTCTTTTTTTGAAAGTCGTCCTCCTCTATCTCCACCACCATCATCTACCGTCTTCCTCTCCATTATTGAAGCTCGTCGCCATTGTTCTTCCTCGATCTTTGATGTTGTTGGTTCCTCCTCCCTCCCTCTCTCGTCGTTGGCCTCCATCCTCCCTCTCCTACTGTGGCCAAAAGGTATGGATAATTAATTTTTCTTTTTATAGGCTAAGTTTTAAACTGAGATTATTGTATATGTATTTTGTTGTGTTAAGATTTAGATTTATCTTCATTGTAGATTCATTTTGATTTATCATCCTTCACCAATATTAATCTGTAAGGATATCTTGGTTTATAAAAAACTGTTCGATCTTGTTTCTGTATGTTATAATTGTTAGGCATTGAAAAATATAAGCGATTTTTTTTTTAAAAAATTAACTTTAGACGTCCTTTTTAAAAAAGGGACGTCTAAAGTTTAGACATCCCTTTTCTTAAAAAGGGACGTCTAAAGTTTTGTTTTTTTTTAAAAAAAAAACTTTAGACGTCCCTTTTTTAAAAGACGCTGTATTCTGACTTTTTTACGTCCCTTGTATAGGCATCCCTCTTTTTTTGGACGTTAAAAGGGCTAAAAAAAAGGACGTTAAAAGTGTTTTATGTAGTAGTGACAATACCAAGCATCTCTGGGGAGGCTGACTATCATACTAGGATTAAGGTATGTATGGGCTACCGATACCCAGTGAAAAATGGTATGGTACTAGCGCTGATAGACCGGATCTCATTAGAACTCCGTAGTTAAGTATGCTCAGGCGGGAGAAATCCTGGGATGGGTGACCCCCTGGGAAGTACCTTAGAAATTTGAAACCTTTTGATTAAGGTTTGGAATTTCTTATTAGAAGTTCTTAGATGACATAAAGAATGATTAGAGGCATAGAGATGATGAAGTAAGTATTAATCTTTAATCTGAACTATTTCTATTGTAGTGAGTACTGCAAAAAAAAGTTCATTTGATGGGGTTATGGAAACTCGAGGCATAGTGATTGTTTTGAGGTTTCTCCATGCTAAGTAATGATCTTTAGTAACACCGTGGTGTTAAAGGAATGGAGATATGATATACGGTGATACATGATGAGTGGTGATTATGCCGTATATCGATCCTAGAGGATCCGATCTTACAATACTGAGGGTTAAAGATAGGTTTCAATTAGATCTAAGCTGAAATAGTGCTTAGGCCAAAATGCGAAATAGGTTGCACTATGGTTCTGATACATGACGGAAGTTGAACCTTATGGATGATGTTGAATCTTCAATAATATTTTAAGGATATCACCTGAATACCATGAAGGTTAGAATAGGCACTATTGATCCTGATTCTTAGCATGCCTATTGGGTATAATTGAGAAAAGTGATTTTCAATCTGTGTGATATTAAGGTTCTAGACTTAGTGGTGAACCTAAAAGTTGGATGCCTACCTAACATCTAGAGAAGGGTTACCAAGTGAACCGTAACCCATAAATCGACTGTTAAGTTCTGATTCCTTAAGAATTTGAGATGGCCTAGAGCGGTTCAAGGTATTTGAGCAAGAATGCTCAAATAATATAGAAATGATTTGAGAGCAGGATAGTTAGCTATTGTGGCTTTGAGTATAATAGTATAAACACTCTTGTAAGATGAGTTGGGTTAAAGGTAGAGGTATGATGCCTTCCTGTCTATGATTCCCTGGTAGATTTGATTTGCCTGCCATTCCATAAACTTAAGGTGATCCTAGGAATTGATTAGTTTGTGGCTAACAAGGTATTGTTAATAGATGTAATAGTGGCTATTGGATTCCCAGTACGATATGGGTAGATTACCCCGGTAAGGGAAGTAGAATTATGCCTAAAGATGAACCAATATTGGAAGTTCGTACCAAATGACCCCAAATGAGATGGCATATTTAAAGAAAGTAGATTGTGGAACTGCTAGAGAAGAGGAAACTTATAAGAACTAGGTTTCCGTTCTAAGGGTACTTCCATTTAGAGACGCCCAACCGGAGAGAGCTGTCTATAGAGGATTCTAATCGAAGAGGGCTACCTATGGAAGGTCCTGATTAAAGAGGGCTACCTATGGAGGGTTTTGATCTGAAAGGGCTACCTATGGAGAATTCTAACTGGAGTGACTAACCAATTAGGTCACTAAGTGAAGCACTGAGTACAGTACTATAGCATGGAGCCACCGTGATGTCGAACCACAATGTAAAGCCACCGTGACATTGAAATGTAGAGTAGAGCTATCAGGAATTTAACTATTAAGGGTGGTGTACTGTAATAAGTCTCATATTGGATAGATTTCCTAGAAAAAAGGGTTTGCATGGTCCAGTGGTTGCCGTTATGCTATATGCTAACGTGCTGAATACTCTTGTGATAAATGTTGGCATGTATTCATAATACCTAATAGATTGTGTGTCCTGAGGTAATTAGTCTCGTTATGTATTCAGCAAAGATGATAGACCGATTGTCCTAAGGCCATAAGACCTAGGGGACTAGTATGTCCTTAGGCCGATAAAATGTGATGTGTTTGAAAATTGTGCCGAGTGGAGGCTTGAGGCGGTAAGACCCGATATGCAAGTTACATAGGGCGGTGTCCCTGGGCTATAAGACCTGTATATTTATTGCTCCTAGCACGATGACATTAGACCAGTGTGTCCATAGTATACCTTGAGACTGGCAGAACATTCAAACTATACCAGGTTATAGCCGAGGCAGTAAGTCTAAAGATGCCTATGGCATAAGGAGTGATTCCCTAGACTGTAAGGCCTGGTATGCATATAGTATGATCTAGGTAAAGTCCCAAAGAGGTTGTGTAGCGTGAGAACCAAGTGTTGTGAGAATGGACCAGTTGGTCCTTTGTTGAATGCTACATATTGGGTACAGAATGAATGAAAATGATGTATGGTGATTAGTGAATACTATATGAGATTATGTTGAGAGTAAGAAGATTTGAGTTGCATGCTCGATGAGCTTGCATAAGAAAGGGATGGACTGAAGGTCTAGAATGAGTTCCTGAGGTATAGATGTTCAAAATTTTGAGGGCAAAATTTATTAAATAGGGGGAGAGTGGTAATATCCCAGATTTTGGGCTTAGAAATTTGAGGATAAGCCTAAATCAGGCAAACTACTAGGCCCAAGTTTAAGAGTTCCAAGAATATTAAGGAGATATAATGATTTTCAAGGACTATATCCTGGTAAAGAACGAGTCTCTAGGTACATGAGGCTCAAAGCGCATAAATAGTCAGAAGAAATTCACCAGTGCCAAGCCTTTGAGTATATAGCGCCATTTTATATAAAGAGGGACACTTGGCAAAATTATATTTATTGGTACATAAAGTAATAATTAAATAATTAAACAAATTAATTTTTACATTATGTGGGGACACAAAAAAATGATACCTTGTAGGTAGACCCAGGGAAAAAATCACTGGACTTTCCTTACCCGATAAAGTGGACGGTTGGGTAGATCACAGAAAAAGAACATGGGTCCCACAGAATTATGACACTTGGCGCCATTTAAGAGGAGGAAGCATAAAGCTACTTTTTGCTTTATATGTTGGACTAAACAAGGGATGACACTTGTCCCCTAATTATGATAAAGTAACATTACCTTTTAAGTTGTCATCACCAAAGGGTGCCACCTTACCCCGAGCCGGGGAAATCTACCGGTCTTCGGTCCAATCACTGAACTAAATTTCCCGAACACTAAGCCTACGAGCTGGGAAAAATCATCAGACCCTTACTATTCCTAACAAAAAGGACAGCTAAAAACCCTAGAAAAGAGGTGGGACCTACTTTATTAAAGTAAGTGACACGTGTCACCGAACCAGTGGATCACTAAACAAATGGCACCATGAGAACTTGACACTTGGTATAATTTTCCAAATCTCCTCCTAGGTCATATATTTCGACCAACATCAAAAATAGAGGGGAGAAATCACACAAAAAATAAGAAAAAAGTTAGAGGAGAGATGAAGAGTGAATAGTAAGTTTCAAGAATTCCAGTCCGTCGAAACACTGCTGAATTGGCATTTCCTCCCAAAATACCCTTCACAAACGTTCTTCTACTCATCCCAAGCTTCATTTCTATGGTTTCACATTTTCATTTGGAGGTGTTTGGTACTATCTCGCCAGACGAAGTACTGTCTAATTTCTGAGCCAATTGCACACGTAGAGGTAAGCATATAGGCTTTATTTTGAACCAATTGGTTTATTGTTTGGATGATTTTTCATGAGGGTTGTGTTAGAAATTATGCCCTAAAGGCCAATCATTGTACTTTAAACATTGTTATTCAATGAATTTATCCATTTAGTTATCACATTATTCGCATGTTCGTTGTGATAACTGTATCCTTGGATAAATCATAATGATTATCCTAAATGTCCCTAGTCATTCATCTATATGGGAGAAAAGATGAAATAAGACCAGTGTGACTTTGATAAGGTATAGGGATACGAATCAAAGTCTTAGGCACTTGTAGGAGTACAAGGTGCTGGACCGACCCGCTACGAGAAAGCTGCATGGATCAAGTTATAAGCTTATCTCATATATAACCACGTCTCTATACCCTTTGACGTGAGACCATCATGGATTCCTATATAAGAATCATTAAGCTTTGACCTAGTCAAAAGTCACCTTTGGTCGGGTCATGATAAAGGCTAAAATCGGGCTTAGTGGTTTTCATGTAGAGGAATGTGAATGGTCAAGATGGAATTTGTCTCTCACATTAGTAGAAAGATATTACTGGGCCCCCAATGAGTAAATCTGAGAAATGATGGCCATACTACAATGGAAAGGAATTTCCATTTCTATAGTCAAACTACTTAAGGATCGAAAAAGTAATGGTCAAGAAAAGGAGGATGATATTATCCATGCTTCATCCTTGGCTGAAGTATCGTGTGACAAAAAGGACGTGATATGGTTGTATGACAGGTTGTATTGTATTATCGATCCTCATATGAATTGGGTAGTCATAATGTCTTGCTAGAGGCCGCTTGTGACTTGTGGGTTAGTATAGTTATTGGCCCACTGCCAACTTCATATGAGCCTACAGGGCCACATACAAGAAAAGCCCAACACGAGCTATAATGTCTAGATTCATTGAATCTAAGATGCATCTAAGATTCAATGAATACAATGTTTAATCTAGGGTGGACGAATTACACACACACACATGTTGTGTGAATATTTACTTGATACCTATTTATGTGTGTATATATATTTATATTTGGAAAAGAAAATTAATAATATACATATATGTATTTTTGAAATACATACATATATATATATATATATATATATATATATATATATATATAAAATATTATTTGATAATATATATTATATATGATAATATTATTATATTATGTATATATACAGATATTATATGATAATATCTCAGTTTTTATTTATAAAGATAAATTAAATCTAATTACATTGTCTCTTTATTCTAATTAAATAAATAGGTTAAATTAAAACTGTAGGACAGATTTAATTAAACCAGATTTATTTAATTAGCTTATCAAAACAATTAAGTATTAATTGATATGATAAGGCTTTTTGAAATTAATAAAGATTAATTTTAAAAATCCAATATCCATCATAAAATAGATAACTCTAACTAGTTATAAAAGGTGAGAGCTAGGGTTTTCTACAGATGATGAAAAAAAAGTGCTGCAAGAAAACCCTAGAGGGGCATTGGAGGCGCTAGCACGCTACCGACGTTGGGTCATGTTTGTGCGGAAACCAATAGAGGGAGCTTATATGAGTAATTTGCTTCTCAAGATCGAAAAAGGCAAAAAATCAAAAGGCACGACTTTTTCTAACTCGATTTAAATGCCGTTGATAGATCCACAATTGGAATTGGTAAATTTTTGCAATTTTAAATTTTAAATTCTTCCGTTGTGCCTTCCAATCCCAACAGTGGTATCAGAGCTAGGTCAATTGTGTATTTAAATTGAGTTTGAGTGATTATTGTGTGCTTATATATGTGATATATAAGTTGAACATGATTTTAGAACGGTTGGATTGAAAACCCAAAGATTGAAGTTAAAGTAGTAGTGCTGCCAAATTTCATTTTCTAAAGGCAGTGTGATTCTGACAAATTGTTGAATGATCAAATCTTATCCAATAATCATGAAACTTTAGAGAATAAAATTAGACATCTTTGGCTTGTATTTGATATATAATATGTACATTTGGGTCAGTATATTAAGAGATATGAATTTTTGAAGTTAGGCTTCGAATCTGGAATGTTTTTTGTGGTAGTATGGATTAATTGGAGTTTCAGGAATAGTAGGCATATAATTTTCTGAAAGATATATTTTTCATTAAAAATAGACTTAATGAGGGTCACATAAAAATTTGAACCACTACAATTGGATTTTTCTAAATTTAATTATGATTTTTCAAATTAAGATGAAAAATTGGGAAGTTTAGCAGGACCGTCGTAGCAAACTGTTCGTAGCTCGATATAACCTAATCACGACATTTATTGCTTTTCTTATTGTAATACCCTATGTTTGACCAATATTCTTGTATGTGAATTTTTGATATTTAGTGGAATAAAATGGTGAAATATGGTGTGTATGCATTTATATGAATTTATGGAAAATATTTCAATTGCCTGTTACACGTAAATTGGCCAAATAAGGACACAAAGAGGCAATTAATGTACAATTAGGGCCTATTATTGTAACTAAAATTTGAGAAATTAAATGACATGAATGATGGCCTCATTTAAGTGTCAAAATGGGGTTAACTTGAAGAAATGAGCGAAAAATAATTTATTACAGTAAATTATAAAATGCAGGGGCAAAATGGTAATTTTTCTATAAAGTGGAAAATAATTATTTTTCCCTAATATTCCCAATAATTTGAGTTAAATGGGAATTAAAAAAAGGAAAATGACTACTTCATCATTAGTAAACCAATTTTGGTAAATTATTATCAAGTATGGTCAAATAGTCAAAAAGTCAAAGGCTTGGTCAACAAGTTACAAGGCGGCAATGAGATAGTTGGAGATTAATATAATCTCTCCTAATTCTCATGCATATTTATGGATGAAACATGAAGAAAGAAGGGAAATGAAATTAATTAAAGTATATTGCATTTTTGGACCAAGTAGAAAGTGCCAAGTGTCCAAATTCATTTAATCCTTTTATTATATCATCTTTCCTTCATTTCTTCAGCCCTCATTCACGATCAGCTGAAACAGAAAGAGTGAGAGAGAGCTGGAGTCAGTGAAGAGAAGAGGAAGGTCTAGGGTTCATCCAAGATCAAGGTAAGAGGCTTGTACCTTGTGTTTGAAGTTACCTAATCCCTCCATAACCTCTCCTACTCACTTCTCTACCCTTAAAACCATAGATTTTCAGCTAAATCAAGAGTTATGGAGAGAGAGAGAGAGAAATGTGCAGGAGAGAGAAAGTGCAAGAAATCAAGAGGTAACTTTCCAAACTTGTTCCTCTTGCTTGATTAATGCTATTAGAGTTGTTCTTGGCTTGATTTTGGGTGTTTTGGTACAAGATATTCAAGAAAACTTAAGAGACCTTAATATACAAGTGTCTCCAAATCAAGTCCAATGAATGTCTAAATAGCTAATAGTTTGATTATAAGTGAAAAGGAGGTGATTAGGCTAAAGAAAACGAGAATCGACACAACTTTTCTGGGAATCCTATTGGAAGGCCCTATGTTGGACGTGGTAAATGAGTAGGAATTTGATAATTCCAATGCTTCCATTGGATTTAGGAGGTAAAATTGTGTAGGGTCTATGTTGACCACGAAGTGAGAAAAGCCACGAAAAGTGAAATAACTGAAATACCCTTTAAAGGCTCTAATTAAGGGTTGTCAAGGGCATTTGAGCTTGATTTTGACCAATTTGAGGTTAAAAATGGATTCTACATGTGAAATTACATAGGATTAGCCCAAGTTATAAATTTTGGTAAAGTGGAGTGAGACCAGGTACAAAGGAGATAAACCAAGCCTCTAAGGGTATTTTGGTAATTTAGCACGTTTAGGCTAAATTCACCAATGTTATAAATTTAGAGTTATACATGAATGAGTAATGACTCATTTATGGTATATTTGGGTGTTTTAGGACTTGACAACCGTCTGGAGAGCAGAACTTGCCCGAGCTTGAATAAGTGAGAAGTAGTTGCTAAGGAAGAGCAACCAGGTAGTAACTTGTGTTCCTATGACATAACATGCTTTGTGTGTTGTTTGAAATCATCACAAAATGTCTAACGCATTTTGATTATACGGGGTGATCACTCAGGGCCTATCTTTGTGCGGGTTAACACTTAGGTTATAATGTTCATAGTTGCACGAGCGATGCCCATGGCCTATTGCGCGGGTAACCCTCAGGGCCAAGTAACTCGCCTAGCGCTAGATAGTTTATGAATTGCATTAAATGCACTGAATGATGTTATGATAATTTTGTTTATTGATGAGTATGAAGCATGCTTTGTTTGTTATCTTTATATGATTGACTTGTGTTACGATTGAGATTCCTCCAAATGTCACTCTTTTTCTCTAAAAACCACCTTCAGTACAGTGAGAAAGCTCAAGGGGAAAGAATAAGGTAAGCGGTGATGAATAGAGGCTGAGTTGCTGAAGAATTTAGTTACAGTTGTCTAATTCCTTATGTCTTTTTTTGGATGTTTTGGGATTTTATATAAAGATTATTATGTATATGGTGAAAATGTTGTTAAGAACCATGAACCATGTAAAGCTACCAAGAAAATGAATGGTAAAAGTTAGTAGTTTTGCTTTCTATCGCTAATAAAATGTGTATGCGGGATGGATTATATAAAGTTGGCAGAGGTTTGCTCACAAACTCTGATGAATAATATCAAAAGGGAAAACCGGTGAGTTTTAACGAGTTAGTGAAGTTTTATGAAAATGATTGTGAAAATTTTATCACCCTCTCAGCTCTAGGTTCAAATCCTGAGTTGAGGCAAGGGATTTTATAAGTATTTTCGGAAGTTGGGTGTTTCAGGTTCAAATCCTGGTCTCCCGCGTGATTTCACTACTCTTTAGTACTCAATTATAGCTAAAGGGAATGAGGTATCACACATATTGTATGAACTTTTACTTGTTATGGTTTATTTGTCAAAATTGTATGGGTATGGTAAACAAAATGGCTTTAGTTTTACAAGGGTTGTCATATTTAAATACGACATGCATGTTGTGCCTTCCTCTAAATAGTATCGATGTACATTCTCTTCTCATCTTACTCCCCTCGTATGTTTAAATGAGGTTTCTCTCAATGTATTTATTTTTCTTATTTAGAGAAGTCCTCTCATTATCTTGGGAGGATTTTAGGTTAGGTGAGCCATGTTTTGTCACGTTTAAATGATGCTTTTGATTAGATCATTGCATGCATACTTTTGCGTTTATATGTATTTATTTGTATGAGATACAACCACGATTAAATTCATATAAACAAAACTAATTGGTCAAGCCCTCTGAATAAAATCTTAAGTCATAATGCCTTCAATTAATGAATACTTGTCAAAACCTAGATTGCTCAATTGTAAGTTCCACCAAAGTGGGTGCATTAGAGTTATCTTGGTGAGACAAGCGTGAGTAATAGTGCTACTCACAAAGATTCATTGTTTTGACTTAATTGAGATTAGCAAAACGGTATTGGATCTCAAGGCATTAGATGGGATTAAACATGCCGGATCATATGATGATCGAATTCTATAAAGATCTAAGGTTACATGTGATATAATTGGTAAAGAGGTTACCTACCTAAATAACTTGAATTTAAGCATTCTGCCTAAACAGACTTAAATTTAAGTGAAATATGGATCTTAGCCCATTAATTATTACATTGAGGATTGTTAATTTAGTAGGAGATTACTAACTAACTTTGCATATTTTAATTGTAGAATCATGCCGACTAGTAATACTGCTACACTCTCACTGCGATCAATCCTTGAAAAGGACAAACTCAATGGGACAAACTTTCTTAAATGGTTTAGGAACTTGAGAATTGTTCTCAAGCAGGAAAGAAAGGCATATGTCCTAGATCAACCCAGTCATGAGGAGCCTGCAGCTAATACTCAAAGAGCTTAGAAAGATGCTTACAAGAAGCATAAGGAAGACTCTGTGGATGTAGGTTGCCTAATGCTTGCCACCATGGTTCCAGAGCTCTAAAGTGATCTGGAACTTATGGAGGCTCATGAGATGATTGTGCATCTCAAGGAAATATTCTAGCAACAAGCAAGGAAATAAAGGTATGAGACTACAAATGTCTTACATTCTTGCAAGATGGTTGAAAGTGCATCAGTTAGTACTCATATGTTAAAGATGAAGGGCTATATTAATCACCTTGTGAGGCTTGGATTTCCTATGAGCCAGGAGTTAGCTACAGATATAATCTTGAACTCACTCCTGGATAGTTATTTCTAGTTTGTTATGAACTACAACATGAATAACATGGAGAAATCAATTTCTAAATTGCATGGGATGCTTAATACTGCTGAGCGAAACATTAAGAAAAAGCCCAGCACTATTTTGATGGTTCAAAAAGGAAAGGGTATGAAAAGGAAAGGAAAGGGTATGAAAAGGAAAGGCAAGGGTAAGGGAAGGGTAAAGGCTCAGGTGGTAAGACCAAAGAGTTAAACAAGCCTGAAACTAAGCCTACAGCCTAGAAGACAAAGACTCCAAAGGAAGGAGCATGCTTCTTCTATAATCAACCCGTTCATTGGAAGAGGAATTACAAACTCTACCTCAAAGATTAGAAAAGACAAAAAAGGATCAAGTCAAACGATTTGAATCCAACACACCTATGGCATTATCGTCCAGGCCATATAAATGAGAAACACATTGCTAAACTCCATCAAGATGGATTTCTCAACTCATTTGATTTTGAATCATATGACATGTGCAAGTCTTGTTTATTAGGAAAGATGACAAAGGCACCTTTTACTGGGCATAGTGTGAGGGCTACATATTTATTGTGCCTCATACATACAGATGTATGTGAACCATTGAATACAACTGCCAGAGGAGGTTATATGTACTTCATTACATTTATAGATGACTTTAGTAGATATGGATATATCTATCTAATAAAACATAAATCTGAATCTTTTGAAATGTTCAAAATATTCTAAAATGAAGTACAAAACCAACTTGGCAAAACAGTTAAAGCAATTTGATCTGATCGAGGTAGTGAACATTTGAGCCAAGAATTTATTAACCATCTTAAGAGATGTGGGATAATCTCACAATTAACTCCTCCAAGAGTACCACAATGGAATAGCATTTCTGAGTAGAGGACTTGAACACTATTAGATATGGTTCGATCTATGATGAGTTCAACAGATCTTTTACTGTCCTTTTGGGGCTATGCCCTAGACATAGCTGCATTCACACTAAATCATGTTCCATCTAAGACAATTGAAAAGACATCATACGAGATATGGACTGGGAAAAAACCTAGTTTATCTTTTCTCAAAATTTGGGGATGTGAGGTTTATGTTAAGCAACAAGCCTCTGATAAATTAGCGCCTAAATCCTCAAAGTGTCTTTTTGTGGGGTATCCTAAGGAAATGAAGGGATATTATATCTACAATCCCACCAATAACAAAGTGTTTGTAATTCGGAATGGTATCTTTCTAGATAGAGAGTTTATTCTAAAAGAACTAGTGGGAGCAAGGTATATCTCAAAGAAGTTCAAGAGTCACAAGATAGCACAGAACCACAGATGGAAAACAGAGAAGACTTACAACAAGTTGCTAAGCCTCCTCAAGTAACACAAGGCCCACGAAAGTCTGATAGGACACGACATCAACCTCAGAGATATGAATTTCTAATTACTGGAAGTTGTAATGTATTACTCATTGAGTAGAATAAGCCAACTACCTATCAAGAAGCCATAGTAGGACCAAACTCTGAGAAATGGCTAAACACCATGAAGTCTGAAATGCAATCCATGTACAACAATCAGGTATGAACCTTAGTCAATCTACTTGGAGGTGTAAAAACCATTGGGTGCAAGTGGATTTTCAAGGAGAAAATTGACATGGATAGCAAAGTAAATGTCTTCAAGGCACGACTGGTTGCAAAAGGATTTACTCAAACTCATGGTGTAGACTATAATGAAACATTTTCTCCAGTTGCAATGGCCAAATCAATCAAAATCCTTCTTGTCATTCCAGCATATTATGATTATGAAATATGATAAATGGGCGTCAAAACAGCCTTCCTTAATGGAAAGCTCCTTGAGGATGTGTACATGACACAACCTGAAGGTTTTATATGTCCAGAGGACTCTTATAAGGTATGCAAGCTTTAAAGATCCATTTATGGATTGAAGCAAGCATCTCAGAGCTGGAATCTTTGTTTTGATAAAGTAGTCAAAGAGTTTGGATTCATTCAAATCATCAATGAATTTTGTGTTTACAAGAAGATTAGTGGGAGCATAGTTGTATTTCTAGTGTTTTATGTAGATGACATCCTACTCATTGGGAATAAAATTCCTACCTTGTAGAGTGTCAAGTCTTGGTTAGGGAAGTCTTTCTTGATGAAAGACTTAGGCAAAGCCACTTATGTCCTAGGGATTAGGATCTATAGAGATAGATCCAAAAGGCTAATAGGCCTAAGTCAGGGCACATATATAGACAAGATACTGTATAGGTGCAGTATGTAGGATTCAAAAAGAGGTTACATGCCCATGTCTCATGGCATCCATCTTAGCAAGGATCTATGTCCTAGTACACCTGATCAACGAGATTTCATGAGTAAGGTTCTATATGCCTTAGCCATTGGATCCTTCATGTATACCATGTTATGCACTCGACTGGATATCTCTTTTGCCTTAAGTACGACCAGTAGATATCAACAAGATCCTAGTGAGGGTCATTAGACTGTTGTCAAGAATATCCTAAATTACTTGAGAAGGACTAAGGACTTATTCTTGGTATATAGTGGATTTGATGATAAGCTTTGTGTAACTGGTTACACGGATGCAAGTTTAAAAACTGACCAAGATGATCTTAGATCACAACTTGGATATATATTCCTTTTAAATAGTAGTACAGTAAGCTAGAAGAGCTTCAAGTATAGTACTGTAGCAGATTATGTGACAAAAGTTGAGTATATAGTAGCATCAGATGAAGCTAAGGAAGCCATTTAGATTAGAGAGTTCATTACTGAACTAAGGGTTGTGCCTACTATTTCATATCCAATAGATTTGTTCTGTGACAATAACGGAGCTATTGCACAGACTAAGGAGCCTAGGTCACATCAAAGGACCAAGCATATACATAACCAATTCATCTTATCAGAGAAATCAATGATAGAGGTGATATAAGAATATGCAAAGTATCAGGAGAAGACAATGTTATTGATCCTCTTACTAAGCCACTTGCATAGGCAAAACATAAGCGTCATGTTAAAACAATGTGAATTAGCAATTAATGATTGTACCTAGTATAAGTAGGAGGATGTTGGAAATTGTACCCTAGGGGCCAATCATTGTACTTTGAACATTGTTATTCAATGAATTTCTCAATTTAGTTATCACATTATTTGCATGTTCATTGTGATAATTGTATCCTTGGATAAATCATAATGATTGTCCTAAATGTTCCTGGTCGGTCATCTATGTGAGAGCAAAGATGAAATAAGACCAGTATGACTTTGATAAAGTATAGGGATACGAATCAAAGTCTTATGCATTTGTAGGAGTACAAGGTGCTAGACCGACCCACTATGAAAAAGCTGCATGGATCAAGTCATAAGCTTATCTCATATATAACCACGTCACTATACCCTTTGACATGCGATCATCATGGATTCCTATATGAAAGTCGTTAAGCTTTGACCTAGTCAAAAGCCACCTTTGACCAGGTGATGATAAAAGATACAATCGGGCTTCGTGGTTTTCATGTAGATGTGAATGGTCAAGATGGAATTTGTCCCTTACTTTAGTAGAGAGTTATTACTAGGCCCCTCGATAAGTAAGTCATAGAAATGTATGGCCATACTACGATGGAAAGAAGTTTATATTCTATAGTCAGACTACTCAGGGATCAAGAAAGTAATAGTCAAGAAAAGGAGGATGACATTACCCATGCCTTATCATTGGCCGAAGTGTTGTGTGACAAAAGGGACGTGATATGGTTGTATGACAGGTTATATCATATTATTAATCCTCATATGAATTGGATAGTCGTAATGTCTTGCTAGAGGCCGCTTGCAACTTGTAGGTTAGTGTAGTTATTGGCCCACTGCCAACTTTGTATGGGCCTACAGGGTCGCACACAAGAATAGCCAAACACGAGCTATAATGTCCAGATTTATTGAATCTAAGATACGTCTAAGATTCAATGAATATAATGTTTAATCTAGGGTGGACGAATTTTATACACACACGTTGTGTGAATATTTACTTGATAAATATTTGTGTGTGTGTATTTGGAAAAAAAATTAATAATATACATATATGTATTTTGAAACACACACACACACACACATATATATAATATTATTTGATAATATATATTATATATGATAATGTTATATTGTGTATATATATAGATATTATATGATAATATCTCAGATTTAATTTATAAAAATAAATTAAATCTAATTCCATTGGCTCTTTATTCTAATTAAATAAATAGATTAAATTAAAACTGTTGGACATATTTAATTAAACCAGATTTATTTAATTAGCTTATCAAAAGAATTAAGTATTAATTGATATGATAATGATTTTTTAAATTAATTAAGATTAATTTTAAAAATCCAATATCCATTATAAATTAGATAACCCTAACTAGTTGTAAAAGATGAGAGTTAGGATTCTCTACAGATGATGAAAAAATAGAGAGCCGGAAGAAAACCCTAAAGGGGCATTAGAGGCGCTAGCACGCTACCAGTGTTAGGTCATGTTCTTGTGGATACCAGTAAAGGGAGCTGATCTGAGTAATTGGCTCCTCAAGATCTAAAAAGGCAAAACTGAAAAGGTACGACTCTTTCTAACTCGATTTAAATGCCATTGATAGATCCACAATTGGGATTGGTAAGCATTTGTAATTTTAAATTTTAAATTTTTCCGCTATGCCTCCCAATCCCAACAGATTAAGGTACTGTTTATTTTTTTCTAGGGGGTATTTTTGAGATTTAATCATGTTTTTATGGTTAAATGATGAATTACGATAATATATGGACCAAATTGTTAGACAAAATTCTATTTTTGGTAATTTTGGTTGATTAAGAGTCTGTTCGGTCTGTGTGATAGAGGGTGGAAGCTTTGTAATTTTTATGATTTTGACATTACCATTGTGTTTAGAATGGAAAAATATGCGTGAATAGCCCCTGGTTGTAAATTCTGGACCACTGAAATATATACTACAAAACTGTAAATGCTGCCAATATATGTTATGTGCAGGGTAGATTGTTTGCATGACATTTTTAGAAAGTCAATTGATGTCCAAAGATTTTGAAACTTTACATTCTAAAATTAGACATGTCAAGATTTAATTTGACATGTCATTTGTGTCATTTGGATGTGTATGTTAGAAGTTCTACATTTTTAAAGTTTAGTCATGTAAAACTGAAAAATTCTAGAGCAGTGTGTAATAAAAGGGAATTTTGTATGGACGAGTGTCTACTTAGCCAATGGCTATATTTTCCCTGAAAGTAGACATAAATAGGGTCATACAACACTTAGAACTGCCTTATTTGGAATATTTTTTATTTAGTTATGATTTTTAGAAATTTGGCCAAGAAACAAGGGATTCTTGGCCGCGGCCCAAAAGCTGCTAACCTATTTTTGGCCACAGCCAATACCCAAAATTTTCTATATTTCACATTTTCCAAGAGGTGTTGATTGTTATGGTCTTTTCCAACCTCATAAGCATTTGTTTGGGCTTTCTAAGGGCTACTAAAGTAACTTAAATGACAACTAACAAGTTAAACTAGGAATAATTTAGTTTACATTATACCAAAAGGATTGGATTAAGTAATGACTTGTCATTTGTAATTCTAATTATAGGACATAATAGATGTTTGGAATCTAAGATCTACCCAAACTCAGAGAAACAATTGGATATTGCTCGAGGGAAGTGACCAGGTAGTAACTTTTTCTTTCATATGTTACGAGATAAATTGTATGTTTTGTGGATTCATCATGAATTGCCTAGCACATTCTGTTTATGTGGGGCGGTTGCTCGAGGCCTATTGCACTAGTGGATGCTCAGGCTATTCAATTTATCTATAATACAAGAGTGGATGCATGAGACCTATTACACGAGTAATACTCAGGGCCTTGTGATTTGTGATGCCAACAGTACAAAAAATGGTTTTTAGAACACCACATTTAGACCAGATATAGAGGACTAGCTCTAAAATGTATTATCGGTGGCAATTTCTTAAATATAAAGAAATTTTTAGACCTATTCCTTTAATATGAGGTCTAAAAGATATTATTTATCGAGTTTCCTAAACAACCGGTCTAAAAAGTTAAAAAAAAATATTGATTACTTTTAAGACCGGTTGTTTAGTTTAACCGGTCTAAAATATGAAACTTTTAAGATCGGTTGTTAACAATAACCGGTCTAAAAGATAAGGAATAAAAAAATTATATATTTATTACTTTTAAGACTAGTTGTTAAGAATAACAGGTCTAAAAGGTGAACTTTTAAGACCGGTTGTTAAGTATAATTGGTCTAAAAGATTTTCATTAGAACCCTCTTTATTGCACCCAAGATTGAATTTCACAATACTTTCTTATGTAGCTGTTCGATTTGCCTCCTCTTAGAATGATCTGATATGTCTGCTTGCTCTTGTGGCATCTTTCCTCCTCTACAAACCACTTGGGTAATCTATCCTCTTTCTCAAACATGTACTTGTGGTAAGCATCATCTAGAATTTTCTCCTATTACTTCTTCATCCGACACTTCTTTGCATAAGCTAATATCTCAGCTTTTTCCTTAATAGAATAATCATCGACGTCTCGTCTTCATAGGACCGAATCAAGAATCTCCTCACATGCAAACAGATCCAAGGGTCCAGAGTTCACAAAGCGTGTGATACCTCATTTCCTTAGCCTCATATGAGTACAAAGAGTAGTGAAATCATTCGTGAAACTAGGATTAAGTCTCAAATTAAGAAATACTGAAAACATTCACAAATTCCAAACCTATCTCAGGATTCGAACCTAGGACTGGAAAGGATTTTCGAGGGTAGTAAAATTTCTCAAACCATTTTCACAATCATTCAATATCCACCAAGTCTCACCACACTCTTCTTTTCATTTTATCATAGTTTATGAGTAATTCTCTACTTAGCTCTCACGTTCTATACCCTAATTATGTTTCATTAGCGATCGAAAGCTTAATATAACTAAACAGTTCTTTAAATTGTCTACTGGAATTACCAGTTTAATTATTGTAACATGTCAGAGTTACAAGCTATTTATAGTATATACATGTCCAAAATATCTAAAGTACACATAACAGACAACCAACAAAACTACAGTCTTCTGCGTTCCAGCCTCTAACCGTCCGCATTTACCTTCTTCTTGCCCTTTGAGCTCTCTCTATATACTGTAGATGGGTTTTTGAAAAAGAGTGAGATTCAAAAGAATCTCAGTAGTAATGTAGTGCCAATCATACAAATATAACATCACAAAGCATGTTATACAATCATCATTTAACAGAATTATCACAACATCATTCAGTGCATCACATGTAGTTCATAAACTGTTATAGAGCTAGGTAAATTCAATGGCCCCAAGGGATACCCGTGCAAAAAGGCCCCGGACATCCACTCGTGCATCACAAAACGTTATAGGCCCGAGCGTCCACCCGCACATAAAGGCCCTAGGCGACCACTCCATATAACTAGAATATGTCAGAAAATTCATGTTGATTTCACACAACATACAATGTGTATTATAAAAATATGAAAGACAAGTTACAACCTGGCTCCTTTCCTTGGGAAATTTCCTCCCGTTTGTCTGAGCTCAGGCAAGTCTCAATCTTTGAACTGTTGTTAAGTCCTATAATTGGAATTTATGGATGACATGTTATTATTCCATCCAATACTTGCATAATACAATTAGTCAAGTTGGTTGTCATTAAAGTTAGTATACTAAGCTAAAATCAAAGTCAAGGTGGCCCAACCATCCCAAGTTGGTTATTTCCACTATTGTTCTCAAATCTACTAGCTTTTTACTCAAATTCAAAAATTCACCATTAATTATAGAAAACTCAAAATTGAGTGGTTCCAAATTCTATGTAAATATATTTCAGTATAATGTCACATAAAAATACTCTATTTTGTCCACCACAACCAAAAAATTCCCATAATTTTTCCAAAACATCACTGTTCCAGATTTCTTTCCAGAAAATAAGGTATAACTTCAATAATTCATATCTCATAATGTACTTGTCAAAAAATTACAAAATACATATCAAATTAAATATATATGTCTCTAATTTAATTATGGAAATTTTCAGAATTTTTGGACAAGTTTTGATCCATGAAACAAAATACACAACATCATAATTCCAGACAGGGCAGATTAACAACATTCACACATACACTTCATAAATTCCCAAATTCATATACAAGCATACAAAAATAATGAACACTTTCATACCTACACAATTTTTCCTTCTAAAACCAATGGAAGCATCAAAATTATCAAATTATTACTCCTTCCTTACGCCACACACAGGGCAACAAGTTAGGATTCTTATGAGTAACATGTTTTCTTGTTTTCTATTGCTTGATCACTTTTTTTCTACTTATAATCACATGATTAACTACTTAAACACTACATGGACATGTTTAGAGGGAATTTGTGTAGCATTTCCCCATAGTTCAACTTCAGCCCAAAATTAGAAAACAACACCATATCCACAAACAACAACAAGAACAACATCAACTAAGGCAAAAGAAGCAAATCTTGAAGTTTACCTCTTGATTCCTATTCCTTCTCTCTCCTCAACCTCAGCCCTCTCTCTCTCTCTCTCTTCTCTTGAGATTTTTCTTGAAAACCATGAATTTAAAGGAATGGAAGTGATTAAGAGAGGTCATAGAGTGATTAGGAAGCATAAATCTCAAGATTGCAAGCTTCTTGCCTTTGATTTGTGAGAACCCTAATCCTTCTTAAAGCTTTGGAATATGGCTGAACTCCCTCTCTCTCTTGGTTCATTTTTTTTGCATGAAAATGAAGATGGAAAGATGAAGAATGATGAATAAATGAATTTGCTAAAGTGGTTTTACATGTGGTCACACCCTATTGGTCCATACTTTTATATTTTTGTATGATAATTCAATAACTCCATTTCCCTTTTGCTTCTCTTGTCTACTGAAATGAATGAGAAATGAGAGGGAAAATATTGCTCTTGAATTATCCTAATGCCATCTTGCAAATTGTTGACCTTTAGACTTTTGACTCTTTTATTCTTTGACCTTCCTTGACAATAATACACTAAGATAGGCTTATTAATTACCAAGTAGCCATTTTCCTTTTTTAATTCCCAATTAATTAAAATTATTGGGAATATTAGGAAAAAATAATTATTTCTTGTTTTATGGAAAATTTACCGTTTTGCCCTTATGTTTTACGATTTATCGAAATAAATCATTTCTTACTCCTTTCCTTTGTTTTGGCCTAATTTTGACACTTGTATGAAGCCATTATTTGTGTCATTTATGCTCAAATTTTGGTTACAATATTAGTCCTTTAAGTGGGCATTAATTGCCTCTTCATGTCCTTACTTGGCCGAATTATATGTAACCGGTGATTGGAATATTTCTGTAAATTTATGTGCACAACAATTCACGATTTTATTCCACTACATGTCACAAATATACATATAAGGAATATTAGTAAAAAAATTGGGGTATTACAAAGCTTGCAAATCTGAGAATTAAGAAGTGAAGTAGTAGATCTAGAGGAAACCATCGATTACATATCAGTGGTTCATATGCAAATCCAAGCCATGATCGATCTCGCCAACTGACTCTCTGCCTCTTCTTCTACCTCCACCTCTGCATAACCTGGCTAATCCGTACTGTGATTCAAAACTTAATGTTAAATTTTCGTCTTCTCTCTTTTTCCCTTTTGATTTCCTTAATTTTCATTTTCATTATTTTATTTGATCTAACCTTTTTCTCTGGTGGCAAGTAAAGATTTATGAATCTAAGAAGTACATATCCATAAATTATCTTGTTCCCTTTTTCTTCCTTCAAGTCGAATCATCAATCTCATACTTAGCATCAAAACTTAATGATTCACATATGTTTCAATTGACGCTCTGTTCTTGTGACCATAGCAGAGGCTGAAACTAAACAAGTTTGTAACATTGAAACAGAGTCATGTATGGCTCATGTGAATCTTTGTTTCTAGATCTCATGAATTATGAGTAATGTTTGCTAATAAACTGGTGAGATATTTTAAGACCGGTTGTGTATACAACCGGTCTTAAAAATGAGACTTTTAAGATCGGTTCTTTTACATAACCGGCCTTAAAAATTTTATCTTTTAGACCTTATATCTTAAAAAACTGATCTAAAACAAGATTTTTAAGACTGGTTGAAAAACCAGTCTTAAAAGTAACAGACTTTTTAGATTGGTAGTATAGAGATTGGATCCAGAACCGGTCTAAAAAATGATTTTCACCTAGTTTAAAAAGTGATTTTTATGCTAGTGTGCCAAGTGCTATAGTGATATGTTGAATGTTGTTGTGATAATTCTATTATAAGATGACTGGGTGACATGCTCTGTGATTTTGTATCTATATGATTGACTACATGTTACTACTGGGATTCTTTTCAATCTTACTCTTTTCCTATAAACAATCTATAGTCTAGGTGATAACTCTCCATTTTTAGTATATTTAAAGTGTATTTTGAAGATATTTGGAGAGTTATCTTAACAAATTTTGAAAGATTTCTAAGAGATTTTAGAAGCAAATCAATTTGGTGAATCATTTTGAGGATTTTAGTTTAAATATTATGGTTTTAATATAAAATAGAAATAATTTAATTCAAGATAATAATGAGTCATTGTTTTTGAAAAAAAAATTCAGACAAGAGCCCTCATGGTTTGAAGAGTATGGTTGGAACCACAAAGTTTCATGTTCTCAATTTAATCCTTCCACAGAAACTTCTGAGCATTTCAGTTTAGTCCCTTGGTCAAAAGGCCTTTGACCAAGGGATTCGATTGGCTAAGAAGAAGGACCCAAACTGGTTTGAGACAGGGGAGGCGGAAGATTGGATAAAAGATGTAGAAGAGGGCCGGGAAGAGGGGAAGCATCACAACGGAGGAGAACCTTGAGAGACCTTCAATCTTCATCCCTTCCACCAAGGTTGCTGACGCCATTCCATTTTCCATTAATGCTGGAAACCTCCATCATCATCGAGTCATCTCACCATTCTCAAGTATGAGCTTCAGCAGATGAGAGACAGTAATGTGAAGGACGAAGGAAGATGGCTGTGACGGTGACGGTGAGCTTCATCTTCAGCTGAACTAGAAAAGAAGATCTCAGAAGTAGAAGTAAGTGAGCTTGAAGATGGTGGACTTGAAGGGGTTGAACCTACCAACACCATCACCATCGTTCTTGTTCTCGAACCAAGCAACTACAAGATGAGAGCAAAGTGTGATAGAGAGTAGTTGAAGACGTTGGATTTGAACCAGAACAGAGAAACCAAAGTAAGAAGAAGCAATTAAATGGAGTAGGCAATGCATTATTTTATTATGTTCCCTATTTATTATGCTATGTTTCTCTCTATCTATTTTATGGATTTAGAGCCAAATTGTACTGCAGCTGTGACTGTGTGTAAGGCCATGCGTGGCTGATTTTTTGTTGAACCTAGAGTAGCTATGAACTAATTTGGGGATTTGAGCATATATGAACCAAATAATTTGTGCTTATTGTTATTTTAGTTTACTTAATCTTGTATTATTTTATCTACTTAGTACTTGATCACCATTAAGTATGAATTAGGGAATTTAGATTAGCCTTGGAAGAGGGATCTTAATTGGACCATAGGATTAAGTAATGTGGGATTAGAATTTATTCTAATTTTCCAATAGGATAGGAATATACCTATTGGACCCATATAATCATATTAGAGTGAAATTGGACATTTATTGCCTCTTGAGTAAATTAGTTAGGAATAACAATTTTAACTTGAGAGAGGGGTATAAGTAATTGGAAGATACTTATATCTATTTAAACTCTAGATTAACAAATTAACATTAAGTGCATTTAATTTGGGTAAATACATGCTCTAAAACTTGAAGAAGCAATTGGCCACACATAATCAATGCAAGACATACATATCACATACATGTAGAAAAGGTAAGTTCACTACCTGGTGGACCATAGTCCTTCCTTGGTTTCCTCTTCCTCCCACCTTTGGAGCTTCTTGAAAATTCACCCATGCCTCTTCCTCTATGGAAATTAGTCCATGCCTCTTCTTTCTTGACTTCACCATAGCCCTAGATACCCAATCACATCATTAAAATCATGATTGTGGGTCATTGGGAGTGTATAATAAGGCCCAAAAGACTAGGAAGGGCTAAATAAGTCAATTTCCTTCAAAAACATGAAATAATGGAATTTGGGGGTGTTGGCCGCGACAAAAAATAGGTCAGAAACATTTTGGCCGCGGCCAAGAACCCCTCTGTTCTAGAATTCGAACTTCCTGATTCTTGGCTGAACTTATAAAAATCATAACTAATTCTAAAAAAATAAATATTGAGTGGTTCAAAGCTCTATTTAACCCTATTTAAGTCTAATTTATGGGGAAAATATATCTACTAGCTAACTCAACTCATATAATCACAGAGGCCCATTCAATTGGACACTGCTACAGAATTGTCTAAATTCACATGAGCAGATTTTAAAAACTCATAACTTCTAGCATAATTGTCCAAATCTTTCATATTACATATCATGTTAAAGCTTATCATGTCTACCTTAAGTCTGGAAAGTTTCATTATCATTTGACAACATTCATCCTTTCAAAACATGTCACAAGGACACTGCCTCCAGAAGACATATTTCTCAACATGCACCCTTTAACTTATAAAACTTCAAAATTCATATACAAGTATCCAAAATTCATGAACACTTGCATACCTACACAAATTTTCCTCCTAAAGCCAATGGAAGCATCTAAATCATCAAATTCTCAACCCATCACCACGTCACAATACAGGGAAGAAAATTAAACTCTTAGGTGCAACATGTTGTTTTCTTGTTTTCTTAGGCTTAATCACTTCTTTTCTACTTCTAATCAAATAATTAGCTATTTAGACATCCATTGGACATCGTTTAGCCATTAAAAAAATTATTTTAAACCATCCATGAACAGTAACCAACTTTTAATATACTCATCCAAACAATAAATCAATTGGTTAAAAAGGAAGCTTACGCTTACCTCTACTCGTTTCCGTAAATGGTTTGGAATTCCAGCAACACTCCGGCCGGTGAGACGGTGCCAACCACCTCCAAATGAAAATCCCAAACCGTAGAAATGAAGATCTCAATGAGTAGAAGAACTTTCCTGAAGGACAATTTGAGAGAGGACGCCGATTCAATAGTGTTTCAGAGGTTGGAATTTTCTCTCTCCTCTCCCTCCATTTTCGGCTGAGCTTCTCTATCTCTCTTCTGGTTATTTTGCATGAGAAAATGGCTGGATGAAGATGATGAAGAATGGTTAAATGAATTAACCATTCACTTGCCACGTGTCAGCTTCTGGTTGGTCCATAATTTCTATTTTCGCACAAAATAGATAATCTGGCAGAATTTTCATTAAACTTTGAAAATTCATATCTAATTGTGTAGATATCTAATTGAGGTGGTTCCAAAGGATATGTGACCCTCATTGAGTCTAGTTTTAATGAAAAATATAAAATTTTGCCAATTGGAAGCTCACTATTTCCATAATTTTAATCTTTGAATGCTGCCCAGAAAATAGTTAATTTCGCTGGGCTAAATTCAGAAATTCATTTCTCTTTGTGTATAACTTCAAATGACTCATATGACTTATCAAATTAAATATTGATAAGTCTACTTTCATTCTAGAAAGTTTCATAATTTTTCACCATCATTTACCCATCGAAACATGTCACAGAATCACCACTGCCATAGCAAGAATTTCACTGGTAGCAAAATTACTTTGTGTTCCATTTTACTATATTGTGTGTGACTTTCAATCACTTCATTTTGTTATTTCCTGAGCTCTTTAGCTCACCAATATAATCCCTTTTAATATCTAAGGATATAAAGGAATTTTGAGAAATAATATCATGTCTCACTAGGATATTTGATAAATCGGGGTTTAGGAGTCCCCTTAATTCAGGCTAAATCTTAAGCCTCTATTCTCAAAATTCGGGATATTACACAAGGCATCATCGGATATGATCTTCAACACATTTTGACTAGACTTTGTTTCATCTTCAATACTATTTATAGTATGATGAATTGGAAAATGAAGGTTATCTTACTTTGTGCCATCTTGAGAAGCTTTTTCTTCCTGCATTTTTCAATATCATAGTATATCTAATTGTTCATCTAGTGAGAGAGATAAATGTGTGTGGCCCTATCTATTTACAATGGATGTACTCAATTGAAAGAGCTATGAAATTCTTAAAAGGGTATGTGAATAACCCAAATTGGCCTGAAGCATCTATTATTCAAAAATATGTTTCTGAAGAAGCCATAGAATTTTATCAATATTATTTGTCAAAAGTAAGACCCATTAGGCTTCCTAAATGTCATAATGAAGAAGAGGGTAGATGTGGAGTTATAGTAAACAGTATGGATCTTGATGAATTGCAACAGTCTACTTATACATCTTGAATAATGTTGATGAAATTCAAGACTACATATATGGTCATAAAGAAATTGTAAGTAAATAAAATAGTCGAATGACTAAACAAAGCTTAATTAGGGAGCATAACATAACTTTTGAAAATTGGATCAAACAAAAGGTTGAGGGAGAGGATTTTGTTTCTAATACAATTAAATGGTTAGCACTTGGTCCTGAGTTCAATGTCATAAGTTAGACTTCATTTGAGATTAATGGTTATACCTTTTACATGAAGTCCATAGATGATAAGAGTACAGTCTAGAACAACGATGTTATGTTAGTAGTTAAATCTATGCAAGTCTCTAGTTTGAAGGATAAGAAGCTTAAATTGGCAAACATGCTTTATTATGGGTTATTGAAGAGATTTAGTTAGTGGACCATATTAAATTTAAATTTCCCATTTTCAAATGTAAGTGGGTTAATGTCAATAATGATGTTTAAATCAATCAATTAGGATTTACATTAGTAGATCTTAATAGTAGAAGTTTTGGAGATGAACCTTTTATAATAGTAGATCATGCAAACTAAGGGTTCTATGTCACTGATCAATCAAATAAAATGTGGTCTGTAACTCTCCAAGGAAAAAGGGTCTTTGATATTGATGAGTGATAAGTAAAATATTTGCATATTCATTTTCCCTTATATGATGATTTTGTGGACTATATTTGAGCTGAATGTAATCAATTTGGGTGTAATTAATAAATAAATAATGATTTTCTTGCAGCCATGGATAGTACCGGATTAAAAGAATTAAAGAAGGCATTTAAGGAAAAGTACTATTCACTGTACACTGTTCATGCGGTACTGTTCACTGTGACTGTAGCAGCTTCACTGTAGCAGTTTCACTGTAGCGGACGGTGTGGTCGGTACTGTAGCAGTGTGGGTTACTGTAGCGGACGGTGTGGTCGGTTACTGTAGCAGTGCGGTTCACTGTAGCAAAATCACTGTAGCAGTCCGAAAATGAAGCCTATAAATAGAGCTTCTTGGCACCCTAAAATGAAGAGAAGGAGTAAGGAAGAGAGAGAGGGAATTTCTATTTTAGAGAGAGAGTTGTTATTTTTAGAATTTATTTCTTGCATTTTTTTACTTCTTGCATGCCTCCTACATGGATGGTTTTACCATTTATATAGAAGGCCTAGGTAGTCCTCCTTTATGGATGGTATAGGTTGCCACCTACATGGATGGTTTTACCTCCTATATAGAAGGCCTAGGTAGTCCTCCTTTATGGATGGTATAGGTTGCCACCTACATGGATGGTTTTACCTCCTATATGGTAGGCTAGATTTTCCATTTTCATGCATCTTGTAGTAGTATTTTTATGTTTTTGTAATTAATTTTTATGCAATATTTATAATGTTTGGAATATATTTTGGTTTTGTTTTTAATTTTATCATGAGCTAAATTTTCCTTTTCCTAGGGTGATGACGTAGCTTATTAATGACGGATTGAATCTTACCTTATTAAATCTAGTTTTAATTTTTCCTTCATGATTGAGTTTTAATTATTGCTCTTAATGCTTACAATTGATTGGCCACCTTTTGGATGATTTTAATGTGCATGTTGAGACCGGAAGGAGATACATGTGTGTGGATCCTATAACTAAAACCATAATTTGCATATGAAATAGGAATATATTCATATGGGTTATGTAGTCTTAATTGAGTTCCATAAATCTTAATGCATGATTGATTGCTTAAATTCATATAGGAATATATTGGGTTAGCAATTAATTATAGAATTACTTGACCTTGGAAGAGGCTAGTAATTAAAATAGGGAAACTCGACTATCAATCATGTGGAATAAATTGGACTAGAATAGATAAGTGATTCAATCCGGAATTTATTAAGTGAAATCTAATCCCTAGGGCTTTTTCTCATATTTGTCTTTATATCACTTGTATTCATATTTCATCATTTCTATCTTGCAATCTCAATCACAACTAATCAACCGACTAAATAGAATTAAAATTACCAATTTTGGTACTTAGTGATCAATCCTCGTGGGAACGATACTCTACTCACTTCTTTATTACTTGATTACGACAGTGTACACTTGCACTTCTAAATACACCATCCTAAAATCGTAACAAGTTTTTGGCGCCGTTGCCGGGGATTGTCATTAATATCAATACCAAGTAATTTTAATACTAATTTGGTCTTCATATTACTTTTTTTTTGTGTCTTTTGTTTCTTTTCAGGTTTTTGCTTAGTATATGACCAGATCGAAAAAGACTGAATTACAACCTTGTGATTTTGAGATCGAGAGAACTTGTCGAAGAAATCGGAGAGTTCGAAAGCAGTCTACTTCAATCAATTCAATGGCAAATCCGGAAGGAGAAGCAGCAGATACCAAAACACTTCGTGATTATGCAACACCAATAGTCATGGAGACAACTTCTGGAATCAGAAAACCACCAGTAGCAGCCAACAATTTTGAAATCAAGCCTGCAATTATCCAGATGGTGCAAGCCAATCAGTTCGGTGGTTTATCAACAGAAGATCCCAACACACATATAGCCAGCTTCCTAGAAATATGCGACACATTCAAGCATAATGGTGTTACTGATGATGCCATTAGACTTAGACTTTTCCCTTTCTCACTCAGGGATAAGGCTAAGAGCTGGTTACATTCTCTACCAGTGGGAAGCATAACTACATGGGATGCCTTGGCACAGAAATTTTTGGCGAAATACTTTCCGTCAGGAAAAACTGCAAAATTGAGGAATGAAATTACCTCATTTTCCCAGCATGAACTAGAAAGCCTTTATGAAGCCTGGGAAAGATACAAGGAGTTGCTAAGGAGATGTCCTCATCATGGGTTACCAGATTGGTGGACACTGCAAACATTCTACAATGGGATGACACATACCACCAGAATTCTTGTAGATGCTGCAGCTGGAGGATCTTTAATGGGAAAAAATCTAGATGATGCCTACAATTTACTTGAGGAGATGGCAGCAAATGCATATCAATGGCCTTCTGAACGTCATAATTCAAAGAAGGTACTTGGAGTGCATGAGCTGGATATCCTTACAACTTTATCTTCTCAAGTTGCATCTATATCCAAGCAAGTGAGCTCATTGACTAGTCAAGCAAATGCAATCAGTACTCCTCATGAAACCTGTGACCGATATGGAGGACCTCATATGAGTACACAAAGTCAAGATGGACAGTCATCCATACCTTCTCAGTCGGAGCAAGCTCATTATATCGGAAATCAAAGAAATGACCCATTCTCAAACACTTATAATCCAGGTTGGCGGAATCATCCAAACTTTGGCTGGAGGAATAATCAAAATGTGTTCAAACCACAAGGGAACTACCAGCAACAAGCTCTTCAACCACCAAATCCACCACAGCAAAAAGTGAATGTGGAAGATGCATTGGCTCAACTAACCATGAATACATCTCAATTCATGGCTAGGACTGATGCAACACTTAAAAGCCAGGAAGCCTCGATAAAGAACTTGGAGATCCAAATGGGCCAAATTGCAAATATGCTGAATTCCAGACAACCAGGTACTCTTCCAAGTAACACTGAAAAAACCCAAGAGAGCATGTGAAGGCTATTGCATTAAGGAGTGGGAAAGAATTGAAAGATCCTGTATTTCTACATAAGAATGACGGAGAAAAGAAAGAAAGTGAACCAGAAAAGAAGGAGGAAGCACAGAAACCTCAAGAAGATGATGTGGTACCAGGAAGAATCAGCTTTCCAGATAACCCTCCTCCATATGTACCACCAGTTCCATACCCTCAGAGACTTGTGAAGGCAAAGCTAGAAAAGCAGTTTAAAAAGTTTCTGGAGGTTTTCAAAAAGTTACATATCAACATCCCTTTTGCAGACGCTCTTACCCAAAGGCCCAGTTATGCAAAATTCATGAAGGACATTCTCTCAAATAAGCGTAAGCTGGAGGAATTTGAGACAGTTGCACTTACTGAGGAGTGCAGTGCCATTCTGCAAAAGAAACTACCACCAAAGCTGAAAGATCCAGGAAGCTTTTGCATACCTTGCACCATAGGTCAATGTAACTTTGAAAAAGCACTTTGTGACCTGGGAGCAAGTGTAAATCTCATGCCCTTATCTGTCTACAGAAAACTTGGTCTTGGAGAGGTGAAGCCTACCACAGTTTCACTACTTCTTGCTGATCGATCAATTAAACATCCGAGGGGTGTCTTAGAAGATGTTCTGGTGAAGGTGGACAAACTCATATTTCCAGCTGATTTCATCATACTCGACATGGAAGAAGACCAAGAAATTCCTATCATTCTTGGGAGGCCATTCCTAGCAATTGGGAGAACTTTAATAGATGTGCAACAGGGAAAGTTAACCTTGCGAGTTCAAGATGATCAAGTATCTTTCAACATTTTTAAGACTTTATCCTTTCCAAATGAAGGTGATTCCTGTTACAGAGTAGATACATTGACCAGCTGCACAAAAGACATGGTGAACGAAATCTGCATGAATCAACCATTAGAAATGGGAATGGTAGATGTATCAAAATCTACTAATCCTGAAGTCTTGGAGCAGATTAGGTACCTTGATGCAAATTCCCCAATTTTTATCAAGAAACCATTTGAAGATTTGGGAGAAAGGCCAAGTAAACCGGTGCCATCAGTTGAAAATCCACCAGAACTGGAGTTGAAAACATTACCATCCCACTTAAAGTATGCTTATCTGGGAGAAAATTTAACATTACCAGTGATTGTCTCTGCAGCTCTTACTACAGAAAAAGAAGAAAAGTTATTAAGAGTTCTAAGGGAGTATAAAACAGCATTTGGATGGTCGATAGCTGATATAAGAGGAATCAGTCCTTTCATTTGTATGCATAAGATCTTAATGGAAGATAATTACAAGCCATCAGTTGAGCACCAGAGAAGACTTAATCCGAATATGAAGGAGGTGGTAAGAAAAGAAGTAATAAAGTGGCTGGATGCTGGTATAATTTACCCAATCTCTGATAGTCAATGGGTAAGTCCAGTTCAAGTTGTGCCAAAGAAGGGTGGAATGACAGTGGTGCCTAATGAGAAAAATGAACTGATTCCACAACGAACGGTGACAGGATGGAGAGTGTGTATTGACTACAGAAAGCTCAACAAAGCCACTAGAAAAGACCACTTCCCGCTGCCATTTATAGACCAGATGCTTGACAGACTAGCTGGGAAAGCCTACTATTGTTTTCTGGATGGGTACACAGGATATAATCAAATTACAATTGCACCTGAGGATCAAGAGAAAACAACTTTTACATGTCCATATGGCACATTTGCTTTCAGAAAAATGCCATTTGGACTATGTAATGCACCAGCAACATTTCAAAGGAGTATGATGGCAATCTTCTCAGATATGGTGGAGAAATTTATTGAGGTATTTATGGATGATTTCTCAATTTTTGGAGAATCATATGATCACTGTCTTGAAAACCTGGCAAAAGTCTTACAACGCTGTATGGAGACAAATCTGGTGCTAAATTGGGAGAAATGTCATTTCATGGTGAAAGAAGGAATTGTGCTGGGTCACAAGGTATCTAATCAAGGCATTGAAGTAGACCGAGCCAAGATTGAAACAATTGAAAAGCTACCACCTCCCTCCTCAATAAAGGGCATTCGGAGCTTCTTAGGACATGCGGGTTTCTACAGAAGATTCATCAAGGACTTCTCAAAAATCACAAAACCACTTTGTATGCTGTTAGAGAAAAATGTTTTCTTTGTGTTTAATGAGGAATGTTTATTAGCCTTCAAAACTCTAAAAGGAGCCTTGACGTCTGCACCAGTTATCATAGCTCCAGATTGAAATCTTCCATTTGAAATGATGTGTGATGCGAGTGATTATGCAGTCGGAGCTGTTTTAGGCCAAAGAAGAGGCAAGGTTTTTTATGCCATCTATTATGCTAGCAGGACACTCTCAGACGCACAGCTGAATTATGCAACAACAGAAAAGGAGCTGTTAGCAGTAGTATTTGCATTTGACAAATTCAGAGCCTACTTGATCGGGTCAAAGGTCATTGTCTGGACGGACCATTCAGCAATCAAATACTTGATCGAGAAGAAAGATGCTAAGCCAAGATTGATCAGATGGGTACTTTTGTTACAAGAATTTGACTTGGAAATCAAAGATAAAAAAAGGACCGAGAATCTCATTGCAGATCATCTTTCTCGGTTAGAGCCATCTGAACAAAAGAGAGAATCACCAATCCAGGAGAATTTCCTGGATGAGCAACTCTTTGCCATACAATCACAATTCACCCCATGGTATGCTGATTTTGTAAATTATTTGGCAAGCGGAGTAATGCCTTATGAACTTTCTAAAGTGCAAAAGAAGAAGTTTTTAGCTGATGTAAGGCATTATTTTTGGGAAGATCCTTTCTTATATAAACAATGCCCAGATCGAATTATCAGGCGATGTGTTCCTGAGGAAGAAATGGCCAGCATCTTAAATCACTGCCATTCATCCCCATATGGTGGTCATTTTGGAGTAAATAGAATAGCTACTAAAGTCCTTCAGTCTGGGTTTTACTGGCCTACACTCTTTAAGGATGCCCAAAGAATTGTGACAACCTGTGATAGATGTCAAAGAACAGGAAATATCTCAAGGAGACATGAAGCCCCTCTAACTAACATCTTAGAAGTTGAGCTTTTTGATGTATGGGGGATTGATTTTATGGGGCCTTTTCCATCCTCATTCAATAATCAATTTATTTTAGTAGCTGTTGATTATGTATCCAAGTGGGTTGAAGCAGCTGCTTTTCCTACAAATGATTCTCGAGTGGTTGTGAATTTCTTGAGGAAAATTATTTTCACAAGATTTGGAGTGCCCAGAGCTATTATCAGTGATGGAGGGAAGCATTTTGGCAATCAGCAACTTCAATCTGTGTTAGCTAAATATGGAGTCACTCATAAGGTTGCAACTCCATATCATCCACAAACTAGCGGGCAAGTGGAAATCTCAAATAGAGAACTGAAATGGATCTTAGAGAAGACGGTGAATTCTAATCGGAAGGACTGGGCAAGGAAATTGGATGATGCACTTTGGGCTTATCGAACTGCTTTTAAGACACCAATTGGGACATCCCTATATCAATTGGTCTACGGAAAAGCATGTCACCTTCCAGTAGAAATGGAGCATAGAGCATATTGGGCAATCAAAGCCTTAAATTTTGACTTAAAGGCGGCTGGTGAGAAAAGACTTCTCCAACTCAATGAGCTTGAAGAATTCAGACAACAAGCTTATGAGAATGCCAAGTTATACAAGGAGAAGACAAAAATGTGGCATGACAGAAGAATTATGAGGAGAGAGTTCACACCGGGACAAAAAGTACTGTTGTATAACTCAAGGCTAAAGCTCTTTCCGGGAAAGCTGAGATCAAGGTGGTCAGGACCTTTTACTGTGGTTCAAACATGGCCATATGGAGCAGTGGAGATTCAAGATGGTGATCGAAAATTCAAAGTGAACGAGCAAAGGCTGAAAGAGTATAATGACGGTGCACTCAACACTTTGAAAACTGTCATCACTTTGGAGGAAACAACAGGTAAGTCCTAATATTTTTTTTAAAAAAATAAAAAATAAAAAAAAAATAAATAAAATTATTGCTTGGGTCATTGTCTAGCTAAAGACGTTAAAGAAGGGCGGCTATTTGGGAGGCAACCCAAAACTTCTTTTCCTTAATCTTTCATTTTTCTTTCTTACTTACTGAAGCACACAAAACTGCATTTTTAAATTTTAGTCTCATCATGGAGGAAATTATTGTAAAGCTTAAGAACAGGTTCCCTACTCTTCCCAAAGATGTGCTTAGGAAGATCTATAGCTGTCGACTTGAACGAATGAAGACATTCAAGCGTTTGGGCCTTCCTGAGGATGTCCGCTGGATTATTGAAGCTAAGGTACGTTTAATAGGTGAGATTCATGATTCATTTATTAAACCTATGCCAGGTATGGGAAGAAGCTCTTATTCCAAAAAGAGAAGAGCTAAAAGAATGAAGGTTTGTCCTAAATGTGCAAGGTGGAATTGTGATCAGCGCTGTAGGAGCAAAGGTATGGTTTCTATAAATCGGGAAGATAAAATTCAATTTATAAAGGATGGACTGAGTAAGGAGTCATTGGATGATATCATTCAGACTCTTGAGACGCATCCTAGTGGTGATGTTCATCATATTTTTCTTGATTTATTAGACATATTCAACAAAGAAAAAGAGCGCTACCGTCTTGGGAATCTGACGTTAAAAGACCCTGTTTGCCAGTTTATAAGAAAACTGGATGGGAAGCAAATCCTCGATTCATAGAAAGCGTTTAAGCCGTTACTGGACGTAAAACTAGAGGAAGATGTGAGCCACAATCACAACTACTGTACATAATCTTGCTTTTGTCAATCTGTCTTATCTTTTTCAGTAACTTTTGACTTTCTTTACTCACTTTACTTAATTTCTTGCCACAGTGGCCCACTGGTCATTCGTGTCAGAAAGTTTTTTCAAATTTTTTTTGAAAAATGTGTGATTTGCATGATTTTGTTGTCGTTGTTTTTGTAATATAAATATGTAATCTTCCATTTGTAAAAAAACACAAAATGTCTGAGAGAGAAAAAGAAAGGAGTGGTATCACTCTAAAATGCAGTTTTAAATCTATATGCATTTTTGGTGAAACTGACTCAGGAAAGGATGGAGAGTTTATACCTGCAGCACAGGAACTGGGACGTACACTAGCCGCTAGGAAAATCAACTTTGTCTACGGGAGAGGTCTCGGGGGCCTGAAGTTAAGTATGGCTATTCCTGCAACCATTAATGGTAGCACGGGTTTGTGTGTAAGGATAAAGGAGTTAGAACATCAATTCTTCTTCTTAGGCCAAGAGTTAGAGGTTTCAAGTCTTCCTGAACGAATGGGACGTATGTTTTACCGTGCTGATGCTTTTATCGCTCTACCCGGTGGTTTTGAAACGTTGGATGGGATCTCTAGCATTGCTTATTGGGCTAAACTGAACTTTCATAAAAAACCATTAGGATTGTTAAATGTTAATGGTTTTTACGATAACCTGTTGTCTTTTCTTGATCATGCTGTGGAAACATGATTCATACCCCAAGCGACTCGTCATTCCATCATTTCTGCACCAACTGCTGATCAACTACTAGATAAACTGCAAACCTATGAACCTCAACCAGATCTATTAGTAAAAGAAAAAGGTGGGCAATCTTCAGACAGCAGTCAGAAGCAGAATCCAGATACCACTCTCTGGTTGTAACTTTCTTTTATCTTATGGTTTTACTCTCAGCATTTTGGTTTAATTTATTGTGTGTTTAGGTTGTTCAAAAAAAAACTTTCTTTAATCTTTAGAAGACATTGAGGACAATGTCTGATTTAGGTTGGGGGAGGATTATAAAAAAAAAGCATAGTTTCTCCATTAGATAGTTAGTTAGTAAAACCATTAGATGCATGGGGTATGCATAGATGGCAGAGTAAAGAGTTATTCTTAACTCTTGAGACGCATCTTATTAGTTGTAATTTTTTTTTTGTTATTTCATCTTTTTTTTTTTAAAAAAAAAAGAGGTTCAACCTAAAAAAAATTTATTTAAGTGATTTTCAATGATTTTAAGAAGTATATAAGTTTGAAGCATGGATCAATTGAGTTCAGAGATTTTATAGCATGATTGAATAACTGATTGTTGAATTTGGTGATGAATTTTGAGATTGAATGAGCTGAATTTGAAAGTCCCTAACAGTGAGCTTTTGAGCCTATATGATCAATAGTGATTATATTTCTTGTGTGTGATATTCACCTATTAAGTTGTCACTCTAGAACTTGCCTTAAATCTAGTTGAAATTACATGTCACATGCACATTCAAAAATGATAAAGGCATTCATTTTGTTTAGCCAGAGCCAAATAGCCAACCTTGCAATTATACCATTGATAAGCCCCTTTGAGCCTAATTGATTATTTATTCTTAACCCATTAATATGTGTTTTAATGATTTATCAAGTGCTTTCACTGAATTCGAAAGATTAACAGAGCATTTGAAATTTTTGTGAAATGGGCTTTTGACAAGTATGGGGGTCTATATATCATCAACTACAAAAGTGCAGAAGTTGTTTAAAAAAAAAGAGAGAGAGAAAAGAAGAAAAAAAATGTAAATTATGGGTTGTTGGGATGAGATAAGCCAGGTTTATTCATAAGATGACCCATTTTTCAATTGTTCTATTTACTTAGTAAAAATAGCCCTTCATATCACTTTTTACATTCCTTTCACCTTAACCCCATTACAACCTTTAATAAGTCCTTTTGATTTGAACTATGCATGTCAATTAGGTAGTGGAGATTGAGATTTTTGGCAAGCTTATGGTAGTGCAATTTTTTCAGGTGAATTTGAGCGAAACACTTACCCTAAAACACTAGAGAGATTGAGAGAATGAGCGACAATTATGAATTCGGTTCATTTATTTTCAAATGAAGTTACCAGTTTATACTTTTATTGATTCAAGAATACTATGATCTCTTTATTCTTTAATTGTGTCCTTGTTTATGACTTGACACTTCTGATTTTGTTGGAAGCACTTATTAGTTACTCTTTCTTGTCCGAGGACGTCCAAGAGCTAAGTGTGGGGGAATTTGATAAGTAAAATATTTGCATATTCATTTTCCCTTATATGATGATTTTGTGGACTATATTTGAGCTGAATGTAATCAATTTGGGTGTAATTAATAAATAAATAATGATTTTCTTGCAGCCATGGATAGTACCGGATTAAAAGAATTAAAGAAGGCATTTAAGGAAAAGTTACTATTCACGTGGGACTATTCACTGTACACTGTTCATGCGGTACTGTTCACTGTGCACTGTAGCAGCTTCACTGTAGCAGACGGTGTGGTCGGTACTGTAGCAGTGCGGGTTACTGTAGCGGACGGTGTGGTCGGTTACTGTAGCAGTGCGGTTCACTGTAGCAAATCACTGTAGCAAATCACTGTAGCAGTCCGAAAATGAAGCCTATAAATAGAGCTTCTTAGCACCCTAAAATGAAGAGAAGGGGTAAGGAAGAGAGAGAGGGAATTTCTATTTTAGAGAGAGAGTTGTTATTTTTAGAATTTATTTCTTGCATTTTTTTACCTCTTGCATGCCTCCTACATGGATGGTTTTACCTCCTATATGGAAGGCCTAGGTAGTCCTCCTTTATGGATGGTATAGGTTGCCACCTACATGGATGGTTTTACCTCCTATATGGTAGGCTAGATTTTCCATTTTCATGCATCTTGTAGTAGTATTTTTATGTTTTTTGTAATTAATTTTTATGCAATATTTATAATGTTTGGAATATATTTTGGTTTTGTTTTTAATTTTATCATGAGCTAAATTTTCCTTTTCCTAGGGTGATGACGTAGCTTATTAATGACGGATTGAATCTTACCTTATTAAATCTAGTTTTAATTTTTCCTTCATGATTGAGTTTTAATTATTGCTCTTAATGCTTACAATTGATTGGCCACCTTTTGGATGATTTTAATGTGCATGTTGAGACCGGAAGGAGATACATGTGTGTGGATCCTATAACTAAAACCATAATTTGCATATGAAATAGGAATATATTCATATGGGTTATGTAGTCTTAATTGAGTTCCATAAATCTTAATGCATGATTGATTGCTTAAATTCATATAGGAATATATTGGGTTAGCAATTAATTATAGAATTACTTGACCTTGGAAGAGGCTAGTAATTAAAATAGGGAAACTCGACTATCAATCATGTGGAATAAATTGGACTAGAATAGATAAGTGATTCAATCCGGAATTTATTAAGTGAAATCTAATCCCTAGGGCTTTTTCTCATATTTGTCTTTATATCACTTGTATTCATATTTCATCATTTCTATCTTGCAATCTCAATCACAACTAATCAACCGACTAAATAGAATTAAAATTACCAATTTTGGTACTTAGTGATCAATCCTCGTGGGAACGATACTCTACTCACTTCTTTATTACTTGATTACGACAGTGTACACTTGCACTTCTAAATACACCATCCTAAAATCGTAACAATGAGAAAATTCATTTAGATTATGATATTTCTGAGACTCCTTTTTTAAGGGGTCTACAAGAATTAAATAAAGAAGATGAAGCCGATAATAAACAAAACACAAGAAATGATCATCATGAAGGGATATGGGATAATATCCCTTTATGAAACTACTTTGAAAGTTAGCTAAAGTAATTATCATCATGAATTATATTTGAATTATTTATATAGTTATATTGTATATAGTTATTTCATGTTCTAATTTAATGATTTACCTTATTTTGTAGTCTTAATAGGAAGGGTCTAAGACATCCTAATGTTGATCAAAGCAAACCTAGCAATACTCCAAGTAAGCCATCTAGTGTTAACCAAAGTAAGCCTAGCAATATTCTAAGCGAACTAGCTAGCAGGCCTAGCAATGCTTCGAGCGAACCATCTAGTTTTGATGATAGCAAACCTAGCAATACTTTGAGCTAGAATCAAAGTGAGCCTCGTGTAATATCCCAAACTTTGGGCCTAGAAACTTAAGGATAAGCTTGTATTAGGAAAATGACCAAGCCTAGTTTAGGAAGAGTCCTAAGGACGATGAGAGATAGAAAGACTCTCAAGGACTATGTGATTTTGCCCAACCGGGCAAAGGGCTTGGCATTTATAGGCAATATAATTAAGTGTCAGTGGAGATGTGCACAGGATACACACGGTGCAATATGGTTGGTAGAAAGATGCCACCCAACTATGTCACGAAGTATGGGACAAGTTAATCAAGTAAAGTATGTCGATATGTGAGGGCATATAGTATTTTCAGGGTGGACTAGTATGCCATGTGTTTTTGAAGAATACACCGGTATACCCTAGGTTTTGGGAAAAGACACTGGCTTGTGGCGCCATATAGAGCCCATAAGCAGATAGTCAACGCTTCCCCTAATTAGAGACTATATGGCACTATTTGAGGGCTTACACAGATACTTGGCAAGATCTCAAACCTTCAGGGACATATGGCGTAAAACTGAGTGATCCTATATAAAGCAGTATTCATGATAAAGTAGCTTTTTGAAAAGTTACTTTTAGGTTGGCCTAATGAGAGGATGCCAACTAGCACTTTCACAAATTTTCTTTTGTGTTGGCACTCTTACAAGATGCCACCATGCACAATGGTCAGGGAAAATCAATAAACTCTTCCCTTCCTCGGATAAAGTAGACGACCAAGAAAGAGATTGGGTCCCATACAAGGGACACATAGCATAACATGGGCCATGAATCCATAAATTGATTTTATCCTTTATGTGTTAGCACCATTGAAAAGGAGCCACCCAGCCCTTTTGTCAAGACAACTTGTCGGTCCCTGACTCCGGGATCGGGCAAAAGAAGCGTCAGGCACCCTAGGATATTTTAGCACTTATGACACATGTTATAAGAATAATTCATCACTGTCCAAGCCTTATAATTTTGTGCAACCAATAAGACAAAGAGAAAAAAAAGAGAAAAATGCAAGGAAAGTGAAAAAGGAGAGAAGGTGGATGAATAGTAAAATTTCCGAAATTCTGGAGTCGATTCTGATCCCGTAACGCCATTTCCAGCTGATGAAGCCCTCACTAATCTTCTTCTACTCACTGTGGGCTTCAATCCTATGGTTTTAGATTTTTGATTAGCGGTTTTTGGTATAGTCCACAAGGTAGAGGTGCTGCTAAAATCAAGAAGGGGCTATAGCATCAGCAAGAGGTAATCCTAAACTCCGATTTAAGACGTATATCTTGAGTTTTGATTTGTTAAATTTGGAGTTAGGGTGCTGCCAGGATTTTTTTAGACCCTGAATTATAGGAAGGAGTGTGATTTTGTTAAGTTTAATGCTTCCAATGGTTTCAGGACGAAAAATTGTGTGGGATAGCAGTGAGAAACCAGTCTCGAAAGCATTATAATTAAAAATTGAATTTTTTGCCTAAGAACCCTAAGTTTCAGATAGAACCAGAACTGGAGGAAGGAATATAATTTTGTAGAATTTGATGTTTCAATTGATTCCTTGGGAAAAATTGTGTGGGGTTAAGGTATGGTTGTGATTTTAGAAGGGTTGGATTAAAAACCCAAAAATTGAAGTTAAAGGAATAATGCTGCTAGATTACGTTTTCTGGAGGCAGGTTGTTTGTGGCCTAATTTTGACTAATTAATTGTGGTTAAATGGACACAAACATTTTCATAATAATAGTAGACATGATAAACTTTAATTTCAGACATAATATGTGACATTTTGGTTAGGAGATTGTAAGATATGAATTTTACAATTTAGGCACTGAATATGGAATGAATTCTGGACCAGTGTTGCTGATCGATGCTTTGTGGAAATTTATCCCTATAGTTGGTAGTGGCTGGTATTTTTCCTTTAAAATAAACTTAAATAGGGTCACATAGGACTTTGAACCATCCTATTTGGAGTTCCCTAGATTAAGTTATGATTTTTCAAAGTTTGGTAAAAATTCTAGAAGCATAGGCTTGATATGAAAAAATGAGCAATTTGAGTGAATTGTAATAAATGTGAACTCCAAGGGTCAAGTTGAGCACTTGGGGCTAGTTAACCATACTATATGTTCAATTTTCATGGCTCTAATATGTTAACAAATCATGTGGTTATGTGACTAGGGCCATGAGGTAACAAAGAAGATGCTAGGCAAGGGGGAGCAACTTCAATGGTTGGATAAAAGGTACAAGAGGAGGACTCAAAGACAAGAGGTAGTGAACTTACCTTACTTGTGTGTTGATATGTATGATTGTTTTGCTTGTCTAAGTGTAACTTACTTGAATGATTGAAGTTCTATTTCTGTTTATGCTATGGCCATGAGTATGTTGCATGAAGCATTGAGCATGCAGATATTTCATTATGTTAACATGAGCCTACGTAAGGCAAGCATATTATGCACTAACATTTATCTTACATGCATTATGGTATTGTTTGCTACTGAAATTACCTCGAATCTCACTCTCCCCCAACCAACCATTTAGACAAGTGTACACAGGTGGTATCCTGAGAATAGAGAAGAGGACTGCATGAGAGAAGTGCAGAGGTAGAATAAAGAAAAAGATGTGTCTACTGTTTTCATATGTGTGGCTTGTAATATCCCAAATTTTGGGACAAGAGGCTTGAGATTGAACCTGGATCAAGTAGACTGCTAAACCCCAGTTTAGCAAGTGTCCCAGTAAGGCATAATTTTATTCCCCAAAATTCCTTTATACCCTTGGGGTATTGAAGGGAATATAATGGTGAATTAAAGAGCTTGGGGTAATGATAAAACAATACAATTAGAAGTCACACATAACATAGTTAATTGGAACACAAAGTAGTGTTGTTGCCAGTGAATTTCCCAGTATGGCAGTTGTGTTTGTGTGAAATTTTTCAATGGCCAAATGAAGTCCACAAATTATGAAACTTTCCATAATGAAAGTATACTTATCAAGTTTTAATTTTATAGGTTATATAAGGCATTTGTATCTTTACACAAAGAGTTATATATTTTTGAAGTTAAACCAGTAAAACTGACAATTTTTAGTGGCAGTATCCAAAAACAATAATTATGGAAAGTATGAACTTCCATTTGGCAAAATTTTATATTTTCCCTTCAAACTAGACTTAATAAGGGTCACATATCCTTTATAACCACCCCAATTGGATATCTATATAATTAGATATGAATTTTCAAATTTTGATGAAAAATTGTTCCAATTTTGCATTAAGTGTGAAAATGAAAATAAATGTATGGGCAAAATGGTCATTTGACCAATAAAGCAAGATGGCATTATTTCTCTCTTCAATTGGCCAATGATTTAGGTCAAATGAAGCAAAATAAGGGAGTTCATTTACATGGTTCATGTTAAGCTTAAAGATGAAGCATTCTTAGCCAAGTAAAGGTGGTTGAAAAGTAAAAAAACAAGGCAAGACTTAAATGACCATTGAATATTGATTGCAAAGAGATGTATGAAGCTAATTCAAAAAGCTTTCCTTGACTCCCTTCAACAGCCTTTTTTCATGTCAAATGGAAGGAGAAAGGAGGAAATAAATACTTGACTATGATTGGTGCTTTTGGAAGTCATCAAAGTCAAGTGGAAAAAGATGGAGACTTTGGTCAACAATTGCAACCAAAAGTAATTGTTAGAAGAGGAGATATTTGAGAAGCTATTTTGAATCCCTTTTCCTCTTGGATTTACAATTAATAAAGGGAAATTAGAAGGGAAATAAAATACTTGGTTCACATTAAAAGATGAAGGAAAATTAGGACCAAGTAAATATGCACATGTGAGTTGGCATTAAACAATAATATTAACTAAAAGCAAGAGAGATATTTCAAGAAGCCAATATCTCTTCTTTCTTCATCATTTTCATTTAGCATAAGAGCAAAAGAGAGAGAGAGAGCTGAACCAAAAATGAAGAACAAGAAGAAAGAGCAAGGATCAAGAAGCAAGAGCAAGATAGGTTTCATTTGTTCTTGCCTCCTAACTCTTGTAACACCTCTTCTAACCTCTTCTCCACCTTGTATGCCATGATTAGCAAGCAAAATCAAAGGAAAAGAGAGAGGAGGAAGCCACGGCTAAGAGAGAAAGGAAGAGGAATCCAAGGTAAACTCAAGAACATAGCTTTTTTTGTTGATTCTTGTGTGTTATTGATGGTTATTGTTGTTGTTTTGGCTTGGTTTTCATGACTTTGTGATTTTGGAAAGCTTAAACCCTAAGGGGTTATGCTGCCCAATTGTCTATTAATCATGTGAGAATGGTGTTTAAGTTATTAAACATGTGATTAGAGGTGAAAAGAAGGAGGTTTATGGATTAAAAACAAAAAAACACATTTTCCCTCATATTTAGTAAAGTTTTGTTCAGACCTGGAAATGGGGGAAGGAGCTAGAATTTCATCAATTTGATGGTTCCATTGTATTTATAAGGGAAAATTGTGTAGGGTTCATGTAGACTGCGAAGTGAGAAAAGCCCTAGAATGTGAAATGACAAAACTACCCTTAAAACCTTAAGTAGGGGCAGCCAAGGGTATTTTCATCATTTGGATCTGAATTTGACCAATCTAAGGTCAAAAATGGATTCTACATGTGAAATTATGTAGGATTAGGATAGGTGATAATTTTTAGTGAGCTACAGTTGGACCGAGTATAAAAGGGCGTAGACCGGATCCCCAGGGGCATTTTGGTAATTTAACATTTTTAAGCTAAGATAACCAACAATATGAGTTTGGAATAATACATGGATGAGTAATGACTCATTTATTGTACATTTGGGACTTTTAGAACCAGATAGTTGTGCCCGAGCCGGATCAAAGACGGTGGATTAAGGAAGGGCAATTAAGGTAGTAAACTTTCCTAACTCGCATAACTTGATATGTGTGATTGTGTATTGATGTGTTAATTGATTTGATGAATTGTATGAAGCATATGTGAATAAGTAAAGCTCTATTTTCCTTATACTATGACCATTAGTGTAACATGTTAAACATTGAGCATGCACATATATAAATGAATTTAGTTAGCATGTCATGCACAAAGCATTTTTTATATGCATTTGTTAGCATTGTTTACTACTGAGATTCCTCCAAATCTCACCCTCCCCTAACCAACCATTTAGATAGGTGGACAGAGGTGGGATACTAGAAGTTGCACAAGAAGAGAACGCGATGGTAGACAGAAGATTTAAGGGTCCAATACTATAATTTTTTAAAAAAAAACTTAGACACTTTGGTAGCCTTGTGTAGCTACACAGTTGTGTATGTAAATGAATGAATTTAGTTTGAACAAAGAATCGCCTTAATTAAATTATTAGAAAAAGATAAGAATTGATGAGTAATAACAGAGTTGCGAACTACTAGAATATACTTCCACAAAAGTTTTAAAATTTTCAGAAAAACTCACTCAACTACAGGTTTGAATCCTGTTTTGAAGTCGGGATTTGAAAAGTGTTTTAAAAGAATAACGCTTAGTGGTTCGAGTTCGCTGCGTAAAACTCATTAAAATAAGTGTAAAGGTAAGGTGTTACACTGTTTATGTACTAGATATAGACACTTTGGTAGCCCTGTATGGCTACACCGTCTGTATATATTTATTTTATGAATGAACTAAGAATGAGTAGAGAATTGAGCTAAGAGTAACTCTGATAGAAATAAATGAATGGCAACCCCTTGAAAGGAAAATTAATAAGGTAAGTTTTAGTTTGGGAATGTTAATTAATAATATTCCTAAGCCAGAATAAGTGAATTAACGCTTTTGTATTCGTAATAAAGGGCTTAAAATTAAGGTATTACATTTTGGTATCATGGAAGTAATTCTGGCAATGGAATTGTCTGCTCAGAGCTAATGGTCCAGTCAGAATAAAGGGTTCTGGCTATAAGCTCTATTCTCTGCTCATATGAATAGTATTATGATTCTCTGTTAATGCTACTATGACTAGGAATCATGGATAGCAGAAAAAGTGGCACCGCTTGACAGGGATGTTAGCAATGCCCAATCCCAGTGAGGATTCCTCTAGTGACAACAATGACAATGGGACCCTAAGGATAGAAGAGGAAGCGTAGGATTCAGATTTTATTGCTAACTCTAGGCCTCCTGATATAGAGTTAGAGTATGACCCAGATTGTCCCTTGTTTATGAGAACACATAGAGGGGTTATACAAAGAAGCTGTACTGCTTATGTTTCACTGTGGGGACAATATCTAGTATTTATGGGTAGGATAACATGATATATTGGGATCGAGGTATATATGTGTTACGAGTGTAGGATGGTGTATTTAGAAGTGCAAGTGTACACTGTCGTAATCAAGTAATATAGAAGTGAGTAGAGTATCGTTCCCACGAGGATTGATCACTAAGTACCAAAATTGGTAATTTTAATTCTATTTAGTCGGTTGATTAGTTGTGATTGAGATTACAAGATAGAAATGATGAAATATGAATACAAGTGATATAAAGACAAATATGAGAAAAAGCCCTAGGGATTAGATTTCACTTAATAAATTCCGGATTGAATCACTTATCTACTCTAGTCCTATTTATTCCACATGATTGATAGTCGAGTTTCCCTATTTTAATTACTAACCTCTTCCAAGGTCAAGTAATTCTATAATTAATTGCTAAACCAATATATTCCTATATGAATTTAAGCAATCAATCATGCATTAAGATTTATGGAACTCAATTAAGACTACACAACCCATATGAATATATTCCTATTTCATATGCAAATTATGGTTTTAATTATAGGATCCACATACATGTATCTCCTTCCAGTCTCAACATGCATATTAAAATCATCCAAAAGGTGGCCAATCAATTGTAAGCATTAAGAGCAATAATTAAAACTCAATCATGAATGAAAAATTAAAACTAGATTTAATAAGTTAAGATTCAATCCGTCATTAGTAAGCTACGTTATCACCCTAGGAAAAGGAAAATTTAGCTCATGATAAAATTAAAAACAAAACCAAAATATATTCCAAACATCATAAATATTGCATAAAAATTAATTACAAAAACATAAAAATACTACTACAAGATGCATGAAAATGGAAAATCTAGCCTACCATATAGGAGGTAAAACCATCCATGTAGGCGGCAACCTATACCATCCATAAAGGAGGACTACCTAGGCCTTCCATATAGGAGGTAAAACCATCCATGTAGGAGGCATGCAAGAAGTAAAAAAATGCAAGAAATAAATTCTAAAAATAACTACTCTCTCTCTCTAAAATAGAAACTCTCTCTCTCTCTCTTCCTTCCTCTTCATTTTAGGGTGCCAAGAAGCTCTATTTATAGGCTTCATTTTCAGACTGCTACAGTGATTTGCTACAGTGATTTGCTACAGTGAACCGACCACACCGTCCGCTACAGTACCCCGCACTGAACCGCCCCACTTCCACACACCGTTCGCTACAGTAAACCGCAATGGTCCGCTACAGTGCATAGTGAACAGTACCGTGTGAATAGTACTTTCCCTTAAATGCCTTCTTTAATTCTTTTTAATCCGGTACTATCCATGGCTGCAAGAAAATCATTATTTATTTATTAATTACACCCAAATTGATTATATTCAGCTCAAATATAGTCCACAAAATCATCATATAAGGGAAAATAAATATAAAAATATTTTACTTATCAATATGGGATACCGATGCCCAAGGATATACAGATCGGTACGAGCGCTAATACCCCGCATACCATCGGAACCCTGTGGTTAAGCCTGCTCAGGTAAGAGTAATATCGAGGTAGGTAACCCCCTGAGAAGTACCTTGGGAATGCACTGGAACCCATTAGAACTCCATGGTTAAGTGTGCTTATGCAAGAGTAATCCCATGATGGGTGACCCCCTGGGAAATTAAGTTGGTAAGATCTTGGAGACTTAAGGAATAGTGATTACCTTAAGGTTTCTATATGACTAATTATCATCTTAGTTAAGATAAATCATAGTTAAATGTATAAAGGTATGATAGATAGTATTGAACTGGAGGAGGCCAGAAACTGTTAAAGAGGTATGCAGTTTTCTGGGTCTTACCAGATATTGTCTGGAGGTATCTAGACACCCGAATCACCTTGCCATTGACAAGCTCACTAGTGCAAAATAGCCTTTTTAGACCACATCATTTAGACCGGTTATTGCGAATCAGGTCTAAAAGAAAAACGCGGTGGCAATTCTGTAATTAAAAGCAATTTTTTAGACCGGTTGTCTAAAAAACCGGTCTAAAAAAATTATTTAGACCGGTTATATAAACAACCGGTCTCAAAATCAAAATAATTTTGTTGAAAAAAAATCACGTTATTATTAAGACTAGTTATTTAGATAACCGGTCTTAAAAGTCAGTATTTTAAGACCGGTTATTAAATAACCAGTCTTAAATATGGAATTAAAATTCAAAGTTAAAAATCAGTATATTTTTAAGACCGGTTTATTTACAACCGATCTTAAAAGTAATTATTTAGACCGGTTACCTAGATAACCGGTCTTAAAGTTGTTAAACTTTAAGACTGGTTATCTAGATAACCGATCTTAAAACTCTTCTTTTCAACCTAATAGCCTTGCATTTCGTTTTCCCTCTCATTCCACACAGCCGTGAAATATCACCATTTGAGTTCTTCACCTTTTTCTCCGGTGAGTGTTCCCCATTCTCCTGGGCCACTACTCCAGCCGCCGCCGCCGCCACATCCTTCTTCTCCTTTTTCAGTTTCCCATTATTTAACAATACTCCCTTCTCCATTTGACGGCCTTGTTCCGTGAAGTACTCCACTGTGAGTTTGTACGCTATCGTGAGGCCGGTACAACCCCTCTCCTCCTGCTCCTCAACCCTCCAAGGTCACTACATTCAGGTAATTTCCCCTATCTCAGTGTATTAATTCTTTGTATAAATAGAAACTGTATCTTTACAATCTGTATCTTTACTACCCATCATACTTCGTTGTAACTCTGATGCAAAGGGGTTAAAGAAAATTTTAGGATAATCACCATGATATTTATACTATATCAACAGGTGACAATCGTCTGGGTGAGGTATTTCCTCAAAATCAATAAACCAATCATAATCGGGATAATAACTGTATAATAATTGTAGATTATTATCTATGACATTTGAATCTTGAAAGAAAAGTATACACTCTTGTGTTGTTTCTTCATCAGATTCATGTTCATGATTAGTACTATTAGTGGAATAATCATAAAATCGAATACTTACAGATATGTCTGAGTTTTCCCAAAAACTCATTCTGTTTGGCACTAGTCTTGTTGCTGCTGGTAATACCACTTTCGATTCATGATCGATTAGATCTCTGCTGGAAAATGCTTTTCCTTCAACAGCCTTTATCCCTAGACTAGCCAAATGTTGCATTACCCTATCTATTTGTAATTTAAAATTGGTATTACTATTGTTACTTAATCTGCCTGTAAGGGTTTTTGTTATACACATATTTTGTCCTTCGTAAAAATCTTCATATCCTCTTGTCTGAATTATTAATTGAAAATGCTTACTAAAATCTTTAATTGTCATATGTATTTTAGGAGCCATGTATATAATACCACAATTATTTTTCATATCAATTTACATGGTTCCTATAATAGATTTCTGTAGATCACCGTACCTAGTATCAACAAGATTTATCAAAACCTATCCTCCTGCATGTGATCTAGTTAATCCTATGACTTTTATCAAGACAAGTCCCACATTAATCATTATATATTGATTTTCTAAAAGAACATGCCTACTCCTATTATTAATGAAAGGAAGATTTATTTGATCTTCCTAAGGAGGTCTTTTACTTCTTCTTGGAATTCTACAGCTTCGTCAACTAAAATTCTGTAGCTTCTGCAGCTTCCAAGGGAGTTAATATACAGAAGAGAAGAAAAAAAGGTGTCAAAATATATGGATCGTAGTTGGATGAACGCTAAACGGACTAGTATTGAATATGATAACAGGGTGAGGGATTTTTTGGAATTTGTTAGAAGAAATTCTGTTAATGATGATAGTAGGATGTTCTACTGTCCTTGTGTAAAATGTTTGAACGAGAAGCGACTAAGTGATGCAGATATATATACACATTGTATTTGTGAAGGATTTTGTAAGAGTTATACAGTATGGGTATGGCATGGTGAAGAAATAGAAATTCCAAGCGCAACTCAACAAGGGGGTCGCCTTTGATGATAATGACATGGTTCTGAATGATCGGATAGAGGATATTATTCGTGATGTTGGAGAAGAGGCTTTTGAGCAATCATATGCATATGGTAATATGTGCAGTAATGCTGAGAAGCCACTGTACCCGGGGTGTACAAAATACCAATTGTTGAAAGCTGTATTAAAATTGGTAAGCTTGAAAGCACGGCATGGATGGAGCGACAAGAGTTTTTCAGAAGCACTTGAGGCCTTCAAGGACATGCTTCCAGATGATAACGTGATGCCTTGCCGATACTATGATGCAAAGAAAATACTGTGTCCACTAGGGATGAAGTATAAAAAGATCTATGCATGACCTAATGATTGTATATTGTATAGAAAAGAGCATACAGAGAAAGTGCAGTGTCCGATATGTGAAACCCCCATATACAAATCAAATAAGGCCCCTGCAAAAGTGTTGTGGTATCTTCCTATCATACCGAGGTTCAAACGACTGTTTGCTAATAAAATTGATGCCAAAAATTTGAGATGGCATGCAGATGAGAGGATTTCTGATGGAAAGCTTCGACATCCAGCTAATTCTTCTTCGTGGAAGAAAATTGATCAGTTGTTTCCTAACTTCGGCAAAGAGCCTAGGAATCTTAGGCTCGGGCTTAGCACGGATGGCATGAATCCTTACGGTAGCCTAAGCAGTATACATAGTTCATGTCCTGTTTTGTTGGTAATTTACAACTTATCTCCTTTGTTATGTATGAAATGAAAGTACATCATGTTGTCTGTGTTGATTTTGGGACCAAAACAACCCGAAAATGACATAGATGTTTACTTAGAACCCCTGATCGAAGACTTGAAAGAGTTATGGGATGAAGGTATCGACGTTTTTGACGCGAACAAGAAGGAGATGTTTAAAATGCGAGCCTTGATCTTTTGTACTATAAACGACTTCCCTGCTTATAGAAACTTGTCAGGATATAGCGTTAAAGGCCACAAAGCTTGTCCTATTTGTGAAGAAGGCACATGCTACCATCAACTTCAACATGGAAGAAAGACTGTTTATCTTGGTCATAGGAGATTCCTTAGACAGGGCCACCCATATCGCAGATTAAAGAAGGCCTTTTTTGGTGGCCAAGAGTTTGAAGATGCTCCAGAGGCTTTGACTGGGGAGAAAGTGTATGAAAAGGTCAAAAATATCAATGTCATCTTCGGTAAGACTTCAAAGAGTCGAAATGAAAAAAATATATGGAAAAAGAGGTCTGTTTTCTTTAACCTTCCATATTGGCAGAATCTTGATGTCAGAAACTGTATCGATTTCATGCATGTGGAGAAAAACGTGTGTGATAGTATTGTTGGGACACTACTCAACATACAAGGAAGTTCTAAGGATGGCGTTAAGGCAAGATTAGATTTGCAAGAAATGGGAATACGGGAAGACTTACATCCGAGGCCACATGGTAAAAGAACTTTTTGTCCTCCAGCTTCTCATACTTTGTCCAAGGATGAGAAACAAAGTTTTTATGAGTGTTTACATGGCATCAAAGTTCCCTCAGGGTATTCTTTAAATTTTAAGAAGCTTGTGTCTATGAAAGACTTGAAGTTAGTAGGGTTGAAGTCTCATGATTGTCATGTCTTGATGCAACAACTACTTCCAGTGGCTATTCGAGGCATTGTCGAATATGATCTTCAACACATATTGACCAGACTTTGTTTCTTCTTCAATGCGATTTGTAGTAAAGTTATTGAGACAAAAAGGTTGGATGAATTGGAAGATGAAGGTTACCTGATCTTGTGCCAGCTTGAGAAGCTTTTTGTTCCTTCCTTTTTTGACATCATGGTACATCTAGTTGTTCATCTAGTGAGGGAGATAAAATTGTGTGGGCCTATCTATTTTTGATGGATGTACCCAATTGAAAGAACTATGAAAATCCTAAAAGGATATGTGAAGAACCCTAACCGGCCTGAAGCTTCTATTGTTCAGAAATATGTTTCTGAAGAAGCCATGGAATTCTATCAACATTATTTGGCAAATGTAGGACATATCGGCCTTCCTAAATGACATGATGAAGAAGGGGGTAGGCGTGGGGCTACCGTCAAGAGTGTGGATCTTGATGAATTACAACAAGTCCACTTGTACATTTTGAATAATGTTGATGCAGTTCAAGATTACATAAATGCTCATAAAGAAATTGTACGGAAAGCGAACAGTCGATTGACTGAACAAAGGTTAATTAGGGAGCATACCAGGACCTTTGCACATTGGTTTAAACACAAGGTTGACGGAGAAGAATGTGTTTCTGATACAATTAAATGGCTAGCACGTGGTCCTGAGTTTGATGTCATAAGTTGGACTTCGTTTGTGATCAATGCGTATACCTTTTACACAAAGTCCCTGGATGATAGGATCACTGTCCAGAACAGCGGTGTTATGTTAGTAGCTGAATCTATGCACTTCTCTAGATCAAAAGATAAGAACCCTACATTGGCAGCCATACCTTATTATGGGGTTATTGACGAGATTTGGGTGGTTGACTATGTTAAAATTAAATTTCCCATTTTCAAATGTAAGTGGGTTGATGTCAATAATGGTGTGAGGATCGATAAGTCAGGGTTTACATTAGTTTATCTGAACAACAAAAGTTTTAGAGATGAACCTTTCATTATGGCCGATCAAGCGAAACAAGTGCTCTATATTATTGATCAGGAAAATAAAATGTGGTCTGTAGCTCTCCAAGGAAAAAGGGTCATCGATATTAAAGAGGAAAGTTGTTCAAATTATGATCATCTCGAGACCCCTTCTTTTTCTAGGGGTCTTCCTGCATTAAACGAAGAAGATGAAGCTGATAATGAACACGGCACAAGAAATGATCATCGTGAAGGGATATGGGAGGATATCTCTTTATAAATCTACTTTAAATGTTAGCTATCTATTTAAAGTCATTATCGTTATAACTTATATGCAGATTATATATATAGTTATTTTATAACTTACTAACTCAACAATTTGTCTTAACAGTACAATGACGGATCCGGTGCATCCTACAGCAGAGGGTCCAGTGCATCCTACAGCAGAGGATTCGGTGCATCCTACAGTCAAGGATCAGGTGCATCCTACAGCCGAGGATTAGGTGCCTCCTATAGCAGAGGATCAGGTGCATCGTACTGCTCAACACAGCGAGCCTCAGAGTGTTAATCAGGGGCAGTCATCAGGTGAGCCAAGTCACCAGCCTAGACGGAGGGGCAGGACGGCCACACGGTTGAGGGATATTTCCCTGAGTCGGTCTTCTAGGGAGAGGATACCGATCCAGTTCGATCAATACTAGAAACCGATCGGGCCGAATGCTAGTCGTTTTAGGAGTTTTGTCGGCCTCCTCGCACGGAATAAGCCTAGCATATTGATAAAGGAGTGGAGGAATGTCAACAAAAAGGTTAAGCAGCATATTTGGGACACTATTCAGGTATAAAATTCCCTCTGTATGTTTCTTTTATCAAATTTGTTTCATTACTGTCACTAACTCCTTTCATTCATGAATAATAGCTCACCTACGACGTTCCTCAGAGTGAGATCTTGTATCACAAGACTATGACATATTGTTGTGAGCGCTAGAGGAAGTTCAAGACGAATCTGGCCAACAATTACGTGCATATCGAGGTGCCAGCTCGTAAGCCTCGTCCTACTCCTTGCAGCAAGTACTCGTACATCGATGAAGCGACATAGCAGGAGTTTTTTAGGCTTCAGACTACTCCAGAGGCTTTGGTGAGTTAACTTATTTTGTACTTTATTTACTTATCTTTTGTCTTTACTGTTTGTAACCTTTTTTTTCCCATTTCTTATTCGCAGGCAAGAAGGCAAAAGGCACAAGCGAGTGACAGGAAGAATGATTTCCCCCACACAATGTCTCGTGGTGGATACACAAAGGCCGAGAAAGACTTATTGGAGGCCAAACGGAGGAGATTGGAAGAAGCGTCTCAATCCGATCCTTCTGTTCTGCTATCTCCACCATCTCCGATAAGGCGCGAAGAGTTGTGGTTGCATGCTCGCCGGAAGAGTGGTGGATCCTATACGAGTGACTAATCTCGTATAGTCGGTGAAAAAATTGTAAGTATCGTTATTCTTATTAACTGTTTAATAAACATGTTTCATTACTCATGTGTGTTTTTTGTATATCTCACAGGAGGAACTTTAAAAAAAGAAAGCCAAGGGAGCCTTCAAGTCGGAGGGGAGGAATGACATTCTCACGGTTGCTACTAGAAAATGTGTGCATCCAGGCCGCGTCAGGGGAGTTGGAGGAGGGGTGGGTATAAAGGATTACTTTGGATCCTCCTCACGCAGTTCCTCCTCCAACGTGGTCACGAGAGACGAATTGGATCGTATGTTGGCCACTGCGAGGGCGGAAGCAAGGGCCGAGGCAGAAGCATCATTTGATGCACTATTGGATGCCCGGTTGAGCAAGATGAAGGATGAGGTATATGCCATGGTGAACACAAGAAAAGACACCGCTCCTGTCCAGGCACAGTCGCTCGATCGCCATAAGCAAAGCACCAAAGGGAGTTGTTGCAATGTGGGACAGTCATCAGAGGGTCCTGGAAAGGACGATGCTGATCCTTGTGATTTATATGTTGAGGATCCTCTGAGACGGTTAGTTGCACGGGGGAGTGTGCACAACCTAGGATCAACTGTTCACCACCTCGAGATGACAGATGATCAGGTTAGGGTGTCAGTTGAGGAGGTTATTATCTCAGACGCACCTGTCCCTATCCCTTCTGAGGAGTTCAAGATTATGGCCGATGTCTTGGGTACTTTCATATCATGGCCGAAGAACCTTGTTTCTGTTGGATCTGCGAATTCCCCTATCAGAGCCCCAAGTCCAGCTCCCGTCCCTCGTGAAGTTTCACAGCCTCCACCACTGAATGTGATGCAGCAAGTGATTCTGATGGCATTTGATACATCTTTCCCGACTAAAAATTGGCCTATGGATTCAGTTGTTGGACCGTTAGGGACGGCATGCTATCTTGAGAGGGATGATTTAATGTCCATGGTCGCTCCTATACAAAATCTTACGATTGCGATTGTCCAGCTTTTTTTGATGTAAGTATCTTCTTTAAATGGAAGTAAATATCTTAAAAATTATGCTATGTAACCTTAATTTGTGTGCTTCCATTTTTGTAGGTACATGAATCGTAGGTTGGTTTCCTCTAGGCAGAGCGCAAAATTTGGATTCATGTGCCCAGCTCATGCCACGGAGAAAGGGACCACTTCTGCCATCAGACATAGATATTTATCACAGTGGCTCAGTGAAACAGAAACTGACTTTTTCTTGGTTCCTTATGTGCATGGGTAAGAAACATCAAATTTATATTCTGAAACATCACATATAATGCTTTATATTTTCTTAACATTCATCTATTTTTTTCAGGGATCACTGGCAATTGGTTATTATGTGTAAAGCTAGTTACACAGTGATCCTCCTCTGCTCCCTCCACTTCAAACCGGGGACTGACTTGAAGAAGACCATGAACTCGTAAGTTTTCTTGCTTTATTACCTTTTGTGTGCAAAGTTTGTGTGCTAAATAAGTAATCTTTGTGATTTTGATCATAGGGCTATGCGGACTTTCCTACACGCTAAGTGTGGTAGGCATGTTCGTGACTTAAAAGACCCTAAATGGATCACGCCAAAGGTTAGTACATATTTTTTTTCTTTAAGATGCGTTTCATAAGCTATGTTTTTATGCTTACTTTGATGATATCATGTTCTTTTTCAGACCCGTAGGCAACCATCGGGCTCCAACTTATGTGGTCTTTATATGTTGAGGCAAATTTACAATATTATCCGCCTAGGCACGACTGACTTTACCGAGGAGGTAATAAATGTATATTTCAAATATTTTGTATTAATTTATTATTTTTAAGTTAGTAAGTTAATGTTTTGTTTGGCTTTGGTGTTACATATACAGATGTTTGATCTTGTTGATCCCTTTCCTGAAGAAGATATTGATTTCATCCGCAATTGTTGTGCTGAATTCATTTATGAGCTTTTACAAGATTAGTAAGTTTTCAAATCAGATTTATGTTGTTCTAATAATACTTATGGTTTTCATATGTATCTAACTTGGTTTATATCTCTGTTTAGGACAAATTCTTGGATATTGGCGATACTAGTTGGCTGTTGATTCAGGCAGGGGATCACTATTGTAAATTTTCCTCCACTTTTTTCATTTCTCTGTAAAGCTTAGGAAATTTTTCCATATAATGAGAAATATTTCTTTTCCTCCTTCTCTTTACAAGCTTTGGGATTGCAAGTTCACACAATGTCACAATTTTCCTGCTATCATTGTTTAATTGTGTTGATGTGGTTAAAAACGCCTGATAATTATAAATTGTTAATATTGTGCTGTTTCTGAGAATTGAATAAGTTGATCATGTGTTATTGGTAGTCATTGGAATTGAATGTGTTTGTTTTCAATGATTTTTTTCATAATGTTCATTCTTTGATTGTTGAGAGTCGAGGATTGTAAGGGCCAAGTGTTTTTCCCTTGAACAGACTGACATTTATAGGTTCATACTGATTACGATAACTAAGGTCATATTTAACAAAAGAGGGAAAGGAGAACTAATAAGGATTTTAGGCTTCATGATTATATATTTGGAGCAAGTTTGCATTCTGAGAAATACCAATTATTTTTAGAAATAAAAATGTTGTTGTCACTGCTTCTGATTGTCAATATATACATATATGCATGTGTATGTAATGTGGCACAGGGGGGATGTTGTTGAATATGGCTTACTGGCCTGGGTAAGATTGAAACAAATAAAACGGAAAAAAAAACAAAATTTTTAGACTGGTTATTAAGAGAACAGGTCTTAAAATATTAAACTTTAAGACCGGTTATAAGAATAACCGGTCTTAAATATATATTTAAGACCGGTTATTCTTAGAACCGGTCATTAATTGTTATTTTTTTACATTGAAATTTCCCTACTTGTTCCGTTAGTTAAACTTTAAGACTGGTTGTTTTAGAACCGATCTTAAAAGTTCATATTTTAGACCGGTTTTTTAATCGGTCTAAAAAGTTTAATACTTTTTAGACTGGCTGTATCAAGACCTGATCCAGAACCGGTCTAAAATATCGTTTTTAACCGGTCTTAAAAGTGATTTTTGTACCGGTGGCCCTTAGGAAAGGATTTGTTGTTTGAGTGGAATGAGGAATGTGAGAGGAGCTTTATAAAGCTGTAGAAGGGGTTGACACTGGCACCAGTGTTGATTATCCCATATCCTAGTACGACATGTATGGTCTGTAGTGAAACATGTAAGAAAGGATTGGGATATGTCTTGATGAGGCAGGGCAGAATGGTGGCATAAGTCTCTTGATAGCTGAAGCCTCACAAGATGAGTTACCCACTCATGATGTAGAGCTGGCAGCGATTATCTTTGAGGTGGAAGAATGATGATTATAATATGCCTTTATAATATTAAGGATTGAGGTAGAATTAGAACCTCGGAACAATGCTGATGCTATGAGAACATAATCTGAACATTTGAGGATTAGAATAGGAATGTTGAATCCTGATTCTAGTATGCGTGTATATTGGGTATAATATGATTTATTGGCTCAGTAAATGTTAGGTTCTAAGGTTCTAAGAGTTGAATCATAACCTATGAATCAAATGCAATAGTTGAATTGATTCTCTAGGAATTTGAAATAGCCTGAGTAGCTTAAGGTACTAGAATGTGGTACAGAATTGTGTATGAGGTTTCTGGAGGCTGCTAGTTGCTAATCTAGCATAGGGAAAGATCTTAATCATAGAATATTCCCTTGGAGTTGTGATTATGCTTGGAGCTAGACCAATATCGAAAGTCCATATAAACTGACCCCAGATAAGATGGAGAAATTAGAGAAAGTAGACTACAGAACTGCTAGAGGAGAGGGACCTTATAAGATCTGGATTCCCGTTACAATGGTATTTCCATTTAGAGACAACCAACCGGAAATAGCTACCTACAGAGGATTCTGATCGGAGAGGGCTACCTATGGAGAGTTCTGATCAGAGAGGTTTACCTACGGAGGGTTCTTACTGGAGGGACTGACTAGTCAGGTGACTAAGTAAGGTACTGAGTGTAGTACAGTAGTGTGGAGCCACAATAATGTCGAACCGTAGTGTGCAGCCGCTATGACATCGAACTATAGAGTAGAGCTACGGGAATATTGACTCCCAACAATGGTGCATTGTAATGAGTCTTCCATCGAATGGATTTCCTTGAGATAAGGGTTTATATGACCCAGTGAATCACCATGGGTACTCTAGTACAATTTGTAGAAAGAAAGATAAGGAAGGAAATTAAGGAAGAGCAGGCTCGACAGTATAAAAGAAAGCAACTCTTGCTCTCGTATCTTACGTAATGATTCTGCATGTATGTTTCTACCATCAGATGTATTTGTCTTATGAATATATGATGGACGATAAAACCTATTGGGTCAGCGTGTCCTTAGGCAATCAAACTTAATGGGTAGAGGCCCAATACTATAAATCTCGTAATGCCTATGGCATAGGGGTGATTCCTTGGGCAGTAAGACCTAATGAGCATTCAGAATATGTGGGGTGGTCGCCCAGGGCCTATTACACTGGTGGACGACCGAGACATAGAGATTTCTTTCATACACTGGTGGACGCCCCTGTCATGAGATTTCTATTGCACGGGTGGAAGTTTGGGGACTATTGCACTGGTGGATGTTCGGGGCCATATGACTTGTTTTACACTAGGTAGATGCCCGGGGGCTATAAGACTTGTTTGCACTGAGGTCTAACTTATATGGCTTTTATGTGATGAGAAATATATTTAATATTATCACCTTAGACATAACTGAATTTACTCAAACTCCCTCTTTCACCTTTGTATGAAAATCAACCCTCCCTTTCAAGAAAATGTTGCCATCACCGTTTGTTAGAGGAAATCCCTTACTTCACCCAGAAAAATGTTACCACTACCAATGGTTGGAGGAAAGCCCTAAACAAAGTCATACCTTCTGTTAGTTGTTATTTTAACCAGAAAGTTATATCTAATAGCTCATACATCAAAGGGAAAATGGAGGAAGTGGAAATGCATATCAAGAACGAATTGGAAGGAAGAAAAAGTGTTAGGGAGATCTAAGAATGAATTGGAGGAACTAAAAAATCTTTGATGAAGAAGGCAATGGGATGTAGTCGAAGAAAAAGTAAGAAACTTTGTAGGTAACTTGCAACTCTACCCAAGTTATCTTTCAATAAAAGTTTAATAGGTGATTGCTTTACATCAACTTTCTTAAGATTCCTATACTCATTTGTCTAACAATTTCCCACGTCTTTGGTAATAGCATGGGTAAAGAATGGGCTAGCCTGATTAGAAGGTTTTGTTAATATTGTGGCAAGAGAACTCAAGGATTTAGTGTGACATCCTTTTTATAGTTACTTTGGATCATGATAAAGCATAAGTTTGCTTAAGAAGATCAATAAGATTTGCTTGGCATGTGCCTACTATTTATTGTGGGTTTAACTGTTGCTGTTGGGAACTTGGGATTACCTCCCCAATAAATCTCTCACACTAAATATTTATAATTTGTTTATTTTTCTTCATTATGTGTGATATTTTTTGCTACTGTTCATTTTCAAATTTATTAACAATGTAGTTTGTTAACTTTGTCCCCTCCTGATTTTTAGGGTTTGGCTGCTTTGTATCAATTTATTTCATACTCAGATGAATAAATAGTGTGGCTTAGTGTATTGTGAATGACATTGATCTATTCCTTCCAACATTACTCAGTTGAGATAGTTATATATATATATATATATATATATATATATATATATATATATATATATATATGTATGCATGTAGGTGTATTACACTTTTGTATGATAAATTTAAATTTACTTTCCCATCTATTTTATAAGTAATTAACTATGTATATTATCAATTGAAGTTTTAGTCCAATGCGATCTCTTATACAATGATACTCTTGCTTCTTATTGTTCTATTGTCTTTCTTTGTAGTTCCCAGTCAAGCTATTTGCATAATTACTTCCATACTAGTTAAATAGATTGATATAGGGAAATATAATCTTCATAGTTGCTATTGTCACTCTTTTTTGTGATGTGTTCTTCCATTTATTTTTTTTCTATTGTTTTTGTTTATACTAAACTTTCTCTTTTTATTTGATATTCAAACCTTCTTTCTCTAAACTTTCTCATATATGATTATAAGCTTCAAAGGTTAATGTTTAATTCAATGTTGGTAGTATATTTGTTATCGCTCATGTCTTTTGTTGCAAGGGATGTAGTAGTGGGTATGATCTTTTAGCTTTTTGTCTTTTAATTTCACCGTTTCTTTTTTTTTTTTACGAGAAGGAAAAAAAATGGATATGTTTAATATCTAATTTCTAGTCTCTTTTTTGGTGGAATATGAATAGATTAATATAGACCATTTTAATAGTCTGACCAAATCAAAATTGATGAATATAGACCATTTTAAATGCTCATGTATTGAAAGGTTAATTTATTGATTACTCTTGCTTATCAATTTTGCTTTCTCTCCTACAGCTAGGAAAGACACTATCTAACATGTATAATATAGACACACGAAGTTTGTAAGGATTTTGAAAGCCACTTTGTTCAAATAAGAATATGTTCTTGCCACTAAATTTCTGATTGAATAATCTTTTGTCATCTTTAGATAGTTTGCTATAGAGTAAAGCATATCAGTATTACAATGTGTTAGCTTCTTCTTCTTTTTCTTTCAAACCCTTCAATATTTTCACATTTGTCAGAGTAGTGACTCATAGTTCAGTGGGCGTACAGAAATAACATAAATGTATTGATATAAAGTACTTGATTACATAAAAGGACTCCCTATAGGGTTTTTACATAATATTTACAAAGTTCCAAAATACATAAAAAGATTAGTAGATAACAAACACTAATACTCTGACAAGACTGGAACTTCTCAGTTGCCAATCTCAACCTCTTTGCCCTTGGAGCTATTTCCTCTATCTGAATACATTTTTAATTTATGGAAAGGGTGAGATTCATACGAATCTCAGTAGTAATATTCAATCAATCATATAAAATGCGGTAAAAAACCATGCAATGTACCATATAATTTAACATAAATAAATACTGTACTTATCTGTTTGTTTGACATTCAGAATCAAATGATTGTTTGAACCCTACTTGTGTAATGTTTCGGAGAAAACAATAGCCTGATCGTACTTGTCTCACTACCTTAACTGGGTCCCATTGGACCTGATGGTACTTGTGCTTTTCCTACCGGGTGGTATTTGTGCTTTTCCCACACCACAACGAGGAATTGTATCAAATATGTCTCTAAGCTGGGTCCCATTGGGCCTGTTGGTACTCTTGCTTTTCCTACAAGGTGGTACTTGTACTTTTTCCATACTACAGCTAGGTTTTGTAACATGCAATTCACATCATAGAACATAGCAACACAATATATATAAACAATCACATAGTGTATAAAATATAGAGTTACTACCTAAAATCCTTTCCAATGCCTAGCTAGTATCGGTCTCTTAATTAGTTGTCTAGCTCAGGCAAATGTCAAATCTTAAAATTCCAAATTTATAATAAATGATTTATTACTCATTCATGTCTTATTCCCAAAACTCATATAGTTGGTTATCTTTACCCAAAAATGCATAATTACCAAAATACCCTTAGGAATCTTATCTAATTCCCTTATTACCCGGTATAATTGTACTTTACCAAAAATTATGACACGGGCTATTCCTACGCAATTTTGCATGTAGAATCCAATTTTAACCTTAGTTTTTCCTAAATCAGACTCCATTTCCCAGAATGCCCTTAACAGCCACAAATGCTAGGGTTTTAGAGGTAAAATTGTCATTTCATACCCTAAAATCTTTATACTCCATTTTTCACATGTTCCCGACATAATTTTTCTTTCTAAACACAATGAATTATCAAATCCATCAAATTCTAGCCCAAACACTCAGAAATGCCCCTAGTCAAAATCTAGAATTTTTAGGAAAATTAGAGTTTTCAATTTTCATGCAACCAAACATCTTTGTTTCACTTCTAATCACTTGTTTAATAACTTAAACACCTCTTGAACATGATTAATCAAAATTTGGATAGCACCCCCTTAGGGTTCATGCATCACAAATTAAAAATTCAAGCATATAACCACCATAAAACACCACCAACAATCACAAATCAACAAGAGAAGACAAGCTTTCAAGCTTACAATATTGCAAAAATCACTTTTTAGATTGGTTAAAAATAACTTCTTAGACCGATTTTAGATGAGGTCTTGATACAGCCAGTCTAAAAAGTCTATTACTTTTTAGACCGGTTGTATGACAACCGGTCTAAAAAGTTTCACATTTTAGACCTGTTGAGAAATATAGGATTTTTTAGACCGGTTGTCATGCAACCTGTCTAAAAAGTAAGACTTTTTACCTTTTAGATCGGTCAAAAGTAGAGTATGAGATTCTTCACAATTCTTTAAAGAAAGACATAACCCATTATTTACTTTCATTGGCTAAGTGATTAGTGATAAGGATGATAAAAAAGAAAAGAGAAGAATGAGAAAAGAAACATGTAAAGAAGCCTTCTTATTTCATTGAAAGAGCTGAGAAAAAATTTATTTTTTATCAATGAACTACTTCAATTTAGAATACTCAAAATTTCATAAGAAATTTGAGTAAGGATGCAACGAATTCCCTGTACAGTAAATTACAATCTGACGAAACTTATTTGTAAGAAATAAACAGCATATTAGAGCAACGCAAGAAAAAGAAAAATAGGCAAGATATTTGATATAAATAAACATGAATCTCAAGATGAGGAAAATGATAGTTACAGAAACCAAAACAGCAATTTTCAATTCAAATTAAAGTAAAAAAGTAGGTAATAATTAACAAATTAAGAAAAACCCTAACCCAACAATTTGAAACAAATCCCTAGAAACTAAGAAAGAATGAGTCAAGAATGAACATAGAAAGAGGGGAAGATAAAATTTAAAAAAAAACCCTAGTACAATGGAGGTAATGCGTGACCCAAGAAGGGTCTTCCATGTGCATTCCCGCATAAACTACCAATGACGAAAGGATAACAGAAACTTAAGGTGTCCTTGAGCTTGTGGAATCCATGGGTGAAGACTCCAAACTCAAAAAGTAAACCGATCAAGATTATGATGAGAATGACGCACGTACACAACATACACATCCTGCCTCCACAGCACATGATCTCTAAATTTCTGATATGATCAAATCGAAGATCGAAGTAGAGCAATGTGATCTCGCTAATTTCCTGAGGTAGGAAAAACATGAAGCAAAAGAGACGAATGAGAGGGAGAAAAAGAAGATAAACGGTAAAGAATGGGTAAGTTAGATGCCAAGGGTAACCCGGTCTAATCTCATACTCTACTTAGCCAATGAAAGTAATATTTTAGACTAGTTCCCATAAATAACTGGTCTAAAATGTTTTACCTTTTAGACCAATAACTGGTCTTAAAAGGAAACAAAATTAATTTTTTAATTCCTCATCTTTTAGACTGGTTATAATCAACAATTGATCTTAAATATTTATCTTTTAGACCGGTTATTAGTGAAAACTGATCTAAAAAGTTTCAAATTTTTTTAATTTTTAATTAATTTTATCTTTTTATATCGGTTGTTAGGATAACCGGTCTAAATAATATATTTCAGACCGCATATTTTAAGAACTGATCTTAAAAGTTCTTTATAATTACAACACTATCACGATCATACTTTTTAGACCTTATCTGCAATAACCGATGTAAATATTACGGTCTAAAATGGTTATTTTGTACTAGTGTTACCTTATATCTTGCTTTTTTCTCTAAGACTGTGGCGTCTCTCTCTTATTTTCCTTTGATTTTCTTCTTGATTTGCATGATTTCAAGAGTGATATGAAAATTAGAAAGGGTTTTCCAAGAGATTGAAGACAAGAATAAGTGAATTTAATCTTGTAGATCGGGCTTATTATATAATCCCGATTCACATAAATCGAGATAAATCTCCTCCACATATTTATCTTGTAGACCGTAAAAGCATCTAGTAAACCGTAAAAACTACCTCGTACACCGTAAAAGTTACTTCGTATTCCGTGAATCACAATTATAAGCACTTATAGAACTTCCATAAGCTAATCCAAACAGCCTCTTACCAAATTTTGCTTCTTAATTCTTCCTCTCTCTTCTTTGCTCTTTGTTTTTCACTTGCTCTCTCTCTCTCTCTCTTCTCTTTCAATTCTGGCCAAAATATGGCCTTTAGAAGAGCTATATTGCTCTTCAAAAAAATCACTTCCACCTCCGTAGAATATTATTATTTTATTTCTAATTTTTACACATGTCGTTACTTTATGTCTTCTTTTTTCCACTTGGCTTCTCAATCCTCCATATGGTATGATATGTGGCAAAATCTTATTTTCCCTTGCCTTCTTCAACTCTTGGCCAAATTTTGCCATTAATAATGGGAAAAAAAATAAGAGCTTTTAATTTATTAGCCAAATGACTATTTTGCCCTTACATTTATTCTATTTTTGAATTCAATATTGTCTTCCTTCTTCCCTTTTTGGTTTTGCCAAAATTTACACAATATATTGGGCCAAAAATTGTGTTCTTCCATTCTTAATTTTAAACTACAATATTAGACCTTTATGCAGACAAAAATTAAGCTTTTATGTCTTAACTTGGCCAACATTTTATGTAACCTCTTCTTCCAATATTTTGACCATTACAAGTGCACCAAAATTCACCATTTTATTCTATTATTTGTAACAAATGTACAAGGAATTTTGGTGAATAAAATTTGAGATATTACAGCTCTCCTCCCGTCAATAAAATTTCATCCCTAAAATTTGCTACATGAACATATTCATAAATTTTGGGTAACATCTTTGCGTGTCTTCTTCCATTTCCCAAGTAGCTTCCCTAAGAGATAATCACTTCCAAACCACTTTTACAAACAGGATACTCCTATGCCTGATTTGTTTCTCCTACCGATCGATGATTCGATCAGGTTTAACCTCATATGTAAGATAATCTCGCATATCTACATCTTCATATTCAATTACATGATCTGGGTTGGGTTGATACTTCTTTAATTATGAAACGTGAAAGACATCATGTAATCTGCTTAAATTTGGGGGTAAAGCTATCTGGTACACTACTGGCCCAATTCTTGACAATATTTCAAATGAACCAATACATATAGGGCTTAATTTCTTCACTTTTAATACCCTACCAATACCAGTGACAAGTGAAACTTTCAGAAACATGTGATCTCTGACTTCAAATTCTAATGGTTTTCACCGCTTGTCAGCATAACTTTTCTACCTACTCTGAGCAGCAACAATCTTTACTTTATCAACTTAATATGTTCCTTCCATATAACACTTCATATGGAGCCATTTGAATGCTTGAATGATAGATGTTGTTGTGTGCAAACTTAGCAAGTGGAAGGAATCGTTCCTAGCTTCCTTTGAAATCTAATACACACACCCTCAACATATCTTCTAATGTATGTATTGTTCTTTCTGTTTATCCATCTGTCTGAGGATGATAAGCTGTGCTGAATCTGATGTGGTACCTAAAGCCTCATGTAATGATCTCTAAAACTTAGAAGTAAATTGAGGATCTCAATCAGAAATTATATTCTTTGGTATACCATGCAATTGTACAATCTCCTTGATATAGATCTCTGCCAGCTTATCAGAAGAATAATGAATACTAATTGGTAGGAAATATGATGTCTTTGTGAGTCGATCGATGATTACCCATATTGCATTATAATTTCTAATCTTGGGTAATCCCGTTACGAAATCCATGGTAATGCTTTCCCATTTCCACTCAAGAATTTCAGGGTTTTGCATAAGCCCTAACAGTCACTGATGCTCGATTTTCACCTTCTGGCAAGTAAGACAATGAGCCACCAATTATGTCACATCTCTTTTATCCTTGGCCACCAATACATAGACCTTAAGTCATGATACATTTTAATTGCTCCTAGATGCAGAGTATATTTACTCTTGTGTACATCATCCAGAATTTGTTGTCTCAATTCTACTTGCGGTAGAACATATAGCTTTCTATATCTTACTAGTCCACTCGGTGACAGGTCATATTCCTGAGTTTCTCCCCTTTCAATCATATTCCAGATAAACAGTACATTTTCATCCTACATCTGAGATTTTTCAATCGTTGTTCTCATATCATTTTCTACCTGACTGACATTGCTGCCACTGATCATAATCTGATTAGATAGATGGTGGTCCCTGAAGTCCTCAATCATTTTTTGCTCTTGAATCATTAGGTCTGCCACCTGTATTGTCTTACGGCTTAATGCATCTACAGCTACATTAGCCTTCATTGAATGGTAGTTAATTTCCACTTTGTAATCTTTAAGCAACTCCATCTATCTGCGTTGTCTTATGTTCAACTCTTTTTTAATATACAAATATTTTAAACTCTTATGGTCGCAATAGAACTCTATAGTTGCCCCATAGAGATAGCGTCTCTAGATTTTCAGTGTAAAACAATTACTGCTAACTCAAGATCATGAATGGAATAATTTAGTTTATGAGGCTTCAGCTGACGAGAGGCATATGCTACAAATCTACCCTACTATATCAAGATACATCCCAATCCATGCTTGCTCGCATCACTGTAGACCACATAGGTCAAATACGGATCGAGGATTGTTAATACTGTTGCTGTTGTCAATCTGTCCTTCACCTCTGTGAAGCTCCTCTCACAATTATCGTCCCACATAAAAGGTTGAGTTTTCTGTGTCAACTTTGTCAAAGGAAAAAAAATTCTGGATCAATTTTGAATGAATATTCTATAATAATCGGCAAGATCCAGAAAACTGTGTATTTCAGCAACAGTCTCTGGCCTCTTCCAGTTCAATACTACTTCCACTTTTGCTAGGATCTACCGAGACCCCTAAGATCTACTAAGACCCCTTCTTGTAAGACCACATGGCCCAAAACTTTAACTTCCTAAAGCCAAAACTCACGCTTGCTTAATGTGGAATAGAGTTGCTTATCTTTCAATATACTAGAATATCATCAATGAAGACTACTATAAATTAGTCCAGGTATGGATGAAAAATTCGGTTCATGTAGTTCATAAACATTGTAGGTGTATTGGTCAGCCCAAATATATTACTAGAAATTTGTAATAACCATGTTTAGTTCTGAAAGTAGTCTTTGGTACATCATCTGCTTTTACTCTAAGCTGATGATACCCTGATCTTAAATCAATTTTCAAGAATATATAGGAACAAGATAACTAATCAAGAAAATCATCAATTATGGGAAGTGGGTATTTTTTTTCTTAATGGTTAACTTATTAGCTCCCTATAATCAATACAAAGGCGCAGGCTTCCGTCCTTCTTTTTGACAAAGAGCACTGAAGCTCCCTATAATGAAACACTAGGTCGAATGAACCCTTTCTCTAATAGCTCCTCAATCTGCTTTTTTAATTGTGTCATTTTATTTGGAGCCATCCTGTATAGGGCTTTAGATATTAGTCCCACTCCATGCTTAGTCTCAATTGCAAACTCCACTTCCCTTTCTGGAGGTAGCCTACTAATATCTTTCGGAAATACTTCAGGAAACTCATTTACTATAGGAATATTTTCAAGCACCATTCTAGCTTCTGACTGCATAAAGAAGAATACTATGTATCCCTGATAGCCTATATGCAGACATTTCTTAGCCTCAACTGCTGAAAGAAAATTAAGGTTGACTTCTGTATTGACAATTGGTTGCAGACTAGGATAAATGACCCTTTTTGCTTCCACAGTCTAGCAAAACATTGTTCATTGTGAACCAGTCAACACCGAGAATTACTTCCAATTTATGCAGTGGTGAGCAAATCAGATCTACTGTTGATTCATGTCCTTCATAATTTATTATGCAGTTCAAACAAATATTGGACATAACAGATCTTACACCTATGGGTGTAGACACAACTAGATCATATGGTAACTGATGCACACTTAGGCCTAGCCGTCGTACACAGTCAAATGCAATAAATGAATGACTAGCACCTGAATCATACAATACTTGTATGGAATTACCATTAAGTAAGACCATACCTTAGATTAGTTCAGGAGGTTTTCTGGCTTCTTCCTGTGTCATGGAAAGACTATGCCCTAAGTTCTTTGCCTAGGCTTCCCTGTCCTTTGTTGCCGCCTCTAGCAAAATTTCCCAGTTGCTGACAATTATAACAAACTGCCTACTTCACTAGAGCACCATATGGCCTTCCAGGATGATGTGGCTTGCCATAATGCCAACATGTTCTGTTTCCATGGAGTCTCTGGTTACTACGACCTTTAGACTGATAAGGTTTTTTGTTATTCCCTTTAGATGGACCTCCCTGATTCTTATGCTTTTGGGAAGAATTCCCACTGTCAGATGCACCCTTACTCCTAGCATTTTTGTTAGCATACAGATTTAGCAAATTACTTTATGTGATTCGACATTCTTCCATTGCTTTATTAAATTCGGTAAACTGCTTAGAGACTAACTTCTCTTTTAGCTTCGGTTTCATTCCCCTAATAATCATATCTGAACCTCAACCCTCATCATCCCGATATCTCAAGTAAGAAGAGTATCGAGACAATTGGATATATCGAGCTAAATACTCGTCGAAACTTTCATTCTCATCTTACTGAATAGAAAGGAACTCTATTTCCTTTGCCATTCAAACTGATCAGGGGAAGTATTTCTTGTTGAATTACTCCTGAAATAATTCCCAAGGGATAGGAATATTTCGTGCTTACAGAATCATCTTAGTATTTTTCCATCACTTGTCTGCATCACCTTCTAATTTGTAAATTGCCAACTGAACTTTGATGTTATCTAGGCATTCCAGAATTCTGAAAATTTTCTTAAGCCGAGATAGCCAGTCTTCTACTACATGGGGATTAAACTTCCCTCAGAAAGTAGGGGTTATTGCTAACATAATCATGTTACCTATGTCTGTAAACTTTGACCATCAACGACAGGTCTAGGCGGAGGCCCCTGATCAAGTTCCTCAGGCTGTATATGCTCATTCTCCTGTTTACCAGGATTATTTTATCTCTCCCAATCTGCATTTTGTTTTTGATGTACTTCACATAGATCATCCATAAGATCATGTATCATTGTCTGCTATTTAGTTAACATGCCTAATATTTGTTGCATTGGGTCAAGTCTAGCTTCTTGACCTTGCCCAGTACCTTTACCCCCTAGTCTACCTCTTGGTTTCACCATCTTTATGTCTCACTATATTAAAATAAGGAATGGGTAAATTTCACATAGTCATAAGGGCATACTTGTCATTTCATAAAATTTTGGATACACAGGTATTTCAAAAATAACATACAATAGACATTTATAGTAGTTTAGGGAAAGCTTTTAATAATATACAGCCTATAAACTACAGTATAACATGTTTCTACTCCTTTATATTACATGACTTAGCATGTTCAAAAGCTTTCCTGGGGCTCACCCATCATTACATTTTCCTGGGTCGAGCTTAACCTTGATGTACCAATACAAAAACATTGATACCGGCTCTAACAACTTCCAATTAGCAACACCTCATGACTTCTCTTATCCCAAAAAAATCGTGTCAACTGTCTTCGGACAACCAAATACTATATATGAGTCATATACCAATATCGGTACATGTAGTCCAACACATTCTCTATCATGTGATCCATGAACTCCATAAAACTATCATTTGGACCCCGCTCTATAATCTCGTTCTTCTTTCGGGCACAAAATGTAGTATCTGGGAAAAAGTACAATGTCGTGCGGATCCAATCGTCATCTGGAAACTCTATACCAAGAAATCCCTGATCCCAGTATAATGTGTCCACATCGTGCAAATATTGTGCATACCGGGCCATTGGGATATCCCGGACATGAATAGCCTACAGGTACATGTTCCTGATGTACCCCCATAACTCCTGGTCTGGCTGTAGGTCATGTATCATGCATACGGGTTCGGCTATGGAATTGGTGATGCTATCAGGATCTGATTTCGTCCTTATCGATCAATGGTTGCTCAATGTTCCCTACAGATGAACTAACTGATGGTACTAGTCTGGGATGAGGCTTGAACATTGGCCTTGGTCGTACCTGCTTCTTCATGGTTCGCAACATCCTCGAACCACCCTTAACTCGATATGGTTGTACTTGCTGCCCTTATGGTATCCGTTGGTCTTCTAAGGGTTGATTCATAGATGGCGTTGATCCACTCCTCCGGCGCCTCCTTCCGCTTATATCTCCTGTAACCATATAATCAAGACCATATTAGTATACTATTCTGTTACTGCCAGAACTGCATGCTCTAATACCAAAAATGTCAAATCCCTCAATATTTTGACATTTGTCAAAGTAGTAACGCATAGTTCAGTAGGCGTACAAAAATAACATAAACATACTGATATAAAATACTTGATTACATAACAAGAATCCCCATAGGGTTTTTACATAATATTTACAAAATTCCAAAATACATAAAAGATCAGCAGAAAACCAATACTAATACTCTGATAGGACCGGAACTTCTCAGTTGCCGGTGTCAACCTTCGTGCCCTTAGAGCCGCTTCCTCTAGTTGAATCAATTTTTAATTTATGGAAAGGATGAGATTCATACGAATCTCAGTAGTAACATTAAATCAATCATATAAAATTTGATAAATAAACATGCAATGCACCATATAATGCAACAGAAATAAATATTGTACTTGTCTATCTGTTTGGCATTCAGGATCAAATGACTGTTTGACCCCTACTTGCTGTAATGTTTCAGAGCAGACAACAGCCTAACCATACTTGTCTCACTACCTCAACTGGGTCCTATTGGGCCTGATGGTACTTGTGCTTTTTTCACCAAATGGTACTTGTGCTTTTCCCACACCACAACGAGAATTGTATCAAACATGTCTCATTACCTAAGTCGGGTCCCACTGGACCTATTGGTACTTATGATTTTCCCACACCACAGCTAGGTTTTGTAACATGCAATTCACATCACAAAACATGGCACATAATGCATATAAACAATCACATAGTGTATGAAAGATAGAGTTACTATATGAAATCCTTTCCAGTGTCTAGCTAGTATCGGTCTTTTAATTCATTGTCCGGCTCTGGTAAATGTCAAATCTTAAAATTCCAAATTTATAATAAATGAATTATTACTCATTCATTTCTTATTCCTAAAACTCATATAGTTGGTTATCTTTACCCAAAAAAGCATAATTACCAAAATGCGCTTAGGAATCCAGTCTAATTCTCTTATTATCCGGTATAATTGTACTTTACCAAAAATTATGACTCAGGCTATTCCTACACAATTTTTCGTGTATAATCCATGTTTAACCTTAGTTTTGCTAAAATCAGAGTTCATTTCCCAGAATGCCCTTGACAGCCACAAATGCTAGGTTTTTAGGGGTAAAATTATCATTTCACACCCTAAAGCCTTTATATTCCATTTTTCACATGTTCCCAACACAATTTTATTCTAAACACAATGAAATCATCAAATTCCAGCCCAAACACTCATAAAATGCCCCTAGCTGAAAATCTGGAATTTTTGGGAAAATCAGAGTTTTCAATTTTCATGCAACCAAACAACTTCTTTTTACTTTTAATTACTTGTTTAAACACTTAAACACCTCTTAAACATGATTAATCAAATATTGGTTAGCACCTCCCCTTAGGGTTTATGCATCCCAAATTTCAAATTCAAGCCAATAACCACCATAAACTACCAATAACAATCACAAATCAACAAGAGAAGACAAGCTTTCAAGTTTACCTTGAATCTTCTTGCTTCTCTCTCTAAAACCTTTGTCTCTCTCTCTTCTTTTCCTTTGATTTCAAGAGGGATATGAAGATTATAAAGGGTTTCCAAGTGATTGAAGACAAGGACAAGTGAATTTAATTTACAACTTTATCAAATTTTGCCTCTTAATTCTTCTGCTCTCTTCTTTGCTCTTTATTCTTAACTTGCTCTCTCTCTCTCTCTCTTCTTTCATTTCTAGCCAAAATATGGCCTTTGTATTGCTCTTCAGAAAAATCATTTCCACCTCCTTAGAATATTATTATTTTATTGCTAATTTTTACACATATCATTACTTTATGTCTTCTTTTTTCCACTTAGCTTCTCAAACCTCCACATGACATGATATATGGCAAAATCTTATTTTCCCTTTCCTTCTTCACCTCTTGGCCGACTTTGACCATTAATAATGGGACAAATAAGAGATTTAATTTATTAGCTAAATGACTATTTTGCCCTTATATTTCTTCAATTTTTGAATTAAATGTTGTCTTCCTTCTTCCCTTTTTGTTTTGGCTGAAATTTACACAATATATTAGGTCAAAAATTATGCTATTCCATTCTTAATTTTAGACAACAATATTAGGCCTTTATGAAGACAAAAAATGATCTTCTATGTCTTAACTTGGCCAAAATTTTATGCAACATCTAGTTCCAATATTTTGACAATTACAAGTGCACCAAAATTCGTTATTTTATTCTATTATTTGTACAAATGTACAAAAAAAATTTGGTGAATAAAATTTGAAATATTACAATTTCTAACAAAGTGGAAAGAAAATCATAGATGAAGATAGAAATATAAGTTCCTTCTAACCATATATATTTTACTTCCTTCACATTTTTTTTTCTTTGTTTTATCTTGATTGACTTTTTTTCTCACAGTTACATTACTGACATGCAAAGTAGGCATGATGGCACAAGATTTGGAACTATGATGAGTTAATGCTTGTGACGATTTCATACCGTCAGCAGCTATAATCTAGAACAACATGATGTGTTTTCTTCCCCTATAGTTTCCCTTTTTCTATTGTTGTTTGAAATAGTTGTTAAAAGGTTTAGTCTATTGGTTGTCAAAAGGTTTAGTCTATTATTGGATTTTTATTACCACAATCTATTACATAATGATGATAACATAAATAAGGATGATGTTTGATAAATCCATATTGGAATACATTATCCATTATAGCAAGAAGTTTAAGGAAGCTATTGTTGAAAAATAGGAACAAGGTGCAGAGGAGGATGCAGACATTGCTGAAGATGGAATGTTGGACTTCCTTGTGGACATGAAAGAAAAAGTTGAGGAACACAGCTCCTAGCATCGTCTATCTGTATTTTACATATTTGTCGCTATAATTGGATCGTTGGATATTACATATAAGTTATCCAGTACTAATATTTATTGGAGAGGTCGAAGAGAGAGAAAGCCAGGGCAGGCACTAGGAATATTTACATTTGTGCTGTAAGAAGCCCAAATATTTCTTGGTGGCGAGTTGCTGTCTCAAAAGTGGGCATCACAAGAGGCTATGTTCGCAGTTTGGATGTGGCCCAGTGGAAGAAGTGCTAAAGTTTAAATTTTTTGGAAATTTGTTTATGATTTGACATTATTTTATTTTCCATGTTTCATATTTAGGATTTTGAATTATCTTTTAACTTCCTTCTCATTATTCCTATTTTGTCTCACATGTTTTTTTTATTATGAGTTATTAAATTAAATAGGGAAAATTCTATTAAAAGACAATTGAATTACCTAAATCTAAATTAGGTCACTAAACTTAACAAATTATTAATCAGGTCACATGGAGCAAAGATGGATTTAGAAATTGGGTTAAATTACACTTATGCCCCTTGATCTCTAATCTTTTTACATTTCATAATTTAATCCTTTTTATAAATAAATTATTTTAAGCAAAAAAAAAAAAAAGCATCATCAGCCCAAGATTTCTTCAACATGATTATTTAAGAAAATATAAATTAAGGACAATGAATAATTAATCACCATGAACATAGATCCAGAAGCTGATGGATCCTTTAGTACCTCATTCGCCTTCATGAACTAGTTGCAGAAATCTCCGGTGGAGTTTGATCCTATCATATACAAATTCTCTCAACGTTATGCAGAGGACATGATGGACATTTTAATAATCTTTTTCACACATAATATAGTGCCACTCTCATCAAGTTTTCATTTAATAATAATTACTTTGTTAGTTTGTTGTATACTTTAATGACATTTTCACCCCAATAAAACTATGAATCTAATTTCAGTTCAACACTCAATCGAATATTCTAAATAAAGAGTTTGGTGAAGGTCAAGAAGACTTTTGATTTCTTTTGTATGTATAGTGATATGAATTTTTCAGACGGTGAGGTTGAAGAAATCTTGGGCGGATACTTTTTTCCCCTCAATTTTTTTATTAAATTATGAAATGAAAGATAAGGGACTAAGGGGCATGAGTGTAATTTGACCTAATTTCTAAATCCCTCTTTGTTCCATATGACCTGATTAATAATTTCCTAAGTTCAGTGACCCAATTTAAAATTTGGGCAATTTAAATGACTTTTAATAGGATTTTCGCAATTCAATAACATAACATTTTTAAAATTTTCAGGAATTTATTTTACATATTTTAGATTAATAAAAAATATCATTGAAAAATTATTTGTACCCGTTATACTAGTTTTTTTTTAAATTCTAAATAAATTGACTCAATCTAGTTTTCCTCTTATCATCTCCCTTTGTCTTTTTAATTTATATATAAACTCACTTGGGTCATTAACGTAAAATTTAATTGAATTTTTTTATACATAAGTTAAGTAAATTACTTTTTTACCATTAGCTAAATAAATTACTTTTTATGTAATTAATGCATTTAACTATTTTTAATTACTTTCTCAAAACACCGGTTGAAAGGCTTTTATACATGTAGAGACGGACGGAAATTATTCGGCTATTTCGCTCCGTTGATAGCTAATAAACCAAGTTATTTGGCCCATAAGCACAAGCGCAAACATCTAACATCGTCAACTCATCTTGTTATCAACGGCTACCGCCGTTCCGCCACTGCACCGACTCCAGCGCCGGTGGCATTGCCAGCGTCCACGCGAGTGGGGCACCCCTTTAGACGTCCGTCACATCCACAAGCTCACGCACCAGCCGTGTTCGAGCGCCTTACCCATCTTTTCGTTGCTTGCGGCAACTTGAGCTATTAGAAATAATTCATGGCTGCTAACTCTGTTGTCTTTCCTAGAAATTCTATGGCAAAGTCTATCTTCTTCTCCTATGCGCCCACCAAATTGACACCTAATGTTCTTCGTCTCGCAAAAGGGTTCCCCTCTTTATCATTTTCTGCCGCCAGAAAACCACTCAGAAAATCATTCCGAGGTTCTTAGTTTCTTATTTTCAAATTGATATTGGTTGTAGGATATATGGTCGCGGATCATGCCGCGGTTTCCTTCATTCAGCTATCATTTCTCCTTTACGGTCAACCTATCTAATTAGTGGTGTTTTCAGTCTAAAGCACACCCACGCAGACTTCTTTTCTTCCACGGAGCTTAAAGTACATTAGTAGTGCTCAATCTCATAAGTAAAGTTTGTGGATTTGGTTTGAAATTTCTTCCCTCCGGTATACGGAACATGTGCTTCACTAATTGTTTTATGTAAAAACCTAAATTCAGCATTGGTTTTCGTTTTTGGCCACATTAGATTCAACAATTATTTGCATCTAATTATTTTTGCATTTTACTTTCTAGTTCAACCGGCGAAGCTAATTAAGTTGTCCTATTGTTTCTTCGGAATTCTAGACCGTATTATTCTGCTTTTCATTTACAAGTGACATGATGTGCTTGTGATTATTTCAATACGTGATTGCCTACAAGAATATAATTATTCTCAGGCAATTCATACTCTATGTTACTGGCTATTCAAATAAGATACCTGCCAGAACTATTAAAACAATTTGACTTTTGTGTGCGTGTGTGTTTGCTTGCTCGCTTATTTTTTTCTTTTCTGTGGGGTTAGTGAATTCAGTAGCTGCTCCTGAAGAAGCTGTATCAGGGTTTGATGAAATGGTTTCCAGTACTCGGAGGAAGTATTACATGCTAGGAGGAAAAGGAGGCGTAGGAAAGACCAGTTGTGCTGCTTCGCTTGCTGTTAAATTTGCTAATAATGGGCATCCCACTCTTGTGGTTTCTACAGATCCAGCACATTCCTTGAGTGATTCTTTTGCCCAGGTGATTACTTGTCAGCATTTTGAGCTAGCTGCTTGTAGTTTGAACCAGTTAAGTGTGTGTGTTTCTCTGTGTAACTCGTGTTTTCCTGATTCTACTCTAGGATTTGACAGGAGGGACATTGGTTCCAGTGGAAGGACCTGATTATCCACTTTTTGCTCTTGAAGTAAGCTGACTAGAGTAGTGGATAAATTTTCTGATTTATTTCTCAGATAAGCATCATTCTCTAGTTAACTTGCTTGAAGACATGATTTTTATTTTCATATGGACATGTCTGTTCACCCCTAAACCTCCTATGGGCTTACTAATACATTTAGTTTCATAACAGATAAACCCTGAGAAGGCTAGGGAAGAATTCCGAAATGTTACTCAAGAAAATGGCGGAAGTGGTGTTAAAGACTTTATGGATGGCATGGGTCTTGGAATGATTGTAGAACAGGTAGTTTATCTCGTGCTTTGAAACAGTTCAAAAGATAGTGACAGCTTCTTATTTTGGTAGATGTTTGACACTGTTTCATAGTTAGAGCATATTTATATGTAGCACACAACCAAATAAAATTCATTTATTAAATTTATTATATATAGACTTAAGTTTATAGAATTTTTTTTTTTTGAAGTTTTATGAAGTTTCATTTTATTTTATATTTTTTGAATAGGACAACTTGCATCAAGCTCTTAATCATCCTAGTCCTGCTTCTCTTAGAGTCGCTTCTCTCAAGAACCATTTTAACTTAGAAGTTTATGCTATTAAGTTAAGGCACTTGAACAATCTCATTACAATATCTGACATGTCCCTCGTGCAAAATCACTTTGAACAGTCTTATGAAGTTTCATGTTATCGTGAAGAATAGGACAACTTGCATCAAACTCTTGATCATTTCATCATAGGGCTATCAAATATCATGCCAAGATCTACTTCAAATTCAAAAAGTTTAGCTTTGAGGGCTAAGGTTAATCTTGTTGTAATTTCTAATTCTTTTTACATCTTTCGATTACAAAAGTTGGGAGAACTTAAACTGGGAGAGTTATTGGATACACCTCCTCCTGGACTGGATGAAGCTATTGCTATCTCCAAGGCCTGTAATTCCTTGAACTTTATTATTTCATTCTTGTAATTTGTAATTCATTTATATGTCCTTTCTTGATGGACACCTAACAGTTAAGGGTCTCTTGCCAGGTGATGCAATTTCTTGAATCACAGGAATATAACATGTTTACTCGAATAGTATTTGATACTGCACCTACGGTGAGCAAAATTCTCAGTTTGTTTGATTGTTTTATTATTCTTTTTGGTGATCATCTTGTAGAATGTAATTTCCTCAACAGGGTCATACATTACGACTGCTGTCCTTGCCTGATTTCTTGGATGCCTCCATAGGGAAGATATTAAAGGTAAGAATGCTTATTGCAGTAAAGTAAAAGTTGCAGGCATGTGGCTGACCTGTAATTGAATGGATCATCTTATTAAGGAGTCCATTCATAAACTACTTTACTATATGTGATGTCTGAATTCTTGTTACAAAGAAAAAATTCATGTTTTAACAGTAAATTGATGTAAATCTCACATCCATTCTTACCTTATAAATATCTTAGTGTCAACAGTAGTTGCGACATATGTTATCCATGTTAGTGGTAGATTACACCCAAGAGGGGTGAATTGGGTGATATAAAAATAAAGTGATTAAAACTTGAACAACCAAGAACTTAAGTAAGGATGTTGGGAGAGATATCACGAGTGAACTCGAACAATGTAAATATCAGAGTATTGATTTAATTAATTTACCACTTAAGCTTATTTAATCCTACAAAACATCTTACAATAAAAGGACTCGAATGGACTGCTCGTGTTACATGCTCTTGTCGAGATTAATTAATTTAATTATGGTTACCACTTAAGCTTATTTAATCCTGAAAAACAATTATTCTCATTATGGTTTTGAAATCATCAAAACATGCAATATATCAAGCCATTTCGTCCTTTGTTAATTTCATCTGGGTTGAGTTGTTTCTCCTGCACTTGCCCAGTCTCATGTATGCATATTTCACTTTTTCTGTCTCTCCCCACACACTACAAGTTCTAGGCAAGGAAATTAATTACTAAAAGGTCCTTAATACAAATTCATTTCTCTTTTTCTGTCTCTGCCCACACACTATATTTGCATTCCTTGATTGGTTCTATAGTATCTCAAACATCATTCTTATTTCTACTGCAGCTTAGACAAAAGATAGCTTCTGCTACCTCAGCAATCAAATCTGTGTTTGGGCAAGAAACAACTCAACAGGATGCTGTATGTCTAATCCTATCGGACTGGTGCTACATTTAGTTTCACCATAACATTCTGAGTTGCTGACATTTTGTTATATCTTCATTGTGCAGGCTGACAAACTGGAGAAGCTTAGAGAGAGGATGGTAAAAGTGCGTGAGCTCTTTCGTGACTTTGATTCAACTGAGTTTGTCATCGTAACAATCCCCACGGTATGAATACTAAAAGTGTGCCTCGTAATTGACTGATCCTTGACAATTGTTGCATATATATTCGTGAATGACCTTATGATGTAGTGTCACCATCTTACCATTTGAGGCACAAAACAGAGGTTATTTTAACTTTATCACTTAGAGGTTGTTTGGTAAAAACTATAAAAAAATGATTCTCTTTTCAACATTGCAGGAAAAACAAGATATGTTATGTCTATATCCTCATTAACATGAATATATCAATATTTATAATAAACTCTATAGCAAGCCACAATATTTATAAATTATGAAAGATGCGGCTCAATTCTCAAGACTCGATGCAATAAACAGGAAAATGTGTTTAGTTACTTAATAGATGTCCTTCTCTGTTATTATCTTATTAATAATAATAGTGGATAAACCTAACATTTTCAAACTTTTATTTTTTATTCCATTCCATGGATTGAAAGGTCTCTTGTATTGGTTAACCCTTTTTCTCTTTGTTCCAAGTCTATGCCTTCCTATGTATTAAAAAAAGATCTCTCGTATATAGTAGGGAAAAAACATTCATAGGTATTCCTTGTTACAACTCCTCTTCTCTTGATAAGGCTTTATTTTAGTCCTTTGCTATATAAAATGTAAGTAATTTCATTGTGAAGATAGCTAAATATAACAACAACAACAACAACAAGCCTTATCCCATTATATTTTAGCAACAACCAAATCTTTGGATAAATTGATGATCAAGAGGTCCTGCCCAATAACTTTACTGAATGTTCTTTTTGGTCTTTCTCTGCAACTTCATATAGACCTTCAAACTGTTTGACCTACTCTCTTCACCAGCATATCCAATAGCGTTCTCTGTACATGTCTAAACCTTTGATGATTTTCTTCCCTTTTCTCTTCAATAGATGCCACTCCAACTCTTCCTCGTATATGTTGGTTACGAATAATATCTTTTCTTATATGGCCACACATCCATCTCAACATCCTCATCTTGGCTACTTATACTTTATCCCCGTGCTGTCCCTTTAAAGGCCAACAATTTTTATCTTAACTTACTGCAGGAATTACTTGTTATTCATGTAAAATAGTTCTTTTACTTTTTATTCTTTGTTTTTTTTTTGATAAAAAATAGTTTTTTTTTTTAAATCTTTTTAAGAGGCCATTATTGACATATTCAAGGTGAAAAAATTAAGGGGAGAATATTCTATCAGTTAACTAGAAGATTAGATGAAGATAACTTAGGTTGATTCAGTATTTTGATTTAGTTGCTATTTATTTAAGATTTTCTTTTAGTTGATATGATAGTAGTTTTAGTTGCTGGTTTATTTATTTAATAATAATTTATCCCTTATGCTATGAAGAAGTTTATTGTATTTAGGTCGTCTTAGGTAGGGATATGCATGAATTAGAATTCATTGTAGGAGACTCTTCTTGGGTTATTATGAAGTTTGAGTGAGTTTCTTGCTCATTTTTCCTAATAGACTTTTACTCTCAATTTCCTTTTTATTCTCAGTTCTTAATGTGTCATGACTAATACTCACTTGTAACTTTGTGCTTTTTCTCCCAAAGGTGATGGCGATCAATGAGTCATCTAGATTGAGTTCCTCCTTGAAGAAGGAAAATGTTCCTGTGAAGAAGCTTATTGTCAATCAGATGCTACCACCATCAGCATTTGATTGCAAATTTTGTGCCATGAAAAGAAAGGTACTTTAGTATTTGCTCCTGTATGTTTGAATTGGTCAAGTAATCTCTGTAGGGGTATAATGGGGGAGAAGGGAAAGGTCTCATTGAAACCTCTGCTACTTGGGAAACTTACCTTTGAAAATCCTTCAAAACTCTGCCTTTTGAATTTTAATTTCTCTCAAGAATTTTGGAGTAGAAACCTGATATGTAAAGATAATAAAAGGTTAAAAGTTAGTCAGGGGTTGTTAGGAAAGATATCCATTAGAAAGTCAGTTAGTTTTGGATTAGCTTGGTCATTAAGTCACTCTAACCTATAAATAAGAGTAATTAGATTGTGATTAATATGGAATAATAGTGTTTTCTGAATTCTCTTGCCGCTCTGTTTCTTCTTTGGATACCCATTATTTCTCTGCCTTTCTCTTTCTTTCAACCCTCTGCTTCTTCTCTACTCTCTTTTATTCTCTCTTTCATACAAAATATCAATTCTTTATCAGTGGTATCAAAGCCACAAATTCTTGGCCCTCCCACTGCGATTCTAAAAAGGGGGGGGGAAGGGATCCTACTAGTCAATGGTTACTGCAGCTTCTCCATTCCTTTCAAGAAGGGTGGATGAACAACTTCAGAATATGATGATGATGGTTGAACAGATGGTGTCAATTCTACAAGAGCTTCGGTTCATGAAAACAAATGTGGCAAAGTTATGAGAATTGTGGTGGGAGGAATAGCTTGATCAAGAAGATGGTGGGGTTCCTCTGCCATCAATTCTAGAGTAGCCCACAATTATTCAAGAGGCCTCCAAAGTCCAAAAAAGCAAGGCCAACCCAAGACGAGTGCCATGGGTCGTAAACTTTCAATTGGCACTAAGAGCCAAATCTGCCAAACCTAACCGAAGATGTTGCAGTGAAGATGTTGAGTGCGACAGAGGAGACTAGAAAAGCGAAGCCGCCTTCAAAGGGCGCTGGATTGGAGCTGTCAATTACAATGGACCAAAACAAAGTAGCGAAGGTGAATGCACAGATCTCATTTGGAGTTTATGGGTATTTGAGTTTCAAGATTCTTAGACGTTTTATAAGGTAGGTACTTAGACTTTCATTGATTTACCTTCTGGAAAGAAAGCTATTAGGTGTAAGTAGGTGTTCATGGTTAAAACGAAAGCTAATGGCTCTCTAGAGCGTTTGAAAGCTTGATTGGTTGCTAAGGGATATGCTCAGACCTACGGTGTTGACTATCTGAAACCTTCTCCCCTGTGGTGGAACTGTCTTTTGTTCGCCTCTTTATTTCTATGGCGGCTACTTATGGTTGGGATCTTCATTAGTTGGATGTTAAAAATGCTTTCTTGAATGGTGATTTTCTTGATAAAGTTTACATGGAGCAACCACCTGGTTTTGTTGCTCAGGGGAAGTGTAGGAAGGTATGCCGCCTTTAGAGCAGAGCCCTTGTGCTTGGTTTGACATGTTTAGCTCAATGGTTAAGAAATTTGGTCTGAATCAGAGTAAGTACGATCACTTTGTGTTTTATCAGCAGACGGATGTAAGCATGATTCTCTTAATGGTATATGTTGATGACATTGTGATCGCAGGTAGCAATATATCAAGAATCTCATCACTCAAGGCCTTCATTAATTCTCATTTCCAAATAAAGGAATTGGGTCTGCTAAAGTACTTTGTTGGAATCGAGGGTATGAGAAGAAAGAAAGGCATCCTCTTGACATGGAGAAAATATGTTCTTGATATGCTAAAGAAAACCAGGAAACTTGGAGAAGCACCAAGTACCTTTCCCTGGTTCCTAATCCTTTTTAGACATTGGTGACATAGTACTTTTTGATGAGCTATATGTGGATGTGATAAAAAAGGTTGACCTTGAGAAGATCAAAGTAGATTGATTAGGAAATTGAACTATCTCATGGTGACTCGCCCTAATGTGACCTTTTCAGTTAGTGTGCTTAGCCAATTCATGACAGTATCGACTGTTGCTCAGTGGGAAGCTTTACAACAACAAAAACAAAGCCTTTATCCCACTAGGTGGGGTCGGCTACATAGACCGCACGACGCCATTGTGCTCTGTCAAAAACCATAGATTTCGATATATTATTAATTAGAAGGTCTCTCTCTATGACCTCATTGAACGTTAGTTTCGGCCTTCCTCGACCTCGTCTAATAGGACTCCATCCTGCTGGATCCACCCTTCTCACCGGAGCACTCAAAGGCCTACGCTGAACATGTCCAAACTACCTCAAACGATTTTCTACCATTTTTTCTTCAATAGGAGCCACTCCCACTCGTTCAAGTATGAGTATTACGAATCTTGTATTTCCTTGTATGGCCACTCATCCATCTCAACATCCTCATCTCAGCGACTCCCATTTTATGCTCATGTTGTCCCTTTAAAGCCCAACATTCACTACCATATAGCATTGCTGGTCTTATAGCAGTCCGATAAAACTTTCCTTTTACCTTATTAGGTACTTTACGATCACAGATAACTCCAGTAGCTTTTCTCCATTTATACCATCCGGCTTGAATTCTGTAATCTACATCTCCATCAATTTCACCATTTTGTTGTATAATTGATCCCGAATATCTAAATTTTGTCACTTGTGGGAAGACTTGCCCTCCCAATTTAATTTCCACTTCCCTTTGGCTTTGTCATTTATCAAACTTGCAATGCATATATTCAGTTTTGTTCCTACTAAGACGAAAGCCCCTCAATTCCAAAGTCCGTCTCCATATCTCGAGTTTAGAATTAATATCTTCTCTGGATTCAGCCAGCAGAACTATATCATCCGCAAAAAGCATGCATGTAGGGATCTCCTCCTTTATAGGCTCAGTTAGAACATCTATCACTAGGTTGAACAAATAAGGACTTAACGCTGATCCCTGATGTAGTCCAATCCTTATAGGAAAGTCCTTTGTAACACCTTCAGGCGTTCTAACATTGGTTGTAACCCCTTCATACATGTCCTGAATGGCTTTGATATAAGCAACTCTCACCCCCTTCTTTTCCAAGGCTTTCAAAAGTACATCTCTTGGCACCCAGTCATACGCTTTTTCCAAATCAATGAAGACCATATGCAAATCTCTTCCCTTGCTCCTATACTTTTCCATTAGCCCCCTTAATAAATAAATCGCTTCTGTTGTAGACCTTCCTGGCATGAATCCAAATTGGTTTTCAGCGATATCCGTCTCCAACCTTAATCTGTGTTCAATCACTTTTTCCCACAATTTCATTGTATGACTCATTAGCTTAATTCCTCTATAGTTTGCACAATTATGGATATCCCCTTTATGTTGGAAATTGTGCCCTAAGGGCCAATCATTCTACCTTAAACATTATTGTTATTTAAGAATTTCTCCTTATTGTTATCATATCATTTGCATGTTTACTATGATAATTGTATCCTTGGATGAACTATAAAGATTATCCTAAATGTCCCTGGTCAATTATCTATGCGGGAGCAAAGATGAAATAAGACCAGTATGACTTTGATGAGGTATAGAGATACAAATCAATGTCTTAGGCACTTATAGGAGTATAAGGTGCTGGACCGACCCGCTATGAGAAAGTTGCATGGATTAAGTCATAAGCTTATCTCATTCATATAATCATGTCGCAGAGCCCTCTGACCTGAGATCATCATATATTCCTGCATGAAAACTTTCTAAGTTTTGACCTAGTCAAAAGTCACCTTTGACCGAGTGATGATAAAGGCTACAATCGGGCTTAGGAGTTTTCATGAAGAGGAATGTGAGTGATCAATATGGAATTTGTCCCTCACATTAGTGAGAGATATTACTGGGCCCCTCGATGAGTGAGTCTGAGAAATGTATGGCCATACTGTAATGGGAAGGAGTTTCCATTTCTAATTTCAGGCTACTCAGGAATCGGGAAAGTGATGGTCAGGAACAGGAGGATGACGTTGTCCATGCCTCATCCTTGACCGAAATATCGTGTGACAAAAAGGGACGTGACATGGTTGTATAAAAGGTTGCATCGTATCATCGATCCTCATGTGAATTGGGTAGTCGCAATGTCTTGCTAGAGGCCGCTTGCGACTTGTGGGCTAGAATAGTTTTGGCCCACTGCCAACTTCATGTGGGCCTACAGGGTCGCACACAAGAATAGCCCAACACGAGCTATGATGTCCATATTCATTGAATCTAAGATGTGTCTAAGATTCAATGAATATAATATTTGACCTAGGGTGGATGAATTAATATATAATATAATATATATATATATAAATTCGAAAAATATAATAATAATATATATAGATTATAATATTATTATAAGATGTTAGTTTTATATTTAATTTATTTGATAAATTAAATAATTAAAGCTAATAAAGATATCATATCTTAGATTTAATTTATAAAGATAAATTAAATCTATTGGCTCTTTAATTAAATTAAATGAATATGATAAATTAAATCTGTTTGACAGATTTAATCAAATCAGATTTATTTGATTTAATTTGAATTTCAAATTAATTAAGATTAATTTTGAGATTCCTATACGGCCCACATCAGATATAAAAAATTTGAAGGGCTAGAGAACCCTAGGCCGTACGAAGAACTTGGAGAGCCGCGAGAAACCCTAGAGAGACATCTTGGAGGCGCTAGCACGCTGCCGAATTGGGTCTTGTTCGTGTGGATACCGGTAGAGGGAGGCGACCAGAGGTGTTGACTCCTATAGATCGAAGGCACGAGAAACATAAAGGTACTATTCTAACTACTCGATTTAGACGTCTTTGATAGATCCACGATTGAGATTCGAGGTTTTAAAGGGTTAATTTTTCCGCTGCGTGTACGATTCCCAACACTTTATTCTTATAAATAGGAACCAAAGTACTTTTTCTCCACTCATCCGGCATTTTCTTGGTTCGTAAGATTTCATTAAATAATTGTGAGCCATAACACACCTTCTTCGCCCAAACATTTCCAAACTTCAATAGGAATATCATCAGGTCCGACAGCTTTACCATTTTCCATTTTCTTAAGAGCTTCCTTAACCTCGCCAATTCGAATCCTGCGGTAAAATGACAAATTGAGATCACTTCCTCGAGTCGTCAATTCTTCCGTGTCACAATGCGACCCTTCCCCACCATCATTGAAAACCTTATAAAAGTAGGCTTCCCACCTATTCTTAATATCTCCATCAGTAACCAAAATTTTTCCTTCTTCATCCTTTATACACCTCACTTGGTCCAAGTCGCTCGATTTTCTCTCCTTGTTCTTTGCGATCTTGTAAATCTTGCGCTCTTCCACCTTTGTTCCTAACTCCTTATAAAACTCCTCATATGTTTTATTACGAGCCTCACTCACGGCCTTTTTAGTCTCCTTTTTAGCCATGCAATACCTTTCCCAATTTTCAGCATTATTACATAAGTGTATGGCTTTAAAACAATCTTTCTTATATTTGGTTTTCTCTTGAACACTTTCATCCCACCACCAAGTCTTTTTGTCTTGTCGACTAAAACCTTTTGATTCTCCTAAAGTTGCTTTAACAACCTGTTGGACTTTTTTAGACATATTTTCCCACATAACATTAGCATTACTCTGAAACTCCCACTCTCCTTCCTCCAGGAGAGTTCTCTTAAAAATCTCCCTTTTCTCTCCCTTCAATTGCCACCACTTGACCCTTGGGTTTAAAACTTGTCGGCACTTTTGTTTTACATACTTAATATTCACATCAAGGACCAAAATCCTATGTTGTGCTGTCACGCCATCCCCCGGGATCACTTTGTAGTTAGTACAAAAACGTCTATCAGAATTCCTTGCCAAAAAGAAGTCAATATGTCTCCTTACGGCTCCACTCTTGTATATTATTAAATGCTCATCTCGCTTCTTGAAGCAAGTGTTAACAATCTTGAGGTTATATGCAAGGGAGAAATTAATAATAGATTGACCTTCATTATTGAACATCCCAAATCCAAAACCACCATGAGCCCTTGCATGAGGTTCTGCCTCCTTACCAACATGTCCATTAAGATCTCCTCCAATAAAAATCTTTTCGGTTAGTGGGATACTTTGAATTAATCCCTCCAAATCTTCCCTGAATTTTTTCTTAAGATGTGCAGTTGCCCCTACTTGAGGTGCATATGCACTGATAATGTTTATAGTATCCTTCCCAACAATCATTCTTAAGGAGATAATTCTATCATCAATCCTCTTAACGTCCACCACATTCTTCCTCCATTCCTTATCAGCGATGATACCAACACCATTCCTTCCATTGACCTTTCCTGTGTACCAGAGCTTACAACCATTAATTTCTCGAGACTTTTCTCCTGCCCATTCAGTGGGAAGCTTTAGAGCACATCTTATGTTACTTGAAGGGTTCACCTAGTCATGGTTTACTTTATGTGAATCATGGCCACACTAAGATCGAATGCTTTTGTAATGTAGATCATGCGGGGTCAAAGGCTACCAAGAGATCCATCACAGGGTATTGCGTGTTTGTGGGTGGAAAGTTGGTGTCCTAGAAAAGCAAGATGCAGCATGTGGTTTCTCGGTCTAGTACGGAAGATAAGTATAGAGGCATGGCTCAGTTGGTGCAGGAAATTGTGTGGATTCACCAGTCAATGAAGGAGGTTGGTTTTGCCACGTTGTTGCCCGTAAAGCTGTGGTGTGATAATAAAGTTGCTCTACACATAGCCTCCAAATCCACCACAGGGTATTGCGTGTTTATGGGTGGAAATTTGGTGTCCTGGAAAAGCAAGACGCAAGATGTGGTTTCTCGGTCTAGTACAGAAGGTGAGTACAGAGGTGTGGCTCAGTTGGTGCAGGAAATTGTGTGAATTCACCAGTTAATTAAGGAGGTTGGTTTTGCTACACTGTTGCCTGTAAAGCTGTGGTGTGATAAGAAAGTTGCTCTACACATAGCCTCCAACTCTGTTTTTCATGAACGTATGAAACACATTGAGATCGACTGTCACTTTGTACACGATAAGATTGAAGAGAACTTTATTTCTACAGGGTATGTGCGATCTAGTGACCAGTTAGGCGATCTTTTGACTAAGGCCTTAAATGAGACTTGTGTTGATGATCTTTGTAACAAGTTGGGCTTGATTTAACATCTATGCTTCAATTTGAGGGGGAGTGTTAGGAAATATATTGTAATTAATATGGAATCAATTAGTATTTCCATCAATTAGGGATTTAAAGGCGGACCCCAGTGCCAAGCGGCTCCCACACAATGCGGGCTTAGGGGAAGGAGACCCTATATGTACGCAGCCTTACCCTGACATATTGCCAAGAGGCTGTTTCCAGGACTCAAAGCTTGGACCTGGGGCCGGAAAGCCAACGCACCCACCAGTTGCGCCAAGGCCCGCCTTCCAATTAGGGATTATATTAGGAAATTATTATTAAGAGCCATTAACACAAATGATTCAGATTACTTCTCTCCCTTTATCTCTGCTTACACTAAGAAAGGGAAATCATCATTTACCTATTCCATTCCTCCCTTCTCTCTCTTCTTCTTTTGGGGATTCCTTCCTTTTCCTTTCCCTTTTTTTTGGGGGCTAATTTTTCCTTTCCCTTTGAACAGCCAGTTATATTCTTTCTGTCATTCAAAGTTTCTGACTGTTTTGAATGTGCCTTAACCTGAAATGTTGGTTGGGAATACAATCCAATAACTTACAACAACAACAACAACAAAGCCTTTATCCCACTAGGTGGGGTCGGCTACATGGATCGCACGACGCCATTGTGCTCTATCAAAGACCATAGATTTCGATATATTATTAATTAAAAGGTCTCTCTCAATGACCTCATTAAGCGTTCGTTTCGGTCTTCCTCGACCTCGTTTGACAGGACTCCATTCTGCTTGATCAACCCTTCTCACCGGAGCACTCAATGGCCTTCGCTGAACATGTCCAAACCATCTCAAACGATTTTCTACCATTTTTTCGTCAATAGGGGCCACTCCAACACGATCACGTATATGAGTGTTACGAATCTTGTCCTTTCTTGTATGGCCACACATCCATCTTAACATCCTCATCTCAGCTACCCCCATTTTATGTTCATGATATCCCTTTAAAGCCCAACATTCACTACCATATAGCATTGCTGGTCTTATAGCAGTGCGGTAAAATTTTCCTTTTACCTTATTAGGTACCTTACGATCACAAATAACTCCCGTAGCTTTTCTCCATTTATACCATCCGGCTTGAATTCTGTGATTGACGTCTCTATCCACCTCACCATCTTGTTGTATAATTGATCCCAAATATCTAAATTTTGTCACTTGCGGGATGACTTGCCCACCCAATTTAACTTCCACTTCACTTTGACTTTGTCTCTTATCAAATTTGCAATGCATATATTCAGTTTTGCTCCTACTAAGACGAAAACCTCTCAATTCCAAAGTCCGCCTCCATATCTCAAGTTTGGAGTTAATTTCTTCCCTAGATTCAGCCAACAGCACTATATCATCCGCAAAAAGCATGCATTTAGGGATCTCCTCTTTTATAGGTTCAATTAGGACGTCTATCACTAGGTTAAACAAATAAGGACTTAAAGCTGATCCTTGATGTAGTCCAATTCTTATAGGGAAGTCCTTTGTAACACCTCCAGACGTTCTAACATTGGTTGTAACCCCCGCATACATATCTTGAATGGCTTTAATATATGCAATCCTCACCCCCTTCTTTTCCAAGGCTTTCCAAAGCACATCTCTTGACACCCGGTCATAAGCTTTCTCCAAATCAATGAAGACCATGTGTAAATCTCTTCCTTTACTCCTATACTTTTCCATTATCCCCCTTAATAAATAAATCGCTTCTGTTGTAGACCTTCCTGACATGAATCCAAATTGGTTTTCAGCAACATCAGTCTCCAACCTCAACCTATATTCAATCACTTTTTCCCACAATTTCATTTTAAAACAATCTTTCTTATGCTTGGTTTTCTCTTGAACAGTCTCATCCCACCACCAAGTCTCCTTATCTTGCCAACCAAGACCTTTTGATTCTCCCAGAATTGCTTTAGCAACCTGCTGGACCTTTTTAGACATATTCTCCCACATGATATTATGATTTCTTTGCAACTCCCACTCCCCCTCCTCCAAGAGAGTTCTCTTAAAAATCTCATTTTTCCCCCTTTCAATTGCCACCACCTGACCCTTGGGTTTAAAACTTGTTGGCATTTTTGTTTTACATACTTAATATTCACATCAAGGACCAGAACCCTATGTTGTGCTGTCACGCCATCCCCAGGGATCACTTTACAGTTAGTACAGAATCGTCTATCCGAATTCCTTACCAAGAAGAAGTCGATCTGTGACCTTGCGGCTCCACTCTTGTATGTTATTAAATGCTCCTCTCGCTTCTTAAAACAAGTGTTGACAATCTTGAGATCATATGCGAGGGAGAAATCAATAATAGATTGACCTTCATTATTGAGGAACCCAAATCCAAAACCACCATGCGCTCTTGCATGAGGTCCTGCCTCCTTACCAACATGTCCATTAAGATCACCTCCAATAAAAATCTTTTCAGTTAGTGGGATACTCTGAATTAGTCCCTCCAAATCTTCCCAGAATTTTTCCTTAAGATGTACTTCTGCCCCTACTTGAGGTGCATACGCACTGATAATATTAATAGTATCCTTTCCAACAATCATTCTTAAGGAAATAATTCTGTCATCAATCCTCTTAACGTCCACCACATTCTTCCTCCATTCCTTGTCAGCAATGATACCAACACCATTCCGTCCATTGACCTTTCCTGTGTACCAGAGTTTAAAACCATTAATTTCTCTAGACCTTTCTCCTGACCATTTAGTTTCCTGGAGACACAGGATATTAATCTTACGATCCTTCATTACTCCCACCACCTCCCACGATTTGCCGCTTAAAGTCCCAATGTTCCAAGTGTCAAATCTGATCCTGTTTTCATGAACTAGCTTCTTTAGCCGCCTCCGTTCAGAAGAAAGCGGTAGCCCTTGCTCATTTAACACTACATCCGGGCGACGATGCAGCGGCCCTCGCTCACTTCTCACTGTACTCGAGCCATACAGCGCGTTACTTACAGGCAACGACCTAGCATTAGCACAATTTCTTCGTTGATCCATGTTCATAAAGATTCGACAGGGTTTTACGTTGGCTGTCGGGGCCTAACACAACCCTCCTCCTTTACCCGGGCTTGGGACCGGCTATAAACATAGGCGGAGTTATAATCCAATAACTTAATGAGAAATAAAACTCTTTTCATAATTCCAAAGCTTTCAAAATTTGGTTGAGTTCGTTGGGTTGACTTGTTTTATCTACTAATTAAATGGGTTGGGTTGACTTGTTTTTTGCCAGAATGGGTTAGGTTGATCTATCACTAGAAAAAAAAAATGAGTATAATCCTTTTTAACCCAGTTCACTTGAGTCACTGTATCAACAAGCTAGTACATCTAATTCGTGGTTCTTTTTTTAACCTGAATATCTATCTCATGGTTCGACCAATTATGGATATTATAAATTTTTATTATTAGTTAAAATATATATTAATCAAAGCTTAGAACTATTTAAACTAGAGTGAAAAGAGGAATTATATATAAGCAAAGTAACCAAAGAAAAAGGGAAGAGGCTAAATGCTAGCAAATAACCTTAATCATTCTTTGTTCTTTCTTGAACTCTGTTAAACATTAAATGTTGATTATTGAATATTATATTGAAGGGCCTTTATTTTTATTTTCTTATGGATTGAATCGGTTGATCCATCTGATTCACTTAGTTGAATTCATGGATTTTATCAATTCAATTAAGCGGATCAAAACAAATTAACCCATATTGTAGGCTTAGTGTTGTATTGGCCTCCTCCAGATGGATTGGCTTGTTTGAGAATTCTACATCATTGTTAGCTTTAAAGGTGACAACTTCCTATGCTGAATCTTTTCAGGATCAAATGCGTGCTCTTAATATGATCCAAGACGATCCAGAACTCTCCAGTTTGGTTATGATCCAAGCCCCATTAGTTGATGTAGAAATACGTGGTGTTCCTGCTCTTAGATTTCTGGGAGACATTATTTGGAAATGAAGGCAACAGTTATACAATTAATGATTTGGTAAGTGTTATTTACCTATTTTAATTTTTAAGCACTTCCTGTTTCCTTTAAGCTTCCAACTGTAATGATTAACTAACAAGGGACTGAATACCTAGTTTCCTAGTTCAACTTCTAGACCTCTAATTAAACCAGTTATCTTTGTACGACAAGCTAATAATATATCAAACGAAATATAATGTAATATAGTATGACACGTTGATACTTGACAGCGTGTGCATGTGAGCACTGCACGAGAAAGACGTATATGCTCCTCATATCAGATTGATGGCTAGTTCACTTTCCTAGAAAATCACAGAAACTATCAAAACTAGTTTGTGATGGTAAAATACCTACTAAACTTAAAACGGTAGTTTTATTGAAGTGTTACAAGACCAGAGATGTTATTTGATAATGAACGTTGGGCGTTGAAGGGACAAAGAGCAAAAAAATTATGATGGTAGAAATGAAAATGTTAAGATAGATGTGTGAGTGGATGAGACGATATAAGATTCATTATGATTTATATTATGTATGGGAAAAAGATGACTTGTTATCTATCAAGAAAAAAATAATAAAAAATCATTTTAGATAACTGAGTATATGCAAGTAGATTGATGAAAATGCAAATGAGATGGATTTTAGCCTTATGAAGAGCGGTAAAAGAAGGCCAAGAAGAGCATTCAATGGGGTTATTAAATGGAATGTTGGTGAATGGTATATCCAAAGAATTATTTTCTGATGGAAACCACGATTCAGGTTTTAGTTTGATTGTTGGTTTACTTTCACCAGGTCACATACCGAAGTGCTGGTATTTTCATTTTGCAGTTTCAGTGGTGAATTATGAACGAAGCTAATGACATTAAGGGTTGCCACGTTTATATGATGAAAATACATGAGTTCGACATTCTATGCTGGCGGTCCAAAAGAGGTAGTAGCTTACAAGCCTTACAATTCATGAGGATTCCAGAAAGTATAAAATCTCTACAGCCATGTTCATGACAAAATAATTAGTAGATTTAAATTCAACTTGACATTTGAGCTTCAATTGTATAAAATCTCTAGATGTCATGGGTAGAAAAGTAATGTTTGAAGTATCCGTTTATTCCATGCTGATTGTACACAGAATAATCAGAAGAATAAAACAAATGAAATCAAATTGTTTAAAATTTGAAGAAAAGGATTGTGGTAGGGATTTATTTTTGGTTTGGAAAAGTTCATTTAATTGGTTTATTAAATTAAGGGAAATTTTCAAAAAAATGCAACTAAAAATGGGAAAGGACAAATCAGTACAATGAATTTGTCAAATCCTAAATCAATCAGGTGTCAGTACGGATGAGGAATCTAGGAGTTTGAAATTTCGGCGAAAAGACAATTTTGCCTTTCAGCTCTTATTCTCTCTCAATTTGGAATAATAACACTGGACTCTTGATTAACAATACCCGTCTTCTCCATTAACAATTTCAAGGATAAATTTGAAATTCGCAAGTTTCAGGTGCCTATAACAATACCGGTTTTTATATTAACAATATAGTATTTTAGATTACGGTGTTGTTAATTAAGAGCCTGATGTTGTCATTTCGAGCTGAAAGGAAGGGAGAGATGAATGGCAAAATTGTCTTTTCGCTGAAATTTCAAAATTCCAGATTACTCGTCCGTACTGACGCCTGACTGATTTAAAATTTGGTAAATTCGTTGTACTGATTTGTTCTTTTCCATTTTTGAATACATTTTTTTGAAATTTTTCCTTAAATTAATGTCAATGGTATATAATTCCATTCAATTTTAGGTCAATTATGTATAGAAGTTCGATTTTTTAGTTTTTAAAAATAAGACTCCTGTAATGAAATATGACTCATTTCAATTGAATTTTCAAATTTTGACCATTAATCTCCTGCAATTAAAAAAATTGTCAAGTCTAACAAAATCCATGTCATGTCATACTATATCATACTGGCTAGGGTTACGTGGCCAATTACATAAATGTTTTAATATTTAATTAATTGAACACAATTTTGCTTTAAGGGTGATTGTATCATTCCATCAATGTCAATTCCTAATTCCCCTTTCACCACATACCCTTCGTCAAAGGCTCTCTTTTTTGTTGTTTGTTTAAGCTTTTGGAATGCAGATAATGTACTACCTTCAAAATGTTAGCTTTATTTCTATCTCCGTCATCTTCCTTCAAATCTCACACACACACACACACACACACACACACACACACACACACACACACATATATATATATATAGTGAAATTTCACCATCCTTCTAATGAACCTTTGCCCCCGGCTTTTCTACCATTATGCTACAGAGTAGGAAGTATTTATTAAAACTTTGCACTTAAATAAAACTTGTTCTTGCCAAAAACGATTTCAACTTTTATGATGTGACATAAAGTGAAATCATTCTTGCCAAGAGCAACAGTTTTGTCTTATAGTATCACAATGTCTCGTATATTACTATATAAATATTCTTTTGGTCTTACTTTAAACAAGTTTAATTGGAAGTTTAGAACTTTGACAAATCTTAAAGTTCATTAGCTATATCTTGAAATTTAATAAATTTTTAACTTTATTTCCATTTGACATATATGATTTTCAAGAAAATAACAGTCTATATAATAATAAATGAATGACAAAATTGTACATTAATATACAAAATTTAATGTGACTTGTAAAAATTTCTAAAAAAATTCTTTTTTATCGACTTATAAATATGACCAGAAGAATATAAAGGATACATAATACCTTCAATTTTTAATATAAGATATTGTTTATAATGAAAATCACACTATGAACGAGATTTTATATTAAGTATAGGAGATGTATATATTACTACATCTCAATAAAGCCTTTCTTTTATAAAATATGTTCAAACGTTTTTTTAATTCCTATATTAAATAACATAATTATAGGTCACTTGGGAAATATGTGAAATTATAAATTTTATTGATATATAGTAGTATATGTATTCTATATACTACTCCAATCATATTTACAACTCAAAAAGAAATTTTTTTAATCATATTTATAATTCACATTTTTAAATTGTTGACATTAACGTACATTCTTGTCATTTGTTATTGTATAGACTATTATTTTCTTGAAAAGCATATATTTTAAACAAGGTTTTTGAAAAATTATCAAATTTTAAGGATTCCGATTAAACATGCTGAAAGTGAATTATATTATAAATAGGATTCAAACAGTATTTATATATAGTAGAATATCTAGAATATATGTATATGAGAAAGTGTGACACTATTGAACAAAATAGAAGTTAAGAACAATTTCATATTATGTCACATCATAAAAAGTTGAAATCATCCATGGTAAGAACGCAGTCTATAATAAGCGCAGCATTTGAGTAAATACTTCCCATTATGTATGATGGACTTTGGATATAAGTTTTTTTTATAATAGGCTAGATTATTTGATTAGGAAACAAGTAACTTTATTAAATAATAAATAAATAAGCATTAATTATATATTTGTTAATTGAGAATCAAGTTACTGTATATTAGCAAATTAATCAAGAATTAATTTCCTGATTTTTTTAGAGGACAAGTAGAAGTGCACATAATTTCCTAATTAGCGATATTTCTAGACATCTATAAATATGATGTTTCTCTCTCAATTGACCCTCCCCCTTGCCATTGAGTTGTTTGACAATCTCTATTAGATTCTATCACCAGTGGAAAAATGACTTTTTAGACTGGGTAAAAATGACTTTTTAAACCAGTTCTAGATGAGGTCTTGATACAGTCGATATAAAAAATTTGTTACTTTTTAAACCTGTTGTATAACAACCAGTCTAAAAAGAACAACATTTTAGACCTGCTTTTGAAACAACCAGTCTATATAAGTGTAGCATTGGATATAAGTCCCATTATGTATGATGGACTTTGGATGTAAGTCCTCCCTTAATGGGTTGGACTATTTGATTAGGAAACAAGTAACCTTATCAAATAAGAAACAAATAAGCATTAATTATAGATTTGTTAATTGAGAATCAAGTTACTATATATTAGAAAATTAATCAAGAATTAATTTCCTGATTCTTTCTTAGAGGACAAGTAGACGTGCACATAATTTCCTAATTAGCGATCTTTCTAGACATCTATAAATATGATGTTCCTCCCTCAATTGACCCTCACCCTTGCCATTGAGTTGTTTGACAATCTCTATTAGATCATATCACTAGTAGAAAAATGAATTTTTAGACCGGGTAAAAATGACTTTTTAAACCAGTTCTAGATGAGATCTTGATACAGCTGGTCTAAAGAGTTTGTTACTTTTTAGACCAGTTGTATAACAACTGATATAAAAAGAACAACATTTTAGACCTGTTTTTGAAACAACCAGTCTAAAATGTTATACTTTTTAGATTGGTTGTTTATAACAACCAATCTAAAAAGTATAACATTTTAGAAACAACAAATCTAAAAAGTATAATATTTTAGACCGGTTATATCAAAACCGGTCTAAAAATTATCATCAACCAGTTTAAAAAGTTTCCTTTTTTTTCAAAAAATGATTGATCTTAAAAATCGAGTTTATAAATAAACTTCCGTAAGTTCCAACCAAATAATCATGCAGAAACTTGGTCAGTACAGGGAGAACTCGAGTTTAGAGACAGAACTCGAGTTCTGGACAGATGAGAACTTAAGTTTTCAAATGAATTCTTGCAAGTTCTTGGCAGAGACAACTTGAAGAAGTCCTGAAAATACTGAGAACTCAAGTTTTAACTCGAGTTTCTAATGAAAACTCGAGTTGAGACCTTTGAAAATCACATGAGCAACTCGAGTCTTGAGTATGAACTCAAGTTTGGTAGTAACTGAAGCATAATTAATTATAGAGATAAATCCGAATATGGTTAAATGTCATTTATTCATTATGTTTACACTTGTTACTATACTTAAACATCAACTAACATATATTTCAAGTGTGAAACAGGACATTAAATGTTCGGATTGCAAATTCAATTAAAGAAGTCAAACGTGACGAACATCATCATACAATAGAAGCAATACATATTACAACAACATTGGATTAAAAAACTCACTATTCTTGTAAAAGGTCATAGATAAATTCAGCACAACATTTGCGGATGAAATCAATATCTTCTTCAGGAAAGGGATAAGCAAGATCAAACATTTGTAACACCAAAGACAAACAAAACATTAACTTGCTAACTTAAAAACAATAAAAGTAATATAAAATTTTTGAAATATACATTTACCTCTTCAGTAAAATCAGTCATACCTAGGGTGATAATATTATAAATGTGTCTCAAAACATACAAACCATATAAGTTGGACCCCGACGGATGCCTACGGCTCTGAAAAAGAACATGACATCATTAAAACAAGTATAAAATCATAGCTTATTGAACACATTCTTAAAACAAACAAATATGTACTAACCTTTGGGATGATTCATGTAGGGTCTTTTAACTCATGAACATGCTTACCACAAGCAACGTGTAGGAATATCCGTATAGCCCTATCATAAAAATCACAAAGGCTACTTATTTTACACAAATTCCATAAACTTCCAACAAAAGGTAATAATGCAAGAAAAATTACGAGTTCATGGTCTTCTTCAATTCATTCCCTGGTTTGAAGTGGAAGGAGCATAAGAGGATGACAATATAATTATTGTTGCATAAAAGAATCAATTTCATATTATCATTGAAAAAAAGAGATGAATATTAAGAAAATATAAAGCATATATATATATATATATATATATATATATATATATATATATATATTATGAAATATAAATTTGTTTCTTACCTATGCACATAGGAGCCAAGAAACACTCAGTTACGGTTTCACTAAGCCTCTCTGATAAGTATTTATGTCTAATAGCAGTAGTGGTCCCTTTCTCTTGGATTAGAACCGAGCATAGGAATCCAAATTTATCACTTTTGGCAGAGTCAACCAACCTACTATTCATGTACCTACAATAATGTAAGCATACAAATTAGTATGGCGTAATTGTTAAAATATTGACTTCCAATTGAAGTTGATATTTACATTAAAAATAGTTGGCAATCGCAACCGTAAGATGTTGTTTAGGAGCTATGAGGATAAATCATCCCTCTCAAGAAAACATGTCACCCTTAACTTGCCAACAACTGAATCCGTAGGCCACGTTCTTGTTTCAAAGGATGTACTATATGCCATCAGAATCACTTGTTGCATGGCATTCAATTGAGGCTATGAAACTTCTTGAGTGGAGGGAGCTGCAATTGGGGGTATGATCGGGGTTTCCTCATCAGCTCGAATAGAAACAAGGTTCTTTAGCCACAAGATGAAAGTACCTAGGACATTGCTCACAATCTTGAAATCATTAGAAGGGATAAGGACAAGTGCATCTGCAATGATCACCTCTTCAACTGACACTTTGACTTGCTCCCTAGACATTTGTTGGTAGTAGACAGTTGATCCCAAGTTGTGCACACTCCCCTGTGTAAACTAATCATCTCAGAGGATCCTTGACAAAAAGGTCACAAGGCTCAAAATTTTTTTTTAGAACCCTCTGATGACTGTCCAATATTGCAACAACTCCCTTTAGTACTCTACTTATTAGATGCAAGCGATTGTACCTGGGGAGCACTGGTATCTTATCTTGTGCTCACAATCATCATCATTTCCTCTTTCATCTTGCTCAACCGAGCTTCTAATCGTGCATCAAATGATGCTTCTGCCTCGGCCCTTGCTTCTGTCCTTGCAGTGGCAACATATGCTCCATCTCCTCCCTAGTCACCATACTTGAGGAATGGCATGAGGGTGCTCTAAGTAATCCCTTATGCCTACCCTTACTCCAATTCCCTTGACATAGCCTGGATGCTTTTGTTTTTCAGTAGCAACCGTTAAGATATCATTCATCCTCACCAACCTAAAAGATCCCTCGGATTTTTTTTAGGTTCCTTTTGTAAGATACATATATCAAATATAAGTAATGAAACTTGTTTACTAAATAATTAATAATAACAACGATACTTACAATTTTTTCACCTACTATATGAGATTGTTCACTTATATAAGACTCACTCCTCTTTTGGTGAGCAAACAACCATTTCTCTTCATAACGTATTGGAGATGGTGGAGAAAGAAGAACAAAAGGATCAGATTGAGTTGCTTCTTCCAATCACTTCCGTTTGGCCACCAACAAGTCTTTTTTAGCCTTTGCATAACCCCCACGACACATTGTATGAAGGCAATCATTCTTTCTACCACTTTCTTGTGCTTTTTACCTTTTTTCTTGTGAATAAGAAATAAAAAAAAGGTTACAATCAATAAAAAAAATTGATAAGTAAATAAAATGCAAATGATTGACAAAGTTTAATTAAGAACATTGAGCCAAATTCATTGATAAATATAGTTCTCAAATTGACAGCTTTATATTTTGCAGATTATCTGATGCACTCAAGTTTTGGAGAAGATTTGAGCTCAGGTTCATAAAGAACTCGAGTTTAGGTGAAGAACTCGAGTTTGGTGTATAAGTTTCAATATAACTCTTTCAAGTTTTGGCTAACACTCGAGTTTTCCATGAGAACTCGAGTTTTGTGTGTTGATGAACTCGAGTTGGCTAGTTAACTCTCGTGAGTTTAATCCAGAAACTTGTATTGATTGAGGAATTCAAGTTTGGAACTAAAACTCGAGTTGTGGTCTAAAGAAAACTTGAGTTGATATTTGAACTTTCACAAATTTTACACAGCAGCTGAGCTAAAAACCAAAATTGTCTCGAGAACTTGAGTTATTTGAAATCGAGTTGGTATTTGCACTCTCACGAGTTTTATCCATATACTTGTTTAGAATCTTGCAATACTTGGAGAACTCGAGTTTGTTCCTAAACTCAAGTTCTGGTAAGAAAGAAATTCGAGTATGCTTTTGAACTTTAGCAAGTTTTCATCCAGAGATTTAGTTAGAAACCTGAAGTTCCTGGAGAACTCAAGTTTGGGAACAAAACTCAAGTTTTGATAAGAGAAAAACTCGAGTTTGCATTTTAACTTCCACAATTTTTATCCAGAGAAACATTCAGAAGAACACAATACAGGAAGAACTTAAGTTTAGATGAAGAACCCGAGTTCTGGACAGATGAAAACTCAAGTTTCTGATGAGAACTCAAGTTTGGATCTTTGAAAATCATATGAAGATCTCGAGTCTTGTGTATGGACTAGAGTTTGACAGTAACTAAAGCATAATGAATTACAGAGATCAATCTAAATATGGTTAAATGTCATTTATTCATTATGTTTACACTTGTTGCTATATTTAAATATCAACTAACACAATACAACTATAAATTTATTACATTACCCAATTCACCCCCTTCTTGAGTGATAATTACTTTAGCTATCTAACTTTCAAAGTAGTTTTATGAAGGGATATCCCCCTATATCCCTTCATGATGATCATTTCTTATATCGTGTTCATTATTTGCTTCATCTTTTTTGTTCAATTCTGGTAGACCCCTGGAAAAAGAAGGAGTCTCAAGAAGATCATAATTTGAACGACTTTCCTCATTAATATCAACGATCCTTTTTCCTTAGAGAGCTACAAAACACATTTTATTTGCTTGATTGGTAATATAGAACACTTGTTTTGCTTGATCTGCTATAATAAGAAGTTCATCTCTAAAACTTCTACTATTCAGATCTATTAATGTAAATCCTAACTGATCGATCTTCACACCATTATTGACATCAACCCACTTACATTTGAAAATAGGAAATTTAATTTTAACATAGTCAACCACCCAAATCTCTTCAATAACTCCATAATAAGGTATGACTGCCAATTTAGGGTTCTTATCTTTTGAACTAGAGAAGTGCATAGATTTAGCCACTAACATAACACCACTGTTCTAGATGGTGCTCTTATCATCTAGGGACTTTGTGTAAAAGGTATAACCATTTATCACAAATGAAGTCCAACTTATGACATCAACCTCAACACCACGTGCTAACCATATAATTGTATCATAAACACATTTTTCTCTGTCAACCTTTTGTTTGAACGAATGTGCAAAAGTTCTATTATGCTCCCTAATTAACCTTTGTTCAATCATTCGACTATTTTCTTTTCATACAATTTCTTTATGAGTATTAATGTAATCTTGAACTTCATCAACATTATTCAAGATGTATAAGTGGACTTATTGCAATTCATCATGATCCATACTCTTTATTGTAGCCCGCATCTACCCCCTTTTTCATCATGACGTTTAGTAATCCCAATATGTCCTACATTTGACAAATAATGTTGAAAAAATTCCATGGCTTCTTCAGAAACATATTTCTAAACAAAAGATGCTTTAGGGCGGTTAGGGTTCTTCATATATCCTTTTAGGATTTTCATAGTTCTTTCAATTAGGTACATCCATCGAAAATAGATAGGGCCACACAACTTTATCTCCCTAATTAGATGAACAATTAGATGTACCATGATGTCAAAAAAAGAAGGAAGAAAATGCTTCTCAAGCTGGCACAAGATCAGATATCCTTCATTTTCTAATTCATCCAATCTTTTCATCTCAATGACTTTACTACAAATAGCATTGAAGAAGAAACAAAGTCTAGTCAATATGCTTTGAAGATCATATTTGACAATGCTTCGAATAGCTATTGGGAGTAGTTATTGCATTAAGACATGACAATCATGATACTTTAGCCCTACTAACTTCAAGTCTTTCATCGACACAAGCTTCTTAAAATTTAAAGAATACCCTAAGGGAACTTTGATGCCATGTAAACACTAACAAAAACTTCTTTTCTTATCCTTAGACAATATGAGAAGCTGAAGGACAAAAAGTTCTCTTATCATATGGCCTTGGATGTAAGTCTTCTTATATTTCCATTTCTTACAAATCTAATTTTTCCTTCACACTATCCTTAGAACTACCTTGTATGTTGAGCAGTATCCCAATAATACTATCACATATGTTTTTCTTCATATGCATGAAATCAATACAGTGTCTCATATCAATATTGCGCCAATATGGAAGATCGAAGAACACATACCTTTTTTTCTATATATTTTTCTCATTTCTACTTTGTAGTCTTACCAAAGATAACGTTGATATTTTTCACCTTTTTATAAACTTTCTCCCCAGTCAATGCTTCCGGAGCATCTTCAAACTCTTGGCCACAAAAAAAAAGCTTTCTTTAATCTATGATATGGGTGGCCTTGTCTAAGAAATCTCTTTTGGTCAAGATAAATGGTATTTCTTCCATGTTGAAGTTGATGGTAGCATGTGCCTTCTTCACAAATCGGCATGCTTTATGGCTTTTAACACTATATCCTGACAAGTTTCCATATGCAGTGAAGTCATTTATAGTACAAAAGATCATGGCTCACATTTTAAAAATATCCTTCTTATTCACGTAAAACAAATCGACATCTTCATCCCACACCTCTTTCAAGTCTTCGATCAAGGGTTCTAAGTAAACATCTATGTCATTTTCGGGTTGTTTTAGTCCTAAAATCAACATAGACAACATGATGTACTTTCATTTCATGCATAACCAAAGAGATAAGTTGTAAATTACCAATAGAACATGCCATGAACTATGTATACTGTTTAGGCTACCATAAGAATTCATGCCATGTGACACCCTTCTCTAAATGACTAGTGAAATCAATTGTGGAACCATGATTTAACTCCAGACTACCCAACATTACAAAACGTTCATAAATTCCCTCTCTCAACTCAGGATTTGAACCTAAGGTTGAGAGGATTTTTCTAAAGGGTAGAAAACTTTATAATCGTTCATACACCAATACCTCATCGGCTCTTAAATTCATAAAATCAAAGTATAGACGAGCGTTTTTCTTTAAATAAACTAAGAGCTATTCTATTAAAGTCATTTTTGTCTAAACTCATTCATACATTCATACACATATACATTAAATGTATAACTTCTCATAAAATACAATAACCAGAGTATTTACATCAATTCAAAAGATAGTGGCTTGCACTATGCTCTTCACTTCACCTCCATATCTCCTCTGTGCCTCTTTCTATGCATCCTTTACTTGTCTAAAATGGTTGGTTGGGAGGAGTAAGATTCGAGAGAATCTCAGTAGCAAACATTACCAATATGCATGCAAGATATATATGAATGCATAACATGCTTGCCTACACTATTTCATGCCAACATAATGACATGCTGCATGCTCGATGTTATGGCATACATATGGCTATTGCACAAATATAACAGAGCTTCAACCAATCATACATGTTCCACACAAATAGGCAAATCAGTCACATAATCAATGCAAGACATACATATCACATACATGTAGAAAAGGTAAGTTCACTACCTGGTGGACCATAGTCCTTCCTTGGTTTCCTCTTCCTCCCACCTTTGGAGCTTCTTAGAAATTCATCCATGCCTCTTCCTCCATGGAAATTATTCCATGCCTCTTCTTTCTTGACTTCTCCATAGCCCTAGATACCCAATCACATCATTAGAATCATGATTGTGGGTCATTGGAAGTGTATAATAAGGCCCAAGAGGCTAGGAAGGGCTAAATAAGTCAATTTCCTTAAAAAACATAAAATGCTGAAATTTGGGGGTGTTGGCCGTGGCCAAAAACAGGTCAGAAACATTTTGGCCGCGGCCAAGAACCCCTCTGTTCCAGAATTTGAACTTCTTGATTCTTGGCCGAACTTGTTAAAATCATAACTAAATGGACAAAAATCCAAATTGAGTGGTTCAAAGCTCTATTAACCCTATTTAAGTCTACTTTATGGGAAAAATATATCCAAAATCTAAATCAACTCATATAATCATAGAGGTCCATTCAATTGGACACTGACACATAATTATCCAAATTCACATAACCAGACTTTGAAAACTCATAACTTCTAGCATAATTGTCCAAATCTTTCATATTACATATCATTTTAAAGCTTATCATGTCTACCTTAAGTATAGAAAGTTTCATTATCATTGGAAAACATTCATATCTTTAAAAACATGTCACAAGGACACTGCCTCTAGAAGACAGATTTCACAACATGCACCCTTTAACTTATAAAACTTCAAAATTGATATACAAGTATCCAAAATTCATTAACACTTGTATACCTACACAATTTTGCCTCCTAAAGCCAATGGAAGCATCACAATCATCAAATTCTCAACCCATCACTATGTCACAATACAAGGAAGAAAATCAAATTCTTAGGTGCAACATGTTGTTTTCTTGTTTTCTTTGGCTTAATCACTTCTTTTCTACTTCTAATCAAATAATTAGCTATTTAGACATCCATTGGACATCATTTAGCCATTGAAAACATCATTTTAAACCAGACATGAACAGTACCCAACTTCCTCTATACTCATCCAAACGACAAACCAATCGGTTAAAAAGGAAGCTTACGCTTACCTCTACTCACTTCCGCAGACGGTTTGGAATTCTGGCAATACTTTGGCCAGTGAGACGGTGCCAACCACCTCTAAACAAAAATCTGAAACCATTTCTATGAAGCTTGAAATAAGTAGAAGAAGTTTCTTGAAGGGTACTTTGAGAGAAGACGCGATTCGGTAGTGTTTCGGCGGTTAGAACTTTCTCTCTCTTCCTTTCTCCATTTTCGTTCTGCTTTCTCTATCTCTCTTCTGGTTCTTTTCTGTGTGAAATGGATGAGGAAGGTGATGGATTTAATGGATAAATGGATCAGTTATCTCATCTACCACGTGTCAGCACCTGGTTGGCTAAAAAATTGAATTTTCGCACAAAATAGATAATCTGGCAGAATTTTCATTAAACTTTGAAAGTTCATATCTAATTGTAAAAATGTCCAATTGGGGTGGTTCAAAAGGCTATGCGATCCTTATTGAGTCTAGTTTTAAGGAAAAATATAAACTTTGGCCAATCAGAAGATCACTCTTACCAGAATTTTAATCTTCGAATGCTGCTCCAGAAAATAGTTAATTTCGATGGGCTAACTTCAGAAATTTATTTCTTTTTGTGTACAACTTCAAATGAATCATATGACCTATCAAATTAAATCTTGATAAGTCTACTTTAATTTTGAAAATTTTCATAATTTTTCACCATCATTTACCTATCAAAACATGTCGCACAATCATCACTGCCATACCAGGAATTTCACCGATAGCAAAATTACTGTGTTCCATTTTACTATATTATATGTGACTTCCAATCACTTCATTTTGTTATTCCCTGAGCTCTTTAGCTCACCAATATAATTCTTTTTAATATCCAAGGATATAAAGGAATTTTGAGAAATAATACCATGTCCCACTAGGACATTTGATAAATTGGGGTCTAGCAGTCCCCTTAATTTGAGATATTACATGCCATCCATGTTAAGCCTAAGCCTAAGGTTCCTAGGTTTTTCGTCAAAGCTAGGAAATAATTGATCAATTTTATTTCATTGAGAAGAATCAGCCAGATGTCGAAGCTTTCCATTGGAAATCCTCTCATCCACATGCCATCTTAACATTTCTGCATCAATTTCATTAGCAAACAAGCACTTGAACCTTGGTATGATTGGCATATATCATAACACTTTTGCAAGGGCCTTATTTGATTTGTACCTCAGGGTTTCACATATAGGATACCGCTGCTTCTCTTCATGCTCTTTTCTATACAATATGCAATCATTATGGCATGCATAGACTTTTTTATACTTCATCCCTAATAGACACAATATTTTCTTAGCATCATAGTATCAACAAGGCAACACATTACTATCTGGAAGCATGTTCTTAGAGGCCTCAAGTGTTTCTAAAAAACTCTTGTCGCTCTATCCATGACGTGCTTTGAAGCTTACCAATTTCAATACTACTTTCAACAATTGATATTTTTTACACCTCGGGTATAGCGGCTTCTAAGCATCACTGCACATATTACCATATGCATGTGATTGCTCAAAATTCTCTTCTCCTACATCACAAATAATATCTTCTATCTGACTATCCAGATCTGTGTCATTATAATCAAAGGCCACTCCCCTTATTGATATGCACTTGGAATTTCTAATTCTTCACTATGCCATACCTACTGTATAACTCTTACAAAATCCTTCACAAATTAAATGTGTATATATATCTGCAGCATGATAATTGAATATTTATTATACTCATTTGTATCTCTTGATTAATAATAAATTTAGATTTTTTAGTTAATAAATAATGGGCTTTTATGCTTATTTGGGCTTTGGGTGTTTTATTGGATTTAACATATTTTAATAATAAAAATTCCAGATTTACAACCCTTCTCTATTTTGATCATAACTCTTGAACCAGATATCCAAATGATCTCATTCTTGTCTCATGTTTTAGATGATTCAGAGAGCAACAATTGATATGAAGACTTGAAAAGCAGATTCAGACAAGAGGATAGTCAAAATTGTAGTCAACGTTATATGTATTTTTCTGGATTTTTATTGGGCCCAAATTTTGTAATAGAGCACCATTTATTATTAATTTCCATTTTGGGCTGAATTGGTGGGCTCTGACCCATTTTTCAATTAGGTTTTTACTTTAGTTAGCTGAAACAATAGGACAGAATGGAATTTAGACGATTTTAGATTGAAATCAGAAGTTGATAATTCTCTGAAAAATGTTCTTCATGTTCTTCGTTCATTCTTCAGATTTTCCAGCCATGTCCGGCTAAGCTTCTGTGATTGACCTATGGATTGAGGATTCACGTTTCCAATTAGAGGACATACTTAAACCGGTAACGTAACTCATTTCTATTTACTCTAATCGAATTCGATTTCTGGAATAGTTCGAATGTTTGTTTTAATGTTCAGATTAGTCCATCCCAAGGACACAGTTCGAATCGGGTTACAGTGATTCTGTGTGATCGCACAGTAGCACGCCACGCATACGAACAGAACCTAGACGATCGTCTAGTTGATGGATTTTCTGGACTAATGCAGAGATTTCGGTTCATCCAGAACCAGTCACAAGTTCGTCATAATCTTCGTCCGATGATGGTAGGAAACTATGAATCCCAATTCTAGGTCATTCGTTTTAATCTGCTGGTCTAGTTTGTTTTCAATTTTTGTCTTTAATCTGAGGTTATATTTTTTGTTCGTTAATATTTTAATTAAAAGAAAACCCCCCCAATCGATCATTATTCGAATGTTTTAGACCACACCTGAATTTCGTGGGAAATGATCCAGGTTCTCTATACTGCAAATTTTTATTGAAACTGGTTATTTTACGAGAACTCGACAATTCGTTAAGATCACATGTTAATTTTTATTCGTTAAGATTGGATGATTAAACAAGCAAATACAAGTGAAAAGGAAGGTGTTTTAAGGGATAACACATGAAACTTCCATTTTTCCAATTTGTCCCAAATGTGTTGTGACGTATTTTTGAATGGCTTAACCTAGTCCAAACTTTATTTAATTTTACAAGATGAAATTAGACATCCTAGGATTTAATTTGATAGGTATTATAAGCCATTTAGATAAGTAGATTGAAAGATATGATTTTTCAAAGTTTAAACGTGAATCTGGAACAAATTCTGTGGAAGACCAGATTGGACGAATTTTCTGGAAATTTATGGATGTGTTTGGTGCCTTGTTATATTTTTATTTAAAAGAATACTGAAAGAGCTTTGCATAGGAACTAGAACCACTCAATTTGGAATTTTCTAGATTTAGTTATGAAGTTTCAAAATTGACTGAAAATGCTGGAAATTTCTGGACAACCTAGGAAAATGACAAATTTTCCCCTAAAACCCTAATTGGTGGTTGTCAAGGGTAATCTGGCCATTTGATTATGAATCTGCCCAGACTAAGGTAAAAAATGGGTTCTACACATGAAATTTTGTAGGAATAGCCTGGATCATAATTTTGGAGAAAGTACAGTTGTACTGGGAATAAGGGAAATTAGACCCGATTTCCCTGGGACATTTTGGTAAATATGTGATTTTAAGCTAAGATAACCAACTTATAAAATGGAGTATGAATGAGTAGTAACCCATTTGTAATTACTTTTGGAATTTTAGGATTTGATAATTGCCCGAGCCGAACAAAATGCTAAAGGATCTATAATAGCTAGGCCTTGGAAAGGAGTCCGGGTAGTAACTTTATCTTTCGTATACTATATGAATATTAATATGCAATGATTGCCATGATCTGTTCAATGTATTGCTTGTGGTGTTGAAACTCTCTGGGTGTGAATGATGTGTTATACCACCCCATGGAACCTTTGGGGTACTATGTGGCCAGGTGGACCCAGTTGAGTGGCTTGATATGTATGGACAGATATAGGCCTGCTCTAAGTTGTTATGTGATCACATTACATAGGTGAATTCCGTGGTGAATTCCTATGTATGAGTTATGATTTGTGTAGATCAGCAACTGATAATCATATTGATCCAGACAAAATAATCATTTAGTTCCTAAGCATTGTCAGATAGGCATTAACATTTTGATTGCTGCATCATGATAAGTGTTGTATGGAATGTTTACTTTTCACATTTTATATGATTGATATACTGTTACTACTGATATTTTTTTTAATCTCACCCCTTTCCATAAATTTAAAATTTATTTAGTGAGTGGAAATGGCTCAGAGGACAAAATAGCTGATGCTAGTAGATAAAGGACTAGTGCTAGTTCAAGAATTACTTCGTTGGTTATCTAATAGTCTTTATTTATATTGGGATATTTACTTTACCTGGTACAAACGTTGTGGGGATATTTTGTAATGTAATCAAGAATATTACATCAATGTATTGTATTATTTCTGTGTGTCCATTGAACTGTGCGTTAATACTCTGATAAATAATAAGAGATTTGACATTTTTGGTATCTGAGCATGCGGTTCTGGCAATGACAGAATAGTATACTGATATGATATTGATTACGTTATAATAAGAAAGACAAATGGAATATGGTGACAAAAGAATAGGTCACCGTTATTGGTAAATTTTCTTGAAGAACTAGAGGATGTCTAAAGGGTATTCAAGACGACTATGCCCAGTTGGAAATGGTACGAGTAAGCTACAGACTTCAAGCTACGGGCCCCAACCCAGACCAGGCTCGACAGCCAAGTTATTTGCAGATGATGTGAAGCAACCACTATCCATGGGATTGGAATTAGATCTATACAAGGTTACCTGTTTTGGAGTAGAACCCGTATATATGGGATACGACCTACAGTTAGATTAAGAGTTGAGAAGATGTATTAGAATTATGTTTATGTGGGCTCTCAGTGTTCAGGATACTTCAATCCCCTCAGTATGCTCAGTACGTGTATGATATTGATATATTGCATTATAAGTAAGGATTATACAGTATAGAGTTCTCGTACAGAGATCAGATTCATATGGCACAGAAGTTCTCTTCGGTACTGCATTCTAGACACGGAAAAGGATCGACCCTATAAAGTAGAACCTATATGATACCTTTATGGAGATGGTGGAACATAGGACCAAGTATGTATCAGATTATATGTATCGGTACTGATAAATGATTTATACATAATATTTAAATGCCCAAAGATGATTGACCCGATTAAACAGATCGAGGGTAGTCCAGAGGATCCGAGGTTCGGAAGCTGTTAAAGTTGGTACAAGCATTTTTGCCCCGGTGCATGAAAGTTAAGCGTGCTCAATCTAGGGTAATGGAATGATGGGTGACCCCCAGAGAAGTTGTTAAAAATGTTAAGCCATGAGATACAATTGAGTAAAAGCATGTTGTAAAGTCACCTATGGTAGTGTAATACCCAAAAGTTGTTCCGTAATTGATGTAAAAGTCTGCGATAGATTAATATTGAAGTATACCTATGTTCAAACTTTTGGAAAGGATAAAAATGCCCTTGTGAACATGTGGAATGTACCTCTTCCCTATTTTAATATAGGGAGACATAGAAATAGTAAGATAAAGAAGTAAAAATGTGGGGTAAAGTCAGGGAGCTAGACCTGACCTAATATAACAGATAATAAGAAGGTTGACGGAGTAGTATGTAATGGAAATGTGATCTGAATGACAAGCTGTAAGAAGGCAGAAAAAGTAAGATGAGATAAGGAAAGAGGAAATAATTCTGGTAGTTTGGTCAAGAACGCAGATAGCTTGTAAACTTTGACTAACAGCCTTCATTTAGGATTTTTCCTGGACCAGCTGTTGATAATGCAAGTCCGTAGATATGGGTGGTATAATTTTTCCAGCAATGATTTCCTGCTTCTAAGGGAAGTTCGATCCTTAGATAGAAAAGGAGTAGTGGCATTGTATGGAGGAGATTCCTAGAATTTTACTATAGTGCAGCTAAAAATTCATAAACTAAGGAAGAATACAAACAGATAGGGAGTAACACATTAAAAGGATTCAGACATGGGAGTGGAGGAAATCCCCACGATTCTCTCAGAGTTGCGCAGTGGAAGAATAGGGGGCCATAACCCACAGGACCCTAGAGACTACAAATTGTAAGGAAGCAAGGATGGCTAAGGCTTATGTTCAAGCCTCACCTTAGGTTAGCATTAATAGTTAATATATCTGTAGATAAGGAGGAGTGAGTGCAGATGTGATAATACAGAGATTGAGATAAGAACTAGAGAAGGAATTGGTCTCCGAACAATACATTGAATTTAGTAAAATAGTAGATACCCCGAGTCAACAGAAGTAATTTACTGAATGTATATACGAGTAGCAAAACTAGCAAAAGGAAGCAAAGCTTATTGGCATGATGGTAAGCCCCATTATTTGGGAGGCCATATAGTATTTTAACTAGATTTTTAATCTATTACAATTGTCGGCAAATTGGGGTGTTTAGCCAGTAACTGTCTACAATAATGATGGACGAAAGAGTTGAAGTAGAAAACTCAGGGTAGAGTTCACGATAACACCGAAGGAAGCCGGTGAGTCTTTGGAGTTTATTTAAAGTACAAATCTACCCATTGGAAATTCCGTGCAAGTACGGTGTGAATTAGATGTTAGTACTTCCTCAATGGCATATGATTAAGCTAGATAACTACCCTGAGTATACAATAGCTACTCCATGACATAGTTATATCTACACCTACAGATGTCATATCCATTGAGTTAATGTTATGAAACATGTAATAAATGCTAAAGGACAAGCTTTAGCAATGGATCCAATTAGTTTATAATGAATTGAATTTGAAGTAATTCTTGGTAATGATTGATTGATGAGGGTGATGTATCGCTAGATCGTGGAAGCAAAGGTGTTTAACCTAATTCACAAATCATATGTCAATCTTAAATTTTCTTCCAAAAGTCAAGGGTGAGGGATGTCTATATAAGGATGATTAGAAGTACATGATATTTTGCTCCAAGTGTTTAAAGGCTAGAGGAGTACTTGGAAATATTCCGACAGTAACGGATTCCATGTAATATTTTAGAGGATATTAATAAGATACCTTCAAAAAGGGAAGTTGAGATTATAATTAAACTAGAGCAGGAAGCGATGCCAAAATTTCATATGGCATGATTTCTGATTACGTGACAAAATTGATAAGTGAATATTTCACTATTTGGGACCTTAGTGCTCGTTGTCAAAACTAAGAAGGTGGAAGCCTGAGAGTTATAGGCAGCATTATGAAATAGCTGAAAAGCTAAAATAAAATAAACTGAGACGAAAAAAATGTTGCAAAGGACTATATGTCCTATGAATGTCAAAATTGACTAATGGGTCTTTTGAATACATGAGAATTAATGATGTTTTGTGTGATTTCTAAGCAAGGTAGATCACAAAAAGTATTCGAATACAGTACTGAGCATATCAATAAATAAGCAACAATATGCCAATTGAGCAAGTATAAGCTTTGGCTTTTAGAAATGAAGTTTCTGGGCCATGTAATCCTATAAGAAGGGAATCTATTAGATTCCAGTAAGTGGAAGCAGTACAGAATTGAAAAAAGACAAAACATTTTAGTTTATAGGTCTTGATGAATATTATGAATGAGTTGTTTAGTATTTCTCCAGTATTATTTTGCCTTTGATAAGGCTAATGTGATAACATAACACTCTATGTGGGATGATAGTTGTGAGAGAAGTTTCATAAGGTTGAGAGAGGACTTGATGATTTGCAATTGACCTATGTGGTCTTGATTTGTAGTTGACCTATGTGGTCTGTGTTAATGTGAATAAGAAAGAGTTAAAATGTATCCTGATGCAATAGGATGGCATTGTGGTATGAACCTCTCGTCAGCTAGAGCTTCACAGACTAAAATATCCTACGTATGAATCATGAGATAGTAACAATTGTTTGGGTATAGGGGAATCTGGAGATATTGTTTCTACGACTGTTTCTACGGGACACTGTAGAGTTGTACTGCAACTACTAGAGTTCGAAGTAACAGTGTGAATATAAAGAGTTAAACTTGAGATAGCACTAATGGATAGAGTTACTTAAACCTGGAAGTTAAATATTGTTCAGGAAGTGCTAATGTGATTGTAAAGGCATTAAACAACAATAGTGGAAATCAAGGAACTTTGATTCCATATCTAACATGGTGACTTTGTATATATGAGTTCACTTGTAAGAACATAGGTGTTGGAAAAATACAGTAGGCAGTAAGACCTATTGGGCCAGTAAGTCCAAAGGCTATATAAGACCTTCTGAGCAAATAAGGCAAGGTCGTAAGACCTACAGTGTAGCCTAAATCTTAGGAATTCAAGTAATGACTCAAAGTATAAATTTCAGAAAATAACCCAATGTAAGAGAATATAAACAGTATCTCAAAGAAGTAGTGTAACACTAGAGGATGATGGAACAATAAGTTCCAAGATGATAAGACCCCTAAGCATAATTCCCTTGGAAAATTACCTGGATAATAAACCTTATGGGTATTCCACTACTACAAAAAAGGATTTTAATGGCGCACATCTAATGACGCTTCTAAAAAAAATGTCGTAGGTAATTGTTTTTTTTAAGGGGAAAAAATTATAAGCTATGACGCTTTTTATTATAAACATCACAACTTAGTGTTAAGCTTGTATGTCACTTTCTTAAGAAACGCCGTGCAAGATCTTTTTTTATTTTTTTTTAATATCAAGTATATCAGCTATGGCGTTTTACAGCAAAGCATCAAAACTGGTGTAATGATTTAAAATTATATTCTAAACGTTTAGATGCTACTTAAGTTATATACATGTAGTCAGCAAATAAACTTCCTCCAAGTTATATATTTCTAATGCTTTAATTATAAATTAAAATAAATGAAATACATATTTTAAAAATAAATTAACAAAAGCTATACAAACACTTTATCTAAAAAAACATGCCTAAATGAAATTTTCACCTTAATAATAGGAATAATCTGTAAAAAAAATTATCAGAAAAAAAAAATTTTTATTGCCTTAACAGAACAAAAAAAATTGACCTTGGAAAAGTTACCAGAAAAAAAATCTGTCGACTAAAGTCCTTAAAAATAAAAAGAAATAATCTGTAAAAAAAATTATCAAAAAAGAATCTGGACCTTATCTGGCGCTTCACTAAAAAGCGCCGGATAAGATAATAATTTTAATTACCTTATCCAGCTCTTCACAGCGAAACGCCGGAGAAGGCAACAATTTTTATTGCCTTATCCAACGTTTCAGTGAAGCGCCGGAGAAGGCTAATAAATATTAGCCTTGAAGCGCCGGATTTGCCTTAGGCAATTGATTCCCTAAGGCAATTATATATTATATTAATAAGTATACATAATATTATATAATATATATAATATATAATATATATAATTATATATAATATATTAATATATATTATAATATAATATCAGATATTGTTAGGCAATATGTATCTTTGAACGATGTTTAAATGTCAAGCGTCGTTAAAGATTATTAACTTTGAATTTAACATCATTGTTTTTTTTTATTTCGATTATTGAAAGCTATGATGCTTGGTGAGGAAAGTGCCGAAGCTTCTATAGACTTTGAATTTAAGGTTCTATTTTAACTTTTAACCAGCCTGCCATTATCGTCTTCCTTGCGTGCCCTCCAGCTCCCAATTTTTTAAATCTCCATTACTCCACCATATTGTCTTATCCCTTCAGTCCCCACTCTATTATCTTGGTCCCTATTTCCTATAGAAGCCCCTTAGCTTGTAAGTGTTTTTTTAGATACAGAAGATTGAATCTGTATGATTTCTTCTTCTTCTTTTTAGTTAAAATCTGTCATGAATATTAGATTTATGCTTTTTTTTCCAAGTATTTACTTGAAGTTTCAACTTTGCCTTCTTAAACTTCCTATACATTGTAAGTTTTTTAATTTTGAGTTTAAATCTGTATGTTTTCTTTTTCTTCTTCTTCTTCTTCTTTTTTAGTTAAAATCTGTCATGAATCTTATATGTATGCTTAATTTTTTTTGCAGATATTTACTTGGAGTTCTTCCATGCTTGATAGATAAAGATGAGAATTAAATATTGCAAAGAAAACCTACAAGTTTGATGACAGATTTGGATGTAAATACAGATCGAGGGTTTCATTAGGAAAAAAAAAGCAGTCACACAAATTTTTTTTAAAAGGGACATTTTATGACGCTTCATGTGGAAGCACAGTAAGAGGTGCAATAACCTCTTACGGTGCTTCTTCACCTCTTATGGCGTTTCCAACTGGAAACATCGTAAGATGTTAGTCTTTTTTTAAATAATAATAATAATTAAATACAATGTTCCGGCATTTTTTAAATTCTACAAGCACTGTAGGTTCTTCTTATAGCACTGGATGCTATGCCGTTTGCAAAACACCATAATATTTTTAAAAAAAGCGCCGCTTGTCGTGTTTTTTGTAGTAGTGTTCAGTGATAGATGAGCGATGTGCTCTACGATTATTGGTGGACTATATGTCATGTGATTACTAGAGTTAATGAGTTGATCGTCAATGAACAAGTTATCTTTGCACGTTTGTAAACAATATATATAGATGTATAAATGGTTGAATAGCAAAATTTGAGATTTGATATGCGCTCAAGAAAGTTGTAAAATTTTATTCGAAGTTATAAATCTTTAATCGCATTCAGTATAGACATTGGATTGGAAGTCCAGAGGCCATAAAACCTATTGGACCAATGTGTCCTTAGGCTGGCAAATCGAGAAAAAATTCAGATTATGAAAAGCAGAAGCTAAATACAATGAAACTTGGTATGTAAACTTGCTAAGAGCAAAGGCTTTAATATGATACTGGACTAGTAAGTCCAGGAAATATGTTTCAATAAATACTAAAGGTTGTTTGGTGGATTATTGGCAAAATTCTGAAAGAATTATTGAATATGAAAAGCTACCAACGTTCAACATTTATAGAATTTTTAATGAATGTATTGCATACTCTGTGAAGTTGCACAGGAAAGGAGAGATTAAGTTATAAAAGAATGGATGAGTAAAGAGGAGTAACTCCCCAAAGCATAATTGAGTCTATATAATGTCCCAAAATTTTGAGAATGAAATTTTATTGATGGGGGGAAAAATGTAATATCTCAAATTTCAATTACCAAAATTCCTCTATACTTTAGTGGCATTAAAGCAATAAAATGGTGAATTGAAGAGTATATTAAGAGACACAACAACGCAATTTAAGGTCATACACAACATAATTATTTGGTACATAAGTTATGGGTAAGTTTTCTTGTAAGGAAGTTATGTTGTATAATATTTTTAAAATAGTAAATGATCTCTAAAAATTATGAAAATTATGAAAATGAAATTAGACATGATAAAATTTAATTTCATAGGTCATATGAAATTTATGGAGTGTTATATAAGGAGAAATGAATTTATGGAGTGTTATGGCGTTTTTAAAGATCATACTTCAAAAATAAAAATTCTGGGAATGATGTGATTCCATTTGGCTAAATTTTATATTTTTACTTAAAACTAGACTCAATAAGGATCACAAATCCATTATAACCACCCCAACTAGATATCTATATAATTATATATGAATTTTTAAAGTTTGGGGACAATTCTACAAAATTTTCCAAATTATTGCGAAAATAGAAATATTGCAAGGGCAAAATGGTCATTTTGACCAAATAAATATAATCTGAGATTTTTTAATGAAAAAATACAGAGGGGATGGACAGATAGAGCTCATAAAAACAATATATAATAAAAAATATATTTATTATACAACATGTGGAATAAATGGAATAAGAGCCAATGGAAATACAATACATGTGCTACACTAGAAATGTCCCAAGTTCTCCTTCTTTGTCTATTTAATGGTTAAGGTCGGCCAAATGGAGAAGGGAAGAGAAAAGAAAGAGAGCTGAAAGGGGAGGAAGAAAGAAGGAAGAGCAGGGGTTTAGGAGCCAGTGTAAAGTATGTACGTCGAAATCTCTACTAAATCTTGTGTTATGGTACCAGAAAAACCTCTCCTTAACCTCCCTATGCTCTTGGATTAGTCATTCAACAAGAAAAAATTCAAGGGAAAAATGAATATATTTTCAGCCAAGAAGGAGGAAAGAAGAAGTGTAAGGGGAGGAAGAAAGAAGGAAGAGCAGGGGTTTAGGAGCCAGTGTAAGGTAAGTACGTCGAAATCTCTACTAAATCTTGTGTTATGGTACCAGAAAAACCTCTCCTTAACCTCCCTATCCTCTTGGATTAGTCATTCAACAAGAAAAAATTCAAGGGAAAAATGAATATATTTTCAGCCAAGAAGGAGGGAAGAAGAAGTGAGGTAAGTTGCCTAAACTATGAAATTTTTACCGAAAAATGAGTTACAACTGTGTTATGGCTTGTTATTGGACTGTTTCTTGTGAATTCTGTAAATTTGGGATGTCTAATTTCTAAGGGAAAATGCTGCCCAAATTTCTATTGATTATGTTAAACTTAAGATTGGATGATTAAACAAGCAAATACAAGTGAAAAGGAAGGTGTTTTAAGGGATAACACATGAAACTTCCATTTTTCCAATTTGTACCAAATGTGTTGTGACGTAATTTTGAATAGCTTAACCTGATCTAAACTTTACATAATTTTATAGGATTAAATTAGACATCCTAGGATTTAATTTGATAGGTATTATAAGCCATTTGGATAAGTGGATTGAAAGATATGATTTTTCAAAGTTTAACCGTGAATCTGGAACAAATTCTGTGGCAGACCAGATTGGACGAATTTTCTGGAAATTTATGGATGTGTTTGGTGCCTTGTTATATTTTTATTTAAAAGAAGACTGAAAGAGCTTTGCATAGGAACTAGAACCACTTAATTTGGAATTTTCTAGATTTAGTTATGAAGTTTCAAAATTGACTGAAAATGCTGGAAATTTCTGGACAACCTAGGAAAATGACAATTTTGCCCCTAAAACCCTAATTGGTGGTTGTCAAGGGTAATCTGGCTATTTGAGTATGAATCTATCCAGACTAAGGTCAAAAATGGGTTCTACACACGAAATTGTGTAGAAATAGCCTGGATCATAATTTTGGAAAAAGTACAGTTGTACCGGGAATAAGGGAAATTAGACCCAATTTCCTAAGGACATTCTGGTAAATATGCGATTTTAAGCTAAGATGACCAACTTATAAAATGGAGTATGAATGAGTAGTAACCCATTTGTAATTACTTTTGGAATTTTAGGATTTGATAATTATCCGAGCCGAACAGAATGCTAAAGGATCTATAATAGCTAGGCCTTGGAAAGGAGTCCGGGTAGTAACTTTATCTTTCGTATACTATATGAATATTAATATGCAATGATTTCCATGATCTGTTCAATGTATTGGTTGTGGTATTGAAACTCTCTAGGTGTGGATGATGAGTTATACCACCCCATGGAACCTTTGGGGTACTATGTGGCTAGGTGGACCCAGTTGAGTGGCTTGATATGTACGGAAAGGTATAGGCTTGCTCCAAGTTGTTATGTTATCACATTACATAGGTGAATTCCGTGGTGAATTCCTATGTAGGAGTTATGATTTGTGCAGATCAGGAACTGATGATCATATTGATCTAGACAAAATAATCATTTAGTTCCTGAGCATTGTCAGATATGCGTTGGCATTTTGATTACTGCATCATGATAAGTGTTGTATGGCATGTTTATTTTTCACATTTTATATGATTGATATACCGTTACTACTGAATTTTTTTTTAATCTCACCCCTTTCCATAAATTTAAAATTTATTTAGCGAGTGGAAACGGCTCAGAGGGCAAAATAGCTGATGCTAGTAAATGAAGGACCGGGGCTAGTTCAAGAATTACTTTGTTGGTTATGTAATAGTCTTTATTTATATTGGGATATGTACTTTACCTGGTACAAACCCTGTGGGGATATTTTGTAATGTAATCAAGAATAGTACATCAATATATTGTATTATCTCTGTGTGTCCATTGAACTGCGCGTTAATACTCTGATAAATGTCAAAATAATAAGGGATTTGACATTACATTTGTTGGTATTATAGCAGAGATTCTGACATTTGATTAGTATGCTCTGATGATGTGAATAGTATTTTTGAATGATACTTGAATAATCTTGAGTGATACTAAGACTAAGAGATATGGGTGATAGACAAACCCAGAAAGATAGATCTTCCCTTGTCAGGTAGTTAGCCTACCAAAGGAAGAGGCAGAGTTGTATATAGAGAATGAAATAGAGCAGCAGTGATGCATACCCTGAGAACGAGGGTTCAGGCTCCGGTGAATTGAGACTCTAGAGATAGATGAGATAGCATAGGATATTATGTTGCTAACTCTAGACTCCTGATATTGAGTTAGAGTACGATTTAGATCCCCACTTTATGTTACGAGAATACATAAGGGAGGTGTATCAAGAAGCTCGTACTGTTTATGTTTCCTTGTGGGGACAATACTTAGCATTTTTAGGAAGGCAGATATGTTGTACTGGGATCAAGACATATATGAGATGCCGATACCTAAAGATATATGGATCTGTACCGCAACTAATGCCTCAGATCCTATTGGAACTTTAGGGTTAAGCGTGCTTGGGTGAGATTAATTTCGGGATGGGTGACCCCCTGGGAAGTTAAGCTGGTGCGGTCATGGAGACTTGAGGAATAGTGATTGCTTAAAGTTTCTCTATGACTAATGATCATCTTAGTTAGGTGAATCATATTCAAAGGCATATAGGTATAATATATAGTATTGAATTGAAAAAGGCTAGGAACTGGTACAGAGATACACAGTTGTCTTGGTCTTACTGGTTAGTACCGGAGATTGATTGAGAATATCTCCTGAATTACTTTGCCATTGATAGAGCTCATATGAATGAAAGAATTGTGTTTTAATGGAATGGTAACTATGAGAGTAAGCTTCTGAAAGATGAGGGAGAGACAGATATTCGCACCAATGATTACTATCCCAAATCCTAGTACGACCAGTGTGGTCTGCAGAGATGCCACTTGAGTGGTCTACAAATGAAGTGACCGGTAAGGGTTGTAGTGAAATGAGTATACGTGATTAGGATGTGCCTAGTATAGCAGGGCAAAATGGTGGCGGATGCCTTACAATAGCTAAAACCTCACGAGATGAGTTACCCACTTATGATGTAGAGTTGGCAGCAATTGTCTTTGAGGTGAAAGAATGATTATTAGAATATGCCTTTATAATATTGAGGATTGAGGTAGCATTAGAACCTCATGAACAATGTTGATGCTATGATAATATAATCTAAATGTTTTAAGGATTAGAATAGGGGTTGTAAATCCTAATTCTATTATACGTGTATACTAGGTATAGTTTGGGAACATGATTTATCAGCTCAGCAGATATTAAGATTCTAATGTTCTAAGAGTTGAATTGTAACCTGGGAATCAAATGAAATAGTTGAAATGATTCTCTAGGAACTTGGAATAGCCTAAGTAGCTTGAGGTACTAGAATATGGTACATAAATGTGTATGAGGTTTTCTAAAGGTTGCTAGTTGCTGATCTAGCATAGGAAAAGATCTTGATCATAGATTATTCCCTCAGAAAGAATGATTGAGAGTTTGTTCCTTGATGGAATAGAGTGATAGATAAAGTGAGGAAAGCCACAAGTTACGATCTCATGGTTGAGATACTAGTGGCTTCCAGATTCCTTTTATGACATGGGTAGATTACCCTGGTAAAGGAAGTGGATTATGCCTAGAGCGGGACCGATATTGAAAGTCTATACAGAATGACCCTAGATGAGATAGTGGAATTAAATGAAATAAAATTACAGAATTGCTAGAGAAGAGGGACCTTATAAGATATGGGTTTCCCATTATGATAGTACTTCTATTTCGAGATGACTAACCGGTGAGAGCTACCTACAGAGGATTCTGATCAGAGAGGGCTACCTACTGAGGGTCCTAATCAGAGAGAGGCTACCTATAGAGAGTTCTGACCTGAGGGACTGACTAGTCAGAATGAACTGAGTGAAGCACCGAGTGCAATACCATAGAGTGGAACCACCATGACATCGAATTCGTAGCGTGAAGCCATCGTGACATTGAATCATAGAGTGGAGCTATTGGGACGTCACCTCTCAAGGATGGTACAATGTAATGAGTCCTATATCGGATGAGTTTCCTAGGAAGAAGGGTTTGTGTGACCTAGTGTATAGCCATGGGGTGCTCTAGTGCTAGTTGTTGAAAGAAAGACGGAAAATAGACTAAGGTAAAATAGGCTCAACAAGATAGAGAAAATCAAGCAACTCTAGCTCTCGTATCTTATGTAATGGATTGCATGTATGTATTTACCATCGAGTATAATTATGTTATGAATATATGATTGGCAGGAAGACCTATTAGATTAGCGAGTCCTTAGACTGTAAGACTTAGTATGCATTGAGAGCAGGATCGTAAGACCTGTTGAGCAATCTGAACTTAAGATACTGGGAGTGACTCGACCCATGAGATTTTGGGGTGACTCGATGCATGAGATTCTGAGCATTGTCTCGAAGAGGTTGTAAAGCCTAAGAATGATGTGACAATTAGTCTTAAGGCAATAAGACCTGTAAGTACAAGTTGCAAAGAGAGTTACCCTGGGCATCTTGAGCCAAGTAGGCTTGAGGCAGAAAGCCCATGAGTACACATTGTATAGGGAGTTTACCCTGGGCTATAAGACCTGATGAATATCCAGTGGCAGATGGGCAGAGGCCCAAGGCCATAAGTCCTGATGTGCCTATGCCATAGGGGTGATTCCCTAGGCTATAAGACCTCATAGGCTACCTAGATAGTTGATGATAGACAATATATCCTGTGATTCCCCATTGGACTATGTGTCCTGTGATTGCAGAATGCAGAATGATTGATTATTATTAGATGGTTTGTTTTGCATACTTCGTAAACATTACATCAGTATATGAAGGGTTTGAGAATCAAGAGATGGAGGCTGTAATGAATTCAGAATACTTAGTGGATTATTTGTCCTAAGGTAGTTAGTCTCAATATGTATTTAGCGTGAATATTGGACTGTGTCCTGAGGCCATAAGACTTGTGGGACTAGTAAGTCTTTAGGCTGGTAGAATGTTAAGTATTTAAGAATTGTGACAAGTGGAGGCTTAAGGCGGTAAGACTTGATGTGCAAGTTTGCATAGGGCAGTGTGCCTGGGCTATAAGACCTGTGTGTCTAGCGCTGTGGTAATTGCCTAGCTCAGTGACATGGGACCAACGTGTCCAGATTATATCTTGAGGCTGGAAGAACATTTAGATTGTACTAGGTTGTAGCCGAGGCAGTAAGCCCTAAGATGCCTATGGCATGGTGGTGAACCCTGGGCAGTAAGGCTGGAATATCCAGTACTATAGGAGTATAATGAGTCTTAAGGTGTGATATGCATACAATGTGATCTGGGAGAGTCCCGAAGAGGTTGGAAGATCTGGTATGCATACAGTGTGATATAGGAGAGTCCTAAGGAGATAGTGAGGCCTAAGAAACCAAACGTTGTGAGAATGGATCAATGGGTCATGTGTTTGAAGGCTACATACTGGGTACAGAATGAATGGGAATGCTGAATGATGGGCACTGAACACTACCTGAGATATGTATTGAGAATATAGGGAATTGTGTTGCATGCTCGGTAAGCCTGCATAAGAAAGGGATAGACTGAGTGTCTAGAAATGATTCCCTGAGATATAGATGTTGAAATTTTAAGGATGAAATTTATTGAACGGTAGGAGAATTGTAATATCCCAAATTTTAGTCCTAGAGACTTAAGGATAAGAGTCCCAAGAGTGTCGAGAGATAGAAAAATTTACAGGGACTAGGTGATTTGGCCCTATCGGGCAGCAGGCTAGTATGTGTAAATTACTAGGATCAAAGTATCGGTGTAGATGTGCACATGAACATTTATGGTGCCATTAGGTTAGTAGAAAGATGCCACCTGCTATGCCATGAGGTAAGGGACCGATTAGTCAAGTGAAATAGGACGATACACATGGCATTTCCAAGGCAAACATGTGTACCCTATGTTTTTGGAGTATACGCCGATATGTGGCGCCATGCGAGGCCCAAGCACACACTCCGACCTGGTGTCATTTGGCGGGCCCTGAAATACATGTCGCACTCTTAAGTAAAACCTAAGTAGAATCCCGAGTAAACACCAATAAAAGTAACTTTATTAAAGTAGCATCAATAAAGTAAGCAATAATGACTCATGATAACACAACTTTTGTGTTGGCTTCTTAAGAAAGTGACACAAGTCCTATAATTATTACATGTGCATTTTACTTTATGTGTTGGATTCACAAGAGTTTAGGGAATCTACCGGTCTCTGGCCCAGTCGCGTACTTGACTTCCCGAACATTGAAGTCGGGAGTCTGTAGAAATTGTCAGGCCTCTCCTTTCCCTAACTAAAGTGAGGCCTAGAGAGAGAGAAAGCAAGATCAAAGAGGACACATGACATCTTATGATTTGATCACTTGACACTTGGCATCTTGAGATTAAAGCATAAGGATACTTGGCAAAATTCCAACACATCCCTCCTCTTTATTAAACATTTTGTCCAGCTGAAGAAAGACAAGGGAAAAATAGAAAAAAATTAGAAGAAATTAGAAGATGAGAGAAGGAGTGTGAATAGTAAAAATCTCAGAGTTCGGAGTCGATTCTGACCCTAAATTGTAGTTTTCGGCCGGTAAGTCCTTCAAGAAACTTCTTCTACTCATTGAGTTTTATTTCTATGGTCTTAAATTTCTAATACGAGGTGTTTTGTTCCATCTAGTTAGCCGGAGTGCCATCAGAATTCCAAACTAGTCGTAGAATCGTGAAGAGGTAAGTCTCGGCTTCATTTTGAATCAAGTATCTTAAGGTTTTATTGAGTTTTTATATTTTTTTGATTTTTGTCAAGAACCAGAACATGGAGAAAGAGTTTGATTTTGGTGTTTTTGAGGTTAGAAATGAATTCTACACTAGAGTTTATGTGGGAATAAGTTGTGAACATGAATTTAGAAGGGTTGGATTGAAAACCCAAAGGTTGAAGTCAAAATAGTAGTGCAGCCAGATTTTGTTTTCTGGAGGTAATTTGTTTGTGATGAGTTTTTGAGTGAACAAATCTTGTCCAATGACCATGAAACTTTTGAGAACCATAGTAGACCTTTCAAGCTTTAATTTGATAGGTAATACGTGCCATTTGGATCAGTATATTAAGAGATATGAATTTTTGAAGTTAGTTGTTGCCAATATTATGTTTCTGAAAGTCAGATTGTTGTGGCAAAACTTTGGAAGACTAAACTTTGACCAAAATTTATGAAAATTTCCAAATTTTAAGTAGACATTATAATCTTTGATTTCATATACAATATGTTTCATTTGGTTTGTATACTGTGAGATATGATTTGTTAAAGTATGGGCAATGAATTTGGAAAGAATCCTGAGACAGGGATGTTGCTTAGGTTTTTGAAACTGTGTACTCATAATGGGTATAATAAGATATTTTTCCTTAAAAATATAGTTAAATATATTTATATGGAACTTTGAACAACCCCATTTGGAGTTCTAGAGATTAAGTTATGAATTTTAGAATTCAGGCCATTTAAACTGGGATGATTCTATGGCAATAGGATAAAATGGTAATTTTGGACCTATGCGTTTCTAGGTGGTAGTGAGATCCATTTTTCCCATAAAATAAACATAAGATGCGTCACCTAGGTATTTGAACCACCTAATTTATATATTTGTAGAAAAAGATATGAATTTTCAAAGTTTGTTGAAAATTCTGCCAACTTTTGGAAATTATGTGAAAATAGGAAAGTAATGGAATTTAAGGTAGTTTGGGACAAGTATGGGTCCAAATAATAGAAACAAGTCCTAGAGGCTAAAGTAGCCTATTGGAAATTTATTTTTCATAGCTTTAATGATATGACCATTTATCTAAGGCCATGAGATGACAAAGAAGAGGCAATGGAAGCAACTTCAGTGGTTGGAAGAAAAGGTACAAAAGAGGACTAGAAGACAAAAGGTAGTAAACTTACCTAACCTGCATGTATTTGATATGTATGTTTGTGCATTGATTTATATGACTACTTTACCTAATTTTGTTAAGCATATTTGATTGATTAAAGCTCTATTATAATTATGCTATGGCTATGAGTATGTTGTAGCATTGAGCATGTAGATATGTCATTATGTTGGCATGAAATTATGTAAGGCAAGCATGTCATGCATTAAATATATATCTTGTTTGCATAGGAGTATTATTTGCTACTAAGATTCCCCTAAATCTCATCCTCTTCCGACCAACCATTTAGGCAGGTGAGCACAAGAAAGGAGTGCAGGGCGATGTACCGGAAGAAGTAGTTGCGGATGAAGAGTTAAGGAATTATTACAAGTCGTTCCGTTATGTATTAATATTTTATGTGGTTAACTGCATAACCCACATGATGATGGGGTCATTAAATGAACTAGAAATGGGTAATCGCACAATACAAGCTCATTAGTTTTGTAAGCAAAGGAATTGATAGGCCGAGAAAAACCTTGATAATATTGAATGGAAGAATTGAAAAGTTAAAGTGAATAGTAACCCTATGAATAAATTTAATTTATCTGGTAAATATGGTTTTACCAAATGAACATTGCCCCAAGAATAAGGGTCTACATTTTTTTATGGGAGCTTTATTTATTGATTCTCCTGAGCCATAAGGAACGGGCGTTACATCAGTGATTATTCATTTACTCTTGTGAGAGACATTACTGAATCATTTATTACAGTTAAGTTACTCAAGGTAGTAGGACCTATGTATGGGCATTAATTGCAAGTGTAAGGGGAGAGAGTGTTCTTCAGAGAAGAACTTGCTTGTACTGAGGCACTAAGAGCCCTGTGAATCTTAGGATGATAGTGAAAATGTCAAAAAGGATTCTAAGAACTGGATGTAAGTCAAGTGGTTTGAACCGAACCAATATAAATCTTTTGTGTCTTCCTTAAATGGTATACTCCTAACTCTATTCTCTTCATTAAGTTTGTTTTTTAAATTAAAAATTTTTAATATCACCCAACTCACCCCCTTCTTGGGTAAAAGGCTTGAACTAATATTTGATATTAGAGTTGGTCTTCTTGTTTTTAGGTTTAACAACCTAAGACGAATCCTATGGCAAGCCTTGGTGAGAATATACTTCCTATTGGAGCTTTAATCACTAAACTACTAGGATTTTCTGGAGGAAACTTTTCATTTTAGAAAGCCAAGTTCAAAGTGTTCATGATAGCCAATGAGTATGAACTCTAATAGGTGATACAAGATGGGAATTATGTTCTTGTGAAGAGAGAAGGAGAAAGAATGATAGAGAAGACACCAGAAGAGTTTGATGATAATAACAAGAGACTGGTGACTCTCAACAACAAGGCTATTCTAATGATTTAGAGTGCCTTAAGTCAGAAAGAGTACTTAAGAATTTGTACTCTTCCTACTGCCAAAGACATATGGGAGGCTTTTGAGATAGCCCATGAAGGAACCTCTGGAATCAAAGAAAACAGAGTCAACACTCTTACTACTGAATATGACTTATTCCAAATGAAAGCTGGAGAAACCATTGCCAAGTTTTAGTTAAGATACACTCACCTTGCTTCTTTTGGAAAATCGTATGATCAGAGATCTCAAGTGAGAAAGATCCTTAACATTCTTATGAGTGAATGGGAAGCTAAAGTCACAGCTATAAAAGAAGCTAAAGGTAGATCCATGAGGTTAGTAGCATCTATATTTAGAAGCCTCTCCGAATATAAAGGAAAGCTAAAGTTTAAGAAGGAACTGACTAAGATGGATGAGAAGAAAAGGAAAGGATTGGCTCCCAACGTGATTAAGGACAAAGAACCAAAAGAAGAAGAAAATGTTAAAGATGAAGAAATAGGAATGATCGTTACAAGATTTAAGAAATTCTACCGGAAGGATCAAGGATTCAAGAAGTTCTAGAAAGTAAGTCAAGTACTAGAAGAGAAGAAAATGATCCAATCATTTCCTTTGAATGTAACAAGCCAAAACATATCAAGTAGAATGTTCCCTCTACTTAAAGAACAAAGAAAAGAAGAAAGGCTAGTTCAACAAGAAGAAAGCCTTGTTAAAATCGGCTTGAACCCAAGAGGGGGTGAATAAGGTCTATGATAAAAACTTAAGAAATCTTTTCGTATATTAATGGAAAGCAATAAGTAATAATTAGTATAAAGATAATAATCCAGAATTGCATAATCAAATATCTAAATTGTCCATGCTAGAAATGAAAGAGATAAGGGAATAGAATATGCAAACTGTGATTTTTATTGGTTTGGTCCAATCCACTGACATACATCTAGTCCTCACACTTCTCCTGAGATTTTCAATCCCCTATCTCCCTCAAGTTTAAACTGAGTACTTGAGAACCACTATAAAGCCATAAGTTCGATTCGGACACTTGTGAAGCCACTACAACTCTCTCACTGAGTTACTTTCCCTTACATACTATAAGGATAAAAATTTAATGATAAAGAATTACGATCAATCTTCTCTCTCATAAGTGAATAATGATAAGCACTGAAGCACAATATAAACAATCTTTCTCTAAAGTAAATTATATAAGCACTGGGAAATAGAGAGTATATGAGTTAGATAATTTCAGCATTTTGACAGTGAAGGCATTGAATCTCCCTTCAACTTATCTTGAATGCTTCTCCTTATATAGTTGATAGAGATCATTTGACCATTGAGAACATTCTTCGTATTGATCTTCTCAGAATATGATTAATGGATGTTATCATTAAAGCCTCTGACACAAGGTTGCTTTTTGGATGTTAAGCTCTAATCAATGTTTAATCATATGTAATCATCACATAAACTTGATTAATGATGATTAGGAATGATCAGGAGCAAGATAATCAAGATTTAAATGAGTTTTGAAAAGTTTTGAATAAATCTGAGATGTTCATAAAGAATATGTAGAACATCACTGCAAGGGTCACCGCAGTGATATGTAAGTGATGAGTCATCACTCAAATAGCCACTTAAGTTATCTTCCTTGGTTTTTAGAAAGCACAGTGTATTAATTTTTGGTTCACTAAGGTGATGTAATAGTGATAAGTGGTCACTCGAGTGATCATGCTTCATCTTAAAACATATCTGTTAGAGCAAGCTTTTCACCCAAGAGGGGGGGTGAATTGGGTGATTACAGATACTTAATAAAAATTATGAAACTTTAAAGCACAGTTATGAGTAAGAAGAGAAATCACTGAAGTGGACACAGGAGTTTATACTGGTTTGGTCCAATCACTTGACCTACGTCCAGTCCTCAGAAATCCTTCTGAGCCTTCCATTATATCTTCCAAGATTCAGTGGGTTCTTGGCACCACAGTACAACAGCAAGTTCCTCTTTGGACACTCGCTCCCCCTTACACAAGGTAATCTTAAATCCTAACTTAAAGTTCCTCAACCTTAAGTTATCACTATAGGAAATAAAGTGTGTATAATTGACAAATCTCTCGCACAAAGTATGTAGATGAATACTGAAGTACAGATAAATAATTGATCAGATACGAAGCACTTATGAATGTATAGTTTGTAGTGTGTTCAAGCGTTGTTCATCTCTATCTTGATTTTTGAATAGCTGGACATATATATTAGAAGCTTTGAGGACCGTTGTGAATTTTTCTGTTGATTCATTATGCTTCTGACAGATGCAACAGTATTTGTTTTCCACTTTGCACGTTGATAGTTATTTATGAATTTCGCTACTGCCCACAATTAGTTGCCATTTGAGTGGTGTGTTCAGTTGCTTGTTATGTGGGTGGTAGTGGAGTACACCTGTAATACACTCAGGAAAATGACCGTTAGAAAATACTTTGAATATCACTGGAATGATTATGATTCACTGGGAGTGATTTCTGAAAGTCAAAGCACCATCGAAGGTGAACTTGCTTTCACTGGAGATGAATTTCAACTGTCAGCAATTCTAACAAAATAATATGCCACATGATTTTGACAGTAATCTGGAATAACTAGCAATGATTATCACTACCAATATCTTACTAAAAAAACTTGTTGATTTCCGTGGAAGTGGTTGCAATTGGATCACAGTGACTGTCTGAGAGTGATACTGATAAAATGACTCATCACTGGAGTGAATTTGATGTCACTGGAAGTGATTTAGAAAACATTAAAATCTTCTGCAAGTGATTATAGATTCACTGGAAGTGATCTTGAGATTTCATATATCTCTCGAGTGAATTTGGCATCATTGGAAGTGATTTTGTAAACAGTGAATTTTTCTTGCAGTGATTTTCAATCCACTGGAAGTGATTAAGATGAAACAGATATCACTCAAGTGATCTGGATGCCACTAGAAGTGTTTTTCCAAACAGTGAAATCTTCTTGCAGTGATTTTCATTTCACTGGAAGTGAATCTGGAAAATTTGAGGATCACTCGAGTTATCTGGTCACCACTGGAAGTGATTTTCAAAACAGTGATTTTTTCTTCCGGGGATTTCAGATTCACTGGAAGTGATTCAGTAAAAATCATAAATCACTCGAGTGATTCAAGATCACTGGCAGTGAAATCTGGAACAGTGAATTTTTCTTGCAGTGATTTTCAATTCACTGGAAGTGATCTGTCGAATCACTCGAGTGATTTCCTATATCACTCGAGTGATCTGGTAATTTTCACATCACTTGAGTGATTTTTAATGATCACTTGAGTGATCTTGATAATCACTCGAGTGATTACATAAATCACTCGAGTGATCTTGCTCAGATCACTTTTCTTACTTCCTTTGCTGATGTTTTTGATTTGATCAAATCCAAGGACATCCAAATCATGATTTGCTATCATCAAAACATGAAATCTAACATTCTCTCCGTTTTTTATGATGACAAAAAATATTATATGATCATGTTCAAAATTTGATTTTCTAAAAATTTACTTGATCTTTTTCAAAAGTTTTGCAACAACTTAACTACGGCAAATGATTAAAAATTTCTGTTTTAAAGATTGAAAGTTTTTGACCTCATATGGAAAATGGAAAAATTTAGTTCAAGGTTCAAAAAACCATTATATCATATAAACAGAATTTAAACATGGCATAACTTCTTTCTTTCCATGAGATCATATAGATAGCTGCAAAAACAAGCACACTCACATTAAAACTATATTTTCATTAGATCAGATTCTATGAACAAGTACATGGTCAGTTCAGAAAGCATACTGAAACTACATTACATGATAATATAAACATAAACATAAACTACATAAAACACATATGATCATATCAGTTCTTCTCCCCTTTTTTGGCATAATCTAAAGTAATAGGAAAGGCAAAAGGCACAGATGGCTGGGTAGATAGAGAGACAAAGAAGGATATGGGTGGAACATATGGAATAAGTGAGAGATGGGAAGGAGACTGGAAGGAAAAGGTCATAGAAGAGAGCTCAACAGGAGTGGTGTCAATGAAATGAGTAGGCCCTATGATCTCTGTAGTAGCATCCTCAATGACTATCTCCTTAGTATGAGAAGTGGAAGAGGTATGGTGTGATGAAGATGATAGAGTCTGGAGGATGGGATCAACCTGTGGAATATCACCAGCAGAGATATGGTCAGAGATAAAAGATGTGGAAGGTACAAGAGGAGGAGTGTCTGAGGGAATGATAGGAAGGTCAGAGAGTGAAGGATTAGAAAGTAGAGGGTCTGAGGTAAAAGGTACAGATGTGGTGGCTGGTGGAATGTCAGTGAAGGGAATGTGTAGGTGAGACCTGAGTGCATCCTCAATCCTTTGAATCCTCTTTGTCTGATCTTCCTGGCATCAAACAGTATATTGAAGTTGTGGTTCACTACCTCTACTAATACTTTAACTTGATAGTTGACTTGATTAATCAATTCAGTGTTAGATTTCCTCAATTGAGTGACAGCAGACTGGATGGCATCCTGAATATACATCTGAAAAGCAGCCTGAGTGAAGGAAGGACCAGAAGATACTACTCTGGATGACTGAGCCTCATTCATCTTGGAAGGTAAAGGGTCCATTTTCTTAGGATGAGGATCTCTCTGGCTTGCCTCAGGAGGTGGTGAATGAGGTCTCTGAGTCTGTGAGGAAGCTCCAGCTGGAAGAGTGATTCCCATCCATATCAGGTGATCTTCCCAAACTTAGGAATCCTTACTATGTGCCCCTCAGGTGTCAAGTGCCAAATGTTGTGTATAGAGAGAATGTAAGACACAAGTTGAGGATAGGGAATCGTAGTAGATTTTGAGGAGTGAAATATGAACCTCTTCATTTCTTGAAAGATAAGCTCACCCACATTTCTTATTTCTCTTGTCATAAGAGATGCCATCATTTAAAGATCCTTCCCCGTAATGTGAGTAAAGTTCTTTGCCTTGTTAACCATGCTACGAGAGTAAATATAAAATAAGGCTCTCTGATCATTGGTTAGAGCTACTGGAGAAGTAGGTAGAGGCACACCAGGCTGTCCGGGTCTAAAGATATCAACTAACTCATGAATATGAAAGACTTAGGGAGGGTTCACAGGTGCATCTTCTATGCCTAGGTAAGTGTTTATAAGGTCTCCAGACAAGAGAACTTTTTGGTCTCTCACAATTGTCTCAATTCTTTCAACAATAATATTTCCATGGCTATCTTTCACATCAGCAATCTTCATGTTACAGTAGAAATGTTTAACAACCAAGGGATTGTAAGACATTCTTAGTTTTAACCATGGTTCATATTGCTTTAAATAAGGAGACAAATCAATATGAAATTCCTTTTTGAGTTCGGCCAAATCTACCCAGACAACAGGACAGAAATCCCTTTTGGCACATTGGGAAGTAAATACAATGGAGTTCAAAATCCTGAGATTACCAGTGTTAAACCCAGGAGGAGGATCAAGAATTTTGGGAGATTCTTCAACCATGTACCCAGAATGAATCCGACTACCAGAGGCTTGAGATGCATACCGAGACTTCTGGGGAACAGAGGCAGTAAGGATATTGACAGCACGAGCAATTTTTGTTTTCAATGTTGAGTCTTGGATGTCTGCTTCACGTTGTTTCTCTTTCCCTTTGCCTTTAGGACTTACTTGAGACCGAGTGACCATCCCAGTAGGTTCTTCGATGCGAATACCTTTAGGTTTTGGAACGGCCTGATCGGGTTCTTGTGGAGATGATGCTCTCAGCTTCTTAGAGAGAGGAGAGGATGAAGGTGATTGATCGGGTCTCTTGGTTCTAGCCATTTTTGAATGAGAGAAGCTATTTAGGGTTTTGTAGGGGATTTTAGACGCAAAAAGGGAAACGATTAAGAGGATCTGACGGAGAGTGATGAATCGGTAAAACAGAGAGTAAAATTTGAGCTTGATTTCTCAGGTTTCTGGGTTTGAGAAATTTCAGAGGATTTGAGAGTGATTGTGCGAGTGCTAGTGATTTAGAGAGTACGCTGAACAGTCGCGGGAGAAAAAATTGATATAACCAGATTTTTAACATTCACTAGAGTGATTTCGACATTCACTCGAGTGATTTTGGTTTTCACTCTACTGAATTGTAAAAATCACTAGAGTGAAGTCCAAAATTACTTCACAGAAATTCGAAAATGCTGTAACTGCTTACCTTACTCGAGTATTTTGATCAAAAACACTCAAGTGACCTACCTGTGGTGACATTATCAGTCTGATCACTGGGTTGCAGTATTTCATTGTTCACTCACTCGAGTTAGTCTTTAATATCACCCGAGTGTTTTCCTCTCTATTTATCTCTATTATTTGAAGAGAGTACAGAGCATCCTGTAAAACATCTTTATAGATACTCTGATGCTTAAGTTAGTTATAGAATCATCAAAACATTATGAAATCAATATTTTCAAAGTCTAAACAACTTACAATTCATTGGGATTTACCATTCCCAATTCCCTTCGTATGTACATGAATTGTTCTCGGGCAAGAGGTTTGGTGAAAATATCTGCTAATTGCAAATATGTTGGTATGAATAACACCTTGACATCTTTCTTCTGAATATGATCTCTAATAAAATGATGTCTCACATCAATATGCTTGGTTCTTGAATGTTGTACAGGATTTTTCGCCAAACTTATTGTACTGGTGTTGTCACAGTAGATGGGAATTTCTCTAAGATAAATACCAAGATCCCGCAATTGTTGTTTTAGCCACAATATTTATGCACAACAGCTTGAGGCTGCTATATATTATGCTTCCGTTGACGATAAGGATACTATAGTTTATTTCTTACTGAACCAAGAAACAATTGCACCTCCAAGGAATTGGCATTGCCCACTTGTGCTCTTCCTATCTGTTTTATAACCACCATGATCAGAATTAGAATAGGCAACTAAATATTCATGACCTCTTTTGGGATACCATATACCCAATTCTTTTGTGTCTTCTAGATATCTGGAAATTCTTTTCACTAATTCAGCATGTGATACTTTGGCGCACGATTGAAATCTCGCACATAAACCAACACTGAATTAAATATCAGGTATGCTGGCTGTGAGGTAGAGTAATGACCCATTCATTCCTCGATATTGAGTTATATTGAAATCAACTCCTTTTTCATCAGCATCCATAAGGACCGTTGAACTCATAGGTGTATCTGCACCATTAGCTTAATCCCATCCAAACTTTTTGAGCAATTCTTTCAAGTATTTAGTCTGTGATATGAATATTCCATTCTTTCTTTGTTTAATTTTTAAACCCAGAAAGAATGTCAATTCTCCCATCATAGACATTTCAAATTCTCCCTGCATTATCTCAGAGAATTCTTTACACATGGAATCATTAGTAGTACCGAATATAATATCATCAACATAAATTTGAACTACCAAAATATCATTTAGTTTTCGTTTTATAAATAATGTTGTATCAACTTTTCCTCATGTAAAGCCAAGTTCGATGAGAAATTTGCTCAGCCTTTCGTACCAAGCTCTAGGAGCTTGCTTCAAACCATATAAGGCCTTTTTTAATTTGAAAACATGATTTAGTTTGGATACGTCTTCAAATCCTGGATGTTGTTCTACATAAACTTCCTCCATGATGTACCCATTTAAAAAAGCATTTGATATAATTTGAATCCTTTGATGCACGTAAAGGCTAAGAGTACTCGTATAGCTTCCAATCTAGCTACTGGAGCATATGTTTCCTCATAATCAATACCTTCTTCCTGATTATAGCCTTTGGCAACCAGTCTTACCTTGTTTCTGACAATAGCTGCGGATTCATCAAGTTTTTTTTTGAATACCAATTTAATGCCAATAACCGAATGGTTTTTAGGCCGGGGTACCAAGTCCCAAACTTGATTTCTTTGAAACTGATTTAATTCTTCTTCCATTGCTAACACCCAATCATTATCTGTTAGGGTTTCGTCAATGTTAGAAGGTTCCAATTGAGAAATGAATGCAGAAAAGCTAACTTCGTTCAAAACTTTGTTTCTAGTTTTAACTCCTTCATTCACTTCTCCTATGACTTGATCTAGAAGATGACTCTTGATATATTTCCAGGCTCGAGGTTATTCTGGTTGACTTGATTCAACTTCTTTTTCAATATTATCAACCTCTAGATTGGGAGAATTAAAGGAAGATTGGTTATTAATTATCTCATCGTCAGGGCTTTTACTTGAGGACATATATTCATCGAATACAACATGAATTGATTCTTCTACTACACGTCTCTATATGCTTTACTTTGATTTGAATACCCTAAGAAAAGTCCCTCATCAGCCTTATAATCAAACTTTACAAGATTATCTTTACCGTTGTTATGAATAAAGCACTTATAACCAAATATGTATAGATGAGCGAGTTTTGGCTTCCGTCCCTTATAGAGTTTGTATGGTGTCTTTCCAAGTTTGGTTCTGACATATGCTCTATTTGAGATGTAGCATACGGTGCTCATAGCATCTGCCCAGAAGACTTGAGACACATTCTTTTCGTTGAGCATTGCTCTAGCCATTTCTGTAAGAACTCTATTCTTCCTTTCTACGACTCTATTCTGTTGTGGAGTTCTTGGTGCTAAAAAATTGTGATCAATGCCATTTGTATCACAATATTCTGTAAAGGCTTGATTATCAAATTATCCACCATGAACTATCCGGATACCTGTAATCAACATACCTTTCTCATTTTGCACTTTCTTGGCAAAAGCAATAAATTTACTAAAAGTTTCATCTTTGGATGACAAGAATATATTCTAGGTAAATCTGGAGAAATCATCAATGAAAACAAATGTATATAAATTTCCACTGAGACTCTTACCTCTAGCTGGACCAATCAAATCCATATGTAATAATTGAAGTGGTATATTGGTAGTAATTTCATTTTTCGATTTAAAGGATGATTTTGTTTGTTTACCTCTTTGGCAAGCATCACAAATTAAATCATTTTTGAAATTTACATTAGGTAAACCAATTACTAAATCTTTTCTGAGTAATTTACCTAATTGATGTATATTGACATGAGCAAGTCGCTTATGCCATAGCCAACTCTCATCAGTGTTACTCAAAAGGCAGTTTTCAGAAAAATTTTCATTCATATCAAGAGTATAGCAGTTACCTTCCCTTTTTGCCTTGAGTTTTGATTTCAAATTCTTCTTTTCAACTTGTAGATCCTTCTTGCTAACTATCAGACATTCTTCTGAGTCAAATATTACCCAGTTGTCTTTATCCGTGCTTTGGCTCACACTTAACATATTGTGACACAAGCCTTCAACATAATATACGTCTTTGACCTGTATTCCTTTATTACTCTTGACTTCCTTAAGTCCTGCTATACTTCCAGTTTGATTTCCTCCAAATTTTACCTTGCCGCCTTCCTTTGGTACTAATATGGTAAAATTCTCAGGATCACCGGTCATATGTCTAGAGCATCCATTATCTATGTACCATTTGTTGGATTTGGATGCCCTGAAGCAAATCTCCTCGTCTGTTTCCTTTTGAGCAACCAGACATTTATTGGCTATCTCTTCATTATCGCTTTCTTCATCTGAGGAGCTATCTTCCCATATTGCAGAAACAAATGCCTTCTTTCTGTTAAAGGATTTGACATTTCTCTTTTCTTTATTTTTCTGTAATAGCTCCGGACATTCTGATTTGATATGTCCAGGTTTACCACATTCGTAGCAGATGATCTCCTTGGCTTCTCTTCTGCCACTAGTTCCTCCTTTTTATGAATTTCTGAAACCTTGGCCTTTGTAAAATTTCTTGAATCTTCTGATCATCAGGCCTATCTCATCATTGTCAAACTCCTCGTCTTCTTGGCTTTCTGCCTATGTTTGAGAGAATTTTCTTTCTTCTGTCACCAACTTCCTCTAGCTCTCATTTGAATTTTAGTTTGCTTTCATATTCAGAAAGACTTCCAAACAAAGAAGCTACAGATCGCATCGATTCTCCTTTGGCCTCCTCTATTTCTGTGACTTTGGCCTCCCATTCTTTGGAGAGTATGTTTAATATTTTTCGTACTTGGATATTCTCAAGTGCTGCAAGTTGATTTACAAGATGAGTATATCTAAGTTCAAATTCAACTATTGACTCACCTTCCTTCATACGAAGTAGATCAAACTCTGTAATTAGAGTATTGATTCTATTTTCTTTTATTCTTGATGTTCCTTCATGAGCTACTTTCAAAGCTTGCCACATCTCTTTAGCAGTTTGAAGTGTACAGATTCTGAAGTATTCTTTCTGACTCAGCGCACTTTGAATCATCAGAATTGCTTTACTATTGAGGGTCACGAGCTTTTTGTCATTGTCATCAAATTCTGCTGGTGACTTAGGAACTTTTTGAGATTCTTCATTCTTTGTAGGCACATAGTTTCCAGTTTCAATTACATCCCATAGCCCATATTCTATAGCCATCACGAATACACGAAACTTAGCTTTCAAGAAGGAAAAATGCTCACCATTGAAACCTGGTGGTCTAGTGATAGAGGCTCCGTCAGGAAGAATTCCTTCACCCATGCTTGCCATCGGATCCTTCTAAGGTTGTTATACCTAAACAAGAAGACCTGCGCTTTGATACCAAATGTTAGAGCAAGCTTTTCACCCAAGAGGGGGTGAATTGGGTGATTACAGATACTTAATAAAAATTATGAAACTTTAAAGCACAATTATGAGTAAGAAGAGATATCACCGAAGTAGACACAAGAGTTTATACTGGTTCGGTCCAATCACTTGACCTACGTCTAGTCCTCGAAAATCCTTCTGAACCTTCCACTATATCTTCCAAGATTCAGTGGGTTCTTGGCACTACAGTACAACAGCAAGTTCCTCTTTGGACACTCGCTCCCCCTTACACAAGGTAATCTTAAATCCTAACTTAAAGTTCCTCAACCTTAAGTTATCACTATAGGAAATAAAGTGTGTATAACTGAAAAATCTCTCGCACAGAGTATATAGATGAATACTAAAGTACAGATAAAGAATTGATCAGATACGAAGCACTTATGAATGTATTGTTTGCAGTGTGTTCAAGTGTTGTTCATCTCTATCTTGATTTTTGAATAGCTGGACATATATATTAGAAGCTTTGAGGACCGTTGTGAATTTTTCTGTTGATTCATTATGCTTCTAACATATGCAACAGTATTTGTTTTCCACTTTGCACGTTGATAGTTATTTATGAATTTCGCTGCTGCCCACAATTAGTTGCCATTTGAGTGGTGTGTTCAGTTGCTTGTTATGTGGGTGGTAGTGGAGTACACCTGTAATACACTCAGGAAAATGACCGTTAGAAAATACTTTGAATATCACTGGAATGATTATGATTCACTGGGAGTGATTTCTGAAAGTCAAAGCACCATCGAAGGTGAACTCGCTTTCACTGGAGATGAATTTCAACTGTCAGCAATTCTAACAAATAATATGCCACATGATTTTGACAGTAATCTGGAATAACTAGCAATGATTATCACTACCAATATCTTACTAAAAAAACTTGTTGATTTCCGTGGAAGTGGTTGCAATTGGATCACAGTGACTGTCTGAGAGTGATACTGATAAAATGACTCATCACTGGAGTGAATTTGATGTCACTGGAAGTGATTTGGAAAACATTAAAATCTTCTGCAAGTGATTATAGATTCACTGGAAGTGATCTTGAGATTTCATATATCTCTCGAGTGAATTTGGCATCACTGGAAGTGATTTTGTAAACAGTGAATTTTTCTTGCTGTGATTTTCAATCCACTGGAAGTGATTAAGATGAAACAGATATCACTCAAGTGATCTGGATGCCACTAGAAGTGTTTTTCCAAACAGTGAAATCTTCTTGCAGTGATTTTCATTTCACTGGAAGTGAATCTGGAAAATTTGAGGATCACTCGAGTTATCTGGTCACCACTGGAAGTGATTTTCAAAACAGTGATTTTTTCTTCCGGGGATTTCAGATTCACTGGAAGTGATTCAGTAAAAATCATAAATCACTCGAGTGATTCAAGATCACTGGCAGTGAAATCTGGAACAGTGAATTTTTCTTGCAGTGATTTTCAATTCACTGGAAGTGATCTGTCGAATCACTCGAGTGATTTCATATATCACTCGAGTGATCTGGTAATTTTCACATCACTCGAGTGATTTTTAATGATCACTCGAGTGATCTTGGTCAGATCACTTTTCTTACTTCCTTTGCTGATGTTTTTGATTTGATCAAATCCAAGGACCTCCAAAACATGATTTGTTATCATCAAAACATGAAATCTAACAATATCAACAACTAGCTAACTATGGTGTAGTGAAAGTGATGTCAAAATAGAACTTCATCACTTGAGTGATTTGACCATTTTAACTCAAAATTAGGAAAATTACCTATCCTCAAAAATTTCTTTAAGTCTACTTTCTAATGCAATAAGAACCAGTTTATAATTCATTGTATTCCAAAAGTTATGATCTGATGAGTAACTGCTATTTTCGAACATGTATCATATTTGAGTGTCAAATTCTGAAATTCACATCTCTTTAATCAGAACCCCTTTCATTTGGATCCTTACGTTGTTCAATCACCTTTTGAGTCTAGTTTCATATGTGATAGGTTTTATCTCAATCGAAGTTATGGTCTAGGAGATATGCTCAAATTACTGAACTTGGTCTAAAATAACATGAGAAATTCCAGTGTCAAATTCCAAAATTCATATCCTTTTCATTTGAAATTTTTTATGCTTGATATTAGTTTCATTGTGTCACATTTAGAGTCTAGGTTTATGTAAAACATGTTTCATCTCAATAGGAGTTTTGGTTTAGATGATATGGCTAAAATACTAGACCTATGTCAGGCTGAATGAAAACAGAGTAGAACAGAGTAGTCATCACTCGCGTAGCTACTTGAATGATCATAAAAAATTCATCTCCAGAGGTGTCACTCAAGTAAAGTTGATATAACTTCCATATGAGGCATTTTAGCTTCAAATTGACCCATTCTAACCTCTAATTGAGCATATTGACCTCAAATATCAAAATCTAGGAACTTGAATCTTTATATTCTCCTTATATTTTGCAAGTTCTCCTTTCTTCAATCTCTTCTCTTATTCTTCTTGATTATTCTCCACAAACCATCTTAATAACTTCTTTTTTTTTTCTTGGCTTATTTGTTCTTCTTTCTTCCTTTTAATCCTGATTCAGAATCCAACTTCATAGTTTCTTCCTATCTTTGACTAATATGATGAAGGTTCTTCTTTTTCCTCTTGATGATCATTCTTCACAATCTTGCTCAATAATTTCTTTATTTTCTTGACTTTTTCTCCCCATAGTTGAGAACATGATTTTTCAATATCTTCTTACTCTTCTTCTTAGTCACTATCCATAACGCAACTTGATATCTTCTTTATTTTCTTGACTAATCTACAAGATACTTCATATTAAATATAGTAGTTAGTCAATGTAGGAGATAAATGTATTATGTAAATTTTTTGCTCTTAATATTTGATATAATTAAAACTAAGCATATCTAACACTCTCTGCTTTTTTATGATGGCAAATCCTTTATGAAAAATGAGTATGAAAACATATTATATGTAACATATTTACAAATTAGTGTTTTTCTTGCCTTTCTCTCCCCTTATTTGACATCAGCAAAAAGTTTGAAGGATAAATAAAAAATGCCCTTTAGAAAAGCTTAAATGAAAACAAAGTAGGAATGCTTTTTTCTCACTTAATCAAAAGGAATGTATCATCCCTCACTAGAGTAGTGTTGTAGTCACTAGAGTCATAATCTTCTGAAGTCCATTGATGCATCGCTAGTTGGTCACAATCTGGTGATGTGATTAGTACTGAGGGGCTTTAAAACTATAATCTCTATGGGCACGTCAGGTGTAAGGATATTAACATGACCTTGGAGTAAGGCCACATATGCATCAATCCTTATAGTATGTGCCTTTTGCTAAGAAAATAACATCTAGAAGTTCTGATTCACCATAGTACATAACTTCCTTACTCTATCATCCACAATCTCAATGACCTTCTTATTAGTACTAGTAATGTCAAGTAAGAACTTTAAAAGCTTAGTTTTTCTGAATAGTTATCTAATGAATGAGGATTCAAGTGATCTAGCTCTAGCTGAAGATTGTACTTCATCATCTCTCAATGCTTTAGCCTCTACTCTCTGTCTCTTGCTAGGACCACCCACTAGTGACAAGTGTATTTTCACCCTTTAGATGTGTAGCCACTTCAACTATAGGAATCCACACAAGAGAGGGGCTTATTTGGCTCTAAGTATCATATCTTGTTAGCCTTAAGGAATAAAATACCAAATGATGGTTTATAGTGTTCCTTGTAGAAGTAAATCTATATCTCTTGATCTATGAAAATATTATCTCTCCAATGTTTATCTCCTCCTTTTGATAATAGAGGCCATTATGAGATAATCCTTCTTTATGAAGTAAGTAAACTTGTTGGCCTTATTCACCATAGCTCTAGTGAGGTATACCAAATAATCATATGAAGATCACACATAAAGTTAGGATTGAAGTTGAGAATCCCTATTGGTTCTCCTAGCCTGATGATTCTGAACATTTCTAGCTTATTGAGTGAGCTTTTTGAATGGACTAATAGAGGGATTCTTGATCCCTAACCACTCATTGATCTTTAAGGCTGAGATGGTGACCTTTTGATCTTTGATTGTTGTCTCCAATGTCTCCTTAATCACAATTCCTTCCTCAGAACATATCTCAGCAGGCTCAATATCACAATAGAAATGTCTAACTACCTTTGGGCAGTAGGGAAGATGGATGGATAGCCAAGGCTTATATAGTATTGGAAGTAAGGATACAAATCCAACTTATGAGTATTATTAAATCTTTTCAAGTCCAAATAGACAACTGGACAAAAGGGCCTCTCGGTATAATCACTATCATTTCTAGCCTTGCTCTTAGCTTTGAGCTACTTTGAATGGAACTCAACTACGGCCACTTAAGAGATCTTCCTCCTATTTATCTTTCTCTGACTACATCACTAGCTAGTCACTCACCAGTGATGGGGTGTCACTCGAGTAATACCACAGATTCTACTTCTACTCACATTGTAACACTTCCAGTCAGGCCTACTATATTATTCTCTATTCATTTATACTTAAAAGCAAAGCATTTTTGTAACGCTCTTCCCTAGACCCTATTGCTATGTGTTGCAGAAGCATTACCGGCCATTTTATTTCAATTCGTGAGGTCACTATTCATTTGATAAAGCCATTTTTACCAGAATATTTTTTATAGGGTTACTCAATTCTTTTCGTTCCTTATTAATAGAGTATCTATACATTTATTAAATCACTCTGCTTACTTAACTAATGGGCTCGTACCATGCGATTACCCTTTAATTATTACACTTAGCAAAAAAATCCATCTGTCATGCAAATTATACAATTAACCATTTCAAATATTAATTATACATAACAGATTAGCACGGAATAGTTCCCTAACTCTTTAGCCATAACTTCTTCTTTTGGTGCATCATTATGTACTCCTTTCTTATGCTTACTTGCTTAGATGGTTGGTTAGGGGTGGGTGAGATTTGGAGGAATCTCAGTAGTAAACAATACCAATAATGCATGTAAGATAAATGCTAGTACATGATATACTTACCTCACGTAGGCTCATGTTAATGTAATGATATATCTGCATGCTCAATGCTTCACATTTCTTACATATGGCCATAATATTGATAGAAAATAGAGCTTCAATCATTCAACTATATTACACATAGACAGGTAAAACAATCATACACATCAGCACACAAGCATACATATCAATACACGCAAGTATGGTAAGTTCACTACCTTTTGTCTTCGAGTCCTTTTTTTATACCTTTTCTTCCAACCATTGAAGTTGCTTGAAAAACCTTCCATTCTTCTTCCTTGTCATCTCATGGCCCTAGATAAATGGCCATATTATTAGAGTCATGACAAATGAATGTCCAATGTGGCTATATGAGCCTTCAAAAAATTTAAAGGCCTAATCCAAACCTTTGGAGTTCCTAATTATTATATTTATGCCTTGAAATCTTAAATTTGTATAAGACATAAAGCTGATAGATTTTTTACTGTGCTTTAAAATATTATAACTAATTCTAAAAAACTCCAATTGGGTTGGTTTAAAGCTCAATATGACCCTCTTTAAGTCTACTTTAAGGAAAAAATAGTTATCACTACCAGTTACATGAACACATTTTCAAAATTCTCAGTTATTCACTTTTATCACAAAATTCTACCCATAATTAATGCCCAAATTCCAAAAATCATAACTTTTTGTGTACTTATCCAATTACTCAAATCACCTTTCAAATTAAAGCTCAACATGTCTAGTTTGATTGTGGAAAATTTAATGGACATTGGACTTTATTTGGCTAGAAAAAAACACGTCACCATTAGTATGCCATAAAACAACTTCCAAGCTCAATGCCTAATTTTTAAAAATCATAATTAATTCTAAAAAAACTCCAAATTGAATAATTCCAAGTAAATTGTAAACATATTTAAGTTTAATTTTAAAGAAAAATATAATTTTCTAGAAAATATAGTCACACAATTTCCAAAAATTCATCAAACCTTAACTGTTCCAGAATTGGTTCCAGAAATAGGGTCCAACTTTAAAAAATCATAACTTTAAATTCACTAGTCAAAAAATTACATTCTACTATTAAAATGAAGCTCAAGATGTCTAGTTTCATTTTGGAAATTTTCATAGTATTTGGACCAGGTTTGATCGATCAAAAACATGCCAGAACATCGTTGCCTTCAAGAAAACAAAATCTGGCAGCACTACTCTTAAGTTCAAAATTTGTGATTTCTCATTTCTAAACCTTATTTAACACCATTTACAAGACCAAACCACCATGAACTCTAAGTATAACCATATAACTAAAAATTAGGGAAAAATACATATTCCACAAAGCTTCATAAAACCACACAATATATAGTTTAAAAGGAAGCTCTTACTCAGCTCTTGCTTCTTCTAAGCTTTATTCTTTGATTTAACCACTTTTGGTCTTGATAAATGCTTTAAAACACCTCCTCTTGAAAAACTAAAACATAGAAATGAAACTTAGACCAAGTGGAACAATGTTTATGAAGACATTTTTGGCTAGAAAGGTGAGTAGGAGGGTGAAAATCAAGAGAGAAGTGCTTACCTTGTTCTTGAACTTTCAAGATTGCTCCACCTTCTCTCCTCTTTCATTTTCTCCATGTTTTCTCTATTTGCCCTCTCATTTTAGATGGTTGGGTGAAAATTATAATGAGAGAGGGAGAGTTGTGGTTTAATCTTGACCATTGATTAAGTATACAAATCTTGTGCAATCTTACTTTTCAAGATTAAACCTTGTGATGCCACATGTCACAAGTTGTCTTCTTTTTCCCTTTTCTCTCTCTCCCTAGCCATCCTTATCTTGTTAGGGGAAGGGAAGCCAAATGAATTCCCCTCACTCCTGGACACGGTGTTCAGAAAAGTTAATTGGGGGACCGGGGAATTCCCCTGGCTTTAGCGCCACATGTCATCATCTTGGAATGCCAACAAAAAGGAAAGAAGGACACCTCATAATGAAGGGACAATTGTCACCTTCCAATTATGCCAACCAAAAAGTATGAATAGTATTTGTCATGATGATGTGTACTTTGATGACAAGTGTCATCTTATTCATCCAAAACAAAAGCAGAGTAATCATTGCTCATCATGACCTACTTTGTAAAAGTTACTTTAATAAAGTTACTTTATCGGTGTCTATTCAGGTTTTACTCAGGATTATGTCACGCATATCAAGGGCTACAAAATGACACCAAGTCAGAATGTGTGCATGAGCCCCACATGGTGCCACGTACCAGGGTCTACTCTAAAAACGCAGGGTACACATGTCTTCTCTGAAAATGCCATGTGCACACCTAAGCCAGCTTATTTTGCTTGACTAATCTGTCCCTTACTTCATGGCATAGCTGGGTAGCGTCTTTCTACCAACCCAATGGCACCATATATGTGTCTTGTGCATATATGCACTGACACTTTAATCCTACTGTCTACGCATACTAGGCCCTCTGCCTGATAGGGCTGGATCACATAGTCCCCGAGAGTCTTTCTATCTCTTGATATTTTTAGGACCCTTCCCAAACTAGGCTTAGTAGTCTGCCTAATATAGGATATCCTTTAATCTCTAGACCCAAAATTCGGGATATTACAATTTTGGTAAACTCCTGGAAAAGTATAAATACATGTTCTATGGTATCCAACTTCTCTTGGGTTGATACAATATTATGGATAATTACTCTTATTCTCTTATATAATTACATCATATGATATTTGAGAAAAGAGTATATTAAATCACCAAAATATAATTTTACCCAATTAATTAAATTCAAGTTAGTGAACATAAAGAGTAACAAACAAATGAAACCAATAATGATTTTTTTTCAATAATCAATAACAATTTGTAAATATTTTGTATGTTGAAAAGATGTCATTGATAAGAATTTCAATTATGCATGTAAGTCTAATCAAAGAGAATAGAAAGTATATCCATAATGGTCAATATTTATGAAATGATAATTGATGAATGAGATTAGGTTTTTCAAGAATGATAATAAAATATGCAAATTATTTCAAAATTTCAAATGTTTTCTTGAATCATGAATATACATTGACATTAAAATTTTGAATACATGAAAACTCATTTATGGAGTTTGTTAAAAACCAATATTTATGCTAAAAATGGTGGAAGTCAATAGGTTAAAAAGAATACATCAGAAAGCTTTGCTTTTAGCGAACAACTATAAACATGTTAAATGTTGAGATTAAGATGTTGGAGAATTTTCCCACAAGCAAAAGTTACGTGGATAACACATTAGCCAAAAGGGCTGAGCATAATAGACAAATATAAGTGTTAGAATCGGCTGACACCCAAGAGGGAGTGAATTGCATGTCAGATACAAACTTAAGAACTTTAACAATCTTTTTACATCTTAGTAAAAGCAATAAGTATGAAAGTAATGAATCATAAATCCTCAGTCAGTTATTCAAATCATATATGCTAGAAATATAATAGTTTAAGGAAGAGAAGATGTAAACTATGATTTATCCTGGTTCGATCCAATCCATGATGACCTACATCCAGTCCCTAAGCTCCACTTGAGATTTTTAATCTACTATCTTCTTGTTTAATCAAGTCACAAGTGAAGCCTCTACAATCCCACAAGTTTAGCTGGGCTCTTGAGAGGCCTTTTACAAATCTCTCACCAAGTTACTCCCCCTTACATGAAGGCTATAATCTTGATGATGAAGGATTACAATCAATCTTCTCTCTTAAAAGTGAATAAGATGAACACTAAGTACAATACAAATAATCTCTCTCTCTTTAAGGTAAATGATATCGAAACTAGAAAACAATAAAGTATTTGGGTTAAAGTAGATGATTCATGATTTTAGCATTTTGGCATTGTTGCTCTCTACACTTACGATTTGAATTCTCTTCTATTTATAGTTGATGAAGATTGATGACTATTGAGCTTTTCTTATTCCTGTTGAAGCTTATAAAATATGACCATCAAAATAGTAGTTGGAAGTGTAATATCCTAAATTTTGGGCCTAGAGACTTGAGGATAAGCCTATATCAGGCAGACTACTAAGCCTAATTTGGGGAGAGTCCCAAGAATGATGAGAGATAGAAAGACTCTCGGGAACTGTATGATTTAGTTTTCCAGGAAGAGAATTGTTCTCTCGATGATATAAGGGCTCAGAGGTTGTAGTTAGTCAGATGAAATATATCGGTGTATGTGTACAAGGGGTACACTTGGCGCCATATTTGGTTAGTGTGTATGGTGATGTGTGGTGCCATGTGGACCCCACACATATACTTCAACCTGGCGTCATCTTACAGGCTCGGATATACATGGCGCAATCCTGAGTAAAAACTTGAGTAGGATCCCGAGTAAACACTGATAAAGTAGCTTTATTAGAGTAGCTTTAATAAAGTAAGTAATGATGGTTTCACTTTATGGTTGGTATTATAAGAGGGTGATACTTGTCCCTCATCATTACAAAATAGCTTTAATAAAGTAATGATGACTAATAGTGATTTCACTTTATGGTTGGTACTACAAGAGGGTGACACTTGTCCCTCATCATTACACTCACTTTTTCTACTTTTGTGTTGGAACCTCCAGAAGACGCCACCTAGCACTTGTGTCCGGGGAATCCATTGGTCTTTGGTCTGAGCACATACTTGACTTTTCCAAACACTAAACCCAGAAGTCAGGGGAATTCATCAAGCTTCTCTTCTCCAGACCCAAAAAGGACAACCAAGGAGAGAGAGAAAGAGGGAGGATTAATTCTTAAGACACTTGTCACTTTAAGATTTAATCATATGGACACATGGCAACACAAGATTAAACACATGTAATTAAGAGCATCTAATACCCTCCAAGGCCATTAAATTCAGCCAAAATAAGATGAAGGACCAACAAATCAAGAAAATCAAAGAAAATGAGAGAGGAGAGAAGGAAGATGAATAGTAAGAACACAAAGTGTTCTTGCCCCGATTCAAGCTCGAATCAGCATTTTCGACCGGGAGAGCCTTCATGAATGTTGTTTCTCTCAATGAGAGCAACATTTCTATGGTTTTAGATTTCTGATCAAAGGTGTTTGGTGACATCTACAAGGTGGAGGTGCTGCTAAAATCAAGAACCGGATATGGAATTGTGTAGAGGTACATATAAGCTTCGATTTGAGCCGAATATCTTAAGGTTTTACTAAGTTTTGTTATGTACTTTGGATTTCCCTGATTTTGACCAAGAGAAATTTGAGGTTTAAAATGATCCTATGATTAAGAATATGAAGTTAAACAAGAGTTAAAGATGATATTCCATAAGTTTTGTGGTTAAATTTGTAAGAAATCAACTTATGGTAATTTAGGGTTCTGGTCAGCCAGACCTGAATCTTAGGGAAAGAATGTGATTTTGATGAATTTGAGCTTTCAAATGGTTTCTAAACATAAAATGGTGTAGGAAGAGGTTGTGAGCATGATTTTAGAAGGGTTGGATTGAAAGCCAAAAAATTGAAGTTAAGGAATAATGCTGCCAGATTTGTTTTCTGAAATTCAAGCTGCTTGTGGCTTAATGTTGGCTGATCAAATGGTGTTCAATTTATGTGAAATTTTACAGGATATTATTATACATTCTAAGCTTTAATTAGATATATAATATGTGTTATTTGGGTCAGTAGATTGGGAGTTATGAATTTTTGAAATTTAGGTTTCAAATCTGGACAGAATTCTGAGACAGCCATGTTGGTCGTGAATTCTGGAATTTTATGCTCATAATTAGCAGTGGATAATATTTTTCCTATTCACAAGATTTAGAGAGCTTCGACTAAGACAATGAACCACTGCATTTATATTTTTCTATATTTAATTATGAATTTTTAAAGTTGAATGAAAAATCTGGCAGTTTAGGTTGACCCATGAATTTGTGGCATTTGAGGTAATTTGGGACAAGTACAAGTCTAAAGATAAGGGACATGTCCTAAAGGCTAATGTAGCGACATTGGAAATTCATTTTCCATAGCTCTAATAATGTAGTTATTTATCTAGGGCCATGAGATGTTAAGAAAGAAGAAGAATGGAAGAATGAAAGAACTACAATGGTTGGAAGAGAAGGCAAAAGAGGAGGACATAAAGATGAAAGGTAGTAAAACTTTCCTGACTTGTATTTATTTGATAAGTATGCTTATGTATTGATATGTATGATTGCTTTGATGAATTGTATGAAGCATATGTGAATGATTGAAGCTCTATTTCTGTTTATGTTATGGCCATGAGTATGTTATGTGAAACATTGAGCATGCAAATGTCAATATGTTGGCATGAATTTATGTAACAAAGCATATAATGCATTAAGTGTGTATCTTGTATGCATAGTTAGTAAAGTTTGCTACTAAAATTCTCTTGAATCTCACTCTACCTCAACCAACTATATAGGCACATGAGCACAAAAGGGATGTGCAAGACAAGGTGCTAGAAGAAGAAGTCACAGAAAAGAGTTGAAGAATTAGTACGAGCTAATTCGTTATGTATAATTACCATTTGACGTGGTTAATGGTTTAACTTGTATGACAAATATATATTTATCTAAGTGCAATAATTTAACTAGAAATAGGTAATCACACGGTACGAGCACATTAGGTAACGAACTTTCCACGAATTAATAAACAAAGGAGAACTCTGATAGTGTAACACCTTAATTACATTATCATTTTTATGAATCTTACTCAGTGAATCTGAACCACTAAGTGATATTTTTTGGTAAACAATTTTAAATCCCAACTCCAATATAGGATTCTAACCTGCACTTGAAGGGATTTTCTGAATAACTTAAAACTTTTTGAAGATTGTTCACCATGGTTCCCTACTCATTATAACTCATCTTTCCTTAATTCCCTTTATTATCTTAATCAGAGTGATTCTTTGCTCATTTCTCTGATCATTCTTATGTGCGGAAGGTTTCTTAACTAATGGGCTCGTACCGTACGATTACCTATTCCTAGTTCATTTATTGCATTTAGGAGAACATTCATCCGTCATGCAAGTTATACAATTAACTACATCAAACTTTAATATTTACATAACAAATTAGCGTGTGCTACTCTTCAATTCTTCATTGCAACTTCTTCTAGCACACCGTTCTGCATTCCTCTCCTGTGTTCACATGCCTATATGGTTGATTGTGGGAGTGAGATTCGAGGAAATCTCAGTAGCCAATAATACCGCTTAGTGTACAAGATAAATACTTAATGCACGACATGCTTGCCTTACATGAATTCATGCAAACATAATGACATATCTACATGCTCAATGCTTCATTTAACATGCTCATGGCCATAGCATAAATAGAAACAGAGCTTCAATAATTCAAATATGCTTCACAAAATTCAGCAAAGCAATCACATATATTAGTGCTCAAGCATACATATCAGTTACATGCAAGTTAGGTAAGTTGTACTACATGGCAGTCTTTCCAAACTCTTCTCTTGTTCCCAATCTTATGGGCATCCCGGAAAAATATCAAATCTTATAATTTATAATTCACGGATGAGCGAGTTATTACTTGTGCCAATTTTTTTAGTAACTTAAAACACTTAGGTTAATTATCTTTAAAGTTAATGCACTAAGCCCAATGAATAACTAATGGGCCTACACTAACTCTAAGTGCTTATCTTAACCCTTGGAAGTTAACTTTATTACCAATTGCCCTTACTTTTTTATTTTCACACAAAAGCTAAAACCTAGCAGAATTTTCAATCAACTTCAAAAATTCATATCTTTTTTTATAAATATCTAAATTAGGTGGTTCAAAATTCTGTGTCACTCATTAAGTCTATTTTTAGGGGAAAATGCCTCCCACTGCCACTTTTACTTGTAATACCCCAAATTTTGGGACTAGAGGCTAGAGAATAAGCTTGAATAAAATAGAAAACCAAGCTTATTTTAGTAAAATTCCCAGGAATGAATGAGAAATATAATGAAATTTTGGAAACCACACCTGGAAAAAAATATGCATTTCGGTGCAAATTAGTCAAAAGAAAGTACCTGATTCCTTTAGGATATGTCAGTATGACATAAAACCTAATGCGGATCTAAAGGAAAAGGGAAGTAGTGTCTAGAAAGAATTAAGAAATAGAATTGAAAGAATTAATGGCACAAGAATTAATATTGCCATAATCTAGAGCAAAAGAGCACATTGCCACTTGATCTTGAGGTCAAAGTTAGAAGACCAATTGAAGGGCTAGGATTTGTTCGTCAAAAGTAAGAAGTAATTATGAGAATAGAAAAGTAAATTTTCTCTCCCTTAAGGTCATAAAATTGTCCAAATTAAGGGGCAAAGAAAGAAGAGAATAGCTTGATCAATTAGTCAAAGTTTGGCAACTTTTCCAACTTGGGAATTTATTAACCAATGGCAAACTAAAAGAAGGAAATTGGGTCAACATTTTCCTCCATTTGGTAGCCCATATTTCATCCAAAATAGAGAAGACGAGAGGAAAGAAAGTCAATAAAATTACCATGGAAAATTATCACATATGGAAACTAAGATAACTTATGCAAGGAGGTGAAATTTGGACCACATCTTTTGCTTTTTCTCTAAGGCCAATTTTGGCCAAGTATTACAGACAAAAGGGAGAGAAAAATCAGATTAATTTCACACTCTTCTCTCTCTCCATCTAAAATTTGGCCAAGAGCTTAAGGAAGGGGGAAATAAGAGGACAAAGTTCAAGTTTCACCCTCTTAATCACTTCTTTAGCTCAAAATCTCTTCATGAATCTTGTTCCATTCTTCAAGAGCTTTATTTCTATGGTTTTTGTTTTTTAAGAGGAGGTTTTTTAAGTCATCTTGTAAGAGAAAAAGTTGGAGAATTAAGACAAGAGCTCAAGAAGGAGCTAGAGGTGAGTAAGAGCAACATTTTGATGTATATATTATCTTGGTTGGTTGAGTTTTGGTAGGTTGTTTTGGCTACCCTAATTTTTTTCTTTTAGGGTTTGTTAGGGTTTATGAAGCTTTCATCATATACATGTGATTATTGTTAGAACTGGCTGACACCCAAGAGGGGGGTGAATTGGGTGTACGATAAAAACTTAAGAACTTTGATATTCTTTTCACATCTTATAAAATCAATAAGTACTAAAGAAATGAATTATAAAACTATAATCAGTTAGTTAAATCACATATGTTGGAAATATAAGAGTTTAAGGAAGAGAAGGTGTAAACTGTAAGATCCTCTCCTTAATTCCATAATATTAAATATTATCTCTCGACGACTAATCATAATAGAGATAAAATCGCACAAACTATTAAACATTATAATATCCAATCCATGATACGATAATACAAAATATGTAGTCAAGCAGAGTTTATAGGATGTAGGCCTTATGAGTGGCAATATATATCAATTCAACACATAATAAACCACAAGAGGACATAGAAATATATCTATGCCTCAGGAGCTCCTCCCGACATTCCAGCATGGAAACTATCACCTGAAAAATGTTAAATCAACGGGGTGAGACAAAAGCCTCAGTAACCAGCTTTCCAACTCATTACACATGCTGACATGTATTCATGAGGTGCCAAGTGGAACAGTTTATATAATAAAATATTAAAAATCTAATATCATTGTTTTGTACACAAATCTCTTATCAGAAATGATAATATTATATCTCAAATCTCATATCACAATTCCCAAGTGCCTCCCATTAATCCAACCGAACCGCCTTATTTCCGCCGACTAGACCCATGGGCTAAGTTAATATCCATGTTACTGGCCACTCAAAGAGCTCTCCGGTCACATGATGAGGATTGGCCAAAATCCACAGAGCATGTTTCCACACCATGGGTCTTTCCCCTCATTGAACTAGTGGGGTGTCGTAGTCCCTCATTGAACTGGTGGGACAATATAAAGCCAACCATCGTGCACCAATGGAGGCTATACCACGTGGTAAAAACAACTTTCTTCATCTCAACCCAAACCAGACAACCCAATATATATCAATAAATAGCTCAATAGGAATTTTCTCAAGATTTCCATACACATATGATGATATTCAAAATATACAAATACATCTTATAATTTAAATCACATGGTTCCACAAAGCAAGTGTATAACAAAATACTCCTCAATATTATTCATTGAAATAATCTATAATATCCATATATGATTTTCAATCTCATAATCATTTTACAAAATACTCACAAACACACACCAACACACATAATAAGTGGAAAGTGGTTACCTCTCGCCAAAGCTAATTATTATCACACTGTTCCAAATCCAAGAGCTCAAACACACGCCAAAATCAATCTATCACAATCAATTTACTACCCGTTAATAATTTTCTAAATAGTCAAAATTATAACTTATTTACAAATTCTAATAATAATATCCTATAAAAACTGAAAATAATAATTTAGGGTTTAAATTATAAAATGACAGTTTAGTCCTTCGAATTTCATAATTGACAGTTTAGTCCTCCAAATTTCATAAATGACAATTTAGTCCTCATAATTTCCTAAATGACAGTTTAGTCCTCCGAATTTCATAAATGACAGTTTAATCCTACGAATTTCATAAATGACAGTTTAGTCCTTCAGATTTTAAACTATACCAACTAAAATTTCAATAATATCTCCATTAACCCAAATAAATTATTTAATCTAAATTTAATCGGTTTAAAAGTCCAAAATAACATTATTTATAAGTTGATTATATAGAAAATTCATTACAAAATCTTATATCAACTAAATAACAAAAATAAACTGATTAAAATTAACTATTAGTTATCAACTATATTCTTATAGTCATATACTGACAAAACTTAAACTTGCCCAAAATTCTAATCCTAAAATATTCTCTAATCAGTATAAAATTAATATCATAAGAAAGAGAAAATTATTTAGAAAATATTTCATAAAAGAAGTTTTATAATTAGAAGAGATTTTGAGTACCTTATTGATCCCCGAAGAAATGAAAATACTCCTATCAGAGCCTTGCCCGTCACCCTATTACACAACACTTCACGCAGAAATTTCGTGAAGTGTGTGTGAGGAGGGAGGTATTTATATACCTCCTCCTGCCCCACTTTTTATTTTTTTTATTATTTTTTTTAAAACGTGTGGCACCGTAAGGTGCCACACCTTGTTTTCAAATGTGGGGGCGCTGCCCCCCACGTTTTTATTATATATATATTTTTTAATAATATAATATAATATATTATATAATAATATTATATTATATTTATATTATATTATATAATAATATTATATTAAAAAAATATTTTATTAATTAATTTATTTTTTATTTATTTATTTTTTTGTACTAAAAATGATAATTTTCTTTAAATTATAATTATATCCTAAAATAGAAATGAGGATGTTACATAAACTATGTTTTATCTTGGTTCGGTCCAATCCACGATGACCTATGTCCAGTCCTCAGGCTCCTCCTGAGATTTCCAATCCACTATCTTCTTATTTAATCAGGTACAAGAAAAGCCACTACAATCCCACAAGTTTAGCTGGGCACTTGTGAAGCCATTTACTAATCTTTTACCGAGATACTCCCCCTTACTCACCGTAAGGATACAACCTTTATGATGAAGGATTACAATCAATCTTCTCTTTCAAAAGTGAATAAGATGAACAATGAAGTACATTACAAATAATCTCACTCTCTATGATAAATTATAAGATCATTGTGAAAATAGAGAGCAAATGAGATGAACATCAGAGTATTGGCATTTTGACATTGTGGATGCAAGCTCGTTGTCTTTGACTCTGAATGCTTCTCTATATATAGATATTATATGTTAATATCTCAAATTTAATTTATAAAGATAAATTAAATCTAATTACATTAGCTCTTTATTTTAATTAAATAAATAGGTTAAATTAAAATTTTCGGAAAGATTTAATTAGACCAGATTTATTTAATTACTTTATCAAAACAATTAAGTGTTTTAATTGATATGATAAGGATTTTTTAAATTAATTAAGATTAATTTTAAAAATCTAATATCCATAATGAAATAGATGACCATGACTAGTTATAAGAGGTAAGAGCTAGGATTTTCTACGGATGATGAGAAAATAGAGAGCCGCAAGAAACCCTAGAGGGTCATTGGAGGCACTAGCACGCTGCCCGTGTTGGGTCCTGTTCATGTGGATACCAGGAGAGGTAGCTGATATGAGTAGTTGGCTCCTCAAGATCGAAAAAGGTAAAACTTAAAAGATGAATTAGCCAACTTGTTGATGTTGGGGATGGTTAATCTAGTACTCATGGAATTTGATGCTCTCTGAAGAAGAATTAGCCAACATGATGATGCTGGGGATTTTGTTTCAGGAGCAACCAAGCATGGAGATTTGAGAGTTGGCCATGTGTTGATGACTGTGGGTATTCAAACAAATGAACAAGGTACTACTCTTTCTAGCTCGATTTAAATTCTATTGATAGATCTGCAATTGGGATTGGTAAACTTTTGTAATTTTAAAATTTTTAATTCTTCCGTTGTGTGTCTACCAATAACAACAGTGGCATCACATCTAGGTCAATTGTGCATTTAAATTGAGTTTGAGTGATTATTGTGTGCTTATATATGTGATATATAAGTTGAACATAATTTTAGAAGGGTTGGATTGAAAACCCAAAGATTGAAGTTAAAGTAGTAGTGCTGTCAGATTTCGTCTGGAGGCAGTATGATTGTGATGAATTTTTTATTAATCAAATCTTGTCCAATAATCATGAAACTTTCCAGAATTAAATTAGACAGCTTAAACTTTAATTTGATATATAATATGTGCGATTTGGATCAGTGCATTAAGATATATGAATGTTTGAAGTTAGGCTTCAAATATGGAACATTTTCTATGGCAGTATGGATTAATTGGAGTTTAGAAAAGAGTGTGCATATAATTTTCTAAAAATTATATTTTTTTCGTTAAAAAGAGACTTAATGAGGGTTAAATAGAGCTTTGAACCACTACAATTGGATTTTTCTAGATTTCATTATGATTTTTCAAATTAAGGTGAAAAATCTGGCAGTTTAGCGAGACCGCCATAGCTAACTATTCATAGCTTGATATAACCTAATCACGACATTTATTGCTTTTCATATTGTATGAAATGTTGCTTGTTGTGGTTTATTTCTTAAAATTGTTTGGGTATGGTAAACAACATGGCTATAGTCTTTACAAAGGTTGTAATATTTAGTACGGCCTGCGTGCCTTGCCTTCCTTTAAATATTCTTGATGTACATTTCTCTTCTCATCTCACTCTCCTTGTATGTTTAAATGAGGTGTATCTCAATGTATTTCTTTTCTTATTTACAGAAGTCCTCTCATTGGCTTGGGAGGATTTTTGGTTAGGTGAGCCATGTTGTGTCACATTTAAATTATGTTTTTGATTAGATCATAGCATGCACACTTTTGCGTTTATATGTACTTGTTTGTATAAGATACAACCACAATTGCATTTATATAAACAAAAATAATTCATTAAGCTCTCTTAATAAAATTTTAAGTCATAATTACGTCAATTAATGAATACTTGTTAAAACTTAGATCGCTTAATTGTAGGTTCCACCAAAATGGATGCTTTTAAGTTATCTTGGTGAGACAAGCGTGAGTAATAGTGTTACTCGCAAAGATTCATTATTTTTTTGACTTAATTGAGATTAGCAAAACAATTTTGGATCTTAAGGCATTAGATGGGATTAAACATGCTAGATCATATGATGATCAAATCCCATAAAGATCTAAGAGTTACATGTGATGTAATTGGTAAAGAGGTTACTTACCTAAATAACTTGAATTTAAGCGTCCTGCTAAAGCGGACTTAAATTTAAGCGAAATATGGATCTTAGCCCACTAATTGTTACATTGAGGGTTGTTAATTTAGTGGAAGATTACTAAACAACTTTGCATATTTTAATTGTAGAATTATGTCAACTAGTAATACTGCAACACTATTATTGCGATCAGTCCTTGAAAAGGATAAACTATTTAGGACAAACTTTCTTGACTAGTTCAGGAACTTGAGAATTGTTTTCAAGTAGGAAAGAAAGACATATGTCCTAGATCAACCTATTCCTGAGGAGTCTGCAGCTAATGCTCCAAGAGCTAAAAAAGATGCTTACACGAAGCATAAGGACGACTCTGTGGATGTAGGTTGCCTGATGCTTGCCACATGGTTCCAGAGCTCCAAAGAGATCTGGAACATAGGGAGGCTCATGAGATGATTGTGCATCTCAAGGAAATGTTCCAGCAATAGGCAAGGAAAAAGAGGTAACATACCACAAAAGCCTTACATTACTGCAAGATGGCTAAAGGTGCATCAGTTAGTACTCATGTGTTAAAGATGAAATGCTATATTGATCACCTTGAGAGGCTTAGATTTCCCATGAACCAGGAGTTAGCTACTGATTTGATCTTGAACTTACTCCCAGAAAGTTATGACCAGTTTGTTATAAACTACAACATGAACAAACACGAAGAAATCAATTTCTGAACTGCATAGGATGCTTAAAATTGTTGACCAGAACATTAAGAAAAGGCTCAGCGCTATTTTGATGGTTCAGAAAGGAAAGGGTATGAAAAGGAAAGGTAAGGGTAAGGAAAAGGGTAAAGGCTCACTTGGTAAAACCAAAGAGTCAATCAAGCCTAAAACTAAGCCAGCAACCAACAAGGCAAAGCTCTAAAGGAAGGAGTATACTTCTTCTACAATGAACCCGTTCATTAGAAGAAGAATTGCAAACTCTACCTCGAAGATCTGAAAAAAAAATACCAAAAGGGATCAAGTCAATCGATTTGAATCCGACCTACCTATGGCATTATCATCTATGCCATATAAATAAGAAACACATTTCTAAACTTCATCAAGATGGATTTCTTACTCATTTGATTTTGAATCATATGATACATGTGAATTTTACTTATTAGGAAAGATGACAAAGGCCTTTTTTACTGAGCACAGTGAGAGGGCTGCTGATTTATTGGGCCTGATATATACAGATATATGTGGACCAATGAATACAGCTGCCAGAGGAGGTTATATGTACTTCATTATATTTATGGATGACTTTAGTAGATATTGATATATCTATCTAATGAAACATAAATTTGAATCTTTTGAAATGTTCAAAACATTCCAAAATAAAGTACAAAACCATCTTGGCAAAACAATTAAAGCACTTCGATCTGATTAAGGTGGTGAATATTTGAGCCAAGAGTTCAGTAACCATCTTAGGAGTCGTGGGATAATCTCATAACTAACTCCTCTAAGAACACCACAATAGAATGACGTTTCTGAGAGGAGGAATTAAACACTATTAGATATGGTTCAATCTATGATTAGTCAAACAGATCTTCCACCATCCTTTTGGGGCCATGCCCTAAAGATAGATGTGTTCACACTAAATCGTCTTCCATCTAAGGCAGTTGAAAAGACACCATATAAGATATGGATTGGGAAGAAACCTAGTTTGTCTTTCCTCAAAATTTGGGGATGTAAGGTTTATGTTAAACAATAAGCCTCTGATAAATTATCGAACAAATCCTCAAAGTGCCTTTTTGTGGGGTATCTTAAGGAAACTAAGGGATACTATATCTATAATCCCACCAATAATAAAGTGTTTGTTATCCGAAATGGTATCTTTCTAGAAAGGGAGTTTATCTCTTAAAGAACCAATGGGAGTAAGGTACATCTCGAAGAAGTTTGATAGTCACAAGATAGCACAGAACCACAAATGGAAAACACATAAGACTTACACAAGTTATTGAGCCTCCTTAGTAATATAAGGCCCACGAAGGTCTAATAAGACACGACATCAGCCTCAGAGATATGGATTTCTGATTATTGGAAGTCGTAATGTGTTGCTCATTAAGCAGAATGAGCCAACCACCTATCGAGAAGCTATAGTGGGACCAAACTCTGAGAAATGGCTAAATGCCATGAAGTCTGAAATGCAATCAATATACGACAATCAAGTATAGAGCTTAGTCGATCCACCTGAAGGTGTCAAAACCATCAGGTGCAAATGGGTTTTCAAAGAAAAATTGACATGGATGGAAAAGTAAATGTCTTCAAGGCACAACTGGTTACTAAAGGATTCACTCAAACTTATAGTATAAACTTTGATGAAACCTTTTCCCCACTTACAATGGCCAAATCAATCACAATCTTTCTTGCCATTGCAGCATAGACTATGAAATATGGCAGATGGACATCAAAACAACCTTCCTTAATAGAAAGCTCCTTGAGGATGTGTACATGACACAACCTGAAGGTTTTGTATGTCCAAAGGACTCTAGTAAGGTTTTCAAGCTTCAAAGATCCATTTATGGATTGAAGCAAGCATCTCGAAGTTATTAGCCCACTGCCAACTTCGTATGGGCCTACAGGGTCGCACACAAGAATGGCACAACACAAGCTATAATGTCTAGATTCATTGAATCTAAGATGTGTCTAAGATTCAATGAATACAATGTTTAATCTAGGGTGGACGATATATACATGTTGTGTGAATATTTATTTGATAAATATTTATATGTGTGTATATATATTTACATTGGAAAAAAATTAATAATATTATATATATACATAGATGTATTTTTGAAATACATACATACATTTATATATAATATATATTATTTGATGATATATATTATATATGATAATATTATATTATATGATAACATTATTACATTGTGTGTGTGTGTATATTATATGATAATATCTCAGATTTAATTTATAACGATAAATTAAATCTAATTCCATTAGCTCTTTATTCTAATTAAATAAATATGTTAAATTAAAACTGTTGGACAGATTTAATTAGACCAGATTTATTTAATTAATTTATCAAAACAATTAAGTGTTAATTGATATATGATAAGGATTTTTTAAATTAATTAAGATTAATTTTAAAAATCCAATATCTATCATAAAATAGATGACCCTAACTAGTTATAAAAGGTAAGAGCTAGGGTTTTCTACGGATGATTAAAAAATAGAGAGCCGCAAGAAACCCTAGAGGGTCATTGGAGGCACTAGCACGCTGCCCGTATTGGGTCCTGTTCGTGTGAATATCAATAGAGGGAGCTTATCTGAGTAGTTGGCTCCTCAAGATCGAAAAAGGCAAAACTCAAAAGATGAATTAGCCAACTTGTTGATGCTGGGGATGTATGGTTAATCTAGTATTCATGGAGTTTGATGCTCTCTGAAGAAGAATTAGCCAGCATGTTGATGCTAGGGAATTTGTTTCAGGAGCAACCAAGCATGGAGATTTGAGAGTTGGACATGTGTTGATGACTGTGGGCATTCAAACAAACATGAACAAGGTACTACTCTTTCTAACTCTATTTAAATTCCGTTGATAGATCCGCAATTGAGATTGCTCCTCTTGTCATCTCACGGCCCTAGGTACATAACCATAGATTAGAGCCATGATAAATGAATGACTAATGTAGCTATATGGGCCTTCAACTACTTTAACGGCCTAATCCTAACCCTTGAAGTTCTTAATTATTACATTTTACCCTTTTTTGCTTTAAATTCGCATGGAATTAAAAAGCTGGCAGATTTTTCACTTATCTTTGAAAAATCATAACTTTATCTAGAAAACTCTAATTAGGATGGTTCAAAGTCATATGTGACCCTCTTTAAGTCTTATTTAAGGGAAAAATATCCATTACAACCAATTACAAGTACATAATTCTATAATTCACAATTATTCCCTTCTGCCATAAAAGTCTTCACAAAATTAATGTCCAACTTCAATAAATCATAACTTTTAGTGTACTTATCCAAATGAGATGGTTCTAGTGGATAATTAAATTTTTTAAGTCCTTTATCAAGGAAAAATATGGTACTTTGAAAAATAGAACCACAAAAACCCAAAATTTCATAATTTCCAAGCCTATCATAGGACAAGTTCCAGAATCATTACCAGAATTTAAAAATTCATATCTCTCAATCTACTTGTTCAAATGACACATTTCATGTATCAAAATAAATATATTTAAGTATGTTTTCATGGAAAAATATCACCATCTAGAAATTATAGCCACAAAATTCCCAAAAACGCGTCAAACCTTATCTGTTCTAGAATTCATTCCAGAAACATGGCTTAACTTTGAAAAATCATAACTTTAAATTTACTTGTCCAAAAATTACATTCTATCTATCAAAATGAAGCTCAAGATGTCTACTTTCATTCTGAAAATTTTCATACCATTTAGATTAGGTTTGACTAATTAAAAAAATGCCACAACATCATTGCCTTCCAGAAAATGAAATCTGGCAGCACTACTCTTAAGTTCCAAATTTGTGATTTATCATTTCTAAACCTTATTTAACACCATTTACAAGACCAAACCACCATGAACTCTAAGAATAACCATATAACTAAAAATTAGGGAAAAAATACCCATTCCACAAAGCTCCGCCAAATCACACAATACTTAACTCAAAATGAAGCTCTTACTCACATCTTGCTCTTTCTAGGCTTTGTTCTTTTATTCAACAATTTTGGGTCTTGAAAAATGGCTAAAACCACCAAAAAACAATAGAAATGAAGCTTAAACCAAGAGGAGTAATGTTTATGGAGACACTTTTGGCTAGAAAGGTGAGTAGGAAGGTGAAATCTTAAAGAGAAGCTTCTTATCTTGCTTGAACTTTTCAGATTCACTTTCTCTCTCTTCTCCTTTGTGTTGGACGTCTAAATGGTGAAGAATAAGGGTGATGTGGTGTTTTTAGTCACTTATTCCTTTCTCTTATAGGCTGACCAAAATTACCAAGGAAGAGAGAAGGAAACATGATTATGTGTCTTCATCTTTTGGCTCCTTACTTTGCAAGATCACACCTTGTGTTGACAAGTGTCCCTCTAATTTGTCCTTTTCCCTCTTCTCTCTCCTCTTTAACAGTGGACCATATCAAGAGAAGGGAAGCATGATGAATTCCCTCGACTCCTAGGTATGGTACTTGGAAAAGTTAATCGGGGGACCAGACCAAGGACCGATGAATTCCCCTGACTTCAGCGCCACGTGTCACCGTCTTAGAATGCCAACAAAAAGGCAAGAAGGACATCTCATGATAAAGGGATAAGTGTCACCTTCCAATTGTGCAAACCAAAATGTGTGAATAGTGTTTGTCATGATGATATGTACTTTGATGACAAATGTCATCTTCTTATTCATCTAACACAAAAGTAGAGCAATCATTACACATCATGACTTACTTTATTAAAGTTACTTTATCGATGTCTACTCAGGTTTTATTCAGGATTGTGTCACGTATATCTAGGCCCATCAAATGACACCAGGTCAGAGTGTGTACATGGGCCCTGATGGCATCACATACCGGCGTCTACTCTAAAAATGCGGGTTACACATGTTAGCCCTAAAAAGGCCATGGACTCACCTACATTGGCCTATTTTGCTTGACTAATCAGTCACTTACCATATGGCATAGCTGGATGGTGTCTTTCTACCAACCTAATGGTATCGTATATGTGTTTTATACACATCTGCCTCGATACTTTAATCATATTGTCTATACATGTCGAGCCCTCTACCCGGTAGGACCGGATTACATAATCCCTGAGAATCTTTCTATCTATTGACATTCTTGGGACTCTTCCCAAACTGGGTATAGTCATCTTCTTGATATAGGTGTTACGAGTGTAGGATGGTGTATATATAAAGTGCAAGTGTATACTGTCGTAAACAAGTAACATAGAAGTGAGTAGAGTGTCGTTCCCACGAGATTGATCACTAAGTACCAAATTGGTAATCTTAGTACTATTTAGTCGGTTGATTAGTTGTGATTGAGATTGTAAGATAAAAATGATGAAATATGAATACAAGTGATATGAAGACAAATATGAGAAAAAGCCCTAGGGATTAGATTTCACTTAACAAATTCTGGATTGAATCACTTATCTATTCTAGTCCAATTTATTCCACATGATTGATAGTCGAGTTTCCATAATTTAATTACTAGCATCTTCCAAGGTCAAGCAATTCTATGATTAATTACTAACCCAATATATTCCTATATGAATTTAAGCAATTAATCATGCATTAAGATTTATGGAACTCATTTAAGACTACAAACCCATATGAATATATTCCTATTTCATATGTAAATTATGGTTTTAATTATAGGATCCACACACATGTATTTCCTTCCGGTCTCAACATACATATTGAAATCATTCAAGAGGTGGCCAGTCAATTGAAAGCAAAACAAACATAAAATAAAAACATCATAAACATTGCATAAAAATTAATTATAAAAACATAAAAATACAACTAATAGATGCATGAAAATGGAAAATCTAGCCTACCATATAGGAGGTAAAACCTTCCATGTAGGTGGCAACCTATACCATCCATAAAGGAGGACTACCTAGGCCTTCCATATAGGAGGTAAAACCATCTATGTAGGAGGCATGCAAGAAGTAAAAAAATGTAAGAAATAAATTCTAAAATAACAACTCTCTCTCTAAAATAGAAGCTCTCTCTCTCTCTTTCTTCTCCTTCATTTTAGGGTGCCAAGAAGCTCTATTTATAGGCTTCATTTTCAGACTGCTACAGTGAATTTGCTATAGTAAAACGCATTTTAAACAATAACCCGCTACAGTATTTGTAACAGGAAACCACACTTTGAACTGACTGCACTCTGAACAGTATATGCTACAGTGAATCCTCAATAAAAATTCATTATTTTACTGTAGCAGAACATTCAGCTGCTACAGTTCCGTATCTTTCTACAATTCCGTATTTGTCTACAGTTCCGTATGAACAATAAAAATTCTGTTAAATGCCTTCTTTAATTTTTCTTAATGCGGTACTGTCTGTAGCTGCAAGAAAATCATTATTTTTTTATTAATTACACCCAAATTGATTACATTAAGCTCAAATATCATCCATAAAATCATCATATAAAGGAAAATAAATATGCAAATATTTTACTTATCAATAAGCTAATCCTCAAGTCTCTAGACCTAAAATTTTGGAGATTACACTGGGAATCTTGAAAGAAAAGCAATTCTATGCCAAGTTGAGCAAATGTGAGTTTTGACTTTCAGAAGTCAAATTTTTAGGCCATATTATCTTACAAGAAGGGGTCTTGGTAGATCCAAGTAAAGTGGAAATAGTACTGAACTGGAAGAGGCTAGAAACTGTTGCAAAGATACACAATGTTTTGGGTCTTGGCGGTTATTATAGGAGATTCATTCAAAATTTCTCCCAAATCGCCTTATCATTAACAAAGCTCACAAGAAAGAATCATTTGTTTGAGTGGGATGATAAATGTGAGAAGAGCTTCATGACATCCACACCGGTGTTGATTATCCAAAATCCTAGTTTGACCTATAAGGTCTACAGTGATGCTAGCAAGCAAGGATTAAGATGTGTCCTAATATAGTGGGACAGAGTGGTGGTGTATGCCTCTTGATAGCTAAAGCTTCACAAGATGAATTATCTCACCCATGATTAAGAGTTGGTGGCGATTGTCTTTGCCTTGAAAATATGGTGTAACTATTTATATGGTGAGATTATAGAACTGTACGGTGACTACAAAAGTCTCAAATATTTGTATGATCAGAAAGAGTTGAGCATGAGACAATGTAGATAGATGGAGTTACTAAAAGATTATAACCTGGAAATTAAATATCATCTAAATAAAGTAAATGTCATAGCTACTACCTTGAGTTGCAAAGTGGTACAGTTGGTAGTCATGATGATACAAGAACATACACTATTAGAAAGATTCAGACATTTCAACTTGTCAAATCAGATACTACTTACTAGCTATAGTACTAGTCAAGAAGAAAGTAATTTGAGAGATGAAATTGAAAAAGTTCAGATGCTCGATGAGTGAGCAAAGTCAAGCAGGAGTAAAATTGAGCAGGGAGAACTCAAGAACATGATCGTTCCCCGAGTAGACTGGTCAAATATAAGAAAAAAATATATGTTCCACTAAAGACTAATTTGAGACGAAAAATCCTAGAGGAGGCATATAAGAGTAAGTATACTCTTCACCTAGGAGCAATCAAAATGTATCACAACTTGAAGTCCTTGTACTGGTGGCCAAGAATGAAATGTGATATAACCAAATACGTTACACGTTGCCTTACATGTCAAAAGGTGAAAGCAAAACATCAAAGGCTGCTAGGGCTTCTATAGAGTAACAAGATTCCTGAGTGGAAATGGAAAGCGTTACTATGGATCTCTTGGTAGAATTACAAAGAACAAAGAATTATGATGCAATAAGGGTATCACACTTCCACTCGTAGAGTTTGCTTACAATAACAGCTACCACACGAGTATTCAAATGGCCCTATATAAAACATTATATGGAAGGAAGTGTCAGTCACCTCTTTGCTGGATAGAATCGATTGAGAGGAAATTGTATGGGCCAGATCTTGTTGATCAAACCACAAAGTAAATAAAAATTATTAAGAAGAGGCTTTTTGCAACACATAGTAGATAGAAAAGTTATGACAACAAGAGAAGAAGACCTCTAGAATTTGCGGTTGGTGACCATGTATTTCAGAAAGTTTCACTTGTTACAAGTATCAGAAGGGCATTGAAAATGAAAAAGCTAAGCCCTCGATATGTTGGTCCTTTTAAAATCTTGTTAAGAATTGGTCAAGTAGTATATTAGATAGCTTTACACCCAAATTTGAGCGAACTAAATGATGTCTTCCATGTCTCACAACTGAAGAAATACTAACCAGATCCTGAACATGTTATTAAGCATGAAGATATTAGTGTGCAAGATGATCTTACATATGAGGTTGAGCTAGAACGAATTATAGATCATTAGGAATGACGACTCAGACATAAAAGCATAACATTTGTGAAAGTGGTCTGGAAAGGACTATCTCCTAGGAAAGCAACCTAAGAAGCCAAGGAAGACATGAAGAAGCGATACCCGAAATTTATGTTTTTGGGCATGTAACAAATTTTGAGGATGAAATTTATTTTTATGGGGGGAGAATTGTAACATACTAAAAATTCAGTAACTAGTGTTGCTTAGTATGTGTAATTAGTCGAATAAAATATACCAGTACAGATATGCACAGGCATACTTAGCGCCTCCCTAAGGTATATAAGGTACATAAATGTGGCGCCATTTGTTTGGGCCACACAAGTACATATGTGATGCTATGTGGAGCCCATACACATAAAGCAGCTTTTTACCTAACTTTTGATTTTAGGTTGGAATAATACTAACGCACCACCTAAGTCCCCTGACCTTTTTACCTAACTATGGCTTTTGTGTTGCCGCTATGATCGGATGCCACCTAAGTCCCTTAACTTTTTACCTAACTTTTCACTCTTATGGTGGACCAATAGTATGTCGCTACCTAGCTTCTCATAAATCACATGCATAATTAGTCAGACACCTTGTCTCACTTTTGTCAGGCCACATAGTAGTCCTTTCCTGACACTGCTCATGTAAGCCAGATGAAATCAATGGACTTCCCTTCCCTTGAAGTTAAAGTTGGCCAAGGGCTCAGAAGAAAGAGTTGGTCAAATATTTCAGGGACATGTTGTATCTTGTTTAGCCGAACACTTATGTACATGTGGAAATTAAACCCAACACTCTCTAACTCTTTAAATTCAGCCAAGGGAAGAAAAATAAGAGAAAATATAAATAAAAAGAAAGAAGTGAGAAGGTGGCTAAAACTTTGAAAGAACAAGTGAGAGAAAGTCTTCTTGAGTGATTTTCATCCTCGAATTCACGTTTCTAGCTTGAAGTATCTTCACCAATCTTATTCCTCTCATCGAGAGCAACGTTTCCATAGTTTTAGATTCTTGAAAAGAGGAGTTTGGTGTTGTCTAGCTGGTATAGGAATTGGCGAAATCAAGAACATGTTATAGCACCGGATAGAGGTAAGCCTAAACTCTGATTTAAATATAATATCTTGAAATTTGGTTGAGTTTTCATAAGGTTAATATGCTTCCCTAATTTTTGTTCAAGATGTAATCTTAGGATTTTGATAATTTTGTAAGCATGATCATGATGTTGGAAGATGTTTAATTATGATAGGAATGAAATTTGACAAGTCTTGTGGATTAAGGTTGCAAAATCACTTTGTGGCGACCTAAGGTGACTTTTGGCTATAGATAGGACAATAGGAAAGATTGTCATGTTTTTAATTTTAAGGTTTCCAATGGGTTTAAAATGAAAATTTATGTAGGAAAAAAGTGGGAGATTGATTTTGGGAGCATTGGAATTGAAAATGGATTTTTGGCCTAAAAACCCTAAGTTTTGTCCCTAGCTTGTTCATAGGGAAAGATTAGATTTTTCCAAATTCGAGGTTTGAAATGGATTCTACATGAAAAATTTTGTAGGAATAATTTGTGGATATGATTTTAGAACGATTGGATTGGAAACCTTAAAATTGAAGATAAAGGTTGTTTGAAATAGTGCTGCCAGATTGATTCCAAAGAGTAAAGTTGCTTGAGGTCTAATTTTGGATAGTCAAATCTTGTCTAATGATTGTGAAATTTTACAGATTAATAGAATTTTTTAAATGGGCTATAGAATGTGTTATTTGGATAAGTATTTTGTAAGTTATGATTTGTTGAAGTTGAGGTATCAAAACTAGAAAGAACCCTGAGGCAGAAGTATTGGTCGAGGATCCTAGAATTTAGCCCCTCTAATTGGCCTTTATTGATATTTTTTATTTATATAGGACTTAAAGAGCTTCACATAAGAATTTGAACCACCTCATTTGAAGTTTTCTAGATTAAGATATGAATTTTCAAAATTGTCTAATGAAATCTGGCAGATTAGGGTCAAGTCTCAAATTTCTAATTTCTAAAGGGAATTGTGGCTAGTAGGAACATAAGGATTAGAAATATGCTTTAGAAACTAATATGATAACATTAAATACCCAAATCACAAGGAAGAAAAACTAATAAGATGTCTTAGATTGCTAAAGATAACCAACAAAGCTAAGTAAAGGTCAAGAATTAGGATGGATCAAGAGTAACATAATATGTATTGTGTCAAAAGAATTGGAATGAGTAATGACCGATCTATTCATAAATTCTAAATTATAAGATTCGATATTTGCCTGAGCTCAGAGAGGAACTTGGTTGATAAAGTTAAAGAACTGGAAAGGCATTCAAGTAGCAACTCATTCTCTCATATATTATGAATTATTCTGCATGTATGTTTTACCATCGAGTATATTTGTTTCATGAATATATGGATTTGTGACGGGTAGAGGCCCGAGGCAATAAGACCCGAGAGTGTAAGTTTGCATGGGGTAGTGCACTGGGCTGTAAGACCTGATGTGCATGCTCGCATGGGGCAGTAGACCTGAGCAGTAAGACCTGATAAACATTTAGATTGTGATAGGCAGAGACCTGAGGCAGTAAGACCTAAGAGTACAAGTTTGCATAGGGTAGTTGTAATACCTTAATTCTCAATAGCCCTAGATGAGTATAAATGAGTAGTGAAATCATTGGCGGGGCCAGGATTCGAACCCGGGTTGCCCAACTTCAGAAAACATTCACAAATCACCAATCTTAACTCAAGAGTTAAACCTAGGGTTGAGAGGGTTTTTCAGCAGGTAAAAAAAATATTTCAATTATTTTCACAATTTTCACTATGTCATAATGTCTAATCGGCTCTTAATCTCATTATATCATAGTATGCGAGTGATTCTACCTTTAATTTAATTAGAGCAATTCTCTTAGAGTCGTTCTCTGCTAAACTTTATTCATACACCCATATACATACATATCAAATGTTGACACTAAATACAAAAGGCAGTGCATTGTGCTACAATCCACCCTTCACCTTCAGAGTTCCTCCATGCATATCTCCAGGCATTCTCCACCTGTCTAAATGGTTGGTTTGGAAGAGTGAGATTCAAGAGAATCTCAGTAGCAAACATTACCACTATGCATGCCAGATATATATGAATGCATGACATGCTTGCCTACACTATTTCATGCCAACATAATGACATGCTGCATGCTCGATGTTATGACATACAAATGACCATTGCACAAATATAACAGAGCTTCAACCAATCATACATGTTCCACACAAATAGGAAAACAAGTCACATAATCAATGTAAGACATACATATCACATACATGCATAAAAGGTAAATTCACTACCTCTCAGACTTTATGTCCTTCTCTTCTTGTCCCTTGATCCGCCAAAATTTGCTTCTTCTTTGTCACTTCATGGCTCTAGGTAAGTGATAACATCATTAGAGCCATAAAAAGTGAATGCTCAATGGCCTACATTAGCCCTAAAGGCTTACTTTCACCCTTGGAGTTCATACTAATTACATTTGTGCCATTAAGTCTTAAATTCGCAATAAGGCTGATAGATTTTTCACCTACTTTACAAATTCACCATTAATTCTAGGAAACTACAAATTGAATTATTCCAAATTATATGAAAATATATTTCATTCTAGTTTCACATAAAAATACTAAATTCTAGCTATCACAGCCACAAAATTCCCATAATTTCGCCAAACTCAACCTATCCAAATCACATTCCAGAAACAGAGCAGAAGTTCAAAAATTCATATCTAAATCCAAAAAACTCTAATTGAGCTGGTTCTAAGTCCTTATTGACTCTTGTTAAGTCTAGTTTCAAGAAAAAATATAGTCATTAGCTATATATACACGAATTAATACAGTATATTAACTTTTTACACATTATTCCAGAAAATTCCAGTTTACATGACCTAACTTCAAAAATGTAGAACTTCTATCACACAAATCCAATTGAGCATTATGACCTATAAAATTAAAGCTCTTTGTGTATATTTTGCATCTGGAAATTTTCGGAATTTTAAGACAAGGTTTGTCCCTTGAATTAACACACACAGTAACAAGGCTCCAGGCAGACAAATTAATCTCATGAACAAGCTTTCTTCATAAATTCTCAAATTTATATACAAGCGTCCAAAAATCATGAATACTTGTATACTTACACAATTTTTCCTCCTAAAGCCAATGGTAGCATCAAAATCATAAAATTCTCACTCCTCCTACACAAAACAGTACAAGGCAGAATTTAAGATTCTCAAAAATAGTTTGTTGTTTTCTCATTTTCTCTTGCCTAATCACTTCCTTGCTACTCCTAATCAAATGATTAGCTATTTAAGCACTCATTAGACATGATTTAGCCATTGAAAATACCATTTTATTATGAGAATGAATAGTACCCAACTTCCAATATACTCATTCAAACAACAAATCAATCGGTTAAAAAGGAAGCTTACACTTACCTCTACCCGTTTCTGCAAACGGTTCAAAATTCCAGCAACACCCCAGCCGGTGAGATGGTGCCAACCACCTCCAAATAAAAATCCAAAACCATAGAAATGTAGCTCGTGATGAGTAGAAGAAGTTTCCTGAAGGGTACTTTGAGAGATGACGCCGATTCGGTAGTGTTTTGGCGAATAGAATTTTCTCTCTTCTCTCTTCATTTCTCATCCGATCACTCTCTCTCTCTCTCTCTCTCTTTTCTAGTTTTCTGGGCGAAATGAAGGAGGAAGATGATGGATTTAATGGATAAATGAGTCAGCTAACTCATCTGCCACGTGTCAACACCTGATTGACCCAAATAATTGATTTTCACACATAATGCTTAATCTGACAGAATTTTCATTAAACTTTGAAAATTCATATCTAATTGTACAAATGTTCAATTGGGGTGGTTCTAAAGGTTATAAGACTCTCATTAAGTATAGTTTTAAGGAAAAATATTAAATTTGTGCAAATTAAGAGCTCACTATTTCCAAAATTTTAATCTTTGAATGTTGTCCCAGAAAATAATTAATTTCACTGGGCTAAATTCAAAAATTCATTTCTCTTTTTATACAACTCCAAATGACTTATATGATCTATTAAATTAAAGCTTGATAAGTCTACTTTTATTCTAGAAAGTTTTATAATTTTTCACCATCATTTACCTATTGAAATATGTCACACAATCATCACTGTCATACCGGGAATTTCACCGGTAGAAAAATTACTGTGTTCCATTTTACTATATTGTGTGTGACTTCCAATCACTTTGTTTTGTTATTCCTCGAGCTCTTTAGCTCACCAATATAATTCCTTTTAATATCCAAGGATATAAAGGAATTTTGGGAAAATAATATCATACCTAGCCAGGACATTCGCTAAACCAGGGTCTAGCAATCCTCTTAATCCAGGCTTAATCCCAAGCCTCTTGTCCCAAAATTGGGGATATTACAGCAGTAACCCTAGGCTATAAGACCTTATGGCAGTAAGACTCGATATGCATGCTTGTATGAGGCAGTGTCCCTAGGCCGGAAGACCTGAGTTGCCAAGCACTGTGGTATTAGATCAGTGGGTCCTGTGATTGTTGATTATGCTAAATATTGATTGATGAATGTTGTTGTGATGATTGTTGAGTATATGATGGTTTGTTTAGCATGCTTTATGAACTTGTATATGTTATGATTGATTGTGGTTACTACTGAGATTCTCGCGAATCTCACCCTTTCGAATAATACCATACAATGAAGGCCAGCGGCTTTAAGAGCAAAAGGGTAATCACAAATAGTTAGAAGACGAAGATGAAGGACTAAGACTTTTGTTAGTTATTTATACCTTAATTTCATGTGTATTGTATATAACTGTAAATACCTAACCACAGTAGTAGCAGTAGCAGCAGCAACAACAGTAGTAGTAGTAGTAGTAGGCAATTGTATGATATGGGCCCACTGGCTAACAAACGCTTCACGAGTTCATCAGCAGACAAGCACTCTGATAATAATAAATAAGGTTGAAAATTGATGAGCCTTGATAAAGTTGCAAACCACTATATGATTGTTTGGAAAATTTTAAAATTTTTCAAAAAAGCCCAATCCAATACAGGTTCAATCCCTATGTTGAAGTTGGGACTTGGAATTATTTTTAAAGGTGTATTAGTCCTAGGATTGAAACCTGGCTTAGTGGTTCAAATTTATTGTGTAATGACTCATCAGATCGTTGAGAATAGGGGAGTCACAATAATCCCCCAAACTTAGATAGCCTTGTTTTAAATCACACGCCTTTGTCCATAGATCAAACACCTACAACATATTCTCACCATCGTTATAGGCCTCTTGGACAACCTCCCACATCTTTCATGCAAGAGAAAGAAAATAAAGCAACATTTGATAGCTTGGACCATAGCGTTAACCAGCCAAAAGCAAACCATAACATCTCCAACTTTCCACGTTTGTATAGCCTTTTTGTCAAAAGGTTGTAGGGACTCGCCGATGATATGTCTCAATTTGCTTCGACCTTCAAGAACAAGCTTTATGGATTGTGCCCACTCAAGATAATTATTACTCGATAGCTTCTCTGGAATTATAAGAACCATCGATGTAATACCCCACTTTTCACCAATATTCCTTGTATGTATATTTGAGATAATTAGTAGAATAAAATGGTGAAATGTGGTATGCATGAATTTATGGAAATATTTCAATCGTCGGTTACACATAATTCGGCCAAGTAAGGACACAAAGAGGCAATTAATGTACAATTAAGGGCCTAATATTGTAACCAAAGTATGAATATAAAATGGTACAAGTAATGGCCTCATTCAAGTATTAAAATTGGGATAAGCCAAAGAAATGAGCGAAAAATGATTTATTACAGTAAATCATAAAATGTAGGGGCAAAACGATAATTTTGCCATATAAAATGGGAAATAATTATTTTTCCCTAATATTCCCAATAATTTCAATTAAATGGGAATTAAAAAGAGAGAAATGACTACTTGATAATTAATAAACTTATTTTGGTGAATTATTGTCAAGAAATGTCAAATAGTCAAAAGTTAAAGGTCAAAAGTCAACCTCTTTGTATGATGGCAATGTAATAGTGCAAGATTAATATATGCTCCCTTATTTCTCATACAAATTTGGCTGAACATGAAGGGAGAAGGGAAATGGAATTAAATAAAGAAAATGGAAATTTTTGACCAATGGGAAAGTGCAACATATCAAGCCCAATTAACCCTTTTTCATTATATCATAAATTCTTCATCTTTCATTTCCCATTCTCGTTCGAAATTGATCAGGAAGAGTGAGAGAGAGAGCTGCACGGTGAAGAAGAGGAAGGAGCTAGGGTTCATCAAGAAATCAAGGTAAGGAGTTGTTACCTTGTGTCTTAAGCTTCCTAATCCCTCCATAACCTCTCTTACTCACTTCTCCACCTTTGGAACCATGGATTTCTAGCTGATACAAGAACTGTGGAGAGAGAGAGGTAGAACGTGTAGAGAGAGAAAGTGGTGAAAATAAAGAGGTAACTTCCCAAACTTGTTCCTCTTTCCTGATTAATGCTATTAGAGTTGTTCTTGGCTTGGTTTTGGTTGTTTTAGTGCAAGATAGCTCATGAATCCTAAAGGACCTTAATGATTAAGTTTCTCTAAATCAAGTCCAATGAATGTCTAAATAGCTAATAGTGTGATTATGAGTAGAAAGGAGGTGATTATGCTAAAGAAAATGAAAAACCGACACAATTTTTCTATGAATCCTAATGGACTGCCCTATGTTGGATGTGGAAAATAAGTAGGAATTTGATAATTCCGAGGCTTCCATTGAGTTTAGAATAAAAATTGTGTAGGGTATATGTTGATCATAAAGTGAGAAAAGCCACAGAATGTGAAACGACCGAATTACCCTTTAAAAGCTCTAACTAAGAGATGTGAAGGGCATTTTCATCATTTGGGCTTGATTTTGACCAATCTGAGGTTAAAAACGGATTCTACACGCGAGATTGTATAAGATTAGCCTAGGTTATAAATTTTGGTAAAGTGGAGTGAGATCAGGTACAAAGGTGATAAACTAGGTCTCTAAAGATATTTTGGTAATTTAGCACATTTAGGCTAAGTTTACCAATGTTATAAGTTTGGAATTGTACATGAATGAGTAATGACTCATTTATGGTATATTTGAGGATTTCAGGACTTGACAACCATTTGGAACGCAGAACTTGCCGAGCTTAAACGCCGGAAAAAGTTGCTAAAGAAGAGCAACCAGTTAGTAACTTGTCTTCATATGATATACATACATTGTGTGTTGTTTGAAATCATCCCAAAATGTCTAACACGTTTTGATTATGCAGGGTGATCACCCGGGGCCTATCTTTGTGCGGGTTGACACTCAAGCCAATATAATGTTCATAATTGCACGATCAGTACCCGGGGCCTATTTTGCACAGGTACCCCTCAGGGCCAAGTAACTTGCCTATTGCTACGGTAGTTTATGAATTGCATTAAATGCATTGAATGATGTTGTGACAATTTTTTTGATTGATGAGTGTGAAGCATGATTTGTATTGTTATCTCTATATGTTTGACATGTGTTACTACTGAGATTCCTCCGAATCTCACCCTTTTTCTTCAAAACCACATTCAGTATGGGGAGAAAGCTCGAGGGGCAAGAAGAAGGTAAAGCGGCAATGACTAGAGGCCAAGCTACTAAAGATTTTAGTTTATGGTTGTCTCGTCCATATGTTTTGTGGATGTTTTGAATATTTTGGGTTGTATATGATGTACATGTCATGTAAGCAGTGTAAAGGTAACCTAGTGAAGGAATGATAAAAATAAGTAGTATTTCTTCCTATCGCTAACGAAATGTGTATGTGTAATGGACTATATAAAATTGGCAGAGGTTTGCACGAAAACTCCACTAAATAATAACAAAGGGAAAACCAGTGAGTCTTAATGAGTTAGTAAAATTGTGAAAAGAGTTTTGAGAAAATTTTACCACCCTCTCAGCTCTAGGTTCAAATCCTGGGTTGAAGCCAGGAAACTTATAAGTATTTTCAGAAGTTGGGTGTTCCGGGTTCAAATCCTGGTATCCTGAGTAATTTCACTACTCGTTTGTACTCTACTGTAGCTAAAAGAAATGAGGTATCACAATCGAACTCTCAAATCTAGTTTATGCAGGGTATGCCGCTCTATTACCAGAGGAACCCCTTGTCGGTACAGTCACATGCAATTCCGTCCTAGTGCTCGACTCCTTACTACCTAAAGAATTCAACATTGTCTCTACCATTTGCTCTAATCTCATGAAGGAGACGATAATACTCCTATGTGTTTCTTATTGATCATAATGGTTACATATATACAGAAGAAGAGGTATAGGGCCGATAGGATGTGGCCAATAATCATGCTATCCTAGTTAAGAGGGAATAAAATTAGTAAAATAAAATCAAATCTCCTTATATTTACATCCCTATAATATTAAACCTAAATCCCTCTGATCTTGCTCCTAAATTAGTGTGATATGATCCTGATTTAGTGATATTATCACCATAATATTATCTACATTAAGACATCAAAATTAGATGGAAAAAAATATAGGCCTCATAATCTATGCTTGCAAGGGAAAATTCATTGAACTAGATTACCACTCGGTCCAACAAATTTATCCTTGCAAGTGATGAACATCTAGGCAATGTTTTTTTATCATCCAATTTAGAGTTATTAATCCTCACCTCATCAGTAGTATTCAACCAAGTGGGTTACTTCCTTATTATATGCCTTTAGCTTGTTTTCCATCTCATCTAAAACCTGATCACGATATCAAAATCACTCATATAAAATCCAATTCCCATATTTATATATTAACTCTATTATACTTAGGTTTATTAAATACGAATCTTCTCCTTTATCATATGAGACTGGGGTTGGGCAGAGCCATGTTTTATATTTGAGGTTTAGAAAAATCAAAATGGATAAGTATGATAACCTAACACCCAATGCATATGTAACACATTTAACATTAGGGATACTCACTATATGAATCATGCGTCAACAACATGTAAATGCCAGCCTAAAATTGCATTCACTATATTCAACACTCAAAAATCATCTAACTCCGTTAAAGGTGGGGAAAATTCAAGCAAAAAAAGTAATCCTTGAAAAAAAATTGTCAAAATTAAGATTCAATTATCGAATAATATCGGTAAGGTTCATGGTTATTAGTCATAATTATTTTTTTTATATCGATTTCATTTTGTATTTTTAGGGGTATCTGTAGAATTTATATTGTATAGTATAGCTTTTATATATAATAATCCAACAAGGCTTCTTTGAAAGAAAATAAGACATATATTTTTTTAAAAAGTATTTTTGCCAATTTTTAAGATCGGATATGGAAGTACTTTGTTAAAAAGTAGGCATTTTTTTATTATAATTGAAATTTTTTAAGACTGATTATTAAAACAACTGATCTCTAAAAGTAACTTTTTAGATTGGTTGTAGGACTAGTCTTAGTAAGGACAAACTTTCAAAATCGGTTGATATAAGACCGAACCTAAACTCAATCGAAAAAACCAATTTCAACCAGTCTAAAAGACATTTTTTTTCTAGTAGTGTATGTTATTATTATAATAATTTTTTTATCATAAAAATATATTTTTATGTTAAATTAATTTTTTAAATTAATATATTTTTATTTTATAATTAAATATTTTAATAATAATATTTTTAATTTATCACAATATTTTTTTTATCATAGGCATTATTAGAAATCACATAAATTATAAAGAGAAAAATTGTCTAAAGCTTTTGGCTCTCCTTCAAAAACCCCCAATTTAAAAGGGAGCCAATATGAGGGGTATAGGACATGAAAGCATAAAAGTTTTAGGATCCTCTCCTTTTTAAAATTTCAAACTAAAGGAAGGAAGGGAGAAGAGTATTTACCCTCTCCTTCTCCCCCCGTTCAAACTAAACACATGTCATAAATTTTCTATGAATTTTTTTGGGAGAATTGCTAAAAAAAACCTTATAAGCAAATTAATTGCTCATTGCTACCATTGCACACGGTGGGTGATATGTTGCACATGAAGGATGATATTTTGCACACTAGGGATGGTGTTTGCACTTTCGCAGGGATGCTTTTTGCACATGTGGATGCTGATTGCACATGGTGGATGCTTGCTTGCACATTGGTACCATTTAGCAATTAATTTGCTTAAATGGTATTTTTTAACCATTTTCCCAATTTTTTTTCCCTAGCACCACTTTTGACTTTTCCTGTGCTGAAAGAGGAATAAGACTGAGAAAGGCATATGAAATGGCATCGGATGACTGCTTTGGGCGTGAAACACATTGTTTAAATTAGCTAGGTTAGGATCTAATTTCAAGATGCAAAGACGGTGCCGTTATTAAGTAAAGGGGAGGCAACAGATGTGAAACCTAAGGAGATAAGCTAGACGCCTTGACCCCATTTTGGAGGAGAAAATTTCTCATAATGCCCTTAAGAAAAAAAGAAAATTAGTCTTTGGATCCTTTAGATTTTAACATATTTATAATTCAATCATTTAACTTTGACTCAATATGACTTTATCCTTAAATTTTTGACTCGCCTACAATTTAGTCACTTATATTTTCATATTTAATAATTTAATCCTTTATCATATATAACTTATTTTTAGTCTATCTTAAGTGGCAAAAAATATTACCTAACACAATTGAAAATGACACTTATAGCCTCCAACTCAGCTGTGTGTTTAATAAATTTTTTTTAAAAAAACACCACCCGCAGCTCTCCTCCTATGCTTTTTCACACTCAATGATAGGGAAGTCTAAAACCGTGGTTTCAAAAGTTATTTTTTTAAATCGAGACAAAACTCCTTTCACATTCTTATTTCGTAAACTGTAAAAACTATTCTTCAAATATTAATCTAAACACATATAAACTGATGGCACATAGAAACCCCATCCACAATGCGATAGTTGACGTATATGTTAAATTTTAAAGCTATATTTTTTCACATCAATCATGAAATAAATTTTATAGAAGGAAAAATATCAAAAAAAGAATTTTAAAAATAGCAAAAGGATAAAATGATGTTTCAAATATTCATAATAGTAGAGAAGTGTTAGGCCTAATTTGTCTTTTTTAAAATTAAAAGGAAATGATACAAATGCACTCAAAAATATCTAAACAAATGTGTGAGGGCATTTATGTTATTTTTTTTTTATTTCAAAAAAGACAAATCAGGCCTAACACTTCTATGGTATTATGAATATTTAAAATATTTTTTTATCTTTTCCTATTTTTGAAGTTATTTTTCTATGTTTTTCCCTTTATAAAACTTGTATATTTGTTAAAATTTCTCAACTAGGTTTCTAAGAAACAAAAATGGTATGGTCCTTAATTTTTAATATCATAAACATATTAAATTTTAATAAATTTTTTTGATTAATTTCATTTCAAATTGTATTACTTGTAAACATTTATATTTTAAAAAATACATAGGCATAGTATTTGGCCCACCAGATTATGTTCCTGAGTGTGTCGCACTTCGCACTTAGCACTTCTTAGCTTCCACTAATTTGGTGATTGTTTGGCAAGCAAACAAAAATGTTTGTTTAAGCACTTTTTTCTTAAAATCGGAATAAAACTCAATCAAATTCATATCTTAAATGTTTTAAAAGAGTTTTAAAAAATTAAAATAAATATTAAATTTATATTTTAATTTTGATTTTAATAAAGTTTTGTTGGGACTTGTGAACCTTTACGCTAATTTTGACTCAATTTTGTGTGAGAATCACGGATACAACAGTGCTTTATCAACGGCCCTGGTCTGACTCCAGAGAATGAATCTCCTTTTTCTCTCACTCTTGGCCTTTTCCTTCACAGCAGGCAACACTATCACTCTGCTTCGCAAACTTGCGTCATTGGAGCTTTCTGGAGTTGGTTTAACCCCGTCAAGTCCCTCGCTTACGAGTATTCACTCTCTTTACTCATTCCTTTCCTTCGAATTTGAATGTTTTAATCCCTTTTTCACTGCTCCATTCCATATATGATTCATATAGTTTTGTCTCTTTGAAATCTCCGACGAACTTCAAATTTCCTTCTCATTTTCCCTCTGAAAAACAGGCTTACTTCGTGACAATTCGTATCAACTCGGAAGTCTTCCTCTCTTCTTCTCGTAACCCTTTGGGAAATACCAAAATCGACTGATTTGAAGTTTGAAGTTAAACTTTCGATAATGCTTCAGTTCTTGATCTTGTTCCCCCTGTGGTTCACCTCTTTAGCATTTGCTGATGAAATAACTTGCTCGAATATTGTACCGTTGAGAAATCGGAGATATAATATTTCTCTGACCGACTTCGGTGGTGTCGGTGATGGGAGGACATTGAATACTAAGGCATTTAGGGAGGCCATATTTCAGATTCAACACTTGGGAAGGGAAGGAGGCACACTTCTCTACATACCTCCTGGGGTTTACTTAACAGAGAGCTTTAATCTTACCAGTCATATGACACTTTACGTAGCCTCTGGTGCCGTTATTAGAGCCACACAGGTATTACCGTTTCAAATTCTGTTCATGTTAATTTTATTTTCTTACGTTGAACTTTTTATTTAAGTTAATTTTTGTATGTTCAACTGGGATGTGCATTTTGGTCTCCCTCAATTTTTCTGATTCTATTTAAAAGGAAGACAAAGAGCATGGTTTTCAAAGTATTCGACAAAAACAAACAAACAAAAACAAAAACTAGGAAAAAAAGAGTTAGACCAAAAAAAAAAAATGAAAAAGAAAAAAGAAAAAAACAGAGGGGAAAATCCTGGTACAACTTCACAAAAACTTACAAAAATTGCGTGTTTGGTTTTGGTGGAAGCATTCAAAAGGTCAAATCTCTTCTACAAGGAGAAAGAGAGAAATATTATTTGCACCTTATCTTTGAGTTTTTTTATTATTGATTGAAGGAAAAATATGAATAAGTAGAGAGAAGAGACGCATACCGGCTCGGGTTGAATCCGGTAGTAAAAGCTCATGTAAATATTAGACTATTAGAGTCTGATTGGAGTTGGCACAACAGTGCACCAGAATAAGCAAGATGGTAGGAGAGAAGAGAGATTGGCAAATGGTTCAATGGCATTGTTGGACTTAGGGTCCAAGTCCGCCCTTATAGATCGGACTATTTGATTGGGAAACAAATATCCTTATCAAATAAGAAACAAATCACATTAATTATTGATTTGTTAATTGAGAAATAAGTAATTGTATATTAGAAAATTAATCAAGAATTAATTTCCTGATTATTACTTAGATGATAAATAGGAGTGCACATAACTTCTTAATTAATGGTCTCCCTAGACCTTTATAAATAGGGTATGCCTCTCTCAGTTGAAACTCACCCCTGTCATTGAGCTATTTGACAATCTCTCTTCTCTCTTACCATCTTTCTTATTCTGGTGATCTTTTGTGCCAATCCGATTAGGCTCTAATAGTCTAATAATTGTGTGAGTATTATTATGTCCGAGTTATGGAGCATTAAAGCATTGACCCGGATCCAAACATGGATTCGTCCCGGTACACAAGTTCTTCTCTCTCCTAATTTTTCCTTGAGGCAATGATTGATTATAACTGAGAGAGACACATCCTATTTATAGTGGTTTAGGGTTCCCACTAATTAAGAAGTTATGTGTACTCCTACTTGCCTTCTAAATTAGTAATCAGAAAAATTAATTCTCAATTAATTTCCTATTATATGATGACTTGTTTCTTACTTAACAATCCCATAATTAATACTAACTTGTTTGTCAATTTATAATTAATATTGATTTATTTCTTATTTGATAAGGTTACTTGTATCCTAATCACTCCAACAAGGGCGGACTTGGATCCAAAGTCCAACATCGATTAAATTTTAAACAATAAGTTATTTGAACAACTTTTTGTGAAGAAATGTGTAGTGTGGAAGTGGGTGTACAAATTATGTGAATACTGAATTATGATGGTTTGAAGAGAGGATAACTGGGACGAAAAGCAGAGTCTCTGTATAGCCGCATGTGGCCATTTATTGCAATGTTAATTGAATTCTTGCACAGCTGGTTAGGTAGTTAGCTGGTCATTAAATTCGTTTCCCTTGTTAATGAATTAGCAGTGGGAGGTCGCTGCCCTGTTTCATGCATGGAGGGCTTGTTTCAGTCACTTTTGTCTCTGGAACCTGCGTTACTGTAGTTTCTTGTTTACTTGTCACTTACCTTATTGAGTGGGAAATGTAAGAAAATACTATATTACTGGTAGAGTATGGATTTGATTTGATTATATAATACGCACTTTGAGTTTTAGATAGTGAAAGGGCATAACTCAAGTGCATTCTCTTGAAAATTTGGTATCAGGCAGTTATATTTTAACAATTTTAGAACGTGGAGCCTCATCTAATAATAATTCTAGATTACAACATCTAACAATTGCAATTTTTCATACCATGAAATAACAATTTTGTTGGAAAACTTCTTGATTGTTGTGCTTGTTCCTAAAAGAATAAATTTAGACCATGTGTTACTGTGGTAAATTGGTATAGCATACCCTTTTCGCCCCTGTATTAACCTTAAGATTCACTCTTCTAAATTACTTGCAAAGTCAATATATGTTTGAATTTGAAGTTCGATGCATCAATTCTGGAGCTCTCAATTCCAAATTTTTCAATTTTATCTGCATGTGGCGCCCTTTTCTCGTGCACTTTTCAGAAATCATTATCTTATTTGGTGCCTGTCTTTATTGAATTCCCTTGTTCTGCTTCTAATTTATGGTCTTCAGTGGATGTTCAGAATCCCATGAAGTGAAGTCTCTTTTATTTCTTTCTTTATGACACAGATCTTTGTTTGTGTAAAATAAAAGGAACATTGTCACCAAAAAATAAAAAATAAAAAATAATAATAAAAGGAACACGATAGATGAAAACATAGGATCAACATTCCTTATCTTACCATTTAAAATTCTTTCTCACTTGATTCCCAAGGTTACGCATAATTGGCCTTTAATTGCGCCATTGCCATCTTATGGAAGAGGGAGAGAGCTCCCTGGAGGAAGATATATGAGTTTTATCCATGGTGATGGAGTCAATGATGTGGTTATCACTGGTGGGTATCAAATCTTGCTATCTTGTTAGAAAATTCTCCAGAAATATTTCAGGCTTGATTTTTATAAAACGTAATTAAATGAAAAAGCATGCTAGTACTGCATAGTCATATTTCATTTGTACTCATGTTTTTCCTCTCATATTAATATATTCGCAGGTGTGAATGGGACAATTGATGGGCAAGGAGATATATGGTGGAACATGTGGAGGAAGAGAACTCTTCAATTTACCAGACCAAACCTTCTTGAATTGGTGAATTCCACCAATATTATCATTTCAAATGTGATTTTCATTAATTCTCCTTTCTGGAACTTACACACAGTTTACTGCAGGTATAAATCAAATGAGGTTTGACAAGTCTAATTTTAACTTATGGGCTGCTGTAATTATCATTTATATGCTTCTTTGTGGGAACATTGTCTTACCATGAATGTTGATGAATTTGTGGGGTCAGATTGTGCTAGTTCGTGATGATATTTTTAACTTCTGTTGCTTTCTCCTAGCATAACAGAAAGTAAAAAGGGTATTAAATTAAAGGAGTTGACCTGGTAACCTGTTTTCTGATCTAAAAATTCTTGCTTCTTTGCAGCAATGTTGTTGTTCGATTTGTCACAATTTTGGCTCCACATGACTCACCTAATACTGATGGAATTGATCCTGGTAAATACTATCTAAGTACATCAAAACTCGTACAAATAGATTTAAGAAATACTGCTCCGATCAACCTCCTTTTTTGTCAGTTTTGAGTTGTTCAACTTCTGTTTATAAGACTGCTATACTTGGTTTCATGCTAAATTACCTGGCCCGAAGGAAACTGGAGAACAAATGTTGATTCCTCAAGGTCATTGAATATTTGAGAATTGAGACTCAAATAAGTATCTCCTCTGGATATTACTTGTATGTTTGTTTCTGTTATGTATAATAAGTATTAAAAAGAGGGTGGGTGGGTTAGATAAGTAGCAGTTAGAGGCTATTGGCGTTACTTTGCTCTACATTCATCTAAGACTACAAATAGATTTGAACTCATTTGTAATTCTCAGATCATAATGTGATATGACTTGGTGCATTCCCCTGATTCTCTCTCGTTCCCTCTTTTTCTCTCTGTCTCTCTTTTCTGATTCTCTCTCACTCTCTTCTATGTTTCTCTAAGTTCCCTCTTAATCTCTCTGTTCTTCTCTCTGATTCTCTCTCTTTCCCTCCTCTCTCATTCCATATTAAGATAATACAACAGTTTCCCACTCATTTATTGCATGATCAACACTGCCAAATTCCAACTCTGATCCGGTAGTAGGATTTGAAAGCTTCAATAGAATTATAGCACAAATAACTGACATTTAACAGGGCAATTTTTGGGTCAGACTTGCATGTTATGTCTGTAATGTCCATATTGATCAAAGTAGTGGCATGTTAGTGGAATGGCAAGTGGGCTGGGTGTGAATTATACTATTAACATTCTTCTTTCCAAATCATTTGTGCAGATTCTAGTTCAAATGTCTGCATAGAGGATTCCTACATATCTACTGGAGATGATCTTGTTGCAGTGAAGAGTGGATGGGATGAATATGGGATTGCTTACGGCCGACCCAGCTCTGACATAACCATCCGCCGTGTAAACGGGTCTACACCATTTTCCGGAATCGCAGTCGGCAGTGAAACCTCTGGAGGAGTAGAGAATGAACTTGCTGAACACATCAACCTATACAACATGGGAGTTGGAATTCACATAAAGACAGATAGTGGCAGAGGAGGGCTAATAAAGAACATAACCGTGTTTGATGTGTATATAGAGAATGCAAAGAAGGGAATAAAGATTTCTGGTGATGTTGGGGGCCACCCGGATGACAAATTTGACCCTAAGGCTCTCCCCATTGTTAAGGGAATCACAATTAAGAATGTTCGAGGTGTAAAGGTTCTGCAAGCAGGTTTGATACAAGGCTTGAGAAATGCCCCTTTTACTGATATTTGCCTCTCTGACATCAATTTTCTTGGAGTGAAAGGACCACCTACTAGAACTAGATCTCCTTCTTGGAAGTGTTCTGATGTGTTTGGAGCTGCTCATCAGGTAAGCCCATGGCCATGTTCGGCATTGACCAGCAATCAACCTGGATCATGTGCTAATTACTCCCTAGTTTAATACAGGTTGGCCACCGATGATTACCAAGTGTTTTTCCCCCTTCTATTGAACATTCTTATGAAAGCCGAAGGTAATGAATTTGGTGTCATCTGTTCAAGGCCATATTGTTGAGGGCAGCAGTTAAATTATTAAGGTCATTTCAGGAGGTTACTTTGATCAATAGGACAAATTTTTACAATTTCTTAAGGTCATTGTAAATCTCGTGATGTCATTCATTATGACATTTATGGTGTTCAACACTCAATTTGGGACTTGCATCTCTTACATATTCAGATTAAATTTAAATGTTACAAAAAATTAAAAAAATTTAATAAGATCTTACCGAATGCAAGTATCAGAGTAACGTCACAGAAACCTGGGAGGCCAAATTCTTCCACTTGATAGCTACTCATGGCTCCTTCAAGACTGCAAGCAACTGATCCTCCTCAATATTTCTTTTGATCTTATCCTCTTCCATACTTGAGAGCATGGAGTTTGTTTGGATTGTGGTTTTCAAATCCTTCAATATTAATGTCAAATAAATAATAAATCGAAGTCTTCATATGTTAATGAAAAATGCACTTCATCTTTGTATTGAAAGGGCGTCAAATAAGGACAATTTCTCGTTAGCACCTTACGTCTAACATCTAAGAGTGGTGGGTATCTTTTTTAAAAAATTTAATTGTTTCCTTAATTAACAATTATTGCTAATTGTTTTTGTTGTGTGATTATTGTGTCTAAGGATCATTGCATGCTCATAGCATTAAACCCCTCTAGGTTAAATATTTAGTACTATGACTCTTAGGGTGTGTTTAGTATGAGGGGAGGGGAGGGGAGGGGAGTGAAATGAGGGGATTTTGATTCCCTCCCCTTGTTTGGATAACTAAAAATTTTAGAAGGGGAGGGACAATTTTCTAAAATTCTCCCTCCCCTCCCCTCCTAACCCTCCCCTCCAAAATTGGGGGGATTTGGAGGGAAATGTTAAGTTTGAGCTTAAATTGACTAATATGTCCATACCATTTTAAAATATTCTCACAATACCCTTCTCATTATTTAATTACAAAATTATAATTATATATAGTAAATGTCATTTATAATTCTATTTATTTAATTTTTATAATTATAAAATTATAATTTTATGTATTAAATTCCTTATATAATTATATTTTATTAAATATGTTAGAAAGTTATTAATTACAAATTAAATGAAATAAGAGCAAAATTGTCCATATAAAAATATTTCTCCTCCCCTCCCCTCCTATACCAAACCTAATACTATTAAAATCCCTCACCTCCCCTCTCTTTTTGTCAACCCAAACAAGGTAAAAGAAAATCCCTCTCAAACCCTCCCCTCCCCTCCCCTCCCCTCCCCTCCATCGAACCAAACATAGCCTTAACGAGGATTCGGGCAATAAACTATTCATGATAGAGACCTTAAGCGAGTAAGTTGAATTTATGCTTAATTTTGTTATTACATTTACTTTGTGGCAATCATATGCATCAATTTTTATGGCCTCTCTTCAGTGTAAAGTCCTTTCCTTATACCTCAATTACACATACGCTTCATCAAAATCTCATGATAATAATCATTGCTATGGTAGAAAAGGGGAAAAAAAAACATAATAAACAACAAGGTCTACCATAGAAGAAAGCTTTTATCTCAACTTTCCAAACACCAAACACAATTTAAAGAGTTCCGCTTCCAAGTTGAAATTTGCCATGAAAGAAAAGAATTGAATTAACTCATTTGAAAATATATATCATAATTAAAACAATTATAACCACTTAATTAACTTATCTATGATATAAAAGAGATAAATTAAACATTCAAAAGCTACCATAGATAAAAAAATATTTCTCATCATTTTGCAAACTAAACCATATTAGAAAAGTAATAAAACCACTTAACATGGTTATTAAAACCAAACTCCTCTTTACCATAATTAATCAACAATGCTTGGACCATGAGCTTCTTGAAGGCCAAAATATAATATTCGATTATAAACCCAATAATAAAATTCCATATCTACATAACATCCAAATCATAGTGTGATAACTAAAAGTTTCCAAAAACATGTTAGTGGATCCACATCAAAGTTTCTTGCAATCCTAAAGGTTTCATGCCTTCTACCAACACATTACCTAATGACAGTTTAATCAAAGTATACAATTTAACACGGTATACAAAATGAACCCTAGAAGTGATAATATACATCAATTTAAACCCATAAATAAACAAAAGAGGCTATACAAGGATAAGAAGCTATCTAAGCCTCCAGAGTTTTGGAACTACCACTCGAAAAATATTAAGTAATGGGGTAAGACAAAAGCCTCAACAACCAAAGTTTCAACTCATTGTACATGCCAACATATGCTATTAAGGTGTCAAGCGTGACATAACATAAATATAGATATCAATCTCAATCTAAATATGTCATAGATATGCAAATTAACTTAATCAAGTCTCTCCCTACAGAGGATGCATGCATGCAAGCCTCTAAGACCTATCCCTATCATGTAAATAAACTCTTATAGTCTATCATGGTTAATTAAAATCTTTTATCAACACATGCATCAACGTAAACACATCCTTCTATTAATATTATACCTAAGATGATGAAGAAAATACTCAGGTCAATAAATCTTAATCAAACAAACAGTTTCTTGCAATCCTAAAGGTTTCATGCCTTCTACCAACACATTACCTAATGACAGTTTAATCAAAGTATACAATTTAACATGGTATACAAAATGAACCCTAGAAGTGATAATATACATCAATTTAAACCCATAAATAAACAAAAGAGGCTATACAAGGATAAGAAGCTATCTAAGCCTCCATAGTTTTGGAACTACCACTCGAAAAATATTAAGTAATGGGGTAAGACAAAAGCCTCAACAACCAAAGTTTCAACTCATTGTACATGCCAACATATGCTATTAAGGTGTCAAGTGTGACATAACATAAATATAGATATCAATCTCAATCTAAATATGTCATAGATATGCAAATTAACTTAATCAAGTCTCTCCTTACAGAGGATGCATGCATGCAAGCCTCTAAGACCTATCCCTATCATGTAAATAAACTCTTATAGTCTATCATGGTTAATTAAAATCTTTTATCAACACATGCATCAACGTAAACACATCCTTCTATTAATATTATACCTAAGATGATGAAGAAAATACTCAGGTCAATAAATCTTAATCAAACAAACAATAACCAAGGCCTTTGGCCGTCTACCACCAAAAATAGATAGAAAATAAAATAGTAAAAATATAGGCCTATGGCTATCCACTATGGAATCTCAATCAAATAGTCTAGGCAAATTCATATGCATTCATTACAATTAATCAAATGTAGTCCTAGAGTTGCAATGAGATATAGATCAAGCAATAACCCTATCTACTCGTTATAGTAGCCTCAAGCATCAGATCCATTTCTTGTCACATCTCCCCTCGAGCTCTCACCTGAAAGCCATTGAGAGTAATAAGATAAGGAAACTATCTCAGTAACATAATTATTACCCACTTTACCTACCAACACCACCTATGGGACTAACAAATAGATATAATGACAAGAGGCATATAATATCAATAAAAGTATAACAATTAATAGTTAATTGAACCAAATTTTATATGATTGATTGCATGTTACTACTGAGATTCGTATGAATATCCCTCTTTCCATAAATTTAAAATTTATTCAGCCAAAGGAAGCGGCTCCAAGGGCAAAAATGTTGATACCAACAACTGAGAGTTCTAGTCCTAATCATGTAGTAGAGTTTGTATTTGTAGTCATTTTATGTTATTTTGGTATTTGTAAATATTATATACAAACCCTGTGGGGATTCCTATAATGTAATCAAGTACTTTATATCAGTATGTGTATGCTATTTCTGTATGCCCACTGAACTATGTGTTATTACTCTAATAAATGTCAAAATATTAAGGGGTTTGACATCTAAGCTTTTTAGGAATTATAGAGTCAATAGCTTCATCAAGCATATTCACCATGATCTTGTTGATTTGTGCTTGATGCAAGCCTCTTGTCTGCCTATTTCCTTGAAAGAGGGAGTATCTGAGTCGGAGTCTAAATTTTCAGAAGTTGGTAGTGCTTTTGACTTGCCCTTTTCCATTGGGCTACTAGAAGCAGCCCTTACCATTGATCGTGTAGTTCTTGGCTCCTGAATCACTATTCATTTGGCCTTAGATTGAGGTCCTGGTGGAGCTTTCTTAAGTACCTTCAGCCTTGGATACTTCTTAGGCTTAGACTTGTTGGATTTCTTTGATGGAGAAGGAGATAGAGTTGGAGATTACTTTCCTTCTTCATTGATAGTAGTTTTTGATCAAGCCATACCAAGAGTTTTCCCAGAAGACTCTGAATTTTCAAAAACCTGCTTTCTACCCTAGTGACTATTGAGAAGATAATCTGAGGATTTGGAGAGATTTTGGAGGAAATTTGGGATAAAGTTTGAGCGGCTTTGGTCGGGTTGGTGTTATGATTAATTTATGAAAAGATTAGGATAGAGCACAGGGAGTAGAACTTGGAGTGATTATGCCGAGAAAGATGATGCTTTGAACTAAAAAGCCCTTGGCCCTAACATCACTTGAGTGATCATATTCTGCTATCACTCGAGTAGTCACTCAAGTAAAGCTGCCCATAAATTAAATTGAGTTAAAAATATGATACCTCACATAATTAATCTTGTAATAACTCGAGAATATATCCTAGATGATGTGGCCAACCAGTTGTCATAGGTATTTGAATTCAATTATGGGATCATCACTAATTCTGCTTGCTTCGTGGTGACGATCACTCGAGTGATCCCTCGAACGATGGTTGACTGTTCATCTTTTCCCAGAATGTGTTATCACTCGAGTTCTTGCTCGAGTGATCTTACATTTCTTTCTTTACTGGTTCTTGTGATTTCAGTGATATGCTGTGAGTATGATCACTCAAGTGGTCCCTCGAGTGATGAGCTCTTATTTACTTTCTCTAGACATGAGTATTATAACAATGCTTCTTCCCATCCATTGCTTTCATCATCACTCAAGTGGTCACTCGAGTGTTGCAAGTGATGTGTGCCAGTGATGACCACTCTGTTCATCCCTATTTTTCAAACCTACAAGCAAAGCATTTTCCAACCTTTTGCAAAACAACTTTCTAGATACTTTGATACTTAATTTAGTCAAAAAATATACAATAAACAATAAAAAACACCAAAAAATTTAAAGGATATCCTTACAAATTCATTAGGATTTACCATTCTCAATTCTTTTTGTATGTACAGAAATTAATCTTTAGCAAGTGATTTGGTGAATATATCTACTAATTAGAGATGTGTAGGCATGAAAACCACTTTGACATCCTTCTTTTGTACATGATCTCTGATGAAGTGATGTATTTTGTCAATATTATTGGTTCTTTGATGTTAAACCGAATTCTTGGCTAGGCTTATTTTGCTTGTGTTGCATAATATAGATTGGTATCTCCTTTAAATTGATGCCTAGGTCTTGAAGTTGCTACTTTAACCATAGAACTTGAGCACAACAACTTGGAAGAACTATGTATTCTACTTCTATGGAGGATAGTGACACTGTATTTTGTAGTAGCTCTTTCTATTAGTCTTGTATCCTTCAAGCTCTAAATCAGAGTAGGCCATTAAGTATTCATTCCATCCTTTTGGATTCCAAATTCCAAGTTCAGCAGTGTCAGCCAAGTATCTGAATATCCTCTTCACTGTTTCAGCATATGATTCCTTAGGTATTGATTGATATCTTGCACGCATGTCAATACCGAATTAGATTTCTGGTCTACTTGTTGTCAAGTAGAGTAGTGAACCAATCATCCCTCCATATTTGGTGATGTTGAAATCAACTCCCTTGACATCAGCATCTAGTAGAGTTGTTGAGCTCATTGGTGTTTCAGCTCTTTGACTTGATCCATGCCAAATTTCTTCAAGAGTTCTTTGAGATATTTGGTTTGAGAGATGAATATTCCATTCTTCCTTTGTTTGATTTGCAATCCAAGGAAGAAGTTCAATTCTCCCATTATTGACATTTCAATTCTCCTTGCATAATCTTAAAGTATTCTTGATAGAGAAATTTATTAGTAGCACCGAATATAATATCATCAACATAAATTTGTATAATAAATATGTCATGCTTTTTATGTTTGATGAAAAAAGTTGTGTCTACTTTTCCTCTAATAAAGGTTTGATCAAAAAGAAATTTACTGATGCGTTCATACTAAGCTCTTGGAGCTTGTTTGAGACCATAGAGGGATTTCTTAAGTCTAAACACATGATCAAGCTTTGTTTCATCTTCAAATCTAGGGGTTTGGTCTAATAAACCTCTTCTATGATGTAACCATTTGGAAAAGTATCCTTAAAATCCATTTGATAGATCTTGAATTCTTTGATGCAAGCAAAGGCTAAGAGTACTAGTATGGTCTAATCTTGCTACTGGAGCATATGTTTCCTTATAATCAATTCCTTATTCTTTATTAGATTCTATAATGTTTTGATGATAACAAATCTTGGTGAATTCTATGGCTTAGTATTTGTCTTTGATCATTGATTGATAGCCCATGATATAGAATTAAAAAGTCAATTAGAATGTGATCTGATAATAAATCACTCAAGTGAATTTACAGATTCACTAGAGTAATAAGGCAGATCACTCGAGTGATAGACAGAATCACTCGAGTGAATATTAGTAAAGGAAGATCATTCCCAGTGAATTCTTAATGCACTCGAGTGATGTGATAAAAATAACATATCACTCCAAGTGATATAGCTTAACTCTCGAGTGATATACACTATAATACAAGATCACTCGAGTGAAGCAATGATGCACTAGAGTGATGCAGGAAAATAATAGATCACTCCTAGTAAAATGATAATTCACTCGAATAAAGTTTAAAATATCTTGACAGACAACAAACTCTAAATTTTTATATTATATCTCAATTACATTAATCTTTGATGGAGAAACGGATCAATTTCAAAGTCTTGAGTGTGTTATAGGTGTTAAGCAACGGATCAATTTCAAAGTCTTGTTTAACGAAGTGTTACATGTGCAATAGTGAAAAATGGCAGAAACATCTTCGTTTGTCAAAGCAATGATCACTTTTTAACGAAAAACGTTTGAATGTTGTTAACGATCATCAAATATCTTCTATAAAGTACAGAAGCATTCAAAGAAGAAAAACAACAAACAACAAACAACAACATACATCAATCAATCTACATAATTGCTCTGTCTTTCATTCTTTCGTTCTCTGTCTTTCAGTTATTATATATTTACTCTTTGAGATAAAATTTTGTCAAAAACTCAATATTCATTATTGAGACAACTTAAGGTTGTGGAACCTTGAGTTGGGGATTGGATTACATCGTGTAAGGGGGAACAAGTGTCCAGAGAAAGATTGTATTGAGGTGCGAAGAACCCAATGAATCTTGGAAGTTATAGTGAAAATCTATGAGGATCTCTGAGGATTGGATGTAGGTCAAAGTGGTTGTGACCAAACCAGGACAAATCCCTATGTACACTTCAGTAATATCTTTCTCAACCCTTAACTCCGTCTTAAATTATGTCAATTGTTATTTACGATTCAAAATATTTTTATCACCCAATTCACCCCTCTTTGGTGAAACGCTTGCACTAACAATCTTGATTATAGCCTTTTGGAACCAATCTTGCCTTGTTTATGACAAGGATTGTGGATTCATCAAGTTTGTTCTTGAATACCTATTTGGCGCCAATGACTGGATCATCTTTAGGCAGGGGTACCAAATCCCAAAATTGATTTCTTTCAAATTGATTTAATTCCTCCTATATTGCCAGCACCCAATCATTGTCTGATAGGGCTTCCTTAATGCTTGAGGGCTCAATCTTATAGAAGAAGGCAGAGAAATTGACATCATTTAAGATTTTGTTTCTAGTTTTCACTCCCTCTCTAACATCACCTATGACTTAGTCACTGGGATGATCTTTAGTATACCTCTAAGCTCTAGGTTAAGTTTGTTTATATTTAGGGGTCAGAGGCATCCTCTTGTTTTTCTGTTTAAAAGGTAGGAGAATTTGAAATGGTTAAGTCTCCTAATTTATGAATTATCTCTGGTTCTTCCTCATTATGCTTTGGTTAAGACTCACTTTTAGCAAACATAATATGAATAGATTCTTCAACAACACATATATGTTTGTTAAAGACTCTAGATGTTATACTTCTATTTGAATAGCCTAAAAATAAACCTTAATCAAATTTAGGATTAAATTTGCAAAGATAGTCTTAACCATTATTTTGAATGAAGCATTTACATCTAAAGACATGTAGATAAGCATGATTTGGTTTTCTTCCTTTGAATAGCTCATATTGCATCTTGCCAAGGATTGTTTTGATGTATGCTCTATTTGATATATAGCATGTTGTACTCATTGCATCTACTCAAACACACTTGTGACACTTCTTTCTCATTCAGCACTGCTCTTGCCATGTCAGTGAGAACTATATTCTTTCTTTGTACAACACCATTTGGTTGTGGAGTTATTAGAGCTGAGAATTTGTGGGCAATTCCATTTGCATCACAATATTATCTAAAGGCTTAATTCTCAAACACTCTACCATGATCTATCTTAATAGACACAATAGGAATACCTTTATCATTTTGGACCTTCTTGGCAAAAATAACAAATGTATCAAAAGTTTCATTCTTTGAGGAAAGAAATATAGCCCAAGTAAATCTAGAATAGTCATCAACTATTACTAAAGTGTAAAGACTCCTACTAAGGCTCTTTACTCTTGCCGGTCCAACTAAGTCCATATGAAGTAGTTAGAGTGGCTTTTCTATTAAGACTACCTTCTTTGATTTGAAAGAGGACTTTATTTGTTTTCCTTTTTGACAAGAATCATAAACTACATTATCTTCTAATTGAAGTTTAGGAAGACCAATAACTAAGTTTTTCTTGATCAATTTGCCTCATTGGTTCATATTGAAATGAGTAAGTCTCTTATGCCACAACCAACTTTCACCAGATTACTTATAAAACAATTTTCAGATGCATTGGCATTTATATCAAAAGTATACCAGTTACCATCCTATGAATATCTTATCTTGACTTTGAGATCATCTATGTTGATTTGAAGATCTTTTTTGTTTGCAATGAGACATTCTTCTGAATCAAAGATGAACCAATTGTCTTTATCAGTGCTTTGACTCACTTAGTAGGTTGTGACACAGTCCTTTTATATAGTAGACATCCTTGACTTATACTCCATTTGTCTTGCATACTCTACCAATTCTAGCAGTTTTCCCATATTGTTTGCCTCCAAAGCTAGCTTTGCCTTCTTCTTTAAGTTCCAATATGGTGAACTTGTTTTTTCCACCAGTCATATGTCTCAAGCATCAACTATCAATATATTATTTATTTTTTTTTTGATGCCTTGAGACAAATCTACAATAGGAAACACTCAAGTCTTAGGTACCCACACTTTCTTAGGTCATTTGTGGTTAGTGTGAATCACTTTTGGCACATGTGATCCTTTTGAAGCCCATTTATAAGTGCCAATGATTCATTTCTTTTTATGATAGCAAGAAGTGGTATAGTGTTATTTTCTATTACAAAAATTATAATAAGCAAAAGGGTTATACACATGCACAGAATGTTAAAAATAATTAAGGTAGGCTTTACCACCTTTCTTCCTTTTACCCTTCTTATCCAAGTCTTGATCATATCCAATCCTCAACTTGTCAATTGTGAATCTTTGAGCCTTCAAGATTATTTTGAGCATTTCACTTCCCTTAGTGAATTTCTCAAGTGTCTTGGTAAGGACAACTTTCTTTTTCATAATTTCTTGGCACGTTTGACAAGAATCATCAAGTTGCTTCTTGATTTGATAGTCAAAAAGTTTAACCTTCTTTTTGGAGCTTACAAACTCCTTAACTACTTTGAAAAATTAATAATATAAAGCATGGTATTCAAATTGTAATTTGTCGTAAGTAGGTTCAGAAGTTATTATCTCCTCAGTGTCTGATTCTTCTTCTCTAGCTACCAAGCAAATATTGGCCACTTCTTTATCATCACTTTCCTCATCCAAAGAGTTGTCTCACCAGATTGTAGAGACATAAGCTTTCTTCTTTCAAAACTTGTTTTTCTTCTTTTCTTTGTTCTTTAGATAAAAGGGACATTCGGACTTAATATGTCCAGGATTGTTGCATTCAAAACAAATGATTGAATCATTTTCTTCTTTTTGAGAACTTGGACCTCCTTTCTAGAACTTTTTGAACCCAAGATCTTTTCGATAGAACTTTTTGAATCTTTTCATAATCAAGTCCATCTCTTCATCTTCAACTTCTTATTTGATTTCGTCGAGGGCCAATCCCTTCTTTTTCTTCTCATCCATCTTAGTTAGTTCCTTCTTGAACTTTACCTTTCCTTCATATTCAAAAATACTTTTGAATAGAGCTGCTACTGACCTCATGGATTCTCTTTTGGCTTCCTCTATAGCTGTGACCTAGGCTTCCCACTCACTTAAGAGAATGTAAGAATCTTTCTCACTTGAGATCTTCAATCATATGTCTTGTCAAGAGCATCAAGTTAATTAACATGATGAGTGTAACTTAACTGAAACTCAGCATTGCTCTCTCCAGCCTTTATCTAGAATAAGTCATACTTAGTGGTGTTGACTTTGTTCTCCTTGATTCCAAAGGTTCCTTCATGAGCTATCTCAAGAGCCTCCATCATCCTTGGCAATAGGAAGAGTACAAATTCTAAAGTACTCTTTCTAACTTAAAGCAGTTTGAATCATCATAATAGCCTTATTGTTCAATGTCATCACAAACACTTTGAACTTGACTTTCTAGAATGAAAAGTGTTCTCTACAAAATCCTGGTGATTTGGTGATTGAAACTCCATCAGGAAGTATGTTCTCACCAAGGAATGTCATAGGATCCATCTTAGGTTGTTAAACCTGAAAATAAGAAGACTTGCTTTGATACCAAATGTTAGTTCAAGCCTTTCATGTAACACCCATCTTACAACCCCTTTTAATTACGTACCGGAAGCGATAATCATTAATTCCTTAGAAGTTAATTACACATTCACGACTATTAATTGTTATTCTTACCAAATATCAAGTTCGTTCTTATTCTTAGATACAGTAATTCAACGATTCTGATTATGACTTACATTTCTAATTCACGTATTCATTCAATTCTTTATCAAGTTTAAATAATTTACACACAGTAAAATAAATATTCTTTCTTCTTCAATTCTTCATCTTCTTTCATTCATGTTCATCTTCAAGCATTCCTTCTGTTTCATACACACAGACCTATATGGTTTGTGGGGGAGGGTGAGATTCGAAGGAATCTCAGTAGCAAATAATACTAACAATGCATGCAAGATGAATGCTAATACATGATATGCTTGCCTTACATAGGCTCATGTTCACATAATTCATTTTAACATGCTCAATGTTTCGTGCAACATATCTATGACCATAATATAAACAGAAACAGAGCTTCATTCATTCATACATGCTTCACATAACCAAGCAAAGTAATATTGCAAATCAATACACAACAAATACATCAAATACATATAAGTTAAGTAAGTTTACTACCTTGTGGACTAATGTCCGCTTCTTGTCCCCTTTTCTTCCAACCATCGAAGTTATTTATAGCATCTTCCATTCTTCTCCTTTTTTGACTTCTCATGGCCTTAAACACATAGTCATAATATTAGAGCCATGACAAATGAATGTCTAATGAGGCTACCTTAGCCTCATAGGCTTACGTTCACCCTTGGAGTTCACACTAATTACATTTAGGCCTTTCTTTCTTAAATTCGTATGGTAGCTAAAAGCTGCCAGCATTCTGAACAAACTTTGAAAAATTATAAGTAATTCTATAGAATTCCAATTGGGATGTTTTAAATTTCTATTAAAATATTTTTGAGTCTATTTTATAGAAAAAATATTGCTCAGAGCCAATTCTAACCATAAAATTTTAGAACTATGACTAACTCGTCACTGCCATAGAATTCATTCTAGATTCAATGCCTAACTTCAAAAATTCATACATCCTAATGTACTGATCTAAATGACACTAATGACCTATCAAATTAATTCTTGATATGTAGAATTTTATTCTAAAAAGTTTTATGGCCATTAGATAGCATTATATTACCCAAAAACACAGTATATTCAATATAACACCCCAATTTTTAGGACAAGAGGATTGAGAATAAGCTTGAAACAAATGGACTGCTAAATCAGGGCTTAGCAAGTGTCCAAGTGAGGCATGATATTATTCCCTAAAATTAATTTATATCCTTAGGGTATTAAAAAGCATAGAGGATGGTAAAGCAAGGCAATTAGGGGTCACACACAACATAAGTATGTTGGAACACAAATTAGTGTTGCTTCCAGAGAGTTTTCTAGTGAGGCAGTCATGTTCTGTGACATTTTTCAATTGGTAAATGATGTCCAAAAAATTTTGAAACTTTCCAAAATTCAAGTAGACTTATCAAGATTTAATATGATAGTCACATAAGGAATTTGGAGCTGTACACAAGGAGTAATGTATTTTTGAAGTTAGCTCAGTAAAATTAGTGATTTTTAATGACAACGTCCAAAAATTATAATTTTGCCAATGTTGAGCCTTTATTTGGCTAAAGGATATATTTTTTCTTAAAACTATACTTAATAAGGGTCACATAGCCTTTCAAACCATCCCAATTAGATATCTATACAGTTAGATACGAATTTTCAAAGTTTGAGGAAAATTCTGCCCACTTTTTCACCAAGTGCGAAAATGGAAATAAATGTAAGTGCAAAATGGTCATTTTCCCAATATAGCAAGAAGCCATTGTTTTCTCCAAAATTTGGGAGATATTTCGATCAGCATGAAGGAAAAAAAGGGAGCTAATTTACTTGATTGATATTTATTCAAAAAGGGAATTAATTTTGACCAAGTAAAAATATGGCACATGTTGATATACTATTAAAGTATATTATTTCATAAAGCAAATGGATATTTCAAGAGGCTATTAACTCCTTATTTCCCTTGCAATTTCTGTCAATAAAGGGAATTGGAAGAGCAATATATATATATGGTAATATTAAAGCAAGAAGAGGGGAAAAAACAAGGACCAATCACAAGCAAGCATATGTAAAGCAAGATGAATATTTAATTAAGCTCTCATCTTCTCTTTCCCTTCATCTTCATTTTGGCCAGCATCAGTTCAAAAGAGAGAGAGAAGAGCTTCAAGAGTTCAAGAGCATAAGGAGTCTTAGGGTTCATAGAGCCAAAATCAAAGGTAAGAGTATGCAAATCAAGTGCTTATGCCTTCTAAATTACTTAGAACTTCCTCTAACATCTTCTTCTTGAAATTTAGGTTTAGCGAGCTAAATCAAGAGAGAAGAGAGAGAGGGCAGAGGTGTTCTAGAGAGAGAAAGTGGTGCAATCAAGAGGTAATCTCATAAACTTGATCCTCTTGTGTTATAAGATGTTGTTTTGGATATTGTTGTTGGATTTAGCTTTGTTTCCTAATTTTGTAAATTTGGGAAGCTCAAACCCTAAGGGGTTATACTGCCAAAATTTCTAATAATCATGTGGAAAATGTGTTTATGTGATTAAACATGTGATTAGAGGTGAAATGGAGGTGATTAAGGGATTGAAATCAAGAAAACATATTTTCCCTTTTCTTTTCCTAAGTTTTAGCCAGATGCAGAATAGGGAGAAAGAGATAGAATTTCATCAATTTTATGGTTCCATTGAGTTTAGAAGGGAAAATTGTGTAGGGTTCATGTAGATTGCGAAGTGAGAAAAGCCCTCGAATGTGAAGTGACCAAACTACCCTTAAAACCCTAAGATAGGGGCTGTCAAGGGTAATTTTGTAATTTGGGCCTACATTTGACCAATATGAGGTCAAAAATTGATTCTACATGCAAAATTTTATAGGATTATCCTTGGTCACAATTTTTGGTAAAGTATAGTTTTAATTTGATCGAGTACAAAGGGGCATAGACCGGACTCTCAAGGATATTTTAGTAATTTTATGGTTTTAATTCGAGATAACCAACATAATGAGTTTAGAATGAGTTACTAATACATAATAAATCATTTATCCTAAATTTTTAATTTTAGGATATATTGATAGCCCGACCCGAAGATGGAGCTAGATTGATTGACAAGCAAGGAAATGACACATTCCAAGTAGTAACACTTTCTTTCATACACTATGTGATTATCAATATGTGTTGAGTATGCCATTTTTTGTAACAAGAGCCAAGTGTTTTAGACACACATATTAGCCTAGTTGTAGTCAGGGACCTAACTGGGGTGCCGAGTTAAGCTGGGGTTGCAAACAGTCGTTTGGCCTCAGACAGTGTGCACACAACAACCTATCATCTTACATAACTTGGTGCATGACATATTTATTTTCACATTGTATATGTTTGATTGTATGTTATTACTAGGATTCCCCGAATCTCACCATTTCCATAAATGTATAAAGTTTCCAGCAGCAGGCAGTGACTCAAAGGGCAAAACTGTAATTTCCAGTAGCGGAAGGTTTCAGACCAGTACGAGTAGCGAAGTAGTTGGTTATCTGAAGACTTTGTATTATTTTTAAGATTTGTATTATTATGTACCTCCCTATGGGGAATTACTATATATAAACAAGCATATTGTATCAATAATATCAGTATTTGTGCTATTCTTACATGCCCACTAAACTATGTAATAGCTAATCAAAGTAATATCAATAATGTAGCGGGGTCTTACATTCAAATTGTCATGCAGAAAACCCTAATTGGCAGCATTATTCCAATTTTTGGAATTTCATTCCAATGATCCAAAATTCATAATAAGGGGCTATTTCTACACAATTTTGCTTAAGAAATCCATTGGAGACCTCAAAAATATCAAAATCCTACTCCTCCTACCTACCATATTCTAGCTGAAACATGGCCTCCAAGACAACAATTCATTAATTTATAATTTATTCACTAAACTAGTCTCATATGCTTCTAAAATATCATATAACCACATGTATATAAGCAAAGCATAATAAAACCCTAAAAACCCTTAGTGACTGAAATTAGGTCAGCAAGGAAAAGTCCACAAAAATCCATCAACCAACATAATACATAGATCAAAATGAAGCCTAAGCTCACATCTTTTACTTTTTAGGACTTGTTCTTGATTTCTCTAACTTTGACACTTTGTAGACAACACAAAACACCTCTATTCATGAAACTAAAACCATAGAAATATATCTCCTAGTGAGGGGAACAACTTTTATGAAGGCCTCAAGAGCTAGAAATGAGGTTTAGGTGGTACAAATCAAGCAAGAACACTTTACCTTGCTTCTTTGTCTTCAAGTTTGCTTTTTCTCTCTCCTTTTTCTTTTTCCTTCTATTTTCTTCTTTTTGGCTGTCTAAAATGAGTGTGAGAGAGAGTGAAATTCTGATTTATCCATTTATCTTCAGCCAACCCAATTGCTTGGCCGAAAATGCTCCAAGAGAAATAAGAAAAGGTGAGGTATTATGTTGTGGTGGTTTCTTAAAAAAGTTACCAAGTCAATTAACCATAGCTTGGTTTGATTAAGTTGAACTCATTATTTCCCTCTCTCCTCTTGTCTTGACCGAATTTGAGAGCCAAAAGAAGGAAATTATGTTGCCAAATTTCTCCTTAAAAGCTCGTTTTTTGGTCAACTTTCTAAGTTAAGTCAAATTGCAAGACTTGTTGATTTTTCTTTCTTTCTTCTTTCTTTTCTTTTTGGCTTGATTAATGGACATGGATTTGATTTATTTATTTTCTATTTCTTTCCCTTTTGAGGATCTTGATTGAAATGTTTCATCAAAAAAGGAGAAATGTTGACCAAATGCTTATTGGTATATAAGTTCAAGTTGACCAAAGTCTTCTTACAAAGTGCTTTGAAACTTTGACCAAACTCTTTCTTTCTCCCATTTTGCCCTCTTGGACGTTTTTAACCATGCAACGGGAGGGAGTTGTGTTACTTTTCATTTTGCATCATTACTCTTAGTTTTCAAGTGCAAATCCTAGCTCTTCATTTTGTCTTCCAATTTTAATCTCAAGATTAAGTGGCAATTATCTCTTTTGCCCTTGATTATGGCAATATTAATTCATGTGCTATTAGTTCTTTTATTTATCTTTCTTACTTCTTTCTAGATACTATTTATCTTTTCCTTTAGATCCGGGTTAGGTTTTATGTCATTCTAACATATCCTAAAGGAATCGGGTACTTTCTTTCAACTAATTTGCACATAAATTCATATTCTATTCAAAGTACGGTTTCTAAAAGTCATTCTATTTCTTATGCATTCCTAGGACTCTTACTAAACTAGACTTAGTATTTTACTTTATTCAAACTTATTCTCTAGCCTCTAGTCCCAAAATTCAGGATATTACATTTCAAACAAGAGGGGGTGAATTGGATGATATTAAAAATTTAAATTCAAACATAAACTTAAGAAGAGAATAAAGTTAGAAGGATATCACCAAAGGTCAGTCGACACAAGAGATTTATATTAGTTTGGTCCAATCCACTTGACCTATATCTAGTCCTCAGAAGCCTTTTTGAGAGTTTAATTATCGTCCTAAGATTCACCGGGCTCTTGGTGCCTTAGTTCAAGCAAGTTCCTTCTCAAGGAACACTCACTTCCCTTACCCTTTGCAATCAATGCCCACATTCAAGGTCCTATTACCTTGAGTAACTTAACTATAATAAATGATTCAATAAAGACTCACTCACTAAGAGTATATAAATAATCACTGAAGTACAAAATCACACAAAAACAGAGCTCAAGACTTAGCAATAAATGTAATAGTGAATGCCTTTCAGAGAGTTGGTGCTTTGTCTTCAATGCTATTCTATTTATAGTGTAATAAGAGTTGATAACCATTGCTTGTTTGAATACATTTGAGAGTGTATGAGGAGGTCACTGCTTCTGTCTTTTAAAATAGTCGTTTGAGACAAAGAGGATTTCAATAGGTTGAGGTTTGGAGCATTAAATGCATCTAACACAAAAGTTTTTTTTACTAATCTTGTGTTAATAATTCTTGATTAAGCACCTGAAACATGTTAAAACAATGACTTGGTAAAGTTTAGAATAAGTTAGAAGTGAAAGGACAAGTTTAGAAGTGATTTGAATGAGTATCAAGATTTTTGAGACGCTTTTCTGTTTGAGTGATTGTATTACTTGAGTGATCTTTACTCTATTCAGAAAGTTAGCTTTAAAAACATAATAGATCACTCCTTAGCTCACTTTGGTGATGTGAAAGTGATAAACACAAATAGGGTCACTTGAGTGGTCACTCAAGTGATCATGTTTGATCTAAGTTTAAAAGAAAACAAATCACCAGCTAACTCACTATAGTGTAGTGAAAGTAATACACTTCACTCGAGTGACCTTTTTGTAAAACATTTTTTAAAAATATTGAACACTTCCTAAATCATAGTGGTGTTGTGCAAGTAATACACAATTGCCAGGGTCACTCGAGTACCACTCAAGTGATCTTTTTAAACATAGTTTTTGGAAGGCTTGATCATTTGATAAAACACTGTGGTGCATTGAAAGAGATGACAATTTAGAGATATTAGTCGAGTGATCATCATAAAATTATTTTTCAAAAAAGACTAATAACTGGCTAACTCACTGTGGTCAAGTAGTCACTTAAGTTATCAACATATTTATAAAAATTCTTAGCATTAGTTGGCTCATTGTGGTGAATTGAAAGTAATGCAATTTAGAAGACATCACTCGAGTGGTCACTTGAGTGATCTTTTACAAAATATTCTTTCAAAAATAAGATCACTATCAAGATCACCATGGTATAGTGGAAGTGATGACAAATTGATGCATCACTCAAGTAGTCAATCGAGTTATCTTTAAAATGAACAGTGGATCACTTCCAATAGGTGCTATAGTGAAGGCCTTTTTCAAAAAACACATCTCTCGAGGGATCACTCGAGTGATCAATCAGTAAATTTCTTCACTATTTGGGAGTTAAAAGAGGCGATTTCAATACATCACTCGAGTGGTCAGTAGAGTGATAAAGAGACTCAAGCTTTTTCACAGTATTTTACAACTATGTGTTCGAAAACTATTTAAAGACATTGTAAGCTAGTGTTACTTTTGCAAAACACTTTCCTTAAGCTTTTTTATCATCAAAACATGAGATCTAATAGGAAATAGGGTAGGTCCAACACAATTTTTTAAAATCTGGACCGAAAGTTGATACAGAAAAGCCAAATAGGTCATGGTTCAAATGGTCATATTGGTTGAACATTTGGTCATAACGGTGATGCAATAGCTAAAAAAATACTATACATAAACATATATGTACACACACACACATAAAAAGAATCATACCTAGAAGCTAAAAAATAATGTTTCTTCTATCAAATTCTTTAATTACGTAATGTTTCTTCTTTTTTCATGTGAGTTTTAGTTAAATTAATGTTTAAAAAATAGGATGCATGTTTACGTGTGATTGGGGAATTTGATATAATAGATAAAATGAACTTAAACTAAGTATTTTCTAATATATAATGAGTAAAGTAAATGAATGTAGGATAGTTTTAAATAAAATATAAATGATAAATATCACTTTAATAAAATTATTTAAACAAGTTTTTATTAGGAGTTACAACAAAGCCTCCTTTTTATATAAAAAGTTGATAAATAATAAAAAAGTTTAAAATCTGTTCATTATGACCATGAGTTAATTGCATTAGATTTACGGTATACGAGGTAAGTATGTGAGAGAAGTTTTGTCTTGACTTACATGAAAAGCACTTATAAAATAATTTTAAGCTCATCCAAACATCTATATTATGAGTTTTTTAATTCTTTAAGTGACCAATGGCTAAAAGAAGAAATTTATATATGGTTCTACTTATTTTTCTCTTAGTTAAAAGTAAATATCTACCTATAAGTCTGCAACCCCTTTGTACTCATCCCAATGTAGACTTTTCATCCTTTTTTTTAATCTTTTTAGGGTTTGTTTGGGTCCGTGGTGAAAAAGAACATTCACGCAAGTCAAAACAAAAATGCTCTCACAAACTTACTTCATATACCGTAGATCACATTAAAAAAGAATCTTCCGCCATTAATCCAACAAGCACTTACTTTCTCTCTCTGATTCTTGCTTCCCATGTGTCTTTCTTCTTTTGCTTCTAAGTTCTAAGATTCTTTCCTTATGGTCTTTCATTTTTCTTATCGCCACTGTTTCAGTTTTACTATACAACGTCGGCCAAATTTTTAAGACATCATGGATGACAATTTCTTAAGCACACACGAGTATGGTCTTCCTTTTCTTGGTATGCTTCCTTCATCTCCTCCTCCTTTTTTTCCCTTCAACTCTTGATTTCACTTTCTGCTACCGTGCTCAAATCATCTTCTTCATTTTCATTTGCCACTAGATCTAGCCATTCAGTTGTTTGCTACCCATTCTAGTTCACGGTTGAACTCAAGATTCTAGCTCAAAAGCCATTTCCAAACAACTCAACGCAATCTAAATCCTCAGATAGTCCAAACATAAAAATGAGTTGTCACAGTTTCCAGCTATCTAGTTTGGTCTTAATTTCAAATTATTGATCAACATAGACTTGAGAGCAGTGAAAAAATAAGAAAGAAGAAGAAAGATAGCGAAGATGAATAGTTAGGGTTTTATTATTGAAAAATTAAAGTAAAGTAAGAGAATAACATTTGTGGTAACTTGTAGAAATAATAAAGGGCGAATGTGCAAATTTAGCAATGAATAATTTCATTATGACCATCCATAAGAATTAACTATTTTTTGGTGTAAAAGTAGACATAAAAATTTTATTTGAGAGCATATTTACCAACGCTATTAAGGAGATTTAACTTCTATTACCTTTTGTACTATAGTTCCCACTAATCTTCTCTCTCTATTATTTTAAATTTTTTTAATTGAAAAATATCACTTAGATCCCATGGGAACAATTTCATTTCAGCTAACCTCCAAAATATTCTAAAATTTTGTTGTACCCCTTTTGATCAAAATTAAATTAAATTTTTTCAGTAAAAAGATAATAATACCCCAATTTTATTTTTTCATAAAATTTTGGTAAAAAAATACTGAAATATAAATTTAAAAATACTAAATTACCTCTAGCTTACCCTTTTTATCTCCATGACTAAATAATGAATTACTTTGATAAAATTAATCCTTCATAATAGTCCTTTAACTTTTACCCCTTACTTCGATTGAGAAAAAATGCGAGGGAAACTAGAATTTGGGAGTAAAATGGGGGAGGAAATATGTTTTCCCTTGCTTGAATAAGAAAGAAAATGTGAGGAAGAAAAATAGGGGGCATTGGGTGGGTCTCACACATTGTTTTAAAAGCTGGACCGGAAGTCGAGTCAGAGAAGCCAACGGGTCATTATTCAAACAGTTTGAGCAGTCGGGCCATTTGGTCAGATTGGTGATGCAATAACTCAAAAAATATTGTACATATATACACATACACATACACATACAAGTACACATACACATACATATACATATGTAAACATACACACACACACACACATACATATGTGTGTGTGTGTGTAAACATATATGTACACACACAAAAAAGAATCATACCTAAATCAAGTTTCTTATATTCATTCTATCAAGTTCTATAATTACATAATGTTTCCTCTTTTTTTCATGTGAGTTTATAGTTAAATTAATGTTTCAAAAATAGGATGCATATTTACGTGTGATTGGAGAATTTGATATAATAGATAAAATGAACTTAAACTAAGTATTTTCTAATATATAATGAGTAAAGTAAATGAATATAGGATAGTTTTAAATAAAATAAAAATGATAAATATCACTTTAATAAAATTAGTTAAACAAGTTTTTATTATGAGTTACAACAAAGCCTCCTTTTTTATATAAAAAAGTTGAAAAATAATAAAAAAGTTTAAAATCTGTTCATTATGACCATGAGTTAATTGCACTATGTAATATCCCGAATTTTATGGACTAAAGACTAAAGAATAAGCTTGAATAAAGTAGACTACTAAGCCTATTTTAGTAAGAGCCCCATAAATGAATAAGAAATATAATGACTATTAGAAACCGTACCACGAATAGAATATGAATTTCAGTGTGAATTAGCCAGAAGAAAGTACCCGATTCCTTTAGGAGGTGTCAATATCACATAAAACCTAACTCGAATCCAAAGGAAAAGGGAAATGGTGTTTAGAAAGGAGAAACAAAGAGAAATTTAAAGAAAGAAAAGAACTAATGGCACAAGAAATAATATTGCCATAATCAAGGGCAAAAGAGATAAGTGTCACTTGATCTTGAGGTCAAAATTGGAAGACAAAATGAAGGGCCAAGATTTGCTCTTCAAAAGTAAGAAGTAATTATTATAATGAAAAGATTTTATCTCTTCCATTTGGCTTCAAAAATGTCCAAGACAAGAGGAAGAAGGAAAGAGAATTTCATTAATACACTTTTTCACTTTTCAAGTTGAAAAGTCAAAAATTGTGGCTAGACATAAATGAAGCATGAAGAGAGAATTGGTCAACATTCTTCCTTCCCTTTTGTGATGTATTTTCAACAAGACTAAGGGGGAAAGAAAGATAATTTAATTAAAGGCATTCCATAATCCTTGACCAAACCAAAAAGCAAAGAAAGAAGAAGAGTAGAAAAGTCAACAAAACTTGCTATTGGTTACAACTTGGAAAGTGACCAAAAAGCAAGATTTCATGAAAGAAATTAGTCAATAAATCCTTCTCCTCTTTGCAAGAGAATTTTGGTCAATAAAAGCTGAAAAGGAAAATAGAAAATATCAATTCACTTACCTAAACTAACCTTAGTTAGTTAACTAGTCTACTTTTTCAATAAGCCATTAAATTGTAACACATCACCTTTTCTTATTTCTTTGAGAGCATTTTCAACCAAGTCTTCAAGAGGGCTGAAGATTAATTAAACAAAACACCTCACAGTCTCATTCAACTCATTTGGATGTCCAAAAAGAAGAGAAAATAGAAAAGGAAAGAGAAAACGTGAATAGTGAAATTTTATGAGCTCCAGAGCCGATTTCACCTCCGATTCGGCGTTTTCTCTCAAAGTACCCTTCACAAATCTTCTTCTAATTATCCCAAGCTTCATTTTTATAGTTTTGAATTTTCATTTGGAGGTGTTCAGTGACGTCTCACTGGCCGGAGCACTACTGGATTTCCGAACCGATTGCAGAAACGCATAGAGGTAAGCATAAGCTTTCTTTTAAACCGATTGGTTTGTTATTTGGATGATTTTTTTGTAAGGGTGGGGTACTTTTACTTTTCATCCAATAGGTATTTTTTAGGTCTAATCAAGTATTTACAGTTAAATTATGATTTATGATGATATTGGATCAAGTAGTTGGACAAAATTCTGTTTTGGTGAATTGTTGTCTTGTGAGGTTCTGTTTTGTCTAGAATAGGGCATGAAGAAGGAATGAGAATTTTCAAAATTTGAGGTTATCAGTGGATTTCTTGGGCAAAATTGTGTGTGGTTAAGGTGTGGTTGTGATTTTAGAAGGGTTGGATTGAAAACCCAATAATTTAAGTTAAAAGAACAAAGCTGCCAGAATTCATTTTCTGGAGACAAGTTTGTTTTGACATATTTTTGAGTAGCCAAATGTTATCCAATGACCTTGAAACTTTTTAAAATTAAATTAGACATCCTAATATTTAATTTGATAAATAATATGTGCCATTTGGATTAGTATATTGTGAGTTATGAATTTTTGAAGTTAGGCATTAATTCTGGAATCAATTATGTGGCAGTGAGGCTTAATTGAGAATTATGGAATTCTAGGCATGTGATTATTATAATGAGTAATTTTCCCCTTAAATTAGACTTAAATGTGATCAAATATAACTTGGAACCACTCTATTTAGAATTTTTTAGATTTAGTTTTAATTTTTGGAACTTCAGCCAAGGAGTAGAGGAATTCTTGGCTGCGGCCAAAAGGAGGTCAGTAACTTTTTGGCCATGGCCAAGCCCCCCAAATTCCATCATTTCATGTGTTTTTGAAAGAAATTGACACATTTAGTCCTTCCTAACTTCTTGAGCCTTAATATACACTTCCAATGACTTGTAATCATGGCTCTAATGATGTGATTGAGTATCTAGGGCCATGGAGAAGTCAAGACAAAGAATGGAAGATGCTTGAAGTAACCCGATGATGGGAAGAAGAGGAAACAAAGAATGAACATTGGTCCACAAGGTAGTAAACTTTCCTAATTTGCATAACTTGATATGTGTGCTTGTGTATTGATGTGTTGATTGTTTTGATGAATTGTATGAAGCATATGTAAATAGGTGAAGCTCTGTTTTATTTATACTATGACCATTAGTGTAACATGTTAAACATTGATCATGAATATATGTCATTATGTTGGCATGAATTTATGTAGGCAAGCATGTCATGTACAAAGCATTTCTTGTATGCATGTGTTAGTATTGTTTACTATGGAAATTCTCTCAAATCTCACTCTTTCTCATCTAACCATATAGGTATGTTGAGTACTGGTGAAGAATACATAGAGATATGCAAAAGGGGAATACGAAGGAGAATTGAAGATTGAAGTGCAATGCACTGATTTGTATTTGATTTAGACATTTTGATAGCCTTATGTGACTACATATTTTGTGTATGTAAATGAACAAATTAAGTTTAAGCGGAGAATAGCCCTAGTTGAATTAAAGGAAAAAGACAATTGATGAGCAGTAACAAAGTTGCGAACCACTAGAGTATGCTTCCGCAAAAGTTTTAAATTTTTAGAAAAACCCACTCAACTACATGTTCGAACCCTGTTTTGAGGTTGAGATTTGAAAAAATGTTATAAAAGAATAACGCTAAGTGGTTCGAATCCGCTGCGTAAAACTCATCAGAACGATTACGGAAGTAGGGTGTTACACACTAGATTGAGTTTATTAATTCTTTAACTGACCAACGGCTAAAAGTGGAAATCTATATATGGTTTCGCTCCTTTTTCTCTTGGTTAAAAGTAAATATCTAACTATAAGTTTGCAACCCATCTTTATACTCGTCCCAATGGAGACCATTACTCCTTTTTTTAATCTTTTTACTCTCTCTCTTCAATTCCTACCTCCCATATGTCTTTCTTCTTTTGCTTCCAAGTTCTAAGATTCTTTCGGTCTTTCATTTTTCTTATCACCACCGTTTCAATTTTACTATACAACGTCGGCCAAATTTTCAGGACATCATGAATGACAATTTCTTAAGCACACACAGGTAAGGTCTTCCTTTTCTTGGTATGCTTCCTTCATCTCCTCCTTGTTTTTTTCCCTTCCACGTTTGATTTCCCTTTCTACTACCATGCTCCAGTCCTCTTCTTCGTTTTCATTTACCACTAGATCTAGCCGTCGGATTGTTTGCTACCCATTCTAGTTCACGATTGAACTCGGGATTCTGGCTCAAAAGCCATTTCCAAACAACTCAACACAGTCTAACTCCTCAAATATTCCAAACATAGAAAATGAGTTGTCACAGTTTCCAGCTATCCGATTCGGTCTTAATTTCAAATCATTGATCGGTGTAGACTTGGGAGCAGTGAAAAAATAAGAAAGACAGTGAAGATGAATAGTTAGGGTTTTATTATTGAAAAATTAGAGTGAAGTAAGATAATACCATTTGTTGTAACTTGTAGAAAAATAAAGGGAGAATGTGTAAATTCAGCGATGAATAATTTCGCTACGAGCACCCATAAAAATTAATTATTTTTTAGTATAAAAGTAGAGATAAAAAAATTTATTTGGGAGCATATTTAGCAACGCAGTTAAGGAGACTTAATTTCCGTTACTTTTTGTACTATAGTTCCCACCAATCTTCTCTCTCTAATATTTTAATATTTTTTTAATTGAAAAATATCACATAGATCCTATGGGAACAATTTCATTTAAGCTAACCTTCAAAATATTCTGAAATTTTGCTGCACCCCCTTTAGCCAAAATGAAATTAAGTTTTGTCAATAAAATGATTAATAATGCCCCAATTTTATTTTTTCATAATATTTTGGTAAAAAATAATAAAATATAAATTTTAAAATACTAAATTATCTCTGGCCTCAATGACTAAATAATGAATTACTTTGATAAAATTAATCTTTTATAATAATTCTTCAACTTTTACCCTTACTTTGATTGAGAAAAAAATGCATGGGGAACTAGAATTTGGGAGTAAAATGGGAGAGGAAATATGTTTTCCCTTGCTTGAATGAGAAGGAAGATGTGAGGAAGAAAAATAGGGGGGCAATGGGGTGGGTCCAACACATTGTTTTAAAAGATAGACCGGAAGTCGAGTCGGAGAAGCCAATGGTCCTTGTTCAAACAATCAGATCAATCGAGCCATTTGATCGAACTGGTGATGCAATAACTCAAAAATATTGAAAGAGTGCGCGCGCGTGTACACACAAGGAATGTACCTAAATCAAGTTTCTTATGTTCATTATATCAAGTTCACACACACACACACACACACACACACACACACACAAGGAATGTACCTAAATCAAGTTTCTTATGTTCATTATATCAAGTTCTTTAATAACATCGTGTTTCTCCATTTTTTATGTGAGTTTATAGTTAAATTAATATTTAAATAATAGGATATATGATCACGTTTGATTAGAGAACTTGATATAATAGATATAATGAATTTATCCCAAGTATTTTCCTATCTATAATAAGTAATGTAAATGAATATAAGATAATTTTAAATATAATATAAATGATAAATATCACTTTATTCGAATTATTTAAACAAATTTTAATTGGGAGTTACGAGAAAGCCTCCTTTTTTTTTATAGTAAGTTTAAAATTTGTTCATTTTGACGATGGGTTAATTGCACTAGATTGAGCTTTTTAATACTTTAAGTGACCAACGGTTAAAAGAGGAAATCTATATATATTGATATATATAAAAAAAAAAGATTGCTTTCACCTTCTATATATATTGATATATTGAGTTTTCTAGATCTAAATGGAATGAAAAACTTAAACACAAAGTTAAAAATTTTACTCGAGTCTTTAGCATTTCAACGACATTGCTTTTCTTGGTATAAAAAAAAAAAAAAAAAAGGGCGAAGGTACAATTTTACCCATAAATATTTTTCAAAAGAGCAGCAACCACTATCACAAAAAGTAAAAGTTGTGGCGGTTATAATAATAATATTAGTGGCACTTCATAAGCGCTACATATTGGAACGCCACTAAAACAAGTTATGGCGCTCCATCCCACAGTAGCTAATATTTTTTTTTAATTAAAATAACTATGGGTGACGCTTTTTAAAGAAAGCACCACAGCTTATATAGATCTTCCTGTGGCGCTTTCTTAAATAAGCGTCACCATTGATCTGTATTTTTAATATAAATTTTTTTAATTGAAAAATATTTAAAAAAATTAAAAATAATATTTAAAAAAAATTAAAAAAGGGCCTAGGGTGACGCTTTCTCAAGGAAGCGCCCCACTTTAGGTCCTTTTTTAAAAAAATTTAAAAACATAATTTTTTTAAAAAAATATTTTTAAAAAAAATAAAAAAGGGCCTAGGGTTTCGCTTTCTCACGGAAGCGCCACCTTAGGCCCTTTTTTTAAAATAATTTAAAAATAATAATTTTTTTAAAAATATTTTTTAAAAATATTAAAAAGGGCTTCAAGGAAGCCACAGGAAGTCACTTCCTGTGGCACTTCCTCAAGGAAGCGCCACCTTAAACCATTTTTTTAAAAAATAATTTTTTTTGTATTTTTTAGAAACCTATAATTATAATTAATAATACACTTTAAACATATTTTTATATCTCTACAACAAAATGAAGAGAAACAAATCAAAATCAAATAACTCCAAAATGATATAAATTAACAAATAACTAATTAACAAAATCACTACTAAGTAAAATACAATTGTTAAGAATAAATAATTATATTATTTATGCAACTCATCAATATAATGTTAACAATTGTTGCAACAATAAAAAATTATAACTACTACATATCTTCACATATAACCTATATATAATAACATTTAATTTTATCACATTTATTTTTCGGTATACAAAAATGAGAATAATTTTTTCAGATTTCATAATAAATGAAATATAAAATATATTGAGCAAATTAAACTATTAACTACTAATAAAATTATATTTGTAAGCTAAAAAAAAACTTACAGTATAGAGGAAGCTTGAACGGAGTGAGTGGAAATCTCAAACACAACACCTGAAAAAAAAAATTAATAAAGGAAAAAGAAAAAGACAAAGTTGCATATATATTTAAATAAAAAAAAAGTGGTTAACAAGACAATATGATATACATAACTTCAAAATATTAAAAAAAAGAAAAAAAATGAGTGGGTACAACTTACAGGATGAAATGAAACTATAAGGAGGATGAAATGAGACGAGGGAGAAGGAGTAGAGTTAGTTTGGTGTAAGAAATTGGACAAAGAGAAATGAGCAATGAGTGTCGCAAAAACAAAAAGAGGAGGAAGAAAAAATGTGAGAAGTGATGGAACAAAAAAAATGAGAAAATAAGTGTAAATCGAACTTTTGAACGGAAGGAGGAAATGTGGGGGAACTAAAAAGATAAGGGTGATGGCACGTGTTGGATGAAGATTGAAGACTAAGAGGATAAAAGTGATGAAAGCAGATTGCAGGAGAGAGAAGGGTTTGAATTAAACTTTTTTTTAAAGAAAATAATACTTTGTGTGGCGCTTGCTAGGCTAAGTACCACACAAAGTACGTAGCAGCTGTGGCACTTCCTTAAACAAGTGCCACAGTTGTTGCTTTAATTTTTATTTTTTTAAAAAAGACACTTTAGGTGGCGCTTCCTTCACCTAAAGTCCCTAGCAAGCTGTGGCGCTTTCTCAAGAAAGCGTCACCTAAAGTCTTTTTTTTAAAAAAAATTAAAAAAATATGGAAAAAGCTGTGGCATTTCTTTAAAGAAGCGCTACAAAAGGTGCGTCACTAATGTCTATTTTTGTAGTAGTGACCATAAATGTTTTTTGAATACAAAAATACCCATGAATTTTAAAAAGTAGACCGGTATTGCCAATTTCGTTGACTTTGCTTGACAGCGTTAGTTTTCCATTAAAAAAAAGGTGGGGCTCACATAAAAAAAAAAACTAACGTCATCAAGTAAAGTTAACGGAATTGGCATTATCGGTCTATTTTTTAAAACTCATGGGTATTTTTACACCCAAAAAATATTTACGATACTGGTAGCTCTTATGAAAAATATTTATGGGTAAAATTGAACCTTCACCAAAAAAAAAAACACACACACACACACACATTGCTTTCACCATCGGTGCGTTTTATGCCCTCGGATATTCCTTATTTCATGTATTAAAAATTCAACATCCGTTCTGGATGAGTTATTCGAGATCACGATGAAATATGGATCAATGGATATAATTATAAGCTTACAATAGTTCCTCCACCTACGGCAAATTAGTAAGAGATCATACTTGGACTTGATTTTTCTTGGTCCAAAGGTTATAGAAGTGTTATTTTGCTCTCTAATTATATAGAAGCTATTAATTTGATTCTTAGGGGATGTAATAGTAACCATCCTTTTAATGACATTGTGGTTGATGTTAGGCTAGTTGTTCATAGAGGTGGGCATGTTTTAATTAGACACACACAAAGATGATCCCAAACATGTTGATTAACTAGCTAATAAGATATCACACAAGATTGAAGGTAACTTTTGTATCGTTTGTGTCAGTTAAGAGGTGGAATTTGATTAAGCTAGCTAACTCTTGTGTTGCTTGGTTGTATCTCTTGAGTAATGATATCCAATACTTATTCCAAAAAAAAAAAAAAAAGGATGGGCATCCACATTCCCTTCCTCCAGAATATCTTCTGTCTGTCTGCTTCATTCTTGAACCATTCACCAGCATCAATTTAACTCATCTCAACTGTAGAGCTTCTCTTATCTATTTCGTCATGAACAAAAATATCAAGCTTCATAGTACTATATTACAGAAATACAGTCCAAGATGGAGAATGAAAGGAGAGCAGTGGGGAGAACAATATTGAGTGTGCTGATTCAGGGAATGAAAGTTGCAAGAAAGTTGGGTAGCCATTTTTACTTCCACATATTTATTTGTACTGAAATATTGCGTTAACGATATAGCTTTATTCGGATCTAGCAAGTTGAGGGAAAACCAACACCACCTTCACATAATACAAGAGATTTATAGGTGCAAAGCATATTAAATTATACTGAAAAGGCTTTACTAATTTGTACGCCTTCCTTCCCTAGATCTTAATTTTTTAATCCTAAATTTTGAATTAGTTTGTTCCCTTTTACAAGATCCACTTTAAGGTTGTAACATTAAAATTAAATACATTTGTTACCCATTTTACCCTTAATTAATATACTCCATTATTGATTTTTTTTATTTTTAACATTCTCTCTCATCTTGTTTTCTCACTCACACCTAACGATTTATAAATAAGGGTATATTTGGGGAGAGGGGGGGGGATTACATTTCCTACATAAATAGGAGCTACACATTTAACAATTCGGTTATTAGGATCTTATGATAACCGACGGAGTATGATGGAAGGCAGCATATTCCTTGTCATAGACAACCGAGTTTTCAATATCAATCAATGAACATCCTCGGATGGAGGACGTTGATGAGATACTCAAGGATCATCATGAGCTCCAAACTTAAGGCTGTTTAGTTTCATGTATAAACCACCGAAACCACGTTTTGGTGGAAACAGCCCATATTCAATGTGAAACCAAACGTGCAGTAATAAGTCAAATAAGGGGTGAATGTAACTGGACAGACTTGCTAGCAGTTCACAGCCACAAAAATATTGGCTATGTCTAATCCTACTTACTTTTCTATCAATCTGTTGGTGAACCCTTACTTCTATGGAAGTACTTCTCAAACACAATTACTAACTCGAAACAAGCCAAATATAAACTATTTCCCATGGCCATCCTTCCATAGCAATATGTTCAAAGGGATCACAGACCAGCCATGTTCAGACTCTGATATTCCTGAAAAATTCTGGTCCACACATCAACCACTGATTACTCAATTCCAGATTTCAATTTCTTACTTGATCATGTGGAAATTAATTCAACTTTTGCAGAGCCTAACAACACTTTCATTCAAACATAAATTCTCCAATAGTCCGCATCTTCATTAAAAGAGCATCAGTCATCAGAAACTGAAGCACAATTACATCATAACAAGATAAAGATTTAGCTTCCATATTAAAACTTGGGTAATTCAATGTTTGGTCCTTATATTTTGTCCTCATTTTAGTTTTATTCCTTATAGTTTCAAACCAAAGGTTTTGGTCTCTCAAGAGGAAAAATGTAAGAACCAAAACCTATTATTTGAAACTACAGGGACCAAAACCAAAATAAAAAAGCTATAGGTGCAAAGCTAGGACAGAGAGTATATTAATTAAGGGTAACTAAGGCTCCTCAAAGCTTTATGTGCCCCATCAACATTTTTTTAAGATTGCATTCTTGTTAAAGATGAAAATATCCAACAAGTCTGGCATCTCATACAAGAGTATAAATATTGGAAGCTACAAATACAAAACCTATGTACGGCTTTTCTTCTTATCCTTGAACTCTGAATCAGGAGTGGCCTCATTTTCTTCTGAATTTTCTGCATTGCGGAGGCCCTCTCTCAGTCCCAACACAATGAACAGGTTAGTCAGAGTAAGAAGTGACTCAGCACCACCGTGTAACCAATCCACATTAGACAAAGAGGTCCCATAATGCACCTTCGCTGTCCATGTCATGTAAACAGAACTCAGACATCTTTGAGCTAATTTAACCCTATGTTTAGATGGAAAGAAAATTACAGAGGAACGAATATTAGAAGCCAAAACTCCCAAAAATAGTAAAGTTTTTTTTTTACTATTTTTGGAAGTTTTCTTTCCTAGTATTATCTTCCCCTCATTTTCCTCCCACTCTCCTCCATCCAAACATAGAGGAAATGATGGCAAGCAGAATGCACATTTGGGCATAGTGAATTTACCATAAATTCCAGCTGGTACTACTCAATCGTGAGACCAACAGGGCGTAACAAGGTCCAAAATACAAGAAATCAGAAAAGACTGTATCTTAACCAAGAAAGAAGCATCTGCTAACACAAATTACAGTAGGGGCGTAAAGGCAATCATGCTGTGAATGAATACAAATATCAACGAGGAAAAGGAAAGCATATTTTATATTTCAAGCCAAAAAATGAGAGAACCAACAATGAGAACTATTGATATTGGACTATTTACACTGAAGAATTGGATATAGTTTTCATTACTGTTTTCTTGAACAACAATCTAGAAGAATTTAATAAGCCAAGTGCAACAGTGAAAGAGGCAAAAATGAAACAAAAACATAGGACATTGCAATCTACACAAGATGTCAATATATTGATATAAAATACAAATTTTATATAAAAAAGAAAAAATTATAGCAAGCTATTCATAAGCTATCAAGAGTTTAATTCATTCCTAGGATCATATGCTTAATCTATCGCCTAATTTGACTCAATGTCGTACACTACATTGATAATCCAGGTTAGCCGGATAAGAACAAATTAGAATTAAAACTATGCAAACATATTCTCAAAGGAAATTACAGAATTACACCGGCGCAAGTAATAAACGATCCCCTTTCTTTATCCATATCTCTATTCAACCACAAACATAAGCTGCCAAAATTTATTCTTGATTCTGACCACAAACGATTTATAACAAAGCAATCGCATTAGAAGATGAATAAAGGCGACGAGAGAATCGGAAGAACTCACCTGTGGCGCCAACAAAGGCAAGCAAAAAGTAGAATCCGAAGAGGGTAAGCTTAGGAGACGACTTAGACTTCGTAATAAAGTACAAGAAGCCAATGTAGGGCAACAAGGAGAAGGCGAATAGTTGGGAAGCTATGCTCTGGGAATCAATGGTTGGAGCCCATGGATCAACTGGGAGGGGCAACCCGCAGACAATTCCTCTTCTCTTTGAAGAAACATTTGTGTGACTGCAATTATTGAAGCGACTCCTTCTAGTCGGTGAGAAGATGTGAGCATATTGGCCAGAAGATGAAGCATTCAGAAAGCTTGATGGGATGAGAATGTCGGAGGTTTTACAGAGGGAAAGAGGGAAGTTTAGTGCCATTTGGGTGGCTTCGGATTTTCCTTCCAAAGCACGACCAAATCGTTTGAGCTTGTGGCCTGTTCTTCTTCCGCTTGATCTTATGGACGCCAAACGGATCGTTTTGAACGAATTTTAATACAATTTTAATTTTGTGGTTTTGAAATTAATACTCCTATTTCATTTGGAAATATGTGTGTGTGTAAAAATTTATAAATAAGGCTTGAAAAAATTGCCAATAATTTCAAAAAAAAATCTTGTGCTATATAATATTGGAAACCTCTCCTTAACCTCCCTATCCTCTTGGATTAGTCATTCAACAAGTAAAACTTCAAGGAAAAAAGGAATAGATTTTCGGCCAAGAAGGAGGAAAGAAGAAGTGAGGTAAGTTGCCTAAACTCTAAAATTCTTACCAAAAACTGAGTTGTAATTGTGTTCTGGCTGGTTATTGGACTGTTTCTGGTGAATTCTATAAATTTGGGATGTCCAATTTCTAAGGGAAAATGCTGCCCAAATTTCTATTGATTATGTTAAACTTAAGATTGGATGATTAAATAAGCAAATACAAGTGAGAAGGAAGGTGTTTTAAGGGATAACACATTAAACTTCCATTTTTTCAATTTGTACCAAGTGTGTTGTGATGTATTTTTGAATGGCTTAACCTCGTCAAAACTTTATGAAATTTTATAATATGAAAGTAGACATCTTGGGCTTTAATTTGATAGGTATTTTAATCCATTTGGATAAGTGGATTGAAAGATATGATTTTTCAAAGTTTAACCGTGAATCTATAACAAATTCTGTGACAGACCAGATTGGACGAATTTTCTAGAAATTTGTGAATGTTTTTGGTGCCTTGTGATATTTTTATTTAAAATAAGACTGAAATATCTTTGCATAGGAACTAGACCCACTCAATTTTGAATTATCTAAATTTATTTATGAATTTTCAAAATTGAGTGAAAATGCTGGAAATTTCTGGAAAACCTAAGAAAATGACAATTTTTCCCTTAAAACCCTAATTGATGGTTGTCAAGGTTAATCTGGACATTTAAGTATGAATCTTTCCAAACTAAGGTCAAAAATGGGTTCTACACATGAAATTGTATAGGAATAGCCTGGATCATAATTTTGGAAAAAGCACAGTTGTACTGGGAATAATGGAAATTAGACCCAATTCCCTAGGGGCATTTTGGTAAATATGCGATTTTAAGCTAAGATAACCAACTTATAAAATGGAGTATAAATGAGTAATAACCCATTTGTAATAACTTTTGGAATTTTAGGATTTGATAATTTCCCGAGCCGAACAAAAAGCTAAAGGATCTATAATAGCTAGGCCTTAGAAATGAGTCAAGATGTAACTTTATCTTTCATATACTATATGAATGTTAATATGTGATGATTGCCATGATCTTATCAATATATTTCCTGTGATGTTGATACTCTCTGGGTGTGGATGAGGAGTTAAACCACCCCATGGAACCTTTGGGGTAACATGTGGCCAGGTGGACCCAGTTGAGTGATTTGATATGTATGGACAGGTTTAGGCCTGCTCCAAGTTGTTTTTGTGATCATATTATTATGTGATTTGTGCAGATCAGGAACAAATGATCATTTTGATTTGGACAAAATCATCATTTGTTTCCTAAGCATTGTCAGATAGGCGTTGGCTTTTTGATTGCTGCATCATGATAAATGCTGCATAGCATGTTTACTTTTCACATTTTATATAATTGATATATTGTTACTATTGAGATTCTTTTGAATCTCATCCCTTTCCATAAATTTAAAATTTATTTAGCAAGTGGAAATGGCTCAGAGGGCAAAAAAAATGATGCTAGTTGATGAAGGATCGGTGCTGGTTCAAGAATTACTTCGATGGTTATCTGATAGTCTTTATTTATATTGTGATATGTACTTCACCTGGTACAAATCCTATTGGGATATTTTGTAATGTAATCAAGAATATTACATCAATATATTGTATTATTTCTGTGTGCCCATTGAAAGACGCGTTAATACTCTGATAAATGTCAAAATAATGAGAGGTTTGACATTTGCCAAAAACGTAGGCTTTTAAAATAACCAAGAGCAATGTTTTTAAAATTTTAGCAATTGATAGAAGTACTAGTTGAAGGTTTGATAATTTGATGGAATTTAAATATGTAGTTTAAACTCAAGTTGGGTTGTTCAGTTAAACTAGTGAATAAATCAATCCTTTGACCCGTCTAATCAAAAGTTTTGAATGAGTTGACGGTGTTGAATTTTTTTTGAATAACTAACTATGTTGAATTTTAAACTTTTATTCTCCTACTGTTGACCCACAAATAACATCAATTTTAGTTAAAAATTAAAAAAATGTTTGTTAGGTTTGTGCTTTTGTAACTTTATTTTATTAAGGGCGATGAAGCAAAAATGACCATAATCATTTGCAAAAGGAGCAACAGGAGTCTTGTGGAGTCCGGTGGGAAGCTTTTGAATCTTGTGTGTTGGAATGAAAAAACGTTTTAGAGCCATTCAGTTGGTGGTCCGTGTGGTCTCTGGTTGTTTTGGTTAATTTATCAAATTTGTTCTATGTAATTTGTCATTTTTGCTTAGTGTTCTACTAGGTTTTTCAGCCAAAATTGTAATTCCCCATTTGTAATTCTAATTTGTCATGTTGGCTTTGATTTGCTTGCTGTTTTGTCTTCCATGATGTGTGATCTGCCTTTCGTTCGTTTTGGACTGGGTTTTTTCTGCCAAATTTGTAAATCTCCATTTCATACTTGCATGTGCGACAGTTCTGTGTTCTTACAGCCTCCAAGTTTGTTAAAAAGATTTTTGTGTGCTTTTTTATATAAACATGGAATTAAGGGACATAATCATTTAGTTGGCCTTGTATGCGGCCAAGTATGATCTGTGTGAGAGTTGAAGACTTGTATATCATTAACAGGGGTATAAGCAATTTCTCTTTGAGAGGCATGAGGCAGTAGCCTTATTTAGTTGCCTATAAGTATATAAATTTTGTGAAGGATGAGCTTGCCTATAATTTATTGTTCTTGCCATGTCCTAACATGCCCATTTTTCCTTTAAGAAGAAAGAAAATAACATTTTGGAACCTCATAAACACAATAATATACTATTGAGGAGAAATTTCCAAACTGACGTGGACTTCATGTAAGCTGAAAGTGATAATATAGTTAAAGTAGATAATAATAGTCAAGATTAAGATTCATTGTTGATAAATTATTCTAGGCTATCTTTAATCTAAATGAATCATTTTCATGACACAATTAGAGACCAAATTGTACGGGACATGTGACCCGATTAGTTATATTATATTTTATTTCATCAAAAACTTTCAATTTGCATCATTTATAATTTATACGAATTTTTATTCTTTTTTAATTATATATTTTACCCTTGCCAAATTTTCCAAGTTAACATTTTTTACTTTTCATAATTTTGATATTAATTTTTCTTATATAAATATTACAAAAGCCACTTATGATATTATCAATCCAAAAGTTTTATTTTCAGAAAAACCACTTATACTACCGTCAATCTAAATATAAATCACATCAATCAATCTGACTTTTACCTAATCTCACATTTACAAAAGTCAAATTGAAAAAAAAAATTAATTTTCTCATCACTATTCCAAACACACCCTTTCTGCCTCCTTTCTTCGTAAGTTTTTCATTCACATGAATCTGAGAGGACATGCGCTAAATCTCCTACTCCTTTTGTTTTAATTGATGAGGGTAAGGTGGTAATTGGCTAATTTTCATCTCACCTTAAGGTCCATAGGACTTTGACAGTTTCAAAATGTTACCGGACCTTTTTGATATTATTTTTCTTAATTAGGACCTGGATGTGATTTTCTGTAAAATATTTATGTGAACATTAAATTATATATACCATTTTATAAGTTAGATAAATTAATTTTGAAATACTCCTCTAGTCCTCAATGTAAGACCTAATTAACTAATTTAGATAAATTAAGGATGCTAATTAAGTTAATTAATATGATCTTTTTTTTTCTAAAACACATTAATCCTTAATCATCTTTAAATCCGTCACTCTCCCTCTCCGACTTGTGGTTATTGTTGAGGGAATAATTTGAGGAACAATAAAAATGAGAAAGAGGTCTTACATTTTTTTTTTGAGAATGGATGAAACAAATTTTACATTTAAAACCAACATCAATTCTCTAATTAAAACATATTTTAAGGACAGGAAAAAGTAGTTGATTAGAGCCCTTCCTTTTAAGCAGCTTAATCTTCTTTACCCTTCTATCTTTGTTGTCTCTTGCTGGCTGTTTTTGGAATGAAATTGTCAATTTTACCATAAAAAACAAAACACAGGTGTAAATGCATACGAAGTCCAGGGCAGCTTGCATTTTGCCCCATGAAAAAATAGATCAAAATTCTAACACATTCACCTCTCAAGGATTACACTTCAATGGAAAAGGTTTGCATCTCATGGAATGATTGTACAAACAGCATGTGCGTAACATTTCGTCTTCAGATAAACAGCTTGCATGTCAAAAAGCTTGTGTTTACATAATACACAAATTTTCTTCTTCTGAGGGAGGGGCATATAGTCACTCTCCTCAAGAACTTGAACGCAAATGGAATGTGCTTTTAAGGCAGGCGCAAGCAATTATAATTAACCATGCTTAGCTCTTTTGAGCGTATCCCCAGAGCCCAAAAACTCTGAAGAGACTTTTTTACCTCATGGAAATGGTCAAGTCAAGGGGAGTGAAAAGGACTAAGAGGTGGGCTCAAAAGCAGCCTGCTGATGCCAAGCACCATTGAGGTTAGACTGCCACAACCGAACCATTCCATCATGCCCAACCGTAGCCAAAGTCATTCCACTCATATCCCATTCCATCTGCCACACCTAATCAAAGCATTTAAAAGAAATAAATCTGCGAAACCTTAAACTGTATTCGCGTAAATTTCATGTTTTAAAATGATGATAAAAAAAATACAAAATGCATAGGATATTTGAAAGAAAACATAATTATAGTGATTTAAAATATCAGTTGAAGTAGTTGTCCAAAAAAATTATCAATTGAAGTCCAATAACTGACAATATCAACGGAGAGAATGTTGTTAAAATGGCAACTATACCTCGCCCTCATGTCCTGACAAGAGAGCAATTCTTTCAACTGGGAGTCTTCCATCATGATCAGGGTTCAATCCAAGGTGCCATATTGCAAGTCCCTTGGGAGTTGCAACTGCAATGGTCTCGTACGGTCTATCAGAAAATCATGATAACTGTGCTAATTATTTAACAGATGGAGTTCTTTCACATTGCCTTAGCAACAAAATACAACAAAACTGAAAATAACCATAAACTGAGCCAACTAGTACTAACTTCTCACATTGAGTTGCATGATAGCATGGTTGTCACATTTAAAGTTCGAATGTGATGCCTAATCTAAATTTTACAGCAATCCAGCACTTTGATGCCAATTATGCTATATTTGAATATTTACCTGCCAATGTTTGGAGCCCATGCAACAGCATAAACCTGATCAACCTTGTCCTCAGGCAGCACCATTTCTGCCACTGGAAGCCATCTTTGATGAGCCTGATCAAATTCCCATACCTAAGGAAAAAGATACACACTCAGATATATATTTAAAGATGTAGAAAATAATCACCCCTGATCAAGCCTTGGATAAATGGTGACTGCTATGGTAAATATAAAATATGACCAGTTCACCATTGCAGACTTGAAGTACCTTAGAAGAATTAAGCTCTGATGTGTTTGAATTGTAACCTACAATAAAGCTGGATTCCTGGCTTCCACCTTTCTGAGGATTCCAAGATACGGATGCAGATAAGCATGAAGCCTTCCCAAATGTAGACACTGAATCAATAACATTCTGAAACTCAGCCTGCAAAGAAAGAAAAGAAGATAAAATCATTATTCTTGCGGCAAGGTTAAGTTGATCATCTATTGTATGACTCAGAGGCAGGGTATTGACAAACTATTTCACCTGAAGCTGCCAGTTTTTCAATTCCAATGGATCCAAGAGCTCATACACTCTCACATAACCGTCTGAAGATGCAGCCACCTAAATATGGCAGTCAAAAGATTAGTACAAGATTATCAACAATATATACAATTTGTTCACGTTTATTCTCACAATATTTATGCTCTTCTTGGATGAGAAGAAAAATTAGGAGGAAAGAAAATGGAAAGAAGAGAAATCTGGAGAGAATATATGAACCCCTCTCTTGCTTGGATGCATGAGAGAAAATAGGGAGGAAAGAAAATGAGCAAATATCAAAATGACTAAAATATCCTTGTCCTTCTATCAAAATGTATCATGTTAAAAATGAGATTAGATTTTAAGGATTTAATTACAAGCCACAATTTTAAGAAAAAAATAATGTGGTTAAGTAAGAGTAGATAAAGATATTTAAATTGATTTCTCACAAAAAAATATTTATTTACATATCATAGAAGATGATTTAAATACTTTAGACCAATATATGAATTTATGAGGGTGAGAAAATTTAATAAAATAAGTTTACAAAGATAGAGGAAATGAGCTAGTAAAAGAAAACTTAAATTAACATTTATGAAATAAAAAAGGGGGCAACAGGCAGCAATCAAATATGGCATTAAATTTAAAACCAACACCCATCCTGGGGGGGGGGAACCCAAGCCCAGATGTCTCTGGTCGTGTTTTATTATTCTTCTCTATCCTCCAGTTTCAGCATGACGCGCAGAGAGAAAGAGGGGCACAAAAGGAAAAACAGTTTTTCCTCCATATCTCTCCAAATTTGGAGAGAAGAGTTGGGGAGAAAATAGGCATGGGGCCCACTCCATTTTCTCCCCAACTTTTCTTTCCTCTCACTTTCCCTCCACCATCCAAGCAGGGGAAAACCCATCTCTCTCTCCATTTTCCTCTCTGATTTTCTTTCTTCCCTCCTTCTTTCCCCATCCAAACAAGGGGTTAATGTGATAAAGATAAATTTAACCCAAGGTGATCTCAGTAAACATCTCATAATGAAATAATTGACAGCCAAAAAAAAAGGCATGAACACAGAAATATGAAATTTATTTTCTAGTTAAATTAAATTATACTAGTATTAATTTAAAGCAGTAAGCCAGTAACTACTGCAAAAGTTTACCATTTTCAAAATAGTCAAGGAGATTCCAAACTGAACATCAAGGACTTTGCTTGAACTACTTCCAAAGCTTTTGCACATCTTCCACTGAAAAGGCTGAGAGTCTACATAAAACCCAAAAAAAGGGGGGGGGGGGGAAAGAAAGAAAGAAAAAAAAACAAGTGAGAACATATTTGTGACATTGAGTAATTATTAAGTAAGGTTGTTTTTTGAGTGTTTTATCAAGTAAAATACCCCAAGCTAGAAACAAAGTATGCATGCAAACTCAATTCATATATTTAGAATAACTAGCGCATGGAACAACCAATGAATCAACTTGCAGAGCTTGTAAACTATAATTCCCCCCCCCCCACCCATTAAACAAAAAATAGTGATAAACCAGCAATGTTACCAACTGCTCCCTCCGTTCCTTTTTATGACAAACAACTACCACCTATAGCTTGTTCCTATTTATAAGAGACATTTACAGAATGTCTCAAATTTTCTTTGTTGATTTCCCATTTTGCCCTTATTTAATTTCTCATATTAATATCATTGCATTTATTCACACTCTCTCCCCATCACATATTCTCTCTCTTCCACATATCTCTTTTCTCTACCTATTCTCTCTCTTATTCCCTATTCCTCATAAATAAGGGTATTTTAGTAAAAAAATGGTTACAATTTTGACACACTTATTGTTTTTAACCGCTACTTCGAACTACGAGATTCAGTTAAACATTTCTTATAATAAGGAACGGAGGGAGTACCATCAAAAGACACATATTTTCCTAACTCAAACAAGAAATCAAAGCACTGGTACCTTCTGCAACTTCCTCCCACAAAGACACAAGTCCATCAACAAAAATACATGCAACTGCATCCCCATGTTCTGGAGGAAGCCAAACAACCTTGACTATGTTTCCTTCATGAATCTACAAAGTTCCAATAAAAGAAAGTTTACAAATAGGTTACAAGATGTGAATGAAGAAAATATCAGAGAAGGATATCTACAAAAAATGGATCAAGCAACAAATTAATGCTTCATGGACGACGACGACAACAACAACAACAACAACAAAGCCTTTATCCCACTAGGTGGGGTCGGCTACATGGATCACATCGCGCCATTGTGCTTTGTCAAAAATTATAGATTTTGATATATTATTAATTAAAAGGTCTCTAATAGCAATGGCTTGCTTTTAATATAAAAATAACTTGCTACAAGCCTGATTCCTAAATATTATATATCTCTGATATGAACTTGGTAAAGCATATCTAAAAGCTAGCTTTGGAAAGCTCAACGTCAAACAAACCAAACATCCTAGATGTTCAACATGGAATTCAAGTCCCAAACCTTCCAATGATCATAACTTTCCACGAAACTCCATAACCTAGCACCCAGGCATGGGCAAGATGGAGACTAGAGGAGAAGGCATCATAACCAAGAATCCACAAACAAGAAAGATGGAGGGGAGAAGACAAGAGGAACAGAGTAGCAGAAGGTTAACATCAACCTTTGGAAAAGCCACTCCCTAAATGCTAACTTATGAGATTGAAGAGCCCAAAGTCTATATAAACCCTGTATCAGGATTCCATACTTCTAATGTAGAACTAATTTCATGCCTAACAATGGCCATACCTGGCACACTGCATATACAATATGAGGGCCGATGGGGGTAAAAGTACATGTATATATAAAATGGCTGCTGATATACATAGCGATAAATTAATCTATTCCAAAATAAATATTACCCAGAAGACAATGAATAGTCTACGCATATAATAAAAACCGAAAGGAAAACAATTTAATATCGAATTTGCATTTCGGCCCAAAAATGTGAAGAGTAAAAGATGTGGACTGAGGCATTTTGCGAATTCGGGAATGGATCAGATGAAAAACCAGTTCTTTTAAGACATAGTTGACCTACAATGTGGATGAAAATATAAATTTATCAAATATCAACGCTTTGTATGTCCACCCATAACATATAGCAAAAAATCCTTACGAATGCGAACAGCTTGATGGATTGTACAACATATAACTACTAACGAATATGTAATTGCACATCTGATAAGTGATTAATGAATCAAAAGAAAAAAAAATGGAACCAGGGGAAGACAAACCTTAGATTTAAAAGTGGATTGGAAGGAGGAAGAACAGGCTGGGTCGCGAAAATCGAAGATGGATAGCGTTCCATCGACGGAACCAGCAGCAAGTCTCTCACCACAGTAGTTCCACGAAGAGCAGGTAGTTCCACCGTCGAGAGTCAACAATGGCTTCGCCATGTAACACTCTGAAGCAATAGCCCTTTCCCCGTCGAACCGAAGCTTAAACCGCCAAGAGGGGTTTTCTGGCAAAATAAATAGATTTATGTGAAAAATAATTAATAATAGGAAATATTACCCTAAACTCCATATTTGGATTCTAATTACAAAAACTTTCGCAAAATCGTCAAGGAAAAATCACTCTCAGGTCCCAATGGACTAAAAAAATAACAATAAAATCCCAATAGAGATTCCCAAATTAGAAAAGTCCCTATGAACTTTTTTGTGATTAATTGCCATTATGAAAAGACGATCTTACCCTTAGAGCTTAAACTAGAGTGTATTCAAATTTTTATAAGTAAATCAGTAATATTTTCAACAGCATGAATTATTCATTCACGAGTTTAGATTTTACAATCAGAGTCTGTCACAACTGCTTATTTGGTTTGTTACAACTTTTGCTGCCTTATTTTACAAGTTCACCAGTTATATTTACCACTGAATTGTAATTTCCTAAGGACTTTAGAAATTATACAAGTCCCTACTTTCACATCTGGTAATCATAATTTTAACAACATATTGTGCCTTTTTGACAAGTCCATGAGTCATTTTGCGAACTGCATTTTCATTCATAGAGTGCGTTTGAAATTTCATAACTCCAAACAATCACAAATGCTTATTAGAGGTTTAACATCTGCGTCAGTCATTTTAACAACTTCATCAGTCATTTTCACAACTTCATTTTCCTTCATAGAGTGCATTTCCAATTTCACAAGTCGTAACGGTCACAATTGATTATGAGAACTTTAACATCTGAATCAGTCATTTTAACAACTTCATTAGCCATTTTCACAACATCATTAATTATTCCCCTAGGATCTGGCACAACAGCTAGTCTGGTTTTAACAATTTGTTCAACATTTTTTTAACAAGTGAATTAGTCATATACAACTGTATGAGTTATTCCTGGAGGACTGTAGAACTTGACAACTCCCATGTCACAACATCTAATTTTGTTTTAACAACTTGTTCTACATTTTTTAACAAGTGAATTCGTCATATTTACAATAGCATGAGTTATTCCCGTAGGGTCTGTCACTACAGCTTATTTGGATATTAACAACTTGTTGTGCCTATTTTGACAAGTTACTGAGTCATATTTACAACGGAATTGTAATTCCCGGAGGAGTTGATAAATTTTATAAGTCTCAACTGTCACAAAAGCTTATCAGCATTTTAACACCTTCTTGTGCCTATTTTTTTTACAAGTCATTGTGCCAATTTTGACAATAGCTTACGCCTATTTTCATAATTCCTAATGCATCTTCTCACCCCCAGTGAACGGCGGCCGTAACTATAACGGTCCTAAGGTAGCGAAATTCCTTGTCGGGTAAGTTCCGACCCGCATGAAAGGTGTAATGATCTGGGTACTGTTTCGGAGAGAGGCTCGATGAAATAGACATGTCTATTACATGAGTTATGTTCACAAGTTGATTTTCCTCCCTACAGGAGTTTACAAATTTAACATCCTACCTATCAGTACAGCATATTAGGAATTAACAACTACAACAACAATATTTACAACTACGACTGCACGTATTAACAACACTTTGTTATTATCATAAGCTTTTTCTCACCAAACAAACCTCCATCACATTCAACCATTCCTACTTCAAATAGAGCACTCCCTCTGTAACCTTGCACAATAATAGAATAATCCATCGTATCTATTACATTGCCCAAAAATAGAGCACACGTTCTGTAATAACAACTACAACAACAAAATTAACAACTATAATTGCACATATTAACAACAATTTTTTAATATCATATTAGTGTTTTCTTAACAAATAAACCCCAATCACATTCAACTATTCCCACTAAAAACATAGCACTCTCTTTGTAACCAACCCCAAAAACAGAGCACAATAAAATTCTCACAACCCAACCATGGTGAAACCCCAACTTCAATGGTCAAGATCATATTTTCAGCAAAATCTTAGTATTACTTATCCACTTCCTAGCACATAGTCCACTATTGACCCCAAGCTCCAACCTTTCATCAACTCCTCAATTTCAATGCACCAAACATACAGACTGAAAAAAATGTTTTTGAGTTTACTATTCAACCTCTATAACAGTAGATGAAGACTGAAGGTCAAACCTTTAGCCATGATATGATTACCAAATTTAATCCCTCCAACGTTGCTATAGACACCACCATGGCGTTCCTCTGTTTTCTCTTTCTATGTGCTTTCCTCCATTTTCTCTTTCCTGTGTTTTTTTCTTGTTTTGTTCCTTAGGGGAATGATCATCTTTTCACATAGGGAATTAATAATATAAAATTCCCTAGGGACTTTTCTGAGTTGGCAATCTTTATTGGGACTTTATTGATATTTTTTTGATCCCTTAGGACTTGGGAATGATTTTCCCAATTGTCAATTACTCTAGAGTCTATACATCTAGGACTTGGCTGTGAATAATTTGTTGTGTCTAATTATTATAGTGGCCATTATTTGTTTGGCCAAAAAAAAAAATAATGCCCATTATTTGAAAATGGGAAACTCTAGCTAAGTCCTACTAAGGAGGAATAAAGGAGACAACATGGTGAATAATGCGGTGACTCCTGATCCTCATTTTACAATCATCTAATTTTGAGTTTTTTAGAAAGTCCCATCATCTCTATTGTTCTATAATCGTGTAGCATTCTAGATTTGAATTCTGAAATTTAGAATTAACTAGGTCAGATAACACTAATCTTATCAATTCCAGTGTTAAGCGACAAAAAAATGTTTCATCATATTATATTTTGAAAGAGAAACAAACAATAGAAACGCAGCTTGGACAATAGGCTAATTTTATAAGCTTGTTTGGGATAGCTTTTAATTTTTAGCTTATAAGTGCTTTTCATGTAAATCAATAAAAAATCTCATCTCACATGTTTACCTTGTATATTATAAATCATGATTGAAAAGTTACTTTTAAAGGCTAAAATTGCAATCAAAGTATCACGTTTTCATTACTTGTGCCTTTGTATACTTGAAAGAAAATGATTCATTTTCCATACTACAAAACTTGAGTTATACAAAATATATTTTAGGGTTAAAGTGTAAAATATCCATGAGTTTTTACCAAAAGAATACCTAGCACTATACTTTTCTGAGTTGCAAAAGTGCCCATAAGCTTTTAAAATAGGAGCAAAAATACGATTATTATTAATCATTGTTAAGTTGACCATTAGTTTGATTAAGAAAGCTGACATGAAACTTGATGTAGCTATAGTTATATCCTGGGTGGCAATTAAGAGAAAAAAATATAGAGAAAAATAACCCACATGTGCATCTAAATACTGATACTAATTTATTATTTACAAAAAAAAAAATTAAAAATCATTAATCTTACCACATCTACATCTGCAAATTCGCCCGTCATCATCTATTGCCCCTGTCCCTGTTCCTCTTTCTCTTTGACCCAATTAAAGACAGTGCCGTACATCGTGATCCCTCTCCCTTCCTCCGTTAGCTCCTCTTTTTTCGATTCCTCTCCCCTCCTCCCTTTGTCCCCTGTTTCTCCCTTAGATCTCGTATCTCTTCCCTCAAAATCATCTTCTCCCTCTCTATCTTTCTTGTCTAAATAAGCAAACACTGCTATCGGAGCAGAGGTTTTGTAGTGCAAATGCAGTGGTGTATGGAGTTCACGAGGCATCAAGTGTGATGGGCTACATGGTACTAAGGCAGTGGCCATGAGGGAAATAAGCAGTGGAGATTAGAAACCGAAGAAGAATGATACGAGTGTGTGGCTTGGGACTTATGAGATGGTTATAAGAGCTGGTTGTCTTCCTTATCAAAAATATTAAGCTAACTATAGTATACTGATAACTAGACTAGGTCATTCTTTTCTAGGGAGCCTAATTAATATTAATATTCCTAGCTAATCCTATGAGCCACAAATTAAAAGAATAAATCACAGTAGATCATATGAGGAACATTTTCTGATGTAATTACATAATTGAAACTAATCCTAATGTTTGTATGTTTCTAACTAATTTAGATGAGATGAATGAACCTTCCCTAGAACAATGACTCTGCCTTCATAGCTAAATAGGATATGGAGCAAATTCATATTTAAATCCATGAGTGCAATTGATGCTACTAAATTTTAAATAAGCACCATAAGTGTACGGGCCGTTGAAATAGTATAATAGCAAATCAAGGTCGTCCCACAGAGATTCAAGGTAATAGATAATTAGGCATTAAAATTCTCATTTTCATTTAAGTTGAGCAAATAAAAAAAGAAGACTAATTTGAAAATCAATTTAAACAAAAGCAAAAGTACTAAATTTAATATTTTTAAGATTTCAATGGAGGAAAACAACCTAGAGTGACTAATCCCTTTTTCAAGTCTTAGAGCATGTATTTACCCAAAATAAATGCACTTAATGTTAATTTGTTAATTTAGAATTTAAATAGATATAAGTATTTTCCAATTACTCATACCCCTCTCTCAAGTTAGAATTTTTATTCTTAACTAATTTACTCAAGAGGCAATAAATCTCTAATTTCACTCTAATATGATTGTATGGGTCTAATAGGTATATTCCTATCCTATTGGGATGACAAATTAGAATAAATTCTAATATCATATTACTTAATCTTATGGCCCAATTAAGATCCCTCTTCCAAGGCTAATCTAAATTCCCCAATTCATATTTAGTGGTGATCAAACACTAAATAGACAAAACAATACAAATTAAGTAAACGAAAATAACACTAAATATAATTAATTGGTTCATACATGCTCAAATCCTCAAATTAGTTCATAGCTACTCTAGGTTCAAGAAAATTAGCCACACATGTCTTCAATCCAATACATTACAGCAGCAAATTAGTCCAAATGCCATCAAACTATAGAACAATAAAAGAGAATAAGACAACACATAGCCACTGTTCACAGATGATGAATATTCACGATCAAGCTCCTCTGTTCCTGTAGCTTTTACTATGATTCGTGATGCTGAAACTGTGAGCTTGTGTACAAGAAAGTCAATAGCATCGGAGAAGAGGATGATGAAACTTTCCAAGATAATCTCCTCTGAACTTGCTGCTCTTCTGGTTCAATCAATGTCAACAAGAAGATGAAGAAAAAGATTCCTCTAACGCCTCTCTCCCTATCATTCCTTATCGAAGAAGAAGATGATGTACAGTCCAATATCGGTTCCTTCTCACTTCCTCTAGAAAAATATTGCTGCCTCTGTTTTGGTTCAGCTCTGTTTCCTTCCCAAAGTATCCAGTCGGCTCCCTTCTCTCTGGTTTAGACGATGTCAGCAACGAAGAGATAGAGCAATGGTATGAGCAACGGTGAAGAGGAATGAACAATGAGCTACGCCCCTCTGCATCGTGAACTCTCTCAAACTACCATCGCTCTGTTCTCTCTCACGCAAGCTGCCACTTTGTTCTCAGCTAACGATCAGATGCCGCCCCCTCTACCCTGTCTTCTACCTAATTGATGCCTCCCAAAATAAAACCCATAAAAGCCCCCAAAACCCTGAAGATCCAAGCTGCTAGATCACAAACATAACCTAATTCTTTGGTCAAAACTTGCGGTTTGACCACGGACCAAAGTGAATGTTTTTAAAGTTTTATTGAGAGACTTAAGTGAAAGGTTTTGAAATGTTTTAGGGCTCAATCAAAATTTTCTGAAAATATGGGGTTCTTTTCTTTGAGTTTTTTTTAATTTTCATTATTTATTTGTTCTTGTACTTAGATTTTAATTTAAAGTACGATATTTAGAATTAAATCCCCAAGATAATGCATCAACTTGATATCTTATAAAATCTAAAGGAAATTATCTTAAATTAGCATTGATAACTCGATAATTATGTCAAAATATATATCAAATATAATAAAAATAAGGAGTTATCAGCAATAAATCAAATGCAAAGTGACGAAAAATTCTGAAGATATAATCAACTGATTCATACGATGAGTTTATTAATCTAATCACAGTCAAACATCAACTAGATATTCAAAAGTAATCAAATCTACATGAAATTAAGGAACACACCGTCTATCATAGTGATTATCAAATCTGTTCACATTTCCAAAAACTAAAATATGAAATCATCTTATCAAGATCCAAAGCTCAACATACAAACACATACACTAGCTAAGAATACAAGGTAAGAAACTCTCGATTAGCTTTGTAGCTCCGACATTAGTCATAGCTCCAAGAAAGAATAGATTTAGCCATGCATGATAGGAGGTTTAGCTCCATCAAGCTTCATTCTAGTCGCATCCATAGTAAAAATTGATGGAATCAGAGGTGGAGATGAAGTATGGTGGAAGAGAATGAATATGAGAGAAGATTGAGAGAGGAGCGATGCACTATGTGTGTGTAGTCGACCAGGTTGAATTATAGAGTGGAGTCTATAACACATTACCTTTCAAAGCATTTAGATGAGTTTAAAACAGATAATGTCTTCAAACCAGAGACTGGAAATCGTTTAAAAGTAGTGGGATCCCGACTTTAATACATGATTGAATTTGCAATTGAATGGGTTTTTCAAAAACTTTTTAAATACTTATATGTGGTCTCAAATTGGTTTGCAAATTCATCATCACTTATCAATTTTTAAACCTTTTATTTAAAAATATAGCATTCTTTGCAGAAGCCCACGTATTGATGGTTAACCTATGGGCCTTTAGTATTGGGTCGCTCAATCTAATTCACTTAGCGCATTAAAATATTAACATGTGCATTGATATGTTAATGTACAGTTTACAGCTAATGCGGTTAAGCCTACTGTTACTAGTACTGCTATTGCTACTTCTACCTAATTACATTAACATATTATACAGTCATCCAAAATAAAAGATAATCAGATGTCCCTATTTAATCAGCCTTCTCTCCTCTCCTCTGTATTACCTTCTTGCCCTTGGAGCTGGATGCCTTTACTGTATATCCTTGGTTGGAAAGGGTGAGATTCAAAAGAATCCCAGTATTACACAGATCACTCATATGATATGCAGAATACTAAGCATTTAAAACAATCATCATAGAAAACCTTACAGAATGCAACAAACAAAGGGCCTAACCGGTCCCTTATCACAGAACCACAGCTCTTGGCAATCTCAATCTGGTAGCCCAGGGCCTCTACCCCACACAATGTGCACTCACAAGCTTTCTGCCTCAAGCTTACCTGGATCAAGACTCCCCGAGTAACTCTCGATACAACTTGTACTTACAGGTCTTACCGTCTAGGGACTAACTGTCCTGCACATAAGCAGATGACAGAGAATACATATAGAGCAACACATATGATATATAAGGGATAGGGTACTATCTGATCGCCTTTCCAAATTCTATCCTTGTTCCAAATTTAGTGGACCCTGATAAATGTCAAATCCTATAAGTTAGAATTTACGGACGGCGAGTTAATACTTATTCCAATCTTAATAACTTATAACTTCTATGTTGGTTACCTTTAAAGTAAATTCATTAAGCCCAATGTGTAGTTAATGGGCCTATACAAGCTTTATGGCCTTAGCTTAAGCCTTTAAGTTCCAATTTATTACATTTGACTCTAATTGGTTCATTTTCACCGATTAACAAAAAATTGTTAGAATTTTCAATAAATTTTGAAAATTCATAACTTTGTCTAGGAAACACTAATTGAGATAGTTCAAAGTCCTATGTGTCACTCATTAAGTCTATTTTAAAGAAAAAAATACCTCCTTTAACCAATTCCATGCATAGAAATCCAGAATCACCAATAACTCCCTATGCCCCACATTTTCTCCAATTTTAAATGTCTAACTTCAAAAATTCATATCTCCTAATATATTAATCCAAATGGCACAAATGACTATCAAATTAAATATGATGATGTCTACTTTAAATCTAGAAAGTGTCAGAGCCATTGCATATCATTTAATCAGTCAAAAATGCGTTACAAGCAAACTGCCTCACAGAACTCAAATCTGGCAGCACTATGACAAACTTTCCAACTTTTGGTTTTTAATTCCAATTCATTCAAGATTTTAACCATAGACTATTCCCACACCCTTTTTCGTGTAGAATCCAATGGCGACATTAAAAATTCCAAAATCATACTCCCTCCTTGTGTTCTGGTTCTGAATGAACCATACACCCCAAACTAACAAAAACCAAGTTTTTTGCATTTTTGACCACTAACTAGTCTTATATTATCATCAAACACATTATTTCATCATATTTAAGCTTAAATAACCATTAGGCCTAAAAATCCCTCCTAGATGAAATATGTATATGCCTCACGAGATTAAAAAATCATTAAATTTTCAAGACAATCGGTTCAAAATGAAACTAAGGTTTCCTTAACACGATTCTACAACTGATTCAGAAATCCGGTGGCACTTTAGCTAACTAAATGGAACAAAACACCTCTAATCAGAAAATTGAGACCTTAGAAAGAAAAATCTCAATAAGTAAAACAATATTTGTGAAGGGCTTACTGATCGAAAACGGCAGTATGAGGTCGGAATCGGCTCTGGAACTTAATAACTTTCACTATTCACTCTCCTTCTCTCTTCTTTCTATTTTTGTTGTTTTTTCTTATTTTTCTGCTCTCTCTTTCTTGGCTACCAAAATGATGTTCTTAGGAAATGTTAAATAAGCCTTAATCACATGTATTTAGCTCTTGTGTTGACATATGTCCTATGCTTGAATCCTAAGATGCCAAGTGTCATTTTTGGTTTTATTTTTCTCTTCTTTTATACGTCACTTTAGTCAGGGGATAGAGAGGCCTAATGAATTTCCTTGACTCCTAGGTTCGGTGTTCAAAAAAGTCAAGTACTTGACCGGACAGGGGATCAGTGGATTCCCCTGACTCAGAGGCTAGATGGCACCTCCTTAAAGTGGCAACTCAAAAGGTAAAAAGCAAGTGCCATCATGAGGGATGTCAAACCCCTTAATATTTTGACATTTTTTCAGAGTAATAACGCACAGTTCAGTGGACAGAAATAGTGTAAATATATTGATATAAAGTACTTGATTACATTACAGGAATTCTCACAAGGTTTATACATAATATTTATAAATCCCAAAATAACATAAAAGAACTACAGATAACCAGCATAATTAATTGGACAGGATCAGAACTCTCAATTACCGGTATCTACCTCCTTGCCCTTAGAGTCTCTTCCTCTAGCTGAATAAATTTTAAAATTGTTAAAATAGGTGAGATTCATACGAATCTCAGTAGTAACACACAATCAATTATAGAAAATATGATAAATAAGCATGCAATGTACCATATCATGTAACATAAATAAAATACTGTAAACTTATATGTTTACTTGACGATCAAGATCAAAATGACTCTTTTATCCTTACTAGCCATAATGTGTTAATTGTTCAGTATCAAATGACTGTTTGACCCCTACTTGCTTAATGTTAAGGAGTAGATGATTGTCTATCCGTAATTGTCTCATTACCTAAGTTTGGTCCCACTTGGCCTGATAGTACTTTGCTTTTCCCATGGTGTGTTACTTGTGCTTTTCCCACACCACGCTAGGTTTTGTAACAAAAAATTCATATCATAGAACATGGTAACACAATGCATATAAACAATCACATAGTGTATGAAAGATAGAGTTACTACCTGAACACCTTTCTAATTACTCGTCCTTAGTTATGAGTCTCTTGGCTAGTCCGAGCAAAGATCAAATCCTATAAGTTAGAGTCTATGACAAATGTATCATTACTTGGTTAAACATCTTCTAAATCTAGTACATTAAGTTAAATGATAATAAATAGGGTCTACATTGGCTTCTAGCACATGCCCTTATCTTTTGGAATCAAACTTGACTTAATTGACTTTGAACTTTTTAAATCCGTAGGTCAACCCAACTTGGTAGTTTTGATCTCCAAATTTGAAAATTCATAACTTAATGTAGAAAAATTCAAATAGGGTGATTCTAAATCGTATGGAAAGCTATTTAAGTCCTAATTCAAGGAAAAAATAACAATTAGGGCCAATTATAGGGTCAATACCTCAAGAATTCATGACCAACATGACTACCTAAAAATACATTTCAATGCTTGTGTCTTAACTTCAACAGGGCATAACTCACAATTGGCAAGGCTAAATGATGTGTTTTACCTATCATTGAAAATCCTTGGATGTCTACTACAACCCTAAAAAATATCATAGCAATTGGACAAGTTTTTTCTATTCCAAAACAAGTCAAAATCATACTGCCATGAATCTAGTAGATTCATCAACACGCTTTTGAATTCCAAAATTTGTATTTTGTAACCAATCATCCAAAACTCATGACCACATGCTATCCCTATAGAATTTTAGCTATAGAATCCATTTCTAATATTAAATTAAACAAATTCCAGCTCAAAGCACATGAAACAGGGCTGGCCAAATCTGAACCCTAAAATACAAATTGTGTTTTTGCAACTTTTAACCTTCAAACATGTAATTAACCCCAATAAACCCTTTATTAACCATATATTCATCATCAATCATCCATTAAAGACCAATTTTATCACCTTGTCCAAAACCCTAAAGGGTCAAGAACTCCAAAAATACTCAACAAAATAGAAAGATGTTATACTCATATTGAAGCTTATGATTATCTCTACACATCTATCAGATCGGTTCGTAATTTTGGTAGTACTTCCTCTAAGGAGATGATACCAAAGACATTAGATCAAATTTTTGGAATTGTAGAAATATTGCTCTCGATGAGTAGAAGAAGTTTAATGAATGCTTTGAGAGTTGAAAACACGATTTCGAGCTTCGAATCGGCCCAGAACAAAAAGAACTTCTCTCCTCTTTCTTTTTCTATGATTTTTTATTATTTTCCTTGTATTTTTAGGGTGCTAGTAGAATTTTAAGAAGGAGAGAGAGGTCTAAAATGTTTAAATAAATTATGACACATGTCTTAAAAAGCCAGGGTGCTGAATGCTCCTTTACAAGAATTATTAGGTAATTGGCAATTCTGTGTACCAAATATTCTTACTTTACACTACAGGGTACCTAGTACACCTCTTAAGATCTGTCTCCATTTCCCCTTTAATATAGTTGGGCAAATTCAACTGTCAAGGAAGAAGGATTCATTCGGCTTCCGGTACCGTAGTCGACAAAATTAAGTATATGGCAGGACTGGAGACTAATTGGTTACATTGGTTTTTCCACCTGTATCTTATGTCCAATGGTAGATGTCAGCATTTGATTGGCTAATCATTGGAAAATATCAAAAGATACTTTTTGATACAAGGCTGCTGGTTTTGCGACACTTGTCCTTTTTTAGGTTGAGTGGGGCCAAGTGCCTCCTGGAGACTCCAAAATGATGCAACTACCCCTAGGTCTCCAGAAACTGCCAAGTCTGTTCACCAATTTTTCTATGGAATTGTCATGTCTTCGTGTGGGTCCCACATTGCCATATGGAACCTTTCTCCCTTATTCTTCCTTAAATTGGCGCCGTTTTGGGTGCCCACTAGAAGCCTTAAAGTTTTTTGAATTATTGCCAAGTTTTATATACATGTATACACATATACATATATCTTGCATCAGCCGTTCGACTGGAAAATTCATATATACTCAAAGTAGTACAAGTCATGGAATTTTTAGTACATTACAGCTCTCCCTCCGTACAATGAATTTTGTCCTTGAAATTTCGTTACATAATTTAAAATACAAAATTTGGGTATTGTCTTCTCATGTCTTCTTCTGTTTTCCAGGTAGCTTCTCTAGGAAATAATCCCTTCCAAACTACTTTCATGAACAAGATATTTTTGTGCCTGAGTTGTTTCTTCTACTGATCAATGATTCATTTAGGTTCAACCTCATATGTAAGATCATCGCGCACATTTACATCTTCATATTTAATTACATGCTCTAGGTTAGGTTGATACTTCTTTAACTGCGAGACATAGAAGACATTATGTAATTTGCTCAAATTTGGAGGTAAAGCTATTTGGTAAGCTATTGACCAATTCTTGATAATATTTCAAATGGAACAATATATCTAGGGCTTAACTTCTTCACATTTAATGGCCTACCAATACCAATGAAAGGTGACACTTTCAAAAACACGTGATCTCTGACTTCAAATTCTAGAGGCTTCCACATCTTGTCGGCATAACTTTTCTACTTACTTTAAGCAGTCAACAATCTTTGATTTATCAAATTAATATGCTCTATTGTTTGATCTACTATATCTGGCTCATATAACTTTCTCTCAGACAGTTCTACCTAGCACAAGGGTGATTGATACTTCCTTCCATACAATGCTTCATATGGAGCCATTTGAATGCCCGAATGATAGCTATTGTTGATACAAATTCTGCAAGTAGAAGGAATCGATCCCAGTTTCCCTTGAAATCTAATACATATATATACCCTTAACATCTCTTCTAGTGTCTATATTATTCTTTTTGTTTATTTTTATGTCTGAGGATGGTAGGATGTACTGAATCTGAGTTTGGTACCCAAAGCCTCGTGTAATGTTCTTTAGAACTTAGAAGTAAATTGAGGATCTCGATCACAAATTATATTCTTTGGTGTACCATGTAATAATTCAATCTCCTTGATATAGATTTATGCTAGCTTATCAGGAGAATAATGGATAGTAATTGGTAGGAAATGTGCTATCTTCGTGAATCGATTGACGATGACCCATATTGCATCATGATTTCTAATCTTGGGTAATCTCGTCACGAAATCTATGGTAATGTTTTCCCATTTCCACTTTGGGATTTTAGGGTTTTGCTGAAGCCCTAACGATAATTAATGCTTGACTTTCACCTTATGTCAAGTGAGACAATGAGCCACAAATTTTGTTACATCCCTTTTCATTCTTGGCCACCAATATATGGACTTTAAGTTATGATACATTTTAATTGCTCCTGGATGCAGAGTATATATACTCTTATGTGCTTTATCCAGGATTTTTTATTTCATATTTATTTGTTGTGGAACATATATCCACTTTCTGTATCTGACTAGTCTACTCAGTGATAGGTCATATTCCTGAGTTTCTCCCTTTTCAATCATGTTCCTGATGAACCGTTCACTTTCATCATGCATTTGAGCTTTTTCAATTACTATTCTCAGATCATTTTCTACCTGAATGACATTTCTACTACTAATCATAATCTGATTAGACAGATTGAGATCCCTAAAATGCTCAATCAGTTTATGCTCTTAAATCATTAGGGCTGTCACCTGCACTGTCTTGTAGCTCAATACGTTTGTAACTACATTAGCCTTTCCTAGATGGTATTTAATTTTCTAGTTGTAATCTTTAAGCAATTGAATCTATCTGCACTGTTTCATGTTCAAATCTTTTTGATCATACAAGTATTTCAAGCTCTTATGGTCGTAATACAACTCTATGGTTGCCTTATAAAGAAAGTGTCTCCAGATTTTCAGTGCAAACATAATTGCTGCTAACTAAACATAATGAGTAGGATAGTTTAGTCTGTGAGGCTTCAGTTGACGAGAGGCATATTCTACACTCTAGCTTACTGCATCAGAACACATCCCAAGCCATGCTTACTTGCATCACTGTAGACCATATAGGTCAAATGTAGATCGGAATTGTTAACACTGGTGCTATTGTTAACCTCTCTTTCAACTCTGTGAAGCTCCTTTCACAACTATTATTCCACACAAAAGGTTAAGTTTTCCTTGTCAACTTTGTCAAAGGTAAAGCAATTTTGGAGAAATTCTGAAAGAATCTTTTGTAATAACTGGTAAAACCTAAAAAATTTTGTATTTCAGCAACAATCTCTGGCCTTTTCCAATTCAATACTGCTTCCACTTTGCTAGGATCTACCGAGACCCCTTCTTGTGAGACTACATGGCCCAGAAATTTAACTTCCGAAAGCCAAAACTCACACTTACTTAGCTTGACATAGAGTTGTTTATCTTTCAATGTGCCCATCATTATTCTTAAATGCTCTTCATACTCTGCTCTGCTTCATGAATATATTAAAATATCATCAATGAAGACTACTACGAATTGATCTAAATAGGGACAGAAAATTCAATTCATGTAGTCTATAAACATTGCAGGTGTATTGGTAAGCACAAATAACATTACTAGAAATTTGTAATGACCATATCTGGTTCTGAAAGCAGTCTTTGGTACATCCTCTACTTTTACTCTAAAATGATGATATTCTGATCTCAAATCAATTTTTGAGAACACGCAAGAACCAGATAACTGATTAAGCAAATCGTCAATTCTGGGAAGTGGGTATTTGTTCTTAACAGTCACCTTATTTAGCTCCCTTTAATCAATATAAAGGTGCAGTCTTCAGCCTTTCTTTTTGACAAAGAGCACTGAAGCTCCCCATGGTGAGATACTAGGTCTGATGAACCATTTCTTTAATAGCTCTTCAATTTTATTTTTCAATTCTGCCATCTCTTTTGGAGCTATCATGTATGGGGCTTTGGATATTGGTTCCACTCCAGGCTTAGTTTCAATTGCAAACTCCACTTCCCTTTCTAGGGGTAATCAACTGATATCCTCTGAAAATACTTCAAAAAACTCATTTACCATAGGGATATTTTCAAGCATTATTCTAGCTTCTGACTACATAGAGAAGAATACTATGTACCCTTGACAACCTTTATACAAACATTTCTCAGCCTTGCTGTTAAGAGAAAATTAAGGTGGACTTCTGTACTAACATTTGTTTGCGAACTAGGATGAATGACCCTTTTTCTTTCACAGTCTAAAAAAAAAATTTCATCATAAAGTTAATACCAAGAATTACTTCCAGTCTATGTAGTGGTAGACAAATAAGATCCACAGTTGATTCATATCCTTCAGCATTTATTATGCAATTCAGGTAAACATTGACTGCGACATATTTGACACCTGTGGGTGTAGACACAACCAGATCATACGGTAATCGGTGCACACTCAAGCATAGCTTTCTTACACAGTCATATGTAATAAATGAATTACTAGCATATGAATCATACAATACTTTTATTGAATTACCATTAAGTAAAACCATACCTTGAATTAGTTTAGGAGATTTTATGTCTAAGCTCCCCTACCCTTTGTTGTTGTGGATAACTGTTAGCAAAGTGCCTCAATTTCTGGCATTTATAACAGACTATTGCTTTACTAGAGCAGTACATGGCCTTCTAGGAGGATATGGCTTGCCACAGTACCAACATGTTCTATTCCTAAGGGATCTCTTGTTATTGCGACTATCAAACTGATAAGGTTTTTTGTTACTCCCTTTGGATGGACCTCCCTGATTCTTGCGTTTCTGGGAAGAATTCTTACTGCCAGATGTACCTTTACTGCTAGCATTTATATTAGTATACAGATTCAATAAACCACTTTCTATGATCCGGTATTATTCTACTGCTTTATTAAATTCTGTAAATTGTCTAGAGACTAACTTCTCTTTCAATTCCGGCCTCAGTCCCTGTATAATACCTTATATCCCATAGACTCAGATGAGTATAAAAGAGTAGTCAAATGAGTTGTTAAATTAGGAATCGATCCCGGGTTAATCAAGCTTCTTCCACCTTACTGGGATCTACTGAGACCCCTTCTTGTGAGATAACATGCGCATAAATCTAACTTTTGCAAGCAAAAAATCATACTTTCTTAGCTTAGCATAAAGTTTCCTTTCCCACAAAATGCCCAGCATAATTCTCAAGTGCTCCTTATGCTCTTCCATACTCTGAGAGTAGATTAAAATGTCGTCGAAGAAGACTACTACGAACTGATCTAAATATTGATGAAAGATACAGTTCATGTAGTCTATAAACACGGCAAGTGATTTGATTAGTCCAGAGGGCATCACTAGAAACTCATAGTGCCTATATCGGGACCTGAAAGCAGTCTTCGGTATATCTTCTGCTTTCACACGCAATTGATGATATCCTGACCTCAGATCAATCTTTGAGAACATACTTAACTAGAATAGGTAATCTAGAAGGTCATCAATCCGGGGAAGCAGGTACTTATTCTTGACGGTCACCTTATTCAGCTCTTTGTAGTCAATACATAACCTCAGGCTTCCACCATTCTTCTTAACGAATAGCATTGGAGTTCCTCACAGTGAGACACTGGATTGAATAAACCCTTTCTCAAGTAATTCCTCAATTTTCTTCTTCAGCTCAACCATCTCATTTGGATCCATTCTATATAGGACTTTTGATATAGATCTAGCTCCAAGCATGATATTGATTGCAAATTTCACTTCCCTTTCCTGAGGTAAACCACTAAGGGCGCGTTTGGTACACTGGAATTGATTTTGATGGATATGGATATGGATATGGAAATGGAAATGTGGTTTAAAAGTGTGTTTGGTATGTACATGGAATTCAAATATTATTTTTATTTAAAATGTAAAATTACCAATATGCCAACCTAAGAAAGTGGAATGAGATAAAACCATTGTTACTAAACCCGGACCGGACCGTTTTTTTTTAATAAAAATGATTTTTTTTAAAAAAATTAATATTAATAAGACTAAAATATTCAATTTCTCACCGATTTAGCCCTGATTTAGCTCCGGTCTGACCCACTAACCTTTGACCTAGTACCTTGACCGCTCCAGTTCATTTTTTTATAAAAAATTATTTTTATTTTTTAAAAAATATTTCATATTAATAAGCCTAAAATATTCAATTTCTCACCAGTTTGGACTTGGTTTAGCTTCGATTTGACTCCGATCTGACCCACTAACCCTTAACGCAGTACCCTGATCGGTTCAGTGGCTGGTCCAAGTTTAATAACCTTGGATAAAACCATACAAGTTGAAGGGAAAAAATGGATTTAGGTACATGGAATTGTAAATCTTTGCTTTTTGGGTGGAAGCCAATTTGATGGAATTGGGGAGATTTGGCTTCCACATGGAATTGCAAAAATTTCCAATTCCATCATACCAAACAAACTTAGGCATGTAATTGATATCCACTTCCAATTCCATACCCCCCAATTCCATCATACCAAACATGTCCTAAGATTGTCCAGAAACACCTGAGGAAATTCTCTTACCGCCGATATATCTTCCAGGGTTACCTCTGTCTCTGCTTGAATAGAAAAGAACACTATATATCCCTAGCATCCCTTCCTTAGGCATTTCTCAGCTTTTTCCATTGAGAGAAAGTTTAGATTAACATCTTTGTTATCGGCCTTCTACCGAGTGGGATATACTATCTTCTTGTACCCACAACCAATAACACATTATTTGTTGTCAGCTAATCAAAACCCAGTATAACCTTAAGTTTTTAGAGCGGAAAATAAATCAAATCAATTATAGACTCATGTCCCTTGACGTTTACTACACAATTTAGACAAGCATCAGCAGTCAGTTTTGACTAGAGGTAGTAATATGGTCTGGCCCACCGAGTTCGGGCTAACCTACTACGGGTTGAGACTATATGGGTTCAGGCCTAAAATGATCGCATTAATATGGGTTGGCATTTAGCCAATCCAACCCATAACAGGTGGGTTGGCCCGCTTAACCCATATTATTATTTTTTTTCAAAATTTTTTTTCTATAAACATAAACCATAAAAAAATTAAAAATTCATTACAAATTAAACATTCATCACAAAATCCACATATGACAAAATAAATGTAAATCTAAAAGCTATCAGTACTCAGTAGAACTTAAAAATAATTAATAATTAGTTAATATTAATGTTGTTTGAATTTGAAGCATGGCATGAAGCTGTAAGATTTTCTAAAGCTCGATCAGTTTTCTTTTCCATAGGTAAATCCATTACTGCCACATATAATTAAATAAAGTAAAAGAAAATATTAGGCTAATTTGGGTCTTGCCAGGAGTGACATGAGGCTAGGGTAGGAAAGGAAATTGAGTGGTCTTTTGGATGAATTTAGGTCTTGCCGTCTTGGGTTCTTGCCTCTTGGCCTCTTGGTCTTGAGTTATATCTTGCTAGTGACATGAATTTAGGAAAGGAAAGGAAATTATAGGCCAACCTGCCAACCTGGTGGTCCTACCTACCGCGGGTTAGGACCATATGAGTTCGGGCTTAAAAGAACCACTCCAAAATGGTCCCAATTTAACAAAACTTGAACTACCTATTTTGTTGGGTTGGGCGAGCTCGGCCCACGGTCCTAACCCATATTACTAGCTCTAGTTTTGACACCCATTAGCATCGACACAATCAAGTCAAATGTCAGTTTATGAACATGTAGTCCTAGGCGCTTAGCACAATCATAAGTAATAAAGGAATGGCATTGAGCACAGTCATAAGCAATAAAGGAATGACTAGCACCTGAATCATATAAAGCTTGTGAGGAACTACCATTGATAAGAATTTTACCTTGAATCAGCTCAGGAGACTTCTTCACCTCTTTGTGTGTCAAGGCAAACACTTTGCCTTAATTCTTGGGTCTAGGCTCAGCTGCTTGATGGGGATAGTTTATTGCAAAGTAGCCTGGCTTCTGGTAGGTATGGCAGATTATCTGGTTGATAAGGACATTATAGAGTCGTCTCGGATGCAACTTACCACATTAAGGGCATGCTTGAGATGTTGGGGGTTTCTGGTTGCTATAGTTCCTAGGCCAAAAAGGCTTCTTATTGTCTCCCTTTATGAGAACCCTTATCCCTTATGCTTCTACAGGGTATCCCCTTGACAAGGTCCACCTCAATTGTTGTCATTTTTATTCGAATACATTTTCCTCAAGTTACCCTCTGTTAGCCGGCAAACTTCTACTACCTTGTTAAATTAGGTGAACTGTCGGGCAACCAGCTTCTCTTCCAACTCAGGCTTTAGTCCCCATATCAGCATATCAGAGCTCCACTCCTCATTATCCTTGAACCTCAGATAGGATGAGTAATGGGATAATTGAATGAACTAGGATAGGTACTCATCGAAGGTCTCGTCATCACCTTGCTGTATGGCCAGGAACTCCTTCTCCTTCTTAATCCTCACAGACCTAAGGAAGTATTTCTTGTTAAATTTTTCTTGGAAGAACTCCCAGGTCAACAGGATGTTTCAGGCATGCAATATGATTATTGTATTCTTCCACCAGCAGTTTGCATCGCCTTCCAGCTTGTACATAGCCATTCTATCTTTCATCTCTGCAGGGTGCCCTAGCACCTTAAATATTTTCTTCAATAGGACTAGCTAGTCCTTAGTAGCTTATGGATCAAATATTTCCTTAAATGTTAGAGGTTGGTACTTGATGAATTTTGGCATATAGTATTGGAGATTTTCCTCTTCAAGAGCTAAAACAATAGGAGGCTCTTGATTGGATTCGAGCGACTATGATTGCTTATCACTTTTAGGCTGTTCCTCTTCTGGATTCCTTTAGGGTTATTCCCTTCAGGGTTCTCAGGTCGTGCCCTGTCTTCATTATGCTTTTCCCTTACTTCCCAGATTTCCTCTCACAAGTCATGAATCATAGCTTGACGTTATGTCAGCATTCTGAGAGTTTGTTGTATAGGATCGGGCCTCGCATTATTCTCAGGTTCCGTATTGGGTAGTACGTTTCCTAGTCTACATCGCACCATTGTTCCTTTTTACTATTAAAAAGGAATCACAACATCAATACTGCATTGAACATATGTATACATACGTACGTATACGTACGTATACATACGTATGTATACGTACTATATACATATATATATATATGTATATATATGTATGTATGTATTTCTCAAGACTTAAATACCAACACATAATAGGGACATAGATCTATTACTGCAAATAATCATATTTACAATAAGAGGCTTGATATTTACACCAAAAGAAGCATGTACCACTACTTTTTCTTAACTAAGCATGCTCCTATCTTCTCTATATCATTTACATATACTTCATTATATACTTATGTATAAGGTCAACAAAAGGAGAAAACACATAAGGACCATGGGCTATAATGTCATTCTTCATCTTGGTCTAGAAAGCCATATCGAAAAAATAGGCAAGTGTGGTCTTGATCCATATGTCGTCTGGCATCTACTGATCATACATCTCCCACCTACTATGAAGCAGATTCACATCAAACAAGAAGTGGGTATACAGTCTAGAGGAGGAGTAGGAGAAGGTAATAGCCTCATAGCCATTGAGGTACAATATCTTTATGTACTGCTACAACTCATCATCAGGGTGAGGGTTATAAGATGGCTTAATCTCTGGAGCCCTAGAGCTAGTCGTAGAGTCAGTATCACATGCTACCTCTCTTATCCCTGGGTTACTATTATCTCTGGTGGAGGACTCTACACTCGGGGTAGGTCCTAGCTTAATAGTCATAAGAGTTGGAACTCTATTCCGAGCAGTACGCATCATCCTTGCCCCTCCTGCTGTTTTATACATCACTACCCTCCTATCCTCAGGTACACGCTTGTCCTCAGAAGGTTAGTTAGCCAACAGAGGTAATTGACTTCTCTGTCATGCTTCCTAACACAAAGCAGCTAGCTAAAGGTTAGAACCTATCAATATAAGCAGAGGACTCTAGCAATAGCCTAACATTGCCAGAATCAACGCTCTAATACCAAATTGTAATACCTTATATCTCATAGACTCAAATGAGTGCAAAAGAATAGTGAAATGAGTTGTTAAACTAGGAATTGGTCCCGGGTTAATCAATATTTCAAAAGCGTGGAAAAATCTCAAACTTATCCCAAGAATTGAACTTGGGATTAAGTGGGTTTTCAGAGGATAAAAAAGACTTTTCAATTACTTTCATAAAGTTTCCCTACTTCACTAAGTCTCATCGGTTCTCAGCTCCATCTTATCAGAATATGCAATCGATTCTCTGGTTAAGTCTCACATTTCCTTCATTAATTAATGTTTCATTAGCATTCAAAAGCATTGTCTAACTAACTTATCCTATTATCATATTACCGTCCATTTACTATGCTATCAGCACTACTAGTTATACCATCGTACTATTGTTAGGTTTACAGAGTTATTTACACAAAATACATATCCAAAATAGAGAACCAATAGGAAAATAAAGTCTTTCATCTTTGTCCCTTAGTTGTTTGTCAAACCCCGCAGAATTTAGACATTTCATAAAGCATCATTGCATAGTTCAAACAAGTAAACAAAATTTTTACAAACATACTGATATATGTTTCTTGATTATATTACAAAAGACCAAACAATATTCAAGTGTTATCTATTACATCCAAAAACTTAAGTAATCTATATTATGCTTAACACTGGAATTGGTCCATAAACTTCTCGTCCTCAATCCTAGTGTTCGACTTTCTCCTTTCCTTTGGAATTTCTATGCCTAGCTGGATAATTTGTTTACAGGAAAGGGATGAGATTTGAAAAAATCTCAGTAGTAACTAGAAATTATCATATAAAATGAAAATAGTAAACATGCAATGCAATATTTATCATGATGCAGCAATCAAAATGCCTAAACCTATCTGACAATGCTCAAGAAACAAATGATGATTTTGTCCGGATCAAAATGATCATCTGTTCCTGATCTGCACAATATCATATCATAATGTGATCACAACAATAACTTGGAGTGGCCTATACCTGTTTGTACTCATCATAACTTGGAGCAGGTCAATACATGTCCGTGCATATCAAGTCGCTCAATTGGGTTCACCTGGCCACATGGTACCCCAAAGGTCCCATGGGGTGGTTTAACATATCATCCACACCTAGAGAGTATCAACATCACATAAAATACATTGAACAGATTATGGAAATCATCGCATATTAACATTCACATAGTATATGAACGATAGATTTACTACTTTGTTGCCTTTCCTTCTCTAACTTATTTGTCTTTGTGGGTCCCGTTAAGCAGATATCAAATCCTAAAATTAATCAAAGTAATATCAATTAAACTACTATTTAAGTCTATTTCACTTTGAAACTTGTAACTTTATCACTTCCTTCAAAATCACAAAATTTACCAAAACGCCATTAGGGCCTGGTCCGGCCCCGGTATTTTGTACTTTTCCAAAAATTAAAAATTAGGTCCATTCCACATATTTTCATGTGTAAATCTCACATTTGGCCTCAAATCAGATCAATTCCAACTTAAATTACAATTTTGCCCTTGACAACCCAACTTGAGTTTTAAGGGGAAAAATCATCATTTCACAATCCGGGGCTTTTCATACTTCGCATTCAACATGAACCCTACATAATTTTCCCTCCTAAAAAAATGGAATTATCAAAATCATGAAATTCTAGCTCCTTCCCCTATTTTTAATCTTGGCCGAAACTTATGAATATTTTAGGGAAATTGGATTTTTCTTGGTTTTAATCCCCAATTCACCTCATTGACACTTGTTTCCATTGGTTTATTCATTCAATCACCATTCCTACATAATCAATCAAAATTTCGGTAGCATTTTCCCTTAGAAAATGGACATCCCAAATTTACAGAAACAACTCAAAGTCCAGCCAGAATACAGTTATAATTCAGTTATCGGTAAGAATCTCATAGTTTGAGTAACTTACCTCATTTCATCCTCTTTCTTCCCACCTTGGCTGAAATATTCCTCTTCTTACTTAGAGTTTTGCTTGTTGAATGTCTAATTCAAGAAGGTATGGAGGTTTAGGAGAGGTTTCCAATATTATAGCACATGATTGAGCAGAGATTTCGGCGTACTTACCTTATATATGAGCTCAGGTCTCCCTTTTTCTTCCTCTTCTTCCTCTCTTACTTCTTTTCTTTCCTTCTCTAAATGGCCGACTTAGGCCCTTTAATAAACAATGAGCAAAATTTTGGAGAAATGTCTAGACACTAGCTTGACATTTTCCTTTTGGTTCTTACTTATTTGTAACATAAATTATGTTTTTATTACATATTAATTATGTAATATTTTTCCCATGAGCCATTTGTCCCATTTTTCTTCTAATATATATAAAATAATATAGATTATTTTTATTTGGGTCAAAATGACCATTTTGCCCTTGCAATTTTCACAATACTTTAAAAATTGGCAGATTTATCACCGAACTTTAAACTTCATATCTAATTGTGTGGATATCCAATGTTCCAAAGGCTATGAGACCCTTATTAAGTCTAGTTTTAGGAAAAAATATAAAATTTAGCCAATTGGAAACTCAACATTCCCATAATTTTTATTTTTGAGATCTGTTCTAGTAAAACGTCAAATTCGCTAAGCAAAATTCAAAAATTCTTTTCTCCTTGTATACAACTCCAAAAATTCCATATGAAATATCAAATTATAGATTATTATGTCTAATTTCATTATGGAAAATTTCATAATTTTTGGAGGTCATTTACTGATTTAAAAGTGTCACACAATCCAGTTGCCTCAACAGGAAATTCACTAACTATCTTGTATAACAACTATTTTGTTATGTGTGACCTTATTGGCTTTGCTTTGCCACTTTACATGCTCTTTTATCATGGAATACCACAATATCTATATGACACTTAATGATCAAAATTTGAGACATTATACTATCCGTGTTTACCTTCTTACCCTTTGAGCTGCTAGCCTGTATTATAGATTGTTTATAGTAAAGAAGTGTGATTTAAGAGAATCCTAGTAGCAACAGACAGTCAATCATATAGATATAAGATCATAAAGCATGTCACATAATTATCATATAATAGAATTATCTTAACAACATTCAGTACACAACAAGCAGTTCAACATATTACCATAGCTCTAGGCATAACAAATCACATGGCCTTGAGTGTTACACACGCAAGAGGCTTCAGGCATCCACTCATGCATAACATATATTTTTAATGGCTTGGGCGTTCACCCGTGCAATTGCCCTCAGGCGACCACCATATATAATTAGAATGCTTTAGAAAATTCATGATGAAACCATAAGCATGCAAAGTATCTAATAACATATGAAAGAAAGAGTTACTACCTGGTCGCCTTTCCTGAAGGGTATCCAACGGTTTCCCTGAGCTCGGGAAGATCTTAGATCCCAAACAACTATCAGGTCCTATAATTAGTATTTACAGACAACGAGTTATTATTTAGTCCAACCCTTTTATAATCCACACACTCATATTGGTTGTCTTTTGAGTCACTTATGTAGCCTTTAAAAGTCCAAACAAATGCCTTTGGGCTTAAGAAAGACCATATTGATCCACACCTCTTGGAAAATATGAAATATAGAAAAAATGGGTTTTGGATGGGGTCAAAAACAGGTTAGGAGCTTTTGGGTCTGGCCTTCCAGATTTTTCCAGCTTCTTGGCTGAAATTTCAAAAATCATAACTAAATCTATAAAATTCTAAATGAGGTGGTTCTAAGTTCTACGTGACCCTGTTTAAGTATTCTTTCATGGAAAAATATAGCCATTATCCAAATAGATGTACATCAATTCATAATTCCATTTTATTGATACTAGTCTAGAATTTTCTAGTTTTACGTGACTAATCTTAAAAAATACAGATCTTCCAGTGTACAAATCCAATTGACACAAATGACATATAAATTAAATCTTGATATGTCTACTTCCAGATTGAAAATTTTTACAATTTTTGGACATCATTTTCCTATTCAAAAATGTCACACAACCAGACTACAGCTTGTAGAATTTACACTGGCAGAATTCTAATTTATAATTTTTATTTCCAGTGGTCTAGAATTTACAATCAGGGGCTACTCTAGGATAGTTTTCCATTTTAAACATAATGGAAACATCAAAAACATCAAAATCACAAGCCTTCAACCCCTTCCCCAGTTTGACTGAACATAACCCTTTTTGCCAAAATCAACCAAAATAGAATTTTAACCACCAACTTAGTCCAACATCATCTTAAATCATTATCTAACCACAAATACATGATTAAAAAATCATTATCCCTTTAAAACACCCTCTATCTGAAAATACCCATCCCCCAAACCCTCATGAAAACTTATCAAAATCACAAACCAATTGGTTCAAAATAAAGCCTACGCTTACCACTATGCATTTCCGCAACTAGTTCAGAAATCCGACAGTACTTCGGCTAGCAAGAAGTCACTAAAAACCTCCAAAATAAATTCAAAAATTGTAGAAATGAAGCTTATGATGAGGAGAAGAAGGTTTGTTAAGGGTGTTTTGAGAGAAAATATCGATTCGGTAGTGTTTCTGTGGATTGAAGTTAGGAGAAATCACTATTCATGTTCTCTCTCTCTTCTAACATTTTCTCTTATTTTTTTTGAATTTTTTTTTCTGAATTTTGATGATGATGGCCAAAATATTAAGGCCATAAAGAGGTCTTGAAAAGTGATCACCACATGTCAAACTTTTGTGGTGCCATTTGTTCGGTGATCCACCTACACGGTGACAAGTGTATGAACTTTAATTAAATGGGTCTCGCCTCTTTTCTCTGGCCTTTAGCTATCCTTTCTGTCAGGGAAAGTGAGGGTATGCTGATTTTCCCCTGCTCCTGGGTTCGGTGTTCAAGAAAGTTAGTCAAATAACCAGACTAGAGATAAGTGGATTTCCTCGGCTCGAAGCTAGGTGGTGCCCTCTGAGTGTGCCAACTTAAAAGAAAAAAGCAACTTCATCATTTAGGGGACAAGTGTCCTATTTTCATTAGGCCAACACATAAAGTCAAAAGCACCTTTTTGCTCTTCTCCTATAAAATGGCGCCAGATGTCCCTTTGTGTGCGACCCACACTCTTTTCCTCTCTCCTCCACTTAATCGTCCACTTTATCCGGGAAAGGAAAGTCAGGGGATTTCCCTGGGTCTACCTACGAGGTGTCATCTTTTATAGTCCCCATCCAAAGTAAGATTAATTTATTTAATTATTTAATTATTTAATTATTTAATTATCACTTTATGAGTCAACAAGTAAAATGTTGCCAAGTGTCCTCTTTTACTTAAATGGTGCCATACAAATATTGTTTGGCACCGGCGAATTTTCTTCCAACTAATTATATTTACAAGCAATACCGGGCGTTCATATTTCAACATGTTACCCTTGAATCATCATATCCGAGCTCCATCCCTTATCATCACGATACCTTAGGTAAGAAGAATATCGAGACAAATGGATATATCGAGCTAAATACTCATCAAAGCTTTCTTTCTCATCTTGCTGGATAGAAAGGAACTCTACTTCCTTTGCAATTTTGACTAATCAGGAAAAATATTTCTCATTGAATTGCTCTTGAAATAAATCCCAGGTGATAGGAATATTTCGTGCCTGAAGGATAATTTTAGTATTCTTCCACCTCCTGTCTGCATCGGCTTCTAATTTTTAAATTGCTAACCGAGCTTTGATGTTATCTGGGCATTCTAAAATTCTGAAAATTTTCTCTAGCCGAGATAGCCAATCCTCTGCTACCTGGGGATCAAACTTCCCTAAAAAAATAGGGGGTTATTGTTGATAGAACCGTGCCACCCATGTCTGCAAACTTTCACCCTTAACAACAGGTCTCGGTGGAGTTCAATGTTCAGGTTCCTCAAGCTATATATGTTCATCCTCTTGTTCACTAGGGTTATTTTCCCTCTCCCTATTTGTGTTTAGTTTTTGTTGTACTTCTCACAGCTCATCCCTAAGATCATGTATTATTATCTGTTGTTTAGTTAACATGTCCAATATTTATTGCATTGGGTCAGGTCTAGCTTCTTGACCTTGCCCAACACCTCTACCTTCTAATCTACCCCTTAATCTCACCTTCTTTATGTTTCACTATATTAAAATAAGGAGGAGGTAAATTTCACATAATCATAAGGGTATACTTGTCATTTCAAATTTTTTTGGATGCACAGGTACTTTATAAATAACATATAGCAGTTTAGAGAAAGCTTTTAACCATATACAGCCTATAAACTACTGTATAGCATGTTTCTACTCTTTTACATTACATGTCTTAACATTTACAAATAACTTCCCAGGATTCACCCATCCTAACATTTCCCTGGTCCGATCATGCTTAACCTTTATGTACCAGTGCAAAAACGTTAATACCAGCTCCAACTGCTTTCTAGTATCGGCATCCCATGAATGTTCTTGTCCCAAAAAGTCATGCCAACTATCTTCGAATATCTGACTATTGTATAAAGTCATATATCAATACCGGTATATATAGTCCAACACGTACTCTATGATGTGCTCCATGAATTCTATAAACCTATCATTTGGACATCTCTCTATAATCTCAATTTTCTTCTGGGAGCAAAATGTAGTATCTGGGAAGAAATACAATGATGTGTTGATCCAATCGTCATATGGGAACTCTATGTCAAGAAATCCTTGATCCCATTATAATGTGTCTACATCGTATAAATACTATGCATACTGGGCCATTGGGGTATCCTGGACACAGATAGCCTGTAGGTACATTCTCTTGATGTACTCTTATAACTCCTAGTTCGGTTGTAGATCATGTGTCACGTGTACAGGTCTAGCTCTAGAACTGGTGACAATATCTAGATCCAACTCCATCTCATTGGTTAGTGGTTGCTTAGTATCTCCCACATATGAGCTGATCGATGGTGTTGGTCTAGGGTGAGGCCCGAACACTGGCCTTGGTCATACTTGCTTCCTTGGGGTTCATATAATATCTTGGGACCACTCTTAATCCGGTATTGTACTTTAGCACTCATTGCCTTTCGGGTATTTACATGTCATCTAGGGGCTGGTTCACTAATGGTGGTGATTCACTCCTCTAATGCCTCCTTCCACACATATTTTATGTTACCATGTAATCAAGACCATATTAGTATACTATTCTATTACTGCTAGAACCGCTTGCTTTAATACCAAAAATATCAAACCCCTTAATATTTCAACATTTTTTAGAGTAATAACACATAGTTCAGTGGGCGAACAGAAATACCATAAGCATACTGATATAAAGTACTTGACTACATTACAGGAATTCCCATAGGGTTTGTACATAATATTTACAATGTTCAAAATAACATAAAAGAACTATAGATAACCAATATCATAACTTAGACAGGACCGTTGTAATATCATGAATTTTGGGCCTAGAGACTCGAGGATATACTTATATGAGGCATACTATTAAGCCCAGTTTGGGAAGAGTTCTAAGAATTACGAGAGATAGAAATACTCTCGGGGACTATATGATTTGGCCTACCGAATAGAGAGCCCAGTATGTGTAGGAAGGAGGATTAAAATGTCATTGCAGATGTGCATATGACACATATACAGTGCCATTGGGTTGGTAGAAAGATGCCACCCAACTATGTCATAAGGTATGGGACTGATTGGTCGAGCAACATATGTCGTTGTAGGTGTACACGTGGTATTTTCAGGGCAGACATGTATACCTTGTGTTTTTGGGAAAATACACTAGGATTTGGCGCCATTTGGGGCCTATACATACTCTAACCAGGATGTCATTTGGTGGGCCTCGATATACATGTCACATTCTTGAGCAAAACCAAAGTAGAGTCTCGAGTAGATACTGATAAAGTAACTTTATTAAAGTAGTTTTAATAAAGCAAGTCATGATAGCTAATCATGACAACTTTTTGGTTGGCACCATAAGAAATTGACAAGTTTTCTCTCATCATGACAAAGTATAAGATCACTTTTGTGTTGTCATGTTAAGAAGATGACAAGTGTCCCTCATGGTTACACTTGCTTTTCGCCTTTTAAGGTGGTACTCAGAAAAGGTGACACTTAGCCCTGAATCAGAGGAATCCAATGGTCTCTGACCCAAACACATACTTGACTTTCCCGAATACCAAACCCGGGAGTCCAGGGAAATTTTCAGGCCTCTCCTTCCCCTGACACATGAAAGGATGCCATATAGGAGAGAGAAAGGGAAGATAATATGCTTTATTGACATTTGACATCTTGTGCTCTTATCCTTTGACACTTGGCACATAAAGAGACTAAAAAATGAAATATTAAATCCCAAGCCTCCATTATTCTTTAAGATTTAATCCAAGGGCATAGAAATTAGAGAAAAAACATAGAGAAAATAGAGAGAAAATAGAAAGAAGAGAGAAGGAGTGTGAATAGTAAAAGTTCATGAGCTCCAGAGCCAATTCTTACCTTTAGTAAAATTCTTCTACTCACTGAGAGCTTCATTTTTATGGTCTTAATTTTCTAATATGAGGAGTTTGGTGCCGTCTAGCTTGCCAGAGTGCTGTCGAAATTCTGAACCCATTATAGAAACGTGAAGAGGTAAGTTTAAGCTTCATTTTGAACTGATTGTCTTGTGAATTTGTTGAATTTTTGTGGACTCTTGGACTACCCTAAGGTTTTATCTAGAAGGATTTTTTGAGGTCTAATGATGGTTTAATCATGAATATATGATGATATATGGTGTTTGATGATGATATAAGACTAGTTTAAGTGCTGCTAGATTCAAGTTCTGTGAGGTAATCTGATTTTGATGCATTTTTGACTGAGAAAATGATATCCAATGGCTATAAAAATTTTCATATTTAAATTAAACATCATAATATTTAATTTTATATATAATATGTGCCATTTAGGTTAGTAGATTGTAAGATATGAATTTTTGAAGTAAGCCATAAAATCTGGAACATTTTCTACGGCAGTGAGGTTTGTTCGAGGTTGCTGGAAATTTAGCCCTATAATTGATAGTGGCTCATATTTTTAATTTAAAAAGGACATAAATAGTTTTTCATAGAAGCTAGAACCATATCATTTGGAAATTTCTAGATTTAGTTATGAATTTTGGAATTAAGGAATTAAAACTAGATAGAACTCTAAGGCAGCCATGTTTGTCATGAATTTTGGAATTGTGTTCTCATAATGGGTAGCAGGAGATTTTTTTAATTTAAAATATACTTAATAAGGGTCACCTAGAACTTTGAACCATCTTATTTGGAGTTCTAGAGATTTAATTATGATTTTTTAAATTTGGGTGAAAAATCTGGCAGTTAGGTAGACCCACGAAATTGTGGCAAGTATGGGCCCAAAGATAAGGGACATGTCCTAGAGGCTAATATAGCCACATAGAATATTCATTTTTCATGACCCTAATAGTGTAATCATATACCTAGGGTCATGAGATGACAAGGAAGATTCTTCAAGAAAATTCAGTGGTTGGAAGAAAAGGTATAAGAAGAGTGATGTCGTGCTTCTGTCGCTAAAGCAATCAATTAAACTAGGTCCTAATTAATTATGCAGTTTAGGGTCAACCTATGTCATTCTCCCAAGGAGCAAGCTATGGGTTTTCTTTAGGATTGATTTTTAAATGACAAAAGATGCAATAGAATGGACCTAAACTAGGATGCAAGATACTAATGCCTAAATGCAATTAAACTAATTAAATGTAATAATGCAATTGAATCTAAAACCTATATAAAAATTAGACTAATCTATATGAGGTTGAATGTAATTTTTGGGGATTTTTTAAGAAAGATAAATTAAGATACTAACTAGAAAAATTAAGAAAAAGCAAGACAAACAATAAAGATTTAATTCAGTTATGACGATGAAGGGGACAACTTAGGATTCCAATGGAGTTAACTTCTTAGCCTAAATTAATTAATTAGACCAAAGGGAGATTGATGAAGGGTTGGAATTAATAAATTTAATTACCTACTTGAAACATGGGAAACCCTCAAGTTCAATAACACTTGTTCCACTAGAGAACTCATAATGAAAATAATGCTAGTTAATTAAATCCATTAAAACCAGTCAAAATAATTTAAGATAGTTTTGGAAATCATGTTCACAATTTCCTAATTAAACAATTGGACAATTAACCAACCTAATTAAACAATTAAGAGGTTAAACCCCAAATTGACAACTAAAATAGTAACGAGAACTCAATTAATAAATTAATTGATAATTAACGGGTTTGCAAACAAAAATTCCAATAAATATTTAAGCACAAATCATATGCAAATTATTAATTTAATCCAAATCAAATAAATAAGTCTACATTCTAAAACTAGATTGTTCTCAATAAAACAATCTCAAGTTTTGAATCAGAAAGATAAAAGGAAAAATACTCCCTTATGGTCTTTAAGTGTAAGTTCTTAGGCATTAGCTTCCTCCATGCTCATTCCAAGTTGTCTCCCAAAAAGGCTTAAGCTTCCATGAAATTTTCCTCTCCAAGCTCCTCCTTACACAACACGAACATGGTTGAATGAAGAATGAATGAGATGAATGGTGAATGAAAGAAATTGGCTGTTGACGTGGTGGGTCCGTAGGTGAATATGGTATGGATGAGACGTTTTAATGGCGGGTGAGAGGTGTCATGCGTGAATGGAAGAAGGGGAGTATAATGGATTAAATGGCAATTGAATGTGGGACCGTGAATATAGAGGAACTTCCAGCAACAATTCAAGTCGTTGCCTCCGTCTCCTCTCTCCCTTCTATGAGTCCCATGTGTGTAGCGCCGAATAGGAAGCAGTCCCTCCATCTCGTCTTTACGTGTCTTTAAATAATGGAGGTAGCTAGGTTAATTTAAGGGAGGAAGGGATAGCCTTATGGTCCAAAATTTGAGCCCATTAAAATTCAAATAGCCCAATAAAATTCAACCATTGGATTCCTTTCTAGCTTCTCAGAAATATTATGCACCGTAGGATCTTTTAATCTTCTTTTCCTTATCCTGCAAGAATCAAATAAAATCGTGATCTATCATATATGTGGAAATATTTTCTTAATCACGAGATAACAATAATAATATTAATCATTTAACCTAATAATCTCATATTTTATTTGGATTTTATATTATTTCCTAAAATTGGCTAATAATCAAAATATTATCTAATAAATCCAAATTAGCCTAAAATAGTCCCTAAAATAAATAAATAAGGTGGGATAAAATATATTAAATTTGAGATTTATCAACTCCCCCACACTTATCATTTGCACTCCTGGGCAAAACAAATCAAGACCAAGGGAGAATAACAAAACAAAACAAAATAAAAACTTAAAAAGGGTGAATGTTCCAATCACAAGTAAAAAGTAAACTAAAGCATTTCAACACCTAGCTTATCTAAGTGATCTTCTCATGAATCAAGATAACAAACTTTATGGCAATTTACTTGACCAAGGGAAGCCTAAGCTAGAAATCCCTCACCAAGGATAATGTGTATAGGCTTGTGTTTACACTCAAATCCACCCTATTCAGTACTCTTTCCATAGGCTTAACAAGAATCTAAGTTCTCCACCACTAGCAAAGCAAATACAAGCACAAATCAAAAGGACTTTTATCAGGTTGTAACGTGGCTAGGGCTAATAAAGAAAGAATACGGTGTTTAGGAAAACAAAGTTGAATATCTTAGAAGACAGAGAATAATGCAATAGAGAATATAGGATGTAAGAGACCAAACCTGAACTGAGTCATTTTTTTTCTTCCTTTTTTTTCTCTTTTTCTTTCTCTCTTTTTTTTTGTTTAAACTTTCTTGGGCTATTATACATATGCTCTTTTGACGCGAACCTTTATATTGGTGATACAAAGGCTCAGTTACTCAAGCTTTTATAACTCAATGGCACCAACATGCTACTAGCACGCTCATGACTCTTACTGGCCGTTTGACTCGAAGATTAACATTAGTGATGAAGACCCCTGGTTACTAAGCACAGCTCAAATCAATGAAGCGGAACCTTATTACATCTCTCTCTCTCTCTCTCTTTTACGACCTAATTTCTGATTTTATATAGGTTCTTCCATCCAAATTAAATAAAATGCATTACTCTTCAACTCTTAAGACATTCAAAATGGTAGGGAATTTTTTTTTCAGGCTATGGGTATAGGTGAAATGGATAAAAATATAGGCTCAAAGGGGCTAAAAAAAGGATATATGCATAATAAGGGTAGGCATTCTTTTTCTTTCTAGTTAAAATGAAATGAATGCCTTTATCATGTTTATGAATGCACATGCATAAAATGTGGCCTTAAATAAGATTCAAGTCAAGTTCTAGATTAAGTAAAGAGATAGGGGTACACACTAAAAGAAATTGTATTAGGCTCAAAATCTCACTAGGTATATGATCACTAGCCTAAACCCACCAAAGTCAATTTCATTGCCACTTAGTCTTTAACTCCAAACAAGATCAATCACTTTTCAAATCGAGAATACATTACGCTAGAGTTACTTAAAACATGCAATTTTCACATTCAAAATAGTTGATCCCTCCCCCATACTTAAACAATGTATTGTCCTTAATGTAAAACAGTCATATCAAATCATAAAGAAATATGCAGCATAGTTCAACTCAGTAATATGATAATGAAAAATAGAAGAGTAAAGGAAGGAATACAACCGGGGTCTACGTGGTGTCACGAAGTGTAGCAACCTCCACTGCCTGAGTGGAGAACCCATCGAAGAACGGCTTCAAGCAATGTCTATTGACAATGAAGCATTTTCCATTTGGCTCCATTTTAATCTTCACAGCTCCATAGGGAAAAACATCAATGACAATGAAAGGCCCCTCCCATCTAGAGCGGAGCTTTCCAGGCATGAGTTTCAATAGAGAAACATAGAGTAGAACTTTTTGGCCCACTTAAAATTCCTTTTTCATAATGAGTTTGTCATGGATTGCTTTAGTTCTTTCCTTATAAATCCTAGCAATATCATAACCTTCTCTTCTTAATTCTTCAAGCTCTTGCAATTGTAATTTTTTTTTCAGAACTGGCACTAGCAAGATAGAGGTTGCACCTTTTGATTGCCCAATATGCCTTGTGCTCTACCTCTACTGGAAAACGACATGCCTTGCCATAGACAATCCTGTATGGAGACATGCCAATGGGGCTTTTATATGCTGTACGATATACCCAAAGTGCATCATCGAGCCTTTTACTCCAATCCTTACGGTTGGGTTGTACTGTCTTTTCTAAAATGAGCTTGATTTCTCTATCAGAGAGCTCTACTTGGCCATTTGTCTAAGGGTGGTATGGAGTAGCCACCTTATGCATCACACCATACTTGCCAAGCAAGCTCTGTAAACTTCGATTGCAAAAATGAGTCCCTTGATCGCTAATGATAGCTTTAGGAATGCCAAACCTACAAAGAATGTGAGACCAAACAAAGGAAACCACTACAGAAGAGTCATTAGTACGAGTGGGGATTGCCTCAACCCACTTGGACATATAATCTACAGCTGGCAGGATATACATATAACCAAATGAAGTGGGAAAAGGTCCTATGAAATCAATTCCCCAAACATCAAAGACTTCACAGAATAATAAGGGTTGTTGAGGCATCTCATGCTTCCTAGAAATATTACCCACAAATTGACACCTAGAACACTTCTTACAAAATTCATGGGCATCACAAAATAGACTAGGCCAAAACAATCTACTTTCTAAAACCATCCTAGCAGTATGCTTAGCACTAAAATGTCCCCCATATGCGAGAGTATGGCAAAAAGTTAAGACATACTCAAATTCATCATCAGGAATGCATCGCCTAATAATTTGATCACTACAAATATGCCACAAGTAAGGATCATCCCATATATAAAATTTAGTGTCACTCTTAAACTTATTCAATTGATGTTTATTCATATCAGCTGGTAAAATAGATGCAACTAGATAATTAGCAATATCAGCATACCAAGGGATAGAAATAACAACCTCACAGAGCCTTTGATTAGGAAAATCGTCTAAGGGTAAAGAAGTTACCGTAGGTGTCTGAATCCTACTTAAATGATCAACTACCATATTCTCTGCTCCGCTCTTATCACGGATCTCCATATCAAACTCTTGTATCAGCATCACCTACCTAATGAGGTGAGGTTTGGAGTCCATTTTCTTGAATAAGTACTTAATAGCTGAGTGATCTGTAAAGATGGTCACCTTCGTGTGAAGAATGTAAGATCAAAATTTCACTAGCCTAAAAGACGATTGCAAACAGCTCTTTCTCTGTTGTAGTATAGTTAGCCTGAGCAGCATGTAATGTTCGAGATGAATAGGCTATGATATGTTGTCTCTTCTCTACTCTCTGGGCAAGAACTGCACCTAATGCATAGTCTGAAGTATCACAAAGAAGCTCAAATGGAAGGCTCCAATTAGGTGGCTGAATGATGGGGGTGTAGTGAGTCTATTCTTTAACTTATCCCATGTATACCTGTAAGCATCATCAAAAACAAAACCCACTTCTTTCTGCAATAAACGAGACAATGGCAATGCTATCTTACTAAAATCATGGATAAATCTTCTATAAAATCTAGCATGCCCAAGAAAGGAGCGTATATCTTTCACACATGAAGAATATGGAAGAGATGAAATAATGTCCACCTTAGCTTTATCAACCTTAATACCATCATGTGAAACAACAGGGCCTAAAACAATTCCTTTCTTAACCATAAAATGACATTTTTCAAAATTCAGCACAAGATTATATTGAATACATCTTTCCAAAACCTTATCCAAACTAGCTAAGCATGCATTAAAAGAATCACCATAAACAGTGAAATCATCCATGAAAACTTCCATGCAATGCTCAAGAAAATTAGAGAATATGGAAACCATGCAACGCTCAAAAGTGCCTGGTGCATTACATTAACTGAATGGCATATGTCTATATGCAAAGGTTCCAAATGAACATGTGAATGTGGTCTTATCCTGGCCTACAGGTGCAATAGAAATTTGAAAATATCCAAAAAAACCATCTAGAAAGCAATAATGTGATATACCAGCAAATCTTTCTAATATTTGATCTATGAATGGGAGGGGGTAGTGATCCTTTCTAGTTACAGAATTTAATCTCCTATAGTCAATACATACTCTCCAACTATTATGGACTCTAGTTGGAACTAGCTCGCCTTTATCATTACGAACAATAGTAATACCAGTTTTCTTAGGCACTACCTGAACAGGACTTACCCACTGACTATCAGAAATAGGGTAGATTATACCTGTAGAAAGAAGTTTGGATACCTCTTTCTTTACCACATCAAGGATTAATGGATTGAGTCGTCTCTGTGGCGTCGTATAGCTTTAGCACCATCTTATAGTAGGATCTGGTGCATGCACACATCTGGGCTAATTCCAGTGATATCAGCAAGAGTCCATCCAATAGCTTTCATCTGTCGCCTAAGTACCTCTAGGAGGCGAGTCTCCTCATCAGCAGCTATGTCACTAGCTATGATTACAGGAAGTGTCTCATCCTTCCCTAAATAGGCATACTTCAATGAGTTAGGAAGTGGCTTTAACTCTAGGGATGGTGCTTTCTCAATCGAAGGTATTAGCGACTTCAAATCAACATCAGTCAAACTAGAAACCTGCATAACAAATTCATAGACAGAAGAGCAAACTTTCCCACTTTGGGGAGTATTAGTAGAAACTGCAAGAGACAAAGAATCAACAAACGCATTGCAGTCAACATCAATAGTGCCATCAGTAGCATTCATGTCAGAGATAAAATTAGAATCAGAAATCTCCCTATTAGATATATGATCAGTGCTAATCAATAACTCAGAATCAGGTAGTAAAGATAAATCAATTTTATCCATAGCATCAATCATACTAAGTAACTGGAAGAGTCCATCAGAATCAATAGAAGTAGTGGATATATGATCAATAGAATCAGGAATGCCACTGATAGGCATAAAGGCATCATGTCTAGAATGTTTCAAAATCTCAATAACATCAGTGAAAATATCAATATCAGCAATATCGAGATCAACACATGTATCACAACTACCAATGTCAGTACATGAACATGAGATAGTATTATCTAAGCCAGCAATATCACAAGATCTACTAAACATGTCGTCGTTAAGATCTACAACAGAATCATCTACAATAGCATCAATACCATTAACATCTATTTCTGCACAATCATCAGGGGGATGTCTTATAGATTCAAGCATATCAAATCTAATAGTTTCACCAGTAAATTCTAGAGTAAGGCTGCCAGCATGCACATCTATCATAGCTCTAGTGGTTTTAAGGAAGGGCCTGTTTAAGATCAATGATGAATGTCCTTTTTGTCTAAATCTACCATCATCCATATAAAAAACATAAAAGTCTGTAGGGAATATAAAATCTTTTACCTTAACCAGGATGTCCTTCAAGACGCCTTCTGGAACTGTGCAACATCTGTCAGCAAGGGATGCAACAAGATTCGTAGGCTTAAGTTCTATACCCTTGAGTTGATTGAAGATTGATTTTAGCATGACGTTGATAGCTGCTCCCAAATCTGCTAGGGCATCTGAGAACTCAATGTCACCAATAGTGCAAGGTATAAGAAAGCTACCAGGATCCTTGCATTTCACTGGAATTAGAATTTGATAAAGAGAAGAGACAACTGTCCCTAAGTTGACCTTGCCTTCGTGCTTAAACTTTCTCTTTGTAGTACACAATTCCTTCAAGAACTTTTCATATTTAGGCCCTTGTACAATTAAGTCAACTAGTGGAACATTGATCACCACCTTCTTGAATATATCATAGACTTCATCAAACATCTCAGCTTCCTTCTTTCTCCATTTAGCCTTAGCCACCACAGTAGGAAAGGGCAGAGCCTGTTTGATCAATTGCTTTCCTTCATCATCCTTTTCTGTTCTTTATGAGGTACGACTTGTGCCTTTGATGAAGTGGATTGATCCTGTAGTGTGGAAGTAAAAGGAGAGTCCTCAATAACTGTCTTGCCTTTTGAAGTATTTGTGGTAACATAATCTACAGAGGGGATTATCTTTCCTCGTCGGAGAGATATGGCATTAACTCCACCAATATTAGAATCCTGCTGAGTTCCAATATTGGGGTTGGTTACCACTTGAGATGGAAGCCTTCCAGAACCTTGATTCTGTACATTACTGAGTACATTAGACAATTGACCAATTTGAGTTTGAAGAGTTTGAATTTCCTGTCTATGTTGCAAATCCTTTTGTTGTTGTTCCTTATTTTTCTGGTTAAACTTATCCATTAAGATTTTCATCATAGCCTCCATCTTGCTTTCTAACCTTGAATCCTTATCTTGGACTGGCATTGATTGTTTAGTTTGTTGAAACATGTTGCCACTAGAATTCTTGTTGTGATTAAACTGTGCTTGCTGAGGTTGGCCATTTCCATATCAAAGATTGGATGGTCATGCCATCCAAGATTATATGTATTAGAGTAAGGATCATATTTTTGGCCATCTTGAGTCATAGGCTTAGAAGGGTATATCGCATTACAAGATTCAGCTCCATCATTCAGGTAGGGGCAAGAGTCAGTACCATGAGTGGCTAGAGAGCAAATAGAGCAAAGTGGTCCTATTAAAGTAGAAGAGTTAAGTTGTGGGGGAAAAGAAGTAGAGTTCACCACAAGATTGCCTATGTTAGAAGAATTTTACATATGTGACAGAGTGAATTTTTCCACAGCAGATGCAAGCCTATCAATTTTGCTCTCTAGGTGAGACTCATAATTTGAAGAAAGCAATCCCACTTCATTAACTCTTACTTGTTGTCTAGAACCAAATTTTTGGCTATTCTCATCTTTTCTTTCAATCAATTCCCAAGCATGATCAATAGTTAAGTGAAGAAGAGCGCTACCAGCAGCTGAATCTAACAAATCTCTCTCTAGATGTAAGAGCCCTTCATGAAAGTATTGGATCAGTAATGTATCTGGGATTTGATGGTGAGGACAGCTAGCACATAGCATTTTAAAATTCTCCAGATATTCATATAAGAATTCCCCAACCATTTGTCGACAACCACATATATCCTTCCTGATAGATGAAGTTCGAGAAGCTGGGAAATACTTTTCCAAGAACAATTTCTTCAATTGGTTCCATGAAGTAATGAATCCAGGAGGCAATCGAAGCAACCAACTCTTAGTGGATCTTTCTAAAGAGAATGGGAAGGCACGCATCTTGATTTGATCTTCAGTCACATCAACAGGTTTCATAGCAGTGCGAACCATATGAAACATCTTCAAGTGATTGTATGCTTCCTCACCTGAAAGGCCATTAAATTTTGGGAGTAAGTGTATTAGTCCAGATTTCAACTCAAAATTCACATTAATATCATGATAATTTATGCACCAATTTTGAAAATGAAAATCAGGTGAAACTAATTCTTTAATAGTCATAGCAGGATCAACAATATGAGCATTAGCATTTGCATTTGCATTAGCGCTTGCATTTGCATTTGCAGCAACATTAACAACAATATTATTACCATCCATATTCACCTTAGAATTAGAAGAATCAACAATAAGCTTAACAAAGGAACTACTACCTACAAGAGTACTAGCTCTAGTTCTTCTTCATTGTTGAAATGTCCTCTTAATCTCAGGATCAAATTCAAACAATTTTCCAGAAGAGGATCGAGTCATACAATAAACAACTACCTACAAAGTCACCTAAAACTTCAAACCTAAGCCTAATCGTTGCTCCCCGGCAATGGCGCTAAAATTGATGTCGTACTTCTGTCGCTAAAGCAATCGATTAAACTAGGTCCAATTTAATTATGCAGTTTAGGGTCAACCTAGGCCATTCTCCTAAGGAGCAAGCTATGTGTTTTCTTTAGGATTGATTTTTAAATGACAAAAAGATACAATGGAATGGACCTAAACTAGGATGCAATATACTAATGCCTAAATGCAATTAAACTAATTAAATGCAATAATGCAATTGACTCTAAAACCTATATTAAAATTAGACTAATTTATATGCGGTTGAATGTAATTTTTGGGGATTTTTTAAGAAAGATAAATTAAGATACTAAGTAGAAAAATTAAGAAAAAGCAAGACAAACAATAAAGATTTAATTCGATTATGATGATGAAAGGAACAACTTAGAATTCGCATGGAGTTAACTTCTTAGCCTAAATTAATTAATTAGACCAAAGAGAGATTGATGAAGGGTTGGAATTAATAAATTTAATTACCTACTTGAAACATGGGAAACCCTCAAGTTCAATAACACTTGTTCCACTAGAGAACTCATAATGAAAATAATGCTAGTTAATTAAATCCATTAAAACCAGTCAAAATAATTTAAGATAGTTTTGGAAATCATGTTCACAATTTCCTAATTAAACAATTGGAAAATTAACCAACCTAATTAAACAATTAAGAGGTTAAACCCCAAATTGACAACTAAAATAGTAACGAGGACTCAATTAATAAATTAATTGATAATTAACGGGTTTGCAAACAAAAATTCCAATAAATATTTAAGCACAAATCATATGAAAATTATTAATTTAATCCAAATCAAATAAATAAGTCTATAATCTAAAACTAGATTGTTCTCAATAAAACAACTCAAAATTATCTAAAACTAAATAATCTCAAGTTTTGAATTAGAAAGATAAAAGGAAAAACACTCCCTTATGGTCTTTAAGTGTAAGTTCTTAGGCATTAGCTTCCTCCATGCTCATTCCAAGTTGTCTCCCAAAAAGGCTTAAGCTTCCATGAAATTTTCCTCTTCAAGCTCCTCCTTACACAGCACGAACATGGTTGAATGAAGAATGAATGAGATGAATGGTGAATGAAAGAAATTGGTTGTTGACGTGGTGGGTCCTGTGGGTGAATATGGTATGGATAAGACGTATTAATGGGGGGTGAAAGGTGTCATGCATGAATGGAAGAAGGTGAGTGGAATGGATTAAATGGTAATTGAATATGGGACCATGAATATAGAGGAACTTCCAGTAATAATTCGAGTCGCTGCCTCCGTCTCCTCTCTCCCTTTTGTGAGTCCCATGTGTGTAGCGCCGAATAGGAAGCAGTCCCTCCGTCTCGTCTTTACGTGACTTTAAATAATGGAGGTAGCTAGGTTAATTTACAGGAGGAAGGGAGAGCCTTAGGGTCTAAATTTGAGCCCATTAAAACTCAAATAGCCCAATAAAATTCAACCATTGGATTCCTTTCTAGCTTCTCAGAAAAATTATGCACCATAGGATCTTTTAATATGCCTTTCCTTATCTTGCAAGAATCAAATAAAATCGTGATCTATCATATATGTGGAAATATTTTCTTCATCACGAGATAACAATAAGAATATTAATCATTTAAACTAATAATCTCATATTTTATTTGGATTTTATATTATTTCCTAAAATTGGCTAATAATCGAAATATTATCTAATAAATAAAAATTAGCCTAAAATAGTCCCTAAAATAAATAAATAAGGTAGGATAAAATATATTAAATTTGAGATTTATCAAGGAGGACACAAAGACCAAAGGTAGTAAACTTATCCTACTTGTGTATATTGATATGTATGCTTATGTGTTGATGTGCATGATTGCTTTATGTGTCTATGTGTAACATAGTTGAATGATTAAAGATCTATTTTCTATTGATGCTATGGCTATATGTAAGAAATGTGAAGCATTGAGCCTGCAGATATGTCATTAAGTTAACATGAGCCTATGTAAGGCAAGTATATCATGCATTAGCATTTATCTTACATGCGTTGTTGGTATTGTTTACTACTGAGATTTCCTTGAATCTCACCCTCCCTCAACCAACCATATAAGCAGTTGAACACAGAAGAGGAGTGTAGGATGTTGTGCCAAGAGAAAAGTTGCAACAAAGAAGAGAAGAATTATTTACATGCTAATCGTCATGTATACATTATTGTTTGAAGTGATTAATTGTATAATCTGCATGACGAATAAATTGATTATGCAAGCATGATAATGGAACTAGGAATAGGTAATCGCATAGTATGAGCCCATTAGTTAAGTAAGTAGAGGAATGGTTAAGCCGAGAAAAACCCTGATATTAATGAATGGAAGAATTGAAAAGTCAAAGTGAATAATAACCCTGTGAATAAAGTTAAATATTCTGGTAAAAATGGCTTTACCGAATGAACAATGCCCCAAGAATAAGGGTGTAAGTTTTTGGCTAAGAGCTTTATTTATTGATTCTCCTAAGCCATAATAATTAAGTTAATGCTTGCGATACATAATAATGGGGTCTAGGGACGGGCGTTATAGTTGGAACTCTCAATTGTCGGTATCTACCTCCTTATCTTTGGAGCCGCTTCATCTAGCTGAATAAATTTTAAATTTATGGAAAGGGGTGAGATTCATATGAATCTCAGTAGTAACATACAATCAATCATATAAAATGCGATAAATAAACATGTAATGAACCATATCATGTAACAAAAATAAAATAATGTAAACTTGTCTGTTTGCTTGACGTTCAAGATCAAAATGACTATTTATCCCTACTAGCCATACTGTGTTAATTGTTCAAGATCAAATGACTGTTTGACCCCTACTTGTTGTAATATTTCAGAGCAGATGGCTGTCTATCCATACTTGTCTCATTACCTAAGCTAGGTCCCACCTGGCCTAATGGTACTTGAACTTTTCCCACCGGGTGGTACTTATGCTTTTCCTACACCACAATTAGGTTTTATAACAAATAACTCATATCACAGAATATGGTAACACAATGCATATAAGCAATCACATAGTGTATGAAAGATAGAGTTACTACCTAAACACCTTTCTAATTACTCATCCTTAGTTATGAGTCTCTTGGCTAGTCCGAACAAAGATCAAATCCTATAAGTTAGAGTCTATGACAAATGTGTCATTACTTGGTTAAACATCTTTTAAATCTAGTACATTAAGTTAAATGATAATAAATAGGGTCTACATTGGCTTCTAGCACATGCCCTTATCTTTTGGAATCAAACTTGACTTAATTGACTTTGAACTTTTCAAATCTGTAGGTCAACCCAACTTGGCAGTTTTGATCTCTAACTTTAAAAATTCATAACTTAATGTAGAAAAATCCAAATAGGGTGATTTCAAACCGTATGGAAAGCTATTTAAGTATTCTTCAAGGACAAATACCACTCAGGGCCAATTATAGGGTCAATACCTCAAGAGTTCATGACCAACATGACTGCCTAAAATACATTCCAGTGCTTGTGTCTTAACTTCAACAGGGCATAACTCATAATTGGCAAGGCTAAATGATGTATTTTACCTATCATTAAAAATCATAGGATGTCTACTACAACCCTAAAAAATATAATAGTAATTGGACAAGTTTTGACTATTCCAAAATAGCTCAGAATCAGACTGCCACGAATCTGGCAGATTCAGCAACACCCTTTTGAATTCCAAAATTTGTATTTTGTAACCAATCATCCAAAACCTATGACCACATGCTATCCCTACACAATTTTAGCTATGGAATCTATTTATAACATTAAATTAATCATATTCTAGCTGTAACCACACAAAACAGGGCTAGCCAAATTTGAACCCTAAAACACAAATTGTGTTTTAGCAACTTTTAATCTTCAAACATGTAATTAACCACCATAAACCATTTATTAACCATATATTCATCATCAATCAGCCCATTAAAGACCAATTTTAGCACCTTGGATGAAACCCTAAAAGTTCAAGAACTCCAAAAATACTCAACAAAATAGCAAGATGTTATACTCATATTAAAGCTTACGATTACCTTTACGCGTCTATTCGATCGGTTCAAAATTTCAGCAATACTTCCTCCAAAGAAATGAAACAAAACACATCAGATCATAATTTCAAAATTTTAGAAACATTTCTCTCGTTAAGTAGAAGAAGTTTAATGAATGCTTTAGGAGTTGAAAACACAATTTTTGGCTTCGAATCGACGAAGAACTTCTCTCCTCTTTCTTTTTCTATGAATTTTTCTGATTTTCCTTGTATTTTTAGGGTGCTGGTTGACTTTTAAGATGGAGAGAGAGGTTTGAAGTGTTTAAATAAATTATGATACATGTCTTAAAAAACATGGGTGTTGAATGCTTCTTTTCGGGAATTATTGGGTAACCAGTTATTCTATATACCATATATTCTTACTTTACACTGCAGGGTACCTGGTGCACCTCTTAAAATCTATCTTCATTTCCCCTTTAACATAATTAGGCAAATTCAACTACCAAGGAAGAAGGATTCATCATGCTTCCAGTACCGTTGTCGGCAAAATCGGGTATATGGTCGGACTAGAGACCAGCGGGTTACACTAGCTTTTCCATCTCTATTAGATGTCTAATGGTAGATGTCGATATTTGATTGGCTAATCATAGGAAAATTTCAAAAGATACTTTTATAAAGTTATTTTAATAAAGCTACTTTTTGATACAAGGCCGCTGGTTTTGTTACAGGTGTCCTTCTTTAGGTTGAGTGGTGCCAAGTGTCTCCTGGAGACTCTAAAATAATTTCACTACCCTTGGGTCTCCAGAAATAGTTGATTTTATACACCAATTTGCCTCAGGAAATGTCAGGTCTTTGTGTGGGTCCCACATTATCATATGGCACCTTTTTCCCTTATTCTTCCTTAAATTGGCGCCATTTTGGGTGCCCACTAGAAGTCTTAAAGTGTCTTGAATTATTTCCAATTTTCATAAATAAGCGTGCGTGCGTGCACACACACACATATCTTGTATCGGCCCGTTCAACCGGTAAATTCATACATACTCAAAGCAGTACAAGTTATGCAATTTTCAGTATATTACAAAGGATACTTGTCATCCTCTTAGCAAGCCAACATAAAAGTGGAGTAGTACTTTGTCTTGATAAGAGGACAATTGTGATCTTCTTGTGAAGCCACCACAAAAGTTGTGTCATCATTAGCTATCATGACTTACTTTTTTAAAGCTACTTTATCAGTGTTTACATGGGATGTTACTTGGGTTTTACTCAGGATTATAAGACGCATACCAAGGCTTACCCAATGATGCCATAAACCCCTACTTGATCCACTAAAATGGCGCCAAGTGCCTTGGGAGACACAAATTAATTTCCTCTAACTTCTTATGGTCATATTTTGTAACCTTGACTTTGTAGTTTCAGTAAATGATACCATATGTGTATAGACTCTAACGGTTACACAGTTTGGTATATTACAATTCTTCCCCATAAAAATAAATTTTGTCCCCGAAATTTGTTACACATCTTGAGGTATAAATTCCAGGTAACATTTCTTTATGTCTTCTTCTGCTTGCCAGGTTGCCTCCCTTGGGGACAATCCCTTCTAGACCACCTTCATAAATGGTATGCTCCAGTGCTTAAGCTATCTTTCCTTTCGATAAATGATTTATTCCGGTGCAACCTCAAATGTGAAGTTATCCTGCATGTTGATATCTTCATACTTGATAATATACTCAGGGTGTAGTTGGTACTTCTTCAACTGTGAGATATGGAACACATCGTGGAGTTTGCTCAGGTTCAGGGGTAAGGCTATCTGATATGCCACCAGTCCAATTCTTGTTAGTATCTCAAAATGACCAATGTACCGAGGGCTTAGCTTCTTCCTTTTTATTGTTCTACTAATTCTAGTAACTGGAGATACCTTCAAAAATACATGATCCCCAACTTGGAATTCTAAATCTCTTCCGCCCTTACTTTTTGAGGTTTAAGCTATGAAGCTAATCTTGTTCTTTAACATAAACATAAGAAGAGATTTTTGGTTTCACGCTGGTTCTATCTCGTCTAAGAAATATGTGGGAATAGTAAAAGAAAGAGAAGGGGAAGGGAACAAGAAACAGACTGAGTGTAAACGCGTTTTATATCTGATGTAATTACTGAGCACTGCTTATCCTCTTCATTCCCCTAGTGTTAGATTAAGAATGAATGTTCTATTGCTACGAGAAAAGAAAGTTTCCCTTCTCTTTTTCCCTGCTTGATTAGAAGACATTCTTCCTACCATTTTGAACAAGCTTCAACCCTCGCTTTACCTAACCAATCAAAGAAAGGAATAGAGTTTCAACAGCTAAAGGTAAGCATTAGTTTCTGCGCCCACCCCAAGGGGAATTGCTTTCTGGAAAAGAGACCATAGCCAGCGAGTCTCTCAAAACTCTTTATTTCAAACGCAAGAGCTAAAACAAAGAGATACGCAAGAAATGGGCAAATGAAATTACAGACCATAGATGAAGGACAATGACATGTGCCCACTCCTTAACTAAAGAATTAGATTCCAATGATCATACTCTCATGGAACATATTTGGTTTGGAACACTCTCTGTATCCCTTCCTCTTGGTTTCGGTAGATTCACCACTACAGTCGTGTCCCGTATAATGCATGAAAGAACTATCGAAGAGGCTGACTCAACTCCAGAAAGAAGAACTACATGGAGGGTACTAGAGCTAGAAAGAAAAACCAGCTATTGCAGTCAGAGGTTCGGGTAGGCCTGGGGCCAAAGAGGAATCCTATAAATAGGTATGTCTGAACGACTAGGGAAAGAGTCAAGGCTTTTTTATGCATGATTCTGGAGCCTACCACTAAGGACTATGAGGCTACAGGAGCCTTTATCCGCAAATCCCCTTATCAAAACATATATAGGATTCCATGCTCAGGGAATCCTTGTCGATTCGAAGTGGATGTATGGTTATGGTGAAAGCTCAAATGACTTTAGGGGGATTCATGCTTTGGGGGGTGCATATGAAATAAAGTAATACCATAACCTTTAAGAAATGTTGCTACCCAGAGTGAAGGGGGACTATTAGGAAACCCACTTTCTAAGGTTGAATTCTTAAGAAAGGCACTCCCTTAGAGTTCTCTTAAAAGTAGCAGCGACAACACGACAGACATTAATTTTACAAGAAGGTTGGCTGCCTTAACTGCAGGATCGCTTGCCTAGGTACCGGTACTAGGCCATAGAGAGGCTCTTAATTAGGTCCTATATACAAGTATTGCCTTCTGAATGATGATGGCTCTATAAGGGTAGTGTAGGGTATGAAATCCTAAAGGGTTTCTTTTTTGTTTTGAATAGGTTCGGGGGAGGCATGATAGAAGCCTTCCCCAACCTGATCTAAAAAGGCCGTAGTACTCTGACAGGATAGCAATGCGGCCTTGGGAAAACAATCATCTCTTATACTTATAGCGCTCATGTGCCCTCTTTCAAGGGCTCACTTCACTTCCTTTTAAGATAGACAAGAGGAAGAAGAGCTTACAAAGTAGCGGAAGCTTGTAAGGAAAGGTTAATTTAGGGGCATGGACCCCGGGCGCTTGTCTTAGTATGCATCCAGGGATCCCTACCCCGAGTAAATACTATCTTACAACGCTCGTGCCCCATTAGTCTTATGGGTCACTTCACTCTTAGTAAGGTTCTTAAGAGCAGTCATAACTAAGAGAATAGAGTTAGTTAGTTTTTTTGTTTAGAGCATAGCGACTGCCCTCGATTGCTAATTAGTTTATTTATTTTATTAGCTTAGAGCATAGCGCTTACTCTTCTACTATTAAACTTAACTCACTTTCCCACTGAGGAAGTAAAAGCAAAGGCTACCTATTAGTGGAAGACTTGAGATCAAAATTGAAATAGTGGTTGCTTGGAATTAAGTGAACCCGAGGAGCCGTCTGATTAAATGTACCGTCTATGGGAATGTGCTTAAATATAGATGCAAACCATAAAAGAACAGGACAGAGTAACCTCTAATTGAAAGAATTTCCAATAGCAAAGATATGACGCTTGCCTACTCCTTTAGTTGCCTTCAGTCGGAAGACTTCAAAGAACTTAGCGATTTCACCTTAGAAAGGCCTCTTGGCTTGGGTTTAGACTCTCTACTTCCTCAAGACAGGTCCTCTTCAAGGCGATACCTTCTCTTCCTTGACGCTGCCATAATGGGATAAAAAATCAATAGGGTGGACTATCCATATAGGCTTCCAACCACTCTATCACTTAACTAAAGTTTTTGGAACCGCAATCAACCTTTTTCAACTGCTCTTCCCTCGAGGACCTAGTTTCACTAGACGAAGGTGGGAATAGCACTAACCTTACTCCTATAAAAAATGTCCACCATGGGTTTCTAAGTGCAGTGGGAGAGGGAAGTTGCCATAGAGTCTTTTCCACATCAGAGAAGTCTTGTCAACTCCTTTTTTGACTTAGAAACCTTTTCCCGTATAGCCACTAGTGTCAGCATAGAAGAGTTAATGTCCCATCTTTTAAAGGCAGGAGAAAGGAAATAGGTAAGGTGAAGCTGGGTAGCTTTTTTTAAACCAGGGTTTTGCTTTCACACCCATAATAAAGGCGGCCGAAGGGAAGAGTATCCCAAAATAACCCTTCATAAAGAGACCAAAGCTAGTGAGTTTATGTCCTATATTTACGACAGTCTAAAGCTCTCTTGCTGAGCAAGACATAAGCGAATATTTTTTATAGTTTTTCCTACTCTTGCAATGCTTCCTAAAGCTTTATAAGTGGAGTGAAAGACATATCTCCATTCATCAAATCAAGTTGGTTAGGGATTAAAGATTAGCAAAAGCTTTCAGGTACCATTCAAGGGATTCCAGTTGAGATTCACTTCTCAGGCCAATCGTGATCTATCAGGCTTACCAAAAACTATTGGAATAGATCCATACTTAATCTTATATATATAGCATATTTGAGGTCAAACTTGTTTTGATCGGGATTAGTGCTTTGTCAGTGAGGAGAAGGACTTTGTTTAGGACTTTATTCTTGATCTGGGATCAGGGAAAATGTTTACCTTTTAGTAGCTCTTTTTCTAAACCAATAGATCTCGTATCAAAAGCATCTCCGTCTGAAGTATGTCTGTTATCCTGAGCATTGGTTGGGTAGTTTATATAAAAAGGATGCAGTCCATAACCAGGCATTTGAGGACCCATTTGGAGTATTGAGGTAGATGGGATGAGAGCATTAAAATCCCCTTTTAGCTTCACCCTTACTACAATTGAGACTAGGAAGTTAGATCCAGCCCTCTGCTCGAAGAGTGACAAGCTGTAATGTCAGTTTTGGCTTTCCTTTCCTTCTTTAGCCAGAAGCTCTGTTCACGCTATCGAAGAAGAGGCTCTTTCAATAGCTTGTTTAATATCGATCCAATTGCTTATATAATGGATCGATCAATGAAGAAAGCTGGTAATATCTAAACCCAATAAGAGATCTCCTTCCCTACAGAGACGAAGCTTACTGGGCTTGCGCTTTTCCTTAGTCTTGCCTTGCTTGACTAAATATCTCTCCAGCTAGTCAGTTGGAGTTGGATTGAATCAACTTCATCTTTTTCCCTTAAATGAATCCCATTAAATCTAAGAGGACATTTCTATACCCCTTCTTACCTTACTCAAGAAAGAAAGTCATGCTGATCAGTAGTAGTGTCTAAGAGGAAGGGTTGGTGCTTTGAGCTACCCATTTAATTTAATTTAGACATATATTGTATATAATGGCTTAGTTTGGTTTTAAAATTCCTTCTTTCTTTCGCATTACCATTCTCTCATCGATTACTGCAAACTCTACTCTTCTTAGTAAACTTCTAGCTAGTGAATCTTACCTATCGTATTCGCCTAGAGAATTACGTCTTTTAAAGACAATCTATCAAAGGATAAAGCTAAATTTAATTCATGATGAAGGGAATAGTATTAGGAATTTATTCTATATGAAGAAAAAAAGGAAAAGGCTAAAACCATATATCACTGCATAATCTGATTGAATGAGGATCAGAGAGCTCTTTATGTGGTCTCACTTTACCATTATCTGAAATGCATGAAACTTCAATTGGTAGAAGCTAGTCCATGAAGATTCTCCCTTTTCTTATGTACATGAGTTGCCTACTTAAGCCCAAGCCACCTTGCGAGCTAACCTTTTCCAGCATTCTTAGTCATACGGGAAGAGAGATCAAATGGCAAGGCAAGGCCATACGCCCGTTTGGCTCCTTGTGGAGTACAACTCACATCTAAACATCTGATTGGGGAATGGGGTAATGCCCATGAAGCTCTGATTGGAAGGGAAGGCCTTCCAGGCCGTATGCCCATGGGTGCAGGATTCTTAGAAAAACCGTGAGAGGCCAAGCATTCTGCATCACGTCTCGGCCTGAGATTCTCGTTCGCCTTTGGTGCTTCAGTAAATCTTAAGAAAAAGCACTACTTCAATGTAGCCTTAACTACAACTACATTACATAAGCTCCACCAATACCTACCTATAGAGTGAAAAAAGTACCAGTAATGGTTACTTTGACGGTTTATGGATGTAGTCAGCTAAACTCCTCAATAAATATCAACAAACATGTCATGACCGGTTAGGCTTTGTTTACTTTGTAATGAATGTAAACTCAAATTGGTGGCATTTATTCAAAGAAAGAGAACCAAAGGTTTCCTTATAGTTCAATGGCTCCCACCCACACTCAACTAAGAGCATAGGAGACTGCAACGGGTTATGAAACCCCATTACAGTAACAAGGAGTTGCATGGTTCCTTTTCACAATAAGAAGGACTAGTAACTGTAGGTAATACCCTATAAGTCTAATCTAGGCCAACTTCCTGTACAATATCATAGAGACACTATAGTAGACCCCAACGTACTAATAAAGGATCAGTGTATCGGACATACTAATGGGACTCCACAAGAGGACTATCTAGGAAAGCCTTAAGTGGAACCGAGAGGTCTATAGATAGCGAGCTATACCACTTGACATAGCCTAACCATGACTTCACCTAATTCCTTAAAAGAGAGTACTCTAAGAAGCTTAAACAAGAAGCATCCCTTCAACTCAAACTTAAAGAGCTCAAGAGTAGGGTCTTTAACTCATGGGGAGCTAACCTCTCCAATAAGTACCTTTTCAGTTTCCCTAAAAGGTATGTGTTTAAGGGAAGGCCACCATCAAGGAGTAAATCCATCGGTAATTTAGTCCTTCAGAAAAGAAGCTAAAACCGACGCCATTTGGCTGATTTAGACTTTTTCCCAGCAAAACGAGTTCGGTAACTTGCTCCACCAATCCGTATCAAGAGATAATAATCCTCCATATGAGACTTCTCCCTAATGGCCATAAGACCATAAGGGTGATGGAAGCCAAGTAAGGTTTGCATAGATATCAGGGATAAATCCACCTGCATACCCTTAACTAAGAACCTCTTAGCGAACTTGACAGCACCTGAAGATGACACCAACGACTTGTGATAAGAAAGATTAACACCAAGTAGTTGAAGAGCTAACCTGTACTACTCAGTAACCAGTGAAGTAGCCCTCTTTTTGATGTCTAAGTACCTCCCGTGCTGAGAAATTTCCTAGGCTAAGAAGGATAGTAACTTCAATTTAATGACTCAAACTATCTTTCCTCTCTGCAATAGAATTTCTTAATGTTGCCCCTTTTCTATCTTTTTTGCTACGCTGCGAGCCTTTTTTTTATAATCTTGATTTACTCTATCTGGTCTACCAGATCATACCCATATAGTCTTCGCTCAGAACAATTCTGTCCAGCAAAGAGGTGATAGACACTTCCTTCTATACAGTGCCTTGTATAGAGCCATTTGGATGCTCAAATGATAGCTATCGTTGTACTAAAACTTATCTAGTAGAAGGAAATGATCCCAGCTTCCCTTAAAATCTAATACACATACCCTCAACATATCTTCTAGTATCTGTATGTTTCTCTCTGACTTTTCATCTGTCTGTGGATGGTAGGCCATACTAAATTTCAACTTTATACCTAGAGATTCCTGTAGAGCTTTCCAAAATCTTGATGTGAATCAAGGATCTTGGTCAGAAATGATGCTACTCAATGTACCATGGAGTATGATTATCTCCCATATATATATATATCTACTAATTTCTCTAGGGAATAACTGGCATTAATGGGTATGAAGTGTGCTGACTTAGTGAAATGTTTGACAATTCCTAAATCGTATCATAGTTTTTGATTATGGGTAAACCCACTACTAGATCTATGGTAGAACTTTCCTACTTCTACTCCAGAATTTTTGGATTCTATAAAAGTCTTAGTGGTCATTGATGTTTAATTTTTACCTTTTGGTAAGTAAGACACCATGCCACATACTTGGTCACATCACTTTTTAGCCCTGAGCATGATTACATGGAATTTAGATTGTGGTACATCTTAATCATTCCTGGGTGGAGGGTGTACTTGCTTTTGTGCGGATCATCTAAGATTCTTCGCCTCAAATCAGCCTTTAGCAGAACATATTTGCTTCTTTTAACTAATCTACTTGGCGAAAGATCATGGTCCTAAGTTGCACCTCATGTGATCATCTCTCAGATAGACCTTACTCATCCATCCTGTATCTGAACTTCTTCAATTTTTGCTCTCAGATTGCTTTCTTCCTAGCCAATACTATAACTAGCAAGGATTACTTCATTTGGTATATTCATGTTTATGAATACCTGATTCGACAAGTTTAAATCCCTAAATTCTTTCAGCAACTTATGTTCGTGTACCATCATGACTGCCACCTGCACCGCCTTCATCCTTAGAGCATCAGCGACAGAATTTGCTTTCTTGGGTGATATTCAATTTCTAGATTATAATCCTTTAGCAACTCCATCCATTGATATTGTCTCATGTTCAACTCTTTATGACCGTGTAAGTATTTGAGGCTCCAATAGTCGTGGTACAACTCTATCATAGTACCATACTAGTAATGTCGCCATATTTTTAGTACAAATATGATATCTACGAGCCCTAAATCATGAGTGGGATAGTACACCTCTTGAGGCTTCAGCTTTCGAGAGGAATATACTACCAATTTTCCCTGTTGCATAAGGACACATCCCAATCCCTGCTTACTAGTATCACTGTAGACTACATAGGCCTCATTGGGATCTAGGATAATTAATATTGGTACGGATGTTATAATACCCCAATTCTTTACCAATATTCCTTACATGTATATTTGTGACATTTAGTGGAATAAAATGGTGAATTGTGATGTGTATGAATTTACAGAAAAATGACAATTACTGACTATATATAATTCGGCCAAACAAGGACAAAGAGGCGATTAATACCCACTTAAAGGCCTATTATTGTAACCAAAATTTGAGAATTATATGACATGAGTGTTGGCTTCATTTAATTATCAAAATAGGGTCAAACCAATGGAAATGAGTGAGAAAATGATTTATTATGATAAATCATAAATGAGGGGTAAAACAGTAATTTTGCCGTAAATTGGGAAATAATTATTTTTCCCTAATATTCCTAATAATTTTAGTTAAATGGGAATTAAAAAGATAGAAATGACCACTTGATTATTAATAAACAAATTTTGGTGAATTATTGTCAAGAAATGTCAAATATTCAAAGGTCAAAGGTCCAAAAGTCAACCTACTTGCAAAATGGCAATGGAATAGTGGAAGACCAATATTTCATTCCTTCAATTCTCATTATTTTCGATTGCATAAAGGGAAACATAAAGGGAAATGGAATTAAATAGAAAATGGCATTATGTGGACCAATCACAAGTTCCCATGTGTATTAAACCAATTAACCATTTTCATTATATTACCAATCCCTTCATCTTTCCTTCATTTCTCGTGCAAAACTGATCAGAAAGAGTGAGAGGGAGTTAGAGAACACGGTGAAACAAGAGGTAATCTTCCAAACTTGTTACTCTTACTTGATTGATGCTATTAGAGTTGTTCTTCGCTTGGTTTTGGTTGTTTTGGTAAGAGATAGCTTATGAAACCTAAAGGACCTTAATGGTCAAGTTTCTCCAAATCAAGTCCAATGAATGTCTAAATAGCTAATAATGTGATTATAAGTAGAAAGGAGGTGATTAGGTAAGAGAAAGCGAGAAACCGACACAACTTTTCTGGGCATCCAATTGGATTAACCTATGTTGGTTATGGAAAAGGAGTAGGAATTTGATATTTTTGATTCTTTCATTTAGTTTAGGAGGCAAAATAGAGTAGGTTCTATGTTGATGATAAAGTAAGAAAAGCTCCAGAATGTGAAATGACCAATTATCCCTTAAAAGCCTTAAATAAGGGTTGTCAAGGACATTTTTGTCATTTAGACTGGATTTTGACCAATTGAAAGTCAAAAATGGATTCTACACGTGAAATTGTGTAGGATTAGCCCATGTCATAAATTTGGTAAAGTATAGTGAGACCGGGGGTCAATGGACATTTTAGTAATTTGGCACTATTAGGCTAAGTTAACAAATACTATGAAATTGGATTTATGCATGAATGAGAAATGAATCATTTTTCGTATATTTGAGATTTTAGGACTTGGTTGTGGTCTGAAACTCAAGGCTTTCCCGAGCTTGGAAAGGTGGGAAGGAATTGCTAGAAAAGAGCAATCAGGTAGTAACTTATCTTTCATATGTTATGGTATGCATTGAATGATTTGTGCATTCATCAAGAATTGTCTGACGTGTTTTAAATATGCGACGTAGTCACCCGGGGCCTATCTTTGTAAGGGTGGATGCTCAGGAGAATATAGCGATTACTGATGCACGAGTGGATCTCAGGGCCTATTGCACGGGTATCCCTCGGAGCCTTGTAGTATATCTAGCGTTACGATAGTTTACGAGTTTCATGTGATGCATGAATGTTGTTTTGATGATTATGATGAATGATGATTGCTTAGCATGCCTTGAAATGTTGTAACTGTTTGATTGATATATGTTGCTACTGAGATTCTTTTGAATCTTACCATTTTTCCAAAAACCCACTTTCAGTACAGGGAGAAAGCTCGAGGGGTAAGCGGAAGGTAAATGTGGATAACTAAAGTCGAGGCACTAAAGACTTTAGTTATTTTGATAGTTTGAGTTGTATATAATGTATACAATTTGGGCTGTATATGTGGTTTATGAGTTGTGAACATAACAACCATGTAAGGATATCAAGTAGTGGAATGGTAGATAGTATGTGTTTATGCTTCCCATTACTAACGATAAGTAATGAAGATAAATTCTCTCTGACTCTGATAAATGAATATAAAGAAAAGACTGGTGAGACTAAACGAGATAATGAAAATAGTTTGTGAAAATTTTACTACTCACTCAACCCTAGGTTCAACTCCGAGTTGAGGGTGGGGAAAATTGCAAATGTTTTGGAAATTTGGGTAGTCTAGGTTGAATCCCTGTCTTCCAAATGATTTCACTACTCTTTTATACTCATTCGAGGTCATTGAAAGTAAGGTATCACATTTTTTGTATAAGAGCGTTGGTTGTGGCAATGATGGACTTTGCTGGAATTTTCTGTTTATGATTGCAAGGTACTAGCTTTTGTTAGCGGCTTTGGAATAGGAAGCATAAGGTATGAGAGTGTAGGAGAATGACGTTAAGAATGATGGCAAGGAAGAAATGATGGTTTGAATGGTATATGAGAGTATTTGGAGTGTTTGCTGAAGTGATTCAGCTTGGGAACGGCTAAAGAACTCGAGTGTTGTAGGGAAAACTCGAGTGTTGCAAAGCCAGAACTTGAGTTTGTGCTAAGGAACTCGAGTGCATAAGGCAATTTTCCACAAATTAGTTGAGTTGGGCAGGAACTCATGGGAGTGCAGTGCCTGAACTCAAGTATGGATAACGGAGAACTCGAGTTCAAACTTGTGAACTCGAGTGCATCTCTTTTCCTGGTGTATGTGAAAACTCTGGAGTAGAAACTCTCATGGGCAAACTCGAGTGCAAGTTGTCTCAGAACTCGAGTGTAACCACTTGAACTCGAGTGCATGCCGTTTTGTAGGAATTTGATGGTCTCTGGGAGAAACTCTCTTGACATCACTTCTTGAACTCGAGTGCATTTATACCTGAAAACTCGAGTGTAGTACCTGTATAGGACTCAAGTGATGATTCCTCAACTCGAGTGCAGTGCTTGCCGTGGAAATCTGAAGATTTTCTAGAATTAACTCTTATTCTAAAACTCTTTAGACTCAAGTGTGGTATTTCCCCAGAACTCGAGTTCATAATTCCAAACTCGAGTTTGTTGATTTCCTGCGATTACCTAGAGTCTTCTAGTGTAAACTCTCACTACAAGACTCTCATGACTCGAGTGTGAGTCCTTGAGAACTCGAGTTCTTCATGGTTAACTCGAGTGCAGTGTATTTTAGCGTGTATGTATGCTTCAATAGTTAGTTAAGTCCCAGCGGTGTCTTAACTGAACTCAAGTATGATTTTGCAGGACTTGAGTTTCTGGCCAAAACTCAAGTTCATACACCTAAACTCGAGTGTAGAACCAGATACATGAAAGTATAGATGTGACTTTGTGTGATATTTCCTTTAGGAACTTTAGCACATTGTACGTTGTCTAACTTGATCATTTCCTTACAGAATTTCTCATCACCATTTGGTTATCATCGAAATATGGATTCTAACCTGGTGGTGTACAGAAAGGCAGGAATGATAAGAGTGAGGCATACTGCTTGGAAGGGTGTTTCAGCGCCTATCACTATCAAGACAAGAAATGGGTCGGATAGTAAAAGGAAAAGAAGGAGATCACCCTTACTTCCATCAATTAATCAACCTCCACTAGATGAGCAAATACCAGAGGGTGAGGCCTGTATGGTTATTAACAGAGAAGGACCAGGATGTGGACCAAAGATTATTAGTACACGCAGGAAGAGAGTCAAGTACCCAATGTACTATGATACTATTACTTGAGATGAAGCAATTGTAATAGATACATATGACTTATAGTCAGATAACAATGTGCTGCACTCAGACTCAAATGAAGATTCGGATGCTCTAGTGGAGAAATTAGCTTTTGACCCATATCCGGATCATGAACTTTGGGAACAATTGAAGGATTTGTATTTAACAGCCTTCGATGATTTTGTCACCCCTACAACACGGTATACATCATTCTTAAATTCAGTTCAGAAGTTGTACAAGCAAAGAGAGGAGCTTGAGCTAATGATGGCAGATGATGTGTCGATTCGAACTACATTAGCTCATTTTCCCGATTTCACCTCTTGGATCAAGAAGAAGAACGAGATTATATTTATAGGTCCTTTTGAGTTTATGCCTTTTGTTAGGCATCTGTTTTTATATGTAATGTTTAATATGCCCGATGAGTGGTAGGGTAAAGTTCATTTGTTGTGGATGTTAAACCACTTATTGCACATGTAACTTACTTTTGTTGTAAGACAAGCTTCTTTTGATGTAAATACCAAGCCACCTTAATGCAAATGTGAGTGTTTGCTATAATAGATGCATATTTGTTGTCTGTTGGTATTTAAAATCTTAAGAAGTGTATATGTACATATATGTGTTGATGTGGTATTAACATAATGTTCCTTCTTAATCGTGAAGAGGAACAATGGTGCGACGTAGATCAGCAGGAAATATACCACCAAATCCTGAACCTGAGAATAATGAGGAGCCTAATCTCATGCAGCAAGTTTTCACAATGCTGACCTAACAGCAAACTATGATCTATGACTTATGAGAAGAAGTCCAAGAATTAAGGGAAAGACGGAATGCAAATGAGGTGCAGCCTGAAGGGAATAACCCTGAAGGGGATAACCCGGAGAGGAATCCCCCTGATGGAAACCATCCTGAAGGGAATCCAGATTGGGAACAACCACCTAGTGACGAGTAATCGCAGTCACCTGGGGTAAACTCAGAAATCCCTATTGTTCAAGAACCTGAGGAGAATGTTGTCCAATATTGGATGCCTAAATTTATTAAATATCATCCTGAGGCATTCCTTGGGAAATTTAATCTACAAGCTAGTAGGTGATGTTGATGATTGGTGGAAAAACCTAGCTCTTGTATTGCGGGGCCGGAATATCCCTCTGACATGGGAGTTATTTCCAGAGAAATTCTATGAAAATTATTTCCCCAGGTTAGTGAGAATCAAGAAAGAGAAAGAATTCTTAGCAATTCAGCAAGGTGACACCGAGACCTTTGATGCCTATCTATCTTGATTCATTCGACTGTCTTGCTACTCTTCCTACTTAAAACTCAAAGAGGATGAGGAGTGGAGTTCTGATATGCTGATTCGGGGAATGAGGCCTGAAATGGAAAAGAAACTTGTAGTCTAGCAGTTTAAAAAGTTCAATAAGGCTGTAGAAGTGTGTTGATTGACAGAAGGAAATTTGAGGAGAGTACAAGCCGGTAGGGGTATTAGCCAGAGAGGTGAACCTAGTCAAGGGGATACCTCACATAAGCGAAAGGGACAAGGTTTCCCACAAAAGGGAGGCAGTAAAAAGCCCTTTTGGTATGGGAACCGTGGCGGCCAAAAACCCCCGATATCTCACACATACCTTCGATGTGGCAAGTCTCATCCAGGGTGATGGTGTAATCTTCCTACAAGCCAAGTGATTTGTCATGCTTGCAAGAGGCTAGGCCATCTGGCAGTAAATTGTCCCCAGCAAGCAGCACATTGTTGAACCTAGACAGCAGAATCAGGGTCGAGTGTTTTCCTTGACCCATGAGGAGGCAAAGAAGTCCCCAGAGTTAGTTAAAGGTTAAATCATTCTCAATAGTAGTGTATTGCAAGCTTTATATGATTCGGGTGCTAGTCACTCCTTTATTGTGTATGATTGTGCTAGGCACCTAAACTTGCATATGCATAAACTGTCATTTGATTTGATTATGTCGACGACAATGGGTGTCAAGACTCTGGCTGATGATGTTTATCTGAATTGTGTAATAAATGTTGAGGGACATGAGTCTACAGTTGATTTGATCTATTTACTGCTTCAAAAACTTGAAGTCATATTGGGTTTTGATTGGCTGACGCAAATACCGTGCTAGTAGATTACGGAAATAAGAGGATAATATATCTTACTCAGCGGGAGTTCAGTGACATAAATGCTAGCTTGAGCTTTATTTCATTAGTAGAAGCTAAAAAATACTTGAAGAAGGGATGCCAGGGATACATTGTGTTATTTTTTATGCAGGCAGATACAAAAATAGCCCTGAAAGATATTCCAGTTGTGTGCGAATTTCTTGATGTGTTTCCGGATGACCTTAATGGTTTGCCTCAGGAAAGAGAAGTGGAATTCGCAATCAAAATTTTGCCTGGAGCGGGGTCTATATCAAAGGCTCTATATAGAATGGCTCCAAATGAAATGGCTGAGTTGAAGAAATAAATTGAAGAATTGCTTGAGAAAGGGTTTATTTGACCCATATATCACCGTAGAGAGCTTTGGTGTTATTTGTTAAGAAGAAAGACAGAAGCCTAAGGTTATGCATTGATTACAGAGAGCTGAACAAGGTAACCGTTAAGAACAAGTACTCAATTCCTCGGATTAGTGACCTTTTAGATCAACTATCTGGAGCAAGTGTGTTCTCAAAGATTGATCTAAGATCAAGGTATCATCAGCTGCGTGTGAAGGCAGAAGATGTACCGAAAACTGCTTTCAGAACCCGGTATGGACACTATGAATTTCTAGTGATGCCCTTTGGGGTAACCAATGCACCAGCCATGTTTATGGACTACATAAACTGCATCTTCCGTCAATACTTAGATCAGTTCGTGGTAGTCTTCAATGACGACATTCTGATATACTCTAAGAGTAGAGAAGAGGATGAGGAGCACTTGAGAATTGTGCTAAGCATTTTGTGAAAGGCAACTCTATGCGAAGTTGAGAAAATGTAAGTTTTGGCTTTCAGAAGTCAAATTTCTGGGCTATGTTATCTCACAAGAAGGGGTTGCAGTGGATCCCGGTAAGGTGGAAGTAGTGCTAGACTAGAAAAGGCCAAAAATTATTACTGAGATTCATAGTTTTCTGGATCTTGTTGGTTATTACCGAATATTTATTCAAGATTTCTCTTAGTTTGCTTTGTCATTCACCAAGCTCACATGGAAAGATCAAGTGTTTATGTAGGAAGATCGATGTGAGAAGAGCTTCATAGAGCTGAAGGAGAGGTTAACAACTGCACACGTGTTGATTATCCCTGATTCGAGTTGACCTATATGGTTTATAGTGATGCTAGCATGCAGGGATTAGGATGTGTCTTTATGCAGTAAAGCAGAGTGGTGGGCTATGCCTCTCGACAGCTGAAGCCTCATGAGATGAACAATCCCATACATGATATGGAGCTGGCGGCAATTGTGTTTGCACTTAAAGTCTAGCGATACTACCTATATGGGGTGGTGGTTGAGTTGTACTGTGACCATAAGAGTCTGAAATATTTGTACGATCAGAAAGAGCTCAACATGAGACAACGCAGGTGAATGAAGTTGCGGAAAGACTACAACCTAGAGATTAAGTATCATCCAGGTAAAGCTAACATCGTCGCTGATGCTCTTAGTCGGAAGGTGATACAAGTGGTAGCCATGATGATACAAGAGAGGAAATCAATAGAAGATTTCCAAGATCTAAACTTGTCAAATTAGATCCTCTATGCTGGTTATGGTATTAGCAAGTGGAGAATGATTTGAAGACTGAGGTAGCAGAAGCTTAAATGCAAGATGAGCAAGCACAGTCCATTCAGGCTATGATTGAATGAGGAGAGACTCAAGATTTTGATTTTTCACTGAGTGGACTGGTTCGACGCAAGAAGAGAACCTATGTTCCACCGAAAGCTGACCTGAGGCAGAAAATCATCGATAATGCGCATAAGAGTCGTTACACTTTCCATCCAGGGATGGTAAAGATGTACCATGGCTTAAGGGCGATGTATTGGTGGCCTAGATTGAAGAAAGATGTGACAGAATATGTGGCAAATGTCTTACTTTCCAGAAGGTAAAGATTGAGCACCAGAAACCTCCAGGATTGCTTTAGAGTCTTGAGATTCTAGAGTGGAAATGGGAAAGTGTGACCATGATCTTGTGGTAGGATTACCTAGAATCTGGAATCATAATGTAATTTGGGTAATCCTTGATCATTTTATGAAGTCAACACACTTTATACCGATCAATGCTAGCTATTCTCCTAATAAGTTGGCAGAAATTTATTTTAAAGAGATAGTGAGGCTCCATCAAAAGCCAAAGAATATAATTTCTGACTGGGATCCTTGCTTTACTTCAAAGTTCTGGAGATCTCTGCATGATGCTTTGGCCACTAAGTTGAGTTTCAGTATAACCTATCTTCCTTAAATGGATGGATAGTCAGAGAGAACTATACAGACGATGGAAGATATGCTGAGAGCGTGTGTGATAGATTTCTAAGGAAGTTAGGATCATTACCTTCCACTTCAGAGTTTGCTTACAACAATAGCTATCATGTGAGCATTCAGATGGCTCCGTATGAAGCGTTGTATGGGAGGAAGTGTCAATCCCCTCTTTGTTAGACAGAGTTATGAGAAAGAAAGTTGTATGGGCTGGATATACTAGACTAGACTACTGAGCATATCAGAATGATCAAGCAGATATTGCTTATAGCCCAAAGTAGGCAAAAGAGCTATGCTGATAAGTGGAGAAGACCACTGGAATTCCAGGTGGGTGATCATGTGTTTTCAAAAGTTTCACCTGTTACTAGAATTGGAAGAGCAATAAAGAGAACGAAGTTGAGTCCTCGCTGTATAAGGTTGTTTAAAATTTTGTCAAGAGTTGGGCCTATAGCGTACCGTATTGTTTTGTCCCCAAATATGAGTAGATTACATGATATGTTCCATGTTTCACAATTGAAGAAGTACTAACCAAACCCCCAGCATATCATTGAATATAAAGGTATGGATATGTGTGATGATCTCACTTATGAGACTGAGCCCGAGCGAACCATTGATAGATAGGAAAGGCGGCTCAGACATCGCAGCATACTATTTGTGAAGGTAGTCTAGAAGGGACTATCGCCAAGGAAGGGTGACTTGGGAAGCAAAAGAAGATATGAGAAGACGTTACTCGGGATTTATGCCATATAAGGTATAACAAATTTCAAGGATGAAATTTTTTGAACGGGGGGAGAATTGTAATACCCCACTTCTTTACCAATATTCCCTACATTTATATTTGTGATATTTAGTGGACTAAAATGGTGAATTGTGATGTGTATGAATTTATAGAAAAATGACAATCGCCGGTTACATATAATTCAGCCAAATAAGGACAAAGAGGCGATTAATACCCACTTAAAGGCCTATTCTTGTAACCAAAATTTGAGAATTAGATGACATGAGTGATGGCTTCATTTTATTGTCACAATGGGGTCAAACTAATGGAAATGAGCTAGAAAATGATTTATTACGATAAATCATAAATGTACGGGAAAAACGGTATTTTTGCTGTAAAGTGTGAAATAATTATTTTTCCCTAATATTCCCAATAATTTCAGCTAAATGGGAATTAAAAAGAGAGAAATGGCCACTTGATTATGAATAAAAAAATTTTAGTGAATTATTGTCAAGAAATGTCAAATATTCAAAGGTCAAAGGTCTAAAAGTCAACCTACTTGCAAGATGGCAATGGAATAGTGGAAGACCAATATTTCATTCCTTCAATTCTCATTATTTTCGGCTGCATGAAGGTAAACACGAAGGGAAATGGAATTAAATGGAAAATGGAATTGTGTGGACCAATCACAAGTTGCCATGTGTATTAAACCAATTAACCCTTTTCATTATATTACCAATCCCTTCATCTTTCCTTCATTTCTCGTGCAAAACTGATCAGAAAGAGTGAGAGGGAGCTGGAGAACACGGCGAAGCAAGAGAAGGCTAGGGCTCTTTCGGAATCAAGGTAAGGGACTTAGATCTTGTGCTTTAAGCTTCCTAATCACTCCATAACCTCTCCTACTCATCTCTCCTCTTTTGAATCCATAGTTTTCAAGCTGAATCAAGAGTTGTGGGGAGAGAGCTGAAAACGTGTAGAGAGAGAAAGTATTGGAAATCAAGAGGTAATCTTCCAAACATGTTCCTCTTGCTTGATTAATGCTATTAGAGTTGTTCTTGGCTTGGTTTTGGTTGTTTTTGTAAGAGATAGCTCAAGAAACCTAAAGGACCTTAATGATCAAGTTTTTTCAAATCAAGTCTAATGAATGTCTAAATTGCTAATAGTATGATTATAAGTAGAAAGGAGGTGATTAGGCAAGAGAAAATGAGTAACCGACACAACTTTTTTGGGAATCTAATTGGATTACCTTATGTTGGTATGGTAAAGGAGTAGGAATTTGATAATTCCGATGCTTCCATTGAGCTTATGAGGCAAAATTGAGTATAGTCTATGTTGATGATAAAGTGAGAAAAACCCCAAAATGTGAAATGACCAATTATCCCTTAAAAGCCATAAATAAGGGTTGTGAAGGGCATTTTTGTCATTTAGGCCTGATTTTGACCAATTGGAAGTCAAAAATAGATTTTACACATGAAATTGTGTAGGATTAGCCCAGGTCATAAATTTGGTAAAGTATAGTGAGATCGGGGGTCAAGAGACATTTTAGTAAATTGGCACTATTAGGCTAAGTTAACCAATACTATGAAATTGGAATTATGCATGAATGAGAAATGACTCATTTATGGTATATTCTAGATTTCAGGACTTGGTTGTGGTCTGGAACTCAAGGCTTGACTGAGCTTGGAAAGGTGGGAAGAAATTGCTAGAGAAGAGCAATTAGGTAGTAACTTATCTTTCATATGTTATGGTATGCATGTAATAATTTGTGCATTCATCAAGAATTGTCTCACGTGTTTTCAATATGCATGGTGGTCGACCAAGGCCTATCTTTGAACGGGTGGACGCTCAGGCCAATATAGCGATTACCGATGCACAAATGGATCTCATGGCTTATTGCACGGGTATCCCTCGAGGCCTTATAGTATGTCTAGCGCTACGATAGTTTGAGTTTCATGTGATGCATGAATGTTGTTTTGATGATTCTAATGAATGATGATTGCTTAGCATGCCTTGAAATGTTATAATTGTATGATTAATATATGGTTCTGCTGAGATTCTTTTGAATCTTACCCATTTTCCAAAAACCCACTTTTATTACAGGGAGAAAGCTCAAGGGGCAAGCGGAAGGTAATTGTGGACGACTAAAATCGAGGCACTGAAGGCTTTAGTTATTTTAATAGTTTGAGTTGTATATAATGTATACAATTTGGGTTGTATTTGTGGTTTATGAGTTGTGAACATAACAACCATGTAAGGATATCAAGTAGTGGAGTGGTAGATACTATGTGTGTATGCTTCCTATCGCTAACGACAAGTAATTAAGATAAACACTCTCTTACTCTGATAAATGAATATAATGAAAAGATCGGTGAGACTAAACGAGATAGTGAAAATATTTTGTGAAAATTTTACTACCCACTCAAGCCTAGGTTCAACTCCTGAGTTGAGGGTGGGGAAAATTGCAAATGTTTTGGAAATTTGGGTAGTCTGGGTTGAATCTTGCTTTTCTGAATGATTTCACTACTCTTTTATACTTATCCGAGGTCATTGAAAGTAAGGTATCATAGATGTCAACCTCTCCTTCAGCTCCGTGAAGCTCCACTCACATTTGTCGTCCCATACATATGTCTAATTTTTTCTTATGAACTTTGTCAATGGCATGGTGATCCAGGAGAAATTTTGAATAAATCTCTAGTAATAACCAGTAAGACCAAACAAATCGGGTATCTTTGATACAGTTTCAGGCCCCTTCCAGTTTAATATTGCTTCCACCTTGCTAGGATCCACAGAGACTTCTTCTTATGAAATTGCGTGGGCCAGAAATTTGACCTCTGAAAGCTAGAATTCACATTTACTCAACTTGGCAAAGAGTTGCTTTTCTCTCAAAATACCCAATACTATCCTTAAGTGCTTTTTATGTTCTTCTATGCTCTTAGAATATATGATAATGTCATTGATGAAGAATACTATGAACTGATCCAGATATTGACGAAAAATTTGGTTCATGTAGTCTATAAATACTATAGGTGCATTGGTCAGTCTGAAAGGCATCACCAACAAATCATAGTGCCTATATCTAGTTCTAAAAGTTATTTTTGGCACATCCTCAACCCTTACTCACAGCTGATGGTAGCTTAATCTCAGATCAATTTTTGAGAATACACTAGAACCAAATAGCTAATCAAGGAGATAATCAATCCTGGGGAGTAGATATTTGTTATTGATAGTTACCTTATTTAGCTCTCGGTAATCAATACATAACTATAGGCTTCCATCCTTTTTTCTAACAAACAATATAGGAGCTCCCCATGGTGAGATACTAGGTCGTATAAACCCTTTCCCCAATAGTTTTTCAATTTGCTTCTTCAGTTCTGTCATTTCATTCGGTGCCATTCAGAAAGGGGCTTTAGAAATGGATCTGACACCAGGCATGATCTCAATCGTGAACTCTACTTCCCTTTCCAGAGGTAATCCACTAATGTCTTCTAGAAATACCTCAGGAAATTCATTCACTACAGGTATGTTCTCAAGTGTTACTTCTTCTACATGTATGGAGAAGAACACCATATAACCTTCGCACCCCTTTTCCAGACATTTCTTAGCTTCCGTAACTAAGAGAAAATTCAGACTTACACTTGCACTATTATCCTTATATGGGTCAGGATATACAAGCCTCTTGTTATCGCAATCCAATAACACATTGTTAGAACTGGCTGACACCCAAGAGGGGGTGAATTGGGTGTGTGATAAGAAAGTATGATCTTTTGAAATCTTTTCGCAACTTATCAAATTAATACATGCGGAAGTATAGAAACATAAGTTGATATGTAAATCATATATGCTGGAAATGTAAAAGCTTAGGGAAGAGAATATGTAAACTATAATTTATTTTGGTTCAGTCCAATCCACGATGACCTACGTCCAGTCCCCAGGCTCCTCCTGAGATTTCCAATCCACTATCTTCTTGTTTAACCTGGCACAAGAAAATCCTCTACAAATCTCTTACGAAGTTACTCCCCCTTACACACTGTAAGGTTTGCACCCTCTTACGGTAAGTTGAGCAAAGCAATCCCAAAGACCTTTCTCTTCTGCTTACCCATGCAAGTCTTATGAGCAGCAACGTTCTCTCCTGCTTACACCACTGTAAGTCTTACGAGCAGCAACATTCTCTACTCCTTGCACTTTGTAAGTCTTACGAGCAGAAAGTCTTACTGACAATTCGCTCTACAACTTCCCCCGTAAGATGATCAATTCTCTCAAGGTCCCTCTACCTTGAGAACACTTCTGAAATACAAATGAAGTGTTTACAAGCTCTCTCACAGAGTGTATAAAATACTCACTGAAGTACAATATAAAATATTCACTCTCAAATGTACATGATATATAAACAGATAAGAACAAAGAGTATATGAGGCGGACGACTTATGATATCAGCATGTTGGCAGTTGGGTTCTCATTGCTCATGTGTTTGGTTACTGTCGTATCATCTCTCTTCATTTCTTGTTTGAATACATTGGTTTATATAGAAGATGATTGAGAGCCGTTGAAAGCATTCAAACATTCTGCCCGTTGGAATCTGATCGTGCTTCTGACAGATAACTCATACAGTTGTTTTCTGTTTGCACATTCGTTGATTGTTCATTTTAATTTTGTTGCTGCCCATGATTTATTGTCAGATAGGTCTTTAAACATTGATATGTTGATAGCATCTCAACATACCCGTTGGAGTCGCACTGCTTGTTCTGATAGATTTCCACTTCAGAAAACTAGCCGTTATCAGTGGACGCTCGGCTTCTCGTAAAGTGGTTTTTCCTCTCTCTATAGTCTCTTCATTGTTCTTTCTGTAACAATACATCAAATATCAATACAATGAAGTGTTAATCATAAATATGTTGGATCATTGGCCAAAGACAGGATTTCCGCTTTCTGGGTTGCATCACTTCGAGTGACGATGCTTGCCGTGAGTCACCTCCAGACTTGAAGTTTTAACCCAAACGCTTGAGCCCCTATTTCACACTTGAAATAAGTATTAAGCAATGTCTAAGAATGATAGCAAGTGAAAACACAAAGATTGCATAACATATGAACCCATTCGGATTGATCGCTGTATTCCATTTTGTTTCGTCAACATAAGAATTCAAGTTCATCATACCAGACTTAAGTGCACAAAGAAACTTTAATATCTCCAGATGGCTTCTATCAAAAACTTCCAGAGTGCATTGAAATCCACTGGTGGTGATGAACCAAAAGGACCATATCACATGAATGAAGACTTGGAGTAATTAAGAGATGGAGGTGCATTGGTCTAGCAACACTGATAGAATCAAACGCATTACTTAAGCTATTGGTTTAATAGACGTTGGTGCATATGGGCTTTCACTGGAGATGCATTGAAGCTTACTGGAGGTGATTTGAGAAGGAGTGAAATTCACCGGAAGTGATTCAGCATCCACTGGAGGTGATATGGGATGTTGGAGTTGCACTGGACTGCTAACACGAAGTGATCTGCAGAAAACTTCATATCACTCGAGTGAATTCCTTATCACTGGAAGTGATATTGAGAACAGTGAAAAATTCCTCCGGTGAATTCTGCGCCACTGGAAGTGATATACAAAATAAGTCATATCACTCGAGTGAATTCTGGAATCACTCGAGTGATTAAAAATCACTCGAGTGATCTGTTGTTCAGATCACTTTAGCTCTTTGTTTCATTTCCAATTCTTCAGCAAGCAGGGGTAAATTTCTAGATGACATAACTCTTTGAATTTGGCTCCAAAATTTCTATATTATATATAAATGGAAAGCTCTTGAAGTCTAGTTTCATATGGCACCGGTTTTAGCTCAATTGGATCTGTGGTTTGAGAGTTATAGCCAAAATATGAAACCTGTTCCAGAAAGTGATGCTGACATGAAGGCCAAATTCGAACACTGATATCTCCCTCATCTGTGCTCCTTTGATGTTGGTTCTAGTGTCAAAATGACGCATTAGGAGTCTAGTTTCATAGCAACTAGTTTTGTCTCAATTGAAGTTGTATTGTGAGAGATATGATCAAATAACCAGATCTTGCTCAGCTGGACGAAGAACAGAGTCTGAAAAACTAAACATCACTCGAGTGATTTCCAGAATCACTCGAGTGATTTCTATTTTTTCAGAATCACTCGAGTTATTTGTTAAAAATCACTCTGCTACAGTTCCAAACAATGCCAAACAGTGCCAATTGCTACAGTAACCGTATTGCTACAGTACCCACTGCTACAGTACCCATAAAAACTTGAATCTTCATATTTTTCATTAATTCTTGCAAGTTCTTTATTCCTCAATTTCTTTCTTCCATTGCTTGACTAATCTACAATATATGCAACATTAAATAGTTAGTCAATGTATTAGAAAAGTATACTATGCAAGCTTCTTATGCTTAATATTTGACATCTATATTTGTCATCATCAAAACTAATCATATCTAACACACATTGTTTGCCATCAACCAATTTAAGCCTAGAATGACGATCGAGCTCACAAAGCAGCAAGAAAATTAAGTCTACCGTAGATTAATGCCCCATAACATTCACCACACAGTTCAAACAAGCATTGACAGTAACAGTCTTATCACCCATAGGCGTTGACACGACCACATCATAAGGCAATATATGGGTACTTAGTCCTTGGTGCTTAACACAGTCATATGCAATAAAAGAATGACTAGCACCTGAATCAAACAATGCTTGCAATGTAATACCATAAAGGAGGATAGTACCTTGAATCATTTTTGGAGATTTCCGTGCCACCTCATGGGTCATGGCAAAGACTTTGCCTTGGTTCTGGTACCTGAACTCGGCTACTCGTTGTTTACAGTCGCTAAGAAAGTGACCTGATTGTCGATAGGTATAACAAATTACCTGTCTATTGCATGTCTTGCTGGGGTACGTCTTACCACATCGAGAGCATAATGGAGGTATAGAGGGTCTCTGGTTCCCATGATTCTCAGGCTGGTAGGGTTTCTTATTATTTCCTCTCGACGAGGATCCCTGGCCCTTCCATTTATGGGAAGATTTTCCCTAACTAGGTCATTATGGCTACTGACATTTTTAGCCAGATTTAGTTCCCTTAGGTTTCTCTCTATAATATGACATTCTTCCACTACTTGGTTGAACTTCTTGAACTGACCAAATTCTCTTTAATCTCATGCTTCAACCCCCTCACCAACATATCAGAGCTTGATCTCTCATCATCCTTATGTCTTAGGTATAAGGAGTAGCGAGATAGGCAGATGAATTGGTATAGATACTCATCAAAGGTTTTCTCACTGCTTTGTTGAATGGATAGAATTATGTCTCTTTCTCTATTCTGAAGGACCTTGGGAAATACTTCTCATTAATTTTGTCTTGGAATAATTTCCAAGTGATGGGAATATTCTTAGCTTGCAAGATCATCGTTGTGTTTTCCACCATCGATCTGCGTCTCCTTCTAACTTATATATAGCCATTTGAGCTTTTACCTCAGTAGGGCATTCCATTATCTTGAATATTTTCTCCAGTATGGCTAACCAGTCTTCAACAATCTGGGGATTAAATTTTCCTCAGAATACTGGGGGCTGATGTTTGTAGAATCTTAAAACCCAATACTGCAAGTTTCCTCCTTCACGAGCTGGTCATTCATGCGATTCCTGATTCGGATCTGTTTGTTGCGAGATGTTGCTGTCTAGGTTGGTTCTTTCTCTGTATTCACTTCCTCTTGATCTACTATAATATTCTCTATTCCTTCTCTATCTTCATTCTTTTTCACTTCCCTAAGTTCCTCTCAAAGTCTGTGGATCAAAGCCCCCTGTTCCATCAGCATGCCAAGTATTTGTTGCATGGGATTAGGTGGGTTTTGTTTTCTCACTTCCTCAACTTTTAGGGCTACTGGTTTTTTTCTCGGTTGAACCATTGTTTCTTTTTACTATTAAAAAGGAACCATACCATTAATATTATATTTTTCTTGTTTATATATATTCCTTAAAATTAAATATCACCATATCAGCACAAATATGAATAGTTATATGTTACTGCAAACAGTCATATTTACATTAAAAGTAGTCTTTACTACTCTATCATTATAAGCTAAGTGCATACTAGTGCTACATTCTTGTCATATGCCACACATACTCAATCATGCACTTAAGAAATGGAAGAACTTAAAAGGACCATGAAAGGTCATTCTGTTGGGAATGGTAGGTACAACAGAAAATTTAAATTAAATTTTTTTCCAATTCCTACTACGGATCTGTCAACGATGTTTAAATCGAGTCGTAGAAACTGTACCTTTCTTATGTATTCAGTCTTTCCTCTTGATCTCAAGGAGCTAACAACTTTGATCAGCTCCCTCTACCGATATCCACACGAATAGGAATCCAACACGAACAACGTGCAAGCGCCACCAACGCCCTTCTAGAGTTTTTCTTTTTCTCTCGGCTCTCTATTAATTTTTTATCATCAGTAGAAAACTCTAGCTCTCCCTTTAAATAACTAGTCAGGTTTTTCTATTTTATGATGGATATTGGATTTTTAAAATTAATCTTAATTAATTTCAAAATCCATATCATATCAATTAACACTTAATTGTTTTTTATAAGCAAATTAAATAAATATGGTTTAATCAAATCTGTCCAACAATTTTAATTTAATCTATTTATTTAATATGAATAAAGAGCTAATAGAAATAGATTTAATTCATCTTTATAAATTAAATCTGAGATATTATATCTTTATCATGTTAGTTATTAAATTTAATTTATCAGATAAAACTAAATTTAAAACTAACATAGTATAATAATATTATCATATAATATATACATATATATAAATATGTATATATATGTATGTATGCATGTATGTCTGTATTTCGAAAATACATATATGTATATAAAATATTGTTGATTTTCTTTTTGAATATATATATATATATATATATATATATATATATATATATAATTCATCAACCCTAGATTAACCATTACATTTATTAAATCTAGACATATCTTAGATTCAATGAATCTGGATGTTATAGCTCATGTTGGGCTATTTTTTTGTACGACCCTATAGGCCCATATAAAGTTGGCAGTGTGTCAATGACTATACTAACCTACAAGTTGTAATCAACCTCTAACAAAACATTACGACTACCTAATTCATATGAGGATCAATAAACTGATTTAACCTATCATACAACCCTATCACGTCACGATATCTCGGTCAAGGATAAGGCATAGAGAATGTCATCCTCTTATTCCTGACCATTATTTTCTTGATGCCTGAGTAGTTTAACTATAGAAATGGAAACTTCTTTCTATTGTAGTATGACTATACATTTCTCAGAATTACTCATCGAGGGGCCTAGTAATATCTCTCTACTAATGTGAGAGACAAATTCCATCTTGACTATTCACATTCATCTGCATAAAAACCACTAAGCCTGAACATAGCCTTGATCATCACTCGGTTAAAGGTGACTTTTAACTAGGTCAAAGATAAGTGACTCTCATGTAGGAATCCATGATGATCTCAAGTCAAAGGGCATAGTGATGTGGTTATACATGAGACAAGCTTATGACTTGATCCATGCAACTTTCTCATAGCGGGTCGGTTTAGTACCTTGTACTCTTACAAGTGCCTAGGATTTTGATTCTTATCTCCATACCTCTTCAAAATCATACTGGTTTTATTTCATCTTTGTTCCCACATAGATGACCGACCAGGGACATTTAGCACAATCATTATGATTTATCAAGTGAACATGCAAATAATATGATAATAAAATGGAGAAATTCATTAAATAACAATGTTCAAAGTATAATGATTGGCCCCTAGGGCACAATTTCCAACACATTCATCTTCCTAAACTAGAAAGTAATGTTAGGAAAGAAGTACAAGGTGGTCCTAATCCACATATTGTCAGGCATCTATAGACCATATAAGTCTTAGTCCCAATATAGTTTCACTTCATCCAGGAATGCTAGGTACTGAGCTGGTGGGGATGGTTGTTCATCAGAGATTTTCTAGTATATCTCATCTATATACTCCCACAGCTCAAGGTCAGGATGCAATTCATATGCTAGCTCAATAGATGAAGCCCTAGAGCTAGCATCAGAATTTGAGTACTACCCTATATCTTCTACTTTCAAGTTATCAGTGTCGCTGATGGAAGAATCTTCACTAGGGGCAAGTCCTAACTTTATCATCACAGGAGTCGGGACTTTCTTCCTGGCTGTACGCATCATCCTAGTTCTGCCTATCCTCAGTGGGTTGGTTGATTGAAGGGGGTAATCTACTTCTCTGTCTTCTCTTATCACTCATGACTCCTAGTCAGTGGGTCGGTATACCCACAGACAGAGTATGTTAGCTTTTTACCATGATCAACTGATCTGATACCAAAACTGTAACACCTTATCTTTTAAACCATTTAGATAAGTTCAAAATAGATAATGTCTTCAAACCAGAGACTGGAAATCATTTAAAAGTAGTGGGATCTCGACTTCAATACATGATTAAACCTGTAATTGAATGGGTTTTTTTAAAAACTTTTTAAATACCTATATGTGATCTCAATTCGGTTTGCAAATTCATTAACACTCATTAGTTTTTAAACATTTTATTTACAAATAGAGTGTTCTCTGGCAGAAGCCCGTGTATTGGTGGTTAGCCTATGGGCCTTTAGTATTGGGTTGTTTGATCTAATTCACTTAGCACATTAAAATATTAACGTGCATTTTGATATGCTAACGTACAGTTTACAACTAATACGGTTAGTGCTACTGTTACTGGTACTGCTATCACTATTTCTACTTAATTACATTCACATATTATACATTCATCTAAAATAAAAGATAACCAGATACTCCTTATTTATTAAGCCTTCTCTTTGCTCCTCCATATTACCTTCTTGCCCTTTGAACTGGACGCATTTGTTGTATATCACTTGTTGGAAAGGGTGATATTTAAAAGAATCCCAGTAGTACATATATCACTTATATGATATACAGAATACTAAGCATGTAAAACAATCATCACAAAAAAACTTACAGAATGTAGCAAACAAAGGGCCTAACCGGTCCCTTATCATAGAACCACAATGTCAAACCCCTTAACATTTTGATATTTGCAAAGTAATAAGCGTAAACTTCCATAAGGCATACATAGATAGAGGAAACATACTGACATTAAGTACTTATTTACAATACATGAAAATACTCGTAGGGTTTGAAAATATATACAAATGTACAAGTGCTCAAAAGAAACTAAACTACAATACTAGATAACCATATGTAGCTTAGAATGCATCAGGGACTCTACTCCCAGGTAGCCACTTCCTTGCCCTTCGAGCTGCTAGCCTCAACTATAATATGTTTTCAGTTTGAAAAAGGGTGAGATTTGAGTGAATTTCAGTAGCAACATGCATTTCAAACATATAAGATGTGAAAATAAATATGCAATACACCATGTCATGTAAGATGATAGAATGTTGTGTGCACACTGTCCGAGGTCAAACCACTGTTTGCAACCCCACCTTACTCTGCGCCTCTATTGGGTCTCAGACCACAACTAAGCTAATATGCATGTTCAAGACACTATGCTCATGTTACAAAAGATGGCATATGCAAACATACAAATAATCACATAGTATATGAAAGAAAAAGTTACTACCTGACTCATTTTTCAGTTCCTCAATCTGTCCAAAATCCTTATTCCGGCTCGGGCTATTGTATATTGCTATAAAGTTTAAGTTACAAGTAACTAGTTATTACTTGTATTATTACTGGCTTTAATTAAATTTTGTTGGTTATCTAATGCAGTTATAATAGTTTTTGCACAGTACAATTCTGCATAGTGCAGTTTCACTATTTCTAAAAAATTAGAAGATTTTTAGTCAACTTTGGAAATTTATAATTAATTCTAGAAATATCTAATTTGAATAATTCAAAAGCCTAAGTGAAGCTCTTTAAATTTAATTTTATAGTAAAATACTTAGGTCTGACAACTACAACCATGTAATTCCTAAAAATTGGCTAAATATTCACTATTCCAGATTTCCTTCCAGAAATAGGGCACAACTTTGAAAATCCATATCATTTAGTATACTAGTCCAAAAATTAAAAAATACCTATCAAATTAAATCTCTCCATCTCTAATTTAATATTACTAAGTTTCATAATTTTTGGACCAGTTTTGTTTAACAAAATTCATTAAACAACAACACTTCTGAACAGGAGACAAATTAAACAACATTTACTTTGAACTTCTAAAAATTTCCAGATTTGCATACAAATTATAAAAAATCATGCACTTATGTATTCCTATAGAATTTTCCCTTCTTAATCCAATTGAATCATCAGAATTTTGAAATTCCAATTCTACCCATATGTTTAGCTTCTAACTGAACTAGGGGAAGAATAAGGGAAAAACATGTTTTTGTGATTTCAATCCATAAACCCCTTCCTTTCCACTTCTAATCACAAGATTAACCACTTAAACACTTAAAAAACATGATTTAGGGAAATTCTAGTAGCATTTCCCCTTAGGTTTTCATCTTCCCAAATTTACAAAACCAAGCAAAAACCAACAACAACAACATCACTTTCTCTCTCTACACGTCTCAGCCTTCTCTCTATTCTCTTGAGATTTTGCTTGCTAACCATGATTTTGAAGAAGAAGCGGTCTGAAGAAGTTCTAAGTGTTAGACCTGGCTGACACTCAAGAGGGGGGTGAATTGGGTGTACGATAATAAAGTTTGATCTTTTAAAATCTTTTCGCAACTTATCAAATCGATACATATGGAACTATAAAATCATATGAAGATATATAGATCATATATGCTGATAATGTAAAAGATTAGGGAAGAGAATATGCAAACTATGATTTATCCTGGTTCGGTCCAATCCACAATGACCTACGTCTAGTCCCCAGGCTCCTCCTGAGATTTCCAATCTACTACCTTCTTGTTTAATCGGGCACAAGAACATTCGCTACAACTCTTCCAAAGTTACTCCCCTTTACGCATTGTAAGGTTTACACCCTCTTACGGTAAGTTGAGTAAAGCAATCCTAAAGACCTTTCTCTCCTGCTTACCCGTGCAAGTCTTATGAGCAGCAACGTTCTCTCCTGCTTACACCACTGTAAGTGTTACGAGCAGCAACGTTCTCTACTGTTTGCACTTTGTAAGTCTTATAAGCAGAAAGTCTAACCGGAAATTCTCCCTACAGCTTCCCCCGTAAGAAAATCAACCCTCTCAAGGTCCCTCTACCTTGAGATCAATACAAAAGTATATATGAAGTATTTACAGACTCTCTCACAGAGTGGGTAAGATACTCACTAAAGTACAATACAAATAATCTCACTCTTATAGATACATGATATATAAACAGATAAGAACATAGAGTGCAAGAGGCGAAAGACTCAGGATATCAACATGCTTTTTTTTTCTTTCTTTTGTACTCTGTATCTCTGTGTTCTTCTTGAGTGCTTTGGTTTATATAGAAAATGGTTGAGAGCCGTTGGAACCATTCAAACATTCTGCCTGTTAGAATCTGATCGTGCAACAGATAATTCAACGGTTACATACCGTTGCCCAATGATCGTGGTGCTTTGACACATGCTTCAGTATTGCTTACTGTTTCCACATTTGTTGGTCTGTTTGTTGAATACTCTGCTGCCCATGATTCGTTCAACATACCCGTTAGATTTACACTACTTGTTCTGACAGATGTCCACTTTAGAAAAACTAGTCGTTGCACGCTCGACTTTTCATCTCTTCCCATGATCTCTTCGATGTTAATCTGTTTCACACATGGAACAAACGTTGAATGATGTTTAAGATTGATAACAAGCGTAAACAGAATGATTAGATAATGTTTAGGCATATTTGGATTGATTACAAAAATTCACTTTGCTTCTGCATCTGGCAAACTTGAGTGCTCCATACCAAACTTGAGTGCACAGTAGAACTTTCATATCTCCAGACGGCTTCTGTCAGAAACTCACGAGAGTGCGTGTTGATGTTGCTAGGACTTGAGTGTGATCATAAGGACTCGAGTGCATCATGGCAATCTTACATTTCATGCTTCTCTGGAATAAACTCGGTTGTCAACACTCACATGACTAGAGTGTCATTTGATTCCAAACTTGAGTGTATGTTGAGAAACTCGAGTGTATCAATTGTTCTTCTTACAACACGGGTCTCAGGTACAAACTCTCATGGCCACACTCTCAGAACTTGAGTGCATTATTGATTGAGAACTTGAGTGCAAACATGAGGACTCGAGTGTACCACGTTTTCTTCATACTGTGAAACTCTCGGGTTCAGAATTTTTCCACATAACTTGCAGGACTCGAGTGTAAATATTGTATAGAACTCGAGTGCTTCTTGCCCAACTCGAGTGTAACATTTGTTTCTCAGTAATATGTCTCTCGGGTACAAACTTCCATATTAAAACTCGCAGAACTCGAGTGCAAATAGTATGTAGAACTTGAGTGCGCGAATCCTTAACTCGAGTGCCTTCATATCAGCTCATTCTTGCTTAGTCTTGGGAACAAACTTTCATTCCGGAACTTCCATCACTCAAGTACATATCTTCTGAGAACTCGAGTATGTCAGTTCGAACTCGAGTGCAATGATTGACTTCAGCTTCTATATAGAGGCTTGCAGGAGTGTGAATAGTGGACTCAAAACATGATCCATTCATTGTTGACTCTAAATATGGTAAATTATTGATCACTAGAAAGCTCTTGTTGTTTACAATCCAATGTAAAAGGAATCAGCTCTAAACTCAGTGTATTCTCCAAGTTATGATCCGATGAGTGTAGATAACATATGTATTTTCGAGCATCAATTTCCAGAAGTCATACCGTATTGAATATGACTCCAAAATCAACATATTATATATCCATAGAAATATCTTTGAGTCTACTTTCACATGGCACAAGTTTAAACTCATTTGGACATGTATTTTGAGAGATATATCCAAAATACGAAAACTGTTCATGAATATGACGGTGATTTGAATTTCAAATTCAAACATCTATATCTGCCTTATTTGAGATTATTTGATATTGATTCTAGTGTCAAAAGGCCGCATTGTAAGTATAGTTTCATATGCCACTAGTTTCATCTCAATCGGAGTTGTGATTTGGGAGATATAGTTGAATTGCTGAAGCTTGCCCAAACTGAACGTAAAATAGGGATGAACAAAGTATACTTTTATTCATACTGAACTCAAGTTCTGATCCTCAAACTCGAGTTGTAGCCCATTTTTGCAGTTGTAAACAGTGCAAACTTGAGTTTTACATAGCTAATTTGAGATCAAAACTTGGGAATCATCCAGAAGTCGTTTCTGCCAAGAACTCATATGAAGAACTCCTTGAACTCGAGTGCTATAGTGCAGAACTCGAGTGCTACAGTGACAACTCGATGCTATAGTGTTTGACTGCTACAGTGCCTCTACTACAGTCCAACGCTACAGTACCAACAGTCAAATAGTGCCAATCACTACAGTGACTTCTGAATTCCCTTCTGAACATAGAATCATACGATATTTCTTCTAGGAGCTTGAATCTTGATATTCCCATTAGTTCCTTCAAGCTCTTCTTTCTCTAATCTCTTTCTTGCTTTCTTTGACTAATCTATAAGATATACAACATTAAATATATTAGTTAGTCAATATAAAGAGATTAATCTATTAAGAAAACTTTTTGCTCTTAATATCTTATATTTATATTTGACATCATCGAAACTAATCATATCTAACACTAAGGAGTTTGGAAGGCATAAACACTTGGATTTCAAGCATCTTACCTTGATTTATGCCTCTTAAACCCTAGCTTTTCCTTCTTGGTTCTTCAAGTTTCCTGAGTTCTCTCTCTCTCTCTATTTTGATTTTGATGACCAAAATGAAGAAGGAAGAGAGGAGATATTAACTTAATCCAATTATCTCTCTTGCTTTTTGCTATAATATTGTTTAATGTAAATCCACATGTGCTTATTTTTACTTGGCTCTCCTTTTTTTCCCTTCTTGAATTAAATATCAACCAAGTAAATATATTTCCCTTTTATTCCCTTGCTTGACCAAAATTTAGAGGAAAAGGGGAAATAAATATTGCTTCTGGAATTCTCCCTAATTTCCTCCTTTAATTGATTAATTATGTCATACTACATTTTGACCTTTTCTACTTAATTTCACTTGGTAACAAATGCTCCACAATGTGATATTTATTACCAAATAACCATTTTCCCTTCTTATTTTCCTAATGTGGTCAAAAATATTAGAAAGAGAGGAGAAAATAATTTGCTTCTTTTTTTGTTGGCAAATTACCATTTTGCCATTACATTTTATGATTTATTGTAATAAATCATTTCTTGCTCTGTTTCCTTTGGTTTAGCTGAATTTTAACACTATTGTTAGGCCATTATTTGTGTCCTTTAATGCTTCAATTTGGGTTACAATATTAGCCTTTAAGTGGACAAGTGTTGTTCCTTTGTGTCCTGGCTTAGCCAAGTTGTGTGTAACCACTAATTGGAGTGTTTATCATTTCATGTACATCACAATTCACCATTTTATTCCATTAAATGTATTAATTACATACAAGGAATATTGGTGACTACAAATGGGATGTGACACACAGCGCTTGGCAATTTCAATCTAGAAGCCCAAGGCCTCTGCCCCATATAAGGTGCACTCACAAGCTTTCTGCCTCAAGCCTACATGGCTTAAGACGCCCTGGGTAACTTCCGGTGTTACTTGTACTTAGGGATCTTACTGCCTAGGGATTAACTGTCCCACATATAAGCAGATGACAGAGAATACATATAGAGCAACACATATGATATAAGGGATAGGGTACTAACTAACCGCCTTTACAAATTCTGTGCTTGTTCCTAATTTAGTAGACATACCGGGCAAATGTCAAATCCTATAAGTTAGAATTTACGAATGGCGAGTTAATACTTGTTCCAATTCTTAATAACTTATAACTTCTATATTGGTTACCTTTAAAGTAAATCCATTAAACCCAATGTGTAGTTAATGGACCTACACAAGCTTTATGGCCATAGCTTAACCTTTAAAGTTCCAATTTATTACATTTGATCCTAATTGGTTTAGTTTCAAATATTAACCAAAAAATGCTAGAATTTTCAATAAACTTTGAAAATTCATAACTTTGTCTAGGGAACTCTAATTGGGATGGTTTAAAGTCCTACATGTCCCTTGTTAAGTCTATTTTGAAGAAAAATAGCTCCTTCAGCCAGTCCCATGAAAAGAAATCCAGAATCACTAATAACTATCACTGCCACAGATTTTCTCCAGTTTTAAAGGTCTAACTTTAAGAATTCATATCTCCTAATATATTAATCCAAATGGAACAAATGACCTATCAATTAAATATTATGATGTCTACTTTAAATCTAAAAAGTGTCAGAGCCATTGGATATCATTTAATCAGTCAAAAATGCATCACAAGCAAACTGCCTCAGAGAACTCAAATCTAGCAGCACTATGACAAACTTTCCAACTTTTGGTTTTTCATTCCAGTATATTCAATATTATAACCATAGGCTATTCCCATACCTTTTTTCATGTAGAATCCAATGGTGACATCAAAAATGCCAAAATCACACTCCCTCCTTGTGTTCTGGTTCTGACCAAACCATATACCCCAAACTAACGAAAACCAAGTTTGTATTTTTGACCACTAACCAGTCTTATATTATCATTAAATACATTATTTCATCATATTTAAACTTAAATCACCATTAGGCCCTAAAATATCCTTGCCGAAATATGTATGTCCCTCAAGAGATCCATAAAACTCATCAAAATTTCAAGATAATTGATTCAAAAGAAACTAAGGCTTTCCTTAACATGATTCTACAACCGATTTGGAAATCTGGAAGTACTCTGACTAACTAAATGGTATAAAATTCCTCTAATAAGAAAACTAAGACCATAAAATGAAAGCTCTCAGTGAGTAGAACAACATTTGTGAAGGGCTTATTGGTCGAAAATGGCGTTACGAGGTCGGAATCGGCTCTGGAAATCAAGAACTTTCACTATTTACTCTCCTTCTCTCTTCTTTCTTTTTTCCTTAATTTTTGTTATTTTTCTCCTCTCTCTTTCTTGGCGGCCAAAATGATGCTCTTGGGAGGTGTCAAATAAGCCTTATTCACATGTATTTAGCTCTTGCGTTGACATGTGTCTTATGCTTGAATCATAAAATGCTAAGTGTCCTTTTTGGTTTTATCTTTCTCTTCTTTTCTATTCTTTTAGGCATCACTTTAGTTAGGGGAGGGAGAGGCCTGATAAATTTCCCTGACTCCTGGGTTCAGTGTTTGGAAAAGTCAAATACATGGCTTGGCGAAGGACTGGTAGATTCCCCTGACTCAAAGGCTAATTGACACCTCCTTGAAGTTCCAACTCAAAAGGTAAAAAGCAAGTGTCATCATAAGGGACACTTTTCATCCTCTTAGCAAGCCAACACAAAAGTGAAGTAGTACTTTGTCATGATGAGAGGACACTTGTCATCTTCTTGTAAAGCCACTACAGAAGTTGTGTCATAATTAGCTATCATGACTTATTTTATTAGAGCTACTTTAATAAAGTTACTTTATTGATATTTACTCAGGATTGTGGCACGCATACCGATGCTTACCCAGTGATGCTATGAACCCCTCCTTAATCTACTAAAATAGCGCCAAGTATCTTGGCAGACACCGATTAATTTTCTCTAACTTCTTACGCTCGTATTTCGTAACCTGACTTCGTAATTTCAGTAAAGGATACCATACATGTCTAGGAATTTCGTAAATAACTTGATATTTATATGTATAAAAACCAGTATTCATTTCATTTAACTGACTACATGTACAGAGTCTAATGATTACATAGTTTAGTATATTATAGAGTCGATGAATTTGATTGAGCTTTCATGAATTTGGATTGGCAAAAAATGAAATTTTGACTTTATCGCAAATGATAATCGGGCCCCAAAAAAATTTCTATGCTTTGCACTTGGTTCTTTTCTGCCTTCCTGCAAACTTTTTATACTTTTCAGTTTAGTCCTTTTTCCTATTTTCAGCTTCATGACTCCAATTTCTACCAAGTTTCCTACAAAACAATTCATATCAATGTAATATCATTTATTTCACAAATCAAACACTTTGGAGAAATTATAAAAATTAACAATTAAGCTTTTTTTAATCATAATTCTACATAAGCACTCTTAATCACAATTAATCATAACAAGTGCATTTCAAGTTATAATCCCAATATAATCTCCCAAAAAACTATGGAAATACATGCTAAAATTAAGACTTGTCAATTTCCTCATACTTAACCTTTTGCACTCATGGGCAAAATCAAATATTCAATCCTTCATACTCACACATGGTTATATGTGAGCAAGCAAAATGAGAATAAGCCAAAGAACAAAGAGGAATTAAAGAGTAGAAAGAGAGGCAGAAGCATAAATTTTAGAACAAAAAATTGAAGAACCTATAAAAAACATGTTCCCAAGAATGCCTTCTTGGTAGTTGAAAGAGCATTCTTTAAACTACTTAAAACTCCCATAGCACGAAAAGAAGATTTTTTAATTTTCCATTAAAATACCCTCATTAAGGAATAGATACTGAGAGCACCCATTATTTATTAGATTTGTGAAATATAGGTAGAGGACAAAGGAGAAGAGTGAAGAAGTGATCAACTTGACTGATAAACCCGCCTTCTATAATGACGAAAGAGGTTTATGTAAAATATTCCTACAAATACTAGCTTTTAATAAGGGGAATTGAAACATTACCAATGGTTATCCTTATACTCTCCTTTAGTAATAGTTGTACATCTCTTTATTCCCTTTTAGTTGCTGGGACCTATGAGAAATTATGGAATAATTGATTGGAAGTGGAAGAGATGAAGGAGACTGTGAATAAAACTATGAAGATAAAGAATGTTGATTCATCGATAAAAATGGAGAAGAAACCGATGAAAATGATGCAAGAGAAATGAGAAGGACGAGATAATATTGATAAGGAAATAGAAGATAAGTTTTTATTGAAATTTGTAATAAAATGAAAATTTAAATGATGACCAACACATATATCAATTAAAAGAGAGGGAAATTTTAAAGTTTGAAATTTAAAAATTCCTTCTGATCATAAAACCTTAGGACTACTATTGGCTTGTGTTAAGCTAGAGAAGCATTAATTTAATGATTTTAAGATTGAAGACGACTTGTGAACAATACTTTATAATGGATGTAACAACCTCCTTAATTACCATATAATTAACTATTTCAAACAACTTATTAAACATTAAATACTACTATGGTAGACAAAGAAAAAACCAATTACAAAGATCTACCATAGTCACAAAAGATTTCACTAAACACTTTGTAAAAGTCAACCATGGTGGAAAGAGATAAAACCAGTTAAACAAAACTCTACCATGGTTATTAGGATTTTAACTTTCAAAAGAAAGTAATCAAAGCTTTACCACGGAAGAAAAAACTCTACTATGATAAGAAAAGTGTTAGACATGATTAGTTTTGATGATGTCAAATATTAAGAGCAAAAAGTTTGCATCATGTATTTATCTGATACTTTAACTAACTACTATATTTAATATGAAATATCTTGTAGATTAGTCAAGAAAAGAAAGAAGATATCAAGTTAGATTATGGTGAATGATCAAGAAGAAGATTATGAAAAGAAAGAAGTCATTGAGTTGGATTGATGAGAATGATCAAGAGGAAGAAGAAGAAAGAAATTGAAGACATTAACCAAGAAAGCAAGGAGTTATCAAAACAATTGTGGTGAATAATCAAGAAGAATAGAAGAGATTAAAGAAAGAAGAACTTACAAGATATAATGAGAATGTTAAGATTCAACTTCTTATATTTGATATTGGAGATCTCTATGATGAAATAGAAGTAGGAATGGCTCAATTCAAAGTTAAAATACCTCTTATGGAAGCTATTTCATCTTTACTCAAGTCACACTTCATTATCACTCAATTTGCACCTCCAAAAGTGATTTTTACATGTTTCACTCGAGCTAAGGAAGTTTCACTTGAGTGATGATCATATTTTAGCATACTTTGTTCAACTCTATTTTTGTTCAGCATGATAGAGGTTCAGTGATTTGGTTACACTTCTCAAACCATAAATATAATTAAGGTGAAAATTATTGCATATAAAACTAGACTCCAAATAAGGTTTAGGGAAACTAATTATATGCTCAAAAAGTTTTAGTTGAAAGAACCATAAACTTAGAAATTTGGTTTTTGAATCCACGCTATGCTCCAGACCAGAATTTATGAGTTGGATCATATCTTTCAAAGTACAATGGATTTGGTAACGATTTCTATTGCATTTAAAAGTAGATGTAAAGAGCTTTCTAGAGATTGGTCATTTGTCATATTTGGGGTTAAATTGGAAGAGTTATGCCTGTTGGAAGTTGACCTTTGTGCTAGACTATCAAGCTGAAAGTGATCTCATTGAAAACTAAAAAGATCAGCCGAGTGATAGTAGTGCCACCCGAGTGATGGCATGAAAACTCATCACTATGTAGTCATTTTATAGTGATCTCTTCAGAAATTTGAAGGATCTCTCAAGTGATAATGGATCACTTGAGTAATATATCATTTATTCTATATCACTATCAAGTCACTTGATAGTAATGAAGTAATTTGTTAATAGATCACTCGAGTGCTATAAGGCATACTCGAGTGATAAGAGTTACTACAGAGTCACTTGATAGTGATAAGCTGTTTCCCCAAACTTTTTAAAGAAGATCGCTCGAGTGCTATGAGGATCACTCTAGTGATGATTAATTTTACCTCATCACTATGTAGTCACTGACAAGTGATAATTAAAGATTTCACTTTATCACTTGAGTGACTTCATATCACTCAAGTGATTTACTATCACTTTCATATCACTTTCAGATTACTCAAGTGATGGTTCTTCACAGAATTTATCACCATCTCAAATTTTCTCAAAACTCTTCCAAACTCATTTAAATCTTGTTCATAACCATTCTTATTCATCACTAATCATGTTTATATGAGGATTATAAGTGATTAAACTTGGATTGGAGCTCAGCGGCAAAAAAGTAACTTTTTGTCATAAACTTGAATGGCTACTTCCAACAGACTTCCAACGGTCATATTCTTAATAGGAAGAAGAAAAATCTCAATGGCCAAATACTCTTCATCAATTATAACTTAAAGATCATTCATAACGGAAGAGAAGAGAGCAAGTATGTATAAGACCCAAATGCCAATGTTTAAAAGTAATCTCCAACACATATACTTTTTGTTCTTACTACTAAAAAAAAGCCTATAAGTCTGCCACATGTAGACTTTTATAGGAAGAGATAGTTTAAAACGTATGATCGGTGGCATTTTTATAAATATTGATACAACTTAACAACATATGTGTAAATATTGATACAACTTAACACCGGTTGTGTAAAAAGTATGGCCAGTTGTAATGTAATGTGGTGTCGATAAATATTAAATATTAAGAAAATTTAAATTTAAAATTCTCTTTACATTAGACACTTATACATCTAGTGTAAATATCCTTTTAGATATCATTGCTTCTTTATAACTAGTCTTAAATGTTTGAGGCTCTTCAGCTTCTAAGGTCAACTTCCCAACTACGACTCTCTTAAAAATTTATGGCCACTTTAATAAATATAATCTTCATCCATCTTATCTATTTAAACTCCTCATATAACGGACCCCTCAACTTCCCATTGAGAGTTGCACGGCTTCCCACCGGCATCCGGCACTAGCTTCACACTCTGGTGTAGGTAGCTACCTGGGAGCTCTTAAGGCATGACTTATCCTTAGGTTGGGGCCTAGAGTCCCTAAAGAGGCGTATTAAATCTCTGAGAGGAGGGACAATACTTTCCTAGTCTGAAGCCAGTATCGGATATCGGTGGGAAGTTGTGCATCTCCAGGTGGGAATCCGAGGGGTTTGTTTCAAAGTGTCAGTACATATGTGCATATGACACATATACGGTGCCATTAGGTTAGTAGAAAGATGCTACCCAGCTATGCCATGAGGTAAGGGACTGATTAGTCAAGTGAAATAGGCTGGTATAGGTGTATATATGGCATTTTCAGGGAAGACATGTGTACCTTGCGTTTTTGGAGTAGACGCTGGTATGTGGCGCCTTACGGGGCTCACAAACACACTCTGACTTGGCATCATTTGGCGGACCTCGATATATGTTAAGCAATCCTGAGTAGAATCCTAAGTAAGACTGATAAAGTAGCTTTAATAAAGTAAGTCATGATAGCTAATGATGACACAACTTTATGGGTGGCTTCACAAGAGGTTGACCAGTGTCTCCTCATCATGACAAGGTACAAGAGCACTTTTGTGTTGGATGAATGAGAAGGTGACAAGTGTCCCTCATGATGACATTCACTTTTTTCCTTTTTGTATTGCCATCTCTGAGACGCGCCACCTAGCATCTGAGTCAGGGGAATCTACTGGTCTCCGACCCGATCGTGTACTTGACTTCCCGAACACCGAAGCCGGGAGTCCAGGGAAATTTTCAAGCCTCTCCTTTCCTCTGACAAAAGTAATGCCACATAAGAGAGAGAAAGAAAAGACAAGAGGCTTGGATAACACTTAGCAGTCTTGTTCTTTAATCTTTGGACACTTGGCACACTATAAGACCATCTCATCTTAAGATTAAATCATAGCCATTCCTTCCTCTTTAATAGCCAATTTTGTCCAGTTATAGGAGAGAGAGAGAGAAAAATGGAAGGAAAATGGAAGAGGAAAGAGAAAGGGTGAATAGTAAAAACCTTGGAGTTTTGGAGCTGATTTTGGCCCCAAATCACCGTCTACGACCGGTAAATCCCTCACAAAAGTTGTTTTACTCACTAAGAGCTTTCTTTCTATGGTCATAGTTTTCTAATATAGGTTTTTTGTACCATCTAGTTAGCTAGAGTACCGCCGAAATTCTAAATCGGTTTTGAACCGAGTATGTTGAGGTTTTATTGAGCTTTCATATTTCTCTTATTTTTGGTCACACCTATAACCTATAGAAAGAAGATTATTTTGGTGTTTTTGATGTTAGAAATGGATTCTACACATAAATTTTTATGGGAATAGGTTGTGAACATGATTTTTGAAGGGTTGGATTAAAAGCCTAAATATTTAAGTCAAAGTAGTAGTACTGCCAGATTTTATTTTCTAGAGGTAGTCTTCTTGTGACGAGTTTTTAAGTCATCAAACCTTATCCAATGATCATGAAACTTTCCAAAATTGTAGTAGACCTTTCAAGCTTTAATTTGATAGGTAATATATTCCATTTAGGTCAGTATATTAAGAGATATGAATTTTTGAAGTTAGTTGTTGCCAGATTATGTTTCTAAAAGTTAGATTGTTGTAGTGAAATTTTGACAGACTAAACCTTGACCAAAATTTATTAAAATTTAAATATTTAAATTAGACATCATAAGCTTTAATTTAATATAAATAAGTATCATTTGGGTTTGTATATTATGAGATATTATTTGTTAAAGTGTGGGCATTGAATCTGAAAAGAATCCTAAGATAAGGTTATTGGTCGAAGTTTCTAGAACTGTTTGCTTATAATAGGAAAAAGAAGATATTTTTATTTTAAACTATACTTAAATATATTCACATGAGGCTTTGAACTACCCCATTTGGAGTTATAAAGATCAAGTTATGAATTTTAGAAGTTAGGCCATTAAATTTGGGATGATTCTGTGGCAGTAAGGGTAAAATGGAAATTATGGAACTGTGTGATTCCAGGTGGCAATGGGATCAATTTTTTTTCATAAAATAGAATTAATAAGGGTCACCTAGGTCTTGAACTACCTAATTTAGATATTTTCAGAAAAATATATGAAATTTCAAAGTTTGTTGAAAATTCTGCGAACTTTTAGAAGTTGTGCGAAAATAAGAAAGTAATGGCATTTAAAGTAATTTGGGATAAGTATGGGCCCAAAGATAAGTGACATGTCCTAGAGGCTAATATAGCCACATAGGATATTTATTTGTCATGACTCTAATAGTATAATCATATACCTAAGGTCATGAGATGACACGGGAGATTCTTCAAGCAAATTCAGTGGTTAGAAGAAAAGGTACAAGAGGAGGACACAAAGACTAAAGGTAGTAAACTTACCCTACTTGTGTGTATTGATATGTATGCTTGTGTGTTGATGTGTATGATTGCTTTACTTATCTATGGGTAACATAGTCAAATGATTGAAGCTCTATTTTCTATTGATGCTATGGACATATGTAAGAAATGTAAAGCATTGAGCATGCAGATATATTATTATGTTAACATGAGCCTACATAAGGTAACATATAATCACTAGCATTTATCTTACATGCATTGTTGGTATTTTTTACCACTAAGATTTCCCCGAATATCACCCTCCCCCAACCAACCATCTAGGCAGGAGAGCACAAGAAAGGAGTGCAGGATGATGCACCGGGAGAAGAAATTATGGATGAAGAGTTGAGGAATTGTTACACATTGTTCTATGATGTATTAATAATTGATGTGGTTAACTGTATAACCCGCATGACGAAGGGATTAATTATCCAAGCACGTTAAATGAATTAGGAATGGTTAATCGCACAATACGAGCCCATTAGTTAAGCAGAGGAATTGATAAGCCGAGAAAAACCTTGATAATAATGAAAGGAGGAATTGAAAAATTAGTGAATAGTAACCCCATGAATAAAGTTAATTAACATAGAAAACATGGTTTTACCGAATGAACAGTGCCTCAGGAATAAGGGTGTAAGTTTTTGGCTGGGAGCTTTATTTATTGATTCTTCTGAGCCATAATAATAAAGTTAATGCTTTCAATGCATAATAAAGGGGCATAAATAACGGGTGTTATAGTAATACTACTGGAAACCCATAGTTCCTTGTGTGCTCTGTAGTACTTTGGCTAGTCTTCATTGTACTTGTGGAGAGTTCATAAGAGTAACCAATAACATGGAATATACTTAGCCCATAGGCTCAGTCAGAGGAAATAAGGAGGATATAAGGATGGGTAGGGGTTAATGAAAGATAAAGGGTAGTCATTGCACTATGACATTTTATGATACGACATGTTGTGCTGTGAATAAATATTCTCTGAGGCATATGAATCAATACTATTATGCTCTTGCATGCTTATTATTTCTGCTTGCCCTCCTGCTTATTATATATGTTTAAAATTTCTGTATATTAGTCCCACCTGGAACCCTACGGGTGGTACCGATAGTTAAGGTGGGTAATAACTATGTTACTAAGACAGTGGTTTCATCTTGTTACTTCTCACACTTTTCAGGTGAGAGCTCGAGGGGTGACGTGACTGGGAAGGCACCTAAAGCCTGAGCCTATAGCTGTTAGTAACCGCAATCTACTTGTTTAATTCTATTTATTGCCATAATTAGGATTTGCATTTTAAATTCATGATTGTGTTGAACTCTGAGTAGTCATTTATCTGGATTTAGGTAGTAGGTGGCCTTAGGCCTAGGGTTTTGAAGAAAATGCATTATTATAGCTTATGAATTATTATGTAATGGATTTTAGACCTTCGATTGTTATATTTGGTTGTGCGAGATTCATGGGCAAGGGTCTCGAAGCTCCTATGGATTTTAATATTTGTTATAAGGGCACGGTAATTTTGCCTAAATCATGACAATAAAAGAAAAATTTTCTGAAAATTCACTCTAATAGTAGGGAATAAGAAATAGGGTATTAAATTTTTTGTATTAGAGATGGTTGGCCCTATGTTGATTTTCTCTATTGCATTGCATGTAGGACTATGGCAATAACTGAAATTAGGCATGACTTCCCAATTTCCCCCTCGTTATCGATTGAGCCTTGATTGTTATTTCATTTTTTTCCTTTAGCTTGAAGCACCTGAGGCAAGTCGTGTCCTTAGGTGGGGAGAATATGAAGACTTTAAAAGCCTTTGATCGTAGCCTAATGCACTACAGCATCAAGACAACAAACTCTTCATGGCTTAAGCAAGGGTCTTCACTTGCAAGGTTTAATCATTTAGTACCAATTTTGTATCAAGATTTACGACTTTAAAGCAAATAAGGAATATAGTGCTAAATCTCAATGAGATGTTTAAATTTAAGGCAACATAACCAGAGAATAAAAGTATCGGAAAGATTTAAGATATTTTGAAATTAATTAGATTATATACTTTATACATATTGTTTAATTGACGTAATACTCTAACAATCCTCCTTCACCTTAATATAAGGATGATACCTTGATGGAAATGAGAGAACTAGTCATGAGCATTGATATGCAAGTGAGGGATGTGAAAATGAGTTTTGAGAAAAGAATACATGTGAGAGAATACAGAGTTTAGATGGAGAAATGTCTTAGGATGTGAGGCCAAGTGGATAACATTCTAGATAATATGTAACTTAAGGTGATAAGGAAAACAAATAGGAAGCTCTAGTAGCAAGGAAAAGCAATTGTGAATGAGGATAGTTGTATAATAGGTTTTGTTCTTAGAATGTGAGTTCATAGAAGATAGTTATCTTGCATCGGTTAAGTCTAAAAAGATTAAGACCCTTAGATCATGACGTGAAGGTCATTATTGAGTGAATTGAATGGGATTTGGGGTTTAAAATGTGATATAAGGTATTATGAGAGGTTCAGTAGAAGATTAAGGAAATAGACCTGAACATAAATCTAGTAGCCCAAACAAGATGTCTAAATAAGAACATCCATACCCAAAATAATAAACTAATCATACCAAAAGGGGTCATTTTCGTTGATATATTGTGATAAGTTTAACCTTAGATAATCTCTTAAACATCCCATGAAATAGGTAAAAGATTCATTAAACTGTGAAACGTTACCCTACCACAATGTAATGTGCTTCTTATGCCAATAAAAAGTAGCTCATCCAATGGTATTTAACATCCAACAATGGCTAGATAAAATGTATCCCAAGCTAAAACATCACAAGTACTACCTTGTCTTGAAACATCATAAGGAAAACTATAACCAAAAATCTTTTTATCTGGTATTAACTTGGACCTACAGTTTACAAAAAGTAAAATTTTTAGAAGAGGGTTAGCATAGTTGGTTAAAGAGTTGAAAAATGAGAGGAATTAAGTATAGAACCACGAAATATGAATTGCTTAAGTATGTTAGGAATGAGAAAAGAGAGACAAAATAAAATGTGCATTGGTAATGTGTGAAATTTGAGTGAGTCAAAAGTGATAGACAATACTAGTATGGATAAAGTTAAAAGTATAATAAGATAAATAAATAAATAAATAAACAATGTAATGTAAAAGTGAAGACATATGGTGTGCATAATATTACTATACATAATACTAAATTACATGTATATATAAGTACTACTCAATCTTCACTAATCCTGATTTGAGATTTGATTACCATCAACTTAGAGTAAACATTCTTAAGACTATGTCGCACAAAAATAAAAAAGGCCTTTAGATCCTATGTGAATAAGTCGTGATAGTTTATAGCAAGAAGATCCCTAAAACCCTTCATATAAATAGACAAGCATGAAGCAGTGACCCAACAATTTGAAAAGGGGTTGAAATACTGAGTGGATAAGAAAAAGTTGAGTAACTGGTGATGTAGAGTAATATAATTCCTAAGGGAGTACAATTTAGAGTCGAAGCACAACTTAAAGAAGTTAAAGGAGGTTGGAGATGCCTTAAGCATGGAGAAAGTTCCAGCACTCCATGTGTGCTCTTGTAAGAATGATGGTTGGACATGTCACACCCGTCTTACATACCCCCTTTATTACATACACGGAAGAGTTTATTATTAATTCGCTTAGGGGATTATTACTTATTTTTGGTTGTTAAGACGTTATTCCTACCAAGTATCAGGGTTGTTCTAATTCTGGTTCTAATTCTTAATCTCAGTGATTCAATGAAACAGTGCTTTCAGCGATCCTAATTACGGCTTAATTCGATTATACACATATTCATTCAATTCTTTATTTGTTGAGTGTAATTATTTTACACACAAGAAAAATAAATACAATTCTTTGTCTTTTTTCCTTCCGATTTATCTTCAAGCATTCCTTCTCTTTCATACTCCTGTACCTATATGGTTGGTGGGGGAGGGTATAATTCCAGAGAATTTTAGTACTAAACATTGCATACAATGCAAGTAAGATGAATGCTAGTGTATGATATACTTTCCTTACGTAGGCTCATATTCACATATTGATAATTATGCATGGTCAATGTTTTGTGCATATACTTACTATGGCCTCAATAAAAATAGACAAAAACAAAGCTTCATTATTCATATATGCTTCATATAATCAAGCAAAACAATACTGCACATCAATACATAGCATATATATCAAATACATGCAAGTAGGTAAGTTTACTACCTTTTGGGGTAATGTCCTTCTTCTTGTCCCCTTTTCTTTCAACCCTTGAAACTTCTTGGAAATTCTTTCATTCTTTTCTTTCTTAACTTCTCATAGCCCTAGATATATAATCATATCATTAGGGTCATTTTACTAAGCCAAACAATGAGTTAAAGTGGTCAAATTATCCTAAGGGGATAATTTCTACCCTTAGAGTTCAAAAAAATTACAATGTGCTATATAACATTTTGATTTACCCACATTAACCAAAAGCTGGCAAAATTTGTCAACCAACTTTGAAAATTCATATCTTTTTGTACAAGTATCCAATTATAGTGGTTCAAAAGGCTATATGACCCTTATTAAGTTTAGTTTCAATAAAAAATATTTCCCTTAGCCAATTGGATTCATAACATTCCAAAATTACCATTTATTGGACACTTTCCAAAAACATGCCAGTTTTCACATAACCAACTTCAAAAATACATAACTCCTAGTGTACAGCTTCAAATGACCTATATGACCTATCAATTTAAAGCTTGATAAGTCTCAAAATACAATGAAAACATATATCATGTAAGGAAACCCTAACTAGACAGCAACATTGTAACTTTACAAATTTTGTTCCAATGACCCATAATTTATAACCGGGGGCTATTCCCACACATTGTTTTCTATAGTAAAAAATGGTAACATCAAAATGATCAAATTCTTATTCCTTCATCATGTCCTATTCAAACCAGAATTTAGAGTTTGATGCAACAAGTTACCAATTCATATTTCAACCACCAAACTTAGCTTATATGCTTCCAAAACAACATATAATCATATGTATATGATGAAAGCTTCATGAACCCTAATAAATCCTAAAAGGAAAAGTTAGGGCAGCCAAAAAAACTCACAAAAACTCAATCAACCAAAGCAGCATATACATCAAAATGATGCTTTTGCTTACCTTTAGCTCCTTTTTGAATTTTTTTCTTGATTCTACACCTTTTGCTCCTATAAGATGGCATAAAACTCCTCCTCTTAAAAAAACCATAGAAATGAAGCTCTTGAAGAGGGAAATAATGTTTATAAAGAGTATTTGAGCTAGAAAGGTGGTTTACCAAGTAAAAATATATCAAGAAGCTCACCTTTTGCTCTTGTCTTCTTTTCTCTTTCCTTTAAGCTTGTTAACCGACTTTGTGAGCTTGGAGAGAGAGTGAAATATTGATAACATCAATTAGCTTTAGCCCTTTAATTAGCTTGGCTGAAATTATCTAAAGGGAAAGGGAAAAAGCCAAGTGTCAACATGTGGTGGCTTCTAGTAAAAGTTTATGGTTAATTGATCAACCATGGTTATGATAACTTGAGTTAGCTTTCTTTCTTTCCTTCTTTGCCCCCTCTTGGATGTTTTTTATGACTTAAGGGAGGGAGTTAATTTAATTTTTTCATCTCCATCATTGCTCTTTCTTTTCAAGAGCAAATCTTGACCCTTTAATTTGTCTCAATTCTATCCTTAAGATCAAATGGCAAATGCCTCTTTTACCCTTAATCATGGCAACATTTACTAAGTTTCCATTAGTTCTTTTCTTTTATTTGTCTTCCTTCTTCCAAAATTATATTCCCTCTCTATTTGGATCCATGTTAGGCCTTATATCATATTTAACCCAACATAAAGGAATAAGGTATTTTCCTTTAATGAACTGGAACTAAATTCCTCTTTAAATTCCCAAAGTGGTTTCTATCTCTATTACACTTTCTTTTTGGATCATTTAACCATTTTCCAACCTTTGGGATATTACAATTCATACACTCATATGGCCCAACCAAATGGTGCCATATCTGTGTCATGCGCACGTCTACACCGACACAATAACCCTACTACTTACACATACTGAGCCCTCTGCCCGGCAGGGCAAATCACATAGTCCCTGAAAGTCATTCTAACTCTCTGGAATTCTTAAAATTCTTCTCAAACTGGGCTTTTTAGTCTGCCTTAGATAGGTTTATCCTTAAATCTCTAGGCCTAAAATTTGGGGTATTACAATTCTCCCCCCGTTCAATAAATTTAATTCTTGAAATTTGCTACCAGTCTGATTCTTAATATTACTTCAAAAGGAATATTGTAGAGAGGGTTTCATTTCTTTCTTTCTATATTCTATCGATACCTCAAATTCTAGACCCTTCTCGCAATTTCTGTTCTTGTATTCACCACAACCATCAATTGGACCGCTTTTCAATTTAAAGCATTATCAATGATAGTCGCGTCACTACTTTTTCATTTATCTATGCTGTCTCATTTTATACTTTTCTGATTTTTCAAATATTCAAAATTCTAGTAGTCACAATACATTTTCGCAAATGCACCATACAAAATAGTTCTGCTACATTTTCAAAGAAAACATGATCGCTACCAGCTCTAATTCATGAGTGAGGTAATTTACCTAGTGAGGTTTCAACTATTGAGAAGCACATGACACCATTCCGTCCTGCTTCACCAGGACATATCCCAATCTTTTCTTTCTTTGTCATTTCTTTGTAGACACTACTACAAAAAAATGGGATTAGTTGCACACATTTTGTGGCACTTATTTAAAGCAGTGCTATTGCTTGTAACTAATTTTTATTAAAAATCATTGGGATTATCTGGCACTTTATTAAGGAAGGGTCACAGCAGTTGGGTAGTCTTATATGGCGCTTCATCTAAAAAGGGCCATATAAGACAAGAGGGAGCAGTTGTGGCTGCCACGTGTGGATTGGGTGGCACTTGGTTGACCAAGCTCCACCTTATCCACTCTGGATTTGCTTTAAGTAGCGCTTATCTATGTAAGCGCCACCCAAAGAGGTAGAGTGGATAAAGGAAATCCACTCCATCAATCACAATGCATGCAACTCTATCATTTCCCTCCTCCCCTTAAAAATCTGTACACTCTCTCTCCTCCCAATTTCATTGTCTACCTCTTCCCTCCCCTTCATTATCAGCCCCTTTTGTTCCTTTTTTCCCTATAAGCTTCATTTTGCTTCATCCTTTTGTTTCCTTTTCTTCGTACTCTCCTACTCTTTTAGTCCCCACTCTATATCCAGGTCACAACGTTCTTCTTCCTCTCCTCCTCTGTTGGTCCCCACTTTAGTGTCTATTCAGTCCCCACTACTGCAAATATGTAAGTACGTTATGTTTGTTTTTAATTTTTATATAGATCTGTATATCTTTCTGGAGACACAAACGCATACATGCTGCCAATTTTTTTTAATTTTTATACTACATCTGGACACACACACATACATACATGCCATGTTTTTCTAAATTTTTATACTACATCTGGACACACACACACATAAATTTTTTTAATTTTTATGCTACATCTCTAGACACACATACACATACATGCCATTTTGTTTTTCTTTTTTAAAGTTTTATGCTACATCTCTGGACACACACATGCATACATGCCATTTTGGTTTTTTTCCTTTAAATTTTATATTCCTTTGTTGTAGTGCTATTTGTACATACACACTGCTATAAAGCTTTAAGGGTTTGTCATAACCAAGACAAAGGAAGTCATTCAATATACATATACATACATTCATATATTATTTGCACTTTAACACCTTTGGTTTGCTTTAAAAGCTAGAGTGTGCATATAAAGTACTTAATTAATAAATACTAATTTGATAGTAGGACATAGTGATAGTAAGACATACATATACATATGTGCTTCTTAAGACCTAAGGTTCATGGGATTTTGTCTTAACAATTTTTTTGACAAAAAAAATCATATAGCTAAAAATTGCTTATTTTGAAATAATTGTTTCTTAATTTTAAATTTTACTTTTATTTTAAAATATTGTCATTATATATTTATAAAATATTAATTAATTTTGTCCAATATTTTATTTGGGGTTTTAAATGTTACAATATTTTATTATATTGCTATTTTAGTTAATATTATCATATAATATTAGAATATAAATTACTAGTATTTAATATATTTCTTAATTCTTAATGTGTATACATAATCATTAAATAAAATTTTATTAGGTAGTGGCTCCTAACTATCCAAAAAACAGGTGGGAGGGGGATCTTAACTATATCTTGTAGTGCTATTTGGTGGTAGTCACATGGTTACCTAACATGCCATTTTGTTTTTTTTTAATTTTTATACACTTATTTTTTATTGGATACACAATTATCAATCTAGCTTTAATTTATTGATTACATATATCAAGAGAATTTAATTATATCAAATGGTAGTTCTAATATAAATTATTATAGAAGATATTTTAGGAAAGTTAGTATATTCTTTTTTACAAATTATTAAATTAATTAATTTTTTAATATCTGCACAGTAGTTATTTAGTGGTTATATTTAGTATAGGAATAGGATGGAGTTTTTTTGGATGTTATGCTATCTATTTTATTTTAAAATAAATAAAAGAAGATAAAAGTAATTAGTAAATCTAATATTCTAACAACTAACCACTTTTTAAAAATAGGTTGAAGGTATAGATGGATAAAAATGGATGTCATCTGATAAGTGTTCAAGGGAGTATATAAATGGGGTGAAAGAGTTTATTAGATTTGCAACTATACATACAAAAGATCCTAACAAAATGTTGTGTCCTTACTTATCTTGTTGTTATGGAAAGCAGATTAGTCCACTTGATTTGCTAGATCATTTAGTGTGTTATAGGATTGATCAAACATATACACGATTGACAAGGCATGGTGAGACGAACGATCCATGTAGTGATTGGGTGCATACATTGAGTGGTGCTTCGAATGACTTTAACCGAAGCATGTGTGATGAAGACGATGGTCTTGAAGAAATGCTAAATGCGGTTAAAGAGGTTCTTCATAACTGTCCTAAAGAATTTGAGAAGTTGAAAGGTGATGCAAAGAAACCATTATATATCAGTTGTACAAAATACACACGATTACTAGTGGAGAGTGTAACCCGTGGCAGGACCATTATGGCGAGGTTGATTAAATTGAGAAGCAAGTGAATTAAGTTAGAACTGGAATAGAATGAAAAAGGAAACCTAATCTGACCAATATTAGCTCGTTCAATAATTTCATTGGGACTACAGTTCGAAACAAAGTCCCTATTATAATTCAAGATTGGAGATGGGTGAAGCAACAATATGGGGATTAAATCTTGGGTTAACTACAGGTAACACATTAATTACTTTATTGTTTGGTTTATTGTGTTTCATATAATTACAATTCTAAATAATTATGTATGTTTATTGTTACAGAGCTATTTTATTATTGAGAGTGATGATCAAAAGAACTTTGTGTTTAGAAAAGCTGATAAACTTATGATAAAGTTTCATTCTTATCTTGTAAAATACTTCATGAGGGATGATAATGAGAATATCATCACTACACTACCGGAATTGTATGAAGGAATCATCACTCAAGAAATTTGGGATGATTTTTTTAGAACACATACAACTCAGGAATTCCAGGTAATATAATATATTACACTCTACCTACTACTTGTAATATACTTGCAATTAACATTTATTGATGTGAATCATTTGGATCTAAACAGGAGTTGAGCAAGAAAAATCACTCCAACGTGACCAATATGGCATACCGGTATACCAGTTAGAAAAAAAATTGTAAGAACTAATGATTATTTCATATTTAGATAAGTTGTATGAATAACAATTAAGTTAAACTAACTTTGATATGCATATAGAAGAATCAAATTTAGATATTACACAAGTACCACGACATGATCTGTGGGTAGTCGGTTGCACAAATAAAAAAGGTGAAATTCGTAGTAAAGAAGCAAGAAGAGTAGCAAAATATTGTGTAAGTATTGGATTATACATACAATAAATAATTAGCTTGACTTAAATGAATCTAATTTATTATAACTAATATTATTGTAATTCATTTTGTGGTAGTGATTAATGACATAAGAGGAGGCTGAGTTGGCCACCTATGTTGGTTAAGATGATTTGTTGAGCAGAGCGCTACGAGTACCCGAGTATGATGGTCGTGTTCGGGGTATTGGTTTTGTAGTAACATAAACATCGTACTTCGGATAGCATAAGCATGCCAATAAAAGTGACGTTTTACAGCTGCACGAGGAGATGAATAGCTTCAAGCATTAAATGTAAGAACTTTAAGAACAAATTCGCTTCAAGCAATAAATGGAAGAACAATTTTTAGAGTAAATACGTTTGATGCAAGAACAAAATGCGCAGTTAAGGATGCAAACAAAACACTTGGTGCAGTATAGGGTAACACAAAATGTTCCCACCTGTGATAGCCCAAGTGTTAGAGATAGTTGCACTTCCATGCATAAAGTCCCTATTCCTTTGGTAATTAATTTCTTCTCTGCTTAACTATTTGTTACATTATAATTTAGCAAACCTCAATATATTAACTCTATTTTCCATAGGATGAGTTGGCGTGCTAGTTATACATCGATCAAGCTTCCAAGCACACAGTTATAATGGGTATTGCCTACAACACCGATAATAATACACTACATAATTTACCATAACCCGACAACACACTTTGAGTAAGGGTTGACCCCTACACGAATAAAGATGCACTATTACTGATCCCTTCTCAAGGTGAGAAAACAATGGTAAAAGATGTTGTTGTTGGAAATTGTGCCCTAGGGACCAATCATTATACTTTGAACATTATTAATTAACAAATTTCTCCATTTTGTTATCATATTATTCGTATGTTCACTGTGATAACTGTATCCTTAGATAAATAATGATTGTCCTAAATGTCCCTGGTTGGTCATTTATGCGAGAGCAAAGATGAAATAAGACTAGTATGACTTTGACAAGGTATAGAGATATGATTCAAAGTCTTAGTCACTTCTAAGAGTACAAGGTGTTGGACCGACCTGCTATGAGAAAGCTGTATGGATCAAGTCATAAGCTTATCTCATGTATAACCACGTTACTATACCCTTTGACCTGAGATCATCATGGATTCCTATATGAGAGTCGTTAAGCTTTGACCTAGTCAAAAGTCACCATTAACAGGTGATGATAAATGCTAAAATCAAGCTTAGTGGTTTTCATGCAGAGGAATGTGAATAATCAAGATGGAATTTGTCCCTCACATTAGTAGAGAGATATTGCTGGGCCCCTCGATGAGTGAGTTTGAGAAATGTATGGCCATACTACGATAGAAAGGATTTTTTATTTCTATAGTCAGACTACTCAGGAATCGTGAAAGTAATGGTCAGGAATATGAGGATGATATTATCCATGCCTCATCCTTGACCAAAATATCATGTGACAAAAGGGACATGATGTAACAACCTCGCCTCCCGCCATCGCAGGCCGACATGCCGGCACCCCTACCTCCCGCCACCGTAGGGCCTATGTGGTGCAGGTATTGTCCCCCCTCCAGGGGATTTATTCCTCTTCCTCTATCCTCACTGGGCACTAGAAAGAGAACATCTCCCCAAGGGCTCAAAGCGAGGACCTAAGGATAAGTCAAGCCTTAAGAGCTACTTGGTAACTACTTGTACCATGGTGTAAATAGTTACCAAGTAGGTCTTAAGGCTTGGACTTATCCTCAGGTCCTAGCTTCAAGCCCTTGGGGAGGTTTTCTCTTCCTAGTACCCATTGAGGGTAGAGGAAGAGGAAAAAATCCTCTAGAAGAGGTGACAATACCTGTACCACGTTGCCCTGCGGTGGTGGGAGGCGGGGGTGCCGGCACGTCGACATGCGATAGCAGGAGGCGGGGCCGTTACACGTGACATGGTTGTATGATAGGTTACATCATGTTAATGATCCTCATATGAATGGGTAGTCATAATGTCTTGTTAGAGGCCGCTTGCTACTTGTGGGCTAGTGTAGTTATTGGCCCACTGCCAACTTCGTATAGGCCTATAGGGTCACACACAAAAATAGCCCAACACGAGCTACAGTGTTCAGATTCATTAAATATAAGATGTGTCTAAGATTTAATGAATACAATGTTTAATCTAGAGTGGACGAATTTTATATATATGATATAAAGTTCGAGAAGGAAAATAATAATAATAATAATAATAATAATAATAATAATAATATGTAGTGTTAGTTTCGGATTTAATCTTATTTGTTAAAATTAAATTTAATAACCAACATAAAGATATAGTATCTCAGATTTAATTTATAAAGATAAATTAAATCTAATTATATTAGCTCTTTATTTAGATTAAATAAATAGGTTAAATTAAAATTATTGGACAGATTTAATTAAATCGAATTTATTTAATTAGCTCATCTAAACAATTAAGTGTTAATTTATTTTAAAATTAATTAAGATTAATTTTGAAGATCCAATATAGCCCTCATTAGTTATAAAAATGCAAGGCTAGAGAACACTAAAAAGATTATGAGAAATAGAGAGCCGCAAAAACCCTAGAGAGGCATTGGAGGTGCTAGCACGTTGTCCGTGTTGGAGTCACATTTGTGTGCATATTAGTAGAGAGAGTTGATCTAAGGTGTTGGCTCCTAGAGATCGAAAAAGCAAAACGCAAAAAGGTACAATTCTTTCTAACTCGATTTAAATGTTGTTAATAGGTCCTTAATTGGGTTTGATGAACTTTTTCAATTTTAAATTTCCACTGTGCCTGCCAATCCCAACAGTTGTAGGTGGCTATATTGCTTGACCAATGGGTCTTTTCTAGCTATGTGAAAAGGTAGTTTATTTACAATTCCCTTTACTTTTACCTTGTACTTCCATCTAAAACTACATGATTTAATTTCATGATTTTTGCAGGCTGGGCAATCTAAAGGAAAAGAAATTCAACTGTATGGCAAGATTTCAAACTGTTCGACAACACAACCAAAGTCTAAAGCATCAGCTAGCCAATAGAGCAAAAGAAAAATGACCTCATATCATGATCAATTGGTATTGATTGCACCAAATTTGATTTGCGAAGGAGGTCTGGAATTACATTTTGATAGACACATCTATAGTGATAGTGGTATAGTTAATCATATTAATGGATGTGTTGGCTAAAATATTTAATTATGGATGGGTCAGTGCTTCAGTTATCAACATTTGAATTAGGTACTTACTCATCATCATTTATCATTGCTACTATTATTTATCATTCAATTTTTTAGTTTTAATGATGCTGTTTGTTTTGTACCAGGTACTTGTACTATGACATAATGGATACAGACAAGGTCCAATTCTCATTTGTCAACCCTTATCCCGTTGGCCAATATGGGTAGAGTAGATATGCATGTACAATCTAATGATCTGCAAGATTACTTTTAAAAAAAGAAACACCAACTATGCTATTTTTATTGCCATACAATACGGGCTAAGTTATTAGTGATAGTATTTCAATATATGTTGTTTTATTGTTTAACTTTTACCATAACATGATTGCTAAAGAAAAATTTTTAAAATATTTTAAGGCACATTGGATATTGATTGTTATCAATCCAGTGGAACCTATAGGCCTTCACATTTACTATATAGATCCTCTAATTGGAGGTCTTCTAAATAATCGTCTTGATATGTTGCTATTGTTCAATAGGTAAGCGTACGTGTGTATGTGTAAATATTTGCACATCTACTTGAAGAATCAAAAGTAATCAATTTCTATTTGTTTTGTTAGCGCATTGAATGCATATCGGGCCTCTGTCTCCTTAAGCTATTCTAAAGCTGCTGACCCTGTCAATAGCTATGTCTGGAAGAAGATATGGGTACTGATATATAAATTTACTCAAATTTTATTATTAAATATTTTTATTCAAAAATTGAGTTAACTATTTTGTTATATTGTTATAGTGCCCTTTCCAGCTCAATAACAATGATTGTGGGTATTACATCATGAAATTCATGAAGGATGTAATTACATATGATTAGCCTTTTATTCCTCAAAAAGTAAGTAATTTAGTTGCAATTCCTATTATGTTTTAAATCCAATTGATTAATACTTGATAATTAAGTTTTAGTGATTTCAATTCATTTTGTGCATGAAGTCAACGTTTTGACAGTTTGACTGACCATCAAGTCAATGAAGTGACTGAGGAATTGTGTGAATATGTGCTTAGGCAAACCACTAGCTAGATAATATTTAATTAACTAGCCTAGGTGTTGTTTCTTGCCAATTGTTGTGTTGTTTATTTAAGTTGAATTTGCTATATTTCATTCACAAATGTTGTAAATATATTTAGTACTGATTTTGTTAATTAGTTATTTGTTTGTATCATTTTTGAGTTATTTCATTATTGTTTGCTTGTATTCATTTTGTTGTGGATATACAAATTTGTGTTTAAAACAGTCCACTACTATAATCTATATGGGTATGAATTAAAAATATGAAAAATATAATTTAAAAAAAAATACTTCCTATGGTGCTTTCTTAAAAAAGGGTTACAAGAAGCGAAACAAAGAAAAAAAATTAGCCACTTCCTGTGATACCTTATTCCTTTTAACTACGATTAAGTATACAGAAGTGGTAAAATCATGAGGGAGACCCGGATTTAAACCCAAAACACCCAACTTCTGAAAATTCTTATAAAATCTCCTCTTCATTTTTATATTAAGCATCAGAGTTTGTGAACGAACCTCTACCGGCCTTATATATATCATTCCACATACACTTTTCATTAGCGAGAGGAAGCAAAGACTACTAACTTCTACCATTCATTCATTTGGTTATCTTTACAACATATACATCATCTACTTCATATACAAAACCCTTAACTTAAGGTATTCTCAAAATACACAAAAGATATGAAAGAACATAGACAACTGGACTAAATCCTTCAGCAGCTCGACCTCTACTCATCGCCGTTTACCTTTTCCTTGCCTGCGAGCTTCCTCCCTGTACTGAAGATGGGTTTTTGGGGGAAAAAGGGTGAGATTCGGAGGAATCTCAGTAGTAACGGAAGTCCTACATACAAGATAACATACAAGGCATGCTTTACACTCATCAATCAACAAAATCATCATAACATCATTCAGTGCATTTAATGCCATTCATGAACTATTCTAGCACTGGAAGAGTTACTCGGCCCCGAGGGGTACCCGCATAATAGGCCCCGGGTACCGCTCGTGCAAATATGAACATTATAACTTGAGTGTCAACCCGCATAAAGATAGGCCCCGGGTGATCACTCTGCATAATCTAAACATGTTAGACATTTTTGTGATGAAATCAAACAACACATAATGCATGCTATGTCATATGCAGACGAGTTACTACTTAGTTGCTCTTCTTATGTAACTTTTCCTACTTAGTTCAAGCTTGGGCAAGTACTGAGTCCTGAGCGGTTGTCAAGTCTTGAAATCTCCAAATACACTATAAATGAGTTGTTACTCATCCATGTATCATTCCAAATTCATGACATCGGTAAGCTTAGCCTAAATGTGCTAAATTACCAAAATGCCCTTAGAGACCTGGCTATTCCTACACAATTTTGCATGTATAATCCATTTTTATCCTTGGATTGGTCAAAATCAAGCCCAAATGATGAAAATACCCTTAACAGCCCTTAATTAAGGCTTTTAGGGGTAATTCTGTCATTTCACTTTCTGAGGCTTTTCTCACATCGTGGTCAGCATAGACCCTACACCATTTCACCTCTTGAACCCAATAGAAGCATCAGAATTATCATAATTCCTACTCAATTTCCATATCCAACACAAGGCATCCAATAGGATTCCCAGAAAAGTTGTGTTGAATTCTCGTTTTCTTTAGCCTAATCACCTCCTTTCTACTTATAATCAATTTATTAGCTATTTATGCATTCATTATACTTGATTTGGAGACACTTACATATTAAGGTCTCTTGAGTTTTCTTGAATTATCTTATACCAAAACCAAAATAAAGCCAAGAACAACTTTACTAGCATCAATTAAGCAAGAGGAACAAGTTTGAGAAGTTACCTCTTCATTTCTTTAACTTTCTCTCTCCTGTACATTTTCTCTCTCTCTCTCTCTCCAACTCTTGATTCAGCTGAATATCAATGGATTCAAGAGTAGGGAAGTGAGGAGAAGAGGTTATAGAGGGATTAGGAACCTTAGGACATAAGGTACAAGCTCTCTTCCTTGACCTTTGATGAAGAACCCTAGCTTCTCTTCCTTCCTTCTTCACCGTCTCCAGCTCTCTCTCTCTCTCACTCTTTCTGATTCAGTTAATCGTGATAATAGAGCTGAAGAGATGAGAGAATGATAATATAATAAAGGGTTAATTGATTATAACAAGTGTCACTCTTTAATTGGTCCAAAAAATGAGATTTCTTTAATTAATTTTCTTTTCCCTTTTCTCTTCATGTTTCAGCCGAAATATGTATGAGAAATATAGGGGAAATATGGATCTTCAATATCTCATTGTGCCACCTTGTAACTTGTTGACCAAGTCGTTGACTTTTTGACTATTTGACCATTCTTGACAATAATTTACCCAAATTGGTTTATTTATGATCAAGTATTTATTTTAATCTTTTTTATTCCCATTTAACTCAAATTAGTAGGATTATTATGGAAAAATCATCATTTCCCACTTTATGGAAAAATTACCGTTTTGCCCCTACATTTCATGATTTACCAAAATAAATCATTTTTCGCTCTTTTCTTTGGCTTAACCCCATTTGACACTTAAATGAGGCCATCGTTCATGTCATTTAATTTTCCCAAATTTTGGTTACAATAATAGGCCCTTAATTGTTCATTAATTGCCTCTTTATATCCTTATTCGGCCAAATTACGTGTAACTGATGATTGGAATATTTTTCATAAATTCATATAAGTTCATTCACATCATATTTCACCATTTTATTCCACTTAAAATCACAATTTCTCATGTAAGAAATATTGGTGAAAAGTGAGGTATTACACTTCCGATGGTGCTTCATGGAGGAAGTGCCACAGGAAGTTTGGGACTTCCTGTGGCGTTTTGTGGAAGGGTATTTTTTAAAAATAAAATTATAAGATGTGGCCCTTGGAAGTGCCATAGCTTCTTTTAGTGGCGTCTTTATTTGTGACACTTCCTAAGCTCCATACCTTATTCAAATATAAGCACCACAACTCCTTCTTTTTATAGTAGTGAGACCATACTAGTCGGTTCACTGCAAACCACACATAGGTTGAATTCACTACAAACCACATAAGGGTCGCATTCTTTGTAGACCACATAAGGGTCGCATTCTAGGATCGGGAATATTCAATATTGGTGTAAGTTTCAACCTCTCCTACAGCTTTATCAAATCCTCTCGTAGACATCACCCCACTTCAGAAATATTTTTTGTAATTCTTTCTCTCAATTCTTTCTTTCAAGTGAGCTTCTTTCAATAGCAAGCGATTCAAGAAAAATTTTAAATTCATCTAGCAAGACCAAGCAAACTAAGTATTTCTGTGATAAGTAAAATATTTGCATATTTATTTTCCCTTATATGATATTTTCTTGATGATATTTGAGCTTAATTTAATGAATTTGGGTGTAATTGATAAATAAATAATGATTTTGGCATAAAATAGAATTTATTGAAAACTACTAAATTTTAACCTTTTTTTAGTTTTTAGGCAATATCTAGAGTCCTAAATGTCAGACTGGGATGTTCTTTATATGGATAAAAAGCTAAGAATAATTCCTACAACTTTTATGTTGAGGCCAAAACCCAGTTCTGCCTTCAAGAGTTTCGAATTTTGCTTAGAAGTTGAGAACATGGATTTGTCCAAGTCTGATATTTTCCCACTAATTTTACCATAACTTCAGCTATAAATGTTGAAATGAGGACATCTTACATGCATTTTCAAGCTAAGATCCAGATCTACAACTTTCATCAAGACAAAAATATGAGAATCCACAGTTTTGACTATTTAAATTTAACTGCAATAAAGAAGCTTGGTTGCCACAAGGTCAACTTTGGTAGCTTAAAGTCAAGATTCAAACCTAATAAGTGGAAATCTTTGCACCCCATTCATATATAAATAGAGGAGTAGAAGACATAAGGAGATACACAATCTTAGAGTTTGATTTCATGCATTGTATTATTTCTTGCATGCCTCCTTCTTGGAAGGCTTAGGTAGACCTCCTTCATGGATGGTATAGGTTGCCATCTATATGGAAGGTTTTACCTCCTATAAGGAAGGCTAGATTTTCCCATTTTCATGCATCTTGTAGTTGTATCTTTATATTTTAGAATTTAATAATTACGTTTTATGCAATGTTTATGAAGATTTCAATTTATTTTGGTTTTGTTTTTAATTTCATCATGAGCTAAATTTTCATTTTCTTAGTGTGATGATGTAGCTTACTAATGACGGATTGAATCTTAACTTATTAAATATAGTTTTAATCTTTCCTTCATGATTGAGTTTTGATTATTGTTCTTAATGTTTTCAATTGATTGGCCATCTTTTAAATGATTTTAATATGTATGTTGAGACCGGAAGGATATGCATGTGTATAAATCCTATAATTAAAACCATAACTTGTATATGAAATATGAATATATTCATATGGGTTGTGTAGTCTTAACGAGTTCTATAAATCTTAATGCATGATAATTGCTTTAATTCATATAGGGATATATCGGATTAGCAATTAATTATAGAATTGTTTGACCTTGAAAGAGGCTAGTAATTAAATTAGAGAAACTCTGCTATCAATCATGTAGAATAAATTAAACTAGAATAGATAGGTAATTCAATCCATAATTTGCTAAGTGAAATATAATCCCTAGGGCTTTTTCTCATATTTGTTTTCATATTAATTGCATTCATATTTAATCATTTTTATTTTGTAATCTCAATCACCAACTAATCAATCAACTAAATAAAATTAAGATTACCAATTTTGGTTCTTAGTGATCAATCCTTGTTGGAACGATACTCTACTCACTTCTACATTACTTGTTTATGATAGTATACACTTGCACTTTTTAATAAACTATTTACACGCGTAACAAGTTTTTGGCACCGTTGCCATGGATTGTTGTCATTAATATCAATACCAAGTAATTTTAATACTAATTTAGTCTTCATATTACATTTGTTTTTTTTCTTTTTGGTGTCTTGTGTTTCTTTTCAGGCTTTTGCTTAATGCATGACTAGATCGAAGGAGACTGAACTACAGCCTTTTGATTATGGGATCGAGAGAACTTTTTAAAGAAATTGAAGAGTTCGAAAGCAGTCTACTTCAATCCTAAGCAATCCAATGGCAAATTCAAGAGTAGAAGCAACATATACCAAAACACTCCATAACTATGCAACATCAACGGTCATGGAGACAATTTCTAGAATCAAAAGACCGCCAGTAGCAGCCAATAATTTTGAAATCAAGCCTGTAATGATCTAAATGGTGCAATTATCCTAATACACATATAGTTAGCTTCCTAGAAATCTACGACACATTCAATCATAATGGTGTTATTAATTATGTCATTAGACTTAGACTTTTCCCTTTTTCACTCAAGGATAAGGCTAAGAGCTGGCTACACTCTCTACCAGTAGGAAGCTAAGAGCTTGTTACACTCTCTACTAATAGGAAGCATAACTACAAAGGATGCCTTGGCATAGAAATTTTTGACAAAATACTTTCCTTCAGGAAAAACTACTAGATTGAGGAATGACATTGCCTTATTTTCCTAGTATGAACTAGAAAGGCTCTGTGAAGCTTGGGAAAGATACAAGAAGTTGCTAAGGAGATTTCCTCATCATGGGTTGCCAGATTAGTGGCAACAACAAACTTTCTATAATGGGATGACGCATACCTCTAAAATTCTTGTAGATGCTGCAGCTGAAGGATCTTTAATAGGAAAAAGTCTAGATGATGCTTACAATCTACTTGAGGAGTCACCAATGCATACCAATAGCCTTCTGAATGTAACATTTCAAAGAAAGTACTTAGAATGCACGAGCTGGATATCCTTACAAATTTGTCTTCTCAAGTTACATCTACATCCAAGCAAGTGAGCTCATTGAAAAACCAAGCAAATGTAATCAAGACTCCTACTGAAACCTGTGATTGATGTAGAGGACCTCATGTGAGCACACAATGTCAAGAAAGATACCATTCATGACTTCTCAGTTGGAGCAAGCTTATTACATTGGAAATCAAAGAAATGACTCATTCTCAAACACTTACAATCCAGGTTGGTGAAATTATCCAAACTTAGGTTGGAGGAATAATCAAAATGTGTTTAAGGCGTAAGGGAACTACTAGCAACAAGCTCTTTTACCACCAAATCCATCACAATAGAAAGTGAATATGAAAGATGCACTACCTCAACTAATCATGAATACATCTCAATTCATGGCTAGGACAGACGCAACACTCAAAAGCTAAGAAGCCTTAATAAAGAACTTAGAGATCCAAATAGGAAAAATTGCAAATATGCTGAATTCCAAACAACCAGGTACTCTACCAAGTGATACCGAAAGAAACCCAAGAGAGCATGTGAAGGGCGTTGCATTAAGGAGTGGGAAAGAATTGAAAAATCCTACAATTAAAAAACAAGAATGAAGGAGAAAAGAAAGAAAGTAAAGAACAGAAGGATGAAGCATAAACACCTAAAGAGAATAATGTGCTACCAGGAAGAATCAGCTTTCCAGATAACCCTCCTCAATATGTACCACCAGTTCCATACCCTCATAGACTTGTGAAGGCAAAGTTAGACAAGCAGTTTAGAAAGTTTCTAAAGGTTTTCAAGATGTTACATATCAACATCACTTTCACAAATGATCTTGCCCAAATGCCCAGTTATGAAAAATTCATGAAGGATATTCTCTCAAATAAGCAGAAACTTGAGGAATTTGAGACAATTGCACTTACTAAGGAGAATAGTACTATTCAATAAAAGAAATTGCCACCAAAGTTGAAAGATCCAAGAAGCTTTTGCATATCTTACACCATAGGTCAATGTAACTTTGACAGAGCACTTTGTGACCTAGGAGCAAGTGTAAATCTCATGCCTCTATTTGTCTATAGAAAACTTGGTCTTAGAGAGGTGAAGCCTACCAAAGTTTCATTACTTCTAGCTAATCGATCAATAAAACATCCTAGGGGTGTCTTAGAAGATGTTCTGGTAAAGGTAGACAAACTCATATTTCTAGCTTATTTCATTATACTCAATATAGAAGAAGACCAAGAAATTCCTATCATCCTTGGGAGGCCATTCCTAGCAACTGGGAGAACTTTAATAAATGTGCAATAGGGAAAGTTAACATTGCGAGTTCAAGATGATCAAGTATCTTTCAACATTTTTAAGGCTTTATCCTTTCCAAATGAAGGTGATACCTATTACAGAGTAGATACATTGACCTGCTGCACTAAAGACGTGGTGAATGAAATCTGGATAGATTAAGCATTACTAATCAGAATGGTAGATGTATCAAAATCTACTAATCTTGAAGTCTTGGAGCAGATTAGGTACCTTGAAGCAAATTCCCCAATTTTTATCAAGAAACCATTTGAAGATTTGGGAGAAAGGTTGAGTAAGCTGGTACCATCAATAGAAAAGCCACCAGTACTAGAGTTGAAAACACTACCATCCCACTTAAAGTATGATTACTTAGGAGGAAATTCAACATTACCGGTGATCATCTCTGTAGTCTTACTCCTAATAAAAAACAAAAGTTATTAAGAGTTCTAAGGGAGTATAAAACAATATTTGGATGGTCAATAGTTGATATAAGAGGAATCGGTCCTTTAATTTGTATGCATAAATCCTAATGGAAGATAACTACAATCCATCAATCGAGTACTATAGTAGATTCAATCCGAATATGAAGGAGGTGGTGAGAAATGAGGTAATAAAGTGGCTAGATGTTAGTATAATCTACTCAATCTCTGACAGTCAATGGGAAAGTCTAGTTCAAGTTGTGCTAAAGAAAGGTGGAATGGCAGTAGTGCCTAATAAGAAAAATGAATTGATTCCATAACAAATGGTAACTGGCTAGAGAGTGTGCATTGACTACAGAAAGCTCAATAAAGCTACTAGAAAAGATCACTTCCCTTTGCCATTTATAGACCAGATGCTTGACAGACTAGCTGGAAAAGCCTATTATTGTTTTCTAAATGGATACACAAGATATAATCAAATTACAATTATACTGGAGGATTAGGAGAAAACAAGTTTTACATATCCATATAGTACATTTTCCTTCAGAAAGATGCCATTTGGTTTATGTAATGCACTAGCAACATTTCAAAGTAGTATGATGGCGATCTTTTCAGATATTGTGGAAAAGTTCATTGAGGTGTTCATAGATGATTTCTTATTTTTTGGAGAATCATATGATTATTGTCTTTCAAATATGGAAAAAGTCTTACAATGTTGTGTGGAGACAAATTTGGTTCTAAATTAGGAGAAATGCCATTTCATGGTGAAAGAATGAATCATGTTGGGTCACAAGGTATCTTATCAAGGCTTTGAAGTAGACTGATCCAAGATTGAAACAATTGAAAAGCTACCACCTCCCTCCTCAATCAAGGGCATTCAGAGTTTTGTAGGACATGCAAGCTTCTATAGAAGATTTATCAAGGACTTCTCAAAAATCACAAAGCCACTTTTCATGCTATTGGAGAAAGACACTCCCTTTATGTTTATGAGGAATATTTATCATCTTTTCAAATTCTAAAAGGTTCCTTGACTTCTGCACCAGTTATTATAGCTCTAGATTAGAACCTTCCATTCGAAATGATGTATAATACAAGTGATTATACATTTGGAGCTATTTTAGGCTAAAGAAGAGACAAGGTTTTTCATGCCATCTATTATGCTAGGAGGATTTTCTTAGACACACAGCTGAATTATGCAACAATAGAAAAGGAGCTTTTAGCAGTAGTGTTTGGATTCGACAAATTCAGAGCCTATTTGATCGGATCAAAAGTCATTGTCTGGATGAATCACTCAGCAATCAAATACTTGATTAAGAATAAATATGTTAAGCCTAGATTGATCAGATGGATGCTTATGCTATAAGAATTTGACTTGGAAATCCAAGACAAAAAAGGGACTGAGAATCTCATTACAAATAATCTTTCTTGGTTAAAAAGCCATATGAACAAAAGAGAAAATTACCAATGAACGAGAATTTCCCACATGAGCAACTTTTTGTCATACAATCAAAACCCACCCCTTGGTATGCTGATTTTATAAATTATTTGAAAAGCGGAGTAATGCCTTATGAACTTTCTAAAGTACAAAAGAAGTTTCTAGCTTATATAAGGCATTACCTTTAGGATAAACAATGCCCAGATCGAATTGTCAAGCAATATGTTTCTGAAGAAGAAATGGTCAGTGTTTTAAATCACTACCAATCATCCCCATATGGTGGTCATTTTGGAGAAAATATAATAGCTACTAAAGTCCTTCAATCTGGGTTTTACTGGCCTATACTCTTTAAGGACACCCATAAAATTGTGACAACTGGTAATAGATGTCAAAGAATGAGAAATATCTCAAAGAGACATGAAGTCCCTTTAATTAATATTTTAGAATTTGAGATTTTTGATGTATAGGGGATTGATTTTATAGGGAATTTTCCATCCTCATTTAGCAATCAGTTTATTTTAGTAGCTGTTGATTATGTCTCAAAGTAGGTTGAAGCAGCTGCTTTTCCTACAAATAATTCTCGAGTGGTTGTAAACTTTTTGAGAAAAAAAATATTTTTACAAGATTTGGAGTACCTAAAGCTATTATTAGTAATGGAGGAAGGCATTTTTTCAATCAATAGCTTAAATCAGTGTTAGCTAAATATGGAGTAAACCATAAGGTTGTAACTCTATATCATCCATAAACTATCGGGTAAGTGGAAATCTCAAACAAAGAACTGAAATGGATGTTAGAGAAGATGGTGAATTCCAATTAAAAGGATTGGGTAAGGAAATTAGATGATAAACTTTGGGCTTATAGAACTGCCTTCAAGACACTAATTGGTACATCCCCATATCAATTGGTCTATGAAAAAGCATGCCATCTTCCAGTAGAAATGGAGCACAAAGCATATTGGGCAATAAAAGCCTTAAATTTGGACTTAAAGGTAGTTGGTGAGAAGAGACTTCTCCAACTCAATAAACTTGAAGAATTTAGAAAACAAGCTTATGAGAATGCCAAGTTATATAAGGAGAAGACAAAAATGTGGCATGACAAAAGAATTTTAAGAAAAGAGTTCACACTGGACAAAAGTGCTTTTATATAACTCAAGGTTCAAGCTCTTTCCTGGAAAGCTGAGATCAAGGTGGTCAAGACCTTTTACTGTGGTTCAAGTATGGCCATATAGAACCGTGGAGATTCAAGAAGGTGATTGAAAATTCAAAGTGAATGGGAAAAGACTAAAAGAGTATAATAACGGTACACTCAACACTTTGAAAATTGTCATCACGTTTGAGGAACCAATAAGTAAGCTCTTAAAAAAACAAAAGTCAATTGGTTTGGTTTTTGTTTAGCTAAAGACGTTAAAAAAGGGAAACTATTTGGGAGGTAACCCAAAACTTCTTTTCTTTACTCATTAATTTTTCTTTCCTACTCACTGAAGCACACTGCAATTTATTAAAAATTCTAGTTTTCATCATTTTTATTTTAAGTTAACATAGAGGAATCTCTTACAAAGCTTAAAAATAGGTTCCCCACTCTTCCTAAAGATGTACTCTGGATGATCTATAGCTATTGACTTAAAAGAATGAAGATATTCAAGCGTTTAGGCCTTCCTGAGGATGTATGCTGGATCATTGAAGCTAAGGTACGTTTACCATGAGAGATTCATGAGTGATTTATTAAACCTATGCCAGGAATGGGAAGAAGCTCTTACTCCAAAAAGAGAAGAGTTAAAAGAATAAAGTTCTGCCATAAATGTGCAAGGTGGACATGTGATAAGTGTTGTAGGAGCAAATGAATGATTTCTATAAATCGAGAAGATAAAATTCAATTCATAAAGGATAGACTGAGTAAGGAGTCATTGGATAATATTATTCAAACTCTTGAGATGCATCCTAGTAGTGATGTTCATGGTATTCTTCTTGATTTAATGAACTTATTCAACAAAGAAAAATAGCGCTACGGTCTTGGGAATCTGACATTAAAAGACCATGTTTGCTAGTTTATAAGAAAACTGGATGGGAAGCAAATCCTCAATTCATAAAAAGTGTTTAAGCCATAACTGGACGTAAAAACAGAGGAAGATGTGAGCCATAATCACAACTGCTATTCATAATTATGCTTTTGTCTGATTTGTCTTATCTTTTCAATAACTCTTGACTTTACTCATTTTGTGTAATTTCTTCATGCAACTTTATACCAATCATCCGTGTCTGAAATTTTTTCAAACTTCTTTGAAAAATGCATGATTTGCATGATCTTATTGTTGCTATTTTAGTAGTATAAATAAGCACTTTTCTACTTGTAAACATAAAATTTCTGAGAATAAAGAAGAGAAAAAGAGTATCACACTAAAATGTAGCTTTAAATCTATCTGCATTATTGGTGAAACTGATTTAGGAAAGGATGGAGAGTTTCTAACTGTAGCCAAAGAACTTGGAGATGCATTAGCTGCTAGAAAGATCAACTTTATATATAGGGAGGCATCCAAGGCCTAAGGAGAAGTATGACCATTTCTGCAAGCATTAAAGGAAGCAAGGGTTTGAGTGTTAGTGTGAAGGACTTTGATGATCATATCTTTTCCGTAGAACAAATATCTTGAATTTTAGGCCTAGAGACTTAAGCATATGCCTATATCAGGCGAACTAATAAGCCCAGTTAAGGGAGATTTCTAAGAATGCTCAAGAGCCATAATGATTTTTAGAGGTTAATTTGGGAACTAAAGTATGAGATTTAGTCCCAAAAAGTCAAAGGAAATACCCGATTCCTTTATCTAGAGTCAAATAAGATTTAAAGCCTAGCTTGGATCCAAAAATAAGAGGAAATGACATCTTGGGAATGGAAAGAAAGAAGAAGAATTAAAATGAAAAAGAAAATAACTAATGGCAATTCAAATAAGATTGTCTTGAAAAAGAACAAAAGAGAAAATCGCCTTGTGATTTTGAGGTTAAAATTGGAACCCAAGATTAAGGGCTAGGATTTTCTCTTAAAAAGTAAAGTAATTATGAGGCCCAACAATCAAATTAATTTTCCCCTAATTAATTTAGAATTCAGCTAAAGAAGAAGAAAAATGGGAGACAAGGAAATTCCACTAAGTAACCAATGGATAATAAGCTTCTTTATGTACAAAGAGCTAAGAACCATTAGGTAAAATATTTCCTCCTCTCTCACCCTCTATTTTTGGTCAAGAAGGCCCATGGAAGAGGAAATAATTTCTTTTGGTCCAATTAAAACACCCTTGGTTAGGCTAACTAAACTAGAATGCAAGAAGGAAGTAGGCAAGGACATGTCATCATCTTCTCCTCTCTCTCTTAGATTTTCGCCAGCCCTTTAGAGGGCCATTAAGTGACTTTAAAACACATCATTCCCTTCATTCTTTAGCACTTTGGATGACCAAGAGGATGAGGAAGAGAGAGAAAACAAATCTGGAATTTTAGAGAACTCAAGAAGTGGTAAGCACCTTCTCTCTTCATTTTCACCCTCCTACTCACCTCAAATGCCAAAAGTGTCTTCATGAACATTATTCCTCTTGGTATAAGATTCATTTCTATGGTTTTATTTTTTCAAGAGGAGGTATTTTGAGGCATTTATCAAGGTCTAAAGTTGTGGAATCAAGAAATAAAGCTTAAAAAAAGCAAGAGGTGAGTAAGAGCTTTCTTTTGAACCATATATTGTGTGATTTGGTTGAGTTTTGTGGAATAGGTGTTGCTACCTTAAATTTTGGTTCTTTAAGTATTTTTAGGTTTTATTGAGTTTTGGTTTTGTAAATGGTGTTAAATAAGGTTTAGAGATGAGAAATCACAAATTTGGAACTTTAAGACACTAAGCTCAACACTGCCAGATTTGAGGCAGTAAGGTTGTGACATGTTTTTGACTAACTAAATGAACTCCAAATGCTATGAAACTTTACATAATGAAAGTAGACATCATGATCTTTAATTTGATGGGTAGAATGTAATTTTTGTATAAGTGAATTTAAAGTTATGATTTTTCAAAGTACAGTGAAAAATCTGTCAGCTTTATGTCTTATGCGAATTTAAGACTTAATAGCACAAATGCAATAACTAGGAACTCCAAGGGTTAGGATTAGACCCTTAAAGTTGTTGGAGGCCCATGAAGCAACATTGGACATTCATTTTCCATGGCTCTAATAATATGGCTATTTATCTAGGGCCATAAAATGACAAAGAAGAGACAATGTAAGCAACTCCAGTGGTTGAAAGAAAAGGTACAAAAAGGGGACTTGAAGACAAAATGTAGTAAACTTACTTGCTTGTATGTATGTTGTAAGACCCCGCTTCATTATTGATATTACTCAAAGTAGCAATTGTGTAGTTCAATGGGTATATAGGAATAGCAAAAATATTTTGATATTATTGAAATAATATTTACAATATGCTTGATATAATACAGTGATTCCCCATAGGGGTGTATATAATAAATATAGACTTTAAAAATAATAAAAGGTCTTTAGACAATCAACTACCTCTCTCAAACTAGTCCTGAACCTTGCGTTGCCAAAAATTACAATTATGCCCTTCGAGCCGCTGCCTGCTGCTGGAAACTTTACATGTTTAGGTGAGATGAATCTCAGTAGTAACATACAATCAAACATATACGATGTGAAAATAAATATTTCATGCACCATGTTGTGTAAGATGATAGACTGTTGTGTATACACTGTCTAAGGTCAAACCACTGTTTAGACCCTGGCTTACTCTCGTGCACCATCGCTGGATCGCAGATCATAACTAGGCTAATATGCCTTAGGCACTGTGCTCGTGCTACAAAAGATGACATACTCAAATCATATTGATAATCACATAGTGCATGAAAGAAAGTGTTACTACCTGGAACATGTCATTTCCTTGTATGTCAATCGGTCCAGCTTTGTCTTCGGCTCAAGCTATCAGTATATCCTAAAATTAAGAATTTAGGATAAATGAGTTATTATTTATTCATTACTCATTCTAAACTCATTATGTTGGTATCTTGACTCAAAACTGCAAAATTACTAAAATGCCCCCAGGGACTCGGTCTATGCTCCTTTGTACCCGTCAAACTGTACCTCACCAAAAATTATGACCCAGGATAATCCTACATAATTTCATGTGTATAATCCATTTTTGACATCAGACTAGTAAAATTCAAGCCCAAATTATGAAATTACCCTTGACAGCTCCTAACTTAGGGTTTTAAGGGTATTTATGTCATTTCACATTCTATGGCCTTTATACTTCAAACTTTACATGTACCCTACACAATTTTCCATTATAAACCCAATGGAATCATTAAAAAAATCAAAATCCAATCCAAACACAGTGAGAACAGGTCTAGACGAAAATTACAAGAAATGGGGAAAATTGGAGTTTCTTGATTCCATTCCAGTAATCACCTTCATTTCACCTCTAATCACTTGCTAGCCTCTTAAACACCTTTTAAACATGATTAATAGAAAATTGGGCAGCACCTCCCCTTAGGGTTTGAGCTTCCCAAAATCACAAAGTCATGAAAACTAAGCCAATAACCAATCAAACCACCAATAACAAACATAAAAACACATGTTAGACAAGGTTTCATGATTTACCTTTGATTCACTATGCAAAAAGACATTTTAGACCGGTTCTGGATCAGGTCTTGATATAGCCGGTCTAAAAAGTATCTAACTTTTTAGACCCATTAAAAAACCGGTCTAAAATATAAACTTTTAAGACCGGTTGTATCACAATCGATCTTAAAGTCTGACAAACAAAACCATTAAAAGGAAATTTCAGGTTTAAAATATACTTTTAAGACCGGTTTCTCTAAGAACCGGTCTTAAAAGTATAGGATTTTAAGAACGGTTCAGAAAAAAACTGGTCTTAAAGTTATAATTAAGACCGGTTATTATGAAAATCGATCTTAAAAGTGTTTGTTATTTAAGACCGGTTTCAATTTAAGACCGGTTATCTTGAGAACCGGTCTTAAAGGCTATAATTTTAAGACAGGTTCTCATTTTAACAAGTCTTAAATATTACTTTAAGACCGGTTCTTATGAGAACCGGTCTAAAAATTTTTTTTTTAGTTTTATTTGTTTCAATCTACCCAGGCCAATAAGCCATATTCAACGACAATCCCCTCTCCACATACACAAGCAACAACACTGTATATATATATATTCCCAATTAGAAGCAGTGACAGTAATATTTTTATTTCCAGAAACACTTGGTATTTCTCATAATCAATTCAGCCTAAGGCATCATGTTATCCTATATATGTAAACTTGCTCCAAATTTAGAATCATGAAACCTAAAATCCTTATTAGTTCTCATTTCCCTCTTTTGTTAAATAACCTTAGTTATCGTAATTGGTATGAAGCTATAAATGTCATTCTCTTCAAGGCAACAACACTTGGCCCTTACAACCCTCCACCCTCAACAATCACAGAATCAATATTATGAATAAAAATCATTCAAAACAAACACATTCAATTCCAATGACTACCAATAACACATGATCAACTTATTCAATTCTCAGCAACAGTACAATATTAACAACTTATAATCATCAGGCATTTTGAACCACAATAAACCACAACATAACAATGATAGCAGGAAAATCTCAACATTGTGTGCACTTTCAATCCCAAAGCTTCTAAAGAAAAGCAGGAGAAGAAATATTTCTCATTATATGGAAAAAATTCCTAAGCTTTACAGAGAAATGAAAAAAATGGAAGAAAATTTACAATAGTGATCCCATGCCTGTATCGACAGCCAACTAGTATCATCAATACCCAATAAATTGTCCTGAGCAGAGATATAAATCAAGTTAGGTATATATGAAAATCATAAGTATTATTAGAACAACATAGGATCTGATTCAAAAACTTACTAATCTTGTAAAAGCTCATAGATGAATTCAGCACAACAATTGAGGATGACATCAATATCTTCTTCAGGAAAGGGATCAGCAAGATCAAACATCTGTATGTCTAACACTGAAGCCAAACAAAACATTAACTTACTAACTTAAAAACAATAAAGTAATACAAAATTTTTGAAATATAAATTTATTACCTCCTCAGTAAAATCAATCGTGCCTAGGTTGATAATATTGTAAATTTGCCTCAAAATATAAAGACCACATAAGTTGGAGCCCGGTGGTTGCCTACGGGTCTGAAAAAGAACATGATATCATGAAAGCAAGCATAAAAGCATAGCTTATGGAACACATATTAAAGAAAACAAATATGTACTAACATTTGGCGTGATCCATGTAGGGTCTTTTAAGTCACGAACATGCCTACCGCATTTAGCGTGTAGGAATGCCTACTAACATTTGGTGTGATCCATGTACTCACTCCCCTCATATGTTTAAACGAGGTTTCTCTCAATGTATTTCTTTTTCTTATTTAGAGAATTCCTCTTATTGGCTTGGGAGGATTTTAGGTTAGATGAGCCATGTTGTGTCACGTTTAAATTATGCTTTTGATTAGATCATTGCATGCATGCTTTTGCGTTTATATGTTTTTATTTATATGAGATATAACCACGATTGCATTCATATAAAAAAAACTAATTGATTAAGCCCTCTGAATAAAATCTTAAGTCATAATACTATCAATTAATGAATACTTGTCAAAACATAGATCGCTCAATTGTAGGTTCCACCAAAGTGGATGCATTTAAGTTATCTTGGTGAGACAAGCGTGAGTAATGGTGCTACTCACAAAGATTCATTATTGTTTTGAATTAATAGAGATTAGCAAAATAGTTTTGGATCTCAAGGCATTAGATGGAATTAAACATGCTGGATCATATGATGATCAAATCCCAAAAAGATTTAAGAGTTACATGTGATGTAATTGATAGAGGTTACCTACCTAAATAACTTGAATTTAAGCATCATGCCAAAGCAGACTTAAATTTAAGCGAAATATGGATCTTAACCAACTAATTATTACATTGAGGGTTGTTAATTTAGTGGAAGGTTACTAACTAACTTTGTATATTTTAATTGTAGAATCATGTTGACTAGTAATACTGCTACACTATCAATGCGATCAATCCTTGAGAAGGACAAACTTTCTTGACTAGTTTAGGAACTTGAGAATTGTTCTCAAGCAGGAAAGAAAGGCATATGTCTTAGATCAACCCATTCTTGAGGAGCTTGCAGCCAATGCTTCAAGAGCTTAGAAAGATGCTCACACGAAGCATAAGGATGACTTTGTTGATGAAGGTTGTTTAATGCTAGCCACCATGGTTCCAGAGCTCTAAAGAGATCTGGAACTTATAGAGGCTTATGAGATGATTGTGCATCTCAAGGAAATGTTCAAGCAATAGGCAAGGCAAGAGAGGTATGAGACCATAAAGGCCTTATATTCCAGCAAGATGGCTGAAGGTGCATTAGTTAGCGCTTACGTCTTAAAGATGAAAGGCTACATTTATCACCTTGAAAGGCTTGGATTTCCTATGAGCCAAGAGTTAGCAATAGATTTGATCTTGAACTCACTCCCAGAAAGGTTATGACCAGTTTATTATAAACTACAATATGAACAACATGGAGAAATCAATTTTTAAACTGTATGGGATGCTTAAAATTATTGAGCAGAGCATTAAGAAAAGGCCCAGCATTGTTTTGATGGTTCAAAAAGGAAAGGGTATGAAAAGGAAAGGCAGGGGCAAGGGCAAGGGGTAATGGCTTAGGTGGTAAGACTAAAGAGTCAAACAAGCTTGAAACTATGCCTACAGCCAAGAAGGTAAAGCCTTCAAAGGAAGGAGTATGCTTCTTCTACAATGAACCCGTTTATTGGAAGAGGAATTACAAACTCTACCTCGAAGATCTGAAAAGACAAAAAAGGATCAAGTCAAATGATTGGAATCTGACATACTTATGGCATTGTCATCCAAGCCATATAAATGAGAAACATATTTCTAAACTCCATCAAATGGATTTCTAAACTCATTTGATTTTGAATCATATGACACGTGTGAGTCTTGTTTATTAGGAAAGATGACAAAGGCACATTTTACTGGGCATAGTGAGAGGGCAACTGATTTATTGTGCCTCATACATATAGATGTTTGTGGACCACTGAATACAGCTGCCAGAGGAGGTTATATGTACTTCATTACATTTATAGATGACTTTAGTATATTTGAATATATCTATCTAATGAAACAGAAATTTGAATCTTTTGAAATATTCAAAATATTCCAAAATGAAGTATAAAACCAACATAGCAAAACAATTAAAGCACTTCGATCTGATCAAGGTAGTAAGCCAAGAGTTTATTAACTAACTTAGGAGTTATGGGATAATCTCACAACTAACTCCTCCAGGAGCACCACAATGGAATAACGTTTCTGAGCGGAGAAATTGAACACTATTAGATATTGTTCGATCTATTATGAGTCCAACAGATCTTCCACCATCTTTTTGGGGCTATGCCTAGACATAGCAGTGTTCACACTAAATCATGTTCCATCTAAGGCAGTTGAGAAGACACCATACGAGATATGGACTAGGAAGAAACCTATTTTCTCTTTTCTCTAAATTTGAGGATGTGAGGTTTATGTTAAGCAATAAGCCTCTGATAAATTAGCACCCAAATCCTCAAAGTACCTTTTTGTAAGGTATCCTAAGGGAATGAAAGGATACTATGTCTACAATCCCACTGATAACAAAGTATTTGTAATCTGAAATGGTATCTTTCTAGAAAGAGAGTTTATTCTAAAAGAACTAGTGGGAGCAAGGTACATCTCGAAGAAGTTTGAGAGTCACAAGATAGCATAGAACCACAGATGAAAAATAGAGAAGGCTTACAACAAGTTGCTAAGCCTCCTCAAGTAACACAAGTCCTATAAAGGTCTAATAAGATACGACATCAGCCACAGAGATATGGATTTCTGATTACTAAAAGTCATAATGTGTTGCTCATGGAGCAGAATAAGCCAACTACCTATCGAGAAGCCATAGTGGGACCAAACTCTGAGAAATGGCTAAACACCATGAAGTCTGAAATGCAATCCATGTACAACAATCAAGTATGGACTTTAGTCGATCTACCTGAAGGTGTAAAAACCATTGGGTGCCAATGGGTTTTCAAGGAGAAAACTAACATGGATAGAAAAGTAAATGTCTCAATGCACGACTGGTTGCAAAATGATTTACTCAAAATCATAGTATAGACTATGATGAAACCTTTTCTCCAGTTGTAATGGCCAAATCAATCAGAATCCTTCTTGTCATTGCAGTAAATTATGACTATGAAATATGGCAGATGGACGTCAAAACAGCCTTCCTTAATGGAAAGCTCCTTGAAGATGTGTACATGACACAATGTAAAGGTTCTGTACGTCCAGAGGACTCTGATAAGGTATGCAAGCTTCAAAGATCTCTTTATGGACTGAAGCAAGCATCTCGGAAATGGAATCATCATTTTGATGAAGTAGTCAAAGAGTTTAGATTCATTCAAATCATCGATGAACCTTGTGTTTATAAGAAGGTTAATGGGAGCATAGTTGTATTTCTAGTGCTTTATGTATATGACATCCTACTCATTGGGAATGACATTCCTACCTTGCAGAGTGTCAAGTCTTGGTTAGGGAATTCTTTCTTGATGAAAGACTTAGGCGAAGCCACTTACATCATAAGGATTAGGATTTATAGAGATAGATCCAAGAGGCTAATAGGCCTAAGTCAAAGCACATATGTAGACAAGATACTGCATAGGTTCAGTATGCAGGATTCAAAAAAGGGTTACATGACCATGTCTCATGGCATCCATCTTAGTAAGGATATGTATCCTAGTACACCTGATCAGAGAGATCGCATAAGCAAGGTTCCATATGCTTCAGCCATTGGATCCATCATGCATGCCATGTTATGTACTCAACCGGATGCCTCATTTACCTTAAGTATGACCAATGGATATCAACAAGATCCTAGTGAAGGTCATTGGACTGCTGTCACGAATATCCTAAAGTACTTGAGAAGGACTAAGGACTTATTCTTGGTATATGGTGGATTAGATTATAAGCTTTGTGTAACTGGTTATACGGATGTAACTTTCCAAACTGACCAAGATGATCTTAGATCACAATCTGAATATATATTCCTTTTAAATAGTGGTACAGTAAGCTGGAAGAGCTCCTAGCAGAGTACTGTAGCAGATTATGTTGCAAAAGTTTAGTATATAACAATATCGAATGCAGCTAAGGAAACCATTTGGATCAGAGAGTTCATTACTAAACTAGGGGTGGTGCCTACCATCTCATATCCAATAGATTTGTTTTGTGACAATAGTAGAGCTATTGCACATACCAACGAGCCTAGGTCACATCAAAGGACCAAGCATATACTTAAGCAATTTCATCTTATCAGAGAAATCAATGATAGAGATGATATAAAAATATGCAAAGTATCAGGAGAAGACAATGTTGCTAATCCTCTTACCAAGCCGCTTGCACAGGTAACACATAAGCGTCATGTTAGGACAACATGAATTAGGCAATTAATGATTGTACCTAGTGTAAGTGGGAGGGTGTTGGAAATTGTGCCCTATGGGCCAATCATTATACTTTAAATATTATTATTCAATGAATTTCTCCATTTAGTTATCACATTATTTGCATGTTCACTGTGATAACTGTATTCTTGGATAAATCATAATGATTGTCCTAAATGTCTCTAGTCGGTCATCTATGTGGGATCAAAGATGAAATAAGAACAGTATGACTTTGATAAGGTATGAGGATATGAATCAAAGTCTTAGGCACTTGTAAGAGTACAAGGTGATGGATCGACTCGCTATGAGAAAGCTGTATGGATCAAGTCATACGCTTATCTCATGTATAACCACGTCACTATACCCTTTGACTTGAGATCATCATGGATTTCTATATGAGAGTCGCTAAGCTTTGACCTAGTCAAAAGTCACCTTTGACAGGGTGATGATAAAGGCTACAATCAGACTTAATAGTTTTCACGCAGATGAATGTGAATAGTCAAGATATAATTTGTTCCTCACATTAGTATAGACATATTACTAGGCCCCTCGATGAGTAAGTCTGAGAAATGTATGGCCATACTATGATGGAAAGGAGTTTCCATTTCCCATTTCGATAGTAAGATTACTCAGGGATCGAGAAAGAAATGGTCAAGAAAAGGAGAATGACATTATACATGCCTCATCCTTGGCAAAAGTATCATGTGACAAAAGGGACGTGATATGGTTGTGTGACAGGTTGTATCGTATTATCAATCATCATATGAATTGAGTAGTCATAATGTCTTGCTAAAGGCCACTTGTGACTTGTGGGTTAGTATAGTTATTAGCCCACTGCCGACTTCATATGGGCCTATAGGGCCGCACATAAGAATAGCCCAACACGAGCTATAATGTCCAAATTCATTGAATCTAAGATGCATCTAAGATTTTAATGAATACAATGTTTAATCTATGGTGGATGAATTTTATACACACACACACATGTTGTGTGAATATTTACTTGATAAATATTTATATGTGTATATATATATATTTATATTTGGAAAAGAAAATTAATAATATACATATATGTATTTTTGAAATACATACATACATATATATATATAATATATATTATTTTCTAATATATATTATATATGATAATATTATATTATATATATAATGTATACTATTTGATAATATACACTATATATGATATATATTATATTTTATATGATAATATCTCAAATTTAATTTATAAAGATAAATTAAATATAATTCTATTAGCTCTTTATCCTAATTAAATAAATAGGTTAAATGAAAATTATTGAACAGATTTAATTAAACCATATTTATCTAATTAGCTTATTAAAAAAATTAATTATTAATTGATATGATAAGGATTTTTGAAATTAATTTTAAAAATCCAATATCCATCAAAAAATAGAAAACCCTGACTCGTTATAAAAGGTGAGAGCTAGGGTTTTCTACAAATGATGAAAAAATAGAGAGCCGTAAGAAAACCCTAGAGGGGCATTGGAAGTGCTAGCACGCTGCCGATGTTGGGTCCTATTCATGTGGATACCAGTAGAGGGAGCTTATCTGAGTAGTTGGCTCCTCAGGATCAAAAAAAGCAAAACTCAAAGGGTACGACTCTTTCTAACTTGATTTAAATTTCGTTGATAGATCCGCAATTAGAATTGATAAACTTTTACAATTTTTAATTTTTAATTCTTTTGTTGTATGCCTACCAATCCCAACACCCTCCTCCTCTCTTACTCTTCAAGCTCCTTAACTCTTCCTCTCTCTATTTGTGTTGAGTTGGCCAAAATATGAAGAAGCCAAAAGAGTGATTTAGCTTCTTGAAATGTCTCATTTACTTTATGTCATAATATTACTTTATGGTAAATTAGTATGTGTAATTTACTTGGCTCACATTTTTCCTCTTCTTCAATTAATTATAGCCAAGCAATTTGATTTCCATTTCTATTTCCTTTTGTTGATCAAAATATGCCTAATGAGAGGCTAAAGAAGAGCTTTTAAAATATCTCTCTTCTTGCACTTTATCTAAGATTACTTTTAGTTGCAATTGTTGGCCATAGTCACCACCTTTTTATGTCTTGGTCAAATTGTCTCCATATGACATATTTAATAGCCAATATGTATTTCCTCTTCCTTTTCCTCATGTAATACATAAATCATAGCCCTTTGAAATAAAAAAGGTTGCTTTCTTTAGAAGTCAAATGACCATTTTGCCCATACATTTATTGCTATTTTCGCACTTGCTGAAAAACTGGGAAGAATTTTCATCAAACTTTAAAAATTCATATCTAATTGTATAGATATTCAATTAGGGTAATTCTAAAGGTTATGTGACCCTTACTAAGTCTAGTTTTTATAAAAAATATAAGCTTTAGCCAACTAAAAGCTCAACATTCCCATAATTATTGTTTTTGGACGCTGCCACTGAAAATCGTCAGTTTTACTATGATAACTTCAAAAATACATAACTCCTTGTGTACAGCGCCAAATGTCTGATATGACCTATCAAATTAAATCTTGATAAGTTTAATTTCATTTTGGAAATTTTCACAATTTTTGGACATCATTTAACCATTAAAAAATGTCACATAATCTGACTGCCTCACTAGAAAATACACTGGCAGCAACACACTTTGTGTTCCAAATAACTATGTTGTGTGTGTGTGACCATTAATTGCCTTATTTTTCCATCTTCTATGCTCTTAAATTCATCATTATATTCCCCTTAATACCACCAAGGTATAAAGGAATTTTGGTGACTGAAATTTTGGGATGTTACATATGTGATGTTTATGTTGTGTATTGATTTGTTGTATTGTTTTGCTTGATTATGTGAAGCATGTATGAATGGGTAAAGCTTTGTTTTTGTTTTACTGTGACCATAAGTATGTTGCATACAACATTGAGCATACAAAATATCATTATGTGAACATGAGCCTATGTAAGGCAAGCATATCATACACTAGCATTCATCTTACATGTATTGTTTATATGTTTGCTATTGAGATTCCCTCGAATCTCACTCCCCACCAACCATATAGGTACAGGAACATGACAGAGAAGAGTATATGAAGATGAATGGACAAGAAAGAAGATTAAGAATTGAAGTCTTCAAATGTATTTATTTTTACTGTTTGTAAAGTATCTACACTTGACGAAAACGTATAAATAAGAATGTATGAAAACGCGTATGAGAAATGAACCCCTAACAAATTGAATAGTAACACTTCTGAAACGTATATAAGGGGCAAAAATGTAAGGTGTTACAACAAGAGTTACAGGTTTCAAGCTTGCCTGAATGTATGGGATGTATATTCTACTATGTTAAAGCTTTTATCGCTCTACCAGGTGATTTGGAAATGTTGGATAGGATTTATAGGGTTGCATATTGAGCTAAACTAAACTTTCATAAAAATCCATTAGGATTGTTAAATGTTAATGGTTTTTATGATGATCTATTGTCTTTTTTTGATCATGCTATGGAAATGGGATTCATACCCAAATCGACTTGCCATATCATAATTTATGCACCAACTACTAATCAGCTACTTGATCAACTGTAAATCTATGAACACAAACCAGATCTATTAGTCAAGTAAATAGGTTGGCAATCTTCAGAAAGCGGTCAGAAACATAATCCAGATACCACTCTTTAGTTGTAACTTTTCTTAATCTTATAGTTTTAATCTTAGCATTTTGGTTTACTTTATTGTGTGTTTAGGTTTTTAAATAAAAAATTTATGTAATCTCTAGAAGACATTGAGGACAATGTTTGATTTAGGTTAAGGGAGAAGTAATAAGAAACCATAATTTCTCCATTCGATAGTTAGTCAGTAAAACCATTAGATTCATGGGGTGTGTAAAGATGACAGAGTAAAGAGTTATTCTTAACTCTTGAGACGCATTTTATTAGTTGCATGTTTTTGTTTCATCTTATAAAAAAATCTTGTTTAGGTTATTTTCAATGATTTTAAGAAGTATATAAGTTTTAAGTATGGATCAATTGAATTTAAAGATTTCATAGCATGATTGAACAACTAATTGTTGGGATTGGTGATGAATTTTGAGATTGAATAAACTAAGTTTGAAAGCCCCTGACCTTGAGCTTTTGAGCCTATTTGATCAATAATGATTATCTTTCTTGTATGTGATATTCACCTATTAAGTTGTCACTCTAGAACTTGCTTTAAATCTGGTTGAGATTACATTTCACATGCACATTCAAAAATGATAAAGGCATTCATTTTCTTTCTTTAGCCAGAGCCAAATAGGTAACATTGCAATTATATCATTAATAAGCCCCTTTGAGCCTAATTAATTGTTTCTTTGTTCTCGATCCATTAATATGTGTTTTAATGATATATCAAGTGCTTTTACCTAATTTGGAAGATTAGCAGAGCATTTGAAATTTTTGTGAAATGGGTGATTGACAAGTGTGGAGGTTATTTATCATCAACTTTAGAGTTGCAGAAGTTTGCAAAAAGAAGAAGAAGAAGAAGATATTGAGTGTTTGAATTAAAATTGTGGGTTGTTGTGATGAGATAAATTTATTCATAAGTTGGCCCATTTCTCAATTGCTATATTAATTTCTTAAATGTAGCCCTTCATATCACATTTTATATTCCTTTTACCTTAACCACATTACAACCTTTAATAAGTCCTTTTGAATTAAATTAAGTAGTGGAGATTGAGATTTTTAGCAAGCCTATGGTAGTGCAAATTTTTCGCTTAAATTTGAACGAAATACTTACCCTAAAACATTTCAGAGATTGAGAGAATGAGTTACATTTATGAATTTGGTTCATTCATTTTTAAATAAAGTTACTAGTTTATATTTTTTGTTTATTCATGATTCATATGATCTCTTTATTGTTCAATTGTGTTCTTGCTTATGACTTTACACTTCTGATTTTGTTGGAAGCATAGTAAGAACTTATTAGTCACTCCTTGTTGTCCGAGGACGTTCAAAAGCTAAGTGTGGGGGAATTTGATAAGTAAAATATTTTCATATTTATTTTCCCTTATATAATGATTTTTTGGATGATATTTGAGCTAAATTTAATGAATTTGAGTGTAATTGATAAATAAATAATGATTTTGGCATAAAATAGAATTTAACGAAAAATACTAAATTTTAACCTTGTTTCAGTTTTTAGGCAATCTCTGGAGTTCTAGATGTCGGATTGGGATGTTCTTTATATGGGTAAAAAGCTAAAAAAGTTTCTACAACTTTTATGTTGAGGCCAATGATAAGTAAAATATTTACATATTTATTTTCCCTTATATGATGATTTTGTGGACTATATTTGAGCTGAATGTAATCAATTTAGGTGTAATTAATAAATAAATAATGATTTTCTTGCAGCCATGGACAGTACCGCATTAAGAAGAATTAAAGAAGGCATTTAAGGGGAAGTTACTATTCATGTGGACTATTCACTGTGCATTGTTCATGTCTTGTACTGTTTGGAAATCACTGTAGCGTACTGTAGCAGGGGGTTACTATAGCTGACACTGTATTGTATTACTGCAGCGTGCAGTTGGTGAAGTGTGGTAGGTGAAAGTGGACTGTAGCAGCCGACTTTCACTGTAGCAGCTACTGTAGCACCCGAAATAAAGCCTATAAATAGAGCTTCTTGGCATGAAAAGGGGAGGAGGAAGGAAGAGAGAGAGAGAGCTTCTATTTTAGAGAGATTTGTTATTTTAGAATTTATTTTTTGCATTTTCTTACTTCTTTCATGCCTCCTGGATGGATGGTTTTACCTCCTATATGGAAGGTTAGATAGTCATTTCTTGCATTGTTTTACTTTTTGCATGCCTCCTGGATGGATGGTTTTACCTCCTATATGGAAGGCTAGATAGTCATTTCTTGCATTGTATTACTTTTTGTATGCCTCCTGCATGGAAGATTTTACCTCCTACATGGTAGGCTAGATTTTCCATTTTCATGCATCTTGTAGTTGTATTTTTATGTTTTTGTAATTAATTTTTATGCAATATTTATGATGTTTATAATTTATTTTGGTTTTGTTTTTAATTTTATCATGAGCTAAATTTTCCTATTCCTAGGATGATGACGTAGCTTACTAATGACGGATTGAATCTTAACTTATTAAATCTAGTTTTAATTTTTCCTTCATAATTGAGTTTTAATTATTGCTCTTAATTCATACAATTGATTGGCCACCTTTTGGATGATTTCAATATGCATGTTGAAACCGGAAGGAGAAACATGTGTGTAGATCCTATAATTAAAACCATAATTTGCATATAAAATAGGAATATATTCATATGGGTTATGTAGTCTTAATTGAGTTCCATAAATCTTAATGCATGATGGATTGCTTAAATTCTTATAGGAATATATTGGGTTAGCAATTAATTATAGAATTACTTGACCTTGGAAGAGGCTAGTACTTAAAATAGGGAAACTCGACTATCAATCATGTGGAATAAATTGGACTAGAATAGATAAGTGATTCAATCCGGAATTTGTTAAGTGAAATCTAATCCCTAGGGTTTTTTCTCATATTTGTCTTTATATCATTTATGTTCATATTTTATCATTTTTATTTTGCAATCTCCATCACAACTAATCGATAGGCTGAATAGTATTAAGATTATTAATTTTAGTACTTAGTGATCAATCCTCGTGGGAACGATACTTCACTTACTTCTATATTACTTGATTACGACAGTGTACACTTGCACTTCTAAATACACCATCCTACACTCATAACAGCCAAAACCCATTTTTGTCTTTAAGAGGTTCGAATTTTGCTTAAAGTTGAGAATATGGATTTGTCCAAGTCTGACATTTCCCTACTAATTTTACCATAACTTCAGCTATAAATGTTGAAATGAGGACATCTTACATGAATTTTCAAGCTAAGATCTAGATCTACAACTTTCATGAAGATAAAAATGTGAGAATCCACCATTTTGACTATCAAATTTTGTCTAAAATCAAGAAGCATGGTTACCACAAGGTTAACATCGGTAGCTTAAAGTTAAGATTCATACCTAATAAATGAAAATCTTTGCACCCCATTCATCTATAAATAGAGGAGTGGAAGACACAAGGAAATACACAATCATAGAGTTTAATTCCATGCATTGTATTGTTTCTTGTATGCCTCCTTCTTGGAAGCCTTAGGTATATCTCCTTCATGGATGGTATAGGTTGCCACCTACATGGAAGGTTTTACCTCCTATAAGGAAGGCTAGATTTTTCCAATGTCATGCATCTTGTAGTTGTATCGTTATGTTTTAGAATTTAATAATTAAGTTTTATGCAATGTTTATGAAGTTTTCAATTTATTTTGGTTTTATTTTTAATTTCATCATGAGCTAAATTTTCAGCAATTTTATGAAGTTTTATGTAGGTGTATCTTTATGAAGTTTTAATAATTTACAGCCATTTTATTCCAAATTTACTGCCATTCCAAGATACTGCCCGTAATTCTCTGGCTTTGCAACCTCTTCGGGAAGCTGCCCAGCAATTATTGGTCTTACGATTGTGGGCTTCTAGCCTTTTAATTCTGAATGCTTTTCAGGTCTGACTGCTTAAGGAACAGCTAGCCCAAAAGGTCTGATTGCCCACCGTATATTCATAATACGGATACACTCGATGGTTTATACATACATACAAAACTATTACATAAGATACGAGAGCAAGAGTTGTTTTCCTTTATACCATCAAGCCTATTCTTCCTTAATTCCCTTTCTCATCTTTCCTTCCACAAACAGCTCTTTCTACAAACAGAACTGGAGCACCCCATGGCAATTCACTTAGTCACACAAACCCTTTTTTCTAGCAATTCTATAATATGCTTTCTTCAATTCTGCAACTCCTCTAAGGGTCATTTTGTATGGACTTTTGATATCGGTTCAGCTCCAAGCATATTTGAAAATTCCACTTCCCTAACCAGGAGTATTTTACTTATACCTTTCAACATATTGTCTGTTATCCACTGATCGACTCCTAGTATAGCCTCGAGTTAGTGGAATGGAAAACATGTTCATTCTTTCTCTTAGTTCATTAGAGAACTATTTCCTCATTCATTCTTTCTATCACTCTGTTCCATTAGTGGAAAAACTTTCATTCATTTTTTCTAAAGGAAATTCTATGATCAAGATCTTTCCCTATGCTAGATTAACAACTAGCAACCTTCAGGAACCTCATTCCCATCTGTACCATATTCTAGTACCTCAATTCATTCAGGTCAATTCAAATGCCTAAAGAATCAATTCAACTATTAAGCTTGATTCTTAGGCTACAGTTCAGTTGATAGAAACCCTCTAGATGCCTATCCAACTTTTAGGTTCATCAGCCTAATTCTGGAACCTAAGTCATACCCAATAAACATGCTAAGATCATGATTTATACCTTCTATTCTATTATCATAACATTCAGGCAATATCCTCAAGCATTACTGATAGCTCAGCATACTCACAAGGTTAACAGGGTTCATACTTTCAAATATCCGAACCATAGTGTAACCTGAGTCACTTTTCGACCTAAACACTATTTTGGCTTAGATCAGATTCAAGCCTATTCTCAATTTCACCGTATACATTCTAACATTCTCATGGCATCCCTAAGGATCACCATCTTTCATATCTCAAGGCATTCAGACCTTTAATCAAGAGGTTTTAAATTTCTAGGGTACTTCCTAAGGGTCACCCATCCCGAGATTCCCCTCGCCTGAGCACACTTAACCACAAAATTCCACTAGAATCCGGGTCACATGCCAGCTCAATATCAGATTATTCGGAGCTCATACCTTCTCTACTGGGTATACATAACTACTTATCCATTTCATTCTCTATATACATCTCTACCCCTTCTTCTGTACTAGCCTAACAACTAGTGGCCGAGGAAAATCCTATCTCTCTGGATTTATCTTTAACCAATAATTCATTCTAGCTACGGGATCACTAATAAAGTATATGCATACCTACTCACAACAGCAGAGCATACTAGCCAAATGTCAGAACCTCTTCTCTGATACCAAAAATGTTACACCCATCTTACATACCCCCTTTATTATGTACACGGAAGCGTTTATTATTAATTCACTTAGGGGATAATTACTTATTTCTGGCTATTGAGTCGTTATTCTTACCAAGTATCAAAGTTGTTCTAATTCTAGTTCTGATCTTATTCTTAATCTCAGTGATTCAATAAAGCAGTGCTTTCAGCGATCCCGATTATGGCTTAATTCGATTATACACATATTCATTCAATTCTTTATTTGTCGAGTGTAATTATTTTACACACAATAAAATAAATACAATTCTTCATCTTCTTTCCTTCTGATTTATCTTCAAGCATTCCTTCTCTTTCATACTCATGTACCTATATGGTTGGTGGGGGAGGGTGTGATTCGAGAGAATTTTAGTAGCAAACATTGCATACAATTCAAGTAAGATGAATGCTAGTGCATGATATGCTTTCCTTATATAGGCTCATATTCACATAATGACAATTCTGCATGCTCAATGTATCGTGCACATACTTATTATGGCCTCAGGGGCAAATAGACAAAAACAAACCTTCATTATTCATATATGCTTCACACAATCAAGCAAAGCAATACTCCACATCAATACATAACATACATATTAAATACATGCAAATAAGTTCACTACCTTTTGGACTAATGTACTTCTTCTTGTCCCCTTTTCTTTCAACCCTTAAAGCTTCTTGGAAATTATTTCATTCTTTTCTTTCTTGACTTCTCATAGCCCTAGATATATAATCATATTATTACGGTCATTTTACTAAGTCAACCAATAAGTTAAAGTGGTCAAATTATCCTAAGGGGCTAATTTCTACCCTTAGAGTTCAAAGAAATTACATTGTGCCATAACCTTTTGATTTACACACATTTACCAAAAGCTGGCAAAACTTGTGAACCAACTTTAAAAAATTCATATCTTTTTTGTACAAGTATCCAATTGCAGTGGTTCAAAAGGATATGTGACTCTTATGAAGTCTAGTTTTAGGAAAAAGTATTTCCCTTTACCAATTAGGCACAAAAAATTCTAGAATTACCATTTATTGGATACTATCCAGAAACATGCCATTTTTCATATAAGAAACTTCAAAAATACATAACTCCTAGTGTAAAACTCCAAATAACCTATATGACCTATCAATTTAAAGCTTGATAAGTCTAATTTCATTATGAAAAATATCATAGGCATTAGAGACCATTCAGTTACTTAAGAACAATGCAAACATCTGCTATGCAGGGAAACCATAACTGGACAGCAACATTGTAACTTAACAAATTATGTTCTAATGACCCAAAATTTATAACTGGGGGCTATTCCCACACATTTTTTTGTGTAGAACATAATGATAACATCAAAATGATCAAATTCCATTCCTTCATTATGTCCTGTTTAGACCAGAATTTAGGGTTTGATGCAACAAGTTGTTAATTCACATTTCAACCACCAAACTTAGCTCATATGTTTAAAAAACAACATATATTCACATGTATATGATGAAATCTTTATGAACCCTAACAAACCCTAAAAGGAAAAAATTAGGGCAGCCAAAGCAACCCATAAAAACTCAATAAACTAAAGCAATATATACATCAAAATAATGCTCTTGCTCACCTCTAGCTCCTTCATGAATTCTTTTCTTGATTTTCCACCTTTTGCTCTTGCAAGATGGAACAAAAATCCTCCTCTTCTAAAACAAAAACCATAGAAATGAAGCTCTTGATGAGGGGAACAATGTTTATGAAGAGTATTTGAGCTAGAAAGGTGGTTTACCAAGTAAAAATGGATCAAGAAGATCAGCTTTTGCTCTTGTCTTCTTTTCTCTTTCCTTTAAGCTTGTTGGCCAACTTTGTGAGATTAGAGAGAGAGTGAAATATTGATTAAATCAATTAGCTTCAACCCTTTAATTAACTTGGCCAAAATTATCCAAAGGGAGAGGGGAAAAGCTAAGTGTCAACATGTGGTGGCTTCTTGTAAAAGTTTATGGTTAATTGACCAACCATGGTTATGATAACTTGAGTTAGATTTCTTTCTTTCCTTCTTTGCCCCCCTCTTGGATATTTTTTATGACTTAAGGGAGGGAGTTCATTTACTTTTTTATCTCCATCATTGCTCTTGCTTTTTAAGAGCAAATCTTGACCCTTCAATTTATCCCTCAATTCTATCCTCAAGATCAAATGGCAAATGTCTCTTTTACCCTTGATCTTTACATTAACTAAGTTTCCATTAGTTCTTTTCTTTTATTTATCTTCCTTCTTCCAAAATGTTATTCCCTCTTTATTTGTATCCATGTTAGGCATTACATCATATTTGACCCAACATAAAGAAATCAGGTATTTTCCTTTAATGAACTGAAACTAAATTCCTCTCTAAATTCCCAAAGTAGTTTCTATCACTATTACATTTTATTTTTGGGCCATTTAACCCTTTGCAAACCATTAGGATATTACAAATCATACACTCATGTGCCCTAACCAAATGTGCTATATCTGTGTCATATACACGTTCGCACTAACACAATAACCTACTACTTGCACATACTAAGTTCTCTGCTCAGCAGGGAAAATCACATAGTCCCTGAGAGTCATTCTAACTCTCAGGAATTCTTAGGACTCTTCCTAAAATAGGCTTAGTATGTTGTATGATAAAGGCTTATCCTTAAGTCTTTAGGCCCAAAATTTGGGGTATTACAGGATAGATCAAAGAATGTAGGCAAGAAAGGGTGCAAGACTATCAAGCTGTAATGTGTATAAACCAAAAGTGAAATCTCTAAAGAACTTGAAAGATGAATAGGTAGGTTACCACCACTATTAAGGAGCCTGAATGGTTATAATACCCTTTACTAGGTTAACCAAGGAAAATTAACCCCCATAAGAACAAGTATGAAGTGTTGTCTCAAGAATTAGAGGTAGGGTTGATCACTATTCTTATGTTAACTATCCAACCTTCTGCCTTTATATGGTGAAGCATCCTTTAAAGGTTTCGATTATATTCTCATGTAAGGGTACATAATGTGGCTTACGCCCCAAGATAAATGAGGCCATTCGAAGAGAATCACCCCACTTATAACCCAGAACTAGTTACGATCATGCTTGATCTAAAAGGTTAAATATTATACCTCTATAACTCAAGGTTAAGGTATTTAGTGGTTGTAAGAGGTAGAAATGCATAGCAAACCAAGAAGAGTTAAATAATAAACAACGTGCATGGATAAGATCCTTAGAGTATTATCCTTTAGAATTACAGTATTACATGAGAAAACATATGTATTTAATAATGGCTTGAGGAGGAAGAAATTCACTACACTCTAATTAAGCTTCTATGAGGACAATTGATTGGGCTGATTAAAGGGCATAAATGTGATAAGGTGTTAGTGTAATATCCTAAATTTTGGGCATAGAGACTTAAGGATAATCCTAAGTCAAGAAGACTACTAAGCCTAGTTTGCTAAGAGTCCCAAAGATAGAATGAGTTTTATAGGACTATATGATTAAGTCCTCTGAGTTAAGATCGAGTCTCCAGATTAATGAGGCTCAATGCATATAAGTAGTCGGATAAAAGATGACAGTGTATGTGACAGTCTTTGAGGTATGTGGTACCATCTTATGCAACACAGGTACATATTTGGTGCATTTTTGAAGATATAGACATATGTGGCTAATTAGTTAGATAGAATATGCTGGTGTGTGAGCGCACATGGCATTTTCCTAGTAGGTGCATGTACCCTACGTTTTTTAAGAACTACTGGCTTGGTTTCATTTATTTGAGATTTAAGGAAGGTGCCATATAGGTAAATGTAAGTATACATAGTGCCATGACCAAATATGGGACCTGTATGAAGACCCAACATTTTTTGAGGTATATCAGTACACATACTTAGTAGTTCCTCAAGACTCAGGGGTAGCTGGCATCATTTTAAGAGTTATTAGGGGCACTTGGGCCACTCAGCCTAAAGAAGGACCCTATATCAAAAAGTAGCTTTAATAAATTAGCTTTATTAAAATATCTTTTGACATTTTCCCTTGATTAGCTAATCAAACGCTGACATCTACCATTAGACATCTGATAGAGGTGGAAAGGCCAGTGTAACCCACTGGTCTCCAGTCTGGCCATATACCTGATTTTACCGACTAAGGTACCAGAAGCCGGATGAATCCTTCTTCTTTGACAATTAAATTCAGCCAATTATGTTAAAGGGGAAATGAAGACAAATTTTAAGAGGTGAACTGGGTATCCTGTAGTGTAATATAAGAATATCTGGTAGACAAAATCGCTTGTTAATTGATAATTCCTGAAAAAGGAGTACCCAACACCCTAACTTTTTGTGACATGTGGCATAACTTATTTTAATATTCCATCACCTACTTTCATCCTTAAGAAACATCATCCACCTCATAAAATCAAGAGAAATTCAAAAAAAAATACTAAGAAAAAGAAAGAAGAGAGAAGTTTTCAAGTTCTTCGCGTTCTTCGCTGATTCGAAGCTTGAAATTGCATTTGCAACTCCTGAATCCTTCATTAATCTTCTTCTACTCATCGAAGGTAACATTTATATGATTTTGGAATTCTGATCTAAGGTGTTTAGTGTTGTCTACTTGGAAGAAGTACTACCAAAATTCTCAACCGATCAGATAGACGCGTAAAGGTAATCGTAAGCTTCAATATGAGTATAATATCTTGCTATTTTGCTAAGTATTTTTGGAGTTCTTAACCCCTTAGGGTTTCATCTAAAGTGCTAAAATTGGTCTCTAATGGCTTATTGATTATCAATATATGGTTAATAAAGGGTTTGTAGTTGTTAATTACATGTTTAAAGGTTAAAAGTTGCAAAAACACAATTTGTGTTTTAGGGTTCAGATTTGGCAAGCCTTGTTTCATGGTTATTGAGCTAGAATTTGATTAATTTGATATTATAAATGGATTCTATGGCTAAAATTGTGCAGGGATAGCATGTGGTCATGAATTTTGGATGATTGGTAAGAAAATACAAATTTTGGAATTCAAAAGGGTGTTGCTGAATCTACTAGATTCGTGACAGTTTGTTTGTGAGCTCTTTTTGAATGGTCAAAACTTGTCCAATTGCTATGATATTTTGAAGGGTTGTATTAGACATCTTTGGCTTTCTAATGATAGCTAATATACGTTATTTGGCTTTGCCAATTGTGAGTTTGCCCTGTAGAAGTTAAGACACAAGCACTGGAATGTATTTTCAGGCAGTGATGTTGGCCATGAGTTCTTGAGGTTATGACTCTATAATTGGCCCTGAGTGGTATTTTTCCTTGAAATAGGACTTAAATAGATTTCCATAGGACTTGGAATCACCCTATTTGGAGTTTCTACATAAAGTTATGAATTTTCAAAGTTGGGGGTCAAAATTGCCAAGTTGGGTTGACCTACGGATTTCAAAAGTTTAAAGCTAATTGATTCAAAAAGATAAGGGCATGTGCTAGAATCCAATGTAGAACCTATTTATTAGAAGATGCCCAACTAAGTAATAACATGTTCATTATGAATTCTAACTTATAAGATTCGATCTTTGCCCAGGCCAGCTAGATGACTCATAACCTAAGGATGAGTAATTGGAAAGGTGTTCAGGTAGTAACTCTATCTTTCATACACTGTGATTGTTTATATGCATTGTGTTTCCATGTTCTGTGATGTGAAATACATGTTACAAAACTTAGATGTGGTCTGGAAAAAGCACAAGTACCACCCTGTGGGAAAAACACAAGTATCATCAAGCCAAGTAGGACCCAGCTTAGGTAGTGAGACAAGTTTGTGACAATTCCTTATTGTTGTGTGGAAAAAGCACAAGTACCACCCGGTGAGAAAAGCATAAGTACCATCAAGCCCAGTAGGACCCAGCTGAGGTAGTAAGACAAGTACAGACAGACAGTCGTCTATTCTGGAACATTAGAGCAAGTAGGGGTCAAACAATCATTTGATCCTAAATAGTGAACATAGTAGGGATAGTAGAGACAAAATAGTTATTTTGATCTTGAACGTTGAGTAAGCAGACAAGTTTACAAAATTATATTTTTGGTACAATATATGGTGCATTGCATGTTTATTTATCACACTTATATGATTGATTGCGTGTTACTACTGAGATTTGTATAAATCTCACCCCTTTCCATAAATTTAAAAATGTATTCAGCAAGAGACAACAACTCTAAGGGCAAGAGAGCATATACATGTGACTAAAGATCGCGATCTTGACCAAGCTGTAGTGTTGGTCATTTGTAGTTTTTATGTTATTTTGGATTCTATAAATATTATGTACAAACCTTGTAGGGATTCCTGCAATGTAATCAAGTACTTTATATCAAAATGTTTATGCTATTTCTATTTGTCCACTGAACTATACATTATTACTCTGATAAATTTCAAAATATTAAGGGGTTTGATAGCTAGACCGCAAAAAAAAATTGTAGCATGTGCAAATTGGAAGTGAGTTTTACACCCGACTTTAAAAGGCACGGCTAGATAAGGAAGCTCTATTATAGGTAAGAATAAGGACAATAAAGAGGTAAGGGCATACAAGGTAGATAATGACACATCTTAAGATATAAAGATTGAATTGGACAACAAAAAGTCAAAGGGATATCTCCTTGAACAAGCTAATACGAGTAGGTACACAATTCACTTATGAGAAATTAAGATGTATCATAGCCCAAAGTACAATGTTGGTTATCATAGATGGAGAGAGACCTAATAGACTTTGGAATAAACTGGTTGGCATGTCAAAAAGTTAAGATCAAACACCAGGAACCACTTGAGCATCCTAGAGCATAGACATTCCTACATTGGAATAAGAGACTATCTCCATGGATATAGATCATATTATGGAAATTGACCATATACATCAATGGATATAGTCACTGCTCAATTATTATGGATTATCTAATAAAGTTAGGCCGTTGTTGCCTAATTGAACAATCTCCTCTTGAAAGAGATTGGCCCAATGAGAAGTCGTACGAAATCATAAGTCACATGGAGTAAGAGAAGACACCATGGCTAATTGTGATCTAAGGATACTTTAGAAATTTTAAAAGCCTTTTCCTAAGGCTATAGGCACCAAGCTATTGTAGGAATTATCTATTACTTGCTCATAGACATATAGATAGAGGAAAACTATCCAAACACAAGAATTTATTCGAAGGGTGTGCATAATATAGCTAAAGGGATGTTGGGGTGACTAATTGTCAAACCTCACAGAATATAGACATTTCATGTAGTATCATTGTAAAGTTCAAAAGGCATACAGAATAAGTACAACATACTGATATAATATCTTTAATTAAATTATAGGACTTTTAAGAAAATTGATAAGTAAAATATTTTCATATTTATTTTCCCTTATATGATGATTTTGTGGACAATATTTGAGCTTAATGTAATCAATTTGGGTATAATTAATAAATAAATAATGGTTTTCTTATAGCTACAGATAGTACTGCATTAAGAAGAATTAAAGAAGGTATTTAAGGGAATTTTTGTTGTTCATACGTACTGTAGCATATACGGCGTTGTAGCAAAATACGGAACTATAGAAAGATACAGACACTGTAGCAGCTGACTGTTCACACGCGAGATTCACTGTCGCATCTACTGTTCAGAGTGCGGTCGGTGCGAAACGTGTTTTCCTGTAGTAAAATAATGTAGTGGGTACTATTCAAAACACGTTTACTATAGAAAATTCACTATAGCAGTCCAAAAATGAAGCCTATAAATAGAGCTTCTTGGCACCCTAGAAGAAGGAGGAAGGAAGGGAGAGAGAGAGAGAGCTTCTATTTTAGAGAGAAAGTTGTTATTTTTAGAATTTATTTCTTGCATTTTTACTTCTTGCATGCCTCCTACATGGATGATTTTACCTCCTATATGGAAGGCCTAGGAAGTCCTCCTTTATGGATGGTATAGGTTGCCACCTATATGGAATATTTTCTATTTTCATGCATCTATTAGCTGTATTTTTATGTTTTTGTAATTAATTTTTATGCAATGTTTATATTTTTATTTTATGTTTTTTTTGCTTTTAATTTCATTATGAGCTAATTTTCTTTTTCCTAGGGTGATGACGTAACTTACTAATAATGGATTGAATCTAACTTATTAATCTAGTTTTAATTTTTTTCTTCATGATTGAGTTTTAATTATTGTTCTTAATGCTTTTAATTGACTGTCCACCTCTTGAATGACTTCAATATGTATATTGAGACCGAAAGGAGATACATGTGTGTGTATCCTATAATTAAAACCATAATTTGCATATGAAATATGAATATATTCATATGGGTTGTGTAGTCTTAAATGAGTTCCATAAATCTTAATGCATGATTAATTTCTTAAATTCATATAGGAATATATTGGGTTAGCAATTAATCATAGAATTGCTTGATCTTTGAAGAGGCTAGTAATTAAATTAGGGAAACTCGACTATCAATCATATGGAATAAATTAGACTAGAATAGATAAGTGATTCAATCCGGAATTTGTTAAGTGAAATCTAATCCCTAGGGCTTTTTCTCATATTTGCCTTCACATTACTTGTATTCACATTTTATCATTTGTATTTTGTATTCTCAACCACCAACTAATCGATTGGCTAAATAGAATTAAAATTACCAATTTTGGTACTTAGTGATCAATCATCGTGGGAACGATACTCTACTCACTTCTATATTACTTGTTTACGACAGTGTACAATTGCACTTTCTAAATACACCATCCTACACTCGTAACAAGTTTTTGGCGTCGTTGCCGGGGATTGTTGTCATTAATATCAATACCAAGTAATTTTAATACTAATTTGTCTTTATATTACATTTGTTTTCTTTTTGGTGTGTTTTGTTTCTTTTCAAGTTTTTGCTTAGTACATGACTAGATCGAAGAAGACTTAATTACAACCTTGTGATTCTGAGATCAAGAGAACTTGTCGAAGAAATCAGAGAGTTCGAAAGTAGTCTACTTCAATCAATTCAATGGCAAATCCGGAATGAGAAGCAGTAGATACCAAAACACTCCGTGACTATGCAACACCAATAGTCATGGAGATAACTTTTGGAATCAAAAAACCACTAGTAGCAGCCAACAATTTTGAAATCAAGCCTGCAATTATCCAGATGGTGCAAGCAAATCAGTTTGGTGGTTTATCAAAAGAAGATCCCAATACACATAGCCAGCTTCTTAGAAATCTATGACACATTCAAGCATAATGGTGTTACTGATGATGCCATTAGACTTAGACTTTTCCCTTTCTTACTTAGGGATAAGGCTAAGAGTTGGTTACATTCTCTAACAGTGGGAAGCATAGCTACATAGGATGCCTTGGCACAGAAATTTTTGGCGAAATAATTTCCATCAGGAAAAACTGCTAAATTGAGGAATGAAATTACCTCATTTTCCCAGCATGAACGAGAAAGCCTCTATGAAGCTTGGGAAAGATACAAGGAGTTTCTAAGGAGATGTCCTCATTATGGGTTACCAGAATGGTAGACACTGCAAACATTCTATAATGGGATGACACATACCACCAAAATTCTTATAGATACTGCTGCTGGAGGATCTTTAATGGGAAAAAATCTAGATGATACCTACAATTTACTTGAGGAGATGGCGGCCAATACATACCAATGGCCTTCTGAACATCACAATTCAAAGAAGGTACTTGGAGTGCACGAGCTGGATATCCTTACAACTTTATCTCCTCAAGTTGCATCTATATCCAAGCAAGTGAGTTCATTGACAAGCCAAGCAAATGCAATCAGTACTCCTTATAAAACTTATGATCGATATGGAGGACCTCATATGAGTACAAAAATTCAAGATGGATACTCATCTATGCCTTCTTATTTGTAGCAAGCTCATTACATCGAAAATCAAAGAAATGACCCATTCTCAAACACTTATAATCCAGGTTGGCGGAATCATCCAAACTTTTCCTGGGGGAATAATCAAAATGTGTTCAAGCCGCAAGGAAACTACCAGCAACAAGCTCCTCAACCACCAAATCCACCAAAGTAGAAAGTGAATATAGAAGAAGCACTGGCTCAACTAACTATGAATACATCTCAATTCATGGCTAGGACTGACGCAACACTCAGAAGCCATGGAGCTTCAATAAAGAACTTAGAAATTCAAATAGGCCAAATTGCAAATATGCTGAATTCCAGACAACCAGGTACTCTTTCAAGTGACACTGAAAGAAACCCAATAGAGCATGTGAAGGCTATTTCATTAAGGAGTGGGAAAGAATTGAAAGATCTTGTAATTCTACATAAGAATGATGGAGAAAAGAAAGAAAGTGAAGAAGAACAGAAGGAGGAAGCACAGAAACCTCAAGAGGATGATGTGGTACCAGGAAGAATCAGCTTTCTAGATAACCCTCCTCCATATGTACCACCAGTTCCATACCCTCAGAAACTTGTGAAGGTAAAGCTAGATAAGCAGTTTAAGAAGTTTCTGGAGGTTTTTAAAAAGCTACATATTAACATTCCTTTTGCAGATGCTCTTGCCCAAATGCCGAGTTATGCAAAATTCATAAAGGATATTCTGTCAAATAAGTGTAAGCTAGAGGAATTTAAGATAGTTGCACTTACTGAGGAGTGCAGTGCCATTCTGTAAAAGAAACTACCACTAAAGCTGAAAGATCCAGGAAGCTTTTGCATACCTTACACTAAGGTCAATGTAACTTTGAAAGAGCACTTTGTGACCTGGGAGCAAGTGTAAATCTCATGCCTTTATCTGTCTACAAAAAACTTAGTCTTGGAGAGGTGAAGCCTACCACAGTTTCACTACTTCTAGCTAATCGATCAATTAAACATCCGAGGGGTGTCTTAGAAGATGTTCTGGTGAAGGTGGACAAACTCATATTCCAAGCTGATTTCATCATACTCGACATGGAAGAAGATCAAGAAATTCCTATCATTCTTGGGAGGACATTCCTAGCAACTGGGAGAACTTTAATAGATGTGCAACAAGGAAAGTTAACATTGCAAGATCAAGATGATCAAGTATCTTTCAACATTTTTAAGGCTTTGTCCTTCTCAAATGAAGGTGACACCTATTACAGAATAGATACATTGACCAGCTGCACAAAAGACGTGGTGAACAAAATCTACATGGATCAATTGTTAGCAATGGGAATGGTAGATGCATCAAAATCTACTAATCCTGAAGTGCACAAAGAATATTAGGTAATAAAAGCCTTAAATTCTAATTTAAAGGAAGCTGGTAAGAAGAGACTTCTCCACCTCAATGAGCTTGAAGAATTCAGACAACAAGCTTATGAGAATGCTAAGTTATACAAGGAGAAGACAAAAATGTGGCATGACAGAAGAATTCTAAGGAGAGAGTTCACACCGGGACAAAAAGTGATGATGTATAACTCAAGGTTAAAGCTCTTTTCGGGAAAGTTGAGATCAAGGTGGTCAGGACCTTTTACTGTGGTTCAAATATGGCCATATGAAGTTGTGGAGATTCAAGATGGTGATCAAAAATTCAAAGTGAACTAGCAAAGGCTGAAAGAGTATAATGATGGTTCACTCAACAGTTTGAAAACTGTCATCACTTTTGAGGAAACAGCATGTAAGTTCTAAACTAAAAAAAATTAAATTAAAAAAATTAAAATAAATAAATATATATATATATAATAAAAAAATAAAAATAAATTTTATTGGTTTAGTCTTTGTCTAGCTAAAGACTTTAAAGAAGGACGGCTATTTGGGAGGCAACCCAAAACTTCTTTTCCTTACTCTTTCATTTTTTCTTTCATATCATTGAAGTACACAACACTGCATCTTTAAATTTTAGTCTCATCATGGAGGAAATTCTTGTAAAGCTTAAGAACAGGTTCCCTACTCTTTCCAAAGATATGCTCAAGAAGATCTATAGATGTCGACTTGAAAGAATGAAGACATTCAAGCATTTGGGCCTTCCTAAGGATGTCCGCTGGATCATTGAAGCTAAGGTATGTTTAATAGGTGAGATTCATGAGTCGTTTATTAAACCTATGCCAGGTATGGGAAGAAGCTCTTACTCTAAAAAGAGAAGAGCTAAAAGAATGCAAGTCTGCCCTAAATGTGCAAGGTGGAATTGTGATCAGTGCTGTCGAAGCAAAGGTATGGTTTCTATAAATCGAGAAGATAAAATTAAATTTATAAAGGATGGACTGAGTAAGGAGTCATTGGATGATATCATTCAGACTCTTAAGACGCATCGTAGTGGTGATGTTCATCATGTTCTTCTTGATTTATTAGACATATTCAACAAAGAAAAGAGCGCTACCGTCTTGGGAATCTGACGTTAAAAGACCCTGTTTTCCAGTTTATCAGAAAAATGGATGGGAAGCAAATCCTTGATTTATAGAAAGCGTTTAAGCCATTACTGGACGTAAAACCAGAGAAAGATGTGAGCCACAATTACAACTACTGTACATAATCTTGCTTTTGTCTAATTTGTCTTATCTTTTTTAGTAACTTTTAACTTTCTTTACTCACTTTACTTAATTTTTTCACGCAATAGCCCACTGGCCATTCATGTCGATCATTTTTTTTCAATTTTCTTTTTAAAAATGTGTGAATTGTAGGATTTTATTGTTGTTGTTTTAGTAGTATAAATATGTACTCTTCCAATTGTAAATACAAAATGTCTGAGAGTAAGGAAAAGCGAAAGGGTATCACACTAAAATGTAGATTTAAATCTATCTATATTTTTAGGGAAACTAACCTGGGAAAGCATGGAGAGTTTATACCTATAGCACAAAGATTGGGAAGTGCATTAGCTGTTAGGAAGATCAATTTTGTAAACGGGGGAGGTGTTCAGGGCCAAAAGGGAATTATGGCTATTTCTGCAACCACTAATGGTAGTAAGGGTTTGAGTGTAAGGGTGAAGGAGTTGGAAAATCAAATCTTCTCCTTAGGGCAAGAGTTGCAGGTTTCAAGCCTGCCTGAATGAACGGGACATATGTTCTATTGTGTCGATGTTTTTATAGCTCTACCCGGTGGTTTCGAAACGTTAGATGGGATCTCTAGCATTGCATATTGGGCTAAACTGAACTTTCATAAAAAGCTATTAGAATTGTTAAATTTTAATGGTTTTTATGATAATCTGTTGTTGTTTTTTGATCATGCTGTGGAAACAGGATTCATACCCCAAGTGACTCGTCATTCCATAATTTCTACGACAACTGCTAAGCAACTACTGGATAAAATGCAAGCCTATGAACCTAAACCAGATATATTAGTCAAGTAAATAGGCGGGAAATCTTTAGATAGCAGTTAGAAGCAGGATCCAGATAACCACTCTATGGTTGTAACTTTCTTTAATCTCAATGGTTTTACTCTTAGCATTTTGGTTTACTTTATTGTGTGTTTAGGTTGTTAAAAAAAACCCTTCTTTAATTTCTAGAAGACATTAAGGACAATGTCTGATTTAGGATGGGGGAGGATTATAAAAAAAAGAAAAAAATAAAAAAAAAGGATAGTTTCTGCATTAGATAGTTAGTTAGTAAAACCATTAGATGCATGGGGTGTGAAAACATGGCAGAGTAAAGAGTTATTCTTAACTCTTGAGATGTGTCTTATTGGTTGTATTTTTTTCTTTTCTGTTTCATTTTATAAAAAAAATAGGTCTGATATATTAAAAAAAATTTGTGTAAGTGTTTGTCAATGATTTTAAAAAGTATATAAGTTTGAAGTATGTATCAATTGAGTTTAGAGATTTTATAGCATAATTGAACAACTGATTGTTGAATTTGGTGATGAATTTTGAGATTGAATGAGCTAAATTTGAAAGTCCCTAACCGTGAGCTTTTAAGCCTATATGATCAACAATGATTATCTTTCTTGTGTGTGATATTCACCTACTAAGTTGTCACTCTAGAACTTGCTTTAAATCTGGTTGAAATTACATGTTCCATGCATATTCAAAAATGATAAAGGCATTCATATTCTTTAGCCAGAGCCAAATAGCCAACCTTGCAATTATACCATTGATAAGCCCCTTTGAGCCTGATTGATTATTTCTTTGTTCTCAACCTATTAATATGTGTTTTAATGATATATCAAGTGCCTTTACCTAAAAAAATTTAGAAGAGCATTTGAAATATTTGTGAAATGGGCTTTTAATAAGTGTGGGGGCCTATATATCATCAACTGTAAATTGCAGAAGTTATAAAGAAAAAGAAAAAAACGAAAAAAAGGGAAAAAAAGAGAAAAAGAAAGAAAAAATATATTTAGCATTTGAATAAAAATTGCGGGTTGTTGTGATGAGATAGGACTATTCATAAGATGATCCATTTTTCAATTGCTCTATTTAATTCGTAAATATAGCCCTTCATATTAGTTTTTACATTCCTTTGACCTTAGCCCCATTACAACCCTTAATAAGTCCTTTTGATTTGGATTATGCATGTGAATTAGGTAGTGGAGATTGAGATTTTTGGCAAGCTTATGGTAGTGCAATTTTTTCAGGTGAATTTGAGCGAAACACTTACCCTAAAACACTTGAGAGATTGAGAGAATGAGTCACAATGATGAATTCAGTTCATTCATTTTCAAATGAACTTACTAGTTTATACTTTTGTTGATTCAAGAATACTATGATCTCTTTATTCTTCAATTGTGTCCTTGCTTATAACTTGACACTTCTAATTTTGTTGGAAATACTTATTAGTCAATCATTCTTATCCGAGGACGTCCAAGAGCTAAGTGTGGGGGAATTTGATAAGTAAAATATTTGTATATTTATTTTCCCTTATATAATGATTTTGTGGACGATATATGAGCTTAATGTAATCAATTTGAGTGTAATTAATAAATAAATAATGATTTTCTTACAGCTACAGACAGTACCGCATTAAGAAGAATTAAAGAAGGCATTTAAGGGAATTTTTGTTGTTCATACGACTGTAGCATATATGGCACTGTAGCAAATACGAACTGTAGAAAGATACTGACACTGTAGCAGCTGACTGTTCACATGCGGGATTCACTGTAGCATCTAGTGTTCAGAGTGCGGTCGGTGCGAAACGTGTTTTCCTGTAGTAAACTACTGTAGCGGGTACTGTTCAAAACGTGTTTACTGTAGCAAATTCACTATTGCAGTCCAAAAATGAAGCCTATAAATAGAGCTTCTTAACACCCTAAAAGAAGGAGGAAGGAAGAGAGAGAGAGAGCTTTTATTTTAGAGAGAGAGTTGTTATTTTAAGAATTTATTTCTTGCATTTTTACTTCTTGCATGCCTCCTACATGGATGATTTTACCTCTTATATGGAAGGCCTAGGTAGTCCTCCTTTATGGATGGTATAGGTTGCCACTTACATGGAAGGTTTTACGTCCTATATGGTAGTCAAGATTTTCCATTTTCAAGCATCTATTAGCTGTATTTTTATGTTTTTGTAATTAATTTTTATGCAATGTTTATGATGTTTTTATTTTATGTTTGTTTTGCTTTTAATTTCATTATGAGCTAATTTTCTTTTTCCTAGGGTGATGACGTAGCTTACTAATGATGGATTGAATCTAACTTATTAAATCTAGTTTTAATTTTTCCTTCATGATTAAGTTTTAATTATTGTTCTTAATGCTTTCAATTGTTTGGCCATGTAACACCCTCTTACATACCCCTTAATTACTTACACGGAAGCATTCATTATTACTTTGTTAGGGGTAATTACTTATTCACAACTTATTTAGCCATTATTCTTACTGAATATCAAAGTTAATTCTTATTCTCAATGATCCTGATTACGTCTTAATTCAAATTCGCGTGTATTCTTACAACCAAATATTCTCTGTGCGCAAATAATGATACACACAGTAATCTAAACACAATTCGGTCTTCAGTTCTTCGTCTTCTTTCCTTATTGTTCTTCTTCAAGCATTCTTCTCTTTCTTGTTCTTGTACCTATATGGTTGGTGGGGGAGGGTGAGATTCGAGAGAATCTCAGTAGCAAACATACAGACAATGCATATAAGATGAATGCTAGTGCATGATATGCTTGCCTTACATAGGCTCATGTTCACATAATGATATTTTGCATGCTCAATGTTTCATACAACATACTTATGGCCATAGTAAAAATAGAAACAGAGCTTCAATCATTCATACATGCTCCACATAATCAATCAAAGTAATACATCAAATCAATACACAGTATACGCATCACATACATATAAGTAAGTAAGTTTACTACCTTTTGGACTTTGCCTCCTCCTCTTGTACTTTGATCTTCCAACCATAGTTTCTTCTTTGTCACTTTATGGCCCTAGATAAGTAATGAAATTATTAGAGCCATGAAAAGTGAATGCCTAATGGGATATATTAGCCCTAAAGGCTTACTTTCACCCTTGGAGTTCATACTAATTACATTTGGTCACTTTCTTTCTCAAATTCGCGTGGTAGCCAAAAGCTGCCAACATTTTGATCAAACTTTGAAAAATCATAATTAATTCTATAGAACTTCAATTGGGGTGATTCAAAGTCCCATATGATTATATTTCAGTATAATTTTACATAAAATCCTCAACTATAACCATCACAGCCACAAAATTCCCAGAATTTCTTCAAATATAACCTGTTCCAGATTTCATTCCAGAAACAGGACACAACTTCAAAAATTGATATCTCCCAATGTACTTGTCTAAAAATTACAAAATACCTATCAAATTAAATCTTAGGATGTCTAATTTAATTCTAGAAAGTTTAATAATTTTTGGATAAGGTTTACCCCATGAAACATCTCACACAATGTCACTGTTCCAGGCAGGGCATATCAACAACATGTACATTCAACTTCATAAATTTCCAAATTCATATACAAGCATCCAAAAATAATGAACACTTGCACACCTACACAATTTTTCGTGTAGAATCCAATGGAATCATCAAAATTACAAAATTCCTACTTCTTCATCATATTCTATTCAGACCAGAAAATCAGGGTTTTCTACAACAATTCACCAATTCAGAATTTTGTCCAACAACTTGGTCCAATATCATCATAAATCATCCTCTAACCATAAATACATGATTAAACCTCAAAAATATCCCTTGGATGAAAAATGAACAGTACCCAACCCTTACAAAAACTCATCCAAACAACAAACCAATCGGTTCAAAAGGAAGCTTACGCTTACCTCTACGTGTTTCCACAGTCGGTTCGGAAATTTGGCAATACTCTGGCAAGGGAGACGGCACGAAACACCTCTGAATGAAAATCTGAAATTGTAGAAATAAAGCTTAGGATGAGTAGAAGAAGGTTTGTGAAGGGTACTTTGAGAGAAAACGCCGATTCGGTAGTGTTTTGGCGGATTAAAGTTCTTGAAAATCACTATTCACATTTTCTCTTTCCTTTTCCATTTTCTCTCTATTTTTCATGATTTTTCTGAATGATTGGGGCAGCTGGGCGAAATTTTAAGGCCTAGGAAGAGTCTTGAAAAATTATGCCACGTGTCGTGATGTTATGGTGCCATTTGTTCGGTATTCTACTGATTCGATGACACGTGTCACTTCTTTTTTCTAAAGTGGGTCCCACATCTTTTTTGGGCCTTTAGCCATCCAAAATGTCAGGGAAAGTAAGGGTCTAATGATTTTCCCCGGCTCCCCCACTCAGTGTTCGAGAAAGTTATCGGTGACCCGACCGGAGACGGTGAATTCCCCTGACTTATGTGCTAGGTGTCACACTCTGGTGGTGACAACTCAAAAGGCAATGTTACTTTTTCATCATGAGAGGACAAGTGTCATGTTCTCATTTAGCCAACACAAAAGTTGTGTCATGATTGCTTACTTTATTAAAATTACTTTAATAAAATTACTTTATCGGTGTCTACTCGGGACTTACTCGGGATTGGGTCACCCATATTAAGCCCGTCAAATGACACCAGGTCAGAGTATGTATGTGGGCCCCACATGGTACTACATACCGATGTTCAATTCAAAAACATAGGGTATACATATATGCCCTGAATATGGTATGTGCACACCTACATCGGTATATTCTGCCCAATTAATCGGTCCCTTGCCTCATGACATAGTTGAGTGGCATCTTTCTACCAACCCAATGGCATTATATATGTGTTCTGTGCACATATGCACCGACATTCTAATCATACTATCTATAGATACCGAGCCCTTTACCCAGTAAGGCCCAAATCTCATAGCCCCTGAGAGTCTTTTTATATCTCATCATTATTAGGATTCTTCCCAAATTGGGCTTAGTCGTTTGCCTGATTCAAGCTTATCCTCAAGTCTCTATACCCAAAATTTGGGATATTACAGGCCACCTCTTGAATGATTTCAATATGTATGTTGAGACCAGAAGGAGATACATGTGTGTGGATCCTACAATTAAAATCATAATTTGCATATGAAATAAGAATATATTCATAATGGTTGTGTAGTCTTAAATGAGTTCCATAAATCTTAATGCATGATTAATTGCTTAAATTCATATAAGAATATATTGGGTTAGCAATTAATCATAGAATTGCTTGACCTTAGAAGAGGCTAGTAATTAAATTAGGGAAACTCGACTATCAATTATGTGGAATAAATTGGACTAGAATAGATAAGTGATTCAATCCGGAATTTGTTAAGTGAAATCTAATCCCTATGGCTTTTTCTCATATTTGTCTTCACATTACTTGTATTCACATTTTATCATTTGTATTTTGTATTCTCAACCACCAACTAATCGATTGGCTAAATAGAATTAAAATTACCAATTTTGGTACTTAGTGATCAATCCTCGTGGGAACGATACTCTACTCACTTCTATATTACTTGTTTATGATAGTATACACTTGAACTTTCTAAATACACTATCCTATACTCGTAACAAAAATCTAAGTATTTTATATTACTTAATCCAAAAGTAAAACGTGAGTCTTGATTTAGTCAGTAGCAGAAACGTCCTTCCAACTAATTCTTCTCAACACCCGGGAACTACTTTCTCTTTTCCTTTGGTATTGTCATATCAAGCTGATAAATATAAGTTACAGGAAAGGAATGAGATTCAAACGAATCTCAGTAGTAACAGGAAATCAATCATATAATATGCGAAAAATAAACATGCAATGCAACATTTATCATGATGCAACAATCAAAATGCCATGCCATGCCAGACAATGCTTAGGAAACCAATCGATGATTTTGCCCGGGATCAAAATGATCATTTGTTCCTGACTTGCACAATTAACAACCACACAATGATCATCCTGCACACATCATACTTATGATCACACAACATATCATATCATGATCATCCTGCATACAGCATAATTATGATCATAGTGACCATCCTGCACACAACATACTTACAGTCACATAACAAATCATTGTGAACACCCTACCCTGCACACAGCATACTTATGTTCACATACACTAGTTTGTAATCATCCTACACAAAACATAATTATGATTATGTCCCATATGCCATTCACACAACACCAAATATACCCATCCATCAAACATGCAACATATTGTACAAAACATGGAAAACAATACATATTAACTTTCACATAGAATATGAGAGATATAGCTACTACATGGGCTCCTTTCCTGTTCTAATTGGTTAGTCTTTGGTGACTCAGTTAGGAAAATTTTAAATCCTAGAATTAACCAAAGTAATTGTGAATAAACTACATTTCATATCCACTTTGCATTATAACTTTCAGCTTTCACATCTTTCTTAAAAATCACGCATTTACCAAAATGCCCCTAGGGACCTCGCCCGACCCCGGTATTTTTGTATCTTTCTAAAAATTATAACTTAAGCCCATCATGCATATTTTTACATGTAAATCTCATATTTGACCTCAAATCAGATCAATTCCAACTTAAATTATAGTTTTTCCCTTGACAGCCTTAACTTGGAGTTTTAGGGGCAAAATTGTTATTTCACAATCCGGGGCTTTTCACACTTTGCACTCAACATGAACCCTACATAATTTTCCCTTATAAACATCATTGAACTATTAGAATCATAAAATTCCAGCCCTAACCCCTATTTTTAGACCTAGCCAAAACATAATCCACTTATAGAGAAAATTAGATTTTCATGATTTTAATCCTTGAAATACTTTATTTACCCTTGTTTTCACTTGTATAATCACTTAATCATCATCTCAACATAATTAATGAAAATTTGGGTAGCATCTCCCCTTAGATAATGGACATCCCAAATTTACAAATTCACAAGAAACAACAAATAACCAGCAAGAACACAGTTATAACTCAGTTTTCGGTAGGAATTTCAGAGTTTAGGTAGCTTACCTCACTTCTTCTTCTTTTCTCCTACTTGTCCAAAGGTATTCTCTTTTATTCTTTGATTTTTCTTGTTAAACAACTATCCTAAGATGATATGGAGGTTAAGGAGGAGGTTTCACAAGTTAGAGGGCAAGAATGAGCAGAGATTTTGACATACTTAACTTGTACTGGCTCCTGGACCTCTACTCTTCCTTCTTCCTTCTTTTCCCTCTTAGATCTCTCCCATTTCCTCTTGGCTTTCTCTCTTTTCCTCCTTCCCTCTATTTGGCCAACCTTGGCCTTTAAGTAGAACAAGGGAGAGTGCTCTAGAATATGATGATGTGTCCCAAGGAAATTATTATTTTATGTAATTATTCCATGTGTTATAATTTAATTTCATATTTTATTGTATAATGTTTTTATATGGCCCCATATTTCCAGGCCCTCTTTATTTATTCAAATAATTTTCAATTTATGTTTATTTGGTTAAAATAATCATTTTTCCCTTGCAATTTTTCCTATTTTCGCAATAATTGGGAAAATTGGCAGAATTATCACTAAACTTTGAAATTTCATATCTAATTGTGTAGATATCTAATTGAGGTAGATCCAAAGGTTATGTGACCATTATTAAGTCTATTTTTATGGGAAAATATAAACTTAAGGTAATTGGAAGCATACCATTACCAGAATTATTATTTTTGAAGTCTGCTCCTAATAAACATCAAATTCACTGGGAAAATTTCAAAATTTCATATCTCCTTTTATACAACTCCAAAAATTCCATATGACCTATCAAATTAATTATTATCTTGTCTACTTTTATTTTGAAAAGTTTCATAATTTTTGGAGGTCATTTACTAATTTAAAAATGTCACACAACATGACTGCCTCTCCAAAAAATACACTGGCAATATTACCAACTTGTATACCAATTAACTTTGGTTGTGTATAACTCCTAATTGCTTTGTTTTGTCACTTAATGTGCTCATAATTCACCATTTTACTCCCTTTAATACTATCAAGATATGAAGGAATTTTAGTAAATAAAATTTGGGATATTACACTAATCGCTTTTAGAGGAAGATTCTTGAAGTGGCAACTAGGATTTGAGTGTTTACATGGCTCCATGTAAAGCACTATGTAGTTGAAAGCATGAATCACCCGTGTATTGAATCAACCATAGAAAAAGGACCATTGATTTGGACTTGTCAAAGGAAACAATAGAAGAAATTGAAATGAACTTATTAAGGCATTTGATAGAAGATTAAAACTATAACTACAACAGTGGTTTAGATCAAAGTATATTGTGATTAGATTTGGGGAAAATATGTTCATTTAGAGTCGCGCAATGGTAGTAGGACTTTGTAAATAGAGAAATTAAAATAAAACAATATTTGTGATAATGCGAAGGTTGAATTTGGACAAGACATATGGGAAACATGGATAAGAAATGCAGAGATCCTGAAAGGCTTATTAGCATATGAATTTTGGGGTAAAATTTCTAAAAGGTTGGAAGAATTGTAACACCCTAATTTTTTATTTATAAGACTTAGGTAATATTATGAAGGAAATATTTAGTGGTAAATAATGAGTAAATAAATAATAAAATAAAAGGGGAATGGAAATTCCCACATCGACTATATAAGGAAAAGAGGGAGACCTCGGAGCCTATAAAAAGGAGTAGTGAGGTGGATTTAAGGTGCAATAATTCCATTTTCGCATATACATGAGGTAGTCTCAGTAAAATGTTATTTTCTCCTTTGTTGACCATTGGATCGGGATGAAATTTGGTTTGCCCATCTAAGACATCAAACTCGTTATATTCAGTGGTTAGATTAGCTATTGGCATTTCTGTTTAAGTGTTACAAAGCAAGAAACACAATTAGCATTATGGGATGTGGAAAACAAATCCTAGAAGAAAGAATCAATGTTTCGTCCACCATTGGATCGTCATTTAATCTTGTAAGAATGTTTAGGACATCCCTTTTAGAAATTGCAATGGTAGGATTGACGATTCGATGCCTAAGGTAGGAGAAATTTATCATGCACTGAATCTGCTACTCAAAAAATAAGAATTCTATCATAAATTTGGGACTTCTCTTGAAATTGGGGTTCTAAAGGTTAGAATTATAAATTGAGATCATAGAAACATTACATAAGGCTATTCTAACACTCCAATGATCCCAATTCTCAGATCTAATATAGTTCCCATATAATGTTTCATACTTATAGGAAATTCTGAGCAACTGAATAGAGGTAAAATTATGAACATCTAGTGTTGCTAAATAATTTTGTTTTAATTAAGTTTCTCATTACTCTATAGTTGAGTTTGAGCTTTGTGATAAGGACTTTTCTCGACTTCAACTTAGAGAATACTAGGTAATGTGATCCTATCTATCTTAATTATCGATGATGCTCATGTGTTTTTCTGAAAACTCCACAAGCCTAGATTGAGAAAAGCTAGTATCAACCCTACAATTTTAAGACTAAAATTGCCTTGTGGGACCTTTGTATGAACCCTAAGACTGGATAGATTGATATGTGTGATAATTAGAGACAACCATAGGCCTGTATGTGTGAACTGAGCTGAATTTTGTATGGTTATGACTCATACCTTTTTTTTCGGCAAACAATGCTCCTATCAAAGCAAGTTTAATGTAGGCTCACCTCGATGAGGGACACACCCATCAAGGAAAATAGCCTAATAAGGGAAAAAAGTGATTTCCATGTTATGATAGCCATAATACTATTATATGATTTATTTGTTTTTGTTTAATGTGCAAGCATGTGATCTTTTGATATATTATGAAAGCATACTTGGTAATGCATCTTATGAGAGTTGAGTTTATGACATTGATCAACATGCATGAGCATGAGAACATATGGAAACCCCTTAAGAATAATGTGATATAAATGGCAGAGTTAGTGATTAAGTTGTGATTTGTAAAAACAAAACTGAATACCACATGGTAGGCCGCTAGTTTAATTATTGTCCACTACTAGTTTGCATCTATTTTATAGGGTAATATTCCTTGATATGACACTTCAAGGGCTTAGTATTCCCGACGCTCGAGAAGTTTTCCTAAGGGCAGTAACCCTACTAGGGGAACACATGGTCCCTTGTGTGCTCTATAGTACTTTGGTTAGTCTACATCGTGTGATATCCTAAATTTTGGGACTAAAAGCTTAATAATAAGCTTGGATTGAGTAAACTACTAAGCCCTACTTTAGAAAGAGTTCCAAGAACATTCAAGAGAAAAGACAACTTCTAGGGACTCTATGATTGGCCCTTTGGGTAGAGAATAATCCTTCCAAGTATATGAGGGCTCAGTAGGGGATTAGTTAGATAGAAGATACCGATACAATTGTACAGGAGTATAGTTGGCTCCATTTGTTTAAGTAGACACAAGTATATTGTGGCACCATGCGGGGCCCACCTGCATGAAGCAGCTTCCAGGTTGGAACAATATGCTGGTATAATATGGTTCCAGGTGGGGCCCATATGTATAAAGTAGCAATCAAGTCTGGACTATAAGAAGATGCAGTATGGTACTGTGTGGGACCCACACACACTCTGACCTGGCATTATCTTACATGCCTAGGTATACGTGATACAGTCCAAAGTAAGAACCCGGGTATGATCCCAAGTAAGCACCGATAAAATAACTTTATTAAAGTAATTTTATTAAAGTAGCTTTAATAAAGTAGTAATGATGGCATAACTTTAGTGTTGGGTTAAAGAGAAGATGACAATTGTCCCTTAATCATCACACTTGCTTCATGCTTTATGTGTTGGCTTCACAAGGAATTGACACATGTCCTCTATCATGACACTTGCTTTTTTTCCTTTTAAGTTGGCACTGTAAAAAGGCACCACCTAGCCTCTGAGTCAAGGGAATCCACCAGTCTCTGGTCCGGTCATGTACTTGACTTTTTCAAACACCAAACCCAGGAGTCAGGGGAATTCAACAGTCTTTGCTATCCCTGATCCAAAAAGGATGACCCAAGGAGAGAGGAAAAGAAAGAGGATGATCTTGATGGACAGTTGTCACTTTAGGATTAAATCTCAAGACACATGGCACCATAGGATTAAAGCATAAGATACTTGGCAAAAATCTAACAGCTCCCTTTTTCTTAAAAGATTTTGGCCAAGAAGAAGAAAATAAGAAAATCATAGGAAAAAGAAAGAGGAGAGAAGGAGAAAGTTGAGTGTTCTTAGGACTCTTCGGCCAATTTCACTACTGAATCACCATTTCCAGTTGTAATATCCTGAATTTTGGGACTAGAATTCAAAGAATAATCATGAATAAAGTTACTACTAAGTCTAGTTTAGTAAGAATCTCAAACTGTGCTTGGAATAAAGTATGAATTTTGGTACGAATGAGTTAAAGGGAAGTACCTGATTCCTTTAGGTTGTGTCAGAAAATGACCAAAGACCTAACATGGACATAAGAAGAAGAGAGAATGGTACCATTAATGTGAAAGCTTTACAAATAGGAATGAAAGAACTAATGGCACACTAATTAATATTGTCATAATCAAGGGTAAAAGAGACAATTGCCACTTGATCTTGAGGATAAAATTGGAAGACAAAATTAATGGCCAAGATTTTCTCTTCAAAAGTAAGAAGTAATTATGAGAATGAAAAGAAAATCTTATCTCTCTCTTAAGGCCTCAAAACCGTCCTCATTAAAGGTAAATTACGAAGGAAAAATAGTTGGTCAAATAGTCCAAGTTTCATCTAATTTTTCCAACTTGGAAAAGTTAACCAATGGCAAGACAAAGGAACCAAATTGGCAAACACTTCCTTCTCCTTTTTGAAGCAAAATTTTGGTCAAAGAAGACAAGAGGGAGGAAAGAGAAAGCTTCATCAAATTAATCTAACTATACTTGGTTAATTAATCACACTTTTGCAAGAAGCTTCAAATAATAGCCACATATTATTTTTCTCATATTTCTCTTGGCTAATTTCAGCCAAGCATTCAAGAGGCAAGGAAGAGAAATTTAAAACATTTCACTCTCTCTCTGACTTGGAAAAAGTCAGCCAAACAAGGCAAGGAAAGAGAAAATAAGAACAAGAAGGTAAGATCTTCTACCTTGATTTTCACCTTCCAAATCACCTCTTTGGCTCAAATGCTCTTCATAAACATTGTTCTTCTCTCTAATAGCTTCATTTCTATGGTTTTTATTTTTGAAGATGAGGTTTTTTGAGTCATCTAGAAAGATCCAAACTTGGAGAATCAAAGAAAGAGCTTGGGAAAGTGGAAGAGGTGAGCAAGAGCTTCCTTTTGACCTATGTATTGTGTTAGTTGGTGGAATTTTGTAGAATTTTCCTTGATGCCCTAATTTTGGTCATGTAGGGTTTTAGGGTTTCATGAAGCTTTGTTCTTATACATGTGGTTATATGATGTTTGGGTGCATATAAGACTAGTTTATTGAATAATTTGTGAACTTGGTGAATTGTTGTCTTGGACCCTATGTTTCGATCAAAACAAAACATGAACAAGGAATGGGATTTTGATAAATTTTATGTTACCATTGGATTTTTCAAGAAAAAAAAAGTGTAGGAATAGGTCTAGAACAAAATTCCTTAAACTAGAATTTGCTACCAAATTAGGGTCTCTGTGTGGCAGTATGATTGTGTTATGTTTTGGCTAATTAAATGTTATCCAATGACTATAAGATTTTCCAAAATAAAAGTAGATATGTCAAGCTTTAATTTGATAGGTCATTTGTGTTAATTGGACTATTACACTAAGAGATGAATTTTTTAAGTTAGACATGTAAAACTGGAATGATTTTGTGGCAGTGTGCAATAAATGGTGATACTAGAATTATGTGCACATAATTGGCTAACAGAAATATTTTTCTTTCAAAATAGAATTAATAAGGGACAAATAGCATTTGGAACCACTGCAATTGAACATTTATACATAAAGATGTGAATTTTCAAAGTTTGTTGAAAATTATGGCAGCTTTTAGTTAATGTACGAAATTAAGAAGGTAATGGCAAAATGTAATTACCTTGAACTCTAAGGGTAGAAATAAGCACTTTGGGCTAGTTTGACCACATTAATCCTTCATTTGACTTAGTGTACTAATCCTAATGATAACCAACCTAAGTGTTTGAATTATGAAGAATTGGAATAAGTAATAACTCCTCGTCCGTAAATTCTAATTTATAGGATTTGATATTTGCCCTAGGCATTGAAAACAAGAACGAGAACAAGACCAAAAAGGCTAAGGTAGTAACTTTTCTCTCATATTCTATGTATCATGTTGCATGCATATTATTACCATTATGAATACTTGAATTGTGAACATGAAATAGGTAGAATAGCCTATTAAGCATTCAGATAGAAGGACTTTAGTCCAGTAGAATGTTAGATATGATTAGTTTTGATGAAAACAAATATAGATGTCAAATATTAAGCATAAGAAGTTTGCATAGTATACTTTTCTAATACATTGACTAAATATTTGATGTTGCATATATTGTAGATTAGTCAAGCAATGGAAGAAAGAAATTGAGGAATAAAGAACTTGCAAGAATTAATAAAAAATATGAAGATTCAAGTTTTATGGGTACTGTAGCAGTGGGCACTGTAGCAATACGGTTACTGTAGCAATTGGCACTGTTTGGCACTGTAGCATCGATTGATTTAATAAATCACTCGAGTGATTTTCATAATCACTCGAGTGATCCTGGAAAAAATGAAATCACTGGAGTGATTCTCTAATTCACTCGAGTGATGTTCAGTGGTTCATATTTTGTTCTTCGTCCAGCTGAGCGAGGTCTGGTTATTTGATTATATCTCTCACAATAAAACTCCGATTGAGACCAAAACTAGTTTCATATGAAAATAAACTTCCAATGCGTCATTTTGACACCAGAAGAAACATCAAATAAGTTCAGATGAAGGAGATATAAGTGTTCTAAGATGACCTTCATATCAGCGTCACTTTCTAGAACAGGTTTGGTATTTTGACTATAACTCTCAAACCACTGATCCTATTGAGCTCAAACTGGTGTCATATGAAACTAGACTTCCAGAGCTTTCCATTGATATATAATACAGAAATTTTGGAGCCATATTCAAAGAATTATGTCATCTGGAAGTTTACCTCTGTTTGCTGAAGAACTGGAAACGCACAACAAAGAGATCACTCGAGTGATTTCTGTATTCACTCGAATGATATGGAAAATCACTTCCAGTGGCGCCAGAATCACTGCAAGAATTTTTCACTATTTTAGATTTCACTTCCAGTGATGCCAAAATCACTCGAGTGATTTGAGATTTTTCAGAATCACTTCCAGTGTGAGCCAAATCACTGCAAGAAAAATTCACTGTTTGCAATTTCACTTCCAGTTATATGGAATTCACTCGAGTGATATGAGATTTTTCAAAATTCACTTCCAGTGATCTCCAAATCACTCGAGTGATATGTGAAATTTTCAGTATCACTTCCAGTGGCTCTAAAATCACCGGAAGAAAATTTCACTGTTATGAAAATCACTCCCAGTGCAGCTGAATTCACTCGAGTGATTATCTATTTTCTCAGTATCACTTCCGGTTGACATCAAATCACTGTTAGTATATCAGTATGAATCATAATCACTTCCCGTGAAGATGAGATCACTCCAGTAAACCTAAATGCACCTCCAAGTGAAAGTCAATATGCCTCAAGTGATATGTTTATTTTGGTATATCACTCCAAATGCACTTTCAGTGAATTAAATACCTCCCAGTGATTACTCAGCATACTCTTCACTAAGTCCGAATCAATTCCAGTGGCAGCTTATCAGAATCACCTTTAGAAACTTCACAGAATCATGGAAATCACTCAAGGGATCATTATTATCCAGTCAATGATATGCTTACTCTTACAAAGCCACTACCAGTGAAATGCTTCTGTAAATCACTTCCAGAAGTATGACAGAAACAAGGAAATAACTCAAATGATTTCATGGTACACTCGAGGGATGCTGATAATTGCCAGTAGAATATTATCTTCTGAAAATCACCTCCAGTGAAATCAAGTTGACTTCCAATGATTCTTCCATTTTCTGAAATCACTCCCAGTGAAGTCTGTAATCACCCGAGTGATATTTTCTAACAGCTATTTCTCTGAGTGCTTTTACAGGTGTTATGCACTACCGATCACATGGCTTACACGGATTAATATTCAAACAAAAACTATTTATGGGCAGCAACAAAAGTCATAAGTAACGGAAGACAAATACTATTGCATCTGTCAGACCAATGGGAAAACTGTAAGAAACGCTGAAGCATATGTCAGAGCACGATCAACGGGAAAATATTTAAATACACTCAATGACCATACAAAGCAATGGGACTCCAACCAAAAATGAAGTAGTGTCTGTCTAAGCATCAGATGGGATTACAACAGAAAAATATCCGAATGGGCTCAACGGTCAAATGAATCAACAGACTCTAACGGATGGATGTTTACAACGGTCATCTTCCACAACTCAGCTATAAATAGGAGAGGATTCAAACACAGAATACGGATAATACGATGAGAACATGAACATGCTGATATTCTAAGTCCTCTACCTCCGACCACTCCTTGCTCTACTTCATCTTCTATATTATGTATATTTGAGAGAGTGAGAATATTTTGTATTGTACTTCAGTGAGCATTTATACACTCTGTGAGAGAGCTTGTAAACACTTCATCTATTTCAGATGTGTTCTCAAGGTAAAGGGACCTTGAGAGGATTGATCACCTTACGGTGGAAGTTGTAGAGTGAATCGCTAGTAAGAGTTTATGCCTATAAGACTTACAAGGTGCAAGCAGTAGAGAACGTTACTGCTCGTAAGACTTATAGTGGTGTAAGCGGGAGAGAACGTTGCTGCTCATAAGACTTGCACGGGTAAGCAGGAGAGAAAGGTCTTTGGGATTGCTTTGCTCGACTTGCTGTAAGAAGGAGTAAACCTTACAGTGTTTAAGGGGGAGTAACTCTTGTGAATTTGTAAAGGCTTTTCTTGTGCCCGGTTAAACAAGAAGATAGTGGATTGGAAATCTCAGGAGGAGCCTGGGGACTGGACGTAGGTCATCGTGGATTGGACCAAACCAGGATAAATCACAGTTTGCACATTCTCTTCCCTAAGCTTTTATATTTCCAGCATATACGATTTACATAATTGCTGCTTCCATATATACTAAGTTTACAATCTGCGAAAAGATTTTTAAACATCAGACTTTCTTATCATACACCCAATTCACCCCCTTCTTGGGTGTCAGCCAGTTCTAACATAGAATACCCTACGCTGTAGTAAGGGACCGATGAGTCATTGAATGAAATCATTTGCTACATAGCATATCTTTAAATATTGAATATTGAATGGTATGGTATGTGATGGTTGATATGGCATGTTCTCTATATGCATTTTATATGAGTGTTATATGTTACTACTGGGATTCTTTTAAATCTCACCCTTTTCCGAAAACTAATCTACAGCGCGGTCAAGCAGCTCTAAAAGGAAGAAGGTAACCATGGATGAGTAAAGAGGACAAGACTTAAGTTTTACGTTTTGTTAGTTATCTAGTTTTTGAACACTTGTATATGATGTATATAAGTACACTGTAAGACTAGTACTCGTAGTATAGTAAATACGCCAACCGTAAACCTAAACATTAGTACATAACTGTACTAAATGAAGTAGAATAGGGTGAGGAATATTGGTGACTGAAAATGGGGTGTTACAGCTCCCCCCCCCCCTTAAATAAATTTCGTCTCCAAAATTTGTTACAAGTACTGACTCAAATTCCAAGAAACATTTATATATGTCTTCCTCAACTTCCCAGGTAGCTTCTCTAAGAGATAACCCCTTCTACACAACTTTTATGAATGGGATACTCCTGTGTCTCATTTTTTTCTCCTGCTGATCAATAATTCGGTCAAGTATGACCTCATATATCATATCGTCTCGTATGTCTACCTCTTTATATTCAATCACACGCTTTAGGTTAGGTTGATATTTCTTCAACTGTGACACATGGAAGATATTATGCAGTCTACTCAAGCTTGGGGGCAAAGCTATTTGGTACGCTACTGGCCCAATATTTAACAAGATCTCGAAAGGACCAATGTACCTTAGGCTCAGCTTCTTCACCTTCAATGCCCTACCAATGCTAGTAATAGGCGAAACCTTCATAAATACGTGATCTCCGACCCATACTTTTGCCTCTCAAAAAACTCTGTCCAGCACAAAGGCAACTGACATTTTCTTCCATACAACGCTTCATTGGGAGCCATTTGGATGCTCGAGTGATAACTATTGTTATATGAAAATTTTTCCAAGGGAAGGAACTGGTCGCAACTGCCTTTGAAATCTATCACATACACCCTGCGCATATCTTCTAGTGTTTGGATTAATCTTTCGGTTTGCCCGTCTATTTGAGGATGATAGGATGTGCTGAATTAGAGCTTGGTACCTAAAGCCTCGTGCACCGCCTTCCAAAATTTAGAAGTGAACCAAGGATCTTTGTCTGATATAATATTCTTTGGCATACCATGAAGACACACTATCTCCTTGATATAGATGTCTACAAGTTTATCGGAAGAGTAGTGTATAGTAATTGGGAGAAAATAAACTGTCTTCATGAATCGATCCACTATCACCCAGATTGTATCATGATTTTGGACCTTTGGTAGTCTTGTCATGAAATCCATGGTAATACTCTCTCATTCCACTCAGGAATTGTAGGGTTTTACAGTAGCCATAAAGGTCGTTGATGCTAAGCCTTAACTCTCTGACATGTAAGACAATGAGTAATGAACCTTGTCATACCCCTTTTCATGCCTGGCCACCAATATGTGAACTTCAGATTATGGTATATCTTAGTTTCTCCTGGGTGCATGGTGTATTAACTCTTGTGTGCCTCTTCCAGGATTTTCCACTTTAGCTCTGCTTACAGTGGAACATATATATGCTTGTGGTACCCGACTAGCCCACTTGGTGATAAGTCATGCTCCTGAGTCTCTCCCCTTACAATCATGTTTCTGATAGACTATACATGTCTATCCTACCTTTGAGCTTCTTCTTTGACTGCTCTCAGATCATTCCCTATCTAACTCACATTGTTGCTGTTGATCATGATCTGATTTGACAAGTTGATATCTCTGAAACTCTCAATCAACTACTGCTTGTATATCATGAGGGCTACCACCTGCATTGTCGTACGGCTTAATGCATCTACCACTACATTAGCCTTGCCTGGATGATACTTGATCTTTAGATTATAATCTTTAAGAAACTCCATCCACCTGCACTATCTCATGTTGAGCTCTTTTTTTTATTATACAGGTATTTCAAACTCTTGTGGTTGCAGTACAGCTCTACGATCATCCCATAGAGGTAGTGTCTCCAATTTTTCAATGCGAACATGATCATTGCTAACTCAAGATCATATAGGATATCTCTGTACGTGAGGCTTCAGCTGATGTGATGTATATGCCACTACATAGCCTTGCTATATTAAGGCACATCCCAATTCATACACATTGGCGTCTGAGTAAACCACGAAGGTTAATTGCATATCTGGGATTGTCAAAATTGGTATTGTCATTAGCTTTCATTTCAACTCGGAAAAGCTCTTCTCACAATTGTTGTCCCACATAAAATGCTGAGTTTTTTGTGTTAGCTTAGTCAACGGCAAAGCTGTTTCGGAGAAATTATGTATGAATCTCTGTAATACCCTACGAGACCCAGAAAATTGTGTATCTCAAATACTATTTACGGCCTCTTCCAATTCAGTACTGCTTCCACCTTGTTTGGATATATTGAGACCCCTTGCTGTGAGACAACATGATCCAAAAATTTAACTTCTCAAAGCCAAAACTCATACTTGCTCTGCTTGGCGTAGAGTTTCTTGCACCTCAACGTGTTCAATACTATTCTATACTACACAAAGTGCTTGTTCGGTCTTACTGCCCAGAGACACTACCCCATGCAAACATATACCTCAGGTCTTATTACCTTTGTTCTCTATTTTGCATACCTTGATTGCTTAGCAATTTGCTAACCTGAGGACATACTAGTCCAACAAGTCTTATGATCTCAGGATATATAGTCCGCTAGTAATTCTAGGCCTCATTGCCTTATCGACACATTGCTCGGTATATTTAGCCTTACAGCTTATGTCATTCTATTCTCACAACTCTGAATATTTCGGTATTGTTGCCCAGTACAACTGTGTACGCTGGGGCTTACTATCACTATGTCTGTCTATACCCCTATCTGTCTATAACCAGCTCTGTCTACCATGTATCTATCTAAAATACACCTGTCTATTTGGGGTTCAGGGTCAACTAACTATTTGACCGTTACTGCTCGTACAGTGTGCGCTATTTGGGATCAAGGTAATGGTTTTGTTCCAAACCAAAATGATTGCTTTATCCCTACTTGTCACATCGTGATATCTTTACTTGTCACATAAATGTTCCAGAGCAGGCATCAACCTTTTCGTACTTGTCTCATATTCTCAAATCAAAATTAGTTGTTGCTAGCTCTACCATCAAGAGTGGGTTATTTGATTCTATGATGTTATATCTATTGTGAAGTATTCGCCACCATTGCGCCCTACTACACTAGGGCTCTTCCTAATTTTTGTTTACATGCACCACCACCAACCATATAGGTTGTATGACTTTTGACTATATAAGTGGTGTGTAACGACCCTTTCTCATAAACAACAATTATCCACATTTATACAAAATCAGTGATAACTTTTTTTTCCAATACATATCAGAGTTCAGGACACAAACTCGCCCACAAACTCTTCCACAACATATCAGAGTTTAGGGCACAAACTCACTGCAGATAAATTTATTATTCTGATATCACATCACAATTAACCCATGGGTCACAAAATGATTTCCAACATAGATATCCAAACAGTAAATATGGCATTTTAAAAACATGTGGGCCCTATAATGGCAATATAGAAATTAATACAACACTAATACCAAAAGAGGCCTACAAGATTCTCAAAGTCTATGCCTCTGGTTGCTTCCCTTGACCTCTATCCAGATTAGAGGTATCGCCTGAAAAATTATTTATAATGACAGGGTGAGACATAAAGTCTCAGTAACCAAAATAAATTTATAAAATATGCAGGAAAAGATTGTAAGTCAGAGAAACAGGTTTAACTGACATAATAATAATAATAATAATAATATTCCCATAATTCAAAATTTAATATGATATAATCAATAAATAAAACCATCCCCACTCATCCATCATGCTCCTCCTTATCTCCTCTGGACTGGTACAGCCTATCAGTGCTAGTATACCCGGCCAAAGGTTAGCTAGTCACATCAAGAATACTGTCCCCTCCCATGCCACCACCAATATACCGTAACAGGGAGGTGTCCGCCCAAACACTTAGCTCCAAAATCCGGGCCAGGATTGAGAGAGCCGATGGGCACACAATTCACCATATCTCTTCCACACAACCCAACATATCCCGTAATATAAAAATAATAAATTAATACAGCTTTCGAAAACAATTACGAGAATTCTAAATTCTTATACAACATTCCATCTCAAACAACATATCCACCATAACAGTAACAATTTAATAATAATTTCCACTTATATATGTAAATTAGAAAATACACTACTTCACTGAAATAAATTCATATTCAAACATAAATATAATCTTGCAAAGCACATACAAGTAATATAGATAAAAGTAAGGTTTATAAAATACCTTACATTCCAAAACAAGCATATAAAATAAATTAACCCCGGTTACCTCGATTCCAAGCTTAATCTTAATTTGGATAGTAAAATCCGTGCAATCACCGATCACAAGAAAAATCTACATTATTAATGTAGATACCAATTAACCAAAAATAACAATAAAATAATTAATTTACATAATTTAACTCCTACAACCCAATTTTCTCTACAACTATTATCCTCATTTATTCCAATTTCCTTAAAAAATCCTTAAATAACCTTTAATATACCTATAATTACAAAATCTCCAATACCAACTTCCTAAATAATTAAATCTCTTTTTCATAATTTATATGGATATAATATAATTATTAAACAATTCCTCAAATATCCACATAATTAAAATCATATCAAATTATAATTCAAATATTAAGTCCTAATTTATATTTTTCACATAACTCAGATCCAACAAAAATAAACCGATTAAAACCTCAATAATACCTCCAATAATCCAAATAAAATAATTAAACTAATTTTTATCGGTAAAAACACCCTATAGGGATTAATTTAAACCCTATTTATAAAAGAAATTAATTATAAAATCACATGACCACTAAATAATAAATCTAAACCGATTAAAATAAACTATTAATTATTCTCTACATTTCTACAGTCTTATATTGATAAAACTCAAAACTTGCCTAAAATCATATCCCCAAAATATTCTCTAACTAGCATAAAATTACTATCATATGAAAGAGAAAATTATTTAGAACATTTTTCATAAAAGAAACTTTATGATTAGAAGAGAGTTTGTATACCTTATTAATCTCCGAAGAACCAAAAATACACCAATCAGAACCTCACTCTCTTTCATTTTTCCTTAACACTTCACACCGGAAGTGTTAAGGGGGAGGGGGTATTTATAATATACCCCCACCTTAATCAATTGGCGCCATATAGATAAGGGGATCAACCCCTTATCTATTTGTTGGTAGGCGTCGTATGGCGCCTACCAACTATATATATATTATTATATTATATATTATTATATTATAATATTTAATTAATTTTTACTTTTTACTTTTTTTTTAATGTCACATGGTGTCTCTACAAACCATACTAGTCATGTTCCTACAGCCCACACAAATTCACATAGGTAATATCATTGTACATCATGCATGATGTAATATTGCTAGCCACACTGCCTCAGTCGCATGTTTTAAGCACCACCTCTTTACCACGGGGCTACTTGTGATTTTCACCGATACAACCAAGACTCTCATCTAGCCATGTTAGGGGTGCATCCTGATCATGGTGTTGATTAACATGCTCTGATAGGGCTGCCTCACTACTGCGCACCATACAAGTGCCTTATTGTGACTATACAGGTCATACTGTACACAACATATGTTGTGTCACTGTTGACCTTATAGGTCAAATCATGCTAGACCACGCAAGCAATACTGTGATATGGGATGATCAAAACTGGTGTGACTGATAACCTCTCCTGTTGTCCTCAAAAGTTACGGATTGGCTTATGACCCCACTCCATTAATTCATTTACTAGTAACGGCTCCAGCTATGTCACTCTGTTATTTCATCGCCTCGCATGAGGTCTAACAATGTTGAGATGATTTGATAGGAGTTCTATAGGAATCTCCTATGACATCTAACTAACCCAGAAACTGTGTACCTTGGTAAGAATTCTTGGCCTCTCATGCTCAATGCTACTCCTAGGGGTCTTAGGTTACTTCAGTCATCTAGCTGATATGGTTGTTTACTACTCCCACCAAAAGGACCACCCTGATATCAGTGCTTCGATGAAGAGTTCCCACTACCAGATGTTCTCTATTACTATAATTTATGTGGTAGTATAGATCCAACGATTGTACTCTGTGGTCCAACATTCCACAACTGCCTTATCATACTCTTTGAGATGTGTTGGGGTCAGCTTCTCCTGCTTACCCTGCTGTATCATCAAAAATTTTGTTTCTTTGGCCAATCTCACTGATCAGGGAAAATACTTTCTACTTTATTAGGATCTGTTGAATCCTATTTTGTAAGTCAACATGTCTCGGCACTACTCATAGGTGCTACTCATGCTCTTCTCTACTTCTTGAGTATATCAGAATGTCAACACTGAGTATATCATAACTAGTCTACTATCAGCTGAGGATCAAACTATCCTTGTGAAACAAGGTCATCAGCCTTTATCAACAGCAACCCCCTGTTAACTGAACTATATTGCTCACATCTGCAGACTGTCTCCCACAAGAGCTGTTCTAAGCAAAGGATCATGTTTATGTTCCTCATGCAATTTGAATTCACTTCTTGTCTATCAGGTTATTGCGCATTCCTCTATTTGTATTATGTTTATGTCGTACCATCATCATGCCTAATAGTTGCTATATTGGATCATGTCTAGCTTCCTGACTCTGCCCAGCACCTTGACCTCTTAATCTACCCCTTGTTCTCTCCATCTTTATTTTTCGTAATATTAAAATGAGGAAGAGGTAAATTGCATATAGCCATAAGGGCATTTTTGTCATTTCTCAAAATTCTAGTACATAAGTAGTTCGAATTAATGTATAGCAGACCATTACAACAGTTTAGAAAAAGTTTGTAACAATATACAACTTATAAACTACTATACAATATATTGCACACCCTATTTTAACATGTATAAGTGACTTCTCAGGGGGTCACCCATCCTAACACTTCCCTGAGTCGAGCACGCTTAACTTTACTATGTCTGTGCAAAAAAGCAAATACTGGCTATAACTGCTTCCCAGCACTAGTACCTTGTGATTGTCCTTAACCTAGTAAGTCATGCCAACTATCTCCGGGTAACAAAATACTGGGTAGAGGCCTCATCTTAATATTGGTACATATGTAGCATCATATACCCAGTCATATGCTGCTCAAACTCTTAGAAAGTATCCCTTGGGCCCCACTCCATAATATAATTCTTCTTCTGAGCCTAAAATGTTATATCTGGAAAGAAGTATAATATGGTGCAGATCCAATCCTTGTCAAGAAACTCGATCCCGAGATATCCCTGGTCCTAATACATAGAGACCACATCGTCCAAGAATTGTGTGTACTATGCCACCAAGGAGGCATACTTATTGACAACATACAAATACATGTTTTTTATGTATCCCCACAGTTCCTCATCCAGCTACAGGTTATAACATACCAACACAGGCTCTTCTCTAGAACTAGTGGCAACGTGTGCATACGACTCAAATCTATCTGGTAATGGTTGTTCCGAGTCTCCTATTGATGAGCTCCGTAATGGTGCTAGCGCCAGTCTAGGGTAGGGTCTATAGACTGGTCTTGCCTGTACATGTCTGCTTAGGGTATAATATACCCTAGAGCCACTTCTACTCTAAGGTGATCGATTGGACTGCTCATCTAACATATGCTGGGTCCTCGTGGGCCAGTTCACCGATGGCGATGATCCCCTCCTTTGTCATCGTCTACTACGTCGTCTACCACGCCCATGCATGATTTCCTATCACTATGTAAATAAGACCATATTAGTATTCCATTCTGTGAATGCCAGAACCGCTTTAATCTCTAATACCAAAAATGTCAAACCCCTTAACATTTCAATATTTGCAGAGTAATAAGTGCATAATTCCATAAGGTATACAGAAACAGCAGAAATATACTGATATTAAGTACATGTTTACATTACAGGAGAATCCCCGCAATTTTTGAAAACAATATTTACAAATGTACAAAGCATTCACAAAGAAACAAAAGAGCAATTACAAATAACCAGAACTAGCCTCAGACTGCACCGGGACCCTAATCCCGAGTAACCACCTCCTTCCCTTTCAAGCCTCTAGCCTCAGCTGTAAGGTTTTTCAGTTTGAAAAGGGGTGAGATTCGAGAGAATCTCAATAGTAACAAACATTTCAAACATATAAAATGCAATAATAAATATGCAATGTGACATGTCATGTAAGATGCTAACTCGTGTTGTATGCATACTGTCCAAAGCCAAACTAATGTTTGCACCCCGGCTTAACTCGTGTCTAAGGTCAAATTACATGTTTGAATCCCTAGCTTATTCGTGTATACCATCATTGGATCCCAGATCACAGCTAGGCTAATGTCATGTTATAGAATATGGCACACACAAACATATAGATAATTACATAGTATATGATAGAAAGTGCTACTACCTGACTCCTTTTCCAATTTCTAGGTTTGTCCTAAACTTGTTCCAGCTCGACTATTTTCAATTCCTATAAAAATTAAAGTTACAAGTAACTAGTTATTACTTGCACTATTACAACATTTTAATTACAGTTTAATGGTTATCTAACATAGTTTTAACAGTTTCTGCACGGTACAACTCTGCACAGTGCAGTTTCACTATTTCTAGAAACTAACAGATTTTTCAATCAAATTTGAAAACTCATAATTAATTCTACAAATATCTAATTTAACTGATTCCAAGGCCTAAATAAAGCTATTTAAAGGTAAATTTGTGCAAAAAAATACTTAAATTTAACCACTATTCATATCATTCCCATAAATTCACCAAATACCACTATACCAGATTGCATTCCAGAAACAGGGCATAATCTTTGAAACTTCATATATCCCAATGTACTTGTCCAAAAATTAAAAACTACCTATAAAATTAAATCTCTATAGTTATACTTTAATCTTGACAAGTTTTAGAATTTTTAGACAATGTTTGACCAACAAAATACATTTTAAAATGTCACTGACTCACTGGAGGCAGATCAAACAACATGCGTATTCAACTTCATAAATTTCCAAATTGCAACATATGCATTAAAAAATCATGAACACATGCATGCCTACACGATTTTGCCTTCTAAAGCCAATGGAACTAGCAAAATTTCGAAATTCCCATCCTACCCTTATGTTATGCCTCTAGATGAATTGTTAGGGTTTAAGGAGAGAAATTGTGTCTTCTTGATTCCTCTTGCTTAATCACCTTCTTACCAATTATAATATCATGATTAACCATTTAAAAACTAAATGGACATGATGAGAAGAACTTTTGGTAGTCTTTCCTCTAGAGTTTGCTTCAGCCCAAATTTGAAAAACAAGAGAAAATAAGGCAAATACCACCAACAACATCAAACAAGTTAAGAGGATTAAGCTTTGGAGATTACCACTTGAAGTTCACTCTTTCTCTCTCTTAGCTGAAACTTCCCTCCCTCTCTAAGCTCTTGATTTGTCTTGAAACACATAGATTTAATGGAGTAGAAGAGGTTAGGAGAGGTTATAGAGAGATTAGAAGGCAAGAATGACTAAGTTTTACATGTTCTTACCTTGGTTTATTCTTTGAAACCTTAGGACCCTTCTTCTTGCTTCAACCTTTCACTTTCTCTCTATCTCTTTGGTTCAGATTTTCAAAAATGAGGAGCCAGAGAAGAGGTTTATTGTCTTAAAATGTCACCTTTTTAGCTTATGTCATAATGTTGTTTAATGAAAATTTAATTAGGTAAATTTTACTTGGTCTTCTTTTTTCCTTTCCTTTTTTGACTTATCTCAACCACACAATATTTCTCTTCCCTCCCCTTTATTGACCGAAATGCAAGAGGATTGGGAGCATTTAATTGCTTCTTGAAATATCCCATAATGCCATCTTCTAATATGACTAATTCAGTTCATATGGGTTTTGTTGTTTTTGACCTTTTGACTCTACTTTTTCCTTCTTCCTTTAATGGTTTCCAAGCAACATATACATATTCCCTTTATTCCTCTTACTTGACTGAAACTACAATGGGAAAAGGGAGCATCAAATTGTTTCTTGCACTTACAATAACTCCCTTCTCACAACTACTTTAGTCTTGGGTACTTTTTGACTTTGTTTCTTCTTCCAACTTTTATTCCACTTGGTAATAATACTCCAATGTAGACTTATTAATTACCAAGTAGTCATTTCCTCTTTTATTTCCCCTCTTTGACCGAAAATAATAAGGGAATCTGGCGAAAAATATTTGTTCCTTGTGTTATAACAAATTACATTTTGCCATTACATTTTTTTATTTATTATAATAAATCATTTCTTGCTTATTTTCCCTTATTTTGGCTAAATTTTGACACTTATTCTAGGCCATTATTTGTGTCATTTTATGCTCCAATTTAGGTTACCATATTAGGCCTTTAAGTGGACATTAATTGTCTTTTATGTCCTTACTTGGCCAAGTTGTGTGTAACCGGGTGGTTGGAATATTTTCTGAGGAATATTCCATTTTGTGTGTATACATTTAATGGTTTCCAAGCAACATATACATATTCCATTAAATGTATAATTATATATGAGGAATTGTGACAATATATATGTATATATATGTATATGTATATGTATATGTATATGTACATATATATGTATATGTATATATATATATATATATATATGATATATTAATAATCTCAAAAAATAAGAACATGAAAAACACTTAGATTAGTTCATGACATTAGCAGAAGAAAAGGGATTAAATATATCACCTATAAAAGCTGAATTAAGAAACACAAATATTCCTTTCTTAGGACAAATTATATCTAAAGATGGAATAGAATTACAAAACCATATAAGCCAAAACAGTATTAGAATTTCCAATAATAACTAATAAGAAGGAACTCCAAGCATTTTTAGGACTAGTAAATCAAGCTAGGAATTATATACCGAATTTATCAAAATTAACAGCCAAAGTATCAAAATTAGTTGGAGAAAAAACTATATGGAAATGGAATAAGGAGACTCAGAGGATAATAGAAGAAATAAAAGCATTATGTAAAAACTTACCTAAATTAACTATACCTTTATAAGATGATATAAAATGGATAATATATATAGATGCTTCTGATAATTATTGGGGAGCAGCCCTGTATTTTGAAGATAAGGATGGAAAAGAAAGAATAACAAGATATACTAGTGAAAAGTTTAATGAAGCCAAAAGTAAGTATCATTCTAACTGGAAGGAGTTTTTAGCGATTAAAAATGTGGGAGAAAAATTTGAATTATTCATAGTAAATACAAGATTTATAATAAGAACAGATAATACTCAAGTTAAGAATTGGTTAAGTAACAGAATAAAAAATGGAAAAATGAGTAAAAAAATGGCACTGTGATTTATCCTATTATAATTATGAGGTAGAATATATAAAGGGCCAGAATAATCCAATTTTTGATTTTATGAGCAGATGGACCCAGTAAATGGAAAGAATAATCATAGTCATGTAAACCGGATTATGGAGTATGAGGAATCATCACCTATAATTACTTATCTTGTAATAAAGATGAATGTAAGTTTGTTAAGTAGTCAAATGAATAGCAGTATTTAGAACTTATTCAGTTCTATTGCTAGTTTATCTGATGCTATAACAAATTTATATGCTCAAGTTGAAGAAATAAAGAATAAGAGGGAACCCAATAAGGAACCCTTAGCAGTTGAGAAGAATAAAACACCAATAACAGGGTCATCTACCCAAACCACCCAAAAGGAAATAATTGGGTCATTAGGATCAAACAAACCAGTAAGCCCAAAAGAAATAATACCTTTAGCCAAGGCTATAAAAGGCCAAAAAGCCCCAAAGGAACAAGGAAAATAAAGAGAAACCCAAGCCCAAACTATTAAGCTTCATTAACCAAATCTTCAGTAACCAGAGCCTCTACGTCTACCTCTAATGTTTTTTATTTACCCCAATAGTTTAATTACATAAGCTGATTGTCCAGAAATTGAACCAATTAACCCTTTCCCGTTAAACCATCAAATATATATCCCATTTTGCCTCTAACAAAGCCATTATTTACTCAGGAACACCTCCAAGTATTGTAAAAATCCTATATAGTCATGGATTAATTCAAACTATTTACCCTTCATCAACAATGGAAGAAATAACTGAGTTACCATCATTCATTAAAGATGTTGTAAGTACTCATTTTGGAATTGTAACCTAGCACCAAGTGTTCATCTGGTGTTACTCAACTATAGCAGAAATAACTCCCGACAAATTCTATCATCCTATTAACCTCATAAGGTTGGGAACCACGAAGAAGCCTATATAATTTGAGCTGCAGATTAAAGAAGATATACAAGATGATGAAGAATTCCAGTACAGGGTCTATGTCAAACTTGTTAACATTTTGATATTTGTAGAGTAATAAGCACACAGTTCTGTAAGGTATATAAAAATAGCGGAAACATATTAACATTAAGTACTTGTTTACAATACAGGAATCCCCATAGGGTTTGAAAATATATACAAAGTGTTCAAAAATAAACAAAAGTACAGTTTTAAATAACTAACGACAGCTTCAACCTGCACTAGGACCTTATTCATCAATAACTAGTGCCTTGCCCTTCGAGCTGCTAACCTCAGCCGTAATGTTTATAATGTTGAAAAAGGGTAAGATTCGAGCAAATCTCAATAGTAACAAGAATTTTAGACATATAAAATGTGAAAATAAATATGCAATGCACCATGTCATGTAAGATGATAAAATGTTGTATGCACACTGTCCAAGGCCAAATAACTGTTTGCAACCTTAGCTTAACTCTACACCTCTGTTGGATCCTAAACCACAACTAAGCTAATATGCGTGTCCCAGACACTATGCTCATGTTACAAAAGATGACATACACAAACATACAAATAATCACATAATGTATGAAAGAAAAAGTTACTACCTTAGTCCTTTTCCAGTTCCAATATCTGTCCTATAATCTTGTTTCGACTCAGGCTATTGCAAATTCCTAAAATTAAAGTGTACAAGTAAATGTTATTACTTGCATTATCACTATCTTTAATCATATTCTGCTAGTCAACTAATGCATTTATAGTAGTTTCTGCATAGCACAATTCTACACAGTGCAGTTTCACTATTTTCTAGAAAACTAGCAGATTTTCAGTCAATTTTGAAAAATAATAATTAATTCTAGAAAATTTCAAATTGACTAGTTACAATGTCTATGTGAAACTATTTAAGTGTATTTTTATGAAAAAATGCCTAAGTCTGACCAAGGTCAACACATTTTTCCCATAAATTTGCCAAACTTCCCCTATTCCAAATTTCCTTCCAGAAACAGGGCACAAATTTAAGAATCCATATCTTTTAATCTACTAATCCAAAAATTATGATATACCTATCAAATTAAAGCTCTAGATGTATAATTTAATCTTATCAAATTTCATAATTTTTGGACCAAGTTTAACTAATGAATTTCATTGCACTATGACACTGCCTCCAGTGAAACAAATCAAACAGCATTTCCTTTCAACTTCAATAATTTCCAAATTTGCATACAAACATCCAAAAATTATGAACACATATATTCCTATACAATTTTCCCTTCTCAATCCAATGAAACCATCAAAATTGAAAAATTTCAGCTCCTCCCTATTGTTCTATGTCTGGCCGAAAGAATAGGAGGAAGAGGGAAAAACATGTTTTCATGCATTCAAGCCAGAAATACCTCCCTTTCCACTCCTAATCACATGTATAACTATCTAAACACTAGATAAACATGATCCATAGACATTTTGGCAGCATGACCCCTTAGGGTTTCATCTTCCCAAATTTTACGAAACTAACCAAACCAAGCCAAAATCAACAACATCATATAAGACAAGAGGATCAAAGCTTGCGAGATTACCTCTTGATTGCTCCAAATTTCTCTCTCTATACACATCTTCCCTCTCTCTCTTCTCTCTTGATTTAGCTTGCTAACCATGATTTTCAAGAAGAATAAGAGGTTAGAAGAAGTTCTAGGTAGGTTAGAAGGCATAAGCACTTTGATTTCAAGCTCTTACCTTGGATTTTGTCTTCTTGAAACCCTAGCTCCTTCTTGCCTCTCTTGTGTTCTTGAACTCTCTTCTCTCTCTCTTGTTTTATGTTTTGGCCAAAAATATGATGAAGAGGAAGGGATAAAAGGCTCTTCAAAATATCTCTCTTGCTTTTAGAATATTATAGTTTAATGACCTAATTAAGCATGTGCAATTTACTTGGCCATAAATTTTTTTCTTCTTCTTGAATTAATGTAAACCAAATAAATGTATTTCCCTCTTATTCCCCTATTTGACTGAATTTTATAAGGAAGAGGGAGTTAAAAATTGCTTCTTGCTTTCTTGCACAATTCCTCCTTTAATTAAGTAATTATGTCATCTTTACCTTTTGACTTTTCTTCCAACTTAATACTTGGCCACAAAGGCTCTAATCCATATATTTATTATCAAATAATCATTTTCCCTCTTATTTCTCCTCAATTAGCCGAAATTATTAAGAGAAGAAGGGATACATAATTTCTTTTTGTTTTGTTGGCAAATTACCATTTTGCCATTACATTTTATGATTTATTGAAATAAACCATTCCTTGCTATTTTTCCTTTAGTTTGGCCTAATTTTTGGCATGTTAATTAGGCCAATATTTATGTCCTTTCATGCTCCAATTTAAGTTACAATGTTAGGCCTTTCAGTAGATAATAGTTGCTCCTTTATGTCCTAGCTTAGCCAAGTTGTGTGTAACCACTTATTGGAGTATTTCTCATTTTATATATACCACAATTCTGTTGGAAATTACGCCCTAGGGGACAATCATTATACTTTAAACATTATTATTTAATGAATTTCTCCATTTTGTTGTCATATTATTCGCATGTTTATTGTGATAACTTTATCCTTTGATAAATCATAAAGATTATCATAAATATCCATGGTCGGTCATCTATACGGGAGTAAAGATGAAATAAGACTAGTATAACTTTAATAAGGTATAGAGATACGAATCAAAGTCTTAGGCACTTGTAAGAGTATAAGGTGTTGACCGACCAACTATGAGAAAGATGTATGGATTAAGTCATAAGCTTATCTCATGTATAACCACGTCACTATGCCATTTAACCTAAGATCATCATGGATTCCTACATGAGAGTCGCTAAGCTTTGACTTAGTCAAAAGTCACCTTTGATCGAGTAATGATAAAGGCTACAATCAAGCTTGGTGGTTTTCATGTAGAGGAATATGAATGGTCAAGATGAAATTTGTCCCTCACATTAGTAAAGAGATATTACTGGGCCTTTCGATGAGTGAGTATGAGAAATGTATGGCCATACTACAATGGAAAGAAGTTTCCATTTCTATAGTCATACTTCTAAGGAATTGAGAACGTAATGGTCTGGAACAGGAGGATGACACTATCCATGCCTCATGCTTGGCTAAAATATCATATGGAAAAAGGGACATGATATGGTTGTATGATAGATTGTATCGTGTTAACGATCCTCATATGAATTGGGGTAGTCACAATGTCTTGCTAGAGACCGCTTACGACTTGTGGGCTAGTACAGTTATTGGCTCACTGCCAACTTCATGTGGGCCTACAGGGTCGCACACAAGAATAGCCCAACACGAATTATAATATCCAGATTCATTGAATCTAAGATGTGTCTAAGATTCAATGAATACAATGTTTAATCTAGGGTGGACGGATTTTATATTTATGATATAAAATTCAAAAAAGGAAAATAATAATATTATATATATATATTTTTTGTAGTGTTAGTTTCAGATTAATTTTATTTGATAAAATTAAATTTAATAATTAACATAGATATATAATATCTCATATTTTTATAAATTAAATCTATTTTCATTGGCTCTTTATTCTGATTAAATAAATAGGTTAAATTAAAATTGTTGGACATATTTAATTAAACTGAATTTATTTAATTAGCTCATAAAAATAATTAAATGTTAATTGATATAATATTGATTTCAAAATTAATTAATATTAATTTTGAAGATCCAACATAGCCCTCATTAGTTATAAAAAAATGAAGGGCTAAAGAACCCTAGGGCAGAAGAAAAATTAAGAGCCGTAAGAAAACCCTAGAGAGGCATTGGAGGCGCTAGCACGCTGCCCGTGTTGGGTCCTGTTCATATAGATACCAGTAGAGGGAGCTGATCTAAGGCATGAGCTCATTGAGATCGAAAAGGCAAAAACATAAAAGTAAGACTATTTCTAACTCGATTTAAACGCCATTGATAGATCCATGTTCATAATTGGGAAAAATTTTAAAGGTTTAATTTCTTCTACTATGCCTTCCAATCCCAAGAAATTCATCATTTTATTCCATTAACTGTATCAATCATATATTGAAGTATTAGTGACAAAAATGGGATGTTATAGTCTTAAATATAAGAGCTCAGGATTATAATATTATTTTCCAAGAAATGAACAGGATTGTCACCAATAAGAATGAAATTCTGTGGGTATACTATACGAGTACTCTAACTTGTATATACTCTTTAGGAAAGACCAACAAGCATGAATGGATATTCTATAAATGGTACGAAAAGATAAAGGAAAACAAGCTGGAAAACAATGAGGAAACCAAAAAAAATGTCACCTGTTATCCGAATATCCTAATCATGAATGCTTTTACTGTAAGGAACAAGAGAAAGTAGAAAAAGAACAGAGAATTCAACTTGATCCTGGACTTCTTTGAAATGTCGGCAGAAGAAACAAAAGGAGGAAAGAAGTGTCAGCAAGATAAAAAGAAGATTCCCAGACAAGATAAAAAGAAGAAGTGACACAAAGAAGAAAGCAGATTCTATGTAACTCTAGTTTGTAAAAGTAATCATAGTTAAGTAACATGGGTTGGGAATGCCCGACTCTTTATAAAGCCCTGTAATGAATCAGGAAGGATCATCGATCATCAAGCTTATGAACTTTGAAGTCTTGTATGCCTGTGCCTTCTGATCTCCAATCTCTCTTGCAAATTTCTCCACCATCAATAATAGTTTCTTTTTATAATTCTGTGCTAAGTGTCTACCAACAATAACAACAACATTTGGATAAGCTTATTATAAGGTATGTGTAACTAAACTTCTAATAGGGGTTTAAGGAGGTAGTCTTATCTGATTCTAAACGCAAATGAACCTATAAGGGGATTACAAGGGTTATGTTCTTGTAATTATTATGATAAGGAAAGCATTATAGTTACTCCTCCAGTAGGAAACGAAGGCAAGCTGTGATGTTATGATATGAAAGAGGAAGGTCCGAGATCCAAAATTGGATGCTCTGTAATAGTATCTATGTATGAAAAAGGACATAGATCCTTCCATAACCCAGATCATCTTCGGTCAAACCCTAGAGTGCTTTCCTTATCTCTTGATCATGAGTTCATAATCCCTGTCTATTTGTCTACTTGTGGTATCAGAGCTTGTGGTTAGATAAGATAAGATGAATCCTTAAATCTCGATTCTCATTATATCTTGTTAATTTTAGTTGATTACCTTGATTGGCTTGAATAATATCTTTTTGCTTGAGTTTAGACTGCATAATTAATAAGAATTACTGTTAAGAGTGTGTTAGCTAGTAATATAATGAATATAATTAAAACATTAGAATCTCGAATATATGAAGTTGAAAAAGACAAGTTACTAGGAAGTTCTTTTATTAATATAGAAGAAGAAGATAACGAGTAATTTTACTCTGTTTATGATAGGAGGAGAAGGAGATAATACATAGAATTATATAAATAGGACTAATTTATACCTAATAAAACAATTTGGATCTCATATAAATCATAATATTGAAGATCTATTAAAAGTACATAGTATAGAAGAAATCTTACAAGGAATAGCTCTAGAGGATATAATTACAAAAGTGTTACATGAATTACCTAGAAACAGAAAAGAAATATTAATAGAATTTTTTAAACCAGTAGAACAGAAGTTGTATGAGTTAAAAAAGGAAATAAGAGAAATTACAAGAGAATTAAAAGATATGAAAGGAGATATAAAACAAGGAATGAAAGCTTTAGGAATAGCACTGAAAGTAGAATTGATCAATAATAATATACAAATAAATATGATGGGAGTTATAGAAGAATTTTAAAAATTAGAATTATCTAGAGAACAAATAAGGAATCATCAAATAGATGAAAATGTAAAACAAATAAGGATAATAACAGAAAAATTACATAAAGGACAGGAAGTAATAAATAAAAATTTATGGATAATATTTGAGGAAATAGAGAAAATTGAAAAGAGACAAAAAGAAAAGGAAAACATAGGACAAGTAATAATAAAAGATGTATCAAATGAATTAAAAATGAAAGAGTTTAAAGAAGCAAATAGATTATCAGAAATAGCTTGTTATATAGGATCAAAAAACGATGAGTTATTTGAAATATTAAAACCATTTGTAAAGAAAGAATTAAAAATGATGAATGTCTTAGATAAAGAAGAGGAAGATAAAATAGAAAGATTAATGGGTCAAGAAGAAGAAAACTTGGAATAAATAAGAAAAGAATTTCAATATGCGACAAATATAGGAACCCTAAATGAAGAAGCAAAATTAAATATGGAATTAGCATCAGGTGAAGAACATAGTAGGGCACAGGAAGAAAGATTAAAAGAACAAGAAAGATTAAGGCAAGAACAAGAAGATTTATATCATAAATCATCATTAAAAATAAAAGATATAGAATTTGAAGTTAAATTCAGAACACCTAATAATACAGGATTTGTACCACCACCTATAGACCAATATGAAACTAGACAAATTCCTAATTTAGGAATATGGCTAGATTTAGATTGTAATTTGGATAATGAAAAAAGATTAGAAGAGTGGACTAAAGCACAATTAATAGCACTAATAGGAAGAAATGTGGATATAGGAATAACGCATATGTTAGTAGAAGCAAGTTTTATAAGAAATGTACATAACTGGTGGAAAAGTAAGACTCATGAATTTAGAGAGGAAGAAAGGAGAATAACATAATCATATAGTAATAAAAGAGAATTTTATGCCTTGGCTATAAGAAAATATGAACAATTATTAAGAAATGAATTTATAGGAAGAAGTGTAGGAGCTGATGAAAACACAAAAATCGAACAAGCAATACAAAATTTACATCAAATAGAAATATGTTCATTAGATCCAAAATATTTAAACATATATATGTGAATATAAAAAATATTATTATGAAGCAAGAATACAAGATTATGAAAGACAAATATTTATATGATATATTTTATAAAAAATTACCAAGATTAATATCAGAAACAATAATATGAGATTATTATAACCCTTTTGTAGAAAGGAGAGATTTAATACCTTACATAGACACTATGGGGAGAAGGGAAAATTTTCTAAGAAATTATTTATTAGAAAAATGAAAGCAAGCATGGAGAAATATTAAATACTATAAGGAAAATAAGATAATTTTAAAATGTAGAGAATTACAAACACCTCATAAATGGGGATGTAAGCCAGATAGGAAACAAAGAAAATATAGGAAGAAGAGTAAAAAAAATAAAAATTTAAGAAATATCCTAAAGATAAATTTTATAATAAGTATAAACCTAGAAAATATTTTAAGAAAGGGAACAAGAAAATAAACTATAGCAAGAAACCAAGAAAATGTAAATGTTACAATTGTAGAAAAATATTACATATACCTACAGAATGTAATGAACTAAAGAATAAAAAAGTTATGAAAATATTAGAAATAGCTGATAAATATGAATTAGAACCTCTAGAATTTGAAGAATCAGTATATAGTGATATAGAAAATCTAGAAATATAAATTTATAAATTAAAAAAATTAAGTGAAACCTCATATGAAGAATCACAGGGAAGAATCAGGATATGAGTCAATAGAAGAAGAATATCAAGTCTATAATGTAAATGAGGAAGGACAATCTAGTAATAATAATATAGAAAATGAGGAATATGAAGAATATAGAAATGTCTCAGAAGGGACAGTAGAGAGAAGAATGACGTTTAATAAAAAACCAATATGATAAGATAAAAGATATAAAATTAAATATGAAATCTAAAGAATTACAAAATGAAACATTTATGCATAAAGTAAGTAAAATCAAAAAATCAAAAAAGATTAATTAAAGACATTGCATAGTATTAGAAAAGAAGCACCCTATAGAATCAACATTAACAGAAAGAGTATTAAGAATACCTTTGATAAGTTGACCGTTAATAGAAAGTGAAATAGCTAAATTATCTTTTAAAGATGAAGTCTCAGAAATATATATAGTAGGAGTACATCTAATAAAAACATATTTTAAAGAAAGAATAAACTCTCCAATAGAATTATTAATAACATATGGAAGAATAATTAGCAGTGTACAAGATAGTATATAAGGAATATTATCATTAGGAAATTTAATATACCATAAACTAAAATTTATATTATGTAATACCCCAAGTTTTCACCAATATTCCCTACATGTATATTTTTTATATTTAGTTGAATAAAATGGTGAATTATGATATGTATGAATTTACAGAAATAACTCAATCGCCAATTACATATAATTCGACCAAGTAAAGACATAGAGAGGCAATTAATGTCCACTTAAAGGCCCACTATTGAAACCAAAATTTTAAAATTTAATGACATGAATAGTGGTCTCATTCGAGTGTCAAAATAGGGTTAAACCAATGGAAATAAGCGAGAAATTATTTATTACGGTGAATCATAAAATGCAGGGGCAAAACGGTAATTTTGCCATAAAGTGGGAAATAATTATTTTTTCCTAATATTTCTAATAATTTCAGTTAAATGGGAATTAAGAAGAGAGAAATGACTACTTGATAATTAATAAGCCTATTTTGATGAATTATTATCAAGAAAGATCAAATAGTCAAAAATCAAATGTGCAAAAGTCAACATATTGCAATATGGCAATGAAATAGTGTAAGATTAATATATACTCCCTCATTTCTCATGCATGTTCGGCTGATCAAGGAAGGGAGAAGAGGAAATGAAATATTAAATGAGAAATGGCAATTTTGGACCAATCACAAGTTGCCACATGTGTTAAGCCATTTGACCTTTTAATTATATAACTCAATCCTTCATCTTTTCCCTTATTCTCATGCAAACTGAATCAAAAAGAGTGAGAGAGAGTTTGAGACGGTGAAGCATACGATGAAGAAGGAAAGAGCTAGGGTTCTTCAAGAATCAACGTAAAGGAGTTTGTACCTTGTGCTTTAAGCTTCCTAATTCCTCTATAACCTCTTCTACTCATGTCTCCTCCTTTGAATCCATAGTTTTCAAGCTAAATCAAGAGTTGTGGAGAGAGAGACAAAAATGTGTAGAGAGAGAGAGTGCTGGAAATCCAGAGGTAATCTTCCAAACTTGTTCCTCTTACTTGAATGATGCTATTAGAGTTGTTCTTGGCTTGGTTTTGGTTGTTTTGGTGGAAGATAGTCCATGAAACCTAAGAGACCTTAATGTTCAAGTGTAATATCCAAAATTTTTGGACGAGTGGCTTGAGATTAAACCTGGATCAAGAGGACTGCTAAACCCTGATTTAGCAAGTGTCCTAGTAAGACATGATTTTATTCCCTAAATTTCTTTATACCATTGGGGGTATTAAAGAGCATTAGGAGTGACAAAATAAAGCAATCATAAGTCACAACAATAAAGTAAAGTGGAACATAAAGTAATATTACTACTAGTGAAATTTTCGGTGTGGCAGTGGTGATTATATGACATTTTTCAATAGGTAAATGATGTCAAAAAATTATGAAACTTTCTATAATGAAATTAGACTTATAAATATTTAATTATATAGGTCATATAAGTCATTTCGAGCTGTACAGAAAGAGAAATGAATTTTTGAAATTAGCCCAGCCAAACTGGCTATTTTTCATGGCAGCGTCCAAAGATTAAAATTTTGGGAAGAGTGAGATTTCAATTTGCCAAATTTTATATTTTTCCTTAAAACCAGACTCAATAAGGGTTACATATCCTTTAGAATCACCCCAATTGGATATCTACACAATTAGATATGAATTTTCAAAATTTGATGAAAATTCTGTCAAGTTTAGCATTATGTGCGAAAATGGGATTTTTGGACCAATGGGAGCTTGACACTTGGCAAAGTGAATTGGTTAATTCATTTAACCATTCTTTCATCATCATCTTCCTCATTCCTGCATGAAAAAATCAGAAATAGAGAGAGAAGAGAGTTGGATGAAAATGGAAAAAGGAAGAGAGAGAAACTTCAGTCCGTCGGAACACTGTCAAATCGGTGTCTTCTCTCAAAGTGCCCTTTACAAATATACTTCTACTCATCGCGAGCTTTGTTTCTATGGTTTTGGATTATCATTTGGAGGTGGTTGGCACCATCTCACTGGCTGGAGTGTTGCCGGAATTCCAAACCGTATACAGAAATGTATAGAGGTAAGCGTACGCTTCCTTTTGAACCGATTGGTTTGTTGTTTGGATGAATATATGGTTTTGGATTCTCATTTGGAGGTGGTTGACACCATCTCACTGGCTGGAGTGTTGCCGGAATTCCAAACCGTATACAGAAATGTATAGAGGTAAGCGTACGCTTCCTTTTGAACCGATTGGTTTGTTGTTTGGATGAATATATGGGGAGTTGGGTACTATTCATTCTCATAAAAAAGAGTATTTTCAATGGCTAAATGATGTCCAATGAATATCTAAATAGCTAATCATTTGATTAGAAGTAGAAAAGAAGTAATTAGGCAAGAGAAAACGAGAAAACAACAAACTACTTATGAGAATCTTTAAATCTACCCTATACTGTTTTGTGTAGAAGAAGTAGGAATTTGATAATTTTGATACTTCCATTGGCTTTAGGAGGAAAAATTGTGTAGGTATACAAGTGTTCATGATTTTTGGATGATTGTATATGAATTTGGAGATTTATGAACTAAGTGTGTACATGTTGATTATGCCCTGTCTGAACAGTGACGTTGTGCAAGCTATTTTATAGGGTAAACCTTGTCCAAAAATTATAAAACTTTCCAAGATTAAAGTAGAGACATAGATCTTTAATTTTATAGGTATTTTGTAATTTTTAGACAAGTATGTTGGGAGATATGAATTGTTGAAGTTTGGCCCTGTTTTTTTCTTTAAAGAAATCTAGAACAGTGATGTTTGGCGAAATTCTTGGAATTTTTTTGTTGTGATGGAAAAAATTGAGTATTTTTATGTGAAATTAAACTTAAATAGCTTCACATAGAATTTGGAACCACTTAATTTGGAGTTTTCTCGAATTAATGGTGAATTTTTAAATTTAGTCATGTAAGACTGAAATTCTGAAACAGAGACTAGAAAAGGGGAATTCTATGTTAATGTGTGTACATATAGCTAATGGCTATATTTTTCCTTGAAAGTAGACTTAAAGAAGGTCGAATAGAGCTTTGAATTATGGCTCTAATGATATGATTGGTTATCTAGGGCCATGAAGTGACTAAGAAGAGGCAATGGTTGGAAGACTAAGATACAAGAGGAGGACACAAAGTCCAAGAGGTAGTGAACTTTTCTAACTTGCATATCTTGATATATGCGCTTGTGTATTGATGTGTTGATTGCTTTGATGAATTGTATGAAGCATATGAAACATTGAGCATGCATATACGTCATTATGTTGGCATGAATTCATGTAAGTAAGCATGTCATGCACAAAGCATTTCTTGTATGCATTTGTTAGCACTGTTTGCTATTGAGATTCCTTGAATCTCATTCCTCCCAACCAACCATTTAGATAGGTGAAGAATGCCTGGAGATATGCAAAGAGGAATTACAAAGGAAGATTGAAGTGCAAGGCACTGTGTTGTATTCAATTTAGACATTTTGATAGCTTTGTCTAGCTATACGTTTTTATGTACGTAAAAAATAAACGAAAGTGAGTCTTAAGCAAAGTACGCTCACAAACTTTGATATAATAAAAAGAAAAGCCGATAAGACTTAGTGACGTAGTGAAATGTGTGAAAATAATTGAAAACGTTTTTACCCTCTGAAAAACCCTCTTAACCTTAGGTTCAACTCTTAGTTGAGATTGAGGATTTGTGAACATTTTAGAAGATTGGGCAATCCGGGTTCGAATCATGGTCTCACGAATGATTTCACTACTCATTTCTACTCATCTGGGATTATTGGAGATAGGGTGTCACATCAAGTCTCTCCAAATAAAGTCCAATGAATGTTTAAATAGATAATAGTGTGATTATAAGTAGAAAGGAGATGATTAGGCAAGAGAAAACAAGAAACCAACACAACTTTTTTGGGAATCCTATTAGATTTCCTTGTGTTGGACATGGTAAAGGAATAAGAATTTGATAGTTTTGATGTTTCCATTGGGTTTATGAGGCAAAATTGTGTAGGGTATATGTTGATGATAAAGTGATAAAAGCCTCAGAATGTGAAATGACCAAATTACTCTTAAAAGCCTTAAATAAGGGTTGTCAAGGGCATTTTCATCATTTGGACCTAATTTGACCAATTGGAAGTCAAAAATAGATTCTACATGCGAAATTGTGTAGGATTGGCCTAGGTTATAAATTTGGTAAAGTATAATGAGACCAGGTTTTAAGGGGCATTTTGGTAATTTAGCACTATTAGGCTAAGTTAACCAATATTATGAATTTGGAATTATGCATGAATAAGTAATGACTCATTTACGGTGTATTCGAGATTTTAGGACTTGGTAGTTGTCCGGAACTCAAGGCTTGCCCGAGCTTGGAAAGGTGGGAGGAAGTTGCTAGAGAAAAGCAACCAGGTAATAACTTATCTTTCATATGTTATGATATACATTGAATAATTTGTGTGTTCATCATGAATTGTCTGACGTATTTGAATATGCGGGGTGGTCACTTGGGGCCTATCTTTGCACGGGTGGACGCTCAGGCCAATGTAACAATCACAGTTGCACAAGTGGGTGCCCGGGGCCTATTACATGGGTATCCCTCATAACTTTGTAATATATTTAGTGCTATGATAGTTTACGAGCTACATGTGATGTATTGAATGCTGAGTGATGATTCTAAACCTTCTTGTGCCTTTATCAAATGATCAGAAGTAATGAATTAGGAAAATATAAGTATCAGATATTTGCTGCTTTTGGATTTTTAAATGTGGTTCGCAAACGGGCATATAGTTGTATATTCTATTTTGTTTTTTTTAATAACTAAAGGGTATATATATATAATTTGGCCCAATTTTTAAAACTTAAATTGTGTTACATAATTAAATTTATAATTTGTTAATTTTAATGGCTTAAATTAAAATTTGATTAACTCAACCATCTTTTAATAGGATTTTCTTTTTTTTTTTTTACTATGCTATAATATTCAAATGTATTAAAAATAGGGTTAAAAGCCTTTTTTTCTTCGAAAGTATTGGTTTAGAGGCAATTTTGCTGCGGAAGTTTTATTTTGGGCAATTTTGTCCTGGAAGTTTTAAATGTGGGGCATTTTCTCCCTGACCGTTATCCCAATTAAGTTTGACTGTTAGTTGACCAAATTAAGGGGCAAATTTGCTCTTAAGTGAAAACTTTTAAAGTAAATTTAATCCTAAGTTGAAACTTTCAAAATAATTTTGTCGTTATTTCAAGATAAATTTGTCCTAAAAATTTTTACTTTAAAATAAATTTATCGTTAAATATGGTCAACTAATGATTAATTTAACTATAATAACAGTCAAGGTGAAATTATTTCATATTTAAAATTCCAAAATAAAATTATCCTTAAAACAATGCTTCTCCTACGGTAGAAAAAATCAAAAAAACCTTTAACCCTTAAAAATATTATGGTTTCGTGATCTAACGGAGGCTGATGCCCGGGGTAATAAAGATCAAAATTTTACATGCGGTGGGATCGAAAGCAATTACGAGCCCCGGCCCTCGCCGTTATCTTCATCATTCTGGGCGAACAGAGCTCGACTCAACGCAATTGAAAGAGATCCTCTTCTTCTTTACTATTCTCTGATTTCTCAGCACTTCATCCTCCCGTTTTTTTGCCAAAACGCCCGCCAATTCTTCTCTCCGAGTATGTTCCTTCTCTTCCTCTCTCTCTCTCACCTCATCCCTGTGCGCCTTCTGCTCCCTTCACATAAGATGCTACTGCCAATGCGTTCAATTTCACTTCTAGTAGAAGCGTTTCTGTTTTTTTTTATATTGTCATCTGATTCCTTAATCTCATCTTTTGACTTGGAAATCTCTTTCTTGAAAATATAATTATCCAACAGGTTTCATGATTTGGGGTGGCTTTTCTTTGATTAATCGTCAATTATCGTCTATGTATTTTACAGAGTTGAAATTTATGTAGAGAACCACTTACGAAGTTGTATTGCTGCTAAATATGTTTCAGTGATCATATCCTCTTCGTTAAGATGTTTCGCCTTTGCCGCAATTTCAGTTGTCGGCTCTGCTAATGCCCTTTCTTCCATGGTTTTTTTGCTTGCTATTATTATGGTAATATCTACTTAATTTTAAAATATTAATTTTCTTTTTTCTATTTATGTTTCCCAGAACTTGCTTCGAAAAAGAAAGGCTAGCCGCAGGATGATTCATGAGTAATTTATGTGATGCTTGCTAACATCGTGCAAGTGGATATGCAACTTGAATGAAGTCAGTTTTGAAGCATGAATGAAGAAGTGGTTGATGATGTAACACCATTGGAGGTGGTTGAGGGTGCACAACATCAGAGTAAAGAGGATGAGTATTCACTGAAACCTGAAAGCTGCCCACTGTTCAAACCCCAAGAAATTCTGGCAACCGCTGAGCATGAGTACTCCCAGATCCCACCGCAGGATGATATTGGACAAGATAAAAATGATGTTGAAACTATCAGCCGTGCAACTACATCAGAACATCCAAATCTTGAGCAATTTTTCGTTGGTGACGGTTTCATGGTTGAAGAATTGACGGTGAAAAGTTACAATGGCTCAAGTTTAGATATTGGTACATCAAATAGACGGGAGGGGTTTTATAATAGGCAGAGCCAATGGGGGCATCTTTATCAGCTAACTGGTGACTCAGGAGCTGGAAATTCAAGAAGTCATACTGCGCACAGAAATAACATTCTGGCTTCTTCTAATGCCTGGGAGGATGTTGGGTCTGCTGCATCTTTCCCAGAATTATTGGCTAAAAAATCACTTAGTGATGATCAGAGCAAAGTCATAGAACACTTGACAACAGCTGAAAACAAAGGGGATGCAGGTGATATTCATCAAGGAATACGAACAAAAATTATATCCAAGTCTGGATTTTCTGACTATTTTATCAAGCATACATTGAAGGGTAAGGGTATTATATGTAAGGGTCCATCTTCTGACTGCTTCCATGTTGACTCTAAAGATCTGAATCAAATGAAAGTTGGCATTGGTACCACTCAGATGGATTCCAATGGATCATTGAACTCTGCTTCCAAAACTGAGAAGTCTTCTTCTTTTAGTGCTGCTGTGCCAAGACCTGATGGGTTTGACTGCACTGGCGTGACACTAAGAGAGTGGTTGAAAGCTGGGCACCAAAATGTAAGCAAAACTGAGCGGTTGCATATATTTAGAAATATTGTTGATCTGGTTGAAAGCGCTCACTCTCAGGGAGTAGCATTGCTTTACCTGCGGCCATCTTATTTCAAAATGCTCCAATCCAACCAGGTCATGTACCTCGGCTTACCTATTCACCAACAGACATCTGAAAGTGTTGTAAATTCTGAAATTCTTACCTCAGATGGTCCTTTGGTTGGGAAAAGGGCATCAGAGGAGGTATTTCATCCGTCTCTTGATGTGTGGTCAAAGAAACAAAAATTTAATGATGGCGTGACAGTTGCTGGGAATTGGAGTCAGTTTTCTCCAAGATCTGACATATATTTTCAAACTGCTACTGATAGTAAAGTCAGTGCAGTTGGACCTCAGAGAATGTCTAGTATCCCTTGTATGTCTAAGGTAGGCCAATTACAGTTGACTTCTGTAAGTGAAAGATTGGAAAACGCATGGTATACAAGTCCTGAGGGAGGCTGCACTAGATCATCAAATATCTACTGCTTGGGTGTCCTTCTTTTTGAGGTGTGTACAAACGTTGGTGAATGTGCTTTTCATTAGTCAGATGCAATTTACTTGTGTTCTTTTATAATGTTGATTTTTTTAAATTGAATTTCATTTCCCCATGAGATTTTTTTTTTCTTTTGGAAAGTTTACCTTTTGCTTTAGTGGTGTTTCTAAACAAAAAATAATGGTAAAGCCAACACCTACACATAAATAGGCTGCTTTTAGCTATTAGCACCACTCATGACTATTCAAGTGGAGCTCCCTGAGTAACCAGTCATTAGATCCATAACTTGGTTAATCTGGCAAGCACCAAAATGACAAAAAGGTAACACCCTTCTGAAGCTAATTACCTTGGGCCATGATTTGTGAATATGTGTAGCTGAAAGAATAAGGAGATCAGAAGAGAAGGGAAGGACCAATGTGAATTATAATGTGTTATAGAGTGGGGTGTCCCTCCCTAGCATAATCATCATGGGATGCTTGAAGCATGGGTGGAGAGAGAAAGTCATCAGGGTGGTATTTGAGCTGGAATGTTGAGTGAGGAAGGAAGAACTAAATAACTCATGCGGAGAGACTAGCCTTTCAAAAGTTGGAGAGTCTTTTTCTTTTTATTCTCTCTTCTTTTTCAAACTGTACTTAATCAATTCTGCCCTTTGCTTCTTGTTTGGATGGGGGGTTGTTTTTCTTAATGCTAGGTTATATGCCAGATGTTTCCATCAGTTTTCATATTGTTATGAAACGTTTGATATTAATGATCAAGAACGTTAGTCAAATGTAATTAATGAGTTAGGAGAAAAGCTAGGTAACGTATGGTGCTAGCATTTATTATAGTTAGGAATCTCTGTGTATATATGTAAGCTTCAATATACCGTCTGAGTGTACCAAAATATATGAAATAAGATTTCTGATTCAACATGGTATCAAAGCTAGGGTACTTCTAGGGCTTATTTTCTGTAGTTTTCCCAAGTTCCCGTCTGTTTTTCTTCCGTTCGTCTGCAGCGAGTCACTGTGCAAAGAGAGAGAGAGAGATTGCGTTCTGTCACGTCTTTTCTTTGGGGACACGCGCCTGCTCAGTGGGCTCTCCATCACCAGACCGGCCAAACCCAGGTGGTCCGGTCGTTTTCCGGTGGCGCGTGGACTACACGCGCCATGCAAACAGTGATGCTTCTCCGGCGCGTGACGGCGCGTGGGTCGACGTTTTGGGCAGCATGTTCTTCGCCTATGATCGACTGACCTTCTGCAACTTTCTTTGGTGGTGTTCGTGTGGTGGGTTCAAGTATTCTGCGCTTGAGTTGTTGGATTAGGACTGTTGCAGCATGATTTTCTGAATCCTATTCGTGCGTATGCGTTTTGTGCTGAGCCATTGTCTTTACGAGAAAGTTTCTGTAAAATTTCTGCGTGTGGGGTCTCTCATTGGCTTTTAGTATGCCTTGTTTGGTTGTGTGCTAGAGCAATTCTTTTGGAATCCTGTGGGTCCCTCACTTCAGGTATGGGTTCCTTTGTTTATTGACTCAAGCAGTACCATTTCTGGAATTTCATTTTTTTTCTTGGTCTTGCTGTCTGATTATTTGTACGAGTTGGTTCCTTTCTATTTGGGTATTCTTGTTGTTGGCTTTCCTACATCCTGATCGAAGCTTTTTAGTCAACTCTAGTCAATTCCTATGGCTGAATCTAAGGCTAATGTTACTACTGAAATGATTCCTGTTTCAAATAAATTCACTGATCATAAGCTCAATTGGACAAACTATTCGGATTGGAGCAAGACTGTCCGCATGTACCTACTTAGTATTGAAAAAGAAGACCATTTAATTGAGACTCCTCCTAAAGATGATCCTAAGTTGGCTTGGGCTAGGGCCGATGCCCGGTTATTTTTACAAATCCAGAATTCCATTGAGACTAACATTCTCTCCTCAGTTAGTCATTGTAACACTGTGAAAGAACTTATGGATTATCTGGAGTTCTTATATTCTGGGAAAGGAAATATTACTCGTATTCATGATGTCTGTAAAGGTTTCTATCGTGCTGAACAGCAGGGCCGACCCCTGAAGAACTTCTTTTTAGATTTCAAGAAGATGTATGAAGAAATGAAGATGTTAATGCCCCCAACGACCGACCTTTAAGCACAAGTGGATAACATGGAAAAACAAGCGATCATTAGCTTTCTTACTGCTCTTGATCCGACTTATGAGACAGTCCGATCTCAGATCTTGTCTAGTTCTGAACTTCCATCACTCCAAGATGTGTACTCTCGTGTGTTGCATGCTGATAGCCTATCTCAATCTATTTCCACTTCCCATGCAAGTGCTTTAGTGGGCCGTGGTACTACTGATAACAAGAACCAGGGTTTCCTGAGACAAGGCAATGGTACACTGAATTTGGGTTCTACTACCAACAGGAACCAAAAACAGGGTACTAATCCTCCAAATATTGGAGCTATCGTCTGTTTTTACTGCAAAGAGCCTGAACATACCAAACGTTATTGCCGAAAGCTACAAAATAAGCAGCAACGTAATGGTTCTGCTCACTTGGCCCAGTTTGCTAATAATTCTGATATTGTCACATCCACATCGACTGCACTTGCTACAGGTAAATGTGATTCCTGTCTTGCTACTTCTTCCTCAAAATGGATCATCGACTCTGGTGCTACTGATCATATGACAGGTAATCCTCATTTATTCTCTACATATGCACCTTATACCAATCCATCTTCGATAACCATTGCCAATGGTTCTTATTCTCGTGTACTTGGATCGGGCACTGTCACACCCACTCCATCTATTTCCCTCTCGCCTGTTCTTAATGTTCCTGACCTTGTTTTCAACATTTTATCCCCTAGCCAGCTCACTCGTCAATTAAATTGTTTTATCTCACTTTTCCCTGATCATTGTTTGATTCAGGATCTCACGACGAAGCAAATTATTGGTAGAGGATTTGAATCTGGTGGCCATTACTTCCTTCAGGATCGAGATTCTCACTCTGCTGCTTGCTCTGGTGTTTTTTCCCCATTTAATGTTCATTGTCGTTTGGGTCACGTGTCGTTGTCATCATTAAAAAAGTTGTATCCTCAATTTCGTCATTTGACATCCTTAGAGTGTGAGTCGTGCCAGTTTGCTAAACATCACCGTGTTCACTTGGCACCTCGCGTCAATAAACGGGCTGCGTCCCCCTTTGATTTGGTTCATTCTGATGTCTGGGGTCTTTGTCCTATCGAGTCCATAACTGGTTTTCGGTACTTTGTTACTTTCATCGATGATTTTTCTCGAACAACCTGGCTTTACTTAATGAAAAATCGTTCAGAGTTGTTTTCTCATTTTTCCAATTTCTGTGCTGAGATCAAAACTCAATTTGGTGTCTCTATTAAAACTCTACGAAGTGATAATGCTAAAGAATATTTATCTGCCCAGTTTCACAACTACATGCTTCAGCATGGCATGATTCATCAGTCCTCGTGTACTGATACGCCTGCTCAAAATGGTGTTGCAGAACGAAAGAACCGACACTTATTAGAAGTGGCCCGGGCTCTAATGTTTCAAATGCAAGTTCCAAAACCTTTTTGGGCTGATGCTGTGTCAACTGCCTGCTTTCTCATTAATCGCATGCCATCTCCTGTTCTTAATGGTGACATTCCTTACACAACTTTGTTTCCTTCTAAACCCTTATTTCCGGTTGATCCAAAAATCTTTGGTTGTGTTTGTTTTGTTCGCGATGTTCGTCCTACTGTTAGCAAACTTGATCCCAAGTCCCTCAAGTGTGTCTTCCTTGGCTATTCTAGAGTTCAGAAGGGTTATCGGTGCTACTCTCCCACCCTTCGACGTTATCTTGTGTCGATGGATGTCACTTTCCACGAGTCCACTCCGTTCTTCTCGGTCTCCCATCCAGTTACACCTTCCACAATCACTCCTGGTCTTGATGATATCTTAGTGTATGAGGTTCGTTTATCACCAGTGCAAGCATCTGTGCCAGAATCTGCTCCACCTCCTCTCCATCAAGTTTATCGGAGGCGTTCCAAGGAAGATAATGTCATCAGTCATGTCCCTGACTCGCCAGTACTTGCTTCGACATCTGATCCGGATGTAGTTCCTCATTCCACATTTGCTCACCCAACAGTACCTGAAGTCCTTGATACTACTGCCCCTTCTGTTGATCTGCCCATTGCTCTCCGAAAAGGTAAACGTACTTGTACATATCCTATTTCATCCTTTGTTTCCTATAACCGCCTATCATCTCCATCTTGTGCCTTCATAGCATCCTTAGATTCTATCACCATTTCTTCTAATCTTCATCAAGCCTTGGCCCATCCTGGTTGGTGTGCTGCAATGGTAGAGGAAATAATGGCCCTTGATCAGGCTGGTACTTGGACTCTTGTTGATTTACCTCTTGATAAGAAGGCTATTGGGTGTAAATGGGTGTTCACAGTTAAAACAAAAGCTGATGGAACCTTAGACCGATTGAAGGCTAGATTGGTTGCCAAAGGTTATGCTCAGACGTATGGTATCGACTATTCTGAAACTTTCTCTCCTGTGGCCAAGTTGTCCTCTATTCGTCTCTTTATCTCTATGGCTGCTACCTATGGTTGGGATCTTCATCAACTGGATGTTAAAAATGCATTTTTAAATGGCGATCTTCTTGAAGAAGTTTATATGGAGCAACCACCTGGTTTTGTTGCTCAGGGGGAGTATGGGAAAGTATGCCGTCTTCAAAAATCGTTATATGTTTTAAAACAAAGTCCCCGTGCCTGGTTTGACAGATTTAGTTCGGTGGTTAAGAAATTTGGCCTGAATCAGAGTAAGTGTGATCACTTTGTTTTCTATCAGCGAACAAATGGCGGTATGATTCTCTTAGTGGTATATGTCGATGATATTGTCATTACAGGAAGTGATACTTCAGGAATCTCCTCACTCAAGACCTTTCTTACATCTCATTTCCAGACTAAAGATTTGGGTTCGCTGAAGTATTTTCTTGGGATTGAAGTTATGAGAAGCAAGAAAGGTATCCTTTTAACACAAAGGAAATATGTCCTTGATCTACTAAAAGAAATAGGAAAACTTGGGGCAGCACCAAGTAATTTTCCCATGATTCCTAATCCTCTCTTGGATATTGATGATAGCGTACCATTTGATAAGCTACCTGAGGATGTGAGAAATAAAGTTGATCCAGAAAAGATCAAACCATTTGCATTTCCTGAGAGATACCGTAGATTGATTGGAAAATTGAACTATCTCACAGTAACTCGTCCTGATGTTACCTTTCCTGTCAGTGTACTTAGCCAATTCATGACAGCACCAACTGTTGCTCAGTGGGAAGCCTTAGAACATGTCTTACATTACTTAAAAGGCTCACCTGGTCGTGGTATACTCTATACAAATCATGGTCATATCAAGATTGAATGTTTTTGTGATGCAGATTATGCAGGGTCAAAGGCAACTAGGAGATCTACTACAGGATATTGTGTGTTTGTTGGGGGAAACTTGGTGTCCTGGAAAAGCAAGAAGCAAGATGTGGTGTCTAGATCTAGTGCTGAGGCTGAGTATAGAGCCATGGCTCAATCAGCGCAGGAAATTGTGTGGATTTACCAATTAATGAAGGAAGTCGGTCTTGCCACGACATTACCTGCGAAATTGTGGTGTGACAATAAAGCCGCTCTACATATAGCCTCCAACTCAGTGTTTCATGAACGTACAAAACATATTGAGATTGATTGCCATTTTGTACGTGATAAGATCAAGGAAAATTTTATTTCTACAGGACACGTGCGATCTAGTGATCAGTTGGGTGATCTTTTAACAAAGGCCTTAAATGGAATTCGAGTCAACTATCTCTGTAACAAGTTGGGCTTGATTAACATCTACGCTCCAACTTGAGGGGGAGTGTTATGAAACGTTTGATATTAATGATCAAGAACGTTAGTCAAATGTAATTAATGAGTTAGGAGAAAAGCTAGGTAACTTATGGTGCTAGCATTTATTATAGTTAGGAATCTCTGTGTATATATGTAAGCTTCAATATACCGTCTGAGTGTACCAAAATATATGAAATAAGATTTCTGATTCAACACATATTATAGCACTACATTCCTGTGGGGTGGCTAACACAAGAGTAGAGCATTGAGTGGAAGCATTGAAAAATGAATTTCAAGAAATGAAGGAAGAGATTCATTTATTATCAAAGTGATGATAGAGCCTTGTAAAGAGGTGATAGAAATATAGAGCTTGTGTCATAGTGTAGTGAAACAAACGGAAATTGTAGAAGGCCATTAAACTTCCCAGGTCTGAATCTTATGGAGGATCAAATATTTCATATGTGCAAAAGGATGGGAACAAATTCAAAAGACTTTGACTACCTTTGTTTTCTGTAGAAGACCTAACCAGGTGGTTGTTTAGTGTTGAACAATACCTTTCCATGAATAACGTGAGTGTGGAGAGATTGGATGTTGTTGCTATGTTTATGCCTGTGGAAGGGAATGCTTTCAGTTGCAATGGCTAGAGACAAGAACATCAAATGAGGAATTGAATTGAGTATAAGGAAGAACACTTGGAGTATTTTGATTGAAGGCGATTGTGAGATGGATGGGTTTTTTATTGGCACTGGAGTGTTGAGCGGGCCCCTGCGCGGGGGGATGTGTTGTCATCCATTTAAGGAAGCTAGGGATCAAATTTTTTATTGGGCCTTTTGATAATGGATTGAAGTACGAAGTATGACCATAGGTGCCGGTGATGCAATCAAAGCTGGGATAGCAACACTAATACTTCTATTGCGAGCAAATTAAGGAAGAGCTCACACAAATTGTTTGATTCTGAATCTGCAATAAGTCGGAAATGAGTGATTTGTTTTTAATGTGAAGAGAAGTTGGACCTAATCATAAATTCATAACTGTTAGAACAAGGAACTATAGTTTTTAATTCTGTTAGAAAAGAATAAAGTGCAACCAGAGAAGTTAAAGGAGGAAGCACTGTCCTAAAAAATATAAAATTGATTTATAATAGATCTGAATATCATGAAACTGGTACATGTCTCTTGCTGCACGTTATGAAATTGGTACATGTCACTTCTATATAATCTGACTATGTTGACTGAATAGCTAGCTAATGGGCTTGGGTCTTAGGCCCTCATTCATTTTTAAGCTATAGACTAACTTCCCCCCACTTTCTCAGGGAAAAAAGGAACAAGATTGCAATCTGAAAAACAGAGATATTGTATATCTTACCCCCTTTTTTTTTAAATATTTGTATAAACAGGGCCTAGACCCAAGCAAAAACAAAACTATTTAGTAATCTCACTTGAGCAAACATTGCCCATCATATCCCTATACACCCACCTCGAGTATAGCATACCTTTTTATTGCTCAGCTGGGTACAGCTGAAGATCAAGTTCTACATGCTCTGTTTTTCTATATAGCACCTAATCAGTTTCTCAAGAAACTATGCCTAGATTGTCACACCAATTATAAGGTGTGCCAGCTGCAGTAACACTTATCACTTATCACCTTTAGTAATGCAGACACACATAATATCTGTTAGTGCACCAACTAAATTTCTATACTCAGCCTCAGTAATTGAATGGGCCACCACTTGTTGCTTCCATGAAATTGAAGTCATAGGATTTGGTCCTAGAAAAGTGCAGCCACCACTTGCATATAACACATTGTAGAGAAACTACAATACTCCTATAAAGTTAAGTGTCCAAGAAATGTCACTACCTTCTTTGGTGGGTTGAAAATTTGTTGCTAAAGGAGTAGGAAAATGTTGAGTCAAGAGATAGGTAAACTCAACACTGAGAAAATAAGAATGATGGAGTCTGCTGAAACTGATATACTAAATAGCAAAAATGGACTTTAGTTGCCTCTTTCTAGAGTCTAAAGGGGAAAATGACAAAAACACTAAAGTCCTAATACCTCGTTTGGTATCATGGAAGAGTTTTTTGTGTAAGTGGAAGTGGAAGTGGAAGTGGAAGTGGAAGAGGAATTTGAGGAAAAAGTGGGGTTAAAAGTATGTTTTATGGAAGTGAGAAATAATTTTTAAATAATATGTTAATTTAAAATGTGAAATGACTACTAATATACCCTTCAACTAAAAACCCTATCATCCCAAAACAATCACAGACACCTAAAACAAGCATCAGTCTACAACCGATAGCCACCGTAAAACCACCGCCGGGCACTACTCGCCATCAATGATAATAGAAAATTGCAAGATGTTGAGGGTGGCAGAGAAAGGGGGAACAAAGGGTAGCCATATACTCCTCTTGCTACTCAAATTTAAAATCGATGGAGGGTCGTCCATCGTAGAAATGATTTCGTTCGTTGTCCGTCATAGACGATTGTCGCAAATCTAAGAGGGAGAAGGAGAAGACTAATAAGAAGATCTAATGCTATCTATCGTGAATCCAAAGAGGGAAAAGGAGACAACAAAGGTTTATTGTCCTCATCGTGGATCTAAAGATGGAAGTGCCGTTTGCTGTCACAGATCTAAAGAGGGAGAAGAAGACAGAGAAGGTTGTGATTCCATGGCCGCCGGAAAGTGGTGTGGACAATGAATCACAGATTGAAGTGGGAGGCATGGCGGAGGACCGTCGTTGGTGGAGGATAGTCGTCGTTTATCGCTATTGCCAATGGAGGATCATCGTCTGTCGCCGATGTAGTATTGTCATTGGCCATGGAGGATGGTGGTTGGCAATGGAGAGAAGGAGAAAGAGGTGAAGGGAAAAGAGGGAAATGGAGACATGGAACTAGAATTGGAACCCACTTCCATGGGTTGAGTGATGGAACTCACTTCCAACATTTTTTATAGAAGTGGGTTCCATCAGGAAGTCACTTCCACTATACCAAACACACAAATCGATGAGTTCCAAGGCCACTTCCACTTCCCTCTCCTTGATTCTATCATATCAAATGGGGCATAAGTCTGATGAAGCTACTATAACTGTTGAGAATAGAAAGTTTAATATTAAAATAATTAATATTGCTAGGGTTGATTATTTAGTATTTATTAGGATTAGATATGAATATTTTATTATTATGATTTGATTAGATTAGTTTATTGGGTTAGGGTTAGTCTATTACTTTGCTTATATAAAGGCCTCTTTGTATTCTCTTTTATTTGGCAGGATCAATAATATTAGTATTTTTCTTGTGCTTCAATGTGATTCTTTAATCTCAACAAGGTATTAGAGCTTCAAGGTTTTCTTCTCTTCCCTGCTTTCTTCTTTTGTCATGACTAGACTGTAGAGAGGAACAGAGAGCGTTCGCTGCCAGAATTTTTCAGATGGTGAGTGAGGGCACGTAGTTGACGGTCTCTGGCTGCGATTGACTTTCCTGATGTCAATTCACTGTATCCGGTCTTCCCCCGGTGTTTTTACGCCCTGGGTCTGTGGTTTAAAATATGGGTTTGTGTTTCTGGTTGCATTCTTTTGATTTTGGTCCCTGCTGAGACCTTTTGTGTTCGTCCCCGGTGAGACGTTTGGAGTGTTGTTTGGTCCATGGGGAGACATTTTGTGGTTGCTTTGGTCCCTTGTGAGACCTTTGGTTATTGCTTCTACTCTAATTTGGTCCTCTTGGTCCCGTGTGAGACCTTTGGTTGTTGTTTAGCTCTTGGGGAAGCTGTTTGATTATTACTGTTCGAATGTCCCAATGTGACATTTGATTAAGTTTTCTTGGACGTGTATGAACTTGCTACTCGATTCAGGATCTTACTATGAAAAAGAAAATTATTGGTAGAGGCTTTGGATTTGACAGCCATTATTGTTCATGATGATTTCTATGATGATCTGTTGCTGCTCACATTCATGCTGCTTCCAGCTTGAGAGGGAATGTTGAGAATAGAAAGTATAATATTAAACAGCAGCTCCATAACCCTAGTAAAGCTTGGCCTTCAAGCCCTCTCTTTTCTTGATGAGGGAGTTTTTTTGGGGGGGGGGGGGAATCTGAGGGGATTCTCTGTATAACAGTGCCTGATGCATATTTGGGCCTATTTCCCCCATGTACTTGACTCATTTTGAGTATTGAGTCCATCATTCCCCCTGCTCCCAAGAACAAGCTTCACCATTGTCCTCAAGGTGAAATTTTGGGAATTGGATGTTTAAACTTACAAAATCCTCCCCAGTGCTGTCACAGTCTGGAAGACTCTTCTATTTTATGAGAACTTGGGTTGTACCATCAATCATCTTTCTTATCTTTGTAACTTCTTCAGGCCCAACCCGTAATTCAAATTTGTCCGTCAAGAAATTAGGTAATGGTTGAGCCTGAACAGATAGCAGCAATAATTTCTTATGCTGGGTTACAAGAAAAACTGGACCGATCCTTGCTGTTTGAGACAATTTCAGTTTATATGCTACCTTTCCTATTAGATCCAGCACCTTATATGGACCATAGAAGCAACCAAAAGTACATGAATGTATAGCAGTGACCAAAAGAACTCTGGGCTTAAAATTCCTCCATCAAGTTGCCCTTTCCTAGCCCAACTCAGCATGGGTATGTGTAGTGTGTGGATTGAGAAAACTGTTGTAGTGGTATCTGAGCTTCAGTTCTGAGTGGAGACGGAAGAAGAAACTTAATTAGACTTGTATGGGCTGACGTCAACCTCTCAAAAGCTAGGAAGCCTTACCTCCCCGCCCCCCTCCTTTTCCTTTCATCTGTTTTTTACTGTTTTTAATCAATACTGCATTGCTTTTCTGGCTTGGGCAGATTGTTTTGCTTAATCCAATGTAATACAGAAGTTTCCAGAACACTCACACCATGATATTACTACTTAAAAAGGCTGCCAAGAGTTTACTTTGTTTGGAATCCCATAATCTTTCTGTTAGTGCTTTACTTAACCACCTTTTGTTTATATTATTTCTCTTCTTAAAAATTGTTTCCCGAATCAATCAATCACAATGGATGCTGGACTTACCACCTACTGATATTTGTTACATTTGGCGCTGTATCTTTTAAGGCTTTTCTTTCAGATTTGTTTTTTACTTCTGTGGCTGCCTCATTTCAAATGTAATGAAAATGGTTATTGTGTGAGTTTAATTTTTATCTTTTCCCAATATTTGGTATAACCAAAAGCAGCCTGATTAATAATAAGCTTTGACTTCTGAAAGTCATTCAGTGACTATAATATATTTTATTGCATCTTAATTCTCAATCAAGTCTTATTGATAAATAAGTAATTGAGCATGATATTGTGAACTGAGAAATTTTGATAATTTCTTCCAGTTACTTGGCCATTTTGACTCTGAAAGAGCACATATTGCAGCAATGTCAGATCTTCAAGAGAGGATTCTTCCTCCAGGTTTCCTATCTGAAAATCCCAAGGAAGCTGGATTTTGTCTTCTGTTGCTACATCCCAAACCATCAGCTCGCCCAACAGCCAGGTAATTCTATTTCATAGTCAGTAACAGATTTACTTCAAGCAGTTTCCTTCTCTGTGTGTGTGCGTCTATTATTTTAATTTTGATAGAGTGCTTTATTTATAAGATGTAGAAATACCTTTTGAGTGAAATGATTTCTTGGTCCTTGAAAGACGAAACATTGTCTCTACTTGATTCCCATTTCATTCATTCGAAGAGTATTCTATCTTCAATATTATAGTCATGTTAATCTCATTAGATAGGGGTGGTGTGAACCAACATGAAGTTAATATGGCCACCAACCGTCTAGTTGTCATAAAATGTGCCATGATAGGTCACCAAAATGGTGTTGTGCTATGTCTTCTTCATGTGGTATGATGCTCTGTCAGCTGGACAACATGTGACTATATCAGCTTTATGTTAGGTGACGTCACACATCTTTATTAGCTATCAATTACCAGGTCAATATGAGAAAGATACCCATGATAAAATACTCTTTGGAGGAGGACTGAAATTAGACATTCAAATTTTGGAGGACTAAATTGAGATAAGATGTATATTGAAGGCATATTTCTCTTTCAATAGTGAATATAGATGCGGGTATGGTTTAATTAAATATGCTGATAGTCCCCGGATTGTGGACCTTAAATCTGAGTTATGCACACTTATGCTTTTGTGAACTCATAAATATTGTTGTACAACAGGGAAATCCTACAATCTGAAGTGATAAATGGATTGCAGGAGGTTTATAGTGAGGATATGTCATCAAGTATTGACAAAGAGGATGCAGAATCAGAGGTATTGCTTCATTTCCTCATTTCATTAAAAGATCAGAAGCAGAATGATGGATCCAAACTGGTTGAGCAAATCAGGTGCCTGGAATCAGATATTGAAGACGTGGAGAGAAGGCATAACTCAAGAAAATCTTTGGTTTTGTCCAGCTCACAGAATAAATCAAGTTGTCTGAAAGAGAGTATGCCCCCTGACAAGGAACCTTCGCATTTAGAAATGCTTCCCTCAACTCCCTTGATCACTAATGAAAATGAATTTAGATTGATGAAAAACATGTGCCAACTTGAAAGTGCTTATTTTTCCATGAGATCCAAAATTCAGATTGCTGAAACAGGGTCTGCAGCTCACCCAGATCAAGATTTACAAAGAAATCGTGAGAACTGCTATGTAACTAGAAAAGATGAAGATAGCCATGGAATCTTGGATCCTATGGGAATTTTTTTTGATGGTTTGTGCAAGTATGCCCGTTATAGTAAGTTTGAAGTCCGGGGCATGTTAAGGAATGCAGATTTTAATAATCCCGCTAATGTAATATGCTCTCTGAGCTTTGATCGGGATGAGGATTATTTTGCTGCTGCTGGAGTTTCAAAGAAGATAAAAATTTTTGAGTTTAATTCACTGTTCAATGACACTGTTGGTATTCATTATCCAGTAGCTGAGATGGCAAACAAATCAAAGCTGAGCTGTGTTTGCTGGAATAACTATATCAAGAACTATTTAGCCTCCACAGACTATGATGGTATAGTTAAGGTTTGTATATCTTGCATGAGACACCATTTGAATGATTGTTTTATCATTGGAAGACATTCTTTGGAGGTATCCATTTGTTAGATGGAATTGGTGTAGCTCTTTCCAAAATGTGGTAAATTTTTAGGGTCTACAGTCTACACACTCGTTCACTTGTATGTTTGGGCAACACTGCTTCTGAATTGAGCAACACTAGTATGTTTCTCAAAATTGATGAATCTCTTCTGAAACTTAACATGTCCACAACCTGATTAGTAAATTGTTGGCACCTCCCTTGGGTTACTAATTTACCTGGTTCTGTAAGTTGCACTTAAGATTATATTGTCTAAATATGATATTTATGTCCTATTTGGATGGATGTAAGGCCATCTAGTTCTCTAGGAATTATTGAAACTGGTACTTGACTCGTATTTTGTGTTACAAATAGATCGATAAAGCTATTCATTATGAATTTAATACATGGGTACTGCTTTGCCAGATTGGTAAAATTAAAAAGCCCATAAACAGGCTTGATTTTTAATTTCTTTTTCAGCTATGGGATGCTAATACGGGTCATGAGTTCTCTGGCTTCACTGAACATGGAAAGAGGGCTTGGTCTGTTGATTTCTCTCCAGTATGTCCTACGAAATTGGCCAGTGGAAGTGATGACTTTTCTGTCAAGTTGTGGAGTATCAGTGAGGTAAGCTTCCTATTGGTAAATACACAATGAGGTGCATTATGAACAGGTCAAGTGATTGAACTTTGGTGACATTCTACACTGTATAGAGAAATTTTGGAAGTGTTACTACTTTTTTTTAGCTTAAGCTACTAACCAAAGTGAAAAGGATGTTACAACAACTAGCTGATTTAGAACTGATACAATTCTTTTCTTTTTTTCTGGCAGAAAAACAGTTTAGGCACCATCAGGAACGATGCTAACGTCTGCTGTGTTCAATTCTCTCCTCATTCTTCTCATTTGCTGGCCTTTGGATCTGCGAATTACATTACCTACTGTTATGATCTTCGCAATCTTAGAAATCCTTGGTGTGTGTTAGTTGGCCATGATAAAGCTGTAAGCTATGTCAAATTCTTAGACTCAGAGACACTAGTCTCTGCATCTACTGATAATACATTAAAGATTTGGGATCTTAATAAAACCTCTTCTGAGAGTCTATCCACTGGTGCATGCAGCTTAACCCTTTCAGGACATACTAATGAGAAGGTTTGGTTCTGAATTTATTATTTTGGCTAGAATTTATGTTTGAAGTCATAAGGGCTTGCGATCACAATGAGATGCATTATGAACAGGTCAAGTGATTGAACTTTTGTGACATTCTACACTGTATATAGAAATTTTGAAAGTGTTACTACTTAATTTGAGCTTAAGTACTCTATAGAGAAATTTTGGCCAGAATTTATGTGTTTGAAGTCACAAGGGCCTGCTATCACTGCTTTCTTAATTTTTCCCTTTTTTCTTTTCAAATTCACTTTTTCTGGTGTTTGATGGAGCATCTGAATGCCATGCATGGTCCGAAGAATGAACACACACACACACACACACACATATAATTCTATGCTTTATGTTCAATACTATTTCAAGTGTCTTAATTTAACTCTTTTTACTTTTTATGTTATGTATCACACACACACACACATATAGAGAGATAGATGGCAGACAATGCGCATTGTCTGTTACTGTTCTTGAAAAATTATCAAGCAACAATGCTTTTAAAACAATATTAGCATTTTTTATGATGTATATTTGATTTCCATTTGTTTTATTAGTTTAAACATTACCCAGCTGTGCAGGGCAAGTTATTCTATTTATATTAATTTTATGAACTCTGGATTGCCTCTGCCCAAATTTATTTTGTTCATGTCTGTGATGAACAATCCATGAAGGTTGGATCCTGTAAATGTTTTACTCATTTTTGTTATCAATCCGACTTATTTGAGTTTTTTCATTTAAATCAACTGGCTGAAATGTTGCATCTCTTGCTTTGACAGAATTTTGTAGGTTTATCAGTTGCTGATGGATACATAGCATGTGGTTCAGAAACAAATGAGGTATACATTAATTTTCATGGAGCATTTTTTTCCTATTGGTTGTAACTTTAGCATAAAAAATTCAAATATTTTGGGCAGCAAAGCTTTGATATTTATTCATAAGAATCGAATCCATATATAGGAAGACGAGACAATAAATCTGATCTAATCTAAATCTCTAATAAAATCAGAAATAACAACAACATGCCTTGTACCACTAAGTGGGGTAGGATTGGCTACATGAATCGCATGTCATTGGGTTCTATCAACAAATCCCTCCTTGAATCATGAATAATAAAAAGCTGAGGCCATAACAAATCTGAATAATAACAGAGCATATAAGGAAAACTTGGTTGAACAAACGAATGGAAAAATGATTTGATTGTATTCTCAGAAGGGAAAGATACATATAGGGGAGAGGATAGCAACAGAAAGGCTTCTGAATCCCACTCAATACACAACAGTAAATGAGTGTAATTACAGAATAAAAACAAATCAGGAAAGAGAATAAATTATGAATATTTACATACAGAGATTATAATAAAAGTATAATAAAGGCTGTCAACGGAATATAATCACTGATATTCCACCAACACTTTCCCTCAAGTTGGAGAATAAATATTAATGTTCCCAACTTGCTGTTTAATCGTTCAAATCTGTCTCTTGTGAGGGATTGAGTGGGTAAATCCGTGACTTTCTTGCTGGTTGGCACATAAGAAAGATCCACTAAACTGGTTTCAATTCTCTCTTTTATAAAGAAACAATCTATTGCCACATGCTTAGTTCTGTCACGATAAATGGGGTTGTTAGAAATCTCAATGGTGGTGATATTGTCACAGAACACCTTCATTTGTGGCTGCACTTCAATTTTTAGCTCCGTGATTGCCCTTCTTACCCGTATTCCTCCACAAACGCTGAGTGCTAGAGCTTGATACTCAGCTTCTGCATTGCTTCTCTCACTACAGCTTGCTTCTTATGCCGCCAAGTGACCGGATTAAAATACACACACACATGTACAGTATCTAGTGGTTGATTACAGAAGGAGCCCAGTCTGCATTAGTAAAGACTTCAACCCTTCTTTTCGTCTCTTAAAGAATAGTCCTTTTCCTGGTATCCTTTTCACATACTTAAGGATCCTTACCCCTGCCCTCATGTGTTGTTCTTCGGAATTCTGCATAAAATGGCTTACCACACTAACTGGGAAACTTAACTCGGGCCTTGTACGTGAAAGATATACAAGCTTTCCCACTAATTATTGGTTCCTTCTTGCATCCACTGTTGTCCCTTTCCCAAATTCTTCTTTGTAGGTGGACTCCATTGGTGTCTGCTGGCTTAGCCCCATGGATTCTTGTTTCCTTTAACAAGTAGAGTATATTCCCTATGTGACACTGAGATATCATTTCCGTTTCTTGCAACTTCCATTCCAAGGAAGTATAGAAGATTGCCAAGGTCTTTTACTTCAAATTCTCTTGCCAAGGACAATTTCAAGTGTTGAATGCTCTCTTTATAATCACCTGTAATGTCAATATCATCTACTTACACAACCAAGATAGTGATTTTTCTTGTAGTTGCACGTCTCATCAACATTGTATGATCAGTCTAACATTGATGATAACCTAAAGTCTTTAGAACTCTAGAAAACCGTCAAAACCATGCCCTTGGTGATTGTTTTAAACCATGTAATTATTTTTTCAGTTTGCACACTCTAGAAGGGTTCTTTACGTTTATCAGGACTAGAGGTATTCCATATAGACTTCTTCCTCTAAGTCCCCATTAGGAATGCATTTTTAATATCAAGTTGATGTAACAGCCAATCAAAGTTTGCTACTGGGGATAGGAGAATGTTAATAGTATTAAATTTGGCTACTGGGGTGAATGTCTCTTGATAATCATCCCCATACGTTTGTGTAAATCCTCTAGCTACTAATCTAACCTTGTATTTATTAGTATTGCCATCAACATTTTATTTCTTGGTAAATACCCACTTACAGCCAACTTTTGACCTTCCTTGATGTAGATTAATCACCTCCCAAGTCTGATTCTTTTCTAGGGCTCTCAGCTCTTCATTTATGGCTTCTCTCCACTTTGGATCCTTTATGGCTTAGTAGAAATTTTTAGGCAGTTTTCATTCACCAACTGTGTAGTGAAAGCCTGCAATCGTGGAGATAATTTTGCATAGGATACAAACCTTTGAATTGGATGCTTAGTGTAGGTTCTTACCCTTTTCCTCAAGGCTATTGGCGACCCCATCTCTTCTAGATTTGTAAGAACAGTATCTGCTTTGTGGCAAAGCAACAAAAAGAGTAGTTTTCTGACATAAATTTGCACAAACAAAATTGGATGAAGCATGTTTCTCCAAAATCTTCAACAAACCAGCAATTCGTGAGTGCTCAATGACCCTTGTTCAGTCTCAGCAGTGCCAAAGATGAACCCTTTACCTTCTGTTTTTGTCCTCTATTTGAGATTTGAGGGCTTACCATGCAACTTGGAGTGGATTTCTATGGTGTAGCCACTTTTTTTTTTGTAGTGGTCACACCACTTGATTTCTTGCCCTTCACATCACCTTAAGCTTCATCTCCATGCAAGAGCATTCATGGATCTCATAGAGATCAATTTGTTTCCAAAGCCTCATTAAAGCACTATGGTGTTGGGTCACAAACTCTCCTGAAGTAGACTGCAAAGCAAATGTTTAACTTGAAAAATGGCAGTTGTGTTCGTGTTTTCAATCAGTGAATGATTCTCTCATAAGCTTGTGTATTATTGAGTAGAAAAACATTACATTATATAGGCTCTAATGAGCCATCACAGGAGAGAAATAAGCAATTACAATAAAGGAAATATTACCCTAATCAAATCATAATTAAAAGCTATGAATCAGGAATAATAAATGAGAATACAATGAATCAATGAGGGATTTTAGGGATTCCAATTATTTCTAACACTTCCCTTCAAGCTGGAGAATAGATGTCAATCATTCGCAGCTTGCTTTGAAGCCCTTCAAATTTAGCTATGTGCAGTGGTTTTGTCATAACGTCTGCAAGGAATGTATGTAGGACAGATTCATGATGCTTACTTCAACATTCTCTTTAATGAAGTATTTTTCTATCTCAATATGTTTCGTTCGATCATGATAAATTGGATTCTTTGTTATTTCAATGCTGGCTTTGTTGTCACACTAGAGTTGCATGGGTTCCTCACATGAAATTCCCAATTTTATTAGTAACTTAATAACCCAGGTTCCTTCACATACTCCAAGGGCAACTGTTCTTTGTTCTGCTTCAGCATTACTTCTTGACACCATAATTTGCTTTGTACTCCTCTATGTGACGAGGTTTCCCTACACATGTGCTATATCCTGTGGTTGATCTTCTATTCTCCACATTCCTTGCATGGTGTTGATCTCAATATTTCTTGCAGTGCATTTTCTTAAAGAAAATGCCTCTACTTCGATTGAGCTTCAAGTAGCTCAGAAGTCTACATAAAGCCGCCATGTGCTCTTGGGGCTGGTGTATGAACTGACTTACTATTCCAACTACATAGCTGATATCGAAATGCGTATGATTTAAATATATCAGTGTTCCCGTAAGTCTTTTGTACCTTTCTGAGTCAACTGGAACTCCATTTGGCTTTATCTCTAGATGACATCCCTCTTCCATTGGTGTTGCCTCAGGTTGAGTTCCTAACATCCCTTGCTCTTGCAACAAGTCTAGGGTGTACTTCCTTTGAGACATGTTGATGCCTTTTTGTTTCTTGCTACTTGCATGCCTAGAAAGTATGTCATTTGTCTGAAATCCTTCACCTGGAATTCATTTGACAAGTCCCTTTTTAGTTGAGTGATGGAGTCTTCATCGTTTCCTATAATGATTGTCATCAACATAGACAATCAGGATGGTAACTTTCCCATTTCCATGCTTGACAAACATGTCATCTGCTTGCCCTTAAGAGTACCCAAGTCTCTTCACTACCTTGGTGAATTTGCCGAACGATGCCCTTGGAAATTGCTTTAGCCCATACAGAGACTTGTTAAGTTTGCATACTAAGTTGGTAGGAGCTAGAACTTCATATGGGATCTCCATGTACACTTCTTTCTCCAAGTCCCCATTCAAGAATGCATTTTTCACGTCCAGTGCAGAGAGCAATACAAGTTGGTTGCAATTGACAACAGCACTTGGATGGTACTGAATTTAGCTACCGGGGCAAAGGTTTCATATTAATCAATCCTATAGGTTTGAGTATACCGTTTTACAATTAATCTCGCCTTGTACTTGTTGATACTTTCATCAGGAGTGAATTTTGGGGTGAAGATCCACTTGCATCTTATTGGTTTCTAAGTGCAATAGGCCAGCCCAACTTTTTAAGATCCAAACTCAGATTGGAGTCATGATCGTTCCTTTTGATTGGGAGAGACATTCCTACCTGTGTTGGCCTCTTCTTGAGATGGTTGCTTGGTCTCTAATTCTAGTTTGGTTTCTGTATCCACCCCTGACTTGATTTCAACATTTGTTTCCAGTTCATTAGGTGTAGGCTCAAGCTTAGGTTGGGGTGTAACAGGCTCAGGTTGGGTTGGAATTGATTGGTTGGTGGACAAATCAGGTTCAAGGTTGGTTATGAAAGTGGGTTCATGTGACGGCATGGTTTCAGGGGTTCTAGGGACTTTGGAAGTAGGGTCATGTAAAATTAGTCATTTGATATCTGAGTGTTCCCCTTGAATGGGTAATTTGGGATAGTAATCCTCTTCATAGAAAACAGTGTATTTTGAGATGAGAAGTTTCTTGGAAATAGGGTAATAGCATTTGTACCCCTTCTAGGTAGAGAAGTATCCAAGGAATGTACACTTGTCAGTGTGGGCATCAAATTTGTTGCCATCATGTTTGTGAACAAATACAACACAACCAAACACCTTTTGTGGTAATGGGTTGATAAGTGGCCAATCCGAATAGGTTTGGTTTTTGGATGGGAGTGGCGTAATTGAGAACTTTGGAGGGCATTCTATTAACTAGATATGCTGCAGTTAGGACTGCATCACCCCAGAAGATAGTGGGAACATTGAGTTGCATCAACAAGGTTCAAGTTCTATAGGAATTAATAATTAATATATTATTTAATATATTATGAGGAGAGATTTTCTGAGTTGTTAGTTCTAATTTTGTGGCTTAGTTGTAAATATATTAGATTAGATTTTATTAGGTCAGATTTTATTTCCATTGAAATCTCAACTACCTTGATTAGTGTGTGTGTGTATTCAATATTCTAATAAATGAATAATCAGCTTAGTGACTCATAATTAGTCTTTAAATATCCTACATGGTATCAGAGTATTTTAGGTATTAGAGCATCTTCAAGCTCCTGCACGTTCTACCTTGAGCGTCTATGTGAGTCACGACCCATGTGTCCACCCGAGCGTCTGAGGGTCCTGCATCCCGTACGAGTGTGTGCTAGCCTCGTGCGACCGAGAGTGCAAGATCATACCGTACCCACGATCCTGTGCATCAACTACGAGCACCTGAGTGACTGTGAGTGTCTGAGCGAAAAACGAGAGACTGTAAGCTAAACATGAGTGTCTGTGAGTGAGAGACCAGTCCGACCCGGCCGACTGAGTGCGCAACTCGCTTCTGTCCTATGCCCTCAGTTCCTACCGACTCTCAATTGTGCCAGACGTGCGCAACCCAGAACGAGCAACTCTCCGCCCTGACTTCGCCGCGCCCAGTCCTGTTTAGTTCCTTGACCATCTTCGCCAGTTCCATCGGCCTCTCAGCCTCACCTCATGGCCTCCACTCAACCGCTTGTGTCATCACCCAGTTTATGTGAGGTACCCAATGAGCACGTGACTTCTGCGTCTTCTGCCGTCGGCTCCCTCAGCCATGGCATAAACCGCCCCGCTGCTGACCTCGACGTCCCGTCCGTTCTGATTGTTCCCCAGAAGCTTGCCAATGATAGAGAAAATTTCCACGAATGGGCTCAGTCAATTCGACTTGCTGTTGATGGTAAGGGTCGCCTTAGCATTCTTACTAAGACCATTGCTACTCTTCTTATAACAGATGAACAAGCCCGTTAGAAGTGGCAGTCCGAGAATGCACTGGTCTCCTCATGGCTCATCAACGCCATGTCACCTGGTCTCCGGAAAAGCTTCATGTTCCTCCCTACAGCACATGACATTTGGGAAGCGGTCACTGAAGCATATGAAGATGGCGCGATGACTCGTTAATCTTCGACTTAAAGCAAAAGGTTTGGGATCTCAAACAGAATTCTCTTAAGTGAATATTATTTGCAGAAATGGCACTATGGCAAGAAATTGACCTTATCAATGACGAGGTTGAATGCTGCCCCATTCACGCCGCGACATACCAGAAACGCGTCTCCAGAGAACGTCTGTTTGAATTATGGCACCAGAAACGCGTCTCCAGAGTTGAGGAGCTTCTCCATTAATATACTTCTTTCTCTCATCACGTAAATATATCAACACATTCTGGGACCATTGAAGGTAATTCTTCCCATGAAGTTTATGGTTAATGACCATAACTTGATTTTCTGAGAATTCTGGTGCCATCTCTGAAATCTTAGAAGGTACTATAGTACTGATGGAAGAGGTAGAGGAAGAACTTTGAGTTTTAGAACTTTTACCCAACATAAGGGCCATTGAATTGACTCCCATAGTGGCTGGACTATGCAGAACAGATCTATAAAGAGGAGGAAAATTGTTTGGGTTCATTTTCTGGGCGAAATAGGTGGCAGCGTGTGAGGAACAATGGTGACACATAACTCTTGCGTGTTGACAGAGGCAGCGCGTGAGGCTCACACGCTACTCAGATTCAAGCTGGACCTCCAAGTTTGGCCGATCAGAGCCTTCTAATCACGGCTATGGTGGCGGTAACATGCCACGTGCTCTCCTGCAGAAGCCGTAGGAGTGTCATCCTCTTTGTCTCTTTCCCTCTCACTATTTTTCTCTCTCCCTCTCTGAGTTCGGACCGAACTCATGCTCTATTACCATATTTTGAATTAGAGAATGATTCTCTCAAGCTTGTGCATTATTGAGTAGAAAAACATTACATTATATAGGCTTCAATGAGCCATTGAAGGAGAGAAATAAACAATTACATTAAAGGAAATATTATCCTAATTAAATCATAATAAAGAGCTATGAATCAAGAATAATAAATGAGAATACAATCAATCAGAGAGGGGTTTTAAGGATTCTGATTATGTCTAACATGTTGACAGAATCAGTAGTCTTGTCTAGAGTCCCAAATTTATTTGGCATTGGTGACGAGCAAATAATTCTCAGTTATCTCCACTATCATAGAATTGACAAGCCCGCCATGACCATGCTCTCTACACACCAAGTTTCAAATAGAGGATCTTCAGGTTCAGGTGCTTTGGGGTTCCCGTTGAGATACTTATCTGTTTCTGCCTTGAACAAATATTAGGACATTCTGAGACCACAGTAGATGATTGTAGCGATTCAGATGATTGTGTTATTGTGACTTGTGAGAAGAAATCCAGCATGGAACTGGTCACCCCAATGTGTGATGAGCAGTTTGCACCAGGCCCTCCTCATGACATTGAGCCTGGTCCTTTTGAGCCCTCACTATGCGATGACGTTTTTGGTGCCATAGCCATCAAAGCATGAGGAGATGGCTCTGGTACCATAAATATTTTGTGCGGCAAAGTACTGATTTTTGTTCATAAGAATCGGACACGTATAAAGGATGAAGAGGAAATAATGAAACTGATCAAATCATCTAAGTTCCTCACAAAATCATGAATAATAAAAACTAAGATCATAACAAATCTAAATGATAACAGAGCATATAAGTAAAACTAGGTTAATCATTGAGTTGGGCCTATTAATAACAGCAGGCCCACTATCAACAAAAATCATTAAAGCTATTTTTTTTTTTTGGTTCGGGTTTCGTGGCTTCCCCTCTCAATACAAGTGTCTCCTTTGGGATTTGAACTAGAGGCCCAGAAGGATCTAGCGGGGCCTTACACTGCCAAACCACTCTATGTAGGTTTTTTTTTTTTTTTTTGGCTACTTTTAATTGCACACATTGTGAAGAAATAATCCTGCATACTCAGTAATGAGATCATGCTAATCTTTAGATCAAATCATGCGACATCTTGTTTGTGTATAAATTTTGTGGTGATAACTGGTGCTTGTATTATTCTCAATCATTAAATTGAACTATTTTTAGGAGAGGATTATTGCCAGGATTGAAAAGATAATGCAGTCTAGGCTAGTTTAGGCTTTGATTGTTTGTGGCAGGCTTATTAGTTATATAAATCTGTTTAATATTGCTTTGATAATATATTTCATTTCAGGTTTATTCATACTACAAATCCCTTCCCATGCCAATCACTTCGCACAAATTTGGGTCCTTGGATCCCATATCTGGGAGAGAGACTGATGATGACAATGGTCAGTTTGTTTCAAGTGTGTGTTGGAAGGGCAGTTCAGACATGATTATTGCTGCCAATTCAAGCGGGTGTATAAAAGTGTTGCAGATGGTTTAAGATAGTCCTAGATGAAGGATGGCTTCCAACCGGGGATTCCTTCCCTCCCCTTTACCCCTGCTGCCACCGAGGCCAATACTGCCAAGTAGCCCGGAGTGTCTTAAGATTGTATCGACATCTTGAGTTGTGGCTAAGTTTTGATCTTGAGAGGTTTGAGTTTGGACCATGAATGATTGCATAGACGAGGAGATCGCAAACCGAATCCATATCTTCTAATTTGAACATTGGATGCAGCATGAGGAAGCTCTGGCTTAAAACCAGAAGCTTTTGGCCTTCCTTTTAGAGAAGGCCTGTTATAATATGCAATATCTTGAGAATCATTCTTGGAACAGGGAAGCCGATTCAGGAAAAAAGATTATGACTGTGAACTGAAAGTAGCTGATTCTTAGTTGCTCACTATATATGCAAGTGTTTTTGTCTGAGCCAACAGAAAGTATGAAGAATCCTACGAGAAGAATTTGCTCGCTATATATATATATATATATATGCAAGTGTTTTTTGTCTGAGCCAAAGTTGTACTGCGGTCCTTTTCAAGGTTTTTGATTTATGAAGGACTTGCAATTATAGGCTTGTAGTGAAGATGTTTTGGTCACCAACGCCAAGCGGGACCATTATCACTATAAAGGAAAAAGTTTGTAGAAAGTTGATATCATACGCAATATTTGTATATAGTACGCTAGCATAACAATGGCCATTAACAAAGCTTTATATAGGATTCTTGTAAATGATGAATATCTGTGCCATTTAATTAAGTTTTCAATTTCCATAAAACGCTGGGCCAAAAAAAAAAACTCAATTGGTTCAAGGAGCAGTTAATGCAATATAAGAAGTGAATCAGTTTTAAATTGAAAAAAAAATGTTCATTTGTGCCTGATTCAGATCTTAATTTTCTTATTTTTAGACAAAATAAAGTATAGGTTAAAATGCATATGGCAACGATGGTCAATGTTTTAAAAGACAGACCAAACAGCGAGCCGGAAAGGCTAATGTAATATTCCGAATTATGGAACTAGAGGTTTGAGAACAAGTCTGAATTAAATAAATTACTAAGCCTCAGTTTAGCAAGTGTCTCAGTAAGAATTTATATTCTCCAAAATTCCTTTATACCCTTGGGGTATTAAAGGAAATATTATAGAGAATTAAAGAGCTCGGAGAATGACAACATAATGTAATAAGAGGTCACATACAACATTAATATGTGGGAACAAAAATTGTAGAAGTTGAGGTGTGCTGCTAGTGGGTTTCCTTATGTGGAGTTGTTAAATAGGAAAATGATTTCCAATGCTTATGAAACTTTCTAAAATGAAAGTAGACTTATCAAGCTATAATTTGATAGGTCATATAAGTCATTTGAAGCTGTACACAAGGAGTTATGTATTTTTAAAGTTAGCCCAGTAAAACTAACGATTTTCAGTGGCAGCGTCTAAAAACAATAATTCTGGGAAGTATAAGCTTCTATTTGGCCAAATGTTATATTTTTTTCTTAAAATTAGACTTAATAAGGGTCACATAGCCTTTGGAACCATACCAATTGGATATCTATACAATTAGATATGAATTTTTAAAGTTTGGTGAAAATTCTATCCAACTTTCAGTTAGTGCGAAAATGGAAATAAATGTAAGAGCAAAATAGTCATTTGACCAATAAAGCAAGCAGCCATTTATTCTTCCCTTTGATTGGGATAAATTATGGCTGAAGTAGGGAGTAAGAAAAGGAAATAATTTATGTGGCATATATTTAATTTAAGAAAAAGAAAAACAAGAGCCAATTGGAAGCTATCACATGTAAAACAAGATTTGGCTAATTCATTAAGTTATTAGCCCTTCATCTTTTTCAATTCATTTACAGTGGAAATACAACCAAAAGAGAGGGAGAAGAGTTTGGAAGAGCTCAAGAACAAAGAGGAAGGGCTAGAGTTCAAGAAGCCAAAATATAAAGTAAGAAGTGTGATTTCAAGTGCTTATGCCTTCTAAATCACTTAGAAACCTCTTCTAACATCCTCTTCTTTTCTTGAAATCCATGTTTAGCAAGACAAATCAAGAGAGATGAGAGAGTGAACAATGACATTTTAGAGAGAGAAAGTGGTGAAATCAAGAGGTAATCACCAAGACTTGATTCTCTTGCTCTATATGTGATTGTTGTGGATATTGGCTTGTTTTTGTTGATTTTGTGAAAATGGAAAGATGAAACCCTAAGGGGTTATGCTGCCCAAATCCTCATTGATCATGTCCATTAGGTGTTTGGGTGGTTAATTATGTGATTATAAGTGAAAAGGAAGTGTTTAACCAAGTGGAATCAAGAAAATCCATATTTCTCTTTAACTTCCAGATTTCGCCTAGGAGCATTTTCATCCTGTTAGAGCTGGATTTTGTTATTTTTAATGGTTCCATTGGATTTAGAAGGGAAAATTGTGTGGGAATATAGATGGTCATGATTTTTGGATGATTGTATATTAATCTGAAAATTTTTGAAGATGAAATGAGATGCCGTTTGATTTGCCTCCTGTGAGGCAATGTTGTTGTGACATGTTTTCCGTTGAAAAAACCTTGTCCAAATATTATGAAACTTTACATTCATAAATTAGACATGTAGATCTTTTAATTTGATGGGTAGAACATAATTTTTGGATAAGTAGATTAAGAGATATGATTTTTCAAAGTTGAGCCATGTTTTTGGAAGGAAATCTAGGACATGGGAGGTTTGACGAATTTATGGGAATGACCTGATGATGATGATTATTAGACTTGGATATTTTTCTGTAAAATTAAATTTAAAGAGCTTCACATAGGCTTTGGAATCAGTCAATTTGGAATTTCTTAGAATTAATTATGATTTTCTAAAGTTGACTAAAAATCTGCCAGTTTTCTAGAAAACAGTGAAACTGCAGTGTGCAGAAACTACTGAAACTGTGATAGATAACCAGCAATATGAGTTTAGAATGATTTATGAATGAATAATAACTCATTTATTATAAATTGGGAATTTTAGGATCAGATAGTTGTGCCAAGCTAGACCAAAGACAGTGGAATCGACAGTAGATTAGGGAAGGACAATTAAAATAGTGAACTTACCTAACCTGCATGTATTTGATATGTATGTTTTTGCATTGATTTATGTGACGGATTTCCCTAATCGTGTTGAGCATATTTGATTGATTGAAGCTCTGTTATATTTATGCGATAGACATGAGTATGTTGTAACATTGCGCATCCAAATATGTCATTATGTTGGCATGATATTAATATAGGCAAGCACGTCATGCATTAAATATATATCTTGTATGTATGGTGGTATTATTTGCTACTAAGATTCCCCGAATCTCACCCTCCCCAACTAACCATTTAGATAGGTGAACCCGAAGGGGTGCTATAACAGAGAAGAGGAATGCACATAGGGGAATGTTGTTGATTATCTGAGACCTTTTTGGTTATTTCAAGGTCTGTAAACATTATGTACACCCTTGTAGGGGAAACTCCTGTATTATATTCAAGTAATATTGTATCAATATTATCAATATATTTATGCTATTCATGTGTGCCCACTGAATTGCGAATTACTACTCTGTGTAATATCAATAATAAGACATGGTGTTTTAGCTAGCGGGTTATGGTTCGAACGGTCAAATCAATTAGGCCGTTTAGTTGGACCGGTAACATAATAATTAAATAAAAATTTGAAAAAAATAATTTTATATATAATAATATAAAAAAAATAAATCCCATAAAAGCATAATTGTCAACATAATGACACCATAATATACAAAATTTTCAATTAAATAATTCCATATAATTATAAATGGTGTAAAAATATATTTCACATTTTGAGATGGTCAATTTTTTCATTATGCATAATATATTATTTTTTGGAAATGCTGATGATTTAATAATTAAAAATAAAATATTAGGCGTGTGTATACACACACACACACATAATTTACATATATAAGAATAAATAAAATTTTAAATAAATTAAAATAATAAGCACAGATAGTCAATAAGTAGAATATATTAACAAACCTATTACAAGAAAGAAATTAGAACACATTTTCTTATTAAAAAGAATACATTTTAAAAGATAAATAAAAAAAATAATTATAAATGAATTTAATAAGTTGTAAATAAAAATAAAAAAAACATATTACTCGGACATCTTGAAGCTTTTTCATATATTAGTTTGTTTTGTAAATATTTGCTATGGATCAAAATTCTGCCGTTAAAAAAAAAACCCCCACTTACTATCCTTAGGGTTTTATTTGTTCTAGTTTGAAAAGTGAAGGCCGCCGCAATGCTGCATCATGTTTGTCCAATTCTTTCTAAGGTACTTAAAATCGGATCGGACACTGAATCGGTTAAAGTACTAAGTTAAGGGTCAGTGATTTAGATCGGGGTCAACATGAGGGTCAAATCGGGGTCAATTAAAAAAAAATATAATTTAAATATTTATGTATACAATTTAAAAAACTATATGAGAGTTTTTTTTTTCAACAAATAGTCCAATATAACCCTCCTAAACCTAATATCCACAGAAAATATCATTAAGTATATAAGGATTTTTCTCTAACCAATACCAAAAGTATTTCACAATCCTTTTAAAGTTCCTTACAAATAAAAAAAATTTAGAAAAATAATTTTTCTTAAAAAAAAAACCAAAACGACGTTGTTTGAGTATAAAAAAGTTTTAAAAAAAATAGGACAAATCAGGTCACCCTGGTTCACACCGGTTTGACCCGGTTCCGATTTTCTTCGGCTGTCCAGACCAGACCACCGGGCGGTTCACCAGTTTCCGATCTGAACCAGCCGGTCCAGTCCGGTTTTTAATACTATAGTTCTTTGTGCTTCTATCCTCCTCATCTATCATTAATCTCTCACTGTTGCCATTTGTGCTTCTGTCCTCCTCATCTATTAGTAATATCTCATCGTTGTCGGAGAAAAAAAGGTAGTATGATTGATTTGTAACTTGCTTTCTTATTATCTTTCTCTTATTCTTCTCTATTTTCTTCCTCTTCCCTATCTCAACCATTTGCTTTTGCTTCTTCTTTGCTTTTTTCAAAACAAGTATAAACCGTCTGGCTCCTTTAAAGCCATTCTAGTTTACGGTTTAAATCTGGCTTTTGGCTTAAAAGTCGGTTTTGAATGATGTAAAGTGGCTTAACTCTTAGAACAATCTAAACACAAGAAACGGACTGTTGATATCACCGGTCACTGGCCGGACCGGTCCGACCATTCGGTTCGGTCTAGGTTTTAAATCATTGAAGATAGTATATGGTCTCATCATCACCAGTAAAGAGAACACAAATCAAATTTTCCAAAGCATATTTGTTGGAAAGACTTTAAACTTAATGTTCTCTGTTGACAAAGATTAGGTTCAAGTCTAATGTAATTTGGGATATTGTGTCAAACCGAAAATAATGTAAATTGCATGAATAAAATTAAAATAGGTAGACATTTCTAAATGTTTTATTGTTTAAATTTTAATTCTAAATTTTGGTTTGAATCCTAGCTTTTAGTTTTTCAAAACTCTTGCAATAGTCCTGGCCTCATCATTTTCAAAATTTCATTATCAAATCCAGTTGTCAACTAAATGACCAAATGATTGGGCATATTTAGTTATAATTTCCATCAAGAAAACATTTTCTAACTAGATAAGTTTGGTTCTTGTGATTTTAAAGGCTTTCAACATAAAACCAAACATGTTCTAACTCTTAAAACCACACAACAGAGGCACAGACAGCTAACTAGCATTTGTATTCTGTGCCTTCAATTTGTAATTCTTTAGTTGATAGTTTCTTTCTCAAAACAAAAGTTTTCTTAGAGAGAGAGAGAAGCTCTGACTTCTCTCTAGAACCAGTTTGCCTTTCTCATTCAGCGGTTCATCGGAGTTCAGCGAGTCACCGGAGGGCTTCGTCCCTCTTAGCTTCTGCCGCTGCTCGTCGCTCATCACTCTGATCATCTGGGTGGTTCCAACTCTACCTTCTCATTTTGGGTTGATCTCCTGAGACTTAAGGGTTTAGCGAGGAGAGCATGTCTCTTAACCCTAGCCGCCGTTATGGATCACTGCACCACTGCCCCTCCCTACATGTCTTCTTACTCTACTGGTCGCCGACAAATGGTGACCATCAATCCCGACAATCGTGAAGCTAACAAGCACCACCCAATCTCTGTCGCTACCGCCGTAGTTAATCTTGGCCTCATCACCTTCTTCTGAACTCTCTCTTTGCTTCCATTAGTATTTTGCAACTTGAAATCTGATTATCTGCTCAGTAGTTGTGTCGATCTTACCTCTTTTCTATGTTCCCTTGTGTTGATTGACAAATCGGTATGATCTCTCCTGACATAATTTAAATCTTCTGGGTTGATCTGGAAATATATCTTGGAGTCTGTTGGTACTGCATGTTGGTGTTTTGCTCAGTTGCTTGGCTTTTCTTGCTTTGCTATTAATCTGTAGGTCTGGAATTAGGGGAAGCTTGTCTTCCTTAGCTTGGTATTGTATTTCTGATAAGTTTTGTTGCTGTTTTGTTCTGATTGTTCTTTCAAGATGTCTCATAACTTCCAATCAGGCTCCAACCATGTATCATTTAATAGAAGGCACTTTGATTTTGCTAAGGTTGTTAATGATCGCCGGTTGCATATTTTGAAATTGCAATATTTGATTAGCATTCATTGGAAGTTGCAAGGACGGGTATTAGTGGTTCAACAGATTGATTGCTCCTTTCTACTTTATTTTCAATATGAGAAGGATTTAAATTACATGCTCTTACATCGTGCATGGATGTTACAAGGATATTTCATTGCACCGAGTCCATGGAAGCCAAGTCCCACTTTGTCTAATCTAACTGCTCATTGTCTTTGTGTTTGGATTCAAGTTCTTGGCCTATCTATGAATTATTTTACTGAGGAGACAGCAAGATATATTGGAGGGTGTTTTGGAACCTTTATTTCCTATGATGATAAGAGTAAATTAAATGGTGATGGTTTGCACATTCGTGTCCTCCTTTCAGAATATCATCTAAGCTCCATTAATCTTAATTGTCTCCCTCTAATTGATGGTCAATCTAGACCAGTGTCTCTAGTTTTGGAACAAGTGGGAAGAGTATGCTCTTCTTGTTTGAGCATGGGACATGTTGCTCGACATTGTAAAGTAGCTTCAAAATTTCAATCTCAGGTCTTGGTTTCTGATATCAGGTCCCGATCAATTAGTGTCAAATATTATTATCACTCTGGGGTATATGTTTCTACTTCTGAGGTGACCAAAGTTAGGCTTGATCCACATTGCTTTTCACAACATGAGGACATTGGTGATATCCCTCATGAGAATGCTTTAATTTTTGAGACGTTCACATGCAAACGAAAAGCAGAGTCACTTGATTTGGATAGCTGGGTTTACAAGTGCTCAAAACTTCAGGATACAAAAGCTCAAAAACACAAATATTGCGAGCAGTCAACTCTTAACGTGCTATATTATAAATGAGCTAAATATTCTTCAAGTGATGTTTTTATTCCTAATGTCGTGGGCATCTTGATCAAAGCTCCATAATTCTTAGAGAAATTTAACAAGTTTAAGGAGAAAATTCACAAGGATGATCATGTTGATGGTCTGTTAGATAAGAGAGGTACTAAATGATTGGTGAGTGAGGTTGTTGGTGTGTTAGGATGGATTGATGTTTATGGAGCACGAAAGATCTTAGGTTTCGGTGGGTTATCATACAAGAAAACCTGCCGGAAGCTTCAATGATTTTGAAGAGGGGCCACTATAGTTGGGGTGATACTGTGGTGGCCCCAAGGACTAGAAATTCACCCTTAACTTCTTTCTATGCATGTGTTTTTTGTTTTTTGCAGGTACAAAAGCCTAGCGTGGTGATCAAGTATAACTTTGGTGGAATTTTGGAGTATTTCAAATGTTCATATTTATGGGCATCCCAACTCAAAGTTGGCCATATGCCCATTTCTTTCACACCCAATATGGGTCGTTATTCCTTTTTTGAGAGTGAAGTTAGTGGCATGTGCTTGTTCATCAACTTGTTGGTGAATCTTTCATTATGCGACGTTTCAATACGAAGATTTTTCAGAAGATGTTCTCTTTGTTCATGTCATGCTGATGAATCACCAACTCTGTATTTGATGTTAGTTCGAGTGGTTGTCATAGTTGTGTCTGTAGTTTAAGGTGTAGTATTTTGTACTTGTCAATTAGGGTATCTGGTGTGTAATGTCGTCTTATCTATTCTATATTTTTGTAGTTTTTTTATGTTGAACTAACGTTTTGTTAATATATTTGATCATTTTATCCAAAACAAAAAAACAAAAAAACAAAAAAACAAAAAACAAAACAAAAGTTTTAGGGTTCAGATTTTCTTCAGGGTTATGATAAATTTTCATTTGTTATTAGTTTTCCACGTATCATACCCAACAATTATGCTCGTTATCACTTCTCTTTCTATAATTCTAAGATAAAAATATGGCTACCATTGCTAACCACATTATGCATTGATGTAGCTGTGTACTCTATCCAGTATTAAATATAGGGATTAAAAAACTAATTTGTATATATTAAAAAAATCAGTTAAATTAGTTATTTGAAAAAAAAAATGTCTTAACCTTGAAATACCCATTTTAATTATTTGTATAGGATACCATTCATTTGATGAAAACCCTTAATATGTGTAATTAACAGTTAGAGTTTAGGAAAAAAATAAATTTTAAAGATAAAATAGATTGAAATTTTACATTTAGAATAAGAACAAATTTCTCTACTAACTTTTACATTTAAAGACATGAGGGAGTATAATTTATTTCTTACTTGATTTCACAGTCAATAACCTAACAGAAGTAAACAAGAAAATAAGTATGCACAACCTGCTCCATTTAAAATGCTAATAATTTTAGAGTTTATATTTTGTATTAAAAAATTATCACCTCATATTTATGGAGTAAACGTTTACCAACAAAATCAAAAAAAAAAAAAATGAACACATTTTAATTAGGAATACCTTTCAGTGTGTATTTATAGCCTATGATTGCTGTATAGAGGGGTTCATTGCTAGAGCTGAGAATCAAGGCTGGCTTGGCCCTACTGGGCCGGCCCTTGAAGGGCCATGGTCTAAAAAGGTCGGCCTTACAAGGTTCGAGGTAAGAAAAATTACTTCTTTTCAAAGCCCGACCCGAGAGTAGGAGGGTCAGGACCGGCCCGTAGGGCCGAAAGCTATTTTCACAAGATTTAACTATACGTCTACAAGCTTCATGTAATAAAACAAATACAGTTACTAATTCATAATCAAAGGTAAAAAATAATGTCAACAAATAACTCACAGTCTCATATAAAGTATAAGATGACAAGAAGCTAAACACTTTAAGCAATATGAGTATGATGACTATCATTTTCATCTTCTTTGCCACTATTATCAATTTCAAGGAAATTCAATTGTGTTTCACTTTGAGTAGTATGGTCTTCTTGAGGGGTAAAAATATCAAGAATTTCTTCTCCAACATCATGAATACATCCATAATATTTATCTATAACAAATAATAAATCAAAATGATAAATAACTCTATAACAAATATAAAATACAAATAAATTAGTAAATTACCATCATATGTGAAATTTTAGAGTAAATAAGAAATATCTAATGTATTTTTCTTATAAAATAAGAAATATCTTTTATAAATTTTTAATTTTTAGGATTTTTAATACAAGATATTCTTATAAAATTTAATTCTAAAAAAGATAATAACAACTAAATATTTGCAACATCATCAATAAAACATAAAAAATAAATAATATTATTATCATATAAATAATTTTAAAAAATAAAAAAATATATATAAAGGCCTAAAGGGCCGGCACTTTTAGGCCCTCGGCCCTACAGGGCTGGTCCTTTTAGGCTCGCTTTCAATTTTGAGGCTAAAATCTTAAGCCCGGCCCTTGTAAATTCAGGACTTAAAAAGGCCGGCCCGTTTTCCCGACCCTATTCATTGTTGGTGCTAGACTTGTATTATACATTGACGGATACCATTTAAGTGAACCATACAAGGGGACTCTGTTATCAACTTTTGTATTCAATGCAAACAATGAATTGTTGTTGTTTGCCATTGCTATTGCTATTGTGAAGGGAGAGACAATTGAGGGTTGTACGTGGTTCTTTTAGATGATTAAAAAGATATTAGGTTTGTTATCGATAACAATTGTATCAGACCGACACAATGCAATAATAACTGTTGTGCAAGGAGTATTCGGATGTGAGAGGCATGCGTACTATTACCAAGGTTCTGAAACTCAGACTAGTCATTGAATCGGTCGGGGTACTAGGTCAAGGGTCAGTAGGCCAGATCGGAGTCAAACCAAAGCTAAATCGGGGCCAAATCGATGAGAAATTGAATATTTTAATCTTATTAATATGAAATTCTAAAGAAAAATTTTAAAAATTGATTTTAAAAAAAATTACGGGCCTGGTTCACTGGCCGGACCGGCCGGTTCGATTTGGGTTTCAAAACTTGGATTGTTACAGGCACATTAAGGAAAACTTTAGCGCCCAACTCCTTAAATTGAATAGAGGAAAGAGTAAGACCAGGGGGCAAGGAAGGAAAAATGAATTGGACTTACTTGATGCAATTGCATATGCAAGGCTTGAGAGTGACTTCGAGACTGCAATGGAACACATGAGGCTTTTCAATTAGGAAATATATGAGTGGTTGATCAATCATGGTGATATTGAAAGATGGGCCATAACCAAGTTCCCATTTAAACGTTGGGATAAAATAACGACAAACCTTACTTAGTTATTCAATGCTTAGATGGTAAAGTAGAGACGTCATAATGTTGCATAGCTTATCCACAAGCATCATGACAAAATAGCCAAGAAGATGTATGCAGCAAGCATGTGAATAAGTAAATGGAAAAATGGTGTCGGGCCAAACATATAACAAGAAGTGGTGGAAAATGTTAAAAGGGCTGAATACATGGATGTAGAAGTATATGGAGGTGGTAGGGTGAAAGTCCATACGGCAACTGGATCACTAAAGATGGATCTATCCATACATGAGTGCACTTATAGAGCTTGGCAAATGTCAAGTATTCCTTGTCCTCATGCTTGTGCTACCAAAAAGGGGGTTTATGGCAATGTCTACAATTATGTTGATGAATGCTTCAAGATTATATGCCAACAAAAGATTTATAGCAAAATAATGATCCCAATTGTCACAATAGACATGCCAAATCCAAATGACTACCGACTAGATAATATAGCAAGTCAAAAGTTCTTGGCACCATCGAAGACTAGTCGACCTCCTGGCAAGCCAAGATTTGTAAGGAAAGAGTCATAGTTCCAAAACAAGAAAATATATTATTGCAGCTCATGCCATCAGGCAGGCCAGTCAAGAAGAACGTGTAAAAATCCAAACCCAACTTAAGCAAGTCATCTTTTTGTTTATGTACAATGACTTGGATCCCTTCACATATCTTTGGTTAGAAGGGTTATGCAATATAGGGAAAAGAATTTCTTGTATGGTGAGAATGACAAGAAAACATTAGGTGGAGGTGGAATCGTAATGGTCACTTGTCATTTGACTATGTATATGGTAGTTACTGTCATGTACAATCTTTTTTTTCGTAAATCCCAATACTGTACTTGTCATTATCATTATTACTTTTGTTAATGATTACACTTCATTGTCAGTTATGTATACATGAAGGAACATGTTGTTTTGTGTTCACGACTTGTATGCAATAGGTGTAGGTGGAATGAGTAATGTGAACATGTCATTTGCCTATATATGTGGCAGTTGTTGTCTTGAAGGATCTGGTTTTCGTAAATCTCAATACTATACTTGTCATTACCATTACTACTTTTGCTAATGGTTACACCTGATTGTCTTAAAGGATCTGGTTTTCGTAAATCCCAGTACTATACTTGTCATTACCATTACTACTTTTGCTAATGGTTACTCCTGATTGTAAGCACCTGTAGACTTGAAGGAACATATTCTTTTTGGTTCATGACTTGTATGCATTATGTGTAGGTGGAATGAGTAATGTGAACATGTCATTTGACTATATATATGGCAGTTGCTGTCTTGAAGGATCTGGTTTTCATAAATCCTAATACTGTACTTATCATTACCATTACTACTTTTGTTAATGGTTACACCTAATTGTAAGCACCTATAGACTTGAAGGAACATGTTCTTTTGGGTTCATGACTTGTATGCATTATGTGTAGGAGGAATGAGTAATGTTGATAAGCCATTTGACCATTTGCGTGATAGTTGCTATCATTAACATTTGTGGTTATTTGTCAATGTAAAACCTTAATTTTAAGCCCCTTATTTCGTACACAAAAGCATTAATTCACTTGTTCTGACTTAGGAATATCAGTAATTAAAGTTTCCAAACCAAAACTTACCATATTAATTTTTCCTTCAAGGGTTACTATTCATATCAGAGTACTTCTCTGCTCATACATGTTGTACATACAGACACACCTCATGGCATGTTTATACAAATAACCAAACATGCAATAAGTTATACATAACTCATCATCACATACTAATCTTTATTTCCCCATCACATTCTCTTCCAACGCAACTTCATGCTATCCTCTTATGTACTTCACATACCTCTATGGTTGGTTGGGGGAGGGTGAGATTCAGGGAAATCTCAGTAGAAAACAATACCATAATGCATGCAAGATAAATGCTAGAGCATGACATGCTCGCCTTACATAGGCTCATGATTATATAATGACATTTCTACATACTCAATGTTTCATACAACATATCTATGGTCACAGTATAAACAGAAACAGAGCTTCATTCATTCAAATATGCTTTGCATAATCAAGCAAAGTAATACACCAGCATAAATATCAAATACATGCAAGTAGGGTAAGTTTACTACCTCTTGTCCTTGAGTCCTCCTCTTGTTCATTTTCTTCCAACCATTGAATGAAGTTGCTTCCCTTGCCTCTTCTTTGTCACCTCATGGACCTAGTCAGATAACCACATTATGTGTTAACTCATTAGAACCATGACAATTCAACATCTAATTTGGCTACACTAGCCTCAAGTGCTCAATTTGACCCTTGGAGTTCACATTTATTACAATTCACTCCAATCCCTCATTTTCGCATATCAAGCCTATGCTGCCAGAATTTTCACCTAACTTTGAAAAATCATAACTTAGTCTAGGGAACTCCAATTAGGGTGGTTCAAAGTTCTATATGAAGCTCTCTAAGTCCTCTTTAATGGAAAAATATCACCTAATTCTAGTTATACATCTAGAATTCCAGAATCCTCAATTAACACAACTGTGCCAGGATTTGTTTCAGATTCAGTGCCTAAATTTTAAAAATTCATATCTCCCAATATACTGATCCAAGTGACATATATTATATATTACATTAAAGCATAATGTGTCTACTATTATTCTGGAAAATATCATGATAATCAAATAACATTTGATCATCTAAAATCACGTCACAACCTACCTATCTCCTAGAAAACACAATCTAGTAGCACTATTCCTTTAACTTCAATTTTTGGGTTTTCAATCCAATCCTTCTAAAATCACAACCACACCTTAACCCCATACAATTTTGCCCAATGAATCCATTGGAATTCTCAAAATCATCAAATTCATATTATTTCCCTAAGAATCCAGGTTTGGCCGAAACTTAGGTCTTCTTGGGCCAAAATTCTGTTTTTGATTCTAATGCTTCTAGGGCTGGTTTCTTATCGCTATCCCACATAGTTTTCAATTCTGAACCCGTTGGAAGCATAAAAACTAATAAAATCACACTCCTTCCCCATAAATAAGGTCTAACCAAAATCATGGCGGCACCATAACTCCAAATTTAACCGGTCAAAACTCATTATATATGGCTTAAATGGAAACTTTGGCTTACCTCTTGCTGATGCTACAGCCCATTCTTGATTCCGGTAGCACCTCCACCTTGTGATCAACACCAAACACCTCTGATTGAAAATATTAAACCGTAGGATTGAAGCCCACACTGAGTAGAAGAAGATTAGTGAAGGCTTCATCAAGTGGAAAAAGGTGTTATGGGGTCAGAATCGGCTCCGGAACTCCAAAAAATCACTATTCATCCTTTCTCTTTCCTCTTCCATTTTCCCATGATTTTCTCCATTTCTCTCTCTAATAATATGGGCTGCATAAAATTAACAACCCTTGGGGATTTTGGATTCTCTTTTAATGCTATGTGTCAAGTGCTTAAAAATCCCAGGGTGCTCGATGCTCCTTTTCCCCGATCCCAAAGTCGGGGACCGACAAGTTGTCTTGACTAAAGGGCTGGGTGGAGCCTTTTCCATGGTGCCAACACATAAAACATAAAATAACTTTATTGATTCATGGCCCATGTGTGCCATGTGTCCTTTATGTGGAACCCAATCTCTTTCTTGGTCATCCACTTTATCAGGGGAAGGGAAGAGTTTGATGATTTTCCCTGACCATTGTGCTAGGTGGCATATTGTGAGAGTGACAACACAAAAGTCATTTTATGAAAGTACTAGGTGGCATCCTCTCATTGGGGCAACCTAAAAGTAACTTTTCAAAAAACTACTTTATCATTAATGCTGCTTTATACGGGATTACTCGATTTTACGTCACATGTCCCTGAAGGTTCAAGATCTTGCCAAGTGTCTGTGTAAGCCCTTAGATGGCACCACATGGCCCTTGGTTTGGGAATTACAGAATATTTTCTTGTGGGCCCTACATGGCACTACAAGTCAGTGTCTTTTCCCAAAACATAGGGTATACCAGTGTATTCTTACAAAACGCAAGGCATATCAGTCTATCCTGAAAACACCATATACCCTCACGTATCGGCATACTTTACTCGATTAACTTGTCCTATACTTCGTGACATAGTTGGGTGGCATCTTTCTACTAACCAGATGACACCATATATATGTCATGTGCACATCTTCACCGACACTTAATCATACTACCTACAAATACTAAGCCATTTGCTTGGTAGGGCCAAATCACATAGTCCCTAAGAGTCTTTCTATCTCTTTTCATTCTTGGGACTCTTCCCAAACTGGGCTTAGTCGTCTTCCTAATATAAGCTTATCATCAAGTCTCTAGACCCAAAATTCGGGATATTACAATCAACATAAGAATTGAACTTGTTATTACCATTTGTAAACTTGTCATTTCCATTAACAAAATTAGTGAACACATTAAATGATTTGGTGAATACGTCAGGAAATTGTGAAAATCATTATCGATTTTGTTAAAACCACTAGTAATTTAGTCATTTCCATTAACAAAATTAATGAACGCATTAAATGACTTTGACATATTTGTTGAGGACGTCATGCATGAGTTGTCAATCCCAATATCTATCTCGTCAAAACCATTAAGAAATTTGTTTTTTCCATTAGTGAATTTGTCAAAGCCCCCCTCTTTCTTAGCCAATACTTTGACACATTTGGTGAGGACGTCATACATTAGTTGTCAATGCCATTATCCATCTCATCAAAATCATTAACAAATTTGTTATTCATATTACTGAATTTATCAAAAGTCACCACTTTTAGACCAACACTTTCACACATTAGTGAATTTTTCATGCATTAGTTGTCAATCCTATTATCCATGTCATCAAAACCGTTAAGAAATTTGATATTCCTATTAGTGCATTTGTTAGATATGAGCCCTTTTGGGCCAACACTTTCACACACTTGGGGAGGATGTCATGCATTAGTTGTCATTCTCATTATCCATTTTGTCAAAACCATTCTGGTTTAGTCAATCTCATTACTGAATTTGTCAGCGGGTACCACTTTTAGGCTAACACAATCACACACTTGGTGAGGACTTCATGCATTAGTTGTCATTCCCATTATCCATTTTGCCAAAAACATTAACAAATTTTTTATTCCCATTACTGAATTTGTCAAAGGCTACCCCTTTTAGGCCAACACTTTCACACATTAGTGAATTGCATGCATTAGTTGTCAATCTCAACATCCATCTCATCAAAACCATTAACAAATTTGTTATTCCCATTACTGAATTTGTCAAAGCCCACCCCTTTTGGGCCAACACTTTCACATACTTGGTGAGGACGTCATGCATTATTTCTCATTCCCATTATCGATTTTGTCAAAACCATTACTGGTTTAGTCATTCCCATTACTGAATTTGTCAGATCCCACCCCTTTTGGGCCAACACTTTCACACACTTGGTGAGGACGTTATGCATTAGTTGTCATTTCCATTATCCATTTTATCAAAACTATTACTAAATTTGTCAAACCCCACCCCCTTTGGGCCAACACTTTCACACATTAGTGAATTTTTCATACATTAGTTGTCAATCCCATTATCCATCTCGTCAAAACTGTTAAGACATTTGTTATTCCCATTAGTGAATTTGTCACAACCCCCCTCTGGCCCAACACTGACACACATTTTGTGAGGAGTCTTGCACTAGTTGTCATTCCCATTATCCATTTTATCAAAACTAGTAGACATTTAGGATGTTCCCATTACTAAATTGGTGAGAGTCCACCCCTCTTGGCCGTACCTTTCAAACAATTTGTCAATACGTCTTTCAGTATTTGTCATTCCCATTATGAATTTTGTCAAACGCATTATACATTTAGTAAATACCTTTATTGCTTTGCACATAATCTTTCTTCATTTACTTACTTCCTGAACAAAACAAGTGCACAGTAGCACACTTTTGGAATAAAGGGACTAAAGGTTTAGTCAATCTCCATATACTAACAGTACATTACAAAAGACCATAACTATAAATTAATATAAAACATCAATGACCAAAATTATCCTACATATGTTACCCAAAAATGCCATGACTAGTTAATAAGTTAAACAACAATTGTCAATCTTTTTAACAAATTGGTGAATTCAAAAAATTTACTTGTTACTAGAAGGCAAAAAATGTACCATGAGAACATAATTATATCAGTCATTTCCTCTTAGTTTAGGTCATTTTTGAAGTGATAAGTCTCAAAGCACCTTCCCTCTTCTTATTCAATTCATGTTTTACCAACCACCACATTAGGTTTCGCCTATATTCCCAAATCTCATCCTTACCATACTCAACGGTTACACTTGGCTTCCAATGTTCAGCGAAATTAACACATGAATGCCACAGTCTCACCTACATGACACAATGACATTATGGTCAAACAATAAACCATCTTCCAACAAAAATCATGTTCGCATACAAAAACACTCACAAATTGTTCTATTGTGGAATGGAGGCCCAAATAAAATCACTTTTCGGCTTCTTCCCAACATGCTTCGGTGTTACAAGCACGAAGATGTCATGAAATTGAACCCTCTGCATACATAATGTCAAACCCCTCATTATTTTAAAATTTATCAGAGTATTAATACGCAGTTCAATGTGCATACAGAAATAGCACAATATACTGATACAATATTCTTGATTACACTACAGATAAACCCAACGTGTTTGTATGTATTCAACTACATAGGAAAATTTTTAGATAACCAACGAAGAAATTCTTAAACCAACACCAGTCCTTCTATTGCTGATATTCGCTACTTTGCTCTCTGAGCTGTTTCTTCTAGCTGAGTAAATTTTTAATTTATGGAAAGGGTGGGATTCATAAGAATCTCAGTAGTAACATAATATCAATCATATAAAATACGAAAAGTAAACATGCAATGAAGCATTTATCATGATGTAGCAATCAAAATGCCTAAGTCTATCTGACAATGCTCAGGAACCAAATGATGATTTTGTCTGGATCAAAATGATCATCCGTTCCTGATCTGCAATATCATATCTCGTACATAGGAATTCAACATGGAATTAACCTATGTAATGTGATCACATAATAACTTGGAGCAGGCCTATACCTGTCCGTACTCATCATAAGTTAGAGAAGGTTAATACCTGTCTGTACATATCAAGCTACTCAACTGGGTCCACCTGGCCACATGGTACCCCAAAGGTTCCATGGGTGGTTTAACTCATCATCCACACCCAGAGAGTTTCAGCACCACAAGCAATACATTGAACATATCATGGCAATCATTGCATATTAACATTCACATAGTATATGAAAGATAAAGTTACTACCTGGACTCCTTTCTAAAGCCTAGCTATAACCAGTCTTTAACTTTCCGTCTGGCTCAAGTAATTATCAACTCCTGAAATTCCCAAAGTAATTGCAAATGATTTACTACTCATTTATACTTTATTCTTGAATTTACAAGTTGGTTATCTTAGCTCAAAATCACATATTTACCAAAATACCCTTGGGGAACCCGGTCTAATTTCCTTTTTACTTGGTATTTTTGTACTTTTCCAAAAAGTATGAACCAAGCTAATCCTACATATTTTTGTGTGCAAAATCTATTTTTGGCCACAAATTAGGCAAATTATAGCTCAAATTACAGTTATACCCTTGGCAGCCCAAACTTGGGGTTTTATGGGCAAAATCGTCATTTCACAATCTGAGGCTTTTCACACTTTACACTATACATGAGTCCTACACAATTTTCCCTTCTAAACACCATATAATCATCAAAAACATAAAATTCCAGATCTAACCCTTAGTTTTCATGCTGGCCGAAATGTTGGGGAATTCAAGGAAAAATAGATTCTTATGTTTTCCAACCCTTAAAACACTTTCTTATCACTTGTATCTATGTATTTAACCCTCCAATCATCAATTTAACATAATCAATAGAAATTTGAGCAATATCTCCCCTTAGAAATTGGACATCCTAAATTTACAGAATTGTGAAAAATAACAGAATAGCCAGCCAGAACACAGTCATAACTCAGTTTCTAACAAGAATTCCATGGTTCAACAACTTACCTGGCTTCTTCTTCTTCCTCTATACTTTGGCCAAAACTTCTCCTTATTTCCTTAGAATTTTTACTTGTCCAATAGCTATTCAAATAGATTAAGGAGACTAAGAAGAAGATTCATGAGCTAGAACAGAAGAATATGTAGAGATTTCTACTTACTTAATTCTTGGCCTTTGGATTCTTGTTTCTCCCTTCCTGTTTCTTTCTCACTAGCTCTCTTCCTCTTTGGACTAAATGACCATGCTTATATAGAACTATGGAGTTCTCTAGAAATTGATTACTTGTCCTTAATTTATTAATATTTTATGTTAATTTAAGCATATGACCATCTTATATTATTATCTATTCCATGATATTTCTTTGGATAATTCTCCAAGCTTCTTTCATTTCTTCCATCTGTCCATTCCATACATTTTTATTCAGAAAATTCCCAAGATTGATTTATTTGGTCAAAATGACCATTTTGCCCTTGCAATTTTTCTCATTTTCGCAATAATTGACAAAATTGGCAGAATTGTCACCAGATTTTGAAAATTCATATCTAATTGTGTAGATATCCAATCGGGGTGGTTCCAAAGGTTATATGACCCTTATTAATTATAGTTTTATAGAAAAATATAATATTTAGCCATATAGAAGCCCACCATTCCCAGAATTATTACTTTTGAATGCTGCTACTGAAAAATGCTGGATTCACTGGATGAACTTCAAAAATTCATTTCTCCTTGTATACAACTCCAAAATCTCCATATGACCTATCAAATTAAAGATTATCATGTCAAATTTCATTATGGAAAGTTTCATAATTTTTGAAGGTCATTTACTAATTTAAAAGTGTCATAAAATCTGACTGCCTCAACAGAAAATACACCAACTATCTTGTATAACAACTATTTTGTTTTATGTGACTTTATAGGCTTTGTTTTGCCACTTTACATGCTCTTTTATTATGGAATACTATAATACTTACATGATACTTAGTGATCAAAATTTGGGACATTACACATAACACATGCATATGATATGTGGATGATTCACTAAGGACCAACAAACGGGCGAATGTTTAACTTACAAGTTTTTCTATAACGGTTTACTGGGGATTCTTAAGTGCACTTTCTTTCTTCCTCTTTTTAATCTTGCTTATATAACATAGTGGCTTCATTGAATAAGGCACATAAAATTTCATCGTTTTTGGTTTAAGGGCTACACAAACCAGTGTTCTACAACCGACATGGGTCCCATCATGAAATCAAAATCTGCAATGTTGTGGTCAACTTTTTCAGGCAGTAGTTGGTCTTTCCATTCAGCAACTGACCATCCTATAGGTTTGTGGGATAATATTGATTGCATGAGGAACAAACTGTTAGAACTGGCTGACACCCAAGAGGGGGGTGAATTGGGTGTGTGATAAGAAAGTATGATCTTTTAAAATCTTTTCACAACTTATCAAATCAATACATGCGAAAGTATATAAACATAAGCTGATATGTAAATCATATATTGTGGAAATGTAAAAGCTTAGGGAAGAGAATATGCAAACTGTGATTTATCCTGGTTCGGTCCAATCCACGATGACCTACGTCCAGTCCCCAGGCTCCTCCTGAGATTTCCAATCCACTATGTTCTTGTTTAACCGGGCACAAGAAAAGCCTCTACAAATTCACAAGAGTAACTCCCCCTTACACACTGTAAGGTTTACTCCTTCTTACAGCAAGTTGAGCAAAGCAATCCTAAAGTCCTTTCTCTCTTGCTTACCCGTGCAAGTCTTACGAGCAGCAATGTTCTCTCCTGCTTACACCACTGTAAGTCTTACGAGCAGCAACGTTCTCTACTACTTACACCTTGTAAGTCTTACAAGCAGAAAGTACTACTAGCAATTCTCTCTACAACTTTCCCGTAAGGTAATCAGGCCTCTCAAGGTTGCTCTACCTTGAGATCAATACAGAAGTATAAATGGTGTGTTTACAGACTCTCTCACAGAGTAGATAAATCCTCACTAAAGTACAATACAAATACTCTCACTCTAAATATACATGATATTGTAAATAGATACGAACAAAGAGTGTATGAGGCGGACGACTTATGATATTAGCATGTTGGCAGTTGGGTTCTCATTGCTCATGTGTTTGGTTACTGACGCATCATCTCTCGGTTTCTTGTTTGAATACATTGGTTTATATAGAAGATGGTGGAGAGCCGTTGGAAGCATTCAAACATTCTGCCCGTTGGAATCTGATCGTGCTTCTGACAGATAACTCATACCGTTGCTTTCTGTTTGCACGTTCTTGGTTGTTCATTTAATTCTGTTGCTGACCATGATTCGTTGTCAGATAGGTCTTTAAACATTGATCTGTTGATAGCATCTCAACATACACGTTGGAGTCGCACTGCTTGTTCTGACAGATTTCCACTTTAGAAAACTAGCCGTTATCAGTGGACACTTGGCTTCTCGTGAAACAGCTTTTTGGCTCTTCTCATGATTTCTTCATGGTTAATCTGGAGAAACACCTTAATAATTGATAAAATGAAATATTAGACATGAGTATATTGAACCATTGGTCAAAAGCTGGTCTTCTGCTTTCTGGGTCTCATCATTTTCAATTGACGAAGATTGCCGTGAGTCACCTCCAAACTTGAAGATTCAACCCAAACATTTGATCTCCTGTTTCACACTTGAAATAAATGTCAAATGATGTTTAAGTATAGCAACAAGTGTAAACATACTAATTTAGAGATTGAACTCTGAAATTCACTCTTGATTCAGTCAGCTCCTGGAGGTGCTTCTGATAGGAACTGAATCACTCGAGTGATTATACAATCCACTGGAAGTGATTTTCTCAAACCAACATTTCACTCGAATGCAGAAGCATTTCACTGGAGGTGATATGGGACGTTGAAGTTGCACTGGATTACTTACACTGGAAGTGATTTTGAAACGTCTTTCACTAGAGGTGTACTGGACTGCTAACACTGGAAGTGATTTACCTTAAACATTGGATATTATCTTGTAGGAAGTGATCTTGGTTCTTGGAGGTGATTCTGATTCTCTGGTAGTGATTTTGATTTACTGGAAGTGATTCTGAAAAATCCCATATCACTCGAGTGATTTCGGTATCACTGGAAGTGAAATTGCAAACAGTGAAAAATTCCTTCGGTGAATTCTGCGCCACTGGAAGTGATATGCATTCTGACGCATTTCACTCGAGTGATTAATATGATCACTCGAGTGATCTTCCCGATCACTCGAGTGATTATAAAAATCACTTGGGTGCTCTCTGTTCAGATCACTTGAACTCGAAACTTCACTTCCAATTCGACAGTAAACAGGGGTCAAATTACAGATGACATAACTCTTCGCATATAGCTCCAAAATTGCTGTATTATATATCAATGGAAATCTCTTGAAGTCTAGTTTCATATGGCATTGTTTCAGCTCTATAGGATCAGTGGTTTGAGAGTTATAGCCAAAATACCAAACCTGTTCCAGAAAGTGATGCTGACATGAAGGAAAAATTCAAACACTGATAACTCCCTCATCTGAACTCCTTTGATGTTTTTTTGGTTTCAAAATGATGCATTGGGAGTCTACTTTCATATGCAACTGGTTTGGTCTCAATTGGAGTTGTATTTTGAGAGATATGATTGAATAACCAGACCTCGCTCAGCTGGACGAAGAACAGAGTATGAAAAATTGAACATCACTCGAGTGAATTAGAGAATCACTCGAGTGATTTCATTTTTTTTCAGATTCACTCGAGTGATTCTAAAATTCACTCGAGTGATTTATTAAAATCACAGTGCCAAACAGTGCCAATTGCTACAGTAACCGTATTGCTACAGTGATAATGCTACAGTGCCAAACAGTACTGCTACAGTACTTCTTAATTCCCTTATAAGCATAGAAACATCCAGTATTTCTTCTAGAAGCTTGACTCTTGATATTCCCATTAATTCTTCAAGCTCTTCATTCTCTAATCTCTTTGACTAATCTATAAGATATACAACATTAAATATAATAGTTAGTCAATATAAGAGATAAGTATATTTTGCAAACTTTTGCTCTCTTAATATTTGACATCTATATTTGGCATCATCAAAACTAATGATATCTAACATTCTCCCCCTTTTTGATGATGGCAAATCCTTAAAGAAAAATATGCTTGAATGTGAATAGACAAATTGAATGCAACATATTTTTCCATTTCTCTCCCCCTATTTGACATTAGCAAAAAGTTTGAAGTATAAAGAAGAAAGGTTCATGGAGAAGCAATTATGAAAATATATTTGACATGTCATGTTCTCCATTAATCAAAATAAACAATATTATCTCCCCTTGTTGAAAGTAATGCTATTTGAATGAGATGCAAATGAAAAATGTTTTCAATAAAGCTTTCATAATAAAATATATGCAAGCTATTTATAAAACATAAAGAGAGAGGGTTTAGAGATGCTCATTTGAATTTGGCCAGTTGATGATAGATCCATGAAGTCCCGTCCATCACACTTGCATTGTGCAACTCTGATGTGTATTCATATTATCTCTAGGAAGTTGTTATTGTGTCAGACTTCTGTTCACAGTATGCTTGATGCTACTTTGTATTGGCATAAGAATTTTTTGCTTTGAATGTTGTAGCCAATATAGTTCCATTGATTCATCGTTAAAGCATATGTCCTCAAGATTAATATATTCTCCTTTTGGTGTGTTGAGGAATGATCTTCTCATAGGGCAAATTCTCCTGTCATAAGTTAAAAATATTCTTGCAATGAGAAAGGTTAGTGCAATCAAGTATTAACAATTTCCTTTCTATAAAATATATGCAAATTAGGATGAAGAAAAGAAAAGGTATAAGTATCTCATCATCAAAACTAATCAATAGAGGGTGTATGTAGATGAGTCTAAATTTTTTTTTTTAAAAAAATAAAGGAGATAAGCTTTTAAGATATAACACATGTGAATGTGAAACTCCCCCTTAATGTATGCATGGTCTTGAAACTTATCATGAGAAATACATTTAAAAACTCTTATGGATTTGGAAAACCATTGAAACCTTTGAGTGTGAAAATCAAGTGAGAAATCAAATTTTGAAAATGATGATGCTATTAAGGGATTTTAATAATTATATCTCAATATCACTCGATCATCACTTTAGTGCTTGCTCAAGTGATGCAACTCAAATGATTTGGATTTAAGAAGGAATACAATACCTCACTCAAGTAATGTCGTAATTACTTGAGTTATAATCCTCTTATTGATGTACTATTGCCAATCATCGTTTGGTAACTTGATCAGTACCGAAGGAATCTGAGTGTGTGATCTCTATGGAACACTTAAGAGTAGAAGCAATAAGATGAGCTTGGAGAAAGGCTTCATATTCATTTATCCTCTTAGCATACGCCTTTTGTCAAATACTATTTGGAAATTCTGGTTTGCACATACTCCCTTATTTGAGGAGTTGGATTCATCATCTCTGGGTGCCTTAACCTTTACTCTATCACTTGCACAGATTTTGCTTCTGTTCACACTGTAATTCTACCAATCATGCCTCCTCTGTTATCCTCTAATCTTTGTATCCGGAAGTAGAGCCTTTTTTTATTAACACCTACAAAAGTATACGTATATGCTCCCTCTTTGGTACCCAACTTCTCTTGGGTCCACAATATTAGATATAACAACTCTTATGCTCTTATACAATTAAATCATATGATAATGGAGCTAAGAGTATCATTAACCAACAATGAGAAACGTATAATTTTACCCAATAAGTAAATTCATGCAATTGAATCATAAAGGGTAATGAGCAAATAATATCAATTAAGAATGATATTTTCCAATGATCAATGACAACTTGTAAATACATTTTATGTTGAAAATATGCCATTGATAAGGTTTTCATGCAATCTATGTAAGTTGGATCAAAAGAGTAGAAAATCTATCTATAATGACCAACATTTATGAAATAATAAATCATGAATGAAAATATGCAAATTGTTTCAAAATCTCAAATGTTCTTTTGAATGCATTATGACATTAAGATTTTGAATGCATGAAAACTCATTTATGAAATTTGTTAAATATCAATGCTCATGCTAAAAATGGTGGAAGTCAATAGTTTAAGGGTATACATGTACCAAAAAGCTTCCTTCTTAAAGAACAATTAAGATAGTATGTTCGAGAATGTTTCTAAGAGCAAAAGTCATATGTAAAATGAATTGGCCAAAAAGGATTAACTGAATAGACATATATGAGTACAATGACTTTGCTATTGACTAAGAGATAATCTTGCCTTTTAGAATTGTGTCATGAAACATATGAGCATTCATTGTAAGAATTTGAATACAAGGCTCTAGTTACTCGAAAATAGATGAAGACAAATGTTGATGTAATTGAGTAACAAGATTAGTATAATGGATTTATAGAAGATAAAGCACGTACTCATTAGTCCAAATGACTAAAGTTCCAAAACATCATCCTAATATGTTATTCCACTATAATGGTTAATGCATTAGCATTCATTCAATGCATTAATGAACATTTATAATGCTTGGAATAACTCAACCAATAAGAATTTATGCTTTAGGAAGATGCTTGTCATGAATTCAATTCTTTTCTAGGATATAAGCTTGAAACTTATATAGATGCCTAACTTATTAGACATGAAGTCTAACATGTTAGAAAATAAAGGCTAAGGAGTTTCAATATTGGATAGCACATTCAAGATCAATGATCAATATATCGATGATAGGGAAATACTCTAGATGTATTTGAAGCAATTATGACATTTAGTACACAAAAATATTAACTTCCAATTTTTGAAAATGATTTGAAAGCAAATGTGATATGAATAATTTTCAAGTCATGTGTATGCACTTTTATAAACAAAATGGATTGAGATTCAAGTAGAATTTTAAAATATGCATTTCAAACTCAAATTCATAGAAAGATTATGCACAATTTCATATTCAGTCCATTTAGCAATATAAAATATTTTGAAAGTCACAAATGATTGATTGCTAATGGTATGCAGTAAAGAGCAAGAATTTATCAATCAAATTGAGTTGGGAAGAATAGGTGCAACATTAAGCCTAGGAAACTGAAAATCACTCGAGTGATTCTGAAAATCACTCGAGTGATTTATTAAAATCACTCTGCGACAGTGTCAAACAATGCCAATTGCTACAGTAACCGTATTGCTACAGTGATAATGCTACAGTGCCAAACAGTACTGCTACAGTACTTCTTAATTCCCTTATAAGCATAGAAACATCCAGTATTTCTTCTAGAAGCTTGACTCTTGATATTCCCATTAATTCTTCAAGCTCTTCATTCTCTAATCTCTTTGACTAATCTATAAGATATACAACATTAAATATAATAGTTAGTCAATATAAGAGATAAGTATATTTTGCAAACTTTTGCTCTCTTAATATTTGACATCTATATTTGGCATCATCAAAACTAATGATATCTAACACAAACTTGTTAGGAAAATCTATAAACGTCAATGAAACAACTTAGTTGTAAAATTACAGCATACTCACCATAAAATCCACATCAAAAATGTGTCAGCCCACTTGTCCCGCATTTTTCATATCTGCCATTGATATCTTACACACAACAGACATTACCTACATGCGGAGTAACATGTATTAGATGCGTTAAATACATTATATACCTATTGAGTTGTTATATCTCTTACACGGTTACTTATTCTGTTAAGTCAACCGAGTGTCCACAGCTAATCCTGTGTGATGTCTTCATCATCTATTTCAAGCAGTTTACTGTAAAGTGTAAACACCATCATTATCCATTTACTCGTTAGTAAATAAAGAACAACATTACCCACTTAGTGTGCACCCTCAGCACAATTGCACATTCGAGATATGACCTTAAAAGACTTGTCCTTATCGTCTTTAGCCTTCTTCTTCCACTTAACTGGCTTTGTTAAAGTCCACGGGGACATGTTTTTTTGGCATCTTTGGCCTCTTTGATCTCCTTGCCCTTGTTCCTTTGCTACCAATTCCTCATCCTTGGATTCTTGTCCTTCATTGCATGTAGCCTCTTAGTTTGGAGTCTCATTAAATTCAAAATGGTTATAGGCGTTGCCACATATCTGTCTCCATTTTGTCCATTGTCGTTGTCATCATCATTATCTCTGTCATCATCATCAACATCATCGTCATTGTCATCATGTCCCTTATCCTCCTTACCATCTTCCTTATCCCTTTCCTCATGTCTCTCAAGAGTATTATCGTTTATTTCTATAGTGTCAATAGCGTCCTGAGCTCGCTGGTTGTGCTGCCTTTTAATCTTCAATTGTGCCTTTAGCAACTTATGTTCGACAACAGAAACAATCCTTTTTGGTTTTCAACAACCTTTTTATGGTTCTTATCAATGATAGCCATCAACCTTCCATACAACTCCCTCAATTCCTGCATAACACAATTAAAAATTGGTCACACACATCAGTAACCCATGTAATTAATGTTACAACTATTAGCACATACTAGGTCTAAATAGGGCATAATATTCTGGTTGACAATGTCATTGTCATCCTTGACTTTACTGCCCTTCCTCGTATACAAAATCTCTAAGTCGCCCTTCCGCTCTCTCTCAATCATTTCCTTCACCTTCTCTTTTGTCCAGAACTGAATTACAATCATTGACTCATAGAAAACAGGTTTAGACAATGGGAACCACTTACCGAAGTATAAATGCAACAACAATGCCAAACATTGAACATTTTGCATTGGAAAATAAAAAAAAAATCTCAGAGTACATACCAACAGCATGTATAAACACCATCCCACATTATAGGTTCCCTCTTTCTTCGATCTCATCAATTTGACATAATCTTCCATCTCTTTCTGCAAGTCATTGACAATGTACGTGGCTCAGTCAAAGTAGGCAAATCTTTTTATGGTGTAACACATCAGCTTAAGCAACTTGTTACTAATTGTTGAGCTTGTGATGGGACCCAGAAAAGTACCCAGCATGTGCAACATGAATAAAAAGTCAAAATTGCCATCTGCCTCCCTAGATGTTATTTCATTAAGTATGTTCTCATACTTGAGCTTACCATAGTCTGTCTTCAATCTCTTATATGTCTCATCTATCTCACTAACCTCTACTTTTACCTCATCCCCACTATATGGTACCCCAAGCAATTCTGCCACATCTTTTGCTTCAATTTCAATTGTCTTCCCCCTTATTCTAAATTAATTGGTATGAGGATCATACGCTCTCATAATAGTAACTAAAATGTCTTGAGGGAGTCTCATACATTCCACATCAAGTAGATCTCTAAATCCTAACCTTTCTACCTTAGCTTTTAAGTTTGGACTACAATTTACATAAGCAACCAGTTTGGAGAATTGCTTTAGAAAGTAACGTAAGTGAAAAGCAACTATGTAGTTCCTCTATTACTTTCCGGCCTTCCTTGCTTCACCCTATCATTATATTTTTTCCTCTCATCCTCAGTCTAATTCCTCCACGCCTTTGTTGACTCCCTAAGAATCTCAGTAAAATTGATAAACTCCTTCCCCTTTTTAAACTCACTTCAAAACAAAATGTAACCATTCTTCACGGCTTTATTTTGGACATCTACTTTATCCCCCCTACTTTCATGTGCCTCTACGTTAATGTTCTCTACACATATTGGTTTCCACTTCACACCCACATCTTCATTATGGTCCTTTACGTCTGTATTATGGCCGTCAACCTCTTTACTTGTCATTGGATCATAGTACATAACTTTCATCCTACAAAACAACGTGATAGTTTAATTCAATTTAAATAAGGGAATCTCATATAAATCAAGGTATTTCATTTAAGGGGCCAAATTCTAAATTTAACAATCCGAATAATGCTGCCTTTTGATTTGAGTAAAACTACTATAACTAGACCATAGCATAAACATGACCACAAAACCTGACAGAGGAAGAAAATGTAATTCTTTTCTGCTCTTTGGTGATCAAGTCATTATTAGAAATTTTCATATTCTCAAATGGCAAATCAAATAAGGCCACACACATGATAAAGAAAATAGACATATTCAAAACTAAGTTCCAATCAAATCTGAATATATAGTTTGAATAAGTATCCACAGTATACCATAGTGAACTCAAGTAGAGCAAACCCAATCAATTAAATTCACAATAATCACAACAAGAAAAACAACATGGACAGAATAATTGAACAAGCTAAATGGATTAATACAAAATTCTATGACATGAGAGGAATTCATAATTAATTGTTTAAGATTGGTGTGAGCGACAACTAGTTTAAAATAACCGATTGGGTCCAAAATTTATTTACTTAAAATTTGCAATACTTTCACATAAAAGTATGCTTAAAATCGTCTTTCACCTAATGCTCAAAATTGAGGAGAATTTTTAGGAGTTTACCAAATGGTAATTAATTCTATATATAAAGTCTGCCAATTTTGTAACCGAAAGCAAATAGGTTCAATCAACTTATTTTCAATTTAGAGTTTTAAACTCTTACACTAGTACAGAAGAGAGCCAAATAGTTACACCATTAATTTTTGCTAACTAGAGTAGAAGAATTTTCAAATTGAAAGATAAGTCACAAATGACAGAGTATTGATGGAATTGATGACTCAAATATTTATCTTGCTTAGAACACACCAATGAATATGCAGGGATTCTGAAATTTAATAACCTCCTTAAGACCCATTAATGCACTAGCAAAGGCCACACACTGACTTTAATTTATTCTAGCAAATTTCTCTCAAATGCTTAGCAAACAAACTAGTTCACTTCCCAAAAGTAACATAAAGATTATATAGATTTGTGCACTATGATTTACTCCCTAGCACTTTAATCATATTTAACTATTCATTGGAGTTATGATTTCCCATCAAACCTTTTAACAAACACCTTATATGTAGTAATTTTCAAACAATTGCATCAAGCTCCCTAATCCAAATTCATCTTCTACACATTTTATCAAATACTTTATGTGCATTGATTCAAGTCACAAACAAACATCATACTCCATAGATTAACAACCATATAAGCTTAAGCATCAAAATAGTTTCACAAATATAATAAAAAAACACACAAATCCATATGCAAGACCAATGAATATGCAGGGATTCTGAATCTCAATCACCTCCTAGAGACCCATTAATGCACTAGCAAAGGCCACACACTGACTTGACTTTATTCCAGCAAATTTCTCTCAAACGATCAGCAAACAAACTAGTTCACTTCCTAAAAGTAATATCAATATTATACAGATTTGTGCACCATGATTTACTCTCTAGCACTTTAATCATATTTAACTATTCATTGGAGTTATGATTTCCCATCAAACCTTTTAACAAACACCTTATATGCAATAATTTTCAAACAATTGCATCAAGCTCCCTAATCCAAATTCCTCTTCTAAACATTTTATCAAACACTTTATGTGCATTGAATGTTGAAGTCACAAACAAACATCATACTCCATAGATTAACAACCATATAAGCTTAAAGATCAAAATAGTTTCACAAATTTTCCCCAACGTAAAATTTGTTATATAATAAAAAAAACATGAACCAAAGAAGAGTAGAACCTAAATCCTTCTTATTACTCTTGCAACCGTTTAACAAATTACTTTAGGTTATCCCTTCAATTAACTCATTTAGTCTCTTTCACGGTTTCAAGTAAGAAATATTGCTAAAACTTCACTATAACCTTAGGTTCCCTGGAAGGAAAACAAAGTAGAATCAAGAAATAATTTCAATCTACCACAACCAAGTAGTGAGAGAATATTTTGGATATACCCTTATACTCCTAAAGTCACAACGGAGGAAGAAGGAAGAGGAGGCGAAGGTCAGCCTCCTACAAACTGTCATAACACACCTAATAGAGAGGAAAGGAGAGGAGATGATTCAATAATATAGAACAAAGCTCAACTTTTGTGTGCTACAAAAGTATGAATCACACTCAGCTTTTTTTCCTTTAAATGGCCAAATAAAAACCAGACAGTAAACCAAAAAAGGGACAAGGTAACCTGGCATTTGAAAACTAAAACATGTAAGGTAGAAGAAGACATTGGGAATGATGAATGCGAAATACTCCCCACACCAATGACTACGTGACTATGGGACGGATTCCACCCACGATTGCTGATTTGGGGATAACAACGCCCACTCTTCTTTTTTCGCCTACAACAACGCCGACTGTGACCTAATATGAAAGAACCAGTCTGAGCCTTTAGCAATGCCCCATTCAAGTATTTCATCAAATAAGTGTGAAGGGCATTCTGTTCTTTAACCTAAAATATCAAAAACCCATATTCTCACCCAACCCTTGTATGTCCTTTACAAGTTATAATGGACTTTTGTGAGTTTTGCAAGTCCATGTGGTATTTTAATAAGATTTTCCCTTTATTAAAAGTGCATTTATCAAAAATCAGTTTAGTAGTTTGGCATATTGAAAAATTTTTGGGTAATATAAACAAAATGTACTTTAAATGTATAATTATTAATAAATATGGGGTTGATTATATGCAACACTTGTTAGGTAAAAGTTCATATGTTAAAAGAAATATAGATATGAAATTTGAAAAGTTGAATAAAATTGTATAAACAATGTAAAATTTAATGTGTTAAATAATATAAAATTTTATATTATTTTGATAAAAATTTAAATAAAATTTTGATACATTGAAAAAATTGTTCAATTTAGAGTCTTGGAGACTCTTCCACAATGACCTCTTGGAGACTCTGAATTCTAATGCATCTCATTTTGTTCACATTATCTTTCCTCAATTTCTATTGCAATGGAAGGCTTGTGTGAGAGAGAGTGAAAACTAAAGGAATAATTAAGGGGAAATGGCACTAATATTAGAATTGTGAATGTTAGGAATGTTACCACATTGTCTCTGATTTTTCCCCCCAAAACCACCTTTTTTTGTAAAGCCACTTTTGTAGGTGACCGGCAGGAAAAAGTAGTTTTGAAAATCCTTTGTTGGTAATTTCTAAGCATCCACAACAAACTCTTTGAAATAAGTGTTGACATTGCTAGAGTTTTGACCAACATTGACAAACTTCAGCCACCGTCATTAGATTTGCAAGGTAGTAATTGGTTGCTAGCAAAAGTAGCATTACTTTAAAAAACAAGAGGTGGGTTAGAAAAAAAAATGAGGGGAAATTTGCTAAAATAAACAACATTCACAATCCTCAAAGGGTTACAAAGCATTTTTACCTTGGAAGTTTTCACGAAAGAGTTATGAGCACCAAGAAATTTTTGAAGAGGCAATATCGCCTCAAAAATTATAAAATTGTAGCAATGTCGCCCTGCTATAATGGATCCAAGTGGTCAAACTTTAGTTGACCAGTTATGCTGAGGTGACATGTCCACATAGCATCCCTGTCACCTTTGTTTTGTGTTAAAGGGCATTTTGCCCCGAAAGTTTCAACAGAAGATCTATGTGTAATACCCCAAATTTTGGGACTAGATGTTAGAGAATAAGCCTGAATAAAGTAGACTACTAAGTATAGTTTAGTAAGAGTCCCATGAATACATAAAAAAATATAATGACTTTTAGAAATAGCACTCAGAATAGAATATGAATTTCGGTCCGAATTAGTTGAGAGAAAGTACCCGATTCCTTTAGGATATGTCAGAATGACATAGAACGTAACTTGGATCCAAAGGAAAAGGGAAATTGTGTCTAGAAAGAAGTAATAAATAGAACTAAATGAACTAATGGTACAAGAAATAATATTGTAGTAATCAAGGGCAAAAGAGACAATTGTCACTTAATCCTGAGGTTAAAATTGGAAGACAAAATAAAGAGCCACGATTTGCTTTTCATAAGTAAGAAGTAATTATAAGAATGAAAAATAAATTATCCCTCCCTTTTGTCACCACAAAAACCGTCCAAGAAGAGGGCAAAGAAGGAAGAGAAAAGTTTGGTCAAGAAGTCAACATGTCTCTTGCAATTAGTTACAACTTGGAAGGTTTGACCAAAAGCGTGACATTAAGATCAAATTGGTTAACAATTTCTCTCCCTTTTTTATAGTGAATTTTGGCCAAGTAAGAAGAGGAAGGAAAGAGAAAGTTTAACCTAGTTGACTTAACTTCATATGGTCAATTAACCACAAGCTTTTTCAAGAAGCTACAATTTATGGACACATGTATTTTCTCTTCTTTCCTCAAATGAATTTTGGCCAAGAAAAATGCAAGAGGCCAAGGAAGTGATTATTGAATATTTCACTCCCTCACTCACTTAAAGAATTCGGCAACACCCACCAAAATAGAGAAAAGAAGAAGAAAAAGGAAAGAGAAAGGAGGTCTTGGAAGAATAAAGGGGAAGGTAAGGGCTTCTTGCTTACTTTTTACCTCCTATATCACCTTTCTAGCTCTTGAGGCCTTTATAAAAGATGTTCCCCTCACTAAGAACTTCCTTTATATGGTTTTAGTTTCTTGAATAGAGGTGTTTGGTGCTGTGTACAAAGTGCCAAAGTCAGAGAATCAAGAAAAGAGCTTAAGAATGAGCAAAAGCATCATTTTGACATATATGTTGTCTTGTTTGGTTGAGTTTCTGGGGTTTGTTCTTGCTGCCCTAAATTTAGCCATTTAGGGTTTTCTAGGGTTCATGAAGCTTTGATCATATACATGTAATTACATTATGTTTTAAAAGCATGTGAGCTAAGTTTGGTGGTTAAAATGTGAATTGGTGGATTGTTATGTTGAACCCTAATTTTTGGTCTGAACAGGACATCAAAAAGAAATGAGAATTTGATCAATTTCATGTTACTATTATGTTCTACATGAAAAATTGTGTGGGAATAGCTCCCAGTTACAAATTTTGGAACATTGGAACACAATTTGTAAAATTGCACAGTTGCTACCAATTAGGGTTTCCTGTGTGGTATTTTGTTTACATAGTATTTTTTAGTAATTGAACAATGTCCAATGACCATGAGATTTTTCAGATTAAAAGTAGACTAATCAAGCTTTAATTTGATAGGTCATCTAGGTCAAATGGATCTGTACACTATGAGTTATGTATTTTTGAAATTAGCCAAGTAAAACTGGTATGTTTCTGTGATAGTGTCCAATAAATGGTAATTCTGGAATGTTGTACATCTATTTGGCCAAGGGAAATATTTTTCCTTGAAGATAGACTTAATAAGGGTCATATAGCCTTTAGAATCACTGCAGTTAGACATTTGTATAAAAAGATATGAATTTTCAAAGTTGGTTGAAAATTCTGCCAGCTATTAGTAAATGTACGAAAATAAAAAGGCAATGACACAATGTAATTTACCTCTATGGGTAAAATTAATCACTATGGGATAGTTTGACTACATTGGCTCTTCCTTTAACTTGGTGTATTAACCCTAACGATAACCAAATTGAGTATTTGAATTATGAAAGAATTGGACTAAGTAATAACTCGTCGTCTATAAATTCTAATTTCTAGGATTCGATATCTACCCTGAGCACTAGAACCGGAACAACTACGAGACCGAAAATGCTAAGGTAGTAACTTTTCCCTCATATTCTATGTATCATGCCTCATGCATATTTACCATTATGAATACTTGAATTGTAAACATGAAATGGGTGGAATAACCTATTAAGCATTCATATGAGAAAAGCTTTGGCCTAGTAGAACACCCAGCATTGTGGGAAGGGATAGTGAGTCCTTGAATAGAATTGTTTGCTACATAAGCACATCTCTAAATGTTGAATGAATACTGAATTGTTTGGTATGTGATGGTTGATATGTCATGTTTCTCTATATACATTTTATATTACTGTTATTTGTTACTACTATAATTCTTTTGAATCTCACCCCTTTCCGATAACTAATCTGCAATGCAGGCAGGGTAGCTCACACGAGAATAAGGTAGCTACAGACGAATAGAGTTGAAGACTTAAAGTTTATTTTTTGTTGGTTATCTAGTTGTTAAGGATCTGTACGATAAGTATAAGTACACTGTAACAGTAAAACTTGTACTCAAAGGGTAGTACATCTGCTAGCCGTAAACCTGAACATTAGTACGTAACCGTAGTAAATGAACTAGAATAGGTGACCATATAATGGGAACCCCTTTAATTAACAAGAGTACTAGTTGAGAACTTTGGTAAGCACTCTAATATTAACAAATGGAACAAGAATTGGATGGGTCAAGCTGACACTGTAAATCGATAGGAGACCATAATGAAAATATTTTGAAAAGTTTTTGAAAACCCATTTAAATATAGGTTCGAACCCTGTATTGAAATTGGGATCTCCAAATTGTCTGAAAACAGTTCTAGTCTCTAGTTTGACTTCATTTCAAGTTTTGAACTGTTTTGAATTGTATGAAAGTATGGTGTTACACTGTAGGCATTGAATTGTTTTTCGGGGGAAATTACGCCCACAAGTCATAGGTTTTTTGTTGATTTATTTCATATTTGGGACACCACCATTAAGCACCAAACGATCAAAGAAATCAAAATAAAAAATCAAAGAAAATGAAAAAACAGCGGAAATCAAGAACCCATAAATAAAAACCAACATATATGAACAAAGAGAACCATAAATAATAAACCCAAAAACTCAAAATCAAAAGCAAAATAAAAATTCTTCAAATCCTGAAAAAGTAAACAGAAATTTTGAGTTTAGGAAACTAGTTTTAACGAAAGCCAAAAAAGGGGAAGACATGGGAGTAGAAGGTCACTTGCTGAAAAATCTTAACAAATTTGTTCTGTGAAGCACACCTATATCTCTATGCAGTAATGGTGACTCCTTTACTGAAGAAATCTCCATCACCTGCTTCTCCTTCGTCTTCCACCACAAATCCACCCTTGTCTTCTTCATCTCCAGTGACGACTTCACCAAAGAAATCTCCATCACTACCCTCTTTCATCTTCCACCACAAAATCCACCCTTTGCTTCATCTCTAACGAGTAAGACCTCACTTTCTCATGTGCGCAATACAGCGGACAAGAAATAATCCCAGTGATAGATCTTTGAGGAACCTTACCCCTCCAATGACAGATATGGGTGTAGTTCACAAAACAAATTTATGAAGAGTTTTCCAGTGAGTGGCATTCTCCTCTTCTGTCTTCCCCCATTTTCTTCTGTTGTGGCTTATGGTTTCCTAAACATAAAATTTCTGTTTGCTTTCTTTTGGACTTGAGAATTTTTAGTTTTGCTTTAGATTTTGAGTTCATGACTTATGGGTTTCTCATTTTTATATATGGGTTTTGATTCGAGTTATTGATTTTTTATTATTTTTAATTTCTTTAATTCTTTGATCGTTTGGTATTTGATGGTAGCATCCTAAATATGAAATAAATCAACAAAAAAATCTGCAACCTCTAAAGCTTTATTGTCCCCTTAAAAAACTTTTTTGTGCTCATAGCTCTACCATGACAATTTTCAAGACAAATATTCTCTTCAAAAAAAAGAAAAGTGACATGTATATCATGTGGACATACCATCTTAGAATATCAAGTCAACTAACAATTTACAATTTACCGTTTAGATCCATCAAGATAGTGTGACATTACTACAATTTTGCTACTTAAACCCTAAAAAACTTCATGGTGCCTACAACGCTTCTGTGGAAACTAGTCGGACAAAAATGCCCTTTTATCCAATCTCAAATTGGGTCCACCACCCAATTAAGGATTTATTGAATTTCACCTTATTTATAATTTCTTGGATGAAAATTTGCCTATAATCACATTAAAGGGTTAATATGGGAACTGAATTTTCAGATGTCAGTTTACCTAAGGGAGAATCCCATTTAGTGCCAACGCAGCCCTGAGAGCCGTTTGATAAACATCCATTTGAGGTGTACTTAGCTTTTATAAGAGTGATATCCCCTTCTTTTTTTCTGATAACACGAGTGATATCTTTCTATAAACGAAACAACAATTGATTTGAATGTGCATCTCAACAAAGTCCATTTGAAGCACAAACGCCTCATGCCCCCATCCAATCACCCTCATGGGTAAAATACATCCGCAAGAAAGGACTTGTGTAGAGCCAAGGAAAAATTCAATAGAATGCTAATAATTCTCATCCACTGTAACAGTCAAAAATTCTATTTCATCTAAATGTCAGTCTCGGACGCGTCACCATAAAATGATTGGTATTTTCACATGAACACTGCAAAACTTCTCGTCCATACCTCATTGACAGCCTGCAATAGTTGCCTTGTGGGCCTAGAAACTAGTCATTCTGTGCAGGTAACCTGTTTTTCATAGATTGAAAGCTAAAGTTAGTAAGACATTTTTAAAGATCATGGCATAAAATAAGTGTTGCAAGCAATTAGGAGTTGTATACTATGTGGAAATGAAGTTGTGCCCGTAGTATATAGCTTGCCATACATGTAAATTGCAGGCAACTAATTTAATCTCCAAAAAGAAGATGCATGAAATATTTGTTCCCCTCAACTTTAACTTTACGCTCATGTCCAGAAGTACAAATTTTCAGCTTCAAATTTCTGTCGTGAAATGAGATTAAGAAAGAAAATCATTGATACCAGTTGAAAGCTAAGCTTTCTTGTTGCTCTGTTTTGTTTCCTGCTGCTCCTGTTCAGCCAGGGAAAATTTCTTCACTTTCTGTTGGGGCAGGGGGAAAAGACAAATTAAAATACAGAGGAAAACGGGAGTAGCAAATATATTGTAAAATCATGCACACATGAATGCAAATAAGTATTTAGTTGAAAGACAAAAAGATAGGAACCAATGGAAAATAATAGAGAATAATACTGAATCTGATTAATACTAACACTCTTCCCCCTTAGTGGGAGGAAGGAATTTACCATATGGGGATGACATTCAAAACACTCATAACAGACCTGGTATTCAATAATAAGCCGGCACTCTCCTCACCATACTCTCTTACAAAATATGACTTACATTCCTCCTATGAAACCAACTATTAAATAGTCAACAAGTAACCAACACACTCCCAAAACAACCTAAGACAAAATACAGGCCTAAAACATCAGTAAAGCATACTAGCCCTGCTACTTTCTCCAAAATGGTAGGAGTTTTGAAGTCAACTCCTTTACCACTAGAAAGTATCTTTCCATTTTTTTGCTTCTACATATGTTTCCTCTTGTAGGTATGCTTAACCAGGGTGACTCTATCACATAATCAAGGCTATGGAATCAAATTTGAAGTTCATGTTTGTATTCTTCTTCGAACTACTTGTATTGCAGCCACTAATCATACCACAGACAGAGGACTGAGCTTTTAATTCTTTGGGTGTTCTGATCTTTCATTTGCAAAGGTTTTCCAACAGAAAATCAGCTTCTGAGGTTCTCTAAATAGAATATAATTATACGTCATGAATGATTGTTAAAAAAAAAAAAGCGTTTTCTGCTCCTAAAAAATGTAATAGCATTGTAAAAGAAGTGTCTTCACCGAATTACACACAGGCAATTCTATTCCTTCATTAACTTTGAGGGAAAAATCTTGGAAAGCCAAAATAAATAACAGGCTAGTGAAACATGATATTTGATCTATATCAAAAAGCGTTTAAAAAGGGCAACCAAACAAATGGTAAGTCTTTATAGCACATTTGATAATCTGAACTTTCAAGGAAGGAAATGGTAAGTATAATTTGAGATAGGATGTGATTAAGAGGATTCGTGATAGAATGATATGACAATAAATTCTAGTGTAGGGGCAGATCGTCAATTACTCAGACCTTATGTTATCCTTGTCTTTCCAACGAAGGAAACGGTTAGTATATTTTGGGAGATAGGATGTGATTAAGAAGATTCATGAGAGAATGATGTGACAATAAATTCTAGCATAGGAGCAGATCATCAAGTATTCAGACACAAAGCAAACAACTGAGCGCATACAAACCCACCATTTTCCTAAAGCATGTTGCTGTCATGAGTCCATCAAGACTTGTTTCAGGTTCTACCAAGTTGAAACGAGAAACTACCTATCCGTTTCACCTTTCTTACAACTAAACTAATCTTTCACATATGGAGAATGATTTCTCTATTAGAAAAAAAATGAATCAAGATAAGAAAATGACAATAAAAAAATTACTGGTTATAGCTCAGCAATTCATATGCCAAAATTGAATTAATTTGCATACACAATTCACAAAGTGCTTAAAATTATGTTAAAGATTTCTATATCAAGAACCACACATGAAGTCATTCGTGTAAAAGGGAAATAAAACGAAAAAGAAAAAAGAACCATACGAAGGCTGATAAATTAACTTGTGAACTTCCGCGTGGAAGCAACAGAACAAAACAGGATAGGGACGCTGATGAGTAAACCAAATGATCGATTAGTTTTCTGAGGATAAGTGAATCAACATTTTCTTTCCTTGCGAACTTATTAGAAAATAGCATATCTAGTATAGTGCAAGAATTATAAATTTATTCCATGCTTCACCAGTTACCTAAACAGTTTTAGAACAGAATATCAAAGAATAGGTGAGAAAGATCTTTAGGATTAAATTAATGGCCAGTCAAAAACATAAATAAGACTATATTAAGGAAAAATTACAAAGGAAGATAAAAATTAACCGATAAATTACGAAATTTAGTACTTGATTAACTAGGGTTGACTTTAGCTGCAACTAAGGCTGGATGGACATAGATAAAGCATTGTTACAACAATGATGCAAGTTTCATACAAGTTAATTGTTTCGCATAAAAACTTCAGATATATTACGGAGAAAGCTAGCGTCAAGCTTACGGCAACAGCTAGATTATGATTGCTGCTTCATCACTAATAATGCTCAAGAAAAATGTAAAACACTCAAATGCTTAATAGCGCGCAACACTCAATACCAACAAGATTAAGCTGAGACCAAACAAACTATATCCTTATGATTCACTATGAGCTCGTATTCAGTGACAATCAAAATATCTGAGACGGATAGAACGGCTATGGAATTCAAGAACAGGAAATTAACGAAAAAAGTATGAAATATGAGGAAAACCCGATATCTCAGGACAACAAGGAAAACAAGTTATTGTGGGTTTACCTTGGCGAGCACGCATTCGCGTAGAGAATGTAAAAGACGGTGGCATTTTTCTTGATCAAATGGCGATTGAGTAACGCAATTCAGGAGATCTAGGGCTTCCTGTGCACACACAGGCTTGCCTTGAGTTTCGTCCATGGTTTGCGGGATTTAGTTAGGGTTAAAGGATTCAGAATTTTGGGGTAAAAATCTTCGACTTCGCTTACAGAAAGAAGGGTTTTCGTTGTGTGGTCTGTGGTTTCCATGTACTACAGTACGGGCATGTTTGTTATGCGGAAATGTGCAGAGGGTATGGGAAGATGGCAAAGTTCCGTAGGTCAAAATATGTTTGGCCCCGAAAAGTTACTTCTGACTCCCGCCAATTGTAAAGTTCCTTTAAATATGGGAAAGCGGCTTCCCACCAAAACTAGAGTGAATTTGAAAATGATCCTATGAGACATGAATTGTGGAACAGAAATACCCTTGAAAACAGGGATAAAAGTAAAAAAAAAAACCCAGACCTGCAACGAGCTTTTGGCGTTGGTGAAAAGTCTGGAGAATGTGACAAAAACTTCTCTGCAAAAGGAAATTGTCCAGTAGCTTTCAACTTGCAATCGAGGTAGTTGATGAATGGCATTTTGTTCTCTTGTCGTGGATAGCAATGGCCATGTTTTTTTCCCCTGTCTGCGTTAAGTGTTGAACATGTAGAGAGAGTGATGATAGAATGCGAACGGAGGTTTGGTTGATGTGTTTAATTTCAAGTATGTGGTGTTTAAATTGTTTTCATTGTTGTGTCGGTATTGTGGAGTCGACAGATGAGGAAAAATAAAACATTGATTGCTTCTTGATAGTGTGCTCTATTTGTTGTATTGCAAGTGGTTTTTCATTTGAAATAGTTGTCATTATCATAAATGATGAACCGTCAATGTAGCTGCACGTTATTTTTAGTAATGAACACTCGTGATGCAAGAAGTGAAAGAGAAACAAACACAGTTGAAACATGGAATGATTTTGCACATATTCAATACACATAATCGTGTGTTGTTTGTATTGTGTGAGAAGTAGCGGGGTAATTATGTTGGTTGGCATTTAAACGACATGAATGTATTTCACGTGTCTTGGAAAGAGGAGTTAGTAGCTTATAATGTGAAGGAAACCAGTGTTGGGAAAATTGTGTAGGTATGGAGCCACAATCAGATCAAATGTTTGTCATGTTGGCTGGGTGCTTAGTGTTGCTTTTGGCTTTGAGGAGGTTGATTTTAAACATGATAGTTGCTATAGGATGAGGTATACCGAGGCACGTACTGGAGAGGTCATTTAGATTAGATTTTCATGCGAAGCGAACAAATTTGAGGGCAATGATATACACTTGTGATACAACTTGCTTCAACCAAATTAGGATGTATCAGGAAACTTTTGATAAATTGTGTCACATGCTAGATACAATTAGTGGATTGAGACCAATGAAACATGTTAGTTGATGAACAAGTTGCAATATTCCTTCATATATTGGGCCATCATGTGAAGAACAGAGTCATTCAGTTTGAGTTTGGTAGGTCAGGGGAAACAATTAGTAGATACTTTAAACTTGTTTTGAATGCAACTATTAGACTGCAATCGTTGCTTTTGAAAAGACCAGAGCCCATTCTAAACAACTCAAATGATCATTGTTGGAAGTGGTTCAAGGTATATTATGTTGTTTTGTGATCTATTTTAATGATTAAGGATGGAGATATGAAATGGTTAGCTGAAGGACTGTTAAATTTGATTGTCTTTTCAGGGCTGTCTTGGTGCGTTAGATGGTACGCACATACGTGTACAAGTCCGTGTAGAGCACAAGGGCCGGTTTCGAAACAGAAAAGGAAAGGTGACAACCAATGTTCTAGGCGTATGCTCGTTGGATGCGCAATTCATTTATATACTTCCTAGTTGGGAGGGGTCAAATGTGGATGGGAGGGTGTTGAGAGATGCTATAAGGAGACGACATGGGATAAGAGTACCACAAGGTAAGTGTTATAGTTGTATGAATTAATTTTGTATCATGTGTGCAAGTGAGGAGCAAGTCATGAGCATTTGTCATTTAATTGGCATTAATGGTTTGGGCAAGAAAGTACTACTTGGTTGATGCGGGGTACACGAATTGCCAAGGATTTTTGGCACCTTATAGAGGGCAAAGGTACCACCTTAATGAGTGGAGACAAGGACATCAACCCCAAACTCCTCATGAGTGCTTCAACATGCGGCATTCGTTAGCCCGTAACATCATAGAAAGGTGCTTTGGGATACCTGAAGCTACATTGGGCAATACTCAGGAGTACATCATTCTATTCGGTGAAGGTTCAGAATAGATACATTGTGGCATGTTGTTTGCTACATAATCTAATTCGTCAGGAGAATGTTCAAGATCCTCTGGATGCACAGCTTGAGTCATTTGAACCAGCACCTACAACAATTGAGAACTCCCCATGATGACTATGGAAACCAATGATGTGTGGACTAACTTTAGGGAGCATTTGGCTAATGACATGTTTGTTGCTTATGTCGCTCATACAGACCATTGATTATGATGTAGACTAATGTTAAAAATTTAAGAACAATGCCTTTGCTATGTTTTTTTGTGTATGGAACAAGTTTGTCTTATGTGCATTTGAATTAAATTACAGTACAATTTGATGTGTGGTATCCTTATGCATACTTTCTTGTTTGACTTATGTTACGATAACAACTTCCCTTTACGCCTGAGTTTTTTTTATAGATGGAGCACAATGAAGAGGGAAATAAGGAAAAGATTAAAATGTGGTCTTCTGAGGAGGATAAGGTGCTTGTTGATTGTCTTGTTACTCTGAGGATGGAGCAGAAGTTCATGGCAAACAATGGTTTCAAGTCTGGATTTGACAATGCTCTGCAGGTGATGATGGAAGAGAAGCTGACTGGACATGGAATTAAAGCATATCCTCACATAACCTCAAGAATCAAAACCTTGAAATGGATGTGGCAAGTGACATATGATATGGTTTATGGCACTAACACCTCTGGCTTTGGTTGGGATCCGGAGAAAAAAATTGTCACTGCAGAGAGAGGGGTCTGGGATGAATATGTCAAGGTATGTGCACTTGTTTAGGAGTTTTAGTGTATTAAATTTCATATGCCATACATATATGGAAACCTCATTTGCTTAACGTTCACAGGTTCATCCTAAGGTAGGATAGTTTTGGAACAAGTCGTTTCCCAACTTTGAGAGTCTGTGCTTTGTGTGGGTTAAGGACAAGGCTATTGGGGAAGAAGAAAGATCACCTGGTGGCATGGAACATGAAGTAAATCTTAAAGATGATGACCTTCCTGAATCGCCCCAAACATTTGCTGCTAATGTGGATTTCTCACAGACAACATGTGAAATTGCATCTACCACAAAACCACATCAATGATGGCTCATTCTGTCCCAAGAAAAAGCACAAACTGAACAATTCTGAAGTGATTGCTGAGGTATTGAGAGAGACTATTACCTTGTTGGACAAAACCATTGTCAGTGTGTTTGAGAAACTAGGGAATCAAATGTCAGGTCAGGAAAGGCAAGCTGAGCTAGATGCAAAAGGTTCTGACTTGTTCATGGAACTTCTTCAGGTTGAAGGTTTGACACTAACTGAGAGAAATGCAGCTCATATCAAGATACACTAGTGCAAAAAAGACTTTTTACATGTGATGAAAATGACTTTTTACACTTGACGTACGACAGGTGTAGAAAGTCCAGACTTTCTACATGTGTTCTTGAACACGTGTAGAAAGTCCACTTTCTACACCTAACTTGATATGTCAAGTGTAGAAAGTGGGACTTTCTACACATCTCTATGTTAGTTAAGTGTAGAAACTCATTTTTTTGAAAAAAAAATTATTTATTTATTATTCTACAAACCCGTTTACATTATAACAAACAACCAAACACCTGAAAAATAAAAATAATTACAACAAAACTAATATAAAATATCAATTTTTTTGTAAATTCTAATCCAAAATATTAACAAAGCTTTATCAACTTTTACAAAGAAATTTATGCAATCAAAGTTAAGTCAAATACCAAGTTGTGATAAAAATGCTAAAAAGACAACTTGAATAAAGGACACAAAAAAACAAAACAAAATCTCTCATATAGACAGCTATACACCACACCGTTACTCTAGCTCCTTAGTGTTCTCTAGCAAAATCTACGAACCAACGAAGAAATTAGATAAGCTAAGCAAGGAAAGCAATATAGTGTTGGGAATCCTAAAAGTATCAAAATGATCCATTATTTTTAAACAATATAGATGCAATCCTAAAAGAAATGCATCTAAAACTTACAGTGTCCTCAATTGGGACAAAATTGTCGATTAGATGCTGATAGTATAAATCAACATAATTGACTTCAACTCTCTTAAGACTAGCTTTACAGCACTTCCTTACATATTTAGGGGTACCTCTTACACTATATTGCATCCCATCAGACCTAATAATACCAAATTTAGTAGCCAATTGGACTCTTTCTCGGGGGAGTTCCTTCAAAGCCTGTTATATGATGAAAAAGCATCAATAATAATAACATGAAATGTAGAGAAACTTGCATTGACCATAAATGGAATTATATTGAAAGCTAGTTTTTTTATTTCCATGATGGATATAATCAAGTTCATGGGGCATAAGTACATGTTATTGCAGATTTTGGAATTATATTAAGCATTATGATCTTCCTTTCTATGTCGTCCTTGTGGTCATAAGTGTTCCTAAGCTTTTCACAAAATTAAATATTTTCTTTAGAGAATCATAAGGGCATATTTTCTCATATCAACCACAATGCATTTAAGATTGAAAACATGTTAATAGTTAGGCCAAATGTCCAATACCTTGCCAAGCATGATCTCGTTATCATGACAACCTCCTTAAAGATCAGAAGTATCAAAAAAGGTTATACCTTTATTGAATACTTTCTTGATAACTGAACATACAACTTCATGTGAGAGTGGGGCATTGTATATTCTTGATAGCCCCCCACATCCAAAACCTAACCTGGAGACCTGCATTACATTATATGATACCAAAAAAAATATTTCTCATGAACTTTCCACAAGAGGTCCTATAACAGAATACCAAGCCCATATTGGTTCCTATGTTTGAAAACTCTTTGGAAACGAGCTTATACAACTTTAGAGACAAAAGTACTCACGTTACTTTGGTCAACCAAGACCAGCATGTTTTCAAACACAAAGGAAAAGGATTCTCTTTCTATTTCGATAAAGCAATTTGATGATATTGCTTTTGAGTTTTACCAGATAGTAGAGTTAATTGGTTAGTGAATTTTTTTTGGTGATCAAGTAGGGGGGCTGGTTAATGAATTTACTTGACTGAAGTAAGAAAATCTCTGACACAACTTAAGATCAGTCTGCTTTAAGTATTCTAGATTTAGGAGGTGGAAGTCAAATTGATGTTTCTAGATATAGATTTGTTTCTTCTACATAAAACTATTTTGAGCTGAGATTATATGAGCGAATTAGATCATATTTAAGAATATTTGAATAAGATAGAATTATTATCCGTAATTGCTCGACATTGTTAGACTCTGACGACCTCAATGCTATGCTACTGAAATAGAACTATTTCCCTCTTATTATTAAACAGAAGCAAATAGCAACAGATGTGCGAAGCGATAAACTGATTCAACCAAAACAACAACACTATAATGGATAATTGTCGATTAAGATAAAAGAATGGATTCTTACTTCTAACCAATAGTTGTAACTAGTTGGGAATCCTAAAAGTATCAAAATGCATAAGTCAATGCTTTTACCAATTGCATGTATAAACATTGTCAAAAGACAAAATAAATAAAGCAGATAATGCAAGCGCATGAGACTATATAAGGTCCAACTCAGAACAATTAGCTACAGAACCAATGTTAATGTGCAAACCTATAATTTTAAAATCTTCAAACCATGCTTAAAAAGTAGTTAATGAAAGTAATTATTGGAATGCCGAAAATTTTTTTTGAAGATTTTTGAAACTCGTTCACTGATAAGCAAACAGAAATACAAACAATAGATGACGAAAGCCTAAAAACACCGCATCCTTCAGCACTCCCTTTTCCCGGATTTAGCAAATCACAATAATGTTAGCGAATTATTCACAAATATGTGGCTAATTATTTCCATATTTATAAAGTTAAAGTAAGAATAATAATGATATCGTCGTCAAATTTTTGAACATTTTATTTTCTGAAACAAACTAAGGATTACAGTGGCCCAATAAACAGATGTCACAAATTAAAACAAAACACAGGTAAAAAAATAGAAAAAAATCCAAAAAGAAAATAGATCTATAGTACTATGCTTCCGAAACAATGCCACAATGTAAAAACCCAAAAATGAATAATGGAATTAACCAGAACCCACCTTTATACTGGGCATTGGAGTTAAGATCCTTATGATCTGAGTACCAAAAAAATGGGGGTAACTAAAATACTGCACAGAGAAACACGGCAACAGATAATAGCAGAATGAAAATGTATCTAAGACCAATGAATTTTTGAATTACGGAATTGCGACACCTACACCGGACCTCTACATTCTACTGGGGATCCTCGGAGGCTAAACCGTAAGGTGAAGGCTTTTCTTCATTGGCCTTTCCCATTAGAAGTAATGCATGTTGAGTAGATTATGGTCCATGGCCGATTTGGTGCAGTTGGGATGAGCTGGAATCATCCATTGTGGCTTCAAGAGTGAGGAAAGTATAGGTGAAAAATGAAACTTGAGATTGCATCAGTGGAAGTTTATTTATATACATGATTGGTAAAATATGGCGAAGCAGAGTAAAAAGAGGGAGGGGTTAACAATTACATACCTGAGTATCATCGTTCTTCAGCGAGATGGGGTTGTTGGAGTTGGATCTGAGCTTTAGTGGATTCATGGCGCCTGAAGGGGAAAAGTGCAGCCAAGCTTCTATTACCCTATGATGGAGGTGCGCTATCACGACATCCGACATGTGATGCCACCGAGGAAGAAGAAAGAGGAGAGTGAGTAAGAGCAGCAAGCAAGGTAGAAGAAGGAGGCTTTTTATTTTTTGAAGTACTTTCTACACCGGTTGGATCTCTATACCGGTTGGGATCCCAACCGGTGTAGAAAGTTAGGAGGTTTTTTATTTTTTGAAGTACTTTTTACATCAGTTGGGATCCCAACCGGTGTAGAAAGTGATATATTATTTTTAAAAAAATATTAAAAAAAATAAAAATACTTTCTACACGGGTTGGACTCCCAACCCGTGTAGAAAGTGATAAATTGTTTTTTTAGAAAATATTAAAAAATTAAAAATACTTTCTAAATGTGGTGTTTTTTCAACACGTGTAGAAAGTTCCTTCATCTTTATATATTTATGAAAATACTACCAGTCACACTTTTTAGACGTGTTCTATTTTGTCAAGTGTAAAAAATAGGTATAAAATCTATATTTTGTACTAGTGATACAAGCATCTGAGCAACTTCTGAATGCATTTGGCAAGATTCCTCCAGTGTTCAAATCCTCATGGATCTGTAGCTTAATAAGACAGTAGTCCTTCCTTGCTACTAAATATTGGGTCCACAGTATTTTGGATTACTATAGGGATTAGGCACATGTGTCACCTTATTTTTGGACACGTGGCATTACACATAGGAATGGTTTGCAAACTTTCAATCATGTTCAGTTAGGGTCAATGCAACTATTAACATGGGGTAAAGTTTGTGACCTTGCAATGGCATTGTATATTTTGCTTGTATAGTTTGCATGAAAAATCTATCAAATTCCCCTACGTACATATCATACCGAAACATGTAATATAGGCTAAGTTGTAAACATTTTGCAATATATGTGATCTGCTGGTTCAACAACTTTGTTTCCATCATATTAATCTTCATGTACTTGTTTACATTAATTTATTGTCATTTTTTGTTGAGGGTGTTGTCATACTGACAGGTTTATAAGTAGTTGCACTTTCTGTGCACTAGTTACAATTATGTCATATTATAGGCCATGAAGTTTGAATTTCGCTTCTTAGTTCAAATTTTGATATTGTCCTCTCTTTGCTGGTGTCCCTAACACTTCATAATAAAGTTCGAACTTGTGTTTTTGGTTCGAACCTATACAGTAGGCCCTGGTTGATAGTTAAAAAATTGTGTCATATGAGTGGTGGGTGGAATTTGGCATTTCATTAACATGGAGGTTTACATTTTGTGATTTTAGAACTGACCTAAACTGTTGTTTCATCATTCTCACCCATCTGTGTCTTTCTTCTACACAATACAACAATGGCGTGAGTGAAAATGACAGATGAGCATATGCAGGAAATAGGGATCACCATGGACAATGTTCACGACTTCAAAAAGCACAGGGTAGAGCTTTGTTGGTGCAAGCGGTCTAGACGTTCAAAGTACAAAACCAAAGAAAGGGATTGGTATGACGACTATGAGGCGACAACTAAGTGGAAGCGCGATAATCTAGTGAGGAAGTGAGGAAGAAAAAAAGGGAAGAGACCAGGAAAGGGAAGGAGAAATTGAGTGATATGAGGAAAAGGCAATTAGAGGAGGAGGAGGACTCATCGCCAGCATCATTTGAACATTCAAAGAGGCAAAAGGTAGAGCAAATGAAAAAGGGGAAAACACCTATAGGTCAGAACGACAGTTCAAGTCACAGTGATGATGCCTCTGAGTATGAAGGCAAAAGTGGAGGGTCTGAAGAAGAGGCATCGTTGGGAGCCCAGAATGAGGAGGAGGACAATGTGGTCCTTGATGAGATCAGAACAAAGTTGTACAAGAAGTTGCGCTTGAGACAAAGGCCAAAAATTACACCACACATAAAGGATGATTTCAACAAGTCTGCCCTCGAAGAATACGGCATAAGGTTAGTTGGTCACAAATTCTGTAGAATAAGTAGGATTAAAGTGGAAACATTTGACACGGACTATAACTTTGATTTGGGACCAATATTGAAGCCTTTCCAGGGAATTTTAGAGTTGTCATTGCCTTACTCTGAATCTGTCATTAAGGTTTTTTATTCTCATTTGAAAATGTCTTTAAAGGGAGTTGTGACAATATGTATGAGAGGGTAAACCATAGAAATAAATGAGAACAAAATTCTGACTTGGTTAAGCATAAGGAGCCCACAGTCTACTGACTCAAAAATCTCACCAGAAGAAATTGATAGAACATTGCTTAAGGGGGAGAACTTGGCTGACAATAGTTCTCTGTGTAGACCAAAGCAGCTTCCTCATAGGTTCCAGGTCCTGCATTACTTGTACAGCAGGAACTTTGTGAACAAAGGAAAACACTACACATCACTAACCCCTGAAGACAAACATATCCTTACTTGTATGATGAAAGGGAAGCCTTTTCATATGGCCAAGAAAATTGTGGACACAATGTTAAGGCCTACAATACTAGGAAAGAAGAACTCAGAACTGCCATATCCCTCACTTGTGTCACTCAATTTACAACAGAATAAAGTTTGGCATTTGGAGGATGGGGAAGCACCTATTTGGACTGAGGAATTTGATGAGAAGGCATTGCACCGAATGCAAATCCCTATAGGGGGAAAACAGACATCTAAAGCAGCAGTTGAGGCTAAAAAGAGTGAGCCCAGTCAGCCTCCCTAAGATGCAATTGATAGTTCTTCCCCTACTGGTAGAACTCTTTCTGCTGAAGCAGTTGTAGCAATGGTAGAAACAGTTGCCAAACTGGTAGACCAAACTGTCATCAAGTTTCAATCACATGTGGAGGCAAGGTTTGGCCATCTTGAAGAAGTTGTACTCAAACTGGAGGATTATGTGAAAGAGAAGTTTGAGGATTTCAGTGCACATATTGGACACATTGACTCACGTATATAAGAGGTTGCACTTGATTTGAAGGACCTCAGAGAATTCATTAACCTATACTCTACTGACTTCAGGGAATTTGTTGCCTTCAAGGCATCAGGACATGATTAGGCAGGGCCTTCTATTCAAACTGCAAAAGAATCTTCTTCCCCTGTGCATGACACTCCATCAGACAGAAATGTCAATCTAATGCAGAAGGAGGGAATACAGATGATGATCAGGCATGGCCTTCTATGCATATTGCACAAGAATCTTCTTCCCATGTACATGACACTCCATCAGGCAGAAATATCAACCTAATGAAGAAGGAGGGCATGCAGATGACAGTGCTAACTTTTCTCCACAGCCATCCCCACAATCCTACTTTACTGATGTTCCTCCTCCAGACCTTTAGCTTGAAGCAAACACCCTTCTTGACACAAAACATTGTGATCCAGTGGCCCCACTCTCAATCGTGCCTCTTCCTGAAGCTGTGAACCCTCCTTATGCACCTTCTAGAGTAACAGTTGAGGCTCAGCCATTGCGATTCATTCCACCACATCGTTTCAGGTCTGGTCCCACGGTTAAGAATATGGCCCATTTGTTCTCAGCTTCCCCACCCTTTCCTCCTCCACCTCAAACATCTTCTTCCCCCATGTTCATCCCTGTCAACCTCCCTAGTTCGCACTCACCATCTGGAAGGAGATATGCTCCCAAGAGGTCCCCAGTTAAGAGGAAGAAGAAGAATTAAGGACATTTTACTTTTTATTTTTGGCTTTATTTTGTCATGATTAGCTGTTGTTGCTTTTAAACTTAGTCCACCTATTCTGTCAATTCAAACTTTCCTACTTAGTTCAAATTTGAACATCTGATCCTTTTTAACCGAACTACTCATTTGTGTTATCTTTAACTCAGTTATTATATATCATGTTGCTTATTTTCATACCTTCAGCAGTCTATATATGTTTGTGTGCCTTTGAAATCATATAATGGATCACAATGTTTTCCAGTCATGGTATTGTTCTGTATAATCCTCATATTGCCTCTATCATTCGCTAGTTCATGTTTTATTATTTGTGTAGACACTTGCAACAATTATTATTGTCACTCTTGTTCACATTTCCTATTGTCCCCTGTTCTTTAGAGCTTATGCTGACTTGTAATTCATAACTTTTTCATACAAGACAGTTAATTTGAGCCACAAATGATATCTCAAATAGATTTCACTTTAATTTGCTGTGAATATAAACTAAAAACAGAGTTTACATGTCAAAATGTGAACATTGGAAAAATTTCTTCTTTCATTAACTTGCAGCTTACACTTTCACAACCTTTTGCATTAGTTACAACCAACGACAATTACATACAAGACATTGCCAGCTGTAGCAAGCTTACAAGACAATGTCAATTTCACTTTGTTATACTTCCTATATAATACAGTAACAAGGTTTGTTCAACGTCCCCATTTCATCGGCCATCTTTCTCTAAACTTCCAACATCTTCATAATCATCCTCTCTTCTTTTTACTCTCCCCAAGAATAGCATAGCTTTTCAAAGTGTGGCAAATCTTTTCCCTTGAATTAGCAGCCCTCCTATCAACCTGCAGAGAAAAACCATAAACATAAAAAAATTTTGTGCATCAATGTTCTTCTGAACAATAAACTATCTTACTTGCATGTATACATACCATACATTTTTATCTGCCATCACACAAGAATTGACATTGTCCCAAGTAAAACCATTCACATTTTCTCCATTTAACATGTGCCACACTATCATCGAATCGCTTTAGCCTCTTAATTTGCCTCTGGATATCAGTCTTCCCTTTCAACCTACACCCTGGTAACCTCTCATCCAACCTCCTCTCCAAATGCATCATATTCGTTGTCAACCGGGCAGATTTGGTCATGTTATGTCCTGCTTTTCTCATCTCCACTAACAATTCCACAAGCGTGCTCTCTTGTTCGCTTGTCCACACAAGTTCACTCTTTCTTGCCCAAAAAAAAATGTCACCCATATTAGCAACAGTCACACAAACATATCATATTTTCCCCCTCCGTCATCCTTCCAATCTACCTATGCTACTCAACAATGTGCTGCCGTCATTTTCCCTCTCCTTCTCACTTAACCCAAATCCTTTTCTTCCAACCAAACAATTTATTTTCCCTCAACTTATGTTCCATTCCCATATCTACCAAACAGCTCACTTTTTTAAGTTCCCTCCTAATTTTCCTTTCTTCTCCCTTCACTTCCCTTCCTTTCCTTTCCTTCCTCATATGTTCCCTGTACCAAATGGGCCCTAATATTGTTTTGTTCTTGTGTGCTTCTGTTATTTCTTTTAAACAGGAGGTTATCAATGGATTCATTCATCTTGCCTTTTGACTTTTTTCCAAGTTATGCTTTATACGCCAAATTTTCTAGATAGGAAACTAAAAATGAAAATCTTAATTAAATTCGTTCAAAGTATCAAACTCAAAATTAAAATTTACACTTTCAACAAATTCTTAATAACATTAAGAGGTCTCATCAGGGGTTTATAAATATTATTAAAAGACTAGAATTAGTTAAAAAGAAAAATTAAAGGTATATTTGACCAAAATTCAAATTCATACACTTTTAACAATTTTCTAATCATCTTATTTATTTAAATGATATTTTAATCCTTTTATTTCATTATATTTGTTTAAACCACAATTTAATCTTTTTATTTTGTTCTTCTATTTACATAATCTTAAATTCATAAGTTCCTTAAGCGGTTAAAAAAATCTTAATTTACATTTTACTAAATGTCTTATTTTCTCTGAAAAATTGTTTTTTATATAGTACATGAAAAACTACAAACTCTTTAGGAATTATCCTCCTGTGTCAAACAACATTCTCGACCCCTTAACATTGGTAAGTAATAAGCTCCTAATAGCTTTAGGAGGCAATTCCATGATATGAATATCTATCATCATTCTCCAACCTTCCCTCGTCATAGCGTCTGCAATTGTGTTAACATATCGATCTCACCATCACAATTCCACTTCCCATTGTCAATTCAATATCGTATGAACCTCCCCAATCAGGTGAAAATCAGGGTATTCTTGATACGTTGTAGCTTGAATCAGCTTCATGACCTCCGTATAATCATACTTAACCAAGATTCTTCTGTATCCTCTATGCCATGCAAGTTTAAGACCCCAGAAAACATCCCAAGTTTCAGCGGATACCACTGTCCCTTGCCCAATCCGGTACATAAACCCCTGCAAAAACTCCCAATTATGATCTCGCAATACACCTCCATAAGTGCATATCCCAGAGTTGACATTCCTAGATCCATCAGTATTGATCTTTACCCACCCAATTAGTGGTGGCTTCTAATAAGGACTACTCCCCTCCTCCTTTTGATTTTGGTATAGAATCGTATTACACCATGATAAGCAGGCATGGGCACTGGCTAAAATGGGCGTACTACTCCAATTAATGTTATTGAAGCAGCGATCATTTCAAACCAACTAGATATATCGGCATATGACCATAAACCAAAGACAAAACTCAAATCCTTGTACTATGTCCTTTCGTCTCAGACACCATGCAAGTCAGTCATTCCTATCTAATATGTGAAAAAATAGATCATGCCATCCTGGCGGCAAAAAACCTTTCTAGAATTTAAAGATCACTAGGTAATCCCGTAAGATGTGTAGAATTGACTCGCGAGAATTATTGCATATTCCACAATTTCCCGTAGGATGACTACCATGATGGAAGCGTACCAAGTTTTTCATTAAACGCTTTATTTTCCAGACACATCTTCACCGGCATCCACTATTACAAGAAAGTACGGTACCACTGAGGGACCTTCATTTTCCAGACACATCTTCACCGGTATCCACTATTATTCTGTGGGCCACCTACTAACTGATTGTAAGCAGATCTCAGGGAGAAATTTCCATCCAAAGACCATCTCTATGTCGGGAAATCTTGCCCATTTATTTGACAAACTTGCTCATATCCTACTGTTTAGAGGGGTGATGCAATCAGCTACTCTCTAATCAGTAATGTCTCTAGACAAAGGCCATGCCACCAGTCTTTCTAGCTTATCCAAATGTGGTACTCACACATACTTCCAGAAATCAATGTTTTAGCCATTGGTGACTCTCCATGTTATACTATCTATGACCTTATCCCAATTGTTATGGATACCTCTCCACGTATTAGACTCCTATCGGCGCTTCTCAACTTTAGGGATGATGTCATTGCCGGCTTTATCCTTCTCTCATAGGAACTTGACCCAGAGCGAGTCTCGTCTACTAATCATACTCCATCCAAGCTTCATCATAAACACTTGGTTCTGATAGTGAACCTTCCTAAGTCCCAGACCACCATCCTCCTTACAAGCACACACCGAATCCTAGGAGACAAGGTGAGGTCTTTTACTGGCTGAGTTACTCCCCCAGAGGAAGTTACGACATCGTTTGTCAATTTCATCACAAGTACTCAAAGGAAGAGGCATTGTCTGAATGGCATAGCTGATAGCACATAAGACACCAGAGTGTGCATGGCCTCCATCGATAACATATTGGATTTCTAATTAGCTAGGCGAGCATCCATCTTATTCAGGAGAAAAATATACGTTGTCTTTGAGCTTCGTTCATGTAATATAGGCATTCCCAAATATTTACCCATATTCGACGTCGAAACAAAGTTCAAGAATTTGTTGATTTCCTTGCATATGTTATGATTCACATTCCTTGAAAAGTAAATCCTTGAATTTCTAGCGTTCACTTTTTGTCCTGAAATGTCATAGAAGTCATCCAGAATGGCCTTCACTACTCCTACTTGAGCTAGGTCTGCCTCTACAAACAAAATGAGATCATCAGTAAATAATAAATGAGATACATGAGTACCTTATTTGGAGAGCCTAAACGATTGCTAGTCTCTATCTTTTGTTGTCGTCTGTATGAGATGCCCCAATCTTTCCATCATGATAATAAATAGATAAGGTGATATAAGATCACCTTGTCGAACCCCACGGGACGGGCAAAACATGTTTGTAGCCTCACCATTCTAAAGCAGCTGCGTTTGAGTCGTCATCATACAAACTTGGATAACTTTAAGAATATAGTCAAGAATCTTAAGTTCTCTCAGACAGGCAATGACAAAACTCTATCTAACGGGATCATATGCCTTCTCTAAATCTATCTTGATGGCCATGAACCCCTTTTTCCTCTTTAATAACTTCATAGAGTAAATGATCTCCTATACTAGGATGATATTGTCCGAGCTTTGATAGCCTTATACAAAACTGCATTAGTTTGGGGCTATCACTAAAGGCATGACGCCCTTGAGTCTATTAGATATAACCTTCGTGACAATCTTGTATACAACATTGCACAAACTTATAGGAAGAAAGTCTGGAAACGTCTCGGGATATTCCATTTTCGGAATAAGAACTAATTGAGTTCCATTAATTTGTCATATAAGCGTTGGAACATCGAAGACTCTTTTAACTAAATCAAGTACTGATGCTCCCACCATATCCCATTGGCTTTAATAAAAAAGAGGATTGAAACCGTCTGGCCCTGGCGCTTTTAATTTCCCTATATCAAACAAAGCACGTTTAATCTCATTATCTTCAACCGATCTCCCCAAAATACACAGATTCACATCATCAATATCTAGGTAAGTACACCCAAATACCAAGGACCCATTATATATATGAGTTTTCGTATATAAATTCTTAAAGAATTGACTTCCCATTCTCATAATTTCTATTGCATCATACGTCTACTCCCCAAAGTCGAGCTTCAAGGCCTCTATTTTATTCCTTCTCCGTCTTCCATTAGCCACTGAATATAAGTATTTAGTATTTTGATCACCATTCACATACCATGTAGCCCTAGAGTACTGAAGCCACATGACTTCTTCCCATGCTAAAAGCTTTTCAAGCTCACCCCATAGCTCCCCTCGTAACTTATCCAAGCACTCTGAAATACCAACCGAAGCCATCTTTGCATTAATCCCGTCTAATCGTTGATATAAGATGTCTTTCATATAGGAAATATTACCAAAAACCTCCTTATTCCGTATCCTCAAATCCTCAATAAAATTTTTTACAGATCCTAACCAGTCATCTTGCACCCCGCATCGTGCTTGTACAAAATTATTGAAATCATTATGCATAACCCAGGGTGCAAAAAATCTAAAAGGTCTTATTTTCTTAACAGCAAACACATGCGAATTGGTATCAACCAGCACCGGACAATGATCAGATTTAAATTTTGGCAAGTGTCTCATAGTAGCGTTAGGATATTTTGTAAGCCAACATTTATCCATCAAAGCTCTATCAATTCTGCTCTAGCTATTAGAATTGGCCCAGGTAAATTTAGGTCTACTAAAACCAATGTCAAGCAAGTCGCTATCTAGTAGCCAATTCTAGAATAACTTATCAATGCCAGAATTGTCCCTGTGATTTTTGCTCCAGAGTTCTTCGAGACGTGAAACATTATTGAAATCTCCAATCATTACCCAGCCTCCATCAGCTGATTGTTGAATGCCCTTGAGAATGGGCCACAACCGGCATCTATTAAGTATATTTGGGTGCCTATATACCACAGTAAGTGACTACTCATCACTTCTGCCTTTATTCACTATTCCATGAATAAATTGATCCCCTGAATCAATAACTAAGAAATTTAATGTAGAATCCCAGATAACCAAATACCTCCGCTAAAGCCCCGTGCTTCAACCACATGCATATGCATCCATCCCAACTTCCTAGCAATGAGATTCGCTTTCATCCTTATCTGTCTAGGTTCTAGCAGGGCAAAGAAATTTACACATTGTCTGGCGACGATATCACAAAGTAACTTGTGAAAAGAGGCACCATCGGCACCCCGTGTATTATAAGTCATAATAATCATTAAAAATTATTAAAATTAATAAAAAAACATAAAGGGAGTGAGTACAACTAAACCAGGCATTAATGGGTCATATGTCCCTGCTGGTCCTCCCCAACACCGTGCATCACCACATCATCAACATCACCAAGGGAATTTATTCAATGTCCAAAAGTCTCTCCTCCTTCCGCATCTAGATCGATAGGGTTGGATGCTCCTAGGTTGATAGAGGGCGGATTAGGATCTAGGCAATTATTTTTAACTTTTGACCCCATTTTCGTACTAGGATTACATGATGATCCATCTCCTTGATATAAACTGTTAGGATTCAACACATAAGAATCGACTTGTGTCCTTGTTTGCTATGATTTCGGACCCCTACTCAAGATTCCTTGGGAAGTTCCCTTGACAATCCCTTCCTTCTTAGTTAGTTGGTTCCTATGTGGTTTATTCAACTTCTTTAAAAGGCCTTCACTATTCCCAGTATCATAATTCCTCTCCTTTATCCCTACATTTAAAATATCTGATCCACTATCCGCCTTTGATTTCCCCTTTAATTCACGTAACCTCTCTCCTTGCTTTGAACCAACCTGACTCTTCCCCTGATTTATACTACCACCATAATCTCCATCATTAATTCCCATATTATCAGCATTAAGAACCTCAAAACATAACCCTCCTCCCATGTTTCGAGAACAAACTTCACGCCTAGATTCACGCCCAACATTTCCATTACCTGTGTTGGATATTCGTTGCCCCCTTCTCCGACGTGGCGCTACCATCCATTCTCCATACATTTCAGCGTCAATCTCAGGGCATGTCAGCGATTGTGTTGTATCTATAGGTGCCGATTGGTTAGCCATAAATGGCAACTTTGACGTGTTTATCGATTGATTATTAGGACAATGGTCCATGTCATAGCCATACCATCCACATGAAAAACAAATCAAGTGCAAACCCTCATAAAAAATTCCTCTCTCTCCCATTGATCATCAAGGATGGGAGCAAAGGTGCACTCAAATCCACCTCAATGCATATATGGGCAAAACACCCTTTAGTTTGCCGAAGGGTATTTGTATCCACTTTCAGAACCCGTCCAATTTTTGTCACTGGTACTACTACTTCTTTCGAATGAAATGAATTAGTAATAATGAGAACTACTTGAAAATTATAGGTTAGAACAAAGGATGATAAATTTCATTATTAGTACTATAAGTACTACTACTGCATTAAAAAATCTTGGATTCTTCTTCTCTATTCTTATATATAAAGAAATAATGTGTTATGCTATTTCAAAAAATTCTAAAATTCCACTTTACATTTTACATAGAGTTGCAAAATGTTCTTAAAGGAAAAAAATGATTTATTTGATAAAAAGACAAACATATCATTTAAATAAACAAAATGATTAGGAAATTGTTAAAAATATATGTCTGAATTTGAATTTCAGTCAAAGGTGTTTTCAATTTATTTTTTTAACTATAAATGAGCATTTAGGTCTCTTAACAACATTCACAAATCCCTAATGAGACTTCTTGGCCTGATTACGAATTTGTTGAAAATGTAGGCCTAAAATTATATTTTGATATTTTGGTTAGATTTAATTGGGATTCTCCTAAATGAAAAATATATTTATGTATCATGTTTTTAGGGGGGAAAGTGAAAATACAAAATAATTTTGGGAAAATCCTTGAAAAAGAACTTTAAAAATGTAAAGAACAAAAATGTGTTTTGAATATTCATTATACCAAAGAGGTGTGAGGGCCTAATTTATCATTTCTTAAAATTAAATGGAAATGACAAAAATATCTCTCTGAATTTAAAAAATGTGCTCCCAATCTTTTATATAGGTTTAAAAAGGTTAGATAAGGTTTTAACAAGTTTTAATAATATTTTTATAAATTCTAATTCAAAAATCACTATTTAAACTCTTGTAAAAAGTAAAAGCACATTTTTTAAACTCAGATGGACATTTCTATCATTTCTATTTAATTTTGAAAAGGGAAAATTAGGCCCTTAGACCTTTATGATATTATGAATATTTGGAACATCTTTTTATCTTTTAGCATTTTAAAGTTCTTTTTTAAATATTTTCTCAAGAATTTTCAAATTTTATTGGTATACTAGTATTTATTATTTTTATATCTATCAAAATGTATTTTATAAATTTCTTTATTATGTAAAAATATGAGACAATCAATCTTCAACAATAAATTTCAATAACTGATTAGCTGAGCCAAGCTTCTTTCCTTGGCTCCTCCCTACTTTCACTATTCAAATGAGCGGGCTCATATGTAGCCCCATATTTTGGTTTAATTTTTTTGGGCTTTGTGCATGCTCTTTATTTGTCATGTGATTTGTAAATTAATGTACTTCGGCCTTATTAGTGGCGGTTCTAGCCTTCTTGCATGCTCCTCAAAGGTGGGCTTGGAGATTATTTTTTTCACCCTAATTGTCCTTCTTCAATTTTTAAATTTTCCCGCTCCCCATTGTTCTGCTATTCTGATAGAATGTCAGTAGAAAGACAAATACGAGCATTTACAATATAAATATGTGAATGCCCAAAATTTTGTGAATACTCATATTTTTCTTCAAAATGCTCTGATGAAAAAAAATAATATAAATACTCATTTTTATCTTGTAAATGCTCTTATGAAAAATGATTATATTGAGTGCCCATAGAGAAATAGTTCATTACTAAATTTCCACATTTACTATTCTAAAAATATATTAAAATAATATAGAGTGATAAGAATAGTGGGATCTACAATGCAAAAAGTAACAAAAGTTAACTTGGGTTGACAACGTTGCTATATCTACTCCCGAATAAATTGATTATATCTACTTTTACACCCGAAAATAATTAGTTGTTTTAGATGTTCATAGGGAAACATTTTGTTGCTAAATTTTCACCTTAACCTTTTTTTTCATTAATTGGTTAGTTTTCTAGGAGACGGAAACATTCATAGAGGGGGGAAAAAGACATCTTTATATATAAAAAAACCTCCTCATCCTTCTTCATCATCTGGGGAGTCAAGAGACGATGGAGAGGAAGAAGAAGAAGGGGCGGATGGTTCAAATGATCAATTTACTCAACGTAATTCTTGTCAAGTATTTGGTTGATTTTCTTGCTAAGAGAGTGAAGAAAAGAGTTGATTCTTGAGAGTATGCTGCATGCGTTATACTTTGTTGTGGAGCTCATATAAGAAGAATTTGCTACATTGGAGGTGGAGGAGGAGGAAGAGGAGAAGGAGGCTGTAGAGGAAAGGGAAGATGAATAGGAAGAGTTCTCTAACGATTTATCATGTTGATCGAGCATGAGGAGGTTGAAGGAGACACACGAGAAAATAAAGGAAAAGAGAAGTTTAAATAGTCCGAACGAGAGAGTACATTAACTACTGAAGTAAACTTCATATTTTGAATAGACACAAGGAAGATTACTTTTGGAAGCTAAACGTAGGTCTCTATAATGATGCTTAGACTAGTTGTATGAGCATTTGATTTATGGAAAATTTAAATTTTAAAACTTTTAAAACATTTTATCTGTATAGAGACTAACCTATATTATAATTGCTCTAAAAAATATTATTTAGACCAGACTAAAGTGTGTCTGGTTTAAAGTTATATCGATATTTACAAAATGCTACAAGTCATAGTTTTTAACCAGTCTTTGCATATAAAAAGTTTCGATATGAAGGTCGAAAGGACATTTTCTTATAGTGAGGGAATTAAAAAATATGGTTAGTGTGTTTCAAAAAAAGTATGGTATATTAATTAACTTAACTAATTTTTTTAATATAATCAAATTACATAAATAGGTCTAATATTAAAAACTGAACAGAGTAATTACTTAAATTTTAGAACATCGTTCTTCTACTAGTACTAAAATTTAGGGGGAACCTATTACCAAATTTAAGAAAGCATCGCTGCGACAAAAACTAAACTAAAATTAAAACGCAAACTTCCTAAACTCTAATTTCCTAAAATATAATAATACCTACCATCCTAAAACATCATATAAAGACGCGTCCGCATTCCATGCGAATCAGGCTAATGAGAAAAAAAATTCTCATCACCCAAACGACGTAGTTCCATTTAATAAAACGGTGTCGTCATGTGTGTTACTACCACTTCACGTGCTCTCATCAGATCTTCACTCTCAGCGGCTATTGCTTTGACTGCTGTTGTGGTTGTATCTTTAGCCTCATCTGTAAACTCGTCTACACCATAATTGCTATAATCGGGATCGCTGTCCTTGTGTTCTGGCTCATCGTTTGACCAAACAAGGTCAAATTCCACATCAACGATGCCTCCTTCATGGAGTTCAACTACAATGACAACGGCATGCTCGTAGTTTCGCCTCAGAACTTGGGCTATAGGCGCCAATTTGCTCAGCGATTTTGGTGCTAGAGGCCCTTTTCTGGCTGAATTGGAAAGCTTATTTGGAGACAAGGTGTTGGGTAACACTAACACCGAGCACAAAATCCTTATCCCTAATCTCTCTGCTCTTTCCCTTACCCAACAAGAGTGCTCTCTGTTTCGCCTTTGCAGTCTCCCATGTCTGAAGATGATGCCAAAAAATTGTTGAAGAAGGTCTGAATTTATGACCCATTTGCTAAATTTTACTATTTCTATCGTTTAACTTTATAACTATGGAGTCTTACTGTCAAATTTTGAGGATAAAACTTTAGTAGGTTGATGGATGGGTGAACTTTCAACTTGGTTACTGTCACAATAGAAAAATTGAATGATTACAATGTTACCATTCAGCCTATATGTAGGATAATGTGGTGCTAAATTATGTTTGGTGCTAGTATTTGGATAAAAATAGGACCAAAGTACGATATTGCAAATATTTTAATTATTGGAGGACTAAAATGAGATAATTTTTCTATTGATGACCAAATTCAAACGTTGGTGTTTCTAAAAAAAGATCTCTGCCTAAGTGAAGTTTATATACTTGCTATAATATGATGAACTTGAAGTTTATATACTTGCTTGCATGGTTGAGCCAACTCTTTCATCCCTTCTCTTTTCATAGAACTATTTTGTGTAAAAATTGGGAACAAGGGCCATTCCTAATTAGGAATATAAACAGTTTAGGTCAAGGTGGGTTATGGCTTCACTTTTTGTAGAACTTTGTGTGTAGAAAGTGGATATACATGGTTTGTATCTTAATTTCCTGCAACTCAAAACTTGAAAACTTGGCTCTTTGCTTGTTGTTGCAAATGTGATCATAAGCTTTTTTGGTCATGTTCCAAATCTAGAAAATCATTTTTCTTTCACTAAGAGAAGATATTGGCATATTGCTTCAAGCTGTTATGCTCTGTTGGGGAAACTTGCAATCATTGTCCTTCAAGCTTTATCTGTTTTGGGGACAGTTACCATTTACCCTTATGCATTCTCTGTTCTAGGGTTAGTTACTACTTACTCTTATGAAGTTAATGTTTCACAGGCCTTCAAATTTAGTATTGGATAGTTTTATTCTTGAGTTTATGCTGACAGACTCATAAGGTTGCTTCTCCCTGATATTTTTTAATAATAAGTCAATAAAGTGTTTGGACTCTAGTTCATAGTTTCATCAGTCTTGCATCAATCAAGGTTAGTGGACTTGAAAACAAAATGTATGATAATGCTTGCCTAAAGAAATTGTTTGATCCTTGAGTCTCTTATTTTGGAGCAAGTTTAATTCTTGGTCAATGAAGCAAATGGGATGGAAGTCCATTTCACTTTCTTTCTTCCTTTTTTTTTTATTAAACGTGTATTGTTAGTTCCTGTAGATTTTTGGTTGAAGACTATTGAATGAAGAAGGTGGAATCAAACTTCAATGCTTGTGGAAAGTGAGAGATTTTAAATGTGGAGTTGAAGGATCCTTAAGGTTACAGAGGCTTCAGGCCATTTCCCAAATCTCCACTTGGAACTACCAAATCAAGTGCGAGCAGAATTGTGGACAGCTTCCATTGGTAAGCCTTAAACTAAAGCCTTAAACATTATTTTAACTAATCAAAGAATGTTAACAGACAATGCCTAAAGGCCTTTCTTGCTTTTTTTAATTATAGAATTTTATCTGCAGAAGCACCCAGAAATAAATCCTCCAAGTTATCCTCAAGTACAGCCCCCATTTTCAGTGATCTTGCCTTTCGGGAGAGAGTAGGTGTTGAACCATATGGCACTGACACCCTCTTCTGTGCATTTTATTATTAACAGTTACTTGAACATTTTGTGGTATGAGTGCCTTTACTTCTTTGCATAATAATTGAGGAGATAATTTGTTAATCATTGTACACATTTAGATACCCAATTATTGAACAACTTCTTGACAAATAAACATAACAAAAGGTATGAAAATTGTCCTGTGAAGGATGAGGATTGATTTGCTCTATAATAATTGCAGGGATAGATGATTGTTGTCCATTGAAGCAAAGCAATTGCCATCCTACAAAAAATCATTCTATGCTCCAATAGAGAAGATGGATATCATACAAAATACAAGTCTAATAACAGGTGCAATGCTGGTGTATAAAAAAAAGTAGCGAGCAAAGTCTATGCTTTATACACAGCATACAAAAAGTCAAGTCGAAGCTATGTAATGCTGGCACATCTAAAAAGAGTAGCAAGCAAAATTTATCCTATATAGACAAAATACAAATGTGTAAAGATGTAAATTGTATACAACAATATTGAGATGAATAAAAGATTATTCTTCTGTTCATTACCTTATGAATAATTTGCAATAATATTCATGGCTTCAAGTTATGCCATTTCTTTGTCTTGAGTTGCCTAAATTTTCTCAATAATAGTGGTTGAGTTAATGATATGATAACAACATATAACTATTTGTAGTAACTCATTTATTAATCCTTACCATTAATAAGCTTGTAAACGACAATGGCTGGGGTGTTAAGTACGATGCTGTTGAAACTTGAGTTTGTGCAGGAGATGGTAGAAAATCATATTGAGCTGGAGGTGTTAAGTATGATGATGCAGAAACTTGAGTTTGTGCAGGAACTGTTGAAATTGCTACAACCTGAGATGATAGAGACTCTTTAGTACCCTACAAAATATAAACTAAAATTAGTAACAAATTTTTCTTTTATATAAATGTAAATTAAATAAAACACAATACCTCTTACTCTCTTGTAAGTCGTCTTCTTATCATTAAATTTTTCTCTTCCCAACCTTTTATGCGTCGCTTTCTTTTTCTTCCTTCTCTCTTTTTGAACCCGTTAGGAATATTTTGTGACTCTATCACCAGCGCTCTCCTTGATTCAACAACATCTTCATTGTTTGTTGGAACTTTATTTTCTATCTCAGTCATGTATTTGTCAACATACTCAAAATTTTCAAGAGACTTGGATGCATTTGTTGCCACTCTTACCATCTTTTCCATTAAGTGTCTAAATCTTCGTGTGATTTCAAGCTGAGGATCTGCTTGTATCTCACTCCCCCTAACATCATACACAACACCACTTCTAGCCTCCCTAGTCCATCGCTCGACAATGTATTTGTCTGGCATAATTTTCACATCCTTTGTCTCATACGCTTTCAATGTGTGACAACATAATATCCAAGTTGTCTCAAACATTCTACAAGTACAAGATATTTCATGTGTCTCAGGTATAAACTCAACTCTCCATTCCCCTTCTTCACCAATCATTTGGGCAATGTATATATATAGTGGTCCTTTCTCATCATATTGAGTTAACATCATAGCAAATTGGAGATCCCATTGTGTTTGGAACATGTCAAATGCATTGGGTGTATAAGTTAGCACAAGTTGGCGCAACATGGGTGCACTTGGATTAATCATCCTAGGTACTTTTTGTCGAGAATCAAACTCTAGTTTCAACTCCCTGTCTCGCTTCTCCGAAACAACTTTGTCAAAAGCGATAAAGAATTCATTGATGTCTAAATTTGGCGTTGTACATTTTTTCACATCAGCATTCACACTTTCGCTAAGTTGTGTACTTCTCATGCCTAATGTGCAAGCATTCTTTACATAGCACCAAGCTCATTTCTCCTTCATATTATACATGGATGTCAACCATAGATTTTCTTGGACATCATAAGAAGAGATTAATTTGGCCCATACTTCTTCAAACTTTTCTTCATCTGAAATCTTAGACATGCACTTAGACAAGTCAGTCAAAAAATGTGACCCACCTTTCATCAAGTTTCCAAGGTGTTTAATGCCATTTTGCTTTAAATTCCAAGTACACAAACAATGCTTTATATCAGGAAGAACTTCACTTAAAGCTCTTGCCATAGCTTGATCTTGATCTGTAAATACAGTTTTAGGCTTCTTTTGCATGTGAGCTTCTAAGAAAGTTTCTAATAGCCACTTGAAAGATACAGTGGTCTCATCATACAATAATGCTGCTCCAAAAATGACTGCACTTCTATAATGATTAAAGCCAGAAAAGATTGCAAGAGGTCGATGATCACGATTTGTACAAAATGTTGTGTCTAGAGATACAACCTCACCAAAAAGTGCATAGTCAATTATCATTCTAGCATCCGCCCAAAACACATTAGTGATATGTTCTTCTATGTCCACCTGATATTTATAAAATAATGTAGGATTCATTGCAGTTTGCTTTTGGAAACATTCAAACATACATCTTACCTCTCCATACTTCATACTTTTTTGCTTTTTAGATTGCAAATAGTTCTGCATATCCACTCGAGTATACCTAAGATTTGATTTACCCCCAACATATGTACTCATTAAATCAAAAGTAGTCTTCTGTGGGAGTCCAGACTTTCTTGCCAAGTCAATTCCATAGGCATCAACTTTTGATAAGTTTCTATGTGATGCCAACAAGTGTATTGTTTCTTGTGTGTGAAGAGGATGATTATGCTCTTCATCAAATTTTGTGATTTTATACTTTTGATCAACAACATATACTACCATTCTTGCCGGACACTTGGTCCTTGTCTCTGCACGGAGCTTGGAAGAATATGTTTCTTGGTTACCTTTTGTTCGAAGACCTTCCTTGGAACATACATATCTATATGTAATGAGTGAACCATCCTTTCTACTTTTAGTACCATTATATTTTCTGGGCCCAAAGACAGTTCTTTTAGCGTAATCTTTCCATAAAATCAATGCTTCTTCCCAGCTTCTAAACTCCCTTCCAATTTTGGGTTTCATTTCATCCTCCATTGTAAAATTCCTATATACAATAAAACCATAATACAGTTAACTAATATCATATCTTCATCCAAAATAACGTCAAAGCTAAAATTATAATCACATACAATATTATTTTTAAGTGATCAGAGAAAGCAAACTAGAGGATAGACTGAAAATCTGAAGCTAAAATTATAATCTAGAATTTTAATATTGTTGTTGCTGCTTTTTCATTCTTTGAAATCAGAAGCTAAAATTACAATCTATAATCATAATCTCTTACATCAAAGCTAAAATTCCTATATGATATATATATATATATATATATATATATATATATATATATATATATATATATATATATATATATTAAGAGGAAGAAACCAGTGTCATTAACATTTAAAAAAATCAGAACATGACGTGCCACAAACTAGTGGAGTATAAATGTATAATGCTTTACAAAAAATAAAGGTACAAGTGATAAAAAAAATATGAACAGGACGTTATAAAGCTACTGGAGTATAAATGTATAATGCTTTGCCAAAAAAAAAACAAAAAAGCTACAAGGGATAAGAAAAAATCTGAACGGGATTTTTGCAAGGTGGAAAAAAATACCCCTTTCTTCCTTCTTCAGTTAATCTCAAATTTCCATCTCCTTCTTCCTTCTCCTTTTGTTGAATTAGTTATGGTCCCTTTCTTCCTTCTTCTTCTTCTTCTTCTTCCCAACCTACTTGCTTCAACCCTTCTCTTCTTGCTTCAACATTTACTTCGAACCAGTCTCTTCCTTCTTCCTCCTCCATTGTAGCACATTACAGCTTTTGGGTTTTGGCTTTAGCTTCGCGGGAAATCCATTCTGGAATTCTGGAATGCAGATATGTGTGAATTTAGGCACGAGATGATGACTGATGAGCTGAGGGGAGAAAATCAACGGCCATAATTATTTGTCAATCAACGGTTCAGATCTCTCCACTAACTGAAGCGACGTCGTTTTGGGTGATGAGAAATCATCTTCTCATCAGCCTGATGAGTGCCGAATGCGGACTCTTATAGACAGCTTTTATATATATACACGTTCCCATGAGTGGCAATCATAGACGCAGTGGTACAAGTGGTCCCTTCACCTACTACTACTACTATCGCTAGTGCTTCCTCCATTAACACATCTTTCTTAAAGATCCCTCATCCAATCAAATTCTCTTTATATAGTGCTTTCCCCCTGGTTTTCAGAAGAAGCACCGACGGAACAATTACACAATACAGAAAGAGGTATAGAGAGGATGGAATCGAAGGCTGGGATCAGGGTTTCGAGTTCTACCTTCTTCTTCTGCTTTATGATCTTGTTTATCAAATTTGTGAGTCGAGGTGATGCTGCTGCTGTTTCTGCTGCATCGTACCACTGCAAGAATGGGACGATTGCAGAGTGCAATGAAGAAGATGAGATGACGATGATGGAATCGGAAATTAGCCGGAGGTTGATGGCGGAGCAGAGGAAGTACATATCTCCGGGAGCTCTTCGGAGAGACAAACCGGTCTGTAATGGCGGAGGTAGCGGCGAGGCTTATAGCAAATCTGGCGGCTGCCTTCCTCCTCCTTCAAATCCTCATACAAGAGGTTGTTCTAAGTATTATCGTTGCAGATCTGATTCTTGAGGTCTCACTTTATGGTTCTATTTGATCCGATTCTGACCTTTTTCTTTCAAGTTTATTTGTTTGAATATAAATGTCTCTTAAATTTCATCGAGGTTGTATGTATTTTCATTTGCAATATATATCCAGCTGTGTTAGTCTTCTCTTCTGTTAGATTTGTGGGAAAAAGACCAAAAAAAAAAAAAATTTGTTTAAATTTTAAAATATGAATAAGTAATTTTTTAAAATTTTAAGTTTTGTTATATTTTTTTTAATTACATTATTCTTATAGTAAGTAAAATCAATTTAATAGTTTTTTCTCTTTTCTTATATTTTTTATTTAATATATTTTTATTAACTTAAATGCATATTTGATTTCTTTATTTATAAGTCAGAAATCATGAAATTTGGGGTCTTGAAAACATAGTAATCTTAGTGGAAGTTATTAATGGAAGGATATCTAAATAAGCATAAATAAAAATAATAACAAAATCTCATATTATATTTCATATTCAATATTTGTTGTGTTTGGTGTATGTGACTGTGAGAGGGAGGGGGGATAACTGATAAGGATAACACATTCAATATATGTTTTCTTTTCTTTCTTTTTGTGATAGTGAAGTGAGGATTGGCCGTGCATTTTTAAAAAAGAAAAGTAATAAAACTAAACTAAAATATGACATCAGTTCCCAGAAAAAACAATGCCATCAATTTTATTTGTTAATGAAGTTTATAGGGAAAATTTTAGAAAATAATATGGAAAATAGGAAAGGACAAGTCAGTGCTATGAAATTATAAAATCTCATGTCAGTACGGTGGATGAATTTAGGATTATGAAACCTCGGTGAAAAGACGCTTTTGTCCTTCAACTTTCACTCTTTCTAAGCTTGGAATAACAACACCAGTCTTTTTATTAACAACACTGTATTCTACATTAAAAACTCCATTTTCTTCTTTCATAACTTCGTATCTCAAGAAAGTCGAGTTGTTAATGTAAAATATGGTATTGTTAATATAGAAACATGTGTTGTTATTGGCCTATGAAATCTGTGAATTTTTTATTTTAGAAAGAAGAAAGTTGAGTTATTAATGTAGAATACAATATTATTAATAAAGAGTCTGGTGTTGTTATTCTGAGCTGAAAGAGAGGGAGAGCTGAAGGGCAGGAGCGTCTTTACGCCGAAATTTCAAAATCTCATATTTCTCCACTATACTGACACCGAACTGACATGAGATTTCACATTTTTAGAGTACTGATTTGTCCTTTCATATTTTCCATGGTATTTTTCTAAAATTTTCCCATGTTTATATATGCCTCGATCAAAATATTTGTTAAGGTCAAAAGGCCACGTACGATAGTGAGAAGCAAGCATTTAAAGTTCTCAAAAATAGCTTTTTTTTAAGTTCTCAAAAAGAGGTTTTTTTATCACCTTGGTAGAGGAGCCAAACTAGGAGTGTTATCGAGACGAGACAAGATTAAAAAATCTCATTCCTAGTCCTGTCCCGAGGAAGAGCTAAGGAAGGAAAATCAATCCTGATCCTGATCCCAATCTGAGATTAGGATTTTCTAGGACGGGATCAGGATTTTCCAAAAAATTTTGTTTTTTTTAATGACTTTGAACCAATTTTAACATGAATTTGGGCCATTTTCCTTATTTCCTTTAGACACAATTACATATTTATCTATATTTAATGGTTATTTTTACTAATATTTAACGGTTTTCAACGTTAAATATTCGAATGCTAAATATATATATTTAACCGTTGTTAACCGTTAAATATAGAGCCCTATATTTCACGATTGTTTAAAGACAACAGTTATTTATAAGACCATATATTTGACAGTTTTTAGTTAATGACTATTACATATGGCAAACTATATTTAATGATTATTCATTGAAAACCATGAAATAGATTATCAAATATATTACGGTTCATATGATAAATGGTTAAATATTTGACACCAATTTTTCTCATTAGTAAGTTGTATATTTGACGATTGTTGGTAATTAACTATAATATATATATATATATATATATATATATATATATATATATATATATATTACACACACACACACTGAATAGTTGTTTGAAAAACCCGTGATATATATGTCGATATATGATGGTTATTAGCTAATAGCTGTGAAGTATTGTGAACAATTATTTTTGTAAAAAAATGGGGGTTGATTTTCAATGAGACCCCATGCATATTACTTACACAAATACCTGTACATATAGAGAAACCAAACAGATCCATTCCAATCATCAAAAGGGCTTACTATGAACATATAACAAAATACAAGGAACCAACACCAAAACTCACCAAAGCTAATCCTAATTACCAACTAAAAGCAAATCAGTTACAAACTTACAGCAAAAGTGAAAACAAAAAAGAAACTAAAAGCAGGAACCAAAATAAAAGCCAAAACCAAATCTAAATTAGCTAAACTAAGAATCTAACATACACTTAAATAAAAAATGGTACTATATTAATCATACATACTGTATTATTTATTCTTTGAATTCCTTCAAGAGTATACAATTGATCTCGAGTGAGTTCTTCATCAAGGATATCAATCAACGACCTGTCAAGTTAATTCAAATGCAATGTCAATATGTTATGACTCCATCAAATCTAGTTAGCTACTAAGGTCACACTTAACCACAACACATTAATACTTATAGTTGACCCTCTGGACCTTTTGGTAATTTGGGATACAATATTGAAAAATGTTTCCTGATCTTTTGTTAGCCTCTTCCACTTTCAAGCAACCTTTAACTCTATAAATGGAGATGTAATCGTCCCTTTTACATGCCTCTTTGATCTCTAGAGCTATTCTCCCTTGTCAAGTGGTTGTTCCACCATGCTAACCCCTCCTTCCCCTTTGTCTTCATCTTACTTAGACACTGAAATGGGAGGATCTATTTCATGCAGATAAGAATTCATCATCCCCTTCATTAGGTCCGTTCCCATTGTCCACATTATCCCCCACCTTAGGTCCCTCTGCATTATAATTATCACCCCCTTAATCATCATTACCATCCTTTTGTTCTTCAATACCCCCTCCTTAGCTCCTTGTGCACTCCTAACATCATCCCCCTTATTAGGACCCTCTGCCTCATCATCATCATCACCACCTATGCCATCATCTTCGTCTCCATCATTATCATCATCATCCTCTCCATCTTTATCATCCAAATCAGTACCTTCCCTATCATCCCCTACATTATCCTTATATGTATCTTGCTCATCAACTCTCACAACAAGGGCATTTTATTGTGATTTTTCCTTCCCCTCTCATGCAATCTATACATTCATTAAACTCTTCCACTACTACATTGACAAGTCTATTTTGGTTTTTATCAATCACTTTCATCAACCGCCCATGCAGCTCCCTCAACTCCTGCATGAATAACAAAATTGAATTTGTCTTTGAAATCACTTAATTATGGAAAATAAAATTACCAAACAATAGATATACTGAGTCTAAATATAAGGCACTTGTTCTTTCTCCTCATTGGCCACCCTTACTTTATTTCCCCTCTATTGATACAAGATGCCCATGTTGCTTGTCTTCTGTTTCTTCACCATGTCGTTGATCTTTTCCTTAGTCTAGAATTCAATAGGGGTGGTGAAAGACGATGGATAATTTTTTTCAATGGGAAATTTTCCCCAAAAAATAACTACAGCATTGAATATATAAGGGTCATTATTCTCAAGATGAATCATAAATTAATATAAATGGAACAAGTCACATACCAACAATAAGTAGAAGCAGCTACTGGCATTGCATGTCCCTTCCCCTTCATTCTTCTTCCTATAGAATTTTACACATAATCACTCATTTCCTTCCACAAGTCTTTGATCATGTATGTTGCCCAGTCATATTTTTCAAATCCATCCATTATGCAACACATTACTCTCAACAACCCGTCACTTATGACTCTAATTAAGTTGGGGCATAAAAAAGCTCCCAAAGTATACATCACAAACATAAAGTCAAAGTTTTCCCTAGCTGTCCCATATGTTGTCACTCAATATGTCAATATATTTCTTTTTTCCGTACTCCCTCTTCAACCTCATATATTGGATCACTATCCACAACATCTACCTTCACCTCATCCCCTTCATGAGGTATACCAAGCAAACTTTCAACATCTTTTGCTTCTATTTCTTGTGCCTTCCACCTTATCCTGAATTGATGTATTGGTAGGTCATATGTTCTAAGTATAGACACTATTAGGTCATGGGGGAGTCTCTCCAATTCTACCTTCAACAAATTACCAAATCCTATTCTCTTAACCATCTCCTTTAAATTTTCATTATCGTTTACAAAAGTCTATCAATGATCTAAATCCTCATAGTAAGCATCGGTTATGAAACAACACTTTGATTTTGCTCTTCTTCTTTTTCGGCCTTGATTGCTTAGCTTTTTCAATGTACTCCTTCTTCTTGTCCTCTGGTAGCTCACATTATGCCTTTCCTACAGCCACTTTCATATGTCATCTTTTTCTTCTTCTACCTCAAGTTAGCCACAAACTCGTTTCTAAAGAACATAAACCCACTCTGTATTGTTTTACTCTTTACTGCTCTATTCTTTACAGGTTTTCTCTTTACTAGTTTTGATTTTAATTTCTCAAATTTTTCTAATGCCATCTTTCACCTATACAACAATCATTTTATAGTCACTAACAAGTTTGGATATGAAGAGGTTTACTCATAGATTTCTTTGTGAATCAAAATTCTCTACATATGAATAGGGTTTCACATGTTCCGATGAAGGATTCACAAGTTTAAAAAAGGTTTTCACAAGTTCGTATAAGATTTTAACAAGTTCGGATCAAAATTTCAAAACTTGTGAATCATAGTTCACCACATATAAACAAGGTTTCACAAGTTTTAATAAAGGATTCACAAGATCTAATAAGATTTTCACAACTTGCTTGCAAAAATTAACCTCTAATAAGGGTTTTGCATGTTCTCATAAAGGATTCGTAATTTCATATTAGGTTTTCACAACTTGAAAATCAAAATTTCCCACATATGAACAGGGTTTCACAAATTCTGATTAAGGATTCACAAGTTCAAATAAAGTTTTCACAAGTTTTCTTAATAATTTCAAAAGTTCATATCATAATTTCACAACTAGCTATTCAAAATTCTTCACATAACAACAGGGTTTCACAAGTTCTCATAAAGGATTCACGAATTTAGATAATGTTTTCAAAAGTTCACTTAAGAAATTATGAACTAAACACTTAGTGCATTGAAGAATATTTCAAACCATCATATATAATTATAGTAAAACCCTAACATTTTCTCAACATTTCCTAAACATAATTCGTAAAACCATTTTTTAAATCAACGCGACAAGTAAGTGTCCAAAAAATATTGAAACCCATTGACTTACCCTACTTAATCGGCAAAGAGCAATTTCAACAAAACTGTCGAACAACTTTGTGTGCCAATCCAAGATAGGGAAAAATCCCAAACAAATGTGCACTAGTCCACGTCCTTCCTTACTCCTCAAATCGACAAAACCAACTTCCCACCTCTTATTTTCTCTCACTACAACCAACCACACTGCTAACAATGACTTTTTCTGCCTTCAGTAACCGACAACTCAGAGGAAAGGAGAAGTGTTAGCGTAGAGAGCCCCTATATGATGCCTCCCTCTCTATTCTTTCTTTCTTTTATTTTTTTAAGTTCAAGGGTCAATTATGTCCTTTTATTTAATTTTGAAAAAAGATTATTCATGCCCTAACATTTCTTTAGAATTATGCATATTCAGAACACCTTTTTTTTTTTATCTTTTTTACACTTTTGAAGTTCTTTTTTAAGAGATTTTCTCTTATTTAACCCCTTACTTGGATTGAGAGAAAATGAGGAAGGAAAGAAAATGAGGGAGGAAAATGAAGGGGAAGAAATTTTCATCTTGCTTAACTAGGGAAGAAAATGAGAGAAGAGAGAACAGTAGGAGAGAAAAGTGGGTAGGTCCCATACCTCTTTTTCTCCCCAACTCTTCTCTCCTGAAGTGGAGAGATTTTGAGAGAAAAATCTTATTTCCCAAGATTCCCCTAAGTTAACTTGTTTAGATCCCTTGTAAGTTGAACTAGCTCCTTTAGTCTTCACCCATGCCGATCACTTCAGCCACCATCATAGTCGCTGCCACCCCCATGTTTCTTGTCCTAATTTGAGCCTAGAATAACTCATATCACCTTGTTCGACTTGTTTTTGTTAAGTCCATGTATCACCCAAGAGAGGGATGAATTGGGTTAGAATAAAAATTTAAACTTGTGAATTGAAATTTGAGTAAATAAAGAATAAGAGTTTAGAAAGATTTCAATAAAGTGCACAAGAGGATTTTATACTGGTTCAGTCTAAGCTCTTAACCTATATTCAGTCCCCAGAGTCCTTATGAGTGTTTCACTATCTTCCAAGATTGAATCATGTTCTTGGTACCCTTACAACAGTAACCAAGGTTCCTCCTTGGACACTTACTCCCCCTTACATGTTGTAATGAAAAACACTCACTTAAGATCATACATATCTTGAGTTGCACTCAGCTATAGTAAATGAATTTGGATCAACTTCTCTCAGGTATAGAGTAGATAAATAAATACTGAAGCCTATACACCAATGTAACACTTGTATGAAAATGTATAATAAAATATTAAGATGAATCGTTGCTTTTTCCAGATGTGTGTTACTTCGTGTTGATCACTTCCTCTTTTATAGTAGTTGGATTGATGATCATTGGAAGCTTTCATGATTGCCAGAATATATCCGTTAGAGAGTCATTGGAAACTTTGATCACAATCGTGCGCCTTTCTCCTTTTGTAGGCAGGATTTTCCCTTTTTATAGTCATTGGAAACTCTAAACACAATCACGCGTCCTTCTCCTTTTGTTGGCGGGATTTTTGCCTTTTGATTTTCTCCACTTATGATACTTGATTTTTGCTTCATAACCGTTATTAGGTAAATATGATTAATTTAGATAAGGTTTAATAATGAGAAATAATGTAAATCATTTTTCGCAAAAATCCTCGTAACAATCATAAAATAGAGACAGGTGATAAATTGATTTTGTTCTTGATAAATTGATTTATCATTGTTGTCACAATGACATAAATCAATTTGCCTAGATCATAAATCAATTTATCACTCATTCAAGACTTGTCTCATTTTGCCCAGTTTACATAAATCGATTTATCTATCCTATCGATTTACTTTGTATCATGAACTTTGGTAAATCGATTTGAGCAACATTAAATCGATTTACTCGAGTTTTTGGAAAACATTTAGTTCTCGGCCAGATTTGGTAAATCAATTTACAACATTCATAAATCAATTTACTTCACATTTGATCATTTGACTGCTCTCAGCCATTTTGTGTAAATTGATTTATAACACCTATAAATCGATTTACCTCACATCTAAGGACTTAACAGCTTTGTCTGATGTGAGAAATCGATTTACAACATATTCAAATCAATTTACTTCATAGTTCAGAAGATCCTACTGTCATAAATAAATTGATTTATGAAAGACATAAATCGATTCACTCTATGTTTTAACAGTTATCCTTTTCTACAGGATTTGTCACTTTGTTGCTGAATTGATTTCTTTCTCCACAGTTTTAAAGTTTTGTTATCATCAAAACATTATGGTGTGAGAGCTAACATTCTCCCCCTTTTGACGATGACAAAACTTTAGATTTCAGAGTAATAAGGGTAAAACAACACAACAAAAAAGAAATGGTTAATCATTAGGCTATCAAATGTTTACATAAGTTAATCTCATGACAAGTTCATTAGATATGACACAAACATGGCATAAACACAAGTAGTTTAACCATAGAAATAGAAACAAAAGCATAAAGTATTAAGCTGAAACATAAGCAAAAGTAGAGACCATAATAAATCATAAATCAAGATTTGCAATTTAACTTTAAAATCTCAACTTAGTTCTCCCCCTTTTTTGTCATCAGCAAAAACATGGGGGTGATAGGCAGGGGCAGTAGAAGTATGGGATCGAGTGTCTATATCAAATGAGTGAGCAGCGGATGATGATTAAGGAAAGGGGAAGGTAGGTATTGGTTCTTGAGGAAAGATGATAGGTGTTAGGGTAGGCTCTATGGTGGCAAGAGTGGTAGTAGAAGGTAGTATGGTAGGCTCAGTGGTGAGTGGTGTATCTAAAGAGATAGGTGAAGAGGTAATCGAGGCATTAGCAGGAGGATATGGATGGATTTATGAAGGAAGGACTATAGGTGCTATAGGGACCTGGAATAAGGGAACAATAGTAGGAATTGGAATCTGGAGATGCTACCTCATCATGTCCTCCATCCTCTCAATTCTTAATGTCTGAGAAGCATGAAGATCAAACAACTGCTTCAAGTTAATGTTGACTGCATCCACCAGAACCCTCACTTGATAAGTGACCAAGTCGATGACATCTTTGTTGGACTTTTTCATCTTATCAATAGCCTGAGCAAGATAACTTGGTAGAGAAAAGGGGCCTGGAGGTCCTGCTTATGAGGTTTATTCTTCCTCTGCTTGTATTGTATTCTGGGACTCTGTAGTCTTAGCAGCCACCTTTTTCTTCTTCTTTGGTTGAGATTGCGCACTCATATCCTGATGCACCAATAGGATTCCTATTTTGTTTAGTTGATGTTCACCAAAAGGTGGTATTTTTATCATAGGTTCATTTAGATTAAGGTGTATAATGTTGTTCAGGAAGAGAAAGTAAGATACAAGCTGTGGAAATGGAATTGTGGTACTCCTAGAGGAGTAGAATATGAATCTGACCATCTTATCATATATCCATTGGCCTATACCCAAGGTTCATGAGACAATATGGATGCCATATTAAGATAGTCCTGATTAGTGATGTAGGAGAAGTTCTTGCCCTTGTTGATTAGGCACCTTGAATAGATGTAGAAGATGACTTAATTAATGTTGTTCATTGAACCAACTGAGATGTTCAAGGGTCCTACTAGCTCTCCTAGCATTGGTAAGCTGTCTATCTCTCCCTAGGTAAAGTCTCTAGGTGGTGGATGTTGAAAATTGTGCCCTAGGGGCCAATCATTATACTTTGAACATTGTTATTCAATAAATTTCTCTATTTTGTTATCATATTATTTGCATCTTCACTATGATAAATATATCATTGGCTAAATTATAATGATAATCCTAAATGGTCACCTATGCGGGAATAAAGAAGAAATAAGACGAGTATGACTTTGAAAAGATATGGAGATACGAATCAAAGTCCTAGGCACTTGAAAGAGTACAAGGTGCTGGACCGACCCGTTATGAGAAAGCTGCATAGTTTAAGTTAAAAGCTTATCTCATGTATAACTACGTCACTATGCCCTTTGACCTGAGATCATCATGGATTCCTTCATGAGAGTCGCTGTTACGAGTGTAGGATGGTGTATTTAGAAAGTGCAAGTATACACTGTCGTAATCAAGTAATATAGAAGTGAATAGAGTATCGTTCCCACGAGGATTGATCACTAAGTACCAAAATTGGTCATTTTAATTCTATTTAGTCGGTTGATTAGTTGTGATTGAGATTGCAAGATAAAAATGATGAAATATGAATACAAGTGATATAAAGACAAATATGAGAAAAAAACCTAGGGATTAGATTTCACTTAACAAATTCCGGATTGAATCACTTATCTATTATAGTCTAATTTATTCCACATGATTGATAGTCGAGTTTCCTTATTTTAATTACTAGCCTCTTCCAAGGTCAAGTAATTCTATAATTAATTGCTAACCAAATATATTCCTATATGAATTTAAGCAATCAATCATGCATTAAGATTTATGGAACTCAATTAAGACTATACAACCCATATGAATATATTCCTATTTCATATACAAATTATGGTTTTAATTATAGGATCCACACACATGTATCTCCTTCCGGTCTCAACATGCATATTGAAATCATCCAAAAGGTGGCCAATTAATTGTAAGCATTAAGAGCAATAATTAAAACTCAATCATGAACGAAAAATTAAAACTAGATTTAATAAGTTAAGATTCAATCCGTCATTAGTAAGCTACGTCATCACCCTAGGAAAAGGAAAATTTATCTCATGATAAAATTAAAAACAAAACTAAAATAAATTACAAACATCATAAATATTGCATAAAAATTAATTACAAAAACATAAAAATACAACTACAATATGCATGAAAATGGAAAATCTAGCCTACCATATAGGAGGTAAAACCATCCATGTAGGTGGAAACCTATACCATCCATAAAGGAGGACTACCTAGGCCTTCCATATAGGAGGTAAAACCATCCATGTAGGAGGCATGCAAGAAGTCAAAAAAATGCAAGAAATAAATTCTAAAAATAACAACTCTCTCTCTAAAATAGAAACTCTCTCTCTCTCTCTCTTCCTTCCTCTTCATTTTAAGGTGCCAAGAAGCTCTATTTATAGGCTTCATTTTTGGACTGCTACAGTATTTTTCTACAATGATTTTGCTACAGTGAACCGACCACCCACTTGCTACAGTAACCGACTGCTACAGGAACCGCACCGAACCGCCCCACGTCCACACACACCGACCGCTACAGTACAATGCAATGGTCCGCTGCAGTCCCTCTGCTACAGTACGCTACAGTGATTCCAAACAGTACCAGGCATGAACAGTGTACAGTGAATAGTATCGCATGAATAGTACTTCCCCTTAAATGCCTTCTGTAATTCTTCTTAATGCGGTACTGTCTATGGCTGCAAGAAAATCATTATTTATTTATTAATTACACCCAAATTGATTACATTCAGCTCAAATATAGTCCACAAAATCATCATATAAGGGAAAATAAATATGCAAATATTTTACTTATCAGTTGCTCAGCTTTGACCTAGTCAAAAGTCACCTTTGACCGGGTGATGATAAATGCTATGTTCGGGCTTGGTGATTTTTATGCAGAGGAATGTGAATGGTTAAGATAGAATTTGTCCCTCACATTAATGGAGAGATATTACAGGGCACCTTGATGAGTGAGTCTGAGAAATGTTTGGCTTTACTACGATGGAAAGGAGGTTTTATTTCTATAGTCAAACTACTCAGGGATCGAGAAAGTAATGGTCAGGAATAGGAGGATGACATTCTCCATACCTCATTCTTAACCGAAATATCGTGTGATAAAACGTACGTGATATGATTGTATGACAGGTTATATCGGTTTATTGATCCTCATATGAATTGGGTAGTCATAATTTCTTGATAAATGCCGCTTATGACTTGTAGGTTGGTATAGTTATTGGCCTACTGCCAACTTCATATTGGCCTGTAGGGTCGCACAAAAAAATAGCCTAACACAAGCTATAATGTTTAGATTCATTGAATCTAAGATGTGTCTAGATTCAATGAATGTAATGATTAATCAAGGGTGACAAATCACACACACACACATGTTGTGTGAATATTTACTTGATAAATATTTATGTGTGTGTGTAAAATATAAAAAAATTTTGAAAAAAAAGTAAGAATATTATATATACATATATGTTTTTTAAACATTTACATACACACACATATGTATGTATGTATGTATGTATGTACACACAATATGTGTGCACGCACGCGCGCGTATATGTGTGTGTGTGTCCATATATGCGCACACACACACGCACATATAATATTACATATACATATATGTTTCAAAAAAACATACATGTATAGATAATATTATTATATTAAGTTAGTTTTAAATTTAGTTTTATCTGATATATACATATACATATATATATGTAGGTAGGTATGTATGTGTGTGTGTGTGTGTGTGTGGACACACAGACACAGATATGTATGTATGTAGAGATAATATTATTATATTGTGTTTGTTTTAAATTTAATTTTATCTAATAAATTAAATTTAATAACTAACATGATAAAGATATAATATCTTGGGTTTAATTTATAAAGATAAATTAAATCTATTTTGTTGGCTCTTTATTTAGATTAAATAAATAGGTTAAATTAAAACTGTTGGACAGATTTAATTAAATCATATTTATTTAATTTTCTTATCAAAACAATTAAGTGTTAATTGATATGATATGGATTTCGAAAATAATTAAAATTAATTTTTTTAAAAAAATCCAATATCCATCATAAAATTATAAATCCTGACTTGTTATTTAAGTTAAACCTAGGGTTTTCTACGGATGAAGATAATAGATAGAGAGCCGTGAGAAAAAGAAGACTCTAAAAGGACATTGGTGACACTAGCACGTTGTTCGTGTTGGATTCCTATTCGTGTGGGTACCAGTAGAGGGAGTTAATCAGAGTTGTTAGCTCCTTGAGATTGAAAGGAAAGACTGAACATATAAGAAATGTAAGTTTTCTACTACTTGATTTAAACGTCGTTGACAGATCCGCAATAGGGATTGAAAATTTTTTTAATTTTAATTTGTCATTGTGCCTACCAATCCCAAAAGTGGTATCAGAGCCAAATCAATTGTGCGTTTAAGTTGAGTTTGAGTGCTTATTTTGTGCTTATATATGTAATATATAAGTTGTATATGATTTTTGAAGGGTCCGAGAAGCATATATTTTCATTTCAATTACTGCTCTGTTGTATAATTTGTTTTTATTTTCATTATTGCTTTAGATTTGATTGTGAGAAATCATGTTGCGAGAGATCATGTTTGTTCATAAAAAGGGTTTGCGATTGATGGTGATGAATCGCTTGAACAAAGGTTGCTAATGTTCTTTGGTTTTGTTGCTTTGAAGGAGATATTTTTGGTTTCACTCGAATCTTACATTTTGCATTAGATTATGCAAAATTATCACTTAGATCCTACTTAGGCTCGTTTTCCAATGATTATTGCTATTGAAAATCGTTGTTGCAAACTTTTTGATTGCTGAAACCTTCACCTGAGATCGCGGGTCAAGGCAAGGGAGTTGGGTCATTCGCGGTTAGGAGTCAGGTAGGGTTTATGAACTAGGCTCGTTTGTTTGAATTGGGCCAAAACTAACAAACCCCTAATTATTTGACATTTATCATAGTATTAATGCACAGTTCAATGGGCACACAGAAATAATATAATATATTGATGTAATATTCTTGATTACATTACAAAATATTCCCACAGGGTTTGTACTAGGTAAAGTACATATCCCAATATAAATAAAGACTATCAGATAACCAATGAAGTAATTCTTGAACCAGCACTGGTCCTTCATCTACTAGCATAAGCTATTTTGCCCTTTGAGCCGTTTCCATTTCCTGAATAAATTTTAAATTTATAGAAAGGGGTGAGATTCAAAAAAATCTCAGTAGTAAAAGTATATCAATCATATCAAAAGTGAAAAGTAAACATGCCATGCAGCATTTATCATTATGCAGCAATCAAAATGCCAAAGCCTATTTGACAATGCTCAGGAACTAAATGATGATTTTGTCTGGATCAAAATGATCATCAGTTCTTGATTTGCACAAATCATAACTCGTACCTAGGAATTCACCAAGGAATTCACCTATGTAATGTGATCACATAACAACTTGGAGTAGGCCTATACCTATCTGTACATATCACATCTTAGAGTATGCCTATACCTGTCCGTACATATCAAGCCACTTAACTGGGGTGGTTTAACTCATCATCCACACCCAGAGAGTTTCAACACCACAAGCAATATATTGAATAGATCATGGCAATCATTACATATTAATATTCACATAGTATACGAAAGATAAAGTTACTACCTGGACTCCTTTCCAAGGCATAGCTATTATAGATCCTTTAACTTCCTGTTCGGTTCGAGAAATTATCAAATCCTAAAATTTTAAAAGTAATTACAAATGGGTTTTTAATCATTCATACTCCATTTTATAAGTTGGTTATCTTAGCTTAAAATCTCATATTTACCAAAAAGCCTATGGGGAATTGGGTCTAATTTCCCTTATTCCTGGTACAGCTGTACTTTTTCCAAAATTATGATCCAGGTTATTCCTACACGATTTCATGTGTAGAACCCTTTTTTGACCTTAGTTTGGACAGATTCATACTCAAATGACTAGATTACCCTTGACAACCACCAATTAGGATTTTAGGGGCAAAATTGTCATTTTCCTAGGTTTTCCAGAAATTTCCAGCATTTTCAGTCAATTTTGAAAATTCATAACTAAATCTAAAAAATTATAAATTGAGTGGTTTTAGTTCCTATGCAAATATATTTTAGTCTTATTTTAAAGAAAAATATCACAAGGCACCAAATGCATCCACAAATTTCCAGAAAATTCGTCCAATCTGGTCTGCCACATAATTTGTTCCAGATTCACGGTTAAACTTTGCAAAATCATATCTTTAAATCCACTTATCCAAATGTCTTATAATATATATTAAATTAAATCTCAGGATGTATAATTTCATCTTGTAAAATTTCATAAATTTTGGACTAAGTTAAGCCATTCAAAAATACGTCACAACACATTTGGTACAAATTGGAAAAATGGAAGTTTCATGTGTTATCCCTTAAAACGCCTTCCTTTTCACTTGTATTTGCTTGTTTAATCATCCAATCTTAAGTTTAACATAAATAATAGGAATTGGGAAGCATTTTTTCTTAGAGATTGAACATCCCAAATTTACAGAATTTACTAGAAATAGTCCAATAACCAGTCAGAACATAGTTACAACTCAGTTTTCGGTAATAATTTCAAAGTTTAGGCAACTTACCTCACTTCTTCTTCTTTCCTCCTTCTTGGCCGAAAATCTATTCCTTTTTCCTTTGAATTTTTGCTTGTTGAATGACTAATCCAAAGGATAGAGAGGTTAAAGAGAGGTTTCTGGTACCATAATACAAGATTGAGCAGAGATTTCGGCGTACTTACCTTACACTGGCTCCTGAACCCCTGCTCTTCCTTCTTTCTTCCTCCCCCTTTCAGCTCTCTTTCTTTTCTCTTCCTTTCTCCATTTGGCCGACCTTGGCCTTTAAATAGACAAAGAAGGAGAACTTTGGACATTTCTAGTGTAGCACATGTGTTGTATTTTCATTGGCTCTTATTCCATTTATTCTGCATGTTGTATAATAAATATATATTTTATTATATATTATTTTTATGAGCTCCATCTGTCCATACCCTATGTATTTATTCATAAAAAAATCTCAGATTATATTTATTTGGTCAAAATGACCATTTTTCCCTTGCAATATTTCTATTTTCGCAATAATTCGGAAAAATTGGTAGAATTGTACTCAAACTTTAAAAATTCATATATAATTGTATATATATCCAATTGGGGTGGTTCCAAAGGCTATGTGACCCTTATTGAGTCTAGTTTTAAGTAAAAATAAAAAATTTAGCCAAATAGAAGCAAAAAATTCTCATAATTTTTATTTTTGAAGTCTGCTCCTGAAAAATGCCAGTTTCACTAGGTAAATTTCAAAAATTCATTTCTCCTTATATAAAACTCCAAAAATTTAATATGACCTAAAAATTACATATTATCATATCTAATTTTTTCTGAAAAGTTTCATAATTTTTGGATATCATTTACTATTTTAAAAATATTATACAACATAACTGCCTTACAAGAAAACTTGCTGGCAACATCTATAACTTATGTACCAAATAATTTTGTTGTGTATGACCTCAAATTGTCTTGTTGTATCTCTTAATATGCTCTTTAATTTACCATTTTATTCCTTTAATACCACTAAGGTATAGATGAATTTTGATAATTAAAATTTGGGATATTACAGCAACAAAATTTTTTTTAAGTTAAGATTTTTTTGGGCTAGAAAGTGTTTTAGGTCAAGAAAAAATTTTAAAAAAAATTGTTGGGAGTGAGACTGTCATGGCTAACTATTCGTAGAGTGACATAATCATAACATTTTTTTCTTTTCATATTGTATGAATTGTTATTTGTTGTGGTTTTATTTTCTAAAATTTTTTGGGTATGGTGAACAATATAGCTATAGTTTTATAAGGGTTGTAAAATTTTAAATACAGCCTATGTGCCGTGCCTTCCTTCACATAGTCTGAATGTACATTCTCTTCTCATCTTACTCTCCTCGTATGTTTAAACGAGGTTTCTCAATGTATTTTCTTTTTTTACTAGAAAGGTCCTCTCATTGGCTTGAGATGATTTAGGTTAGGTGAGCCATATTGTATCACGTTTAAATTATGTGTTTTTTTATTAGATCATCACACACATACACATATTGTAAGAGAAAAGCTTTACCCAAGAGGAAGGGTGAATTGAGTGATGTAATAAATTTTTCAGTTGTTACAGCGCTATGAAACTGAATGAAGAAAGAGTAGAGATGAGAGAAATTGCATACATAGATTTATACTGGTTCGGCCTCAATCCTAAGTTTACGTCTAATCCTCAGAGATCAACACCTCCTGAACTTTTCACTAAATCTCCAAGATTCAGTCAGCTCTTAGAATGCCACAATACAACAGTTGTACTCTCAAGGACTATGAGCAGAAATGTTCTATACCTAGAACTTTCTCTCCCCTTTACAGCAAGTCTTACGAGCAGAGCAATTCCAACGACCTTTCTCTCCCACTTACCCCTGCAAGTCTTACAAACATCAATATTCTCTCATGCTTATACCCCTTTAAGTCTTATGAGCAGTAACGTTCTCTATTACTTGCACCTTGTAAGTCTTACGAGTAGAAAGTCTTACTAGGAACTCTCTCTATAGCTTCCCCTGTAAGAAAATTCTACCCTCTTAAGGTCCCTTTACCTTGAGATCAAAAATACAATAAAAAGTGTTTACAAAGCTCTCTTATAGAGTAGATATGATAATCACTGAAGTACAATATGAATATAGAGAAAATATAAATTCAAAAACTCATGTAAACTCTCAGTTGTATTCATTGGTTTTCGTTGTTCTGTCCATCTTTGAATCTCTATATATATAGCTGGTCTAGAGATAGTCATTATGGAATGTCTATTATGGAAGGGATGTGTACGTTTGAATCTTCAGACAAGCTGTCATGGTATGCCAGTTAGGTTGTTGGCCCATATTCGGTGACAGCTAGCCCATATCATGATGTCCTCCATGTTTGACTTCTTTATATGAATTTGTAATATGAACATTTAATAACTTGTTTTACAATTGAGATATATGTTAATTGATGTTTAAGCATAGCAATAAGTGTAAACATAATGATTAAATAACATTTAACCATATTTAGATTGATCTTTGTAATTCACTCTGCTTCTATTACTGGCAAGCTCAAGTTCTCATTAGGAAACTCGAGTTCTCAATGTTGTCAGCACTTCTCTAGGTTGTTTCTGCCAAGAACTCACGAGAGTTCAGAACCAAACTCAAGTGCAAATGTGTCCAAAACTCGAGTTCTCCTTGTACTTCAAGTTTTTTGCATGAGTTTCTAGTTGAAACTTGCGGGAGTTTATTTTTGGACTCGGGTTTCCCTTTTATAGAACTTGAGTTTTTTGCCAACTTTTAAGTATTTATCTGGATAAAACTTGTGAAAGTGTAAAACCAAACTCGAGTTACTTTATGACCAGAACTCGAATTTTAACATCAAACTCGATTTTTCCATGAACTTCATCATTCTGACCAAATCTCTAAATGAGAACTTGTGGAAGTTCAAATCCACACTTGAGTTCATTATTCACCAGAACTCGAGTTTTACTTTCAAACTCGAGTTCTCCAAGTATTGCATGATTCTGAATAAGTATTTGGATAAAACTCTCAAGAGTGCAAATCTAAACTCGAGTGGAACTTAAACCATAACTGGAGTTCATATGTCAGCATCAGTTTCTGGCTCAGCTTCTATGTAAAACTTACAAGATTTCAGAACCAGACTCAAGTTTCCTTCACACCACAATTCCAGTTTTTTCGTAAAACTCGAGTTCTCCAGTCAATGCAATATTATTGGCTAAGTTTATAGATCAAACTTGTGGGAGTTAACTAACCAGGTCGAGTTCACTTTGGTCCAAAACTCGAGTTCTCATTGAAAACTCGAGTTCTCTGCCTGGTCTTCATAACAACAAAACTCTCGAGTAGAAACTCTCAAAGAAAAACTTCCAAGACTCGAGTTATCTTCAGGTTAGAACTCAAGTTCTTATACAAGACTTGGGTTCATCTGCTTGAGCTCACTTCCTACAATGTTCACAACTAGAGTGTTAGCCAAAACTTGCAAGAGTTATACTGAAATATACATACCAAACTCGAATGCAGCTGTCAGACTCGAATTCTTCATCCATCAAAACTTGAGTTGCCTTCCAAAACTCGAGTGCATAAGCTATTTTCCAGAACATGAAATTGTCAGCTTGTTAAATGCATTCAACAACCAATGTAACTCAATGTTCTTGATTAAACTTTGTCATTCCTTTGCAAGACAATTCATTATTATTTGTTATCATCAAAATATGGATTTTAACACATACACACATACTTAAATACACACACACATATATGTGTGTGTGTGTGTGTGTCTCCCACTAAATTAACAACCCTCAATGTAATAATTAGTGAGCTAAGATCCATATTTTGCTTAAATTTAAGTCTACTTATATATATATATATATATATATATATATATATCCCACTAAATTAACAACCCTCAATGTAATAATTAGTGAGCTAAGATCCATATTTCGCTTAAATTTAAGTCTACTTGAGTAGGACACTTAAATCAAGTTATTTAGGTAGGTAACCTTTTTACTAATTACATCACATATAACTCTTAGATCTTTATAGGATTCAATCATCATATGATCTAGTATGTTTAATCACATCTAATACCTTGAGATCCAAAACCGTTTTGTTAATCTCAATTAAGTCAAAACAATAATGAATCTTTGTGAGTAGCACCATTACTCATGCTTGTCTCATCAAGATAACTCAAATACATTCACTTTGGTGGAACCTATAATTAAGCGATATAGGTTTTGACAAGTATTCAATAATTGGCGGCATTATGACTTAAGTTTTCATTTAGAGGGCTTAATTAATTATTTCGTTTATATGACTACATATATCGCGGATGTATCTCATACAAATACATATACATATCTATATATACATACATATCTATATATGTGTATGTATGTATGTACACACACACACATATTTGTATGAGATACAACCGCGATATATGTATTCATATAAACGAAATAATTAATTAAGCCCTTTATATGAAAACTTAAGTCATAATGCCGCCAATTATTGAATACTTATCAAAACCTATATCGCTTAATTGTAGGTTCCACCAAAGTGAATGAATTTGAGTTATCTTGATGAGACAAGCATGAGTAATGGTGCTACTCACAAATATTCATTATTGTTTTAACTTAATTGAGATTAACAAAACGGTTTTGGATCTGAAGGCATTAGATATGATTAAACATACTAGATCATATGATGATTGAATCCCATAAAGATCTAAAAGTTATATGTGATGTAATTGGTAAAAAGGTTACCTACCTAAATAACTTGATTTAAGCGTCCTACCAAAGTAGACTTAAATTTAAGCGAAATATGGATCTTAGCCTACTAATTATTAAATTGAGGGTTGTTAATTTAGTGGGAGATTACTAACCAACTTTGCATATTTTATTGTAGAATCATGTCGACTAGTAATACTGCTACAATATGATTGTGATCAGTCCTTGAGAAGGAAAAACCCAATAGGAAAAACTTTCTTGACTAGTTCAGGAACTTGATAATTGTTCTCAAGCAGGAAAGAAAGGCATATGTCGTAGATCAACCGATTCTTGAGGAGACTGCAGCCAATGCTCCAAGAGTTCAGAAAGATACTTACACGAAGTATACATCCTTCACTACAATTCCTTCATTGTTTCCTACTTCCCCTATTCTTGCTATTTTTCTAGTTTGCTCTCCACCAAATTTTACTTTTCCACCTTCTTTGGGTTCGATTTTGGAGAATTTCTTCTTGTCTCCTGTCATGCGTCTTGAGCATCCACTGTCAATGAACCATTTGCTTGTTTGGGATGCTTTAAGACATATCTGCAAAAGAAGATCATCGAGACTTAGGTTCTCATACCTTTTTGGGTCCTTTTGGGTTAGTATGAAACAGATTTTTATCATAAGTTTCTTTGGGAACCCATTTATAGGTTCCTAATCTCTTTTCTTTCTAATGAAAGCATGAAGAAGTGTAGTGACATTTTCTATTGCAATAACTATAGTATGCAAACAGATTAGAAATATGCACAGAATGTTGAAAATGCTTTAAGCATGTTTTACCTCCTACTTTCTTCTTGTCATGATTATCATTTTTGGATCATAACCTAGTCCTGACTCGTCATAACCTAGTCCTGACTCGTCATTTGTGAATTTTTGATTTTTCAAAATAACTTTAAGCATCTCAAATACCTTTTGTAAAATTTTCAATATTATTTGTAAGATTTTCATTTTTCTTGTTAAGTAAAGTACATTTGTCACATGATGTTGGTTTCTTGAGTAGCTCCTCAAGCATCTTAACTTGTTTCTTAGATTCTCTTAATTCCTTAACTATTCTAGTAAATTCGGAGTGTAAAGTATTAGATTCATCTTGCAATTCCTCATAAGTAGGGTCATAATCATTTATCTTATCATCTGTTTCATCTTCTTGCGCCACTAGACATACATTAGCTATTTCCTTTTCTTCACTTTCTTCATCTGAAGAGTTGTCTCCTTGAATTGCTGAAACAAAGGCTCTTTTTTTAATGTATTTGTTCTTTTTCTCCTTATCCTTATTCTTGATATATTCAGGGCACTTAGGTTTGATGTGACCGAGCTTTCCACATTCATGGCACCTTATCTTCTCTTTGGGTTCCTTTTTGAAGTTGTTACTGGAACCTCCTTTGAAGTTTCTGTTTTAGCCTTTCTTGTAGAATTTTTTAAATATTCTCACAGTCATTCCCATTTCATTATCATCAAGATCATCTTTGTCTTCAGCATCCTCTTCTTAGATAGCCTTTAAGGCTACTCCTTTCTTCTTCTTTTCATTGAACTCTTCTAGTTCTCGTTTAAACTTTTTCTTTCCTTCATATTCAGATAGGCTACTAAATAGAGAAGCAATTGACATCATAGACTCTCCTTTTTCTTCTTCAATTGGTGTGACTTTGGCTTACCATTCCTTAGTCCAGAAGTTTAATATTTTCCTTACTTAAGAGTTTTAATCATATACCTTTCTAAGGGCACCTAGTTGATTTATTAGGTGAGTGTATCTGAGCTCAAATTCAGCAATTGTTTCACCTGGCTTCATCCTTAAGAGATTGTATTCAGTAATCAAGGTGTTGACTCTATTTTTCTCGATTCCTGAAGTACTTTCATGTGCTATGTCTAAAGCTTCCCACATTTCTTTTGCAGTAGAGAGAGTACATATCCTAAAGTATTCCTTTTGACTTAGAGCACTTTGAATTATGAGAATGACCTTGCTATTTAGAGTGACCATTTTCTTGTCATTCTTATCAAATTCAGCTGGAGTCTTTGGTACCTATCTATCTTCTACGCTCTTTTTGAGAATATAGTTCCCTTATCCAATGACTTGCCATAGAACATATCCTGAAGCCATCACAAAGACTTTGAATTTAGCTTTCCATAATGAGAAGTGTTCTCTAGAGAAGCCAAGGGGTTTGGTGATTGAAGCTCCAACAGGAAGAATTCCCTTACCCATGCTTGTCATTGGATCCTTCTTAGGATGTTAAACTTGAAAGAAAGAAGACCGGCTTGATACCAAATGTTAGGTCCATGTATCACCTAAGAGGGGGGTGAATTGGGTGAGAATAAATATTTAAACTTATAAATTAAATTTGAGTAAATAAAGAGTAAGAGTTTAGAAAGATTTCACCAAAGTGTACAAAAAGATTTTATACTAGTTCGGTTCTAAGCTCTTGACCTACATCTAGTCCCCAGAGTTCTTTTGAGTGTTTCACTGTCTTCCAAGATTGAATCAGGTTCTTGGTGCTCTTACAACAGTAAGCAAGGTTCCTCATCAGACATTCACTCCCCCTTATACGTTGTAATGAAAAACACCCACTCAAGATCCCACTTATCTTGAGTTGCTTTCAGTTAGAGTAAATGAATTTGGATAAGCTTCTCTCACATATAGAGTAGATAAATAAACACTGAAGCCTATACACTGGTATAACACTTGTATAGAAAATGTATAATAAGAGCTTAAGATGAATCGTTGTTTTTTCCCAGATGTGTGTTACTTCGTGTTGATCACTTCCTATTTTTATAATAGTTGGATTGGTGACCGTTGGAAGCTTTCATGATTGCCAGAATATATCTATTAGAGAGTCGTTGGAAACTTTGATCACAATTGTGTGTCTTTCTCTTTTTGTTGGTGGGATTTTTGCCTTTTGATTTTCTCCGCTCATTACCTTGATATGATACTTGATTTTTGCTTCATAACCATTGTTAGGTAAATATGATCAATTTAGATAAGGTTTAATAATGAGAAATAACATAAATAATTTTTTGCAAAAATCCTCATAACGGTCATAAAATAGAGACATGTGATAAATTGATTTTGTTCTTGATAAATCGATTTATCATTGTTGTCATAATGACATAGATCAATATGCTTAGATCATAAATCGATTTATCATTTATTCAAGACTTGTCTCATTTTTCCTAGTTTATATAAATTGATTTATCTATCCTTAAATCGATTTTCTTTGTATCATGAACTTTTGTAAATCGATTTGAGCAGCAGTAAATCGATTTACTCAAGTTTTTTTCTCTGCCAAATTTGATAAATCGATTTACTTCACATTTGATCATTTGACTGCTCTCGGGCATTTTGTGTAAATCAATTTATAGCACCTATAAAACGATTTACCTCACATCTAAGGACTTATCAGATCTGTCTAATGTGATAAATCGATTTATAGCACATGTAAATCAATTTGCTTCAGAGTTTAGAAGATCCTATTGTATAAGTAAATTGATATACGTAAGACATAAATTGATTTACTCTCTATTTTAATAGTTAACATTTTTTGCAGGATTTGTCATTTACTTGCCGAATAGATTTCTTTTTCCACAGTCTTAAAGTTTTGTTATGATTAAAACATTATGGTATTAGAGCTAACAATTTCTACTATATATATGGGTGTCGCAAGTGATGCAACCCAATAAATTCTTGTTTATGAAATTTTGGGGAGAAAATTCCATGCCACAAACAAAAAATCAAAGTATTGTGAGGGAGCCATCATTCTCTTTAACTTTTCAAGCCAACAATTGATTCTAAAGCAAACTCCCATTCCACAATAACTTGGACATTTTGGTCAAATGGGGTCCATTTTGATTACGGAGCTCAAGAACCTCTTGAAAAACAATACTTTTTTTGCTATATTATTTTATTTTAAAAATATACTTTCATCAAATAATTTGATTTTAAATATTTTAGGACAATAATTTTAATATGATTTTTTAGTATGATATTTAATTCAATGTTAAACATAATACATTTTGAAATGGAGATAAGGATATTTTAGTTATTTAGATCTTTACTTATTTTCTTTTATCCCTCCAAATAAAAAGAGCAATAATATTTTCTTTCCAGTTTTCTCTTCTCCCCCTTCTCTCTTCTCTTATTTTCTTTCTTCCCAATTTTTCTTTCAAGCATAAATGTTCGTCATTAATTGCTCGTTTGACTGAGCTTATTTACATCGAGTTTATTATATAAACCCGATTTACGTAAATCGAGATAAATCTCCTCCACATATTTATCTCGTAGATCATAAAAGCACCTCGTAGATCGTAAAAACTACCTCGTACACCCTAAAAGTTATTTCGTATTCAGTGAATCACGATTTATAAGTAATTATGAAGCTTCCCTAAATTAATTCAAACAAGCAATAAATAGAGCAACTTTGATGTTTGGGTTGACAAATTTCATGATCCCAATGCTTGCCTTGTTTGGGAAAAAAAAAAATGCTTGCCTTGGAAATATATATATATATATATATATATATAAAGAAAGCAGTTTTCATTTAAAGAACATTAGAATTAGAAGTAGAACAACAGCGAATCGGATCAAATTACAACAACATATAACGGCCAAAAAAATTTACTACAATTTATCCCAAAAAAAAAATTACAACAACATATATAACCAATTTCCGTAAGATCTCAAGAATCAGATCTACAACGATTGTACTTAGAACAGCCTCTGGTATGAGGATTTGAAGGAGGAGGAAGACAGATGTAAGCATCGCCGCTGTGTCCGCCTTCACAGAATGCTCTGTTTCTCCGGAGAGCTCCCAGAGATATGTACTTCTGCTCCGCCATTAACCTCTGGCTGATCTCCGATTCCATCATCTTCATCTCTTCTTCTTCATTACACCTTGCTATCGTCCCATTCTTGCAGCTAAATGATGGGGCAGAAACAGCAGCAGCATCGGTTTCCAAACTCAGACCGCTCATGAATCCGACGAACAAGATCGTAAAGTAGAAGCAGAAGAAGTAGGTAGAACTCGAAACCCTAATCCCAACCTTGGATTTCATTGTCTCTCGCTGTATTGTGTAATTGCTCCTTCGATCGGTGCTTCTCGGAATTGCGGGGAAGGCACTATATAGAGAGAATTTGATTAGATCAATGGATTTCTAGAAAAATGCTTTAATGGAAGAAATGAAGCACTAGCTAGTAGCTATAGCAGTAGTAGTTGAGGGACCAGCCTTGCAATAAACTCTTTAGCAGTATTTGGTAATTGGTGTGTCTATATGATTGCCATTAACAACGTATATATAATGTGTCTTGAGATTTGGATTTTGGAAAGTAAGTTATATTTTAAGAAAGTTTGCGTTTTAATTTTGAGTAAGTTTAGTTTGCAGTGGATTTCTTAAAATTTAGTAATACTTCTAAAAGTTAGTAGTAGTAAATGAAGTTTCCAAAAATTGAATTCATCAATAGTGACCGTTTTTCTAAGGAATAAAGGTGACATATATTTGCAACTAATTCTTATTAGTTGTAGCAGCAGAAATGCTTCAGACTCTGCTAGAGCTCAGAGGGAAAATTGTGGAAAAATTCAGAAGAAACAAATGAAGTCATCCTTTCATCAGTTATGCACCAAAATGGTCTCCACTTTGCAGTAGTACCATTCTCACTATCATCTTGTGCATATATTCTATCGCATCTTCACTTCATCAATGCTCTCTCTCTATCTCGCATACACAGATGCAGCTTTCATTAAATTCCCTGATGCTGCAGCTGCTATAACTGATTCTTCTGTGTTCTGTGCAAGATCTGTTCTTCATCTCCTTCTAGCCTGGGGTCCATACTCCAAACACACACACACTCTTCACTCACATGCAGAGTGTACAGTTTTATTACACATATGTCATAAGCATATCCCAATTCACTTCTCTTTTACCCTCTCATCGAAAGATACGCCTTCTTCACCCCCCCTTTGTATTTCCAGGTCCTGTTGCTGCCAACTTTTGTTTTATTTATTAGCTCTTCAGCTGGAAAACAAAATAATTACAGGGATTCGCTCATCACGCATGTAGTATAAATAATATATTATGTGTGTAATGGTCTTTGATATTATATGGTATATGCAGCTTCCTCTCAAAGTTCCCTTTTTATTTTTTTCATTAGTAATTATAAATTTATGAGGAGCTTTTCGTTCTATGTTAATTTCTGAATTGAGAAGGAGCAAAAAAGGATATTTGGGTTCTGTCCTATGTCTCTCTCAATGTATTTTAAGAATGTTGACACACATAAGGACTTTATGGATCTCATCGTAGTAAATTAATTAGCAGGGTCTTGATCTCTTTGGATCGGCTCCTTGAATACAAACATTATAATTTGTTCCCCTGCTCCCTTATTTTTTGCACTAGAATTTAGTGAGTTTTTACAAGGATCTCTTTCAGGCTTTATAAACATGGCAGATTATTTCAAAGTTTCCTGTGACTGTGTGATATATTGAAATCATTTCTCTGGTACTTGTGGATAAGTAAATTTTGTTGCTCATCGTGATATTAATTGTGTTTAATATATTAATAAATTAATGAATACTATTTTTGAGCTCAATCTTGTTGATTTACTGAAACTAATTGTGATGCCTGTGTTTGGTTGTATATTTTTTTTTTGTCTACCTTTGAAAGTTATCTAAATTGCCATGTATTTGGACATATTGATGACAGTTGTGGATTTATAAATTATGACACCCCATCCCCACTGGGTTAGCTTAATACAGGAATAAAAGAATCTCCTTACTTGCCTAGTTGCTTTATTTGGCCTCATACTCCACCTTTGCAATTTCCATTTTGTCACATTGGACGATTTGGCTTATTCCTTATTATTATTATAAAAGAATGAGTTCAGCACTGTACAGAACACACATATTAGTCTCTTCAAACGTTGTGTTGTCGTATCAAAGCTCATTTATGCAAACCATGTGGTCATCTTTGCTTTACATCTGGCACATTTGTTTAGCTTTGAACACCCCTGTGAATAGTACACTCTTGATTGTTCTCAGAAATACTACCTCCGGTCCTTGATATAAGGACCCGATTGACTAATTTGAGGATATAAAAAAAACTAAATAAATTACTTAATTATATAACATATGTTACATGATCACCCTGAAATATTTACGTGTATAAACATAAATATTTTAAATTAATTTATTTAATTAATTAATTTCGTCAATTGGATTTTATATTAAAGACTAGAGGTTGTACGTTTTGGCCTAGGTGATTCTATTCCTTTAGTTTTTGTTTTACACACTATTTATTCAATACTCATAATTCCTTTTTTTCATGTCATTTACTGCTGCAACCATCTTTGTACTACCCTGTGTATTGTACTCCCTCTGGTCCTAAATATAAGATAGATTTGATTTTTTTTGGAGAGATTAAAGAAACTTAATAAGTTAGCTAATCATATCATATCTTGTGTATCATTAGATTATATATCAGTTTATAAATTAGGCAAAATAGTTTGGAGAAAAACCGATAAATATAAATAACTTAATTAGCTTTCTTAGTATCTTCAGAAAAGTTAACTCTGACTTATATTTAGGGTTGAAGGGAGTATTACATAAGGTTTTGTTTATGGAGATCCTAGAACTGTATACAGAGTGATATTTAGACTCTGGTTTTGTCATCAATTGAGCAGGTTGCATGAATTAAATTTTTTTGGTATATTGCATAATTTAATTTAGTCCTGGAAAACATGAGTATCACCTAACCAAATAAAAAATATGAAAAGAGATTTACCAAAAAGGTTATGAAAAGAATATGTACCAATGTAATCAATCTTAAGGAAAGATCTCTGCATGTGTTAGTTGTGTATACTTTATGTGTAAATACATCGACCTCTGCATCTAGTTCATTATTTTCCGACTTGGAGTTGTTTGTTGTTAGCTTTGAAGTACCTGCTCCAAATTTTCAGTTCATTTTCTTTTCCAAACAAGAACTCTGTCATGTGTAGAACCCTGTTTCTAGTTCTAATTATTCCCAGCTATGTGTTTTGAATTGTGCTATAGCTGTGTCTATTCAGAAATCAGCATTAAATGGTTGTATGGTCGTTTTGATGATAAGTCATTGCCACCCAATTGCTTAAATACTTGGCATGTGAAGTATGTTTATTCTTTTTAAAAAAAGCTTGGGAAAATATATGTTGCGTGTGCATGTGGGCTAAATTTATATTCTCTACATGTGACTCAAGTTTTTTCATGCTTCCAACTCTGTCTACATGTTATATACCTCATGTCATACTACATTTAGCCTAGTTGCCTGAATACTCCTCTCTCTCTCTAAGTGGGAGGTTATGGTTTGATCCCCTTTTGTAACCTCAGCATATAGCTTTGCCTTCTCTACAAACTTCAACTCTCTCTCCCTCTCCCTCTCCTTCCCACTCTCCCCCCCCCCCTCCCCTTCTCCCCCCCCCCCTTCCCTATCTCTACAGCCTTGTTTGTAAAACTAAGTGAAAGAACAAATTTTTTATCCGTATGACTCGCCACCATGCTAGACTGTTACTGTAACATCCTTAAAAAATGTAAATATAAATAATTTAGAATATTTTGTTAGGAGCTATTGTGTGCGTGTGTAGTGATTTGTATTCTCTCAAATTTTCTGTAACGTAAATAAATAAAATAGCGTAATCAAATCAATATGAGGGAAGTATGATAGAGGCATGACTTAGAAAGTAAGGTGGCATCATTAAGATGATTGTATGACATTGGGAAGACTTGGAAAGCCTTGCATATGAGATGATTTTAGGAACGAGCTTGTGGAAGGCTTGGGGAATAAGTTAAAGGGAGAATGCCAAAAAAATACCATTTAAACTTCAAAATCCCGTTAACAAGTTCGATAATGGGATTAACAAGAATGATAATGTAATTAACAAATTATTTTATTGTTAAATCACCTATTTGGGATTTTGAAGTTTAAATGATATTTTTTTTAGAATTCTCCCTCAGTTAAATTGAATAAGAATTAAAGGAAGATAATACGGTAGTAATAAAACTGAATTGGGAAAGATTTAGAAGGATAAAATTACATTAAGTAATCCAAGTAGAATAGATGTCTGGCGGATAAAGAAAAAGTGCCAAGGAACAAATACATATGTGTGTGTGTGACTGTGTGAGCTTTTACACACACACACACACAAACACACACGAGTCTTTCTTCTACAAACGAACTTACTAATATTATTGTTCAAGCATCTATACGTGAAGAGAAATCATATACAAAAGATTCATTTGCAACTTCATATAAACATCTTAAGGATTATTTGCTATTATTATTGCTTTCATCATGAATATTTATTATTATTATCACTGTTATGAAATGTTTAAAGATATGATTAAATATCAATTTATAATTTTATATAAATTTTGTAGATAAGTATTGCTTGTTATTTTTATTTTTATCCGCATGATATGCCGGGCTCGTGAGGGAAATAAATTCTTTATTTTACCATGGATATTGGAATGTCATATATATATATATATATATATATATATATATATATATATATGAATACAACAATTATTAAATAAAGTTAAACTTACAGTTTCTCATACGAGCAAAAAATATTCTTAATTCCTCCAACACAATGACACTACTACAAAAGAGGGAGTTAGCATTATATCCTTGTAGTTGAAGGTGATGGGACGTGGTTAATAGATGGTAAGTGTACCCCGAATAAATTGATTAAAAGGAACTTGAGGTTTACAACATTATATTTGATAGAGGGAAGGAACTTGTGGCTAAGAATTTATGTATTTGATGGGATGAAAAAAAAAGAAATAAGATGAAGAGAGAAGGCGTGAGGGAAATGGTGGGAGGCCAACATATTTATTATGCATACAATGGAGAGAGCGTCTATCAAATCAATGGAGGGGGAGAAGCTTAGGACCCATTCGGATCAAAGAATTGTGTGGAAAAGAAAGGAAAGGAGTGGAAGGAAAAATATTTTGTCACAGATATTTGGTATGCAAAGAAAGGAAAAGGAAAATGATAAATTAAAAAAAAATGAAATTTGAAATACTTATACTACCCCTAACTGTAATAAAATAGAAAAATCACTCCCTCTAGCTTCTTCCTCCCTCCACCAACATTCATCAGCTTTTCAATGCTCTAATAACAAACCTTCCTCCCCTTTCCAAGAAAAAAAAAAACTTTCCTCCCCTAATCTAATCTGCAACAACCCATTCTTATTTAATTGGAAAACATTAATTATTTAAAAGGCAATTATTGAAAACATAGAACTTTTTTATTATATGTAAGTCATTTTTTTAGTCTTTATATTACCTTACTTGGACAATTTCTAAGCGGCGTTTTTATACCCAATAACTCTTAATTCATCTCTATCCGTTTGTTTTTACCCCCTTTCACCATAAAACATTGTTTGTTTGTTTTTTTTAATGGGCAAAGGGGCAAAAATACCCTTATGTTTTTCAGAAAAGTGCACCCAGCACCAAATGTTTTCACTGGGAGCATAAATGCCCATCAACATTTCAAAATGGATCTAAAATGCCTATCCATCTGCCACATCATCATTTTTCTGGGGGAAAATAACAATTTTGCCCTACAATTTTGTGAAAATTTGCAATTTTGCCCTTAGTAATTGTGTGATACTTTTAAATTAGTAAATGACCTCCAAAAATTCTGAAATTTTTCAGAATAAAAGTAGACATGATAAGCTTTAATTTGATAGGTCAAATGGAATTTTATTTGGTCAAAATGACCATTTTACCCTTACAATTTTCGCAATACTTGAAAATTGGCAGATTTTTCACCAAACTTTAAAAATTCATATCTAATTGTATAGATATCCAATTGGGGTGGTTCCAAAGCCTATGTGACCCTTTTTACGTCTAGTTTTATGGAAAAATATAAATTTTAGCCAATAAGAACCTCAAAATTCCCAGAATTTTTATTTTTGAAGTCTGCTCCAGAAAAATGTTAAATTCGCTGGGCCAAATTCAAAAATTCATTTCTCCTTGTTAAATTCGCTGGCACAAGTTGAAGTTGTTGTTAATGTGATTTCCTGTTAAGTCAGTCAGATTGTGTGAAACTTTTAAATTAGTAAATGACCTCCAAAAATTCTGAAATTTTTCAGAATAAAAGTAGACATAATAAGCTTTAATTTGATAGGTCAAATGGAATTTTATTTGGTCAAAATGACCATTTTACCCTTACAATTTTCGCAATACTTGAAAATTGGCAGATTTGTCACCAAACTTTAAAAATTCATATCTAATTGTATAGATATCCAATTGGGGTGGTTCCAAAGCCTATGTGACCCTTATTACGTCTAGTTTTATGAAAAAAATATATATTTTAGCCAATAAGAACCTCAAAATTCCCAGAATTTTTATTTTTGAAGTCTGCTCCAGAAAAATGTTAAATTCGCTGGGCCAAATTCAAAAATTCATTTCTCCTTGTTAAATTCGCTGGCACAAGTTGAAGTTGTTGTTAATGTGATTTCATGTTAAGTCAATCAGATTGTGTGAAACTTTTAAATTAGTAAATGACCTCCAAAAATTCTGAAATTTTTCAGAATAAAAGTAGACATGATAAGCTTTAATTTGATAGGTCGAATGGAATTTTTGGAGTTGTATACAAGGAAAAATGAATTTTTGAATTTTGCCCAGCGAATTTAACATTTTTCTGGAGCAGACTTCAAAAATAAAAATTCTGGGAATTTTTAGGTTCTTATTGGCTAAAATTTATATTTTTCCATAAAACTAGACTTAATAAGGGTCACATAGGCTTTGGAACCACCCCAATTGGATATCTATACAATTAGATATGAATTTTTAAATTTTGGTGACAAATCTGCCAATTTTCAAATATTACGAAAATTGTAAGGGAAAAATGGTCATTTTGACCAAATAAAATTACATTTGACCTATCAAATTAAAGCTTATCATGTCTACTTTTATTCTGAAAAATTTCAGAATTTTTGAAGGTCATTTACTAATTTAAAAGTATCACACAATTACTAAGGGTAAAATTACAAAATTTCACAAAATTGTAGGGAAAAATGGTTATTTTCCCTCAAAAAAATGATGATGTGGCAGATGGATAGGCATTTTAGCTCCATTTTGAAATGTTGATGGGCATTTATGCTCCCAATGAAAACATTTGATGCTGGGTGCACTTTTATGAAAAATATAAGGGTATTTTTTTCCCTTTGCCCTTTTTTAATTATACATATGTATAATATACACTAGCATATGGCATTCATTTTCCTCACACGGACCAACCTTGAAACAACTTTTTGTACTGTGTAATATATATATTTCCTTTCTCCCGTGCCATAAGTCCCACCCTTCCTCCTAATACATGCTTCAGTTAATGTATGTTGTGTTTTTTTACCCTCTTCCCTCCCTCCATGCTTTTGATCACTTATTTGGTTGTAATGCATTTAGATATATTTAGAAGTGTTAATTATAATAAGAACGGACTAAAAATAAATCATGAAGAAGATAAAGCTAAATATTCTATTAGGTTTTCCTCATTCACGAATTCATATAAAAGGTAGGGACATAATGATTTAGAACCTTCAGTCGCTTTGGGCTAAATCAAAATAAACCAAATTATGCAGTGAATGGTACAACTTGGGTCGTATTCTCTTGATGAGCCTTTTATTTAATTTATAGGCTAAATTAAGTGACAAAAATATTAAAAGGGGTTTTGAAATTGATTTTTTTTAAATTTTTAATAATGGAAAACAACCTAAACTACTATTTTTTGGATTTTTAATAAAATCATGGATAGAAGTATGAAATTAGATTTAAAGAATAATATGATGGAATGCTCTTTGGAAGTAAACCTATGGTTATCCTAGCTTGTCTAATGATATGAGAGTTAATTAATTCACCAAATAGAATTAAAAACTCCAAACATAGTTGAGTCAAGTGATTCTTAAAAAATAGTTATCTTAAACCCTAGATAACAACCACTTATTAAGGCACTTTTAAAAACCATTTGGTGTGTAATTTAAATTGAGTTCATAAAACTTGTTTCTCTATTGATGAAAGCTGAAGGAGACACTTAATAGCAACATAAATCAATTATAATACCTAACAACATGCTAGATAAAACAATTTCAATGAGTACAAATAGAAATATATAAAATCAAAACTCAAGTCTTACAACTCAATTTAAACCACAATAATCCAACTAACAAAGATTATAATGCATAATCTCAGTCTCAAATCCAAAATAAAATAATTCCTAACGAAAGAAAATTATGAAGTTCAAGAGAAAATTAATTGGAAAGCAAATACTCCCCCAATTGAAGATTCCAAACTCAAGCCATAGCATCCACTCTAAGAAGCACAGGAGAATTTAGCTACTCATGATTTTAGTTGCAGCCACAACTCCTTCAAGACACCAAGAATCCATGGAATTTTGGAGGAAGGAATAGATTAGCGAAGGAGGGAGGTGTTGTTTGTTCTTTTCTCTCTTGGTCTTCGTCGAAGGTGACGATGATTAAAGAAAAATATAAGACTCTCGATCCTTTTCATTCATTTATTATTTTTCCTACGATATGAAATCTCAGTAGAATCCCATACAATTTTGCTACGGAATCTTTGTGAGATTATATTCAGATCAGATTTCCCTAAATTTTGTAAAAGAGGCTAGAAAAAAATCAGCTCCAAAGGTGAAAGACGGTGATTTTTGGACCAAACTGGCATTTCATAAATTTGGGGTACTTTTTTGCAATTTCCTCTAATGTTCTCTTTACTGAAAGTAACGGCTAATATTACAGAAAAGCCCTTCTTTCTGCCTAAAGTCCATATCTAGCCACGTACAGAATTTCATTTTCTGTTTTAGTCCTTATGCATCTTTACTTTTTGGTCCCTCAGCTCCAACTTTTTCAAAATGATCTATAATTCAAATCCATATCTTGTAATATCTTTATTCAAAATTCAAATTTTAAATAGTAATCACAAGATCATAACAAATATGTCTTTTTAAACTCTATTTTCACACAATCATTTTTTTTAATTCAATTTAATCATAATAAATGTTATTTAGCCTAAAATTAATAATAGAATCCCTAAATAAGATATTAAATATCAATATATCATCAAATACTGTTTCGGAAAGCTAATCTTAAGCCACAACTCATTATCGGATCTTAACTCATTTTCTATTCATAAACCACCTCATGAATGCCTTAGGTTGCGTTAAAGCCATAGCAGGTCCAAAGAACTCTTTGGGCTGCGTTAAAGCTCCAATAGGGAAAGCACCTATAAGCTAATTCAAAGAAAAAAGGGAAAATTGTTCAAAAATACTTCATTAGAAATTTATTTGTTAAATGAGACCTTCGTGTACAAACAATTTTTCTTTGTGCAAAAGATTTTCCTTTGTGTTCAAAAAATATTCCCCGAGTTCAATATTTCTTCCCTATATATGTACGAACAATCTTCCCTTATGTGCAAAAAATCTTCCCTAAGTCCTATTTAGCAAATAAATTTTCAATGAGATCTTTATGAGCAATTCTCAAAAAAAAAAACCATACTCCATCTCTCTCTTTCTTTTATTTTCCCTGATGCCCTTACCTGATTACCTCCACTCCTTCCCTTCTTTCTCTATTTCTCTCATACTCTTGGGCCTGTTTAGTTCAATGGGAGGGGATGAAAGGGGAGGATAGGAGGTTACTTTGTTTGGAGGGAAATGAAGGGTAAAGTTTTTTAATGATAATTTATTTGGTTCAAAAAGGGATGATAAATAAGATAATATCTAACTTACCATTTTACCCTTATATATTAGTTTATATATATTTACTTATCTAAATTATTTAAATTAGTTTACATCTCAATATAAATTATATAATATATGAAAATTCATTCTCATTAATACAACCACAATTTGGATCTCGTCTTATAGCTGCAGAGCATATTATATAAATTAATTTTTGTGTCCAGCTGTTATATAAATAAATATAATTTATAAAAATAAAGTTTTATCCCATCATATGTTCATAACATATAGAGGAAGGGAGTTGCCGGTCAAGTATAGTGAAAATAGTCTGGACTCAGCAAGACGTGAACAGTAAATGATGGAGGGTTTATTTTTTTTTTTTGGCATGGGTATAGATAGAATATTAGGAAATACATAAGGACAAATTGGCTTGAAAGTTTGGTTCCCCTCTCAAAACCCCAATTTAAAGGGGACTAAAATGAGGGGTTGGGGGGAAGGGGAGGGGCTCTTTTTTCCTCCCCTCCCCTCCCCTCTAACCAAACAAACCCCTAGGGTTTCAAATTTTGAATGCCCTCTCCCCATCCGGATCAAATTTCTTTTTCCCCCCACATACTCTCTCAGTCATCTGCACTCCTTCACAATGGCTTTCATCTTCGCCGACGGTAAGAATATGTGGGAGACATATGGTTAGGAATTTCTTCACCATTTGAGCTCTTTTTCATATTTTTTTTCCTTTCTTTTTTCTTTATCTATACCCATATTTTGTGTCTTTGCACCATAGCTAAAGAATAATGAGTGCTACCCTACGGATTTGTTCTACTCAGTGTTTTTGGATAGATGAAGTGCAAGCAATTTGGACATAATCAAATTTGTAAAAATATAATGGTCTGGCAAATCAAAATGCTTGACTTTCCTATTGAGGTTGGTCTTTTTTTCATTGGCATTAGTGTAGAATATAAAATCTATATCACTACCTCTCTCATCAGCCCCTCTAACAGTCTATATCTGTCAAGTATTAGTTAGAACTATAACAGAATTGTAAATTGTAACCAATTATTTGTTATGTAACTTAGTTGGTTTATATCTTCTGTACATAGTGAGAGTATTTGATTTGTATATAAATAGTATTACTGTGATAATAAAGAGTTCAGTTTTTCCTTTCCCAGAATACTATTTCGTTACATGGTATCAGTTTGGTTTCTTTCTTGAGATCTCCGCTTCTCGGTTTTCTTTCTTCTTCGAGATCTCCGCTTCATCTTTCCTCTTTCTCCTTTCTCCTTGCTTCTTCTTTTCCGTGAAGCTTCCATGGCTTCTCAACCTTCTTCATCTCCACTCCCAGATCTGAATAGCCCCTATTATATTCACCCTAATGAGAACCCTGCCCTTATCCTCGTCGCTCCTCCTCTCGATGGTTCTAACTACCATAGCTGGGCTCGTGCCATGCGTTCGGCTCTTGTCTCCAAAAATAAATTGAAGTTTGTCGATGGATCTCTTCCTCAGCCGCCGATTACTGATCCTCTCTTTCCACTTTGGGAGCGTTGTAACCAGTTGGTTCATGGTTGGCTTACCAAATCTCTGTCTCCGACTATTGCTCGTAGCACCTTGTGGTTTGATTCGGCTTCTGACATTTGGCTTGATCTCAAATCTCGCTATTCCCAATTTGATGTGTTTCGGATCGCTAATTTGCAAGAGGAGATCTATAGCCTGAAACAAGGTACTCTTTCCGTTGGTGAGTTTTATACACGATTAAAGATTTTGTGGGACGAACTCTCCAACATTCGTCCTGTCAAACCGTGTGAATGTGGTTCTGTTTCTAGTGCTCTCACTCATCGTGAAGAAGATCACGTTATTCGCTTTCTGAAAGGCTTGAATGAACAGTTTATTTCAGTGAAATCCCAAATCATGTTGCTCGATCCTCTTCCGCCGATGTCCAGAGTTTTTTCTTTGGTTCTTCAGCAAGAACGAGAGCTTCAGGTTGCTCCTGAGCCTCCTATTCTCATGGTTAAGGGTTCTCGTCCTCCTTCTACGGCTTCTGGATCCAAGTCTGGTAAACTTTGCACCTATTGTGGCAAACCGCGTCACACTGAAGAGACTTGCTATCAGAAACACGATTTTCCTCCCGGCTTTAAGTTTAGGTCCTCTGGTGCTTCTCCGTTGGTCAACAATCTCGCTTCCACTGGTTCTGGTTCTGTTCCTGTTGCTTCCTCTGTCATGCCTCAATCCTCTGCCTCTGTGTTTCCTCAACTTTCTAAGGATCAATTTCAGCGTCTCCTTCAGCTTTTGGATTCGCCTACTTCACCAACTCCTTCTGTCACTGTAAATCATCTTTCCACTACTCCTATTTCAGCCACAGGTATGTGTCATTCCGTTTCTTCTCATTCCAATGCTTGGATCTTAGATTCTGGCGCCACCGATCATGTTTGCTGTTCATTGGCCTTGTTTGCTTCCTATACATCTATTTCCCCCATTTTGGTTAGTCTTCCTAATGGTGCACACACATCTGCTACAATATCTGGTACTGTGGTTTTGTCCCCTCATTTGACCCTGTCTAATATCTTGTATCTTCCGGCTTTCACATTCAATATCCTTTCAGTCTCTCGGTTAACTTCATGTTTAGATTGTTCACTTACTTTCACTTCCCATCTTTGTCAGATCCACTTACACAAACCTTCGATGATGATTGGTGCAGCTAGTCTTCTCAATGGGCTTTACTTGTTAAATGCAGATAAGATGACTTCTATTTTTTCCTCTCAGGTTCTTTCAACATCTACTAAATCTAATTCAGATTCTATCCTCTGGCACCTTCGTTTAGGCCATTTATCGAATGCTGCCCTTTCTGTTTTAAATAAGACTGTCTCTGATATAGCCTGTACTTCTCTTTCAATTCCGTGTGATTCATTCCATTTTGCCAAACAGAAGAGGCTTTGTTTCCCTGTAAGCACAAGTTCTTGTAATAACATCTTTGATTTGATACACTGTGATATTTGGGGTCCCTATTATGTCATTTCTGCTCAGGGTCATCGTTATTTTCTCACTATCATTGATGATTTTTCTCGCTATACATGGCTTTTTCCTTTGCATACTAAATCAGAAGCACGAACCCACATTCAACATTTTTTGGCTTTAGTTCAAAATCAATTTCACACTTCTGTTAACATTTTAAGATCTGATAATGGTTCAGAATTTTTAATGCCCCAATTTTATGCTTCTAAAGGCATTATCCATCAAACATCCTGTGTAGCAACTCCCCAACAGAATGGTTTGGTGGAACGTAAGCATCAACACATTTTAAATGTTGCCAGGGCTTTGCTTTTTCATTCTCATGTCCCTATTGCATATTGGTCCTTTGTTGTATCTCATGCAGTTTACATCATTAACCGATTACCAACACCCATTTTACACAACCTTACTCCTTTTTTCCGTCTTTACAAGCATAATCCTTCTTATACTGATTTTAAAGTGTTTGGGTCTTTGTGTTATGCTTCTACTCTTACTCACAACCGTCACAAATTTGACTCACGATCAAAGAAATGTATTTTCTTGGGATATCCCAATGGCTCTAAGGCCTATATTTTACTTGATCTTTTCTCCAATCAAATATTTTTGTCAAGAGATGTTATTTTTCATGAACTTGTGTTTCCTTTTAGTTCTTCTCCTGTTTCTTCTCTTTCCCCCACTCTTACCACTGATTCTTCTATTCAATCTTTTCCCACCTTTTTTGATGATCCTTTACTTTCTGTCGCCTCTCATTCTTCCTCCCTTGATGTTCCTTCTGCTTCGCCATCCTCTGCTGCCTCCTCTTCTCCTGGTCTTCCTGACCCTCCTTTACGTCGTTCTTCACGTTCCCATCTCCCACCATCTTATCTGCAGGACTATCATTGTGCCCTTCTGCTTACTACTGAATCATCATCATCCAAGGGTCTTCCTAGGTATCCTCTCTGTAATGTTCTGTCTTATTCCTCATTATCTCCCATTTATAAAAATTTTGCTTTAGCTGTCAATTCAGTTTCAGAACCTAAAACCTATACCCAAGCTATTAAATTTCCTGTTTGGAAAGAGGCCATGCATGCAGAGATACAAGCTCTTGAAAAGAATCAGACCTGGGAACTTGTTCAGTTACCGCCTGGTAAGCACACTATTGGATGCAAATGGGTTTTTAAAACTAAGTTTAAGGCTAATGGTGAGATTGAAAGACACAAGGCCCGCCTAGTAGCTAAAGGCTACACCCAAACTGAGGGTGTTGATTACTTTGATACCTTTTCTCCAGTGGCTAAGATGACTACTTTGCGTATTTTACTCTCTATTGCAGCAGCAAAACATTGGCATCTCCATCAATTGGATGTCAATAATGCCTTCCTCCATGGAGATCTCAATGAAGAAGTCTATATGGCTCTCCCTCAAGGTTTCTCGGCTCCTCAGCCCAATCTTGTTTGTAAGTTGAAAAAATCTCTATATGGTCTTAAACAGGCCAGTCGTCAATGGTACTCCAAATTGTCAGCTGCTTTGCTGTCTTATGGCTATATTCAGTCTTCTTTTGACCATTCTTTGTTTTATAAGGTCAATTCTACTTCTTTCACAGCTGTTCTGGTTTATGTTGATGATGTGGTCTTAGCTGGAAATGATATGCCTGAAATTTCTTCTCTCAAACACAACTTGCATGCTGCTTTTACTATCAAAGATCTTGGGGAATTGCGCTATTTCTTGGGTCTAGAATTAGCTCGTTCTAAATCTGGCATTTTTTTATCTCAAAGGAAATTTGCTTTAGAGTTGCTTGAAGATGCTGGTTATCTTGCTTGTAAACCAGCTTCCACACCCATGGACCCTCACTTGAAGCTTTCTTCCCTTTGTGGTAACCCTTTGGTAGATCCTAAGCCTTACCGAAAGCTAATTGGTCGCCTCCAATATTTGACAACTACCCGGCCAGATTTGAGTTTTGCCACCCAATAACTCAGCCAATTCATGTCTCAGCCTCATGACATTCACCTTCTGGCTGCACACAGAATCCTTCGGTACCTCAAATCATCTCCTGGTGCTAGTTTGTTTCTGTCCTCTGATTTTGATTTGAAGCTCAGAGCCTTTAGTGACTATGATTGGGCTAGTTGTGTGGATACAAGGCGTTCTATAACTGGTTTTGCTGTTTTCCTTGGTTCTTCTTTGGTTTCTTGGAAAGCCAAGAAACAAGCAACGGTTTCTAAGTCTTCCTCTGAGGCTGAATACCGTGCTCTTTCTTCCACTACTTGTGAATTGCAATGGATAATTTATTTGCTTACTGATTTTGATATTAGTCATATTACTCCTGCTTTGTTATATTGTGATAACCAATCAGCTTTACATATTGCTGCCAACCCTATATTTCATGAGAGAACTAAACACATTGAGTTAGATTGTCATTTAGTCAGGGAGAAGGTTCAAGCCAAGATTACCCACCTTATGCCTGTACGATCTTGTGATCAACTTGCTGATGTGTTTACTAAACCTCTTCATCCTACTCGGTTTCAGGATCTGATTCTCAAGCTTGGCATGAAAAACATCCATGCTCAAGCTTGCGGGGGGGTGTCAAGTATTAGTTAGAACTATAACAGAATTGTAAATTGTAACCAATTATTTGTTATCTAACTTAGTTGGTTTATATCTTCTGTACATAGTTAGAGTATTTGATTTGTATATAAATAGTATTACTGTGATAATAAAGAGTTCAGTTTTTCCTTTCCTAAAATACTATTTCGTTACAATATCATTATCATTCATCGTAGCATTTGAGCCCCTTCATTTACAAATAATACATCCAACGCGCAGAAATATAATATTGGAACCATTATATTTAGACGCATATTTAGACCCTTTTGCAGTATCATCCACTTTCCCATTGTATTGATCAGTTTTGTACGTGTTTGATGAAATGCCACCAAACTTTTATAGAACATATAAAAAATGTAAATTACCATATAATGATACTGCTTCAACTGCAAAATCACAAAACTGACTCCATTTATGGTTCATCTAATAAAAAATAGTATAATGGATTGTTGCAATATAGGACATTATTTTAACTATTTTTTTGCAAGTATATGTTTGAAATGCGATGGTTACTTTGTAACAGGGTTTCTTTGATGCTGATGTGGATTCATATCATACATATATAGAACAAGAAATTTTTTTTTTGCTGCAATTGATATGGAAGAAAGGAAGATTGATTAGTGTGGCTTCAAGATTTTATACATTTATATTAGTACTTTGATTCTTGCAGCAAAATTTTAGTACTCAATCTTGCTTTCTAATATTTGATAACAAGAAATCCATTTTGCACTGCTGCAATCTTCATTCAAAGTTTGGATTTTGTTCTATATTTTCTCAAACTCAGCTCGGCAATAAATCATGAGAAATAGTGCAAACGTCCTTTTTTCCCCTTTTTATGGCAGCCGAAGATTTCTTTTAAGCATTTGATGCTACCTCATTGTAAGATATGATTCATTACCAAAGGTATGCTACAGTTTCTGTTTATCTTTTTTCTTTATTACTAATTACTAAATTACTACAACTACAAATGAACCAAATGCTCTTCATTACTAATTACTAAATTATCTTATTAAGTAGGCATGATACTTTTTTCTATTCTCTAATATCACATTCAGTAATGAGTTTCTTTAACATTCATCTCAGCATTTGATCCCTTTAATACATTAATAATATATCCATGTTGAAATACATGGATGAAGAAATATAACCAAACTTGTGTGGAAACTGGAACCTATAAAAAACATAAATTGCCATATAGAAAACTAACCCCTTTTTTGTTGGCTCATACAATAAAAAGCAGTGTAATGGGTTGGTGTAATATAGAACATTATTTTAATAGTTTTTTTGCAAGCAATATGGTTGAAATGCAATGGTTGCTTTGTAACAGGATTTCTTTGATGCTGACATGGATTAATATAATTCATATATAGAAGATAAGAAAAAAATTGGCTGCAAATGATATGGAACTTAGTGTAGCCTCAAGATTTCCTACTTTTAAATTAGTACTCTGAATCTTGCTTTCTAATATTTGATAACTTGAGTTCCATTTTGCACCTTTGGACAATATCAACTAAAACTATACCATTTATGTACTAATATGGAAGAAAAGACAAATATGACTCTGTCCTCCTTACCCTCATACCTGGGCAAATATGATGTGTGGCAAAAAAAAAAACTTTTGCTGCAATTGACACAATATTTGGTATCTAATTCTAATAAGGATATTATTTGCATCCACATACTTGGTTAATGCTTCTACTAAGTTTAATAACTTTAATGGATTAATAAAATGCAGTAAATCAAAGTTAATTAAGGTCTTCCATGCTACTTTACTTAATTGTCTTTTAAGGTTATTTTGATACTATACTCACATATATAAACTTGAGCAATGATCAGTTCTTGAAAGTCTTCTCCATGTTATGATCTTGAAGTGACAGTAACACCAATATAAAACTTTACAAAGGATATTACAGAGGCAAGAGGTTCATAAAGCATTAGTTTAGAAGTTACACAACCATTAGTTCTTGAAAGTCTTCTCTATGTTCAGCCGTGCCAACCTCGTGCTGTTTTAGTCTTATTATGAATATACTGTTTTGAGTGCTGCTTTATCTTTTGACAAAGATGTCAGAAAATTTTGTCATTGTTTTATTTGAAAGGTTACCTTTAAGTTTATTAATGGAGTAATATAGTTTCTTTTTATCAATGAAGGTGGCCAAAGTGGTTACTTTTCTCATGTTAGCCATCAGATATCAGCAGAAAGAAGCAGAACAATAAGGCTGAGGAAGGAAAAAAAGCATAGGGAAATAGTTGTAAATAATGAAGAGATCTATAAATTTATTGTTTGGAGAATAGAGAAATAATTGTAAATATATTTCTGATTTATTGTATCAAATCACCAGGAAAATCTATAAGCCTATAAGAAACATAAAACATATACTAATATACTTATAGTCAAAAGTCTTCACTTTATCATCTTCACATTTTTTTAATCTATACTCACTTTCTCTTGCAAGAAATCTATACTGCCCATTACTTCTAATGTAATGAAGCCTCTTTTCTCTCCATCGTCTTAAGAAACTAAGTAGTTCACACTCAAACAAAATATCAGACTGAGGCATCACTGTTTTAAGATCTCTTCACAAACTATGGGTAATGCAATGTCAATGGGTAATGTTGAGTATCTTATAGATAACCCCTATATATTTCATATTTAAGTTTGTTCCTATCAAAGGCAACAAAGCCATGTCTAACACATCTCGAAATGTTAAATATTCCCCTCATCCAGAAACAAACCTTCTTTTCCATTTTTTAAGCATTGGGATATAAATATACTCAGCTGCTCTTTTAAGATTCTTTAACACCTAGGCAATAAAGGAGTTTTGTTGCTTACTATCTTCTTCATGCACCTACTCTAATGGAATAGGCTTGATTAACTTTTCTGTAAAAGCATCACACCATGCGTCTCATACATTTTAACCCTCATCACAATTGTCAACGTTCTCTTTATGCAGAGTTGTCTTTCAAATTGCCTAACATATGAAAGTCATTTATTGCGTTCATTTTTTGTTGGCTCTATGCAGTAGGAAATTTTTTCTTTATTGCTATAATGTTTGCCCTCCTTTGTAACCTATACCACACCTATTAGTTAATATATCTTTTTCCTGCATTTCTTCAGTGAGTCCTTGGTATATGAATAAAGTCTGCTACTCTTTTAACTTTGTTTTTCATGACCATACCATGCATCTGATAAATTTTGGGCTTATTAAGAGAGTCAATGTTCTCTTCATCCCCAATGGTCATTCTAATTGCCTAATCTACGCAAGACTTTTTTGAACCCCAGTTTTTGTCCGCTCTATGCAGCATGGAAAACAGGTCATTCATTATTATCCCATCCTTGAGCCTACTTTCTCATCTACAACTCAGATCCTTTTTCCTATCGCCAGTCTACTTTTTTTAGTCACCAAGTCTGAAACCATGTCTTTAATGGCCTGCTAAAGCATCATGATACATATGCAAGTATAATTAATTGAAATCATGTGGATGTAACAAGACTCATTTTTTATTTATTCTTTATGTGGTCAACTTTTGTCTCCTCCTTTATGTCTTTCATATTTAATAAATGATATATGGTGGTATTTTACCATATGATACCTTCTGCTGCATGTAGTTCACAGAATTTATAGTTATTACCTTCTGCTACTAAAATTTGAATCAAAATATGGTTGGAACTATGTTGGTTGCTCAAAGTATTCTTCAAAGGAAAAACCTAAGGTTGAGAAAAATCCCAATGGTCCTTTGGTTTGTCCCAGTTGTAATCCATCTCCTGACTCATTTGAACCTAAATAATTACACAAATTTAAATTACATATTCATTAATCTCTGTTTTTTTTTTCTCAAAATGCCCTTCATATATTTGACAATGGTAAACAATATTTGTCCAGGATGAAGCTACACTACATAGTGAAAGATAAATCTGGTACAACCTCTGTTATTTTCTAGGACAAACTTGCAGTCCAATTGATGCACAAAACAGCCTTACAGATGAAGCTGACTTTACCAGAGGCAAATAACTTACTTGAACCTTTGCTGGCCATGATTCTTATTCTGATATGCAGTTATGTTTTTTATTATTTTTAATAGTTTGTGGTTTTATAGGAATTTTGTTAAGATGGTTTCCTAGAAGGCTTAGAACATCCTGTTAGGAAGAATTTGTTGTTGAAGCTAAAAATTAATGATTATAACAAAAACTTTCTAGGCTCTAGCATTAGTGTTAATGATTTTACTGTGTATGAGGACCTAAGAATGAGTTTGATGCTGTGTCTGCTGAGGCTGGCCTAACTTTGTATTTGTCATTGCTGGTAATTACTAGAAACCAGTCATATAGATACTTTGTTAAGTATTTTAATAAGTTCGCTTTTCAGGATAGAGACATAACTGTCATTGACTCAGATAAGGTTTTCCTATGATCATTGTGTTTAATCATTCGTTCATTTACTAATTAATACCTACAGTGCGTATGTACCTCAAGTAGGGGCAGCTGCACATCTTAAGGAAAAATTATGGGAAGATTTGGAGGGATTAATTCAAAGTATCCCACTAACCGAAAATATTTTTATTAGGGGAGATCTTGATGGACATATTGGTAAGGAGGCAATACCTCATGCAAGGGCTCATGGTGGTTTTAAATTTGTGATGCTCAATAATAAAGGTCAATCTATTATTGATTTCTCCCTTGCTTATAACCTCAAGATTGTTAACACTTGCTTCAATAAGCGAGATGAGCATTTAATAACATACAAGAGTGGAGTCGTAAGGACAAAGATTGACTTCTTTTTGGTAAGGAATTCTGATAGACATTTTTGTAATAACTGCAAAGTGATCCCAGGGAATGGCGTGACAGCACAACATAGGATTTTGGTCCTTGATGTGAATATTAAGTATGTAAAACAAAAGTGCCTGCAAGTTTTAAACCCAAGGATCAGGTGGTGGCAATTAAAGGGAGAGAAAATGGATATTTTTAAGAGAACTGTCCTGGAGGAAGGAGAGTAGGAGTTTCAGAGTAATACTAATGTTAAGTGGGAAAATATGTCTAAAAAAGTCCAACAGGTTGCAAAAATAAATTTGGGAGAATTAAAAGGTCTTGGTTGACAAGACAAAGAGACTTGGTGGTGGGATGAAAGTGTTCAAGAGAAAACCAAATATAAGAAAGATTGTTTTAAAGCCATGCACTTATGTAATAATGTTGAAAATTGGGAAATGTATCGCATGGCTAAAAAGGAGATCAAAAGGCCGTGAGTGAGGCTCGTAATAAAGCATATGAGGAGTTTTATAAGGAGTTAGGAACAAAGGCGGGAGAGCGCAAGATTTACAAGATTGCAAAGAATAAGGAGAGAAAATCGAGAGACTTGGACCAAGTGAGGTGTATAAAAGACGAAGAAGGAAAAGTTTTGGTTACTGATGGAGATATTAAGGATAGGTGGGAAGCCTACTTTTATAAGATGTTCAATGATGGTGGGGAAGCGTCGCATTGTGACACGGAAGATTTGACGACTCGAGGAAGTGATCTCAATTTGTCATTTTACCACAGGATTCGAATTGGCAAGGTTAAGGAAGCTCTCAAGAAAATGGAAAATGGTAAAGCTATCGGACCTGATGATATTTTTATTGAAGTTTGGAAATGTTTGGGCGAAGAGGGTGTGTTATGGCTCACAAAATTATTTAATTAAATCTTACGAACCAAGAAAATGCCGGATGAGTGGAGAAAAAGTACTTTGGTTCCTATTTATAAGAATAAAGGAGATATCCAGAATTGTGCAAACTATAGAGGAATTAAGCTAATAAGTCATACAATGAAATTGTGGGAAAAAGTGATTGAACACAGATTAAGGTTGGAGACGGATATCGCTGAAAACCAATTTGGATTCATGCCAGAAAGGTTTACAACAGAAGCGATTTATTTATTAAGGGGGCTAATGGAAAAGTATAGGAGCAAGGAAAGAGATTTGCATATGGTCTTTATTGATTTGGAAAAAGCTTATGACCGGGTGCCAAGAGATGTACTTTGGAAAGCCTTAGAAAAGAAGGGGATGAGGGTTGCTTATATCAAAGTCATTCAGGACATGTATGAGAGGGTTACAACCAATGTTAGAACGCCTGGAGGTGTTACAAAGGACTTTCCTATAAGGATTGGACTACATCAGGGATCAATGTTAAGTCCTTATTTGTTCAACATAGTGATAGATGTTCTAACTGAGCCTATAAATGAGGAGATCCCTACATGCATGCTTTTTGCGGATGATATAGTTCTGTTGGTTGAATCCAGAGATGATATTAATTCTAAACTTGAGATATGGAGACAGACTTTGGAATTGAGGAGCTTTCGTCTTAGTAGGAATAAAACTGAATATATGCATTCCAAGTTTGATAAAGGACAAAGCCAAAGGGAAGTGGAAGTTAAATTGGGAGGGCAAGTCATCCCACATGTGACAAAATTTAGATATTTGGGATCAATTATACAATAAAATGGTGAAATTGATGGAGATGTCGATCACAGAAGTCAGGACGGATGGTATAAATGGAGAAAAGCTATTGGAGTTATCTATGATCGTAAAGTACCTAATAAGGTAAAAGGAAAGTTCTATCAGACTGCTATAAGACCAGCAATGCTATATGATAGTGAATGTTGGGCTTTAAAGGGAAAACATGAGCATAAAATGGGAGTTGCTGAGATGAGGATATTGAGATAGATGAGTGGCCATACAAGAAAAGACAAGATTCGTAATACTCATATACGTGAACGAGTGAGAGTGGCTCCTATTGAAGAAAAAATAGTAGAAAATCGTTTGAGGTGGTTTGGACATGTTCAGCGTAGGCCTGAGTGCTCCGGTGAGAAGGGTGGATCAAGCAGGATGGAGTCTTATTAGACGAGGTCGAGGAAGGCCGAAACGAATGCTCAATGAGGTCATAGAGAGAGACCTTCTAATTAATAATATATCGAAATCTATGGTTTTTGACAGAACACAATGGCGTCGTGCGATCCATATAGCCGACCCCACCTAGTGGGATAAAGGCTTTGTTGTTGTTGTTGTATATACACATTTTACTATATTACTGTGACTTACATTATTAATGGAACAATTGTATTTGATCTCTTACATTATATAAAGTGTAGTACTCCCGCCAGTTTCTTACATAAGAGCTAGATAAGGGGTTACTTTGGTCTTAAATAAAATACTTCAATCCACTTTATTTCTAAAATTTATAATTTTTTCCTAAAACATTTATATTGATGTCATATATTAAGAGAGTTCTCCCGTGCATATATTGTAGGATAATGACGACATACAATTTAAATCTGAAATAAGTTCCCTTGTGCATTGCACGGGATGTACGTGCTCGTTATGATAAAATTGAGATATATCAAATTCCCCCACACTTTAGACCTTTATACTCTTGGAAAAATATGATCAATTCAAAACCATCCAAGATGAACATGAATGCAATTTAAATATGAGAAATCTCAGTATGGAAAGCAATAAATCAATTAATTAAGCTCTACAGCTAGCGTAAGTCACAATGCAAAGCAATGCAAAGGGATTAGTCCACTACACAATTAAATGTAATTGAAATAAGCACAAGAGAGCTATCTAAGATATTAGTATTTTTACTTAACTCTCCTTATTAGGGTCTGTTGGGATTGTAAGGCATATGGGAAGAAATTAAACATTTAAAATTTTTCCCAATCCTGAACATGGATCTATCAACGATGTTTAAAATGAGTAGTTAGAATTGTACCTTTACGTCTTTTGACTTTATGATCTCTAGGAGCCAACACCTTAGATTAGCTCCCTCTAATGGTATCCACACGAATAGGACCTTACACCGCAGCATGCTAGCTCCTCCAATGCCTTTCTAGGGTTTTCTTGTGGCTCTCTATTTTTCTTCTGCCCTAGGGTTCTGTAGCCTTGCGTTTTTATAACTGATTTGGGGCTATATTTGATCTTCAAAGTTAATCTTAATTATTTTTCAAATTCGTATTATATTAAATAAATATGATTTAATTAAATCTGTCCAACATATTTAATTTAACCTATTTATTCAATTAGAATAAAGAGCCAACATATTTAATTTATCTTTATAAATTAAATATGAGATACAATATCTCTATCAACGTTATTTATTTAATTTATCAAACAAATTAAATCTGAAACTAACACAACATAATATTATTATTATTATTTTCTTTTGTGAATTATATATATATATATATATATATATATATATATATATATATATATATAAATTCGTCCACCTTAGATTAAACATTGTATTCATTGAATCTTAGACACATCTTAGATTTAATGAATCTGGATATTATAGCTCGTGTTAGGTTATTCTTGTGTGCGACCTTGTAGGCCCATATAAAGTTGGAAATGGGCCAATAACTGTATTTGCCCACAAGTCGCAAGTGGCCTCTACCAAGACATTACGACTACCCAATTCATATGAGGATCGTTAACACGATGCAACCTGTCATACAACTATGTCACGTCCCTTTTGTCACACGATATTTCGGCTAAGGATGAGGCATAGGTAGTGTCATTCTCCTATTCCTAACCATTACTTTCTTGATTCATGAGTAGTCTGACAATATAAATGAAAACTCTTTTCCATCGTAGTATGGCCATACATTTCTCAGACTTACTCATCGAGGGGCCCAGTAATATCTCTCTACTAATGTGATGGACAAATTCCATCCTGACCATTCACATTCCTTTGCATGAAAACCACTAAGCTCGATTATAGCCTTTATCATCACCTAGTCAAAGGTGACTTTTGACTAGATCGAAGCTTGGTGACTCTCATGTAGGAATCCATGATAATCTCATGTCAAAGGGTATTGTGACGTAGTTATACATGAGAAAAGCTTATGACTTAATCAATGCAGCTTTCTTATAGCGGGTCGGCCCAACACCTTCTACTCCTACAAGTGCCTAAAACTTTGATTCGTATCTCTATACTTTATCAAAGTCATACTGGTCTTATTTCATCTTTGCTCCCACATAGATAACCGACTAGGGACATTTAGAACAATCTTTATGATTCATTCTAGGATACTGTTGTCATAATAAATATGCAAATAATATGACAAAAAAATGGAGAAATTCATTTAAATAAAAATGTTTAAAGTATAATGATTAGCCCATAGGGCACAATTTTCAACAGGGTCATCTCACGCTAGCTCACTTAGCTATCACCTTACTATAGGCCCGTAACAATACTAACATCTTTATCGCTGACAACAATAATGTAATGAATCAGCAGGACTTTTTATAGGCTATAATGATGGAAAAGGCTACATAAAATAATTGAGAAAGAAGCAACTGTTATGCACGTATATAAGCTAATAACCAATCAAACTTAGCATCCAATTTACCACTTGAAGTACATACGATATTATATTGTCATTTATAGAGATTCCCTATAATTGCCTTATTTGAATGATTTTTTTTCTTCTTTTGCTTTCTTTTTTTTTCCTTCTTTTTCATTTTTTCCATTTTTTTCATAATTTTTCTCTTTTTTATTTTTCAATATGTATACATGGCAATTCAACATTCACAGGAGCTAGGGATGATGACAATTTAATTATAACAAGATAGGATGTAAGGACTATGTAAATGATACACATGCACAATAACTCAATGAATGGCTCAAAGGGGTAAACAATGGAGGATTTGAAAGTTTTGTGTTTGGGTAAGAAGGTTTTAGAATCGAATGCCTCTATCATTTCCATCACATTAATGTAAATACATCTTTGACACAAAGTTGAGACAAGTTCTAGAAGATGAAAAGTTAAGAAAGCATACACACATAAAAAGAAAATTTTTTGGCTCAAATAACCTTCCAACAAGGGTTCTTCTCAAATGCTTACCAAAATACTCAACTGCATAACAAGCTAACCACAAAGCATTTACTCAACTATTTCCAATGCTAGAAATAAGAACAACAACTAATCAAAATATTGCAATTAACCATAATCAAGCTCAACTCTCAAATGTATCAATAACTTTGAACAAACTTCCATTTTTCAAAACATTTAAGTACCAAAAATCCAAGCGTAAATTCTTTTTTTTAAAAAAACATGTTCTCCCCCACACTTACACAATACATTGTCCTCAATGTATTTAAGGAATACAATGCAACAATCCAATTAATCTTGAATGCAAGAGAGAGTGAGAATGACATATGACTAGAGAACCAAGGAAACATAGGAGTCTTATTTAATTTAAACAATAAGCTAAACTAGTAATCCTACTTTTACTATTGGGAATGTCTCTCCCCCACACTTATTCTCTTTATTAAAGTAGTTAAGCTCAAGTATTAATATGATGTAAGAAGAAAACAAGTAAGGAAAGAGACAACCTTGAGCTTAAATCTCCGTAAGCTCTTGTAAGAGAAGTTCTCGTCGACAATGAGAAACATGCATTTCTTCAGTGTGCTCTCTTCTCCTTCATCGATCTTCCTTGATGGGGGTGGTTTCGGATTAATTAGAAGAGGTCCAAGAATGGAAGGTAAAGGTTAGTTCCTCTGAGGACATTTCCAATTATGTGCTTGTAAAGAAGACAATAAGCCAATAGTAGTATCTCATCCAAAAATAGAAACATGGAGAGATTTCAAGTGAAGTAAAGACATTTTAGGAACTAAACTCTCCAAGTAACTATGACAACCAAGAAAATCAATGGCACTTCCATCAATAAGAGTTAGAAAATCAGTTAATTTTTGAAAATTCTCTTGTTTTTGCAAAGTGGAAGGTGCAGAATCCAACTTAGTGTTGGGGAACACTACATCATCTTTGTAATTACAAGAGGTGGAAGCCAAAATAGTGGAAGAAATAAGATAATTTTTCAAATTATTACCGCCTGAAGATTGTAAAGAGTTAAAACAATCATCTTTCTTTTCTAGATCAGATGGCAAATCACAAGATAAAATCATATGGAAAGATTCATTTTCGTTTACAAATTTTTCAATTAAAAGATGTGGATCTTCCCTTTTGAAGCTACAACGTACTTCATTGGAATTAAGAGAAATTTTTTTGTTCAAGCTATAGTTATTCTTACTCATACCAAAATCAAAAGACTGAATAGAAGAGAAGTAATCCTCATAAGTATTCAGTTGAGCATCAACATCACAAGAACAATCATCAATATGGGCAAGCAATTCACTACTACTAGAAGCAATAGGTAAAGCTTTTTCATGTTCAAACATTTACGGGGATTCAACAATAATTTCTTCTTCACCTCATCATTACTCAATTCCTTAATTACTTTATTAGTTAACGTAGTAGGAAAGTCTACTTCTATGAGGATATGATTATTACCAAATGATTGGGAAGACTCTTCAATGCTTTGATGACGTTCCTCCACTTATTGTACTTGAATGCATGTACTTGTTTATCTCATTGGAGGTTGGGAACTCTCCACATGTGAAGTGGTATGTGGCTCTTAAGTTTGGACTCTTTGTTCCTTCTTTAGTAGGTCTTGAGGCTAACGGATTCCATCTTTAGCTCCTGTCTTGACCGATAACATGAGATCATATGCTTTGAAGAACTCTCTAATATTTTTCAATTGCTCTTCTATCTCCTTAGAGCCACCAATTTTTGTTCAATGTATAAGTAGCTGAAGGTATTGCTCTTAGAGTGTATCATACTTATTGTTAAGGCACTTTTTAAGGAATTCAAGTTGTGTGATGAATAGAGAATATCAGTAACACCTTATTTTCAATAGCCACATATACATCAAATATTTAATTACACATAACCACCATACTCTTACATCAAATACAAATAGTAGTGCCTTACACTACGATCTTCACTTCACATTCATATCTCCTCGATGCATATCTTCCTGCACTCTTCACCTGTCTAAATGGTTGGTTGGGAGGAGTGAGATTCGAGAGAATCTCAGTAGAAAACATTACCACTATGCATGCCAGATATATATGAATACATGACATGCTTGCCTACACTATTTCATGCCAACATAATGACATACTGCATGCTCGATGTTATGACATACATATGGCCGTTGCACAAATATAACAGAGCTTCAACCAATCATACATGTTCCACACAAATAGGCAAAGCAGTCACATAATCAATGCAAGACATACCTATCACATACATGCAGAAAAGGTAAGTTCACTACCTCTCGAACTTATGTCCTTCTCTTCTTGTCCCTTGATCCACCAACCATTGCTTCTTCTTTGTCACTTTATGGCCCTAGGTAAGTGATAACATCATTAGAGCCATGAAAAGTAAATTTCCAATGGCCTACATTAGCCCTACAGGCTTACTATCACCCTTGGAGTTCATTCCAATTATATTTGTGCCCTTAAGTCTTAAATTCACATAAGACATAAATCTGATAGATTTTTCACCAAACTTTGAAAAATCACAATTAATTATGTAGAACTCCAATTGAGGTGATTCAAAGCTCTATTTGAATCCCTTTAAGTGTAGATTTATATAAAAATACTTTGGTATGACTGTTATTATCCTAATTTTCAAATAAATTCGGCAAACATGCACTATTCCAGATTTCATTCCAGAAACAGGGCACAACTTTAAAAATCCAATTGATCTGGTTCCAAGTCCTCATTGAACCTTGTTAAGTCTAGTTTCAAGAGAAAATATAGCTATTAGCTATATATACACGAATTAGTACAGTATATTAACTTTATACACATTATTCCAGAAAATTCCAGTTTTGCATGCTCAAACTTTGAGAATGTAGAACTTCTAGAAAATTAAATTAAAGCTTGATAAGTCTAATTTCATTCTGGAAAGTTTCATAATTTTTGGACAGCATTTTCCCCTTGAGATCTGCCACAAAAATACGACTGTCATATCAGGAATTTCACCAATAAAAACAATACTTTATTTTCTACTTCAGTATGTTGTGTGACTTCCAATCACCTCGTTTTGTTATTTCCCGAGCTCTTTAGGTCACCCATATAATTCATTTTAATAGCCAAGGATATAAAAGAATTTTAGGGAATTTAAACATACCTCATAGGGACATTTGCTAAACCAGGGCTTAGCAGTTCACTTGATCCAGGTTTAATCTTATGCCTCTAGTCCCAAAATTTGGGATATTACAATATCCAATTCACTAAGTTGAGGGTTATGAAGTTAGGGTGAAGTAGAAGGTTTACCAGTGGTGGTTGATATGGTTGGTGAAAGAGTTCTTATGATTGAGGTAGATATGATGAAGTAAGTGGTTGGTAGACTTTATATTATGGAATAGGTGGATGATATGTAGGTTGATGGAATTGTTGAAAGGGTTCAAAATATGAGTTATGTGGTGGAGAAGAATGCTCATGGTATGGTCTATAGGGCGGATAGGGTGGATAATAGGTTTGGAACGAATATTGGTGGTAAGGGTCATGGTATGTGTTATGGAAATGTTGATATGAAGAGTCATTCATCTAATTCCGGTCATGGTTACGATTGTGGGAGGAGGCACTATTTTCTTGACAATTTGAACTCCTTTTTAGATTCTTCATTCGGGCTAAGAAGAGATCTATTTGTTTGTCGCTCATCCTGGTGTCATTGCCTACAAAAGAGTGAGAATTGAAAGGTAGATTATGATTACCTTCAAACCAAGCCATGAGAGTTCAAGACATTCAATTTCCAATGATATTTTTGTCCTAACGAGGTCTATGTAAAGGGTATGCAATGCATAATGCAAAAATGCAAAACAAAATAAAATCAATATATTTATTTATTTTTCTAGAAAATTTATATGGTTTGCAAATGTAAGTTAAAACATATATGATGAATGAATGCAAGAAACTATAATTAACTAACTAGAAGGCACACAAAAGATTAACCTAGTTAATTTTTTTTGTCTTTTTCTTTTTGTTTTTTTTGTTTTTTTGTCAATTGACACTTAGTAAAACAAGGAGTAAAATAGATTAACTCCCTAGCAATGACGCCATTAATTTAGAACTTTAGTCACCTCGGGCTAAATCAAAATAAACAAAATTATGCAGTGAAGGGCACAACTCAAGTCATGTTCTCTTAAAGAGTCTTTTATTTAATTCCTATGCTAAACTAAGTGACAAAAATATTGAAAGGGGTTTTGAAATTGATTTTTTTAATAATGGAAAACAACCTAAACTACTATTTTTTGAATTTTTAATAAAATAATGCATAGAAGTATGAAATTAAATTTAAAGAATGATATGATGGAATACTCCTTGGAAGCGAACCTATAGCTATCCTAACTTGCCTAAAGATATGTGAGTTAATAAATCCACCAAGTCTAATTAAAAACCTCAAACATAGTTGAGTCAAGTGATTCTTAACAAACAATTGTTCTAAATGCTAGATAACAACCACTTATTAAGGTACTTTTAAGAACCTCTTGATGTGCAATTTAAATTGAGTTCATAAAACTTGTTTCTCTATTGATGAAAGTTGACGGAGACACTTAATAGCAACACAAATCAATTATAATACCAAACAACATGCTAGATAAAACAATTTCAATGAGTGCAAATAGCAATATATAAAATCAAAACTCAAGTCTTAGACCTCAATTCAAACCATAATAATCCAACTAACAAAGATTATAACGCATAATCTGAGTCTCAAATCCAAAAAAAAAAATTCTAATGAAGGAAAATGATGAAGTTCAAGAAAAAATTAATTAGAAAGTAAATACTCCCCTAATTGAAGATCCCAAGCTCAAGCCATAGCATCCACTCCAAGAAGCATAGGAGAATTTAGCTACTCATAATATTAGTTGCAGCCACAACTCCTTTAAGACACCAAGAATCCATGGAATTGAGGTAGAAGGAACAGATTAGCGAAGGAGGGAGGCGTTGTTCATTCTTTTCTCTCTTGGTCTTCATTGAAGGTGACGATGGTTAAAGAAAAAAAATAAGACTCCCGATCCTTTTCATTCATTTATTATTTTTCCTATGATTTGAAATATCGGTAGAATCCCATACAATTTGTGGCAGAATCCCTATGAGATTATTTTCATATCAGATTTCCTTAAATTCTATGTTGGACTTTGGGTCCGAGTCCACCCTTGATGGGCTGGACTATTTGATTATGATACAAGTTGTAACACCTTACATTTACACTCGTCTGATGAGTTTTATGCAGTGAACTCGAATTACTAAGCGTTGTTTCTTTATAATGCTTTCAAATCCCAATCTCAAATAGGATCCAAACCTATAGTTGAATAGGGTTTTTTTTTGAAAATTTTAGAACTTTTGCGGAAGCGTATTCTCGTGGTTCGCAACTTTGTTATTACCTATCAGTTCTTATCTTTTCATTCAATTAGAGCAATTCTCTACTCAAACTTAATTCATTAATTTATATACCCAACTATGTAGCCACACAAGGCTACCAAAGTGTCTAAGTCTAATAAATATACAATACTAGACCCTTAAATCTTCTGTCCACCCTCGCAAATTCTCTTCTTGCGCGACTTCCTACATCCCACCTCTGTCCACCTATCTAAATGGTTGGTTGGGGGAGGGTGAGATTCAGAGGAATCTCAGTAGTAAATAGTACCATAATGCATGCAAGATAAATGCTAGTGCATGATATGCTCTCCTTATGTAGGCTCATGATCACATAATGACATCTCTGCATGTTCAATATTTCATACAACATATCTATGGCCACAATATAAATAGAAACAGAGCTTTATTCATTCAAATATGCTTCACATAATCAAGAAAAGAAATACACAAGCATAAATATCAAATATATGCAAGTAAGGTAAGTTTACTACGTTAATTGCCTTTCCTTGATCCACTGTCGATTCCACTGTCTTTGGTCCAGCTCGACACAATTGTCCGATCCTAAAATTCCTAATTTATAATACATGAGTTATTATTCATTCCTAACTCATTATAAACTCACATTTCTAGTTATCTATCACAGTTTCAGCAGTTTATGCACAATACAATTATGCATAGTGCAGTTTCATCATTTTCCAGAAAATTGGTAGATATTCAATCAATTTTGGAAAATCATAATTAATTCTAGAAAAATACAAATTGACTGATTCCAAAGCCCATATTATACTCTTTAAATTTAATTTTGTGTAAAAATGCTTTGGTCTTACCATTGACATCATACTTTTTCCAAAAATTCATCAAACTCCACTATTCCCAGATTAGCTTCTAGAAACACGGCATAATTTCAAAAATTCATATCTTCCAATGTACTTGTCCAAAAATTAAAACATACATATAAAATTAAATTACTATGTCTCTAATTTAATCCTACCAAGTTTCAGAATTTTTGGATAAGTTTTGCCCCACAAAATACATTGCACAATATCATTACCTTACAGGAGGCAGATCAAATAACATGCACATTCAACTTCACAAATTTCCAAATTTGTATACAAAAATCCAAAAAATCATGAACTCATGCAGAACTGCACAATTTTTCCTTCTAAATCTAATAGAACTATCAAAATTACAAAATTCCAAATCCTTCCTCACTTCCTATTCAGAACAGAAAGTTAGGGTTTAAGGAGGAAAATTGTATTTTCTTGATTTCTCTGGTTTAATGACCCCCTTACCACTTCTTATCACATGATTAAACACTTAAACACCTTTTAAAGATGATTAGCGTAAATTTGGGCAGTACCTCCCCTTAGGGTTTAGCATTCCCAAATCACAAACCAAGCCAAAAACCAATGTTAAATTCAAGAACAACAACAACAACAACATTTACTAACAAATAGGATGAACATTTTGGGGATTACCTCTTGATTCCTTGGCTTTCTCTCTCTATGTGTCACTGTTCACTCTGTCTTCCCTCTTGATTTTTCTTGCTAACCATGGTTTTCAAGAAGAAAAAGAGGTTCCCAAGTGATTTAGAAGGCATAAGCACTTGAAATCACACCTCTTACCATATATTTTGGCTTCTTAAACCCTAGCCCATCCTTTTTGTTCTTCAAGTTCCTTGAACTCTTCTCTCTCTCTTTTTAGCTTCAGCTGAACAAAAATGAGGAAGGAAGAGGAGATATTGAAGTTTATCTAATGATCTCTCCTCTTGCTTTAAATTTGACATGTGCCTAATTGTGATTCGTCATTAGCTCCTTTTTTTCTTTTCCTTCTTGCTTTAATATTCAACCAACAAATATATATATATATATATATATATATATATATATATATATATGCACTCCCTTTTGTTGACCGAAATATGAGAGAAGAGAAGGAGTTATTAGCCTCTTGAATTATCTTGGAATTGCATCTTCCAAGTTAGTGAAATTGATCATAAGGTTTGCTTTTGCTTTTGACCATTCATTTATTTTCATTTTTGCACTTAATGCAAAACTGGGCAGAATTTTCATCAAACTTTGAAAATTCATATCTAATTGTGTAGATATTCAATTGGGGTGTTTCCAAAGGATATATGACCCTTATTAAGTCTAGTTTTAATTAAAAATATAATATTTAGCCAAATGGAAAATCATACTTCCCAAAATTATTGTTTTTGGAGGCTACCACTGAAAATCACTAGTTTTACTGAGCTAACTTCAAAAATACATAACTCTTTGTGTACATATCCAAATGACTTATAGAACCTATCAAATTAAATCTTGATAAGTATACTTTCATTCTAGAAAGTTTCACAATTTTTGGACATCATTTTCCTAATGAAAAATGTCACACAAATACGACTGCCACACTAAGAATTTCACTAATAGCATTACTACTTTCTGTTCCAATTAACTATGTTGTGTGTGACCTCTAATTGCATTGTTTTGTCATTCCTTGAGCTTTTTAATTCACCATAATATTCCCTTTAATACCCCAAGGGTATAAAGGAATTTTGGGGAATACAATTATGCCTTATTGGGACACTTGTTAAACCGGGGATTAGCAGTCACTAGTACATGAAAGACTTTTTACATGTGACGAAAATGACTTTTTACACTTGACGTACAACAGGTGTAGAAAGAAAAGGTGTAGAAAGTTCAGACTTTCTACACCTGTTCTAAAACACATGTAAAAAGTGGGACTTTCTATACGTGTTGTGAGACATCACGTGTAGAAAGTCCTACTTTCTACATCTCTCCTTGTTCGTCAAGTATGAAAACTCATTTTTTGAAAAAAAAAATTGTTTATTATACTATAAACCCGTTTACATGATAACGAATAACCAAGCACATGAAAAATAAAAACAATTACAATAAAACTAATCTAAAATATCAAATTTATTAACTTCATCAATCTGTAATTAAACTATACAACACCAAATACAACAATATAATAATTTTTAGTACAATTACAACAATTTAGACCAAATCATCAATAAGTTGGACAATTTACAACACCAATTAGAACCAGTGGTTGCACTTAACATTATCTCTTCACGATATGTCACCACAGGTAATAATGAATCATTCTCACTTTCATTATTGCTTTTGAATCTTTTAGTTCTTTCCCAAACACAAATTCTGAGAAACTTCTTCCTTTTTCTGGAAAACCAACTTGCAGGATCATTTTCCCAGTCGGTTGTCAACTATAACGCCGGAGCACAGATGGCGTTCTCAAACATAATAATGGCTGCAGCTATGCTTGTGACCCTTATGTTCCTCATGCCTCTGTTTATTACACACCAAATGTTGTCTTAGCAGCCACTATCATCACTGCTATGATAAGACTGATAGATTATCAAGCTACATATAATTGTGGAAAGTCATAAGCTCAATTTCTTGGCTTGCATTTGCTCTTTCGTTGGTGTTCTGTTCATCTCAGTGCCTCTAGGCCTTGGCATTGCGGTGAGTTCTCAATACTAACAGTATATTAATCAGAGAAAAATATTGTAGATTCTTTCCAAAGAAACTGAACTTAGAATTTTAGTTACTTACTAACTTGTGCCAAAACTTCAGGTTTCAATTTCAGTGTTCATGTGTCTCGACCAAACACTTTAGTGTTAGGGAACATATTGGGGACACAAATATTTCATAGCATAAATAGATACAGAGAAGCTTTAAGGGTTCCTTCATTTCTCATTTTGGCTGTTGAATCTCCCATCTACTTTGCTAATTCAACATACTTGCAAGAAAGGTAAGTTAAGCTAAGCAGCCTCATGCTTGAATATATATGAAGTTTAGCAGAAGCAGTTTCTGAGTGATGTGATTTTAAGAGAGCTTGTCTTGGTGCAGGATACTGAGATGTGTAACATCTCAAATTTTGGGATTAGAGGCTTGAGAATAAGTCTAACTCAAGTGGACTGCTAAGCCTTGATTTAGCAAGTATCCCAGTAAGACACAATTTTATTTCCTAAAATTCCTTTATACTCTTGGAGGTATTAAAGAGCATAGGGAGTGACAAAATAAAGTAATTAAAGGTCACACACAACATATTTATGTTAGAACACAAAGTAGTGTTGCTACCGGTGAAATTCATGGTGTGACAGTCATGATTGTGTGACATTTTTCAATAGGCAAACGATGTCTAAAAATTCTAAAACTTTCAATAATTAAAGTAGACTTATCAAGCTTTAATTTTATAGGTCATATAAGGAAATTTTAGTTATACACAATAAGGTATGTATTTTTGAATTAGCCCAATTAAACTAGAAATTTGCAGGGGCAGCGTCCAAAGACAAAAATTATAGGAAGTGTGAGCTTCTAATTGGCTAAAGGCTATATTTTTTCTTAAAAGTATACTTAATAAAGGTCACATATCCTCTAGAACTACCCCAATTGGATGTCTATAAAATTATATATGAATTTTCAAAGTTTGGTGAAAATTCTGCCCAGTTTTTCACTATGTGCGAAAATAAAAAAAATGTCAGGGTAAAATGGTCATTTGACCAATAAAGTCAGCAGCCATTTATTTTTCCCTTTAATTGAGATGAATTATGGCTGAAGTAGGGAGCAAGAAAGGGAAATAGAATTATTTTGTAATATTAAACAAAAACTATATATTTTAGACCAATGAGAACATGCCACTTGTAAAGCAACCTAAACCATTGTATTAAGTCATCATCTTTTCCATTTCTTCATTCTCATTCCCGTGCAAAACTGATCAGAAAAGAGGAAAAGAGAGGGCTGAAATGTGAAGACACAAAGAGCACACCAAGAGCAAGGGATTTCCAAAATCTAAGGTAAAACTTGTAAAATCTTGTGATTCTTACTTCTTAACCCCTCTATAGCCTCTTCTAATCACTTCTACTCCTTTGGAACCATGATTTTCAAGAAAAAAATCAAGAGAGAGGAGATGTGAATAGTGATTCATTAGAGAGAGAAAGCCAATGAATCCAAGGTAAACTCAAGAACCTAGCTTCTTTTATTGATTCTTGATGATTCTTGGTAGTTGTTGATGTTGTTATGGTTGTTTTGGCTTGATTTGTAATTTTGGGAAGCTCAAACCCTAAGGGGTTATGCTGCCCAATTTTCTAATAATCATAGGATAAATGAGTTTAAGTGATTTAACATGAGATTACAAGTGAGAAGGAAGTGATTAATTAAGTGAAATAATGAAACTTCCATTTTCCCCAAAAATTTCTAGATTTCGTCCAGTAGCTGTTTCATTGTGTTAGAGCTGGATTTTTTTGTTTTTAATGATTCCATTGGGTTTATAATGAAAAATTTTGTAGGGTTCATGTAGACCGTGAAGTGAGAAAAGCCCTAGAATGCGAAATGACCAAACTACCCTTAAAACACCAAGTTAGGGACTGCCAAGGGTAATTTCATAATTTGGGCCTTATTTTGACTAATCTGAGGTCAAAAATGGATTCTACACACAAAACTATGTAGGATTAGTCTGGGTCATAATTTTTGGAATAGTACAATTTGACTGGGTACAAAGGGGCATAGACCGGGTTTTTAGGGGTATTTTGTAATTTTGCAGTTTTGAATAAAGATAACCAACACCATGAGTTTAGAATGAGTTATGAATAAATAATAACTCATATATCCTAAATTTGTAATTTTAGGATATACCGTTAGACCGAGCCGGATACGGAGCTGGACTGATTGACAGGTAAGGAAAGGACGTTCCAGGTAGTAACTTCTTGTTACATATATTATGTGATTCCTATTATGTTTTATATGTCATTCACTGTAACATGAGCTAGTGTCTTTAACACACTAATCTTCCATGTTGTGGTCAGGGACCCAACAGGGGCGCCAAGTAGACCAACGTGCAGACACATAGTTTAGCTTTGGGCAAGTGTACACATAGTTTCGATCATCTTACATGACTGGCATAGCATATCTATTTTCGCATTCTATATGTTTTGAAAGCATGTTACTACTGAGATTCTCCGAATCTTACCCTTTCCATAAACATGTAAAGTTTCCAGCAGCAAGGGCATCGGCTCGAAGGGCAAAACAGTAATTTCTGGCAACTGGAGGTTTCGGGCTAGTACGAAATGAGGCATTGGTTATTTGAAGACATTTCTATTTGTTTAAGGTCTGTTATTGTTCTGTACACCCTATGGGGAATTCTATATGTAATCAAGCAATATTGTTTCAATATATCAGTACATTTATGCTATTTCTATATGCCCACTGAGCTATGCAATTGCTACTCTGAGCAATATCAACAATGAAGTGAGGTCTTACAAGATAGGTCAGAGAAGATATGACAGGTACATTTTAAGAACATACAATGGCCATAAAAAGAATCCATCCATTTACAACATTAACAATAGAAATTTTTCAGTCATTTTGACTTATCAAATGAGATTTTCTCAGCTGAGATAGCCATAGACACAATTAGAATCGACACATTACGTGAACTTAGAAAGATTCTGGAAAATAGATCACTTCAGGTATTGAACAATTAAGAATGTAAAATTTTAGAAGGCCCTTGAGAGAGACTTACTAAAGTTGCAACTTTTCCTACTAATCTTTGTTAATTTTTTTGTAGCTTGTGTTGATAAATCCAGCAGGGAGTGTGATGGAAAAGTTTCATCATTCAAATATATTGGATTCCTTTGGGCAGAAAGGATTGTATCTCACAGTGGGAGAAGTTGTGGCTGACATTTCTTTGTCCTAGAAAGCTTCACCTTGATCCATATCAAACAATATTCAATAAGGCTCATTACTAAAACAAAGGCACACCCCACTCAAATAAGGAATCCACTTTTAAATGAAAAGAAAATGAAGAGCAATGCAAAGGGACTTCATATATATATATATATATATATATATATATATATATATATATAAACACAATGAAGAGCAATACTAAACAATTTCATTGCTAATTATATTTAAATAAACATAGTATACCAAACAAAAAGAGAAGTAGTGGTATATACAAGTTTACAAGCATGAACTCTCTCCAAGAAGAATGGTGGGAACAAAATCAAAGAGGCGGGATATGAAAAACAAGGGGAAAAATTCAAGAAGATGGAACCTCAATACGGTCATCTGAAAATGCCTCTAGAGAAAATGAAAAAAAAAGCATCTTGATACAATTGACATGACAAATACTTTATCCTAACAAGATGACAATTACATTCCATAGGACTTTAAGTTTGTACTTCGTTGTTGATTGTTAGTGAACAACCAAAATAGAGATCAAAGAACAACACACAATAACAAAGAATCAGGAAGCCACATAATTTAAAAATTGGGAGAGCTGAATTAACACATAATCACTTTCATTCATATTCACAATGAATAGCATATTTAGCTTATTTCACAGCTTAGTTCCTCCACCTGTTAAATTATTTTCAATACTACTTTTTTTTTGGTTAAGAAGTAGGGGGATAAACAAATAAAAGCCTTGATGTAGTTCACTTTCAAAAGTCATACCATGAACAAGATGACAACTTAGTGCATATAGATAGCAAGACTCGCACATGAAACCAAGCTCATTTAACTTTAACAGTAGAAGAAAATAAACCAATAATATCACAATATTACACATATGTGTAGGTGTGTGCCTCCAGTCAAAGGGCTACACACATTACCATTCCAAGAGTTATAGTCTCAGGTGAAATATTTGCAGTGAATTGCTCAAGTCTGATTAGCATGTTAGGGTGAACAAAGGACAAACCTCTGCTGGACTGGAGGAATTCCCTCTTTTTCTTCAACCTTTTTCTTGATTCGGTCAATGGTATTGGTCAGCTCAATGTCTATTTCAATCTCTTTTCTTGTTAAAGTTTTCACTTTAATCATTGTCCCTTCTCTAAGCCTTAGAACCAAGTGAAGCGTTGATTCCTTTTGGATGTTATAATCAGCAAGTGTATGACCATCTTCCAACTGGTTACTAGCAAAAATCAACCTCTGCTGGTCAGGAGGAACACCTTCCTTGTCCTGCAAATAAATGTTCCACCAACAGTTAAAAGCCAACCCTGTAACTTCCAAAATTGAAGACAATTTTATGAATCTTATGACTAATAAATCTCCTATGAAGTTAGTAGCATTGCATGATGTCATATAAACACACAAATATATCATGGACAAGGAAGAATCAATCTACTATACAACAATTTCTAACACACGATAACCTACTATACAAGAGGAAACCACTATTTGAAAAATTAGAGTATTGTTCTAAACCCCTAAAATGGCATGATTTTGGCGAGGGCACAGAGTAGAGCTTCAGTGAAACCCCTAAAATAGTATTGTGTATCAGCGGGGAATCAAAATAGGAATCAAATATCAACAAAATCACCCAACCTCCAACAAAATCCCACGCAAAAGCAATCGTAAGAAAACTCTATCCATAAAAACAAATGGCAGTGAGCGCGGGAAAAGCAAAGGAGAACTTGAATCTTGGCCTTGACATTGTTGATCGTGTCACTACTCTCAACCTTAAGAGTTAATCTAATGCTAATCATGGATCTTGTAGAGGGCCATGTGTATATCTTCGACTAGAGCTCTTCTCCTGAGGGTGTCCTCCTCGTCTTGGATCAACCATAAGGACCTCCATTTCCGATGCTTATAAGGAGAAGACGGTGGACTACCAAGCAAGGGAGGATAATAAAAGCGACGAGGAATGAACCATAAGAAGGAGAGGAAGAAGGTGTATATGAAAATCAAAGAGGCCCTTAAGGCTTTGACTATAGGAATGATGCGATTGCTAGCACCCGAGGTCAACTGGTCCAATTCTGGCTTGGCGGAAGCTATAGCGATGATAGGACAAAGGAATGAGAGGCCCAGAGAAAGAAAGCAAATGCAAGAATCAATCATGGTGATATTTGTTAACGCAAGAAACGCAAAGAAGAGTAGGAGACTTTCTACACCGGTTGGGAGCCTTTGGGCTCCCAACCCGTGTAGAAAGTAACCTTTTTACACGGGTTGGGAGCTCAACCCGTGTAGAAAGTAATATTTTATTTTTTAAAAAAAATTAAAATAAAATTAAAGACATTAATTATGTTTGATTCCAAAAACACATCTAAAATGCTAATTTATTAAAGAAAAAATATTTTAAATTTACTTTCTACACGTGTTGTCTTTTCAACACGTGTAGAAAGTTCCTGCATCTCCATATATTTACGAAAATGCCACCGATCACACTTTCTACACGTATCCTGTTTCGACAGGTGTAAAAAATAGGTGTAAAATCTATATTTTGTACTAGTGAGTCCTCTTGATCTAGGCTTAATCTCAAGCATCTTGTCCCAAAATTTGAGATATTACACAAGTGTTGAAATTGGAAGGTACAACAGAATAATTTTAACCTTTAAAATTTTTCTCAATCCTGAACATGGATCTATCAACGGTGTTTAAATCGACTTAGAAAGAGTCGTACCTTTACGTTTTTTCCTTTTCAGTCTCAAGGAGCTCAAGCCTCAGATCAGTTCCCTCTACCAGTTTCCACATAAACAGGATCTAACACTAGCAGCCTCTAGCCCCTCCAATGCCTCTCTAGGGCTTTTTTGCAGCTCTCTATTTCTCTTTTTCCCTAGTGTTCTCTAACAGGATCCAACACTAGCAGCCTCTAGCCCCTCCAATGCCTCTCTAGGGCTTTTTTGCAGCTCTCTATTTCTCTTTTGCCCTAGTGTTCTCTAACCCTTCATTTTTTATAACTAATAAGGGCTATGTTGGATCTTCAAAATTAATCTTAATTAATTTTGAAATCCATATTATATCAATTAACATTTAATTGTTTTTATGAGCTAATTAAATAAATTCGGTTTTATTAAATCTGTCCAACAATTTTAATTTAACCTATTTATTTAATCTGAATAAAGAGCCAATTGAAATATATTTAATTTATCTTTATAAATTAAATCTGAGATACTATATCTCTATGTTAATTATTAAATTTAATTTTATCAAATAAAATTAAATCCGAAACTAATACTACATAATATTATTATTATTGTTATTATTATTACACACACACAATATTATTTTTCTTTTTTGAATTTTATATCATATATATAAAATCCGTCCACCATAGATTAAACATTGTATTCATTGAATCTTAGACACATTTTAAATTCAATGAATCTAGACATTATAGCTCGTGTTGGGATATTCTTGTGTGCGACCTTTTAGACCCATATGAAGTTGGCAGTAGGCCAATAACTGTACTAGCCCACAAGTCGCAAACAGCCTCTAGCAAGACATTACGACTACCCAATTCATATAAGGATTGTTAACACAATGCAACCTGTCATACAACCATGTCACGTCCCTTTTGTCATATGATATTTTAGCCAAGGATGAGGCAAATATATTGTCACCCTCCTGTTCCTAACCATTACTTCCATTACTTTCCCGATTCCTGAGTAGTTTGACTATAGAAATGGAAACATCTTTCCATTGTAGTATGTCCATACATTTCTCAGACTCACTCATCGAGTGGCCTAGTAATATCTCTCTACTAATGTAAAAGACAAATTCCATCTTGACCATTCATATTTCTCTGCATGAAAACCACTAAGCTCAATTATGGCATTTATCATCTCCCGGTCAAAGGTGACTTTTGACTAGGTTAAAGCTTTGCAACTCTCATGTAAGAATCCATAATGATTTCAGGTCAAAGGGCATAATGACGTGGTTATACATGAGATAAGCTTATGACTTAATCTATGCAGCTTTCTCATAGTAGGTCGGTCAGCACCTTGTACTCTTACAAGTGTCTTAGACTTTGATTCGTATCTCTATACCTTATCAAAGTCATACTTGTCTTATTTCATCTTTGCTCCCTCATAGATAACTGACCAATGATATTTAGGACAATCTTTATGATTTATCCAAGGATAAAGTTATCATAATAAACATGCAAATAATTTGACAAAAAAATGGAGAAAATTCATTAAATAATAATGTTCAAAGTACAATGATTGGTCCCTAAGGCACAGTTTCTAACAACACGTAGCCTAATCAAATAAGAAACAAATCAGCATTAATATGGATTTAGAAATAAGTTAGTATTAATTATGAGATTGTTAATTGAGAAACAAGTCATCATAATTCAAAAAATTAATTGAGAATTAATTCTCCTAATTACTAACTTGGATGGTAAGAAGGAGTGCACATTACTTCCTAATTAATGGCCACCCTAAACCGCTATAAATAGGAGGTGCCTCCTTCAGTTACAATCCATCCCTGCCATTGAGCTATATGACAATCTCTCTTCTCTCCTACCATCTTTCTTATTTTGGTGATCTGCTATGCCAATCCTAATTAGGCTCTAGTAGTCTAATAATTGCATGAGCATTATTATGTTCAAGTAATGAAGCATTGAAGCTTTGACCCAGATCCAAACGTATATTCGTCTCGGTACGCTAGTCTATTCTCTCTCCTAACTTTCTTACATTCTGTATAAGAGGCCAGAAAAAAATCAGTTCCAGAGGTGAAATACGGTGATTTTTTGAATTTTTGGATGAAACTGGCATTTCAGAAATTTGGGGTACTTTTTTGTAATTTCCTCTGATCTTCTCTTTACTGAAAGTAATGGCTAATATTACAAAAAATCCCTTCTTTTTGCTGAAATTCCCCATCTAGCCACACACAAAAATTCATTTTCTGTTTTAGTCGCACATCTTTACTTTTTGGTCCCTCAACTCCAACTTTCCCAAAGTGACCTACAATTCAAATCAATATCTTGTAATATCTTTATTCAAAATTCAAATTTTTAAAGAGTAATCACAAGACCATAACAAATATGTCCTTTTAAACTCTATTTTCACACAATCATTTTTTTATTCAATTTAATCATAATAAATATTATTTAGGCCAAAATTAATGATAAAATCCCTAAATAAGATATTAAATATTATGATAAAATCGGGATATATCATAGACACCTTGAAATATTTCATATTGTTCATACTCAAACTAAAATAAAACTAAAGCACTTTATTCTATGTTATTCCTAAATAGTGTTTTTTAGTAATCTATTAATTGGTAGGATCATCAGTTGTGAAAAGGTCTGCTGGGAGGTCTGGAAAGTACAATGGATAGTTCCCGTACACATAATGGATAAATTCTTCAGGAGAAATGACAACCACGTCATCATTAGGAACATAGTAATATGCAAAAGGAGGCAGTGGGCTCGGATTGAAGGGGGAGGATCAACATGGTTTGTGGTATGAATGTAGATGCTATGTATGATTTGGAGATCCCCAACTTGAACACATTCAATCCTTATCGTAACTTTAGTGACTGACACTTGGGCATTACGTGAAAATAAAAGGTGAGTAGAAATAATAAAAATTTTGAACTAATAATGTCCAGTTTCTTTCTAAGAAGAAAATATATTTAGCCCTATATCTAAATTTCACAAGAAGAAAAATCAGGAAAATTACCAAATTTCATGAGGTGAGCAAAATTAGCACAAATAAAATGATTTCTTGAATACCCATAAATTTTCATCACATAGATATGCTAGGGCATCCACTCTATACACAAATAATCACATAGTACCAATGGATGAACACAAATATATTCACACACAGGAACAATATATGGCAATTTTCTCAAAAATAAAAAATATCAGTTTAAATATATGATAAAGACATAAATAGAAATTATTAGTTTCAAAATACTAAAATAATAAGAATAATTTGAATAAAAAAGTAGTAAATTCTACATAGTGTTATTACTCAGTAAGAAAGTACTTACTTTGTTTGCAGCAAGTTATTGTGTTTCTTTTTTTTAATTAGTTTCTTCAATTTTTTGTACAGTTGGTACTTCCTTTTCTGAAAGTGAGATGAGCAGCTTTTATAGTTACTTGTGCTTTTAATATCCTTCAATGCTTCCTGACTTCATCATGATTTTGCATCCCTATCTCTTTTTATTTATTACCGTCCTATCCTATTTTTCCATTATCACCACATCTTTCTTTCTTGGTCTCCACACCTTTTAGGAAATGTCCATATGTATATTCCCTTTCCCCCTCTTTTCTCTCTCTTTCTCTTTTCCTTTCACATGGCCGAAATGTATTCACATATATAATCTCTCTTCCAAATTACTCTCTCTTTCCTCCCATTACGTGGCTTCTTTTTTCCCCCTTTTGCCATATATTACATCATTTGCAATTTGTAACTTCCTACTTAAATATCTTATATATATTCATTTATCATTTAAACATGCCTATATTCATTTATTTTTCAAACATGCCTACAAAAATATGTTACTTTTGATATTATACTTCTTAAAGAAAAGTAACACGTGAGTATCAATTTATTTATTTGAAGGTGGTACATAATCCATATACCAAACACACACTACTATAATAAATATAGTTGTGACACATATTTTAATATTATCTGTGACATATGACAAGCGCTACATATCTCAACGCTACTAAAAGAAGCTGTGGCACTACCCACAAGTGCCACACATGTATATATATTTTTTAATTTAAATATAACTTAGGGTGGTGCTTCATTGAGGAAGTGTCACAGGAAGTTTGAACTTCCTTTAGCACTTCCTCAAAGAAACACCACCCTAGGCTTTCATTTTTTTTCTTTTTGAATTTAACCTAGGGTGGCGCTTCATTGAGAAAGTGCCACAAAAAGTCACTTTTTGTGGCTTCCCACCCTATACCTTTTTTTTAAAAAAAAATAATTTTTTTTCGTATTTTTCTTTTAGAACCATATAATTATAGTTAATAACACACTTTAAACACATTTCCATATTTACAACAAAATGAAGAAAAACAAACCACAATCAAATAACTCCAAAATCATATAAATTAACAAATAACTAATTAACAAAATCACTACTAAGTAAAATACAAGTGTTAAAAATAAATAATTATTTTATTTATGCAACTCATCAATGTTAACAATTGCTATAACAACCAAAAATTATAAATACTGCATATCTTCATATACAACCTATATATTAAAATGAGAATAATTTTTTCAAATTTCATAATAAATTAAATATAAAAGATATTGAGCAAATTAAATTATTAACTACTAATAAAATTATATTTGTAAGCTTAAAAATTAAAAAAAAAACTTAAAGTATATAGGAAGCTTGAATAGAGCGAGTAAAAATATTAAGTACAACACTTAAAAAAATTAGTAAAGGAAAAAGAGAAAGATAAAGTTATTTAGATGTTTAAGAAAAAGGTGGTTAAGAAGACAATGTGTTGTACGTAGCTTCAAAATATTAAAAAGAGGAAAAAAATGAGTGGGTACGACTTACAGGACGAAATGAAATTATAAGGAGGATGAAATATGACTAAGAGGGAGAATGAGCGTGGTTAGTTTGGTGTAAGAAATGGGACAAAAGAAATAAGGAAGGAGTACCGAAAATAAAAAGAGGAGGAGGATAAAATGTGAGAAATGAGGGAAGTGCAGATTGAAGTGGGGACGGTGATGAGTAACAAAAAGAGGAGAAAGAAGAAATGTGGGAGTGATGACACATGTTTGATGAAGAGTGGAAAGTAAGAGGATAAAGGTGATGAAAGTAAATTGCAAGAGAGATAATAGTTTGAATTTTTTAAAAAAAAAATAATACTTTGTGTGGCGCTTGCTAGGCTAAATGACACACAAAGTACGTAGCCTTAAGCAAACGTCACAGCTGCTGTTTCAATTTTTAATTTTTTTAAAAAAACAGTTTAGGCGGCACTTTTCAAAGAAGTGCTACATAAGGTCACCAAGAAGCTGTGACACTTCCTTAAGGAAGCGCCACCTAAAAAAATTTTTTTAAAAAAAATCTAAAAGAAGTTGAGACACTTCTCTAAAAAAGTGCCATAAAAATTATGCCACTAATCCTTATTTTTATAATATTGGCAGAAAATCCATATAAAACTGAAACAAAATCAACGAAGCAGTGTTGCTCACAGATGAATTCAACAGAGCATAGAAAATAGGGCTAAAAGAGATAGAGGGGATATCAGAGAAAAGATGTAAAAGTTGACAAAAAACATAAGATTTGAGGAGCTCAATCGCACAATCCTCCTATGACGGTCATGACAATCTCAACGATGAACGAGTGAGAGTCCAATGAAAGGAAGGTAGAGAGGAAAAAGATAAGTAAATTTTGGAGGCTTTTTGGCTTTTTCTCGTCATTTTCCGTTGAAAAATCCGCTTCCCTTGCTCAATGGAATGAACCGATTTTCCCTTATGTAACTAAACATTGGCTTCCGATTGAAAATAATATTCAGCGTACCAAACATGTGAAGTGATGGGAAAATTGACATTTTCCTTTTCCTTAGGCTGAATTTCAGCCAACCTAACGGCACCTATGGAATTGATTGAAGACAAATGAGGCTGACCAGTGGAGAAAATGTTGCTCAAATTAAAATTATACCATAATTTTCATTTTTTTAATTTTATCTGGTTATATTTAACATCTTAATAGTTGTCTTAAATTGATACATTTTTAATTTTGATTTTTTTTGTTTTATGCTATTTGAACTATTACTATCTTCAATTCTAAATATAAGATTTAGTTTATTTTTTTTAGAGAGATTAAAGAAGTTAAATAAATTATTTTAAAGTATCTATTTCTATAGTTGTTTTTCTAAACAAATTTGTTTGACTTATAAATTAATACTCCCTCCGGTCTTATTTATAAGCAATTTTCTATCTCATAGAGCTAGTCTCTTTTATAAACAATTTTCACTTTGTGTCTGAAACTATAAGCTCATTTTTCCTATTTTACCTTTATTAAATACATGTTATTTATAATTAATTATCACACACATCAAGAGTTATATTCAGGAAAGAGAACGAGAGAAAAAGAACTCATTAGGTAAATGAAGTCAACAAAGCATTGAGAAAATGTATTTTACTATCTCTCATACTTTATATATCTTCTCTCTCTATTTTCATAAATAGGGGCATATATGAAAAAAAAGATGACATTTTTGACATACTTATTGCTTTTAACTACCAGTACGTTTTTTCCAAGTAAGGAGAAAATTGCTTATAAATAGGACCGGAGGAAGTATATAATTTAATGATATATAACATATATCATGATTAAATAATATATTTAACTTTCTTAACTTCTAAAAAAAAAGAATCAACTGAATCTTATATTTATGAGCGAAAGAGATATTTTATTCAATTAATGAGTCATATAAAAAAGCAAAAAGATAGAGGGGATCGCATCCGAATGTCCTTAAAATAAACCTCAACGAGAAACTTCGAGGAAGTTGCGTGACTATTAGGATTTTTTTGGCCCAATATTGGTATGTGCCTGTGTCTGATTATCTGAAGATATATGGTTTTGATGCATTTTAATAATGTATTATAACCTATATTAATCCAAAGATTGAAGAATATAATTATGAATTATGTTACAGAAATTTCAAAATGTAAATAAAATTAATACTAAGTATGAAATTTTATTTTCCACCAAAATTAAAACTGCTAAAATCATTTATGATAGGACTTTTTTCACTTTAATTTTCCACTAACAACAGCATATTCATTTCATTAATATATCATGTAATTATTAACATAGTTATTTATCCATGCATATCATTAATTTTTTTTACCTCTTTTTTACCCTCTGATAAAATAAACTTTATTCACCAAAACAAAAAAAGTAATCACATCTCATATATTATCATACATGAGACTTGGGGATCAATAATTTTTAGGTAAGCTGGGTAAACGACGTGGCTGCTCCTTAGTCCTTCTAGCAGAGCTTGGTTACAATGCATCTCCATCTTCACTCAACCGTCGTCAAAGGTCAGGTAAGACTCTCAAAATCGGAAAATCGAAGGTTGGGAGGGTGATGATTTTTTTTTTGAGATGGGTTATTATGGTATTTTCATAACAATGGCCCCCCAAACCAACAGTAATGAGGATTTTGCTATTTTAATAGTCCTATCAGTTTTACTCTCATTTTAAATATTTATGAATGTTTTTTCATCTCCAAAAACTATATGATATTTTACACATTTTAGTTTAAAGTTTACAATTATTTTTGTACCTTTACTTTTTTTTAGTTGAGGTAATTTGTACTTTCATAACAATAACATGGATGCCTTTTTTTTAACAATATTTAGGGGTATGTTTGCACTAAAAAAATATCGGGTTTAGTGTATTTTGATAAAAGTTTGAGTATTTTTCACCTTTAAACTATAAAATATTGCAATATTTATTATTTATAAACTTTTAAATTAACATGCAATCATAAAAGGGAAAATTCTAGAAAAATACAATCAAAATTAGGAAAGGATAAAAAGTTGTGATGAATTTGTGAAATCCTAAATTAGTTCAACCGTAGGAATCTAGGTTTTGAAATTTTGAGACAATGACGAATTGCCCTCAGTTTAGTTTGAAAAAAAAAAGAATAGAGGGAAGGCCAAAATTAAATTGCCTGGCAACTCAGAAATGACAAACCTAAGGGAAGGGAGCAACGGGCTTAGTGAGACGATTGGAAGGGAACGATAGTCTCTTGACGGAGCTCAACAGTGTGTTGCAGTCTCTTAGAAGTAGGTAATTGAGAAACGAAAAACATAGGAGGGGAAGTGTCAAACCCCGCAAAATTTAGGCATTTCATCAAGCATCATTGTATAGTTCAAACAGGCAAACAGAATTTATACAAATATACTGATATATGCTTCTTGATTACAATATAGGAGTCCAGAAAGTAGTCAAGTAACGCATATTACATCCCAAAAATTTAAGTAGTTATACTAGGACTAACACTGAAATAACTTCATAAACTGCTCGATCTCAATCATTGTGTTTGACTTTCTCCTTGCCTTTGGAATTGCTATGCCTAGCTGGATAATTTGTTCATAGGAAAGGAATGAGATTCGAATGAATCTCAGTAGTAACTAGAAATCATTCATATAAAATGAAAATAGTAAACATGTATTGTAGCATTTATCATGATGTAGCAATCAAAATGCCTAAGCCTATTAGACAATACTCAGGAAACAAAAGATGATTTTGTCCAGATCAAAATGATCATTTGTTCCTGATCTACACAAATCATATCATAATGTGATCACAGCAACAACTTAGAGCAGGCCTACACCTGTCCGTACTCATCATAAATTGGAGCAGGTCAATACCTGTCCGTACATATCAACTCACTCAACTGGGTCCACCTAGCCACATGGTACCTCAAAGGTCCCATGGGGTGGTTTAACTCATCATCCACACCCAAAGAGTATCAACACCACAAAGCAATACATTGAACAGATCATGGCAACCATCACATATTAACATTCACATAATATATGAAAGATAGAGTTACTACCTTGATGCTTTTCCTTTCCTAGTGTAACTGTCTTTGTGGGTCCCGCTAAGCAGATATCAAATCCTAAAATTAAACAAAATAATTGCAATTAACTACTATTTAAGTCTATTTCACTTTGAAATTTATAACTTTAGCATTTCCTTCAAAATCACAAAATTTACCAAAATGCCCTTGGGAACCCGGTCGGGCCCCAGTATTTTGTACTTTTTCCAAAAATTACAACTTAGGTCCATTCCACATATTTTCATGTGTAAATCTCATATTTGACCTTAGATCATATTAATTCCAACTCAAATTATAATTTTGCCCTTGATAGCCCAACTTAGGGTTTTAGGGGCAAAATCGTCATTTCACAATCTGGGGCTTTTCACACTTCGTATTCAACATGAACCCCACACAATTTTCCCCTCCTAAACATCATAGAACCATTAAAAACATGAAATTCCAGCACTAACCCTTGTTTTTAAATATGGCTGAAACTTTAGCAAATTTTAGAGAAAATTGGGTTTTCATGATTTTAGTCTTTAAAACACCTTGTTAATACTTGCTTCCATTGGTTTGATCATTCTATTACCTTTTCAACATAATCAATGAAAATTTGGGCATCATTTTCGCTTATAAAATGGACATCCCAAATTTACAAAATATCAAAAACAACCCAAAATCCAGCCAGAATGTAGTAATAACTCAGTTATTGGTAAGAATCTCAGAGTTTGAGCAACTTACCTCACTCTTTTCCTCTCCTTCCCACCTTGGCTGAAATATTCCTCTTCTGCCTTGATGTTTTGATTGTTGAATGGCTATTTTCAAGAGGATAGGGAGGTTAGGGAGGAATTCCTAATACTATAACACAAGATTGGACAGAGGTTTCAGCATACTTACCTTATATTGGAACTTATGACTCCCTTCCTCTTCCTCTTATTCCTCTCTTCCTTTCCTTATTTCTGACCCAACTTGGCCGACTTAGGCCCTTAAATGAGCAAGGGGCAGAATTTTGAAGAGAACTCTAGAAGCAAGATGGCACATGCTCATGGGTCCTTATGTAATTGTTGCATAAATTATGTTTTTATTGCATAATTAATTATAAAATTATTTCTTCAGGCTCCATCTGTCCCTCTTTATGTATTTATTAAATAAAAATTTTCAGATTACATTTACTTGGTTAAAATGACCATTTTACCCTTACAATTTTCGCAATACCTGAAAAATTCACAGAATTATTACCAAATTTTGAAAATTCATATCTAATTGTATAGATATCCAATTGGGATGGTTTCAAATCCTATGTGACTCTTATTAAGTTTATTTTTATGTAAAAATATAAAATTTAACCAATTGGAATATTAATATTCCCAAAATATTTATTTTTGAAACCTGCCCCAGAAAACATCAAATTCGCTGGGAAAAATTCAAAAATTCATTTATCCTTGTATACAACTCCAAAAATTCCACATAACCCATAAAAGTAAAGCTTATCATGTCTACTTTAATTATGAAAAATTTCAGAATTTTTGGAGGTCATTTACTAATTTAAAAGTGTCACATAATATGACTACCTAAACAGTAAATTCACCAACTAACTTGGATAACAACTATTTTTTCATATGTAATCTTATTGACTTTACTTTGTCACCTTATATGTTCTTTTATCATGAAATACCATAATAGCTACATGACACTTAATGATCAAAATTTGGGACATTACAGAAAGGGGGTGAAGGGCTCGGTAGGGTGATTTGATGCTTGGCTGACGGTCACTTGTTTGAGGTTTGGCGGCGTTGCTTCAGTATGTTCCCATGTTTTCCTTTTCTGAAGTTTGAGTGTTTTTCTTGCATAAAATCGATTCCTAAGGTTGAAAAATACAGGTGAAACTTGAGTTGAATGTAATGCAACTTGATATTCCATCTGAGTGTGCGCTAGGTTTTTTGTGGTTGAGCAGAAAGTTTTAGGTTCATGAATGGTTAAGAATGTTGCTAAAGATAAAGAGAAAATTTTTGCTTCATTTTATATCTTTGTCTTATCGGCTTTTCGAATTGATGAATCGTATGCATTCTGTAGGTGGTTTGAGATTATGCATTTGGGCCATTCTACCTTGAATAGATGTTTCCCTCTCTCTTATTGTCTCTTTATTCTCTTCTCTTGTTCATTTGGTGTGTGGATATAAACCAGTAGAGCATTGAGCATATTACTGAATGGGGGTTTTTTGACCCAGTACTATTTTTGATCAATTACTGATCTTGGTTATTGCTTGTCTGCTTAACCATGAAGTAAGTTGCTTGTATTCTCTATTTTGGTGGGAAAATATATTAGAAGCAACACATGAGCGGATGAAATACATAAGCTTTTTAGTACTTTTTAACAATCGAAGTGTTGGGCTCAACTTATTGTTTTTGGGAAAAATTAGTAATAAAGATATGGAATTTGACAAATCTGATTTTTTTTTAGTTTGGCTAGTTCTTCTTTGCAAGATAAGTTTGTGATTTGGCTACAAGAAAAGTTACAAATGTGAGCAAGCGATAAAGTATATTTATTTTGAGATTTGGTTAATTTCTGTTGGCTTCTTTGGGGTCAAGATTGTTAGGGCTACAATAATTGGTGAGCTCTTTTATGTTTTTCTTTTTTCTTCCCCTTTATCTTGGAATGATTTTTGTTTTACTCTTGTACTGTTTAGCTTGCAGATAATGTAAGTATTAGCTTCTACGTCTCTTATGAGCAATAGGGAGAGTAATGGGGAGTGTTCTTTTGAAATTTCACCAAGTTATTTAGAAATGGATTTTCCCATCTACATGTTAATAGTTAAGATACTTGTTTGTTTGAAAGAGTAATATGTTATATGTGTTTGGTCATTGTTGATGTACTCAAGTTACTTTGCCTTAACATGATAGGATTAGGTATCACATTGATATTTATGATATGTAATGTGAAAAGGCTTTTTGGTACATAAACACTTGAAAGACAAGAGAAAATCGATATAATGCTTTGGACACATGTTTAGGCATTAGGAATTTGAAATCTTCAATGCATAAACTTGCTATAACATATATACTTAAATTTGGATGGGGACTTGGAGGCTTTCATAGTTACTATTATTACTATGAGAATTGGCGGTGTTATGTTATATTATTACTATTAATGAATTAGAGAATTGGTCCACGTTTTGATATGATTGTTCTAATGGAGTTCAAATGTGATAATTGATCACACAAATGTATGTACTTGTCATGAAACTTATGTCAATTTATGTTCTTTGTTTTCTTTTTACTTCTACAATCTACTGAATTAAATGTTTTCCATGTCTGCAGGATCAAGTTAAACAATACAGGTAGGATATTTTGTGGTGGCTGGTAAATCACCCTCGAAATTCATCCTGACTTGATGCTTTGAGTCTTATAGCAAACCAAATGAGCAAACGATAACGATCAACACAGTAGTCTATAGGCTTTTTGTCTACCTGTATCGCAACATGTTGTGCACCTCCTTTTTGTAATGAGTTACATTAGTTTATAATTGTCAATATCATCATACTTCTGTGCACATGTTGTGCCTTTTGTTGCCAAATTTGAACGGTAGTAAGCGGCAGTTTAATGTATAATTTTTTCAAGTGCCACATGTTTGTTAGTTAACTCAGTTCAGAAACTCACAAGTGTAGAATTTACATTAATAACACCTATTTGTTTAACAACACAAGTGTTGAAAATTGTGCCATAGGAGCCAATCATTGTACTTTAGACATTATTGTTATTTAATAAATTTCTCCATTTTCTTATCATATCATTCACATGTTTATTATGATAAATGTATCTTTGGATAAATCGTAAAGATTATCCTAAATGTCCATGGTCGGTTATCTATGCAGGAGCAAAGATAAAATAAGACCAGTATGACTTTGATGAAGTATGGAGATACAAATCAAAGTCTTAGGCATTTGTAGGAGTACAAGGTGCTGGACCGACCCACTATGAGAAAGCTGTATGGACTAAGTCATAAGCGTATCTCATGTATAACCGCGTCACAATGCCCTTTGACCTGAGATCATAATGGTTTCCTACATAAGAGTCGCTAATTTTTGACCAAGTCAAAAGTTACCTTTGACCGGATGATGATAAAGGCTTTGATCGAGCTTAGTAGTTTTCATGCAGAGGAATGTGAATGATCAAGATGTAATTTGTCCCTCACATAGTAGAGAGATATTACTGGGCCCCTCGATGAGTGAGTCTGAGAAATGTATGGCCATATTGAGATGGAAAAGAGTTTCCATTTCTATAGTCAGACTACTCAGGAATCGGGAAAGTGATGGTCAGGAACAGGAGGATGACACTGTCCATGCCTCATCCTTGACCAAAATATCGTGTGACAAAAGGAACGTGACATGGTTGTATAATAGGTTGCATCATATCATCGATTCTCATGTGAATTGGGTAGTTGCAATGTCTTGCTAGAGTCCGCTTGCGACTTGTGGGCTAGAACAGTTTTTGGCCCACTGCCAACTTCATGTGGGCCTACAGGGTCGCACATAAGAATAGCCCAACACGAGCTATGATGTCCAGATTCATTGAATCTAAAATGTGTCTAAGATTCCATGAATACAATATTTGACCTAGGGTTGATGAATTATATATATATATATATATATAAATTTGAAAATAATAATAATAATAATTGTAGTAATATTATATACATATTATAATATTATTATAAGGTGTTAGTTTTATATTTAATTTATTTGATAAATTAAATAATTAAAGCTAATACAGATATCATATCTTAGATTTAATTGATAAAGATAAATTAAATCTATTGGCTCTTTATTTAGATTAAATAAATATGATAAATTAAATCCGTTGGACAGATTTAATCAAATCATATTTATTTAATTTAATTTGAATTTTAAAATTAATTAAGATTAAATTTTGAAAATCCAATACGGCCTACATCAATTATAAAATTCGAAGGGATAGAGAACCCTAGGCTGTACGGACGATTTGGAGAGCTACAAGAAACCCTAGAGAGGCATCTCGGAGGCGCTAGCACACTGCCGCGTTGGGTCTTGTTCGTGTGGATATCAGTAGAGGGAAACGATCAAAAGTATTGACTCCTAGAGATCGAAAGCGCGAAAACCACAAAGGTACTATTCTAACTACTCGATTTAGACGTCTTTGATAGATCCGTGATTAGGATTCGAGGATTTTAAATGGTTAATTTCTTCCGCTGCGTGTACAAATCACAGCAACAAGCTTCTACATTAACGACTTTAGTTTCTTGTTTAACAACTTCATATGGAAAAGTGGCAAAATAACAAGTTGGAGGCCAATAACAACACCTCCCTATCCATTAACAACATATGTTACTAAATTAACGACTTTCCTTTTGTTGGTGAACAACTTCAGAGGAAAAAGAGGATAATAACAAGTTGGATGCCAAAAAACAAAACCTCTCTCACGAGCTTAATGGTACCAGGTCTCATGTTAGGAACTACTTACCCCCAGGTAGTGTCCTCGAGACCTGGGGAGGCTCGCTTCGGCGATAATTCCGCAGGGGGCGGAGTGAGCCTGGGATTGCGAGTAAAGACGCAAGTCCCCGGTCAGTGAGGAACCCGGCTGAGTAAAGACAGTCCGGGAGAAGCTGTGCCGTTACACTATACCTGTTTATGGAGCAGGCCTATACTTGTCCATAATCATAATCACTTAGAGAAGGCCTATACCTATCCGTACATATCACAACTTGGAGCAGACTTATACATGTCCATACTTATCAAGTCACTCAACTAGATCCACCTGGCTACATGGTTAACCAAATGTTCCATGTGATGGTTTAACTCATCACCCACACCCAGAGAGTATCAACACCACAAGCAATATATTGTACAGAACATAGCAACAATGTATATTAACATTCACATAAAATATGAGAGATAGAGTTATTACTTAGACTCCTTTCCAAAGCCTACTGGTCCTTTAACCTTTCTTCTGGCTAGGGCAATTATCAAATCCTAAAATTTCCAAATTAATTACAAATGAATTACTACTCATTCATACTTTATTCTAGAATTTACAAGTTGGTTATCATAGCCCAAAATTGCATATTTGCTCAAATGTCCCTGGGGAACCCGGTCTAATTTCCTTTTTACCTGGTATTTTTGTACTTTTCCAAAAATCACAACCTGGTTTATCATACTTTTTTTTGCATGTAGAATCCATTTTTGACCTCATATTAGGCTAATTCCAGCTTAAATTACAGATTTGTCATTGGCAACCATAACTTGGAGTTTCAGGGGCAAAATTGTCATTTCATAATCTGAGGCTTTTCACACTTCATACTCTACATGAAATCTATACAATTTTCCCTTCTAAACATCATGGGATCATTAGAATCATGAAATTCCAGCTATAACCCTCAGTTTTCACTCTGACCAAAACTTTGAAGAATTTTAGGAAAATTGGATTTTCATGATTTTAATCCTTGAAACACTTTGTCTCCACTTGTTTTCACTTATTTATTCATTCAATCATCATTTAAAGATAATAAATGGAAATTTGGGTAGCATTTCCCTTTAGAAATAGGACATCCTGTGACACCTTATTTCCAATACTCCATAATGAGTATAAATGAGTAGTGAAATTAGTTGTGGAACTATGATTTAACCCTAGATTACCCAACGTTTAATAACGTTCATAAATCCTCGCCCTCAACTCAGGATTTGAACCTAAGGTTGAGAGAGTTTTTCAAAGGGTAGAATTCTTTAAATACATTCCCACAAGATTCACTACGTCACTAATACCTCATCGCTCTTACTTGCCTTTTTAATGAAATTAGAGCTATTTCCTTTAGTTAAACTAGAGCGGTTCTTTTCTAAACTTCATTAATGCGTTTATATACATCAAATGTATAACTACACATAATCTTACATCAAATACAAATGGTAGTGCCTCGCACTACGGTCTTCACCTCACCTCTGCAATCTTACCCCATGCATATCTCCCTGCACTCTTCATCTGTCTAAAAGATTGGTTGGGAGGAGTGAGATTCGAGAGAATCTCAATAGCAAACATTACCACTATGCATGTAAGATATATATGAGCATGACATGACATGCTTGCCATTCATAAAATTTATGACAATCTCATGACATCTTCATGCGTACTTATGTTACAACAAACTCATGGCCATCGTATAACATAACAAAGCATCAATCAATCAAGCAGTCACATAAACAATGCAAACACATACATATCACATACATACAGGCAAGATAAGTTCACTACCTCTCGGACTTCGCGTCCATTCATAAACCATCGTCCTTACTCCAGCTCGGGCACCATCCGTCGAGTCCTGAATTCCAAGTATACAAGAAATGAGTCATTACTTATCCATATATCATTCTAAACTCATTATAATGGACAACTTAGCCCAATTATGCTAAATTACCAAAATGTCCCTGGAAGCCCGGCCTAACTGTACTTTCTTAGAAATTATGACCTGAGCCAATCCTACACAATTTTACATGTAGAATCCATTTATGACCTCGGATTAGTCAAATTCAGGCTCAAATGACAGAAATACCTTTGACAGCCCTTATTTAGAGCCTTTAGGGGTAATTTGGTCATTTCACACTCTAGGCCTTTTCTCACTTCATCATCAACATAAACCCTACACAATTTGCTCTTCTGAACTCAATAGAATCATCCAATTGATGAAATTTCAACTCTTGGCTCACACCACACACAAGGCATCTATTTTAGAGTTCTCAGAAGAGTTGTATCGGTTTCTTCCTTTCTCTTGCCTAAATACTTCGTTTTTACTTCTAATCACATAATTAGCTATTTAGGCAAGCATTGGAAATCATTTGGGCCATTAAAACACTATTTAAATGAAAAGTGAACAGTACCCAACTCCCATACTACTCATCCAAATGACAAATCGATAGGTTCAGAAGGAAGCTTACGCTTACCTCTACACGTTTCTGAATTCGGTTCAGAATTTTGGCAGCACTCTGGCCAGTGAGACGGCACCAACCACCTCCAAACAAGAATCCAAAACCACATAAATGAAGCTCGGGATGAGTAGAAGAATGTTTGTAAAGGGCACTTTGAGAGAAGATACCGTTTTGATAGAGTTCTAGCGAGCTGAAGCTTTCTTTCTCTTCTCTCTCTCCTTCGTTCTCTCCGTTCTCGTCCACTCTCTCTTACTCTCTTTGGTTCTGATCTAAACAAAAGAATGAGAAAGGGAATATGAAGGATGATGATTTAAGTAAATCATCTAAAGAGCTCACAAATGATAGCTCCCCATTAGTCCAATTCTTTGGCTTTCTTGCATGTCAATCCATTTCTCTTTTCATGCTTCTTCATCCACTGAAAATAATGAGATCAAAGGAGAGAAATATTATTCTCCAACTATCCCATTATACCACCTTACAAGTGGTTGACCAGAGCCTTATGCTTTTAGCTCTTCGACTTTCCTTGATAATAATTCACCAACATAGGTTTATTAATTACCCAGTAGTTATTTTCCCTCTTTTTAATTCCCATTCCACTCAAATTATTGGGAATATTAGGGAAAACCCATAATCTCTTATCTTATAGTAAAATTACTATTTTGCCCTTACGTTTTTGATTTATCGTAATAAATCATTTCTTGCCCCTTTCCTTTATTTCCTCCATATTTGACTAATTTGGGCATCAATAATAGGGAAATAATGGCTTCTAGCCTTTCATTTGTCAAATGACCATTTTGTCCCTTGCATTATTGTTCCCTGAGCTCCTTAGCTCACAATAATATTTCCTTTTAATATCTAAGGATATAAAGGAATTTTGGGAAATAATACCATGCCTTTCCAGGACATTCGCTAAACTAGGGTCTAGCAGTCCCCTTAATCGAGGCTTAGTCCTAAGCCTCTTGTCCCAAAATTCAGGATATTACACATCCCAAATTTACAGAACTACCACAAATAACCAGATTTCCAGCCAGACAACAATTATAACTCAATTTCCAGCAGGATTTTCCAAAGTTTATACAACTTGCTCTTTCTCCTTCCTTCTCTTGTGAACGAAATCTTGCCCTTCTTTCCTTTGAGTTTTTGTTTGGTGGATGGCTAATCCAAAAGAATAAGGAGGTTAAGAAGAGGTTTCTGGAACTATAACACAAGATTGTTCAAAAATTTCCACATACTTACCTCGTACCTGCCCCTTAGAACTTCCTCTTCTTCCTTTACTCCTCCTCTCCAAGTTCTTTTCCTTTCTTTCCTCTCTTCTCTTGGACGTGCAAGAGGCCCTTAATATAGAGAACTTAAGAGTTCTCTAGACATATTCTTAGCTGTCCATGAGAAATATTATTTTATGGAATTTCATCATATGTCAAATTATATATATATATATATATATATATATATATATATATATATATTATTCCATGATTTTATTTTAGATATTTCCATAAGGCTCCTCCATGATATTATTACATTTGTCCATTCCCTATTAATATGTAGAAAATTATCAGATTTATTCATTTGGTCAAAATGACCATTTTGCCGTTGCAATTTTTCCCATTTTCATAATAATTGGAAAAATTGGCAGAATTTCCATCAAACTTTGAAAATTCATATATAATTGTATAGATATTCAATTGGGATAGTTTCAAAGGATATGTGACCCTTATTAAGTCTAGTTTTAAGAAAAAATATAAACTTTGGCCAATTGGAAGTTTATCATTCCCAGAACTTCCATTTTTAGACGCTGCTATAGAAAATTTGCAATTTCATTGGGCTAACTTCAAAAATTCATATCTCCTTGTGTACAACTCCAAAAATTCCATATGACCTATCAAATTAAAGCTTGTTATGTATAATTTCATTCTGAAAATTTTCAAAATTTTTGGACATCATTTGCTTATTTAAAAATATTACACAACATAGCTGTCTCACAGGGAAACTTATCGGCAACGTCCTTAACTTATATACCAAATAACTATGTTGTGTGTGACCTCTATTTGCCTTGTTGTATCTCTTAACATGCTCTTTAATTTACCATTTTATTCCTTTAATATTACTAAGGTATAGAGGAATTTTGGTAACCGAAATTTTGGATATTACAATGAACTTTCATTATATGCCATTTTGCATGCTTAGCTAAAAAAATTTTTTTTTTACACCACTCCTGATAATGTCAGTTCAATAAGCTTGTGACATTATTTATTAAATCAAGTAACTTCCTATATCATCACCCACCACCCACTATTAACAACAATGCTATATGTTTTAACATTTCCATCTTCATTGTTAATAATAACCCCGTATCATCATCCTGCATCTACTATTAACAACAATACAATTTACTTTAACATCTTAATCTTCACTAATAACAACACTCCTCTCATATTACCACCCTGCATCTACCATTAACACCAAGACAATAGCTTTTTACATCTCTATCTTCATTAATAATAACACCCTCCCCCAACCTTACTATCGATGGCCGGCCAAACTTTCTTGTGACGCAACACTCGTTACCGTTCATTCCATAATTAGTCGCGAACAACAAAAAATGCACAATCTTCAACAATAATGCAACCAAATGCAATGAAATTGATCACACAACCATCAATGTTGTCCCATTATCTTAAAGCTACTACATTTTCTCTATCTTCACCTAAGTGTCCCCTTACCCATAAAACAAAAGTTCTGATATGATAAACCCTAATCACAAACCACAACCAATTTTCCATTAACATTGAAGAAGCACAATAAAAAAATAATTTTGTTCTCAAATTTACTTACGTGTGGCTTAGCTCTTGTTTCCGTCATTTTTCCTCTGGTATTGTCAATTTTTGGCGCCACCTTTACTCTCTAGACTCCCACTTGTGCGCCTTCTATTTTCTTTTGGCTGTCACTAAACTGAGGGCATTTTTGTCATTGTCTCAAGATTTGAAAATCCAGATTCTTACTGTCCAATTGATTTGAGATTTCACAAATCCACCATATCTTTTTGTTCTTTTTTAATTTTAACTGAATTTTTTTAGAATTTTTTCATCATAAAATCTCAAAAAAATAATACTAAATTGGCAGGAAGGCGTGGCAGTGTCTTTCTCATAATTCAGTTATCTCAGGAACAAACCACCCCGTATCGTCATCGTCTTTCTTCCTCGATCTATCCAGTAACAGCAAGCGCTCGCTCCTCCGTTCAACTAGTTTTTACTCCACCTTCTCTCTTACGTTCTCTAAACGATGAACGACACCGATGTCTCCAAGCAAATCCAGCAGATGGTCAGGTTTATCCGCCAAGAAGCCGAGGAGAAAGCCAGCGAGATCGCTGTCTCCGCCGAAGAAGTACCCCCGACCCTTGCTGTTACTTCTTATCTTTTATTTTTTCTGTTTTGTTTTCTTCATTGATTTCTATGCATAATTACGTCCTGAATTTTCCTGGATTTTGGGCTGGATCGCCGTTAAATTCTTGCTGAACTATTCTACTGATTTTCATAGGAATTCAACATCGAGAAGTTGCAGTTAGTTGAAGCCGAGAAGAAGAAGATCAGGCAAGAATACGAGCGCAAAGAAAAACAAGTAGATATTCGGAAGAAGATGTAAGTTAGTCTATAATTGTTTTCTAATTCGTAAACTCCAATTGCTGTTTTGGACCTAGATATTTATATGTGGGAATTGTTCAAGATTGAATTTTGGAGTTGAATGAATTCCCTCCTTAACTCTCTTTTTTGGCATGTTCAGAGTATTAGGGTTATTCTAAAGGCTCTTGATTCTTGTGTGCAATAATGGCACAATGACTAATGATCTTATTTGATTCTGAAGCTTGAATTCATGTCAAATTATATCATATTTTCTTTTCTTGTTACCTTTTGTTTGATCCTATTCAGCGGAAACCACAATTAATGCTTGTTTCATTTTGAGTGGGCTCGATTTTGAGTTTGTATAGCTTCAAAATTGTGGGAATGTTGAGACAATACTTGAATTTAGGCTTTTTGCCAAAATTTGACATCTATTAACATGCCTTTTTCTAAATGATTATGATTGTGTGTTCAGTTCTAGACCCTAATATGTTTCTTGAGGTGAAATATTCTGTATTTTTGTATTCTAACTTGCAAAAAAGGTGTAAGATAAATTAAGAGTCATACTGTTCTTTTTTTGGTTGCAGTGAGTACTCTATGCAGCTTAATGCCTCTCGAATAAAGGTTCTTCAAGCTCAAGATGATGTGGTTAGTTCAATGGAAGAAGCCGCATCTAAGGAGCTTTTGAATGTGAGCAGTGATCACCATGTGTACAGAAAACTCCTGAAAGATCTCATTGTTCAGGTGAATAAAAACTAATTATCAAGCTTTTGACCATACTGTGATTGCATAGTTTAATCACAGTAATTTATAGCGCCTAGTGCACTAGTAGCACCAAGCTATCTGGCAATGTAATACACACCTTTAAAGAAATCATAAAGGACTAATATGTATAGAAAACCAATCTAAGCCGTTCCCATACTGAGATCTCAAGATGAATCATTCATAAAATACAGCATCAAGACTTAACTCATATAAAACAGACCAATGTTTAAAATAGCTTTTAAGTTTCTAAGCTTCATCCTGAGATATGCGAAATTTTAGCCCAACCCAACAAGCCAAAGCACATCATTCTTGGAATTGGAATTGGAATTATCTAGTATACAACAACGTCTTATCTTATCCCATTAGGTGGAAATATCTAGTTTAGTTAAAGTTATTGTAAAAAAAAAAAATATTCATTGAAATCAGCAAAACTGAATTAGAACATGCAATGTGTAAGATTATCAATTGGTGATGGTGAAATGGAATAGGGTGGGCAGTGTAATGCCTAGATGGTTGAAGCCCTCAAGGAAGAGTTGACTAAATTCTCCCCATTTCCATGGATGGCCGCTTTGAGTCAAGGAACACTTGCCCATTCACGTACTGCTCACATACACACTGAAATTGCTCATATAGCGCTGCTATAGCTTTGATACAAGAGACGTGCTATGCTACACCCTTGCCTCTGGCTCTTTACTACAAGCTATAGCAAGCTATTGATTACTCTGGTTTTGGACTTTTTGGGAACACCTTTATTACTTAGATTTCCATGGAAGTATATTCTAGCACACTGTTAGCTGATGTTACTGTTATGTATTTTGTCATCTTAGTGCTGTATTTTATGTAATAGAGGCTTTATGCATATTCCTATTGGGTTCTTGTCGGAAACCTTTTTCAATCTACTTGTGACATGAATGAACCAATGCTATCTTTTGGGATTGTGCGTTTGCAAATTCTGATATTAGTTTGAGGATTGTCTATCAGAGTCTGCTAAGACTGAAAGAACCTTCAGTCTTGTTGCGATGTCGGAAAGATGACCTGCATTTGGTAGAGGATGTGTTGAATTCTGCTGCACAGGAGTATGCTGATAAAACAAATGTTCATCCACCAGAGATCATTGTTGACAAGGAAGTCTATCTTCCACCTGCACCCAGCTATCATGATCCTCATGGGGTCTTCTGGTAATGCTCATATCATCATTCAATTATTAGTAACTTCTGGCTTCAGTAATTCAGTTATACGTTAATGCCCAAAAAAAAAAAAATCAGTTAAATGTTCTCATAAACTATACTTTGTTTGGTACTTTAAGGTGGAGCGTTGTTCTAATCATTTCTGGCCCTGTTAATTGGGTTTTGCATGCTGCTCACTTTGTACTTTCCCCCCATAATATAGCAATGTCAGGAATTTTATTCTTTCAAGAGTAATATGCTTCCAGTGTTGAAGTTGATTTAGAGTGCATCCTGAAATTTTTATGTTATACTGTAGGGAAGTGTCAGCTCAATTTTTTTTTTAAGAAAATCTGTAGAGAAATGTTGATTTTATTGTTTTCAGTCTACCTGATTACATTTACCAATGTTCAGCTCTGGAGGAGTGGTGCTGGCTTCTCACGATGGGAAGATTGTGTGTGAAAATACCCTTGATGCACGATTGGATGTAGCATTCCGTAAAAAGCTTCCTGAGGTAAATCTGTGAAATATTAACTTTTATTTAATAATTTTTTCCTATCCCGTGACTTCTGTCATCTTTGTTATAATCTATGGAAGCTGTTTTTGTAAAGCACTCAAGATTTATTGTTCAAATTTTATCTGTTAATAATTATATTTTGATGGGGTGGGTTGTGAGAAGTATTTAGGGTATAAGTAGTATTTAGAGAAAGATATTTAAGCATATTAATCCACTGAATGAGGAGAAGAAAGTGATGGATTTGTGATTCTGAATCTGATAGATTCGATTTAGATAATTGATTTAATATCTAATAGAGACATAGAGTGTTCTTTTATGTCTTGAAATAATTTTTTTGATCTTTTTTGATCTTCAGATATGCATTTGATCATTTACTAATAGATTATGATAGACTTGTGTGTGTGTGTGTGTCTGTGAAGGTTGTCTATCTCAGTTCACATTTATCTATGTTTTTTTCTATAATCCATAGATCATAGTTTTTCTTTTTACGCCTCTTGCCATGGGCAACTCCGCCTATGTTTATAGTCGGTCCCAAGCCAGGGTAAAGGAGGAGGGTTGTATTAGGCCCCGACAGCCAACGTAAAACCCTGTCGAATCTCTTATGAACATGGATCAACAAAGAAATTGTGCTAATGCTAGGTCGTTGCCTGTAAGTAACGCACTGTATGGCTCGAGTACAGTGAGAAGTGAGCGAGAGCCGCTGCATCGTCGCCCGGATGTAGTGTTAAAGAGCAAGGGCTACCGCTCTCTTTTGAATGGAGGTGGCTAAAGAAGCTAGTTCATGAGAACAAGATTATATTTGACACTTGGAACATTGGGACTCTAAGCGGCAAATCTTGGGAGGTGGTAGGAGTAATGAAGGATCGGAAGATTAATATCCTGTGTCTCCAGGAAACTAAATGGTCAGGAGAAAAGTCTCGGGAAATTAATGGTTTTAAGCTCTGGTACACAGGAAAGGTCAATGGAAGGAATGGTGTTGGTATCATCGCTGACAAGGAATGGAGGAAGAATGTGGTGGATGTTAAGAGGATTAATGATAGAATTATTTCCTTAAGAATGATTGTTGGGAAGGATACTATGAACATTATCAGTGCATATGCACCTCAAGTAGGGGCAGAAGCACATCTTAAGGAAAAATTCTGGGAAGATTTGGAGGGGCTAATTCAGAGTATCCCACTAACCGAAAAGATTTTTATTGGAGGAGATCTTAATGGACATGTTGGTAAGGAGGCAGGACCTCATGTAAGGGCTCGTGGTGGTTTTGGATTTGGGATGCTCAATAATGAAGGTCAATCTATTATTGATTTCTCCCTCGCATATAACCTTAAGATTGTTAACACTTGCTTTAAGAAACGAGAGGAGCATTTAATAACATACAAGAGTGGAGCCGTAAGGACACAAATTGACTTCTTTTTGGTAAAGAATGCTGATAGACGATTTTGTACTAACTGTAAAGTGATCCCTGGGGATGGCGTGGCATCACAACATAGGGTTTTGGTCCTTGATGTGAATATTAAGTATGTAAAACAAAAGCACCGGCAAGTTTTAAACTTGTAGAAGGAATATGCAATCAGAAAGTTGTGATCTTCATTCATATGCACAAGGGCATATATACACAAGTGAGAGAATCATTACAATTAATACAATTAATGATAATTGATCCTAATCCCTGATTTTTTGCTATAAGATTTCCTAATCCCTGATTTCTTGCTATAATATTTCCTAACACTCCCCCTCAAGTTGGAGCGTAGATATCAAGCCCAACTTGTTACAAAGATAGTTAACCCGAGTCCCATTTAGAGCCTTAGTTAAAAAATCACTCGATTGGTCGCTGGACCTCACATGTCCCGTAGAAATGAAGTTCTCCTTGATTTTATCATGTACGAAATAACAGTCGATCTCAATGTGTTTTGTTCGTTCGTGAAACACAGAATTGGAAGCTATATGCAAAGCAACTTTGTTATCACACCACAATTTTGCAGGTAATGATGTGGTAAGGCCAACCTCCTTCATTAACTGGTGGATCCACACAATCTCCTGTACCGACTGAGCCATGGCTCTATACTCAGCTTCTGCACTAGAGTTCGAAACCACATTTTGCTTCTTGCTTCTCCAAGACACTAGATTTCCACCCACAAGCACACAGTATCCTGTAGTAGATCTCCTGGTAGACTTTGACCCAGCATGATCCGCATCACAAAAACATTCAATCTCAGTATGACCATGATCTGTATAAGAGTATACCACGACCTGGTGACCCCTTCAAGTAATATAAGACATGCTCTAAAGCTTCCCACTGAGCCACAGTCGGTGCTGTCATAAATCGACTAAGCATACTCATTGGGAATGTAACATCAGGACGAGTCACCGTGAGATAGTTCAACTTCCCAATCAATCTACGGTATCTCTCAGGGTAGGCAAATGACTTAATCTTCTCAGGGTTAACCTTGGTCCTTACATTTTCTGGCAGTTCATCAAATGGTATGCTATCATCAATTTCCAAAAAAGAATTAGGAATCATGGGAAAGCTACTCGGGGCTGCCCCAAGTTTTCCGGTCTCCTTTAGCAGATCCAGAACATATTTGCGCTGTGTCAGAAGAATGCCTTTCTTGCTTCTCATAACTTCAATCCCAAGAAAGTATTTTAATTGACCCAAATCTTTCGTTTGGAAATGAGAATCTAGGAAGCCTTTTAGTGATGAGATTCCAGATGTGTTGCTCCCCGTAATAACAATATCGTCAACATATACTACTAAGAGGATTAAGCCAGCTTCCGTTTGCTGATAAAACACAGAATGGTCACACTTACTCTGATTCAGATCAAAGTCCTTAACCACTGTGCTAAATCTGTCAAACCATGCACAAGGACTTTGCTTCAAACCATATAGCGATTTGTTAAGGTGACATACCTTCCCACACTCCCCCTGAGCAACAAAGCTAGGTGGTTGTTCCATGTAAACCTCTTCAAGTAGATCACCATTCAAGAAGGCATTTTTGACATCCAACTGATGAAGTGCCCAACCATAAGTTGCTGCCAGAGAAATAAATAGACGAACAGAGGACAATTTTGCCACAGGGGAGAAGGTTTCAGAATAGTCAACACCATAAGTTTGAGCATAGCTCTTGGCAACAAGCCGTGCTTTGAAGCGTTTCAAGGAGCCATCAGCCTTGGTTTTGATGGCAAAGACCTACTTGCAACCAATAGCCTTCTTGCCCGGAGGTAGATCAACAAGATTCCAGTTACCTGCTTTATCAAGGGCCATCATTTCTTCTTCCATAGCAGCACGCCAACCCGGATGGGCTAAGGCTTGGTGGAGAGTAGTAGGGATAGTGATGGAGTCAACAGAAGCTATGAACGAGCAGGATGGAGGAGAAAGATGATTATAGGAAATAAAAGAGGAAATAGGATAGGCACATGTACGTTTACCTTTACGGAGAGCAATGGGCAAATCATTCTCAGAAGTTTTAGGGACTGGGGGCAAATCTGGCTCAGAGGCAGGAACTGAATCGGGATCAGACGCCGAAGCGGGTACTACTGGTATGTCATGAACTGGAGCGGCGGCATTACTTTCCCTGGGACGCTTCCGGTAAACATGATGGATAGGAGGTTTTCCTGGAGCAGGTCCAGTTGCTTGCGCAGGTGGTAAACAGACCTCATAGACCAATACGTCATCAAGACCAGTAGGATTAACCGAGGAAGGGGGCGGACTAGACATAGGGAAGAACGGAGTGGACTCATGGAAGGTAACATCTGTAGACACAAGATAACGCCGAAGACTAGGAGAGTAGCATCGATAACCCTTTTAAACTCTAGAGTAACCAAGGAAGACATACTTGAGAGATTTTGGATCAAGTTTGGTCACTGTAGGACGAGTATCACGAACAAAACAGATACAACCAAATATTTTGGCATCAATAGGGAACAAGGGTTTGGAAGGAAACAAAGTGGGGTATGGAGTGTCACCATGTAGGATAGGAGTAGGCATACGATTGATAAGAAAGCATGCAGTGGACACAACATTAGCCCAAAATGATTTTGGAATGTTCATTTGAAACATTAAGGCCCGGACAACTTCTAGTAAGTGTCGATTCTTTTTTTCGGCAACACCATTTTGGGCGGGGTTATCAACATAGGAGGACTGATGAATCATGCCATGGGTAAGCATATAGTCATGAAATTGGGCGGAAAAATAATCTTTAGCATTATCACTCCACAAGGTTTTCACAGACACACCAAATTGATCTTTGATCTCAGCACAAAAGTTGCAAAAGTGAGAAAATAACTCAGAACGACTTTTCATTACGTATAGCCAGGTAGTTCGGGAAAAATCATCAACAAACGTAACAAAGTACTTAAAACCAGACATGGACACGACAGGGCAAGGACCCCAAACATCAGAATGAACCAAATCAAAAGGGGACGTAGCCCGTTTATTGACGCGAGGTGTCAAATGAACACGGTGATGTTTGGCAAACTGACATGACTCACACTCTAAGGACGACACATGATGAAATTGAGGATACAATTTCTTTAAAGAGGACAATGACATATGACCAAGACGACAATGAACATCAAACGGAGAGGAACCACCAAAGCAAGCAATAGAACTCGGCACCCGATCATCAAGAAAGTAATGACCGCCTGCTTCATAGCCCCTACCAATAATCCGCTTCGTCGTAAGATCCTGAATTAAACAGTGGTCAGGGAAAAGTGAGATGAAACAGTTTAATTGGCGAGTAAGTTTGCTAGGAGACAAAAGATTAAATGCAAGATCAGGCACATTAAGGACGGATGACAAGGAAACAGAAGGTGTAGGGGTAACAGTGCCATATCCAAGGACACGGGAGGAGGAACCATTGGCGATTGTTATCGAGGTAGGGTTGGTGTAGGGTGCATATGTAGAAAACAAATGATGGTTACCTGTCATGTGATCAGTGGCACCGGAACCGATGATCCATTTAGACGAAGCAGTAGCTAGGCACGAATCACAGTTACCTGTAGCAAGTGCAGCCGGTGTTGGGGAAGCATCAGAGGGTGGAGCCATATGAGAGGAATTAGAGGCTTGAGCCATATGCACAGCGCTACTGCATTGCAGCTTATTTTGCAACTTGAGACAGTAACGTTTGGTATGTCCTGGTTCTTTGCAATAAAAGCAGACAATAGGACCGGGGGTCAAAGGATTGTTGCCTTGTCGTGGGAGGCTTTGGTTCCGGGTATCAACAGAAGACGATGAGCTATTTCCAGGTTTTGAGAAACTCTGGGACCGGTTATCAGTGGGACCACGGCCAGCTAATGCACTAGCAGTAGGAGTCGGATGGGAGAGACTATCTGCAAGCAGGACGCGAGAATAGACATCCTGAAGCGAAGGAAGTTCAGAACTAGACAGAATTGGGGAACGAACTGTCTCATAGGCCGGGTCAAGTGCAGTAAGGAAACTAATAATAGCCTGTTTTTCCATATTATCAACCTGGGCCTGAAGATCGGTCGTAGGTGGCATCAACATCTTCAACTCCTCATACATCTGCTTAAAGTCCATGTAAAAGTTCTTCAAAGACCAGCCTTGCTACTCAGCACGGTAAAACCCCTTACAAACATCGTGTATACGGGTAATATTTCCTTTCCCAGAGTAGAGGAATTCTAGGTAGTCCATGAGTTCTTTCACGGTATTATAGTGGCTAACAGAGGGAAGTATATCACTCTCGATAGAATTCTGAATTTGGAGGAATAAACGGGCATCAGCTCTGGCCTATGCCATCTTAGGATCATCCCGGGGAGGAGCCTCAGTCAGATGTCCTTCCTTCTCAATACTCAGCAGATACATACGAACGATTTTGCTCCAATCCATATATAGCATGTTTGGATAGCCTCCATAAGTGCTTTTGAATCGTGATTTACGGAATACAAGGTAGCTTTTACGGTCAACGAGATAACTTTTACGGTCTACGAGGTAACTTTACGGTCTACAAAGTAAAAATGTGGAGGTTTATTTCGATTTACGTGAATCGGGCTTATGCATAAGCCCGATTCAAACAAACAAGATAATAATTTGTCCAATTCAACTTTTGATAAGTGATTTTGTTTATCACGGGAACAATTTCAGCAGTAATATTAGCCTTGGAATCAGCCATATAGAATGAATGCAACCAACAAACTGGATGTACAATCCCAAGGAGGTGCTAGCTAAGCCAAACAACACAGAAATACTAACCAAATATTTGCCAAAGTATGCTAGCAAAGCCAAACAAGGCAAAACAACTCACCAAACAGCCCCCAAAGGTGCTTAGGAGGCCAAACAAATCAGAAGCAAAAGCCAAATTACCCCAAAAAATCAGAAAATACACTGTGAACAGTAACCACGAGCATAAAGCACCAACCACACAGCAGATATGAAGGACCCACAGCATGGAACCAGTAGGGATAGAATAGAAATGCGACATCGAGCACAATGCAGCAATCAGCGGCGAAAAACTCGCCGGAAAACGCCTTCATGCGCAGGAGAGAGGACCAGTGGCGCGTGAAGGCGCGCACGACGGACAGAGGTTGCGACGGTGGGGATGGGCCGGTCGGAGGATGCTGAATCTCCCGGGGTGGCGGGTGTACACGAACGTCGCGGTGGACAGAACCCTAATCCTCCCTCTCACACTGTTCCGGTCACCAAAAAATGCATCAGACCGCCGGAAAAAATGTTTTAACTCAGAAAAAAACACATAGAGGCTTTGATACCATGTAGAAGGAATATGCAATCAGAAAAATGTGATCTTCATTCATATGCACAAGGGTATATATACACAAGTGAGAGAATCATTACAATTAATACAATTAATGATAATTGATCCTAATCCCTGATTTCTTGCTATAATATTTCCTAACAAAACCCAAGGGTCAGGTGGTGGCAATTGAAAGGGGAGAAAATGGAGATTTTTAAGAGAACTCTCTTGGAGGAAGGGGAGTGGGAGATACAGAGTAATGCTAATGTCATGTGGGAGAATATGTCTAAAAATGTCCAGCAGGTTGCTAAAGTAACTTTGGGAGAATCAAAAGGTCTTGGTATACAAGATAAGGAGACTTGGTGGTGGGATGAAAGTGTTCAAGAAAAAAACTAAGCATAAGAAAGATTGTTTTAAAGCCATACACATATGTAATAATGCTGAAAATTGGGAAATGTATCGCATGGCTAAAAAGGAGACTAAAAAGGCCGTGAGCGAGGCTCATAATAAAGCATATGAGGAGTTTTATAAGGAGTTAGAAACAAAGGCAGGAGAACGTAAGATTTATAAGATCGCAAAGAACAAGGAAAGAAAATCGAGAGACTTGGACCAAGTGAGGTATATAAAGGACGACAAAGGAAAAGTTTTGGTTACTGATGGAGATATTAAGGATGGATGGGAAGCCTACTTTTATAAGCTGTTTAATGATGGTGGGGGAGGGTCGCATTGTGACTGAGAAGATTTGACAACTCGAGAAGGTGATCTCAACTTGTCATTTTATCGTAGGATTCGAATTGGCAAGGTTAAGGAAGCTCTTAAGAAAATGGATAATGGTAAAGCTGTCAGACCTGATGATATTCCTATTGAAGTTTGGAAATGTTTGGGTGAAGAGGGTGTGTTGTGCCTCACTAAATTATTTAATGAGATTTTACGAACCAAGAAAATGCCAGATGAGTGGAGAAAAAGTACTTTGGTTCCCATTTATAAGAATAAAGGGGATATCCAGAATTGTGCAAATTATAGAGGAATTAAGCTAATGAGTCATACAATGAAATTGTGGGAAATAGTGATTGAACACAGATTGAGGTTGGAGACTGATATTGTTGAAAACCAATTTGGATTTATGCTAGGAAGGTCTACAACAGAAGTGATTTATTTATTAAAGGGGCTTATGTAAAAGTATAGGAGTAAAAGAAGAGATTTACATATGGTCTTCATTGATTTGGAAAAAACATATGACCGGGTACCAAGAGATGTACTTTGGAAAGCCTTGGAAAGAAAGGGGGTAAGGGTTGCATATATCAAAGCCATTCAGGACATGTATGAGGGGGTTACAACCAATATTAGTACGCCTGAAGGTGTTACAAAGGACTTTTTTATAAGGATTGGACTACGTCAGGGATAAGCCTTGAGTCCTTATTTGTTCAATCTAGTGATAGATGTGCTAGTTAAGCCTATAAAAGAGGAGATCTTTAAATGCATGCTTTTTGCGGATGATATAGTTTTATTGGCTGAATCCAAGGAAGAAATTAACTCAAAAATTGAGATATGGAGACAGACTTTGGAATTGAGAGGCTTTCGTCTTAGTAGGAGCAAAACTATATGCATTGCAAGTTTGATAAGAGACAAGGCCAAAAAGAAGTGGAAGTTAAATTGGGAGGGCAAGTCATCCCACAAGTGACAAAATTTAGACATTTGAGATCAATTATACAACAAGATGGTGAAATTGATGGAGATGTCAATCATAGAATTCAAGCTAGATGGTATAAATGGAGAAAAGCTACTGGAGTTATTTGTGATCGTAAAGTACCTAATAAGGTAAAAAGAAAGTTCTATCGCACTGCTATAAGACCAGCAATGTTATATGGTAATAAATGTTGGGCTTTAAAGAGACAACATGAATATAAAATGGGGGTAGCTGAGATGAGGATGATGAGATGGATGTGTGGCCATACAAGAAAAGACAAGATTCGTAATACTCATATATGCGAACGAGTTGGAGTGGCCTCTATTGAAGCAAAAATGGTAGAAAATCGTTTGAGGTGGTTTGGACATGTTCAGCGAATGTCATTGAGTGTTCCGGTGAGAAGGGTTGATTAAGCAGTATGGAGTTCTGTTAGACGAGGTCAAGGAAGGCCGAAATGAACGTTCAATGAGGTCATAGAGAGAGACCTTTTAATTAATAATATATCAAAATCTATGATTTTTGACAGAGTACAATAGCGCCGTGTGATCCATGTAGCTGACCCCACCTAATGGGATAAAGGCTTTGTTGTTGCCTCTTGCCATGGCCATTTTGAGGTCTTGCACCTTTCACCGTTGACTACCTTGGTTCAAACCTTCTGATGGTTTGGTGTAACTAAAATGTGTTCTATAGAGTAAATTAACTGTGATAGATCCCTGGGACATTTACTGGAATGAGGGGGTTATGTTAACTGGCAGGGGACTTGGATTCAGTCAATTTGCATACAATAGGATTCAGTCCATTGAAATGAAGCACGGCTACAAGATCTGTCTGAACTCTGAGGGACAAGTTCATGCCACACGGCAATGGAAAGTGGGAGACTAGTTTAACTCTGAATTCTCCTCCTCTATTTGAGTGTCCATCTGAACCCAAGTTAGAAACTCGATCTCCCCCACATTTGCCTGCTTCTCTACTAAGCTTATCACATTGTCATCAATATGTCCAGTAAGAGCTCAGCGCTCAAGCTGTTAATGGAAGAAGACATCACCTCCCAGGATCATCATGATCATGATTCAAGCCTTCCCTTTTTTTTAATCTAAAACTCTATTAATTGTAGTTCGTTCTGTAATACAGAGATCCATCCACACGCCATAATTATTAGCCAACATTGTTTTCTTTGTTCCTAGAAAGTCTTCTTAATTTCATAATGTTCAATTATAATGCTTTGACTCATAATGCAGCCATTCTCATTTATCAGAATCCATATTAACACCGAAAGTTTTCAACATATATTGCCAAGTGTCTTACACATCTCCACATCTGTGTGTGTGTGTGTGTGTGTGTGTGTGTATTGGACAGCAATGGAAAAAACAGATAAGAGATTAATTTGAGTACACGGTTTAAAATAAACAAGAGAAGTTTCTGAAAAATATGCTCAACCAGCATTCCACTTTCCTCCTCCACATGGCACAAACTCACCCGCGAGATGCATCTTACTGCCATGCTTTATTTGAATGGATTAAGAGTCCTGCTGTATGCAAATTGATTGAATCCGAATCCATGGGCAGGGGCCTTAATGATTAAGATTTTCCCTGGGCAGATAAAGGGCATTGTGTCGTAAATATTTCTGAGTATGCTTTGACTAGAGCAAAGATATGCAATATTCTTAGATATTTTGCACTAAATACTATTTAGATGGATCATACCAGTCCACTGACTTTTTGAGGAGGTATGAAAATCTCCGAGACTTTTTTGAAATAATTATCCCCGGCCTGTGTTATATGTATAATGTATTTTCTAGACTGTTCCAGTGATTTTTTTGACTAATGGACCCAAAAAACCAAAAGAAAAAAAAATTTCATGTGTAATTATTTTATCTTGATTTTTTTTAATTATGAAGAGGACATCTTTTTTTTTTTTTTTTATATTTTACGTATGGAGGGTTTGATTCAAATTATCGTTCCCACATCTTATTTTTGCCACCTGAACTAGCTCTAGATGGCTGGCTCAGTAATTTTAGCTGTGAACTTTTGTCTTCAGTAATCTCATTTCGACTCTCCATGTGCTTAAGCTGCATGTGGTGGATGATGAAATGACTAATGATCTCTCATATTGCTTAAATGTTATTTTATTTTATTTTTTGGTTCCTTATTGCAGATCCGCAGGCAGCTCTTTGGACAAGTTGTTTCGTGAAGGCATTTGGTTGCATTATTTTGTTGGCCCTTGATTATTTATAAGCTTGTCTTTGACCTGAACATCTGTTAGGCCATTGATACTGCAGTCATAATATTACTGTCCTTTAAATAACTTCATTTTCCGTCCACTTTTTCCCATATTGTTTATTTGGAGGAGGGTGCGACTTTCTGAATTCCTTAGTAATAAATATTTTTATTGTGATAATGTATTTCGGCTTTAGTGTGTTTCTGCTTAAAGCGTCCTTGTTTGGTAAGCATTTGATTTAGTTTGACTATATGAAGGGAACTTTTTCAAATTCTGTGAAGTAGTATTAAGTTATTGTTAAGAAAAATTCGGACCAAGAACCAAAAAAAAAAAAAAAAAGAAACGAAAAGGAGTATGGAGCTTGCTTTATTTCTATTTAAAGCTTATTTTTTCATTTTTTATAATACTACACATGGTAACAGCTGGACCGGATCGGGCAGTCGGACAGGCTGGATCAGTGACCGGAGCTCCAAGCGGCTCGGTTTATGATTGGAAGCCGCTTTATCACTTGAGCCGGATTGAATTGGCCTAAGCTGGAGCGATTTTTCAATAGCTGGACGGGTCACAAGATGAGGTCCCATTACACAGAAAAATAAGGAGGAAGATATAGGGAAGGAGGAAGAACCAACAGAAAAAAACTGAGAGACTGCCTCTATAATTTTTCTTTTAATAGCAACAAAAATAGTGAAGAAAATAGCCACAAGATTAGATGAGACGGAATCACCTGCGAGCCATTACCTCTAATATGTTAGAGACTGAAGTTAGGATGCACCGACATAGAAGAAAGAAGATAAGGGGATGGAAATAAAACCAAAAGATGAAAGGAAATGAGGCAACAAATATCAATACAAGACTAATTAATTACCCTTTGCCATTTTTAATGCTACTATGACTCATTCACTATTTTCAATGCAAATACCTACTATTGCCTCACATTCACCAAGGCACTTTAGCCTTTCATAATTTGAATGATGCTATCTTTTAAATTTTAAAATATTTACTTACACATTTTTTTTCTTTAATTTTTTAGACTTTCAATTTTTTTTCTTATTATATAGTATATAATTTAAAATGTACTAATTTAATGTATTATATTCTTGAGAAAAAGATAAAAAAGTACTTTGAATTTCACAATCTTAAATTAGTGATTTCTTACAAAAATGAGTTGTCAATTGACATATTCTTTTAGTTAATATTTATATTTTTATAGGCAACAAGACTGATTTGGGATTTTTAAGTTGAAGTGATATTTTCTTGTTTTTATCCCTATATTCTTCAATCATGTTATTATTGCATTATGGACATTAGGATTTAATTTTTTCTTAATATATTTACACAACAGTAATATATATACTATCTTCGATCTTAAATATAAGACACATTTAACTTTTTTTAGAGATTAAGGAAGCTAATTAAATAAGTTACTTTAAAATATTTATACACATCGTTTTTCTTTAGATTAATTTGTCTCACTTAGAAACTGATATAAAATCTAATAATACAAACATATGATATGATTAAGTAACTTATTTAGTTTATTTAATCTCTTCAAAAAGGTCAATTGAATCTTATATTCATGACTAGAGGGAGTATATATATAAAATGCATTTTTAATACTCCTTTCTCATAATTCTTTATATGTTTATATATATATATATATATATATATATATATATATATAATTATGTCACATGTCTAACTAGACAGTCTGACTGATTCAACCGTTTGAATTGTGACCCACTAACCTTTCCGGCTCGGTGTTTAAAACATTGTGTGGTAATAAGGTGAAATCGCTGAGTTCTTTGAAGTATTCCGGCTGAAGGAAACTAAGGGAAAGAATTCGGAAATAATTCGCCTATACTGCCCATAAAAAAGCTCCATTTGTTAACGAGGCTGGGTCTTTGTGGTGACAATGAAGTCTTGGGACTTTACGGCGGCAACAGAGTCTCGGTCTTTGTGGCAACGACGGATTGTGCCCTATTTATAGAGGCGTTGATAGCAATGAAGGGTGAAGCTTTGTGTTGCCTTCTATGCATAGGCTAAAAGATTAGGATGGAAAACTAAAACGAAGCTTAGCAAATAATAAGTAGAATATAAGATTATTCTTGCCCTTATTAGTCCCCTTCACAGATGATACAGGCAAGAAGACTACTTGTGGCATGAAGCTTATATATCTTGAATATACTAGAAATGCTATGTGCTCTACCTATGTGGGTGTATATATACTTGTATTTAATAAATAATACATTGTATTTTCCCCCTTTGATTTCCATATTAGAGCCACTATGATACAAAATTATAAGTAGATCCATAGTTCATACAATGTGGTTTTGTCTTTCTTAGTATGAAGGAGTTGTATTATAAATTTGGTTATGTCCTTTTTAGTATGTATTCCCTTTGGACTAAGTAATAACCATTAAGAAATTTAACTTGAGTGATTGCATATCATGAGATAAACTTTAAGAAACATTATTCTTCATGTTTATATTGTCTTTATTTGACATTGTTTTAACAGTTTATAAGTATTTGCAGTGATTTCGTTTATATATATTTATTTCACATTTTTTTAATAGTCTATAAATATTTGTAGTGATTTCATATATATATATATATATATATATATATATATATATATATATATATATATATATTGAGACTGCGAAAAATTGTAAGAAAGCATGGTTAAAAGAATAGGAGGGAAATGAAGGAAATGAGGAAAATGTGGGGAAGCTAAGGTTGAATGGAGTATAATTGTTTAAGCGAGAATATTGGTATGATAAAACAAGGAAAGGCAAACACAGCACAATACATGACACTGACAAAGAAGAAAGAAAGGCATGGAATAAACTGTCAAAGGAAGAAAATAGTAAGTATTCCTAAAAGGCTATGGAGGATAGAGATTGTATAGGATGTCCCCCCTCAATCAAAGAAGAGGAGTTGCAAACACGATCCTTGTTTAAACAATTTGTGGAAGTTGCAAACATTGTGAGAAATGATGAAATGTTGAAGGCCAATGCTAAATAAATTGGCTTTGATAAAATATTGGAAGTCACATGTACAAAGATACTTCATATGCTCTGGGACAATTGGTTAGAGTGATTAACCTTGCAACTTGTTCAATATGTATTAGAAACTGTAGGCAGATTTAATGGGCTAACCTAATGAAGGGTGTTAGTGCAAGCGTTTCACCCAAGAGGGGAGGGGGTGAATTGTGTGATAATAAAAAAATTTAATTAAATCTAGCAACTAAAGGAAATTAAATGAATAAGACCAGAGTTAAGAGTTGGAGAGATATCATCGAAGTGTACATCAAGGATTATATTGCTTCAGTCACAACTTTTTTGACCTACGTTTAGTCCTCATATTGCCTCTGAGCTTTTTACTATAGCTTCTAAGATTCAGTGGGTCTTGGTACCTCAGTACACAATAAGTTCCTTCTCTGGACACTCGCTCCTCCTTACACTATGTAAGCCAATACCCAATTCAAGGTTCTACAACCTTAAGTTATCTCTCAATAAAGTGTATTGAGTCTATAACAAAGCTTTCTCAAAGAGTGATCACTGAAAAACATATACAAAGAGAATAATGGAAACAGAGCACTAAAATGCAGAATTGAATATTTGTTAGTTTGGTTGTTGCTCTACCTTGAATGCTTCCGTATTTATAGTTGAGATGTAGTAAATGACCATTGTGAGTATTTCATTTATCTGTTATAGAGCCATTACTTCATCTGAACATTCTTTATGTGCAGAAGATAGCCATTAGAGCAAAGAGAATGTCTTCATTGAAAGTCCGCCATCATTTATTACTTCTGACCATTAGCATTTATTGCGTCTGACACAAAATTGCTTTTTCTGATAGTCAAATCTTTTGATGTTGAAATTCCCTGAAACTTGCTTAAGAGATATGTTAATCATGTGAAAGAACAATAGCAAGTAAGATTAAGGAATTAAACAAGGTTTTCTTTGATTTCCAGAATCATAGGTATCATGCTCTGTTTTGTGGAACAATGAGTTATTTGAATATGATCTTTTGTATTTGAATAGAATATCTCTTTTTCTGTTATAGTATATTCAAATACTGATCTCTATATTCAAATAACATTTAAGTTATTTGTAATAAGTGTATTTAAATAAAATGGTCCTTATTCAAATAGATTTCTTTTGAAAGTCAGTAATTTTATTCGAATACTAGAGTTGGTTTTCGAATACATTTTTAAAATAGTGAGTATTCAAATACAATTCTCCTTACTCGAATATGCTTTTAGAAACTTAATAAACTGTCATGTATTCAAGGGAGTTTATTTTAATACAATACCTAGTTATTTGAATAAGCTTTGAGAAGCTTTATTCGAATACCACAATATTTATTTTTATAAGCTTTTGAAATTGAATTTTGAAATAGATGAGTTTCTTATTTGAATACCATTCTCTTTATTTGAACAAGCCTGACTTTTATCTTTAAAACTACCTCAGCTTTATTCGAATAGTTCACTCATTATTCGAATAACATTTTAGTAACAGACTTGAAAAGTGAAGACTGTTATTCGAATAATCCTTTGACTATTCAACTAAGCTTTGTCATATGTCAATCTGAAAACCAATAAGGGCTTATTATTAATCGAATAGAGTTATGTGTATTCGAATAATCTCTTTCTTATCTGTGTATCCTTATTTGAATAGAATGTTGCTTATTCGAATAACATTTTTCTTATTCGAATAAGCTAAGAGTTATTTGAATGGCTCTCAACTGCAAGCAAAGTTCCTTATTTGAATAACACTAAGATTATTCGAATAAGTCACAGTGTTGAAACAACATGAATTTTCTTAGGCCAGATAATGAATGCCTATTTAAATAAACCTAAGTTTGTTATCATCTAAACTCTGAATCTAACAAAGGGGGTGAGATCATAGAGGAAGAAAATACAAAAAGTGAGAAATTTGAAAAGTTTAAGGAAAAGTTTGGCAATAAAAGGTTCTCTGACATAAAGAAAATGATAATTTCAAGGAAAGAAGAAGACATGTTTGAGCCAATGCTAGTTTTATATACCCTAGGGATGTTATTGTGTCCTCCTAAAAATAAAGCTATTAGGCACTGATTGTTGAAAGAGGTGATGAAGGAGATTGCAGAGTACAATTGGTGTAAGTTTATGATCAGTGAGGTCCCACGATATGGCCCACTGAGGTGAGTCCCATCAACATATAGAATTAGCCTGCATTCTCCCAGGAATCCTTTAATGCAACATCCATATGTGACAAGTAACCTATTAAATGTATGGTTGGCTCATAGTTCCCATTTTGCCACAATTTTTGAGTCTACTTCCATTAGTCTTGTGCAATACGAAGGAATCAACATGCATGATTGCTATGGTGCTCCTTATATCCCTGTCAATGCTTTTTATTTACATTTCCATGCTTGATCATAAGACATTAATAAACCATATTCCCTATAAACCTCACGCCTTATCTCATTAGGTAGTTTATCTAAACAACCCCTCAATCCTATTAGATATGATTAGTTTTGATGATGTCAAATATAGATGCCAAATATTAAAAGCAAAAAGTTTGCATAATATACTTATCTCTTACATTGACTAACTACTATATTTAATGTGAAATATCTTGTACATTAGTCAAGCAAAGAAGGAAGATGTTAAGGTCAATTATTGAGAATGATCAAGAGGAAGAATGAAGAAAGAATGATCAAGTTTAGTCAAGAAAAGAAAGAGGAAGATTGAAGATAGTCAAGAAAATAAAGAAGTTATCTATTTAGGTTATGGAGAATGATCATCAAGAGGAAAATCAAGAAGAATGAGAATGAAGAAAGAACTTGCAAGATCTAATGGGAATATCAAGATTCAATCTCTTAGAAGTGATATTGGAGGTCTCTATAGTCAAATAGAAGTTATAATGAGTCAATTCGAAACTAAAAGTACTTATATGAAAGTTATAACACTTCCAAAGATGATCACTTGAGTGATTCATCATCACTCAAGTGATGACCACTCTGTTGTGCTTTGTTTTCATTCAACATGATAGAGGTTTCATATTTTTGACATATCTCTCTACCCAGACATCCGATTGAGCTGACATTTATTTCATATGAAAATAGACTTCCAATGCATCACATAGACACCAAGATCAAGTTCAAATGAGTTCAAAGGAAAGATATATGAGTTTTGGAAGTTGACACTTAAATCACCGTTGTAGTTCAGAATAGGTTTGATATTTTGGACATATCTCTCTCATTACACATATGATTGAGATAAATCTTGATTCATATGAAAATATATTTAAATATATTTCTATGGATAGGTCATTTGTTAAATTTGGAGTTATATTCAAAGCGGTATGCCTCTTGGAAGTTGACACTCGAAAATTTAAACACTGTCCAGAATAATAGACATTATTTAGATCATAACTTTTAGAATACAATGAATTTGGAGCTGATTCTTTTTGCATTGGAATGTAGATTGCAAGATCTTTCTAATGATAGGTCATTTTTCATATTTGTATTTAAAATGAGTACATTACTCGAGTGACAACTCGAGTGATTGCATTTATGGATCACTAGCACAACACTCGAGTGATCCATCCAGTGACGCATTTCCATGAAAATAAAGCAACACTTCTAACTTTTGAAAAATCATTGGAATGATTGTGTAACTCATTCTTCTTGCTTCTAATCACTCTAACACTTCATTATATTAGTGATTAATCATTTTCTAGGTGATCAAACAAGGATTAACACACAAATTGGAAAAAAGACTTTTTTGTCAGAAACTTCCAACAGCTAGTTCAACGATCATATTTTGAAAGCTTCAATGGGGAGAAGAAAATCTTAATGGTCATCGATCTTCATCAACTATAAATAGAAGAGCATTCAAATTCGATGAGCAACAGAGCAACAGAGCAACAATACCAAAATGCTAAAATCATGAATCTTCCACTTCAACCCGAATACTCTCTATTTTTCTAGCTTCGATGTCATTTTCCTTAGAGAGAGATTATCTGTATTGTACTTCAGTGTTCATCTTATTCACTTATGAGAGAGAAGATTGATTGCAATCCTTTATTATCAATATTGTATCCTTAAGGTGTGTAAGGGGGAGTAACTCGGTGAGAGATTTGTTAAAGGCTTCGTAAGTGTCTGGCTAAACTTGTGGGATTATAGAGGCTTTTCTTGTGCTCAGATTAAACAAGAAGATAGTAGATTGGAAATCTCATGAGGAGCTTGGGGACTGGATGTAGGTCATTGTGGATTGGACAAACTAGGATAAATCACAATTTGTATATTCTCTTCCCTAAGCTCTTATATTTCCAGCATATATTATTTAAATAACTTAATGTTGATTTATAATTCATTACTTTCATAATTGTTTCTTTCACTAAGATGCAAAAAGATTTTCAAAGTTCTTAACTTTTATCCTACACCCAATTCACCCCTCTCTTGGGTGTCATCCAGTTCTAACATTTGGTATCAGAGTGAGGCTCTTGTTTAAAGGACTTAACTGTCTCAAGAGTTATGAATGTATGATTTTGGGTATTACTCACTTTTAGAAGGTTTTGACTATAGAATTCCACATATTTTAAAAGATATTTATTTTTGGTTTTGGAAAGCTAGAATGACTAGTTTTATTAAAGCATCTAATTTTGATATGTGGAATGCCTTTTTAAATGCCTTTGATTTCAAACCAAGAAAGGATTGGATAGAAAAAGAAAACAAAATGTTTTTGTTGAACATTATAGCAATGAAAATTCTGTGTAGTGTTTTAACCGAAAGGGATTTTGAGGAAATTAGATTTTGCTCTACTGCTAAAGATATTTGGGATACTTTTGATTCTATTTATACTTCCAACAATTGTGTTGAAGTTAAAAGTGTTGACAGTTCATCTGAAATTATAAGTTGCAGCATATCTACGGTTCATGAACAATTGGAAGTTGACAATGAAGAAGGAGAAATCATTGAACACTTCAATGATACAGTCAACATAGATGGACAAGATGATGATGATTCCCAAGAAGAGCTCATTATAGACGAATATGAAAAATCATTCTCTGGAGCTCAAGATAAACTTAAGGTAAAAAGTTTCAATTCTTCTTGTGCATTTAAGAAAAATAATTTTGAAAGTTTGCATAAAATTGTTTTTCAACCAATCATTAATTTTATTTTAAAAAGAAAAAATGTTTTCAATTATGCTAGAAAAATTATTGGGAAGAAAGAATGTTTAAATAAAATCTATTCAAGTTTTTACTCTCATGACCGACACAATACTTGCATAAAATCTCATAATGCATATCATCATACAATTTGCAATTATTATGGTAAATCCAGTCATATTTCTCACACATGCTATATTAGAAAAAATTCTAATGTGAGAAATAAATATGTTTGGGTTCCAAAAAGACAAGTAAAGTCTAATGCTAACAATCAAGGACTCAAATATATGTAGGTACCAAAATTTCCATCTAGTACTTTATGTGTGCAGATTGATTATGAGAAGAATGGACATAAGAGTACGGAGATGATGAAGAAGAAGCCAAGAGTTTCTTATGCACCAATAAAGAGGTTTATGCCATCTATATCAGAAAGGAGAACTCTTAAAGCACCCATTGCTGAAACTACAAAGTATAATTACAAAGAGAAAGCAATGGATAAAAGGAGTATGTTCTACATCAAGGAAGGGCTACCATAGAGTACTTTCAACTATGTTGAGAAGAACAAGAAAATGAGGATCTCTCTTGCATAAAGTAAAGTACTCTTAGAGTCTACATCATATAAGAGAGCTTTGCTTGATCCAAGGCTAAATATGCAAAAACAAAGTGTCAAAGAAAGATGTATTGGGTGAGCAAAGGCAATCCACTAAGTACCTAAGGTAAATGTATACAATGGTAAAACCTCCTACATTATAATCTTTGATTTTTATTGAGGTTTATACCTTGTTATCTTAGGAATAAGCATTGCAAACTATTTTGGAAATATGTTTTCACATCTATTAGAAAATCCATTTAATAAATTAATTTATAAATGGATTGCAATGTTCAATATTTTAACTCTTCATGCATATACACATATTTCAAAAGATTTTTTTTGTATGCATAAAGTCATGTTTAATTCATTATGCTAAATTGCCTCGAATTAACTATATTCTTATAGCATGTGAATTATGATTCCTACAAGCTAACTATGAGTAGATCCAAGTGAAATTGTATACTAAAGGAAGACAAATATTTGTATATTTTTATAGGAGGAAGAAATGAAGAACTTCATCTCAAGATTGTGACTACATAGAAATTATTTCAAATCTTTGTAAAGTTAGACCTTGAAGCTTGATTTTAATGTTGAGTATGCAAAATGGAGGCAGTACTTGAGACTTTACTGGGAGTGCCTAGCCAGTGATGAAGGAAGAAAAGATGCACAGTGAAGCATCACTTGAGTGACCACTCGAGTGATCATTATCACTGCGTGACAACTAGGAGTGATTGTCTAAGTTATAAGACCAAATGGAAGATTGGGAGGAAAAAGTCAAGGAATTAAGCTCAATTGAACTTCAAAGGATAATTTCTCTAGTAATTACGAGATTGCTCGAGTAAGGTATTATTTTCTTACTCCATCAAAACGTTAAGGGTTCTATCGCTCAAGTGACCACTCGAGTAATGGTCAGGCACGATCGCTCAAGTGATGTTGAGGTCTTGAAGTTAAAACCCCTATTATGACATTACTTCTCATTCTCACTTAAAGATTTACTTTAAGTGCTTTATCATCTCACTATATCTTTTTGTATCTTGTGCTCATATGAACTAATTTGGATAAGGAATACTTGCTCATTATTGCATACCATTAGCAATCAATCATTTATGGTTTTCAAAATGTTTTCAGATTGCTAAATGGACCGAAGTGAAATTGTGCATAATCTTTCCATGTATTTGAGTTTTGAAATTCATATTTCAAAAAAAAAATTTCTTGGATTCAAATCCATCTTGTTTATAAAAGTGCATACACATGATTTGAAAATTATTCATATTTTGTTTGCATTCAAATTGGTTTCAAAATTAGAAGTTAATATTTTTGTATTCTAAACGTCAGAAATGCTTTAAATTCATTAGCTATAGTTTTCTCGATCATTGACATCTTGATCATCAGTTATCTTGTGCTTGAACTCCTTAGTCTTTACTCTTTAAATGAGTTAGACCTCATGACTAACAAGTTGATCATCTATAGTTTCAAGTCTATTCCTAGAAAAGAATTCAATTTGTGAAAGCCTTATGCCTAATGTATAAATCTTTATTGGCCGAGTTATTCCAAGCATTATGAATGTTCATTAATGCATTGAATCTTAATGCATTAACCATTACAGAGGATTAACTTACTAGGATAATATTCTAAAACTTTAGTCATTTGGACTAATGAGTATGTGCCTATCATCCATAAATTCTTTTTACTCACTTTTATACTCATCATATTGATCAAATGCATTAACATTTGTCTTCATCCATTTTCGAGTAACTAGAGTCTTGTATTCAAATTCTTTTCTTCAATGTTATTTCAAGACACAACTTTAAAAGGCAAGATTATCTCTTGGTTAATGGCAAAGTCATTATGCTTATATAAGTCTATCAAGCTAAGTCTTTTTGGCTAATTCATTTTCTATATGACTTTTTCTCTTAGAAAAATTCTCAAACATGTTAACTCCAATGTCTAATATGTTATCTTAGTTGTTCTTTAAAAGAGAAGCTTTCTGGTACATATATATTTAACTTGTTAACTTCCACCATTTTTAGCATGAACATCGATCTTAATCATGTTTCAAAAATGAGTATTGCATATATTCAAAATCTCAATTTCACAATGCATTGTCATAATTTGAAATAACTTTTGAAATTTGAAACAATTTGCATTTTTCATTATCATTCCTGGAAAACTTGATTTCATTTCATTAAAGATGGTCATTATTAATAGATTCTCTACTCTCTTTGATCTAACTTATATACATTGCATGAAAATCTTATCAATGACATATTTTCTATAAAAAGTGTATTTAAAATTTTTTTGCCATTGATCATTGAAAAACGTCATTCTTGCTATCATTTGTTCGTTACCCTTTATGATTTAATAGCTTGAATTTATTTAATCGGGTAAAATTATACTTTAGTAATTGTTGGTTATTATACTCTTTGCTCAAATATCATATGATTCAATTATATAAGAGCAAGAGTTATAATTTCTAATATTATGAGAACTCAAGAGAAGTTGGGTACCAAAGTGTCTAGAGATATGTTTTGCAGGACTTGATCTAAATGCTTTGCTTTTGGGTACAAAGAACAGAGGCTAACAGAGTAGGCGTAACTGGCAGTGTTGCAGTGTAAGTAGAAGTAGAATCTGTGGTATCACTTGAGTGACACCCCATCACTAGCAAGTGACTAGCTAGTGATATAGTCAGAGAAAGAGAAAGAGGAGGAAGACCTCTTAACAATCCCAGCTAAGTTCAATTCAAAGAAGCTCATGGCCAAGAACAACCTAGCCACTATGAGCCTTGGTTATCCATCCATCTTCCCTATTGCTTATACGAAGTCAAACTATTCTATTGTGACATAGAGCTAGCTGAAATATGTTATGAGAAAGGCATAATGGTTGAGGAGACTTTAGAGACTACTACCAAAGATCAAAAGGTGGTCATCTCAGCTAGGAAGATCAATGAATGGTTAGGGATAAAGAAGCCCCTTATTAGACCTTTCAAGGAGTACAATGAGCCTGAGATATATAAAATCATCTAGCATGATGAACAAGACATGGAACTTGGAGCAAAATGAGCAGCTAGATATGATTCCCATGTTTGAGAAGCTACAAATACAAAGGATAGAAGCTAAGACTTCAATGATAGATAAGACACAGTATTCTAGAGCTGGTCCCCCTGATCCTTCATTCCTTGGTCAATCTATCTAGTGTTGTCTGAGAGAAGAGCTTCAACAATCTCACACTGAGCTTGCTACAAACAATGTTGAGTTCATCACTTCTATGAATGACAAGAATAGGCAACTCTATGACTTGATCAACCAGAACTTCAAGGCCTTATCTGAATAGCAAGAAGCTCAGACCAAGATGCTACAGGATCAAGCTAGCACTATGAGAAAGTTATGTGCTATGGTTTATTGCTAAGCAAGGGGATCACACTAAGTTGATGGATGCACATGAAGCCTTATTCGGAGCTCATCTTGGTATCCTTAAGTGCCCATAGAGACTACACCTTCAAAATCCCTTAATACTAATCATATCACTATATTGTGACTAACCAGCGATGCATCAATAGACTTCAAAGGACTATACTCGAGTAATTATGACATTACTTGAGTGCGGTATTATATTCTTAATTAAAATTCTCTAAGTTGCATCACTCGAGTGAGCACTCGAGTGATGGTTGAGTAGGATTATTCGAGTGACCACTCAAGTGATATTGAGGTATATATGTTAAGACTCCTGAATAACATCGTCAATTTCAAAACTTGATTTTTCACCAAATCTTCATACTTTCATACTCAATTTCTCTACAAAGTGTTCAATGGTTTTTCAAATCCATGAGAGTTTTTAACTCTATTCCTTATAATGATTTTTTAAAGTCATACATTCATTAAGGGGGAGCTTCACATTCACATGTGTTTTATATCTTAAAAGCTTATCTGCTTTATTTGAAGAAAATCATTATAGCATACTCATATGCATTCACTATCAATTGATTAGTTTTGATGATGAGTTACTCGTATTTTATTTCCATGATCTTAAATTGAAAATACCTTATAGAAAGGAAACTTTTGATATTTGATTGCACTAACCATTCTCCTTGCAAGAATTTTTTAAACTTATGGCAAGAGAATTTGCTTTATGTAAGATCATTCCTCAACACACTAAAAAGGGAATATATCAACTTTGAGGACATATGCTTTAAAGCTTAATCAAGGGAAATATATTGGTTGCAACATTCAAAGCAACAAATACCTATACCAATATAAAGGGGCATTAAGCATATTGTGATAAAAATATGGAACAAAAGTTCAACTCAGTAAGAACATCCTAGAGACAACATGAATATATATTAGAGTTGTATAGCAAAAGTGTGGTGAACATAATATCATGGATCTAGCATTTCCAGAAAGCAAAACAACAGACTTTATAGATCAATCATTAGCTTGTTGAATCCAAATGAGCATTTCTAAACCCTTCCTCCTTATATTTTGTGAATTGTTTGCATATCTTTGATTTCAATTCCCTTTGATTATGAAAGTTTTCTTGAAAACCTCTTCAAATTGTTTCAAACTTTTTTTCATGAAAATCTTCTTTTATTTGTGTTACCCTAAGAGTGAAGGATGATACATTCCTTTTGCTCTAGGAAGAGAAAGGCATTTCTTACATGTTTTCATATCCGCTTTTTAAGAGCATTTCTTATTTATCATTTAAAATTTTTGTTGATGTCAAATAGGGGGAGAGAAAGGCAAGAAAAATATATTGCATTTAATTTGTTATCATATATACATATTTTTCTTAAAGGATTTTCTATCATGAAAAAGAGGGAGAATGTTATATATGATTAGTTTTGATGATGTCAAATATAGACCACTGTAATTTTCTGAAGGATATATTTTTCTTCTAAACTAAATTTAATTAGGGTCACATAGAACTTTATGTTAGATATGATTAGTTTTGATGATGACAAATATAGATGTCAAATATTAAGCATAAGAAGCTTGCATAGTATACTTTTCTAATACATTGACTAACTATTTGATGTTGCATATATTGTAGATTAGTCAAGCAATGGAAGAAAGAAATTGAGGAATAAGGAACTTGCAAGAATTAATGAAAAATATGAAGATTCAAGTTTTTATGGGTACTGTAGCAGTGGGTACTGTAGCAATACGGTTACTGTAGCAATTGGCACTGTTTTGCACTGTTTGGAACTGTAGCAGAGTGATTTTTAACAAATCACTCGAGTGATTTGAGGAATCACTCGAGTGATTCAGCAAAAAACGCAATCACTCGAGTGATTCAGCAAATCACTCGAGTGATGTTCAGCATTTCAGAGTCTGTTCTTCGTCCAGCTGAGCGAGGTCTGGTTATTTGATCATATCTCTCACAATACAACTCCAAATGAGACCAAACCAATTGCATATGAAACTAGACTCCCAATGCGTCATTTTTACACCAGAACCAATATCAAAGGAGCTCATAGGAGGGAGATATAAGTGTTCTACGTTTACCTTCATGACAGCGTCACTTTCTGGAACAGTTTTAGTATTTTGGCTATAACTCTCAAACCACTGATCTTATTGAGCTGAAACCGATTCCATATGAAAGTAGACTTCCCGGGCTTTCCATTGATATATAATATAGCAATTTTGGAGTCATATTCGAAGAGTTATGGCATCTGGAAGTTGACCTCTATTTACTGAAGATCTGGAAACGGATCACTCGAGTGATTTGGAAAATCACTCGAGTGATATGGCATTTCACTTCCAGTGATCGAAAAATCACTGCAAGAAAAATTCACTGTTTCAGATTTCACTTCCAGTGATATTGCACTTGCTCATATAATGATCTATTGTTCTAGTATACACTTTCCTACATACACTATAATCCATTTGCTATTACCTTCATAAACAACAACTGATTTTGCTTGTAAAATTCTATTATTACTTATTTCTCCAAGTTGCTGTCAAAATCATATGGTATATTATTTTACTGCTCATTTGCGAAAAACAAGATCACTCCTGATGGTCCTATTATTGTTTTTTAGAAAACACTTTCAGTGAATCATACAAGTCTGTTGAGATACAAATATTTTCTAACGGTTATATTCAAAGTGTATTACAGCTGTGCTCCACCAACACGCACATGACAAGTAACTGAACTCTCCATTCAAACGACAACTATTCATGGGTGGCAGCAAAATTCATAAGTAACGGAAGACAAATACTATTGCATCTGTCAGACCAATGGGCAAACTGTAAGAAACGCTGAAGCATATGTCAGAGCACGATCAACGGGAAAATATTTAAATACACTCAACGACTGTGCAAAGCAATGGGACTTCAACTGAACATGAAGTAGTTTCTGTCTAAGCATCAGATGGGATTACAACAGAAAAGTATCCGAATGGGCTCAACGGTCAAATGAATCAATAGACTCTAACGGATATCTTCCATAACTCAGCTACAAATAGGAGAGGATTCAAACACAGAAAAGCAAGCAACGCAATGAGAACATGAACAAGCTGATATTCTAAGTCTTCTACCTCCGACCACTCTTTGCTCTATTTCATCTTCTATATTATGTATATTTGAGAGAGTGAATATTTGTATTGTACTTCAGTGAGTATCCTATCTACTCTGTGAGAGAGTTTGTAAATCCTTACAAATATATTTCTATATTGAACTCAAGGTAGAGTGACCTTGAGAGGGTTGATTACCTTACAGTGGAAGTTGTAGAGTGAATCGCCATTAAGAGTTTCTGCCCATAAGACTTACAAGGTGCAAGCAGTAGAGAACGTTGCTGCTCGTAAGACTTACAGTGGTGTAAGCAGGAGAGAACGTTGCTGCTCATAAGACTTGCACGGGTAAGCAGGAGAGAAAGGTCTTTGGGATTGATTTGCTCGACTTGCTGTAAGGAGTAAACCTTACAGTGTGTAAGGGGGAGTTACTCTTGTGAATTTGTAGAGGCTTTTCTTGTGCCCGATTAAACAAGAAGATAGTGGATTGGAAATCTCAGGAGGAGCCTGGGGACTGGACGTAGGTCATCGTGGATTGGACCGAACCAGGATAAATCACAGTTTGCATATTCTCTTCCCTAAGCTTTTACATTTCCAGCGTATATGATTTACATATCATCTTATGTTGCTATACTTCCGAATGTATTGATTTGATAAATTGCGAAAAGAAGTTAAAAGATCATACTTTCTTATCACACCCAATTCACCCCCTCTTGGGTGTCAGCCAGTTCTAACACTTTAGACCACTGTAATTGGATTTTTCTAGATTTAATTATTATTTTTCAAAGTTAGGTGAAAAATCTAGCAGTTTAGCAGAACCACCATAGCAAACTGTTCATAGCGCGATATAACCTAATCATGACATTTATTGCTTTTCATATTGTATGAACTGTTTCTTGTTGTGGTTTATTTTCAAACTTGTTTGGGTATGGTGAACAATATGACTTTAGTTCTTACAAGGGTTGTAATATTTAAATACGGCCTGCATGCCGTGCCTTCTTCTAAATAGTCTCAATGTACATTCTCTTCTAATCTCACTCCCCTCGTATGTTTAAATGAGGTTTCTCTTAATGTCTTTCTTTTTCTTATTTAGAGAAGTCCTCTCATTGGTTTGGGAGGATTTTAGGTTAGGTTAGTTATATTGTGTCACGTTTTAAATTACTTTAGACGTCCCTTTCAAGAAGGGATGCCTAAAGAGACCCTTTAGGTATCCCTTTTGAGTTTTGGGATGCCTAAAGCCTTTAGGCGTCCCAAAACTAAAAAGGGATGCCTAAAACTCAGATATCCCCTCCAATATTATGAAATTGCCACCGCGTTTTCGTTTTACTTCCCTTTTTTAAAAAGGGACGTCTTCTAGGGAAGTAGAATGTGTTTCCTATAGTAGTGATAGAAGTTTGAACCTTGTGAACCTTGTGGATAATGTTGAACCTTCAATGATGTTTTAAGGACATTACCAGAAAACTGTGAAGGTTAGAATAGACGCTATTGATTTTGATTCTTAGCACACCTATTAGGTATAGTTGAGGAAACCTGATGTTTCGGCTCAGGTAATGTAGAGGTTCTAAGAGTTGAATCACAACTTGAGAATCAAATGCAATAGTTGAATTGATTCCCTAGGAATTTGAAATGGCTTTAATGGATTAAGGTACTAGAATGTAGTACAGAAATGTGTATGAGGTTTATGGAGGTTGCTAGTTGCTAATCTAGTACAAGGAAAGATCTTAATCATATAATATTCCCTTAGAGTTGTGATTATGCCTGGAGAGGGAGTGATAACAAAAGTCCACCCCGAATGACCCCAAATGAGATGACAGAAATTAGAGAAAGCATATTGCAGAACTGCTAGAGAAGAGGGACCTTATAAGATTTGGATTCCCATTACAATGGAACTTCCATTCAAAGATGACCAACTGGAACTGTGGATGATGGTTCTAACCTTTGACTAGCTACTTTGTGTTAGGAAGCATGTCTAGTGGAGGAAGGTTGAGGAGTCAATCACCTCTGTCAGCTAACCAACCTTCGGAGGACAGGCGTGTACCTGAGGATAGGAGGGTAGTAATATATGGAAAACATAAACGGGTTATACCAAGAAGCTAGTACTGCTTATATTTTCCCATGGGGACAGTACCAAGCATCTCTGGGGAGGCTGACATGTCATACTGGGATTGAGGTATGTGTGGGCTACTGATACCCAGTGACAAATAGTATGGTACTAGTACTGATACACCGGATCTCATCAGAACTTTGTGGTTAAGCATGCTCAGGCAGGAGAAATCCTGAGATGGGTGACCCCCTAGGAAGTACCTTGGAAATTTGAAATCTTTTGATTAAAGGTTTAGAATTTTGATTAGAAGTTCTTAGATGACATAAATAATGACTAGAGGCATAGATATGATGAAGTAAGTATTGATCTTTAATATGAACCATTTTTTTTGCAGTGAGTACTTCCCAGAAAAGTTCATTTAATCGGGTTATGGAAACTCAAGGTATAGTGATTACTTTGAGGTTTCTTTGTACTAAGTAATGATCCTTAGTAACACCGTGGTGTTAAAGGAATATAGATATGATATATTGTGATACATGATGAGTGGTGATTATGCCGTATATAAATCATAGAGGATCCGATCTGATGATAGTAAAGGTTGAGGATAGGTTTGAATCCGATCTAAGCTGAAATAATGCTTAGGTCGAAATGAGAATCATGTTTCACTATGGTTTTGATACATGACGGAAGTTTGAATCTTGTGGACCTTATGGATGGTGTTGAACCTTCAATAATATTTTAAGGATAATACTTGAATACTATAAGGGTTGATGATGATTTAATCATGTGTTTATGGTTAGATTATGATTTATAATGATTCTAGTTGACAAAACTGCAAGAATCCATTTTTAGTAGAAGTTAGGGTTTGTACGGTTCTGCCTAGAATTTTAGGAATGAAGTACATTTTGATATTTCTGATCATTCCATTGTGTTCTACATGAAAAATTATGTGGAAAAGCATATGGTTATAATTTTTAGATAATTATATATAATTTTGGAGTTTTTGGAAGTTTGAGTAATCTGGGTTCGAATTCTGGTTTCACAACTTATTTTACTATGTGATATTTTACATGTTAAGGAAGTATATTTTGTAATAGACAGAACCATTACACGAGTTAGTAGTAGATTTAATTTGTTCACCATTGCAAATATTGGAGGTAATTCTCGGTATTGATTAGTTGTCAGCAAATAGTATTTTGCTAGACTGTGGAAGTAAAAAGGTTATTTATCCTAACTCACCACCAAAGACCAACGTAGAGATCAACCATAACTCTCAGGAGCAGAGGCTGAGAGATGCTTGCATAAAGGTTGTCAGGTATACATGGTATTCTTCTCCATGCAATCTGAGGCTAGAACAACATTGGAGAATATCCCTGTAGTAAACGAGTTTCATGATATGTTTTCAGAGGATATTAGTGGATTACCCTAGGATAGGGAAGTTGAGTTTGCAATTGAAACCAAGCTTGGAGCGGGACTGATATCTAAAACCCCATACAGGATGGCTCCAAGTGAGATGGTAGAGCTGAAAAAGCAGATTAAGGAGCTATTAGAGAAAGGGTTTATCCGACCCAGTGTCTCACTATGGGGAGTCCCAGTACTCTTTATCAAAAAGAAAGATGGAAGTCTATGACTTTGTATTGATTACAGGGAGCTAAACAAGGTGACCATCAAGAACAAATGCCTACTTCCTAGAATTGATGATTTGCTCGATCAGTTATCTGGTTACTGTGTGTTCTCAAAAATTGATTTGCGATCATGGTATCACCAGCTTAGAGTAAAGCAGAAGACGTGCCAAAGACTGCTTTCAGGACCAAATATGGCCATTACGAATTTCTAGTGATGCCATTTAGGTTGACCAATACACCTGCCATGTTCATGGACTACATAAATCAAATTTTTTGTCCATATTTGGATCAATTCATAGTAATCTTCATTAATGATATTCTTGTGTATTCACAAAATAGAGCCGAGCGTGAACAACATATGAGAATAGTGATAAGTAAAATATTTGTATATTTATTTTCCCTTAAATGATGATTTTGTGGACTATATTTGAGTTGAATATAATCAATTTGGGTGTAATTAATAAATAAATAAATAATGATTTTCTTGCATCCATGGACAGTATCGGATTAAGAAGAATTAAAGAAGGCATTTAAAGGGAAGTTACTATTCATGCGGTACTGTTCACTGTGCATTGTAGCAGGGGTACTGTAGCAGACCATTGCGTTTCACTATAGCAGACCATTGCGTTGTACTGTAGAGGTCGGTGTGTGTGGAAGTGGGGCGGTTCAGTGCGGTTCCTGTAGCAGTCGGTTCACTGTAGCAAGTGGGTGGTCGGTTCACTGTAGCAAAATCACTGTAGAAAAATACTGTAGCAGTCCGAAAATGAAGCCTATAAATAGAGCTTCTTGGCACCCTAAAATGAGGAGGAAGGAAGAGAGAGAGAGAGAGTTGTTATTTTTAGAATTTATTTCTTACATTTTTTTACTTCTTGCATGCCTCCTACATGGACTGTTTTACCTCCTATATGGAAGGCCTAGGTAGTCCTCCTTTATGGATGGTATAGGTTGCCACCTACATGGATGGTTTTACCTCCTATATGGTAGGCTAGATTTTCCATTTTTATGCATCTTGTCGTTGTATTTTTATGTTTTTGTAAGTAATTTTTATGCAATATTTATGATGTTTGTAATATATTTTGGTTTTGTTTTTAATTTTATCATGAGCTAAATTTTCCTTTTCCTAGGGTGATGACGTAGCTTACTAATGACGGATTGAATCTTAACTTATTAAATCTAGTTTTAATTTTTCCTTCATGATTGAGTTTTAATTATTGCTCTTAATGCTTACAATTGATTGGCCACCTTTTGGATGATTTTAATATGCATGTTGAGACCGGAAGGAGATACATGTGTGTGGATCCTATAATTAAAACCATAATTTGCATATGAAATAGGAATATATTCATATGGGTTGTGTAGTCTTAATTGAGTTCCATAAATCTTAATGCATAATTGATTGCTTGAATTCATATAGGAATATATTGGGTTAGCAATTAATTATAGAATTACTTGACCTTGGAAAAGGCTAGTAATTAAAATAGGGAAACTCGACTATCAATCATGTGGAATAAATTGGACTAGAATAGATAAGTGATTCAATCCGGAATTTATTAAGTGAAATCTAATCCCTAGGACTTTTTCTCATATTTGTCTTTATATCACTTGTATTCATATTTCATCATTTCTATCTTGCAATCTCAATCACAACTAATCAACCGACTAAATAGAATTAAAATTACCAATTTTGGTACTTAGTGATCAATCCTCGTGGGAACGATACTCTACTCACTTCTATATTACTTGATTACGATAGTGTACACTTGAACTTCTAAATACACCATCCTACACTCGTAACAAATAGTGTTAAATACATTAAGAGGTAAGCAAACTCTATGCCAAGCTGAGCAAGTGAGTTTTGGCTTTTAGAAGTTAAATTTCTGGGCCATGTAGTCTTACAACAAGGGGTCTCGGTAGATCCAAACAAGGTGGAAGTAGTACTGAATTGGAAGAGGCCAGAGACTATTTTTGAAATTCGTAGTTTTTTGGGTCTTTATGACTATTACAGGTGATTCATACTGAATTTCTTTAGAATAACTTTGCTGTTAACAAAGTTAACACGGAAAAATCAACCTTTTTTGTGGGACAACAATTGTGAGAGGAGCTTCACAAGCTGAAACAGAAATTAACAACAACAATAGTATTAACAATCCCAAATCCATAGTTGACTTTTTTTGTCTCTACAGATGCCAGTGGATATGGATTGTGATGTATTCTGATGCAACAAGGCCGAGTAGTGGCATATGTGTCTTATCAGCTAAGCCTCACAAACATAATTATCCCACTCATGATTTTGAGTTAGCAGTAATTGTCTTTGCACTAAAATCTAGAGACACTATCTCTATGGGACGACCATAGAGCTGTACTGTGACCACATGAGCTTAAAGGATTTGTATGAAAAAAAGAGCTCAGCTTGAGACAGCGCAGATGGTCGGAGTTGCTTAAAGATTACAACTTAGAAATCAACTACCATCCAGGCAAGGCTAATGTAGTAGCAGATGCATTGAGCCGTAAAACAGTATAGGTGGCAGCCCTCATGATTTATGAGCAAAGACTGATTGAAGATTTTGAAGATCTCAATCTATCTAATTAGATTTTGATCAGTAGTAACAACGTCAGTCAGGCGTACAATCATCTGAGAGCAGCAGTTGAAGAAGCTCAGATGTTGGATAGACAAGCACAATCTATCAAAAACATGATTACAAGGGGAGAAACTCAGGAACATGACTTGTCACCGAGTGGACTAGTCCGATACAAGAAGCGGATATATATTCCATAACAAACAGAATTGAGACGACAGATCTTGGAAGAAACACACAAGAGTAAATACTCTACACCCAGGAGAAACTAAAATTGATCACAATCTGAAGTCCATGTATTGGTGGCCAGGGATGAAAAGAGATGTGATGAAGTTTATTGCTCATTGTCTTACTTTCTAGAAGGTGTAAGACGAGCATCAACAACCATCAGGGCTTCTGTAAAACCTTGAAATTCCTAAGTGAAATGAGAGAGCATCACTATGGATTTCGTGACAAGATTACCCAAAATCAGAAAATCATGATGATATATGGGTCATCGTTGATCGATTCACAAAGATAGCCCATTTCCTACCAATCAGCATTCACTATTCTCCTGATAAGCTAGTAGAGATCTATATCAACGAGATTATGTAGCTACATGGTACACCGAAGAACATAATTTTGGACAGAGATCATCAGTTTACTTCCTATTTTTGGAAGGAGGTGTACAAGGCCTTAGATACCAAGCTTTGATTCAATACAGCTTATCATCCTCAGACATATGGACAAATATAAAGAACAATACAGACGTTAGAGGATATACTGACGGTGTGTGTATTAGAGTTGAAAGGTAGTTGGATCAATTCCTTCCACTTGCAGAATTTGCATACAACAACAGTTATCACTCGAGCATTCAAAGGGCTCCATATTAAGCGTTGTGTGGAAGGAAATGTCAATTACCCTTGTGCTGGATAGAGCTATCTAAGAGGTAGTTATATGGGCTAAATATAGTTGATCATACAGCAGAGAAGATAAAGTTTATAAAGTAGAGACTATTGGCTGCTTAGAGGAGGCAGAAGAGTTATGCCGACAAGAGGCGGAAACCTCTAGAGTTTGAGGTTGGAGATCATGTGTTCATGAAGGTTGCGCCTATCATAGGTATTGGCAAGGCGTTAAAGGTGAAGAAGGTAATCCCTAGGTATATTGGTCCATTTGAATTCTTATGAAGGATTGGGCTAGTAGCGTACCAAATAGCTTTACCCCCATATTTGAGTAGATTACATTATGTCTTACATGTCTCACAATTAAAAAAGTATCAACTTGTTTCAAATTTATGGAGAATTAATTCAACTATTGATTTAATTCTCAAGTTATGATTCAACTCTTAGAACCTCAACATTCCCTGACCCAAAAAATTAGGTTTCCTCAATTATACCCAATAGGTGCGCTAAAAATTAAAATCAATAGCACCTATTCTAACCTTTACGGTATTCGGGTAATGTCCTTAAAACATCACTGAAGGTTCAACATTATACACAAGGTTCAAAAGGTTCCAAATTCTATCATGAAATAGAACCATAGTGCAACCTAATTCTCATTTCGATCTAAGCACTATTTCAACTTAGATCTGATCTAAACCTATCCTCAACATTCAATATCATCATATCGATCCTCTAGGATAGATATATGGCACAATCGCCACTCATCATGCATCACCATATATATCATACCTACATACCTTTAATCTTACAGGGTTACTAAAGATTATTACTTAGCACGGAGAAACCTCAAAATAATCACTATGCCTCGAGTTTCCATAACCCCATCAAATGAACTTTTTTGGACAGTACTCACTATAATAGAAACGGTTCATATTAAAGATCAATACTTATTTCATCATCTCCATACCTTTAATCATTCTTTAGGTCATCTAAGAAATTTGAGTCAAAATTCCAAACCTTTAAGCAAAAGGTTTCAGATTTCCAATGTACTTCCCAAGGGGTTACCCATCCCGAGATTTTCCTTGCCTGAGCACGCTTAACCACAGAGTTCTGATGGTATCTGGAGCATTAGTACTTGTACCGACCTATATATCTTTGGGCACCGGTATCCCACATATACCTCGATCTCAGTATACCATGTTATCCTACCCAGAAATGTTGAATACTGTCCCCACAGGGAACATAAGTAGTAATAGCTTCTTGGTATAGCCCCTTTATGTATTCTCATAACACGGGAAGAATTTGGGTCACACTCTAACTCAATATTGGGAGCCCTAGAGTTAGCAATAAAATCTAAATCCTACGCTTTCTCTTCTATCCTTAGGGTCTTATTGTCATTGTCATCAGTAGAGGAATCCATACTAGGACTAGGCACCGCTAACATCCCTGTCAAGTGAAGTCACTTCCTCTATATAGACCTTTGCTGTTTCCTTCAACAGGCTGGTTAATAGATAGGGGTGGTTTGATTCCTTAGGTCACTCTGCTATTTGTAACTCCCAGTTATAGTAGCATTAACAGGGGATCACTGTACTATTCACATGAGTAGAGAATATAAGATGTCATTGGAGAGGGCTACCTGTGGAAGGTCCTAATCAAAGAGGGCTACCTACAGAGGGTTCTGATTGAAAAGGGCTACCTATAGGGAATTCTGATCGAAGGGACTGACCAGTCAAGTGACTGAGTAAAGCACCGAGTACAGTACCGTAGCGTGGAGCCACCGTGATGTTGAACCATAGTGTGGAGCCACTGTGATGTCGAACCATAGTATGAAGCCACCATGATGTTGACTCTTAAGGGTGGTGCACTGTAATAAGTCCTACATTAGATAGGTTTCCTAGAAAGAAAGGTTTGTGAGACCCAGTGTATCGCCATGGGTTGCTCCAGTGCCGGTTGATGGAAGAAAGAGTTAGAGCCTGGGATGGGTTCAGAATACCTAATGGACTGTGTGTCCTGAGGTAGTTAGTCTCGATAGGTATTCAGTAAAGATGATGGATCGATTATCTTGAGGCTATAAGACTTGAGGGACTAGTATGTCTTTAGGCCGGAAGAATATTACGCATTTGAGCATTGTTGCGAGCGGAGGCTCGAGGCGGTAAGACATGATGTGCTAGTTTGCATAGGGTGGTGTCCCTGAGCCATAAGACTTAGGTGCCTAGCGCTATGGCTATTGCCTAGCGTGGTGACATTGGACCAGTATATCCAGAGTACACATTGAGATTGGCAGAACATTCAAACTATACTAGGTGGTAGCCGAGGCAGTAAGTCCTAAGATGCCTATGACATGGGGGTGATCCCCTGTGCAGTAAGACTGAAATATCCAGCGTTATGGGAGTAGAATGAGCGTTAGGTTTGATATGCATATAGTGTGATCCGGTAGCCCTCTCCGATCAAAATTCTCCTTAGGTAGCTCTTTTTGGTTGGTCGTCTCAGAATGGAAGTACCATTGTAACGGGAATCCAGATCTTATAAGGTCCCTCTTCTCTGGCAATTCTGTAAACTACTTTATCTAATTTCACCATCTCATCTGGGGTCAGTTTATATGGACTTTCTATCTCGGTCCGGCTCCAGGAATAATCACAACTCTAAGGGAATATTCTATGATTAAGACATTTCCCAATTTTAGATTAGCAACTAGCAACCTCCAGAAACCTTATACACATTTATGTACTACATCTAGTACCTTAAGCCATTCAGGCCATTCCAAATTCCTAAAGAATCAATTCAAATATTACATTGGATTCTCAAGTTATGATTTAACTCGTAGAACCTTAACAATACTAGAGCCAAAAAATTAGGTTTCCTTAATTATACCTAATAGGTGTGCTAAGAATCAAAATCAATAGCACCTATTCTAACCTTCACGATTTTCGGGTAATGTCCTTAAAACATCACTGAAGGTTCAACATTATCCACAAGGTTCACAAGGTTCCAACTTCAATCATGAAATATAACCATAGTACAAACTGATTCTCATTTCTTCATAACCACTATTTCATCTTAAATCTGATCCAAACCTATCCTCAACCTTCAGTATCATTAGATCGGATCCTCAAAGATAGATGTACGGCATAATCACCACTCATCATATATCACCACATATCATACCTACATACCTTTAACCCCATGTGGATACTAAAGATCATTACTTAGCATAGAGAAACCTCAAAACAATCACTATGCCTTAAGTTTGCAAAACCCCATCAAATGAACTTTTTTGGACAATACTCACTACAACAGAAATGGTTAGGATTAAAGATCAATACTTTTTTCATCATCTCCATGCCTCCAATTGTTCTTTAGGTCATCTAAAAACTTTGAGTCAGAATTCCAAACCTTTAAGCAAAAGGTTTCATATTTCCAAGGTACTTCACAGGGGTTTCCCATCCCGATATTTCCCTCGTCTGAGCAAGCTTAATCAGATTATGTGAGGTGGTCGCCTGGGGCCAAATGCAAGGGTGGACGTCAGGGCCATAGATATTCCTTTTAATGCACGAGTAGACACCTAGGGCTTATTGCGCGGGTGGATGCTTGGGGTCATATGATTTATTTTGCATTGGGGAGATGTCTGGGGGGCCATACAACTTATTTTGCACCGGGTGGACGCCGGGGGCCATATGACTTATTTTACCAAGTACTTTGGTATGGGCCCAATAGTCCAGTGGTTTTCGTTATACTATATGCTAATGTGCCAAATGCTCTTGTGATAATGGTTTGTTTACCATGCTTTGGGAACGTTACATAAGTATATGAATAGCTTGAGTAGTAAGAGTTAGAGCCTAGAATGTATATAGAATACCTAGTGGACTGTGTGTCTTGAGGTAGTTAGTCTCTATTGCTATTCAGCAAAGATGATGGACTGAATGTCTTAAGGCCATTAGACCTGAGGGACTAGTATATCCTTATGCTGACAGAATGTTATGTGTTGAGAATTATGACAAGCGAAGGCTCGAGGAAATAAGACCCAATGTGAAAATTTGCATAGGGTAGAGGCCCTTGGTCATAAGACATGTATGTCTAACGCGATTACATTGAATCAGTGTGTCAGAAGTATATCTTGAGGTTGGCAGACCATTCAGACTGCACCAGGTTGTAGCACATGGTAGTAAGACCTGTAAGTATATGAATCATAGGACTGTGTCCCTGGGCAGTAAGACCAAAACACCCAGCGTTATGGGAGTAGAATGAGTCGTTAGCTTTATATGCTTATAGTGTGATCTGAGTGAAGTCCTGAAGAGGTTGTACATCCTAGTATACATACAGTGTGATCCAGGTAGAGTCCCAAAAAGGTTGTGTGGCTTGAGAAACCAAGCATTGTAAGAATGGACCAGTGGGTCCTGTGTTGAATGCTGCATACTAGGTATAGAATGAAAGAAAATGCCATATGGTGATTGCTGAATACTATATGAGATTTTATTGAGATTATGATGATTTGAGTTGAATGCTTGATAAGCCTGCATAAGAAAAGGATAGACTGAATGTCTAGAATAATTCCTTGAGGTATAGATGTTCAAAATTTTGAGGATGAAATTTATTTAACGGGGGGAGAATTGTAATATTTCAGATTTTGGGCCTAGAAACTTGAGGATAAGCCTATATCAAGAAGAATACTAGGCCCAAGTTTAGTAAGAGTCCTAAGAATATTGAGGAGATAGAATAATTTTCAGGGACTATATCCGGATAAAGAATGAGTCTCTAGGTTACATGAGGCTCTGAGCGCATAAGTAGTTGGATAAAGTATGCCGGTATATGGGCACATTGGCACACTTGGCGCCATATTTGGATAGTGTGAAAAATACATGTGTGGGCCATGTAGGGCCCTAGACTGTGTGATTCGGCTCCTCAGGGTAGAGAACAAGTCTTCAGATTATATGGGGGTTCAATGTGTGGATTTAACAGATAAAATATGTCATAGAGGTGTACACATGGAATTTTTAGGGCAGGTACATATATCCTACATTTTTGAAAGAGAAGAAGAGATATAGGCCATGTGGGTCCTGCATGTAGACACACCAACTTACCCCCTCAACAATCCCCTGAGGTAGCACATATGGTGCAATCCTGAGTAAAAACCCTAGTAGAATCTAGGATAAACATCGATAAAATAGCTTTATTAAAGTAACATTATTAAAATAGCTTTAATAAAGTAGTAATGATGACCTAACTTTTGGGTTGGCACCACAAGAAGGTGACACTTATCCCTTCATCATGAGATTCATAGAGTGACTTTTGTGTTGGCACCTCTAAAGGTGACACCTAGCATAATAGTAAAGGAAATCCATCGGTCTCCGATTTGGGTATATGATTGACTTTCCTGAGTACTACATAAGGGAGTAGAGGAATTCATCAGACCCCACTTGTAATAGCTTATTTCCAATAGCCTTAGATGAGCACAAATGAGTAGTGAAATCAGTTGTAGAACCAGGATTTGAACCCGCACTACCCAAATCTAGTATGTTCACAAATTCCCCACTCTCAAAACCAGGAGTTGAACCTAGGTTGAGAGGGTTTTTCAGAGGGTAGAAAAAATTTTTGAATGTTTCCACAAGTTTCACTACGTCACCAGTCTTATCGGCTCTTAATTTCATTTTATTAGAGTATATACGAGCGATTTTATTTTAATTCAACTATAGCTATTCTCTGCTCATACTACATTCGTTCGTACATATAAATAGAATGTAAAGCCACATAGGCTACCAAAGTATTTACATCAAATAAAAAAATAGTGCCTTGCACCATTATCTTCAATGTACCTTCATATCTCCATGCATTCTTCACCTGTCTTATGGTTGGTTGGGAGGAGTGAGATTCAGAGAATCTCAGTAGCAAACATTACAAACAATACATGTAAGATGAATACTAGTGCACGATATGCTTGCCTTACATAGGCTCATGTTCACATAATGATATTCTGCATGCTCAATGTTTCGTGCAAGATACTTATGGCCATAGTAAAAATAGAAACAGAGCTTCATTTATTCATACATGCTTCACATAATCAAGCAAAGCAATGCAACAAATCAATACACATCATAATCATCACATACATTAAAGTAAGTAAGTTTACTACCTTGTGGACTTATGTCCTTCTTTTTGAATTATTCCCTTTTCTTCCAACCATCGGAGCTTCTTGGAAATTATTCCATTCCTTTTCTTTCTTGACTTCTTCATGGCCCTAGATACCCAATTACATCATTAGAGCCATGATTGTGAGTCATTAGAAGTGTATCCTAAAGCCCAAGAAGCTAGGAAGGGCTAAATGAGTCAATTTCCTTCAAAAATATGAAATGTTGGAATTTATGGGTTTTGGCCGCGGCCAAAAATGGCTGGCCGTGGCCAAAAACTAGACATAAACATTTTGGCCATGGCCAAGAACCTTTGGCCGCGGCCAAGAATCTCCCTGCTCAGAATTTCACCGTCCTGATTCTTGGCTGAACTTGTAAAAATCATAACTAAATGTAAAAACTTTAAAATGGGGTGATTTCAAGTTCTATAGAACCCTCCATAAGTATAATTTAAGGGAAAAATATACCAATAACACAAAAATCACTCTCATAAGTACATAATTCCATTTCCTTAGACACTGCTCTAGAATTACCCAATTTCACGTGACCAGAATTTGAAAAATCATAACTCCTAGCATACTTGTCCAAATCCTTCATATTACCTATCATTTTAAAGATCTAAATGTGTCCTTTAATTCTGGAAAGTTTCATTATCATTGGACAATATTCAGGTCTCCAAACACATATCATAAGGACACTGCCTCCAGAAGACAGATTTCACAACATGCACCCTTTGACTTCTAAAATTTCAAAATTCATATATAAGTATCCAAAATTCATGAAAATTTGCATACCTACACAATTTTACCCAAGGAATCCATTGGAAACCTCAAATTGGAAAATTCATATTCCTTCATGAAGTCACAATACAGGGTAGAAATCAAGGTTCTTTAGAGTAACATGTTATTTTCTGGTTTTCTCTTGCTTAATCACTTTCTTTCCACTTCTAATCAAATGATTAGCTATTTAAACACTCATTAGACATGATTTAGCCATTGAAAACACCATTTTAAACTAGCCATGAACAGTACCCAACTTCCTCTATACTCATCCAAACGACAAACCAATCGGTTAAAAAGGAAGCTTACGCTTACCTCTACCAATTCCGCAAACGGTTCAGAATTCCGGCAACACTCCAACTGGTGAGATGGTGCCAACCACCTCCAAATGAAAATCCAATACTGTATAAATAAAGCTTGCAACGAGTAGAAGAATTTTCCTAAATGGCATTTTGAGAGAGGACGTCGATTCGGCAGTGTTTCGGAGGTTGGAATTTTCCCTCTCCTCTCCCTCCATTTTCGGCTGAGCTTCTCTCTCTCTCTTCTGGTTCTTTCTGTGTGGAATGGCTGATGAAGATAATTATTTAATAGTTAAATGAGGTGTTAATTACTTTGCCACATGTCAGCTCCTGATTGACCCAAAATTTCAATTTTCCCATATAATGCTTAATCTGATAGAATTTTCATTAAACTTTGAAAATTCATATCTAATTGTACAAAAGTCCAATTGGGGTGGTTCTAAAGGCTATGTGACCCTTATTGAGTCTAGTTTTAATAAAAAATATAAAATTTGGCCAATTAGAAGCTCGGTCTTCCCATAATTTTAATCTTTGGATGCTGCCCCAGAAAATAGTTAATTTCGCTGGGCTAAATTCAAAAATCCATTTCTCTTTTTGTAGAGCTTCAAATGACTTATATAACCTATTAAATTAAATCTTGATAAGTCTACTTTCATTCTGGAAAGTTTCATAATATTTGGACATCATTTGCCCCTTAAAATCTGCCACACAACCACGACTGCCACATCGGGAATTTCACCAATAGCAACAATACTTTATATTCCACTTCACTATGTTATGTGTGACTTCCAATCACTTTGTTTTATTATTTCCCGAGCTCTTTAGCTCACCAATATAATTCCTTTTAATATCTAAGGATATAAAAGAATTTTGGAGAATTTAAACATGCCTCATAGAGACATTTGCTAAACTGAGGTCTAATAGTCCACTTAATTTAGGCTTATTCTCTAGCCTTTAGTCCCAAAATTTGGGATATTACACTACTTCCCTAAATTTAAAGTCGTTCAATACTCAGAGAAAAGAAGTAGACCGGGTTGGTCAGGGACACGTGGCACTCTATGGGCCACATATGTGTGACACATGTAACTTTAAGACAACACAATTCTCTCTCTCCTCTATTTATATGTTCGTGCAGCCATCATAAAATAGGATAAAAATTCAAGAGAAAATGAAAGAGGAGAGAATATGGATGAATAGTAAAATTTCTAGAGTTCCGAAGCCGATTTCACCTCCGATTCACCGTTTCTAGCTCCCGAGGCCTTCTCTAATGTTGTTCCTCTTAGTGGGAGCAACATTTCAACGATTTTCTATTCTTGATCATAGGTGTTTCATGCCATTTACAAGGTGGAGGTACGGCCGGAATCAGGAACTGGTTATGGAATGGAGTAGAGGTACATATAAGGTCTTATTTGAGCCGAATATTATGAGATTTTGATAAGTTTTCTTGGGTTGCCTAGTTTCACCCAAAATAGGGCAGAGATAGAAGGAGTGTGATTTTTCTAGTTTTGATGCTTCTAATGAGTTTAGAATGAAAAACTGTGCGGGATAGCGGTGAGAAACTGGTCCCGCAAGCACCAGAGTAGAAAACTAAATTTTTGGCCTAAGAACCTAAAGTTTAGGCCAGACATGGTTCATAGAGAAAGAATATGATTTTTCTAAATTTATCTTTCCAATAGATTCCTTGGGAAAAATTTTGTGGGGTTAAGGTGTAGTTCCAATTTTAGAAGGGTTTGATTGAAAACCCAAAAATTGAAGTTAAAGGAATAGTGCTACCAGATTGTGTTTTTTGGAGGAAGGTTGTTTGTGGCCTGATTTTGAACGAATAATTTTTTCCTAAATAAAAGTAGACATGATAATATTTTATTTCATATATAATATGTGATATTTGGGCTGGTAGATTGTAAGATATGAATTTTACAATTTAGGCACTGAATTTGGAATGAATTCTGGACCAGTGTTGCTGATTGAGGCTTTCTGGAAATTTAGCTCTATATTTAGCATTGTTTGGTATTTTTCCTTTAAAAAAGCTTAAATAGGGTCATATAGGACTTTGACCCACCTTATTTAGAGTTCCTTAAATTAAGTTATGATTTTGCAAATTTAGGTAAAAATTCTAGCAACATAGGCTTGATATACTAAAAATAAGGAATTGGAGTGAGTTGTAATAAATGTGAACTCCAAGGGTCAATTTGAGCACTTGGGGCTAGTATAGCCATATTATATGTTTAATTGTCATGGCTCTAATGAGTTAATACATAATGTGGTTATGTGACTAGGGCCATGAGGTAACAAAGAAGAGGCAAGGGGATCAACTTTAATAGTTGGAGAAAAGGTACAAGAGGATGACTCAAAGACAAGAGGTAGTGAATTTACCCTACTTGTGTGTATTGATATGTATGCTTGTGTGTTGATGTGCATGATTGCTTTTCTTGTCTAATTGTAACACAGTTGAATGATTAAAGCTCTATTTCTGTTTATGCTTTGGCCATGAGTATGTTGTATGAAGCATTGAGCATGTAGATATGTCATTATATTAACATGAGCCTATGTAAGCAAGCATATCATGCACTAGCATTTATCTTACATGCATTATGGTATTGTTTGCTACTGAGATTTCCCTGAATCTCACCCTCTACTAACCAACCATTTAGACAGGTGGACATAGGTGGTATGCTGAGAACAGAGAAGAGGACTGCACGAGAGAAGTGCAGAGGTGGAACAAAGACATGGATGTGTTTATTGTGTTCATATATATGGTTTATGTACAAGATGTAGACACTTTGGTAACCCTGTATGGCTACACCGTCTGTATATATTCATTTTATGAATGAACTAAGAATGAGCAGAGAATTGAGCTAAGAGTCACTCTGAAAGAAATAAATGAGTGGTAACCCCTTGAAAGGAAAATTAACAAGGTAAGTTTTGGTTTGGGAATGTTAATTAATGGTCTTCCTAAGCAAGAATAAGTGAATTAACGCTTCTGTATTCGTAATAAGGGGTTTAAAATTAAGGTATTACATCATATGGTACTATCTGTACCTATCTCTAGACTTTCAGTCTATCCCTTTCTTATACAAGCTCATCGAGCATGCAACTCAAATCATCATACCTTCGACAAAATCTCATATAGTATTCAACAATCACCGTATGACATTTCCATTCATTCTATACCCAGGGTGTAGCATTCAACACAAGACCCACTGGTCCATTCTCACATCACTTGGTTTTTCAGGCCACATAGCCTACTCAGGACTCTACCCAGATCACAATATCAGGCCTTACAGCTTCTTCGAGACTCTGCCCGGATCACACTATAAGCATATCAAGACAAACGGCTCATTCTACTACCACAACACTCGGTATACTGGCCTTACTGTCTAGGGAATTACCTTTATGCCATAGGCATCTCAGGGCTTACTGCTTTAGCTACAACCTAGTATAGTCTGAATGGTTTGTCAGCTTTAAGTTGTACTCTGGAAACATTGATCCAATGTCACCATGCTAGGCAACAACCATAGTGCTTAGGTACACAGGTCTTACGGCCCAGGGATAGCGCCCCATATAAACTTTCATACCGAGTCTCACTGCCTCGAGTCTCCACACGCAACAATCCTCAAATACATATCATTCTGTCGGCCTAAAGACATACTAGTCCCCTAGGTCTTATAGCCTCAAGACAATCAATCCATCATCTTTGCTAAATTCCCATTGAGACTAACCACCTCAGGACACACAGTGCATTAGGTGTTCTGAATACATCCTTGGCTTTAACTCTTGCTACTCAAGCCATCCATACAATTATGTAATGTTCATGAAGCATGTTAAAAAAACCACCATCACAACATTCATCATAAGAGCATTTGGCATGTTAGCATATAGCATAACAGCAACCATTGGACCCTTGGTCCCATACCAAAGTGATTGGTAAAACAAGTCATATGGCCCCTAGTGTCTACCAGCGTAATAGGTCTTGGGTGTCTACTCGTGCATTAAAAGAAATCTTTATGGCCCAGCCATCCACCCATGAAAAAGGCGCCAGGAGACCACCCTACATAATCTGAATGCTCATGAGGTCTTACTACTCGGGGAATCACCCTCTATGCCATAGATAATATGGGACTTACTGCCTCTGGGCCTTCACCTATCAAGTGTATCTACCTATGGATTCACTGATCCAATATGTCTTACTGCCTACCATATATTCCTAACACGAATATACCTGATGGTAAACACATACATACAAAACCATATATTCCTTTATACTATTGAGCCTATTCTTCCTTAATTTCCTTCCTCATCTTTCTTTCCACAAATGGCACTGGACCACCCCATGGCGATTCAGAAACCTCCATAAAGATTAAGATCTATCTAAGGGAATATTCTATGATTAAGATCTTTCCCTATGCTAGGTTAGCAACTAGCAACCTCCATAAACCTCATACACATTTATGTACACCACATTCTAGTACCTCCAGAAACCTTATAATCACAACCGCCTTGTTAAACTCGGTGAATTGCTTTGAAACTAGTTTTTCTTTCAACTTAGGTCTTAACCCCTAGATCAACATATCCAAACTCCATTCTTCGTCATCTTGAAATCTCAGGTAGGAAGAATATCTTGATAACCAGATGTAACAAGAAAGATATTCATCAAAGCTCTCTTTCTCCTCTTGCTGGATCGTTAAGAACTCAGTTTCCTTAGCAATCCTAACTGTGTTGGGATTTGTACAAGCAACGGAAAAATTAACCGTTTAAAAACCTCGAATCCCAATCATGGATCTATCAAAGACGTCTAAATCGAGTGGTTAGAATAGTACCTTTTTGTTTTTCGTGCTTTTGATCTCTAGGAGTCAACACCTCTGGTCGCCTCCCTCTACCGGTATCCACACGAACAAGACCCAATGCGACAGCGTGCTAGCACCTCCAAGATGCCTCTCTAGGGTTTCTCGCGGCTCTCCAAGTTCTCCGTACAGCCTAGGGTTCTCTAGCCCTTCGAATTTTTTATCTAATGTAGGCCGTATAGGAATCTCAAAATTAATCTTAATTAATTTGAAATTCGAATGAAATCAAATAAATCTGACTTGATTAAATCTGTCAAACAGATTTAATTTATCATATTCATTTAATCTAATTAAAGAGCCAATAGATTTAATTTATCTTTATAAATTAAATCTAAGATATGATATCTGTATTAGTTTTAATTATTTAATTTATCAAATAAATTAAATATAAAACTAACATCTTATAATAATATTATAATCTATATATATTATTTTTTTTTTCAAATTTATATATATATATATATATATATATATATATATATATAATTCATCCACCCTAGGTCAAATATTGTATTCATTGAATCTTAGACACATCTTAGATTCAATGAATCTGAACATCATAGCTCGTGTTGGGCTATTCTTGTGTGCGACCCTGTAGGCTCACATGAAGTTGGCAGTGGGCCAAAACTATTCTAGCCCACAAGTCGCAAGCGGCCTCTAGCAAGACATTGCGACTACCCAATTCACATGAGGATCGATGATACGATGCAACCTTTTATACAACCATGTCACGTCCCTTTTTGTCACACGATATTTTGGTCAAGGATGAGCCATGGACAACGTCATCCTCCTGTTCCTGACCATCACTTTCCTGATTCCTGAGTAGCCTGAAATTAGAAATGGAAACTTCTTCCCATTACAGTATGGCCATACATTTCTCAGACTCACTCATTGAGGGGCCCAGTAATATCTCTCACTAATGTGAGGGACAAATTCCATCTTGACCACTCACATTCCTCTTCATGAAAACTCCTAAGCCCGATTGTAGCCTTTATCATCACCCGGTCAAAGGTGACTTTTGACTAGGTCAAAACTTAGCAAGTTTCATGCAGGAATCTATGATGATCTCAGGTCAGAGGGCACTGTGACATGATTATATGTATGAGATAAGCTTATGACTTGATCCATGCAACTTTCTCATAGCGGGTCGGTCCAGCACCTTATACTCCTACAAGTGCCTAAGACTTTGATTTGTATCTTTATACCTCATCAAAGTTGATAAGTAAAATATTTGCATATTCATTTTCCCTTATATGATGATTTTGTGGACTATATTTGAGCTGAATGTAATCAATTTGGGTGTAATTAATAAAAAAATAATGATTTTCTTGCAGCCATGGATAGTACCGGATTAAAAAGAATTAAAGAAGGCATTTAAGGAAAAGTTACTATTTCACGTGGTACTATTCACTGTACACTATTTATGCGGTACTGTTCACTGTGCAATGTAGCAGTTTCACTGTAGCGGACGATGTGGTCGGTTGCTGTAGCAGTGCGGGTACTGTAGCGGACGGTGTGGTCGGTTCACTGTAGCAAAATCACTGTAGAAAAATACTGTAGCAGTCCGAAAATGAAGCCTATAAATAGAGCTTCTTGGCACCCTAAAATGAGAGGAAGGAAGAGAGAGAGAGAGTTTCTATTTTAGAGAGAGAGTTGTTATTTTTAGAATTTATTTCTTGCATTTTTTTTTACTTCTTGCATGCCTCCTACATGGATGGTTTTACCTCCTATATGGAAGGCCTAGGTAGTCCTCCTTTATGGATGGTATAGGTTGCCACCTACATGGATGGTTTTACCTCCTATATGGTAGGCTAGATTTTTCCATTTTCATGCATCTTGTAGTAGTATTTTTATGTTTTTGTAATTAATTTTTATGAAATATTTATGATGTTTGGAATATATTTTGGTTTTATTTTTAATTTTATCATGAGCTAAATTTTCCTTTTCCTAGGGTGATGACGTAGCTTATTAATGACGGATTGAATCTTACCTTATTAAATCTAGTTTTAATTTTTCCTTCATGATTGAGTTTTAATTATTGCTCTTAATGCTTACAATTGATTGGCCACCTTTTGGATGATTTTAATATGCATGTTGAGACCGGAAGGAGATACATGTGTGTGGATCCTATAATTAAAACCATAATTTGCATATGAAATATGAATATATTCATATGGGTTATGTAGTCTTAATTGAGTTCCATAAATCTTAATGCATGATTGATTGGTTAAATTCATATAGGAATATATTGGGTTAGCAATTAATTATAGAATTACTTGACCTTGGAAGAGGCTAGTAATTAAAATAGGGAAACTCGACTATCAATCATGTGGAATAAATTGGACTAGAATAGATAAGTGATTTAATCCGGAATTTATTAAGTGAAATCTAATCCCTAGGGCTTTTACTCATATTTGTCTTTATATCACTTGTATTCATATTTCATCATTTTTATCTTGCAATCTCAATCATAACTAATCAACCGACTAAATAGAATTAAAATTAGCAATTTTGGTACTTAGTGATCAATCCTCGTGGGAACGATACTCTACTCACTTCTATATTACTTGATTACGACAGTGTACACTTGCACTTCTAAATACACCATCCTACACTCAACAAAAGTCATACTGGTCTTATTTCATCTTTGCTCCCGCATAGATAATTGACCAGGGACATTTAGGATAATCTTTATAGTTCATCCAAGGATACAATTATCATAATAAACATGCAAATGATATGATAACAATAAGGAGAAATTCTTAAATAACAATAATGTTTAAGGTACAATGATTGGCCCTTAGGGCATAATTTCCAACAAACTGATCGGGGAAAATATTTCTCATTAAATTGTTCTTGGAAGTATTCTTAGGTCAGATGGGATGTTCCAGGCCTGCATAATCATTTCTGTGTTTTTCCACCATCGATCAGCATAGACTGCCAGTATGCTTTTACATCATTCAAACATTCTATAGTCTGAAAAATTTTCTCCAGGCATGACAACCAATCTTTAGCGGCTTGTGGATCGAATCTTTCCTTAAAGATTAGTGGCCCTTGCTGACTGAACTTTGTCACCCAGGACTGCAAACTTTCAACTTCAACAACAGGTGTGTTGAAAGGTTGTTCCAAAATAGGATTTACAGGCTATATAGGTTCATTTATTGGTCCTCCAAGGTTATTCATTCTTTCCCTATCTGCTTCCTTCCTTTACTGCACTTCTCTTAACTCATCCCTCAAGTCATAGATCATGGTTCTTTATTCCGTAAGCATGCCTAATATTTTCTCCATTGGGTCGGGTCTTGCTTCTTGCCCCTGACTCCCTCCTCTTCCACCACATCTTACCATCTTTATAGTTTACTATATTAAAATAAAGAAGAGGTCAATTCATTATATATTCATAAGGGCATTTTTGTCACTTCATAAAGTTTGGATGCATAAACAATCCAATCATGACACATAACAGACATTCATAGCAGTTTAGGGAAAGATTTTAACATTATTAGCAAACGAGTCTTTATAAAACATGTCTTATTACATAACTTAACATTTTTCCAAAACTTCCCAGGGGTCACCTGTGTTTCATTTCCTCAGCTGAGCATGCTTAACTTTTATTATACGAGCAAAAATACTGATATCGGCTCTACCTATCCTTGGGTTTCAATACCCCATCACTGTACATGTCCTAACTAGTCATGTCAGCTATCTTCAGCCGACCAATAACTATGTACAGGTCATATATCAGTCCCAATCTAGATATATAAGTAGCAGTACAAAATTCTTCATATTAGCTCTAAACTCCAGAAAAATGTCCCTGGGTCCCTGCTCCATAATGTCATTGGCCTTCTGGATCCAAAATGTTGTATCTAGAAAGAAATACAATGTGGTTCGCATCTAGTAGTCGTCGGGGAACTCTATACCAAGGTACCTTTGATCTCAATATAGAATATCTACATCGTGCAATAGCTGCTTGTACTAGGCTATTGGAGTTTCTTGGATATGAAGAGCCCGTCTGAATAACTTATGGATGTAGCCCCATAATTGCTCATCTGATCATAAATCATGCCTTATGTGTATGGAGTCTTCCCTGGCGCTTGACACCTCATATGGATTAGACTCAGTCCCATCGGTAAGTAGTTACTCTGTATCCCATATTGAAGAGTTGGTTGGCGGATTAAACGTAGGCTGGGGTATATTAGCTCGTCTCGATGGTACACGCTTTATTGTTGTTTGCAGTGTCTTAGGGCCCTACCTATCTTGTTATGACTATATTCGCTGTCTGTCCGAGGGCCAATTTACCAACAGCGGTGATCCATTCCTATAATATCGTTCTCTGCTCATGATTCCTGTTACAACATAATCAAGACCATATCAGTATACCATTCTATTATTGCCAGAACCGTATGCTCTGATACCAAAATGTCAAACCCCGCAGAATTTAGACATTTAATGAAGTATCAACACACCTTTCAGTTGGCATACAGAAATAACATATACATACTAATATAAAATTCTTGATTATGTTACAGGATTTCCCTACAGGGTTTGTACATTGCATAATACATAACCCAAAATATATGTATAAAAGCTACAAGATAACCAACATAAAAGTTTCTTCAGAAGCCGGTTCCATCAATTCCCTTGATCGAATTCTTTGCCTTTTGTGCTATTTTGCTTTGCTGTATAAATTTTATTTATGGAAAGGGATGAGATTCGAATAAATCTCAGTAGTAGCAGACAATCAATCATTAAAATATGAAAAGTAAACATGCAATGTAGCATATATTATGATGCAGCAATTAATAATGCCAAGCATATGTCTGACAATGTTCAAGATCAAAGCAATGATTTTGTCCGGATCAAAATGATCGCCTAATCCCTACTAGCATACATCTTAACACATTGTGATCACGTCAATGTTCTAGAGCAAGCATCAACCTATCATTACTTGTCATGCCACTCAACTGGGTTCACCTAGCCTCGTGGTAACTTACTTGTCCCACACCTAGCGAGAAATTATCATTAATCACATTGGCCGACCTAGACTGGATATACACTAGCCAAGAGGTACTTATGCTTTCCCTTAAGGTGGTACTTATGTTTTTCCCACATCAAACTCTAGGATACTTACCGCCTTACACATATAATTACAAAAAACATGAAAAATAATGCATATTAACATTCACATAGAATATGGGAGATAGAGTTACTACCTTACACCTTCCTTTGCTTAACTATTATCGGTCTTTGTTTTCTGATTTGGCTCGACAGATATCAAATCCTAAAATTCCCAAAATGATTGTAAATGAGTCATTACTCATTCAATCCTCATTTTAAAATTCATAAGTTGGTTATCTAACACAGTTACAACAGTTTCTGCACAGAGCATTTTGGCAGCTTTCTAGAACCTGACAACTTTTCATTAAACTTTGAAAATTTATAATTAATTCTAGGAAACTCCAAATTGATTGATTCTAAATTATATGTAAATATATTTAAGTGTAATTTATATATAAATACCCAAATCTGGCCATTACAACTACCAAATTCCTAGAATTGCGTCAAATCTAATCTATTCTAGATTTCATTCCACAAATAGGGATTAACTTTGAAAAATCACATCTTTTAATCTACTAGTCCAAAAATTATGGTCTACCCAAAATATTAAAGCTCTAAATGTCTACTTTAATTCTATAAGATTTCATAAGATTCGGACTAGGTTTGACCTGCAAAAAATACCTTACAACCAAACTGCTTCTAGAAAACAAATCAAACATCACCCTTTCTTAACTTCCAAAAATTCCAGATATATATATAATCATCCAAAAATCACAACCACATGCACTTCCACAAAATTTTCCCTTATAAATATAATGGAACCATTTAAAATGAAAAATTCCAACTCTACCCTTCTGTTATGTGCTTGGCCGAAACTTTAGGAAGAAAAGGGAAAAGTGTGTTTTCTTGATTTCACTTGCTTAAACTCTTCCTTTTTCACTTCTAATCACATGTTTAATCATTTAAACACTCATTAATCATGATATTTGGAAATTTTGGTAGCATAACACCTTAGGGTTTTATCATCCCAATTTACAAAATCATGGAAACAAAGCCACAAATCCAACAAACAACCACAACAACAACTTATTTATCTGAGAAGACAAGTTCTTGTGCTCACCTTGATTCTCTTGACTTTCTCCCTCTAAATACCGTGCACCTCTTTCTCTCTTTTCTCTTGATTTTGCTTGCTACAAGGGTGATTCAAAGTGGCATAGAGATTAGAAGAGGTATTACATGAATTAGAAGGCAAGAGCTTATGCATTTCACAATAACTTACCTTGATCTTTGCTCTTGAACCTTTGTTCTTCCTTTTTGGCTTATATGTTTTTGAACTCTCTTTTCCTTTCTATTTCTTAGTGTTGGCCGAAAAAGAGATGGGAATGGGCAGAAATAACGCCCTATTTATAACATATCCACCTCCTCCCTTTTATCATTATTTTATTTCATTTTCTTGAACACTTGGCATAATTTTGTTTCATCTTTCCTTTATGCATTTTTTTCTTCCACTTGTCCTTACATGTGGAAAATTCTAGTGCAATCTTACTTCTTCCTCTCCTAACCGAATTTCTCTTTTTATTTAAGAGAAAATACTAATTTTATTTTATTTAGCCAAAATGACAATTTTGCCCTTACAATTTCTTGAATTTTTGAAACAATTACTACTTTCTTCCTTTCCTTTCTTCTTGACCGAATTTTTGCAACATATTATGCCTAAAAATTATACTCTTTCATACTTAATTTTAGGCCATAATGTTATGATTTTACCAAGGTAAAAATTGTGCTTTAAGTCTTTCTTGGTCAGAAATTTCATATAATTTCTATTTCCACTATTTTAGCTACTTTGAGTACACCAACATCCACCATTCTATTCCATTAAATATAAATAAATATACATGAAATTTTGGTGATTAGATTTGGGATATTACAACCACTTGTTTTCCTAGAGAAGCTATATCGGAAGCAGAGGGAGACATGCAAAAGCGTTACTCGAAATTCATGAGCAAGTACATGTAGTAAATTTCGGGGACAAAATTTATTTAAGGGAGGAGAGCTGTAACATCCCACTTTTCATTCACCAATATTCCTTGTATGTATTTGTGACATTTAATGGAATAAAATGATGAATTATGGTGCACACAAGATGATAAAACAATACACTTAGTGACTACATGCAATATAATTAAGTTTGGCCACAAAGGAGTATTTTTTAGTCCCTTAAAGGCCTAACATGGAATTTCAAATTGGAGTATAAAAGAGCACAAATATTGCCCCAATATATAGGTCAAGTTTCAGTCAAAAAGAGAGAAAAAGGAAGAAACCATGATTAAAATGTCTCACTAGTACTGGTGCAACCTAGCCCTCAAATGCCATGGCAACAGAAGGTACCTCAAACTCTAATTTTACACACTGCCTCTCGTCCTAGGGGCATCTGCCCAGTACAACCGGCTATCCGGTCATGTCAGGATAAGAGCCAATACTTCACCACAAACCATACTATGAGAACCCTCGATCATGTTGTCATTCGACTTAACTAGCTCTGATACCATACTCTCGCCACAATTCTCAAATACATAACATTATGTCGGCTTAAAGACTTACTAGTCCAATAGTTCTTATGGGCTCAGGACACACAGTCCAATATTTACACTGAATACATATCGAGACTAACTACCTCAGGACACATAGTCTATTAGGTATTATGAATATATCCCAGGCTCTAACTCTTGCTACTCAAGCCATGCAAACACTTATGTAATGTTCACAAAAAATGCTAAACAAACCATTATCACAACAGTCATCACAAGAGCATTCGACACGTTATTATATAGCATAATGGCAACCACTAGACCATTGGTCCTATACCAAAACAGTTGGTAAAACTAATCACATGGCCCCAGGCTTCCACCCGGGGCAATAGGCCTTGGGTGTCTACTCGTGCATTAAAAGAAATCTCCAAGGCCCGAGCGTCCACCTATTCAATAGGCCCCGGGTGATCACCCTGCATATTCTAAATGCTCATTAGGTCTTACTATCCAGGGAAACACCCCTATGCCAAAGGCATTACGAGACTTATAGCCTCGGGCCTCTACCCGTCAGGTTTGACTGCCTAAGGACACGCTGGCCCAATAGGTCTTACTGCCTACTGTATATTCATGACAAAAATATACTCGATGGTAAACACATACATACAGAACCATAACATAAGATATGAGAGCAAGAGTTGCTTTCTTTTATACTGTCGAGCATGTTCTTCCTTAACTCCCTTTCTCATCTTTCTTCATACAAACAGCACTGGAGCACCCCATACGATTCACTGGGACATATAACCTTCACTCAAGGAAACCTATTCAATGAAAGACTCATTACAATGCACTACCATTGAGAGTCAACATTCCTGTAGCTTTACTCTACGGTTCAACGTCACGGTGGCTTCACTCTATGGTTTGACGTCACGATGGCTTCACACTATGGTTCGATATCACGGTAGCTCTATGCTACAATACTACACTTGGTGCTCCACTCAGTCATCTGGCTAGTTAGCCCCTCTGGTTAGAACCCTCCGAAAGTAGCTCTCTTCGACCAGATCTCTCTGTAGGTAGCCCTTTTCGATCAGAATCTTCCGTAGGTAGCCCTCTTCAATTAGAATTCTCCATAGGTAGCTCTTTATGGTTGGTCATCTCTGAATGGAAGTTCCATTATAACGGAAATCCAAATCTTATAAGGTCCCTCTTCTCTAGCAGTTCTGTAATCTACTTTCTCTAATTTTGTTATCTTATCTAAGGTCATTTTATATGGACTTTTGATATCAGTTATGCTCCAGGCATAATTCTACTTCCCTTACTGAGGTAGCCAACTCATATCGTACAAGGAATCTAGAAGCCACTAGTACATTCTATTCTCTATCTCAACCATGAGACCCTAATCCATGGCTACTCTCTATTCTATCAGAGAACTATTCTCATTCAATCTTTCTAAGGGAATATTTTGTTATCAAGATCTTTTCCTATGCTAGATTAGCTACTAGCAACCTCCAGAAACCTCATACACATTCTAAGACCTCAAATCATTCTGGGCCATTTCAAATTCTTAAGGAATCAAAACTTAACAGTTGATTCATGAGTTACAATTCACTTGGCAACCCTTCTCTAGATCTGGATAGACATCCAACTTTCAGGTTCATCACTAAATCTAGAACCTCGACATCACACATATCAAAAATCATGTTCCTCAATTATACCCAATAGGTACGCTAAAAATCAAGATCAATAGCGTCTGTTCTAACCTTCACAGTATTCAGGTAATATCCTCAAAACTTTACTGAAGGTTCAACACTATCTACAAGGTTCATAAAATTTAAACTTCCATCATGTATCAGAACCATAGTGTAATCTGATTCACATTTTGACCTAGGCACTATTTAAGCTTAGATCTATTTCAAGCCTATCATCAACCTTCATTATCATAAACCACAGGCTCATGTCATACAATTGCCTACCCTTACTCTTCTTATCATTCAAAATATCAATTTTGATACCATTATCAGAACCGATACCATTGGTGTTCTGATACCAACATTATTGGCCCGAAGGTACCCAGAGGCTAATATGATTGATAAGATATACTCGTTGGGTGTGGGAAGAGCATAAGTACTATGAGGCCAGTAGGACCCAGCTAAGTCGAGTAAGGACATGTTGTAGCCTACTCCAAAGCATTATTGTGACAAGTATAGACAGAAAAGCATCTGCTCCGGAATATTATTGTGGCAAGTACAGACAGGCCGGTGCCTGCTTCGGAACATTAATGTGATTACAGTGTGGCAAGTAGAGACAAGGAAATCATTTTGATCCAGACAAAATCATTGCTTGATCCTGAACATTGATTGACAGATAAGTGCATAGCATTATTATATGTTGTATCATATGCTGCATTGCATGTTTATATTTTTCATTTTATATGATTGATAGTATGCTACTACTGGGATTCGTTAGAATCTCACCCTTTTCCATAAATAAAATTTATTCAGTTAGAGGAAGCGGCTCAAGGCCAAAGAGGTAGATATCGACAATTGAGGGTTCAGTGCTGATCAAGAAGTTTTATGTTAGTTATCTATTAGCCTCTCTTTGTATTTTTTTGGGTTTTGTAACTGATATGTACAAATCCTGTGGAGATTTTCCTGTAATGTAATCAAGTATTTTATATCAGTATAATTTTTCTATTTATGTATGCCCATTAAACTGCGCATTAATACTCTGATAAATGTCACATTCACACTTCAAAATTCACATGTTTTCTACACAATTTTTCATTCTAAACACAATGGAATCATCAAATCTATCGAATTTCAGCTCTAACCCCCTAAACTCCAACTGGCCGTAGCTTTGAGAAATTAAGGGAATTTGGAAATTTTATGATTTCTTTCCTTTAATCACCTTCTTTTCACCCTTAATCACTTGTTTAATAACTTAAATAGCTCTTGAACATGATTAATCAAAATTTGGGCAGCAACTCTATCAAACCCCTCAGTAATTCGATGTTTCATAGAGTACCCACACATAGTTCAATGAGTATACATAAATAGCATAAACATACTGATATAGAATTATTGATTACATTACAGGGATTCCCCACAGGGTTTGTACATAATAGATTACAAAACCCAAAAGTACATAAAAAGTATAAAGATAACCCACACAAAATTTCTTTATCAGACTCGCATCCTTTAGTGGTCGATATCCACGCCTTTGCCTTTAGAGCCGCTACCTTTTGCTGAATAAATATTATTTACAAAAAGGGTGGAGATTCAAATGAATCTTAATAGTAACATGCAATCAATCATATAAAATGCGAAAGATAAACATGTAATGCAGCATATAATAAAACAAATAATAATGCTGAGCACACGTCTGTCAAACAATGTTCAGTATAAAATGATGATTTTTTCTGGATCAAAATGGTTGTTTGTCCCTACTTGCCAATCAGTTATCACAATGCCCTTTTGCTCGGCATTCAGGTACAAATGACTATTTGTCCCCTATTGGCCTTACTGTATGCTTTATATAGGATTATATGAATGTATAACCCCTACTTGCTATAATATTCCGAAGCAGATGTTGTTATGTTAGTACTTTCCATTGGCCTACCTAGACTGGGTACCTGCCGGCCCTAGAGGTACTTGTGCTTTTCTCTTAGAGTAGTACTTGTGCTTTTCCCACACCCAGCTCTAGGAATTACCGCCATTCAAATATCATTGCACAGAACACAGCAAACAATGCATATTGACAATCACATAGTGTATGAGAAATAGAGTTACTACCTTACTCCTTTCCTGGCCTAGCTATTATCGATACTTAGTTTCTGGTCCAGCTCGGCAAATATCAAATCTTAAAATTTCCAAATTAATAACAAATGAGTTATTACTCATTCATACCTTTTTCTAAGAATCATAAGTTGGTTATATTTACTCAAAAACACATAATAACTATTCTGATATTTATTCGAATAACTTCAAAGCATATTATCTTGATAATATTCACAGTATTCGAATAATCCTGAAGTCTTGGTTTTGAAATGCTATTCGGATAATCCTTATCTATTCAAATAACTTTGAGAAATTGATTTGGAAAGACTATTCAGATAGTCATTTCACTATTCAAATAGTACTCTTACTATTTAAATAGTTATCCTATTATCCGGATAACATATTTATAAACTGATTTATAAAACACAATGACTATTCGGATAGTGCCTTGATTATTCGAATACTTTTTCACTTGAGTTATTTTCAGAAAAGTTTGTTAATCATACTATTCGAATAGTGAGTTGACTATTACATCTCTATTCAAATAGCTTATGTACTATCATGATAATACTTTGATTATTCGAATAGTCTGAGAGTTATTAGGATAGTTCCTAACTGAAAATAGGCTTTACTATTCAAATAGTAATCTAACTATTCAAATAGTTCACAATATTAAATCTTATGAACCAGAAACATAAACCCTTATTTGAATAATCCTAAGTTTGTTATCACCAAAACTCTAAATCTAATATTCTCCTCCTTTTTTATGATGAAAAAACTTAGTATTATCAATTAAAACAGTAAGCAATAAAGATCAAAATAGGTACTTATAGAACAAGATAACTTAAAATTCACAGAAGCTATATCACAGTATCCTGAAACATAATAAACTAAAGCAGAAACTTAAATAGAAGCTAGAAACATGATCTTAAATATTTAAAGAACTTTAAAACAACTCAGTGCTCACTGAATCAATGCTTATCAAGGTGAAGGTGACTTCACCCCCATTTAGGCATTATCAAAACTAATCAATTCTGGCTCATCATCTATAGGTTTAACAGGATGATCAACTTCAGCAAACACAACATGAATATATTCTTCAATGACACAGGTTCATTTATTAAGAAATTTATAAGCTTTATTTCTATTAGAATATCCTAAGAAAATACCTTCATCAGCTTTGAGATCAAATTTACCTAGATTATCCTTACCATTATTGTGAATAAAACACTTACATTCGAATATGTGCAGATGATTGATGTTTGGCTTTCTTCCCTTGTAAAGCTCATATGGTAATTTTCCCAACTTTGATCTAAAATAAGCCCTAATGGAGATGTAGCTGGTAGTACTCATTCCATCAACCAAAAACACTTGTGAGAGTTCTTTTTCATTAAGCATTGCTCTTGCCATCTCTGTGAGAACTCTATTATTCCTTTATACGGCACCATTCTATTGAGGAGTTCTCATGACTAAGAAGTTGTATTCAATGACATTTGTATCATAATAGTCTCCAAATCTTGGTTTTTAAATTCTCCTCCATGATCTGTTCTAATTGCAACATCCCAAATTTTGGGACAAGAAGCTTGAGATTAAGCCTGGATTAAGTGGACTGCTAAGCCCTGGTTTAACAATTATCCTAGTAAGGCATAATTGTATTCCCCAAGATTCCTTTATAGCCTTTGAGTATTAAAGGGAATAGCATGGTGAATTAACGAGCTTGGGAAATGACAAAAAAATGCAATGCAGAGTTACACATAACATAGTTAATTGGAACACAAAGTAGTGTGGCTACTGGTGAATTTCTGGGTGTGTCAGTTGTGTTTGTGTGACATATTTCAAGGTGAAAATGATGCCCAAAAATTATGAAACTTTCCAAAATTAAATTAGACTTATCAAGCTTTAATTTGATAGATATGAGTCATTTTGATCTGTACACAAAGAGATATGTATTTTTGAAGTTAGCCTAGTGAAATTGGCATTTTTCAGTGTCAGCTTCAAAAAATGAGAATTCTGGAAATTATGAGCTTCTAATCAGCCAACGTTTATATTTTTCTTTAAGACTAGACTTAATAAGGGTCACAAAGCATTTATAACCACCCTAATTGGACATTTGTACAATTAGATATGAATTTTCAAAGATTGATGAAAATTCTGCCAAGTTTTGTATAAAGTACGAAAATGTGAAAATAATGTAAGGGCAAAAAGGTAAGTTTTTCATAAGACAAGAAATGATTTTTTCCCAAATATTCCCAATAATTTCAGTTGAATGGGAATTAAAAAGAGGAAAATGGCTACTTGGTAATTAATGAGCCTATGTTTGTGAATTATCATCAAGGAAAGTCAAAGAGTCAAAAGTTTAAGGCTTTGGTCAACAACTTGTGAGATGGTATAATGGGATAATGATAGAGTAATATGTATACTCTCATTTCTCATTTCATTTTCGGTAGAATGATAAAGAAAATATTATGTAAAGAGTCAAAAGTTGGACCAAGGAAATGCTACCACTTGTAAAGCAACTTGGACGACCCTTTTAAGTCATCATCCATCATCTTCTCTTCTCATCACTTTAGTAGAATCAGAATAAAAGAGAGATGGAGAGCTGAATGGAGGAAACGAAAGAGAAAGAGAGAAGTGAGTAGTGATTTCAAGAACTTCAATTTGCCGGAACACTACCGGATCGAGGTCTTCTTTAAAAGTTCCCTTCACAAAGCTTCTTCTACTCATCCCGAGCTTTATTTCTATGATTTTGAATTTTTCATTTAGAGGTGTTTGGTGCCGTCTCACCTGCCGAAATGTTGCTAGAATTCCAAACCGACTATGGAAACGTGTAGAAGTAAGTATAAGCTTCTTTTTGAACCTATTGGTTTTTGTTTGGATGAGTTTTGAGGGGGGTTAGGTAATGTTCACTCTTCAAACAAAGGGATTTTTTGAGGTCTAAATGGTGTCCAATGAGCGTCTAAATAGCTAATCATGTGATTAGAAGTAGAAAGAAAATGATTAAGAAAGAGAAAACAAGCAACCAATACAACTTTTTCGAGATTTCTATATTGCTACCTTATGTGTTAACAAATTCCGGATTGAATCACTTATCTATTCTAGTCCAATTTATTCCACATGATTGATAGTCGAGTTTCCCTATTTTAATTACTAGCCTCTTCCAAGGTCAAGTAATTCTATAATTAATTGCTAACCCAATATATTCCTATATGAATTTAAGAAATCAATCATGCATTAAGATTTATGGAACTCAATTAAGACTACACAACCCATATGTATATATTCCTATTTCATATGCAAATTATGGTTTTAATTATAGGATCCACACACATGTATCTCCTTCCGGTCTCCACATGCATATTGAAATCATCCAAAAGATGGCCAATCAATTGTATGCATTAAGAGCAATAATTAAAACTCAATCATGAAGGAAAAATTAAAACTAGATTTAACAAGTTAAGATTCAATCCGTCATTAGTAAGCTACGTCATCACCCTAGGAATAGGAAAATTTAGCTCACGATAAAATTAAAAACAAAACCAAAATAAATTATAAACATCATAAATATTGCATAAAAATTAATTACAAAAACATAAAAATACAACTACAAGATGAATGAAAATGGAAAATCTAGCCTACCATGTAGGAGGTAAAACCTTCCATGCAGGAGGCATACAAAAAGTAATACAATGCAAGAAATGACTATCTAGCCTTCCATATAGGAGGTAAAACCATCCATCCAGGAGGCATGCAAAAAGTAATACAATGCAAGAAATGACTATCTAGCCTTCCATATAGGAGGTAAAACCATCCATCCAGGAGGCATGCAAGAAGTAAGAAAATGCAAGAAATAAATTCTAAAATAACAGCTCTCTCTAAAATAGAAGCTCTCTCTCTCTCTTCCTTCCTCCTTCCTTCCTTCCCCTCTTCTTTTTATGCCAAGAAGCTCTATTTATAGGCTTCATTTCGGGTGCTACAGTAGCTGCTACAGTGAAAGCCGGCTGCTACAGTGCCGCGTTTCACCTACCACACTTCACCAATCGCACGCTACAATGAAATACAGTGTCCGCTACAGTCCCCTGCTACAGTACGCTACAGTGATTCCAAACAGTACCAGACATAAACAGTGCACAGTGAATAGTCTGCATGAATAGTAACTTCCCCTTAAATGCCTTCTTTAATTCTTCTTAATGCGGTACTGTCCATGGCTGCAAGAAAATCATTATTTAGTTATTAATTACACCCAAATTAATTACATTCAGCTCAAATATAGTCTACAAAATCATCATATTAGGGAAAATAAATATGCAAATATTTTACTTATCAAATTCCCCCACACTTAGCTCTTGGACGTCCTCGGACAAGAAAGAGTAACTAATAAGTAAGTGCTTCCAACAAAATCAGAAGTGTTAAGTTATAAGCAAGGATACAATTGAAGAATAAAGAGATCATAGTATTCTTGAATCAACAAAAGTATAAACAAGTAACTTCATTTGAAAATGAATGAACCGAATTCATAATTGTGACTCATTCTCTCAATCTCTCAAGTGTTTTAGGGTAAGTGTTTCGCTCAAATTCACCTGAAAAGTTGCACTACCATAAGCTTGCAAAAAATCTCAATCTCCACTACCTAATTCACATGCATAATTCAAATCAAAAGGACTTATTAAGGGTTGTAATGGGGCTAAGATAAAAGGAATGTAAATAGTGATATAAAGGGCTACATCTAAGAAGTAAATAAAGCAATTGAAAAATGGGTCATCTTATAAATAGACTTATCTCGTCACAATAACCCACAATTTACATATCTTTTTTTTTCTTTCTTTCTCTTTTTTTTTCTTTTTCTATTTTTTTTACAACTTTTGCACTTTTACAGTTGATGATATATAGACCCCCACACTTGTCAAAAGCCCATTTCACAAAAATTTCAAATGCTCTGTTAATCTTTCAAATTAAGTAAAAGCACTTGATAAATCATTAAAACACATATTAATGGGTTGAGAATAAAGAAATAATCAATCAGGCTCAAAGGGGCTTATCAATGGTATAATTGCAAGGTTGGTTATTTGGCTCTGGCTAAACAAAATGAATGCCTTTATCATTTTTGAATATGCATATGACATGTAATTTCAACCAGATTTAAAGTAAGTTCTAGAGTGACAACTTAATAGGTGACTATCACACACAAGAAAGATAATCATTATTGATCATATAGGCTCAAAAGCTCACGGTTAGGGACTTTCAAATTCAACTCATTCAATCTCAAAATTCATCACCAAATTCAACAATCAATTGTTCAATCATGCTATAAAATCTCTAAACTTAATTGATCCATGCTTCAAATTTATATACTTCTTAAAATCATTGAAAAACACTTGAACACAAATTTTTTTTTTCGGACCTCTTTTTTTTAGATGAAACAAAAAAAATTGCAACTAATAAGATGCGTCTCAAGAGTTAAAAATAACTCTTTACTCCGCCATCTTTTCACACCCTATGCATCTAATGGTTTTACTACTAACTATCTAATGTAGAAATCATGCAAATTGTTTTTTATAATCCTCCCCCAACCTAAATCAGACATTGTCCTCAATGTCTTCTAAAGAATAAAGAAGATTTTTTTTGAAAACATAAACAAACAATAAAGTAAACCAAAATGCTAAGAGTAAAACCATTAAGATTAAGGAAAGTTTACAACTGGAGAGTGGTATCTAGATTCTGCTTCTGACTGCTATCTGAAGATTGCCCACCTTTTTCTTTTACTAATAGATCTGGTTTAGGTTCATAGGTTTGCATTTGATCCAGTAGTTGCTCAGCAGTTGGAGCAGAAATTATGGAATGGCGAGTCACTTGGGGTATGAATCCTGTTTCCACAACATGATCAATAAACAACAAAAAATTATCATAAAAACCATTAACATTTAACAATCCTAATGGTTTTTTATGAAAGTTCAGTTTAGCCCAACATGCAATGCTAGAGATCGCATCCAACGTTTCAAAACCACCGGGTAGAGCGATAAAAGCATTAGCACGGTAAAACATACATCCCATTCGTTCAGGCAGACTTAAAACCTCTAACTCTTGGCCTAAGAAGAAGAAGTGATGTTCTAACTCCTTTATCCTTACACACAAACCCTTGCTACCATTAATGGTTGCAGGAATAGCCATACTTAACTTCAAGCCCTCGAGACCTCTCCCGTAGACAAAGTTGATTTTCCTAGCGGCTAGTGTACGTCCTAGTTCCTGTGCTGCAGGTATAAACTCTCCATCCTTTCCTGAGTCAGCTTCACCAAAAATGCATATAGATTTAAAACTGCATTTTAGTGTGATACCACTCCTCTCTCTTTCTTTCTCTCAGACATTTTGTGTTTTTTTTACAAATGGAATATTACATATTTATATAAAAACAACAACAACAAAATCATGCAAATCACACATTTTTCAAAAAAAAATTTGAAAAAAAATTTCCGACACGAATGACCAGTGGGCCACTATGCGAAGAAATTAAGTAAAGTGAGTAAAGAAAGTTAAAAGTTACTGAAAAAGATAAGACAAATTAGACAAAAGCAAGATTATGTACAATAGTTGCGATTGTGGCTCACATCTTCCTCTGGTTTTACGTCTAGTAACGGCTTAAACGCTTTCTATGAATCGAGGATTTGCTTCCCATCCACTTTTCTTATAAACTGGCAAACAGGGTCTTTTAACGTCAGATTCCCAAGACAGTAACGCTCTTTTTCTCTGTTGAATATGTCTAATAAATCAAGAAGAACATGATGAGCATCACCACTAGGATGTGTCTCAAGAGTCTGAATGATATCATCCAATGACTCCTTACTCAGTCCATCCTTTATAAATTGAATTTTATCTTCTCGATTTATAGAAACCATACCTTTGCTCCTACAGCGCTGATCACAATTACACCTTGCACATTTAGGACAAACCTTCATTCTTTTGGCTCTTCTCTTTTTGGAGTAAGAGCTTCTTCCCATGCCTGGCATAGGTTTAATAAATGACTCATGAATCTCACCTATTAAATGTACCTTAGCTTCAATGATCCAGCGGACATCCTCAGGAAGGCCCAAATGCTTGAATGTCTTCATTCTTTCAAGTCGACAGCTATATATCTTCCTAAGCACATCTTTGGGAAGAGTAGGGAACCTGTTCTTAAGCTTTACAATAATTTCCTCCATGATGAGACTAAAATTTAAAGATGTAGTTTTGTGTGCTTCAGTAAGTAAGAAAGAAAAATTAAAGAGTAAGGAAAAGAAGTTTTAGGTTGCCTCCCAAATAGCCGCCCTTCTTTAACGTCTTTAGCTAGACAAAGACCAAACCAATAAATTTTTTTAAAAAAAAATTAGGACTTGTTGTTTCCTCCAAAGTGATGACAGTTTTCAAAGTGTTAAGTGCACCGTCATTATATTCTTTCAGCCTTTGCTCATTCACTTTGAGTTTTTGATCATCATCTTGAATTTCCACTGCTCCATATGGCCATACTTGAACTAAAATAAAAGGTCTTGACCACCTTGATCTCAGCTTTCCTGGAAATAACTTTAACCTTGAGTTGCATATCAGAAATTTTTGTCCCGGTGTGAACTCTCTCCTCAAAATTCTTTTATCCTGCCACATTTTTGTCTTCTCCTTGTATAACTTTACATTCTTATGAGCTTGTTGTCTAGATTCTTCAACCTCATTGAGTTAGAGAAGTCTCTTCTTACCAGCTACCTTTAAGTCAGAACTTAAGGCTTTTATTGCCCAATATTCTTTATGCACTTCAGGATTAGTTGATTTTGAAACATCTACTATTCCCATTGCGAGTGGTTGATTCATGCAGCTTTTGTTCACCACATCTTTTGTGCATCTGGTTAATGTATCTACTCTGTAACAGGTGTCACCTTCATTTGGACATGACCAAGCCTTAAAAATGTTGAAAGATACTTAATCATCTTGAACTCGCAAGGTTAACTTTCCCTGTTGCACATCTATTAAAGTTATCCTAGTTGCTAAGAATGGCCTCCCAAGAATGATAGGAATTTCTTGATCTTCATCCATGTCAAGTATGATGAAATCAACTGGAAATATGAGTTTGTCCACCTTCACCAGAACATCTTCTAAGACACCCCTCGGATGTTTAATTGATCGATCAGCAAGAAGTAGTGAAACTGTGGTAGGCTTCACCTCTCCAAGACCAAGTTTTCTGTAGACAGATAAGGGCATGAGATTTACACTTGCTCCCAGGTCACAAAATGCTCTTTCAAAGTTACATTGACCTATGGTGCAAGGTATGCAAAAGCTTCCTGGATCTTTCAGCTTTGGTGGTAATTTCTTTTGCATAATGGCACTGCACTCCTCAATAAGTGCAACTATCTCAAATTCCTCCAGCTTAGGCTTATTTGAGAGAATGTCCTTTATGAATTTTGCATAACTGGGCATTTGGGCAAGAGCGTCTACAAAATGGATGTTGATATGTAACTTTTTGAAAACCTCCAAAAACTTTTTAAACTGCTTGTCTAGCTTTTCCTTCACAAGTCTCTGAGGGTATGGAACTGGTGGTACATATGGAGGAGGGTTATCTGGAAAGCTTATTCTTCCTGGTACCACATCATCTTCTTGAGGTTTCTGTGCTTCCTCCTTCTTTTCTTGTTCACTTTCTTTCTTTTCTCCGTCATTCTTATATAGAATACAGGATCTTTCAATTCTTTCCTACTCCTTAATGCAATAGCCTTCACATGCTCTCTTGAGTTTTTTTCAGTGTCACTTGGAAGAGCACCTAGTTTCCTGGAATTTAGCATATTTGCAATTTGGCCCATTTGGATCTCCAAGTTCTTTATCGAGGCTTCCTGGCTTCTGAGTGTTGCGTCAGTTCTAACTATAAATTGAGATGTATACATGGTTAGTTGAGCCAGTGCTTCTTCTATATTTACTTTCTGATGTGGTGGATTTGGTGGTTGAAGAGCTTGTTACAGGTAGTTCCCTTGTGGCTTGAACACATTTTGATTATTCCTCCAGCTAATGTTTGGATGATTCCGCCAACCTGGATTATAAGTATTTGAGAATGGGTCATTTCTTTGATTTCCAACATAATGAGCTTGCTCCAACTGAGAAGGCATGGATGACTGTCCATCTTGACTTTGCGTACTCATATGAGGTCCTCCATATCTGTCACAGGTTTCATGAGGAGTACTGATTGCATTTGCTTGACTAGTTAATGAGCTCACTTGCTTGGATATAGATGCAACTTGAGAAGATAAAGTTGTAAGGATATCCAGCTTGTGCACTCCAAGTACCTTTTGTAAATTATGACGTTCAGAAGGACATTGATATGCATTGACCGCCATCTCCTCAAGTAAATTATAGGCATCATCTAGATTTTTTCCCATTAAAGATCCTCCAGCTGTAGCATCTACAAGAATTCTGGTGGTATGCGTCATCCCATTGTAGAATGTTTGCAGTGTCCACCAATCTGGTAACCCATGATGAGGACATCTCCTTAGCAACTCCTTGTATCTTTCCCAGGCTACATAAAGGCTTTCTAGTTTATGCTGGGAAAATAAGGTGATTTCATTCCTCAATTTAGTAGTTTTTCCTGACGGAAAGTATTTCGCCAAAAATTTCTGTGCCAAGGCATCCCATGTAGTTATGCTTCCCACTGGTAGAGAATGTAACCAGCTCTTAGCCTTATCCTTGAGTGAGAAAGGGAAAAGTCTAAATCTAATGGCATCATCAGTAACACCATTATGCTTGAATGTGTCACATATTTCTAGGAAGCTGGCTATATGTGTGTTGGGATCTTCTGTTGACAAACCACCGAACTGATTTGCTTGCACCATCTGGATAATTGCAGGCTTGATTTCAAAATTGTTGGCTACTACTCGTGGTTTTCTGATTCCAGAAGTTGTCTCCATGACTGTTGGTATTGCATAATCACGGAGTGTTTTGGTATCTGCTGCTTCTCCTTCCGGATTTGCCATTGAATTGATCAAAGTAGACTACTTTCGAACTCTCTGATTTCTTCGACAAGTTCTTTCGATCTCATAATCACAAGGTTGTAATTCAGTCTTCTTCGATCTGGTCATATACTAAGCAAAAACCTGAAAAGAAACAAAAGACACAAAAAAACAAAAAATATGTAATATGAAGACCAAATTAGTATTAAAATTACTTGGTATTGATATTAATGATAGCAATCCCCGGCAACGGCGCCAAAAACTTGTTATGAGTGTAGGATTGTGTATTTAGAAGTGCAAGTGTACACTGTCATAATCAAGTAATATAGAAGTGAGTAGAGTATCGTTTCCACGAGGATTGACCACTAAGTACCAAAATTGGTAATTTTAATTCTATTTAGTCGGTCGATTAGTTGTGATTAAGATTGCAAGATAAAAATGATGAAATATGAATACAAGTGATATGAAGACAAATATGAGAAAAAGCCATAAGGATTAGATTTCACTTAACAAATTCTGGATTGAATCACTTATCTATTATAGTCCAATTTATTCCACATGATAGATAGTCGAGTTTCCCTATTTTAATTACTAGCCTCTTCCAAGGTCAAGTAATTCTATAATTAATTGCTAACCCAATATATTCCTATATGAATTTAAGAAATCAATCATGCATTAAGATTTATGGAACTCAATTAAGACTACACAACCCATATGAATATATTCCTATTTCATATGCAAATTATGGTTTTAATTATAGGATCCACACACATGTATCTCCTTCCGGTCTTAACATGAATATTGAAATCATCCAAAAGGTGGCCAAGCAATTGTATGCATTAAGAGCAATAATTAAAACTCAAACATGAAGGAAAAATTAAAACTAGATTTAACAAGTTAAGATTCAATCCGTCATTAGTAAGCTACGTCATCACCCTAGGAATAGAAAATTTTAGCTCACGATAAAATTAAAAACAAAACCAAAATAAATTATAAACATCATAAATATTGCATAAAAATTAATTACAAAAACATAAAAATACAACTACAAGATGCATGAAAATGGAAAATCTAGCCTACCATATAGGAGGTAAAACCTTCCATGCAGGAGGCATACAAAAAGTAATATAATGCAAGAAATGACTATCTAGCCTTCCATATAGGAGGTAAAACCATCCATCCAAGAGACATGCAAAAAGTAATACAATGCAAGAAATGACTATCTAGCCTTCCATAGAGGAGGTAAAACCATCCATCCAGGAGGCATGCAAGAAGTAAGAAAATGCAAGAAATAAATTCTAAAATAACAACTCTCTCTAAAATAGAAGCTCTCTCTCTCTCTTCCTTCCTCCTTTCTTCCTTTCCCTCTTCTTTTCATGCCAAGAAGCTCTATTTATAGGCTTCATTTCGGGTGCTACAGTAGCTGCTACAGTGAAAGCCGGCTGTTACAGTGCCGCATTTCACCTACCATACTTCACCAACTCGTATGCTACAGTGAAATACAGTGTCCACTACAGTCCCCCCCCCCCCCGCTACAGTACGCTACAGTGATTCCAAACAGTACCAGACATGAACAGTGCACAGTGAATAGTCCGCATGAAAAGTAACTTCCCCTTAAATGCCTTCTTTAATTCTTCTTAATGCGGTACTGTCCATGGCTGCAAGAAAATCATTATTTAGTTATTAATTACACCCAAATTGATTACATTCAGCTCAAATATAGTCTACAAAATCATCATGTAAGGGAAAATAAATATGAAAATATTTTACTTATCATGGGGCATAAACAAAGAGCTAGAATTTCATTAATTTGATGGTTCTATTGAGTTTAGAGGGGAAATTTGTGTAGGATTCATGTTGATAATGAAGTGAGAAAAGCCTTAAAATGTGAAATGACAAACTACCCTTTAAACTATAATTAGAGGGCTTGCAATGGTATTTGCATCATTTGGCCATGAATTTGACCAATCCTATGTCAAAAATGGATTCTACATGTAAAATTGTGTAGGATTAGCCCGAGTTATAATTTCTGGTGAGGTACCATTTGACCAGGTACAGAGGGGCGTAGACCGGGTCTCCTGGGGCATTTTGGTCATTTAGCATTATTGAGATAAGTTAACCAATAATACAAGTTTAGAATGATACATGGATGAGTAATGACTCATTTATGGCACATTTAGGAATTGTAGGACCCGACAATTGTGTCCGAGCAAGAGCAAAGATGGTGGTTTGAAGAAGGACACAAAGTCCAAGAGGTAGTGAACTTACCTAGCCTGTATGTATATGATATGTATGTTTTTGTATTGTTTTATGTGACTGCTTTGGCTAGTTTTGTTGAGCATGCTTCATTGATTGAAATTGTGTTATGTTTATATAATGGCCATGAGTATATTTTAACATTGAGCATGTAGATGTCAATATATTGGCATGGATTTATAAATGGCAAGCATGTCATGCATTAAATATATATCTTGCATACATAGTGGTAATGTTTACTACTGAGATTCTCTCGAATCTCACTCTTCCTCACCCAACCATATAGGTAAATTAAGTATAGGTGAAGAATGCATGGAGATATGCAAGAGGACTTGCGAAGGTGAATTCAAGATTAAAGTTCCAGGCACTATTTGTAATTGATTTAGATACTTTGGGTAGTTTTATGGAGTTATACATTTTATGTACATGAATGAATGAATGTAGTATGAGAAGAGAATATCTCTAATTATTTTAAAGTAAAAGTTAAGAAAAATGCTCGCATAATCTTATATAATGAATTTAAGAGCTAATGAGGTATTGGTAATGTAGTGATTCTTGTGGGAATGATGGAAAAGTTTTTTACCCTTTGAAATAACCCTCTCGACCTTAGGTTCAAATCCGAAGTTAAGAATGGGAATTTGTAAACGATTTTGGAAGTTGGGTAGTTTGGGTATAAATCCTTATTCTACATTGATTTCACTACTCATTTGTACTCATCTGGGGCTATTGGAGATAGGGTATCACATTTTATGGTATTAGAGCGTTGGTTATGGAAATATTGGGTAATTGCTAGAGTTCTCAGCTCATGTTGATAGGTTATAATCCTTGGTTAGATTTCTTGTATTAGGAGGCATGGTGGTAGAACTATGTTTAAGAATGATAATCAGTGGAAAAACAAGGATTGGATAACCTATGAGTGTATTTAGATTGATTTCTGAAGTGTATTTAGCTTTGGATAGCTGATGAACTCGAGTTTATCTTGGAGAACTCGAGTACATAGGATATTTTCGTATGCATCAGGTGGTCTCAAGTAGGAACTCGCGTGAGTGGAAACCTGAACTTAAGTACAATTTGTAGTGAGAACTCAAGTTCATGTTGAAGAACTCGAGTACATAGGGTATTTCCTTGTGCATTAGATAGTTCCAGGAAGGAATTTGTGAGAGTCTGAACCTGGAACTCGAGTGTAGATAGCTGAGAACTTGAGTTCATATGTGTTAACTTGAGTACATCTTCTGTTCTTGCATTTGTAAATCTCTCAAGTATAAACTCCTTCTCCAGAACTCGTGGAACTCGAGTGTGGACAAGCTGAGAACTCGAGTTCATACATAAGGACTCGAGTGCATCTCTTCCTCTTGCAGTTGGAAATCTCTTGGGTACAAAATCTTTCTGCAGAACTCGCAGAACTCGAGTGTGATATCTCTAAAAAACTTGAGTGCAACACTTGGCCATAGCATTTGAGAACTTTCTGGAACAAACTCTCATGACTCGAGTGCACCATTATGAACTCGAGTACAAGTCTTCATGGCATGTGCAAAGTCAAAGTTTCAGTTAAGTTTCAGTGAAATACCAATTGAAATCGAGTGTCATTTGCAAGACTCAAGTTTATGGGTCATAACTCTAGTCCTTGAGTTCAAACTCGAGTTCAAAGGCAGTTGTACAGGATATGGAAATGTGACTTTATGCAATGTTTCTCTGGAGACTTTAGCATATTGTAAGAGACTTTTCTGACATGTCATGTTGTGGTTAAGGTATATATGAGCTACCGATACCCAGTGACATATGATATGGTGCTAACACTGATACCCGGATCTCATCGGAACTTTGTGGTTAAGCATGCATAGGTGAGGGAAATCCCGGATGGGTGACCCTGGGAAGTACCTTGGAAATTTCAATCTTTTGATTAAAGGTTTGGAATTTTGAATAGAGGTTTTCAGATGATCTAAGAAATGATTAGAGGCATGGATATGAAGAAGTATTGGTCTTTAATCTGAACCATTTATGTTGCAATGAGTACTACTAAAAAAAGTTTATTTGATGAGATTATGGAAACTTCAGGTATAGTGATTGTTTTGAGGTTCCTCCATGCTAAGTAATGATCCTTAGTAACTCGTGGGATTAAAGGAATATAGGCATGATATACGGTGATGTATAATGTGTGATGATTATGCTATATATCAATCCTAGCAGATCCAATTTGATGATACTGAAGGTTAAGAATATGTTTGGATCATATCTAAGCTAAAATGGTGCTTAAGTCAAAATGTGAATAAGGTTGCACTATAGTTATATTCCATAAAGGAAGTTTGAACTTTGTGAACCTTACGAATGATGTTAAACCTTCAATAATGTTTTGAGGATATTACCCGAAAACCGTGAAGGTTAGAATAGTTGCTATTGATTTTGATTCTTAGTGTACTTATTGGGTATAATTGAGAAAACCTGATTTTTCTGACTCAGGTAATGTTGAGATTCTAAGAATAGAATCATAATTTAAGAATCAATTGCAATAATTGAATTGGTTCTCTAGGAATTTCAAATGGCCTGAGTTGCTTAAGGTACTAGAATGTAGTACAAAAATGTGTAAGAAACCTCATACATATATCTGGAGGTTGCTAGTTGCTAATCTAGCATAGGGTTTATTAATAATAGAATATTCTTTTAGAGTCGTGATGTTCTCCTAGAGCGGGACCAATATCAAAAGTCCAAATAAGTTGACCCCTGAAGAGATGGCAGAAATTAGAGAGAGCAGATTACAGAATTACTGGAGAAGAAGGACCTTATGAGACCTGGATTTCCGTTACAATGGTACTTCCATTTAGAGGCGACCAACCGGACAGAGCTACCTATGGAGGATTCTAATCAGAAAGGGCTACATACGGGGAGTTCTGATAAGAAAAGGCTACCTACAGAGGGTTTTGACCGGGGGGATGACCAGTTAGGTGATTGTGTAAATCATTGAGTGCAGTACCGTAGCGTAGAGCCACCGTGATGTTGAACCATAGTGTGCAGCCACTGTGACGACAAACTGTAGAGTGGAGCCGCCGTGACGTTGAAACCGTAGAGTAGAGCTATCGCAACGTTGACTCTCAATATGGTGCATTGTAATGAGTCTTCCATCAAATAAGTTTCCTTCAGAGGAGGGTCAGATAACTGAGTGAACAGCCATGGGGTGCTCCAATGCCGATTAATGAAAGAGATTAAGGAAGAACAGGCTTAATGGTATAAAGAAAAGCGATTGTTGCTCCCATATCTTATGTAATGGTTTTACATGTATGTGTTTACCATCGAGTATATTTGTATTATGAATATATAGTAAGCGGTAAGACCTATAGGGCCAATGTATCCTTAGGTAGTCATACCTAATGAGAATTCAAAAGTTGTAGGGTAGTCGTCCGGGGCCTATTTATGTAGGTGTACGCCATGGAGATTTCTAGTATGTATGAGTAGTTGCCCAGGGCCTATTTACCCAGGTAGACACTCAGGGATATGGAAACTCCTATTATGCACAAGTAGAATCTCGAGGCCTATTACACAAGTGAACACTTGGGGCCATATAACTTATGGGACCGAAAGTCCAATGGGTGCCATTAGGCAATATGCTAACATGCCGAATGCTCTTATGATGATTGTTTTGTTTTGTTTAGCATGCTTCGTGAACGTTACATAAAAGTAAGAATGGCTTAGGTAGTAAGAGATGGAGCATGTAATGAATTTAGAATACCTAGTGGACCATATGTTCTAGGTAGCTAGACTTCATGTGTATTCAGCAAGTTAGTGGACTAAATGTCCTGAGGCTATAAGACCTGAGAGACTAGTATGTCCTTAGGAAAGCAAAATGTGATGTGTTGAGAATAGAGTCGAGCAAAGGTTCGAGGCAATAAGACCTAATGTGCAAGTTTGCATGGGCTAGTGTCTCTGGGCCATAAGACCTGTGTGTTTAGTGTTGTAGTTGTTACCTAGCGCGGTGACATTAGACCAATGTGTCTAGAGAACATACTGAGGCTAGTAGAACATTCAGACTATACCAGGTTGTAGCTGAGGCAGTAAACCTTGAGATGCCTATGGCATAGGGGTGATCCCCTAGGCAGTAAGGCCTAAGTATCCAGCGCTGTGGTAGTAGAATGAGCCGTAAGGCTTGGTGTGCATACAGTATGATTTGGGAGAGTATTAAAGAGGTAGGAAGGCCTAATATGCATACAGTGTGATCCAGGAGAGTCCCGAAGAGGCAAAGAGGCCTGAGAAACCAAGCGCTATGAGAATTGACCAGTAGGTCTTGTGTTGAATACTATATACTTGGTATGGGATGGATGTGAATGCTATATAGTGATTGTTGAATACTATCTGAGCTTTTGTTGATGATATGATTATTGGGTTGCATGCTCTATGAGCTTGCAAATGAAAGCACTAGTATGGAAAAGATACACTAAGTGTCTAGAGATGATTCCCCAAGGTATAGAAGTTTGAAATTTTGAGGAAGAAATTTATTGAACGGGGGAAGAGCTGTAATATCCCAAATTTTAGGACAAAAGGCTTGAGATTAAGCCTGGATTAAGTGGACTGCTAAGCCCCGGTTTAGCAATTATCCTAGTAAGTCATAATTGTATTCCCTAAGATTTCTTTATACCCTTTGGGTATTAAAGGGAATAGCATGGTGAATTAAGGAGCTCGGGGAATGACAAAACAGTGCAATAAAGAGTCACACACAACATAGTTAAATGGAACACAGTAGTGTGGCTACTGGTGAATTTCCCGGTGTGGTAGTTGTGTTTGTGTGACATCTTTCAAAAGGAAAATGTTGTCCAAAAATTATGAAAATTTCCAAAATTAAATTAGACTTATCAAGCTTTAATTTGATAGGTCATATGAGTTATTTGGAGCTGTACACAGAAAGATATATATTCTTGAAGTTAGCCTAATTAAACTGGCGTTTTTCAATATCAGCTTCCAAAAATGAGAATTTTGGTAATTATGAGCTTCTAATCGGGAAAATTTTATATTTTTCTTTACAACTATACTTAATAAGGGTCACATAGCCTTTAGAACCACTCAAATTTGACATTTGTACAATTAGATATGAATTTTCAAAGTTTGATGAAAATTCTGCCCAATTTTGCATAAAGTGCAAAAATGGAAAATAATATAAGAGAAAAAAGGTAAGTTTTCCATAAGATAAGAAATGATTTTTTTCCCTAATACTCCCAATAATTTCAGTTGAATGGGAATTAAAAAGAGGAAAATGGCTACTTGGTAATTAATGAGCCTATGTTTGTGAATTATTATCAAGGAAAGTAAAGAGTTAGAAGTTTAAGGCTTTGGTCAATAATTTGTGAGATGGTATAATGGGATAATGAAAGAGTAATATGTATACTCTCATTTCTCATTTCATTTTCGATAGAATGATAAAGGAAATATTATGTAAAGAGTCAAAAGTTGGACCAAGGAAATGCTACCACTTGTAAAGGAACTTGGATTACCCTTTTAAGTCATCATCCTTCATCTTCTCTTCTCATTATTTTAGTGGAATCAGAATAAAAGAGAGATGGAGAGCTGAATGGAGGAAATGAAAGAGAAAGAGAGAAGTGAGTAGTGATTTCAAGAACTTCAATTCGCCGGAATACTACCGAATCAGGGTCTTCTTTAAAAGTTCCCTTCACAAATATTCTTCTACTCATCTCGAGATTCATTTCCATGATTTTGAATTTTCATTTGGAGGTGTTTGGTGTCATCTTACTTACTGAAATGTTGCCAGAATTCCAAACCGACTATGGAAACTTGTAGAGGTAAGCATAAGCTTCTTTTTGAACATATTGGTTTGTTGTTTGGATGAGTTTTGAGGGGGTTGGGGTACTATTCACTCTTCATACAACATGAGTTTTTAAGGTCTAAATGGTCTCAAATGAGCGTGTAAATAGCTAATCATGTGATTAGAAGTAGAAATGAAGTGATTAAGCAAGAGAAAACAAGAAACCAATACAACTTTTCTGAGAACTCTAAACTGCTACCTTATGTGGGGCATGAACAAAGAGCTAGAATTTCATCAATTTGATGGTTCCATCGAGTTTAGAGGGGAAAATTATGTAGGGTTCATGTTGATGATGAAGTGAGAAAAGCCTTAAAATGTGGAATGACAAACTACCCTTAAAACTCTAATTAGAGGGTTTGCAAGGGTATTTCGATCATTTGGCCATAAATTTGACCAATCCTAGGTCAAAAATGGATTCTACACGTAAAATTGTTTAGGATTAGCCTAAGTTATAATTTTTGGTGAGGTACCATATGACCAGGTACAGAGGGGCGTAGACCGGGTCTCCAGGGGCATTTTGGTAATTTAGCATTATTGAGATAAGTTAACCAATAATATGAGTTTAGAATGATACATGGATGAGTAATGACTCATTTATGGTACATTTAGGAATTGTAGGACCCGACAGTTATGCCCAAGTCAGAGCAAAGACGATGGTTTGAAGAAGAACACAAAGTCCAAGAGGTAGTGAACTTACCTAGCATGCATGTATATGATATGTATGTTTTTGCATTGTTTTATGTGACTGCTTTGCCTAATTTTGTTGAGCATGCTTCATTGATTGAAACTGTGTTATGTTTATATAATGGCCATGAGTATATTTTAACATTGAGCATGTAGATGTCAATATATTGGCATGGATTTATGAATGGCAAGCATGTCATGCATTAAATATATATCTTGCATACATAGTGGTAATGTTTACTACTGAGATTCTCTCGAATCACACTCTTCCTCAGCCAACCATATAGGTAAATTGAGTACATGTGAAGAATACATGGAGATATGCAAGAGGACTTGCGAAGGTGAATTCAATTGATTTAGATACTTTGGGTAGTTTTGTGGAGTTATACATTTTATGTATATGAATGAATGAATTTATTATAAGTAGAGAATAGTTCTAATTGTATTAAAGTAAAAGTTAAGAAAAATGCTTGCATACTCTGATATAATGAATTTAAGAGCTGATAAGGTATTGGTGACGTAGTAAATCTTGTGGGAATAATGTCAAAGTTTTCTACCTTTTGAAAAACCCTGTCGACCTTCGGTTTAAATCCTAAGTTGAGAGTGTGAATTTGTGAACGATTTCAGAAGTTGGATAGTCTGAGTTCAAATCCTGGTTCTACATTGATTTCACTCCTCATTTGTACTCATATGGGGCTATTGGAGATAGGGTATCACACTAATAGCTGCAATCAATATACCTTTCTCATTTTACACTTTCTTGGCAAAAATAATGAATTCACTAAAAGTTTCGTCTTTTCATGACAGAAAGATAGGCTATGTAAATCTTGAGAAATCATGACTAAAGTATATAGGTTTCCCCCAAGGCTTTTTACCCTTAATGGTTCAACTAGATCTATGTGGAGCAGTTGTAATGGTCTTTTTGTTGACATTTACATTTTGGTTTTCAAAGAGGATTTAGTATGTTTCCCCTTTTAATAGGAATTGTATGCTAAATCATTTTTAAAATGTAGTTTAGGTAGACCTATCACCAAATCCTTTTTGATAAGTTTATCTAACTGATGCATATTTATATGTGCTAATCTTTTGGGCCACAGCTAGCTTTCATCATTATTACTGAGAAAAAAATTTTCAGAGATATGATTATGGATATTAATAGTATAACAATTACCTTCTCTTATGGCTTTGATTTTTACCTTTAAGTTCATCTTTCTTGATAGGTAGATCCTTCTTGCTTACTATAAGACATCCTCAGAATCAAAAATGATCCAGTTGTTTTTGTCAATACTTTGACTTATACTCAATAGATTATGCATTAATCCTTCTACAAAGTAGACATATTTGATTTGTATCCTGTTCTCAATTCTAACTTCTCCAATTCCAGCAATTTTTCCTTATTGATCTCCACCAAACTTGACTCTGCCTCCTTCTTTTAGAATTATGGAGGTAAATCTTTCTTTCTCACCAGTCATGTGTCATGAGTATCTACTATCTATGTATCATTTACTCCCTTTGGATGCCTTGAAACATACCTACATAAAGAGATGATCAAGTTTTAGCTAGCCAAACCTTCTTGGGTCCTTTGTAGTTAGTTTGAATTTTCCTGGGCAAATATGAACCTTTAGGTACCCATATGTAGGTTCCCATAGTTCCTTCCTTTTTATGATAACAAGGTGTAGTATAATACTCCTTTCTATTGCAGGAAATTGCAGTGAGCGAAGGGATTGGAAATATGTACAGACTTTTAAAAATATTTTAAGTATGTTTTCCTACCAACCTTTTTCTTTCCTTTTGACTTGTCTGACTTTAGATCATATCCAATTCCAGATTTGTCATTAGTGAATTTTTTTATTTTTCAAAATTACCTTGAGCATTTCACTCCCTTTTGTGAACTTTTCAAGAGTTTTAGTAAGATCATTATTTTTCTTTTCTAAAAGCTGACAAGATTCACAGGAAACTGATTTTGATTCCTTGAGTTGTTCCTCAAGTATTTTTACCCTTTTCTTGTGACTCACAAGTTCTTTTAAAATTTTTATAAATTATGCATGTAAAGCATTATATTCATCATGTAATTCATCATAAGTAGGATTTTCAGTTACCTCATCTTCCTCTGATTGTTCTTGAGCTACGAGGTAGATGTTGGCTATTTTCCTCATCGTTACTTTCTTCTTCATCAAAAGAACTGTCTCCCCAAAAGGTTGAGACAAAAGCTTTCTTATTGGAAAATTTGTTCTTATTTCTTTCTTTCTTTGTTCTTTAAATATTCAGAGCAGATTTGATGTGTCCAGGCATCCAGCATTCATAGCAGATGATCTGCTCTTTTGTTTTGCTACTACTTCCTCCTTTGTTGAAATTCTTAAATCCTTTACCCTTTTTGTAAAATTTCTTGAATCTTCTCACAATCATTCCCATTTCATCGTCTTCAATTTCTTCTTTTGTTTTCAGCTGTGTTTCTTCATTGATGACATTTAATGCTACTCCTTTCTTCTTCTTGTCATCGATTTCCTCTAGTTCACGTTTCAGCTGTAGCTTGCTTTCATATTCTGATAAGCTTCCAAAACGAGAAGCTACTAATCGCATAGATTTGCCTTTGGCTTCTTCTATTGTTGTGACTTTGGCCTCCTATTCTTTAGAAAGATTATTTAATATCTTTCTAACTTGAGTGTTCTAATCATAGAAAATCCCAAGAGCTCCAAGTTGATTTACGAGGTGAGTATATATGAGTTCTAACTCAGCAATCGATTGTCCAAATTTCATGCGGAGTAGATCATACTCAGTAACAAGAGTATTGATCTGATTTTCCTTGTGCCCGAGGTTCCTTCGTGTGCTATTTCCAATGCTTGCCACATTTCCTTTATGGTTGGAAGTGTGCAAATCCTGAAGTATTCCTTCTGACTTAGAGCTCTTTGACTCACTATGATTGCTTTGTTGTTTAGAGTCACGAGCTTTTTATCATTGTCATCATATTCATCTGGTATCTTATGAACTACTTGCCCTTCTACAGTCTTTACAGGAACAAAATTCTCATTTTGAATGACCTCCCATAGTCCATATTCTGTTGCCATAACAAACACTTTAAACTTAACTTTCTAGAACGAGAAGTGTTCTCTATTGAAACCCAGAGGTATGGTGATTGAGGCCTATCGAGGAGTATCCCTTCACCCATGCATGCCATAGGATGCTTCTTAGGTTGTTATACCTGACAAAGAAGACCTCGCTTTGATACCAAATGTTATTGCAAGTGTTTCACCTAAGAGAAGGGTGAATTGGGTGATAATAAAATTTTAACCCAAATTAATAAATAATGGAAATTTAAACAATTAATCAAGTTCAAGAGTTAGAGAGATTTCACCAATGTGTGCACCATAGATTATACTAGTTCGGTCTGAACTATTCTGACCTACGTCCAGTCCCCAGATTCCCTCTAAGCTTTTCACTATCACTTCCAAGATTCAGTGGATTTTTGGCACCGTAGTACAAAGCAAGTTCCTACTTCGGACACTCGCTCCCCCTTACACAATGTAAGATAATATGCAACTTAAGGTCCACCACCTTAAGTTATCTCTCAATAAAGTGTATTGAGTTTACAATAATTCTCTCTCAAAAAGTGAATAATATAATCATTGAAGTACAATAATACAGAATGTATAAAGAAAAACAGAGTACTTAATGCAAAATGAATATTTGTCAGTTCAGTGGTTGCTCCATTTTGAATGCGCTCATATTTATAGTTGAAGTGAATTTAATAACCATTATAAGCATTCCATTTGTCCATTACTCACTAAATTCTTCTCTGGACATTCTTTGTGATATTTGGATATAGCCATTTTAGCAAAGAGAATATGTTGGTTGGAGTTCGGCTTGGCATTTAATGCTTCTGACACAATATCTACTTTTCTTGGAATTCAAATATCTAATGAATAAATTCCCTGAAACTTGCTTAAACAAATGTTAATCATGAAAGAGAATAATAATAAGCAAGGTTATGGCTTACAACAAGGGTTCTATTGATTTCACAAATCTTTGGTTTCATGCTCTGTTTTCTGGGAATATAAAGTATTCGAATAATCTACTTACTATTAGGATAATATAGTTCTTTTCTAGTTATGGACTATTAGAATAGTTTCTTCACTATTCAAATAATATTTGACACTTTGTACTAAGACTATTCGAATAGTTCTTTTAGAAAAACTGATAGAGTTATCTTGATACACTGATTGGCTATTTAAATACTCTTCTGAAATTTGATTGAAAGGATATGTTTAAAAAACTCAACACTATTTAAATAGTCTTCTTACTATTCAAATAATCTTTCATTATAATTGATGAAAACTATTCTGATATTTATTTAAATAATTTCAATGCATACTATCCTGATAATATTCACAGTATTCAAATAATCCTGAAGTCTTGGTTTTGAAATTTTATTAGGATAATCCTTATCTATTCTAATAACTTTGAGAAATTGATTTGGAAAGACTATTCAGATAATCATTTCACTATTCGAATAGTACTCTTACTATTTGAATAGTTATCATATTATCTGGATAATATATTTATAAACTGATTTAGAAAACACAATGACTATCTGGACAGTGCCTTGACTATTCGAATACTTTTTCACTTGATTTATTTTTATATAAGTTTATTAATCATACTATTCGAATAGTGAGCTAACTATTCGAATACTATTAACTTTTGTCAGTACATCTCTATTCAAATAGCTTATTGACTATCATGATAATACTCTGATTATTTGAATAGTCTAAGAGTTATCAGGATAGTTGCTAATTAAAAATATGCTTTACTATTCAAATAGTAATCTGACTATTAGAATAGTTCACAATATGAAATCTCATGAACTAGAAACATAAACCTTTATTCAAATAGCTTATTGACTATCATGATAATACTCTGATTATTCGAATAGTCTGAGAGTTATCAAAATAGTTGCTAATTGAAAATAGGCTTTACTATTCAAATAGTAATATGACTATTAGAATAGTTCACAATACTAAATCTCATGAACCAGAAACATAAACCCTTATTCGAATAGTCCTAAGTTTGTTATCATCAAAACTTTGAATCTAACAAAAAACACATAATTACCAATGCAAAATGCTTATAGGGAACCAAGTCTAATTCCCTTTATACCCGATATAATTGTACTTTTTGAAAAATTATGACTTAGGATATTCCTACATAATTTCACTTGTAGAATCCATTTTTGACCTCATTTTTGGTAAAATCACACTACATTTCTAGTTTTACCATTGGCAGCCACCAATTAGGGTTTTAAGGGCAAAATTGTCATTTCACACTCCATAATTCACATGTTTCCTACAAAATTTTTCTTTCTAAACACAATCGAATCATCAAATCCATCAAATTCTAACCCAAACCCCTTGAACTATACTTAGCCGAAAGTTTAGGGTTTTTAGGGAAATTGAAGTTTTTCAATTTCCAACCAACCAAACATATTCTTTTCACTTCTAATCACTTATTTATCCACTTAAACATCATTTGCATATAATTAATCAAAGTTTGGTAAGAATTTCCCCTTAGGGTTTATGCATTCCAACTCACAAAACCAAGCCAATACAAGTCAAACAACCAACCAAAACACCAAGAACAAGCATAAATCATTAAGAGATTACAAGTTCTCAAGCTTACCTTGCTTTCTTCTTCTTTCTGTCTCTAGGTCATGGCATTTCCCTCTCTCTTTCCCTAGATTTTCTTCTTGCTTTACATGATTTCAAGAATGATATATGGATTAGGGAAGGTTTACAAGTGATTAGTGGCAAGAACACTTGAATTTCACTACTTACATTGTTTGCCTTTTTGAATCCTCTTGCTCTATTTTACTTTGCTCTCTCTCACTCTTCTTTCTTTGATGCTTGGTCGAAAATGAGGCCAAAGGTGCTGAAATATATCTCATAAAAATCCCTCTTCCACCTCCTTAATTTTAATATTTGTTTTATTGCAAACTATAACACTTGGAAATTTCTTGTTCTTTCTTTTTCCATATGTCTCTAAAACCTTGCGCATGGCTAATTATGTGGCAAGATCTTATTCTTTCTTTCCCTCCCCCTTCCTTGACTGAATTTCTTCATTAATTAAGGGGAATTATTGGCTTTTTATTTTATTAAGCTAAATGTCCATTTTACCCTTATATTTTCTTGAATTTTTGAACAAATTGCCATTTTCTTCTTCCCCTTTCTTTTTGACCAAAATTTTCATTATGTTTTGGGTCAAAAATTGTGCTCTACAATACTTAATTTTAGGCTTCAATGTTAGGATTTTGTTAAGATAAAAATTGGATTTTATGTCTTGGCAAAAAATTTCATGTAGTCACTTTTTCCACTATTTTGACAATTTCAAATGCACCAAAATTCACCATCTTATTCTATTGAATATAATGAATTGTACAAGGAATTTTGGTGAATAAAATTTAGGATATTACAACCTCCCCTTAGGGTTCATGCATCCCAAATCAAAAATTCAAGACACAACAAACCAAAACACTAACAACAATTATAAATCAACAAGAGGTGACATGTTTTCTAGCTTACCTTGCTTTCTTCTTCTTTATCTCTCTAGATGCCAACTTCATCTCCCCTTTTCCTTTGATTTTATTCTTGCTTTACATGATTTAAAGAAGGATTTGAAGATTAGAGAGTTTCTAAGAGATTAAAGGCAAGAACATATGAATTTTGCTACCAACTTACCTTGATTTGCTTCTTAATTTCTCTTGCCCTCTTCTTGTTCTTTATTTTCTCCAAACTCTATCTCTCTTCCTCCTTGGTTTCTGGCCAAAATATAGCCTAAGAAGAGCTAAAATGCCTTTAAACAAATATCATCTTCCACCTCCATAAAATAATTATTATTTATTCCAATTTTATCACATGTCATGCATTTTATATTCTTTCTTTTTCATGTGGCACTAAGACCTTCCACATGGCATGCAAGGTGGCCAAATCTTATTTTTCCCTCGCCTCTTCCTTCTTTAGTTGTCCATCTTCATAATTAAAAGGGTAAAATTTTGGCTTTTTAATTTATTTGCCAAATGACTATTTTATTCTTACATTTCCTTCAATTTTGTACCAAATGTTGTTTTCCTTCTTCCCTTTTCTTTTTGGCCAAAAATTATGCTTTATATGTCTTGGCCAAAATTTCACATAATCATTATTTCTAATATTTTGGTTACTTCAAGTGCACCAAAATTCACCATTTTATTTCATTGAATATAATCAAATATACAAGGAATTTTGGTAATTAAAATTTGGGATATTACAGCTTCCCCCCCCCATCAATATAATTTTGTCCACAAAATTTTGAATATCGTATAGATTTAACTATACCTCGGGGAATCACTTCCTATAATCCATTATGTCCTTTTATAAATCAGTCTATCACTTCATTATGCAAGCTCACAGAGCATGCAACATAAATCATCATATCATCAACTAAGGCCTCAGATAGCATTCAGCAATCATAAGAAACATTCCTTAGACTCACTAGTCTAATATCATAGCGCAAGGTATACTGGTTTTATGGCCCAGTGACTCTGCCCTATACAAGATGCATGTCAGGTTTTACTGCCTCAAGCCTTTGCTCATCACAATCTGAATGCTCATCAATTTGCTGGCTTAAGGGCACACCGGTCTAATAGGTTCTTATAGCTTTTAAACACACAGTCCAACATTTATGCTGATTGCATATCAGGTCTCACAACCTCAGAACACATACAATCCAATAGTGATTCTGAACACATTATAGGTTCTATCTCTTGCCACTCAAGCCACTCTGATACTTATGTAATGTTTACAAAGCATGCTAAACAACCATCCAATTATAGCAATATCATAAGAGCATCCCTCAATCACAAAAACTAAACCATTGGTCCACACCAAAATGCTTGGTCTCAATGTCACACGAGCGTCCACTCATCTTATTCTGAACCAAAGTGCTTGGTCATATAGTCACATAATCTCATAAGGATCTGCCCATTATATTCTGAATGCACATGCCAGCCTATGGACACAATGGCCCACAAGGTTTTAGGGCCTCTCACAATAAGTCTGTATATTCATTAAATGAATACATGTGATGGTAAACACATACGCGTGGAACCATTACATAAGATACGAGAGCAAGAGTTTCTTTACTTCCTTTATCGTTGTTCTCAGGTCATTTTTGTCTGACTAACATTGATGCCACTAATCAAAATTTGATTAGATTGATTGAGATCCTTGAAATTTTCATTCAGTTTCTACTCTTGAATCATTAAGGTTGCCACCTACACTGTCTTGCGGCTCAATGCGTCTGCAATTATATTAGCCCTTCCTGGATGGTATTTAATCTCCAGGTTGAAATCTTTAAGCACCTCCATCTATATTCGTTGTCTCACGTTCAACTCTTTCTATTCACACATATAGTTTTCAAGCTCTTATGGTCGCAATACAATTCTTCAGTTACCCCATAGAGATATTGTCTCCAGATTTCCAGTGCACACATAGTTGCTACTATCTCAAGATTCATGAGTGGGATACTTTAGTTCGTGAAGCTTTAGCTAACAAGAGGCTCATGATACAATTATGTCATGTTGCATCAAGACACATCCCAATCCATGCTTTCTCACATCGTTACAGACTGTACAAGTCAATTGTGAATTGGGATCACACAGGTCAATTATGGATCGGGGTTTATCAACATTGATACTGTTGTCAATCTCTCTTTCAATTCTATGAAGCTCCTCTCACAACTATGATCCCACACAAAATGTTGAGTTTTCATGTCAACCTTATCAAAGGCAAAATAATACTGAAGAAATTCTATATAATTCATTTGTAATAACTGACAAGACCCAAAAAACTGCGTATTTCATCAATATTCCCTAGCCTTTTCCAATTCAGTACTGCTTCCACGTTACTGGATCCACCAAAACCCCTTCTTGTAAGAATACATGGCCTAGAAATTTAACTTCCAAAAGCCAAAACTCACACTTGCTCAGCTTGGCATAAAGTTGCTTATCTCTCAATATGCTCAGCACTATTCTCAAATATTGTTCATGTTCTGCTCTACCTCATGAGTATACTAAAATATCATTATTAAAGACTATGGATGAAAAATTTGATTTATGTAGTCCATAAGCACTGCAGGTGCATTGGTCAGCCCAAACGGCATTATTAGAAATTTATAATGGCCATATCTGATTCTGAACACGGTCTTTGGTACATCTTCTACTTTTACTCGAAGCAGATGATACCCTGACCTCAAATCAATTTTTGAGAATATGCAGGAACCATATAGCTGATCGAGAAAATCATCAATTCTAGGGGGTGGGTGTTTGTTTTTTACGTTTACCTTATTCAACACCCTGTAATTAATATAAAGCCACAGGCTTCCATTTTTCTTTTTGACAAAAAGCATTGGAGCTCCCCATAGTGAAATACTGGGTCTAATGAACCCTTTTTCTAATAGTTCCTCAAAAAAAATTTTGTCATTTCATTTGAAACCATTCTCTATGGGGCTTTAGATATTGGTCCCGCTCTAGGCTTAATCTCAATTATAAACTCCACTTCCCTTTCCGGAGGTATCTACTAATATCCTCTGGAGATACTTTTGGTAATTCATTTACCACTGGAATAGTTTCAAGTGTTATTTCAGCCCTTGAATACATAGAGGGAATTACCATATACTTTTGAAAACTCTTATGCAGACATCTCTCAGCTTCAGCTATTGAAAGAAAATTAAGGTCGACTTTTACACTGACATGTAATCGCGGTAAGGGTAAATAATCCTTTTTGCTTTCACAGTCTAGCATAACATTACTTTCCCTTAATCATCCAATATCGAGAATTACTTCCAATTCATGTAGTGGTAAGAAAATCAGATCTACCACTTATTTATGTCCTTCAGCGTATATTATATAATCCAATAAACTTTGACTGTCATGGATCTAACCACTGAAATTGCTTCCATTGCCTCTTCTTTGTCATCTCATGGCCCTAGATAATGGCCATATTATTAGAGCCATGAAAAATGAATGTTCAATGGGGCTACTTTAGCCTTTAGGACTTTTCTCTAATCTTTGGACCCACACTTATCTCAAATTACTTCCAATGCCACAAATTCGTGGGTCACCCTAAACTGTCAGATTTATTACCTTACTTTGAAAAATTATAACTTATTCTCTAGGACTCCAAATGAGGTGGTTCAAAGTCCTAGGTAAATCTATTTAAATCTAATTTATGGGAAAAATATTATAAACTTCCAAATACAGAGCTAAAATTTCAGAAATCCTCAATTAACCAAACTATGCCAGCATTTGTTCTAGATTCAGTGCCTAAACTTTAAAAATTCATATCTTACAATCTACTAACCCAAATGGCATGTATTATATATCAAATTAAATCTTAATGTGTCTACTATTATTCTGAAACATATCAGGATCATCAGACAATATTTGATCACCCCAAATCACGTCATAAACAACCTGCCTCCAGACAATAAAATCTGGTAGCACTATTCCTTTAACTTCAATTTTTGGGTTTTCAATCCAACCCTTCTAAAATCACAACCATACTTTAACCCCACACAATTTTTCCCAAATAATCCATTAAAAACCTCAAATTAGGAAAAATCATATTCCTTCCTTCAATTCTGGTTCTAGTGGAAACTTAAGGTTCTTATGAGAAAAATTCAGTTTTCTATTTTGATGCTTCCGGGACTGATTTCTCACAACCATCCCACACAATTTTTCATTCTAAACTCATTAGAAGTATCAAAAGTATAAAAATCACACTCCCTCTCTCTCTACCCTATTCTGGACAAAACTAGGCAGCCCAAGAAAACTTATCAAAATCTCAGAATATTTAGCTCAAATCAGAGCTTATACGTACCTCTACTCGATTCCATAATTGATTCCTGATTCTGGCAGCACCTCTCTGGAGTAGATGGAACCAAACACCTCTAATCAGAAATCCAAAATAGTAGAAGTATTGCTCTCACTGTGAGCAATAAAATTAGAGAAGACTTCAGGAGCTAGAAACGCCGAATCGAAGGTGAAATTAGCTCCGGAGCTCTAGCAATTTCACTATTCATCCAACTACTCTCCTCTTTCATTTTTCTATGATTTTCTCTATTTTTTCCTCTTTTTACTCTTACTGGAAGAATCAATAGAGAAGAGAGTGAGAGAGAGTGAGTTTGTCTTATGATGACACGTGTCTTGTGCTAAAAATATCCTAGGGTGCCCGACGCTCCTTTTCCCTGGTCCTGGAGTCGAGGACTAGTGAATTCCTTGACTATTGTGCTAGGTGGCATCTTGTGAGAGTGCTAACACAAAAGCTACTTTATGAAAGTGCTAGGTGGCAACCTCTCATTGGTCAATTAAGGTTGAAAGTCAAAAATTGGCTTTAATAAAGCTACTTTATCCATAATCATTACTTTTACTTTATTAAAGCTACTTTATACAGAGTCACTTAGTTTTGCGCCACGTGTCCCTTTGGCCTTAGAACATTGCCAAGTGTCCGTGTAATCCTCAAATAGTGCTACATGGCCTACGACTCGAGGAATTACGGAGCGTATGTCAGTGTGTCTACATGTAGGACCCACATGGCCTATGTCTCTTCTTCCCTTTAAAAAACGCAGGGTATATGTACCTGCCTTAAAAATTCCATGTGCACACCGCTACCGACATATTTTATCTGTCTAATCTTACCCATTGAGCCCCTATATAATTTGGGGACTTGTTCTCTACCTTGAGGAGCTGAATCACCCAGTCTAAGGCCCCACATGGGCCACAAATACCCTTAGTGTGCCACCCCAAAATTACGCCTGAGTTTGCTAATATTCACTCTGTAGATCCATTCTCTACCCGGATATAGTCCCTAAAAATCATTCTATCTCCCGAATATTCTTAGGACTCTTACTAAACCTGGGCCTAGTATTCTGCCTGATACAACCTTATCCTCAAGTCTTTAGGCCCAAAATCTGGGATATTACATTCTCAGCCTTAGCGACAGGTCTAATTGAAGGCTGCTCCTGAAATATATTCTCAGGCTGATTAAGCTCATTCTCCTATCTACTAGGATGGTTCTCTCTTTCCCTATCCATATCTTGTTTTTATTGTACCTCTCGCTGCTTGTCACTCATATCATATATCATTGTACGTTGTTCAGTCAACATACCTATTATTTGCTGTATTGGGTCGGGTCTAGCTCCCTGACCCCACCCAACACCTCTACCTCTTTGTCTCACCATCTTTATATCTCAATATTTTAAAATAAGGAAGAGGTAAATTCCATATATTCATAAAGAAATTTTTGTCATTTCACAAATTTTGAACATGTAGCTAGTACAATAATAACATACAGCAGACATTTATAGTAGTTTAGAGAAAAATTTTAGTAATATACAGCCCCTACACGACTGTACAACATGTTTATACTCTTTTGTATTACATGACTTCACATTTTCAAAACTTCCAGGGGGTCACCAATCATTCCATTTCCTTGGGGCGAGCATGATTAACCTTAATGTACTGGTGTAAAAATGCTAGTACCGGTTCCAACCACTTTCGAGCCTTGACACCCCATGACTGCTTATGTCCCAATGAGTCAGGTCAACTATCCCCGAGTAACCAATTACTATATATGAATCATATATTAGTACCAGTACATGCAATCGAATACGTACTTTATGATGTGCTCCATGAAGGCAATAAAGTTGTCATTCAGACCCCTTTCCATAATCTCATTCTTCTTCCGGGCCCAAAATGCAGTATCCAGAAAGAAGTATAGTGCTTTACAGATCTAAATATCATCCAAAATCTCCAAATCAAAATATCCCTGACCCTGGTATAATGTATCTACTTTATCTAGATATGCTATATACTAAGCTACTTAGGTGTCCCAATCATGGAAAGCCCACAAGTATATGCCTCTGATGTACTCCCATAACTCTAGATCCGGCTGCAGGTTATATCTCACGTGCACGGGTTTTGCCATAGAACTAGTGACACTATATGGATCCGTCTCTGACCCACTTGACAGCAACTACTTAGTATCACTAACATAAGAACAAACTATTGGCTCTGGTCGAGGTTGTGGTCCGTAGACTGACCTGGGCCGCACACACTTCCTTAGGGTCTAAAGTACTCTGGGACCTCTCTTAACTTGATGTGGATGTGCTTGTTATCCCTTAGATGTTTGTTGATCTTCGGAGAGCTGATTCACTAATGATGGGGATTTGTTCCACTGGCGCCTTCTTCCACTCATGATTCCTATTACAACATAATCAAGATCATATCAATACATTATTCTGCTATTGCCAGAACCGCAAGCTCTAATACCAAAAATGTCAAACCCCTCAATATTTTGACATTTATCAGAGTATTAAAGTATGGTTCAACAGGCATACAAAAATAGCGTAAATATAATAATATAAAATTCTTGATTACATTACAAGAAATTCCCATAGGGTTTGTACATAATAAAATACAAATCCCAAAATACAAAAAAGGCTAATAGATAACAAACATAAAAATTTCTTGCTCAACACTGACCCTCAGTTGCTGGAATTTACAGCTTTTCCCTTTGAGTTGCTTCCTTTAGCTGAATTAATTTTATTTATGGAAAGGGTGAGATTCAAATGAATCTCAGTAGTAACAAGCTATATATCAATCACATAAAATGTGAAAGATAAACATGCAATGCAGCATATGATGCAACAAATAATAATGTTGTGCACATGTCTGTTGTGATACTTCATTCCTTTTAACTATGATTAAGTATACAGAAGTAGTAAAATCATGAGAGACCAGGATTTAATCCCGAAACACCCAACTTTTACAAATTCTTATAAAATCTCCTCTTCATTTTTATATTAAACATCAGAGTTTGTGAACGAACCTCTACCGACCTTATATATATCATTCCATATACACTTTTCATTGGCGAGAGGAAGCAAAGACTACTAACTTCTACCATTCATTCATTTGGTTATCTTTACAACATATACACCATCTACTTCATATACAAAACCCTTAACTTAAGGATTCTTAAAATACACAAAAGACACAAAAGAACTTAGACAACCGGACTAAATCCTTCAGCAGCTTAGCCTCTACTCATCGCCGTTTACCTTTTCCTTGCCTCACGAGCTTCCTCCCTGTACTGAAGATGGGTTTTTGGGGGGAAAAGGGTGAGATTCGGAGGAATCTCAGTAGTATCGCAAGTCATACATACAAGATAACATACAAGCCATGATTTACACTCATCAATCAACAAAATCATCATAACATCATTCAGTACATTTAATGCCATTCATGAACTATTCTAGCACTAGACGAGTTACTCGGCCCCGAGGGGTACCCGTGCAATAGGCCCCGAGCACCGCTCGTGTAAATATGAACATTATAACTCGAGTGTCAACCCGCGTAAAGATAGGCCTTTGGCGATCACTCTGCATAATCTAAACATGTTAGACATTTTGTGATGAAATCAAACAACACACAATGTATGCTATGTCATATGCAGACAAGTTACTACCTGGTTGCTCTTCTTGTGCAACTTTTCCCACTTGGTTCAAGCTTGGGCAAGTACTGAGTCCTGAGCGGTTGTCAAGTCCTGAAATCTCCAAATACACCATAAATGAGTCATTACTCATCCATGTATCATTCCAAATTCATGACATTGGTAAGCTTAGCCTAAATGTGCTAAATTACCAAAATGTACCCAGTCTCACTCCACTTTACCAAAATTAATGACTTGGGTTATTCCTACACAATTTTGTGTGTAGAATCCATTTTTATCCTTGGATTGGTCAAAATCAAGCCTAAATGATGAAAATACCCTTGACAACCCTTAATTAAGGCTTTTAGGGGTAATTCTGTCATTTCACTTTTTGAGGCTTTTCTCACTTCATGGACAACATAGACCCTACACCATTTCGCCTCCTGAACCTAATGGAAGCATCGAAATTGTCAAATTTCTACTCAATTGTCACATCCAACACAAGGCAATCCAATAGGATTCCTAGAAAAATTGTGTCGGATTCTTGTTTTCTTTAGCCTAATCACCTCCTTTCTACTTATAATCAATATATTAGCTATTTAGACATTCATTGGACTTGATTTGGAGACACTTACATATTAAGGTCTTTTGAGTTTTCTTGAATTATCTTATACCAAAACAACCAAAATCAAGCTAAGAACAACTCTACTAGCATCAATTAAGCAAGAGGAACAAGTTTGGGAAGTTACCTCTTGATTTCTTCAACTTGCTCTCTCCTGTACGTTTTCTCTCTCTCTCCAACTCTTGATTCAGCTGAATATCAATGGATTCAAGAGTAGGGAAGTGAGGAGAAGAGGTTACACTACTACAAAAAACACGACAAGCGACGCTTTTTTTAAAAAAATTTATGGCGTTTTGCAAACGGCATAGCATCCAATTCCGTAAGAAGAACCTACGGCGCTTGTTGAATTTAAAAAATGCCAAAACATTTTATTTAATTATTTTTTTAAAAAAAAAAAGATTGATCTCTTATGGCGTTTCCAGTTGGAAACGCCGTAGGAGGTGCTCCTACGGCGCTTCCTATGGAAGCACCGTAAGAGGTTATTGCACTTCTTATGGCGCTTCCACATGAAGCGTCATAAAAGGTCTATTTTTTAAAAAAAATTGTGTGACTGATTTTTTTTCCTAATGAAACCCTCGATCTGTATTTACATCCAAATCCATCATCAAACTTGTAGGTTTTATTTGCAATATTTAATTCTCATCTTCATCTATCAAGCATGGAAGAACTCCAAGTAAATATCTGGAAAAACAATTAAGCATACATATAAGATTCATGATAGATTTTAACTAAAGAAGAAGAAGAAGAAGAAGAAGAAGAAGAAGAAAACATGCAGATTTAAAATAAAAAATTAAAAAACTTACAATGTATAGGAAGTTTAAGAAGGCAGAGTTGAAACTTCAAGCAAATACCTGGAAAAAAAATAAGCATAAATATAATATTCATGATAGATTTTAACTAAAAAGAAGAAGAAGAAAGCATACAGATTTAAGCTTTTGTATCTAAAAAAATACTTACAAGCTAAGGGGCTTCTATAGAAAATAGAAACCAAGATAATAGAGTGGGGACTGAAGAGATAAGATAATATGGTGAAGTAATGGAGATTTAAAAAATTGAGAGCTAGAGGTCGCGCGTGGAAGACGATAATGGCGGGCTGGTGAAAAGTTAAAATAGAACCTTAAATTCAAAATCTATAGAAGCTCTGGCGTTTTCCTCACCAAGCGTCATAGTTTTCAATAATTAAAATAAAAAATAAAAAAACAATGACGTTAAATTCAAAGTTAATAATCTTTAACGACGCTTGACATTTAAACACCGTCCAAAGATACACATTGTCTAACAATATCTAATATTATATATAATATAATATTATGATATATATATATATATATATTAATATATTATATATAATTACATAATATATTAATATATATTATATATTATAATTATATATTATAATATAATTATATATATTATAATATTATATATAATATAATATATAATTATTAATATAATATATAATTGCCTTGGCCAACGGCTAAGGAAATTATATATATTGATTGTCAATTACCTTAAGCAATTGACAATCAATGCGCCGGAACAAGGCTAATAATTCAATTAAGGTCTAGATTCGCCACATAAGATAATACAAAAAACATTCGGTGTTTTATTGTGAAGCATTTTTATTATCTTATCCGGCGCTTTTTAGTAAAGCGCCGGATAAGGTCTAGATTTTTGTTTAACAATTTTTTTTTATTTTTAAGGACTTTAGTCGATAAATTTTTTTTTCTGGTAACTTTTATTTTTTATTTTTTTACAGATTATTCATTTGATATTTCAAGTATCTTAGTCAACTCTTTCTTTGAAATGGCCGATTAAGGTACAATTTTTTTCCTAATAATTTGTTTTTGAGGATAACTTTTTTTTGGCTAATAACTAATGGAATAAAAGGTCTTGTTGGGCGTAAGAAAATTAATATAAAAATTTGGATTTAAATTTAAATTTATTTATTTTATTTTTTATTATTTCTTCATAATTAAATCATTAGAAATAAATAAGTATAGGAAAGTTTGCTATGACTACATGAATGTTCATTATTTATATAAGCTAAGTAGTATTTAATAATGTTAAGAATAAATAAAGTTTAAATGTATTCACCAATATCGGTTGTTTTTTTTAAAAAAAAAAGACCTTGGACGGCGCTTTATGTAAAGCGCCAGCCAAGGTTTCTCCAATACACTTTGGCCGGCGCTTTACATTAAAGCGCTGTCCAAGGTCAATTATTTACTTATTTTTTTATTTTATTTAAAGTAACTTAACATATTTTTTTTATAGTCTTCCTAGATCTAGTCTTCATCTCTCATGCTTTATATATGCTTAACATACTTTTTTTATTTTTACTTTGTTTAATTTTACATCATAATTAAAATTCAATTTAAATTATATTTTCGAAGGCAATTATCATATATAACCAACCCAATTTCAAATATTATGAATAAAAAAGTTTTATATTTATATATAATATATATTTAATATTTATATATTTATTTTAATATTATATATATATATATATATTAATAAATATATAATATATTTATTAAAGGCACGCAATTATATATTTCGTGCCTTTAATATATATAAGGTAAAGAATTGCCTTATTTATACTCATCTCTGGCGCTTCATGTGAAGCACGGGATAAACCTTGACTTTAACTGGCGTTTTTTTATAAAAATGCCAGTTAAAGTATTTATCTTAGCCAACATTTTTTTAAAAGCGCCGGCTAAGGTATAATTTTTTTTTCAATGTTCTTTTATTATATTTTCTTTTTTATATCAACTGCTTTTTTTAAAAGAGCAATGCATTTAGATGACGTTTATAATAAAAAGCGTCGTAGCATATAATTTTTTTTTCCTTTTAAAAAAACAATTACCTACGGCATTTCTTTGAGAAGCGTCATTAGAGAGGCACCATTAAAAACCTTTTTGGTAGTAGTGTTATGGAGGGATTAGGAACCTTAGGACACAAGGTACAAGCTCTTACCTTGACCTTTGATGAATAACCCTAGCTTCTCTTCCTTCCTTATTCACCGTCTCCAACTCTCTCTCTCACTCTTTCTGATTCAGTTGATCATGATAATGGAGCTAAAGAGATGAGAGAATGATAATATAATAAAGGGTTAATTGATATTGACAAGTGTCACTCTCCAATTGGTCCAAAAAATGATATTTCTTTAATTAATTCTCTTTTCCCTTTTCTCTTCATGTTTCAGTTGAAATATGCATGAGAAATATAGGGGAAATCTGGATCTCCAATATCCCATTGTGCCATCTTGTAACTTGTTAACCAAGTCGTTGACTTTTTGACTATTTGACCATTCTCGACAATAATTCACCAAAATTGGTTTATTTATAATCAAGTAGTCATTTTACTCTTTTTAATTCCCATTTAACTCAAATTAGTAGGATTATTATGGAAAAATAATCATTTCCCACTTTATGGCAAAATTACCGTTTTGCCCCTACATTTCAAACAATATTCAGGATCAAATGAAAAGTGGGGTATTACATCTGTCAAACAATAAATGTCATTACCGTTATGGAAATATTGGTGAAAAGTGGGGTATTACATCTGTCAAACACTATTTAGGATCAAATGAAGATTTTGTCCGGATCAAAATGGCTATTTGTCCCTACTTGCCATTCAGTGATCACAATGATATTTTTCTTGGCATTCAGGTACAAATGACTGTTTGTCCCCTACTGGCCTTATTGCGCGCTTTGTTCAGGATCATATGACTGTATGACCCCTACTTGCTATAATGTTTCAGAGTAGATGATTGCATGTTCATACTTGTCTCAATAATATTCCAGAGTATATGACTGTCTGTTCGTACTTGCCACTGGCCTACCTAGACTAGGTACCCACTGACCCTAGAGGTACTTGTGTTTTTCCCTCGAGGTGGTACTTGTGTTTTTCTCACACCCAACTCTAGGAATTACTGCCATTCACATATTATTGCATAGAATATGGCAAATCATGCATATTATATTAACAATCACTGAATATGAGAAATAGAGTTACTACCTTGACTCCTTTCCGGTAACTAGTTAATATCAATCATTTAACTTTTCGTCCGGCTCGGGCAAATATCAAACCCTAAAATTCCAAATAGATAATAAATGAGTTATTACTCCTTCATACCTTATTCCAAGATTCATAAAGTGGGTTATCTAATAATAAGAAAATATTAGGATATGATCATCTATAAATTATAATGTGGGATGATGATGTAACTCTTTCTAAATCAAATCAATATCCATATTTTGCATTAATATTAAATGAAATTTAAGAAATGTTCAAATCATTTCAAATATATAAAAAAAGGAAATTAGGAAATAATCACGTATACTTTGGGTCGATGATGTCACTATGTCTAAATAAACTGATCAAATCAATAGTTTGCATTAATAATAAATGAAATTTATCAAATAATCAAATCATTTTGAAGTATGATTACTTAATCAATCAAATTTGAAGAAATATAAAAAAAATTATAAAATAATCATCAATAAATTGTATTTATTGATTAATAGATTCAAACTAAATCCCCTAGTATTTATAAATTTTTTTGGCAAAAGAAACTATAATTTTGAATAATAATAACTTCTTTATCTAGGCCCAAAAACCGAACATTGTTTTACATTAGAGAATGTTGCAGGTTTCCAACTGTTTTGTTATATTCACATTTACCAAAACTGATTTTCTTTTCAATGGTTGTTTCTTTTTTAAGTAATGGCGTTTCCCCTATTTTACTCTCATAATAAGGGTATTCAATATTGGTCTCATCAATATTTATAAACAAACAATACATTTGAGACCTTTAGGATAGAAATGCCTGTCATTTAAAATTGATTATTATAAAATAATTATATGATTTATTATGATTACAAATAAATATTGCTTATTGTGCATACAATAAAAAATTGCCCAATCATAAGACTAAATTATATATTAAATATTACATGCCTCACAAAGCAATGCTTTAGAACCATAAACTGTCTTTTTGTACTTGCAGAAGCTTCGGAAGCTCAAAATACTATATATATATAACCTTCTATGTGCAACGCACGGGTAACAATACTTGTTTGTGATTATTTGAATATCATTAGTTCATATCCTTAACGTTATCGAACACCTTGATCTACGATATGAACGTATCCCAGGGCCACTAAAAACCTTAGATGCCAAATAATTGAGAAGATTGTGTATGTCATACTTCCATCTGTTCTCCACTAACGAAAACACTGATAATGTTTTCTGGCTTCTATTTGAGGGAGAAAAAGCAAACTGACTTCTAATATATTGCTTGCATAGTATGGAGAAGAGATTCGAAAGCAGTCCATTAAGATTTAATTTCACAATGCGGGAAGACAAAATCTTTATGATAATGACAAATCAATCCACTAATTAAATTAGCAAAATCTTTTTTATTAACACTTCCGAATGGCTGGGAACATCAAGGCCCCAGAAAAAATAAAGAGAAATCAAATCGAACTTAAAAAAAAAAAAATCCACGGATTTACACGAACGCAATGCAAAATTCCATCGTCAAATCTCCACCATAAAAACATATTTAATGAGCAAGTGGGGGCCACAAACTGATTAGCACGTGAAGATATCTTTAACTTAATTGGTTCAAGTACATTTAATCTGAGAAATGATTTAACTCGAATTTAATGAACGATTATATTGGCCACTAATGTTTGTTAAAGAGGGTGCAATAATCTATATAATGAAATCAGAAAAGATGAGGGTGTTAGAGTCTTAATTTCTTAGTAGTTGGCGTGGGGAAGAGATCGTAGTAAACAAAATATATAATTAAAAGATTGCAACAGTGATTTCCAAGTATATGATGTAACAACCGCAGACACTTCTCCATTTCTGGTATCAGCTAATAGCTAATGTTTTCGTTTCTGGGAATTGTTCTTTTTTCAGATTCAGACAAATACAACCGCTGGTAACACTGTCTGTTCTTGGGAAGGGAAAGTTAGAAGGTTTTCTATTCCTGACTGGAAATAATAATTGAAAACTTATTTTCTTTCCCTTGCCTAAATGAGAATCAATTAGTGAATTTCTTATTTGCATTGGTAAGATTATTAGGATTAGTGCAAATATCAAGCTTCATTCAAATATAAAAAAACATACCTCTCATCCTTAATATAAGATCTACTTAATTAATTTTAATAGATTAAAAGAATTGTAAAATTAGTTATTTTGTCAAAACGTGTTTTTTTGTGGGGAAAATATCATCTTAAATCATTTATAATGAAACAACCTCTCCCTAAAAATGTGCAATCAGTGGGATAATTTAGAAATAGTGATAAATATAAGAGACAAAATGAATTGAGATATTTTATTTATAACCAAATCTAACCCTAACTAGCGTTTAATTATATTACGGACTAGAGGTAGCTAGTACGTACTTACAAATTATTTATATATTAATAAAGTCCTAACAATAACAGGAGATCAACCTTTGCCTTTGTGGGGTGTAAAATTGATCTTTACAAAAGGAACCAATTTCTGTTGGCCAGAATTACAAATTTGATTCTTAAAAGATGAGCCTTTTTTTTAGTGAAGAGACTTTTTTTTTATTAAGTATTTCAAAAACAATAAATCTTGGTCTAATCTTTTGAAATTTCATTGGATCAGATAGCTTTTAGCAAAACAGTGAAATCTGTGCTGCTTTACTGTAGAAAATACGTGGATAAGTTATTGCTAAATAAATAAATATACATAAGTAAGTTTACATTATCTTGATCTCTGTCAGAAACAGTCCTGTGTGTTAGCTAGCGCTTACGCTTAATTAATTATGCCTAAACAGCTGCGAGAGAGGCATTTATTTAATGAAATTCAAATTAAAACTAAATTGAAATGAAACAAAGATATAAAAGACAGGATGTGTCGGTAATTGTACCATGTAAGAGATGCATGGCCGTTGTCTAGGAACTTGCAGTTGGAAAGAGAAAAAAAAAAAAAAAGCAAGACCCAAGAAGATGAAAGCTTCGGAGTTCTCTTCTGTCTCTATCATGTGCTTTTTATACTCGAGAAAATCCCTAAACACTTCCACTGGTTCTGTCTTCGTAATTTCCATCTTGACATCTTGTATACCAAGCTCATCAAGCTCAACGAATTATCTTCAATACTCATAACATTCCAACATCCTTCCGTGGATATAATTCTGGACCTATAATTCTAGCTCTAATAAAACTGTGAATCCCTCATAGCTTACCAGCCAACACTATAAACAAAGTTTATATATAGTGGAAAGCAACAATTTTTCACCAAAAATGAAAACGAGTATTATATATATACATATATATACCCATATATGTGATTATGAAGGAATTAATCACTTGAATCCATACTAATTCGAACGAAAACACTTTTGCAGTGTGGTCAAGTTACAAGTTAATTTTAACATACAAAGAAAACTAGTTCATCAGCTTACATTGAATTAGATTCATCTCCATATTTGACCGTCCAAAGAATGAGATCACCATAAGACATATGAAAGCCAAGCTGTCTCTTTCACAAGGGTCAGTATTCATGCGAAATAGGAGATCAAAACTAAAGGGATAGATTCAACACACACATATATTGAAATTGGTATAGGATCCGAATACTTTAAAGTTGGAACCTCTGATAAAGTTCCTAATTTAGTTCAAACAATAAGGTACACATGCATGGGTTCTATGTTAATCTTAAGTTAAATTTATTTATAAGAATATTAATGTTAAATGTATGTACCTTACCCTTAAACTCAGGAATTTTAGAGGAATCATCATTTTCAGAGGATCCGGATCCTGATGACTCCTTAGAGAACACACATAAGAGCCAAGTTGCCAAAATCAAATCCAGGGATACACATATTTCGTGTGTGTGTGTGTGAGAGAGAGAGAGAGAGAGAGAGGAAATTAAACTAAAGGAAAAGGGAGCTCCCTTCAGTCCAAGTATAGGAAGCATAAGATTCAATTTGTCTCCCGCTTCATTCACTCATTTACTGAGTATCTAATTCTATTCTTCCCCTTTTGATCGATTCACTCAGTATTTGTATGAATGACTCGGCAGCTAATTAAATCAGTTTGCCCCCCATTAGTGGACCGAAGAAAGCTCCCTTCTTCTTACCTCAATTATCAATTCCTCCTTCATCAACTTCACCAAATTGAGAAATGATGCACGATTGCTGTGGTGATTTCTCCTTCAAATTAAGGCCCCAGTCTTCTCCATCATCATCAGCATAGGCTCTTTCAAACAAGCCCTCTAGATCTGCATATATTAAAGAATATACAGCTAGGAAGGTTTTTTTTTTATTAGTCTGATCAGGAGAAAGTTGAAAGAGGAATGAAATGCTTACAGAAAATCTCACTTAATGAAGATTTAGGGAGTGAGACTCGCTGCATATGTCATCTCTTAAGCTTACTCTATCTCATTGATAGATGGATAAATCACAGTGAGATGTGGGATAACTAAGGCCCTCTTTATAGACTTGCAAAAGTAGTAGATCCGGGTACACGTACGTACTTCTAATTGTTTAAAATATGAATATTGGGGAACAAAACAAAAATGAGTGATCAATTTCTTTGCTTTATTAATGGAAAGAGAGTAATATTCATATTCCTCTTGCTATAACAGCAGGCCTACCAATTTGTGTTTCCATCAGCATCGATCTCTCCTGATCGACTTAAATATATATAAAGCAAAAGAAGTGCTTTAAAGAACAAGAAAAGAAAAGAATACAAAACCGCATGTGTGTGTGTACTAATCTGGTTAGGATTTGAACCCTTAATTCATATCTACATACAACTCATCACATTCTTACTATCTAAGCTAGCTATAAATGACTAGATTAATGTGATATGTGTGTGTGTGAAAAAGTTACTACTATAGTACCCCTCAAAAAAGAGGAGCATTAACAGCTTGTATAATTGATAGGCAATCCAATGGGTGCAGTATTTGATTCTCTATATGGTTACAGATAATAGGCTAGTCCTACATGACAAAAATCAATTTTCCTTTTCTAGATGTATGATTTTTCTATGCTTTCACTTGTACTAGATACTGCGTATACTTTGGTCATATTTATAAATTAGTTTCAACATATTTTACTGAAACCACTAAAAACCTTAAACTCGGCCTATTTAATATACACTACTATACCTTATAAAAATGAATTAAAGTCTGCACAATTATAAATTAATGGAGGGTACAGTTGTACATTCATTATAAAAAATTTAATAATATGACTAATAAATAAAATAAAAATCCTCTCTACTTTATAAATAGGATCACATCTAGGAGTATATTTCAAGTTTAAAAATGATAGATGAAGCTATAGCTCGAGATTCCATCAGAAAACTAAATATATATACCAAGGGTGAAAAGCAATGGTTTTTGAGGGGTATAAAACTATTGTGACAAGACCTGACTATCGTTTTTTGTCTGCCATGTAATATAAGAAAGAGATGGACAACATTCAAATCTTATGATGATCATGTCATATATATAATCAAGTAATGTTAACTATATTAAACAGAAATTGATAGAAATATGGATGATGAGAAAAGCTGAAAACGACACAGTGAATATATGTACATGGACACTCATTAATTTTCATATAATCGAGGATGGGATTAGGGCAGTCTCCGGGGATGCTGACTCAACTACCAATTTTTAACCTTTACAGCAGTGTAAAAAAGCTTTATTATATTTCACCGAAAATCGGCTTTAAAATCAATATACTATATAGTCTTTGTTGTGGGGCTACTTTAAGGGTTTACTTTGATCCTAAATATAAGATCACAATCTGCACTTTGTCTCCCAAATTTTTTATTTTCTCCCAAGTTGTCTCTATTGATTGCATATATTAATGAGTTTCAATAAGGAGTGGTTCCAATATAAATAATTTTTGAAAAATAGCATTCTAGGGAAACCAACAAACATTTTTTACAAATAAGTACTTTAACTAATTTCTTTAATATATGCAAATTATTTATCTAGTTCATACCTTAATGGCCGGAGGGAGTATATCTATATAAACACACATAATTATATTATTCATAAACAAGCAATGGTAATTATGTTGTATTTTGAATTCCATGCAAATATATACTTCAGTTCGAAACCAAAGAGAATAAAGTTTCGCCTTTTCCATATTTGGTGAGAGAAAAAGAAATTTATATTATGAATATGATATTTGTAGATGTTCATATCCCCCCATTATTTCCTATGATTATGGAATCACACTAGTTGTAGATTAGAGAGTTGTGCATGTAAATAGAAAGCAAATGTCATGTATTTCACACAACATTAAATGAATAGTGAAATGAGAATTACTCTTTCTTACTTTCTACTTGTTCTTCCTTTCTCTCCTCATCTTTCTCTTTATTTCATAACATGTTATTAGTATGAAAGCTCCAAAAAAAGTATGATCTTCTAATCGTTTCCTTGACGACTTCATCTACCTTCTTTTACTGTACTTTACTTGATATATCTGGGATAATCTAAGTCAGTATATGGAATTAAAGAGTCCCTCTTACTGATTGGTTTAAACATCAAGTTTCATGGCTAAGATTGGAGATTGTTATTTACTAACCCATTCTACTAATGCTCCTTTCTTTGTTAGCTACTCAAATGCAAGAAGCATTTACTAACCCAAACAAAGTGACAATGTCACATGTTCCATCTACTAATGCTCCTATAAAAATTAATATCCTTGAAGAACAACCTATTGTAAATAAATCTAAAATACGCCTGAAGCGTGGAAGGCCTATTGGTTCCAAAGATAAAAATCCTTAAAAGAAAAAAAAAGCTCAGAATATAGATGGTCAAGTAGAGGATAATCAAGAAAAACTCATATCTTCAAAAGAGCCATCACCTGAAGTGTTATTATCTCTAGAAGGGAACGTTGTAGTCCTAAAAGAGACTCAAGTACTTGAAATATGCAAAAATAAAGATATCTCAATAAATTATGTTATTAATGAAATCCGATGGGACTGAAATGAAGTCAACATTAATGACATATTTACTTATAATATAGAGTATGATGTAATAAATGATAATAAGGATCATGAGCCAAAATCCATTACCGAGTGCCAACAAAGAAAGAATTGACACCTATAGAAAGATGACATTGATGTGGAATTAAAATTATTGGCAAAACAAAAAGATTTTGGAGTTGTAGTCCTTACACCTAAAGATGTTAATCTAGTTAGATACAAATGGGTTTGTGTGAAAACGAAAGGAAAAAGGTGAAGTTACAAGATATAAGGCATTTCCTGCAGTCTAAAGGCTTTACGCAAAGACCCGATATCGATTTTGAAGACACATATTCACATATAGTATATGCAACTACTTTTCATCATTTGATTAGCCTTCCAATAAAGGAAGGGCTTGACCTACGTCTAACGAATGTTGTGATGACTACCTATTTGTATGGCTTACTAGACAGTGATATTTATACGAAAGTCTCTAAATGGCTCAAGATTCCAAAAGCATCAAATTCTTGTTCTTGAGAACAATACTCAATTAAGTTAATTAAGTCCCTATATGGCCTGAAGCAATCAGGGCGAATGTGGTATGATCGTCTTAGTTAATATCTATTGAAAAAATGATATAAAAATGATTCAATATCCCCATGCATCTTTATGAAAAGATATGGAAGTGAATTTTCTATAATAACTATTTATGTCGATGATATCAACATTATTGGAACTATTGAAGAGCTTGAAAGGTGATAAAAACTACTTGGTCCAGAAGTACCATATATTAGTCCAATTGGTATACTAATGTATCTTGCTAATCACATTTGACCCAAAATATCATTTACTGTGAACGTATTAGCAAGACATTAGAATAGAGTTAAACACATTCTTCGTTACCTTAGATACATAGTGGACATATGGTTATTCTACTCAAATGTATCCAAGCATGAACTCATTGGTTATACAAATGCTGGATTTTTATTTGATCCACATGACAGTAAATCACAAATAGGGTATTTATTCGCAAGTGGTGGCACAACTATTCCATGGAGATTTGTGAAACAAACTATATCAGCCACATCATCTAATCATGCAGAAATTCTAGCAATGCATGAAGCAATCAGAGCACATGTAGTACAATAATCTTAGTTAATATGTTGAAAGAAGGGTATAAAAATGATTCATTAAGCCCATGCATCTTTATGGAAAGATCTGGAAGTTAATTTTCTATAATTACTATTTATGTTGATATTGGAACTCATAAAGAGCTTGAAAAGGTAATTGATTTCTTGAATAAAGAATTTGAAATAAAGGACTTAAGGAGAACAAAATTTTGTTTTGGGTTATAGATTGAGTGCCTAAAAAATGGTATCTTTGTATATTAAGAAACTAATGCTACTAAATTTTAAACAAGCACCGCAAGTGTACAAGCCGTGAAAAAAGTATAATAACAAATCAAGGTCATCCCACAAAGATTCAAGGTAATAGATAATTAGGCATTAAAATTCTCATTTTCATTTAAGTTGAGCGAATCAAAGAAGGAAACTAATTTGAAATTCAATTTAAACAAAAGAAAAAGTACTAAATTCAATATTTTTGAGATTTCATTGGAGGAAAATAACTTATAGTGGCTAATCCATTTTTCAAGTCTTAGAGTATGTATTTACCCAAATAAAAGCACTTAATGTTAATTTGTTAATCTAGAGTTTAAATGGATATAAGTATCTTCCAATTACTCATACTCCTCTCTCAAGTTAAAATTGTTATTTCTAACTAATTTACTCAAGAGGTAATAAATGTCCAATTTCATTCTAATATGATTATATGCGTCTAATAGGTATATACCTATCCTATTGAGAAATTAGAATAAATTATAATCCCACATTATTTAATCTTATGGTCAAATTAAGATCCCTCTTCCAAGGCTAATCTAAATTCCTCAATTCATACTTAATGGTGATCAAGCACTAAGTAGACAAAATAATACAAGATTAAGTAAACTAAAATAAAAATAAGCATAATTAATTGGTTCATACATGCTCAAATCTTCAAATTAGTTCATAGCTACTCTAGGTTCAAGGAAAAATCAGCCACACATGGTTTTAATTCATGTCATCTCAGCAAAATCAATATGATCTAGAGTAATTAAACAGAGCACAGGAAAATTCAGCATCATCACAGCCAAAATAAATTCAGATTCAACTAGAAAAGGGAAAAAGATAAACACGAGATGCAGAGCACATGTGTATCTTAAGCTTCGGTTTCAGTCACAAAGCAGCATCAACAGTAAGAAAAACTCTTCACCATCAAGCCACTTCTCTTCCAAATTGTGTACTCCCTTCTCTTTTTCTTATGAACTCCAAGTTGCTTCCTCGTGTTTCCCTCTTCCCGCTTTCTCGTTCAGATTGAGGAAGAAGATGGTGCTAGTGGCTTCTTAGCACTAAGTATCAACGCACTCTGATTCAAATGAAGAAAAAGCTCCAATGAATAGTGATAATAAGAGCTAAAAACTAGAATAGTAGCTTCTCCAAAAACCGTTCACCGGCAGCGTTCTCTGTTTCAACCTAACTGCTCCCAACTTACTCTGCCGTCATGAACCGTTCTCCAAAATGGCTTTGCTCTTCCCTTACTTTCCATGACGGTTCAACGATGATAGTAATCCCATGTCTCTCTTACCAGCTCCTCTCAGTTTCCTCCAGCGATGGTGACGCCAAAGTCACTGGTGTGATTCTCAGTCGCTCTTTGATGATGATGACCCCCATTGTTGGCTCCTATCTATCCCGTGACTCTCCTCTTTGCTCTGCTTCCAAAAATACCGCCATTTTTTATCTCTCAAGCTTCAGGTTCAAGCTCCATAAGCACACACCATCAGCCACTCCTCAGTCTCAAAGGTTTCTGCGCTCTCCTCCTATCAGTATCGGCTACTCATCAGCTCCCCTCCTTTTCTTCTATTCAATCCAGTCTTTTTTTTAGGTCCAATCCTCTCTAGGTCATATTTTCAAATCCCTTTTTTTCCTCCAGCTCCCAAATAGTGTGCTGCATCCTAGAGAAAGAAAGAAAAAATAAATAACTAAAAGAAAAATAAGAAAAGATAATACTAATAATAAAATGATAAGAAAAAACTTTCTATTATTTTAACTTTTATAAATTTAAAAACTTCTATTTTAATTTTAAATCCCCTAAACAATGTATCTAATTGATATCTTATAAAATCTTAAGAAAATCACTTTAAATTAGCTTTGATAACTCCCTAATTATATCAAAAATATATATCAAATATATTAAAAATGGGGAGTTATCAGAAACTTATACAAGGAAGGTCCTATAGCATTTTTATATGGATAAGTCACATCCATTATGTATCCCAATAGTTGTAAGGTCTTTGTAGGTAGATAAATATTTGTTAACTACTTAGTCTAAAACTAACATATCTTAGTGCAATTGGAGCACTAATGTATCTTGCTAATCACACTTTAGTTGACATATCATTTTCTATGAACTTATTAGCAAGATATGGTTTTTCACTAGCACGAAAACATTGGAATGGAGTTAAAGACACTCTTCATTATCTCAGGTGCACTATGGATATGGGGTTATACTACTCAAATGTATCGAAGCATGAACTAGTTGGTTATGCAGATGCTGGATTTTTATTTGATCCACATGATGGTAAATCACAAACAAGGTATTTATTCATAAGTGGTGGCATGACTGTTCCATGGAGATCTGTGAAACAAACTATATCAGCCACATCATCTAATCATATAGAAATTATAGCAATGCATGATGCAACCAAGGCGTATGTTGTTAGATTTCATGTTTTGATGATAACAAATCATGTTTTGGAGGTCCTTGGATTTGATCAAATAAAAAACATCAGCAAAGGAAGTAAGAAAAGTGATTTGAGCAAGATCACACTAGTGATTTATGTAATCACTCGAGTGATTATCAAGATCACTCGAGTGATATGAAAAATACCATATCACTCGAGTGATCTATGAAATCACTTGAGTGATACGGCATATCACTTCCAGTGAATCAAAAATCACTGCAAGAAAAATTCTCTGTTTCGGATTTTACTTCCAGTGATCTTGAATCACTCGAGTGATTCATGATTTCTGCCAAATCACTTCCAGTGAATCTGAAATCACCGGAAGAAAAAATCACTGTTTTGAAAATCACTTCCAGTGATAAACAGATCACTCGAGTGATCCTTAAAATTTTCAGAATCACTTCCAGTGGAACGAAAATCACTGCAAGAAAATTTCATTGTTTGTAAAATCACTTCCAGTGATCTTGAATCACTCGAGTGATACACTATTTTAGCTTAATCACTTCCAGTGGACTGAAAATCACTACAAGAAGAAATCACTGTTTGCAAAATCACTTCCAGTGATGCCAAATTCACTCGAGTGATATATGAAATCTCATGTTCACTTCCAGTGAGTCTGTTATCACTTGCAGAAGATTCTAATATTTTTCAAATCACTTCCAGTGACATCAAATTCACTCCAGTGATGTTTCATTTTATCAGTATCACTCTCATAAAGTCACTTGCAACCACTTCCACCGAAATCAACAGATTTTGTTAGTTAGATTTTGATAGTGATAATCATTGCTAGTTATTCCAGATTACTGTCAAAATCATGTGGCATATTATTTCGTTAAATTACTCAGTTGCTGAAATCTATCTCCAGTGAAAGCAAGCTCACTTTCGATGGTTCTTTGATTTTCATAAATCACTCCTAGTGAATCATGATCACTCCGATGATATTCAAATATTTTCTAATGGTCATTTCCCTGAGTGTATTACAGGTGTACTCCACTACCACCCACGTGACAAGCAACTGAACACACCACTCAAATGACAACTAATCGTAGGTAGCAGCGAAACTTATAAATAACCATCAACGTGCAAAGTGGAAAACAAATACTGTTGCATCTGTTAGAAGCACAATAAATCAACAGAAAAATTCACAACGGTTCTCAAAGCTTCTGATATATATGTCCAGCCATTCGAAAATTAAAAAAGAGAATGAACAACACTTGAACACACTGCAAACGATACATTCATAAGTGCTTCGTCTCTTATCAACTCTTCATCTGTACTTCAGTTTTCATATATATACTCTGTGAGAGAGATTTGTCAATCATACACGCTTTATTTCCGATAGTGATAACTTAAGGTTGAGGAACCTTAAGTTGGGATTTGAGATTACCTTGTGTAAGGTGGAGCGAGTGTCCAAAGAGAGGAACTTACTGTTGTACTGAGGTGCCAAGAACCCATTGAATCTTGCAAGATATAGTGAAAGGCTCAGAAGGATTTCTGAGAACTGGACGTAGGTCAAGTGATTGAGACCGAACCAGTATAAACCCCTGTGTGAACTTCGGTGATATCTCTTCCTACTTATAACTGTGTTTTAAAGTTTCATAATTTTTTTAAGTATCTGATTATTCTGTAATCACCCAATTCACCCCCCTCTTGGGTGAAAAGCTCGCTCTAACATATGTGTTATAATAGTCTTAGTTAATATTTGTTGAAAGAATGATACAAAAGTGATTCAATATGCCCATACATCTTTATAAAAAAATCTAGAAGTGAATTTTCTATAATTATTATTTATGTTGATGATATTAACATTATTGGAACTCCTAAAGAGCTTGAAAAGGCAATTGATTGCTTGAATAAAGAATTTTAAATGAAGGACTTAGGAAGAGCAAAATTGTATCTTGGGTTACACATTGAGTACCCAAAAAATGGTATCTTTGTATGTTAAAAAACTTATACAATGAAGGTCCTAGATCTTTTTTATATGGGTAAGTCACATCTATTATGTACCCTAATGTTGTACGATCTTTGTAGGTAGATAAAGACCTGATTAGACTTCAAGTAATTAGCGAAAAAGATGATGAAGAACTACTTAATCCAAAACTATCATATCTTAGTGCAATTGGAATACTAAACTCGACTAAACATATTATTTGTTGTGAAGTTATTAGCAAGATATAGTTCATCACTAACACAAAGACATTGGAATGGAGTTAAGCACATTCTTTGTCACCTCAAATGCACTATAGACATGGGATTATTTTACTCAAATGTATCCAAGTATGAACTGGTTGGTTATGCATATGCTGGATTTTTATCTAATCCACATGACGGTAAATCACAAACATGGTATTTATTCAATAGTGGTGGCAAAACTATTCTATAGAGATCTATGAAATAAACTATAACATCCATATTATCTAATCATGCAGAAATTCTAGCAATGCATGAAGCAAGTTGAGAATGTGTATGGTTAAGAACAATAATACACATCATAAAAACCATTTGTGGTTTGTCTCCTAGTAACATGATCCCAACAATCCTATATAAGGATAATACTGCAAACATGATATGTTACCACTTGATACGATGGGGGGAAAACAGACCGGCTAGAAAAAAGTTTGAAGACATGAATGAGACAGGTGATCAAAGGTAGGACCTTAAGAAAACCTGCCTCTTACAACCCTAGCCATAAATGTAATATACCAAACTTTGAAACCATAAGAGCCTGTATGTATAACTAGTGGAATGAAATAAATATCAGTGCTTAGGTGTATAAATATGGAGCTATTTTTGGGATTCCCAAGCACCTATGGTGTCATTTTTTAAAGTTAAGAACTCAGGGTTACTAATTATGAGTGTAAGCAGTCGGAGGAAATTTATCAGTGTCTATAAGACACTTATCGCTATTTAGGGGACACAGGGGGCTCAAGTCATCATTTGGCGGGCCTTGATATACATATTGCAATCCTAAGTAAAACCTAAGTAAACACCAATAAAGTAACTTTATTAAAGCAATTTTAATAAAGTAAGTAATGATGACTTAACTTTTGTGGTGGTTCCATAAGAAAGTGCCACATGTCTATTGATTATGAGATATACTAGTTAACTTTTATGTTGGTTTAAGGAGAAGATGACACTTGTCCCTTAATCATCACACTTACTTTATGCTGGCTTCACAAGAAATTGACACATGTCCTCCATCATGACACTTACTTTTTTCCTTTTGATTTGGCAGTCTAAAAAGGCCCCACCCATCCTTTGAGTCAGGGGAATCCATTGGTTTTTGGTCTGGATACGTACTCGACTTTTCAGAGCACTAAACCTGGGAGTCAAAGGAATTCATCAGGCTTCCCTTCTCCTGACCTAAAAGGATGCCTAAGAAGAGAGAGAAAAGAGAAAGGATGACCTTGGGAATACACTTATCATCTTGGGAATTAATCTCAAGACACATGGCATCCTGAGATCAAGCATAAGACTAATAACTCTCCATTTTTAGTATATTTAAAGTATATTTTAAAGATATTTGGAGAGCTATCTAGGAAAATTTTAAGAGATTTACTAGAGATTTTGATAAGATATCAATTTGGTTCATGATTTGGGAATCTCATTATAAACATCATATTCTAAAATAAAATAAAAATAGATGTAGTTTCAAACAATTAATATTAATAGTTCTTATTTTATTTTATTTTAGTTTTATGTTTTTCTATTAATCATATAACACATGTGTGGAAGTTGGAACCAATTGAAGATGATGATTTAAATGTCCAGAGATAAAAGCGACACCGTTTGACCAAAGGATAAGGGAGAAGACATAAAGAAATAGAAGAAGCGTGGGCTAGGGGAAAGAGGGAGCAGCGGCCGCAGATTACACAGGAAGAAGAGAGCTACGGGAGTAGAGAAGAAGGACGTGGCTATCACTTTGGAGATTCATCGATAGTAGAACCAGAGAGATAGAGATGACAACATCAATTTTAGGAGCTACTGGAGACAAAGGCGGTGTCATGATCAGCCCTGCAGCTCATAAACCTAAAGCTTGAGAGATCAGGGAGGGCACGAATTGGAGGTAGCTATTTATTCTTCTGTCTGTATCATCTTCATCTACTGTCACCTTCTCCTATTGTTTTCATTGGATTGTTCATCATTGCTGAGTCAGAAGAGCCAAGGTTGAGCGATCATTGAACCAAGGGAGTGCGACATTATTGTTCTATTTTTGGGTCTGGTAGAGCTTATAGAAATGACAGGGAAATGAGAGGGAGCTTGACTTCAAGAATTCATTCTTATTCTTTGCCATTATCTACCGCTACCCATCTCAATTCCTACCATCGCCACACACTGTTTGCAATTCATTATTTCCCTTTTCCATTTCCCATTGTCTATTATTTTACTGATGATATATGCTATGTGCTGTAATGAGATTAATTAAGGCCATGTGTGGCTAATTCTCTATGAACCTAGAGTAGCTATGAACTAATTTGAGGACTTGAGAACATATGAACAATTTAATTATGCTTAATGTTAGTTTGTTTACTTAATCTTGTATTATATTGTCTACTTTGTGCTTGATCACCACTAAATATCAATTGGGGAATTTATATTAGCCTTGGAAGAGGGATCTTAATTAGACCATAGGATTAAGTAATATGGGATTATAACTTATTCTAATTTGCCAATAGGATAGGAATATACCTATTGGACCCATATAATCATATTAGAGTAAAATTGAGCATTTATTGCCTCTTAAGTAAATTAGTTAGGAATAATAATTTCAACTTGAGCGAAGAGTATGAGTAAATGGAAGATACCTATATCTATTTAAACTCTAGATTAACAAATTAACATTAAGTACATTTATTTGGGTAAATACATGCTCTAACACTTGAAAAAGAGATTAGTCACTCTAGGTTGTTTTCCTCTATTGAAATCTTAAAAACATTAAATTTAGTAATTTTGCTTTTGTTTAATTTGATTTTTAAATTTGTTTACTTCTTTGATTTGCTCAACTTAAATGAAAAAAGAATTTTAATGCCTAATTATCTATTATCTTGAATATCTGTGGGACGACCTTGAGTTGCTATTATACTATTTCAACGGCTCGTACACTTACGGTGCTTATTTATTTTAGTAGCATCAAAGACACATGACACAAATCTAACACTCCCCTTTCCCTTTAAGTTTTTGGCCAAACAGGGAAGAGAGAAGGAAAAGTAGAAACAATTCAAGGAAAAAGAAAAAGGAGAGAAGGAAGAGGGATAGTAAGAATTTCAGAGTTCCAGAGTCGATTCCAACCCTATAATGCCGTTTCTGACCGATAGAGCCTCAACTAACCTTCTTCTACTTAGTGTAAGCTTCATCTTTACGGTCTCATATTTCTTATTGTTGGAATTTGTAGCCATCTACCTAGGGCAAGGGCTGTTGGAATTCAAAAAAGATTGTAGAATTGCAAATAACTAAGCCTAAGCTTCATTTTGATCCGAATATGTTGTAGTTTTATTGAGTTGTCATGAACCGTTGGATTGCCCTAGGGTTTTGGCCAAGAGGTATTTTGGGGACTAATGTTGATTTAAGCTTGAATATGATGATATATGGTGTTTCATGATTATATTTAGCTAATAGGTAGTTTAAATTTCAGATTTTGCTTGTTGTTGGTTCGGCCAGAACCAGAACACAAAGAGGTAGCGTGATTTTGGTATTTGTGATGTCACCGATGGATTATACACGAAAAAAGGTATGGGAATAGCCTTAGTTATGATTTTTGGGTAGTCTGGATTAAAGACTCTAAAATTTTGAATTGAAGTTGCTTGTGAAATAGTGCTGCCAGACTTGCATTTTTTACTGGCAGATTTCTTATGATGAAAATTTTAATGTCCAAAACTTGTTTGATAATTTTGATATTTTCTTGATTTCAAGTAGACATGATAAGCTTTAAATTTATATATAATATGAGGAAATTGGATTAGTATATTAGGAGTTATGAATTTTTGAATTTAAATGTTTAAAGAAGGAATGATTCTATGGCAGTGAGGATTAAAAGGGAATTCTGGAATTCTGTGTGTGAAATTGGTGAAAGAATATATTTGTTTCTTCAAAATAGACTTAATGAGTGACACATAAGACTTTGAACCATCCCAATTAGAGTTTCCTACACAAAGTTATGAATTTTCAAAGTTTATTGAAAATTCTGGCAGCTTTTGGTTATTAGGCGGAAATGAACTATTTAGGGCAATTGGTAATAAACTTGAACTTCAAGGGTAGGACTAAGTCCATATAGCTAGTGTTGACACATTGACACCTTATGAGACATAATATACTAGACTTAAAGATAACCAACATAGGTGTTATGAGTTGTTAAGAATTAGGACAAGTAATAACTCGTTGTCTGTGAATTCTAACTTATAGGATTTGACATTTGCCTTGGACGCCCACGAGATTGGGAACAAGAACAGAGTTTGGAAAGGATGCTAGGTAGTAGCTTATCCCTTATATCATATGTGATGCTTTATATGCATTTCCTATAATCTACTTATGTGAGGGATAATTACTCCCTAGGAGGTAAGACCCATAAGTACAAGTTGTACCGGGAGTTACCCGGGGCGTCTTAAGCTAGGTAGGCTCAAGGTAGAAAGTCCGTGAGTGCACCTTGTATGGGGCAGAGGCCCTGGGCTGCCAGATTAATATTGCCAAGCACTGTGGTTCTGTGATGAGAGGGACCCATTAGGCCCTTTTTTTTACTGCATACTACAAGTGTTCTGTTTGGTGATTTGTTTTACATGCTTAGCATTCTTCATATCATATGAGTGGTTTATGTACTACTGAGATTCTTTTAAATCTTACCCTTTCTAACCAATAATCTACACCAAAGGCAAGAAGATAATTACAGATGGGTGAAGTGCATGTCGAATAGTTAGAGTCTCTTTGTTTTTCTTTCATTTTGGATGACTGTATAAATTGTAAATGTAACTAAGTAGGAATAGCTATAACAGTAGCATTAGCACTAACGACAACCGCATTAGCTATAAATTGTATGTTAGCATAGCAACGTACACATTATTATGTTAACGCGCTATGTGAATTAGATTGGCCATCCAAACACTAAAGGCACATAAGTTAACCACCAATAAGCAGGCTTTTGCCAGAGAAAAATATGTTTTTAAAATAAAAGGTTTAAAAAATGATGAGTGATAATGAATTTACAAATCGAATTGAGACCACACATAAGTATTTAAAAATTTTTTGAGAAACCTATTCAAGTGTAGGTTTAAACCCTCTATTGAAGTCAAGATTCCATTATTTCCAAATGATTTCCAGTCTTTGGTTTGAAGACATTATATGTTTAAACTTATCTAAACGCTTTAGAAATACGGTGTTATAATAAAGACACCACAAGGATAATCAGTCCTTGATATAGTCAGAGTATTCACACGAGAATACAAGGATGCTAGCAATGCACATACAAGAAAAATAAAATTCTCAATTGTTATTCAAGTCTCCCTCTTAATACAAAAAACACATCTTTCACATATAGGCAACAAATGAACACTCTAGAACTGAAAACCTAGTTATAAATGCAATAAATGATGCCTTAATGATGATTGATTGCCTTGGTTTTCACCTTTCAAGCCTAAAGGAATTAGAAAATTACTTATTATTCAAGACTAATTAAGTTAACTACCTAAATTTTTCTCCAGGCTCTCGAATATAATATTTGTGAATGTCTATATCCCCCATTATTTCCTAAGATTATGGAATCACATTAATTGTATATTAGAGAGTTGTGCATATAATAAGAAGGCATATATTATGTATTTTGTGATACCTCATTTTCTATAGTCTCAAATGAGTACAAAAGAGTAGTGAATTACTTGTGGAACCAGGATCAAGTCCCGAATTAGGAAAACGTTTGCAATTTCCAATCTTAACTCAAGATTTGAACCTGGGACTGGAAAGGAAATCCGGGGTAATAAAAATTTTCTCAAATCTTTTCCACACGCGTTCACTATCTCGTTAAGTCTCATTGGCTTCTCTTTTCTTTTTATTAGAGTATGTGAGCGTGTCTCTGCTTTCGTATCATGATAAGTTCTTTAGTTATAGATTTTATTTTACATCAGAAGCATAATTATTTATCCAAAATACCATTCATCAATTAAGTTACTCTTGAAATCTTGTCATGTTTACACAGCTATATACATCATATACATATATCCTAAAATATCCAAAGATATAGGCATAGATATCCAAGCAAACTAGAATCTTCGGCGTTTAATCCTCTAGTTGTCTGCATTTACCTTCCTCTTGCCCCTAGAGCTTTCTCCCTGTACTGTAAATGGGTTTTTGAAAAAAAAAGTGAGATTCGAAAGAATCTCAGTAGTAATGTGATATCAATCATACAGATATAACATCCAAAGCATGCTATATAATCATCATAACAACATTCCATGCATCACATGTAGTTTATAAGCTATCATAGCACCAGATATATTACAAGGCCCTGAACGATACCCGTGCAAATAGGCCACAGGCACCCACTCGTGCATCAGTGAGCGTTATAATGGCCTAAGCGTCCACCTATACAAATAGGCCCCAGGCAACCACCCCGCATATTCTGAATACGTCAGATAATTCTTGATGAATACACAAATCATACATTGCATATCATAACATATGAAAGACAAGTTACTACCTGGTTGCTTTGCTCTAGAACTCTCTTCCGTTTATCTGAGCTCAGGCAAGTTTTAGACTCCAAGCAGTTGTCAAGTCTTACAATCCTCAAATATACCATATATGAGTCATTACTCATCCATGTATTACTCCAAACTCATTCTATTGGTTAACTTAGCCTAAAAATGCTAAATTACCAAAATACCCCTGTGGACCCAGTCTAACTGTACTTTACTCAAAATTATGAATCGGGCTAAATTACCAAAATACCCCTAGCAGCCCCATACTTGGAGCTTTTAAGGATAATTTGGTCATTTCACATTCTAAGCCTTTTCTCATTTCACCATCAACATATACCCTACACAATTTTGCCTCCTAAACCTATTGGAAGCATCAAATTCATCAAATTCCTACTTTTCTACATGCAAAGCAGGGCAGTACTTTAATGTTCTCAGAAAAGTTATGTCGGTTTATCGTTTTCTCTTACTTAATTACCTCATTTCTACTTCTAATCACATGATTAGCTATTTAGACATTCATTGGATATGGTTTGGAGAAACTTGGACAGTAAGGTCCCTTAGGTTTTGTCATCTATCTCTCATAAAACAACCAAAACTAAGCCAAGAACAACATCAATAGCATCAACTAAAGTAAGAGAAGCAAGTTTAGAGGTTTACCTCTTGATTCCTCCTCTTTCTCTCTCTACACATTTTCTGTCTCTCTCTCTACAACCTTGATTTGTCTTTGGAAATCATGGATTCAAAGGAGGAGAAGTGATTAGAAGAGACTATGGAAGGATTAGGAAGCTTAAACTTCAAGATTACAACTTCATTACCTTTGATTTGTGAGAACCCTAGCTCTTCCTGGCTTCTTGTTCTTCATTGTTCTCAGCTCTCTCTCTCTCACTCTTTCGGTTTAGTTAGCACGAGAATGGGAATGAAGAGATGAAGAAATGGTAATATAAATGAATTAGTCAAAGTAATACATAGGTGGTAATCTCTCATTAGTCCAAAATACCATTTTTGTTCAATAATTCATTTCCTTTTTCCCTTCTTCATCCATCGAATTTGCATGAAAATTGAGGGAGTATATATATTAATCTTACACTATCCCATTGCCAATCTTGCAAGTTGTTGACTTTTAGACCTTTGACTTTTGACCATTTGACCTTACTTGATAATATTTCTCCAAAACAGGTCTACTAATTATCAAGTAGCCATTTCCCTCTTTTTAATTCCCATATAACTGAAATTATTAGAAATATTAGGGAAAAATAATTATTTCCTACTTTATGGAAAAATTACCATTTCCCCCCTACGTTTTATGATTTACCAAAATAAATCATTTCCTTGCTCATTTCTTTTCATTTGGCGATTGAAATATCTCTATATTTACACACACCATAATTCACCATTTTATTCCACTAAATATCACAAATATACATATAAGGAATATTGGTGAAAAGTGGGGTATTACATATTTCACATAACACTAAATATAGAATGAGAATGACTCTTTCTTGCTTTCTACTCATTCTTCCTTTCTCTTCTCATCTTTCTCTTTATTTCATAACAATTTACCATTTACCTAGATAACTTTTTTATTAGTTCATGCCTATGGTCTAGTACTTCACCTTTTTTTAAGTACTAACCCTGGAAATGGCTTACATATAGCAGTCATACAAATAATTTCACAAAATCTAAAATAAATTGTTTCATTTATAAGTTATGAATAGTAAATAGTATCACTTGTTATAATCAATCAATCAACTACCATCAACTTGTCAGTGTGGACTTTTCCATGTTTGTTTTTTCAAAAACGGACTTTGAAATTCTTTTTTTTTAAGAAAAGGGGTTCTTTTTGTATTGGAATCACTTCTAGTAAAAAAATTCCTCTATAAATTTATTTATTACAAATAAATACCAGAAGTATGTCATTTTTAATCAAGAAATTCACGCAAAATAAACTCATAACATCAAGAATTCTTGTCTTAACAAAAAAATTACCATCTCATTAAAAATCATTTATAAAATTATTCCTAACAAATAAACACTGAGAAAAAAAATATAAGGAAAGGCAAAAAAGAAACAATCCAAATAATGACTCTTATTTTCACCCAAAACAAATTGACTCCATAAATATAAGAATCAGATTTGTCAATAATTTTTACAATAATAAACTTTTATTATTTTCCTTTTCAATCCTCAAATGAATGAATACAACACAAACCATAGCTATATGCTCCTTTATGCCAACAAAAGAATTTGACTTGACGCTCTCACAAGTTCGGCTACAAATATTAGAGTCTTTTGTGCTTTGTAATTCTTCTTTTCATTTGAAGGCGGAATTAAAAGCTACAAATGAGTGCCATTAATCAAACACAAATATTTGTTAAAAGGTTCTGCTTCTAATATTAATTAGGAAATGTGTGACACCCTATTTCTAATACTCCAAAATGAGTATAAATGAGTAGTGAAATCGATTGTGGAACCAAGATTTGACCCCGGACTACCTAACGTTCAATAACGTTCATAAATCATCACTCTTAACTCATGATTTGAACCTAAGGCTGAGAGGGTTTTCAAAGGATAGAATACTTTAAATACATTTCCACAAGATTCACTACGTCACTAATGACTCATTAGCTCTTAATTTCATTATATCAGAGTATATGCGAGCGGCTTACTTGCCTTTTTAATGAAATTAGAGCTATTTTCCTTTAATTAAACTAGAGCGGTTATCTACTAAACTTCATTCATATATTTATATACATACTTGAAATGTAAGGCCATCAAATGTAAATCAATTACATCAAATACAAATGGTAGTGCCTCAAACTACGGTCTTCACCTCACCTCTGCAATCCTCCTCTGTGTATATCTCCCTACACTCTTCACCTGTCTAAATTGTTGGTTGGGAGGAGTGAGATTCGAGAGAATCTCAATAGCAAACATTACCACTATGTATGTAAGATATATATATGATGCATGACATGCTTGTCATTCATAAAATCATGACAATATCATGACATCTTCATACATGCTCATGTTACAACATACTCATGGCCATCGTATAACATAACAAAGCATCAATCAATCAAGCAGTCACATAAACAATGCAATATATACATATCAGATACATGCAGGCAAGGTAAGTTCACTACCTCTCAGACTTTACGCCCTTCCTCAAATCATCGTCTTTGCTCTGGCTTGGGCACCATTTGTTGAGTCTTAAATTCCAAGTATACAAGAAATGAGTCACTACTCATCTATGTATCATTCTAGACTCATTTTAGTGGATAACATAGCCCAATTATGCTAAATTACTAAAATGCCCTTGGAAGCCCGGCCCAACTATACTTTCTCAAAAATTATAACCTGGGCCAATCCTACACAATTTTATATGTAGAATCCATTTATAACCTATGATTAGTCAAATTCAGGACCAAATAACAGAAATACCCTTGACAACCCTTACTTAGAGCTTTAAGGGGTAATTTGGTCATTTCATACCTTAGGCCTTTTCTCACTTCATCATCAACATGAACCCTACACAATTTGCTCTTTTGAACTTAATAGAATCATCAAATTGATGAAATTCCAACTCTTTTCTCATGCCACACACAAGGCAGCCATTTTAAAGTTCTCAGAAGAGTTGTGTTGGTTTCTTCCTTTCTTTTTTCTAAACACTTCCTTTTTACTTCTAATCACATGATTAGCTATTAAGTCAAGCATTAGACATCGTTTAGACCATTAAAACAACATTTGAATGAAGAGTGAACAATACCCATCTCCTATACTACTCATCCAAACGACAAACCAATAAGTTCAGAAGGAAGCTTACGCTTACCTCTACACGTTTCTGAATTTGGTTTGGAACCAGCCACCTCTAAACAAGAATCTGAAACTACATAAATGAAGCTAAGGATAAGTAGAAGAATGTTTGTATGGGAAACCTTTGAGAGAAGACATTGTTTTGACAGAGTTTCAGTGATTGCAAGTTTTCTCTCTCTTATCTCTCTCCTCTGTTCTCTCCATTCTCGTCCGCTCTCTCTCACTCTCTTTGGTTCTGATCTAAACGAAAGAATGAGAAAGGGAAAGGATGAAGAGAAAGGATTAGTGAATCATTAAAAGAGCTCACAAATGATAGCTCCCCATTAGTTCAATTCTTTGGCTTTCTGGCATGACAATCCATTTCTCTTTTCACCCTTCTTCATCCACTAAAATAATGAGATCAAAAGAGAGAAATATTACTCTCAAACTATCCAATTACACCACCTTACAAGTGGTTGAACAGAGCCTTAAGCTTTTAGCTCTTTGACTTTCCTTGATAATAATTCACCAATATAGGCTCATTAATTACCAAGTAGTCATTCCCCTCATTTTAATTCCCATTCTACTCAAATTATTGGGAATATTAGGGAAAACCCATCATTTCTTATCTTATGGAAAAATTATTATTTTGCCCTTACGTTTTATGATTTATCGTAATAAATCATTTCTTGTCCATTTCCTTTATTTCCCTTTACATTTGATTAATTTGGGCATCATTACTAGGGAAATAATGGCTGCTAGCCTTTCGTTGGTCAAATAACCATTTTGTCCCTTGCATTATTTTTCCCTGAGCTATTTAGCTCACTGTAATATTCCTTTTTAATATCCAAGGATATAAGGAAATTTTGGGAAATAATACCATGCCTTGACAGGACATTCACTAAACCAAGGTCTAGCAGTCCCCTTAATCCAGACTTAATCCTAAGCCTCTTGTCCTAAAATTCAGGATATTACAAATGAATAATTAGAAGCTATTGACACCAAGATACACTACTAAAAAAATGCTTTTAACATCCATTTTTTATCCTTTTTATCGTCTGAAAATAGGGGGACGCCTATGCCAAAGACGTAGAAAAGTCAGGATACGGTGTCCATTAAAAAAGGGACATCGTAAGTCACTTACGGTGTCCCTTTTTGAAAAAAGGTGTTAGACCTGGCTGATACCCAAGAGGGGGTGAATTGAGTGTACGATAAAAAAGTATGATCTTTTAAAATCTTTTCGCAACTTATAAAGTCAATACATATGAAACTATAAAATCATATGTAGATATATAGATTATATATGCTGGAAATATAAAAGCTTAGGGAATAGAAGATGAAAACTGTGATTTATCCGGGTTCGGTCTAATCCACAATGACCTACGTCCAGTCCTCAGGCTCTTCCTGAGATTTCCAATCTACTATCTTCTTGTTTATTCGGGCATAAGAACAGCCGTTACAACCACAAGTTTGACCGGGCACTTGTGTAGCCTATATGGAGTTACTCTCCCTCACACACTGTAAGGTTCACTCCCCCTAACGGCAAGTCTTACGAGCAGAGCAAAACTCCCTACAGCTTCCCCGTAAGGTAATCAACCCTTCTCAAGGTCCCTCTACCTTGACTTCAATATAGAAGTATAGATGAAGTGTTTACAAACTCTCTCATAGAGTAGATATGATACTCATTGAAGTATAATACAACTAATCTCACTCTCAAGTATATATGATATTGAAGACACAAAGAAGAGCAGAGAGTGCGTAAGGCGAAAGACTTATGATAATAGCATATTGGTGTAGTTGGGTTCCCGTCTCTCTGTCTAGTGCTTTCTTCATCGAATGCTCTCATATATATATATATAGCTTAGTTAAGATAGTTGTTATTAAGCATTTTTCCGTTAGAGTTTATTGCTTCATTTGACTGTTGAGCATTATTCTTCCCGTTGAGCTTCTTTGTTCATATTGCAATGTATCCGCTGGGGAATGGTATGGGCATTTGAATTCTTTACGGGCTGTCAGAATGTGTGGGAGCTACTCAGTGTTGGTCAGTGTCGCATCCTCTCCTCTTCTTCTTTGAATGCATTGCTTTTCTGTTTGCACGTTCTTGGTTGTTCATTTAATTATGTTGCCGTTGGAGTCGCACTGCTTGTTCTGATAGATTTTCCATGTTTAAAGAACTAGCCGTTATTAGTGGATGCTCCACTTCTCGTAACATGGTTTTTCCTACCTGCATGGACTCTTTGTTGTTCTTTCTATAATAATACATCAAATATTAACATAGCAAAGCATTAGTCCCAAATACATTTAATCATTGATCGAAGATTGGATTTCTGCTTTCTGGGTTCCATCACTTCAAGTGATGATGTTTGTCGTGAGTCACCTCTAAACTTGAAGATTCAACCCAAACATTTGATCTCATGTTTCACACTTGAAATAAATGTCAAATGATGTTTAAGTATAGTAACAAGCATAAATAGAATGATTAGATAACGTTTAGGCATATTCGGATTCGTCACTGTAATTCACTTTGTTTCTGCGTCCAACAAACTCGAGTGCTCATTATGAAACTCGAGTGCACACTATTGTTTCAACATCTCTAAGTAGTCTCGACCATGAACTCACAAGAATGCACTTCTGGAACTTGAGTGCAAAAATGACTCAGAACTCGAGTGCTAGCTAACGAACTCGAGTGCATCGCGATCTCTTCAGGATTTGGCCGTCTCTGGAATAAACTCTCTTGTCTTCACTCTCTAAACTCGAGTGCACCAAGATGGAGAACTCGAGTGCATAAATGGGAACTCGAGTACGTTGCTGATTTTGTATGCATTGTTGATTGAGAACTCGAGTGCATGCCAAGGAACTCAAGTGTACCACATTTTCTTCAGACTGCAAGACTCTCGGGAATGAACTCTTACGTCAGAACTTTCATGACTCGAGTGCGTTGCTTCATAGAACTTGAGTTGTCATCCTCAAACTCAAGTGCACTTCATATCAGCTGATATTGTAAAGTCTCTTGAACAAACTCTCATTCCAAAACTCTTAGGACTTGAGTGCATCTGGAACATCTTGCGAATGTGTGAACAGTGGACTCAAAATATGATCAATTCATTTTTGACTCCAAGTATGGTAAATGAATGATCATTAGAAAGCTCTTGTTGTTTACATTCTAATGCAAAAGGAATCAACTCCAAACTCTTCGTATTCTCCAAGTTATGATCCGATGACTGTAGACAACATATGTATTTTCGAGCATCAACTTCTAGAAGTCATATTGCATTGAATATAACTCCAAAATTTACATATTTTATATCCATGGAAAGCTCTTTGAGTCTACTTTCAAATGGCACCAGTTTGAACTCATTTGGACCTGTATTTTGAGAGATATATCCAAAATATGAAAATTGTTCCTAAATATGATGGTGATTTCAAATTCAAATTCAAACATTAATATCTAATTCACCTAAGCTCCTTTGATGCTGTTTATGGTGTCAACAATGACACATTTGGAGTCTAGTTTTATATGCCACTAGTTTTATCCCATTCGGAGTTGTGGTTTGAGAGATATAGTCAAATTACTGAAGCTCACCCATACTGAACGTAAAACAGGGATGAACAGAGTATATTGAACTTCACTGAGAACTCGAGTTCTCAGATCCAAACTCGAGTTCAAACCAATTTTTGTAGTTCTGAACAGTACCAACTCGAGTGTAAAGCTTAGGATACATCCGAAGATCATTTCTGAGTAAAACTCTCATGGAGAACTTCCTGAACTCAAGTGCTACAGTGCAAAACTCGAGTTCTACTATTCAAACTCGAGTGCTACAGTCTTCTCGCTGCTACAGTACGTGGTCGCTATAGTGTCTGATTGCTACAGTTCCAAACAGTACAATTGCTGCAGTACCACTCGAATTCCCTTCTGATCGTAGAAACATACGGTATTTCTCCTTGGAGATTGAATCTTGATATTCCCAATAATTCCTTGAATTGCTTGTTTATCCAATCTCTTTCTTTCTTTTCTTGACTAATCTATAAGATATGCAACATTAAATATAGTAGTTAGTCAATATTGGAGATTGATATATTAAGCAAACTTTTTGCTCTTAATATCTTATATCTATATTTGACATCATCAAAACTAATCATATCTAACAAAAGAGACTCCGTAACTCACTTACAGTGTCCCTTTTGAAAAAAGGGACTCCATAGGTCACTTATGGCGTCCCTTTTTGAAAAAAGGGACTCCATAAGTGGGTTTAAACATCCTTTTTTAAAAAAAAAATGGACGTCTAAAGGTTCTTTTAAAAAAATCATTTATATTTTTCACTGCCCAACAATTAAAACCACAGAAATAAGATCGAACAATTCTTCACAAACCAAAATGTGCTTACAAATAGTAAGGGAACATCCAGCACTGGCTAATTAAAGTGCTGACTCTTACTAATACAATGTACAATAATTACCACAAAGTATATTGTCTACACAACTACTAACTAATTAAAATATACTTATAAGTTATCATCAATTTCTCACAAAATGCCAGAAGGGAAACTCAAAATCTAAAAAAGATTAATATTAGTGAAGGATGATAAATCAAAGTGCATCTACAACGATGATAAATCTAAATGCCAGCACCAATAAAATGCATCTACAGTAATCCCAGTTCATAACTTAGTCCATAAAAAAATAATTAACCATATATTTTGGAGACGGTGGGAGAAAGAGGAGGTAGGCCAACGGTGGGAGAGGGAGGGAGGAGGAACCAACGGCGTCAAAGATCGAGGAGGGATGATGGTGACGAGCTTCAATAGTTGAGAGGGATAGAGGAGGATAGCGGAGGCTGGTGGTAAAGAGAGAGGAGGATGAACTTCAAGAGAGAGTGACAGTAGTGAGAGGGAGTGAGAGAGAGTGATGGTGGAAGGAGCTTCAAGAGAGTGATGGTGGAAGGAGGAGTTTCAAGAGAGAATGAGATTTTTGAATAAAGGAATCTAACTTGCGGGGGTAGGCATGACTTTTGAAGGAGTGATGTCAGTTTGACTGACATGCATTACCTTTAGGCGTCCCTTTTTGAATTTAGGATGCCTAAAGTTAAAAAACATTACTTTAGGCTTCCCAAATTCAAAAAGGGACCCCTAAAGTGTGATTTTAGGCATCCCTTTTTGAATATGGGATGTCTAAAGTTAAAAAAAACATTCTTTTTTTAACTTTAGGAGTTCCAAATTCAAAAAGGAATGCCTAAAACTACTCAGTTCCCACCTAAAATTACAAAAATAACACCACCTTTATTTTTTACTTTCTTTCTTAAAAAACGAACATCCTTTGGGGTAGTAGAATATATATCCTATAGTAGTGATACCTGTGGTTTGCTAAATGTTAAGCATGACAAGTCAAAATCTGTCAGAGACACATGCCTGTTTCTTTGGTACCTGAATGAATGTTTTGTATGTATTACTAAGGATGAAATTTCAGAAGCATAGTATCAAGAATCAAGTATTATGAGAAGAGAACATCTAGGATTCTATAAGCTACAATAAGCTTTTCTAGCAACAATAGAAGTCATTGTCTCATATAAAAGTTTAAAACACGTTAAAGACCCTGAGACAAACACAGATACAGCTCTTCCCTATAATTACAGTGCTTCAAATACAACACAATAGGATTTAAGGGATAATAATATATATCTTCAAAATGAAGGGAAAAAGGTTGGAAAATAAAGCAGTTAAATGATATGATTTATGGGATAAGAATAGTATTGGTGTAGCAGTTAAATGATAAGCTGAAATCTTAAATTATATTTCCCAGTGCCAACTGAGATGTATTTATATCATAAGATCAATAAACATTGTTATGCTCTCCATTTTTTTTCCTTTCTCTTGTCTGTACCGCTGCCTCATCCTCCGCCTAATTTTTTTTTTGGGAAAATTACAATAAGGTCCCAAGAAAATGAAAATATGAAGAAATAGTCCCAAGGGGTTGTTAATGACAATATGAGGATCCTCCATTAACAACATGAGGATCGTCATTAACAACTCCTTCAGACTATTTCTTCATATTTTCATTTTCTTAGGACCTTATTGTAATTTTCCTTTTTTTTTAGGACCAGCTTAGGTCCATCCCCCTCTCCAAAAGGACATCAATCCCTTGAAAAAAAAATGGTTTCCTCTGTCTCTCCCTCTTGTTGAAGAAAATATGAAAATATAATATTAATAATAAGATAATAAGATAAAATTTTCCCTTATTATTTTACTTTTCTAATCTTAAAAGTTTTATTTTTATTTGAAATCCCATAAATGATGTACTTAATTAATATCTTAAAAAATGTTTTAAAGTTTGTCTACATAACTGTTTAAATATCTCTAAAATATACTTTTTTTTACATGCTCTAAAATATACTTTAAATATGATAAAAATAGAGAGTTATCATATAGGTTGAAAATGATGAATCATGTGTGGTCCTAGATATTATTATGCATATTAATGATAGATGTCTCAAGCTAATTGTCAAGTATAACAAGGTTTAAGATGTGTTTAGCACCTTAAAGTATTTTTTTATATGTGTCTAAAATCAAAAAGTAAATTGTGATGCATCTAGTAGTATAAAAGTATTTTTTTTAGGTGTGTCCAACACTCTAAAGTATTTTATGACATAATTTTGCTCTTAAAATGTTGACATTTTTTTGGAGCAATTTTGACCACAAAGTATTTTTGAAGAGCAATTTAAACTAGGCCATTAACTCTCAAAAATTATTTTAAGTGAAGGTGCATCTAACACCCTAAAATTTTTCAATAGAAACTTTTAGGGTGATAAACACACTTAAAAAATGCTTTTATAGTGATGGACACGCCAAATAATAATTTAAGGGATATGGACGCACTCAAAAAAAATACTTTAAGGTGCTGGTCACTCCATAAATTACTTTAGGATTATAGATGCACTTAAAAAAATATCTAAGGGTGCTAGACGCTCCTTAACCCTATCAACAAATTAGTTGAAGAAAATCCATGGAGAAAAAACATGGCAATTTTTATCAAATTCTTCATAGTAAAAGTAGTGAATAAATTAATTGGAAGTAGACATAGAGGCAATTGAGTATCTTATCTTGATTATTAGGATAGTTTGATTAAATTTTTAATTTTTTTATTATATTTGATGAAACATTTTCTAGAATTCTCTAGAATAATTTTAGTTTATTGTTATTAGATATATTTTTTAACCATTTGCGTCACTTGTTATTATATATTTGATTCACAATATCATCAATCAACTTTACTATTTAAAACTTGTAAAACTTGGTTTAAATAAAAATGGGCCCGATCGTGTCCATCCACAAATGAATATTCTTTATTACTCATTATTTCCAAATTTTCATCATTTATATTTGTTTATAATTGATTGATTATGTAACTATATTTGATAATAATTTGATTATTTCTTAAATTTCCTTTATTTTTTATTTTCCTCATACCTGTTTCATGATGCGAAAATTATACCTCCAATAAATTTTAAAAAATCTATGATTGACGACATCAATTTAATTTAGAAATAGTCACATGATAGATAATTATTTATTGATCTGTCCCAATTTCTTATATTATTATTTGTTCATGTTTGGTTGATTTTTCGCCAAAACAATGTTTGATTGATCGATCAATTCTATAGAAAAATCATCAACCATCAACCATCAACCAATCAGTATTATATGCTAACAATTAGTATTCCCCGTTTCTATATTTGATTGTGTTATTTTCTTTATGGGATTTTTTCTTGGGAAAATTCCAATAAAATACCAAATAAATTTCAATAACCCAAGGAAGCCTATTATAAGTTGGAAAAGATAAATAAGGCTCTAGGGAGGAATCTGGGTTATCAAGTTTATGTTTAAAGTCCAAAATGCCCTTAATTGAATAACATACACACACAATTGAACCTTAGTGTGTGGGGTTCAGAATTGTGCGATCCTCTCTTATTGGCACAACCCAGTCGGCCCTCTACCATCCATCACCTTGCATCCGCTGTCCCTACTTGTGTCGGCCGTCCTTGTTTGCATTGTCGTCCGTGCTCCCGTTCGTCGTCCCTTCTTGCGTCGCCGTCCCTGCTTGCGTCCGCCACCCCTTCTTACGCCATCGTCACTGCTTGCATCCGCCATCCCTGCTTGCGTCACCGTCTCGCCTTCTGTTGCCGTGAGTAGAAGGTTCAATGGGGGTAATGTTCCTAACCCTGACCTCTAATGTATTCTTATATGATGATCTTCTTGTTAGTTTGATTGTAGGAATTATGTTATGGTGCCTTTATTTTTATCATATTTCCCAATGGAGGGAGGTTTTATATTTTGAATGTGAAGAGTATGCACTTGATTCATTATCTGCTGGTTTGTAGGCATATTAGTCCCTTTTTTCCATTTTTTCTAATATCAGGATATTCAATTGCATTTTTGTTATCATAGTTTTAATTGCATTCAATTGCTGCTTTGTACTTTTGTTTCAATTTTCAATTGTGGCCGTGTAGTTTTGATTGGATCTCTCGTTGTTGTAATTTATGTCATGAACTTGACAGGAAAAGAAGCTTATCATAATCATCTTGTTATTTTGAAGTTAATGCATGAACTGTGTTGTTTGAAATGGCTTTTTAAGTGTTGATGCACTTTTAGTTATTTGGGTGTAAGCTTATGTTGAAATGGAATGTGTGCTTTTGTAGCGCCTCTTATGGTTCCTACGGTGTTGAAATAGAATGTTGAAAGAGTTTGCACATAACTCTGAAATCATATATTTGTCGATTTACTTTTAATGTAGTTACAATAATTTTGAGATCTTATCTGAAAGTTGAGTTACTATTTTTGTTGATCATATACATCATAGAATGTTGATTTGCTCATTACATATCATTATTGTTGCAAAAATATCTATATTTTATGAAATACTCATTATCTCTGTAGTGTATCCATACCTTGTATTTTGGAAATTAGATTATGAATTTTTCCCTTTTGTTGGTTTTTTATGGTAGTTAGTCTAGTAAGGATGCTAAGTTCTTGGTATACCTAGGGATCACATCATAACTTGAGGTGGACAGATCTGTTATGCATAAGTTACAAAAGTGGTTGTGAATGCACTATTAGAGATATAGAAGGGAATTAACTAGGTGGCTTTAGTTGCAAGCTTACTTCGATTCCTTCTACAAATGTAGAGCTGATTGGAATAATCAATAGAATAAATTTGTGTTAGTCTAAAAGCTTTCAAGAATGTTATAGTCTATTCAGATTATACGGAGCCCAATGACTTTGTTTTAGAGGTTGTGACTTGAGCCACCATTTTAGAGACATAATTGATGATATGCAATTACCAATACACATGAAATACAAGGTGTGATTTAAACATACCCTATGAAAAAGTTAGTAACATATGTGTTTTCATTTTAATTTGTTAATTTCTTGTTGGTGCTGATGTTTGATTGTGAAAATTATATGTATTTCATTGTGATTTGTTTTTGCATTTCAATCCATTACAGCAATTAGTTCATGACAAACTTTTAAATTTTTCTGCGAAAAATACCTTTACTTTCACCATCTATCCTTTGTTGCCTCTAGAATGATACAGAGTAACTTTGTATTCAATTATGAAACGTACTTCTAATAATTGTACCATACAGGGTGAACAAAGACTTAATAGGCACTTCATGTATTGGTAAGTCAAGTTATTCATCTTGAAAGTTGAACAACCGTCTTTTTTCTTTGTTTTAAGTAGGAAATCTCTATTTATTTATCTTATTTTCCTCTATATCTATGTAATTGTAACTATTTATATTTTTCCTCGAGGAATAAAGTTATTGACTCTTTTCCAAAGACAAGTAAAGAGGTTGACAGCCATAATACACACATGGACAGGCAAGAAGTGAAATTATTTGGTCCCCCATTCCACAACAGAACAATTTGTGAGTGTTTTTATTCCTAAAAATGTTTTAATACACATGAATATGGTTTATTGTTTGACCATAATTTCACTGTGTCATGCAGCCGAGATTGTCATGTTCATGTGTTAATTTGGCTGAAGAATTGGAAGCCTGGTGTAACCATGAAGTATGTGAAGATGAGGTTCAGGAGTACAGGAAAAACCTAATGTGGTGGCTAGTAAACCATGAATTGAATCAAAAGAGGGACACTGCTTTGGGATTCCTCACTTCACAAATGACACAAACCAGGCGCAAAATGACTACCATAATTTCATTGTTTCTGTAAATATTTTCCCTTCTAGGTTCAAGTTAATTTTTAGAATTAACCAATATGTTAAAGAGATTGACAAATGATGTTTAACTTATTTTCCAGTCATGGAATTTTGGGGTGGTGATGTTTAATTTTGTTAATGTGTGCACATTGACATAGGTGTGGTCTTTTGTGATTCCATATTAGTCAATGACTAACTAACACATTGTAATAATGTTAACTACAATTGTAATGATGTTGAAAAAATTTATAATACTAATGACAAATACTGATGACATACTAATAAATTGTGTGAAAGGTATGGCCACAATGGGTGGCCTCTGACAAATTCAGTAATGGAAATAACAAATGTGTTAATAGGTTTGACAAGATTCATAATGGGAATAACAACGAAGAACACATGTCTAATTCAGTATTGTGGGATGATGTTGCCCCAAAGAGGTGGACTCTAACAAATTCAGTAATGGAAATAACAAAGTTTTTAATGGAAATAACGAGATTCATAATGGGAATAACAACGAAGAACACAGGTCTGATTCAGTATTGTGGGATGATGTTGCCCTAAAGAAGTGGACTCTAACAAATTCAGTAATGAAAATAACAAATTTTTTAATGGAAATAATGAGATTCATAATGGGAATAACAACGAAGAACACATGTCTAATTTATTATTGTGGCATGATGTTGTCCTAAAGAGGTGGACTCTAACAAATTTAGTAATGGAAATAACAAAGTTTTTAATGGAAATAACGAGATTCATAATGGGAATAATAACGAAGAACACATGTTTGATTCCGTATTGTGCGATGATGTTGCCCCAAAGAGGTGGACTCTAACATGAAAATAACATGTCTCTTCAGGTGCACAGGTGCTAACAATCACACCCTAAAAGAACATGCTTCTCCTTGTATACACAAGTTACAATAAAGTGTAACCACTAACAAGAGTCGTAATGGTAATAAGTACAGTATTAGGATTGACAAAAACTAGATTGTGCATTACAGCAACTACCATATACATAGTCAAATGACAAGTGAACATTACGATTCCACCTACACCTAATGTTTTCTTTTCACTCTCACCATATAAAATATTTTTTCCCTAGATAGCACTTACAAAAAGGGTATCCTATATACCATAAAACAAAAAAATTTATCATTACAGCTCATGTCATGAAGCAGGTCACTCTAGAAGAACGTGTAAAAATCTAAACCCAACTTAACCTTTGGTGTGTGTAGACGTTGGAGTAAATATTTTGCATGTGAGCTTTTGGTTTATGTATATGACTTAGATCCCTTCACATATTTTTTGTTATAAGGGTTATGGCATATAGGATGCCCTTTTTGTAAGTACTATCTAGGAAAAAGAATATTTTATATGGTGAGAGTGACAATGTATATGGTAGGTGGAATCATAATGTTCACTTGTCATTTGACTATGTATATGGTAGTTGCTGTAATGCACAATCTGGTTTTTGTCAATCCCAATATTGTACTTGTTATTACCATTACAACTCTTATTAGTGGTTACACTTTATTGTAACTTATGTAGACAAGGAGGAACATGTTCTTTTTGAGTATGATTGTTAGCACTTATGCACCTGAAGAGATATGTATCAGACTTGTGTTCTTTGTCGTTATTCCCATTATGAATCTCGTTATTTCCATTAGAAACTTTGTTATTTCCATTAATGAATTTGTTAGAGTTCACCTCTTTAAAGCAACATCTTCACACAATACTGAATCAGACCTGTGTTCTTCGTCGTTATTCCCATTATGAACCTCGTTATTTCCATTAAAACTTTATTATTTCCATTAATGAATTTGTTAGAGTCCACTTCTTTGGGACAAAATCTTCACGCAATACTGAATTAGAGTGATATTGAACTGAGATTTTGAGATAACAGTGACATTGGACTGAGATTTGAGACTGAGAGGATTTTGATGACTAGGAGGAGCACCTTCTGAACAAAACCTCCCACTCATGACGACGGAAGGCGAGATGACGACGCAAGCCGAGACAGTGACGCAAGCAGGCACGGTGACGCAAGGCGATGGATGGTGAGCAAAGCGATGGACGACCGACTAGGTTGTGCAAAGGAGACACATGATTGCACGATTTTGAACCATAGAGAATAGGGTTCAATTGCTTGTGTGTTATTTACTTTAAGGGTATTTTGGACTTTAAGCATAAACTTGATAACCCAGATTCCTCCCTAGAGTCTTATTTGTCTTTTCTAACTTATAATAGGCTTCTTTAGGGTATTGAAGTTTATTTGGTATTTTATTGGAATTTTCCCTTTTTTCTTTAGGTGGGGACGTTACGTAGGTTTTTTTTCCCACTTATACTTGAATTATGTTTTTCTCGCCCAATGCGTGGTGAGTAAATATACTTTTTTTTTGGGTAAAAAGTATTACTTATTAAATTGTACTTTTTTTCTCTTAGTTTTTTTTATTTTGTATTCAAGATCTATGGAATTTACAATTGGGTGTTCAAAAAAATATGAGAACGTTTCCCAAAGAAAATATGTTACATATTATTTAACTTTAAAAAATTTATAAATTTAAAATTCCAAATAAAATAATGAGCATATTTTTTATTACAAAAATGTACATTCAAATCCCCATTAAGAAAAGTGTCAACATTTATTACTTGACAGTACTTTGAGCATGATTGTCTCCAATAGAAAAAACATTTGCTTAGCCAATAAAATGTGCACATTATGTCATTTAATTCATACAAAGTTTCAGATTGATTCCCTAATGTTATAAAGTATCTTTTCAATCTTCTAACCCTAACGTTGTTAGTATTAAATAATAACCTTTTAAAATAGGAGAGACTAAGTTGCCTTGTTATTTAACACCAATCGTTGAAGGGCAAGTAACTTAATTTTATCTATTTATATATATTTAGTTTGCTAAGAATTATTGTGTTATTTAACCTCATTTAAATCTATATATGTTATTATAGTTATGTCCTATATCGGCTGGGGAGGGGAAAAAAGATGCCTTATAAGGGTTTGGATACCTCACCCTCTTGACTCATTTTAAAGCCGTAAAAGGGTGACGGGACCCCAAAGCGTATAATATCAAGAGCGATGCACTGAGATACTACAAATGGTATTAGAGCTAAGTTCGGATTGATGTGAGTTAGTATGCCAGTGACGACGCTAGGCCCAAAGGGAGGTGAAGTGTTATGTCATACACCAGATGGAGAGGGGAATGAAATATGCCTTATAAGGGTTTGGATAACTCCCCCTCTTGATACGTTTTAAAGCTGTGAAAGGGTGACAGGAATCCAAAGTAGATAATATTGAGAGCGAGGCGCTGGGATATTACAGTTATTATTAGAGTCTGTGTGTTGTTTGCCCCATCATCAACATCATCTCTTGGTTTGATTCCTTGGGTCACAAGCTAGACGAAGACATACAAACCATTTTCAACATGTAAGTTAATTAGTTTGTAAATCATTAGTTTTTTACTTGAATAGATTGTTTTAAGGGTTAAGGTGCATATTTAGCAAAGAATTATTTTCCAAAGTGCACCCAACACAACTAACTATTTTAGGTTACAAATATAGATATTATGAATTTTTAGGGTGCAAAAGTAGACATTATGAATTTTTTTTGGAGCAAAAATAGCAATTTCGTTATCTATTTTTGGGTGCAAAATTTGCTAGTTTTGCTCCAAAACAAATTCATAATGTTTACTTTTGCACCCTAAAAATTCATAATGTCTATTTTTGTACCCTAAAATAGTTAGTTGTGTTGGGTGCACTTTGGGAAATAGTTTTTTGCTATTTTTGCACTTTAGCTATTGTTTTAATGTCATCTGATTTTCATTTTAATGATAGTGCACTCAAGACATATTATTTAATGGGTGGGGGGCTTTAAGGTAGAGTGGTTCAAGCTGGAAGTAAGTACTTTATATTCAAGTTTTTAAATTGACAATCACTTTTATATATGCTTTTATTCATTTTCACCATTTTCTTTTTATTTATAGTGCCCTTAGTAACTAGCACTACAAAAAAACAAATAGTTCGCGACGGAAGATGACTTTCTGTCTCAAATTGCGACGGATTTTTCGACGGAAATTCCCTCGCAATTTGAGACGGAACTTTCCGGGGCAACTTGCGAGGGAAAAAATTCCGTCACAAATTGTGAGGGAATTTGCGACGGAACAAATTCCGTCTCAAATTGCAAGGGAATTTGCCACGGAACTTTCCATGGCACTTGTGAGGGAATTTGCCACAGAAATTCCGTGGCAAATTGTGACGGAATTTGTTGTCTCAAATTCCCTTACAATTTGTGATGGAATTTTTTCCGTTGCAAATTTCGTGGTAAATTGGCCTACGCCATTTTTCAACGAAAACCTCCAACTGGCAGCCACCACCTGCCGGCAGCTGCCACCACCGACCACCGCCACCTCACCTCTGACCACCTATGTCTTGGTCAACCACCGCATGTCCTAGTCAACTGCCACATGTCACCCTCCATCGTATGCCATGTGTCAATAGCATAAATTGGTTGCATTTTGTGACTAAGTTGAGACTCGAAGTCATGACCACTCACGTGTGTGCCAATGCCTTTGCCAGTTGAGTTAGAAAGAACCTGTGTGATTTAAATGTAAAATCATATATATATATATATCTGTGTGTGTGTGTGTGTATTATTTTAAACATTACATTTTAGTTTCTTTATTTTTGTTACGTAAATACAATATCTAAATTTTTATTATTAATATCTTTTTTTATTCATTTTATTTTTATTGTATTTATAAAATTTGTATTTGTATATAATATATTATGGAATATATATATATATATATATATATATTAATTTCAATAATAAATATGAATTAATACTTTTTTTTATTTATATTATAATTTAAATACTTTTTTGTGCTGAAAATTATATTATAATTTAATAATAATTTAAATTTTAAATTATAATATAATTAATATATAATAATTCGATTAATCATTAATTAAATAAATCATAATAAAAATTTAAAAAAAATAATTAACACATATTTCTAATGAAATTTTCTACAAATAAATTTTGTCAAATTTTTCGACGGAATTTCCATCTGTAATTCCGTAAAAAACGTTATGTTAAGATTTGCGATAGAGTTTCCTACGGACGTTTTCCATCAAAAAATTTCTGATGGAATTTCCAACGATTTTTAGACGATTTCAAGTAAATATATTAAGTATACATTTTACTATATTTCACACACCCACGCACACAAATGTTTTTTTGTTAAGTTTTGTATTGATGTAAACCATTTTATGAAATTTTAAGTGCCTTTTGTATCTTTTTTCTAAAATATCCATAGAAGTATATAAAATTTACACGCTGCTTGTCAGAAAATAGTAATTAATATTACTAATTCATATTAAATAATAAAAAAATTATAAATTGAAATATTAAATAAATTATTTTCTAAAAAAAATCACATTTATGTGTTTAGAAAAATCATTATAGTTTAAGCTAATATTGGTAAAACTGAGTTTTATTTCAATGATACTATCATGTCATGACATGCTTAAATTATTTTTTGATTATTGTCTTAGAAAAAAAAATCATTTGATTTAACATAGATTAATGTTGATATATAGAGGCATAAAATCATAAAGCAATAATATTTAGCCAAAAATGTTACGTTAGGCTTTGTGATGGAATTTCTGACGAAATTCCCATTTGGAACTTATTTTGATTCTCTTAGACTCAATTCATACCATACAACAAATTAATATTTGGTCATTTTATCAGTAATGGTTATATGTTAATCTTATTTTAAAAAAAGAAAATCTACTTAATCTTTCTAAATTTATGTAAGTTTTTATTTTGATCTCTTAATTATTAATAAAGTCAATACGCTTACAAATTTCAATGGGATCTATTTTAAATTGTAGAATACCAATTATTTTTTTTTAGATGCTAAAAATAAAAAATTACGTATTGATAGAATTTTTTTAAAACTCAATCTTTTGAATATTTTGGTACCAAAATGCACTGTATATGATAGGAATTCAATTTTTCATATAATTCTCATAATAATTAAAATTAAAACTCTTAATAAATGTGAATTCCCTCTCTTTTTTTTCCAGATGCGTTGATTATATCATTTTATGCTCTCAATCAAGAAGATTAAGAAAAATTAGGTATAAGGATTAAAATGGTGAAGCTCACTTGTGGATCTACAATCTAGCTTCAAGAATTATCAATTCAGATTTATGAAACTCTCTTAAAAGCTTATTGATAGATTTTAAAATCTGTAATGCAACTTTAAGGACTGATCATTTCTTAAAAATGTTGGTTAGCATAAACCTTTTTTTTTCGCTTTTCCTACCAACCAAACAAAGATTTCTCAAGAAAGTCGTAAACTTAAAAATTAGTGAGAAGAAGAAATGTAGGGAAGATAATAGAAAAATTAATACATAATAAATAGATTAATCATTAATTAAATAAATCATAATTAAAAAAATTAATTAATACCTATTTTCGACGGAATTTGAGAGGGAAATTTCGGTCGCAAATTCTGATTTTTTTATTGTGGAAAATTTCTATCGCAAATTCCGATTTGCAACAGAATTTCCGACGGACTTTTTTCCCTGGGAAATTTTCGTCGCAAATTTCGTTGTAAATTCTGATTCTTTTTTGTGTAAAATTTCCATCCCAAATTCCGCTTTGTGATGGAATTTCTGAGGAAATTTACGTCGCAAATTTTGATTTTTTTGTATGGAAAATTTCCATCGCAAATTCCGTCGGAAATTCTGATTTGCGACGGAATTTCTGTTGGAAAATTTGCGACTGTTTTTGGACGACTTTTGAGACGGAATTTTTTTCTGTCTCAAATTCTGTCGGAAATGGACGGTTTTTTTGTAGTGTAGGGAAAACTAAGTGCATATATTATGTTCTACTTTATATGTATAACATCATTCATAGTGGACTTACAACAGATTTTGAGTAGGTGATTGCTTCTTGATTCTCAAATTATTTTAATTTTTATTATTGTAATTGAATTGTTAATTATTTCATTCAATTAATTGATTTATATTAGCTTATTCTTCAATTTGGCTCAAACTTTTGGTACTAAGGATGCCTAGATAGACGAAGAGACATTAATTTAATCCGAAACCTTTTAGCAAGACATTTTCTAAAAACACACAGATGATGCATAGAGATAAAAGGTTTCTTTTACGTATTGTAGCGGTTTAAAGAAGTTTCGGACACTTTATTATATTTGCTTAAATTGATTCATATTTAGTTTTGGAGCACTTGATTATATTTGTGAAGTGCTGGATATGAATATACTAACTTAGTAGTGTTATGCTTTTTGTATAAGCTATTTTATAGGAATTAGTTGTCCTCTGTGTTGTATAAAGGCTATGGGTAGAAAATATAAGTTATATATTTAAAAAATTGACTTTCAATGTTTGTTTTTCAAAAACATATGTTGTAAGTGACTTACAACGTTTGTTTAAAAACAGACGTCTATTTTAAAACTTTCTACATCACTCACGTTGAAGTCTTTCTTAAAATGAACGTATAAGGATCCTAAAAACGGACTTTAAAACTTGCTTTTGTAGTAGTGTTTTTTCCAATTATGATTACTATTTTTGAAAATTAAACTTAATATCTCAACATTTAAGAATGTTTTCTCAACATTTCGATTTTTTTCCACCATGTTTATTTGTGAATAGTGCTCACATAGGAAGACTGAAAAAACAATTTATAAAATTAAGAGATCGAAATGAAAAAGTCGAAGAATTAAGCATATGCATACACTTTTGGCTTCTTAATTAAAATTAAATTAGAGTTTTGAATTTAGTCAAGTGAAATGAAATTGAGCTTAATTTTTAACATTACAAATTTGGAAAAAAAGGGAGAATTGCTAAAAAATACTTTTTGAGCAAATTAATTGTCAAATGCTACCACGTGTGCAAATGATCTTCCGTCGTGTGCAACAGATCTTCCGTGATGTACAATCAATCTTCCGTGTGTGCATAAATCTTCCCTACGGCCATACAAATATCTTCCGTTGTGTGCAAAATATTATCTGATTGTGTGCAAGATATCATCCGTCGTGTACAACAAATCTCTCATAGTAGCATTTGGCAATTAATTTGCTCAAAAAGTATTTTTTAGCAATTTTCCCAAAAAAAATGGCCTAGATAAAATTTAATATCCCTTACGTGTAATTTTCCCAAAATAATGAGGCCTATGTATGTAGCTCCACGTATGACCATAACCCTTAACTCCTAAGATTTGCAGTTTCTTTCTATTTTGAGATCTCACAAAATTTTCTCTCCTTAATTAGTCTCATCTCAAAAGAATGGAACTCTTTTCTTTTGCTTTAAGAACGAAAAGAATATAATGGAATTTCATTTACAAATATATATTATACCCATAGGAAGAACACGCATCATAGTTTGCTTGATGGGATAAACTGTACACATCACTTTATATATTTGACGAGATATATCAACTTTAGTATCAAGCATATATGGCTAGCTAAAACCCGATTCTATTGATGATCGAATTAGTTAAAAGTATCAAATTCTAGTCCTCTTAAAATTATGAACGAGTATACTTAAAAATTTTGTCACTTTGAAACAATTAATTCGGACACAATTAAATGAAAGGAATAATTAATTCAATCTTAAGAAACTATATAATATTTCTGTATCTTTTGGGAAAAAACCAACATATATGCAGTGGATATCCAACTAGTATATAATTCAATTTAATCCATAAAGTGATTACATACTTTTGAAGATATATGGTCGGTCACATTCATGTTTTTCCCAATGAAAAATGTGCATATCCGCAAAGTATACAAGGCCAAACACAGTTCTCTTCTGTTCACCACTTTCTTCCATATAGCTTCAAATAAAAACATTGGGAATAATTAATTAGTGTGTGTGTGTGTGGAGATGCTATTCCCAGTGTGCTTTTGCTGATATGACTACAAGGTATTCGATTTTCATAGAACGTGTTGGAGTCATTAAGTAAAAAACTAAATCAAGACAGTCTGAAATAATCAACACAAATATAATCTACATAAGTTCTCGTTCAATGTCAAATCAGAATCTAACTTTTAAATAATATGGTGATCATACGATCATATTATTCGTCTTTAATGGGAATAGCCTCATCATCAAGGAGATTTAGTGATCTTCATTAAAAATGCCACGTTTCAGATAACTATTTTCTTACATAGCAATACATAAATCATAAACCAACCACCAAACTTGTACTTGTCTCGTCTTCTAAGGGCCGAGGAATTTAAAAGGGAACCGGGTGGCCCCGACCCATTAGCAAATTTATTTTTTTTAGTACATATATAATGGTATTGTACATGTTTGTCCCTAAAAAATTAAATATTAATAAAATGTGCACTTGACGGTTACCATTGAAACTGAATTAGTTCTTATTAATTATTTGTGTTGGAAAATGGCATGATTCACCTTGGTGGTTTAGGTCCAAACATCGATACCTTATTTCCCATAATTTCGGATAAGTATAAAAGAGTAGTGAAATCATGCAGGAGACCAGGATTCAAACCTGACTACCCAATTTTTGAAAATATTTGCAAATTTTCCACCCTCAATTCAGGAGTTAAACCTAGGATTGAAAAGGTAGTAAAATGTTTACAAACCATTTTCATTATCTCATTTAGTCTCACCGGTCCTTTCTTTATATTCATTTATCAAAGTCGGCGAGCATTTAACTTAATTGCATTTCGTTAGCGATGGGAAGCATGAACACATAACAAAATATCCCAATTATACACATAATGAATATTGGTGAAAAAGTGAGGTATTACACAAACCTAATAAGATTGGGGCTCAAATGTAAAATAGAAATTTGTAGGTAATTAAGTGTAATATAGCCATTGTTTCAAATACACAAGTCAAAATGATTCTGAGAGACGTGGGTTGAAGGAGTGGCTTGCAAGGGCATAAACAAGGAGGAAAATCGAGTGCTCAGTTTAAGATATTGCTACTACAGAATTGAGAATATATAACACTGAATACTTAACGATTAAAGAGAAGCATAGTCGAGTATAGTGAGGTGGAGTTTGCCCAAACTACTACATGATGGTTTTAAATAAGATTGTTAAGTATTCTTCATAATCATTATTACTTAACGATTAAAGAGAAGCATCGTCAAGTATGGTGAGGAAGAGTGCGTGCAAACTAATACACACTACAAAAAAACTTTCATTTTGTAGTAGTTAAAATGATGTATTTGTAATGGTTTTAACTGCTACAAACAACTGTAGCAGCGATTGTAAAAACCATTACAAAACACACTGTTGCAAAAGGGCTACTCATGTAACAAAACCGCTTCTGCATTGGTAGTGGTTGTGTCTCACTACTACAAGATATGTATATAAATAACACATTATCTGAGAAAGTTATAGTGGTTTTAAAACTAATACAAATGTTAACACAAAATTTTGACAGAATTTCATGTGGCGGGAAATGAAAAATTGAAAATTTGGTACCAATATTGTAGCAGGTTTAAAACTGCTACCAAGTATATACAAGAATTTTAAAAAATTGGCGCCAAAATATTTGTTACAGTTATTGAACCGCTACTAATATTGGATGGAATTTCAAAAGTTTCACTAAAAATTTAATTTGATTTCGAATATAAAGTTGTAGTGTCAAAACTCTTAATATTTTGACATTTATCATAGTATTAACGTATGATTTAGAGGGCATACAGAAATAACATAAATATACTGATATAAAATACTTGATTACATTATAGGAAATTCCCATAGGCCAGGGTTTGTACACAATACAATACAAGTCCCAAAATACAAAGAAAGGCTAGCAGATAACCAACGGAAAATTCTTGATCAGCACTAGACCCTTAGTTGTTGGTATCTACCGTTTTGCCCTTTGAGCCGCTTCCTCTAGCTGAATTAATTTTATTTATGGAAAGGGTGAGATTCAAATGAATCACAGTAGTAACACACTATCAATCATATAAAAATATGAAAGATAAACATGTAATACATCATATGATGTTGCAGATAATAATGTTGTACACATGTTTGTCAATCAATGTTCAGGATCAAAACGATGATTTTGTCTGGATCAAAATAGTTGTTTGTCCCTACTTGCCTCACAATGATCACAATAATATCCTGGAGTAGGCACCAACCTATTCATACTTGTCACAATAATATTTTGGAGCAGGCACTAACATGTCCTTACTTGTCACAATAATATTCTGGAGCAGGCACCAACTTGTCCATATTTATCACAATAATATTCCGGAGTAGGAACCAACCTGTCTGTACTTGTCACAGTACATCAGCTTGATCCCACTAACCTTATGGTACTTGTGCTTTTCCCATAGGGTGGTCCTTGTACTTTTCCCACACCACAGCGAGGAATTTCATCAATCACATTGGCCTACCTAGACTGGGTCTAAATTGGCTTTGTGGTACTTGTGCTTTTTCCATTAAGTGATACTTATGCTTTTCCGACACTACAACTCTTGGAATTACCGCCATATACATTCCACATTCAACATGGCATTTACAATGAATATAAACAATCACATACACTATGAGAGATAAAATTACTACCTGGACTCCTTCCCAATTGCCTAACTAATATAGGTCTTTTAACTTTTTGTCTGGCTTGGAAAAATGTTAAATCCTAAAAGTCCAAATGGATAAGAAATGATTTATTACTCATTCATACCTTATTCCAAGACTTATAAAGTTGGTTATCTCTACCCAAAACGCATAATTACCAAAATGCCCCTAGGGAATCCGGTCTAATTCCCATAGAATTGTACTTTTTCAAAAATCATGACCCAAGCTATTCCTACACAATTTTGCGTTTAAAATCCATTTTTGACAAATTAAAACTGAATTTACCAAAATGCCCGTAACAACCACCAATTAGGGTTTTAGGGGGAAAATTGTCATTTCACACCTTAAAGCCTTCACACTCCATATTTTACATGTTTCCTACACAATTTTTCATTCTAAACACAATGGAATAATCAAATCCATCAAATTCCAACCCTAACCCCCAAAACTATACCTTACCAAAAGTTTCAAGGTTTTAGGGAAATTGAAGTTTTTCAATTTCCAACCAACCAAACATCTTCCTTTCACTTATAATCACTTGTTTAACCACTTAAACACCTCTTACACATGATTAATCAAAGTTTGGGCAGCATCTCCCTCTTAGGCTTTATGCATCCTAATTCACAAATTCAAGCCAACCAATAAATCAAAACACTAACAACAAGCATGAATCTTTAAGAGATAACAAGTTATCAAGCTTACCTTGATTTCCCTTGACTTTCTCTCTCTAGCCGTGCACTGATAAGTAAAATATTTTCATATTTAATGTAATCAATTTAGGTGTAATTAATAAAAAAATAATGATTTTCTTGCAGCTACAGACAGTACCGCATTAAGAAGAATTAAAGAAGGCATTTAAGGGAATTTTTAATGTTTATATGGTACTGTAGCATATACGGCACTGTAGAAAAATACGAGAACTGTAGAAAGATATGGATACTGTAGAAGCTGACTGTTCACACGTGGGATTCACTATAGCATCTACTGTTTAGAGTATGGTCGTTGCAAAACATGTTTTCCTGTAGCAAATATTGTAAAGGGGTTACTGTTCAAAACGCGTTTTACTGTAGCAAATTCACTGTAGCAGTCTGAAAATGAAGCCTACAAATAGAGCTTCTTGGTACCCTAAAATGAAGGAGGAAGGAAGAGAGAGAGAGAGAGAGCTGTTATTTTTAGAATTTATTTCTTGCATTTTTACTTCTTGCATGCCTCCTACATGGATGATTTTACCTCCTATATGGAAGGCCTAGGTATTTATGGATGGTATATGTTGCCACCTACATGGAAGGTTTTACCTCTTATATGGTAGGCTAGATTTTCCATTTTCATGCATCTATTAGTTGTATTTTTACGTTTTTGTAATTAATTTTTATGCAATGTTTATGATGTTTTTATTTTATGTTTGTTTTGTTTTTAATTTCATTATGAGCTAATTTTCTTTTTCCTAGTGTGATGACGTAGCTTATTAATGACAGATTGAATCTAACTTATTAAATCTAGTTTTATTTTTTCCTTCATGATTGATTTTTAATTATTGTTCTTAATGCTTTCAATTGACTGGCTACCTCTTGAATGATTTCAATATGTATGTTGAGACCGGAAGGAGATACATGTATGTGGATCCTATAATTAAAACCATAATTTGCATATGAAATAGGAATATATTCATATGGGTTGTGTAGTCTTAAATGAGTTCCATAAATCTTAATGCATAATTAATTGCTTAAATTCATATAGAAATATAATGGGTTAGCAATTAATCATAGAATTGCTTGACCTTGGAAGAGGCTAGTAATTAAATTAAGGAAACTCGACTATCAATCATATGGAATAAATTGGACTAGAATAGATAAGTGATTAAATCTGGAATTTGTTAAGTGAAATCTAATCCCTAGGGCTTTTTCTCATATTTGTCTTCACATTATTTGTATTCACATTTTATCATTTTTATTTTGTATTCTCAACCACCAACTAATCGATTGGCTAAATAGAATTAAAATTACTAATTTTGGTACTTAGTGATCAATCCTCATGGGAACGATACTCTACTCACTTCTATATTACTTGTTTACGACAGTGTATACTTGTACTTTCTAAATACACCATCCTACACTCACAACAAGTTTTTGGCGCTGTTACCAGGGATTGTTGTCATTAATATCAATACCAAGTAATTTTAACACTAATTTGGTCTTCATATTACATTTATTTGCTTTTTGTTGTCTTTTATTTCTTTTCAGATTTTTGCTTAGTACATGACGAGATCGAAGAAGACTAAATTACAACCTTGTGATTTTGAGATTGAGATAACTTGTCGAAGAAATCAGAGAGTTTGAAAGCAGTTTACTTCAATCAATTGAATGGAAAATCCGGAAGGAGAAGCATCATATACCAAAATACTCCATGACTATGTAACACCAACAGTCATGGAGACAACTTCTGGAATCAGAAACCCACCAGTAGCAGCTAATAATTTTGAAATCAAGCCTGCAATTATCCAGATGGTGCAAGCGAATCAATTCGGTGGTTTATCAACAGAAGATCCCAACACACATATAGCCAGCTTCTTAGAAATATGCGATACATTCAAGCATAATGGTGTTACTGATGATACCATTAGACTTAGACTTTTCCCTTTCTAAGTCTAGAATAAGGCTAAGAGTTGGTTACACTCTCTACCAGTGGGAAGCATAACTACATGGGAAGCCTTGGCACAAAAATTTTTGGCGAAATACTTTCCATAAGGAAAAACTGCTAAATTTAGGAATGAAATTACCTCATTTTCCCAGCATGAACTAGAAAGCCTTTTATGAAGCCTGGGAAAGATACAGGGAGTTGTTAAGGAGATGTCCTCATCATGGGTTACCGGATTGGTGGACACTGCAAACATTCTACAATGGGATGACGCATACCACCAGAATTCTTGTAGATGCTGCAGCTAGAGGATGTTTAATGGGAAAAAATCTAGATGATGCCTATAATTTACTTGAGGAGATAGCGGCCAGTGCATACCAATAGCCTTCTGAACGTCACAATTCAAAGAAGGTACTTGGAGTGCACTAGCTAGATATCCTTACATCTTTGTCTTCTCAAGTTACATCTATATCTAAGCAAGTCAGCTCATTGACAAGCCAAGAAAATGCAATCAGTACTTCTCATGAAACTTGTGATCGATATGGAGGACCTCATATGAGTACATAAAGTCAAGATGGATACTCATCAATGCCTTCTCAGTTGGAGAAAGCTCCTTACATTAGAAATCAAAGAAATGACTCATTCTCAAATACTTACAATCCAGGTTGGCGGAATCATCCAAACTTTAGTTGGAGGAATAATCAAAATGTGTTCAATCCGTAAGGGAACTACCAGCAACAAGCTCTTCAACCACCAAATCTACCACAACAGAAAGTAAATATAGAAGAAGCACTGGCTCAACTAACCATTAATACATCTCAATTTATGGCTAGGACTGACGCAACACTCAGAAGCTACAAAGCCTTAATAAAGAACTTGGAGATCCAAATGGGCCAAATTACAAATATGCTGAATTTTAGACAACCAGATACTCTTCCAAGTGATACTGAAAAAAACCCAATAGAGCATGTAAAGACCATTTCATTAAGGAGTAGGAAAGAATTGAAAGATCTTGTAATTCAACATAAGAATGACGGAGAAAAGAAAGAAAGTGAAGAACATAAGGAGGAAGCACATAAACCTCAAGAGGATGATGTGGTACTAGAAAGAATCAGCTTTCCAGATAACCCTCTTGCATATGTACCACCAGTTCCATACCCTTAGAGACTTACAAAGGCAAAGCTAGACAAGCAGTTTGCAAAGTTTCTGGATGTGTTTAAAAAGTTACATATCAACATCCTTTTGCAGAAGCTCTTGCCCAAATGCCTAGTTATGCAAAATTCATGAAGGATATTCTCTCAAATAAGCGTAAGATAGAGGACTTTGACATAGTTGTACTTACTGAGGAGTGCAGTGCCATTCTGCAAAACAAACTACCACTAAAGCTGAAAGATCCAGGAAGCTTTTACATACTTTGCACCATAGGTCAATGCAACTTTGAAAGAGCACTTTGTGACCTAGGAGCAAGTGTAAATCTCATGCCTTTATCTGTCTACAGAAAACTTGGTCTTGGAGAGGTGAAGCCTACCACAGTTTCACTACTTCTTGCTGATCGATCAATTAAACATCCAAGGGGTGTCTTAGAAGATGTTCTGGTGAAGGTGGATAAACTCATATTCCCAGCTGATATGGAAGAAGATCAATAAATTCCTATCATTCTTGAGAGGCCATTCCTAGCAACTGGGAGAACTTTAATAGATGTGCAATAGGGAAAGTTAACCTTGCTAGCTCAAGATAATCAAGTATCTTTCAACATTTTTAAGGCTTGGTCCTTTCCAAATGAAGGCGATACCTGTTACAGAGTAGATACATTGACTAGCTGTACAAACGATGTGGTAAACGAAAGCTGCATGGATCAACCATTTACAATGGGAATTGTAGATGTATCAAAATCTACTAATCCTAAAGTGCACAAAGAATATTGGGGAATAAAAGCCTTAAATTTTGACTTAAAGGAAGCTGGTAAAAAGAGACTTCTCCAACTCAATGAGTTTGAAGAATTTCGACAATAAGCTTATAAGAATACTAAGTTATACAAGGAGAAGATAAAAATGTGGCATTATAGAAGAATTTTGAGGAGAGAGTTCACACCGGGACAAAAAGTATTGTTGTATAACTCAAGGTTAAAGCTCTTTCCAAGAAAGCTGAGATCAAGGTGGTCAGGACCTTGTACTGTGATTCAAGTATGACTATATAGAACTGTGGAGATTCAAGATGGTAATCGAAAATTCAAAGTGAACGAGCAAATCCTAAAAGAGTATAATGATGATGCACTCAACACTTTAAAAACTATAATTACTTTTGAGGAAATAACAGGTAAGTCCTAAACTAAAAAAAATTAATAAAATAAAATAAAAAATAAAAAAAATAAAAAAATAAAAAAATAATTTTTTTTATTGGTTTGGTCTTTGTCTAACTAAAGATGTTAAAGAAGGGCGGCTATTTGGGAGGCAACCCAAAACATCTTTTCCTTACTCTTTCATTTTTCTTTCATATTCACTGAAGTACACAACACTCCTTCTTTAAATTTTAGTCTCATCATGGAGGAAATTCTTGTAAAGCTTAAGAAGAGGTTCCCTACTCTTCCCAAAAATGTGCTCAGGAAGATCTATAGCTGTCGACTTGAAATAATGAAGACATTCAAGCGTTTGGGCCTTCTTGAGGATGTCTGCTGGATCATTGAAGCTAAGGTACGTTTAATATGTGAGATTCATGAGTCATTTATTAAACCTATACCAGGAATGGGAAGAAGCTCTTACTCCAAAAAGAGAAGAGCTAAAAGAATGAAGGTTTGTCCTAAATGTGCAAGGTGGAATTCTGATCAGTGTTATCGGAGCAAATGTATGGTTTGTATAAATCAAGAAGATAAAATTAAATTCATAAAGGATGGACTGAGTAAGGAGTAACTGGATGATATCATTCAGACTCTTGAGACGCATCCTAGTGGTGATGTTCATCGTGTTCTTCTTGATTTATTAGACATATTCAACAAAGAAAAAAAGCGCTACCGTCTTGGGAATCTGACATTAAAAGACCCTGTTTTCCAGTTTATAAGAAAACTAGATGGGAAGCAAATCCTCGATTCATAGAAAGCATTTAAGCCGTTACTGGACGTAAAACCAGAGGAAGATGTGAGCCACAATCACAACTACTGTACATAATCTTTCTTTTGTCTAATATGTCTTATCTTTTTCAATAAATTTTGACTTTCTTTACTCACTTTACTTAATTTCTTTGCACAGTGGCCCACTGGTCATTCGTGTCGGAAATTTTTTTCAAACTTTTTTGAAAAATGTGTGATTTACATGATTTTGTTGTCACTGTTTTTGTAATATAAATATGCAATCTTCGATTTGTAAAAACACAAAATGTATGAGAGGAAAAGAAAAATGATTGGTATAACACAAAAATATAGATTTAAATCTATTTGCATTTTTGGTGAAACTGACTTGGGAAAGGATGGAGAGTTTATACCTGCAGCTGTAATACCCTGAATTTTGGGACGAGAGGCTTGGGATTAAGTCTGGATTAAATGGACTGCTAGACCTGGTTTAGAAACTATCCTTGTGAGGAACGGTATAATTTCCCAAAATTCCTTTATATCCTTGGATATTAAAGGGAATATTATGGTGAGCTGGAGAGCTCGTGGAAATATTAAAGGTAAGGGTGTGGTCATGTGACCAATGAGATTATTTCCCTATTATTGATTCCCAAGTTAGTCAAATATGAAGGGAAATAACAAAAAGGGATAAGAAATGGTTTATTATGATAAATCGTAATACGTAAGGGCAAAATGATAATTTTTCCATAAGATGAGAAATGATGATTTTTCCCTGATATTCCCAATGATCTGAGTGGAATGAGAATTAAAAGGAAGGGAAATAACTACTTGATAATTAATAAGTCTATGTGGGTGAATTATTATCAAGGAAAGTCAATAAGTGGAGAAGCTTAAAGCTTCGGTTAATCACTTAGGGTGGTATAATGGGATAATTTGAGAGTGAATTATACTCTCTTATTTATCATTAATATTAGTGGAATGATGAAGGAAAAGAGAAATGAAACTTGTTGTACAAGTAATGTGATAATTAGACCAATTGGTCATGAGCCACTTTGGTGACTCATTTAATAATCCATACCCTTCATCATCAATTCTTATTCTCTTTCCCGTGTCAATTAAAATAGAAGAGAAGGGAAATGAATCAAAAAACGTGAGAGAGAGAGAGAGAGAACGGACGAGAATGAGAACGCAGAAGAGAGAGAAAGTTTGAGATCGCCAAAACTCTACCAAAATAGTGTTTTCTCTCAAAGTACCCAGTACAAACATTCTTCTACTCATCCTGATCTTCGATTCTATGGTTTCGGATTCTCGTTTGGAGATGGTTGGTGCTGTCTCGCCGGCCAGAGTGTCACTGGAGTTCCGAACCGAATTCAGAAAAGTGTAGAGGTAAGCGTAAGCTTCCTTTTTACCATTTCGGTTTGTCATTTAGATGAGTATTATGAGAGTTAGGTACTATTTATCTCTCATTCAATCAGTTTTTTGGGGTCCAAAACGATGTCTAAACGGCTAATCATGTAATAAGAAGTAGAAAGGAGGGTATTAAGTTAAAGAAAAGGAGGAACCAGCACAACTCTTATGATAACTCTATAATGGCTGCCTTGAGTGTGGCATAAGGATAGAGTTGGAATTTCATCGATTGGGTGATTCGATTAAGTTCAGAAGAGTAAATTGTATAGGGTTCATGTTGATGACAAAGTAAGAAAAGGCCTGAGGTGTGAAATGACCGAATTACCCCTTTTAGCTCTAAATAAGGGTTGTCAAGGGTATTTTTGTCATTCAGGAGTGAATTTGGCCAATGTGAAGTCATAAATGGATTCTACACGTGAAATTTTATAGGATTGGCCCATGTTATAATTTTGGTAAAAGTATAGTTGGGCCGGGCTTTCGGGGGGTATTTTAGTAATTTAGCATAATTGTGCTAAGTTATTAACTAATACGAGTCTAGAATGTTATAAGGATGAGTAGTGACTCATGTATGCTATGTTTAGGAATTCTAGGACTCGATGAATGGACGTGCCGGAACCGGAGTAAGAACGAAGGATAGAGGACGAACGTGAAGTCCGACAGGTAGTGAACTTACCTTTCCTGCATGTGTATGATATGTATGTCTTGAATTGATTATATGACTACTATGCCTGTTTGTGTGCAACATGTTTAATTGATTGAAGCTCTGTTATATTTTTGCAATGGCCATATGTATATTATAACATCGAGCACGCAACATGTCATTATGTTGGCATGAAATAGTGTAGGCAAGCATGCCATGCATTCATATATATCTACATGTATAGTGGTATTGTTCGCTACTGAGATTCTCTTGAATCTCACTCCTCCCAACCAACAATAGTGAAAGGTGGAGATGCATGAAGATGCATGGAGGAGATATGAAGTTGAAGTGAAGATGGAAGCGCAAGGCGCTACCTTCCGTATTGATGTAAAGGTGTGGTGTTTATGTGTAATTATACACTGGATGTATGTATGTGAATGTATGATTGTTGTAAAGCAAAGAATTGCTCTAGTGTAAATAAAGAGAACGGGTTTTAGTTTATTAAAATAATTGATTGCTTACTCTAATATGTGTAACTAAGAGCCGGTGAGGTATTGAAAATGAGGGTGTCACATTTGGTGGTATCAGAACGTTGATTCTGGCAATGATGAATAATTGCTAGAGTCACTAGAGCGTTGATTCTGGAAAAGATGGATAATTGCTAGAGTCACTAGAGCGTTGATTCTTGCAATAATAGAATTTACTAGAAGTTCTCTGCTTATGTTGATAGGTTATGATCCTTGTTAGATGTCTTGTGATAAAAGGCATGGTGGTAGGATGATGGCTAAGAATGTTGCCAAGTGAGAAACAAGGATTGCATAACATATGGGTGAAGTTGGAGTTGATTTAGAGTGGTTTTTGAAGTGTTTATCAGCTTGGAATAGCTGATGAACTCAAGTTTGGCATGATGAACTCGAGTTCATAGGTTAAATTCTGAAGGAAAAGTAGTCTCGGGCAAGAACTCTTAGTGGTGAGAAGTGCAAACTCGAGTGCAAAATGGGGTCAGAACTTGAGCTTAGTATGATGAATTACATGCTCTAGGTCGTGTTGATACTTCTTTAACTGCGAGACGTGAAAGACATCATGTAATCTGCTTAGATTTAGGGATAAAGCTATTTTATATGCTATTGGTCTGATCCTTAATAATATTTCAAATAGACTAATATACCTAGGGCTTAACTTCTTCACCTTTAACGCCCTACCAATACCAGTGACGGATGAGACTTTTAGAAACACATGATCTCCGACTTCAAATTCTAAAGGCTTCTGCTTCTTATTGTCATAACTCTTCTTCCTACTCTGAGCAGTTAACAATCTTTGCTTTATCAACTTAATCTGCTCTATTGTCTAATATACTATATCTGGCCCATATAACTTTCTCTCATATAGGTCTGCTGAGCATAAAGGCGATTGACACTTCCTTCCATATGACGCTTCATATGGAGCCATTTGAATGTTTGAATGATAGCTATTGTTATATGTAAATTCTGCAAGTGGAAGGTATCAATCCTAGCTTCCTTTGAAATCTAATACACATGCCCTCAACACATCTTCTAATGTTTGTATTGTTCTTTCTTTTTGTTTTTCTGTATGAGGATGATAGGCTGTATTGAATCTAAGTTTGGTACCCAAAGACTTGTGTAATGATCTTCAAAACTTGGAAGTAAATCGTGCATCTTGATCAGAAATTATATTTTTTGGCATACTATACAATTTTACAATTTCCTTGATGTATATCTCTGTTAGTTTATTAGGAGAATAATGGATACTAATTGGTAGGAAATGTGTTGTCTTCGTGAATCGATCGACAATTACCCATATTGCATCATGATTTCTAATCTTGGGTAATCCTATCATGAAGTCCATGGTAATGGTCTCCCATTTCCACTCAGGTATTTTACGGTTTTGAAAAAGCCTTGACGGTCGTTGATGCTCGAATTTTACCTTCTGGAAAGTGAGACAACGAGCCACAAATTTTGTCATATCTCTTTCCATTCCCGGCTACCAATACATGGACTTTAAGTCATGATACATTTTAATTGCTCCTAGGTGTATAGTATATCTACTCTTGTGTACTTCATCCAAGATTTTCCATCTCAATTCTATTTGTGGTGGAACATATATCCACTTTCTATATTTGACTAGTCTATTGATGACAGTCATATTCTTGAGTTTCTACCCTTTCAATCATGTTTCTGAAGAATTGTGTGCTTTTATCCTACATCTGAGCTTTTTCAATTGTTGTTCTCAGATCATTTTCTACCTGACTGAAATTATTGCCAATAATCATAATTTGATTAGACAGATTGAGATCTCTAAAATATTCAATCAGTTTCTGCTCTTGAATTGTTAAGGTTGCCACTTGCATTAACTTACGGCTCAATGTATTTGCAACTACTTAGCTTTTCCTAGATGATGTTTAATTTTTCAGGTTGTAATCTTTATGAAATTACATCCATCTGTGTTGTCTCATATTCAACCCTTTTTTATCATACAAGTATTTCAAGCTCTTATAGTCACAGTGTCTCCAACGTTTTAGTGCAAACACAATTGCTGCTAACTCAAGATCATAAGCATGATATTTTAGTTTGTGAGGCATATGTTGTAACTCTACCCTACTGCATTAAGACAACTCCTAATCTATGCTTGCTTGTATTATTGTAAATCACGTAGATCAAATACGGATGAGGGATTGTTAACACTGGTGCTGTTGTCAATCTATCTTTTAGCTCTGTAAAGCTCCTCTTACAACTATTATCCCATACAAAAGGTTAAGTTTCCCATGTCAACTTTGTTAAAGGAAAAGCAATTATGGAGAAATTCTGAATGAATCTTTTGTAATAACTGGAAAGACTAAGAAAACTGTATACTTCAGCAACACTCTCTAGCCTCTTCCAATCCAGTACCTCTTCCACTTTGCTAGGATTTACTGAGACCCCTTCTTATGAGACTACTTGTGCAATGTCTCGAATTTTGATCCCTAAGTATAAGGTAGCTATTATGGTGTTTCATGATAAATGATCATGTAAAGTGGCAAAACAAAGCCAATGGAAGTCACACATAACAAAATAGTTGTTACACATGATAGTTGGTATATTTCCTGATAAGGCATTTGTATTGTGTTACACTTTTAAATTAGTAAACGACCTCCAAAAATTATGAACCTTTCCAGAATGAAAGTAGATATGATAATATTTAATTTGATAGGTTATATGAAATTTTTGGAGTTGTATATAAGGAGATGTAAATTTTTGAAATATTCCCAGCGAATTTGGCATTTTTTAGCGGCAGACTTTAAAAATAATAACTCTGGGAATGGTCAACTTCCATTTAGATAAATTTTATATTTTATCCTAAAACTAGACTTATAAGGATCACATAGCCTTTGGAACCACCCCAATTGGATATCTATTCAATTAGATATGAATTTTCAAAGTTTGGTGACAATTTTGCCAATTTTCTCAAGTATTGCAAAAATTGCAAGGGCAAAATGGTCATTTTGACCAAATAAATATAATATATAAATTTTTATTAATAAATGAAGAAAGGGTGGACAGATGGAGCATGTAAAAATATTATATAATTAAATATGTAATTATATTATAACATGTGCAACAAATAGATTATAAGCCAATGAAAGAAGGACACCTACAAGACACCAGAGAATTCTAAAATTTTTTGCACCTTGGCTTATTTAAGGCCCTAGTCAGCCAAATAGAGAAGAGGAAGGAAAAGAGAGAAGGCTGAAAGGAGAAGGAAGAAAGGAGGAAAAAACAAAGGTGCAAGAGCCGGTGCAAGGTCAGTATGCTGAAATCTTTGCTCAATCTTGCTCTTTAGCTTGAGAAATCTCTTCCTTAATCTCTATCTCCTCTTAGTTTAGTTGTTTAGCAAAAAAAATATAGAGGGAAGAGGGGAGAAATTTATGGCCAAGGGAAGAAAAAGAAGAAGAGGTGAGGCAAGTTACTTAAACACTGAAATTCTTACCGAAAACTAAGTTGTAACTGTATTATGGCTAGTTATTGAATTGTTTCTGGTGATTTTGTAAATTTGGGATGTCCATTTTCTATGGGAAAATGCTTCCCAGATTTACATTGATTATGTTTTAATGGTGATTGAATGAATAAACCAATGGAAACAAGTGTTAACAAGGTGGATTAAGGATTAAAACCAAGAAAAATTCAATTTCCCCAAATTTTCCATAAGTTTTGGCCAAGAAACAAAATAGGGGAATGAGCTGGAATTTCATGATTCTAATGGTTCCATGATGTTTAGAAGGGAAAATTATGTAGGGTTTATGTTGAGTGCAAAGTATGAAAAGCCCCGGATTGGGAAATGACAATTTTGCCTTTAAACCACAAGTTAGGGCTGTCATGGGAAAAACTGTAATTTAACTTGGAATTAGCCTAATTTGAGGTCAAAAATGGATTCTACACGTAAAAATATGCAAGATAAGCTTGGGTTGTCATTTTTGAAAAAGTACTAAACACCGTGCACAAAAAAGGGCTCGGCTAGGTCCCCAGGGGCATTTTGTTAATTACGTAATTTTGAAGAAATATACTAAAGTTGAAAGTTTTAATGTAAAGTGGACTTGAAAAGTAGCTAATCAGTAACTATTTTGGTTAATTTTAGGATTCGATATCGGTCTAGCTAGATCATTAAAGACCAATACTTTAGGAAAGGAAAGAAGCCCATGTAGTAACTTTATCTATTATATTCTCTGTGGTTACAAATATGCAATGCTTGCCATGATTTGTTTAATGTATTACTTGTGGTGTTGATGCTCTCTGGGTGTGGATAATGAGTTAAACCACCCCATGGAACCTTTGGGGTAACCATGTGGCCAGGTGGATCTAGTTGAGAGACTTGATATGTACGGACAGGTATAGGCCTACTCTAAGTTATTATGATTGCAGACAGGTATAGGCCTTCTCCGAGTGTTGTTGTGATCACATTATGAGATGATATTGTGGAGATAAAAAACAGATGATCATTTTGATCCGGACAAAATCATCATTTGATTCTTGAGCATTGGCTGACATGTGTTTGACATTTTGATTGTTGCATCATGATAAATGTTGCATTGCATGTTTATTTTCCATATTTTATATGATTGATTGCTAGTTACTACTAAGATTCATTCAAATCTCATTCCTTTCCTGTAAAAAAAATTTATCCAGCTAGAAATAACAATTCTAAAGGCAAAGAGAAGGTTGACTACAAGAATTAAAGATGAGTAGTTTATGGGGTTAATCCAGCACTGACCATGGTGTATTCTATTTGAGTTTTTGGTTTGTTATATGTAAAACCTGACAACTTTTCAGACTCTTGTGTTGTAATTAAGAATCATATATCAGTATATTTGTATAAATTTTATTTGTCTAATTGAACTGTGCAATGAAGCTATACAAAAATTCTAAATTTTATGGGGTGTGACATTTTTGGTATCAGAGTCAGGTTCAGGCAATTACAAAATAATGTACTGATATAAGCTTGATTATGTGATGACAGGAATTATGAATACCGAACATTATGAAAGGTGTGAATTTGAGCCATCGGTAAATTAGCTAGCTGATCTACCTTTGAAGAGGGAACCTCCAAAAACCAAACGAGGAGCAAGAAAACAAACATGTTATAAAGAAGCCTCCTGAAGGAAAGGAAGGAAACCTTGTCGTAAGACCCCATTAAAGACTAATTCCCAAGTAGGAGATTCCGGGCACACAATATTCGATAAATATGAAATGGACCAGTATGAGGTGTCTAGCTCCCAGGCAAATGAGGAATATCAAAGGCATAACTTACAACCAAACCGACAACTATGGAATAATATTCATGATAAGTTTCAGTGTGCCCTGCGAATCCAAACCACATCAACAGAGCAATACCAACAGTTGTTGCAAGATGTTAAAGACTAATTCCCAAGTAGGAGATTCCGGGCACACAATATCCGATAAATCTGAAATGAACCCTTATGAGGTGTCTAGCTCCCAAGAAAATGAGGAATATCAAAGGCATAACTTACAACCAAACCAGTAACTATGGAATAATATTCATGATAAGTTTCAGTGTGCTCTGCGAGTCCAAACCACATCAACATAGTAATACCAATAGTTGTTGCAAGATGTAGAAATGATGTACTTGGATTAGAAATATCAAGGGATGGACTACCTCGATGAGTACTGGGTCTGAACTATGCTATATTTCTTTTCAAAGAAAAATTCTGGATCTAGGATGTTAATGATATCGCAAAAGATGAACTGGGAAGTGATTTTTTGAGGTTTAAAGCTTATATGAAGGATCTTATAGAGTTATGTATGAATTCTGAATAGGGATAATACAAGGTCTGTATATAAGTTATAGATAAGTTAGGAAAACTAATACACCAAGTAGGGTATGTACTAAGGTCTAGTATTGAGATTTATGGATAATTTTGATCAGTGTTAAGGTTTTGGGCCGGTATGATAAAAGCCAAGTGTGCTTACCCAGGGGTAATGGAAGGATGGGTGATCCCCTGGGAAGTTGTGGTAATGTAAGGTCATGTAATAGAAACTTGATGTATAAAGACCTATATGTTAAGTAATGTAAAAACACTTGCTTAACTAGTATACTTGATTGTGTATGTTATATGTGAATTACTTGGGTACTTGAAAATTTTATGAAATGACAAAATTACCCCTATAAATGTTTGTGGAGCTAATTGTTTCTATATTTGGAATATAGTGAATTCTAAATATGGTAACTCGCGGAGGAAAAAGGACTGGACTAGGGTTGGAAGTAAGGATTGACCCTATGGAGCTGATGTTGGGAATGCTTGCACAACAAGGAACTATGATGCAAGAACTAAAATGAATTGAGGGAAGTATGATTGAAGCAAGAAGCTGATGGTGAGAGATTAAATAATCTAGAAAGATTGGTAAATGAACCTTATACATCAGAGCAGTGTGAACAACCCGTACCTGAATATCAATCTAACAGACCTGTAGTAGAAGTGGAAAGTTTGCCTACATGGTTGACTATGTTCAGTTAGCAAGCACCATTGGCTTTTAAAGGAAAGTTTGACCCACAAGAAGTAGAGAATTGGTTATCCAAGCTTGAGAAAATTTTTTGAATCTCGAAATGCCTTGACAATGTGAAAGTTGAACTAGTAGTGTACAAGTTGGAAGGGGACGCGGATACATGGTAGAAAAGCATGGAGATGATTATGCAAACCCAAAATATTCCTCTCATCGAGGAATATTTTCTTCCACAGTTTCGTGAGAAATATTTTCCCCGTTCAGTGCAGATTGCTAAAGAAAACGAGTTCCTAACAATTGAGCAAGGGGAGAAAGAAAGCTTTGATGAGTATCTTGATAATTATCTTCAGATGTCTAGATATTCCTCCTATTTAAGATTTCAAAATGATGAAGAGTAGAAGTATCACATGCTAATTCGAGGATTAAAGCTGGAATTAAAGGAAAAGTTAGTCTCAAAGTGGTTCAAGCAGTTTAACAAGGCAGTTGAAGAATACAGAATCACTGAGGGTAATCTACGAATTCTCTACGTTAGTAGAAATGCTAATAATGACAAAGGGGCATCCGGCTGTGGGAACTTCAGTTAAAACTGCAGAAACTTGGGAGGATCATTTAGTGGGAACAATAAGAAATCTTATCAACCCCAGAATCATAATAATCAACGGCCTACTGGAAATCAGCTATGTGGAAGATGTGGCAAGCCTTCTCATCCTAGTAGACAATGTGAAATAATTTGTTAGAACTATAATTAGCGGGACACATTACTACTTATTGCCTGTAGCAATAGCGGAAAGTGGAAAAACTAAGGCAGAGGGCCCAAGGAAGAGTTCTTCCATGACATTGGAGGAGGCCATGAAATCTCCTGAACTAATTCAAGGTACTATATTGCTTAATGGTAATTGTGTTCAAACATCGTTTGACTCTAGCGCTAGCCATTCATTTATTACCTATCATTGTGTGAGACGACTGGGTCTGGTAGTATATCGATTACCATATGATCTAGTTGTATTAATACCTACGGGGGATTGATCTATTACTGTTGAAGTTCGTTTAAACTGTGTTCTGAATGTTGAAAAACAGGAATTAACGGTACATTTAATTTGCTTGCCCCTGTAAAATTTAGAAGTAATTCTTGGCATTGACTGGATGATAGCCAATAATGTATTATTAGACTATGGAAATAAGCAGATTGTTTATCCTAATCCACAGCCAACTACCAATCATGGTAGTAATCTCAATTTTCTCTCAGCAGCTAAGGTTGAAAGGTATTTGCAAAATGGCTGCCAGGGGTATATGGTATTCTGTTTTGTTCAAATAGAAGCTGGATTAACCCTATAAACTACTCATCTTAAATTCTTGTAGTCAACCTTCTCTTTTCCATTGGACCTTTTATTCCTAGCTAGAAAAATTTTGTTTACTTGAAAGGAATGAGATTCGAACAAATCTCAGTAGTAACAAGTAATTAATCATATAAAATGTGCAAAATACACATGCAATGCAACATTTATTATGATGCAGCAATCAAAATGTCAAGCACATGTCAGCCAATGCTTAGAAATCAAACGATGATTTAGTCTAGATCAAAATGATCATATATTCTTGATTTGCACAATATCATCTCATAATGTGATCACAACAACACTCGGAGCAGGCTTATACCTGTCCGGACGTATCAGCCTCTCAATTGGGTCCACCTGGGCACTTAGTACCCAAAGGTTCCATGGGGTGGTTTAACTTATTACCCACACCCAGAGAATATCAACACCATAAGTAATACATTGAACAAATCATGGCAAACATTGCATATTTGTAACCACAGAGAATATGATAGATAAAGTTACTACTTGGGCTTCTTTCCTTTCCTAAAGTATTGGTCTTTAATGATCTAGCTAGACAGAAATCGAATCCTAAAATTAACCAAAATAGTTACTGATTAGCTACTTTTCAAGTCCACTTTACATTAAAACTTTCAACTTTAGAATATTTCTTCAAAATCACGTAATTACCAAAATGCCCCTGGGGACCCAGCCGAGCCCCCTTTTGTGCACAGTGTTTAGTACTTTTTCAAAAAAGACAACCCAGGCTTATCTAGCATATTTTTACATGTAGAATCCATTTTTGACCTCAGATTAGGCTAATTCTAAGTTAAATTACAGTTTTTCCCATGACAGCCCTAACTTGTGGTTTAAAGGCAAAATTGTCATTTCCCAATCTGGGGCTTTTCATACTTTGTACTCAACATGAACTCTACATAATTTTCCCTTCTAAACATCAAAGAACCATTAGAATCATGAAATTCTAGCTCCTTCCCCTATTTTTGGTCTTGGCCAAAACTTATGGAAAATTTAGGGAAATTGAATTTTTCTTGGTTTTAATCCTTAATTCACCTTGTTAACACTTGTTTCCATTGGTTTATTCATTTAATCACCATTAAAACATAATCAATGTAAATGTGGCCAGAATTTTCCCTTAGAAAATGGACATGCCAAATTTACAAAATCACCAGAAACAGTTCAATAACTAGCCATAATACAGTCACAACTTAGTTTTCGGTAAGAATTTCAGTGTTTGAGTAACTTACCTCACCTCTTCTTCTTTTTATTCCCTTGGCTGAAAATTGTTCCCCTCTTCCCTCTAGATTTTTTTGCTAAACAACTAACCTAAGATGAGATAGAGATTAAGGAATAGATTTCTCAAGCTAAAGAGCAAGATTGAGCATAGATTTCGGCATACTTACCTTGCACTGGCTCTTGCACCTTTGTTTTTTCCTCCTTTCTTCCTTGTCCTTTCAGCCTTCTCTCATTTCCTTCCTCTTCTCTATTTGGCCGACTAGGGCCTTAAATAAGCCAAGGTGCAGAAATTTTTAGAATTCTCTAGTCTTGTAGGTGTCCTTCTTTCATTGGCTCATAATCCATTTGTTGCACATGTTATAATATAATTACATATTTAATTATCTAATATTTTTACATGCTCCATCTATCCACCCTTTCTTCATTTATTAATAAAAATTTATAGATTATATTTATTTGGTCAAAATGACCATTTTGCCCTTGCAATTTCTGCAATACTTGAGAAAATTGGCAGAATTGTCACCAAACTTTGAAAATTCATATCTAATTGAATAGATATCCAATTGGGGTGGTTTCAAAGGATATATGACCCTTATTAAGTCTATGTTTAGAAAAAAATATAAAATTTATCTAAATGGAATCTCAAAATTCCCAGAATTATTACTTTTGAAGTCTGCCCCTGAAAAATGCCAAATTCACTGGGCAAATTTCAAAAATTCATATCTCCTTGTATAAAAGTTCAAATATTCCATATGACCTATTAAATTAAATCCTATAATGTATAATTTCATTCTAGAAATTTTCATAATTTTTGGAGGTCATTTACTAATTTAAAAATGTAACACAATCCGTCTGCCTCATCAAGAAATACACCAACTATCATGTGTAACAACTATTTTTTTATGTGTGACTTCCATTGGCTTTATTTTGCCACTTTACATGCTCATTTATCATGAAACACCATAATAGCTACATGATACTTAGTGATCAAAATTTGGGACATTACAATTCTCCCCCCGTGAATAAAATTTTGTCTCTAAAATTTTTTCATACAAACATATTCATAAACTCTGGATACCGCTTTTGCATGTCTTCTTCCATCTCTCATGTAGCTTTCCTTGAGGACAACCCTTTCCATACTACTCTAACAAATGGTATTGTCTTATGCCTGAGCTTCTTCTCTTGTCGACCAATAATTCCTTCAGGTTGTACTTTAAAAGTAAGGTTATCTTCCACATCGATATCCTCATATTCCAGAGCATGTTCCGGATCTGGTTGATATTTCTTCAATTGTGAGACGTGGAAAATGTCATGCAGATGATTCAAATTTGGGGGGTAAAGCTATTCGATAGGCCACTGGTCCAAATTTAGATAGAATTTCAAATGGTCTGACATAACTAGGACTCATTTTCCTTATCTTTAAAGCTCTCCCAATTCCAGTGACTGGTGAAACTTTTGAAAATATATGATCTCTAATAGAAAACTCCAACGGTTTTCGTCTTTTGTCTGCATAACTTTTCTGCCTACTTTGAGCTGCTAACAGTCTCCACTTAATTAATTTGATTTGTTCTGTTGTTTGATCAACTATATCTGACCCAAAAATTTTTCTTTCAGATAATTCCATCCAGCACAAAGGTTATTGACATTTTCTTCCATACAATGCTTCATATGGGGCCATTTGAATACTTGAGTGATAACTATTGTTATATGTAAATTCAGCAAGCAGAAGGAATCTATCCAAACTTTCTTTAAAATTCAGCACACAAGCTCTCAGCACATCTTCCAATGTTTGTATCATTCTTTTTGTCTGTCCGTCTGTTTGGGGGTGGTATGCAGTACTAAAATTAAGTTTTGTGCCTAATGCTTTATTTACTAGCCTCCACAATTTCAAAGTAAATTAAAGATCCCAATCAGAGATGATATTTTTTAGAATATCATGCAGCCATACAATCTCCTTTATGTAAGGGTCTACTAATTTTTTTGAAGAGTAATTGATACTGATTGGTAGGAAATGAGAAGTCTTAGTAAATCGGTTAACAATTACCCAAATAGCATCATAATTCCGTACTTTGGGTAATCCTATTACAAAATCCATTGTAATACTTTCTCACTTCCATTCAGGGATTTCAGGATTTTGTAATAATCCTGATGGTCGCTGATGTTCAACCTTGACCTTTTGGAAGGTAAGTCAACGAGCCATAAACTAGATTACATCCTTTTTAATTCCTGGCCACCAGTATATGGATTTTAAGTCGTGATACATTTTGGTTGCTCCTAGATGCAAAGTGTATATACTTTTGTATGCCTCTTCCAGGATTTGTTGTCTTAATTTACCTCATGGTGGAACATATATTCGTTCCTTGTACCTGACTAGTCCACTAGGTGAGAAGTCATACTCCTGGGTTTCCCCCCTTTTATCATATCCTTCATGGTTTGAGCTTGCTTATCATGCAACTGAGCTTCTTCAATTGCAATTCATAGGTCATTCTCTACAGGACTAATGCCGCTAATCAAAATATGATTTGATAGATTAAGATCTCGAAAATCCTTAATCAATTTCTATTCTTGTATTATCGGGTTAACACCTGCACTATTTTCCTACTTAAGGAATTTACAACAATACTAGCCTTACCTGGATGATATTTAATCTCCAGGTTGTAGTCCTTAAGTAGATCCATCCATCGACGTTGTCTCATATTCAACTCCTTCTATCATATAGATATTTTAGACTTTTATGGTCACAGTATAATTCCACGGTTGCATCGTAGAGATAATATCTCTAAATTTTCAATGTAAACACCACAGTTGCTAGCTTAAGGTCATGAGTAGGATAATTCATTTCATGTGGCTTCAGCTGACGAGAGGCATATGCTACCACTCTACCTTGCTACATCAGGATGCAACCCAATCCATGCTTACTTGTACTACTGTAGACTACATAGGTCAACTGTGGATCAGGAATCACTAACACTGGTGCTGTTGTCAATCTCTCCTTCAGCTCTATGAAGCTCTTTTCATAATTCTCATCCCACACGAAATGTTAAGCTTTCCATGTTAATCTGGTCAAAGGTAGTGCGATCCTTGAGAAATTTTGTATAAATCGCCAATAATAACCAGCTAGACCAAGAAAATTACCCACTTTGGCTATATTTTTTGGTCTTTTTCAATTCAGTACTACTTCCACTTTGCTGGGATCCACCGAGGCCCCTTTATGTGAGACTACATGGCTAAGAAATTTTACTTCTGTAAGCCAAAACTCACATTTACTTAATTTGGCATAAAGTTGCTTGTCCCTTAATACGCCTAGCACCGTTCTGAGATGCTTCTCATGCTCCATTTTGCTTTGTGAATAAACAAGTATGTCATTGATAAAAACCACCACCAATTGGTCTAAATATGGATGGAAAATTTGATTCATATAGTCTATAAATACTGTAGGTGCGTTAGTTAGCTCAAACGGCACCACTAAGAATTCATAGTGCCCATATCTGGTTTGGAAGGCAGTTTTATATACATCTTCTACTTTCACATGCAACTGATAATACCCTGACCTTAGATCAATCTTTGAAAATACATATGAGCTTGATAATGGTATCAAAGTATGTGGTTCTGGAAATAACATAATAGTATACTGATATGATCTTGATTACGTTATAATGGAAAAGATGAGCGGAATATGGTGAAAAAGAAGTAAGTCACCGCTATTAGTAAATTTTCTCAAAGGATCAGAGAGCTTCGTATGCACCATACGTGCATGATATCAACACTTTACACTAGGGGTAGAGATGATACAGTATAGCTTTCCTATAGAAAGATTAGATCCATACGACACGGAAGTTACTCTTTGGCACTGTGTTATGGGCACAGAGCAGGAATGGTCTTATAAAGTGGGATTCATATGATAATTTTATGGAGTTGGTAAAGCATATGATTGAGTATATATTGGACTATATGTACCAGTACTGATAAATGATTCATACATAGTATTTGGTCACTGGAGAAGGTTAACCTAACTAATCAGTCTAGGGGTATCAATGCTCAAAAGTGGTTGGAATCGGTACCAGTATTTTGTACTGGTACATGAAAGTTAAGTATGCTCAGCCCAGGGAAATGGAAGGATGGATGACCCCTGGGAAGTTGTTGAAAATGTTGAGTCATGAATAATTCAGAATAGAAACATGTTGTATAGTTACCTATGGGCAGTATAATACTTAAAAGTCATTCCCAAATTGTAGTGAAGACCTACTGTATGTTATTAATGAAGTATCTGTGTGTCTAAACCTTGTGAAAGGATAAAAAGGCCCTTATGAACATGTGGAATTTACCTTTGCCCTATTTTAATATAAGGAGAGAAAGAGATAGTAAGACAAAGAGGTAAATATGTGAGGTAAGGTTAGGGAGTTAGACCTGACCCAATACAGCAAATGATAAGCAAGTTGACTGAGCAATGTATAATGGAAGTATGATCATAGTAGCGCAGCGGAAGCATGGTTGGCCTATAATCCACATTGTAGCTCAAATTTTGAAAATTTGAGTAATGACTTGAGGAATATTGTAGTGGACTGTATGTCCTATGAATATCAAACTTGACCAATTAGGTCTTGAGAATGATTGATGATACTTGTGCAATCATTAAACAAGGTAAAACATGAAAAGTGTTTGAAAGCAGTGTTGAGCACATTGAGAAATAAGCAACTCTATGCCAACTGAGCAAGTATGAGCTTTGGCTTTCATAAATTTAGTTTCTGGGTCAGTAGTCTCATAAGAATGGGACTTGTTGGGCTCTAGTAAAGTGGAAGCAGTACCAAACTGGGAAAGGCCAATAAATTATAGTTATCTGGGTCTTGATCATTATTACGAATGAGCTATGTGGTATTTCTCCAGTATTGTTCTTCCTTTAATAAGGCTAATAAAATAACTCAACATTTCATATGGGATGATAATTGTGAGAGGAGCTTCATAAGGCTGCGAGAGGAACTGATTATAATATTGACATGAGTGGTCTTGATTTGTGATTGACATGTGAGGTCTTGATTTACAGTTGACCTATATGGTTTGTATTAATGTGAGCAGATATGAATTTGGAATGTGTCCTAGTGCAACAGGATAACATTGTGATATAAAGCTCTCGTCAGCTGGAGCCTCACAGACTAAGATATCCTATATATGATAAGATAGTAGACTTGTGTGCATAGGGAAATCTAGAAATATTGTTTCTATGGAGTACCGTAGAATTGTACTGCAACCACTAGAGTTTAAAGTAACTGTGTGATCATAAGGAGTTGAATATGAGATAGCACTGATGGATTGAGTTGCTTAATGATTTTAACCTGGAAGTTAAATACTGTCCATGAAGTGTTAATGTGACTTCAGATACATTGAATAGCAAGAGTGGAGGTCAAGGAATTTTTGGTTCCATATCTAATGCGTAAGTATTTAGGTATTGGGAAAATATAGTGGGTTGTAAGACCTAAAATATAGATCAAATTCTAAAAATTCGAGTAATGATTTGGGACATGAAAGCTAAGAAATATGGAAGCTATCAACACTCTATATCTGTAAGACTCATAATGTTGTGTTGCATACTTTGAAGAATTGCACAGGAAGAGAAAAGACTAAGTTATGAAACAAATGGGATACATAATGAGAAGTAACTCCCTAAAGTATAGTTATATCTATACAATGTTCAAAATTTAGAGGACAAAATTTTATTAACGGGGGGAGAGGGGGCCCATAACCCACAGGTCCCAAGATCAAAATCTAGCTCTGATACCAACAATGTAAGACCCCGCCTTACATATCTTTTATTATTAACACTAACCAAAGTAGCAATACACAGTTAACTGGCGACACATAAATAGCATAAATATACTGATAATGTAGATACAATATTGCTTGATTATAATACAAAAGTTTCCCCATAAATATTTATAGACCTTGAAATAACAAAAAGGTCTTCAAATAATCAACCGTATCCCTCTGCGTGCATTGCTCTTCTCTATTCTCAGCACACCTTCGATACTCACCTGTCTAAATGGTTGGTTGGGGGAGGGAGAGATTCAGGGAATCTCAGTAGAAAACATACAAATAATACATGTAAGATGAATGCTAGTGCATGATATGCTTGCCTTACATAGGCTCATGTTCACATAATGATATTCTGCATGCTCCATATTTTGTGCAACATACTTATGGCCATAGTAAAAATAGAAACAAAGTTTTATTCACTCATACATGCTTCACATAATCAAGCAAAGTAATACAGCAAATCAATTCACAACATAAATGTCACATACATACAAGTAAGTTTACTATCTTTTGGACTTTGTGTCATCCTCTTGTATCTTGACCTTTCAACCATTGCTTCTTCTTTGTCACTTCACGACCCTAGATAAGTAATGACATTATTAGAGCCATGGAAAGTGAATGCCCAATAGGATACATTACCCTTAAAGTCTTACTTCCACCCTTGGAGTTCTTACTGATTACATTTGGCCCCTTTCTTTCTCGAATTCGCATGGTGGTCAAAACTGCCAGCATTTTAACCAAACTTTAAAAAATCATAATTAATTCTATAGAAATTCAATTGGGGTGGTTAAAAGTCCTATGTTAATATTTTTAAGTTTAATTTAAGGTAAAAATATCACCTAATTCCATTTATTCACCCAAAATTCTAGAATTCTCAATTAACACAGCTGTGACAGGATTTGTTCCAGATTCAGTGCCTAAACTTTAAAAATTCACATCTCCCAATATACTAACCCAAATAACACATATTATATATCATATTAAATATTAGGATGTCTAATTTGATTATGAAAAGTTTCATAGTCATTGGATAACATTTGTCTACTAAAAAACAAGTCATAACAAACCTGCCTTCAGAAAACAAAATCTGACAGCCTTGTTCCTTTAACTTAAATTCTTAGGTTTTCAATCCAACCCTTATAAAATCACAAACACACCTTAACCCCATAAAATTTTGCCAAAATAATCCATTGGAAACCTCAAAATGATTAAATTCATATCCTTTCCCTAAGATTCCAGGTCTGGCCGAAACTTCAGTGTTATTGGGCCAAAATTCTGTTTTTGATTCTAATGCTTCCGGGATCGATTTCTCACCACTACCCCAAAAAGTTTTTCATTCTGAACCCATTAGAAGCATAAGAACTAACAAAATCACACTCCTTCCCCATAAATAAGGGTCTGGCCAAAACAGGGTAGCCACCCTAACTTTAAATTTAACCAATCAAAACTCAAGATATACAGGTTAAATCGGAGCATAGACTTACTATACTTGATTCCATAACCGATTCTTGATTCCGGCAGCACCTCACCCACGACATCAAACAACTCTGATTGGAAATCCAAAACCATAGAAATGTTGCTCTCACCAAGAGGAACAACATTAGAGGAGACTCTGTGAGCTAGAAATGCCGAATCGGAGGTGAAATTGGCCTCGGAGTTAAGAACTTTCACTATTCACATTTTCTCTTTCCTCTTTCAATTTCTCAAAGTTTTTTTATGGTTTTTGCCATGATTTTTTATGTGGTTGGCTGAACATAGAAGGATCTTAATGAGTCTTAGAATTTGTCCGCCACATGTCAAAATCTTATGATGACAGGTGTTCGGTAACCTGATCAAATGGTGACATGTGTCCTTACCTTTCTAAAAGTGGATCCCCCTCTTCATTTTGGCCTCTTGGCTGACCCTAATGTTAGGGAAAAGAATAGTCTGGTGATTTACCCCAGCTCCCATGTTTGGTGTTCGGAAAAGTTAATCCAGTGACAAGAACGGAGATCGGTGGATTCCCCTGACTTCTGTGCCACATGTCACCATCTTGAAATGCCAACACAAAAGTCACTTTATAAATCTCATGATGAAGGGACAAGTGTCACCTTCTTGTGGTGCCAACCTAAAAGATACTTTTCAAAAAGTTACTTTATTAAAGTTACTTTAATAAAACTACTTTATCGATGTTTGCCTGAGATTCCACTCGGGTTTTTACTCGGGACTACGATACACATATCAAGACCCGCCAAATGACACCAAGTCGGAGTGTGTGCATAGGCCCTGCATGCCGCCACATACCAGTGTCCACTTTAAAAAACGCAGGGTATACATGTATACCCTAAAAATGGCATGTGCGCACTTACACCCACCTATTTCAATGGACTAATCGGTCCCCTACCTTATGACATAGTTGGGTGACATCTTTCTACCAACCCAATGGCATTGTATGTGTCTTGTGCACATCTGCACTGATACTTTAATCATACTGCCTACAAATACCGAGCCCTCTGCCCGGTAAGGCCAAATTACATAGTCTTTGAGAGTCTTTCTATATCTCATTATTCTTAGGACTCTTCCCAAAATGGGCGTAGTCGTCTGCTTGATATAGGTTTATCCTCAAGTCTCTAGGCCCAAAGTTTGGGATATTACAATTCTCCCCCCGTTCAATAAATTTTGTCCTCAAAATTTTGAACATCTATACCTTTTGGGAATCATTCTAGATACTCAGTCTATCACTTTAGTGTGCAAGCTTATATAACATCCATCACAATTCATCATATCATCAATCAAGATCCTTGATAGTATTCAACAATTGCCATACATCATTCTCATCCATTCTGTACACAGTATGTAGCATTCACAAACAGGACCTACTGGTCCATTCCCGTAGCACTTGGTTTCTTAGGACTCATTGCCTCTTCGGGACTCTCCCGGATCACACTGTATGCATACTAGGTCTTTTAGCCTCTTCGGGACTCTCTCGGATCATACTGTATGTATATTAAGCCTTACGGCTCATTCTACTACCATAGCGTTGGGTATTCTGGTCTTACCGCCTAGGGACATAGTCCTGTAGCCCACTCACATACAAGAGTATTCGGCATGTTAACATATAGCATAACGACATCCACTAGACCCTCAGTCCCACAAGTCACATGGCCCTAAGTGTTCTCCCACGTAAAAAGTTCTCAAGATTCTACTTGTGCATAACAGAAGTTTTTTTGGCCTCGAGTGTTTACCCGTGCAAAAAGGCCTCGGGTGACTGCTCATGAATAATAGAAATCTCTATGGCCTGGGTGTCCACTTGCGTAAATAGGCCCCAGGTGACCACCCCGCAAATTCTAAATGCTCATCAGGTCTTACTGCCCAAGGAATCACCCCTATGCCATAGGCATTATGAGACTTACAGCCTCGGGCCTCTGCCCGTCAGGTCTAACTTCCTAAGGACACGCTAGCCCAATAGGTCTCACCACCTACCATATATTCATAACATGAATATACTCGATGGTAAACACATACATGTAAAACCATTACATAGGATACAAGAGTAAGAGTTGTTTTCCTTTATATCGTCGAGCCCGTTCTTCCTTAATTTCTTTCATCATCTGTCACTGGAGTACCCCATAGCGATTCGCTGGGTTACACAACCCTCTTCTCTAGGAAACCCATTAAATGGAAGACTCATTACAATGCACCACTATTGAGAGTTAATGTTCTCATAGCTCTACTCTATGGTTTCAACGTCACAGTGGCTTCACTCCATGATTTGTTGTCACAGTGGTTGCACACAATGGTTCGACATCATGGTGGCTCCACACTATAGTACTGCACTCGGTGCTTCACTCACTCAGCCGACTGGTCAACCCCTCCGGTCAAAACCCTCTGTAGGTAGTCCTCTCCGATTAGATCTCTCTGTAGGTAGCCTTTTTCGATTAGAACTCCCTGTAGGTAGCCTTCTCTGATCAGAATCCTCTAAAGGTAGCTCTTTCTAGTTGGTCGTCTCTAAATGGAAGTACTATTGTAACGGGTACCCCCAATCTCATAAGGTCCCTCTTCTCTAGCAGTTCTATCATTTTCTTTCTCTAATTTCACCATCTCATCTAGGGCCAGTATATATGGACTTTTGATATGGGTCCCACTCCATCCATAATCACAACTCTAAGGGAATATTCTATGATTAAGATCTTTCCCTATGTTAGATTAGCAACTAGCAATCTCCATAAACCTCACACACATTTATGTACTACATTCTAGTACCTCAAGCCATTCAGGCCATTTCGACTTCCAGGAGAATCAATTCAACTATTGTATTTGATTTTCAGGTTATGGTTCAACTCTTAGAACCTCAACATTACCTGAGTTGGAAATCATTTTCCTCAATTATACCTAATATAATAGGCATGCTAGAAAATCAAGATCAATAGTGCTTATTCTAACCTTCACGGTATTCGAGTAATATCCTCAAAACATTACTGAAGGTTTAATATTATCCGTAAGGTTCACAAGGTTCAAACTTCCTCCATGGGATAGAACCATGGTGCAACCTTATTTACATTTTGATCTAAGCACTATTTTAGCTTATATCTTATCCAAACCTATCCCCAACCTCAGTATCATCATATTGGATCCTCTAGGATAGATATACGACATAATCACTACTCATTATGTATCATCATATGTCATACCTACATACCTTTAACCCCACGGGTTACTAAGGATCATTACTTAGTACAGAGAAACCTCAAAACAATCACTTTGCCTCAAGTTTCAATAACTTCATTAGATGAACTTTTCTGGCAGTACTCATGGCAACAGAAATGGTTCAAATTAAGGATCAATACTTATTTCATCATCTTTTTCCTTTAATAATTTCTTAGGTCATTTACGAACCTTTATTCAGAATTCCAAACCTTTAATCGAAAGATTTAAAATTTCATCATAACATAAGGGTATATTGGTCATTTCATAATATGTTGGGCACACAAATACTCTTGTAATAACATATAACAAGGGTTTACGGTAGACAGAGAAAACCTGTAACTACTTACAGCCTTTGAACTATTGTACAACGTATTCTTGCTCCTTTGCGTTACATAACATATTATGTTCATGTAACTTCCCATGGGATTACCCATCCCGAGATTTCCTTGGGTTGAGCACGCTTAACTTTTGTGTACCCGTGCAAATATACAGATACCAGCTCGAACTGCTTCCGACCACTTGTACCCCACACCTGTCCTTATCTCAAAGCTCGTGCCCACTGCCTCTGAGCATCAAAACACTCAGGGATTGCATATCTGCAACAGTAGATTTATAATACCAATTCTGATACCATTATCAGAATTGATACCATTGGTGTTCTGATACCACCATTATGTGCATCGATACCACAATAAAGTGCACTGGTAGTACTAATATCGCCAGCTGGGTACTAGTACCACATTTGCGTACACTGATCTCACTGTTCTTTGATACCAATGGTACCACTTTGATACCGCTAGTATCATGAGTGCTGGTATGATTACTGTGTGTACTAGTGCCACCAAGAGCATTAATAAGGTACTGATACCACCTCTAAGTGCACTGATACCGTTGTCTCTCTGATACCATCCTCATACCGGTATCATAGTACTGGCTGCCCTCCGAGTATTAACTATCTCCTCCAAGCCTATCTATTCCTCTCAGGCGTTTATATGTGAACTAGCTGAAGTAATTCAGTTCACTGTTCCTGTCACTATACAATCAAGCATATCAATATACTATCTTGTTGCCAGAACTGCTTGCTCTGGTACCAAAAATGTCAAACCCCTCAATATTTTGACATTTATCATAATATTAATGCGCAGTTCGATGGGCATACAGAGATAGTACAATATACTAATATAAAATTCTTGATTACATTACAGAAAATCCCCACAGGATCTAATACAACTCAAATCCCAAATACATAGGAGACTAACAGATAACCAACAGGAAATTTATTGAGTCTGCAATAGACCTTTTGTAGCTGGTATCCGCTATTTTGCCCTCCAAGCCATTTTCTTTAGCTGAATAAATTTTTGAATTTATGGAAAGGGTGAGATTCATATGAATCTCAATAGTAACAGTATAATCAATCATATGAAATGTGAAAAGTAAACATGCAGTATAGTATTTATCATGATGTAGCAATCAAAATGCCAACACCTATCTAACAATGTTCAGGAACTAAATGGTGATTTCGTTCGGTTCAAAATGATCATCTGTTCCTTATATGCACAATTATAACTCGTATATAGGAATTCAACACGGAATTCACCTATGTAATATGATCACATAAAAACTTGGAGCAGGCCTATACCTGTCTGTACATATAACATCTTGGAACAAGCCTATACCTGTCCGTATATTTCAAGCCTCTCAACTGGGTCCACCTAGCCACATGGTACCCTAAAGGTTCGATGGGGTGGTTTAACTTATTACCCACACCAAGAGAGTATCAACACCACAAGAAATACATTGAACATATCATGTCATTCATTATAAATTTATAACCACACAGAATATGAAAGATATAGTTACTACCTAGACTCCTTTTTGAAACCTAGCTACTATCGGTCCTTTAAAGCTTTGTCCGTCTCGGGCAATTTATCCAACCCTAAAATTCCAAAGTAGTTGAAAATGAGTTATTACTCATTGATGTCTTATTTTAAACTCATAAGTTGGTTATCTTTACTCAAAGTGAAAATTACCAAATTGCCCCTAGGGAATCTGCTGTACTTTCCCTCATTCCTGGTACATCTATACTTTTTGCAAAATTATGACCTGATCTATTCCTACAAAATTTTGTGTGTAGAGTCCATTTTTGACTTTAGTTTGGAAAATTCACACTCAAATGACCAGTTACCCTTGACAGCCACTAATTAGGTTTTAGTGGCAAAATTATCATTTTCATAGCTTTTTCCAGAAATTTCCAGCATTTTTAGTTAAATTTGAAAATTCATAACTAAATCTAGGAAATTCCAAATTGAGTGGTTCCATCTCCTATGTAAATCTCTTTTAGTCATAATTTAAATAAAAATATCACCAAGCACCAAAAATATCCACAAATTTCTAGAAAATTCGTTCAAACTGGTCTGCCACAGAATTTGTTCCAGATTCATGGTTAAATTTTGAAAAATCATATCTTTCAATCCACTTATCCAAATGGCTTATACTACCTATCAAATTAAAGCCAAGGGTGTCTACTTTCATCCTGTAAAGTTTCATAAGATTTAGATTAGGTTTGGCCATTCACAAATGCACCAAAACAATTTGGCACAAATTGGAAGAAGAGAAGTTTCATGTTTTTAACCCTTCAACACCTTCCTCTCACTTGTTTTCACTTGTTTAGCCATCCAATCACTAATTTAACACCATTAATAAAAATTTTAGCATCACCTCCATTTAGAAATTAGACATCCCAACTTTACAGAATCCACCATAAACAGATAGATAACCAGCTAGGCTACTTACAACTCAGTTTTAAACACAAATCCCAAAGTTTATACTACTTTACATTGCTTCTTCGTCTTTTCTCATCCTTGGCCGAAAATTCCTCTTCTTTGCCTTGAATTTTTGCTTGTTCAATAGCTATTTCAAGATGACATAAGGGACTAAGAAGAGATTTCAAGATCTATAGAACAAGAATAAGTAGAAATTTCTACCTACTTACCTTGATCTTGTTTCTTGGAACTTAGATTCTCTTCTTCTTCTCCTCTTCTTCATTGAACTCTTTCTTTTCCCTTTTCTCTTCTATTTGGCCGAATTGGCCACTTGAATAGACAATGGAAGTGAGATTTGGAGTCCTCTAGAATTCCATAGATGTCTCGTGCTTATTGGCTCTTATTCCATTTTTGCACATGTTGTAATATAAATATATATTTAATTATGTAATAATTTTTATGATGAGCTCCATCTGTCCATCCCTTGTGTAATTATTCATAAAAATTCCTAGATTATATTTATTTGGGTCCAATTGACCATTTGCCCTTGTAATTTTTCTCATTTTCACAATACTTGAGATAATTGGCAGAATTGTCTCCAAACTTTGAAAATTAATATATAATTGTATAGAATTGGAAAATTTTTTACCCTTATTGAGTCTAGTTTTAGGGGAAAATATAACTTTTAGCTAATTAGAAGCTCATCATTCCCAGAATTATTATTTTTAAATGTTGCCACTAAAATTCGCTGGTTTTGCTGGGTTAACTTCAAAAATACATATCTCCTTATATACAACTCTAAAAATGTCAAATCCCTTTATATTTTGACATTTATCAGAGTATTCATGCACAGTTCAATGGGCATACAAAAATAGTACATTATACTGATACAATATTCTTGATTACAATATAGAGAATCCCCATAGGGTTTATACAAGTTAAAATAAATTCTAAGTACAACGATAAGTAGCAGATAACCAACATGAAATTTTCTTGATCAGCCCTAGAACCCTCAGTTGCTAGCCACTGTAGCTTTGCCCTTTAAGCCTTTTCTTCTTGCTAAATTAATATTGATTTATGGAAAGGGGTGAGATTCATATGAATCTCAGTAGTAACAAATATTAATCATATAAAATGTGAAATATAAACATGCAGTGCAACATTTTTCGTGATGGAGCAACCAAAATGCCAACACATGTCTAAACAATGTTCAGGAACCAGATGATGATTTTGTCTGGATCAAAATGATCGCCCGTTCCTGATCTGCATAAATCGTTACTCGTATAAAGGAATTCACCACAAAATTCACCTATGTAATGTGATCACATAACTCCATAGGCTATGTAGCACACAGGTAAGCACAACCCAGCTATACAGCACATAGGTAAGTATAGCTCCCAACCATCAAATAACTCAACTACATTATAACCACACAACATGTGATTACATCCCATGGGTAACAATACCACATAGGCCAATCCGCCACACATACAACACATTGTATAGAACATGACAAAACAATGCATATTGACATTCACATAGAATATGAGAGATATCGTTACTACCTGGACTCTTTTCCAAAGCCTAACTACTACCAATCTTCAACTTTCCATCCCGTTCGGGCAATTATCAAATTATAAAATTTCCAAAGTAACTGCAATGAGTTATTACTCGTTCATACTTCATTCTAGAATTTATAAGTTGGTTATCTTAGCTCAAAATCGCATATTTACCAAAATGCCCTTGGGGGAACTTGGTTTGATTCCTTCTTTACCCGGTATTTTTTGTACTTTTCCAAAACTTATGACTCAGGTTATTCTTACATATTTTTACGTGTAGAATCCAATTTTGACCTCAAATTAGGAAAATTCTATGACTTGGGGTTTTAGGGGCAAAATTTTCATTTTCACAGGTTTACTAGAAATTTCTAGCTTTTTTTAGTCAAATTTGAAAATTTTTAACTAAATCTAGAAAATTCTAAATTAGGTGGTTCTAGTTCATATGCAAACCTATTTTAGTCCTCTTTTAGGAAAAAATATCACAAAGTATCAGAAATAACTACAGAATTTCCAAAAAATTTGTCAAGCAAGTCTGTTCCAGAATTCATTCCAGAATCATGACCAAACTTTAAAAAATTATATCTTTCAATCCACTCATCCAAACAGCTTATAATACCTATCAAATTAAAGCCAATGATGTCTACTTTCTTCTTGTAAAATTTCATAAGGTTTAGACCATGTTGGTTATTTGAAAACATGTCATAGTAGTCTAGACTTAATTGGAAGAATAGAAGTTTCATGTTTTAACCCTTAAAACACTTTCTTTTCCACTTGTATTTCCATGTTTTATCATCTAATCATCATTTTAACATAATCAATGAAAATTTGGGTAGCATCTCCCCTTAGAAATTGAGTATCCCAAGTTTACAAAATTCACCACAACAGGTAGATATCTAGCCAGATAGTAACCACAACACAGTTTTTAGCAAGAATACTAGAGTCTTCGTAACTTACCTTGTCCTTTCCTCTTCTCCTTCCTTGGCTGTGCAATCCTCTCCCTCTTCCTTGAGTTTATAGTTGTTTGATAGCTATGCAAATAGGATAGGGAGACTAATAAGAAGATTCATAAACTTGAACACAAGACTAGATAGAGATTTCTACCTACTTACCTAGATCTTGCTCCTTGAATCTTATGTTCTCCTCTTTCTCTTCCTTTCCTCCCTAGTTCTCCTCTTCCTCTTATCTTCTTCTCCCTTGGCTGATCATGGTCCCTTTTATAGAGAACTAAAGAGTTATCTAGAAGTAGCTTAGGTGTCCCCTTGATAATATTATTTCGTTTCAATTTTATCATATCTTAAAATATTATATATTATTTTATTTCATGAGATTTTTCTTCCATTTTCTTCATGTCTCTAGCTGAACTTGTGCCCAAGTAAAAGGAAAAATATTGGCTCTTAATTTTTATTAGTCAAAATGACCATTTTACCCTTATATCTTTCCAATTTTGCATGTGCTGGAAAAATTGGCAGAATTTTTATCAAAATTTGAAAATTCATATCTAATTGTATAGATATCCAATTGATGTGATTCAAAAAGATATGTGACCCTTATTAAGTCTATCTCTAAGGAAAAATGTAATATTTAGCCAATTAAAAGCTCATCATTTCCAGAATTTTCATTTTTGGACGCTTCCACAGAAAATTTGCAATTTCTGTCATATTCTCTGTGGTTACAAATATGCAATGTTTGTCATGATTTGTTCAATGTATTGTTTATGGTGTTGATGCTCTCTGGGTATGGGTAATGAGTTAAACTACCCCATAGAACCTTTGGGGTACTATGTGGTTAGGTGGACCAGTTGAGAGGCTTGATATGTATGGATAAGTATAGGCCTGCTCCAAGTTATTATGATTGCGGACAGATATAGGCTTGCCCCAAGTGTTGTTGTAGTCACATTATGAGATGATATTGTGCAGATCAGAAACATATGATCATTTTGATTCGAACAAATCATCATTTGATTCTTGAGTATTGGCTGACATGTGCTGGATATTTTGATTGATGTATCATGATAAATGTTGCATTGCATGTTTATTTTACACATTTTATATGATTGATTGCTAGTTACTACTGAGATTCGTTCGAATATCATTCCTTTCCTGCAAACAAAATTTATCTAGCTAGGAATAAAAATTCCAATAGCAAATAGAAGGTCAACTATAAAAATTAAAGATGAGTGGTTTATGGGGTTAATCCAGCGCTAACCACGATGTATTCTATTTGATTTTTTGGTTTGTAATATATAAAATTTGACAACTTTTCAGACTCCTGTGTTGTAATCAAGGATCATATATCAGTATATTTGTATAAATTTTGTTTTTCTGATTGAATTATGCAATAATGCTATACGAAATGTCTAAATTATACGGGGTGTGACAATATGGCCCATAAATTTAACTTCTGAAAGCCAAATCTGACACTTTCTTAGCTTGTCATAGAGTTGCTTATCTTTCAATGTGCTCAGCACTATTCTTAAATGCTCTTTATGTTCTACTCTACTTCATGAATTTACTAGAAGACTACTACGAACTGGTCCAAATACAGATGTAAAATTTGATTCATATAGTCCATAAACAATGTAGGTGCATTGGTCAGCCCAAATGACATTACTAGAAACTCGTAATGACCATATCTGGTTTTGAAAGTAGTTTTTGGTACATCCTCTGCTTTTACTCTAAGCTGATGATACCCTGATCTTAAATCAATTTTTGATAACATGTAGGAACCAGACAACTAATCGAGCAAATCGTCAATTCTGGAAAGTGTGTATTTATTCTTAACGGTTACCTCATTTAACTCCTATAATCAATACAAAGTCGTAGGCTTCCATCTTTCTTTTTGACAAAGAGCACTCGAGCTCCCCATGGTGAGACACTGGGTTAGATGAATCCTTTTTCTAATAGCTCATCAATCTACTTTTTCAATTATGACATCTCATTTGAAGTCATTCTATATAGGCTTTGGATATTGGTCCCGCTCTAGGCTTAGTTTCAATTGAAAACTCTACTTCCCTTTTCTAGGGCTAATCCACTAATATCTTCAAGAAACACTTCAGGAAACTCAATTACTACAGGGATATTTTCAAGTGTTGTTCCAATTTCTGATTGCATAGAGAAGAATACTATATACCCCTAACAACCTTTATGCAAACATTTCTCGGCCTCAGCTAGTGAGAGAAAATTAAGGTTGACTTATGTTCTGAATTTGGTTGTAGATTAGGATAAATGATCATTTTGCTTTCGCAGTCTCGTAAAAAATGGTTTGCTGTTACTAGTCAATACCAAGAATTACTTCTAGTCTATGCAGTGGTAGGCAAATCAGATCTACTGTTCATTCGTGTCCTTCAGCTTTTATTATGCAATTTAGGCAAATATTGGTTGTGACATATCTGACACCCGTGGGTGTAAACACAACCAGATCATACGATAACCAGTGCATACTCAGGACTAGTCATCTTACACAGTCATATGCAATACATGAATGACTAGAACCTGAAACATATAATACTTGTACCAAATTACCATTAAGTAAAACCATACCTTGAATCAATTCAGGAGATTTTCTAGCTTCTTCCTGAGTTATGACAAAGACTCTACCTTGGGCTCTCTGTCTAGGCCCCCGCCCTTTATTGTTATGGACAATATTTAGCAAAATGTCTTGGTTACTGAAAATTATAATAGAATGTCTGCTTTACTAGAGCACCACATGGTCTTCTAGGATGATATGGTTTGCACATTGTCAATATGTTTTATTCCCAGGGGATTTTTGGTTACTGCAGCTATCAGAATGATAAGAATTTTTGTTACTCTCTTTTGATGGACCTCCTTGATTCTTGTATTTCTAGGAAGAATTTCTACTGCCAGATGCCCCCTTACTGTTAGCATTTTTGTTAGTATACAGATTCATCAAATTGCTTTCTGTTATCCGGCATTCTTCCACTGCCTTATTAAATTATGTAAATTGTTTAGAGATAAACTTCTCTTTCAGTTCCAACCTCAGTCCCTAAATCATCATATCCGAGCTCTATCCCTCATTATCACGATACCTTAGGTAAGAAGAGTATCGAGACAACCGGATATATTGAGCTAAATACTCATCAAAGTTTTTTTTCTCATTTTACTGGATAGTAAGTAACTATGTTTCCTTTGCAATTTTGATCGATCAGATATAATATTTCTCATTAAATTACTCTCGAAATAAATCATAGGTGATAGGAATATTTTATGCCTGAAGGATCATTTCAATATTCTTCTACTACCTGTCTGCATCGCCTTCTAATTTGTAAATTGCCAACTGAGCTTTGATGTTATCTGAGCATTCTAAAATTCTAAAAATTTTCTCTAGCCGAGATAGTGCATTCTATAACCAATTTACAGTACAGGCTAGCAGTACAAAGGGTAAGAAGGTAAATAGGATAGCTAGAGATTTTATTTTCTTATTGGTTGCCTATTTTGGATATGTATATGATGTATATAACTCTATAAACCTGACGATAGTGCAGTGGTAAAACTAGTAGTACTGGTAGCCTAGTAAATGGATGGTAACATAATAATGAGATAACTTAGTTAGATAACGCTTCCGAAAGCTAATGGAATATTAACTAACATATGCAATGTGAGATTAAAGCAGAGAAATACTTACATACTCACTATTATAAAAATCACTTTTTAGACCGGTTAAAAAAGACATTTTAGACCGGTTCTGGATCAGGTCTTGATACAGCCGGTCTAAAAAGTATCTCACTTTTTAGACCGGTTAAAAAACCAGTCTAAAATATAAAATTTTAAGACCGGTTGTATCACAACCGGTCTTAAAGTCTGAAAAACAAAACCGTTAAAAGAAAATTTCAGGTTTAAAATATACTTTTAAGACCGGTTTCTCTAAGAACCGATCTTAAAAGTATAGGTTTTAAGAACGGTTTAGAAAAAAACCGGTCTTAAAGTTATATTTAAGACCGGTTATCTTGAGAACCGGTCTAAATTTTTGTTAGTTTTATTTGTTTCAATCTACCCAAGCCAATAAGCCATATTCAACGACAATCCCCTCTCCACATACACAAGCGACAACACATGTATATATATATTCCCAATCAGAAGCAGTGACAACATCATTTTTATTTCCAGAAACACTTGGTATTTCTCAGAATCAATTCAGCCTAAGGCATCATGTTATCCTATGCAAACTTGCTCCAAATGTAGAATCATAAAGCCTAAAATCCTTATTAGTTCCCCTTTCCCTCTTTTATTAAATATGACCTTAGTTATCCTAATTGGTATAAAGCTATAAATGTCATTCTCTTCAAGACAACAACACTTGGCCCTTACAACCCTCCACCCTCAACAATCACAGAATCAACATTATGAATAAAAATCATTCAAAACAAACACATTCAATTCCAATGACTACCAATAACACATGATCAACTTATTCAATTCTCAGCAATAGTACAATTTTAACAATTTATAATCATCAGGCATTTTAAACCACAATGAACCACAACATAACAATGATAATAGGAAAATCTCAACATTGTGTGCACTTTCAATCCCAAAGCTTCTAAAGAAAAGCAGGAGAAGAAATATTTCTCACTATATGGAAAAAATTCCTAAGCTTTACAGAGAAATGAAAAAAATGAAAGAAAATTACAATAGTGATCCCATGCCTGTATCGACAGCAAACTAGTATCACCAATATCCAAGAAATTGTCCTGAGCAGAGATATAAACCAAGTTAGATATATATGAAAACTATAAGTATTATTAGAACAACATAGGATCTGATTCAAAAACTTACTAATATTGTAAAAGCTCATAGATGAATTCAGCACAACAATTACGAATGACATCAATATCTTCTTTAGGAAAGGGATCAACAAGATCAAACATCTGTATGTGTAACACCGAAGCCAAATAAAACATTAACTTACTAAATTAAAAATAATAAAGTAATACAAAATTGTTGAAATATACATTTATTACCTCCTCGATAAAATCAGTCGTGCCTAGACTAATAATATTTTAAATTTGCCTCAAAATATAAAGACCACATAAGTTGGAGCCCGGTGGTTGCCTACGGCTCTGAAAAAGAACATGATATCATCAAAGTAAGCATAAAAGCATAGCTTATAGAACACATCTTAAAGAAAAAAAATATGTACTAACCTTTGGCGTGATCCATGTAGGGTCTTTTAAGTCACGAACATGCCTACCACATTTAGCGTGTAGGAATCTCCGCATAGCCCTATCATCAAAATCACAAAGATTACTTATTTTGCACACAAAATTTGCACACAAAAGGTATAAAGCAAGAAAACTTATGAGTTCATGGTCTTCTTCAAGTCACTCCTCGGTTTGAAGTGGATGGAGCATAGGAGGATGACTGTGTAACTAGCCTTACACAGAATAACCAATTGCCAATGATCCCTTAAAAAAAGAGACGAATGTTAAGTAAATATAAAGAATTATGTGTGTTTTGGAATATAAATTTGATGTTTCTTACCCATGCACATAAGGAACCAAGAAACACTCAGTTTCTGTTTCACTGAGCCTCTCTGATAAATATCTATGTCTTATGGCAAAAGTGGTCCCTTTCTCTTGGACTTGAACTGGGAACATAAATCCAAATTTATCGCTCTGGCCAAAGGAGACAAACCTACTATTCATGTACCTACAAAAATGCAAGCACACAAATTAAAGTTAAACAGCGTAATTTTTAAGATATTTACTTCCAATTGAAGAAGATACTTACATCAAAAATAGTTGGACAATCCCAACCGTAAGATATTGTCTAGGAGAGACTAGGGACATTAAATCTTCCCCATCAACATATCATATCGCCCCTGACTTCCCAACAATTGAATCCGTAGGCCAACTTCATGTTAGGAAGGATGTATTGTATGCCATCAGAATCACTTACTGCATCACATTCAGTGGAGGCTATGAAACTTCATGAGGGAAGGGAGCTGGACTTGGGGCTCTGATTAGGGAATCCACAGCTCGAACAGAAATAAGGTTATTTGGCCATGATGTGAAGGTACCCAAGACATCACTCACAATCTTGAACTCCTCAGAAGGGATAGGGACAGGTGCGTCTGCGATGATAACCTCCTCAACTGACACCCTGACTTGATCATCTATCATTTGTTGGTGGTGAACAGTTGATCCTAGGTTTTGCACACTCCCCCGTGTAACTAACCATCTCAGAGGATCCTCAACAAATATGTCACAAAGCTCTCCAATGTCCTTTCCAAGACCCTCTGATGACTGTCCAATATTGCAACAACTCCCTTTGGTGCTCTGCTTATTACGATCGAGCGATTGTGCCTGGGCAGGAATGGTATCTTGTCTTGTGCTCACCATGGAATATACTTCCTCCTTCATCTTGCTTAACCGGGCATCCAATAGTGCATCAAATGATGCTTCTGCCTCGGCCCTTACATCCGCCCTCGCAGTGGCGAACATACGCTCCAATTCGTCTCTTGTCACCACGTTGAAGGAGGAATTACGTGATGAGGATCTAAAGTAATCATTTATACCCACCCTTCCTCCAACTCCTCTGACACAGCCTGGATGCACACGTTTTCTAAAGTAATCATTTAGGCTACCGTAAGGATTCATGCCATCCGTTTTAAGCCCAAGCCTAAGGTTCCTAGGCTCTTAGCCAAAGTTAGGAAATAATTGATCAATTTTCTTCCATTGAGAAGAATCAGCTGGATGTCGAAGCTTTTCATCGGAAATCCTCTCATCCGCATGCCATCTCAAATTTTTGGCATCAATTTCATTAGCAAACAGCCGTTTGAACCTCAGTATGATTAGAAAGTACCACAACACTTTTGCAGGGGCCTTATTTGATTTGTACCTAGGGGTTTCACATATCAGACACTGCTCTTTCTCTTCATGCTCTTTTCTGTACAATATACAATCATTAGGACATGCATGGATCTTTTTATACTTCATCCCTAGTAGATATAATATTTTCTTAGCATCATAGTATCGGCAAGGTAGCACATTATCATCTGGAAGTATGTCCTTAAAGGCCTCAAGTGTTTCTGAAAAACTCTTATCGCTCTATCAATGCCGTGCTTTCAAGCTTACCAATTTCAATACAGCTTTCAACAATTGGTATTTTATGCACCCCGGGTACAGCGGCTTCTCAGCATCACTGCACATATTACTATATGCATATGATTGCTCAAAAGCCCCTTCTCCTACATCACGAATAATATCCTCTATCTGATCATTCAGATCCGTGTCATTATCATCAAAGGTGACTCCCCCTTATTGAGTTGCGCTTGGAATTTCGATTTCTTCACCATGCCATACCCATACTATATAACTCTTACAAAATCCTTCACAAATTAAATGTGTATATATATCTGCAGCACTTATTCACTTCTCATTCAGACATTGTACACAAGGACAATAGAACATCCCACTATCATCATTACCAGAATTTCTTCTAGTAAATTCCAAAATATCCCTTACCTCATTATCATATTCAACACTAGTTCGTATAGAATTTATCCAACTACGATCCATATATTGCAACACCTTTTTTTCTTCTCTTCTGTATATTAACTCCCCTAGAAAAGGCAGAAGTATGATGAGAGTATGAAATCATTACACTCATCAATTTATCTAGTTTAACAGAATTCTTCATCAGAATTCCTCATAAGATGTAATTACAGTCTGTTCCATTTTCTTCAAGTAATTTTCCCCCATTCACATAGTTGTTATTTCTATTCAAGAGACTACTGCAATTACATCTGATTTTGAAAACATAAATAGTGAAATTTATAGACTTAAGAAAGAAAATGATTCAACAGATTCAAAACATGTTCAAGGGACCACTTCAACAGATTAAACACAAAGAAATTGATAAACAGCACAATTACATCTTCAAAATATTCAACAGAAAGAAATTGATATGCAAAATGTGAAAGGCCTCAATTGTGATTGAACAAATTCATAACATCCAAATTTATAAATCACAGACCACAACATCAAACAATTGTTTCCTATCCAGTAATAAAACTACAAGCCAGCGCCAACATTTATATGAGGAGTTCTTCAAAATCATTTCCGCAATTAAAAATCAATTTCACTAAATTTCACTATTTATATGAAGAATTAACTGAGACAAGGAGACATTACTCTTACCTGGTTGTAGTAACCTTAGATCGTGGCTTAAGGAGCAGGAGGAGCTGCAGTTACAGTGGATGGAGAACACGTGGGAGATAATGGTGGTTTCATAGATACGGGCCGGGGGATGAACGGAAAATGGAGAAGGAGGGGCGGCGGTGGTATTTTAAAACCACTGGGTTAAACAGAAAAGAAAATGGAGAAGGGAGGGGCGGCGGTGGCGGCAGCCGGAGCCGAGGCTGAAATATGACCGGAGAAGATGGAGAAATATGACTGGAGAAGAAGCGCAAGGCTGAAATGGAGCTTTCGCGGCTGTAGAAGGACTGAGAAGGATATGAAATGAGGGCGGGTTAGGTTTGAAAACCACAATTTTAAGACCCGTTATTTAAATAACCGGTCTTAAAAATAATTGTAAGACATTTTATTTAATTAACCGGTCTTAAAAGTCATCTAATTAAGACCGTTTATCAAATAACCAGTCTTAAAGGTCCTAACTTTAAGACTGGTTATTTCAATAACCGGTCTAAAAAAATTCATTTTAAGACCGGTTATCAGTATAACCGGTCTTAAAACGCCGTTGATTTTTTATTTGCATTTTAATTAGATATTTAAGACCGGTTATTTAAAAACCGGTGCCCCGAAGGACCAAAGGAAAGAGGGAGAAATGAGTAAGAAGGAATTAGAGAAGCAGGAGCACTACTTAAAACATAATTAAATACATGAATTAAATATGCAAAAGGGGATGCTATGTAAAGAACTAGGGGGCGAATGATCTAGAGGCAGTTTGTTTAAACAATGTTTAAAACCTGGCCATGACTAGTTCATTGAATCTTCCGATCCTAATTCTCCAGAGGAGGTAAGGATATGATGCAATGCAAGAAATATTTAAAAGATGTTTATTAAAAACATATAAAACTTACAAGTGAAAGGGAAGAAGGATGGAAGAAAGGAAGTCGGAGGAATTGGGAGAGAAGGGAGGAGAGAATGCTTAGTGAGTGTAACTAAGTCTGCCTAACAAGTGAGTTCGACACTCTTTAAATAGGCCTGACTAAGTTACTATTTGACCTACAACCGGTGAGCAACTGTTACTGTTTGAACAGTACCGGTTAAAGTGCATAGTGTTTTGCCGACACTACAGTGTTCAGCACGTTTACAATGTTAAAAATTTGAAAAATTATAGAATTGAATCCTATAACTAATATTCGTCTAAATTTACAACAAATTATTCATCTTCTTCTTCTTTATCTTATTCTGAAGATGCTGAAGAGATATGCTGGCTAGACGATAGTTCTTACAAGAGTTGCAAAATAGAGTTTAATTATTTGATCAAGTCTCCTTTGGATGATGTTGACGCCAAAGTTGCTTGGATTCTTGACCTTTGGTTTAAGAATTTTCTTTGCTCTGTTTTGTAAAGATACTGTGGATTAGTTTTGAACCACCTTTCCACTACTTTGGAGTCAATCCTACTAACTTCAAATTGAGCCTACCATCTAACAAAGGGAATTCTTTGTAAAAATGGTAGAGTAGTAGAATTTTGAATAGTTTGGGAGAATTGGTATTGCCATGAAAAAATCTAGGCAGCCGATAGTTTTGAAAAATAGTGGAGATCGATTGGAAAAGAATCTCCATGAGAGTTAAATTTTTGTTTAAAAACCTCAAGGGCTTGTTGGACTTTTGGAGGAAGAATCTCAGGCATTGGACCGAAGAAATTCCACCAATAAACAAACCACTGAGGGAAATGGTACTCGGTTTTTGTTTTGAAATAAATAAACCAAGTATGTCTGAAAATTCTATTTTGATCCCAGAATACATTAGACCATGCTTCCACATAATCCCAATAATTATATCCTGGAGGATCAAATTTTACCCCAAAAGATTTATGTTTATGTAAATCTTGTCCCCATTGGGTAGGAGTGAGGACATTTAAAATCTGCAAAGTAGAATGAGTTATTAAGGTATTATCCTTCTTGTCTACTTTTCTATCAATGAAGATAGACTCAGAATGTACCAGTATAAACACATAATACTTTCTGGTTTTTCTTAAATCATGTGGTCTGAAATGCCAACCAGAAGGGAAGACGTTTAAAGCCACTTGGTTTAGAGTCGGATGAAAGAATTCAGGCTCAATTTGGAGGATAATCTTTACCTGATTTTCTTTTGGGAGGTAAGGAATTTCTAAGTTTGTTTGTGTTTTACCAGCAATTGCCATAGAAGAAGAGGCTAAAACTGCCAGTTGTTTTTGGGAAGACCCAATCGTCAGTGCAGAAGGCACTTGGTTTAGGCAATCATAATCTTGCTTGGTGATTATTTGTTTAAGGACCAGCTCTATAAGGGCTAGAGTTTTCTCATCCTTTTTAACAAGAGTCTGGCTCCAAGTTTGTTCTGGAAGTTTATTTTAAGCATAGGACTCCAGAATTTCCTTTCTTGTTGCTCTGGTTTGTTTCTTTTATTTATTTCTGGAAGGATTGGATGACCCCTCCTGGGATAGACTCACTATTTGATTCTCCTGTTGAGAAGCTTGCAATGTCTGGAGGATTATCTGCAGTTATTCTGAGGAGATTGTTTGAGATTGGGCTCCGATAAGCTGTTCGGCTCCTTGAGTTTAAGTGTTTTGGCTTCCTTCTGGGGTTTTTCTTGGATCTTTCTTTTTTGTGGGTTTTGGAGGCATTGGCTTTTCTCAATATACTATCTACCCTTAAGAAACTCACTGGTGAGAAAGTTTGGAAGAGTGTTTGTAGTGCCTTTGATAAATTCAATATCAAAGTCAAAAACACTTAAGAGGGCTTGCCATCGGGCAAAAATTTGTTTTGATGCAAGGTTTTGAACATCCTTTTGTAAAACAATTGGTTTAAGGACCTTTGGTTTAAAAGATCATATTGAAATTTTGAAATGCATAAAACAATTGCCAAAATTTCTTTCTTAATTGTAGAATAATTTTATTGGGAAATATTCCAGTGTTTTGACGTAAAAGAAATAATCTTTTCTTTTCCATCAATTCTTTGTTTAAGGATGCCACCGTAACCAATGTCAGAGGCATCAATTTCTACAATTTTGAAAGCAGAAGGATCAGAAAGGCTAAGGCAAGGAAGCTCCTTAACCTGAGATTTGATCTACTTGACAATGTTTGAATGTTCATCCGTCCATGGAAGAGGATTTATTTTAAGATGCTGGTGAAGTGGTTTAATGAAGTTGCTAAGATGAGGAATAAAATCTACAACGTAGTTTAAACATCCCAAAAATCTTTGAAGTTGTGTTTTATCAATGATTTGATCAGGAAATTTGTCAGCAAATTGAATTGCCCTTTCAATTGGGGTTATGGGTCCCTGGTATATCCAATGCCCAAGAAATCTCACCTTAGTTTGAAACAAACTAATTTTAGGTTTGGAAACTACTAAACCATTTGTTTCTGCAATCCTGATGAATTTGTAAACATGTTTAAAATGTTCTTCAATAGAATGAGAATAAATCAAGACATCATCAATATAAACAATAATTAATTGACTATTATCATTGAAGATTTCGTTCATGATTCTCTGGAATTCAGAAGGAGCATTTTTTAATCCAAACGGCATAACATTCCACTCATACTGACCAAATGGAAAAGTAAAAGCAGTCTTATACCTATTTTTTTCAGAAATTGTATTTGCCAAAATCCAGATTTCATGTCGAATTTTGAAAAGATTTTTGCAGAATACAAACGTTTTAGTAAGTCAGATTTGTTTGGAATTGGATACCTGATCCATTGCAAGGCTTCGTTTAAAGGTTTGTAATTAATCACAAGTCTAGGAGCTCCTCGTTCAATTTCTGCATTTTTATTAACATAAAAAGCAGTACAAGACCATGGGCTTCTAGATTTGCGAAATTAATTTTTTGTTCAGAAGATCTTGAATCTCCTTTTTACAAGTTTCAAGAAGTTCTAGACTCATTTGAATTGGCTGAGCCTTTGTTGGGATTTTCTTTTCATAAAATTCATTTTCATTAGGCAAATCAACAACATGTTGTTTACGATTCCAAAAAGCATTTGGTAAATCCAAACAAATTATTTCATGAATTTTTTCAAGACAAGTTTGGATTTTTGTTTGAGTTTGTTTTTGACACAACTGTTCTTCTATTTGTTTAAGAGAAATATCTTCCTTCAAAAAGTTTATTTGTTGTTGTTTTGAAAGAAGAAGATTTAATTGTTTGATTCTGGGTTTCTGGGTAAAGGGAAATAGTATTTTTTTACCCAAATGTTGTTTTGAAATCCCATCCTCATTAGTCATATACGGGAATAGTAAATGAGTAAATGGCGCCCCAAGAATAATCTCGGAACACGTAACTTTGATTAATATGAATGGGGTTTTTACTTTAAAACCTTCATTTTCAACAACAATATTTAAAACTTTATACTGAACATATACTCGCGTTTTGTTAACACCATTAAATCGTTCAGCTGTTTTTTCAAAGTATTTTGTAGGAATGAGACCTTCTCTAAAACAATTAGTATCAAATCCCGTGTCAAATAGAACAGTTTGTTCTAATACAAATTCATCATTGACAATTATCTTCGCATGTATATGAAATTTTTGAAACAAGACTCTAGAAATTAAGTTTAAAAATGGTTCAGAAAAATCATTAACCTGATTGGTTTCGTCATTTTCTAAGACCTGGTTTGTTTTATTGGGTTGGGATTATGAAGACGGTTTATTTGATGCAAGTTGTATGTCCTGAATTTGGGATATAGCTTCAACATGTGTTTCTTGTTGTAGTTTGATCAATCGAATTTCGGTTTTGAGATTTTGAACTTCATGTTGAAGATCTGAAAGAGTTGCTTGTTTTGGGATATGTTTAAATTTTTCAAGTGTTTGGGTGAGATCGTATTTGTTTGAAGAAGCTTGGGGTTTAGATTTGGAAGAGCTAGGTGTTTCAGTGAGAAGAATCTAGAAGTTTCCTTTATCAGATCGTAATAACATTGATTTCTGAAGATGAATTTTCAAAGTCATTTTCCTGAATTTCATTCAAATCTTCAGAAGAATTTGACCTTTCAGATTCATATTCAGAAGAAGTTTCAATCAACAAATTGTTTATCTGTTCAAGAACAGATTCTTCAATATTGTTTATCTTGCTAAGTTTTCTCTTAAAACGAAAGTATTTTGAAATATGGCCTGGCTTTCCATATTTAAAACACGTAACCTTTTCTTATTTTTGAAAATCATATTTTGGTTTGTCTAGGAATTCTTGTTTGAGTCTGCGAGGAGGTGTGTTGTATTTGTATTTTTGATAGAAATTTTTGGGCCTTTTGTGGTAGGATTTATGGTGGGTTTTCTTTCATGGTTTGGATCGTTTACAAGCAGGAAATCCAAACTGTTCACAGAATGTTCCCAATTCTTTTTTCTCAGATGCTTTTTCTTTGGTAAGTTGGTATTGGAGTTTGTCATCTTGACAAATCTTAATAGCAGTTCTTTGGACATAAGAGACTAATTGTCCATATGTCAAATACTCATAAGGGATTTTGCCATCATTAATGTTTCTAAGCTTTTCCCTAACCTTATTACCAAGGGCTGTTGGTAATCCAGCTAAGAATTTTTCTTTCCAAAATGGCTGGTTTGAATATTCCCTTGTGAGAACTCGACTAAGGAACGTATCCTTATACCATCTGAAATCAGATAGTGTTCTGCATTTAAGATTTGAAAGAAGTTCTACTTATCTATCTTACCATAAAGAAGGATCACCAATGAAATGTTTAATAATTGTAAAAATAAGATGGTTTGTGTAATCAAGAATGGGTGGCCATTATATGTAATGGGTGTTCCATCTGATTAGGTTTTGATGGCTGAGTATATTACAGTTTTATCTTCAGTAGAGAGATAAAAATCCCACCAACCTTTTAGTTGACCAGTAAAACCAGATACTAAAAGATTAGTAATATCTTCATCAGAATAATTATGCTGGGTTTTGTAAGCATTGCTTAACATTGTCATATGTTGGAGAATTTAGAGGATGTTTGACTCATTTTGGCCATCAATGTTCCATTCGTAAACATTATCAGCACTAAATGATTTGAAGTTTTGGTTTATTCTTTCTTCAACCATAATTTCTGGAGGGTTGGCCCTATGGTAATAGAGTTTAGTTTGTTTCTTCCAATGTTGTTAGTTAACTTGGAATTGAGAATCCCCTTATTCAGTTTCTGAAAGTTGGGAAGTTTGAAAATCTTTTTCAAGGATGTGAATGTCTCCGGATTTTGGAGAAGACTCACCCTTGGTTTTTGAGATTTGAGACTGGGGTGTTTCTGGGATGGTAAGTTGTTGAAGCCTCGTTTGGGTGGATGGAGTATGTTGGGATTGTTGTGAGAGGCTAGTTTGTAACTGAGACATTTTTTGTTGAATTTGTTTCAAAGATATGGATTTAAATTTGTTTTGCAAATCCATCTTTTGTTGAGGAGTAAATTCAAATGGTTTGAAAAGGGGTGTTTGAATTTCAGGTTTAAAATATGTTCCTGGTTTAGTTTGGAAAACAGCTTGTTTGGTTAAATGTTCACCTAATACTTGGAGATATAAATTGGTATAATTGTTTTGCTCAACAATACCTTTTATATCAACTGGATTTACTTCTTGAGAAGTATGTTTAAATCTGAAAGGGGTTGCCCAAATAGGTTGATTTTTATTATCAATCCTTTTAGGAACCTGAATATTTTTTAAAGGAGGAAACTAAGAGGAAATAGTTCCTTCTTCAGAGGTTTTCCAATCTTTTCCAAGAACTTCTATAGTTTGAAAAAAATGGATATTCCAAATTTTGATCCTGTGCATAAGCATCAAACCAATCAAAAAATGAAATATTCATTTGTACTTTTTCAAGGAATTTATAAAATTTGTCCTGTATGGACTTTCTTACAGATCCTTTGAAATTATTTAAAAACCATTCTCTCTGAAGAGTAAATTTTTTAGAATAAAATTCCTCTTGCAAAGCTTTTTTGTTTATTTGAAAATTATTTTCTAAAACATTTATTTCTCTTGGTTCCCCTAATTGCGAAAAGTCAGGAGACTCAATTGATCTTAAGTCTTCTTCCTTTTCATAATTTAGTTGAGGAACCTTTGAAGAATTGTCAATCCCTGAAACAGAAACATTTGTTGGTTTGCGTTTAGGAATTATATTTGTATAAACTACGTTTGGTAAAGTTTGGGACGTGGTTGGTTCTAAAGGTGGTGGCGGCATGTAAATAATAGATGGAGGTTGTGGTAATGAGGAACAAGACCTTCTTGAAGCCTCACTATAGACAGATCTACAATCTTCATATATTGAAGGCTGAGACCTATATGTTTGGGAGAAAGATATTCTAGGTCTGTCAAATGATAATTTAACAGTCCCTTCATCTGTTTGAGTAATCCTACTGATTTGGGCATTAGTTTAGGAACAGGCTGTGTAGCCTTTTCCATGACCCAATCATCTGGTAGTTTTACATCTTTCCATATTATAGTTTTAGGAATGGTAACATTTACATTGGAATGGTCAGTCAAAAAAACTATTGTTTGACCATCATCAGGGAGGATTTGTGCATTTGTGGCATTTGAATTTAAGACCTTATATTGTACCCTATATATTAAGGTAGCAGGTATAGATCCTGGTTTCATATTTAATCCATGAAGTTTGATTTTAAGTTTAAGATTTTCAAGAATATGTTCATCATCCAAGTTTAAAGTTCTATCTGGGAAGCAGTTGAAGTAAACAGGTCCATTATGTAGACCCATTTCTGCAGCTGCTAGCAGAGAGTCGGCAAATGTATAATGTCTAGTATCCTGAAGACATACTAAACATGATACATTTAATCCTTTACGGATGAGGGGTTTTATGGCCACTTGAACACATCCTATATGTAAATAGTTGTATTATTTCTTATGTTTTTCAATTGATTTTTTCGAGAGAAGGAAAAAATCTTCGTTTTCTGGTTTGATAGGAATTGATTCTTCAACAGTTCTGATTACATAATCAGTCTTGAAGAACCATTTCTTATCTTCAATTTGATAAAGGGCGTTTGACGAGATATCTGGCAAAGTCCAATTATCAAAATTTTGATTTATATTTTGAAAAGAAACTTCTTGTTTAAAAATCTTTTTGTTTGTGGATTTTGATTCCTCATTGTTTAGCGTAGAGTTTGATGGAGTAGAAGAAGAACTACTACTACCGCGTTTGGAAGAGAAAGAAAATGAACGAGAAAGAAAAAACATAATTTAAATCGCAGAATGTAAAAGCAAAATTGAAAGGACTGAAAGTAAAGGCTGAAATAATAAGGCAGAATTTAAATGGCAAAAGTAAACGAAAGAAAGATTTAGATGTAGATCTCCCTTGCCTTGATATCTTTACCATCTGGATCCATAGGGGTGTAATAATTAAAAATTTATCCGTTTTTATGATTCAAAATGTTTTATTAAGATATTAATAAGATTTCTCAGATCTGATTCTAGCCAAGTAAAGTATATAATATCTGTACTCATCATACACTACGGGTGGGGACCGACCAATCGCCTGCCTCAACTCACAGGACTTGTGGCCTTAACCATCCCCACAAGGGCTCATGTATGATAAGTAAGAACCATATACACATGGACAGAGTCCATATGCTATCAAATACAGATCTTTAAATCATATTAATCTGCTAATAAAACTTCTGAAGACATAAAAACAGATCCAGATCTAATCAAGACATCTCTACTTCACCTTCTAGCTCTGATACCAAGATGGGGGAGGTGCCCCGAAGGACCGAAGGAAAGAGGGAATAATGACTTTTAAGACCTGTTATCTTAATAACCGGTCTTAAAAATAAAGGGATTTTTTAATTCATTTAATTACTTTTCTTTTGAGACCAGTTGTTTAGAAAACCGGTCTAAATAATATTTTTATGACAGGTTATTTAAATAAATGGTCTAAAAAGTTTCTTTTAATTACAAAATTTCCATCGCGTGTTTCTTTTAGACCTTATTCGCAATAACCGGTCTAAATGATGTGGTCTAAAAAGGCTATTTTGCACTAGTGACTCTGATAAGATAGAACTGAGAGTTGATAAGACTTAGTGAAGTGGTAAAACTTTGTGAAGACGATTGAAAAGGTTTTTTATCCACTGAAAAACCCTCTCAATCATAGGTTCATATCCTAAGTTAAGATTGGGATTTGTGAATGTTTTTTAAAGTTTGATTAACCCAGGACCGAATCCTGGTTTAACAACTCATTTCACTACTCTTTTGCACTCATCTGAGTCCATAAGATATAAGGTATTACACAAACTTAACTAAATTATAAGAGATGATGAATGAACAACTTATTGATTGAAAGTCTCCTGAATGTTTGGTCTCGTGTCTAGAACCCCGCTCACAGAGTCGTAGTACCAAATCCTTTTATGCATTGGATTTATGACCATGAGCATCTAATGGTTTCTAAATATAATAATATATCACACCATCATGACAATTACAAAATAAGTAAAAAAAATTTAAGCAGAGTTAATGATGTTTCCACTCTTAAAAGGAAAGTACCAAGAAGCAAACGTCACTTCTATCTGGCGCCTTCCTAAGGAATTCATCCCCCAGAAACCTTGTATGTCATTGCTTGGCATCTTCTTTTATGCCCTCACCCTCGTTATTAATTTGGTCAAGGCGGATGAACTTGACCTTGTCTTGGAGGTTGTAGGGGATGAGGTAATTATGGTATAGGTGCCTAAAATGTCAAAACCAATATATCAAAATGAAATCAAAGTTCTAAGCAGCCAACTATTCAATCACAGTTGAAGAAATACCTCATAAAGAAGTTGACAAACATTGAACTTGTCATGTACTTGATCGGAATCTAAGAAACAAGCTCTTTTGTTAAAGCTTCTACTTAGTCTGTAAGGTGCTTAGGCTAATTGGGGAGTATGGACTTGCTTGCCAGCTTCTTTTGAGTGACTGACTTCTTTTGAGTGGAGGGCTTCTATACTCTAAGTAGATGGCGTGGCCACGTAATAAAGTTACCGGTAGCTATTCCTACTATATCCATGTCTTTAGTGGACACAGGGAGTTGATTTGTACCGATACATACTCAAGAGGGGTAGGCTCATTATGAAGCGTGTTATCCTCCGGGGGATTAAATATGTGGCCCATTGCAACTGTATGGTGTCCAGCGCTATCAGTTAAACACTTAACATCCGCAAACCCTAAGGCAGATCATGGGGGAATATGCAACTGCCTCTAGTACTTGGACTGCCATTTCCCCCTTGCTGCTTCATAGAACTCTCTTTCATCAACTCTTATATGAGAAACAGTATTTGGTCCTGCATTCCATCACATTGTTTCTTGAGCTTTACATACTTTTCATCCCTATTATTTTGTTAGGTTTTCGTTGACCATGATATTTTATCTTAGTCAATCCAAAGTTGGCACCCCTAACAAGATCAAAATGGTCAAGCCCTAATGTCTTGGCCAATACCTCCACATCCGTAAAATGGAAGCCCCTTTATATTGTAACTTCCTGGGACATGACTTTCTGTGCATTTAAAAATAATATTACTATTAATAGTTAATTAAAGACATTACTTCCATGAATCAGGGACTAATAATAATACTTACTGTTAAATCCCTCAGTAACTTGACATTTAACAGAGTACTAATGCATAGTCCAATGGGCATACAGAAATAGCATAAATATATTGATATAAAATTCCTGATTACATTACAGGAAATTCCCATAGGGTTTGTACATAGTAAATTACAAAACCCAAAAAATACATACAAGGGGCTCAGATAACCAACACTAAGTTCTTTATCAAAACTGGAGCCTTTAGTTGCCGATGTTCACCTCTTTGCCTTTAGAGCCACTACCACTTGCTGAATAAATTTTTATTTAAGGAAAGGGATGAGATTCAGGTGAATCTCAATAGTAACATGCAATCAGTTATATAAAATGCAAAAGATAAACATGCAATACAACATATATGATGTAGAAAATAACAACGCTATGCACATGCTTGTCAAATCATATTCAGGATCAAACGACAATTTTGTTTGGATCAAAGTGGTTGTTTGTCCCTACTTGCCATTCAGCGATCACAATGATATTCTCCGCGATGTTTAGGTACAAATGACTATTTGTCCCCTACTGTCCTTACTCCATGCTTTGTTCAGGATCACATGACTGTATGATCCCTACTTGCTTTAATGTTCTAGAGAAGATGACTGTTTGTCCGTACTTGTCACTGGCCTACCTAGAATGAGTACCCACTGGCTCTAGAGCTACTTATGTTTTTCCCTCAGGGTGGTACTTGTACTTTTCCCATACCCATTTCTAGGAATTACCGCCATTCACATGTCATTGCACAGAACATGAAAAAAAATGCATATTAACAATCACATAGAATATGAGAGATAGAGTTAGTACTTTAACACCTTTCCTTGCTTAGCTAATGTTGATCCTTAACTTTCGGTCCCGCTCGGCAAATATCATATCCTAAAATTTCCAAATTGATAGCAAATGAGTTCTTACTCATTCATACCTTATTCTAAGACTCACAAATTGGTTATCTTTATCCAAAAATTCATAATTACCAAAATGCCCTTAGGGAACCCGGTCCCTTTATACCTAGTATAATTGTACTTTTTCAAATATTATGACCTAAGCTATTCCTACACAATTTCGCATGTAGAATCCATTTTTTACCCCATTTTTGGCAAAATCACATTGTATTTCTAGTTTTACCATTTACAATCACCAATTAGGGTTTTAGGGGGAAAATTGTCATTTCACACCCTAAAGCCTTCATACTCCATAATTCACATGTTTCCTACACAATTTTTCATTCTAAACACAATGGAATCATTAAATCCCTCAAATTCCAGATCTGACCTTCTAAACTCCAACTGACCAAAAGTTTAAGGTTTTTAGGGAAATTGAAGTTTTTCAATTTCCAACCAACCAAACATCTTCTTTTCACTTCTAATCACTTATTTAACCACTAAAATACTATTTGCACATGATTAATGAAATTTTGGGAAGCATTTCCCCTTAGGGTTTATGCATCCCAACTCACAAGTTTTAGCCAAAAGAAGCTAAACAACCAACCAAATCATCAAGAACAAGCATAAATCATCAAGAAACAACAAGTTCTTAAGCTTACCTTGATTCCTCTTGGCTTTCTCTCTCTAGTCATCCCTTCCTCCTCTTCTTTATCTTGATTTACATGATTTCAAGATGGATATGAAGATTAAAGAGAGAGTTTACAAGAGATTGAAGGCAAAAAACAAGCAATTTCAACTACTACTTACCTTGTTTTGCTTATTGATTTCTCTAGCTTCCTTCTTGCTCTATTTTTTGCCCTAGCTTTCTCTCTCTCTTCTCTCCTTGATGTTGGCCGAAAATGAGGCCCAATATATGATGAATTTTATATTATCCCTCTTCCACCTCCTTAATTTTATGTATTATTTTATTAAAAAGTTTTACACATGGAAATTTCCTACCTTTTCTGTTTCCATATGGCATTTTATGCTTCCACATGTCCATATATGTGGCAAAATCTTGTTCTTTCCTTGTTCCACTCTTCTTGGCCGACTTTCCTCAATATTAAAGGGAAATATTGGCTTTTTATTTTGTTTTTGTGAAATTTTATTTTATTTTATTTACCAAATGACTATTTTACCCTTACATTTTCTTGTATTTTTGAACCAATTTCCATTTTCTTCTTCCCCTTTCTTTTTGGCTGAACTTTTCAAAGTGTTTTGGGCCAAAAATTGTACTCTTGCATACTTAATTTTAGGCTTCAATGTTAGGCCTTTATCAAGACAAAAATTATGTTTTATGTCTTACTTGGCCAAAATTTCACATAATCACTATTTTCAATATTTTGGCTACTTCAAATGCACTAAAATTCACCATTTTATTCTACTAAATATAATTAAATTTTATAAGGAATATTCGTGAATAAAATTTAGGATATTACACTTACCATTTTATTGATTACCTCCTTCACCTGAGGATCATCATAAGAGCCATCTTTATTTTTGCCTTGCCACCAGCCAAAGTTCATGACTGGGAGATCTACTACTGTCCCCACTCTTCGCAACTAACTTTTTAGAAATATGAGCATATACCATTTGGCCTCCCTTATTGGGATACTTATTGTTCTTCACGTTCCTCCTATTCACCAGGCTTAGTTCCTATGAAAACACACAACTAAAGAGTTAATATTAAACAGATATATATAGGTCTTATGAATTGAGAATAACAATTACTTGGAATGCCGAGTGGCGATGTGAGATGAAGAATTTCTCCAATCATTTAGTTTGATGATGGACCGAAGATCCACAGGAACTTCTGTTTCATCAACCTTTCAGGACTTTACAAATATGCCTTCGTCAATACATGATGAAATATGCGTAGTAATTGGCCTGCCTTCTTGATGACAAAGTCCCTAATGTAATCTCTATCTAATGATATGCAGACTGCAAAATGCACAATTCAAGTTAACCTTGTTTACAAGTACATAGCAAGTAATTAGCATGCATATATACTTACCCTGACAATGTCCCAAATAACTTTTGCATAACCTTCCTGAACCTGACGCCAGTTACCTATTAAGCTAGGTATGTTGGTCCTCGCCATTAAGCTAATGTAGTTGATGAAGTATGACAGATGAAGAGGTTGACCATTATTATTCCATGTCACCTCAAATCTTCTCCCTACACATCCTTTGATTTGTTCACAAAAGTTAAGGCACAATGGACCCTCCTTACAATATCTCACACTCATTCTAATGTATGTTATGGGGTCTTATTTCTGGGTTGCCCATCGGTACTAGTGGGACCAATATCAGAACTAAAGGCGCTATCAGAACTAAGGGCATTATCAATGATGTGGGAAGTAGAACTGACCATTTTAACTAGAAAATAAAACTCATTCAGTCAGCTATAAGGAACAAAGTAATGGGTTTTTTTAGAAAAACATGATGCATGACTAAGGTCAAAACCTACCTAGGTAATATAAAGTGAAAAGTAAGGAGAATGCGGAATGGGGAATGGAGAATGGAAATGCAAAAGAGAAATCATATGTTAAAATAAGAAGAACAGAGTATGCGAATTAATACGACCTAGCTAGGGCTCCAAAATGAAAAAAATGTGTTAAGGCAATCAAAGCGACTCATGCGGCTATTGGACTAAAGTTCAAAAAAAGCAGTGGAAGATGTTGTTTACCTATATATAACTATTGATGGCTAGAATAGTCAATCGGAGTTATGGGGTTCCAAGGATTATGGGTAACGTTCGATCAAAGACAAATGTGTTAAGTGTAATAACTTGGGAAAGTGAAGAGGTGTGAGATTATAGGTACATATTCTAAAAGACTTGACAAAACTTGTTCACAGTTCTAAATTTAGAACCATTATAAAAGGTGGTCTTTTCTTACGATTCTTAATTTACAACCATAAGAAACCTTTGAGTGAAATTTTACGATTTTAACATCATAGTCATTAGGTTTTGTAAATGGTGATGGTGATTTCTTCGTCAATATAGCTATTTGACAAGGTATTTTGAAAAATGGTGGTTTTACATAATAACCGTAACTTATTTGACATTTTTTTAATACTTTTCAAAATTGATTTTTCAACCCCATAGTATAATCAAAAAATTTAATAAACAAATAAAATGAGAGGGTGAATAAACGAGAGTGAGAACAAGAGAGGTCAGTTCCCCCTTGTTACTCCTGTCCATGCGTCCTTGCTCTCCCATGTAATGAATGAAGAACAAAAGTTAGAAGTTGGTATAGAAGTGAATAGCTAAATAGGTTTCACAAGTTATCCAATATATCTTGTCCTTTTGGAATGGAAAGGGTTACATTATAAAGCCAAACGTGTTGGTATAAATTACAATAGTTAACATAAGTAACTGTTGTTTACTAATAACAATGAATATCCCTTAAATTAGTAATAATTGTTTACTAATAACCATGAAGAGACAACTTTCATTTTAAATAAAAATTTAGGTTACATTACCGTAGGAAGGAGATGATGGGTTTGACTGGAAGTGATCATATACAACCTAATCATGATGATGGATGATATCTAACTTCCTATTCAAACTGTGAGCATGTCTAGTAAGATACCTTATGGAGCATTCAAGACTGGCCAACATATATAGTAGAGCCTCTATTTGAGGAGGAGGCAAAAGAGGTGGTGGTAGAAGAGGAAGGGGAGGAGCTTGTGGAGGCAGTAACGGTGGTGGAGGAGGTGGTGGTAGAAGAAGAGGGGCTTGTAAAGGAGAAGGGTGAGGATGATGAGGAAGAGGAAGAGGAGGAGGGTGAGCATGTAGAGGAGGAGGAGTGCAAATGGAAAGAGCGCTCTTGCATCTGACCATGATGAGGGAGAGACGGACGAGGTTATGAAAATGTGCTTTTTAGAAAAGTACTAAGAACAAAAGGAACAAGTCAATATAAATAGAGTGGAATACTTTACTCTAAAGTATATTTAACATAGGAGAATCGGTACTTGGTGTTTGACCGAACGAGGTTTTGAAAATGTTTTGTAGATTTGTTCATTTTATGATAATCGTTTATTATGACATATCGTTTTTGTCATTCATACTTTACGGTCAATAGATATAACCATTATGTTTTTGTTTTCGCTAATGTAAGGTTGGAAGATGAATTATTTGTAAGGGCTATATGACAGTTGTTCCGAAAAGAACCATCACTTTTGTTACTGAATAAATGACAGTTATCAACTACAACTATTATTTTTGTGTTTTTGTGAATTCCTCCTTATAAGACATAATGGTGTGCATAATTAGCCGTTACTTTTAAGTGTTATATATCCTTATGCACCGTCCACTTCAACATAGATGACGCTTATTAGTTGTAATAATTATGTATTAAGCATTATAAATGCATAAATATGTAGTAGTGCATCTTAAAAAATGAGAGAGAGAGCCCATTAAAAAGAATAAATAAATAAAATATAATAAAATATTTTTTAATACAGAAAAGATAATGAAATATAAACAAGTAATTATAATAAGAACAATATACATTCACACTACTACAAAATGTATATTTTACGTCCCTAAAAGACGTCTCTTTTTAAAAAAGGGAAGTAAAAAATAAAGATGGTGGCAATTTTGTAATTCTGGGTGAGAATTGAGTAACTTTAGACGTCACTTTTTCAAAAAAGGAAGCCTAAAGTCAACTTTAGACGTCCCTTTCTAGAAAAGGGACGTCTAAAGTTTAAAAAAATTAAAAGAAATTTTTTATTTTTTATACTTTATACTTCCCTTTTTGAAAAAGGGAAGTATAAAGAAAAAAAATTCTTTTAATATTTTTTTAAACTTTAGACGTCTCTTTTTGAAAAATGGACACCTAAAGGTAAAAAAAATTAATTTTTTTATTTTTTTTTAAACTTTAGACGTCCCTTTTTTAAAAAGGACGTCTAAAGTCCATTTTTCAAAAAGGGACGTCTAAAGTCACTTTTTACTTTAGACGTCCCACATTCAAAAAGGGATGTCTAAAGGTAACGTAAATCAGTCAAATTGATACTGACATCACTCTTTTCAAGGTTATGTCCACCCCCGCAAGCTAGCTTCCTCGATTTAAATTTTAAAACTCTCATTTTCTCTTGAAGCTGCTTCTTTCACCACTCTCTTGAAACTCATTATCCACCATAACTCTCTCTCTCTCTCTCTCACTCCCTCTCATTATCGTTGCTCTTTTTTTAAGGTTGTCCTCCTCTCTCTCCACCACCATCCTCTACCGTCTTCCTCTCCACTGTTGAAGCTCGTCGCCATTGTCCTTCTTCGATCTTTGATGCCATTGGTTCCTCCTCCCTCCCTCTCTCACCGTTGGCCTCCCTCCTCTCTCTCCTACCGTGGTCAAAAGGTATGGATAATTACTTTTTCTTTTTATAGGCTAAGTTCTGAACTGGGATTATTGTATATGTATTTTGTTGTGTTAAGATTTAGATTTATCTTCATTGTAGATTCATTTTGATTTATCATCCTTCACCAATATTAATCTGTAAGGACATTTTGGTTTATGAAGAAATGTTCGATCTTGTTTCTGTAGGTTCTAATAGTTAGGCAGTGAAAAATATAAGCGAATTTTTTTTTAAAAAAAACTTTAGACGTCCCTTTTTTAATAGACGTCGTATCCGAAATTTTTTACGTCGCTGGTATAGGCGTCCCCCTATTTTTAGACGTTAAAAGGGCTAAAACAAGGACGTTAAAAGTGTTTTATGTAGTAGTATCAACATTTTTTTCTCACTCCTTATATCCCCTCGATCTGCTAATTTCAAGCATTAGTTGAGGGAGAAGCTTCGAGACTTTTGGAACTAGAAAATCCCATCTTCATCTGCTCCTACTGTCCTCCATCATTTGTTTTATCATCGAAGTGGTTATGTGCGCTAGAGTTCATCCACCATCATCTTCACTCAGCATCGCTCATTACTTTCTATTCTCTTTCCCTTTCTCAATTGATGTTTTGATAGCAAAAACAAGGAGGATGTTTTCTATGGGCTGCTCGACTGTAACTTTCTCTTTGCTCGGCTATACCAATCCTTGCCCTCTGCACTAGTATGTGCGCTTCAATCAATTCTTCATTCTTAAATCGGTCCATGCCTCTCATTCTTTCATCGTGTTTTTTGGTGCTAATTTTGGATCCATTAAGTTCATTGGGATACTATAGAATGTTTGAATTGGGGGAATAAATGGATTTGGCTATGGATTTAATTTGGTTCTGAGTCAAACCTTGTTAAGAAAATAAAATTACGAGAGACTATGATTTAATAGTAATGTTTGATATAGTTGGGTTAACAATATGTAGTCATAATTAATTGTTTTTGAGTTGATGTATAAAGTTCACATTAAGTATTTGATTAAATGCTTGAGAAAGGAATTTGATGGAATTTTAGAAGTATGGTAGTTTATACAATTGTATTGGAAGGAACTTGATTTTGTAATAATATGAAGATGATAAGACATGAAGAATTATATATAATGTTTTTATAATAAATATATAATTGTATGCATAGAAAAGCTAAATAATTCTTTCTCTCTTTTAAAAATATTATGAAAAAAAGAATAACCTGCGGAACTTATGATGGCATTTAAATGCTATAAGAGGATAAGCAAGGTTCTTAAAGTGGAAAGGAAATATTTTTTGCCAATATAACTATAGATACATATTTCTAAAGACTACCATTATTGTAAAGGGAACGTCTAAAGTATCTTTAGAAGTCCCTTTTGCTTATGGACATAAAAACTAATATTTTTTAAAAAAAATTGTTTATATTTTAGTCTGCCCAACAAATTGAAAACCACAGAAACAGGATCAAAGAATAAACCACAATCTCCTTAGAATGTTAAGGAAACATCCAGCATTAACTAATTAACTCCTACTACCATCTATGTACAAGAACCACCACAAAGTGTTGTGAAAATGTTGTCTACTACACAACTATACTAAATAAGTTGTCTACTACACAACTATACTAATTAACATAAGCATACACTTTTATTGATCTATGTATTGAAGAAGCTATCTAGCCAAAAGTCTCTTATCAAATTAATGTCTTCATGTCAGTAGGCATCTTCATTATCAAAAATCTGTAAATTAGAAAATAATATTAGATAAAATCAATGAAGTGAAAGAATTAATTAGAAATTCAATTACAATACCCAAAATATTCTCATTTGATTACCTGTTGAAAATGAATTGTAATGCCGCTCTGAATGATGTTATACATGTAAAGGATAATGTAGTAGCAGCATTCAGTGGCCCCTGGCAGTCGAGGGCACTATAAATCAAAAGTAATTGGTTAAAATCAATAAAGTCATATCTAAAATGATCGTCAATAAAAGAACTTGAATTGAAACCACATACTTTTGGATAAAACTACTTCGGGTCTCTAACAATTCTACCCTTCCATGAAATGTGTAATATCCTGAATTTTGGGACAAGAGGCTTAGGACTAAGCCTGGATTAAAGAGACTGCTAGACTCCAGTTTAGTAAATGTCCTGGTGAAGCATGGTATTATTTTCCAAAATTCCTTTATAACCTTGGATATTAAAAGGGAATATTATGGTGAGCTAAGAAGAACATTAGAGGCGCTAGCACGCTGCCGGTGTTGGGTTCTGTTCGTGTGGATACCAGTAGAGGGAGTTGATCTAAGTAGTTAGCTCCTCAAGATCCAAAAGGAAAAACTCCAAAGAAGAATTAGCGGACATGTAGATGCCGGGGAAATTATTTCAGGACCATGGAGATTTGAGAACTCGCAATACGTTGATGATTGTGGGCATTAAAAATAAACATGAATAAGGTACGACTCTTTCTAACTCAATTTAAATACCTTTGATAGATCCGTAATTGAGATTGGTAAACTTTTACAATTTTTAATTTTAATTCTTCCTCTGTGTGCCTAATAATCCCAACATAAGGAAGGCTAGATTTTTCCATTTTCATGTATCTTGTAGTTGTATCTTTATGTTTTAGAATTTAATAATGAAGTTTTATGCAATGTTTATGAAGTTTTCAATTTATTTTTTTTAATTATATCATGAGCTAAATTTTCATTTTCCTAGGGTGATGATGTAGCTTACAAATAACGGATTGAATATTAACTTATTAAATCTAGTTTTAATTTTTTCTTCATGATTGAGTTTTGATTATTGTTCTTAACGCTTTCAATTGATTGGTCATCTTTTGATTGATTTTAATATGCATGTTGAGACCAGAAGGAGATGCATATGTCAATCCTATAATTAAAACCATAATTTGCATGTGAAATAGGAATATATTCATATAAGTTGTGTAGTCTTAATTGTTAGATATGATTAGTTTTGATGATGACAAATATAGATGTCATATATTAAAAGAGCAAAAGTTTGCATAATATACTTATATCTTATATTGACTAACTACTATATTTAATGTTGTATATTTTATAGATTAGTCAAAGAGATTGGAGAAAGAAGAGCTTCAAGGAACTAATGGGAATAACAAGATTCAAGTTCCCAGAAGAAATACTGATCAGAAGGGAATTCAGAAGTCACTGTAGCAATTGGCACTGTTTGGAACTGTTTGGCACTGTAGCACTGAGTAATTTAATAATCATTCGATTGATTTACAGAATCACTCGAGTGATTCTGGAAAAAGTAAAAATCACTCGAGTGATGTTCAGCGTTTCATACTCTGTTGTTCGTCTAGCTGAGCGAGGTCTGGTTATTTGATCATATCTCTCATAATACAACTCCGATTGAGATCAAACTAGTTGCATATGAAAATAGACTCCCAATGCGTCATTTTGACACTAGAAGCAACATCAAAAGAACTCAGATGAATAAGATATAAGTGTTTGAATTTGGACTTCATATCAGCGTCACTTTCTGGAACAGGTTTGGTATTTTGGCTATAACTCTCAAACCACTGACCCTATTGATCTGAAACCAGTACCATATAAAACTAGACTTCAAGATATTTCCATTGATATATAATACAGCAATTTTGGAGCCATATTTGAAGAGTTATGTCATCTAGAATTTTACCCCTGTTTGCTGAAGAATTGGAAACGCAACAACGAAGTAAAAGTGATCTGAAGAACAGATCACTCGAGTGATTCCAGAATTCACTCAAGTGATATGGAAAATCACTTCCAGTGGCGCCAGAATCACTACAGGAATTTTTCACTGTTCAGGATTTCACTTCCAGTGATTCTAAAATCACTCGAGTGATATGAGATTTTTCAGAATCACTTCCAATGCGAGCCAAATCACTGCAAGAAAAAATCACTGTTCTGAATTTCACTTCCAGTGATCTCCAAATCACTCGAGTGATATTTCAGTTTTGCCAAATCACCAGAAGAAAAATACACTGTTTTGGAAATCACTTCCAGTGATGTCAGATCACTCAAGTGATATTTAAAATTTCCAGATTCACTTCCAGTGGATTGAAAATCACTGCAAGAAAAATTCACTGTTTGCAAAATCACTTCCAGTGATGCCAAATTCACTTGAGTGATATATGAAATTTTCCATATCACTTCCAGTGGTTGCTGAATCACTTACGGTGAATATTAAAATTCCTCAGATCACCTCTAGTGCCTTAGCTGATCATTTCCAGAGAATACCAATATGCACCAGATCACTTCCAATGAACTAATATCCATTCAAGTAACCTTCCATTTGTGAGATATCAGTGAACAAACTGATAATTCAAGTGATGTGCTGATTTTGATAAATCACTTTCAGGTTTGACAGAAACATGAGATCACCAGAGTAATATTATGAGCCATCCGAGTGAAACGTTGTTTCATGAAAGTCACCTTCAGTGAAGTAATGCTGCACTTAAGTGAATTGATATCACCGCCAGAGAATTTACTGATAGCTAGAGTGATTCACTGTTCTTAATAGAATCATGGAAATCACTCAAGGGATCTTGAGCTACACTCGAGGGATGCTGATCATTGCCAGTGGAATATTGTTTTGTCAAGATCACTACCAATGGAATATTATTTTCTGAGAATCACCTCCAGTGAAATCAAGTCCACTTCCAATAATTCTCCAGTTTTCAGAAATCACTACCAGGAAAGTCTGTAATCACCCGAGTGATGTTTTCTAACGGCTATTTCTATGAGTGGATTTACAAGTGTTATGCACTACCGATCACATGGAATACACGGATCAATATTGAGCGACAACAAATCATGGGCAACATGACTATTCAATAAACGATTCAACTAACGTCCAAAATAGAAAGAAAGCAACGCTGAAACATTTGTAAGAGATCAACAGGAAATGTTGAAGCATCTGTCAGAGCACCACGATCAATGGGCATAACCGTTGAACTTTCTGTCTGAGCACACGATCAGCTTACAACGAAAAAATACTTGAATACTCTAATGGCTCTCAACCTATCTTATATAAGCCGAAGCATTCAAGAAGAAGATAGAGAGATTTACAGAGAAATACTACAGCGAACAGAAATGATGAAGTAACGAGAACCCAACTGCCAACATGCTACTGTCATAAATCTTCATCTCTCACACTCTCTGTTAATATCTGTTTTCATTGTCATGTACATTTGAGAGTGAATATTTGTATTGTACTTCAGTGAGGATTTATCTACTCTATGAGAGAGTCTGTAAACATTTCATCTATACTTCTGTATTAATCTCGAGGTAGAGGGACCTTGAGAGGGCTGATTACCTTACGGGAAAGTTGTAGAGAGAATCGCCAGTAAGACTTTCTGATCATAAGACTTACAAGGTGCAAGCAGTAGAGAACGTTGCTGCTCGTAAGACTTACAGTGGTGTAAGTAGGAGAGAACGTTGCTGCTCATAAGACTTGCACGGGTAAGCAGGAGAGAAAGGTCTTCATATTGCTTTGCTCAACTTGCTGTAAGAAGGTGTAAACCTTACAGTGTGTAAGGGGGAGTGACTGTGTAATAGATTTATAGCGGCTTTTCTTGTGCCCGGTTAAACAAGAAGATAGTAGATTGGAAATCTCAGGAGGAGCCTGGGGACTGGACGTAGGTCATCGTGGATTGGACCGAACCAGGATAAATCACAGTTTGCATATTCTCTTCCCTAAACTTTTACATTTCCAGCATATATGATTTACATATCTGCTTATGTTTCTATACTTCTGTATGTATTGATTTGATAAGTTGTAAAAAGATTTAAAAGATCATACTTTCTTATCGCATACCCAATTCACCCCCCTCTTGGGTGTCAGCCAGTTCTAACATTAATGAGTTGTATAAATCTTAATGCATGATTAATTTTTTTAATTCATATAGGGATTATTAGATTAGCAATTAATTATAGAATTGCTTGACCTTATAAAAGGCTAGTAATTAAATTAGGGAAACTCGGTTATCAATCATGTGGAATAAATTGGACTATAATAGATAGGTGATTCAATCCGAAATTTGCTAAGTGAAATATGATCCCTAGGGCTTTTTCTCATATTTGTTTTCATATCAATTGCATTCATATTTAATCATTTTTAATTTATAATCTCAATCACTAACAAATCAATCGACTAAATAGAATTAAGATTACCAATTATGGTACTTAGTGATCAATCCTTGTAGGAATGATACTCTACTTACTTCTATATTACATGTTTACGTCAGTGTACACTTACACCTTTTAATAAACCATTTACACTCATAACACCCCCCGTCTCCTAAAGAATACATAGCGCTTACCCTTTGGTATGTGCTCCTCTACTGGAGGCTGGTTAACAGATGGGGGTGACCTACTTCTCTGTCTTCTCCTATCGCTCATGACTTCTGGTCAATATGTCGGTATACCTATAAAGATAGATTACGTTAGCTCTTACCAAGATCAACTACTCTGATACATTAAGTGTAAAACTATCTCTTATAAAGTGTTTGATGAGTTATAGTTATGTAATGTTTACAAACTTAAAGATAGAGTACATTAGCTCTTACGAAGATCAACTACTCTGATACATAAAGTGTAAAACTGTCTCTTGTAAAGCATTTTATGAGTTCTAGTCATATAATGTTTACAAACTTGAGACTCTATTAACCCTTAGGCTATCAAAGTCTCAACTTCAATACAAGGTTTGATCCTTTAATTAAGTAGGTTTTTCGAAAACTTTTAAAAATAATTATATGCAGACTTATACTAGTTTGTAAATTCATTACCCTCATCGGTTTCAAAATTATTTATTAAAAATGCAGAGCATTTTCTAGCAATTGATCTCCTAGTGGTGGTTAACTTATGGGCTTTTGGTGTTTGGTTGACTGATTCTAGTTCAATTATCACTTTTGAATACTAGCGCGTTACCAAAAGTTCAGCGTAAGGGTTACAACTATTACAGTCAATATCGCAGTTACTAGTACTACTACTACCACTACTACTACTATTTAATTATATACATAATTTACATTCATCCAAAATAAAATAACCAACAATCCATAATTACTCTGCCTTCTCTTCGTCTGACTGCATTACCTCTTTGCCCTTGGAGCTGGATGCCTTTTATGTGTAGCATTTGTTGAAAAAGGGTGAGATTCCAAAGAATCTCAGTAGTATACCAATCACAAATATGATATGCATATTGCTAAATATGTAAAACAAAGCTTCATAGAGCACTTACAAATTATGCAGCAAATAAAGAGCCTAATTGGTCCCTTATCACAGAATTATAGTGCTTGATAGTCATAGTCTGGCTGCCCAGGGCTTTTACCCCATACAAGGTGCAATTACGGGCTTTCTTCCTCAAGCCTTCTTGGCTTAAGTTACCCCCGGGTAACTCCCGGTGAAACTTATACTTATAGGTCTTACTGCCTAGGGACTAACTATCCCACACATATACAGATGACAGAGAATATGTACAGAGTAGCACATATGATATAAGGAATAGGGTACTACCTGACAATCCTTCCAATTTAGGTTCTTGTTCCCTATCTCTCGGGCGTCTCGGGAAAATGTCGAATCCTATAATTTATACTAGACAGTGAGTTATTACTTGTCCTAATTTTTAGTAACTCAAGACACTTTGGTAGGTTATCATTATAGTTAATAAATTAGGCCCAATAGGTAGTTAATGGGCGCACACCAACTCTAAGTGTTTAATTTGATCCTTAGAGTTCTAATTTATTACAAAAGTATCCTTACTTTTTATTTTCGCACAATTACCCGAATTTGGCAGAATTTTCAATGATCTTTGAAAATTCATATCTTAATCTAGGAATATTCAATTAAGGTAGATCCAAATTATGTGTCACTTATTAAGTCATTTTAAGGAAAAAATACTTCCCACTGCCACGTGTCCACGCATCATTCCCAGTTTCATATTTTTCCCCTACTGCTAGAAAATTTTCCATCTTTGTTGGTCTAACTTCAAACACTCATAACTCCTAGTGTACTTCTACAAATCCTTCATATTACATATCATTTTATAGCTCATTATGTCTAGTTTAAATCTGGAAATTATCACCATCAAAAAATGAAGTTTAGACAGTGAAATTTTCATCACAATAAATCTACCAGTAAAAAACGTAATACTGGTAGCATCTTTAACAAAGTTTCAATCCTTTGATTTTTCATTCCAAATCATTGAATATTATAACTAGGAGCTATTCCAAAATATTTTTTGGTGTAGAATCCAATGGTAAACTCAAAAATACCAAAATCACACTCGCTTTACCAGGTTTTGCCTCTAAACAATCAAGTTTGCATCTTTGACCACCAACAAGTCTAATAACATCATTAATTATCATATATGACCTTATATATGATTAAAACAACATTTTTTATTCAAGAAAACCCTCTTACCAAAATATTAGAGGGGTCTAATAGCTAAGAAAAACTCATCAAAATAATAAAGTAATCGGTTCAAAATGAAGCCGGGGTTTACCTCTTCGCGCTTCTGCAACCGGTTCAGTATTCCGGTGGTACTCTGGCTAATTAAATGACATAAAAAACCTCAGATGAGAAATATGAGACAATATAATAGAATCTCACAGTGAGTTGAAGAAGTTTCTTGAAAGACTTACCGAACGATAGCTGCGATTCGCGGTCGAAATCAACTCCGGTACTCAGGAAATGTTACTATTCCTCCTTCTTCTCTCTTCTTTCTAGTTTCTCTTTTTTTTCTAATTTTTCTCCTCTCTTTCTTCATTTGGCCTAATTGGCCCCTTAAAGAAGAAGGAATGGTGGTGATTTGATCTTACTATGTGATGATCTTGTAAGGTGCTAAGTGTCAAAAGATGTTTGTTCAAGATCCCATGTGTCATTAATCAATTTGGTCTTCCCTTTTTCTCTCTCTTAGGTGGCACCACTCTTATCTACAATGAGCTTGGAGATGATTCTTTTTGCATTGAAATATAGATGGAAAGAGATTTTTAATGATAGGTTATTTACCATATTTGGAGTCAAAATGAGTAGATCACTTGAAGTGATCACTCAAGTGATACTTGAGGTCATTCGAGTAATGAATCCCAGGAAGTCAGGAGAACTCAAGTTTGGAAGCAGAACTCGAGTTTTGGGGAGATGAGAGTTCAAGTCTGAAAATAAAATCTAAAGAGTTTCTGGCAAAGATACATGAAGTCATGGCAACCAAGCTGAGAACTTAAGTTAACCTTGTAAACTCGAGTTGTATCGGAAGAGAACTCAATTTTACTATTTATACTCTTGTAATATTTTCAGAAAGTTATAACTCTCCATTCAAGTTCATCAGTTGGCACTCGAGTTGTGAACATTGCAGGAAGTAACTTCAAGCTGATACACTCGAGTCTTGTGTGAGAACTCGAGTTCTGACATAAAGAGAACTCGAGTTCTAGAAGTTTGCTTTGAGTGTTTCTGACTGAGAGTTTTAGTGTTATCAAGATCAAGTAGAGAATTCGAGTTCTCAATAAGAACACGAGTTCTGGACAGAAGTGTTAGTGCTAACTCACAGTACTTCTGTAAGTCACTCATGATGGTTCTACAAGTTATAAAAAAAGCTTACTCGAGTGATGGCAAGTAACTTGTGAGACTTCAGCAAGTCACTCTCTAACAAACCAAGAGTGCAGTGTATCTCAACAGAAGATCACTCGACTTATATTTCATGTACTCGAGTTATATTATTAACATATTTTATTAATTACCCTCTTGGATTTCTCCATAATCTTTCAAATTCATTTAAACCTTAATTATATTGCTTATAATCATTCCTAATCATCACTAACCAAGTTGACATGAGGATTATAGGTGATTGATTATACTTGGATTAGAGCTCAACAGCCAAAAAGCAATTTGTGTAAGAAACTCCAACAATCATATTTTTATAAAGCGACAAAATCACCACAGGAATACTAACATGCCTAACAGATACTTCAACATCTCTAATGATCTTCAGAGATACATCAACTATAAATTGAAAAGTATTCAAAGTTGAAGCAGTGAGCTTACACCTTCACTGTCAAAATGCTAACATTCTAACATTTATCTCATTTGCTCTCTGTTTTCTCAGTGATCATATAATTTACCATAGAGAGTGAGATTATTTTTAATGTACTTCAGTGTTCATCTTGTTCACTTCTAGGAGAGAAGATTGATTGTAATATTTCATCATAAAGGTTGTATCCTTATGATGAGTAAGGGCGAGTATCTCGGTGAGAGATTTGTAAACGGGTTTACAAGTACTTGGCTAAACTTGTGGTATTGTAGAGGCTTTTCTTGTGCCCATTTTAAACAAGAAGATAGTGGATTGAAAATCTCAAGTGGAGCTTGGAGACTGGACATAGGTCATCAAGGATTGGACCGAATCAGTATAAATCACAGCTTGCATATTCTCTTCCCTTATCTCTTATATTTCCAATATACCTAATTTATTTAATTAATTGTGATTTTATGGTTTGTTATCTTGACACTTATTATTTTCACTAAGATGCAAAAAGTTTTTCAAAGTTCCTAAGTTTTTATCTTACACACAATTCACCCCATTTTGGGTGTCAGGTGAGTCTAACATTTAGTGTCAGAGCTAGGCTCTTGCTTAAAGGACTTAACTGTCTCAAGAGTTATCAATGGCTGATTTTAGGTGTTATATGCTTTCAGAAGGTTTCGATTATACAATTCCACCTCTTTTAAAATATATTGATTTTTGGTTTTGGAAAGCTAGAATAACATCTTTTATAAAATGATTTAATTTTGATATGTAGGATATTTTTATGAATGTCTTTGATTTCAAACCAATAAAGGATTGTACAAAAAGAGAAAAGAAAATGTTTTTGTTGAACATCAGAGCAATGAAAATACTGTATAGTGCTTTAACCAAAAAAGATTTTGAAAAAAATCAAATTTTGCTCTAATGCTAAAGATATCTGCGATACTCTTGATTCTATATATGTGTCTAACAACTGTGTTGAAGTTGAAAGTATTGACTGTTCATCTGAAACTATAAGCTGTATATTGACGATTGATGAACAAATGGAAGACAAGATGGAAGAGGGTGAAATCAGAAAATGCTCCCATGATCCAGTCAACACAAAAGAAAAAGAGAAAGAGGATTCCTAGGAAGAGCTCAGCATGAACAAATTTGATGATTTATTATCTAGAGCTCAAGATATGGTAAACGATTCCAATTCTTTTTTTGTGTTTAAGAAAAACAATTTTGAAAAACTAAATAAAAATTTTTTCCAATCAATTATTGGTTCTATTGCGGGAAAAAAAATGTTTTCAATCATGTGGAAAGAAAGCATTTGCAAATAAGAGTAATTTGATATTGTTTCCACTCGACCAACACAATACTCGCAAAAATGTTCATAATAAGCATAATTCTATTATTTGCAATTGTTGTGGAAAATCAGGCCATATTTCTCACACATGCTATAGGAGAAATTCTAATGTGTGAAATAAATATCTTTAGGTTCTAAAAGGACAAGTAAGATCAAATACTAATAATCAAGGACCCAAGTATATGTGGGCACCAAAATGTCCATTTAGTGCCTTGTGTGTGAAGTTTAACTCAAAAAAAATGGACATAAGGGTACGGAGAAGAGGAAGAAGAATCCAAGAGTTTCTCTTGAACTCAAAAGGAGACTCACATTAATTAGGAGAACTCTTGGAGAAGCCATTGCTACAACCTCATCCACAAATCAAAAGAAGCAATGGATATACGAAAGAGAAGTATGTTCCACCTTAAGAACAAACTATCATAGAGTATTGTTCAACTATCTTAAGGATAACATGAAGAGGAGAATCTCTCAAATATCAAATATAAGACTCTTGAAGTCTATATCTCTTGAGAGAGCTTTGCAGATACCTATAGGTGTCTGTGTGAAGAATCAATGTGATAGAAAGAGGCAGTAGGTAAGCAAAGCCAATCCTTCAAGTACCTAACGAAAATGTATACAATGGTAAAACCTCCTATGCTATTATCTGTAATATTTATTGAGGTTTTATATTTTGGAATCTTAGAAATGAGCATTGCAAACTATTTTCAAATTGGGTTTTCACATCTCTTAAAAATCCACTTAATAGGTTTATTTATAAAGGGATTGCAATGTTCAATATAGTTTAATTCTTTATGCATACATGATGATTTGAAAAGAAAGTATTTCTTTTATGCATAAAGTCATAATTAATTCATTGTGTTCAATTGTTCTGAATTGATTATATTTTAAGAGCATGTGAATTTTGTTCCTACAAGCTAACAATTAATGGATCCAAGTAAGGTTAGATACCAAGGAAGAAAAAGATTTATATGGTTTTTTTGGATGATAAAAAGCTTCTCAAGAGTGCAACTACATAAAGAAATAATTCGAGTCTTGAAGAAGCTAAACAAGCTATACTTTATGTTGATGGTGAACGTCAAAAAGGGAGACATCTACATCAATCCACCTTAACCAAGCAAGCTAGTACAAGGACAAGAGGATTTGTGGTGATATCTAACCTTACCCTATACTGTGCTTACATGAAATTCATATTTGGGTAATAAATACTTGTCCATCATTACATTCCATTAGCATTCAATCATTTATAGTTTTCAAAATATTTTCATATTGCTAAATGGACCAAAAGTGAAATTGTGTATAACTTTCTGAGTTTATGTTTTTGAAATGCACAATTCTAAAACTTTTTTTGGATTTCAATTCACCTGATTTTTATAAAAATCCATACACATGCTTTGAAAAATATTCATACTTTGCTTATATTAAAATAATTTTTCAAAAATATGACGATTAAATCTAAGACAAAAATGCTTCAAATATATCATTCGTTATTGACATATTGATCATTGATCATAAATATGTTATCCAAAGCTTGAACTCCATAGTATTTATTCTCTAACAAGTTACACCTCATGTCTAACAAGTTGACCATCTATATGAGTTTCAAGTCTATCTCCAAGAAAAGAATTCAATTCGTGAAAGCTTTGTGCCTAATGCATAAATCCTTATTGGTTGAGTTATTCTGAACATTATGAATGTTCATTAATGCATTGAATGTTTATGCATTAACCATTATATTGGAATAACTTAGTAGGATAATGTTCTAGAACTTTAGTCATTTGGACTAACAAGTATGTGCTTCATTATTCATAAATCTGAGTACTCTTTTTCTCTGAGTAACAAGAGTCATCTTCTACTTGAATGTCACTATTTTTCAAGATACATTTCTATCAGTCAAGATTATATCTCAGTCACATTGTGCTTATATTTTTCTATTATGCTAAGTCTTTTTGGCTAAAGTATTATCCTTATGAATTTTGCTCTTGGGAAAATTCTTCAATGGTCGACATAAATTGAAGCACTCTAAAATATTCATGTCTTTGATCATGTTTAGCATAAGCATCAATTTTAAACATGTTTCAAAAATGAGTTTTCATACCTTCAAAATCTCAATTTTATAATGAATTATCATGATTTGAAAATATGATATTTGAAATAATTTACATATTTCCTCATTATTCCTAACAAACTTGATTTCATTGATGAGGTTTATATTAATGGGATATTTTCTATATGAAGTATATTTACAATTGTGAAAAATATACTCCTGGTTTCATGCATTTGTTATCCTTTATATGAATTAATTGGATAATCATATAATTATACTTTTTGTTGATACTCCTTCCTCAAATATAATATGATTCAATTATGTAAGTGCGAGGATAAGAGTTATTATAACAAATATTAAGTGGACCCAAGAGCAGTTGGGTAATAAAGAGCATGTATTTTTTGTTTGTAGGATCCCCTGTTTTCATGCCAAAAAACAAAGATAAACAGATAAAAGAGTAACTCAAGTGACTATGAAAGTGATAGCGAATCACTCGAGTGATTCGTAGGGGAACTTGAGTGATGAAGGGAAAAGTAGAAAACAATACTCTGATTTAACGGAGAACTCAAGTGAGGCACAAAGGAACTCGAGCGATGAAGAAAGTCAATACACCAAGTAGGAAATCGAGTGACACAAGACGTTCACTTTCAAAAGGGGGATCAAGTGCTCACATTACGCACTCAAGTAAGGTATTTTTAAAGTTAATCACTCGAGTGATCTGAAGTAGCACTCGAATGAAGTCTTATTAGTTAACTGTTTCAAGTGAAATCTTGTGAAAAGTCAGATTATATAAGAACTTTCACTTTTATTCTCACTTTCACTCGCACTTGGACTCTTGAGCTCCCGAAACTACCAAAATCCTCTCAAATTTCAAACTTCTCAACTTCTAATCTTGTAATCGTTGAATCGTTTCTCTCTGATTAAAATCTATGGCTTCTCTATTTCTATTCCTCGGCATTGTCTTCCCCCCCCATTTTTTAGCCATAAAAATCCTAAATAGCATCGTCATTTTCACAATTTGATTCCTCACCAAATCTTTAGACTTTCATACTTAATTTCTCAACAAAGATTCTAACTGTTTTTCAAATCCAAGAGAGCTCTAAAATCTATTCACCATAATGATTTTTAAGCTATGCATTTATTAAGGGGGAGCTTCATATTCACATGTGTTTTAGATCTTAAAAGCTCATCTCTGTTATTTCAAGAAAATATCTATAGCATGCTCATCTACATTTACCACCAATTGATTATTTTTGATGAATTGCTCTTCTATTTTCTTTTCATTATCTTAAATTGAAAATATCACATAAAAAGGAATATTTTAATACTTGATTGCACTAATAATTCTCTTTTACAAGAAAGTTTTGAATTTGTGGTAGGAGAATTTGTTCTGTGCAAGGACATTCCTCAACATAGTACAAGAAGAAACTCTCAATTTTGAGGAAAGATGCTTTAATGATCAATCAAGGAAAACATATTGGAAGCAACCTTCAAAGCAACAAAACTTACAAAGGAAGAAGAAGACCTCTTAGAGCCAGTTGAGATATGATCTACAAAAGAGCTTTATGAAGAAGAGGAAGAGGATAGAAGCTGGGACTTCGAGGATAGATAAGGGACATTCTTTAGTCCATTTATATATCTAGAGATATGTGAAAAAGAAACTTCAAAGTTTTCACTTAGAAGTTTCCATAAATATTACTGAGTTCATCATCTGTGTATTATAAGATGAGACAGTTCTATGACATGGCTGATCAGAACTCTAATATTATATTTGAGCATTAAAAGGCTCAAAACTAAATAATGTTTAAGGTTGGCACCATTCTAAGGAGTTATGAGCAGAGATTGGATTTATTTGAGGCCTTATTCAGAGAACACATGGGTACTCCTGCTCTTGAGACGCCTATTGCGATCACATCTTCTGAAGCTCAACCTTTTACAATTACACCTTCTCCACGTGTCTCTTCAAATATCCTAAGTACTAACCATATTCATTCAATTGAGACATCACATCTTAGAGGCTATTCATGATCCTTCTATTGAGCATACTTTAGAGACTACTACTGAGTCATCCACATTTCACACCTCTATCCACATTTCACACCTCTACTGAGTCATCCACATTTCACCCTGGCGACTCAACCGAATTTCACACAAAAAAAGGGCAAGCAAATGGACTTCACAAATCATTCATCAACTTGCCAAATCTACATGAGCATTTCTAAACCTTATATCTTTATATTTTGTGAATATTTTGCATTTTTTTTTTGCATCATATTAAAATAAAAAAATGCCTTTAAATAAGGAGAGAGAAAATTATTTTCTTGACACATTCATTAATGGAGAGAAAGGCATTTCTAATTTATTTTCATATTTACTTCTCTACAAGTATTTCTTCCTTATAATTCAAATTTTTGCTGATGTCAAATAGGGGGAGAGAAAGGCAAGAAAAATATGTTGCTCTTAATTTGCTTTTATAACTCATACATATTTTTCTTAAAGTATTTGCCATCATCAAAAGGGGGAGAATGTTAGAAATGATTAGTTTTGATGATGTCAAATATAGATGTCAAACATTAAGAGTAAGAAGTTTGCATAATATACTTATCTTCTACATTGACTAACTACTATATTTAATGTTGCATATCTTGTAGATTAGTCAATCAAAGAAAGAAGAAAACTGAAGATAGTCAAGAAAATAAAGAAGATATCTAATTAGGTTATGGAGTCAAGAAGAACGAGATTAAAGAAAGAAGAACTTGCAAGAACTAATGAGAATATCAAGATTCAAGCTCTTAAGAATGATATTGGAGAATACCTGATGAACTCGAAGCATTGTTTTAACACTATAGCATTTCAGGCACTGTAGCACTCGAGGTACTATAGTAGTCGAGGCACTGCAAAACTCAAATTTGGTACTATAGCATCGAAAGTTGGCACTGTAACACTCGAGTCTAATATAGCATTTCTGTGAGTTTTTGGCATAAACGACCTCCTGACATTATAACAAGTTAAGAACTCTAGTTTTCTTGTAAAACTCGAGTTGGCAGTATTCCTGTTGGGATTGGTAGGCACACAGCGGAAGAATTAAATAAAATTAAAATTGCAAAAGTTTACCAATCCCAATTGCGGATCTATCAACGGCATTTAAATCAAGTTAGAAAGAGTCGTACCTTATTCATGTTTGTTTGAATTCCCACAATCATCAACGTATTACGAGTTCACAAATCTCCATGTTTGGTTGCTCCTGAAATAATTTCCCCGGCATCTACATGTCCGCTAATTCTTCTTAAAAGAGCGTCAATCTCTATGAGTATGAGATTAACCATCCCCAACATCAACATGTCAACTAGTTCTTCTTGGAGTTTTGCCTTTTTCAATCTTGAGGAGCTAACTACTCATATCAGCTCCCTCTATTGGTATCCACACGAATAGGACCCCAACACCGGCAATGTGCTAGCGCCTCTAATATCCTTCTAGGGTTTTCTTGTGGCTCTCTAGTTTTTCATCATCTATAGAAAACCCTAGCTCTCATATTTTATAACTAGTATGGTTATCTATTTTATGATGGATATTGGATTTTTAAAATTAATCTTAATTAATTTCAAAATCCTTATCATATCAATTAACATTTAATTGTTTTAATAAGCTAATTAAATAAACCTGGTTTAATTAAATCTGTCCAACAGTTTTAATTTAACCTATTTATTTAATTAGAATAAAGAGCCAATGGAATTTAATTTATCTTCATAAATTAAATATGAGATATTATCATATAATATCTTTATATATACACAATATAATAATATCATCATATAATATAATATTATCATATATTCAATATATATTATCAAATAATATATATTATATATATATATATAATATTATCATATGATCATATAATATAATACTATCATATATATATAATATATATTATCAAATAATATATATTATATATGTATTTATGTATTTCAAAAATACATATGTGTATATAATATTATTAATATTCCTTTCCAAATATAAATATATATATAACACACATATAAATATTTATCAAATAAATATTCACACAACATGTGTATATAATAAATATATATTTAAAATTCATTCACCCTAGATTAAACATTGTATTCATTGAATCTTAGACGCATCTTAGATTCAATGAATCTGGACATTATATCTCGTGTTGGGCTATTCTTGTGTGTGACCCTGTAGGCCCAAACGAAGTTGGCAGTGGGCCAATGACTATACTAACCCACAAGTCGTAAGCGGCCTCTAGCAAGACATTACGACTACCCAATTCATATAAGGATCGACAATACGATATAACCTGTCGTATAACCATATCACGTCCCTTTTGTCACACGATATTTCGGTCAAGGATGAGGCATGGAGAATGTCATCCTCCTATTCCTGGCCATTACTTTCTCGATCCCTGAGTAGTCTGACTATAGAAGTAGAAACTCTTTTCCATCGTAGTATGGCCATACATTTCTCTGACTTACTCATCGAGGGGCCCAGCAATATCTCTCACTAATGTAAGGGACAAATTTCATCTTGACCATTCACATTCCTCTACATGAAAACCATTAAGCCCGATTGTAGCCTTTATCACCACCCGGTTAAAGGTGACTTTTGACTAAGTCAAAGCTTAGTGACTCCCATGTAGGAATCCATGATGATCTCAGGTCAAAGGGCATTGTGACATAGTTATACATGAGATAAGCTTATGACTTAATCCATGCAGCTTTCTCATAGCGGGTCGGTCCAGCACCTTATACTCCTATAAGTGCCTAAGACTTTGATTAGTATCCCCATACCTTATCAAAGTCATACTGGTCTTATTTCATCTTTGCTCCCACATAGATGACCGACCAGGGACATTTATGACAATCATTATGATTTATCCAAGGATACAATTATCACAGTGAACATGCGAATAATGTGATAACCAAATGGAGAAATTCATTGAATGACAATATTCAAAGTATAATGATTGGCCCCTAGGGCACAATTTCCAACATCCTCCCACTTGCACTTGGTACAATTATTAGTTTACCTAATTCACATTGTTCTAACATGAAGCTCATGCTTTGCTTGTGCAAACTACTTAAAAGGAGGATCAACAACATTGTCTTCTCCTCTTACTTTGTATATTTTTTTTATATCACCTCTATCATTGATTTCTATGATAAGACTTTGATTAGTATCCCCATACCTTATCAAAGTCATACTGGTCTTATTTCATCTTTGCTCCCACATAGATGACCGACTAGGGACATTTAGGACAATCATTATGATTTATCCAAGGATACAATTATCACAGTGAACATGCGAATAATGTGATAACCAAATGGAGAAATTCATTGAATGACAATATTCAAAGTACAATGATTGGCCCCTAGGGCATAATTTCCAACAATTCCAACATTCAAAAATGGGTCAGAACTCAAGTTTGAGTTGTGAACTTGAGTTCAGAATAAGTTTGGAAGCACTTTGTTCTGCTCTATTTTATGTTCAGCATGACAAAGCTTTGGTATTTTTGACATATCTCTCCAACCATACATCCGATTAAGCTGAAACTAGTTGCATATTAAACTAGACTCTTAATGCATCACATAGACAAAAAAATCAATGTCAAAGGAGCTCCGATGAAATAGATATGAGTTTTGGAAGATGACATTCAAATCACCACTTTATTCCAGAATAGGTTCAGTATTTTGGACTTATGTCCCAAACTACACGTCCAATTAAGTTGAAACCGTTGGGCATATGATACTAGACTTAAAGAGATTTATATAAATGTCAAATTTGGAGTTATATTTAAAGTAGTAGGCCTTTTACAAGTTGATACTAAAAAATTCAAACACTTTCTAGAACAATAGGCACTTATTGGATCATAACTTGCATAATACAATGAGCTTGGAGCTGATTCATTTTGCATTGGAATATAGATGGAAAAAGCTTTCTAATGATAGGTCATATACCATATTTAAAGTCAAAATGAGTAGATCACTTGATGTGACCACTCAAGTGATACTTGAGGTCATTTGAGTGATGAATCCTAGAAAGTCAGAAGAACTAGAGTTTGGAAGCAGAACTCAAGTTCTTAGCAGATGAGAACTCGAATCCAAAAATAAACTCTCAAGAGTTTCTGGCAAAGACACATGAAGTCATGGAAACTAGGCTAAGAACTCAAGTTCATCTTATAGACTCAACTTGTGTCAGAAGAGAACTCGAGTTGATTGTTCACACTCTCGCAATATTTTCTGAAAGTTATAACTCTCCACTCAAGTTCATCAGTTGATACTCGAGTTGTGAACATTACATGAAGTAACTTCAAGCTAATGCACTAGAGTCTAGTATGAGAACTCAATTTCTGGCATGAAAAGAACTCGAGTCCTGGAAGTTTATTCTGAGAGTTTCTGCCCGAGAGTTTTAGTGTTATGAAAACTAGGTAGAGAACTCGAGTTATGGATAGAAGTGTTGGTGATAACTCACAGTGCTTCTTCAAATCACTCGTGATGGTTCTACAAGTTATAAATGAAGCTCACTCGAGTGAGTAAGTTGTTACTCTAGTGATGGCAAGCAACTCACGAGACTTCAACAAGTTACTCTCTGACAAACCAAGAGTGTAGTATATCTCAACAGAAGATCACTCGAGTGATATTGTTAACAGATTTTCTTAATCACCGTCTCGGATTTCTCCATAATATTGTAAACTCATTTAAACCTTCATTATATTGCTTCTAATCATTCCTAATCGTCACCAATCAAGTTGACATGAGGATTATAGGTAATTGAACTTGGATTAAAGCTCAACGGCCAAAAAACAATTTGTGTCAGAAACTCCAACGGTCATATTTCTATAAAGCAACAAAGTCACAATGGGAATATGAATGTGCCTAACGGATACTTCAACATCTCCAATGATCATTAGAGCTACATCAACTAAAAATTGAAAAGCATTCAAAGTCTAAGCAATGAGCTTATACCTTCACTGTCGAAATGCCAACACTATGATGTTTATCTCATTTGCTCTATGTTTTCTCAGTGATCATATAATTTATCATAGAGAGTGAGATTATTTGTAATGTTCGGTGTTCATCTTATTCACTTCTAAGAGAGAAGATTGATTGTAATCCTTCATCATAAAGGTTGTATCCTTAAGGTGAGTAAGGGGGAGTATCTTGATGAGAGATTTGTAAACGACTTCACAAGTGACTGGCTAAACTTGTAGGATTGTAGAGGCTTCTCTTGTGCCCAAATTAAACAAGAAGATAGTGGATTGAAAATCTCAAGTGGAGTTTGGGGACTAGATGTAGGTCATCAAGTATTGAACCAAACCAATATAAATCACACTTTGCATATTCTCTTCCATTATCTCTTATATTTCCAGCATACCTGATTTATTTAATTAATTGTTATTTTATAGTTCATTATCTTTATACTTATTATTTTAACTAAGATGCAAAAAAATTTTCAAAGTTCCTAAGTTTTTATCTTACACCCAATTCACCCCTCTCCTGGGTGTCAGCTGAGTCTAACGAGTGTCATCATGAGAGACACTTGTCTCCTCCTCGTTTATCGAACACGAAAGTGCTATTCTCCTTTGTAATGATTAGGGGATACTGGTCATCCTCTTGTGAAGCCAACAAAAAAGTTGTGTCATGATTGCTTACTTTATCAAAGCTATTTTAAAGTTACTTTATCAGTGCTTACTCGGGATTCTACTCGGGTTTTACTAAATCAAGGCCCGTCATATGGCATCTCACTTCCCTAAATCTAAAAAATGGCACCGTATGTACTTTGGCCGCTGATGGGTTTTTGTTTGATTGTTTATCCTTAGAATTCCTAACCTTTGTTAGATTTCATGTTTTGATGATAAAAAATCTTAGCTAAAACAATCTTGGATTAAAATGCGTTAGAGTAGAAGCAGTGGAAGTGAAAAAGTGATCTGAACAGAGATTACTCGAGTAATTTCCATAATCACTTGACTAATCAGGCATATCACTCAAGTGATGATTAATAATCACTCGAGTGAAATGCCTCTGATGGAAGATCACTCAAGTAATATTGCTGTCATCGCATATCACTTCCAATAATTTGTCAGTTGACTCCCAGTGATATGAAATTCACTCGAGTGATATGTTCATTTCTCAAAATCACCTCCAGTGGATCTCAAATCACTGCTAGTGAATTTCACTATCCACAAAATTACTCCCAGTGATTTTTAATTTACTCGAGTGATATCTTAATTTCTCAGTATTACCTCCAGTGAATATTAAATCACCTTTAGTGAATATCACACTTTTTCAAATCACTTCCAGTTATCATACTGAATTTGAACCACTTCCAATGAAATCAAAATCACTGCCAGTGAATCAAATACCTTCAAGTAAACACATATGCACTCAAGTGATTATCTGATTCCATGAGATCACTGCCAGCGAATCAATATTTACTTGAGTGATTATTTGGTTCCTTGAAATCACTTCGAGTGAAATTTTAGTATACTCGAGTGATTTATTGTTTTGTGAAAATCACTTCCAGTGCCTTATCATATCACTCACAGTGAATATCAGTATGCACCAAATCACTTCTAGTGAATTTGTATCCACTCAAGTGATATTGTAACTTTTATAAAATCACTTTTGCAAGTCACTCGTGATAGCTTAGCAGATAAAGTTCACTCGAAGTGGTTAAGGTGCCACTTGAGTGATGCAGACAACTCATAAGAAGTCACTTTTGATAAACCTTATAAAACAAGAGTACATTGAGAAGCTTAAAACCTTAGAGTAAATTCAAATTCTCCAAAAAGCAGACTTGTGTTAAAAGTATTAAATGCTCAACCATAAATCAGAGTAGGCATACCAAAAGGATTATACCTGAAAATTTATTACTCAGAGACAAAAGCAACTCAACGTCGAAGTCCCTTAACAGCTCTAAAGCCAATCTAACGGGAAGATTGAAAGCTCTCAACGATCATCAATGGTCATTAATGCGAATTATCTATAAAAAGTCAAGAATTCAATACAGAGCAACCAACAAAGCCAACGGACAAGCTTTCTTCATTTTATTGCTCACTTCATTCTTTGTAAAATTCTCTAATATCCATTTAGCTCTTCAGTGATCATTCATTTTCTCTATGAGATAGTCATTATCAAACATTGTTTCAATCTATAAAATCTCAAGGTAGTGAGACCTTGAGTGTAGGGGTTGAATTACAACGTGAAAAGGGGGAGTCAGTCATGTAGAGGGTCATTCATTATTACATACATTGTACTGAGGTGCCAAGAACCCATAGAATCTTGGAAGAATAGTAAGAACTCAGAGACGCTCTGAAAATTGGACGTAGGTTAGTGAATTAAGACCAAACCAGTATAATCTAATGTGTACTCTATGGTGATATCTTTATTACTTTCATTCTCTATAATACTTCTCAATTAGCATTGTTTAATCAAAGTTTTTATATATCACCCAATTCACCCCCTCTTGTGTGAAAGTTGAAACTAACAATCCTAACTTCTTAATTTCTATAGATAACACTGTGTGTATCTATGAATCCCAAAAATAGGCCTATATGTTTTTGTAAACACTGGCAATCATTTTATTCCACTAGTTAAATTTTTTCAAATTCCACCAATTACAAAATTTAGTATATTACATAGGTCACCAATTTAGCCAACAGTAGGGTGAAGTGTATATCTGGGTTCACAGATATGTCAGTATCATCCGTCATGCTCTATGAGACACCAATTTGGGTTTGTAGATTTAGGTTTTGAATTTTTTTTCCATCAAAGCCAAGTTTTTACATCTATTAGTTATTCTAAATAGCCAACGTAAAAAGTTACTTTTTACATCATTTATTAATCTATGTTAAAAGGTGGAAAAAACAATGTCACTGGATTGCACATCCCTTTTATAACTGTCGTTAAAAGGCTTATTTGATCGATGTTAAAAGCTCTTCCTATAGTGGGTTTCCCTTTGTTGTGATTTTTTTGCTATTATTCTTAGGGTTCTAACGCCTCCCTATTCGGCACAGACTAGAGATGATGTTGTTCGACTAGGGGTTATATTTTTTAGGTGTCTATGTTTTTTCTTTCTTCAAATCTATTAATGGTCACAATGATCTGTGGGGTGGGACTTAAGGGAAGGACGGTTCAGTCGAGGATGGAGAGTAAGATAGCAGTAAAGTAAAGGAAGGGAAATCGAAGGCTAGAGAGCTCAATGACTTTAAGAATGTCAGTACTGAAGGAGTGGGAAGATGATTGTAGATCTGAAGGTTCTTCTTGAGTTGTTCATTCTCTCCTCCCTGCTAGTGATCTAGTATGTTTCTTTCCTTATCTTCTACAATTTGGGAGAGTTGGTTTTGGTTTCTAGATGACCCTCACAAATATAGTGACCTTGGGCTGTGATGGCTTTGGTAGTGTTGGTTAGAGTTTCTAGGGATTGTGTCACCATTACTGATGTTGGTGCTTCTCTCTATGTGGCGATGGTTGTGTTGGGATTGTGTTTCTACACTCTTGGTAGTAAATAGTAAATCAAAAGGGATAGGATCTATGCGACGGTTCTTTGACCCCATCCCTTATTTCCTGCATAGTTACTGCTGGTTCTTTGCATTTCAAGAGTGTAGCGCGCATGAGCATAAATGGCTCTTTATCTTTGACCTAAGGTTAAGATATGTGGCTGCGATGTTATTTGGATTTAGGGTTATGTTATTTGGGCTTTGACCCATTATGTGTTGATTATGCTCTATCTTTTATTTTGGATCTTTTTGTTGATGTTTGGTTTATATTAATTAAAATATAATTCTTTTGAAAAAATAATACAATTGAAGTATATGTTTGCTATTTCAAGTTTATATTAATTTTTAGTTTAGTCCATTAAGTTTAAAATATGTAGTTTTATTTTTTTTATTTTAACATTGTTAGTCTCATTAAGAAAAAATAATGACTCTTTGGCCCCAAAAACAAAAAAAATGACTCAACAAATTTAAATAGTTACTTTGTAATTAAATCATAACAAAGCATGCTTAGATTTTAATCCTTTAATATAAAAATTTTATTTTTTTTGAAATTAAATACAAAAATATTAAATTCATATTTTACTTATATTATATTGTGATGCTTTATATTCCTATCTTTTTATATTATATTGGGTTAAGGGGCATTCAACACCCTAAAGTATTTTTCTACCGCATCCAGTACTATCATTTTTTTTTGCAACTAACAACCTAAAGTATTTTTTCATGTGTATTCAATACCCTAAATTATTTAAATTGTTAAGCGTAAAGTTACACAAGAAAGTAATTTAGAGTGATAGATGCCCCAAAAAAATACTTCAGGGTGCTAAATGCACCACAAAATACTTTAGGGCACTGGATGAACCAAGAATAATATACTTGAGGGTTCTGGATGCATATTAACCCTATTATATTTTATACTATAATAATATTATATACTTGGCCAAAAAGTAATAATATTATATTTTTATATTAAATTATTAAAATGTAATCATATTTTGTCTATATTTAATATAGTATCAACATTTTCTGTAAATAAGATTAACAACGATAAGATTAAATGACTAAAAGTACACTTTATAAATTAGAAAGATTAAACAAAAACTTAACACGAAAAAAGACATAGTACAACTTAAAGGACAAAACATATGCTTTTATACATATGTATATATATACACTTACACATACATACTGTCTCTTATTCTTATTATACGACATATTTTTTAAACAATTTTTTGTCCTTAAAGTAAATCACCAATAGCCTCATTAATTACTTTTTTTTCATTTTATCCTTATTATTAACTATGGTTCAAAGTTGGAAAAAAATTAAATCACATCATTTAAAGAAGTGTAAAGTTGGTTAATTCATCAATTTACGACAAATTTAATGATTTAATTTATTAAGATATTATTATATCTTATGTTGATATTTTATATATTCTCATATTGAGATATTATTTATCTTATGATGATATTATTATTTGATTATATTTATTTAGGTTAGATTATATTCTCATATTTATCTCATATTTGATACAGCCGATCTAAAAAGTCTGTTACTTTTTCTAAAAAGTATGACTTTGTCTAAAAAGAACGACATTTTAGACCTATTTTTGAAACAACCGGTCTAACATGTCATACTTTTTAGATCCGTTGTTTAAACAACCGATCTAAAAAGTATGACATTTTAGACCGGTTATATCAACAACCATTCTAAAAAGTTTCATTTTTAAAAAAAAATATTTCCCCGCAACTTCCAACTAGATAATCATGCAGAAACTTGGTCAGTATAGGGAGAACTCAAGTTTGGAGACATAACTCGAGTTCTGGACAGATGAGAACTAGAGTTTTCAAATAAACTCTTGCGAGCTCTTGGCAGAAACAACCTAAAGAAGTGCTGACAACACTAAGAACTCGAGTTTATGATGAAATATCTAGTTGAGACCTTTGAAAATCACATGAGGAACTCAAGTCTTGAGTATGAACTCTAGTTTGACAGTAACTAAAGAAAAATGAATTACAGAGATCAATCTAAATATGGTTAAATGTCACTTATTCATTATGTTTACACTTGTTACTATACGTCAACATCAACTAACATATATTTCAAGTGTGGAACAAGACATTAAACGTTCAGATTGCAAATTCAATTAAAGAAGTCATATGTGGTGAACATCATCATACAACAAAAGCAATACGTATTACAACAACATTTGATAAAAAACTCACTATTCCTGTAAAAGCTCATAGATGAATTTAGCACAACATTTGCGGATGAAATCAATATCTTCTCCAAGAAAGGGATCAACAAGATCAAACATATGTAACAACAAAGCAAAAAAATATTAACTTGATAACTTAAAAACAATGAAAGTAGTACAAAATTTTTGAAACATATATTTACCTTCAGTAAAATCAATCATGCCTAGGATGATAATATTATAAATGTGTCTCAAAACATACAAACCACATTAGTTGGACCCTAGTGGTTGCCTACGGTTCTGAAAAAGGACATGACATCATTAAAACAAGTATAAAATCATAGCTTATTGAAGACATTCTTAACACAAACAAATATGTATTAACCTTTGGGATGATCCATGTAAGATCTTTTAACTCATGAACATGCATATCACAAGTAACGTGTAGGAATGTCCGCATAGCCCTATCATCAAAATCACAAAGGTTACTTATTTTGCACAAATTCCATAAACTTCCAACAAAAGGTAATAATACAATAAAACTTACTAGTTCATGGTCTTCTTCAATTCATTCCCTAGTTTGAAGTGGAGGGAATATAAGAGGATGATAGTATAACTATTCTTGCATAGAAGAACCAATTGCCAATGATCATTGAAAAAAAGAGATGAATATTAAATAAATATAAAGTATTATATCACTAGTGTAAAATAGTCTTTTTAGACCGTATTATTTAGACCGGTTATTACGGATAAGGTCTAAAAATATGACCGGTGGCAGTTTCGTAATTATAAAGAATTTTTTAGATCGGTTCTTAAAATAACCGGTCTAAAATATATTATTTAGACCGGTTATCCAAAAAACCGGTCTAAAAATATAAAATTAATTAAAAATTAAAAAATTTTAAGACTTTTTAGACCGGTTGTCACTAATAACCGGTCTAAAAGATAAAATTTTTTAGACCGGTTGTTGATGATAACCGGTCTAAAAGATGCGAAATTAAAAAATTAATTTTTTATTATTTTTAAGATCGGTTATTAGTTATAACCGGTCTAAAGGTGAACACTTTTAAGACTGGTTTTGTCAAATAACCGGTCTTAAAAGTCCGCCTTAAAATTTAAAATCTTCACGGCTTTATCTCGCGCCTAATCTAAACTTTGAAATCTGATACTCATCAAGTTTCTTATAAACTCCTCCCTCGTGCCGTAATAGCTCCTCTTTCCCACATCGCTCCTCCATCCTTGACCATCTTCGCCGTCAACGCAGAGGTACGGTGGAATCCATCATCGTAAAGCTCAGCTTTTCTTCCCTCCTATTGGTTTAAGATAAGCACTCTACTTAATTAGTTTTATAAATACTTCAGAGTAGATACTGTCATATATTTCAGATCGATTTCTATTACAAAAATTTATACTCATATTTGTTTTAGGTTTACGATTGCGACATCTGAGAAAGTTTACAAATTGGATTCTTCATTAGGGGCTGAGGTTAGTGTTTTCTTTTGTCATTTGCCTTGTTTCTAAATATTTATTCTTCGAAAAAATTTCTTAAACCATTTTTCCACCGGTGTATATCTTATGAAATATAAATTTGTTTCTTACCCATGCATATATGGAGCCAAGAAACACTTAGTTGCAGTTTCACTAAGCCTCTCTAATAAGCATCTATGTCTGATAGCAGCAGTGGTCCTTTTCTTTTGGATTTGAACGGGACATAGGAATCGAAATTTATCGCTTTTGGCAGAGACAACCAACCTACAATTCATATACCTACAATAATGCAAGCACACAAATTAGTACAGCGTAATTGTTAAAATATTGACTTCCAATTGAAGTTGATACTTACATTAAAAATAGTTAGACAATCACAACCGTAAGATGTTATTTATGAGCTATGAGGGACATTAAATCATCCCTCTCAAGAAAGCATGTCACCCTTGACTTGCCAACAGCTGAATCTGTAGGCCACGATCTTATTTCAAAGGATGTACCATATGCCATGAGAATCATTTGTTGTATGGCATTCAATTGACATTGTGAAACTTCTTGAGTTAAGGGAGCTGCAATTGAGGGTTTGATTTAGGGGAGAGAAAATAGCCCATTACCCATGAACCCGCCCATTACCCAATGTAATTGGGCTACTGTTAGCCCGCCCAAAATAAACCCGTGATGGGTTGGCTTTCAGCCCGCCCAATTAAAACTTAAATGGGTGGGCTATGGGCAGACCTTTGGGCTACCCGTACCCGCCCATTTAGTATATATTTTTTTAAAAAAATTAATATATGTATCAGGCTAACTGTACCACACTCCATATTATGTGTGAATTGTGCTTATTAAACTTTGAAGGTTCATATTTCAAAATTTAGGATGAAGAATTTGGATGGATGCTTAATGCTTATTGCTTGTGTATGTTTTTTTACAAAGAAAATAAACAGGTCAAACATAGATGGGTTACCTAAAACCCGGTTAACCTGCCTATTTATATACTAACCCGTTTATACAGGTTTAAATGGGTTGAGGTACGGGTATGGGCTAGCCCATACCCATTAAAAATTAAATGGGCGGGCTATGGGTTTGGGTATGGGCTACCCAATCTGCCCATTGCTCTGCCCTAGTTTGATTAGGGTTTAAACACAATATTTTATGCAAAAATTTATAAATACATTTAATCAATTGTATATTTATTAAAAAATAATCAAATTTTCAATCAGGTTTTTTCTATCTTTTTTTTTGTTAGATCAGGTGTTTTATATCCATGTTAACTAAAGTACTAGAAATTTTGTTCTAATATGATAAACATTAAAAAATAAATATTTTCAAAATAAATAAATTTAAGGATTTTTTAATTTATTCAAAACATTAGCCAGAATTAATAATTTTTTTTTACAATTAAAGGTAAATTATTAAATAAAATGTAATGTAATATAAACTTCAAATAAAAATATCTTTTTTTATAATATTCTTAATGGAGTTAACAATTTGGATTTAAATATAAGGAAAATCCCTATAAAATATGTTTGAAAATAGGGAAATCCCTATTTGGTGCAGCGAAATTGCTAAATCCCTTATTAGTGTGCGAGTAAGAATTAAGGATTTCAAATTTCAATGAAAATGACAAAACTAACCTTAGATGGTTGGCAAAATGCATAAGAGTAGGAAAGAAAGGAAGGCAAAAAACATAAGAGAGAGGAAAGAAAGGAAGGTAGTAGGAGAAAACATAACTCACAGAAGGATTAAAAGTTGATGACAAAGCAGAGATTAGCAATGGTAAACAATTCTTGCATATAAATTATCTTTGTGTTGTGATTCTTTCATCTTGGTCTTCTGAAATTGTGACCGGTTGTGATGGGTTTCTGGTATCGGAGGTTTGGATTTATAGGTAAGAGGGTATTGGTTCAAGACGGAGAAAGGTTGCAGCTTGAAGGTAATGGAAGATTGTTGATGGTTGTGCGGTGGATTTTCATTGTGTTTGGTTGTATGATTGTTGAAGATTGTGGCTTTTTTGTTGTTGGGGGAAAATGCGGGAGCTAATCAGTCATGGGTGTTGCGAGCTATTATAAACTCGGGCCTTTTTGGTTGGGAGAGGGTGTTGTTATCAGTGAAGAAAGAGATGTGAAAAGAAATGTGTTGTTGTTAATAGTACATGAAGGGTGATTGTAACATCCTTATTTTTAATTTTTACGATATAATTATAAATTCAGAGATAATTATAAATTTAGTAGTAATTTTTGGGATAAAAAGAAAGAAAAGAGGGATTTAGTTAAAATATGTAAAAAAAACTATTAAAAAAATAATATATATATATATGTCAAGGGGTGGCACCGAATTGACTAATAAAAGGGGAGGAGGACCCCCCTTTTTATTAAAAAAAATTTACTTTGGCGCTATTAGGCGCCAAAGCAGGAGTACCCCCTCCCATAAACACTTCACGTAGGTGAAGTGTTTGTGAAGAGAGACGAAAGGTATGGTCTTGATAGAAGTATTTTCGGTTCCTCATGGATCAATAAGATAGTCAAACTCTCTTCTAGTCATAAAATTTCTTTTATGAAAAATATTCTAAATAATTTTATCTTTCAGATGATAGTTATTTTCTGCTAATTAGAGAATATTTTGGGGATATGATTTAGGCAAGTTTTGAGTTTTGTCAATATATGACTATATAAATGTAGAGAATAATTCATAGTAAATTTTAATTGGTTTAGATTTATTATTTGGTTTTTATGTGATTTTATAATTAATTTATTTTATAAACATGATATAAATTAATTTCTATAGGGTGTTTTACTGATTAAATATTTGTTTAAATATTTATTTGGATCAATGGAGATATTATTGAGGTTTTAATCGGTTTATATTTGTTAGATCTTAGATATGTGAAAATATGAATTAGGACTTAATATTTTAATTAGAATTTGATATGATTTTAATTATGTGGAGATTTGAAGAATTGTTTAATAATTAGATTATACCCAAATAATTATGAAAAGAAGATTTATTTGTTCAGAAGGTTGATATTGAGAATTTTATAATTATAGATATGTTAAAGGTAAAATTTTTATTTATAAAATTAGGTGGTTGATGTGAGAGAATGGTATAAAGGTTACTTAAAAATTTTAATAAGTAATTTGGGTTCATGAGGAATAATCCATGGCCAAGGATTTTAAGGACATTGGAATAATTGAAGATAATAGTTGTAGAGGAAATTAGGTTTGTAAGAGTTGAATTATGTAAATTATTTTATTGTTACTTGTAGTTAACTAGTATCTACATTGATAATTTAGAATTTTCTTGTGATCGGTGATTGCTCGTGTTGTTCTACCCAAATTAAGGTTTAGCTTGGAGTTGATGTAATCGGAGTTAATTTATTTTATATGCTTGGTTTGGACTGTAGGTTTGGATTGTAAGGTGTTTTATGAACTTTACTTTCATCTATATTACTTATATGTGTATTAAAAGATTATACTTATGTTTGAATATGAATTCAGTTCAGTGGAGCAGTGTATTTTCCAACTTGGATATATGAGTAGATATAATTATTAAGATTGTTATTGTTGTGATGTTTATGTTGTTTGTGTTAGAACTGGCTGACACCCAAGAGGGTGTGTGATAAGAAGGTATGATCTTTTAAAATCTTTTCGCAACTTATCAAATCAATACATGCTGAAGTATAGAAACATAAGCTGATATGTAAATCATATATGCTGGAAATGTAAAAGCTTAGGGAAGAGAATATGCAAACTGTGATTTATCCTGGTTCGGTCCAATCCACGATGACCTACGTCCAGTCCCCAGGCTTCTCCTGAGATTTCCAATCCACTATATTCTTGTTTAACCGGGCACAAGAAAAGCCTTTACAAATTCACAAGAGTTACTCCCCCTTACACACTGTAAGGTTTACTCCTTCTTACAGCAAGTCGAGCAAAGCAATCCTAAAGACCTTTCTCTCCTGCTTAACTGTGCAAGTCTTATGAGCAGCAACGTTCTCTCCTGCTTACACCACTGTAAGTCTTACGAGCAGCAACGTTCTCTACTGCTTGCACCTTGTAAGTCTTATGAGCAGAAAGTCTCTGACAATTCACTCTACAACTTCCCGTAAGGTAATCAGCCCTCTCAAGGTCCCTCTACCTTGAGTTCAATACAGAAGTATAGATGGTGTGTTTACAGACTCTCTCAAAGAGTAGATAAATCCTCACTGAAGTACAATACAAATATTCACTCTCTCAAATATACATAATATAGAAGATGAAATAGAGCAAAGAGTGGTCGAAGACTTAGAATATCAACATGTTCATGTTCTCATCGTATTGCTTGCTTTCTGTGTTTGAATCCTCTCCTATTTATAGCTGAGTTGTGGAAGATGACCGTTGCAAACATCCATCCGTTAGAGTCTGTTGATTCATTTGACCGTTGAACCTATTTGGATATTTTCCTGTTGTAATCCCATCTGATGCTTAGACAGACACTACTTCATCTTCGGTTGGAGTCCCATTGCTTTGCACGGTCGTTGAGTGTATTTAAATATTTTCCCGTTGATCGTGCTCTGACATATGCTTCAGCGTTTCTTACAGTTTGCCCATTGGTCTGACAGATGCAATAGTATTTGTCTTCCGTTACTTATGAATTTTGCTACCGCCCACGAATAGTTTTCGTTTGAATATTGATCCGTGTAAGCCATGTGATCGGTAGTGCATAACACCTGTAAATCCACTTAGAGAAATAGCCGTTAGAAAATATCACTCGGGTGATTAAAGACTTCACTGGAAGTGATTTCAGAAAATTGGAGAATCACTGGAAGTGGACTTGATTTCACTGGAGGTGATTTTCATAAGATAATATTCCACTGGTAATTATTAGCATCCCTCGAGTGTACCATGAAATCATTTTCCTTGTTTCTGTCATACTTCTGGAAGTGATTTACATAAGCATTCCACTTGCAGTAGCTTTCTAAGAATAAGCATATCATTGACTCGATAGTAATGATCCCTTGAGTAATTTCCATGATTCTGTAAAGAATAGTGAATCACTCTAACTATCAGTAAATTTACTTGCGGTTATATCAATTCACTTGAGAGTGGTGTCACTTCACTGGAGGTGATCAGTATTTCACTGGCAGTGACATTGTAAGAGTAAGTATATCTCTTGAGTGCATTTTAATGCACGGAAGCAATACTGATTCAGTTGGGATTCACTGGCAGTGCGTTCAAGCTTCTTCTGTCAAAAATCATCATATTACTCGATCATATAATATCTTACTGGTAGTGATCTGAGGCTGGAAGTGAAACTGAGAAACTGGCATATCAGTTCATTGGAAGTGATCTGGTGCATGTTGGTATTCTCTGGAAATGATCAGTTACTGCACTGGAGGTGATCTGAGGAATTTTAATATTCACCGGAAGTGATTCAGAAACCACTGGAAGTGATATGGCAAACTTCATATATCACTCGAGTGAACTTGGAGTCACTGGAAGTGATTTTGTAAATAGTGATTTCTTCTTGCAGTGATTTTGAATCCACTGGAAGTGATTTGCAACTTTTCAAACTTCACTCGAGTGATTCATGATCACTGGAAGTGATTTGGTGAACAGTGAAATATTCTTGCAGTGATTTCCAATTCACTGGAAGTGATTCAGCGAAAATCCAATATCACTCGAGTGATTGTGGATCACTGGAAGTGATTTGAGAATTTTGGCGGATCACTCGAGTGATCTCAGCTTCACTATAAGTGATTTGTAAAACAGTAGATTTTTCTTGAAGTGAAATCCCAATCACTGGAAGTGATTTTTCGCATCACTCGAGTGATTCAGAATCACTGGAAGTGATTTGGAAATTTTGGCGAATCACTCGAGTGATCTGAGCTCCACTGGAAGTGATTTTCAAAACAGTGAATTTTTCTTCCAGTGATTCTGGCACCACTGGAAGTGAATTAGCATATCACTCGAGTGAATTCTAAAATCACTCGAGTGATCTTCAATATCACTCGAGTGATTACAAATCACTCGAGTGATTACAAATCACTCGAGTGATCTGTTGTTCAGATCACTTTAGCTGCGTTTCTAATTCTTCAGCAAACAGGGGTAACTTTCCAGATACCATAACTCTTCGAATATGGCTCCAAAAATTCTGTCTTATATATCAATAGAACGCTCTTGAGGTCTAGTTTCATATGGCACCAGTTTCAGCTCAATTGGATCTGTGGTTTGAGAGTTATAGCCAAAATACCCAGTCTGTTCCAGAAAGTGACGCTGATATGAATCCCAAATTCAAACAATGATATCTCCCTCATCTGAGCTCCTTTGATGTTTTTTCTGATGTTAAAATGACGCATTGGGAGTCTAATTTCATATGCAACTGGTTTGGTCTCAATTGGATTTTTATTGTGAGAGTTATGATCAAATAACCAGACCTCGCTCAGCTGGACGAAGAACAGGGCATGAAAATCACTCGAGTGATCAGTGAATCACTGCAAGTGATTTTCACTGTTCTCAGAATCACTCGAGTGATTCTGAACATCACTCGAGTGATTTCCAAAAACACTCGATTGCTACAGTGATGCTACAGTAGCTACAGTGAAATACGCTACAGTAACCGTATGCAACAGTGCCACTGCTACAGTAAACATAGAGCTTGAAATTTGCTATTTTTCATTGATTCTTGCAAGTTCTTCATTCCTCAATTTATTTCTTCCATTGCTTGACTAATCTACAATATATGCAATATCAAATAGTTAGTCAATGTATTAGAAAAGTATCCTATGCAAACTTTGGCTCTCATAATATTTGATATATATATTTGGCATCATCAAAACTAATCATATCTAACAGTTTGGGATGAAATTTTGTATAAGAAATGATAATCTTGTAGATGTTTTCGAAAAACTATATTATTCTATTCTTTTTATATTACGGGATATGTTGGGTTGTGTGGAAGAGATATAGTGAAATTGTGCCAATCGACTCTCTCAGTCCTATCCTGGATTTTGAGTTGAGTGTTTTGGGTGAACACCTCCCTGTTACGGTATATAGGTGGTGGCATGGGAGGGGGCAGTATTCTTAAAGTGACTAGCTAAGCTTTAGCCAGGTATACTAACACTGATAGTTGTACCAGTCCAGCAGCTATAAAGATGAGCAGAATGGATGAGTGTGGATGGTTCTATTTGTAATTATACTATGTGAAGTTTTAATTTATGAAAATATTATTATTTTATGTCAATTAAACATGCTTCTCTAACTTACAATCCTTTCCTGCATATTTAGTAAATTGATTTTGGTTACTGAAACTTTATGTCTCACCCCATCAATAAATAATTTTTCAGGCGAGACCTCTAACTGGGCTAGAGGCTAAGGGAAGCAATCAGATGCATAAGCGTTGAGAATCATGTAGGCCTCTTTTGGTATTGGTGTTGTATTAATTTATATATTGCCATTATAGGGCCCTCATGTTTTCATAATGCCACGTTTTTACTGTTGAGTAACTATTATGGAATAAATGTTTAACCCTTGTTAGACCTGAGGCCTTATGTTGTGTACTATGACATTTTGGTGTTCCCATAACCATAATTGGCTAGAAATTGTTCTGTGTGGATTTTAAGACTCATAGGTTAATTGTGATGTGAAATCTAAATAATAAATTTCTCTATAGTGAGTTTGTGGGCGAGTTTGTGCCCTAAACTCTAATATGTCTTGAAAGGGTTTGTGGGTAGATTTTGTGCCATAAACTCCGATATGTATTGAAAAAAAATTTCAATCATCACTAGTTTTATAAAACTATATTGAATAATAGTTGTTTGTGAGAAATGGTCTTTTCAGTGATGATATGGGAGGTATTGTTAATAGTGAAGATGGAGATGTTAAAATAAATTGTATTGTTGTTAATAATACATGGAAGGTGATGATAGGGGGTGTTGTTAATAATAGATATGAAGAAGTTAAAATAAATTGTGCTGCTGAAAATAGTAGGTGATGATAGTGGGTGTTGTTAATAGTGAATATGGAGTTGTTAAAATATAATGTGTTGTTGTTAATACTAGATATAGGGTGATGATAGGGAGGATGTTGTTAATAGTGAATATAAGGATGTTAAAACATATAGGTTTGTTGTTAATAGTACATGCTTGCTGATGAAATGAGCAGTTACTTAGTTTCATAAATAGTGTCTAAGAAGCTTACTTAACTAACATTATGATGAGCGACTTTTTTTAGTTTTTGTTGTTGTAAGTAGGCATGTAAAATGACATGTAACAAAGGGTCAGCATCTGTAAAGGAACTATTTTGTTATTTCCATGTAGGAGGGAAATTCATATGGAATGATGAAGGTAAAATTCAATATAATGGTGGTTATGTAAAGGTAAAGTGCTTGAAAGAGGTGATAACACTTACAAATTTGAGGTTGATGATATCATCATGGCTTAGTATTGATTATAACATGTGTGAGATCAAATATACAGTGAGCTTTGATGAGAGTACACTAATAGATTTAAATGATGATGGTGAAATTGAAAACATTTTTTACTATAATGACAGAAGTGGGCATGTGTATATAGCAGCAAAAGGAAATGATAATGTATCCCACATATCAGATGACCCATAAAGGTAAGTGGAATTTTTTTAGGTATTATAGTTGTTATTTGTAAAACTTTTGTGGGTTATTAAGTAACAGAAGTTGTTATTGTAATTGAGTATAGGTATGAAAATTCCTTCGGGCTCTTACAGGGAAGATCTATTATCTGTCTAACCATTATGGAAAATCAAGATTAAGCATTGTACTATGAAAGTGTTGTTTCGTGTCCAATGGCTAAAATTGCTGGAAGATCTAATAGGCTAATTTTGTGGAGTAGAGAGTGCACCTACACCTATGCCAGAGTTGAATTACACGAAATGGAGGGGATTAATTTCAGGAGTGATGTAGACATTTGCACACACGGATGCTTTTAAGCAGGCATTGTACAAGTACATCATAGCACACAATTTTAAGTTTGAATATGTGAAAAATATCAAGCATAACATTTTAGAAAATGTAGGAGTTTAGGTTATCCTTGAAGGGTAACAGCAAATGCTATGTGTTAGAACTGATTGACACCCAAGAAAGGGGAGTGAATTTGGTGTACGATAAGAATTTTAAAATCTATCAAATTCTTTTTTGTATCTTATTAACTCAAAATGTAAGGAACTATAAAATCATAAGCAGCTATTTAAATCATATATGCTGGAAATGTGAAAGCTTAGCAAAGAGAAGATGCAAACTATGATTTATCCTGGTTCGGTTTAATTCACGACCTACGTCTAGTCCTCAGGCTCCTCCTGAGATTTCTAATACATTATCTTCTTGTTTATCTGGGCATAAGAAAAGCCTCTACAAACCCATAAGTTTAGTTAGGCACTTGCGAAGCCTACTACGGAGTTACTCCCCTTATATAATGTAAGGTTCACTCCTCCTTACGATAAGTCTTATGAGCTAAGCAAAACTGAAGGCCTTTCTCTCTCGCTTACCCGTGCAAGTCTTACAAGCAGCAATGTTTTCTATTGCTTGCACCTTGTAAGTCTTATAAGCAAAAAGTCTTACTGACAATTCTCTCTACAACTTCCCATAAATAATCAACCTACTCAAGGTCTCTCTACATTAAGATCAACTCATAAATATAATTGTAAGTGTTTACAAACTCTCTCATAGAGTGGGTATGATAATCACTGAAGTACAAAACAAATAATCTCACTCTCAAATGTACATGATATAGAAAACAAGAAGAGTAGAGAGTGGTTGGACTGAAGATGATGACTCATGATGTAAGCATGTTTGTGTCGTTGTGTTCTCGTGTCTCATCCTCTCTTCTTTGAATGCTTCCATATATATAGTTGAGTTGTGGTAGATGACTGTGCAAGCATTTGTATGTTAGAGTCAGTTGAGGCTTTCAAAATATGACCGTTGAACTAGCCATTGGAAGTTTCTGACCAAAATGTCATTTTTCCAATTTGTGTTAATCCTTGTTTGATCACCTGAAAAATGCTTAATCACTAGCATAATGAAGTGTTAGAGTGATTAGAAGCAAGAATAATAAGTTACACAATCATTCCAATGATTTTCAGAAGTTACGAAGTGTTGCTGTGTTTTATGGGAAGCATCACTCGAGTGATCTGCTCTAACTCTCAGATCACCTTGCGAGTCACTTGCTAAATCTTGTGAGTGACACTAAATCACTTGAGTAGCAAAAACCATCACTCAAGTGATGTGCTTCCAACTCTCAGAACCTTTGCGAGTCACTTGCAAATGTTTTGCAAGTGACATTGAGTCATTGTGAAATCCCTTAATATTTTGACATTTATCATAGTATTAATGTGAAGTTCAATGGGCGTACATAAATAATACATTATACTGATATAAAATTCTTGATTACATTACATAAAACCCCTATAGGGTTTGTGCATAATATAATACAAATCCTAAATACATATGAAGATTAATGGATAACCAACGATAAATATCTTAATCAGTACCAGACCTTCAATTTCCAATATCTTCTACATTGCCCTTTGAGCCACTTCCACTTGCTGAATAAATTTTAAATTTATGGAAAGGGTGAGATTCATACGAATCTTAGTAGTAACAAGCTATCAATAATATAAAATATGAAAAGTAAACATACAATGCATCATTTATTATGATGCAGCAATCAAAATGCCAAGCACATGTCTAACAATGTTTAGGAACCAAAGTGATGATTTTGCTCGGAATCAAAATGATCGCATGTTCCCTACTTACATATATCAAACCATATAGTGATTACATCATCACACAGACTATGCATTGCACACAGGTAAGTATAGCCACACAGGTCATGCATCGCCCACAGGTAAGCATAACCACACAGGTTACCCTTGATAGCCATGAACTTAGGGTTTTAGGGGCAAAATTGTCATTTTCGTAGGTTTTCTAGAAATTTCCAGCACTTTCAATCAACTTTGAAAATTCATAACTAAATCTAGAAAATTATAAATTGAGTGGTTCTTGTTCCTATGTATATATCTTTCAGTCCTATTTAAATGAAAAATATCACAAAGCACCAGACATATCCACATAATTCCATAATATTTGACCAAGCTAATCTGTCACAGAATTTGTTCCAGTTTCATGGTTAAACTTTGAAAAATCATATCTTTCCATCCACTTATCCAAATATCTTATAATACCTATCAAATTAAATCCCAATACGATTAATTTTATCCTATAAAATTTCATAATATTGGAACCATGTTTGTCCATTAAAAAACATGCCACAACAATCTGACACAAATTGGAAAAATAGAAGTTTCATGTTTTAACCTTTAAAACACCTTCCTTTCCACTTGTAATCATATGATTAACCCTTTTAACACTATTTAAACATGATTAGTGTTAATTTGGGCAGCATATCCCCTTAGGGTTTGAAAATACCAAATTACAAAATTCATCACAAACAAACCAACAACTAGTAGGACAATAACCACAACTTTGGTTACAACAAGAATTTCAAGGTTTTCCTTGACTTACCTTGATTCTTCTTCCTCCTCTTCTCTAATCCATCACACCTCTTCTCCCTTCCTTGAGTTTTTTCTTATTTGATGGTTAATCCAAGATGATATGAAGTTTAGGAAGGGATTTCATGAATTAGAGAACAAGAACAAGTAGAAATTTCTACCTACTTACCTTGTTCTTGCTTCTTGTACCTTGTCTTCTCTTCTTGTTCCTTTCTTCCTCCAAGTCTCTTTCTCTCTTCCTCTTGTCCATTTAGGCTAACTTTGGCCTCTTTTATAGAGAGGAAAGAGTGCTCTAGAAGTCTCTTGTTTAATCTTTCATTATTCTTATTTTATTAAATATTTTAACATGTGCTTTTATAATATATATATATATATATATATATATATATATATATATTTCACATGCTTACTTTCCTTGATTCCATATGTCCACCTCTTAAAAATATCTTCTCCTTCTTATCCGTTCTTCCAAAGCTGTCCCCTTCCTTAATTATTAAGGAATATTTTATGAATTTATTTAATTTAGCCAAAATGACCATTGTGCCCTTACATTTTCTTGAATTTTTGAAGCAGTTGCTACTTTCTTTCTTTCCTTCTTTCTTAGCCGAATTTTGGAAATAATTTAGGCCTAGAAATTTTGCTCTTTAATATTAAATTTTAGGCCTCAAGGTTAGGCTTTTTTCTAAACAAAAATTAGGCTTTAGGTATTTCTTGGCCAAAAGTTTCACATAGTAGCTATCTCCAGTATTTTGACTACTTCAAGTGCACCAAAATTCATCATTTTATTCCATTGAATATAATTAAATATTCAAGGAATTTTGGGTGATTAAAATTTAGGATATTATATTTCTCCCCCATCAATAAAATGCTTTCCTCGAAATTTTGAACATTGTATAGTTTTGACTATACTTTGGGAAGTTACTTCTCATTATTTATCCCATTCTTTTCATAACTTAGTCCCCCTCCTTCTGTACAACTTCTCATTGTATGGAATACATTCATTAAGAATCTTACAAATGTTGAGTATTAGTAGCTCTCACATTACGGATCTGGAGTTCTCAGAATCTGCAGATAGTTCCAAATATCCTTTAGTAATTATTAAAACAAATTCCCTGGATTCACTAGTCCAATACTATATTAGAGCTTTTGCTCATAGCAAGTTTGCATACCAAGTTTCATCATATTTAGCTTCTGCTCATCATAATCTGAATGTTTCTCAATTTTCCAGCCTAAGGACACATCGGTCCAATAGGTTTTATGGTCTTTGGACTTCCAGTCCCATACCTATAATCTTATAATTATTCTGTGCATATCTCAAATTTTAACTTTTGCCATTCAGCCTTTATATATCTATATATTGTTTATGAAGCGTGCAAGGACAAATCATATAGCGATAAATCAGTCTATTAATGTTTAGTAACCATAGGACATATAGTCCTTTGATAGGGCATATTGCCTATCCACTACTGAATATCCATAAGGTCATATAACCTGGGTGACTTCCCATGCAAACTGCGTTTACGATCTTACTACCTTAGGACTTATTGTCTTTTCACTCTTTGGTGTTGAAATACTACTTGTATTTTCTTGCATCGAGTAATCTTTGAAATTTCATGCTTTGAGTCATTGCGTAAATTCTCAAAATTTGGGCTTCACTGTAAGTCTTACGACCCTACCTTGCTTGCTTAATGTATCTGCAATTACATTAGCCCTTCCTGGATAGTATTTAACTTATAGGTTAAAGTCTTTAAGTGACTATATACATCCGTGCTATCTGATTTTCTCTAATTTTCAACTCTTTATGATCACACAGTTATTTCAAACTCTAGTGGTTGCAGTACAACTCTATGGTGCCTCGTAGAAACAATATCTCTAGATTTCACGTGCACAAACGGTTGTTACTATCTCAAGATTCATATATAGGATATTTTAGTATATGAGGCTCTAGCTGACGAGAGGCTCATGTCACCATGTTATCTTGCCACATCAGGACACATTCCAATTCATATATGTTCACATTAATACAGACCACATAGGTCTACTGCAAATAAAGACCATATACGTCAATTGTAACTTGAGATCACTTAGGTCAACAACATTATATTGTCATCAATTCCTCTTTCAGCCCTGTGAAACTCCTCTCACAACTATCATCCTACATAGAATGTTGAGTCATTATGTCAACCTTTTCAAAGGAAAAACAATACTGAAGCAATATTACACAAATCATTCGTAATAAACATCAAGACCCACCCGAAAAACCATAATTTTCTGGTCATTTCTAATACAGTACTGCTTCCACTTTGCTGGGATCCAAAAAGACCCCTTCTTAAGACTATATGGCCTAGATACTTAATTTCTAAAAGCTAAAACTCCTACTTGATCAATTTGGCATAGAGTTTCTTATTTCTTAATGCACCCAGCACTGCTTCCAACACTTTTCGTGTTTTACCTTGCTTGTGAATACATAAGATATCATCGATTCTAAATCATTTCCAAGACCAAATTGGTCAAGTTTGATATTCATAGGACATATAGTCTATTTCCATATTTCTCAAGTCATATAGTTCATTTTATTTCAGTCTTCTAGCTATTCTAGAATGATGCCCGTAACTCTCAGGCTTCTGCCTTTCTAACTTTGGCAAAGAGTACTGGAATTCCTCATAGTTCCATTGCAACATTTATCAGCTTTAGCTACTAAAAGAAAATTAAGATTGCCTTTTATATTGACATATTATCGTGGATTAGGTTAAATACCTTTGCTTTAACAATCTAGCGGAACATCGTTTGCCTTCACTCAATCGTTACCAGGAATTATTCCCCAATTCATACAATTATAGGCTAATTAGATCCATTGCCAACTCTTATCCTTTAGCGTTTATTACATATTTTATAAGCATTAGCTCTAATGGATCTCACACCCATTGGTGTGGACATAATCATATTATGGAGTAGCTAATGTATATTTAGGGGTAGCAATCTCACTTAATCATATGTAATAAAGGAATGACTAGTACCTGAATCACACAATACTTATATGGAATTTCTACCAAGTAAAAATTGTACTTTGGATAAGTTCCATAGACTTGTTACTTTTCCCCCTATGCCACTATAAAACTTTGTTACGAGTTCTCTACCTCAACTCCTCTTTCCATTGTTACCGTGGACAGTTGCTGGCTAAATGCCCCAGTTGCCGACAATTATATACAATTATTAATCTAGCTAGAACACTACAAGGACTCCTGAATAATGGGGCTTACCATAATGTCAACAAGCTTTGCTCCCTTATTGCCATTTTTGTTGCTTGTGTACTCATTCAATAAGTTACTTTTGATGACTCGATGTCACTATACTATTTTATTAAATTCAGTATATTTATTTAGAGACCAATTTCTTTTCTAGTTTTGGTCTCAATCCATGTATCATAATGTCTTCACTTCACTCCTCATTACCAACAAATGAATTGACTGTCGGTGCTAGTATGAGATAAGGCCAGAACACAAGCCTTGTCCGCCTTCGATTCCTCAAGGTTCACAGTCTCCTGCATCCACCCCCATCTGTCCTCATCATTTTAATGTGTTACTCCCTATCCGTTTGCATTATTCTTTAGTTTATGAATTTCCAGCTATACTTGATAGAATTATGGAAATTTCCTCTATACGAGGTCACTAATCCTTTACTATCTGAGGGTTAAACTTTCCTTAGAAGCAGGAGGTTATTACTGAAAAAACCGTATCTGTTATATCTACAGACTTTCACTCTAAACAGCTGGTCCAGGTGAAATCCTAGACGAAGGTTGTTGGTCAGAGTTCACAAGTGATAAGTAAAATATTTGCATATTTATTTTCCCTTATATGAAGATTTTTTGGATGATATTTGAGCTTAATGTAATAAATTTGGGTGTATTGATAAACAAATAATGATTTGGGTGTAATTATAGTTTTCAAGCAATATATGGAGCTCTAGATGTCGGATTGAGACATTCTTTATATGGATAAAAATCTAAGAAAAATTCCTACAACTTTCATATTGAGGCTAAAACCTAGTTATGTCTTCAAGAGTTCCGAATGTGGCTTAGAAGTTGAGTACGTGAATTTGTCCAAGTCTGACTTTTGCCTACTAATTTGGCCATACCTAGAGCTGTAAATGTTAAAATGAGGAGCTCTCACATGAGTTTTAAAGCTAAGATCAAGATCTACAACTTTTATGAAGATAAAAATATGAGATTCCACCGTTTTAATTGTCAAAAGTTGGCTACAATCAAGGAGTAAGGTGATCACAAGGCCAATATTAGTCATTTAAAGTCAAGATTCTTACCTAACAAATGGAAATTTTTGCACCCCATTTATCTATAAATAGAGGAGTGGAAGATACAAGGAGACACACCATCTTAGAGTTAATTTCATGCATTGTATTATTTCTTGCATGCCTCCTTCATAGAAGGCTTAGGTAGTCCTCCTTTATGGATGGTATAGGTTTCCACCTACATGGAAGGTTTTACCTCCTATATGGAAGGCTAGATTTTTCTATTTTCATGTATCTTGTAGTTGTATCTTTATGTTTTAGAATTTAATAATCAATTTTTATGCAATGTTTATGAAATTTTCAATTTATTTTGGTTGTGTTTTTAATTTCATCATGAGCTAAATTTTTATTTTCCTATAGGGTGATGATGTAGCCTACTAATGACGGATTGAATCTTGACTTATTAAATCTAGTTTTAATTTTTCCTTCATGATTGAGTTTTGATTATTGTTCTTAATGCTTTCATTTGATTAGTCATCTTTTGAATGATTTCAATATGTATGCTGAGACCAGAAAGAGATGCATGTGTGTCGATCATATAATTAAAACCATAACTTGCATATGAAATAGGAATATATTCATATGAGTTATGTAGTCTTAATGAGTTCTATAAATCTTAATGCATGATTAATTGTTTTAATTCATATAGGGATATATTGGATTATCAATTAATTATAGAATTGCTTGATCTTGGAAGAAGTTAGTAATTAAATTAGGAAAACTCGGCTATTAATCTTGTGGAATAAATTGGACTAGAATAAATAGGTGATTCAATCCAAAATTTTCTAAGTGAAATATGACCCCTGGGGCTTTTTCTCATATTTGTTTTCATATCAATTGTGTTCATATTTATTTTGTAATTTCAATCACCAACTAATCGATCGACTAAATAGAATTAAAATTAACAATTTTGATACTTAGTAATCAATCCTTGTGGGAATGATACTCTCCTCACTTCTATATTACTTGTTTATGCCAGTGTATACTTGCACTTTTTAATAAACCATCTATATATCGTAACAACAAGCTATATGTGCTTATATCCTTGTCTACTAGGGTTGCTTCCTCTTTCCCTACCGTTACCTTAGTTGTTTTTAGCACTCCTCACAGCTCGTTACTCAAATTATATTTCCATTATATATTGCTTCATTAACCTGCCTATCGTCTGCTATATTGGGTCGGGTCTAGCTCCCTGACTCTACTTGGCACCTCTACCTCTTTGTCTTACTTTCTTTATGTCTCCCTATATTAAAATAGGGAAGAAGTAAATTCCACATGTTCACAAGGGTATTTGTTCCCTTTCACAAATTTTAAACACACATATACTTTATTAATAACATATAGTAGATTTTTATAGCAATTTGGGAAAAAATTTTGGTAATACATTGCCTATGAGTGACTGTAAAACATGCTTCTACTCCGTTATATCTCATGACTTAACATTTTCAATAACTTCACAGGAGTTCACCCATCCTTCCATTTCCCTGGGCTAAGCACACTTAACTTTTATGTACTAGTGCAAAATGCTAGTACTGACTCCAACTGCTTCTAAGCATCAGTACCCCTAGACTGCCCTCAACCTGATTAGTTAGGTCAACCATCTTTGGAAACCAAATACTGTGTCTGAATCATTTATTTGTATAAGTACATATAGTCCAATATATACTCGATCATATGCTCTATAGACCTCACTTTATAAGGCCATTCCTTCTCTGTACCCAGAATGTAGTACTGAAGAAGAACTTTTGTGTCGTATGGATCTAATTTTCATATGGGAACTCTATACTATATAATCCCTGCTTCTAGTGTAATGTGTCGATATCATGCACGTACTGTGTATACTGGGGGGTTGGAGTATCCTAAACATAGAGAGCCCACATAAACATATATAATCCTGATGCATCTTCTCAACTCCTGACCTGTCTACAAATCATATCCTATGCATATAGGTTATACTCTAGAACTGGTAAACTTGTATGGATTTGACTCCATTCCCATAGACAACAGTTGCTTCACATCATTGATAGATAACTTTAACTGTTGGCCCTGATCTGGTTTGGGGCCCATATACTAACTCTTGCCACATCTACTTCCTTGAAGCCTGCAGCTTCCTGGCACCATTTCCAATTGGACATAGTCATCCTGAATGGCCTCTAAGCATCCTCTGATCCTCTGAGAAAATTTACTAATAGCGGTGACTTACTTCTCTGTCACCATATTCTGTTCATCCTTCTCATTATAATGTAATCAAGATCATATCAGTATACTATTATGTCATTGCTAGAACTGCATGCTCTGATACCAAAAATGTCAAACCCCTTAATATTTTGACATTTATTAGAGTGTCAACGAGCAATTCAATGGGCATACAAAAATAATACATTATACTGATATAAAATTCTTGATTACATTACATAAAATCCCTATAGGGTTTGTGCATAATATAATACAAATTCCAAATACATAGGAAGATTAATGGATAACCAACAATAAATATCTTAATCAGCACCGGACCTTCAATTTTCGGTATATGTCGCATTGCCTTTTGAGCCGCTTCTACTTGCTGAATAAATTTTAAATTTATGGAAAGTGTGAGATTCATACGAATCTCAGTAGTAACAGGCTATCAATCATATAAAATGTGAAAAGTAAACATGCAATGCAACATTTATTATGATGCAGCAATCAAATGCTAAGAATATGTTTAATAATGTTTAGGAACCAAAGCGATGATTTTTCCTGGGATCAAAATGATCGCCCATTCCATCCTTACATATATCAAACCATTTAGTGATTGTAATACCTTATTTCCAATAGTCTTAAATGAGTAAAAAACAGTAGTGAAATCCATTATGGAACCAGGATTTGAACATGGACTACCCAAGTTTTAAAATCTTTCAAAAATTCTCACTCTCAACTCAGGATTTGAACCTAGGGTCAAGAGGGATTTTCAAAGGGTAGAAAATTTTACAAATTAATTCCACAAGTTTCGCTACATCATAAATGCCTCATCGGCTCTTAAATTCATTATATCAGAGTATATTTGAGCATTTTTTTCTTTTTAATTAAACTAGAGCTATTCTCTGCTCATACTACATTCATTCATTCATTGATATACATGAAATATATAGCCACTTACGGCTATCAAGCAAATTACATTAAATATAAAAATAGTGCCTCGCACTACGATCATCAATTCACCTTCTTCGTAATATTTCACTATGCATTCTTCACCTGTACTCAACACCTATATGTTTGGGGTGAGGAAGAGTGAGATTAAGAGAATCTCAGTAGTAAACATTACACTATCCATGCAAGATATGTATTTAATGCATGACATGCTTGTCATTCATAAAATCATGCCAATAATGACATCTACATGCTTCATGTTATACATACTCATAGCCATTGTATAAACAAAACAAAGTTTCAATCAATCAAGCATGCTCAATACAATTAGCGAAGCAGTCATATAAAACAATGCAAAACATACATATCTTATACATGTAGGCTAGGTAAGTTCACTACCTTTTAGACTTTGCATCCTCCTCTTATACCTTGATCTTCCAACTATTGCCTCTTCTTTATCACTTTATAGCCCTAGATAAGTAATGACATTATTAGAGCCATCAAAAGTAAATGCCCAATAGGCTACATTAGCCTTAAAGGCTTACTTTTAACCTTGGAGTTCATACCAATTACATTTGTGCCATTAAGTCTTAAATTAGCATAAGACATAAAGCTGACAAATTTTTCACTGTTCTTTGAAAAATCAAAATTAATTCTATAGAACTACAATTAGGGTGGTTCAAAGTCCTATGTGACCCCTATTGAGTCTACTTTATAGGAAAAATAACTACTCTTACATCCCCCATACCACAAGTCCAGACTTCATGATTATTCTTCATTGTTCCAAGACAGCTTTCAGAATCATTACTAAACTTCAAAAAATTTTATCTCCCAATGTACTTATCCAATTATTACAAATTACACATTAAATTAAATCTTGTTGTGTCTACTTTGTTTCTGAAAAATATCATGGACATTGAAGTTCATTATATTAGACAAAATCACGTCTCAATAAGTCTGTCACTGAACAGCTTCCAGATTCAATGTCCAAATTTCAAAAATCATAAATAATTCTACAAAATACTAAATTGATTGAATACAAGCTCATTGTAACCATATTTAAGTATAATTGCAACAAAAAATATCATTGTATGGAAAATACCAACAAAAACTTCCCAGAAACTAACCAAACATCACTGTTCCATATTTGATTCCAGAAACAAGGCTAAATGTTGAAAAATCATAACTTCGAATCCACTTGTCCAAAAATTACAAACTACCTATCAAATTAAATCTCTATGTCTCTACTTTAATTCTGGAAAATTTGAGAATTTTTGGACAAGTATTGGCATCTGAAACACCATGCACAAACATATTGTTCCAGACAAGACAGATTATCACTATGTACACAAATACTTCATTAATTTCCAAATTCATATACAAGCATCCAAAAATTATGAAAACTTGTATACCTACTGTAATGACCGCCACATATGAGCATAAAATTATCCTATGCTTTGATACTGTTAGAGCAAGCTTTTCACCCAACAGAGGGGGTGAATTGAGTGATAACAAATATAGATACTTAAATTAAATTATAAGACTTTAAAGCACAGTTATAAGAAGGAAGAGATATTACCGAAGTTCACACAAGGGTTTATAGTGGTTCGGTCTTAACCACTTGACCTACGTCCAGTCCTCAGAAATTCTTCTGAGCTTTTTACTATATCTTCCAAGATTCAATGGGTTCTTGGCACCACAGTACAATAGCAAGTTCCTCTCTTTGGACACTTGCTCCCCCTTACACAAGGTAATCTCAAATCCCAACTTAAGATTCCTCAACCTTAAGTTATCACTGTCGGAAATAAAGGATGTATGACTGACTAATCTCTCTCACAGAGTATATAGATGAAAACTGAAGTACAGATGAAGAGTTGATAAGAGATGAAGCACTTATGAATGTATTGTATGCAGTGTGTTCAAGCGTTGTTCATCGTCATCTTATTTTTCGAATGGCTGGACATATATCAGAGGCTTTGAAGACCGTTGTAAATTTGGCCGTTGATTCATAGTGCTTCTGACAGATGCAACAGTATTTGTTTTCCGTTATTTATGAATTTTGCTACCCCCCATGATTAGTTGCCATTCGAGTGGTGTGTTCAGTTGCTTGTCATGTGAGTGGTAGTGGAGTATACCTGTAATACACTCAGGAAAATGACCGTTAGAAAATATTTGAATATCATCAGAGTGAGAGTGATTTCTGAAATTCAAGAAACCATCGGAAGTGATCTTGCTTTCGCTAGAGATGGATTTCAGCAATTGAGTAATTTTAATGAAATAATATGCCACATGATTTTGACAGTAATCTGGAATAACTAGCAATGATAATTACTATCAAAATGTAACTAACAAAATCTGTTGATTTACGTGGAAGTGATTGCTAGTGAATCACAGTGACTGTCTGAGAGTGATACTGAGAAAATGAAGCATTGCTGGAGTGAATTTGATGTCACTGGAAGTGATTTGAAAAACCTTAAAACCTTCTGCAAGTGATAACAGACTCACTAGAAGTGAACATGAGTTTTCATATATCACTCGAGTGAATTTAGCATCACTGGAAGTGATTTTGTAAACAGTGATTTCTTCTTGCAGTTATTTTCAATCCACTGGAAGTGATTTGGCTAAAATAGTATATCACTCGAGTGATTCAAGATCACTGGAAGTGATTTTACAAACAGTAAAATATTCTTGCAGTGATTTTCATTTCACTGGAAGTGATTTAGAAAATTTTACGCATCACTCGAGTGATCTGGTAATCACTAGAAGTGATTTTCAAAACAATGATTTTTTCTTCCGGTGTTTTCAGATTCACTGGAAGTGATTCAGCAGAAATCACGTATCACTCGAGTGATTGAGGATCACTGGAAGTGAAATATGGAACATTGAATTTTTCTTGCAGTGATTTTTCGTTCTTTGGAAGTGATCTGACACATCACTCGAGTGATTTCACATATCACTCGAGTGATATGGTATTTTACATATCACTCGAGTGATTTTTAATGATCACTCGAGTCATCTTGATAAATCACTCGAGTGATTACATAAATCACTCGAGTGATCTTGCTCATATCACTTTTCTCACTTCCTTTGCTGCTGTATGTGTTTTAATCAAATCCAAGGACTTTCAAAACATGATTTGTTATCATCAAAATATGAAATCCAACATTCTCCCCCTTTTTGATGATGACAAAACATATTATATGATCATGTTCAAAATTTCGTTTCTTAAAACTTTTACTTGATATTTTTCAAAAATGTTGCTACAACTTAACCGCGACAAAGAACTAAGAATTTTGTTTTAAAGTTGATAGTTTTTGACTTCATATAAAAAATATTAGTTCAAGGTTCAAAAATCGTTATAACCAGAATTGAAACATGTACATGTGAAGCATAAATTTTTGCTTTCCATGAGATCATATTGATAGCTGCAAACACAAACACAATTGCGTTAAGGCTATATTCTCATTAGATTAGAATCTTTGAACAAGTAGATGGTCAGCTCAGAAAGCATACTGAAACTACACAAACTGCACTTTATGACAATAAACAGAATACTACATACTACATAAAACACATATGATCATATCAGTTCTTCTCCCCCTTTTTGACATCATCTAAAGGAGACGCAGAAGGCATAGATGCCTGAGTAGATGAAGAGGCAAAGAAGGACATATGTGGAACATAGAGAATGAGTGAGAGCTGGGCAGGAGACTGGAAAGAAAAGGTTGTAGAAGAGGGCTCAACAGGAGTGGTAGAAGTGGAATGAGTAGATCCTATAATCTCTGTAGTAGCATCCTCAACGATAATCTCCTTAGTATGAGAACTGGAAGAGGTGTGATGTGATGAAGATGATGGAGTCTGGAGGATGGGATCAACTTATGGAGGATCACCAGCAGGGATAGGGTCAGATATAAGGGATGTGGGAGGTGCAAGAGGAGGAGTGTCTGAAGGAATGATATGAGGGTCAGAAAGTAAAGGATCTGGAAGTGGAGGGTCTGATGTACGAGGTACATGTGAGGTGGTTGGTGGTAAGTTAGGGAAAGGAATGTGAAGGTGAGACCTGAGTGCATCCTCAATCCTCTGGATCCTCTGTATCTAATCTGCCTGGCGCTCAAAAAGTATATTGAAGTTGCGATTCACTTCCTCTACTAACACTTTAACTTGGTAGTTGACTTGATCAATCAATTCAGTGTTAGATTTCCGTAACTGAGTGACAGCATACTGGATGGCATCCTGAATATATATCTGAAGAGCAGCCTGAGTGAAAGAGGGACCATGAGATACTTCTCTGGAAGACTGACCCTCATCCATCTTGGAAGGTGAAGGATCCATTTTCTTAGCATGATGATCTCTCTGGCTTGCCTTTGGAGGTGGTGAATGATGTCTCTGAGTCTGTGAAGAAGCTCCAGCTGGAATAGTGATTCCCATCCGTGTGAGGTGAATCTTCCCAAACTTAGGAATCCTCACTATGTCCCCCTCAGGCGTCAAGTGCCAAATGTTGTGCATAGAGAGAATATAGGACACAAGCTGAGGATAGGGAATTGTAGTAGACTTGGAGGAGTGAAACCTGAACCTCTTCATTTCTTGAAAAATAAGCTCACCCACATTTCTTCTTTCTCTTGTCATAAGAGATGCCATCATTTGAAGGTCCTTTCCCATGATATGAGTGAATTTTTTTGCCTTATTAACCATGCTACGGGAATAAATGTAAAACAAGGCTCTCTGGTCATTGGTTAGAGCTGCTGGGGAAGTGGGTAGAGGCACACCAGGCTGTCCCGGTCTAAAAATGTCAACCATCTCATGAATATGAAAGACTCGGGGAGGATTCATAGGAACATGCTCTATGCCTAGGTAAGTATTTATAAGATCTCCAGACAATAGGACTTTTTGATCTCTCACAATTATTTCAATCCTTTCAACAATAATGTCTCCATGGTTATCCTTCACATCAGTAATCTTCATGTTACAGTAAAAATGCTTAACGACCAAGGGGTTGTAAGACATTCTTAGTCTCAACCATGGTTCATACTGCTTAAAATAAGGACTTAAGTCTATGTGAAATTTCTTTTTCAGCTCGGCCAAATCTACCCAGACAACAAGACATAAATCTCTTTTGACAAAATCGGAAGTAAACACAATGGAATTCAAAATTCTGAGATTACCCGTGTTAAACCCAGGAGGAGGATCAAGGATTTCGAGGGATTCCTCAACTAAGGACTCAGAATGATATCGACTACTAGAAGCTTGAGATGCATACCGTGACTTATGGGGAACAGAGGCAACTAGAATATTGACGGCACGTGTAATCTTTGTCTGCAATGTAGAGTCTTGAATGTCTACTTCTCATTGTTTCTCTTTCCTTTTACCTTTATAGCTTGTATGTGACCGTGTAATCATCCCAGTAGGTTTTTCGATGCGAATGCCTTTGGGTTTTTGAAAGATCTTATCGGGTTCTTGTGCAGATGATTTTTTGGCTTCTTAGATGGTAGAGAGGATGGAGGTGATTGACCGAGTCTTTTGGTTCTCGCCATTGTTGAACGAGAGAAGAATCTTAGGGTTCTATTGGAGATTTTAGTGAGAAATGGGTGCGATTAGGAAGATCTGACGAAATGAGATTAATCGATGAAGCCAAGAGTGAAGATTGAGTTTTGAGGATTTGGGTTTCTGGGTTCAAGAGATTTCAGAGAGTTTGAGAATGATTATGCGAGTGAGAGTGAACTAGAGAGTGAAATAAATAGTCACGGGAGGAAAAAGACGATATAACCAGTTTTTTAACATTCACTTGAGTGATTTCGACATTCACTCGAGTGATTTTGGTTTTCACTCGAGTGAAGTATAAAAATCACTCGAGTGAAGTCCAAAATTACTTCACATAAGCTAAAACCATGCTGTAACTGCTCGACTATTGATTAAAAGCACTCAAGTGACTTACCTGTGGTCATATTATCAGTCTAATCACTTGATTTACCTGTGGTTGCAATATTTCACTGTTCACTCACTCGAGTTGGTCTTTATCATCACCCGGGTGTTTTCTTCTATGTTTATCTTTGTTATTTGAAGATATTACAGAGCATCCTACAAAACAACTTTATAGATACTCTGATGCTTAAGTTAGTTATGGGATCATCAAAACATTATGAAATCAAAGACTAAACAACTTACAATTCATCGGGATTTACCATTCCTAATTCCCTTCGTATGTACATGAATTATTCTCGGGCAAGAGGTTTGCTGAAAATATCAGCTAATTGCAAATGTGTAGGTATGAATAACACCTTGACATCCTTTTTCTGAATATGATCTCTAATGAAATGATGTCTCACATCAATATGCTTGGTTCTTGAATGCTGTACAGGATTTTCGCCAAACTTATTGTACTGGTGTTGTCACAGTAGATGGGAATTTCTTTAAGATATATGCCAAGATCCTGAAGTTGTTGTTTTAGCCATAGTACTTGTACACAATAGCTTGAGGCTGCTATATATTATGCTTCCGTTGAAGATAATGATATTGTAGTTTGTTTCTTACTGAACCAAGAAACAACTGCACCTCTAAGGAATTGACATTACCCACTTGTGCTCTTCCTATCTGTTTTATAGCCACCATGATCAAAATCAGAATTGGTAACTAGATATTTGTTACCTCTTTTGGGATACCATATACCCAATTCTTTTGTGTCTGCCAGATATCTGAAAATTCTTTTCACTAATTCAGCATGTGACACTTTGGGACATGACTGAAATCTCGCACATAAACCAGCACTGAACAGAATATCAAGTCTGCTGGCTGTGAGGTAGAGTAATGATCCAATCATTCCTTGATATTGAGTTATATTGAAATCAACTCCTTTTTCATCAGCATCCATAAGAACCGTTGAACTCATAGGTGTATCTGCACCATTAGCTTCATCCAATCCAAACTTCTTGAGCAATTCTTTTAGGTATTTAGTCTGTGATATGAATATTCTATTCTTTCTTTGTTTAATTTGTAAACCCAAAAAGAATGTCAATTCTCCCATCATAGACATTTCAAATTCTCCTTGCATTATCTCAGAGAATTCTTTACACAGGGAATCATTAGTACCACTGAATATAATATCATCAACATAAATTTGAACTACCAAAATATCATTTAGTTTTCGTTTTATAAATAAGGTTGTATCGACTTTTCCTCGTGTAAAGCCAAGTTCGATAAGAAATTTGCTCAACCTTTCGTACCAATCTCTAGGAGCTTGCTTCAAACCATATAAAGCCTTTTTTTAGTTTGAAAACATGATTTGGTTTGGATACGTCTTCAAAACCTGGAGGTTGTTCTACATAAACTTCCTCCATGATGTACCCATTTAAGAAAGCACTTTTCACATCCATTTGATATAATTTGAATCCTTTGATGCACGCAAAGGCTAAGAGTACTCGTATAGCTTCCAATCTTGCTACTGGAGCATATGTTTCCTCATAATCAATACCTTCTTCCTGATTATAGCCCTTAGCGGCCAATCTTTCCTTGTTTCTGACAATAGCTGCGGATTCATCAAGTTTGTTTTTGAATACCCATTTAGTGCCAATAACCGAATGGTCTTTAGGTCTAGGTACTAAGTCCCAAACTTGATTACTTTTAAACTGATTTAATTCTTCTTGCATTGCTAACACCCAATCATTATCTGATAGGGCTTCGTCAATGTTAGAAGGTTCCAATTAAGAAATGAATGCAAAAAAGCTAACTTCGTTCAAAACTTTGTTTCTAGTTTTAACTCCTTCATTAACTTCTCCTATTACTTGATCTAAAGGATGACTCTTGATATATTTCCAAGCTTGAGCTTGTTCTGGTTGACTTAATTCAATTTCTTTTTCAATATTATCAACCTCAGGATAGGGGGAGTTAACAGAAGATTGGTTATTAGTTATTTCATCGTCAAGGCTTTTACTAGAGGACACATATTCATCGAATACAACATGAATTGATTCTTCTATTACACATGTTCGCTTATTAAAATCTCTATATGCTTTACTTTGATTTGAATAGCCTAAGAAAAGTCTTTCATCAGCCTTAGAATCAAACTTTCCAAGATTATCTTTACCATTGTTATGAATAAAACACTTACAACCAAATATGTGTAGATGAGCGAGGTTTGGCTTCCGTCCCTTATAGAGTTCGTATGGTGTCTTTCCAAGTTTGGTTCTGACATACGCCCTATTTGAGATGTAGCATGCAGTGCTCATAGCGTCTGCCCAGAAGACTTGAGACACATTCTTTTCATTGAGCATTGCTCTAGCCATTTCTGTAAGAACTTTATTCTTTCTTTCCATGACTCTATTCTGTTGTGGAGTTCTTGGTGTTGAAAAATTATGATCGATGCCATTTGTATCACAATATTCTTCGAATGCTTGATTATCAAATTCTCCACCATGATCTGTCTGGATACCTGCAATCAACATACCTTCCTTATTTTGCACTTTCTTGGCAAAGGCAATAAATTTACTAAAAGTTTCATCTTTGGATGACAAAAATATGTTCCAGGTAAATCTGGAGAAATCATCAACGATAACAAATGTGTACAAATTTCCATCCAGACTCTTAACTCTGGCTGGACCTATCAAATCCATGTGCAATAATTGAAGTGGTCTGTTAGTGGTAATTTCATTTTTTGATTTAAAGGAAGATTTTGTTTGCTTTCCTCTTTGACAGGCATCACAAATTAAATCATTCTTGAAATTTACATTTGGTAAGCCAATTACCAAATCTTTTCTGAGTAATTTACCTAATTGAAGCATATTTACATAGGCAAGTCGCTTATGCCATAACCAACTCTCATCAGTGTTACTTAAAAGGCAATTTTCAGAAAAATTTTCATTCATATCAAGAGTATAGCAGTTACCTTCCCTTTTTGCTTTGAGTTTTGACTTCAAATTCTTCTTTTCAATTTGTAGATCCTTCTTGCTAACTATCAAACATTCTTCTGAGTCAAATATTACCCAGTTGTCTTTATTTGTGCTTTGGCTCACACTTAATAGATTGTGATATAAGCCTTCAACATAATATACGTCTTTGACTTTATTCTTGACTTCCCCAAGTCCTGCAATCCTTCCGGTTTGATTTCCTCCAAATTTTACCTTACCACCTTCCTTTGGTATTAATGTGGTAAAATTCTCAGGATCACCAATCATATGTCAGAGCATCCATTATCTATGTACCATTTGTTTGATTTGGATGCCCTGAAGCAAACCTGCAGTTAAGGATAATTAAGTTTTAGGTACCCATATCTTTTTGGGTCCTTTTGGGTTAGTACGGATAACTTCCTGATCATGAAACTTCTTAGGTACCCATTTATAGGTTCCTATAATTGCTTTCTTTTTATGAAAATATGAAGAAGTGTAGTGACCTTTTCTATTACAGTAATTACAATAAGCAAAAGGATTAGATGTGTACACAGAACGTGTGAAATAACTTAAATATGATTTACCTCCCGTCTTCTTCTTACCTTTTCTTTTATCTAAATTTGGATCATATCCTATACCAGACTTATCATTCACAAGATGTTACGCTTTTAGAATAACATTTAACATCTCACTTCCTTTTGTAAACTTTTCAAGTATTTTGGTAAGATCAATATGTTTCTTCTCAAGAGACAAACACTTTTCGCAACTCTTACCTAAGGATTCATTAATTCTTTCTTCAAGAAATTTATTTTTCTTTTTACATGCAATCAATTCTTTAACAATCTTGACAAATTCAGAATGTAAAGCATCATATTCATTTTGTAATTCATCATAAGTAGGATCAGGATCACTTACCTCCTCGTCTGTTTCCTCTTGAGCAACCAGACATATATTGGTTATCTCTTCATTATCGCTTTCTTCATCTGAAGAGCTATCTCCCCATATTACAGAAATAAATGCCTTCTTTCTGTTGAAGGATTTGACGTTTCTCTTTTCTCTATTTTTCTGTAATAGCTCCGGACATTCTGATTTGATATGTCCAGGTTTACCACATTCGTAGCAGATGATCTCCTTGGCTTCTCTTCTGCCACTAGTTCCACCTTTTTGTGAATTTCTGAAACCTTGGCCTTTATAAAATTTCTTGAATCTTCTGATCATCAGGCCTATCTCATCATCGTTAAGCTCCTCGTCTTCTTCTTGGCTTTCTGCCTTAGTTTTTGTCACACTTAGTGCGAGACTTTTCTTTCTCCTGTCACCAACTTCCTCTAGCTCTCATTTGAATTTTAGTTTGCTTTCATATTTGGAAAGACTTCCAAACAAAGAAGCTACAGATCGCATCGATTCTCCTTTGGCCTCCTCTATTGCTGTGGCTTTGGCCTCCCATTCTTTGGAGGGAGAGTATGTTTAATATTTTTCATACTTGGATATTCTTATCATAGATTTTTCCAAGTGCTGCAAGTTGATTTACAAGATGAGTATATCTAAGTTCAAATTCAGCTATTGACTCACCTTCCTTCATACGAAGTAGATCAAACTCTGTAATTAGAGTATTGATTGGATTTTCTTTTATTCCTGATGTTCCTTCATGAGCTACTTCTAAGGCTTGCCACATCTCTTTAGCAGTTTGAAGAGTACAGATTCTAAAGTATTCGTTTTGACTGAGTGCACTCTGAATCATCAGTATTGCTTTACTGTTGAGAGTCACGAGCTTTTTGTCATTGTCATCAAATTCTGCTGGTGACTTAGGAACTTTTCGAGATTCTACAGTCTTTATAGGCACATAGTTTCCAGTTTCAATTACATCCCATAGTCCGTATTCTGTAGCATCACGAATACAGGAACTTAGCTTTCCAGAAGGAAAAATGCTCACCACTGAAACCTGGTGGTCTAGTGATAGAGGCTCTGTCAGGAAGAATTCCTTCACCCATGCTTGCCATCGGATCCTTCTAAGGTTGTTAAACCTGAACAAGAAAACTAGGCTCTGATACCAAATGTTAGAGAAAGCTTTTCACCCAAGAGGGGGGGTGAATTGGGTGATAACAAATATGATACTTAAATTAAATTATAAAACTTTAAAGCACAGTTATAAGAAGGAAGAGATATCACCGAAGTTCACATAGGGGTTTATACTAATTCGGTCTCAACCACTTGACCTACATCCAGTCTTCAGAAATTCTTCTGAGCTTTTCACTATATCTTCCAAGATTCAGTGGGTTCTTGGCACCACAGTACAACAACAAGTTCCTCTCTTTGGACCCTCGCTCCCCCTTACACAAGGTAATCTCAAATCCCAACTTAAGATTCCTCAACCTTAAGTTATCACTGTCGGAAATAAAGCATGTATGACTGACTAATCTCTCTCACAGAGTATATAGATGAAAACTGAAGTACAGATGAAGAGTTGATAAGAGACGAAGCACTTATGAATGTATTGTATACAGTGTGTTCAAGCATTGTTCATCGTCATCTTATTTTTCGAATGGCTGGACATATATATCAGAGGCTTTGAAGACCGTTGTAAATTTGTTCGTTGATTCATAGTGCTTCTAACAGATGCAACAATATTTGTTTTTCATTATTTATGAATTTCGCTGCCCCCCATGATTAGTTGCCATTCAAGTGGTGTGTTCAGTTGCTTGTCATGTGAGTGGTAGTGGAGTACACTTGTAATACACTCAGAAAAAAAACCGTTAGAAAATATTTGAATATCATCAGAGTGAGAGTGATTTCTGAAAATCAAGAAACCATCGGAAGTAATCTTGCTTTCACTAGAGATGGATTTCAGTAATTGAGTAATTTTAATGAAATAATATGCCACATGATTTTGACAGTAATATGGAATAACTAGCAATGATAATTACTATCAAAATGTAACTAACAAAATCTGTTGATTTACGTGGAAGTGAATGCTAGTGAATCACAGTGACTGTCTGAGAGTGATATTGAGAAAATGAAGCATCACTGGAGTGAATTTGAAGTCACTGGAAGTGATTTGAAAAACCTTAAAACCTTCTGCAAGTGATAACATACTCACTGGAAGTGAACATGAGTTTTCATATATCACTCGAGTAAATTTAGCATCACTGGAAGTGATTTTATAAACAGTGATTTCTTCTTGCAGTGATTTTCAATCCACTGGAAGTGATTTGGCTAAAATAGTATATCACTCGAGTGATTCAAGATCACTGGAAGTGATTTTGCAAACAGTAAAATATTCTTGCAGTGATTTTCATTTCACTGAAGTGATTTAGAAAATTTTAGGCATCACTCGAGTGATCTGGTAATCATTGGAAGTGATTTTCAAAACAGTGATTTTTTCTTCCGGTGTTTTCAGATTCACTGGAAGTGATTCAGCAGAAATCACGTATCACTCGAGTGATTGAGGATCACTGGAAGTGAAATATGGAACAGTGAATTTTTCTTGCAGTGATTTTTCGTTCACTGGAAGTGATCTGACGCATCACTCGAGTGATCTGGTATTTTACATATCACTTGAGTGATTTTTAATGATCACTCGAGTGATCTTGATAATCACTCGAGTGATTACATAAATCACTCGAGTGATCTTGCTCATATCACTTTTCTCACTTCCTTTGCTGTTGTATATGTTTTAATCAAATCCAAGGACTTCCAAAACATGATTTGTTATCATCAAAACATGAAATCCAACAGATACCACCAAATGTGACACCCTCACCATCAACACCTCACTGGCTCTTAGTTCCATTAAATCAGAGTAAGCGAGCGATCATTTAAAATAACTAAAACCCGTTCATCATACATTACATTAGATCGATCCTCTACTTTAACAACAATCATTCATACCTATAAATACATAGACATATACTTCAAGCCACACAAGGCTATCAAATGTAAATCCATTACATTAAACGATCTTCTCCACAAAAATTCCTCCTCTGAGCATAACTCCATGCATCCTTCAACGTGTCTAAAATGGTTGTTTGGGAGGAGTGAGATTCGAGAGAATCTCAATAGCGAACAATACCACTATGCATGACAGATACATATGAATGCATGACATGCTTGCCTACACTATTTCATGTCAACATAATGACATGCTGCGTGCTCGATGTTATGACATACATATGGCCATTGCACAAATATAACAGAGCTTCAACCCATCATACATGTTTCACATAAATAGGCATAATAGTTACATAATCAATGCAAGACATACATATCATACACATGAAGAAATACATTTAATGAGTCATTACTCATCCATATAACATTCTAGACTCGTTTCATTAGATAACTTAGCCAAATTATGCTAAATTATCAAAATGCCCCTAGAAGCCCGGCCCAACTGTACTTTTACAGAAATTACAACATGGGCCAATCCTACACAATTTCATGTGGAGAATCCATTTATGACTTCAGATTAGTCAAATTCAGGCCCGAATGACAAAAATACCCTTGACAACCCTTATTTAGAGCTAAAAGGGGTAATTTGATCATTTCACATCCCAGGCCTTTTCTCACTTGGTCATCAACATGAACCCTACACAATTTGCTCTTCTGAACTCAATGGAATCATCCAATCGATGAAATTCCAACTCTTTGCTCATGGCACACCTCAGGCAGCCATTTTAGAGTTCTTAGAAGAGTTGTATTGGTTCCTCCCTTTCTTTGACTTAATACCTTCATTTCTACTTCTTATTACATGATTAGCCGTTGAGACATCCATTGGACATCGTTTTGGCCCCTAAAATGATGATAGAATGAGAGATGAACAGTACCCTACTCTCAAAATACTCATCTAAATGACAAACCAAAATGGTAGAAAGGAAGCTTACGTTTAACTCTACGCCTTTCTGAATTCGGTTCAGAATTCCGGCGATGCTCCGGCTGGTGAGACGGCACCAACCATCTCTAAATGTGAATCTGAAACCATAGAATCAAAGCTCAGGATGAGTAGAGTAATGTTTGTACTGGGTACTTAGAGTTAAAATGTCGTTTCGGTCGAGTTCAAGCGATATATAACTTTCTCTCTTTCTCGTTCGTTCTCCAATCTTTCCGTCTCATTCTCGTTCTCATCCCTTCTCTTTCTCGTTTCTGATTTCTTTCCCTTTCTCTTTTAATTGCATGAGAAAGAGTGAGAATTGATGATAACTTAATAAATCATCCAATAGCCTTTACTCAATTAGTCCACCTATCTAATTTCTTGCATAGCAAGTTTCCTTTCTCTTTTCCTTCATCATTCCACTAATATTAATGAGAAATAAGAGAGCATAATTCACTCTCAAATTATCCAATTATACCACCTCAAGTGGTCAACTGAAGCCTCTAGCTTCTCCGCTATAGACTTTGCTTGATAATAATTCACCTGCATGGCTTATTAATTATTAAGTAGTCATTTCCTTCCTTTTAATTCCCATTCAACACAAATCATAGGGAATATTAGGGAAAACCATCATTTCTCATCTTATGGAAAAATTACAATTTTTCCCTTACCTTTTATTTCCTTTTTAATATCCAAAGATATTAAGGAATTTTGGGATAAATATCATTCCTCACTTGGACATTCACTAAATCGGGGTCTAGTAGTCCACTTAATCTAGGCTTAACCTCAAGCCTTTAATCCCAAAATTTGGGGTATTACACCTACACAATTTTTCCTTCTAAATTCAATGGAAGCATCAAAATTGTCAAATTCTTACTCCTTCCTCATGCCACAAACAGGGCAGAAATTTAGGATTCTCAGGAGTAGTTTGTTGTTTTCTTGTTTTCTCTTGCTTTATCACTTCCTTTTTACTTCTAATCAAATAATTAGCTATTTAAACACTCATTGCACATGATTTAGGGGAAATTTTGGCAGTATTTCCCCATGGTTTCATCAGCCTAAAATTTGAAAAACAAGAGAAAACAACACCTTATCCACCAATAGCAACAAGAATAATCATCAACTAAGGCAAATGAAGCAAGTCTTGAAGTTTACCTCTTGATTTCTCCACTTTCTTTCTCTAGAACGTCAACCCTCTCTCTCTCTTCTCTTGGGATTTTTTCCTTGAATCCATGAATTTAATGGAATAGAAGAGATTAGGAGAGGTTATTGAGTGATTAGGAAGCTTAAACTTTAATATTACAACTTCCTTACCTTAGATTTTTGGAATACTAGCTCCCTTTATTTTTTTATGCTTCACGTTCAACTCTCACTCTCTCTTGGTTCTGGTTTGCATAAGAATGAGGAAGGAAATAGTGATTTAATGAAATAGGTTAAAGGTTTTACATGTGGCAATTTTCTATTGGTCCAAAAATGTTGACTTTTCTTTCAATATTTCATTCTGTTTTCCCTTCTTCATTTCACCGTCCATAATGAGTTATGAGGGAGTATATATTATTGGTCTTGCATTATCCTACATGTCAAATTACAATTTGTTGACCAAAGTCCTATGCTTTTGCTTTTTGACTTCCTTTTCAAGCTTTGATTTTTCCTTTGGTAATAATATTCCAAAATGGACTTAATAATTACTAAGTGGCCATTTCCACTTTTTAATTCAAATTTAACTAAAATTATTGGGAATATTAGAGAAAAATAATTATTTCTTGATTTATTGGTCAAATGATCATTTTTCCCATACATTTTCTTCCATTTTCGCACTTAGTGCAAAATTGGTTAGAATTTTCATCAAACTTTGAAAATTTATATCTAATTGTGTAGATATTCAATTAGGGTGATTCTAAGGGATATGTGACCCTTATTAAGTATAGTTTTAAGGAAATATATAAATTTTGCCCAATTAGAAGCTCATACTTCCCAAAATTATTATGTTTGGACGCTGCCATTAAAAGTTACCAGTTTCATTGGGCTAATTTCAAAAATACATATCTCTTTGTGTACATCTCCAAATGACTCATATGACCTATCAAATTAAATATGATAAGTCTAATTTCATTCTAAAAAGTTTGAAAATTTTTTGACATCATTTTCCCCTTGAAAGATGTCACATAAACACGACTGCCACACAGGGAAATTCATCGATAGCAACACTACTTTGTGTTCCAATTAACTATGTTGTGTGTGACTTCTAATTACATTGTTTTGTCATTCCCCAAGCTCTTTAATTCACCATAATATTCCCTTTAATACCCCAAGGGTATAAAGGAATTTTGGGGAATATTATTATGCCTTTTTGGATGCTTGCTAAACCGGGGCATAATAGTGCAATTGATCCAGGCTTAATCTCAAGCCTCTTGTCCCAAAATTCGGGATATTACAGTGATCACATCATCACATAGGCTATGCATATCCAAGCTATACAGCATAAAGGTAAGTATAGCCCATAGGTAAGCATAACCTCACAGGTATATCATATTGTACAAATCATGGAAAAAATGAATATTAATATTCACATAGAATATGAGAGATAGAGTTACTACCTCGACTCCTATCCAAAACCTAGCTACTACCAGTCCTTTAACTTTTCATCCGGCTAAAGCATTACCAAATCATAAAATTTCCAAAGTAATTATAGATGAGTTATTACTCATTCACATCTTATTTAAAAATCATAAGTTGGTTATCTTTACTCAGGGTGCCAAATTACCAAAATGCCCATAAGAAATCCGGTCTAATTTCCCTTATTCCCGGTATTATTGCACTTTTTCAAAAATTATGACCTAAACTATCCCTACAGAATTTCATGTGTGACATTTTTGACCTTATTTTGTACAAATTCAGACTCAAATGACCAGATTACTCTTGACAGTCACAAACTTAGGGTTTTAGGGGTAAAATTGTCATTTTCGTAGGTTTTCCAGAAATTTCCAGCATTTTTAGTCAACTTTGAAAATTCATAACTAAATCTAGAAAATTTCAAATTGAGAAATTATAGTTCTTATTTATATCTATTTCAGTCCTCTTTAAAGAAAAAATATCACAAAGTACTAGAAATATCCATAGAATTTCAGAATATGCGACCAAGCTAATTAGCCACAGAATTTGTTCCAGATTCATTGTTAAACTTTGAAAAATCATATCTTTCAATTCACTTATCCAAATGGCTTACAATAAGTTCAGATTAAAGCCCAGGACGTCTACTTTCATCCTGTAAAATGTTGTAAGATTTGGACCAGATTTGTCCAATCAAAAACATGCCACAACAATCTAGCACAAATTGGAAAAATAGAAGTTTCATGTTTTAACCTTTAAAACACCTTCCTTTCCTATTTTAATCATATGATTAATCCTTTTAACGCTATTTGAACATGATTCGTGTTAATTTGAGAAGCATCTCCCCTTAGGGTTTGAACATCCCAAATTACAAAATTCATCACAAACAAACCAGCAACCAGCAAGACAATAACCACAACTTTGGTTACAACAAGAATTTCAAGGTTTTCCTTGACTTACCTTGATTCTTCTTCCTCCTCTTCTCTAATCCATCACACCTCTTCTCCCTTCCTTAAGTGTTTGCTTGTTTTTTGGCTAATCCAAGATGATATGGAGCTTAGGAAGGGATTTCATGAATTAGAGAACAAGAACAAGTAGAAATTTCTGCCTACTTACCTTGTTTTTGCTTCTTGTACCTTATCTTCTCTTCTTGTTCCTCTCTTCCTCCAAGTCTCTTTCTCTCTTACTCTTTTCCATTTTGGCTGATTTTGGCTTCTTTTATAGAGAGAAAAGAGTGCTCTAGATGTCTCTTGTTTCATCTTTCATTATTATTATTTTATTAAATATTTTAAGATATGCTTTTATATATTATATATATATATATATTCACATGCTTCCTTTCCTTGATTCCATGTGTCCACCTCTTAAAAATATTTTTTATTTCTTATCTGTTCTTCCAAGGTTGTCCCCTTCCTTAATTATTAAGGATGATTTTATGAATTTATTTCATTTAGTCAAAATGACTATTTTGCCCTTACATTTTCTTGAATTTTTGAAGCAGTTTATACTTTCTTCTTTTTCTTCTTTCATAGCCAAATTTTGGCAATACTTTAGGCCTAGAAATTGTGCTCTTTCATATTAAATTTTAGGCCACAAGGTTAGGCTTTTGCCTAAACAAAAATTAGACTTTAGGTCTTTCTTGGCCAAAAGTTTTGCATAGTAGCTATCTCCAGTATTTTGACTACTTCAAGTGCACCAAAATTCATCATTTTATTCCATTGAATATAATTAAATATTCAAAGAATTTTGGGTGATTAAAATTTGGGATATTACTGTCAACTTCCAGTGGCATAGCTTTTTGAATATAACTTCAAATTTGGTAAATGATCTATCCCCATAAAGCTCTTTAAATCTTCATTATATTATGAAAGATTTGATAATAGCTAGTCTAGAGCAATGTCTTTATACGGCTATGAACTTCTGAAGTTTATATCTCTTCCAGTTGTTCATAGTTGACTAGATCTTGATGTTTTTGAAACACTTTTAGAGTATAGTTTCATATGTAACAAGTTTTAGCTCAATCAAACTTGGTTTGGGAGATATGACTGAATTACAGAAACCTCACTCTTACTGAATGAAGAACAAAGTAGAATAGAGTGTATGTATAACTTGAGTTTTGTCTCCCAGCTTGAGTTTTCTTTAATATGAACTCGAGTTCTCAGAATCAACTCTAGTTCTCGGTTTTGTCATCACTTCTCCAAGTTGTCTCTGCCAGGAACTCATGAGAGTTCATTTTCAGACTCGAGTACAAAAGTGTGCAAAACTTGAGTGCTCTCTATAAACTCGAGTTCTCCTTGTACTTCAAATTTTTAGAATAAGTCTCTAGAGGTGCTTCTATGATATTTATCAAATTACTCAAGTGCATTGATGCTTCAGTGGCAGTGATTTCTCAGAAACACCATATCACTAGAGTAGAACTATCAAACTCCAGTGCAACTTGAACCAGAACTTGAGTTTGGTTCCAAAACTTGAGTATACATGATAGCTTCAATTTCTGGCTTAGCTTCTATGTAAAGCTTATGATAATTCTCATCTCAACTCAAGTTTACTTTACACCACAACTCGAGTTCTCCAGTCTATGTATCATTCTGGCTAAGCTTTTGGAACAAACTCGGGGGAGTTAACTTGCCAACTTAAGTGCATTTTAGTCCATAACTCAAGTGCTTATATAGAAATTTGGCTTTCTTGCCTTGCATTTTCAACACCAAACTCTCAGGCAGAAACTCTTAGTGCAAAACTTCCAAGACTTGAGTTGTTTTCAATGAAAAACTTGAGTTTTTGGAGATTTCTAACTTTTCTTTTAAAGTTTTGCTCAGATCATAACTCGAGTATTATCCTTAACTTGCGAGAGTTATCTAAAGTCTTCAGGAACAACTTGAGTTTCTTTACCCAAACTCAAGTTCTTCAGCACAACTCGAGTTTATCAGATATTCTCAACTCACCGAGCTTGAATCTTGATATTCCTATTAGTTCTTCTTTCTTTAATCTCTTTTCTTCTTCTTGATTATTCTCCAAAAATCTTTTATAACTTCTTGCTTTATTGACTAATGTCTTCAATCTCTTTCTTTTTCTTCCTCTTGAACAATCTAACTCAATAACTTCATTCTTAATTTTCTTCTTGATCATTCTCTATTATTCAACTTGATATCTTCTAATCTACATTAAATATAGTAGTTAGTCAAGGAGATAAATATCTTATGTAAGCTTTTTGCTCTTAGTCTTTGACATCTATATTTGACACCATCAAAACTAATCATATCTAACACTATAGACTCCAATACTACATGTGACGACATTTAGAGATGAACATTATCATAGTGCCCAAGACAATCTTTAGGTTACCCATGGTGGAAGATCTAACTTGACATCTTCAATTATAGTTGATGAGGTGAGAAATCACATTGACAAACGTCTCAGTAAAATAAGGAAGATGTTGCAAATAGAATATGGTGTTACTCAAACATACAAGCAAGCATATAAGGTGAAGGAAAAAGTGATGGAAGACATAGAAGGTGGACTAGAACAATCTTATATGCTAATACCTTATATTTCGAGTGGTTAAAGGAATAAGATGAAAAACTATTACTGAATGAGAAGCAAGTGGGAATAAAATTTTTGAGCGAGTATTTATTGCATATGGGTACTGTATTAAGGGATTTATAGCTGGTGCTAGACATGTGGTATACATTGATGGAACCCACTTGTCTGAACCATATAAATAAATAATGCTTTCAGCTTTTGGTTATGATGCGGATAATGAAATGTTGTCATTTGCCATATCAATTGTGAAGGGGGAGATATTAGCGGATTAGTCATGTTTTTACAGAAGATAAAACAATTTGTTAGGTCAATTTAACTCAATCCTGTCATACTATCACAATGCAATTAAAGGGTTAGTGCATACAATTTTTAGGAGTGAAAGGCATGCTTATTGTTATAGGCATGTAAAGGATAATTTCAGTTCGGAGTTGCTGAAATTAAATAGAGGAAAGAGGAAGATAAGTAGGTGTTCAAAGGAAGATGTGCTATGGTTGCTTGATAATATTGCATATGCAAGGTTGGACATAGATTTTAATAAGGAAATGGAATACATGCGAAAATGCTATAAAGAGATGGTAGAGTGGTTGATTTATCATAGAGATATCAATAAGTGGGCATGGAGTAAGTTCCCATTCTGAAGATAGGATAAGATTACTACAAACATTGCCAAATCATTTAATGCATAGATAGTGAAGGAGAGAAAATACATTGTCGCACTACTTATCCATGAACATCATAGGAAGGTTGCCAAGAAGATGTATGCATCTAGTATGACAATGAGCAAGTAGAAAAATGGTGTTGGCCCCCAACATAGAGTCCATAGTGAAGGAAAATGTTTGTCATGTTGAACATATGTTGCCCGTTAATTATGGTAGTGGCAGGCTTTATGTGCATACCAAATATAGATCCTTAAATGTCAGGGATCCCTTGTCTACATGGTTGTGTAGCCATCAAGCATGTCTAATGGCAATGTCTATGACTATGTCAAAGAATGCTACAAAATAACATCCCAATAAAAGATTTATAGGTGTAGCATGATTCTAGTTATGAAAATCGACAAACCATACCTAAACAATTATATGCTGGGGATTTTTTTTGCTCAAACTTTGTTGCCGCCACCTAGTGTTAGAATCCATGTTTTGATAACAATAAATAATAATGGATTTTTTTGTAAAGGAATCACAAAGTTTAATCAAGAATAATGAGCCAAATTGATCGATAAAAGCATTGCACAAATTGAGATTGTTATGTTTTGCAAACTTTCTTATGCACTCAATTTTTACAACGGAACTCAAGTTATGAGTAATTATGAACTCAAGTATGATAGCTACTATCAAGTTTAATAAGCATATTTTAGTACAACTCTTGCAAGTTTTGTCTAACACTCGAGTTGTGTACATTGCAGGAAGTAATCTCAAGATGATGCACTCGAGTCCTAGATAAGCACTCGAGTTCTTACCAGAAGTAAACTTGAGTCCTGAATGTTTGGTATTGAGAGTTTCGTCCTGAGAGTTTGGTGTTATAAAGAAAAGGCAAGAGAACTTGAGTTTCCATGAGAACTTGAGTTCTGGACTAAAATGCACTAGAGTTAGCAAGTTAACTCTCATGAGTTTGTACCAGAAGCTAAGCCAGAAACTGATGTTGTAATGTGAATTCAAGTTTTAAAAAAGAACTCGAGTTCTAGTTCAAGTTGCACTCGAGTTTGATAGTTACACTTGAGTGATATGGTGTTTCTAAGAAATCACTTCCAGTTAAGAATCAATACACCCCGAGTGAATTTTAATCACTTCCAGTGACTTCACTGTGAACTCAAGTGATTTGATCAATATACCTCCAGAGACCTTCTCATAATCCTGCAACAATTGGAGAAATTGAGTCTGAAAGTATAACTCAAGTTTTGGTTAGAAATGAACTCGAGTGTGGATTTGCACTTCCATAAGTTTTTGTCTAAAAGAACACTCAGAAGTAAGCAATAGCTGGAGAACTCTAGTTTGGGAGCAAAACTCAAGTTCTGGTGTCAGGAAAATTCAAGTCCTGAAATGAACTCCCACAAGTTTCAACCAGAGAGTCATGCAAAAAATTTGAAGTAAAGGGAGAACTCGATTTTACAGGAAGAACTCGAGTTTTGGACACTTTTGCACTCAAGTTTGAAAATGAACTCTCACAAGTTCCTAGCAGAGACAACTTAGAGATGTGCTGACAACACTAAGAACTCGAGTTTTCTAGTAACGAAAGCAGAGTGAATAACAGAGATCAATTCGAATATGGTTAAACGTTATCTAATCATTATGTTTACACTTGTTGATATACTTAAACGTCAATTAACATATCTTCAAAGTGTGAAATAGGTTTTTAAACGTTTTGGATTGAAAATACGAGTAAAGAAGTCAAATATTGCAGATATCATGATATTGTCTAGGTGTCACCAAATATGGGTCAACAACCACCACAAGTAACTGACACACACCATGATAGTTTTTCTAAAGATTCAAACATCTTACTCCACAACAGGCACTATGCAACGTCTATGTCCAGACCATCTATATATACAGAGATTCAAAGACGAACAGCTGTAGAGAAATAAATGAACACGAAAAGAGCTATATATATACACGAGTCTTTGATTTCATATTTTCTCTGTTATACTTCAGTGATTATCATATCTACTCTGTGAGAGAGTTTTTGTAAACACTTTCTATTGTAATTTTCATCTTAAGGTAAAGGGACCTTAAGAGGGTTGAATTTCCTTACAGGGGAAGCTGTAGAGAGAGTTCCTAGAAAGACTTTTTTCTCGTAAGACTTACAAGCTGCAAGCAGTAGAGAACATTGATGGTCGTAAGACTTACAGGGGTGTAAGCAAGAAAGAATGTTGTTACTCATAAGACTTTCATGGGTAAGTAGGAGAGAAAGGTTGTTGGAATTACTCTACTTATAAGACTTGTCATAAGGGGGAGAAAGTTCTATGTGTAGAACATTTCTGCTCGTAGTCTTTGAGTGGACAGTTGTAGTACTATGGTGTTCCAAGAGCCGATTAAATCTTGGAGGTTTAGTGAAAAGCTTAGGAGGTGCTGATCTCTGTGGAATTAACATAGGCCTAGGATTGTGGCTGAACCAGTATAAATCTCTGTGTGCAATTTCTCTCATCTATACTCTTTCTTCATTCTGTTACATAATGTTGTAACAACCAAAAAAATTATCACATCACCCAATTCACCCCCTCTTGGGTGAAGCTTAATTGCCTTTTACATTTGGTATCAGAGCAACGTCTTATATGAAGAGTCTAACAACTTAAGAAGGATTTATCTAAATGGAAACCATGGGTTAAAACATTCTTATAGACGGAGCTTCCATTACTAGACTTCTTGCTTTTGCCGGGGAGCACTTTTTCATTCTGGAAATGTAAGTTTAAATTGTTCATAATAGCGAATGAATACGACTTATGGAATGTAATACAAGATGGTGATTATGTTCTAATGAAGAAAGTTGAAGACAGAGTTGTAAAGAAAAGTCTAGAGGAATTCGATGACAACAATAAAAGAGTGGTAACATTAAATAGTAAAGCTATTTTGATGATATAGAGCGCTCTCAACCAGAAGTAGTACTTCAGAATCTGAACGTTGCCTACAACAAAAGACTTGTAGGATGCTCTAGAAATCACACATAAAGGTACATCTGGAATAAAAGAAAATAGAATTAACACGGTAATTATAGAGTATGATTTGTTTCAAATGAAACCTGGAGAAATGATATCTGAATTTGAAATCAGATATACCTACCTTGTCAACTAGCTGGCAGCACTTAGAAAACTTTGATCAAAATTCCCAAGCAAGAAAGATTCTCAACAATCTTACAAAAGAATGGGAAGTAAAGGTGATAGCCATTGAAGAAGCCAAAGGTAAATTGATGAGATTGGTAGCTACACTCTTTGGAAGTCTTTCTGAGTTTGAGGGAAAGTTAAAGTTCAAAAAGGAGCCAGAAGAGTTCGATGATAAAAAGAAAAGAGGAGTCACCCTCAAAGCTCTTAAGGAAGCCGAACCATCTGAAATTGATGATGAACTCGACGATGATGATATAGGAATGATCGCCAGAAAATTCAAGAAGTTCTATAGAAGAGGTCTACGAAACTTTAAAAATCAGCAAGGAGGTTCGAGTAAGAAAGAAAACAAAGAGCAACAAGTTGTATGCTATGAGTACATAAAGCTGGGACATATTTAAGTCTGAATTCTTCAAGAACAAAGATAAAAGGAAGCAAAAAAAGAAAGCATGCATATAATCTATATGGGGTGATAGTTTGTCAGACGAAGAAAGTAACGACAAAGAAGTTGCTAACATATGCTTAGTAGCTAAAGAAGAAGAATTTGACTTTGAGCTAAGTGATTCTGAACCTTCTTATAATGAACTTTTATCTTAATACAATGCATTGCATTCTGAATTCATTAAGATAGCTAAAGAAATGCTATGTTATAAGAAAAAAGTAAAAGAACTAGAAAGTAGAAATAGTATTAGTGTAATATCCCGAATTTTGGGACAAAAGGCTTGAGGTTAAGCCTGGATCAAGTGGACTGCTAAGCCCCAGTTTAGCAAATGTCCCTATGAGGCATGTTTAAATTTCCCAAAATTTCTTTATATCCTTGGATATTAAAAGGAATTATATTAGTGAGCTAAAGAGCTCGGGGAATAACAAAACGAAGTGATTAGAAGTCACAGACAATATAGTGAAGTGGAACACAAAGTAATTTTGCTACCGGTGAAATTCCAGATGTGGTATCATGTTTGTGTGGGATATTTAAAGAGAAACATGATGTCCAAAATTTATGAAACTTTCCAGCATGAAATTAAAATTATCAATCTTTAATTTGATAGGTCATATAACTCATTTGGAGTTGTACATAAAGAGTAATGAATTTTTGAAGTTAGCCCAGCGAAATTAATTATTTTCTGGGACAGTATTCAAAAATTAAAATTATGAGATGATTGATATTTCAATTGTTGAAATTTTATATTTTTCGTTAAAACTAGACTCAATGCGGGTCACATAGCCTTTAGAACCACCCCAATTGGACATTTTTACAATTAGATATGAATTTTCAAAGTTTAATGAAAATTCTGCCAGATTAAGCATTTTGTGCTGAAATTGTAATTTCGGACCAATAGTGAGCTGGCACGTGGCAGGCACTTAATACCCCATTGAACCATTGATTCATTTCCTTCTTCAGCCCTTTTTCATGATGAGAATTAGACACAAGAGTAAGAACGAGCGTTTGAGTCGGTAGAGAGCATGGGAAGCTAGAGATCTCAAGATTAAAGGTATGAGAGTTTATAAACTTATGATTCTTGTTTCCTAATCCTCCCACAACCTCTTCTAATCACTCTTTTACCTTTGAAACCATGGAATTTGAGATGAATCATGGGTTTTGGAGAGAGGGCTAAAAACGTGGAGAAGAGAAATGTGGTAGAAATCAAGAGGTAACTCCTCCAAACTTATTTCTCTTGCTTGATTAGATGTTGTTGGTGTTGTTCTTGGTGGATATAGTGTTGATTTCTCTTGTTTTCAAAATTGGGGCTGATGAAACCTTATGAGAAATGCTGTGAAAATATCCCTTAAATCATGCCTAATAAGTGTTTAAATAGCTAATCATTTGATTAGAAGTAGAAAGGAAGTGATTAAGCAAGAGAAAACAAGAAAACAACAACATTTCCCAGGACTCTGTTTTTCTGTTCTAGCTGTGATGTGGTGAAGTGTTGTGAATTTGATGATTTTGATGCTCCCATTGGCTTTAGGAGGCAAAATTGTGTAGGTAAGTATTTATGATTTTTTAATGCTTGTATATGAATTGGGAATTTTTGGAAATTGATGAATAGATGTTGTGTAATTCATTTTCTGGAGGCAGTGTCCTTGTGACATGTTTTTGAAGATATGAATGTTGTCCAATGATAATGAAAATTTACAGACTTAACGTAGACATGATAGGCTTTAAAATGATAGGTAATAGGAATGATTTGGACAATTATGCTAGGAGTTATGATTTGTCAAAGTATTGTCATGTGAATTTGGACAATTCTGGAGCAAGGTCTAATGAAATAAAATAATGTATTTATTTGAATAGTTATAGCTTGTGGTCATATTTTTCCCTTACATTAGACTTAAATAGGGTTAAATAGAGCTTAGAACTACTCAATTTGGACTTTTGTACATTTAGTTATGTGTTTTACAAGTTCGGCTAAGAATCAGGAAGTTCGAATTCTAGAACAGAGGGGTTCTTGGCCGCGGCCAAAATGTTTCTGACCTATTTTTGGGCGTGGCCAACACCCCCAAATTCCAGTATTTCATGGTTTTGAAGGAAATTGACTTATTTAGCCATTCCTAGACTCTTAGGCCTTATTATACACTTCCAATGACCCACAATCATGATTCTAATGATGTGATTGGGTATCTAGGACTACGGAGAAGTCAAGAAAGAAGAGGCATGGAATAATTTCCAAAGAGGAAGAGGCATGGATGAATTTTCAAGAAGCTCCAAAGGTAGGAGGAAGAGAAAACCAAGGAAGGACTATGGTCCACTAGGTAGTGAACTTACCTTTTCTGCATGTATGTGATATGTATGTCTTACATTGATTATGTGACTGCTTTGCCTATTTGTGTGGAACATGTATGATTAGTTGAAGCTATGTTATATTTGTGCAATGACCATTTGTATGTCATAACATCGAGCATACAGCATGTCAATATGTTAGTATGAAATAGTGTAGGCAAGTATGTCATGCATTCATATATATCTGGCATGCATAGTGGAAATGTTTGCTACTGAGATTCTCTCGAATCTCACTACTCCCAACCAATAATAGTGACAGGTGGAGATGCATGGAGGAGATATGAAGTTGAAGTGAAGCTTGAAGCGCAAGGCGCTAGCTTGTATTTGGTTGTATTTATTGGGTGATTGTATTTATAAGAAGTGATACATGTATATGTGGATGTATCTATATAAATGAATGTGTTTAACAGATAACGACTCTAATGGATAGCTCTTAGTTTATTTTAAGTAATCGTTGTACACTCTGATATTGTGAAACTAAGAGCCGATGATGTATTGGTGATGTAGTGAATCTTGTGGGAATGATTGTAAAGATTCTACCCTTTTGGAAAACCCTCTCGACCTTAGGTTAAAATCTTGAGTTGAGAGTGGAATATTGCGAAAGATTTTAGATGTTGGGTAGTCCAGGTTCAAATCATGGTTCCACAACGGATTTCACTAGTCACTTATACTCATTTATGAGTATTGGAAATAAGGTGTCACAATTAGCATATCATGTTCATCATATGCATTATGCGAAGAAAAAGAAAAGAAAATAGGTGATTTGACGAAAACCTTAGAAATATTTACTAAGGGAAGCAAAACTCTTAAAAAAATCTTGAAATCGTAAAGAGTTACACATAATAAATATGGAATTGGTTATAAATATGTACAAGATAAAAAAAAGGAAGGAAGAAGAAAGGCAGTAGAACATATCTTAGATATTTTAAAAACACAGTGCATACATCAAATCCATTTACATTGTAATATCCCAAATTTTGGGACTAAAGGCTAGAGATTAAGCCTGAATAAAGTAGACTACCAAGCCCATTTTAGTAAGAGTCCTAGGAATGATGAGATATAGAAATACTCTCAGGGACTTGTGATTTGGCATTATCGGGTAGAGGGCTTAGTATTTACAGGAAGTATGATTAAAATGTCGGTGTAGATGTGCACATGACACATATATGGTGTCATTGAGTTGGTAGAAATACGCCACCCAACTATGTCATGAGTTAAGGGACCGATTAGTTGGGTGGAATAGGCCGATGCAGGTGTGCACATGATATTTTCAAGGCATATATGAGTACCCTGCGTTTTTTAAGTAGATGTGGGTATGTGGCGCCATGTAGGGCCTACATACATACTTCGACTTGGTGTCATTTAACGGGCTTTGTTATTCGTGATGCAATCTCGAGTAAGTCCCGAGTAAAGCCGAGTAGACACCGATAAAGTAACATTAATAAAGTAATGATGTCTCATAATAACTAGCTTTTGTGTTGGCTTCTTGAGAAAGTGACACATGTCCCTTAATCATGACAAAGGACAAGCCACTTTTGTGTTGGAAGATTGAGGAGGTGACAAGTGTCCCTCATAATTACCATCACCTTTAGGCTTCTATATTGGCACCTTCGAAGCGTGCCACCTAGCACTGAAGTCTGGGGAATCCTCCGGTCTCCAGCTAGATCACGTACTTGACTTCTCAAACACTGAACCAAGGAGTCTAAGGATATTGTCAGGGCTCTCCCTTTCCCTGAAAAAATGGCGCCACCTAAGAAAGAGAAAAGTGGTAGGAACCATTTTATTAAAAGAAGTGACACGTGTCACCGAATCAGTGGAACACCGAACAAATGGCACCACGAGATCGCGACACTTGGCATAAATTTTTGAAACTCCTCTTAGACCTTATATTTTCGGCCAGCAGCCTAAAAAGGTATGAAAAATCATAGAAAATAAAGAAAAATGTTGGAGGAGAGAGGAGAGGTGAATAGTGATTTTTTCAGAACTTCAATTCACCGAAACACTACCGAATCGGCGTTTTCTCTCAAAACACCCTTCACAAACCTTCTTCTACTAATCTTAAACTTTATTTCTATGGTTTTGGATTTTTATTTGGAGGTGTTTGGTTCCGTCTCGCCGGCTAGAGTAGTGCCGAAATTCCGAACCGACTGCTGAAACGTGTAGAGGTAAGCGTAAGCTTCCTTTTGAACTGATTGGTTTGTTATTTGGATGAGTATTTGTAAGGGTAGGTACTGTTCATTTTCATCCAAGGGGTATTTTGAGTTTTAATCATGTATTTATGGTTAGATTATGATTAGTGATGAGATTGGACTAAGTTGTTGGACAAAACTCTATTTTGAGTAATTTTGGTTGATTGATGGTTCTGTTTGGTGAAAGGGGATGGGGCTGAAACTTTGGGATTTTGATCATCCCATTGTGTTTTACACAAAAATTTTTGTAAAAGTAGTGTTGATTATGAATTTTGAATTATTAGGACACAAGTTGTAACTTTATAAATTTCTGCCCTGTTAAGGTTCCTGCGTGGCAGTCATCTTGTGTGGTGCTTTTGAGTAACTAAATGATTTTCAAATCTTATGAAACTCTCTAGTATGAAATTAGACTTATCAAGCTTTAATTGATAGGTCATAATGGTCAATTGAATTTGTGTGCTGGAAGTTCTACATTTTTAAAGTTTGGTAATGTAAAACTGGGCAATTTTTGAGCAGTGTCCAATAAAAGGGAACTTTGTACCTATATGTGTACATTAAGCTTATGACTATATTTTTTCCTGAAAGTAGACATAACAAGGGTCACTTAACACTTGAAATCACTATATTTTGATATTTTTAGAATTAGTTATGATTTTTACAAGTTCGGACAAGAATCACCAAAAGGGGAAATCTGTCGGCCAGATTCTTGGCTGCGACCAGAGGTTCTTGGTCGCGGCCAAAAAGTCTCTGACCTGATTTTGGCCGCGGCCAAGAGCCTCAAATTCCATCATTTCATATTTTTTAGGGAAATTGACCTATTTAGCCCTCCCTAGCTTCTTGGGCCTTAATATACACTTCCAATGACTCAAAATCATGGCTCTAATGATGTAATTGGGTATTTAGGGCCATAGAGAAGTCAAGAAAGAAGAGTAATGAAATAATGTCAAAGAAGCTCCAATGATTGAAAGAAGAGGAAACGAAGGAATGACAGTGGTCCACAAGGTAGTAAACTTACTTACTTGTATGTATGTAATGTTTATGTTGTGTATTGATTTGTTGTATTGCTTTGCTTGATTATGTGAAACATGTATGAATGAATGAAGCTCTGTTTGTATTTTTACTATGGCCATAAGTATGTTGTATAAAACATTGAGCATGCAGAATATCATTATGTGAACATGAGCCAATGTAAGGCAAGCATACAAGCATATCATACACTAGCATTCATCTTACATGCATTGTATGTATGTTTGCTACTGAGATTCTCTCGAATCTCTCTCTCTCCCACTAACCATATAGGTATATGAACAGGAAAGAAGAGAATGCTTGAAGATGATTCATAAGAAAAGAAGACAAAGAATTGAAGACTGAATGGTGTTTAGTTTATTGTGTATATCATTATTTGCACACAGAGAATATTTATTTGTAAGAATATAAGTATTTGAATTAACCAGTATTGGGATAATTGATAATAAGAAATACTCTAGTAATTATACACGGAATTAAGAAACGATAAGTTGCTAAGAAGTTATGAACCACTTTGGGATGATGTCAAAAACAAGGTTTTTAAACCATTCAGAAAAGCCCACTTAATTACAGGTTCGAATCGTGTATTGAGGTTGGTAATTGAAAGAACTTTGCAAATAAAGATCGCTTAGTGGTTCGATCCGCTACCTAAAACTTATCAAAACAATTACATAAGTAAGGTGTTACATACATCATGTAATTATTGTAATAGGAAAGGTCATTACACTTCCTCTTGTCATTGTAGAAAAAGAAAGGCCATTGGTACGTATAAATAGGTTCCAAAAGGGACACATGTACCAAGAGTAATTAGTACTAACCACGAAGGACCCATGAAAGTGTGGGTACCTAGAACTCAATGATATTACTCTAGGTAGTCTCAAAGCATCACAGGAAAACAAATGCTACATTGATAGTGGATGCTCGAGACACATGACGGTGACAAAGAAAAGTTTAACATGTTGGAACCTAAAGAAGGAGGAAATGTAGTCTTTAGAGGTAACCAATATGGACGTATTACCAGAATTGGTGAAGTTGGAATAATGATTGGTGTTCAAGTCAACGACGTTTATTATATCGAAGGATTATGCCACAACCTCCTAAGTGTGAGCCAAAGCACTAATAAAGATAACTAGGTGATCTTTGATTTAGAAGAATGTCTTATAGTGGATAAGCAGGATTTGCAACTTAACAAAGAATCTATTAAAGAAAAGATCTGAGCTCTAAGGGATGGTAACTGTTATACTCTTGATTTAAATTCCAATTCTTCTGAAAACTGTTTGCTAAGTAAAACTGAGGAAAGTTGGATATGGCATAAACATCTTGCTCATGTCAACATGAATCAACTTGAAAAACTAATTAAAAAGGATTTAGTTGTTGGTCTTCTTAACCTTAAATTCAAAGATGATATGATTTGTGATGCTTGTCAAAAGGGAAAACAAACTAAATATTCTTTCAAAACAAAGAATGACATTTCAACTTCTAGACCTTTACAACTACTACATATGGATTTGGTAGGACCAAGACGTGTAAAAAGTTTCAGAGGAAATTTATGCACTCTGGTCATTATAGATGATTTTTCAAGATTTACTTACACTATATTCCATGCCTCTAAAGATGAAACTTTTGTTAATTTTATTATGTTTGCTAAGAAGATCCAAAATGAAAAAGTTATTTCTATTGTTTCCATCAAGACCAATCATGGAGGAGAGTTTGACAATCAACTCTTTGAAGACTTATGCGACAATCAACTCTTTGAAGACTTATGCAACAATCAATGAATAGATCATAACTTCTCTGCATCGAGAATGTAATATCCCAAATTTTGGGACTAAAGACATAAAATTAAGCCTAAATCAAGTGGACTGCTAAGCCCCGGTTTAGCAAATGTCCCTATGAGGTATGTTTAAATTCCCCAAAATTCCTTTATATCCTTGGATATTAAAATAAATTATATTGGTGAGCTAAAGAGCTCGGGGAATAATAAAATAAAGCGATTAGAAGTCACACATAATATAGTAAAGTGGAACACAAAGTAATTTTGCCACCGGTGAAATTCCCGGTGTGGCAGTAGTGATTGTGTGACATCTTTCGATGGGTAAATGATGATGAAAAATTATGCAACTTTTCATAATAAAAGTAGACTTATCAAGCTTTAATTTTATAGGTCATATAAGTCATTTGGAGTTGTACACAAAGAGAAATGAATTTTTGAAGTTAGCTCAGCGAAATTAATTATTTTCTGGGACAACATTCAAAGATTAAAATTATGGGAAGAGTGAGTTTCCAATTGGCCAAATTTTATATTTTTCCTTAAAACTAAACTCAATAAGGGTTGCATAGCCTTTTGAATCACTCCAATTGGATATTTTTACAATTAGATATGAATTTTCAAAGTTAATGAAAATTCTGTAGAATTTGGTATTTTGTGCGAAAAATTATTATTTGGGCGAATGAGCTTGTGACACGTGGCAAATGAAATATCTGATTCATATATCCATTAAATCATCATCTTCCTCCTCATTTTCACGGAGAAAAGAACCAGAAGAGAGGGGGGGAGAGTGATCGGATGAAATGGAGAGAGGAGAGATGAAATTCTTTCCTCCGAAACACTGCCGAAACGACATCCTCTCTCAAAGTACCCTTCAGGAAACTTCCTCTACTCATCGAGATCTTCATTTCTATGGTTTCAGATTTTCATTTGGAGGTGCTTGGTGCTATCACACCGGCCGGGGTGTTTCCAGAATTCCGAACCATTTGCGGAAACGGGTAGAGGTAAGCGTAAGCTTCCTTTTTAACCAATTGATTTGTTGTTTGGATAAGTATTTTGGAAGTTGGGTACTATTCATTCTCATAAGAAAATGGTATTTTTAATGGCTAAATCATGTCCAACGAGTGTTTAAATAGCTAATCACTTTAGTAGGAGTAGCAAGGAAGTCATTAGGTAAGAGAAAACGAAGAAACAACAAACTTTTTCGGAGAATCTGATTTTCTGCCCTGTACTGTGACGTGGAGAAAGAGTAGAAATTTGATAATTTTGATGTTTCCAATGGCTTTAGGAGGCAAAATTGTGTAGGTAAATAAGTATTCATGAGTTTTGGATGCTTGTGTATGAATTTGGGAATTTAGGAAATAGGGTTGTTCATGTTGTTGATTCTGCCCTGTTTGAACAGTAACTTTGTTCAATCTGTTTCATATGATAAATCTTGTCCAAAAATTCTGATATTTTTCAGGATTAAATTAGACATGTGGATATTTAATTTGGTAGGTAGTTTGTAATTTTTGGATAAGTATATTGGGAGATATGAATTTTTAAATGTCTGCCTGGTTTCTGGAAGAACATCTGAGACAGTTGGTGTTTGGAAAAATTTTGGGAATGGTGTAGTGGTGGCATTTAAAATTGAGTATGTTTATATAAAACTACAGTTAAAGGGCTTAAAATATAGATTTTAACCACCTCAATTGGATTTCTATAGAATTAATTATGATTTTTCAAAATTTGGTCAAAAATGATGGTAGTTTGATTACCATGCGAATTTAAGTAAGAAATTGGCCAAATATAATTGGAATGAACTCCAAGGGTGAAAGTAAGCCTATAGGGCTAATGTAGGCCATTGGGTATTCACTTTTCATAGCTCTAATGATGTTATCACTTGCCTAGGACCATGAAGTGATAAAGAAGGAGCAATGGTTGGCGGATCAAGGGACAAGAAGAGGAGGACATAAAGTCCACCAGGTAGTGAACTTACATTTTCTGCATGTATGTGATATGTATGTTTTGCATTGATTATGTGACTTCTTTGCCTATTTGTGTGGAACATGTATGATTGGTTGAAGCTCTGTTATATTTGTGCAATGGCCATATGTATGTCATAACATCGAGCATGCAGCATGTCATTATGTTGGCATGAAATAGTATAGGCAAGCATGTCATGCATTCATATATATCTGGCATGCATAGTGGTAATGTTTGCTACTGAAATTCTATGGAATCTCACTCCTCCCAAACAACCATTCAGACAGGTGAGCATTGGAAACGTGCTGAGATCAGAAAAGAGGTATGCACGAAGAAGACTGTTGCTGGTTGTTTGAAGGTCTGTAAATATTATATAACCCCTGGTGGGAAAACTTTTGTATTATAATCAAGAAATATTGTATTAATATTATCAGTATATTCATGCTATTCCTGTGTGCCCACTGAACTACATATTGCTACTCTGAGTAAGGTCAGTAATAAGGGATATATGAGGTGGGTCATTACAGAGAACGCCTAAGCTAAATATAGTTATGGAAAGAAAAAATAAAGTCCTAACAGAGATAGAAAGGGCAATGCTTAACGGAAAAGAAGTGTCACAAGTATTATGAGTGGATGCAATGAGCATTGTATGCTATATCTCTAATCGAGCATACATCCACAAGTCACTTGGAAAGACACCGTATAAGCTGTATAAAGGGAGGAAGCCTAACCTTGCTCATCTGCACATCTTCAGATGTAAATGCTGTTAGATTTCATGTTTTGATGATAACAAATCATGTTTTGGAAGTTCATGGATTTTATATCAGCAAAGGAAGTGATAAAAGTGATCTGAGCAAGATCACTTGAGTGATATGGAAAATAACCAGATCACTCGAGTGATATGTGAAATCACTCGAGTGATGCGCCAGATCACTTCCAGTAATTGAAAAATCACTGCAAGAAAATATCAATGTTCCAAATTTCACTTCCAGTGATCCTGAATCACTCGAGTGATACGTTATATCTGCCAAATCACTTCCAGTGAATCTGAAAACACCAGAAGAAAAAATCACTATTTTGAAAATCACTTCCAGTGATTACCAGATCACTCAAGTAATGCCTGAAATTTTCCAAATCACTTCCAGTGAATCTGAAAACACCGGAAGAAAAAATCACTGTTTTGAAAATCACTTCCAGTTATTACCAGATCACTCGAGTGATGCCTGAAATTTTCCAAATCACTTCCAGTGAAATAAAAAACACTGCAAGAATATTTTACTGTTTGCCAAATCACTTCCAGTGATCTTGAATCACTCGAGTGATATAATATTTTCGCTGAATCACTTCCAGTGGATTGAAAATCACTGCAAGAAGAAATCACTATTTACAAAATAACTTCCAGTGATGCCAAATTCACTCGAGTGGCATATAAAATCTCATATTCACTTCCAGTGAATTTGTAATCACTCACAGAAGATTTTAATGTTTTTCAAATCACTTCCAGTGACATCATATTCACTCCAGTAATGTCTCATGTTGCCAGTAACACTCTCAGACAATCAATGTGATCCACTTGTAACTACTCCCATAGAGATCAACAGATTTTGTTAGTTAAATTTTGATATTGATAATCATTACTAATTACTCCATATTACTGTCAAAATCTTATGGCATATTGTTTCTATACTCAGTTGCTGAAATCCATCTCTAGTAAAAGTAAGATCACTCCCGATGGTTTCCTTGATTTTCAGAAAACATTTCCAGTGAATCATATTACTCTGATGATATTCAAATATTTTCTAACGGTAATATTCTCAAGAGTATTACAGCTGTACTCCACCATCACGTACATGACAAGTAACTGAACTCTTCATTCAAACAACAACTATTCATGGGCAGCAGCAAAATTTAAATTAACGGGAGACAAATACTGTTGCATTTGTCAGAAGCATCTTTGAACCAACGGACAAATTTACAACGGTCTTCAAAGCCTCTAATATATATGTCCAGCCATTCGAAAAATAAAAGGATGATGAGAAACGCTTGAATACACTGCAAACAATACTTTTACAAGTGCTTCAAATCTTCATCTGTATTTCAGTTTTTATCTATATACTCTGTGAGAGAGATTTGTCAGTCATACACATTTATTTCCAATAGTGATAACTTAAGGTTGAGGAACCTTAAGTTGGGATTTAAGATTACCTTGTGTAAGGGGGATCGAGTATCCAGAGGAACTTGCTGATTGTACTGTGGTGCCAAGAACCCACTGAATCTTGGAAGATATAGTGAAAGGCTCAGAAGGATTTCTGAGGACTGGATGTTGGTCAAGTGGTTGAGACCGAACTAGTATAAACCCCTGTGTGAACTTCGGTGATATCTCTTCCTCCTTAAAATTTCTTACAACTATGCCTTAAAGTTTTATAAATTTAATTTAAATATCTTATTATTTTGTGATCACCCAATTCACCCCCCTCTTGGGTGAAAAGCTTGCTCTAACATTTGGTATCAGAGCACAGGTCTTCTTGTTCAGGTTTAACAACCTAGAACGATTTGATGGCAAGCATGGGTGAAGGAATTCTTCCTGACAGAGCCTCTATTACTAGACCACCAGGTTTCAGTGGTGAGCATTTTTCCTTCTGGAAAGCTAAATTTTGTGTATTCGTAATGGCTACAGAATACGGGCTATGGGATGTGATTGAAACTGGAAACTATGTGCCTACAAAGACTGAAGAATCTCAAAAAGTTCCTAAATCACCAGCAGAATTTGATGACAATGACAAAAGGCTTGTGACTCTCAACAGTAAAGCAATTCTGATGATTCAGAGTGAACTGAGTAAAAAAGAATACTTCATAATCTGAACTCTTCAGACTGCTAAAGAGATGTGGCAAGCTTTGGAAGTAGCTCATGAAGGAACATCCAGAATAACAGAAAATCGAGTCAATACTCTAACTACAGAGTTTGATCTACTTCGTATGAAAGAAGGTGAGTCAATAGCTGAATTTGAACTTAGATATACTCATCTTGTTAATCAACTTGCAGCACTTGGAAAAATCTATGATCAGAATGTCCAAGTACAAAAAATATTAAACATACTTTCCAAAGAATGGGAGGCCAAAGTCACAGCAATAGAGGAGGCCAAAGGAAAATCAATGCAATCTGTAGCTTCTTTGTTTGGAAGTCTTTCTAAATATGAAAGCAAACTAAAATTCAAACGAGAGCTAGAAGAAGTTGGTGACAGGAGAAAGAAAAGACTTGCACTAAGTGTGACAAAAACAAAGGCAGAAAGCCAAGAAGAAGAAAAGGAGGTCGATGATGATGAAATATGCCTGATGATCAGAAGATTCAAGAAATTTTATAAAGGCCAAGGGTTCAGGAATTCACAAAGAGGTAGAACTAGCGGCAGAAGAGACGCCAAGGAGATCATCTGCTACGAATGTGGTAAACCTGGACATATCAAATCAGAATGTCTGGAGTTATTACAGAAAAATAAAAAAAAGAGAAACATCAAATCCTTCAACAGAAAGAAGGTATTTGTTTTTGCAATATGGGGAGATAGCTCCTCAGATGAAGAAAGCGATAATGAAGAGATAGCCAATATATGCCTGGTTGCTCAAGAGGAAACAAATGAGGAGGTAAATGATTCTGATCCTACTTATAATGAATTACAAAATGAATATGATGCTTTACATTCTGAATTTGTCAAAATTGTTAAAAATTTGATTGCATGTAAAAAGAAAAACAAATTTCTTGAAGAAAGAATTAAAGATCCATTGGATAAAGGTTGCGAAAAATGTTTGTCTCTTGAGAAGAAAAATATTGATCTTACTAAAACTCTTGAAAAGTTTACAAAAGGAAGTGAGATGTTAAATGTTATTTTAAAAGCACAACGTCTTGTGAATGATAAGTCTAGTATAGGATATGATCCAGACTTAGACAAAAGAAAGGGTAAGAAGAAGACAGGAGGCAAACCATATTTAAGTTATTTCACACGTTCTGTGCACACATCTAATCCTTTTGCTTATTGTAATTACTGCAATAGAAAAGGACACTACACTTCCTCGTGTTTTCATAAAAAGAAAGGAATTATAGGAACCTATAAATGGATACCTAAGAAGGTTTATGAATAGGAAGTTATATGTACTAACCCAAAAGGACCCAAAAAGATATGGGTACCTAAAACTTAATTATCCTTAACTGCAGGTTTGCTTCAGAGCATCTAAATCAAACAAATGGTATATAGATAGTGGTTGCTCAAGACATATGACTGGTGATCCTGAGAATTTCACCACATTAGTACCCAAGGAAGGTGGCAAGGTAAAATTTGGAGGAAATCAAACTGGAAGGATAGCAGAGCTTGGGGAAGTCAAGGATAAAATCAAAGACGTATATTATGTTGAAGGTTTATGTCACAGTCTATTAAGTGTAAGCCAAATAGAGCGTATTACAGAAATGGCTAGAGCAATGCTCAACGAAAAGAATGTGTCTCAAGTCTTCTGGGCAGACGCTATGAGTACTGCATGCTACATCTCAAATAGAGCGTATGTCAGAACCAAAATGGGAAAGACACTATACAAACTCTACAAGGGACGGAAACCAAACCTCGCTCATCTACACATTTTGGTTGTAAGTGTTTTATTCATAACAACGGTAAAGATAATCTTAGAAAGTTTGATTCTAAGGCTGATGAGGGACTTTTCCTAGGCTATTCAAATCAAAGTAAAGCATATAGAGTTTTTAATAAACGAACATGTGTTGTAGAAGAATCAATTCATGTTGTATTCGATGAACATGTGTCCTCTAGTAAAAACTTTGATGATGAGATAACTAGTAACCAATCTTCTGTTAACTCTCCCAATCTTGAGGTTGATAATATTGAAAAAGAAGTTGAACTAAGTTAACCAGATCAACCTCGAGCCTGGAAATACATCAAGAGTCATCCTCTAGATCAAGTGATAGGTGAAGTTAATGAATGAGTTAAAACAGAAACAAAGTTTTAAATGAAGTTAGCTTTTCTGCATTCATTTCTCAATTGGAACCTTCTAACATTGACAAAGCCTTATCAGATAATGATTGGGTGTTAGTAATGCAAGAAGAATTAAATCAATTTGACAGAAATCAAGTTTAGGATTTGGTACCCCGGCCTAAAGACCACTTGGCTATTGGCACTAAATGGGTATTCAAGAACAAACTTGATGAATCCGCAGCTATTATCATAAATAAGGCAAGGTTGGTAGCCAAGGGCTATAATCAGGAAGAAGGTATTGATTATGAGGAAACATATGCTCCAGTAGCAAGATTGGAAGCTATACGAGTACTCTTAGCCTTTGCGTGCATTAAAGGATTCAAATTATATCAAATGGATGTGAAAAGTTCTTTCTTAAATGGGTACATCAAGGAGGAAGTTTATGTAGAACAACCTCCAGGTTTTGAAGAAGTATCCAAACCAAATCATGTTTTCAAATTAAAAAAGGCTTTATATGGTTTGAAGCAAGCTCCTAGAGCTTGGTATGAAAGGTTGAGCAAATTTCTCATCGAATTTGGTTTTACATGAGGAAAAGTCTATACAACTTTATTTATAAAACAAAAACTAAATGATAGTTTGGTAATCCAAATTTATATTGATGATATTATATTCGGTGCTACTAATGATTCTCTGTGTAAAGAATTCTCTGAGATGATGCAGGGAGAATTTGAAATGCCTTTAATGGGAGAATTAACATTCTTTCTAGGTTTACAAATTGAACATGATCATATAATATGTTTTGTCATCATCAAAAAGGGGGAGAATGTTAGATTTCATGTTTTGATGATAACAAATCATGTTTTGGAAGTCCATGGATTTTATATCAGCAAAGGAAGTGATAAAAGTGATCTGAGCAAGATCACTTGAGTGATTTGGATAATCACTTGAGTGATAATCAAGATCACTCGAGTGATCTTTAAAATCACTCGAGTGATATGGAAAATAACCAGATCACTCGAGTGATATGTGAAATCACTCGAGTGATGCGCCAGTTCACTTCCAATGATTGAAAAATCACTGCAAGAAAATATCACTGTTCCAGATTTCACTTCCAGTGATCCTGAATCACTCGAGTGATACGTTATATCTGCCAAATCACTTCCAGTGAATCTGAAAACACCGGAAGAAAAAATCACTTTTTTGAAAATCACTTCCAGTGATTACCAGATCACTCGAGTGATGCCTGAAATTTTCCAAATCACTTCCAGTGAATCTGAAAACATTGGAAGAAAAAATCACTTGTTTGAAAATCACTTCCAGTGATTACCAAATCACTCGAGTGATGCCTGCAATTTTCCAAATCACTACCAGTGAAATAAAAAACACTGCAAGAATATTTTACTGTTTGCTAAATCACTTCCAGTGATCTTGAATCACTCGAGTGATATAGTATTTTCTCTGAATCACTTCCAGTGGATTGAAAATAACTGCAAGAAGAAATCACTATTTACAAAATCACTTCCAGTGATGCCAAATTCACTCGAGTGGCATATGAAATCTCATGTTCACTTCCAGTGAATTTGTAATCACTCACAGAAGATTTTAATGTTTTTCAAATCACTTCCAGTGACATCATATTCACTCCAGTAATGTCTCATGTTGCCAGTAACACTCTCAGACAATCAATGTCATCCACTTGTAACTACTCCCATGGAGATCAACAGATTTTGTTAGTTAAAATTTGATATTGATAATCATTACTAATTACTCCATATTACTGTCAAAATCTTATGGCATATTGTTTCTATACTCAGTTGCTGAAATCCATCTCTAGTAAAAGTAAGATCACTCCCGATGGTTTCCTTGATTTTCAGAAAACATTTCCAGTGAATCATATTACTCTGATGATATTCAAATATTTTCTAACGGTAATATTCTCAAGAGTATTACAGCTATACTCCACCATCACGTACATGACAAGTAACTGAACTCTTCATTCAAACAACAACTATTCATGGGCGGCAGCAAAATTTAAATTAACGGGAGACAAATACTGTTGCATTTGTCAGAAGCATCTTTGAACCAACGGACAAATTTACAACGGTCTTCAAAGCCTCTAATATATATGTCCAGCCATTCGAAAAATAAAAGGATGATGAGAAACGCTTGAATACACTGCAAACAATACTTTTGCAAGTGCTTCAAATCTTCATCTGTATTTCAGTTTTTATCTATATACTCTGTGAGAGAGATTTGTCAGTCATACACATTTATTTCCAATAGTGATAACTTAAGGTTGAGGAACCTTAAGTTGGGATTTAAGATTACCTTGTGTAAGGGGGATCGAGTATCCAGAGGAACTTGCTGATTGTACTGTGGTGCCAAGAACCCACTGAATCTTGGAAGATATAGTGAAAGGCTCAGAAGGATTTCTGAGGACTAGATGTAGGTCAAGTGGTTGAGACCGAACTAGTATAAACCCCTGTGTGAATTTCGGTGATATCTCTTCCTCCTTAAAATTTCTTACAAATGTGCCTTAAAGTTTTATAAATTTAATTTAAATATCTTATTATTTTGTGATCACCTAATTCACCCCCCTCTTAGGTGAAAAGCTTGCTCTAACAAATGCTACATCCACAACAACGGTAAAGAAAACCTGGGTAAATTTGATTCAAAATCTGATAAAGGTTTATTTCTAGGATATTCAAATAGAAGTAAGGGATATAGGGTCTTTAATAAAAGAACATGCATTGTAGAATAAACTATTCATGTTGTGTTTGATGAAGTAGACCATTAGACAATATTGCAAACAAAAATTCATTCCCCTTGGTTCTTCATCTTTCTATTGAAAATGAAATGAGAAATGAGAGTATATATTACTCTCACATTATCCCATTATGTCATCTTGCAAGTGGTTGACCAAAGCCTTAAGCTTTTGACTCTTTGACCTTCCTTGATAATAATTCACCAAAATAGGCTTATTAATTACCAAGTAGCCATTTTTCCCTTTTTAATTTTCATTCAAATGAAATTATTAGGAATATCAGGGAAAAACAATCATTTCTTGTCTTATGGAAAAATTACCGTTTTGCCCTTACGTTTCATGATTTATCGAAATAAATCATTTCTTACTCTTTTCCTTTATTTCCCTCCTCATTTAACTGAATTAGGCTGCAATAAAAGGGAAAATAATGGTTGATGGATTTTATTGGTCAAATGACCATTTTGCCCTTACATTTTCCCCATTTTCCCCATTTTTCCCTTACATTTTCCTCCTCATCACTCGTTGACATTTGCTTCCTTACTGTGACAAATGATGCAGAGCATCAAGTCTGGATGAATTTTTAGGGTGATTGACCAGTACCACAGAATGTCCCGCTTGTACTATTTAACTTGAGCTTGTACACATCCCAAACAGCAATAGTTCAGTGTATTGTACAATGAAAACAAAACCAAACTTGACAAACATATGAATAGAAGTAGTTACATTTGTATAATCAATTTGCACATTTGGTCTCAATTGGAACAAACATATCAAAATATGAACACCGCAATCTTTCCTGCAAAATAGATAGAACAGTTATTTCATCCATAAGAGATCAAAAACCCATAATTGTCTTGCACACAACATGTAATTCTTACAAATTATTTTGCTGAGGTACGGGCACATGAATTATGTCAGTCTGTTGCTTCTTCCCATGTCGGATGTGACTGAAAAATTCAACTCTATCATGAAATCCGTCCCTCCAAAAAAATACATTTACTTGGGTTTAGTTGTGGCAATATCATTGCTAATGTTAATGGTGATGTTAAAGGATAAAGTGCCTTACACATATCTCTACTGCTTATAATTGGGGATTTTTTAAGGCACTATTTTTCTTGCTCTTCTCCATTGTGTCAACTATGGGTTTCATTGAGTCTAGAAGATAGAAATTCATTATTTTTAGCTCCAGGGCTACACAAAACCAATGTTCCCATACAAGCATAGGCCTAAGTAGCAAATCACAATATGCTATATTGTAGCCTAATCGATCTGTCAGTAATTCAACCTTGTAATCTGCAAGTCTCCAATTCTTTCCTTTTCCAACCATGTGCATCTCCAAAAATATATATATCAGTACTAATAGAACAAACATATATGTCACCATAATTTGTTTGCAGCTTACCATAAAGTCGGTATAAAAAATGTGCCTCTTAACTGGTCCTTATTGTTTCATATCTGTCATCAATGCCTTGCAAACAAGGGACACCACTTGCAATGCGCAACTAAATAATGAAATCGTCCCCATATACGCAATTAAATACAAAGTCCCGAAGCCATGGTAATAATGACCTGATTGTTAACCTTTTGGATTCCATCCAAAGAGTATAGCTCTTCCCAAGTGATATATTCATCTTGCATCGTAACCATTTCCCTATAATAGTTTTTGGTACAAGTCCAAAATAAAACTATGTTGCTACTAACTTTTTCCAACTCCACTAACTTACAAGTAGAAAATTAAATAGACATTAAACACTCACTTTTGTCTATCAATGCTTAGAGGCAATTGTGAAATTATATTGAAAATTTTTTCCTTTTCATCAACTTCCTTCTTTTTTTGCTTAATATCCTTAGACATTATATAAGGGGATTCAATTTTCTTTTCTTTTATAATCCTAGTAATTATACATTACCTATATTAACCTCTTCCTCGTCCACAATGTCTGCCTCTTTTCTTTCACTATCACATACATTAATGGGGAAGGTGGACAATATTTGAGATGCACTATTACCTCTCTAATACCCTACTTTTTCACCAATATTCCTTACATGTACATTTGTGATATATAGTGGAATAAAATGGTGAATTATGATGTGTGTAAATGAAAAGAAATGAGCAATAAATGATTTCTTTCGGTAAATCATAAAACATAGGGGTAAAATAGTAATTTTTCCATAAAGTGGGAAATAATTATTTTTCCCTAATATTCCTAATAATTTCAGTTATATTTTGGTGAATTATTATCAATAAATGTCAAATGGTCAAAAGTCAAAGGTTTTGGTCAACAACTTGTAAAATGACAATGGGATAGTTTGAGATCAATATACTCCTTCAATCCTCATGCATTTTTGGCTGAGCAATAAAGGAGAAAGAAAAATAAACAATTATGCAAGAAATGGCATTTTTGGACCAATGGAAAATTGCCACTTATTAAACCCTTTGACTAATTTAATTATATTATCGATTCTTCATCTCTTCATCTCATTCTCGTGTAAAACAAAATGCAAGAGTGAGAAAGAGAGTTGCTGAGAACGGTGGGGAGCTTCACACAAGGAGGGATAGTGTTCTTCAAGAATCAAATGTAAGGAAGTCATAATCTTGTAGTTTAAGCTTCCTAAATCCTCTATGACCTCTCATACTCACCTCTACTCCTTTGAATCTATGGTTTTCAAGAGAAATCAAGGGTGTAGAGAGAGAGCGAGACCAGAAAAGTTGAGGAGAGAGAAAGATGAGAAATCAAGAGGTAATCCTCTAAACTTGTTTCTCTTGCTTGATTGATGCTATTGGTGTTGTTCTTAGCTTAGTTTGGTTGTTTCGGTAAAAGATGGCTAATGTAACCTAAGGGTTCTTGATATCCAAGTTTCTCCAAGCCATGCCCAATGAATGTCTAAATAGCTAATTATGTGATTATAAGTAGAAAGAAGGTTATTAGATAAGAGAAAATGAGAAACTGACACAACTTTTCTGAGAATCCCAAATGGTTTCCTTATTCTAGGCATGTGAAAGGAGCATTAATTTGATAATTCTGATGCTTCCTTGGGTTTAAAAGATAAAATTGTATAGGGTATATGTTGACAGTGAATGAGAAAAGCCCTAGAATGTGAAATGACCAAATTACTCTTAAAATCTCTAAGTAAGGGTTGTCAAGGGCATTTTTATCATTTGGGCCTGATTTTGACCAATCTGAAGTTAAAAATGGATTCTACAAGAAAATTGTGTAGGAATAGCCCAAGTCATAACTTCTGGTAAAGTATAGTGAGATCGGGTATAAAGGGGTGTATATTAGGTCTTAAGGGGCATTTTGGTAATTTAGCATTTTTAGGCTAAGTTAACCAATACTATAAGTTTGGAACTGTACATGAATAATTAATGACTCATTTATGGTATATTTGGAGATTTCAGGACTTGGTAGTTGTCTAGAACTCAAAGCTTGCCCGAGCTTGGACAAACAAAAGGGAGTTGCTAAGAGAAAATAATCAGGTAGTAACTTGTCTTTAATATGTTATGATATACAATGTATGATTTGTGTGTTCATCATGAGTTTTCTAATGTATTCTGAATATGCAGGGTGGTCGCCCAGGGTCTATTTTGCATGGGTGGACGCTCAAGCCAATATAACGGTTATTGTTACATGAGTGGGTGCCCAGGGCCTATTTGCACGGGTATCCCTCAAGGCTTTGTAATATATCTAGTGCCACGATAGCTTATGAGCTATATGTGATGCATTGAATGCTGTTGTGATGATTCTGATGAATGATGTTTATTTAGCATGCCTTGTGATGTTATAATTGTATGATTAATATATGTTACTATTGAGATTCTTTTGAATCTCACTCGTTTTTAAAAACCCACTTACAGTACAGGGAGAAAGCTCAAGGGGCAAGAGGGTAAATGCAGAAGACTAGAGGTTGAGACGCTGAAGACTTTAGTCATTTGGGTTGTCTAATTCCATATGTTTTTGGATATTATAGGATTTGTATATGTTGTATATGACTTGTAGCATAACAACAATGTAAAAATAACTAGTAGATGAATGATAGTCGATAAGTGGTTATACTTCCTATCGCTAACGAAATGTGTATAAGTAAGGGAATATGAGAACTAAGCAGAGGCATGCTCGTAAACTTTGATAAACTAACATAAAGGAAGAGCCGGTGAGACTAAATGAGATAGTGAATGCTTGTGAAAATTTTACTACCCTCTCAATCTTAGGTTCAACTCCTAAGTTAAGGTTAGAAATTTGCAAGTATTTTGTAAAAGTTGGGTAGTTGAGGATCAAATCCTGGTCTCCCGTATGATTTTGCAACTCTTTTGTACTCATCTGAGGCTATAGGAAATGAGGTATTACACCCTCCTTCTCCTTTACTATCTGAGTCCTTCCCACTTGCATCTGATCAATGCTCATATTTTGCATCATTCTCTTCTTCTTCTTCTGCATTGACCACTTTATCATCTTTATCCACTCCATGTCTTTCAACCTTTTGGTGTGCCCCTATCTTAACTTGAACCTTTATCAACTCCTCTGTAATGAGGCTCATCAACCATCTATACATATCCTTTAGGTCCTAAAGCATAAAATTTTATGAAAACTTGTTACACACATAAACGTACTAATGCATACAAACAATATGAAATCAACACATACATGGTCTAAATGATCAATTACAATGTTTTCCTCTATATGAACATTCAATTTAGATACCCTTCCTCCAAATAATATGCATATGTTGCTGTCCCTCTCTAACTTAACCATTTATTTTAATCTCTGCTAAGTCCAATAGTTAACAGCATCGGTATATTCATGTTTCTCAGTTGTCATAATTGCAAAGTACTCACCAAAACTTATCTGCCAAACCAATAGCATAACATTAACTTAAACACTTGCCACTTAAAGCGTAACATAACAAAAGTAATTATAAATACATACCAACAATAAGTACATGCATCCACCGATATTGGAGTTGCCCATCTTGTTCTTTCTCAAATCCTTTACATAGTCTTCTATCTCTCTCCACAAGTCTTTAATGATAAAGGTTGCCTAATCAAATTTCTAAAATCTTTTCATGGTCAACCTCATCACCTTCAGTAAGCGGTCACTAACCTAAGCTTACAGTGAGAGATCGAAAGGTTCCAAGTATATACAACATAAAACAAAAACTCAAAATTATCATTCTCACTGGCCTGTACAATGGCCTCTACTATATTACTATATAAGCATTTTGAATATTCATTCTTTAACTTTGTATAAACCAAGTTATCATCATTCATATTAGCACTCACCACATCCCCACAGTGGAGTACCCTAAATAACTGCTTCACATCCACTGTAGAAATTTCATATGTCTTGCCCCTAATTCATAATTGGCGAGTTAGGGGATCATTTGAGCGGAGCATTGACACAATAAGATCTTTTGGGAGTTTCTTATAGCCTCCAACCTCTAGTAGCTTGCTGAATTCTAATCTCTTCACCCTTTCCTTTAAACTTTCATCTTTATTTATAAAGTAAACCAATTGCTTGAATTTCTGGATTGAGCTATCCATGACAAAAGCTACTTTTCTCTTTATATATACTCTTCTCCAGTCTTGATTTCTTAGCATTCTCAGTGTATTTGGCCTTCTCACAATATTCCTTCTTCTCTTGGTCACTCAATGCTCTTCATGCCTTTAAGACATCATTGTTGTGCACAACACATATGTTAGACTTCTTTGGCTTAAATTTCTTGAAAAACTCAATTCTAAACAACATCAACCCATTATTCAAGGATTTACATCTATCCCTTTTCAGCAACGCCTTCTTCCCTTATTTGTCTAAGTTCTGCCCTTCCTCCACCACGTTTTTCCCTTCTTCAACCACCTTATGCCCTTCTTCACCAAAGTTCTACCCCTCTTTAGGCCCCTCTTGCCCTTCCTCAACCACCATCTTCTTCTGCAAACCAAAATTAGAACAAGATTTAGTTGTCCATAATATCTCACTTATATACTATATAAGAAAAGAGATTGAAGCTATCTCAAAAATCAGAAGTTATTATTTCAAATAGGAAAATAGCTAAGGCAATCATCCTCACACTATAGACATCATTTAACTATACTTGAAATCTCAGAACATTTGCTTATTCCTTTACACCAACAAACAAACAGTTATTTTATTACAACTAGGTGATCCTAAACCTTAGCTTAGTCATAAATAACCAGAGTGCATTATTCTAGTTAATGGACCCCTAACTTGTCTTGGTTTTCCACATCTTGAGTTGTTAAACAAGAACAGAAAGTTGTTATTTTTTACCGTGATGTTGTTACTGTGGAAATTGAACTTATTATTGTCCCCCAACTTATTAGTCTTACAAGTTCCACTGGCCATGTCTTGGTTTTCCACATTAGGAGTTGTTAAACAAGGATGGAATGTTGTTATTTTTTAACGTGGAGTTGTTACTATAGAAGCTGAAGTTGTTAATAGCCTTCCAACTTATTACTCTTACAAGTTCCCTTGGCCATGTCTTGGTTCTCCATATTAGGAGTTGTTAAACATGAACGGAAACTTGTTATTTTTAAATGTGTTATTGTTACTGTAAAAACTGAAGTTGTTAATATCCCCCAACTTGTTAGTCTCATAATTTCCACTGGGCATGTCTTTGTTTTCCACATCAGGAGTTGTTCAACAAGAATGGAATGTTGTTATTTTTTAACGTGGTGTTGTTACTGTAGAACTGTAGTTGTTAATGGCCCCCCAACTTGTTACTCTCAAAAGTTCCCCTGAGCATGTCTTAGTTTTCTACTTCAGGAGTTGTTAAACAAGAACGAAAACTTGTTATTTTTTTAACAAGGTGTTCTTACTGTACAACAATCAATGAGTCTAACACTTCTGATATCTACTTCCCTCTCCATATACACACCAGACAAAGATGAAAATGAAGAAATTGACATAAATTGAAATTCCAATCCGTTGAACAAGAATAAAAAGGAAGGTCTCAATGCTGAAAAGGAGAACTAAATAAGATGATTTTGAAAAGGGAAGAGAAAGAAAAAGACGTCACGCCTATTGAATAAGTGAATCAGATAATTTGTTTACCAATTGCAACCACCATTACCAAAGAAAATCACAAACAGTGAAGGGCAATATACAGCAGGAAATAAGCATAATCCTTATGTTTCACATTGCATCTTCTAATGATTTTATCAACCAAAAAATTGAAAAATAGGCAACATAATGCTGTCGGTCATCTGCTGGCATACCCACAACTATCAAGCGTGTTTGATGTCCTCACAACACCACCTATCGTCTCTTCCTAAACCCACCACTCTCAACCCTAAATGCCGTCGTTGAACCTTACCCAACAAGCTGTCGTTCCATCTAACCATCTGCTCTGTCAACACCTCCACTACTCTTCAGTTTTTTCAACCTCCTTCAGGTCATCTTCATTCAGGCACATTAATTCAGGCTACCCACTTCCCTTTTTCTTTTAAACTGTCTAAGGGTAGTTGCGTCATTTTGGTTGAAATTTAAAATTCATGATTACTACTCACACTGTCAAGGATTTTGCAATTTTACTGCACCAAATAGGGATTTCCTTATTTCAAACGTATTTTTTAGGGATTTTCCTTAAATGTATGTTCTTTAAATAAATGGGAAGTTTGTGTAATTCACAAAAAATGTAAAGGATGTTAAAATATTTTTGAATAGGAAAGTAACTAGGTGAGTGTTCTTTTATATATTCATTACATCAATTTCTCCAATCATACATGGTCACACATTTTTTTCATGTGAATTTAAAATAAAATGATAATATTTCAAAAATAAAATACATGGCAGTATCGATAATTTAGAATAATTGATATAAGGAACTTGATATAAGTAAAATTATTTATTATATTAATAATTTTTTTTGTGTAATGAGGATGAAGGAGCCACCATACAAAAGTGAAGTTAGTGATTCACATCACAGAATCCTTTCAATTGTTAAGGTTCTTAGAAAAAAGCTCGTCAGTAACTTAGTATTATCAAATGTCAATATCTCCCTTTAGTCTTCTACTACCTCAAAAGTAAATCCTACTATTTGCATTTGTATTCACAAAAATGAAGAAATCTAAAATTTTGAAAAATCATAGAGATGCAAGAAAGTAAACCTTGTGCCTAATGCATGCAAAGTGGGTGCTCTGCCATATGAACTACACCCTTAATGTTTGATAACATGTTTTATTATAAATTAATAACTATTATGTTATTAATAATTTCTTACAATATTTTATATGAACATATTAGAGTTATCAAGTTTTAAAATATTTGTAATAATTTCAATGCAGAGTATATACAAATTGTTAGGTTGGGAGAGGAAACTAGGATTTGAAAATGTTGCTTATATGGCCCTAATTAATGACTTATGAAAAGGAGATGGTGGATGAATCTAACAAATCTAAAACCTTCACATAATTGTCCATGGGTGGTATGGTGGGGGACTTAAATGATTTATTGTATTAATCAAACAACTAAGGAAGGGGATCGAGCTGTTCCATTTATGAACCTGGAGTGGCTAGAGAATTTAGGAGCAAATGTGAAATGATGGAAATGGAAACTGTAACACTCTAGTTTTTATTTCTAGAATTTAATTAATTTTAGGATGAAATTAATTCATGGTGAATGAAATCTTACCATGTAATTAATTTTTTAAAAAAGTATCTATAGAATGATATGAGAGTAAAAGAGAATTAAATACAAAAATAAAATAATTATTATTATTATTAAAGTTAAAGAAAATAAAATTGGAATTATATATATAGTACATGTATATATATTAAAGAAAGGCCAAGGCCCAAAATAGTTATTAAAAACAAAAATATATATATTACAATATGCCAAAGGGACCCATCCCTTTAGCATTTTAAGGACACATGGGGTATTAATTCAAACACATCCCTATACGTCATTTAGTTTTGGCAGAGAGGGAAGGTGTTGGAACAGTGGTGCCAAATGTCCGTTCGCCATTTCTTTTTCTTCTCTTAAGGCAATATTTGGGGTTCTTTTTAGTAAGTAAAATACTTCTATTCAATAAAGTCCCTACATGAATATTGTTCTACTCAACTTGCTCTTTCTAATGGATATATTTTTGAGGAGATTAGAGCAAATTTTTAGGTTAGATTTTGGAGCAAATGTTGACTTTTAACAATATATGACCATAAGATTGTAGAGCTATTTTAATAGTCAAGTTCTACGAGTTTAAATTTATTTATTGGTTATCTTGAGAATTTAGAAATTTAATTTGTATTTAAAAATTTTAGGAATTTTTATGTATATGATATTTTCACCGATTAAATTTAAGTTAAATGATTGTTTTGGGTTTGTTTGGAGGTATTAATGAATTTTTGTTGGTGTAGTTTTGAGATTTAAGCTTGAAATTTAAAAGTTGGAATTTTAATGATATTTTAGATTTTTAGAAATTTGTGATTTTTGTTAAAGTAAGATACTTGGGAGTTGTCAAGAATTTAATTGATTTAGATTATTAGAGCAAATGAAAATTTGTGTTAAAATAATTAGTTATGGTCTATGGGAGATTTGAGAATATTTCTTTACTTGGAGGGTATAAACTTTAACTATACAAGAAAATATATGGTTGAAGTGTTTTGGTTAATATATATACATAAAGATAAAAATTACTAATTATTAATTTGGAAATTATAAGTTAGTAATAAATAACTCAATGAGTTAATAACGTGTGGTTATATAATTGTGTAGATTGATAATGAATGATTGGTATTGAGCACATGTCATTTTGTTTATGGTGATATCTCCTTCCTTGGCAAGAGGTAACCACTGTTGACTTGTTATATGTGTTGGTATATTATTTGTGAGTATTTAATTAAATGATTATTAGAATGAAAATGGTATATTGATATTGATTAGATATTTCAACGAGTAAATGTTTATTGAGATTGAGAAAGTTGTCATGATATTAATGAGTATGTTGATATAAACTTGCCTTGTAGAACCTTATGATTTGAATTGTAATATATATATATATATAATATTTAGATATATGAGCTAAGAATTGGGACATTATGTCATGTATATGAAAATGATTTGAATATTATTGTATAAATATGGAAATCTTAGGAAATTTTCATTTAGTTATTTATTGATAATTATTGTGATGATTGGATTAGGATGAGGTGGAGTAATTTGTTTTACCTCGTGGTATAGCCTCTATTGGTGCATAATAGTTTACTTTCTATTATCCTATTAGTTTAATAAGGGACTGTCCCACTGGTTTAATGAGGGACTACCCCACTTGTTTAACGAGGGGCAACGACACCCCACCAGTTCAATGAGGAGAAAAGACCTGTGGTTCAGGCATATGCTCATGGATCTTGGCCGATCCTCATTATGTGACAGGAGAGCTTTTTAAGTAGCCAATGATATGGACGATAACTTAGCCCATGGGTCTAGTCAGCAAAAAATAAGGTGGTTTTGTTGGATTGATAGGGGGAAACTTGGAAATTGTGATATATAAATTGTGATATGAAAAGTATGATATGAAATTTGTGATACATAATTGGTGATACAAAAATTTGTGATACAGAACTTGTGATATTGAATTTTGTCAATTATATCTCTAATACTTTGCTATATGAACTGTTCCACTTGGCACCTTATGAGCACATATTAGTATGTGTAATTATTTGAATAGCTAGTTAATGAAGCTTGTGTCTCACCCCGTTGATTTAATATTTTTCAAGTGATAGTTCCCGTAATGGGAACTATCGAGAAGGAGAAGGATTTATTAGAGAGTGATTGGATAGGGCAATTGTAAAATATAGCTGGAGAAGCCAGTTCTCAAAAGGTTTGTGTCACGTTTTAGAGGCCATTTGTTTGCTACTACAAAAAAAACAATCAATTTTTTATGGAATTTGCAACATAATGTTTTTTTTTGTGTGGAAAATTCTGTCAAAATTTTTTTCAATGGATAAAGTACCCACATAATTCCTTGGAAAAATTTTTTTGCCATAAAAAAGTTTCATGGCAATTATGTTGCGAATTCCATTTGAAATTTTTTTTGTAGCACACCCCAAAATGCTTTATAGATGGAGTTTTAACACTATAATAAGGTGACTCCTTGGTTATTTAGATTTAATGCAAGGTGGTTCAATCATTACAATTGGAAGAAATAGTGAAGGAAAATTGGAAGGGTGATTTTGATGCATCCTCTCTAAAGGAGTTTGTAGCCAATCTGAGTAATTTGTCCTTTATTCTAAGTAACTGGAGCAAGAAAGAGTTTGGTAATAGTTTGAGAGTAATTAGAAAGCTAATGGTGGAAATAAAGGAGTTAAAAAAGAATATGAATGATGCATGGCAACAATAATGAATATTGTGGGCTAAAAAATCTATAGTGTAGTGGTTAAAATGCAGTGATAGAAATACTCCCACTTGCTCACTTGGAAGATTTCCTTCCCATTAAGTAATCAAACAATAAAGTAAAAATATTAAAATATAATAAGCTACTTGCTTAGGTTTCTTCTCTAGGAAGGAAACATCTAAAAAAAGATTAAAAACACAAGGACAAGCTACTTGCAAGCTATAACAAAAAGATATTAATATAAATTAGGCTTTCTCAAAATATTTATTCTTGTATTCCATCATTTACAGTTTAAGGATGTAGGTAACACTTGGTATGATCATTACCCCGAAGAGCATCCTTATAGACCATATGAACCATCCTATAGGAAAACTAGAGAAAACTTCAAAATAAATCATACTAGTACTATCACGAAGGATCAGGAAGTCCCAGAATTTGATGGTAGACTAGATCCTAGTGCTTTCCTAGACTAGTTGGCTAACATAGAAGGCTACTTTGAATGGTATGACATGAATGATGTTAAAAGCGTCCGATTCACAAAGTTGATGCTTATAGGATCTAAAAGAAAGTACTGGCATAATGTAGAAAGAAACCTTGAACATCTAGATCGACCTCCAATTGTGAGATAGGATGAGATGAAGGAAAAGTTAAAGGAGAAGTATAACCTAGCTCATTATAGGATTCAGTTGTTTGATAAGCTCGTTAATTCAAAGCAAGTTTCAAATGTCTTTGATTATTGTGGAACGTATGAATATTTTGACTGATTTGAGTACACTGAGCATCAACATTTTGAGCATACAAATTGCCATCAATATAAGTATGTTGATCAATTTGCTTTATTAGAACTTGCTAGCACCCAAGAGGGGGTGAATTAGATGTAAGATAAAAAATTTAAAATCTTTTTGCACATCGTTGAAAGTAATAAGTATGAAAATAAGGAACAATCAAACATGTAAATCATTTATGTTGGAAACATAAGAGATAAGGAAAGAGAGGATGCAAACAACAATTTATCTTAGTTCGGTTTATTCCACGATGACCTACGTACAGTCCCAGACTTCCCTGAGATTTCAATATACTATCTCCCTCAAGTTTAAATTGGGTACTTGAGAACCACTACAATCTCATAAGTTCGATTTGGGCACTTATGAAGCCACTACAATCCCTGAAGTCTAGTCAGGTACTTGAGAACTCCCCTTACAACTGGTAAGGCTACAATTTGTTTCTCACTCAAGATCCTAATCTTGAAAACTCTCGTAAAGATAAAATGATTACAATGAAAGCATACTTCTCACTTTATGAAGTAAACAATGTTGAATACTAAAGTACAAGATATGAGTGTAATTTCATAGCTTCGACTATATATAGTAATAAGAGTTTCGACATTCTCAATATTGTGTTCAATGGCTCTTATTTTATTCAGTTCTGAAAGATCTTTTATTTATAGTTGATAATCGGTATCTGACCGTTAGGCACAATCTTCTTCCCATTGAGATTCTCAGAATATGACCGTTGGAAGTTATGACACAGAAGCATCTTTAGCCGTTGGAACTTAATCTGTTGCTCAATAACCTGTAATCTTCATATAAACTTAATTAGTAATGATTAGGAATGATTAGGAGTAATATAATAAAGGTTTATATGAATTTGAGTGTGTATTGACAAATTTAAGACATTGATAAAAACTCTTGAGAACATCACTGAGGTGAATTTTGCAAGTAATGTGAAAGTGATAGTGAATCACTCGAGTGGAGTAAAATACCTTGAGTGATAAAGTTCACTCTTACCTATTTCACTTAAATGACACTTGCAAGTTACACTTGAGAATGACATAGGCTAACTCGAGTGACAAAGCTTAAATCGATTTTTCAAATAGCCTAAGTCACTTGCAACTAACCGTTAACTGATCACCATCACTTGAGTAATTCTCATTGAACACTCGAGTTTATTGATAAACAATTAATCAAAACTTGTTAGTTGAAAAGTTTTCTAAAGGCATATCTTGATAACTCAAGTGATCTACTTGTATTTTCAAAAGAGTATTAGTCGCTAGTCACTTGCAGGTTCCTAGATTGTGATCAAGGATATCACTTGAGTGACATTTCATTACTCGAGTGCTAAAGTGAACTTTTTGCTAATTACTTACAGGTCACTTGAGTGATTATTGAAAGTTACTTCTAAGTTTTTAGTCTGGTATATAGGTCAACTTCGAATGGGAATAACTCTTTCCATTTAACTCTAAATATGACAAATGACCTATCTCCAGAAGGCCCTATAAGTATAATTTTCAGTGAAAGAAGTATCAATCCAAACTTCATTGTATTAAAAATGATATGATAAAACTCGTGATTGCAAGTCTAGCATAAAGCATGAATTTCGACCTCAAAGTTTCAAAATTCATATCTCTTTTTTAGGAAACTGTTTAAGCTTGACTTGGTTTCATAAAACCATATTTTGAATCTATTTTCATATTAAGCAAGTTTTACTTTAATTGGATTTGTAATTTGGGAGGGGAAAACCATGTTGTAGGAACCTACACTTTCTTTTAAGTTTTAATTTGGTACCTATATTTTTTTTCATTTTATTAAATCCTTCAAGTTTTCCCAGTTAGCATCATTACTCCCTATTGTTTAGAAAACCCATTAAAGGGCAACAAATGGAATAATGCTATTAAAATAAAAACATCTTTTCTCTTCAGTGGGAAGATGTCTTCTATGGAGGGATTCGATTTCTAAAAAAAGAAGAAGGAGGGGTACTTCATTTTACTTCAAGAAAATCGACTTCTACAAAGTGATTTGCTTTTCCCTTAGCCGAAGTTGTTGATATGACTTGCTTCTCCCGACTAATTAATGATTTGCTTCTCTATTTGACGAGGTGATGAGCTGATTTAGGTGCAATTTTTAGTTTGATTATAAGGTATTGGTACCTTTGTTCACCTCTTTATTTCCCTGGTTCAATGTTAGGTTCTAATGTAAAGCTTACTTTTAAAAATTTTCCCTGGGTCATGATATATTCTTGTAAAACTTAGTTATAAGTTGCATAATGTGATTAAATCTTATTCGTTTAATATTATTTTACTCTTACTGCTATATATATTACAAAACTTTGTTTTGGTTGCTTAACGTAATTCAACCCACAAGTAGCAGTAATAGGACTTGTAAAAGGACTCTTAAGTCTGTATGCTTTTAAATTGAGGTGCAATTGGCTAGCAAGATTTTTGGATCAAAGTATCAAACTGCCTAGTATAAGAGAGATGGAAAAGGAAGTTAGAATATGCAACAGCTATAGTGGGAAAATATTGAATTTGAGAAAGACACTTTATTCACTTTGTTGATGCTTTAATGGGTTTTTGATAACAGTGCTAGCTAGGAAAATTTAAAGGATTTAATAAAATAAAATAAAAACTATAAGTAGAAAATCAAAAATTGAAGGAAAGTATAGGTACTTGAAAAATTGTTTTCCCATGTAGAAGATATGGCCAAATTACTGAACAGCTGTCAAGCTAAACAAGCAATAAAGCATAATAGAGTATGTTGAGAAGTAAACATCACTCAAATTAAAGTTTGATTTCATTTAAGTGAAGCATGTTAACTTGAGTTAGGACCTTCTTTACTCAAGTCAAACATGTAAAACTCGTATCCAAAATTGCAACTCAAGTTTAAATGAAGTATGGCTTGGGTTAAGATGAAATAATTTCCAGTTAAGGCACTTTCACTTCATATTGAGTCATTCTAGCTTTCAATTGAGCATAAAGACCTCCAATATCAAATCTAAAAACTTGTATCTTGATATTGCCATTAGATCTTTCAAGTTCTTCTTTCTTCAATCTCTTTTCTTCTTCCTTTTAATCATTCTTCTTAATCCAATTTGATAACCTCTTTCTTTTATTGACTAATTTACAAGGATGTTTCATATTAAATATAGTAGTTATTCAAAGTAGGAGATTAATACATTATATAAACTATTTGCTCTTAATATTTGACACATCTATATTTGACGTCATCAAAACTAATCATATCTAACATGTTTCACACTGCCAAGGACATAAAGGGAAAAACAAAAGAAAATATACAAGCTTGAATGGACTTGAAGGAATATTGCTAATGAAAGTCTTATGAACTTATTGAAAGAGGAGGAAGAATGATTAAACCAAATGCAAAATATGATTTGAATTTAGAAAAGAAATGAGCAACTTGTGAATGGGTAAAGAACTTGAAGCTCCTTGATGGATATGCATATAATCAAACATCATGTATTCACATGAAGAAAGCAAAGTTATATGAAATGAAGAGTGATAATTGTCACATGTTCATGGAACACTTTCTTCCTATTGGCTTTGCTAGTTTGCTTCACTACTATCTTTTGACGTATGTTATTTTGGACTTTCCACATTTTTTTAAGGGGACATTAATGTGAGTGACATTGTAATTTTTGAATCTATGTCCATTTTGTAACACATGTAGTAAAAACTTTTAACATCTATTTTTGAAAAAACAAAACAAATGTGGTAAGTCATACTTTCCACACACACACACATATCATAATTATGTTCTACCCAGAAGCTAAGCTTGTACGCAAATAGAAAACAACCAAACAAAAGTGTGTGTGTATCACTTCATAAACAAAGCAATGTAACATGTAGAACTTCATATATAGCCAAATAATCATGCGTCCATAACTTCTCTAAACCACTACTATCTAAAAGAAACCTTTTTAAAAAATAAACTTTACTCATCATCTATGTGTTGAAGAAGATGTCTTGCCGAAAGGTCTCGGATATTATTAGTGTCTTCGTCTTTTAGGGTTCCTCATTACTAGAAGTCTACAAATTGAAAAATAAGCTAATATAAATCAATCAAGTTATTGAAATAAGTAAATGTTCAATTACAACAACAAAAATAGTATCATTTAAGAATCAAGAAGCAATTGCCCGTTCAAAATCTGTAGTAATTCCACTATGAATGATATTATTCATATAAAGTAGAACATAGTATCCATACTTAGTTTTACTTGGTTTCTAAGGGTACTTTAAATCAATAGCAAAATGGTCAAAATGAATAAAGGCATGTATAAAGTGATTGTGAACAAAAGAACTTGAATTTAAACTATTTACATTCCTATGGTACCACTTCGTCGAACCACTTTTAACTTTGCACCTCCCACTCATTATTTTATATGTTTTCAGTGTACTATCATTAAACTACTAATTACAAGACATTAAAACAATTCATTTAAGTCAAAAACCAATAATTTACAAACAAACCAACTTACGTCTTAAAAAGGAAGTCTAAAACTAGGGATGGAGCAAATCATAGAATGTAGTTAGCATACATGCTTGAAGGTCTATAGCATATTCTAAATGCGAGTGCACACCATATTGAACACTACAAGTCCTCAAGAAGCAACCATAAGGAATAATTGCATTCTCAATATGTGAAAACTAGTTTGAGTAGTTATGAGCAATAAAAACACCAAGTTAAACTTGTAAGGATGGAAATCATCACATTTGTAAGAAGTAAATATGCTAAATGTTTCCTGGTACAAGAAGAAAGCCTGCCCATTTTTTATACCATTCAATGATGCAAAATAAGAAGAGGAAATATAGGCTGCAAGTTTATGGTTGGAGTGAGCATATATAAGTGAAGGAATATGAATCAAAATCAGTCATAACTCTAAGTCAAAGGCTAATCCCCAGTGTCAAATTTTGAAGTTAATTCTCACTAACATTACTGAACAATGGTAGCCAGCAAAGTACCAAACCCATAAATGTAATATCCCAAATTTTATTCACCAAAATTACTTGTACATTTGTTACATTAAATGAAATAAAATGGTAAATTCTTGTATACTTGAATTGGAAAAATATTGGAAGTAGAGGTTACATGAAATTTTGGCCAAGTTAAGATATAAAAGCCCAATTTATGGTGTGATTTTTGGCCAAAAAATGAAAAAAAAAATGAAGAAGGAAGACAACATTTAATTCAAAAATTGAAGAAATGTAAGAGGAAAAATGGTCATTTGACTAATAAATCAAGAAGCTCTTATTTTCTTCATAATTAAGGAGCAAAGTCGACTGAAGAAAGAAAAGGGGAAAGAAAATAAATTTTTAGACATAAAACATGCCAAGTGGAAGCATATGAAACCAAGTAGAAAAAGAAGAAACATAAAGTAAAATATCATGTGCAAAATTTCATTAAACAAATATTACTTTTAAGGAGTTGGAAGGAGATATTATAAGAGCCATTTAGCTCTTCCAAAGGGCCATATTTCCAGCCAAGTTGATAAAGAAGAGAGAAAATAGCATTTTGAAGAACTCAAGCACAAAGAGAAAAGACAAGAGATCAAGAAGGAAAACTAGGTAAGTGTTGGTGCAAATTCACTTGTTCTTGTCTCTAAATTCTTAGAAACATCTTCAAATCCTCATAACCTTCTTGAAATCACATGAAGAAAGAAGCACATCAATGAGAAAAAGAAGGAAGAGGGGACGATTTTGAAGGAAGAAGAGAAATCAAGAGGTAATCATGAGACCTAATTTGTGGTTGTTATAGGTAATTTGGTTTATTGTTTTAGCTTGGTTGTCATGATTTTGTAATTTAGAAGGAGTGAACCCTAAAGGGAGGTGATGCCTGTCAAACCCCTTATCATTCTGACATTTATCATAGTATTAACGCGTAGTTCCATAGGCAAATAGAAATAATACATTATATTGATACAAATTTTTTATTACATTACAGAAAATCCCTACAGGGTTAGTACAATTTAAAATAGAAATCTCAGTTACAAGGAGAGACTATCAGATAACCAACAAAAAATTCATTGATCTGCCCTGGACCCTATCCACTACTTTGCCCCTTTGAGCCGTTTCATTTAGCTGAATTAATTTAAGAATTTTGGAAAGGGTGAGATTCATACGAATCTCAGTAGTAACAGACAATCACTCTTATAAAATGTGAAAAGTAAACATGCAATGCAACATTTATCATAATGCAGCAATCAAAATGGCAAACACATATCTGATAATGCTCAGGAACCAAACGATGATTTTGTCCAGATCAAAATGATTGTCTATTCCTAACTTCTATATACCAATCCATATAGTGATCACATCACCCACAAGCTATGCAACACACAGGTAAGCATAGCTAGCCTATACAGCACATAGGTAAGTGCAACCATACAGTGGTTACATTATCAAACAGGCTATGTAGCACACATGAAAGCACAACCAGGCTATATAACACACAGGTAAGTATAGCCACCAGTGGTTATGTGTGCACACAGGATGTCATAACCACCACCACCAGTACATCACATTGTGCAAAACATGGCAAACAATGCATATCAATTTTCATATAGAATATGAGAGATAAAGTTACTACCTAGACTCCTTTCCAAAGCCTAAAATTCCCAAAGTAATTGCAAAAGAGTTATTACTCATTTATACTTCATTCTTGAATTACATGTTGGTTATCTTAGCTCAAAATCGGGTCTTTACCAAAATGCCCCTAGGGAACCTGGTCTAATTCCCTTTTTATTTGGTATATTTGTACTTTTTCAAAAATTATGACCCAGGCTAATCCTACATATTTTTATGTATAGAATCTATTTTTGACATCTGATTAGGAAAATTCCAATTTTGCACTTGGCAACCCAAACTTGGGATTTTAGTAGCAAAATTGTCATTTCACAATCTAGGGCTTTTCATGCTTCACAAATATGCATGAACCTATCACAATTTTCCCTTCTAAACATCATGGAATCATTAAAAATATGAAATTCTAGCTCTAACCCCAAATTTTAGACATGGCTAAAATGCTTTACAATTTAGAGGAAATGGTACTTTCATGAATTCTCTTCCTAAAACATCTTCTTTCCACTTGTATTCACATATTTAACCATCTAACCATCAACTTAACATAATCAATAGAAAATTGGGCAGCATCTCCCCTTAGAAATTAGACATCCCACATTTACAGAATCCACCATAAACAGACAAATAACCAACCAGACAATAGTTATTGCTCAGTTTCCATAAAGAATCTTGAAGTTTATACAACTTACCTTGTTTATTCTTCTTTTCTCTCATTGACTAAAATCCTTCATCTTCCTTCCTTGAGTTTTGTTTGTTGAAAAACTATTCTAAGATGGTATAGAGGTTAAGAAAGAGGTTTCACAAATTAGATGACAAGAATGAGTAGATATTTCAACATACTTACCTTGTACTTGCTCCTTGATCTCTACTTTCACTTCTTCTTCTCCTTTTTCTCTTGGTCTCTTCCTCTTCTCCCTCTTTCTCCCTTTTGGCTGAATTAGCCTCTCTTTATAGAGAACATTGGAGTTCTCTAGAGCTTGCTTAGGTGTCCCTTTAAAATATTATTTTATTCTAATTTAATTAATCATATGCTAAATATGTATATATTATTTTATTCCATGATTTTTCTTTAGAAAATTCCATAATATATGTGTGTGTATATATTATATATATATTATATATATATATATATGTAGGTATATATATGTATAAAATAATATATGTATATATATTATTTTACTCTTTCATGCTCTTCCTTCTTTATTCCATCTGTCTATTCCCTCTTGTTATATAGAAAATTTCCAAATTTATTTATTTGGTCAAAATGACCATTTTGTCGTTGCACTTACTTCATTTTCACAATAATTGGAAAAATTGGCAGAATTTTCATCAAACTTTGAAAATTCATATCTAATTATATAGATATACAATTTGGATAGTTCTAAAGGCTATGTGACTCTTAATAAGTATACTTTTAGGAAACAAAATATAACATTTGGCCAATTAGAAGCTTAAAATTTCCAAAATTTTTGTTCTTTGAACACTGCCACAGAAAAATCCCAGTTTCACTGCGCTAAATTCAAAAATTTATATCTCTTTTTGTATAACTCTAAAAATTCCATATGACCTATAAAATTAAAGCATGTTTTGTCTACTTTCATTCTATAAAGTTTGACAATTTTTGGATATCATTTTCCTATTTAAAAATATTACACAACAAGACTACATTACAGGAAAACTTACCGCCAACATCCTTAACTTATGTACCAAATAACTATGTTGGTTGTGACTTGTAATTGCCTTGTTGTGTCTCTCAAAATTCTCTTTAATTCACTATTTTACCAGTTTAATACTACTAAGGTATAGAGGAATTTTGGTGACTGAAATTTGAGATATTACATTGTCCAAATTTTTATTAATCATGTGGGAAATGTAAGACCCGTCTTACATACCCCCTTATTACGAATATAGAAGCGTTAATTCATTTGTTCTGCCTTAGGAATATCATTAATTAGCATTCCCAAACCAAAACTTCCCTTATTAATTTCCTTTTAAGGGGTTACTATTCATTTATTTCTATTAGATTAACTCCTAGCTCCGTTCTCTGCCCATTCTTAGTTCAATTATAAAATGAATATATACAGATAGTGTAGCCATACTGGGCCACCAAAGTGTCTACTCTAGTACATAAACTGTACATATGAACACAGTAAACATATCCCTGTCTTTGTTCCATATCTGCACTTCTCTCATGAAGTCTTCTTCTCGGTTTTCAGCGTACCACCTGTGTCCACTTGTCTAAATGGTTGGTTGGAAGAGGGTGAGATTCAGAGGAGTCTAAGTAGTAAATAGTACCATAATGAATGCAAGATATGAGCTAAGTGCATGACATGATAGCCTTAACTAGATGCATGCCACATAATGACATTTTTTTGTCCTCAATGCTTCACATACTATACTCATAGCCATGGAAGAAACAGAAACAAAGCTTCATCATTCAAATATGGTCATTATAATCAAGTAAAACAATCACACAAATCAATACGCATGTATACATGTTGAGTACACACAACTAGGGTAAGTTTACTACCTCTTGTCTTTGAGTCCTCCTCTTGTACCTTTTCTCCAACTATTGAAGTTGCTCCTTCTTTGTGATCTCATGGCCCTAGATAAATAACCACATTATTAGAGCCATGAAAAATGAATGTCCAATAGGGCTACTTTAGCCTCTAGGATTTTTCTCTAATCTTTCGACCCACATTTATCTCAAATCACTTCCAATGCCATAAGTTTGTAGGTTAACCTAATATGTTAGATTTTATTGACTAACTTTGAAAAATCATAACTTATTCTCCATGACTCCAAATGAGGTGGTTTAAAGTCCTAGGTGATTATCTTTAAGTCTAATTTAAGGGAAAATTATCACTTACTCCTCACCCAGAATTCCATAATCCTCAATTAACACAACTGTGCCAGGATTTGTTCCAGATTCAGTGCCAAAACTTTAAAAATTCATATCTCACAATCTTCTAACCAAAATGGCACATATTATTTATCAAATTAAAGCTTAATATGTATACTATTATTCTAGAAAATATCAGGACTATCAGACAATATTTGATCATCCAAAATCACGTCGTACACAACCAGGCTCCAGAAAACAAAATCTGGCAGCACTATTCCTTTAACTTCAACTTTTAGGTTTTCAATCCAACCCTTCTAAAACCACAACCACACCTTAACTCTACACAATTTTACCCAAGGAATCCATTGGAAAACTCAAATTTGGAAAAATCATATTCCTTCCTCAATTAACCAGGTCTGGACAAAACTTTAAAGTTTTGGGCCAAAATTATGTTTTTGATTTTAATTCTTCCGGGACCGGCATATAATCTGGAGCCTTATTCTCCACCTTGATGAGCCGAATCACACATTCTAGGGCCCCACATGGACCACATAAGTATTTTTTGCACTATCCAAATATGGTGCCAAGTGTGCCAAGGTGCCCATACATCTACATACTTTATCGACTACTTATACACTCTAAGTCTCATGTAACATAGAGACTCGATCTTTGCCTAGATACAATCCCTGAAAATCATTTTATCTCCTCAATATTCTTAGGACTCTTACTAAAATCGGGCCTAGTAGTCTACCTAATATAGGCTTATTCTCAAGTTCCTAGTCTCAAAATCAAGGATAGTAGAGGAAGAGTAATTAAAGGGTTCAAGAAGTGATTTAGGATGAAAAAGAGATGTTTTGTTGAATAAAAATATGAAACTCTAATATCCCTAAAATTCCATTATTTTTTTCCAAAGCAAGAATTTTGTGTTTGGATTGGAATTTAATGGATTTGATATTCCCATTGTGTTTTGAATGAAAAATTATGTAGGGAATGTCAAACCCCTCAATCTTCTGACATTTATCAAAGTATTAATGCATAGTTCAGTAGGCATACAAAAATAACATAAACATACTGATATAAAGTACTTGATTACATTATAGGAAATTCCCATAAGGTTTGTACATATTAATTACAAATTCAAAAATACATAAAAAGGCCACAGATAACCAACATAAAATTCTTGCTATGAATCGGAACCCTTAGTTACCGTGTTTACTTCCTTGCCCTTAGAGCCACTTCTTCTTACTGAATAAATTTTAATTTATGGAAAGGGTGAGATTCAAATGAATTTCAGTAGTAACACAAAATATCATATAAAATGCGAGAGATAAACATCTAATGCAGCATATAATCCAGCAGATACTAATGTTGTGCATATGCCAGTCAATCAATGTTCAAGATCAAAATGATGATTTTGTCTAGATCAAAATAACCGTTGTTCCCTACTTGCCACAAAGTGATCAAAATAATGTTCCAGAGCAGGCAACAACCTGTTTGTACTTGTCTCACTACCTAAGCTGGGTCCCACTGGCATCATGGTACTTGTGCTTTTCCCATAGGGGCATACTTGTGCTTTTCCCACACCATAGTGAGGAATTATATCAATCATGTTTGCCTACCTAGGTTGGGTCCAAACTGGCCTAGTGGTACTTGTGCTTTTTCCACTGGGTGGTACTTGTGCTTTTCCCCCACCACAACTCTAGTAGTTATCATAATATGCATTTCACCACACAGAACATGTCAATATAATGCATATAAACAATCACATAATGTATGAGAGATAGAGTTACTACCTATAATACTTTCCAATTGCCTAGCTAATACCGGTTCTTTAATCTTTGTCTGACTCTGGTAAATTTCAAATTCTAAAATTCCAAATTCATAATAAATGAGGTATTACTCATTCATGCTTCATTCCAAGGCTCATATAGTTGATTATCTCTATCTAAAACACATAATTACCAAAATACCCCTAGGGAATCCTGTCTACTTCCATTTATATCCGGTATAATTGTACTTTTTCAAAATTTATGACCCAGGCTATTCCGACACAATTTTGTGTGTAGAATCCATTTTTTCCTTTAGTTCTTCCAAAATTAGACTTCCTTTACCAAAATGCCCTTGACAACAAAGTTAGGGTTTTAAGGGCAAAATTGTCATTTCACACCCTAAAGCCTCCATACTCCATATTTCACATGTTCCCTGTAAAATTTTCATTCTAAACATAATGGAATCATTAAATCCATCAAATTCCAACTCAAACCCCTCAAACTAGGTCTGGCCAAAAGTTTAAGAAATTTTGGCAAAATTGAAGTTTCTTGATTTCATTCAACAAAACACCTTCTTTTTACTTTTAATTATTTGTTTAACTATTTAAACACCTCTTAAACATGATTAATCAAAGTATGGGCATAACCTCCCCTTAGGTGGATGCATTCCAAATCACAAATTCAAGCCAAACCTAGCCAATAACCATCAGAAACCACCAACAACAAGTATGAATCATTAAGAGAAATCAAGTATTCAAGCTTAGCTTGAATTCTTCCTCTTTCTTTCTCTAGGACGCCAACTTTCTGTCTTCTTTTCCTTAGGTTTTCTTCTTGCTTTGCATGATTTCAAGAAGAATATGAATATTAGAGAGGGTTTCCATGATTTTGAAGGCAAAAACAAGAAATTTCAACTACTACTTACCTAGTTTTGCCTTCTTGATTCCTCCTCCTCCTTCTTTGTTCTTTGTTTTCTCTTGTACTCTTTCTCTTTTCTCTTCTTAATGATGGCCAAAAATGAGGCCTTGGAAGAGTCTAATGTTCTTAAATAAAATCATTCCCACCTCCTTAAAGAAATATAATATTTTATTGTAGTTCTTTTGCACATGGAATTTTCTTATGTTTCCTTTTTCCATATGGCACTAAAACCCTCCACATGGCATGTAAGGTGTCCCAACCTTTTTTTTCTTTCTTCTTCCTCTCTTGTTTAACTTTAAGCATAATAAAAGGGAAAATATTGGCTTTTCATTTTATTAGCCAAATGACTATTTTATCATTACATTTTCTTGAATTTTTGTACCAAATGTTGTTTTCTGTCTTCCCCTTTTGTTTTGACTAAATTTTTCACAATATATTGGCCAAAAATTGTGCTCTTCCATTCTCAATTTTAGGCCATAATGTTAGACTTTTATGAAGACAAAAATTGTGCTTTATGTCTTACTTAGCCAAAACTTCATATAATCACTATTTTCCACTATTTTGGCTACTTCATGTATACCAAGATTCACCATTTTATTCCATTTAGTATAATCAAATGTACAAGTAATTTTGGTGAATAAAATTTGGGATAATAAAGCTCTCCCCCCCTATTCAATAAAATTTCATCCTCAAAATTTACTGTACAAACTGATTCATAAATTCTGGGTAATGCTTTTGCATGTCTTCTTCCACTTCCCAAAGTAGCTTCTCTAGGAGGTAATCCCTTATAAACTACTTTCACGAATGGGATATTCATGTGCCTGAGTTATTTATCCTGTTGATCAATGATTCGATGAGGTTCAACCTCAACCGAAAGTTCTTCTCGTATATCAACATCTTTATATTCAATTACATGCTCTGAGTTGGTTTGACACTTCTTTAACTGTGAGACATGGAAGACATCATGCAATTAGCTCATATTTAGGGATAAAGCTATTTAGTACGCTACTAGCCTAATTTTTGAAAAGATTTCAAATGGACCAATGTACCTAAGGTTTAATTTCTTCATTTTTAATGCCCTATCAATACCAGTGATTGGTGAAACTTTCAGAAACACTGAATCTCCAAATGAAAATTCTTGAGGTTTTCGCCTTTTATCGGCATAACTTTTATGCCTGCTTTGTGCAGCTAACAATCTTTATTTGATCAATTTAATCACTATGTCGTCTAATCAACTATGTCTAGTCCACATGCCTTTCTCTTAGACGGTTCTGTCTAACACAAGGGCGATTGACATTTCTTTCTATATAATGCTTCATATAGAGCCATTTGAATGCTCGAAAGATAGCTATTGTTGTATGCAAATTCTACAAGTGGAAGGAATCGATCCCAGCTTCCTTTGAAATCTAATACACACGCTCTTAACATATCTTATAACGCCTGTATTGTTCTTTCCGTTTGTCTAAGGATGATAGGTTGTACTGAATCAGAGTTTGGTACCTAAAGCCTCATGCAATGACCTCCAAAACTTAGAAGTAAATCGAGGATCTCGATCAAAAATTATATTATTTAGCGTACTATGTAATCGTACAATCTCTTTGATATAAATTTCAGCCAGCTTATCAGGAGAATAATTGATGCTAATTGGTAGGAAATAGGCTGTCTTTGTGAATCAATCGACAATTACCCATATTGCATCATGATTTCTAATCTTGGGTAATCTTGTCACAAAATCCATGGTAATGTTTTTCCCATTTATACTCAGGAATTTAAGGGTTTTGTAAAAGCCCTAATGGTCGTTGATGCTCAACTTTCACTTTTTGGCAAGTGAGACAACGAGGCACAAATTCTGTCATATCTCTTTTCATTATCGGCCACCAATACATAGACTTCAAGTCATGATACATTTTAATTGCTCCTGGATGTAGAGTATACTTACTTTTGTGTGCTTCATCTAGGATTTGCAGTCTCAATTCTGCTTGAGGTGTAACATATATCTATTTTCTATATCTGACTAGTCTACTTGGTGACGGGTCATATTCCTAAATGGGATAAAGCACAAGATGATGCATTCATTGAACTTAAGGAAAAATTGTGTTCAGCACCTGTGTTAGCATTGGCTGACTTTAGCAAAACTTTTGAGATTGAATGTGATGCATGTGGAGTTGGGATATGAGCTGTTTTAATGCAGGAAGGAAAGCCAATTGCCTATTTTAGTGAAAAGCTAAATAGAGCCGCCTTGAAGTATCCAACTTATGACAAAGAGCTTTATGCACTTAAAAGAGCATTGGAGAATTGGCAACACTACCTTTGGCCAAGACAGTTTATGATTCACACTGATCATCAATTCTTGAAGCATATTAAAGGTTAAGGTAAGTTGAACAAGAGACATGCAAGGTGGCTAGAATTTATTGAGACATTTCCATATGTCATCAAATACAAGAAAGGTAATGAGAATGTGGTTGCTGATGCATTATCCAGAAGGTATACTATTCTTTCTTCTCTTAATACTAGATTGCTTGGTTTTGAATATATCAAGGACTTGTATGCAAATGATGCTGATTTTTCTGAATTGTTCATTGCTTGTGAAAAGAAAGCATTTGATAAATTTTACAGAGTTGAAGGGTACTTGTTTAAAGAAAACATATTGTGTGTGCCTCAATGTTCATTGTGTGAATTGCTTGTGAGAGAAGCACATGGGGAGGCTTAATGGGTCACTTTGGTGTGAAAAAGACTTTGGATGTTTTGCATGAGCATTTCTTTTGGCCTAAAATGAAGCGAGATATGGAAAGAATTTATACTAAATGCATAACATGTAAAAAGGCTAAATCTAGAGTTTTACCACATGGTTTGTATACTCCTTTACCTGTGCCTAGTGAACCTTGGGTTGATATATCAATGGACTTTGTTTTAAGTTTACCTAGATCAATAAGAGGAATGGATTCCATATTTGTGGTTGTTGATAGATTTTCTAAAATGGAACATTTCATTGCATGTCATAAAATTGATGATGCCACATATATTGCCGATTTGTTCTTTAAAGAAATTGTCAGACTTTATAGTGTCCCTAAAAGCATTGTTTCTGATAGGGACATAAAATTCTTGAGTCATTTTTGGAGAGTTTTGTGGGGAAAGCTTGGTACTAAATTATTATTTTCTACTGCTTGTCATCCACAAACTGATAAATAAACTAAAATTGTCAATAGAATCTTGTCTCAATTACTCAGAATTGTGATTTAAAAGAACATGAAAAATTAGGAAGATTTCTTGCCATTTGTTGAACTTACATATAACAGAAGTGTACATTTATTTACTAATTATTCTCCTTTTGAAATAGTATATGGTTTTAATCCACTAACTCCTTTAGATTTATTACCACTACCTACTGATGAGAGAGCAAGTCTTAATAGGAAAAAGAAAGTTGAAATAGTGCAGGAACTTCATTAGCATGTGAAACAACAAATTAAAAAGAAAAATGAGCATTATGCATCTAAGGCCAACAAAGGAAGAAGGTGTGTTCTTTTTGAACCTGGAGATTGAGTGTGGGTGCATATGAGAAAAGAAAGATTTTCAGCTCAAAGAAAATCAAAATTAACTCCAAGAGGAGATGGTCCATTTTAAGTGCTCGAAAGAATCAATGATAATGCTTACAAGATTGATTTACCTGGTGAGTATTATGTTAGAGCTACTTTTAATATAGCTCATTTATCTCCTTTTTCTGTAGGTGAAGATTCAAGGATAAATCCATTTGAGGAGAGAGGGAATGATGTGAATCAGCAAGTTGTGCATTCAAATTCAAGTGATCCTTTGCAAATTCCAAGTAGACCAATCACAAGAGGAAGAGCCAAACAAACTAAGGAAGCATTAAATGGGCTAGTGCAAGAGACTTGGATGAAGCAATTAGCAATCGGATCAAAGTTGGACAAAAATGCTAAAAACGTTACTAACTTTATTTGGGTTGCAAATAGAGATATTGATCAAATTTTGGGCTTGAAGTCTTAAAAATTGAAGAGCATGGACCTAGTACTATACATGGGAGGACTCATTTGGGCCTAAATAAGCACATTTTAGGCTTTAAATGCTGATTATATTTTATGGTTTTTATTTGTGTGAAATTATTAAATAAGTTGCCATATTTGACTTTTGGGATCTCTAGCATACTATATTAGACTTTTGTGTTTTTTAGAACATTGTATTAGACATTTGTAATACCCAGAATTTTGGGATTAAAGGCTTGAGGTTTAGCCTGGATTAATTGGACTGCTAGATCCCGGTTTAGCAAATGTCCAAGTGAGGAATGATTTTTATCCCAAAATTCTTTATATCTTTGGATAATAAAGAAATAAAAGGTATGGGCAAAATGGTAATTTCGCCAAAAGATGAGAAATGATGGTTTTTCCCTAATATTCCCGATGATTTGAGTTGAATGGGAATTAAAAGGAGGGAAATGACTACTTGGTAATTAATAAGCCCAAGCGGGTGAATTATTATCAAGTAAAGTCAATAAGTGGAAAAGCTTAAGGCTTTGGTTGACCACTTAAGGTGGCATAATAGGATAATTTGAGAGTGTATTATACTTTCTTATTTATCATTAATATTAGTGGAATGATGAAGGAAAAGAGAAAGGAAACTTAATGTGCAAGAAATGAGATAGGTGGATTAATTGAGTAAAGGCCACCTGGATGATTTTAATTAATCATCATCCTTCATCATCAATTCTCGTTCTTTCTTGCGGTCAAATTAAAAGGTAAAAGAAAGAGAAATATATGAGAAAGGATGAGAACTAGAAAGAAAGAAAGAGAACGGATGCGAGAATGAGAAGAAAGAGAGAGAAAACTATAATTCGTTGGAACACGACCAAAACTGCGTTTTCTCTCTAAGTACCCAGTACAAACATTCTTCTACTCATCCCAAGCTTTGATTCTATGGTTTCAAATTCTCGTTTGGAGATGGTTGGTGTAATATTCCAAATTTTAGGACAAAAAGCTTGAGATTAAGCCTGGATCAAGTGGACTGCTAAGCCCCGGTTTAGTCAATGTCCCTATCAGGCATGTTTAAATTCCTCAAAATTACTTTATATCCTTAGATATTAAAAAGAATTATATTGGTAAGCTAAAGAGCTCAGGGAATAACAAAATGAAGTGATTGGAAGTCACACACAATATAATAAAGTGGAACACAAAGTAGTGTTGCTACCGGTGAAATTTCTGGTATGGCAGTGGTGATTGTGTAACCTTTTTCGATGGGTAAATGATGGTAAAAAGTTATGAAAATTTTCATAATTAAAGTATACTTATAAATATTTAATTTGATAGGTCATACAAGTCATTTGGAGTTGTACACAAAGTGAAATGGATTTTTGAATTTAGCCCAGCGAAATAACTATTTTCTGGGGCAACATCTAAAGATTAAAATTCTGGAAAGAGTGAACTTCCAATTGGCCAAAGGTTATATTTTTCCATAAAACTAGACTCGATGAGGGTCACATAGCCTTTAGAACCACCCCAATTGAACATTTGTACAATTATATATGAATTTTCAAATTTTAATGAAAATTCTGCCAGATTAAGCATTTTGTGCGAAAATGGGATATTTGGACCAATGAAGGGGTGACACATGGCAAGTGAAATGTTTAATTACATTTAACCATTATCTCCATCTTCCTCATGCCAGTCCCATACAGAATCAGAACAAAAGAGAGAGAAAACAGAGCTGATCGGAAAAAATGGAGAGAGAAGAGAGAGAAAAGTTTACTCGCCGAAACACTACCGAATCGGCGTCCACTCTCAAAGTACCCTTCAGGAAAATTCTTCTACTCATCACGAGCTTCATTCCTATGGTTTCATATTTTTGTTTGGAGGTGCTTGGTGCCGTCTGACCGGCCGGAGTGTTGCCGGAATTCCGAACAATCTACGGAAACGGGTAGAGGTAAGCGTAAGCTTCCTTTTTAACCGATTGGTTTGTCATTTGGATGAGTATAAAGGAAGTTTGGTACTATTAATGGATGGTTTAAAATGGTGTTTTTAATGGATAAATGATATTAATGGATGGTTTAAAATGGTGTTTTTAATGGATAAATGATGTCCAACGAGTGTTTAAATAACTAATCACTTGATTAGAGTAGCAAGGAAGTGATTAGGTAAGAGAAAACGAGAAAACAACAAACTATTTTCTGGAACCCTTAGATCTTTCCTATACTGTTTCGTATAAGAGGAGTTGGAATTTGATGATATTTATGCTTCCATTGGTTTTAGGAGGAAAAATTGCATAGGTATGCAAGTGTTCATGATTTTTGGATGCTTGTATATGAATTGGGAATTTTCGGAAGTTGAAGAGTAAATGCTGTGAATATCATTTTCTGGAGGAAGTTTCATTTTAATGATTTTTTGAGGAAGAAAATATTGTCAAATAATTATGAAAGTTTTCAGGCTTAAATTAGATATGTGGAGCTTTAATTTGGTAAGTATTTCGTAATTTTTGGATAAGTATAGTAGGAGATATGAATTGTTGAATATATGCCATGTTTTTTGGAAAGAATATGTAACAGTGATGTTGTATGATATATTTCATAGGGAAAACGTCATCCACAAATTCTAAAACTTTTCAGAGTTAAAGTACAGACATAGATCTTTAAATTGATATGTTTTTTGTAATTTTTAGACAAGTGTGCTAAAAGATGTGATTTTTCAAAGTTATGTCCTGCTGCTGGAAGAACATCTGATATAGTTGGTGTTTGGAAACATTATGGGAATTCTTTGTTTGTGGCGTTCAAAATTTAGTATTTTTATGTGAAACTAGACTAAATTATCTTTGTATATAATTTTGAACCACCTCAATTGGAGTTATATATAATTAATTGTGATTTTTCAAAGTTTGGTGAAAAATCTGTCAGCTTTATGTCTTATGCAAAATTTAAGACTTAATGGCACAAATGTAATTGGTATGAACTCCAAGGGTGAAAGTAAGCATGTAGGGCTAATGTGGGCCATTGGGCATTCACTTTCCATGGTTCTAATGATGTTATCACTTACCTAGGGCCATGAAGTGACAATGAAGAAGCAATGGTTGGCGGATCAATGGACAAAAAGAGAAGGACATAAAGTCCGAGAGGTAGTGAACTTATCTTTTCTGCATGTATGTGATATGTATGTTTTGCATTGATTATGTGACTGCTTTGCCTATTTGTGCCGAACATGTATGATTGGTTGAAGCTCTGTTATATTTGTGCAATGGCTATATGTATGTCATAACATCGAGCATGCAACATGTCTTTATGTTGGCATGAAATAGTGTAGGCAAGCATGTAATGTATTCATATATATCTGTCATGCATAGTGGTAATGTTCGTTACTGAGATTCTCTCAAATCTCACTCCTCCCAACCAACAATAGTGACAGGTGGAGATGCATGAAGATGCATGGAGGGGATATGAAGTTGAAGTGAAGCTTGAAGTGCAAGGCGCTAGCTTGTATTTGGTTGTATTTATTGGGTGATTGTAGTTATAAGAAGTGATACATGTATATGTGTATGTATGAGAATGTATGAATAAATGTGTTTAGCATAGAACGACTCTAATGGATAGCTTTTAGTTCATTTTTTGTAATTGTTGCACACTCTGATATGTGGTAACAAAGAGCCGATGAGGTAATAGTGACGTAATGAATCTTGTGGGAATGATTGTGAAGTTTGCTACCCTTTTGGAAAACCCTCTCAGCCTTAGTTTCAAATCCTGAGTTGAGAGTAGGGATTTATGAACGTTTTGTAACGTTGGGTAGTCGGGTTTAAATCCTGATCCCACCATTGATTTCACTACTCATTTATACTCATCTGAGGCTATGAAAATAAGGTATTACAGTTTTGGTATCAAATCAATGATTCTGGCAACGAAATTGTCTGCTTAGAAATAAAAGCCTAGTCAGAACAAGGGATTTTGACTCTAGCTTGCATTCTCTGCTTATGTGAATAGTATGATGATCTCTTGTTAATGCTACTGTAATAGGGAGTTACAAATAGCAAAGGAACCTAAGGAGTTAGACCACCCTTATTTGTGAAATTAGCCTATTGAAGGAAGGGGTAACAGTCTATATAGAGGAAGTGGTTCCGTATGACAGGGGTGTTAGCGGTGCCTAATCCCAGTAAAGATTCCTCTACTGGTGACAATGACAATGAGACCCTAAGGATGGAAGAGGAATCACGGATTTAGATTCTGTTGTTAACTATAGGGCTCCTAATATTGAGTTAGAGTATGAACCAGATTTTCCCCTGTGTTATGAAAACACATAGGGGACTATACTAAGAATCTGGTGCTACTTATGTTTCCCTACAAGGACAGTATCTAGCATTTCTGGGCAGGATAACATGTTATACTAGGATTGAGGTATATATGGGATACCGATGCCCAAAAATATACAGGTCGATAATAGCACTAATGTCCCCAATACCCTCAGAATTCCATGGTTAAGCGTGCTCAGGTAAGGAAAATCCCAGTATGGGTGACCTCCTGGAAAGTACCTTGAAAATTTCAAATCTTTTGATTAAACGTTTGGAATCATGATTAGAGGTTCTTAAATGACCTAAGGAATGATTTTAGGCATGGAGATGATAAATTAAGTATTAATCTTTAATCCGAACCATTTCTGTTGCAGTGGATACTGCTTATAAAAGTTCATTAGATGGAACTATGGAAAATTGAGGCATAATGATTGCTTTAAGATCTCTCCGTGCTATGTGATAACCCTTAGTAACCGTGGAGGTTAGAATAGGTGCTAATGATTTTGATTCTTAACGTACCTATTGGGTATAGTTGAGGAAAGTGATTTTCGACTAAGGTGATGTTGAGATTCTAAGAGTAGAATCTTAATCTGTGAATCAATTGCAATAGTTGAATTAGTTCTTCAGGAATGTGAGATAGCCTGAATGGCTTGAGGTACTAGAATATAGTACAGAGATGTTTATGAGGTTTCTGGAGGTTGCTAGTTGCAAATCTAACATAGGGAAGATCTTAATCAAAGAATATTCCCTTAACCTTATGATGCTTTCCTGGAGGTGGACCGATATTGAAAGTCCATATTAAATTACCCCAAATGAGTGAGCAGATTATAGAACTACTAAAGAAGAAGGACCTTATGAGGCTTAGATCCCGTTATAATGATACTCCTGTTCAGAAATGACCAACTAGACAGAACTACCTACAGAGATTCTGATCGGAGAGGGCTACCTGCGGGGAGTTTGGATCATAACAGGCTACCTGTGGGGAGATTTGATCAGAAAGGGCTACCTACGGGGATTTTGATTGGAGGGGATGACCAGGTCTATGGGCGCCTGTGTGAAGCACCGAATGTGATACCATAGCGTGGAGCCACCATGACGTCAAACCATAGTGCGCAGCCGCCATGATGACAAACCGTGGAGTGGAGCCGTCGTGACGTTGAAACTGTAGAGTAGAGCTACGGGGACGTCGACTCTCAATAGTGGTATCTTATAATGAGTCTTCTATCGCATAATTTTATTTGAGAAGAAGGGCTGGGTGACCAAGTAAATTGTTATGGGGTTCTCCAGTGCCGAATGATGACAGAGATTAAGGAAAGCTACTCTTGCTCTCGTATCTTATGTAATGGTTCTGCATATATGTGTTTACCATCATGTGTATTCATGTTATGAATATACGGTAGGCAGTAAGACCTTTTGGGCCAGCGTGTCCTTAGGCAGTTAGACCTGACGGGCAGAGGCCCGAGGCTGTAAGACCCATGATGTCTATGACATAGGGGTGATTCCCTGGGTAGTAAGACCTAGTGAGTATTCAGTGATTGCGGGATAGTCGTTCGGGGCTTATTTCATGAGTGGACGCTCCGGCCATAGAGATTTCTATTATACGTGGGTAGTTTCCAGGGGCCTATTACGCGGGTGGACTCTCAGGGCCATGGAAACTCCTGTGATGTACAAGTGGAATCCCGGGGCCTATTGTGCAGGTGAACACTTAGGGCCGAATGCTCATGTGATGATTGTTGTGATGATGGTTTGTTTAGCATGCTTCGTGAACATTGCATAAGAGTATGAATAGCTTGAATAGCAAGAGATGAAGCCTATAATAAGTTCAGAATACCTAGTGAACTATGTGTTCTAGGTAGTTGGACTCGATGACTAGCTAGCTCAATAGTACCAGGGGCGGTCGTGCCGCGGCTTAATAGCCCAATGTCGCGTGTTCGAGCCCTGGGGAGGTCTCCTTTGGGGGATAGAGAGTTGGGCTACTCTTGAAGCTTGCCTTAGTAGAGGCTGAATATCAGTGTATCGTGGTCCTGGTGAGCCAGACGCAGGGGCTGTAGTCCGTTACATAAAAAGGTGAGCTTAATGGTACCAGGATTGGTCACCCTAGGCTTAATAGCCTAACGTCTTGGGTTCCATCCCTGCGGGGGTTCCCTTAGGGGATAGTGTGGGTAGGCTCCTCACGAGTTTTGCCTTATGAGCCTGTGGAGGGGTGGAAGTTGGTCAGATGTCCTGTGCCACTGCAGCGAGAGCCAAGCGCCGTTGTACTGGGCCTAGTGGGGCAATCCGTTACATAAAAGATGAGCCTCGTAGAGGGGTGGAAGTTGGCCGGATGTCTCATGTGACTGCAGCGTGAGCCAACCACCGTTGTAGTGGGTCTAGTGGCGCAGTCCGTTACATAAAAATGATACCAGGGTTTGTCGAGCACAAATTTAATGGAGAATGTCACGTGCTCGATACTTTGAGAGGTCCCCTTTAGGGGATAATGGGAGTAACTATTCCATAAGCTTGCCACACTTAGGCTTGGTGAGACAGGGGGTGTGGGCCAAACTCCCGTGCTACTGCAGAAGGCACCTAGTGAGTGTAGCTTTAAAGTGGGCCTAATGGAAGAATTGTTATTCAACAAAGTGGTGGATTGGGTATCCTAGGGCCATAAGATCTAATGGGATAGTGAATCCTTAGGCTGGCAGAATGTGAAATGTGATGAGAGTGGAGTCGAGTAGAGGCTTGAGGCAATAAGACCTATGTGTCTAAGTATTATGGTTGTTACCTAGGATGGTGACAATAGACGAGTGTCCAAAGTGTAAGAACTGGATGACACCAAGAGGGGGGTGAATTGGGTGTGCGATAACAAAGTATGATCTTTTAAAATCTTTTTGCAACTTATCAAATCAATACATGCGGAAGTATAGAAATATAAGCAGATATGTAAATCATATATGCTGGAAATATAAAAGCATAGAGAAGAGAATATGCAAACTGTGATTTATCCTGGTTCGGTCCAATCCACGATGACCTCGTCCAGTCCCCAGGCTCCTCCTGAGATTTCCAATCGACTATCTTCTTGTTTAATTGGGCACAAGATAAGCCTCTATAAATTCACAAGAGTAACTCCCCCTTACACACTGTAAGTTTTACTCCTTCTTACAGCAAGTCGAGCAAAGCAATCCGAAGACCTTTCTCTCCTTCTTACCCGTACAAGTCTTACGAGCAGCAACGTTCTCTCCTACTTACACCACTGTAAGTCTTACGAGCATCAACGTTCTCTACTGCTTGCACCTTATAAGTATTACGAGCAGAAGGTCTTACTGGCAGCTTCCCCATAAGGCAATCAACCCTCTTAAAGTCCCTCTACCTTGAGATCACTTCTAAGATATAGATGAAGTGTTTACCAGCTCTCTCACAGAGTGTATGAATGCTCACTGAAGTACAATACAAATATTCACTCTCAAATGTACATGATATTGTAAAATGATAAGAGCAGAGAGTATGTGAGGCGAAGACTTATGGTAGCAGCATATTAGAATAGTTGGGTTCTCGTCCCTCCATTAGTTTGTTTCTATCGCATCATCTCTACTTCTTATTTGAATACATTGGTTTATATAGAAGATGGTTGAGAGCCTTCAAATATTTTCCCGTTGTAAGCCCATCATGTGTCTGACAGATACTTCAGTGTTTTACGTTGAAATCTGATCGTGCTCTCTGATAAGTAGTTCAACCATTGCCCATGATCGTGCTCTACAAATGCTTCAGTTGTTTGCACATTCGTTGACTCGTCTGTTAAATATTGATATTGCCCATAATTCGTCATCATTAAATATTGGTCGGTGCTTCCCATGTGAACTGTAGTGGAATACCTGTAATGCGCTGACAGAAAATAGCCGTTAGAGAATATTTTAAATATCACTCAAGTGGATAACTACTTCACCGGAAGTGATCCACATCAGTAGAGTGCACCATGAAATCATTCTGGTTGTTTCCTCATTCCTGTCAAGTTTTTGGAAGTGATTTTGATGAGAACAGTGAATCACTTGAGTTAACTATAATTCACTGGCAGTGATATTCTGAAACATGAGAATCATTTGAGTGTGGTGTAACTTCACTGGAGGTGATTTTGATAAAATAATTAACACTTGACTGCAGAAGCATTTCACCGGCAGTAATCTTGATTTCTAGATGTGACTATCATTGGAACTGATTTCGATTTAGTGAAGAGTGCACTAAGTGATCATAGATGCTGACAAGAAGTGAAACTGACAAAACTTCATATCAGTTGATCTTGGCACGTCTTTGGAAGTTATCTGCAAAATCATCATAATCACTTGCTTGGATATTATCTGACAGATATATAATTGATGCAATTGATATCCAGTGGGAGTGATCTTTGTTTCATCGGGGGTGATTCAGATTCTCTGGTAGTGATTTTCACAAACACTGTATTTTTCTGGCAGTGTATTGCATGATTACTGGAAGTTACTGGAAGTGAAAGATCTTCATATCACTTGAGTAAATATTGGTTCATCAGTAGTGATCTGAGGCATACTGGCTTTCACTAGAGGTGCATTCTGGTTCACTATAAGTGATTTGAGAAAGAGTGAAATTCACTGGAAGTGATTCATCATCCACTGGAAGTGATCTACGAAAACAACATAATCACTCGAGTGATTTTGGCATCACTGGAAGTGATTTTGCAAAAAGTGAATTTTTCTTGCAGTGATTTCAGGCTCACTGGAAGTGATTCTGAAAAATCTCATATCACTCGAGTGATTTTGGCATCACTGGAAGTGAAATTCGGAACAGTGAAAAATTCCTGCAGTGATTCTGGTGCCACTGGAAGTGATCTGCGTAATAACCCATATCACTCGAGTGAATTTTGGAATCACTCGAGTGATCTACAAGTTTTAGCATATCACTCGAGTGATCACTAAAAATCACTCGAGTGATCTGTTCTTCAGATCACTTTAACTTCGTTGTTGTGTTTCCAATTCTTCAGCAAGCAGGGGTAAGCTTCCATATGACATAACTCTTTGAATATGACTCCAAAATTGTTGTATTATATATCAATGGAAATATCTGGAAGTCTAGTTTCATATGGCACCAGTTTCCGCTCAATATAATCAGTGGTTTGAGAGTTATAGTCAAAATACCAAACCTGTTCCAGAAAGTGACGCTGATATGAATGCAAAATTTGAACAATTATATCTCTAACATATGAGCTACTTTTATGTTGCTTCTTGTGTCAAAATGACGCATTGGGAGTCTATTTTCATATACAACGGGTTTCGTCTCAATCGGAGTTGTATTTTGTGAGATATGATCAAATAACCAGGCCTCGCTCAGCTGGACGAACAACAGAGCATGAAACACTGAACATCACTCAAGTGAATTAGTGAATCACTTGAGTGATTTTTACTATTTCAAGAATCACTCGAGTGATTCTAAAAATCACTCGAGTGATTCTAAAAATCACTCGAGTGATTATCAAATCACTCGATGCTATAGTGCCAAACAGTGCCAATTGCTACAGTGACTTCAGAATTCCCTTCTGATCAGTATTTCTTCTGGGAACTTGAATCTTGATATTCCCATTAGTTCCTTGAAGCTCTTCTTTCTCCAATCTCTTTGACTAATCTATAAGATATACAACATTAAATATAGTAGTTAGTCAATATAAGAGATAAGTATATTATGCAAACTTTTTCTCTCATAATATTTGATATATATATTTGTCATCATCAAAACTAATCACATCTAACATAAAGTATATGTTATGATTAGCAATAAAGCTGCAATATCCAGCGCTTTGGTAAAGTGAGTTGTAAGGCTTGATGTGTGTACAGTATGGGTTGGGAGAGTCCCGAAGAGGTTGGAAGGTCTGGTATGCATATAGTGATCCAAAAGAGAATCTAAAAAAGGCAATAACACCTTAGAAACCAAACGTTGTGAGAATGGACCGGTAGGTCCTGTGATTGATATAAGCTTGCAAATGAAAGACTTAGAATGAAAGGGATAAACGGAACGTCTAAAGATGTTTTCTCGAGATACAGATAGTACCATATGATTTCAAAATTTTGAGGACCAAATTTATTGTACGGGGGGAGAACTGTAATATCCTAAATTTTAGGACAAAAAGCTTGAGATTAAGCCTAGATCAAGTGGACTGCTAAGCCCCGGTTTAGCAAATGTCCCTATGAGGCATGTTTAAATTCCTAAAAATTACTTTATATCCTTAGATATTAAAAAGAATTACATTGGTGAGCTAAAGAGCTCGGGGAATAACAAAATGAAGTGATTGGAAGTCACACATAATGTAATAAAGTGGAACACAAAGTAGTGTTGCTACCGGTGAAATTTCTGGTGTGGCAGTTGTGATTGTGTGACCTTTTTTGATAGGTAAATGATGGTAAAAAGTTATGAAAATTTTCTGAATTAAAGTAGACTTATCAAGCTTTAATTTGATAGGTCATACAAGTCATTTGGAGTTGTACACAAAGAGAAATGGATTTTTGAAGTTAGCCCAGCGAAATAACTATTTTCTGGGGCAACATCCAAAGATTAAAATTCTAGGAAGAGTGAACTTCCAATTGGCCAAAGGTTATATTTTTCCTTAAAACTAGACTTGATGAGGGTCACATAGCCTTTAGAACCACCCCAATTTGACATTTGTACAATTATATATGAATTTTCAAAATTTAATGAAAATTCCGCCAGATTAAGCATTTTGTGCAAAAATGGGATATTTAGACCAATGGAGGTGTGACACGTGGCAAGTGAAATATTTAATTACATTTAACCATTATCTCTATCTTCCTCATGCCATTTCCATGTAGAATCAGAAAAAAAAGAGAGAAAAGATAGCTGGTCGGAAAAAATGGAGAGAGAAGAGAGAGAAAATTTTATACGCCGAAACACTACCGAATCGGCGTCCTCTCTCAAAGTACCCTTTAGGAAACTTCTTCTAATCATTGCAAGCTTCATTCCTATGGTTTTGGATTTTTTTTTTGGAGGTGGTTGGCGCCATCTCACCGGCCGGAGTGTTACCAGAATTCTGAACCGTCTACGGAAAAGGGTAGAGGTAAGCGTAAGCTTCCTTTTTAACCAATTGGTTTGTCGTTTGGATGAGTATAAAGGAAGTTGGGTACTATTAATGGATGGTTTAAAAGGGTTTTTTTAATGGATAAATGATATCTAGAAAGTGCTTAAATAGCTAATCACTTGATTAGAAGTAGCAAGGAAGTGATTAGGTAAGAGAAAACGAGAAAACAACAAACTATTTTCGGGAATCCTTAGATCTTCCCTGTACTGTTTCGTGTAGGAGGAGTTGTAATTTGATGATTTTGATACTTCCATTGGTTTTAGGAGGCAAAATTGTGTAGGTATGCAAGTGTGCATGATTTTTGGATGCTTGTATATGAATTGGGAAGTTTTGGAAGTTGAAGAGTAAATGCTGTGAATATTGTTTTCTTGAGGCAGTGTCATTTTAACGAGTTTTTGAGAAACCAAATATTATTTAATAATTATGAAAGTTTTCAAGCTTAAATTATATATGTGGAGCTTTAATTTTATAGGTAGTTTGTAATTTTTGGATAAGTATAGTAGGAGATATGAATTGTTGAATATATGCCTTGTTTTCTGGAAAGAATCTGAAACAGTGATGTTGTGCGAAATATTTCATAGTGAAAATCTTATCAAAAAATTCTAAAACTTTCCAGAGTTAAATTTGAGATATAGATATTTAAATTGATAGTTGTTTTGTAATTTTTGGACAAGTTTGCTAAAAGATGTGATTTTTCAAAATTATGCCCTGCTGTGAAAGAACATCTGAAACAATTGGTGTTTGGAAATATTATGGAAATGTTGTGTTTGTGGAATTTAAAATTGAGTAATTTTATTTGAAACTAGACTGAATTATCTTTGTATAGAATTTTGAACCACCTCAATTAGAGTTCTATAGAATTAATTGTGATTTTTCAAAATTTGGTGAAAAATCTGTCAGCTTTATGTTTTATGCGAAATTTAAGACTTAATGACACAAATGAATTGGTATGAACTCCAAGGGTGAAAGTAAGCTTGTAGGGCTAATGTAGGCCATTGGGCATTCACTTTTCATGGCTGTAATGATGTTATCACTTACCTAGGGACATGAAGTAATAAAGAAGAAGCAATAGTTGGCGGATCAAGGGACAAAAAGAGAAGGACATAAAGTCTGAGAGGTAGTGAACTTACCTTTTCTGTATGTATGTGATATGTATGTTTTGCATTGATTATGTGACTGCTTTGCCTATTTATGTGGAACATGTATTATTGGTTGAAGCTCTGTTATATTTGTGCAATGGCTATATGTATGTCATAACATCGAGCGTGCAACATGTCATTATGTTGGCATAAAATAGTGTAGGCAAGCATGTCATGCATTCATATATATCTGGCATGCATAGTGGTAATGTTCGCTAAAGAGATTCTCTTGAATCTCACTCCTCCCAACCAAATGTAGTGAGAGGTGGAGATGCATGGAGGGGATATGAAGTTAAAGTGAAGCTTGAAGTGCAAGGCGCTAGCTTGTATTTGGTTGTATTTATTGGGTGATTTTTTTATAAGAAGTGATACATATATATGTGTATGTTTGAGAATGTATGAATGAATGTGTTTAGCATAGAATGGCTCAAATAGTTAGCTCTTAGTATATCTTATGTAATCGTTACATACTCTAATATGTGGTAACAAAGAGCCGATGAGGTAATAGTGACGTAGTGAATCTTATGGGAATGATTGTGAAGTTTGCTACCCTTTTGGAAAACCCTCTTAGCCTTAGGTTCAAATCCTGAGTTGAGAGTGGGGATTTTTGAACGTTTTGTAACGTTGGGTAGTCGGGTTCAAATCCTGATCCCACTATTGATTTCACTACTCATTTATACTCATTTGAGGCTATGAAAATAATGTATTATAGTTGGTGCCGTCTCACCGGCCGAAGCGTCGCTGAAATTCCAAACTAAATTCAGAAAAGTATAGAGGTAAGCGTAAGCTTCCTTTCTACCATTTCAGTTTGTCATTTGGATGAGTATTTTGAGAGTATGGTACTTTTCATCTCTCATTATATTTGTGTTTTGGGGGCCGAAATGATGTCCAATGGATGTCTAAACGGCTAATCATGTAATAAGAAGTAGAAAGGAAGATATTAAATCAAAGAAAGGGAGGAACCGACACAACTCTTCTGAGAACTCTATATGGGCTGTCATGTATGGGGCGTTAGCCATGAGTTGGAATTTTATCGATTGGATGATTCCATTGAGTTCAGAAGAGCAAATTGTGTAGGGTTCATGTTGATGATGAGGTGAGAAAAGGCCTGGGGAGTAAAATGACCTAATTACCCTTTTGGCTCTAAGTAAGGGCTATCAAGGGTATTTTCATTATTCGGGCCTGAATTTGATTGATCTAGATTCATAAATGGATTCTACACTTGAAATGGTGTAGGATTGACCTATGTTATAATTTCTGTAAAAGTACTATTGGGACAGGCTTCTGGGGGCATTTTGGTAATTTAGCGTGATTGGGCTAAGTTATCAACTAATACGAGTTTAGAATGTTATAAGAATGAGTAGTAGCTCATGTATGATATGTTTGGGAATTTTAGGACTCGATAGATGGTCGTGCTCGAACTGGAGCAAAGACGAATGTTTGAGGAAGGACATGAAGTCCTACAGGTAATGAACTTACATTTCCTGCATATGTGTGATTATGTGATTGCTTTGCCTATTTATGTGGAATATGTATGATTGTTGAAGCTCTGTTATATTTGTACAATGGCCATATGTATGTCATAACATCAAGCATGCAGCATGTCATTATGTTGGCATGAAATAATGTAGGCAAGCATGCCATGCAATGATATATATCTACATGCATAGTAGCATTGTTCACTACTGAGATTCTCTTGAATCTCACTCCTCCCAAACAACCATTTTAGACAGGTTGAAGAGTGCCTGGAAAAGTGCATAAAGGAGATATGAAGATGGGTGAAGCTTGAAGCGCAAGGCGCTAGCTTGTATTTGGTGTATTTATATGGTGATTGTATTAACGGGAAGTTATACATGTATGTGTGTATATGTGTATGTATAAGCATGTATGAATTATTGTTGTTAAAGCATAGAACTGCTCTAATGTAATAAGAGGATCACTCTAGCATAAAGAAAGAGAACGGCTTTTAGTTTATTTAAATTATCGCTCGCTTACTTTGATTTAATGGAACTAAGAACCGGTGAGGTGTTGAAAGTGAGGGTGTTTCATTTTTATAGTATCAGAGCAATGGTTCTAGAAATAATGGTAATTGCTAGAGTCATTAGAGCATTGATTTTGGCAAGAATGGTAATTGCTAGAATTATAGAGCGTTGATTCTAGCAATATTGGGTAATTGCTAGAAGTTCTCTGCTTAAATGATAGGTTATAATCCTTGGTTAGATGCCTTATGGAAGGAGGCATGGTGGTGAAGTTATGGGTAAGAGTGATGCCATATAGAAAACAAGGACTTGGGTAACCTATGGATGGATTTGAGATGATATTTGAAGTGTTTATCAGCTTGGAATAGGTGATGAACTCTAGTTTGGCTTGGTGAACTCGAGTTCATGGGTTAAATTCTGAAGGAAAAGAAGTCTCGGGCAATAACTCTCAATGGTGAGAAGTGCAAACTCAAGTTCAAAATGGGGTCTAAACTCAAGTTCAGTATGATAAACTCGAGTGCACGGTGATTTAAAACGAAAATAATAGGAGTGCAAGACCCAACTTCGAGTGTAGATGCCTAAGAACTCGAGTTTATAAGGGTGAACTCACGTGTGGATAGCTGAAAACTCGAGTTTGATATAGAGAACTTGAGTACATGAGGATTTCCTTGTGCATGAGATAGTTTCAGGCAAGAACTCACGGGAGTGCAAAGTCTTGACTCGAGTGCGGATAGTCAAGAACTCGAGTTCATATGGGTGAACTCGAGTGCATGTGCTGATTTTGCACGGTGGGATTGTTTCTGGCAGGAACTCTTTCCCCCCAACTTGAAGGACTCAAGTGCACGTGGCAAGTTGTTGTACTCACAAGAGTGCAAAGTTCAGATTTGAAGTACAGAAGCTAGAGGACTTGAGTTCCTATAGAAGAACTCGAGTGCAGATAAGTTGAGCACTCAAGTTCGTGGATGACAACTGGACTGCACCTCTTGTGTTGGCAAGTTGAAGATTTCTCAGGTAAAAAGTCTCATAGTGAAACTTGCATGACTCGAGTGCGCTAAAGATAATGAACTCGAGTATGTGGTGCAGAACTCGAGTGTCGAATGGAATGATGGCATCTGAAGAAGTCTCTGGAATGAACTTCTTTCCCTACACTGTCAGGACTTGAGTATGGAGGAAACTTGCGGGACTCGAGTGCTGATGTTCAGACTTAAGTGTGATGCTTGTTTATGGCATTGAGGAGTTTTCTGGGAAGAACTCTCAGTGGCAAACTCTTAGAACTCAAGTGCTGTGGAAGCTGAGAACTCAAGTGTGCCGTGGGAGAACTCGAGTGCACGCCTTTTATGGCTTATGGATAAACTGAAGTTTTAGCTAAGTCTCTGTGGGAGTTTAGCTAGACTCGAGTGTGGCTGGTGGAACTCGAGTGCAAGATTCCAAACTCGAGTTTAGTGGTAGTTTGTTGAAGATGAAAAGGAAACTTTGTGCAATGCTTGGATGGAAGCTTTGGCACATTGTTGTAGATTTGATGACATGTCATGGTATGGGTGAGGTATGTATGGACTACCAACACCTAATGACATATGAAATGATGTGAGAGGCATGGAGATGAAAAGGTAAGTATTGATCTTTAATCCGAACCCTTTCTGCTGCAGTAGGTACTGCTCAGAAAAGTTCATTGAAGGGGTTATGGAATTTAAGTTTGAGGTTTAGTAATTGTGTTGAGACTCTCCATGCTAAGTGATGATCCTTAGTAACCCATGGGGGTTAAAGGATTGTGGGTATGATATATGATGATGTATGATGAGTGATTATCATGTCGTGTATCGATCCTAAAGGATCTAAATTGATAATACTGAAGGTTGAGAATACAATTGGAATGGATCTAAGCTGATATAGTGCTTAGGTCAAGATGATGATAAGGTTGCACTAGGGTTTTATTTCATGACGAAAGTCAGAACCTTGTAGATGATGATGAACCTTCAGTAATTGTTTGAGGATATTACCCAGAACCGTAGGGGTTAGAATATATATTATTGATCTTGATTCTTAGTATGCCTATTTGGTATAATTGAGGAAGGTGATTTCTGACTCAGGTGATGTTGAGATTCTAAGAGTAGAATCTTGATCTGAGCATCAATTACAACAATTGAATTGGTCCTCCAAGAATTTGAAAGAGCTGGAATAGCTTGAGGTACTAGAGTATAGTACAGAAATGTGTGAGAAATCTCATATAAATATTTGGGAATTGCTAGTTGCAAATCTAGCATAGGAAAAGATCTAATTTGTAGAATATTCCCTTTAAGTTGTGATTACTGCCTGGAGCAAGATCAACATTGAAGTTTAAATGAATTGGCCCCAGGTGGGATAACAGATTGCAAAACTACTAGAGAAGAAGGACCTTATGAGATTTGAATTCTGTTACAATGGTACTTCTATTTGGAGGCAACCAACTGAACAGAACTACCTGAGAAGGATTCTGATCGAAAAGGGCTACCTATGGGGAGTTTTGACCAGAGAAGGCTACTTATGGGGAGATATGATCGGAAAAGGCTACCTACGAAGGGTTAGATCAGAGGCGCTGACCATTCAGGGGACTGCGTAAAGCACCGAGTGTAGGATCGTAGTGTGAAGCCACTATGATGTTAAGCCATAGTGTGTAGCCGATGTGATGACAAACCATGGCGTGAAGCTGCTGTGAAGTTGAAACTGTAGAGTAGAGCTACGGGGACGTTGGCTCTCAATAGTAGTATATTGTAATGAGTTTTTTTGTTGAGTAAGTTTCCTTGAGAAGGACGATTATATGACCCAATGAATAGCCATGCGGTACGTTAGTACCAAATGATGAAAGAGATTGAGGAAGAACAAGCTCAGCAATATGAAGCTAAGTAACTCTTGCTCTTGAATTTTATGTAATGATTCTGCATGTATGTGTTTACCATCAGGTATATTCGTGTTATGAATATATGGTAGGAAGTCAGACCTATTTGGACCCGGGTGTCCTTAGGCTGTTAGACCTGATGAGCAAAGGCCCAAGGCTGTAAGTCCCATGATGTCTATGACATAGGGGTGATTCCATGGGCAGTAAGACCTTATGAGCATTATTGAGTTGTATTTGTATGCACTATGCACATTTGCCCTACGGGGTAGAGAACCTATCTAGCGCGATGTCAGTATATGAGTTGCATTTGTATGTACTATGCACAGTTGCCCTACGGGGTAGAGAACCTGTCTAGCGCTATGTCAGTCTATGAGTTGCATTTGTATGTACTATGCATAGTTGCCTTATGAGGTAGAGAACCTGTCTAGCGTTATGTCAGTCTATGAATTGCATGGGATGCTCATGTGATGATCATAAAGATGATGGTTTGTTTAGCATGCTTCATGAATATTACATAAGAATGTGAATGATTCGAGCAGTAAGAGTTGAAGCCTGAAATAAGTAGATGAAACTCAATGATGATAAAGTTGTCGAGCGTGGCTTAAGTGTCCAACGTCACGTGTTTGATATTTGAGGAGATCTCCTTCGGGGGATAGCTGGTTGGGGCGGCCAGCGAAGTTTTTGCCTTATAGGCTCTTAGTGGGGGTTCAGTTGGCCGAATGCTGCACTCGTGCTCGGTCAGTCCAGGTGAGACTGGAGCCAGGACCTAATGGGTAAAGGCCTAGTGAATACTCATCTGGCAAGATGATAGAGTAGTTCCTTGGGAAGTAGTTATTCCACAAGTTTACCGCACTCAATCCTGGTGAGCTAGGGAGTGTGGGCTGAATCTTTGTGCGACCGCAAGGGGCGCCCAGTGAGGGTAGCTCTGCAGTAGGCCTAGTAGGAGGGCTGTGATTCAGTAAAAGATAATGGACTAATTGTCCTAATGCCCTAAGACCTGAGAGGCTTGTAAGTCCTTAGGCTGGCAGGATGCGAGATATGATTGAGAATGAAACCGTGTAGAGGCTTGAGGCAATAAGACCCGAGATGCAAGTTTGCATAGGATAAGGGTCCCTGGGCTATAAGACCTATATGTCTAAGTGTTGTGGTTATTACCTAGCACTGTGACATGGACATATGTGTCCAGAGTATATATTGAGATTGGCAGAACATTCAGATTGTACCAGGTTGTAGCTAAGGCAGTAAGCCTTTAGATGCTTATGGCATGGGGGTAAATCCCTAGGTGATCAAGCCAAAGCATCCAGCGCTGTGGTAGTTGAATGAGGCGTAAGGCTTGGTGTGTATACATTGGGAGAGTCCCAAGAAGGCTAGAAGCCTAGTATGCATACAGTATGATCCAGGAGAGTCCTAAACAGGCAATGAGGCCTGAGAAACCAAGCGCTGTGAGATCAGACTAATGAGTCCTGTGTGAATGCTACATACTGGATACAGAACGAATGAAAGTGTTGTATAGTAAATGCATAATGCTATACGAGATTTGGTCTCAAGAATACGATTCTTGAGTTGCATGCTTTATAAGCTTGCAAATGAAAAAGCTAATTGATAAGATGGTTGTAATTAGCCACCGTGATCGGAGGTTCTCACTAGGTAAGAGTGGGATAAAGTGGTAGTTTTATACTGACACTGCACTAGAGGCTAGCCATCCTATGATTACCATGACTGGAGGAGCTAACCAGGTGTATAGGTACCTGTATAAAGCACAAGTTATTTGAGAAAAGAGGTTTAAAGATAGTGGTTAAGGTGCCATATGTGGCTTCTGGAAGGGGGCTGATCGGCAATTGTGATGTATGTTGAATGGGAAAAGATAGACGGGAATGTCTAGAGATGATTCTCCAAGGTACAAATTGTACCATGTGACGTTCGAAATTTGGAGGATGAAATTTATTGAACGGGGGGAGAAATGTAATAGCCCGAATTTTGGGATTAAAGGCTTGAGGTTTAGCCTAGATTAAGTGAACTGCTAGACCCCGGTTTAGAAAATGTCCAAGTGAGGAATGATATTTATCCCAAAATTCTTTAATATCTTTGGATATTAAAAGAAATAAAAGGTAATGGAAAAATGGTAATTTCGCCAAAAGATGAGAAATGATGGATTTTCCCTAATATTCTAGATGGTTTGAGTTGAATGGGAATTAAAAGGAGGGAAATGACTACTTGGTAATTATTAAGCCCAAGCGGGTGAATTATTATCAAGTAAAGTCAATAAGTGGAAAAGCTTAAGGCTTTGGTTGACCACTTAGGTGGCATAATGGGATAATTTGAGAGTGAATTATACTTAAGCCAAAGCTCCAAGCCGAATTCAGAAAAGCGTAAAGGTAAGCATAAGCTTCCTTTCTACCATTTCAGTTTGTCATTTGGATGAGTATTTTGAGAGTAGGGTACTGTTCATCTCTCATTCTATTTGTGTTTTGGGGGCTGAAATGATGTCCAATGTATGTCTAAATGGCTAACCATGTAATAAGAAGTAGAAAGGAAGATATTAAGTCAAAGAAATGGATGAACCGACACAACTCTTCTGAGAACTCTATATGGGCTGTCATGTATGGGGTGTCAGCCATGAGTTTGAATTTCATCGATTGAATGATTCCATTGAGTTCAGAAGAGCAAATTGTGTAGGGTTTATGTTGATGATGAGGTGAGAAAAGGCCTGGGGAGTGGAATGACCGAATTACCCTTTTAGCTCTAAGTAAGGGCTATCAAGGATTTTTTCATCATTCGAGCCTGAATTTGATTGATTTGGAGTCATAAATGGATTCTACACTCGAAATGGTGTAGGATTGACCCATGTTAAAATTTCTGTAAAAGTACAGTTGGGACAGAATGAAAAATTATGCAGGGTTTATATGAAAAATGGAGTTTGGAGCCTTTAGGGTGTGAAATGACAACTTTACCCTTAAAACCCTAATTGGTGGCTGTCAAGGGTAAAACTAGAAATATAATGTGAATTTAGAGAAACTAAGATAAAAAATGGATTCTACACATAAAATTGTGTAGGAATAGCCTAGGTTATATTTTTTACGAAAAGTAAAATTATACCGGGTATATAGGGAATTAAATCGGATTCTCTAGAGGCATTTTTATAATTATGTGTTTTGGGGTAAAGTTAACCAACTTTTTGAGTCTTAGAATAAGGTGTGAATGAGTAATAACTAATTTGTTATCAATTTGGAAATTTTAGGATTTGACATTTGCCCGAGCCGGACAAAAGTTAAAGGATTGATAGTAGCTATGCAATTGGAAATGAGTCCAGGTAGTAACTCTATCTCTCTTATTCTACATGATTGTCAATATGCATTGTTTTTACCATGTTCTGTACAATGACATGTGGATGGTAGTAAATCCTAGAGCTAGGTATGGGAAAAGCACAAGTACCACCTTGAGGGAAAAGCACAAGTATCTCTTGGCCAGTGGGTACCCAGTCAGGTAGGCCAATGTGATTGATGAGATTTCCTCGCTTTGCTATGGGAAAAGCAAGGGTACCCTATGGTAATAGCACAGGTACCATGAGCCTAGTGGGACCCAGTTGAGGCTGGTCCAGATAGGTTATTACCTACTCCAAAACATTAATGTGGCAAGTACGGACAAGTTGATGCCTGCTCTGAAATATTATTGTGGCAAGTATAGACAAGTTGATGCCTGCTCCGGAACATTGATGTGATCACGATGCGGTAAGTAGGGATAAGGCAATCATTTTGATCCAAACAAAATCATCACTTTGATCCTGAACATTGATTGACAGACATGTACACAATATTATTATATGTTGCATCATATGATGCATTGCATGTTTATCTTTTGCATTTTATATGATTTATAGCATGTTACTATTAAGATTCGTTTGAATCTCACTATTTTCCATAAATAAAATTTATTCAGCTAAAGCAAGTCGCTCAAAGGGGAAAGTAGCAGATATCGGCAACTGATGGTCTGGTGTTGGTCAAGAAATTTTTTGTTATCTATCTGTTAGCTTATCCTTGTATTTTTGGGATTTATATTATATTTTGTATAAATCCTGCAAGGATTTCCTGTAATGTAAACAAGAATTTTATACTAGTATAATTTTTCTATTTATGTATGCCCATTGAACTGCCCGTTAGTTCTCTGATAAATGTCAAAATATTAAGGGGTTTGACAAATTCTGTATTGGTCATATATTGTTGATTAACTAGATAAAGAGTATATGCCTGTGTTGGAACATAGTGATTCTATGTTATGGATTGATATGTATAAGCATGAGAATATGAAAAACCTTGAGAATAATGTGATATAAATGGCGGAGGTAGTGAATGGGTTGTCATTGAAAAAACAACTAAATACCATGTGGTAGGCTACTAGTTTGATTATTGTGCACTATTAGCTAGCATTTATTTTACAAGGCAGTGTTCCTTGATACGACACTCCAAGGGCTTCTAAGAAGTATTCCTGGGGCCCGATCAATATTCGCAAGGCCTAGTCAGTATTCTCGAGTGTAGTAATCCTATTGGAGGAACCTATGGTCCATTGTGTGCTTTGTAGTAATTTGGCTAGTCTACATCACACTTGCAAAGAATTTGTGAGAGTAAACCAATAATATGGAAAATACTTAGGCCATAGGTTCATTCGGAGGAAATAAAGGAGAATATAAAGATGGTTAGGGGTTACTAAAAGATAAAGAGTAATAATGAATAATGACATTTTGTGAAACAATCTGTTGTGTTGTAAGTAAACGTTCTTTAACATTATGAATGGATTTGATCATGCCTTTGATTAGTATATCTACTTGACCTGTTGGTTATTATATGTGCTTGTCTTTCTACCTAATATGTCAAACCCCTTAATATTTCGTTATTCGTAGAGTATTAAGCGCATAGTTCACAAGGCATACAGAAATAGCAGAAACATACTGACATTAAGTACTTGTTTACAATACAAGAAATACCCGTAGGGTTTGAAAATATATACAGAGTGTTCAAAAGAAACAAAAGTACAATATAAGATAACCAACAACAGCTTCTGCTTGCATCAGGACTCTAATCTCCAGTAATCATTGCCTTGCCCTTCGAGCCACTACCTTCTGCTGGAATGTTTTTTAATATTAAAAAGGGGTGAGGTTCAAGCGAATCTCAGTAGCAACATATAATCAGACATATATGATGTGAAAATAAATATGCAATGCATCATGTTATGTAAGATGAAAATGTTGTGTGCACATTGTCGAAGGGCAAACAACTTTTTGCAAACCTGGCTTATCTCTGCACCTTTGTTAGGTCCCACACCACAACTAGGCTTATATACCCCTGGCACTGTGTTTGTGTCCCAAACACTATACTCATGTCCCGGAAGACAAAATACACAAAGCATACAGATAATCACATAGTGCATGAAAGAAATAGTTACTACCTGCAATCCCTTTTTCTGTTTATATTGTCGGTCCAAAACCCTTGATTCGGCTAGGGCTATTATCAATTCTTATAGATTAGAGTTAGAAATTAACTGGTTATTAATTGCATTACTACTTCCTTTTAATGACACTTTTTTGGTTTTCTAACATAGTTACAACAATTTCTACATAGTACAATTTTGCACAATGCAATTTCACAGTTTTCCAGAAAACTGCTAGAATTTTAGTCAAATTTGAAAAATCACAATTAATTCTAAGAAATTCCAAATTGACTGGTTCTAAGTTCTATGTAAAGAAACTTAAGTGTACCTTTATGGAAAAATACCATGTTCTAGCCACCCCAACCACATTATTCCCATACTCTCATCAAACCTCCCCTATCCTAGATTTTCTTCCAAAAATAGGGTTCAACTTTGAAAAATCATATATTTTAATCTACTAATCTAAACATTATAATCTACCTATAAAATTAAATAACTACATGTATAATTTATGTCTGTAAGTTTTCATAAGTTTTGGACTAGGTTTGACTAACAAAATTCATTTCACAACAGATCTGCCTCCAGTGAAATTAATCAAACAGCATCTCCTCTTAACTTTTAAAAATTCTAGATTCATATACATTTATCCAAAAATCATGAACACATGTAGTACTACACAATTTTCCCTTCTAAATCTAATGGAACCATTAAAATTACAAAATTGCAACTCTTTCCCCTATTTTTGTGTAGTCTTACACGTCTATCTCTTCGTATTCAATTACATGTTCTAGGTTAGGTTGATATTTCTTCAACTGTAAGACATGGAAAACATCATGCAGCTTGCTCAAGTTTGGGAATAAAGCTATTTGGTATGCTACAGGTCCAATCTTAGATAAGACTTCAAATGGACCAATGTACCTAGGGCTGAGCATCTTCACCTTTAGCGTCCTATCAATGCCAGTAATAGGCAAACCCTTTATAAACACATAATCTCCAACATCAAACTCTAGAGGTTTTTGCCTTTTGTCAGCATAATCTTTTGCCTGCTTTGAGTAGCTAATAGTATTTGCTTTATCAACTTGATCTATTATGTTATTTGATCAATTATATCCGACCTGTACATTTTCCTCTCAGAAAAATCTGTCTAGTACAAGGGCAACTGACACTTTCTTCCATACAACACTTCATATGGAGCCATCTGGATGCTTGAGTAGTAACTGTTGTTGTATACAAACTCTGCAAGTAGAAGGAATTGATCCCAACTACCCTTAAAATCTAGTACGCATGCCCTTAGCATATCCTCCAGTGTCTATATTGTTCTTTCTACTTATCTGTCTTTCTAAGGATTATAGGTTGTACTAAATCTGAGCTTAGTGCCCAAAGCCTCATACACCGCCTTCCAAAACTTGTAAGTAAATCAGGGATCTTTATCACAAAATCCATAGTGATACTCTCCCATTTCCACTCAAGAATTTCAGGGTTTTGCAGAATCCTTAATGGTTGTTGATGCTCAACTTTAACTATATGATAAGTAAGACAGCAAGTAACAAACATTTCCATATCTCTTTCCATGCCTGGTCACTAGTATATGGATTTCAGGTTGTGGTACATTTTAATTGCTCTTGGGTATAGAGTATATTTACTTTTATGTGCTTCTTTCAGGATTTGCTGTTTTGATACTATTTATGGTGGAACATATAACCACTTCTTGTATTTGACTAGCCCACTTGGAGACAAGTCATATTCCTGAGTTTCTCCCCTCTCAATCATGTCTCAGATAGATTGTGCTCATCTTATCCTGCATCTGAGCTTCTTCTATAACTGCCTTGAGATAATTCTCTGCCTGATTGACATTACTGCTATTAATCATGATCTGAATAGACAGATTAAGATCTCCAAAATCTTTAATCAGGGCTGCCACCTGCATTATTTTGTGACTCAATGTAACTGCCACTACATTAGCCTTTCCTGGATGATATTTGATCTCTAGGTTATAATCTTTAAGCAACTCCATCTATCTATGCTACCTCATGTTTAGATCTTTCTGATTATATAGATACTTTAGGCTCTTATAGCCGCAGTACAGCTCTACGGTCACCCCAAAGAGATAGTGTCTCCAGATTTTCAGTGCGAACACAATCACTGCTAACTCAAGATCATAAGTGGGATACTTTTGTTTGTGAGGCTTCAGCTAACAAAACACATATGCCACTACTTGGCCCTATTGCATCAAAACACATCCCAATCTATGCCTACTATCATTTGTGTAAACCACGACCATTAACTGTGGATCTGGGATTGTTAACACTGGTGTTGTTGTTACTTTATATTTTAGCTCCACAAAGCTCCTCTCACAACTGCTATCCCGCACAAAATATTGAGTTTTCCGTGTTAACTTTGTTAAAGGAAAAGCTATTCTAGAGAAATTTTGTATGAATCACCTGTAATGCCCGGCAAGACCTAGAAAACTACATATCTCAAAAACAGTCTTTGGCCTCTTACAGTTCAATACTGCTTCTACCTTATTTGGATCTACCGAGACTCCTTATTATGAGACTACATGGCTCAGTAAGTTAACCTCTGAAAGCCAAAACTCATACTTGCTCAGCTTGGCATAGAGTTGCTTTCCTCTCAATGTGTTCAATACTATTCTATATAGCACAGAGTGCTTGCCAAGTCTTACTGCCCAGGGACACTACGCCATATAAATATGCACCTCGAGTCTTATTGCTACTGTTCTTTGTTTAGCATAACTTTGATTGCTTAAAAATATGCTAGCTTGTGGATATATTAATCCAGCAGGTCTCATGATCTATAAATACACAGTCCACTAGTAACTCTAGGCCTCATTGCCTTATCAGAACACTGCCTGGCATATTTAGCCTTACGGCTTATGTCATTCTATTCTCACAACTCTAAATATTTTGGTCTTACTGCCTTGTACAAACATGTGCATTGGGACTTACTGCCACTATGTCTATCCGTACTCCTGATTGTCTATAACATTTTCTATCTATCTAATGTTTAGAATCAAATAACTATTTGATCCTTACTAATCATACTGTATGCACTGTTTAGGATCAAAGCGATGATTTTTTTCTGAACCAAAATGATCGCCTTATCCTTACTTGTCATATGATGATCACCTCAATGCCCCAAAGCAGATGTTGTTCTGTTCGTACTCATCACATAAATGTTCAAGATCAGGCATCAATATGTACGTACTTTTTTCATATTCTCAAATCAAAATTAATTGTTGCTAGCTCTACTACATAAGTGGAGTAGTTGATTCTGTAAGGCTACATCTGTCGAGAAGTATTCACCACCATTACGCCCTACTATACTAGGGTTCATCCCAATCTTTATTTACATGTGTAACCACAAACCATATAGGTTATATGTGTAACAGACAACTCCACCCTTACTGGGCACTGAGCTGGCCAGGAATTGTCCCCCCTCTTGGGGATTTAATACGCCTCCCTAAGGGATCGAGGATGTGACCTAAGGATAGGTCATGCCTTAAGAGCTCCCTGGTAACCATTTTCACCATGGTGCAAATGGTTACCAGGGAGCTCTTAAGGGATGACTTAAGCCCCAAGTTACAGCCTCGAGTCCCTGGGAAGGCATTGTCTTCTAAGCCCTTTGGTATGGAAGTTAAAAGAAATCCCTATGGGGTAGGGACAGTACCTGGCAAACTTAGTGCCCAATGAAGATGGGGGTTAGTTCGTACCACCAGTGCCCAGTGAGGGTGGGGCCGTCCATTATAGTGTGACTGTTGACGACACAGGTCATGTTACTGCAAACCACATAGGTTTACATAGGTAATATCACTGTACACTACATAAGATGTAATACTATTGCCACACCACCTCAACAGCATATTTTATGCACCACCTCTGGCCATAGGGATACTTGTGATTTTCGCTAGTGCAACTAGGACTCTCTTATGGCCATATCAAGGTTGCATCTTGACTATGGGGTTGATTAATATGCTCTGATAGGCTGCCTCACTACTAACCATACAGGATAAATCACTGTATGCCACATAGGCTGTGTTACTATAGACTACACAAGTCTAAACATGATATGGGATAATCAATACTGGTGCAAATATTAACCTCTCCTTTTTCCATAAAAGTCACACATAGATTTATTATCCCTCTTTACTATTTTATTTTCTTATGATGACTTCCGCTGTGTCACTCTGATATTTTATTTCCTCATAAGAGCTATCAATGTCAAGATAATCTGATATAGCAACCTCCTATGACATCTGACTAAACCCTAAAACTATGTACCTTAGTGATAGATTCCTAGCCTCTTTTAACTCAATATTGTTCCTACTTTATTAGGATTTGTTGGATCTTATTTTGTGAGTCAATATGTCTTAGCACTACTCATAGGTTCTTTTCATGTTCTTCTCTACTTCTTGAGTAGATCTGAATGTTAAGACTGAGTCTATTATAGCTAGTCTACACCCGGTCAATAATTTCATGCTGTGAAAAATCACTACTCAATAAGGCAGGATAGAACCAGTCCTATGTCAACTAAGGATCAAACTTTTTCTTGGGATATAAGGGCCATGACCTCTGTCAACAACAACCCCCTATTGACAAACTGTGTTTCTCATATTTGTAAATTGTCTCTCACAGGAGTAGTTCTAAACAAAAGATCATGTTTATGTTCCTCATGCTATATGGGTTCATTTTCCTATATATCATGATTATTGTACATTTTTCTATCTGCATTCTGTTTCTGTTGTAGCTCTCACAGCTCATTCCTCAATTCATTTAACATAATCTGTTGTGCTATCACCATGCCAAATAGTTGTTGCATTGAATCATATCTAACTTCCTGACCCTACCCAGCATCTTTATATTTCATTATATTGAAATGAGGGAGAGGCAAATTTCTCATAGTCATAAGGGCATATTTATCATTTCACAAAATTTTAATACATAAGTAGTTTAGATTTGACATACATCAGACAATTACAACAATTTAGAAAAAGTTTGTAACAATATAACACTTATAACCTACTGTACAATTATTACACATCATATCTTAACATGTATAGGTAACTTCCCAGTGGGTCACCCATCTCGACATTTCCTTGAGCTGAGCACGCTTAACTTTACTATGTCTATGCAAAAATGCGGATATAGGCTATAACCGCTTCCAATCACTAGTACCCTATGACTATCCTTGTCCTAGTAAGTCATACCAACTGTCTCCAGATAACAAAATACTAGGTAGCGGTCCTATATCAATACAAGTACATATGTCACATCACATATTCTGTCATGTGCTCCTCAAACTCTGTAAAGCTATCCCTCAGGCCCCGCTTAATATCATTTTCTTTCGAGCCCAAAATGCAGTATCTGGGAAGAAGTACAATGTGGTATGGATCCATTCTTCATCCTGAAAGTCAATCCCGAGATATCCCTGGTCCCAATACATTGTGTCTACATCATACAAAAACTACATGTATTGAGCCACCAGGGAGGAATGCATATGGACAGCCTGCATATATAGGTTCTTAACGTATCCCCAGAGCTCCTTATCCAGCCGCAGGTTATGTCTTACATACACAAGCTTCACTATGGAACTAGTGGCACCGTATGGATCCGACTCATACCCATCCATAAACAATTGCTCTGAGTCTCCTACTGATGAGCTCTGTGATGGCGCTGGCACTGGTCTAGGGTGGGGTCAATTGGATAGCCTCGCTCGTACACGTCTCCTTGGGTATACAGAGCCCTAGAGCCTTTTCTACCTTAATGTAATTGAGCTGATTGCTCCTCTAATGTTTGCTGACTCCTCAAGGGCTGATTTACCGACGGGGTGATCCCCTCCTCTGTCTCGTCTCCCGCGCATGATTCCTTTCACCATGCAAACAAGACCATATCAGTATATTATTCTGATAATGCCAGAACCGCTTTAAGCTTTGATATAAAAAATTTAGAGTTATAGTGCTTCACACAGCTTAATTGTTAGTTAGGCCCTCCGAGGGACTACATAAGGTACCTTATCCACTAGTCTTAGACCCCGCTCTTGACCAAGGATTGGTACTTCATACAGTCGCCCATACACCTGGTCCACCCCTCTAGCCAGGGCAATAATAGGGTGGCTAGTCCTTACACCACGTAGAGGTAAGAGCCAACGCTTCATCCTACTCTCACACAGAAAGAACTCCCAATCACGATGGTGACTTACAGCCATCTTAATAACTAGCTTTGATACCAAAAATGTCAAACCCCTAACCATTTTGATATTCACATAGTATTAAGCGCATAGTTCATAAGGCATACAGAAATAGCGGAAACATACTGACATTAAGTACTTGTTTACTGTTGGAAATTGTGCCCTAGGGGCCAATGACATTATTCGCATGTTAACTGTGATAATTGTATCCTTGGATAAATCATAATGATTGTCTTAAATGTCCCTGGTCGGTCATCTATGTGGGAGCAAAGATGAAATAAGACCAGTATGACTTTGATAAGGTATGGGGATACGAATCAAAGTCTTAGGCACTTGTAGGAGTACAAGGTGTTGGACCGACCCACTATAAGAAAGCTGCATGGATCAAGTCATAAGCTTATCTCATATATAACCATGTTACAATGCCCTTTCACCTGAGATCATCATGGATTCCTACATGAGAGTCACTAAGCTTTGACTTAGTCAAAAGTCACCTTTAACCTGGTGATGATAAAGGCTACAATCGGGCTTAGTTGTTTTCATGCAAAGGAATGTGAATGGTCAAGATGGAATTTGTCCCTCACATTAGTAGAGAGATATCACTGGGCCCCTCGATGAGTAAATATCTAAAATGTATGGCCATACTACGATGGAAATGAGTTTTCATTTCTATAGTCAGACTACTCAGGGATCAAGAAAGTAATGGTCAGGAATAGGAGGATGACATTCTCAATGCCTCATCCTTGACCGAAATATCGTGTGACAAAATGGACGTGATATGGTTGTATGACAGGTTGTATCGTCTTGTCGATCCTCATATGAATTTGGGTAGTCGCAATGTCATGCTAGAGGCCGCTTGCGACTTGTGGGTTAGTATAGTCAATGGCACACTGCCAACTTTGTATGGGCCTACAGGGTCACACACAAGAGTAGCCCAACATGAGCTATAATGTCCAGATTCATTGAATATAAGATGCGTCTAAGATTCAATTAATACAATGTTTAATATAGGGTCGATGAATTATATATATATATATATATATAAACATGTGTGAATATTTATTTGATAAATATTTATGTGTATATATATATCTATATTTGGCAAGGAAAATTAATAATATTATATATACATATATGTATTTTTGAAATACATACATATATATAATATATATTATATACAAAAATATTATATATAATAATAATATAATATATATTATATATGATAATATTATTATATTGTGTATATATATAAAGATATTATATGATAATATCTTAGATTTAATTTATAAAGATAAATTAAATCTAATTCCATTGGCTCTTTATTCTAATTAAATAAATAGGTGAAATTAAAATTTTTATACAGATTTAATTAAATTATATTTATTTAATTAGATTATCAAAACAATCAAGTGTTAATTGATATGATAAGGATTTTTGAAATTAAATAAGATTAATTTAAAAATCCAATATCCATCATAAAATAGATAACCATCGCTAGTTATAAAGGATGGGAGCTAGAGTTTTCTATATATGATGAAAAAATAGAGCCGCAAGAAAACCCTAGAAGGATATTGGATGCGCTAGCACATTGCCGGTGTTGGGTCCTATGTGTGTGGATACCATTAGAGGGAGCTGATCTGAGTAGTTGGCTCCTCAAGATCCAAAAAGGCAAAACTCCAATAAGAACTAGCTAACATGTTGATGTTGGGGATGGTTAATCTCATACTCAGAGATTGATGCTCTTCTAAGAAGAATTAGCGGTAATATAGATGCTGGGAAAATTATTTCAAGAGAAATCAAGCATAGAGATTTGAGAACTGGCAACATGTTGATAATTGTGGGCATTCAAACAAACATGAATAAGGTACGAATCTTTCTAACTCAATTTAAATGCCGTTGATAGATCCACAATTGGGATTGGTAAACTTTTTCAATTTTAAGTTTTAATTCTTCCGATGTGTGCCTACCAATCTCCACAATTTACGATACAGGAAATCCCCGTAGGGTTTTAAAATATATAAAGAGTATTCAAAAGAAACAAAAGTATAATCTAAGATAACCAATGGCAGCTTTTGCCTGCACCAGGACTCTATTTGCTGGTAATCATTGCCTTACCCTTCGAGCTGCTACATTTTGCTGGAATGTTTTGAATGTTGAAAAAGTGTGAGATTTGAGTGAATATCAGTATCAACATACAATCAAACCCATACGATGTTAAAATAAATATGCAATGCACTATGTTTTGTAAGATGAAAATGTTGTGTGTGTAATATCCCATTTTTCACCAATACATTAATGTGTATATTTTATGTATATTTAGTGAAATAAAATGGTAAAAAATGATGTGGATGAATTTATGTGAATCTATGGAAAATATTCCAATTGTCGATTACGCGTAAATTAGTTGAATAAAGGTATAAGAAGGCAATAAATGTACCAAAAACAGGCCAATATGGTAACCAAAATTCACAAAATTTAATTATATGTTTAATGGCCTCATTTGAATGTCAAAATGGGGTTTAGCCGAAGAAATGGGTGAAAAATGAATTATTTCGGTAAATCATTAAATGCAGGGGTAAAACAGTAATTTTGTTGAAAAATGGAAAATAATTATTTTTCCTCAAATTCCCAATGATTTGAGCTAAATATGAATTAAAAAGAGAAAAAAATGACTACTTGATCATTAGTAAACCAATTTTGGTGAATTATGGTAAAAAATGGTCAAATAGTCAAAAAGTCAATTACTTGGTCAACAAGTTACAAGTTGACACTATGAGATAATTGGAGATTCAGCTTTTCCCATAATTCCCTATATAATTTTGATTGAAATGGATGAAGAAAAGGGAGATTTGATTAATTAGTGAATAATGACAATTATGGGCTAATTGGAATGTGAAACTTGGCATGATCAATATAACCTTCATTAATATATCAATCTTCATCATCCATCAGCTGCTCATTTCGCACGATTAGAATTTAAACAGAAAGAGTGAGAGCGAGAGCTGTAGCGTGGAAGAAGGAGGGAGCTAGGTTTCATCAAGAATCAAGGTAAGGTGCTTGAACCTTGTGATTAAAGGTTCCTAATTCCTCTATGGTCTCTTCTCTTCATCTTCCCTACCATTCAATCTTATGATGTATAGCTAAATCAAACGTTGGAAGGAGAGAGAGAAATCTACCTAGTGAGAGAAAGTCCAAGAAAATCAAGAGGTAAGTTCCAAAACTTGTTAATCTTGCTTGATTAAGGTTAGTAGAGTTGTTTTGGGCTTGATTATGGTTCATTTGGTACAAGATAATTCAAGAAAGCCAAAGAGACCTTAATATGTAAGTGTCTCCAAATCAAGTCCAATGAATGTCTAACTAGTTAATATATTGGTTATAAGTAGAAAGGAGGTGATTAGGCCAAAGAAAATGAGAATCCGACATAACTTTTCTGGGAATTTATTTTCCCTTCCCTGTATTAGACATGATGAATGAGTGGGAATTTGGTCAATTCGATGCTTCCATTGGATTCAGGAGGCTGAATTGTGTAGGGTCTATGTTGACCCTGAAGTGAGAAAAGGCTCAGAGACTGAAATGACAAAACTGCCCTTTCTAAGCCTTATTTGAGGGCTGTCAAGGGTATTTTCATCATTTGGGATTGATTTTGGTCAATTTGAGGTTGAGAATGGATTCTACACTCAAAAATGTGTAGGAATGGCCTAAATCATGATTTTGAGAAAAATGCTGATAACAAGGACCTAAGGGGTATTTTGGTTATTTGGCACCAATAGGCTAAATTTACCAACGATATGAGTTTAGAAAGGTATATGAATGAGTAATAACCCATTTGGTGGTATTTGGCGATTTCAGGACTTGACAACCGGTTGGGCCTCAGTAGTTGTTGCCTGAGCTTGAATCAAGGGGAAAAATTGCATAAAGTAGCAACCAGGTGGTAACCGTCTTCATATAACATAGCATGCATATGTGTGATGTGTTATCATCAAACGTCTAACATGTTTAGATTATGTGGAGTAATCACCCGGGACCTATGTTTGCGCGGGTTGATACTCAGGCGATAATATTCATATTGCACGAGCGATGCCCGGGGCCTATCTTTGCGCGGGTACCCCTCGGGCCCAAGTCCTTGTCTAGCGCTAGCATGGTTTGTGAATTGCATGAAAATGGCACTAAATAATGTTATGATGATTTGATTGATGATTGTATGATGAGCATGCTATATATGTGTTATCTTGTATGTTGTATGTGTTACTACTGAGATTCCTGTGAATCTCATTCTTTTCCCAAAACAAATCTCCAGTACAGGGAGGAAGCTCACGGGGCAAAGAAAAGGTAAATGACGATGAGTCGAGGCCGAGCAGCGGAAGAAATTAGGCTAGGTTGTCAAGCTTTTGTGATGTATTTTAATAGCCTTATGAGTATTTTGAGTTGTATATGAAGTGTATGAGGTGAAGTGGAGAGGATATAAGTACTGTAATATGAATTGTGTATAAATGTGAACATTTATATCCAGCAGAGGCATTGTATAAAGTTTCTAGCATTTTGTGCCACTCTTATGTTTATAGTCGGTGAGTATTAGCTAATTAGTATTCTACTATAGTGTTGGAAAATAAGGTATCACAGTGTGCACATTGTCCAAGGCCAAATGACTGTTTGCAACCCTGGCTTCTCTCTGCACTTCTGTTAGGTCCCAGACCACAACTAGGCTAATGTACCACTAGCACTGTGTTCATGTCCCAGACACTATGCTCATGTCATAGAAGATGGCATATACAAAGCATATATATAATAACATAGTGCATGAAAGAAATAGTTACTACTTGGAATCCCTTTTTTTGTTTATATTGTCAATCCAAAACCCTTGATCAAGCTTGCACTATTATCAATTCCTATAGATTATAGTTAACAAGTAACTGGTTACTACTTGCATTACTACTGCCTTTTAACCACAATTTATTGGTTATCTAACACAATTATAGCAGTTTTTGCACAATGCATTTTCACAGTTTTTCAAAAAATTGCTAGATTTTTATTCAAACTCTTTAAGTGTACTTTAATGGAAAAATACCCTATTCTAGCCATTATAGCCATATTATTCCCAGAATTTCACCAAACCTCCCATATTCTAGAATTCCTTCTAGAAACATGGCTTAACTTTGAAAAATTATATCTTTTAATATACTAGTCCAAAAATTATTATCTACCCATAAAATTAAAGCTCTGCATGTCTACTTTATATCTATAAAGTTTTATAATTTTGGGACCAGGTTTGACCAACAAAATTCATTTCACAACATATCTACCTCCAGTGAGATTAATCAAACAACATCTCCTCTTAACATCTAAAAATTCCAGATTCATATACATTCATCCAAAAATTAAGAACACATGTAATCCTACACAATTTTCCCTTATAAATCCAATGAAACCATTAAATTACAAAATTGTAACTCCTTCCTTTTGTTCTGTGCTTGGCCGAAACATAGAACCCTAAAAAGGAAGTTGTGTTTTCTTGATTTCTCTTGATTAACCACTTCCATTTCACTTATAATCACATGATTAACCATTTAAATACTTAATAAACATTATCCATATAAATTTTGGTAGCAAAAATATTAGGGTTTCATCCTTCAAATTTCAAAAAATCAACAAAATCAAGCCAATAGCAACAACCACTACCATAACAACAACATACTAACCAAAAGGATCAAGGTTTTTGATATTACCTCTTGATTATATTCTTCCACTTTCTCTCTCTAGGCGCCAACTTTCTTTCTCTCTTCCCTCTTGATTTTACTTTGTAAACATGATTTTCAAGATAGAGATGGGATTAGAAGAGGTTCTGCATGCATTAGAAGGCAAGAACACTTGAATCCAAGCCTATTTACCTTGGATTTTGTTGTTTGAGCTCCAAAGAAGGAAGGGATAATTGCTTCGTCAAAATATCTCTCCTCTTGATTTTGAAATAATATTGTTTAATGATAATTAACTATGTGCTACTTTTACTTGGCCATGGTTATTTCTCCTTAAATTAATATAAGCCAAGTAGATCATTTTTCTCTTGCCTTCCCTTACTTGACCGAAAATCAAGAGAAAGAGGGAAATAAATATTTGCTTCTTGCTCTTTCCATAATCTCATCTTCCAAATGATTAAATAAATCCATATTTACTTTTAACTTTTCTTCCAACTTTTTATTTAGCCACAAATGCTCCAATTTTCTTGGCTGAAAATATCAAGAGGGAAAGGGATAAATAATTGCTTCTTATTTTATGGAAAATTACCATTTTGCCATTACATTTTGTGATTTATTATAATAATTCATGTCTTGCTCTTTTCTTCCTTGCTTTGGCCGAATTTTAACATGTGTATTGGGCCAATATTTGTGTTCTTCCATGGTCTAATTTAGGTTACAATATTAGGCCTTTAAGTGCACAAGAGTTGCTCCATTGTGTCTTAGCTTAGCCAAATTATAGGTAACCACCGACTGGAGTGTTTATCATTCTATGTACACCACAACTCATCATTTAATTCCACTAAATGTCTCAATTACATATAAGGAATATTGGTGAATAAAAAGTGAGATGTTACATAATATATATGTTTGACATTTTTGTATGTTAGTCCCACCTTGCACCCCACGGGTGGTGCCAATAGGTAAGGTGGGTAGTGATTGCGTTACTGTCATAGTGGTCTCATCACGTTACTTCTCACATTTTCTTTTTTCAAGTGAGAGCTTAAGGGCAAGAGCAACGAGGAAGGCATATGATGATATGGCTATCTTAACGAGTAACTAGCGTTTGCTACTTATTTCATTTTTATTGCCACATTTAGGGAATTTTGTCTATTACATCATGTTGTATGTGAATTTACTTAGAATATATAATTGTACTCTTTTGATAGAAGGCGGAGGACTAGGATGCTTATTTACTTAATTTAGATTGTTGATTTGGGAAACTCATTTTAAGGTCATGTTTGAAGAAAGTTTTGAAAATCACTTTATGCTTAAGGTTAATTAGAGATAGTGTTACAGTAGTAGCATCTATGATTATCATAATTGTTATAATTAATTTTAATATCACAATAAATCAGTTTAGTTGATTCATTTGAAACTTTTCAAGGTAAAAAAATCCTTTGAAGCTTCCCATTGAGAAAATATATTCTCTTTAGTTTTGTATAGTCCATTAAAAAACAATGATCATTTCAATTTATTAGGTTTTCCTTTGTAGTCTGCTGACCAATATTTGATGTCATTTAGCTATCATTATTTTATCAACATATATTTTGTCAATTCATTTGACATTCCATTCAAAACATGAGTCACATATGGGTTTTTCTTATAAAGCTAAGTTTATAAACATAGGTCTTGGTATAATCTAGGGAAAATCGCAACCAGGACCTAATTAATAGATTTAATGGCAACCAGATCCCTTAAAATCATCAAATTGCAACGAAGTTCCAAAGGATCCGGTGCTATAATTTCTAAACATGAAAGTATAGTTTTACCCCTATTTTCTATCACCCTACATAACTCAATTGTTATTGAGAACTAAATGAGCAATATTAACAACTTTAGCGTATTGTATTGATGACATGTTTTGAAATCACATAACATGGATTCTAAACACATAAAGCTTTATCTTTTGAATTTACCCCTATCTAAGCACATGAAAACATAGTACAATCTCTACAGCAAAAATTCATACAATTCAACATACTCAATGAACAAATAACATGAATCATAAAGGCATCATACAAATAATAATCTTCCTATAGCAAGATATCCTCTATGCCCAAAAACCCAAATCCAAACACTTTCATTCCAAAATATTAACTTTTCTTATTGTCCATGTTAAATGGATGAACAAAGTTGTTATTCATAACTATATGTCATTAACAACTATTGAGAATGTATTAACAACACGTATTGAAATTGCATAATAGAGGTTATAAACACATAAAGCTTCATCCTTTACATTTACCACTGTCTAAGCAAGCGAAAATATAGGATACTCTCACTACTACAAATTTACGCATTTATAACATTTATTATGTAATAGTTAAAGCTAATAAATGTCATGTATGTTGAGTGAAGGTCGCGTAAGGATATATAATGCTTAAGTATGGGTTAATTATGCTCACCATCATGTATTGTGAGGCTGAATTCCTGAAATTGCAAAAATAATGGTTGTAGTTAATAACCATCATTTATTTAGAGACAAAAGTGACAGTTCTTTCAAAATCAGTCATGTAATACTTAGAAATGATTTGTCTTCTAACCTTACATTAGCAAAAACACAAACATAACTATTATATCGATTAACAGTAAAGTATAAATGACAAAAATAATATTTATAATAAACAACCATCATGTAAACAACAAGTCTAAAAATAACCTTTTTAAAACCTCTTTTGGTCCGATACCAAGTACCAGTTTTCCTAAGTTAAATATAATTTAGAGCAAAGTATTCAACTCTATTTACATTGATCTATTCCTTTTATTCTTATTACTCTTTGAAAAAGCACATTTTCATAACCTCGTCCTTTTCTCCCTCAATATGGTCAGATGCCAGAGAGCTCTTTCCATTTACTTTCCTCCTCCTCCACATGCTTTCCCTCCTCCTTCTCTTCCCCGTCATCCTTACCCTGATCCTCCATAAGCCCCTCTTATTCCACCACCACTTTCACCACTACTACCACCTCTACAAGCTCTTTTGCCTCCTCCTCTACCACCTCTTTTGCCTCCTTCTCAAATGGAGGCTCTACTGCAGACATTGAACAACCTTGACTTCTCTACAAGGCATCTCATTATACATGCTCATAGTCTGAATAGGAAGTTAGGCCTCATCTTCATCATAGTCAGATTGTATATGATAACTTCCAGTCAGATCCCTCATATCCTTCCTCAGACATCAATGATGTACCAAGCAAGGGGGAGGGGTAGAAAGAGGAGGACAACAGTAGTAGTATTGACTGAAAAACACTACTGTTTTTTTCTAATTTTTGAATATTAAAAATAATTAATCTTTAGGGAAATGTAGCCCAAAAATATTTTTTAAAAAATTGTCTCTTCACAATTATTAGTAAACAACCGTTACTCATGCAAACTATTGCAATTTATACTGACACGTTTGGCTTTATGACATAATACTTTCCATTCCAAAGGACACAATCTGCTGGATAACCCATAAAATGCATTTAGCCATCCACTTTTATTCCAACTCCTGATTTTTGTTCTTCATTGATTACATGGGACAACAATGACAAATAGACAAGAGCAACAAGGGGGAACTGACCTCTCATGTTCTCACTCTCTTTTATTCACACTCTCATTTTCTTTTTTTCAATTTTTTTATTATATAATGTGGTTGAATATTCAACTTTAAAAATTATTTAAAAAAGGTCACATAAGTTATGGTTATTATGTAAAACCCATTTCTTTTCATAATACCATGTCAAATACCTAACGGTTATTCAGAAATCACCTTCACCATTTACAAAAGTTGACATTTGTGATGTTAAAACTGTGAAATTTTGTTCAAAGGTTTGTAACAATTGTAAATTACAACTATAAGAAAAGGCTAACTTTCATAATGGTTTTAAACATAGAACCGTGAGCGAGTTTCATTAAGTCTTTTAAAATAAGTACTTATTATCCACACCTTTTTACTTTTCCAAGTCATTACACTTAACAAGTGTGTCTTTAGTCAAACGTTATGCACCATCTTCGAAACCCCATAGCTCTTGTTGACCTTTCTAGCTATCGACAGTTACATCTAGGTAAACCACATCCTCCATTACTTTCTTTGAACTTAGGTCCGATAGCATGTGAGTCACTTCAATTACCCTAACTTGACGTTTTTGTTTTAGAGACCTAGCTAGGTCACATTCATTAGTGTGCTTTGCTATTCTTATTTTAAGGTATGATTTCTCTTCTACATTCACATTCTCCATTATGCATTCCACATTCTCCTTGTGTTTCACTTCATCTTGCCTAGTAGGTTTTGACGTTAGTTGTGCATCATGTTTTTCTGGAAAACCCATTGTTGTGTTCCCTGTGGCTGAATGAATGATTTTTTTTTCAGTTAAAATGGCAAGTTTTACTTCCCACGACACTGATAATGCCCCTATTTCTAATAGTGCTTCTAGGTCTGATAAATTTCCCATTGGTACCGATGGCCAACCCAAAAATGAAACCCTATAATAGACATTAGAATGAGTGCAATATATTATAAGGAGGGGCCGCTGCATCTTGACTTTTTTGTACAAATCAAAGGCAGTGGGAAGAAGATTTGAGGTGACATAGAATAATGAAGGTTAACTCTTCATTCGTCACACTCCAATAGCTACATCAACTTAACATCAAGGATCAACATTCCTATCTTGATGGGTAATTAGCGTTGGGTATAGTAAGGTTATGCATAAGTTATTTAGGACAATGTCAGAATATGGTATATATGCCTACTAAATTCTTACTATGTACTTGTAAAAAATGTTAACTTGAATTATATGCTTTGCAGTATGCATATCATGTAGATGGAGATTACATCAAGGACTTTGTCATCAAGAAGGCTAGACAATCACTACGCACATTCTGTCATGTATTAACAAAGGTGTATTTGTAGAATCCTGAAGAGGTTGATGAGGCAAAAGTTCCTATAGATCTTCGGTCCACTATCAAACCTAATGATTAGAGAAATTTTGTCATCTTAAGTTGTTACCCCGCATTCCAAGTAATTGTTATTCGCAATTCAAAAGCCCTGCATGTATTTGCTTAATATTAACTCAATTGTTGTGTGTTTTCATAGGAATTAAGCCAAGTGAATAAGAGGAGGGTGAAGAACAATAAGTATCCCTATAAAGGAGGGCAAACGGGGTATGCTTAGATTGTTGAAAAGTTAGCTTTTAAGAGTAGGGATGGTAGTAGACCTCCCTATCATAAATTTTGGTTAGTGGCAAGGAAAAATAAAGATGTCTCTTATGATGATCCTTAAGTGGAGGAGGTCATCAATAAAATGGTAAGTATTAATATTAATCCATGATTCATGGAAGTAATGTCTTCAATTAACTATCAATATTAACATTATTATTAAATGAACAGTAAGCCATGTCCCAGGAAGTTACAATACAAGGAGTTGCCTTTATATGGATAAGAACGTATTGGCCAAGACATTGGAGCCTGACCATCTCAGTTTTCTTAGGGGTGACAGCTTTAGATTGACCAAGACAAAATATTATGGTTAACGGCAACCTTGAAGAAATAATAGGGACAAAAAATATAGGAAACTCCAAAAATAGTGTGACAAAATGCAAAAACAAATACAGTTTTTCACACAAGAGTTGATAAAGGAGTATACTATGAAGCAGCAAGGGAAAATTGGCACCCCAAGTACTAGATATAGCTACATATTTCCCCTATGATTTAGTTGAGGGTTTGACAGTTGTTGAGTGTTTTGTTGACAGCCTTGGATCCATATAGTTGTAATGGGCCATATGTTCAATCGCCAGAGGATAATACGCTTCATAATATGCCTATCCCTCTTAAGCATGTGAAGGTACAAATCAACACTAACATCAACCCTAGTTATCTACTTCTTGTGCCTACCAAAGACATAGATACAGTGGGAGGGGCTACAGGTAGCTTCGTTGCGTGGCCTCACCCATATACTTAGAGTATGAAAGCCCCCTACTTAAAAGAAGTTGGCCACTAAGTCTAACCCCCTCACTGATAAGTCCAAGCCACCCCAATTTTTCCAAGACCCTTTTTCAAGACCCCCAAAAGGTTTAAGCCTATCCAAAACCCCCCAATAAATCCAAGCCATATGCTTAGTTTAAAAAGATGAAGCATCCAACCCCAATGATCAATCTAGAAAGAAGTCTTCCTCATAGAATGAGACTGTTGGTCAATCTGCCCGAAAGTCCCTCTAAGAGTTCACTGATAAGTGCTTTGATTCAGACTTGTGTCTAATGAGAGAGGTCTTCTACCTTTCAAACCAAGTAAAAGCTATAACCGAAGAGCTTGTTTTTGAGATCCTGATAAGGATAATTACCAAATTGCCAATTGCCAATTCCTAAAATTTTAAATTTATAATAAATGAGTTATTACTCATTCATGTCTTATTCCTTAACTCATATAATTGGTTATCTCTGCCTAAAAACGTATAATTACCAAAATGTCCTTTGGAATCCCTTTTAATTCCCTTTATACCCGGTATAAGTGTACTTTCCCAAAAATTATGACACAGTTTATTCCTACTCAATTTTTTTTGTAGATTCCATTTTTGACCTCTTTTTTGTGAAAATAACACTCTATTTTCCAAAATACCCTTGGCAGCCACATGTTAGGGTTTTATGGGTAAAATTTTCATTTCACACCCTAAAGCCTCCATACTCTATTTTTCACATGTTACCTACACAATTTTTTATTCTAAACACAATAGAATCATCAAATTCAAGCCCAAACAATGATTTTTCCCTCTGGCAAAAAATATAGAAAAATTAGGAAAAATGAAGTTTCATGTTTTCATAAATCAAACACATTCTTTTCATTTTAAATCACTTCTTGAACCCTTTAATTACACTTCCTACATGATTAATCAAAATTTGGGCAGTACTTACCCTTAGGGTTTATGCCTTCCAAATCATAAAATCATAATAGCCAAGCCAACCAATCAATCAAATCACCAACAACAACTACAAATCAACAAGTAAGACAAGGTTTTATGCTTTACCTCTTGATTTCTCTTATTCCTCAAAATTTCACCTCCTCTCCTTCTTGTTTCTATTTACTTTTCTTCTTGCTTCATGTTATTTCAAGAAGGATATGAGGATTAGAAGTGGTTTCTAAGAATTTAGGGACAATAACAAGTGAATTTTGCTTACAAACTTACCTAGTTACCTACTTGAATCCTTGTCTCTTCATTTTGTTCCTTTGTTCCTCAAACTTGTACTCTCTCTCTATCTCTCTTATCCATTTGGCTGAAAAATATGGCCCCTTAGAATAGCAAAATGGCTCTTTAAAATATCACCTTCTACCTTGTTAAAAATAATATTTGTTTAATGAATTTTTGCACATGTGCTTGACTTTTTGCTTCTTCTTTTTCTATTTGGCCTCAAATGCTTCCACTTGGCTTAATCTGTGTCCAAGTATTTATTTCCTCTTTTCTTCTTCCTTTTTGGCTGACTTTAGCCTTTAAAATTGAAGAAAAATAAGAGCTTCTTGCTTTATTAGCCAAATGACTATTTTGCCCTTACATTTCTTCAATTTTTAAATCAAATGTTGTCTTCCTTCTTCCCTTTTTTTTTGCCAAAATTTTCATAATAAATTGGGCCAAAAATTGTGCTCTTCTCTTCATCATTTTAGACTACAATTTTAGGCTTTTATGAAGACAAAATTTGGGCTTTTATGTCTTAACTTGGCCAAAATTTCATGTAACATCTACTTCCAATATTTTTCTATTTCAAGTGTACAAAAATTCACCATTTTATTCCAGTTAATGTAACAAATGTACAAAGAATTTTGGTGAATAAAATTTGAGATGTTACAGTTATTACCAAATTTCTCAGGATTTCAATAAAATAATTGGATACATTGATACTGTCTCATACAATTATTTCTATTATTATCGTCAGCATAAGATTCGCTAGGCTTACATCCAAACATACAAGGTAATTAGCTATACAAACTACATATCCAAAAATATATACAGACAGTAGTAAAATAGCTTTGTCACTTTGTTTATCTCCTCCATCCATCTGTTATTACCTCTTTGCCCTTCATGCCACTGGACCTTGCTGTATAGTAAATTTTTTCAAAAAGGATGAGATTCGGAAGAATCTCAGTAGTAACATACATGCAATCATATAAAACGCAATCAAACAAAGCATGTCATATGAACCATCACAAATAATGAGCATATCAAGAGCATTTATCATTTCATTATGTAACTTGGCATATAAAAAACTCATATAACAGTTCTTGGTAACAAACACGAGCATTCACCCTCTACATACTCTGATGGCACGGGCGTTCGCCCGGCCAACTCACATGCTGAAACACAATGGTAAAACATACATGTAAGGCATTACATAGTATATGAGAGAAAGAGTTACTACCTAAAAACCTTTTCTATCACTACTCCTTAGTTATTAATCTCTTGGCTGGTCCGAACAAAGATCGAACCCCATAAGTTAGAATTCATGATGAATGTGTCATTACTTGGTTAAACATCTTCTAAGTCTAGTAAATTAAGTTATGGAAATAAATAGGGTCTACATTGGCTTCTAGTACATGCCCTTATATTTTGAAATCAAAATTGACTTAATTGACCTTAAACTCTTCAAATTCGTATGTCAACCCAACTTGGCAGTTTTGACCCCAATCTTTGAAAATTCATCACTTAATCTAGAAAAATCAAAATGGGGTGGTTCCAAGTCTTATGTGTTAGATTTCATGTTTTGATGATAACAAATCATGTTTTGGAAGCCCATGGATTAATTATCAGCAAAGCAAGCAATTCTGGTGATCTGTGCAAGATCACTCGAGTGATTTTGTTAATCACCCGAGTGATATTCAAGATCACTCGAGTGACCGCTGAAATCACTCGAGTGATCTGCAAAAATGAAAGATCACTCGAGTGATATGGGAAATCACTCGAGTGATCCGCATATCACTTCCAGTGATCGAGAAATCACTGCAAGAAAATTTCACTGTTTTGAAAATCACTTCCAGTGATTCTTAATCACTCGAGTGATGCGCTAAATCACTTCCAGTGATTGTAAATCACTCGAGTGATGCGGCAAATCACTTCCAGTGATTGGGATTTCACTTCAAGAAAAATTCACTGTTTTGCAAATCACTTCCAGTGAAGCTGAGATCACTCGAGTGATCCGCCAAAATTCTCAAATCACTTCCAGTGATTCTCAATCACTCGAGTAATGTTGGATTTTTGCTGAATCACTTCCAGTGAATTGGAAATCACTGCAAGAATATTTCACTGTTCACCAAATCACTTCCAGTGATCTTGAATCACTCGAGTGATATTTGAAAAGTTGCAAATCACTTCCAGTGAATTGGAAATCACTCCAAGAAGAAATCACTATTTACAAAATCACTTCCAGTGATTCCAAATTCACTCGAGTGAAATATGCAATTTCCAATATCACTTCCAGTGAACCAGCAATCACTGACAGAAGTTTTCAAAGTTTTCAAAATCACTCCCAATGACATTATATTCACTTCCAGTGATATTGCACTTGCTCATATAATGATCTATTGTTTCCATGTGCTTTTACCTCAACTGATTTTGCTAGTAAAATTCTATTATTACTGATTTCTCCAAATAGCTATCAAAATCATATGGTATATCATTTTAATACTTAGTTGCGAAAATAGGATCACTCTCTATGGTCTTATTACTGTCACTTTTTAGAAAACACCTCCAGTGATCCATATTAATTTGTTGAGATAAAAATATTGCTTAACGGTTATATTCATAAGTGTGTTACAGCTGTACTCCACCATCACGCACTTGACTTGTAACTGAACACTCCACTCAAACGACAACTATTCATGGTAGCAGCAGAAATTCAAAAGTAACGGAAGACAAATGCTGTTACATTTGTCAGAAGCATCTTTGAATCAACGGGCAAATTTACAACGGTCTTCAAGTGGTTCTATTATATATGTCCAGCCATTTGAAAAATACAACAACGAAGAAAAACGCCTGAATACTCCAAAAGCAATATCCTCACAAAAGCTTCAGTTCATCATTTGTGCTTCAGTTCTTATTTACATACTCTGTGAGAGAGATTTGTCATTCATACTTAATTATTTTCAATAGAGTTAACTTAAGGTTGAGGAACCTTAAGTAGGGATTTGTGATTACCTTGTGTAAGGGGGAGCGAGTGTCTAGAGGAACTTGCTGGTTGTACTGTGGTGCCAAGAACCCACTGAATCTTGGAAGATATAGTGAAAAGCTCAGAAGGATTTCTGAGGACTGAACGTAAGTCAAGTGGTTGAGACCGAACCAGTATAAATCTCTGTGTGAATCTCGGTGATATCTCTTCCTTTCATTAACTGTGCTATAAGTTTTATAAATTGAATTTAAGCTTTCGATTAATTTGTAATCACCCAATTCACCCCCCCTCTTGGGTGAAAAGCTTGCTCTAACATTATGGAAATATATTTAAGACCTATTATAGAAAAAAAATACCAATCAAGGCCAATTATAGGGTCACAACTTCAAGAATCCATGACCAACCTTTCTTCCTTAAATACATTCTAGTGTTTGTGTCTCAACTTTAACAGGGCATAACTCTCAATTAATAGAGCCAAATGGTGTATATTATATATCATTGGAAAGCCTATGATGTCTACTACAAGCATGTAAAATATCATATCCATTAGACAAGGTTTAATTACTCAAAACCAACTCACAAAAAGATTGCCATGAATCTAGCAAATTCAACATCAACACCTTAAATTCCAAAATTAGAGTTCTCTAACCAATCGTCTAAATATCATATCCACATACTATCCCTACACAATTTTAGCCATAGAATCCATTTCTAACATCAACTTGATCAAAATCTAGCTCCAATCTCAAGAACAAGAGCTAGCTAAATATAACCCTTAAAGATACAAGTTGTGTTCTTGTAATTTCAACCTCAAAATATGTGATTGACCATCATTAACCCTCAATTAACATCCTACTCATCATCAAAAACTCATTAAGGCTTAAAATCCTCCTCTTGGATGAAGCCCTAGGGGTCCTTTAACCTAAAAAATATTCAGCAAAATATCAAAATGTTATACTCAAATTGAAGCTCAATTACCTCACACAATTATCCTATCGGTTCTCGATTCTGAAAGAACTTCCACCAATAAGGTATCACCAAACACCTTAGATCAAAAATCTAGAACCGTAGAAACATTGCTCTCGATGAGTAAAAGAAGATTCATGAAAGCTTTGGAAGCTCGAAACGCTATATTGGGCTTAAAATCAGCTATAGAAGTAATATCCCAAATTTTATTCATTAAAAATCCTTGTACATTTGATTATACTCAATGGAATAAAATGCTGAATTTTGGTGCACTTGAGGTAGCCAAAATTTTGTAAATAGTGATTATGTGAAATTTTGGCCAAGAAAGACATAAAACACAATTTTTGTCTTCATAAAAGCCTAACATAGTAGCCTAAAATTAAGTGTAAAAGAGCATAATTTTTGTCCTAATTTATCATGAAAATTTCAGCCAAAAAGAAAAGGGAAGAAGGAAGACAACAATTGGTTCAAAAAATCAAGAAAACTAAGGGTAAAATAGTAATTTGGATAAATACATTAAAAGCTAATATTTTTCCAAATAATTAAGGCCAAAGTCAGCCAAAAGAGAGAAGAGCAAGGGAAAAATGAGTTTGACACCTTGCATGCCATGTGGTAGTATTATATGCCATATGGAAAAAAGGAGCAAAAAGAAAGGAACATGTGTAACAATTTCTATTAAAATATTATATAATTAAGGAGGTGGAAATGGATATTTCAAGACACCATTTAACACCTCCAAAGGGCCATATTTTTGGGCAAAGTGGGAGAGAAGAGAGAGAAGAACATCTTGAAGAAGGCAAAGAGCAAAGATAAAGAACAAGTGATCAAGAAACAAATTAAGGTAAGTTGGTAGTAAAATTCATGTGTTCTTGCCTTTAATCTTATGGAAACCTTCTCTAATCATCATATCCTTCCTGAAATCATGTAAAGAAAGAAGAAAATCCAGGGAAAAGGAGAGAGGAAGGTTGCATCTAGAGAGAAAAAGAGGAAGAATTCAAGGTAAGCTTGAATACTTGTCACCTTTTGTTGTTTTATGATTGTTGTTGGTAGTTTTGGTTGGTTATTGGCTTGATTAGCCTTGAATTGTGATTTAGGATGCATGAACCCTAAGGGGAGGTGCTATCTAACTTGTCATTAATCATGTTCTAGAGGTGTTTAAGTGGTTAAACAAGTGATTAGAAGTGGAAAGAAGATGTTTGGTTGATTGGAAATTGAAAACTTCATTTTTCCAAATTTTTTTCAGAATTTGGCCAGTCCAATTTAGGTATGTTTGAGCTGGAATTTGATAGATTTGATGATTCAATTTTGTTTAGAATGAAAACTTATGTAGGAAACATGTGAAATATAGAGTATGAAGGCTTTAGATTGTGAATGACAATTTTGCCCCTAAAACCCTAATTGGTGGCTGTCAAGGGAATTTTGGTAAATGCAGTGTGTTTTGTCAAAACTGTGGTAAAAAATGGATTCTACACATGAAATGGTATAGGAATAACCTAGGTTAAAATTTTTGGAAAAGCACAATTATACCGGGTATAAAAGGAATTAGATTGGATTCCATAGGGGCATTGTGGTAATTACGCATTTTGGGTAGAGATAACCAACTTTATAAGTCTTGAAATAAGGTATGAATAAGTAATAACTCATTTATTATCCATTTGGAATTTTAGGGTTTAATATTTGCTCGAGCCGGACAAAGAGTTAAAGGGATGGTATTAGCTAGACTATTGGAAAGGATTCTAGTTATTGTTTATATATGCATTATATGCCATGTTTTGTTCTGTGTGGTGAAATGTTTACGGCAGTAATTCCTACAGTTATGGTGTGGGAAAAGCACAAGTATGGCCCTGAGGAAGGGAAAAGCACAAGTACCTCCAAGCCCAACGAGACCTAGTATAGGTAGGGCAATATGATTGATAAAATTCATCGCTGTGGTGTGGGAAAAGCACAAGTACTACCCTATGGGAAAAGCAAAAGTACCATAAGACTGGTGGGACCCATATGAGGTAGTGCGACAAGTACGGACAGGTTAGTGCCTACTCTGAAATATTATTATGACAAGTACGAACAGGTTAATGCATGCTCTAGAATATTATTGTGACAAGTACAGATAAGTTGGTTCCTGCTCCGCAATAACATTGTGATAACTGTATGATAAGTAGGGACAAATGGTCATTTTGATCCAAACAAAATCGTTATTTGATCCTGAACATTGATTGACAGATATGTGCACTGCATTATTATTTGCTACATCATATGTTGCATCGTATGTTTATCTTTCACATTTTATATGAATGATAGCATGTTACTATTGAGATTCATTTGAATCTCACCCTTTACATAAATAAAATTAATTTAGCTAGAGGAAGCGGCTTGAGTGTTGGTTATCTGCTTGTCTTCTAATTTATTTTGGGATTTTCAATTATTTTGTACAAACCCTTTGGGAATTTCCTATAATGTAATCAAACAATTTATATCAGTATGTTTATGCTATTTATGTACACACACTGAACTACGCGTTAATACTCTAATAAATGTCAAAACATTGTGGGGTTTGACATTTGTGGAATCAGAGCATATGGTTCTGGCAGTACAGAATAGTATACTAATATGGTCTTGATTATGTTGTAATAGGGAAACATGATGTGAAAGGAGACGTCAGAGGAGTAGATCATCACCGTCGGTGAATCAGCCTCGGAGGACCAACGAGTATCTGAAAGGCAGCTAGTATAACCATATTAAGTTAGGATGGTCCCAGGAGGTTGCGAAACCTGAGGAAGCGGGTGCGGCCAAGGCCTGTGCTCGGGACTTATCCCAAACCAGAGCTGTCTGCCAGTTCATCTGTTAGTGATACTGAGTAGTCGTTGTCTGATGGGTCAAAATCATATCCATATATTGTAGTCGTTGTCTGATGGGTCAAAATCATATCCATATATTGTTACTAGTTCTAGGACGAAACCTGTGAATGTGAGATATGACCTTCGGTCGGATCAGTAGTTGTGAGGCTATGTCAGGAACAGGTACATGTGAGTTCTTTATGTCTGGGATAATCTGATAACCTAGTACACGTAGTTTTTGCATGACATGGACCCATTATATTGGCTCATTGACTTCTGGGTATAGAGTTCCCAAACAATGATTAGATCCATACGTCACTATATTTTTTCCAGGCACTGTAATTTGGGCTCGAAAGAAGAACAACAGTATAGAATGGGGTCTGAGAAATAGTTTTATGGAGTTTAGGGACCACAAGATAGAGTATATATTAGACTACATGTACCGGTACTGATATATGACTCATATATAGTATTTTGTCGTCTAGAGATGGTTGACACGACTATTTGGGAAGAAAGTCAAAAGCCACTTTAATAAAGCTATTTTTTGATATATGGCCGCTGGTTTTGTGACACGTGTCACCTTTCCCCTGATTGCTGCCATGTATCTTAGAGGCTGCCCAAAGAGTGCCATATGTCCCCTGTGCCTCATGATTTCGCCACATGCATGCCTATGTATCCTAGACCAATGTAACACTAAGCCGATATCCTTTAAAAAACGCAGGGTACATGCACCTACCCTGAAAATGCCATGTACGCATCTACACCGACATATTTTATCCGACTAATTAGTCATATATGTCTATGTCTTCAAGAATGCGCCATATAAGTGCCTATGTGGCATAACAAGGCACCATATGCCTAAAAAATTGCCATGTATGAGCCTGTGTGTCTTATGGCATACTGAGTGTACATAGACACTGATAACTCTCATTTGACCAGACACACACAAGACAACTTCTCACTGTGCCAACTCAAAAGCTACTTTATGGATGTAGGACCCAGATGTCACCAAGTATGCCTCTGGGTGCCACTAAAATGACACCAAGTGTGCCAAAGTGCCCATACACTAGTATCTTTTATCCAACTACATATACGCACTAAGCCTCATATAATCTGAAGACTCGTTCTCAACTTGAAGGGTTGAATCATATAGTCCTATGAAACTTGTTGTCTTTGGGACTCTTATCAAACAAGCTTAGTAGTCTTTTCAACTTAGGCTTATTATCAAGCTTAGCCCAAAATTTAGGATATTACAATATATATGATTGGTTGAAAAAATTTTCTTCTCATTTCTTTATAGTGCCCAAAGCAATCGTATAACGGCAATAATTGTAGGTACTGTGTGATGCAATACATGAAGGATATTATCACCCACGATCTTGAAAATATTGATGCAACTAAGGTATATTATATTCTCAATACATTAATATATATATTAGGTCAGCTATATATTACAATATCTAATTTCCATCTTATTTCATTTTACGCATAGCATTTTGATGCCTCACGATGTTTAGCAACTTATAAATGGAAGAATTTGATGAAAAGTTGCTGAGATCTGTGCAACATCAATGGGAGAGTAAATACGTATAGAATGACTATAAATTTCTAGATATTGATGATTTGTTTGTTTTAAAGTTTTGGTTTTAATAGTGTATACATGTACATAAATGGCTATAAATATATTCTAATTTGTTGTATGTTCTGTATATGAATGAATGTAAATATATATTGTGATTCGTTTTGTACAAATGTATATGCATGGGTATATCGAAAGAAAACATTACCCTTTCTTTTTTTAAAAAAATAAATTAGCTTTGATAAATCACGGTTGTTATCTAACAACTGTCATTTATGTCAATTATATATAATAGTTGTTACAACAATCGTTATATATGTTTAATATATATAACAGTTGTTAAAGTGGAACCGTTATGAATGATGCAAGTATTATCATATATTATGATGGTTTGTTTACGTATGCCTATTAATTATTATTAAACAATGGGCATATTAGGGCCCTACCAAGCCTCAATATATAACATGTTATATTATAACCGTTATAATAGGTTCTGGATAAATAACAGTTCAGAATCATAATTTATTTGTACCAAGCATTTATAGCGTCCGCATATATGATGGTTTGACACTGTGAAGTATGGTAATTAATAACCGTTACGTATCATGATTTTTGTAGTAGTGTTTCCCCAAAAACATAGCAGAAATCCAAACCCACTCCCACATTTAATGAAACAACATCATAAATTACCAGGACATCATACAAATAAAAATATTCCCATAACTACAAAAAAACAACATTTTAGTGACGAAAATTAGCGATGAAAAATTTTATGTCGCAAATCTGTCAGTAATTCGTCGCTAATATTAGTGATGGAATTAGCGATGGATTACTACGAAAATTATCCATCGCTAATTTCTATCACTAAATAAATTTAGCGACGGATTAGTGACAGATAGAATTTCGTCACAAATTACAGATTAGTGATGGAATAGTTCTTTCACTAATTTCCATAGCTAAATACTTTTAGAGACGGATTAGTAAAGGACAACATTCTGTCACAAATTAGCGACGAAATTAGTGATGAATTAGTGACAGAAATATTCCATCGCTAATTTCCATCACTAAATAAATTTAGTGACGAACGGAATTCTGTCACAAATTAGTGACAGAATTAGAGATGGATTAGCGATGAAAATTATTCCATCGCTAATTTCTTTCACTAAATTCTGCCTCTAATTTCTGTCACTAAATCTGTCTTTAAATTAAAATTTACAAATTTTGATCATTTATTCTAAATGTTCAAATAATTATTTGAATATATTTTCATTAAAAAAATTGATATTTCTCCAATGTAGGTGGCATCATATGTAAGGCATCATCATTATCATCTCATCATTAAAACTTATTGAGATAGGGAACAAATTCTTAAGAAACACATTCATCTTTTATAAATTGGATTTGCCTTGTGACTTTGTGTAATACCTTACTTCCAATAACCTCAGATGAGTACAAAAGAGTAGTGAAATAAATTGTGAAATCAGGATTTAATCCCAAACTAAATAAACTTTAAAAACATTAATGAATCCCAACATTATCTCAGGAGATAAATCTAGGATTGAGTAGGTTTTTCATATGGAATAAAAATTTTTCAAACATTTTTCACAAATATTCACTATCTCATTTAGACTCATTGATACTTCCTTTCATTTTATCAGAGTATACGAGCGTGTCTCTGCTTCAATCTCACGTTGTATTCAATCGTTAATATTTCTCTAACGATTAGGAAGTGTTATGTAACTAAGTTATCTCTTTATTACATTACCATTCATATACCTGGCTACAAGTACTATCAGTTCAACTACTATACTATTGTCATAATTACCGATTTATACAATATATACATGTCCAAAATATCCAAACAGACAACCAACAGAGAAAGTAAATCTTTCAGCTTCATCCTCTAGTTGTCCGTATTTACCTTCTTGCCCTTTGAGCTACCAGCCTGTACTGTAATTTGTTTATAGAAAAAAGAGTGAGATTCAAAAGAATCTCAGTAGTAACAGGTAGTCAATCATATAGATATAAAATCACAGAGCATGTTACACAGTCATCATATAAAAGAATCATCACAACATCATTCGATTCAACATGTAGTTCTCATACCATCATAGTACTAGGTATATCACAAGGCTCCGAGTATTACCCGTGCAATAGGCCCCGGCATTCACTCGTGCATCACAAACAAATTCAATGGCCTGAGCGTCAACCCGTGCAATAGGCCCCGGGCGACAACCCCGCATAAACAAAATATTCCAGACAGTTCATGATGAAACTACACACATACAATGTATCTTATAACATATGAAAGACAAAGTTACTACCTGATAGCTTCTCTTGAGCAATATCCAATTGTTTCACTAAGCTCGGGCAGATCTTAAACTTTGAACAGTATTAGGTCCTATAAATGGAATTTACGGACGACAAGTTATTATTTCGTCCAATATTTGTATAATCCAAATACTCAAGTCGGTTGTCATTAAGGTTAGAATACTAACCCAAAATCAAAGTCAAAAATGGTTCAACTATATCAAGTTGGTTAGTTTTACCCTTAAAGTTCATTACAATTACATAATACCATTGCATCCTTTATTTTCGCACATTTGAGTAAATCTGCCAGAATTTTCTTCAATCTTTGAAAATTCATAATTAATTCTACACAACTCCAAATGAGTTGGTTCCAGGTTCTGTTCAATCATATTCAAGTCCTAGTGTAAATAAAAATATTACAAGGCACTAATTATAACCACCCAATTCCAGAAAATTCGTCAAACCCAATCTGCCACAGATTCCATTCCAGAATCAACCTTAAACTTTGAAAAATCATATTTCTCAATCCACTGGTCCAATTTCGTTCTATTACCCATCAAATTGAACCTCAGGATGTCTACTTTCATCATGTAAAATTTCATAAGGTTTAGACAAGGTTTGGTTACTGAGAAACGCACCGCAACAAATCTGCTCCAGCAAAACAAGTCTAACAGCAGGGTCATCTAACTTTCAAAAATTCCATAATTTTGTATAATTATCCAAAAATTATAAGTACATGATTTTCCACATAATTTTTCATGTAGAACTCAATGGAATGATCAAAATCATCAAAATCATAAAGCTTCAGCCCCAAAACCCACTGGCAAGACAGAATCATTTTCAGCAAAATTACCAAAACAGAATTTTGTTGAACAACTTAGTCCAATATCATCATAAATCATCATTTAACCATAAATACATGATTAAACCATGATTAATCCTTTAAAATTCCTTTTGGACGAAAATGAACAGTACCCTAACCTTCATGAAGACTCATCCAAACAACAAACCAATCGGTTCAAAATGAAACTTACGCTTACCTCTATACGTTTCCACAATCGGTTCGGAAATCCGGCAGTACTTCGTCTGGTGAGATGACACCAAATACCTCCAAATGAAAATCCGAAACCGTAGAAATGAAGCTTAGGATGAGTAGAAGAAGGTTTGTGAAGGAAATTTTAGGAGAAAACACTGATTCGGTAGTGTTTCGGTGGATTGAACTCAAGAACATTCACTATTCATGTTTTCTCTTTCCTCTAACTATTTCTCAACGTTTTTTTTCTGATTTCTTCCTATTTTTGCTGATGATAAATGAAATAATAGAGTTTAAAGAAAGTCATAAAGGTGTTCCAACATGTGTCACAATCTTATGGTGCCACATATTCGGTGATTTAGCCAAACGGTGACACGTGTCCTTTCTTTTAATCAAATGGGTCTTGAGCTGTCCTAATGGTCAGGGAAAATGAGAGTCCGATGATTTTTCCCCGGCTCCTGAGCTCGGTGTTCGGGAAAATTAGTCGGGTGACCAGACCAGAGTCCGGTGGATTTCCCCGGCTTGGGGCAACGTGGCACCCTCCGGTGATGACAACTCAAAAGCTAAAGTAACTTTGTCAAAAAGAGGGAACAAGTGTCACGCTCTTATTCGGCCAACACATTAAAGTCAAAAGCACCTTTTCTCTTCTTCCTTAAGATGATGCCATGTGTCCCTTATATGGGACCCATCCCTATCTCTTCCCTCCACCTAACTGTCCACTTTATCAGGGAAAGGAAAGTCAGGGAAATTTCCCCGGGTTCACCTACGAGGTGTCCTCCTTCGTGGTCCCCACACAAAGTAAGATTATTTCATTTAATTATTACTTTATGACAACCAATAAAATCTTGCCAAGTGTCCTCTTTATCAAAATAACACCGTATACACAACACTGGCACCGGTGAATTTTCTTCCGACTAATTACATTTACAAGCAATTCTTGTTATTCATATTTCAGTATGTTACACTTTGTATTAAGTAAACAAATATGAAAATAATATATAGGCTACTCTTATTTAAAAATTAACATAATAAATTAAGAAAGAATTGCATAAACATCAATAAATTGACGGAATAACATATGATCGAAAATGGTGAATGTAACATGGATGTATAAGCATACACCTCCATTTATGGTCTTTAACCAAGCTAGTGTTGAAGGGAATTTGAAATTTGAATGATCAAGTAATTAAATGAAATCAAAATAAAAATTGAATCAAAATAATTGGTTTATAACATATAATCTTTGGTTAAATTCGTTTGACCATATCATAGAATGATCATATAAGATTAGATTTGACAACATTCTACAAAGAAATTATAGAAGACAATGTCACACTCGGAAATGAGATAGGACTAGATTCCGACTTATCATATGAAGTACCTAGATTGTTAAATGTAATAGTATATACATATTGAGAACTTGAAGTTAGTAAAAAAAAATAAAAATAAATAAAGCATATTAATGATACATTCACTACAAAAAAATCTACTTTCAGCAATGACTTAAATGTCGCCATCGAAAGTTATGCTTTCTACGGCGACAATGAGGATTTCTGCTGAAACTATTTATAATATATATCAATATAAAAATATTTTTTAATAAATATATTATGTATAAATTTTACTATATTTGTTTCATATATAAAATTTTCTTAAAGTTCTATATTCCAATATGTAAAGCATTTTATAAATTTTAAGTGAACTTCACCTAAAAAAAGAAATTTTAAGTATATTTAATATTTTTTTAACTAATATATTAACAGTGGAAAATATTTTTTTACAAAAAAACTCACATTTATTGTTAGGGTGGAAATTATTCAGAATTTGTTTAGATTAAAAGTGGTAAAAGAACATTTATTTCAATTAATTTTTATAAATGAAAGTTTAAAAAAAAAACTCACATATTTTTTTCTTGTCTTGTATCATTAATATTAATTAGTTGATTTTTTAACTAAATCATTCAATCAATTAATTAATATCAATGATTTGCATATTCTGTCTATCAGAATGGTGAAACTTGTTCTCCCACCAAAACTTTGGCAACTTCCCTCCATTTAACCCATTTCACATTTTATTCCCTCCATTTAATTTAACGTTTGGCAGAAAGGGAAAAACCCCATTTGGCATTACTGAGCTCTCAGAACCATTGAACCCTAGAACTTCAAAATATCGCCATCTTCTTTCACTTCTCTTCTCCACTTCTTTAAGCTCCTTTGCCTTTGTTATTGCAATCCAATCTATCCTCTTCGTCACCTTCTTATTCTACTTCATTTCTTTGAGTACGCAATCCTGTTTGAGACTCGGAGTCACATTGTGTGATGTTCAAGAACGGATGATTGAAGAACATTTTCAGGTTAGATTCCCAATTACTTTTAGGTTAGATAGCCTTTCTTTCTTCTAAACTTGAAAACTAAACTCGTACTACTTGACGATGTCATACCATATATTATTTTTGGTTTGTTGGGAGTATTTTTGAGGCCTATAGTGATGAGATATGCAACGGAGATAATAGATTTGTTGAGAGACTCGCTAGATTCTAAGAGAACGAACACCAATTATGGTTCTTTCTTCCTCTCATCTTTACTAATCACTGTTATCATCCCCTACAAGCTTAATTAGCTCTTTCCCATGTTCTGCTCATATATATATATACATATATATGGTTGCTTCAGAAAATGAACAAGGTGCTTCATGTAGTTTCTTTTGTAATTTGTGTGCAATTAGACATTTCTTCTTGTGTAAGTTAAACGTAAGTCATAAAAGTAGCTTCTTTTATGGCCTACAGAGATCTCCTTCTGCTACGATGAATTCTTTTTGTTAAGAGGAAAACTTAAGTTAAAAGGAAACTCTTTTTTTTTTTAGGAAAACTAGTGGTGAATTCAGAACCTGACGTTTTTTATGATGCACTCAATATAGAAACTGTGAGGGATGTGATTTTTTTTTACATAAACATTATATTTGAGGAAGATAATGTTGAAAAAGATGCTTGCTTAGATAAGCAAAATGGAAGATAACTTACTTGGCGGACCAATAACTACTCAAAACACATTACTATTTCAATTTGTTTAATGTAGTCTTAAACTCTTAGCTAGGGAACTGTATTAAAATCCATAAAAAATTACAAAAATACACTTAAATTAAATAGGCATCCCCAATGTAGTTTGCAAGTTTCCTGAATAAAATTGACACCCTTTCAGTTTCAAATTGTATATACCCATATTTATAGAATGAATGTTTGCATCCTTGTCTCTTAATTTAAGTGCATGACTGACCTATTGTAGCTTTGTTATTTTTGGGTTGCAGGAAAATTTGAGGTTTATATCAACAACACACAAGCTTCTTGAAGGAGAGAGCAAGTTAGAATAATCCTTGAGAACAGCATAATTGTATGTCCTTAATATATCTTTACTAAGATTTCCTTGAAAGATCTATGTTTTTGGTAGTGATTTTCCTGCTAGTGATGATTTTGTTCCATAAATTGTTTGTTTTGATTGTTGGACAATTTGGTATGTTTACTCCCAATAATAAGGCCTATGTACAAAATGGTGTCAATCCTCCAAGTATTGTGGATGTTATGTCCATATAATCAAAACTTGATCTATAAATTAAATGTTATAGTCTGCCACATTGTTATCATGATGAAAACTTCAGTTATAGGGATGTATTTTCCGCAATTGAACTTTAAGAATAAAGATAGGGTGGTTTGGATCTTTCCTCTTTGAAGCATACATATTGTTAGAATGAAATATTGCTCTTCTTTGTTGTAATTCTTTCCTGTTAAGTAGACTTTTTTTTTCATTTTAGTATGAATGATCAAGTTGATTTAAATTTTTGGAAACTTGTATATCTCTGCCACATCATAATCCAACATGATGGATGTAAAACTCATAGAATAATTATGCTTGTTTTATGTTTTACTGGACTCTGAGTTGGATAGGCAGAGTGATTTCTTTAAATCTGGTGAGTTATTGAGTTATTAGTCATTGCATGTGAAGAGTTGGATTTCATATTAGTGTAGATTAAGAGTTGTTATGCTGAACTTGAGTTGTGCTTTTCAATTTGCTTTTGAAAGGCATTGGGAAGTCTATTTGCTAAGATTTCCCTCTGCATATGCACGTTTTAGGCTGGTGCACTTGTCCTTTTGAATCTCATTTGCTTGTTATCACTTCAGCACTTGTATTCTACAAGCACCTATTCCACATTGCTTGGATTTGAAGTGTGAATATTGTCATTAATTGACTGCATTTTACTGTGATCAATCTGGTTTTACATTAGTTATATCTCACAAATCTGAATTATGCCTTGTTTGCATCTGTTGCTACATTAGAATGGGTAAGCTTCTTATGCATTTTTGGAAGATTGATTGCTACCATGCATTTGGAATGAGTGCAGATTCATTGAAGCAACACACTTGTTTTTCTTGCTAATTTATGTATTGTTGCTGTCCTTATTTCTTAATTCAGTTGGTAGTATGGATAATTTATATATTTCTGTAAGATTTTTGGTTAACTTATGTGATTTGGCTGAGAACCTTGGTGATCTACCAACATTGTTATCTTGTTTATTATTCATTGATATTAAATGCTTTTTCTTTCATTAGTCATACAACTATTAGAAGTTGCAATGGTCCCTGAACATGTTTAGAATATATTTTGGCATTTGGTAATTACAATACTTGTCCAAGAGAAAAGGAACGAGGGTAGGGAAAAAAACCTTGGTTAGCAGTGCATATGTGCAAAAGTTATGTATGCTGGCATCATTGGCATCATTTATTTTATCAAAATATTGTACAAGTAAGGAAGATGTTTTTAATCTGACTAGTCTCTCTCATATTATAGCTTGAAGCTGGAAATAATTTTAGAATAGGGAAAGATGGTATATATGATAGTTGCTAAGTTAGAATCAGTTTCAAGATGCTGATTTATATTCATAAGTGCAGTAATCATTGATGTTTAATGCTAAATGAGAATCTTTGATGATTTTAGAGATGAGTAATGGCCCTTGAATTAATGTTCTTCGGCTAAGATTCTTGAGTTTTTATGCTAAATCATTCAATTTTGTGATGATCATAAAATGTAGATCACTAGAACCAAAAACAATTGATAGAACTAAAGTACAAATAACCTCTTGGCCATTAACAAAAGAGAGGTGATGTACCGGACATATACTTTTGCAATAGACTTAAGCTCTTAGGAAGTCTAATTGTGTATATGTATAAACTTACTTTTAAGCTTTATATAAATTCTGTTTTCTCTTGAATTATCTAAACATGCACTTTTGATGAAGTCTATCTGCATAATAATCCAATTCTTCGTAATTGTTTTCTAACTATCATATAGATATGGAATTGTAGATCAGTAACACTACCATAATATGGCTCTGTTAGCATTTGTTGTGCACAGTAAGTTTTGTATATGTTGTTAGCTATAGTTTTTGTCTGGTTGTTTCTCACGCATTGAAGTTTGATATGTTGTTTTAATCTCATTATTATGTGCTCAGGTTCTGAATGGGTAGTCCTAAGAAGATCGTTTCTGGAGTTTTTGTGTATGGGGTTGGGGTAATTTTCCTGGCAATCTTTTGATGTATTATACAAATTGTGTCATCCCCTAAAGGCTACTTCCATTATTTCATCTGCAATCACAAGGACTACCAAAACACTTCTGTAAATCATAACCTTCATTACATAAAATGGGACAACCCTCCAAAACAGAATATTATGTTGTTGAAATTAGAACATTTTAATGAAATGGTCCAACGTGGTGCACCTTTTGCACATTATATACATTTTCATTTGAGTACTTTTGTTGCTTTTATAGTTGTTAACTTACTATCATTTTATAATTTTGTTTGAATTTTTTTTTATTTTCCATCTATTTATTACCATTTTTGGTTCTTTTACCATTATTAGGGTTGACTTAATTGCAAAAAAAAAATAAGCAATAGAAATAGGTATTAGCGATGGAAATTCAAAATAATATCAAATATCAAATAATAAAAAAAATGGCGATGGATTAGTAATGGAATTTCCATCGCTAATTTGTAACGTAATTAGTGATGGAAATTTCGTCGCTAATTAGGCACAAAAATTCCATTTCTAATTCGTAGCTACATTAACAACGGAATTAGTGACGGAATTTCTGTCACTAACTCTGTCACAAATTAGCGAAGGAAATTTTTTTCCGTCGCTAAATGAATTAGTAATGCCCCTTTTAGAGATGAATGATTTTTTGTCACTAATCTTTTTGTGACGGAATTTCACACTAAATAGATTAGCGATGGAATTTCCATCGCTAAAGTTCGTTGCTAATATTTATTTTTTTGTAGTGCATAGCAAGATATCATCTATGCCCAAAGCCTTAATAATCCAATCAGTTTCATACCAAAATATAAATGTTTCATATTGTCTAGCAAAAAGGGATGAACAAAGTTGTTATTGACAACTATATGAGCAACATTAATAACTATTGAGCAGGTATTGAAAACAACACTACTCTAAAGTTGTTAATGTTAGTTGTCATTAACATCTTTGCTATTAAATGGGACCAGTTCGCAATATTTTCAAAAATCTATATACTTTGATTTCGCACATAAATGTACAATATAATTTAATATCTAAGTATTATAGGATTTACTCTGAGATCTGAAGGAAGAGATTTAATTACTAAAAGTTTTCAATGACATCAAAGAAGCATGTAATGGCAAGATTCAGATTAAAAAATGACAATACCTTGTCAACTGTCATTGGGACTTCCTGTAATTAAGTTGTTTCTTTAGGACCTTATAGTAATCCCCCAAGTTTTATTACTTGTTAGTAAAAATGAAAACTACTATATCATATAGCTATTTTGCAAAGATTAGTCATGTAATGCCCCACTTTTTCACCAATATTCCTTACATGTACATTTGTGATATTTAGTGGAATAAAATGATGAATTGTGATATGAATGAATTTACAAAAAAATGGCAATCGTTGGTTACATATAATTCGGCCAAGTAAGGACATGAAGAGGCAATTAATGTCCACTTAAAGGCCTACTATTATGACCAAAATTTGAGAACTTAATGACATGAATAGTGGCCTCATTTGAGTGTCAAAAATGGGGTTAAACCAATGGAAATGAGTGATAAATGATTTAATACGGTAAATCATAAAATGTAGGGGCAAAACTGTAATTTTGTCATAAAGTGGGAAATAATTATTTTTCCCTAATATTCCCAATAATTTCAGTTAAATGGGAATTAAAATGAGAGAAATGACTACTTGATAATTAATAAGCCTATTTTGGTGAATTATTATCAAGAAATGTCAAATAGTCAAAAGTCAAATGTGCAAAAGTCAACCTATTGTAAGGTGGCAATGGAATAGCGAAAGATCAATATTTCCCTCCTATTCCTTACTCATTCACGGCTAAACATGAAGGGAGAAGGGAAATGGAATTAAATGAGAGATTACATTTTTGGACTAATGATTACTTGCCACATATTAAACCAATTAACCATTGCATAATATATCAATTCTCTTAATCTCCTCAACTCATTCTTGACCGAAACTGAATCAGAAAGAGTGAGAGAGAGATGAGACGGTGAAGCATACAAGGGAGCTAGGGTTCTCAATAAATCAAGGTAAGAAAGTTGTTACCTTGTGCTTTAATCTTCCTAATCCCTCCATAATCTCTCCTTTGAATCTATAGTTTTCAAGCTAAATCAAGAGTTGTGGAGAGAGAGAAAGTGTTGGAAATCAAGAGGTAACTTTCCAAACTTGTTCCTCTTGCTTGATTGATGCTATTAGAGTTGTTCTTGGCTTGGTTTTGGTTGTTTTGGTAAGAGATAGCTCATGAAACCTAAGACACCTTAACGTTCAAGTCTCTTCAAATCAAGTCCAATGAATGTCTAAATAGCTAATAATATGATTATAAGTAGAAAGGAGGTGATTAGGCAAGAGAAAATGAGAAACCAACATAGCTTTTTTAGGAATCCTATTGGATTGCCCTGTTTTGGATGGGGTAAAGGACTAGGAATTTGATAATTCTGATACTTCCATTGGATTTAGGAGGCAAAGTTGTGTAGGGTCTACATTGATGATAAAGTGAGAAAAGCCCCATAATGTGAAATGACTAATTACCCCTTAAAAGTCTTAAATAAGGGTTGTCAATGGTATTTTTGTCATTTAGGTATGATTTTGGCCAATTGGAAGTCAAAAATAGATTCTACACGTGAAATTGTGTAGGATTGGCCCAGGTTATAAATTTAGTAAAGTACAAGTGGATTGGGTATTAAGGGGCATTTTTGTAATTTAGTACTATTAGGTTAAGTTAACCAATACTATGAATTTGGAATTGTGCATGAATGAGAAATGACTCATTTATGGTATATTCGAGATTTCAGGACTTGGTTATTGTCCGGAACTCAAGGCTTGCCCTAGGTTGGAAAATGTGGGAAGAAATTGTTAGAGAAAAGCAATCAAGTAGTAACTTATCTTTCATAAGTTATGGTATGCATTGAATGATTTGTGTATTCATCAAGAACTGTCTGAAGTATTTTGAATATGCGGGGTGGTCACTTAGGGCCTATCCTTGCAAGGGTGTACGCTCAAGCCAATATAATGATAACCGATGCACGAGCGGATCCTGGGGCCTATTACACGGGTATCCCTCAGGGCCTTGTAGTATATCTAGTGCTGTGATAGTTTAAGAGTTTCATGTGATGCATGATTGCTGTTGTGATGATTCTGATGAATGATGACTGTTTAACATGCCTTGAAATGTAATAACTGTATGATTGATATACATTGCTACTGAGATTCTTTGAATCTCACTAGTTTTTCAAAAATCCACTTTCAGTACAGGGAGAAAGCTTGAGAGACAAGCAAAAAGTAAATGCGGATGACTAAAGGTTAGGATGCTGAAAACCTTAGACATTTTGATTGTCTAATTCCATATGTTTTGGATACTATGGGATTTGTATATGTTGTATACGTTTTGGGTTGTATATGTGATTTATGCCTTGTAAGCATAACAACCATATAAGAATATCAAATGAATGAATGGTAGAAAATAAGTATTTATGCTTCCCATCGGTAATGAAATGCATTTAAGATAAACGCTCGCTGACTCTGATAAATAAATATAAAGAAAGGACCGGTGAGGCTAAACGAGATAGTGAAAATGGTTTGTGAAAATTTTACTATCCTTTCAACCTTAGGTTCAACTCCTGAGTTGATGGTGGGAAATTTGTAAATATTTTGGAAAGTTGGGTAGCCGGGTTTGAATCCTGGTCTCCCAAATGACTTCACTACTCTTTTATATTTATCTGAGATAATAGAAAATAAGGTATCACAAGTTAGCCTGACATATTTAATCATTAAATTAAATTAAGTTCTTACTATTCTTATTATTCCAATCATCTTGGTGTAATTAATTTAATTGAACATAAAATTTATATATACATAATATATATATATATATGTGTGTGTGTGTTTGCCAGCAATATATGTGTGTGTATATATTATATAAATATTTATCATTATTTATTTTTGAAAAATAACCAAATAATATCAACTCAAGCCCTTGCATAGAGTGAAGATATGGAGGGCATGCACAAGTGAATATGATTGGGCTTAGCCCATATATTCATTGTCTATTTGTCATTAAAGAAACCATTGTGCCGATAAGTTCTCATCTCATCTCAGGACCAGAAGCCAATGATTAATAATAAAAATACTACAGAAGAGCAGTCATTTATCCTATTCAGGTTTGTGGCTGCCCTCATAATATAAATAACTCATCTGAAACTCAAACTCAAGATCCAAAGAGATCTAATATGACTTTATACCGTTAGATCAATTCTATAGTAATGAAGACTTTTTTATTTTTTCGCTAAGTGTAAAAGTAGAAATTTATTCAAACCAAAACACCATGTGCCATTACGGTAAAAGTAGAAATTTATTCAAACCAAAACACCATGTGCCATTACGGCGGATAGTTGCGAGCGACCTGAGAGAGTGAGAGATCATTTGGGATGTGTAGGATTAGGAAGGACGTACGACCACCTCGGAGTGCGTGGGCTCCACTTGCCCTTTGGCGGTTAATTTCCTTTCTGCAATCTGCGGCTTTGTGGACTTGCAATAGGTGGCATACAGGATCAGTTGAGCCACCGATAACAATAATCCTATCCCATTTGGTATCTGCCCCTCAAACACAACATCTTGGCATTATTTTTTTATTCATTTTAATTAATTATAATAAAAGTGCTCTAATATGCTAGCAATGTAATATGGTAGGGAATATTGAATTTTGAAGGGTAAGAAAAATCATATAGTTAGAGTATCAGAAGTGAAATGTTGAGATGGAGTGTAGTACAAATTTTATTTGTGATGAAAATATATGAGAAATAGTTAAAAAAAGAAAATAATAAAAAAATCGTTTTCACTTGGTTTACATGCATACAAAAAAAAAAATACTATTTGAGGTGGCAATGAAGGTAAATTAGACAATATAGAGTTGTATATAAAATTGAGTAGAAAAAGATTGATGAGAATGTTCAATAAAACAATTGGTTAAAAATGATATTTTGGTTAATAATTTATCTAAAAATTTAATTATTAATATAACATAATGATATCACACAATTAATATAGCCGGCCTCACTTAATAGAATAAAACTCATTTAAATATGAATTATTATATTCTGTCATCAGCTATGCATTTTATCTGGTATAATTATGCACACATGTACATACTTACAGCGATGAAAGGGTCAAAACGGATGAGAGCATAGGTAGTCCAAGCGACGCCATTGCCAAAGGTGCCTAGAGATACAAAGAAAGGCATGTACTCCACGCTTTTTGTAGTGATCACCATTTTCTGCATTCAACATATCATCTATATTAATATAAGAGTTTCTTAATATAGGTACATTGAAGAAACAAATAAAATAATTAATTTGAATAAATATGACATATTTTTCTAAAATATCCCTATGTATAATGTTAAATTATATTTTAGTTTATAATTTTGGCAAATTAATTTAAGAAAAATGTTGATAAGTATATTTGACAAAATTGATTAAGATCTTAGTACAACATTTCAATTAAGTTAATTAATAAAAAGGGAGAAGTATTAATACTAACCATGACGGTCAAAGGAGAAGCATACATCATAAGGTTGAAGAGTGCGCAAATGGTTCCGACAACCGCAGAGCGTTTTTTGACGGTGTGAAGGAGTGTCAAGGACAGAACAGTAAGAGCCGAGATGAAAAGGATCTCCACAAGAAGCAACAGAAACACTTTGAGCCTTTTGGTGTGTTCAGAGTATATGAGGAACATGATGACGTATATCAGCTCCACCACACAACCCGACCCGTTTATGGTAACCACCAACAGGCTATTCGGGTGCACCATTGGCAACCCGTACAGCGTCCACACCATACAGTTCACCAGCGTCGCTAAATACGGCATCGCTGAGTACTGCTCCACCGATCCTTTCCTCCATATGTAAAAAAATGTTGGCCTGCACTCACACACATACATGTATATTCAACACATATATTCAAATTACAGAGGAGGTGGACTAGCCAAGATGTGGCCGCCAAAATTTTACTCCTTCCGGGTTTTTAGTGTAAGACCGAATAATTAATTTTTGGATATTAAAAAAATTATTGAAGTTAGTTATTTATAAAATTGAATTATAATATATCTAAAATATCCTCATTAATAATGTACATTAAAACTAAATATTAGTCAAAACCGTTTCATATGTGCAATCAATACATATTAGTTGAATAAAAGATTTGTATATTTGGAAGATAAATTAAAATGGGCTAAAGTCTTATATTCCTTATTATTATTATTATTATTATTATTGTTTTTTAAGGTATTACATTTAAGATCAAATAGCCTTTTAAGTAGTTCTTATATTTAAAACGGAAATGTACAATTTTTTTTATGTTATATAAGTATCATATATATTTTTATTTCTTTTAAAATATGTATTAACTTTATACTATATGAATCTTTTAAGTATTGACCCGCCTTAATTATGTCTAAATCTTAATAGTGCGGTTGATTCGTGTGTGCATGTGCGTGCCTATATATATATCTCTCTAAGACAGCAGCTAATAATGGGTATGATTTGACTAATTAATAGTGTATGTTTTAAGCATTAATTCATAGTCACTCGATGGATACTTACAATGGAGACAAGAACATGAAGCCCGAGATAATGTTTCCTGCAGGTTAAATTAAATTCCAAAAAGAAAAAAACAAAAACAAACAAACCAAAGATAAGCTAATTGAATATGAAAGGGATAATACTTAAAGAATCTCTACAAGAAGATTGAATCCTCAGTGTAGAGAGTAACACAGAAATGAGGTGCAGAAGACCCAATTCATTTATTTACCTTTGTTTTTCCCCCTTTACAACGTTATACTATTGGTAAATTGTTTATTAAAAAGATTAACCAAAAAGGAAACTCATGCTTTAGTACTGTCAAGAAGGAAAGAAGTGTGACACCCAAAAAAAAAAAAAAAAACAAGGAAACGAACATCAGCTAATCAGTAGAGAAAGAAAGCATAAAAAAAGTCGGGTTGGGTAAATTTAGAATCAAGGTTATACGTTGAAAATCACCGATATAAATATATTAAAATAGCATAAAAATAATAAAATTGCACTATTCACAAATTGTGAATACAAATAAAGAACATTAGTCATTATTTTCATACTTAATATAATGTATTATAAAAATAAAAAATGTAACAAACTGTAGTGCCCACAAATTATGAATAGTGTATGAAAAATAATATGTTTGTTTAATTGATAGAGAAAGAAATTTCCCCCACCTACGATGCCGACAACCATTCGAGCAATATCGGCAGGATTCATGGATAAGTAGTCGGTTGGGCAAGCTCAAGTTTAATTTCAAGTGAAGTGAAGGATGCGAGCTAGCTTGCCAAATGCGGGTGGGTGTGGTGGATCAATGGATTGATAATTTGATATGTGCGCGCGCGCGTATATATATATATTTAGTTGTAAGAATATAATTGAATAAATATTATATACATGTACTGTGAGGCTTTGGCGCTGTGTTTCAAATGCTAATAATGGCGTTACAGAGAGATGAGGGAGAGAAAGCGACTATGCACTCATGGTTTGTACTTTGCAAATTTGGATGGCCCTTTTACAAAGGTACGCCTCCATTTGTGACTCAATATTTATTACTTATCACATATATGCTGTGCCAAAAATTAATTATATATCTATGGACATGGATTCCGTGAAGACATTAGTATTCACAATTGAATTATTTGTTTGTATATTAATTAGTTAATTAACACACACACACACACACATATATCGTAAAAAAATCATTAATGATATATTTGACGTATATGAATTATTATTTATTCTCTAAATTAGATAAATTCAAGAATTATTATTATTTAAAATAATAAACTCAGAAAAAGGATGAGTAAATAAAATAATGATAATTTTCACATAACATTTATATAAAATATAAAACATCAATTTTATTATAAATTTCATACCCCTAGGTAAATAATAAACAGTAAGAAAAATTTAGCTAGCATTTACGTTAGTTAGGGTGTCAAATTTTCATGGCTCATGCTTTGTGCGTTGGACGGATTTGGAAAACATTCACCACATCGAGCATTATTGATGTTATTTCTAAAACAAACAATAAAGAATTATCTCTTAAATATGTATGCAAGGACGTTACTATCTTTAAGCGAAGTCTTAAATTTGAATGGATGGAAATAACGTAGAAAAACTTTCGTATAACTTGAGCTTGATTTAACTACTAGATTGTAAATTAGTTGGTGGATATATGATTTGTCAAAGAAGGGAAAAAAACAAAAGAAAAAGCTGAAGTATTTAACTTTATATATTTAAGTGTTTTTAAAATTAAAATTAGATATTTAACTTTTTATTCAAGAATTATCCTATAACTACTTTTTAAATAAAAATCTGTGAGAATAATTAAAAAATTTCATCATAATATTGGGCATTTTAGAACAAAATCAGGTTGTAAGGTCGATTTATATAGACTATATGAATATGATATTTTGATGGACCAAAATAAGAATTTTAGTTTTTGACGCAAATGAAATGTACAAGTGAGCCTAGCTAGAGGAGCGACATAGTCACTTTAAATCTATCTATCTACTTTCTCACTAGAAAGTGCGTAGTGACGGAAAAATCTATTGGTTAACACCGTTTATGGTTCATCTATTTTGATGTTAATCGTTTATTCGTTTGTGAATGTTTATGGAATTTCGATGGCTACACTAACGGTGGTGTTACCAACCATCCATATAATTAAAACAATAATAATATGTAACCCTCCTAATTATTTTCACCTCCGAAACTCCAGCACTTCAAATTCCCACCCAACCTTTGGAATCATTTAATGATAATGTAACCCTCTTTTTATTTATATTCATCACAAAAACTTTACCAACTCATATTTCTTCCCTCACATCACTATAGATTCGTGCATATATAATACTTAATAAATAATGGTTACATCGAATAAACATTATATATGTTGAGATAGAGGTTACACAAAAATATATAATACTAAAACCTAACAGTTAAATATGTATACCATTATATATTAAGAGGTATAATTCACAAAAATAAAAATATAACGGTTATAATTATTAACCATAATATATTTACCACTATTTTTGAACCCGGACCGGACCGGCCGGTCCGGCCCGGGAACCGGCGACCCGGCGTCTAAACCGGTTCGGTCTGGTGACCGAACCTGTTCAATATTTTTTTATTTTTTAAAAAAAATCAATTTTTACATTTTTCTTTAGAATTTCATATTTATAAATCTAAAATATCCAATTTCTCACCGGTTTGGCCCCAGTTTAGCTCCGGTTTGACTCCGATCTGACCCACTGACCCTTGACTCAGTACCCCGATCGGTTCAGTGACCGGTCCGGTTTTCAGAACCTTGATATTTACTAACAAAAATGATGGTTCACTACTAGAAAAAACACTTTTAACGTCCCTTATATGGGACTTTTAACGTCCTTTTATGAGGGGACGCGTATGCCAGCGACGTAGTAAAATTGGACTTTAGACGTCCTTTGTAAAAAGACGCCTAAAGGGCTGGGTTTAGGCGTCCCTTTGACCAAAAGGGACACCTAAAGTAATGACTTTAGGCGTCCCTTTGGCCAAAAGGGACGCCTAAAGTCCCCGTTTAGAATTCTTTTATTTAAAAATTAAGGACTTTAGGCGTCCCTTTTGGCCAAAGGGACGCCTCAAGTAAGGACTTTAGGCGTCCCTTTGGCCAAAAGGGACGCCTAAAGTGTTTTTTTTTCAGAACCATTTTTATTGTTTCTGGCCATATCATTCTGAAAGCAAACAGAAACGTATACACAAAAAGGAAACATACAGCACGCAGTTTATAATTAACAAAACACAACATCCACCTCTAATGAAACATTATGCACTACATTGTTGACAGAAATGTTGTCCACTAATATAATAAACAACTACTAATAAGTAAATGTACAGGAAATGATAAACTTCTACAAATCAATGTGTTGAAGAATCCTCCCAGCCAACAAGTCTCTGATCAAATTAATGTCTTCATATAAGTAAGCAGCATCATTATCAAAGATCTACAAATTAGAAAATATGATTATATATACGAAATCAATGAAATTAAAGGATTGATTAACAATTCAATTAAAATACAACCAAAATATTATCATTTGATTACCTGTTGAAAATCATTTGTAAAGCCACTTTGAATGATATTATACATGTAAAGTAGAACATAATAGCCACATTCAGTACCACCTGGTTGTTGAGGGCACTATAAATCAAAAGCAATTGGTTAAAATCAATAACATACATCATTTATAAAACAACCGTAAATAAAATAACTTAAATTATATTGAAACCACATACTTTGGGATAGAACCACTTTGGCTTGCGAACAACTCTACCCTCACGTGACCCGCCAAGCATTCTATATGTTTGGGTCGCGCTACCATTAAAATGTAAAACATTTTAAGTTAGAACCATTAAAATGTAAAACATTTTAAGTTGGAACAATTTATTGAAATCAAGCATTTCTTTAATTAATAAAAAAGAAATAACTAACGTGTTGAAGACTGATTTTGTGTCTTTGTCTGGCTTTTTTGTCAAGGAATCAAACCAATAGATTTCATTGAGGCGTGGGCAAACAACACACAGGCTCCAATGGTAACTAAAACAATACACAGATTAAAATGAAGTTTAGATTAGAAGAAAATTATTTCTCAAACATCCAAAAATAAATTTTTTTACTACATACCCTTGAACAATTGGCGCTAGATAACATCGCAATTTGGTCGCTGCTATTGTGAAGCCCACATAATGCATCCTTTGTGCGACATCATTTTTATCTGATGTCGTATTTGCCGGACACAAGAATCCGTATAAATTTGATCTTTGCATATCAATGCACATGTGGTAGAAGGACCTAAAATAGAAATAAAATGACCAATGAATTATTGAACTTATGAAATCTTGAACTTAGAAAAGAAAAACTAACCAAATGCCAAGTTTGACCCATCCTGCATCTTTCTCCTCCAAATGCATAAACTCCTTAAGATCTTTATTGTCGATCGTGTAGGGATACGTCAATTCTGTACCCACAATCCCTGGAGGCATATTGAAGTTGACTTGGGGAATACCTTTGTACATCTGTTGGAGCCGTGCTAGAAAGGACCATTTTTGCGCATGTTGCTCCTCCTATAAGCATAGAAAACAAAACCAATTATATTACAATGATGCCAATAAATGTCAAGTGATATGAATATAATTCCTACCATTGGTGGGGTTCCCAACGTGCCAATAAGATATTGAGGCCCAAGGATGAAACCTCCAATTGCCTGACCCAGCGTGGCAATCTCAACGTCAGGGATAGGGATGGCTGCACCTTCTTCCTCCTCATGAACACGTGTCACTGTCACCGTACGTAAATACTGTGGAATTTGATTATGATGGTGGGTGGTAGCTTTTGTGTAAACGAGAGCATCGGCTACAACACGAATCATGTCTGTGGTGTCCAAATAAAGGATACACGATTCACCCGACTCCGGAGTGGCAGAAGGCTGGCCCAGTGGTTCTGTTATGTGAGAAGGCTGGCCACAGGGTTCTGTACTATGGGAAGGCTGGACAAGACTATGGAAAGGAGCAGCAACAAGTTCTGGAGTATGGGAAGGCTGGACAAGGGGTTCTGGATTGTGGAGAGCCTCGGCAACGAGTTGCGGAGTGTGGGAAGGCTGTACAAGGGACTCGTCCGGCGGGTTGTGACTTCCTTTAATGCTGGGGAAGGCCGGGGATTCCTCGTTTCTAACCCTAGTAGCCTCCATGTGATGAAAATCAAACCACGATTTCATTTCACCACGTAGTTGTGTCATTAGCTCATCTCGGAGCTCCTCTCGGATTTGATCGCGAAGCTTATCCACAAACTCTTGACTGGGTTCAGCTTGTGAAGAATATAACGAGGCTTTACCAAAATACTTCGAAATACCAACTCCCCTTGGCTCCCCTCTAACACGGCCTGGGTATTCAGCCTTCCCAATCGCCGTGGCCAATATGTCCATCCGTCCACTTGGAGTGAACGAACCTTGGCTACTCTGCTCTTCGAGTTCGTCCTGTAGCATACAATTCGTTATGAATACCCATTTAAATGCTAGAAATGTGAAAGAATTTTACAATTAATTACTTATGCTATTACTACTTACAATCCTCGAGGCAACCTCAGCAATAGTAGGATTTATATATTTCCCACCCTTAATCCTCCCTGCTTTCCATTTTTTGTGACGTGGAGGAGGAGCTGGCTCTTGCACAACAACGGAAGGATCCGATTTCGCAGCGTCCTTCATTTTTTCCAGCTCTTCTGCCATCATCATCCGCTCCAGCTTCTTGTAGCCACCCCGAGACATGCAATGCAGGTACTGATTTGCTTCTTGCCTCTGTGTGTTCGCCGCACTTAATTCCTGTTTAAGGGAAAAAGGGAAAAACAAGTCATTAGTGCATTAACTATATTGAAATTATAAATTTTCATACTGAAGACAGAAAATTTACCAAAAATTCAGGAGTTTGTCGTTTAGCTACAAACAACCTCCAGTCCTCTGGAGATAGATATGAATATTCCTGACAAGGATCCAGATGACTCTTGTCACCTTTAAGGTACTTCCTGGAGAGCTTATTTTTAAAATCCTTCTAGCGCAAACGAACCTCTCCCATCCAGTGGTTGTACATGTCTGTGGTGTCAGGAACATCGAACGTTTGCTGCAAAAACGGAGACAATTAAACTTGAACAGGAAGAAAGGTCTAAATACATAAAATGTATCGAAAGTTATGTACCAACATCTGTTGCCATATCATGGCTTTCATCTTTTTGGGAACCTGCCTCCAACTATCATAGATGATTCGGACTTTGCTTCGACCCAAAAAACCAAGATAACTAATGAAGTGGTCTTCCTCAGGACCCATTGGATTCATGTTGGCATCAAACTCTATGTGAACCCTCTCCTGTTCATTGTAGTGGCGCTTCGCCAATACAGCCATCTTCGTGGCACCTCTTGTTCTTCTCGGAGCGGGTGGCTCTTCTTGCCTTCCATTATGCTGCTCGCTGTCGCTCCCTGAGTCACTGGAACTTGACATATTCCTAGACAAAAAAAATCATTGTCAGAGAGGTAAGAATCATGTCAGAGAGGTAAGTAGATTGCAGGTATCTGTATAAACTACATTAAGGGAAAAAAGCACATAGGACATAATACAGTTTTATATAGTTAAAGGTCTTACTTCATATTGTTTCCCATATTCCTTCACAATGATCATTTCTTGCAGAATAATCTTCATCATCTACTAACTCGACCTCACTTCCTATAGGTGGATTTGTTGTCAAAGGTGGTGTGTCGTCAAGGTTGAAGGTTGGATCACCATACTTTTGTTTTTTGCTTTGAAGTACAATGGACATATTTTTATTTGCAGGATCTGTGACATAAAACACTTGCTTCGCCTGGCTGGCTATAATGAAGGGCTCATCTCTATAACCAACTCTTCGAAGATCGACTGAGATAAATCCAAATTGTGGATCTATTACCACAGCAGCATTGCTAACCCACTTACATTTGAACAAACCAACTTTGAACTTGTTGTAGGTCATCTCCCATATTTCTTCTATAACTCCATAATAAGTCATTGATGCACATATGGGGTTTTTGTCTTTCGAACTGGAAAAGTGCATAGCTTCAACTTCAACCATCACCCCACTATTTTGCATGGTACTTATGTCATCTTGCTCTTTTGTGTAGAATGAATACCCATTTATGTCATAACCAGTCCAAGTAATAACCTGAAATGAAGGCCCCCAGGCTAGCCAGTTGATTGTCTCGGACACATCAATCTCATGCGAAACCTTCTCCTCAAACCACTTAACAAATGTCTTGTTTTGCTCAATAGCTATTTGCATGTCACTCTTCTTTGGATTCAAGTTCTTCAAAGTCTTTTTGTGCTCATCTATGTATGGCTGAACTTCTTCCATATTATTCAAGATATACAAGTGTGCTTGCAACACCTCTTCACGCTCCGCAGTCTTCACTTTTAGTCCTCGTGTTCCCTTGCTTCTCCCCTCTTCATGCCGAGACTGTTCCTTTTTACCAGATAGATAATCTTTACAAAAGTCCATAGCCTCTTCAACTACATATCGCTCAACTATTGAGGCTTCAGGTCGATAAGGATTTTTAGAATACCCTTTTAAGATCTTCATGTATCGCTCAAAAGGGTACATCCACCTTAAATAAACTGGACCGCAAAGCCTTACCTCCCTTACTAAATGAACTACCAAATGCACCATTATATCAAAAAATGATGGAGGAAAATGCATCTCTAGTTGGGACAGAATTATATAACCCTCATTTTCTAGTTCATCCAACTTCTCAGTGTCGATGACTTTGTTATAGATAGCATTAAAGAAAACACACAATCTAGTTATAGTAGTTCGCACTTCTTCTTTCATAATGCCTCCAATGGCTACTGGTAACAATTGTTGCATTAACACGTGATAGTCATGGGACTTTATTCCCACTAACTTCAAATCATCCATTGACACACACCTGCTAACATTAGAAGAGTAGCCCTGTGGGACCTTAATTTCATGCAGACACCTACACAAACTTCTTTTCTCCGATTTTGATAGCGTATGCGCAGCTGGCTCCATATATGCCCTCCTACCATCATCTCTTAGTTGTGGATGCAACCGATCTCTTATTCCCATATCAACAAGGTCAAGTCTCGCGCTCATTCCATCCTTGGTCTTACCTGGGATGTGCAAAAGCGTACTTACAAGGCTGTCACACACATTTTTCTCCACATGCATCACATCAATACTGTGTCTTACATCAAGACAATGCCAATACGGAAGATCAAATAAAATTGACCTCTTCTTCCATATATTCTTCTCAACCTTAGTCCTTTGATTTTTACCAAAGGTCACATTGACACGTTCTACCCGACTATAAACTTCCTCCCCGGTTAAGGCCCTTGGTGCAACTCCATGTTCTGGTAAGCCATCAAAACGCTTTCTCAGCCTACGATATGGGTGGAATCGAGGAAGAAACCTCCTGTGGCCAAGGTACACTGTTTTTTTGCAATGCTTAAGTTGTCAAAAGTGTGTGTCTCCTTCACAGATTGGGCATGCTTTATGACCCTTCACACTATACCCTGACAAATTTCCGTATGCGGGGAAGTCGTTTATCGTGGTAAAAATCATTGCACGCAACTTGAAAGACTCTTTCTTATAAGCATCGAACACATCAACACCTTCCTCCCATAACTTCTTCAAGTCCTCAATCAAAGGAGCCAAATACACATCGATGTCATTCCCTGGCTGTTTTGGTCCAGAGATCATCATAGAAAGCATAACGTACTTGCGCTTCATACATAACCAGGGAGGTAAGTTGTATATTACAAGGAGAACTGGCCACGAACTATGTATACTAGTAAGAGTTCCATACGGATTTATTCCATCTGTACAAAGTCCAAGCCGAAGGTTTCTCGGCTCGCTGCCAAATTGAGGGAACATTTCATCTATCTTCTTCCACTGTAGAGAGTCGGCCGGGTGCCGAAGATATGTTCCGTCACAAATTCTCTCATCAGAATGCCATCTCAACTTCTTCACTTTTGTTGCGGTCACAAACAAACGCTTAAACCGTGGAATTATTGGAAGATACCATAACACCTTCGAAGGTTGCCTTTTACTTGTTGTCCCTTCTCTACAACCACCATCTTTCTTCACTTTATATCGTGATGTTTTACAGTTAGGATACTCACTAAGACCTGCATACTCCTTTCTATACAATACACAGTCATTAGGGCAAGCATGTATCTTTTTGTACTCCATACCCATCGTAGACAAGATTTTCTTTGCCTCATACATACGGTTTGGAAGTACATTATCTTCTGGAAACATATCACACAATAATTCCAATAGTAATGTAAAACTACTATCGGTCCATCCACAAGTTGCCTTTAAGTTCACCAAATGCAATGTTCCCGTCAGTCGTGTGTACTTACTCCCAGGGTATAATAGTGTCTCCGCATCACTCCGCAAGCTGTCAAATTCATGTGCCTGGGCGAAGGATTCAACCTTGGCATCGTGAATCATTTTCTCCATTCTATCTTGTTCCATAACATCCACTCCTTCCTTCTTGTGCGACGGACAATCAGTAATTACTTCCTCACCATGCCATATCCACCTTGTGTATCGAAGATTTATTCCATCACAAAGTAGGTGATCCCTTATATCATCAACATCTCGTCGACTCTCGTTTAAACAATTCACACAAGGACAAAAATACTTCCCATTTTTAGTTGGAGCATTCCTTCTAGCAAATTCAATAAACTCTTCCACCCCATTCTCATATTCTTTACTAGTTCTCAAAGCATTCATCCAACTATGATCCATTGTTTTACCACCTAAACCATTCCCAATAACACTCAAGTTTATAACAATTGTTAACTATGAGATTGCCTTTTATCACTTTTTTCAAAAAACATTTCGGGATCATTTCCCATTAAGTGTAAGATCCCATAATTGTAATAACAAACCATTTCACCTTAATTCAAAAAAAACAAAAAAAAATAAAGTAACTTAGGCAATTAAGGACAATATCAACAATTTAAAATATCAATTTTTCTTTAGGGAACTAATATGTTTAAATTAGTCAAGTTAAAAGTTCTATGCACCTACCTAATATATTAAAAGTTCTATACATGTATTCATTATTTCAAACCAATAAAAGTTCTATAGCACTCAGAGCTTCCTACACATGTTTTATATAATTAAATAAATTATATACTTATTTAATCTAATAAAATTAGTTAACTAGCAAAACTCCTATATGTACTTATGGAATCTAGCATACATATGTACTTATGACATATATGAGTGGCTTATAGTTTCTAGCAAAACTACTACTTTAAATTAAACTGTCGATCATGACATTAACTAAAGTGAAATAAAATAAACCAAAATTAAAAAAAAAGCTTACAGGTTGGAAGAAATTAAAATGGCGTGATGATGAAGAGGTTGGGAGGGAGGAGGCGCGCTAGCCACCGTGAGAGAGGGAGCTCCGATGCTGCAAACAATGAAAAGATCAAGGAATATGAGGCTTTCACTGGTGGGGATAGCTGATTAGCTAGTTGGGGAAAAAAAGAAAGAAGAGATCGAAGACTGTACCGTAATATATACCTTCTCAGCTCAGCTCGCTGCAACAAGTTAGTAAGGCGGCGGAAGAGAAAGATACAGGGGGTGAGTATTGAAGTGAGATGATAGAAGGAGGAGATGAGAGAAAATGAAGAAAGAGGGATAGAGCGGTGGAAGGGATATTCGGTGGAAGGAGGCTAAGTGTTTTTGATCAGAGAGGGAGGAAGAGTGACGAACGGAATGGAGGGAAATGATGAAAAAGTGGAGGGAAATATGTTTAGGAGTCCCTTCTGTAAGAAGGGACGCCTAAACATATAAATAGGCGTCCCTTCATACAGAAGGGACGCCTAATGTTGGGTGCATGCCAGCCACGTGGCTGGCATGCACCCTTTAGGCGTCCCTTCTCAAGAAGGGACGCCTAATGTCCCAACATTAGGCCTCCCTTCTTGAAGAAGGGACGCCTAATGTCTCCTTTAGGCGTCCCTTCTTCAATAAGGGACGCCTAAAGATTAATAAGTCTCTCTTTATTTACGTAAATGCCACCGCGTACACTTTTTACTTCCCTTTTCAAAGAAGGGACGCCTAATTGTGACGTTAAATCCCTTTTCTGTAGTAGTGGTTCTTAATTATGAAATAAATATCATTTAACACTTTCAAATGAATGGTAGAAAGTTAGCAGTTTTGCTTCCTATTGCTAATGAAATGTGTATGTGGGATTGATTATATAAAGTCGGCAGAGGTTCCCTCACAAACTTTGATAAATAATAATAAAAAGGGAAAATTGATGAATCTTAACGAGTTAGTGAAGTTTTATGAAAATGATTATGGAAATTCTGTTACCCTCTCAGCTCTAGGTTCAAATCCTGAGTTGAGGCAATTGATTTTATAAGTATTTTCAGAAGTTGGGTGTTTCGGGTTCAAATCCTGGTCTCCCGCATGATTTCACTACTCGTTTGTACTCAACTGTAGCTAAAGGGAATGAGGTATTACATTTTTGGTATCAGAGCATTGGTTCTGGCAATATTGGGAATTTGCTAGAAGTCCTCTGCTTGAGTTTATAGGATTTACACTTTTGTTAGCAATTTTATGATTGGAAGCATAGGCATAGGATAAGGTGTAAAGATAATGGCAAGTGGGGAAATAAGAATTTGGATATTTGAGTTTATTGCTGAACTTTAATTAGTTTGGATCAGTGAATGAAGTTGGGTGCAACATGGTAAACTTGGACGATGGAGTGTGAGTGGTCAAAAGAGTTTTTGGCCGTCCCTAAGGTGATCACTTGGAGTGGCACTCGGAGTGATGACCTTCATCACTTGGAGTGATAACTCGAGTGATGGTTTCCACAAACCTTTCTTCTAGTTTTCAGCAGCATCACTTGAAGTGGCACTCAGAGTGATGACCCAATCACTCGAAGTGGCACTTGGAGTGATGACTTTCATCACTCAAAGTAATCACTTGAGTGATAGTTTCCGTAAACCTTTCTGCTAGTTTTCAGCAGGCATTACTCGAAGTGGCACTCGAAGTGATGACTATCACTCGAAGTGACACTCAGAGTGATGGCTCATCACTCGAGTGATCACTTGGAGTGATGAAGTTGGGCTGCATGAATGTCAACCAATGCTTATTTAAGAGATCCTAATCTATGGTACTACATTTAATTTGATGATTTCCTTGCAGAATACTTTATTACTACTTGGTATCATCAAAATATGGATTCCAACGCGGTGGTGTACAGAAAAGCAGGAATGTTAAGAGTAAGACAAACAGCTCGGAAGAGTGTTCCAGCTCCTATTGCTATCAAGAAAGGAAGCAAGTCGGATAGTAGTAGACAAAGGAGCCGGTCACCTTCACTTCCTTTTGTTAATCAACCTCTACTTGAGGAGCAGATCTCAGAAGGTAGAACTTATGTAATCCTTAATAGAGATAGACGTGGATCGAGAATGGTACAAACACGTAGAAAGAGTGTCAAGTGTCCACCATTCTTTGGTCCCATTGCTAGAGATGAAGCTATGGTAGTGGACACCGCTGATGTGGAGCCAGATAACAGTGTTCAATATCCAGACTTAGCTATGGAGACGAATGCTTCGGTAGAGCAATTGGCTTTTGATCCACATCCAAATGATGAATTATGGGAGCAACTAAAGGATCTATATGTGACAGCCTTTACGAAATTCTTCACTCCCACGACCTAGTACACAATTCTTGGAGTCAGTTCAGAAGTTGTATGAGCAAAGAGAGGAGCTAGAGCTAATGATGGATGATGATATTTGGATTCGAACCACATTAGCCTGTCTTCCTGATTTCACTTCTTGGATCAAGAAAAAGAATGAAATCATAGTTATGGGTCCTTTTGAGTTTTTATCTTTTATTGAGCATATAATTTTGTATGTAGTGTTTAATATGCACAAGGAATAGAAGGGTAATGATATGCTCAGTAAGGTGGCATAGACATATTTTGATGTAAATATTAAGCCACTTATTATACATATAACTAGTTTATGTTATAGAACATATTTCCTTTTGATTAAATACCAAATTGCTTGAGTGCAAATATGAATGCATATGATTGAAGTGTGTTGGTATTTGAAATTTGAAGAAGTTGTATGTACATATAAGTGTTGATGTGACATTAACGTGATGTTCCCTCTTAATAGTGAAAAGGAACAATGGTACGAGGTAGACTAGTGAGGAATATGCCACAAAATCCTGAACCAGAGGATAATACGGAGCCTAATCTGATGCAACAAGTCTTTATGATATTGGCTCAACAGCAAACCATGATCCAAGACTTACGAGAAGAAGTCAGAGAATTAAGAGAGAGACGAAATATGGATGAGGCACAGCCTGAAGGGAATAATCCAGAAGGAAATCCCCTTGAAGGAAATCATCCTGAGGGGAATCCCGATAAAGAACAATCATCTAGTGACGAGCAATCGCAGTCATATGAAGTAAACCCTGAAGTTCCTATTATTCAAGAACTAGATGAGAATGTTGTTCAATACTGGATGCCAAAATTTATTAAGTATCAGCCTGAGGCATTCCAAGGGAGATTTAATCCACAAGCTGCTGAGAATTAGATAAATCATCTAGAAAAGATCTTCGAGGTACTCGGATGGCCGATAGAGATGAAAGCCAAGATTTCAATCTATAAGCTAGTGGACGATGCTGATGATTGGTAGAAGAATACAACGTTGCTACTATGTGCTCGAAATATCCCTCTGACATGGGAATTATTTCGAGAATTTTTTATGAAAAGTATTTTCCAAGGTCAGTAAGGATTGAGATAGAGAAAGAATTTCTTGCAATTCAATAAGGTGATAATGAGACCTTTGATGCATACCTATCTCGGTTCATTCGATTGTCTCATTACTCTTCCTACCTGAAACCTAAGGATGATGAGAAGTGGAGCTCAAATATGCTTATTAGGGGACTGATGCCCAAGATGGAGGAGAAATTGGTTGCCCAACAGTTCAAAAATTTTAACAAGGTTGTAGAAGCATGTCGACTAACAAAAGGGAACTTGAAAAGAGTACAAGCCAATAAGAATACTAGTCAGAGAGGTGGACCTAGTCAAGGGGATACATCACAGAAGTGGAAGGGACAAGGATTTCCACAAAGGGGAGGTAATAAAAAGCCCTTTGGTCTGGAAATCGTGGCAGTTAGAAACCCCCAACATCACAAACATGTGCTTGATGTGGCAAGTCTCATCCAGGATGATGGTGCAACGTTCCTACAAGCCAAGTGATTTGTTATGCCTGCCAAAAGCCAGGCCATTTGGCAGTGAATTGTCCTCAACGAGCAACACCACGACCTGCTGAGCCTAGATATCAAAGTCAGGGTCAAGTATTTGCCTTGACTCAATAAGAAGCAAAGAAGTCCCCAGAGCTAGTTCAAGGTAAATCCGTCCTTAATGGTAGTGTATTGCAAGAATTGTATGATTCGGGTGCTAATCATTCATTTATTGCTAATGACTGTGCTAAGCACCTAGGATTGCATGTGCATAAATTGCTATTTGATTTGATTGTATCGACGCTAATGGGTGTCAAAACCTTGAATATTGATGTTTGTCTGAATTGTGTTATAACTGTTGAGGGACATGAGCCTACAGTGGACTTGATTTGTTTACCGCTTCAAAAACTTAAGATTATATTGGGTTTTGACTGGCTTACGAAAAATAACGTGCTAGTGGACTGTGGAAGCAAGAGGATAATATATCCTACGCAGTAGGAATCTAATAACAAGGATGTCAACCTAAACTTTCTCTCTTTGGCAGAAACTGAAAAATGTTTGAGAAAAGGATGTGATGGATACGTGGTATTCTTTTTCGTGCAAGTATATACATAAATGGCCCTGAAAGACATTCTAGTTGTAAGAGAATTTCCTGAGGTGTTTCTAGATGACCTTAGTGGTATACCTTCGGAAAGAGAAGTGGAGTTTGCAATTAAAATCATGCCTGGAATGGGGTCCATATCAAAAGCCCCATATAGGATGGCTCCAAATGAAATGAATGAATTAAAGAAGCAAATTGAAGAATTGCTTGAAAAGGGTTTATTCGACCCAATGTGTCACCGTGGGGAGCTCCAGTATTATTTGCTAAGAAGAAAGATGGAACCCTAATGTTATGCATTGATCACAGAGAGTTGAACAAGGTAACTGTTAAGAATAAGTACCCATTTCCCCAGATTGACGACCTTTTGGATCAACTGTCAGGAGCAAGTGTATTCTCAAAGATTGATATAAGGTCATGGTATCATCAACTGCGAGTAAAGGCAGAAGACATACCGTAGACTGCTTTCCGAACTCGGTATGAACATTATGAATTTCTAGTAATGCCCTTTAGGGTGACCAATTAACCGACTATATTTATGGACTACATGAAGCGTATCTTTCATAAATACTTAGATCAATTCGTGGTAGTCTTTATCGATGACATTTTGATATACTCTAACAGTAGAGAAGAGCATGAGGAGCACTTGAGAATTGTGTTGAGCATTTTGTGAGAAAGGAAACTCTATGCGAAGTTGAGCAAATGTGAGTTTTGGCTTTCAGAAGTAAAATTTATAGGCATGTTATTTTATAAGAAGGGGTTTCAGTAGATGCCAGTAAAGTGGAAGCAGTGCTAGACTGGAAGAGGCCAGAGACTGTGGCTGAGATACATTGTTTTCTGGGTCTTGTAGGCTAGTACCGGAGATTTATTCAAGATTTCTCTTGGATTGTCTTGCTGTTGACTAAGCTCACACGAAAGGATCAGCCATTTGAGTGGGACGATCGTTGTGAGAGGAGCTTCGTGGAGCTGGAGGATAGGTTGACAACTGCACCCGTGTTGATTATCCCTGATCTCGAGTTGACTTATGTAGTCTACAGTGATGCTAGTAAGAAGGGACTGGGATGTGTCCTGATGCAGCAGGGCAGAGTGGTGGCCTATGCCTCTCAATAGCTGAAGCTTCATGAGATGAATTATCCACACATGATCTAGAGCTAGCAGAAATTATGTTTAAGCTGAAAGTCTGGCGGCACTACCTATATGGGGTAACTATTGAATTGTACTGCTACCACAAGAGTCTTAGATATCTGTATGATCAGAAAGAGCTCAACATGAGACAACGTAGGTGGATGGAGTTGCTAAAAGACTATAACCTGGAGATTAAGTATCACTTGGGTAAAGCTAATGTCGTCGTTGATGCTCTTAGTCGTAAAGCGGTGCAAGTGGCAGTTATGATGATACGGGAAAGGAAATTGATAGAAGATTTTTGAGACCTGAACTTGTCAAATTAGATCTTTTGTGTTGGTTATGGTATCAGCCAAGTGGAGAATGATCTGAAGACTGAGATTGCAGAAGCTCAGATGCAAGATGAAAAAGCAAAGTCTATCAAGGCTATGATTGAACGAGGAGAGACTCAAGATTATGATCTATCACCAAGTAGATTAGTTCGATACAAGCAAAGAACTTATATTCCACTGAAGGATGATCTGAGACATAAAATCCTTGACAATGCGCATAAGAGCCATTATACCCTCCACCCAGGAATGGTAAAGATGTACCGTGATCTAAAGGAGATGTACTGGTGGCCCATATTGAAGAAAGGTGCGACAGAATATGTGGCACGATGTCTTACTTGTCAGAAGGTAAAGGTTAAGTACCAGAAACCGCTAGGATTGCTACAAAGTCCTGAGATTCCAGAGTGGAAATGGGAGAGCATAACCATAGATCTAGAAGTCGGATTACCCAGAATCCAGAATCATGATGTGATCTGGGTAATTGTTGATTGTTTTACGAAGTCAACACATTTCCTATCGATCCACGCTAGCTATTCTCCCGATAAGCTGGTAGAAATCTACATTAAGGAGATAGTGAGACTCAATGGAATGCCGAAGAGTATAATCTCTGACAGAGATCCTCGATTTACTTCAAAGTTTTGGAGATCTCTGCATGATGCTTTGGGCACTAAGTTGAGTTTCAGTATGGCCTATCATCCTCAAACGGATGGACAATCACAGAGAACCATACCGATGTTGGGAGATATGCTAAGAGCATGTGTAATAGACTTCAAAGGAAGTTAGGATCATTACTTTTCACTTGCAAAATTTGCTTACAAAAACTATCATGCGAGCATTCAGATGGCTCTGTATGAAGCATTATATGGGAGGAAGTGTCAATCCCCTCTCTACTGGACAGAGTTGTCAGAAAGAAGATTATATAGGCAGAATATATGGGCCGAATATAGTAGACCAGACTACTGAGCATATCAGTGTTATCAAGCAGAGACTGCTTGCAGTCTAAAGTAGGCAAAAGAACTATGCCGATAAACGGAGGAGACCATTAGAATTCCAGGTCGGTGATAATGTATTTTTGAAGATATCACCTGTTACTGGTGTTGGAAGAGCTCTAAAGAGGAAGAAGTTAAGTCCTCGCTACATTTTTCCATTTAAGATATTGGCTAGAATTGGGCCTGTAGCGTATCGGATTGCTCTACCCCCAAATCTGAGTAGATTGCATGATGTATTTCATGTTTCTCAATTGAAGAGTACCGACCAGACCCTCAACATATTATTGAATATGAAGATGTGGATATGCGAGATGACCTTACTTATGAGGTTGAGCCTGAACGAATTATTGATAGGCAGGAAAGGCGGCTCAGACATCGTACTATACCATTTGTGAAAGTGGTCTGGAAGGGGCTATCACCAAGGGAAGCGACTTGGGAAGCAGAAGAAGATATGTAAAGACGTTACCCAGAATTTATGCTACCAATGATGTAACAAATTTCGGGGACAAAATTTATTGAACAAGGGGAGAACTGTAATACCCCATTTTCCACCAATAATTTTGTATGTATATTTGATATATATATATATATATATATATATATATATATATATATATTTAGTGGAATGAAATGGTGAAATATGGTAAGCATAAATTTATGGAATTTTCCAATTTGTCGGTTACACATAATTTGGCCAAGAAAGGGTATAAAGAGGCAATTAACGTACAATTAACGGCCTATTATTGTAACTAAAATTTGAGAAATTAAATAATATGAATGATGGCCTCATTTTAGTGTCAAAATGGGGTTAATTCTTAGAAATGAGCGAAAAATAATTTATTATGGTAAATCATGAAATGTAGGGGCAAAACGGTAATTTTGCTATATAGTGGGAAAAAATTATTTTCCCCTAATTTTCCCAATAATGTGAGTTAAATGGGAATTAAAAATAGAAAAATGACTACTTGATTATTAATAAACCAATTTTGGTGAATTATTGTCAAATATGGTCAAATAGTTTAAAAGTCAAAGACTTGGTCAACAAGTTACAAGGTGGCAATGAGATAGTTGGAGATCAAAATATTTCTCTCCTATTCTTCAGGTTATTTTCGACTAAAACAAGAAGGGAAAGGGGAATGGAACTTTAATTAAGGAAATGGCTATTATGGACCAATGATCATGTGCCACATGTGTAACCAAATTAACCCTTCATTATATCATCAATTCTCTTCATTCTCTTCAGCTTATTCCTGTGCAAAACAGACTGAAAGAGTGAGAGTGAGAGCTGAAGGCTATGAAGAAGAGAAGAAGGTTAGGGTTCATCAAAACTCAAGGTAAGAAGTTGGTACCTTGTATCTTAAGCTACCTAATCCCTCCATAACCTCTTATCCTCACTTCTGTACTATTGAATCCATAGATTTTCAGCTGATTCAAGAGTTAGAGAGAGAGAAGCAAAAATGTGCTGGAGAGAGAAAGTGCAAGAAATCAAGAGGTAACTTACCAAACTTGTTCCTCTTGCTTGATTAATGCTATTAAAATTGTTCTTGGCTTGATTATGGTTGATTTGGTACAAGATAATTCAAGAAAACCTATGAGACCTTAATATACAAGTGTCTCTAAATCAAGTCCAATGAATGTCTAAATAACAAATAGTTTGATTATAAGTAGAAACGAGGTTATTAAGCTAAAAAAACGAGGAACTGACACAACTTTTCAGGGAACCTAAATTCCTTGGCTTGTGTTCGATGTGGTAGATGAGTGGGAATTTGATAATTCTGATTCTTCCATTGGGTTTAGGGGGAAAAATAATGTAGGGTCTATGTTAAGCACAAAGTGGAAAAGCCCCAGAAAGTGAAATGGCTGAATTACCCTTTAAAAGCTCTAATTAAGGGCTGTCATGGGCATTTTTGTCATTTGGGCTTGATTTTAACCAGCCTGTGGTTAAAATTGGATTCTACACACGAAATTGTATATGATTGGCCTAGGTCATGAATTTGGTAAACTGGAGTGAGACCGGGTATAAAAGGGTGTAGACCGGATCTCTAAGGGTATTTTGGTAATTTAACACTTTTAGGCTAAGTTTACCAATATTATAAGTTTGGAATGGTACCTGAATTAGTAATCACTCATTTATGGTATATTTGACGATTGCACGACTTCGCAACCGTCTGGAGCGCAGTACTTGCCCAAGCTTGAATAAGCGAGAAGAAGTTGCTAAAGAAGAGCAACCAGGTAGTAACTTGTCTTCATATGACATAACATGCTTTGTCTGTTGTTTGAAATCATCACAAAATGTCTAACACGTTTTGATTGTGTAGGGTGATCACCTGAGGCTTATCTTTGTGCGGGTTGACACTCAGGTTATAATGTTCATAATTGCACGAGCAGTGCTCGGGGCCTATTGGGTGGGTAACCCTCAGGGCCAAGTAACTCGCCTAGCGCTACGGTAGTTTATGAATTGCATTAAATGAACTGAATAATGTTATGATAATTTTGTTTATTAATGAGTGTGAAGCATGCTTTGTGTGTTATCTTTATATGATTGACTTGTGTTACTACTAAGATTCTTCCGAATCTCGCCCTTTTTCTCCAAAACCACCCTCAGTATAGGGAGAAAGCTCGAGGGGCAAGAAGAAGGTAAGCGGCGATGACTAGAGGCCAACATGCTGAGGATTTTTAGCTATACGGTTGTCTAGTTACATTATGTCTTTTGTGAATGCTTTAGGTTTTAGGACTGTATATGAAGCAAATGATGTATATGGTGTATATGTTGTAAAGATAACCTAGTGAATGAATGGTAGAAAGTTAGCAATTTTGCTTCCTATCGCTAATGAAATGTGTATGTGGGATTGATTATATAAAGTTGGCAGAGGTTCGTTCACAAACTCTGATGAATAATAATAAAAAGGGAAAACCAGTGAGTCTTAACGAGTTAGTGAAGTTTTATAAAAATGATTATGGAAATTCTATTCCCCTCTCAGTTCTAGGTTCAAATCCTGAGTTGAGGCAAGGGATTTTATAAGTATTTTCGGAAGTTGGGTGTTCCAGGTTTAAATCTTGGTTTCCAGTATGATTTTACTACTCGTTTGTACTCAACTGTAGCTAAAGAGAATAAGGTATCACAACCACAATCTAGCACCCTCCCTACTCATTTATTGATGTGCAGCTAAATCCACATTGTAGATTGCATATTTTCATTGCCACGTTAACCCTCCAAACAACAATATGACTGCTATTATCCATACAAATTTCTGAGAAATCTATGGGTGGAAGGACATATGGGTTATCATCACAAGTGTTCTTATAAAGTTTGTTTCCTATAAGAAGACCCTACCATATGCTCCCAAGAACATTGGTATGATTTTGGTGGATAAGCAAGTACATATTTATTGCCTTTCCACCATTCCTTGTAGTGCTTTTACCACTATTACTAATGGTGACTTTTGTAGTACTTGTAGGGTGACCAGATTAAGGGTTTTATAACACAATAGAGATTGTTGGAGTGCTACATAAAAGATATGAAGGAGGGGTAGATCTACCACGTTGACAACTTTGAGCTGCTGGAGAACAACGACAAATATAAAGTGACAACACACTCTTGAAAGATCAAATTCCATAAGGTCACATATTTCTAGGAAGTAGATTTCCAAATCCCTAAGGAATTATTTAACTTTATTCCCTTAAAAAACACTGCTGATTACACTTTCAAAATGAAGAATTGATTGGTAACCAACATTTGAAACTCACTTTTTTGCGTACCAATTGAAAATTGGATGCTGTGCATCTTACTCTTTGACATTGAGTTTTTTGTACTAATATATGAACAAGTGTAATACCTTATTTCCAATAGCCCCAGATGAGTACAAATGGGTAGTGAAATCAGTTGTGAGACTAGGATTCAAACCCAGATTGCCCAATCTTCTAAAATGTTCACAAATCCCCAATCTGAACTCAGGAGTTGAACCTAGGGTTGAGAGGGTTTTTCAAAGGGTAAAAAAATTTTCAATTATTTTCACACGTTTCACTACGTCACTAAGTCTCATCGGCTTTTCTTTTTGTTATATCAGAGTTTGCGAGCATGCTTTGCTTAAGACCCATTTTCATTCATTTATTACGTATATAAAAACGTATAGCTAGACAAAGCTATCAAAATGTCTAAATCGAATACAATACAATGCATTGCACTTCAATCTTCCTTTGTAATTCCTCTTTGCATATCTCCAGGAATTCTTCACCTGTGTAAATGGTTGGTTGGGAGGAATGAGATTCGAGGAATCTCAGTAGCAAACAATGCTAACAAATGCATACAAGAAATGCTTTGTGCATAACACGCTTGCTTACATGAATTCATACCAACATAATGACGTATATGCATGCTCAATGTTTCATATGACATACTTATGGCCACAGTACAAATAGAGATAGAGCTTCACTCATTCAAATATGCTTCATACAATTCATGAAAGCAATCAACACATCAATACACAAGCACATATATCAAGATATGCAAGTTAGGAAAGTTCACTACCTCTTGGACTTTGTGTTCTAACCATTGCCTCTTGTATCTTGGTCTTCTAACCATTGCCTCTTCTTAGTCACTTCATGACCCTAGATAACCAATCATATCATTAGAGCCATAATTCAAAGCTCTATTCAACCCTCTTTAGGTCTACTTTCAAGAAAAAATACAGCCATTAGCTATATGTACACATACTAACATAGAATTCCCTTTTTCTAGTCTCTGTTTCAGAATTTCAGTCATACATGACTAAATTTAAAAATTCACCATTAATTTGAGGAAACTCCAAATTGAATGGTTCCAAATTCTATGTGAATATATTTAAGTTTAATTTCACATAAAAATACTCAATTTTTTCCATCACAACCATAACATTCCTAGAATTTTGCCAAACATCACTAATATATATTTCTTTCAAAACAACAGGGCCAAACTTCAAAAATTCATATCTCTCAACATACTTGTCCAAAAATTACAAAATACCTATCAAATTAAATCTCTCTGTCTTTAATTTAATCTTGGAAATTTTTAGAATTTGTGGACAAGTTTTACCCTATGAAATAGCTCGCACAACATCACTATTTAGATAGGGCATAATCAACAACATGCACATACTTAGTTCATAAATCTACAAATTCATATACAAGCATCCAAAAATCATGAACACTTGCATGCCTACAAAATTTTTCCTCTTAAAGCCAATGAAAGCATCAAAATTATCAAACTCATACTCCTTCTACACGAAACAGTACAGGACAGATTTAAAGATTCCCGTAAGTAGTTTGTTGTTTTCTCGTTTTCTCTTGCCTAATCACTTTCTTTCTATTTCTAATCAAATGATTAACTATTTAGACATCCGTTGGACATCATTTAGCCATTGAAAACACCCTTTTTATGATAATGAACAGTACCAAACTCCTCATATACTCATCCAAATAACAAACCAATCGGGTCAAAAGGAAGCTTACACTTACCTCTACACGTTCCCATATAAGGTTTGGAATTCTGGCAACACTCTGGCCTATGAGAGGGAACCTAAACACCTCCAAATGAGATTCTAAAACCATAGAAATGAAGCTCATGATGAGTAGAAGAATGTTCATGAAGCGCACTTTGAGAGAAGACGCCGATTTGGCAATTTTTCGGCGGATTGAAGTTTCTCTCTCTTCCTTTCTCCATTTTCGTCCAACTCTTTTCTCTCTCTATTTATGATTTTTGCATGTAGGAATGAGGAAGTAGATGATGAAAAAATGGTTAAATGAATTAACCAATTCACTTTGCCAAGTGTCAAGCTCCCATTCGTCCAAAAATCCCATTTTCGCACATAATGCTAAACTTGGCAGAAGTTTTATCAAAATTTGAAAATTCATATCTAATTATGTAGATATCCAATTAGGGTTTTTCCAAAGGATATGTGACCCTTATTGAGTCTAGTTATAAGGAAAAATATAACATTTGGCCAATTGGAATCTCACTCTTCCCATAATTTTAATCTTTTTACGCTACCATAGAAAATAGCCAGTTTCACTAGGCTAATTTCAAAAATTCATTTCTCTTTTTGTACAGCTCCAAATGACTTATATGACCTATAAAATTAAAACTTGATAAGTCTACTTTCATTCTATAAATTTTCATAATTTTTTTACATCATTTACCCATTGAAAAATGTCACACAATCATCATTGCCACACTGAGAATTTCACCGGTAGCAATACTACTTTGTGTCCCACTAAACTATATTGTGCGTGACTTCAAATTTCTTTATTTTTTCACTCCCAATGCTCTTTAATACCCCCAAGGGTATAAAGAAATTTAGGAAATTAAACCATGTCTTACTAGGACACTTGCTAAACCAGGGCTTAGCGGTCTTTCTGATCCAGGCTCAATCTCAAGCCTCTAGTTCCAAAATTTGTGATATTACAACAAGTTAATTATAAACGATACTAATTAAAGTTTCTAGAATTCTTAATTTGGTAAATGAGATTACAATCTTAATTTTCCACAATCTCCAATTTCATGGTCACCGACACAATTATGTTTAGTATTTAAGAATTGAAAAAAAGGACAAATAAGAAATATCAACTGAGATATTGCCATCTTATTTTACCTAGAGCTGGTTTGGATATAAAAAACATTATGATAAATTAAAGCCACATAATTTACTTAGTGGTTAATGAATTTCCCATTTACCAAATTCCACATTTACATAGTGAGCACCACTTGTGTCACATTCATTTTAGAGTTAATAATGTCAAATGCGTGCTTAAAGGGGATACTACAAATGAAACATCAACAATATATGCCAAGTAAGGATGAGGTGACCATTTAGTTAATTTTGTTCTACACAATCAAGCGACGTAAAGATAAGAAAAGTCAATCAGTACTTAGGAACATTATAGATAAAAACAAATGGAAGACGTGAGTCTTAGTATCACCACATCTAATTCAATTACACTTTCATTAGAGCTAAGACTATGGGACAACCCGCGGGTTACGGGTTGGCCCGCACTAAACCGTGGGCCATGGTGTGGGTTCGTGCAGCGCACAATTTTGTAGGCTGGCAAAATGCCAACCTTAACCCACAATATGCGAGTTACGAGCTAGCCCACGGGCCCGCATTTTAAAAAACCTTATTTCCTATTTTTTAAAGATGATTAGGAATGATTGATGCTAGGAAGGTAAATTTAATAACTCATATATATATATATATATATATATATATATATATATATATATATATTGATAAGTAAAATATTTGCATATTCATTTTCCCTTATATGATGATTTTGTGGACTATATTTGAGCTGAATGTAATCAATTTGGGTGTAATTAATAAATAAATAATGATTTTCTTGCAGCCATGGATAGTACCGGATTAAAAAGAATTAAAGAAGGCATTTAAGGAAAAGTTACTATTCACTATACACTGTTCATGCGTACTGTTCACTGTTCATGCGGGTACTGTTAACTGTAGCAGTTTCATTGTAGCGGACGGTGTGGTCGGTTCACTGTAGCAGTGCGGTTGCTGTAGCAGTCGGTGCACTGTAGCAAATCACTGTAGCAGTTTCACTGTAGCAAAATACTGTAGCAGTCCGAAAATGAAGCCTATAAATAGAGCTTCTTGGCACCCTAAAATGGGGGGAAAGAAGAGGAAGGAAGAGAGAGAGAGAGTTTCTATTTTAGAGAGAGTTGTTATTTTTAGAATTTCTTTCTTGCATTTTTTTACTTCTTGCATGCCTCCTACATGGATGGTTTTACCTCCTATATGGAAGGCCTAGGTAGTCCTCCTTTATGGATGGTATAGGTTGCCACCTATATGGATGATTTTACGTCCTATATGGTAGGCTAGATTTTCCATTTTCATGCATCTTGTAGTAGTATTTTTATGTTTTTGTAATTAATTTTTATGCAATATTTATGATGTTTGGAATATATTTTGGTTTTATTTTTAATTTTATCATGAGCTAAATTTTCCTTTTCCTAGGGTGATGACGTAGCTTATTAATGACGGATTGAATCTTACCTTATTAAATCTAGTTTTAATTTTTCCTTCATGATTGAGTTTTAATTATTGCTCTTAATGCTTACAATTGATTGGCCACCTTTTGGATGATTTTAATATGCATGTTGAGACCGGAAGGAGATACATGTGTGTGGATCCTATAATTAAAACCATAATTTGCATATGAAATAGGAATATATTCATATGGGTTATGTAGTCTTAATTGAGTTCAATAAATCTTAATGCATGATTGATTGCTTAAATTCATATAGGAATATATTGGGTTAGCAATTAATTATAGAATTACTTGACCTTGGAAGAGGCTAGTAATTAAAATAGGGAAACTCGACTATCAATCATGTGGAATAAATTGGACTAGAATAGATAAGTGATTCAATCCGGAATTTATTAAGTGAAATCTAATCCCTAGGGCTTTTACTCATATTTGTCTTTATATCACTTGTATTCATATTTCATCATTTTTATCTTGCAATCTCAATCATAACTAATCAACCGAATAAATAGAATTAAAATTACTAATTTTGGTACTTAGTGATCAATCCTCGTGGGAACGATACTCTACTCACTTCTGTAAAATCCTTTCCTTAATACTGTAATATCCTATTATTATAACTCAATTCTCCAAAAGTCTACCATGGTAGAAAAATATTACGGATCATCTTTTAAAAACTTAACCATGGTAGAAAAAGAGTTCAACTAACCATTTGAAAACTCTACCATGGTTTATAAAATTTACCATGGAAAATAAAACCCTTTCTCATTGCTGAATAATATCTCATCAGATATTAAAATATCCTTATCAGATCAAATTGTGGATCCACGACTTTAGAACACATCATAAGCCCTCTAGGCCTTCCAGCATCATCAGGAGTAATTAAAAATATATAGTTAACACACCAAGTTCTCAAAAATAGATTAGAGTATGCAAGATGAGCCCTAATGTGGCATTATACAATAATCCAACATATATTAAAAAGATGGAAGCACTACTTTTATCAGAAGTAGTTTAAGCTTCCGGAGTCTTCCCTGATGGACCCGCACGACAACTATCACCTGGAAAAATGTTAAATCAACGGGGTGAGACAAAAGCCTCAGTAACCAGCAATCCATCTCATTGGGCATACAAGTATGAGCCCGTGAGGTGCCAAGTGGGACAGTTATAAAAGTATAACATTATTAAAATATCACTTGTCCATACGAATGATTTCATAATAATTCACAATATCATATTCTCATTCTCATATTTAACATATAAGTGTACAAGAGTCAACTCATAATAATTTATTTTCTTTCCTCCCTTATTTCCTCTCCACCTTATTTCCTCTGACTGAACCCATGGGCTAGTACTCACCCATATGACTGGTAGCTAACTCAACAAGCTCACCGATCAAGTGATATGGATCGGCCAAAATCCACAGAGCACAAGACCGGACTATGGGTTCCCCCTCTAAATACACTAGTGGGGTGTCATAGCCCTATGGAATGCAAATGGGCCAAAGGACTAACCAGTGTACACCTGGATGTCCACCACCTTATTTCCTCTTTTGTACAAGAATTCACCCCCTTATTTCCTCTTTGAGTAACCTCCCATTAATTTCACATCCACCATCCCCTATCTTATCCATATTATGTGATTATGACATGTCATTATCATTTCATAATTATCAAAAAGGATCTTTCCAATCTCATAAATAAATACCAACTCATATAATGTAATATTGCTAGTCATTTTCTCCATGAAAATAAGTCCCACAAGACAATTTCATTAACCACATATTTTCTAAAACCACATCACATATCAATAGCCAAATTTATAAATCTGCATAATTAAAATCACTCACAAACATCATACAAGCATGCACAACAAGAGGAAAGTGGTTACCTCTCGCCAAAGCTATTTATTACCACACTGCTCCTAATCCAAGAGCTCAAGTAAATGTCCAAAATCAATCTACCACAATCAATTTACTACCCATTAATAACTCTCCAATTTTCCACATAATCAAAATTATAACTTATATACAAATTTTTAATAATAATATATAATATATTCTAAAAACTGAAAAATAACAGTTTAGGGTTTAAATTTTAGAAATGACCGTTCAGTCCTTCAAATATCGAAAATGACAGTTTAGTCCTCCGAATTTCATAAATGACAGTTTAGTCCTCCGAATTTCATAAATGACATATTAGTCCTTCAAATTTCATAAATGACAGTTTAGTCCTCCGAAATTCATAAATGACAGTTTAATCCTCCAAATTTTAAAACTAAACTAATTAACATTTCAGTAATACCTTCATTAATTCAAATAAAGCTTTTAACCCAAATTTAATCGGTTAAAAAGTCCTATATAGAATTATTCATAGAATAATTATATAGAAAATTCATTATAAAATCTTATACCAACTAAATAAGAAAAATAAACCGATTAAAATTAGCTATTAATTATTCTCTACATTTTTATAGCCTTATACTAACAAAACTCGAACTTGTCCAAAATGCTAAATCTTAAAATATTCTCTAATCAGTACAAAATTAATATCATAAGAAAGAGAAAATCATTTAGAAAATATTTCATAAAAGAAGTTTTATAGTAAGAAGAGATTTTGAGTACCTTATTGATCCCCAAAGAAATGAAAATACTCCTATCAGAGCCTTGCCCGTCACCTTATTACACAACACTTCACACAGAAATTGCGTGAAGTGTGTGTGAGGAGGGGGTATTTATAATACCCCCTTCTGCCTAACCCCCCTTCTTTTATTATTATTTTTTAATTTTTTTATTATATAAAATGGGTGGCACCGTAAGGTGCCACCATCTTTGGTCAAATGTGGGGGGCGTATATATATATATATATAATATAATAATATTATATTATAATAATATATTAAAATATAATATTATAATAATAATAATTTATTTATTATTATTATTTTAGAATATTACAACTTCTATATTACTTGATTACGACAGTGTACACTTACACTTCTAAATACACCATCCTACACCCGTAACATATATATATATATATATGAGTTATTAAATTTACCTTCCTAGCATCAATCATTCCTCTTATAAAAATTTAAAAACATAATCCACAATTCAAGTTATAAAGTTATCAAATTTGTCAAAGTTTATAAATAAAAAAAATAAAATCATCCTCAAACAACCAAGATATAATAATTTTGTTTAAAGAAGAATGGAAGTGGCTAAGATTTGTCTCTTTCGATTGGGAGATATCAAGGTGGGAGTGGACAACTTAGAGGTTTTGTGAAATTATTATATGAAAAAAAAAATTTGCAGGCTGGCTCGCATCTACCCGCGAGCCATGCTGTGCGGGCCTGTACGTCTCCCATTTTATTGGTTGGGATTTACCCTGCCTCAACCCACGAGCCCGCGGGTTGAGCCCATATTACCGGCTCTAACTTTCATATATATTTAATAGGACCGTGTAGATTCATAGTTACAAATTTTTGACAAGGGTCACCCTCAATCATTTCCTGCATTTGATGTGACTAATATTGACTTCATGGGTAGATAATAAAGGGTCTTTCATTTGTCACAATGGCTGCTTTTGGGGACCAAAATGTTTGGTTATGAACAAACATATACAATACAAATATAATATAAAAAAGAAAGCATCCAAATGACTTGAGACGAACAAAATATAGGTGAAAGGTGGGTTGTTGGAGTGGAAAATTTTGATTCTTTAGACAATAGAAAAATAGCTAGCTACACACAAGAAAATTCAGTCCCTTAGTTTGATGTTAACTCATAAATGGAAATAAAAGCACGGTACTTAGCAAAGTGAACTCATAAAATTAATTTTAAGCGTTTTCAAGATAAAAAAAAGGCTTTTAAGCACGCCAACCAAAGAAATACAACGCTTCTTCTCCCTCATGCTCCAACTATTGGAACTTTACTTGCAATTCAGAAAACCACAACAAGGAAAAACCTCACAAAAATGAGCATCCTATACTTGAAAAAGGCTTGTAAACTTGTATCTCCTTAATCAAGTGATCTTGCAACGTACAACGAAAGGTGGAGAATACCTTTGTCATAAAATGAGAATAAAAAATAAAGAGATAATTATTTTTGGCCTCTTATGTTTGGCTAATTTATGGATTTGGTTCCTTAATTTAGTTCTTATTTTATGTGGGGTGATTGGGTTGCCCTTGAATTTTTTATGCTACAAAGTTTAGGTGCGTTGGGTCCTAAGGCTCACTAAGATTAGGGTTTGCCTTCGGTGTAACACTTTACTCTAGGGTCACTTATTTGAGTATTTTATCCATTTAAGGACCAAATGTGACCCCAAAAATACTCTTGATTAAACTAGAAACTTAAAATCTTTCTTAAAACTTGGGTACCATGAATAATGAATTTACCTAAAACTTCATAAATTCGTAAGTAATTCAACATAACTTCAAAATTAGTGGTTCAAAGCTCTATTTCTAGCTCTTGGAAATCTCTTTGATAAAAAAAACAATACCAAGGTTTATTTCTATTAGACTTTAGATCCGAGTCCGTCCTTGATGGGCTAGACTATTTGTTTGGAAAAACTAGAATCGAATGAAGAAGAGAATATATCAAGAATTATTGCTGATGGAATTACACTTATGTGTGTTTTGTCAAACAAATCAACATTAATGTTGATTTGCAAGAGGAGCCTATTGATTGAAGAATTCAATCAGGTAGTTATTGCTAGGTTTAATGCTGCTTTATGGGAAAGAAGGAGGAGCTCACTGGGACTCTATAAATAGAGGCCTCTACCAGTATTGTTCTTCACTCCAGAGCAATTGAGTCTTCTTGAGCTCTCTCTTCCCTCTTCCATATTTCTTCTATTCTGGTGTACTACTATATAAACCCAGTTAGGCTCTTGTAGTCTAATCCATTATGTGAGCTCTACTTTCAGTTTTATCAACTTGACTCGGTATGCTCTTTCTCCTATTCTTTATTTCTTACATTGGTATCAGAGCTATTATGATCCTTTTGGTTGTGTTGTTCTTATTATTTTATACAACCGTAATCATATCTGCCATGCTCACATGCTGCTGCATATAAGCATTGTTATTTTTTTCTTTCTTTGATCATGCTCATTTTATTTTTTCCGCTATTGTTATCATGGTGTGTGACTCTTTGTGATATATTACTCTTATCACATGTTATATATTTGAACATGAATATGTCATTCTCATTTTTCCTCTCTCTATTGCTGTTTTTCCCTCCGACGACATATTTTTCACTTTTTTCTTTTTGCATTTTTCATTTCTATGTTGTAAATGATTTTGACCCACGTGATCATTTTATGGAGCATTTACATGTTCACCAAACATTTTGTATCAATGTTTGTACATGAAAAATGTTTTCTCTCTCTCTTCTCATTTCTTTTAAAACTATATAGCTTTCGCTTTTTAATGTTTTTCTGAAAGTTATAATGTTCTAAAAAAAACCTTTTAATTTGCTAATGCCATGAAATAAAGAAGAATCGAGAGTTAAACAAGTTTTTGTATAATAATGTTGATGACCAAAATGCTCCAATTCTTGGGTCTTCAAAAATGCAAGCCTTTGTGAAAATGAAGGCTTTGAGCATGTAGCTCTCATAGAGACGATCCTATGACATCGGAATTATGTAAAACAACATTGTTTTGGCCCACCCTTCGATGGAGTTGTTTCACTTAAGTGACATGTGTAATACCCCAAAATTTGGGACTAGAGGCTAGAGAATAAGCTTGAATAAAGTAAGCTACTGAGTCTAGTTTAATAAGAGTCCCAGGAATACATAAGAAACAAAATGACTTCTAGAAACCACACTTAGAATAGAATATGAATTTCTATACGAATTAATTGAAAGATAGTACCCGATTCCTTTAGGATGTGTCAGAATGACATAAAACCTAACCCAAATCCAAATGAAAAGGGAAAAATGTGTCTAGAAAGAAGTAATAAAGAGAAAGAAAAGAACTAATGTCACAAGAAATAATATTGCCATAATCAAGGGCGAAAGAGATAATTGTCACTTGATTTTGAGGTTAAAATTAGAAGATAAAATGAAGGGCTAAGATTTGCTCTTGAAAATTAAGAAGTGATTATGAGAATAGAGAAGAAAATTATCTCTTCCTTTAGGCATCAAAACCGTTCAACTTGAGGGCAAAAGAGGGAGGAAAAGTTTGGTCAATTGGTTAAAGTTTTTGTCAACTTTTCCAACTTGGAAATTAATTGACCAATGACAAGATAAAGTAAGGTAATTGGGTCAACAATTCCTCTCCACTTGGGCAGCATATTTTTGGCCAAGAAGAAGAGGATAGAGAGAAGAAAAGTCAACACAACTTAAACTAACCACACATGGTTAATTGACCTTAGCTTATGCAAGAAGAATCATTTATGGCCACATATTTTCTTTCTTTTCTTTTGGCTAATTTTGGCCAAGTATTTAAGAAGCAAGGGAAGAGAAAATTTAAAACATATTCACTCCCTCTCACACTCTCATATTTCGGCCAACACCAAGAAAAATGGAGAAAAGAAGAGCAAAAAGAAAAAGGAAAGAGAAAGAAGAACAAAGAAGCAAGGTGAGAATTCTATCTTAATTTTCACCTTCAAGATCACCTTTCTAGATCTTGAGATCTTCATGAAAGTTATTCCTCTTACTGAGAGCTTCATTTCTATGATTTTAGTTTCTTGATAAGAGGTGTTTTGTGCTTTCCACAAAGTGCCAAAGTTAGAGAAATCAAGAATAATTCCTAGAAAGTGAAAGAGGTGAGTATAAGCTTTATTTTGACCTATGTATTGTGTTGATGGGCTAAATTTTTAGGACTTGTTCTTGCTGCCCTACTTTCATTTATTTTTTATTTTTTGGGTTTCATGATGCTTTAGTCATATACATGTGGTTATATGATGTTTGGGAAGCATATGAACCTAGTTTGGTGAATAAATTGTTAATTGGTGAATTGTTTCTTTGTACCCTAATTTTTTGTCAGAATAAATCGTAGATAAGGAGTATACTTTTTCTTTTTTTTTTTGAGGTCTCGAATGGATTCTTTGGACAAAATTTTGTAGGAATAGGTTGTTGGTATAATTTTAGAAAGAAAGGATTTGAAATTAAAAAATTGGAATAATGCTACCAATTATGTTTTTAGGTAATATAATATTGTCTAATGGCCATGATATTTTTAGAATAATGCTGCCAATTATGGTTTCCTGCGTGGCATTCTTAATGTATTGTGTTTTTAGGTAATATAATATTGTCTAATGGCCATGATATTTTTAGAATAAAATTTAGACTTGTCAAGATTTAATTTGATAGGTCATTTGTGCAATTTGGAGCAGTATATTAGGAATTTTGAATTTTTGAATTTAGGCATTGAATCTGGAATGAATTTTGTGACAGTGAGGTTTTAGTCATAGTTTTAGAAATGTTTGACTTGAATTAGCTTTGAGTAATATTTTATCATTAAAATAGACTCAAAGAGATTTGAATAGAAATTTGAACCACCCTTTTTAGAGTTCCCTAAAATTAGTTATAATTTTTCAAAGATTGGTCAGAATCCTGGCAGCATAGTCTAACTTTGCGAATTTAAGAAAGTAAGGGCCAAATGTAATAAGTATGAACTCTAAGGGTAGAATAATGTCCTAGAGGATAATGTAGCCATATTGGGCATTCATTTTGTCATGGAACTAATAATGTGGTCTTTATTTAGGGCCATGAGAAGCCAAGAAAGAAGAATGGAAGAATTTCCAAGAATGGAAGAATGGAAGCTACAATGATTGGAAGAAAAGGGGACAAGAAGAGGACATAGATATGCTGTGTATTTGATGTGTATGCTGTGTCTTTACTTAACTTTCATGTATTTGATGTGTATGCTGTGATTGATGTATGGTATTTCTTTGCTTGATTATGTGAAGTATGTATGAATAAATGAAGCTATGTTTTTATTTATATTGTGGCCATAGATATGTTGCATGAAATATTGAGCATGCAGAAACGTCATTATGTGAACATGAGCCTATGTAAGGCAAGCATATCATGCACTAGCATTTATCTTGCATGCATTGTTAGTATTGTTTGCTACTGAGATTCCCTCAAATCTCACCCTCCCCCACCAACCATATAGGTACATGAATACAAAAGAGAAGAATGCTTGAAGATGAACAAGAAGGAAAGATGACGAAGAATTGAAGAATGAAAGTATATTAATTTAATGCATGTAAATTATTTTCACAATAATATATTTGTATGAATAAGCAAGTTTTAGTTGAATGGTAATTGTGATAACTGAGAATAAGAATTAACTATGATATATGGTAAGAAGAACGGCTAATGAGTCGGAAATAAGTAATAAACCCCTAAGAAATTAATGATTAACGATTCTGATACGTAATTAAAGGGGTATGTAAGACGGATCTTACAAAATGACATTGTCTCAGCCTAAACTACACCATTTTCAATCAGTAGGAGGTGTGTGTTTTATGTAGGGTGAAATGCACCGACTTGGAATAGTCAAAGGAGAACATTAATCAAGTGTAAGGCAGCGCATGTAGCTCATACACCGTATGTCGAGAGTGGAAATCTCTATTTTTTAAAAATTTTCATGAATTTTTTTTTCATCCCAAGGGGCTTCTGGAGGCTCATAACAACAAGTGGGAGGGTATTTTTAGAAACGTTTTGCCTCTAAAAATTCCTAAATTCATGATCTATAAATTGATATGCAATTCAAATTTTTTGGGCAACAAATAACTGTATTTTAGTTACGAATATAATGCTTAATTGACTTTTTAAACTATTTATTTGTTTTAAATGTTTTTCTAAATTTTTGTTTTTAAAAATAGACCTCAATGATCAGGTGTGAGAAGTAATGAAATTGACCTTATAAATTTTTGTCGGCCGGAAATAGCGATTCGGCAGTGAAATCAAAGGTTGAGCTCACACTACTACAGAATAGGGATTTAACGTCACATAAAGACGTCCCTTCTTTGAAAAGGGAAGTAAAAACTGTATGCAGTGGCATTTATGTAAATAAAGAGAAATTTTTTCCTCTTTAGGCGTCCCAAAAATCAAAAGGGACGAGTAAAGAGATCTTTAGGCGTCCCTTCTTAGAGAAGGGATGCCTAAAGGTTGACATTAGGCGTCCCTTCTTCAGAAGATAGGCCTAAAGTATAACTTTAGGCGTCCCTTCTTAAGAAGGGACACCTAAATGCTGCATGCCAGCCACGTGGCTGGCATGCAGCCTGTATTAGGCGTCCCTTCTGTATGAAGGGACGCCTATTTATATGTTTAGGCGTCCCTTCTCCAAGAAGTGATGCCTAAATGTTGTTTCCCTCTACTTGTTTCCTCCATTTCCCTCCATTCCTTTCGTTCACTCTTCCTCCGTCTCTTCCTCTATTCCTTTTGTTCACTCTTCCATTTCCCTCCTCGATCTTCTCTCTGGCGTCGTACCCTGCATCTGTCCACCACAAGGCCAGCAACGTCAGTCCAGCCGTCCTCAGCAAGTTACGTGCAGTGGCGCCCCTACTCCCTTTATCACCACAATCCAGCAGCGTCTTACCCATCCGTGTGAGGCAAGAAGCAAATGTTTTTTTTAATTTCTATTGTATAGTTGGATTTTTTTTATGCGGTTATTTTAATTTAGTGTATGAGATGTCACTTGTGTTTAATTAGCTCTGAAGTATGAAGTATATATGCAATAGAATGAAAAATGAATGAGATTAAAAGGTAATAATTAATTATTTCAAATGTGAAATGCCATATATGTCTGGAAATAAAAATATTTTTGAGAAATAATTGTTGTGTCATAATAATAGTAATATATAAGTATAAATTTTTTAACATGTCCTGTTGAATTTTTTAGTTTAACGATGAAAAATTAGTGGATTGTATTTTTTATGTTTAAAATAGTTTTAACAGGAAATCCCATTATATTGTTGTCAATTATTCTAAACTTTAGCGTTATTGAGAATGGCTTAGGTTAAAAATGGATCATAGTTGGATGAATGCTTTGAGAACTAGTGAAGAATATGAGAATGGGGTGGAAGAGTTTATTGAATTTGCTAGAAGGAATGCTCCAACCAAAAATGGGAAGTATTTTTGTCCTTGTGTGAATTGTTTAAACGAGAGTCGACGAGATGTTGATGATATAAGGGATCACCTACTTTGTGATGGAATAAATCTTCGATACACAAGGTGGATATGGCATGGTGAGGAAGTAACTGATTGTCTATCGCACAAGAAGGAAGGAGTAGTGGATGTTATAGAGCAAGATAGAATGGAGAAAATGATTCACGATGTCGAGGTTGAATCCTTCGCCCAGGCACATGAATTTGACAGCCTGCAGAGTGATGCGGAGACACCATTATACCGTGGGAGTAAGTACACACGAATGACGGGAACATTGCATTTGGTAAGCTTAAAGGTAACTTGTGGATGGACCGGTAGTAGTTTTACATTACTATTGGAATTATTGTGTGATATGTTTCCAGAAGATAATGTACTTATAAACCGTATGTATGAGGCAAAGAAAATCTTGTCTATGATGGACATGGAGTACAAAAAGATACATGCTTGCCCTAATGACTGTGTATTGTATAGAAAGGAGTATGCAGGTCTTAGTGAGTGTCCTAACTATAAAACGTCACGATATAAAGTGAAGAAAGACGGTGGTTGTAGAGAAGGGACAACAAGTAAAAGGCAATATTCGAAGGTGTTATGGTATCTTCCAATAATACCACGGTTTAAGCGTTTGTTTATGACCGCAACAAAAGCGAAGAAGTTGAGATGGCATTCTGATGAGAGAATTTATGACGGAAAATATCTTCGGCACCCGGCCGACTCTCCACAGTGGAAGAAGATAGATGAAATGTTCCCTCAATTTGGCAGCGAGACGAGAAACCTTCAGTTTGGACTTTGTACAGATGGAATAAATCTGTATGGAACTCTTATTAGTACACATAGTTCGTGGCCGGTTCTCCTTGTAAATACAACTTACCTCCCTGGTTATATATGAAGCACAAGTACGTTATGCTTTCTATGATAATCTCTTGACCAAAACAGCCAGGGAATGACATCGATGTGTATTTGGCTCCTTTGATTGAGGACTTGAAGAAGTTATGGGAGGAAGGTATGGATGTGTTCGATGCTTATAAGAAAGAGTCTTTCAAGTTGCGTGCAATGATTTTTACCACGATAAACGACTTCCCCGCATACGGAAATTTGTCAGGGTATAGTGTGAAGGGGCATAAAGCATGCCCAATCTATGAAGGAGAAACACACTTTCGACAACTTAAGCATTGCAAAAAAATAGTGTACCTTAGCCACAGGAGGTTTCTTTATCGATTCCACCCATATCGTAGGCTGAGAAAGCGTTTTGATGGCTTACCAAAACATGGAGTTGCACCAAGGGCCTTAACCGGGGAGGAAGTTTATAGTCGGGTATAACGTGTCAATGTGACCTTTGGTAAAAATCAAAGGACTAAGGGTGAGAAGAACATATGGAAGAAGAGGTCAATTTTATTTGATCTTCCGTATTGGCATTGTCTTGATGTAAGACACAATATTGATGTGATGCATGTGGAGAAAAATGTGTGTAACAGCCTTGTAAGTACGCTTTTGCACATCCCAGGTAAGACCAAGGATGGAATGAGCGCGAGACTTGACCTTGTTGATATGGGAATAAGAGATCGGTTGCATCCATAACTAAGAGATGATGATAGGAGGGCATATATGGAGCCAGCTGCGCATACGCTATCAAAAGCGGAGAAAAGAAGTTTGTGTGGGTGTCTGCATGAAATTAAGGTCCCACAGGGCTACTCTTCTAATGTTAGCAGGTGTGTGTCAATGGACGATTTGAAGTTAGTGGGAATGAAGTCCTATGATTATCACGTGTTAATGCAACAATTGTTACCAGTAGCCATTAGAGGCATTATGAAAGATGAAGTGCGAACTACTATAACCAGATTGTGTGTTTTCTTTAATGCTATCTGTAACAAAGTTATCGACATTGAGAAGTTGGATGAACTAGAAAATGAGGGTTATATAATTATGTCCCAACTAGAGATGCATTTTCCTCCATCATTTTTTGATATAATTGTGCATTTGGTAGTTCATTTAGTAAGGGAGGTAAGGCTTTGCGGACCAGTTTATTTAAGGTGGATGTACCATTTTGAGCGATACATGAAGATCTTAAAAGGGTATTCTAAAAATCCTTATCGACCTGAAGCCTCAATAGTTGAGCGATATGTAGTTGAAGAGGCTATGGACTTTTGTAAAGAGTATCTATCCGGTAAAAAGGAACAGTCTCGGCATGAAGAGGGGAGAAGCAAGGGAACACGAGGACTAAAAGTGAAGACTGCGGATCGTGAAGAGGTGTTGCAAGCACACTTGTATATCTTGAATAATATGGAAGAAGTTCAGCCATACATAGATGAGCACAAAAAGACTTTAAAGAACTTGAATCCAAAGAAGAGTGACATGCAAATAGCTATTGAGCAAAACAAGACATTTGTTAAGTGGTTTGAGGAGAAGGTTTCACATGAGATTGGTGTGTCAGAGACAATCAACTGGCTAGCTTGGGGGCCTTCATTTCAGGTTGTTACTTGGACTGGTTATGACATAAATGGGTATTCATTCTACACAAAAGAGCAAGATGACAGAAGTACCATGCAAAATAGTGGGGTGATGGTTGAAGCTGAAGCTATGCACTTTTCCAGTTCGAAAGACAAAAACCCCATATGTGCATCAATGGCTTATTATGGAGTTATAGAAGAAATATGGGAGATGACCTACAACAAGTTCAAAGTTGCTTTGTTCAAATGTAAGTGGGTTAGCAATGCTGCTGTGGTAATAGATTCACAATTTGGATTTGTCTCAGTCGATCTTCGAAGAGTTGGTTATAGAGATTAGCCCTTCATTCTAGCAAGCCAGGCGAAGCAAGTGTTTTATGTCACAGATCCTGCAAATAAAAATATGTCCATTGTACTTCAAAGCAAAAAACAAAAGTATGGTGATCCAACCTTCAACCTTGACGACACACCACCTTTGACAACAAATCCACCTATAGGAAGTGAGGTCGAGTTGGTAGATGATGAAGATTATTCTGTAAGAAATGATCATTGTGAAGGAATATGGGAAACAATATGAAGTAAGACCTTTAACTATATAAAACTGTATTATGTCCTATGTGATTTTTTCCCTTAATGTAGTTTATACAGTTACCTACAATCTACTTACCTCTCTGACAATGATTTTTTTTTCTGTCTAGGAATATGTCAAGTTCTAGTGACTCAGGGAGCGACAGCGAGCAGCATAATGGAAGGCAAGAAGAGCCACCCGCTCCGAGAAGAACAAGAGGTGCCACGAAGATGGATGTATTGGCGAAGCGCCACTACAATGAACAGGAGAGGGTTCCATAGAGTTTGATGCCAACATGAATCCAATGGGTCCTGAGGAAGACCACTTCATTAGTTATCTTGGTTTTTTGGGTCGAAGCAAAGTCCGAATCATCTATGATAGTTGGAGGCAGGTTCCCAAAAAGATGAAAGCCATGATATGGCAACAGATGTTGGTACATAACTTTCGATACATTTTATGTATTTAGACCTTTCTTCCTGTTCAAGTTTAATTGTCTCCGTTTTTGCAGCAAACGTTCGATGTTCCTGACACCACAGACATGTACAACCACTGGATGGGAGAGGTTCGTTTGCGCTAGAAGGATTTTAAAAATAAGCTCTCCAGGAAGTACCTTAAAGGTGACAAGAGTCATCTGGATCCTTGTCAGGAATATTCATATCTATCTCCAGAGGACTGGAGGTTGTTTGTAGCTAAACGACAAACTCCTGAATTTTTGGTAAATTTTCAGTCTTCAGTATGAAAATTTATAATTTCAATATAGTTAATGCACTAATGACTTATTTTTCCCTTTTTCCCTTAAACATGAATTAAGTACGGCGAACACACAGAGGCAAGAAGCAAATCAATACCAGCATTACATGTCTCAGGGTGGCTACAGGAAGCTGGAGCGGATGATGATGGCAGAAGAGCTGGAAAAAATGAAGGAAGCTGCGAAATCGGATCCTTCCGTTGTTGTGCAAGCACCAGCTCCTCCTCCACGTCACAAAAAATGGAAAGCAAGGAGGATTAAGGGTGGCAAATATATAAATCCTACTATTGCTGAGGTTGCCTCGAGGATTGTAAGTAGTAATAGCATAAGTAATTAATTGTGAAATTCTTTCACATTTCTAGGAAGTAATTTTCGTTCATAACGGATTGTATGCTACAGGACGAACTCGAAGAGCAGAGTAGCCAAGGTTCGTTTACTCCAAGTGGACGGATGGACATATTGGCCACGGCGATTGGGAAGGCTGAATACCCCGGCCGTGTTAGAGGGGAGCCAAGGGGAGTTGGTATTTTGAAGTATTTTGGTAAAACCTCGTTATATTCTTCACAAGCTGAACCCAAACAAGAGTTTGTGGATAAGCTTCGCGATCAAATCCGAGAGGAGCTCCGAGATGAGCTAATGACACAACTACGTGGTTAAATGAAATCGTGGTTTGATTTTCATCATATGGAGGCTACTAGGGTTAGAAATGAGGAATCCCCGGCCTTCCCCAGCATTAAAGGAAGTCACAACCCGCCGGACGAATCCCTTGTACAGCCTTCCCACACTCCGCAACTCGTTGCCGAGGCTTTCCACAATCCAGAACCCCTTGTCCAGCCTTCCCATAGTACAGAACCCTGTGGCCAGCCTTCTCACATAACAAAACCACTGGGCTAGCCTTCTGCCACTCCGGAGTCGGGTGAATCGTGTATCCTCTATTTGGACACCACAGACATGATTCGTGTTGAAGCCGATGCTCTCGTTTACACACAAGCTACCACCCACCATCATAATCAAATTCCACAGTATTTACGTAGGGTGACAGTGACACGTGTTCATGAGGGGGAAGAAGGTGTAGCCATCCCTATCCCTGAGTTGAGATTGCCACGCTGGGTCAGGCAATTGGAAGTTTCATCCTTTGGCCTCAATATCTTATTGGCACGTTGGGAACCCTACCAATGGTAGGAATTATATTCATATCACTTGACATTTATTGGCATCATTGTAATATAATTGGTTTTGTTTTCTATGGTTATAGGAGGAGCAACATGCGCTGAGATGGCCCTTTCTAGCACGGCTCCAACAGATGTACAAAGGTATTCCCCAAGTCAACTTCAATATGCCTCTAGGTATTTTGGGTACACAATTGACGTATCCCTACACGATCGACAATAAAGATCTTATGGAGTTTATGCATTTGGAGGAGATAGATGCAAGATGGGTCAAACTTGCCATTTGGTTAATTTTTCTTTTCTAAGTTCAAGATTTCATAAGTTCAATAATTCATTGGTCATTTTATTTCTATTTTAGGTCCTTCTACCACATGTGCATTGATATGGAAAGACCAAATTTATACGGATTCTTGTGTCCGGCAAATACGACATCAGATAATAATGATGTCACACAAAGAACGCATTATGTGGGCTTCACAATGGCAGCGACCAAATTGCGTTGTTACCTAGCGCCAATTGTTCAAGGGTATGTAGTAAAAAAATTTATTTTTGGATGTTTGAGAAATAATTTTCTTCTAATCTCAACTTCATTTTAATATGTGTATTGTTTTAGTTACCATTGGAGCCTGTGTGTTGTTTGCCCATACCTCAATGAAATCTATTGGTTTGATTCCTTGACAAAAAAGCCCGACAAGGACACAAAATCAGTCTTCAACACGTTAGTTATTTCTTTTTTATTAATTAAAGAAATGCTTGATTTAAATAAATTGTTCTAACTTAAAATGTTTTACATTTTAATGGTAGCGCGACCCAAACATATAGAATGCTTGGTGGGTCACGTGAGGGTAGAGTTGTTCGCAAGCCAAAGTGGTTCTATCCCAAAGTATGTGGTTCCAATATAATTTAAGTTATTTTATTTACGGTTGTTTTATAAATGATGTATGTTATTGATTTTAACCAATTTCTTTTGATTTATAGTGCCCTCAACAGCCAGGTGGTACTGAATGTGGCTATTATGTTCTACTTTACATGTATAATATCATTCAAAGTGGCGTTACAAATGATTTTCAACAGGTAATCAAATGATAATATTTTGGTTGTATTTTAATTGAATTGCTAAACAATCCTTTAATTTCATTGATTTCGTATAATCATATTTTCTAATTTGTAGATCTTTGATAATGATGCTGCTTACTTATATGAAGACATTAATTTGATCAGAGACTTGTTGGCTGGGAGGATTCTTCAACACATTGATTTGTAAAAAAAATTCTAAACGGAGACTTTAGGCGTCCCTTTTAGCAAAAGGGACGCCTAAACCCAGCCCTTTAGGCGTCCCTTTACAAAGGACGTCTAAAGTCCAAATTTACTACGTCGCTGACATACGCGTCCCCTCATAAAAGGACGTTAAAAGTCCCAAATAATGGATGTTAAAAGTGTTTTTTCTAGTAGTGCCTTTGCTCCTATTATTTATATCTCTTTAACATATTATTCCCTATCTGTTTGCATTCTTCCTTAGTTTATGAATTGTCAGCTACCCTTTAGTAAAATTCTAGAAATTCCCTCCATACGAGGCTATTACTCCTTCTCTATCTGAGGATCGAACTTTCCTTTAAGGCAGGAGATCAATGCTGGCATAATTGTGCTACCCATGTCTACGGGCTTTCATTATCAACAACTAGTCTAGGAAAAATCCTGGACAAAGGTTGTTGGTCAGAGTTTACAAGCTATATGCATTCCTTATCCTGCTACCAGAATTGTTTCCTCTTTCTTTATCCTCATCTTACTTTTATTGCACTCCTCACAGTTTTATCATTCAGATCATATTTCCTTTATACACTGCTTTATCAACTTTCCTATTATCTACCATATTGGGTCAGGTCCGGCTCCCTGGTCTCACCCTACATCTTTATGTTTTCCTCTTACTATCTCTATAATTCCCTATATTAAAATGGAGAGGAGGTAAATTTCATATGTTTACAAGGGCATTTTTGTCTTTTTCTTAAACTTTAAACACACAGATACTTCATTAATAACACACGGCAGTTCTTTATTGCAATTTAGGAAAGACTTTTAAGTATTATACCACCCATAAGTGACTATACAACATGTTTCTACTCATTTATATCTCATACTTAACATTTCTAACAACTTCTCAGGGGGTCACCCATCCTTCCATTACCTTGGGTTGAGCACGCTTAACTTTCATGTACCAGGGTAAAATTGGCGATACCAACTTCAATTGTTTCTGGACATCTGTACCTTTGGACTACCCTCGACTTATTTAGTCAGGTTAACCACCTTCGGGCGTCCAAATACTATGTATGAATTGCGTCTTAGTACCAGTACATATAATCCTTCCCATACTTGGTCAAATACTTCACCAACTCCTAAAAGCTATCATATGGATCCCACCTTATCGGGTTGTTCCAGCTCCGAGCCCGCAACACAGCATCAAAGGGAAAGCTCCATATTATGTGGATCTGATCTTCGTATGAGAGTTTTGTAATGTATAACCCATGCTCCTAGTGCAATGTGTCGGTATTATGCACGCACTATGCATACTGGGGGGTCTCTATGGATTATAGGCCCTCATCAGCATAATCCTGATGCATCTTCTCAATTTCTGATCCGACCGGAGATTATATCGCATGGATACTTGTTCTGTTCTAGGACTAGTATCATTTTATGGATCTGGCAAAACAATGCATATTAACATTCACATAGAATATGAGAGATAAAGTTACCACCTGGACTCCTTTCTAAAGCTTAGCTACTACTGGTCCTTTAATATTTTGTTTGGCTCGGGCAATTGCCATATTCCTAAAATTCCCAAAGTAATTGCAAATGAGTTATTACTCATTCATACTTTATTCCAGAATTTACAAGTTGGTTATCTTAATCAAAATTGCATATTTACCAAAATGCCCTTGGGGACCGACATGGGCTTCTTGTGTACCCGATATTTTTGGTACTTTTCTAAAAATTACAACTTAAGCCCATTCCACATATTTTTACGTGTGAATTTTATATTTGACCTCAGATCAGATAAATTATGGCTCAAATTACATTTTTCCCCTTAATAGCCCTAACTTGGGGTTTTAAGGGCAAAATCGTCATTTAACCATCCGGGGCTTTTCACATTTCGCACTCAACATGAACCCTACATAACTTTCCCTTCTAAATACCATGGAACCATTAGAATCATGAAATTTCAACTCTATCCCTCATTTTCCCTTTTGGACGAAAGTTATGAGAAATTGGGAAAAATTATATTTTCTTAATTCTAACTCCTAGAACACCTTTTCCATTCATGTATTTACTTGTTACATCATCTAATCACTAATTGGACATAATTAGTGGAAATTTGGGCAGTATTTCCCCTTAGAAAATGGACATCCAAAATTTACAAAGTTGGCCAGAAAGAACAAATAACCAGCCAGAGATTCACCACAACTCAGTTTTCATCAAGAATACCAAAGTTCCAACAACATACCTTATGCTTTCTTCCTCTTTCTCCCTTGGCCGTGAGGTTCCCCCTTTCTCCCTTGTGTTTTAGTTTGTTCAACGGCTATTCCAAGAGAATAGGGAGGTCAAGAAGAAGTTACTTGAACTAGAATACAAGATTGAGCATAGATTTCCACATACTTACCTAGTTCTTGCTCCTAGGTCTCTTCCTTTTCTTCTTCTTCTCCTTTTCTCCAAAGCTCTCTTTCTCTTACCTATTCATCTCCTCTTGGCTGAAATGGCCTTCCCTTTTATAGAAAAGAAGAGAATCCTCTAGACATGCTTATGTGTCCTATTAATATATTATTTTATTGATTTAAATGATATGCTTAAATGCTCATATATTATTTTATTAGTTGATATTTCTTTTAAGCATATTCATAGGAATATTCCATCTTTTATTATGTATAAAATCTTCCAGATTTATTAATTTTTTCAAAATGACCATTTTACCCTTGCAATTTTCTCATTTTTGCAATAATTGAGAACATTAGCAGAATTGTCACCAAAGTTTGAAAATTCATATCTAATTGTGTAGATATCCAATTGAGGTGATTCCAAAGGATATGTGACCCTTGTTAAGTATAGTTTTAGATAAAAATATAAAATTTAGCCAATTGGATTATCACAATTCGCAGAATTTTTATTTTTGAAGTCTGTTCCAGAAAAATGTCAAATCCGTTGGGCAGAATTCAAAAATTCATTTTCACTTATATACAACTCTAAAAATTCCATTTGACCTATCAAATTAAATCTCATCATGTCTAATTTCATTCTAGAAAATTTCAGAATTTTTGGACGTCACTTACTAATTTAAAAATGTTACACAATCTAACTGCCTCAACAGGAAATTCACCAACTATCTTGTATAACAACTATTTTGTTATGTGTGACTTTATTGGTATTGTTTTGCTAATTTTCATGCTCTCTTATCATGAAATACTATAATAGTACATGATACTTAGTGATTAAAATTTGGGACATTACACAATGCAGCATATATCATGATGCAGCAATCAATAATGCCAAGCACATGTCTGACAATGTTCAGGAACAAAACGATGGATCAAAATGATCGCTCATTCTTAATATGCACAAAGCATAACCTCATACATAGGAATCCACCTATGTAATATGATCACACCACTAACTTAGAGTGAGAATCCACCTATCCGTACTTATCAAACCACTCAACTGGGTCCACCTAGCCAAATTGTACCTTGCTTGTCTCATAGGGTGGTACCTTACTTGTTCCACATCCATTGAGTACTCAAACCACATACAACACATTATACAGAATATGATAAACAATGCATATAAACATTCACATAGAATATGTGAGATAGAGTTATTACCTGGACTCCTTTCCAAAGCCTAACTATTACAGATCCTTTAACTTTCTGTCTGAATTGGGCAATAATCAAATCTTAAAATTCCCAAAGAAATTGTAGATGAGTTATTACTCATTTTTACTTTATTCTAGAATTTACAGGTTGGTCATCTTAGCTCAAAATCACGTATTTACCAAAATGCCCCTAGGAAACCTAGTCTAATTCCCTTTTTACACAGTATATTTGTACTTTTCCAAAAATTATGAACCAGGCTAATCCTACACAATTTCATATGTAGAATCCATTTTGTGGCCTCAGTTTAGAAAAATTCACACTTAAATGTCCAGGTTACCCTTGGCAGCCACCAACTTAGGGTTTTAAGGGCAAAATTATCATTTCACCCCCTAAAACCTTTACACGTCCAAAATCTACATGTTTCATGCACAATTTTTCATTCTAAACATCATGGAACCCTCAAAAATAAAAAATTCCAGCTCTAACCCTATTTTACCGATCTGGCCAAATGGTTACAAGTTTTGGGGAAATTTGGATTTTCATGATTTCAACTTTTAAAACACCTTTTCATTTGTAAGCACTTGTTTAATCATTCAAACATCAAATAAACATTATCAATATAAATTTGGGTAGCATCTCCTCTTAGAATTTGAACATCCCAAACTACAAAGTTCATTACAAGTAAACCAACAACCAGCCAGACAATAAGCACAACTTTGATTTCAGCAAAAATTTCAAAGTTTTCTTGACTTACCTTGATTCCTCTCCTTCATCCCTTCAAAACTGACTCTCTCCTCCTTCTTTCTCTTGAGTTTTTCTTGGTTGATAGCTATTCCAAGATGACATAGAGATCAAGAAGATGTTTTCATGAATTAGAAGATAAGAACAAGTAGAAATTTCTAACTACTTACCTTGATCTTGCTTCTTGTTCTTGTTTCTTCTTTCTTGTTCCTTTTTCTCTCCCAAGCTCTTTCTCCCTCTTTCTCTCTTGATCTTAGCCAACTTTATGGCCTTTTAAAGAGATTTGGAGAGCTTTCTAGAGTTCTCCCTTTCCTTCCCTCTTTACTATTATTTTATTAAGAATTTTGTCATGTGATTATATTTTTAATATTGTTTTTTATAAGCTTCTCCTCTTCTTCCACTTGCCAATCTTTTTTAAAAATATATTCTCATTCTTATCCCTTCTTCCAAAACTATCCACTTCCTTAACTATTAAGGAATATTTTCTGAATTTATTTTATTTAACCAAAATGACCATTTTACCCATACATTCTTTCCATTTTCTCACTTGTTGGAAAAATTGGCAGAATTTTCATCAAATTTTAAAAATTCATATCTAATTGTATAGATATCCAATTGGTGTCTTTCTAAATTTTGTGTGACCCTTATTAAGTCTATTTCCAAGGAAAAATATAGTATTTAGCCAAATAAATTCTTAAAAGTTCCAGAATTTCCATTTTTGGACGCTGCCACAGAAAATTACTAGTTTTACTGGACTAAGTTCAAAAATACATATCTCCTTGTGTACAGCTCCAAATGACTTATATGACCTATCAAATTAAATCTTGATAAGTCTACTTTAATTTTGGAAAGTTTCACAATTTTTAGACATCATTTTACTATTTAAAAATGTTACACAACACAACTGACTCTCTGGAAAACACACTGGTGGCAACACTAACTTGTGTACCAAATATCTGTTATGTGAGACCTCTAATTGCCTTATTTTTTCACTTAATATTCTCTTTATTTGATAATTTTATCCCCTTTTATACCACCAAGGTATAAAGGAATTTTGGTGACTGAAATTTGAGATGTCACACATTGTCCACTTGTGCTTTCCTATTTGTCTTGTAACCTCCATGATCTGAGTCTGAATACGTGGTCAAATATTCACTACCTCCCTTAGGATACCATATTCACTACCTCCATGATCTGAGTCTTTCTGTCTCCTTCTTTTGGAATTATAGAGGTGAATCTCTCTCTATCACCAGTCATATGTCGTGAGCATCCCCTATCTATGTGTTTAATTATTTTGACATTTATTAGAGTATTAACGTGTAGTTCAATGGGCACACAGAAATAGTACAATATATTGATATAACATTCTTGATTACATTACAAAATATCCTCACAGGGTTTGTACAAGTCACAGTAAATATCCCAATATAAATAAAGACTATCAGATAACCAACGAAGTAATTCTTGAACCAGCACTGGACCTTCATCTACTAGCATCAACTATTTTGCCCTTTGAGTAGTTTCCACTTGCTGAATAAATTTTAAATTTATGAAAAGGGGTGAGATTCAAAAGAATCTCAGTAGTAACGGTATATCAATTATATAAAATGACAAAAGTAAACATGCAGTGCATAATTTATCATGATGCAGCAATCAAAATGACAATGCCTATCTGACAATGCTCAAGAACCAAATGATAATTTTTCTTAGGTACAAAATGATCATTCATTCTTGATATGCACAAATCATCTCATAATACGATCACAACAACTCGGAGCAAGCCTATACCTGTTCGTGGAGCAGGCCTATGCCTATCCATAATCATCATAAATTGGACCAGGCCTATACATATCTGTACATATCAAGCCACTCACTGGGTCTACCTAGCCACATGGTACCCCACAGGTTCGATGGGTGGTTTAACTCATCTCCTACACCCAGAGAGTTTCAGCACCACAAGCAATACATTAAACAGATCATGGTAATCATTGCATATTAACATTCATATAGTATATGAAAAATAAAGCCTACTACCTGGACTCCTTTCCAAAGTTTAGCTACAACCACTCCTTTAATCTTTCGTTTGGCTCAGGCTATTACCACATTCCTAAAATTTCCAAAGTAATTGTAAATGAGTTATTACTCATTCATACTTTATTGTAGAATTTACAAGTTGGTTATCTTAGCTCAAAATCTCATATTTACTAAAATGCCCCTAGGGACCCAAGCCTGCCCCCCTTTTGTACTCTGTATTTTTGTACTTTTCCAAAAATTACAACTTAGGCCTTTTTACATATTTTTGCATGTAGAATCCATTTTTGAGTTCATATTAGGCTATTTTCAACTTAAGTTACAATTTTTCGCTTGACAACCCTAACTTGGGGTTTTAGGGGCAAAATTGTCATTTCACAATCCAAGGCTTTTTACACTTTGTACTCTTCATGAACCCTATACAATTTTCCATTTTAAACACCATGGAACCATAAAAGACATGAAATTTCATCTACTTCCTCTATTTTTGGTGTTGGCCTAACTTAAAAATTTTAGGGAAATTGTATTTTTCTTGGTTTTATTCCATAATTCATCTTGTTAACACTTGTTTCCATTGGTTTATTCATTCAATCATCATTTTAACATAATCAATGGAAATTTGGTTAGAATTTCCCCTTAGAAAATGGACATCCTAAATTTACAAAGATTGCCAGAAACACAAATAACCAGCCAGAGAATCATCACAACCCAGTTTCCTTCAAGAATCCCCAAGTTTTAGCAACTTACCTTGCTTTTCCCTCTTCTTTCTTGCTTGGACAAAATCCTTCCTTTCTTTCCTTAGAGTTTTTTCCTTGATAGATGTCTAATCCAAGAGAGTATGGTGGTTAGGAAGAGGTTTCTAGAACTAAAACACAAGATTTGGAAGAGATTTTGGCATACTTACCTTATATTTGTGCCTGGGACCTTATTTCCTCTTCTTCCTCCTCTTTCTCTCTAGTTCCCTTCCTTTCCTTCTTCTTTTCTCTTCTTGGCATATTTGGCCTTAATATAGACAAGGGAAGAGAATTTTGGAATTCTCTAGTGTCTCATATGTGACTTACTTTCATTGGCTCTTATCCCATTTAACTCACATGACATAATATAAATATATATTTACTTCTGTAGCATTTTTATGAGCTCCATCTATCCATCCCTTCTGAATTTATTCATAAGAAAGTCCAAATTATATTTATTTGGTCAAAATGACCAATTTTCCCTTACAATTTTTCTCATTTTTGCAATACCTGAGAAAATTGGAAGAATTGTCACCAAAAATTGAAAATTCATATCTAATTGTATAGATATCCAATTGGAGTGATTCTAAAGGCTAGTGACCCTTATTAAGTATAGTTTTAGGAAAAATATAACCTTTAGCTAATTAGAAGCTCACCAATCCCAAAAGTTTTATTTTTGAAGTCTACTCCTGAAAAATATCAAATTTGTTGGGTACAATTCAAAACTTCATATCTCTTTGTATACAACTCCAAAAATTCCATATGACCTATAAATTTAAATATTATCATGTCTACTTTCATTCTGGGAAACTTCATAATTTGTGGAGGTTATTTACTAATTTAAAAGTGTCACATAATCCGACTGCCTCATCAGAAAATACACCAACTATCTTGTATAACAACTGTTTTGTTATGTGTGACTTTATTGGCTTTGTTTTGTTGTTTTGCCACTTTTCATGTTCTTATATCCTGAAATACCATAATAGTTACATGATACTTAGTGATCAAAATTTGGGACATTACACTATATACCATTTACTCCCTTTGGATGCTTTGTGTAATATCCTGAATTTTTAGCCTAGAGACTTGAGGATAAGCCTCTATCAGGCAGACATCTAAGCCTAATTTATGAAGAGTCCCAAGAAAGATGAGATATAGAAAGACTCTTAGGAACTATCTGATTCAGACCTACTGGGTAGTGGGCCCAGTATAAGTAGATAGTAAGATCAAAGTGTCGTTGCAGATGTACACAGGACACATATGAGGTAAGGGACTGATTAGTAGAAAGATGCCACCCAGCTTTGCCATGAGGTAAGGGACTGATTAGTCAAGCAAAATAGGCCGTGTAAGTGTGCGTATGCCATTTTCAGGGCAGACATGTATAACCAGCATTTTTTAGAGTTGACATGCAAAATTGTAACATTTAAAAGGAAATGTGGGAATTAAACACATAGCTCACTTTCATGACTCTAACAAGTTATATGGTTATATGTCTAAGGTTATGAGGTGACAAGGAAGAAGCAACTTCAATGGTTTGAGAAAAGGTACAAGAATAGGACTCAAAGACAAGAGGTAGTAAACTTATCCTACTTGCATGTATTTAATATTTATGCTTCTGTAGTGATATATGTGATTGCTTTACTTGATAGTGTAGAGCATATTTGAATGGTGAAGCTTTGTTTCTATTTATACTATGGCCATGAGTATAGTTTGTGAGGCATTGAGTATACAGAAATGTCATTATATGGCATACATCTAGTTGAGGCTAACATGTCATGCACATAGCATATATCTTGCATGCATTATGGTAACTATTTATTGCTAAAATTCCTCTTATATCACCCTCCCCAACCAACCATTTAGACAAGTAAAAACAGGAGGTGTGCTAAGAATAAAGAAGAAGACTACACGAGATGAATGCAGTGGTGGAATAAAGACGGGAAGTGGTATGCATGTCATTATAATGGGTTTAGGCACCCTAGTAGCCCTGTGTTACTACATTATTTGTATTTGTTATATGTACATGGAAATTGTAATTGAGCAGAGTACTGAGCTAAAATAATCACTCTAATAATTAATCACAACGCCCCTTAAGAATATATGACTTCCACATGCGTAATAAGGGGTATGTAAGACGAGTCTTACATTTTATGGTATCAGAGCAGTAATTTTAGCAAAGGAATTGTCTCCTCAGAGATAAAGGTCCAATTAGAGCAAAAGGTTCTGACTCAAGGAAACATTCTCAACTCATGTGAATAGTATAGTAACCCTCTGTTGGTGCTATTGAAACTGGGAGTTACAAATAGCAGATGGACCTACGGAATTAGACCATCCCTATATGTTAGTCAGCCTATTGAAGGAAGGGGCAAAGGTCTATATAGAGGTAGTGGCTCCACTTGACAGGTATGATAGCGGTGCCCAATCCAATTGAGAATCCTCTACTGGTGATAATGACAACGAGACCCTAAGGATAGAAGAGGAAGGGCAAGATACAGATTTTGTTGCTAACTCTAGGGCGGGCTCCTGATATTGAGTTAGAGTATGACCCAAATTTTCCCTATGCTATGAGAACATATAGAGGGACTATACCAAGAAGCTGGTACTACTTATGTTTCCTTGTGGGGATAGTATCCAACATTTATGGGCAAGATAACATGATATATTGCGATCGAGGTATATATGGGATACCGATGCCCAGAGATATATAGATTGATACGAGTACTAATGCCTCAGATACCTTTAGAACTCCGTGGTTAAGTGTGCTCAGGCGAGAGCAATCCCAGGATGGGTAACCCACTAGGAAGTGCCCTTAAAATTTGAAACCTATTGATTATAGGCCAGAGTGCCTTGAGGTATAAAATATAGTGATCCTTAGGGATGCCATGAACATGTTAGAATGAATACGGTGAAAATTAAAAATAGGCTTGAATCAAATCTAAGTTGAAAAAGAGTTAGGTCAAGATGTGACTCAGGTTACATTATGGTTCCGATACATGAAAGTATGAACCTTATGAACCTGATAAGTAATGTTAAACTTTCATTAATACTTTGGGAATATTTGAGGATATTACCTTAATGTTATGAGAATAGAAGGAATGAATCATGATGATGTTAGCATGCTTACTGGGTATGGCTGAGGTTCTAGAATTAGGTTGTTAAACCTAAAAGTTAGATAGGCAGCCAGAGAGTGCCACCAACTGAATTGTAACCTAAGAATCAAACAATAGTTGAATTGATTCTTTAGGCAATTGAAATAGCTTGAGTGGCTCGAGGTATTAGAATATGGTACAAATGGGAATGAGGTTCTTGAAGGTTGCTAGTTGCTAATCTAGCATAGGGAAAGATTTAATCATAAAATATTCTGTTAGAGTTGTGATTATGCCTGGAGTGGGACCGATATCAGAAGTCCATATAAACTGATCCAGATGAGATAGCAAAATGAGAAAGAGCATATTACAAAACTACTAGAGCAGAGGGACCATATAAGATTTGGATTCCCACTACAAGACACATATGCGGTACCCTTAGCTTGATAGAAAGAAGCCACCCAGCTATGCCATAAGGTAAAGGATTGATTACTCAGGCGAAGTAGGCTGGTGTAGGTATGTACATGCTATTTTCAGGGCAGATATGTGTACCCTGCATTTTTTAGAGTTGACTTGCGAAATTGTAACATTTAAAAGGAAATGTGGGAATTGATGACATAGCTCACTTTCATGACTCTAACAAGTCATATGGTTATATGTCTAGAGTCATGAGGTGACAAGGAAGAAGCAACTTCAATGGTTTGAGAAAAGGTACAATAGGAGGACTCAAAGACAAGAGGTAGTAAACTTACCCTTCTTCCATGTATTTGATATTTATGCTTCTGTAGTGATGTATGTCATTGCTTTACTTGATTGTGTAAATCATATTTGAATGGTGAAGCTCTGTTTCTATTTATACTATAGCCATGAGTATAGTATGTGAGGCATTGAGCATGCAAAATTGTCATTATGTGGCATGAATCTAGTTAAGGCTAACATGTCATGCACATAGCATATATCTTGCATGCATTATGGTAATTGTTTACTACTGAGATTCCTCGAATCTCACCCTCCCCAACCAACCATTTAGACAGATGAAAACAGGAGGTGTGTTGAGAATAGAGAAGAGGACAACAAGAGAGGAATGAAGTGGTAGAATGAAGACGTGAAGTTGTCTGCGTGTCATTATAATAGGTTTAGGCACCCTAGTAGCAATGTGTAGCTACATTATTTGTATTTATATGTACATGGAAATTGTAATGGAGGAGAGTACTGAGCTAAAAGAATCACTCTGATAATTAATCACAGCGCCCCTTACAAATATATGACTTCGGCATACATAATAAGGGGGTATGTAAGAATTGTCTTACACTTTGAAACATACCTACATAAGAAGATGATCAAGTTTTAGGTACCCATACCTTCTTTATTCCTTTATGGTTATTTTGAATCTTTCTTTGCAAATATGAATCTTTGGGTACCCATCTGTAGATTCCCATAGTTCCTTCCTTTTTATGATAACATGATGAAGTATAATGCCCCTTTCTATTACAGAAATTGGAGTGAGCAAAGGGAGAGAAAACATGTACAGACTTTTAAAAATAATTTAAGTATATTTGCTTACCAACCTTGTTCTTTCCTTTTGACTTGTCTGACTTTGGATCATATCCAATTGCAGATTTGTCATTAGTGAATTTTTTGTTTTTAAAAATTACCTTGAGCATTTCACTCCCTTTTGTGAACTTTTCAAGAGTTTTGGTAAGATTGTCATTTTTCTTTTCTAAAAACTGACAAGAATCTTAGAAAACTGGTTTTTATTCCCTGAGTTGTTTCTCAAGTATTTTCACCCTTTTCTTGTGACACACAAGTTCTTTTACAATTTTTATAAATTTTGTATATAAAGCATTATATTCATCATGTAATTCATCATAAGTAGGATTTTCGTTTACCTCTTCTTCCTCTAATTTTTTTTGAGCTACGAGCCATATGTTGGCTATGTCTTCATCATCACTTTCTTCTTTATTAGAAGAAATATCTCCCCAGATAGCTAAGACAAAAGCTTTCTTCTTGGCAAATTTGTTCTTCTTTCTTTCTTCGTTCTTTAAATAATCAGAGCATTCAGATTTGATGTGTCCAGGCTTCCAGCATTCGAGTTGTAACATACTGAAATATGAACAACAAGAACTGCTTGTAAATGTAATTAGTCGGAAGAAAATTCACCAGTGCCAGTGTTGTGTATACGGTGTTATTTTGATAAAGAGGACACTTAGCAAGATTTTATTGGTTGTCATAAAGTAATAATTAAATGAAATAATCTTACTTTGTGTAGGGACTACGAAGGAGGACACCTCGTAGGTGAACCCGGGGAAAATTCCCTGACTTTCCTTTCCCTGATAAAGTGGACAGTTAGGTGGAGGGAAGAGATAGGGATGGGTCCCATATAAGGGACACATGGCATCATCTTAAGGAAGAAGAGAAAAGGTGCTTTTGACTTTAATGTGTTGGCCGAATAAGAGCGTGACACTTGTTCCCTCTTTTTGACAAAGTTACTTTAGCTTTTGAGTTGTCATCACCGGAGGGTACCACGTTGCCCCAAGCCGGGGAAATCCACCGGACTCTGGTCTGGTCACCCGACTAATTTTCCCGAACACCGAGCTCAGGAGCCGATGAAAAATCATCGGACTCTCACTTTCCCTGACCATTAGGACAGCTCAAGACCCATTTGATTAAAAGAAAGAACACGTGTCACCGTTTGGCTAAATCACCGAATATGTGGCACCATAAGATTGTGACACATGTTGGAACACCTTTATGACTTTCTTTAAACTCTATTATTTCATTTATCATAACAAAAAATAGGAAGAAATCAGAAAAAACGTTGAGAAATAGTTAGAGGAAAGAGAAAACATGAATAGTGAATGTTCTTGAGTTCAATCCATCGAAACACTACCGAATCAGTGTTTTCTCCTAAAATTTCCTTCACAAACCTTCTTCTACTCATCCTAAGCTTCATTTCTATGATTTCGTATTTTCATTTGGAGGTATTTGGTGCCATCTCACCAGACGAAGTACTGCCAGATTTCCGATCCGATTGTGGAAACGTATAGAGGTAAGCGTAAGTTTCATTTTGAACCGATTGGTTTGTTGTTTGGATGAGTCTTCATGAAGGTTTGGGTACTGTTCATTTTCGTCCAAAAGGAATTTTAAAGGATTAATCATGGTTTAATCATGTATTTATGGTTAAATGATGATTTATGATGATATTGGACTAAGTTGTTCAACAAAATTCTGTTTTGGTAATTTTGCTGAAAATGATTATGTCTTGCCAGTGGGTTTTGGGGCTGAATATTTACTATTTTGATGCTTTTGATCATTCCATTGAGTTCTACATGAAAAATTATGTGGAAAATCATGTACTTATAATTTTTGGATAATTATACAAAATTATGGAATTTTTGAAAGTTAGATGACCCTGCTGTTAGACTTGTTTTGCTGGAGCAGATTTGTTGCGGTGCGTTTTTCAGTAACCAAACCTTTTCTAAACCTTATGAAATTTTACATGATTAAAGTAGACATCCTGAGGTTCAATTTGATGGGTAATAGGACGCAATTGGACCAGTGGATTGAGAAATATGATGTTTCAAAATTTAAGGTTGATTCTGGAATGGAATCTGTGGCAGATTGGGTTTGACGAATTTTCTGGAATTGGGTGGTTATAATTAGTGCCTTGTAATATTTTTATTTACACTAGGACTTGAATATGATTGAACAGAACCTGTAACCAACTCATTTGGAGTTGTGTAGAATTAATTATGAATTTTCAAAAATTGAAGAAAATTCTGGCAGATTTACTCAAATGTGCAAAAATAAAGGATGCAATGGTATTATGTAATTGTAATGAACTTTAAGGGTAAAACTAACCAACTTGATATAGTTGAACCATTTTTGACTTTGATTTTGGGTTAGTATTCTAACCTTAATGACAACCGACTTGAGTATTTGGATTATACAAATATTGGACGAAATAATAACTTGTCGTCCGTAAATTCCATTTATAGGACCTAATACTTTTCAAAGTTTAAGATCTGCCTGAGCTTAGTGAAACAATTGGATATTGCTCAAGCGAAGCTATCAGGTAGTAACTTTGTCTTTCATATGTTATAAGATACATTGTATGTGTGTAGTTTCATCATGAACTGTCTGGAATATTTTCTTTATGCGGGGTTGTCGCCCGGGGCCTATTGCACGGGTTGACGCTCAGGCCATTGAATTTGTTTGTGATGCACGAGTGAATGCCAGGGCCTATTGCACGGGTAATACTCGGAGCCTTGTGATATACCTAGTACTATGATGGTATGAGAACTACATGTTGAATCGAATGATGTTGTGATGATTCTTTTATATGATGACTGTGTAACATGCTCTGTGATTTTATATCTATATGATTGACTACCTGTTAATACTGAGATTCTTTTGAATCTCACTCTTTTTCTATAAATAAATTACAGTACAGGCTGGTAGCTCAAAGGGCAAGAAGGTAAATACGGACAACTAGAGGATGAAGCTGAAAGATTTACTTTCTCTGTTGGTTGTCTGTTTGGATATTTTGGACATGTATATATTGTATAAATCGGTAACTATGACAATAGTATAGTAGTTGAACTGATAGTACTTGTAGCCAGGTATATGAATGGTAATGTAATAAAGAGATAACTTAGTTACATAACACTTCCTAATCGTTAGAGAAACATTAACGATTGAATACAACGTGAGATTGAAGCAGAGACACGCTCGTATACTCTGATAAAATGAAAGGAAGTATCAATGAGTCTAAATGAGATAGTGAATATTTGTGAAAAATGTTTGAAAAATTTTTATTCCATATGAAAAACCTACTCAATCCTAGATTTATCTCTTGAGATAATGTTGGGATTCATTAATGTTTTTAAAGTTTATTCAGTTTGGGATTAAATCCTGGTTTCACAATTTATTTCACTACTCTTTTGTACTCATCTGAAGTTATTGGAAGTAAGGTATTACATTTTGGTATCAGAGCGTTGATTCTGGCAACGATAGGTTTTGTTAGAGTCCTCTGCTTATGTTGATATGTTCTAACTTTTGTTAGCTACTTTGTGTTAGGAAGCATGTCTGATAGGAAAAGACAAAGAAGTAGATCACCCCCATCTATTAACCAGCTACCACCGGAGGAACGTATACCAGATGGTAGGTACTATATAGTCATTAATAGAGGAGGACCTGGACGTGGACCGAGAGTGACAAAAACTGCCAGGAAGAGAGTTAAATATCCAATATTTTTTGGACTTGCCCTTAGGGATGATGCTACTGTCGGTGACACAGATGACATAGAATTAGAGAACATTATGCAGTACTCAGACTCAGATGCAGAGTCAAGTGCTCCAGTGGTTGAGTTAGCATTTGACCCTCACCCAAATGATGAACTGTGGGAGCGATTTAAGGATTTCTACCTGAACGCCTTTAATGAATACACTTCCTTTATGCAACGGTATACGACATTCTTGTGCTCAATAAAGAAACTGTATGAGCAAAAGGAAAAGCATGGGCTAGAGATGACAGATGATATTTGGATTCAAACCACACTAGCCTATTTTCCTGACATTACTTCTTGGATTGAGAAAAAGAATGAGATTATATTTTGGGGTCCTTTTGAGTTTTGGCCTTTTGTTAACCATATGTATATGTATGTGTTGTTTCATATGGACTAGTGATAATAAGGTAGTATGGGCTACTTATGTATATATCAAGCTACTTGGATGTAAATATAGTTGTTTGCCATAATGGATCTATGTTTCTGTTGTGTGCTAATATTTAAAGCCTTGAGAAGTACATGTATACATACATATATATATATGGTTGATGCCGTTTTAATGTGGTGTTCCTTTTTAATAGTGAAAAGGAAAAATGGTGCGACGTAGATCAGAAACTAATGTACCACTAATTACTGAACATGAGAATAATGCAAGGCCTGACCCTATGCAACAAATTCTCGGAATACTGACACAACAACAAGCTATGATTCAGGATTTGTGAGAAGAAGTTCAAGAATTAAGAGAAAGCCAAAATGCTGATAGGGCACAATCTGGAAACCCTGAAGGGAATAACCCGAAGGGGAATAATTTAGAAAGGAACTACCCCGAGAGGAATCAAGAAGGGGAACAATCCCATAACGAAGAGCAGTCACTGTCTCTTGAGGTAAATTCAGAAATTCCTGTAGTTCCAGGACGTGAAGAGGATACTGTTAGAGCAAGCTTTTCACCCAAGAGGGGGGGTGAATTGGGTGATTACAAAATAATTTGCAATTCTAAAATCAATATACAAAACTTAAAGCACAGTTAATGAAAGAAGAGATATCACCAAAGTTGACACAGGGATTTATACTGGTTCGGTCTCAAACACTTGACCTACGTCCAGTCCTCAGAAGTCCTTCTGAGCCTTTTACTATATCCTCCAAGATTCAGTGGGTTCTTGGCACCTCAGTACAAACAGCAAGTTCCTTCAGACACTTGCTCCCCCTTACACAAGGTAATTTCAAATCCCTACTTAAGGTTCCTCAACCTTAAGCTAATACAATTGAGAATGATTTAGTATGACTGACAATCTCTCTTTCAGAGTATGTAGATAAAAACTGAAGTACAGATGAAGTGTTAAAGCCTTTTTGAGAAGATATCACTTGTGGAAAGTTCAGGCGTATTTCTTCGTTTTTGTGTTTTTCAAAATGGCTGGACATATATAATAGAACCACTTTGAAGGCGTTGTAAATTTGCCCGTTAATTCAAAGATGCTTCTGACAAATGTAACAGCATTTGTCTTCCGTTACTTTTGAATTTCTGCTGCTACCATGAATAGTTGTCGTTTGAGTGGAGTGATCAGTTACATGTTAAGTGCGATAGTGGAGTACAGCTGTAACACACTCACGAATATGACCGTTAAGCAATATTTGTATCTCAACAAATTAATATGGATCACTGGAGGTGTTTTATAAAAGAGACAGTGAAACCATAGAGAGTGATCCTATTTTCGCAACTGAGTATTATATCATGATTTTGAAAGCTACAGTAATAATAAAATTTTACTAGCAAAATCATTTGTCGTTGATGAAGTTAAAAGCAATTGGATCAAGGTTAATGTAGAAAGATGTATATTTGATCAATATATCCTCATATGAGAAGATGCAATATCATTGGTAGTGAATATAATGTGTTTGGAAATGATTTTGAAACCTTTGAATATTTCTGACAGTGATTGCTGGTTCACTGGAAGTGATTTTGGAATTTGGCAAATATCACTCGAGTGATTTATGATCACTGGAAGTGATTTGGTGAACAGTGAAATCTTCTTGCAGTGATTTCCAATTCACTGGAAGTGATTCAGCGAAAATCCAACATCACTCGAGTGATTGAGGATCACTGGAAGTGATTTTGAGAATTTTGGCTGATCACTCGAGTGATCTCAGCTTCACTGGAAGTGATTTGTAAAACAGTAGATTTTTCTTGAAGTGAAATCCTAATCACTGGAAGTGATTTGCTTCATCACTCGAGTGATTCACAATCACTGGAAGTGATTTGGCGCATCACTCGAGTGAATGAGAATCACTGGAAGTGAATAGCAAATCCGTGAGAATTTCTGGAAGTGAAAACAAAATCACTGGAAGTGTTAGTCAGATCACTCGAGTGATTCACAATCACTGGAAGTGATTTGGCGTATCACTCGAGTGATTCAGAATCACTGGAAGTGATTTTCAAAACAGTGAATTTTTCTTGCAGTGATTTCGCGATCACTGGAAGTGAAATTGCGGATCACTCGAGTGATTTCCCATATCACTCGAGTGATCTGTAATTTCTGTAATCACTCGAGTGATTTCAGCGATCACTCGAGTGATCTTGAATATCACTCGAGTGATTAGCAAAATCACTCGAGTGATCCACAATCACTCGAGTGATTCATTTAACCACTCGAGTGATCTTTCACAGATCACCAGAATGGATTGCTTTGCTGCTAATTATTCCATGAGCTTCCAAAACATGATTTGTTATCATCAAAACATGGAATCTAACAGATACTCTCCAGTATTGGATGCCTAAATTTATCCAGTACTATCCTGAGGCATTCAAAGGGAGATTTGAACCACAAACTGCAGAGAATTGGGTAAACCAATTAGAGAAAATCTTTGATGTATTAGAATGCCCTACAGAGATGAAAGCTAGGATGGCTATATATAAGTTGGTAGGTGATGCTGATAACAGGTGGAAGAATACAACACTCATGTTGCGTGCCCAAAATATTCCACTGACCTGGGAGTTATTCTAGGAGAAATTTTATGAAAAATACTTCCCGAGGTCAGTAAGAATTGAGAAAGAGAAGGAATTCCTGGCGATACAACAAGGCGATGATGAGACTTTTGATACATACCTGTCTCGGTTCATTCGACTGTCCCGTTACTCTCCTTACTTAAAGATTAAAAAAGATGAGGAGTGGAGCTCCGATATGTTGATTCAGGGACTGAAGCCCGAAATGGAAGAGAAGCTTGTTGCCCAGCAGTTTACTAAATTTAACGAAGCTGTGGAAGTGTGTCGATTGACTGAGGGTAACTTAAAGAGAGTACGTGCCAATAAGAGTACCAACAATCGAGGTGGGCCTAGTCAAGGGGATACCTCACAGAAGCGTAAGGGGCAAGGGTTCTCACAAAAAGGAAATATCAATAAAAAGCTTTTTTGGTCTGGGAACCGTAGTGGCAAAAAAACCCGACCTCTCAAACATGCCCTCATTGTGGTAAGTCACATCCGGGATGACTTTGCAATGTCCCTATGAGTCAGATAATCTGTTATGCTTGCCAAAAGCCAGGTCACTTTGCTGTAAATTGTCCCCAGCGAGCAGCACCACAGCCAGGTGATCCTAGACACAAGAATCAGGGACGAGTGTTTTCCTTGACACACGAAGAAGCGAAGAAGTCTCCTGAGTTGGTTCAAGGTAAAATTCTTCTTAATGGTAGTTCATTGCAAGCTTTATATGATTCGGGTGCTAGTCATTCCTTCATTGCTTATGACTGTGTTAAGCGCCTAGGATTACATATGCATAAATTACCATTTGACTTAGTTGTATCGACACCAATGGGTGTCAAAACTATGACTGCTGATGTCTGTTTGAACTGTGTGATAAATGTTGAGGGACATGAGTCTGCGGTTGACTTAGTCTGTTTGCCGCTCCAAAAACTTGAAGTTATACTGGGTTTTAACTGGCTGACAGCAAATAATGTATTGCTGGATTGTGGGAAAAAGAGGATAATATATCCTACTCAGCAGGAGACTAATAACAGAAAAACTAGTCTAAACTTCCTCTCAATGGCAGAAGCTAAGAAATGTCTAAGGAGGGGATGTCAGGGATATATTGTGTTCTTTTCTGTGCAAACAGAGACAAGAATAGCCTTGGAAGATATCCCAGTTGTAAGGGAATTTCCTGAGGTGTTTCCTGATGACCTTAGGGGTTTGCCTCCAGAACGAGAAGTAGAGTTTGCAATCGAGATCATGCCTGGAGCTGGATCTATATCTAAAGCCCCATATAGAATGGCTCCAAATGAGATGGCTGAGTTGAAGAAACAAATTGAGGAATTACTTGGGAAGGGGTTCATCCGACCTAGTGTTTCACCATGGGGAGCACCCGTACTATTTGTCAAGAAAAAGGATGGAAGCCTGAGACTTTGTATTGATTACAGAGAGTTAAATAAGGTAACCGTTAAGAACAAATACCCACTTCCCCGGATTGACGACCTTATGGATCAACTGTCTGCGCAAGTATATTCTCAAAGATTGATCTAAGGTCCGGGTATCATCAACTGCGAGTGAAGGCAGAAGACATACCGAAGACTGCTTTCAGAACTCGGTATGGACACTATGAATTCCTGGTAATGCCCTTTGGGGTAACCAATGCACCTTCCATATTTATGGACTATATGAACCGCATCTTTCGTCAATACTTAGATCAGTTCGTGGTAGTCTTTATCGACGACATTCTGATATACTCTAAAAGTAGAGAAGAACATGAGGAGAACTTGATGATCGTATTAGGCATTTTACGGGAAAGGCAACTCTATGCTAAACTAAGTAAGTATGAGTTTTGGCTCTCAGAAGTCAAATTTTTGGGCCATGTTATCTCACAAGAAGGGGTTGCAGTAGATCCTAATAAGGTGGAAGCACTACTAGACTGAAAAAGGCCAGAAATTGTTGCTGAGATACGTAGTTTTCTGGGTCTTGCTGGCTATTATCGGAGATTCATTCTGAATTTCTCTCGGATTGCTTTGCCATTGACCAAGCTCACGCGGAAAGATCAACCATTTAAGTGGGATGATCGTTGTGAGAAGAGCTTCATGGAGCTGAAGAAGAGGTTGACAACTGCACCAGTGTTGATTATCCCTGATCCCAAGTTGACCTATGTGGTCTATAGTGATGCTAGTAAGCAGGGACTGGGATGTGTCCTGATGCAACAGGGCAAAGTAGTGGCCTATGCCTCTCGACAGCTGAAGCCTCATGAGATTAATTATCCCACACATGATCTAGAGCTGGCAATAATAGTATTCGCGTTGAAAATCTGGCAACACTACCTATATGGTGTGATGGTTGAACTGTACTGCGACCACAAGAGTCTTAAATACCTATATGATCAGAAGGAACTCAACATGAGACAACGCAGGTGGATGGAGTTGCTAAAAGATTATAACCTGGAGATCAAGTATCACCCAGGTAAAGCTAATGTTGTTGCTGATGCTCTTAGTCGAAAGTTAGTGCAAGTGGCAGTTATGATGATACAGGAGAGAAAATTAATAGAAGACTTTCGAGATCTAAACCTATCAAATCAAATCCTTTGTGCTGGTTATAGTATAGGCCAAGAGGAAAGTGATCTGAAAGCTGAGATTGCAGAGGCTCAAATGCACGATGGGAAAGCACAGTCCATTATGACTATGATTGAACAAGGTGAGACTCAGGACCATGATCTTTCACCAAGTGGATTGATTCGATACAAGAAGAGAATCTATGTTCCACTGAAAGTTGATATGAGGCAGAAAATTCTTGATGAAGCACACAAAAGTCGATATACCCTCCATCCAGGGATGGTGAAGATGTATCATGACTTGAAGGCAATGTACTGGTGGCCCAGGTTAAAGAAAGATGTGACCGAGTATGTGGCTCGATGTCTTACCTGTCAAAAGGTGAAAATCGAACACCAGAGACCACCGGGATTGCTTCAAAGTCCTGAAATTCCAGAATGGAAATGGGAAAGCGTAACCATGGATCTTGTGACAAGATTACCCAAAATTCAAAATCATGATGCGATCTGGGTGATTATTGATCGTTTTACAAAATCAGCACATTTTATACCGATCAATGCCAGCTATTCTCCTGATAAATTGGCAGAGATTTATATCAAGGAAATAGTGAGACTTCATGGGACGCTGAAGAATATAATTTCTGATAGAGATCCTCGTTTTACTTCAAAGTTTTGGAGATCTCTACATGATGCTCTGGGTACTAAACTGAATTTCAGTATGGCTTTTCATCCTCAAACGGATGGACAGACAGAGAGAACTATACAGACACTGGAAGACATGTTGAGAGCATGTGTGATGGATTTCAAAGGAAGCTGGGACTACTACCTTCCACTTACGGAATTCGCTTACAATAATAGCTATCATGCGAGCATTCAGATGGCTCCATATGAAGCATTGTATGGAAGGAAGTGTCAATCCCCTCTTTATTGGACAGAAATGTCAGAAAGAAGACTGTATGGGCCAGATATAGTGGATCAGACTACTGAGCAGATTAAGATCATTAAGCAAAGACTGCTTACAGCCCAGAGTAGACAAAAGAGTTATGCCGACAAACGAAGAAGACAGTTAGAATTCCAAGTTGGCGATCATGTATTTCTAAGGGTCTCACCTGTCACTGGTATTGGCAGGGCAATAAAGAGAAAGAAGTTAAGCCCTCGATATATTGGTCCATTTAAGATTTTGTCTAGAATTGGATCGGTAGCATACCGAATTGCTCTACCCCCGAACTTGAGCAGATTACACGATGTTTTTCATGTTTTGCAATTGAAAAGGTATCAACCAGACCCCCAGCATGTTATAGAGTATGAAGATGTAGATATGAAAAATGATCTCACATATGAAATTGAGCCGGAACAAGTTATTGAGCGACAGGAGAGACAGCTCAGACATAAAAGTATTCCATTTGTGAAGGTGATCTGGAAGGGGTTATCACATAGAGAGGCAACTTGGGAGGTGGAGGACAACTTACAATAAAGTTACCCGGAATTTATGTTTTAATACTTGTAATAAATTTCGGGGACGAAATTTCTTGTATAGGGGAGGAGTTGTAACATATTGAAATATGAATAACAAGAACTGCTTGTATATGTAATTAGTCGGAAGAAAATTCACCGGTGCCAGTGTTGTGTATACGGTGTTATTTTGATAAAGAGGACACTTAGCAAGATTTTATTGGTTGTCATAAAGTAATAATTAAATAAAATAATCTTACTTTGTGTAGGGACCACGAAGGAGGACACCTCGTAGGTGAACCCGGGGAAAATTCCCTGACTTTCCTTTCCCTGATAAAGTGGACAGTTAGGTGGAGGGAAGAGATAGGGATGGGTCCCATATAAGGGACACATGGCATCATCTTAAGGAAGAAGAGAAAAGGTGCTTTTAACTTTAATGTGTTGGCCGAATAAGAGCGTGACACTTGTTCCCTCTTTTTGACAAAGTTACTTTAGCTTTTGAGTTGTCATCACCGGAGGGTGCCACGTTGCCCCAAGCCGGGGAAATCCACCGGACTCTGGTCTGGTCACCCGACTAATTTTCCTGAACACCGAGCTCAGGAGCCGGGGAAAAATCATCAGACTCTCACTTTCCCTAACCATTAGGGCAGCTCAAGACCCATTTGATTAAAAGAAAGGACACGTGTCACCGTTTGGCTAAATCACCGAATATGTGGCACCATAAGATTGTGACACATGTTGGAACACCTTTATGACTTTCTTTAAACTCTATTATTTCATTTATCATAAGAAAAAATAGGAAGAAATCAGAAAAAATGTTGAGAAATAGTTAGAGGAAAGAGAAAACATGAATAGTGAATGTTCTTGAGTTCAATCCACCGAAACACTACCGAATCAGTGTTTTCTCCTAAAATTTCCTTCACAAACCTTCTTCTACTCATCCTAAGCTTCATTTCTACGGTTTCTTATTTTCATTTGGAGGTATTTGGTGCCATCTCACCAGACGAAGTACTGCCAGATTTCCGAACCGATTGTGGAAACGTATAGAGGTAAGCGTAAGTTTCATTTTGAACCGATTGGTTTGTTGTTTGGATGAGTCTTCATGAAGGTTAGGGTACTGTTCATTTTCGTCCAAAAGGAATTTTAAAGGATTAATCATGGTTTAATCATGTATTTATGGTTAAATGATGATTTATGATGATATTGGGCTAAGTTGTTCAACAAAATTCTGTTTTGGTAATTTTGCTGAGATTCTGTCTTGCCAGTGGGTTTTGGAGCTGAAGCTTTATGATTTTTATGCTTTTGATCATTCCATTGAGTTCTAAATGAAAAATTATGTGGAAAATCATGTACTTATAATTTTTGGATAATTATACAAAATTATGGAATTTTTGAAAGTTAGATGACCCTGCTGTTAGACTTGTTTTGCTGGAGCAGATTTGTTGCGGTGCATTTTTCAGTAACCAAAACTTGTCTAAACCTTATGAAATTTTACATAATTAAAGTAGACATCCTGAGGTTCAATTTGATGGGTAATAGGACGCAATTGGACCAGTGGATTGAGAAATATGATGTTTCAAAGTTTAAGGTTGATTCTGGAATGGAATCTGTGGCAGATTGGGTTTGACGAATTTTCTGGAATTGGGTGGTTATAATTAGTGCCTTGTAATATTTTTATTTACACTAGGACTTGAATATTATTGAACAGAATCTGTAACCAACTCATTTGGAGTTGTGTAGAATTAATTATGAATTTTCAAAAATTGAAGAAAATTCTGGCAGATTTACTCAAATGTGCAAAAATAAAGGATGCAATGGTATTATGTAATTGTAATGAACTTTAAGGGTAAAACTAACCAACTTGATATAGTTGAACCATTTTTGACTTTGATTTTGGGTTAGTATTCTAACCTTAATGACAACCGACTTGAGTATTTGGATTATACAAATATTGGACGAAATAATAACTTGTCGTCTGTAAATTCCATTTATAGGACCTAATACTTTTTAAAGTTTAAGATCTGCCTGAGCTTAGTGAAACAATTGGATATTGCTCAAGCGAAGCTATCAGGTAGTAACTTTGTCTTTCATATGTTATAAGATACATTGTATGTGTGTAGTTTCATCATGAACTGTCTGGAATATTTTGTTTATGTGGGGTTGTCGCCCGGGGCCTATTGCACGGGTTGACGCTCAGGCCATTGAATTTGTTTGTGATGCACGAGTGAATGCCAGGGCCTATTGCACGGGTAATACTCGGAGCCTTGTGATATACCTAGTACTATGATGGTATGAGAACTACATGTTGAATCGAATGATGTTGTGATGATTCTTTTATATGATGACTGTGTAACATGCTCTGTGATTTTATATCTATATGATTGACTACCTGTTACTACTGAGATTCTTTTGAATCTCACTCTTTTTCTATAAACAAATTACAGTACAGGCTGGTAGCTCAAAGGGCAAGAAGGTAAATACGGACAACTAGAGGATGAAGCTGAAAGATTTACTTTCTCTGTTGGTTGTCTGTTTGGATATTTTGGACATGTATATATTGTATAAATCGGTAACTATGACAATAGTATAGTAGTTGAACTGATAGTACTTGTAGCCAGGTATATGAATGGTAATGTAATAAAGAGATAACTTAGTTACATAACACTTCCTAATCGTTATAGAAACATTAACGATTGAATACAACGTGAGATTGAAGCAGAGACACGCTCGTATACTCTGATAAAATGAAAGGAAGTATCAATGAGTCTAAATGAGATAGTGAATATTTGTGAAAAATGTTTGAAAAATTTTTATTCCATATGAAAAACCTACTCAATCCTAGATTTATCTCCTGAGATAATGTTGGGATTAATTAATGTTTTTAAAGTTTATTTAGTTTGGGATTAAATCCTGGTTTCACAATTTATTTCACTACTTTTTTGTACTCATCTGAAGTTATTGGAAGTAAGGTATTACACGTATAAGATGATCTGCTCTTTTGTTTTGTGGCTACTTCCTCCTTTGTTGAAGATTTTAAATCCTTGACCCTTTTTGTAAAACCTTTTGAATCTTCTATATCAATCATAGCAATCACCAAGTCAGGGCTGGAAAAGTATTCAGCTGCATTTCTTCTTTGATGACATTTAATGCCACTCTTTTCTTCTTCTTGTCATTAATTTCCTCCAATTCACATTTGAACTTTAGCTTGCTTTCATATTCTAACAAGCTTCCAAAATAAAAAGCTACTGATCGCATAGATTCACCTTTGGCTTCTTCTATTGCTGTGACTTTGGCCTCCCATTCTTTAGAAAGAATATTTAGTATCTTTCTAACTTGAGTGTTCTAGTCATAGAACTTCCCAAGAGCTCCAAGTTGATTTACAAGGTGAGTATATTTGAGTTCAAACTCAGCTATCAATTCTCCAGATTTCATGCAAAGCAAATCATACTCAATAACAAGAGTATTGATTTAGTTTTCTTTAATGCCCGAGGTTCCTTAATGTGCTATTTCCAACGCTTGCCACATTTCCTTGGCAGTTGGAAATGTGCAAATCCTAAAGTATTCCTTCTGACTCAGAGCGCTTTGAATCATTAGAATTGCTTTACTGTTAAGAGTTATGAGCTTTTTATCTTTGTCATCAAATTCATCCAGTGTCTTAGGAACTACTTGCCCTTCTACAGTCTTTACAGGAAAAAATTTCTATTTTGAATGACCTCCCATAGTCCATATTTGGTTTCCATAACAAACACTTTGAACTTAGCTTTCTAGAACAAGAAGTGTTGTCTATTAAAACCTGAAGGTCTGGTGATCAAGGCTCTGTTAGGGAGTATTCCATCACCCATACTTACCATAGGATCCTTCTTAGGTTGTTATACCTAACAAAGAAAACCTTACTCTGATACCAAATGTTAGCACAAGCATTTCACCCAAGAGAGTGGTGAATTGGATGATAATAAAAATTTAATCGCAATTAACAAATAATGGAAATTTTCAAGCAATTAAAATAAGTTCAAGAGTTAGAGAGATTTCACTGAAGTGTACACTAGGGATTATACTAGTTTAGTTTCAATAATTCTTACCTACATCTAGTCCTCATATTTCTTTTGAGCTTTTCACTATCACTTCCAAGATTCGCTGGGCTCTTGGCACCACTTTACAAAGCAAGTTCCTACTATGGATACTCGCTCTATGGATACTCGCTCCCCCTTACACAATGTAATATGATACCCAATGTAAGGTACCACCACCTTAAGTTATCTCTCAACAAAGAGTATTGAGTTTAAAGTAATTGTCTCTCAAAGAGTAAATGAAATAATCACTGAAGTACAACAACATAGAATGGACAATAAAAATAGAGAACTTAATACAAAAATGAATGTTTGTCAATTCGGTAGTTGCTCCGTTTTGAATGCCCTCGTATTTATAATTGCAGCGAATTTAATAACCGTTGTGAGACATTCTATTTGTCCGTTACTCAGTAAATGCTTCTTTGGACATTCTTTATGATATTTGGATATAGCCGTTGTAGTAAAGAGAATGAGTTGGTTGGAGTTTGGCTTAGCATTTAATGCTTCTGACACAATATCTACTTTTCTTAGAATTCAAATATCTGATGAATAATTTCCCTAAAACTTGCTTAAATAGATGTTAATCATGAAAGAGAATAATAATAGGCAAGATTATAACTTTTAACAAAAGTTCCATTGATTTCACAAATCTTGGTGTTCTGATTTGTTTTCTGGAAATATGAAATATTTGAATTCAAGCACTACTATTAGGATAAAATGCTTCTTTTTCAGTTATGAACTATTCAGATATTTTCTTTACTATTCGAATAGTATTGAATATTTTTGCACTGGGACTATTCGAATAGTTTAACTATTCAAATAACTCCTTTGAAAATTGACCATAATTATTCTTATACTATAGATAACTATTTGAATACTCTTCTAAACATGAATAAGAAAAGAGGCAAGTTTCAAACCTTAATACTATTCGAATAGTTCCCTAACTATTCGAATAGTCTTACACTTGCTGTTGGAAAAATTATCCTGATACCTTATGCAACTATTCGGATAATATTCTAAAAATGAATTTGGAAATATTTGATTTCAAAACATTATATTATCCAAATAGTTGACCTACTATTCGAATAATCCTAAAGTCTTGGTTTTGAAATACTATTCGGATAATCATTATACTATCCGTACAGTCTTTGAGAAATTTATTGGAAAGATTATTTGGATAGTGAGTTTACTATGTGAATAGTTCCCTTACTATTTGAATAGTTATCCTATTATCCAGATAACATTGGATTTAAGAATACAAAGACTATTCGGATATTGCTTTGGTTATTCGAATACTCCTTCTCTTGGATTAGTTTTAGAAAACTTTGTTAAACATGCTATTTGAATAGTGAAATGGCTATTCGAATATTATAGATTTGCAACAGTATATCTATATTCGAATAACTCAGATACTATCATGATAATACTCTAACTATTCGAATAGTCTAAGAACTATTAGGATAGTTGCTAATTGAAAACAGTCTTTACTATTCGAATAGTAACATGACTATTTGGATAGTCCACAGTATAAAGTCTTATAAGCAAAAATGCAAAACCTAATTCAAATAATCCTAAGTTTGTTATCATCAAAACTCTGAATCTAACATACCTTTCTCATTTTAGACCTTTTTGGAATAAACAACAAATTCATCAAAGGTTTCATCTTTAATGGAAAGAAATATAGTTCAAGTAAATCTAAAATTGTTATCAACTATCCCTAATGTGTAGAGATTCCTACCAAGACTCTTTACTCTTGTTGGTCCAACTAAATCCATGTGGAGTAGTTACAGTAGCTTCTCTATTGACACTACCTTCTTAGATTTGAAGGAGGATTTTATTTGTTTCCCTTTTTAACAAGAGTCACATATTGCATCATCTTTAAATTGAAACTTAGGAAGACCAACAATCAAATCATTTTTTATTAGTTTTCCTAGTTGGTTCATGTTGACATAAGCAACTCTCTTATGCCATAACCAACTTTCATCAACATTACTCAGAAAATAGTTTTTCGAAACATTAGTATTTATATCAAGAGTATAACAATTACCATCTCTTGAAGCTCTTATCTTGACTTTGAGATCATCCTTATTGATTTGAAAGTCCTTCTTGCTCATAATGAGGCATTCTTCTAAATCAAAGATGACTCAGTTCTAACATACTATAAATTTTGTAACCAGTGTTACTTGGAATGTATAAATTGTTGGATGAAAATATACCAATGTTCAAATGTATCTATGTATCTTGTATATTGAAGACATTTGGAGTCTCCTTAAGAGACATAAATGGCACCATTTCATTAGCCCATAAGGGATGTATGATGCAATTCAATGTTTCCCACACGGACATTTAGCATTTTCCAAGGCACATCAATACATCCACTCAATAATTTCCCTGAGGCACAGTGTATGATGTGCCATCTTAAACCCACATAGACCCACGTGGCACAATCTGAAAGTATAGGTGTAATGAATAGCCATACCCTCATTGGGCACTGGTGGTCCGGACCAAACCCCACCCGCACTGGGCACTGAGCTGGCCAGGAATTATGTCCTCCTCATGGGGATTTAATTGCCTCCCCAAGTGCTCAAAGCCAGGACTTGAGGATAAGTCCAAGCCTTATGAACCACTTAGTAGCCACTTACACCTGCTCAGGTCCTAGCTTCGAGCGCTTGGGGAGGCGATTAAATCCCCAAGAGGGGGAGACAATTCCTGGCCAATTCAATGCCCAGTGAGGGTAGGACCATCCATTACATAAAAAGGCACCTTTTATATGTAATGGATGGCCCCCTACCACCACAGATTGACAAACTGGACCAACTTCCACCCCCTCTTAGGGCTCAAAAGGCCAAGAATTATCCCCCCCTCTCAGGGATTTAATACGCCTCCCCAGGGACTTGAGGCTACGCCCTGAGGAAAATTTTTTCCTTAAGAGGTTCTTTGTAACCATTTGAACCATGGTTAATTAAAGAGCTTAGGGAATGACAAAACAATGCAATTAGAAGTCACACACAACATAGTTAGTTGGAACACAAAGTAGTATTGCTACTAGTGAATTCTATATGTGGCAGTCATGTTTGTGTGACATTTTTTAATGGGAAAAATGATGCCCAAAAATTATACAATTTTCCAAAATGAAAGTATACTTATCAAGCTTTACTTTGATAAGTCATATAGATTATTTGGAGCTGTACACAAAGAGATGTGTATTTTTGAAGTTAGCCCAATAAAACTGGCGAATTTCAGTGGCAGCGTCTAAAAACAATAATTATGGGAAGTATGATCTTCTATTTTACCAAATTTTATATTTTTACTTAAAACTAGACTTCATAATGTCACATATCCTTAGGAACTACCCCAATTGGACATTTGTACAATTAGATATGAATTTTTAAAGTTTAGTGAAAATTCTTCTCAGTTTTTAGCTTGTGCGAAAATCACAAAAATGTACGGGAAAAATGGTCAATTGACCACTAAATCTAGAAGCCATTAAATTGTTCCATCCCTCTTCAAATTTTGGTGGAACAAAGAAAAGCAAGGAAAACTAAATGACTTGGTTACACTAAAGTAAGAAGAAGGAAGTCAAACCAAAAAGTAAAAGCATGAAACTTTGACCAAGGAATTTCAAGAAGCATTGAACACCTTTTGGTCAACAAATGGAATATATATATATATATATACACTCTCTATTTCTCTCATTAAATTCGGCAGACAAGAGAAGCAAAAAGGGAAAAGAAGATTATTTGTAATATTATACAAAAAAACATCATTTTGGACCAATAGGAATTAAGCACTTGGAAAGAAAACTTTGATATCTTGTTAAATCATCATCCCTCCTCTTTCCATCTTCATTTTTGGTCATCCATCTATACAAAGAGAGAGAAAGAGAGAGCTCAAGTATCTTCAAAGAGCAAGAACAAGCAAAGAGCTTAGGGTTTTCATAGAGCAAAGGTAAGAACTTTAAAACCTTGTGATTTTTTCCTCCTAATCACTCTATAACCTCTCCTAACCTCTTATACTCCAAGAAACCCATGTTTTTCAAGAAAAATCAAGGGTTTAGAGAGATGAGTAATGTTCAACCAGGAGAGAGAAAGAGTAGTAATCAAGAGGTAAACTTCAAAACTTGCTTCTCTTGGATTGGTTGAGGTTGTTGTTGATGTTGTTGGTGAATATTGCTTTGTTTTCTCTTATTTTTTAGAATTGGGTTGAAGCTAAACCGAGGGGAAATGCAACCCAAATTTCCTCTAAACATGTCTATTTAGTGTTTGAGTAGTTAATCATGTGATTAGAAGTAGAAAGAAAGTGATTAAGCAAGAGAAAACAAGAAAACAACATAAACCTCCTAAGAACCCTAACTTTCTATCATGTGCATGACGTGATGAAGGAGTGAGAATTTGGTAGTTTTTATGATTCCATTGCCTTTATAAGTCAAAATTGTGTAGGTATACAAGTTTTTATGATTTTTGGATGTTTGTATACAAATTTGGAAATTTATGAAGTTGAATGTGCATGTTATTTGATCTGCCTCCTATGAGGCAGTGACATTTTGTAATGTATTTTGTGGGGCAAACCTTATCAAAAATTCTGAAACTTCCCAAGATTAAAGTAGAGACATAGAGCTTTAATTTAATGGGTATTTTGTAATTTTGGACTAGTACATTAGAAGATATGAATTTTTGAAAATTTTCCCTGTTTCTGGAATCAAATATGGGAACAGTGGTGGTTGACAAATTTATGAAAAAAGTATGATCTCAATGGTCAGACTAAAGAATTTTTACCCAAAATTAAATTTACATAGTGTCATTTAGGCTTCAGAATCAGTTAAATTGGATTTTCATAGAATTTATTATGATTTTCCAAAGTTCACTGAAAAATCTGCCAATTTTCTAGAAACTGTGAAACTGTACTGTGCAGAATTGTACTATGCAGAAACTACTGAAACTATGATAGATAACTAGCAATATAAGTTTATAATGAGTTATGAATGAATAATAACTCATTTATTATAAATTTGGAAATTTAGGATCGGACAGTTGTGCCCGAGCCGGACCAAAGACAGTGGAACCGATGGTAGATCAGGGAAGGGCAATTAAGGTAGTGAACTTACCTAGCCTGCATGTATTTGATATGAATGGTTTTACATTGATTTATGTGATTTCTTGGCCTAATTGTGTTGAGCATATTTGATTGATTGAAGCTCTATTATATTTATGTGATGCCCATAAGTATGTTGTAACATTGAACATGTAGATATGTCATTATATTAGCATGATATTATGATAGGCAAGCATGTCATGCATAAAATATATATCTTGCATGCATGGTGGTATTGTTTGCTATTGAGATTCTCTGAATCTTACCCTCCTCAACCAACCATTTAGACAGGTGAACACCGAAGGGGTGCTAAGAATAGAGAAGAGGGATGCACGCAGGGGAATGATGCTGATTATCTGAAGACCTTTTTGGTTATTTCAAGGTCTGTAAACATTATGTGAACCCCTGTGGGGGGGAAGCTCCTGTATTACATTCAAGCAATATTGTATCAATATTATCAATATATTAATACTATTCATGTGTGCCCACTGACTACGCATTGCTACTCTGAGTAATATCAATAATAAGACGGGGTTTTACAGTAAGGACCTGACATAACGCCGTCTGAAGTTGATACTGATAAATTAGCTTTATTAAAGTCACTTTATTAAAGCCACTTTTTGACTTCTTCCTTGGATTAGCCAATCACGCGGTGCCATTTCTCTCCTAACTTTAATACAAGTCTAATTGCCAAGATAACTCACTGGTCTCCAGTCTGGCTACATGTCTGACCTTCCCGAACACCAAGCATGAGAGTCAAGGGAAATCATTTGGCCTCTCTTCACTGACCTATTATAGTCAGCCAAGGGCCTAAATAGAAAGAGAGAGACAAAATTTTAAGAAGGATCACTTAGCACCCCAGAGCACTAGGCACCCTGAGATTTTAACACTTGATATATGTCATCAAAAGAGTACCCAACACCCCCCACTTCCTATCAAATTTTGGTTAGCACCCAAAAATTAAGAGAAAAATAGAGAAAATCAAGAGAAAAATAAAGAGAAGAGAAATTTAAGTGTTCTTGAATTTCCTAAGGTGTTCTTATCGGATTTTAGCCCTGGTTTTGCATTTTTAGCCGATCAAGCCTTTATAAATCTTCTTCTACTCATCAAGAGCTACTTTGCTATGGTTTCAGATTGTTGAATAGAGGAGTTTTTGTGCAGCCTCTACAGTCTAAGTACTGCCAAAATCAAGAACCAATTATAGAATCGAGTAGAGGTAAGTATAAGCTTCAATTTGAAAATAGTATCTTGTGGTTTCATTAAGTTTTTCTTGAGGTTATGGCTACCCTATAGTTTTGGCCAACATGAGAAATTAGAGTTTTGATGATCTTATGATTATGAATATGATGTTAAATAGGGTTTCATGATGATATCTAGCAAGTATTGTGGTTGAATTTGTAAAATCATATTTGTGGTGACTTGGAGTGATTTTTGGCCAAACTTAGAAAAATTAGGAAGGAGATGAATTTTGGTAAATTTGAGGTTTCGAATGAATTCTACATACAAAATTATAAGGAAATACCTTGTGGTTATGATTTTTAGATGATTGGATATAAAACCCTAAATTTGGAATTGACGTAGTGCTGCTAGATTGTGTTTTTCTAGGTGACAGATTGGTTGTGTGCTTTTGGATGTTCAAACCTTTTCCAATTTTCATGATATTTTACATCAAGAAAATTGGACCTAACTGGACAACAAAACTTCAACCAGCAAGAGTGATAAGTCATTTTACAGTGTTAGGCCACTTTAAGTGTTTGGCCAGAATGAGCTACTACAAGCTAAACTTTAAGTCAGAAAACAGGAAGCAACCAGAAACTGGGGACGAGTTGAGGAGAGCTGGCTGACTCAAAATTTCAACCACATCATTACAAAAAGGGAGGGAAAAGGAGGAAGATAAAGAAAATGAGGGAGAGAAGAAGGGGAGGAAAAGGAAGAACTTATTATGCCTAGTAGACAAAATTGTGAAGGAAGGAGGAAATATTTTGAAAAGACGTGCGTAGCCCAGTCATTTTCTATTCATTAAATAGGTAGGGTCAAAACCCTAGAATACACCAAATATTTACAAGTATTATTATCATAGAAGGACCTAGAATATAATAAAGGAATATTCCTAGAATATGCTACAATAGATATATTCATAAACTAACTGGACCATGTTATTTGTAGTTGCCTTTTTTTATTACTGTTGGGCTAACCAACAATTTCATATTCTTAACATCCCCCCTCAAATTGGGCCCAGTTGACCAAATAAGGCCCAGTTTTTCTCTGAACTGATGGAACTTAGAAGGAGACAGAGATTTGGTAAAGAGATCAGCGATTTACTTCGATGAAGGGATCTATCGAACAACAAGCTTTCAACCAACAACTCTTTCCAAGAGATAATGAACATAAAGTTCTATATGCTTGGACCGTGCGTGAAACATGGGATTAAAAGCTAAAGCTGAAGCAATGAGATTGTCATACCAAGCGATTGGAGGGTTCTTCAACACAATACCAAACTAACCAATAAGAGACTAATCCAAGCTAACTTAGTAGCAAGGTTGGATAATGAATGGTATTCTGATTTAGCACTCAAACGAGAAACAATCGACTGCTTCTTTACCAACCAGGAGATTAGGGATTCACCGAGAAATACACAATAGTCACCAATCACTTATCATCATATCATACAGCCTAATTAGCATCAAAGAATCCTTGTAAGGTGACATGAGTAACTTGTCTAATATGTAATGCCAAGTTACTTGTTCCTTTCAAATACCTTAGTATTCGTTTGAGTCCCTACTAGCATGTGTCTCTTGAAGCTATGATAAATTGACTCAATTTATTTACTGGAAGAGTAATATCTGACCTTGTATTAACAAGATACTGTAGAGCCCCAATTGTTTGTCGATAAACAATTGGGTTTTCTAAAAGAATTTCTTCATCCTTTGTGAACTTTTTATTAATTACTATAGGAGTAGAAACAGAGGAGCAATTTGTCATGCCAAATTTGTCTTCTATATTCTAGATGTACCTTTCTTGTTTCAAGTACAAGCATGTTTCATCTCTAAATGCTTTAACTCCTAGGAAATGATGAATATTTCCCAAATCCTTTAAATCAAATGTAAGCTATTTAATAAATAACTCCAGTATTCTTGAGCAGCTTCCAGTTATAAAAATATCATCAACATAGATGAGAACAAACATAGAAAGATTCTTGGTTTTTTGTAAAAAATAGTGATGTTTCACACTTTGAGCTAAACAAGGTAGTTCTGAGTTTATCAAGCTAGGCTCTAGGTGCTTACCGTAAGCCATAGAGAGCCTTTTTTTAAAGGACACACATGATTAGGATATTTTGTGGACTCAAAACCTTCTGGTTGTCTCATAAGCACTTTTCTTCCAATTAACCTTTTAAAAAGGTAATATTGATATCAATTTTCCTAATTTTCCACCCAAAGGTTACAACAACAATAAGAATAAACATCAGGGTACATGCTTTAAGAACTGGGTTGAAGGTTTCTTTAAAGTCTATCCCAGGACTTTGCTGAAAACCTTTTGCCACTAACCTCGCCTTGGTTTTTTAACTAAGCCCATCAGCACTAGTTTTAACTTTATATACTCACTTATAGTCCATAGATTTCTATCACCATGATAGGGAACTAAGATCCAGGTTTTATTTCTAATAAGAGCATTATACTCTTCTATCATTGCTTTCCTCTATTATGCAGATTTAAGTGCCTCTCTAGCAGTCACATGTTCTTATAGCAGGGTTAAAACAGTTGAAAGAGTAACCAATATAAGACAACTTAGGTTTAGAAATACCTACCTTACTCCTTGTAATCATTTGATGCTTAGTAGTTGCTAGAGTAATTTCTTGAGAAGATGAGAGTTGTTGTGAATTATGGTCATAAGTTTCTTACATTTGTTCACACAACTGAGTTGAAAATGAATTTTGTTTTGAATGCGAATTAGAAGAATTCTCATTTTCTTCATATTATTGTGTTGTTTCAGGTACTGCTTGAGTAGTAATGGTAATTGAAGTTGGCAGGGGAAAATTAGGACTGACCAAATCAGAAATGGAAATGTCTTCTTATGGTGTTAAAGAGTAGCTTGTTGCTAATAATGATTTGAAAAATTCCTTTGGATGTATACTTTCTTCAGGTATTTTTCTTTTGTTTACAAAACCTGTGGAAAAGGGAAATTCACTTTCATTAAATGCAACATATCTAGAAATAAAAATTTTACCACTTGCACTTAAGCACTTGTAGCCTTTATGTGAATTAGTGTAGCCATTGAATACGCACTTTGTTGTTCTGAGTTGCAACTTGTAATATCCCAAATTTTGGGATAAAAATGCTTAAGATTAAGCCTGGATTAAGTGGACTGCTAAGCCTCGGTTTAGCAAATGTCCTAGTAGGGCATATTTGTAATCCCCAAAATTTCCTTTATACCCTTGGGGTATCAAAGGGAATATTATGGTGAATTGTGGTACACATAAATTTATAGAAAAATCACAATTGCCGGTTACACATAATTCGGCTAAGTAACACAAAGAGGTAATTAATGTCCACTTAAAGGCCTAAAATTGTAACCAAAATTTGAGTATAAAATGACACAAATAATGGTTTCATATAAAGTGTCAAAAATTCGACCAAACCAAAGGAAAAGGAGCAAGAAATGATTTATTTCAATAATTTGTAAAAACGTAAGGGCAAAACAGTAATTTTGCCATAAAATGTGAAATAATTATTTTTCCCTCATACTCCCAATAATTTTAATTAAATGGGAATTAAAAAGAGGAAATGACTACTTGGTAATTAATAAGCCTATTTTGTTGAATTATTATCAAAAAAGGTCAAAAAGTAAAAGTCCAAAAAGTCAACGATTTGCAAGATGGTATTATGGGATATTTCAAAAGCCACATATACTCCCTCAATTTTCATTCATTTCAGATGAAATGAAGAAGGGAAAAAAAGAAATGAAATAATGGATGAAAAGTCAAAGTTTTGGACCAATGAGATGTTACCATTTGTAAAGCAAGATAACCAATTGCTTTACATCATATTTCCTTCATCTTTCCTTCTCATTTTTGTGCAAGAAATTGAAGCAAGAGAGAGAGGGAGTTCAACCATAGTCAAGAACAAGAAGCTACAAGAAGGAGCTAGGGTTCTCACAATCAAAGGTAAGGAAGTTGTAACCTTGAAGTTTAAGATTCCTAATCGCTCTATAACCTCTCTTAATCTCTTTTACTTCACCAAATTCATGGTATTCAAGGAAAAATTTAAGAGAAGAGAGAGAGAGAGGGCTATAATTTTTTTATAGAGAGAAGCAATAAAAATCAAGAGGTAAACTCCAAAACTTGCTTATTGTGCCTTTGTTGTTGTTGTTCTTGGCTTGGAATTAGTTGTTTTGTGAAGTTTGGATGATAAAACCCTAAGGGGTCCTGCTGCATAAACTCCTTTAAAACATGTCCATTTAGTGTTTAAATGGTTAAGCATGTGATTAGAAGTAGCAAGGAAGTGATTAAGCAACAGAAAACAAGAAAACAACATAAGTCACCTAAGAACTTAAATTTTCAGCCCTATAGGTGACATGATGAAGAAGTAAGAATTTGATTATTTTTATGCTTCCATTAGCTTTATAATGCAAAATTGTGTATTTATGCAAGTGTTCATGATTTTTGGATACTTGTATATCAATTTGGGAATTTATGAAGTATGTTTGTTCATGATGTTAATCTGCCCTATCTAGAATAGTGTGTTTGTGCGTGGTGTTTCAGGGGACAAAACTTGTCCAAAAATTATTCAAATTTCTATAATTAAATTAGAGACATATAGATTTAATTTGATAGGTATTTTATAAGTTTTGGACAAGTACATTCGAAGATATGAATTTTTGAAGTTAGGCTCTATTTCTGGAATGTAATCTAGAATAGGTCATGTTTGGAGAAATTCTGGGAATTCTCTGGCTTTTATGGCTAGAATTTAGTATTTTTATATAAAATCATACTGAAATTTATTTACATATAATTTTTAATCACTCAATTTTGAGTTTCCTAGAATTAATGGTGAATTTTTGAAGTTATGCCTTGTTTTCTGTGAAGAAACCTGGAACAGTGATGTTTAGCGAAATTTTGGGAATATTGTGGTTGTGATAATCAAAATTAGGTATTTTTATGTGAAATTATATTTAAATATATTTACATAAAATTTAGAACCACTCAATTTGGAGTTTGTTATAATTAATGATGAATTTTTGAAATTAAGCAAATGTTAGTGAATTTGAGATCAAGGATGGAAATAACCAACTTAGGATAGTTGGGCCACCTTGACTTTTCTTTTAGCTTAATATGCTAACTTTAATGACAACCAACTTGATTAATTCCAATATGAAATTATAGGACCTAACAACGGTATGAAGCCTGAGAGTTGCCCGAGCTCGGACAAACGAGAAGAAGTTGCTCAAGGAAAGCAACAAGGTAGTAACTTGTTTTTCATATGTTATAATATGCATTGTGTGTTGTTTGAAATCATCATGAATTGTCTAGCATATTCTAATTATGCGGGATGGTCGCCTAGGGCCTATCTGCATGGGTGGATACTTAGGCCAATATAATGTTTAGTAATGCACGAATGGATGCCCGGGGCCTATTTTGCACGAGTATCCATCAGGGCCTATTAACTTGCCTAGTGCTACGGTAGTTTATGAACTGCTTGAAATGCACTGAATTTTGTTTTGATGATTCTGTTGTATGATGACTGTGAAGCATTCCTTGTGATGTTATTTCTGTATGATTGGCATTATGTTACTACTGAGATTCTTTTGAATCTCACTCTTTTTCCATAAACCCATCTTTAGTACAGGGAGAAAGCTCAAGGGGCAAGAAGAAGGTAAATACAGACGGCTAAAGGATTAAACGCCGAAGATTCTTGTTTTGCTGGTTCTCTATTATGTGTATTTTGGATATGTATATATATATTTTGGATAAGTATATATTGTAAATTTCTTGTAACTCTAGCATGTTACAATAGTTAAACTGGTAATGTCAGTAGTCGAGTAAGAACGATTTAGTTATATTATGCTCTGATCACTAACGAACCATAATTAAAGTATGGAACATGAGAACTAAGCAGAGAATCGCTCGCAAACTTTCATAAAACAAAGAAAAGAGCGTGGTGAGACTTAGTGAGATTGTGAATATTTGTGAAAATGATTTGAGAAAATTTTACTACCCTCGAAAATCCTTTCCAATCCCTGGTTCAAATCCTGAGGTAGGAAGTGGAATTTGCAAATGTTTTCCAAGGTACTCTTCATCTGGGATTAAATCCTAGTTTCATAAATGATTTCACTACTCTTTTATACTCATATGAGGCTATAGGAAATGAGGTATTACACAACTTATGCTAGTTGTAAGGTCTAAGACATAGGTAGCATACAATACTAAAAATCTTTAGAGAATTATAGTCTAGATGTTTGCCAAACAATCTGAAGAAAGGAGAGATTCATCCTAAGATAGATAATGGTAGTTTGTTTATAAGGTTTGTAGCAGTATGAAAAGCCTCAAACTAGTAGAATGAAGGCATTTTTGCCTCTGCCAGTAGTGCCAAGCCAATTTCAACAACATGCCTATGCTTCCTTTTAGCTCTCCCATTTTGAGTTGAATGCAAGGACAAGATTGCCTAAATAGAATTTCTGATCTTTATAAAACCTTGGCAAAACTCCTATACTCTCCACCCCAATCACTTTGGACTATTTTGATTTTTCTTTCAAACTATTTTTCCATAAAATATTTAAACTAAATAAACATTGGCAACACTTCATCTTTTCATTTTAAAGGAAAAATCCATGTGAATCAACTATAATCATCTAGGAACAGAATATAATAGCGAAATCTATTCATGGAGATGAGTAGAGATTGTCCCTATAAATATGTATGGATAAGTTCAAGTGGCCTAGATACATGTGATGTAGAAGCTTTAAATGGTAGATAATGCATTTTTCCATACTAGCAAGATTCATAAAACAAATAGTCACTTTCATTACGATAGGCAATTTCCATATTACAATCCTTAATCAACTGATTTAGAATCCTATCATTAGGATGGCTAAGCCTACAATGCCAAATCTTGCTAATAAACATTTTAAACTTTGGTACTGAACAATCAGCTTCTTCTTCCATAAGGATTAGTTCTATTCTACCATCTTTCTTTCGTTCACAGACCGGGAACATTTTGCCACTAGTTAGTGTCCCCTGTAACATGGTTTCCCATGTTGCTTGATCCTAAACACAAACACCATTAGAGTTAAATACCACATCAGTATCATATTACAAGCCACTTTGTAAACACTTAGAATATTTTTCTTGATTTTAGGAGTGTGGAGAATATTATTCAACTTGACCATTTTATGAGAAGCATTTTGTATAGCAGAATAACCTACGTTTTCAACTCCTATTTTACAACCATCACCAACAATAATATTCATCTTACCAGAAGGATTTGTTAAGTTTTCCAGTTTGTTTAGATCCTTTGCAACAAGACTAATGGCTCCACTATCAAGATACCATCATCATCATTAATAATCATAGGAGTAGCCCAATAAGCAATGTCATAATCATAACCTAATCCTAAACTTTTGTTACCATCATTAGTCTTCTTGTTATCATTCACAAAAGTCTTATCATTACAATAAAAGCAATTTTCAATAGTATGGCCATATTTGTCACATAAAGTGTCAAGCCTCTCAATATTTTGACATTTATCGGAGAATTAACACATGGTTCAGTAGGCATACAGAAATAGCGTAAATATACTGATATAAAATTCTTAATTACATTACAGGAATCCCCATAGGGTTTGTACACAATAATTTACAAGCTTCAGAATATATAAGAAGATAGGAAGATAACCAACACTAAGATCTTAATCAACACCAAAACCCTCAGTTGCCGGTATCTACCGCTTTTTCCTTCGAGCTGCTTCCTCTAGCTGAATTAATTTTTATTTATGGAAATGGTGAGATTCTAGAGAATCTCAGTAGTAACATGCAATTAATCATATAAAATGCACAAGATAAATATGCAATGCAGAAGATAATAATGATATGCACATGTCTATCAAACAATGTTCAGGATCAAACGATTATTTTGTCCGAAACAAAATGGTTGTTTGTCCCTACTTTCCTTTCAGTGATCACAATAATATTCCAGAGCAAGCACCAACTTGTCTGTACTTGCCACTATAATATTCTAGAGCAAGCACCAACCTATCCAGACTTGTCACAATAATATAATATTCCAAAGCACGCACCAACCTATCCATACTTGTTACAATAATGTTCCGGCACAGGCAAAAACTTGTTCATACTTGTCACACTACCCTAGCTGGGTCCCACTAGCCTTATGGTACTTGTACTATTCCCATAGGGTGGTGTTTGTGCTTTTCCCATACCACAGCGAGGAATTATGCCATACAGGCTTCACGTTGACCTACCTAGACTGGTCCGTACTGGCCTAGTGGTACTTGTGCTTTTCCCATTGGGTGGTACTTGTGTTTTTCCCATACCACAACTCTAGGAACTACCGCTATATACATTCCACATAACAAAACATGGAAAATACAATGCATATAAACAATTGCATAATATACAAGAGATAAAGTTACTACCTGGAATCATTTCCAAAGCCTAGCTAATATCGATCATTCAACTTTTCATCCTGCTCGGGAAAATATCAAATCTTAAAATTCTAAGTGGAAAATAAATGAGTTATTACTCATTCATACCTTGTTCTGAGACTAATAAAGTTGGTTATCTCTAACCAAAACACATAATTACTAAAATGCCCATAGGAAATCCAATCTAATTCCCTTTATACCTGTTATAATTGTACTTTTCCAAAAATTATGACTCGGGCTATATTTCTACACAATTTCACATATAAAATCCATTTTTGACTTGAGTTTTGACAAATTCACACTGCATTTCTAGAATTACCCTTGATAGCCATAAATTTAGGGTTTTAAGGGTAAAATTGTCATTTCAAACCATAAAGCCTTCATACTCCATATTTCACATGTTCCCTACACAATTTTTCATTCTGAACACAATGGAATCATCAAATCCACTAAAATCCAGCTCAAACACACCCAAAAAAGGTCTGGATGAAAATCTGGAAAAAATTAAAGTTTATTGATTTCTTTCAACAAAACACCTTCTTTTCACTTCTAATCACTTGTTTAATCACTTAAACACTTCTTGAACATGATTAATGACAAATTGGATAGCACCTCCCCTTAGGGTTCATGCATCCCAAATCACAATTTCAAGACAAAACAAGCCAATAACCATCACAAACCACCAACAACAATCATGAATCAACAAGGCGTGTCAAGTATTCAATCTCACCTTGATTCCTTCTTGCTTTCTCTCTCTAATCGACCACTCCTCCTTTTCCTTTCCCTTGATTTTATTCTTGCTTTGTATAATTTCAAAAAGGATGTGAAAATTAGAGAAGGTTTTCATAAGTTTGAAGGTAAAAACAAGAAAAATCAACTACTACTTACCTAATTTTTCCTTCTTAATTCCTCTTCCTCCTTCCTTATTCTTTGTTTTTCTCTAGCACTCTCTCTCTCTCTCTCTCTCTTCTCTTCTTAATTATGGCCAAAAAATGAGGCTTAGAAGAGCATAATAAGCTCTTAAAAATATCCAATCTACAAGGAGTTTTGGTAAATAAAATTTGGGATATTACATAAAGAACACTGGACAGAAACACCATTTGAGTAAAAATGTCCTCCTCTTCCTCTATTAGATTTGCCATGACCTCTTTTGTCATGGTTACTTAGGTTTCCACTCCAAGAAGGTCTTAAGGACTAATTCTCATCAACTCTAGCATAGTTGACTATGCTATTATTGAGTGAAAGCTGTGACAGTAGGTTTAGCTAAACCATTCGAATCTCACCAATGTACAGAGAGGTTTCAATTTCTATCCAGCTTAAATCATCAGCTCAATGAGTTAACTAAACCACGATAGCATTGTAATCAACATCTAGACCAATATGAACTTGAATAATGAGGTATGGTATGTTAAAATTGGATGACACCCAAGAAGGGGTGAATTAGGTGTACGATAAAAAATTAAAAACTTTTAAATCCTTTTTGCATCTTATTAACTCAATATGTAAGGAAGTATAAAATCATAAGCAACTATTTAAATCATATATGCTAGAAATGTAAAAGCTTAAGGAAGAGAAGATGCAAACTGTGATTTATCCTAATTCGATCTAATCCACGATGACCTACATCTAGTTCTCAGGCTCTTCCTTAAATTTCAAATCTACTATCTTCTTGTTTATCTGGGTACAAGAAAAGCCTCACAAACCCACAAGTTTAGTCGGGCACTTGTGAAGCCTTTTACAAAACTCTTATAAAGTTACTCCCCCTTACAGTAAGTCTTACAAGCAGAGCAATCTCGAAGACCTTTCTCTCCCCCATACCCATGCAACTCTTACAAGCAGCAACGTTCTCTCCTACTTACACCCCTGTAAGTCTTATGAGCATTAACATTCTCTATGGCTTGCACCTTGTAAGTCTTATAAGCAGAAAGTCTTACCGGCAATTCTCTCTACAGCTTCCACCATAAGGAAATCAACCCTCTCAAGGTCTCTCTACCTTGAGATCAACTCAGAAGTATAAGTGTTTACAAACTCTCTCACAGAGTGGATAAAATACTCACTGAAATAAAATACAAATGATTACACTCTCAAAGGTAAATGATATAAAGAACAGAGTATAATTGATCGTGTTTGAAGTGGATGACTCATAATGTCAACATTTTGATGTATTTGGGTTCTCATGTCACTTCCCACTTTTTTGAATGCTACCATATTTATATTTGACATGAAGAAGATAACCTTGTTAGCATTCGTTCGTTAGAGCCCTGTTGCTTTGTTTGACTATTGAGCACATTTGAAAAACTAGACATTACATCGGTGGACGCTCCACTTCCATAAATTAGTTTTTCCTTACTGCATGACCTCTTCATTTTTTTCTGTAATAATACATCAACCACTAATACAATGTAGGGTTATTCATAAATACATTGAATCAACGATTAGAGACTGATTTTCTTCTTGGGACTCATCACTTCGAGTGACGATATTTTCCATAAGTAAACTTCATTTTTGAAGATGTAATCTGAATGTTTAATTTCTTGTTTTATACTTGAAATATATGTTAGTTGATGTTTAAGTATAGTAACAAGTGAATACATAATGGATAGATAACTTTTAATCATATTCAGAATGATGTCTGTAATACATTCTGCTTCAAATACTGTCAAACTCAAGTTCATACCTAAGACTCGACTTCCTCATTTGATTTCTAAAGGCCCCAACTCGAGTTCTCATCAAAAACTTGAGTTCCAACATTACTAGCACCACTTCAGCTTGATCTTTGTCAGGAATTCATGAGAGTTAACATTTCAACTCGAGTTCTATTATAAGCATAACTCAAGTTTAGGTAGAAAAATTGAGTTCTAATCCTTTGTCACCTTAGCATCATATGTCTCTGTTAAGAACTCACGAAATTTCATTTGAAAACTCAAGTTCTCATCTAAACAGAACTTGAGTTCTGATATGAACAAAACTTGAGTTATGCTTCTACAATCGAGTTCTTCACGTACATCAAGTTTCTGACTTAAGTCTCTGGTTGAAACTTGCAGGAGTTTACTTGCCAACTCAAGTTCCTTTTGGACCACAACTTGAGTTTTCATCCAAAACTCGAGTTCTTGTGATAGCTTCAGTTTATGGCTCAGCTTCTATATAAAACTTGTGAGAGTTCAAAAATCAACTTGAGTTCTCTTCACACTAAAACTCAAGTTCTCACAGTGAACTCGAGTTCTTAGCCTAGTTTCCAAAACTTCATATGTCTCTACAAAAACTCTTGAGAGTTCATTTTACCAACTCAAGTTTCCATATGACCATAAATCAAGTTCTATTTCCAAACTCGAGTTTTTCTGACTTTCTGAGATTCATCACTTGAATGACCTCAAGTATCACTTGAGTGGTAACTTCAAGTGATCTATACATTTTAACTCCAAATATGGAAAATGACCAATCATCGAAAATCTCTTATTGTCTACATTCCAATGTAAAAAGAATCAGCTTCAAACTCATTGTATTCTGCAAGTTATGATCCAAAGAATATCTACTGTTCTGACAGTGTTTGAATTTTCTAGCATCAAATTCCAAAAACCATACCACTTTAAATATAAATATAAATTTGACACATGAAATATCCTAACAAATCTCTTTAAGTTTAGTTTTATATGCCACCGGTTTCAACTCAATTGGACATATAGTTTGGGAAATTTATCCAAAATACCAAACCTATTATGGAATACAGTGGTGATTTTACTGTCATCTTCCAACACTCATATCTCTTTCATATGAACTCCTTTGACATTGATTTTGGTATCTATGTGATGAATTGGAAGTCTAGGTTCATATACAACAAATTTTAGATTAATCGGACGTGTGGTTGAAGAGATGTGTCCAAAATATCAAAGCTCTGTCATGCTAAATGAAAAGCAAAATAGAGTGCATGCAAACTCGAGTTTTAGCTGCCAACTCGAGTTCTCTCTAATATTAACTTGAGTTCTCTGTCAAAACATGAGTTTTCTTCCATTTTTGTAGGTTTGAATAATGCCAACTCAAGTTTTCCTTAGCAAACTCGAGTTCACAACTTCTGCAATGTTAGAAGGTTGATTTCTGCCAAAAGCTCACCAAAGTGCTATAATGGAACTCTAGTGATACAGTGCCAACTTTTCGATGCTACAGTGCCAAAATCGAGTTCTGTAGTACTCAAGTGCTACAGTGCCAACAACTATAGTGCTAGAACTGCTACAGTGTGAAACAGTGCTTTGAGTTCATCAGGTATTCTCCAATATCATCCTTAAGAGCTTGAATCTTGATATTCCCATTAGTTCTTATAAGTTCTTCTTTCTTCAATCCCGTTCTTCTTTACTCCATAACTAAATTAGATATCTTCTTTATTTTTTTGACTATCTTCAATCTTCTTCTTTCTTTGCTTGACTAATCTACAATATATATAACATTAATTTTAGTAGTTACTTAATGAAGGAGGTAAGTATATTATGTAAACTTTTTGCTCTTAATTTTTGACATCTATAATTGACATCATCAAAACTAATCATATCTAATTTCTCCCTTTTTTTATGATGTCAAATCCTTAAAGAAAAATATGCGTGAATGTGAATACACAAATTGAATGCAACATATTATGCAAAATATTTTCTTGCCTGTCTCTCTCCCCCTATTTGACATTAGCAAAAAGTTTGAAGAATAAAAAAGAAATGCTTGTGGAGAAATAAATATGAAAATAAATTAGAAATGTCTTTCTCTCTATTAAACAAAATAAATGTGTCAAGAAAACAATTTTCTCTCCCCTTATTTGAAAGTAATTTCATTTTAAATTTGGTTTCACTTTTCAAATTTGAAACAACTTGAAGATGTTTTCAAGTAAACTTTCATAATCAAGCATATATGCAAAGTATTCTCAAAATATAAAGAAAAAGGGTTTAGAAATGCTTATTTGGATTTGACAAGCTGATGATAGATTCATGAAGTCTAGTTCACCACACTTTCGCTGTGCAACTCTGATGGTATCTCCAGGATGCTCTTACTGAGTTAAGCTTCAGTTCCATATTTTTTTTATCATGATATGATTAATACTTCTTTGTATTGGCATAAGTATTTGTTGTTGCAGCCAATATATTTCCCTTGATTAAGTGTCAAAGCATATGTCCTCAAAATGAATACATTCTCTTTTTAGTGTGTTGAGGAATAATCTCGCATAAAGCGAATTCTCCTGCCATAAGTTAAAAACATTCTTGCAAGGAGAATGGTTAGAGCAATCAAGTATTAAAAGTTTCTTTTCTATAAAGTATATGCAAATTAAGATCATGGAAAGAAAATATATGAGTAACTCATCATCAAAAATGATTAATTGAGAATGAATACAGATGAGTATGCTATAATAATTTTCTTCAAATAAAGGATATAAGCTTTTAAGATATAAAACACATGTGAATGTAAAGTTCCCCCTTAACGAATGCATGGCTTAAAAACATTATTATGAGAAATTGAGTTAAAAACTCTCATAGATTTGAAAAACCATTGGATAAACTTTGTAGAGAAATTGAGCATGAAAGTCTGAAGATTTGGTGAGAAATGAATTTTTTGAAAATGACTATGCTATTTAGGGGTTTTAGCAACCATACCCCAATATCACTTGAGTCATCACTCAAGTATTCACTTCGAATGATGCAACTCAGAGAATTTGAATTAAGAAAAAATACAATACCTTACTTGAGTAATGTTGTAATTACTCGAGTAATAGTTCTCTGTAGTCTATTGATGCATCGTCGTTAGGTAGTCACTGTTTGATTATGTGATCAGTACTGAGGGGATCTGAAGTGTTGTCTCTGTAGGATACTTAAGGATACCAAGATGAGCTCGAAATAATCCCTCATGTGTATCCATTAGCTTAGTATGTGCCCCTTGCTTAGCAAACACCATCAAAAAATTCTAATTTCACCATAGCACATAGCTCCCTTATTTTGTCATCCATAATCTCAAATAGAACTTTAAAGTTATGGTTCACATCTGCCTCATTTTGCTTCAAATTTCAGGTCTTGTTCATCAAGTATGATAATTATGCATATCTCAGTCTCCTTTTACTTCTTGAAAGATCTAGCAGGGGGCTTCTTGATCCTTAACCATTTATTGATCATTGAGGCTGAGATGGTGACCTTTTAATCTCTGCTTTTGCTTATACTAAAACATTGTCAGTTATGCCTCCTTTGTTAGCCTCTGATCTTTATAATCAAAAGCAGAGCATTTTGGTCAACTCCTGCAAAAGTATAAATACATGCTCTTTAGTACCCAACTTCTCTTGGGTCTACAATATTAGACAAAACAACTCTTATGCTCTTATACAATTAAATCACATGATATTTGAGCAAAGAGTATCATAAACTAACAAAGACCAAAATATAATTTTACCCAATAAATTCAAGCCATTGAATCATAAAGCATAACGAACAAGTGATACCAAGAGTGATGATTTTCAATGATTAATGACAATTTATAAATACATTTTATATTTAAAATATATCATTGATAAGATTTTCAATCAAGACATGTAAGTGAAACCAAAAAAGAGTAATAGATATATTCGTAATGACCAACTTTTATGAAATGATAAATAATGAATGAAATAAAGTTTCCCAGGAATGAAATATGCAAATTGTTTCAAAATCTCAAATGTCCTTTTGAATCATGAATATGCATTATGACATTAAGATCTTGAATGCATGAAAACTCATTTTTGAAGTTTGTTAAACATCAATCCTCATGCTGAAGACAGTAGAAGTCAATACATGTTTATATTTATATCACAAAGCTTCAATTTTGGAGAACATATCAAATATTGAAGTTAACATGTTAGAGAATTTTCTCGAGATCAAAAGTCATAAAAGTAAAGCATTAGCCAACCAGACTTTAGCATAATAAGAATAAATAAGCATAATGACTTTGCTATTGACCAAGAGATAACCTTGCCTCTTAGAATTGTGTCATGAAATACATGAACATTCAAGATAAGAATTTGAATACAAGGCTCTAGTTACTCTTAGATAGATAATATCAATTGTTAACGTATTTGAGAAAGAAAAACAAATATATTGATTTATTAAGTATGAAGCATAAGCTCATTAGTCCAAATGACTAGCATGCTAGAATTTTGTCCAAATGATACCCAAATTATTCCACTACAATAGTTAATGCATTAATGAGCTATTGTAATAAGGTTCTATACATTAACTACAAGATTTTCACATATTGAATTCTTTTCTGGGGAATATACTTGAAACTCATATAGATAGTTAACTTGTTAAACATAAGGTCTAACTTGTTAGAAAATAAAAAATTGAGGAGTTCAAGCTGTAACAAGTTTATGATTAAGAAATAATATGTGAATGATGAAGAAAAACTCTAGTGGATGGATTTAAAACATTTCTGACATTTTAGTACAAATATATTAACTTCCAATTTTGAAACCGATTTGAATGCAGACAATATATGAATAATTTTCAAATCATGTGTATGCACTAGGATGAATTGAAATTCAAGCGCAATTTTAAAATGTGCATTTCAAACTCAAATACATAGATAGATTATGCACAATTTCACTTTATGTCCATTTAGCAATCTAAAACATTTTGAAAACCATAAATGATTGATTGCTAATGATATGCAATAATGAGCAAGTATTTACCACTCAAATTGAGTTGGGAAGAACAAGTGCAATGGTTAAGTTTTGGAAACTGATATAAAGTCACGACACTCGAGTTCTGCTTATGAACTCGAGTTTTCCATAAGAACTCGAGTTCTACAGAAAAGTTCACATACTGATACAGCGTACCTGGCTTGAGTATAACTTGTAGACACCCAAGTTAATTTCCATCTCTTTGTATCTTTGTACTCAAGTCCTCTAAGATCACTTGAGTAACCCATGCCTATGAATCAAGCTTTTCTGCAAGTTTCTTCTTAAACTTGAATTTCCTACAGAAGCTTCAAATTATGAACTTGAGTTTGCTTCTGGAGCTCGAGTTTTGTGTCTCAACTTAATATGAACTCGAGTTTTTACTCAGAGTTTATGTTCTCTCTTTTTATCCCTGTTTTAATTATCGTAAACAGAGCATTCCTTTATTCTTCCTATAAAACCATATAACCATTTTTGTTCCTTCGATATCCAATTTTACTTGGATCCACTTATGGTTAGCTTATAGGAATCATAATTCACATGCTCTAACAAGATAGTCAATTTGAAGAAATTCAGCATAATGAATTAAACATGACTTTATGCATAAAATATTTTCTTTTGAAGTACGTGTATATGCATAAAGAATTTAACTATTGACCATTGCAACTCCCTTTATGAATTTATAAAATTGATTTTTTAAGGGATGTGAAAACATATTTTCAAAATAGTTTGCAATGCTTATTCCTAAGGTAACAGGGTATAAACCTCAATGAATATTAGAGATAATAGTATAGGAGATTTTACCATTATATACTTTTACCTTAGGTGCTTAGAGGATTGCCTTTGCTCACCCAATGCATCTTTCCTTAGCACTCTATTTTTGCATACTTAGCTTTGGGATTATGCAAAGTTCTCTCATATATTATAGACTCTAAGAATATTTTTTTACAAGAGATCCTTATTTTCTTGTTCTCCTCAATGTAGTTGAATGGTACTCTATGGTAGCTCTTCCTTGAGGTGGAACATACTCCTTTTGTCTATTGCTTCTCTTTGTGATCATGCTTTGTAGCTCCAGCAATAGATGCTCTAAGAGTTCTCTTTTGCGATGATATCAACCTCTTAATTGGTGCATAAGAAACTCTTGGCTTCTTGTTCATCTTCTTTGTAGCTTTATGTCCATTCCTTTTCTAATCATCCTACATACACAAAGTATTAGATGGACATTTTAGTACCTACATATACTTGGGTCCTTGATTGTTAGCATTAGACTTTACATGTTCTTTTGGAACCCAAGCATATTTATTTCTCACATTAGAATTTCTTCTAATATATCATGTGTGAGAAACATGACCAAATTTACCACAATAATTGCAAATTGTATGAAGATATGCATTATGGGATATCATGCAAGTATTATGTCGATCATGAGAGTAGAAACTCTAATGGATTTTATTTAAACACCCTTTCTTCCCAACAAACTTTCCAGCATATTTGAAATCATTTTTTCTTTTCTCAATAGAATCAACAATTGGTTGAAAAACATTATTAAGTAGACTCTGAAAATCAGTCTTACAAAAATCACAAGAAGAATTGGAACTTCTTACCTTAAGTTCATCTTGAGCTCCAGAGAGTGATTTTTCATGGTTGTCTATAATGAGCTCTATTCGCGAATCATCTTCTTCTTGTATATCCGTGTTGACTGTATTATAGAAGTGTTCTATGATTTCTCCTTCTTCATCATCTTCCAATTCTTCATGTGACGTAGATGTGCAAATTATAGTTTCACATGAACTGTCAACACTTTCAGCTTTAATACACTTGTTAGAAGTATATATAGAATCAAGAGTATCACATATGTCTTTAGTATTAGAGCAAAATCTAACTTTCTCAAAATCATTTTCTGTCACGGCACTATAAAGAATCTTCATTGCTCTAATGTTTAACGAAAACATCTTCATTTCCTTTTCAGTCCAATCCTTTCTTGGTTTATGATCAAAAACATTTGTAAAAACATTCCATATATCAAAATCACATGCTTTTATAAAACTAGTCATTCTAGCTTTCTAAAACCAGAAATCAATATCTTTCAAAAAAAAGTGGGATTGTATAATCAAAACCTTCTGAAAGTATAAAACACCCAAAATCAGCCATTGATAACTCTTAAGACGGTTAAGTCCTTTAAACAATAGCCCAAGCTTTGATACCAAATGTTAGAACTGACTGACACCCAAGAGGGGGTGAATTGGGTTTACAATAATAAATTAAAAACTTTTAAATCCTTTTTGCATCTTCTTAACTCATTATGTAAGGAAGTATAAAATCATAAGAAACTATTTAAATCATATATGCTGGAAATATAAAAGCTTAAGGAAGAGAAGATGCAAACTGTGATTTATCCTAGTTCGGTCCAATCCATAATGACCTACGTCCAGTCCCCAGGCTACTCCTTAGATTTCAAATCCACTATCTTCTTGTTTATCTAAGCACAAGAAAAGCCTCTACAAACCCACAAGTTTAGCCGGGCACTTGTGAAGCCTTTTACAAAACTCTTACAAAGTTACTCCCCCTTACACACATTGTAAGGTTCACTCCCCTTTACGACAAGTCTTACGAGCAGAGCAATCCCAAAGACCTTTCTCTCCAGCTTACCCATGTAAGTCTTACGAGCAGCAACGTTCTCTCCTGCTTACACCCATATAAGTCTTACGAGCAACAACGTTCTCTACTGCTTGTACCTTGTAAGTCTTACAAGCATAAAGTCTTATCGGTAATTCTCTCTATAGCTTCCCCCGTAAGGAAATCAACCCTCTCAAGGTCTCTCTACCTTGAGATTAACTCATAAGTATAAGTGGTTACAAACTCTCTCATAGAGTTGATAAAATACTCACTGAAGTACAATACAAATGATTACACTCTCAAAGGTAAATGATATAGAGAACAGAGTATAACAAAGAGTGTTTGAAGTTGGGTTCTCGTGTCACTTCCCTCTTCTTTGAATGCTACCATATTTACATTTGAGTTAAAGAAGATAACCGTTGTTAGCATACGTCCATTAGAGTCCCGTTGCTTTGTTTAACTGTTGAGCACATTTGAAAAATAGTGCTATACTTCAGTAAAGTACTTTTTCCTCACTACATGATCTCTTCATTATTTTGCTATAATAATACATCAAATACTAATACAATGAAGTGTTAGTCATTAATATATTGAATCAATGATTAGAGACTGATTTCCAACTTTTTAGGACTCATCACTTTGAGTGACGATATTTATCATGAGTGATCTTCATATTTGAAGATGTAATCCGAATATTTAATTTCTTGTTTCACACTTCAAATATATGTTAGGTTATGTTTAAGTATAGTAACAAGTGAAAACATAATGGATAGAAAACTTTTAACCATATTCAGATTATTCTCTGTAATTCATTCTGCTTCAGCTGCTGGCAAACTAGAGTTCATACTTATGAATCAAGTTCCTCATTTGATTTCCAAAGGCTCCAACTCGAGTTCTCATAAAAAACTCAAGTTTCAACATTACCAACACCACTTTTATGACACCTTATGTCCAATAGCCTCATATGAGTACAAAAGAGTAGTGCAATCATTTGTGAAACCAGGATCTAGTCCCAAAATAAAAAAGCTTCAAAAAACATTCACAAATTCCAAACCTATCTCAGGATTTGAACTTAGGATTGGAAAGGATTTTTTAGAGTAGTAAAAATTTTCCCAAACAATTTCACAAACATTCACTTTCTTACTAAGTTTTACCGGCTCATCCTCTTGTTTTATCAGAGTTTACGAGCGATTCTCTACTTAATTCTCACGTTCCATACCTTAGTTATGTTTCATTAGCGATTAGAAGCGTAATTTGGTTAAATTGTCCTTTTAGATTAATTATTGTCCACTTACTAGTTTACCGGCATTAACAGTTCCACTATTGAAGCATTGTCAAAGTTACAGGCTATTTACACTATTTACATATCTAAAATATATTAAAACAGAAAACCAACTGAAATTTAAGTCTTTCTTGATCCAGCCTCTAGCTGTCCGCATTTACCTTCTTGCCCCTCAAGCTATCTCCCTGTACTGTAAATTAGTTTTGAAAAAGAGTGAGATTAGAAAGAATCTCAGTAGTAACAGATAGCCAGTCATACAGATATAACATCACAAAGCATGCCACACATTCATCATAGAACAGAATCATCACAACAACATTTAGTGCATCACATGTAGTTCATATATCACCATAGCACTAGGTATGTTACAAGACCCTGAGGGTTACCCACGCAGAAAGGCCTTGGGCGACCACCCCCCATAATCAAAATGTGTCAGACAATTCATGATGAACACACAAAACATACAATGTATCTTATAAATATATGAAAGATAAGTTATTACCTGACTGCTTTTCTTGAGTAATATCCAACCGTTTCTTTGAGCTCAGGCAAGTTTTAAGCTCCGGACAACTGTTAGGTCCTATAATTAGCATTTACGGACGATAGGTTATTATTTTGTCAAATACTTGCATAATGCAATTAGTCAAGTTGGTTGTCGTTAAAGTTAATACACTATGCCAAAAGTAAAGTCAAGGTGATCTAACTATCCTTAGTTGGTTAACTCCACCTTCAAAGTTCAACTTAATTACTTGTATGCCATTACATTTTTTATTTTTACCTTTATTCTCAAATATGCCAGCTTTTTGCTTAAATTCAAAAAATCACCATTAATTCTAGTAAACTCCAAATTGAGTAGTTCTAAATTCTATGTAAAGCTCTTTCAGTATAATTTGACATATAAATATACAATTCTAGCCATCACAGGCACAGAATTTCCAGAATTATGCCAAACATAACCTGTTCCAGATTTCATTCCAGAAGCAGGGCATAAATTTGAAATATCATATATTTTAGTATACTAGTCCAAAAATTACAAAATACCTATAAAATTAAATATCTGTCTCTAATTTAATTCTGGAAATTTTTATAATTTTTGGACTAGTTTTGACTAATGAAAAACACGTCACAACCACACTGCTTCCAGAAAATGAATTAAACAGCATCTACTTCACAAATTCCAAAAATTCCAAATTCATATACAAGCATCCAAAAATCATGAACTCATGTATACCTACACAATTTTCCCTTATAAATCTAATGGAATTATCAAAATTTCAAAATTCCATCTCTACCCTTTTGTCCTTCTCCTAACCGAAACTAAGAAAATGAAAGGGAAAATTATGCTTTTGTGATTTCAATTCATAAACTCCTTCATTTCCACTTCTAGTCGCATGATTAATCATTTAAACACTCATTGGACATGTTTTGAAGAAATTTGTACAGCATGACCCCTTAGGATTTCATCATCCATTTTTCACAAAACAACCAAATTCAAGCCAAAATCAACAACAACTATAACAACAACATCATATTAAGCAAGAGGATCCAGTTTTGGTGATTACCTCTTGGATTCCAACTCTTTCTCTCTCTACATGATTTTTGCCCTCACTCTCAATACCCTTGACTTGTCTTGAAAAACATGGAGTTCATGGAGGATAAGAGGTTAAAAGTGATTCCAAGGTGATTATAAAGCATAAACACTAAGTTTTCATGCATATTAACTTTAGTTTTGCTCTTGGAACCCTAAGACCCTTCTCATTTCTTCAAGTTTTCCTTGAAATCTCTCTCTCTCTCTTTTAATTTCAGCTACTGGCTAAAATATGAAATGAAGAAGAAGAGAAGATATCAAGACTTAAATCAAAATATCCATCTTGCTTTTACATGTGCTTATCTTTGATTGGTCAAGGTTTCTTTTTTTTCTTCTTCTTATTCTTGCTCTAATATCTAGCCAAGAAAATATATATATATATTCCCTTTATTTCCCTATGTCACCATAATATCCAAGGAAAAAAGAAGAATGGCTTCTTACAATATCTCACAACCACATCTTCTACTATTACTTAATGACATGCTACTTTTGACTTTTTGCTTTTTGATATATTGTATTTTATGTAATTGACACATACCAATTAATTACCTTCATCTCTTTCTCTTTCCATCTAACTTTCGACCGAAAATCATCTTGAAATGGAGAAAGGAAATGGTCTCATATTATCTTCATCTATTCCATTGAAATCAACATGCAAGAGAGCTCTTTATGACTCTTTACTTTTGACTTTTTAACTCCTAATTTATTTGGCCATAAATCACTCCCTCTTGATTTAATTTGAGCCAAGCATCCAATTCATCCATTGCCTCCCCTTTTTGACCGAAAATGTCAAGGGAAACAGAAAATATTAATTGCCTCTTGCATTATTGACAAATTACCATTTTGCCCTTATATTTTATGATTTTTGTATTAAATCATGTCTTCCTTCTTTTCTCCTTATTTTGGCCAAAATTGGAACAATATATCTTGGCCAATATTTGTGCTCTTCAATCCTCCAACTTGTGTTACAATATTAGGCCTTTAAATAGACAAAAGTTACACCTTTGTGTCTTAGCTTAGCAAATTATAGGTAACTACTGATTGTAGTGTTTCCATAATTTTATGTACACCATAATTCACCATTTTATTCTACTAAATATCATAAATATATACAAGGAATATTGGTGAAAAAAGTGGAGTATTACAACTTCAACTTGATTCTATCAGGAATTAGCAAGAGTTAACATTTAAACTTGAGTTCTATTCTAAGCATAACACGAGTTTAGGTAGTGAACTCGAGTTCTAATACTTTGTCACCTTAGCATCGCATGTCCCTGCCAAAAACTTGAGTTCTTATCTAAACAGAACTCGAGTTCTACTTCCATACTTGAGTTCTTCACGTACTTTAAGTTTCTGACTTAAGTCTCTGGTTGAAACTTGTGGGAGTTTACTTGCCAACTCGAGTTCCTTTTGGACTACTACTCGAGTTTTTATCCAAAACTTGAGTTCTTCTAAAAGCTTTAGTTTATGGCTCAGCTTCTATGTAAAAATTGCTAGAATTCAAAAATCAACTCGAGTTCTCTTCACACCAAAACTCAAGTTCTCATGGTGAACTCAAGTTCTTAGCCTGGTTGCCATGACTTCATGTGTCTCTGCCAGAAACTCTCGAGAGTTCATTTTGCCAACTCGAGCTTCCATATGACCATAACTCGAGTTCTGTTTCCAAACTTGAGTTCTTCTAACTTTCTGGGATTCATCACTCAAATGACCTCAAGTATCACTTGAGTGGTCACTTCAAGTGATCTACACATTTTGACTCCAAATATGGAAAATGACCAATCATTGAAAAGCTCTTGTTGTCTACATTCCAATGTAAAAAAGAATCAACTCCAAAGTCATTGTATTCTACAAGTTATGATATAAAGAGTAACTACTGTTCTAAACAGTGTTTGAATTTTCGAGCATCAACTTCCTGAAGCCATACCGCTTTAAATATAACTTCAAATTTGACACATGACCTATCCATAGAAATAGCTTTAAGTTTAGTTTCATATGCCATAATTTTCAACTCAATTAGATGTGTAGTTTGGGAGATATGTCCAAAATATCGAACCTATTTTGGAATACAGTGGTGATTTGAATGTCATCTTCCAACACTCGTATCTCTTTCATATGAACTCTTTTGACATTTATTTTGGCATCTATATGACATATTGGAAGTCTAGTTTTGATATGCAACAAGTTTTAGCTCAATCGAATGTATGGTTGGATAGATATGTCCAAAATAACAAAGCTCTGTCATGCTAAACGAAAAACATAGCAGAATAGAGTATATGCAAACTCAAGTTTTAGCTGCCAACTTGAGCTCTCTCCAATCTTCTCTTCTATTTTTGCAAGTTTGAACAAGCCAACTCGAGTTTTCCTTAGCAAACTTGAGTTCTCAACTTCTATAATATTAGAAGGTTGGTTTCTGCCAAAAAACTCATGGAAGTACTACAGTGGAACTCAAGTGCTACAGTGTAAAACTCAAGTTCTACAGTGCTTGACTGCTACAGTACATCGAATGCTATAGTGCCAATAGCTACAGTGCCTAAACTGCTACAATAGCAACTACTACAGTGCCAAATAGTGCTTCGAGTTCATCAAGTATTCTCTAATATCATTCTTAAGAGCTTGAATCTTGGTATTCTCATTAGTTCTTATAAGTTATTCTTTCTTCAATCTCGTTCTTCTTGGCTCCATAACCTAATTAGATATCTTCTTTATTTTCTTAACTATCTTCAATCTCCCTCTTTCTTTACTTGACTAATATACAAGATATATAACATTAAATATAGTAGTTAGTCAATGTAGGAGATAAGTATATTATGCAAAAAAATTTCTCTTAATATTTGATATCTATATTTAACATCATCAAAACTAATCATATATAACATGGTAATGGAATAGGAATTCCATCCAAAACTAGCTAGTTTGATAAGTTCTTCATTTTAGGTAAATAGTAGCACATTCTCAATACACCCTTCCTGGTATGTTGAATCTCAAATCTCAACAATAGGAGTCTAGATTTAGACTGAGCTCTAGCAATTTCTTTAGCAGCTATCAATAAAATAGTTGAAGTATAATACTAGTCATCTCTGAAGAAATTTCCAAGGTAATAGTGTTGAGAAGCCATGTCAAACCCTTTAATATTTTGACACTTGTCAGAGTATTAACATGCAGTTTAAAGGGCATAAAGAAATAGTAAATTTTATACTGATATAAAATTCTTAATTACATTATAGAAAATCCCTGACATGGTTTGTACATAATACAATACAAATCCCAAATACATAAGAAAATTAACAGATAACCAACTATAAATATCTTGATTAGCACCGGATCTTCAATTTCCGGTAACTATAGCGTTGCCCTTTGAGCCGCTACTATTAGCTGAATAAATTTTTAAATTTATGGAAAGGGTGAGATTTATACGAATATCAGTAGTAATAGGCTATCAATCATATAAAATGCAAAAAGTAAATATGCATAGTAGCATATATCAAGATACAACAATCAATAATGCCAACCACATGTTTGACAATGTTCAAGAACAAAGTGATGATTTTGTCCAGATCAAAATGATCACCCATTCCCTACTTGTACATATCATAACATATTTTGATCACACCAACATTCTGAAACAGTAATCAACCTATTTGTACTCATCATACCACTCAACTGGGTTCACCTGGCCTCATAGTACAATGCTCATCCTATGGGGTGGTACTTGCTCTTTTTATCACATTCCCACACCCAATAAGTACTTATGCCACACAAGCATATCACATTGGCCTACCTAGACTGGGTACCTGTCGATCTTTGAGGTATACTGCTTGTCCCTCAGGGTGGTACTTGCATCTTTTTATCTCCTTCCCACACCCAGAACTAGGAATTATGCTGCCCATCTACCACACATCTCATTGTACAGAACATGGAAAAACAATGCATATTAACATTCACATAGAATATGAGAGATAGAGTTACTACCTGGACTCCTTTACAAAGCCTAGCTACTACCGGTCTTTAACTTTTCATCCAGCTCAAGCAAATGCCAAGTACTAAAATTCTAAGTTGATAGTCAATGAGTTATTACTCATTTATGATTAATTCCAAGCTCATTTAGTTGGTTATATCTACCCAAAATTTCAAATTACCAAAATACCCATAGGGAATCCAGTCTAATTCCCCTACGTATAATTGTACTTTCTCAAAATTTATGACCTGGGCTATTCCTACACAATTTCATGTGTAGAATCTATTTTTGACTTTATTTTTGAAAAAATCATATTTCAATTCTATAATTACCCTTGGCAGCCACCAATTAGGGTTTTAGGGGCAAAATTGTCATTTTCGTAGGTTTTCTAGAAATTATCAGCTTTTCAGTCAATTTTGAAAATTCATAATTAAATCTTAAAAATTCCAAATTGAGTGATTCTAGTTCCTGTGTAAATATCTTTCAGTCCTCTTTTAAGGAAAAATATCCCATAGTACTAAACATAACCAAAAAATTCCAAAAAATTCGTCAAATCTAGTCTGCCACTAAATTTATTCCAGACTCATGGTCAAACGTTGAAAATCATATCTTTCAATCAAATGGTCCAAATGGATTATATTACCTATAAAAGTAAAGCCCATATATCTACTTTCATCTCGTAAAATTTCACAAGGTTTGGACCAGGTTTGGCCATTAAACAACACGCCACAACAAATATGGAATAATGAAATTTTCATGTTTTGGCCTTTAAAACACCTTCATTGACACTTGTAATCATATGATTAACCCCTTAAACACTATTTGAACATGATTATTATTAATTTGGGCAACATCTCCCCTTAGGACTTAAACATCCCAAATTACAAAATCCAACCAAAACAAGCCAACAACCAACAACAACATCAAGAATAAGCTTAAATCTACAAGAATTTACAAGTTCTTATGCTTATCTTTGCTCTTCTTTCTCTAGCTCTAAAAACCACCATCCATTCCTCTTCTTTTCCTTAATCTTAGGCTTGCTATATGGATTATTCAAGATGACATGAGAGTTAGGGAGATGTTTCCATGAATTAGGGGACAAGAACAAGTAGAAATTTCTATCTACTTACCTTGATCTTGTTCCTCTCTTCTTGCTCCTTGCTTTCTCCTAGTCTCTTCCTCTCTCTTTTCCTCTTGGTTTGGCCAACTTTCATGGCCTTTTAAGAAGACTTAGAGAGTTCTCTAGAGCTCTCTTCATTCATCCAATTTTATATTTTTTTATTGTGAATTTTAACAAGTGATTTTTATTTTATTATTATTCTCTTTCATCAGCTACTTCTCTTGTTTCCACTTGCCCATCTATTAAAACAAATCTCCCTCCATGTTAATCCTTCTTCCAAAACCGACTTCTTCCTTAATATTTAGGGAAAATTTCTTAACCAAAATGACTATTTTTCCCTTATATTTTCTTGAATTTTTGAAACAATTGCTACTTTCTTCTTGACCAAATTTTTGCAACACATTGGGTCTAAAAATTATACTCTTTCATACTAAATTTTAGGCCATAAGGTTAAGCTTTTTCCAAGGCAAAACTTAGGCCTTAGGTCTTTCTTGGCAAAAATTTCATATAATTACTATTTCTAATACTTGGACTACTCCAAATATACCAAAATTCACCATTTTATTTCTTTGAATATAATTAAATATTCAAAGAATTTTGGTTATTGAAATTTTGAATATTACAAGCCATCCAAAAACCAGCTGATTTATAGCTTCCTATTCTTTAAAGTCTAGATTCAACTTTGTTGTGTTGCCTTTTGTGATAAATTAGGGAGGACATGGTTTTGTCCCATTGATAAACCCTTTAGCTTTATATCCCTTGATAATAGGAAGCACATGGGTCACCCAAACAGGGTAATTTTTCCTATCCAGCTTAATAGAACATGACTGTGACAAGGTGGTGTCTTTTTCAAACAACTTTGTTAATGGAGGCAAACACGAAGGAGCTGTTTGAAGGGCATTGGGTACTAGGTGATGATGTAGCACTTTCAATTCCTGCCATGGCAGCTAGCTTTAATGCTTTGATACCAAGACAAAATTATGAACGAAGGAGGAAATGGTTCAAAAAGGTGTGTGTAGCCCAGTAATTTTTAATTCATTAAATAGGTAGGGTCAAAACCCTAGAATACACCAGATATTTACACGTATGTATTGTCATAGAAGGACCTAGAATATAATAAAGGAATATTCCTAGAATATGCTACAACAGATATATTCATATACTAACTAGGCCATGTTATCTGTAGTTGCCTTTGTTTATTACTGTTGGGCTTACTCACAATTTCATATTCTTGACACTGGTTGTCAGGGATGATCTAAGAATTTCACTGGAGTTATGGCAGTAAAAAGAAAGGGCAGAAATGAGAATGACCATGGACAACAATTGGGCGAAGAAGAGGGCGAAGACGCAGCATTGGGTAGAGAAAAAGTTGCATTGGAAACACTACATACAACTGGATATTTACTTTTAACCAATAAATAAAAGGGAAAATTACAATCAGGTCCTAAGCAAGAAGAAAAATAAAAAATGCTCCCTTGAAATCTCAAAATGAAAAAATTGTCTCATTGACAACTGTAGGAGCAAGCCATTAACAAGTCCAAGGGTTATATTGACAAGTTCTTGAGCCGGTTTTTTCATTTTGAGATTTCAATGGACTATTTTTTTTGTTTTGCCTCTTGTTTAGGACCTGATTGTAATTTTCCCTAAATAAAAGAGTGAAACCATATATGTGCTTTTTGACCGTGGGATTAGATGGCGAATTTCCAAATTATTAAATATTACTTTAATTAATGATAAAAAAATTGGAATCATGTAATTATCCCATGGATATGCTTTTGCTAAGTAACTAAAGGACAAAACAAAGGAAATTGTTTATTTCTTATTCTCTTTCAACTTTGTTATATTAAATAAAGAAGTCACAATTTTGTATTTTAATGTTAAAAAGAACTTGTTTAATTTATTTTTAAATAATATTTATCAATAATTTTTCAAGTAATATATAATATTTTTTATTTAATTATTAATTATATTTCTAAATCAAACACCGGTCTAACCAATTAGACCATGAGGACTGTGAACCATTGACCTTTCCGGTTGATGTTCGGTCTGATTGTTAAAATATTACGTTCAAATAACATTATGTGGTGAGCCGTATGCCTAGCCTTTATAATGATTTTTTGCTAAAATTACTCTCATATTTAGAAAGAGATTTTATAACTTAAAAGTTCAATAAAATTTGAGAAGTATGTAATGACAAATTTCAAACCAAGAAATAATAATGAGTTTATACTAGTCACTTGTTATTGAGACTTTTTAGTAATTAGATCATTCTTTTATATAGATAAAGGTTCACTTAGCACCATAAACTATTTTTAGAGGTATTCGTACCTTAAAGTATTTAGGTGTGTAATTTTGCCCTAATATATAACTAAAATTGAGCAATCCCAGCCTTAACCTAACACCTTCCTTAACACCATTTTCCTTATAATAGCTGGGCATTTATTTAAAAAAAAAATCACAGCTAATGTGTTGAATTTTTGAAAAATTTTCAATTCCAGAAACTTCCCACAATGGATAGCAACCAGAATAATATTCATAATCCCTCCTTCACCACAAATGTTAACAATAAAAATCTTGAGAATATGGGTTCTTCTTGGCCATTAGCTTCCATCTTCAAACCCATATTTCTTCATCTTCGTCTTCATCAGGTTTCCTCATCAGTGACATGTTTGGCATCAGCTTGGAGTGAGAAGAAGAGGAGGAGGTTGGAGCTATGAAGTAGATGATGTACAAGATCGTTGCTATGTAGCTTGACCACATTGACCTTCCAATAGGGTTTGGGGCTTCAAATGTGTCTCTCTCTAATACTTTTTATACTGTCTCAATCTCTCAAAAGTTTGATATCTTATGGATACAAAATGGTAAAATTTTATTGGCAAAAAAGAATAGTGAAATTTTGAATTTTTTATGATTTTTTAAAGGGGAAAAAAGCTCTAAATTTATGCATTATTTATTTATTTTCCTGAAAAATCATAAAAACAATTAAAAATTCACCATTTTATGTCTATAAGATATCAAAATTTCATTAATTTTATATAGAATCTACTTATCACAAGAAATAAAAACAAAACACTTAAAAAATTATGAAATTTCAAAAGCCATTATTAGAGAGCACGTTAAAAAAAGACACATTAGAGGCATTAGCCTTCCACCATCCAGAAACCCAAGCAGCAGAATGTCCTCATCAGTGAAGACTCTTAGAGCCTAGCCGCCAGCCACCGCCGTGAGAGGATCGTCAAGAAAATCAACATCCTCCATAGACTCATCCCAGGTGGAACTAAAGTCCCTAATTAAAAAAAATTCTAAAAGTCCCTAAAGGCCCCGTTTAGGCGTCCCTTTTAGCAAAAGGGACGCCTAAACTCTGACCTTTACTTGTCCCTTTACAAAGGACGTCTAAAGTCCAAATTTACTACGTCGCTGACATATGCGTCCTCCCATAAAAGGACGTTAAAAGTCCCAAATAAAGGACGTTAAAAGTGTTTTTTCTAGTATTGTATATTGAGATAAACAAACCAAATCTATTTTCACAAGGCCTAATCTACAGCATAACCTATTTAGTTTTTTAATTTATGCCATTATATAAATATATGAAATATCATCTAAATAATTTGATAAATCATTTATAAATTTATCAACTCAGCCTTAATCTTAAGTTCATATTCCAGCATCGTGTACACGCACTCAAGCCTTGTATTCACATCAATCATTCACCCCTACATCTCTTATCTTTGATTGTTCGATATGGCAATGTGAACTCACTCCCTCTCCCTTGATTTGTGTCGTCCACTAAAGCATAATGATTGCTATGAGTTTATTTTGGTGCCAAATGAAATATTATAATATTAGTAGAAAGAGTTTGTTTCCATTTACGTGGGAAAAGTAAAAGGTAAAATCTAGTTTTACCTACTATTTTTTATACTCAGTCGATTTTAGAAAATATCTCATTAATCCACAGACGATTAATTTTTCTTATTCATACTTGTTTAGATAACTATTGTTACTAGGCATTCTTTTCTTTTCCTTATTAAGCATTTATATTATGACGAGAATATATATTAGGCTTTTAAAATATATATAATGTATGATTGTAAATAAGTTTAAATGATTATATATAAATTTGGAAGCATAGCCTTTAAAAGCTAATTAAAGGCCTACATTTTAAGTAGGCCTTTAAATAGGCTTTAGGCCTTGCTCAGATCTAAAAAAATTTTACATACAGACTCAGGCTTTAAATATTTATTGCAGACTCAAATCTATTTAAATAAAACCTAGCCTAACCTTATCTATTTTCACCCCAATCTCCTATAGGAAGCAATGCATTTTGTTTTTTTGTTTTTTTTTTTTTGGTATAGAGGCCATCGTGTTTTTTTTTTTTTTTTTGGGGATACAAGGAAGCCAATTAGGCCATCGTTTTAAGTAAATAACATGACACATAAAATAGACTGCAACAGCTACCCTATCAAGTGAGCCCAATAACAAAAAGCTACAATCAAAATTCAAAAGACAAAAAAAAAAAAGTCCAAGAAACGCGTAAGGAACTTGAAAAACAAAATACTAAAACCATTAAACATGAGAACAAGTCAAGGTATTAAAAACTAAATGGGGTAAATCAGACAAAGTAGTGATTTAAAGGTCAGTGGGTTAGATCATAAATTAAAATAATATAATACAATTCAAATGAATAAAATATTAATGTTTTAATCATATGTTTTTTTAATAAAAGTCATATTTAAAAATATTTTATAATATATAGTATATATTATTATATAATACTACTCTATGTAATAACAGACCGCTTCCCTCCTTATTATAATATTTATGATAATAATAGTTTGGGGTTATTGTGCAATAACGTAAAAGGTAGAAATCCAACCCTCCAAGCAGGCGCCATGTCCTTATCACCATGTCCCTATCAGAGAAGTCAGGCATTTAATTTCCTTTGCAATTTGAATCTTGATCTACTAGTTGCTTGAAGCCTTGAAGACCAGTTTTTGTTTTTCCGGTCCCTCTCTCTCTCTCTCTCTCTCAGCAGGAAGTTTTGAACAACAACAATGGAGTCTGCCTTCTCTTGAATCGGTTTTTCTCTTTCTTCCTACTTTATTGTAAGTTTTTTATGGCATCTCCTTCTCTGGTATTTCCCCTCTCCTCCTCTTCTCCTGAAACTTTCTCTTTCTTCCCCCGACGTTTGAAGCTCGCAGCAGTGAAAAAAGAGGTGACTTGGGTAACCTACCAAGATCGGCGGGTTACCCGAGTTATTCCCGGTTACACCGGTTTGTGCCGGGTTGGCTGAATTATAGATCTACCGAGTTTAGCTCTCACCCGGACCGGATAAGTGATTGGGTCGAAGGTTTCTAGTCTGACCCGGCCGGTCCAATCCGATTTTTAATAGCATGGGGCCAGAAGACAAAAACCAACACCAATCAACCACCATTAATATATTTAGGAGAAGGGGGTCTCCATTGACATTTCTCTCCATTTAATATTATCTCTGCCATTAGATCAACTTTTAATGATTAAGATTTAATGATATATATAAAAATATTATTATAATTTTAAATATAATAAAAATATATCATTAAATATCAACAATTGATATAATGGTAAAAACATTAAATAAAGAGTAAATATTCAGGAAATTCAATGAAAACAACTTGTCCTCTATTCATTTAGATGAAACCGATATAAAAAAGTTGGAAGCTTTCATACTTAGGGTTTGTTTGGAATCTCATTGGGAAGGAGAAAAAACTTATTTAGAGGGTAAAAGTTCATTTGACATCTACGGATACGTTTGTAAACACATTAACTTTTACTGGGCTTTTAGAAAAAAAGCTACATTTTTTAGAAGTTCGTTGAAGTAGCTTATGGCTTTTTTCACTGGGTTTAGAAAAAGAACAGTCACTTCTCCTACTGCCAATCCAAACACAAATCACATTAATAATATGATTTTTTTTTTCTATTTGACTTCTACAAAATCACATTAAAAAAAAATCAATTAAAAAGCTTAGAGGTGACCATGGCTGCGGAAAATCTGTGTGCTCCGCAAATTAAGATCCACAGAATTGGACCAAAACCGTAGACACGGCCCTATCTTTACCTCCTTTAAATACTGAATACCACGTCCTTTTATATCGTTCCTCACAACAAATCACGACGCTATGTGTAGGTCCACCGATCTTCTTCATCCCTCGCCTTATACACACGACGGCGCCGCCCCCAACGTAAAAGCTCTCTTCGTTCATGTACGCACGTCGGCGTCGGAATTCAACGATCCCTCGCCCCAATTCCTCACTATCCTCTTCAATCCTCCTAATCAGTCTCTCTCACTCCACCGCCTTCTCAATCATCCACTCCCTCACGCCATATTCGCCGCGAAGCTCAGCCTCTGCCCACAGCGGCGACGTCCTTCCCAACCTCTTTCCTTCCAACTCTTTCTCGGCGAAGCTATGTTGTTAAAGGGGGCTTTAATCGAACAAGACCAAAATCGCTGGACGTTGGACTGTAAATCCCAACTTCATCTTCTTCAGCCTCATTATTTCCAGCCAATTTCAGAGGTGCAGCTTTGTTTTGCTTTCGATGATGGAAACCTCGCAGCCACAAACTGGGTGAAGCTTGTGAATCCCAAGGAGAGAGTAAAAAATTGCGTTAATTTTGGTCACTTGGAGCAGATTCCGGAGGAAATGGAGCTTCCATCAGAGGATTGTCATGAGGTCGTGGACTTGGAACGGCTCAGACGGACGGTCGATTTGGGGATTTGGGTTATGTGCTTGGGTCTCGGAGTTGGATACTTGGTTTCCAGAGCTTCTGTCCGAAAGTTCCGTCCATATTTGAATTTTTAGACCAATTTTCATTTTGACGCCTAGAAAATTCAACTTTTGCTATGTAGTGCTAAACTGACCAACATCAGACCTTGAATGTTTAGAAGAATTAAACAAGGTAGATAAATAATTTAATTATAATATATATTTTATATTATTAGACTATATATTAATTTATAACTTACATAAAATAGTTTGAAAGAAAAATGTAAAATATAAATATTTTAAAAAAATTTATTTAATTTTCTTAATCTTTATAAAAAAATATCAATTATATCTTATATTTAGTACCATAAATAGTAATTTAAAATTTAAAATGATCATTTTAATGATTGTATGGCCTGCAAAGTGCTTGGTTTGCTTATCTGGCAAAAACTAATTTAATTTTGGATTAAATATCATTTTTGCCTCAGAAGTATCGGTTCAGGGGTAATTTTGCCCCGGAAGTTTCATTTGGGGCAATTTTGCCCCTAAAGTTTCATCTATGAGCAATTTCGCCCTGGAAGTTTGAAATGTGGAGTAATTTCACTCTGACCGTTATCTCAGTTAAGTTTGACTTTTAGTTGACCAAATTGAGGGGCAAATTTGCTCCTAAGTGAAAACTTCTAGGGTAAATTTGGTCCTAAGTTGAAACTTTTAGGTAGAGTCGAGAAAATGAACTGAGCACGTCGGGCCGGCCTGTTTAGGCCCTGAATTTCTAAAGATCGAGCTTAAGATTTTTGCCTCAAAAGTGAAAACAGGCTTAAAAAGGCCGGTCCTATAGGGCCGATGGCCTAAAATGATCGGCCCTTTTAGGCCTGTATATATATTTTTTATTTTTTAAAATTATTTATATGATATAATGTTATTGATTTTTTATACTTTGTTAATGATGTTGCAAATGTTTACTTGTTATTATCTTTTTTAGAATTAAGTTTCATAAGAATATCTTATATTAATAATTCTAAAAATTAAAAAATTATAAAAGATATTTCTTATTTCTTAAGTATTCTTACCAATTTTATATTTTTTTACTTATTTTCTAGTTATTGTTTTTTATATTTTATATTGTTTATTTTGTTGACTACTTACACTTTTCAAGACATATTTAAAAGAAGTATTTTTAATTTTATTAAGTCTTCTCATTAATTATTTATAATTGTGTTATGTGGACAATAGTTTGCCTTTGATTATGACTTAGTTACTATATTTGTTGGTTGCATGATGTGTATAATTTACATCCTAATTTTGACAATATTTATGTTTTAAATTAGGACTTTCATTATTATAATTTTTTAGAAAAACTAAAAATATAGTAAAAATTATTAAAATAGCTTTGGCCCTGAGGGCTGGGTCAACCCTTCTTCCCAACTCTACTTTCAGGGCAATTTTAAGCCATCAGCCCTACAGAGCCGGCCTTTTTAGGCCCTTGTCTCTATTGGGCCGGCCCTTGTAGACCTACTTTCAATTTTCAGGCAAAAATCTTAAACTCAGCCCTTACAAATTCAGGACCTAAACAGGGTGGCCGGACAGGTTCGGTCCGTTTTCCATGCTCTACTTGAAAGTTTCAACTTAGGACCAAATTTGTCCTGAAAGTTTTCACTTAGAAGCAAATTTACCTCTCAATCTGGTCAACTTACAGTCAAACTTAACTGAGATAACGGTCAGGGCAAAATTGCTCACAGATGAAACTTCTGGGGCAAAATTTCCCTTAAACCGATACTTCCGGGGCAAAAATGACATTTAACCCTATAATTTTTCAACATGTTTGAACTTTGAACAACTTTATGGAATGTGTAAAAAAGACAAAGTGATAGATATAGGTGGCCTAATGACTTGCTTCTTATAAGAAATTCAAGCTTTTCAGTGTGTTTAAATTGAAGATCACAAGTTGCTTACATTTTATGGAAAGCTAAATTTCATGGAAATTATAATTTCTCAAAGAAGCTACTCTTCTGGCCTTTCGGCCTTTAATATAAGACCTAATAGAAAAATTGTCTTGCTTATATGTAGTATATAAAACATATCTTCCTTATTTATGATTTTTTTTCAAATTATCTTCATTTATACATCCTCAAAAGTAACTAAATACAACAATAATTTAATAATGCACACATGCATCCTATAAAGGGAATAATATATAAAGTGAGTAATACTTACTACTATAAAGAAATACATTAATACTCAAAAAAATTTATTGTTATTTCATAAATAATTTAAAGCATTTTTTCAAAAAAAGTTGATGTGGGTACCATTTGAAGTGATTGATTTTTTTTCCTCTAAAAAAATAGTCCAATAAAGTGCAATAGTTAGATATACTAAGACTATTTAGGGAAAATATACTTAAATACTATTTGAACTTCAAAATCTTAAATTAGTGATTTCCTAAAAAACTGAGTTGTCAATTACTATATTTTTTTTGTCAATCTCATTACTTTTATTGTCAGTTAAACCAATTTGAGATTTTTAAATTCAAATGGTATTTAAGTGTCTTTTTTCTGATTATTTATGTATATGTTAACCTACTAGATGTCTATACCATTCATATAGCTAAGTCAAATTCTCTGAGTTGGTTTGACTTTGTACTCTCTAGAGAAAGGCACCCGCTTTACTTGTTCCTCTATGAGTGATCATTACCACTAGAAACTTCCGTTGGACCGGCCATTTGATCTACCTGCCTTGGTTAACAAAGGTGACATTTCCCCCCCATTTAAGAAAGTTCATGAATAGTTTTGCACTCAAATGATATATATGGTGCCAAGTGCACATGTAGAAAAAATCTATGGGTATTTTTACACTTTGACCCCTATTTTAAAATTTTATAAGACCATTATGTTGATTGTTGTTAGTGCAAGCGGTTCACCCAAGGGGAGTGAATTGAGTGATCACATAAAATTTGAACCCTAAATAATAATTGACATAATTTAAAACAAAGTTAAGAGCTAAGAGAAATATCACCGAAGTGTGCACCGGGAGTTATATTGGTTCGGCCATAACTACTTTTACCTACGTTCAGTCCTCAGAGTTCCTCTGAGATTTTCATTATATCTTCCAACATTCAGTGAGTTATTGGCACCTCAGTACACAACAAGCTCCTTCACTGGACACTCCTCCTCCTTACACTATGTAATCCAATCCCTACTTAAGATTCCACAACCTTAAGTAATCTTAATAAAAAGTATCGAGTATGTAATAAAAATCTCTCTCGGAAAGTGAATATTGAATCACTGAAGTGCAAAGTGAGTAAATAAAAGACAGAGCAAGTATGACTATGTAGATTGATCGTTGATAGTTTAATATTTTTTTCTTCTATGAATTCTTCTGTATTTATAGTTGAATTAATAGATAGTTGTTGTTCGCATTTCAACTTATCCATTAGAGTCATGCAGCTTCTTTTGATTGTTCATCATATTTGAAAAAATAGCCATTATGGTCGATGGATACTCTGCTCCGTAAAGTGGCTTTTCTTCTCTTAGCATGTTCTCTCATTGTTTTCATGGGAAAATATTTATAATACTAATACAATGAAATGTTAGATATCAAGATAATAAATCAATTATTAACATACAATTATTATGCATTCTGGTACTCATCACTCGAGTGATCCAGTGTTATCACTTCTAAAACTTGGCAAAGAGTATGAACAGCTTTTCTGACTACATCACTCAAGTGGTCACTCGAGTGATCCCTTCCAAATTTTTCCAAAGAGTGTTACTGAATCAAAGGCTACTTTTCTTATGTGGTCACTCGAGTGATCCAGGGTCATCACTCGAGTGGTCACTCTAGTAATCCCTTCCAAAAACAGGCAAATAACATCACTTGAGACAGTACATCATTTCTCACTTTATCACTTGAGTGGTTACTTGAGTGATGGCTCTGTATGCCTTAAAAAACTTTGTTTCTTTGTTCAAAAACTTTTATTCAATTATCAAATCATTTGTAACACTTGTTATTATCAAAATATAAAATCTAACATTCTCCCATTTTTTTATGATGACAAAACTTGTTGATTTTTGAACTACTAAGTATTTTAAAAGCATTTTTTGCAATTTTGAAGCTAATCTTGAAATTAAGAGTAATATAATCACATGCTTCAATGATATTATAGAATTTAGACAGTTGTCACAGATAGCAAAAGAAAAATACTTCATATCAAATTTAACACTTTTGCATACAAGTTAGTTTTGCACATAAGTCAAAAATAAAATAAAAATGTCTTTAAAGTTCCCAAAAACCCTATACACCCATGCACTCCATTAGTCTAAACACAATATATGTTCACCAAAATCACTCTAGGTCTTCTCCCCCTTTTCGGCATCATCGAAAAGGGTGAGCAAGACAAAAGAGCTGGACCCATAACTAGGTGTAGATGGATCTTGGGCAATGACAAGAATGGCTTGGATAGGGGAGGATGCATCATCATGTGTATCACCTCCTCTAAGAGTAAAAGTAGGTGACTCAGATGTGATGGGGTCTGGTAAGTGAAAAGGAGGGTCCTACAGTGGATCCTATGAATGAGGTACATATAGAGGATAGTGTTGTGCTGGTGGTGGTGAAGGCTGTGATGAAGGTTGTGATGTGACCACTAACTCCTCAGTGTCATCTGAATGATGTGAATGATGCAAAGGAGACTAAAGGAGTGGCTCTGTGCATGTAGGTGATGTTACTAGTGTGAGCATTGTGCTAGGTTGGACTATGTGTGGCTCATCTAATGTAATATGAACCTGTATAGATGATGAGGGGTCAGTCATGGTAAAGACATGGTACAAAAAATCAGACCGGACAGGCTGGTTGAACTGGTGACCAGTCAATGGTTCGATCTGGTTTAGACATTGGCTCGTGAACTGGTAAAACCAGTGGTTTAACTGATTGGACCGGTCGCATTTTTTAATTTTTTTTAGTGAAATATATTTTTTTATTCTTCTAACTACTATCTTGTACTATTTTTTAAGGGAAAATGAAAGTTTGAAGACCAAGAATGAAGAGAAAAGTAGTTAAAGAAAGAATAGATCTAAAAAAAAGATGATGAAAAAAAATTATTTAAAAGGATATAATAATTATATGAAATAAAATATCATTGCATAAGTATAGGCATCATAACTAATACTAATAGATTTTAAGCTTTTTTTTCCAAAGATCTTCATTTTTATCTATAGAAGTTTAAAAATATATTAATATATATATTTTCACTAATAAATTGTCATATTTTAATATGACCGGTCCGACCACCGGTTGACTTATTGACCCTTGAACCTATGCCGTGACCAGTTCATTGCCCGATCTGGTTTTTTGTTCTTTGGGTAAAGATGATATTGCTCAGTGTGGTGTGAGGGATGATAGGAAGAGTATCAGAGGATGGGATAGAGGCAGAGGCTGGAGTTGAAGCTGGGATAGATAGACTAGGAGTGGAAGTGCTAGGAGTCAGGGCATCGACCTTCTCATGAAGGGACCTAAGAAGGCTGGTAATCTCATTCAGTGCACTCGTATGAGCCTCCTGCTGCACCAACACTACCTGGTTGTTCTTGTTCATTAACTCAACCATCTTTCCCATCTTGAAGTTCATGTGGGTTATCAGTTCAGCATTAGTGTTGGCTATATCCACATGAAATCCTTCAAGTAATTCTGAATCGTAGAGCCAAAGAAGGAAGGAGCTGAGGTACTGGCAGGGGTAGAGGACTGAGTATCGTCTAACCTACTAGTCTTAGCCTTGGATGCCTTCTCTTCTTGGGAGTTGAGTCTATTGGTTTCTTTAGAGGTAACTCAATCCTTAGCTTCCCAATTTGGTTCCTTCAAACCAGTAACAACCTCTCAATCGGTTTATTAGGCTATAAGTACCAAATTTTGCTGGCCTTAAGAAACAGGGAGATCAATTAAGGGTATGTTATCTGTAAAGTTCTAGTTCCAAAGAACCTATACCTCTTGATCTCTGAGAAGATCAATTCTCTTAGTTTCCTCTTCTCCTTTAAAAGTATCAAGGACATATTCTCGTAGTTCCGATCTATAAAGTGCGTTAAGTTTTTGGACTTGTTCACTATATCTCTAGAGTATATGTACCGGAGGACTCTATGTAAATCACACATGTCTCTTGGATCAAAAACTAGAGGTCCTACTCTCTCATCGGGCCTCATAATACTGAATATCTTGTTTGAATTTTGCTTGGCTGGGCTATCTTTTGGTGGCTCCTTGATTCCTAACCACTCATTGATATTAGAGGCAGAGATTAGGAATTTCTTCCCTCTTACTTTAGTTTTGAGCTCTTCCTCTACAACTAAGCTGATGCAATCTTCAACAGGTTCAAGGTTACAATAAAAATGTTTAACTACCTTAGTGCAATAAGGCATATTCACAGACAACCAGTGCATATAACTTCCTAGATATTCACTCAAATCAAACTTAATTGCTTCATATAAGACTTGAAGATCAACATAAAACATCTTACACATTTTTCTTAGGTATAAGTAATCTTTGAATTTCTTTGTGTCCTTGAGTTTGTTTGAATTGAAGCCTTTCGGTGGGACCATGATATCTTCTTCTTCAATATTCTTTTCTCCATTCCCTTCTTTATTGTCTCATTCTTTTGAGGCCTTTGGTTGAGACTTTGTAGGTTTGGAAGTTTTGGAATGTTCCCTTTGATTGAAAGGCTTCTTCCAACATGTTTGCCATAGCCTTAGCAATGTTCTCATTGTACTTTGATCCCTTAGGACCCTTTCTAGTTCAAGAGGGAGTATCTATGCCAAAGTCTGAGGATGTTGGATTCGGAGGTGCCTTCAATTTTCCTTTTCCAGAAGGTACACTGGCTTGGATTTTGCTCTTATCACCATTGATTATTGGATCACAACCCCCTTGGCCTTAGGTTGTGGTTTCGGTTGTGCTTGATCTAGAACCTTTAGCTGAGAGTGTGGTTTGGATTTCAGAGTTGGTGATTTCTTCTATTTCTTGGGTTGAGGAGACGGTGGAGACTTAGAAGATTCATGACGAGGCATTTTGGTTCTTGCCGTTGAGGATTTGAGCACAGAGTCCCTGATTTCTCTCTTTTGGTGTTGCATTCATCTATGGTTAGGGCAGTAGATTTAAAGGAGTTTAGGAAGTTTCTGGGAGTGTAAATTAGTGGGTTTTGATCAGACTTGAATGGGTAAGAGTTTGTAAAAAGTTTTGAGCAGAGCACTAGGAAAGTCACTAGAAGTGATTTTGGTGAAAATGACATAGTACCGACTATTCTAACCTACTGTACCCGACATTACTCTAGTGATTACTCAAGTGATCTTGGGACATCACTCGAGTGGTCACTCGAGTGATCATACCAAACAGTTAAAAATTAAAGCAATTTAAATCATACCTACCATGAATAATATAATAATTATCCATAAATAATTCCTTGATTATTTATAGGCTCTAGAATGCAAAATTAAGCTGAAAATCGGTTGAATTTTCTTCTGTACTGATGATCACTCGAGTGATTATGAGACATCTCTCGAGTGATCTGTCTCTTTATCTCCTAATGTTTCATATCCAACTGTTATGCCATTTCAATTTGAATTAATTTCAACTTCCCTGACTCTTTAGGTCATCACTCGAGTAGTCACTTGAGTGATACAACCATCACTGCCAGACATCACTCAAGTAATGTCATGGTGATGATCACTGGAAGTGGTCACTCGTGTGATGTAGTAGTGACCAACTTATTTGTTTAGCTCTGCTTTCCTTACTACATAACAAAGTATCAAGGTCCTGCAAAAAAATCACCAGATACTCTGATACTTAAGTCAATTATCATCAAAACATAATCAAATTACATATACTAACATATAACAACTTACAATTCATTGGGATTTACCATTCACAATTCTCTTCTTCTAAATAGAAATTGATCTTTGGCGAGGGGTTTTATGAAGATATCTTCTATTTGAAGATGAGTTGGGATGAATATCACCTTGACATCCTTCTTTTAAACATGATCCCTAATGAAGTGATGTCTGACATCGATATACTTGGTACTAGAGTATTGAACAAGATTCTTTGCCAAGCTTATCATGCTGGTGTTGCCACAGTAGATAGGTATCTCTTTCAAGTATATGCCAAGGTCTTGAAGTTGTTGCTTTAGACAAAGTACTTGTTCACAACAACTTGATGCTGCGACGTACTCAACTTCTGTTAATGAAAGATACACTGTGCTCTGTTTCTTGCTAATCCATGATATAAGTGAGCCTCCAAGAAATTGGCATTGTCCATTGGTGCTCTTCTTGTCTGTTTTGTAACCCTATAGTCAGAATCTAAGTATGAAGTGAGGTATTCACTTCCTCCTTTAAGATATCAAGTACCTAACTCTGCTGTCTCAGTGAGATATTTGAAGATTCTTTTAATGGTTTCAGGATGTGACTCCTTTGCTGCTGATTGATATCTTGCACAAATTCCAATACCGAATTGTATGTCAGTTCTACTTGTAGTGAGATAAAGTAATGAACCAATCATTCCTCTATATTTAGTGATGTTATAGTCTGCACCCTTGATGCCAGCATCAAGGAAAGTAGTTGAGCTCATAGGCATGTCTGCTCCATTTGCTTGATTCATCCCATATTTCTTTAATAGTTCCTTTAGATATTTTGTTTGGGATATGAAGATTTCATTCTTCCTTTACTTAATTTGCAGACCAAGAAAGAAGTTCAATTCTCCCGTAATTGACATCTCAAACTCCCCCTGCATTATCTCAGGAAATTCCTTACATAAAAGATCATTAGTAGCACCGAATATAAAATCATAAATGTATATTTGAACTATCAAAATATCATTTTGTTTCCATTTTATAAACAATGTTGTATCACATTTTCCTCCTACAAAACCTTGATCGGTGAGGAATTTACTAAGTCTTTCATACTATGCTCTGGGGACTTGTTTCAAACCATATAAAGCTTTTCTTAGTTTGAAAACATGATCATGTTTAGTTATATCCTCAAATCCTAGGGTTGTTCTACATATACTTCTTCTATGATATATCCATTTCAAAACACACTCTTTACATTCATTTGATATAATTTGAATCCCTTAATGCATGCAAAGGCTAAGAGTAATCGTATAGCTTCCAATCTTACTACTCGAGCATACGTTTCCTCATAATCAATACATTCTTCTTAATTATAGTCTTTGGCCACCAATCTTGCCTTGTTTCTGACATTTATTATGGATTCATCAAGTTTATTCTTGAATACTCATTTAGTATCAATCACTGGGTGATCTTTAGGTCTAGGTACCAAGTCTCAAACTTGATTTCTTTCAAATTGATTGAGTTCTTCTTGCATTTCTATCACCCCAATCTGATAAGGCTTCGTCAATGTTTGAAGGTTCAATCTCTGAAATACATGCAGAAAAACTAACTTCATTTAACACTTTGTTTATAGTTTTTACTTCTTCATTTATATCTCCTATAACTTGATCTAGGGGATGACTCTTGTTATATTTACAGGCCCTAGGTTGACCTAGTCTACGTAGTTCATCTTCATTATCTGTTCTATCATCCTCAGGATTGGAAGGATAAGGAGTAGGTTGCCTATTTGTTTGACTCATGATTATTTCCTGCTCATCATCAATGGTCTTGTCAGAGGATTCAAATTCATCGAATACAACATGAATTCATTCTTCAACTACACAAGTTCATTTATTGAAAACTATATAGGCTTTACTTCGGTTAGAATAACCTAGGAATATTCCTTCATCATCTTTAGAATCAAACTTTCCTATATTTTCCTTACCATTATTATAAATGAAACACTTACTACCAAATATGTGTAGATGAGCTAGATTTGGCTTCCTTCCTTTGTAGAAGAGTTCATACGGTATCTTTCCAAGTTTAGTTCTGATATACGCTTTATTTAAAATATAGCATGTGGTGCTCATAGTGTCTATTCAGAAAACTTGAGACATGTTCTTTTCATTCAGCATGACTCTGGCCATTTTAGTGAGAAGTCTGTTCTTTCTTTCCATGACTCCATGTTTTTGTGGTGTCCTTGGTGCAGAGAAGTTGTGATTAATACTGTTGGTATTATAGTATTCTCCAAAGGCATGATTCTCAAATTCTCCACCGTGATCTGTCCTAATACCTATAATGGACATACCTTTCTCATTTTGCACTTTCTTGGAAAATACAATAAATTCACTTAGAGTTTCATCTTTCGATGATAAGAAAATAGTTCACGTAAATCTAGAGAAATCATCAACAATAACTAGTGAATATAAATTCCCACTAAGACTTTTGACTCTTGCTGGACCTACTAAATCCATATGAAGTAGTTGAAGTGGTCTGTTTGTTGTGATTTCATAATTACTAAATCCTTTTTGAGTAACTTGCCTAGTTGGTGTATATTGACATGGGCTAGTCTCTTATGCCATAACCAACTTTCATCGGCGTTACTTAGAAAACAACTTTTAGAGGCATTTTTATTCATATCAAGGTTATAGTAGTTATGTTCCCTTTTTGCTCTGAGTTTCGCTTTAAGATTTTTCTTTTCTATTTGTAGATCCTTCTTGCTTACAATTAAATTAGACATTCTTCTGAGTCGAATATGACCCAGTTGTCTTTATATGTTCTTTGAATCACACTTAGCAGATTATGACACAGGCCTTTAACGTAATAAACATCTTTGACTTTAATGCCTTTATCACTTCCAATCTCACCAATCCCTGCTATCTTGCCGGATTGATTTCCTCTAAAGTTTACCTTTCCACCTTCTTTAGTCTTTAAAGTAGTAAAATTTTTAGGATGACCGGTCTTTTTTCTAGAGCATCCATTGTCTATATACAATTTGTTGGCTCTGGATGCTGAGACATATATGTAATTAAAGACCATTAAGTCTTAGGTACCCATATCTTTTTAGGTCCTTTTGGTTTAGTACAAATTACTTTATGAACATATAAACCTTTAGACACCCATTTATAAGTTCCTATTTTTCCTTTCCTTTTATGAAGGCACGAAGAAGTATAGTACCCTTCCTATTGTAAAAATTACAATGCGTGAAAGGATTCGATACATGTACAGAATGCTGAAAATCATTCAAATACATTTTGCCTCTTGTTTTCTTTCTTTCTTTCTTTCTTTTTGTCTGATTTTGGGTATTATCCAATACTAGACCTATCATTCATAAATCGTTGAGCTTTTAAAATGATATTTAACATCTTACTGCCTTTAGTAAATTTCTCAAGAGTTTTAGTGAGATCGACATTTTTCTTATTCAAAGAAGAATAGTTTTCACAATTTTTTTCTGGTAACTCTTTGAGTTTTTCTTCAAGAATTTTGTTCTTATTTTTGAAAGCAATTGGTTCTTTAACTACTTTGATGAACTCAGAATGTAAAGAATTATACTCGGAAAGTAATTCATCATAGGTAGGATTATAATTAGTTACCTCTTCTTCTTCTGTCTCTTCTTGAGCGACTAGACATGTAGTGGCTAATTCTTCTTCTTCATCGCTATCTTTATCAGAGGAGCTATCTCCCCATATAATGGATAAATGCTTTCTTTTTATTGAAGAACCTGCCTTTTCTCTTTTCGTTGTTTTTCTGAACCAGCTTTGGATATTCTAGCTTGATATGTCATGGCTTTCCATATTCATAGAAGATGATATATTCCTTGGTTTCCCTTCTGCTGCAGGTTCCTCCTTTTTGAAGATTTCTGAATCCCTAGCCTTTCTTGTAAAACTTATTGAATATTTTTATTATTAAACCCATTTCATCATCATTGAAATCTTTGTCATCTTCTTGACTTTCCTCCTTTATTATGTTTAGTGTGAGGCTTTTCTTTTTCTTGTAAATGATCTCTTCAAGTTCTCACTTGAACTTTAATTTACTTTCATTTTTCAGAGAGACTTCTGAATAGAGAAGTTACCGATCGCATTGATTTGCCTTTTGCTTTCTCTATCGCCGTGACTTTAGCCTCCCACTCTTTGGAGAGAATATTCAGTATTTTCCTTACTTAGGTATTTTGATCATAGACTTTCCCAAGTGCTCCGAGTTGATTTATGAGATGAGTATACCTAAGTTAAAACTCAGCTATTGATTCTCCTAACTTCATTCAAAGTAAATCAAACTCAGTAACCAGAGTATTGATCTGGTTTTCTTTTATGCCCATAGTTCTTTCTTGGGTAATTTCCAGGGCTTGCCATATTTCCTTGGCTGTTGGAAGTGGGAAATCCTGAAATACCCTTTTTGGCTTAAGGTGTCATACCCCACTTTTTCACCAATATTCCCTACATGTATATTTTTGATATTTAGTGGAATAAAATGGTGAATTTTGATATGTATGAATTTACAAAAAATGGCAATTTCCGGTTACATATAATTCGGCCAAGTAAGGACACAAAAAGAAAATTAATGTCTACTTAAAGGCCTACTATTGTAACCAAAATTTGAGAATTAAATGACATAAATGGTAGCCTCATTTAAATGTTAAAATGGGGTTAAACCAATAAAAATGAGCAAGAAATGATTTATTACGTTGAATCATAAAATGTAAGGGTAAAACAGTAATTTTGCCATAAAGTGGGAAATAATTATTTTTCCCTAATATTCTTAATAATTTTAGTTAAATGGGAATTAAAAAGAAAGAAATGGTTACTTGATAATTAATAAGCCTATTTTGGTGAATGATTATCAAGAAAGGTCAAATAGTCAAAAGTCAAAGGACCAAAAGTCAACCTATTGCAAGATGGAAATGAAATAGTACAAGATCAATATATACTCCCTCATGTCTCATGCATATTCATCTAGGATGAAGAGAGAGTGAAGGGAAATGGAATTAAATAAAGAAATTACATTTTTGGACCAATAGCAAGTTGCCACTTGCCATACACTTTGATTTAATTGATTATATTATCAATTCTCTTCATCTCCTCAGCTCATTCTCGACCAAAACTAAATAAAAAAGAGTGAGAGAGAGCTGAGACAGTGAAGCATACAAGGGAGCTAGGGTTCTCTTAGATTAAAGGTAAGGAAGTTGTTACCTTGTGTCTTAAGCTTCCTAATCCCTCATTAACCTCTCCTACTCATCTCTTATCCTTTGAATCCATAGTTTTCAAGATGAATCAAGAGTTGTGGAGAGAGAGATAGAAACATGTAGAGAGAGAAAGTGTTCGAAATCAAGAGGTAACTTTCCAAACTTGTTCCTCTTTCTTGATTAATGCTATTAGAGTTTTTCTTGGCTTGGTTTTGGTTGTTTTGGTAAGACCTAAGAGACCTTAATGTTAAAGTCTCTCCAAATCAAGTCTAATGAATGTATAAATAGCTAATAGTGTGATTATAAGTAGAAAGGAGGTGATTAGGTGAGAAAAAACGAGAAACCGATACAACTTTTCTGGGAATCCTATTAGATTGCCCTGTGTTGGACATGGTAAAAGGAGTAGGAATTTGATAATTCTGGTGCTTCCATTGGGTTTAGGTGGTAAAATTGTGTAGGGTCTATGTTGATGATAAAGTGAGAAAAAGCCCCAGAATGTGAAATGACCAATTACCCCTTAAAAGCCTTAAGTAAGGGTTGTCAAGGGCATTTTTGTGATTTGTGCCTAATTTTGACCAATTGGAAGTCAAAAATGGATTCTACACATGAAATTGTGTAGGATTGACCCATGTCATAAATTTGGTAAAGTATAGTGAGACTGGGTCTTAAGGGGCATTTTGGTAATTTAGCACTATTAGGCTAAGTTAACCAATACTATGAATTTGGAATTGTTCATGAATGAGTAATGACTCATTTACGGTGTATTCAAGATTACAGGACTTGGTATTTGTCTGGAACTCAAGAGTTACCTTAGCTTGGAAAGGTGGGAGGAAGTTGCTAGAGAAAAGCAACCAAGTAGTAACTTATCTTTCATATGTTATGGTATGCATTGAATGATTTGTGTATTCATCAAGAATTTTCTAACATATTTTGAGTATGTGGAGTGGTCACCTGGGGCCTATCTTTGCACGGGTGGACGCTTAGGCCAATATAACGATGACCGATGCACAAGCGGATCCCGGGGCCTATTGCACCGGTATCCCTTGGGCCTTTTAGTATATCTAGCGCTACGATAGTTTACGAGTTTCATGTGATGCATGATTATTGTTGTGATAATTCTGATGAATGATGTTTTCTTAGCATGCTTTGTAATGTTATAACTGTATGATTGATATACGTTGCTACTGAGATTCTTTTGAATCTCACTCTTTTTCAAAAAACTACTTTCAATACAGGGAGAAAGCTCGAGGGGCAAGCGGGAGGTAAATGTGGATGACTAAAGGTTGGAAGGCTGAAGACTTTAGTCATTTTGGTGTATCTGATTCCATATGTGTTTTTGGATATTTTCAGTTGTATATAGTGAATATGTTCATGTAAACATGACAATAATGTAAAAGTAGCTAATGAATAAATGATAGATAATGTGTGTTATACTTCCCATCGCTAACAAAATGCAATTAAGATAAACGCTTGCCAACTCTGATAAATGAATATAAAGAAAGAACTGGTGAGACTAAATGAGATAGTGAAAATGGTTTGTGAAAATTTTAATACCCTTTCAACCCTAGCTTCAACTCTTAAGTTAAAGGTGGGAAATTTGAAAATATTTTTGAAAGTTGGGTAGCCAGGTTTGAATCCTGGTATCCCAAATGATTTCACTACTCTTTTATACTCATCCGAGGTCATAGGAAATAAGGTATCACATAAGGCACTTTGAATCATCACGATTGCTTTACTGTTAAGAGTCACGAGCCTTTTGTCGTTGTCATCATATTCAGCTAGTGACTTGGACTGTTCGTGATTCTTCGGTTTTTACAGGTATGTAGTTCCCATTTTCAATCACCTCCCATAGTTTTTTATTGTGTGGCCATCATGAATACTCTGAACTTTACTTTCCATAAGGAAAAGTGTTCTTTGTAGAAATCTGGTGGTCTGGTGATTGAAGCTCCATCAGGAAGTATTCATTTACCCATGCTTACCATCGGATCCTTCTTAGGTTGTTATACCTGAACAAGAAGACCTTTACTCTGATACCAAATGTTAAGGCAAGACGTTCATCCAAGAGAGGGTGAATTGGGTGATCACATAAAATTTGAACCGTAAATAATAATAGACAGAATTTAAAACAGAGTTAAGAGCTAAGAGAAATATCACCAAAGTGTGCATCGGGAGTTATACTAATTCGGCCATAACTACTTTTACCTACGTTCAGTCCTCAGAGTTCCTCTGAGATTTTCATTATATCTTCCAACATTCAGTGAGTTATTGGCACCTCAGTACACAACAAGCTCCTTCACTGGACACTCCTCCTCCTTACACTATGTAATCCAATCCCTACTTAAGATTCCACAACCTTAAGTAATCTTAATAAAAAGTATCGAGTATGTAATAAAAATCTCTCTCGGAAAGTGAATATTGAATCACTGAAGTGCAAAGTGAGTAAATAAAAGACAGAGCAAGTATGACTATGTAGATTGATCGTTGATAGTTTAATATTTTTTTCTTCTATGAATTCTTCTGTATTTATAGTTGAATTAATAGATAGTTGTTGTTCGCATTTCAACTTATCCATTAGAGTCATGCAGCTTCTTTTGATTGTTCATCATATTTGAAAAAATAGCCATTATGGTCGATGGATACTCTGCTCCGTAAAGTGGCTTTTCTTCTCTTAGCATATTCTCTCATTGTTTTCATGGGAAAATATTTATAATACTAATACAATGAAATGTTAGATATCAAGATAATAAATCAATTATTAACATACAATTATTATGCATTCTGGTACTCATCACTCGAGTGATTACTTCCAAAACTTGGCAGAGAGTATTAACATCTTTTCTTACTATATCACTCGAGTGATCCAGGGCCATCACTCGAGAGATCCCTCCAAATTATCGTAGAGAGTGTTACTGAATCAAAGGCTACTTTTCTTATCCCATCACTCGAGTAATCTTAGGTCATCACTCAAGTGATCACTCGAGTGATCCCTTTCAAAATCTGGCAGAGTGTATTTGAGGCTTTTTCTAATTGCATCACTCGAGTGATCTAGTGTCATCACTCGAGTGGTCACTCGAGTGATCCCTTCCAAAAATAGGAAGAGAACATCACTTTTGACAGGATATCATTTCTCACTTCATCACTAGAGTAATAGCTCTATATGCCTTAGAAAAAATTATTTCTTTGTTCAAAAACTTTTGTTCAATTATCAAATCATTTGTAAAACCTTTTGGTATTATTGAAAAATAGAATCTAACAATTGCATGGCCTGTAAAGTTTTTGGTTTGCTTATTACAAAGAACTTTATTTTCAAACATGTATGGTTTGAACTTTGAATGTCTTTACTTGACATGTGAAGAGGACAGAGTGATAGATATACATAGCCTAAGGAGTTACATAGTGTGAAAAATTCATGTTGAACCTCTGTGTTTAAGAATAAGTTGTTTACATTTTAAGGAAAGGTAAACCTCATGGAAATTTTATTCCTAGTTTTTAATTTTTTTATAAAAAAAATTCTAAAATTTTTTTTAAAATAAGTTTTGGGGATATTTGGATAATTTTTTAAAAAAATTACATTTGAAAATAAACATAGAGAGTGAAGTTTGGATAAGAACCCAAGTCCTCAGAGAAGCAAAGGTTTTATAATTTTTCCAAACAAAAAATAAGAAATGCAAAAAGAATAAAAAATAAAAAATATTTTTTTTGGTTTTTTAGTCTTTAAAAACATATTTATGTTTTTTTTAAATTACCAAACAAGTTATTTTATTTTATACTTTTTTAAAAAATTATTTTAGAACAAGAAAAAAAAGGTTTTCCCCGAACATATATAGTCTGTTTGGTTCACGGAATCAGAGGGAAAGTGATGAAATGTGATGATGATTACATGAATTTCACTACTATAGAAATTGCGATATATAATGGTTATTAACTGTCATACATCATAGTTTTGAACCATCATATATGCGAAAGCTATAAAAGCTTGACGTAGATACATTACAGTTCCAAACCGTTATTTATTCCAAACATATTATAACAATTATAACATAGTATCGGTTATGTATTAAAGTTTGGTGATGCCATGATCTGCCCATTGCTGTGATAATAATTAATGGGAACAAGTTAATATATTGTAATACTTTTATGACACATAACTGTCTCATTTTACAACAGTTATTTATTTAGTAACATACATAACGATTTCTATATAATAACCTTAACTTTTAAATTTAATAATAGTCTCACGTAGACACCCGTTATGTATAAAATACATAAATAGCAGTTTATAAATAAAAATCTTGAACATTTATAATACATTACTGTTTTTATATAATAACCATGTTATATGGATTTAAGACTTCTTAAGTGAGAGTTTCTCAGTTAGTTGACCTCTTATATATATATAATAGAATATATGTACCTTCCACTTGAGTTTATATACAATCTGGGTTGGATCAAGATATTTTGGGCTTTGTGGGGAGAATCAATGGCAACTATTATCATATATAAGTGATAATATAACTATTGACCTATATATAATTGTGTCTCTTAATAGAAATTAACCTTAGAAAGCAAATAACACTGGGGAAAAAACATATACCCCTATCAAAAAAGGCAGAGGAGGGGATATGCAAGCACTTGAGTTCAAGGGTTTGCATATCCCTTGCGCCCTTTCTGAGAAGGATATTTGTTTTCCCTTATCTTCCTTTACTTTCCATGCTTAATTGCTCAAGAGACACAAGGTATAAGTGAATACTTACATTATTATATATATAGATCAGGAGTGTGATTGATTTTAGCCACAACGCCCAAAAAATCTTGATCCATCCAAATTGCATCGCTACTCGATGTGGGAAATACTACTTTATTATGTATATAGAGACGAGATCAAGTAATAAAGAAACACAAGAATCTTAAATTTTATGGGAATTTGATTTAGATATGAGACTTGAGATTATTTTATTTTCAATATTTCATATTTAAGATTTTAAGCTATCTTTTAACTTCATTTTATTATGCCTATTTTTCCACCAAGTAATCATAATGCTTCATATGGAAAATAATTTTCAACTCTATTTACACTCACGCATTGCACGGGTTTTGTACTCATTTACGTAAAACCAGACCTGGAAGGCGTTTATCGCAACTTTGAACTTGAGTCGAACCAGTCAAAATCTAAAATCTAAAACATAAAAACCAACATGACAAGTAAACGAAACCAGTAATAAAACCAAAGATGGGCATAGCACTACCAATTTTATGCTTGAAGTTCGAGCGATTCCTCTATAGCAACTAAGCAAGCTTTTTTGGCATAAAGCTCGATCAATTCCTCTATAGAAGCACCTTACAAAGCAGTCTCATGTAATGATCACAAGCCTAAAGGGAGAGTTCATTCCAAAATACTAGTATAACACCTCAAACGAAACAACCAAGTACTTAACCAAAGTATTTCAAATATCACCAATAAGGATGGTTAATATCTTAATCATCAAAATACAAAATCAGTTCAAATAAAGCCTATATCTTAGTTTTAAATCAAATCCTCAAAATAGGTCAGTAAAAAGAATAAAATGTAGAAGTCTTGGGGTCATGGAAAATAAAAACAACATAATATGTGCTTTAGGAGCATAAGAGAGCCTTCAAGGCTCATTCTATAGGTGGCTTCCCTTGCTCCCTACTAAAATAATCACCTTAAAAATGTTAATATAAGGGATGAGATTCCACGTCTTAGTAACTACTAAAATTTTTTACCATACACAAGAAAACCACATATGATAAAGAAAAGAAATTGATTACATATATATTTCCATATACCACAATCCTCATATAAAATGATTTCAAGTTAATCATCATTAAACAACCTCTATTCTTATTCATAACATGTAATATACAATTATGCAATATGTAATATGCAACTACCTTTATATCAACGTCCATCTTTATACCACTAACTCGAGCCATAAGCGTACATAGTCCAACAGAAACACATCCATTTAACTGGTTTATCCCAAGCTCACTAGTTTTTAAGATACACTAGGCCAAAGATGTAGAGCTTAAGTCTAGACTATGGCTCCCCTCCTTAAAAAAAATACAACTAAGGAGGTGTCACATGTCCCACAACTCCAATGCAGTCCTGGCCAAAGGAAAACATGGAAGAAGGGGCCCTGACAAGTGCCATCCACTATGCACTGAGTGATGGCATACCACATGATAAGAAATCTCATTATATAAATTCTTCCTTACTCCAACCCATCATAAATGCAAACTTCATGAAAATTATATTCAATCACCAATAATTATAGGGCGATGGAGCAAAAATACCCATGATGATTTGTAAAAGGAGCATCCAGCACTATGAAAAAAATTTTGGTTCAAAAATGCCTATGTACATTACAAAAGGGTTCAAAAATACCACCACCGTTAAATCATGTAACGCCGTTAAATATTTTTCATGGGCAATGGAGCAAAAATACCCATGATCATAAGCAAAAGAAGCAACAGGCACTATGAAAATTTTTTTGGTTTAAAAATACCTATGTACATTACTATCCATCCGGCTCGGGCTAATGATATATCCTAAAATTCCAAATTGATGATTCCATTGATTTATTACTCATTCAAAATTTGTTCTAAACTCATTTTTAAGTTATCTCAACTTAAAATTACTAATTGACCAAAATACCCCTGAGGACCCTGTCTAAGACCCTTTGTACCCGGTCTAACTGTACTTTACCAAAAATTATGACCTGGGCTAATCTTAGACAATTTTGCATGTATAATCCAATTTTGACCTAAGATTTGTCAAAATCATGCTCAACTTATAAAAATACCCCTAGTAGCCATTATATTAGGGTTTTAGGGGTAAAATTGTCATTTCATTCCGTAAAGCCTTCATACTTCATAATTCACATGTTTCCTACACAATTTTCCATTATAAACTCAATGGAATCATAAAAAAAAACCAAAATCAAGTCCAATTTTACCCCTAAAACCCTAACATAATGGCTACTAGGGTATTTTTATAATTTGAGCATGATTTTGATAAATCTGAGGTCAAAGTTGGATTTTACACGTGAAATTGTGTAAGATTAGCCCAGGTCATAATTTTTGGTAAAATACAGTTAGACCGGGTATAAAGGGGCTTAGAACGGGTACTCATGGGTATTTTGATCAATTAGCAATTTTAAGCTGAGATAACTTAAAAAATGAGTTTAGAACGAATTTTGAATGAGTAATAAATCAATGGAATCATCAATTTGAAATTTTAAGATATATCACTAGCCCGAGCAGGATGGATATTAATGTACATAGGTATTTTTAAACAAAAAAAAATTTCATGGTGCCTGTTGCTCCTTTTGCTGATGATCATGGGCATTTTTGCTCCATTACCCATGAAAAATATTTAACAGCATTACAGGATTTAACAGTGGTAGTATTTTTGAACCCTTTTATAATGTACATAGGCATTTTTGAACAAAACAATTTTTCATGGTGCTGGATGCTCCTTTTGCAAATCATCATGGGTATTTTTGCTCCATCACCCATAATTATAATATCATTATAAGACATGGTACAATAAATCATGCTTCCATTCGTATAAAATATCATTATATATTCAAACATTCCTAAAAGGAAACAATAATCCAAAAATACACTAATTATAATTAAATTATTAACTATGTAAATAAAGTGAGTTATAAAGAAATTTACTTGTAACATTACTTACTTGAGAATTTACAATATATATACATATACATATAATTCAATCCATTATTTTTATATAAAAGATAATCATTCACAATCATCCATAACTTAAAGTTATGGAAGAATACTGTAATATCTCATTTTTCACCAACACTCTTTATGTGTATATTTGACATAAATTTAGTGGAATAAAGTGGTGAAATGTGGCATATGAATTTATGTGAATTTATGGAAAATATGCTAATCGCCGGTTACGCGTAAATTGACCGAATAAGGATGTAAGAAGGCAATAAATGTGCCATTAAAGGCCTATTATGGTAACCAAAATTCAAGAAATTAAGTGACATGAATAATGGCCTCATTTAAGTGCCATAATGGGGTTAAGCTGAAGAAATGGGCAAAAAATGATTTATTTCGGTAAATCACAAAATGCAAGGGCAAAACGGTAATTTTGTCAAAAAGTGGAAAATAATTATTTTTCCTCAAATTTCCAACAAATTGAGTTAAATGGGAATTAAAAAGAGAAAATGACTACTTGATCATTAATAAACCAATTTTGGTGAATTATGGTAAAAAATGGTCAAATAGTCAAAAAGTCAATGACTTGGTCAACAAGTTACAAGTTGGTACAATGGGATAATTGAAGAATCAATAATTCCCTTCTATTCCCATGTGATTTTTGGCTGAAATGAATGAAGAGAAAGGATATGTGATTAATTAGAGAATTATGTAATTTGGACCAATGGAAATGTGCCAAGTGTTAAGTTTAATTAACCATATGTATTATATTATCATTCATTCATCTCTTCAGCTTATTCTCACGCACGAAACTGATAAAAAAGAGTGAGAGTGAGAGATGAACAATGAAGGGAAGAGGAAGGTCTAGGGTTCATCAAATCTCAAGGTAAGAGGTTGCTACCTTATGTCTAAAGCCACCTAATCCCTCCATAATCTCTCTATAGCCTCTCCTCCTCATCTCTCTACCTTTAGATTCATTGATTAGCAGCTGAATCAAATGTTGGAAGGAGAGAGAGAAAATGTGTAGAGAGAGAAAGATGAAGAAAATCAAGAGGTAACTTTCCAAACTTGTTCCTCTTGTTTAATTGATGTTAGTAGAGTTGTTTTGGGCTTGATTATGGTTCATTTGGTATAAGATAAATCAAGAAAACTCAAGAGAACATAATATGGAAGTATCTCTAAATCAAGTCCAATGAATGCCTAATCAATTAATATTGCGAGTATAAGTAGAAAGGAGGTGATTAGGCTAAAGAAAACGAGATTCCGACACAACTTTTATGGGAATTTATTTTCCCTTCATTGTATTAGACAAGGTAAATAAATGGGAATTTGAAAAATTCGATACTTCCATTGGATTTAGGAGGAAAAATTGTGTAGGGTCTCTGTTGACCCCGAAGTGAGAAAAGGCTCGGAGAGTGAAATGACAAAATTGCCCTTTCTAAACCTTAATCGAGGGTTGTCAAGGGTATTTTCATCATTTGAGCTTATTTTGGCCAATTCGAGGTTGGGAATGAATTCTACACGCGGAAATGTGTAGGAATGGCCTAAATTATGATTTTGAGAAAAATACTAATAATCAGGACCTAAGGGGTATTTTGGTAATTTGGCGTCATTAGGCTAAATTTACCAATATTATGAGTTTGGAAGGATGTATGGATGAGTAATAACTCATTTTTGGTATTTGAAGATTTCAGTACTTAACAACCGGTCTGGCCTCAGTAGTTGCCCGAGCTTGAATCGAGTGGGAAAGTTGCATAGAGGAGCAACTAGGTAGTAACCGTCTTCATATGACATGACATGTATATGTGTTGCTTGATATCATCAAAATGTCATACATGTTTAGATTATGCGAAGTGATCACCCGGGGTCTATCTTTGCGCGGGTTGACACTTAAGCTATAATATTCATATCGCACGAGCAATGCCTGGGGCCTATCTTTGCGTGGGTACCCCTCGGGGCCAAGTAACTCTTCTAGCACTAGCATGGTTTTGTGAATTGCATGGAAAGCACTAAATGATGTTATGATGATTTGATTGATGATTTTTTGTAAAGCATGCTTTGTATGTGTTATCTTATATGTTGATTGCGTTACTACTGAGATTCCTGTAAATCTCATTCTTTTCCCAAAAGCAAATCTCCAGTACAGGGAGGAAGCTCGCAGGGCAAAGAGAAGGTAAATGATGAAGAGCTGAGGCCAAGCAGTGGGAGAGCTTAGTCTCGGTTGTCTAGTCTCTTATTTGTTTTTTTAGAACTTTTATGAGTTTTGGGTTTGTATGAGGTGGAGTAGTGAGAGGATATAAGTATTGTAAAATGAATTGTGTATAAATGTGCTTATATGTGAATATTTATATCCAGCAGAGGCATTGTATAAAATTCTAGCATTTTGGCACTCTGACGTTTATATTTGGTGAGTATTAGCTAATTGGTACTCTACTGTAGTATTGAGGAATAAGGTATCACAAATATTCAGTGTTACCTGCTACTCTTTAGGTCATAGCTAATCACGCAAAGAGTTGCTTACTCCAAAGCTCTCAATGAGAGTTTACAAAATCACACACATAAACATTTATTAATCTATTAATTAAAACTACTCTAAAGTTACTCTAAGACCTTAAAACTACCCTCTAATACTAATATTATATACATATACATCAGCTCCCTTAGACCCTTCCAGCTCCCATAAATCCAACCATGTTATTTTTTTTTTGTACGAATGGGTTTTAATGGTAGGGTCTTAAGGAACGAAGGAAATATATAGTGATACCCACTCAAGACACAATCTGATAATAAATATGGGGTATTGAAATTATATTTAAAAAAATTAAACACCCATAATAATGGAAGAGTGAATTTGATTCAAGGAAATCTGGAAGGAACAAAGATCCATTTTATGGCTTAAGACTCATGAGATGGATTTAATTATATATATATCACATTCGTGCAAGAAAGGATGGAGGGATCATAACAGGTGGAATGAATGAGTAAATGTACACACACTCACGATGGAAGGGACAGAGCTTAGGATTTTTGTTTTTTTTTTCTCTGAAAGAGTTTGGGATTTCTTGAATAGCCTAATATATGCACACTCATATCCACACACATTGAAAAAGGGAGAGTGACTATAAGAAAATATTATGCATATACATACACAAGGCTGAGTAGGGGTGGTTGGGAGTCAGGGAAGATATATATACACATATTGATAGTAAAATAGAAGGAGTGGGTCTGAAAGTTAAACATGACATGCCCACATAGTACACACATGCATGGCAAGATAATAGAGAAAGAAGGAATGGTTTGAATGACACAAAACAAGTGATAGTAGTGAAGAAGAGAGAAGCAAGACATTGATTGACAAGACATTTCCTTTTTATTGTAATGAAGGTAAGGAAGATGGGTGGGTGGTTGAAAAAGTGAGGAAAAAAATATACTTGTATGGCTAAGGGTGGTGCAACGTCGAGAGAATGGGAAAAGTGAGGACAAAGAGGCCTTATATAGGAGTAAGTTTAGAGTTGGGCTCCTTCCTTAAAATAATATTTTTTTCAAAAAAAAAAACAATAGTATTATTTGATTGCTAGCAGCATTTTTTTTGTTTTATATTACTTATCCCAATGATAAGATACACATACATACCTATATATTTAAAATAATTATTTTAAGGATGTTTTTCATTTGTATATTTTTTTATATTTAAAAATATTTGGAACTTGATGTTTCTTTAAATTATTAATTTATCATATACTCTTAACTAACTAAAACTTAAGCTACAACTAACTATAAGCCTAAAAATTTAAGGATGTTACATTTCTCCCCTCTTAAAAAGAATTTTGTCCTCAAATTTTGACGCACAAACTAAAAGACATACCTACTTAAACAAATGAGGATACTCCTGTCTCATCCTTTTTATTCTATCTCCCATATGGCATCACCAAGAGCCATTCCTCTCCATTTAACCTTCACAAGTCTAATGGTCTTATTCCTTAATTGCTTGTCCATCACATCCACAATCCGCTCTAGCTTGGCTTTATATGTTATATTATCCCTGAGTTCTATCTCCTCCACTTCAATAACATGGGAGGGGTCTGGTTGGTACTTCTTCAATTGCAATACCTGGAAGACATCATGAAGATTTGCAAGCTGTGGAGGTAATACAATCCTGTAAGCAACTAGTCCTACTCTTTCTAAAATCTCATAAGGACCCATGAAACGAGGTGAAAGCTTTTTTGCTCGAATCTCTCTACCAATGGTTGTCATTAGTGTGACTCTCAGAAATACATGTTTGCCCACCATGAACTCCAACGTTTGCCTCCTCCTATCGGCATAACTCTTCTGACTACTCTGGGTGGCGAGAAGTTTTGGCTGAATCATCTTAATCTCCTGAGTAGTTTTGTCTACCATATCCTGACCTAGTAAATTCCACTCATTCAATTCTATCCAAAAAATAGGAGATCTACACTTCCTTCCTTACAATGCTTCATAAGGTGCCATCTCAATGCTTGAGTGATAACTGTTGTTATATGCAAACTCTTCTAGATGAACATGATTGTCCCAACTTCCAGCTAATTCAATTGCTCATGCTTGCAACATGTCCTCTAGAGTCTGTGTAGCCCTCTCTTTTTTTTCCATCAGTCTGGTAATGGTAAGAAGTGCTAAACCTCAGCCGAGTTCCCATACTTCCTCCAATGCTCTCCAAAATTGTAAAGTAAACCGGGGATCACGATATGATATGATGCTCTTTGGTACTCCATGCAACCTAACAATCTCCTTCACATAGATCTCCAGTAGTCTCTCAAGAGAGTACTCTAACTCGATAGCTAGAAAATGAGCTAACTTAGTCAATCAATCAATAATTACCCAAATGACATTATGTCCAGATGTAGTTGGAGGAAGTCCAATGATGAAATTCATAGAGATGCTGTCCTACTTTCATTTTGGGATCTCCAATTTTTCAAACAATCCCAAAGGCTTCCGATGTTCAATTTTGATTTTCAAACGAGTCAAACGACGAGAAACAAACTCAGCAACATCTTTCTTCATGCCTTACCACCACCAATTCTGCTTGAGATCATAATACATCTTGGTTGCTCTCAGTTGAATAGTATATTTCCTCCTGTGGGCTTCCTTAGGCATGAGCTTCCTTAATTCTCCATCATCAGATAGACAAACTCTTCCTTTATACCTTAATATCTCATCTTCACCCATCTCAAATTATGACTCTCTTCCTTCTATAACATCTTCCTTGACACCCAATAGATACTCATCCTTAAGCTGAGTGAATTTAATTTCTTTCTAGGTTGTACTTTAAATGGTTAATGCTTCTATAGTAGCAACCAATCCTGACATTACGTCAATAGATGCACTCTGCACATACTCTAGAAATTTATGTTCCCTGACTATCAATTGGGCTGCATGGATTGACTTTCTACTTAAGGCATCAACTAAAACATTTGCCTTTACTCTAACTCAGTCATAATCCTTGAGAAAATCCATCCACCTCCTTTGCCACATGTTAAGCTTTTTTTTTGTTAAACAGGTACTTCAAATTCTTATCGTCATTGGAGACCTCAAATTGAGAACCATAGAGATGATGCCTCCAAATCTTTAAAGCAAACACTACTACTGCAAACTCTAAGCCATAAGTGGGATAGTTCTCTTCATGTGGCCTCAACTATCTAAAAGCATAAGCAATTGTCTTGCCATTTTGCATTAGCATACACCCAAAACCCTTCTTGGAAGCATAAGTATACAAAGTGAAAGTCTAAGTAGGATCTGAAATCACAAGTATTAATGTCGTAGTCAACTTAGTCTCCAAATCTTGAAAAGTTGCCTCACACTTCTCGTTCCATACATACGGTTGGTCCTTTATAGTTAACTTAGTTAAGGACACAACTATCTATGAAAAGTCTTTAATAAATCTCCTATAATAGCCTACCAATCCTAGAAAACTTCTGACCTTATTGACACTTTATGGCCTTTCCCAATTCAACACTACATCAATCTTAATGGGGTCCACTGACACACCTTTAGCCAATACAACATGACCCAATAACTTTACTTCCTTCAACCAAAAATCACACTTATACAACTTAGCATATAGCTTATGTTCTCTCAACACCTGTAATACAACTCTAAGATGCTCTTTATGTTCTTCCTCATCTTTAGAGTAGATAAAGATGTCATCAATGAATACCACTACAAATTTATCTAAACAAGGGCCTGAAGATTATGTTCATGTAATCCATAAAGACAGCTGGACCATTTGTTAACTCAAATGGCATAACAAGAAATTCATAGTGGCCATATCTGGTTCTGAATGCAGTTTTCAGGATATCTTTAGCTTTGACCCTTAACTGGTGGTGGCCTGATCTCAGATCAATCTTGGAGAATATTGATGCTCTGGTCAACTAGTCAAGTAGATCATCGATCCTAGGCAAATGATATTTGTTCTTTATGGTTTCCTTATTCAATTGGTAGTAGTCAATGTATAGCCTCAGACTTCCATCTTTCTTCTTCATAAAGAGCGCAGGCGATCACCAAGCTGATATGTTGGGCCTGACAAAACCCTACTCCATTAACTCCTTAATCTGCATTTTCAATTCTACTAGTTCTAATGGAGTCATTCGGTAAGGAGCTTTAGAGATAGGTTATGCCTCGGGTGTAAGATCAATAGAGAACTCAACTTCACTCTCTGGGGATAAAGCTATAATCTCCTTTGGAAATACTTCCAGAGATTCATTTACAACTTCAATCTCTTTTACCCTTTCTTCAATTCTACTTGAATGGAGAAAAACACCATGCACACTGGACAACCCTTACGAATACATTTTTCAACTTGCATTACAGATAACAATTGTGGTTTACTAGGATTCATAAAGGCAACCGGAAGATAGATAGTCTTCCTTTTGCAACTAAGGATGGCGTCATTTGCTGACAACCAATCCATCCCTACTATCACATCAATACCCTTCATGCGTAGACAAATAAGATCCATAGTTGAGGTCCTACCATCAAACTCGATTATACAATTCAAGCAATCCTTAGAAGTTCTCACCAAGGTTCTCACTAGTGTAAAAACAATCATGTCAAAAAGCAACTTACATATATGCAAATTTAGTCGAGGTACACAAGCATAAGATATAAAATAGTGTGTAGCACCAGAATCACATAAAGCTTCAATTTCAAGGCCTTGAAGTTTGAGAATGTCTTTAATCAGATTTGGTAAAGCACTTGTCTCCTTGTGTGATAATGCGAACACTCTCCCTGGAACTGCAGCTTTAACATCATTGGCTTTTCGAGAGGCTTCCTCACATAACATGAAGATGTTGTCTGGCTTCCCACACTTGTAACAGACCACACAATTTCCCTTGTGCACTTTTCATTACTTTGGCATACTTCTGAATGTTAGTTGTGCTAGCAATAGGAGCTGTAGAGCCCCTATGAGAGTTCTTTCCTCCACTAAACTAACTCCTCTAAGGCCGACTGAAATGAATCCTTGAAGGTCCACCAGTGAGTCCTTGAGGGCTAACTAAATTGCTTCTTCATACCATTGAAGCTATGACTATGCTTCTTAGTAATTCCCCCCATAGGTCTCATAAGAGGTGTAGATCTTACTTTGAATCCCTTCATTCTCTTGGCTTCTTCTTCTCGCTTGCTTCTAGTAATGGTGCATAGCTTGTCACACATCTTTACAAATTCCTTTATCTCATCAAGGAATGGTGACAAAGCCATTTTCAAATCTAGCCTACCTTTCTCTACTAATCAATCACACATCCATTTAGAGTTGTTTGCAAATACTTGCAAAACTTAGACAACTCCAAAACGCAAGCAATAAATTCTTCTTCATGTAAATTATCTTGCTTGAATGCAAGGAACTTAGTTTCTTTTGCCATTTGATGGAAGTGAGGCAATAATACTTCTCAAAATTTCCCTTGAACTCTTCCCAAGTCATCTCAACATTATCATCTATTTTGGTGCTTTTTCACCATTCTTAGGCTACTTTCTGCATCAATTGCTCGGCAACTAGCACCTTCTGTTAAGATTTAACCTCAATAACCTTGAAAATATTTTTCATATGCTTTAACCACTCAGTGCTTCAACTGGGTCTTGCTTCCCCTCGAATATTGGAGGAGTAAACTTCCTGAAATTTTTCCCAAACTTCAATAATGGATAAGGTGTGGTACTGAGAATGGGAACTGCTACCGCCTCTTGATTCGATGTAAATACAGCTGCCACCTCTAGAATGATGATGAGTGGGAGTATCTTTATTAATGGGACTCTTCTTCTTATCATGATCACCACCTTGGCCTCTTCTTGCTGCCAGTTCATCTTCATGCCGGCCTATTCATTTCCAAACTCACATCCATGACTATGTCTCGTAACTCTAACAAGATGGCATTGTTATCTTGAAGAGGGGTACCACTTTGTCAAGGAGCGGGGGTTGAATTAGCCTTTCAAGTCCTCACCATCCTCCCCTCCTATGAAGAACACCATAAGGACACTAGGTAAGAAACAAATAACTTAACAAATTATATTCTAAATCTAAATAAAGGAAAGTGCTCATGTTATGATATTTAATTTGCCACGACCTCGAAAAAGTTTAAAGAAACAATTGGGAAATCAACAAAATAGCTATAAAACGTTGGGCTCTGATATAAAAAATGTAACACCTCAAACCAAACGACCAAGTACTTAAACAAAGTATTTCAAATATCACTAATAAGGATGTTCAACATCCTAATCATCAAAATATAAAATCAGTTTAAATAAAGCTCATATCTCAGTGTTAAATCAAATCTTCAAAATATTTCAGTAAACAAAAGAAAATACGGAATTCTTAGGGTCATGGCAAATAAAAATAACATAACATATGCTTGAGGAGCACAAAAGACCCTTCAAGGCTCACTCCATAGATGTTTTTTCTTGCTTCCTACTACAACAATCACCTGAAAAAGGTTAATATAAGGGATGAGATTCAATACATATAAAGGGCTTTAAGTTTGATAGATCAAACTAATTTTGCAAAGCCGATAAAAAAATCTTGCAAAGGGCATAAATTGTGCGCATTTGATGTTGAACATAACATTTTGGTTGTAAGAGTTATGCCATGACTTGGTTATTGAGGGTGCTATTTGGTAAAGTGAAAATGAGAGATTCCTCTTCCTTTCCTTCTAAAGCCACATTTGGTCTCACCTTAGGCATAAGAAATGGTTCTAGCAAAGCCGACTACATGGATACGTGGGAAAGTTCTATTCCCCTCACAATATTGGTGGAAAACGAAAATCTGCGGAAGGCAAAAGAGAGAAAAAGACAAGTTTGCCCTACATTAATTTAGAACATTGTGTGAGAGATGACAAACCAAGCTCACTATTGTCTTTGTTCGATACGTCAGAGTCACTTCTAATTGCCTGCAATTGTTTAACTTAATTACTAGAGATAATTTTAGAGTGGACTATCTTTTCACAGACGACAATATCTGCTGACCAGAAATTGGAATGTAGTATATGTTTTGACTCTAGCTTTAGGGAGAATTTGTTTCATGTAGATCTACTAGTAAAATCTGTACATTACTGGGAAATGTGCTCAAACAACCTTTAATTTTTATCAAAAATATAAAAATAACCATAAACTATTTTTTAAAGCAAAAATAACCATAAATTCTCAAAATTAGGGCAAAACCATTAAATCCAACAAACTTCCATCTATTATAATAGGAAAAACTAATCTTTTTACTCTTAAAGTTTTGACTTACTTATAACTCAATTCATAATATTTCTGAGTCATCCTATAAGGCAAAAATATGTTAAAATAGTGTCAAAAATTGCTTAGATGGATTTTACATAAATTAAACAAATAAAAAAAACATCCTCGTCCAAACCAACTTGCACCCTCTCCACCTCTATTTTCTAGAAACCTTGCTGGGTGACAAATCCCTATTTTGTTATAAATTTTCAAACTCTATTTGGGAACTTTGTCATAATTATTAAGCTTAAAATGTATTTCTTAAAAAAAAGCACCACGGAGTTATTCAAATCAAGAATTGTTTGCAGCAGGGAAGTATCATTCAATTTTAAAAAAATTGTGTTACATTTTTGTCTGATCAAACAAACAATATTCACGATAAAGGTATTTTTAGTCAACACTAAAATGTGCAGTTCCATTTTTGTTCTCCTCTATCAGGGAATGGGACCAAACCTTGCTAAAAATTTCACCAGTAAAAAAAAATTTACACCAGTATTGAATGTTGACCTCTTTTGAGTTTTACATATATAAACTCATTCGGTGATCCGCCACCAATTTGTAAGAGGGAGGAACCAACCATAAATTGTAGCACACATTAATATTATTGGGTGTTTAGTTGTGGGTTTGGTATGTGCAGTATGGAATGGTGATTATAGCCTTAAAACTTGTGGGTTTCCTACAATTTTCAACTATATTTTAACTTTTTTTGCCACATAGGATGACTCATAAGCATTATTATGGATTGAGTTGCAATCGAGTCAAAAGTTTAGACACTGAGTTATAAGTTAGTCAAAATTTTAAGGCCAAAAAATTAATTTTTCTCATTGTAATAGATGGAAGTTAGTTAAGTTTAACAGTTTTGCTATGATTTTGAAAGTTTATGGTTACTCTTACTCCAATATGGTTACTATTTCACTTTTGATAAAAGTTAAAGGTTATTTTAACAATTTAAGCCTTTTTTTAATCTTTCAACAATCTTCACCTTGTTGTAAATAGGCGGTGACTGATGAAAGGATCGGAGTAAAAAATTAGAGAAGTTTGTTTTTAATAAAAGATCTTTTTTTCTTTTACTAAGCATCGGTATCCTCCTATTAGAGGTAATACTATTCGAGATACTATCTGGCACTAAATGTAAGTACCTCTCCTTGCGGGGATTCAAACCTTACTTTCCCATGTTGTGGGCGACTAGTCTGTTATGCTAAATTCAACCCTATTGGTTAAAGGATCTTTTTAAAGGAAAAAGCTTCAATGATGGAGAGTTAAAAAATGGTAGTAGTTTTTTAACCAAGGCTCGGATACCCGCTATAAATGGGCTGAAAATGGGTGTATGGTAAGAGAATTGTGGAATTGTCACATAGCTATAAATCTTAAACTTCGGCTTCACGTCCTTTTCATGCCTAGTAACAGTCTCAATAATCACTTTGGGCCTAAGTGAAGAGTGATAAACTGACAATGGGCTTCTGGATTGAAGGACTACCAACAACAACAACAACAAAGCCTTTATCCCACTAGGTGGGGTCGGCTACATGGATCACACGGCACCATTGTGCTCTGTAAAAAATCATAGATTTTGATATATTATTAATTAAAAGGTCTCTCTCTATGACCTCATTGAGCATTCGTTTCGGCCTTCCTCGACCTCGTCTAACAGGACTCCATACTGCTTGATCAACCCTTCTCACCGGAGCACTCAATGGCCTTTGTTGAATATGTCTAAACCACCTCAAACGATTTTCTACCATTTTTGCTTCAATAGGGGCCACTCCAATTCGTTCACGTATATAAGTATTACGAATCTTGTCTTTTCTTGTATGGCCACACATCCATCTCAACATCCTCATCTCAGCTACCCCCATTTTATGTTCATGTTGACCCTTTAAAGCCCAACATTCACTACCATATAACATTGCTGGTCTTATAGCAGTGCGATAGAACTTTCCTTTTACCTTATTAGGTACTTTACGATCACCAATAACTCCAGTAGCTTTTCTCCATTTATACCATCCGGCTTGATTCTATGATTGACATCTTCATCAATTTCACAATCTTGTTGTATAATTGATCCCAAATATCTAAATTTTGTCACTTGTGGGATGACTTGCCCTCCCAATTTAACTTCCACTTCTCTTTGGTCTTGTCTCTTATCAAACTTGCAATGCATATATTCAATTTTTCTCTTACTAAGACGAAAGCCCCTCAATTCCAAAGTCTGTCTCCATATCTCAAGTTTAGAGTTATTTTCTTCCTTGGATTCAGCCAACAGAACTATGTCATCCGTAAAAAGCATGCATTTAGGGATCTCCTCTTTTATAGGCTCAACTAGTACATCTATCACTAGATTGAACAAATAAGGACTCAAGGATGACCCCTGATGTAGTCCAATTCTTATAGGAAAGTCCTTTGGAACACCTCCAAGCGTTCTAACATTGGTTATAACCCCTTCATACATGTCCTGAATGACTTTGATATATGCAACCCGTACTCCCTTCCTTTTCAAAAGTACATCTCTTGGTACCCGGTCATACGCTTTTTCCAAATCAATGAAGACCATATGTAAATCTCTTCCTTTACTCCTATACTTTTCCACAAACCCCTTTAATAAATAAATCGCTTCTGTTGTAGACCTTCATGGCATGAATCCAAATTGGTTTTCACCAATATCAGTCTTCAACCTCAATCTGTATTCAATCACTTTTTCCCACAATTTCATTGTATGACTCATTAGCTTAATTCATCTATAATTTGCACAATTCTGGATATCCCCTTTATTCTTATAAATGGGAACCAAAGTACTTTTTCTCCACTCATCCGGCATTTTCTTGGTTCGTAAGATCTCATTAAATAATTTTGCAAGCAACAACACACTCTCTTCACCCAAACATTTACAAACTTCAATAGGAATATCATTAGGTCTGATAGCTTTACCATTATCCATTTTCTTAAGAGCTTTCTTAACCTCGCCAATTTGAATCCTACGATAAAATGACAAGTTGAGATCACCTTCTCGAGTTGTCAAATCTTCCCAGTCACAATGTGACCCTCCCCCACCATCATTGAATAGCTTATAAAAGTAGGCTTCCATCTCCATCAGTAACCAAAACTTTTTCTTCGTCATCCTTTATACACCTCACTTGGTCCAAGTCTCTCGATTTTCTTTCCTTGTTCTTTGCGATCCTTTATACACCTCACTTGGTCCAAGTCTCTCGATTTTCTTTCCTTGTTCTTTGCGATCTTGTAAATCTTACGCTCTCCTACCTTTGTTCCTAACTCCTTATAAAACTCCTCATATGCTTTATTACGAGCCTCGCTCATGGCCTTTTTAGTCTCCTTTTTAGCCATGCGATACCTTTCCCAATTTTAAGCATTATTACATATGAGTTTGGCTTTAAAACAATCTTTCTTATGCTTAGTTTTTTCTTGAAACTTTCATCCCACCACCAAGTCTCCTTATCTTGTCGACCAAGACCTTTTGATTCTCCCAAAGTTACTTTAGCAACCTGCTGGACCTTTTTAGACATAGTCTCCCACATGACATTAGCATTACTCTGTAACTCTCACTCCCCTTCCACCAAGAGAGTTCTCTTAAAAATCTCCCTTTTCTCCCCTTTCAATTGCCACCACCTGACCCTTGGGTTTAAAACTTGCCGGGGCTTTTGTTTTACATACTTAATATTCACATCAAGGACCAAAACCCTATGTTGTGATGTCACGCCATCCCCGGGGATCACTTTGCAGTTAGTACAAAATTGTCTATCAGCATTCTTTACCAAAAAGAAGTCAATATGTGTCCTTACGGCTCCACTCTTGTATGTTATTAAATGCTCCTCTCATTTCTTAAAGCAAGTGTTGACAATCTTGAGGTTATATGTGAGGGAGAAATCAATAATAGATTGACTTTCATTATTGAGCATCCCAAATCCAAAACCACCACGAGCCCTTACATAAGGTCCTGCCTCCTTACCAACATGTCCATTAAGATCTCCTCCAATAAAAATATTTTCGGTTAGTGGGATACTCTGAATTAGCCCCTCCAAATCTTCCCAGAATTTTTCCTTAAGATGTGCTTCTGCCCCTACTTGAGGTGCATATGCACTGATAATGTTCATACTATCCTTCCCAACAATCATTCTTAACGAAATAATTATATCCTTAATCCTCTTAACATCCACCACATTCTTCCTCCATTCCTTGTCAGCGATGATACCAACACCATTCCTTCCATTGACCTTTCCTGTGTACCAGAGCTTAAAACCATTAATTTCCCAAGACTTTTCTCCTGACCATTTAGTTTCTTGGAGACACAGGATATTAATCTTCCGATCCTTCATTACTCCTACCACCTCCCAAGATTTGCCACTTAGAGTCCCAATGTTCCAAGTGACAAATATAATCTTGTTCTCATGATCTAACTTCTTTAGCCGCCTCCGTTCAGAAGAGAGCGATAGCCCTTACTCATTTAACACTACATCCGGACGACGATGCATAGCTCACTTCTCATTGTACTCGAGCCATACAACTCGTTACTTACAGGTAACGACCTAACATTGACACAATTTCTTTGTTGATCCATGTTCATAAGAGATTCGACAGGGTTTTATGTTTGCTGTCGGGGGCTAACACAACCCTCCTCCTTTACCCGGGCTTGGAACCAACTATAAACATAGGCGGAATTAATTGTCTTCAAATACCTTTGATACGTGAGAATTAGGAATAACTACAGCAAAGGGGTAGTTTGGGCATATACTCAATAAATCTATTAATAAGGTCCTAACACGCAATCAGTGTTTTCTACTTTCTTAATCTCTTTGTACTTTTACGTCTTCTCCTTTTAGGCGTATCAAGCTGGATCACCAACTCAACAATTAGTTACTTCTACAGTACTTGCTCACAAAGAAGCGGCTGCGCATGCGAAGAACCAAAGCCAGGGAAAAATTAAATATGCTATGACTACAACGTCCACAAAATCCTTTTAACATTTCTCACAGATATTAATGGCTACATGTTTCAACAAACATTTATTTTACAAGTAACCCCTTTCAGATGGAGACCAAATTCTAAAACTGATCAAAAAAAGATATAAAGAAAAGCTGTTTCCTTTCAGTTTTACCACCACTAATCATGATTGATTCGAGAAAGTTAGCTGATTTCAACATCCACATTCATTGACTTCTCTTCAGAAGGATAAGCAGTTTCTGGAGCCACCGGCTCACCAAAATGTGTCGTCGTGGACTTGGGTTCTGTAGCAGTAAAAGGATTTCTCATTTGAGCAGTAGCACCAGAGTCTAACTCCATAGCAGAAGCTCTCGGAGGCGATGGGGGCTGCACTTCCACATCTGGGTAAGCAGCCTTAAACCTTGCCCGCAGCCCCTCGTCAACCAACCTTACTCCATGTAATTGGTTACCGAGTGACATCCATCTGAAACAAAAATAGGGAAGGCAGTCAATAATGAATGCTTGCACAATATGCCTGAGATCTGTTTTCCACAAACATAACTTTCCGCCCCAAAACCCACAAAATGCACATCCAGAAAAACTTTCAATCATTGAGACCTTCCCATATACAACCAGGAGGTCCGGTCTAAGAAACGGAATTCATATTAGATGTCACTAATTATTCAAAGAATTCTGTTAAAATGAAAAGAAAAAAAAGGTGAAACAAACACCAATCTAGAAAACCAACCCTGCATGAGTGTTGTGCATGCGAGCAAACAATTCCAGCTTTCTTGTTCTCGGACTTATCCTCTCCAGCATGGGGTACATCTGTAAGAATATACTGACAACTTCAAAATAGCCAAGCATCAAATTTCAAATTCAATAACCACACATATACTAGTTGAGAGTGAGAGGGAGAGGGAGAGTAGGAGTGTAAGAGAGAGTTTCTTTTTCTTGCATTGAAGATATTTCAGTTCAGATGAAGGGCGTTGAAAGGAAAAGGTTGAAAACATTCTATAAATATCTATTAACCTTCTCCTTTAACCCGGCCGTCGCAAATAATATATCAATGGCCTAGAACCACCTTCCTTAGGGATAATGTCAATCAAGGGAGTGGATATCAGCAGCCAAGAAAATAAGTTATACAAACCTCATCCGGCTTGCGACTTGTTTCCCGAACCTCAGCAACAATAACATCAGTGTCAATATTCCTGTTTACTTCTGGATTTCCCTTTATTCCAACAAGGCAATGTTCCTTACTGTGATTAAGCCAGTGGCCTGTACGCCCAGTTCTAATTATTCGTTGAAGTTGATTTGTTTTCACCCAAATGATTTCCTCAACACGCTTGTACCCCCAGAGTTCTAAACTGCATGGGCAATTCAGCACATCATGACATGCAAACCAAACCAAATATAGGATATTAGAGTTTGTGATTAAAGAAATAATACATAGGACCAGTGGCAGGCATTTACCATTCACGTCCAAGCTCCATCGCGCGACCAGTGACCCATAGAAAAATCAGACCATCAGTTTGAAGAGCAGGAACATTAAGATTGCGCATTTCATCATCAGCCATTGTTCCATAAGGCAGTTCCATGTGAATGTCCCATGGAGGATCTGCCATAATTACTCCAAATTGACCTAATATGTCCATTCTAAAGTTGCGTATATCACAGTTGATCCACTGTGGCTCGCCAAGTTCCACTTCAGAACAATATTCAGCTCGCTGAGGTTTTAGCGGCTTGGGAGGAGGAGGAGCACCCATCATCATTGGAGGCACATCTGGCGTAGGATCATACTCATAATGAACATACTTGCATGTCTAGCAAGGGATAAAATAATAAATAATATAAGTCCAGCTAATAATAAATATAACTCAAATGAAGGCCCACTTAAAGAATGATCTTATCAAATTGAAGGCGTACCTTCATGTGCCGGCAAGTATCAAGAAAGGAACAATCTCCTAAATTAATGTCAGTATGTGGAGCAATGATCCGCCTGAAGTGAACCTGTAGATATAAGATGCAGGGTTAATGAACAAGAAAAATAAAGGTTGAAAGACGCTAACTGACAAGATAATCTCTTCTTATTCATAAAGGAGTTTAATCAAAAGATTCTACAAGGCCAAAAAAACAGGTTTCACATAGACGGCCTTTTTTTTTCCAAATTCACCTGGTGCTCATTTCTGTGAGTGCAACTTGAGTGCAAAAATTGCAATAAAAAAAAAGGAAAAATTGAGTGCAAGAGTTTTCGCCTTAGTATGGAAACCAGATAAACTCTGAAGCACAGCAAAAGATGAAATGGACACACATTTTGCTGAACTCATGCAAGGAATTAACTTGCTAGCAGCCACTGCATGCAAAGATGTTAGGTCCACTAAAATCACCCCTGGAGCACACCATTAAACTCCATATCCCAATGGGCATGTTACGATTACACTGGGTAACTGCTTCACATAAGGGGAAGAGGTGTGCTTGATGGTATGCCTATCCATGCCTACTCTATCCAATTTGCGGTGCAATGCTGATTGATCTAAACCTCAGAACATCACTTTTTATTTAAGCACCACTTAAAAGTTACATGATTGAGTTCTAATAGATCAAGCAGAATGGAGTCCTATTAGACGAGGTCGAGGAAGGCCGAAACGAACGCTCAATGAGGTCATTGAGAGAGACCTTCTAATTAATAATATATCGAAATCTATGGTTTTTGATAGAGCACAATGGCGTCGTGCGATCCATGTAGCCGACCCTAACTAGTAGGATAAAGGCATTGTTGTTGTTGTTGTTTCTTTTTTGGTCAGCACAGAAGAACAATGTAGAATCAGAATCCATATCTTATGATTAAATTCACTAGAAGAATCAATTATCAGCAAAATTCAGCTTCCCACCATGAAATCTTGTTGAGTATTATTACCATGTGTTTACAAAAAGATAATATTTGGTCATACATATAAGCAGTCTAAATTATAAAACAAGAGTTGATCCATATGGAGTTTATTAGGCCTATATACAATCTGCACAAATGTATGAAAGAACCACCAGAAGAAACGTAGTGCCCATATAAGCTTGTAGAGGAAATTCTGTGGTTCAGGATTTCTTGGATATAAAGTTCTGTAGCAAGAATCAGTGTTAACGAAAAGATTGTTCTAGACCCAATATCACCAAAAACTTTGAAAACACACACACACACACAGAGAAGGTTAAGAGGATTCTTCTGCCGGAGGAAAGTGACCACACAAATGTGACAAAACAGTGAAACAGAAACATGAGCCCTAAAAGTTTTATGACAACAGTTTCATGTGTCCATAATTTCAAGTATAACAGTGTAAAATGAGTCTCGACTTGTTATAGGCGCCGATACAGCTCCTTTTTTTGAAAAGTTCTTCCTTTCATAAGACAAAGTACTTCAGCTATAGCTATTTTAGATTTTCAAATAATGAAAAATGCACAAAACAATTCTTCAACTTTTGGGATGAAGTGAATTAGTGACATGCTATCAAATAGGACAGTAATTGTAAGAGATCAATGCATATTATACATTGCCAGTGTCTCAACTGCCAGTGCATCGGAATCACAACATTTGGTATTTACTCTATGATGAGATAATGGAAGAGATCTGAATTGATGTTAGAGTTTTATGATATCAACACCTCAAACCTAAAGAGCTTTTGAGAGAAGGGTGTTAGAGATATTTTGGGAATTAATTATTTAACAATATAAGCTTTCTAGTTAAATACGTCTTTAACCTTAGAGGCTCTAACTGATTGATCAAGCATTCAGTGGTCGCCATCTTCATCCTCCTACTTAAAAGTTAATTTTAAGCACAATATAGGGTGACCTTATGTGCTTTGCCCACAATACGAGCCTAGAGGCTTCAGGAGCACATTAGAAATTATAAATATTTATATATATAACAAAACTTTGTTGACCCGAAAAACAAGTAAATTAAAACTTCATTTAAGAGCATAAACTTATGGGTAAAATAGACTTTGAACAGTTAGAATGATACCTCAACTTGAATCTAAAGGATTATTGTTACTGAAGGGACATTTATAGCATTGAAATGGCCTTGTCCGGAGAAAATTAAATCCTTTCTTTGGCTTGTGACTTACGTTTCATGAGAGGCTCTCTACTAAATACTTTCTTTGAATCACTTAGAAGGATTATTGCTATTCAAGGGACGTCTCATGAGTTCAACGGAGGCAGGGGTTGCAGCCATTAAATGAGGTCTCCAAATCTCTTTTGAACAAGGATATAAGAAGATTCAACTCTACTCAGACTTCATGGAAGCCATTAACTTAATTTTCAGATCCATTATCCAGTACCAACCTTGGGACGAGAATATTCAGACATTAGAGACCTTGTAACTGAAGATTGGAATGCTGAAATCATTCACTCACATCATGAAGCACTCAAATGTACAGACACCTGGGCAACTACAGTCAATAGGAATTTGCAGAGGTGTACTTTAATCACTCCCCCGAGTAGACTAGAAGCTTTGTTATCTTTAGGCAAAGTTCCCCGGGCTTAATGTCCAGGACCAGGCCCCTTCAAGATGTACTCTAGCCCTTTAATTCCCCCCCAAAAAAAGGGAGCACCTGTAGACTTGATCTAATGATAATATGCACAATTTTACTCTAACAATAGATTTAATTAACAATTCGTGCTTTAAGTTTTGAAGCAAAAGCATGACTTTAACAAAATACCGGTCAAGGTCATGCGGCACATAGATTAGCTTATTTAAAAACCTATTGGGTTCATTGAATTGAAATGAAAGAAAAAATTAAAATCAACCGCAGAAGAACATTTATGGAAATACTTCGTCTATAAATGTAAAAGGGGGGGGGGACGTAAGGTATGCGACAGATTCCTTAAAGATAAGCAATGAATAAAAGTTATGTAAAGCAATGAACTTCAGCACTAGCAATACCCTTCACCTCGTTTCAGCTCTTTCTTTTTATCATCCACTCAACTTTCAATAGCATTATGTTAAGAGTGTGATGTATAATTGTAATTGAAATCCCTAATTCCTAAACTGTGATCCCTAATTTTGTGTTAGGTAAGTTAGTTAAGGGAAGAGCAATGTAGTGAGAGTGGCATTAGCTATTTTAAGAGTAGCACTAGCCAAATACAACCTAATTGTGTCCCTTAGCTGATTAGGATAGAATTAGTGATTATAATAATTGTTAGACGGTTCTACCCCTGACCCTTATAACAGAACCGTCCCTCCCCTTATTCTCTTTGTATCTCTTAAGCTCTCTATATAAGAGCTAGACCCCTCTCATTGATCCCTGTTGTTGATTGTTCATAAATAAGAGAATATTCAGCGATTCTCGTCTCTCTCTCTCTACTCTTCTGTCTAAGCTCTCTTCTCTCTTTCTACTCTTTCTTTCAATACAATTCTGTTCAGAAGTTACAGAATTGCATCAGTGGTATCAGAGACATAATCCTCTGCCACATGATCTTTTAGCTGCTGCATGGTTGAAACAAGGCTTCAAGAAAAATCAAGAATGGCAGAAGAAAGATTCCAAGCAATTGAACAAAGAATGCAGACATTTGACACAACTCTCCAGGGGTTAATGACCGGGCTCAATGCTGGAATTGCAACTATGAGGCAAGAAATTCAAGAAATAAGTGCAGCTAGCCAGAACGGTGCAAGAAATCACGAACGACCCCAAGAAAGACATCAAGAACATTGATCAGGGCAGTACCACTACCAAAAACCAACCCAATTCACCAAATTAGAATTTCCCAGGAACACCGGAGGCGATATTCTAACCTGGCTGCTCAAGTGTGGGCGATTTTTTGAATTGGATGATACATCGGAGGAAAGCAAGGTGAAAATGGCTTCTCTTAATCTCGATGATAAGAACTTTCAATGGCACTGTGCACTTGAAAGACGATTAAGGGATCAGCTGCCTTCTTGGGATAATTATGCCATGATCTTGCAAGATAATTTTGGCCCAGCATTTGAAAACCCCATGACTGAGCTTACTTACCAACGACAAACTGGAATATTGACAGAATACAATGCGGCGTTCGATCTCATCTCTGCCAAATTGGATCTGGTTGAAGACTACCTTGTGGGTGCCTATGTATCAGCCCTCAAAACAGAGCTTTCAGGTCCGGTAGAGATGTTTAACCCCAGAACATTGACAGAAGCTCGAAAATTAGCAAAGATGAAAGAAATAATCTGGGACAATCTAAATTCCAAGATTGTCTTAGAAAAGTCTGGCCGGCAGAGGACTGTAGCAGCCCAAACAGCATCTTCAACACGTTATTCCAGTAACTCAACCGCTGATAAACCTCCCTATCACACGGCATTGATGACTAGTAAACCCTTCCTACCTGATAAACCTGCTGGTAGTACGCCCGAGACCCTATCTTTAATGCCCAAGAACCCTAACAAGACTCATAAACCCCTCACGCTGGAAGAAGAAACAGAGCACCGAACGAAAATTTATGTTTCTACTACCATGCACCATTCTCTCGTGATCACAAGTGTCCTCAAAAAGACAAAAGTTGCAGTTACACTATATTGGCCAAGATCCAGATTCAGATGACAACTTGGATGACATTCTTGACGATCAACCCATGGAGGAAGAGCAACCAAGCATTTCCCTGCATGCCATTGAGGGTGTTGACAGTGCAACATCTATGCGAATTCAGAGTCAAGTAGGAAAGTGTACTGTCCAAGTTTTGCTAGATAGTGGTAGCACACATGACTTCTTGGATCTGAATCTTGCAAGAAAGTTGGGTTGGAAAAGTGATGGTTATGTTTTTCCTTCAGTTGAGGTGGCGAGTGGTAGAAAACTCAAGATCCATGGCATATGGAAAGGTTTCAAATGGCATATGCAAGGCATGGATTTCATTTTTTATTTCAGAATAATGGAGCTGAATACGTGATCTTCTGCTGGGATTAAAGTGGCTGAGAAGTATTAAAAATGCCTTTTGGGATTATGAATCCCTCACTATGTACTTTTGGTATAATGGTTCCATTAGGATGTTACAAGCTATTTCCCCTAATTCCTGGCAACTTATGAACCCAGATACAACAACAACAACAACAACAACAAAGCTTTTATCCCACTAGGTGGGGTCGGCTACATGGATCGCACGAAGCCATTGTGCTCTGTCAAAAACCATAGATTTCAATATATTATTAATTAAAAGGTCTCTCACTATAACCTCATTGAGCATTCGTTTCGGCCTTCCTCGACCTCGTCTAATAGGACTCCTCCTGCTTGATCCACCCTTCTCACCGGAGCACTCAAAGGCCTACGCTGAACATGTCCAAACCACCTCAAACAATTTTCTACCATTTTTTCTTCAATAGAAGCCACTCCTACTCGTTCACGTATATGAGTATTACGAATCTTTTTTTTTCTTGTATGGCTACTCATCCATCTCAACATCCTTATCTCAGCGACTCCCATTTATGCTCATGTTGTCCCTTTAAAGCCCAACATTCACTACCATATAGCATTACTGGTCTTATAGCAGTCCGATAGAACTTTCCTTTTACCTTATTAGGTACTTTATGATCACAGATAAATCCAGTAGCTTTTCTCCATTTATACCATCCGGCCTGAATTCTGTGATCGACATCTCCATCAATTTCACCATTTTGTTGTATAATTGATCACAAATATCTAAATTTTGTCACCTGTGGGATGACTTGCCCTCCCAATTTAACTTCCACTTCCCTTTGACTTTGTCCTTTATCAAACTTGCAATGCATATATTCAGTTTTGTTCCTACTAAGACAAAAACCCCTCAATTCCAAAATCCGTCTCCATATCTCAAGTTTAGAATTAACATCTTCTCTGGATTCAACCAACAAAACTATATCATCTGCAAAAAGCATGCATGTAGGGATCTCCTCCTTTATATGCTCAGTTAGAGCATCTATCACTAGGTTGAATAAATAAGGACTCAACGCTGATCCCTGATATAGTCTAATCCTTATAGGAAAGTCCTTTATAACACCTCCAGGCATTCTAACATTGGTTGTAACCCCCTCATACATGTCCTGAATGGCTTTGATATAAGCAACCCTCACCCCTTTCTTTTCCAAGGCTTTCCAAAGTACATCTCTTGGCACCCGGTCATACGCTTTTTCCAAATCAATGAAGACCATATGCAAATCTCTTCTCTTGCTCCTATATTTTTCCATTAGCCCCCTTAATAAATAAATCGCTTCTGTTGTAGACCTTCCTGGCATGAATCCAAATTGGTTTTCAGCGATATCCGTCTCCAACCTTAATCTGCGTTCAATCACTTTTTCCCACAATTTCATTGTATGACTCATTAGCTTAATTCCTCTATAGTTTGCACAATTCTGGATATCCCCTTTATTCTTATAAATAGGAACCAAAGTACTTTTTCTCCACTCATCCGGCATTTTCTTAGTTCGTAAGATTTCATTAAATAATTTTGTGAGCCATAACACACCCTCTTCGCCCAAACATTTCCAAACTTCAATAGGAATATCATCAGGTCCGACAACTTTACCATTTCCAAACTTATGAACCCAGATAAGGCGAAAATTTATTCTACCCAGCAAGACCAGCTGTACCTCCTGCAAATGGTGAAGACAACCGAAAATACCCACCAATGTGTGGCTATTACAGATGCTGCCAGCAGTGTTCCAGCAGAAGTCCAGTGGGTTCTGCACAAGTTTCAGGATGTTTTTTAAGAGCCTAAGATCCTTCCTCCCTTTAGGGAAGGTCAAAACCACCCTTTTGTGCTTAAAGAAGGCACTAATCCCATAAGTTTGAAGCCCTATCGCTACCCAGCAGCTCAAAGGGATACTATTGAGAAACTAATTCAACCAAGTTCTTCCCCCTTTTCAGCTCCCATTGTGCTAGTTAAGAAGGATGGCACATGGAGGATGTGCATTGATTTTCATGCACTAAACAAGGCTACAATTAAAAATCAGTATCCCATCCCACTGGTAGAAGAGCTATTTGAAGAATTAGGAGCTGCTAGGTGGCTTACTAAGCTGGATTTGAGAGCTGAGTACCACCAAATAAGGATGGAACCAAAAGATGTGCACACAATAGCATTCAAATCTCACTCAGAGCATTATGAGTGGTTGGTTATGCCTTTTGGCTTGACCAATGCACCAGCCACATTCCAGAGGGCTATAAATGACCTATTTCGATTGTATTTACACAAGTTTGTTTTAGTATTTTTTGATGACATCCTGATTTACAACTCTTCTCTCGCAGATCATGCTGCACAATTAGAGATGGTGTTGCATATCTTGAGGGAAAATCAGTTCTACATCAAACAATCAAAGTGCACATTTGCTGCAGCTACTGTGGAGTATTTAGGGCACATTATAGGCACCGGGACAGTTCCTACAGACTCAAACAAAATACAAGCATTTGCTCAGTGGCCTCTCCCAACCACCATTAAGCAACTTCAAGCTTTCTTGGGACTTGCGGGCTATTATAGGCGCTTTCTTGAGGATTTTGGCACCATAGCAAGGCTTCTCACAACATTACTCAAAAAGAATGGCTTTGTGTGGACTCAAGCAGCCACAGATGCTTTTAGTAGCCTCAAGAAGGCTCTTACTACTGCCCTGGTTCTTTCTCTACTTGATTTCTCTAAACAATTTATTGTCGAGGTTGATGCATGTGGGTCTGGAATAGGGGCTGTTCTGATGCAAGAAGGGAAGCCTTTAGCCTATTTTAGCAAAGGGTTTAGCACCTCAACATCAGCATTTATCTTCTTATGAGAAGGAACTTATGGCTGTGGTTTTGGCAGTGCTTCATTGGCATCAATATTTGGAGAGACAACGCTTTATTATACGTACTGATCAGTAGAGTCTTAAATATCTACTTGGTCAACAGCTCAAGACATTATTCCAGATGCTATGGGTGGCTAAACTAGCTGGGTTTGACTATGAGATTCAATATAAGAAGGGGCAAGACAATTCAGTGGCTGATGCATTCTCTAGGATGCCTAAATTGAAGATGATGCAGATGGTCCTAGACACTTCCTCTCCTAAATTCTTGCAGCATATTAAACAAAGTTGGGATCAAGATGAGTATTTGCATTAACTACTCCCTAAGGTACATGCTAGTGAGGAACCCTTTTTCATTTTACTTGGAGTGATGGGTTGTTGAGGAGAAAGGGTAAACTTGTAGTAGGTAATGACTCTACTCTAAAGAAGAAAATCCTAGAGAAGTTGAACTAAAGTCCTCAAGGATGACACTCGGGTATTCAAGCCACCTATCAAAGAATTAAGAGCATGTTTGTAATAGCAATTGGAACCTCTAAAAGTGCTTTTCAATCGTGATTTACGGTATACGAGATAGCTTTTACGGTCTACGAGGTAAATATGTGGAGGAGTTTTATCTCGATTTACGTGAATCGAGCTTATGCATAAACATAAACTAAACCATACAAGCTCTCTCTCTTTTGGTGGCGCAAGTTGTTTGATGATGTTACTACTTATGTGAAGGCTTGTGATACTTATGCCCGATGTAAATATGAATCTGTTGCTTCTCCTAGGTTGTTACAATCCCTTCCTATTCCTAGCCGTATATGGGAATCAATAACTATGGACTTTATTGAAGGGCTCCCTAAATCTAATGGCAAGGAAGTCATTTGGGTCATAGTTGATAGAATGAGCAAATATGCTCATTTTGTGGCCCTCTCTCACCCTTATTCAGCGGCATCTTTAGCCCATATTTTCCTAGATCAAATCTACAAGCTACATGAGGCACCTACCGAAATCATTAGTAACAGGGATCCTCTCTTTGTAAGTAACTTTCGGAAGGAATTTCTGCGTGTTTTTGGGATCCAACAGAAACGGTCTTCTGCTTATCACCCCCAAATAGATGGGCAAACAGAAGTGCTTAATAGATGCCTAGAGACTTATTTGAGGTGTGTGTTGGGAAAAACCTAAGGAATGGAGTAAGTGGTTACCGCATGCTGAATGGTGGTACAACACCTCATTTCACACCTCTACAAAAGCTTCACCATATGAGCTATTGTATGGCCAGAAACCCCCTCTACATTGCCCCTACTTGCCTCACAACTCTGTGTTAGAGGCTGTAGACCACACATTTGAAGCAAGGGAGCAAGTTTTGGCGATGCTCAAGCATCATTTGCACCGTGCCGCAAACAGAATGAAGCAGAAGGCTGATGCACACAGAACTGATTGTGAATTTGTTGTGGGTTAGTGGGTTTTTCTTAAGTTGCAGCCCTATAGACAGATTTCTACTGCTGTTAGGAGCTAACAAAAGCTTGCTCCTAGGTATTTTGGGCCCTATCAAGTGTTAGAGAAGATTGGTTTTGTTGCCTATAGGTTGGAGTTACCTCCAAAATCGCGAGTTCATCCTACTTTTCATGTTTCTATGCTGAAATTATGTCTGAATCCAGCTGTGAAACCAAGGCATCCTCCTTCAGATTTTCCAGAACCTCCTCCCTCTTTAGTTCCTGAGCAAATTCTCAATCGGAGGACTTTAAGCACAGGAAGAAGTTCATTACTGAAGTATTCGTTCAATGGAAAGGGTTGTTAGAAGAAGAAGCCTCTTGGATGCCACTTCTTCGTTTCTAAGAACAATTTCCTGATTTTCACGTGACACATCCTTGAGGGCAAGGATGTTAAAAGGGGGGGAGGGGGGTTATTGATGTATAATTGAAATTGAAATCCCTAATTCCTAAATTGTGATCCCTAATTCTATGTGTTAGGTAAGTTAGTTAAGGGAAGAGCAATGCAGTAATAGTGGCATTAGCTATTTTAAGAGTAGCACTAGCCAAACACACCCTAATTGTGTCCCTTAGCTGATTAGGATAGGATTAGTGATTATAATAATTGTTAGACGGTTCTGCCCTTGACCCTTATAACAGAACCGTCCCTCCCCTTATTCTCTGTGTACCTCTTAAGCTCTCTATATAAGAGCACCACCCCTCTCATTGATCCCTAGTTGTTGATTGTTCATGAATAAGAGCATATTCAGCAACTCTTGTCTCTCTCTCTCTCCCTCTTTCTCTCATCTCTCTCTCTACTCTTCTGTCTAAGCTCTCTTCTCTCTTTCTACTCTTTCTTTCAATACAATTCTGTTCAGAAGTTACAGAATTGCATCAGAGTGCTAGCATGCTACCAGAGGACATTTAACAACTACAATTCACTCAAAGTTATTTTGTGATGCCATACAAAAGTTGCACAGAACTTAGAAGTAAAAATAAATCTAATAAAGTGGCATTCTTGACATTGTAACATACCATCATTGTTACTGACCTTATCACATGCTATAAAAGATCCTGCCTGCCGTCGGCAATCCTCTTTTGTCAGAGATGAACAGTAAACCTTCAATTGAGAGCCACCTTTTGTTTTGAACTGAAACAAGATATCAGCAACAAGCAGGATGGGGAGAACAAATTAGCTATAGACAATGTGGAGTGAACTATAAGCACACAGCAAGCATAAGGAAGACAGAGCATGGAAAGTGCTTTTTGGTGTAGAGAAAGTAATGGCCATAGATTGAAGTAATATCCTGACTTGTTTATACAAAGTCACAGGCAACATCACTATGCCATAATCAGATTATAACCACATCCTCAGTTGTTTGGGAAATTTTTAAATTATTTTTGGTGCTCTTCATGAGTAATGATCAAATGGTTATGGATAGAAATGATCATGGGTATGGTACTACTGTCTCAAACCCATGAGCAAGAAGATATTTTCATCATTTCCTAATCATATCCTGTTGGAGAACAAAAACAAACAAAATAAATGTCCCCTTCTTTGTTTGATTCTTAAATCCCCAAAGTTGGTATTATTCTTGTTTGCATGAAATCTATTCAAACAAAATTACAACAACAACAACAACAAGCCTTATGCCACCAGGAGGGATCAGCTATAATAAAATATAACCTTAGCCCAAAGTCTGGTAACCCAGATTGGAAGAAAATTCCTTTCAATCCTCTCAGTATATTGTCCTTTTCTAATCATTTGTCACCTTTTTTCTTTTTAATTTTCAGAAGTACGGATAAAGATATCATCTTTAATCCCTAAAATTATTTCTATTCCATTTCATGACACTTTGCGTACCAAATTGGCCCTAACAACTTCAGATATACACATGCAAATTTGTTTTAGCCCTGTAGTTCACCCACTCTTTAACTTCTTTTAAACTCATTTCATTATGTATATAAATCAGGACTAAGGCACATGAACATGGAATTCAAGAAAATGTAACTTCTTTTTTTTTTTTTTTTGGGCCAACCAAGAAAATGTAACTTCTGCCACTAAGGGGGAATTGATTTGAGGAACGGTGAATGGATGTAACTTAGTCATAGGTGAAGATAACCCTTACTGAAGTAGTTGTATATCTATTACGATGGAAATATTAATCAAAGCATGTTGTTAAAGTAGGAAGTAATTTTACCCACCTTAGCAGCTACAGCAGTTTCCTTAGCAGTTGGCCGGTGAATAAGGTCCAAAAGCTCCTCACCTGTTTTAGATTTCTGCATCTCTCTAAATGATTTCTTATTCAACAAAGCCTCAAGATCCTTCATATCATCCTCTTCAGTTCTTGGCTTATGTGGCATTACATTAGGACCACTGGCCGGTGAATTCGGTCCCATTGGGGGCCTATGCATTGGAGAAATACCTATCCCTCTAGGCATACCCATGATTCCCATTACTCTAGGTGCCCCCCTTGGTCCCATCATTGAAGCAGGCCCTCCACCGCCAGGAAATATAGGAGGCAACCCCATATGGGGCTCCCCAGGAGGCATCCACATATCCGACATTGGCCTTGGAACTTGCCCTGCCATTCCAAACAATCCATTGTTCATATCAGAGCCAGCGGTGGCAATTTGTTGGCCTTGATTTTGATTTACATTCCCATCTCCGGAACTCGACTCTAGTTGCTGATATTGCGCGCTCTCTGGCAATTCTCTGACAAGACGAGTTCTGTCTATATTCAAAACCATAATTCTAGACTTGCCACTTACCACAAACTCCTCCAATTCAATGCCGCCATTGTCCTCTGACATTGACTTCAAAGCCAACTCCACAGCAAGTGTCGGCCCTGAATCCCCTCCAAGCTCAAGGAGGGCAGCCTTCTCTACAAGGGTCACAGTCCGATCATTTTCCAGCTTCCTCAGCACTGTGGAAGAATCAATAGGCGAAAACGGCACTCGTCCCAAAAGGCAAATAGCAACCATTGATCGCACCACAGCTAACGGACTTCCACTTTCAGCTTCTGAATGGCGAGCTGGGTTGGAGTCCGAAGATGCTTTGGCGTTTTGGGTCGCGGAATTTGTTGGGTCCGCCGAGACAGAACGATCATTTTGTGACTTCGCATGGACATGGTGAGACTTTTTGGACTTAGGATCAGGAAGTGGAAGAGGCAAGGATGGTGTGGGAGCAAAAGGGCGATCGTTAAAGGAAGAGACGACCTTGAGAGAAAGATCGAGGGAGGAGACGATATTAGGGATAATGGCTTGTATAGAAGCAAGCAATTCAAGGTGGGTCTTGTGCTGGGACTCTATGCGTGCTTCAAGCTGTTGACGGACGTTTCTAATGTTGGATATGGTATCTTCGTTGCCATCTGATTGCGTCTCCATGGCTTGCTTCCTAAGACCCAAAAGAGCTCATCTCAGAAACTCACCGTGTTCCCACTAACATGCCTCTACTGCCTCTCTGGATTCCCTTGGTAGATGAAACTAGGTCGATGTCGGAATTGGGATTTTAATCCGGGCCCGCTAATGAAATTCCAAATAAATAACCCTCAAATTTGAAAAACCTGAATGCCAATTCAGTATCAGGTGACCATAGGATATTAGGATAGAGTGTGTTTGGATTTAACTTTTAAGAATAGTTTTTTTAAAAAAATGAAAAACTGTTTTTTTTTAATATATTGTGAAAAGAATAGATTACAGGAAAAGAAATGATTTTGATAAAATGATAGTGTTTAGGCATTGGGTTGAAAATCTCTTTTTTTAGTGGTTAAATTATTAAAAGAATATTAACTGTTATAATAATTACATATAAATGATAAGATTATATTTATATATTATTTAAGAGTTAAGGTGAAAATTTAACAACCAAGTTTTTCCTGAGGGGTGTTTAACACAAATATAAGAGAAGAAAACTCCTAATGCGTTAGGTCAAACCCATGGTTTAACAGTAAATTTCATAATAAATATAAAAAATGAAATAAAAAAATATATATGTGATATTAATTAACTTAAATAATTTTTTTAAATAATAAAATTAGATAAATAAATCTTATATTAAGAATAAGAGAGAACATTAAAATTTTTTCATTCTGTAAAAAATAAAAGGATGGATGAGAGAGAAAATTTTAAACTTCAAAAAAAAAAAGAGGGGAGAGATGAGAGGGAGAGGTGTAGGGTCCACCTACATGAAAAATGATCAATAAGAGAGAGCTAATGAGGCCCACCTATCCTAAAAAGCCAAAAAAATTAGATTTTTCCAAAATTATGTTTTTGGCTAAAAAATAGCTTTTAACATTTTTTTTTAAGTGTTTGGATTTTGTTCCTCAAAACCATGGTTTTGAGAAAAATAAAAACTTTTTTGTAGTGTATCCAAACACACGGTTAGAAAGAGAGCATGATTGTGTAGTGTAACATCTAATTTTTTGAATAGCTTGACTATGCGTGTGTTTGTTTCAGCTATGCAAAGGTCAAATCGCGCGATTGGCCCCCCAAACGTACGACTGGGTAGAACCAGAAAATTTGATTATGTTTGTATCAGCGTTTGGTTAATCTAACTTATTCACACAAACGCACGAAAGTCCATAAGCAAAATTTTGAAGCTTTTCCTTCAACTTTAATCATAAGTCCATTAAATGACTGTTCATGAAATTTATTTGACTATTTAATTTATCCATCAACCCAGTTTTTTATCTTCCTGTCCGTACGAATCTGTCTTCAACTCAAAGCTCTCTCTCTTCCTTCAAATAATTCCCAGCTCGCGATTCCTTCCTCCAAGCTTCTTATGAAATTTTATATATAATTATATTGATATATTTTGTTAATATTTCAATACATCAATATATATTATAAAATTTATAATAACTGATGTTATATATATGAAAAATGAAGACAAAAATTTTTATGAATTTTTGTGAAATGTATACCTAATAATATATATTTTTGTTGGATATAAAAATATTTATGAATTTTTTAAAATGAAGAAAAAAACTACAGTCACTTTTTAGTGCGTGAGCACCATATTATTATTTTTAAATGATTATTTTAATAACAAAAATCCTCACACTCTCCCTTCCGCCGGTCCTCATTTGAATTATGTTTGTGACACCATCAAAGACATAATTGTACAGGACTTTGATCTAATTAGTGGAGTTATTTTTTACTGTATCAAAAACTGTAACTTTGTATCATTTATAATTTATTTGCATTTTCATTGTAATTTAATTATATATTTTACCATTGTCAAATTTCCAAAGTTAATTTTTTCACTTTTAATAAATTTTACAATTTTTTCTCTTACATATCACAAAAGTCACTAATGAAAAATCCTAATCAAACATCTTTTCATTTTCATAAAAAGTACTTATCTAATCGCTCATTCAAACATAAATCACTTACACAAATATGACTTTTACCTAATCTGACTTTTCTATAAGTCAGATTACAAATAAGCCACTTTTCCAATCACTATTTCAAACACACCCTATATACACCCGGTATTTGATTGGTCGCGATTCAGTGCTTAAAGTTTCCTAATGTTTAATAAATATTCCAAGTGCATGGTAACTCCTCCTATGTGGTGCAAAATGTTGCTTATTCGGCATTATTGCCAATGCCACATGAGCAGAAATGTGGCTTCTCCCTCCTCTCTCCACCCTCCTCCTCCCTTTGTCTAGTTGTTCGCTTCTTCGTCCTCTACATCCTCTCTTTTCTTCTTCTAAACTAAACTCTCCTAGCCGCGGCAAAAATCCTTTCTACGACAGCGACAAAAATGGGCTTCAAATAAGAAAGAAGAGTATAGAAAGAAGCAATAAATACTTTCTTGCTTTCGAGCTCTAGATCAAGCGCAGCAGCTGATTTGCGATTCTTATCACAATCTTGCTTTGGCGAATGCCGTCAAACTCAAAGAGTTTCTTTTAGCTTGTTATGGCGGTCACCGTCAAACTCAGAGAGCCTCTTTTGGGAGGAGGCCAAAGGGAAGATGAAAATAGACGAAGCAGCTAAGTTGGGATTAATTAGCATCAGAGGTTGAAGACAAGTCAATAATGCGAGAGGCTTGGGTGAAGAAATTCATGAGACTTGTAGGTTGGGAAGAAGCAGAAGAATATGAAAAAGAGAAACAAGGAACAGAGAGGGTAGTGATGAGAGAAACGTGATTAATGTCTTTCCAAAATTCTTTCATGGTGCTCTGTTGGATCTTGCCGAGGAAGAAGATGGTAACCATAATAGTGAGAGAATGAGATATAATGATAATTTGATTCGGCAGAGGGAATATATGTCTAACGAGGAGGGGAGGAGGGATAAGCCACATTTTTGCTTATGTGGCATTGACAATAATGCCAAATAAGTAACATTTTACGCCACAGAGAGGATTGACCATAGACTTAGAGCCTATTTAGGAACTCGGTGGAGAAGTGACTTTTTTTAATGAGGCTTTTACAAAAGCCCAATTGAAAAAAAACTAGATTGAAAATGTGATTTGTGTTTGGATTGGCGGTGGGAGAAGTGACTTTTTTTTAAAATTGAACATGTTTGGATTAACATTTGAAAAACCCGTTTAAATAGGAAATGACTGAAAAAGGTATAAACCTTATTGGATACTACATATATATTATTATAATTGATGTTAAAAAATATAAATATATTTTTTAAAAATAAAAAATTCAATGAAAAAGTTCAAAAGCTAAAAAAATGAGCTTAAGGAAAAAAAACTCTTTTTTATTAAAAGCTTATTATAAGCTAATGATTTTCCAAACACTTATCATGTGCTCTAATGGGCTTTTGATGTCCAAATGGACTTTTTTCCTTATCTAATGTGTTTCCAAACACACCCTTAGATTCTTTTTATAAAAATTAGGAAACTTTAAGAACTAAGTTATGATGAGTTAAAATAAGTACTAAGTAGCATACGTAGTAAAATTATAAGGACTATATAATTAATTTTTCCTATTTTAATTATCTAACTGATATGTGATGTGTTTATTAGTTAATTAAATTTAATCCTTTTTGTGTCATAACCAAAATAGAGAGAGAAGATTATTATAAAGTTAAATTATAATAAGGAAAAATGTGGATTTTTTAAAAATTTTTTAAAAAACAAAACAATCTTACAAAGTCATTAAGATATTTTTTTTCATAACTAATCATTATGATCTTTCTAGAATTCCAACAAACCCTTAAAATAATATAATTGAAAATTTATTTAGGACATCTTTCCGTTGATATTTAATTATTTATAAGATGTTTATCCTCAAGTATTTTAAAATCTAAATATTCAAATAAATTAATACATAGATATATTGGAAGATATTTAGTAAATATTAGTAAATCTCATAATATCAAATGACATCTTATAGAATTATCTAGAAAATATAGGGGAAAATAGGCTAGGCCGATTAGAGACCTGTGGCCTGGCCTGGCTTGTTTAGGGCTTAAGGCCTATTTTTGAAGCCTTTTATGATAAACAAGCTAGGCTCTTTAGTTTAAAGCATGTCTTGAAAGCCTGCAGGCCTAACTTATATATATAATAAATTTAAGTTGCAAGTAAGTTATAAAATTACATTAACATTCTTTTGTCCAGTTAGGCATGTGGTATTGGAGGGGTGGGTATTAGGCTTGGCACTCGTATTGCCCATTTTCAATGTTTGATATGAGGGATTAAGGATAACTTAAGATTCGGAGTACTACGAAAGTGAGATTGCTGAAAACTCACTCACCTTGGTATTGGTGAAGCAATGTTGGGATTGAAAATTTTGGGATAAAATTGTCCCTCTTTATAATAATTTTAAGACTGAAGTACCCTCATCTCTTTCCTCATATTGCCACTCCATTTTTCTCACTTCTCCATGCTCATCTTCTCCCCCCATCTCCTTGTCTCCAATCTCCTTCTTTGTCTTCAATCATCTTGTCTCTTTCCTCTCTTGATCTCATAACCACTGTCATCTCATCTTCATCCCCATAGCTCATCTCTCCCTTTGCGTAATCTCACCTTTACCCCTATCTCTCATCTCTCCCTATATGTCATCTCACCTTCACCCCTATCTCTCACCTCTCCCTATATGTCATCTCACCTTCACCTAAGATAAATCATTCTAACTAACTCCCAAGTTTGAAAAGCCAAAAGTAGCATAACCTAACCATAAAAACCAAAGCCCAAAAGAGCATGTAAGAAGCAATTTATTGAGGTTCCTGATTATAGCAATGAGAAGAGAATATAAGACACAAGCTATTTATATTCTAGATCATTACAGTAACCAAGTTTCAGCTACTTTCAAAATGATGAGAATCAAATTGCAAAACATTTTTAACATAAATCAAGATAAACAAAGTAAAAAGTTTCTCTCACCTCTCCCCTTATGTTGAACAAATTGTGATTATAGATGAGCAGATGCAACTTTTAAGGAAATCATTGTTTCCCCTTCTTGACCTTGTTAGTATGTTCTTCCCCTTTTGAGATGCATGTTTTGATTATGTTCACTACAAAAAAAATCACAAATTAGAGACGAAAAAAATCCCATCGCTATTCCGTTTCTAATCTGTCACTAATTTTAAAGACGGAATCAGAGATGAATTAGCAACAAAATTTAGAGATGGAATTTTTCTGTTGCTAAATGAATTTAGGGACGACTTAGCGATGGACAGAATTCAGTCGCTAATTTCCGTCGCTAATCCGTCTCTGATTCCGTCTCTAAATTCCGTCACTAAATTCTGTCAAAACTTCCGTTGCTATTCCATCTATAATCCGTCACTAATTTTAGAGACAGAATTAGAGACAGATCAACAACGGAATTTAGAGATGGAATTTTTCCATCGCTAATTTTCTGTCGCTAAATGCATTTAGCGACGGAAAATTCCCGTCGCTAATCCGTCTCTAAATTCTGTCAAACTTCCGTAGCTATTCCGTCACTAATATGTCATTGATTTTAGAGACGGAATCAAAGATGGAAATTAGATACGAAATATTTCCGTCTCTAATTTTGGTTGCTAAATGAATTTAGTGTTGACCGTCGCTAATTTCCATCGTTGATCCATCTCTAATTCCATTTGTAAATTCTGTCACTATTCTGGGACAATTCCGTCCCAAATTTTGTCACTAATTTTGGGATAAATTATTCAGGGTTTTGGACGGAAATTAGCGACGGAATTTATTCCTCTCTAATTTTCGTCACTAATGTCCGTGGGTAAATCTTTATGTTTCTATTCCGTTACTAATTCCATCGCTAATTTGAAATTTTCAAATTTCCATAATTTAGAGTGTAAATGATAATATAGTTTTGTATAAAAGTTAAAATTCATAACAACTCATGATACAATTTACAAAGTATAAACATCACAACTTGTTTCTTGAGTTTTATGCAAAGCACATGATTTTATTTATAAAATATAAAATTTGTAACAAATTACAATAATGCATTCTAGAATTTCAAACAATATATAAAAACACATAAATAACTACTACTACATATATTATATGAATGTGCAATTAAATACTCATTCGATTTACCATATAAGTTCATTGTTGTAATTTTATCGAACAAAAGTTCAATCTTGTAGCTTTTCCTAGCTATTTCAAAATATAAGCCTAGTCTAATATTTAAAAAATATATTTTTTTTCTTATATTGTTCTTTTGTACAATTAATAAATTTATAAATAATTATTTTGTTACCATTAATTAATGTAATAATATTAAGTTTTAAAATTAGTTCAATGTTCAATACTCATTTGATTTGTTAATTGAGACTAATAAATATGATCAAAGTGGTAGTCTATAGGCCAAAGAAAATAATAAAGTCAGTGACTAATGATTTTTTGTTTGTTTGTATTTTTACCCTCTCACCATTAATTGTACTTCGTATGGAGAAACAGCCCGGTAATTATGAAGTATATATGTGCCACACTTGCTAGCTGAAGGTACCTCCAGGTGTAGGTATATATGCATATAACCTTCTGGAATTTCATTCACTTCAGAGTGTTTTTCTGAGCATATTGAGATTGCTGAATAGCTAAATCAAATGTGGAGCTAGTATGTGCAATTCATGTGTGAACATAGTTTGCCACGTCATATGTGGTATAATCAGTTAAAATACAACAACTTAACCAATATTTATCCTAGTTGGTTGCTCATGTGATTCACATTTTTATTTTTCTTAAAAGTTCAAATCGTTTAATTAAGAATTCACAAATAAAGAAAAATAAATATTGTGAAATCTTTTAATTTTTTAATATACTAGTTAATATTTAGGAGGTGTCAAATCAGCTCATGAATTATTATATTTTAATTGGTTAGAATAAAAATATCATGACCAACCAGATTTATATAAGAACTTTTAGGGTTGATATAAACATTTTCACACTCCCTGCATTCATAAAAGACTGAATATATTAAGGCTAGGTGAACAATTTTTCATCAAGGCTTCAAAAGTAAATTATTCATTTAAAAAACAAGGTAGAAGATATATCTTATACTTTATATTTGATAATTCCTGGGTTTTCAACCAAAGATAATCTCCAAAAACATTGAACTCAAGCATATATGTTTAAGTGGCTACAACAAACTCTTTAATTTTAATTAAGATATATATCAATGCTCGTACCAAATATAGATTATACAATACTAATTATTTATAGTATTATTGAAGAGTAGAAAGATATAATTTTTATTTATCATCATATCTATAAATGTTGTTGATCCTTATTTGATCACTCTTATTATTTCCACATTCAATATGATAAATATACTCTCATTGTTTCTAAAATATTTCTTATTTTAGATTTTTAATTTTATTTAGAAATATCTATTGTTTTTATATGATTTTCGTATATCATTAGTATAGGCCATAGATTCAAGTATCATCAAATTAACCTAACGGGGGACAACTCTATGAATATAGTGTTATTTTGATTTTCACATCCATAAGTCCTTTTTATAGTCATTTTTGTTTATATAAAATTGCGTTCTGCCTACTAAAATCAACCATATCATGGACAAATACTTATCCCTTCAGATTTTATACATACAAGCATGCACAATTTCACTTTATTAACAATATAATATAATGCTCGAGAAAATTAAAAAGTTAATAGAAATATTTATTTATTATAATGACATACGTTTTCAATATATACTCATGGATGTACGTGCTATGTTAAATTATAATGTAATTTTCTAATAATGAGAAACTAATTATAGATAATTTTGAGAGACAAAATTTAAAGGCTCCTATTATCCCCTCCAAAATTTTTACAAGTTCCCTCCATACATGAGCGGTTTTTTTAGGGCTCTCTCATACTGTCATAGATCCGCCAACTGCCGTGTCTCTGGTTCTCCCTCTCAATCACTTGTTCGACCTCACAAAGTCATCATCTTCTCATGTCTTTACCGACCGTCGCAGCTCTCCTCCCTTCTATGTAAGCCATTACTCTCCTCTCTTGAAGTCTCTCTTCCTCAGCTAGTTTGTTTATTTCTTCTTGCGATTTGATTCTGTGATACCTCATTTTCCAACACTACGGTGGAGTACCAATTAGCTAATACTCACCAAATAGAAACGTTAGAGTGCCAAAATGCTTGAACTTTATACAATGCCTCTGCTGGATATAAATATTCACATATAAGCACAATTTCATTAGATTTACTTCACAACATACACATTATCCACTTTATCTACTCAACTTCATATACAGTCCAAAAACTCATAAAAGTCTGAAAATACATAACAGGAATTGACAACCTAAACTAAGCTCTTCTGCCGCTCGGCCTCGGCTCATCATCATTTACCTTTTCTTTGCCACACGAGCTCCCTCTCTGTACTGGAGATTTTTTTGGGAAAAGAATGAGATTCATGGAAATCTCAGTAGTAACGTCATTAAGCATATAAGATAACACACACAAGCATGCTTCACTCACACAAAATCATCAACAAAATCATCAAACATTATTCAGTACAAACATGCAATTCATAAATTGACTTCGTGCTAGACGGGTTCTTAGCCCTGAAGGGCACCTGTGCACAATGCATACAAAGTGACTTCATAACCGACATCATGCTTGATAGGTTCTCTTGGCTCCAAGGGGTGCCCGTGTAAAGATAGGCCCCGGGTCCCACTCGTGCAATTATGAACATTTCGCCTGAGTGCCAACCCGACCTTCGATAGGCCCGGGTGATCACTCCGCTCAATCTAAACATGTTAAACATTTTGATGATGATAACAAACAATACATATGCATGTCATGTTATATGAAGACGGTTATTACCTGGTTGCTATTCTACGCAACTTTCCACACTTGGTTCAAGCTCGGGCAATTCTGAGGCCAAACCGGTTGTCAAATCCTGAAATCGCCAAACATCACAAATGAGTTATTACTCATCCATACATCCTTCCAAACTCATAATATTGGTAAATTTAGCCTAATGACGCCAAATTACCAAAATACCCCTTAGATCCTAGTTATCAGTATTTTTCTCAAAATCGTGATTTAGGCCATTCCTACACATTTTTGCATGTAGAATTCATTGCTAACCTCGAATTGGCCAAATTCAAGCTCAAATGACGAAAACACCCTTGACAGCCCTCAAATAAGGCTTCTAAGGGGTAATTTTGTCATTTTACTTTCCGTGGCTTTTCTCACCTCGGGGTCATCATAGACCCTACACAATTTGGCCTCCTAAATCCAATGGAAGTATCAGAATTATCAAATTCCTATCCATTTTCCACGTCCAACATAGGGAAGGGGAAATAAATTCCCAGAAAAGTTGTGTCGAATTCTCGTTTTCTTTGGCCTAATCACCTCCTTTCTACTTATAACCAATATATTAACTAGTTAGACATTCATTAGACTTGATTTGGAGACACTTACATATTGTGTTCTCTTTGGCTTTCTTCAATTATCTTATACCAAATGTGTAACACCCTTCCTTTTATTACCTCACCGGCTCTTAGTTCCATTAAATCAGAGTAAGCGAGCGATCATTTTAATAAACTAAAAGCCATACATAATACTTTACATTAGAGCGGTCCTCTGCTCATACAACATTCATACATATCAAAATACATCCAAATATACACACCTACATGAAATACAAATGAAGTGCCTCGCACTACAGTCCCTTCTTCACTTCACGTCTCCATATCTCCTCCGTACTTCTTCATGCATCCATCAACCTGTCACTATTGTTGTTGGGAGGAGTGAGATTCGAGAGAATCTCCATAGCGAACAGTACCACTATGCATGACAGATACATATAAATGCATGGCATGCTTGCCTACCAAATCTGATGTCAACATAATGATATGCTGCATGCTCCATGTTATAACATACATATGGCCATTGCATAAATATAACAGAGCTTCAATCAATCAACATGTTCAACACAAACAAGCATAGCAGTCACATAATCAATGCATAAACATACATATCATACACATGCATGAAAGGTAAGTTCACTACCTGTCGGACTTCACGTCCGTCCTCAATCCTTCGTCTTTGCTCTGGTTCTGGCACGTCCATTCATCGGGTCCTAGAATTCCAAAATATAGCATACATGAGTCACTACTCATCCTTATAACATTCTAGACTCATTTTCAGTTGATAACTTAGCCCAATTACGCTAAATTACCAAAATGCCCTCGGAAGCCCGGCCCAACTGTACTTTTACAGAAATTACAACATGGGCCAGTCCTACACAATTTCAAATGTAGAATCCATTTATGACCTCGGATTAGTCAAATTTAGGCCCAAATGACAAAAATATCCTTGATACCCCTTACTTAGAGCCTTTAAGAAGTAATTTGGTCATTTTACACCCCATGCCTTTTCTCACTTCGTCATCAGCATGAACCCTACATAATTTGCTCTTCTGAACTCAATGGAATCATTCAATCGATAAAATTCCAACTCTTTGATTATGCCACACGTCAGGAAGCTATTTTAGAGTTCTCAAAAGAGTTGTGTCGGTTCCTCCCTTTCTTTGACTTAATACCTTCCTTTCTACTCCTTATTACATTATTAGCCGTTTAGACATCCATTGGACATCATTGTGGCTCCTAAAACCCAAATAGAATGATATATAAACAGTACTCAACTCTCAAAATACTAATCCAAACGACAAACTGAAATGGTAGAAAGGAAGTTTACGCTTACCTCTACACGCTTCTGAATTCGGTTCGGAATTCTAGCGACGCTCTGGCCGGTGAGACGGCACCAACCATCTCTAAAAGAGAATCCAAAACCATAGAATCAAAGCTCAGGATGAGTAGAAGAATGTTTGTATTGGGTACTTTGAGAGAAAATGTCGTTTCGGTCGAGTTCCGGCAAATCACATATTTCTCTCTCTTTTCTCTCTCCTCCGCGTTCTCTCGTTCTTCCCGTCTCATTCTCGTTCTTATCCGTTCTCTTTCTCGTTTTTGATTTCTTTCCCTTTCCCTTTTAATTGCACGAGAAAGAGTGAGAATTGATAATAAAGGATGATGACTTAATAAATCATCTGGTGCCCTTTACTCAATTAGTCCACCTATCTCATTTCTTGCACAACAAGTTTCCTTTCTCTTTTTCTTCATCATTCCACCAATATTGATGAGAAATAAGAGAGTATAATTCACTCTCAAATTATCTCATTACACCACCTCAAGTGGTTAGCCGAAGCCTTAAGCTTCTCCGCTTATTGACTTTGCTTGATAATAATTTACCAATATGGCCTTATTAATTACCAAGTAGTCATTTCCCTCCTTTTAATTCCCATCCAACTCAAATCATAGAGAATATTAGGGAAAAACCATCATTTCTCAACTTATGACAAAATTACCATTTTGCCCTTACCTTTTATTTCCATTTTAATACCCAACAATATAAAGGAATTTTGGGATAAATATCATTCCTCACTTGGACATTCACTAAACTGGGGTCTAGTAGTCAACTTAATCCAGGCTAAATCTCAAGCCTTTTATCCCAAAATTCAGGGTATTACAAAATGAACCATAATCAAGCCCAAAACAACTCTACTAACCTTAATCAAGCAAGAGGAACAAGTTTGGGAAGTTACCTCTTGATTTCTTGGACTTTCTCTCTCCTGGGAGATTTCTCTCTCTCCTTCTAGCATTTGATTCAGCTGAAATACTATGGCTCTAGTGGTAAGGAAATGAAGAGAGGAGATCATGGAGGAGATATATAGCTTTAAACACAAGGTAGCACTCCTTACCTTGATTTTCCAACAATCCCTAGCTTCTCCTTATCTTCCATCGTGCTTCTCGTTCTCAGCCCTCTCTCACACTTCTTTGATTAGTTTTGATCGAGAATAAGCAGCTGGAGATGAGGAAGGAATAATATAATTAAAGGGTTAAACCAATCATGCCATGTGTCATCCCATGATTGGTCAAAAAATGAAATTATTCATAATTAATTCCATTTCCCTCTCCATGCTTCATATCTTCCAAAAATCACATGAGAATTATAGGGAAATATTGGTTCTCCAATTATCTCATTATGCCATCATGTAACTTGTTGACCAAGTCATTGACTTTTTGACTATTTGACCATTCTTAACAATAATTTACCAAAATTGGTTTATTAATTATCAAGTAGTCATCTTACTCTTTTTAATTCCCATTTAACTCAAATTAGTGGGAATATTGGGGAAAAATAATTATTTTCCATTTACGGCAAAATTACCGTTTTGCCCCTGCATTTAATGATTTACCGAAATAAATCATTTTTCGCCCATTTCTTCTGCTTAACCCCATTTTGACACTTAAATGATGCCATCATTCATGTCATTAAATTTCTTCAATTTTGGTTACCATAATAGGCCTTTATCGGTACATTAATCGCCTCTTATATCCTTATTCGGCCATTTTACGTGTAACCGGCGATTGACATATTTTCCATAAATACTCATAAATTCATCCACATCATTTTTCACCATTTTATTGTACTAATTATACATCAAATATACACATAAATGTATTGGTGAAAAATGAGGTATTACAGATTCTCTGCTTCTACTCTCTTAAATGTTGTGTGCATCCCATTTAGGTTCTTGTAGGTTGTTTCATTTACCATTCCAAATGTTGTCTTGCGATTTAATTCTCTGCTTCTGCTTCTTGCGATCTACTTCTCAGCTGAATGCTTCTTGCGATTTGCTTATGCTTCTACACGTTTTAATTGGTAGTGTTTGATTACTAGTTCTTTCAAGTTTAGGCATTATATGACAAAATCAGCAATTTGAAAACCATTCTTTATTGTGACTTCACTGTTGTTTTTTTTTATTTGCAGTTATCAAATGTAGTCACTCTTCATGATGTTCCAAATATTTGGCACATTCCTTTGTTATTAAGAGTAAATAATTTTATAGTTCTTTTGGAACTATTTTCTGTGGTTGTCTTCTTACACTATTGGAAACTTTTCTATGAAATTCTCTCTTTGTATATATTCTCTCTAGTTCTTTAAAGCTTTAGACTTGTCAAGGTCTATTTTCCAAACCCATGTTTTGAGAAGCTTTATATTATTTTTTCTTTCTCTGTTTGCTTTATGGTTTCTGAAGTCTACGACTCATTGAAAGAACCTGTGTGTCTAAATAAATTATATCTATAGGAAATGAACTGATATCTAATGCTAAAGGCTATGGATATCAGTGGGGTATTATTTACGTTAGCTGGTGCAGCATTGGTTCAGGTATTGTTGGGACTTTCTTTCCTAGTTTCATATCCAATTGCATATAAATTAAGAGCCTTCAATCTTGGCCGTGTCTTCATCTATTTTTGGTACTTGTTTCTAGAGTTTGTGTTTTGATGTATGCTTATTAACTGTGAACCCTGCTAGAAAATTTAAGAAGGCTATTTGAGTCAATTGTTGATTGATTGTTTACATGGTCGGTAAATATCATAAATAGGAAGTGAGAACATAAGATGATTCGATGCTACTCCTTTGACTCTAGCCACTAAAGTCTCATCTTACTAAGGTTTTGGTAGAGAGTGAAAGCTAGAAAGGCAAACCCTGCTAGCAAATTTAACCTCAAGATGGCTATTTGAGTCAATTGTTGATTGATTATTTATGAGTGGAAGAGGGGAATCAAGTTGATTCGAATTTTCATTTTATACATAGATTGTTAGCAACCTTTTGGCACAATGGAATATATTTTCACAAACGCACCCAAATTTTTGCTGAAACAATACATTAGCAAATAAGCTGAGAAGTTTGGTGTCTTGAGTGGCAAATGAATTGATTTCTCTGGTCAGTTTTGTAAATATTTTGATCATAACTATCATATGCTGCATAGGTTGGGAAAATGAATTGATATCTGATTGATTGATCTTTTTTCCCACGGCTAACTTATATATTGAGCATTACTAACTATCTACATTTGAGCATGACTAGTGTTAATTCTGAAATTGGAAATAGTTGTCTTAACATGATTTTGTTGATCCATAAACTAATAAGTTATAACCCAAGTGAGGGCATTTGGACTATGACACACAGATGGGTTGGGCTAGTAGCTGCTATTATTGGATTAAAATTGCTGGAACTAGTTTTGCTAAATGAGTAAAAATATTGTTGTTATATGTGCTTCATGAACTCTGAAATTTTTTTCTACCATTTGATTTTTTTATGTGATAAAAATGCCAAATGGTAGCAGGCGTACTTGTGATTTTGGTGAGACCATTATTACCAATTGACAAGTTTGGAGCAGAGTGGTATCAATATAGCTAGGGAATTAACAAAAAAGGAAGAGGAAAGCAGACAAAAAAGGTACATGTGTATATACGTATCTTCTATTCTATAATGCTTAAATCATTTAGTGTTCAAGAAGATTCTCAGGTAGATCAAGCAAATGGTGCAGAAGATGACTGAATATCCATAAATGGCCAAAATGTATAGTATTATTTGAAATTCTGATAAAATCCATAAGAAAATTTCCTTAAATATTATACTAAATATGTCTGCGGTAAATGGTAATCACCTTCCTTTATAGCTATTTTATGGTCAAGCTCTATAAGAAAAGTTGTTGCTCCTGTATTGGCCATGTCTACAAAACCAACCTCTCCACTCTCAAGATCCTTTGATTTAGGTACATATTCTAAAAATATAAAGGATAAATGTAGCATTATGTGACTTAAACAACACTACAAGAGTGTAAATTTCACATGATCAGACCTTCTTACCTCCATTTATTTATTTCCCGGAGGAAATTCTAATTAATCTAGCAAAAGAACAAAATTTGGAGGCATAATCAACAACATATTGCAAACAATATATGAGAAAGAAGACACAAGAATAACATCATTTCAAAATACTATTGAAAATTTCAGCCAATGTAAAACAACTGGATGCTAATGTCCCATTGAGGAAAATATCTAGCAGAATTATAAACTAGAACTAAATCAGCACTCAAAAAGCTACAATAGCTGTATATGTTGAGGTTTCAATTTCCTATCCCTTCTTATCCTTCTCTTCTTACCTATAATATGTCTCAGCATACATTAGCTTATTCTATTGAATTAATTTTGGTGGGGTTGAACAGAAAAATACAAGAACAAGCATTTAATAATATTGATGGCAGACGAGCATTGCGGGAGGATACATAATTTTTTATTATGCTAATTTTGTTTGGTTCATTGTTTTTATTGGGGGTATATTATGATGTATATGCCCTCAAGTTTCAACTTGTTGGTGGGGTACTTATTTATTTTTTTAAATTATGAATGATAAGCAGGCCTGACTTATTAAAAAGCGAAAGAAGAGGGGATTAAATAATTTGTGGGGGTAGGGTTTTTATTTATAGACAAGGAAACATGAGTTTTTGATTGTTTAGTAGTGGAGGTCTTTGTCAGACAGTAGATGACTGTGGGATCTCAAGGAATCAGCTTTTATTTTTTTTAAATTCAAATCTATATTATGAATATATTATTTTTTTGGTGCATTTAATAATAAAAAAAGTCTTGTGGGGAAGAAATGGCTTCCCAGAGATCAAAAGGTTAAGCAAAATAAGCATATGGGCATCATGTAATTAGCAGTGTTCACAGTTATAGGTAGCTATCTATCTATCTATCTATTAATTTGAGGTTTGACTCAATTAAGTGTCAAATCTCAACTTCAAAATTTTCATGTAGCAATTTGGAGGCTTTGAATCAGTCAAAGAGAGTTTACATAACAGTAAAAACAATTCAGCATATCCTTTCTTGTTTTGGTATTACAGTCAGGGATGTATTTTAGTTTTGCACAAATCTACCTTTCCTTAGGAGATCCTACACTTCTTATGTATTAAAATTAAATGCCACTTCAAAATTTTGAGTTCACCTCATTTCTTCTTCTCAGCACAGCTGTTCTTCTATTGACAGTACATAATTTCAAATTTTAATACTAAGTTGATCTTAAGAAAAATAATACGTATATAGCTGTGGGGTGGTCCCAGTATTGGAAATACAAACTGATGCTACTTTCCATAAATGATCATCACAGCCATTCATAAGAACAAAACAATCATTTTTCCCACACCAAGCCACTTGTTTTTTAGTACTCATCAATTGAAATTAACTTTTTCCTCACAATCCAATCATCCAATACAAAATCTTTTGTTTAAAACTTGCAAGGATATGTATAATAACTAGATTTAAAGAATAGTCATATTCTCTAAGACTTACAAATAGTGAGCATTCAAATTTTTCTATGATATATAGATTAGCTGCATTGATAATAACAACAAATAAGTTGCTTAATAGTATTAGACAACAAAAGAAAGTGCTCAATCAACAAAAAAAAACTCAATCTCCAAAGCCCAAAATACATGGACATAATCATGTCACCAAATCAACAATTGTAATAACTATTTGTATATTCCTGTCATTTTTTTATGCTTGAAGTGTCATTTACTTTGCTGATTTCATTTATGTTATGTGTTAATTGTTGGACCTCATATTTTGATGATAACAAAATAGTGATGATATGTTTTGCAAGGAAATAAGAAGTATTAATTGAAGATATTAATTGGATTTTATCAATGGAAACAAATCAGAACTTATGGTTTATATCCTCTGTCAAATTACTGCTATACTCAAGTTCTCTCTGCTAAACTCGAGTTGTAACGATATCACTCAAGTTTAAATATGGTCACTCAAGTTCAGTTCAAAATTTCCTATACAATTACCGTTAAGAACTAATGAAATCTGAAGTGTAATGTTTGCCAGGTTTATAGCACTCGAGTTCATAGATATGCACTCGAGTCCTGAAGCGTTATCTACTCGAGTCTTGAGAGTTGCAGGATAAGAGTTTCTGACCGAGAGCAAGACTATGGAAGAACAGGCACTGCACTCAAGTTTGTCAGCATGCACTTGAGTTCTTAGCAGATGTTGCACTCGAGTCCTGGAAGTGCAGAGATGAAAGTTTGGACCCGAGAAGAAGTCTTAGACAATGAGCAATGCACTCGAGTTCTCAATCATCTCAGCACTCGAGTTCTACGAGTTATGACATAAAAGTGTGAACCTAAGAGACATGGTACCAAGAAACAAGTTCTTGACTCGAGTCTGATTTCTAGCACTCGAGTGAAGGAAGTGTTATAATTAAAGTATGTATCCAAGGGACTTGTGAACCTGAAGAATTAAAGTACACTCGAGTTCAGCTTTGAGCACTCGAGTTCTATAGCAATGGTACACTCGAGTTATGTGAGTTCTTGACATAAGAGTTTTCTCTCGAGAAGAGCTAATCTAAGGAAAAAAGGTCGACACTCGAGTTCTGATAAGTACACTCGAGTTTGCATGATATTCTGCACTCGAGTCATACGAGTGTTGGTTTGGAAGTTTACACCCGAGAACATCTATCTTGAGTAAAATTATATGCACTCGATTTCTGTTTCATGCACTCGATTCCTTGAACAATTTACACTTGAGTTCTTTCCAGAATAACCATCAGAAGCGATGATAGAATGAAGAAAAATGGCTTGCACTCGAGTACAGAATTCAACACTCGAGTTCATGATTATATTCACACTCGAGTTTGTAGTGATGAACTTGAGTTCATGACGATATCATAGATATAATCATTCAAAGATCAATTCTATGACGTATATATATTATTTATTCATTGATGATTCATATATTAACATATTTGAGCATTATTCTCAGTGGGAGACAGACATTATGCGAATGAACATGCTCAAAGAAGTGGGGCGACAGAAACTACAGAAATGCAGAGAGTTCAGGCACTGCACGATAGAATGTATTAAAAAATTCAAATGCCCATCATGATGTTATCAATGGGAATATTTGCAATGGTCAGAAAGAGATCAATAAAAGCTGCCCTTCATAAATACACAAGTGACACAGATTTTAGCTGAGTGAACTTCAAGCGCAATATACAACGAGCTTATTTGTTTTCAATCTTTCTCAATTTACATTGTAAGCTTCAGTGATTATTCATCTGCTCTATAAGAGAGTTTTGTTCTGTAAATCTTTTCATTGTAATATTCATCTCAAGGTAAAGGGACCTTGAGAGGGTTGAGTGTTTCCTTACGAGTGAAGCTGAGAGAGTTCATTGAAATCATTCTGCTCATAAGTCTTATCGTGAGGGGGAGAGAAAGTTTTGAGTTGAAGAACATTTCTGCTCATAGTCCTAGCAAGGATATCTTCTATATTGTGCTTTCCAAGAGCCAACTGAATCTTGGAAGTATAGTGAAAATCTCAGAAGGTGGAAACCTCTGGGGACTGGATGTAGGCAGTGATTTGTGGCCGAACTAGTCTAACTCTCTGTGTGCAAATTCCTTCATCTTCTCTTTCACCTTATTCAGTTTGAAAATGAAAAACTTGGTATCACCCAATTCACCCCCTCTTGGGTGAAACTTGCCTTTTACATTAATAATTTTGCAAGTTCTAGATATTGTGACAAACAACCCATAATTATATTTATATTGGAATTTTTGTATTTCCATTTGTGTATATACATATCTTCTATTCTACAATGCTTAAATCATGCCACATAATGTAGAATGGAAGTCTCAGAAAATCAAGCATAGATGTTTAATAGAGTAGATCAAACAACAAAATGGTATACAAAAGACTTCATTGAAGGTGTAGAGGAGTTTCTTGCTTGTGCATTGAGAGCATCATCTTATTCTCAATCCTCAAAGAATATAATATTAGGTGTCTATGTGTCAAATGTAAGTGTAGGCCATATCTAAATGTCAATGAGTGAAGACACATATCTATAAAGTTGGATTCATGCCAAACTACTATATATGGAATAGTCATGGGGAAATAAAAACTGAATTTCATTTACCAATGTCTCCATTACTAAGTGCCTTACACTCCTCACATGGGCTATTAGGTAGCCAATAAAGTCAATATGAGACCATGGTGATGGATGTAGCTGGGCCAAGTTTTAGGGATAGTTATAATGAACATGTTGAAGAGATGCCTAATTCAAATGCTAGAGCATTTTATGAATTGTTAAATGCTGCACAACAACCTCTGTGGGAAGGTTGCAAATAAGAATATAAACTTTCATACCCTTTGAAATTATTAAGTATTAAGGAAACAACTAACATGTCACAACAAGGCTACAATTTAGTTTCCCAACTCATAAGGAGGACACAACCTCAAGACACTTGTATGCCTACAAATTTATACCAAACAAAGAAATTGGTGGTGAAGTTAGGTCTTAAGTATAACAAGATTGACTGTTGTGTGAATGGGTGTATGTTGTACTATAAAACTAATGATAGTGCAATCCAATATAAGTTTTGTGGTGAAAAAAGATACTCCACCAAAAAGTATCATGGAACAAAAAAAAGGTTGCTAGGAAACAGTTGTGGTTTCTACCTTTGATTCCAAGATTTCAACGATTGTATGCTTCTGAAAAAATCGTAAAGGCCATGAGATGGCACTATAAGAATCGTCGTGGTGCCAATGTCCTTTCTCACCCCTCTGATGGCGAAGTGTGGAAGGTTTTTGATAGTACATATCCTTACTTTGCGTATGATCCACGTAATGTGAGGCTTGGGTTATGTGCTGACGGATTCACGCTATTTGGGCAATCTGGGAGACAATATTCTTATTGGCTTGTGATTTTTACTCCATATAACCTACCACCTAAAGTGTGCATGACACGAGAATATATGTTCTTGACATTGATCATCCCTGGTCCTAATAATCCCAAAGGAAAAATAGATGTGTATTTACAACCATTGATAGATGAATTGAAGTTATTGTGGGATGAGGGTGTGTTGACATATGATGCCTCTTTGAGACGAAACCTTCATATGCGTGCTACAATATTATGGACAATCAATGATTTTCCTGCACATGGTATGTTGTCTAGTTGGACAACAATGGGAAGATTATCATGTCCTGTATGTATGGAGAACTCAAAAGCTTTCCAATTAAAGCACGGGAGGAAAACATCTTTCTTTGACTGTCATCGTCAATTCCTTCCCATTGATCACCACTTTAGGAGAAATAGAAGCTCATTTTACAATAACAAAGTTGAGAAATTGTTACGAGTGTAGGATGATATATTTAGAAGTGTAAGTGTACATTGTCGTAAACAAGTAATATAGAGGTGAGTAGAGTATCGTTCCCACGAGAATTGATCACTAAGTACCAAAATTGATAATTTTAATACTATTTAGCCGATCGATTAGTTGGTGGTTGAGATTGCAAGATAAAAATGATTAAATCAAAATGCAATTATTGTAAAGACAAATATAATAAAAAGGCCCTAGGGATTAGATTTTACTTAGAAAACTCCAGATTGAATCACTTATCTATTCTAGTCCAATTTAGTCCAAATGATTGATAGTTGAGTTTCCCTATTTTAATTACTAGCCTCTTCCAAGGTCAAGTAATTCTATAATTAATTTCTAACCCAATATATTCCTATATGAATTTAAGCAATCAATCATGCATAAAGATTTATGGAACTCAATTAAGACTACACAACCTATATGAATATATTCCTATTTCATATGGAAATTATGGTTTTAATTATAGGATCCACACACATGTATCTCCTTCCAGTCTCAACATGTATATTGAAATCATCCAAAAGGTGGCCAATCAATTGAAAGCATTAAGAACAATAATTAAAACTCAATTGTGAAGGAAAAATTAAAACTAGATTTAATAAGTTAAGATTCAATCCGTCATTAGTAAGCAATGTCATCACCCTAGGAAAATGAAAATTTAGCTCATGATGAAATTAAAAATAAAACCAAAAGAAATTGAAAACTTCATAAATATTGCAGAAAACATGATTATTAAATTCTAAAACATAAAGATACAACTATAAGATGTATGAAAATAGAAAAATCTAGCCTTCCATATAGGAGGTAAAACCTTCCATGTAGGAGGCAACCTATACCATCCATAAAGGAGGACTACATAAACCTTCCATGTAGGAGGTATGCAAGAACAAAAAAAATGCATGAAATTAAACTCTAAGATGGTGTCCTCCCTTGTGCCTTCCACTCCTCTATTTATAGATGAATTCGGTGTAAGAATTTCCACATGTTAGGTAAGAATCTTGACTCTAAGACACCAATATTGACTTTGTGACCACCTTGCTCCTTGATTGTAGCTAACGTTTGGCAATTAAAACGTTAGAATCTCACTTTATTGTCTTCATGAAAGTTTTAGATCTGGATCTTAGCTTGAAATATCATATAAGAGCTCCTTATTGCAATATTTGTAGCTCCAGTTATGGTCAAATTAGTGGACAAAGGTCAGACCTGGACAAAATCACGTACTCAACTTCTAAGCAAAATTCAGAGCTCTTAAGGATAGAACTGAGTTTTTGCCTCAACATAAAAGTTGTATGAATTTTGCTTAGCTTTCTATCCATATAAATAATGTCCCAATTCGACATCTAGAGCTCCAGATATTTCCTGAAAATTGAAACAGGGTCACAATTTAGTATTTTCCAATGAATTCTATTTTATGTCAAATCATTATTTATTTATCAATTACACCCAAATTCATTACATTAAGCTCAAATGTCATCCAAAAAATCTTTATATAAGGGAAAATATCAGAAATCAATGCCTCCACCTCAATTAAGCGGGGAGGAAGTCTGACAAAGAGTAAAAAATTTTCCAAAGGTCATTGAGTATGGAAGAACTATACCAATTGAAGGCTATAACGAAACTCATCATTGGAAAAACAAAGCATATTTTGGGAATTTTCGTATTGGAAAAGTAACCTCATTCGACATAATCCTAATGTCATGCATATTGAGAAGAATGTTTTTGACAATTTGTTTCACACTGTCATGGACACAAAGGGAAAAAAAAAGATAATATACAAGCTCGAATGGACTTGAGGGAATATTGCTAATAAAAATCAGACAAAAATTAGCTATCTATAGGCATGCAATGCATAAGGTTAGATATGACCTCTTTAATGAAGGAATTATGCCTAATTGGATTCCTCTTAATGTGATGGAAGACTTGGAGAAAATTTGGAGATCAGAAGGTTATGTGGCCAAGTGTGGAATAGCTAAAAATAATCGGGCCTCTTCCATGGGAAGCACTCAACACAAAGGGGGTAGCATTCCTAATACGGAGCATAAGAGAAGGCTGGTAAGAATTTATTTTCAAATATGCTTATTGTTTTATTAATAAATGATTTAATGCTTCTTTATAAATTACTATAGGCAGAGCAGTTGGGAAGAAACCCTACTCCATTTGAATTATTCACAAGGATCTATTATGATGAGAAAACTGGCGAATTTGTGGATCATAGGTCAGCTGAAGTATCTGTAAGTATATGTTTGTTATAGTGTTTTTCATTACATTAATGTTGACCGCTAGAGGCCTAGCTTATAACATCATGTTGTTAGTTATTAATTACTAATTAGCATCATCATAACTGATAAACCTATCTATAATAGACTGGTAAGCCAAATGATGCGTCGGCTAGTATCTCAAATTTTTTTTAAACAAAAAATCACAATTCAAGTTATAAGTAAACAAACTTGAACATTTTTTTAATACGTTGATACAATTTTTTTGTTACGTTAACAATCAACAGGGTTCTTACTTTATATTCTTGCATATTTATATTAGTTGAATTACCCTTCACTGAATTTATATGTATAACCTTTGGCTTTGCTTCTAAAGGTGCTTATATATCATTTATATACACTAATAAGGGTTAATTTAACCTAGGAGTATAAATTCTGTTGAGTGTCAACTTGTAAGATTCATACTGGATTTTAGAATAATTAGCTTGTTCGTTTAAAATATTTTATTAGAAAATTTTAGGGGGTTTAATAATTTAATCTATTTTTTCTTTTGAAGAAAAAAAGAGTTCTAAATTTCCCCCATAAGAATGAAAAGTGGCGTCCGTACTAACTACTAATCATAGTGGCGGGGCATGAGCAAGGTTCTTTCCTTTCAAATTCATTAACTAACCACTTGCTGGGAACACACAAATTATTCCCTTGCATTGAAACAAGTACTGTGACGGGACTGTTACAATAGTGCCCTGATGATGTTCTAGCCCGTTAAGGTCACTTCAAAAAAATATTTTAAGTATATGACTGTGACTTGATTGTTATTATAAATATTTATTTGTCCAATACATTTAATCTCTGCGAGTTTACACTCAGTTTTTAATTAAAAGAAAAAGACTAGGTTGGATCTTTTGGTAGGATGGAACCCCTATTGAATAAGGATGCATGTACATGATATGCCCAAACATATCATAGATGTATAGATATTATAGACAAACTGCAGACTAGGTTGGTCTATTATACTTGACTACCACTTTGACTAATGAGGCCTATGAAACACGAATACAATATGACAGGGTCTACAGTATCTAAATATGATGAAGCAGCTGGTATTGCATTTTAGGGTTAGGATACTGACAAGTAAGTAGAGAGCTATAATTGGGGGTAATGAAACATTTATTTATTTATAATTAATTATTTAAAATGATTGCAATAATGGTGATTGGAGAGTACTGAGATATTTTTGGTAAAGTAGCAGGAATCCTATGAATGTGTGGCACAGACATCTACCCTGTCCTTATTCCCTAATGTTGCATTTCTCTTTTCTCTCTATGTAGTGCAGTTTCCTCTATTGGGAGATGGGAGGGTATTGCATGTAGAGTACTTATAAAATGGGGAGAAATTAACGGCAATATAACAACAACAACAAATCATTCCATTACTAGTGCTGATTAAGGATAATCATGAAATAATATCATAATTAATTTCCATTACTAGCGGGCATTATTTCCATCTTCAACAATGATAGCAACAATATAAATTACTTTTATTCCATAAAGTGTAACTAGTTATATATGGATTATATTTATTCTTTAAGGTAATTCACTTTTTAGAAAATTCTACTTTTTTTATTTTTTATTATCTTAATAGTATTATCAAGGAGCATATGCATCATGTCAAAATCAGATCGTATTTTATACTTATTGATATACTTTGACTGTTTGTACTCATTATTTTCTTTGATAGGGTCATTACATAAGGATCAAGGCATCTAGAAGTTCTAATACAGATTCTCCAAGTGATGTGCAATCAAATCAACTAGATGAAGAAGAAATGCACAATATTTAGAGGCTACAGGTGGTAAGAACAAGAAGGGTTGTATATTTGGCTTAGGATCTGAGGCCAAAGATGTTGATTCCTCATCTTATTCTTATATGTCTTCTCCTTCCATCAACACTATGCTCCAACCTGATATTGAAAATGTTATCACAGAGCTTAGACAGAAGAATCAATATCTTAAGCAACATAATGAAATCATTTTAACTAGGTTGGAAGCACTTGAGCAAAAACTCTCTGGGGAAGCAAACAATTCAAATCTTGAAGCTCATTACACTTATAATAGCACACCATAAGATAGGGTGGTTATTAGGTTGTTTGACTACATTAAACATCTGTATGGTTTGTTTGACACATTATCTACATTTTCACTTTAGTACTCTTGTTGCTTTGTGGTTGTTAACTTACTATGATTTTATAATTTGGTTTGAATTTATTTTTATTTGTACTCCATCTAATTCAACTTTTAGTTTTTTAATCATTATTGAGGTTGACTTACAGTTAAATTTAAAATATCAGAAAATATTTATTTAAAAAGATTATAGACATATTTATGATGGAAATTCCATCACGACGTTATTTTTTTTAAAAAAACAAAAAATTAAGATTAGCAACGGAAATTCCGTCGCTAATCCGTGAAAAATCAGCAAAAATTATGTCCTAAAGTCGCGCAAATTAGCAACGGAAAGTTAGTCAAAATTCCGTCTTAAAAATTAGCGACAGAATTTCCATCGCTAATTAGCGACGGAAATTCCATCGCTAATCCATCTCTAAATTTGTGATGGAATTTCCGTCGCTAATCCGTCGCAAACATGGATTAGGCTATTCCATCAATTAGTGACGGAATTACTCATTAGCGACGGAATTTCTGTCTCTAAATTAGCGATGGAATTTCGGTCGCTAATCTATTGCAAACATGGAATAGGCTATTCCATCAATTATTGACAGAATCACTCATTAGCGACGGAAATTCCATCGCTAATCCGTCTCTAAATATGTGACAGAATTTCAAAATCTGTCACAAATTGAATTAGTATCACCCTTTTAGCGACGTAACATTTTCCGTCGCTAACAAATTTGCGATGGAATTGGCAACAAAAATTCCATCGGTAATATAATTAGTGACAGAAATTCCATCGCTAAATTCCATCTCTAATATCTGTTTTTTTGTAGTGGTTGTTCAATTGGTTAAGGAGATGGATAGATGCAAACTAGGAAATGAAGAGGTTAACTCACAAAAATATGAGGCGCATGCTTTTTAATTTTAATAATAAAAGGGCATCGTAGTGTTTGGATAATTGATATGAGTATTCCTTACAAATATTACTTCATACCAATTTTAAAGCTCCAATCCCACCCCTAATCTTAGTCCCACTCCTAGTCCTAAGCCTAGCTTGTTCCGATCCATCAAAATTCAGTATTAAGCACTAAACAGGGCCTTATTGTTTATTCAAGTATTGAAACCCATTCTTACATCGCGCAATCCCATTAGACACCATTGTTCCTCCTCCTCCTCATATTAGTGCAATACTTTAGTCTGATTACAACCGATAAAACAACTCCAGGAGGGTTCATTCTTCTCATACCTTGCATCCTTACCTCATTTAGATGTGTTTGGGTTTCTCAAATCTTGCTAAAGAAAATTTTCAATTATTAGCGATAAGTAGTATAGATTTCTTTGTTTAAGTTTTGCTATGATAAAACTGATTGGTTATAAATTAAATGAGTTTTACTCTTGCAATAGCTTCTTTGATAAATTTTTTTAATATTAACCTGAATTGTAAAATAGGAAGAAAGGAAGAAATGAAGTGATTATGATTGGGTTCTTTCTGCAATTCTTTGTTGGTTTCCAAGCTTCAATGAAAGTCAAGCTAAACATTGCTATTTTTGAAACTACAAGGAAAACGAAAAGATTAAGATTTGTAGGGTACACTTTCTTAAATGAATTTTATTTTTGAATAAGAAAGAAAAGGTTTAAATAGGTATAATTTGTAAAGGCTTTAGCAAATTCAAAGCTTATCTACATCTTTCAAGGTCTGAAACATGAAGAGCTTGTTTGGTTCAATCCTATTGCATACCTGCAATAGTAATCATGATTATATTACCAAGAGAATAGTATTTGGTTGCTCTTTAGCATAGTAATACAATTTACCATGGTAATGATTATTACCAAAAAATTGATAATTCTCATTCATACCTCCCCCCTATGAATCCTCATTACCATCCCATTGCATGGTTAAAAAAGTCTAATTTTTCCTTTAGTTTCACTTTTCTTTATTTTACTTTTCACTTTTCATTAAGTCTAATCGATACTTAAATCTGTTTTATCAGAGTATGCGAGCGTGTCTCTGCTTAAGTCTCATGATACATTCATTAGTTAATGTTTCTTTGTCAATTGGAAGCATTATCCCTTTAATAAGTTACCTTTCATTTACTAGGTTACTTGTACTACTGGTTCTACCACTGTACTATTGTTTGGTTTACAGAGTTATGTACAATATATACATATCCAAAATATCTAAAATATTCAAAATAGACAATCAACAAGAAATTAAAATCTTTCTGCTCTATCCTCTAGCTGTCTGTGTTTGCCTTTTTGCCCTTTGAGCTACCAGCCTGTACTGTAAATTTGTTTAAAGAAAAAGGGTGAGATTCGAAAGAATCTCAGTAGCAACATATAGTCAATCATATAGATACAAAATCACAGAGCATGCCACACAGTCATCATATAACAAAATTATTACAACAACATTTATCATATTACCATAATGCTAGGCATCATAAATCATAAGGCCCCGAGTGTTACCCGTGCATTAGGCCCCGGGCATCCACTCGTGCATCATAGATAAATTCAATGGCATGAGCGTCCACCTGTGTAATAGGCCCTGGGCGACCACCTCGCATAAACAGAATGTGCTAGACAATTCATGATGAATCCAAAAAACATACAATGTATCTCATAACATATGAAAGACAAAGTTACTACCTGATCACTTCCCTTGAGAAATATCTAATTATTTATCTAAGCTCGAGCAGGTATTACATAATTCCTATTTTATGGACACTACTCCAAAACTTTCCAATTTTCATGACCAACATTTAAAAATGCAGAACTTCCAGCACACACATAAAAATGACATATCAAATTAAAGAATGACATGTCTAATTTTAGACTGGAAATTTTCACAATTTTTTGACATCATTTTCCTATCTAAAAACGTCCTGTAAACAATCTGCCCTGCTCAGAACACACACTGGCAACATTTACAATTTTGCTTTATATATTTTTAGTGGTCTAGAATTTACAACCAAGGCTATTCCAACACATTTTTCCATTATAAGCATAATGGTAAGGTCAAAATCATCAAATCACAAAGTTTCAGCCCCTTATAGCACTAACCGAACAGAACCCATTTTCAGCAAAATCTCTAAAACAGAATTTTGTCCAACAACTTAGTCCAATATAATCATAAATCATCATTTAACCATAAATACATGATTAAACCATAATTAACCTTTAAAATACCCCTTGGAAGAAAATGAACAGTACCTCAAACCTCAAGAAAACTCATTCAAACAAAAAATCAATCGGTTCAAAATGAAGCCTACGCTTACCTTTACTCATTTCCGCAACGGGTTCATAAATCTAACAGTACTTCGTCCGGTGAGACGATACTAAATACCTCCAAATGAAAATCCAAAATAGTAGAAATAAAGCTTGGGATGAGTAAAGAAGGTTTGCGAAGGGTATTTTAGGAGGAAACACCGATTTGGTAGTGTTTCGACGGATTAAAGTTCTTGAAAGTTACTATTCATTAACTATTCCTCTCTTCTCTCTCTTCTAACAATTTTCTTGATTTTTTGTGATTTTTCCCCTTATTTTCTGGAGCTAGCAGAAATATATGGCTTAGGAGGAAGCCTTGAAAAAGTCATGCCATGTGTCAAATCCCTATGGTGCCACTTGTCTGGTGAACCATCCATTCAATGACACGTGTCATTTACTTTAATAAAGTGGGTCCCATCTATTTTATTAGGCCTTTAGCAATCCAACTTGTCAGCGAAAGCAGGGGTCTGATGATTTCCTTTGTTCCTGAGCTTAATGTTTGGGAAAGTTAGTTGGGTGACCATATCGAAGACTGGTAGATTTCCCCAGCTTAGGGTGAGATGGCACCCTTTGGTGATACCAACTTAAAAGGTAAAAGTTAATTTATGGATAAGAAGGACATGTGTCACCTCTTGATTAGTCCAACCCATAAAGTAAAAAGTACTTTATGCTCTCTCTGTGATGCCTCATTTTCTATAGCCTCATATGAGTATAAAAGAGTAGTGAAATTATTCGAAAAACCAGGATTAAGCCCCGGATTAAGAAATACCAAAAAAATTTTACAAATTCCAAACCTATCTCAGAACTTGAACCTAGTATTGGAAAGGATTTCCAAGGGTACTAAAATTTCTCAAACCATTTTCACAAACATTCACTAACTTATTACATCTCACCAAGCTCTTCTTTTCATTTTATCAGAGATTGTGAGTGATTCTCTGCTTAGTTCTCATGTTCCATACCTTAATTATGTTTCGTTAGCAATCAGAAGCGTAATATAGTTAAACCATTCTTTTACTAGTCTACTGGCATTACCAGTTTAACTATTATAACATGTCAGAGTTACAAGCTATTTGTAATATATACAAATCTAAAATATCCATAATATATATAACAGACAACCAACAAAACTAAAGTCTTTAGCGTTCAAGCCTCTAGCCATCCGCATTTACTTTCTTCTTTCCCCTTGAGCTCTCTCCCTGTACCATAGATGGGTTTTTACACAACACGTATATATCGTCCACCCTAGATTAAACATTGTATTCATTGAATCTTAGAGGCATCTTAGATTCAATGAATCTGGACATTATAGCTTGTGTTGGCCTATTCTTGTGTCTGACCCTATAGGCCAATACGAAGTTCGCAATGTGCCCATAATTGTACTAGCCTATAAGTTGCAAGCAGCCTCTACCAAGACATTGTGATGACCCAATGCATATGAGGATCGTTAACATGATGTAACCTGTCATACAACCATGTCACATCCCTTTTGTTACACGATATTTCGGTCAAGGATGAAGCATGGAGAATGTCATCCTCATATTCCTGACCATTACTCTCTCGATCCCTGAGTAGTCTGACTATAGAAATGGAAACTCCTTTCCATCGTAGTATGACCATACATTTCTCAGACTTACTCATCGAGGGGCCCAATAATATCTCTCTACTAATGTGAGGGACAAATTCCATCTTGACCATTCACATTCCTCTGCATGAAAACTACCAAGCCTGATTGTAGCCTTTATTATCACCCGGTCAAAGGAAACTTTTGACTAGGTCAAAGCTTAGCAACTCTCATGTAGGAATCTATGATGATCTCAGGTCAAAGGGTATAGTGACGTGGTTATACATGAGATAAGCTTATGATTTTATCCATGCAGCTTTCTCATAGCGGGTCGGTCCAACACCTTGTACTCCTATAAGTGCCTATGACTTTTACTTATATCCCCATGCCTTACCAAAGTCATACTAGTCTTATTTCATCTTTGCTCATGCATAGATGACCGACCAGGGACATTTATGACAATCATTATGATTTATCCAAGGATACAGTTATCATAGGGAACATGAGAATAATGTGATAACTAAATGGAGAAATTCATTGAATAACAATGTTCAAAATACAATGATTGAACCCTAGGGTACAATTTACAACATCCTCCTACTTGCACTAGGCACAATCATTAGTTCCCTAATTCACATTATCCTAACATGACACTCATGCTTTGCCTGTGCAAGCGGCTTAGTAAGAGGATTAGCAACATTGTCTTCTCTTTCTACTTTGCACATATATATATATATATATATATATATATATATATATATATATATATGTATATATGTACATGTACATATGTATATATATATCTTTATATATAACCTCTTTAATTGATTTCTCTGATAAGATTAAATCGCTTGAGTATATGCTTGGTCCTTTCATGTGACCTAAGCTCCTTGGTCTGTGAAATAGCTCTACTATTGTCACAGACTAAATCTATTGGATTTGAGATGGTAGGCACCACCCCTAATTCATAATGAACTTTTGATCCAAACAGATTCCTTAGCTGCATTTGATGCTGCTATATGCTCATCTTTTGTTGCAGAATCTACTACAGCGCTCTACTTGAAGCTCTTCCAACTTACCGCACCACCATTCAAAAGGAATATGTATATCCAAATTACGATCTAAGATCATCTTAGTCAGTTTGGAAACATGCATCTATGTAACCAGTTACACAGAGCTCATTATTCAATCCACTATATACCAAGAATAAGTCCTTAATCCTTCTCAGGTACTTTAGGATATTCTTGACAGCAGTCCAACAAACCTCACTAAGATCTTGTAGATATCTGTAGGTCATACTTAAGACAAATCAGATATCCGGTCGAGTACATAACATGGTATACATGATGGATCCAATGGCCGAGGCATACGGAACCTTGCTCATGCAATCTTACTAATCAAGTGTACTAAAACACAGATCCTTACTAAGATGGATGCCATGAGACATGGGCATGTAACCCATTTTTGAATTCTACATACTGAACCTATGTAATATCTTGTCTGTGTATGTGCTCTGACTTAGGCCTATTGCTTCTTAGATTTATCTATATAGATCCTAATCCATAGGATGTAAGTGGCTAAACCTACGTCTTTCATCGAGAAAGACTTTTCTAACCAAGACTTGACACTCTGCAAGGTAGGAATATCATTCTCAATGAGTATGATGTCATCTACATAAAGTACTAGAAATACAATTGTTCTCCCACTAACCTTCTTGTAAACACAAGGTTCATCAATGTTTTGAATGAATCCAAACTCTTTGACTACTTTATCAAAATGATGATTCCAACTCCGAGATGCTTGCTTTAATCCATAAATGGATCTTTGAAGCTTGCAAACCTTACTAGAGTCCTCTGGACGTAAAAAACCTTCAGGTTGTGTCATATACACATCCTCAAGGAGCTTTTCATTGAGGAAGGGTATTATGGCATCCATCTGCCATATTTCATTGTCTATGCTGCAATGGCAAGAAGGATTTTGATTGATTTGGCCATTGCAAATGGGGAAAAGGTTTCATCATAGTCTACACCATGAGTTTGAGTAAATCATTTTACAACCAGTTATGCCTTAAAGACATTTACTTTGCCATCTATGTCTGTTTTTCATTAAAAACCCACTTGCACCTGATGGTTTTGACACCTTTAGGTGGATCGACTAAGTTCTATACCTGATTATATTACATGGATTGCATTTCATGCTTCATGGCATTTAGCCATTTCTCAGAGTTTAGTCCCACTATGGCTTCTCAATAGGTGGTTGGCTCATTCTACTCAATGAGCAACACATTACAACTTTCAGTAATCATAATTCCATATCTCTGAGCCTGATGCCATGTCCTATCAGACCTTTGTGGACCTTGTGTTACTTGAGGAGGCTCAACAACTTGTTGTGAGTCTTCTCTATTTTCCATTTATGGTTCTGTGCTATCTTGTGACTCTCAAACTTCTTTGAGATGTACCTTGCTCCCACTGGTTCTTTTAGAGATAAACTCCCTTTCGAGAAAGATATCATTTCGGATAACAAATACTTTGTTATTGGTAAGATTATAGACATAGTATCTCTTAGTTTCCTTAGGATACCCCACAAAAAGGTACTTTGAAGATTTGTGCAATAATTTATCAAAGGCTTGTTGTTTAACATAAACCTCACATCCCCAAATTTTAAGGAAAGACAAACTAGGTTTCTTCCCAGTCCATATCTTATATGGTGTCTTTTCAACTGCTATCGATAGAACACAATTTAGTGTAAACGCAGCTATCTCTAGGGCATGGCCTCAAAAAGAGGGTGGAAGATCTGTTTGACTCATCATAAATCGAACCATATCTAATAGTGTTCGATTCCTCCACTCAGAAATGCCATTCCATTGTGGTGTTCTTGGAGGAGTTAGTTGTGAGATTATCCCACAACTCTTAAGATGGTCACTGAAGTCTTGGCTCAAATATTCACTACCTCGATCAAATTGAAGTGCTTTAATTGTTTTACCAAGTTGGTTTTGTACTTTATTTTGGAATATTTTGAACATTTCAAAAGATTCAAATTTGTTTCATTAGATAGATATATCCATATCTACTAAAGTCATCCATAAATATAATAAAGTACATATAACCTCCTCTGGCAGCTGTATTCATTGGTTTACATACATCTGTATATATGAGGCCTAATAAATAAGTGGCCCTCTCACTATGTCCAGTAAGAGGGGCCTTTGTCATCTTTCCTAATAAGTAAGATTCACATGTATCATATGATTTAAAATCAAATAAGTAAGAAATCCATCTTGATGGAGTTTAGAAATGCGTTTCTTATTTATATGGCCTAGACGACAATGCCATAGGTAGGTTGGATTCAAATCGATTAACTTAATCCCTTTTGGTCTTTTTTTCAGATCTTCGAGGTAGAGTTTGCAATTCCTCTTCCAATGAATGGGTTCATTGTATAAGAAGTATACTCTTTCCTTTGGAGCTTTGCCTTGTTGGCTGCAGGCTTAGTTTTGGGCTTGTTTAACTCTTTGATCTTACCAAGTGGGCCTTTACCCTTTTTCTTGCCCTTGCCCTTCCTTTTCATACCCTTTCCTTTCTAAACCATCAAAATAGCGCTGGGCCTTTTCTTAATGTTCTACTCAACAGTTTTAAGCATCCTATGCAGTTCAGAAATTGATTTCTCTATGTTAGTTCATGTTGTAGTTCATAACAAACTGGTCATAACTTTCTGGGAGTGAGTTCAAGATCAAATCAGTAGCTAACTCCTGGTTTATGGGAAATCAAAGCCTCTCAAGGTGATCAATGTTACGAGTGTAGGATGGTGTATTTAGAAGTGCAAATGTACACTGTCGTAATCAAGTAATATAGAAGTGAGTAGAGTATCGTTCCCACGAGGATTGATCACTAAGTACCAAAATTGGTAATTTTAATTCTATTTAGTCGGTTGATTAGTTGTGATTGAGATTGCAAGATAAAAATGATGAAATATGAATACAAGTGATATAAAGACAAATATGAGTAAAAGCCCTAGGGATTAGATTTCACTTAATAAATTCCGGATTGAATCACTTATCTATTCTAGTCCAATTTATTCCACATGATTGATAGTCGAGTTTCCCTATTTTAATTACTAGCCTCTTCCAAGGTCAAGTAATTCTATAATTAATTGCTAACCCAATATATTCCTATATGAATTTAAACAATCAATCATGCATTAAGATTTATGGAACTCAATTAAGACTACATAACCCATATGAATATATTCCTATTTCATATGCAAATTATGGTTTTAATTATAGGATCCACACACATGTATCTCCTTCCGGTCTCAACATGATATTAAAATCATCCAAAAGGTGGCCAATCAATTGTAAGCATTAAGAGCAATAATTAAAACTCAATCATGAAGGAAAAATTAAAACTATATTTAATAAGTTAAGATTCAATCCGTCATTAGTAAGCTACGTCATCACCCTAGGAAAAGGAAAATTTAGCTCATGATAAAATTAAAAACAAAACCAAAATATATTCCAAACATCATAAATATTGCATAAAAATTAATTACAAAAACATAAAAATACTACTACAAGATGCATGAAAATGGAAAATCTAGCCTACCATATAGGAGGTAAAACCATCCATGTAGGTGGCAACCTATACCATCCATAAAGGAGGACTACCTAGGCCTTCCATATAGGAGGTAAAACCATCCATGTAGGAGGCCTGCAAGAAGTAAAAAAAATGCAAGAAATAAATTCTAAAAATAACAACTCTTTCTCTAAAATAGAAACTCTCTCTCTCTCTTCCTTCCTCCTCCTTTTCTCCTCTTCATTTTAGGGTGCCAAGAAGCTCTATTTATAGGCTTCATTTTCGGACTGCTACAGTGATTTTGCTACAGTGAACCGCACTGCTACTGTGAACCGACCACCCACTTGCTACAGTGCACAGTGAATAGTATAGCGTGAATAGTAACTTTCCCTTAAATGCCTTCTTTAATTCTTTTTAATCCGGTACTATCCATGGTTGCAAGAAAATCATTATTTATTTATTAATTACACCCAAATTAATTACATTCAGCTCAAATATAGTCCACAAAATCATCATATAAGTGAAAATGAATATGCAAATATTTTACTTATCAAATTCCCCCACACTTAGCTCTTGGACGTCCTCGGACAAGAAAGAGTAACTAATAAGTGCTTCCAACAAAATCAGAAGTGTCAAGTCATAAACAAGGACACAATTAAAGAATAAAGAGATCATAGTATTCTTGAATCAATAAAAGTATAAACTGGTAACTTCTTTTGAAAATAAATGAACCGAATTCATAATTGTGGCTCATTCTCTCAATCTCTCAAGTGTTTTAGGGTAAGTATTTCGCTCAAATTCACCTGAAAAAATTGCACTACCATAAGCTTGCCAAAAATCTCAATCTCCACTACCTAATTGACATGCATAATTCAAATCAAAAGGACTTATTAAAGGTTGTAATGGGATTAAGGTGAAAGGAATGTAAAAAGTGATATGAAGGGCTATTTTTACTAAGTAAATAGAACAATTGAAAAATGGGCCATCTTATGAATAAACCTGGCCTATCTTATCCCAACAACCCATAATTTACATTTTTTTTCTTTTTCTTTTTTTTCTTCTTTTTTTCTCTTTTTTTAACAACTTCTGCACTTTTGTAGTTGATGATATATAGACCCCCACACTTGTTAAAAGCCCATTTCACAAAAATTTCAAATGCTCTGTTAATCTTTCGAATTAAGTAAAAGCACTTGATAAATCATTAAAACACATATTATTGGGTTGAGAATAAAGAAATAATCAATTAGGCTCAAAGGGGCTTATCAATGGTATAATTGCAAGGTTGGCTATTTAACTCTGGCTAAACAAAATGAATGCCTTTATCATTTTTGAATGTGCATGTGACATGTAATTTCAACTAGATTTAAAGCAAGTTCTAGAGTGACAACTTAATAGGTGAATATCACACACAAGAAAGATAATCACTATTTATCATATAGGCTCAAAAGCTCACGGTTAGGGACTTTCAAATTCAGCCCATTCAATCTCAAAATTCATCACCAAATTCAACAATCAGTTATTCAATCATACTATAAAATCTCTAAACTCAATTGATCCATGCCTCAAACTTATATACTTCTTCAAATCATTGAAAAGCACTTAAATAAAATATTTTTTATTAGGTCGAACCTTTTTTTTTAAGATGAAATAACAAAAAAATACAACTAATAAGATGCGTCTCAAGAGTTAAGAATAACTCTTTACTCTGCCATCTTTTCACACCCCATGCATCTAATGGTTTTACTACTAACTACCTAATGTAGAAATCATGCAATTTTTTTTAATAATCCTCCCCCAACCTAAATTAGACATTGTCCTCAATGTCTTCTAAAGATTAAAGAAATGTTTTTTTTGAACAACCTAAACACACAATAAATTAAACCAAAATGCTAAGAGTAAAACCATAAGATAAATGAAAGTTACAACCGGAGAGTGGTATCTGGATTCTGCTTCTGACTGCTATCTGAAGATTGCCCACCTTTTTCTTTTACTAATAGATCTGGTTGAGGTTCATAGGTTTACAGTTTATCTAGTAGTTGATCAGCAGTTGGTGCAGAAATGATGGAATGACGAGTCGCTTGGGGTATGAATCCTGTTTCTACAGCATGATCAAGAAAAGACAACAGGTTATCATAAAAACCATTAACATTTAACAATCCTAATGGTTTTTTATGAAAGTTCAGTTTAGCCCAATATGCAATGCTAGAGATCCCATCCAACGTTTCAAAACCACCGAGTAGAGCGATAAAAGCATCAGCACGGTAAAACATACGTCCCATTCGTTCAGGCAGACTTGAAACCTCTAACTCTTGGCCTAAGAAGAAGAAGTGATGTTCTAACTCCTTTATCCTTACACACAAACCCTTGCTACCATGAATGGTTGCAGGAATAGCCATACTTAACTTCAGGCCCTTGAGACCTCTCCCGTAGACAAAGTTGATTTTCCTAGCGGCTAGTGCACTTCCCAGTTCCTGTGCTGCAGGTATAAACTCTCCATCCTTTCTTGAGTCAGTTTCACCAAAAATGCATATAGATTTAAAACTGCATTTTAGAGTGATACCACTCCTCTCTTTTTCTCTCTCAGACATTTTGTGTTTTTTACAAATGGAAGATTACATATTTATATTACAAAAACAGCGACAACAAAATCATGCAAATCACACATTTTTCAAAAAAAATTTGAAAAAAATTTCTGACACGAATGACCAGTGGGCCACTGTGTGAAGAAATTAAGTAAAGTGAGTAAAGAAAGTCAAAAGTTACTGAAAAAGATAAGACAGATTAGACGAAAGCAAGATTATGTACAGTAGTTGTGATTGTGGCTCACATCTTCCTCTGGTTTTACGTCCAGTAACGGCTTAAACGCTTTCTATGAATCGAGGATTTGCTTCCCATCCAGTTTTCTTATAAACTGGCAAACAGGGTCTTTTAACGTCAGATTCCCAAGACGGTAGTGCTCTTTTTCTTTGTTGAATATATCTAACAAATCAAGAAGAACATGATGAACATCGCCACTAGGATGCGTCTCAAGAGTCTGAATGATATCATCCAATGACTCCTTACTCAGTCCATCCTTTATAAATTGGATTTTATCTTCTCGATTTATAGAAACCATACCTTTGCTCCTACAGCGCTGATCACAATTCCACCTTGCACATTTAGGACAAACCTTCATTCTTTTAGCTCTTCTCTTTTTGGAGTAAGAGCTTCTTCCCATACCTGGCATATGTTTAATAAATGAATCATGAATCTCACCTATTAAACGTACCTTAGCTTCAATGATCCAACGGACATCCTCAGGAAGGCCCAAACGCTTGAATGTCTTCATTCTTTCAAGTCGACAGCTATAGATCTTCCTAAGCACATCTTTGGGAAGAGTAGGGAACCTGTTCTTAAGCTTTACAATAATTTCCTCCATAATGAGACTAAAATTTAAAGATGCAGTTTTGTGTGCTTCAGTAAGTAAGAAAGAAAAATGAAAGATTAAGGAAAAGAAGTTTTGGGTTGCCTCCCAAATAGCCGCCCTTCTTTAACGTCTTTAGCTAGACAAAGACCAAACCAATAATTTTTTTTTTATTTTTATTTTTTAATTTTATTTTTTTAAAAAAAATTAGGACTTACTTGTTGTTTCCTCCAAAGTGATGACAGTTTTCAAAGTGTTGAGTGCACCGTCATTATATTCTTTCAGCCTTTGCTCATTTACTTTGAATTTTTGATCACCATCTTGAATCTCCACAGCTCCATATGGCCATGTTTGAACCACAGTAAAAGGTCCTGACCACCTTGATCTCAACTTTCTTGGAAAGACCTTTAGCCTTGAGTTGCATATTAGAACTTTTTGTCCCGACGTGAACTCTCTCCTCAAAATTCTTTTATCTTGCCACATTTTTGTCTTCTCCTTGTATAACTTTGCATTCTTATGAACTTGTTGTCTGGATTTTTCAAGCTCATTGAGTTGGAGACGTCTCTTCTTACCAGCTGCCTTTAAGTCAGAATTTAAGGCTTTTATTACCTTATATTCTTTGTGCACTTCAGGATTAGTTGATTTTGAAACATCTACTATTCCCATTACAAGTGGTTGATTCATGCAGCTTTTGTTCACCACGTCTTTTGTGCATCTGGTTAATGTATCTACTCTGTAACAGGTGTCACCTTCATTTGGACATGACCAAGCCTTAAAAATGTTAAAAGATACTTGGTCATCTTGAGCTCGTAAAGTCAACTTTCCCTGTTGCACATCTATTAAAGTTCTCCCAGTTGCTAGGAATGGCCTCCCAAGAATGATAGGAATTTCTTGGTCTTCTTCCATGTCGAGTATGATGAAATCAGCTGGAAATATGAGTTTGTCCACCTTCACCAGAACATCTTCTAAGACATCCCTTGGATGTTTAATTGATCGATCAGCAAGAAGTAGTGAAACTGTGGTAGGCTTCACCTCTCCAAGACCAAGTTTTCTGTAGACAGATAAGGGTATGAGATTTACACTTGCTCCCAGGTCAGAAAGTGCTCTTTCAAAGTTACATTGACCTATGGTGCAAGGTATGCAAAAGCTTCCTGGATCTTTCAGCTTTGGTGGTAGTTTCTTTTGCAGAATGGCACTGCACTCCTCAGTAAGTGCAACTGTCTCAAATTCCTCCAGCTTACGCTTATTTGAGAGAATGTCCTTCATGAATTTTGCATAACTGGGCATTTGGGCAAGAGCGTCTGCAAAAGGAATGTTGATATGTAACTTTTTGAAAACCTCCAGAAACTTTTTAAACTGCTTGTCTAGCTTTGCCTTCACAAGTCTCTGAGGGTATGGAACTGGTGGTACATATGGAGGAGGGTTATCTGGAAAGCTGATTCTTCCTAGTACCACATCATCTTCTTGAGGTTTTTGTGCTTCCTCCTTCTTTTCTTGTTCACTTTCTTTCTTTTCTCCGTCATTCTTATGTAGAATTACAGGATCTTTCAATTCTTTCCCACTCCTTAATGCAATAGCCTTCACATGCTCTATTGGGTTTTTCTCAGTGTCACTTGGAAGAGTACCTGGTTGTCTGGAATTCAGCATATTTACAATTTAGCTCATTTGGATCTCCAAGTTCTTTATTGAGGCTTCATGGCTTCTGAGTGTTGCATCAGTCCTAGCCATAAATTGAGATGTATTCATGGTTAGTTGAGCCAGTGCATCTTCCACATTCACTTTTTGCTGTGGTAGATTTAGTGGTTGAAGAGCTTGTTGCTGGTAGTTCCCTTGCGGTTTGAACACATTTTGATTATTCCTCCAGCCAAAGTTTGGATGATTCCGCCAACCTGGATTATAAGTGTTTGAGAATGGGTCATTTCTTTGATTTCTGATATAATGAGCTTGCTCCGACTGAGAAGGTATGGATGACTGTCCATCTTGACTTTGTGTACTCATATGAGGTCCTCCATATTGGTCACAGGTTTCATGAGGAGTACTGATTGCATTTGCTTGACTAGTCAATGAGCTCACTTACTTGGATATAGATGCAACTTGAGAAGATAAAGTTGTAAGGATATCCAGCTCGTGCACTCCAAGTACCTTCTTTGAATTATGACGTTCAGAAGGCCATTGATATGCATTTACTGCCATCTCCTCAAGTAAATTGTAGGCATCATCTAGATTTTTCCCCATTAAAGATCCTCCAGCTGCAGCATCTACAAGAATTCTGGTGGTATGCGTCATCCCATTGTAGAATGTTTGCAGTGTCCACCAATCTGGTAACCCATGATGAGGACATCTCCTTAGCAACCCCTTGTATCTTTCCTAGGCTTCATAAAGGCTTTCTAATTCATGCTGGGAAAATGAGGTAATTTCATTCCTCAATTTTGGAGTTTTTCCTGAAGGAAAGTATTTCGCCAAAAATTTCTGTGGTAAGGCATCCCATGTAGTTATGCTTCCCACTGGTAGAGAATGTAACCAGCTCTTAGCCTTATCCCTGAGTGAGAAAGGGAAAAGTCTAAGTCTAATGGCATCATCAGTAACACCATTATGCTTGAATGTGTCGCATATTTCTAGGAAGCTGGCTATATGTGTGTTGGGATCTTCTGTTGATAAACCACCGAACTGATTGGCTTGCACCATCTGGATAATTGCAGGCTTGATTTCAAAATTGTTGGCTGCTACTGGTGGTTTTCTGATTCCAGAAGTTGTCTCCATGACTATTGGTGTTGCATAATCACGAAGTGTTTTGGTATCTGCTGCTTCTCCTTCCGGATTTGCCATTGAATTGATTGAAGTAGACTGCTTTTGAACTCTCCGATTTCTTCGACAAGTTCTCTCGATCTCAGAATCACAAGGTTGTAATTCAGTCTTCTTCGATCTGGTCATATACTAAGCAAAAACCTGAAAAGAAACAAAAGACACAAAAAAAAAGTAATATGAAGACCAAATTAGTATTAAAATTACTTGGTATTGATATTAATGACAATCCCCGGCAACGGCGCCAAAAACTTGTTACAGGTGTAGGATGGTGTATTTAGAAGTGCAAGTGTACACTGTCGTAATCAAGTAATAAAGAAGTGAGTAGAGTATCGTTCCCACGAGGATTGATCACTAAGTACCAAAATTGGTAATTTTAATTCTATTTAGTCGGTTGATTAGTTGTGATTGAGATTGCAAGATAGAAATGATGAAATATGAATACAAGTGATATAAAGACAAATATGAGTAAAAGCCCTAGGGATTAGATTTCACTTAATAAATTCCGGATTGAATCACTTATCTATTCTAGTCCAATTTATTCCACATGATTGATAGTCGAGTTTCCCTATTTTAATTACTAGCCTCTTCCAAGGTCAAGTAATTCTATAATTAATTGCTAACCCAATATATTCCTATATGAATTTAAGCAATCAATCATGCATTAAGATTTATGGAACTCAATTAAGACTACATAACCCATATGAATATATTCCTATTTCATATGCAAATTATGGTTTTAACTATAGGATCCACACACATGTATCTCCTTCCGGTCTCAACATCCATATTAAAATCATCCAAAAGGTGGCCAATCAATTGTAAGCATTAAGAGCAATAATTAAAACTCAATCATGAAGGAAAAATTAAAACTATATTTAATAAGTTAAGATTCAATCAGTCATTAGTAAGCTACGTCATCACCCTAGGAAAAGGAAAATTTAGCTCATGATAAAATTAAAAACAAAACCAAAATATATTCCAAACATCATAAATATTGCATAAAAATTAATTACAAAAACATAAAAATACTACTACAAGATGCATGAAAATGGAAAATCTAGCCTACCATATAGGAGGTAAAACCATCCATGTAGGTGGCAACCTATACCATCCATAAAGGAGGACTACCTAGGCCTTCCATATAGGAGGTAAAACCATCCATGTAGGAGGCCTGCAAGAAGTAAAAAAAATGCAAGAAATAAATTCTAAAAATAACAACTCTCTCTCTAAAATAGAAACTCTCTCTCTCTCTTCCTTCCTCCTCTTTTTCTCCTCTTCATTTTAGGGTGCCAAGAAGCTCTATTTATAGGCTTCATTTTCGGACTGCTACAGTGATTTTGCTACAGTGAACCGCACTGCTACTGTGAACCGACCACCCACTTGCTACAGTGCACTGCTACAGTGCACAGTGAACAGTACCCCCCGCATGAACAGTGCACAGTGAATAGTACAGCATGAATAGTAACTTTCCCTTAAATGCCTTCTTTAATTCTTTTTAATCCGGTACTATCCATGGCTGCAAGAAAATCATTATTTATTTATTAATTACACCCAAATTAATTACATTCAGCTCAAATATTATCCACAAAATCATCATATAAGTGAAAATGAATATGCAAATATTTTACTTATCAATCAATATAGCCTTTCATCTTTAACACATAAGTATTAACTGATGCACCTTTAGCCATGTTGCAGGAATGTAAGGCTTTTATGGTCTCATACCTCTCTTGCCTTGCCTGTTGCTGGAACATTTCCTTGAGATGCACATTCATCTCATGAGCCTCCATATGTTCCAGATCTCCTTGGAGCTCTGGAACCATAGTGGCAAGCATAAGGAAACCTACATCCACAGAGTCTTCCTTATGTTTCGTGTAAGCATCTTTCTGTGCTCTTAGAGCATTAGCTGCAGGCTCCTCAGGAATGAGTTGATGTATGACATATGCCTTTCTTTCCCGCTTGAGAACAATTCTCAAGTTCCTGAACCAGTCAAGAAAGTTTGTCCCAATTAGTTTGTCTTTCTCAAGGATTGATGGCAATAATAGTATAGCAGTATTACTAGTCGATATAATTCTATAATTAAAATATGCAAAGTTATTTAGTAATCTCCCACTAAATTAACAACCCTCAATGTAATAATTAGTGGGCTAAGATCGATATTTCGCTTAAATTTAAGTCCGCTTTGGCAAGACGCTTAAATTCAAGTTATTTAGGTAGGTAACCTCTTTACCAATTACATGACATGTACCTCTTAGATCTTTATAGGATTTGATTATCATATGATCTAGCATGTTTAATCCTATCTAATATCTTGAGATCTAAAACCATTTTGCTAATCTCAATTAAGTCAAAACAATAATGAATCTTTGTGAGTAGCCATATTACTCACGCTTGTCTTACCAAGATAACTCAAAAGCATCCACTTTGGTGGAACCTACAATTGAACGATCTAGATTTTGACAAGTATTCATTAATTGACGGCATTATGACTTAAGATTTTATTAAGAGGGCTTAATGAATTATTTTTGTTTATATGAATGCAATCGTGGTTGTATCTCATAAAAATAAGTACATATAAACGCAAAAGTGTGCATGTTATGATCTAATCAAATGCATAATTTAAATATGACACAAAAGTAGATATATAGAGTTTTAATTTGATAGGTAGTTTGTAATTTTTGGCCAAGTATATTAAAAGATATGGATTTTCAAAGTATGTCCTCTTTCTGGAATAGGTTATGTTTTGCGAAATTCTGGGAATGCTGTGGCTATGATGGCTAGAATTGAGTATTTTTATGTGAAATTATATTGAAAAATATTTATATACAATTTGGAATAACTCAATTTATAGTTTCCTAGAATTAATGGTGAATTTTTGAAGTTAAGCAAAAAAGCTAGCAAATTTGAGAACAAAGGTGAAAATGAAAAATATAATAGCGTACAAGTAATTAAGTTGAACTTTGAAGGTAGAGTTAACCAAATTAGAATAGTTGGACCACCTTGAATTTACTTTTTTCATAGTGTATTAACTTTAATGAAAACCAACTTGACTAATTGGATTATGCAAGTATTGGACAAAATAATAACCTGTCGTCCCAAAATGCTAATTATAGAACCTAATAGCTGTTCAGAGCTTAAAACTTGCCTGAGCTCAAAAAAACGGTTGGATATTTCTCAAGGGAAGCATCCAATTAGTAACTTGTCTTTCATATATTTATAAGATACACTGTATATTCTGTGTGTTCATCATGAATTGTCTGGCACATTCTGGTTATACGGGGTGGTTGCTTGGGGCCTTTCTGTGTTGGTGGACGCTCGGACCAATAATGTTATGTGATGCACGAGGGATGCCCAGGGCCTTTCTGCGCGGGCATCCCTTAGAGTCTTGTGATATACCTAGCGCTATGGTGATATATGAACTACATGTGATGCACTGAATGCTACTGTGATGATTCTGTGTATGATGATTGTGTGGCATGCTTTGTGATGTTATATCTATATGATTGGCTATCTGTTACTACTGAGATTATTTCAAATCTCACTCTTATTTAAAACCAATTTACAGTACAGGGAGATAGCTCGAGGGGCAAGAAGGTAAATGCGAACAGCTAGGGCTGGATAGAGAAAGACTTAAACTTTTTATTGGTTGTCTGTTCTTAATATTTTGGAACTGTAAATGATGTATATAACTATATAAACCCTGACAATAGTATGGTAGTGGAACTGGTAATACGATAGGGTTGAAATCGTTAACCAACTCTATCCACCTGTGCTATCTCATGCTCATCTTTATCTGATCACGTAGTTATTTTCAAGCTCTTGTAGTCACAATACAATTCTATGGTGCCCCGTAGAGACAACGTCTCCATATTTCCAGTGCACACATATAATTGCTACTATCATAAGATTCATAAGTAGGATACTTTAGTATGTGAGGCTCCAGCTGACGAGAGGCTCATGCCATAATGTTATCCTGCTGCATCAAGACACATTCTAATTCATGTTTGTTTACATTAACACAGACCACATAGGTCAACTGCAAATCAAGACCACACAGGTTAATTGCAAATTGGGGCCACTCAGGTCAATTCGTCTCTCAGCCCTGTGAAGTTCCTCTCACAACTATTATCCCAAACTTGTCATGTCAACCCTATCAATGGAAAAACAATATTGGAGAAATGCTATATAACTCATTTGTAATAACCATCAAGACCTAGAAAACTGCACATTCTCTGGCCTTTTTCCAGTACAATACTGCTTCCACTTTGCTGGGATCCAATAAAACCCCTTCTTATGAGACTACATGGCCCAGAAACTTAATTTATGAAAGCTAAAACTCACTTTCTCAGTTTGGCATAGAGTTGCTTATTTCTCAATATGCTTAGCACTGCTTTCAAATGCTTTTCATGTTTTACCTTGCTTATGAATACACAAGATATCATTGATTCTCATTCATTCACAAGACCTAGTTGGTCAAGTTTTACATTCATAGGACATACAGTCCATTGCAACATTTCTTAAATCACATAGTTCATTTTATTTAAGCCTTCCGGCTATTTTAGAATGTTGCTCGTAACTCTTGGGCTTCTGCCTTTCTAATTTTAGGCAAAAAGTACTGAAACTCCATATAGTAAAATAATCACTTGTCAATTCTACCACTTCATTAAAATCCATTATGTATGGAGTTTTGGGCATTGATCCTGCTCCATATTTAATCTCAATTACAGCTCCACTTCCCTTTTTCTGAGGTAATCTATTAATATCCTCTAGAACATTGTAAGGAATTTATTTACTGTTAGAATAGTTTAGCTACTCCAGCTTCTTCGTCCATTTATTGTCATGGACAGTTATTGGCTAAATGCTCCAATTGCCGATAATTATAATAGATTAATAATCTGGTTAGAACACTACATGGCCTCCAGAATAATGGGGCTTACTACCATGCCAATAGACTTTGCTCCCTTATTGCTGATTTTTTTTTCTATTCATGTATAAATTTAAGTTGTTTTTCAATGATCTGGCATATCTCTATTTCTCTACCATATCTGGCAAACTGTTTAGAGATCAATTTCTCTTTTAGTTCTAGTCTCAGTTTTAATATCATAATGTTTGTGCTCCATACCTCATCACCATGATACCTTAAATAAGAAAAGTGTCGAGGCAATCAGATGCAGCGAGTCAAGTGTTCATCAAAGCTCTCCTTCTCATCTTATCGACTAGTAAAGAACTTATTTTCCCTTGTGGTTCAAATTGATCAGGGAAATATTTTCCATTGAACCATTGCTGAAATAATTCTTAAGTGACAAGAATATTTCAGGTCTGTAGAGTCATCTTAGTATTTTTCCATAATCTTTTTGCATCACCTACTAATTTTGATGTTATCTAGGTATATTTAAAATTTAAAAAATTTATCCTATACAAAACTACTAATCCTATACAATATAAGGATCAAACTTCCCTTAGAGGCAAGAGATTATTGCTGGCAAAATCATATCTCTCATGTTTGCAGTCTTTTACTCTCAACAACAGGTCCAAGTGGAAGCTTAGGCGAAAGCTACTGGTTAGGGTTCCAAAGCTATATATGCTACTTTCTTTGTCCACTAGGATTTTTTCCGCTTTCCCTATCTATATCTTATTTTACTGCACCTTGACAACTTGTTACTCAAATCATATATTATAGTATGTTATTCCGTCAACATGCCTATTATCTACTGTATTGGATCTGGTCTAGCTCCCTAACCCTACTAGGCACCTCTACTTCTTTGTCTTACCATCTCTATGTCTCCTTATTTAAAGATAATGAAGAGGCAACTTCCATGTGTTCATAAGGGCACTTTTGTCATTTTAAAAACTTTGAACACACAGATACTTTAATAATAACATAAAGCAGACCTTTACAGCAGTCTGTGAAAGACTTTTGATAATACATTACCCATAAGTAACTGTACAACATGTTTCTCTTTCGCATCATTCATGATTTAGCATTTTCAACAACTTCTGAGAGGGTCACCCATCCTTCCATTTCCCCTGGCTAAGCACGCTTAACTTTTATGTACCAGTGCAAAAATGCTGGTACCGATTCTAACCGCTTTCGAGCATCAATACTCCTAGATTGCCCTCGTCCCGTTTAGTTGGGTCAACCATCTCTGGGTGACCAAATATTACGTATGAATCCTTTATTACTATCGGTACATATAGTCCAATATATACTCGGTCATATGCTCCACCTACTCCATAAAGTTATCATATGGACTCCACTTTATAAGGTCGTTCTTCTCTGTGCCTAGAATGTAGTTCCAAAGAACTTTCGTGTCATATGGATCTGATCTTCGTATGGGAACTCTATACTGTATAATCCCTGCTTCTAGTGTAATATGTCGATATCATGCACATACTGTGCATACTGGGGGTCAGAGTACGTTAAACATGGAAAGTTCGTACATACATAATCTTAATACTTCTTCTCTATTCCTGATCTTTTTGCGGGTTATTTCTCATGTATATAGATTATGCCCCATAAGTGGTAACCTTGTATGGATCTGACTCCATTCCCAAAGATAGTAGTTGCTTCGTATCATCAGCAAATAACTTGGGTATCGGCCCTAGTCTAGGTTGGGGCCTGTATATTGCCTTTTACTGCTTATACTTCCTTGGAGCCGACAATGTAACGGCCCCACCGCTCGGAACCTGTCCTGACGGTGGTCCAGCCTTCACTCCCCGTAACCTGGCCTGAGAGTGCGGCAGACTTCAGTGACTGCCCAAACCACCTATCCCCAAAGGGGCCTTCCCAGGTCTCGAGGCCACTACCTGGGGGTAATTAGTGCCTTAACGAGAACCTGGTAGCCACTTGCACCGCGGTAAAGATTGAAGATGAGTGAAGATTGAAGCGCGAGGCGCTATCTTTTGTATTTGTGTAAAGGTTGTACTAGTTTTGTGATTATACATTTGATGTATATGTGTATGTATGAATGAAGTTTAGCAGAGAATAGCTCTTAGTTTATTTAAAGTAAAACGCTCGCATACTCTGATTGTAATGAAACTAAGAGCCGGTGATGTATTAGTAACGTAGTGAATATTGTGGAAATGTGTTTAAAGTATTCTACCATTCAGAAAACCCTCTCAGCCTGAGGTTCAAATCCTGAGTTGAGAGTGGGGATTTATGAATTTTTTGTAATGTTGGGCAGTTTGGAGTTAAATCCTGATTCCACAATCGATTTCACTAGTCATTTAGAGAAGGGTGTTACAGGCAACTTCCTGGAACCATTCCCTACTCTATATAGTCATCCTGGCTGCCCTCTAGGCTGATCCTCTAAGAAAATTTACCGATAGCGATGACTTACTTCTCTGTCACCTTATTCCGTTCGTCTTTCTCATTATAACGTAATCGATATCATATATGTACACTATTCTGTCATTACCAGAACCACATGCTCTGATACCAAAAATATCAAACCCTTTAATATTTTGACATATATCAAAGTATTAACGCCCAGTTCAATGGACATACAGAAAGAGCGAAATTATACTAATATATAATCCTTGATTACATTACAAAAACTCCCCAGAGGGTTTGTACATAATACCATAAAAATCCCAAATACATAAGAAAATTAACATATAACCAACAATAAATATCTTGATTAGTACTGGATCTTCAGTTGCCGGTATCTACTACTTTTCCTTTTGAGCTGCTTCCTCTAACTGAGTTAATTTTTAAATTATGGAAAGGGTGAAATTCAAACGAATCTCAGTAGCAACATGGTATCAATCATATAAAATGTGAAAAATAAACATGCATAGAAGCATATATCATGATGCAACAATCAAAATGCCAAGCACATGTTTGACAATTGCTCAGGATCAAAGTGATGATTTTACCTAGGATCAAAATGATCGCCTGATCCCTACTTACACACTGTAAATCATAATGTGATCACATCGCTACACAAGCAATACAATGCCACACAGGAAAATCACATTGGCCTACTTACACTGGGTACCTGCCGGTCCTAGAGGTACCTTGCTTGTCCCTCTGGGTGGTACTCATACTTTATCACACCAAGTTCTAGGAATTACCGCCATTCATATCTCATTATACAGAACATGAAAAAAAATGCATATTAACATTCACATAGAATATGAGAGATAGAGTTACTACTTGAACTCCTTTCCAAAGCCTAGCTACTACCGATCCTTTAACTTTTTGTCCAGCTCGGGCAAATATCAAATACTAAAATTTCCAAAGTAATTGTAAATGAGTTATTACTCACTCATATCTCATTCTAAAATTTGCAAATTGGTTATCTTATCTCAAAATCGCATAATTACCAAAATTCCCCCAGGGAATCCAAACTATTATTGCGGCTCTTTTCTTAAATGAGCATGCTAAAGCTTTTTGCCCAGATTTTATATTCTTCAGTGTTATTAGAATTGTAAGATGGTAGCCCATACACAAACCAGGAAGGGCTTCAAGTCTTGATTGATGAAATGTATATTGTTCATTACAAATCTTTAGTTACCATTATGTGAAGCAACACCATTCAATGCTATTTGATATGACAATCCTATAGATATGTTGTAACATGTCTTCTAAGAACCTATAGAATAGGTTTTCAAGAGCAAAAGTTCTAGACTAAAGGCCCTATTAAGTAATTCCCTTTAACAAGATGCACTATCCATTGATGTATTGGAGGTTACTCATGCTGTTGATTTAACAAAAGAAAACAATAATGCATTATTTGATTCAGGTCTGTCACCTTCACTACTCTGTAAAAAATTAAGGCAGAAACATTGATGCAACTCTATCTAAATCCTATGTAAAATAATGTACATATGGAAGTAGTCTAATTTATGTGCTCTAACTCTTTTATAAGTTACCTTTTATCTACCTTTAATACCGCTAATTGTTTTAATGCAGGAAATACATCAATTCATCAAATTGATACAGGTAGATTGCATAAGGTACTACAAGTTCCAGTGGAGGATTCAGACAATATCATAAATGCTAGTTTTCAAGAATTACTTATTAGCAATGACTTGCCTCCTGGGAGGGTATTGAAGAAAAAATTCAGGAAAGCCAGGAAAGAAGCTAATACTAATTGACAAACATATAGCCAAGGCAACTGTCAATCTTTGTTCTTCTTTTCTATTGTTTGAAACATATAGCCTTTACAATTGTGGACTTCAATCTAACTTCTTGTCATCACTTCTGTCATCATAGGTGGAAAGCATATTGATAATCCTTTGATTGACCTTAGTAATGACAATCCACTAGTTTGCACAAGTACATCTAATAGTGGATTAGTTAGTTTTTAATTTTATAGTTCTGATATTCTACATGCAATATAGATCAAGGTTTTTTTTGACTTACCTTCAAATTCATGCCAGTTAATGGAAAGCATTATAAAGATATATAAATTAATTTGGACTTTAATGAAGAAGATATCCAACCACATCCCTTCTAAAGTGATGAAGAAGAGACTAGTATATTATCAAATTGCAATCTTAACCAACTAAAGAATCTATTAGTTTTGGAGATTATATTATAACATAATGTTGTAACTAAGCTTGCCTTCATGCAGATGAAGAATCATCGGAGATGTCAGATCAAATCAGCCATACAAATCTTTTTATAGATGTAGGAGGTTTTGACATAGGACAAATTGAAGGTAAAATTCTGTCAAACAAAAATATATCTTTGTCTTGGCTTGTGCTAATTTATATGTGTAATTGTAAGTAAAACTAACTATATTTGTTGTGATTCTTAGCAGTTTGCCTAGATGATAGTGATCCCATATATTGATGGAAATATTGTCATGCTACATTATGATATAATGAAAGACCTACAAAAGACAACAAAAAGAGAGTCCTTAATACATTTTACTTGTATTGCTTGCATGGTAAGGTTGAGCTGCCAAGAATGAAGACACCTCCATCTCTTCTGCAAAAACTATTCCTTAATAAGAAAAGTTCGGATTCAAAAAATTTCTATGAAAATATTAGGTAATACACCAATATGTTCTATTTCACATCTATTAGAGGGAAGATAGATCATTCTAAGAATTATGGTGGTCGCCCATATTATTTTGCATTATTAGGTCATAATTATCATAACATAGGAAGTTTATTGCCTCTTTAAGGTGCACGACTAGTATACTCTCAATTGTACATTTATGATATAGAGAATGAAGTGAGGAACATAATTGATGAAGTAAGGTAATTCAATCAACTTCTTTTCCTATTAGATGAATATCTAAATAAATTTTTCAGACATGTCATAACTTTTAGAAGTTTCGTATTTGACAGCAAACATAAGAAAGAATCAACAATTGATGCAAGGATTATTGCAGGGATCAAGGAAATGTTGGATGAAGTAAATCAATTTGTGAAAACTTATCATTTTACATCGGAACAATTAAAATACCAGAGATGTAATCATATGAACTATATCTTATCAGTATAAGACAACATGATGGTCGAACTTACAATGTACCAACAACTTCAAAAGTTGTAGCACTAATTCTTGGTGACATAGACATGTGTTTTAATGTAAGAGACATAATTGTATGAGAGAAATCATGCTCCCTCCAACGGATCCATGAACTACATGCTTCTTATTTACCATTTTAGTATCCCATTTTATTCCCTTTTGGGGAAGACAATTACTAGGATGACATTCAGCATAGACAATCTACTCTTAGTACTACTAAGAAAAGAAAGAGGCTAAGCATGATAGAATTCTTTTCCTATAGGTTAATGTATAGAGAGAATGAGATTTCTATATTACTACATGCCTTTAGGTTGCTCTAACAATTCATGGTTGACGGATACGCAATGATTGAAGCTCAAAGATTAATTTAGATTTGAACCCACTAGAAAGAACTTAGAGCTGATCTATACCAAGGTCTTCTTGAGGCTGTAATTAGAGGTGAAACAGATGCTACCTCAACTAGAGAAAGGATTATTCTACTATTTACATTTACAGCATGGCCTAAAATTATGCTACCTCATATGTCGTTAGGTAGGTTATCCAGATATCTTCTTAACTTGTACATGTAATCCAGCATGGCCTAAAATTACAAGGTATTATAATGATCGTTCAGTACATCCTTCAGATAGGCCTAAAATACTTTCAAGGATTTTCAAATTGAAGTTGCAATCACTCATAAAGGTTTTAAAAGAGAAAAATATATTTGGAACTATATGGGCAGGTTTGCTTTTACTTTTATGCATATGTTTTCTAAACTACATCTTACCTATATAATTTTAAGTTGATTTTTACTCCTGTTTATGTTGTGCAGAAGTGCACACCATTGAGTTCTAGGAGTGAGGTTTACCGCATGCACACATACTCCTCTTTCTTGAGAAAGGTGATAAAATTTTAACAACTGAATCCATAGACAAAGAATCACTGCAGAAATTCCAGATAGAGAAAAATCACCTATGTTGTAGGAGTTAATTAAAAAATTCATGATTCACAGTGCATGTGGTAGGGCCAATCCTAAATTACCATGTATAAAGGAAAACGAATGTACAAAGCATTTCCTAAAGAAATTTAATGACAATACCATTATAGATGAGGAAGGTTATCTTGCATACCGAAGAAGGGACGATGGTAGAATCATAGAAGTGAAAGGCATTCCATTAGACAATCGTTTTGCTGTCCCATACAATCCTTTGTTGCTTTCCATGCATGTTTCAAGCTCATATAAATGTTGAGAAATGCAATCACTCTACTACTATCAAGTACTTATTCAAGTACATCAGTAAAGGAAATGACAGAGTTGTTGCAGGGATATTTGATAAAGGTGGGGAATTCAACAATACTATAACTTCATATGCATATCTACTTGTAAAGTTGTATGGCGAATATTTGGGTTTGAGATACACCAAAAATTTCCCTCTATTGAAATATTAAGCTTCCATCTCCCAAATCAATAGTATGTGATCTACTCTAATATCGATGAATTTTCAAATGTATTGAATAACCCTAGAGTATGTGAGTCACAATTCTTATCTTGGATGAAAATAAATAATGAAGATGATTTTGCTGCTACCCTTACATACTCAGAGTTCCTACAACATTATGTGTACCTTAGAAATGAGCGACATTGGAAAAGAAGGCAAAAAGGATTTGTTGTAGGTAGGATTTCAAATGCTACCCCAAGCTATGGAGAATTTTACTACCTTCATATTTTGGTCTCTAAAGTAAGAGGACCAAGGTCATTTGATGAGATCAAGACTATTGAGGGGATCATATATGACACATTCAAAGCTACATGTGAAGCTTTGGATTTATTAGATGATGATAAAGAGTATACAAATGTTATCCAAGAAGCATCTACTTGGGCATTAAGCACATCATTGAGGAAACTATTTTTAATAATGATTCTATGTAGTTGCTTGCAACATCCTGAGTCTGGTTGGAAGCAATGCCCCAAGATCCTTTATGAGGATTTATTATATATTCCTTATGATCATCCTAATTATTCATGTATGTCATTGATTGTTGTACATATATAAATAAGGGACAATTGCTAAAAAACACCTTGCAAGCAAATTAATTGCTCATTGCTACCATTGCACACGGTGGGTGGTATGTTGCACACGGGCGGATGATATTTTGCACACAAGGGATGGTGTTTGCACTTTCGCAGGGATGTTTTTTGCACATATGGATGCTGATTGCACATGATGGATGCTTGCTTGCACATTGGTACCATTTAGCAATTAATTTGCTAAAAAGGTATTTTTTAACCATTTTCCCTATAAATAATTGAGGTCTTGAATTGGTTCATCTATTTACCATTCCTTTATTAATTGAGTTTTTTGCACAAGTTTTTTTGTAACTGATCATGACAAAGAACAAGCTACCTTGAAAGAAATTGATTTATTGCTTAGGGACAATGGGAAGAGCATTCATAACTATCCATGCCTTCCGATCCCTTCAGAAGCAGAGACCATTGATGTGTTAAATAATCTGATTCTTTAAGAATTGAATTATGATCAGATATCTCTCTACAAGCTAAAGCTATAAGATTGACAAGTTCTCTTACTGATAAGCAAAAAAATATATTTGACTAAGTTATGATCTCCTTAAACTCAACATCATGAGGATTCTTCTTTGTGCATGGTTTTAGAGGTACAAGGAAAACTTTCTTATGGAATGTATTGACTTCTACGTTGCGTGCTAGAGGAGATATTGTATTGACAGTTGCATCTAGTGGCATTGTGGCAACATTACTTCCTTATGGTAGAATAGCTCATTCACGCTTTGCAATTCCAATACAGATAAATGAGTATTCACTGTGCTCAATTAGTTAGAACTCAGTACTTGCAAACTTGATTGTTAGCATAAACTTAGGCATACGTGATAAAGCTCCCATGGTACAAAGGTATTGTATTGAAGCATTTGATCGTTCTTTAAAGGATATTATATATGCATTTGGACTTACCATTTGGTGGTAAAGGCATTCTTATGGGAGGAGACTTTTGTCAAACACCTTAACATTTCATTATTCGCAGAGTAATAAGCGCAAAGTTTCGTAAGGCATACAGAAACAATGGAAACATACTGATATTAAGTACATGTTTAATTATAGGAGAATTCTCGCAGGTTTTGATCAATATATACAAAATGTATAGAGCATTCAAAATTATTTAAAATTACATGCATAAATAACTATAGTAGCAACTGTTAGATATGATTAGTTTTGATGATGTCAAATATAGATATAAGATATTAAGAGCAAAAAGTTTGCATAATGTATTAATCTCCAATATTGACTAACTACTATATTTAATGTTGTATATCTTATAGATTAGTCAAAGAGATTAGAGAAAGAAGAGCTTGAAGAATTAATGGGAATATCAAGATTCAAGCTTCTAGAAGAAATACTGGATGTTTCTATACTCATAAGGGAATTCAAGTGGTACTGTTTGGCACTGTAGCATTTCACTGTAGCAGTCAGATACTGTAGCAACTAGGTACTATAGTAGCGAGAAGACTGTAGCACTCGAGTTTGAATAGTAGAACTCGAGTTCTGGGCACTGTAGCACTCAAGTTCAAGGAGTTTTGCATGCGAGTTTTAGTCATAAACGATCTTCGGATGTATCCCAAGTTGTGCACTCGAGTTGGCCATGTAAAACTCAAGTTGGTATTGTTCACAACTGCAAAAATAGGCTAGAACTCGAGTTTGGTATGAACAAAAGTGTACTCTGTTCATCCCTGTTTTACGTTCAGCATGGGCGAGCTTTAGTAATTCAATCATATCTCCTAAACCACAACTCCGATTGAGATAAAACTAGTGGCATATGAAACTAGACTCCCAATGCGTCCGTTTGACACTAGAAAAAACATCAAAGGAGCTCAGATGAATCAAATATGAATGTTTGAAGTTGAAATTAAAATCATCGTCATATTTAGGAACAATTTTCATATTTTGGACATATCTCTCAAACTACAGGTCCAAATGAGTTCAAACTGGTGCCATTTGAAAGTAGACTCAAATATATTTCCATGGATATATAATAAGTCAATTTTGAAGTTATATTCAATACGGTATGACTTTTGGAAGTTGATACTCGAAAATACATATGTTGTCTACACTCATCGGATCATAACTTAGAGAATACGAAGAGTTTGGAGCTGATTCCTTTTGTATTGGAATGTAAAAAAAAGAGCTCTATAATGATCAATCATTTATCATACTTGGATTCAAAAATGAATTGATCATATTTTGAGTCCACTATTCACTCTCTCGCAGGCATTGCACATAAGCTGAAGTTAAACACATGAACTCGAGTTCAGGATGAAGCACTCGAGTTCTGGGATGAGATATACTCGAGTCCTGAGAGTTTTTCCATGAGAGTTTATACCCGAGAGATTTGAAGCACTGGAGTATATATGAAGCACTCGAGTTCTCATTAATGCACTCGAGTTCTTGTTGGCCTCTACACTTGAGTTCAGGGAGTTCGGGGAAGAGAGTTTGTACCCGAGACTCGTATAGTGAGAAGATCAATTGGTACACTCGAGTTTCTCAACATACACTCGAGTTTGGAATCAAATGACACTTGAGTCATGCGAGTGTTGATAAGCGAGTTTATTCCAGAGAAGCATGAAATGTCGGATTGCCATGATGAACTCGAGTCCTGAGAACATCAACACTCGAGTTTTAGTTTTGCACTCTCATGAGTTTCTGACAGAAGCCGTTTGGAGATATTAAAGTTCCACTGTGCACTCGAGTTTGGTATGGAACACTCGAGTTTGCCAGACACAAAAGCAAAGTGAATTTCTGTGATCAATCCAAATATGCTTAAATGCTATCTAATCATTATGGTTACACTTGTTACTATACTTAAACATCATTTAACATGTATTTCAAGTGTGAAACAGGAGATCAAATGTTTGGGTTGAATCTTTAAGTTAGGTGGTGACTCACAGAATTCATCGTCACTCAAAGGCTGAGACCCAGAAAGCATAAATCCAGTCTTTGGCCAATGATTCAACATATTTATGACTAATGCTTCATTGTGTTAGTATTTGATATATTATTACAGAAAGAACAGTGAAGTGAAGAATGAGGAAAAGCTACTTCAGAAAGAGGAGCATCTGATCGTAACGGCTCTCTCTTAGTGCTTTACAGTTTTCACACACTATCAGTTAAATGGGAAACAACATACCAATATTCAATGACAATAAATCATGGGAAGCAGCAATATTGCGTAAATGGTTCAACGAAAGTGCAGACAGAAAGGAATACTGAAGCATCTGTCAGATCGGGTAAACTGTAAGAATTGTTGAAGCATATGTCAAGGACGATCAACTGGAAAATATACAAATGCACTCAACGGTCAAATGAAGTGGTGGACTCTAACGGATAATCTTCTTCTATGACTCAGCTATAAATAGGAGAGAATTCAAACAGAGACCAACAGCGTACAGAAGAACGAAAACAGAAACATGTTGATATCCTAAGTCTTCTACCTCCGCCCACTCTCTGCTCTTCTCTGTGTCTTCAATATTATGTATATTTGAGAGAGTGAATATTTGTATTGTACTTCAATGAGTATTTCATCTACTCTGTGAGAGAGTCTGTAAACATTGCATATATACTTCTGTATTGATCTCAAGGTAGAGGGACCTTGAGAGGGTTGATTTCCTTACGAGGGAAGCTGTAGAGAGAATTGTCGGTTAGACTTTCTGCTCGTAAGACTTGCACGTGTAAGCAGGAGAGAAAGGTCTTCAGGATTGCTTTGCTCTTAAGACTTGTCGTAAGGGGGAGTGAACCTTATAGTGTGTGAGGGAGAGTAACTCCGTAGTAGGCTACACAAGTGCCCGGTTAAACTTGTGTGTTGTAGCGGCTTTTCTTGTGCCCGATTAAACAAGAAGATAGTAGATTAGAAATCTCAGGAGGAGCCTGGGGATTGGACGTAGGTCATCGTGGATTGGACCGAACCAGGATAAATCACAGTTTGCATATTCTCTTCCCTAAGCTTTTGCATTTCCAGCATATAAGATTTACATAACTGCTTATGATTTTATACTTCCATATATATTAATTTGATAAGCTGTGAAAAGATTTTAAAAGATCATACTTTATTATCGTACACCCAATTCACCCCCTTATTGGGTGTCAGCCAGTTCTAACAGCAACAAACTACTTCGAGACCTTAATCACCGGAAGCCAATGTTTTGCCTTTCAAGCCGCCCACTTCAGATGTAAAGCTTTTGTTTTGAAAAAGACTGACATTCGAGAGAATCTTAGTAGCAACATGCTTTCAAATGTATAGAATGCGAAAATAAATATGCAATGCCATGTCATGTAAGATGATCGAAACTATGTGTACTTACTCAAGGCCAAACTACATGTTTGCACCTTGGTCTACTCGGCACCCCTATTGGGTCCCTAACCACAACTTGACAAATTTTTGTATCCAAGACACTAGCTCATGTTACAGATAATGACATATTCAAACATACAAATATCACATAGTATATGTAAGAAGAGGTTACTACCTAAGTCTTTTTCAAATTTCCCTGATTGTCCTACACTTTAATTCCGGCTCGGGCTAAGTCCAATTCCTATCAAAATTAAAGTTACAAGTAACTGGTTATTACTTGTAGCATTACTACTTTTATGTTAGATGCTGCTAGTTATTTAATGTAGTTATAACAAGTTTTGTACAATACGATTCTTTATAGTGCAATTTCACTGTTTTTTCAGAAATTGACAGATTTTTCAGTCAACTTTGGAAATTCATAATTAATTCTACAAAAATAAAATTTGATTAATTATAAATCCTAAATGAATCTATTTCAATTTAAATTTGATAAAAAATACTTAGGTTTGACCACTACAATAATATAATTCCCAGTAATTGCCAAACTCTACTGTTCCAGTTTGCATTCCAGAAAATAGGGTACAATATTTGAAAATCCATATCTCCTAATGTACTTGTCCAAAAATTACAAAATATCTATCACATTAAAAATCTATGTCTCTAATTTAATCCTGCAAAGTTTCAAAAATTTTGGACAAGGTTTGCCTAAAGAATTACATTGCACAAGATCATTGCCTCACAGGAGGCAGATCAAACAACATGCATATTCAACTTCATAAATTTCCAAATTTCAACATATGCATCCAAAAATATTGAACTCATGAAGACTACACAATTTTTTCTTCTAAAGCTAATAGAGCCATTAGAATTTTGAAATTCCCATTCTACCCTCATGTTCTATCTCTAGCCGAAATAGGGGTTCTTGGAAGGAAATATATGTTTTCTTGATTTCTCTTGCTTAATCACTTCCTTTCTACTTCTAATCACATGATTACCTACTTAAATACTAAATGAACATGTTTAGAGGAAATTTTGATAGCATTTCCCTAAGGGTTTCTTCAGTCCAAATTTGAAAACAAAGAGAAAACAAGGCAAATATCACTAACAACATCAACAACAACATCAAACAAGTCAAGATGATCAAGTTTTGAAGATTACCTCTTGGTTTCAATGCTTTCTCTCTCCTAGTTGAAATTCCTCTCTCTCTACCCTTAATTTGTCTTGAAAAACATGGATTTAATGGAGTAGAAGAGGTTACGAGAGGTTGTAGAGTGATTAAGAGACAAAATCACCAAGTTTGCAAGTTCTTACCTCTAACCTTGTACTTTAAAATCCTAAGCTCTCCTTTTTATGTTCTTGCTCTTTGAACTCTCTCTCTCTCTTTCTTGGTTCAGTTTACCAAAATAGGGGAGGAAGAGGAGAGGCATATTGCCTTAAAATAGTAATTTTGGCTTATGTCATAAGTTGTGTTAATAGAAATAACTTATGCAAAATTTACTTAGTTCATTTTTTTCTCTTCTCTTGAATTATCTTGGCCACTCAATATTTCTCTTCCCTCCTATTTATTGACTGAAATGCAAGAGGAATGCAAGCATTTAATTGTTTCATGAAATATCCTAGAATTGCATCATCTAAGTTATTAAAATTAGTCCTAGTGCTTTTGACCTTTTGACTTTTGACTTTTGACTTTTCCTTCTTGCTTTAATTGTTTCCAAGCAAACATATATATTCCCTTTGACCTTCCCTTTTCTCCTTTTTGACCGGAATATAGAGGAAAGTAGGAGTATATATTGCTTCTTGATTTATACTAAATTCCATTCTTTCACTTTTTCAACTTGTGTCATATTTATTTTGACTTTTGCAAATTAATTTTCCCCTTGGTAACAAATGCTCCAACTTAAATTAATTATTACGAAATAGCCATTTTCTCTTTTATTTCCCCTCTTTGGCCCAAAATAATAAGATAATTAGGGGGAAAATATTTGTTTCTTGTGTTATAGAAAATTAGGATTTTGCCCTTATATTTTTGTGAAAATTCATGTCATACTCTTTTTCCCTTGTTTAGGCCAAATTTTCACACTTGTATTGGACCATTATTTGTGTCATTTTATACATCAATTTAGGTTACCATGTTAGGCCTTTAAGTTGATATTAATTACTCCTTTGTGTTCTTACTTGGCCAAGTTGTGTGTAACCAGCAATTAGAATATTTCTGATAGATCATGTACACCACTATGCACCATTTTATTCTATTAAATGTATTAATTACATATGAGGAATATTGGTGACTAGAAATGGGGTGTTACAACTTTTGTCAGATACTTCCAATAATACCAAAAGGTACAAGAGCTACAATTGTTAATGCATGTATTAGCTCTTCATGTCTATGAGATTATTGTACCATCTTCCATTTGACAAAAAATATGACATTAGCCAGTTAGAATGGTTTAGTAAATGACTACTGGAAATGGGTGATGGGAAGTTAGGTTAATCACATGATGGTGTGTATTGTAATATCTGAAACTTAATCACCAAAATTCATTGTATATTTATTTATATTTAAAGGAATAACATGGTGAATTTTAGTGCACTTGTGGTAGCCAAAATAGTGCAAATAGTAATTATATGAATTTTTTGGCCATGAAAGACCTAAAGCCCAATTTTTGTTTTGGTAAAAGCCTAACATTGTAGCCTAAAATTAAGTATGAAAGGGCACAATTTTTGGGCTAAAAGTAATGCCAAAATTTGGACAAGTTGAAGGAAGAAGAAATTAGCAATTGTTACAAAAATTCAAGAAATGTAAGGGCAAAATGGTCATTTTGGCTAAATAAAATTAAATTAAGTAATTTTCCTTAATAATTAAGGGAAAATTTAGTTATGAATAACAAGGCAAGAAGGAACAAGAATTTTCTACACAATTGGACAAATGGAAGCAAAAGGATGGCATATGAAAAATTATAATAAAAGAAAGATCACATGCAAAAATTGCATTAAAAAATAATTAATTAAGGAGGTGCAAGAGAGCTCAGGCTATTATTTTGGCCAAGATAAGAAGTAAAAAAGAGAGAGAGAGTTGGAGAAGAGCAAGAACAAAAGAAGAGACATAAGGATTCAAGAAGCAAAAAAGGGTAAGTTTGATTGCAATTTTCACTTGTTCTTGTCTTCTAATTCATGGAGACACCTCCCTAACTATCATGCCATCTAAATCACTCATATAGCAAGCTTAAATTCAAGGAAAAGAAGAGGAAAGGGTGGTGCTTTTTGGAGTTAGAGGAAGAAGAGCAAAGGTAAGCTTAAGAACTTACGAATTCTTGAAGATTTAAGTTTGTTCTTGATGTTGTTACCATGGTTGATGGCTTGTTTTTGTTGGATTTTGTGATTTGGGATGTTCAAACCCTAAGGAGAGATTATGCCCAAATTAACACGAATCATGTTCAAATGGTGTTTAGAGGGTTAAACATGTGATTACAAGAGAAAAGAAGGTGTTTTAAAGGATTAATCATGAAAACACATTTTTCCAATTTAATTTGGAATTTTCTGTCAGTAGCTGTTAATAGTGTTATGACTGGAATTTCATGGATTTGATGATTCCATTTTATTTAGAATGAAAATTTATGTAGGAAACATGTGAGTTGGGAAGTGTGAAGGCTTTAGGTAGTGGAATGACAATTTTGCCCTTAAAACCCTAAATTGGTGGTTGTTAAGGGTAATCTGGTAATTGCAGTGTGATTTTGTCAAAAATAAGGTCAAAAAAGTATTCTACACATAAAATTGTGTAGGATTAGCATGGGTCATAATTTTTGGAAATGTAATATATACTGGGTATAAAGGGAATTCGATTGAATTCCCTAAGGCATTTTGGTAATTACGCGATTTTGTATTAAGATAACCAATTTATAAATTTTGGAATAAAGTGTGAATGAGTAATAACTCATTTACAATTAATTTGGGAATTTTAGGATACGACATTTGTCGAGCCAGATCGGAGAAGTTAGGGTTGACACTAGCTAGGGAGGGAAAGGTGTAAGGTAGTGTGAATGTTAATATGCATTGTTTGTCATGTTATGTTCAATAACATGTAAATGACAGTAGTTCCTAGCTGGGTGTAGGGAAAATCACAAGTACTACCCTAAGAGAAAAGGCATAAGTACCTCTAAGGGTGGCAGGTACCCAGTCTAAGTAGGCTAGTGGCAAGTATGGGAATAATAGCATTTACACCGAAATATTATAGCAAGTAGGGGTCATAACAACATATGTGTTAGACTTAAGGTTTTGATGATAACAAACATTGATTATTCGTATAAGGCTTTAAATTCATACTTATAAAGTTTTATACTATGGACTATCCAAATAGTCATATTACTATTCGAATAATACATCCAATTCTCAGTTGGCAACTATTGTGATAGTTCTCAAACTATTCCAATAGTCAGAGTATTATCAGAATAGTACCTAAGGTATTCGAATACTCATGTACTATGTCAATTCAATAGTATTCGAATAGTCAATTGACTATTTGAATATTATGTTGAACTAAATCTTCCAAAGCTTTTACATGAAAAGAAGTATTCAAATAACTAGAGTATTATCTAAATAGCCTATTTGCTTTCAAGTACAGTTATGAAAATGCCATCCGGATAATATGATAACTATTTGAATAGTAAGGTTACTATTTGAATAGTAAGCTAAGTATTCGAATAGTATTTCAAAACTTATACTTCAGAATTATCCGAATACCATGAAGTTTATCTGGATACTGGGAAAGTGTATTCAAATAGTAAACAACTATTCAAATAGTATAACACCTTCAAAGTCAACTCAGTTTTAAGTCAATTTCATAATACTATCCGAATAGTGACAGAATTGCATAAGAATAATTTTGGTTCACCAACGCATAAGACTATTCGAATAGTAAGGCAACTATTCGAATAGTATTAGACTCTTCAATACCTACTGTGTTGAATTTATTATAAATTTGTATTCGAATAGTTAGAGGCATTATCAAGATCTTATATATGTTTTCAAAACCACTATTCGAATAGTAGAGAAGATTATTCGAATAGCCCCAATTCAAATTTATTCAATACTATTCAAATAGTAAGGTAACTATGTAAATAGTCCATAACTGAGAAATGGGGATTTTATCCTGATAGTAATGCTACTGTCCAAATACTATGTTTTTCCAGAAAATAGAGCATTACACCAAGATTTATGAAATCAATGAAACTTTTGTTATATAAGATAACTTTGCTCTTTATCATTCTTTCTTATGATTAACAATTGTTTAAAACAAGTTTCACACAGTTTATGCATTAGTTATTTGAAATCCAAGAAAAGTGGATATTGTGTCAAAAGTATTTAATGCTGAGCTGAACTCCAACCAACACTTTCTCTCTGCTAATTCATAAAGAATATGCTGAGAAGCACTTACTGAGTAACGAACAAATGGAATGTCTCTCAACAGTTATTAATTCTGTTGGAACTATAAATACGAGTGCATTCAAAATGGTGCAATGATCGAACTACCAAACTGAAAAATATTCATTTCTATTTTAAGTGCTCTATTTTATTGTTCATTTGATATTATTGTACTTCAGTGTTTATTACATCTACTATGTGTGAGAGATTTACACCAAACTCAATACTCTTTATTGAGAGATAACTTAAGGTGGTGGGACCTTAAGTTGGGTATCATCATACATAGTGTAAGGGGGAGCGAAGTATAATGAGAAGGAACTTGCTTTGTAAAGCGGTTCCAATAACCTAGTGAATATTGAAAGTCATAGTGAAAAAGCTAAGAGGAATCTGAAGACTGAAAGTAGGTCAGGATTGTTGAGACTGAAGTAGTATAATCTCTGGTGTACACTTCGATGAAATCTCTCTAACCCTTAAACTTGTTACTGTATTAGATTTCCATAATTTGTTAATTGATTCACCCTTCTTGGGTGAACGCTTGTGCTAACATTTGGTGTCAGAGCAAGGTCTTCTTTGTTAGGTATAACAACCTAAGAAGGATCCTATGGCAAGCATAGGTAAAGGAATACTCCCAGATGGAGCCTCAATTACCAGGCCTCCGGGCTTTAACGAAGAACACTTCTCATTCTGGAAAGCTAAGTTTAGAGTATTCGTTATGGCAACGAAATATGGATACTGGGAGGTGATTCAGAATGGAAATTATGTACCTGTAAAGACTGTAGAAGGTGAGCAGTTCCTAAGGCACCAGATGAGTTTAATGACAATGATAAAAAAAAGTGACTCTCAACAGCAAAGCTATTTTAATGATTAGAGTGCTTTAAGGCAGAAGGAATACTTCAGGATTTGCACTCTTGAAATGACAAAATAAATGTGCCAAGCACTGGAAATAGCTCATGAAGAAACCTCAGGTATCAAGGAAAACTATATTAATACCCTTGTTATTGAGTATGACTTGCTTCACATGAAATCCAGAGAATTGATAGTAGAGTTTGAACTCAAGTATACTCATCTAGTAAATCAACTTGGAGCTCTTGGAAAGATCTACAACTAGAATACGCAAGTTAGAAAGATATTAAATATTCTTTCTAAAGAATAGGAGGCCAAGGTCACAATAATAGAAGAAGCCAAAGGTGAGTCTATGTGATCAGTAGCATCTTGTTTTGGAAGCTTGTCAGAGTACGAAAGCAAGCTAAAGTTCAAACGTGAACTAGAGAAGATTGATGACAACAAGAAGAAAGGAGTTGCTCTAAATTTCGTCAAAGATGAAACACAACTGAAAACAGAAGAAGAAATTGATGATGATGAAATAGGAATGATGGTGAGAAGATTCAAAAAGTTCTACAAAAAGGGTTAAGGCTTTAAAATTTTTAATAAAGGAGTCAATAGCAGCAAAACAAAAGAACAGATCATATGCTACGAAAGTGGAAAGCCTAGACATATCAAATCTGAATACTCAGAATATCTGAAGAACAAAGAAAGAAATAAAAACAAATTTGCCAAGAAAATAACATTTGTCTCAGCCATCTGGGGAGACAGCTCTTCTGATGAAGAAGAAAGTGTTGAGGAAGAAGTAGCCAACATATGTCTCATAGCTCAAGAACAACCAGAGGAAGAAGAGGTAAGTGAAAATCCTAGCTATGATGAATTACATGATGAATATGATGCATTACATACATCATTTATAAAATTGAAAAAGAACTTGTGAGCCACAAGAAGAGGGTGTAGGTACTTGAGGAACAACTCAAGGAATCGAAACAAGTTTCTTGTGATTTCTGTCAGAGTTTAGAAAAGAAAAATAATGATCTTACTAAAACCCTTGAAAAATTCAAAAAAGGAAGTGAAATGATCAAGGTAATTTTGAAAAATAAAAAGTTTACTAATGACAAATATGGAATTGGATATGATCCAAAGACATATAAGTCAAAAGGAAAGAAAAAGTTTGGTAAACAAACATATTTAAATTATTTTCAAATATCTATACATGTGTCCAATCCTTTTGCTTGCTGTAATTTTTGTAACAAAAAAGGACATTATAATTCTTCATGTTATCATAAAAAAGAAGGAACTATGGGAACCTACAAATAGGTACCCAAAGGATCCTATTTACCGTTGAAAATCCAAACTAACCACAAAGGACCCAAGAAAGTGTGGGTATCTAAAACTTGACCATTTCTTTATGTAGGTATGTTTCAAAGCATCCAAAGGAAGAAAATGGTACATTGATAGTATATGCTCACGACACATGACTGGGAATATAAAGAGATTCACCTCCATAATTCCAAGAGAAGGAGGTAGAATCAAGTTTAGTGGAGACCAATCTGGAAAGATAGCTAGGATTGGTGAACTTGGAGTCAAGAACGGGATTCAAATCAAGGACATATACTATATGGAAGGTTTAATGCATAACTTACTGAGCATAAGTCAGAGTGCTAACAGAGACAACTGGATCATATTTGACTCTGAGGAATGCCTTAAAGTAAGCAAGAAAAATCTACCAATGAAGAAAGACAAACTTAAGGTAAAAATCAAAGCCAGAAGAGAAGGTAACTACTATACCATTGATATCAATAATCACATTTCTGAAAACTGTTTCCTTAGTAATAATGATGAAAGCTGGCTTCGGTACAAAAGATTAGCATATGTGAATATGTATTAGTTAGATAAACTTATAAAAAAGGATTTGGTGATAGGTTTACCTAAACTACATTTTAAAAATGATTTAGTATGTGATTCCAGTCAAAAGGGAAAATAAATTAAGTCCTCTTTCAAAACCAAAAGGGAAATATCAATAAAAAGACAACTACAACTACTCTATATGGATCTGATTAGACCAGCAAGGGTAAAAAGCCTTAGGGGGAACTTATATATGTTGATCATTGTTGATGATTTCTCTAGATTTAAATTGACTAACTTTTTGTGAACAAAAGACAAAACATTTAGTGAGTTCATTATTTTTTCCAAGAAAGTAAAAAAATGAGAAAGGTATGTCAATTGCAGTAATAAGAACACATCATGGAGGAGAATTTGACAACCAAGCATTTGAGGATTACTATGATACAAATGGGATTGAACACAACTTTTCAGCTCCAAGAACTCTACAACAGAATGGTGTCGTAGAAAGAAAGAATAGAGTTCTCACAAAGATGGAAAGGGTAATGTTAAATGAAAAAGAAGTCTCACAAGTGTTTTAGGTTAATACGATAAGTTCTGCCAGCTATATTTCTAACAGATCTTATATCATATCAAAGCTGGGAAAAATACCATATGAACATTATAAAGGTAGGAAGCCAAACATTGGTCATCTACACATATTCGGATGCAAGTGCTTTACTCATAATAATGGTAAGGATAATCTAGAGAAATTTGATCCCAAAGCCGATGAAGGTATTTTCTTAGGTTACTCTAATAGAAGTAAAGCTTATAGAGTTTTTAATAAGTGAACTTGTGTTGTTGAAGAATCTATTCATGTTGTGTTTATTGAAATTGATTCCTTTATCAAACCAATAGATGATGAGCCAGAATTGACAAACTCTGAGTCAAAACAAATTGTTTCAAAATCTTCCTTTGAATCTTTTGAACCTGAAGAAAAACAATATTAGCCACCTTCTTCTGACCAAACCAAAGCCTGGAAATTTAATATAAATCATCTTATAGACCAGGTCATATGCAATGTTGAAGGAGTAGTAAAAACTGGAAAATTTGTTTTAAATGAAGTAAGCTTTTTTGCCTTTATTTCAGAATTAGAACCCTCTAGCAGTGATGAAGCCCTAACTGATAAAGATTGGGTTATAGCAGTGCAGGAGGAACTTAATCAGTTTAAGAGAAATCATTTTGGGACTTAGTACCCCGACCTAAGGATCATACGACCATTGGCACCAAATGGGTATTTAAGAACAAACTTGAATCCAAAATCATTGTCAGGAACAAGGCAAGATTGGTGACCAAAGGCTACAATCAAGAAGAAGGAATTGATTATGAGGAAATGTTTGCTCCAGTGACTAGGTTGGAAGCTATACGTGTAATCTTAGTCTTTGTGTGCATCAAGGGATTCAAACTCTTTCAAATGGATGTTAAAAGTGCTTTTCTTAATAGGTATATAATGGAGGAAGTTTATATTGAACAGCCTTCTGGTTTTGAAGATTTATCTAAACCTAATCATGCCTATAGATTAAGAAAAGCTCTTTATGGGCTTAAGCAAGCTCTAAGAGCTTGGTATGAAAGACTTGGCAATTTCTTAATTGACCATGGGTTTAACAAAGGATGAGTAGACACAACTCTTCATAAAACGAAAGAAAAATGATTTATTAGTTGTTCAAGTTTATGTTGATGATATCATTTTTAGATTTACTAATGAATATTTGTGCAAGGAATTTTCTGACCTCATGAAAGGAGAGTTTGAGATGTCTACGATGGGAGAATTAATATTTTTTCTTGGTTTGAAAATCAAACAAAAGAAATGGAATATTCATATCTCAAACTAAATATCTCAAAGAGCTTCTCAAGAAGTAGGGAATGGATGAAGCCAATGAAGCTGACACTCCCATTTGTACAAAACCCTTACTAGATATAAATGAAAAAGGACATAAATTTGATATAATAAAGTATAGAGGAATGATTGGATTATTGCTCTATCTCACTGTGAGCAGAGTAGATATTCAATTCAGTGTCGACATGTGTGCTCGATTCCTATCATGTCCTAAGGTATCTCATGCTGAAAAGGTGAAAAGAATCTTTAGATACCTTGCTGACACAGATGAATTGGGGATATGGTATCCCAAGAGAGGTAATGAATACATGACCGCTTTCTTAGACTCAGATCATTGTGGTTACAAGACAGATAGGAAAAGTACAAGCAGTCAATGCCAATTTCTAGGAAGAGCAATTGTCTATTGGCTTAGTAAGAAACAGATTGTTGTGTCACTATCCTTAATAGAAGCTGAATACATAGCAGTATCAAGCTATTGTACTCAAGTGCTATGGTTGAAGCAACAACTACAAGATCTTGGCATTTTCCTCAAAGAAATTCCTATTTTCTATGACAGTACCAGCACTATTAGCTTAGCCAAAAATCCAGTATAACATACAAGGACTAAGCACATTGACGTAAGACATCACTTCATTAGAGATCATATTCAAAAGAAGGATGTCAAAGAGCTGTTCATACTAACACATTTGCAACTGGTTGACATATTTACTAAACCTTTAGCAAAGGAGCAATTTCTCTATATAAGAAAGGAATTGGGAATGGTAAATCCTAATGAGTTGTAAGTAAATTCATATATTCTTTATTCATTTAATTAAGTTTTGATGATTAAAATTGACTAACTTAAGCATTGGGGTTTATAGTTATGTGTTTTGTAGGATCTTATATGAAATAAAAACTCTGGGAAGAAGCAATATTCGAATAATGATCATAGTATTTGAACACATTGGCATGTTTTTAAACAAGTTTTATTTGAATACAAGGCTGACTATTTGAATACAAAACCAAGTTATTTCAAAAGCAGTATTCAAATAAAGATGGTTTATTCGAATAAACTTCACTTTCTATCAAAATTGAAAAGACTTTTTGAATACTGGAAGGACTATTCAAATACTGAACCATGTTTCTTAAGGAAAACTATTCGAATAGTAGATATAGTATTTGGATAACAAAATATCTTTTATAATATATATAAGGAAGGCTATTCAATATTATATAAGGTATTCGGATATTAAAACATATTTTCCAAAGAATTTATTCGAATAACAGAAATATTATTCGAATAGCAATACAACTTTCAAGAATAAATGAGAATCTTATTCGAATACTCAAATCTCGATTCGAATATAAACGCAAAATTTACAAAGAGACTATTGAAATAGTGAACTATGTATTCAAATAATATACTTCTTACAAAGCTTTGAAAAAGAACTATCCGAATAAGAGAATCACTATCCGAATATAAAGTCAATTCTTATAATGAAAGTATAATGTATCTGTTATTCGAACATCAAATGATAATATTCAAAGTTTCAATTTAAAAGTCTATCTGAATACTACTATTACTATATGAGTAGTAACGATTATTATTGTGAATAAACTATTCGAATACCCAGAGGACTATTCGAATAGTATCGATCTTTATGAAATGTATTCGATTAACACAACCTTTATTAGAATAAACTATGTTGAATGTATAAACTTACTATTCAAATAGTGAAATCATTATACGAATAGAATAAACTCTTGTTATTCCACAGGCAGGAAGTATATCTAAATACTGAAGGTGACTATTCAAATATAACAAGGAGCAAGAAATAGGGCACTATCTGAATAAATAAAGCATTATTCAAATAGAGAAGTAGGAGAACAGAGCTAGAGATACTATCCATATACCATACTTACTATACGGATAACAAAAGGCTCAAATGAACAAAGACTATTCGAATACTTTACCAACTATTCAAATAGTTGAGATAAATAGAGACAAGATTATTCTAATACCTCCTGGACTATTCGAATACAGGTACGTATCTTAACTCTCAAAGTATTTGAATAAGTTTATAAGTATCCAAATAACCCCTATATTATTCGAATACTCATGAAACTATCCGAATACACCTAGGTCTAAATATAACAGAACTAAACTCACTTTTTACTCATTATTTGAATACTTCTTCACTTTCCCTCCGAATACAAGTTGCCTTTATCAAATTCGACTTACTTTTATGATTAAAACCCTCTCAAAATCACTCCTTTCTACCAAAGATAACTCTAAAATCCCCCACAATATTCAGAAAACCTAAGCTACCAATATTATCAAAAGATTCAGAATGAGAAGCAAGAGGGCCAACATTGAGAAAGGAGAAGATTCACTACCTTTCAAGACAACTTACAAGAAAGTAGCTATCCATAAAACACCAAAGAAATTCAGACCCAAGGTGTCTCCTGACTTTGGAAAAGCTGCCCTGATAAGTAAAATATTTGCATATTCATTTTCCCTTATAAGATGATTTTTTGTGGACTATATTTGAGCTGGATGTAATCAATTTGGGTGTAATTAATAAATAAATAATGATTTTCTTGCAGCCATGGATAGTACCGGATTAAAAAGAATTAAAGAAGGCATTTAAGGAAAAGTTACTATTCATGTAGTAGCGGACGGTGTGGTCGGTTACTGTAGCAGTGCGGGTTACTGTAGCGGACGGTGTCGTCGGTTACTGTAGCAAATCACTGTAGTAGTCCGAAAATGAAGCCTATAAATAGAGCTTCTTGGCACCCTAAAATGGGAGGAAAAGAGAAGGAGGAAGGAAGAGAGAGAGGGAATTTCTATTTTAGAGAGAGAGTTGTTATTTTTAGAATTTATTTCTTGCATTTTTTTACTTCTTGCATGCCTCCTACATGGATGGTTTTACCTCCTATATGGAAGGCCTAGGTAGTCCTCCTTTATGGATGGTATAGGTTGCCACCTACATGGATGGTTTTACCTCCTATATGGTAGGCTAGATTTTCCATTTTCATGCATCTTGTAGTAGTATTTTTATGTTTTTGTAATTAATTTTTATGCAATATTTATGATGTTGGTAATATATTTTGGTTTTGTTTTTAATTTTATCATGAGCTAAATTTTCCTTTTCCTAGGGTGATGACGTAGCTTACTAATGACGGATTGAATCTTAACTTATTAAATCTAGTTTTAATTTTTCCTTCATGATTGAGTTTTAATTATTGCTCTTAATGCATACAATTGATTGGCCACCTTTGGGATGATTTTAATATGCATGTTGAGACCGGAAGGAGATACATGTGTGTGGATCCTATAATTAAAACCATAATTTGCATATGAAATAGGAATATATTCATATGGGTTGTGTAGTCTTAATTGAGTTCCATAAATCTTAATGCATGATTGATTGCTTAAATTCATATAGGAATATATTGGGTTAGCAATTAATTATAGAATTACTTGACCTTGGAAGAGGCTAGTAATTAAAATAGGGAAACTCGACTATCAATCATGTAGAATAAATTGGACTAGAATAGATAAGTGATTCAATCCGGAATTTATTAACTGAAATCTAATCCCTAGGGCTTTTTCTCATATTTGTCTTTATATCACTTGTATTCATATTTCATCATTTCTATCTTGCAATCTCAATCACAACTAATCAACCGACTAAATAGAATTAAAATTACCAATTTTCGTACTTAGTGATCAATCCTCGTGGGAACGATACTCTACTCACTTCTTTATTACTTGATTACGACAGTGTACACTTGCACTTCTAAATACACCATCCTACACCTGTAACAAGTTTTTGGTGCCGTTGCCGGGGATTGTCATTAATATCAATACCAAGTAATTTTAATACTAATTTGGTCTTCATATTACTTTTTTTTGTGTCTTTTGTTTCTTTTCAGGTTTTTGCTTAGTATATGACCAGATCGAAGAAGACTGAATTACAACCTTGTGATTCTGAGATCGAGAGAACTTGTCGAAGAAATCGGAGAGTTAAAAAGCAGTCTACTTCAATCAATTCAATGGCAAATCCGGAAGGAGAAGCAGCAGATACCAAAACACTTCGTGATTATGCAACACCAACAGTCATGGAGACAACTTCTGGAATCAAAAAACCACCAGTAGCAGCCAACAATTTTGAAATCAAGCCTGCAATTATCCAGATGGTGCAAGCCAATCAGTTCGGCGGTTTATCAACAGAAGATCCCAACACACATATAGCCAGCTTCCTAGAAATATGCGACACATTCAAGCATAATGGTGTTACTGATGATGCCATTAGACTTAGACTTTTCCCTTTCTCACTCAGGGATAAGGCTAAGAGCTGGTTACATTCTCTACCAGTGGGAAGCATAACTACATGGGATGCCTTGGCACAGAAATTTTTGGCGAAATACTTTCCGTCAGGAAAAACTGCAAAACTGAGGAATGAAATTACCTCATTTTCCCAGCATGAAAGAATTTGGAGGAGACTTCTCCAACTCAATGAGCTTGAAAAATCCAGACAACAAGCTCATAAGAATGTAAAGTTATACAAGGAGAAGACAAAAATGTGGCAGAATAAAAGAATTTGGAGGAGAGAGTTCACGCCGAGACAAAAAGTTCTGATATGCAACTCAAGGCTAAAGCTCTTTCCGGGAAAGTTGAGATCAAGGTGGTCAGGACCTTTTACTGTGGTTCAAACATGGCCATATGGAGCAGTGGAGATTCAAGATGGTGATCGAAAATTCAAAGTGAACGAGCAAAGGCTGAAAGAGTATAATGACGGTGCACTCAACACTTTGAAAATTGTCATCACTTTGGAGGAAACAACAGGTAAGTCCTAATATTTTTTTTTAAAAAAATAAAAAAAAAATAAAAAATAAAAAAAAAATTATTATTGGTTTGGTCTTTGTCTAGCTAAAGACGTTAAAGAAGGGCGGCTATTTAGGAGGCAACCCAAAACTTCTTTTCCTTAATCTTTCATTTTTCTTTCTTACTTACTAAAGCACACAAAATTGCATCTTTAAATTTTAGTCTCATCATGGAGGAAATTATTGTAAAGCTTAAGAACAGGTTCCCTACTCTTCCCAAAGATGTGCTTAGGAAGATCTATAGCTGTCGACTTGAAAGAATGAAGACATTCAAGCGTTTGGGCCTTCCTGAGGATGTCCGCTGGATCATTGAAGCTAAGGTACGTTTAATAGGTGAGATTCATGATTCATTTATTAAACCTATGCTAGGTATGGGAAGAAGCTCTTACTCCAAAAAGAGAAGAGCTAAAAGAATGAAGGTTTGTCCTAAATGTGCAAGGTGGAATTGTGATCAGCGCTGTAGGAGCAAAGGTATGGTTTCTATAAATCGAGAAGATAAAATCCAATTTATAAAGGATGGACTGAGTAAGGAGTCATTGGATGATATCATTCAGACTCTTGAGACGCATCCTAGTGGCGATGTTCATCATATTCTTCTTGATTTATTAGACATATTCAACAAAGAAAAAGAGCGCTACCGTCTTGGGAATCTGACGTTAAAAGACCCTGTTTGCCAGTTTATAAGAAAATTGGATGGGAAGCAAATCCTCGATTCATAGAAAGCGTTAAGCCGTTACTGGACGTAAAACCAGAGGAAAATGTGAGCCACAATCACAACTACTGTACATAATCTTGCTTTTATCAATCTGTCTTATCTTTTTCAGTAACTTTTGACTTTCTTTACTCACTTTACTTAATTTCTTCGCACAGTGGCCCACTGGTCATTCGTGTCAGAAATTTTTTTCAAATTTTTTTGAAAAATGTGTGATTTGCATGATTTTGTTGTCGCTGTTTTTGTAATATAAATATGTAATCTTCCATTTGTAAAAAAACAAAAAATGTCTGAGAGAAAAAAAGAGAGGAGTGGTATCACTCTAAAATGCAGTTTTAAATCTATATGCATTTTTGGTGAAACTAACTTGGGAAAGGATAGAGAGTTTATACTTGCAGCCAACGAACTGGGACGTGCATTAGCTGCAAGAAAGATCAATTTTGTCTACGGGGGAGGTATTCAAGGCCTGAGGGGAAGTGTGGCTATTGCTGCAACCATGAATGGTAGTAAAGGTTTGAACGTAAGGGTGAAGGAGTTAGAAAATCACATCTTCTCCTTAGGGCAAGAGTTAGGGGTTTCAAGTCTGCCTGAACGAATGGGACGTATGTTTTACAGTGCTGATGCTTTTATCGCTCTACCCGGTGGTTTTAAAACGTTGGATGGGATCTCTAGCATTGCTTATTGGGCTAAACTGAACTTTCATAAAAAACCATTAGGATTGTTAAATGTTAATGGTTTTTACGATAACCTATTGTCTTTTCTTGATCATGCTGTGGAAACAGGATTCATACCCCAAGCGACTCGTCATTCCATCATTTCTGCACCAACTGCTGATCAACTACTAGATAAACTGCAAACCTATGAACCTCAACCAGATCTATTAGTAAAAGAAAAAGGTGGGCAATCTTCAGACAACAGTCAGAAGCAGAATCCAGATACCACTCTCCGGTTGTAACTTTCTTTTATCTTATGGTTTTACTCTCAGCATTTTGGTTTAATTTATTGTGTGTTTAGGTTGTTCAAAAAAAAACTTTCTTTAATCTTTAGAAGACATTGAGGACAATGTCTGATTTAGGTTGGGGGAGGATTATAAAAAAAAAGCATAGTTTCTCCATTAGATAGTTAGTTAGTAAAACCATTAGATGCATGGGGTATGCATAGATGGCAGAGTAAAGAGTTATTCTTAACTCTTGAGACGCATCTTATTAGTTGTAATTTTTTTTGTTATTTCATCTTTTTCTAAAAAAAAAAAAGAGGTTCAACCTAAAAAAAAAATTATTTAAGTGCTTTTCAATGATTTTATGAAGTATATAAGTTTGAAGCATGGATCAATTGAGTTTAGAGATTTTATAGCATGATTGAATAACTGATTGTTGAATTTGGTGATGAATTTTGAGATTGAATGAGCTGAATTTGAAAGTCCCTAACAGTGAGCTTTTGAGCCTATATGATCAATAGTGATTATCTTTCTTGTGTGTGATATTCACCTATTAAGTTGTCACTCTAGAACTTGCCTTAAATCTAGTTGAAATTACATGTCACATGCACATTCAAAAATGATAAAGGCATTCATTTTGTTTAGCCAGAGCCAAATAGCCAACCTTGCAATGATACCATTGATAAGCCCCTTTGAGCCTAATTGATTATTTCTTTATTCTCAACCCATTAATATGTGTTTTAATGATTTATCAAGTGCTTTTACTGAATTCGAAAGATTAACAGAGCATTTGAAATTTTTGTAAAATGGGCTTTTGACAAGTGTGGGGGTCTATATATCATCAACCACAAAAGTGCAGAAGTTAAAAAAAAAAGAAAAAAAAGGAAAAAAAAGAAAAAGAAAAAGAAAAAAAAATGTAAATTATGGTTGTTGGGATGAGATAGGCCATGTTTATTCATAAGATGGCCCATTTTTCAATTGTTCTATTTACTTAGTAAAAATAGCCCTTCATATCACTTTTTACATTCCTTTCACCTTAACCCCATTACAACCTTTAATAAGTCCTTTTGATTTGAACTATGCATGTCAATTAGGTAGTGAAGATTGAGATTTTTGGCAAGCTTATGGTAGTGCAATTTTTTCAGGTGAATTTGAGCGAAACACTTACCCTAAAACACTAGAGAGATTGAGAGAATGAGCGACAATTATGAATTCGGTTCATTTATTTTCAAATGAAGTTACCAGTTTATACTTTTATTGATTCAAGAATACTATGATCTCTTTATTCTTTAATTGTGTCCTTGTTTATGACCTGACACTTCTGATTTTGTTGGAAGCACTTGTTAGTTACTCTTTCTTGTCCGAGGACGTCCAAGAGCTAAGTGTGGGGGAATTTGATAAGTAAAATATTTGCATATTCATTTTCCCTTATATGATGATTTTTTGTGGACTATATTTGAGCTGAATGTAATCAATTTGGGTGTAATTAATAAATAAATAATGATTTTCTTGCAGCCATGGATAGTACCGGATTAAAAAGAATTAAAGAAGGCATTTAAGGAAAAGTTACTATTCACGTGGTACTATTCATTGTACACTGTTCATGCGATACTGTTCACTGTAGCAGTTTCACTGTAGCGGACGGTGTGGTCGGTTACTGTAGCAGTGCGGGTTACTGTAGCGGACGGTGTCGTCGGTTACTGTAGCAAATCACTGTAGTAGTCCGAAAATGAAGCCTATAAATAGAGCTTCTTGGCACCCTAAAATGGGAGGAAAAGAGAAGGAGGAAGGAAGAGAGAGAGGGAATTTCTATTTTAGAGAGAGAGTTGTTATTTTTAGAATTTATTTCTTGCATTTTTTTACTTCTTGCATGCCTCCTACATGGATGGTTTTACCTCCTATATGGAAGGCCTAGGTAGTCCTCCTTTATGGATGGTATAGGTTGCCACCTACATGGATGGTTTTACCTCCTATATGGTAGGCTAGATTTTCCATTTTCATGCATCTTGTAGTAGTATTTTTATGTTTTTGTAATTAATTTTTATGCAATATTTATGATGTTGGTAATATATTTTGGTTTTGTTTTTAATTTTATCATGAGCTAAATTTTCCTTTTCCTAGGGTGATGACGTAGCTTACTAATGACGGATTGAATCTTAACTTATTAAATCTAGTTTTAATTTTTCCTTCATGATTGAGTTTTAATTATTGCTCTTAATGCATACAATTGATTGGCCACCTTTTGGATGATTTTAATATGCATGTTGAGACCGGAAGGAGATACATGTGTGTGGATCCTATAATTAAAACCATAATTTGCATATGAAATAGGAATATATTCATATGGGTTGTGTAGTCTTAATTGAGTTCCATAAATCTTAATGCATGATTGATTGCTTAAATTCATATAGGAATATATTGGGTTAGCAATTAATTATAGAATTACTTGACCTTGGAAGAGGCTAGTAATTAAAATAGGGAAACTCGACTATCAATCATGTAGAATAAATTGGACTAGAATAGATAAGTGATTCAATCCGGAATTTATTAAGTGAAATCTAATCCCTAGGGCTTTTTCTCATATTTGTCTTTATATCACTTGTATTCATATTTCATCATTTCTATCTTGCAATCTCAATCACAACTAATCAACCGACTAAATAGAATTAAAATTACCAATTTTCGTACTTAGTGATCAATCCTCGTGGGAACGATACTCTATTCACTTCTTTATTACTTGATTACGACAGTGTACACTTGCACTTCTAAATACACCATTCTACACCCGTAACATGCCCCTCAACCAAAAGGCATTGTTATCAAGAAGCCTATAGAAACTAGGTCCAAATATACTGCTCATGTCTCTACATTCAAAGATAAAGATACTTCACAGACTTCCTCTAGAGATCCTTCTACTGAGAGTGATAATTTAGACAGGACAGTAAGAAAGGTGATAAGGGGAATGGTACAAAATATTGAGGCTGGACCAAGCAAGGCCACTCAGGCTCAATCTCAAAGAAGTATCCCTAAAGCTTTAAGAAGCTTGATAGAGGAAGATGTAGATGGACCTCCCTCGGATTTCAATAATAGGCCACTACTCCAACCTAATGACAAAAAGAGGCACAATGATCTACCCTATTTAAGAGATAATTTTTTTATTCAACATGTATGGTTATTTGGAATATTATCAATGATGGCTCTAGATTGACTTATCTTATAGTCCTTCAGTGGTAAGAGCCTTCTATTCCAATATGTTTTTTGTCAAAGTCAAAGGGAATAAGAAGGAATTGGTTGAAGAAAGGTTAGAGACAATAGTTAGGGGTTAGAAAGTTCCACTCTCACGTTCGATCATTAATTCCTACCTTGGATATGATGAAGAGGAGTTTGATGAAACTCTTGATTATACTGAAGCTTAAATTCTTTAAATCATAAAGTTAGTAAGGAAAGCCAAGAAGTTCTCATCCATATGCCTTAGTGATGACCAAAGGATTCTGTGGTACATTTATATTAGATCCTTTATTAATAAGTATCAGAACTTTAACTTCTTTTCAAGCAAAGACTTTAATCTCCTGGCAGCTCTTGTCTCTGGAATCAAGTTGAATGTTGGGGAGCTCATCTATCATAAAATTAACAGATATAGGTTAGTTTCCAATAAGACCACTCTAGCTTTTTTCCCACAGTTGGTATCTTTATTCTTGAAGATGAATAATATCTGGTATTTGGAAGGAGAGCAAGGCAGACTTGCAAAATTTGGCAAAACCCATATCAAGAAAATGAAAGTAATGCCAATAGACATGCTTGAAGAGCCTTAGTTAAAGAAGTAAAGAGTGGAGCCTGAGACTTCTAAGGTAGATGAGGCTCACTCTTCTAGAGCTCCATCTCCTCCTTCATCAATGTTTGGTGCATCACTTCAAATTTAGATTCAAGAAGCTTTGAAACCAGTTGTGGAGAAAATATTGAAGCAAATCAATTGATGATTGAGGACATTCAAAACCAAGTTAGAGCTGTGATTGGTAGGGTAAAGTAGAACTTTGAGTCTCTTTACAAATTGTAATCCAATTACCTCTAGCAGATCACTGACATCAGACACAGACTTGGTTTCCTGGAAACTCATCATTGGAGCTCCTTTCTCTAAGGCCCCTATTTTGGTAGTTCCAACCTATACAAACCTACCCCATGCTCTTCCAACTCAACCAGCATAAACTACCTCTCTTACTCTTCCCTCTGAGCCATCTAATGTTATTTTTACTATACGAGAAAACCCCTCCTCCTCTCCTATTTAGATCACCATTAATCCTTCACAGCAGCCTACCACCTCTCATCCTCAACATGTTTCTCAATCCCAATCTAGTCATTCTCAAGTTAATTCAAAGAACAGTATATAAACTATATACATATAATTAAGTAGAAGTACTCACTTTTAGGGGAACATAATTTAGATCATGAGTAACTACATCTTTCATATATTTCATGACGTAGTAACCACAATCATTATTATTTGGTTGGAATGGATACTGCAACAATACAAAATAATAGTTAGCCATTGTTTAAAGATAAATTTGTGAATAAAAATATTTTAGTAAATTCATATACTTTAATCTTCCTCTAAGCCACGGTGTTGTCATTGCGTTTAATAGGATAGGACAATCCAACATTGTTCCTATATGCGGCCAATGCACTAACAAAAGAAGTAATGAGTGATTAAGTTTGGTTTTATTCAATAATCACACACGCAAATAATTATCGTATATACCCATACGCTTACCCATTAATCATAATCACCATATATGTGCGATTCGATGGATAACCAGTCTTTATAGGATCTAAATAATAAATGCGGGCGCTTGGGTTATGGCAGGCTGGATGACAAGTAAAACCCAATGTTGCCTAAAATATTTTAAATATTTTACTTTGGCAATAATGTTATTATGATAAAAGTGAATGAATAATAAGAGATATAGATAATAGTGTCGCAAATAACTTACCCCACATTGTATAGTACAATAAACATCTTAGTAGGGGATGCTCTGCGAATGAATTGGTCCTTAAGAGTATGGGTTTGTGTGTCTGAACTAGTCCCCGCATAGTGGCCAACAATGTATGGATTGATAAATATAAATCTATTCACCCTTTGCGTTCCCACTAACATATCTTGGTATAAGTACCTTTATGGAAACAAACAGTGTTATTAACACCAAAAAGATGAATGATGTATAATAATCACAGTAACAGATGCTGATCATAAAGTACCTAACCCAAATGTTCATAGCCGTTGCACCGGCCCATATACGATCAAGTACTTTAAACATGATATCAACACCAATATGATCAAATGTACTTGTATAATAGATTTCCTCATCGAAAATTATTTCATGACCTCCTCGAGACTTGATATCTGGTGCCATTAACCTCAATTGTTGTTGATATGAGGCTATTTGTGTGCCGCTTCTGTTACTGGTTGAGGGGTGTGACTTCTGTTGTGTTGATAAATAGTCTGAGTTCTTCTCACGTCCTTCAACCAAACCCGTTTTCCTTTAGAACCAGCAACCTATAAAAATCATGAAAATAAATCTTGTAGTTTTAGATGAAAGTAACTAGAAGAAGTTAATGAATTGTAAATTAAATACCTTGTTTACTGGCTCTATTAGACCTACTAACCACGCAACATAGCCACTGATAACATCTCTCACCATTGTCTCTTCATCCTGAGAAGGGATTGGTAAGGGGGCATCGTTACATGTACATATGTCAACCCTTACTCAAAGTGTATTCGGGGGTAACGGTGAGTTATGAAGTGTATCGTGGTCGGTATTATAGGCCATGCTTATAGCAACCGCGTTCTTGAAAGAATCATCGATGTGCAACTTGTATTTTGATTCGCCCTATTAAAAATAGAGTTAATTAATATATAAAGGTAAAGTAATTTATAACACAACAATCAGTTTAACTAGAGAAGAAATTAATTACCAAAGGAATGGGGACTTTAGGTGTAGAGTGGTAACTCTCTCTAGCACTACTGCTGTCACACATTAGACTTGGTGCGGGCCTAGATTGCATTAAGGCATCAATTTGAGTTTTCAAAAATGCATTTTGCTCTTGCAGCAAGCGCACATGATCATTAAATTGTTTGACTTGTGGCTCGTAGCGACTAATCTTCTATTCTACGTCTTGCTTGTAGCCACTCATCTGCTGGTCTAGTTGCTGCTTGTAGGCAGAAATCTCCTCCTTTAGTTAACGAATGTTGGGTCGCTTTTGGGAGCCGAAGTAAGATGTTTGGGTGACTCCAAAACCAGTACCCCGAAGCCGACCACCATACTCAGGAGGTTCAAGCGCTCTACTGAGTAAGTCATTAGGACCAATATAGTACCCCGAAGCCGACCACCATACTCAGGAGGTTCAACCGCTCTACTGAGCAAGTCATTCGGACCAATATAGTTCCCAAGTCCGGCTGTTCTTACGTCATTGTGCGCTATCACAAAAAAGAAGTACAACATTATTAGTTAATATATTATAGAATTATTTAAGTAGAGCTAAATCTTTATTATATATATATATATAATCTGCTACTGACACAATAATCCGCAACTGCTCTGGCTTGCTCACTGGGAATGTCACCCTTGCTATTTGTGCAGCCAGCCACAAACAAATCATGCCGTGGTAAACGTGTGACATTAGAGTGGGACTCTTTTATCTGCATGTGAAAGTTAGTTGTAGTTAAAGCTTAGTCATAGAAGTGATATTCGTAATAATAAATAATGATTAGTTTTCTTACTAATTGTTGTTCCAGCACTGCATATGATACCGCTCCTTTCATGTACCGTATGGCATGATAGACGCGTTATCCTGGTTATGCTCACTTCTTTCCTTTTTAGATACAAATCAATCCTATGGATAAATGTAAGTTACAAATAATACATTACAAGTACTTCATAAAAGTAAATATTTTGTTACCATAAATTGAGGTGTAGTATGTGAGATCACGAACTCATTCCACTGCTCTTGTGTTATGATTCCATCATACAATTCTGGTAGTGTATGGTTGATATTACCATTGTTATCACGCAAGTAGAATCTAACAAGGTCATAACGAAAATTACGAAGAAGTCAACCGCATTTTTGCAGCACGTATTTGTCTCTGTCTTCTTCAATATTGAAACAAGACTGTAACAAAAAAATAAGTCGTTACTTGTTAGATTGTAATCTCATGAAAGTAAATAATAAGAGATACAGATAATAATGTTTACCTTAATTGTACCTAAGATGATATCCGCGTGCTGTTTCTTGGCCTGTCTCTAGTCTGAAAATGTAATCGGGACTCTTTCTCTAACCACATCCCAACGAACAAAATAAATGTGCTGGCATTGGGCCCGATTGGGTTTCCATTCTCATTCCATTCAAGGTCTAACCTCATGCCCTTACTCCTGAGCTTGATAAGTTTTTTCATTACTGTCCTTCCTCGGGCTACGTCAGCCTCGAATGCGGCTTGTGCGGCGGCCTAACCCTGATCATCATCAGCAGCAACCTCATCCACATTTGGGGGATCCATTTTCCTACAAGTTAAATAAACCAAATGAAACATCAATGCATAGTGACAATAAAAGTAAATTAGTCCAATCAGTATATGTAATAAAACATACAAGGTCAAAAAATAAGTCACTCGTGTTTCCTCTTTCTTGTTTGAGTTAAAGTCCAAGTCCCCTCGTCATGGTCATGTCTCATGTATAATGGTTCGTCTTCATTTTCTTTTTCATCTGTATTAATATACTTTGACCATAACATCTCGAAAAGAAAGATCATCCTCAAGAATATTCAAGAGATCATCACTTTCAGCATCAACTTGTTCTTGATGATTCTTATTCGATGGAAGCACAATGGACCAATTCTTCTTAGCAGGATCTATAATATAAAACACTTGTTCAACCTGTGATGCTAAAATGAAAGGATAATCTTTATAGCAAACTTTAGAAAGGTGCACTTGAACGAACCCCAACTCATCTGTACGTAATCCACTATTGTTGTTTACCCATTTACATATGAACATAGGGACCCTAAACACAATGTAATCTAACTCCCATATTCGCTCAATAACACCAAAATATGAAATTGGTACATAGATGGGGTCCATATCTTTAGTACTGGCTCTATGCCAAGAATCAGCAACAAGTGTTACCCCATTGTTTTGCATCGTGCTCCTTGTATCATGTTCATGTGTGTAGAATGTGTAACCGTTGATTGCATAACCATTGAAAGACAATACATTAAAGCTTGGGCCATTCGATAACCATCTCAAGTATTCAGAAACTGAATTAGGATTCCTCTCCACCTCATCATTAATGCGCCTTTGTAACCAACTTGGGAAATGACGGTTGTGCTCTTTTGTTATAAAATTTTCATTCTTATTACCGTGCATCAACCGAAGAGCATCCTTATGTTCCTCAACATATGGTTCAACCTCATCAATGTTATGTAGCACATACAAGTGAGCTTGCTCCCATTCTGTCAATGATATCCTAATTACATCCTTCCCACTTGTTCCTTTCCCTGATGTTCGCCCATAGTGACGAGACTTAGGGATTCCTACAGGGTCAACATTTGATAGAAAATCAGTACAGAAGTCACTTGCTTCTTCAACCATGTAACGCTCAGCTATACAACCCTCTGGTCAATATCTATTTTTCACATACCCTTTTAAAATTTTCATAAACTGCTTATTTGGGTACATCCATCTCAGGTAGACTGGACCGTATAGTTGAACCTCTTTCACTAAGTGTACAGTTAGATGGACCATAATGTCAAAAAATAAAGGTGGAAAATACATTTAAAGTTCACACAGTGTACAAACAATCAGCCTTTGCAAATCTAGTAACTTCGTTGAATCAACCACTTTACTAAAAATCAGCTTGAAAAACAAGCAAAGTTTGGTAATGGCATTCCTTACTTTTTTGGGTAAGATTGACTGTATACCAATAGGTACAAAATTCTGCATGAACACATGACAATCATGATATTTTAGGTTCTTTAGCTTCAACTCTTTCACTGATACAAGATTGCTTATATTCGAAGAATAACCCTCTGCAACTTTGATTCATGCAAGAAACTCACAAAAGAACTTCTTCTCTTTCCTCGATAGAGTATAAGCAACTGATGGAAGATAAGTGCGGTTTCCTTGCTCAACCGGTGCCAACTCTTCTCTGATGCCCAATTTGACCAAATCCAATCTAGCATTAACACTGTCCTTAGTTTTTCCTTGAATATTAAGTAACATGCCGATTAGACTACCATATATATTTTTTTCTATGTGCATCACGTCAAGAAAATGTCTCACATATAAGGACTTCTAATATGGAAGTTCAAAGAAAATAGACTTCTTCTTCCAGACGGCTATATTGATTTGTTTTACGAAAGGCTTATCGAAATTATTATCCAAGTGTCTAACCTTCTCAAATACCTGAGTATCAGTCAATATCTTTGGTGGGATACCTTCTTCTGAATAACCATTGAAAGCCTTTTTCTACTTCCTCCAACGATGTTTTGATGGTAAGAATCTTTGATGTCCCATGTAGACATTTTTCCTAAAGTGATCTAGTCGCATTGAATGAGTGTCATCTTCACATATGGGGCACGCACAATATCCTTTGACGCTATATCCGGAAAATTACCATAAGTAGGGAAATCATTTATTATGCCAAACAACATGGCTTTCAAAGTGAAACTTTCTTCCCTGTTCTCATCCTACACATTAACGCCTTCCTCCCAAAGCAACTTTAAGTCATCAATTAAAGGAGCCAAGTATACATCTATATCATTCCCTGGTTGCCTTGGTCCAGAAATTAACATGGACAACACCATAAACTTACATTTCATGATCAAGTGTGGAGGAAGGTTATAAGTCATCAAGATCACCGGCCACGTACTGTGTGAACTACTTTGAACCCCGTGCGGATTCATTACATCAGTTGAAAGTGCAAGGCGCAAGTTTCTTTCCTCACATGCGAAGTCAGGATAGTCATGATCAACTTTTTTCCATTGAGGGGCATCTGTAGGATGCCTAAGGTTTGTGTCTTCAATCCGTTCATCTGCATGCCACGTCAACAACTTAGCAATCTCTGGAGTACTGTACAATCGCTTAAATCTCAAAATAATGGGAAAATACCATCAACCTTCGACAAACTTCTCCCTTTCTTCTTCCCATATCGAGATGTATTACATTTAGGGCACTTCTCTAACGTTGCATACTGGTTACGAAATAATATACAATCATTAGGGCATGCATGGATCTTCTCAAAACCCATGCCAGTTGTTGAGCAAAGAATTCTTTTTTCCTTGTATGTCTTGGTAGGAAGTACATTTTCTTCTGGGAGCATATCTTGCACAAGTTCAAGAAGTGCGGTGAAACCAGAATTGCTCAAGCCATAGCGTGCTTTAAAGTTGTACAATTTCAACACTGCTAGCAATCTTGTATATTTAGTGCATCCAAGATATAATGGTTTCTCTGCATCACCTTTCAACTTCTCAAATTCTTTAGGACAGCTATCAAGACCACCTTCAACCACATTTAGCATTTATTGAAGGCCATCGTCCTCATCACACATGCTTGTTGGGTCAGACTCATCATTCAAAGCACCGGTTGTGCTATGCAATCTAGCACTACTTGCATCATCCGTCTCACCATGTCTTGTCCATCGTTTATATGATTGATCAATTCTATGACAGACTAAATGATCTAACAGATCATGTGGACTAATCCACTTTCCATAGCAACAAGATAAGCAATGACACAAGATTTTGTTAGGCTCATTTGTGTGCTCTCTTGCAAATCTAATAAATTCTTTCATACCATCTATATATTCTCTTGAGTGCCGATCGGAAGACATCCATTTTCGATCCATCTATATATACCTTAAATATATTTTTATGAGTGGTTAGTTGCCTGTCTAATGCAGTTAGTTATTGATTACTTTAATTTTATCTTTTCCTATTTAATTCAAAAAATTTAACATCATAACATCCTAAAATTAAATTTCAAGTTTTCCAAAAAATAAGTACACATTAATTCTATAAGTCATACATAATCAACCAAATATTAATCCAGCAGTATTATATTTATAATTAAGAAAATAAAAGTATATACTTAGTATGAACTTAATTAAAAGGACTACTACAAATAAACTTTAACCAAATTTAAATTACATCCAATCAATTCAAACGTTGTAATAACCACAGAGAACAAAACACAACATATAACATATACACGGTTTAATTTGCAACTATTTTAATTTGCCTTTCCACTCTCTCCTTTCTCCGTGGTCCACCTAATTTCTCTTTTCTATCATATTTTACCTTTTTTTTCAACAAAAGTATTATTTATTAAAGAATTCCATATTTAAGTTATGTTGTTCATGTATGAGTTATACATGTTTTTCAAACTATTGAGATTTAGGATAAATTTCAACTGAAAAGGAAAAAACAATCCATAAATTTGTTAGGGGAAAAAGGCACTTACAGGAGAAAAAAGGTTGCACTCGGCGACAAGAGTTGAAATCAACATGTGGGACCAGAGAACTGTGACCGAAGTGGCGACCGAAATGGTGACCAATAGTGAACAGATCCGCAGGGAGAGATTAGAGGAGACAAGAATAAAGAAAGTGAAAGGTGGGGGACTAAAGAAGCTTCTGATCTATTTTGCACGCAGTCAAATAGAATAATAGAGACGCGCGGGAGAAAGTGAAAAAATACGAAGTTGTAAAATGACACTCCTGCGCTAATTTTTGGCTTTTTATGGCATTTTTAAAAAAACACCGGCCAAGGTATATCTTTCTATCACGTTTTTAAAAAAAACGCCGGCCAAGGTAGTAAATAAAAAAACATAAAAAACATATAAAAAACGGCGTTTCATCATAAAGCGCCATCCAAAACCACACATTGATAAAAAACATAAAAAGCATTACTATAAAAATATAAAAAACATAAAAGGCATCGTTAATATAACATAATCCAAAACATAACATTGAATAATAAAATAGTAATACTGTTAAAAGTGGAAGTATATTTAACCAAAGAAGAGACAAAACATAAAATAATTAAGCACATCTAAATGATTTTTCCAACGTTTTGGGACAAAGAAAGACAAATAAAGAAAAAAAATTAGTAAGGATTAAAAAGAGAAATTATAAGGAAGCTTACCTGCAGATGGAGAAAAGAGGAAGAAGAGAGGAAGCTAGCTCTCAAAGCGAACTGAAATCATTCTTGAACTCTGCAAAATGAATATGGCAACCAAAATGAAAAGAGAACCGAAGATATAGAACAAAAACACTGACAGAAAAAGAAAAAAGTTGAAAAGGCAAGAGAACATGCCAATAGTGAGAGAAAAGAAGAGGAGGGGACAGTACGTGAGAGAAAGAGGGAAAAAAAATTCAACCCTTGGAAGGTATACCTTGGTTAGCGTTTTCTTAAAACCTCCGGCCAAGGCCGGCGCCATAGGGCCTTGGCCGGCGCTTCCTATGATGCTGGAAGCGCCGGCCTAGGGTTTTTTTTATTATTTATTTTTTTTGGACTAATTACGTTCAACTTGTACGCTAGAGTCCAACATGAAATTTTATTTAGGTATGTCTTTTTTAGCCACTTTTATTAATTTTGTTTTTTAAACATTTATTAGCATTTAAAATAAAGAAACCATTTACGGCGCTTTAGATTAAAACGCCATAGCTTATTTACTTTGTATAAAAAAAAGAAAAAATGTCTTGTATGAGTTTTTACAGGAAGCGCCGTAGCACCTCTACTCTATCTCCCGACGCTTATAATAAAAAATGCCATAAGTTATTTTTTTTTGGAAAAAAAAATAAAACAGTCACCTACGGCGTTTTTTAAAAAAACGTCGTTAAAGGTGCGCCACTACACGCCTCTTTTGTAGTAGTGGGGTTAGCTCCGGTTTGACTCCGGTCTGACCAACTAACCCTTGATCTAGTACCCTAACCGGTTCAATAACCAGTACGAGTTTAATTACCTTGAGGGGAGAGAGAAGGGAAAGAGGAAAGAGGAAAATGGGGAAAGAGAGAGAAAAAGAAAAGAGAAAAAGCTACAAATTGTAGCTTTTTCCCAAACCATGGTTTTAGACCCAAAACCATGGTTTGAAAAAAAGAGTGTTTTTCTTATAAAATGAGGGGTTTGGAATTTTTCCCATGAAACCATGGGTTTGAGCAAAACCATGGTTTCAAATTGCTTGCCAAACATACTCTTAATAAGGGTCACATAGTCTTTGGAATCACTTCAATTGAACATTTGTACAAAAAGATATGAATTGTCAAAGTTTAATGAAAATTCTTCCAGCTTTTAGTAAATGTGCGAAATTAATAAGGTAATGGTATCATGTAATTACCTTAAACTCTAAGGGTAAAGATAACCAACTACATCAATTTAGAAATAAGTCATGAATGAGTAATAACTCATTTATTATAAATTTGATATTTTAGGACTTAACAATTGCTCGAGTTGGATCAAGAATTAGTGGACTTACTAACTAGGCATTGGAAATGATTTCAGGTAGTAACTCTATCTCTAATATTCTATGTGATTGTTAATATGCATTGTTTATCATGTTCTGTGCAATGAGATGTGAATGACAGTAATTCCTAGAGCTGGGTATGGGAAAAATACAAGTACCACCCTGAGGGAAAAGCACAAGTACCTTTAAGGCCGCAGGTACCCAATCTAGGTAAGCCAGTGGCAAGCACGGACAAAATAGCATATGTTCAGAATGTTATAGCAAGTAGGGGTCATAAAAGCATATGATCATGAAGTGAGCATGCAGTAAGGTTAGTAGAGGACAAACAATCATTTATACCTGAACTCGGAGCACAAAAACATTGTGATCACTAATTGGCAAGTAGGGACAAATGGCCATTTTGATCCGAACAAAACCGTCATTTAATCCTAAATATTGTTTGACAGACATATGCATAGCATTATTATTTGTAGCATCATATATGCTGCATTGCATGTTTATCTTTCGTATTTTACATGATTGATTGCATGTTACTACTAAGATTTATTTGAATCTCACCTGTTTTCTTAAACAAAATTTTATTCAGCAAAAGGTAGTATCTTTAAAGGAAAAGAGGTGGATACCAGCCACTGAAGGATCTAGGTTTAATGAAGATTTTTGTGTTGGTTATCTTTGTACTTTTTATGTACTTCTAGGTTTTGTAAATTACTTTGTACAAACCCTGTGGGGGATTCTTGTAATGTAATAAAAAAATTTATATCAGTAAGTTTATGCTATTTCTATATGCCCACTAAGCTATGCGTTGGTACTTTATTAAATGTCGAATTTTTGAGAGATTTGACAATTTCAGCTTCGGACTTACTGATATAAAGCCCCGATACTTGAGTTCTGTTAAAGAACTCGAGTTCATATGAACTCAAGTTTTACTTAAGAACTCGAGTTTTGCAGAAAAATTCTACTGATTGATACAACGTACTTGGTTTGAGTATAACTTGTAGACACCCAAGTTAACTTCCATCTTCATGTATCTTTGTAAGCAAGTCCTCTAAGATCACTTGAGTAAACCATGCTTTTGATTCAAGCTTTTCTACAATGTTCTTCATGAACTCAAGTTTCTCACAGAAACTTGAAGTTGGAACTCGAGTTTGCATCTAGAACTCGAGTTTCATGTCAGAACTTGAAATGAACTTGAGTTTTCACTTAGAGTTCCTGTATACTCTGTTTATCCCTGTTTTAATAATCCTAAGCAGAGCATTCCTGTAAAACAAACTTCTAAATACTCTGATGACTAAGTCAGTATAATAATCATCAAAAAATGTACATAAATGCATACAAATACATAATTAGTAGCAAGAAATTTTTACAACTCATTAGGATTAACTATTCCCAATTCTCTCCTTATGTATAAAAATTGATCCTTAGCCAATGGTTTTGTGAATATATCAACAAGTTGTAGATAAGTAGGAATGAATTCTACTTTGACATCTTTCCTTTAGACATGGTCTCATATGAAGTGACGTCGGAGGCCTATGTGCTTGGTTCTTGAATGTTGCACGAGATTTTTGGCCAAGCTTATTGTACTCGTGTTGTAGAAATAAATAGGTATCTCCTACAAGTTGATTCCTAAGTCCTAAAGTTGTTGTTTTAGCCACAATACTTAAGAGCAACAACTTGCTGCAGCTATGTATTCAACTTTAGTAAAGGATAACAAAATTTTGTTATACTTTTTGCTGAACCACGATACCAAAGAGCTTTCAAGAAATTAGCATTGTCCACTTCTGCTCTTTCTTTTAGTTTTGTATCCTCCATTATCTGAATATGAATAGGCCATCAAATATTCATTTCCTCCTTTTGTATACCATAAGCCGAGTTTTGCAATATCTTTTAACTACCTAAAGATTCTCTTTACAGTTTCGGCATGTGAAACCTTAGGAGAAGATTGATAACTTGAACACATACCAATATTGAATTATATATCCGATCTACTTACTGCTAAATAGAGTAATGAACTAATCATTCCTTTATATTTGGTGATGTTAAAATCAGGACCCTTCATATCGGCATCTAGTAGTGTGGTTGTTCTCATTGGGGTGTCAGTTGTATTGGAATTCTCCATTATGTATTTCTTCAACAACTCTTTCAAATATTTGGTCTGGGAAATAAAAATTCCCTTCCTTTGTTCCTTAATTTGAAGCCCAGGAAAGAAGTTTAATTCTCCCATCATGGACATTTCAAATTCTTTGTAATATCCCAAATTTTAATTACCAAAATTCTTTGAATATTTAATTATATTCAATGGAATAAATTTGTGAATTTTGGTGTACTTGAAGTAGTCAAAATAATAGAGATAGTTGCTATGTAAAACTTTTGGCCAAGAAAGACCTAAAGCCTAACTTTTGACTTGGCAAAAGCCTAACCTTGTAGCCTAAACTTAGTATGAAAGAGCACAAATTTTAGGCCCAATATGTTACAAAATTCAGTCAAAATAGAAAGGAAATAAGGAAGTAGCAATTGTTTCAAAAATTTAAGAAAATGTAAGGGCAAAATGGTCATGTTGGCTAAATAAAATAAAATCAGCAAATCTTCCTTAATAATTAAGGAAGAGGTCAGTTTTGGAAGAAGGGATAAGAAGGAGAAGATTTTGTTTAAAAAAAGGTGGACAAGTGGAAGCAAAGTAAAGCATGTGAAAAGGAAAAAAATAAAAGTAAAATCACATGATAAAATATCTAATAAAATAATGATAAAAAGAAGATGATATAACAGAATTCTAGAGAATTTCTTTCTTCTCTATAAAGGGGCCTAAAGTCGGCCAAAATGAAAGGAAGAAAGGGAGGAAGAAACTTAGAGGAAGTAAAGAGCAAGAAGAGAAAGAAAGGTTCAAGAAGCAAGATCTGTTAGATATGATTAGTTTTGATGATGTCAAATATAGATGAGCAAAAAGTTTTCCTAACATATTTATCTCCCACATTGACTAACTATTTTATCTAATGTGAAATATTTTGTAGATTAGTCAAGCAAATAAAGAGGAAGAATGAAGATAGTCAAGAAACTAAAGAAGCTATTTAATTGGGTTGTAGAGAATGATCATCAAAAGGAAAATCAAGAACAAAGAGATTGAAGAAAGAAGAACTTGCAATAACTAATGGGAATATCAAGATTCAAGCTTTTAGAACTGATACTGGAGGTTTGAATGGGTCAATATGAAGCTCAAATAACTTATACGAATGTTATGGAACCTCCAAAGGTTATCACTCGAGTGATGTGCTACTGCCACATTTTGAAGGTGATCACTCGAGTGATGACCTAGGATTACTTGAGTGACCACTCAAGTGATGCATAGCACTTTGTTGTGTTTTATTTTTAGTCAGCATGACAGAGGTTCAGTATTTTGGACATATCTCTCCAACCACATATCTGATTAGGCTAAAACTAGTGGCATATAAAGCTATAATCCTAGTGATTCAAATTGACACCAAAATCAACATCAAAGGAGCTTATATGAAGAAGATATGAGTTTTGGAAGATGAACTTCAAATCACTATCATATTCCATAGTAGGTTTAGTATTTTGGAAATATCTCTAAAGCTACACGTCCAAATGAGTTGACACTGGTGGAATATGAAACTAGACTTAAAGAAATTTCTATGGATAGGTAATAGGTTAAATTTGGAGTTATATGCAAAGCAATATAGCTTTTGGAAGTTGATGCTCGAAAATACATATACTGTCTACACTCTTTGGATCATAACTTATAGAATACAATGAGTTTGGAGCTGATTCTTTTTGCATTAGAATGTAGACGATAAGAGCTTATCAATGATAGGTTATTTTCCATATTTAGAGTCAAAATGAGTAGATCACTAAAGTGACCACTTGAGTGATGCAGTTGAAAATGCTTCAAATACTCTCAGCCAAATTATGGAAGGTACCACTCGAGTGATGGCAATGAATTACTCAAGTTACCACTCGAGTGATGAAGTCAGAAATATTGTCTAAACAGTTTACCAAATATTGAAGGGGATCACTTGAGTGACCACTTAAGTGATAGGTTCAGAAAAGGTCTATGAACTCTCTGCTAGTTTCAGAAGGGATCACTCGAGTGATATCCCTTGATCACTCGAGTGATGAAGTTCAAATTGTATGATAATCATCTGATGTTTATTGATTTGTTATCTATATGATTAATCCTTAATTGTATTTATTTTCTAAGTATATTTTTATGGAAACAATGAAGAGATCATGCAAGAGATAGAAAAGTCATTTTACGAAGCATGAGGAGTGTCAGACGTAACAACTAGTTTTTAAAATACGAAGAACAGTCAAAGTGAAGCAACATCACTCTAACGGATAAATGCCTATAATGGTCATCCACAACAATTCAACTATAAATATGGAAGCATTTAAAGAGGAGTTGCTGATACAAGAACACAATATGCCAACATGCCAACATGCTTATATCATGAGTCATCCTCTTCAGATCAACAACTCTCTGCTCTTCTATGTTTTATGTATTATTTATCATTGAGAGTGATATTATTTGTATTCTACTTCAGTGAGTATCATATCTACTCTGTGAGAGATTTTGTGAACACTAACAATTGTATTTCTGAATTGATCTTAAGATAGAAGGACCTTAAGAGGGTTGATTTCCTTACGGGGGAAGCTGTAGAGAGAATTGCGAGTAAGACTTTCTGCTCGTAAGACTTACAAGGTGCAAGTAGTAGAGAACGTTGCTACTCATAAGACTTACAAGGGTACAAGCAGGAGAGAACATTACTGCTCGTAAGACTTATATGGGTAAGCGGGAGAGAAAGGTCCTCAGGATTGCTCTGCTCATAAGACTTGTTGTAAGGGGGAGTGAACCTTATAGTGTGTAAGGGGGAGTAACTCCGTAATAGGCTTCACGAGTGTCCGACTAAACTTGTGGGTTTGTAGAAGCTTTTCTTGTGCCCAGTTAAAAAAGAAAATAGTGGATTGGAAATCTCAAGAAGAGCCTAGGGACTCGACGTAGGTTATCGTGGATTGGACCAAACCAGGATAAATCACAGTTTGTATCTTCTCTTCCCTAATATTTTACATTTCCAGCATATATGATTTAGATAATTTCTTATGATTTTATACTTCCATACATATTGATTTAATATGTTGCAATAATATTTTAAAAGATTTTAATTTCTTATCGTACACCCATTTCACCCCCTCTTGGGTGTTAGCCGGTTCTAACATTTTGTATTAGAGCTAGGCTCTTGTTTAAAGGACTTAACCATCTCAAGAGTTATCAATGGTTGATTTTGGGTGTTTTATGCTTTTAGAAGGTTTTGATTATACAATTACACCTCTTTTGAAAGGTATCGATTTCTGGTTTTGGAAAGCTAGAATAACTAGTTTTATAAAGCATATGATTTTGATATGTGGAATGTTTTTTCACATGCTTTTAATCATAAACCGAGAAAGGATTGGAATGAAAAAGAAAAGAGAATGTTTTCTTTAAACATTAGAGCAATGAAGTTTCTTTATAGTACCGTGACAGAAAATGATTTCAAGAAAATAAGATTTTGCTTTAATGCTAAAGATATCTAGGATACTTTTAATTCTATATATACTTCTAACAAGTATGTTAAAGTTGAAAGTATTGACAGTTCATGTGAAACTATAATCTGCACGTTTACGTCACATGAACAATTGGAAGATGATGAAGAAGGATAAATCATAGAAAACTTCCATGATACAGTCAACATGGATAGACAAGAAGAAGAGAATTCTCGAACAGAGCTCATTATATACGACCATGAAAAATCATCCTCTGGAGCTCAAGATGAACTTAAGGTAAAAATCTCCAATTCTTCTTGTGATTTTCGTAAAACTATTTTTCAGAGTCAGCATAAAATAGTTTTCCAACCAGTTGTTGATTCTACTGAGAAAAGCAAAAATGTTTTCAAATATACTGGAAAATTTATTAGGAAGAAAGATTATTCAAATGAAATTTATTCAGGTTTTTACTCTCATGACCAACACAATACTTGCATAAAAACTCATAATGCATATCTTCGTATAATTTGCAATTATTATGGTAAATCTAGTCATATTTCTCTCACATGCTATATTATAAGAAATTCTAATGTGAGAAATAGATATGTTTAGGTTCCGAAAGGATATGTAAAGTCTAATGCTAACAATCAAAGACCCAAATATATTTGAGGTACTCAAATGTCCATCTAGTAGTTCATGTATGAAGGATGATTCAAAAAGAAATGGACATAAAAGTATAGAGAAGATGAAGAAGAAGCCAAGAGTCTCTCATGGATCAATAAAGAGGATTATATCATCCAAAAAGAGAACTCTTGGAGCAACCATTGCTGGAACTATGAAGCATAATTTCAAAGAGAAGCAAAGGGTAAAAGGAATATGTTCCACCTCAAGGAAGGGCTACCATAATGTACCATTCAGTTACCTTGAGGAGGATCTCTCATACACAAAGAAAAATACTCTTGAAGCCTACATCATATAAGAGAGCTTTCTAAAATTCCAAAGTCAAATACACAACAACAGGGCTTCAAAGAAAGATGCAGTGGGTATGCAAAGGCAATCCTCCAAGCACCTAAGGTAAAAGTAAACAATGGTAAAACCTCATATACTATCATCTTTAATATTTATTGAGGTTTATACCTTGTTACCTTAGGAATGAGCATTGCACATATGTTTTCACAATATTCATTCATAAAGAATTGTAATGTTCAATAGCTTAACACTTTATGCATATACGCATACTTCAAGAGAAAATATTTTTATACATAAAGTCATGTTTAATTCATTATACTCAATTTCTTCAAATTAATTATATTCTTAGAGCATGTGATTTCTGATTCCTACAAGCTAACCATGAGTAGATCCAAGTAAGATTGGATACTGAAGGAAGAAAAAGAGCTATATTGTTTTATAGGAAGAAGAAAGGAAGAGCTTCATTTCAAGATTGTGACTACATAGATATTATTTCAAATCTTGACGAGGTTGGATTTTGAAGCTTGATTTTCATGATTGAGCATTCAAAATGGAAGCAGAACTTGATACATCATGAAGAGTATCTAGCTAGTGATAAAGGAAGAAAAGATGTATAGTAAAGCATCACTAAATTTTCCACTCAAGCGATCTTCATCTCCACGTGACAACTGGGAGTGACTGTCCAAGTGATCAGACCAATCAGAAGATTAGAAGGAAAAAGCCAAGGAATTATGCCCAATTGAACCTCAAAGGATAATTTCTCGAGTAATTACAAGATTGCTCGAGTAAGGTATTATTTTCTTACTCTACCAAGATGTTCAGGATTCTATCACTCAAGTCACCACTTGAGTGATACACAATCACTTAAGTGATATCGGGTCCCTGAAGTTAAAACCCCTATTACAATATCACTTCTCACTCTTACTCAAAGATTCACTTTTAGTGCTCTATTCAAATCATCTCACTATATCATTTTCATATCTTGTGCTTATATGAATTATTTATTTTGAGTAATGAAAATTTGTCCATTATTGCATTCCTTTAGCAATTAATCTTGTTTGGTCATCAAATTATTTCCAAATTGCTAAATGGACTGAGAGTGAATTTGTGCATAATCTTTCTATGAATTTGAGTTTGAATGCACATTTAAAAAAAATTTCTTAGATTTCAATCCATCCTATTTATAAAATTGTATACACATGGTTTGAAAATTATTCATATTTTGTTTACATTCAAATTGGTTTCAAAATTGGAAGTTAATATTTTTATCAAAAGTCAAAAATGCTTCAACTCCACTCGCTAGAGTTTTCCCCATCATCATGTTATTCCTTGGTCTTCAATGTGCTATCATATGAATGCTCATTAAAGCATTGAATCTTAATGCATTAGCTATTATATTGAAATGACTTATTAATAGTTAAGAACTCTAGTCATTTGGACTAACAAGTATGTGCTTCATCGTCTATAAATCATTGTACTCATTTTGTTGCTCAAATACATTAACATTTGTCTTCATCCATTTTCGAGTAACTAAAGCCTTATATTTAAAGTTTTTCCTTGAATGTTCATATATTTCAAGACACAACCTTTAGAGGCTAGATTATCTCTTGGTCAATAGTAAAGTCATTATGGTAATTTATTCCTATTATGCCAAGCTTGTTTGGCTAATGCTTTATTCTTATGACCTTTGTTCTTGAGAAAATAATCTAACTTGTTAACTTCAATATTTAACATGTTCTCCAAAATTAAAGCTTTCTTATATATATAAACATGTATTGACTTCTACTATATTTCAGCATAAGGATTGATATTTAACAAACTTTACAAATGTGCTTCCATGCATTCAAAATCTTAATATTTTAATGCATATTCATGATTCGAAAGAACATTTGATATTTTGAACAAAATTGCATATCTCATTATCATTCTTGGAAAACATAAATTCATTATTCATCATTTCATAAAAATTAGTCATTATGGATAGATTCACTACTCTCTTTTAGTTTCACTTCATGTCTTGAATGAAAATCTTATCAATGATATATTTTCTATATAAAATGTATTTACAAATTGTCATTGATCATTGAAAATCATCATTCTTGATATCATTTGTTTGTTACCCTTTATGATTCCATGGCTTGAATTTATTTAATCGGGTAAAATTATACTTTAGTTACTATCGGTTATTACACTCTTTGCTCAAATATCATATGATTCAATCATTCAAGAGAAAGAGTTATAATTTCTAATATTGTATGGACCTAAAAGAAAGTTAGGTATCAAAGAGCATATATTTATACTTTTACAGGAATTGACCAAGATGCTCTGTATTCAAGTATAAAGATCAGTGGCTAACAGAGTAGGCGTGACTAGCAGTGTTGCAGTATGAGCAAAAGCATAGATTAAAAGGTCACCTTCTCAGCCTTAATGATCAATAAATGATTAGGGATCAAGAAGCCCCCTACTAGACCTTTCAAGGAGTACAACGAGCCTGAGATGTACTTAATCATCAAACTTAACGAACAAGACCTAGAACTTGAAGCAAAATGAGCAGCTGGTGTAATATCCCAAATTTTGGTAATAGAGGCTTGAGGAAAAGCCTAAATCAAGTAGACTGCTAAATCCCGGTTTAGCAAGTGTCCTAATAAGGCATAATTGTATTTCCCAAAATTCCTTTATACCCTTGGGGTATTAAAGAGAATATCAGGGTGAATTAAATATGTTGGGGAATGACAAAACAATACAATTAGAGGTCACACACAACACTGTTATGTGGGAATACAAATTGTAAAAGTTGAGGTTTGTTGCTAGTGGGTTTCCCTATGTAACAGTCTTGTTGTGTGTCATTTTTAAATAGGAAAATGATGTCCAATGCCTATAAAATTTTTCAAAATAAAGTAGACTTATCAAGCTTTAATTTAATAGGTTATATAATTCATTTAGATCTATACACAAAGAGATATGTATTTTTTTAATTTAGCTTAGTGAAACTGGCTAGCTTCTGTGACAACGTCAAAAAATGGAAATTTGGGGAATTATGAGCTTTCATTTAGCTAAAGGCTATATTTTTATTCAAAAATAGACTTAATAAGGGTCACATATCCTTTGGAACAATACCAATTGAACATTTGTACAATTAGATATGAATTTTCAAAGTTTGATGAAAATTTTTCCAGATTTCCAATAATGTGCGAAAATGGGAAAAATGTATAGCCAAAATAGTCATTTGAGAAATAAAGCAAGAAGCAATATTTTTCCCTTTTCTTTATGAGGTTGGAAGGTCAAAAAGGGTAAGGAAGAAGGGAAATTAATACTTGGGTCATATTGAGCTTAAATATGATGCATTTTTAAACAAGTAAAGGTAGTGAACTTACCCTACTTGCATGTATTTAATATTTATGCTTGTATGGTGATATATGTGATTGATTTACTTGATTGTGTAGAGCATATTTGAATGATAAAGCTCTACTTTTGTTTATGCCATAGCCATGAGTATGTTACATGAAACATTGAGCATGCAGAAATGTCATTATGTGGCATATAAATAGTTAAGGCCAACATGTCATGCACTCAGCATATATCATGCATGCATTATGGTAATTGTTTACTACTGAGATTCCCTAGAATCTTACCATCCCTAACCAACCATTTAGACAAGTGAACATAAGAGGTGTGCTAGGAATAGAGAAAAGGACTGCATACAGAGGAATGCAGTGGGTTATCTGAAGGTGTTTTTATTATTTTAAGGTATGTAATTATTATGTATAAACCACTCCTTTAGAGAATCCTGTAATATAATCAAGCACATTGTTTTAATGATATCAGTATATTATGTTATTCCTGTGTACCCACTGATCTGCGCATTGCTACTCTGATTAATATCAACATTAAGGGGTATGTTAGGCCGGTGTGACATATTTTGTATCAGAGCAGTGATTTCGGTAATGGAATTGTCTGCTCAAAGATAAAGGTCCAGTCATAGCAAAGGGTTTTGACTATAGGTTATATTCTTTGCTCATGTGAATAGTGTAGTAATTCCTTGTTAGTGCTACTGTAACTGTGAGTTACAGATAGCTGAGGAACCGAAGGAAGTAGACCACCCCTGTCTGTTAATCAGCCTGTTGGATGAAGGGGCAAAGGTCTATATGGAAGAAGTGGCTCCGCTTGACAGGGATGTTAGTGGTGCCCAGTCCCAGTAGGTTTTCCTCTACTGATGACAATGGCAATGAGACCCTAAGGATAGAAGAGGAAGCACATGATTAGATTTTGTTGCTAACTCTAGAACATCTGATATTGAGTTAGAGTATGACCCAGATTTTTCCCCTGTGTTATGAGAACACATAGAGGGGCTATACCAAGAAGCCGATACTACTTGTGTTTCCTAGTGGGGATAATATCTAGCATTTCTGGGCAGGATAACATGATATACTAGGATTGAAGTATATATGGGATACTAATGCCTAGAGATTTATGGGTCGGTACAAGCACTGATGCCCCGAATACCATCAGAACTCCATAGTTAAGCGTGCTCACGTAAGGGAAATCCTGGGATAGGTGACCCCCTAGGAAGTACCTTGGAAATCTAAAACCTTTTGCTTAAATGTTTGGAATTCTGACTCGAAGTTCTTAGATGACCTAAGAAATGATTAGAGGCATGGATATGATGAAGTAAATGTTGATCTTTAATCCGAACCATTTGTGTTGCAGTCAATACTGTCCAGAAAAGTTTATTTAATGAGGTTATGGGAACTCGAGGCATTGTAATTGTTTTGAGGTTTTTTCATGCTAAGTAATAATCCTTAGTAAGCCGTGTAGGTAAAGGTATGTAAGTATGATATACAGTGATACATGATGAGTAGTGATTATGCTGTATATCTATCCTAGAGGATCTGATCTGATGATGCTAAAGGTTGAGGTTCTAAGAGTTTAATCATAACCTGAGAATCAAATGCAATAGTTGAATTAATTCTCCAGGAATTTGAAATAGCCTTAGTGGCCTGAGGTACTAGAATGTTGTATAGAAATGTGTATGAGGTTTTTAGAGGTTACTAGTTGCTAATCTAGCATAAGGAAAGATCTTAATCATAAAATATTCCCTTAGAGTTGTGATTATGCCTAGAGCAGGACTAATATCAGAAGTCCATATAAATTGACCCTAGATGAGATGGTAGAAAGAAGGGTTGTAGGACCCAACGAATCGCCATGGGGTACTCCAGTGCAGGCTGATGAAAGAAATTAAGGAAGAACAGGCTCGACGGTATAAAGAAAAACAACTCTTACTCTTGTATTTTATGTAATGGTTCTAAATGTATGTGTTTACCATCAAGTATATTCATGTTATGAATATACGGTAGGTGGTAAGACTTATTGGGCCTCATGTCCTTAGGAAGTCAAACCTGACGGGCGGAGGCCCAAGGCTGTAAGTCCCGTAATGCCTATGGTATAGGGGTGATTCCTTATGCAATAAGACCTAATAAGCATTCAGAGTATATGTGTAATACCCCGAATTTTGGGATTAAAGGATTGAGGTTTATCCTGAATTAAGTGGACTACTAGACCCCGGTTTACCAAATGTCTAAATGAGGAATGATATATTTCCCAAAATTCCTTAATATCTTTAGATATTAAAATGGAAATAAAAGATGAGGGCAAAATGGTAATTTTTCCATAAGTTGAGAAGTGAGGATTTTGCCCTAATATTCCCAATGATTTAAGTTGAATGAGAATTATAAGGAGGGAGATGACCACTTGGTAATTAATAAGCCCAAGTGGATGGATTATTATCAAGCAAAGTCAGTAAGTGGAGAAGCTTAAGGCTTCGGTTGACCACTTGAGGTAATATAATGAGATAATTTGAGAGTGAATTATACTCTCTTATTTCTCATTAATATTAATGGAATGATGAAGGAAAAGAGAAAGGAAACTTGTTGTGCAAGAAATGTGATAGGTAGACTAATTGAGTAAAAGCCACCTGGATGATTTTAATTAATCATCATCCTTCATCAATTAATTCTCATCCTTTCCTGCGTTTAGATTAAAAAGGAAAGAGAAAGAGAAACAGATCAGAACAAGAACGAGAAAGAGAATAGAGGAAGAACGAGAGCGCAAAGGAGAGAGAAAACTATGATTCACCGGAACTCGTCCGAAACGGCGTTTTCTCTCAAAATGTCCAATACAAATGTTGTTCTACTCATCCTAAGCTTCATTTCTATGGATTCGGATTCTCCATTGGAGGCTTTTAGTGACATCTCTCTGGTCGGAGCGTCACCGGAATTTTGAATCGAATTCAGAAGCGGGTAGAGGTAAGCGTAGGCTTGCTTCCTACTATTTCGGTTTATCATTTGGATGAGTATTTTGGAAGTAGTGTATTGTTCATCTCTCATTCAATCTATGTTTTGGGGGCCAAATGATGTCCAATGGATGTCTAAACGGCTAATCATGTAATAAGGAGTAGAAATGAGGGTATTAAGTCAAAGAAAGGGGGAACCGACACAACTCTTCTAAGAACTCTATAATGGCTGCCCTATATGGTTTATGAGGGTAGAGTGGGAATTTCATCGATTGGATGATTCCATTGAGTTCAGAAGGGTAAATTGTATAGGATTCATGTTGAAGAGAAAGTTAGAAAAGGCCTAGAAGGTGAAATGACCAAATTGCCCTTGTTGCTCTATATAGGGGTTGTTCAATGGTATTTTTGTCACTTGGGCCTGAATTTGACTGATATGAAGTCGTAAATGGATTCTACACATGATATTATGTAGGATTGGCTCATGTTGCAATTTCTACAAATGTACTGTCGGGCCGGGCTTCCAAGGGCATTTTGGTAATTTAGCATAATTGGGCTAAGTTATCAACTAATACGAGTCTAGAATGATATAAGAAAGAGTAATGACTCATGTATTAAATGTTTGGGAATTCTAGGACTCGATGGATGGACGTGCCTGAACCGGAGCAAAGACAAAGGATTGAGGACGGACGTGAAGTCCGACAGGTAGTGAACTAACCTTTTCTGCATGTATGTGATATGTATGTCTTGCATTGATTATGTGACTGCTTTGTCTATTTGTGTGGAACATGTATGATTGGTTGAAGCTCTGTTATATTTGTACAATGGCCATATGTATGTCATAACATCGAGCATGCAGCATGTCATTATGTTGGCATGAAATAGTGTAGGCAAGCATGTCATGCATTCATATATATCTAGCATGCATAGCGGTAATGTTTTCTACTAGATTCTCTCGAATCTCACTCCTCCCAACCAACCATTTAGACAGGTTGAAGGGTGCCAGGAGATATGCACGGAGGAGGATTATAGAGGTGAGGTGAAGACCATAGTGTGAGACACTACCATTTGTATTTGATGCAAAATTATTTGTGGTTATACATTTGATGTATATGTATATAAATATATGAATGAATGGATAAACAGAGAATCGCTCTAGTTTAAGTAGAGAATGTCTTTTAGTTTGATTTAAAGTAAAATGCTTGCATACATTGATTGTAATGGAACTAAGAGCCAATGAGTCATTAATGACGTAGTAAATCTTGTGGAAATGTATTTAAAGTATTTTACCCTTGAAAAACCCTCTCAGCCTTAGGTTCAAATCCTGAGTTGAGAGCGAGGATTTATGAACGTTATTCAACGTTGGGTAGATCCTGATTCCACAATTGATTTCACTAGTCACTTATACTCATTTGGGGCATTGAAAGGAAGGTGTCACATTTAATCACCCATATACCTGGTCATAGGATGTCTAGCCTCTTACGCCGTGTCGATGAAAGCTATTGCTTTGTCCCACTTTTACCTAGTGAGAACCTCCGATCACGGTGGCAAATTACAGCCATCTTATCATTTAGCTTTTTCATTTGCAAGCTTATAAAGCATGCAACTCAAGAATCCCATTCTTGACACCAACCCTTAGATATCATTCTGCATTTAACATGCAGCACTCGCATTCATTTTGTACCAATTTGTAGCATTCACCACAGGACTCACTAGTCCGATCTCACACAGCGCTTGGGTTCTCAGGTCTCACTGCCCTTCAGGACTCTTCTGGATCATCTTGTATGCATACTAAGATTTCCAACTTCTTTGGGATTCACCCATATCACATCATATGCACACTAAGCCTTACGGCTCATTCAACTACCACAGCGCTGGATGCTTTGGCTTTACAGCCTAGGGATTCACCCCCATGCCAAAGGCATCTTAGGCTCACAACCTTTGCTACAACCTGGTATAGTTTGAATGTTATGCCAATATGCCAACCTCAATTCATTCTCTGAACACACTTGTCCCATGTCACCATGCTAGGTAATAACCACAGCACTTAGACATATAGGTCTTATGGCCCACGGATGCTTGTCCTATGCAAACTTGTATATTGGGTCTTATTGCCTTAAGCCTCTTCTCAACTCCATTCTTATTCATATCTCACATTGCTAGCCTCAGGACTTGCGAGCTCGCCAGGTCTTATGGCTTTAAAACATACTGCTCATCATCTTTGTTGAATACAGTCCTCCCCACTAGGCCCAACTGCAGAGCTACCCTCTATGGGCGCCCTCTATAGCGGTACGGGAGTCAGGCCCATACCCCCTGGCTTACCAGGAATGAGCACAGAAACCTTGTGGAATAACCACTTTCTAACCAATTGATCCATCATCTTGCCAGATGAGTATCTTCTAGGCCTACACCCATTAGGCCCCGGCCCCAGGCTCACCTGGATTGTCCACACACGAGTGTAGAATTCGGCTCAACTAAACCACCACTAGGAGCATAGAAGGCAAAACTTCACTGGCCGCCCAACCAGCTATCCCCCGAAGGAGATCTCTTCAGATATCGAACATGCGACGTTAGACACTTAAGCCGCGTTTGAAATCTTTAGCATCATTGAGTTAGCTACTTATTTCAGACTCCATCTCTTGCTACTCAACTCATTCACATTCTTATGTAATGTTCACGAAGCATGCTAAACAAACCATCATTATCACGATCACCATAAGAGCATCTGTCGTCTTGGCATATAGCCTCAAGGAATCTGCTGGACTTTCGATCCAGAAGTCACATGGCCCTAAGTGTTCACCTGCGCAAAGATAGGCCCCGGGATTCCACTTGTGCATAAGATGTTTGTGGGAGTATGAACAGTGGACTCAAAACATGATCCATTCATTTTTTACTCCAAACATGGTAAATGATTGATCACTAGAAAGCTCTTATCATCTACATTCCAATGCAAAAGGAATCAGCTCCAAACTCTTTGTATTCTCCAAGTTATGATCCAATGAGTGTAGATAGCATACGTATTCTCAAGCATCAACTTCCAGAAGCCATACCATATTGAATATAACTTCCAATTTGACATATTATATATCTATGGAAAGCTCTTTGAGTTTACTTTCATATAGCACCAGTTTGAACTCATTTAGACGTGTAGTTTGAGAGGTATGTCCAAAATATGAAACTTATTCCTGAATATGATGGTGATTTGAAGTTCCAATTCAGACATTCATATCTGATTCATATAATCTCTTTTGATGCTGGTTCTAGTGTCAAAATGATGCATTATGAGTTTAGTTCCATATGTCACTGGTTTCACCTCAATCGGAGTTGTGGTTTAAGAGACATGGTTGAATTACTGAAGCTCGCCTAAACTAAACGTAAAACAGGGATGAACAGAGTATACTTTTATTCATACTGAACTCGAGTTATGAACCCCAAACTCGAGTTCTAGCCCATTTTTGCAGTTGTGAACAGTGCCAACTCGAGTTTTCCATATCCAACTTGAGTGCAAAACTTGGGAATTATCGGGAGTCGTCTCTGCCAAGAACTCGCATGAAGAACTCTTTAAACTCGAGTGCTACAGTGCCCACAACTCGAGTTCTACTATTTAAACTCGAATGCTTCAGTTCTTCACTGCTACAGTACCTGTTTGCTACAGTGTCAGACCGCTACAGTGATAATGCTACACTGCCAAACAGTACCACTGCTACAGTACTGAATTCTGTTCTGAGCATAGAACATCCAATATTTCTTCTAGGACCTTGAATCTTGATATTCCCATTAGTTCCTTCAAGCTCTTCTTTCTCTAATCTCTGTCTTGCTTTGTTTGACTAATCTATAAGACATACAATATTAAATATAGTAGTTAGTCAATATAAGGAGATAAATATATTAAGCAAATTTTTTGCTCTCAATATCTAATATCTATATTTGACATCATCAAAACTAATCATATCTAACATTCTCCCCCTTTTTGATGGTGACAAATCCTACAAGCTAAATATGTATAAATGTGACTTGTACAATACAAACATTATGCAACATATTTTGCTTGCCCTCTCTCTATACAATACAAATATTATGCAACCTATTTTGCTTGCCCCTCTCTCCCCCTATTTGTCATTAGCAAAAAGTTTGAGGGATAAGGAATACATGCTTATAGAGACATATATATAAAAACAAATTTGAAATGTCTTTCTATCAAACTAAACAAATCAAGAAAACAATTTTCTCTCTCCCCTTTATGTTTTAATGTGAGGCAAATGAAATATAATTTACACCTATTTTTAAATTTGAAATAGATATGCATATTTAAAGACATTTTCAAAATCAAAGTAAATTGGAGAGGAAAAGAAATATGCACAATGTTCTAAAAAATATAAAGAGACAGGGTTTAGAAATGCTCATTTAGATTTGGCAAGCTGATGATAGACTCATGAAGTCCGGTCTATCACACTTTCGTTGTACAACTCTGATGATGTCTCCAGGATGCTCTCGCTAAGTTGAGCTTTTGTTTCATATTTTTATCACAATATGCTTAATGCTCATTTGTATTGGCATAGGTATTTGGTGGTTCGAATGTTGCAGCCAATATTTCTCTTGATTGATCATCAAGGCATATGTCCTCGAAGTTAATATAAACTCTTTTTGGTGTGTTGAGGAGTGGTCATGTATAGAGCTAATTCTCCTGTCATAAGTTAAATGTATTCTTACAAGGAGAATGGTTAGTACAATCAAGTATCAAAGGTTTCCTTTCTATAGGATATATTCAAATTAAGATCAAGAAAAGAAAATGGATAAGTATCTCATCATCAAAACTAATCAATTGAGGGTAAATGCAAATGAGTATACTATAATGATTTTTTTAAAAATAAAAGAGATAAGCTTTTAAGATGTAACACATGTGAATGTGAAGCTCCCCCTTAATGTATGCATGATCTTAAAAATTATCATGAGAAATACAGTTAAAAGCTCTTATAGATTTGGAAAACCATTGAAAACCTTGAGTGTGAAAGTCGAAAGATTTAGTGAGGAATCAATTTTTGAAAATGATGATGTTATTCATGGATTTTAACAATTGTACACCAATATCACTTGATCCTCACTTTAGTGCTTGTTTGAGTGATGCAACTCAGAGGATTTGAATTAAGAAATACAATACCTCACTCGAGTAATGTCGTAATCACCCGAGTCATAATCCTCTGTAAGACACTTAAGGATACCAAGATGAGTTTCCATTAGCTTAGTATGTGCCCCTTGCTCATTTCATCAAATTTGATGCATCTTATATCACATATTTTGTTTATGCTTATATTGCAACACTGTCAATCTTGCCTCTTTTGTTAGCCTTTGATCCTTTTTATCCGAAAGTAGAACACTTTGGTTAATACCTACAAAAGTACAAGTACATGCTCCCTCTTTGGTACCCAACTTCTCTTGGGTTCACAATATTAGATATAACAACTCTTATGTAATTGAAATAAATAATATTTGAACAAAGAGTATCATAATCCAACAAATACCAAAACATAATTTTATCCAATAAATTTAAACCTTTGTATCATAAAGGGTAATTTACTAACAAATGATGCCAAGATTGATGTTTTCCAATTATCAATGATAATTTGTAAATACACTTTATATTGAAATAAGTCATTGATAAGATTTTCATGCAATCTATGTTAGTTGGTTCAAAAGAGTAGAAAATCAATCCATATTGACCAACTTTTATGAAATTAGAAATCATGAATGAAAATATGCAAATTGTTTCAAAATCTCAAATGTTCTTTCCAACCATGAATATGCATTATGACATTAAGATTTTGAATGCATGAAAACTCATTTATATAATTTGTTAAGAATCAATCATCATGCTCAAAATGGTGGAAGTCAATAGTTTAAGTGTACACATGTACCAAAAAGCTTCCTTCTTAAAGATAACATGTTTGAGAATCTTCCCAAGAGAAAAAGTCATACGGAGAATGAATTAGCCAAAAGTGACTTAACTAGATAGACATATCTAAGCATAATGAATTTGCTATTGATCAAGTGATAATCTTGCCTCTTAGAGTTGAGTCATGAAATATGTAAATATTCAAGGTAAGAATTTTGATACAGGGCTCTAGTTACTTAGAGATGGATAAAGACAAATATTAATACATTTGAATAACAAAATGAATACAATGATTTATAGATGATAAACCACATATTCATTAGTCCAAATGACTAAAGTTCCAAAATATCATCATAATATGTTATTCCACTATAATGGTTAATGCATTAGCATTCATTCAATGCATTAATGAACATTTATAATGCTTGGAATAACTCAACCAAAAGGATTTATGCATTAGGAACAAAGCTTTCAAATATTGAATTCATCTCTGGGGAAATATACTTGAAACTCATATAGATAAAATCTAATTCATTAGAAAATAAGGATTGAGGAGTTCAAGCTTAGGATAACATATTGAAGATCAATGATCAATATGTTAATGATTGGGAAATACTCTGGAAGCAATTCTGACATTCAATATACAAAAGTATTAACTTCCAATTTTGAAAATGATTTGAATGTAAACAAAATATGAATAAATTTCAAATCATTTGTAATTTTATAAAAACAAGATTAATTGAAATTCAAATAAAATTTTAAAATATGCATTTCAAACTTAAATTCATAGAAAGATTATGCACAATTTCATTTTCAGTCCATTTAGCAATCTGAAACATTTTAAAAACCATAAATGATTGATTGCTAATGACATGCAATTGTGAGCAAGTAGTTATCATTCAAAATGAATTGGAAAGAATGAGTGCAATGACTAAATTCTGGAAACTGTTACAAAACATCCAACACTCGAGTTCTTCCCATAGAACTCGAGTTCATCTACACTCGAGTTTGGCCCTCCAAACTCGAGTTTATATGGACTCGAGTTTGCCACTGCAAACTTGAGTTTTGCAGTTAAACTTCCATGCTAACCTAGTGTACCTGGCTTGAGTGTGGCTTGTAGATACTCAAGTTAGTTTCCAATTTCTTGTTTCTTTGTACTCAAGTCCTCCTAGATCACTTGAGTAACCCATGCTCATGAATCAAGCTTTTTTGCAAATTTCTTCCTACAAAACTGTATAACCCATTTTGTTCCTTCGGTATCCAATCTTACTTGGATCCACTCATGGTTAGCTTGTAGGAACTATAATTTTCATGCTCTAAAAATATAGTTGATTTGAAGAAATTGAGCATAATAAATTAAACATGGCTTTATGCATTAAAGTAGAGATATTTTCTTTTGAAACAAACATGTATGCATAAAGAACTAAACTATTGAACATTGCAATCCCATTGCAAATAGGTTTACAAGATGAATTTTTCAAATTATTTGAAAATATATTTCTAAAATAGTTTGCAATGCTCATTCATAAGGTAACATGTATAAACCTCAATAAATATTAAAGATAACAATATAGGAGGTTTTACCATTTTGCACATTTACCTTAGGTGCTTGGAGGATTACCTTTGCAAACCCATTGCATCTAGCTTTGTTTTTGCATATTTAGCTTTGGGATTAAGCAAAGCTCTCTCATATGTTGTAGATTCAGTGCGTATTTTTGTACGAGAGATCCTCTTTTTCTTGTTCTCCTCAATGTAGTTGAATGGTACATTATGGTAGCTCTTCCTTGAGGTATAATGCACTTCTCTTGCTATTATCCATTGTTTCTTTTGCTTTGACAGTGAGGTTATAGCAATGGCTTTTCCATGAGTTATCTTTTTCGATGATATCACCTTCCTTATTGGTGCATGAGAAACTCTTGGCTTCATCTTCTCTGTACTGTTATGTCCATTTCTTTTTCAGATTATCTTGTATACATAAAGTACTAGATGGACATTTTGGTACCCATACATACTTGGGTCCTTGATTGTTAGTATTAGACTTTACATGTCCTTTTGGAACCCAAACATATTTATTTCTCACATTAGAATTTCTTTTAATATAGCATGTGTGAGAAATATGACCAGATTTACCACAATAATTGCAGATTTTATGAATATGTGCATTATGAGGTTTTATGCAAGTATTGTGTTGTTTGAGGGACAACAAACCAGTTTACCTATGCTCTTTCTTCGCATATAAGTTTCCAGCATGATTTAAAAAATTTTTATTTTTATCAATAGAATCAACAATTGGTTGAAAAACGGTTTTATGTAAACTTTGAAAATCAGTTTTATAAAGATCATAAGAAGAATTGGAACTTGTTACCTCAAGTTCATCTTGAGCTCTAGAGGGTGATTTGTCATGGTCGTTTGTAATGAGCTTCGTTTGGGAATCCTCTTCTTCTTTTTCTTCTGTGTTGACAGCATCATGGAAGTGCTTTATAATTCCTTCTTCATTTTTAACTTCCATTTGTTCACTGATTCTAGATATGCAGCTAATAGTTTCAAGTGAACTGTCTATACTTTCAACTTCAACATGCTCGTTAGAAGTATATATAGAATCAAGAGTATCCCAGATATCTTTAGCATTAGAGAAAAATCTAATTTTCTCAAAATCATTTTCTGTCACAACACTATACAAAATCTTCATTGCTCTAATATTTAATGAAAACATTTTAATTTCTTTATCTGTCCAATCCTTTCCTGGTTTATGATCAAAAGCATTTGTAAGAACATTCCACATATCAAAATAATATGCTTTTATAAAACTAGTCATTCTAGCTTTCCAGAACCAAAACTCAATATCTTTCAAAAGAGGTAGAATAGTATAATCAAAACCTTCTGGAAGCATAAAATACCCAAAGTCAGCCATTGTAACTCTTGAGACGGTTAAGTCCTTTAAACAAGAGCCCAAGCTCTGATACCAAATGTTAGACCTGGCTGACACCCAAGAGGGGGTGAATTGGGTGTACGATAAGAAAGTCTGATCTTTTAAAATCTTTTCAAAACTTATCAAATCAATACATATGGAACTATAAAATCATATGTAGATATATAGATCATATATGCTGGAAATGTAAAAGCTTAGGGAAGAGAACATGCAAACTGTAATTTATCCTGGTTCGGTTCAATCCACAATCACCTACGTCCAGTCCCTAAGCTTCTCTTGAGATTTCTAATCTACTATCTTCTTGTTTAATCAGGCACAAGAACAACCGCTACAAATCTCTTACAAAGTTACTCCCCCTTACACACTGTAAGGTTTACACCCTCTTACGGTAAGTTGAGTAAAGCAATCCCAAAGACCTTTCTCTCATGCTTACCCATGCAAGTCTTATGAGCAGCAATATTCTCTCCTGCTTACACCACTGTAAGTCTTACGACTAGCAACGTTCTCTACTGCTTGCACTTTGTAAGTCTTACGAGCACAAAGTCTAACCGAGAACCGCTTTTCCGGAAGGAACTCAACCATCTCAAGTCTTATAGATGAAGTGTTTATAGACTCTCTCATAGAATAGATGAAATGCTCACTAAAGTACAATACAAATATTCACTCTCTCAAATATACATTATATATAAAATAAAGAAGAGCAGAGAGTATGAGAGGCAGAAAACTTATGATAACAGCATATTGGCGTAGTTGAGTTCCGGTCACTCTGTTTTTTTTGTTCTTTTGTACGCTGTTTGCTGTGTGTTTTGATTGTTGTCGCATGCCCCCTTCGTTTCTTGTTTGAATTCATTGGTTTATATAGAAGATGGTTGAGAGCCGTTGGAATCATTCAAACATTCTGCCCGTTGGAATCTAATCATGTGATAGATAATTCAACAGTTATATACCATGGCTCATCGATTATATTCTGACAGATGCTTCAACGTTACTTTCTGTTTGCACGTTCGTTACTTTCAGAGGATGAAGATTGCAAATGTATCTATTGTGACTATATGGGCATTTGAATTCTTTACAAGCTGTTAGAGTGTGCGAGAGCTACTTGGTATTGGTCGGACCCATGTGTAAATGACAGTTACCCATTTCATTGTGTCCGTCATTTTTTGCTTCTTTATGCGTTTTGTCTATACGAACGTTGCAAACCTGTCTTACACTTAGAACAATCATTAAATCAAGTTTAAGAGTTATAACAAGTGAAAGCATAATCATTGGATATCATTTAAACATGTTTTGATCGATCGTTGGAAATCATTTAGATTCTTTCAATTCATGGACTCGAGTTTAGTAGCTCTAACTCGAGTGCAAAACATGTAAGGACTCGAGTGCTCATGAGAAACCTCGAGTGCATAGCATTTTTCAATGTTCTATCCTTGTTTATGATAAGACCTCTTGAGAGTGCAAAGACACACTCAAGTGTGCAAGGGACCAGAACTTGAGTATACTCTTCAGGACTCGAGTGTACCATGTTTTCTTCAGACTGCAAGACTCTCGGGCAAAAACTCTCTCAGCATAACTCTCATGACTTGAGTATGATGCTTCATAGAACTTGAGTTCTTCTCCTCAAACTCAAGTGCACTTCATATCAGTTGATTCTCGTGAACTCTCTAGAACAAACTCTTATTCCAGAACTTCCATCACTCGAGTGTATATAAGATGTTTGTGGGAGTATGAACAGTGGACTCAAAACATGATCCATTCATTTTTTACTCCAAACATGGTAAATAATTGATCACTAGAAAGCTCTTATCATCTACATTCCAATGCAAAAGGAATCAGCTCCAAACTCTTTGTATTCTCCAAGTTATGATCCAATGATTGTAGATAGCATACGTATTCTCAAGCATCAACTTCCAGAAGCCATACCATATTGAATATAACTTCCAATTTGACATATTATATATCCATGGAAAGCTCTTTGAGTCTACTTTCATATGGCACCAGTTTGAACTCATTTAGAGGTGTAGTTTGAGAGGTATGTCCAAAATATGAAACTTGTTCCTGAATATGATGGTGATTTGAAGTTCCAATTCAAACATTCATATAATATCTTTTAATGCTGTTTCTAGCGTCAAAATGATGCATTATGAGTTTAGTTCCATATGTCACTGGTTTCACCTCAATCGGAGTGTGGTTTAGGAGATATGGTTGAATTACTGAAGCTCGCCTAAACTGAACGTAAAACAGGGATGAACAGAGTATACTTTTATTCATACCGAACTCGAGTTATGAACCCCAAACTTGAGTTCTAGCCCATTTTTGCAGTTGTGAACAGTGCCAACTCGAGTTTTCCATATGCAACTTGAGTGCAAAACTTAGGAATCATCGGGAGTCGTCTCTGCCAAGAACTCGCATGAAGAACTCTTTGAACTCGAGTGCTACAATGCCCAAAACTCGAGTTCTACTATTTAAACTCGAGTGCTTCAGTTCTTCACTGCTACAGTACCTGTTTGCTACAGTGTCAGACCGCTACAGTGATAATGATACAGTGCCAAACAGTCCGCTGCTACAGTCTGAATTCTGTTCTGAGCATAGAACATCCAGTATTTCTTCTAGGACCTTGAATCTTGATATTCCCATTAGTTCCTTCAAGCTCTTCTTTCTCTAATCTCTTTCTTGCTTTGTTTGACTAATCTATAAAATATACAATATTAAATATAGTAGTTAGTCAATATAAGGAGATAAATATATTAAGCAAACTTTTTGCTCTCAATATCTGATATCTATATTTGACATCATCAAAACTAATCATATTTAACACTATACTCTAGTACCTCAGCCACTCAGGCTATCTCAAATTCCTGGAGAACCAATTCGACTTATTGCAATTGATTCTCGAAATATGGTTCAACTCTTAGAACCTTAACATCGCACTAAGTAATAATCATTTCCTCAAATTACCTAATAGGTACGCTAAGATTCAAAATCAATGGCACCTATTATAACCTTCATAGTTTCGGGTAATATCCCCAAACAATTACTGAAGGTTCATCCTCACCCATAAGGTTCACATGGCTCCTACTTCTGTCATAAAATAGAACCAAAGTGCAACCTTTTTATCATCTTGACCTAAGCACCGCTTCAACTTAGATCTGATCCAAACGTATTCTCAACCTTCAGTATCATCAATTCAGATCCTCTATTATTGATATACGACATGATCATTACTCATCATGTATCCTCACATATCATTAACCCCACAGGTTATTAAGGATCATCGCTTAGCATGGAGAGTCTCAACACAATTACTAAACCTCAAACTCAATTTCCATAACCCCACCAATGAACTTTTCCGTGCAGTATCTACTGCAACATAAAGGGTTTGGATTAAAGATCAATACTTACTTTATCATCTCCATACCTCTAACCATTTCTTAGTTTATTTAGGAACCTCTATTCAGAGTTCCAACCTTCACAACGGATCATTGCTAAGCCCAAAGCTATCAAACTCTTGTGGATTTTACCCACGTCATTCCTCTTCCAAGCACATGCTTAACCATGGAGTTCCAATAAGATCTGGGCATTAGTGCTAGCATAATCTCATAAGTCACTGGGTATCAGTATCCTATAATACCCTACCCTCCATGTGACATGTCAGATAATTCTCATACAATGTGCTAAAGCTTCCTATAAAACTTTCCACAAGGTCACATTTCCATTTTCAATAAACTGCCTCTGAACTCTAGTTTGAACTCTTCCACTCGAGTCCTGAGAGTGTAAAGATGAGAGTTCCTTTCAGAAAACTCTTTAAATTCCATAAGAAAGTGTCATACTCGAGTTTGAACATCAGCACTCGAGTCCCGCGAGTTTCCTCCACAGTCGAGTCCTGAAAGTGTGGGGAAAGTGTTAGAACTGTCTGACACCCAAGAGGGGGGTGAATTGGGTGTGTGTGATAAGAAGGTATGATCTTTTAGAATCTTTTCGCAACTTATCAAATCAATACATGCTGAAGTATAGAAACATAAGCTGATATGTAAATCATATATACTGGAAATGTAAAAGCTTAGGGAAGAGAATATGCAAACTATGATTTATCCTGGTTCGGTCCAATCCACGATGACCTACGTTCAGTCCCTAGGCTTCTCCTGAGATTTCCAATCCACTATATTCTTGTTTAACCGGGCACAAGAGAAGCCTCTACAAATTCACAAGAGTAGCTCCCCCTTACACACTGTAAGGTTTACTCCTTCTTACAGCAAGTCGAGCAAAGCAATCCAAAGACCTTTCTCTCCTGCTTAACTGTGCAAGTCTTATGAGCAGCAACGTTCTCTCCTGCTTACACCACTGTAAGTCTTACGAGCAGCAACGTTCTCTACTGCTTGCACCTTGTAAGTCTTATGAGCAGAAAGTCTCTGACAATTCACTCTACAACTTCCCGTAAGGTAATCAGCCCTCTCAAGGTCCCTCTACCTTGAGTTCAATACAGAAGTATAGATGGTGTGTTTACAGACTCTCTCAAAGAGTAGATAAATCCTCACTGAAGTACAATACAAATATTCACTCTCTCAAATATACATAATATAGAAGATGAAGTAGAGCAAAGAGTGGTCGGAGGTAGAAGACTTAGAATATCAGTATGTTCATGTTCTCATTGCGTTGCTTGCTTTTCTGTGTTTGAATCCTCTTCTATTTATAGCTGAGTTGTGGAAGATATCTGTTAGAGTCTGTTGATTCATTTGACCGTTGAGCCCATTCGGATATTCTTCTGTTATAATCCCATCTGATGCTTAGACAGTTACTATATCATTTTCGGTTGGAGTCCCATTGCTTTGCACGGTCGTTGAGTGTATTTAAATATTTTCCCGTTGATCGTGCTCTGTCACATGCTTCAGCGTTTCTTACAGTTTTCCCATTGGTCTGACAGATGCAATAGTATTTGTCTTCCGTTACTTATGAATTTTTCTGCCGCCCACGAATAGTTGTCGTTTGAATGGAGTGTTCAGTTACAAGTCAAGTGCGTGATGGTGGAGTACAGCTGTAACACACTTATGAATATAACCGTTAAGCAATATTTGTATCTCAGCAAATTAATATGGATCACTGAAGGTGTTTTATAAAAAGTGACAGAATAAAACCATAGAGAGTGATCCTATTTTCGCAACTAAGTATTGAAATGATATATCATATGATTTTGATAGCTATTTGGAAAAATCAGTAATAATAGAATTTCACTAGAAAAATCAGTTGAGGTAAAATCACATGGAAACAATAGATCATTATATGAGCAAGAGCAATATCACTGGGAGTGAATATAATGTCATTGGGAGTGATTTTGAAAACTTTGAAAGCTTCTGTCAGTGATTGCTGGTTCACTGGAAGTGATATTGAAATTTCCATATTTCACTCGAGTGAATTTGGAATCACTGGAAGTGATTTTGTAAATAGTGATTTCTTCTTGGAGTGATTTCCAATTCACTGGAAGTGATTCAGCGAAAATCCAACATCACTCGAGTGATTGATGATCACTGGAAGTGATATGGGAATTTTGGCGGATCACTCGAGTGATCTCAGTTTCACTGGAAGTGATTTGTAAAATAGTAGATTTTTCTTGAAGTGAAATCCTAATCACTGGAAGTGATTTGCTTCATCACTCGAGTGATTTACAATCACTGGAAGTGATTTGGCGCATCACTCGAGTGAATGAGAATCACTGGAAGTGAATAGCGAAACCGTGGGAATTTCTTGAAGTGAAAAAAAAATCACTGGAAGTGATTAGCCTGATCACTCGAGTGATTCACAATCACTGGAAGTGATTTGGCGGATCACTCGAGTGATTCTGAATCACTGGAAGTGATTTTCAAAACAGTGAATTTTTCTTGCAGTGATTTCGCGATCACTGGAAGTGAAATTGTGGATCACTCGAGTGATTTCCCATATCACTCGAGTGATCTGTAATTTTCCACAATCACTCGAGTGATTTCAGCGATCACTCGAGTGATCTTGAATATCACTCGAGTGATTACAAATCACTCGAGTGATCTGTTGTCCAGATCACTTCAGCTGCGTTTCTAATTCTTCAGCAAACAGGAGTAACTTTCCAGATGCCATAACTCTTTGAATATGGCTCCAAAAATTATGTATTATATATCAATGGAACGCTCTTGAGGTCTAGTTTCATATGGCACCGGTTTCAGCTCAATTGGATCTGTGGTTTGAGAGTTATGGCCAAAATACCCAGTCTGTTCCAGAAAGTGACGCTGATATGAATCCCAAATTCAAACACTTATATCTCCCTCATCTGATCTCCTTTGATGTTGTTTCTGGTGTCCAAATGACGCATTGGGAGTCTAGTTTCATATGCAACTTGTTTGGTCTTAATTGGATTTGTATTGAGAGATTTATGATCAAATAACCAGACCTCGCTCAGCTGGATGAAGAACAGGGCATGAAAATCACTCGAGTGATCTGTGAATCACTGCAAGTGATTTTCACTGTTCCGAAAATCACTCGAGTGATTCTCAACATCACTCGAGTGATTTCCAAAATCACTCGATTGCTACAGTGATGCTACAGTAGCTACAGTGAAAATGCTACAGTAACCATATGCTACAGTACTTCTGCTACAGTACCCGTAGAGCTTGAAATTTGCTATTTTTCATTGATTCTTGCAAGTTCTTCATTCCTCAATTTATTTCTTCCATTGCTTGACTAATCTACAATATATGCAATATCAAATAGTTAGTCAATGTATTAGAAAAGTATACTATGCAAACTTTGGCTTTCATAATATTTGATATATATATTTGGCATCATCAAAACTAATCATATCTAACAGAAAGAAGTTCGTTCCAGAGACTTCTTCAAATGTCATCATTCTGTTCGACACTCGAGTTCTACACCATGCACTCGAGTTCATCATCTTCAGCGCATTCGAGTCATGTGAGTTCCGTCATAATAGTTCCTACCCGAGACACCTTCAACCACGAACTCGAGTCCTCAATTCATTTACACTCGAGTTCTCCCATATGAACTCGAGTCCTCATGCTTCTACACTTCCAATCTAAACCTTGCACCCTCTCGAGTACAGGAATTTACCACATGCACTCGAGTCCATAACCACGAACTCGGGTTCTCAGCTCATCCACATCGAGTACCGCGAGTTCTGGAGAAAGAGTTTCTTCCAGAGACTATCCTATAGTGCAAAACCAGCACATGCACTCGAGTTCACTCATATGAACTCGAGTTCTCGACTATCTACACTCGAGTTCAAGCTTTGCACTTCCACGAGTTCCTGCTTGAAACCATCTTATGCACGAGGAAATACCCCATACACTCGAGTTCACAATTATGAATTCGAGTTCTCACCCTATTTGTACTCGAGTTCGGGCTCTTCACCTCTAAGAGTTCTTACCCAAGACCACTTTTCCTTCAGAATTTAACCCATGAACTCGAGTTCACCAGCTTGTACTCAAGTTCATCAGCTATTCTAAGCTAACAAACACTTCAAAAAGCATCTCAAATCCATCCATAGGTTATCCAAATCCTTGTTTTCCATATGGCATCTCTCTTAGCCATAACTTCACCACCATGCTTCCTTTCATAAGGCATCTAACCAAGGATTATAACCTATCATCTAAGTAGATAACTTCTAGTAATTTCCATTCTTTCCATAATCAATGCTCTAGCGACTCTAGCAATTATCCATCATTTCCAGAACCATTGCTCTGATACCATTAAATGTGACACCTTACTTTCAATGCCCCAAATGAGTATAAGTGACTAGTGAAATCAATTATGGAATCAGGATCTACCCAACGTTTAATAACGTTCATAAATCCTCGCTCTCAACTCAGGATTTGAACCTAAGGCTGAGAGGGTTTTTCAAAGGGTAAAATACTTTAAATATATTTCCACAAGATTCACTACGTCACTAATGACTCATTGGCTCTTAGTTCCATTACAATCAGTGTATGCGAGCGTTTAACTTGAAATCAAACTAAAAGCCATTCTCTACTTAAACTGGAGAATCTCAGTAGCAAACATTACCGCTATGCATGTTAGATATATATGAGTGCATGACATGCTTGCCTATACTATTTCATGCCAACATAATGACATGCTGCATGCTCGATGTTATGACATACATATGGCCATTGCACAAATATAATAGAGCTTCAACCAATCATACATGTTCCACACAAATAGGCAAAGTAGTCACATAATCAATGCAAGACATACATATCACATACATGCAAAAAAGGTAAGTTCACTACCTGTTGGACTTCACGTCCGACCTCAATCCTCCATCTTTGCTCCAGTTCCGGCACGTCCATCCATCAAGTCCTAGAGTTCTCAAACATTTAATACATTAGTCATTACTCTTTCTTATATCATTCTAGACTCGTATTAGTTGATAATTTAGCCAAATTATGCTAAATTACCAAAATGCCTCTGGAAGCCCGGCCCGACTGTACTTTTGCAAAAATTGTAATATGAGCCAATCCTACATAATTTCACATGTAGAATCCATTTACGACTTCATATCATTCAAATTTAGGCCTGAATGACAAAAATACCCTTGAACAACCCCTATATAGAGCAACAAGGTAGTGCAAGTAGCTACCAGGTTCTCGTTAAGGCGCTACTTACCCCCAGGTAGTGGCCTCGAGACCTGGGGAGGCCCCTTCGGGAATAGGAAATTTAGGGAATTCCTGAAGTTTGCCACACTCTCAGGCCAAGTTACGGGGAGTGTGGGCCGGACCACCGTCAGGCCAGGTTGAGGGCAGTGGGGCCGTTACAATATGGGGTGGTTTCCCGGGGCCTATTGTGCGAATGGACGCCCAAGCCATGGAGATTTCTATTATGCACAAGAAGTCACTTAGAGCCTTTCTACGCGGGTGGATACTCAAGGCTATGGAAACTCCTTTTATGCATGAGTAGAATCTCGGAGCCTATTTCACGGGTGAACACTTGGGGCCATGTGACTTTTGGGACCAAGGGTCCAGTGGTTTCATTTATGCTATATGCTAACGTGCCGAATGCTCTTGTGATGATTGTTATGATAGTGGTTTGTTTAGCATGCTTCGTCAACATTACCTAAGAGTATGAATGCCTTGAGTAGCAAGAGATGGAGTTTGTAATGAATTCAAAATACCTAATAGACAATGTGTCCTAGGTAGCTAGACTTGATATGTATTTAGTAAAGATAATGGAATATACGTCCTAAGGCTATAAGACCTTAGGGACTAGTATGTCCTTAAGCCAGCAGAATGCCACGTGTTAAGAATTGTGATGAGCGGAGGCTCAAGGTGGTAAGACCTGAGGTGTAAGTTAGCATAGGGCAATGTCCTTGGGCCATAAGACTTGTTTGTCTAGCACTATGTTTGTTTCCTAGCGTCATGACATTAGACCAGTATGTTTGTAGTATATTTTGAGGTTGGCAGAACATTCAGACTACACCAGGTTGTAGCTGAGGCACTAAGCCCTAAGATGCCTATGGTATGAGGGTAATCCCCTAGGTAGTAAGGCTGGAATATTCAACGCTGTGGGAGTAGAATGAGCTGTAAGGCTTGGTATGCATACAGTATGATCTGGAAGAGTCTCAAAGAGGATGAAAGGCCTAGTATGCATATAGTGTAATCCGAGAGAGTCACAAAGAGGCAGTGAGACTTGAGAAACCAAGTGCTACGAGAATTGACCAGTGGGTCCTATGTTGAATGCTACATACTGGGTATAAAATGGATGGGAATGCTATAAGATGATTGCTGAATACTATCTGAGCTTTTGTCGATGATATGATGAATTGTGTCGTGTGCTTTGTGAGTTTGCACACGAAGGAGATAGATTGAGTGTCTAGAATGATTCCTAGAGGTATAGATATTTGAAATTTTAAGGAGGGAATTTATTGAACAGGGAGAGAGTTGTAATATCCTAAATTTTGGGATTAGAGCCTTGAGGAAAAGCCTGAATCAAGTGGACTGCTATGTGTTCTAGTAAGGCATAATTGTATTCCCTAAAATTCCTAACCATTGGGGTATTAAAGGGAATATTATGGTGAATTATAGATGTTGTGCAATTACAAAACAATGCAATTAGAGGTCACACACAACATTGTTATGCGGGAACAAAAATTGTAAACGTTATGGTTTGCTGCCAATGGGTTTCCTTGTGTGGCAGTCTTGTTATGTGGCATTTTTAAATAGGCAAATGATGTCCAATGCCTATGAAATTTTCTAGAATAAAAGTATACTTAACAAGATTTAATTTGATAGGTCATATAATTTATTTGGATCTGTACAAAAAGAGATATGTATTTTCAAAGTTAGCCTAGTGAAACTGGCCAGCTTATGTGATAACATCAAAAAATGGAAATTCCGGGAATTATGAGCTTTCATTTGACTAAAGGCTATATTTTTATTTAAAATTAAAATTAATAATGGTCACATATCCTTTGGAACAATACCAATTGGACATTTGTACAATTAGATATGAATTTTCAAAATTTGTTGAAAATTCTGCCAGATTTATAGCAATGTACGAAAATAGGAAAAATGTGTGGGTAAAATGGACATTTGAGCAATAAAGCAAGAAGCAATATTTTTTCCTTTTCCTTATGAGGTTGAACTATCAAAAAGGGGAGTAAGAAGGAAAATTACTACTTGGGTTATATTGAGCTTAAATATGAAGCATTTTTAGACAAGTAAAGGTAGTAAACTTACCCTACTTGCATGTATTTGATATTTATGAATGTGTAGTGATGTATGTGATTTATTTACTTGATTGTGTAGAGCATATTTGAATGATGAAGCTCTACTTTTGTTTATACTATGGGCATGAGTATGTTAAATGAAACATTGAGCACGCAAAAATGTCATTATGTGGCATGCATCAAGTTAAGGCTAACATGTCATGCACTCAGCATATATCATGCATGCATTATGGTAATTGTTTACTACTGAGACTCCCTCAAATCTCACCCTCCACAATCAACCATTTAGATAGGTGAACACAGGAGGTGTGCTAGGAACAAAGAAGGGGGCAGCACACAGAGGAATACAATGGGTTGTCTGAAGGCCTTTTTATTATTTTAAGGTATGTAATTATTATGTACGAACCCCTCCTTTGGGAAATCCTGTAATATAATTAAGCATATTGTTGATATTAGTATATTTATGCTATTCCTATGTGCCTGTTGATCTGCGCATTGCTACTTTGATTAATATCAATATTAAGGGGTATGTCGGGTGGGTGTAATAGTTAGATTGGATTCCCATGTTTGAGAAGATGCACATACAAATAAGGTAAGTTAAGACTTCAAGGATAGATAAGACACAATATTCTAAAGCTGGTTCCCCTAGTCCTCATTCCTTAGTCCATCTATGAAGGGCTATGTAAAAGAGGAGCTTCAACACTTTCATACTGAGCTTGCTACAAACGATGCTAAGATCATCATTCAATTTATGGTAAGATGAGGTAGCTGTGTGACTTAGTGAACCTGAACTTCAAAGTTATATTTGAGCAACAAGAGACAGAGTAGAGGTTAAGGCATCAAGAGATGATGAATCCAAATTCTCTTCAAAATCTAGATCACCTAGACTCTTACTCACTATTCAAATAAACAAAGCTTTAGAAGATCTCATAAGAAGCTCATTGAGATGGTGGATGATAGAGTAAAGGAGCTATGTGCAAACCATAATTTCCAGATAGTGCTTGTCAAAAGGCACGTGCTAAATGGATGAGTGAATATGAAGTCTTTCTCCAAGCTCATCTTGTTGTTCCTACTCTTGAGTGTTCTACAGAAACTACACCTTCAAGATCCCTCAGTACTAATCACATCATCAGATAGTGACTGGCAACGATGCATTAATAGACTACAAAAGACTATGACTCGAGTAATTACGACATCACTCGAGTGAGGTATTGTATTATTTCATAATTCAAATTCTCTGAGTTGCATCACTCAAACCGAACACTTGAGTGATAACTCGAGTGATATTGGGTATAGTTGTTAAAGCCCCTGAATAACATTGTTATTTTTCAAAACTTGATTTCTCACCAAATCTTCAGACTTTCATGCCCAATTTCTCTACAAATTTTTTCCAATGGCTTTTCAAATCCATTAGTTTTTAACTCTATTCTTCATAATGATTTTTTAAAGCAATGCATTCATTAAGAGGGAGCTTTACATTCACATGTATTTTATATCTTAAAAACTTATCTCCTTTATTTGAAAAAAATCGTTATAGCATACTCATCTGCATTTACTCTTGATTGATTAGTTTTGATGATGAGTTACTCATATATTTTCTTTCCATGATCTTAATTTACATATACCTTATAGAAAGGAAACTATTGATACTTGATTACACTAACCATTCTTCTTCCAAGAATGCTTTTAACTTATGGAAGGAGAATTTTCTCTATGCAAGATAATTCCTCAACACACTAAAAAGAGAATGTATCCATTTTGAGGATGTATGCTTTGACACTCAATCGAGGGAAATATATTGGCTGTAACATTTAACGCTACAAATAACTATGCCAATACAAAGGAGCATTAAGCATACGATGATAAAAATACAGAATAGAAGCTCAACTCAGTAAGAGCATCCGGGAGACACCATCAGAGTTGCACAGTGAACATGACAGAGGTTCAAAATTTTAGACATATCTCTCCAACCACATGTACGATTAAGCTAAAACTAATGGCATATGAAACTAGACTCACAATGTGTAAAATCGATACTGAAATAAAAATCACTCGAGTGACCACTGAGTGATGCATATCACTTTATTGTGCTCTGTTTTTGGTCAACATGATAGAGGTTCAAAATTTTAGACATATCTCTCCAACCACATGTACGATTAAGCTAAAACTAATGGCATATGAAACTAGACTCACAATGCGTAAAATTGATACTAAAATAAAAATCAAAAAAGCTCAAATGAAGGAGATATGAGTTTTGGAAGATAACCTTTAAATTACCTTTATATTCCATAATAAGTTTAGTATTTTGGACATATCTCCCAAACTACACGTCCAAATGAGTTGAAACTAGTTGCATATGAAACTATACTTAAAACAATTTTTATGGATAAGTAATATGTCAAATTTGGGGTTATATGGAAAGTAGTATGGTTTCTAGAAGTTGATGCTCTAAAATACATACACTGTCTATACTCTTTTGGATCATAACTTACAGAATACAATGAATTTAGAGCTGATTCTTTTTGCATTAGAATGTAGACGAAAAAAGCTTATCAATGATAGGTCATTTTCCATATTTGAAGTCAAAATGAGTAGATCACTCGAGTGACCACTCGAGTGATGAATTGAAATTACTCAAGTGACCACTCGAGTGATGTAGTTCAAAATTCCTCATGTAATACCCCAAATTTTGGGATTAAAAGCTTGATTAAGTAGATTGCTAAACCCTGGTTTAGAAAATGTCTAAGTGAGGAATGATATTTATCCCCAAATTCCTTAATATCTTTGGATATTAAAAAGAAATAAAAGGTAAGGGCAAATGGTAATTTTGCCAGAAGTTGAGAAATGATGGTTTTTCCCTCATATTCCCTACGATTTGAGTTGGATGGGAATTAAAATGAGGGACATGACTACTTGATGATTAATAAGCCTAGTGGGTGAATTATTATCAAGTAAACTCAATAAGCGTAGAAGCTTAAGGCTTTAGTTGACCACTTAAAGTGGTATAATGGGATAATTTGAGAGTGAATTATACTCTCTTATTTCTCATTAATATTGATGGAATGATGAAGGAAAAGAGAAATGAAACTTGTTATGCAAGTAAGGTGATAGTTGGATCACTTGGTGGTAAGCCACTTGGATGATTTTAATTAATCATCATCCTTCATCATTTATTCCCTTTCTTTCCTGCGTTCAGATTAAAAGGGAAAAGAAGGAAAGAGAAACAGATCAGAAAGAGAAAGAGAAAGAGAACAAACAAGAACGTAGAAAAGAGAGAGAAAACTATAATTCATCGAAACTCTACCGAAACGGCGTTTTCTCTCAAAGTATCTAGTACAAATATTCTTCTACTCATCCTGAGCTTCGATTCTATGGTTTTGGATTCTTGTTTAGAGATAGTTGGTGCCATCTCACTGGCCAGAGCGTCGCCAGAATTCAGAACCGAATTCTGAAAAAGCGTAGAGGTAAGCATAAGCTTCTTTTCTACCATTTTGATTTGTCATTTGGATGAGTATTTTGAGAGTAGGGTGCTGTTCATCTCTCATTCTATTTTTGTTTTGGGGGCCAAAATGATGTCTAATGGATGTCTAAATGGCTAATCCTGTAATAAGAAGTAGAAAGGAAAATATTAAGTCAAAGAAAGGGAGGAACCGACACAACTCTTCTGAGAACTCTATATAGGCTGTCATGCGTGGGGCTTGAGCCAGGATTTAGAATTTCATCGATTGGATGATTCCTCTGAGTTCAGAAGGGCAAATTGTGTAGGGATCATGTTGATGAAGTGAGAAAAGGCCTAGGGAGTGAAATGACCGAATTACCCCTTTTAGCTTTAAATAAGGGTTGTCAAGGGTATTTTCATCATTTGGGCCTGAATTTGACTGATATGAAGTCATAAATGGATTCTACAAGTGAAATTGTATAGGATTAGCCCATGTTGTAATTTCTGTAAAAGTAAAGGTTGCCGGGCTTCCGGGGGCATTTTGGTAATTTAGCATGATTGGGCTATGTTATCAACTAATACGAGTCTAGAATGTTATATGGATGAGTAATGACTTATTAAATGTATTAGGATGGAATTCTTGGACACGATAAATGGTCGTGACCGAACTAGAGCAAAGACGAAGGTTTGAGGAAGGACATGAAGTCTGACAGGTAGTGAACTTATCCTTTCCTACATGTGTATGATATGTATGTGTATTCATTGATTATGTGACTACTTTTCCTATTCATGTGGAACATGTTGATTGATTAAAGCTCTGTTATATTTGTACATTGGCCATTGGTATGTCATAACATTGAGCATGCAGCAAGTCATTATGTTGGCATGAAATAGTGTAGGCAAGCATGTCATGCATTCATATATATCTACTATGCATAGTGGTACTGTTCGCTACTGAGATTCTCTCGAATCTCACTCTTCCCAAACAACCATTTTAGACAGGTTGAAGAGTCCCTGAAGAAGTGCACGGAGGAGATATGAAGATGAGTGAAGTTTGAAGCGTAAAGGGCTAGCTTGTATTTGGTATATTTATACAGTGATTGTATTAACGAGAAGTTATACATGTATGTATGTATATGGGATGTATTTTGATGTGTATGGATGTTTTATAAGCAGAGGATTGCTCTAGTGTAAATAAAGAGAATGACTTTTAGTTTATTTAAAATATTGCTTGCTTACTCTGATATGTGGAACTAAGAGCTGGTGAGGTGTTGAAAGTGAGGGTATCACACCTCAAATAATCTCTGCCAAGTTTTGGAAGGTATCACTCGAGTGACCACTCAAGCAATGGCAATAAATACTAGAGTTACCACTCGAGTGATGAAGTCATAAATATTGTCCAAGCTCTCTACTAGATATTAAAGGGATCACTAGAGTGACTACTTAAGTGATGACCAAGGATTACTTGAGTGACCACTTGAGTGATAGGTTTAGAAAAGGTCTATGAACTCTCTACCAGTTTTTAGAAGCGATCACTCGAGTGATATCCCTTAATTACTCGAGTAATGAAGTTCAGATTGCATGATAATCATATGATATTTATTGATTTGTTATCTATATGATTAACCCTTAATTGTATTAGTTTTTTAAGTATATTTTCAGGGAAACAAGGAAGAAATAATGCAAGAGATAGAAAAGCCATTTTATAGAGTGTGAGGAGCATCCGACATAACGGCTAGTTTTTCAAATATGAAGAATGGTCAAAACAAAGCAATGTCACTCTAATGGATGAATGCTTACAACATTCATCTACTACAATTCAACTATAAATATGGAAGCATTCAATGAAGAGTTGTAGAGACAGAACACAATGATGCCAACATGCTTATATCATGAGTCATCCTCTTTAGACCAACCATACTCTGCTCTTTTCTATTTTCTGTATCATTTATCTTTGAGAGTGAGATTATTTGTATTGTAATTCAATAAGTATCATATATACTCTCTGAGAGAGTTTGTAAACACTTACAATTGTATTTCTAAATTGATCTCAAGGTAGAAGGACCTTGAGAGGGTTGATTTCCTTACGAGGGAAGCTATAAAGAGAATTTACAGTAAGACTTTCTGCTCGTAAGACTAACAAGGTGTAAATAGTAGAGACCGTTGTTGTTTGTAAGACTTACAGGGGTGTAAGTAGGAGAGAACGTTACTGCTCATAAAACTTGCACGGGTAAGCGGGAGAAAAAGGTCCTCGGGATTGCTCTACTCGTAAGACTTACTATAAGGGGGAGTAAACCTTACAGTGTATAAAGGGGAGTAACTCCGAATAGGTTTTACAAGTGCCTGGTTAAGCTTATGGGTTTGTAGAGGATTTTATTGTGCCCTGTTAAACAAGAAGATAGTGGATTAAAAATCTCAGGAAGAACCTAGGGACTGGACCAAACCAAGATAAATCAAAGTTTGCATCTTCTCTTACCTAAGCTTTTACATTTCCAGCATATACGGTTTAGATAATTGCTTGTGATTTTATACTTCCATACTTATTGATTTAATATGCTACAAAAATATTTTAATTTATTATCATACACCTAATTCACCCCTCTCTTGGGTGTCAGCCAGTTCTAACAAGATCAAGGTAAGTAGGTAGAAATTTCTACTTGTTCTTGTTCTCTAATTCATGGAATCTCTTCTCAACCTCTATGTCATCTTGGATTAGCTATCAAAGAAGCAAAAACTCAAGGGAAGAAGAAGGATGGTGATCATTTAGGGAAGAGGAAGAAGGAGAATCAAGGTAAGTCAAGAAAAACTTGAAATTCTTGTTGAAAACGAAGCTGTGATTGTTGTTTAGTTGGTTTTTGGTTTGTTTTGGTTGGATTTTGTAATTTGAGAAGTTCAAACCCTAAGAGGAGATTCTACCCAAATTAAAACTAATCATGTTTAAATAATGTTTAAGTGGTTAAACATATGATTATAAGTGGATAGGAATGTGTTTTAAAGGTTAAAACATGAAACTTCTATATTATCAATTTGTTCCATATTTTTTGTAGTGTATTGTTGAGTCACCTAACCTGGTCTAAAGCTCATGAAATTTTACAGGATGAAATTAGACATCTTGGGATTTAATTTGATAGGTATTATAAGCCTTTTAGACTAGTGTATTGAAAGATACGATTTCTCAAAGTTTGACCATGAATCTGGAATGAATTTTGTGGCAGACTAGCCTTGATGAATTTTCTGGAATTTTGTGGTTATGTTTGGTGCTTTGTAATAGTTTTTCTTAAAATAGGACTTAAAGAGATTTACATAGGAACTAGAAAGACTCAATTTGGAATTTTCTAGATCTAGTTATGAGTTTTCAAATTTGACTGAAAAACAGGAAATTTTTGGAAACCTGTGAAAATGACAATTTTGCCCATAAAACCCAAAATTGGTGACTATCAAGGGTAATCTAGTCATTTTAGTGTGTATTTATCCAAAATAAGTTCAAAAATATATTCTTCACATGAAATTTTGTAGGATTAGCTCCGGTTATAATTTTTTGAAAAGTACAAAAACACTGAGTAAAAAGGGAATTAGACTGAATTCCCTAGGGGCACTTTGGTAATTATGTTGTTTTGAGACAAGATAACCAACTTGTAAATTTTAGAATGAGATATAAGTGAGTAATAACTCATTTACAAAAACTTTGGGGGTTTTAGGATTTAATAATTGCTCTAGCCGAACGAAAAGTTAAAGGACCAATAGTAGTTAGGCTTTGGAAAGGAGTCCAAGCAATAACTCTATATCTCATATTCTATGTGAATGTTAATATGCATTGTTTGCCATGTTCTGTGTAATGAGATGTGTTGCCTGTGTGGCGATGTGAACACAATATGAAATTTGCCCGTGTGGCGATATATAGCCTGTGTGGCGATAATTTATCGCTGGGTGTGGGAAAAGCACAAGTACCACCGCATGGGAACAACACAAGTACCATGAGTCCATGTGGACCTCGTTTGAGTGATATGACAAGTACAGACAGGCTATTGCCTACTCCGAAACATTAATTTGATCACATTATGATTTGCTATATGCAAGTAGGGATCAGACGATCATTTTGATCCGGAAAAAATCATCGCTTTGATCCTGAGCAATTGTTAGACATATGCTTGGCATTTTGATTGTTGCATCATGATAAATGCTACATTGTATGTTTACTTTTCATATTTTATATGATTGATAGCTTATTACTACTAAGATTTGTATGAATCTCACTCTTTCCATAATTCAAAAATTCAATCAGCTAGAGGAAGTGGCTCAGAGGGCAAAATAGTAGATACTGGCAATTGAAGGTTCGGTGCTGAACAAGATTTCTATTGTTGGTTATCAGTTAATTTTCCTATGTATTGGGATTCACAATGTATTATGTATAAACCCTATAGAGATTTTCTGTAATGTAATCAAGAATATTATATCAGTATATTGTACTATTTTTGTATACCCTTTAAACTGCGGGTTAATACTCTAATAAATGTCAAAATATTAAGGAGTTTGACATTCTCCCTGTATAAGCTTAGAAAATTCTTTGCAAAGAGATTCGTTAGTAGTACCAAAGATTATATCATCAACATATATTAGTACTACTAATAAATCATTCTCGTTATTGATGAAAAGTGTCATATCTACTTTTCCTCTGACAAAGTTTTGATCAAGAAGAAATTTGCTCAGCCTTTCGTACCAAGCTCTTGGTGCTTGTTTCAAACCATATAAAGCTTTCTTGAGTTTGAAAACGTGATCAGGTTTTGTTTCATCTTCAAAGTTAGGAGGTTGTTCTACATAAACTTCTTCTATAATATATCCATTTAGAAAAGCACTCTTGACATCCATTTGATAAAGTTTGTAACTCTTAATGAATGCAAAGGTTAAGAGTACTCGTATAGCTTCCAATCTTGGCATTGGAGCATATGTTTCCCCATAATCAATACATTCTTCTTAATTATAGCCTTTGTCAACTAATCTTGCCTTGTTTCTCATAATGATTGTAGATTCATTAAGTTTGTTTTTGAAAACCCATTTGGTTCCTATGTCCGAATGGTCTTTAGGTCGAGGTACCAAATCCCAAACTTGATTTCTTTCAAATTGGTTTAATTCTTCTTGCATTGCAATCACCCAATCATTGTCATAAAGTGCTTCTTCAATACTAGAAGGTTCAATTTCAAAAATGAATGCATAAAATGTAACTTTATTACGAATTTTATTTCTAGTTTTGACACCTTCATGAACATCTACAATCACTTGTTCAATTAGATGATCTTTCACGTGTCTCCATGCTCTTGTCTTAGTATGATCATTGACATTTTCTTCATTTTCTATGTGGAAATCATTTTGATTAGAAATGGTTAGATTTTTAGTTTTCTTTATCAAATCCATTTCTTCTTCATTAAAAGACTTTGTCAGAGAGTCTATTTCATCAGACACAACATGAATGATTTCTTTTACAACGCATGTTCTTTTATTAAAGACTCTATAAGCTTTACTTTTATTTAAGTAACCTAGAAATAAAACTTCATCAAACTTTGAATCAAATTTGCCTAAATTTTCTTTACCGTTGTTGTAGATGTAACATTTACATTCGAAGATGTGTAGATGAGCAATGTTAGGCTTTCTCCCTTTGTAAAGCTTATACGGTGTCTTTCCAAGTGATTTGTGGATATATGCTCGATTAGAAATATATCATGCAATGCCCATTGCATCTGCCCAGAATACTTGTGACACTTCTTTCTTATTAAGCATTGCCCTTGCCATCTCCATGAGGACTCTGTTCTTTCTTTCCATAACTCCATTTTGTTTAGGCATTCTTGGTACAGAGAAATTGTGATATATTCCTTGATTGTTGCAGAAGTCTTCAAAGAGTTTATTATCAAACTCTTCTCCATGATCGATCCTGATAGAAATAATAGAAATTCCTTTCTCATTTTGGACCTTCTTGGCAAATGTAATAAATTTAACAAAAGTTTCATCTTTAGAGGCAAGAAATATAGTCCATGTAAATCTTGAGAAATCATCAACGTTGACTAGAGTATATAAATTTCCTCCAAAACATTTTACTCTTGCTGGTCCTACTAAATCCATATGAGTAATTGTAATGGTTTAGAAGTTGAAATCTCATTCTTTGCTTTAAAAGAAGATCTAGTTTGTTTTCCTTTTTGGCAAGAATCACAAATCATGTTATCTTTGAATTTAAGATTAGGAAGACTAACAACTAAATCCTTTTTAATCAATTTTTCAAGTTGATTAATGTTGACATGAGCAAGACGCTTATGCCATAGCCAACTTTCCTCAATTTTACTTACAAAACAATTTTCTAAAGAATTTGAATTTAAATCAATAATATAACAATTACCGCCTCTTTGAGCTCGGATCTTCGCTTTGATAAATACTTTGTTAAGCGGTAGATCCTTCTTGTTCACTATCAAGCATTCTTCAGAGTCAAAGATTACCCAATTATCTTTGTCAATGCTTTAACTCATGCTTAGGAGGTTGCGGCATAACCCTTCGACATAATATACGTCATTGATTTGGACACCGCTAGTTTTTCCAACTTCACCAATTTCGACAATACGTTCAGATTGGTTACCTCCAAAAATTACTGTTTGCAAAAATTACTTTTAGTGACACCTTATATTTACACTCGTTCTGGTGAGTGTTACGTAGCGAACTCAAACCACTAAGTGTTCTTTTTTCTTTATAATGCTTTCAAATCTCAATCTCAAAAAAGGATTCAAACCTGTAGTTGAGTGGGTTTTCTGAAAATTTAAAACTTTTATGGAAGTATACTCTAGTGGTTCACAACTTTGTTATTACTTAACAATTCTTATATTTTCTCATTAATTCAATTAGGACGATTTTCTACTCAAACTTAATTCATTTATTTACATGCACAACTATGTAGCCACGCAAGGCTACCAAAGTGTCTAAGTCTAATTAGTATACAATATTGAACTCTTAAATCTTTAGTCTACCATCAAATTCTCTTCTTGTGCGACTTCCTGTATCTCACCTCTATCCACCTATCTAAATGGTTGGTTGGGGAAGGGTGAGATTCGCAGGAATCTCAGTAGTAAATAGTACCATAATGCATGCAAGATAAATGCTAGTGCATGATATGCTCGCCTTACGTAGGCTCATGCTCACATAATGACATCTTTGCATGCTCAATGTTTCATACAACATATCTATGGGCACAATATAAATAGAAATAGAGCTTCATTCATTTAAATATGATTCACATAATCATGCAAAACAATACACAAGTATAAATACCAAATACATGTAAGTAGGGTAAGTTTACTACCTTAATTGCCCTTCCTTGATCTACCGTCTTTGATCCGGCTCGGGCACAACTGTCTGGTCCTAAAAATCATAAATATATAATAAAGGGTTAAGGTGCAGATTTAGCAAAGAACTATTTTCCAAGTGCACCCAACACAACTAAATATTTTAGGGTGCAAAAGTAGACATTATGAATTCTTTTTGGAGCAAAAATAGCAATTTTATTATCTATTTTGGGGTGCAAAAATTGCTATTTTTGCTCCAAAAATAATTCATAATGTCTACTTTTGCACTCCAAAAATCCGTAATGTCTACTTTTGCACCCTGAAATAGTTAGTTGTGTTGGGTGCACTTTGAGAAATAGTTCATTGCTATTTTTGCACCTTAACCCTATAATAAATGAGTCATTACTCATCCATGTATTATTCCAAAATCATTATTGGTTATCTCATTGTTGGTTATCTTAGCTTAAAAATGCTAAATTACCAAAATACCCCTGGAAATCCAGTCTACGCTCCTTTGTACCCGGTCTAACTGTACCTCACCAAAATTTATGACCTAAGATAATCCTACATAATTTCATGTGTAGAATCCATTTTTGACCTCTGATAGGTCAAATTCAGGATCAGAAGATGAAAACGCCCTTGGTAGCCCTTAACTTAGGGTTTTAAGGGTAGTTTTGTCATTTCAAATTCTAGGGCTTTTCTCACTTCGTAGTCTACATAAACCCTACACAATTTTCCATTCCAAACATAATGGAACCATAAAATTGATAAAATTCTGGTTCCTTCCCTCATTTCCAGGTCTGACCAAAACTTTACTAAATATGAGGGAAAATGTGTTTTCTCGTTTTCAATCCTTAAACCTCCTTCTTGTCACCTCTAATCACATGTTTAATCACTTGAACACCTTTACCATATGATTAATATATAGTTTGAGCTTCACAAAATCGTAAAGTCATGAAAACCAAGTCAATAACCAATCAAACCACTACCAACAAACATAAATCAACAAGTTAGGCAAGGTTTCATGGTTTACCTTTGATTACCCCTCTTTCTCTCTCTAGGTGCCATCTTTCCCTCTCTCTTCCCCTTTGATTTGTCTTGAAAAACATGAATTTCATGGAGAATAAGAGGTTAGGAGAAGTTATGGAGAGATTAGGAGGCATAAACTTCATGATTACAAACCCTTACCTTAAGTTCTTGCCTCTTGAAGCTATAGAGTGTTCTTCAAGTGTTATTAAAACTCTTCACTCTCTTCTCTCAATCATTTTTGTGGTACTTGAAATAAATAATGAATGAAAGAAGAGGAGGGAAGAGCTTTTGAAATATCTCTCTTGCTTTATGTTTATTATTGTTTAATGCCAACTCATATGTGCATATTTACTTGGTCCTAATTTTCCTTCATCTTTTAATATGAACCAAGTATTCTATTTCCCTTCTAATTTCCCTTTGTTAACCATAAACATAAGAGCAAAAGGGATTCAAAATAGCTTCTCAAATATCTCCTCTTCCAACAATTACTTTTAGTTGAAATTATTGACCAAAGTCATTATTTCTTTATGCCTTGGTCAATTTGTGTTCACAAGTTATATTTAGTAACTATTATCCATTCCCTCTTGATTTATCTTATGTCATACGAAATATAGCATAGGAAAGATGATGAGGATGTTATAAAAATATCATCTTGCTTTTGGAAATAATATTGTTTATGACTTTTTAACCACATGTGCATTTTACTTGGCTTCAATTAATCCTTCTTGAATAAATATCAACCAAGTAAATTAGCTCCCTCATTTTCCTTCATGTTGACTGAAATTATTGGCCAATTGAAGAGGAAAATAATTTCATCTTGCTTTGTTGGTCAAATGACCATTTTGCCCATACATTTATTTTCATTTTCGCATTTAATGCAAAACTGGGCAGAATTTTCATCAAACTTTGAAAATTCATATCTAATTATATAGATATCCAATTGGAGGTAATTCTAAAGGCTATGTAACCCTTATTAAGTTTAGTTTTAAGAAAAAATATAACCTTTGGCCAACTGGAAGTTTATATTTCCCATAATTATTGTTTTTGGATTCTGCCACTAGAAATCGCCAGTTTTACTTGGCTAACTTCAAAAATACATAACTCTTTATGTAGAGCTTCAAATGACCTTTATAACCTATCAAATTAAATATTGATAAGTCTAATTTTATTCTGGAAGTTTTCACAATTTTTGGACATTATTTACCCATTGAAAAATGTCACAGAAGTACAACTTCCATACTGAGAAATTCACTGGCAGCAACACTACTTTGTGTTCCAATTAACTATGTTGTGTGTGACCTCTAATTATCTTGTTTTATCACTTAATGTGATCTTTAATTCACCATTTTATTCCCTTTAATTACACGCAAGTATAAGGAAGTTTAGGGAATAAAATTATATCATAATGGGACACTGGCTAAACCGGGGCTTAATAGTCCCCTTGATTCAGGGTTATCCTCAAGCCTTCATTCCCAAAATTTAGGATATTACACTTTTCCTCCTTTTTTAGCTTCTAACATGATGAACTTTTTTCTATCACCACTCATGTGCCTCAAGCATCCACTATCAATGTATCATTTGTTTGCTTGTGATGCTTTGAGACATATCTAAATTAATATCATCAAGTTTTAGGTACCCATATTTTCTTAGGTCCTTTGTGGTTAATATGAATTACCCTTAGTACATGTGTCCCTTTCAGAACGCATTTATATGTGCCAATGGCCTTTCCCTTTCTAAAATGACATGATGAAGTATAATGGCCTTTCCTTTTGCTGTAGTTACATGATGCAAATGGATTTGATACATGTACTAAGTTTTTAAAATATTTGAGATATGTCTTACTGGCTTTCTTCTTTCCTCTATTTTTATCTTGAACATAATTATATCCAATTCCATATTTATCATGAGTAACTCTTTATGACTTCAAAATTATTTTAAGAGTTTCTCTTCCATTAGTAAATTTTTCTAAAGTTTTTGTTAAGTCACTTATTTTCTTATCTTTTTTCTTCACAAGGTGTACATGATAAATATGATATCCTAGTGCTAGTTCTACTTTCTAATTCTTTCACTTTCTTCTTATAACTTACCATTTCTTTAGCTATCTTGATGAATTCAAAATGCAATGTATTATATTCAAATAATAGTTCATCATAAGAAGGTTCAAAATCACTTACCTCAGAGTCCGATTCTTCTTCTTTGGCTACCAAGCATATATTGCAACTTCATCGTTGTCACTTTCTTCATCCAATGAACTATCACCCCATATGGATGATGTGTATGCTTTCCTTTTTCGCTTCTTCTTATCTTTGCTTTTGAAGCATTTAGACTTGATATGTCCTAGCTTGCCACATTCTTAGCATATGACTTGTTTCTCTTTACTCTCTTTCTTACTTGAACCTCCTTAATGATTCTTGAAGTTTCGTTGGGCCCTTCTATAGAACTTTTTAAACTTCCTCACGATCATTCCCATATCGTCATCATCAAGTTCATCTTCACGTTTTGTTGGTTCGACTTCCTTGATAGCTTTGAGGGCGACTCCTCTTTTCTTTTTGTCTTCAAACTCTTCAAGCTCCTTCTTGAATTTCAGCTTTCCCTCATACTCTGAAAGACTACCAAAAAGTGCAGCTCCAGATCTCATTGATTAACCTTTCACTTTTTCAATAGCTGCTACTTTTGCTTTCCATTCTTTCGTAAGAATGTTAAGAATCTTTCTCACTTAGGAGTTTTGATTAAAGCTTTTCCCAAGTACTGCCAGCTAGTTAACAAGATGGGTATATTTGAGTTTGAATTTAGAGATCCTTTCTCTACATTTCATCCGAAACAGATCATACTCTGTAATTAGAGTATTGATTCTATTATCTTTAATTCTGAATGTACCTTCATCTTCGATTTCTAATGCATCCCACATGTCTTTAACTGTTGGCAATATACAGATTCAGAAATACTCCTTCTGGTTGAGGGCACTCTATATCATTAAAGTAGCTTTGCTATTTAATTTTACTACTCTATTTTTATTGTCGTCATATTCCTCTTAGCTCTTTTTTCACGATTTTATCTTCAACTTTCTTCATTAGTACATAATCACCGCCTTGTATTACATTCGATAAACCATACTCGTTCACCATTACAAACACTCTGAACTTAGCTTTCCAGAATGAAAAATGTTCTCCGGAAAAACCAAGAGGTCTAGTAATAGAAGCTCCATCTGGAAGAATATTTTTAGCAATTATTTCCATTGAATGGATCCTTCTCAAGTTGCTAAACTCTGCCGAAGACCTCGCTCTGATACCAAATGTAAGGGCATGCTTCACCTAATAGGGGGTAAATTGGATGATGTAATAAATTTTTTGGTCGTTGCGGTGTTATGAAAATAAATGAAGAAAGAGTAGAGATGAGAGAAATTGCACACAGAGATTTTTACTAATCTTCTAAGATTCAGTAGGCTCTTGGAACACCGTAGTGTTAGTGCAAGCTTATCACCCAAGAGGAGGGTGAATTAGGTGATTACTGAATAATTGGTCTCTTAATAAAAATTTAATAATCTTAAACACACAGTTGAGAGTAAGAAGAGAAATCACCGAAGTGCACACCAAATGTTTATACTGGTTCGTTCACAACCACATTGACCTACGTCCAGTCCTCAGAAATCCTTCTGAGCCTTTCACTATAACTTCTAAGATTTAGTGGGTTCTTGGCATCTCAGTACAACGCAAGCTCCTTCCTGGACACTTGCTCCCCCTTACACAAGGTAATCTCATTCCATAACCTTAAGTTATCTCAATATAAAATATTGAGTTTGAAAACAAATCTCTCTCACAAAGTAAATATATGAATACTGAAGTATAGAGAATAAATATCAAAGACAGAATACTAAGAGTATATTGATCAATGTATGTTCGTGTGTTGTTCGTTGTTCTTATTCTTCCTCTGTTGGATGCTTCTATACTTATAGCTGAGTTGATATAGCCATTGGTAGCATTTCAACATGTTCATTAGAGTGGCACAACTTTATTTGACCATTTTCATCATTTGAAAAACTAGCCATTGGATGTTACGCTCCTTACGTTCCGTAACTTGACTTTTTCTTACACTTATATGATCTCTATATTGTTTCTATGAAAATACACTTATAATACTAACACAATAAAAAATCAATCATATAGATAATAAATCAGTAACAATAGATTATCATCATTCAATCTGAACTTTATCACTTGAATGATCCCCTGTGTAATCAAGGCCTATCACTTAAATGATCACTTGAGTGATCCCTTCAGAAAACTAGCAGAGAGTTTAAAAGCCTTTTCTGAATTCATCACTCGAGTCATAAGGGCTTATCACTCGAGTACTTACTCGAGTGATCCCTTTGAAATATTTCCAGAGAGTTTTGATTGGTTGAAATACTAAATGCATAGTGAATCACTTGAGTGCTCACTCGAGTGATCTATTAAAAAATCTAGTAGAGAGTTTACCTTATCATACTTACAGAATCACTAGATGATCAAGGCCTATCACTCGAGTGATCCCTTTCAAAATCTGTTGTTAGATAAATTTATGACTCCATTACTAGAGTAATCCCATGCCATCACTTGAGTGATCACTCGAGTGATCCACAACTGAACTTGGCATAAGTTTTATATTTTGAGTCAGATTCATATATAATGATGTATCATTACTCTGTATACTTAAACACACTTATCAGAATATTCAAAAACCATTTGTTTAACATGAAATCTTTCTTATCCTTGTTTGTTATCATCAAAACATAGGATCTAACATTCTCCCCCTTTTAATGAAACAACTTGGTTTCTGAATTATTTATCTTAAGGTGATTTTGTTGATAAATTCAAATCATTTTAAGAATTCATTTTTACTCAAAAAATCAATTTTGAAAAGATAAACAAATATTACTTTGCATAAATTTAGCTAATAACCATAATTACTCGAAACTAATATGAATAGCATAACTTAACTATGATTGATTCAAATATTCAAAGTAACATGATAACCATGAAAAGTTCAAAATAAAAATGATTTTCCCAAAGACCCCCCGGTACACCCATATAAACCCTAATGTACAACTATACTCTATCAGATACTTTGTCAGCTAATCACCAAAATCACTCCAAAGTCTTCTCCCCCTTTTTGACAGCATCGAAAAGGGTGGATTAGTCCTAAGAAGCAGAACTGCTTCTGGAAGGTTGAGCTGCAGAGATGGGTGAGGTTTGAATAGATGATGAACCAGTATCATGAGTGTTAGAATTGGTTGACAACTAAGAGGGGGGTGAATTGGGTTTACGATAATAAAGTATGATATTTTAAAATCTTTTCACAGCTTATCAAATTAATATATATGGAAGTATAAAATCATAAGAAGTTATGTAAATCTTATATGCTGGAAATGTAAAAGCTTAGGGAAGAGAATATGCAAACTGTGATTTATCCTGGTTTGATCCAATCCATGATGACCTACGTCCAGTCCCCAGGCTCCTCATGAGATTTCCAATCCACTATCTTCTTGTTTAACTGGGCATAAGATAAGCCTCTACAAACTCACAAGAGTTACTCCCCCTTACACATTGTAAGGTTTACTCCCTCTTACAGCAAGTCGAGCAAAGCAATCCTAAAGACCTTTCTCTCCTGCTTAACTGTGCAAGTCTTACGAGCAGCAACGTTCTCTCCTGCTTACACCACTGTAAGTCTTACAGTGGGTGACTCATGATTTTCACATGTTAGCGTAGCTGGGTTCTCATGTTTTTGTTTGCTCGTGTGTATCTCAGTTCGTTGTAGTCTCCCTTTTCTAGTTTTCGAAAGATTAAGCTTATATAGCAGAAACTGTGAGAGTCGTTGTGTCTATTCAAATATTTTCCCGTTGAAACCCATCGTGTGCTCTGACAGATACTTCAGCATTTTCTTTTGATCGTTCTCTGACAAATGTTTCAGCGTTGCTTTCTTTCTGTTTTGCACGTTCGTTGAATCGTTTATTGAATAGTCATGTTGCCCATGATTTGTTTTCACTGAGTGTTGATCCGTTGTATGGCATGTGATTGGTAGTACATAACACCTGTAAAAGCACTCACAGAAATAGCCATTAGAAAACATCACTCGGGTGATTACAAACTTCACTGGCAGTGATTTCAGGTTCATTCAGAGTTCTTGGTTATGTGATTCTGAGATGGCTTTCGCTGGAGGTGCACTAAATTACTAGTACTGGAAGTGATTTTCTCAGGATAATATTTTACTCGAATGTTCATACAGCTTCTGGAGGTGTTTCTGATAAAAATAGTGAATCACTCGAGCTATCAGGAAATTCTCTGGTGGTGATATCAAATTCACTTGAGTGCAGCATTACTTCACTGAAAGTGATTTTCATGAAACAACATTTCACTCGGATAGCTCACAATATTGCTCTAGTGATCTCATGTTTCTGTCAAGCCTGAAATTGATTCATTAAAATCAGCACATCACTTGAGTTATCAGTTCATTCACTGATATCTCACAAATAGAAGATCACTTGAATGGATATCAGTTCATTGGAAGTGATCTGGTGCATATTGGTATTCTCTGGAAATGATCAGTTACGGCACTGGAGGTGATATGAGGAATTTTAATATTCACCGGAAGTGATTAAGCATCTACTGGAAGTGATATGGCAAACTTCACATATCACTCGAGTGAATTTGGCATCACTGGAAGTGATTTTGCAAACAGTTAATTTTTCTTGCAATGATTTTCAATCCACTGGAAGTGAATCTAAAAATTTTAAATATCACTTGAGTGATCTGACTATCACTGGAAGTGATTTCCAAAACAATGTATTTTTCTTCCAGTGATTTTAGATGCACTGGAAGTGATTCTGGAAAATCTCATCACTCTAGTGATTTCGGTATCACTGGAAGTGAAATTGCAAATAGTGCATTTTTCTTGCAGTGATTTGGCCTGCACTGGAAGTTATTTGCAAAATCAACAAAATCACTCAAGTGAATTGGATGCACTGGAAGTGATTTTCAGCACAGTGAAAATTTTCGGGAGTGATCTGATAGTCCACTGGAAGTGATCTACGGAATAAGCCATATCACTCGAGTGAATTCTGGAATCACTCGAGTGATTTTCAATTTCTGGCATGTCACTCGAGTGATTGCTAAAAATCACTCGAGTGATCTATTGTTTAGATCACTTTAACTCTTTGTTGCATTTCCAATTCTTCAGCAAACAGGGGTAAACTTCCAGATGACATAACTCTTCAAATATAACTTCAAAATTTTCATATTATATATCAATAGAAATCTGCTTATGTCTAGTTTCATATGGCACCGGTGTCAGCTCAATTGGATCTGTGGTTTGAGAGTTATGTCCAAAAAATAAAACCTGTTCTAGAAGTTGACACTGATTTGAGTTTCAACTTGTGACGTTTATAAATCCTTCATCTAAGATACTTTGATGTTGAGTCTGGTGTCAAAAGGACGTATTGGGAGTCTATTTTCATATGCAACTGGTTTCATCTTAATCGGAGTTGTATTTTGAGCGATATTATCAAATTATCTGACCTCACTCAGCTGGACGAAAAACAGAGCCTGAAAAACTGGATATCACTCGAATGAATAGTGAATCACTGCAAGTGATTTTTACTATTTTCAGAATCACTCGAGTGATTCTGAAAATCATTCAAGTGATTATTAAAATCACTCGATCCTACAATGTTGCTACAGTACGCTACAGTGTCATATGCTACAGTACCCGTATGCTACAGTGCCAACTACTACAGTACCCATAGAACTTGTATCTTCATATTTTTCATTAGTTCTTGCAAGTTCTTCATTCCTTAATTTCTTTCTTCTATTTCTTGACTAATCTATAATATATGCAACATTAAATATAGGAGTTACTCAATGTATGAGATAAGTATATTATGCAAACTTTTGCTCTCTTAATATTTGAATCTATATTTGTCATCATCAAAACTAATCATATCTAATAATGAGTGCCCTCATCATTGGGTATAGAAAATGTAGGAGATGACTGAGGCTCAGGAAGGTTGAAAGGTAAGATCTGGAGATCATCAGGAGGGTTCAGTGGTGGAGATAGTGGTGAGGTATGTGATGTGACCATTATAGTGTCAGTATGAGCAAAATAATGATATGAGTGGTTGGAGGAGGAGTGGTGTGAATGGTGTGAAGGTGAGTGTGGTAAAGGCTCAGTGCCTGTAGGTGAGGCAATAGGAGTGGGTACTGGCTGAGGTTGAACTGACTTAGGTTGAACTAGCTCATCCAAAGTAATATGTATCTGTTCTGAGGTGGATGGGTCAGTCATAGAAAAGTGAATGTCGCTCGTAGTAGTCTGAGGTATAACAGGTGGAGGGATAGGTGCAGGAATAGGTTCAAAGACAATAATAGGACCAGCCGTAGTAGGAACTGATGGACCAGAGGTCAAGATGCCCTGAATAAAGGTGTCCACCTTCTCATGTAAGAATCTCAGGAGATTCCTAATCTCCAGCATAGCACTCATCTGAGCTTGATGTTATGCCAACATTGCCTCATCATGTTGAGTTATATAATCCACTAGCTGACCCATCTTGAAATCCATCTAGTGATGAGTTCAGCATTAGTATTGGCAATGTCTACGTGAAACACATTAAGCGCCTTCTTCATATAATTCATGACTGTGGATCTGATAAAGGATGGTGCAGAGGTAGAGGCAAGAGCAAAGGACTGAGTATCATCTAATTTGTTTTCCTCAGTCTCTATCTTCTTCTTCTTTTTTGACTTGGACTCTTTGGCCTTCTTCAAAGGTAAATCAATCACTAACTTTCCAATATGATTCCTCCCAACAGGTAGTAGTCTCTTAATGGGTTTATTGGGTTTAAGGTACCAGATTTTTTTTTTCATGTGGAGTAGGTATACAAGTTGAGGGAAAGGCATATGAGTGGTTTGGGTCCCCGAAGTCTTATGTCTTTTAATTTCAGCAAAGATCAATTCTCCTAAATTCCTTTCTTCCTGGAGAAGTATAGATGTCATATTTCTAAAATCCCTCTCGATGAAGTATGTAAAATTGTTAGACTTATTCACCAAGCATCGAGCGTATTTATACTAGAAGACCCTATGCATGTCACACATATGACTTGGATTAAATATAAGGAGTCATACTCTCTCATTTGACCTTAGAATATAAAAGATTTAGTAGGCATCAAGGTTCGGCTGGATATCATCTGGGGGATCCTCTATGCCTAACCAAGTATTGATTCTAGAGGGAGAGATTAGAATGATTTTCCCTCTTACTTTAGTTGTCATTTCTTCCTTAACAGACTGCCTCACTGGGTCATTGATATATTCCAAATTGCAATAAAAGTGTCTTACCACATTAATGCAATAAGGAAGTTTCACAGATAACTAGGGAATATATGAATTTAAATAAGGATTCAAAGCAAACTTTAACACCTCTTTAAGTGTAGGGAGATCAATGTAAAACATCTTACACACCTTTCTTCTTACAAATTCAGCCTTGTACTTAGGTGTCTCTTCAAGTTTAGCCTTGTTGAATCCTTTCGGAGGCATAATGATTTCTTCCTTCTTTTCCCTGATTTCCTCCTTCAATGGAGACTTTGAAACCTTTGAGGGTCCTTGCTTCCCTCTTTGAGATTGGTAGGCTTCATCAATGATATTTGCCATTACCTTGGCCAATTTGCCATCATACTTAGGTATTTTTGATCCTTTCCCAGTAAATGTAAGAGTACCAGATGAACTAGGAGAAGGAGTGGAGAACATTGTTGCCTCATTTCCTTTACCCTGAGGAGTTTCTTTCTTTGATTTAGCCCTCGTCACCATATGCTCTTGAATAACTATCCCTTTAGCCTTTGGTTTTCCTTGTTCTTTTGGTTTAGATTTGGGAGTTTAAAAGCTTTTCTGTTTCTTGGGGGGAGGAGAAGAAGGAATGGACTAAGAAGATGGTAGAGGATGATTTTAAGGCATCTTGGTTCTAACTATTTAAAGATTGAAGCAAAAATCCGGATTTCCCCTTTTAGCAAGCGACTATCGAATGCTAGGGTAGAGGACTTGAGAAATTTTAGGATGTGTTTGAAGCTAAAATCATATGGGTTTTTATGGAAACTAAGTAGGTAAGAGAATGTGAAAATATTGGGACAAAGATTTCAAAGTGATGCTGGAAGTGAGAGTGTGAAAAATGACAGAGGGCCGATAGATATATGCCCTAAGCCCGACATCACTAGAGTGATCTTGAGAATCACTCGAGTGTTCACTCCAGTTGTATGTATGACAGATGCAAAATTTCAAAATTAAAGTAAGTAACTGGTATGAATAATATTGTAATTACCCATGAATATCCCCTTAGTAATTCGTAGGCTTTGAATGGCAGATTTATGTTGAAACTTGATTGATTCTCTTTCTGCCCATATGATCACTCGAGTGGTCACTCAAGTGATCCATCTTTTTAGCTGGTAACTGTTCATATTCTTTTGTTGAGCTGTTATCCTTCAAATTTATTTGAATTGATTGCACTTTAACTGTTCTGCCAAGTCATCACTCGAGTGGTCACTTGAGTAATGAAGCTATCACTCCCAGTTATCACTCGGGTAATGTTTCTATTACTAGAAGTTATCACTTGAGTGATTGCTCACTCTGTTTATCCCTATTTTCCTTACCATATAACAGAATATCAAGATCGTGCAAAACAAATTTCTAGATACTTCGATGGTTAAGTTAATTATCATCAAAACATAATCAAATAATAATATCTAACATTTATAAGTACTTAACAACTTATAATTCATTAGGATTTACCATTCCCAATTCCCTATGTATAAATAGAAATTGATCTTTGGCAAGGGGCTTTGTGAATATATCTATCAATTGTAGGTGAGTTGGAATGAATAATACCTTAACATCTTTCTTTTAGATATGATCTCTGATGAAATGATGTCTTACATCAATATACTTGGTTCTTGAATGTTGTACAGGATTTTTTTCCAAGCTTGCCATACTGGTGTTGTCACAATAGATATGAATTTCCTTGAGATAGATGCCAAGATCCTATAATTGTTGTTTCAACCACAATGCATGTTCACAATAACTTGAGGCTGTTATATACTCAGCTTCTGTTGAGGATAGTGACATTGTGGTTTGTTTCTTGCTAAACCAAGAAATACTGCACCTCCAAGGAATTGACATTGTCCACTTGTACTCTTCCTATTTATCTTGTAGCCTCCATGGTCTGAGTCTGAGTATGCCACCAAATACTCATTGCCACCCTTAGGATACTATATGCCCAATTCCTTCATGCCAATAAGATATCTAAAAATTTGTTTTACTCTTTCAGCATGTGATTCCTTAGGACAAGATTGATATCTTGCACATAATTCAACACTGGATTGGATATCTAGTCTAATAGTTGTGAGGTAGAGTAATGACTCAATCATTCCTTGATATCTAGCTATATTGTAATCAACTCCTTCCTCATCCAGATCCATCAGAGTTTTTGAACACATGGGAGTATATGTTCCATTGGCTTCATCCATTCCATACTTGAAAACCTCTTTAAGATACTTGGTTTGAGATATAAATATCTCATTCTTTCTTTGTTTGATTTGTAAACCCAGAAAAAAATGTCAATTCTCCCATCATAGACATCTCAAACTGTCCCTGCATCATATCCGAAAACCCCTTGCACATAAAGTCATTAGTAGCACCAAATCATCAACATAAATTTGAACTACTAGAATATCGTTTCATTTTCATTTTATAAATAATATTGTATCTGTTAGAACTGGCTGACACCCAAGAGAAGGGGTGAATTGGGTGTGTGATAAGAAAGTATGATCTTTTAAAATCTTTTCGCAACTTATCAAATCAATACAAGTGGAAGTATAGAAACATAAGCTGATATGTAAATCATATATGCTGGAAATGTAGAAGCTTAGGGAAGAGAATATGCAAACTGTGATTTATCCTGGTTCGGTCCAATCCACGATGACCTACGTCCAGTCCCCAGGCTCCTCCTGAGATTTCCAATCCACTATCTTCTTGTTTAACCGGGCACAAGAAAAGCCTTTACAAATTCACAAGAGTTACTCCCCCTTACACACTGTAAGGTTTACTCCTTCTTACAGCAAGTCGAGCAAAGCAATCCCAAAGACCTTTCTCTCCTGCTTACCCGTGCAAGTCTTATGAGCAGCAACGTTCTCTCCTGCTTACACCACTGTAAGTCTTACGAGCAGCAACGTTCTCTACTGCTTGCACCTTGTAAGTCTTATGGATAGAAACTCTTACTGGCGATTCACTCTACAACATCCACTGTAAGGTAATCAACCCTCTCAAGGTCCCTCTACCTTGAGTTCAATACAGAAATATATTTGTAAGGATTTACAAACTCTCTCACAGAGTAGATAGGATACTCACTGAAGTACAATACAAATATTCACTCTCTCAAATATACATAATATAGAAGATGAAGTAGAGCAAAGAGTGGTCGGAGGTAGAAGACTTTAGAATATCAGCATGTTCATGTTCTCATCGTATTGCCTGCTTTTCTGTGTTTGAATCCTCTCCTATTTATAGCTGAGTTGTGGAAGATATCCGTTAGAGTCTGTTGATTCATTTGACCGTTGAGCCCATTCGGATATTTTTCTGTTATAATCCCATCTGATGCTTAGACAATCACTATATCATTTTCGGTTGGAGTCCCATTGCTTTGCACGGTCGTTGAGTGTATTTAAATATTTTCCCGTTGATCGTGCTCTAACACATGCTTTAGCGTTTCTTACAGTTTGCCCATTGGTCTGACAGATGCAATAGTATTTGTCTTCCGTTACTTATGAATTTTTCTGCCGCCCACAAATAGTTGTCGTTTGAATGGAGAGTTCAGTTACTTGTCATGTGCGTGTTGGTGGAGTACAGCTGTAATACACTTTGAATATAACCGTTAGAAAATATTTGTGTCTCAACAGACTTATATGATTAACTGGAAGCGTTTTCTGAAAAACAGTAATAAGACCATTGGGAGTGATCTTGTTTTCGCAACTGAGTAGTAAAATGATATACCATATGATTTTGATAGCAATTTGGAGAAATCAGTAATAATAGAATTTCACTAGCAAAATCAGTTGTTGTTTATGAAGGTAATAGCAAATGGATCATAGTGTATGTAGGAAAGTGTATACTGGAACAATAAATCATTATATGAGAAAATGCAATATCACTGGAAGTGAATATAATGTCATTGGGAGTGATTTTGAAAACGTTGAAAACTTCTGACAGTGATTGCTGGTTCACTGGAAGTGATATTGAAATTTCCATATTTCACTCGAGTGAATTTGGAATCACTGGAAGTGATTTTGTAAATAGTGATTTCTTCTTGGAGTGATTTCCAATTCACTGGAAGTGATTTGCAACTTTTCAAATACTACTCGAGTGATTCAAGATCACTGGAAGTGATTTGGTAAACAGTGAAATATTCTTGCAGTGATTTTGAATCCACTGGAAGTGATTTGCAACTTTTCAAACTTCACTCGAGTGATTCAAGATCACTGGAAGTGATTTGGAAAACAGTGAAATATTCTTGCAGTGATTTTGAATTCACTGGAAGTGATTTGGAATTCTTGGCACATCACTCGAGTGATCTGGCATTCACTGGAAGTGATTTTTAAAACAGTGAATTTTTCTTGCAGTGAATTTTCAATCACTGGAAGTGATTTGTCGCATCACTCGAGTGATTCAGAATCACTAGAAGTGATTTGGCACATCACTCGAGTGATTCAGAATCACTGGAAGTGATTTGGAAAACTTCATGTATCACTCGAGTGATTTGGCATTCACTGGAAGTGAAATTGCAAAACTGAGATATCACTGGAAGTGATTTGGAAAATTTGAGATATCACTCGAGTGATTTGGAGATCACTGGAAGTGAAATCTGAAACAGTGAATTTTTCTTGCAGTGATTTTTCGATCACTGAAAGTGAAATGCCATATCACTCGAGTGATTTGCCAAGTCACTCGAGTGATCTGTTTCCAGATCTTCAGTAAATAGAGGTCAACTTCCAGATGCCATAACTCTTCGAATATGACTCCAAAATTTCTGTATTATATATCAATGGAAAGCCCTGGAAGTATAATTTCATATGGCACCGGTTTCAGCTCAATAAGATTAGTGGTTTGAGAGTTATAGCCAAAATACTAAGACTGTTCCAGAAAGTGACGCTGACATGAAGGTCAAATTAGAACACTTATATCTCCCTCATATGAGATCCATTAATTTTCGTTCTGGTGTCAAAATTACGCATTGGGAGTCTAGTTTCATATGCAATTGGTTTCGTCTCATTTGGAGTTGTATTGTGAGAGATATGATCAAATAACCAGACCTCGCTCAGCTGGATGAAGAACAGACTCTGAAATGCTGAACATCACTGAGTGATTTGCTGAATCACTCGAGTGATTTGCTGAATCACTCGTGTGATTGCGTTTTTTGCTGAATCACTCAAGTGATTCCTCAAATCACTCGAGTGATTTGTTAAAAATCACTCGAGTGATTTGTTAAAAATCACTCTGCTACAGTTCCAAACAGTGCCAAACAGTGCCAATTGCTACAGTAACCGTATTGCTATAGTACCGCTGCTACAGTACCCATAAAAACTTGAATCTTCATATTTTTCATTAATTCTTGCAAGTTCCTTATTCCTCAATTTCTTTCTTCCATTGCTTGACTAATCTACAATATATGCAACATCAAATAGTTAGTCAATGTATTAGAAAAGTATACTATGCAAGCTTCTTATGCTTAATATTTGACATCTATATTTGTCATAATCAAAACTAATCATATCTAACAGTATCGACTTTTCCTCGAACAAAATCTTGTTCGATGAGAAATTTACTTAATCTTTCATACTATGCTCTAGGACCTTGTTTCAAACCGTATAAAGCCTTTTTTTAGTTTGGAAACATGATTTGGTTTTGAAATATCTTCAAATCCTAGAGGTGTTTAACATAAAATTCATCTGTAATATACCCATTTAAAAATGCACTTTTCACATCCATTTGATAAAGTTTGAATCCTTTGATACATGCAAAGGCTAAGAGTACTCGTATTGCTTCCAATCTTGCTACTAGAGCATATGTTTCCTCATAATCAATACCATCTTCTTGATTATAGCCTTTGGCTACCAATCTTGCCTCTTTTCTGACAATAGTTGCAAATTCATCAAGTTTGTTCTTGAATACCCATTTAGTACTAATGACAGAATGATCTTTAGGCCGGGGTACCAAATCCCAAACTCAATTTCTTTCAAACTGATTAAGTTCTTCTTGTATTGCTAAAACCCAATCATTGTCTGTTAGGGCTTCATCAATATTAGAAGGTTCTAATTTAGAAATAAATGAAAAGAAACTAACTTCATTTAAAGCTTTGTTTCTTGTTTTGACACCTTTGTTAACTTCTCCTATGACTTGTTCAAGAGGATGGCTCTTGTTATATTTTCAAGCCCTGGGTTGTCCTAGTTTTTATGACACAACTACTTTTTCCGTTTTATCAACTTCAAGACTGGAAGAAGGATTAGGAGAAGGCTTAGTATTTAGATGATTATTAGCTATTTCTTGCTCATCGTCAAGGTTTTTGCCAGAAGATTCAAATTCATCAAATACAATATGAATTGATTCTTCAACTATACATGTTCGTTCATTAAAAACTTTATATCCTTTACTTTGATTCAAATAGCCTAAGAAAAGTCCTTCATCTACTTTAGAATCAAACTTTACTAGATTTTCTTTACTATTATTATGAATGAAACACTTACAACTGAATATGTGTAGATGTGCAAGATTTGGCTTCCGTCCTCTGTAGAGTTCATATGGTGTCTTTCCAAGTTTGGTTCTAATATACGCTCTATTTGAAATATAGCATGTTGCGCTCATAGCGTCTGCCCAAAAAACTTGAGACACATTCTTTTCATTCAGCATTACTCTAACCATTTCTGTAAGAACTCTGTTCTTCCTCTCCATGACTCCATTTTGTTGTGGTGTCCTTGGTGCAGAGAAATTATGATAAATGCCATTTATGTCACAGTAGTCTGTAATGGCTTGATTGTCAAATTGTCCACCATGATCTGTCCTAATACCTGCAATGAACATACCTTTCTCATTTTGCACTTTCTTGGCAAAAACAATAAATATACTAAAAGTTTCGTCTTTAGAAGCACGAAAATAGTCCAAGTAAATCTGGAGAAGTCATCAACATTAACCAATGTATACAAATTTCTACCGAGACTCTTAACTCTTGTTAAACCAACCAAATCTATATGCAGCAGTTGAAGTTGTCTGTTGGTAGTAATTTCATGTTTTGACTTCAAGAATGATTTTGTTTGTTTACCTTTTTGGCAAGCATCAAAAATTAAATCATTTTCGAAATCTACTTTAGGTAAACCAATTACTAAATCCTTTTTAAGTAACTTACCTAGTTGATGCATATTGACATGAGCTAGTCGTTTATGCCATAACCAACTTTCATCAGTATTGCTCAAGAAGCAATTTTCAGAATAATTTTCATTCATGTCAAGGGTGTAGCAATTACCTTCCCTTTTAGCTCTAAGTTTTGCTTTCAAATTCTTCTTTTCAATATGCAGATCTTTCTTGCTTACAATTAGATAATCTTCTAAGTCAAATATCTCCCAGTTATCTTTATCTGTGCTTTGACTCACGCTTAGCAAGTTGTGGCATAAGCCTTCAACATAATACACATCTTTGACTTATATGCCTTTATTGCTTTTGATTTCACCTAGTCTTGCTATCCTTGCGGTTTGATTTCCTCCAAATTTTACTAGGCCACCTTCTTTTTGTTCTAGTATGGTAAAGTTCTCAGGATCACCGGACATATGTCTAGAGCATCCACTATCTATATACCATTTGTTGGCTCTAGATGCTCTGAAATAGACCTACAATTAAAGACAATTAAGTTTTAGGTACCCATATCTTTTTGGGTCTTTTTGGGTTAGTATAGGGAACTTTCTGAACATATGAATCCTTAGTACCCATTTGTAGGTTCCTATAATTCCTTTCTTTTTATGAAAGCATGATGAAGTATAATGTCCTTTCCTATTGCAATAATTACAATAAGCGACAAGGTTAGATGTATGCATGGAATGTTTGAAATAGTTTAAATATGTTTTTCCTCCTGTTTTCTTCTTACCTTTCTTTTTGTCTAATTTTAGATCATATCCAATACCAGACTTATCATTCACAAAATGTTATGCTTTTAAAATAACATTTAATGTCTCACTTCCTTTTGTAGACTTTTCTGTTAGATTTTATGTTTTGATGATAACAAATCATGATTTGGATATTCTTGGATTTGATTAAAACAAATACATCAGTAAAGGAAGTGAGAAAAGTGATCTGAGTAAGATCACTCGAGTAATTTGTGTAATCACTTGAGTGATTATGAAGATCACTCGAGTGATATGCAGATTTAGCAGATCACTCGAGTGATCAATGAAATCACTCGAGTGATTTTGGTAATTTCACATATCACTCCCAGTACAAACCAGAATCACTTCAGGGAAAATTCACTGTTCTGAATTTCACTGCCAGTGATCTCAAATCACTTGAGTGATATCTGATTTTTCCAAAATCACTTCCAGTGCGTCTGAAATCACCGGAAGAAAAATTCAATGTTTTGGAAATCACTTCTAGTTATAGTCAAATAACTCGAGTGATGTCTGAAATTTCTAGATTCACTTCCAATGGATTAAAAATCACTGCAAGAAAATTTCACTGTTTGGAAAATCACTTCCAGTGATTTCAAATTCACTCGAGTGATATATGAACTCTCAAAATCACTTCCAGTGCATTTGTAATTACTTGCAGAAAATGTCACTATTTTCCAAATCACTTCCAGTGATATCAAATTCACTCCAGTGATATGTAATTCTATCAGTTTGACTTCCGAACAGTTCCTATGATCCACTTGCAATCACTTCCACGGAAATCAACAAGATTTGTCAGTAAGATGTTAGTAGTGATAATCATTGCTTGTTAATCCAAATTACTTTCAATATCAAGTGGCATATTATTTCGTCAAAATCATTGCCAGTAGAATAACATTCTCTGAAAAATCATCTTCAGTGAAAACAAGTTCACTTCCAATGATTCTTTGAATTTCAGAAATCACTCCCAGTGAATCACAATCATTCCAGTGATATTCAAAATATTTTCTAACGGTCATTTTCCTGAGTGTATTACAGGTATACTCCACTACCACCCATATGACAAGCAACTGAACAACACTTAATGATAATTAATCGTGGGCAGCAGCAATATTCAAAAATAACTATCAACGTGCAAAGTAAAAAACAATATTGTTGCATCTGTCAGAAGAACAATCGATCAACGGATAAATTCACAACGGTCCTCAAAGCTTCTAATATATAAGCCCAACCATTCGAAAATCAAGAGACATGGACAACGCTTGAACACAATGCAAACAATATACTCATAAGTGCTTTGTCTCTTATTATTTCTTCACCTGGACTTCAATTTTCATCCATATACTATGTGAGGGAGATTTTTCAGTCAAAAACTCATTATTTCCGATAGTGATAACTTGAGGTTGAGGAGCCTTAAGTTGAGATATGAGATTACCTTGTGTAAGGGGGAGCGAGTGTCCAAAGAGGAACTTGCTGTTGTACTGAGGTGCCAAGAACCCACTGAATCTTGGAAGATATAGTGAAAGGCTCAGAAGGATTTCTGAGGACTAGATGTAGATCAAGTGATTATGGCCCAACCAGTATAAACTCCTGTGTCCACTTCGGTGATATCTCTTCTTACTTATAACTATGCTTTAAAGTTTCATAATTTTTATTAAGTATCCGGTTATTCTGTAATCACCCAATTTACCCCCTATTGGGTGAAAAGCTTGCTCTAACATTTGGTATCAGAGTGCATGTCTTCTTGTTCAGGTATAACAACCTTAGAAGGATCCAATGTCAATCATGGGTGAAGGAATTCTTCGTGATGGAGCCTCTATCACTAGACCACCAGGTTTCAATGGTGAGCATTTCTCCTTCTGGAAAGCTAAGTTCAGTGTATTCGTGATGGCTATAGAATATGAGCTATGGGACATAATTAAAACTGGAAACTATGTGCCTACAAAGACTGAAGAATCTCAAAAAGTTCCTAAGTCACCAGCAGAATTTGACAACAATGACAAAAAGCTCGTGACCCTCAATAGGAAAGCAATTCTGATGATTCAAAGTGCGCTGAGTCAAAAAGAATACTTCAAAATCTGTACACTTTAAACTGCTAAAGAGATGTGGCAAGTTGTGGAAGTAGCTCATGAAGGAACATCAAAAATAAAAGAAAATCAAATTAATACTCTAGTTACAGAGTTTGATCTACTTCGTATGAAGGAAGGTAATTCAATAGCTAAATTTTAACTTAGATATACTCATCTTGTGAATCAACTTGCAGCACTTGGAAAAATCTATGATCAGAATATCCAAGTACGAAAAATATTAAACATACTCTCCAAAGAATGGGAGGCCAAAGTCACAACAATAGAGGAGGCCAGAGGAGAATCAATGCGATCTGTAGCTTCTTTCTTTGGAAGTCTTTCTTAATATGAAAGCAAACTAAAATTCAAACGAGAGCTAAAGAAAGTTGGTAACAGGAGAAAGAAGAGTCTCACACTAAATGTGACAAAAACAAAGGCAGAAAGCCAAGAAGAAGACGATGAGTTTGACGATGATGAGATAGGCCTGATGATAAGAAGATTCAAGAAATTCTATAAAGGCCAAGGTTTCAGAAATTTACAAAAAGGAGGAACTAGTGGCAGAAGAGAAACCAAGGAGATTATTTGCTATGAATGTGGTAAACCTGGACATATCAAATCAGAATGTCCAGAGCTATTACAGAAAAACAAAGAAAAGAGAAATGTCAAATCCTTTAACAGAAAGAAGGCATTTGTTTCTGCAATATGGGGAGATAGCTCCTCAGATGAAGAAAGCGATAATGAATAGATAGCCAATATATGCTTGGTTGCTCAAGAGGAAACAGATGAAGAGGTTTGCTTCAGGGCATCCAGGTCCAACAAATGGTACATAGATAGTGGATGCTCTAGACATATGACCTGTGATCCTGAGAATTTTACCACATTAGTACCAAAGAAAGGTGGTAAGGTAAAATTTAGAGGAAATCAAACCAGAAGGATAGCAGGACTTGGGGAAGTCAAGAGTAATAAAGGAACACAAGTCAAAGACGTATATTATGTTGAAGGTTTATGTCACAATCTGTTAAGTGTGAGCCAAAGCATGGATAAAGACAATTGGGTAATATTTGACTCAGAAGAATGTCTGATAGTTAGTAAGAAGGATCTACAAATTGAAAAGAAGAATTTGAAATCAAAAATCAAGGCAAAAAGGGAAGGTAACTGCTATACTCTTGATATGAATGAAATTTTTTTCTAAAAACTGCCTTTTGAGTAATACTGATGAGAGTTGGTTATGGCATAAGCGACTTACTCATGTAAATATTCATCAATTAGGTAAATTACTCAGAAAGGATTTAGTAATTGGTTTACCTAATATAAATTTCAAAAATGATTTAATTTGTGATTCTTGCCAAAGAGGTAAACAAACAAAGTCATCCTTTAAATCAAAAAATGAAATTACCACCAACAAACCGCTTCTATTATTGCATATGGATTTGATTGGTCCAATAAGAGTTAAGAGTCTCGGTGAAAATTTATATACATTGGTTATTGTTGATGATTTCTCCAGATTTACCTGGAATATATTCTTATCTTCAAAAGATGAAACTTTTAGTAAATTTATTGTCTTTGCCAAGAAAGTGCAAAATGAGAAAGGTATGTTGATTGCAAGTATCAGGGCAGATCATGGTGGAGAATTTGATAATCAAGCCTTTGCAGAATATTGTGAAACAAATGGTATTGATCATAATTTCTTAGCACCTAGAACTCTACAACAGAATGTAGTCACGGAAAGGAAGAATAGAGTTCTTACAGAAATGGCTAGAGCAATGCTCAATGAAAACAATGTGTCTCAAGTCTTCTGGGTAGACGCTATGAGCACCGCATGCTACATCTCAAATAGAGCGTATGTCAGAACCAAACTTGGGAAGACACCATACGAACTCTACAAGGGACGGAAGCCAAACCTTACTCATCTACACATATTTAGTTGTAAGTGTTTTATTCATAACAATGGTAAAGATAATCTTGGAAAGTTTGATTCTAAGGCTGATAAAGGACTTTTCTTAGGCTATTCAAATCAAAGCAAAGCATATAGAGTTTTTAATAAACGAACATGTGTAGTAGAAGAATCAATTTATGTTGTATTCGATGAATTTGAGTCCACTGGTAAAAGCTTTGACGATGAGATAATTAAAAAGAAATCTTCTTTTAACCCTCCCAATCTACAGGTTGATAATATTGAAAAAGAAGTTGAATCAAGTCAACTAGATCAACCTAGAGCCTGGAAATATATCAAGAGTCATCCTCTAGATCAAGTCATAGGAGAAGTGAATGAAGGTGTTAAAACTAGAAACAAAGTTTTGAACGAAGTTAGCTTTTCTGCATTCATTTCTCAATTGGAACCTTCTAACATTGACGAAGCCCTAACAGATAATGATTAGGTGTTAGCAATGCAAGAAGAAGTAAATCAGTTTGAAAGAAATCATGTTTGGCATTTGGTACCCGGCCTAAAGATCATTCGGTTATTGGCACTAAATGGATATACAAAAACAAACTTGATGAATCCATAGCTATTGTCAGAAACAAGATAAGATTGGTCGCCAAAGGCTATAATCAAGAAGAAGGTATTGATTATGAGGAAACGTATGCTCCAGTAGCAAGATTGGAAGCTATACGAGTACTCTTATCCTTTTCGTGCATCAAAGGATTCAAGTTATATCAAATGGATGTTAAAAGTGTCTTTTTAAATGGGTACATCACAGAAGAAGTCTATGTAGAACAACCTCCAGGATTTGAAGATGTATCCAAACCAAATCATGTTTTCAAATTAAAAAAGGCCTTATATGGTTTGAAGCAAGCTCCTAGAGCTAGGTACGAAAGCTTGAGCAAATTTCTCATCGAACTTGGTTTTACACGAGGAAAAGTCAATACAACATTGTTTATAAAATGAAAACTAAATGATATCTTGGTAGTTCAAATTTATGTTGATGATATTATATTCGGTGCTACTAATGATTCCATGTGCAAAGAATTCTCTGAGATAGTGCAGGGAGAATTTGAAATGTCTATGATGGGAGAATTGAAATTCTTTATAGGTTTACAAACTAAACAAAGAAAGAATAGAATATTCATATCCCAGACTAAATACTTAAAAGAATTGCTCAAAAAGTTTGGATTAGATGAAGCTAATAATGCAGATACACCTATGAGTTCAATGGTCCTTATGAATGTTGATGAAAATGGAGTTGATTTCAATATAACCTAGTATCGAGTAATGATTGGATCATTACTCTACCTCACAGCCAGCAAACCTGATATTCAGTTCAGTGTTGGTTTATGTGCGAGATTTCAATCGTGCCCCAACGTATCACATGCTGAAGTAGTGAAAAGAATTTTTAGATATCTTGCAGACACAAAAGAATTGGGTATATGGTATCCCAAAAGAGGTAACGAATATCTAGTTGCCTATTCTGATTCTGATCATGGTGGTTATAAAACAAATAGGAAGAGCACAAGTGGGCAATGCGAATTCCTTGGAGGTGCAGTTGTTTCTTGGTTCAGTAAGAAACAAACTACAGTATCCTTATCTTCAACAGAAGCAGAATTATATAGTAGCCTCAAGCTATTGTGTACAAGTTTTATAGCTAAAACAACAATTGCAGGACCTTGGCATTTATGTCAAGGAAATTCCCATCTACTGTGACAACACTAGTACAATAAGTTCGGCAAAAAATCCTATACAACACTCAAGAACCAAACATATTGATGTAAGACATCATTTTATTAGAGATCATATTCAAAAGAAAGATGTCAAGGTGTTGTTCATACCAACACATCTGCAATTAGCAGATATCTTCACCAAACCTCTCGCCCGAGAACAATTCATGTACATACGAAGGGAATTGGGAATGGTAAATCCCAATGAATTGTAAGCTGTTTAGCTTTTATGAATATTGATTTTATAATGTTTTGATGATTCTATAGCTGACTTAAGCATCAAAGTATCTATAAAAATGCTTTGTAGGATACTCTGTACTCTCTTCAAATAACAGAGGAAAACACTCGGGTGATGATGAAGGCTAACTCGAGTGAACAATAAAAATACCGCAACCAAGTGATCAGACTGATAATGTTACTATAGGTAGGTCACTCGAGTGATTTTGATCAAAATACTAGAGTAAGGTAAGCAGTTACAGCATTTTTTTTAGTTTATGTGAAGTAATTTTGGACTTCACTCGAGTGATTTTTCCAATTCACTCGAGTAAAAACCAAAATCACTTGAGTAAATGTCAAAATCACTCGAGTGAATGTTAAAATTTCTAATTATATCAGTTTTCTCCTGCGACTGTTCAGTTTACTCTCTCATTCACTCGCACTCGTTCAAACACTTCCAAACCCTCTGCAACTTCTCAAACCCAGAAACCCAAGAAATCAAAGTTCAAATTTCACTCTCTGTTTCACCGATAAACAGTCTCCGTCAGATCTCTTTAATCTTTTCCCTAATTTTGTTTCCCCGTCAGAACCCTAACATCCTTCAGTTTGGATAATCTTTCAGCTACTCCAGAAAGTGCTAGAACCAAAAGACTCAGTCAATCTCCTTCGCCCTCTCCTCCATCGAAGAAACAGAAATCACCATCTCCACAAGATCCCAAAGATCAGGCTGTTCCAAAACCTAAAGGAATTCGTATCGAAGAACCAACTAAGATCGTTACAAGGTCTCAAGCAACCTCTAAAGGAAAAGGGAAAGAGAAACAACGAGAAGCGGACATCCAAGACTCTACATTGAAAACAAAAATAGCTCACGCTGTGAATATCCTTGCTGCTTCTATTCCCTAGAAGTCTCAGTATAAATCTCAAGCCTCTGGTAGTCAGATTCCTTCTGGGTCCATAGTTGAAGAAACTCCTAAACTTCTTGATCCTCCTCTTGGGTTTAATACGGGTAATCTCAGGATTTTAAACTCTTTTGTGTTTACTTCCCAATTTTCCAAGAGGGATTTATGTCCTGTTGTTTGGGTAGATTTAGCTAAGCTCAAAAGAGAATTTCATATTGATTTGTCCCTATATTTGAAGCAATGTAAACCATGGCTAAAAATGAGAATGTCTTACAATCCCTTGGTTGTTAAGCACTTCTACTGTAATATGAAGATTACCAATGTGAAGGATAGCCATGGGAACATTATTGTAGAAAGGATTGAGATAAATGTGAGAGACCAAAAAAATCTATTGTCTGGAGATCTAATAAACACTTACCTAGGCATAGAGGAAGTTCCTGTAAATCCTCCCCGAGTCTTTAATATTCATGAGTTAGTTGATATCTTTAGACCAGGACAGCCTGGTATGCCTTTACCTCATATTCCAGTAGCCCTAACCAATGATCAGAGAGCCTTGTTTTACATTTACTCCCATAGCATGGTTAACAAGGCAAAGAACTTTACTCACATCATAGGGAAGGATCTTAGATGATGGCATCTCTCATGACCAGAGAAAGGAGAAATGTGGGTGAGCTCATTTTTCAAGAAATGAAGAGGTTCAGATTTCACTCCTCCAAGTCTACTACAATCCCCTATCCACAGCTTGTATCTTACATCCTCTCTATGCACAATATTTGGCACTTGATACCTGGAGGGGACATAGTGAGGATTCCTAAGTTTGGGAAGATTCACTTGATATGGATGGGAATCACTATACCAGCTGGAGCTTCCTCACAGACTCAGAGCCCTCATTCACCACCTCCTGAGGCAAGCTAGAGAGATCCTCATGCTAAGAAGATGGACCCTTCACCTTCCAAGATGGATGAGGCTCAGTCTTCCAGAGCAGTGTCTCCTTGTCCTTCCTTCACTCAGGCTGCCATTCAGACATATATTCAGGATGCCATCCAGTCTGCTGTATCTCAATTGAAGAAATCTAACACTGATTTGATTGACCAAGTCAACTATCAAGTTAAAGTGTTAGTAGAGGCAATAAACCATAACTTCAACATCCTTTTTGATCGGCAGGAAGATCAAACACAGAGGATTTAGAGGATTGAGAACGCACACAGGGAATCACTATACCAGCTGAAGAAGCCATGGAATTTTGTCAACATTATTTATCAAATATAGGACATATCGGCCTTCCTAAATGTCATAATGAAGAAGGGGGTAGACGTGGGGCTATAGTAAAGAGTGTGGATCCTGATGAATTACAACAAGTCTACTTATACATCTTGAATAATGTTGATGCAGTTCAAGATTACATGAATGCTCATAAAGAAATTGTATGGAAAGAAAATAGTCAAATGACTGAACAAAAGATAATTAAGGATCATATCAAAACTTTTGCACATTGGTTCAAACATAAGGTTGATGGAGAAGAATATGTTTCTGATACAATTAAATAGCTAACAAGTGATCCTGAGGTTGATGTCATAAGTTAGACTTCATTTGTGATCAATGGTTATACCTTTTACATGAAGTCCCTGTATGATAGGAGCACCGTCCAGAACAGTGGTGTTATGTTAGTGGCTGAATCTATGCACTTCTCTAGTTCAAAAGATAAGAACCCTAAATTGGCTGTCATACCTTATTATGGGGTTATTAATGAGATTTAGGTGGTTGACTATATTAAAATTAAATTTTCAATTTTCAAATGCAAGTGGGTTGATGTCAATAATGGTGTGAAGATTGATCAGTTAGGATTTACATTAGTATATATGAATAGTAGAAGTTTTGGAGATGAACCTTTTATATGGCAGATCAGGCAAAACAAGTGTTCTATATTACCGATCAGGCAAATTTGTCACTAACTATGTCAATGTATGCATAACAGTTCACCTACAACATTCCTTAGAGTGAAATCTTTTACAACAAGACTATGACGTATTGTTGTGAGCGCGGGAGGAAGTTCAAGATGAATCTTGCTAACAATTACATGCATATCAAGGTGGAAGCTGGTAAGCCTCATCCTACTCTGTGCAGCAAGTATTCATATATTGATTAAGCAACCTGGCAAGAGTTTTTGAGGCTAAGGACTACTCTAGAGGCTTTGGTGAGTTAACTTATTTTGTATTTTATTTACTTATCAATTGTCTTTACTTATTGTAACCTTTTTTTTCCTAATTTCTTATTTGCAGGCAAGAAGGCAAAAAACATAATAAAGTGGTAGGAAGAATGATTGCCCTCATATAATGTCTCGTAGGGGATACGCAAAGGTTGAAAAAGACTTGTTGGCGGCCAAACAGAAGAAATTGGAAGAAGCATCTCAATTTGATCCTTCTATTCTTCTTTCTCCACCATCTCTGATATATCGCAAAGAAATGTGGTTGCATGCTCGTTGAAAGAGTAGTAAGTCCTATACGAGTAAACAGTCTCGTATAGTCGGTGAAAAAATTTTAAGTATTGTTGTTGTTATTAACTATTTAATAAACATGTTTCATTACTCATGTGTGTTATTTATATCTCATAGGAGGAACTTCAAAAAAAACAAGCCAAGGGATCCTTTAAGCCGGAGGGAAGGAATGATATCTTGACGGTTGCTACTGAAAAATGTGAGAATCCAAGCCGTGTCAGGGGAGTTGGAGGAGGGGTGGGCATAAAGGATTACTTTAGAGCCCCCTCATGCTATTCCTTAAACGTGGTGACTAGAGAGGAACTGGAGCGTATGTTGGCCATTGCGAGGCAGAAGCATCATTTGATGCACTATTGGATTCCTGGGTGAGCAAGATGAAGGAGGGAGTGTATGCCATAGTGAGCATAAGATAAGATACCGGTGCTCCCCAGGCACAATCACTTGATCCTAAAAAGCAGAGCACTAAAGGGAGTTATTGCAATATTGGGCAGTCATCAGAGGGTCCTGGAAAAGAAATTGTTAAGCCTTGTGATAATTTTGTTGAGGATCCTCTGAGATGGTTAGTTGCACGGGGGAGTGTGCACAACCTGGGATCAACTGTTCACGACCAACAAATGACAGATGATCAAGTCAGAGTGCCAATTAAAGAGGTTATCATTGCAGATGCACCTATCCCTATCCCTTATAATGAGTTCAAGATTGTGAGCGATGTCTTGGGTACTTTCATATCATGGCTAAAGAACCTTGTTTTTGTTCGAGGTAAGGAATCCCTGATCAGAGCCCCAAGTCCAGATCCCTTCGCTCATGAAGTTTCACAGCCTTAATAGAATATCATGTAGCAAGTTATTAAGATGGCATACGGTACATCCTTCCTAACAAAAAATTGGCCTATAGATTCAGCTGTTGCCAAGTTAGGGGCAACATGCTATCTTGATAGGGATGATTTAATGTCCCTAGTCGCTCCTAGACAACATCTTACGATTTTGATTGTCCAACTTTTTTTAATGTAAGTATCTTCTTCAATTGGGAGTAAATATTTTAAAAATTACGCCGTTTAACTTTGATTTGTGTGCTTGCATTAATGTAGGTACATGAATCGTAAGTTAGTCTCCTCTTGCAAGAGCGATAAATTTGGATTCTTATGCCCAATTCAAGTCCAAGAGAAAGGGACCATTGCTGCCATTAGACATAGATACTTATCATAGAGGCTTAGTGAGGTTTCAACTGAGTGTTTCTTGGCATCGTATATGCATGGGTAAGAAACAAATTTATATTTCAAAACACATATAGTACAGATATTTACTTAACATTCATCTCTTTTTTTAGGGATTATTGGCAATTGGTTCTTCTGTTCAAGACTAGTTACACAGTCATCCTCATATGCTCTCTCTACTTGAAATCAGGGAGTGACTTGAAGAAGACCGTGAACTCATAAGTTTTCTTGCATTATTAACTTTTGTGTGCAAAGTGTATGTGCAAAATAAGTAATTTTTGTGATTTTGATGATAGGGTTATGTAGACATTCCTACACACTACGTGTGGTAAGCATGTTCGTGACTTAAAAGACCCTACATGGAACATCTCAAAGGTTAGTACATATTTGTTTTCTTTAAGATGTGTTGTATAAGCTATGACTTTATCCCTTCTTTGATGATGTCATGTTCTTTTTCAGAGCCGGGGTCCAACTTATGTGGTTTTTATATTTTGAGGAAAATTTAAAATATTATCAGCCTAGTCACGACTAATTTTACCGAAGATGTAATAAATGTATATTTCAAACAAATTTTATTACTTTATTATTTTTAAGTTAGCAAGTTAATATTTTGTTTGGCTTCTGTGTTACATACAGATATTTGATCTTGCTGATCCCTTTCCTGAAGAAGATATTAATTTCATCCGCAACTATTGTGCTGAATTCATCTATGAGCTTTTATAAGAATAGTAAGTTTTTTAATCCAATGTTATTCTAATAATACTTATGGTTTTCATATCTAACTTGGTTTATATATCTGCGTAGGACAATTTTAGGGACATTGGTTGGTTGCTGATACAGGCATGGGATGTGAAGGATTGGCTATTGTAAATTTTCTTCCCTTTTTTTCATTTTTCTGTAAAGCTGAGGAATTTTCTGCACAAAATGAGAAATTTGTCTTCCCCCTAATTTTCTTTAGAAGTTTTGGGATTGAAAGTGCACAAAGTTAAGATTTTCCTTCTATCATTGTTAAATTGTGGTTCATTGTTATATCGGTAGATTCAAATTGTGTTTTAAAATGCCTGATGATGATAATGTGTTGATATTATTACTAATAATTAAATGAGTTGATAATGTGCTATCGGTAGTCATAGGAATTGAATTTATTGATTTTGAATGATTTTTATTGATAATTTGCTTTTGTGAAATGTGGGTTGTAGTAATGTTGTTGTCATTGCTTATGATTGTGAATATATATGTATTATTGCTTGTGTGGAAAGGGTATTGTCGTTGAAATGGCTTACTGGCCTGGGCAAGGTTGAAACAAGAAGAAAATTTTTAAAAAAATCTTATTTTTAAGACCAATTTTCAGCAAAACAGGTCTTAAAACTCATTTAAGACCGGTTTTGCAGAAAACAGGTCTTAAAAGTCATGACTTTTAAGACTGATTCTATAGAAAACCGGTCTTAAAAGTATCTTTAAGACCGGTTTTGTTGAGAACCGGTCTTAAAAGTCATGACTTTTAAGACCGGTTCTCAACAAAATCGGTCTTAAAAGTCATGACATTAACACCTTTTTTGGTTAATAGGTCTTATTGTCAGACTTTCAAGACTGGTTGTCACCACAACGAGTCTTAAAAGTATTGCTTTTAGACCGGTCTAAAAAATTACATATTTTTTAGACCGACTGTATCAAGACCTGATTCAGAACCGGTCTAAAATGTCTTTTTTAACCGATCTAAAAAGTGTTTTTTGCAATAGTGATTTTATGAGTTTTGTATTAAATAATGTCTTTCTTCTTTTCTCCTTGTTTTGGCTGAAATTAGGCAATAAAATTAGGCCAATATTTGTGCTCTTTTATGCTCTAATTTGAGTTACAAATAGGCCTTTAAGTAGACAAAAGTTGCACCCTTGTGTCTTAGCCTAGCCAATTATATGTAACGACTGACTGCAATGTTTTTATCCTTTTATGTCCATCACCATTCACCATTTTATTCCACTAAATGTCATAACTACATACAAGGAATATTGGTGAATAAAAATTTAGGTGTTACACATACCTGATTTTCATACATTGATTGCATTTCAGACTTTATGGCATGTAGCCATTTATCAGAGTTTGGTCCCACTATAGCTTCTCGATAGGTGGTTGGCTAATTTTGCTCAATGAGCAACACATCATGACTTCTAGTAATCAGAAATCGATCTCTGAGGCTAATGTTGTGTCCTATCAAATCTGTAAGGATCTTGTGTTACTTGAGGAAGCTCAGCAACTTGTTGTGAGTCTTCTATATTTTTCATCTATGGTTCTGTGCTATCTTATGAATCTCGAACTTCTTCAAGATATACCTTGCTCCCACTAGTTATTTTAGAGATAAACTCTTTTTCTACAAACATAACATTTTGAATAACAAACACTTTGTTAACGGTGGGATTATAGAAATAGTATCCCTCCGTTTCCTTAGGATACCCCACAAAAAGGCACTTTGAAGATTTAGGCGCTAATTTATCTGAGACTTGTTGCTTAACATATACCTCACATCCCCAAATTTTGGGAAAAGATAAACTATATTTCTTTCCAGTCCATATCACATATGGTATCTTTTCAATTGCCTTAAATGGAACACAATTTAGTGTGAACGCAGTTGTCTCTAAGGCATAGCCCCACAAGGACGATAAAAGATCTGTTTGACTCATCATAGATCTAACCATATCTAATAGTATGTTCGATTCCTCTCCTTAGAAAAGCCATTCCTAGAGGATTCAATTGCGAGATTATCCCACAGCTCCTAAAATGGTCAATAAACTCTTGGCTCAAATATTCACCACCTCGATCAGATAGAAGTGAATTAATTGTTTTACCAAGTTGGTTTTGTACATTATTTTGGAATATTTTGAACATTTCAAAAGATTCAAATTTATGTTTTATTAGATAGATATATCCATATCTACTAAATTGATCTATAAATGTAATAAAGTACATATAACCTCCTCTAGCAATTGTATTCAGTGGTTCACATACATCTGTATGTATTAAGCCCAATAAATCAATGACCCTCTCACTATGTCTAGTAAAAGGTGCCTTTGTCATCTTTCCTAATAAGCAAGATTCACATGTATCATATGATTCAAAATTAAAGGAGTTAAGAAATCCATCTTAATGGTGTTTAGAAATGTGTTTCTCATTTATGTAGCCTAGACGACAATGCTATAGGTAGGTCAGATTCAAATCGTTTGACTTGATCCTTTTGGTAGTCATGTTATAGACATTTCCACTATTAGGATATTCCAAATTTAATATATAATGACCAACATGAAAATCATCATAGCATAGAAAGCATCATTACGATAAATAGAACATTTATCATTCCTAGTAATAGAAGTATAACCTTTCTTATCTAAATAAGAAAGAGAAACAATGTTACTACTCAAAGTAGGAACTTCATAGCAATTGTTCAAAACTCATAAAGCCCACTGGGCAAAAATAATTCATAAGTGCCTACAGCTAAAGCAGCAACTCTTGCTCTGTTTCCAACTCGTAGGTCCACTTCACCCTTCTTTAGCTTTCTACTATCCTTGAGACCCTGCACATTTGTACAAATGTGAAAACCACATGCAGCATCTATTACCTATGTAGAGGAAGTAGAAAGATGAAGTCTATAACATAAATACCTGAAGAGATAGGCCCGCTATCCTTCTTGTTTTTTCAGATCTTCGAGGTAGACTTTGTAATTCTTCTTCCAATGATTGAGTTCATTACAGAAGAAGCATACTCCTTCCTTTAAAGGCTTTACCTTCTTAGATACAGGCTTGGTTTCAGGCTTATTTGACTCTTTGGTCTTACCACCTCAGCCTTTACCCTTCGCCTTGCCCTTGCCTTTTCTTTTCATACCCTTTCCTTTTTTAACCATCAAAATAGTGATGGGCTTTTTTCTTAATGCTCTGCTTAGCAGTTTTAAGCATCCCATTCAGTTCATAAATTGACTTCTCCATAATGTTCATGTTGTAGTTTATAACAAAATGGTCATGACTTTTCGGGAGTGAGTTCAAGATCAAATCTGTAGCTAACTCCTGGATCATGGGAAATCCAAGCCTCTCAAGGTGATAAATGTAGCCTTTCATTTTTAACACATGAGCACTAACTTATGTACCTTCTGTGATACCTTATTACCTATGACCTTGGATGAGTATAAAAGAGTAGTCAAATCATTCAGGAGACCAAGATTCAAACCCGACTACCTAACTTTCAAAAATATTTGTAAATTTCTCACCCTCAACTCAAGAGTTAAACCTACGGTTGATAGGGTAGTAAAATTTTCACAAACCATTTTCACTCTCTCATTTAGTCTCGTCGGTTCTTTCTTTATATTTATTTATCAGAGTCGACGAGTATTTATCTTAATTGCATTTCGTTAGCGATGGGAAGCATATCACACATTATCTATCATTCATTCATTAGCTACTTTTACATTGTTGTCATCTTTACATGAACATATTCACTATATACAACTAAAAATATCCAAAAACACATATGGAATCAGATACACCAAAATGACTAAAGTCTTTAGCCTTCCAACCTTTACTCATTCACATTTACCTTCTGCTTGCACCTCGAGCTTTCTCCCTATACTGAAAGTGGGTTTTTGAAAAAGAGTGAGATTCAAAAGAATCTCAGTAGCAACGTATATCAATCATACATTTATAACATTACAAGGCATGCTAAGCAAGCATTATTCATCAGAATCATGACAACAGCAATCATGCATCACATGAAACTCATAAACTATTGTAGCGCTAGATATAATACAAGGCCTCAAGGGATACCCGTGCAATAAGCCCAGGGATCCGATCTTGCATTGGTGATCGTTATATTAGCCTGAGTTTCCACCCGTGTAAAGATAGGCCCCGGTCGACCACCCCGCATATTTAAAATACATTAGACAATTCTTGATGAATACATAAATCATTCAATGCATACCATAACATATGAAAGATAAGTTACTACCTAGTTGCTTTTCTCTAGCAACTTCCTCCCACCTTTCCAAGCACGGGCAAGTCTTGAGTTTCGGACAACTACCAAGTTTTGAAATCTCGAATACACCATAAATAAGTCATTACACATTCATGAACATTTCCAAATTCATAGTATTGGTTAACTTAGCCTAATAGTGCTAAATTACCAAAATGCCCCTTAAGACCCGGTCTCACTATACTTTACCAAATTTATGACCTGGGCCAATCCTACACAATTTCATGTGTATAATCTATTTTTGACTTCCAATTGGTCAAAATCAGGCCCAAATGACAAAAATGCCCTTGACAACCCTTACTTAAGGCTTTTAAGGGGTAATTGGTCATTTCACATTCAGGGGCTTTTTCTCACTTTATCATCAACATAGACCCTACACAATTTTACCTCCTAAACCCAATGGAAGCATCATAATTATCAAATTCCTACTCCTTTTACCACGTCCAACACAGGGAAATCTAATAGGATTCTCAAAAAAGTTGTGTCGGTTTGTCATTTTTTCTCGCCTAATCACCTTCTTTCTACTTATAATCACACTATTAGCTATTTAAACATTCATTGAACTTGATTTGGAGAGACTTTAACATTAAGTTCTCTTAGATTTTATGAGCTAACTCTTATCGAAACAACCAAAGCCAATCTATGAACAACTCTAATAGCATCAATCAAGCAAGAGGAACAAGTTTGCAAAGTTACCTCTTGATTTCCAACACTTTCTCTCTCTACACGTTTTTGTCTCTCTCTCTCTCCACCACTCTTGATTCAACTTGAAAGCTATGGATTCAAAGGAGGAGAGATGAGTAGGAGAGGTTATGAAGGGATTAGGAAGCTTAAGACACAAGGTAACAACTTCCTTACCTTTAATCTAAGAGAACCCTAGCTCCCTTGTATGCTTCACCATCTCAGCTCTCTCTCACTCTTTCTGATTCACTTTTAGTCGAGAATGAGCTGAGGAGATAAAGAGAATTGATAATATAATCAATTAAATCAAAGTGTATGGCAAGTGGCAACTTGCTATTGGTCAAAAAATGTAATTTCTTTATTTAATTCCATTTCCCTTCACTCTCTCTTCATCCTAGCCAAATATGCATGAGAAATGAGGGAGTATATATTGATCTTGCACTATTCCATTGCCATCTTGCAATAGGTTGACTTTTGATCCTTTGACTTTTGACTATTTGACCTTTCTTGATAATAATTCACCAAAATAGGCTTATTAATTATCAAATAGCCACTTCTCTCTTTTTAATTCCCATTTAACTGAAATTATTCGGAATATTAGCGGAAAATAATTATTTCCCACTTTATGGCAAAATTACCATTTGCCCCTACATTTTATGATTCAACGTAATAAATCATTTCTCACTCATTTCCATTAGTTTAACCCCACTTTGACACTTAAATGAGGCCACTATTCATGTCATTTAATTCTTAAATTTTGGTTACAATAGTAGGCCTTTAAGTGGACATTAATTACCTTTTTGTGTCCTTACTTGGCCAAGATGTAACCGGCAATTGCCATTTTTTGTAAATTCAAACATATCACAATTCATCATTTTATTCCACTAAATATCAAAAATATACATATAGCGAATATTGGAGAAAAAGTGGCGTATTACACCTTCATCTATCTTACAGGAATGTAAGGCCTTTGTGGTCTCATACCTTGCTTGCCTTGCCTGTTGCTGGAACATTTCCTTGAGATGCACAATCATCTTATGAGCCTGTATAAGTTCCAGATCTTTTCGGAGCTCTGGAACCATGGTGACAAGCATCAAGCAACCTACATCCACATAGTCTTCCTTATGTTTCATGTAAACATCTTTCTGAACTCTTGGAGCATTGGCTTCAGGCTCGTCAAGAATAGGTTGATCTAGGTCATATGCTTTTCTTTCTTGCTTGAGAACAATTCTCAAGTTCCTGAATCAGTTAAAAAAGTTTGTCCCATTGAGTTTGTCCTTCTCAAGCACTGATGCAATGATATTATAACAATATTACTAGTCGATATGATTCTATAATAAAATATGCAAAGTTGGCTAGTTATCTCCTGCTAAATTAACAACCCTTAATATAATAATTAGTGGGCTAAGATCCATATTTCGCTTAAATTTAAGTTCGCTTTAGTAGGATGCCTAAATCAAGTTATTTAGGTAGGTAACCTCTTTACCAATTACATCATATGTAACTCTTAGATCTTTATAGGGTTCGATCATCATATGATTCGGCATGTTTAATCACATCTAATGCCTTGAGATCCAAAACCGTTTTGTTAATCTCAATTAAGCCAAAACAATAAAGAATCTTTGTGAGTAGCACCATTACTTAGGCTTCTCTCACCAAGATAACTCAAATCCATCTACTTTAGTGGAACCTACAATTAAGTGATATAGGTTTTGATAAGTATTTATTAATTGATAGCATTATGACTTAAGATTTTATTTAGAGGGCTTAATTAATTATTTCATTTATATGAATACATATATCATGGTTTTATCTCATACAAATATATGTGTGTCTGTGTGTGTGTGTGTGTGTGTAAAATATGCATGTAATGATCTGATAAAAAAACATAATTTAAACGTGACATAATATAGCTCACATAACCTAAATCCTCTCAAGCCAATAAGAGGACCTCTCTAGTAAGAAAAGAAAATACATTCAAAATCTTCATTTAAACATACGAAGGGAGTGAGATGAGAAGAGAATGTAAATCTAGACTCTGTAGAGGAAGGCATGGCACACATGTCATATTTAAAAATTTACAACCCTTGTAAAACTAGAGCTATATTATTCAACATACCCAAACAATTTTAGAAAATAAAACCACAACAAATAAAAATTCATATAATATGAAAAGAAATTGATGTTATGATTATGTCACGCTACGAATAGTTAGCTACGGCGGTCTCACTAAATTGCCAGATGTTTTACCTAAATTTGAAAAATTATTATTAAATCTAGAAAAATCTAATTGCAGTGGTTCAAAGTTCTATGTGACCCTCATTAAGTCTACTTTGAAGAAAAATATATCCTCTAGAAAATTATATGCACACTATTCAAAAAAACTAATTAATCCTCATTGCCAAAAAAATGTTCCAGATTCAATGCCTAACTTCAAAAATTCATATATCTTAATGTATTGACCCAAATGGCAAATGTTATATATCAAATTAAAGCTTAAGAAGTCTACTTTCATTTTGGAAAGCTTCATGGTTATTAGACAAGATTTGATCATTCAAAAACTCATCAAAATCAGGCTACCTCTAGAAAAATGATATTTGGCAACACTACTACTTTAACTTCAATCTTTGGGTTTTCAATCCAACCCTTCTAAAATCATGTTCAACTTATATATCACATTTATAAGCATACAATAAGTACTCAAACTCAATTTAAACGTATAATTTGATCAAGCTCTGATACCACTATTGGGATTGGAAGGCACAACGGAAAATTAAAAATCAAAAATTTTTGCAATCCCTACTGCGGATCTGACAACGTTATTTAAATCGAGTAGTAGAAAACATACATTTTTTATGTGTTCAGTCTTTACTTTCAATCTCAATGAGCTAATAACTCATATCAACTCCCTCTATCGGTATCCACATGAATAAGAATCCAACACGAATAGTGTGCTAGTGTAATATCCCGAATTTTGGGACTAGAGGCATAAGATTAAGCCTGGATCAAGTGGACTGCTAAGCCCGGCTTAGCAAATGTCCCAATGAGGATGTTTAAATTCTCCAAAATTCTTTTGTATCCTTAGATATTTAAAATGAATTATATTGGTGAGCTAAAGAGCTCGGGGAATAACAAATGAAGTGATTGGAAGTCACACATAATATAGTAAAGTGAAACACAAAGTAATTTTGCCACCGGTGAAATTCCCGGTGTGGCAGTGGTGATTGTGTGACGTCTTTTGATGGGTAAATGATATTGAAAAATTATGAAACTTTCCAGCATGAAAGTAGACTTATCAAGCTTTAATTTGATAGGTCATATAAGTTATTTGGAGTTGTACACAAAGAGAAATGAATTTTTGAAGTTAGCCCAGCGAAATTAATTATTTTCTGGGGCAGCATCCAAAGATTAAAATTCTGGGAAGTTTGAGATTCCAATTGGCCAAAGTTTATATTTTTCCTCAAAACTAGACTCAATAAGGGTCATATATCCTTTGGAATCACTCCAATTGGACATTTTTACAATTAGATATGAATTTTCAAAGTTAATGAAAAATCTGCAGAATTTGGGTATTTTGTGCGAAAATTCAATATCTGGGCCAATGAGCTTCTGACACGTGGCAGATGAAAATATCTGATCATATATCCATTAAATCCTCATCTTCTTGCTCAGATTTCACGGGGAAAAACCAGAAGAAAGAGAGAGAAGGATATGGAGAAAGAGGAAAGAGAAAAATATTTTTCTCCGAAACACTGCCGAAACGGCACCCTCTCTCGAAGTACCCTTTAGGAAATTTCTTCTACTCATCGAGATCTTCATTCCTACGGTTTCGGATTTTCATTTGGAGGTGTTTGGTGTCGTCTCCCTTGTCGGGGTGTTGCCGGAATTCCGAACCGTTTGTGGAAACGGGTAGAGGTAAGCGTAAGCTTCCTTTTTAACCGATTGGTTTGTCGTTTGGATGAGTATAGAGGAAGTTTGATATTATTCATATTGATTTAAATTGGTGTTTTGAATGGCTAAATCATGTATAATGAGTATTTAAATAGCTAATCACTTGATTATGAGTAGTAAGGAAGTGATTAGGCAAGAGAAATCGAAGAAACAACAAACTTTTTCGGATAATCTCATTTCTGCCCTGTACTGTGACGTGGAGAAATAGTGATAATTTGATGATTTTGATGCTTCCATTGGCTTTAGGAGGCAAAATTGTGTGGGTATACAAGTGTTCATGAATTTTGGATACTTGTACATGAATTTAGAAATTTTAGAAGTTAAAGGGTAAATGCTGTGTATTCCGTTTTTTGGAGGCAGTGTTATGGTGATGAGTTTTTGAGTAATCAAATGTTATCCAATGACCATGAAACTTTCCAGTCTAAAAGTAGAGACATAGAACTTTAATTTGATAGGTCGTAATGGTTAATTGGAAAAGTATGCTATGAGATATGAATTTTTGAATTTTGGCCCTGTTTTCTGGAAAGAATCTGAAACAGATAGTGTTTGGAAATATTCTGGGAATGGTGTGGTGGTAGCGTTTCAAATCGAGTATTTTTATATAAAACTACACTTAAAGGGCTTCAAATAGAGCTTTGAACCACCTCAATTGGAGTTCTATAGAATTAATTATGATTTTTCAAAATTTGGTCAAAAATGCTGGTAGATTGAGTACCATGCGAATTTGAGTAAGAAATTGGCCAAATATGATTGGAATGAACTCCAAGGGTGAAAGTAAGCCTATAGGGCTAATGTGGGCTATTGGGTATTCACTTTTCATGGCTCTAATGATGTTATCACTTGCCTAGGGCCATGAAGTGATAAAGAAGGAGCAATGGTTGGCGGATCAAGGGACAAGAAGAGAAGGACATAAAGTCCGAGAGGTAGTGAACTTACCTTTTCTGCATGTATGTGATATGTATGTCTTGCATTGATTATGTGGCTGCTTTGCCTATTTGTGTGGAACATGTATGATTGGTTGAAGCTCTGTTATATTTGTGCAATGGCCATATGTATGTCATAACATCGAGCATGCAGCATGTCATTATGTTGGCATGAAATAGTGTAGGCAAGCATGTCATGCATTCATATATATCTGGCATGCATAGTGGTAATGTTTGCTACTGAGATTCTCTCGAATCTCACTCCTCCCAAACAACCATTCAGACAGGTGAGCATTGGAAACGTGCTGAGATCAGAAAAGAGGTATGCACGAAGAGGGCTGTTGCTGGTTGTTTGAAGATCTGTAAATATTATGTAAACCCCTGGTGGGGAAAATTTTGTATTATAATCAAGCAATATTGTATTAATATTATCAGTATATTCATGCTATTCCTGTGTGCCCACTGAACTACGCATTGCTACTCTGAGTAAGGTCAGTAATAAGGGATATATGAGGCGGGTCGTTACAGTTGGTATCAGAGCAAGCGGTTCTGGCAACAGGATAGTATACTGATATGCTTGATTATAACGTGACAAAAACAACGAAGTGGATTACTTCAGCTAGTTAACAATTAAGCCCAGTGGGCAGTATAAGATTGTCTTTGATCCGTTGGGTAAGGCCAAAGTGTGAGCCTCATTCTAGAGTATGATCACCAATGGGCTGACCAGAGTCTGACAGATAAGTCATAGACAACCTTATGGACTTTTGGGAGCATATTACAGGGTATGTGTCTAAGTACATCTACCAATACTAATATGCGGCCCAAGCATAGTATTTTGATGCCCGAAGGCGGTGGGCATAATGGTTGGGATAAGGGTAGCCATTGGGTACCGGTAGACAAAAGCAGCTCAAGCCGGGTATCTTTATATTTGCATGGGTACACAAAAGTTAAGCGTGCTCAACCCAGGAAAATCTCGGGATGGGTGACCTCCTGGGAAGTACCTTGAAAATCTCAAATCTTTTGATTAAAGGTTTGAAATTTTGATTAGAGGTTCTTAGATGACCTAATGAATGACTAGAGACATGGAGATGATAAAGTAAGTGTTAATCTTTAATCTGAACCATTTCTGTTGCAGAGATTACTGCCAGAAAAGTTCATCTAATAAGGTTACGAGAACTCAAGGCATAGTGATTGTTTTGAGGTTTCTCCATATTAAGTAATGATCCTCAGTAACCCATGGGGTTAAAGTCATATAGGTATGATATACGGTGATGCATGATGAGTGGTGATTATGCCGTATGTCTATCCTAGAGGATTTGAATTGATGATACTGAAGGTTGAGGATATGGTTGAATCAGATCTAAGCTTAAATGGTGCTTAGGTCAGAATGTGAATAAGGTTACACTATGGTTCTATTCCATAGAGGAAGTTTAAACCTTGTGAACCTTATAGATGATGATGGACCTTCAGTAATTGTTTGAGGATATTACCTGGAACCGTAGAGGTTAAAATAGGCGCTATTGATTTCGATTCTTAGCGTGCCTATTGGGTATGATTGAGGGAAGTGATTTTTTCGATTTACGTGATGTTGAGGTTCTAAGAGTTGAACCATAACCTGAGAATCAAATGCCATAGTTGAATTGATTCTTCAGGAAGTTAAGATAGCCTGAGTGGCTTAAGGTACTAGCATATAGTACAGAATTGTGTATGAGGTTACTGGAGGTTACTAGTTGCTAATCTAGCATAGGGAAAGATCTTGATCATAGAATATTCCCTTAAACTTGTGATGATTGCCTGGAGCTGGACCGATATTGAAAGTCCATATTAAATGACCCCAAATGAGAGAGCAGATTACAGAACTGCTAAAGAAGAAGGACCTTATGAGGTATAGATCCCGTTATAATGATACTTCCATTCAGAGGTGACCAACTGGACAGAGCTACTTATGGAGGATTCTGATCAGAAAGGGCTACCTACAGGGAGTTCTAATCGGAAAGGGCTACCTATAGGGAGATCTGATTGGAAAGGGCTACCTACAGAGGGTTCTGACTGGGGGGCTGACCAGGTGTATGGGCGCCTGCGTGAAGCACCGAGTGCAGTACTGTAGTGTGAAGCCACCATGACATCGAACTATAGTGTGTAGCCGCCGTGACGACAAACTGTGGAGTGAAGCCGCTGTGACGTTGAAACTGTAAAGTAGAGCTACGAGGATGTCAACTCTCAATAGTGGTATCTTATAATGAGTCTTCTATCGCATAAGTTTCCTTGAGAAGAAGGGTCGGGTGACCCAGTAAATTGTCATGGGGTGCTCCAGTGCCGAATGATGACAGAGATTAAGGAAAGCTACTCTTGCTTTCATATCCTATGTAATGGTTCTGCATGTATGTATTTACCATCACGTGTATTCGTGTTATGAATATACGGTAGGCAGTTAGACCTTTTGGGCCAGCGTGTCCTTAGGCAGTCAGACCTGACGGGCGGAGGCCCGAGGCAGTAAGTCCCGTAATGCCTCTGGCATAGGGGTGATTCCCTGGGCAGTAAGACCTGATGAGCATTCAGAATTTGCGGGGTGGTCGCCTGGGGCCTATTGCGCGGGTGGACGCCCAGGCTATAGAGATTCCTATTTTGCACGAGCAGTCATCCGGGGCCTATTGCGTGAGTAGACGCATTGCGCGGGTAGACACTCGGGGCCATGGAACTCATGTGATGCACAAGTGGAATCCCGGGGCCTATTGCGCGGGTGAACACTTGGGGTCGAATGCTCATGTGATTATTGTTGTGATGATGGTTTGTTTAGCATGCTTCGTGAACATTGCATAAGAGTATGAATGACTTAAGTTGCAAGAGACGGAGCCCGAAATGAGAAGTTAGTCGGATGTCCCGTGCGACTGCAGCATGAGCCGAGTGCCGTTGTAGGGGGCCTAGTGGGGCAGTCCGTTATATAAAAGTTGAGCCCGTGGAAGGGTGGAAGTTGGTCGGATGTCCCGTGCGACTGCAGCGTGAGCTGAGTGCCGTTGTAGTGGGCCTAGTGAGGCAGTCCGTTACATAAAAATGATACCAGGGTTTGTTGAGCACAATCTTAGTGGCGAATGTTACGTGCTTGATACCTTAAGAGGTTGCCTTTGGGGCATAATGGGTGTGATTATCCCATAAGCTTGCCGCACTCAGGCTTCGTGAGCCAAGGGGTGTGGGCCAGACTCCCGTGCGGCTGCAGGGGGCGCCCAATGAGGGTAGCTCTGCAGTGGGCCTAGTGGGAGGGTTGTATTCAGTAAGGATGATTGACGATAATGCCATAAGACCTAGTGGGATAGTGAATCCTTAGGCTGGTAAAATATGAGACGTGTTGAGAATGAAGCCGAGTAGAGGCTTGAGGCAATAAGACCCAAGATGCAGGTTTGCATTGGACAAATGTCCGGGGGGCCATAAGACCTATATGTCTAAGTGCTATGGTTGTTACTGAGCACGGTGACATGGACCAATGTGTCCAGAAAAATATATTGAGATTGGTAGAGTATATAGATTGTACTAGATTGTAGCAGAGGCAATAAGCCTAAGATGCCTTTGGCATAGAGGGTGAATCCCTAGGCTGTAAAGCCAGAATATCCAGCGTCTTGGAAGTAGAATAAGCCATAAGGCTTGATGTGCATACAGTATGATATGGGTGAATCTCGAAGGGGCCATAAAGCCTAGTATGCATACAAGATGATTCGTGATAGTCCCAAAGGGGCAGTGAGGCCTAAGAAACCAAGCGCTGTGAGGTTGGACTAGTGAGTCCTGTGTGAGTGCTACATACTGGGTACAAAATGAATGAAAGTACTACATAGTGACTACAGAATGAAAGAATTAGAATGGGAGAAAGATAAACTAAATGTCTAGAAATGGTTCTCCGAGGTACATATAGTACCATTTGATGTCAAAATTTCGAGGACGAAATTTATTAAACGGGGGGAGAACTGTAATATCCCGAATTTTGGGACTAGAGGCATAAGATTAAGCCTGGATCAAGTGGACTGCTAAGCCCGGCTTAGCAAATGTCCCAATGAGGATGTTTAAATTCTCCAAAATTCTTTTGTATCCTTAGATATTTAAAATGAATTATATTGGTGAGCTAAAGAGCTCGGGGAATAACAAATGAAGTGATTGGAAGTCACACATAATATAGTAAAGTGAAACACAAAGTAATTTTGCCACCGGTGAAATTCCCGGTGTGGCAGTGGTGATTGTGTGACGTCTTTTGATGGGTAAATGATATTGAAAAATTATGAAACTTTCCAGCATGAAAGTAGACTTATCAAGCTTTAATTTGATAGGTCATATAAGTTATTTGGAGTTGTACACAAAGAGAAATGAATTTTTGAAGTTAGCCCAGCGAAATTAATTATTTTCTGGGGCAGCATCCAAAGATTAAAATTCTGGGAAGTTTGAGATTCCAATTGGCCAAAGTTTATATTTTTCCTCAAAACTAGACTCAATAAGGGTCATATATCCTTTGGAATCACTCCAATTGGACATTTTTACAATTAGATATGAATTTTCAAAGTTAATGAAAAATCTGCAGAATTTGGGTATTTTGTGCGAAAATTCAATATCTGGGCCAATGAGCTTCTGACACGTGGCAGATGAAAATATCTGATCATATATCCATTAAATCCTCATCTTCTTGCTCAGATTTCACGGGGAAAAACCAGAAGAAAGAGAGAGAAGGATATGGAGAAAGAGGAAAGAGAAAAATATTTTTCTCCGAAACACTGCCGAAACGGCACCCTCTCTCGAAGTACCCTTTAGGAAATTTCTTCTACTCATCGAGATCTTCATTCCTACGGTTTCGGATTTTCATTTGGAGGTGTTTGGTGTCGTCTCCCTTGTCGGGGTGTTGCCGGAATTCCGAACCGTTTGTGGAAACGGGTAGAGGTAAGCGTAAGCTTCCTTTTTAACCGATTGGTTTGTCGTTTGGATGAGTATAGAGGAAGTTTGATATTATTCATATTGATTTAAATTGGTGTTTTGAATGGCTAAATCATGTATAATGAGTATTTAAATAGCTAATCACTTGATTATGAGTAGTAAGGAAGTGATTAGGCAAGAGAAATCGAAGAAACAACAAACTTTTTCGGATAATCTCATTTCTGCCCTGTACTGTGACGTGGAGAAATAGTGATAATTTGATGATTTTGATGCTTCCATTGGCTTTAGGAGGCAAAATTGTGTGGGTATACAAGTGTTCATGAATTTTGGATACTTGTACATGAATTTAGAAATTTTAGAAGTTAAAGGGTAAATGCTGTGTATTCCGTTTTTTGGAGGCAGTGTTATGGTGATGAGTTTTTGAGTAATCAAATGTTATCCAATGACCATGAAACTTTCCAGTCTAAAAGTAGAGACATAGAACTTTAATTTGATAGGTCGTAATGGTTAATTGGAAAAGTATGCTATGAGATATGAATTTTTGAATTTTGGCCCTGTTTTCTGGAAAGAATCTGAAACAGATAGTGTTTGGAAATATTCTGGGAATGGTGTGGTGGTAGCGTTTCAAATCGAGTATTTTTATATAAAACTACACTTAAAGGGCTTCAAATAGAGCTTTGAACCACCTCAATTGGAGTTCTATAGAATTAATTATGATTTTTCAAAATTTGGTCAAAAATGCTGGTAGATTGAGTACCATGCGAATTTGAGTAAGAAATTGGCCAAATATGATTGGAATGAACTCCAAGGGTGAAAGTAAGCCTATAGGGCTAATGTGGGCTATTGGGTATTCACTTTTCATGGCTCTAATGATGTTATCACTTGCCTAGGGCCATGAAGTGATAAAGAAGGAGCAATGGTTGGCGGATCAAGGGACAAGAAGAGAAGGACATAAAGTCCGAGAGGTAGTGAACTTACCTTTTCTGCATGTATGTGATATGTATGTCTTGCATTGATTATGTGGCTGCTTTGCCTATTTGTGTGGAACATGTATGATTGGTTGAAGCTCTGTTATATTTGTGCAATGGCCATATGTATGTCATAACATCGAGCATGCAGCATGTCATTATGTTGGCATGAAATAGTGTAGGCAAGCATGTCATGCATTCATATATATCTGGCATGCATAGTGGTAATGTTTGCTACTGAGATTCTCTCGAATCTCACTCCTCCCAAACAACCATTCAGACAGGTGAGCATTGGAAACGTGCTGAGATCAGAAAAGAGGTATGCACGAAGAGGGCTGTTGCTGGTTGTTTGAAGATCTGTAAATATTATGTAAACCCCTGGTGGGGAAAATTTTGTATTATAATCAAGCAATATTGTATTAATATTATCAGTATATTCATGCTATTCCTGTGTGCCCACTGAACTACGCATTGCTACTCTGAGTAAGGTCAGTAATAAGGGATATATGAGGCGGGTCGTTACAGCTAGCGCCACTAATGTCCCTCTAGAGTTTTCTTTTTCTCACGGCTATCTATCTATTTTTCTTCACATCTGTAAAAAACCCTAGCTCTCACCTTAGAAAACTAGAGGGTTTTCTATTTTATGATATATATTGTATTTTTAAAATTAATCTTAATTAGTTTCAAAATCCATATCATATTAATTAACACTTAATTGTTCTAATAAGAAAATTAAATAAATCTAGTTTAATTAAATATATCCAACAGTTTTAATTTAACCTATTTATTTAATCTGAATAAAGAGCCAACAGAAATAGATTTAATTTTTCTTTATAAATTAAATCTGAGATATTATATATTTAACATGTTAGTTATTAAATTTAATTTATCATATAAAACTAAATTTAAAACTAACATAATATAATATTATCATATATTATATATTTTCATATGTAACATATATTATCAGATAATATATTATATATATCATATATATATAATGTGTGTGTGACACACACATAAATATTTATCAAGTAAATATTCACACAACATGTGTACATATATATATATGTATATAAAATTCATCAACCCTAGATTAACCATTACATTCACTGAATCTAAAAATATCTTAGATTCAATAATCTAGACATTATAGCTCGTGTTGGGCTATCTTTGTGTGTGACCCTGTAAGCCCATATCAAATTTGTAGTAAGCCAATAGCTATACTAACCCATAAGTCGTAATCGGTCTCTAGCAAGACATTATGACTACCCAATTCATATAAGGATCGATAAACCGATACAACTTGTCATATAACCATATCACATCCATTTTGTCACATGATATTTTGGTCAAGGATGAGGTATAGGGAATGTCATCCTCCTATCCCTAACCATTACTTTCTCGATCTCTGAGTAGTCTGACTATAGAAATGGAAACTCCTTTCTATCGTAGTATGGGCCATATATTTCTCAGACTCACTCATCAAGGGGCTCAATAATATCTATCTACTAATGTGAGGGATAAATTCCATCTTGACTATTCACATTCCTCTGCATGAAAACCACCAAGCCTGAACATAGCCTTTATCACCACCCAATCAAATGTGACTTTTGACTAGATCAAAGCTGAGCGACTCTCATGTAGGAATCCATGATGATCTCAGGTCAAAGGGCAAAGTGACGTTGTTATACATGAGACAATCTTATGACTTGATTCATGCAGCTTTCTCACAACGGGTCAATCTAGCACCTTGTACCCTTACAAGTGCCTAAGACTTTGATTCGTATCTCCATACCTTTTCAAAGTCATATTGGTCTTATTTCATCTTTGATCCTGCATAGATGATCGGCCAGGGAAATTTAAGACAATCATTATGATTTATCCAAGGGTATAGTTAATACAGTGAACATGCAAATAATATGATAACAAAATAGAGAAATTCATTGAATACAATGTTCAAAGTACAATGATTAGCCCCGAGGGCATAATTTCCAACATATATGATCAAAGCTTCATGAACCCTAGAAAACCTTAAATGGCCAAAATTAGGGCAATAAGAACAAACCCCAAAAACTCAACCAAACAAGACAACATATATATCAAAATAATGATCTTGCTTACCTCTTACTCTTTCTTGAGCTCTTTTCTTGATTCTCTAACTTTGACACTTTGCAGATAGCACAAAACATCTCTTATCAAGAAACTAAAACCATAGAAATAAAGCTCTTAGAGAGGGGGACAACTTTTATGAACGCCTCAAGAGCTAGAAAGGCGATTTAGGAGGTGAAAATTAAGTAAGAAGACTCACCTTGCTTCTTTGATCTTTACTTGCTTCTTTCTTTTCGCTTTTTCTTTTTCCACTTCTTTTCTCTCCTTTTCCTTGTGTAATACCTTAAATTTTTGCCTCTTTTATTGTGTACATGGAATCATTTACTTACATTTGCTTAGGCGATTATTACTCATTTTTTATTGTTGAGCCATTACGGTTACCAAGTATAAGAATTGTTTTATTTCTTCGCTCTTACTTTTAGTTTCGGTGATCCCAATTACCATTCAATAAATATACGCACTTTCAAACTTTATTATTCATACATATTTTTCAAGTATAGATACTTTACAAATAGTAAAAATAAATACACTTGAAGACTTCAATTCTTCATCTTCTTTCCTGTCGATTCTTCTTCATGTACTCTTCTCTGTCATGGTCCCATACCTATATGGTTGGTAGGGAGCAAGATTAGAGGGAATCTCAGTAGCAAACATACAGACAATGCATGTAAGATGAATACTAGTGAATGATATGCTTGCCTTACATAGGTTCATGTTCACATAATGATGTTTTGCATACTCAATGTTTCATGCAACATACTTATGGCTACAGTAAAATAGAAATAGAACTTTACTCATTCATACATGTTTCACATAATCAAGAAAAGCAATATAGCAAATCAATACACAAGATAAACATCATATACATACAAGTAAGTAAGTTTACTACCTTTGGCTTTATATTCTCCTCTTGTACCATTTTCTTCAAACCTATGAAGTTACTCGAGAAATCTTCCATTTCCTCTTTCTTGTCATCTCATAGCCCTAGATACATAATCACACATTAGAGCCATGATAAATGAATGTCCAATATGGCTACATGGGCCTTTAGGACATGTCTCTTATATTTGGCCCAATACTTATGACAATTTAACACAATTGCCATAAATTTGTAGGTTAACCCAATCTGCCATTTTTGTTAACCAAATTTTAAAATTCATAATTAATTCTACAAAAATCTAAATGGGTTAGTTCTATGTTCTGTAAAAATCTATTTAAGTCCTATTTCAATTCAGAGCACCAGTTATAACCACCTAATTCCATAGAATCCGTCAAACACAATCTACCACAGATTTCATTCCAGAATCAACATCAAACTTTGAAAAATCATATCGCTCAATTGCATCATATTGCCTATCCAATTAAATCCTAGGATGTTTAATTTCATCATGTAAAATTTTATAAAGTTTGGACCAAGTTTGCATACTGAAAAACACATCACAACAACTCTGCTTCAGAAAAACAAATATGGCGCAGGGTCATTCAACTTCCAAAAATTCTAGAATTATGTGTAATTGTCTAAAAATTATAACCACATGATTTTCCACATGATTTTTCATGTAGAACACAATGGAATGATCAGAAATATCAAAATACACTTCCTTACTAAAATTCTAGTCATAACTGTGTAGACCCTAACTACCAAAAATGGATTCTTGCAATTTCGTCAACCAGAATCATCATACAACACCATAAGACCTCTTATAACCTTATAATACATGATTAAAACATTATCAACCCTTTAAAAAACCTCCTGATCAAAATCATAAAGCCCACAAACCCTCATGAAAACCCATTAAAACCACAAACCAATCGGTTCAAAATAAAGCTTATGCTTACCTCTTCGCGTTTCCACAACCGGTTCGAAAATCCGGCATTACTTCATTCAGCGAGACGGCACAAACTACCTCCAAACAAAATTATGGAATCGTAGAAATGAAGCTTATAATGAGTAAAAGAAGTTTTGTGAAGGGTGTTTCAAGAGAAACGCCGATTTGGTAGTATTTTGGTGGATTGAACTCAAGAAAAAATACTATTCATATTTTCTCTTTCCTCTACCATTTTTTCAACATTTTTTTCTTCTTTTTTTTAATAATTTTTGGGGCTGTTTGGCTGAAAATATATAGCCCTTAATGAGTCTTGACTTTGTTCGCCACGTGTCTGACGCCTATGGTGCCATTTGTTCGATACTCCAGCTATTTGGTAACACGTGTCACTAGGTTTAATTAAATAGGTCCTACCTTTTTTCTCGGCCTTTAGCCATCCTTTTTGTCAAGGAAAGTAGGGGTCTAATGATTTCCCCCAGCTTTTAGGTTCAGTGTTTGGGAAAGTTAGTCGAGTTATTAGACCAGAGACCGGTAGATTTCCCCGACTCGAGGGCTAGGTAGCAACTTCTTGTGGTGTCAACACAAAAGACAAAAAGGTGAATGTTATCATGATAAATACTTGTCACCACCTCATTCATCAAACACAAAAGTTGTGTCATGATTGCTTACTTTATTAAAGTTACTTTAATAAAGTTACTTTATCAATGTCTACTCAGGATTCTGTAATACCCCATTTTTTACCAATACACTTATGTGTATATTTGATGTGTATTTAATGGAATAAAATGGTAAAAAATTATGTGAATGAATTTATGTGAATTTATGAAAAATATTCCAATCGCCCGTTACGCATAAATTGGCCAAATAAGGGTATAAGGGACCGTAAAGGCCCAATATGGTAACCAAAATTCATAAAATTTAATGATATGATTAATGGCCTCATATAAGTGTTAAAATGGGGTTTAGCTGAAGAAATGGGAGGAAAATGATTGATTTCGGTAAATCATTAAATACAGGGGCAAAACAGTAATTTTGCCGAAAAATGGAAAATAATTATTTTCCTTAAATTCCCAATTATTTGAGCTAAATGGGAATTAAAAAGAGCAAAATGACTAATTGATCATCAATGGACTAATTTTGGTGAATTATGGTCAAAAATGGTCAAGTAGTAAAAAAAAGTCAATGACTTGGTCAACAAGCTACGTATTGGCACAATGAGATAATTAAAGAATCAATACTTCCCTCTTATTCTCATGTGATTTTTGGCAGATATGAAGCATGAAAGGGAAATGAGAATTTAATTAGAAAGTAATGGCATTATGGTCCAATCATAAGGTGCCACTTGTCAAATTAATTTAAACCATTGCCTTAGATTATTAATCATCATTCATCAGCTCTCATTCCCGTACGAGAACTGGAACAGAAAAGTGAGAGGAAGCTGAGATCGAGAGCTGAGGCGTGAGGTGAAGAGAGCTAGGGTTCATCCACAAGATCAAGGTAAGAAGTGCTACCTTGTGTTTAAAACTATACATCTCCCTCTATGATCTCTTCTCTTCATCTTCCTACCATTAATCTCCATGATGAGTAGCTAAATCAACCGTGGAAGGAGAGAGAGAGAAAACATCCAGGAGAGAGAAAGTGAAGAAAATCAAGAGGTAACTTCCCAAACTTGTTCCTCTTGTTTGATTAAAGTTAGTAGAGTTGTTTTGGGCTTGATTATGGTTCATTTGGTACAAGATAATTCAAGAAAGCCAAAAAGATCTTCATATGTAAGTGTCTCCAAATCAAGTCCAATGAATGTCTAACTAGTTAATATATTTGTTATAAGTATAAAGGAGGTGATTAGGCCAAAGAAAACGACAATCCGACATAACTTTTATGGGAATTTATTTTCCCTTCCCTGTGTTAGATGTGATGAATGAATGGGAATTTGATCAATTCAATGCTTCCATTGCATTCAGGAGGCTGAATTGTGTAGGGTCTATGTTGACCCCAAAGTGAGAAAAGTTCCGGAGAGTAAAATGACAAAATTACCCTTTCTAAGCCTTATTTGAGGGCTATCAAGGGTATTTTTATCATTTGGGATTGATTTTGGCCAATTCGAGGTCAGAAATGAATTCTACACGAGAAAATGTGTAGGAATGGCCTAAATCATGATTTTGGAGAAAATACTGATAATAAGGACCTAAGGGGTATTTTGGTAATTTGGCACCAATAGGCTAAATTTACCAATGATATGAGTTTGGAAAGGTGTATGGATGAGTAATAACCCCTTTGGTGATGTTTGGTAATTTTAGGACTTGACAACCAGTCTAGCCTCAGTAGTTTCCCGAGCTTGTATCCGGTGGGAAGTTGCGTAGAGTAGCAACTAGGTAGTAACCGTCTTCATATAACATAGCATGCATATGTGTGATGTGTTATCATCAAATTTCTAACATGTTTAGATTATATGGAGTAATCACCCGGGGCCTATCTTTGCGCGAGTACCCCTCGGGGCCAAGTCCTTGTCTAGCGCTAGCATGGTTTGTGAGTTGCATGAAAATTGCACTAAATGATGTTATGATGATTTGATTTATGATTGTATGATGAGCATGCTATATATGTGTTATCTTATATGTTGTATGTGTTACTACTAAGATTCCCATGAATCTCATTCTTTTCCCAAAAATAAATCTCCAGTACAGGGAGGAAGCTGTGGGGCAAGGAAAAGGTAAATGACGATGAGACGAGGCCGAGCAGTGGATGAGCTTAGTCTAGGTTGTCTAGTCTCTGGATGTATTTTGAAAATTGTATGAGATTTTGGGTTTTTGTATGAAGTAGTTGAAGTATATGATATAAGTGTTGTAAAATAAATTGTGTATGTATGTGCAAGTATGTGAATATGTATATCCAGCAGAGGCATTGTATAAAGTTTCTAGCATTTTGTGCCACTATGATGTTTATAGTCGGTGAGTATTAGCTAATTAGTACTCTACCGTAGTGTTGGGAAATAAGGTATTACATTTTTTGTATCAGAGCAATGGTTCTGGTAATAGGCTAGTACTTGCTAGAAATCCTCTGCTTGGATTGAGGAAAATTACACAATTCATTAGAGTTGAAAGGGTTGAGATGGTTGCGATGGTTTAGAATATGGGTATGAAGTTTGATGAAGGGATGAAAGAAGTGTTGAAGTTGATGTGGTAAGTGATGAGGAAGTTTGAGAAGATTCAGAAGTTGTTTCAGATGGGAAAATGACTGAAGAACTCGAGTTTAACAGGTCAAACTCGAGTGTGTTTCAGCTGAGAACTCGAGTTTGTAAATGAGGATTCAAGTGCAAGAGGAGTTTTCCCACAAATCAGGTGTTTTCGGGCAGAAACTCAAGAGAGTTCAAAAGTGAACTCGAGTGAGCAGGCCTGAGAACTCGAGTGCCAGGAATTGGACTCGAGTGCATGGTGATTTCTACTAAGTGTGGAAGTCTCTGGGGAAAACTTCCAAGCTAGAACTCGCGTGACTCGAGTATTGTGAAGGCTATGAACTCGAGTGCAGAATTGTAACTCGAGTTCATGTCTTCCACTCGCACCATTAAGACTTTTTGGAAGAAACTCGCGTAGGGTAAACTTACGGAACTTGAGTGCACTCTCAGGGAGAACTCGAGTGTTGCATGGCAAACTCGAGTGCGTGTTTATTGTTCCAAGTGTTAGAATTTCTCGGGTGGAAACTTCCAGGCCATGACTTGCGTGACTCGAGTGTGCTTCAGGTGCAAAACTCTAGTGCATAGTGCTGAACTCAAGTTCATGCCTATGGTTTCAAGTGGTGAAGTTTCTCTGGAAGAAACTTGATCCTCCAAACTCACTGGACTTGAGTGTAACATTTTACCAGAACTCGAGTGCTGACCCATGGACTCGAGTGCATGTGAACTCGAGTGCACCTTAAGGAACTTGAGTGCAAGTTTTCATGTCATGTAGCGAAGCCAAAAAACTTGAGTTTTCAAAAATAAATTTGAGTGTCTGATTTGAAGAAGGACTCAAGTTTTCTCAGGTGAACTCGAGTGTGATGGTAGAGAATCAGTTGGGTTTCAGCGGTAAGCCAATTGAACTCGAGTGTAAGCTGCAGGACCCGAGTTACTGGCCAGAACTCGAGTCCATGCACCCCAAACTCGAGTGTAGTGATGTTTCTCAGCATTTTTGCATGGGCCTTTGTGTAATGTTTCTTTAGAAATTTTGACACATTGTGCCATGTTTAATGCAATTATTTCCTTGCAGACCATGAACCCACATACGGTAGAGTATAGGGGAGCCGGTGTAATAAAAGTAAGGCGAACAGCTCGTAAGAGCATACCAGTTCCTGTGGTGATCAAGAAAGAAGATGAGTCAACCAGTAAGAGACAGAGAAGTAGACAACCCTCACTTCCTTCTATCAATCAAGTTCCTCCGGAAGAGAAAATCCCGAAAGGTAGAGTTAGCATGATCCTCGATAGAAAAGGACGTGGGCCAAGGATGGCGTAGACTCGTAGGAAGAGCGTCAAGTGGATAGTATATTTTGGTCCTATTGCTAAGGATGAAGCCACAGTGGTGGACAAGGATGATGTAGATCCAGAGGATAGTTACCAACATCCAGACTTAGCGGTGGAGTCAGATGCTCCAGTGGAGAAGTTAATCTTCGATCCATATCTGAATGACGAGTTATGGGAGCAACTGAAGGATTTGTATGTGACAGCTTTCACCGAGTTCTTTACTCCCACAGACCAGTATACAACATTTCTAGAGTCAGTGAAGAAGTTGTATGAGTAAAGAGAGGAGTTAGAGCTAATGATGGACGATGATGTTTGGATTCGAACCATATTAGCCTATCTTCCTGATTTCACTTCTTGGATCAAGAAGAAGAATGAAGTTGTACTTATGGGTCCCTTTGAGTTTTTATCTTTCATTGAGTATATGATTATGTATGTGGTGATTAATATGCATAAAGAGTAAAAGATAAGAGTATCTCAGTTAGGTAGAATGAGCTTGTTTTGATGTAAATATTAAGCCACTTGTGTACATATTGTTAGATTTCATGTTTTGATGATAACAAATCATGTTTTGGAAGCTCATGGATTAATTATAGGCAAAGCAATCATTTCTGGTGATCTGTGCAAGATCACTCGAGTGATTTTATTAATCACTCGAGTGATATTCAAGATCACTCGAGTGATCGCTGAAATCACTCGAGTGATTGAGAGAAATAACAGATCACTCGAGTGATATGGGAAATCACTCGAGTGATCCGCTATTTCACTTCCAGTGATCGCGAAATCACTGCAAGAAAAATTCACTGTTTTGAAAATCACTTCCAGTGATTCTGAATCACTCGAGTGATCCGCCAAATCACTTCCAGTGATTGTAAATCACTCGAGTGATGAAGCAAATCACTTCCAGTGATTAGGATTTCACTTCAAGAAAAATCTACTGTTTTACAAATCACTTCCAGTGAAGCTGAGATCACTCGAGTGATCCGCCAAAATTCTCAAATCACTTCCAGTGATCCTCAATCACTCGAGTGATGTTGGATTTTCGCTGAATCACTTCCAGTGGATTGGAAATCACTGCAAGAAGATTTCACTGTTCACCAAATCACTTCCAGTGATCATAAATCACTCGAGTGATATTTGCAAAGTTACAAATCACTTCCAGTGAATTGGAAATCACTCCAAGAAGAAATCACTGTTTACAAAATCACTTCCAGTTATCCCAAATTCACTCGAGTGAAATATGAAATTTTTAATATCACTTCCAGTGAACCAGCAATCACTCTCAGAAGTTTTCAAAGTTTTCAAAATCACTTCCAATGACACTTCCAGTGATTTTACATCTTCTCATATAGTGATTTGTTCAAATATACATCTTCCTACATTGAATTTGATTCATTTGCTTTTAACTTCATCAACGACAATTGGTTTTGCTAGTGAAACTCAATTATTACTGATTTATCCAAATAGCTTTCAAAATCATATGATATATCATTTTGACACTTAGTTGCGAAAATAGGATCATTCTCTATGGTTTTAGTGTCTCTTTTATGAAACACCTCCAGTGATCCATATTAATCTGTTGAGATACAAATATTGCTTAACGGTCATATTCATGAGTGTGTTACAGCTGTACTCCACTATGACGCACTTAACATGCAACTGAACCTCCACTGAAAGACAACTATTCATGGTAGCAGAAGAACTTTAGAAGCAATGGAAGACAAACACTGTTACATTTGACAGAAGCATTTTTGATTCAACGGACATATTCACAACGGCATTCAAAGGCTTCACTATATATTTCCAGCCATTTGAATAATACAACAACAACGAAATACACCTGAACTTTCCACAAGTGATATCTTCTCAAAAAGGCTTTAACACTTCATCTGTACTTCAGTTTTTATCTACATACTCTGAAAGAGAGATTGTCAGTCATACTAAATCATTCTCAATTGTATTAACTTAAGGTTGAGGAACCTTAAGTAGGCATTTGAAATTACCTTGTGTAAGGGGGAGCGAGTGTCTGAAGAAACTTGCTGTTTGTACTGAGGTGCCAAGAACCCACTGAATCTTGGAGATATAGTGAAAGGCTCAGAAGGACTTCTGAGGACTGGACGTAGGTCAAGTGATTGAGACCGAACCAGTATAAATCCCTGTGTCAACTTTGGTGATATCTCTTCTTTCATTAACTGTGTTTTAAGTTTTGTATATTGATTTTAGATTTGCCAATTATTTTGTAATCACCTAATTCACCCCCCCTCTTGGGTGAAAAGCTTGCTCTAACATTTGGTATCAGAGCACAGGTCTTCTATTTCAGGCTTAACAACCTTAGAAGGATCCGATGGCAAGCATGGGTGAAGCAATCCTTCCTGACGGAGCTTCTATCACTAGACCACCTGGTTTCAATGGTGAACACTTTTCCTTCTGGAAAGCTAAGTTCCGTGTGTTCGTAATGGCTATAGAATATGGACTATGGGATGTGATTGAGACTGGGAGCTACGTACCTACAAAGACTGAAGAATCTCGAAGAGTTCCTAAATCACCAGCAGAATTTGATGACAATGACAAAAGACTAGTGACTCTCAATAGCAAAGCAATTCTAATGATTCAGAGTGCACTAAGTCAAAAAGAATACTTCAGAATCTGTACGCTTCAGACTGCTAAAGAAATGTGGCAAGCACTTGAAGTAGCTCATGAAGGAACATCTGGAATTAAAGAAAATCGCATCATTACTCTAACTACAGAGTTTGATTTGCTTCGTATGAAAGAAGGTGAGTCAATAGCTGAATTTGAACTTAGATATACTCACATTGTTAATCAACTTGCAGCACTTGGAAAATTCTATGATCAGAATGTTCAAGTAAGAAAAATTCTAAATATACTCTCCAAAGAATGGGAAGCGAAAGTCACGGCAATAGAGGAGGCCAAAGGAGAATCAATGCAATCTGTGGCTTCTCTGTTTGGAAGTCTTTCAGAATATGAAAGCAAGCTAAAATTCAAACGAGAATTGGAAGAAGTTGGCGACAGGAGGAGGAAAGGTCTTGCACTAAGTGCAACAAAAACGAAGACAGAAAATCAAGAAGAAGAAGAGGAGGTCGATGATGATGAAATGGGCCTAATGATCAGAAGATTCAAGAAATTCTATAAAGGCCAAGGATTCAGAAATCTTCAAAGAGGTGGAACAAGTGGCAGAAGAGACTCCAAGGAAATCATCTGCTATGAATGTGGTAAACCGGGACATATCAAATCAGAATGTCCTGAGGTATTACAAAAAAGTAAAGAGAAGAGAAACTTCAAATCCTTCAACCGGAAGAAGGCATTCGTTTCAGCAATATGGGGAGATTGTTCCTCAGAAGAAGAAAGCGATGATGAGGAGACAGCCAATATATGTCTGGTTGCTCAAAAAGAAACAGACGAGGAGGTAATGAATTCTGATCCTACCTACGATGAATTACAAAATGAATATGATGCTTTACATTCTGAATTCATCAAAATAGTTAATACCTTGATTACTTGCAAAAAGAGAAACAAAATTCTTGAAGAAGAAATTAAAAACCCTTTGGATATAGATTGCGAAAAGTGTTTGTCCCTTGAAAAGAAAAATATTGATCTTACCAAAACTCTTGAAAAGTTTACAAAAGGCAGTGAAATGTTAAATGTCATTTTAAAAGCACAACGTCATGTGAATGATAAGTCTGGTATAGGATATGATCCGAACCTAGACAAAAGAAAGGGTAAGAAGAAAACAGGAAGCAAATCCTACCTAAGTTATTTCACACGTTCTGTGCACACATCTAATCCTTTTGCTTACTGTAATTACTGCAATAGAAAAGGACATTACACTTCTTCATGTTTTCATAAAAAGAAAGGAATTATAGGAACCTATAAATGGATACCTAAGAAGAAACATGAACTAGAAGTTATCTGTACTAACCCAAAAGGACCCAAAAGGATATGGGTACCTAAAACTTAATTATCCTTAACTGCAGGTTTGTCTCAGAACATCCAAATCAAACAAATGGTATATAGATAGCGGATGTTCAAGACATATGACTGGGGATCCTGAGAACTTCACCACATTAGTACCTAAGGAAGGTGGCAAGGTGAAATTTGGAGGAAATCAAACTGGAAGGATAGCAGGACTTGGAGAAGTCAAAGACAAAATCAAAGACGTATATTACGTTGAAGGCTTATGTCACAATCTACTAAGTATAAGTCAAAGCACGGATAAAGACAACTGGGTGATATTTGATTCAGAAGAATGCCTGATAGTCAGCAAGAAGGATCTACAAATTGAAAAGAAAAAGTTGAAAACCAAACTCAAAGCAAAAAGGGAAGGTAATTGCTATACTCTTGACATGAATGAAAATATTTCTGAAAATTGTCTTCTAAGTACCACTGATGAGAGTTGGCTTTGGCATAAGCGACTTGCCCATGTTAATATGCATCAATTGCAAAAGTTACTCAAAAAGGGTTTGGTAATTGGGCTACCTAATGTCAATTTCAAAAATGATTTAGTCTGTGATGCTTGTCAAAGAGGTAAGCAAACTAAAACTTCCTTTAAATCAAAAACTGAAATTACCACTAATAACCACTTCAACTATTGCATATGGATCTGATTGGTCCAGCAAGAGTTAAGAGTCTCGGTGGAAACTTGTACACGTTTGTTATTGTTGATGATTTCTCTAGATTTACCTGGAATATATTTCTATCATCCAAAGATGAAACTTTTTATAAATTTATTACCTTTGCCAAGAAAGTGCAAAATGAGAAAGGTATGTCAATTGCAGGAATCAAGACAGATCATGGTGGAGAATTTGATAATCAAGCATTTACAGAATACTGTGATACAAATGGCATTGATCACAACTTTTCAGCACCAAGAACTCCACAACAAAATGGTGTAGTAGAAAGAAAGAATAGAGTTCTTACAGACATGACTAGAGCAATGCTCAACGAAAAGAATGTGTCACAAGTCTTCTGGGCAGACGCAATGAGCACTGCATGCTACATCTCAAATAGAGCATATGTCAGAACCAAACTTGGAAAAACACCATATGAACTTTACAAGGGACGGAAACCAAACCTTGCTCATCTACACATATTTGGCTGTAAGTGCTTTATTCATAACAACGGTAAAGATAATCTTGGAAAATTTGATTCTAAGGCTGATGAGGGACTTTTCCTAGGATATTCAAATCATAGTAAAGCATTTAGAGTTTTTAATAAATGAACATGTGTTATAGAAGAATCAATTCATGTTGTATTTGATGAATATGTATCCTCTAGTAAAGACTTTGATGATGAGATATCTAGAAACCAACCATCCATTAACTCTTCACATCTTGAAGATGACGATTGTGAAAAAGAAGTTGAACTGAGTAATTCAGATCAACCTCGTGCCTGGAAATATGTCAAGAGTCATCCTCTAGATCAAATAATAGGTGGAGTTAATGAAGGTGTCAAAACTAGAAACAAGGTTTTAAACGAAGTAAGTTTTTCTGCATTCATTTCTCAATTAGAACCTTCTAACATTGAAGAAGCCCTATCAGATAATGATTGGGTGTTAGCAATGCAAGAAGAGTTAAATCAATTTGACAAAAATCAAGTTTGGGATTTGGTGCCCCGGCCTAAAGACCACTCGGTTATTGGCACCAAATGGGTATTCAAGAACAAACTTGATGAATCCGCAGCTATTATCAGAAACAAGGCAAGATTGGTTGCCAAAGGCTATAATCAGGAAGAAGGAATTGATTATGAGGAAACATATGCTCCAGTAGCAAGATTGGAAGCCATACGAGTACTCTTAGCCTTTGCTTGCATCAAAGGATTTAAACTATTTCAAATGGATGTGAAAAGTGCTTTCTTAAATGGATACATCAAGGAGGAAGTTTATGTGGAACAACCTCCAGGCTTTGAAGATGTATCCAAACCAAATCATGTTTTCAGACTCAAAAAGGCATTATATGGTTTGAAACAAGCACCTATAGCCTGGTACGAAAGATTAACAAATTTCTCATCGAATTTGGTTTTACTCGAGGAAAAGTCGATACAACATTATTTATAAAACGAAAACTAAGTGATATTTTGGTAGTTCAGATTTATGTTGATGATATTATATTCGGAGCTTCTAATGATTCCTTGTGTAAAGAGTTCTCTGAGATAATGCAAGGAGAATTTGAAATGTCACTGATGGGGGAATTGACCTTCTTTCTGGGTTTCCAAATTAAACAAAGAAAGAATGGAATATTCATATCACAAACCAAATATCTTCAAGAATTGCTCAAGAGGTTTGGATTGGATGAAGCTAATGGAACAGATACACCTATGAGCTCAACCGTTCTAATGGATGCTGATGAAAAAGGAGTTGATTTCAACATAACTCAATATCGAGGAATGATAGGATCATTACTCTATCTCACAGCCAGCAGACCTGATATTCAGTTCAGTGTTGGTCTATGCGCAAGATTTCAGTCATGCCCCAAAGTGTCACATGCTGAATTAGTAAAACGAATTTTCAGATATCTGGCAGGCACAAAAGAGTTGGGTATATGGTATCCCAAGAGAGGTAATGAATATTTAGTTGCCTATTCTGACTCTGATCATGGTGGCTATAAAACATATAGGAAGAGCACAAGTGGACAATGTCAATTTCTTGGAGGTGCAGTTGTCTCTTGGTTCAGCAAGAAACAAACTACAGTGTCATTATCTTCAACAGAAGCAGAATACATAGCAGCCTCAAGCTGTTGTGCACAAGTACTGTGGCTAAAACAACAACTTCAGGATCTTGGCATATACCTTAAAGAAATTCCTATTTACTGTGACAACACCAGTACAATAAGCTTGGCGAAAAATCCTGTACAGTATTCAAGGACCAAGCATATTCATGTGAGACATCACTTCATTAGAGACCATATTCAGAAAAGAGATGTCAAGGTGTTATTCATTCCTACACACTTGCAATTAGCTGATATTTTCACCAAACCTCTTGCCCGAGAACAATTCATGCATATACGAAGGGAATTGGGAATGGTAAATCCCAATGAATTGTAAGTAGTTTTAATCTTTATAAATGTTGATTCCATTTTGTTTTGATGATCTCATTACTAACTTAAGCATCGGAGTATCTACAAAGTTGTTTTGCAGGATGCTCTGTAATATCTTCAAGTAACAGGGACAAACAGAGAAGGAAGACATTTGAGTATGTGAAAAGTGAAACACTGCAATCACAGGTAAAATTAGATAATTAAATTGATAAATTTATCACTGGTAAGTCACATGAGTATTTTAATTATTAATTTTGGAGTTACAGTATGATATCAGATTTTGTAAAGTGTTTTTTGTACTTCACTCGAGTGATTTTTATACTTCACTCGAGTGAAAACCAAAATCACTCGAGTGAATGTTAAAAATCACTCGAGTGAATGTTATAAATCTCTGTTATATCAGTTCCTCTTTCTCTCGCGACTGCTCACCTCCTACCGTCACCTCCATTCGCTGAAAACGCTTGAACCCAGTAACCGAAACCCTCTTTACTACTCTTAAACGACAAATCCTTTCAAAAGACATCCCATTTTAGTTTAAATTCTTCCTCCGACAGTCTCGCCCTTCATTCCCGACAGTCTCCTCTTCGTCTTCCTCTCGCCATTTGCTTCCGACAGCCTACCCAGCGTCAAATTTCTGTCTAGCCATCGTCAAAACCTTCGTCTCCACCAAGTGTCGGTACCCATGGCAAGAACAAAAAGGCATGGGCAATCTCCACCACCTCCACCTCCGTCTAAGAGGGCGAAAGCCCCCGCTGAACCAGAACCCAATCCACCCAGACCAAGACCCAAGGGGATTCGGATTGAGGAACCCACGGGAATGGCTACCCGTTCACATACCAGCGTGAAAGGGAAAGGGAAAGAAAAATATGATGTCCAGCGAGAAGCAGATGTCCAAGAATCAACTTTGTAAAGAAAAATCACACGGGCAGCAAATATCTTGGCAGCCTCTATGCCTCAGAAGTCACGGTATGCAAGTCAAACCACTGGTAGTCGACAGTCTGGCTCCCTGGCTGAAGACCCTACTGAACTCCTTGAACCACCTTCTGGGTTTAACACTGGTAATCTCAGTATCTTGAACTCCATTGTGTTTGCCTCACACTTTGCCAAAAGAACCTTCTGTCCTGTTGTGTGGGTTGATTTGGAGGAACTTAAACAGAAGTTTCATATTGATCTAACCCCCTATTTGAAACAATATGAACCTTGGCTGAGACTGAGAATGTCATACAATCCTTTGGTTGTCAAATATTTTTATTGTAACATGAAGACTGCTGATGTAAAGGATGACCAAGGAAACATCATTGCTGAGAGAATTGAAACAAGTATTAGAGATCAGAAAATTCTTTTGTCTGGGGATCTTATCAACACCTATCTAGGCATAGAGGATGCTCCCATGAGGCGTCCACGTGTCTTCAATATTCATGAACTAGTCGATATCTTTAGACCAGGACAGCCTGGTGTGCCTTTACCCAATTCCCCAGCCTCTCTTACCAACAACCAGAGAGCCTTATTCTACATTTACTCCCGTAGTATGGTTAACAAAGCAAAAAATTTCACTCATATCACGGGGAAGGATCTTCAGATGATGGCTTCTCTTATGACAAGGGAAAGAAGAAACGTGGGGGAACTCATTTTTCAAGAGATGAAGAGGTTCAGATTTCACTCTTCCAAGTCTACTACTATTCCCTATCCTCAGCTTGTGTCCTACATTCTTTCCATACACAACATTTGGCATTTGACACCTGAGGGAGATATTGTGAGGATTCCTAAGTTTGGGAAAATCCACCTTACTCGGATGGGAATTACCATTCCTGCTGGAGCATCTTCACAACAGAGACACCATTCACCTTCTCCTGAGGCCAGCCAGAGAGAACCTCGGAGGATGGAACCTTCACCCTCCAAGATGGATGAGGCACAGTCCTCTAGAGCAGTCTCCCATGGTCCTTCTTTTACTCAGGCTGCTATTCAGACGTATATCCAGGAGGCCATTCAGTCTGCAGTCACTCAGTTGAAGAACTCTAATGCTCAACTGATTGATCAAGTCAATAATCAAGTGACAATCTTAGTGGCAGCAGTGGATCATAATTCCAATCTCCTTTTTTAGCGCCTGACTGAGTAGTCACAGAGAATTCAGAGGATTGAGGATGCTCTCAGGACTCACCTTCATATCCCCTTCCCTGACTTACCACCTGCCTCCTCACAACCTCCTCCATCAGATTCTTCAGTTCCAGAGATTTCACTTTCTGATCCTCCCATCATTCCTCCCATTATTCCTTCAGACACTCCTCCAGCACCTCCCACAATCTTTATCTCTGATCCTATTTCTGCTGGTGATATTCCACACACTGACCCCATTCTCCAGACTCCATCATCTTCTTCACATCATACTGCTTCTAGTTCTCATACTGAGGAAATTATAGCTGAGGAAGCCACCACAGAGGTCATAGGACCTACTCACTCCACTTCCACCACTCCTCTTGAGCCATCTCCTACCACATTTTTCTTCCAATCTCCTCCACAACTTTCCATTATTCCATATGTTCCATCTACATCCTTCTTTGCTTCTGCATCCACTCAAGCCTCCACACCGTCTACCTCTCCTTTAGATGATGCCAAAAAGGGGGAGAAGAGCTGATATGATAATTTTTCTTTTTGATGCATATGTGTTTTAGTTTGTAATTACAAGTTATGTATTTTACCTTTCCTGGACTTTGTCACTGTGTATCTTGTGTAATCTGACTTGACTTTAATCTAATGGAAATATGAGTTTATGATATGATCTTATGAAATTTTTAATGCATCTGTGTTTATGATTGCACTAGCCAACATGATCTCATGGAAATGCTAAGTGTATTACAGTCGCCAAAATGACTTCAGAAAAAAAATTCACTTCTTATGTGCATTTTCTGTTCACGATGGTTTTTGAACTTTGAACTTACATCTTTTATCTTCCAAAAGGTCAAAAAAAAACTCTTAATCTCTTAAACAAACTCATCTTAGCAATTGCAAATCAAAATTAGTGCAAAAGTTTTCAAAAAGATCAAGTAAAGTGTATTAGAAAATCAAAATCTTAAACTTGATCATATGATATGTTTTGTCATCATCAAAAAGGGGGAGAATGTTAGATTTCATGTTTTGATGATAACAAATCATGTTTTGGAAGCTCATGGATTAATTATAGGCAAAGCAATCATTTCTGGTGATCTGAGCAAGATCACTCGAGTGATTTTATTAATCACTCGAGTGATATTCAAGATCACTCGAGTGATCGCTGAAATCACTCGAGTGATTGAGAGAAATAACAGATCACTCGAGTGATATGGGAAATCACTCGAGTGATCCGCTATTTCACTTCCAGTGATCGCGAAGTCACTGCAAGAAAAATTCACTGTTTTGAAAATCACTTCCAGTGATTCTGAATCACTCGAGTGATCCGCCAAATCACTTCTAGTGATTGTAAATCACTCGAGTGATGAAGCAAATCACTTCCAGTGATTAGGATTTCACTTCAAGAAAAATCTACTGTTTTACAAATCACTTCCAGTGAAGCTGAGATCACTCGAGTGATCCGCCAAAATTCTCAAATCACTTCCAGTGATCCTCAATCACTCGAGTGATGTTGGATTTTCGCTGAATCACTTCCAGTAGATTGGAAATCACTGCAAGAAGATTTCACTGTTCACCAAATCACTTCCAGTGATCATAAATCACTCGAGTGATATTTGCAAAGTTACAAATCACTTCCAGTGAATTGGAAATCACTCCAAGAAGAAATCACTGTTTACAAAATCACTTCCAGTTATCCCAAATTCACTCGAGTGAAATATGAAATTTTTAATATCACTTCCAGTGAACCAGCAATCACTCTCAGAAGTTTTCAAAGTTTTCAAAATCACTTCCAATGACACTTCCAGTGATTTTACATCTTCTCATATAGTGATTTGTTCAAATATACATCTTCCTACATTGAATTTGATTCATTTGCTTTTAACTTCATCAACGACAATTGGTTTTGCTAGTGAAACTCAATTATTACTGATTTATCCAAATAGCTTTCAAAATCATATGATATATCATTTTGACACTTAGTTGCGAAAATAGGATCACTCTCTATGGTTTTAGTGTCTCTTTTATGAAACACCTCCAGTGATCCATATTAATCTGTTGAGATACAAATATTGCTTAACGGTCATATTCATGAGTGTGTTACAGCTGTACTCCACTATGACGCACTTAACATGCAACTGAACCTCCACTGAAAGACAACTATTCATGGTAGCAGAAGAACTTTAGAAGCAATGGAAGACAAACACTGTTACATTTGACAGAAGCATTTTTGATTCAACGGACATATTCACAACGGCATTCAAAGGCTTCACTATATATTTCCAGCCATTTGAATAATCCAACAACGAAGAAATACGCCTGAACTTTCCACAAGTGATATCTTCTCAAAAAGGCTTTAACACTTCATCTGTACTTCAGTTTTTATCTACATACTCTGAAAGAGAGATTGTCAGTCATACTAAATCACTCTCAATTGTATTAACTTAAGGTTGAGGAACCTTAAGTAGGGATTTGAAATTACCTTTTGTAAGGGGGAGCGAGTGTCTGAAGAAACTTGCTGTTTGTACTGAGGTGCCAAGAACCCACTGAATCTTGGAGGATATAGTGAAAGGCTCAGAAGGACTTCTGAGGACTGGACGTAGGTCAAGTGATTGAGATCGAACCAGTATAAATCCCTGTGTCAACTTTGGTGATATCTCTTCTTTCATTAACTGTGTTTTAAGTTTTGTATATTGATTTTAGATTTGTCAATTATTTTGTAATCACCCAATTCACCCCCCCTCTTGGGTGAAAAGCTTGCTCTAACACATATTGTTAGAACTGGCTGACACCCAAGAGGGGGGTGAATTGGGTGTGTGATAAGAAAGTATGATCTTTTAAAATCTTTTCACAACTTATCAAATCAATACATGTGGAAGTATAGAAACATAAGCTGATATGTAAATCATATATGCTGGAAATGTAAAACCTTAGGGAAGAGAATATGCAAACTGTGATTTATCCTGGTTCGGTCCAATCCACGATGACCTACGTCCAGTCCCCAGGCTCCTCCTGAGATTTCCAATCCACTATCTTCTTGTTTAATCGGGCACAAGAAAAGCCTCTACAAATCTCTTATGAAGTTACTCCCCCTTACACACTGTAAGGTCACCCTCTTACGGTAAGTTGAGCAAAGCAATCCCAAAGTCCTTTCTCTCTTGCTTACCTGTGCAAGTCTTATGAGCAGCAACGTTCTCTCCTGCTTACACCACTGTAAGTCTTACGAGCAGCAACGTTCTCTACTGCTTGCACCTTGTAAGTCTTGTGAGTAGAAGGTACTACTAGCAATTCTCTCTACAACTTTCCCGTAAGGTAATCAACCCTCTCAAGGTCCCTCTACCTTGAGTTCAATACAGAAATATATTTGTAAGGATTTACAATCTCTCTCACAGAGTAGATAGGATACTCACTGAAGTACAATACAAATATTCACTCTCTCAAATATACATAATATAGAAGATGAAATAGAGTAAAGAGTGGTCGGAGGTAGAAGACTTAGAATATCAGCATGTTCATGTTCTCAGTGTATTGCTTACTCTTCTGTGTTTGAATCTTCTCCTATTTATAGCTGAGTTGTGGAAGATATCCGTTAGAGTCTGTTGATTTATTTGACCGTTGAGCCCATTCGAATATTCTTCTGTTATAATCCCATCTGATGCTTAGACAGTCACTATATCATTTTCGGTTGGAGTCCCATTGCTTTGCACGGTCGTTGAGTGTATTTAAATATTTTCCCGTTGATCCTGCCCTGACACATGCTTCAGCGTTTCTTACAGTTTGCCCATTAGTCTAACAGATGCAATAGTATTTGTCTTCCGTTACTTATGAATTTTTCTGCCGCCCACAAATAGTTGTCGTTTGAATGGAGAGTTCAGTTACTTGTCATGTGCGTGTTGGTGGAGTACAGCTGTAATACACTTTGAATATAACCGTTAGAAGATATTTGTATCTCAACAGACTTATATGATTCACTGGAAGCGTTTTCTGAAAAACAGTAATAAGACCATTGGGAGTGATCTTGTTTTCGCAACTGAGTAGTAAAATGATATACCATATGATTTTGAAAGCTATTTGGATAAATCAGTAATAATAAAATTTCACTAGCAAAATCAATTGTCGTTTGATGAAGTTAAAAGCAAATGAATCAAAGTCAATGTAAGAAGATGTATACTTGAACAAATCATTATATGAGAAGATGTAAAATCACTAGAAGTGTCATTGGAAGTGATTTTGAAAACTTTGAAAACTTCTGAGAGTGATTGTTGGTTCACTGGAAGTGATATTGGAATTTTCATATTTCACTCGAGTGAATTTGGGATCATTGGAAGTGATTTTGTAAACAGTGATTTCTTCTTGGAGTGATTTCCAATTCACTGGAAGTGATTTGTAACTTTGCAAATATCACTCGAGTGATTTATGATCACTGGAAGTGATTTGGTGAACAGTAAAAACTTCTTGCAGTGATTTCCAATTCACTGGAAGTGATTCGGCGAAAATCCAACATCACTCGAGTGATTGAGGATCACTGGAAGTGATTTGAGAATTTTGGCGGATCACTCGAGTGATCTCAGCTTCACTGGAAGTGATTTGTAAAACAGTAGATTTTTCTTGAAGTGAAATCCTAATCACTGGAAGTGATTTGCTTCATCACTCGAGTGATTTACAATCACTGGAAGTGATTTGGCGCATCACTCGAGTGAATGAGAATCACTGGAAGTGAATAGCAAAACCGTGGGAATTTTTGGAAGTGAAAACAAAATCACTGGAAGTGATTAGCCTGATCACTCGAGTGATTTACAATCACTGGAAGTGATTTGGCGGATCACTCGAGTGATTCAGAATCACTGGAAGTGATTTTCAAAACAGTGAATTTTTCTTGCAGTGATTTCGCGATCACTGGAAGTGAAATTGCGGATCACTCGAGTGATTTCCCATATCACTCGAGTGATCTGTAATTTTCCGCAATCACTCGAGTGATTTCAGCGATCACTCGAGTGATCTTGAATATCACTCGAGTGATTAACAAAATCACTCGAGTGATCTTTGCACAGATCACCAGTAAACAGAGGTCAACTTCCAGAAGCCATAACTCTTCGAATATGACTCTAAAATTTCTGTATTATATATCATTGGAAAGCCCTGGAAGTCTACTTTCATATGGAACCGGTTTCAGCGAAATAGGATCAGTGGTTTGAGAGTTATATCCAAAATACCAAGACTGCTCCAGAAAGTGACGCTGACATGAAGGTCACATTCGAACACTGATATCTCCCTCATATGAGCTCTTTTGATGTTGGTTCTGGTGTCCAAATGACGCATTGGAAGTCTAGTTTCATATGCAATTGGTTTCGTCTCATTTGGAGTTGTATTGTAAGAGATATGATCAAATAACCAGACCTCGCTCAGCTGGACGAAGAACAGACACTGAAATGCTGCACATCACTCGAGTGATTTGTGAATCACTGCGAGTGATTTTTACTGTTCTCAGAATCACTCGAGTGATTCGCAACATCACTCGAGTGATTTCCAAAATCACTCGATGCTACAGTGCCAAACAGTGCCAGTTGCTACAGTACCCGTATTGCTACAGTGATAATGCTACAGTGCCAAACAGTAACTGCTACAGTACTTCTTAATTCTCTTATGAGCATAGAAACATCCAGTATTTCTTCTTAGAAGCTTGAATCTTGATATTTCCATTAATTCTTCAAGCTCTTCATTCTCCAATCTCTTTGACTAATCTATAAGATATATAACATTAAATATAATAGTTAGTCAATGTAAGAGATAAGTATATTATGCAAACTTTTGCTCTTATAATATTTGATATATATTTGGCATCATCAAAACTAATCATATCTAACACATATGACTAAGTGTGTTGAAGAACATATTTTCTTTTGATATAAATACCAAGTTGTTTGAATATATGTGATTGATGTATGTTGGTATATGAGATTTGGAAAGTTGTATGTACAAATAAGTGTTGATATGATGTTGACATGGTGTTCCTCTTGATAGTGAAAAGGAATAATGGTACGAGGTAGACCAAAGAAGAATGTACCACAAGGTCCTGAACCTGAAAATAATCTAGAGCCAAATCCGATGCAACAAGTTTTCATGATGTTGGCTCAACAGCAGAATATGATCCAGGACTTGCGAGAAGAAGTCCGGGAGTTGAGAGAGAGGTGGAATACTGATGAGCCACCTCCCGAAGGGAATCAACCTGAAGGAAATAACCCTGAGGGAAATAATTTGGAAGGGAATCCCCCTGATGGAAATCAACCTGAAGGGAACCAATCAGAAGGGGATACAGATGAGGAATAGTCGTCTAGTGACGAGCCACTACAATCACATGAAGTGAACATGATGTTCCTATTATTGAAGAACCGAATGAGAATATGGTCCAATACTGGATGCCTAAGTTTTTCAAGTACCAACCTGAGGCATTCCAGGGGAGGTTTAACCCGCAAGCTACAGAGAATTAGATCAACCATCTTGAGAAGATTTTTGAGGTACTTGGATGCCCGACAGAGATGAAAGCCAGGATGGCTATTTATAAACTAGTGGGTGATGCAGATGATTGGTGGAAGAATACAGCATTGGTATTGTGTGCTCGAAATATTCCTCTGACCTGGGAATTATTCCAAGAAAAGTTTTATGAGAAGTATTTTCCAAGGTCAGTGAGGGTTGAGAAAGAAAAAGAATTTATGGCTATCCATCAAGGTGATAACGAGACCTTTGATTCATACTTGTCTCGATTTATCCAACTGTCTCGTTATTCTGCTTATTTGAATCTTAAGCATGATGAAAAGTGGAGCTCAGATATGCTCATTGGAGGGTTGAAGCCTGAGATGGAAGAGAAGTTAGTTTTCCAACAATTCAGAAAGTTCAATAAGGCTGTGGAAGCATGCCGACTTACTGAAGGGAACTTGAGAAGGGTACAGGCTAACAAGAATATGAGCCAAAGAGGTGGATTCATTCATGGTGAAACCATGCAGAAGTGAAGAGGTCAGGGTTTTCCACAAAGGGGAGGCAATAAAAGGCCCTTTTGGTCAGGAAATCATGGCGACCGGAAACCCCCAACATCACATATGTGTGCTCGATGTGGGAAATCTTATCTAGGGAAATGGTGCAGTGTTCCTACAAGCTAAGTGATCTGTTATGCCTGCCAGAAGCCAGGCCATTTGGCTGTGAATTGTCCTCAACGAGCAGCACCGCGACTTGCCGAGCCTAGATAGCAAAGTCAAGGACGAGTATTTGCCTTGACTCGAGAAGAAGTAAGAAAGTCCCCAGAGCTAGTTCAAGGTCAAGTTATTCTTAATGGTAGTGTATTGCAAGTATTATATGATTCATGTGCTAGTCATTCTTTTATTGCTTATGACTGTGTTAAGTGCCTAGGATTACATGTGCATCAACTACCATTCCGCATGTGCAACCTCAAGGGATTGCTGAGTACATATGTCAGTGTGTCTATTTATGGGACCTACATGGCTTATGTCTCTTCTTCACTTTCAAAAAGTAGGGTATATGTACCTACCCTAAAAATGTCATGTGTACACCTTTACCAAACATATTTTATCCATCTAATCACACCCACTGAGCCCCCATATTATCCAGAGACTTATTCTCTACCCTAATGAGTTGAATCACACAGTCTAAGGCCCCACATGGCCCATATATGTATTTTTCACACTAACCAAATACGGCACCAAGTAGCCAAGGTGCCCATACACTGCATACTCTGTCTGACTACTTATACGCTCTGATCCTCATGTAACCTAGAGACTCATTCTTTGCCTAGATACAGCCCTTGAAAATTATTCTATCTCCTCAATATTCTTCAGACTCTTACTAAACTTAGGCCTAGTAGTATTCCTGATATAGACTTATCCTCAAGTTCCTAGGCCCAAAATCTGGGATATTACACTTAAGTTGGTCGACTTTTAGAGTGTGTGAGAGAGTGAAATGTTGATTCATTCATTAATCTTCAGCCCTTTCAAATGCTTGGCTGAAAATAATTCTTAGAGAATAAGAAAGGTGATGTGTCACAATGTTATGGTGTCTTGCAAAAAGGTGCTTAAGTTAATTGACTAAGAGTGGTTTGGTTAAATCAAACTCCACTCTTCCTTCTCTCCTCTTGGCTTGACCATCCCTTTTAAGTGTAAAAGTAAGGAAATATCTTGATCAATTCTCTCTTCTTGCTTCCTTTATATCTTAGCCACAATTTTTGACTAAAGGGTGAGGATTTGTTGACCAAGCTCTTTTTCTTCCCTTCTCTTTTGTGGCTCGATGTTTTTGATCATAAAGGGAGGGTTAATTTACTTTTTGATCTCATTATTAGTTCTTACTTTTGAAGAGAAAATCTTGGCCCTTCATGTTGTCTTCCAATTTTAACTTCAAGATCAAGTAGCAATTGTCTCTTTTGCCTTTGATTATGGAAATATTATTTCTTGTGCCATTAGTTCTTTTAGTTCTCTATATTATTTCTTTCTAGACACCATTTTCATTTTCCTTTGGATCTGGGTTAGGTTTTATATCATTCTGACACATCCTAAAGCAATCAGGTACTTTCTTTCAACTAATTCGCACCGAAATTCATACTTTATTCCTGGTGCGATTTGTGATTCTTTCTAAACTAAACTTAGAAGTCTAATTTATTTAGGCTTATGCTCTAGCTTTTAGTCCCAAAATTCTAGATATTACAACCTTCATTCAAGTTGTAATACCTTACTTCCAATAACCTCAGATGAGTACAAAAGAGTAGTGAAATAAATTGTGAAATCAGGATTTAATCCCAAACTAAATAAACTTTAAAAACATTAATGAATCCCAACATTATCTCAGGAGATAAATCTAGGATTGAGTAGGTTTTTCATATGGAATAAAAATTTTTCAAACATTTTTCACAAATATTCACTATCTCATTTAGACTCATTGATACTTCCTTTCATTTTATCAGAGTATACGAGCGTGTCACTGCTTCAATCTCACGTTGTATTCAATCGTTAATGTTTCTCTAACGATTAGGAAGCGTTATGTAACTAAGTTATCTCTTTATTACATTACCATTCATATACCTGGCTACAAGTACTATCAGTTCAACTACTATACTATTGTCATAATTACCGATTTATACAATATATACATGTCCAAAATATCCAAACAGACAACCAACAGAGAAAATAAATCTTTCAGCTTCATCCTCTAGTTGTCCGTATTTACCTTCTTGCCCTTTGAGCTACCATCCTGTACTGTAATTTGTTTATAGAAAAAGAGTGAGATTCAAAAGAATCTCAGTAGTAACAGGTAGTCAATCATATAGATATAAAATCACAGAGCATGTTACACAGTCATCATATAAAAGAATCATCACAACATCATTCGATTCAACATGTAGTTCTCATACCATCATAGTACTAGGTATATCACAAGGCTCCGAGTATTACCCGTGCAATAGGCCCCGGCATTCACTCGTGCATCACAAACAAATTCAATGGCCTGAGCGTCAACCCGTGCAATAGGCCCCGGCCGACAACCCCGCATAAACAAAATATTCCAGACAGTTCATAATGAAACTACACACATACAATGTATCTTATAACATATGAAAGACAAAGTTACTACCTGATAGCTTCTCTTGAGCAATATCCAATTGTTTCACTAAGCTCGGGCAGATCTTAAACTTTGAACAGTATTAGGTCCTATAAATGGAATTTACGGACGACAAGTTATTATTTCGTCCAATATTTGTATAATCCAAATACTCAAGTCGGTTGTCATTAAGGTTAGAATACTAACCCAAAATCAAAGTCAAAAATGGTTCAACTATATCAAGTTGGTTAGTTTTACCCTTAAAGTTCATTACAATTACATAATACCATTGCATCCTTTATTTTCGCACATTTGAGTAAATCTGCCAGAATTTTCTTCAATATTTGAAAATTCATAATTAATTCTACACAACTCCAAATGAGTTGGTTCCAGGTTCTGTTCAATCCTATTCAAGTCATAGTGTAAATAAAAATATTACACGGCACTAATTATAACTACCCAATTCCAGAAAATTCGTCAAACCCAATCTGCCACAGATTCCATTCCAGAATCAACCTTAAACTTTGAAAAATCATATTTCTCAATCCACTGGTCCAATTGCGTCCTATTACCCATCAAATTGAACCTCAGGATGTATACTTTCATCATGTAAAATTTCATAAGGTTTCGACAAGGTTTGGTTACTGAAAAACGCACGGCAACAAATCTGCTCCAGCAAAACAAGTCTAACAGCAGGGTCATCTAACTTTCAAAAATTCCATAATTTTGTATAATTATCCAAAAATTATAAGTACATGATTTTCCACATAATTTTTCATGTAGAACTCAATGGAATGATCAAAATCATCAAAATCATAAAGCTTCAGCCCCAAAACCCACTGGCAAGACAGAATCATTTTCAGCAAAATTACCAAAACAGAATTTTGTTGAACAACTTAGTCCAATATCATCATAAATCATCATTTAACCATAAATACATGATTAAACCATGACTAATCCTTTAAAATTCCTTTTGAACGAAAATGAACAGTACCCTAACCTTCATGAAGACTCATCCAAACAACAAACCAATCGGTTCAAAATGAAACTTACGCTTACCTCTATACGTTTCCACAATCGGTTCGGAATTCCGGCAGTACTTCGTCTGGTGAGATGGCACCAAATACCTCCAAATGAAAATCCGAAACCGTAGAAATGAAGCTTAGGATGAGTAGAAGAAGGTTTGTGAAGGAAATTTTAGGAGAAAACACTGATTCGGTAGTGTTTCGGTGGATTGAACTCAAGAACATTCACTATTCATGTTTTCTCTTTCCTCTAACTATTTCTCAACGTTTTTTTCTGATTTCTTCCTATTTTTGCTGATGATAAATGAAATAATAGAGTTTAAAGAAAGTCATAAAGGTGTTCCAACATGTGTCACAATCTTATGGTGCCACATATTCGGTGATTTAGCCAAACGGTGACACGTGTCCTTTCTTTTAATCAAATGGGTCTTGAGATGTCCTAATGGTCAGGGAAAATGAGAGTCCGATGATTTTTCCCCGGCTCCTGAGCTCGGTGTTCGGGAAAATTAGTCGGGTGACCAGACCAGAGTCCGGTGGATTTCCCCGGCTTGGGGCAACGTGGCACCCTCCGGTGATGACAACTCAAAAGCTAAAGTAACTTTGTCAAAAAGAGGGAACAAGTGTCACGATCTTATTTGGCCAACACATTAAAGTCAAAAGCACCTTTTCTCTTCTTCCTTAAGATGATGCCATGTGTCCCTTATATGGGACCCATCCCTATCTCTTCCCTCCACCTAACTGTCCACTTTATCAGGGAAAGGAAAGTCAGGGAAATTTCCCCGGGTTCACCTATGAGGTGTCCTCCTTCGTGGTCCCCACACAAAGTAAGATTATTTCATTTAATTATTACTTTATGACAACCAATAAAATCTTGCCAAGTGTCCTCTTTATCAAAATAACACCGTATACACAACACTGGCACCGGTGAATTTTCTTCCGACTAATTACATTTACAAGCAATTCTTGTTATTCATATTTCAGTATGTTACAACTCCTCCCCTGTACAAGAAATTTCGTCCCCGAAATTTGTTATAAGTATTAAAACATAAATTCCGGGTAATTTTTCCGCAAGTTGTCCTCCACCTCCCAAGTTGCCTCTCTAGGTGATAACCCCTTCCAGATCACCTTCACAAATGGAATACTTTTATGTCTGAGCTGTCTCTCCTGTCGCTCAATAACTTGTTCCGGCTCAATTCCATATGTGAGATCATTTTTCATATCTACATCTTCATACTCTATAACATGCTGGGGGTCTGGTTGATACCTTTTCAATTGCGAAACATGAAAAACATCGTGTAATCTGCTCAAGTTCGGGGGTAGAGCAATTCGGTATGCTACTGATCCAATTTTAGACAAAATCTCAAATGGACCAATATATCGAGGGCTTAACTTCTTTCTCTTTATTGCCCTACCAATACCAGTGACAGGTGAGACCCTTAGAAATACATGATCGCCAACTTGGAATTCTAACGGTCTTCTTCGTTTGTCGGCATAACTCTTTTGTCTACTCTGGGCTGTAAGCAGTCTTTGCTTAATGATCTTGATCTGCTCAGTAGTCTGATCCACTATATCTGGCCCATACAGTCTTCTTTCTGACATTTCTGTCCAACAAAGAGGGGATTGACACTTCCTTCCATACAATGCTTCATATGGAGCCATCTGAATGCTCGCATGATAGCTATTATTGTAAGCGAATTCCGCAAGTGGAAGGTAGTAGTCCCAGCTTCCTTTGAAATCCATCACACATGCTCTCAACATGTCTTCCAGCGTCTGTATAGTTCTCTCTGTCTGTCCATCCGTTTGAGGATGATAAGCCGTACTGAAATTCAGTTTAGTGCCCAGAGCATCATGTAGAGATCTCCAAAACTTTGAAGTAAAACGAGGATCTCTATCAGAAATTATATTCTTCGGCGTCCCATGGAGTCTCACTATTTCCTTGATATAAATCTCTGCCAATTTATCAGGAGAATAGCTGGCATTGATCGGTATAAAATGTGCTGATTTTGTAAAACGATCAACAATCACCCAGATCGCATCATGATTTCGAATTTTGGGTAATCCTGTCACAAGATCCATGGTTACGCTTTCCCATTTCCATTCTGGAATTTCAGGACTTTGAAGCAATCCCGGTGGTCTTTGGTGTTCGATTTTCACCTTCTGACAGGTAAGACATCGAGCCACATACTCGGTCACATCTTTCTTTAACCTGGGCCACCAGTATATTGCCTTCAAGTCATGATACATCTTCACCATCCCTGGATGGAGGGTATATCGACTTTTGTGTGCTTCATCAAGAATTTTCTGCCTCAGATCAACTTTCAGTGGAACATAGATTCTCTTCTTGTATCGAATCAATCCACTTGGTGAAAGATCATGGTCCTGAGTCTCACCTTGTTCAATCATAGTCATAATGGACTGTGCTTTCCCATCGTGCATTTGAGCTTCTGCAATCTCAGCTTTCAGATCACTTTCCTCTTGGCCTATACTATAACCAGCACAGAGGATTTGATTTGATAGGTTTAGATCTCGAAAGTCTTCTATTAATTTTCTCTCCTGTATCATCATAACTGCCACTTGCACTGACTTTCGACTAAGAGCATCAGCAACAACATTAGCTTTACCTGGGTGGTACTTGATCTCCAGGTTATAATCTTTTAGCAACTCCATCCACCTACGTTGTCTCATGTTGAGTTCCTTCTGATCATACAGGTATTTAAGACTCTTGTGGTCGCAGTACAGTTCAACCATCACACCATATAGGTAGTGTCGCCAGATTTTCAACGCGAATACTATTGCCGCTAGCTCTAGATCATGCGTGGGATAATTAATCTCATGAGGCTTTAGCTGTCGAGAGGCATAGGCCACCACTTTGCCCTGTTGCATTAGGACACATCCCAGTCCCTGCTTACTAGCATCACTGTAGACCACATAGGTCAACATGGGATCAGGGATAATCAATACGGGTGCAGTTGTCAACCTCTCCTTCAGCTCCATGAAGCTCTTCTCACAACGATCATCCCACTTAAACGGTTGATCTTTCCGCGTGAGCTTGGTCAATGGCAAAGCAATCCGAGAGAAATTCAGAATAAATCTCCGGTAATAGCCAGCAAGACCCAGAAAACTACGTATCTCAGCAACAGTTTCTGGCCTTTTCCAATCTAGTACTGCTTCCACCTTACTAGGATCTACTGCAACCCCTTCTTGTGAGATAACATGGCCCAGAAATTTGACTTCTGAGAGCCAAAACTCACACTTACTTAGTTTAGCATAGAGTTGCCTTTCCTGTAAAATGCTTAATACGATCATCAAGTGCTCCTCATGTTCTTCTCTACTTTTAGAGTATATCAGAATGTCGTCGATAAAGACTACCACGAACTGATCTAAGTATTGACGAAAGATGCGGTTCATATAGTCCATAAATATGGCAGGTGCATTGGTTACCCCAAAGGGCATTACCAAGAATTCATAGTGTCCATACCGAGTTCTGAAAGCAGTCTTCGGTATGTCTTCCGCCTTCACTCGCAGTTGATGATACCCGGACCTTAGATCAATCTTTGAGAATATACTTGCCCCAGACAGTTGATCCATAAGGTCGTCAATCCGGGGGAGTGGGTACTTGTTCTTGACGGTTACCTTATTTAACTCTCTGTAATCAATACAAAGCCTCAGGCTTCCGTCCTTTTTCTTGACAAATAGTACGGGTGCTCCCCATGGTGAAACACTGGGTCGAATGAACCCCTTCACAAGTAATTCCTCAATTTGTTTCTTCAACTCAGCCATCTCATTTGGAGCCATTCTATATGGGGCTTTAGATATAGATCCAGCTCCAGGCATGATCTCGATTGCAAACTCTACTTCCCGTTCGGGAGGCAAACCCCTAAGGTCATCAGGAAACACCTCAGGAAATTCCCTTACAACTGGGATATCTTCCAAGGCTATTCCTGTCTCTGTTTGCACAGAAAAGAACACAATATATCCCTGACATCCCCTCCTTAGGCATTTCTCAGCTTCTGCCATTGAGAGGAAGTTTAGACTAGTTTTTCTGTTATTAGTCTCCTGCTGAGTAGGATATATTATCCTCTTTTTCCCACAATCCAGCAATACATTATTTGCTGTCAGCCAGTTAAAACCCAGTATAACTTCAAGTTTTTGGAGCGGCAAACAGACTAAGTCAACCGCAGACTCATGTCCCTCAACATTTATCACACAGTTCAAACAGACATCAGCAGTCATAGTTTTGACACCCATTGGTGTCGATACAACTAAGTCAAATGGTAATTTATGCATATGTAATCCTAGGCGCTTAACGCAGTCATAAGCAATGAAGGAATGACTAGCACCTGAATCATATAAAGCTTGCAATGAACTACCATTAAGAAGAATTTTACCTTGAACCAACTCAGGAGACTTCTTCACTTCTTCGTGTGTCAAGGCAAACACTCGTCCCTGATTCTTGTGTCTAGGATCACCTGGCTGTGGTGCTGCTCGCTGGGGACAATTTACAGCAAAGTGACCTGGCTTTTGGCAAGCATAACAGATTATCTGACTCACAGGGACATTGCAAAGTCGTCCCGGATGTGACTTACCACAACGAGGGCATGTTTGAGAGGTCAGGGTTTTCTGGCCACTACGGTTCCCAGACCAAAAAGGCTTTTTATTGATATTTCCTTTTTGTGAGAACCCTTGCCCCTTACGCTTCTGTGAGGTATCCCCCTGACTAGGCCCACCTCGATTGTTGGTACTCTTATTGGCACGTACTCTCTTTAAGTTACCCTCAATCAATCGACACACTTCCACAGCTTCGTTAAATTTAGTAAACTGCTGGGCAACAAGCTTCTCTTCCATTTCGGGCTTCAGTCCCCGAATCAACATATCGGAGCTCCACTCCTCATCTTTTTTAATCTTTAAGTAAGGAGAGTAACGGGACAGTCGAATAAACCGAGACAGATATGCATCAAAAGTCTCGTCATCGCCTTGTTGTATCGCCAGGAATTCCTTCTCTTTCTCAATTCTTACTGACCTCGGGAAGTATTTTTCATAAAATTTCTCCTGGAATAACTCCCAGGTCAGTGGAATATTTTGGGCACGCAACATGAGTGTTGTATTCTTCCACCAGTTATCAGCATCACCTACCAACTTATATATAGCCATCCTAGCTTTCATCTCTGTAGGGCATTCTAACACATCAAAGATTTTCTCTAATTGGTTTACCCAATTCTCTGCAGTTTGTGGTTCAAATCTCCCTTTGAATGCCTCAGGCTGGTACTGGATAAATTTAGGCATCCAATACTGGAGAGTATCCTCTTCACGTCCTGGAACTACAGGAATTTCTGGATTTACCTCAAGAGACTGTGACTGCTCTTCGTTATGGGATTGTTCCCCTTCTTGATTCCTCTCGGGGTAGTTCCTTTCTAAATTATTCCCCTTCGGGTTATTCCCTTCAGGGTTTCCAGATTGTGCCCTATCAGCATTTTGGCTTTCTCTTAATTCTCGAACTTCTTCTCGCAAATCCTGAATCATAGCTTGTTGTTGTGTCAGTATTCCGAGAATTTGTTGCATAGGGTCAGGCCTTGCATTATTCTCAGGTTCAGTAATTGGTGGTACATTAGTTTCTGATCTACGTCGCACCATTTTTCCTTTTCACTATTAAAAAGGAACACCACATTAAAACGGCATCAACCATATATATATGTATGTATACATGTACTTCTCAAGGCTTTAAATATTAGTACACAACAGAAACATAGATCCATTATGGAAAACAACTATATTTACATCCAAGTAGCTTGATATATACATAAGTAGCCCATACTACCTTATTATCACTAGTCCGTATGAAACAACACATACATATACATATGGTTAATAAAAGGCCAAAACTCAAAAGGACCCCAAAATATGATCTCATTCTTTTTCTCAATCCAAGAAGTAATGTCAGGAAAATAGGCTAGTGTGGTTTGAATCCAAATATCATCTGTCATCTCTAGCCCATGCTCTTCCTTTTGCTCATACAGTTTCTTTATTGAGCCCAAGAATGTCGTATACCGTTGCATAAAGGAAGTGTATTCATTAAAGGCGTTCAGGTAGAAATCCTTAAATCGCTCCCACAGTTCATCATTTGGGTGAGGGTCAAATGCTAACTCAACCACTGGAGCACTTGACTCTGCATCTGAGTCTGAGTACTGCATAATGTTCTCTAATTCTATGTCATCTGTGTCACCGACAGTAGCATCATCCCTAGGGGCAGGTCCAAAAAATATTGGATATTTAACTCTCTTCCTGGCAGTTTTTGTTACTCTCGGTCCACGTCCAGGTCCTCCTCTATTAATGACTATATAGTGCCTACCATCTGGTATACGTTCCTCCGGTGGTAGCTGGTTAATAGATGGGGGTGATCTACTTCTTTGTCTTTCCCTATCAGACATGCTTCCTAACACAAAGTAGCTAACAAAAGTTAGAACATATCAACATAAGCAGAGGACTCTAACAAAACCTATCGTTGCCAGAATCAACGCTCTGATACCAAAATGTAATACCTTACTTCCAATAACCTCAGATGAGTACAAAAGAGTAGTGAAATAAATTGTGAAATCAGGATTTAATCCCAAACTAAATAAACTTTAAAAACATTAATGAATCCCAACATTATCTCAGGAGATAAATCTAGGATTGAGTAGGTTTTTCATATGGAATAAAAATTTTTCAAACATTTTTCACAAATATTCACTATCTCATTTAGACTCATTGATACTTCCTTTCATTTTATCAGAGTATACGAGCGTGTCACTGCTTCAATCTCACGTTGTATTCAATCGTTAATGTTTCTCTAACGATTAGGAAGCGTTATGTAACTAAGTTATCTCTTTATTACATTACCATTCATATACCTGGCTACAAGTACTATCAGTTCAACTACTATACTATTGTCATAATTACCGATTTATACAATATATACATGTCCAAAATATCCAAACAGACAACCAACAGAGAAAATAAATCTTTCAGCTTCATCCTCTAGTTGTCCGTATTTACCTTCTTGCCCTTTGAGCTACCATCCTGTACTGTAATTTGTTTATAGAAAAAGAGTGAGATTCAAAAGAATCTCAGTAGTAACAGGTAGTCAATCATATAGATATAAAATCACAGAGCATGTTACACAGTCATCATATAAAAGAATCATCACAACATCATTCGATTCAACATGTAGTTCTCATACCATCATAGTACTAGGTATATCACAAGGCTCCGAGTATTACCCGTGCAATAGGCCCCGGCATTCACTCGTGCATCACAAACAAATTCAATGGCCTGAGCGTCAACCCGTGCAATAGGCCCCGGCCGACAACCCCGCATAAACAAAATATTCCAGACAGTTCATAATGAAACTACACACATACAATGTATCTTATAACATATGAAAGACAAAGTTACTACCTGATAGCTTCTCTTGAGCAATATCCAATTGTTTCACTAAGCTCGGGCAGATCTTAAACTTTGAACAGTATTAGGTCCTATAAATGGAATTTACGGACGACAAGTTATTATTTCGTCCAATATTTGTATAATCCAAATACTCAAGTCGGTTGTCATTAAGGTTAGAATACTAACCCAAAATCAAAGTCAAAAATGGTTCAACTATATCAAGTTGGTTAGTTTTACCCTTAAAGTTCATTACAATTACATAATACCATTGCATCCTTTATTTTCGCACATTTGAGTAAATCTGCCAGAATTTTCTTCAATATTTGAAAATTCATAATTAATTCTACACAACTCCAAATGAGTTGGTTCCAGGTTCTGTTCAATCCTATTCAAGTCATAGTGTAAATAAAAATATTACACGGCACTAATTATAACTACCCAATTCCAGAAAATTCGTCAAACCCAATCTGCCACAGATTCCATTCCAGAATCAACCTTAAACTTTGAAAAATCATATTTCTCAATCCACTGGTCCAATTGCGTCCTATTACCCATCAAATTGAACCTCAGGATGTATACTTTCATCATGTAAAATTTCATAAGGTTTCGACAAGGTTTGGTTACTGAAAAACGCACGGCAACAAATCTGCTCCAGCAAAACAAGTCTAACAGCAGGGTCATCTAACTTTCAAAAATTCCATAATTTTGTATAATTATCCAAAAATTATAAGTACATGATTTTCCACATAATTTTTCATGTAGAACTCAATGGAATGATCAAAATCATCAAAATCATAAAGCTTCAGCCCCAAAACCCACTGGCAAGACAGAATCATTTTCAGCAAAATTACCAAAACAGAATTTTGTTGAACAACTTAGTCCAATATCATCATAAATCATCATTTAACCATAAATACATGATTAAACCATGACTAATCCTTTAAAATTCCTTTTGAACGAAAATGAACAGTACCCTAACCTTCATGAAGACTCATCCAAACAACAAACCAATCGGTTCAAAATGAAACTTACGCTTACCTCTATACGTTTCCACAATCGGTTCGGAATTCCGGCAGTACTTCGTCTGGTGAGATGGCACCAAATACCTCCAAATGAAAATCCGAAACCGTAGAAATGAAGCTTAGGATGAGTAGAAGAAGGTTTGTGAAGGAAATTTTAGGAGAAAACACTGATTCGGTAGTGTTTCGGTGGATTGAACTCAAGAACATTCACTATTCATGTTTTCTCTTTCCTCTAACTATTTCTCAACGTTTTTTTCTGATTTCTTCCTATTTTTGCTGATGATAAATGAAATAATAGAGTTTAAAGAAAGTCATAAAGGTGTTCCAACATGTGTCACAATCTTATGGTGCCACATATTCGGTGATTTAGCCAAACGGTGACACGTGTCCTTTCTTTTAATCAAATGGGTCTTGAGATGTCCTAATGGTCAGGGAAAATGAGAGTCCGATGATTTTTCCCCGGCTCCTGAGCTCGGTGTTCGGGAAAATTAGTCGGGTGACCAGACCAGAGTCCGGTGGATTTCCCCGGCTTGGGGCAACGTGGCACCCTCCGGTGATGACAACTCAAAAGCTAAAGTAACTTTGTCAAAAAGAGGGAACAAGTGTCACGATCTTATTTGGCCAACACATTAAAGTCAAAAGCACCTTTTCTCTTCTTCCTTAAGATGATGCCATGTGTCCCTTATATGGGACCCATCCCTATCTCTTCCCTCCACCTAACTGTCCACTTTATCAGGGAAAGGAAAGTCAGGGAAATTTCCCCGGGTTCACCTATGAGGTGTCCTCCTTCGTGGTCCCCACACAAAGTAAGATTATTTCATTTAATTATTACTTTATGACAACCAATAAAATCTTGCCAAGTGTCCTCTTTATCAAAATAACACCGTATACACAACACTGGCACCGGTGAATTTTCTTCCGACTAATTACATTTACAAGCAATTCTTGTTATTCATATTTCAGTATGTTACACAAGTGATCATTTATTTTTGCAAATATCTTCCCTTATCACTCGAGTGATTTACTTGCACTTCCATATCACTAGAGTGAGTTGTTCAAGTGAATCTCTCTCATTTACCCTTATTTTTCAGTACAAAAATAAAGCATCCTACAAAATAAATTTCTAGAAACTCTGATGCTTAAGTTAGTTAATAGATCATCAAAATATATTAAAAGTTAATTTAATTAATTAAATTTACTTACAATTCATTAGGATTTACCATTTTGAATTCTCGCCTTATGTATAAAAATTGATCTTTTGCCAAGGGTTTAGTGAAGATGTCAGCTATTTAGAGGTGAGTAGAAATGGAAACCACTTTCACATCTCTCTTTTGAACATAATCTCGTATGAAGTAATGTCTGACATCAATATTGCTTCAACTATAGTACTTGAGCACAGCAACTTGAGGCAACAACATATTCAACTTTAGTTTATTATAGAGATATAGTATTTTGTTTCTTACTAAACCAAGATACTATTGAGCCTATGAGAAATTGACATTGTCTATTGGTCCTCTTTCTGTCTGTCTTGTAATCTCCATGATCAAAGTCTGAATATGCAAATAGGCATTCATTTCCTCTTTTTGGATTCTTGATTCCCAATTTTGTTGTGTCAGCAAGATACCTGAATACTCTTCTAATATTCTCAGTATGAGATTCTTTGGGAGCTAACTGGTATCTTGCACACATTCCAACATTGAATTGTATGTCAGGTTGACTGGCTGTGAGATAGAGTAATGAGCCAATTATTCCTTAATACTTGGTGATGTTATAATTTGATCCTTTCACATCTACATCAAGTAGAGTTATTGAGATCGTGGGAGTATCTACTCCATTGGCCTGATCCATCCAATATTTCTTGAGTAAGTCCTTAAGGTACTTAGTTTGGGATATGAATATGTCATTATTTCTTTGTTTGATTTGTATCCCCAAAAAGAAAGTCAGTTCTACTATCGTTGACATTTCAAATTCTCCCTTCATTATTTCAAAAAATTATTTGCATAAAAGATCATTAGTAGAACCAAAAATAATACCATCGACATAAATTTGTACAATTAAAATATCATTTCTTTTGTGTTTGATGAATAATGTAGTGTCTACCTTTCCTCTAGTAACCCCTGGTCAATGAGAAATTTACTTAATCTTTCACACCAAGCTCTTAGAGCTTGTTTTAAACCATAAAGAACTTTCTTAAATCTATATATGTAGTCAGGTTTAGATACATCTTCAAAGCCAAGAGGTTTTTCTACATAAACTTCTTCCATAATATATCCATTTAAAAAAGCATTGTTGACATCCATTTGGTAGAGCTTGAATCCTTTTATGTACGTAAAGGCTAGGAGTACTCGTATAGCTTCTAATTTGGCTATTAGAGCATATGTTTCCTCATAATCAATTCCTTCTTTCTAATTATAGCTTTTGGCCACCAACCTTGCCTTGTTTCTGACAATGATTGCGGATTCATCATATTTGTTCTTGAATACTTATTTAGTGACAATGACTAGATGATCTTTAGGCCTGGGTACCAAGTCCTAAACTTTATTTTTTTTTTCAAATTTATTTAGTTCTTCTTGCATTTCTATGACCCAATCATTGTCTGATAGGGCCTCATCAATGTTAGATGGTTCTAGTTCAGAAATAAAAACATAAAAGCTTACTTTGTTGAAGATTTTATTTCTAGTTTTGATCCCTTACTAACATCACCTATAACTTGGTCTAATGGATGACTCTTATTATATTTCCAAGCTCTGAGTTGACCTTGGTTGGAAAGTTCACTATTATTTTCAAGGTTTTTATCTAAAGTAGGAGGTGTTTTTGAAATAGGTTGATTATTTTCTTGAAAAGTCTAGAGGTTCATTTTCATCAAACACAACATGTATAGAGGTTTTAACAACACAGGTTTGTTTACTGAAGACTATATACACTTTACTTCTATTAGAATAACCTAAAAAACATACCTTTATCCACCTTTGAATCAAACTTACCCGAGTTATCCTTGCCATTATTGTGAATGAAACACTTATATCCAAGAATATGTAGATGTGCGAGATTTGGTTTTCTTCCTTTGTAGAGCTCATAGGGGGTTTTTCCAAGCTTTGATTTGATATAGGCTCTGTTTGAGATGTAGCATGTAGTGCTCATTGTATCAGCCTAGAAAACTTATGAAATATTCTTCTCATTAAGCATGGCTTTGGCCATTTTGTTATGGAGTCCTTGACACAAAAAAGTTGTGATCAATGCCCTTTGAGTCACAGCTGTCTCTAAATGCTTGATTTTCAAATTCTCCTCTATGATCTGTTCTAATGGCTATAATAGATATACCTTTCTCATTTTTCACTTTCTTGGCAAAAACAACAAACTTACTAAAAGTTTCATCTTTTGAAGAAAGAAAGATAGTCCATGTAAATCTAGAAAGTCATTGATAATTACTAAGGTATACAGATTACCACCAAGACTTTTTACTCTTATTGGTCCAACTAAATCCATGTGAATAAGTTGAAGTGGTCTTGTAGTCGTGACTTCCTTTTTAGATTTAAATGAAGCTTTTACTTTTTTACCCTTTTGACAAGCATCGCAAAGTAAATCATTTTTTAAATGAAGTTTAGGTAAACCAATTACTAAATCATTTTTTAGTAACTTGCTTAATTGACGCATGTTGACATGAGCAAGTCCTTTATGCCAAAGCCAACTTTCATCAGTGTTACTTAGAAAACAATTTTCAAAGACACTATTATTTATATCAAGGGTATAGTAATTACCTTCCCTTGGTACTCCAATCTTTACTTTAAGATCTTCTTTCTTGATTGAGAGATCCTTCTTGCCTACTATGAGACATTCTTATGAGTCAAATATGACCCAATTATCTTTGTCAGTGTTTTGACTCACGCTCATCAAGTTGTGTCATAGACCTTCTACATAATATACATCTTTAACATGTATTCCATCATTGTTACCAATTTCCCTTATTCCAGCTATCTTTCCTTATTGATTTTCTCTGAATTTGACTTTGCCTTTATCTTTAGACTCCATTATAGTAAATTTTTCCCAGTCTCTAGTCATGTGTCTTAAGCATCCACTATCTATGTACCATTTATTAGTTCTTGAGGCTTTAAGACATACCTGCAATTAAGGATAATCAAGTATTAGGTACCCATACATTGTTGGGTCATTTCAAGTTAGTATGAATCATCTTTGGAACATATAATCCTTTAAGTACCCATTTATAGGTTCCTATTCTTCCTTCCTTCTTATGAAAACAAGAAGATATATAATATCCTTTTTTATTACAAAAATTACAATGTGCAAAAGGGTTAGATGTAATATCCTGAATTTTGCGTGTAAAGACTTGAGGATAATCTTATATCAAGCAGATTACTAATTCTAGTTTGGGGAGAGTCCTAAGAGTAACGAGAGATAGAAAGACTCTCTAAAATTGTATGATGTAGTTTTTCAGGAAGAGAATGGTTCTCCCGATGATATGAGGGTCAAAGGTTGTAGTTAGTCAGATGAAATATATCAATGTGTACAAGGGGTATACTTGGCACCATAATTAGTGTGTATGGTGATGTATAGTGCCATGTGGGGGCCACACACACACTCTGACCTAGCAAGTAAAACCCAAGTAAGATCTTGAGTAAATATCAATAAAGTAGCTCTATTAAAGTAACTTTAATAAAGCAAGTAATGATGACCAATGATGATACTACTTTTTCGTTGGCACTATAGGAAGGTGACATGTGTCCCTAATCATGACACTTACTTTTTCTACTTTTGTGTTAGCTCACTCAAGATGTGTCACGTGTCCATTAATGATAAGGGTCACTTTTTGACTTTTGATTTAGCACTCTAAAAAGGCACCACCCAGCCTCTGAGTTCGGGGAATCCACCAGTCTTTGGTTTGGACACGTACTTGACTTTTTAGAACACCGAACCTGGGAGTCAAGGGAATTTATCAGACTTCCCTTCCTCATGCATAAAAGGACACTTAAGAGGAGAGATAAAAAGGTAAAGGATAATTCTTAAAGGATACTTGTCACTCTAAGGAACTATTAGATCAAAAGACAAGACACTTGGCATAAAATCCAACCCTTCCCTTCCCTTTAAACAATTTGGCCAGCACTAAGACAAAAGCGGAAAATAGCAAAAACTCACAAGAAATAAAAAGAAGAGAGAAGGTAGAGGAATAGAAAAAATCATAAAGTTCCAGAGCCGATTCCAACCTTGTAACTCCGTTTTCGACAATAAGCCCTTTACAAACACTGTTATACTTACTGAGAGCTTTCTTTCTATAGTCTCATTTTTCTAATCAGAGGTATTTTGTATCGTCTAGTTAGCCAGAGTGTTGTTAGAATTATGAACCGATTGTAGAATCATGAAGGGGTAAGCCTAAACTTTGTTTTAAACCAAATATGTTATGGTTTCATTGAGTTTTCTTGGACCTTTAGCCAGCGCTAGGGTTTTGGACAAGATGGATTTTTAGGGACTAATGTTGATTTAAGTTTAATTATGATGATATATGGTGTTCTATGATGATATTTGGCTAGTTGTTAGTTTAAATTTCAGATTTTCTTTGTTGTTAGTTTGGGTGTTGGTTTGGCCAGAACCATAATACAAAGAGGGAGTGTGATTTTGGTATTTTTGATGTCACCAATGGATTCTACATAAAAACAATGTGGGAATGGCCTTATTATGATTTTTGGGTGGTTTGGATTGAAAACCCAAAAATTTAAGTTAAATGAATAGCGCTGTTAGATTTGTTTTCTGGAGACAGACCTTTTGTGGTTTGATTTTGATTGACCAAAAGTTGTCCAATGGCCATGAAACTTTTCAAAATAATTCTAGATATGATAAGATTTAATTTTATATATAATATATGGCATTTGGGTTAGTACATTGGGGGATATGATTTTTTTAAATTTAGGCATTGAATCTGGAATAATGTTTCTGGCAGTGAGGATTGATTATGGATTCTAGAATTTTGTGTGTGTAAGTAGTAGTAAGAGATATTTTTCCCTTAAGTTAGACTTAAAGAGATTTAATTAGGAGCTGAAACCACCTCAACTAGAGTTTCCTAGATTAAGATATGAATTTTTAAAGATGATTGAGAAATCTGGCAATTTAGGTGGGCCCATGAATTTATGGTGTTTAAGGTCATTTGAGACAAGTATAGGTCCAAAGATAAGAGACATGTCCTAAAGGATAATGTAGCCAAATAGGATATTCATTTTTAAGGCTCTAATTATGTGGATATCTATCTAGGGCCATGAGATGTCAAGAAAGAAGAAGAATGGAAGAATTTCCAAGCAACTACAATGGTTGGAAGAAAAGGTGCAAGTGGAGGACATAAAGACAAAAGGTAGTATAACTTTCTTGACTTACATTTTAAGTATGCTTATGCATTGATGTGTTTAATTACTTTGATGAATGGTATGAAACATGTATGAATGATTGAAGCTATGTTTTTACTTATGCTATAGCTATAGGTGTAATGTGTAAGGCATTGAGCATGCAAAGTATGTCATTATGCTAACATGAATTTATGTAAGCAAGCATGTCATGCATTAAGCTTGTATCTTGTATGCATAGTTAGCAAACTTTTCTACTGAGATTCCGTCGAATCTCACTCTCCTTCAACAAACCATATAGGCATGTGAGCACAGAAGAGGAATGTAGAACGATATGCCAGAAGAAGTCATAGTGAAGAGTTGAAGATTTGCACACACTAATCCATTATGTAAACATTAATGTTTAAAGAAGGTTAATTATATAACTTGCATGATGGATGAATTGGTTTTACTAAGTGCGATAATTGAACTAAAAATGGGTAATAATATGGTACAAGCCCATTAGTTGAGTGAGTAGAGGAATTAATTTGCAGAGAAAAACTTTGATAGTAATGAATGGATCGAAGTTAGTAACCCCATGAATAAAAATAAACAATCTAATAAATACAGTTTACCAAAATGAATAATGACCCTATAAAAGATTTTGAATAAAAATAAACAATCTAGTGTTCTTCTTTTTTAAAACTTGACAGTTATCACAAGATTTTGAAACAGGTTCTTTGAGTTTTTCTTTAAAAAATTTAACCTGTTTCTTGTAATTAACTAATTCCTTTACTACTATGATAAATTTATAATGCAATGCATTATATTCAATATGTAATTCATCATAAGTAGGAACTAAATCAATTACCTCCTCATCCTCTGATTTTTCTTGAGCTACCAGGCAGATATTAGCAACTTCTTCACCATCGCTTTCTTCATCCAAGGAGCTATCTCCTTGTATTAAAGAGACAAATTCCTTCTTCTTGAAGTATTTGTTCTTCAATAATTATGAGCATTCAGATTTGATATGTCCTGGTTTTCCACATTCATAGTGTAACACCTTATTTCTATAATCGATCTGATGAATTTTACACAGCGAATTCGAACCACTAAGCGATATTACTTTATAAAGTTCTTTCAATTCCCAATCTCAAGACAAGATTTAAACCTGTAGCTGAGTGGGTTTTTCTGAATAGTTTAAAACTATTTTCAAAAACTATCATAAAGTGGTTTATAACTTCTTAATGACTTATTGTTTCTTAATTCCTTTTATAATTACTAGAGTATTTCTCTACTTGTTCTTAGTTTATTCATTTAGCTTTGCAAATTGTAGTATCTAGTTAACTCATAAATTCATTCTCTTCCCTTCTTGTGTATACACACCTATACACCATAAAATACATACATAACAACAACATTATTCAACTAGAAATGTTTATACAATTAATCTTCACTTCACCACTGCATCTTCCTCTTGCATAACCTTATGCATTCCTCTTTGGTGCTCACAGAACCTACATGGTTGGGTGAGGGAGAGTGAGATTTGAGAGAACTTAGTAGCAAAATTTGCTTACTATACATACAAGATATGTAGTATGCCATATTTTGGGCTTAGAGACTTGAAAAAATGCCTATATTAGGCAAACGACTAAGCCCAGTTTGTGAAGAGTCCCAAGAATGATGAGATATAAAAAGACTCTTAGGGACTATGCAATTTGGCCCTACCGAGTAGAGGGCTTGGTATTTGTAGGAAATACAATTAAAGTGTCGGTGTAAATGTGCATATGACACATATACAGTGCCTTTGGGTAGTAGAAAGACACCACCAAGCTATGCCATAAGATAAGGGATTGATTAGTCATCCGAAATAGGCTAGTGTAGGTATGCACATGCCATTTTCAGGGCAGATATGTATACACTGCATTTTTAGAGTGGACGCTAATACGTGGCACCAACCAGGGCCCATGCACACACTCTAACCTGGTGTCATTTGATGGGCTTCAATATGCAGGTTGCACTCCCGAGCAAATCTTGAGTATACACCGATAAAGTAACTTTATTAAAGTAACTTTAATAAAGTAAGCAATCATGACCTAGCTTTTGTGTTACCTAAGCAAGAGGATGACAAGTGTCCCTTAATCATTATAAAAGACAATGACACTTTTATGTTGGAAGAGTAAAAGGAGGTGACAAGTTTCCCTTATCATTACAATCACCTTTATTCCTTTTGTGTTGTCATCTTCAGAGCGCGCCACCTAGCGCCTGGTTTCAAGGAATCCACTGGTCTCCGGCTCGATCACGTACTTGACTTCCCGAATGCTGAGCCTGGGAGCTAGGGAAAATCATCAGACACTTATTTTTCCTGAAAAAAAGGTTGGTTAAAGACCCGAGAAAAGAGACGAGACCTACTTTATTAAAGAAAGTAACACGTGTCACCGAACCAGTGGATCACCGAATAAAAATGGCACCATGAGAACATGACACTTGACATGATTTTTCCAAGACTCCTCCTAGCCATATAATTTCATCTAAATGGCCAAAAATCAAGGGAAAAATCAGATTAACTCATAGAAAATGGTAGAGGAGAGATAGAAGGTGAATAGTAACTTTCAAGAGCTTCAATCCACCGAAACACTATTAAATCAATGTTTTCTCCTAAAATACCCATCACAAACCTTCTTCTACTCATCCCAAGCTTCATTTCTATAGTTTTGGATTTCCATTTGGAGGTGTTTGGTGCAGTCTCACTTGTCAGAGTACTATTGAATTTCTGAACCAATTACTGAAACGCGTAGAGGTAAGCTTATGCTTCATTTTGAACCGATTGGTTTGTTGTTTAGATAAGTTTTCATGAGGGTGGGATACTGTTCATATTTTAGCCAGGGGTGTTTTTGAGGTTTAATCATGTGTTTATGGTTAGAAGATGATTTATGATGATACTGGACCAAGTTGTTGGACAAAATTCTGTTTTTGTGAATTTGATTGATTAAGGGTATGTTCGGCTAGTGCTATAAGGTGCTAAAAATTTGTGATTTTGGTTATTTTGACATGACCATTTTGTTCTACATGAAAAATTACGTGGAAAAGCATGTGCGTATAATTTTGGGATGATTAAACATAATTTTGGAATCTTTGAAAGTATGATTACCCTACTGCCATATTCATTTTTCTATGGTAGAGTTGTTGTTACATGTTTTTCAATAAGTAAACCTAGTCCAACATTCACCGGTGGAAAAATGGTTTTTTAGACCGGGTAAAAATAACTTTTTAGACCGGTTTTAGATGAGGTCTTGATACAGCCGGTCTAAAAAGTGTGACTTTTAAGACCGATTATTTAAATAACCGGTCTAAAAAAGACTTTTAAGACCGGTTATGTGGATAACCGGTCTAAAAAGTTAAGCATACAAACATAATCAATGGATTCAAAAAAAATTAAGACACTTTTTAGACCGGTTATTTAAATAACCGGTCTAAAAAGTTAAGCATAAAAACATAATTAATGGACTCAAAAAAAAATTAAGACACTTTTTAGACCGGTTATTTAAATAACCGGTCTAAAAAACACTTTTAAGACCGGTTATGTTGATAACCGGTCTAAAAAGTGTGACTTTAGATATCCCTTTTTAGATTTTAGACGTCCCTTTTCAAAAAGGGACGCCTAAAGTAGAAAAAATTAATTTTTTTTAGACTTTAAAAAGGGACGTCTAAAGTCAATCTTTTTTTACTTTAGACGTCCCAAACTCAAAAAGGGACGTCTAAAGGTAACGTAAATCAGTCAAATTAATACTGACATCACTCTTTTAAAGGTTATCTCTACCTTCGCAAGCTAGCTTCCTCGATGCAAATTTCAAAACTCTCATTTTCTCTCGAAGCTGAATCTTTCACCACTCTCTTGAAGCTCATTTTCCACCATAACTCTCTCTCTTACTCCCTTTCATTATCGTTGTTCTTTTTTTGAAAGTCGTCCTCTTCTGTCTCCACCACCATCATCTACCGTCTTCCTCTCTTCCTCTCCATTGTTGAAGCTCGTCGCCATTGTTCTTCCTTGATCTTTGATGCTGTTGGTTCCTCCTCCCTCCCTCTCCCACCGTTGGCCTCCATCATCCCTCTCCTACTATGGCTAAAAGGTATTGATAATTACTTTTTCTTTTTATAGGCTAAGTTTTGAACTAAGATTATTGTATATGTATTTTTTTGTGTTAAGATTTAGATTTATCTTCATTGTAGATTCATTTTGATTTATCATCCTTCACCAATATTAATCTGTAAGGACATTTTGGTTTATGAAAAATTGTTCGATCTTGTTTCTGTAGGTTATAATTGTTAGGCAGTGAAAAATATAAGCGAATTTTTTTTTAAAAAAATAACTTTAGACGTCCCTTTTTAAAAAAGGGATGTCTAAAGTTTTGTTTTTAAAAAAAAACTTTAGATGTCCCTTTTTTAAAGGACGCCGTATCCTGACTTTTTTACGTCCCTGGTATAGGCGTCCCTCTATTTTTAGACGTTAAAAGGGCTAAAAAAAGGGACGTTAAAAGTGTTTTCTGTAGTAGTGAATTCACTCTTATTACAATTCACTCCAAGTATCTCAAATTCGCATGATAAGCCTATGCTGCCAGAATTTTCACCTAACTTTGAAAAATCATAACTTACTTTACAAATCTCTAATTGAGGTGTTTCAAATTCTTATGTATCCCTTTTTAAGTATATTTTAAATAAAAAATATCTCTTACTACCCAATTATATGCATTGTTCCAGAAACCTCAATCTATCCTCACTACCACATAAATTATTCCAGATTCAATGCCTAACTTTAACAAATCATATCTCCTAATGTACTGAACCAAATGTCACATATTACATATTAAATTAAATCTTAGTATGTCTACTATCATTATGGAAAATATCATGACCATTGGATAACATTTGGTCAGTCAAAAACAAGCCACAATTAACATGCCTCGAATCTGACAGCATTTAACCTTAGTTAACATCATGTTCATGCTCTTAACATCATCAAAACCCTAAGGTTACCATTTCCACAAAGCAAGGAAGCACAACAATATACCAAAAACCTAACCAAATCTCAAGATACTAAGCTCAAATCATAACTTAAGCTTACCTCTTTCCCTTGCTCTTGTTAGAACTGGCTGACACCCAAGAGGGGGGGTGAATTGGGTGTATAATAAGAAAGTCTGATATTTAAAAATCTTTTCGCAGATTGTAAACTTAGTATATATGGAAGCAGCAATTATGTAAATCGTATATGCTGGAAATATAAAAGCTTAGGGAAGAGAATGTGCAAACTGTGATTTATCCTGGTTCGGTCCAATCTACGATGACCTACGTTCAGTCCCCAGGCTCCTCCTGCGATTTCCAATCCACTATCTTCTTGTTTAATCAGGCACAAGAAAAGCCTTTACAAATTCACAAGAGTTACTCCCCCTTACACACTGTAAGGTTTACTCCTTCTTACAGCAAATCGAGCAAAGCAATCCTAAATTCCTTTCTCTCTTGCTTACCCGTGCAAGTCTTATGAGCAGCAACGTTCTCTCCTGCTTACACCACTGTAAGTCTTACGAGCAGCAACGTTCTCCACTGCTTACACCTTGTAAGTCTTACGAGCAGAAAGTACTACTAGTAATTCTCTCTACAACTTTCCCGTAAGGTAATCAGCCCTCTCAAGGTCCCTCTACCTTGAGATCAATACAGAAGTATAGATGGTATGTTTACAGACTCTCTCACAGAGTAGATAAATGATCACTGAAGTACAATGAAAATATTCTCACTCTCAATTATACATGATATAGAAGATGAAGTAGAGCAAAGAGTGGTCGGAGGTAGAAGACTTAGAATATCAGCATGTTCATGTTCTCATTGCGTTGCTTGCTTTTCTGTGTTTGAATCCTCTCCTATTTATAGCTGAGTTGTGGAAGATATCCGTTAGAGTCTGTTGATTCATTTGACCGTTCAGCCCATTTGAATATTCTTCTGTTATAATCCCATCTGATACTTAGACAGTCACTATATCATTTTCGGTTGGAGTCCCATTGCTTTGCACAGTCGTTGAGTGTATTTAAATATTTTCCCGTTGATCGTGCTCTGACATATGCTTCAGCGTTTCTTACAGTTTGCCCATTGGTCTGACAGATGCAATAGTATTTGTCTTCCATTACTTATGAATTTTTGCTGCCACCCATGAATAGTTGTCGTTTGAATGGAGAGTTCAGTTACTTGTCATGTGCGTGTTGGTGGAGCACAGCTGTAATACACTTTGAATATAACCGTTAGAAAATATTTGTATCTCAACAGACTTGTATGATTCACTGAAAGTGTTTTCTGAAAAACAATAATAGGACCATCAGGAGTGATCTTGTTTTCGCAAATGAGCAGTAAAATAATATACCATATGATTTTGACAGCAACTTAGAGAAATAAGTAATAACAGAATCTAACTAACAAAATCAGTTGTTCTTCATGGAAGTAATTGCAAATGGATCACAGTGTGTGTTTGAAAGTGTTTACTGGAGCAATAAATCATTATTGGAGTGAATACAATATCACTGGAAGTGAATTTAAAAACGTTGAAAACTTCTGACAGTGATTGCTGGTTCACTGGAAGTGATATTGAAATTTCCATATTTCACTCGAGTGAATTTGGAAACACTGGAAGTGATTTTGTAAATAGTGATTTCTTCTTGGAGTGATTTACAACTTTTCAAATATCACTCGAGTGATTCAAGATTACTAGAAGTGATTTGGTAAACAGTGAAATATTCTTGCAGTGATTTTGAATCCACTGGAAGTGATTTGCAACTTTTCAAACTTCACTCGAGTGATTCAAGATCACTGGAAGTGATTTGGTAAATAGTGAAATATTCTTGCAGTGATTTTGAATCCACTGGAAGTGATTTGCAACTTTTCAAACATCACTCGAGTGATTCAAGATCACTGGAAGTGATTTGGAAAACAGTGAAATATTCTTGCAGTGATTTTTGATTCACTGGAAGTGATTTGGAAAACTTGGCGCATCACTCGAGTGATTTGGCATTTACTGGAAGTGATTTTCAAAACAGTGTATTTTTCTTCCGGTGATTTCAGGCGCACTGGAAGTGATTTGGCAAAGTTGGGATGTCACTCGAGTGATTTGAAGATCACTGGAAGTGAAATGGAAAAGCTGAGATATCACTGGAAGTGATTTGGAGATCACTGGAAGTGATTTGACAAAGTTGAGATATCACTCGAGTGATTTGGAGATCACTGGAAGTGAAATCTGAAACAGTGAATTTTTCTTGCAGTGATTTTTCGATCACTGGAAGTGAAATGCCATATCACTCGAGTGAATGCTGAAATCACTCGAGTGATCCGTTTCCAGATCTTCAGTAAACAGAGGTCAACTTCCAGATGCCATAACTCTTCGAATATGACTCCAAAATTTCTGTATTATATATCAATGGAAAGCCCTGGAAGTCTAATTTCATATGGCACTAGTTTCAGCTCAATAGGATCAGTGGTTTGAGAGTTATAGTCAAAATACCAAGACTGTTTCAGAAAGTGACGCTGACATGAAGGTAAAATTAGAACACTGATATCTCCCTCATACGGGCTCCTTTGATGTTGGTTCTGGTTTCAAAATGACTCATTGGGAGTCTAGTTTCATATTCAATTTGTTTCATCTCATTTGGAGTTGTATTGTGAGAGATATGATCAAATAATCAGACCTCGCTCAGCTGGACGAAGCACAGACTCTGAAATGTTGAACATCACTCGAGTGATTTGCTGAATCACTCGAGTGATTTGCTGAATCACTCGAGTGATTTCTATTTTTTCTGAATCACTCGAGTGATTCCTCAAATCACTCAAGTGATTTGTTAAAAGTCACTCTGCTACAATTCCAAATAGTGCCAAACAGTGCCAATTGCTACAGTAACCGTACTGCTACAGTACCCATAAAAACTTGAATCTTCATATTTTTCATTAATTCTTGCAAGTTCCTTATTCCTCAATTTCTTTCTTCCATTGCTTGACTAATCTACAATATATGCAACATCAAATAGTTAGTCAATGTATTAGAAAAGTATACTATGCAAGCTTCTTATTCTTAATATTTGACATCTATATTTGTCATCATTAAAACTAATCATATCTAACATTCTCCCCCTTTTTTATGATGGCAAATCCTTCAAGAAAAATATGCTTGAATGTGAATAGATAAATTGAGTGCCAACATATTTTTCCATTTCTCTCCCCCTATTTGACATTAGCAAAAAGTTTGAAGTATAAAGAAGAAGGGTGCTTGGAGAAGTATTTATGAAAATACATTTGAAATATCATTTTCTCCATTAATCAAAATAAGCAGTTTACTCTCCCCTTTTTGAAAGTAATGCTATTTGAATGTGATGCAAATGAAAAATGTTTTCAATAAAGCTCTCATAATGAAAGATATGCAAGGCATGTATAGAACATAAAGAGAGAGAGGAGGGTTTAGAAATGCTCATTTGAATTTGGCCAGTTGATGATAGATTCATGAAGTCCAGCTTATGCCATATTCTCGGTGCAACTCTAAAGTATATGTTGTCTTCAAGAAACTCCTCACTGAATTGAATTCCTTGTTCCATCACAGTATGCTTAATACTCCTTTAATTTGTATTGGCATAGTGCTTTCAATGTTGTAGCCAATATATTTCTCTTGATTGATTATCACAGTATATGTCCTCAAGATTGATATATTCTTCTTGTAGCGTGCTGAGGAATGATCTTGTATAAAGCAAATACTCCTGCTATAACCAAAAAGCATTCTTGCAAGAAGAATGGTTAGTGCAATAAAAAATTTCCTTCCTATAAAGTATATGCAAATTGAGGTCATGGAAAGAAAATATATAAGTGGCTCATCATCAAAACTAATCAATTGAAGGTGAATGCAGATGAGTATGGTATAATGATTTTCTAAATCAAGGAGATAAGCTTTTAAGATATGAAACACATGTGAATGTGAAGCTCCCCCTTAATGAGTACATGGCTTTAAGAAATATGATGAATTCAATTAAGAACTCTTATGGATTTGAACAACCATTGAAGAAACTGTCTAGAGATATAAAGCATGAAATTTTGAAGATTTAGTCCCGTTTTGAAAATGATGCATGAATAATTGGGAAATGTTTGAAATTATTTATGAGGAAATGAAGTTGATAGTTTGCATAAGAAGGAACACTGAGTTAAAGAGAATTCCAGAGATTTTCATCGAAAGGAAGATGATGATAATTTTGAAATTGAAAGTTTGCAGAAAGAACAACTGATATGATTTGTGATTTTACCATTCACTCCAAGTTCCTTTACCTCACTCGAGTGCTTGACTGAAATCACTCGAGTCTCCTACCTGTAGCCTCATTATCACTCGAGTGGTATCACTAATCACTCGAGTAACCTTCTATGTCACAGTACTTCTCTTTGTTCACTCGAGTGAACTTGTACCCATCACTCGAGTGTTCTCTGTTTACCTCTATTGCTCGAAGAGAGAACAAAACATCTACAAAACAAATTTCCTCATACTTTGATGCTTCGGTTAGTATAGTAATCATCAAACATATGAACATATAGAAACATTATCAGTAACAAAATATTCTTTTAACTTATTGGGATTAACCATTCCCAGTTGATCTTTCGCAAGGAGTTGTGAAAATGTCTGCTGCTATTTGAAGATGAAGATGAAGATGGATCGGAATGAATAATACTTTGACATCTTTCTTTTTGAACATGATTCTCTGATTAAGTGGTGTCTCATATTGCTTCTTTCTTTGATGTCAATATCAAGCAATGTAATTAACTTCATAGATGTGGCTGCTTCGTTTGCTTGATCCACTCGTATTTCTTCAAGAGCACTCTTTAGATGCTTTGGTACCCAACTCCTTTTTGTTTCATAGAACAACTCTGCTCTTATACAATTAACTCATGATATTTGAGCAGGGAGTATAACAAATCATTAAAGAATATAACCAATAAATTCAAGCTATTGAATCATAAAACATATCAAACGAATGATACCACGATGATGATTTTCAAGGTTCAATGACAATTATAAAAGATATCATTGATAAGGTTTTCATGCAAAGAGAATAGAGAATCACCAACTTCTATGGAATAATAAATCATGAATGAAATTGAGTTTTTCCATAGATCATATGCAAATTGTTTCAAAATCTCAAATTTCTTTCAAATTGCGAAAATGCATTATGAAATTAAGATTTTGAATGCATGAAAACTCATTTATAAAATTTGTTAAATATCAATGCTCATGCTAAAAATGGTGGAAGTTAATAGATATAAACTTTGTGTCATAAAGCTTCACTTTAGAATTCAACTAAGATAACATGTTGCTCCTCAGAATAAACATGTTGGAGAATTTTTTTTAAGAGCAAAAGTCATATGGAAAATGAATTAGCAAAAAGGGGCTTAACTAGATACACATATATAAGCATAATGACTTTGTTACTGATCAAGTGATAATCTTGCCTATTAGAATTGTGTCAAGAAATATATGGCAAGAATTTGAATTCAAGGTTCTAGTTACTCGAAAAATAGATGAAGACAAATGTTGATGTAATTGAGTAATAAGATGAGTATAATGGATTTATAGAAGACAAAGCACGTACTTCTTAGTCCAAATGACTAAAGTTCCAAAGCATCATCCTAATATGTTATTCCACTATAATGGTTAATGCATTAGTATTCATTCAATGCATTAATGAACATTTATAATGCTTGGAATAACTCAACCAATAAGGATTTATGCATTAGGAACAATAATTTAACATATTGAATTCATCTTTGAGGAAATATACTTGAAACTCATATAGATAAAATTTAACTCATTGAAAATAAGGATTGAGGAGTTCAAGCCTAGGATATATTGAAGATCAATGATCAATATGTCAATGATGAGGAAATACTCTAGATGTATTTGAAGCATTTCTGACACTTAGTACACATAAACATTAACTTCCAATTTTTGAAAATGATTTGAATGTGTTATGAATAATTTTCAAATTATGTGTATGCACTTTTATAAACCAGATGAATTGAAATCAAGACACATTTTTAGATTTTACATTTCAAACTTAAATGCATACAAATATTATGCATAATTTTATTTCCAGTTCATTTAGCAATCTAAAATATTTTAAAAACCATAAATGATGATTGCTAATGATATGCAGTATTTAGCACACAAATTGAGTTGGGAAGATATGTGCAACGATTAAGCTGAAATAAACTCACATACTAACTCGGCGTACCTGGCTTGAGTGTGACTCGAAGACACCCAAGTTAATTTCCATCGCATAGTATCCTTTTACTCAACTCCTCCAGGATCACTTGAGTAAATCATGCTTTTCTGCAGTGTTCTCCTCAAGGCTCATGTATGCTCTATTCATCTTTGTTTTAGTGATCAACATCAGAGCATTCTTTACTTCTTCCTTCAAGACTATATAATCGTTTTTCTCCCTTCGGTATCCAATTTTGCTTGGATCCACTCATGGTTAGTTTGTAGGAATCATAATTCAAATGCTCAAGCAATATAGTCAATTTGCAGAAATTGAGCAAAGATGAATTAAACATGACTTTATACATAATAATATTTTCTCTTAAAGTATGCCTATATGCATAAAGTGTTAAGCTATTGAACATTGCAATCCCTGCATGAAATTATCAAGTGGATTTTCTAATGGATGTGAAAAACATAATTTTAAAATAGTTTGCAATGCTCATTACTAAGGTAGCATGATATAAACCTCAATAGATATTATAGACAATGACATAGGAGGTTTTGTCAATGTGTACCTTCACTTTAAGTACTTGGAGGATTGGCTTTGCTTACCCACTGTCTCTTTCTGTTATGTTGATTCTTCATGTGTGTTCCCAAGGATGTATACAAAGCTCTCGCAACTGATGTAGACTTCAAGTGTATTTTTGTATGAGAGACCCTCATTTTCTTGTTCCCCTCAATATAGTTGAATGGTAAGCTATGGTAGTCCTTCGTTGAGGTGAAACATATACCTTTTCTCCATTGCTTCTTTTGGTAGTTATGTTCTATAGCTCCAGCAATGGATGCTCCGAGAGTTCTCTTTTTCGATTGTATGGACCTCTTTGTTGGTACATGAGAAAACTCTTGGCTTCTTTTTCATCTTATCTATACCTTTATGTCCATTTCCTTTTAGATCATCCTGCATACGTAAAGTACTAGATGGACATTTTGGTACCCACATATACTTGGGTCCTTGATTGTTAGTATTTGACTTTATATGTCCTTTCAGAACCCAAACATATTTATTTCTCACATTAGGATTTCTTCTAATATGGCATGTGTGAGAAATATGACCCGACTTACCACAATAATTGCAAATTGTATAAATATATGCATTTTGAAGTATTATGCAAGTATTGTGTTGATTGAGGGAAGAAGTCTTTAATTGTTCAGTTTGCTTAAATTCCTTCTTCACACATAAATTTCCAGCATGTTTGAAAACACTTTTGCTTTTTTCAACAGAATCAATAATTGGTTGGAAGACTATTTTATGCAGACTTAGAAATTCCGTTTTATGAAAATCACAAGGAGAATTGGAACTTTCTACCTGAAGTTTGTCTTGAGTTCCAGAGAGTGATTTTTCATGGTCGTCTATAATGAGCTCCATTTGGGAATCCTCTTCTTCCTTTTCTTTTGTGTTGACTGCATCATGGAAGTGCTTTATAATTCCTTCTTCATTCTCAACTTCCATTTGTTCACTGATTCTGGATACGCAGCTAATAGTTTCAAGTGAACAATCTATACTGTCAACTTCAACATGCTCATTAGAAGTATATATAGAATCAAGAGTATCCCAGATATCTTTAGCATTAATGCAAAATCTAATTTTCTCAAAATCATTTTCTGTCACAACACTATACAAAATCTTTATTGCTCTTATATTTAATGAAAACATTTTCTTTTCTTTGTCTGTCCAATCCCTTCTCGGTTTGAAATCAAAAACATTTATAAAAACATTCCACATATCAAAATCAGATGCTTTTATAAAATTTGTCATTCTTGCTTTCCAAAACCAGAAATCAATATCTTTTAAAAGAGGTGGGATAGTATAATCAAAGCCTTTCGAAAGTGAGCAACAGCCAAAATCAGCCATTGATAACTCTTGAGATGGTTAAGTCCTTTAAACAAGAGTCCAGCTCTGATACCAAATGTTAGAACTGGCTAACACCCAAGAGGGGGGGTGAATTGGGTGTATAATAAGAAAGTCTGATATTTAAAAATCTTTTCGCAGATTGTAAACTTAGTATATATGGAAGCAGCAATTATGTAAATCGTATATGCTGGAAATATAAAAGCTTAGGGAAGAGAATGTGCAAACTGTGATTTATCCTGGTTCGGTCCAATCCACGATGCCCTACGTCCAGTCCCCAGGCTCCTCCTGAGATTTCCAATCCACTATCTTCTTGTTTAATCAGGCACAAGAAAAGCCTTTACAAATTCACAAGAGTTACTCCCCCTTACACACTGTAAGGTTTACTCCTTCTTACAGCAAGTCGAGCAAAGCAATCCTAAATTCCTTTCTCTCTTGCTTACCCGTGCAAGTCTTATGAGCAGCAACGTTCTCTCCTGCTTACACCACTGTAAGTCTTACGAGCAGCAACGTTCTCTACTGCTTACACCTTGTAAGTCTTACGAGCAGAAAGTACTACTAGTAATTCTCTCTACAACTTTCCCGTAAGGTAATTAGCCCTCTCAAGGTCCCTCTACCTTGAGATCAATACAGAAGTATAGATGGTGTGTTTACAGACTCTCTCATAGAGTAGATAAATGCTCACTGAAGTACAATGAAAATATTCTCACTCTCAATTATACATGATATAGAAGATGAAGTAGAGCAAAGAGTGGTCGGAGGTAGAAGACTTAGAATATCAGCATGTTCATGTTCTCATTGCTTTGCTTGCTTTTCTGTGTTTGAATCCTCTCCTATTTATAGCTGAGTTGTGGAAGATATCCGTTAGAGTCTGTTGATTCATTTGACCGTTCAGCCCATTCGAATATTCTTCTGTTATAATCCCATCTGATGCTTAGACAGTCACTATATCATTTTCGGTTGGAGTCCCATTGCTTTGCACAGTCGTTGAGTGTATTTAAATATTTTCCCGTTGATCGTGCTCTGACATATGCTTCAGCGTTTCTTACAGTTTGCCCATTGGTCTGACAGATGCAATAGTATTTGTCTTCCGTTACTTATGAATTTTTGCTGCCACCCATGAATAGTTGTCGTTTGAATGGAGAGTTCAGTTACTTGTCATGTGCGTGTTGGTGGAGCACAGCTGTAATACACTTTGAATATAACCGTTAGAAAATATTTGTATCTCAACAGACTTGTATGATTCACTGAAAGTGTTTTCTGAAAAACAATAATAGGACCATCAGGAGTGATCTTGTTTTCGCAAATGAGCAGTAAAATAATATACCATATGATTTTGACAGCAACTTAGAGAAATAAGTAATAACAGAATCTAACTAACAAAATCAGTTGTTCTTCATGGAAGTAATTGCAAATGGATCACAGTGTGTGTTTGAAAGTGTTTACTGGAGCAATAAATCATTATTGGAGTGAATACAATATCACTAGAAGTGAATTTAAAAATGTTGAAAACTTCTGAGAGTGATTGCTGGTTCACTGGAAGTGATATTGAAATTTCCATATTTCACTCGAGTGAATTTGGAATCACTGGAAGTGATTTTGTAAATAGTGATTTCTTCTTGGAGTGCTTTCCAATTCACTGGAAGTGATTTGCAACTTTTCAAATATCACTCGAGTGATTCAAGATCACTGGAAGTGATTTGGTAAACAGTGAAATATTCTTGCAATGATTTTGAATCCACTGGAAGTGATTTGCAACTTTTCAAACTTCACTCGAGTGATTCAAGATCACTGGAAGTGATTTGGTAAACAGTGAAATATTCTTGCAGTGATTTTGAATCCACTGGAAGTGATTTGCAACTTTTCAAATATCACTCGAGTGATTCAAGATCACTGGAAGTGATTTGGAAAACAGTGAAATATTCTTGCAGTGATTTTTGATTCACTGGAAGTGATTTGGAAAACTTGGCGCATCACTCGAGTTATTTGGCATTCACTGGAAGTGATTTTCAAAATAGTGTATTTTTCTTCCGGTGATTTCAGGCGCACTGGAAGTGATTTGGCAAAGTTGGGATATCACTCGAGTGATTTGGAGATCACTGGAAGTGATTTGGAGATCACTGGAAGTGATTTGGAGATCACTGGAAGTGATTTGGCAAAGTTGAGATATCACTCGAGTGATTTGGAGATCACTGGAAGTGAAATCTGAAACAGTGAATTTTTCTTGCAGTGATTTTTCGATCACTGGAAGTGAAATGCCATATCACTCGAGTGAATGCTGAAATCACTCGAGTGATCCGTTTCCAGATCTTCAGTAAATAGAGGTCAACTTCCAGATACCATAACTCTTCGAATATGACTCCAAAATTGCTGTATTATATATCAATGGAAAGCCCTGAAAGTCTACTTTCATATGGCACATGTTTCAGCTCAATAAGATCGGTGGTTTGAAAGTTATAGTCAAAATACCAAGACTGTTCCAGAAAGTGATGCTGACATGAATGTAAATTTAGAACACTGATATCTCCCACATACGAGCTCCTTTGATGTTGGTTCTGGTGTCAAACTGATGCATTTGGAGTCTAGTTTCATATGCAATTGGTTTCGTCTCATTTGGAGTTGTATTGTGAGAGATATGATCAAATAACCAGACCTCGCTCAGCTGGACGAAGCACAGACTCTGAAATGCTGAACATCACTCGAGTGATTTGCTGAATCACTCGAGTGATTTCTATTTTTGCTGAATCACTCGAGTGATTCCTCAAATCACTCGAGTGATTTTTTAAAAATCACTCGAGTGATTTGTTAAAAATCACTCTGCTACAATTCCAAATAGTGCCAAACAGTGCCAATTGCTACAGTAACCGTATTGCTACAGTACCCACTGCTACAGTACCCATAAAAACTTGAATTTTCATATTTTTCATTAATTCTTGCAAGTTCCTTATTCCTCAATTTCTTTCTTCCATTGCTTGACTAATCTACAATATATGCAACATCAAATAGTTAGTCAATGTATTAGAAAAGTATACTATGCAAGCTTCTTATTCTTAATATTTGACATCTATATTTGTCATCATCAAAACTAATCATATCTAACAGCTCTAGCTCTTTCTTTGTTCTTCCAAATTTAATACCTTGTAGATAGCACCAAAATCTTTTTATCAAGAAACTTAAACCATGGAAATGTTGCTCATGATGAGTGGAATAAGGTTTATGAAGTCACTTTGAAATAGAAAGGTGATTTAGAAGGTGAAAATGGTTCAAGAAGCCTTACCTTGCTTCTTTATTCTTCACTTGATCCTTTCTCTTTTTCCCCTTCTTTTTCCTAGTTTGGCCGATTTTTTAGTGTGAATGAGAGAGTGTTGATCGATTAAATATTGCTTCTCATCACTTTAGGTGCTTAGCCAAAAATTCAAGTGAGTTGGGAGTGTGTGATGATGTGTCAACTTCTTATGGTGTCTTACCAAAAGTAAGTTGGTTAATTAACTAAAGAATGGTTTGGTTAAATTGGAATGGTCTTACCTCTTTCCTCCTTGCTCTTGACCGAATTGCTAAATGAAAAGGGGAGAAAAATATGTTGACCAAATGCTTATAGGTTTATATGCTCAAGTTTGACCAAAGTCTTCTTCAAAAGTAGTTTGACACTTTGACCAACTCCTTCTTTCTTCCATTTGTGCCCTTGGACGTTTTTTACCATCTTGAAGGGAGGGAAGTGTGTTGCTTTTCATCTTTATCATTACTTTACTTTTTTAAGATAAAATCCTAGCCTTTCATCTTGGTTTCCAATTCTAACTTCAAGATCAAATGGAAAATATCTCTTCTTCCCTTGATTATGGCAGCATTAATTAAATTGCCATTAGGTCTTTTCTTTTATTTATCTTTCTTCTTCCAAGACACCATTCCCTCTCTTTTTGGATCCAAGTTAGGCTTTAGATCCTATTTGACTTTAGATAAAGGAATTGTGTATTTTCCTTTAACTAATTGGAACTAAATCCCTTACTTAATTCCAAATTAGTCTCTAAAAGTCACTATGGCTCTTGGACATTCTTAGGACTCTTGCTAAACTAGGGCTTAGTAGTCCATTTGATTTAGACTTAATCTTAAGCTTTTAGGCCCAAGATTATAGATATTACACACAACCGATGATTAGCACTTTTGTCTCCTTCTGGTTGCTAGTTCCTCCCTTGTGAAAATTTTTGAAGCCCATACCCTTCTTTTAAAATCTCTTGAATCGTTTTACCATAAGGCCCATTTCCTCATCATCAATTTCTTCTTTATATTTCTACTACTTTTCTTCTTGAATTGCATTTAGTGCTATACCCTTCTTTTTCCTTTTATCGATTTCATCTAATTCATGTTTGAATTTAAGTTTCCTTTTATATTCAAAGAGACTTTCGAATAATGAAGCTACTGAACACATTAGTTCTCCTTTAGGTTCCTCTATCACTGTGACTTTTTCTTCCCATTCTCTTGAAAGAATGTTTAGTATCTTCCTTATTTGAAATCTTTAATCGTAGAACTTCTCAAGTGCACCCAATTGATTAACGAGATGAGTGTACCTGAGTTTAAACTCAGTGATTGTTTCTCCTGATTTCATTATGAGTAGATCGTGTTTTGTGATGAGGGTGTTGACTTTGGTTTCCTTGATCCCAGAAGTTCCTTCATGAGCTATCTCCAAGGCTTGCCACATACCCTTAGCAGAGGAAAGTGCGCATATTCTGAAATATTCTTTTTGACCTAAGGCAATTTGAATCATAAGTATTTCCTTGTTGTTGAGAGTTATGAGCTTCTTATCATTGTCATCAAACTCCGCTAGTATTTTGGGGACTGCAACATCGTCTATAGTCTTCATTGGCACATAGTCTCCATCTTGAATCACCTGCCATAGGCTATACTTAGTAGCCATTACGAACACTCTGAACTTTACTTTCCAGAAGGAGAAATGTTCTCCATTAAAACCCGGTGGTCTAGTGATAGAAGTGTCATCAGGTAATATTCCTTGACCCATACTCGCTATAGGATCCTTTTTAAGATGTTAAGCTTGAAACAAGAAGATGATGCTCTGATATAAAATGTTAGTGTCAAGGTTTCACCCAAGAGGGGGATGAATTGAGAGATATAAAAATTTAAAATGTTATAATTAAGATACTTAATTAAATAGATAAGAGTTGGAGAAATGTCACCTAAGTGTACATTGGGGTTTATACTGGTTCGGCCTCAAAAACTTGACCTACGTCCAATCCTCAAAGTGCCTCTCAGATTTTCACTATACTTCTAAGATTTGATGGGTTCTTGGCACTACAGTACAAGTAAACTCCCCCTAACACTTTGTAATCTAATACCCGCTCAAGGTCCTACTACCTTGAGATTCTCTTCACACTAATAGTGAATGAAAGTATTAAAGTCTCTCTCAAAGAGTATATAGATGAATACTAAAGAATAAGGAGAATTTCATAGAATAACATATAGAAGACAGTGAATTGAAAATCTTGTGGGATTGCAAAGGCTTCTCTTGTACCTGGATTTAACAAGAAGATAGTGGGTTGAAAATCTCAAGTGGAGCTTGGGGACTAGACATAGGTCATCAAGAATTGGACCGAACCAATATAAATCATAGTTTGCATATTCTGTTCACTTATCTCTTATAATTCCAGCATATTTTATTTGAATAATCGACTGTGAATTTATGGTTCATTATCTTCATACTTGTCTTTTTCACTAAGATACAAAAGGATTTTTGAAGTTCTTAAGCTTTTATTTTAAATCCAATTCACCGCCTCTTGGGTGTCATCTAGTTCTAATAATGTGGCCTAACCACCTTATTGTCATACCATCTATGAAAAAAAAAGTATACCATCATCTTATAATATATATGCATTAGATACAGTTTATACTTTTTCTTAACTTGTTGGACTTGACTGTATAATAGAACATAAGCTCACACATTTATGGCATTCTATAACAAGATCTAATCCCCTCCTTCTTTGTCAACTCTTACTCGAGGCTGCATACCTATTGAGCCCTTTATGGTAGGGAGTTCCATTGAGACTAGCCACAAAGCCAAGAATGTCTTGATCTATCCCAAATTGCATGGCTTTACTCGATGTGTGAGCTTCTGTTATATACAAATTTGTGTACAATTTTGTTCTATATGCATGTAGGGGAATATGAAAGAAGAATCCCCATTTTTTAAAAAAAATTGCCTCCAAAATTAATAGTTCCTACATAAAAACCTTTATATATGTATACTCTATATATTACTATTGTTTCATTAAACCTGTTAGCATTTATGACAAATAAATAACGGTTGAGATATAACAATCATTATGTACGCTAAACTTTCAATAACGGTTATTGTGAAAGTACTATTATGTATGTTACAAAATTTACAATGGTTGTTTACTTGAGACCATTATTTATGATATGCCAGCATTACGGTATATATAATGTTTACATGAACCCATTTTATTATAATTACGACATTACGTACAACATGGTCACACCACATCTTAATACATAACAAGTGTTATATAAGAACTGTTATAATATATACTGAATAAATCACAGTTCAAAACTAAAATGTATCTTCAGCGAGCTTTTATAGTGCCCGCATATATGATGGTTTTGAACCTTGATTTATGGCCGATAATAAACGTTATATATTGCGATTTCTATAGTAGTGACAATAAGCTAACATCAAGGGTTACATAATAAAAATAAAATAAAATATTAGGGAGCTTAAATTTAAACTTCGATCAAAGTTCAGAGAGGTTTTGTATAATTTAATCTAAATTTAATAAGCTAAATTGAAACTTGATGACCAAATTAATGTATACTCTAGTCACATTTATATTATTGATTTGGGTGAATGTGCAAATTTAACACTGAACAATTTCGGTATGAGCACCCAAAAGAATTAACTATTTTTTGATGTAAAAGTAGATATAAACAATTGATTTGGAGTAGATATAGCAACGCCGTTAAAAAGACTTCCATTACTTTTTGCACTTTAGGTCCCACCAGTCTTCTCACTATTTTTTTAATATTTTTTAAATGGGAAAATATAACTTAGACTACATGGAAACAATTTTATATCAGTTAACTCCCAAAAGATTATAAAATTTCACTACACCCCCTTAGGTCAAAATGAAATTATGTTTTTTCAGTGAAAAGACAATAATTCCCTTACCTTTTTTATATAAGAGCATTTACAAGACAAATATGGGCATTTTTAAGACAAATAAAGACATTTATAAGACAAATAAAGGGATTCAAAGAAAATCAAGGAGTTAACAAGTATATTTTTGCAATTTACAGAAGAAATAAGAGAATTCACAAGACAAATAAATGCATTTACAAGACAAATAAAGGAAGAATCCGAGAAGTTAAAACTTTTTTTACAAATCAAATATAGGCATTTATAAGACAAATATGTGAATGACCAAAAAATTTTAACTCACTGGTCATTCATATGTTTGTCTTGTAAATATCTTTATGTCCTAAAAATGCTTATATTTTTCTTCTAACTCTTATGAAAAAAATAAAATAAGGGTATTATTTTCTTTTTACTGAAAAAAAAACTTAATTTCATTTTGACTCAAGGTGGTGCAATGAAATTTCATAATCTTTTAGGGCTTAACTAAAATAAAATTGTTTCCATGGGGTATAAGTGATTTTTTTCCTTTAAAAAATATGAAAATAATAGAAAAAGAGAGAAGACTGGTAGAACCCACAATTCAAAAGGTAACAGAAGTTAAATCTCTTTAACAATGTTGTCATATCTACTCCCAAATAAATTATTTCTGCCTACTTTTGCACCCAAAAATAATTAATTCTTATGGATGCTTATAGAAAAATTGTTTAATGCTAAATTTGCACCTTCACCCTATTTATTTTTCATAAATTTTAGCACATTATAATTTGGGAAAATTGCAATATGGTCCTAAGGAACATAAAAAATATATATATAAAATATCTCAGTATATGATTCACTATCTGAAAACTCTCAAGAGATCTCAGTTATATAGATTCAAATTATGAAATTACCTATTTGTCCCCATTGACAAATCATAGTATTACCATTGACAAGTCCATCTGTTGATAAGTGTATATGCCATATTGACAAGTTAGAGTGTGTACTGTTGACAAGTATATGTGCCATATTAATAAGTCATAGTGTTATATCATTGACAAGTTTATGTGACATATTGACAATGGAGGCAAACAAGTAATTTTATAATTTGAATCTATATGACTGAGGTCCCTTGAAAGTTTTTAGATAGAGAATCATATACTAGAACTTTTTTTATATGTTTTCTGTTCCTTAGAACCATACTGCGGATTTCCCTTATAAATTTTAATAAACACACTATCACTACCTCTATTTACTTTAATCACAAAAAATTTTATTCTATTTTCAAAAACTAATATATACCTGTTGTAGCCCAAAAAACTTATCATATAAACCTTTTTAAAATCAACAGTTACGTAACTCATGCCTCTTCTCCATTGAATTAACAATCTCATTCCACATCCTAAACCATTGTTTCAATTTTTAAATCTTGTTAAAAGTTTGAAGTGTATCTAAGCATGTTGGTTAGTGTATACAAAAACAAAGCATGTTTTTTGGAATAATCCACCAGTATCTAGCGCAACTAGCAACCGACTAGTCCAGTTTGCATAATGTAGGCTTATAATTTGAGGAACCTCGCTATCTCCAAGTAATTATCATGGCTACATACCCAAGACTTAAACACGAAACTATTGGTTGAAGTTAAAACAATTCACATCCAATTAATCCAAGTGTTTGGTAGTAAAAACAAAGAAGCATGTTAGTTTGCAAGGAGGAAAAAAATATTATATTAAGTTCTCAATGGTTTACCAAAATTAAAAGTATGCCTTTAAATCTAAAAAAACATTTATAAATATATTTATAGATAGTCTATCAATAAGATGGGGGTAATACAATTTAAACCTACGAACTTATAGATTATGGACAAAATCTTAACCAATTAAATTGAACTCTTTATTGGTATGAAAAAGCTTTATATGTCACTTAAAAAAACAAAGAACTTTTTCTTTCTTTCTTTTTTTTTACCTTGACCAACTTTTTTCAAGTCAAATTTGGATGTACCTTTTTATCGCCCAAAAGTTCAGTTCAGCACTACTGAGTGATTAAATAATAGTTTTTCTTTAGGGACAGACTTTAACACTTGAAAGTTGAAACCCTCATTGAAATGAAGCAGGTCGATGTACAACATTGGACCAGAAGGCGTAGATGAAGCTGGGCTTAGAAGGAAATGTAAAATATCTCTCGTCAAATCATTTGTGAGTGGGCCGGGGTGGGTCCATGAGAGGCATAATCGTCCCTATCGCAGCATATTTCCATTCTCTTGATGTAATGCTTATCTCTTATTTTGACGGTCCAAATGGGTGATTCAGATTTAGTTTTTATTTTATTTATTTATTTTTTTACATTTTTATTTTATGAAATACTTACATACAAAATATTAAATAAAAAAGGATTTTAATTGATTTTTTAAAAATAAAAAAAGAAAATACTTTAGGGAAAATCCTATATAAAGCTACTTAAAACAGAAAAACTCTAAATTAAGTTGGTAAATTCAAAAAATTGTTAATTGAGTCATTAACACAATTTATGATTCAAAATATGAGTAAAATTACTTTAATGCCCTCTCCTCTATTCTCGCCTCATTTAAAAGAGTTTTATTGCTCTATGACTTTATTACTCTATATATTATGATTTTCTAAATCAGAGGAAGTTTTTTATAGGGAGAATGTCAAAAAAATACCATTTAAACTTCAAAATCCCGTTAAAAAGTTCGGTAATGGGATTAACAAGAATGATAATGAAATTAACAAATTATTTTATTGTTAAATCACCTATTTAGGATTTTGAAGTTTAAAAGGTATTTGTTTGGAATTCTCCCTTTTTTATATTCTAAAAGGGTCATCAAGAATAATTCAAAAAAAAAAGGAAAGCCTACACGTATCACGACAGTATCATTGATATTAATTAAATAATTTAGTTGAAAAATCAACTAACTGATATTAATGATACAAAACAAAATAAAAAATAAGCGTGAGTTTTTTTCTTTTTACTTCCGTTTGCAAAAATAAATTGAAATGAATGTAACTTTTACCACATTTAACCTAAATAAGCTCTGAATAATTTCCCCTAACAATAAATGCGAGTTTTTTATGTAAACATTTATTTTCAACTGTTAATATGTTAGTTAAAAACATATTAAATATACTTAAAATTTCTTTTTTTTAGGTGAAGTTTACTTAAAATTTCATAAAATGCTTTACATAATAGAATATAGAACTTAAAGAAAACTTTATATGTGAAACAACCATAGTAAAATTTATACTTAATATATTTATTAAGAAATATTTTTATATTGGTATATATTATAAAATTTTTGAAAAAAAATCAATTGAATAAAATGAACTCCTTGTTGTACCTTTTTTTCTTTACGATTCTAGTTAATATATTTAAATTTAAACTATAGGAAAATTATATTTTATTATATTAAGTATTAACATTGATATATATTGAAAAATCTAAGTTACAAAGTAATGAAATTCTTTAAAGAGGAGGAGGCATTAAAGTCATTTTACCTAAATTTTTTCTAAATTCGGTTAATGACTCAATTAGGAAATTGTTAAATTTACCAATCTCATTTATAATTTTCCTATTTTAAGTGACTTTATATGAGATTTTCCCAATACTTTATCTATCCCTGTTTTTCAAGGTTCAATTTTTTTTAATTGGCTCATCCCTATTTATAAAATTCTCTTTGGGGTTGTTTGAGCATTAACTGTATTTTTACCAATACAATCCTTAATTAATTTTGTTCATACACTTCTTTTAATAATTCTTCTCATTATAATTCTCTCATTTACTCACTTATAAATAAGGACATACAAAAAAACAAATAAGTTTCCTACACATTTAATTATTATTTTTAACTAATTTTATCTATTTTCTTAAACAAAGCAGTTCTGTTTATATGATCTTATAAATGTGGATGGAGGGAGCATCACTTACAAATTTTAATAATTAAATTTGGATAGTTTTATTTTCCATTTCAAGTATATAGTCATTATCTATTTTTTTTTTCTTTTTTTGCCAACAAGTCATTATCTGATTCTATTTATAAGTCACATTATTAAATTTTTTATATTAATGTAAAGTATTATTATTCATTTATTATTGTAGAGATTTTATTATGATTGGGTATGGTAAATATTATATAGGGGTAAAGGGTAAAGTTGAAAATTTGATAAATTTTAAGACATATCTAATAATATTTTTAACGCTAATTTCTTAATTCCGTTAAGTTTATATATGTTCAAATTTATTTATAGATAAAACAAGAAGGATATATATGTTACATGGTGGTCGTTATCAAGACAAATGCATAATCCAAATGCCTAATAGGACATGTTATATATGCCTTATCTAAAAGATACTTGATTGCCCAGTGATGGAACTAATCAATATGGCGTAATTAGGCATTGATTTGGAAACACGCATCATTTGCGATTGGAAGATACACTTTAGTGCGCCATTAATTTCATTAGGTCAAGAATAGGATATAGTAATAATCTAATCCCAAACGAAAATATGTTAAAAGACAACGACATATGAATGCCATAATCACAAGTTGCAAAAAGTCCACTCATACAGCACACTACGTTTGGGATTATTACTTTGAGAGATCCTTTCTCTCCCCCCCCCCCTGGTGGGGGCGGTTTGGAAGTGTTTACATTAAATTTAGAGATTCAAATTCAATCCTCTATATATCCCTTCGAAGATTATTTTCCTTCAAGGTTACCTAGATTATTAATATTAAGTATCGGACACATAAGCTAAAATATGTAGCTTCATTATCAATGACAATGAGTATTTAGCTGAGATGGTAAGTGAATAAATCATCTTTAGGATAAGAACACATGTTTAAATTTTAATAAACACATCGATACATAGAGGAGATGACCCAAGGCAAAGGTCTAAAAAGCCTCGTACCCGGTAGGGTTACCCCTTATAAAAAATAAAATTTATACCATCATTTAATTTTCTCATGTAAGGGAGAGAAGGAGAAAAATAAAATTCATAAAATGAGAAATGATAGATCGAGGTAAAGAAGAGGCAATAGGAGAGATATATAATTTTTAAATTGGGTATAACTGAAAGTAATTGATCGGGATTTAGATTTAAAAACCTAAAGCAGCAATAGTTTTCTTTTCTTTTCTTTTCTTTTTTTATGAAGGCACACAAAAACATGTCAGTGACCCATAGAGGGGGCCACTAGATTATAGGTTCTTGGCAAACAACAGTTGTTTTCGAATCAAGAGATTAGAATATTTTATATAATATAATTAAGATGAATAAAGAAGTAAATCTTAATGATAAAAATTTGTTTTATTCGATTTCTAGGTGAAAGGGAAAAATATATTTTTCAGTGATAAAAAGGACAAAAAAGAACCATTAACAAAAACCAATTGGCATCTCTCCGAGCAACTAGCATACGTCAAAATCACTTGTTGGAAAAAGTCTGTCACATAGTTGGATGAGGATCAATCCACCCGCCTCCTCACTACTCCCTCTGCAACAAATTAAAGGGGTCGCAAATCAGATAAACAAGACATTATTACTCGGCAGAAAAATCATTCACGAAGATGATTGTATTTCGTGCTAACGTCAGACTGCTCAATCAACAGATAGAGGAAGTGGTTCAAGAATTCGTGATTTAAACTGGGTCACGCTGATTATGATTAAAGTAAAATATTTTTTATTAAAATATATACAAATATTCAAATATAACTCCCAAAGATTAATATTTAAATGGGTAAGTTTCATATACAACACTATAAAGTTTTCTTTTCTTTTTTTTTTCATTTGTATTCAATATATTGAAGTAATTTTTAATGTAATTTTGTCATTAATATAACTTATTATAGGCATTGCAAGATTTTTCTTTTTCTCATTATCTGTGATTCTTTCTTTATATATATATAGGGGTGTCTTTTCTTGCTTATGACGACGGGCGAACCCCTGTTTTTCATGAGCATTCAAACGTTCCTAAATATTATAGGATTTTGGGTGTACATGAAATCCGTTGACTCGCTGAGTACCCATACGAGATCGGAGCACCGATATGGATTCCGATCACGTTCATACGACATATTCACTATTTGGAAGAAGAGAACCAGAGAGAGAAGTTTTTGGAAGTTTTCTTTAAGTGTGTATTCAAATGACCCAATCCCATATATCACATATGAGCAGTTAATCTAATTTGAATTTTAAATCATAAAGATAAAATTCTTCATTCACACCCATATTTCTCTATATTTACATAATAGCCCCTTTGTATTGGGCTTGGGCCCTGATCCACTAAGGGTGTACCAGGCATATTCCAACATCTCCCACTCACACTTGGTGAATCAGATGCTATGGGTCAAATCTCTTTCTCTTCCATCTTTCTTTCATAATAAGTGCTCTTTCGTAACCGCGTGGGCAAGATGTCTCTATTTTGGGTATCTTATACTAGAAATCCTTTTCAAAGAGACCAGCACAGAACAATCTTGTAGTGCAGCTTGATCATATTAATATAATGCTTCTGATGTCCTAGATTTTAACCCAAATACACTTTCTTCATGGCCAATCTAATCCTTCTTGAGTCAAGATAAAACTCAGATTGCCTTTCTCATATGCATAGTATCCACACTTACGAAATTACCCAAGTAACATCATAAGGGACCGGTCTCAGACACAAGCATAAATGTGTATATTTTAAGTAATCTTCCTTTTGCCTATATATCATATCAATATGAATCAACCACTTTCCTAACATAATGTCTTTAGATCGTATTGGTCATGATCATAGGAAAAAATGTTAAAGTAGCAGACGTCGAAACATATCTCTATGATATTGTCTAAGTCAGAGGACATCTTGTAAGGGTTAACCTTTATGGGACTCATACAATAATGAAGAAGGGATCTATTCAATTTCTTCCTATTTGCGGTGCTCTAGCACATACGGTATGAATCGCATGCCACGGTGTTACTCTTATACTATAAGAGTGTATGTCATTTTGGTCTTACTGTTAACACCATATAGACTTAAGTATTGACACACACAGTATCAAAACCCAAATTCTTTAGTTTTACTCAGATGACGTCAATTTTGAAGAATTTGTTGTCTGGCTAGAGGTATCATGGATGTGGATATCCATAAATCGATCCATATTTATAATCACGGATCTCATCCCGACTGAATGTACTGCTAAGTCGAGGCGACATTTAGTTTTGTGATTCTTCTCTACCATGTCATCTCTCTCACTGCTTTACTGATGAACACATATCTCTCATCTTTACACACTCCCCTTGAGTGTCAAAAGTGGTCGCTCGTGTGAGAAAGTCGACCTCATCCACCTGTACGACATACTAGACATTATATACTTTTTGCATACACATGTAAAACCATAATGAATTATCTATACTTCACTTCCTATGTATGCCAAAGGACTCATCATGCTCTTCATGTATTTCCTTGGCCACATGCTCAGTTAGAGGACTTTGCATAGGAATGTGTTGTTCAACAACAACAACTTTATGTGCTATAGTATTTCTAATAAGAATCACATCTTCATGTTTAATCTCAATATGATACTTAGGGTCTTTTACTCAGGTAAAGGCTATAGTGTTTTCATAATATATTCACATTAGATTTGAATTCTCACTTTCAAACCATAGATATTTCTCCAAACATTATCAGCCATATAGCCACTTGTATTACCATAGTACATTAAAATGCCCATAATCATTATATGCCCTAAAAATATCTCAAGACCTTTTTGTGGAGACATTCAATGTCTCTCACAATGGTTTGACTAGTACCAACATACAAGTTCTACTATAAAATAGATATCCGGTCTTATATACATCACTGCGTACATTAAACTACCAACAGTGTTTGCATGAAAACCTTTTTTTTCCATTTTCTATGTTGATTTAGTTCAGGGACAAATATCAAAATTCAAAATTATTGCTGAAGCTACTGGGGTATCCATGGATTTGCATTCACTCATATAAAATCGATTAAGAATCTCCTAATATAATTATCTTGTGACAGAGAGGATTCTCCTTAAACTATCTCATTGGACCTAAAGTGCAAGAATATACATTGCTTCACCCATGTGCTTCTTTTCAGAATTTTATGAGTACCATTCTTTAATATGCACTACTAAATTCAAATTGTTTCTAGCTAATAGTATATCATCCATTTAAAAAGATAATATCACAAATTACTTGACAATTGTTCTCTTGAACCATTTGAAACAAAACTACATTAGGTTATCGTTCTTATGAAATTAAACCTTATGTATCACTGTCTAGATGATTGCTTCAATTCATAAAAGGATCTCTGTAAAAACAAATGAGGTTATCCCTCTATAAAACCTCAAATACCACTTTTAGTAAAATCTAACATCATTGCAAATAGATTTCATCATTCATATCACCACTTAAGAGATGTAGGTTTTACATGTTCTTGATGTATATCTAAATCTAAATAGTAAACTATTGCTAGAATAAGTCTGATTAAAACACACAACATGTAAGATGAAAGCATTCCTGTTATGCTTACCCCTTTGTAATCAAACGAGTCTGTTATTTGCTAATTGATCTATCCACTCTTACTCTCTAGTCTTCAAAAATTTGCTAGTTCCAAATAGCCTCTTATCTTGGATTAGATCAACTAATTCTCAAACATGATTCTTTCTCAATGAATCATCACTTCCATTTCTTTCTTTCATTTGGCCTTAGCAGCAATCTTGTACAGAACATGACTATATTTTCTAAAGTAGGCATAAACTCCTTTCTCAATTACTCCTTCTTATTGGAAGTTCCTGCTTCTCTTGTTTAGGTATCTTTATTAACCCTTCTAAGCTCCCACTCACAAGGATGATTGAGAATCACTGGCTGGTTCTGTACTGCCTTGCCTATATGTCTCATAAAGAGACACATAGTCATCAATTTCTCCCCACTACTATAAAAGAGGCTTTTAATGGCGCATATTTAATGACGTTTCTCAAAGAAACGCCGTAGGTAATTGTTTCTTTTTTAAAAAGAAAATTATAACATACGACGCTTGTTAACTCTTAGAAATTCATAACATTCCAACACATTTTCTTCTCTTTTTACCTATTTTTGGGTTCAAAATGTGCATAGAAAGAAGTGTATAGAAGAAACTGTGCATATCAAAGTATCATGCAAAAATCAAAGATATTATAGTTACATCCTATGTATTTTTTGATTCAATTGAGAATTTATAAATCATCCCTCTTTTGTAGAAGGATGGAGACAAGTTTTGAAGCCCTATAAGAACCCAGAAACAAGGAAGTGAAGCATTGCCAAGTTAGAAAGAGTTTGTACAACTGGCTTGAGCAAGTTGACTAACTGGCCGTGGCAAGAAATCCATGTTTTGCTCTCTGTATAACTGGCCACGGCAAGTTGACAGACTTCCGTAGCAAGTCAAGAATCTGAAGAGAAATTTGCTCTCTGTGTAACTGGCTACGGCAAGTTGACAGACTTGCCGTAGCCAGTCGTGAAAAGTACTGTTGTGCGTTTTGATATCAGAAGCAAAAAAACTACTACTTGACCTAGAGGGAGGCGCCGAAAAAGAGAATATGAGCACTGGGAAACATCAGAGCACGCAAGGGAGAGCTTAGGAAAGGAGTATTTTGAAGATTAGAAGCCTTGGGTTGGATTTTTAAGGAAGATTGAAGCTAAAATGGGTGGTTTTTATCATTCTCCTTCCCTTTTCTTTCATTTGCTGATATGGGTTACTTTGTTAAGCTGAACTCTTGGCATTTAAAGATTATGAGTAGCTAAATACTTTTATTTAGGATTACTTTTACCCATTGTATGGATTTAAACTATTAGATTATCTTGCTTTTGTTGGTTATTGAGTATATATGATGATTTTTCTTTATACTTAATGCTTTATTGTGCTTGATCACCACATGAATAGAGTAGTTCAATTGGAAGATGCTTGAGAGAGCTATTTTGATTGTAGAACTTAAGAAAAATCATGTTAGACTTGAAGTTTAAGATTAAATGGATGGGTTGTTGTTAGAATAGAGATATATCTAACAACCTAGCATAGTATATTGAAGGATTGTTTTGGAAAGATGATTTTCATTAATTATAAACAAGAGATTGGATATTTTTAATGAAGATTAAAAATCAATTTTGACTTGAGAGAGCTTGGTTGATGTTTTAGAACCTTTGACTAGCATATAAACTTATTTAACCAATATAAGTGGATAATTGCATATTTTTATGAAATACAATGGGGAAGAAGTAATCCTAAGCTTATAACCTTTTGAAACCAAACCCAATTTCCCAAATTTCACTGTTTGCTTTGTTGTTTTCATTAATAATCTTCATTTACGTTAATCACTTCAAATGATTCGATTCAACCTAGTTAAGAACATAGTTGCATTAGTTAGCTCATTTTTGTCATAGTCCTTGTGGGAATGATCTTTACTTATCACTCTATTACTTGACGCGACCTGTGCATTTACGAAAGTAAACAAGTTTTTGGCACCGTTGCTGGGGACTATTGATGAAAGTCTCTTGAGTTAATTAGTGTAATTGTGTGCTTGATTATGCTTGAATCATTTTCCTCTTCTTGTTTCTTTTTTTTCATTTGCTTTGTTTTTAAGTATAGTGATAGCTATAGCTCTTTTTCTTGTTTTTATTAGTTTAGTCTTACTTGTTGATAAGTTTGATACTCGTTGTGGGATATTTGACTTGTAGGTATTCGTGCTCCGTATGCAAACTGATTTGGAAGTTGTTCTTGAGGGAGTGGTTGAAGGATATTTTTCTGAAGATATTGACACTGAACCGGAGACTCCAACTCTAGTGTAACCTATCCAAGGACCTGAACCTTTACTGATACTAGAGCAACCAAGATCACCACCTCATCCTTATCCATATTTCAATATGGCCAACCTTAATGATGATGATTTGGAGCACACTTTAGATGTGTACATGGAGCAAGAAAGCTCCACATATCAATTTAGCATTCAGTTCCCTACTATTCAGGCTCGAAATTTTGAGTTGAAACCAATCATGATTCAGATGCTCCAAATGATTAGCTTATTTTTGGGGACTCAAAGTGAAGATCCTACAGACCATTTGACACGCTTTGTACAAGTGTGTGAGAACTTCAAATTTTAAGGGGTAACTTCAGATGCTCTCAGATTGCGACTTTTCCCCCTATTACTTGACAAGAAGGCAAAAGCTTGACTCACCGCTCTACCTTCTAACTCAATCACTACTTGGGATGAAATGGCATCCAAATTCAAGGTAAGGTTCATTCCAAGGGGTAGAAGGGCGGTTCAAAGAGCTGAACTCTTGGGTTTCCAATAAGAGCCAGGATAACTCTTCCATGAAGCATGGGAGAGATTCAAGGAGATATGTCATATTTGTCCCAATCATGAACAGAAGACCTATGTCTTGCTTGAAACCTTTGCAGCCGGACTGGATGTACCCACTTCAAATATGCTCAACAATGCCTCAAATGGTGGAATTGGTAATATGCGGGTGTGTGATATACTACAATTGTATGAGGACATTGCTTATAGTTCCTTACAACAATATGAAAAATCACGCTCTATCTATCAAACTTATAAGGAACCAAGCCCTTCAAGTGGTTCATTTGGGTCTAAAGAAATTGCTGCTCAACTTGAAGCAATGGCAAAGAAATTTGATCAACTCGAGTTGAAGATAGAGAGAAATTCTTCTAAGAATGTAAATGCTATCCAAGCGCCAAGTCCTTCTTGTGAAATATGTGGAGAAGCCCACTCCTTTAAAGAATGTCATCATACTATGGAGTAGGTGAATTATTTGAAAAATAATCAAAGATATCCACCTGGCAACCCTTACTTTGATACCTACAATAAGGGTATGAGAGACCATCCTAACTTCTCTTGGAAGACTAGACCTAGTAAGAACCCAATTAATCACTATGTTTCTACTATTAAGCCAATGCGTCCACCAGGCTTTGAGCACCCACAGAAACCACAAGAAGGTGGTTCCGAGACAAAAAAACTTTTGAGGCAACTTCTCAAAGGTCAAGAAGGCTTAATTGGCACGATTTCTCTTCATGACACGGAAATCAAGAATCTTGAGATACAAGTGAGACAAATTGCTTCACACTTGAGTACTCAACCAAAAAATGGTCTTCCAAGTGATACTATCCATAATCCTAAACAGGAGGGTAAAGAAGAATGCAAGGCTCTTACTCTACATAGTGGCAAAACTCTACCCGATATCCCAAGTTCGAGTAAGGCTGCTACAAAGCCTAAAGACCATGTTGTTGAAGACCTTAACCATGATGAAGAGGTTAATGAAGACACTGTGGTCGAAGAAGAGGATAGCAAGAAGAGAAAACAAACTGAGGAGAATCTAGATGATGTGGTGCAAAATAAGCCCATTACTCTTGAAAATGTGGATGAGAAGAAGAGAAAGACCAATACTTCTCCTCCACCATATGTTCCACCCCCTCATTTTCCATAAAGGCTCAAGAAACACCAAGAAGATAAGCAATTCAAGAAGTTTATTGAGATGTTCAAACAGTTGCATATCAATATTCCCTTTGCGGAAGCCTTAGAGAAAATGCCTAAATATGCCAAGTTCATGAAAGATGTCCTTACAAAGAAAAGAAGGTTTAATGAGTTTGAGACGGTAGCCGTCACCAAAAGCTTCACTGATGTTATCAAACAACTTTCACCTAAGTTGAAGGATCCCGGTAGTTTCTCTATCCCTTGTCATGTTGGAGGTAAATTCTTAGGTAATGGTTTATGTGATCTTGGGTCAAGTGTCAATCTTATGCCTTTATCTATATTCAACAAGTTGGGATTAGGTGATGCTCGACCTACCACGGTTACCTTGCAATTGGCAGATAGAAGCTTGTCATACCCTAAGGGGATTATTGAGGATGTATTAGTCAAGGTTGATAAATTCATATTTACGGCTGATTTCATTGTTCTTGACTTTGATCCTGATAGAAAGATGCATTTGTTGTTAGGAAGGCCATTTTTAGCAACCGCTAGAACTTTGATAGATATGGAAAAAGGCGAGTTGACTTTAAGGGTAGCAGACAAGCAAGTTACCTTTAATATGAGTCAATTGATGAAAAATCCTCATGTGCATGAAGAGTGTTTATTTATTGATATGATTGGCCTTATCACACAAGAGGAATTTGAGACCTCTGTGATTGAAGATCCACTTGAACCCACTCTTCTTGATGTTGAATCTGAGGGTTTAGATGTATTGGAGTGCAAGGCTATTATGGATGCTTCAACCCCTTATCCTAAATGGAGGATACCATTTGAGTCACTTGAGTTGGGTTCAACTAATAGACTAAAGTTGAAATCTTCTTTAGAGGAACCACCTTCGCTTGAGTTGAAAGCATTGCCATCTCATTTACAGTATACTTATCTTGGTTCCAACAACACTCTTCCGGTGATTTTTGTTTCAGATCTCACTATTCAACAAGAGGAGAAATTAGTTGAAGTCTTGAAAGCTCATAAAAGAGCTATTGGGTGGACAATTGCTGATACCAAGGGCATTAGTCCCTCTATGTGCATGCATAAGGTCTTCTTGGAAGAGAATCATAAGCCTTCCATTGAACATCAAAGAAGACTCAATCACATCATGAAGGAAGTAGTGAAGAAGGAGCTTCTTAAATGGCTCGATGCTGGTATTGTATATCCTATTTCTGATAGTTCTTGGGTGAGCCCAGTCCAATGTGTCCCCAAAAAAGGCGGTATGACTGTAGTGGCTAACACCCACAATGAACTCATCCCCACTTACACTGTTACCGGGTGGAGGGTTTGCATGGACTACCGTAAGCTTAATATGGCTACTCACAAGGACCACTTTCCCTTACCTTTCATTGATCATATGTTAGACAAACTAGCTGGAAAGGAGTTCTTTTGTTTTCTTGATGGTTACTCGGGGTATAACCAAATAACAATTGCTCTGGAAGACCAAGAGAAGACTACATTTACATGCCCATATGGTACCTTCACTTTCAAGCGCATGCCCTTTGGCCTTTATAATGCACCAGCTACATTTCAACGGTGTATGATGGCTATTTTTGCCGATATGATAGAGCACAACATGGAAGTGTTCATGGATGACTTTACTGTGTTTGGTGATTCATATGACGAGTGCTTAGCCAACTTAGCTCAAGTATTGAAATGGTGTGAAGACATTAATCTTGTGCTCAATTGGGAGAAATGCCAGTTTATGGTGAAAGAAGGCATTGTGTTAGGCCACCGTGTTTCCAAGAATGGTTTAAAAGTTGACCGAGCAAAGATAGAGGTGATTGAACAACTTCCTCCACCTATCAATGTATAAGGTGTGAGAAGCTTTTTGGGTCATGTTGGATTCTATAGAAGGTTCATAAAGGATTTTTCTAAAATCACTAAGCCACAATGTGCTTTACTTGAGAAGGATGCTAAGTTTAAGTTTGATGATGCATGTTTGAAAGCATTTGAAGAATTGAAACGAAGACTTGTAACCGCTCCTATCATCATGGCTCCGGATTAGAGTTTACCCTTTATAGTGATGTGTGATGTTAGTGATTATGCTGTGGGAGCTGTACTTAGGTAGAAAAAAGATAAAGTCATCCATCCTATTTACTATGCGAGCAAAACACTTGATAGTGCTCAAGAAAACTACACTACCACTGAGAAAGAGCTTTTGGCTAGAAAGAGCTTTTGGCTGTAGTGTATGCATTTGCTAAGTTCCGACCTTACTTGATTGGTGCCAAGGTGCTTGTCCATACTGATCATTCCGCACTAAGGTACCTCTTTAGTAAGAAGGACACTAAAGTAAGGTTGATTCGATGGGTTTTGCTCTTACAAGAGTTTGATCTTGAGATTGTTGATAGAAAGGGCTCTGAAAATCAAGTTGATGACCATTTATCTAGGTTGAGTACTAAAGCTCAACATGATGGAGATCTACCCATTCATGAAATGTTTCCCGATGAGTAGCTCTTTCTAGTGAGTCATTCTGAAACTCCTTGGTATGCCGATACAGTAAATTATCTTGTGAATGGAATTATTTCTGAAGACTTGAGCTATCACCAAAGGAAGAAGTTCTTACATGATGTCAAGTTCTATTGTTGGTAAGAACCCTTCTTATTTCACTATTGTGCTGATCAGTTGATTAGAAGATATGTTCTAAAAAGTGAGCAACAAGATGTATTGAAGTATTGCCATTCCTCTGAGTATGGAGGCTACTTTGGTGGTAACAAGACTGCAGCAAAAGTTTTGCAATCTGGGTTTTTTGGCCCTCCTTGTTCAAGGATGCTTATGAATTTTCTCTATCTTGTGACCAGTGTTAAAGGGTTGGTAATATCTCTAGGAGAAATGACATGCCACTTAATAGTATGTTGGAAGTTGAGTTATTTGATGTATAGGGGATTGACTTCATGGGACCTTTTCTCAAGTCCTTCAACAATCAATACATTCTTGTAGCAGTGGATTATGTGTCTAAATGGGTTGAGGCCATTGCTACCCCAACAAATGATGCTAAAGTGGTGGTCAAATTCATGAAGAAGAATATTTTCACTCGATTCGGTTCTCCAAGGGCTATTATAAGTGATGGAGGCACTCATTTTTGCAACCATCAATTTAAATCTCTTTTAAAGAAGTATGGAGGGAGTCATAAGGTTTCTTTAGCTTACTATCCATAAACGAATGGTCAAGCTGAAATTTCCAATAGAGAAATTAAGAAAATCCTTGAGAAGACTGTGGGTATCACTCGAAAGGATTGGTCCATGAAGTTAGATGATGCACTATGGGCCTATCGCACCGCTTATAAGACACCTATTGGTATGTCTCCCTACTGGTTAGTTTTCAGAAAAGCTTGTCATCTTCCTGTGGAGTTAGAACACAATGCCTATTAGGCAATTAAAAAGTTGAATTTTGATGAAAAAGAAGTGGGTGACAAGAGGCTCTTGTAATTCAATGAGCTTGAAGAATTTCATTTCCATGCTTATGAAAGTTCTAAGCTTTACAAGGAGAAAACCAAGCGGTGGCATGACAAAAAGATTGTCTCTAAGTCTTTTGAGCTGAGACAACGAGTGCTCTTATACAACTCTAAGTTGAAGATTTTTTCGGGAAAGCTGAAGTCTAGATGGTCAGGACCTTTCATTGTGGTTCAAGTTATTGACAAAGGTGTTGTGGAGCTACAAGGACAAGATGGCGAGCGATTCAAAATCAACGGACATCGATTAAAGTATTATTGGGGTGGTATGGTGGAAAGGAAAACTATCACTCTACCCCTCACGGATTCCACTTGACAAGATGAAGAGTCGAGCTAAAGACTATAAACTAAGCGCTTCTTAGGAGGCAACTCAAGTTCTTAACTCAATCTTTTGTCATTTTTGTGTTTTTAGTGTGTTTTGGTAGAGTTATATTTGATCTTTTGTTTTGTAGGAAGGAAAAGTAACCTAACTTGGATCTTAACTTTTGAAGCTAGGAGGAATGACAATTAAGAAGGAAGAACTCATAAGTACAAAGGAAATGCATTTCAGGGAAGTTCATGTGACTTTAAGCTCATATATATGAATTTAGAGTGCATTTATGATGATTGCTCAAATTAGAGTAGTGCTGATGTTCCTGTGCTTATTTGATTGAATCTTGATTGTGAAATTCACTTGTGATCATTATTTGATGCAATTTGGGTGGTGCATTTGATGTGTTGTGATATTCTCCATGAATGTGCTTATGTATGTGCCTTTGTTGTCTTTGATGGTTTAAAGCCTTGCTCCAATTTGGTTTTGATTGATAATTATTGGTATGGAGCTCATTTGGTTGTTTTTAGGGGATTTGGAAGGTTTTGTTTGTGTACAGGGCTACTATTCTGTTTTATTTTTGACAGTTAAAGTTGCCACGGCAAGTTCACTAACTTGCCGTGGCAAGTTAGTTATTTTGTGCTCTCTGTGTAACTGGCCATGGCAACTTTTCAAAACTTGCCGTAGCCTATGTTCCAGCACCCCTCTCTGTGTAACTGGTCACGACAACTTCTTAAAACTTGTCGTAGCCAGTGTTCCAGCACCCCTCTCTGTGTAACTGGCCACGACAAGTTTTCAAAAACTTGTTGTGGCCAGTAGTGTTTTATGTAGTATGTAGTATAAAAAAATGAAAAAAATTAGAAAATCATAAATAAATAAAAATTTGATCCTCCTCTTTTACTCTTCATTCTTCCATCCTATTCCCATTTTATCCAAATGAATGTGGCTCACAATTGGACCACATTCATCCTCAATTCAAAATGTTGTTCCCAAATTGTCAATTCTCTCTAAACTCAAACCCTAATTCTTCTTCTTCCTTTCACTTTCAACTTCCATCTTAGTCTCATTCTCAGCTCTCTCTCGTTTTTGTTAGTTCCCTCTCCTTCAGCTTATTCTCTTCATCTCCGTCAACTCCTTCCCCCTCAGCTCAAATCTTCACCGTCACCTCTAGATCCGCCGCTACTCCCGTCGGCCTCCATCATCTTTCCCCCCTCAGCGTCATTTTTCTCTTTCCCTCTCCAGATTTTCCCCCTCCCATCTCTATCGTTCCCTTACCTGCCTTCTCATCCCCACTGTCAAATCTTTTATTTTCTAGCTACACCAACGCTACTCACCTTCCCAAACCCAGCTCAAACCTCCCTTACCAACCACCGCTCCTCCTCCCAGCTTCATTAAATACCATAAATTCCAGTCTACCGTCACCATCACTCCCTACTTTCACCGTCATTCCCCGCTCCCCTCACCGTTATCCTCAACTCTCTTCTTCGTCTCAGCTCACTTTCTCATCCTCAGATCTATCGTGACTCATTTCTCTTTTCCCTATCTCTCTCACCTTTAGCCCCCTTCACTGTCATTCTTTTCTACATCTTAAACCACTTTCCTTCAAAACCCACCATTTCCAGACTTGGGTCTTCCATCGCACACATACAACCACTCAGTCTTCACTCTCTCTCTCAGCCGACGAGTTTTGGGTTTAGCATTTCTCTTCTACAAATTAGTTCATCTCTCTTCGGCTTTTACATTTCATTTTCTAATTGAGGTAAATCGTATGCTTTTCTCCATTTATGTGTTGATTTTTTGTTAGGTTGCACTGGAAGTTCTGTTAAGGTAGCTTTTTGGAAGGTTATGTGATTGAGATTAGTGGTAAAGCATGCTGACATTAGGCTTGAATTGATGCATTGTGGTGAAGTTCATTATGTTTTGCATTGCTTGCATAGGTTGTCTCTGAAATGCTGGACTAAAAGTCTAAATTTTCTGGATTGCTGGATTGCTTGTATATGCTTGGTGTTCAAGAGACATGAATAATATCGTTGCTTTCAGAAAACTAGACGTGACTGTAGAGACTTTGTTTCTAAGTTTATATCAGGAGGTCAAACCTCAAATTTGCTCTCACAAAATTTAAAAAGGAAATTGGGAATTTGATGAATTGTGCACCTTTAGGAAGGTTTTCTTGATAGCTCGCATATGCTGAGTGACTTTGGAACTTATTTTCTGATATGTTATAAGAATTGTTGGAATTAGGCTTGAATTTGAGAGGCAATTTGAGGTTTATACTACAACAATTCTTGATACCTGCTTGCTAAATTGGGTTCTGAAATTGCTGGTGCATGTTGATACATTTTCCATATTGTGTTTAACAAGACTGGTTACTTGAATTCTGACACATGCTGCTGAGTTTTGAAGTTCTGAAATCTATGAGTTGCTAATGGGAGTTTGAAAATGTACACAAAACTTTTTGAAATATAAAAATACTCCTTTTACATACTGATATGTATTTGGAAATGTGTTTTCTCTTGTTTGAACACCATATTTGGACTCAACTCTAGAGATTGCAAATTGCCTTATTGAATTTCAGAATTTACAAGGCTTTTCATGAATTTGCAGTTGTTCTTGATCATGTGCTTCGGTAATCAATTTGTGCAGAGTATCTTGGAATGTTTCCAATGCTGTAATTACTTTTACTAATATTAGCTTGATTTCACTCTTAGTTCTGAGATGATTTGTGATCATAAAAGAGGTAGTGAGGTTAGGTTTAAGCTTGGAATTTAACTTGGAAGTTTTGGATTTAGATAGAATTCAAGTTTGGGGGATCTTTTCTTTTCTTTTAGGGCCATGACATGATAGTTTAGTTCTTGTGCTCTTGTTTTCTGTGTTATTGAGTGTGGTTTGTGTTTAGGGCTAGGACATGAAAGTTTAGTTTCTTAGATCTGTTTGTTTTAGGCCAGCTACTGATGGCTGGCCATTCGTTGTGGGCTGCTAATTTGTGTGTTGACTACTATTGGCCATTACTGATTTGTGTGGAATTTAGAGGCTCACTGACATGACTGTGTGATCTTAATGATGTGCATGAGTAAATGATTTTTTCTGGGCATTTTGTGACCAGCCATGTTGAAATAATACTAGGCCCTGATTTTCACATGAACTTATGTGAGCTACTGATGGCTCATGGTTAGATTGTGGATTGATTATTATTTTTGCTGTAAATACTTTGGAAAATTCCTGTATAGCACATTGATTCTTGACAGGTTGTACAATTGGGCTTTTTCTTTGATTTTGTTGGTTTTGTGTGAAAGCATGTCCAGGTTTTGCTCAAACCACTGTGTGCTTAAATTTCTTTATTAATGTTGTGGATGTGATAATTTTATGTGTTGGTTCTTTCATTTCCCTTCCTTTTAGTTGACAATGAGGACATTGATAATTTTAAGTTTGGGGGTGAGAGTGCTTCAATTTTGAATGTAAATGATTGCACAGAAAAATTATTGAAAATTTTGACTTGAATTTTGAAAGTAAATGAGTGAAAAGAAAACATTTTTTAACAGGTTTGGTTAGAAAATTGTTGGAATGTTTTAAATTTCCCTTGTTTAAATGTTTGTTTGTGAATATAATGTTTAAAAAAATTTTGAATGTACTGAAATTCTAATTTATTTGTCAAAGTTTCCTGAATGATCCAATGATATAAATTACTGCTCAATCTTTTATATTTGATAGGAAATTTTGTTTAATGTACATTGATGAATGTATTGCAGTGATAAATCATGTTATTTAGGAATTTTTAAGCTAAAAAAAAGCACTATTGGAGTTGAATGTATTTTGGATGTCTTGTTAAAGGGCTTTTTATGGCAAATTAAGTTATATGCCTTGTTTCAAACTTTGAATTTTAGAATACTCTTTGGAATTCTTCAAAGCTTTTGATTTATTCCATGAGATTTAGAGAAATGATTAGGGTACTTCATAAACTGCGTTTGAGCCTTTCAAGCTTACCTAATTGATCTCATTCCCATTTGAACCCTTATTTTGAGCCTAATTGAAAAACCAATTAGAGATTCTTTTTGAAAAACCTAATATATACCTACCTTACCAATGTGAAAAACCATGATTCCCCTACTTTGAGATAGATGATAATTGATTGGGTTGTAGAATGTTGTGATGAGTAGAGTTTTAAATGATTTGAAAAAGGAGGGTAGAAACTACAAGGGTTTACAATGTATAAAAAAAAGAGAAGAAGAAAAAAGAAAAATGAAAATGATGAAAAAAAAGAGAAAAAGAAAATACAAGAAGGCTTGATATGGACAAGATCGATGTGGATTAAGTTTGGGGGAGTATGTTCAAAAAGAAAAGGAAGAAACCCCTTTGAGTGATTGTTATCTATCTTGAGGTATTTGTTGATCATCCTTTACCATTTCTTTTGAGAACCTTAACCCTTGGCCCCATTACAAACTGAAAAGCCCCTTTGATTTTTAAGTCAAGTGGAGTGAATTAGAAGAAAAGAAGAAGGAATTAGAGTATGATGTAATTGATTGTTTGAATATGGGTATATGAATTGAATTGTCACTTTTAACTTTAGCTAGTGCAAAAGGAATGCATGTTAACTCTATTCACACACTCACACTTAGAAATTCTTGAAAAGCATGTTTTAAATCTATGAAGTGTTCATCTTTGCATGTTCTCTTGATTTCCTATTTGATATAACAATTTGAGTAGCTGATGAGGACAAATTTATTCTTGCATCAATGACAGATACTTGAGAAATTTAGTAGAGATACAAGTTTTTGCTTGAGGACAAGCAAATGTTTAAGTTTAGGGGTGTGTTAACTCTTAGAAATTCATAACATTCCAACACATTTTCTTCCCTTTTTACCTATTTTTAGGTTCAAAATGTGCATAGAAAGAAGTGTATAGAAGAAAATGTGCATATCAAAGTATCATGCAAAAATCAAAGATATTATAGTTACATCCTATATAGTTTGTGATTCAATTGAGAATTTATAAATCATCCCTCTTTTGTAGAAGGATGGAGACAAGTTTTGAAGCCCTATAAGAACCCAGAAACAAGGAAGTGAAGCATTGCCAAGTTAGAAAGAGTTTGTACAACTGGCTTCAGCAAGTTGACTAACTGACCGTGGCAAGAAATCCATGTTTTGCTCTCTGTATAACTGGCCACGGCAAGTTGATAGACTTGCCGTGGCAAGTCAAGAATCTGAAGAGAAATTTGCTCTCTGTGTAATTGGCTACGACAAGTTGACAGACTTGCCGTAGCCAGTCGTGAAAAGTACTGTTGTGCGTTTTGATATCAAAAGCAAAAAAATACTACTTGACCTAGAGGGAGGCGTCGAAAAAGAGAATATGAGCACTGGGAAACATCAGAGCACGCAAGGGAGAGCTTAGGAAAGGAGTATTTTGAAGATTAGAAGCCTTGGGTTGGATTTTTAAGGAAGATTGAAGCTAAAATGAGTGGTTTTTATCATTCTCCTTCCCTTTTCTTTCATTTGCTGATATGGGTTACTTTGTTAAGCTGAACTCTTGGCATTTAAAGATTATGAGTAGCTAAATACTTTCATTTAGGATTACTTTTACCCATTGTATGGATTTAAACTATTAGATTATCTTGCTTTTGTTGGTTATTGAATATATGTGATGATTTTTCTTTGTACTTAATGCTTTCTTGTGCTTGATCACCACATGAATAGAGTAGTTCAATTGGACGATGCTTGAGAGAGCTATTTTGATTGTAGAACTTAAGAAAAATCATGTTAGACTTGAAGTTTAGGATTAAATGGATGGTTTGTTGTTAGAATAGAGATATATCTAACAACCTAGCATAGTCTATTGAAGGATTATGTTGGAAAGATGATTTTCATTAATTATAAACAAGAGATTGGATATTTTTAATGAAGATTAAAAATCAATCTTGGCTTGAGAGAGCTTGGTTGATGTTTTAGAACCTTTGACTAGCATATAAACTCATTTAACCAACATAAGTGGATAATTACATAGTTTTATGAAATACAATGGGGAAGAATTAATCCTAAGCTTATAACCTTTTGAAACCAAACCCAATTTCCCAAATCTCATTGTTTGCTTTGTTGTTTTCATTAATAATCTTCACTTACCTTAATCACTTCAAATGATTCGATTCAACCTAGTTAAGAACATAGTTGCATTAGTTAGCTCGTTTTTGTCATAGTCCTCGTGGGAACGATCTTTACTTATCACTCTATTACTTGACACGACCTGTGCACTTACGAAAGCGAACAACTTTTTATTATAAGCGTCATAATTTAGTGTTAAGATTCTATGGCACTTCCTTAAGAAACGTCATACAAGGCCCTTTTTTTTCCTTTTATACCAAGTATATCAGCTATGACATTTTATAGCAAAGCGTCATAACTGGTGTAATGATTTAAAATTATTCTAAATATTTAGATGCTACTCGAGTTATATACATGTAGTTAGCAAATAAACTTCCCCCAACTTATTTATTTCTAATTTTTTAATTATGAATTACAATAAATGAAATACATATTTAAAAAATAAATTAACAAAAGCTATACAAACACTTTATCTAAAAAAAATGTTTAAAAGAAATTTGCACCTTAGTAATAGGAATAATCTGCAAAAAAAAAGTTATCAGCAAAAAAAATATGCACCTTAGTCGATGCTTTCATGAAAAACACCTGATAAGAATCTTAAAATCTGAAAAAAATCAGAATTGCCTCAAAAAAAATTTAGTGTCTTAACTAGCGTTTTAAGAAAAGCATCGGTTAAGGGAATAAAGCTTTATTGCCTTAACTGGTGCTTATCTAAAGTGCTGGTTAAGGCAATAAAATTTTGCCTTAACCGACGCTTATCAAAAGCATCGGTTTAGTCAATTGCCTAAAGCTAAGGCAAAAATATATAATTGCCTTGGTCGTACGGCCAAGGCAATTATATATAATATATAATATATATTTAATATATATATATATATATATATATATATATATATATATATATTAATATTATAATATATATAATTATATATTATATATAAATATAAAAATTTTTATCCATAATATTTAAAATTGGGTTGGTTATATCTGATAATTGTCTTCAAAGATATAATTTAAAATTGACTTTTAATTATAATGTAAAATTAAACAAAGTAAAAACTAAAAAAGTATATTAAGTATATATAAAGTGTGAGAGATGAAGGCCAGATATAGGAAGATTGCAAAAAAACATGTCAAGTTACTTTTAAAAAAACACATAAAAAAAGTAAATAATTGACCTTGGACGGCTCTTTTACGTAAAGCGTCGGCCAAGGTTTAATAGACAAACCTTAGCCATTGCTTTACATAAAACGCCGCCCAAGGTTTCTCCACCTTGGCCGGTGCTTTACGTTAAAGCGCCGGCCAAGGTTAACCTTAGGCAGCGCTTTATGTTAAAGCGTTGTCCAAGGTCTATTTTTTTTTTAAAAAAAACAACACAATTGAATATACTTTTTTTTAATGCTTCATCTCTCAAAAATCCAAAATGCCTTTTCATTTTTTAAAAAGTGGTATTTTCCCCTAATTACAATCATATATTGTCCTTTTAATTTTTTTAAACCATGGTCACAAGGCATTATAAATGAAATTTGAAAGACACGGAAGAGCCATTTTTATCTTCTCCCGCATCTTCCATCTCCTTATTTCAAAAGGCATTATAAATTCATTTGAAAAATACGGGAGAGTCATTCTTTCATCTTCTCCTGCGCCTTCCATCTTCTTATTTCACAGAGCTCTTTTTTGGTCCCTTCAGTTGGTCCACCACCTTTTCTTATCGATTGTCTGCATTATATTTGATGGTGGCAAGCTGAAGCTTCCTTGGTCCCTTGTCTCATCCTCTACAATTTTCTTCAACATTTGGTCACCACTTCGGTTGCAGTACGAAAAGCTTCATGCCCCAAGTGTTGTTTTCTGCTTGTGTCTCCTCCTACAGAAGCATCCTTGCCTGTAAGTGATTTTTTCCCCAACATTTGGTCTAAATTCTTTTTTTATTTAAAATTTATCCTGGATCTGAATCTTATATGTGTAAAACATGTATGGCTCGCAATTTTTTAAAAAAATAATAATAAAAAATGGGACCTTTTTTTATTAGAATTTTGAGGGTTTCATTAGGAAACAAAATCAGGCACGTAAATTTTTTTTTTTTAAAAATGGACCTTTTTATGACGCTTTATGTGGAAGTGCCGTAAGAGGTGCAAATAACCTCCTAGCGCCATAGGATGTTCTTCACCTCCTATGGCGTTTCCAACTAGAAACACTGTAAGAGGTTAGTCTTTTTTTTAAAATAATAATAATAATTAAAATACAATATTCCGGCGTTTTTTAAATTCAACAAGCACCGTAGGTTCTTCTTATGGAACTGGATGCTATGACGTTTGCAAAACACCATAATATTTTTTAAAAAAAGTGTCGTTTGTCATGTTTTTTGTAGTAGTGCCCTTGTTTGGAAACTGATGCAAAAAGTAAAGATGTAACCCTATTGAACTCCTACTTACAAACACAATGGGAATGCACAAGTGACTTTTATGGTCTACCACCAACTATAGGATGCGCAAATGGCCTTTATGATTTGCAGAAAGTCAAAATCTAATTTTGCACTTTGACCACTATTCATAGGGTTTATAGAAATAACCAATTTAGAGGGCATATGGTTAAGTTCAATACCACATACACTTGACGAAATCAAGTATGTGTACTAATCCACCAAAAGTGGACCTCATAATACTAAATACTCTCCCACTCACATTTGGTGGGTTAGCTTGAGCCATCACATACTTATGCGAAATCAAACAAGTATGATCATATCATGAATAGTCCATAATAAGAGTTATAAAATGTTAAGTTCCATCTCTTTCCCTCATACATAGCACCACATTTATCATAATGGAATATTTGTAATAGAAATACAATCATTGTCCCTTTACTGTAAATCTTTTATTTATATGAGACATTTTAATGACAGATATCACAAACTGTCCTGATTTAGTTTATTAATTAACATTCTTGTTCTTGGTAGCCTTCCTTGGCTTAGTTACTTAAATCATCTCACTCATAAGGTTATTCACAATTGATTTGAACCAAGAATGTCCTTTTATAGCACATTGAGGTACACAATGTCATGTACTTGTATTATTTTTTACTAAAAAAGGTAATAATACCATTGGGTCTTTGATCAGGAGAATACTTTTGTACCTCCCATCACACAGATTCCAGCAATGCCACTATCATCTATCAATGATTTCATATAAGTACTTCACATAATATGCTCAATTATGTCTATCAGAAGGCTCAATTTTTGAAAACTCCCACTTAGATAGAGCATATGAAACTAGCTCTCACTTAGATAGAGCATATGTTTCTCTTAGAAGACTCAATTTCCAAGAGCCTCCACTCATAAAAAGTGTTTGACATTTGCTTTTTCATGTCTCTTAGAGCATTACTATGTTCATAATGTCTTATTATCGGGAATTTGGGACAATTCGATAGTTTTCTTTGGTTTCATATTCATCTCATTTCTTCATTCTTAATCTTCATCCAAACAAATCTTTAAGGGGAGAATTTTATTTATTTCTTAAACCCAATTTGATAAGGTTCAAAATAACCCTTGTTTTCTAAGGCTGGAAGAATTTTATGTCCCATGTTATTTTAATCATCTTCTAGAATTTCTCTATTTTCTTGAAGAGATATTTCAAATGTCTTCTACCATTTTTCTTTGTTTCTTCAAGGAAACATTAAGTAGTATTTTCTTTCAAGTCTTTTATAGTTTCTTATGTTGGTGGTTATACTGGGCTCAAAGCTATTTTTCACTCATGAAGCGGGCTCTACCTTCTGAAGTGCATCACTTTCCTAAATCTCATCATGATCTAGAGTTTTGGAATTGGGAAGTTTCTCCATTTGAGATTCCCTTTCACTGTGATTTAATATTGTCTCTATGAGGTTTCTTCATATATGAATATTGACATTCACCTTCTTAAGATTCAAGAGATTTAGGTTTTTCTTTAGGTTTATCTCCCGGATTTCTTTCCGGTCACACCTCTTATTCAATTTCAAGTTTTAATGAACCTTAATTTGAATCATTTTCCTCTCGATCCTCTTTAGGATCTTCTCCTTCTATGCTATGTTTCAGGGGCTTAAAATTAAATGAGCAATTTAGAAGCTTCTATGCTAAGTAATTTAGGCTTAAATCATTATTTAGAAGCTTCATCAAATAATTTGTTTTATTTATGATCCATCGCTAAGTAGTTCATACTCAAGAATGTGTTTTTCAACATAACCGTCATCTAAAACAATTAAATGTTTTGGTTCAGTGCTTTTAGAACTCTCCAAGTTCACAATTATCATAAATAAAATAATTATGAATTATTATAAATATTTTAGGATTTTTTAAACTCATTAAAATCATTAAAAATAGCACTAAAACCTCAAAAAAATCCAAACATATTTTAAAAAATTCCAAACACATACCAAAATGAAGATCTTGAATTTAGGAAATTTTAGAAACAAACTGCGTCTCAATCAGAGCAAAAATGCACCTTCACGTGCAGCTAGAAGGAGGAGGAAAAAAGAAATTTTAGAAAAAAAATGAAAAAATCAATACTAGCCCACTCTCATCATCGGCCCGTTTAGTACACGCACCGCCACCAAGCTCTCAAATCATCACATGCGTAAGCAATCTATAGTCTACATGCTGAGAGCTCTCATATGGAGTCTGCCATATGGCGTCAGGTAATGCTGAGATCTTGAATTATTGTTTGTGGATCGGGTCAACCCATATACCTGACCCGCCCAGTCTGAATCACCTTTGCCCTTTTTTTAAATGTCAAAACAACGCCATTTTGAAGCTAGAGGTTGTCTTCAACGTCCAATCAGGTCACAACAGACCCGATGGATCCGCAGGTCAAGTCCATCGACCCAGATCCTTCTCTCCTTCATTACTTCATCGTCCAACGTCCGTTTTAAGCATTATTGGTGTCGTTTTCTTCATTTTTCGATGCTCTACACAATGAGACTAATTTTGAATCCATAATATTAGGTTTCATTAGTATAAAAGATGCTTTTAGTGGCGTAACTCTAATGACACTTCTTCAAAGAAACGCTATAGATAATTGTTTCTTTTTTTTTAAAAAAAATTAGAAGCTACGACACTTCCTATTGTAAGTGCTATAGCTTAGTGTTAGCCTTATATGGCCCTTTTTGAAAAAAGCGTCATACAAGACTTTATTTTTTTGGAACAAAAAAATTAAGAGCCAGCTATGATGCTTTGTAGCAAAGTGTCATAGCTGGTATTAAACCTTGGATGACGCTTTCCCAGGGAAGTGCCTTCCAAGGTTTTAACATTATTTTTTTTAAATTTTAGTTACATTATATATATTTAATTTATTGGTCATGTTTTTATCTTGTTTTTAGTCACATCACTTTATCTGATTTAGCCTCATCTATTTATTCTTAAGTTTTACATTATTTCATAATACATTACCAATAAGCTGTTTATGAGTCAAAGTATAATGTTTCAGATTATGATATGATGCAACAAAAAAAGCATATTGATTTTGGATTGGTTATATCTGATAAATATCTTCAAAGATATAATTTGAAATTGACTTTTAATTATGAAGTAAAATTAAACAAAGTAAAAATCAAAAAAGTATATTAAGTATATATAAATCTAAATCCCAACTTTTTTTATATTTTTTTTATAATGTTTAAGAGATGTAAATAAATAGTTTATCTAAAAAACACAACAAAATTTTTTATCCCTAAAACAAAATTAATCGGACTTATGACGAAATCTATAGAGATGAAGCATTAAAAAAAGGGAGAATGCCAAAAAATACCATTTAAACTTCAAAATCCCATTAACAAGTTCGGTAATGGGATTAACAAGAATGGTAATGCAATTAACAAATCATTTTATTGTTAAATCACCTATTTGGGATTTTGAAGTTTAAATGGTATTTTTTTGGAATTCTCCCTTAAAAAAAAGCATGTCAAGTTGCTTTTAAAAAACACATTAAAAACATAGAAAATATTTGACTTTGGGCGGCACTTTAATATAAAGCGTCGGCCAAGGTAAACCTTAGGTGGCGCTTTAACATAAAGTGCCGCTAAAGGTTTAATAGGACATAAAGCACCGTGTAAAAACCTTAGGTGACGCTTTATGTTAAAGTGCAACCCAAGGTTAAATACTTTCTATTTTTTTAATGCATTTTTTTAAAAAGAAACCGAACATGTTTTTTTAATGGTTCATTTTCTTTTTTTCTTTTTTAAAATTTATCTTTCCCCCTACTTGCAGTTATGCACTGCCCTTTTTTTTTAATAAAAAAAAAGCATGGCCTTGTATGGCGTTTGCAAAGCAAGGCCATACAAGGTATTATAAATTCATTTGGAGATACGGGAAAGCCATTTTTTGATTTTTTTTCATCTTCTCCCATGCCAATTTTGATCGAGAATTGTCGAGTTCTCGCAAAATAACCAGTTTCGATAAAAATTTGCAATATAGAGAACCTGGATCGTTTCCCATGGAATTCACATGCGGTCTAAAACAGTCGAACAATGATCGATTGGGGGGATTTTTTTTAATTAAACTATTAACGAACAATAAACTTGGGTTAAAGACAGAAATCGAAAACGAATTGGACTAAACAGATTAAAACGACTGACCTAGAATTGGGATTTCATAGTTTCCTACCATAATCGGACGAAGAATTTATAACAAACCGTGACTGGTTATGGATGAACCGAAATCTCTGCATTCGTCTAGAGAATCCCTCGACTAGACGATCATTTACGTTTTGTTCGTATGCGTGGTGTGCTACTGTGCGATCACACAGTATCACTGTAACCCGATTCGAACTGTGTCCTTTGGATGTACCAATCCGTACATTAAAATAAACATTCAAATTATTTCCAGAAATCGAATCTGATTAGAGTAAATAGAAACGAGTTACGTTACCATTTTAAGCATGTCCTCTGATTGGAAACGTGAATCCTCAAATCCATAGGTCAATCACAGAAGCTTAGCTGAACATGGCTGAAAAATCCGAAGAATGAACGAAGAACGCGAAGAACATGTAGAACATTTTTCAGAGAATTCTTAACTTCTAATTTCAATCCAAAATTTTCCAATACATCCTCCCCCCTTGTTTTAGCTAAATAAAGTAAAAACCTAATTGACAAATGGATCAGAGCCCCCCAATTCAGCCCAAAACGAAAATAACTAATAAATGGTGCTCCATTACAAAATTTGGGCCCAATAAAAATCCAGAAAATACATATAACGTTAACTACAATTTTGACTGTCCTCTTGTCTGAATCTGCCTTTCAAGTCTTCATATAAATTGTTTCTCTCTGAATCATCTAAAACATGAGACAAAAATGAGATCAGTCGGATATTTGGTTCAAGAGTTATGATCAAAATAGAGAAGGGTTGTAAATCTAGAATTTTTATCATTAAAATATGTTAAATCCAATAAAACACCCAAAGCCCAAATAAGCATAAAATCCCATTATTTATTAACTAAACAATCTAAATTTATTAATCAAGAGATACAAATAAGTGTAATAAATATTCAATTATCAGCCCTCCATCTCCTTATTTCACAAAGCTCTCCTTTGGTCCCTTCAGTTTGTCCACCACTTTTCCTTATCGATTGTCTCCATTCTATTTGACGGTGGCAAGCAGAAGCTTCCTTGATCCCGCACTTTTTATTTATTCTTGTCTCCTCCTCTGCACATTTCTTCAACATTTAGTCACCATTTCGGTTGCAGTATAAAGCTTCTAGTCCTACGTGTTGTTTTCTATTTTTGTCTCCTCCTACAGAAGCATCCTTGCCTGTAAGTGGTTTTTTTCTAACATTTGGTCCACCTTTTTTTTACTTAAAATTTGTCCTGAATCTGAATCTTATATGTGTAAAACGTGTATGGCTCATGTTTGAACAACTTAAGTGCTGGAGTTCTTGTGAATGGTATTTAATAACGTGCTGGAGTTCTTGATTAAATGGTTAAATGATTTGAAGAAACAATAAAAAAAAGAGGGTAAGATATGAGCGTATGAGGAAGGAAAAGGCAAAGGGAAAGAAAATAAAATCATTTTAGTGACGATAGAATGATACATAGCTATAGAAAGTGAGAAAAGCCTTAAGATGTGAGTAGATTAGAAGAGTATGTGATTTAGAGAGAGAGAGAGAGAGCATACTAACCTCGCTGCAACAACCATGGAGAGAGAGTGAAGAGAGAATGTTGAGATTGAAGTAGATAGATAAATTAATGTTAAGGATATGATACATACAATTGCTTTTAGTTGCACATACAATTGCGTTGTAATTAGATACATTTAGTACTCATTTTATGAACTAGTTATGTGTTATTTAATTCTGATTTGGTTTGCTTTTTTACTGTCTTGTGTTATAAATTGCTATGGATTTAAATTAGCATGGGTTCAGGAAAATGATATAATTATGGAAAACAAAATTAAAAAAAAATTACCACCTTTTATGCCGCTTCTGTAATACCTTACTTCCAATAACCTCAGATGAGTGCAAAAGAGTAGTGAAATAAATTGTGAAACCAGGATTTAATCCCAAACTGAATAAACTTTAAAAACATTAATGAGTCCCAACATTATCTCAGGAGATAAATCTAGGATTGAGTAGGTTTTTCATATGGAATAAAAATTTTTCAAACATTTTTCACAAATATTCACTATCTCATTTAGACTCATTGATACTTCCTTTCATTTTATCAGAGTATACGAGCGTGTCTCTGCTTCAATCTCACGTTGTATTCAATCGTTAATGTTTCTCTAACGATTAGGAAGTGTTATGTAACTAAGTTATCTCTTTATTACATTACCATTCATATACCTGGCTACAAGTACTATCAGTTCAACTACTATACTATTGTCATAGTTACCGATTTATACAATATATACATGTCCAAAATATCCAAACAGACAACCAACAGAGAAAGTAAATCTTTCAGCTTCATCCTCTAGTTGTCCGTATTTACCTTCTTGCCCTTTGAGCTACCAGCCTGTACTGTAATTTGTTTATAGAAAAAGAGTGAGATTCAAAAGAAACTCAGTAGTAACAGGTAGTCAATCATATAGATATAAAATCACAGAGCATGTTACACAGTCATCATATAAAAGAATCATCACAACATCATTCGATTCAACATGTAGTTCTCATACCATCATAGTACTAGGTATATCACAAGGCTCCGAGTATTACCCATGCAATAGGCCCCGGCATTCACTCGTGCATCACAAACAAATTCAATGGCCTGAGCGTCAACCCGTGCAATAGGCCCCGGGCGACAACCCCGCATAAACAAAATATTCCAGACAGTTTATGATGAAACTACACACATACAATGTATCTTATAACATATGAAAGACAAAGTTACTACCTGATAGCTTCTCTTGAGCAATATCCAATTGTTTCACTAAGCTCGGGCAGATCTTAAACTTTGAACAGTATTAGGTCCTATAAATGGAATTTACGGACGACAAGTTATTATTTCGTCCAATATTTGTATAATCCAAATACTCAAGTCGGTTGTCATTAAGGTTAGAATACTAACCCAAAATCAAAGTCAAAAATGGTTCAACTATATCAAGTTGGTTAGTTTTACTCTTAAAGTTCATTACAATTACATAATACCATTGCATCCTTTATTTTCGCACATTTGAGTAAATCTGCCAGAATTTTCTTCAATCTTTGAAAATTCATAATTAATTCTACACAACTCCAAATGAGTTGGTTCTAGGTTCTGTTCAATCCTATTCAAGTGTTAGTGTAAATAAAAATATTACAAGGCACTAATTATAACCACCCAATTCCAGAAAATTCGTCAAACCCAATCTGCCACAGATTCTATTCCAGAATCAACCCTAAACTTTGAAAAATCATATTTCTCAATCCACTGGTCCAATTGCATCCTATTACCCATCAAATTGAACCTCAGGATGTATACTTTCATCATGTAAAATTTCATAAAGTTTAGACAAGGTTTGGTTACTGAAAAACGCACCGCAACAAATCTGCTCCAGCAAAATAAGTCTAACAGCAGGGTCATCTAACTTTCAAAAATTCCATAATTTTGTATAATTATCCAAAAATTATAAGTACATGATTTTCCACATAAGTTTTCATGTAGAACTCAATGAAATGATTAAAATCATCAAAATCATAAAGCTTCAGCCCCAAAACCCACTGGCAAGACAGAATCATTTTCAGCAAAATTACCAAAACAGAATTTTGTTGAACAACTTAGTCCAATATCATCATAAATCATCATTTAACCATAAATACATGATTAAACCATGATTAATCCTTTAAAATTCCTTTTGGATGAAAATTAACAGTACCCTAACCTTCATGAAGACTCATCCAAACAACAAACCAATCGGTTCAAAATGAAACTTACGCTTACCTCTATACGTTTCCACAATCGGTTCGGAAATCCGGCAGTACTTCTTCTGGTGAGATGGCACCAAATACCTCCAAATGAAAATCCGAAACCGTAGAAATGAAGCTTAGGATGAGTAGAAGAAGGTTTATGAAGGAAATTTTAGGAGAAAACACTGATTCGGTAGTGTTTCGGTGGATTGAACTCAAGAACATTCACTATTCATGTTTTCTCTTTCCTCTAACTATTTCTCAACGTTTTTTCTGATTTCTTCCTATTTTTGCTGATGATAAATGAAATCATAGAGTTTAAAGAAAGTCATAAAGGTGTTCCAACATGTGTCACAATCTTATGGTGCTACATATTCGGTGATTTAGCCAAACGGTGACACGTGTCCTTTCTTTTAATCAAATGGGTCTTGAGCTGTCCTAATGGTCAGGGAAAATGAGAGTCCGATGATTTTTCCCCAGCTCCTGAGCTCGGTGTTCGGGAAAATTAGTCGGGTGACCAGACCAGAGTCCGGTGGATTTCCCCGGCTTGGGGCAACGTGGCACCCTCCGGTGATGACAACTCAAAAGGTAAAGTAACTTTGTCAAAAAGAGGGAACAAGTGTCACACTCTTATTCGGCCAACACATTAAAGTCAAAAGCACCTTTTCTCTTCTTCCTTAAGATGATGCCATGTGTCCCTTATATGGGACCCATCCCTATCTCTTCCCTCCACCTAACTGTCCACTTTATCAGGGAAAGGAAAGTCAGGGAATTTTCCCCGGGTTCACCTACGAGGTGTCCTCCTTCGTGGTCCCTACACAAAGTAAGATTATTTCATTTAATTATTACTTTATGACAACCAATAAAATCTTGCTAAGTGTCATCTTTATCAAAATAACACCGTATACACAACACTGGCACCGGTGAATTTTCTTCCGACTAATTACATTTACAAGCAGTTCTTGTTATTCATATTTCAGTATGTTACAACTTCCTTGGGGAAGTGGATAGGAGGTCTATAGACCTCTTACGACGCTTCAATTGGATGTGCCATAGGAGGTCTATAACCTCCTATGATGCTTCCCTAGGGAAGCGTCATAGAAAGTTCATACTTCCTATGACCCTTCCCTGGAAAAGCATAGTAGCAGGTATATTTAAAACAAAAAAATAAAATAAAAAACACCAGTGCTTTCAGAAATTCAAGAAATGTTGTAGGTTGCTTTTATGGCGCTGAAAGCTGTGACTCTTCCCATACGCCATAATATTTATAAAAATAAGCACCATTTATGGTGTTTTTTTGTAGTATTGTTTTTGCAGCACCCAATTTTTTGTTTTCTCTCAAGGTTTAGTGTCCATGATGTATCCATTTTCCACACATCCAGCGCTACTTCTTCCCTCATTTAACTTATTTTTCTATTCTCTGGATGTTCATGACAGTTTTATGGCTTAAAGATTTCGTTCTTCTCATAACCAAACTCAAGAAAAGATTTTAATCATGGCGGAATATTCTCAAATGAATGTTCTATATGTCTTTCTCTTCAATCTAGGTTCAATGACTTCATATATGATCCATATATTCTATTATACTAGACACATGATAAGGAACATCAAAGAACACAAGAAAAATGCAGCAACATATATTCTAGATAAATATCACAACCGTAATAAGAATATTATCAATAGATAATCAAAATCGACAACTTGCACATTTTTTTTAAGTAATAACAAATAATATATGTCACAGGACTTTGAATAGGTGAATATCAAAGCAAGAATTTGAACATCCATATTTAACATGAACAAAACAGAGCAATTTTGGCAGCGAAAGTAGAATAATAATATTATACATGCCTCAAGAAACTTGGCTCTAATACCACTATAGGATTTTGGGCGTACTTGAAATCCGTTGACTCGCTGAATACCCACACAAGAAAGGAGCACTGATATAGACTCCAATCACGTTCATACAGCAGATTCAGTATTTGGAAGAAGAGAACTAGAGAGAGAAGTTTTTGGAAGTTTTCTTTAAGTGTGTATTCAATTGACCCAATCCCATATATCACGTATAGGTAGTTAATCTAATTTGAATTTTAAATCATAAAGTTAAAATTCTTCCTTCACACCCATATTTCTCTATATTTACATAATAGCCCCTTTTTTATTGGGCTTGGGCCCTGATCTACCAAAGATGTATGAGACATATTCCAACAAATAGCTTGAAAGCGGATAAATAACAAACCCATGTGATCCATATTCATTACCTTACCACTGGTGCTTTGTCATACACTTCCTAGTCCTATTTCACTGGCTTATTTGTACTTGGCTACATGATGGCACTCACCACGGCCAGTCCTCACTTGATAGCCTGGCCTAGTCCTTGATTAACTTGATTGATCATTGATCTAATCAAACGCTTTCATTTTCCTTGGAGATAGGGAAAAGCCCCTTTCCAACTTGCTCCGTCAGTCCACTAACATAAGAATATGGTGTCACTGAAAAAATACTTTTAAGTGCATGCTGAACACACGTATTGGAACGTATTAACACATGTATTGGGATGCTACTCATAAAATACTTTAGGGTACTTAACACACGTATTAGAATGTATTAATCTACAATTTAACTAAACATAGTTATTAAAACATAAATAATATAATAGACCTCTATATTTTTAACTCAATGATATCGTTTCATGTTTGGGAAGGAAAAGAAAATAGATCTAACCCGGTCCAATCAACCCATCCATGGTTGGGCGATTGAAATGCTTATAAGTAATTATGCACGTAAGTCAAGACAACACTTCTCTCACATACTTACCTCATATACCGTAAATCACGATTGAAGAACTGTTTTTGAATATTTTAATCGTTGTTCCAAACGAGCACTTAAAATTGGATTGGCAATGAAACTAATCGCTGTTCCAAGTTGAGTTTTCGTACTTTGTGCTGCGAGGGTACGTATTTAGCCACTCGAACCAATAAGAAAAAAACTCTTCGGCACTTGTTACCTTTTGAAGAAGATGCGCAGCCACAAATTCGTGAATTGATGCAAAGACAAATTCATTCATGGTGCACAATTAGAGCAGGTGATGCTGTCTAGTGGAGACATTGTTTTTGGTCCAAATGAAAGCGAAACACAAGAATTAGTGTTAGGGTTGTGATAAGACTATGCTTTTACCTAGAAACTGTTGCTTTTACCCTCCGAACCAGACAAAGCACAAATTTGAGAGTGGTCATGAATGATCGGTATGGTACCAAATGAACGACTTTTGGAATCTAGTAAAAAGGGTGCCGTTGAAAAAGTTGTTTCTTCTTTCAAATTATAACAAGGACACCTTTTCTTTTTAATTTTTCATTAAATTATCTAGTCGAGTTGAAAATAAATTAGGTTATATATTTTATATTTTTTAATGAGTTTTAGTTTTAGTCTTTATATTTTTAATAAAATTTTTTTATTATAATCTCAATATGTAAGCCATATTAATCTTAGTCAATAGTTCACGTCAACCTATTTAACAGTAGTGAAGTTAACACCCTTAATCTCATATATACAAGTTCTTAAAAATGATAGGGATTAATGTTTCAGAATGCATAAAGTACAAGAACAACAAATAACAAAAAGAAAGCATAAGAAAAAAACTACAACTTGTAAAAAGTATAAGGACATGGAGGGGAACCCAAATAAATTTTATCAAGTCTAATTGATGATAAATCTTTGCATGTCACCTTTTAGTAATTAACAAAAAATTCAATCTTTATTTATTTAGATTTACTCTAGGGTATAATCTCTTTTGAGATTTAGAACATAAATGATTTTCTCCTTTCCCTTCTTGGATTTTGAACGTATGTTCTCCTTATGGGATGAAGCAACTTATAACATCAACCAACAACTTTATTGATGTCTTTAACATTACTTAATAAGGGAATTAAATTATTTTCATTTGGCTTAGCTTAATATAGATGGTGAAGAGTTATCAAAAAAATATAGATAGATGGTGAAGAAAACAACTTTAGTCGGATATCAAATCAATAAAGCCAAAACGTATCATAGCCTTTTCCCCCTTTGCCATCCTTTCCCAAATTCCTAACTCGATGCGAGGATGGACCCAGACAGCTGTAATGTCTCGCTGAATATTTTTGTCATTTGTATAGGAAAAAGTACCAAAGCCAAACTCTTAAAAATAGAGGGAAACAGTAATTCTTAAGTTTGATCGGGTGAGAGCACAATGGAGACAGTAACATGCATCAATGGCTTTCTCATTGACTTTTCTTGAAACAAACAAATAAAAAAAAAATGTAGCAGTAATCATTTTCTCAGAAAGAAATTACACTAGGATAAACCCTGAAGTAACATCCAGTATCTTCATGTTACTCCTCCAATCTTTAATATAAGATATGTTTAAGAAGTTAATTTTTTTCTTAAATATAAGATATAATTTTCATATTTATCAATATTTTCCTATTTTACATCTATTGATGTTCTTTCAATAATAATCAAGGAAGAGAAGAAATGAAGGAATTAAAGAAGATGGTTAGGGTCTTTTGAAAAATATAAGTCATATTAACTAACTCAACTAATTTCCTTAATCTAATCAAATTAGATAAATATATTTTATATTAAGAGCTGGAGGAGTATTTTCCTAATTGCGTTTAGTACTTTAGTCTTATGTATGGTGCATCCTGCACCCTAATCAAATAGTCTAAACTAATATATATTTTTAAATTCAAGTTAGAATTAGTTTTAAAAAAATTAATAACTAAAATTTTAAATAAGCCCGTTGTTACTGTAAACAGTACCACACAAGAATTTTTTTAACTTTTAAACAAAATTAAGAATTTAAATTCACATATTATGCCTTGCACGCGTAATATATATCTTTTCTAAAAATATTAAAATTATACTTAAATGGTAACTTGAAAGAGAAAGGATGAGCTAGGTTGAAAGTTATCATACAATTATGAATATAGCTAAGATCATCACTTTTAAATAAGCTACTAAAGATAATAGAGAGAGTAAAATATAAGAAGGTGAGTCGTAATATTATGAACTAATTAATTAAATATGAATAAAAATAATTTTTTGGAAAAATGAATAAAAATAAAGAACAACATAAATGGATCAAAAGGCTAGAAAATTCATGTATAGCCTGTTTGAGTGGTGGCCCCTTAAAGAATCTTTCCTACTTGAAACGTGTGATCACAACGGCCTCACAGTGTAGGATGGTCAATGATAAGGTAACCTAGCCAGTGGCAGTGAATGAATACCTTCCTTCCTATATATATATCATTCCGTCTATATACTTTAACTACTTCTCCCCCACAATCTACAAATAAAGTTCTTATATTTATTAATTAATAGTAATTAAATTTGAAATCTTACTTTTCCACAGAGACTATTGAATCCAGATTCTTTTTTTCGGCTGAAGCTGCTGTCTTTTTATGCTAACAGTTCTTCAGGCTCTGTAGTGTCTTAGAGGCAACAAGCTTTCATGTCACACTTATAATTTGATTGGAACAATTTGGAAGGTAGACAGAAACCAAACAATAAAGAGAGAAACCAATTAATTACAAGTTCAAACGTGGTGGGCACACGCCTACATTATTTCCTACGGATATATTGTTGTACCTTTTCAAGAGAATCAGCATTATACACTGTACACGTAATCCCTGAACAATGATCTATATTTACACCATAACCACACAATAGTGTCCAATTCATCCTTTACTTTTCTTTCTTTCTCAAGCCCAACCTGCGGCAAGGTAGTGAGAGAAATTACACTACAGATCAAGGTGAGTTTGTCTTCCGATATATGTGTATCTATCAGAACTAATTGCTTTATGGACACCTATGAAAGATATATAATGTTGAGTTTTTGTGTGTTATGACTGAAAGAGAGGCTTGTTACAATATTACAGATGAATTCCTCGAGCGGACTGGAGGTGGAAAAGAGTGGAGAAGAAAGAGAAGAGATCGAGGGAGAGAAGGAAGTGGAGCTGGGAGGTGAGTCCCAGAGGATTCAGCCATGGACACAGCAAATAACAGTGAGAGGGTTGTTGGTGAGCATGGTTATTGGGATTATGTACAGCATAATAGCCATGAAGCTCAACCTCACCACAGGGCTTGTTCCTAATCTCAATGTCTCCGCCGCTCTTCTCGCTTTCGTGTTCATGAAGAGCTGGACCAAAGTGCTGCATAAAGCTGGCTTTGTTTCCAAGCCTTTTACTCGCCAAGAAAACACAATCATACAGACTTGTGCTGTGGCATGTTATAGCATTGCTATTGGAGGTCCCCACTTAATAAATTACCTCTGTGCTTCTTCTTCTTCCTTTTCTTTCGCTTCCTTCGTCTATCTATATATATATATGTATGTATGTATATTTTTTATGTTGCAGGAGGATTTGCTTCTTATCTGCTCGGGTTGAACCGGAAGACATATGAGTTGTCAGGGGTAGGCACGGAGGGAAACAGTCCAAGGGGTATCAAAGAACCTGGATTTGGCTGGATGACAGGATATCTTTTTGTGGTTTGCTTTGTTGGTCTCTTTGTCTTGATTCCACTCAGAAAGGTATGGTTTAATTTTTTTTTTTAGCGCATATCTCTTTCTTAGTTAATAATAATAATAAGCTGTAAGAGTTCACTTAAAAGTTTTGTCATCCTAAGTAAAGAGTGTATGATATAGATGAATGGCACAGCTAGATGGACAAGCTAGTGGCTAAATAAGATAATTGTACTTTTAACTGTGTAGATCATGATAGTTGACCTCAAATTAACATATCCCAGTGGCTTAGCAACAGCAGTTCTCATCAATGGTTTTCACACCCAAGGAGACAAAATGGCCAAGTACGTACAAATCCCATATACTTTGACTTTGTTTATTTGAAATATGATGAATTTTAAAGTATATGTATAGGTTGAGGTTGTCTTTCTATTAAGAAAATTTATTCAAATGATAGGACCTACCTCATTTTTATGTACCTTCAATTCAATGTCCAACTAATGGATTGGATCTTCCTTTTTTGGTCCACAATATTCATTTTTTCTTTCTTTTTTAAGTGTCACATTGACTTAATGACTTTAATACCATGTTGAATATGTAAGTATGTATGTTGATGTGGTCTTTCAATTAAAATGACTAAAGTCAATGGATAAGACCTACCTTGACTTTATATATCTTCAATTTAATGTCCAACTTATCTGAACTCTCTTCATCCATTCAAATAAAATAAAACGTTGGAGACTAGGTGCTTGATATGGTTACCACACACATTGGTAATGCGCCTTTTAATAACTTGTTTAGAAAATTAACAGAGTTAGTTTTCAAGTTTTGTTGAGAACCAGAGGCATATTACTAATTTGTATGGAAGACAATAGAAAGTGATAGTATAATTTGCGTTATATAATATTGCAGGAAGCAAGTGCGCGGGTTCATGAAGTACTTTTCCATCAGTTTCTTATGGGGTTTGTTTAAGTGGTTCTTCTCAGGGATCGAAGATTGTGGATTTGAACAGTTTCCTACCTTTGGACTCCAAGCTTGGAAGCAAACGTAAGACTTTTCAACATAACAACATTAACTGTTTTTGTTTGCTTCCAATTTGTGTCGTTTATTAATCTTTATACACTAACAACTACCTGATGCTAATATATATCTGTGTGTGTGTTGCAGATTTTATTTCGATTTTAGCATGACTTATGTTGGAGCAGGGATGATTTGTTCACACATAGTTAATTTGTCTTTGCTTCTCGGTGCTGTACTCTCTTTTGGTGTGATGTGGCCACTTATTGATAGGCTCAAAGGTGATTGGTTCCCTCAAACTTCTGAAGAAAGCAATATGAAGGGCTTATACGGCTATAAGGTGCATGCCCCCCTTCACATTATTAGTTTGGAAGAATTATTATGAGGACCCAAGGAAGGGGACTTAATTATGAAGAAGTCCTAATGACAGTGGACATAGGAATTCCCCTATTACTTTTAATCATGCACATTTAATTTCAAGATAACTATGATGACTTTTCCATTTACTCTTGAGTGTTCATCATCAGGTTTTCATATCAGTTGCCTTAATCCTTGGTGATGGCATGTACAATTTCGTCAAGATACTAATTTCTACCATTCTCAGCATGCTTGAGCGAATGAAGAACAAGAAGCATCAAAACTGTAAGAGATCGTGCATTGAAAGCTATATTTAAATTCCCATAAAGTCTTTTGGTGATTTTTAATAATTACTTTTTTCCTTTTTTGGATCTGGCAGCAACATTGAATAGTGTAGAAGGTCAGAGGAATTTAAAAGGGGACCTCAAACAGAATGAAGTCTTCCTGAGGGATAACATTTCCATATGGGTTGGAATCATTGGATACATTATATTCTCTGTTGTGTCCATAGTGATAATCCCTCAAATGTTTCCACAACTGAAATGGTACTATGTAGTGGTGGCTTATATTTTTGCTCCTTCTCTGGCATTCTGCAATGCATTTGGATCAGGTTTGACAGATATAAACATGGCATATAACTATGGTAAAGTCGCACTGTTTGTTCTTGCTGCTACGAGTGGAAAAGAGAACGGTTTAGTCGCGGGACTCATCGGTTGCGGTCTAATTAAATCCATGGTTTCTGTGTCATGCATTTTGATGCAAGACTTCAAAACTGCACATTACACTTACACATCTCCCAAAGCAATGTTCATGAGTCAAGTGATTGGCACTGCACTAGGGTGTATAATTGCTCCTCTTAGCTTCTTCATGTTCTATAAGGCGTTTGACGTGGGAAATCCACAAGGCGAGTTCAAAGCTCCGTACGCGTTGATCTATAGGAACATGGCAGTTATTGGGGTTGAAGGTTTCTCTGCATTGCCCCACCATTGCTTGCAGCTTTGTTATGGCTTCTTTGCTTTCGCAGTGTTAATAAATATGGTTCGGGATCTCGCGCCAGGAAAGGTTGGGAAATGGATGCCATTGCCGATGGTTATGGCAGTTCCGTTTCTTGTTGGGGCATACTTTGCAATTGATATGTGTGTGGGGAGTTTGGTTGTTTTTGTGTGGGACAAAGTTAACTCAAAGAAGGCAGAGTTTATGGTTCCTGCTGTTGCCTCTGGACTTATTTGTGGTGAAGGACTTTGGACTCTTCCTGCTTCACTTCTTGCTCTTGCAAAAGTTAATCCTCCTATCTGCATGAAATTTTTGGCTTCATAGGGTTTTTTTGAGGAGTCATTTATGTTGTTCCCAAGTACTTCTAAAGTAGAAATTTCAATAAGAATTTGTATAACTAAGATAACGTAAAACATACAATAGTTATGTATACTATAGAAAAAACTTACAAAACTGCCGAAAATGATAATGAATTTTGATAAAATCCGAGCCCAACGTACGTTGTCTCCTTAAGACAATTTGTTCCCTCTATACGGATGCCCAAGGTTCTTAAACAATTGTCTCCTAGGATAGAACGGATTGCGTCTTCAGAATGATGGCACTATCAATCAAAAGCCCGAACGAACACAATGAGATTGCTTTCAGAATCGCACAGGTTATGAGATGATTGCAGAATGCACCATGCAGTATATGAGAGAGGAGTGTTTCGAGTTTGAGTGATTTTTTCCTGTTACTAGCACGTCCTATTTATAGATGAAGAGAATTTATCATATGGACTCGACTCTTGCGAGTGAACCAGTGAGTCGTGCGAATAGACATACCAGAATGGAGCGAACATAAGCGAATGGTGACTCTTGTTGGCGAACTGGTGAGTCGTACAAACAGACACATCAGAACGAAGCCGACGGACGCACCAAAACGGAAGCACCAGTTCGGTCACAGTGTTTCGCTATAGCCGCACTGTTAGGAGAATCACGGAGGGGTAAAAAAGGAATTAAACAAAAGTTTAAGGATTGTTCGGACAAACTAAAAAATAATTTCATAAAAAATTATTATTATTATTTTTTAATCTCACACACGCGTGGACCGGACCGGCCCATGTACGTCCTCACTCCTCCACAAAAGTGGATTGGCCTAAGGGCCCATTTTAGAGGTGAGAAGTTGAGTCTTATATACACTCTTATTTCTCTTGATTTGTCCAATGTGGGACTTTTATCCACACACAATTTTCTCATTCATTTTCCCTCTTCTCTTCCAACCTACTTCTTATTCATAACCCATGGAAGTTAGACCCAAAATTCCAACAATCCCCCACATGGATAAGAAGTTAGTCCATAATAACCAAATGCAAATGAACATGTATGCAAAGTGCGATTCCTCTACGAGAAGCAACTGCATCGAGATAGGTAGGGGTCACCTTTGAACCTTCTCTAGTAAAAACCTATCGGATATACTCGGTCAATCCGTGGACGTGTTGTCTTGAACCGTCAACCTTTAATGTATACCAAGACAATAGGAGTCACACAATTGCTCCTCTAGCATCATTGGTCCTCATGTTATGCCCATTTTGGCCCTGGACACCTGCTTGGTTCTGCGAGTGTTCTAGAGAATTGGCCGTTTTAAATTCTCATAGAAGCGGCCCCACTTCACACTCATATAGGTGATTCCTTGTGATGTAAATCAATATACATCATCTAAACACATCAGATTAAGAAACCATTAAAAGCCAAAATGCTTACCCTTATATATATACACTGTCTTGTCATAGGAATGAGTATGAGTTTAAAATTCCACAGTGTTTACAGTCAATTATCACTTAGTTTTCTCTTTGAACCTATTTTGTGGGATCTCCACTCATCTAAGTAGAGTTACCGCAATAATCAACAATTGATCGGCCTTAAACCCATTCCTTTTGACAAATTTCTAATCAACTCTCTAGGAATCCTTTTAGTCAATGGCTTCGCTATATTCTCTTGTGATTTCACATAATCAATCGAGATGATTCCATTAGAGAGTAATTGTCTAATGGTATCATGTCTTCGACATATATGTCTAGACTTACCGTTATACATGACATTCTTGGCCCTTCCAATAGCTGCTTGACTATCATAGTGTATACACACTGCCGGTACCAGCTTTGGCTAATTAGGAATGTCCTCAAGAAAATTATGAATCCACTCGGCTTCCTCACCAGCTTTATCTAAAGCAATAAATTCTGCTTCCATAATTGATCTTGCAATACAAATATGCTTGGATGACTTCCAAGACACAGCACCCCCGCCAAGGGTGAACACATATCCACTTGTGGATCTTGTGTCGTTAGAGCTGGTGATCCAATTTGCATAACAATACCCTTCTAGCACTACAGGATACTTCTTGTAATGCAAAGTAAAGTTTCGAGTGTGCTTCAAGTAACCCAAAACTATTACCATAGCTTTCCAATTATACTCATTTGGATTACTAGTAAAGCGACTCAACATGCTTACAGCGTAGGCAATATCAGGTCTAGTGCAGTTCATAACATACATAAGACTGCCTAGCACTTGAGTATACTCCTTTTGTTTTACAGCTTTGCCAGTATTTTTCAACAAACGAAAACTAGGGTCTATAGGGTTCTTCACAGGAACTATGTTCAAAATTTTGAATTTCTCTAGAATTTTAGTAATATAATTTGCTTGTGACAAAGCCAACCTTTCAGATGTTCTATGGATTTTAATTCCCAAAATAGCATCTGCTAGACCTATATCTTTCATGTCAAACTTACTGGTAAGCAATCACTTAGTAGCTTTAATCATTTGATTATTACTATCTATTATCAACATGTCATCTACATAAAGACAGACTATGGCAAACCCATTTTCAGTATTCTTAATATAGACACATTTGTCACATTCATTAATGCTAAAGCCATTTGATAACATAACTTCATCAAATTTCGCATGCCATTATTTCGGGGCTTGCTTAAGTCCATAAAGGGACTTTATTAATCGACATACTTTCCGTTCTTGTCTTGAGACAACAAATCCCTCAGGTTGTTCTATATAGATTTCTTCCTCTAAGTCACCATTCAAGAAAGCTGTCTTAACATCCATTTGATGTATTTCCAACCCATTTAATGCTGCTAATGCGATTAACATCCTAATGGATGTAATCCTTGTAACAAGTGAATAGGTATCAAAGTAGTCTAGGCCTTCACGTTGTCTGTAGCCTTTTACTACCAGCCTAACTTTGTACTTATCAATAGTGCCATATGCTTTCATCTTCTTTTTTAAGACCCACTTAGTTCCTAGAGGCTTATTGCCAGGAGGAAGGTCAACTAATTCCCAGGTATGGTTTGACATAATGGATTCAACTTCACTACTGATAGCCTCTTCCCAGAATGGTGCTTCAGGAGAGCCCATAGCCTCTTCATATGTTCGAGGCTCATTTTCTAACAAAAAATTCAGAAAATCAGACCTAAAGGATGTGGCGATCCTTTGCCTTGTGCTACGTCTAGGTTCCTTCTCAACAGAACCATCACTAGTTGTAGCATCCCATGGTATCACAATATTGTCATTATTACTACCACTTGCTTCATTTCCCTTGTTATACGGAAATACATCTTCAAAGAACGTAGCATCCCTTGACTCAATAACTGTATTAACATGGACATCTGATACATCGGACTTATAAACCAAAAACCGATATGCACTACTATTAAGTGCATAACCAATGAACACACAGTCCACTGTCTTAGGTCCAATTCTCAACCTTTTAGGTTTAGGAATTGCGACCTTAGGCAAGCACCCTTACACTTTCAAATATTTCAAGGAAGGTTTCTTTCCTTTCCATATTTCATAAGGTATGCTTTGTATCCTTTTATGGGGAAATCTGTTAACAAGAAAATTAGCCGTTAAAATGGCTTCCCCCCACAAATTCTGTGGTAAACCAGACGTAATTAACATTGCATTAATTATTTCTTTCAATGTCCAATTTTTCCTTTCTGCAATCCCATTTGATTGCGGAGCATAAGGAGCAGTTGTCTGGTGTATAATACCAGATTCTATACATAATTCCTCGAAAGGGCCATCATATTCTCCCCCAGATCGCTTCTTACTACTTTAATTTTCTTATTAAGTTAATTTTCAACTTCATTTTTATATTGTTTAAAAGCAATAATAGCCTCATTTTTACTATTAAGAAAATACACATAATAATATCTACTGCAATCATCAATAAATGTAATACAATATTTCTTATTACCCCTAGATGGTACAGATTACATATCAATATATCAGTATGTATTAAATCTAATAACTCAGTTGATCTTTCAACAGGAGGAAATGGTAACTTAGAACATTTTGATTCAATACATACTTGACATTTATCATTATTTGAACAATCAACTTTAGGCAATAAATCTAAATGAATTAAGCTTTTAATTGATCTTAAATTAACATGTCCTAATCTTTGATGCCATAAATTAGAAGACTCAAGCACATAAACAGAAGCAATATTATTATTGATAACACCATCATTGGTTACAGTCATTACATTAAGTTTGAAAAGGCCCTCACTAAGGTAACCCTTTCCTACATACATATCATTCTTAGAAAGTACAAACTTATCAGAAACAAATACAAGCTTAAAACCTTTCTTGCTTAAGAGGGATCCAGGCACTAAATTCTTGCGAATATCAAGCACATGAAGCACGTCATTAAGTGTCACGACTTTTCCAGAAGTCATCTTTAAGGCTACCTTCCTAACACCTTCCAACTTTGAAGAAGAAGAATTACCCATGTAAAGTTGTTCATCTTTCTTCGTAGGGGTGTAAGAAGAGAACATCTATTTGTTGGCATACACATGCCTAGTGGCACCAGTGTCCACCCACCACTCCTTAGTATTTCTAACCAAGTTACATTCCATCACAACTGCCGAAAGATTCATGTTTTCAATCATATCAGTAGTAGTTTCAACCATATTGGCTTGAGTTTTCTTCTTCTTATTGTGATTCTTTGCCTTCTTACAATCATTGGCACGATGGCCAGGCTTCCCACAGTTATAACAATTGCCTTTGAATTTCTGGTTTTTGCTTTGGGCTTGCTTCGATGATCCCTCATTAGAGCGTTTCCGTTTCTTGGGCTTCAGACCATCTTCAACAATATTAGCCTTTGAAACTACAGGATCGCTGCCAAATTTCTTTTCAAAAATCTTGTTATCTTCTTCTATTCTCAATCTTATAATTAGATCTTCAAGTGACATCTCCTTGCGCTTATGCTTGAGATAATTCTTGAAATCCCTCCAAGATGGTGGCAATTTTTCTATAAATGCAGCAACTTGGAAAGACTCACTAAGAGACATCCCTTCGGCGTGAATTTCATGCACAATAAATTGAAGTTCTTCAACTTGACTTACCACAGATTTAGAGTCAAGCATTTTGAAATCCAAAAATTTGCCAACTATAAATTTCTTTAAGCCAGCATCTTCAGTTTTGTACTTCTTGTCTAGACTTTCCCATAATTCCTTGGTTGTCTCCAAAGTACTATATAAAGTATATAACGTATTGTCTAGACCATTGAGAATATAATTTCTGCATAGGAAATCAGAATGCTTACAAGCATCAATTGCACCAACATTTTCCTTGTCTAATGGTTGTCCTTCTTCCAATTTCGGAGCTTCTTCAGTAATAAACCGTGCCAAGTTCAAGGTAGTTAAGTAGAAAAACATTTTCTGTTGCCATCTCTTGAAATCATTCCCATTGAACTTTTCTGGTTTCTCACCATCCATTGGAGCATAACCAATTGGGTTCATCAAGTTTGTACTCGAACTTGCCATTTCTGTTACTCAAACAGAAACTTTGATTAATCTAAGAATAGTATAATAATCAAAATTAAAGATACTAAACACAGATTCAACACAATCAAGTGAAAACTATAATCACGTTTCTACCAGTACATGAAACCAGCTTTGTTCATTATATCAATTGGCCAGGTAAGTGTAAATGAAGTGGGAGTCTCTCTGTGCTACTGCAACGGTGACTAATTAAATAACCACTAAATTAAGTCACTTTTCTAGACACCAATGGTATGAATTAACTTTAGCTGATTCCAATGCCAATAGAACACACTAATACAAATTGTCTTAAGATTGTTGTTCCCAAGTACTTCTAAAGTAGAAATTTCAATAAGAATCTGTATAACTAAGATGACGTAAAACATACAATAGTTATGTATACTATAGAAAAAACTCACAAGACTGCCAAAAATGATAATGAATTTTGATAAAATCCGAGCCCAATGTACATTATCTCCTTAAGACAATTTGTTCCCTCTATACGGATGCCCAAGGTTCTTGAACAATTGTCTCCCAGGATAGAACGGATTGCGTCTTCAGAATGATGGAACTATAAATCAAAAGCCCAAACAAACACAATGAGATTGCTTTCAGAATCGCACAGGTTATGAGATTATTGCAGAATGCACCATGCAGTATATGAGAGAGGAGTGTTTCAAGATTGAGTGATTTTTTCCTGTCACTAGCACGTCCTATTTATAGATGAAGAGAATTGATCAGATGGACTCGACTCTTACGAGCGAACCGGTACATCGTGCAAATAGACATACCAGAACGGAGTGAACAGAAGTGAATGGTGACTCTTTCTGGTGAACTGGTGTATTGTACGAACAGACACATCAGAACGAAGCCGACGGACGCACCAAAACGGAAGCATTAGTTCGGTCACAGTGTTTCGCTATAGCCGCGCTGTTGGGAGAATCATGGAGGGGTAAAAAAGGAATTAAACAAAAGTTCAGGGATTGTTCGAGCAAACTAAAAAATAATTTAATAAAAAATTATTATTATTATTATTTAATCTCACACACGTGCGGACCGGACCGGCGATGGCTTGCGCGCGTGTGGTGGGCCAAGGCCCATGTACGTCCTCACTCCTCCACAAAAGTGGATTGGCCCAAGGGCCCATTTTAGAGGTGAGAAGTTTAGTCTTATATACACTCTTATTTTTCTTGATTTTTCCAATGTGGAACTTTTATCCACACACAATTTTCTCCTTCCTTTTCCCTCTTCTCTTCCAACCTACTTCTTATCACTACTAGAAAAAACACTTTTAACGTCCTTTTATGGGGGGACGCGTATGTCAGCGACGTAGTAAATTTGGACTTTAGACGTCCTTTGTAAAGGGACGAGGAAAGTACAGGGTTTAGGCGTCCCTTTTGGTAAAAGGGACGCCTAAAGTCCCCATTTAGAATTTTTTTTCAAATTAGGGACTTTAGGCGTCCCTTTTAGCGTAAGGGACGCCTAAAGGTTTTTTTTACCCATACGGTGCTATTTGTATTGTTTTTGGCCATTCTGAAAGCAAATAGCAACATAGTCTCCTTATTACACAAAAAGGAAACATACAACACGCAGTATATAATTAACAAAACACAACATCCAGCTCTAATGAAACATTCATGCACTATACAGTGTTGACAGAAATGTTGTCCACTAATAAACAACTACTAAGTAAATGTACAGGAAACAATAAACTTCTACAAATCAACGTGTTGAAGAATCCTCCCAGCCAACAAGTCTCTGATCAAATTAATGTCTTCATATAAGTAAGCAGCATCATTATCAAAGATATGCAAATTAGAAAATATGATTATATGAAGTCAATGAAATTAAAGGATTATTTAGCAATTCAATTAAGATACACCCAAAATATTATCATTTGATTACCTGTTGAAAATCACTTGTAACGCCACTTTGAATGATATTATACATGTAAAGAATAACATAATAGCCACATTCAGTACCATCTGGCTGTTGAGGGCACTATAAATCAAAAGCAATTGGTTAAAATCATTAACATACATCATTTCTAAAACAACCCTAAATAAAAGAACTTAAATTATATTGGAACCACATACTTTGGGATAGAACCACTTTGGCTTGCGAACAACTCTACCCTCACGTGACCCGCCAAGCATTCTATATGTTTGGGTTGCGCTACCATTAAAATGTAAAACATTTTAAGTTAGAACAATTTATTTAAATCAAGCATTTCTTTAATTAATAAAAAAGAAATAACTAACGTGTTGAAGACGGATTTTGTGTCCTTGTCAGGCTTTTTTGTCAAGGAATCAAACCAATAGATTTCATTGAGGCGTGGGCAAACAACACACAGGCTCCAATGGTAACTACAATAATACATATATTAAAATGAAGTTTAGATTAGAAGAAAATTATTAGCACTGAAGCATCCAAATTTTTTTTTTTACTACATACCCTTGAACAATTGGCGTTAGATAACATCGCAATTTGGTCGCTGCCATTGTGAAGCCCACATAATGCGTCCTTTTTGCAACATCATTTTTATCCGATGTCGTATTTGCCGGACACAAGAATCCGTATAAATTTGGTATTTCCATATCAATGCACATGTGGTAGAAGGACCTAAAATAGAAATAAAATGACCAATGAATTATTGAACTTATGAAATCTTGAACGTAGAAAAGAAAAACTAACTAAATGGCAAGTTTGACCCATCCTGCATCTATCTCCTCCAAATGCAAAAACTCCTTAAGATCTTTATTGTCGATCGTGTAGGGATACGTCAATTCTGTACCCACAATCCCTGGAGGCATATTGAAGTTGACTTGGGGAATACCTTTGTAAACCTGTTGCAGCCGTGCTAGAAAGGGCCATTTCAGCGCATGTTGCTCCTCCTATAACCATAGAAAACAAAACCAATTATATTACAATGATGCTAATAAATGTCAAGTGATATGAATATAATTCCTACCATTGGTGGGGTTGCCAGCGTACCAATAAGATATTGAGGCCAAAGGATGAAAGCTCCAATTGCCTGACCCAGCGTGGCAATCTTAATGTCTGGGATAGGGATGGCTGCACCTTCTTCCCCCTCATGAACACGTGTCACTGTCACCCTACGTAAATACTGTGGAATTTGATTATGATGGTGGGTGGTAGCTTGTGTGTAAACGAGAGCATTGGCTACAACACGAATCATGGGGGCATCCAAATAGAGGATACACGATTTACCCGACTCCGGAGTGGCAAAAGGCTGGCCTAGTGGTTCTGTTATATGAGAAGGCTGGCCACAGGGTTTTGTACTATGGGAAGGCTGGAAGAGACTATGGAAAGGAGTGACAACAAGTTCTGGAGTGTGGGAAAGGTGGACAAGAGGTTCTGGATTGTGGAAAGCCTCGACAACGAGTTTCGGAGTGTGGGAAGGCTGTACAAGGGATTCGTCCGGCGGGTGGTGACTTCCTTTAGTGCTGGGGAAGGCCAGGGATTCCTGGTTTATAACCTTAGTAGCCTCCATGTGATGAAAATCAAACCACGATTTCATTTCACCACGTAGTTGTGTCATTATCTCATCTCGAAGCTCTTCTCGGATTTGATCACGAAGCTTAGCCACAAACTGTTGACTGGGTTCAGCTTATGAAGAATATATCGAGGCTTTACCAAAATACTTCGTAATACCAACTCCCCTTGGCTCCCCTCTAACACGGCCGGGGTATTCAGCCTTCCCAATCGCCGTTGCCAATATGTCCATCCGTCCACTTGGAGTGAACGAACCTTGGCTACTCTGCTCTTCGAGTTCGTCCTGTAGCATACAATTCATTATGAACGAAAATTAAATACTAGAAATGTGAAAGAATTTTACAATTAATTACTTATGCTATTACTACTTATAGTCCTCGAGGTAACCTCAGCAATAGTCGGATTTATATATTTGCCACCCTTAATCCTCCCTGCTTTCCATTTTTGTGACACAGAGGAGGAGCTGGCACTTGTACAACAACAGAAGGATCCGATTTCGCAGCTTCCTTCATTTTTTCCAGCTCTTCTGCCATCATTGTCCGCTCCAGCTTCCTGTAGCCACCCGGAGACATGCAATGCTGGTACTGATTTGCTTCTTGCCTCTGTGTGTTCGCCACACTTAATTCCTGTTTAAGGGAAAAATAAGTCATTAGTGCATTAATTATATTGAAATTAAAAATTTTCATACTGAATACACAAAATTTACCAAAAATTCAGGAGCTTGTCGTTTTGCTACAAACAACCTCCAGTCCTCTGGAGATAGATATGAATATTCCTGACAAGGATCCAAATGTCTCTTGTTACCTCTAAGGTACTTCTTGGAGAGCTTATTTTTAAAATCCTTCCAGCGTAAACGAACCTCTTCCATCCAGTGGTTGTACATGTCTGTGGTGTCAGGAACATCGAACTTTTGCTGCAAAAACGGAGACAATTAAACTTGAATAGGAAGAAAGATCTAAATACATAAAATGTATCAAAAGTTATGTACCAAAATCTGTTGCCATATCATGGCTTTCGTCTTTTTGGGAACCTGCCTCCAACTATCATATATGATTCAGACTTTGCTTCGACCCAAAAAACCAAGATAACTAATGAAGTGGTCTTCCTCAGGACCCTCTGGATTCATGTTGGCATCAAACTCTGTGTGAACCCTCTCCTGTTCATTGTAGTGGCGCTTCGCCAATACAGTCATCTCGTGGCACCCCTTGTTCTTCTCGGAGCAGGTGGCTCTTCTTGCCTTCCATTATGCTGCTCGCTGTCGCTCCCTGAGTCACTAGAACTTGACATATTCCTGGACACAAAAAATTCATTGTCAGAGAGGTAAGTAGATTGCAAGTATATGTATAAACTACATGAAGGGAAAAAAGCACATAGGACATAATACAGTTTTATATAGTTAAAGGTCTTACTTCATACTGTTTCCCATATTCCTTCACAATGATCATTTCTTGCAGAATAATCTTCATTATCTACCAACTCGACCTCACTTCCTATAGTTGAATTTGTTGTCAAAGGTGGTGTGTCGTCAAGGTTGAAGGTTGGATCACCATACTTTTGTTTTTTGCTTTGAAGTACAATGGACATATTTTTATTTGCAGGATCTGTGACATAAAACACTTGCTTCGCCTGGCTTGCTAGAATGAAGGGCTCATCTCTATAACCAACTCTTCGAAGATCGACTGAGACAAATCCAAATTGTGGATCTATTACTACAGCAGCATTGCTAACCCACTTACATTTGAATAAAGCAACTTTAAACTTGTTGTAGGTCATGTCCCATATTTCTTCTATAACTCCATAATAAGCCATTGATGCACATATGGGGTTTTTGTCTTTCGAACTGGAAAAGTGCATAGCTTCAGCTTCAACCATCACCCCACTATTTTGCATGGTACTTCTGTCATCTTGCTCTTTTGTGTAGAAAGAATACCAATTTATGTCATAACCAGTCCAAGTAACAACCTGAAATGAAGGCCCCCAAGATAGCCAGTTCATTATCTCAGACACACCGATCTCATGCGAAACCTTCTCCTCAAACCACTTAACAAATGTCTTGTTTTGCTCAATGGCTATTTGCATGTCACTCTTCTTTGGATTCAAGTTCTTCAAAGTCTTTTTGTGCTCATCTATGTATGGCTGAACTTCTTCCATATTATTCAAGATATACAAGTGTGCTTGCAACACCTCTTCACGATCCGCAGTCTTCACTTTAAGTCCTCGTGTTCCCTTGCTTCTCCTATTTTCATGCCGAGACTGTTCCTTTTTACCAGATAGATAATCTTTACAAAGGTCCATAGCCTCTTCAACTACATATCGCTCAACTATTGAGGCTTTAGGTCGATAAGGATTTTTAGAATACCCTTTTAAGATCTTCATGTATCGCTCGAAAGGGTACATCCACCTCAAGTAAACTAGACCGCAAAGCCTTACCTCCCTTACTAAATGAACTACCAAATGCACCATTATATCAAAAAATGATGGAGGAAAATGCATCTCTAGTTGGGATAGAATTATATAACCCTCATTTTCAAGTTCATCCAACTTCTCAGTGTCGATGACTTTGTTACAGATAGCATTAAAGAAAACACACAATCTGGTTATAGTAGTTCGCACTTCATCTTTCATAATGCCTCTAATAGCTACTTGTAACAATTGTTGCATTAACACGTGATAGTCATGGGACTTCATTCCCACTAACTTCAAATCGTCCATTGACACACACCTGCTAACATTAGAAGAGTAGCCCTGTGGGACCTTAATTTCATGCAGACACCCACACAAACTTCTTTTCTCTGCTTTTGATAGCGTATGCGCAGCTGGCTCCATATATGCCCTCCTACCATCATCTCTTAGTGTGGATGCAACCGATCTCTGATTCCCATATCAACAAGGTCAAGTCTCGCGCTCATTCCATCCTTGGTCTTCCCTGGGATGTGCAAAAGCGTACTTACAAGGCTGTCACACACGTTTTTCTCCACATGCATCACATCAATACTGTGTCTTACATCAAGACAATGCCAATACGGAAGATCAAATAAAATTGACCTCTTCTTCCATATGTTCTTCTCACCCATAGTCCTTTGATTTTTACCAAAGGTCCCATTGACACGTTCTACCCGACTATAAACTTCCTTCCCAGTTAATGCCCTTGGTGCAACTCCATGTTCTGGTAAGCCATAAAAATGCTTTCTCAGCCTACGATATGAGTGGAATCGATGAAGAAACCTCATGTGGCCAAGGTACACTGTTTTTTTGCAATGCTTAAGTTTTCGAAAGTGTGTTTCTCCTTCACAGATTAGGCATGCTTTATGACCCTTCACACTATACCCTGACAAATTTCCGTATGCGGGGAAGTCATTTATCGTGGTAAAAATCATTGCACGCAACTTGAAAGACTCTTTCTTATAAGCATCGAACACATCCACACCTTCCTTCCACAACTTCTTCAAGTCCTCAATCAAAGGAGCCAAATACACATCGATGTCATTCCCTGGCTGTTTTAGTCCAGAGATCATCATAGAAAGCATAACGTATTTGCGCTTCATACATAACCAGGGAGGTAAGTTGTATATTACAAGGAGAACTGGCCACGAACTATGTGTACTAGTAAGATTTCCATACGGATTTATTCCATATGTACAAAGTCCAAGCCGAAGGTTTCTTAGCTCACTGCCAAATTGAGGGAACATTTCATCTATCTTCTTCCACTGTGGAGAGTCGGCCGGGTGCCGAAGATATTTTCCGTCACAAATTCTCTCATCAGAATGCCATCTCAACTTCTTCGCTTTTGTTGCGTTCGCAAACAAATGCTTAAACCGTGGTATTATTGGAAGATACAATAACACCTTTGAAGGTTGCCTTTTACTTGTTGTCCCTTCTCTACAACCACCGTCTTTCTTCACTTTATATCGTGACATTTTACAGTTAGGATACTCACTAAGACCTGCATACTCCTTTCTGTATAATACACAGTCATTAGGGCAAGCATGTATCTTTTTGTACTCCATGCCCATCGTAGACAAGATTTTCTTTGCTTCATACATACGGTTTGGAAGTACATTATCTTCTGGAAACATATCACACAATAATTCCAGTAGTAATGTAAAACTACTATCGGTCCATCCACAAGTTGCCTTTAAGTTCACCAAATGCAATGTTCCAGTCAGTCGTGTGTACTTACTCCCAGGGTATAATGGTGTCTTCGCATCACTCCGCAGGCTGTCAAATTCATGTGCCTGGGCGAAGGATTCAACCTCGACATCGTGAATCATTTTCTCCATTCTATCTTGCTCTATAACATCCACTCCTTCCTTCTTGTGCGACGGACAATCAGTTACTTCCTCACCATGCCATATCCACCTTGTGTATCGAAGATTTATTCCATCACAAAGTAGGTGATCCCTTATATCATCAACATCCCGTTGACTCTCGTTTAAACAATTCACACAAGGACAAAAATACTTCCCATTTTTAGTTGGAGCATTCCTTCTAGCAAATTCAATAAACTCTTCCACCCCATTCTCATATTCTTTACTAGTTCTCAAAGCATTCATCCAACTATGATCCATTTTTAACCTAAGTCATTCTCAATAACGCTAAAGTTTAGAATAATTGACAATAATGGGATTTCCTGTTATAACTATTTTAAACATAAAAAATACAATCCACTAATTTTTCATCATTAAACTAAAAAATTCAAAAGGACATGTTAAAAAATTTATACTTATATATTACTATTATTATGACACAACCATTATTTCTCAAAAATATTTTTATTTCCAGACATATATGGCATTTCACATTTGAAATAATTAATTATTACCTTTTAATCTCATTTAGTTTTCATTCTATTACATATATACTTCGGAGCTAAACAAGTAACGAGTTTTATAATTTTTTAATAGTCACTTTTCAACAAATTCCAACATATTTTTCACTTATAAAATATTTTATAATTATCTACATATCTATATGTCATGTGCAAAAGCCATAAAAATACACAAGTGTCTTTCTTTGTTTAGATGTAACCAGCTGCTAACCCAAGTATAGCAATAAATATCATATATTATAAATATTATGTCTTTTCTAAATGTAATAGGAGAAGCAAAAATCTATAAGGCACGTACGAACACATAAGTGACATTTCAGATACTTAAATAACCGCATAAAAAACAATGCAATAACTATACAAAAAAACACCTTTGGTGGACGAACTGAGGACGCTAATACTGGTATTGTGGTGATAAAGGGAGGGGCGCCGCTGTACCTTGGAGCTGAGGATGGACTGACGCTGCTGGCCTTGTGGTGGACAGATGGGTAGGACGCGAGAGAGAAGATTGAGGAGGGGGATGGCGCCTTAACAATCTTCGGAGGAAGGGGATTGAACAAAAATGCTGCTATGGAGGCTAAGTTTCTGCAGCGTTGATTTTTTGAGAGAGGGAGGAAGAGAGAACGAAAATGCTGGAATATAATGGAGGGAAATGAAGGGAAGTGGAGGGAAAGAAGCTTTAGGCATCCCTTCTAGGAGAAGGGATGCCTAAAGTATGACTTTAGGCATCCCTTCTCTAGAAGGGACGCCTAATGTAGGCTGCATGCCAGCCACGTGGCTGGCATGCAGCCTTTAGGCGTCCCTTCTTAAATATCTCTTTACACGTCCTTTATGATTTTTAGGACGCCTAAAGAGGAAAAAGTTTCTCTTTATTTATATAAATGCCACTGCGTCCAGTTTTTACTTCCCTTTTTAAAGAAGGGACGTCTTTATGTGACATTAAATCCCTATTCTGTAGTAGTGTTATATTCATAACCCATGGAAGTTAGACCCAAAATTCCAACAATTTACACAAAATGAGTTTTTATAATTTAGTAGTTGCCTCTTGATTAAAATTGTAGTGTAACCGGTTCTCCAAGGTTTTGCGCATGGAAACATTATAATTATTTTTAGAGACAAATAGCGTAAATATTAATTTTAAGAAGTTTTATTATAAGGTCTCAAGGAACTTAATATATAATCAAAAAGTTCTAATGACAAGTAAGCAGTATAAATATATTGTAATTTCTTATATTAGAACTTGTCATTGCATACTTCTTGATTGTTATTAGGCTGTTGGTGATTAAATAATCTCTTTCTTTGAGACCTTATAGTCCCTATATTTTATAATACTTGGAAAATAATGTAATGCTGCGGGAATCTATAAGGAGAAAAAATAAGAATGCATGTTTCTTCTGCACATTTCTTGCATTGCTAGCCATGATGACCTTGTGCATTCTTGATCCTATATTGATTATAATTCTCCAGGTGCCATTTGTAAGCTTGGATGACCAAATATTATATTGATGCTAAGTTGTGCTAAAATGTCCCAATGTCACCAACACATTAAAATAACACTATATAAATATTATATAATTCAAAGGAATTGAAATATTAGGAATTGAAATCTATTGAAAATATGAAAATTATAGGTACAAAAATGACCAAACTACCCTTGAACATAAGTATGCTTAATTAAGACCTAATTGTCAAACCCCTTAATATTTTGACATTTATCATAGTATTAACGTGCAGTTCAATGAGCATACAGAAATATTAAAATTATACTAATATAAAATTCTTGATTATATCAAAGGAGATCCCCACATGGTTTGTACATATTACAATACAAATCCCAAATATAAAGAAATGCTAATAGATAACCCGCATGATACTTGTGTTGTTCCCATGGGGTGGTACTTGTGCTTTTCCCACACCCAGCGAGGAATTGTGCCACACATGCTTCTCATCAATCACATTGGGCGACCTAGACTGTATCATTGGGCTAAGAGGTACTTGTGTTTTTCCCTCAGGTTGGTACTTGTGCTTTCCCCTTACCCAAATTTGCAAAGAACATGGAAAATAATGCATATTAACATTCACATAGAATATGAGAGAAATAGTTACTATCTAGACTCGTTTTCAATTGCCTAGCTACTATCGGTCTTTTAACTTTTGTCAAGCTAAGGCAAACATCAAATCCTAAAATTTCCAATTTGATAACAAATGAGTTATTACTCATCCACACCTTATTCTAAAACTCATAAAGTTAGTTATTTTTACCAAAAATGTATAATTACCAAAATGCCCCTAGGGAATCTGGTTCCTTTTATACCCGGTATATTTGTACTTTTCCAAAAATTTTGACTTAGGCTTACACAATTTCACGTGTAGAATCCATTTTTGGCCTCAATTTTGATAAAATCACACTACATTTCCAATTTTACCCTTGACAGCCACCAATTAAGATTTTAGGGGCAAAATTGTTATTTCACACCCTAGAGCCTTTATACTTCTTCTTTCACTTGTTCCCTAAATAATTTTTCATTCTAAACACAATGGAATCATCAAATCCATGAAATTCCAGCTCAAACACAGCAAACAAGCCTCTGTCCGAAATTTATAAAAAATTGGGAAAAATGAAATTTCATGAGTTTAATCAACAAAACACCTTCATTTCACCTCTAATCACTTGTTTAACCACTTGAACACCATTTGTACATAATCAATTAAAGTTTGGGCATCATCTCACTTAGGGTTCATGCATCCCAAATTACAAAACCAAGCCAATCCAAGCCATACAATCAACCAAAATACCAAGCACAAGCATAAATCATCAAGAGATTACAAGTTCTTTAGCTTACCTTGCTTTCTCCTTCTTTCTCTCTCTAGGCTGTCCCTTCCTCCTCTTCTTTCTCTTCATTTTTCTCTTGCTTAACATGTTTCCAAGATGGATTTAAAGATTAGAGAGAGTTTGCAAGCATTTTAAGGTAAGAGCACAAATTTTACTACTAATATTACCTTGTTTGCTTCTTGAATCCTCTTGCTCTTTCTTTGTTCTCTATTTTGCCTGAGCTCTTTCTCTCTCTTCTTTATCTATATTTGGAAAAAAATGAGGAGTTTGGAAGAGCTAGAATGCTCTTATTTTAGTCATATTCCACCTCCTCAATTTTAATATTATTTTATTATTAAAACTTTACACTTGGCATTTTTTGCTTCTTTCTTTTTCCATATGATCTTTATGCCTTCCACATATCCTATTAGGTGGCAAAATCATATGCTTTCCTTGCTCTTCTCTTCCTAAATGACTTTACATGATATTTTAGAGAAAATATTGGCTTTTTATCCTATTTAGCCAAATGACCATTACATTTTCTTGAATTTTTGAACCAATTTCCATTTTCTTTTTCCCCTTTCCTTTTTGGCTGACCTTTTCAATGCTTTTTGGGCCAAAAATTGTGCTCTTCCATACTTAATTTTAGGCCATAACATTGGCTTTTATGAAGACACAAATTGGGTTTTATGTATTTCTAGCCAAAAAATTCGTATAATCACTATTTTCACTATTTGGCTATTTCAAGTACACCAAAATTTTTCATTTTATTCCATTAAATATAATCAAATATTCAAGGATTTTTTGGTGAATAAAATTTGGGGTGTTACACTAACTAAATTAAAGTGATTAGACTAGAAATACAATGTATAAACATACGAAAATAATGAGAAATATCACGTCATATGCCCTCTTTGTGATTCCTGAATGGACTCACTATCTCCCTCCACGCATGGAATCAACATCATTCCTTGTAGGAATCGAGGGGCGTACCAAGAATTCTAATGATGCAACAAATAGCCCACGTGATTTCAAATCACATATAGGATTTGGATTGTTATACACAGTAAATACACTAAAGAAGAAGAGTTATTTGTTAGTTATCATTCTTATATGTCCACCTACGTTAAGTGTAACACCCTATCTACCATACTCTTAATTAGCGTCAATTTTTTAAAACTTTTTGTGGATAACCTCAATAAAAAAAAAATGACTCATCATGTAACACCTTAGTTTTAGCACTCATTCCCATGTTTCCATAACATTAGGAAAGCTATTCAAGCTTACATGAGAATGAAAAATGTCCAAACATGAACCTTTCAAAATCTTTTCTTTTCTTGTACATTTCAGAAATTCTCAAAACTTTTATTTTAGTCAATTTTGAAAATAAATAACTAATCCTAGGAAAATGGCTTTGACATGGTTCAAGTCTCATTTTGAAGCTTGAAGAATCCTTTTCTAAGGAAAAATACTAAACAAGACTTTTACCTTTCCAGTAAATACATTTTATTATTTTCCCTAAATTACACACTTTTTGTGCCCAGAAACAAAGGCTATATTACATCACTTTTCATGAAGGCTACAGACCTCCAAATGTTTTCTTTTATGCCTTGCTAGAAATCTGTGCATGTTTGGTCACTACAAAAAAAAGGATACTAGAGACATAATTTAGCGATGGAATTTCCATCGCTAAACATATTAGTGACATAATTTCTATTGCTAATTCCGTCACTAATCGGTTAGCAATGAATTAGAGATGAAAAATATTATGTCCCTAAAAAGGGCGTTACTAATTTTGTTAGCGATGAAATTCAATTCCATCGCAAATTTAGGGATGGATTAGCAACAAAATTTCCATCTCTAATTTGCAACAAAAATTTTGTCCCTAATGACAAATTCTGTGACTAATTTGTAGAATAGCCTATTCCAATTTTACGACAGATTAGCGACAAAAATTCCATCACTAATTTTCAGGATAGCCTATTCCATTTTTGAGATTGAATTATGACCGACTTTCCATTGCTAATTTATTACTGCTTTAGGGTGAAATTTTCGTCTCTAGTTTGTCACAGATTAGGGACGAAATTTATGTCGCTAATTGTCATTATTCCATTACTAATCCGTCGCAAACTTACTTTTTGGTTTTTTTTAAATAATGTTGTGACGGAATTTCTGTCACAAATCCATCCCTAATCTTTTTTAATTTTTTTTCTTTCCAATTAAAAATTTTCTTTTATTTTGAATTTAACTGTAAGTCAACCTTCATAATGATTAAAAAACTGAAAGTGGAATTACATGGGTTATAAATAAAATCAAATTCAAACCAAATTATAAAATGATAGTAAGCTTAGAATCACAAAGCAACAGAAGTACACAAGTGAAAAAGTACATAATGTGTCAAACAAATCACACAAATGTTTAATGTAGTCAAACAACCTAGTAACCACCCTATCTTATGGTGTGCTATCATCAGTGTCATGAGCTTCAGGGTTTGAATTGTTCATAGCCCTATAGAGTTTTTGTTCAAGTGCTTCCAACCTAGTTAAGATGATTTCATTCTATTACTTAAGATTTTGATTCTCCTCTCTAAGCTTTGTGACAACATTTTCAATATCAGGTTGGAGCATTGTGTTGATGGAAGGAGAAGACCCATAAGAATAAAGTGAGGAATCAACATCTTTGGCCTCAGATCCTAAGCCAAATATGCGACCCTTCTTGTTCTTACTACCTGCAGCCTCTAAATATATGTTCATTTCTTCTTCATCTAGTTGATTTGATTGCACATCACTTGAATATGCATTAGAACTTCTAGAGGCCTTGATTCTCATGTAATGATCCTATTAAAGAAAATAATGAGTACAAAAAGTCAAAATGTATGAATAAATATAAAATAAAGGATGATATGCAACCAGTAAGATGAATTTGACCACTCAAGTTAACACAACGATAAGAAGAAATCAATAAGCCATTCCTCACTCTAAAATATCAGTGACAAAAGAAGAAATGCAAGAAACTTTTATGAATCAATGAACCAAATTAATTTTCCTTGAGCCAAGTGATTATGAACAAAAGACTTAAATTTCACCTCAAACAAAACTATAAATTTAAGACTTAAACACTAGAACTAGCTAGGTCTTCAGCTGTTAACACAAATCTAGTGGAAAACAATATAACAAACATATACTTACAAACACTTCAGCTGACCTCTGATCCACAAATTTGCTAGTTTCTCATCATAATGTGTCTTTGTGAACAATTCAAATGGAGTAGGGTTTCTTCCTAACTGCTATGCCTATAGTAATTTATAAAGAAGTATTAAATCATGTATTAGAAAACAATGAGCACATTTGAAAATAAATTCTTACCATCCTTCTCTTATGCTCCTTATTAGGAATGCTACCCCCTTTGTGTTGAGTGCCTCTCGTGAAAGAGACCCGATTACTTTTAGCTATGCCACACTTGGATATGGCATACATTTACATTTGACACATGGACACCTAATATTCTTTAAAGGTTTGAAAATAAGATGATGCTCTCAATACATAGGCAAAAGAAACTCCTTGACACCTTTGATGAAGTCTTTTGTATACCATTTTGTTGTTTGATCTACTCTATTATACATCCATGCTCAATTTTCTAGGACTTTTATTCTACATTGTGTGGCATGATTTAAGCATTGTATAATAGAAGATACATATACACATAAATGAATATAAGGCAAACAAATAAATTATCATAGGTTTAAAATACATTTATTGGCATCATTTCAGAAACATATAGACCAACTAATGAGATCAAAGGACAAACACTTTTATACAAGTCTAGAGACACAAAATAGAACAACTTAATATGTGGCATAAAAAATTCCAGCATGCATTACGGGTAGTTTGTCACAATAGCTTGAACTTGCAAAATTATTAACACATAACATAAATGAAATCAACATCTAAAATGATTTAAGCATTGTAGAACATAAGATGCATATATACACACATACCTTTTTTGTCTAGTTTCCTCTTCTTTTTCTGTTAATTCCTAGCTATATTGATACCACTATGCTCCAAAATTATCAATTGGTAATGATATATTTTTTGTAGACAACAAACCTCTATTGCTTAATGTGAAATTCTGCCAAAAAGCAATAATAGTTTAGCAACAGAAATTATGCAGAAGAACAAAGCTACTTCAATTGGAAACAACTTAAGAAGAATAAAAACTTTGTATAGGATAGCAGGATAAATTCCATTGTTGTTCTACAATTTCAAGTACCTACTCCAAATTTTCCAATAACTTAAGAAGAATAAAAATTTTGTCCAGAATAGATCATTTTTTTCTGGCAAAACAAAAATAGATCCTATTTTTTATTCAAATAGATTGCTAAAGCCATATGAATATACCACTTCCTACATGATGAGCATGGATTGGTTCATGTAAGGAAAAGATGACAAAAACAAAACATTAAACAATGCTAACTTGCAATAAGGATATCTTTAAGAATAGATATACTTTTTTTTTCTTTTTTCCAGTTCGAATCCAATGTAGCAGTCAACCCAAAAGAAAATATTTGGATAAACTGATTTCTTTTCTTTTGTTGTTTTTTCTACCAACAGAATCATCAAATGCAAAATTTACCACCAAAACTTTCAGTTCTTAAGTTATCAGTAACAATTGCAGCAATAGAGAATTCATATGCATTTAAGGGAAAGTGAGCTATCTTGCTAGACAATACTCTAAGGAATTGATCAATGGCAACGTACTCACAATGATTCAAATTCCTAAAAATTGAGTTTCATGCAAGCTAGCAATTAATTTTTATTTTTTTTGTTAATTTTACTCACAAGCTAATAGTCAGCTAATGATTGCAAGTCAATGTCAATCTGTGGAATTGAATATGGGGGAATGTTCAGAAAAGTAGTGGTTGCTGTTACGAGTGTAGGATGGTGTATTTAAAAAGTGTAAGTGTACACTGTCGTAATCAAGTAATATAGAAGTGAGTAGAGTATCGTTCCCATGAGGATTGATCACTAAGTACCAAATTGGTAATCTTAATACTATTTAGTCGGTCGATTAGTTGTGATTGAGATTACAAGATAAAAATGATGAAATATGAATACAAGTGATATGAAGGCAAATATGAGAAAAAGCCCTAGGGATTATATTTTACTTAACAAATTCTGGATTGAATCACTTATCTATTCTAGTACAATTTATTCCACATGATTGATAGTTGAGTTTACCTAATTTAATTACTAGCCTCTTCCAATGTCAAGTAATTCTATAATTAATTGCTAACCCAATATATTTCTATATGAATTTAAGCAATTAATCATGCATTAAGATTTATGGAACTCATTAAGACTACACAACCCATATGAATACATTCCTATTTCATATGCAAATTATGGTTTTAATTATAGGATCCACACACATGCATCTCCTTCCGGTCTCAACATGCATATTAAAATCATCCAAAAGGTGGTCAGTCAATTAAAAGCATTAAGAACAATAATTAAAACTCAATCATGAAGGAAAAATTAAAACTAGAGTTAATAAGTTAAGATTCAATCCGTCATTAGTAAGCTACGTCATCACCCTAGGAAAAGGAAAATTAGCTCTTGATGAAATTAAAAACAAAACAAACATAAATAAAAACATAATAAATATTGCATAAAAATTAATTAAAAAAAGATAAAAATACAACTAATAGATGCATGAAAATGGAAAATCTAGCCTATCATATAGGAGGTAAAACCTTTCATGTAGGTGGCAACCTATACCATCCATAAAGGAGCACTACCTAGGCTTTCCATATAGGAGGTAAAACCATCCAAGTAGGAGGCATGCAAGAAGTAAAAAAAGACAATAAATAAATTTTAAAAATAATAACTCTCTCTCTCTCTTCCTTCCTCTTCATTTTAGGATTCCAAGAACCTTTATTTATAGTCTTCAATTTTTGGGTGAACAGTAACTTTGCTATAGTTCTACAATACTTGCTACAGTACACACTAGAACAGTGAAAAAGCACTTCTACACTGACCCACTTCTGCACCGATGCACTTCTACACTGACGCTACAGTGAATCCAAACAGTGACGCTACAGTACATCTACATTGTATTGCGCTACAGTCCTATGAACAATGTTTTGCTACAGTCATCCTTAAAAAAATCTTCTCAATATTTTCTTAATACGGTGCTGTATGACCTGTAAGAAGAAAATCATTATTTATTTAACCCAAATTCATTATATTAAACTCTAATATCGTCCCCAAAATCATCATATAAGGAAAAATAAATATGCAAATATTTTACTTATTAGTTACAAACATGAGTATACTATCCAATGGCTAATTGTTGAATAACAAAGACTAAAGAAATGCAAAACCAAGTAATTCCACAGCAAAACAATTTCAAAATAAATTCAGAGAATATGTAGTTTAAATCAAAAGACAAAGACTTGAACAATATGAAGTTCAATGGCTCAAATTAATTCATAGCAAAGTTGAACGAATTGCATATATTCACACTTCCTTATTCAACTGAAGTCTTTCTTTACATAAGACAGATTTAAAGAAACATGTCTTTCAAACCAAATTTGTAAATGTAAAGCTTAATTAAGTTGTGCCATCTAACAACTATAATTTCATTGAACTCAGTAGAATTTAATTACATAAAAAACAACTTGTTCAAGCTAACAATGTGTTAAATTAAGTCATAAATTATGCAAATTTTTATGTTAAATCAGATCATAGCTAGACCATAACACTTCAAATGATAAATTGTACAAACAAATAAATGAATAAACTTCATCCTAATTAAATAGAAGTACCATGGATTATGCAAAAGTTTTATTATTGAGATGATGACAGTACCATGTATTCTTTTTTTGGATAAGTTTGAAATAAAGGCCAATGGATTTATTGCTTAGTCAACAGTGACATAAAGCTAATTCTTGCTAATAGGTTCAATCGTACTAACTACTTCATGTGTTTAGCTTGCCCTGAAGGGGAAAAAATTGAATGATCCAATATTGGAACCCTCGAAATTGAGGAAAACTATGGCTAGTTCTTGAGCTTAAAATCATTTGAGGTCATGATTTATTGAAGTGGATAATGTAGCCTAAAGAAGGTTGCAGAATTTGGGGGATGTGGCACAAGGAACAGAAGGACAACTTGGAGGATCAATTGAAGAAGAATTCAGTGTTAGAATTGGCTGACACCCAAGAGGGGGTGTAATATCCCAAATTCAATCACCAAAATTCCATGTATATTTATTTATTTTTAATGGAATAAAATGGTGAATTTTGATGCACTTGAAGTAGCCAAAATAGTGGAAATAGTAGTTATATGAAATTCTTGGCCAAGAAAGACCTAAAGCCTAATTTTTTCCTTGACAATGGCCTAACAATATGGCCTAAAACTAAGTATGAAAGAGCATAATTTTTGGGCCCAAAATATTGCAAAAATTCAGCCAAGTTAAAAGGAAAAGAAGAAAATGGCAATTGTTTCAAAAAATCATGAAAATGTAAGGGCAAAATGGTCATTTTGGCTAAATAAAATAAAATCTACTAATTTCCCTTAAATATTAAGGGAAAGTCATAGAAGAAGGTGAAGCAAGAAGATGCATAAGATTTTTCCACTTAGATGGACAAATGGAAGCAAAAGATGGCATGTAAAGAAAAATAAGCAAAAAGAAAAAAGATCACATGCAAAAAAATCTAATAAAATATTAATTATTTAAGGAGGTGGGGAGAACTCTAGAAGACTTCAATAAACTCTCCAAAAGGCCATTATTTTCGGCCAACTCAAGCAAATAGAGAGAGTGTGTGTAATACTTATTCTCAATAGCCCAAGATGAGTATAAATGAGTAGTGAAATCATTCGTGGGATAAGGATTTGAACCCGGATTATCCAACTTCAGAAAATGTTCACAAATTTTCAATCTCAACTCAGGAGTTGAACCTAGGGTTGAGAGGGTTTTTCAGAGGTTTAAAAAAATATTTCAATTATTTCCATGAATTTCACTACATTAACTCTCAACGGCTTTTTGTTTCATTATATCAGAGTATACGAGCGATTCTCTGCTTAAACTTAATACATTCATTTACATACATGGAATGTATAGCCATATATACATCAAATGTATAATTACACATAACCACCACACTCTTACATCAAATACAAATAGTAGTGTCTTACACTATGATCTTAACTTCACCTTCAGATCTCTTCCGGTGTATATCTCCCGCATCTTTACCTGTCTAAATGGTTGGTTGGGAGGAGTAAGATTTGAGAGAATCTCAGAAGCAAACATTACTACTATGCATGCCAGATATATATGAATGCATGATATGCTTGCCTACACTTTTTCATGCCAACATAATGACATTCTGCATGCTCGATGTTATGACATACATATGGCAATTGCATAAATATAACAGAGCTTCAACCAATCATACATGTTCCACACAAATAGGCAAAGCAGTCACATAATCAATGCAAGACATACATATCACATACATGCAGAAAATGTAAGTTCACTACCTTTTACTTGATGTCCTCCTCATACACCTTGATCTTCCAACCATTACCTCTTCTTTGACACTTCATGAACCCTAGATAAGAATGACATCATTAGAGCCATGAAGAGTGAATGCCCAATGGCTACATTAGCCTTAAAGGCTTACTTTCACCCTTGGAGTTCTAACCGATTATACTTGGCCCTTTTCTTACTCAAATTCGCATAATAATCAAATTACCAACCTTTTTTCCCAAATTTTAGAAAATCATAATTAATTTTATAGAATTCCAATTGAGTGGGTTCAAAGGCCTATGTGACCCCTATTAAGTCTACTTTATATTATAAATCATTACTCTAACATTACCTATGCACAAAATTCAATATTTCATTATTACTCTCCACTATTCTAAGACAGCTTTTAGAATCATGTCCAAATGTCAAAAATAATAAATAATCCTAAAAAACTCCAATTGGACTGATTTCAAAGCCTAAATGAAGATATTTAAATTTAAATTTAATTAAAAATATTTAGGTTTCCTAAATGTAGACAAATTATTCCCAGTAGTTTGTCCTAGACCACTATTCTAGATTGCTTTCCAGATTACAGGGCTTAACTTCAAAAATCCACCATTAATTCTAGGAAACTCTAAATTGAGTGGTTAAAAATTATGTACAAATATATTTAAATAAAATTTCAATTAAAAATACTCAAATTTGGTCACCACACCCATAATCTTCCCAGAATTTCACCCAACAAGACTATTACAGGTTTTGTTCCAGAAACAGGGTCAAACTTCAACAATTCATATCTCCTAGAATACTTTTTCAAATCCTTCATATTACCTATCATTTAAATCACATTATGTCTAATTTAAGCTTGAAAACTTTTAGAATTCTTGGACATATTTTAGACCTTCAAACATCACACACAACACTGACTGCCACACAGGAGAGATTTAAGCAATATGCACACCTACATTTCATAATTTCCCAAATTCATATACAAGTATCCAAAATTCATGAACACTTGCATGCCTACACAATTTTACCTCCTAAAGCCAATTGAAACAAAAAAATTTCCAAGTTCCTTCATCTTCATCACGTTACAGATAGAAACACAATTAAGATTCTCAGAAAAAGTTCGTTGTTTCTCTGTTTTCTCTTGCCTAATCACTTCCTTGCTACGCCTAATCAAATGATTAGCTATTTACACTCTCATTACACATGATTAGAAGAAATTTGGGAATTATGACCCCTTAGGGTTTCATCATCCATATTCCATAAATCATCCCAATCCAAGCCAACAACAACAATAACAACCACAACAAAGGCACAAGAAGCAAGTTTTAGAAGTTTACCTTTGATTTTTGTTGTTTCTTACTCTAAAAACGTCTCAGCTCTCTCTCTCTATACCTCTGATTAGCGTTGAAAATCATGGTTCCAAAGAAGTAGAAGTTATTAGAAGAGGCTATAGAGGGGTTAGGGAGCAAGAATCACAAGGTAGCAACATCCTTACCTTATTTTAAGATGAACCCTAGCACTTCCACCATCCTTCATGTTTAAGCTCTCTCTCCCACTCTTGAGTTCTGATTCTGTCATGAAAAAGGGCTGAAGATGATGATATTAGAATGGCTAAATGAATTAACCAACCATTTGCCACATGTCATGCTCCTATTGGCCCAAATATAAAATTTTCGTACATAATACTAAATCTGGCAGAATTTTCATTAAACTTTCAAAATTCATATCTAATTGTAAAAATATCCAATTGGAGTGATTCAAAAGGATATATGACCCTCATTGAGTCTATTTGGATGGAAAAATATATTCTTTAGCTAATTGGAAGATAAATTATCCCAGAATTTTAATCTTTAAATGTTGCCCCAAAAAATAATTAATTTCACTGGGCTAAATTCAAAAAATTGTTTCTCTTTGTGTATAGCTCCAAATGACTTATATACCTATCAAGTTAAATCTTGATAAGTCTACTTTAACTTTGGAAAGTTTCATAATTTTTAAAAATCATTTACCTATTGAAAAATGTCACACGATCACCACTGTCACACCGTGAATTTCACCGGTGGCAAAATCACTTTGTGTTCCATTTTACTATATTATGTGTGACTTCCAATTGCTTTGTTTTGTTATTCCCTTAGCTCTTTAGCTCACCAATATAATTCCTTTTAATGTCTAAGGATATAAAGGAATTTTGAGAAATAATACTATGCCTCACTGTGACGTTTACCAAACATAGGTCTAGTAGCCCCTTTTAATCCAGGCTAAATCTTAAGCATCTAGTCCCAAAATTCAGGATATTACAGCTCTCCCTCCGTTCAATAAATTTCATCCCTAAAATTTCAAACATCAAATGGTACCATCTGTACCTCGGAGAACCATCTCTAGACATTTGGTCTATCTTTCCTCATTGTAATTCTTTTATTCTGCATTCACTATACAACACTTTTATTCATTTTGTTCCCAGTATGTAGCACTCAATATCAAGACCCTTTCATTTATTCTAACAACGCTTGGTTTCTCAGGCTTTACTGCCTCTTCGGGACTCTCCCAGATAGTATCGCACACATCTGAGGCCTTGCGGCTCATTCTACTACCACAACAATGGATACTCCAGCCCTATTTCCTAGGGGATCACCCCCTCTTAGGGCTTATGACCCAAGCTACAATATGGTCTAGTCTAAATGTTCTACTAATCTCAACATATTCTTTGGACACATCAATCCAATGTCATCATGCTGGGTAGCAACCACAGTGCTAGACAGATAGGTCTTACCGCCCAGGGACATTACCCTATGCAAACTTGCACCTTGGGTCTTATTGCCTCGAGCCTCTACTCAGCTCTATTCTCAACACATCTCATATTTTGCCAACCTAAGAGTTTACTAACCTATTAGGTCTTATGGCCTTAGGACATTTAGTCCGTTATCTTTGTTAAATAACAGCCCTTTCACTAGGCCCACCGTAGAGCTACCCTCACTGGGTACCCCCTACAGCCGTAAATATAAAGGAATAAAATCCTTGTTTTGTATTTATGTAACAACCCTCCCACTAGGCCTAACTGCAGAGCTACCCTCAATGGGCACTCTCTATAGTAGCACGGGAGTCATGAAACGGCCCTTCCACTTGGCCTACTGCAGCAGCACAGGAATTCCTCATACTAGGCCTGCTGCAGCCGCATGGGAGTCCGGGCCAACCTCATTTCCACTGGGCTCGAAAGGAAAGCTTATGGAATAGCCACTCCCCTTATTTATCAAAGGAGACTTCTCCAGGTATCAAGCACGCGACATCCGCCACTTAAGCTGTGGTCGATAAACCTTGGTACCATTTAGTTAGTTACTACCTAGAACACATAGTTCACTAGGCATCCTGAACTCATTATAGGCTTCATCTCTTACTACTCAAGCCATTCATACTCTTATGTAATGTTCACAAAGCATGCTAAATAAACCATCATCACAACAATCATCACATGAGCATTCGACCCCAAGTGTTCACCTGCACAATAGGCCTCGGGATTCCACTTGTGCATCACAGGAGTTTCCAAGGCACCGAGTGTCCACCCATGCAATAGGCCTCGGGCCACTGCTCGCGCATAATAGAAATCTCCATGTCCTGAGTGCCCACCCACACAATAGGCCCCAGGGGACCACCCCGTAAATTCTGAATGCTCATCAGGTCTTACTGCCTAGGGAATCACCCCTATGCCAGAGGCATTACGGGACTTACAGCCTCGGGCCTCTGCCCGTCAGGTCTGACTGCCTAAGGACACGCTGGCCCAAAAGGTCTTACTGCCTACCATATATTCATAACATGAATACACGTGATGGTAAACACATACATGCAGAACCATTACATAGGATATAAGATCAAGAGTTCCTTTCCTTTATACCGTCAAGCCTGATCTTTCTTTCTACAAATGGCACTGGAGAACCCCATGGAAATTCACTGGGTCACACAACCCTCCTCTCAAGGAAACTCATTCAATGGGAGACTCATTACAATATACCACTATTGAGAGTCAACGTTCCCGTAGCTCTCTTTTGTGGTTTTATCGTCACGGTGGCTTCACTCCACAATTTGTTGTCACGACGGCTACACACTATAATTCGATATCACGGTGGCTTCACACTACGGTACTACACTAGGTGCTTCACACAGGTGCCCATACACCTAGTCAGCCCCTCCGGTCAAAACCCTCTTTAGGTAGCCCTTTCTAATCCGATCTCCCCATAGGTAGCCTTTTTCGATTAGAACTCCCTGTAGGTAGCCCTTTCCGATTAGAATCCTCCACAGGTAGTTCTGTTTGGTTAGTTGCCTCAGAATAAAAGTAATATGTAATGAGAATCCAAATCTCATCCTTTCTAACAGTTCTGTAATTTGCTCTTTCCCTTTTCACCATCTCATATGGGGTCATTCGACGTGGACTTTTAATATTGGTCCAGCTCCAGGCATATTACAACTCTAATGGAATATTCTATGATTAAGATCTTTCCCTATGCTAGATTAGCAACTAGCAACCTCCATAAACCTCATAAACATCTCTATACTATATTATAGTACCTTAAGCCACTCAGGCTATTTCAAATTCCTGGAGAATCAATTTAACTATTGGATTTGATTCTCAGGTTATGGTTCAACTCTTAGAACCTCAACATCACGTAAGTCAGAAAATCACTTTCCTCAATCATACCCAATAGGCATGCTAAGAATCAAAATCAATAGCGCCTATTCTAACCTCTACGGTTTATGGTCCTTAAACATTACTGAAGGTTCAACATTATTCACAAGGTTCACAAGGTTCAACTTCCTCTATGGAATAGAACCATAGTGTAACCTTATTTATATTCTAACCTAAGCACCATTTTGGCTTAGATTTGATTCAACCATACCATCAACCTTCAGTATCATCAATTCAGATCCTCTAAGATAGACATACGGTATAATCACCACTCATCATGCATCACCGTATATCATAACTACATACCTTTAACCCCATGGGTTATAAGGATCATTACATAGCATGGAGAAGCCTAAAAACAATCATTATACCTCAAGTTTCCATAACCTCATTAGATGAACTTTTCTAGCAGTACTCACTGCAACAGAAATGGTTCAGATTAAAGATTAATACTTACTTTATCATCTATATGCCTCTAGTCATTCCTTAGGTCATTTAAGAACCTCTAATCACGATTCCAAACCTTTAATCAAAAGATATGAAATTTTCAAGGTACTTCCTAGGGGGTCACCCATCCTGGGATTTTCCTCGCCTGAGCACGCTTAACCACAGAGTTCTGAGGGTATCCAGGACATTAGTGCTTATATCAACCCGCATATTTCTGGGCATTGATATCCCATATATACCTCGATCCCAGTATAGCATGTTATCCTGCCCAGAAATGCTAGATACTGTCCTTGGAGGGAAACATAAGCAGTACCAGCTTCTTGGTATAGTCCCCTATGTGTTTCCATAACATAGGGGAAAATCTGAGTCATACTATAACTTAAATCAAGAGCCTTAGAATTAGCAACATAATCTAAATCATATGCTTCCTTTTCTATCCTTAGGGTCTCACTGTCACTATTACCAATAGAGTTATCCCACTGGGACCAGGCACCGCTGACACCCCTGTCATGCGGAACGACTTCCTCTACATAAACTGTTACCCCTTCCTTCAATAGGCTAATTTCACAAATAGGGGTGGTCTAACTCCTTAGGTTCCTTTGCTATCTGAAACTCCATGTTACATTAGCATTAATAGGAGATCACCATACTATTCACTTAAGTAGAGAATGCAAGCTAGAGTAAGAATCCCTTGCTTTGACTAGGCCTTTATCTCTAAGCAGACAATTTCATTGCCAGAATCACTGCTCTGATACCGTAAATGTAATACCTTATTCTCAATAGCCCAAGATGAGTATAAATGAGTAGTAAAATCATTCGTGGGACCAGGATTCGAACCCAGATTACCCAACTTTAGAGAACATTCACAAATAGTAGTGTCTTACACTACGATCATCACTTCACCTTCAGATCTCCTCCGGTGTATATCTCCCGCTTCTTCACCTGTCTAAATGGTTATTTGGGAGACGTGAGATTTGAGAGAATCTCAGTAGCAAACGTTACCACTATGCATGCCAGATATATATGAATGCATGACATGCTTGCCTACACTATTTCATGCCAACATAATGACATTCTGCATGCTCCATGTTATGACATACATATGGCAATTGCATAAATACAACAGAGCTTCAACCAATCATACATGTTCCACACAAATAGAAAAAGAAGTCACATAATCAATGTAAGACATACATATCACATACATGCAGAAAAGGCAAGTTCACTACCTTTTACTTGATGTCCTCCTCATGCACCTTGATCTTCCAACCATTACCTCTTCTTTGACACTTCATGACCCTAGATAAGAATGAAATCATTAGAGCCATGAAGAGTGAATGCCTAATGGCTACATTAGCCTCAAAGGCTTACTTTCACCCTTATAGTTCTAACCGATTACATTTGGCCATTTTCTTACCCAAATTCGCATAATAATCAAATTACCAGCCTTTTTTCCCCAAATTTTGGAAAATTATAATTAATTATATAGAATTCAAAATTGAGGTCTTTCAAAGGCCTATGTGACCCCTATTAAGTTTAATTTACATTAAAAATCATTACTCTCACAGTAACCATACACACAAGTCTAGATCTCATGATTACTCTCTACTGTCCCAAGAAAGCTTTTAGAATCATGTCCAAATGTCAAAAATCATAAATAATTCTAAAAAATTCCTATTGGACTGATTGCAAAGCCTAAAAGAAGATATTTCAATTTATATTTAAGTAAAAATAGTTAGGTTTCCCAAATGTAGACCAATGATACCCAGAAATTCGTCCTAGGCCACTGTTCCATATTGCTTTCCAGATTACAGAGCTTAACTTCAAAAATCCACCATTAAATCTAGGAAACTCCAAATTAAGTGGTTAAAAATTCTATAAAAATATTTAAATATAATTTCAAATAAAAATACTCAAATTTGGTCACCATACCCATAATCTTCCCAGAATTTCGCCCAACAAGACTATTCCGGGTTTGGTTCCAGAAATAGGGTCCAACTTCAACAATTCATATATCCTAGAATACTTCTCCAAATCCTTAATATTAACTATCATTTTAAATATAATTATGTCTTATTTAAGCTTGAAAACTTTTAGAATTTTTGGACAAGTTTTAGACCTTCAAACATCACACACAACACTGACTGCCACACAGGAGAGATTTAAGCAATATGCACACCTAGATTTCATAATTTCCCAAATTCATATACAAGTATCCAAAATTCATGAACACTTGCATGCCTACACAATTTTACCTCCTAAAGCCAATTGAAACAAAAAAATTTCCAAATTCCTTCATCTTCATCATGTTACAGACAGAAACACAATTAAGATTCTCAGAAAAAGTTCGTTGTTTCTTCGTTTTCTCTTGCCTAATCACTTCCTTGCTACCCCTAATCAAATGATTACCTACTTACACTCTTATTACACATGATTAGAAGCAATTTGGGCATTATAAACCCTTAGGGTTTCATCATCCATATTCCACAAATCATCCCAATCCAAGCCAACAACAACAACAACAACCACAACAAAGGCACAAGAAGCAAATTTTAGAAGTTTACCTTTGATTCTTGTTGTTTCTCACTCTAAAAACATCTCAGCTCTCTCTCTTTATACCTCTGATTAGCATTGAAAATCATGGTTCTAAAGAAGTAGAAGTTATTAGAAGAGGCTATAGAGGGGTTAGGGAGCAAGAATCACAAGGTAGCAACATCCTTACCTTATTTTATGATAAACCCTAACACTTCCACCATCCTTCATGTTTCAGCTCTCTCTCTCACTCTTGAGTTCTGATTCTGTCATGAAAAAGGGCTGAAGATGATGAAATTAGAATGGTTAAATGAATTAACCAACCATTTGCCACATGTCATGCTCCTATTGGCCCAAATATAAAATTTTTGCACATAATCTAAATCTGACAAAATTTTCGTTAAACTTTAAAAATTCATATCTAATTGTAAAAATATCTAATTGGAGTGATTCTAAAGGATATGTGGCCCCCATAGAGTCTATTGTTAAGAAAAAATATAATCTTTGGCCAATTAGAAGCTCACTATCCTCAGAATTTTAATCTTTGAATGTTGCCCCAGAACATAATTAATTTCGCTGGGCTAAATTCAAAAATTCATTTCTCTTTGTGTATATCTCCAAATGAATTATATGACCTATCAAATTAAAAATTTATAAGTATATTTTCACTCTAAAAAGTTTCATACTTTTTTGAAATCATTTACCTATTGAAAAATGTCATACAATCACCACTGCCACACCGGGAATTTCACCAATGGCAAAATCACTTTGTGTTCCATTTTACTATATTATGTGTGACTTCCAATTGCTTTGTTTTGTTATTCCCCGAGCTCTTTAGCTCACCAATATAATTTCTTTTAATGTTCAAGGATAGAAAATATTTTTGAGAAATAATACTATGCCTCACTGTGACGTTTACCAAACATAGGTCTAGTAGCCCCTTTTAATCCAGGCTAAATCTTAAGCATCTAGTCCTAAATTTTGGGATATTATAGAGAGAGAGAGTTTTAGAGAAGAGCAAGAATAAGAGAAGAAGCATAAGGGTTCAAGAAGTAAAAATGGTAAATTTGGTTGCAATTTTCACTTGTTCTTGTCTTCTAATTCATGGAAACGTCTCTCTAACTCTCATGCTTTCTTGAATCATCCATATAGCAAGCTTAAATTCAAGAAAAAAGGGAGGAAGAGGGACAACTTTTAGGAGCTAGGGAGAGCAAACCAAAGGTATGCTTAAGAACTTGTTGATTCTTGAAGATTTAAGCTTGTTCTTGATGTTGTTGTTGGTTATTGGCTTGTTTTGGTTGGATTTTGTGATTTGGGATGTTCAAACCCTAAGGGGAGTTGCTACCCAAATTGACACTAATCATGTTCAATAGGTGTGTAAGAGGTTAAACATGTGATTATAAGAGGAAAGAAGATGTTTTATAGGATTAATCATGAAAACATATTTTTCCAATTTAATTTGGGATTTTTGGCCAGCAGCTGTTCATTGTGTTAGAGCTAGAATTTGATGGATTTGATGATTTGATTGTGGGTATAATGAAAAATTGTGTAGGGAACATGTGAATTATGGAGTGTGAAGGATTTGGGGGTGTGAAATGATAATTTTGCCTATGAAACTTGAAATGTAGTGTGAATTTGTCAAAACTAAGGTAAAAAATAGATTCTACATATGAAACTATGTAGGAATAGCCTGGGTCATAATTTTTGGAAAAGTACAAATATACTGGGTATGAAGGGAATTAGACCGAGTTTCCTAGGGCCATTTTGATAATTACGTGATTTTAAACTAAGATAACCAACTTATAAATTTTAGAATAAGGTATGAATGAGTAATAACTCATTTGTGACCAATTTATAAATTTTAGGATTTGCTATATGCCGAGCTGGACCAGAAACCAAGGATCGATAATAGGTAGAACAAGAAAGGTGTAAAGTAGTAACTCTATCTCTCATATTCTATGTGATTGTTAATATGCATTGTTTGCCATATTCTGTGCAATGTTATGTGTAAGGTGGTAACTATCCTAGAGCTGGATGTAGGAAAAGCACAAGTACCACCTTGAGGGAAAGCACAAGTACCTCTTGGCCAATGTGTATCCAGTCCAGGTCGGCCAATGTGATTGATGATAGTTCCTTTCTGTGGTGTGGGAAAAGTACAAGTACTACCATATAGGAACAAGACAAGTACCATGAGGCCAATAAGACCCCAGCTAGGGCGATGTGACAAGTACAGACAGGTTGTTGCTTGTTCCAGAACATTTATATGATTACGATGAGACAAGATGTGACAAGATGGCTGACATGACTAGTTAAGACATGGGTGATTATGGGGTACCGATGGTCAAGGATAGGTAGAGCTGGTATCACTGTTTTGTATCGGTACAATAAAAGTTAAGCATGTTCAGCCTGGGGAATTGAAGGGATGGGTGACCCACTAGAAAGTTTTTGGAAAATGTTATGTAATGAAACGTGTTGTACAAAGACGTGTATGCTAAGTAATGTTAAAATCTTTCCCTAAATTGTTATGAATGTCTATTATGTGTCATGTTTGGACTACTTGTACATTTAAATTTTATGAAATGACGAAAATGCCCTTACGAATATATATTGAATTAATCTCTTCCTTATTTCAATATAGTGAACCATAAAGATGGTAAGACATGGTGAAAGGGGACTCGGTTAGGGTCAAGGAGCAAGACCCGACTCAATGGAACAAATATTGGACATGCGTACGGAACAAAGAACTATGATCCATGACTTGTGTGATACCCTACTTTCCAATGCTCCAACCGAGCTTAAATAAGTAGGGTGTGACATTTAATGGTATCAAAGAAGTTATTCTGGCAATATTTAGTAATTGCTAGAGTTCTTTGCTAAAGATGATAGGTTATGATCTTTGTTAGATGCCTTGAGTTAGGATGCATGATGGTAGAACTAAGGCTAAGAATGATGCCAAGTGGAAGAACAAGGATTGGATAGCCTATGAGTGAATTCAAATTGAATTCTAAAGGGTATTCAGCATGGGATAGCTGATGAACTTGAATTTAGCTTGCAGGACTCAAGTTCATGGACTCAAACTTGAGTACAGAATGATTGTGAAGAATAAGAAAGTGTACTTTAACATAATGTTTCCTAGAAAATGTTTCCTGATATGTCACGTGGTGGTTGAGGTATTATGGGATACCGATACCTAGTGATCAATGATATGAAATAATGCTAGCATGAATGCCCTGGATCTCATTGGAACTCTATGGTTAAGCATGCTTAGAAGAGGAAACATTGTGGGAATGCTTTATGTAGCTTGCCTAATTGTGGGTTGGAGTCCAATACCGCTGTAGCGGGCGCTCAATAAGGGTAGCGCTACAATTGGGCCTATTAGAGGTCGGTTATAAAGAGTTGAAACTCTAAATAAAGGTTCTTAGATGATCTAAGAAATGATGAGAGGCATGGAGATGATAAAGTAAGTTTGATTTTTAATTCGAACCCTTTCTGTTGCAGTAGATACTGCTCAGAAAAGTTTATTTGATGGGGTTATGTAAACTTGAGGCATAGTAATTACTTTGAGGTTTCTTCGTACTAAGTGATGATCCTTAGTAACCCGTGGGGTTAGAGGTATATAGGTATGATATACGATGAGGCATGATGAGTGGTGATTATGCCATATGTCCATCTTAGAGGATCTGAAATGATGATACTGAAGGTTGAGGATATGGTTGAATCATATATAAGCACCATTTTAAACCATCAATGAACAGTACCCAACTTCCTATATACTCATCCAAACGACAAACCAATCGGTTAAAAAGAAAGCTTACGCTTACCTCTACTCGCTTCGGCAAATGGTTCGAAATTCTGGCAATACTCTGGCTTGTGAGATGGCGCTAACCACCTCCAAAAAAAAAATCTAAAACCGTAGAAATGAAGCTCGCGATGAGTAGAAGAAGTTTCTTGAATGGTACTCTGAGAGAAGACGCCGATTCGGTAGTGTTTCAGTAGTTAGAACTTTCTCTATTTTCGTTCTGCTTCATTCTCTCTCTTTTGGTTTGATTTTTGCATGAAAATGGTGAGGAAGATGATGAATTAATGGTTAAATGAGGTGTTAAATTACTTTGCCACGTGTCAGTTCCTGATTGGCCCAAAAATCAAATTTTCGCACATAATATCCAATATGGCACAATTTTCATTAAACTTTGAAAATTCATATCTAATTGTACAAATATCCAATTGGGGTGGTTCCAAAGGCTATGCAACCCTCATTGAGTCTAGGTATAATGAAAAATATAACATTTGGCCAATTAGAAGCTCACTCTTTCCATATCAGGAATTTCACCGATAGCAAAATTACTGCCATATCAGGAATTTCACCGGTAGCAAAATTACTTTGTGTTCCATTTTACTATATAGTATGTGACTTCCAATCACTTCATTTTGTTATTCCCCGAGCTCTTTAGCTCACCAATATAATTCCTTTTAATATCCGAGGATATAAATGAATTTTAAGAAATAATACCATGTCCCACTAGGACATTTGATAAAACGGGGTCTAGCAGTCCCCTTAATTCAGGCTAAATCTTAAGCCTCTATTCCCAAAATTCAGGATGTTACAACTTGAGGGGTGAGATGAGATAAGTTCAATAAAAACAAGAAGCAAATAGGGAAAGAGTAAACAATCATAGAGGACTAGCAAATGAAGCTGTCCAACCTACGAGTCCTGCTCGGGAACAACATCTAAAGAGACCCATTATTGAGGTTGAGAGCCTGTAGTCATGGATGACAAAATTTAGTCAAAAGGGACCACTAGCCTTTTAGGGAAGATTTGAACCTCAAGTAGCAGAAGATTGGTAGCCATGTTTTGAGAAATCTTTTGGATTCTAGAATGTCAAAATGACGTAAAAGCGCAACTAGCAATTTACAATTTGGAGGGCGATGCTAATAGATGGTGGAAAAGCACCGAAATGATTATGCAGGTGAGAAACATTCCTTTTACTTGGGATTATTTTCAAGAACAATTTAATGAAAAATATTTTCCTCGATCAGTTCAGATTGCTAAGGAAACTGAGTTCTTGACTATTCAGGAAAAGGAGAAAGAAAATTTTGATGAATATCTTGCATGATACATCAATCCATCTCGATACTCTTTATACTTGAGATTTCGAGATGACGAAGGGTGGAGTTCAGATATGATGATCCAGGGGTTGAGACCTGAGCTGAAAGAAAAATTAGTTTCTAAACAAGTCACTGAGTTCAATAAGGCAATGGAGGAGTGTCAAATTACTGAAAGTAACTTGTTGAGCTTGCATACTAGTAGGAGTTCTAATAGCAAAGGGGCATCAACTAGCAGGAACGCTTCCCAAAAGCACAAAAACACGGGAGGACCATTCCAAGGAAATGATAAGAAGCCATATTCTCCTGGTAACTGTAATAACCAGAAACCTGTTAGAAATAGAACTTGTTAGTATTGTGGTAAGCCCATCATCTGGGAAGACCATGTAATGTTCCACCCAAACCACCAGTCTGTTTTACTTGTCCTCAACCAGGGCATATTGCTATTAATTGTCTAGAGCAGTAGTAGGGAGTAGAAGAGCAGACGCAGAGAGCTCAGGGTAGAGTCTTTGCCATGAAGCAGGAAGAAGTCAAAAAATCTCTTGAGTTAATTCAAGGTATGATTCTACTTAATGGTAACTCTGTACAAGCATTGTATGACTCAAGTACTATTCAATCATTCATTGTATATGACTGTGTAAGACGGCTAGACCTAAGAGTGCATCGATTACCATACAAATTAGTAGTGTCAATACCAAGGGTTGCCCAATCTATTACTGTTGAAGTATGTTTAAATTGTGTTATAAAGTTGAAGGATATGAATCGACAGTGGATTTGATTTGTCTACCACTGCACAAAATAGAAGTAATACTAGGTATTAATTGGTTAATGGCTAATAATATTCTGTTGGACTATGGAAGAAAACGGGTTATTTACCCTAATTCGCAACTGTATACTGGTCCAGAGGTCAACTTTAATTTTCTTTTAGCAGCTGAGGTTGAAAGATACTTGCATAAGGGTTGCCAGTGATATATGGTGATCTTTTCTATGTAGTCAGAATTTGGTGTGGCACTTGAGAATATCCCTGTGGTGAATGAGTTCCCTAAGGTGTTTCCTAAAGATATAAGTAGATTAAATCTGGAAAGGGAAGTAGAGTTTGCAATTGAAACTAAGCCCGAGTGAGACCAATATCTAAAGCCCCATGCATAATGACTCCAAATGAGATGGTAGAACTAAAAATGCAGATCGAGGAATTACTAGAGAAAGGATTTATTAGACCCAGTGTCTCACGGTGGGGAGCTCCAGTGCTTTTTGTTAAAAAGAAAAATGGGATCCTGCATTGTTGTATTGACTACAGAAAGATAAATAAAGTAACCGTAAAGAATAAATATCCACCTCCCAGAATTGATGACTTGCTCCATCAGTTGCCTAGTTCATGTATATTCTCGAAGATTGATTTAAGGTCAGGATATCATCCACTTCAGGTAAAAGCAGAAGATGTACCAAAGGCCGCATTCAAAACCACATATGGGCATCATTAATTTCTAGTGATGCCATTTGGGCTTAATAATGCACATGCAGTGTTCATAGACTACATGAATCAAATTTTTTGTTTGTATCTAGACCAATTTGTGGTAATCTTCATTGATGACATTCTTGTGTATTCACGAGGCAAAGTAGAGCACGAAGAGCATTTGAGAATAGTATTTGTAACACCCCATTTTCTAATCACCAATATTCCTCCTATGTAATTAATACATTTAATAGAATAAAATGGTGAATTATGATGTACATAAATTTACAAAAATATTCCAATTGCCGGTTACACATAACTTGGCCAAACAAGGACACATGAGCAACTAATGTCCACTTAAAGGCCTAACATAGTAACCTAAATTGGAGCATAAAATGACACAAATAATTATCCAATAATAGTGTCATAAATTTGGTCAAAACAAGGGAAAAAGAGTATGACATGAATTTTCACAAAAATGTAAGGGCAAAATCGTAATTTTCCATAACAGAAGAAACAAATATTTTTTCCTTATTTTCCCAACAATTTCGTTCAAGGGGAAAAAATAAAAAGAGAAAAATGGCTATTTGGTAATTAATAGGTCCATATTGGAGTATTATTACCAAGGGGAAAATTTAGTTGCAAAAGTCAAAAGTGGTATGACCAATTTTGATAAACTTGGAAGAAGCAATTAATGGCAATGTAAGGAACCAATTTCTATTCCTCTTTTCTCTTATATGCACGGTCAAAAAGAGAGAAGCAAAGGGGATATATATAGTTCATATTAAAGCAAGAAGGAAAAGGTCAAAAAGTCAAAAGTAACAAAAGTAGTATGACCTTGATTAGTTATATAAGAAGATGCAATTTTAAGGTGATTCAAGAAGCAATTAAGACTCCTTTTTTCCTCTACACTTTCAGTCAAATAAAGGGAAAGGAAGAGAAATCAATTGTGTGGTCCTAATTAATTTAGGAGGCTGGGTGAGGAAGAGTGAGATTCGAGAGAATCTCAGTAGTAAACAATGTTAACCATTGCATATAAGAAATGCTTTGTGCATCACATGCTTCTTGCATAAACTCATACCAACATAATAACATATATGCATGCTCAAAGTTTAACATATTATACTAATAGCTATAGTATAAACAAAACAAAGCTTTACTCATTCACATATGCTTCATATAATTTATCAAAGCCATTAACACATCAACACACAAGCACACATATCAAGTTATCCAGGATAGGAAAGTTCACTACCTCTTGCACTTGTTTCCTCTTCTTGTCCCCTTTTCTTCCAACCACTGAAGCTTTTGGAAATTCTTCAATGCTTCTTCTTTCTTGGCTTCTCATAGCCCTAGATAAATACCACGTTATTAGTGCCATAAAAAGTAAATTCCCAATGGGCTACATTAGCCCTAAAGGCTTACTTTCACCCTTAGAGTTCACACTAATTACATTTGGCCCTTTCTTTCTTAAATTAGCATGGTAGCTAAAAGTTGCCAGCATTTTGACCAAATGTTGAAAAATCATAATTAATTCTACAGAACTCCAATTGGTGTGGTTCAAAGTTCTATGCAAATCTCTTTACGTCCTCTTTACAGGAAAAATATTACTTACTACCAGATTTATGTAAAAGAGTCCAAGAATCCTCTATCAACCAAACTGTTCTAGAATTTGTTCTAGATTCAGTGCCTAACTTTAACAAATCATAACTTACAATATAATAACCCAAATGGAACATATTATATATCAAATTAAAGCTTAATATGTCTACTATTATTCTAAAAATTTTCACGCTTTGGACATCATTTGTCTATTTAAAAACATTGTGCAAACTGACTGCCCTAAATAGAACATACATTGTCAGCATTATTCCAACTTTTGAAATTCAAATCCATTCTTTATTGACACTATTTCCCTTTTTCTTTGGATCCAAGTCAAGTTCTATGTCATCCTGACACATCCTAAAAGAATCGGGTATTTTCTTTTGACTAATTCGTACAAAAATCCAAATTCTATTCTGAGTTCGATTTCTATCATTCATCCTATTTCTCATGCATTCTTGGGACTCTTCCTAAATCGCGGCTTAGCAGTCTACTTGATTCAGGCTTATCCTCAAGCCTCTAGTTCCAAAATTTGGGACATTACAAAATTCCTATCTACTGTAACAACACTAGCACCATTAGTTTGGCCAAAAATCCAGTACAACATTCAAGAACTAAGCACATTGATGTGAGACATCATTTCATCAGAGATCATGTTCAAAAGAAAGATGTCAAAGTTGTATTTATCCTAACACATATGCAATTGGATGACATATTCACCATACCTCTTTCAACAGATCAATTTCTATACATTATAAGGGAATTGGGAATGGTAAATCCCAATGAATTGTGAGTAAATTTATGTATTCTTAATTCATTTAATTATGTTTTGAGATAAAAGCTACTGACTTAAGCATTAGAGTATCTAAATAAGTGTTTTGTAGGACTGCCCATGAAAAGGATGCTCTAATAAAAGAAGCTACTATTTGAATACTAACCATTGTATTTGAATACTCAGATAAGTTTTTCATAAAACATTATTCAAATATAATACTTTTATTCGAATATGAATATTACTGCATCGATCTATCTATTGAGAACTATTTGAATAACTAGTTTATTATTTGAATACAAAATAAATATTTTGCAAAAGGTTTATTCGCATAGTCAATAATGTATTCGAATAAAATTAAGTTTTTCAGAAAACTATTTGTTTAACTGATTCAGTATTTGAATACAAAAGAAAGATTTTACAAGGACATTATTCGAATAAAACAAAGTCTATTCGAATACACTCAAAATTTCAGAAAGTATGTAAAAGTTTATTTGAATACCAAAGCTACTATTCGAAAACTAAAGCAAAGTCTATTCAAATACACTCAAAATTTCACAAAAATATGCTGCTGAGGTGGTGTGGTCAACAGTATTACATCATGCATGGTATACAGTGATATTATCCATGTAAACTTGTGTGGTTTACAAGAACATGACCAGTATGGTCTACAGTGACACCACCTATGTGGTTAGAAGTCACACAACCTATATGGTTTATGGCAATGCATATAAATAGGGATTAGGATGAGCACTAGAGTAGTATGGCATAATGGTAGTGAAAACCTCTCAACAATGCAATATTAACAATCCCAGATCCACAGTTGACCTTTATAGTCTACACATATGTGAACAAACATGGATTGGGATGTGTTATGATGCAATAGGGTTGAGTAACGGCATTTACATCTCAATAGCTGTAGCCTCACAGAATTAATTACCTCACTCATGTTATAAAGCTAAAATAGTTGATTTTGATTTAAGAACATGAGACAAGTACGGCCAGGTTGATGCCTGCTCTGAAACATGAATGTGATCACTATGTGAAAAGTAGGGATAAGGTGATCATTTTGATCCAGAAAAAATCATCACTTTAATCCTAAACAGTGCACACAGTATGATCAGTGAGGATTAAACATTTATTTAATCCTAAACACCAGGCAGTGTTTTGATAAGGCAATGAGGCCTAGAATTACTAGTGGACTGTGTGTCCTGGGATTATAAGAACTATTGGACTATATGTCCTCAGGCTAGCAGATTCCTATGCAATCAAAGATATGTCAAATAGTGAACAGAGGCAATAAGACCCGATGTACATGTTTGCATGGGGCAATATCCCTTGGCAGTCATACTTGACGAGTACTCTATGCTATATTGAACAGTGTACACAATATGGTCAGTAGGGATAAGTAGGAAATTAATTCTGAATGCTAATTAAAAGACAAGCAATGAGGCCTAATAAACAATCAATACAGTAATGGGTTGTGAGACCCCTGAGAACAAAATAGGCTGATTGTGTATTATGTGATATCTAAAATTTTAAGGAAAGAATTTTATTAACAGGGGGAAAATGTAACATCCCAACTTTTAGGACTAGAGGCTTGAGAATAAGCTTGAATAAAGTGGATTGCTAAGCCCCGGTTTAGCAAGTGTCCTAGATAGGCATAATTTTATTCCCTAAAAATTTCTTATACCTTTGTGGCATTCAAGGGAATAAAAATAGTGAATTAAAGATCACAGGGAATGATAAAACAAGGCCATTAGCAGCCACACACAACATGATTATGTTTGGAGCACAAATTGTAAGAATTGAGATTTGCTGCCAGTATGCTTTCCTGCGTGGCAGTCTTGATGTGTGACAATTTTTAATAGGAAAATGATTTCCAATGCCTATCAAATTTTCTAGAATAAAATTAGACTTATCAAGATTTATTTTAATAGGTCATATAAGTTATTTGGAGCTGTAAACTAAGAGTTATATATTTTTAAAGTTAGCCCAGTAAAACTGGTAAGTTTCCATGGCAGTGCCCAATAAACGATATTCTAGGATCTTCTATTTAGCTAAAGGATATATTTTTCCTTAAAAATATACTTAATAAGGGTCACATAGCCTTTATAACTATACCAATTGGACATCTATAAATAAAGATATCAATTTTCAAAATTTGACGAAAATTCTGCTAGTTTTCCAGTAAAGTGAGAAAATGGAAAAAAAATGTAAGGGCAAAATGGTCACTTGACCAGTAAAGCAAGAAGCAATTATTTTCTCCAAATTAAGTAGATATTTTGACCAGCTAGAGAGGAGGGAAAGGAAATTAAATACTTGGTCTTAATTAATCAAGAGATGAAGCAATTTGTGCCAAGTAAAATAGTTTGAAAAGTAAAAAGGTAAGCATATGATAATGAGCCATAAAATAATATTAAATGAGAAGGTGGATGGGATATTTTAAGAATTTTTCTCTTAGCTCTTTCAAGACTCATTTTCGGCCAAGTAAATGGGGAAAGAGAAAAAGATGATGATTCAATTAAATTGGCACATCCTTATTTTAATTAAATATAGTATTTAGAGGAGGTAGAAGATGATATTTTTATAAGACCATTATCTCTTTCTCTTGGCCATATTTTGGCTAACACAATGGAACTGGAGAGAGGGAGTGTCTTCAAAAACACAAGAACAAGAGAGTAAGAGCAAGAGTTCAAGAAGCAAATCCAAGGTGAATTGGTGGTAATTTCCATTTGTTCTTATCTTCTTCTTCATGGCAACACTCTAATCTCTATTCCTTTTAGAAATACATGAGTAGCAAGAAAAAACAAGAGCAAGAACGAGGAGAGAGGTGGCGGCTACAGAGAGAAAGAAGAGGAATCAAATCTTAAGCCATAAAACCTTGTTATCTTGTTTGATTCAAGGTTGTTGTTGTTGTCTTGGTTGATTATTGGCTTTATTTTGGCTTGGTTTGTGATTTGGGAATGTCAAATCCTAAGAGGAAGTTCTTCTCGAATTCACATAAATCATGTTTAAAAGGGGTTTAAGTGACTAAGCATGTGATTAGAGGTGGAAAGAAGGAGTTATATAGATTGAAAACAAACAATATCATTTTCCCTCACAATTCATGATTTTTAGCCAGACATGTTTGTGAGGGTTAGAGCTGGAATTTCATGGTTTTGATGATTCCACTGGGTTTAGAATGAAAAATTATGTAGGGAACATGTAAAGTTTGAAGTATAAAGGCATTAGAATGTGAAATGACAAAATTACCCTTAAAACCCTAAGTTAGGGGTTGCCAGGGGTATTTTCATAATTTAAGCATGATTTTGAAAAATCTGAGGTCAAAAATGGATTGTACACACAAAATTGTGTAGGATTAGCCTGGGTCATAATTTTTGAAAAAGTACAGTTAGACCGGGTATAAAGGGGCTTAAACCGATTCCCTAGGGACATTTTGGTCGTTTAACATTTTTAAGCTAAGATAACTAACACAATAAGTTTAGAAGGAATTATGAACGAGTAATAACTCATTTATCCTAAATTTGGAATTTTAGGATACAACAGTAGCCCAGGCAAATAAATAGTATTAGATCAATAGACATGCAAGGAAAAGGCACATTTCAAGTAGTAACTATTTCTTTCATGCACTATGTGAATGTCTGTATGCTTTGTGCATGCCATCTTCTGTGACATCAGTATAGTATATGGGACACAAACACAGTGCCAAGGGCACATTAGCTTAGTTGTGGTTTGGGACCCAACAGAGGCACAGAGATAAGCCAGGGTTGCAAACAGTCATTTGGCCTTAGACAATGTGCACACAACATATTTTCATCTTACATAACATGGTGTATTGCATATTTATGTTCACATTTTATATGTCTAATTGTATGTTACTACTGAGATTCGCTCGAATCTCACCCTTTCCATAAATGTATAAAGTTTTCAATAACAGACAACGGCTCAAAGGGCAGAACTGTAATTACTGGAAACTGAAGGTTTCGGTCCAGATCAAGAGAAGTAGTTGGCTATCTAAAGACCTTTTATTATTTTAAGGTTTGTAAACATTACGTACATCCTTGTGGGAAATCCTGTAATATAATCAAGGAATTTATATCAATATTATCAGTATATTTATGCTATTCTTGTGTGCCCACTGAATTGCACATTGCTACTCTGGTTAATATCAATAATGAGGGGTATGTAAGGTGAGTGTTTACAAATTTCATTGCTTTAAATTTCTATTATTTGTTAATCTTAGTTAAAATTTTATTATCACCCATTTCAACCCCCCCTCTTAGGTGAAACGCTTGCACTAACACCATCATGGTAAGATCCCTCATTGTTTACATTCAACTCATCTAAATGCAAATTATTTATTCACTTGCCTAGCTTGACTTATTTTTTCTTGGTAATCGAGGCTGTCAATTTATGCATGACCCAAACGAACATCACTAGAATGCAGTCAAATGAATTCTTTATTACCTTTATGGTACTTTTCATTATGGTCTCCATATTACATAGACCAATTCACTAAATCTCTTTTGTACTATTGCATCTCTCTACCCTCACCCTCTTAAAGCCCATTATGATGTTGATTGGAGTATATGTCATATTGATTCTTGCTCCATCGATGGATTTGTTGTGTTCTTTTTATCCAATGCCATCTCTTGTCATTTTAAGAAGAAACCAATAGTTTTTCAGATAAAGCATTGAATTACAGCTTGCCAATATTACTAGTGAACTCATTTTCTCTATAACAAAGTACTGATTAGCACCAGCTAATTAGTAGTGGTTACTAAAATTTGCTATAACATTAGGGATTTGCAACGATTTTTATGCAAACTGCTGCAAATTTTCCACGGTATGACTCATGCCAAGTTGTTAAATTGTAGCAGTTAGTCAAATGCAGCCGCTACAAAAGTGGAACCATCTTGGAACCTTATGGTGATATGTTCACGCCAGATTTGTAGCAGTTTATTGGTAGTAGTTTTTTTGAATAAATGTAACACCTTATTTCTGTACCCCTTTAGTTCACATACGGAAGCATTAACATTCTTGACTTACCATTCATTTGCTAAAACTATACTTTAAGCTTACCAAGTATTACTGTGATATTCTATATTTTATTCACCAAAATTCCTTATACATTTGATTATACTAAATGGAATAAAATGATGAATTTTTGGTATACTTGAAATAGCCAAAATAATGGAAGTAGAGGTTACACAAAATTTTGGCCAAGTTAAGACATAAAGCTTAATTTTTGTCTTCATAAAAGCCTAATATTGTAGCCTAAAAATAAGAATGGAAGAGCACAATTTTTGGCCCATTTTATTATATAAATTTTGGCCAAAACAAAAAGGGAATAAGGAAGACAACAATTGGTTCAAAAATTGAAGAAAATGTAAGGGTAAAATAGTCATTTGGATAATAAATTAAAAAACCAACATTTATCCCTTTAATAGAGGCCAAAGTCAGCCATGACAAAAAGGGAAAGAGGAAAAATATTATTTGGCCACCTTGCATGCCATGTGAAAGGTTTTTATGCCATATGGAAAAAGAAGGATAATAAAGCATGACATGTGTAAAAAATTACCATTAAAATAATATTAATTTAAGGACGTGGAAAAGATGTTATTGAGCTAATTATGCTCTTCCAAAGGCTAAAAATTTTGGCTAAAGAGAGAGAAGAGAGAGAGGGCGACAAGTTTAGAAGACAAAGAGCAATTAGAAACAACAACAGATCAAGAAGCAAATCAAGATAAATTGGAAGCAAAATTCATGTGTTCTTGTCTCTAAATTCTTGTAAACCTTCTTTAATCTTCATAGTCCTCTTGAAGTCATTCATAGCAAGAAGAAAATCAAAGGAAACAAGAAGGAGAAGGTAGCGGTTTAGAGAGAGAAACAAGAAGGATTCAAGGTAAGCTTGAGAAATTGTTTTCTCTTGTTGATTCATGATTGTTGTTGGTGATTTATGGTGGTTTTTGGCTTAGTTTGACGTGAATTTGTAATTTGGGATGTATGAACTCTAAGGAGAGGTGCTTCCCAAATTTTGATTAATCATGTTCAAGAGGTGTTTAAGTGATTAAACAAGTTATTAGAAGTGGAAAGATGTTTGGTTGAATGAAAATTGAAAAATTCCATTTTCCCTAAATTTTCTAGATTTTTGGCCAAATGTATTTTTGGGTGTTTAAGCTAGAATTTGATGGATGTGATGATTCTATTGTGTTTAGAATGAAAATTTGTGCAAGGAACATGTGAAAAATGGAGTATGGAGTCTTCAGGGTGTGAAATGACAATTTTACCCCTAAAACCCTAGCAATAGTGGCTATCAAGGGTCTTTTAGGAAATGGAATGTGAATTTTTCAAAATTGAGGTAAAAAATGGATTCTAAATGTGAAATTATGTAGGAATATCCCGGGTCATAATTTTTTGAAAAAGTACAATTATACCAGGTATAAAGGGAATTAGACCGGATTCCTAAGGGGCATTTTAGTAATTATGTGTTTTTGGGTAGAAATAACCAACTACATGAATCTTGGAATAAGATATGAATGAGTAATAACTCATTTATTATAAATTTATAATTTTAGGATTTGACATTTGCCCGAGCTAGACAAAGAATCAGAGGATCGGTACTAGCTAGGCCCTCGAAAGGATTTCAAGTAGTAACTCTATCTTTCAAACACTATGTGATAGTTTATATGCATTGTGTTTGCCATATTATGTGATGTGAAATGTATGTTACAAATTCCTAACTGTGGTGTAGGAAAAGCACAAGTACCACCCTGTGGAAAAAGCAAAAGTACCAACAGGCTAAGTAGGACCCAGTCTAGGTAGTTGATGTAATCCCTCATTGTGGTATGGGAAATGCAATATCCCAAATTTTGGGACTAGAAGCTTGAAATTAAGACTAACTCAAGCCGACTGCTAAGCCCTAGTTTGCAAAAGTCCCAAGAATGTCCAAGAGACATAATGATTTTTAAGGACTAATTTGGTAAGAACAAAGTATGGGATTTAGTTATAAATATCTAAAGGAAAATACCCAATTCCTTTATCTAAAGGAAAAAAATGATTTAAAGCCTAATTTAGATCCAAAAAGAAGAAGAAAGGCGTCTTGGAAGAAAGAAAGAAAATATAATGGCAATTCAAATAATATTGACATGATCAAGGGAAAAAGAGGCAATTGACTTTTGATATTAAGGTTAAAGTTAGAATCCAAGATTAAGGGCTAGGATTTGCTCTTGAAAAGAGGAGTAATTATGAGGCTCAAGAAGAAAAATTAATTCCCTCAAAATAGCCAAGAATTTCAGCCAAGAGATAAGAAAAATAGAAGACAAGAAATTCAACCAAGTAACCAATGGATAATAAGCTTCTTTGTGTACAAGAAGCCATGGACCATTGGGTAAAGCATTTCCACTTCTCCCTCCCTTTATTTTCAGTGAAGAAGGAAAAATAAAGAAGGAATAATTGCTTTTTGTCCAACTAAAACATACTTGGTTAAACTAAACTAGAGTGGAAGAAGTAACTAGGAAGGACATGTCATTATTTTTCTCTCTCCCTCTTCCATTATTTCGGTCAGCAGCTTTTAGGAATGGAAATAAGTGTTTTAAAACACATCATCACCTTCCTCTTTCATGTATTTGGCCAAATGTAAAAAATGTGAAGCATTAAGCATGCAGATATGTCATTATATTATGTTAACATGAGCCTACGTAAGGCAAGTATATCATGTACTTGCATTTATCTTACATATATTGTTGGCATTATTTACTACTGAAATTCCCTAAATCTCACCCTCCCCCAACCAACTATCTAGGCAGGTGAGCATAAGAAGGGAGTACAGGACGATGTACCGATAGAAGCAGTTGCAAATAAAGAGTTAAGGAATTATTACGCGCTAATCCGTTATGTATAATTAATATTCAAAATGGTTGATTGTGTAATCTGCATGGCAGATGGATGTTTTTCTGAAGCATGATAATTGAACTAGGAATGGGTAATCGCATGGCATGAGCCCATTAGTTAAAGTAAAGGAATTAATACACAAAGAAAGAACTATGGTAATGATTGATAAGTTAATTTAAAAAGTAACCCCATTAATAAGTTAAGTTGGTAAATATGGCTTTACCAAATGAGTAGCAACCTCGCGAATTGAAATAAAATGGCCGATAATGGTTCTGCAACGCATAGCAATGGGGCCTAGGGACAGGTGTTACAGGAAAAGCACAACTACCACCTTATGGGTAAAGCACAAGTATTGTCAAGCCAGTTAGACCTAGCTGAGGTAGCAAGGCAAGTATGGATAGGTTGTTGTCTGCTTCGGAACTTTACAGTGATCACAGTATGGTTAGTAGGACAAAATAGTCATTTTCATCTTGAACGTCAGGTAAACAGGCAAGTTTATAGCATTTATTTCTGTTGTATTATATGGAGCATTGCATATTTATTTATCATATTTTATATGATTGACTGTATGTTGTTAGATATGATTAGTTTTGATGATTTCAAATATAGATGCCAAATATGAAGAGCAAAAAGTTTGCATAATATACTTATCTCCTACATTGACTAACTACTATATTTAATGTGAAATATCTTGTAGATTAGTCAAGCAAAGAAAGAGGAAGATTGAAGATAGTCAAGAAAATAAAGAAGCTATCTAATTGGGTTGTGGAGAATGATCATCAATAGGAAAATCAAGAAGAAAGAGATTGAAGAAAGAAGAACCTGCAAGAACTAATAGAAATATCAAGATTCAAGCTCTTAAAAGTGATACTGGAGGTTTATATGGTCAAATAGAAGTTGAAATGAGTCAAACTGTTTATCAAATACACTTCACAAATTTACAGAATCATGTTGCTATAGAATATCTGATGAACTCGAGTTATGGAGAAGAACTCGAGTTGTGTTTGTTGAAGAACTCGAGTCTTGAAAGTTATCTCTTGCAAGTTTTATCCAGAAGCTGATTCAAAAACTTAAACTATCTAAAGAACTCGATTTTTGGAGCAAAACTCGAGTTATGGTCCAAAAGGAACTTGGGTTGGCAAATTAACTCTTGCAAGTTTCATATAGAAGCTGAGTCAGAAATTGAAACAATATGAAGAACTCGAGTTTTGGAGTAAAACTCGAGTTATGCACTAAAGAGAACTTGAGTTTGTGAAGCTCCTGTAAGTTTTGGTAGAGACAATTGATATTATGGTGACCAGGTTTAAAACCCGAGTTTTCCATTAAAACTTGAGTTGGCATTATAGCACTTCAAGTTTTTGGCAAAAATCTTCTGATATTATGTTGACCAAGTTGAGAACTCTCGTTTAGACTAAGAACTCGAGTTTGGATTAGAGAAAACTTGAGTTTGATAATAAAACTCTCAAGTTTGCATTTTTCAAACATGCAAAAATTAGAGAGAACTCAAGTTTTGACCTAGAACTCGAGTTTAGATTGGAGAAAACTCGAGTTGGCAGCAAAAACTCGAGTTATGCATGCACTTTATTGTGCTATGTTTTTTATTCAATATGATAAAGGTTCTGTATTTTGGATATATTTCTCCAACCATATATCTGATTGAGCTAAAACTTGTTTCATATGAAACTAGACATCTAATGCATCACATAGACACCAACATCAACATCAAAGGAGTTCATATGAAAGAGATATGAGTTTTAGAATATGACATTCAAATCACCGCTGAATTTCATAATAGGTTTGGTATTTTGGACATATCTCCCAAACCACGCGTCCAATTGAGTTGAAACTTACTGCATATAAAACTAGACGTAACGATCTTTCTATTTCTATGGATAGGTTATATGTCAAATTTGGAGTTATATTCAAAGTGATATACCTTCTGGAAGTTGACATTCAAAAATTCAAACACTGTCTAGAACAATAGATACTATTTGGATCATAACTTTTAGAATATAATGAATTTGGGGCGATTTTTTTTGCATTGGAATGTAGACAACAAGAGCTTTCTGATGATAGGTCATTTGCCATATTTTGAGTTAAAATAAGTAGATCACTTTGAAGTGACCACTCGAGTGATGACTTAAGGTCACTCGAGTGATAAGTCCGAGAAAGCCAGAAATTCAGTCTCTGATAATTGATTCATTATATTCATATCTAACACTTTTATTGTATTATTTTTAAAGTATTTTCCAAGTTAACAATGAAGAATTCATGCGAAGAGACCAAAAGCTACTTCACAGAGTATGAAGAGTATCCGAACGTAATAGCTAGTTTTTCAAATACGAAGAACGGTCAAACAAAGCAATGAGACTATAACGGATGAATGATTACAATGGTCATATTTGGAAAGCCTTAGTGAGAAGAAGAAAAGCTCAATGATCATCTGTAATATCCTAAATTTTGGGACAAGAGGCTTGAGATTAAGACAGGATTAAATAAACTACTAAACCCCAGTTTAGTAAATGTCCTAGTAAGGCATAGTGGTATTCCCCAAAAATTTCTTTATATCTTGGGTATTAAAGGGAGTATTATGGTGAGTTAAAGAGCTTGGCAAATGACAAAACCATACAATTAGAAGGCACACACAAAGTAGTATTGCTACCGATGAATTTCCCGGTATGGTAGTTGTGCTCGTGTGACAACTTTCGAGGGGAAAATGATGTCCAAAAATTATAAAAATTTCTAGAATGAAATTAAGCTTATCAAGCTTTAATATGATAGGTTATATGAGTTATTTGGAGCTCATTAAGTACAAAAATGGAAGAAAATGTAAGGGCAAAATGGTCATTTGACCAATAAATCAAAGGATAATTATTTTTCCTAATATTCTCAATAATTTCAGTTAAATGGGAATTAAAAAGAGGGAAATGACCACTTGGTAATTATTAAGTCCATTTTGGAATATTATTACCAAAGGAAAAATCAAAGCTTGAAAAAGAAGTCAAAAAGCAAAGGAATAGGACTTTGGTCAACAAATTGTAATATGACATTAAGGATTCAAAGCAATATTTCCTCTTCCGTTACTCATGCATTTTGGCTGACCAAGGGGAAAAGAAAAGGGAAATGGAAATATTTAGATAAAATGAGAATTTTGGACTAATAGGGAATAACTATATATAAGGCAAATTTGACTAACTTATTAAGTCATTACACCTTCATCTTCCATCCTCATTTTCGTGCAACATCTGAACCAAGAGAGAGAGGGAAATTTAGCCATTTTCAAGAGCTCCCAAGCACACCAAGAGCTAGGGTTTCCTAAAATCTAAGGTAAGAAGTTGTAATCTTGAAGTTTAAGCTTCCTAATTACACTATAACCACTTCTAACCTCTTCTACTCCTTGAAAACCATGGATAGCAAGTTGAATAAAGAGTGTAGAGAGAGAGTTCAAAAAATGTCCAAGAGAGAGAAGGACCAAGAATCAAGAGGTAAACTTAGAAACTTACCTCTCTTACCTTGTTGGATGTTGTTGGTGTTGTTGTTGGTGGATATTGGCTTATTTTCTCTTGTTTTTCAAATTTGGGCTGATGAAACCCTAGGGTAAATGCTGCCAAAATTTCTCCTAAATCATGTTCATGTAGTGTTTAAATAGCCAATCATTTGATTAGAAGTATAAAGGAAGTGATTAAGTAAGAGAAAACAACAACATTTACCTAAGAATCTTCAATTCTGCTCTATATTGTGACGTGATGAAGGTTTAAGAATTTGGTAATTTTGATGATTCCATTGGCTTCAGAAGGCAAAATTGTGTAGCTATACAAGTTTTCTGGAAAGCAATCTGGAACAGTGATAAATAACAAATTTTTGGGAATTATTTGTCTACATTGGGAAAACCTAACTATTTTTCCTCAAATGTAAATTGAAATAGCTTCATTTAGGCTTTGAAATTAGTCAAATTGGATTTTTTTAGAATTAATTATGAATTTCTAAAGTTGACTAAAAAATCTGCCAGTTTCTGGAAAATAGTGAAAATGCACTGTATATAATTGTATTATGCAGAAACTGTTATAACTGCTTTAGATAACCAATAGAATTTGATTTAAAGGTAGTAATAGTGCAAGTAATAACCAGTTACTTGTAACTCTAATTTTGATAGGAACTAGAACTTGCCCGATCTCAAAGAAACAATTGGATTTTGCTTAAGGGAAGCAACCAGGTAGTAACTCTGCATTTCATATGTTATAAGATATATTGCATGTTTTGTGGATTTATCATGAATTATCTAGCACATGTTGGGATGCACGAGGGGATGCCCGGGGCCGATTGCACAGGTATCACTCAAGGCCTTGTGATATACCTAGCGCTATAGTGATATTTGAACTGTATGTTATGCACTGAATGCTATTGTGATAATTCTGTTGTATGATGACTGTATGGCATGCTTTGTGATGTTGTATTTGTATGATTGACTATCTGTTACTACTGAGATTCTTTTGAATCTCACCCTTTTTCTATAAACCAATTTACAGTACAAGCTGATAGTTCAAAGGGCAAGAGGGTAAGCACGGGCAGCTAGAGGACGATGCTGCAAATTGTATTTTCTATGTTGGTTGTCTAATATCATGAGTCATCCACCTCAACCTAAACACTCTTTGTTATTCTCTAGTTTCTATATCATTTATCATAAGTAGAGTGATTATTTGTATTATATTTCAGTGAGCATCATATCCACTCTTTGAGAAAGTCTATAAACATTTTCATCTGTATTTCTGAATTGATCTCAAGGCAGAGGGACCTTGAGAGGGTTGATTTCTTTACGGGGGAAGCTGTAGAGAGAATTCCTGGTAATACTTTCTGCTCATAAGAGTTACAAGGTGCAAGCAGTAGAGAATGTTGCTGCTCGTAAGACTTACAGGGGTGTAAGCAGGAGAGAACGTTGCTGCTTGTAAAATTTGTACGAGTAAGCCGAAGAGAAATATCTTTGAAATTTCTCTGCTCATAAGACATTCTGTAAAGGGGAGTAACTCGGTTGTAACCTTATAGCGTGTAAGGGGAGTAACTCCGTAAGAGATTTTTAACAGGCTTCATAAGTACCCGGCTAAACTTGTGGGATTGTAATGGTTCTCAAGTACCAGTTAAACTTAAGGGACATAGTGGATTAAAATATCAGGAGGAGCATGGGGACTGGATGTAGGTCATCGTGGATTGAACTGAATGAGGATAAATCACAGTTTGCATCTTCTCTTCCTTAAGCTCTTATATTTCCAGCTTATATGATTTAAATAATTGATTATGATTTTATACTTTCATACTTATTGATTTAATAAGATGTGAAAAGAATTTGAAAGTTCTTAATTTCTTATCACACATCCAATTCACCTCCTCTTGAGTGTCAGCCGGTTCTAATATATGTTACTACTGAGATTTGTATGAATCCCACCCTTTCCATAAATGAAAATTTATTTAGCTAGAGGAAGTGGCTCCTTGTTGACACCGGCAACTAAGAAGTTTCGATCCTGATCAAGAATTTAGTATTGGTTATCTGTGATCTTTTCATGTATTTTGGGATTTGTAATTAATATATACAAACCCAGTGGGGATTTCCTGTAATTTAATCAAGTACTTTATATTAGTATGTTTATGTTATTTATGTACGCCCACTGAACTTTACAGTATTACTCTGATAAATATCAAAATATTGAGGGGCTTGACATTTTTAGTATCAGAGCATATGGTTCTGGCAGTAACAGAATAGTATACTGATATGGTCTGGATTATATGATTATGGGAGATATGAATGGGAGGAGGAGGCGCCAGAGGAGTACATCACCACCGGCTGTGAATCAGCCCCCAGAGGTCCAGAGGATACCCAAAAGGCAACAATTACGACCGTATCGGGTTAGGGGTAGTCCTAGGATGTTGCTAAGCCCGAGGAAGTGGGTACGACCAAGGCAAGTATTTGAGCCTTATCCCAGACCAGCACAATCATTCAGTTCATCTGTTAGAGACACTGAGCAACCACTGACTGACAGGATGGAGTCAGATCCAGATAGTGTTACTACTTCTAGAGACGGACTCGTACTTGTGACATATGACTTACAGTTGGACCAGGAGTTATAGGGATACATCAGGAGTATGTACATACAGGCTATTTGTGTTCGGTATACCCCGATAGCCAGTATACACAATACTTACATGATGTGGACACATTATACTGGGATCATGGATTTCTTGGTATAGAGTTCCCAGATGATGATTGGATCCGCAAGACATTGTATTTCTTCCCAGACACTACATTTTAAGCCCAGAAGAAGAATAATATTATAAGTGGGGGTCCACATGATGTCAAACCCCTTAATATTTTAACGTTTATCAGAGTATTTACACACAGTTCAATGGGCATACATAAATGGTACAATATACTGATATAAAGTTCCTAATTACATAACAGAAAATCCCCACAAGTTTGTACATATTACAATACAAAATCCAAATACATAGAAAAATTAACAGGTAACCAACGATAAATTTCTTCGTCAGCACCATATCTTCAATAGCCGATATCTGCGGCTTTTTCCTCTGAGCCACTTCCTCTAGCTGAAAAAATCTTTGAACTATGGAAAGGGTGAGATTAATACGAATATCAGTAGTAACAGGCTACCAATTATGTAAAATATGAAAAGTAAACATGCATAGCAACATATATCATGATGCATAAATCAATAATGCCAAACACATGTATGTCAACGCTCAGGATCAAAGCGATGATTTTTTTACATATCAAAATGATCGTCTGATACCTACTTGCACACAACAAATTATAATGTGATAACATCCCCACACAGGCAATTCAATGCCACACAGGAAAATCAAAGCCACACATGCAACAATCTCATTGTATAGAACATGGAAAACAATGCATATTAACATTCACATAGAATATGAGACATAGAGTTACTACATGGATTCCTTTCCAAAGCCTCGCTACTACCAGTCCTTTAACTTTTCATCTGGCTCAGGCAAGTATCAAATCTTAAAATTCCTAAAGTAATTGTAAATGAGTTATTACTCAATAATATCTCATTCTAAAATTTACAAGTTGCTTATTTTATCTCAAAATCACATAATTACCAAAATGCCTCTAGGGAACCCAGTCTAATTCCCTTTTTATCTGGTATATTTATACTTTTCTAAGAATTATGACCTGGGCTAACCCTACACATTTTCGTATGTAGAATCCATTTTTGACCTTAGCTTTGACAAATTCATACTCAAATGACTAGATTACCCTTTGCAACCATTAATTTAGGATTTTAAGGGCAATATTGTCATTATCATAGGTTTTCTAGAAATTTCCAGCTTTTCAGTCAATTTTGAAAAATCATAATTAAATCTAGAAAATTCATAATTGAGTGGTTTCAGTTCCTATGTAAATATATTTCATTCCTATTTTAAGAAAAATTATCACAAAACATAAGACATAACCAAAAAATTCCAGAAAATTCATCAAGATTAGTCTGCCACAGAATTCAGTCCAGATTCATAGTCAAATTTTGAAAAATCAAATATTTCAATCCATTGGTTCAAATGACTTATAATACCTATCAAATTAAAGCTCAAGATTATTAATTTCATCTTGGAAAATTTAATAAATTTTGAACAAGGTTTATCCATTCAACAACACGCCACAACAAACCTGGAACAAATTAGAAAAATGGAAGTTTCATGTTTTAACCTTTATAACACCTTCCTTTCCACTTGTAATCATAAGATTACCCCTTAAACACTATTTGAACATTATTAGTGTTAAATTTGGGCAACATCTTCCCTTAGGCTTTGAACATCCTAAATTACAAAATCCAACCAAAAAACAATCATCACAACTTTGATTTCAACAAGAATTTCAAGGTTTTATTGACTTACCTTGATTCCTCTTCTTCTTCTTCTCAAAACTGACACCTTCCTTCTTCCTCTTGAATTATGATTGTTTGATAGCTAATCCAAGATGATATGAAGGTTAAAAAGAGTTTCCATGAATTAGAGAACAAGAACAAGTAGAAATTTCTACCTACTTACCTTGATCTTGCTTCTTAATCTTTGTCTTCTCTCCTTGCTCTTAACTTTCTCCAAGTCTCTTCCTCTCTCTTTTTCTCTTAATTTGGCCGACCTTAGGCCCCTTTAAAGAGAGTTAAGAATCTTTCTCTAGAATTCTCTCATGCCTTCTTTTATTATTATTATTTTACTATATATTTAACATGTGATTTTATGATATTATATTTTTCTTTTATAAGCTTCTACTCCCTTGCATTGTCTAGAGTATTCTTCCATCTTCTTACTCCTTCCTTCCAAACCAACTTTCTCCTAAATTCTTAAAGAAAATTACTGAATTTTATTTTATTTGACCAAAATGACCATTTTTCCCTTACATTTCTTAAATATTTGGGAAAATTACTATCTCCTTCTTTTCCTTCCATCTTGGCCAAATTTTTGCATTGTCTTAAGACTAAAATTTGTGCTCTTTCATATTAAATTTTATGCCACATTGATAGTCTTTTATCAAGACAAGAGTTATGCTTTAGGTCCTTCTTGGCCAAAAAATTTATATAATTACTATTTCCAATACCTTGGCTATTCCAAGTGCACCAAAATTCACCATATTATTACATTGAATATAATTGAATATTAAAGGAATTTTGGTGATTGAATTTTGGGATATTACACATGATAGTTTTATGGAGTTCGTAAATCATATGACATAGTACATGTTGAACTATATGTACTAATTCTGATATATACTACTATTATATTATATTCGGTTGTCTAGAGATGGTTGGCATGACTTTTTGGGATAAGGGCAGTCATAGGGTGCCGATGCTCAGAAGCAGTTCGAACCAGTACCAGCGTTTTTCCACTACTATATCAAGGTTAATCGTGCTCAGCCCAAGGAAATCTTATCATGGGTAACCCCCTGGGAAGTCATATGTATATGTTATGTAACACAAACGAATAGAAACATGTTATACAATAGTTTATAGGCTGTGTATTATTAAAAGTTTACCCTAGACTGTTATAAATGTCTGCTGCATGTTATTTTTGGAATATCTATGTATCCAAAATTTTGTGAAGTGATAAATATGCCCTTATGGACATGTGAAATTTACTACTTCCTTATTTTAATATAATGAAACATAAAGATGGTGAGACCAAGTGGTAGATCAGAAGATAAAGGTGCAAGGCAAGGTCAATAAGCTAGACCTCACCAAATGTAACAAATATTGGGCATGTTAACTAAGCAATTTATAATGATACATGATCTCAGGGACGAGCTGTGAAGGTGCAGTAGAAATAAAATATAGATAGGGAGAGAGAAAATAATCCTGATAGACAGGAGAATGAACATATACCGCCTGAGAACCCTATTCAGCGGCCTCCACCTATACATGTAGTTAAGTGTGAAAGTCTCTAGAAGTGGGTGCCACAATTCTATCAGCAAAAACCCCTTCTTTTTTAGGGAAGTTTGATCCTCAAGTGGCATAGGACTGGTTATCTCGGGTGGAGAAAATTTTTAGGATTCTGGAATGCCTAGATAATATCAAAGTTCAGCTAGCAATCAACAAATTAGAAGGCTATGTAGATAGGTGGTAGAAAATTACTGAGACGTACCTGCAGGCACAAAATATCCTATCACCTGGGAATTATTTTAAGAGTAGTTCAATGATAAATACTTCCCCTAATCAGTTTGGATTGCAAAAGAAACTAAGTTCCTTACTATTTAGCAAGATGAGAAGGAAAGCTTTAACGAGTGTTTAGCTCGCTATATCCGATTGTCTCGATACTCTTCTTACCTGAGATATCATGATGATGAGGGTTAGAGCTTGGATATGATGATATAGGGATTGAGACCAGAGCTTAAAGAGAAGCTAGTTTCTAAGAAATTCATAGAATTTAATAAAGCAATAGAATAATGCTGAATCCCATAAAGTAATTTGCTGATTTTGTTTACTGACAAAAATGATGGTAATAAGGGTGCATTTGGCAGTGGGAGTTCTTCACATAAATGTAAGAATCCTGGAGGTCTATCAAAAGGGAGTACTAAAAACCCCTACCAGTCTGACAGCCGTAGTAACCAAAGACTCCCTAGGAATAGAACATGTTGGAATTATAGCAAGCCATACCATCCTGGAAGGCCATGTGTGCTCCAGTAAGGCCGATAGTCTGTTACAATTGTCAATAACCAGGGAATTTTGCTAGAAGCTGTCCATGATGTTCGAAATTGTGCCCTAGGGGCCAATCATTGTACCTTAAACATTATTGTTATTTAATAATTTCTCCATATTGTTATCATATCGTTTGCATGTTTATTATGATAATTGTATCCTTGGATGAACTATAAAGATTATTCTAAATGTCCCAGGTCGGTTATCTATGCAGGAGCAAAGATGAAATAAGACCAGTATGACTTTGATGAGGTATAGAGATATAAATCAAAGTCTTAGGCACTTATAGGAGTACAAGGTGCTGGACCGACCCACTATGAGAAAGCTGCATGGATTAAGTCATAAGCTTATCTCATACATATAATCATGTCACAGTACCCTCTGACCTGAGATAATCATAGATTCCTGCATGAGAGTTGCTAAGTTTTGACCTAGTCAAAAGTAACCTTTGACCGGGTGATGATAAAGGCTACAATCAGGTTTAGGAGTTTTCATGAAGAGGAATGTGAGTGGTCAAGATGGAATTTGTCCCTCACATTAGTGAGAGATATTATTGGGCCCCTCGATGAGTGAGTATGAGAAATGTATGGCCATACTGTAATGGGAAGAAGTTTCCATTTCTAATTTCAGGCTACTCAAGAATCGAGAAAGTGATAGTCAGGAACAGGAGGATGACAATGTCCATGCCTCATACTTGACCAAAATATCGTGTGACAAAAGGGGACGTGATATGGTTGTATAATAGGTTGCATCGTATCATCGATCCTCACATGAATTAGGTGGTCGTAATGTCTTACTAGAGGCCGCTTACGACTTGTGGGCTAGTGCAGTATTGGCCCACTGCCAACTTCATGTGGGCCTACAGGATCGCACACAAGAATAGCCTAACACGAGCTGTAATGTCCAGATTCATTTTATCTAAGATGTGTCTAAGATTTATTGAATAGAATATTTAATCTAGGGAGGATGGATTATTTATATATATATATATATAATATAATATAAATTTGAAATAATAATAATATTGTGTATTATTATTATTGTATAGTATTAGTTTTATATTTAATTTATTTGATAAATTAAATAACTAAAACTTATAGAGATATCGTATCTCAGATTTAATTTATAAAGATAAATTAAATCTATTGGCTCTTTTTTAAGATTAAATAAATATGATAAAATTAAATCTGTTTGACAGATTTAATCAAATCAGATTTATTTGATTTAATTTGAATTTCAAAATTAATTCAGATTAATTTTAAAAAACCTAATACGACCCATAAAAGATATAAAATTCGAAGGGCTAGAAAACCCTGGGTTGTACGGATTTTGGAGAGCAGCAAGAAACCCTAAAGAGGATTAAAGGCGCTAGCATGCTGCCGTGTTGGGTATGTTCGTGTGGATACCAATAGAGGGAGACGATCAAAAGCATTGACTCCTAGAGATCGAATAAGAAGCAAAACGAAAAAAGTACTATTCTAACTACTCAATCTAAATGTCGTTGATAGATCCTCTATTGGGATTCAGGAATTTTAAATGGTTAATTTCTTCCGCTGTGAGTACGAATCCCAACACATAGCAATAAAGGACATAAGAGCCTAGGTAGAGAACTCAGGACAGAGTCTTTTCCATGACATAAAAAGAAGCTAAAAAAATCACCTGAACTAATCCAAGGTATGGTTTTACTTAATAGTAATTATGTACAAGTATTGTATGATTTGGGTGCTCGTCATTCATTTATTGCATATGACTATGAAAGATGGCTAGGCCTGAGTGTGCATCAGTTACCCTATGATCTGGTTATGACTACACCTATAGGTGTTAGATCTGTCATAACCAATGTTTGTTTGAATTGTATCATTAACGATAAAGGATATAAATCAAAGATGGATCTTATTTGCTTACCGATGCATAGATTGGAAGTAATTCTCAGTATTGACCGGTTGACGGTAAATAATGTTTTGCTAGACTAGGGAAGTAAAAGGGTCATTTATCCTAATCCGTAATCATATGTCAGTACAGAAATCAACCTTAATTTTCTCTTGGTAGCCAAGGCTGAGAGATGTCTGCATAAAGGTTGTCAGGGGTGTATAGTATTCTTTTCTTTGCAGTTAGAAGCTGGAACAACGCTTGAGAATATCCCTATAGAAAATGTGTTTCCTGAAATATTTCTGGAAGATATTAGTGGGCTACCTATGGAAAGGGAAGTAGAGTTTTCAATTAAAACTAAGCCTGGAACTGGACCGATATCTAAAGCCCTATACAGGATGACTCCAAATGAAATGGTAGAATTGAAAAAGCAAATTGAGGAGCTATTAGACAAATGGTTCATCCCACCCAATGTTTCACCATGGGGAGCTCCAGTGCTCTTTGTTAAGAAGAAAGATAGAAGCCTACACCTTTGTATTGATTATAGGGGGCTGAATAAGGTAACTGTTAAGAATAAATATCCACTACCCATAATTGATGATTTGCTCGATCAGTTATCTGGTCCTTGCATATTCTCAAAAATTGATTTAAGGTTAGGGTATCATCAGCTTAGAGTAAAAGCAAAGGATATACCAAAGACTACTTTCAGAACCAAATATGGTCATTACAAATTTCTGGTAACGCCATTTGGGCTGACCAATGCACCTGTAGTATTTATAAACTACATGAATCGAATCTTCTGTCTATATCAAGACCAATTCATAGTAGTCTTCATTGATGATATTCAATTATATTCACGAAGAAGAGTAGAACATGAAGAGCATTTAAGAATAGTGTTAGGTATATTAAAAGACAAGCAACTCTATGCCAAACTGAGCAAGTGTGAGTCTTGGCTTTCAGAAGTTAAATTTTTGGGCCATGTAGTCTTACAAGAAGGGGTCTAGGTAGATCCTAGCAAAGTATAAGTAGTACTAAATTGGAAGAGCCCAGAGACTATTGCTAAAATGTGTAGTTTTCTAAGTCTTACCGGTTATTACAAAAGATTCATTCAGAATTTCTCCAGAATTGCTTTGCCTTTGACAAAGTTGAGATGAAAAACTCAATCTTTAGTATAGGATAATAGTTGTGAGATGAGCTTCAAAGAGCTAAAGGAGAGATTGACAATAGTACCAATGTTATCAATCCCCAATCCACATTTAACCTATTTGGTCTACAGTGATACAAGCAAGCATAGATTGGGATATGTCTTGATGCAGCAAGGCAGAGTTATAGCATATGCCTATCGTCACCTGAAGCCTCATGAACTAAATTATCCCACTCATGATCTTGAGTTAGCAGCAATTATGATTGCACTGAAATTGGGAGACATTATCTCTATGGGGCAATTATAGAGTTGTACTGCGACCATAAGAGCTTGAAATATTTGTATGATAAAAAAGAGATGAACATGAGACAGCGCACATGGATGGAGTTGCTTCATGATTACAACCTATAAATTAAATACCATCTAGGAAAGGCTAATGTAGTTGCAGACGCATTGAGCCGTAAGACAATGCTGGTGGCATCGCTAATAATTTAAGAGCAGAAACTCATCGAATATTTCAAGGATCTCAATCTGTCTAACCAGATTATGATTACTGGCAGCAATATTAGTCAGGAAAAAAATGATATGATAATAGCAATTGAAAAAGCTCAGATATAGGATGAAATAGCACAGTCCATCAAGAACATGATTGAAAAGGGAGAAACTCAGGAATATGACCTGTCATCGAGTGGACTAGTCAGATACAGGAAGCGGATATATGTTCCACTGTAATATCCCAAATTTTATTCATCAAAATTCCTTGTACATTTGATTATATTCAATGAAACAAAATGGTGAAGTTTGATGCACTTGAAGTAGCCAAAATGTTAGAAATAATGATTATGCGAAATTTTGGCCAAGACATAAAGCATAATTTTTGTCAAGATAAAGGCCTAACATTTTAGTCTAAAATTAAGTATGAAAAGGCACGATTTTTGGCCCAATTTATGATGAAATTTTTTGCCAAAATAAAAATGAAAAGAAGGAAACAACACTTGGTACAAAAATTCAAGAAATGTAAGGGTAAAATAGTCATTTGGCTAATAAAAATAAAAAGCCAATATTTTCCCTCAAATATTGAGTAAGGTCGGCCAAAGAGGGGAGGAGGAAGGGAAAAATATGATTGTGCCACCATGCATGCTAGGTGGAACCTTTAGAAGCCATATGGAACAAGAAGGTTTAAGAAAATGCCAAGTGTCGAAACTTTACTATAAAATATTATAAATTAAGGAGGTGGAAGATGCTTTTATTTAAATTTATTTTAGCCCCTCCTTGAGATCATTTTTGGCATGAATAGTGAAAAGAAGAGAGAGAGAGAGCTTTGAAACCTAAGAGTAAGAAGAGAGAGAGAAGAAGTTCAAGAAGGCAATAGGTAAATTGGTAGCCAAATTTCTTGTGTTCTTGCCTTCAATCTCTTGTAAACCTTCTCTAATCTTCATATTCCTCTTGAAATCATGTAAAGCAAGAGGAAAACCAAGGGAAAAGGAAGGAGGAAGAACACAGCCAACTGAGGAAAAGAAGGGAGAATCAAGGTAAGCTTGAAAACTTGCTTTCTCTTGATGGTTTATGCTTGTTCATGATGTTTTGGTTAGGTGTTTGGCTTGTTTTACCTTGGATTTGTGATTTGGGATGTATGAAAGCTAATGGGAGGTGTTACCTAAATTTTGATTAATCATGTGAAAGAGGCGTTTAAGTGGTTAAATAAGTAATCAGAAGTGAAAAGAAGATGATTGATTGGTTGGAAATTGAAAAATTCCATTTTCCCTATATTTGGTAAACTTTTGGCCAAACTTAGATAGAAGGGTTTAAGCTAGAATTTTATGAATGTGATTATTCCATTGTATTTAGAATGAAAGTTTGTGTAGGAAACATGTGAAATATGGAGTGTGAAGGCTTTAAGGTGTGAAATGACAATTTTGCCTCCAAAACCCTAATTGGTGGCTATTAAGGGTATTTTGGTAAATGCAGTGTGAATTTGCCCAAAATGAGGCCAAAAATGGATTCTATACACGAAATTATATAGGAATAGCCTGGGTCATAATTTTTAAAAAAGTACAATTATACCGAGTATAAAGGGAATTAGACAGGATTCCCTAGAGGTATTTTGGTAATTATGCATTTTTAGGTAAAGATAACCAACTTTAGGAGCCTTGGAATAAAATATGAATGAGTAATAACTCATTTATTATCCATTTGGAATTTTAGGGTTTGATCGGAAAGGAGTTAAAGTAGTAACTTTATCCCTCATATACTATGTGATTGTTTATATACATTGTAATTGCCACGTTCTGTGATTGATATCATTCCTCGTTGTGTTGTGTGAAAAGCACAAGTACCACCCTATGGGAAAACACAAGTACCATTAGGCTTGTGGGACCCAGCTGAGGTAGTGTGACAAGTACAGATAGGCTGTGCCTGCTCCGAAATACTATTATGACAAGTACATACATGTTGGTGCCTACTCCAAGATATTATAATGACAAGTACAAACAAGTTAGTACCTGCTCTGAAATATTTATTGTGATCACTGAAAGCCAAGTAGGGACAAATAGCCATTTTGATCTGGACAAAATTGTCGTCTGATCCTTAACATTGTTTGACAGACATGTGCATGGCATTATTTTATGCTACATTATATGCTGCATTGTATGTTTATCTTTCACATTTTATATGATTGATTGCATGTTACTACTGAGATTTGTTTAAATCTCACCCTTTCTATAAAAAAAATTTATTCAATAAGGGGAAGCAGCTCTAAGGGCAAAGAAGTGGATACTGGCAACTGAAGGTTCCAGTCCTAAAGAAGAGTTTAGTTTTGGTTATCTATGTTCTTTTTGTGTACTGTTGGGTTTTGTAATTTATTATGTATAAACCTTGTGGGGATTTTCTGTAATGTAATCAAGAATTTTATATCAATATGTTTATGTTATTTCAGTATGCCCACTGAACTATGCGTTGGTACTCTATTAAATGTCGAATTATTGTAGGGTTTGACATCCACCGTAAATAGAATTAAGACAACAAATTCTAGATGAAGCACACAAGAGTAAATATACTCTGCATCCAGGAGCAATTAAAATGTATCATGACTTAAAGTCTATGTATTGGTAGCCGGGGATGAAAAGAGATGTGACATAATTTGTGGGTCATTGTCTCACTTGCCAAAAGGTGAAAGTCAAGCATCAGCGACCATCAAGGCTTCAATAAAATCCTAAAATTCCTGAGTGGAAATGGGAAAGTATTACCATGGATTTTGTGACAGGATTACCAAAGATTAGAAATCATGATGCAATATGGGTAATTATTGATCGATTCACAAAGATAACTCATTTCCTACCAATTAGTATTCATTATTCTCCTAATAAGCTAGAAAAGATCTATATCAAGGAGATTATACGATTGCATGGTACACCAAAGAATATAATTTCTGATCGAGATCCTCAGTTTACTTCTAAATTTTAGAGATCATTACATGAGACTTTAGGTACCAAAATCAGATTCAGTATAGCTTATCATCCCCAGACAGATGAACAAATAGAAAGAACATTACAGACACTAGAAGATATGTTGAGGGTGTGTGTATTGGATTTCAAAGGAAGCTGGGATCGATTCTTTCCACTTGTAGAATTTTCATACAACAATAACTATCATTCAAGCATTCAAATGGCTCCATATAAAGCATTGTATGGAAGAAAGTATCAATCGCCCATATGCTGGGCAAAACTATCTGAGAGAAAGATATATGGGCCAGATATAGTAGATCAGACAACAGAGAATATTAAGTTGATAAAGCAAAGATTGTTGGCTGCTTAAAGTAGGCAAAAAAGTTATGTAGACAATAGGAAAAAAAACTAAAATTTGAAGTTGGAGATCATGTGTTTCTGAAAGTTTCACATGTCACTGGTATCGATAGGGCATTGACAGTAAAGAAATTAAGCCTTAAAGAATCGGGCCAGTAGCATACCAAATAGTTTTACCCCCAAGTTTGAGCAGATTGCATGATGTCTTCCATGTCTCACAACTAAAGAAGTATCAACCAGATCTAGAGCATGTAATTGAATATGAAGAAGCAGATATGCGAGATGATCTTACATATGAGGTTAAACCTGACCAAATCATTGATCGTCAAGAGAAACAACTTAGGCACAGGAGTATCCTGCTCGTGAAAGTAGTTTGGAAGGGATTTTCTCCTAGGGAAGCTACTTAGGAAATGGAAGAAGACATCCAAAGATGTTACCCAAAATTTATGAATATGTTCAAGTAGCAAATTTAAGGGATGAAATTTTATTGACGAGGGGAGAGTTGTAATATCCCAAATTTTATTCACCAAAATTCCTTGTACATTTGATTACACTAAATAGAATAAAATGGTAAATTTTTTGTACACTTGAAATAACCAAAAATAATGGAAGTAGAGGTTACACAAAATTTTGGCCAAGTTAAGACATAAAGCTCAATTTTTATCTTTATAAAGGCCTAATATTGTAGCCTAAATTAAAAAATGGAAGAGCACAATTTTTGGCCAATTTATTATAAAAATTTCAGCCAAAAACAAAAAAGGAAGAATAAAGAGAACAATTGGTTAAAAAATTAAAGAAAATGTAAAGGTAAAATAGTCATTTGGTTAATAAATTAAAAATCCAATATTTTTCCCTCTAATAGAGGCCAAAGTCAGCTAAGACCAAGGGGTAAGAGGAGAAGTATTATTTCGCCACCTTGCATGCCATATGGAAGGTTTTTATGCCATATGGAAAAAGAAGAATAAAGCATGACATGTGTAAAAAATTACCATTAAAATAATATTAATTTAAGGAGGTGGAAAAGATATTATAAGAGCTAATTATGCTCTTCCAAAGGCCAAACATTTCAGCCAAAGAGAGAGTATAGAGAGAGAGCAACAAGAAGAGAAGACAAAGAGCAAGGAAAAAGAACAAGAGATCACGAAGCAAATCAAGGTAAATTGAAAGCAAAATTCATGTGTTCTTATCTCTAAATTCTTGGAAACCTTCTCTAATCTTCATATTCCTCTTGAAATGATGCATAGCAAGAAGAAAATAAAAGGAAACAAGAAGGAGAAGGTGGCAGTTTAGAGAGAGAAACAAGAAGGATTCAAGGTAAGCTTGAGAAATTGTTTTCTCTTATTGATTCATGATTGTTGTCGGTGATTTATGGTGGTTTTTGGCTTGGTTTGTCATAAATATGTAATTTGGGATGCATGAACCCTAAGGGGAGGTACGGCCCAAATTTTGATTAATCATGTTCAAGTGGTGTTTAAGTAATTAAACAAGTTATTAGAAATGGAAAGAAGATGTTTGGTTAAATGAAAATTGAAAAACTCCATTTTTTCTAAATTTTCTAGTTTTTCGGCCAGATGTACTTTTTGATGTTTCAACTAGAATTTGATGGATTTGATGGTTCCATTGTGTTTAGAATGAAAAATTGTGTAGGGAACATGTGAAAAATGGAGTATGAAGGATTTAGTGTATGAAATAACAATTTTACCCCTAAAACCTTAGCAATAGAGGTTGTCAAGGGTATTTTGTGAAATGAAATAGAGCATGAATTTGTCAAAATTGAGGTCAAAAATGGATTCTACATGCGAAATTGTGTAAGAATAAATTGGGTCATAATTTTTGGAAAAGTACAATTATATCGTGTATAAAAGAAATTAGACCGAATTCCTGAGGGGCGTTTTAGTAATTATGTGGTTTTGGGTAGAAATAACCAACTATATAAATCTTGGAATAAGATGTGAATGAGTAATTATTAAGATTGGAAGGCACAGCGGAAGAAATTAAACCTTTAAAATTTTTCCCAATCCCAAACATGGATCTATCAACGGCGTTTAAATCGAGTTAAAAAGAGTCATACCTTTATGTTTTTTCCTTTTCCTTCTCAAGGAGCTCATGCCTCATATCAGCTCCCACTACCGTATCCACATGAACAGGACCCAACACCGGCAACGTGTTAGCGCCTCCAATGCCTCTCTAGGGTTTTCTTGTAGCTCTCTATTTTTCTTCTGCCCCAGGGTTCTATAGCCCTTCATTTTTATAATTAATGAGGGCTATGTTGGATCTTTAAAATTAATCTTAATTAATTTTGAAATTCACATTCAATTAACATTTAATTGCTTTTATGAGCTAATTAAATAAATTTGGCTTAATTAAATCTGTCCAACAGTTTTAATTTAACCTATTTATTTAATCCAATAAAGAGCCAATGGAAATAGATTTAATTTATCTTTATAAATTAAATCTGAGATACTATATCTCTATGTTAATTATTAAATTTAATTTTATCAAATAAAATTAAATCTCAAACTAACACTACATAATATTATATATATATATATAATATTATTATTTTCCTTGTTTGAATTTTATACCATATATATAAAATTCATCCACCCTAGATTGAACATTGTATTCATTGAATCTTAGACACATTTTAGATTAAATGAATCTAGACATTATAGCTTGTCTTGGACTATTCTTCTATGCGACACTGTAGGCCTATATAAAGTTGGCAATAGGGCAATAAATGTACTAGCCTAAAGTCACAAGCGGCCTCAAGCAAGATATTACAACTACCCAATACATATGAGGATCGTTAACACGTACAACCTGTCATACAACAATGTCATGTCACTTTTGTCATACGATATTTCGGCCAAGGATGAGGCATGGATAGTGTCATCCTCGTGTTCCTGACCATTACTTTTCCGATTCCTGAGCAGTCTAACTATAGAAATGGAAACTCTTTTCTATTGTAGTATGGCCATACATTTTTCAGACTCACTCATCGAGGGGCCTAGTAATATCTCTCTACTAATGTGAGGGACAAATTACATCTTAACCATTCACATTCCTCTACATGAAAACCACCAAGCCCGATTGTAGCCTTTATTATCACCCAGTCAAAGGTGACTTTTGACTAGGTCCAAATTTAGCGACTCTCATGTAGGAATCCATGATGATCTCAGGTTAAAGGGCTTATGTGGTTATACATGAGATAAGCTTATGACTTAATACATTCAACTTTCTCATGGCAAGTCGGTCCAGCACCTTGTACTCTTACAAGTGCCTAAAACTTTGATTCGTATCTCCATACCTTATCAAAATCATACTGGTCTTATTTCATCCTTACTCCCACATAGATGACCGACCAGGGATATTTAGGATAATCTTTATGATTTATCCAAGGATAAAATTATCACAATAAACATGCAAATATTATGACAACAAAATGGAGAAATTCATTAAATAATAATGTTTAAAGTACAATGATTGGCCCTTAGGGCACAATTTCCAATAGTAATAACTCATTTATTATAAATTTGAAATTTTAGGATTTGGCATTTGCTAGAGCCAAACAAAGAATTAGAGGACCGATACTAGCTAGGAACTAGAAGGGATTTCAGGTAGTAACTCTATCTTTCATATACTATGTGATGGTTTATATGCATTCTGTTTTCCATGTTCTGTAATGTGAAATGTATGTTACAAATTCCTAGTTGTAGTGTGGGAAAAGCAAAAGTACTAACAGGTTGAGTAGGACCCAGTCTAGGTTGTTGATGTAATCCCTTGCTGTGGTGTGGGAAAAGCACAAGTACCATCAAGCCAGTAGGACCCAACTGAGGTAGTGAGGCAAGTACGGATAGGTTGTTGTCTACTCCAAAACATTACAGTGATCACAGTATGGCTAGTAGGGACGAAATGGTCATTTTGATTGTAAACATCGAGTAAACATATAAGTTTATAGCATTTGTTTCTGTTGCATTATATGGTGCTTTGCATGTTTATTTATAACATTTTATATTATTGATTACTACTAAGATTCATATGAATGTCACCTTTTCCATAAATGAAAATTTATTTAGTTAGAGGAAGCAGCTCTAAGGGCAAGGACATTGACACCGGCAGCTGAGAAGTTCTAGTCATGATCAAGAATTTAGTATTGGTTATCTGTGATATTTTCATGTATTTTAGGACTTGTAATTAATATGTACAAACCCAATGGAGATTTCTTGTAATGTAATCAAGTACTTTATATTAGTATGTTTATGCTATTTCTATACAGCCACTGAACTTTGCGGTATTACTTTGATAAATGTCAAAATATTGAGGAGTTTGATAATTACAAACTCATTCATTCATCTAGCCATTCAGATCTCATTCACAATCTAGTATCCTCATAATTACCTTTCCATTCTCAAACTTAGCATGCTTATACAATTAATTACATCATAATTAATATGTAGATAAAGCCATAAAATCAAGCTGTGCTCGTTAGACCAGCCCATTTAAGCCATGTTAAGTCAAGGGCCGGGATTACAAATTAAAGCCTCTAAAGGAAGTCAAGACTAAAAGGGCCAGCCCTGTAGAGTCAAGCGCTTCAAAAAGCAGGCTCATTAGGCCCGTTAAATTTTTTTTAATTCCCCTAACTGCGCCCCCTGCCTGTGCCCTTCCACTCTAAGACCTAGCCCTCAAATTGCCAAATTTCCCATGGCATTTCACTATCACTCTCTACCTCTCAAACTCAATTAGATTCAATTGGTTTCACACTCACATACTTAATCTCACATACTCAGCGGTCGGCGGCAAGTGACAACTCAGCGCGACAGCGCTAGCTTTGTTCAACTATTCATCCTAGTCCGTCTCACACTATGTTGAACTCAAAAGTGGAAGCTTGAAGCTCGTCCATTGTTAAATAAAGCCCTCAAGTAGAGCATATTACTTAAATTGAAGCACAATCAAATTTCCTTGAAATTGATGATAGTGGCGAAGAAGATGAAAATGACATTCGTCATACTCATGTTCCTTAGAGTGTTTAGCTTATTGTCTTCTTATGCTTTGTGAGACTGTGAGTTATTTGTGGACACTATTTTTTACCTTTGATTATAAATTAGTAACTGTATTTGTTTTACATGTACATGATGAAAGCTTTATGAACGCTAACAAACCCTGAAAGGAAAAAATCAAGGAATCCAAAATAACAATCCACCACAACTCAACTAATCAACACAATCCCTAGCTCAAAATGAAGCTAAAGCTCACCTATTTACCTTTCCCAAGCTCTTTCTTTAATTCTCAACCTTTTGCTCTTACAAGATGGCTCAAAAATCCTCTTCTTAAAAAAAATAAATAAATGAAGCTTTTAAAGAGGGGAACAAGATTCATGAAGGGATTTTGATTCAAAGAAGTGATTTACAAGGTGATATCAAGAAGGAAACCCTTACCTTGTTATTGTCTTCTTGCCTTTCCTTTTGCTTCTCCTTGACTGATTTTGTGAGCTTGGAGAGAGAGTAAGATGTGTGTTTAATTAACCATTTCAGCCTTTTTAATTCACTTGGCCGTGAATTCACCAAGGAGAAGGAGGAAAAAGGAGTAAAGAAAAAAAATGTGTGGCTATAATGAGTTTTTGTAGAAAAGTGTGAGTTTAATAATTGGCTAACCATAATCAAGTTTAGTTAGTTAATTAGCTCCCAAAAGAGAGAGGAAAATTGTTGACTAATTGACCTTAGTCTTATTAGGAAGTGTGGACTCTTTGACCAAGCCTCTTCTTCCTTCTTTACTGTTGATCTTGCAATAATAATTAATGTGCCATTAACTCTTCCATTTCTCTTTGTTTGTACACTAATGGTTCAAATGGCCTTGTTTCCATACTAGTGGCCCTATTCCCTTCTATTCTTATGTTCCAATTAGGTTTTTGGTCTTACCTGACTTTAGACAAAAATTAGGTAATTTACCGATAGCTAATTGAGACTAATGTTATTGTACAATTTCTAGAGACAATTCTATCATTAATTTCACTGTCTATTTTGTACATTTAGCCCTTGAGTACATTTTGGGATATTACAATTCTCCCGCCATACAATAAATTTTATCCTCAAATTTTGTTACACAACTTAAGGCATAAATTTTGAGAAATGACTCTTCATGCCTTCTTCCGCTTCCTAGGTTACTTCCCTTAGGGATAGTCCCTTCCAGACCACTTTCACAAAAGGGATACTTTGGTGTCTAAGCCATCTTTCTTTTTCGATTAATGATTCATTCCGGCTCCACACCGGTAGAAAAATGACTTTTTAGACCGGGTAAAAATGACTTTTTAGACCAGTTTTAGATGAGGTCTTAATACAGTTGGTCTAAAAAAAAAGACACTTTTTAGACCGGTTGTTTGGATAACCAGTCTTAAAAAGACTTTAAACCGGTTCTCCAAACAACCAGTCTAAAAAGTGTGCCTTTTAGACTGGTTGTTTGAACAACCGGTCTAAAAGGCACACTTTTTAGATCGGTTGTTTGGAGAACCGGTCTAAAAAGTGTGCATTTTATACTAATGAATTAGCAAGAAAAATAAACACTTTTTAGACAAGTTGTTTGGTTAACCGGTCTAAAAAAGACTTTTTAGACCGGTTCTCCAAACAACCGGTCTAAAAAGTGTCTTTTTTTTGTTGGTTCATTGATGTTGTTAGTATACCAATTGATTGGTTAGATCTCAAGAAACTAACATTGAAAAAATGAAAAACAAGTATAACAAAATTTAGTCAAACACAACATCAATTAACTGCTGACATTTGTGTAGATAACAACATATACCTACAAAAAACAAGAATCTACAAATGAATTACTGAGAACACTTACCAGTTGGTCGAATCAACCTTGGTTCACCATATATTGTCGTAAAAACAAAAGATTGGTTTGTTCCTTATCTTGAATAACCTGACAAAACAAAATCATATTTCAAAATGTAGAAGAGCACCACAAAAACATATTATCAGCAAGCATCATCGAGAAAATAGGTTTACATACTTGATACTTCTGCTTTGTTGTAGGTTTCAAAAGACAGTCTATAGCATATCTGAAATAATATTAGGAAATGAGTTAGAAAAGAAAGTAATTATATCCCAAGTTGAAAGAAGATTTTTAATTAAGTAGAGCCTTGAGATAGAGAATTCAAATTAAAAAGAGTTAGAAAACAAGAGAACAAATGAACTAACCAAGTGACCTCTGCGTCGACATCGGCGATGTTCAAGAACGGAGGAGAGACGTGGGAAGGAGAAGCTGTCGAGGCACGAATGAGGGGTTTACAACAAGCTTGACAAATATCAGATTTCAAAGTTGAAATTAGGAGTGCAAGAGAAGATTTGAAATATTAAGACGGACTTTTAAGACCGGTTATTTGGAGAACCGGTCTAAAAAAGACTTTTTAGACCGGTTCTCCAAACAACTGATATAAAAAGTGTGACTTTTAGACCGGTGTTGTAAATCTATAGCATATCTGAAATAATATTAGGAAATTAGTTAGAAAAGAAAGTAATTATATCCCAAGTTGAAAGAAGATTTTTAATTAAGTAGAGCCTTGAGATAGAGAATTCAAATTAAAAAGAGTTAGAAAACAAGAGAACAAATGAACTAACCAAATGACCTCTGCGTTGACATCGGCGATGTTCAAGAACGGAGGAGAGACGTAGGAAGGAGAAACTGTCGAGGCACGAATGAGGGGTTTACAAGAAGCTTGACAAATATCAGATTTCGAAGTTGAAATTAGGTGTGGAAGAGAAGATTTGAAATATTAAGACGGACTTTTAAGACCAGTTATTTGGAGAACCGGTCTAAAAAAGACTTTTTAGACCGGTTCTCCAAACAACTTATATAAAAAGTATGACTTTTAGATCGGTTGTGTAAGTCTATAGCATATCTGAAATAATATTAGGAAATGAGTTAGAAAAGAAAGTAATTGTATCCCAAGTTGAAAGAAGATTTTTAATTAAGTAGAGCCTTGAGATAGAGAATTCAAATTAAAAAGAGTTAGAAAACAAGAGAACAAATGAGCTAACCAAGTAACCTCTGCGTCGACATCGGCGATGTTCAAGAACGGAGGAGAGACGTGGGAAGGAGAAGCTGTCGAGGCACGAATGAGGGGTTTACAACAAGCTTGACAAATATCAGATTTCAAAGTTGAAATTAGGCGTGCAAGAGAAGATTTGAAATATTAAGACGAACTTTTAAGACCGGTTATTTGGAGAACCGGTCTAAAAAAGACTTTTTAGACCGGTTCTCCAAACAACTGATATAAAAAGTGTGACTTTTAGACCGGTTGTATAACAACCGATCTAAAAAATTTTATCTTTTAGACCGGTTATTAGTAACAACCGATCTAAAAAGTTTTCAATTTTTTTAATTTTTAATTAATTTTATATTTTTAGACCAGTTGTTTAGATAACCGGTCTAAATAATATCGTTTAGACTGCATATTTTAAGAACCGGTCTTAAAAGTTCTTTATAATTACGATACTGCCACCGGTCATATTTTTTAGACCTTATCCACAACAACCGGTCTAAATGTTACGGTCTTAAAAGAGTATTTTGTACTAGTGCCACGACATAAGTAAAATTATCTTGCATGATGATATCTTCAAATTCAATAATATGCTCAGGGTCTGGTTGGTACTTCTTCAATTGTGAGACATGAAATACGTCACAGAGTATGGTCAAGTTCAGGGGTAGGACTATTATGTATACCACTAGTCCAATTCTCATAATAATTTCAAATGGACCTATGTAGAGTGGGCTAAGCTTCCTTTTTTTTATTGCTCTGCTGATAACAATGACCAGAGATACATTTAGAAATACATGATCACCTATTTCAAATTCTAGAGGTCTTATCCTTTTATTAGCATAGCTTTTCTGTCTACTCTATGCTGTTAGGAGCCTCTTCCTTATAATCTTGATATGCTCTGTGGTCTGATCAACCAGATCTGGCCCATACAACCTTCTCTCGGACAACTCCGTCTAATAATAGGGTGATTGGCACTTCCACCCATACAGTGCTTTATATGGTGCCATCTGAATGCTCGTATGATAGGTATTATTGTAAGAAAATTCGGTAAGTGGAAGGAAATAATCCTAATTTCCCTTGAAGTCCAATACACACGCCCTTAACATATCTTCCAGTGTCTGTATAGTTCTTTCTAACTGTCCATCTGTTTGGGGATGATAAGTTGTACTGAATCTTAGCTTTATACCCAGGGCTTCATATAGAGATTTCCAAAACCTAGATGTAAATTGAAGATCTCTATCAGAAATGATGCTTTTCAGAGTACCATAAAGTCTAATTATCTCCCTTATATAGATTTTTACCAACTTCTCAGGAGAATAACTAGCATTGATAGGAATAAAATGTGCCAACTTAGTAAGACGGTCGACAATCACCCAAATCGCATCATAGTTCCGTATTCTAAGTAACCCTACTACCAAATCCATAGTGATATTTTCCCACTTCCATTCGGGGATTTCTAGGCATTTTAGAAGTCCTAATGGTTGTTGATGTTCGATCTTCAATTTCTGACAGGTGAGACATCAAGCCACGTATTTGGTTACTTCACTCTTTAGTTGTAATATACCAAATTTTGGGACAAGAGGCTCAAGATCAAACCTGGATTAAGTGGACTAGTAAACCTAGGTCTAGTAAATATCCTAGCAAGGCATAATTGTATTCTCTAAAATTCATTTATACCCATGGGTATTAAAGGGAATATTATGGAGAATTAAAGAGCTCGGGGAAGACAAAACAATGCAATTAGAAATCACACACAAGGTAGTGTTGCTACAGGTGAACTTTCATATGTGTCAGTCGTGGTTTTGTGGCATATTTCAAGGGACAAATGGTGTCTAAAAATTTTGAAACTTTTCAAAATGAAATTAGACTTATCAATATTTAATTTGATAATTCATATGAGTTATTTGGAGCTGTACACAAAGAGATATGTATTTTTAAAGTCAGCCCAGTGAAACTTGGAATTTTCTATGGCAGCGTCTGGAAATGGAAATTCTGGGAAGTGTGAACTTCCAATTGGATAAATTTTATATTTTTTTATTAAAACGAGACTTAATAAGGGTCACATATCATTTAGAACCACCTCAATTAGATATCTACACAATTAGATATGAATTTTCAAAATTTGATGAAAATTCTGCCCAGTTTTTCATTCAGTACGAAAATAGTTGAAAATGTAAGGGCAAAATGGTCATTTGACCAATAAATCAAGAAATAATTATTTTTCCCTAATATTCCCAATAATTTCAATTAAATGGGAATTTAAAAGATGAAAATGACTACTTGTAATTAATAAGCCTTTTTTGACAAATTATTATCAAGAAAGATCAAATAGTCAAAAAGTCAAAGGTCAAAAGTCTACAAATTTCAAGATGACATATGAGAATAATTCAAGATCAACATTTTCCTCTCATTTCTCATACAATTTTGGTAGATAAAGAGAAGAAAAGGGAAAATGAAATATTTGGATGAAAATAGGAAATATGGACCAATGGAAAGCAAGCACTTCTAAAGTAAGCTTAACCATTTTATTAATCCACCATTCCTTCATCTTTCCTTCTCATTTTCATGCAAGAAAAGACCCAAAGGAGTGAAAGAGAGCAGCTAGATGCAAGGAAGAGCACAAGCACACAAGAGCTAGGTTTTTCCAAAATTTAAGGTAAGGAAGTTGTAATCTTAAGGTTTAAGCTTCCTAATCATTCTCTAGCCTCTCTTAATCTCTTCTACTTCATCAAATTCTTGGATTAAAGGAAAAATCACAAGAGAAGAGAGAGAGAGGGGTCAGACATTTTAGAGAGAGAAACAACAAGAATCAAGAGGTAAACTCTAAAACTTGCTTCTTGTGCCTTAGTTGTTGTTGTTCTTATTGTTCTTGGCTTGGTTTTGGTTATTTTATGAAGTTTGGATGATGAAACCCTAAGGGGTCTTGCTACTCAAATTTACTCTAAAACATGTCCAATGAGTGTTTAAATAGCTAATCATTTAATTAGAAGTAGAAAGGAAGTGATTAAGCAAGAGAAAATGAGAAACTGACAAAAATTTTCTGAGAACCTTAATATACTGCACTGTTCTTGACGTGTTGAAGGATTAAGAATGTCATAATTTTGATACTTCTATTGGCTATACAAGGAAAAATTGTGTAGATATGCGAGTGTTCATGATTTTTGGATGCTTGTATATGAATTTGAAAATTAATGAAGTATTTGTGTGCATAGTGATAATCTGCCTTGTCTGGAACAATATGTTTGTGCGTGGTATTTCAAGAGTCAAACCTTATCCAAAAAGTCTAAAAATTTCTAGAATTAAAATAAAGACACACAGCTTTAATTTGATAGGTAGATTATAATTTTTGGGCCAGTAGATTCGGAGTTATGATTTTTCAAAATTTGACCTTGTTTCTGAAATCAAATCTGGAACAGTGATGTTTGGTCAATTTCTGGGAATTTTTTGTTGGTATTTTCCATACAATGATATTTTCCGTTGAAATTATACTTAAATAGGGTTACAATGAGCTTGGAACCAATCAATTTTGTGTTTTGTAGAATTATTTATGATTTTTGAAAGTTGGACATTGAATCTGGAAGCTGTTCAGTGACAGACTTATTGAGACAAGATTTTGTCTAATATAATAAACTCCAATATCCATGATATTTTCTAGAAACAAAGTAGACCCAACAAGATTTAATTTAATTGGTAATTTTTAATAATTGAATAAGTACATTGGGAGATACAATTTTTTTAAAGTTTAGTAATGATTCTGAAAGCTATCTTGGGACAGTGGAGAGTAATCATGAAGTTTGGACCTGTGGGCCTAGGGGTTGCAAGAGTAATTACTTTTCTTGTAAATAAGACTCAATAGGGGTCACATAAGGATTTGAAACACCCCAATTAAAGTTTTATAGAATTAATTGTGATTTTTCAAAGAACAGTGAAAAATCTGTCAGCTTTATGTCTTATGCGAATTTAAGACTTAATGGCAGAAATGTAATTAGTATGAACTCCAAGGGTAAAAGTAAGCCTTTAAGGCTAATGTAGCCCATTAGGTATTCATTTTTCATGGCTCTAATAATGTTATTACTTATCTAGGGCCATAAAGTGATAAAGAAGAGGCAATGATTGGAAGATCAAGGTACAAGAGGAGGACGTAAAGTCCAAAAGGTAGTGAACTTTCCTAACTTGCATAACTTGATATGTGTGCTTATGTATTGATGTGTTGATTGCTTTGATGGATTGTATGAAACATATGTAAATGAGTGAAGCTCTATTTTATTTATACTATGGCCAATAGTGTAACATGTTAAACATTGAGCATGCATATATGTCATTATGTTGGCATGAATTTATATAAGCAAGCATGTCATGCACAAAGCACTTCTTCTATGCATCTGTTAGCACTGTTTACTACAAAGATTCCTCAAATTTCACTCCTCCCAACCAACCATTTAGACAGGTAAAGAATGCAAGGAGATATGCAAAAAGAAATTACGAAGGAGAGTATATCTGCTCTTATATGCCTCATCCAGAATTTTCTGCCTCAAATCAGCCTGTGGTAGTACATATACTCGCTTTTTATACCTGACCAATCTGCTAGGTGAAAGATCATGATCCTGAGTTTTACCCTCTATGATCAGATCTCAAATAGATGTTTCCTATTCATCATTCATCTTAGCTTCTTCAATTTCTGCTCTCGGATTGTTTTCCTTCTGACTAAAACTGAAGTTAGCAATATGTACTTCATTGGACACGTTCCTGTTCATGAATACTTGGTTTGTCAAGTTCAGATCTCGAAATTCTTCTAGCAATTTATATTCTTGTATCATCATATATGCTACCTACACTACTTTTCTAATCAAAGTATTTGTGACGACATTCGCTTTCCCAGGGTAAAATTTAATCTCCAGGTTGTAATCTTTCAGCAACTCCATCCATCTACACTGTCTCATATTCAATTCTTTTTTTTTTGCATAAAGATACTTGTAGTCATAGTACAATTCTATAGTTATACCATATAGGTAGTGCTACCTTATTTTCAAAGTAAACACAGTTGTTATAAGTTCCAGATCATGAGTGGGGTAATTCAATTCATGAGGTTTCAGCTATCGAGAGGCATACACAATTACTCTGCTCTACTGCATGAGGACACATCTCAATCCATGTTTACTAGTATCGCTATACACCATATAGGTTTCACTGGGATATGGGATGATCAATACCAGTACGGATGTTAACCTCTCCCTCAGCTGCACGAAGCTCTTCTCACATTTCTCTTCCCATACAAATGATTAGTTCTTTCTTGTGAGCTTCGTCAATGGTAAGGCAATTCGGGAAAAATTCGGTATAAACCTCAATAGTAACCAGCAAGACCAATAAACTGTGTATCTTAGCTACAATTTCTGGTCTCTTCCAGTTCAGCACTACTTCCACTTTACTAAGATCTGCAGAAACCCCTTCTTGTGAGATAACATGGCCCATAAATTTGACCTCTGTAAGCCAAAAATCATATTTACTCAATTTGGCATTTTCTCTCAGAATATTCAGTACTATTCTCATATGATTCTCATGGTTTTCTCTACTCTTTGAGTATATCAAGATGTCATCAATGAAGACTACTATGAACTGATCCGGATATTGACAAAAGATCCGATTTATGTAGTCCATAAACATGGCAGGTGCATTGGTTAAACCAAATGGCATCACCAAAAATTCATAGTGCCCATATCTGGTTCTAAAGGCTATTTACATAACATCCTCTGCTTTAAATCACAACTGATAATAGCCTGATCTCAGATCAATTTTAGATAATATACTAGAACCAGACAACTAATCAAATAGATCATCAATCCTGGTGAGTGGATATTTATTTTTGACGATTACCTTGTTCAGCTGTCGATAGTAAATACATAACCGCAAGCTTCTTTCCTTCCTCTTAACAAATAATACTAGAACTCCCCATGGTGAAACACTGGGTCATACGAACCCTTCCTCCAGTAGTTCTTCTATTTGCTTCTTTAACTCTATCATTTTGTTATGTGCCATTCGGTAAGGTGCTTTAGAAATAGATCCAACTCCTGGCACAATTTCAATTGTAAATTTTACTTCCCATTCTAGAGGCAATCCACTAATTTCTTTTGGAAATACCTCAGAGAATTCATTTACTACCGGTATGTTCTCAAGTGTTGTTTCCACTTCTTTCTACGTAAAGAAAAATACCATGTATCCTTGGCATTCCCTTTCTAGACATTTCTCAGCTTTAGTTGCTAAGAGGAAATTCAAGTTCATACTTGCATTTCCATTCTTCTATGGGTCAAGATATACAAGCCTCCTATTACTGCATCCTAATAGCTTATTATTTACTGTTAGCCAGTTTAAACCCAAAATGACTTCGAGATTATGAAGTGGCAAACAGATTAAATCTACCATAGACTCGTGCCCCATAACTTTAATAATATAATTCATACATGCATCAGCAGTAATTATCTTGACACCGACAGGCGTTGAGACAATCAAATCATATGGCAGTTTATAGATACTCAGTCCTAAGTGTCTAGCACAATCACATGCAATAAAAGAATGACAAGCACCCGAGTCAAACAATGCTTGCAAAGTATTACCATGGAGGAGGATAGTACTTTGAATCATTTATGGGGATTTTCAGGCCTCCTCATGGGTCATAGCAAATATTCTGCCTTAATTCTATGGTCTGAGCTTAGCTGCTCATTGTGGACAATCTTTAATAAAGTATACGTCCTTCTTAGAAGCATGGCAAATCAACTTACCATTACAAGACCTACCAAGGTATGTCCTACCTCATTGAGGATGTGGTCACGACATTTGGGGACCTTGGTAGCCTTTCTTCTCAGGTTGGGAGGGTTTCTTGTTGTTTTCTCGGGGCCTAAACCCTTACCCTTTCCTTTTATGAGAGGAGTTCCCTCAGCTTGACTCACCGCGGCTATTGGCATTCTTAGTCAAATACAGGCCTTTCATATTATTCTCGATGATCTGACATTCCTCCACTACCTGATTGAATTCTATGAACTATTGTGAAACTAACCTATCCTTAATCTCATGCTTCAACCCCCTTATCAGCATGTCAAAACTCCACTCCTCATCATCTCAGTATCTTAAGTAGGAAGAATAGCTAGATAGACAGATGAATCAGGCTAGGTATTCATCAAAGGTCTCCTCACTGCCCTGTTGAATTGCCAAGAACTATGATTCTTTTGTAATCCTGACCAACCAAGGGAAATACTTCTCATTGAACTTGCTTTGGAACAATTCCCAGCTAGCAGGAATGTTCTGAGCCTGTAGAATCATTTATGTATTCTTCCATCATCTACCTGCATCCCTTTCTAACTTCTATATTACCATTGGCACCTTTTTCTCAATGAGGCATTCCAGTACTTGAAAGATCTTTTCTAGCCTCAACATCGAGTCCTTAATGGCTTGTGGGTCAAACCTTCCCCAGAATATCAAAGGCTGGTGTTTACATAATTCAATAATCCAATACTGTAGTATCTCTCTGGTGGATTGTATCTTATTATTCTGAGTTACATAAGGCTGGCCCTCAAGCTATAGCAGTTCATCATTTGGTTCACTCTCTTATATTTTGGTTTCATCCTTATCACTGTCTTCAGTTTTAGGTTGTTCCCTGTCTTCATTTTGTTTGGCCTTTACCTCCTGAAGCTCTTCCCGGAGTTCCTGTATCATAGCTTGTTGTTCTGTTAACATGTCTAGTATTTGTTGAATAAGATCAAGTGGGTTCGGGGGCACCTCTTCTTCTATCTCAACCTCTTAGTTCACTGGTCTATTTCTTAGGCAAACCATGATTTCTTTTCACTATTACAGAGAAAAGATTGCACTATTAATGTCGTATTGTTATGTGTGTGTGTGTGTATTCCTCATACTTAAGCATCCATATCAAGAAAGGAACATACATATATGAGTTCAAATAGTTATGTACATAACAAAAGTGGCTCTACATTTACATCCAACAACTCATGATTGGGGTGAGGGTCATAAGCCAACTAAATCTCTAGAACCCTAGAGCTAGTCGTAGAGCCTGTATCATGTACTACCTTTCCCACCTCTAGGTTACTATCTATGGGTCAGTATACCTACTTAAACAGAAATTCTGACTTAATGCCAGAAACTTTGGCTCTGATACCAAAAATGTAACACCATACTTTCATACGGTTCAAAACAGTTCAAAATGTAACCTGAAGTCAGATCAGAGACCAGAAATAGTATTCAATCCGTTTAGAATCCTGACTTCACTATAGGGTTAGGAAAGGCCATACCAATCAACACCTCTTGAAAACTATGAAATATAGGAAAAATTGGATTTTGGCCCCGGCCAAAAACAGGTCAAAAGCTTTTAGGCCGCGGCCAAGAATCCCCTATTTCTTGGTCTAACTTCCAAAAATTATAACTAAATCTAAAAAATTTCAAATAAGATAGTTCTAAGTGATATGTGATCCATGTTAAGTATAATTTAGGGGAAACATATATACATTAGCCAATTGGACACATATAAATACAAAATTCTACTTTATTGGCCACTACTTCATAAATATGCTAGTTTTACATTACCAACTTTAAAAATCCATAACTTTATATGTACAGATCTAATTGACCTATATGGCCTATCAAAATAAATCTTGATAAGTCTACTTTCATTCTAAAAAATATCACAAGCATTAGACATCATTCAATCACTCAAAAAAAACAATGCAAAATGACTGCCACATAAGGGCCTTACCTAGACAGAAATTTACAAAGTTACAATTTATGTTCCAATAATCCAGAATTTATAACCAAGGCTATTTCCACACAATTTTTCATGTAGAACACAAGGGTAACATCAAAATAACCAAATTCCTATTCCCTCTTGATGTCTTGTTCAGACCATAAAATTAGGGTTTGACAAAAAAGTTACCAACTCACATTTCAGTCACTATACTTAGTTCATTTACTTCCAAAACAACATATAATCACATGTACATGATTAAAGCTTCATGAACCCTAACAAACCCTAAAAGGACAAAATCAAGGAAGCCAAACAACAATCCACCACAACTCAACCAATCAACAAAATATGTGGCTCAAAATAAAGCTAAAGCTTACCTCTTTGCCTTTCCCAAGCTCTTTCTTTGATTCTTAACCTTTTGATCTTGCAAGATGCCTTAAAAATCCTCCTCTTCAAAAAAAACTATAGAAATGAAGCTTTTGAAGAGGGGAACAAGATTCATGAAGGGATTTTAAGTCAAAGAAGTGATTTACAAGGTGATATCAAGATGGAAACCCTTACCTTGTTCTTGTCTTCTTCCCTTTCCTCTTGCTTCACCTTGACCGATTTTGTAATCTTGGAGAGAGAGTGAGATTTTTGTTTAATTAACCATTTCAATCTTTTTAATTTACTTGGCCATGAATTCACCAAGGAAAAGGAGGAAAAAGGAGTAAAGAAAAAAAAATATGTGGCTATAATTGATTCTTACAAAAAGGTGAGTTTAATTGGCCAACCATAGTCAAGTTTAGTTGGTTAACCTTTTTGCCTTCCCTTCTTCCTCTATTTGACCATAAATTACGTCCTAAAAGATAGAGGAAAACTTTTGACTAATTGACCTTAGTCTTATTAGGAAGTGTAGACTTCTTTACCATTGATCTTGGCAATAATAATTAATGTGCTATTAACTCTTTCATTTCTCTCTGTTTGCACACTAATGGTTTCAATGGCCTTGTTTCCTTACTAGTGGCGCCATTCCCTTCTATACTTATGTTCCAATTAGGTTTTTGGTCATTTCTAACTTTAGGAAAAAATTAGGTAATTTACCGATAGCTAATCGAGACTAATATTATTGTATAATTTCCATGGACAATTCTATCATTAATTTCACTGTCTATTTTGTACATTTATCCCTTGAGTATATTTTGGGATATTACTAGATGTAGCCAAGAAATCAATTGACCACAGCCAAGAAGCAGTTTAGGTGCTTGGTCGTGGCCAAAAGGACTGGCCGCAGCTAAAACTTGGATTTCCATATTTCCCCTGTTTCTTGGCTTAACTTCCAAAAATTATAACTTAATCTATAAAATTTCACATAGAGTCATTCCAATTCCTATATAATTCTCTTTAAGTCCTCTTTATAGAAAAAATATCATTCTCTACCAACTATAGGCACAAAAGTCCAAAATTCTTCAAGCAACAACATTGTTCTAGAATTTGTTCCAGATTCAGTGCCTAAATTTTAACAAATCATAAATTAAAATCTATTAACCCAAATAACTCATATTATATATAAAACTAAAGCTTAGAATGTCTACTACCAATTTGAAAAATTTTGTCAAAACCACATTATCTCCCAGAAAAAGCAAACTGGCAGCTTATAACCTTAATTTCCAAAAATTAGAGTTTTCTATACAATCTTCCAAAATCAGAATTAGAGGCTATTGCCATATAGTTTTTAGTGTAGAATCCAATGGTGATATCAAACTCATCAAAATCACTCTCCTCATTGTCCTACATCTGGCCAAAACACACACTCAAACTAACAACAACCAATTTGTAAGTTTCAACTACCAACTAGTCAAATATCCTATTTAACCCTTATATATCCTTATATTCATGATTAAAACATGTAAGCCTAAAATCCCAGCTTGGCTGAAATCTTAAGGCATCCCAAGAAATGCATACAACTCAACAACACCTCAAGACAATCGGTTCAAATCAAAGCTTAGGCTTACCTCTTCGCTATAATACAACTGGTTCAGAATTTTGGCAGCACTGGCCCTAGGTAGACGGCTCCAAACACCTCAGATTAAAAATCTGAAATAGTAGAAAGGAAGCCCATACGAGAAGAAGAAGATTAGTGAAGGCTTCATCTGCTGGTGTAATATATCAAACTTTGTAACCATGAGAACCTATATATATAAACAATCGAATGAAATGAATATCGGTGGTTAGGTGTATACATATGAAGCTTTTTTTTGGATTCCTAGGTACCCATGGTGTCATTTATTAAAGTTGAGAACTTAAGGTTACTAATTACGAGTGTAAGCAATAGGAGGAAATTTATCAGTATCCATAAGACACTTCGCACCATTTGGGGATATAAGGGGCTCAAGGCATCATTTGGTGGGCCTCGATATACATGTTGCAGTTTTGAGTAAAACCCAAGTAGGATCCCAAGTAAACACTGATAAAGTAATTTTATTAAAGTAGCTTTAATAAAGTAGATAATGATAACTTAACTTTTGTGGTGGCTCCATAAGAAAGTTCCACATGTCCATTAATTATGAGATGTACTAGTTAACTTTTGTGTTGGCTTAAGTAGAAATGTCACTTGTCCCTTAATCATCACACTTACTTTATGCTTTATGTGTTGACTTCACAAGAAATTGACGCATGTCCTCCATCATGACACTTGCTTTTTGCCTTTTGAGTTACACTCTAAAAAGGTGCCACCCAGCCTCTAAGTCAAGGGAATCCACCAGTCTCCGGTCCGGACACATACTTGACTTTCCCGAATACCAAACTCGAGAGTCAAGGGAATTCATTAGACTCCTCCTTCCCCAGCCAAAAAAATTGTCTAAGTGGCCTTAGAAATAGAAAGAATAAGTGAAAAAGGATACAAGAAGGCTAGGATTTAATTAAGGGCATATGTTACCACAATATTACAACACTTGGATTTTTCTTCTTTTCCTTGGGTAATTTTCAGCCAAGTGAATCAAAAAGCAAGAAAATGAATATTAACCCATCATTCAATCCCTTCCATTCATTAAAATATGACCAAGCATAAAAATAGAAAATAAAAAGACTAGAAAAAGAAAAAGGAAAGAGAAAGAGTCATCTTGAAGAATAAGAAGCTAGGTGAGATTTCAATCTTGATTTTCACCTTGATAATCACCTTTATAGCTCAAAGCCTCTTCCTTAAAATTTTTCTCCTCTCTAAGAACTTCAATTTTATGGTTTTTTTTTCAAGAGGAGTTGTTTTGAGTTGTCAAAGAAGAGCCAAAGTTGGAGAATCAAAGAACTAGCTTGGGAAAGTGATAGAGGTGAGTTAGAGCTTCATTTTTAGCTATATATTGTGTTGATTGGTTGAGAATTTTGGAAATTGTATTTCTGCCTTAATTTTAGTGGTCTTAGGGTTTTGATTATATACATGATGTCTTGTGATGTTTAAAAAGCATATGAAACTTGTTCATGATTAAATTGGAAACTTGGTGAGTGTTGGATTGTATAGCAACTTTATGTCAAAATAGGACATATATAAGGAGTATAAATTTTGCAATTTTGAGGTTACCAATGGCTTCTATACAAAAAATGGTGTGGGAATAGCCCTAGTTATGATTTTTAAAGAATTGGAATGAAAAACCAAAAATTGGGATATTGACATAGTGTTCCCATATTAGAGTTTCTACAAGGCAGTTGGAATGTGACGTGTTTATCAACAACCAAATGTTGTCCAATGAATATGATCTTTTCCATATTTCAAGTATACATGATAAAATTTAAATTGATATATAATATAAGGAAATTGGATTAGTACAATAGGAGTTATGAATTTTTGAAATTAGGCCTTTAAAACTGAAATGATTTTGTGGTAGGGTGAATTAAATTTTGGTTTTAGAATTATGTATATGGAATTAACTGAAAGAGATATTTTTTTTTCTTCAAAATAGACTTAATGAGTGACACATAGAAATTTGAACCATCCCAATTGGAGTTCCCTAGACAAAGTTATGAATTTTCAAAGTTTATTGAAAATTCTGGCAGCTTTTGGTTATTAGGCGGAAATAAACTATTTAGGGCAACTGGTAATTAACTTGAACTTCAAGGGTAAAACTAAGCCCATAAAGCTAGTGTTGACATATTGAAACCTTATGAGACACAATACACTAGACTTAAAGATAACCAACATAGGTGTTATGAGTTATTAAGAATTGGGACAAATAATAACTCGTTGTCCGTGAATTCTAACTTATAGGATTTGACATTTGCTTGGAATTCCCATGAGATTGGGAACAAGAATAGAGTTTGGAAAGACTGCCAAGTAGTACCTTATCTCTTATATCATATGTGCTTCTTTGTATGCATTTCCTATCATCTGCTTATGTGCGGGACAATTAGTCCCTAGGCGATAAGACCCGTAAGTACAAGTTACACCGGGAGTTACCTGGGGCGTCTTGAGTTAGGTAGGCTCAAGGTAGAAATCCTGTGAGTACACCTTGTATGGGGCAGAGGCCCTGGGCTTCCAGATTGAGATTGCCAAGTACTGTGGTTATGTGATAAGGGACCAGTTATGCCCTTTGTTTGCTACATACTATAAGTATTATGTTTGATTATTTCTTTTATATGCTTAGCATTCTACATATCATATGAGTAGCTTATGTACTACTAGGATTCTTTTGAATCTCACCATTTCCAACCAATAATCTATAGTAAAGGCAAACGACTCTAAGGGTGAGAAGGTAACCACGAATGAGTGAAGTGCATGATGAATAGATAGAGTCCCTTTAGTTATCTTTCATTTTGGACAACTGTATAAATTGTAAATGTAACAAAGTAGGAATAGTTGTAGTAGTAGCATTAGCACTAACGACAACTGCATTAGTTGTAAATCGTATGTTAGCATAACAACACACATGTTATTATGTTAATATGCTAAGTGAATTAGAACGAGTGTCCAAACACTAAAGGCCTATAGGTTAACCACCAATATGTGGGCTTTTGCTAAAGCATGCTCTATTTTTAAAATAAAAGGTTTAAAAACTAATGAGTGATAATGAATTTGCAAATTGAATTAAGACCACACATGAGTATTTAAAATTTTTTTGAAAAACCCATTCAAGGGCAAGTTCAAACCCTGTATCAAAGTCAGGATTCCACTCTTAACAAACGATTTCTAGTCTCTCTTTAAAAGACATTATCTATTTTAAACTTATCTAAATGCTTTGAAAGGTAAGGTATTACAGCTAGAAACGGCGATTCGGGGTCAAAATCGACTTGGGAACTCAAGAACTCGAGGTTTGGCTTCCGTCCCTTGTAGAGTTCGTATGGTGTCTTTCCAAGTTTGGTTCTGACATACGCCCTATTTGAGATGTAGCATGCAGTGCTCATAGCATCTGCCCAGAAGACTTGAGACACATTCTTTTCGTTGAGCATTGCTCTAGCCATTTCTGTAAGAACTCTATTCTTTCTTTCCACGACTCCATTCTGTTGTGGAGTTCTTGGTGCTGAAAAATTGTGATCGATGCCATTTGTATCACAATATTCTACGAATGCTTGATTATCAAATTCTCCACCATGATCTGTCGGATACCTGCAATCAACATACCTTTCTCATTTTGCACTTTCTTGGCAAAGGCAATAAATTTACTAAAAGTTTCATCTTTGGATGACAAAAATATATTCCAGGTAAATCTGGAGAAATCATCAACAATAACAAATGTGTACAAATTTCCACCCAAACTCTTAACTCTTGCTGGACCAATCAGATCCATATGCAATAATTGAAGTGGTCTATTAGTGGTAATTTCATTTTTCGATTTAAAGGATGATTTTGTTTTCTTACCTCTTTGACAGGCATCACAAATTAAATCATTCTTGAAATTTACATTAGGTAAACCAATTACCAAATCTTTTCTGAGTAATTTACCTAATTGATGCATATTTACATGGGCAAGTCACTTATGTCATAGCCAACTCTCATCAGTGTTACTCAAAAGGCAATTTTTCAGAAAAATTTTCATTCATATCAAGAGTATAGCAGTTACCTTCCCTTTTTGCCTTGAGTTTTGACTTCAAATTCTTCTTTTCAATTTGCAGATCCTTCTTGCTAACTATCAAACATTCTTCTGAGTCAAATATTACCCAGTTGTCTTTATATGTGCTTTGGCTCACACTTAATAGATTATGACATAAGCCTTCAACATAATATGCGTCTTTGACTTTATTCTTGACTTCCCCAAGTCCTGCTATCCTTCCAGTTTGATTTCCTCCAAATTTTACCTTACCACCTTCCTTTGGTATTAATGTGGTAAAATTCTCAGGATCACCAGTCATATGTCTAGAACATCCACTATCTATGTACCATTTGTTTGATTTGGATACCCTGAAGAAAACCTGCAGTTAAGGATACTTAAGTTTTAGGTACCCATATCTTTTTGGGTCCTTTTGGGTTAGTACAGACAACTTCCTGATCATGAAACTTCTTAGGTACCCATTTATAGGTTCCTATAATTCATTTCTTTTTATGAAAACATGAAGAAGTATAGTGTCCTTTTCTATTACAGTAATTACAATAAGCAAAAGGATTAGATGAGTGCACAGAACGTGTGAAATAACTTAAATATGGTTTACCTCCCGTCTTCTTACCTTTTCTTTTGTCTAAATTTAGATCATATCCTATACCAGACTTATCATTCACAAGACGTTGCGCTTTTAGAATAACATTTAACATCTCACTTCCTTTTGTAAACTTTTCAAGTGTTTTGGTAAGATCAATATTTTTCTTCTCAAGAGACAAACACTTTTCGCAACTTTTACCTAAGGATTCTTTAATTCTTTCTTCAAGAAATTTATTTTTCTTTTTACATGCAATCAATTCTTTAACAATCTTGACAAATTCAGAATGTAAAGCATCATATTCATTTTGTAATTCATCATAAGTAGGATCAGGATCATTTACCTCCTCGTCTGTTTCCTCTTGAGCAACCCGTCATATATTGGCTATCTCTTCATTATCGCTTTCTTCATCTGATGAGTTATCTCCCCATATTGCAGAAACAAATGCCTTCTTTCTGTTGAAGGATTTGACGTTTCTCTTTTCTCTATTTTTCTGTAATAGTTCCGGACATTCTGATTTGATATGTCCAGGTTTACCACATTCGTAGCAGATGATCTCCTTGGCTTCTCTTCTGCCACTAGTTCCACCTTTTTATGAATTTCTGAAACCTTGGCCTTTATAAAATTTCTTGAATCTTCTGATCATCAGGCCTATCTCATCATCGTTGAGCTCCTCGTCTTCTTCTTGGCTTTCTGCCTTAGTTTTTGTCACACTTAGTGCGAGACTTTTCTTTCTCCTGTCACCAACTTCCTCTAGCTCTCGTTTGAATTTTAGTTTGTTTTCATATTCAGAAAGACTTCCAAACAAAGAAGCTACAGATCACATCGATTCTCCTTTGGCCTCCTCTATTGCTGTGACTTTGGCCTCCCATTCTTTGGAGAGTATGTTTAATATTTTTCGTACTTGGATATTCTGATCATAGATTTTTCCAAGTGCTGCAACTTGATTTAAAAGATGAGTATATCTAAGTTCAAATTCAGCTATTGACTCACCTTTCTTCATACGAAGTAGATCAAACTCTATAATTAGAGTATTGATTCGATTTTCTTTTATTTCTGATGTTCCTTCATGAGCTACTTCCAAGGCTTGCCACATCTCTTTAGCAGTTTGAAGAGTACAGATTCTGAAGTATTCTTTTTGACTTAGTGCACTCAGAATCATCATAATTGCTTTACTGTTGAGAGTCACGAGCTTTTTGTCATTGTCATCAAATTCTGCTGGTGACTTAGGAACTTTTCAAGATTCTACAGTCTTTGTAGGCACATAGTTTCGAGTTTCAATTACATCCCATAGCCCATATTCTGTAGCCATCACGAATACATGAAACTTAGCTTTCCAGAATGAAAAATGCTCACCACTGAAACCTGGTGGTCTAGTGATAGAGGCTCCGTCCGGAAGAATTCCTTCACCCATGCTTGCCATCGGATCCTTCTAAGGTTGTTAAACCTGAACAAGAAGACCTGTGCTCTTATACCAAATGTTAGAGCAAGCTTTTCACCCAAGAGGGGGGTGAATTGGGTGATTACAAAAATAAACAGATACTTAAATAAAATTATAAAACTTTAAAGCACAGTTATAAGAAGGAAGAGATATCACCAAAGTTCACACAGGGGTTTATACTGGTTCGGTCTCAACCACTTGACCTACGTCCAGTCCTCAGAAATCCTTCTGAGTTTTTCACTATATCTTCCAAGATTCAGTGGGTTCTTGGCACCACAGTACAACAGCAAGTTCCTCTCTTTGGACACTCGCTCCCCCTTACACAAGGTAATCTTAAATCCCAACTTAAGGTTCCTCAACCTTAAGTTGTCACTATCAGAAATAAAACGTGTATGACTGACTAATCTCTCTCACACAGTATATAGATGAAAACTGAAGTACAGATGAAGAGTTGATAAGAGATGAAGCACTTATGAATGTATTGTTTGCAGTGTGTCCAAACGTCATTTTTTTCTACTTGATTTTTTGAATGGCTGGACATATATATCAGAAGCTTTGAGGACCGTTGTAAATTTGTCCGTTAATTCATCGTGCTTCTGACAGATACAACAGTATTTGTTTTCCACTTTGCATGTTGATAGTTATTAATGAATTTCGCTACTGCCCACGATTAGTTTCCATTTGAGTGGTGTGTTCAGTTGCTTGTCATGTGAGTGGTAGTGGAGTACACCAGTAATACACTATAGAACATTACCGTTAGAAAATATTTGAATATCATTAGAGTGAGAGTGATTTCCGAAAATCAAGAAACCTTTGGAAGTGATCTTGCTTTCACTGGAGATGGATTTCAACAACTAAGTAATTTTAATGAAATAATATGCCATGTGATTTTGACAGTAATCTGGAATAACTAGCAATGATAATCACTATCAAAATCTAACTAACAAAATCTGTTGATTTTCCTGGAAGTGGTTGTAAGTTGATCACAGTGACTTTCTCATAATGATACTGATAAAATGAGGCATCACTAGAGTGAATTTGATGTCACTGGAAGTGATTTGAAAAACATTAAAATCTTCTGCGAGTGATAACAGACACACTGGAAGTGAACATGAGATTTCATATACCACTCGAGTGAATTTGGCATCACTGGAAGTGATTCTGTAAACAGTGATTTCTTCTTGCAGTGATTTTCAATCTACTGGAAGTGATTTAGCTAAAATAGTATATCACTCGAGTGATTCAAGATCACTGGAAGTGATTTTGCAAACAGTAAAATATTCTTGTAGTGATTTTCGTTCCACTGGAAGTGATTCTGAAAATTTTAAGGATCACTCGAGTGATCTGGTTATCACTGGAAGTGATTTTCAAAACAGTGATTTTTTCTTCCAGTGATTTCAGATTCACTGGAAGTGATTCAGCAAAAACAACGTATCACTCGAGTGATTCAAGATCACTGGAAGTGAAATCCAGAACAGTGATTTTTTCTTGCAGTGATTTTTAATTCACTGGAAGTGATCTGACGCATCACTCGAGTGATTTCACAGATCACTCGAGTGATCTAGTATTTTTCATATCACTCGAGTGATTTTTAATTATCACTCGAGTGATCTTGATAATCACCCGAGTGATTACATAAATTACTGGAGTGATCTTGCTCAGATCAATTTTCTCACTTCCTTTGCTGATGTATTTGTTTTAATCAAATCCAAGGACTTCCAAAACATGATTTGTTATCATCAAAACATGAAATCTAATAATGTCTGTGTGTGTGTGATGTTTTTCAATGAAATAACATTTATGATGAAAATTATTTGAAGAAAGATAAAAAACTAAAAATTTGATAAAAAGAAATTTTAAATTTTGGTCATCTATAATTTTATATACATAAAATATTTAACAAAAAAATATATGATTAGTATTAATAATTGATAATTTCAAAAAAAAAGTAATAATTGATAATTAAGCATAATTGATTGGTGTTGGAAAAGTATACACAACAGATTTGTATCCCAGCTTCGAATTCCAACTTCCAAGGTACCAATTAATTTCCAGTGAAATATGTGTGTGTGTAATACCCCAAATTTTTGGATTAAAGACTTGAGGTTAAGCCTGGATTAAGTAGACAACTAGACCCCGGTTTAGCGAATGTCCAGGTGAGGAATGATATTTATCCCAAAATTTATATATACTGTTCGATATTAAAAGGAAATAAAAGGTAAGGGCAAAAATGGTAATTTTTCCAAAAGATGGGAAATGAGGATTTTTCCCTAATATTCCCTATGAATTGAGTTGAATGGGAATTAAAAGGAGGAAAATGACTACTTGGTAATTAATGAGGCCGTATTGGTAGATTATTATCAAGTAAAGTCAATAAGAGGAAAAGCTTAAGGCTTTGGAGGACCACTTGAGGTGGTATAATGGGATAATTTGAGAGTGAATTATACTCTCATAATTCTTATTAATATTAATGGGATAATGAAGGAAAATAGAAAGGAAACTTGATGTGCAAGTAATGAGATAGGTGGACTAATTGAGTAAAGGCCACCGGATGATTTTAATTAATCATCACCCTTCATCATAAATTCTCATCCTTTCTGCGTTCAAAATTAAAAGGGAGAAGGAAAGAGAAAGAGAAACATATCAGAACGAAAGAGAGAAAAGAAAGAATGAGAACGCGACGGAGAACAAGAGGAGAGAGATAAGAGAGAGAAAGTTGTTATTGGCCGGAACTCATCCGAAACGGCATTTTCTCTTGAAATGTCCAATACAAATGTTGTTCTACTCATCCTGAGCTTTGATTCTATGGTTTCAGTTTCTCGATTGGAGGCCTTTGGTGCCATCTCACAGACCGGAGCATCGCCGGAATTCCAAACCGAATTCAAAAGCGAGTAGAGGTAAGCGTGTACTACCTTTCTATCCTTTCGGTTTGTCATTTGGATGAGTATTTTGGAAGTAGTGGACTGTTCATCTCTCGTTCTATCCATGTTTTAGGGGCCGAAATGATGTCCAAGGGATGTCTAAACGGCTAATCATGTAATAAGGAGTAGAAAGGAGGATATTAAGATAAAGAAAGGGAAGAACCAACACAACTTTCCTGAGAACTCTATAATGGCTGCCCTGTATGGTTTATGAGGGTAGAGTTGGAATTTCATCAATTGGATGATTTCATTGAGTTTGCAAGGGTAAATTGTGTAGGGTTCATGTTGAAGGGAATGTGAGAAAAGGCCTAGAAGGTAAAATGACCAAATTGCCCTTAAAGGCTCTAAGTAAGGGCTATCAAGGGTATTTTCATCATTCTAGCCTGAATTTGACTAATCTGGAGTCATAAATGGATTCTACACGTGAAATTGTGTAGGATTGACCCATGTTGTAATTTCAGTAAAAGTACAGTCGGGCCGGGCTTTCGGGGGCATTTTGGTAATTTAGCATAATTGGGCTGAGTTATCAACTAATACGAGTCTAGAATGATATAAGAAAGAGTAATGACTCATTGAATGTATTTGGAATTCTAGGACTCAATGGATGGGCGTGCCCGAACCGGAGCAAAGACGAAGGATTAAGGACGGACGTGAAGTCCGATAGGTAGTGAACTTACCTTTCCTGCATGTGAATGATATGTATGTCTTGCATTGAGTATGGCATTGTTATGCCTATTTGTGTTGAACATGTTTTATTGATGTATTGAAGCTATGTTATCCTTTATGCAATGGCCATATGTATGTCATAACATCGAGCACGCACCATGTCATTATGTTGGCATGAAATAGGGTAGGCAAGCATGTCATGCATTCATATATATCTACATGCATAGTGGTACTATTCGCTACTGAGATTCTCTCGAATCTCACTCTTCCCAAATAACCATAGTGACAGGTGAAGATGCATGAAGATGCACGGAGGAGATATGGAGGCGTGAAGTGAAGAGGAGGTCGTAGTACGGGGCATTACTTCTTGTATTTCATATATGTGTGTGTATATATGGATGTATGTGTATGTGTATGTATTAATGTTGTATAAGCAGAAAATCACTCTAATGTATTTGAGAAATTTTCTAGCATGAATAAGAGAACGGCTTTTAGTTTAATAACTTATCGCTCGCTTACTCTAATATAATGAAACTAAGAGCCGATAAGGTAAGTATATGGAAGGGTGGTTACAGTGTGTGTGTGTGATGTTTTTCAATAAAATAAAATTTATGATAAAAATTATTTTAAGAAAGATAACAAACTAAAAGTTTGATAAAAAGAAATTTTAAATTTTGTTATCTATAATTTTATGTACTTAAAATATTTAACTAAAAAAATATATGATTAGTATTAATAATTGATAATGGAAAAAAATAGTAATAATTGATAATTAAACATAATTAATTGGTGTTGGAAAAGTATACACAACATATTTGTGTCCCAGCTTCAAATTCCAACTTCCAAGGCACCTATTAATTTTTTCATTAAGAAATGACAGTAAGGCAAGTATCACACAATAGTCAGGTTCAGAGCGATCCATTCACACCTACACCCTGCACGAAGCCTCTTTACTTGTTTCTTCTTCTTCTTTTCAAAGTTTAAACCTCTCTTCTCACAAGGTCAAAAAAACTCTCTTTTCTCTGTCTCTGGTGATGGTGTTCGAAGGACCTATTCTCCCACTTCTTATGGCTATTCCTTCAACTAGTTGGAGAAACTCAAAAGTGATGAATGATTTTTTCAACTGGCTGAAGAAATAAAAACTTAAGATCTCTTATTTCTTGGTAACTTTTTGCTCTTCATCACTCTCTTCCTTTTTTTTTCCTATTTCTTCTTCATTCAACTCCTTCCCTCTCTCTAACGATGCTTTCGTCGATCACCCGTATGGTTTTTGTCTAGCCATTTCGGTCATCAGCTTAATGGCGGGTTGCAGCCCAATGTTCGATTCAGGACTTCTCATTCTAACTCGTCTCATCAGAATAGCCTAATGGTCTTAAATGAACTGAGAGATTTTCCGGTTGACGATCCGGATATTAAAACATTGCTTTTAGTGTTATAAATATTGGTTAGGTGTACTTGTACGTAATGTATGTATGTGCAATATTGATTAGTTGTAATTATAACATTTTAATACACTACTATAAAATATAGAATTAGTGGCACACTTTTTATAGGGAAAATGGTTAAAAAATATCATTTAAGAAAATTAATTGTTAAATGGTACCAATGTGCAAGCAAGCATCCATCATGTGCAATCAGCATCCATATGTGCAAAAAGCATCCATGAGAAAGTGCAAATTTCATCCCTTGTGTGCAACATATCATCCGCCCGTGTGCAACATACCACCCACCGTGTGCAATGGTAGCAATGAGCAATTAATTTGTTTGCAAGGTTTTTTTTAGCAATTCTCCCCTTTTTATAACACTTATTTACAGCTTCTTCTAATTTTATTTTTTTTATTATTTTTTTTTTAAGAAATACCTTAGGTGACGCGTCACAGCTGTATATCAATCTTAGGTGACACTTACTTAAGAAAGCGTCACCTAAGGTATTTTTAAGAAAAATAAAATTAAACAAAAAACATTAAAAGAAGCTGTGACACTTACTCAAATAAACGTCACCTAATAGTCTCTTTTTTTTTCAATTTTTTAAAAGTTTTTGCTAGAGAAATTATCTTTTTTATATATAGTTTCTCTCATTGAAATCAAAATTATACATATTTAATTCATTATAAATATTAAATTCTATAATAAAATAAGCAATTATAATTTCTAATATTATATACAAATCATATAATAAATTGAATGAAAATAGAAATAAATTTAATATATGAAATTCAAATACTAATTATATATTGATTAAGTTAAATTAAATAAGACATGAATTGAATATATCAAATCATACCATAATTAAATATTTAGATTCCTCTATATATTACATAAATTCAATTCATTTTATATATTTTATTATATAATTATATTAAATGTTAAATAATATATTATTATTATATATTAAATAATTAAATGGGTTAATATAAAAATATTTTAGGTGACGCTTTATTAATAAAGCGCCACCCAATACAATAAAGAAATTGAAAATATTAAAGTAGTTTTATTATTATAAATTTATATTTATTTCTATATATATTATATAAATTTAATTTTTATTAATTTGAAATAAAAAAATAAATTTATAATATGAAATTCATATTCTAATTAAATATTTAGATTTAAATAAATTCTAATACTAATATAAATCATATAAATATATAATTTACTAGAAATATATATTCTTTAATGATATAAATTAATATAATTATATTAATTATTTAATATACAATATTCATATTAAATATTAAATAATTTAATTAAAATAGATTAAAAATTTCCTATTAGGTGGCCTTGGTCCAAGAAGTGCCACCTAATGAGCATTTAATTACAGTAAATGAAAAATAAATGCAGATTTTTTTCCTATTGGGTAGCACTTGGTCAAAGAAGTGCCACCCAATGTGCATTAAATCCCACCTTGTGTTTTCATTAGTTCCCTCCAGCTTTTCCCTGACCCACCATAGCCCCTCAGCTCCCTCCCTCAGTTCGCATTGCCCTCAGCTCCCTCCCTAAGCTTCATCTCTCAGCTCGCATCCACCTATTTCACCGCCGGCCCTCAACTCCCTCCCTAAGCTCCGTCTCTTAGCTCGCATCCCTGACCCATTTCACCGTCATCCCTCAGCTCCCTCCCTCTCTACTCACGTCTGATCTCTCAACTCCATCCCTCTCAACTCGTCTCTCTGCTCACTGTTTTCACTCCGTGAAGCTTCCCCACAGCATTTCAGTAGCCCAAAGCTCCCTTTTTGGTCCCCTCCGCTTTTGGTCCCCACTCAAATCTCTAAGTATTTGGTCCCCACTACAAATATGTAATTTTTTCTTTTATTAGTTTTTTTAAAAAATATGATTGAGAATTATGCATACATGTGTCCACTTCCCTTTTTTGTTTTTTTTTTATTTTTGATTTTGTTTTGGACAAAGTCTCTCGACCTGTGTGAATTGGAATTTATTTATTTGTTTGGATTTTATAGTGACATAAGCAACCTGACATAAGCAATCCCTTTTTTGTTTTATTTTAAATTTTTGTTGTGTCTTTGACAGTCTATTTTTTTGTGTCGTTCAATGTGTAATTGACAAAGTGAATCAGAATTTATTTATTTATTTAGATTTTACAATGACATAAGCAACCTGACATAAGCGTCCCCTTTTTTTATTTTTTTTTATTTTTGTTGTATCTTGGACAAAGTCTATTTTTTATGTGTCGATTGTGTAATTGACAAAGTGAATTGGATTTATTTATTTATTTGGATTTTATAGTGACATAAGCAACCTGTTTGCTAAAACTTTTCAAGAATCAACATTTATGACTTATTCTAACAAACTAAAACCTGGGTCCCAAGTGTAAAACTACAATTCCACCGTTTAGGCTTTTAATAAGAACATGGAGAATGAAGCTTAAACTATTAATTAAAACCATATCACGAAGACCTACCTGACCGATTGGTCTAACTTGACTCACATACCCTTTGTAACGGATAATTTTCTCATTTAGTGTGTATATAGGTTGAAGGCATAGATGGTTTTCTCATTATAGCAACTAACCACAATTTAAATCTAGGTTGAAGCCATAGATGGATCGAAAATGGATGTCCTCTGATCTGTGTTTAAGGAAATATATAGATGGGGTGAAAGAATTTTTTAGATTTGCAATTGAGCATACAAAAGATCCTAACAAAATCTTGTGTCCCTACTTATCTTGTTGTTATGGAAAGCGGATTGGTCCACTTGATTTGCTAGATCATTTAGTGTTTCATGGGATTGATCAAACATATACACGATGGACAAGGCATGGTGAGACAAACGACCCCTGTAGTGATCGAGCGCAAACCACGGGTGGTGCTTCGAATTAGTTTGACCAAAGCATGTGTGATGAAGATGATGGTCTTGAAGAAATGTTAAATGCGGTCGAAGAGGTACTTCATAACTGTCCTAGAGAATTTGAGAAGTTGAAAGGTGATGCAGAGAAACCCTTATACGTCGGTTGTACAAAATACACAAGATTGCTAGCAGTGCTGAAATTGTACAACTTTAAAGCTCGTTGTGGGTTGAGTGATTCGGATTTCACCGCACTGCTTGAACTTTTGCAAGATATGCTTCCAGAAGAAAATGTACTTCCTACAAAGACATATGAGGCAAAGTGAATTCTTTGCTCAACAACTGGTATGAGATATGAGAAGATACATGCATGCCCTAATGATTGCATATTATTTCAGAAACAATATGCAACATTAGAGAAGTGCCCTAAATACAATGCATCTCAATATGGAAAGAAGAAAAGAAAAAGTCCCGTCAAGGTCCTATAGTATTTTTCTATTATCCTGACATTTAAGCGTCTGTACTGTAATGCAAAGATCTCAAAGCAGTTGACATGGCATCCAGATAAGAGGATTAAAGACGCACAGCTTAGGCACCCTGCAGATGCCCCTTAATGGAAAAAAATTGATCATGAGTATCCTGATTTTGTGAACGAGGTAAGGAACCTATGCCTTGCACTATCAACTGATGGAATCAATCCATACAGCGTTCAAAGTAGTACACACAACATATGGCAGGTAACATTGATGATTTATAACCTTCCTCCACACTTGATAATGACATGTAAGTTTATGATGTTGTCGATGTTAATTTCTGGGCCAAAGCAGCTTGGGAATGATATAGATGTATACTTGACTCCTTTAATTGATGACTTGAAGCTACTTTGGGAAGATGGCGTCAATGTTTATGATGGGTATAGGGAAGAAAGTTTCACTTTGAAAGCCATGTTATGTGGCACAATTAATGGATTTCCCAACTTATGGTAATTTTTCTGGATACAGCGTCAAAGGATATTGTGCATGCCCTATATGTGAAGATGATACTTATTCAATGCGACTAGATAATTGTAAGAAAAATGTCTATATAGTACATCAGAGATTCTTACCATCAAAATATCATTGGAAGAAGTGGAAAAAGGCTTTCAATGGTGACTCAGAAGAAAGTAGCCCACCAAAGATGTTGACCGGGGCTCAGGTTTTTGAAAAGGTGAAAGAGCTAGATAACAATTTTAGCAAGCCTTGTGTCAATCAAACTGAGACAAGTGGTTAGAAGCAGAAGTCTATTTTCTTTGAACTTTCATATTGGAAGTCCTTATATGTTAGTCCTTTTCTTGATGTGATGCACATTGAAAAAAATATATGTGATAGTCTAATTGGCACATTGCTCAATGTGCAAGGAAAAAGTAAGGATTGTGTCAATACGAGGTTGAATTTGGTGAATTTGGGAATAAGAGAAGAGTTGGCACCGGTTGAGAAAGGGAACCGCACTTATCTACCTCCAGCAGCTTACACTTCATCGAGGAAAGAGAAAAAATTGTTTTGCGAGTTTCTACAAGGAATTAAAGTTCCAAAGGGTTACTCTTCAAATATCAAGAACCTTGTATCAGTGAAAGAGATGAAGTTAAAGAACCTTAAATCTCATGACTGTCATGCGCTCATGCAAAAAAAATTTCTTACCGGTTGGTAAACGGTCTATCTTACCAAAAAATGTAAGAAAGATGATCACTAAACTCTGCATGTTTTTCAAGTTAATTTATAGTAAAGTGGTTGATTCAACCAAGTTGCGACATTTGCAAAGGCCAATTGTTTGTACTTTGTGTGAACTTGAAATGTATTTTTCACCTTCATTTTTTGATATTATGGTCCACCTAATTGTACACTATGGTGAAAGAGGTTCAATTGTTCGGTCCAGTCTACTTGAGATGGATGTACCCGAACGAGCGATTTATGAAAATTTTAAAAGGGTTGATGAAAAATAGATATCGACCAGAGGGATGTATTGCTGAACGGTATATGGTTGAAGAAGCAAGTAACTTCTGTGCTGATTTCCTATCAAATAATGACCCTGTGGGGATCTTAAAGTCTCATCATGACGAGCGAAGATCAGGAAAAGCAACAAGTAAGCAAGATGTAATCAGGATAGTAGTGACTGAATGGGAGCAAGCTCACTTGTATGTGCTACATAATACTGATGAGGTTGAATCATTTATTGATGAACATAAGGAAGCTCTTTGACAATTATATGGTGATAGGAATGAAAACTTAATAACAAAAGAAGCCAATTGACATTTTACAAGTTGGTTGAAAAAGCGCATTAATTATGAGATGGAGAAGAATCCTAAGTTAGTTTCTGAGAAATTGATATGGTTGTTGAAGGGACCGAGCTTAAATGTATTATCTTATAATGGTTATGCAATCAACGGTTACACCTTCATACACAAGAACAGGATACACGGAGCACGATGTAGAATAGTGGGGTAACACTTGTTTCTAATTCTTGGCACAAATCCAGTGCTAAAGATATACATCACGTGTGATACCGCATTTCCTATAACCTCAATGAGTACAAAAGAGTAGTAAAATCATTTGTAACCAGGATTGGGTCCCGGATTAAGAAATTTTGGAAAACAAATATTCACAATTCCCCAAATCTATCTCAGGATTTGAACCTGTAATTGAGAAGGGTTTTTTTTGGAGTAATAAAATTTTCTCAGACTATTTCACAAACATTCACTATCTCACTAATTCTCACCGATTTCTCTTTCCATTTTATCAGAGTATGCGAGCGATTCTCTGCTTAGTTTTCATGTTTCATACCTTAGTTAAGTTTCGTTAGCGTTCGGAAGCAAAATATAGCTAAATTGTTCATTTACTAGTCTACCGGTATCACTGGTTTTACTATCGTAGCACTGTCACTGTTACAGGCTATTCATACTATATACAGATCCAAAATACAAGAAACAGACAACCAACAAAAAGACTAAGATCATATGGTGTCTCCAACCTCTAGCCGTCTGTATTTACCTTCGTCTTGCCCCTTGTGCTCTCTCCCTGTACTGTAGATGGTTTATGAAAAAGAGTGAGATTCAAAGAATCTCAGTAGTAACAGTGTGAAAATCATACAGATATAACATCACAAAGCATGCTACACAATCATCATACAACATAATTATCATGACAACATTCAGTGCATTGCATGCACTTCATAAACAACCAAAGCGCTAGGTATGTTAACGGCCCCGAGGGATACCCACGCAATAGGCCCCAGGCACCCACTCGTGCATTTCAGAACGTTATTGGCCCAAGCATCCACCCACGCAGAACGGCCCAGGGCGACCACTCCACATAACCAGAACGTGTCAGACAATTCATATGATTTCACACAACATACAATGTATATTATAAATGTACGAAAGACAAGTTACTACTTCGTTATTTTCCTTTACCAATTTCCTCCCATTTGTCGAAGCTCGGCAATGTCTTAAGCTTTGAACAATTGTTAGGTCCTATAATTGGAATTTACGGACAATGAATCATTACTCAATCCAATCTTTTGATATAATGTAAACTAAACTATTCTTGGTTTAGCTTATTGGTTGTCATTTGAGTAATTTAGGTAGGTCTTGAAAGTCCCAAAAAAGGCCTATGAGGTTGGGAAACACCATCCCAATCAAAAAATATTGAAAAATATGAAATATTGGAATTTTTGGGTCTTGGCCACGGCCAACACAAGTCAGTAACAATTTGGCCGCGGCCAAGAATTCTCTGTTTCTTGATCAAACTTCCAAAAATCATAACTAAATATAGAAAAAATATCCAAATGAGGTGCTTCCAAGTTTTATAGAACCCTCTTTAAGTGTAATCTTAGGGAAAAATATAGTCATAGGCTTAAAGCACTCAAATAAATACAGTATTCCATTCCATTAAGCCTTGCTCTAGAAATTTCTAGTTTTTGATACCCAAACTTTAGAAGCTCATATCTCCCAAAGTAATTATCCAAAATTTTCAAAATACCTATCAAATTAAAGCTCTATGTCTCTAATTTAATTCTGGAAAGTTTTAGAACTCTTAGACAAGATTTGGCCCTTGAAACACTACACACAACAACAATGCTACGGACAGGGCAGATTAACACTATAAACAATCTAACTTCATAAATTCTCAAATTCATATACAACCATCCAAAAATCATGAACACTTGTATACCTATACAATTTTTCCTTCTAAAGCCAATAGAATTATCAAAATTATCAAATTCCTTCATCTTTATCACGTCATAGTATAGACAGAAAATTGAGATTCTTAGAAAATTTTGTCAGTTTTTTGCTTTCTCTTGCTTAATCACTTTCTTTCTACTTCTAATCAAATGATTATCTATTTACACACTTATTAGACATGATTAGAAGTGATTTGAACAAAAGGACCCCCTTAGGGTTCCATCATCCAATCTTCACAAAACCACCAAATCCAAGCCAAGAACAACAACAACAAAGGTGAAAGGAGCAAGTTCTTGGAGTTTACCTTGGATTTCTTGTTGTTTCTCACTCTAGGACGTTTTTTTCCTCTCTCCACAGCTCTTAAGTCAGCTGGAAATCTATGGTTCCAAAGGTGTAGAAGTGATTAGAAGAGGTTATGGAGAGATTAGGAAGCTTAAGACACAAGGTACAAGTTCCTTACCTTGATCTTTGGATAAACCCTAGCTTCCTTGAGCTTCTTCTACTTTCACGTTCAACTCTCTTCCCTTTCTAATTTCTGATTCAACTTCTACGGGAATGAGAATGATGAAATGAAGAAGATGGTGTCTTAATGAATTGATAAAGTGGCTTTACTCATGGCAAAATCTAATTGGTCCATGTGTTTTTTTTTCTTTCTTGTTCTTTTTCCTCTTGCTTTAATATCAGCATAAACACATACATTTTCCTTTCTCTTTCCACTGAAAATTGCATGAGAAATGAGAGGAATAATATTGATCTTGAATTATCCCATAATACCATGCAATTTTGTTGACCTAAGTCTTTGACTTTTTGACTATTTGACTTTTCTTGATAATAATTCACCAAAATAGGTTTATTAACTATCAAGTATCCATTTTCTTCTTTTTAATTCCCATTTAACTAAAATTATTGGGAATATTAGGGAAAAATAATTATTTCTCACTTTTATGGAAAAATTACCATTTTGCCTCTACGTTTTACGATTTACCGAAATAAATCATTTCTTGCTCATTCCTTTGGTTTAGCCTAATTTTTAACACTTGAATAAAACCATTATTTGTGCCATTTCATGATCCAATTTTGGTTACCATATTAGGCCTTTGAATGGACATTTATTGCCTCTTTGTATCCTTACTTGGCCGAATTATGCATAATCGGCGATTAGAATTTTTCTGTAAATTCATGCACACCACAATTCGCCATTTTATTCCACAAAATATCACAAATGTACATATGAGGAATATTGGTGAAAAAGTGGGGTATTACATCATGTCTACGCACCAATGTCATACTTTAGTGTCATTGAACGTATATAGGAGTTAATTACTCTATGTTGAGGGTCATATCTTCATATGTAAGTGGGTTAACAATAACAGTGGATTGCAGAAAGATGAGTTTGGCTTTGTTCAAGTGGACCTTTCTAAAGTTTGGTACAAAGATTATCCTTTCATTTTAGCATCACAAGCAGAACAAGTGTTCTTCATTCCCGGTCCTGCTAAGAAGAATTGGTCCATTGTACTCCCATCAAACAAGAATCATAAAGAACAAGTTGATATTGAAAGTCATGACTATTTGAATATTGTTGAGGATAATCCTTCTTTTAAGATTTTAGGGTCAGAAGATATTGGTATAGATGAAGATGAAGATGAAGACGAACCCTTGTATATGAGACATGATCATGAAGAGGGGACTTGGTCAAGCTTTCAATTCCATCTACTAGAAGACTCAAGAGATACACAATTGTCAATTCAACAAGAATGATGAAGAAGAAAATTTTAAATCAAACAAGAAAGAGGAAAAGATAATGAGTTCTTGACTTGTTTACTTGTATGTTTTACCTGTACTCATATATGTCGAATTCATTTACTTTCATTGACATGATTGTCACTTGCACTTATATTTTCTTTTACTTGTTTAACTTGTAGGAAACTGGATTCTCCGCATGAAGATGACGATGTTCCAACGAATGTTGGTAGATAAAGATTTTTTGAGCACGTCGCCCGTGGTAGGACTATAATGGTGAGGTTGATCAAAATGAGAAGCAAGGGCATTAAGTTAGAACTTGATTGGAATGAAAAAGGGAATCCAATTGGATCAAACAGTAGCCCCCTTACTAATTTCATTGGGATACAATCCAAGACAGAGTTCCTATTACAATTCAAGATTGGAGACAAGTGAAAAAACAATATGGGAATGAAATCTGAGGTAAAGTCCAGGTAAGGCATTAATTACTTTATTATTCGGGTTGTTTTGTTTCATATAAATACAATTTAACAAATTATCTTTGGTTTTATGGCACAGTCTTGTTTTGTTATTGACGATGATGATCACAAGAACTTCGTTCTCAGAAAGGTAAGCAAACTCATGAGAAAGTTTCATTCCGATCTTGTAAAATATTTCTTGAGGGATGATAATGAGAATATCATTCCAATACCGTCAGAATTATACAACAGGATCATCAATCAAGAAATGTGGGATGAGTTTGTGAGAACAAATACAAGTCAAGAATTTCAGGTGATGTGATATTATACTTTACAAACTACTTGTAATATATTTGTAATCAATATTTATTAATATGAATCATTTGGATCTAAATAGGAGCTAAGTGAGAAGAATCACTCCAATGCAATCAATAGGCCATACTGCTACACACAAGGGCCTGTATCTTATGGAAAGTTAGAGCAAAAATTTGTAAGAACTAATACTTATTTCTATAATTTATATGACTAATTTTTAACTTCAACTAATTTTCACATGTAGATAGAAGAATCAAATTCGGATATTACACAGGTTCCACGACATGACTTGTGGGTAGCAGATTGCGCAAATAAAAAGGGTGAAATTTGAAGTGAAGAAGCAAGAGTTGCATAATATTGTGTAAGTATTGAAACATATGAATATGAACAATAAAGAATTAACACTATTTAAATGATTCTCGTTTATAATAACTAATAATGTTGTAATTCTTTTTGTGATAGCGATCAATGACACAAGAGGTGCCAGAGTTGGCAACTTATATTGGTTGTGATAATCTGCTAAGCAAAGCGATGGGTGTACCTAAGTACGATGGTCGTGTTCAAGGTACTGGTTTTGGCGTGACACAAGCAGCATACTTCGGACGCCCCCAGAAACGCTCAAACAAGAGTGACTTCTAGCAACTGCGTGAGGAGATAAACTCCTTCAAAAATCAAATGCAAGAACAATTTGATTCACAAATATATTTTTTGCAAGAGCAAAACGCGCAGCTTAGGGCACACATTGATCACTTAATATAGTCTAAGGCAATACCAAATGTTCCTCATTGTGACAACCCAAGTATGAGAGATAGTTGTACTTCTATCCCTAAAGTCCATCTCCCTTTGGTAATTAATTTCTTCTCTAATTAATTGTTACATTATCAATTAGTGTATAACATAACATCCTTAATTGATCTATCTTTCATAGGGCGAGTCAGTGTGCAAGTTATATGTTGAACATTCTAGAAAGCACGCAGTTGTAGTGGGTGTTGCCTACAACACAGACAATGACACCCTCCACAATTCACCATTGCCGGAGAATATAATTCGAGTAAGGGTCGAAGTTTGCACAAATGATGATGCGCTATTATCCATCCCTTCTCCAGATGACGAGACAATGGTTAAAGATGTTGTAGGCGGCTATATTGCTTGGCCAATAGGTTTGATAGAGCCATATCTTAAAGTAGTTCATTTGCAATTCCTTCTACTTTTCCTATGCACTACATCATTTAATTTCATGGTTTTTATAGGTTCAACATTCTAAAATTTACAAGTTGGTTATCTTAGCTCAAAATCGTGTATTTACTATAATGCCCCTGGGAACCGACTCGGCTCCCCTTTGTATCCAGTATTTTTGTACTTTTCTAAAAATTACAACCCAAGCTTATGTTATAAATTTTTATGTGTAGAATCCATTTTTGACTTTAGATTAGGCTAATTCCAACTTAAATTATAGTTTTGCCCTTGATAACCATAACTCAGGGTTTTATAGGCAAAATTGTCATTTCACAATCCGGGGCTTTTCTCACTTCGTACTCTTCATGAACTCTACACAATTTTCCCTTATAAACACCATGTAACCATTAGAATCATGAAATTCCAGCTCTATTTCACAGTTCTCACTTTGGCCGAAAGTTTCAGGGAATTAAGGAAAATCACATTTTCATGATTCTAGCTCTTAAAACATCTTCTTTCTACATGTATTCACTTATTTAACTATCAAATCCCAAGTTTAATCATAACCAATAGAAATTTGTGCAGCATTTTCCCTTAGAGATTGGACATCCCAAATTTACAAAATCATAAAAAAAACAACCAAATTTCTAATCAGAACATAATCACAACACAATTTTCAAGGAGATTCCCAAGGTTTGAGCATCTTACCTTGCTTCTTCTTCTTCTTCTTCTATAATTTGGCTGAAACTTCTACTTCTTTCCTTGGAATTTTTACTTGTTTCAATAACTATTTCAAGAGAACAGAGAGGTTAAGAAGAGATTTATAGTACTAGAACTCAAGATTGAGCAAAGATTTCTACGTACTTACATAGTGTTTGTGCCTAGACTCCTTCCTTCTCTTCTTCCTCTATTATTTCCTTTTGCCCTTCCCCTTTTCCTTTTCTCTCTTTGCTTGGCCGACTTGGCCTCTTCATTTATAGAGAATTTGGGAATTCTCTAGACATGTGCATATGTGTCCATCATATATATTATTTTATATTTTTTATTGTAATTCATCACATGCATATGCACATATATTATTTTATTGTATAATATGTTTTTGCTTCAGCTTTTCCCCTTATTTTGCTTGGCCGAAACATGCTCTAAAGGGCCAAGAAAAATTGCCTCTTGAATTTTTCAAAAGGTCCCACGTCCATCCATTTAAAATTGAGTTGTAATTGTTGGCCCAACTTTTTCTTTTGACTTAATATTTGTAATTAATTCAAATATTCATGAAATATTTTTTTTCCACCCTCCACACTTATTTTCAACGAAAATGGTCAGCTGAAGTGTCTCTTGGTTTGGAGGAAAAATTACCATTTTACCCTTATATTTTATGATTTTCACTCAAACTGGCCAAAATTTTCAGCAATCTTTAAGAATTCATAATTAATTCTAAGAAAATCCAATTGATATAATTATAAAGGCTATTTGACCCTCATTAAGTCTAGTTTGAACTAAAAATATAAAATTTAGCTAATTAGAAGCTCATCATTCCCAGAATTATTATTTTTGAATGCTGCCACTGAAAAATGTTAAATTCGCTGGGAAAATTTCAAAAATCCATATCTCCTTGTATAAAACTCAAAAAAATCTATATGACCTATCAAATTAAATCTTATCATGTATAATTTCATTCTAGAAATTTTCAGAAATATTGGAGGTCATTTACTAATTTAAAAGTATCACACAATCTGACTGTCTCATCATGAAATACACCAGCTATTATGTGTAATAGCTATTTTGTTATGTGTGACTTCTATTAACTTTGCTTTTCCATTTTACATACTCTTTGATCATGAAATACCATAATGGCTACATGATACTTAGTGATTAAAATTTGGAATATTACATGGGCTGCATGCTCCAATGTATCCTGATTATGTTTTCGACCTTGGGGGTGGGGACCTAGTTTTGTGTGATACATGCATGCATGATTAATTTATATTTACTCTACGGGTATTCAGCCATCAAATTAAATAATAAAACAGGAAGGGAAAAAAAGGGAAAATTACAGTAAACTCCCAAGTAAGAGGTAACATAAAAAAATGGTCTCTTAAAATCTCAAAATGAAAAAATGGTCCCAAAAACTTGACAATAGAGCCCCTGACTTGTCAATGACTTGGTCTTGGAGTTGTCAATGAGATCATGTTTTCATTTTAAGATTTTAAGGAATAGTTTTTTTCATTTTACCTTATATTTGGAATTTGGTTGAAATTTTTCCAAAAGAACAAAAAAAAGACAATAATTCTTGTTGACATGTGCTTCTTGTTTCCCCCAATTTAAGAGACATTGCATTGCTGCTTTCAGTTTACAACGTAATGTCAAGTCTGACTTCCGATTTGATGGAGAGACCGAGCTTAGGATTCAGGCCAAAATAGGTACAGCATACTCAGTTGTGTCACATTGAGTCAAATGTCATCTTCAAGTGAAGCGATTAGGCAACTTATCTATGCCTCTCTCTTCTCCTCCTGTTTCTCTCGTTTAGTTGGAAGATTGAGTCTCAATGTCTGAGAAGGACCTTTCAACTCGCTGGGGGATGGAAGCACAGTAATAAACTTAATATCATCCAAGATTCAGCACAAGCCCAAACCATTACTAAAGGCCCAAGACTGACAGATATTTTATCATACGTGTACAGCTAGCCCTATGAAATATTCTAGAATAGCTTCTCACCAAGTAAACATGCATTGTATTGTTACTGTTCACATCATCAAAGCAATGAATACCAGAATTGTACAGAAACTTTCATTCAGTGGAGTTTAATTTCATCAATTATTTCTCATAGCCCTGTTAGGTCATCCTTGTTGAATGTAAGAGCTCCAACAAATTTAAAAGAAGAAATTATACAAGGTAGGTATGTGGAAGAAATTTTCAAGTAAGAAAATAAATAAGTTAATATTTAAGTAAGAGGAACAAAGTTAAAGAGCTAATTAAATGGAAAAGTAAGTGTTTGGGGACTAAGGAAGAGAGTAGCTATGTAATCTTTAGAGTACCAAAATTTATTTAATAATCTGTCCCTACATGCCTAATTGATAGGACTCAACATTTTCCATCAAGATCAAGGATAAAGAAAATTAAGGAAGTGCAAACAAGTGGTGGTAACTTGGAAATGCAAGCAAGAGGTAGCTTAACCTTTTTCCTCTCATGTTTTTATGCATTGGTTTTGCATGTTTATTTGTGTCATACTTGTTGTAGTTAAAGTATGAGAACACATAAATTTCTTACTCAAATTTATTTCCATGGCCATGTGCATATTAGGTTCTAAGATATTGTTTTTTGTGTAGCTCGCATTGTATGTCTAGTTATACCCTTTGCACGTAAAACAAGATGAAATTGGTTACTACTGGGATTTCCCCAAATTTCACCACTTTCTCCCATATACCAATAGTATGGGCTAGTTCCTTGTAGGAAAGAGCAAGTTTTTGAAGGTGAAGATTTAAGGCTACTCTGATTACTATTAAATTTTCCTATAGTTCATATATTTTGATGGCTATTAGTATATGTCTATTTAAAGTTTTGTAAGCTAAATATATGAGATGGTATGTAATGTTCCATATGGAGGAGAAGGAGGGCTAGACTAGAGCTAAAAATTTTATTTTGTCGAAGCACACATCTACATAAAAATATATTATTTTTCAAATTTGTATTAGAAATATGGAAAATCCTTGTGAAAAATCCCACTGCCCTGATTCGAAAATGGGAGTTTTTAGAGAAAGTAAGGCAGCAGTGAACCTGGGTCTTAATTTTTTAAAAAAAAAATCTTTCCAATGACTATTTTTTTATTTGAAATGATTTAATTATGAATTTCTCAAGTTATAGGAAAATTTATTATTTCATAGTAGTGCTCAAACTTTTAGAAAAGTTTAAAATAGTTGGTCTTTATAAGGGTACTATTTGATCACATGTGGTTCTTAAATGACTAAATAACTATGATAAGTAACCTCAAAGTATGATGCTATAGTCATAAGTTACAAGGGTACGTTAGAATCCATGTTTTGATGATAACAACATAGTGATGATATGTTTTGCAAGGACATGATCGAATTTAATTAAGAACATTGTTTAAATTTTACTAAAGAAAGCATTGCATAAAGTCTCGTTCATAAATGATTTATAATTACTGATGCACTCGAGTTTTGGCAAATAAACTCGAGTTCTAGCTAATGAACTCGAGTTCTGGACCAAGTACTCGAGTATGATTGGTATTTTCCTATGCAAGTACTGTTGAGACTTAACTGATTTAAATTATCAACTTGTCAGGAACCAATGCACTTGAGTTTGGTACAACACACTCGAGTCCAGAGATTATATGCACTCGAGTTCTAGAAGTTCTGGGATGGGAGTTTGTTCTAGAAAGTAGCCAAGATAAGGAGCTAAGAAGCACACTCGATTTCTGGGAAGCAACGCACTCGAGTCCTGTAAGTTTCAGAGAAAGATTTTATGCCCGAGAGGTTCTTGCTCAGAAGAAATCAAGTGCACTCGAGTCTGCAATTTCACACTCGAGTTCTAGCATGGTTTTGCACTCGAGTGTCAAGAGTTTTGCAATGAGAGTTTGTACCCGAGAGATTTGTAATTGTGAAGATAAGGAAGTGCACTCGAGTTCAGAGAGTTCAAGCATGAGAGTTTGTACCCGAGAAGACATGGGTTGAGAGAACAAGTTATGCACTCGAGTCATGAATCTTGCACTCGAGTTCTGTTCTCTTTCACACTCGAGTTCTTCACTATACTCCCGAGAGTTTGCATCAGAAAACTTATCTAGAACATAAAAATATCTGCTATACTCGAGTCCTTTTGATAGCACTCGAGTTCTAATCAGAATCAATGGAAGAATGCTGAAAAACAAGATGCGCTCGAGTTTACCAATATGTACTCGAGTTTTGACAAATTTTGAACTCGAGTTGGGCATGATAAACTCCAGTTCATGCATTGACAGAAACTAAGAAGACTTCAGTATTTAATCCGAATGTGTTTATATGTTATCCAATCTTTGTATTTTCACTTATTATCACTCTTAAACATTGTTTAATGTTTGGTTCAAGTATGAAATAGGTCTTCAACGATCAGATAAGCAAAACAGATAAAGAAGTCAAAAATGGCGGACACAATGATATGAACTAGCTGTCACTGCACATGGGCTAACAACCACCATGAGTAACTGTTGCACACTCTGACAGCCTGTGTAAAGATTTCAAATGCCCATGCCGCTCCACAACGGATACATTGCAATGTTTGTCTTAGTACACTGATATAAAGAACTTCCACAGACAAACTGAGATATAGCATTGAACACATACGAAAGAGCTTATCAATTACAATTCTTTGAAATTCCATTGTATTCATATTGTGAGCATCAGTGATTATTTTATCTGCTCTGTAAGAGAGTTCCTTTAAAACACTTAATTGTAAATTTCATCTCAAGGTAGAGGGACCTTGAGAGGGTAGAGTTTTCTTATGGGAGAAGCTGAGAGAGTTGGAGTTCCTTGGAAGACTTTATGCTTGTAAGACTTACTAGGTATAAGCAGGAGAGAAGAGTCACTGGAATCACTCTGCTTGTAAGACTTGCCGTGAGGGGAGAGAAAGTTTTAGGTGTAGAACGTTTCTGCTCAAAGTCCTTGCAAGGACAGTTGTTGTAACGTGCGTTCCAAGAGCCGACTAAATCTTAGAGGATTAGTGAAATGCTTAATAGGTGATTGACCTCTGGGGACTGGACATAGGCCTGGGATTAAGACCAAACCAGTATAAATCTCTGTGTGCAATCTTCTTCATTTCAACTCTTACTTCGCTCAGTTTTCATATCACCATATCAACCAAAAATTTACCATATCACCCAACTCACCCCCCCTCTTGGGTGAAACTTACCTCTTACGGGGTGGACTAATTATAACCCAATACTTCCATACATGTCCATAGTTATTTTTATTTTGGTTTTCATCCATCCTCTTGCATGTTTAGTGTATGATGAATGGTATGGTTTATATATAGTGGCAATTAACAATTATATTCCTCAATTGATAACATTATATTAATATCCTCTCTTTTTTTAACAATAGTATATTAATGTCGTTGAAATATGACAGACACTCCACTATTTGGGTCCCCATAAGTAATTTTTTTAGTAGTGTATGAATAAATAAAAAAGGAAAAATTGGGGAAAAGTCTCCTACTAAAAATGTTATTGGTGAGATAGACCTAAATCAGAGAATAAGTATTCTGTGTGTATAAAATTTACAAAGTACCAATATTTTCTTTGTATAAAAATTTATCATGTCTCCCTAATAAAATATAAAATGGTGGACTTTTCTCCATGTTTCTCAAAAAAAAAAATAATAATTAGCATTTGTTTTTAGTCAAAAACAAATAATCATTATCAAGTCTAGATTATTTTTTTATATATTTTGAAGTCTGAGATTAAAATGTTAGTGATATGAACACGAGGAATGACTTTTTTCCCATTCTCTTTATTTTTTTATTTTTTAGGTTCAAATATAGCTAATGAAAATAAATTAAAGATGCTAGCAGCTAAAGCATGAATATATGGATTTTGAATTAATTGATGACCAACCTATAAGAATTTTTATACACGTTCGTTTAACGACACTTCTAATATCATGCCTTGCTTTCGATCATGTGAAAACAGGGCAATCCTTAACGGTAACTCCCCTGGCGGTTGGGCAGTGGGCAAGCGAACAGCCATCAATGTCATTTCCCCACCAATCAAGACTAATACCTTCTAATCCAAGGCATAGATACAAAAGCACACCCATAAACGCAAGACCGGCATCAAGCGCCCCCGAAAGCACATAGTTACGGCGCTTCCACCAATTCGGGAAGTACCTATACGCAACAAATCCAGAAAGAAAGCCGACAATGATCCAAGTTGTGTAGTTCACGGCGGTCGCTGGCGGCATCATCCCGGTGGCCCCGAGTAAGACCGGAAGGTTGATGAGCGAAATCCACTCTTGTTGTGGGAAGGCCTTAGCAGCCAACCAAACTAGTAGAGGAGCAATAGCACCTCCCAAGAAGAACCAATTCACTGCCTCATAGTAACCTTCGTCTCCGAAGATCCTACGTGGCCCGATCAAACCCCAAATCACGGAAGCGTCGTAGAACACCGTGTCGCTCGGACATGTCCACACGGAGGACGTGTCCTCACATATGTCTGGGATTGTTTCCATGAGCCACCATGCTGTCCCCAAGTAGACGATTCCTGAAATTAAGGTTCCCACAACCTGGGCCATGAACATTGTTCTAGGTGGGATTTTCATATAGTGCCCTAACTTCAAGTCTTGCAAAAATGTAACTGCTTGTGTCATACTAATGTAGCCATAAACCTTGAAACACATGTTTGCCACTGGATATCCTGGGTAAATATACCCTATTATGTACTCTGTTATAATGTTCAATCCTGGTGTCTGCAAACAAACAAACATAGGTGGTCATTCCAATTTATCACAATAACTGATCTAGAAAATGGCTTCTAGCTAATGCCCCACGATCTCTAATACTCTTAGTAATGCCCAATCCTCCCAAATGTCTGTTTTTTTCTTTATTCTCTTCTGATTATTAGATTTTACATTAAAGGAGTGACATTTTAATGTTATATAAGTAAAAAAAAAGGTAAAAATTTAATTTTTAAATTTTTTTCAAAAGAAAAATAAAAATTGCACAATTTTATAGTATTCTTCTTTGAAAAATTGATAAAATTATACCATTTTTTATCTATAAGATATATAAAATATCAATAATTTTAGGTAGTTTATAATGATCAATAGAAAAAAATTAAAAAGAAAAACATTTGGGAAGTTGGGACATTACAAAGAACATTAAGGAGCAATTACTATGAGGTCTCAAGAAAGGGATTTAATTACCAAAAAATGTTAGTGTTAACAACAATTAATTAAGAAGCATGCAATAACAAATTTCAGTGTATAGATGGCAACACTTATTTATCTTTGAGACTTCTTACTAATTAAGTCTATTCCTAAGGACCTTCTAATAATTCCCATCAACATTAATTAGAGTAGCATAAGAGAGTACTGGGGCATTAGAGGCTCCTCATGTGACATCCTTAAAAAAAAAAAGGTTATATATTATAAGTGTGTGTGTATATATAATAATAATAATAATATAATATTATAATATATTATTATATTATAAAATAATATATATATAAACTAAAGTTGGTAGGTGCCATACGGCGCCTAACAACAAGTAGATAAGGGGTTGTCCCCTTATATGTGTGTGTGTGTGTGTGTGTATTAATAAAAAAATTAATTAATTAAAATTGGCGCCATTAGGCGCCAATTGATTGAGGAGGGGTATTATATATAATACCTCCTCACCCTTAACACTTTCGGCGTGAAGTGTTAAGGTAAGACGAAGGAAAATGAGGTTTTGCTAGAAGTATTTTTTGTTTTTCGGGGATCATTAAGGTACTCAAACTCTCTTCTAATCACAAAGTTTCTTTTATGAAATATATTCTAAACAATTTTCTCTTTCCTATGATAGTGATTTTATGCTAGTTAGAGAATATGTTGGGGATATGATTTTAGGCAAGTTTTGAGTTTTGTCAATATAAGACTGTAGAAATGTAAAAAATAATTAATAATTAATTTTAACCGGTTTAGATTTATTATTTGGTTGTTATGTAATTTTATAATTAATTTCTTTTATAAATAGGATATAACTTAATTTCCATAGGGCATTTTTACCGATCAAAATTTGTTTAAATAATTTATTTGGATTATTGGAGGTATTATTAAGATTTTAATCGGTTTATTTTTGTTAGATCTGAGCTCTATGAAAAATATGAGTTTGGATTTAATATTTAAATTAGAATTTGATATGATTTGAGGAGTTGTTTAATAATTGAATTATACCCACATAAATTATGAAAAAGAGATTTAATTATTTAAAAAGTTGACATTGAGGATTTTGTAATTATAGGTATGTTAAAGGTTATTTAAGGATTTTAACGAGTGCTTTGGGTTTATGAGGAATGATCTATGATTAAGGATTTTTAAGGAAATTGGAATAATTTAGGATAATAATTGTAGAGAAAATTTGGTTGTAGGCCTTAAATTATGTAAATTAATTATTTTATTGTTACTTGTAGTTAATTGGTATCCACATTGATAATGTAGCGTTTTCTTGTGATCGGTGATTTGCACGGGGTTTACTATCCAAATTAAGGTTAAGCTTGGAATCGAGGTAACCAGGGTTAATTTATTTTATATGCTTGTTTTGGACTGTAAAGTGTTTTATAAACCTTACTTTTATCTATATTACTTGTATGTGTTTTGCAAGATTATATTTATGTCTGAATATGAATTTATTTCAGTGAAGCAGTGTATTTTTCCAATTTACATATATAAGTGAAAATTATTATTAAATTGTTACTGTTACGATGGATACGTTGTTTGAGATGGAATGTTATATAAGAATTTAGAATTCTCGTAATTGTTTTTGAAAGCTGTATTAATTTATTATTTTTATATTACGGGATATGTTGGGTTGTGTGGAAGAGATATGGTGAATTGTGTGTCCATCGGCTCTCTCAATCCTACCCCTGATTTGGAGTTGAGTGTTTTGGGCGGACACCTCCCTGTTACGGTATATTGGTGGTAGCATGGGAGGGGACAGTATTCTTGATGTGACTAGCTAACCTTTGGTCGGGTATACTAGCACTGATAGGCTGTACCAGTCCAGAGGAGATAAGGAGGAGAAGGATGGATGAGTGAGGATGGTTTTATTCATTGATTATATTATGTTAAGTTTTAATTTATAAGAATATTACTATTCTATCTCAGTTAAACATGCTTCTCTGACTTACAATATTTTCCTTCATATTTTGTAAATTGATTTTGGTTACTGAGACTTTATGTCTCACCCCGTCATTATAAATAATTTTTCAGGCGAGACCTCTAATCTGACTAGAGGCCAAGGGAAGCAACTAGAGGCATATACGTTGAGAATCTTGTAGGCCTCTTTTGGTATTAGTGTTGTGTTAATTTCTATATTGTCATTATAGGGCCCACATGTTTTTAAAATGCCACATTTACTATTTGGATATTTGTGTTGGAAATCATTTTGTGACCCATGGGTTAATTGTGATATGATATCAGAATAATAAATTTATCTGCAGTGAGTTTGTGGGCGAGTTTGTGCCCTAAACTCCGATATGTCGTGAAAGGGTTTGTAGGCGAGTTTATGTCCTAAACTCTGATAAGTATTGGACAAAAAAATAATACTGATTTTATATAATTGTATTAGATGATACTTGTTGTGAGAAATGGTCAGTTTCACCTCACACACATCACTGATCAATGTGAAATATAGTCATTATTAGTAATGAACCTACTTACTTGATTTGTGATTGCGGTAATTATGCCAATGGGGAGAGTGAACAAGATGGCGATACCACAAGCGAGTAAAACTCCCCACCACGGAAGCTGAAGCTGTTCGTTGTAATACTCGCACGAAAATATGGTGCCTGCGATGGTTACAATCAGTATACTCACAAACCACCACTCAGGTACTTGCTTGTACCTCCTCATCAACCTTGTGTGTATATCCGTTTTACTTTTAACCCAACTTGATTTGGTCTGCTCCCATACTTCTCTGTGTCACATCACATTTACATTATATATATATATATATAATATTATGTGCATTACTTGAAGATAGAAATGGCAAAATAGACACACACACACACATATATATATATATATATATATATTAATTACTACCTGCAGTTCAGGCGCGAGAAGCGAAATTGAATTATTTTGTTACAACAAAGCGATCAAGTAGTCCTAAATGAAAAAATCAAGTTGCTATTGCTTTTTCCCGGTGGTGGTGGACCAAGGCAGAGCTTGGCTCTCACTCCCAAGGGAGGGGGGGGCTTACTACATAATAAGGATCGAAGGTAGTACCTTCCATGAAATAGAGCCACATGTACAATTGTCGCCGTGAGCGCAGCAAAGCCAACACCGTAGGTCATGGCAAAAAATGTGCTGAGATAGAGGCGGCCCTGGCGCTCGTAAGCAGCGACGTCAAGATGAAAATCGGAGTCTACAATGGCTGAGATATTGTATATGAGGCCATTTGAGTTAAACATGTCGTCGGAAAATACGGGAAACGTTTTGGCTTTGTACACATTCAGCCAATAGGAAAGCGGAGTCAAAATGTACATCACAGCAAAGAATCCAACGGCAACATTGGCTGTAGCAAACCATGGACTTGCCAGTGGGCTTCCCAGATAGGCAGATATGGTAGACCAGTCAAGCCCAATTGCTCCGATTCCAAGCCCATCCAGCCCAGACCCAAGCTGTTGGGCCAGAATAGAGTTGGGAAATATCCAACATATCCAAGACAGAGAAGTTAACATTTCAAAAAGGTAGCCTGGGAAAACGTAGTAGGCGAAACTGCATAAGAAGGCAATTACAAAGAATTGGGCTCTCGTCAACCCTCCCTCACGCCGTTCCTCTTTCTCATGCAGGGCCCTGATAACATATGTTCCACTATTATAACTTATAAACCCACAAAAGGGTTTTAATTTATAATAACAAGGATAACGTATGCGTTTAATCTTTTAAATTTTTATTAAATTTTAATTTAATCCTTTTAAATTTATAAAATATATTTTATACCCTTTAATCTTAACACAGTTAGTCTCATTTAATAGAAAATATTAATTTATAAAATTTAAATAGTGATTCCACAATTAAATATTGACAATGCATGCTTATACTCATTTTTATTATCTTAAAATAAAAATAAACCAGCAATCATAAATTTTATTTTAATTTATAACTTACGTTCCACTATTATAAACCAACACATGTTCCACTATTATGTGCTTGTTTGGGAACGCTGTGGAAAAATGGTTTTTTTTTAATGTGACTTTTGCAGAAGCCAAATGGAAAAAAAAATCATATTGTTAATGTGATTTTATTTTGGATTGATAGTGGGAGAAGTCATTTTTTTTTACCTTAAACTTATTTGGATTAGCGTTTGAAAAATCTGTTTAGATGGAAAATGACTGAAAATAACATGAACCTTGTTGAATACTACATATATATTGTTTGTGTATATATTTTTATAATTTATGTTAAAAAATGTAAATAAAATTTTTTAAAATAAAAAAAGTTGTTGAAGGCTATGTGGTTGTTGAGAAAACATAAAAGAGGAAGGAGAGAACTGAGAACTTTTGGTGAGGAAGGAGAGACGGAAATGAGAGAGCCATGAGGGTTGGTGAGGTTTGAATGCTAATTAATGCTATTTCCAAAGAATAAAAACTCATTGTCCAAAAGCTAAAAGCTCACAATAAGAGCTTTTGAAAAAAGCTTTTTTTTTTTTTCCCAAGAAGCCCATCTTAATTTCATAAGATTCCAAACACTATCTGAACTTATACAATGAGCTTCTCATTGTAAATGAGCTTTTTTTCTTATTCCCTGTTTCCAAACAGACCCTATAACTTATAAACCCACAAAAAGGTTTTAATTTATAATAACAAGTATAACGTATACGTTTAATCCTCTAAATTTTAATTTAGTCCTTTTAAATTTATAAAGTATATTTTAAACCCCTTAATCTTAACACAGTTAGTCTCATGTAATAGAAAAAGTTAATTCATAAAATTTAAATAGTGATTCTATAATTAAATATTGACAATGCATGATTATACTCATTTTTATTATCTTAAAATAAAACTAAACCAGCAATCATAAAGTTTATTTTAATTTTTAATTTTTAATTTTTCAATTAATCATTTTTATATTATAAAATTAAAATAAACCTATTGATAAGCATTTTTATTTAATTTTATACTATAAACATCACTTTAAGCATGCTTTGCCAATATTTAATTGTAGGACCAATATTCTTTGTTAAATTAAACTAACAATGTTAAGATTAAGAGATAAAAAATACACTTAATAAACTTAAGAGACAAAAATGAAATTTAAAGAAGCAAAACTTTTTTTTTTTAGGAAGCAAAACATATACTTTAACCAAATAAGAATTACAGACAATTGAAATAGTAATCTAGATAGATTGTGTTTTAGACTTTGATTCATGCCCAATTATTCCCTGCTTTTACAACTTACAGTTGCAGCTGTTGTGTGTTTCTGGAAGTGGACAGAACAAGCCGGAGTAGTAAATTATAGTAATTTGAGGTGTGTGAAAGAGTGACCTGAAGAGAGAAACCTGAACCAAATTTGCTGGCCACCACATTTCTGCTGGTTCCACCAGGTACCTCCTGAATATACCAGCCCATCCAAATCCTAATACCTATAATCAAACATTGAATTAACCACTCGTATATTTAATTTACTTATAAATTAATTCAGTGCTCGTCTTTTGTGGTTTGGAAATATATATGAAGTAATTATAATGAAGAAGGAAATCAAACCTGAGTGGTGAGGACAACGAGGAAGGAGACGAAGAAGGAGATGTGTCTCTTATAAAACACCTTGACAACGGTAATAACATGGATGGCATAGACGGTGCCGGCACCGGAGTTGGCAAAGATGGTGATGAGAACATGTTCTTTGACATTGAAGGGCCCGGGGTTGAGGGTGAACTCGAAGGGGCTGCCTCGGAAGAAGACTCGATCAGTGATTCGGGTGGCCATGAAGTGGCCAAGGGGGATGACGGCGATCTGGGCTGAGATGGCGGTGATGGTGAGAGGCTCAGTGCGATACCAGAAGAATTGATTCAAAAATGACAGTACGACGCATGAGAGAGTCCCCAACACCCACATTCGGAACGTTAGAACCGGAAGCGTCGGGTCATCCGTTTTCGGCACCGTCAGGGCAACTTGTCTGACTGGTGAGTTCTCTTCTTCACCAATCGCCTCCTCCACCAGCTCATCCGTCTTTGATACTGCGTAACAAATTACAGAACAAGATCATTAAGAGAAGTTGAAGTGGATTAAGCTACTGCTTAAAGCAATTATGTTACTTACAGAGAGAGGATCTGATATCATCAGATCGAAAGGAATCTTCCATGGCGGGAACCAGGAAGAGAAAGAGAAGAGCTAGAAGCAGGGGAGAGAGCTGGAGGTGTATATAATTAATCGGTTGGTTCCATTTTAGTTTGAAGGCTTAATTAAAGGTGAGCTCTGAGCGGAGTCATTATATTGCTACTTGCCAAGGTAGACCCACCCACGTGCACCCTTCACTTCCAATCCCAAACACGTGATACAAATATAGGCTCACACGTGTGTTCGAATGCAAGATGAAGGAATCAGCCTTTGACTGACCGTTATACTCAACCTATTCATTTATTCATTATTCATACATGCATTCGATTGTGTTCGAATTTATTTACCATAATAATGCAACCAAAATTGGTCATTAGATATTTTTTCCTTCAATGCATTGTGTAGATCTTCAAATTTGTGTAGCTTCCAATAAAATTTATGTTAATATATTATTGATTTCAAACTTTCTCTCTATTTTAAAAGAATCCGCATCCTTTTGGCCAAAAAAAAAAAGAAAAAAAAAGAATCTGCACCTCTCAACATTAAAGTACTTTTTTTATGGTTAACATTATAGATAAAATATAAGGAAAACTTGGTTTTTTTTTTTAATTTAGTCAAAGGGTTTAACATTATAGCCTCTCCTAATAAGTGTGCTACTCCGAATTTAAACTCATATTTTTTTTTTACGGAGTGAAGTCACTTACCACCTCAATCTATAGTTTATTGGTAAGAAAAAAATAGTTTTTTTTATGCTTGTTGTTTTTTTGAATAAGTGGGTCCATTATTTCTTTCTATTTTTGAATTCAATTTTTTTATTTATTAAAACTCATTAAGCAAAACAAATCAAGAACAAATTAAACACGTATTTAAACTTTTTATGAAATGTATTTAAATTTATAGTTCAATCTATTTTATTTTAATTTATTTTACCCCCTGTTGCTTACGAGTATCCGTGGATGATTGGTATTGAACAATATTGTTAGTTTAGCTACCAGTTAGAAGGTTAAACTGGAAAGTTAGTTGGTCAATGTAGTTACACTTCTGACAAACCTTGGATGATTGGGTTTGTTTTGGAGGGAAGTACCTATATATTCCCTCTTATTCTTAGTGTGTTTGGTAAATAATTTGAAACCATGGTTTTACTTAAAATTATGGTTTCAAGGAAAAAATGCCAAACACCCCGTTTTATAAGAAAAACATTTTTTTTTCAAACCATGGTTTGGGAAAAAGCTAAAATTTGTAGCTTTTTCTCTTTTCTTTTTCTCTCTCTTTCTTCACTTTCCTTTTTTTGGGATTATTTATTTCAATCTAAAATATAGTATTATTTTGAATAATTACTATATATAAATTTTTTATATAATTTATTAATACATATATGTTTAAGCTATTTTTTATGATGTTATATAATTGCCCAATGTTATAATTTTAATTTTTTAGACAAATTTATTTAATTTTAGGTATTATTATGAAATTTAATGTTGAAAATATTTAAAATAAAATATTATCTTTTTATATGTAATTATCACAAAAACTAATGTTCTTTTTGGTAATTTGACCATTAAAAAAGTGATTATTAACCCAATATTAATTTTTCCCTATAATATGTGTGTGTGCGCGTGCGTGTGTGTTTATTTTTTTTATGTTAGATAATTGATTAATGTTATAATTTTTAATTTTTCAGATAAATTTATGTCATTTTTTGTATTTATTATGAATTTTCCTATTAAATAATACATAAATTATAATTTTATCATTTATATGTAATTATCACAAAATCTAATGTCCTTTTCAGTAATTTGACAATGAAAAAAGCTATTCTGATCAAAATATCAAAACACTCTCATTTATCAAAATCACTTTTTTCACATAATCTATTCTGCCAGAATCTATTCTCAAAAATCACTTTTTTCACTTTTTTTTCTATAAGCTATTCTCAAAAGCTGATTCCAAACACACCCTTAATATAAGATATATTTATCTAATTTAATAAAATTAAAAAATTTGGCTCAATTAGTAAATACAACATGTATTTTTTAAAATTCTCTAGTTATCTTTTTTTAATTCCCTCATTCTCACTCCTCTTTAATTATTATTCAGGGAGCATCAATAAAAATAAATTAAAAAAATAATAATAAATATAAAAATTACATCTTATATTTATATTTAGAGCATATATCAACTCTTCATATATGATCAGAAGAGTATTATGCTAACACTGCAAACAAATGTATGACTATCAGCCCGACATTCAAGTTCTTTCTTTCTTTCATTCTTTTTTTTTTTTTTGGTTTTTTTTTTTTTGGTCCACTTAACTTTCGTTATCATTAACAAAACAACTCAGTACAATAACATAAAGGAAGGAAATAAACTTATAAACTATACATATATAATAAACACTAAATAAACTAAACATAAAACTATCATCCTGGACTAACAAAAGTTGTTGGAGATTGTTAACCAGCAGCATCGGTAAAGGTAATGGAGGTCGCAACACCCAATTTGAAGAGTAAGATCCATCTAATGAACTTTTAGCAAGCCAAATATCTACTAAATATGCTGCTCTCGGAACCAAAACACAAGAATAGTTTCTGATGAAATTCCCTGAGACTATTATATTCTCAAAGAGGAGAGCACAATGGCATTGAGGAAATTTACATTGCTGATCGACACAACTGATGAGCATTGGAAATTTCAATTTAAATTGGACAATGCTCAAATCGGTATCAAAAGCGTACATCAAATCTTCTTGCAAAGTTGGAGTGCCAACTACAGGCCCACACCCATTAATCGGAATCCTATCTTTTCCACAGTCACGGTAGCTGCGATTTTTAAGGCATGCTTGGTATAAGAGATTTAGAGGGGAGGGGAGGGGAAGGAAAATTTGTATAACTTGGATTTAAAAAAATTAAAGAAGTAGGGTTGTAAATTTTTAGTTAATTTTTTATATATTTTTATTTTATACATTATCTTTATTAAAATTTTATAACCCAACTTTTTCAATATTTTAAAATCTAACTCATAAAAATTTTCTATCCCCCTGCCAAACAAACCTTTAGAAACAGAGAGGCCGATTATCCACTTTATTTAGATCCTTTAATGACTGAAGAAGTGTTTTGAATCAGAAGTGTTAACCAAGAGCACACAAACAACTGACGCCACCATTATTGACCTAAAACCCCCCAAGCATTAGATTCGACTCCGATGCCGCTAGCCCTAAAGGTACCCATCGAAGATCTTCATTCCTTGCACCACGAATAGATCACCTCCGCAATTTTATACGTTATCGTTATTAAAATTTTATAACCCAACTTTTTCAATATTTTAAAATCTAACTCATAAAAATTTTCTATCCCCTCCTGCCAAACAGACCCTTAGAAACAGAGAGGCCGATTATCCACTTTATTTAGATCCTTTAATGACTGAAGAAGGGGGGGTCCATTGTTTTGAATCAGAAGTGTTAACCAAGAGCACACAAACAACTGACGCCACCATTATTGACCTAAAACCCCCCAAGCATTAGATTCGACTCCGATGCCGCTAGCCCTAGAGGTACCCATCGAAGATCTTCATTCCTTGCACCACGAATAGAGCACCTCCGCAATTGCAGTGAGTCACCTTTGATCATCCAAACCCCCAGAACATCGTCACCGCAATTTGCTTCCACTGACTCACAGACCGTGATTGAGATAGACGCCATAAGGACGATCACAGAAACTCCCGCCTTAGACTCCCCGGCTCTTAGCACTTATACCAAAATTCGTTGCTCCTCTTCTTTTGCGATACCCAGATCCGGGCAACTTATCTTAACGGCGCAAGACTAAACCCTAGGAGAGGGAGAAAAATCCCAAATCAACGAGGCTCAAACACAGCCCAAACATAGCCATGCCATTTTGTCTTCCGTCTCTGCTTCTTTCCTTGACCGACATTCAAGTTCACTTCATCACAAACACAAACTTTATAAAAAGTGATCAGAAAAATATCATTTAAAATTTTAAATCTTAAATAGATGATTTAATAATAAAATGATTTATTAATTACATTATCATTTTTATTAATCCCATTATCAAACTTGTTAACGGGATTTTGAAATTTAAATGGTGTTTTTTTGACATTTTCCTTTATAAAAAAAGAATAAAACATATCAACATTCTCTCTATTTTATCAACATTATATAAACCTCCATTTTATTTTAGAAATCTATATGAATTTTTTTTAAAATTAAAATATATGTTACATAAAATCTAGTTTTAAAATTCAACTTTTATTCCTCCAATCTTTAATTGACCGTAAAATCAAATAATTGACCTATCATTTTGACTAAAAAAACTTCATTAATATAAATATTATTTAAAAATAATTTAATCACATTTCTTTATCAAAAATTAAAAATAATAATTTTAATGTATATTTGAAATTTTTTTCATAATTAATGTTATAATTATAAATTTTTATTTAACAACCCCCATATAGTGCAACGAAGGCAAATGCAGTGACATTTTATCCCATTATCTCTCTTAAATCGGATAAGCAAGAATGAATTCTTTTTGTACAGCGAAGTGCGAACTGTTAGGAATATTTCATGATATATGGGATGTAGCATAAGTAAAATCCTTTTTCCCAAAAAAGAAATATCCTGTTTATAACATAAACCCTCAAACAAACCTCGTGGAGTTGACAGTTCTGATAATATCATGAAGTTTTGGTCATTTTTAATAGAAAATGTATGTTTGGTTTGAAGAGAGGGGATCCTTAATATAAAATAAAGGGAGGAAAGGAAATTTAATTCAAAATTTTCCTTTCACTCCCCTCCCCTCCAACCAAACACACCCAATTACTGCTTTAAATTGAATAAATTCACACTAAATCTTCTCCCTAGCTCCCATAGCTTTCAATAACCCAAAGTTCCACTAAGAGCCCATTTAGTATGCAGAAGAGGTGGGAAGAAAAGGGAAGATGAGTAACTTCCTTTATTTGATACACTATTGGCATTCAATTTTTTCAAGAACTCAAGTTCCTGAACCCACTAATCTTCCTTTAAAGGTGGGAAGATAAGATCCCACCAAAATTTGTGGGAACCCAAGTTCCCTCTATAAACCGTGAAACTTTCATATATATTTACCCTCATAAAACATTTATTTTGCTCTTCCTCTACTTCTTCATAATCATCTGAAATTGCTTAAAGCCAGCACTGTTTATCTCGATAGAATAGAAGTTATGGGTGTTTTGGTGAAATATTTGTCATTGATGATATGACTTTACTTGCTACTCATTAGTGTAATTTCTCATGGGCCAAGATATAGGTAACGACCTCATCCCCCTGTTTTACCATTCAAAAAACAGGAGATTTGTTTTGTCACTTGAAGTGATCTCAAAGATCACTCAAGTAACATTTTTCTTTTTTACTTTTAATAAAATACTTTTAAGGATAAATTAGGTATTTTTCATTTCTTTCTCAATTGACAATCCTTATTTTTCTTCCTACCAAACAACTCATCTTCCCTCACCCCTCAAAATCTTCCCTTCCCTTCCTTCCCTTAAATTCATTTCCCTCCTCAAATTTTCTTTGTACCAAACGGGCCATAAAACTTAGCTCAATTAGCAACATTTTTCGTGCACTTTTTTTTAATCCACCGCAGCCATAATCTTAAACAAAGCCCAATTCTCTAAAAGTATATATCATTTTTCCTCCATTCCTTAAAATAAGAGTTAGTTTAAGATTGAATTTAGTTTTAAATATAAAGCATAAATCTATTTTATTTCTCAAATTTATAATTTTTTCTTAAAATATCACTATTGATTGTACACATAAAATAGTTTTTATATAAGTCCTTTATTCATTATAAAATAATGGTATTTTAAGAAATCAATATATCTATGTTATAAATAACTAATATGATTAATTTCATTAATCTATCTAAATTAATCAGCTAGCTCTAATGTTAAGAATAATATATTAAGCATAAGAGGTAGTGTTATTTTTCTTTTGGTACGAGATAGTGTTATTTTTAAAAGAACTGACCAAGTATTTGAATGAAATGTGTTGGAAATTACCTTTTAATTTCTGCATCTTTTGCATTCCATCCTTCAATTTAATTTAGATGCAAGTTAAAGCTTATTTTACTGCAAATAATAAGCCCATAAACTCTAAAGGGCAGAGGAAGTTTAATTTTCGCTAAATAGAAAATTGCTTGCAATAAAAATGGGCTTTCCCTTAAAATTTTTGGCTCATACCCCTCATTACTTCCTCTCATGAAATTGGGCTTGTAATAGATTCTTATCAAGCAACTAAACGGCGTACCAAGCCACCTTATTAATGCCTAATAATAAATTATAAATATTTGGGACGGAAAACTTCAGAAAAATATAATCAAAAATAGAAAAAGATAAATTAGTGTTGCGAATTTATCAAATGTCAAGTCAGAACTGAAGTATGAATCTGAAATTTTCAATTCTGACTAAATGACCAAATTACCTTAAGTTAATTTGTGAAACATGAAAATGAAGTCGTTAATATAAAATCTAATGTTGTTAATATAAATACAGATATTGTTATTGACTCTTGAAACTTGTACCCTCAAAATTATCCCCGATTTTTGGGATATCAAGCTGTGAAACATGAAATTAAAGTCGTTAATGTTAAATATGATGTTATTAATATAGATACAGATGTTGTTATTGACTCTTGAAACTTGTGCCCTCAAAATTATCTTTGATTTTTGGGATATGAAGTTGTGGAACATGAAAATAAAGTTATTAATATAAAATATGATGTTGTTAATATAGATACAAATGTGTTATTGACTCCTGAAACCTGTGCCCTAAAAAATATCTCTGGGTTTTGAGATGTGAAGTTATGAAACATAAAAATAAAGTTATTAATTTAAAATATGATGTTATTAATATTGATACGGATGTTGTTATTGACTCCTAAAACTTGTACCCACAAAATTATCCCTGATTTTTGGGATATAAAGTTGTCAAATGTAAAAATAAAATCATTAATGTAAAATATGATATTGTTAATATAGATACAAATATTTTTAATGACCCCTGAAACTTGTGTCCTCAATTCATGACATTTTAGTCAGAATTGAAAATCCTAAATTCCTACTTCAGTTCTGACTTGAGATTTGATAATTTTACAGCATCAATTTATCTTTTCCTATATTTAATTATATTTTTCTGGATTTTTCCCTTGGACCATATTCTCCCGTTGGAATTTTTATCACGCAGTCAACTATCATTAAAAATTATTTTCTATATATATATATATTGGTAGTAATGAGGGCGTAGCCCGATGCTTTATTTCACAAAACTGTATAAGAGGGGATGAATCCCATACAATCACTTCCAAGCAAACTTCTCAAGTAAACAGGACATGAGCCAAGTAAAGAAGAGCAAGACAATCCTTCCTTAGCAGGGGCGCGCGCCAAACCATTTTGATTCCTGGAAATATGCATAAATTGGACTTCCCAGTCGAGTTTGAGCATCTCAATGATCTGTATGAATGTGAGGCTCGAGTGATTCTGCACTTGTCGTTTCAGCAACATATCCACCATTATCTTTGAATCATCAGATTCAAGTATGATCTTTCTAAGGCCAAAATCCCAGGCTTATTGGAGGCCATTATATATTGCCCATTCGTCTGCTTCAACGATGCTGCAGGGTCCAAGAAACTTAGTGAATGCCGCTACCCAAAGGCCTCTGTCATCTCTAATAACTCCGCCAGCTCCTGCCTTGTTTCTTTTTGAAGAGACTGCGCCATCTACATTCACTTTATACCATTGTGGAAGGGAAGGTTGCCATACGACAGCTGTTACTTTAGCAGCTTCTTGTTGCTGGGGAAGAATTGCATTTAGCTGGGTATAACTTTTCCAAGTCTTGAGGACAACTTGTTCCGGTTCTCTTGGCTTGACAAAAGAGTCACCGAAAATGGAGCAATTCCTCCATGTCCATAGTTGCCAAACCGAAACCCCAAGTAAGTGACCAGTCTGAGCTCTCATCAGTACCCAAGTTAAAGTTATTACTTGGATTTATTGCAAACCAGTTTCTCAAGTTGGCCGAAAAAAAAAAAAAAAACTGTCGTGATACCTGGGTTCAACTAGTGTCAGCCACAACTGCTTAGCGTATGTACAATCTCTAAATATGTGCAACTCATCCTCAATGCCCGAGTTACAATGCTGGCATTCAGCAGACGATGTAGACCATGAGCTTCGCCAACCATTTGTAGGAAGCCTGTTATGATAAGCAACGCACAAAAATACTCAAATCCATTTTGCACCACTCCACTTCCAGATTTTCTTATAGACCTGATTAAAGGAACCAGCAGGAAGAGTTTCAATCATATAGTAGGCACTTTTGACCATGAATTCCCCATGATGGTTTGCATTCCATAGCATCACATCACCCCCTGCATCTGGTGTTGGAGGTAGAACCGTAGATAGGCGCCGTATAACCTCTGGATTCACCAACTGAGAAAGTGAATTTAAGTTCAGGCACCATTACTTACCCAGTCAGCTACTGTGCTCTTCTCCTCTTCAAGAGTTAAGTTGCGCATGGACAGGTCTTTAATTTTCCTATCTTCAAAAAGCCAAACATCGTTGAAGAAGTTGACAAAGACTTCTTCAACAAAGACCCGATCTCTAACTCGCCATTTAATGCCCTTATCAACAATATCTTTTTGACTGCAGATGAATTTCCATAGTTTCGAATCTCGAGGCTGGACATTTAGCAGGTTATCATCAATCCTCATCATGTATTTATTTTTGAGAACATCATCCCAGAGGCCCTTGGATCCATTCACCACATTCCAAGATAGCTTAGCTCCGAATGCTTGTTTCATCGATTTTAGCCACTTTAAACCTAGTCCTCCATAATTCCTTGGTAATGAAATTTGTTCCTAGCTCAATGGATGGAAGGCTCTGTTATCCTGGCCACAACCCCAAATAAAATTTCTCTGGAGCTTCTCGACCTCGCTGCAAATAGTCCTTGGTATTTGGGTCATTTGCATCGGGTATAAAGGAACCGTGGCAAGAACCGATTTTGCCTATGTAATTCTTCCTGCCTTCTAAAGGCAATTCGCTTTCCGTGTTGGAAGTTTCTCTCTTTCACAGTCAACAATATATTGAAAGGTTTCTCTCTGTCTTCTATTCCATTTGAAAGGGAAGTTGAGATAGTTGCCCATCTCAGTAGAAATCTTCATGCTGGGCCTTAGTGGCTGTTTGGAATAGCTTATGAAAATTTTATAAGTGTTTATGAAAATTTTATAAGTGCTTATGAATTGTAATTTACGGTCTATGAGGTAACTTTTACGGTCTATGAGGTAGCTTTTACGGTCTACGAGGTGCTTTTACGGTCTACGAAGTGCTTTCACGGTCTACGAGATAAATATGTGGAGGAGATTTATCTCGATTTACGTGAATCGGGCTTATATGATAAACCCGATTCAAAAAAACTATCACAAACAGCCCTTTAGTCTCCCTTCTCTAACTGCTCCCATTTTGGAAAAAAAAGCGTTTGATATTTTATTAAAATGATGATATTTTTTATTTATTTATTTAGATTCTATTTAGATATATATTTATTATTTGATCATATAAAGGATATACTAGTTAATTATTTTGATCAAATGAATATTTTAGATATTATGAAATTATTTTGAATATTAGCATATTACTTTAAATATTATCAATTTAATATATTTTAGAAAAAATATCTCCTAATTATGTCCCACAGAGTGATTTGGATAGAGATGCAGTTTAGGTAGAGATGTGGTTTAGGGCCACTGGCCTCACCAGTAAAATTGTTACAAACCTTGATGGAAGGCTATAAATAGTCTAAGTTGGATTTTAGAGTAGTACGTTGAATACTTACTTACTTTTTAGGGATTCCCTAACGAATGTCACTATGCCTCATCTTCATATTAAAAAAAACCCTGAGTTATTTTATTATATACTAATTCTAACTCTTTCTTATTCTTTACAATTTTTAAATTACAAGATACTATATGTAAAATTATTATAACTAAAGATATTTGATCAAGTCTTCCGCCAATGATCTCCCGATATATATTCCTGGTATTTCGTGTGCGTTATTTTAATTGCAAGGCATCATGTTTTGATCCGTGGAAAGTATTTATTATTTTTGTTCTGTTAGTCAATTGAATTATGCCCTTTTTATCCTTTTGAGAACATGATCTATCTTGTGTGATTCAAACTCTAGATTCAATTGCTGATGATTTTAGAAACAGAACAAAATATGATTTAATCGTGATATGTGGATTTGTTTTGATCTTCGGATAATGAGACAAGATAAGAACCCCTGAGTTCTTGGATGATCATAATCGCCTCCTTCGTCGAAAAACCGAAGGGTCTGATGTCGCCTCTCACGTTTTTGATATTTTTTTCTTTTCTTTTGAATTTTACGCCTGGATTCTTGTGATTATGTGTTAGATTACTATCCATATTGTGCCTCAAAACTGCTCGGAATTGTTTATCATGTACAACACCGCCAAAATCGTTGGATTTCGAGGTCTGGTTCGCCGACAAATGTCGACTGGAGTTGTAGATGGAGTCGGCTCTATGTCGAATCGAGACTGGCTCCACATGCGGGTTTGGGTCAACTAGGTCAACCCACCTACATAAACATGGAGACCAGACGACGTGTTTGAAAGCTTCTGAACAGATCTTCAGTAGTATGCAAAACGATGTCGTTCTAGTATCCAGTGAAACACATCGTTTTACTAGTGCCATTGAAGCGGGTTGGATCATATATTGGGCTTTCTCGTTTGGGCTCTCAGGTTTTATTCTAATTTTGTTGTTCTCTGGGTTTGTTTTTTTTAATTGATTTGTAAATTCTGGGCCGTGTTTTTCTGTGGGTTGTACAATATTTTTTATTTCACTGCCTTAATCAATTGGTGCATCTGGACCAAAGGAGTAATTTTGGGTTTTCATTTTGCTTTAATTCCTTTGAATTGATGCAACTGGGCCTGTGTGAATATAACATTTTTTTTTATTTTGGGAATTTTTTGTACAATGGGGTTTTTTCTTTGGAACTTATTTTTTGGGCCTGTGATTTGAGCTTCTGGCTAACATATTTTGGGTTAATATGCTTAAATGACCATGAACTTTTGTGAAAAGTGCAACTTTAGCCAGGAACTATTTTTTAGTCTAAAATTAACCACAAACAATATAAAAAGAAGCAAAAGGCATGACGGCGTTAAACCAAACAAATGTCAGTTATTTTCTTCCAAAATTGGTACAGATGCAGTTTACTTGGCATTTAATGAATAAGTTGATGTGACAGGTGGGGTGGGAAAAAAGACAATAAATGGGACCCCTTCTTTGTCCTAACCGAACTCATTCGTGGAGGTACTCGAGTACTTTTGTGAAGGTACTTGAGTATGTATTAAGACAAAAAATGTCAGTACCTCTGTGATACTCAAGTACTTTCGTGGAGGTACTCGAATATGTATTAAGCATATATTGAACTAGAGCTGTATACAAAAAAAAAAGTATTAAGACATCAAGCTTTGAGCTGAATTCATCGGATACATAGAATTCTCTCACATTTGAAGCTCAAGAGCAGCCACAATCACAAGAAGATGAACCCAACTGGCAGAAATTATTTATGGATGGACTTCAATATAAAGAGAAAGTGTTGTTAGAAGAGTACAATAATACTCTTAAGAATTTCAAAGATGTGAAGAAGAAGCTCGCTGAACTGGAGAACAATGAAATACAGAAAATGAAATACATATATAAAGTAAAAAGGGGCAAGTTTAGCAACATAATAAAAAGAAACCATGTGTAACATAATAACAGGTTTGGCATCAAAGTTTAGCTTACAAAGCTTACATAATAACAAGACCACATAAGTACATTTGCTTCTCACCTTTTGCATATCAAACATTAAGGTAATTGTGTGACCTTCATGCAAGTCCAACGAGCGTTGCAACCATTGTAGGAACCAAGTCCAATGCAACCTATTCTCCTTTTGAGCCAAACCAAAAGCCAATGGGTAGAGTGAGTCATTTGCATCAATACCTACGGCTATTAGCAAAATTCCTTTTGCTTTCCCTTTAAAAAATGTACTATCTACTCCAATAAGTGGCCTGCATCCTTGTCTCCACCCAACCTGCTTCACATAAAATGAATTACAATACAGTAAACATTAAAAACCATGAAAGCAAAATTAAAATTGCAGATTTGTCTTACCTTCGAAGCTTGAAGATAGAGATACATCCTTCTGAAAACGCGTATCTAATTCTCTAGTGCCTCATTGCTTAATTCAACACTAACATATGAACTGGGGTATGAAATTCTAAGTTCATTACAATAATCTCGCTTTTTTGTTGTCTCACTAGATCAGACCATACGGTACTTCATTTTCGTACACTCACACAATCACATCCTTGTTGCTATTCTCCAACTTTGCTCAAATCAGATCCTTCTTTGTCATGCACTCCTACAATCACATCCAGTTCTTCATTTGCTCAGATTCCCTCTAAAATTTTCTCTCTAGTCGTGCTCTGATTTCTCATATTAGCGTTCACCCATTTTCAGCATCCACCTCATTCTCTGTTTGTTAATTGTGTCAGCTTCCACACATACATCTATTAACAGCTCAACGTCTATATCATCATTCTAGTCACCAATTTTGAAAGAAAATAACGGACGTTTGTTTGGTTTAACGCCATCATGCCTTTTGCTCTTTTTTATATTGTTTATGGATACTTTTGGACAAAAAAAAAAGTTCCTGGTTAAAGTTGCACTTTTCACAAAAGTTCAGTCATTTAAGCACCTTAACCCACGTATTCTTATACTGATGTTTTTACACATTGGGCCTTTTTCAGATGAGGGAAAACTAAATCTCCGTATCAACTTATTTCCTTAGGCTTTCTGTTTCATTTTATTAATTTCCTTTAGCTCTAGAATTGCTTTATTGGGCCTTACTTTCGTTTTGGGCTTCTCTCCAATATACTATTTTAACTTGATTTGTTGTTTTAATAGTTTTATTAATTTATGGAAAATTAATTTTTGGGCCCAAAGTTTTGGGTTTGTGTTATCTCTAGGCTATCTTTTTTAGAAATTATATTGGACTTAAAATTTTTATTTTAAAAATTATTCTTAGGTTTTATTTGAGACCATTATCTTTATAAGCCCTTTCAATTGTTTAAATATGAGAAAATTAATTTTGGCAATTTTTGCATTATGGTAATTTTACAAAATTATTTTGATTTATCATTTAATTACCTTAATATTTATGTAATTAATTTTGGATAGTTTTTCAACTGATTGAATTTTATAAAATTATATTTGAGTTGAAATATGCTAAAATTGATTTCTTAAACAATTTTTGGGTACATAAAACAGTGGGAGGGTTTTTAATTTAATTTTTTGTTGATCAAATTAGTTAGTTAAGCCCTCCATCAAGATGTGCATATGTTAGATTTATTTTGGATGCACAAAATAGTGGGAGGATTTGTCTAAGATAATTATTTAGTCACATTTTGTTGATTAAATCAATCAATTAAATTCTCATTAAAGATTTGTGCATATTTGGAATTTAAATGCACAAGGTTGGTATTTGTGATTTACATGCATTTTAGGGAATAGCCAAAGAATCCTCTATTGCATGTGTATATAATCACTTATATGTTTTAAAATATCAACTCTATTTAATGGGTAATATTAATTTAATCAAAGTGGGAAAATTGTATTTAGTCACTTATGTTGATTAAATTAATTGGTTAAGTCCTCCATGAAGCAGTGCATATATAAAATTTAAGTGTACATTATTTATATTTATGATTAACTTGCATGCTAGAGTGGTAGCTACAACACCCTCTTACAACATACATAAATAATCTCATATGGGCTTTATAATATCAATCTTTAAGAGTTGATTAAATTAATTAATTAGGATTCCCATTGACATTGTGTATATATATGAAATTTAATTGTACATATTTGATATTAATGATTAGCATACATATTTTTTAAGGAATAACTACAACATCCTTATACATATGTTGTATGCATATTTAGTCACGTAAGATTTTACCATATCAAAATTATGATCAAATGTACAATTAGTATACACAATGGAGTGATATCTTTGTGATGAGTATGTGGAATCGGGGAGTAGCCACAACATCCTTACTAGGTACATACACTTTATTCACGCAAAGATTTAAAGACATCAATTGTAATTAAATGTATGGTTATAATTTGTCTTTGCCCACAGGTAGATAATTATAATTGGATATTTAATTAAGGTAGAATAGAATGACATTATAATTTCTAAGTAACCCACATGTATTATAAAATATAACTGCGTTCTAGATTCATCAATCTAAGATAAATTCATGATATGCTAATGCCTTTACTTACAGGTAGACCTTAGTGATATGAATTTATAATTGTATGATTTACATTGGTAAACATACACTTGTTTGTGATTGTTTTTTTTTGTTTGCCTCTTATAGTTATTTAGTTTGATAGAATTTGTTAGAGATAATTGTTAAGCTTAGAAGGAGATGAAATGTAACTCCTTCATCAAACTTGGCATCAAGAAAAGTTCTAGTACTCAAAGATACTAGCATGAGAGATGAGATAACATTATGAGATGTAATTGTGTCGTTAAATTAATCTTAATTAAGAGCTAGTCATCACCAGTATATAAGGATAGAGCAAAGTCAAGGGTTGTTTATAGGCTAAAGAACGAATTTAAAAATTCTCATAATTGTTGTTATATTCTTTTGTTGACTATAAAGTGATTCTCCATAATAGGGTAAGATGCCTCAATTAATTCGGTAGAAGAGATCCTTAGTTTATTATCTCATGAGCCATTACTCATTTTCATGAGTACATGCATGGATCTTAGATATTCATTGAAAATGTGTGTGTATAAGTTTTTCTCGTACTTGGAAAAGAATGAGGTTATAAATTAGGGCTATAAAGCCCCCAGCTTTAAAGCCATAAATTAATAGGCATATAAAGAATAATATGCTTATAGTTAAAGACTTAATTGGAGGTAGTAATGGATATACACTTGCCATAAATTATGTTCTAATTAGTGAAATAATTCATTTCTCCTTATAGTTGACCTTTCACAATACTCAAATGCTATTTGCTTTATAATTGAGTAGTGTCAATTGACACATTTGGATTATATAAGGCCAAATTGGTGGTTAATATGATAAATGGATTAATATAGTGCAATTAGTCGGAAGAGATGAGTGATATGATAAGTACATCATTAGTGGACTAGAACTTAGTTTATATGTAAAGTTTCTTTATATTTGGACTCAACCAATACAGGTGGACTTATTGCAAGAAGAAACATAATGGATGATACGTTTTTCCTCTTAAGTACACACTAAAGACATTATATATTCTTGATGAGATTCTAACAAAATTTTTGTTTAAATCCTTTTGAAATCTCAAAGGTTGGAAGCTCAGTTTAAAATATACTCTTGTATAGAATTGTCTTATAAAAGGAAGAGTGTGGAAGGAAAATATCCTGAGACTGCATATTTTGGTGAAAATAGAGAGATGTCTTAGGAATTTAAGTGAGTTGTCCATTTTATTTTACAGTTTTGTGTAGTATTTTGAAATGTCAGATTATTAAGGAATGCCAAAATTAGTGGGAGTGATCAAACTGTGATACCTCATTTCCCAACACTACGGTAGAGTACCAATTCATTAATACTCACCGAATATAAACGTCAGAGTGCCAAAATGCTAGAACTTTATACAATGCCTCTGCTGGATATAAATATTCACATATAAGCACATTTATACACAATTCATTTTACAATACTTATATCCTCTCACTACTCCACTTCATATACAAACCCAAAACTCATAAAATTCCTAAAATACATAACAGGAATTGACAACCTAAACTAAGCTCTTTCGCCACTCGGCCTCGGCTCATCATTATTTACCTTCTCTTTGCCCCGCAAGCTTCCTCCCTGAACTGGAGATTTTTTTTGGGAAAAGAATGAGATTCACATGAATCTCAATAGTAACGCAATCAAGTATATAAGATAACACACACAAGCATGCTTTACTCACACAATCATCAATCAAATCATCATAACATCATTTAGTGCAAACATGCAATTCATAAACTAACGTCGCGCTAGACAAGTTCTCTTGGCCCTGAGGGCATCTGTGCACAATGCATATAATGCAATCTCATAACTGACATCCCGCTAGACAAGTTCTTTTGGCCCCGAGGGGTACCCGCGCAAAGATAGGCCCCGAGCACCGCTCGTGCATTTATGAACATTTCACCTGAGTGTCAGCCCGACCTCAGAAAGGCCCCAGGTGATCACTCCGCTCAATCTAAACATGTTAGAAATTTTGATGGTGATACAAACAATACATATGCATGTCATGTCATATGAAGACGGTTGCTACCTAGTTGCTCCTCTATGCAACTTTCCTACTCGATTCAAGCCAGGGCAACTACTGAGGCCAGACCGGTTGTCAAGTCCTGAAATCTTCAAATACCACAAATGAGTTATTACGCATCCATACATCCTTCCAAACTCATAATATTGGTAAATTTAGCCTAATGATGCCAAATTACCAAAATACCCCTTAGGTCCTGATTATCAGTATTTTCTCAAAATCATGATTTAGGCCATTCCTACACATTTTCACGTGTAGAATCCATTTCTAGCCTCAAATTGGCAAAATTCAAGCTCAAATGATGAAAATACCCTTGACAGCCCTCAAATAAGGCTTATAAGGGGTAATTTTGTCATTTCACTTTTCGTGGTTTTTCTCACGTCGGGGTCAACATAAACCCTACACAATTTAGCCTCCTAAATCCAATGGAAGAATTGGGATTATCAAATTCCTATCCATTTTCCACGTCCAACACAGGGAAGGAAAAATATATTCCCAGAAAAATTGTGTCGGATTCTCGTTTTCTTTGGCTTAATCACCTCCTTTCTACTTATAACCAGTATATTAACTAGTTAGACATTCATTGGACTTGATTTGGAGACACTTACATATTATGTTCTCTTTGGTTTTCTTTAATTATCTTATACTAAATAAACCACAATCAAGCCCAAAACAACTCTACTAACCTTAATCAAACAAGATGAACAAGTTTAGGAAGTTACCTCTTGATTTCTTCAACTTTCTCTCTCCTACACATTTTCTCTCTCTCTACCAACAGCGTTTGATTCAGCTTCCCAACAAGGAAATCAATGATAGAGAGGTGAGAAGGAGAGGCTATGGAGAGATTATAAGTCTTAGATCACAAGGTATAAGCTTTTCACCTTGAAATTGGATGATCCCTAGCTTCTCCATGCTTCACGCTTCAGCTCTCGTTCTTCACTCTTTCTGATTCAGTTGATCATGAGAATGGAGCTGATGAGAATGAAGATTGATATATATATTCAAATGGCTTTAGATAATCTTGCCATGTGTCACAATCTAATTGGTCCATAATGGCATAATTCCTTAATTAATCACATTTCCTTAATACTCCCTCATTTCAGCAGAAATATCAATGAGAAATGCAAGGGAAATATGAATCTCCAATATCCAATTGTGCCATCTCGTAACTTGTTGACCAAGTTATTGACTTTTTGACTATTTGACAATTCTTAACAATAATTTACCAAAATTGATTTATTAATTCTCAAGTAGTCATTTTACTCTTTTTAATTCCCATTTAACTCATATTAGTAGGAATACTGGGGAAAAATAATTATTTTCCACTTTACAGAAAAATTACCGTTTTGCCCTTGCATTTAATGATTTACCGAAATAAATCATTTTTTGCTCATTTCTTCGGCTTAACCCCATTTTGACACTTAAATGAGGCCATTATTCATCTCACTTAATTTCTTGAATTTTGGTTACCATAATAGGCCTTTATCGGTATATTAATCGCCTTCTTACATCCTTATTCGTCCAATTTACGCGTAACTGTGATTGGCATATTTTTCATAAATTCTCATAAATTCATTCACATCATTTTTCACCATTTTATTCCACTAAATATACATCAAATATACACATAAATGTATTGGTGAAAAAATGGGGTATTACACAAACTTATTGAGAGTGATCACATATGTGTTGGAAATTGTGCTATAGGGCCAATCATTATACTTTGAACATTGTTATTAAATGAATTTCTCCAAATTTGTTATCATATCATTTGCATGTTCACTGTGATAACTATATCCTTGGATAAATCATAAAGATTGTCCTAAATGTCTCTGGTCAATCATCTATATGGGAGCAAAGATGAAATAAGACTAGTATGACTTTGATAAGGTATGGAGATACGAATCAAAGTCTTATGCACTTGTATGAGTACAAGGTACTGGATCGACCCACTATAAGAAAGCTGCATAGATTAAGTCATAACTTTATCTCATGTATAACTACGTCATAATGCCCTTTGACCTTAGATCATCATGGATTCCTACATGAGAGTCGCTAAGCTTTGACCTAGTCAAAAGTCACCTTTGACTGGGTAATGATAAAGGCTACGCTTAGGCTTGGTGGATTTCATGCAGAGAAATGTGAATAGTCAAGATGAAATTTGTCCCTCACATTAATAGAGAGATATTACTGAGCCCCTCGATGAGTGAGTCTGAGAAATGTATGGCCATACTACGATGGAAAAGAGTTTCCATTTCTGTTGTCAGACTACTTAGGAATTGGGAAAGTAATGGTTGGGAACAGAAGGATGACAGTATCCATGCCTCATCCTTGGCTGAAATATCGTGTGACAAAAAAGACGTGATATGGTTGTATGACAGGTTGCATCGTGTTAACGATCCTCATATGAATTGGGTAGTCATAATGTCTTATTAGAGGCCGCTTGCAACTTGTGGGCTAGTGCAATTATCAGCCCACTGCCAACTTTGTATGAGCCTACAAGGTCGCACACAAGAATAACCAAATTTATTGAATCTAAGATGCGTCTAAGATTTAATGAATATAATGTTTAATCTAGGATGCACAAATTTTATATCAGAAAAATGAAAATAATATATATATATATATATATATATATATATATATATATATATATATATATTATGTAATGTTACTTTCAAATTTAATTTAATTTGATAAGATTAGTTTTAATAACTAACATAGAAATATAATATCTCAGATTTAATTTATAAAGATAAATTAAATCTATTTCCATTGGTTCTTTATTCAGATTAAATAAATAGATTAAATTAAAACCGTTGGATAGATTTAATTAAACCATATTCATTTAATTTACTTATAAAAAACAATTAATTGTTATTTGATATGATATGGATTTTAAAATTAATTAAGATTAATTTTAAAAATCCAATATCCATCATATAATAGAAATCCTTGACTAGTTATAAAAGGGAAGAGCTAGGGTTTTCTATAGATGATGAAAAAATAGATAGAGAGCCGTGAGAAAAAAGAAAACTCTAGAGGGACATTGGTGGCGCTAGCACGTTGTTTGTGTTGGATTCCTATTTGTATGGATATCGGTAGAGGGAGCTGATCTAAGTTGTTAGCTTTTCGAGATCGAAAGGAAAGACTAAGAAGCATAAGAAAGATCAGGCATGTCAAGCTAAATTGTTTAAGCCTGTTTAAGTTGAGGATTGAGCTCATGATTTAAGGCCTCCAGAGCAATATTTACATGGCCAGACCTAGAAGCATAATAAAGGTACATTTTTCTACTACTTGATTTAAATGCCATGGACAGATCCACAATTGAGAATGGTAAATTTTTGCAATTTTTAAATTTTTGATGTCTGCCAATCCCAACAGTGGTATCAAAGCCAGGTCAATTGTGCGTTTAAGTTGAGTTTGTGTTTTGTATATGTGATATATAAGTTGTATGTGATATATTGCTTTGGATTCGATTGATTGTGATTAAACGAGAAGGATATGAGACCAAGGAAAACCTGGCTTGGCTTTGGTACTCTTGTGTTATGGGATTGTTAGATACAAAATCTCATGGGCAGTATGACACCTTATGTCTAATAGCCTTAAATAAGTATAAAAGAGTAGTGCAATCATTTGTGAAACCAAGAACCGGTCCCGGAGTAAACAAGCTTCTGAAAATGTTCTCAAATTCCAATCCTATCTCAGGATTTGAACATACATGGGGTTAAAGACCTGGGGAGGCCCCTTTGGGGATAGGGAGTTCGGGGAACTCCTGAAGTCTGCCTCACTCTTAGGACAGGTTGCGGGGAGTGTGGGCCGGATCACCGTCAGGCCAGGTTGTGGGCGGTAGGGCCGTTACAATATGCACGGAGGAGATATAAAGGTGAAGTGAAGAACATAGTGCAAGGCACTATTTTTATATTTAATGTAATTCGCTTGATAGCCGTATGTGGCTCTATGTTTCATGTATATGAACGAACGAACGAATGTAGTATGAGCAGAGAATAGCTCTAGTTTAATTAAAAAGAAAAAAATGCTCGCATATACTCTGATATAATGAATTTAAGAGCCGATAAGGCATTTGTGACGCAGCGAAACTTGTGGAATTAATTTATAAAATTTTCTACCTTTTGAAAATCCCTCTCGACCTTAGGTTCAAATCTTGAGTTGAAAGTGAGAATTTGTGAAAGATTTTGAAACTTGGGTAGTCTGGGTTTAAATCCTGGTTCTATAATGGATTTCACTACTCTTTTGTACTAATATGAGGCTATTGGAAATAATGATTTTGTCTGGATCAAAATATCATCCGTTCCTGATTTGCACATATATCATCTCATAATGTGATCACAACAACTTGGAGTAGGCCTATACCTGTATGTGGAGAAGGCCTATACCTGTCCATAATTATCATAACTTGGAGTAAGACTATAACTGTCTGTACATATCATAACTTGGAGTAGGTCTATACCTGTCCATACATATCAAGCCACTCAATTGAGTCCACCTGGCCACATAGTACCCAAAGGTTCTATGGGGTGGTTTAACTCATCACCCACACCCAGAGAGTATTCACACCATATGCACACATTGTACAGAACATGGCAACAATGCATATTAACTTTCACATAGAATATGAGAGATAGAGTTACTACTTAGACTCATTTCCATTGCCTAGCTTCTACCGGTCCTTTGGTCTTTTTCTGGCTCGGCCAGTTACCAAATCCTAAAATTCTCAAAGTAATTGTAAATGAGTGACTACTTGTAATACCCTGTTTTTCACCAATACACTTATGTGTATATGATGTATATTTAGTGGAATAAAATGGTGAAAATGATGTGAATGAATTTATGTGAATTTATGGAAAATATTCCAATCACCGATTACGCGTAAATTGGTCGAATAAGGGTATAAGAGATCGGTAAAGGCCCAATATGGTAACCAAAATTTACAAAATTTAATGATATGATTAATGGCCTCATTTAAGTGCCAAAATGGGGTTTAGCCGAAGAAATTGGGGGGAATGATTTATTTTGGTAAATCATTAAATGCAGGGGAAAAACGGTAATTTTACCAAAAAGTGGAAAATAATTATTTTTCCTCAAATTCCCAATGATTTGAGCTAAGTGAGAATTAAAAAGAGTAAATTGACTATTTGATCATTAATAAATTAATTTTGGTAAATTATGGTAAAAAATGGTCAAATAGTCAAAAAGTCAATTACTTGGTCAACAAGTTACATGTTGGCACAATGAGATAATTGGAGAACCAATATTTCCCTATAATTGTCATGTGATTTTGGCTGAATACAGAAGGGAAAAGAGAGATGGGATTAATTAATGGAATTAAGCATTATTGGCCCAATTAGAAAGTGCCATGTGTCAAGCTTAGTAAACCAAATCCAATATATGATTAATCTTCATTCTCATCAGCTCATTTCTCCATTTCATGCACGAATTGAATCAGAAAGAGTGAGAGTGAGAGCTGGAGACGTGAAGAACGACAGAGAGCTAGGGATCATTGGAACTCAAGGTAAGAGGTCTATATGCCTTGTGTTTTAAGCTTCATAACTCCTCTATGGTCCCTTCTCCTCAATTCCCTACTATTGGTTGCTTGTTGTTCAGCTGAATCAAGCGCAGGTAAAGGAGAGACAGAGAAAATGTGTAGGAGAGAGAAAGTGAAGAAAATCAAGAGGTAACTTCCTAAACTTGTTCCTCTTGCTTGATTAAGGTTAATGGAGTTGTTTGGGCTTGATTATGGTTCATTTGATGTGAGATAATTGAGAAAAACTAAAGTGAACAAAATGTGGAAATGCCCTTAAATCAAGTCCAATGATTGCCTAATCAATTAATATTGCGAGGATAAGTAGAAAGAAGACGATTAGCTAAAGAAAACGGGATTCCGACACAAATTTTCTGGGAATTTATTTTCCCTTCATTGTGTTGGACTGAGCAAATGAGTGGGAATTTGACCAATTTGATGCTTCCATTAGATTCAGGAGGCCGAATTGTGTAGGGTCTATGTTGACCCCGCCGTAAGAAAAGGCTTAAAGAGTAAAATGACAGAATTGCCCTTTCTAACCCTTATTTAAGGGCTGTCAAGGGTATTTTCGTCATTTGGGGCTGATCTAAGTTGGTAAGGGATTCTACACGCGGAATTGTGTAGGAATGGCCTAAATCATGATTTTGAGAAAAAAAACTAATAATGAGGACCTAAGGGGTATTTTGGTAATTTGGCACCAATAGGCTAAATTTACCAATGAAATGAGTTTGTAAAGGTATACAGATGAGTAATAACTCATTTGTAATGTTTGCCAATTTCAGGACTTGACAACCGATTTGGCCTTAGTAGCTGTTGCTCGAGCTTGGATCAAGGGGAAAAGTTGCATAAAGTAGCAGCCAGGTAGTAACCGTCTTCATATAACATGACATGCATATGTATTGTTTGTTATCATCATCAAAATGTCTAACATGTTTTGATTGAGCGGAGTGAACACCCGGGGCCTATCGAAGGTCGGGTTGACACTCAGGCGAAATGTTCATAATTGCACGAGTGGGACCCGATGTGATACCTTATTTTCTAACACTACGGTAGAGTACTAATTAGTTAATACTCACTGACTATAAACATCAGAGTAGCACAAAATGCTAGAAATTTATATAATGCCTCTACTGGATATACATATTCACATCCTTGCACATACATACTCAATTCATTTTACAACACTTATATCATACACTTCAACTACTTCATATACAAACCAAAAATGCTCATATGAGTCTTAAAATATATAACAAAAGACCAGACAACCTAAACTAATTCCTTTCGCTGCTCGGCCTCGATTCATCATCATTTTCCTTTTCTTTGCCCTGCGAGCTTCCTCCATGTACTGGAGATTTGTTTGGGAAAAGAATGAGATTCATGGGAATCTCAGTAGTAACACATACAACATACAAGATAACACATATATAGCATGCTCATCATACAACCATCAATCAAATCATCATAACATTATTTAGTGCCTTATTTTCCAACACTACAGTAGAGTACTAATTAGCTAATACTCACAGACTATAAACATTAGAATAGCACAAAATGCTAGAAATTTATACAATGCCTCTGCTGGATATACGTATTCACATCCTTGCACATACATACTCCATTCATTTTACAACACTTATATCATACACTTCAACTACTTCATATATAAACCCAAAATGCTCATGAGTCTTAAAATATATAACAAAAGACCAGACAACCTAAACTAATTCCTTCAGCTTCTCGGACTCGATTCATCGTCAATTGCCTTTTCTTTGCCCCGCGAGCTTCCTCCCTGTACTGGAGATTGCTTGGGAAAAGAATAAGATTCATGGGAATCTCAGTAGTAACACATACAACATACAAGATAACACATATATAGCATGCTCATCATACAATCATCAATCAAATCATCATAACATTATTTAGTTCCATTTCATGCAATTCACAAACCATGCTAGCGCTAGACTAGGACTTGGCCCCGAGGGGTACCCGCGCAAAGATAGGCCCTAGGCACTGCTCATGTAATATGAATATTATCGCCTGACTATCAACCTGTGCAAAGATAGGCCCCGGGTGATTACTCCGCATAATCTAAACATGTTGATGTTTGATGATGACACACACTATAGAAAAAACACTTTCAACGTCTCTTTTCTGGGACTTTTAACGTCCTTTTATGGGGGACGCGTATGTCAGTGACGTAGTAAATTTGGACTTTAGACGTCCTTTGTAAAGGGACGTGTAAAAGTAAGGGTTCAGAAGGGACGCCTAAACCTCAAACTTTAGGCGTCCCTTTTCATAAGTCATGTACTCAATCTTTAGGCATCCCTTTTGTGAAAAGGGACGCCTAAAGTCCTGTACAGGGCGTTTAGAATTTTTTTTTAAATTACTAACTTTAGGCGTCCCTTTTCCTTAAAAGGGACGCCTAAAGTTTACATTAGGCGTCCCTTATAGTGTAAGGGACGCCTAAATGTTTTTTTAAAATACGGTGCTATTTGTATTGTTTCTTGCCATTCTAAAAGCAAACAATAACATAGTCTCCTTACATAATAAGGAAACATACAACACGCGGTATATAATTAACAAAACACAACATCTACCTCTAATGAAACATTCATGCACTACAGTATTGGCAGAAATGTTGTCCACTAATAAACAACTACTAAGTAAATTAAATGTATAGGAAACCATAAACTTCTACAAATCTAGGTGTTGAAGAAGCCTCCCAGCCAACAAGTCTCTGATCAAATTAATGTCTTCATATAAGTAAGCAGCATCATTATCAAAGATCTGCAAATTAGAAAATATGATTATACGAAATTAATGAAATTAAAGGATTGTTTAGCAATTCAATTAAAATACACCCAAAATATTATCATTTGATTACCTATTGAAAATCACTTGTAACGCCACTTTGAATGATATTATACATGTAAAGTAGAACATAATAGCCACATTCAGTACCACCTGGCTGTTGAGGGCACTATAAATCAAAATCAATTTTTTAAAATCAATAACATACATCATTTCTAAAAGAACCCTAAATAAAAGAACTTAAATTATATTAGAACCACATACTTTGGGATAGAACCACTTTGGCTTGCGAACAACTCTACCCTCACGTGACCCGCCAAGCATTCTATATGTTTGGGTCACTCTACTATTAAAATGTAAAATATTTTAAGTTAAAACAATTTATTTAAATCAAGCATTTCTTTAATTAATAAAAAAGAAAAAACTAACATGTTGAAGACGGATTTTGTGTCCTTGTCAGGCTTTTTTTCTCAAGGAATCAAACCAATAGATTTCGTTGAGGTGTGGGCAAACAACACAAAGGCTCCAATGGTAACTACAACAATACACATAATGCGTCCTTTTTGCCACATCATTTTTATCCGATGTCGTATTTGCCGGACACAAGAATCCGTATAAATTTTATCTTTCCATATCGACGCATATGTGGTAGAAGGACCTAAAATAGAAATAAAATGACCAATGAATTATTAAACTTATGAAATCTTGAACTTAGAAAAGAAAAACTAACCAAATGGCAAGTTTGACCCATCCTGCATCTATCTGCACCAAATGCAAAAACTCCTTAAGATCTTTATTGTCGATCGTGTAGGGATACGTCAATTCTGTACCCACAATCCCTGGAAGCATATTGAAGTCGATTTGGCAAATACCTTTGTAAATTTGTTGCAGCCGTGCTAGAAAGGGTCATTTCATCGCATCTTGCTCCTCCTATAACTATAGCAAACAAAACCAATTATATGATAATGATGCCAATAAATGTCAAGTGATATGAATATAATTCCTACCATTGGTGGGGTTGCCAACATGCCAATAAGATATTGAGACCATGGCAATCTCAACATCAGGGATAGGGATGGCTGCACCTTCTTCCCCCTCATGAACACGTGTCATTGTCACCCTACGTAAATATTATGGAATTTGATTATGATGGTGGGTGGTAGCTTGTGTGTAAACGAGAGCATCGTCTATAACACGAATCATGGGGGCATCCAAATAGAGGATACACGATTCGCCCGACTCCGGAGTGGTAGAAAGCTGGCCCAGTGGTTCTGTTATGTGAGAAGGCTAGCCACAGGGTTCTATACTATGGGAAGGCTGGACAAGACTATGGAAAGGAGCGGCAACAAGTTCTGGAGTGTGGGAAGGCTGGACAAGGGGTTCTTGATTGTGGAAAGCCTCGGAAACGAGTTGCGGAGTGTGGGAAGGCTGTACAAGGGATTCGTCCGGGGGGTTGTGACTTCCTTTAGTGCTGGGGAAGGTCGGGGATTCCTGGTTTCTAACCCTAGTACCCTCCATTTAATGAAAATCAAAACACGATTTCATTTCACCATATAGTTTTGTCATTATCTCATCTCGTAGCTCTTCTCGGATTTGATCGTGAAGCTTAGCCACTGTTGACTGGGTTTGGCTTGTGAAGAATATATCAAGGCTTTACCAAATACTTTGTAATACCAACTCCCCTCGGCTCCCCTTTAACACGGCCAGGGTATTCAGCCTTCCCAATCGCCGTTGCCAATATGTCTGTCTGTCCACTAGGAGTGAACGAACCTTGGCTACTCTGCTCTTCGAGTTCGTCCTGTAGCATACAATTCGTTATGAACGAAAATTAAATGCTAGAAATGTGAAAGAATTTCACAATTAATTACTTATGCTATTACTACTTACAATCCTCGAGGAAACCTCAGCAATAGTCGGATTTATATATTTTCCACCCTTAATCCTCCCTGCTTTCCATTTTTTATGACGCGGAGGAGGATCTGGCGCTTGTACAATAATGGAAGGATCCGATTTCGCAGCTTCCTTCATTTTTTCTAGCTCTTCTGCCATCATCGTCCACTCCAGCTTCCTGTAGCCACCCCGAGACATGCAATGCTGGTACTGATTTACTTCTTGCCTCTTTGTGTTCGCCGCACTTAATTCCTGTTTAATGGAAAAAGGGAAAACAAGTCATTGGTGCATTAACTATATTGAAATTAAAAATTTTCATACTGAAGACAGAAAATTTACCAAAAATTCAGGAGCTTGTCGTTTTACTACAAACAACCTCCAGTCCTCTGGAGATAGATATGAATATTCCTTACAAGGATCCAGATGTCTCTTCTCACCTCTAATGTACTTCTTGGAGAGCTTATTTTTAAAATCATTGCAGCGCAAATGAACCTCTCCCATCCAGTGGTTGTACATGTCTGTGGTGTCAGGAACATCGAACGTTTGCTGCAAGAATGGAGACAATTAAACTTGAATAGGAAGAAAGATCTAAATACATAAAATGTATTGAAAGTTATGTACCAAAATCTGTTGCCATATCATGCCTTTCGTTTTTTTCAGAACCTGCCTCCAACTATCATAGATGATTTGGACTTTGCTTCGACCCAAAAAACCAAGATAGCTAATGAAGTGGTCTTCCTCAGGACCCTCTGGATTCTTGTTGGCATCAAAGTCTATGTGAACCCTCTCCTGTTCATTGTAGTGGCGCTTTGCCAATACAGTCATCTTCGTGGCACCCCTTGTTCTTCTCGGAGTGGGTGGCTCTTCTTGCCTTCCATCATGCTGCTCACTGTCGCTCCCTGAGTCACTAGAACTTGACATATTCCTGGACACAAAAAAATCATTGTCAGAGAGGTAAGTAGATTACATATATACTTCGGAGCTAAACAAGTAATGAGTTTTATAATTTTTTAATAGTCACTTTTCAACAAATTCCAACATATTTTTCACTTACAAAATATTTTATAATTATCTACATATATATATGTCATGTGCAAAAGCCATAGAAAGACACAAGTGTCTTTCTTAGTTTAGATGTAACCTGTTAGCCCAAGTACATCAATAAATATAATATATTATAAATATTATATGTCTTTTGTAAATGTAATAGGAGAAGCAAAAAGCTATAAGGCACAAACACATAAGTGACATTTCAGACCCTTAAATAACCGCATAAAAAAATCCAACTCTACAAAAAAAAAAACAAAAAAAAACCAATGCAAAATCCTTGACAATGAGAAACAAAGAAAATAATGGCTGCCTAAATAAAGATAAAGGGAGGGGCGCGCTGTACCTTGGAGCTGAGGAGGTTCACTGACACTGGCCTTGTGGTGGACACGATGAGAGAGGGATGGATATGACGCGAGAGAGACAGAGGAGGGGGATAGTGCCTTAAGAATCTTGGGAGGAAGGAGAGAGAATGAAAATGTTGCTATGAAGTCTAAGTTCCTGCAGCTGGGTTTTTTTAGAGAGGGAGGAGGGCTTTGTCTTGTGACCGTGGGAGCCTGGGAGGAAGGAGCGAGAGAGAATGAAAATGCTGCTATGGAGGGAAATGAAGAATATAGAGGGAAAGGGAAACCTTTAGGCGTCCCTTCTTGGAGAAGGGATGCCTAAAGGTTACAGTAAGAAGGGATGCCTATTATTTGCTGCATGTCAGCCACGTGGCTGACATGCAGCCTTTAGGCGTCCCTTCTAGAGAAGGGACGCCTAAAGGTCCTACAATAGGCGTCCCTTCTGTATGCCTATTGTTGCTACATGTTAGCCACGTGGCTGACTTGCTGCCTAGAAGGGACGCCTAAAGGCAGATCTTTAGGTGTCCCTTATACAAGAAGGGACGCCTAAAGATATCTTTACACGTCCCTTTTAGTTTTTAGGACGCCTAAAGAGGAAAAAGTTTCTCTTTATTTACATAAATGCCACCGCGTCCAGTTTTTACTTCCCTTTTTAAAGAAGGGACGTCTTTTAGTGACGTTAAATCCCTAATCTGTAGTAGTGACATCACACATATGCATGCTATGTTATATGAAGATGGTTACTACCTAGTTGCTACTTTACGCAACTTTCCCACTTGATTCAAGCTCGGGCAACAACTTCTGAGGCCAAACCGGTTGTCAAGTCCTGAAATTGCTAAACATCACCAAAGGGGTTATTACTCATCCATACACCTTTCCAAACTCATATCATTGGTAAATTTAGCATATTGTGCCAAATTACCAAAATACCCCTTAGGTCCTTTTTATCAGTATTTTCTCCAAAATCATGATTTAGGCCATTCCTACACATTTTCGGGTGTAGAATCCATTTCCATGCTCGAATTGGCAAAAATCAAGCCCAAATGATAAAAATACCCTTGACAGCCCTCAAATAAGGCTTAGAAAGGGCAATTTTGTCATTTCACTCTCTGAGCCTTTTCTCACTTTGGGGTCAAAATAGACCCTACATAATTCGGCCTCTTGAATCCAATGGAAGCATCGAATTTGTCAAATTCCTACTCATTTTCTCAGTCCAACACAATAAAGGGAAAATAAATTCCCAGAAAAGTTGTGTCGGAATCCCGTTTTCTTTAGCCCAATCACCTCCTTTCACTTATAACCAATATATTAACTAGTTAGACATTCATTGGACTTGATTTGGAGACACTTACATATTAAGGTCTCTTTGGCTTTCTTGAATTATCTTGTACCAAATGAACCATAATCAAGCCCAAAACAACTCTACTAACCTTATCAAGCAAGAGGAACAAGTTTTGGAAGTTACCTCTTGATTTTCTTCACTTTCTCTCTCCTGGATGTTTTCTCTCTCTTTCCTTCCACGGTTGATTCAGCTGCTCATCATGGAGATTAATGGTAGGGAGATGAGGAGAGGAGACTATAGAAGGATTTAATGCCTTAATCATAAGATAGCAAGTCTCTTACCTCAAGATTGAGGGATCCCTAGCTTCTCTTTGTGCTTCCGCCAAGTTCTCGTTCTTCAGCTTTCTCTTACTCTTTCTGAATCAGTTCTCGTGCGTGAATGAGCAGCTGAAGATGGAGATTAAATGATATATTGCATTGGTTTTAATTAATTTGACAAGTGACACTTTCTAATTGGCCAACAATACATAATTTCATAAATTAATTCCGTCTCTCTTTTCCCTTTTGTATTCAGCTGAAAATCACATGAGAATCATAGGGAAATATTGGTTCTCTAATTATCTCATAGTGTCATCTCGTAACTTGTTGACCAAGTCATTGACTTTTGACTATTTGACCATTTTTGACCATAATTCACCAAAATTAGTCTATTGATGATCAATTAGTCATTTTGCTCTTTTTAATTCCCATTTATCTCAAATCATTGGGAATTGGAGGAAAAATAATTATTTTTCACTTTTCGGCAAAATTACCGTTTTGCCCCTGTATTTTATGATTTATTGAAATAAATCATTTTTCGCCCATTTCTTTGGCTAAACCTCATTTTGATGCTTAAATGAGGCCATTAACCATATCATTAAATTTTGTGAATTTTGGTTACCATATTGAGCCTTTACCGGTCTCTTATACCCTTATTTGGGCAATTTATGCGTAACCGGCAATTGAAATATTTTCTATAAATTCACATAATTACATTTTCATCATTTTTCACCATATTATTCCATTAAATATACATCAAATGCATACATAAGTGTATTTGTGAAAAATGAGGTATTACACTCGGGGCCTATCTTTGCTCGGGCACCCCTTGGGGCCAAGAGAACCTGTCAAGCGTGATGTCGGTTATGAAGTCGCATTGTATGTGTTATGCATAGGTGCCCTTCGAGGCTAAGAACCCATCTACCGCGAAGTCAGTTTATGAATTGCATGTTTGCACTGAATAATGTTTGTTGATTTTGTTGATGATTGTGTGAGTAAAGCATGCTTGTGTGTGTTATCTTATATGCTTGATTGCATTACTACTGAGATTCCCATGAATCTCATTCTTTTCCCAAACAAATCTGCAGTACAAGGAGGAAGCTCACGGGGCAAAGAGAAGGTAAGTGATGATGAGCTGAGGCTGAGCGGCGGAAAAGCTTAGTTTAGGTTGTCAATTCCTGTTATGCACTTTAAGACTTTTATGGGTTGGATTTGTATAAGAAGTGGAGTGGAAGAGAGAATATAAGTGTTATAATATGAATTGTGTATGAATGTGCTTATATGTGAATATTTATATCTAGCAGAGGTATAGTTTAAAGTTCTAGCAATTTTATAACTTTGATGTTGATATTCGGTGAGTATTAGCTAATTAGTACTCTACCGTAGTGTTTGAAAAATAAGGCATCACACTACTCATTCATACTTTATTGTAAAATTTACAAGTTGGTTATCTTAGCTCAAAATCACATATTTACCAAAATGCCCCCAGGGAACCCGGTCAATTTCCCTTTTTACCCGATATTTTTGTACTTTTCTAAAAATTATGACCCAGGGTAATCTTACATATTTTTGCATGTAGAATTCATTTTTGACCTTAAATTATGATAATTCCATCTCAAATTATAGTATTGCCCTTGGCAGCTCTTACTTGGGGTTTTAGAGGCAAAATCGTCATTTCACATTCTGGGGCTTTTCACACTTCACACCCAACGTGAACCCTACACAATTTTTCCTTATAAACATCATGGAACCATTAGATTCATGAAATTCCAGCCTTTCTCTTCTTGGCCAAAAATCACAAGAAATTAGGGAAAATCATATTTTCATGATTCTAACTCCTAAAACATATTCTTTCTACTTGTATTCACTTGTTTAACCACCAAATCTCAAGTTTAACATAATCAATTTAAATTTGGACAGCATCTCCCCTTAGAAATTGGACATCCCAAATTTACAGAATTGTCAAAAATAATCAAATAACCAGCTAGAACACAGTCACAATTCAGTTTTCGGTAAGAATCTCAGAGTTCGAATAATTTACCTCACTTCTTCCTCTCATTCTCCTCCTTGGCCAAAACCTTTCCCTTAATTCCTTGGAGTTTTTACTTGATGGATGGCTAATCCAAGAGAATAGGTAGGTTAAGAAGGGTTTCTGGAGTTAAAACACAAGATTGGGTAGAGATTTCGGCATACTTACCCTGTACTAGCTCTTGGATCTCTGCTCCTACTTCTTATCTCCTTTTTCTCTTAGCTCTCTCTCTCTTTTCCTTCCTCCCCTCCATTTGGCTGAATTGGCCTTTAAGTAGAGCAAGGAAGAGTGCTCTAGAATATGATGATGTGTCCCAAGAAAATTATTATTTTATAAAATTTAATCACATGCCATACACATATAATTATTTATTCTTGGATATTTCCTGTAAAAACTTCCCATCTGACCATTCCATGTTTATTTATTCAAAAAATTTCTAGAATTTATTTATTTGGTCAAAATAACCATTTTGCCCTTACAATTTTTCCCATTTTCACAATAATTGGGAAAATTGGCAAAATTGTCACTAATATTTGAAAATTCATATCTAATTGTATAATATCCAATTGGGGTGGTTCTAAGGGATATATGACCTTTATTAAGTCTAGTTTTATGAAAAAAATATAACCTTTATCCAACTGGAAGATCATCATTCCCATATTTTTTATTTTTGAACGCTGCCAAGGAAAAATACTAATTTCACTGGGCTAACTTTAAAAATACATATCTCCTTGTGTACAACTCCAAAAATTCTATATGACCTATAAAATTTAATATTATTATGTCTAATTTAATTCTGGAAAGTATCACAATTTTTAAACATCATTTACTATTTTAAAAATGTCACACAATAGAACTGCCTCACAGGGAAATCCACTGGCATCATCCTTTTCTTATGTACTAGATAATTATGTTGTCTGTGACCCTTAATTTCCTTGTTATGTCTCTTGATATGCTTTTTACTTCACCATTTTATTCCTTTAATACTATAAGGTATACAGGAATTTTGGTGACTGAAATTTGGGATATTACAAATATGGTTTCACATTATCTTCATCTATTTCATTGTAATCAATATGCAAGAGAGCTCTTTACAACTCTTACTTTTTGACTTTTCAACCCTAACTTTTAATTGGCCAAAATTTATTCCTTCTTGATTCATTTAAGCCAAGCATTCATATTTCTCGTCTCCTCTTTTGATCAAAAATATCAAGTGAAATGGAAAATATTTATTTCTTCTTGAATAATTGGAAAATTACAATTTTGCCCTTATATTTTGTATTTTTATATTAAATCATGTCTTCCTTCCTTTCTCCTTATTTTGTTCAAAATTAATGCAATATAATTAGGGCAATTTTTATGCTCTTTCATGCTCCAATTTGAGTTACAATATTAGGCCTTTAAGTAGACAAAAGTTACACCTTTGTGTCTTAACTTAGCCAATTATATGTAACTACTGATTGGAGTGCTTTCACCATTTTATATACACTACAATTCACCATTTTATTTCATTGAATATCACAAATATATACAAGGAATGTTGGTGGAAAAAGTGGGGTATTACAGGTAGCATGTTGAGTAGAAACATGTTGGGATCTCTTACATGAAATATTGAGGATGAATGGATTAAGAAGATTCATAATTGTTCTTGGAAACATGTAATGCCTCTACTGCTAGTGTCAAAAAGCTTGAAAATCAAGCAAAATATGAGGAAGCTAGTATCATAGAAGCCATGGCTAACTATTTGTAGCGCGACATAATCATAACATTTATTACTTTTTATATTGTATGAATTGTTATTTGTTGTGATTTCGATTTCTAAAATTGTTTGGGTATGGTAAACAACATGGCTTTAGTTTTTACAAGGGTTGTAAAATTTAAATATGGCCTGCATTTCGTACTTTCCTCTAAATAATCTTGATGTACATTCTCTTCTCATCTCACTCCCCTCGTATGTTTAAACGAAGTTTCTCTCAATGTATTTCTTTTTTTATTATTATTTAGAAAAGTCCACTCATTAGCTTAGGAGGATTTTAGGTTAGGCGAGCCATGTTGTGTCATGTTTAAATTATGCCATTTGATTAGATCATTGCATAGATAATTTTACATTTATATGTATTTATTTGTTTGAGATACAACCATGATAGCTTCATATAAACAAAACTAATTAATTAAGCCCTCCGAATAAAATCTTAAGTCATAATGCGGTTAATTAATGAATACTTGTGAAAACCTAGATCATTCAAATTGTAGGATCTACCAAAGTAGGTGCATTTGAGTTATCCTGGTGAGACAAGCGTGAGTAATGATACTACTCACAAAGATTCATTATTGTTTTGACTTAATTGAGATTTACAAAACAATTTTGAATCTCAAGGAATTAGATGGGATCAAACATGCCAGATCATATGATGATCAAATCCTATAAATATCTAAGAGTTACAGGTGATGTAATTGGTAAAGAGGTTACCTACCTAAATAACTTGAATTTAAGCATTCTGCCAAAGTGGACTTAAATTTAAGTGAAATATGGATCTTAGCCCACTAATTATTACATTGAGGGTTGTTAATTTAGTGGGAGATAACTAAATAACTTTGCATATTTTAATTGAAGAATCATGTCGACTAGTAATACTGCTACACTATCATTGCGATCAGTCCTTGGGAAAGACAAACTAAATGGGACAAACTTTCTTGACTGCTTTAGGAACTTGAGAATTGTTCTCAAACAAGAAAGAAAAGCATATGTCCTAGATCAACCCATTCCTAATGAGCCTGTAGCCAATACTCCAAGATCTCAGAAAGATGCTTACGCAAAGGATAAGGAAGATTCTATGGATGTAGGTTGCCTGATGCTTACCACCATGGTTTAAGAGCTCTAAAGAGATATGAAACTTATGGAGGCTCATGAGATGATTGTGCATCTCAAGGAAATGTTCCAACAACAGGAAAGACAAGAAAGCTATGAGACCATAAAGGCCTTACATTCCTGTAAGATGACTGAAGGTGCATCAGTTAGTGCTCATATGTTAAAGATGAAAGGCTACATTGATCACCTTGAGAGGCTTGGATTTCCTATGAGCCAGGAGTTAGCTATAAATTTGATCTTGAACTCACTCTCGAAAAGTTATGAACATTTTTTTATGAACTACAACATGAACAACATGGAGAAATCAATTTTAGAACTGTATGGGATGCTTAAAACTGCTGAGCATAACATTAAGAAAAACCTCAGCTCTGTTTTGATAGTTCAAAAAGGAAAGAGTATAAAAAGGAAAGGCAAGGGTAATAGCTCAGGTGGTAAGACCAAAGAGTCGAACAAGCCTGAAACTAAGGCTGCAGCCAAGAAGGCAAAGCCTTCAAAAGAAGGAGTATGCTTCTTCTACATTGAACCCATTCATTAGAAAAGGAATTACAAACTCTACCTCAAAGATCTAAAAAAGACAAAAAAGGATCAAATCAAACGATTTGAATCTGACACACCTATGGCATTGTCGTCCATGCCATATAAATGAGAAACACATTTCTAAACGCCATTAAGATGGGTTTCTTAATGCATTTGATTTTGAATCATATGATACATGTAAATCTTGCTTATTAGGAAAGATGACAAATGCACATTTTACTGAGCAAAGTGAGAGGGTAACTAATTTATTGGGCCTTATACATACAGATGTATGTGGACCACTGAATACAGCTGCCAGAGGAGGTTATATGTACTTCATTACATTTATAGATGACTTTAGTAGATATGGATATATCTATCTAATGAAACTTAAATTGACTATTTGACTAGAACATAAATTTTGAGAAGTGATCATAAATTCCTAATGTAGGCATTAATTCATGATAAAAGTGAGGTAAGCAACAACATAAGTTTATTTGTCAAGTTGCTATTATGCAATATTAAGTAATATAAATAAGGTTGTTTGCTATAACTTCTCTATGAAGAGAGAATTAATTTATCGAGGTATTTCCCCTATATTTATGTATAATTCCTTTTATATCTTCATGGTAGTTAAATGTCTATCTTGAGTTGGCATGTCATTTGTATCTTTCTATTTTGAATATAAGGAGAGATATATATGTGAATTAATGGAGATGATCATATAAGTAATAAAGAGAATTTTATCAACAAAATTGGGAGTTCATTTTGTCATGAGCAAGTCTCACAATAGTGATAATTAAGGTAGCATGATGTGATTACAACAGGACCATATTGAAAACATCATATGTTTTATTATATCATTGGATTAGTGGAAGTTGAGTCATCCATATGGTATAAAATGATGATTCATTTATATCTTGTGTATTTTGACTTAAGGTGTTATAATTGACTAATTTACCATTGTTCAAAGTTGTGATATGACAAAGTGTATGGTATTCTTTTAGAATATATAAAGAGTCTCCTACGATCACAAGCATTTAAACTTTCATGGATAATAGTAGTTTTTGTGAGTAACATCTATTATGAGAATGTGATTAGGATGTCTATATGTCTCTAATGTTGGGATTGGAAGGCGCAAAAGAAGAATTTAAACCTTTAAAATTTTTCCAAATCCCGAACATGGATCTATCAACGACGTTTAAAACGAGTTAGAAGGAGTCGTACCTTTTGAGTTTTGCCTTTTTGATCTTGAGAAGGCAACTACCTAGATCATCTCCCTCTACTAGTATCCACACGAATAAGACCCAACACTGGTAGCGTGCTAGCGCCTCCAATGCCTCTCTAGGATTTTCTTGCGATTCTCTATTTCTCTTTTGCCCTAGGGTTCTCTAGCCCTTCGTTTTTGTAACTAATAAGGGCTATATTGGATCTTCAAAATTAATCTTAATTGATTTTGAAATCCATATTATATCAATTAACATTTAATCATTTTTATGAGCTAATTAAATAAATTTGGTTTAATTAAATTTGTCCAAAAGTTTTAATTTAACCTATTTATCTCATCCGAATAAAGAGCCAATAGAAATAGATTTAAATCATCTCCATAAATTAAATATGAGATACTATACCTCTATATTAGTTATTAATTAAATTAAATTTTATCAAATAAAATTAAATCTGTAACTAAACTGCATAATAATATTATTATTAATTTTGTTTTTATGAATTTATATAATATAAATATGTGTGTGTGTGTACATAAATGTGTGTGGTATATATATATATATATATATATATATATATATATATATATATATATATAATTTTCCACCTTAGATTAAATATTGTATTCATTGAATCTTGGACACATCTTAGATTTAATGAATCTTGACATTATAGCTCATGTTGGGCTATTCTAGTATGCAATCCTGTAGGCCCACATGAAGTTGGCAGTAGGCCAATAACTGTACTAGCCCATAAGACGCAAGTGGCCTCTAGCAAGACATTACGACTACCCAATTCATATGAGGATCGTTAAGAATATGCAACCTGTCATACAACCATGTCACGTCCCTTTTGTCACACCATATTTTGGCCAAGGATGAGGTATGGATAGTGTCATCCTCCTATTTCGGACCATTACTTTCCCAATTCTTTAGTAGTCTGACTATAGAAATGGAAACTTCTTTCTGTTGTATTATGGCCACACATTTCTCAGACTCACTCATCGAGGGGCCTAGTAACATCTCTCTACTAATGTGAGGGACAAATTCTATCTTGACCATTCATATTCCTCTACATGAAAACCACTAAGCCTGATCGTAGCCTTTATCATCACCTGATTAAAGGTGACTTTTGACTAGTTCAAAGCTTAGCGACTCTAATATAGGAATCCATGATGATCTTAGGTCAAAGGGCATTGTGATGTGGTTATATATGAGATAAGCTTATGACTTAATCCATGTATCTTTCTTATAGTAGGTCGGTCCAGCACCTTGTACTATTACAAGTGCTTAAGACTTTGATTAATATCTCCTTACATTCTTAAAGTCATACTAGTCTTATTTCATCTTTTCTTCAGCATAAATGACCAATTAGAGACATTTAGGATAATCTTTATGATTTATCCAAAGATACAGTTATCACAGTAAACATGCGAATGATATGATAACAAATTTGGAGAAATTCATTGAATAACAATGTTCAAAGTATAATGATTGGCCCCTAGCGCACAATTTCCAATACCCTCCCACTTGCACTAGGTACAATCATTAATTTGTCTAATTCTTGCTGTCCTCACATGACTCTCATGCTTTTCCTGTTCAATCGGCTTGGTAAGATGATCAACAACTTTGTGTTCTCCTGCTACTTTGCATACTTTTATATCACCTCTATCATTTATTTATTTGATAAGGTAAAATCATTTGAGTATATGCTTGGTCCTTTGATGTGACCTAGGCTCCTTGGTTTGTGCAATAGCTCTACAATTGTCACATAAAAAGTCTAATGGATTTGAGATGGTAGGTACCACCCCTTGTTCTGTAATGAACTTTCTGATCCAAACAGCTTCCTTAGTTGTATCCGATACTGCTATATACTCAACTTTTGTTGCAGAATTTGCTACAGTGCTCTACTTAGAGCTTTTCCAACTTACTGCACCACCATTTAAAAGGAATATATATCCAGATTGCAATCTAAGATTATCTTGGTATGTTTGGAAACTCGCATTTGTGTAACTAGTTATACAAAGCTCATTATCCAATCCACCAAGTACCAAGAATAAGTCATTAGTCCTTCTCAGGTACTTTAGGATATTCTTGAAAGTAGTCTAATGACACTCACTAGGATCCTATTGATATCTACTGATTATACATGAGATAAGCTTATAACTTGATCTATGTAACTTTCTCATAGTAGGTCGGTCCAGCACCTTGTACTCTTACAAGTGTCTAAGACTTTGATTTGTATCTCCATACCTTATTAAAGTCATACTGGTCTTACTTCATCTGTACTCCTACATAGATGACTGACTTAGTACATTTAGGACAATCTGTATGATTTATCCAAGGATACAGTTATTACAATAAACATGTGAATAATATGATAACAAAATGTAAAAATTCATTAAATAATAATATTTAAAGTACAATGATTAGCCCTTAAGGCACAATTTCCAACATCTAATATCATCTTGTTCATTCTAATTTAATTTCCAAGGCGTAGGCTTGCTTAAATGTGCATACAAACAGGCAATACCATTGCAAAGGAATTTTAGGAGGATTGTCAAAGCATATTTTTACTTAAATAATAACTGAAAAGCTATAAGTCACATGGTACATTTTCAAATATACATTAAGTTTCATGCTTTATATATAGTAAAATGATTAGCTTGTTTAGTTTTGTAAGATCCATTAACTATAAAAGAGTTAACATCATGACATCTGTACACTTGCTGAACAAGTTGCACCTAGAGGGGTATAAGATTGCTAAGCAGTCATTGATTGCTTAGTTCCACCATAGATTGCTTGATCTAGTCATTCTTGAAGGCAAGTTACAAGATTTCCAATTAAGAAATTTCATCAGAGGGTTTTGGAATTATTAAATTCAAACCAATTAAGTGTGTTATATTACCATAGAGCAAATGGGTTATAAGTTGTAGTTTATTGTCTCAATTATTGGTACCTAAATTATGATAGTTTAGCTAACATTTAAGTTAAAACCGAATAAACATTTTGGGTTTATTTATTAAGTTTTGGCCCATTAAGTAAGGGTACTACTTGTGATACATGGAAGGTAATACTCGATTAAAGAGGACTTACCGCCATGATTCTTGTAGTATTACTTAAATGAACCATACTAACTAAATGATGTTAGGTTGCGGGCCAAGTAGGATAATGTTAGATATTTTATTAAAAATATAATATTTTACCTCTTTATTTATTCATATTATATCTAGATATATATTTATTATTTGATTAAATAAATGATATACTAGTTAATTATTTTGATCAAATGAATATTCTAGATATTATGATGTTATTCTGAATATTAGCAAATTACTTTAAATATTATCAGTTTAATATATTTTGGATAAAATATCTCTTGATTATGTCCCGCAAAGTGTTTTGGATAGAGATTTGGTTTAGGTTTACTAGTCTCGCTGGTCAAGTTGTTACAAGCCTTGATGGGAGGCTATAAATAACCTAGGCTGGGTCTTAGAGTAGTACGTTGAACACTTACTTACTCCTTAGGGGTTCCCTAATGGGTAGTGCCTATTTATATACCATCACTGTGCCTCATCTTTCTGTTAGAAAAAGCCTTGGGCTATTTTATTATATGCTAATTCTAACTCTTATTCTCCACAATTTCTAGGTTATGAGATACTACATAATAATTACTATGGCTGGAGGTGTTTCATCAAGTCTTCCGCTGTTGCTCTCTTTTATGGTATTTGACATATTTTGGATCTTTATGGTTATATTATTCCAACAAAAAGAAGATGGAAGATTTTGCAGTGCTTACTTTCTCACTAGATGCTCGGCAAAATTGATGAAGGCACTCTATCATGCACATAGCGTGCTCTTTTGTGGCTGATCCAAAGAACAATAAATCGTCCGCAAACACTGGGTGTGAGATTTTAGGTCTATCTTTTGTCACCCATACAGGCTACCATTTGCTATTGTTAACAGCATCAATGATGATGTGTGATAACTTGTTCATACATAACATAAAAAGAAAGGGTAAAATAGGATCTCTTTACCCAAGACCCTTTCTAGGAGAAAAATATTCAGTTTGAGAGCCATTCCAAAGAATATTATAGGAAGTAGAGGTAATATTGTTCATTATGAGATTGATGAAGGTATCCTCCATTAAAGCCTCCTACCACAGAGATTAAAAAGCTCCATTAAATTCTATCCTCCATGAAGGTCTCTTGATTGCCATGAACCCTTTTTTGGGCCCCTAGCCTTATTCATGATATGCAATATCTCTTGCCCCATAATAATGTTGTCTTGAATATGCCTCCCAGCTATGAAACTAGTTTGGAATGGAGATATGATATCATCCATCAAACTTTTCAATCTTTGTGTTATTACTTTTGTAATGCATTTGTAGTGTACCGAGTATAGAGAGATGGGTTAAAAGTGCTCAACCCCTCTCTTTTTCGAATAAGTGAAATCAGGGTCTTGTTTGCTTCATCAATCCTCACTTTTCTGTTGAAAGCACCCTTCACAAAATCACATATAGTTGATCCCACTAGGTTCTAATTAGCTTGAAAGAAAATCGGTGAAAAACCGTCATAACCCATGCCTTATATGGACCCATGGAGAATATGGCAGCTCGAATTTCTTCTGCTGAGAGAGGGCATACCATATAATAACGTTATCTTGTTCAATGACTGGGAATGTTGCAATTGTATTTAAGGCCTCAACCTCTGTAGCTTTAATTTCGAATAGCTTCTTAAAGAAATTAATGATTAATTCTTTTAACTTCTCTTTACTCTCTATCCAAACACCATTTTCATCTTGTAATGATGGCATGACTCAGTTAGACATCAGGAAATTTTATACTAAATAGCTGTGACAAGTTGCCTTATATCTCCGCACAAGGTTGGATTTACCCAAGCCATTTAGGCTCATTCGGCCATGCACCGGGTTGAGATCAAGCCCTATCTTATCTATAACTCAAACTAACCCAAACATACATTTTTAAAATTTTTTTTATAACATCATGTCATACTACCTTTGGTCCTAAATATAAGACCTGGTTGACTTTTTTAGGAGATTAATGAAGCTAATTAAATTCCTTTAAAGTATATATATTTATAATTTTTTATTCAAGCTCTAATTTTTCTAAATTATGAACAAATATAATTTAATCATATAGAACATATGATGTAATTAAGTAACTTGTTTAGCTTCCTTAATTTGTTAAAAAAATCAACTAGATCTTATATTATTTAGGATCGGAGGCAGTACTATTTTTCATGAGACATCTTGTTTTTTTTTAACCTTATGACTTTTTTTATGAACTTAATTTGTTTTAACCTTTTCCTAAATTTTAAGTGTCAAACCCTTTAGTATTATGACATTTATCAGAGTATTAACGTGTTGTTCAATGGGCATACATAAATAGTATATTATACTGATATAAATTTTTGATTACATTACAGAAAATCCCCACAGGGTTTGTACATATTACAATACAAATCCCATATACATAGGAAAATTAATAGATAACCAACAATAAATTTTCTTAGTCAGCACCAGATCTTCAATAGCTGGTATCTGCTACTTTGGCCTCAAAGCTACCTTCTCTAGTTGAATACATTTTTGAGATATGGAAAGGGTGAGATTCATATGAATCTCAGTAGTAACAGAATATCAATAATATAAAATGTGAAAAGTAAATATGCATAGCAGTATTTATCATGATGCAACAATCAAAACGCCAAGCACATGTCTAAACAATATTTAGGAACCAAATGATGATTTTTTCCGGATCAAAATGATCATCCATACGTACTTTGCACAATCATCATTTTATAATGTGATCACAACAATAACTTGGAGCAGGTCTATACATGTCTGTACTCATCATAACTTGGAGTAGGCCTATACCTGTCCGTATATATTAAGCCACTCAATTGGGTCCATCTGGCCATAGGTACCCCACAGGTTCCATGTGGTAGTTCAACTTATCACCCATATCCAGTGAGTATTCAAACCACATGAAACACATTGTATAAAATATGGAAAACAATGCATATTAACATTCACATATAATATGAAAGATAGAGTTACTACCTGAACTCTTTTCCATGGCTTAGCTACTACCGGTCCTTTAACATTTCGTCTGGCTCAAGAAATCAACAAATCCTAAAATTCCCAAATTGATAACAAGTGAGTTATTACTCATTCATATCTTATTTAAAGCTTATAATTTGGTTATTTTATTCAAATTTCAAAATTACCAAAATGCCCCTAGGGAATCCGGTCTAATTTCCCTTATACCCGGTATAATTGTACTTCTCAAAATTATGACCCAGGATATCCTTACAAAATTTTGTATGTAGAATCCATTTTTGACCTTATTTTGGAAAAATTCATACTCAAATGACCATATTACCCTTGACAGCCACTAATTAGGGTTTAGGGGCAAAATTGTCATTTTTATAGGTTTTCCAGAAATTTCCAGCATTTTCAGTCAACTTTGAAAATTCATAACTAAATCTAGAAAATTCAAAATTGAGTGGTTTCAGTACCTATGTAAAGCTATTTCAGTATTATTTTAAGGAAAAATATCATAAGGCATAAACAATATCCACAAAATTCTAGAGAATCTGCCAAAGCTAATCTACCCCAGCTTTCTTTCCAGATTCATGGTCAAACTTTGAAAAAAATGATATCTTTCAATCCACTCATCCAAATAGCTTATAATACCATAAAATTAAAGCCCAAGATGTCTACTTTCATCCTGTAAAATTTTATAAGGTTGAGATCAGGTTTGGTCATTCAAAAACACACCACAACAATCTGGCACAAATTGGAAGAATACAAGTTTCATGTTTTAACCTTTAAAACACCTTCCTTTCCACTTGTAATCAAATTGTTAACCCCTTTAACCCTATTTGAACATGATTAGGGTTAATTTGAGCAGCATCTCCCCTTAGGGTTTGAACATCCCAAGTTACAAAATCAAACCAAAACAAACCAACAATCATCAACAACACTAAGATCAAGCTGAAATCTTCAAGAATTCACAATTTCTTATGCTTAACTTTGCTCTTCTCTTCTTGGCTCCTAAAACCACCACCCTTTTCTCTTCTTGTTCTTGACTTTGAGCTTGCTATATGAATGATTCAAGATGACATAGGAGATTAGAGAGAGTTTCCATGAATTTTGAAGGCATACACATGAAATTTCAAAACCAACTTACCTTGATCTCTTCTTGAACTCTAGCTTCTCTCTCTTCATCTTCTTTCTTCAAGACTCCTTCTCTCTCATTTCCTCCTTGTCTTGAACGAAAATTATGGACTCTCAAGAGTTTTAGGGGTTGTTTGGTATGAGGGATTTGGAGGGGAAGGGAGGGGAGGTAAAATTTTTATGACTTGGATTTAAAAAAATTGAAGAAGTGGGGTTGAAAGTTTTTAGTTAATTTTTCTTACTTTTTTATTTTATATATCATCTTTATTAAAATTTTATAACCCCACTTCTCCAATTTTTTAAAATCTAACTCATAAAAATTTTCCCTCTCCTCCCTTCCCTTCCATTTCCCTCCTGCCAAACAAAACCTTAAGGTGCTTTCTAGAGTTCTCCATTACCTCCTCATTTTATTATTATTTTAATATAATTTTTGCATGTAATCTTTTATAATATTTTTTTCTATATGGCACCTCTTTGCTTCCAAGTGTCCATTCATGTGGCAAAACCATATTTCCTCTTGCTATTGCTTCTCTTGAACGACTTTATGCCCAAGTAAAGGGAAAATATTGGCTCATGATTTTTATTAGCCAAATGACTATTTTACCCTTACATTTATTCTTCATATTTACATATGCTAAAAAGCTGGCAGAATTTTCACCAAACTTTGAAAGTTCATATCTTATTGTATAGATATCTAATTGGTTTTATTCTAAAAGCTATATGACCGTTATTAAGTATATTTCTATGGAAAAATATAGCCTTTAGCCAAATAGAGGTTCATAATTTTCATTTTTGGATGTTACCATAGAAAATTGCCAGTTTTACTGGGCTAAATTAAGAAAATACATATCTCCTTGTGTATAACTCTAAATAATATTTATGACCTATCAAATTAAAGCTTGATAAGTCTTCTTTCATTCTGGAAAGTTTCACAATTTTTGGACATCATTTGCCCATTTAAAAATGTCATACAACACAACTGCCTCTCTAGAAAACATACTGGTAGTCACACTAACTTGTATACCACATCACTATGTTATGTGTGACCTCTAATTGCCTTGTTTTGTCACTTAATATGATTTTTAATTCACAATTTTATTCCCTTTAATAGATATAAAAGAATTTTGGTGACTGAAATTTGGGATGTTACATTAAGGGTATTCTAAAAAGTTATTTTTCAACCCTAATTGCACATATCTCTATTTGTTTTAAAAATATACGCTTAAGTCTAATAAAAATATAACATTTTTATTAGAATGAATTTTATCTATTAATTTACCCTTATCAAATATTTAATTTTGGCTCATTTTTTTATAATTTAATAGTTTTCTTTTTATTTTCCTTAACTTTACTTTTCTTCTTACTTTATTTTGCCTTTATTTTTTCTTCTTACAAATATTTATGTTTAATGTTTTGATCATTGTAGGACAAAAGTGTAAGTAATTTAGTTAGGGAAACTTAATCTAGTCCTTTTGATTTTGAGTCATGTTCCTAAACAAAAGTTTAAGAGTGAAATTTAACACTCAATTAATAACAGAGAGATATATGGATACAAAGTTTCAAATATGTAAGATAAATTTATTTAAGATGCGTTTTAATGTTATGGGAAATTTATATGCAACATAATGAAGTTTAAGATCCCCTAACATTGTTTTTGGATGAAACATTTTTAAAGAGGTCCTTCCTTTCTCTTCCCAGCCTCTCCTCTAAAAATTAGGTTTGTTTAGGATAGTCAAGGAAATAAGAGATAAATTTATATTACAACATTAGTTTTGATAAAATAATATAGGGACAATGACAAAAAATAACATTTGAATTACAAAAGCCCCAAAATGTCTACTAAATTAGCAAAATGACAAATAGGCAATCTGATATAAATATGAGATTTTGAAGTTTGCGTGTTGACAACTTGAGTATGTGAATTAGCAACTTGGGTATAAAGATTGACAACTTGAGCGCCCAAGTTGTCACTGTGCATATCCAAGTTGCTAATTGTTATTCTTAAGTTACCGTTGCTTACAGTTAAGTAGGCAACACCAAAACTTCAAAATCATATATTCCTAACAATTTACGTATATGCCCTTTTGCCAATTTAGTAAACATTTTGGGTTTTTTTAAAATTCAAATGGTACTTTTCTATCATTTTTCCAATAATAAAATTCCTCTTTTATCCTCTAAGTTTCAACATATCCAAATTCATTCTACTTAATGTATGTATCCCTTTCTTGTCCCTTCTCTACGCTTTCACGCCCGTACTCATCTCAGCCACACATACATGTGTGCTTATAAAAATATATGTTTATATATAATTTTCTTGCCTCCCATTTTCTTGCTTCTACTAAAATCATTTCCCTCTCCTCTCCTTACTTCCCAAATAAAGCTTAAGGGCCTGTTTGGTTTAATCCCACTTGCAGTGCGATGCAATGATAATGCAATGCAATGTTAATTACAATGTTAGTGTTTGGTTTTATTTTTAAGTAAGGTGCAATGAGTTATTATTATAAAAATTATTTAAAATTAATATATATCTGTGTGTGTGTGTGTATAATTCATCCATCCTAGAAACATTGTATTTATGGAATGTTAGACACATCTTAAATTCAATAAATCTAGACATTATAGCTCGTATTGGGCTATTCTTGTGTGTGAACCTGTAGGCCCATACAAAGTTAGCAGTGGGCCAAGAACTGTATTAACCCACAAATCCCAAGCAGCCTCTAGTAAGACATTACGACTACCTAATTCATATGAGGATTGTTAACATGATGCAACTTGTCATACAACTAGGTCACATCCCTTTTATCACACGATATTTTAGCCAAAGATGAGCCATGGATAAAGTCATCCTCCTATTCCTTACCATTACTTTCCTGATTCCTGAGTAGTCTGACAATAGAAATGGAAACTCCTTTCCATTGTAGTATGACCATACATTTCTCAAACTCACTCATCGAAGGGCCCAATAATATCTCTTTACTAATGTGAGGGACAAATTCCATATTGACCATTCACATTCCTCTGCATGAAAACCACCAAGCTCGATTGTAGCCTTTATTATCACCCGGTCAAAGGTAACTTTTGACTAGGCAAAGCTTAGTGACTCTCTTGTAAGAATCCATAATGATCTCAGGTCAAAGGGCATAGTGACGTGGTTATTATTGAGATAAGCTTATGACTTGATCCATACAGCTTTCTCATAGCGGGTCGGTCCAACACCTTGTACTCTTACAAGTGCCTAAGACTTTTATTTATATCTCTATACCTTGTTAAAATCATATTAGTCTTATTTCATCTTTTCCCCCTCATAGATGACGGATAAGGGGCATTTAGGACAATCATCATGATTTATCCATGGATACAGTCATCATAGTGAACATGTGAATGATATGATAACAAAATTGGAGAAATTCATTGAATAACAATGTTCAAAGTATAATTATTGTGTCAAGCCCTCATTATTTTGACATTTATCAGAGTATTCAAGCGCAGTTCAATGGGCATACAGAAAAGTACAATATACTGATATAGAACTTCTTGATTACATTACAGAAAAATCCCCATAGGGTTTGTACAATAAAAATTTTTATATTCCAAATACATTGGGGACTAGTACATAACCAACAAAACTCTTTGCTCTGCACAAAACCTACTATGATCGGTTTCCTCTACTTTGCCCTTTGAGCCGTTTCCTCTAGCTGAGTAAATTTTAATTTATTTGGAAAGAGTGAGATTCATACAAATCTCAGTAATAACATAATGTCAATCATATAAAATATGGAAAGTAAACATGCAATATAGCATTTATCATGATGTAGCAAATAAAATACCAACGCCTATCTGACAATGCTCAGGAACTAAATGATGATTTTATTTGGATCAAAATGATCACCCGTTCCTGAGTTGCACAATAACATCTGATAATGTGATCATAACAACTCAGAGTAGCCCTATACCTGTCCATAATCATCATAACTCAGAGCAAGCCTGTACCTATCCGTACATATCAAGCCACACAACTGGGTTCTCCTGGCCACATGGTACCTCAAAGGTTCCATGGGGTAGTTTAACTCATTACCCACACTCAGAAAGTATCAATACCACAAGCAATACATTGAACAGATTATGATAAACAATGCATATTAACATTCACATAGATTATGAGTGATAGAGTTACTACCTAAACTCTTTTCTGAGACTTAGCTACTATGGGTCTTTTAACTCCGTCTGGATAAAGCAATTATCAAACCCTAAAATTTCAAAGTAATTGAAAATGAATTATTACTCATTTATATCTTATTTTAAACTCATAAGTTGGTTATCCATACTCAAGATGTAAAATTATGAAAATGCCCCTAGGGAATCCGGCCTAATTTTCTTCATTCCTGGTACAACTGTACTTCCTCCAAAATTATGACTCAGGCTATTCCTACATAATTTCGTGTGTAGAACCCATTTTTGACCTTAGGTTGGAAAAATTCACACTCAAACAACTAGATTACCCTTGACAACCACTAACTAGGTTTTTAGGAGAAAAATTATCATTTTCGTAGGTTTTTCCAGAAATTTCCTTCAACTTTGAAAATTCATAAATAAATCTAGAAAATTCAAAATTGGGTGGTTCTAGATCCTAAGTAAATATATTTCAGTAATATTTTAATGAAAAATATCACAAGGCACCAAACATATCCACACAAATCTAAAAAATTTGACCAATCTGGTCTGCCACAGAATTTGTTCCAGATTCATGGTTAAATTTTGAAAAATCATATCTTTCAATCCGCTCATCCAGATGTCTTATAATACCTATAAAATTAAATCCTAGGATGTCTAATTTCATATTGTAAAATTTCATAAATTTTGGACTTGGTTAAGCCATTCAAAAACTTGTCACAACACATTTGGTACAAATTGAAAAAAATGGAAGTTTCTTGTGTTATCCTTTAAAACACCTTCCTTTTCACTTGTATTTGCTTGTTTAATCATCCAATCTAAAGTTTAATATAATAAATAGAAATTTAGGCAGCATCTCCCCTTAGAAATTAGACATCTCAAATTTACAAAAATTTCCAAAAACAACCAAATAGCCAGCCAAAACACAGTCACAAATCATTATTCAGCAAGAATCTCAAAGTTTATACAACTTACCTCACTTCTTCTTCTTCTTCCTCTTAAAACATCTCTCGTTCCCTTCTTCCTTAAGTATTTGCTCATTTGATAACCAATCTTAGGAAAATAGAGAAGCTAAGAAGAGATTTCTTGGGGTAGAACACAAGATTGAGTAGAGATTTCGGCATACTTACCTTATATCCTCCTTTTTCTCTTCAGCCCTCTTCCTTCCTTTCTTTCCTTTTCACTGGGCCAACTTTGGCCATTTAAATGGACAAGAGATGAGATTTTTGGAGAATTCTAGTGTTGCACACATGTTCCATGATGATTGGCTCTTAATTCCACTTATGTCTCATGTTATAATATAAATATATATTTAATTATGTGACATTTTTATAAGCTCCATCTATCCATCCCCTCTGCAATTATTTATAAGATATTCCAGATTATATTTATTTGGTCAAAATGACCATTTTGCCCTTGCAATTTCTCTCATTTTTGCAATACTTGAGAAAATTGGCAGAATTGTCTCTAAACTTTGAAAATTCATCTATAATAGTATAGATATCAAATTGGGATGGTTCCAAAGGATATGTGACCTTTGTTAAGTCTAGTTTTATGAAAAAATATAACATTTAGCCAATTTGAAGGTAAAATTCCCAGAATTTTTATTTTTGAATGCTGCCACTGAAAAACGCTGGTTTTTCTGGGCTAACTTAAAAAATACATATCTCATTGTGTACAACTCTAAAAATTCCTTATGTCCTATTAAATTAAATACTATCATGTCTAATTTATTATATAAATTTTCATAATTTTTTGACATCATTTTCCTATCTAAAAATATTTCACAACATGACTGCCTCACAGAGAAACTTATCGGTAACATCCTTAACTTATGTACCAAATGACTATGTTTTGTGTGACCTTTAATTGCCTTGTTATGTCTCTTAATATACTATTTAACTCATCATTTTATTCCCTTAATACCACTAAGGTATAGAGGAATTTTGGTAACTGAAATTTGAGATATTACAGATTGTGCCTTAGGGCATAATTTCCAATACTAGACTGGGTGATTCGGCTCCTCAAGGTAGAGAACATGTCCCCAAGTTATATGGGGGCTTAATAGGTGTGATTAGATGGATAAAATATGTCGGTATTGGTGTGCATATGGAATTTTTAGGGCAGGTACATATACCCTGCATTTTTGAAAGGGAAGAAGAGACATAGGCCATGTGGGTCCCACATGTAGACACACTGACATACGCTTCATAGAATAGAACTCTAGTACAACCTTATTCACGTTTTGACCTAAGCACTATCTCTACTTAGATCTACCTCAACCTTACCATTAACCTTCAGTATCATTAATTTAGATCCTCTGAGATCGATGCACGGCATGATCATCAATTATCATGCATCACCGTATATCATACCCGCATTCCTTTAACCTCCATGGGTTACTAAGGATCTTCACTTAGCATGGAGAGTCTTAACACAATTACTAAACCTCAAACTCGAATTCCATAACCCCGTCAATGAACTTTTCTGTGCAGTACCTACTATAGCAGAAAGGGTTTGGATTAAAGATCAATACTTACCTTATCATCTCCATGCCTTTAACATTATCTCATATGTCACTGGGTATTGGCATCCATAATACCTTACTTACCATGTGACATGTTAAGTAAGTCTCCAAAAATGTGCTAAAGCTTCCTATAAAACTTTGCACAAGGTCACATTTCAATTTTCAATAAATTGCCTCTGAACTCGAGTTTGAACTCTTACAATCGAGTTCTGTCCCAGCACTCGAGTTATCAGCTTCCACAGCACTCAAGTTCTAAGAGTTTGACACTGAGAGTTGTTCCCAAAAAACTCCTCAAATGCCATAAACAAGCATCACACTCGAGTCTAAATATCAGCACTCGAGTCCTGTAAGTTTCCTCTACACTCGAGTCCTAAAAGTATGGGGAAAGAAGTTCATTCTAGAGACTTCTTCAGATGCCATCATTTCATTCAACACTCGAGTTCTGCACCACGTGCTCGAGTTCTCCTGCGGCACAATCGATTCATGCAAGTTTCACTATGAGAGTTTTGACCCGAGAAACCTTCAACTTGCCAACACAAGAGGTGCACTCGAGTTCTTCCATATGAACTCGAGTTCTCAAGCTTCTGTACTTAACACTCTTGTGAGTACAAGAACTTACCAAGTGCACTCAAGTTCAAAACTATGAACTCAAGTTCTTAGCCCATCATACACTCGAGTCCTTTGAGTTTGGGTAGAAAGTTTATGCCAGAAACAATCCCATCGTGCAATATTAGCAGATGCACTCGAGTTCACCCCATATGAACTCGAGTTCTCGACCATCCATACTCGAGTTCAGGCTTCACACTCCCGCGAGTTCCTGCCTGAAACCATCTTATGCACGAGGAAACACCCAATATACTCGAGTTCTCAATAATGAACTCGAGTTCTGCCCCATTTTACACTCATGTTCGGGCTTCTCACCTCTGAGAGTTCTTGTTTGAGACTTCTTTTCCTTCAGAATTTAACCCATGAACTCGAGTTCACAAGCTAAACTCGAGTTCATCAGCTATTCCAAGCTGATAAACACTTCAAAAACCACTTTGAATCAATTCCAATTTCATCCATATGTTATCTAAATCCTTGTTTCCCACATGGCATCACTTTTAGCCATAACTTCACCACCATGCCTCCTTCCATAAGGCATCTAACCAAGGATTATAACCTATCATTGTAAAGCAGAGAACTTCTAGCAAATTCCATTATTGCCAGAATCAACGCTCTAGTGACTTTAGCAATTATCCATAATTTCCAGAACCATTGCTCTGATACCATTAAGTGTGATAACCATCACATATGAGCATAAAACTATCCTATGCTCTGATACCAAAAATTGTGACACCTCTATTTCTATACCTCTCCGGCTCTTAGTTCCATTAAATCAGAGTAAGCGAGCGATTACTTTAATAAACTAAAAGTCGTTCACTTTATTTATGCTAGAGCAATTCTCTTATTACATTAGAGCAGTTCTCTACTTTAACAACAATCATTCATACATGCTTATATATACATATATACTTCAAGCCACACAAGGCTATCAAATGTAAATCCATTACATTAAATGACGATCTTCTCTTCACCTCAAGTCTCCATATCTCATCCATGCATACTTCCATGCATCCTTCAACCTGTCTAAAATGGTTGTTTGGGAGGAGTGAGATTCGAGAGAATCTCAGTAGCGAACAATACCACTATGCATGGCAGATACATATGAATGCATGACATGCTTGCCTACACTATTTCATGCCAACATAATGACATGCTGCGTGCTCGATGTTATGATATACATATGGCCATTACACAAATATAACAGAGCTTCAATCAATCAAATATATTCCACACGAGTAGGCACAACAATCACATAATCAATGCAAGACATACATATCATACACATGTAGGAAATGTAAGTTCACTACTTGTAGGACTTCACGTCCTTCCTCAAAGCATCGTCTTTACTTGGGTTTCGGGCACGTCCATTCGTTGAGTCCTAGAATTCCCAAACATAGCATACATGAGTCACTACTCATCCTTATAACATTCTAGACTCATATTAATTGATAACTTAGCCCAATTATGCTAAATTACCAAAATACCCCCAAAAGCCCGGCCCAACTGTACTTTTACAGAAATTACAACATGGGCCAATCCTATACAATTTCACGTGTGGAATCTATTTATGACTTCAGATCAGTCAAATTTAGGCCTGAATGATGAAAATACCCTTGATAGCCCTTATTTAGAGCTAAAAGGGGTAATTCGGTCATTTCACACTCCAGGCCTTTTCTCACTTCTTCATTAACATGAACCCTACACAATTTGCTTTTTTGAACTTAAATTGATGAAATTCTAACTCATGGCTCACACCCCACGCATGACAGCCAATATAGAGTTCTCAGAAGAGTTGTGTCGGTTCCTCCTTTATTTGACTTAATATCCTCCTTTCTACTCCTTATTACATGATTAGCCGCTTAGACATCCACTGGACATCGTTTTGGCCTCCAAAACACTGATAGAATGAGAGATGAACAATACCCTACTCTTAAAATACTCATCCAAACGACAAACCGAAATGATAGAAAGGAAGCTTACGCTTACCTCTACGCTTTTCTGAATTTGGTTTGGAATTCCGACGACGCTCTAGCTGGCGAGACGGCACCAACTATCTCCAAACGAGAATCCAAAACCATAGAATCGAAGCTTGGGATGAGTAGAAGAATGTTTGTACTGAGTACCGCCTTAAGCTTCTCCGCTTATTGACTTTCCTTGATAATGATTCGCCCGCTTGGGCTTATTAGTTATCAAGTAGTCATTTCCCTCCTTTTAATTCCAATTCAACTCAAATCATCGGAAACATTAGGGAAAAACCCTTATTTCTCATCTTATGGCAAAATTACCATTTTGCCCTTACCTTTTATTTCCATTTTAATATCCAAAGATATTAAGTAATTTTGGGAAAACATCATTCCTTACTTGGACATTTGCCAAACCGGGGTCTAGTAGTCTACTTAATCCAGGCTTAACCTCAAGCCTTTAATCCCAAAATTCGGGGCATTACACCATATCTTTCTACAGTTCCCGTATTTTTCTACAGTGCCGTATATGCTACTGTACCGTATGAACAATAAAAGTTCCCTTAAATGCCTTCTTTAATTCTTCTTAACGCGGTACTGTCTGTAGCTGCAAGAAAATCATTATTTTTTTATTAATTACACCCAAGTTGATTACATTAAGCTCAAATATCATCCACAAAATCATCATATAAGGGAAAATAAATATGCAAATATTTTACTTATCAAATTCCCCCACACTTAGCTCTTGGACGTCCCCGGACAAGAAAGAGTGACTAATAAGTGATTCCAAAAAAATTAGAAGTGTCAAGTTATAAGTAAGGATACAATTAAAGAATAAAGAGATCATAGTATTCTTGAATCAACAAAAGTATAAACTGGTAACTTCATTTGAAAATGAATGAACCAAATTTATAATTGTGACTCATCTTCTCAATCTCTCAAGTGTTTAAGGGTAAGTATTTCGCTCAAATTCACCTGAAAAAAATTGCACTACCATAAGCTTGCTAAAAATCTCAATCTACACTATGTAATTCACATGCATAATTCAAATCAAAAGGACTTATTGAGGGTTGTAATAGGGCTATGATTAAAGGAATGTAAAAAGTGACATGAAGGGCTCTATTTAAGAAGTAAATAGAACAATTGAAAAATGGGTCATCTTATAAATAGACTTATCTCATCACAACAACCCACAATTTTTATAAGAATACTAAATATTTTTTTTCTTTTTCTTTTTTTTTCTTCATTTTTTTACACATTTCTTCTACAATTCTACTGTTGACGATATACACACCCCCATACTTGTCAAAAGCCCATTTCATAAAGATTTCAAATGCTATGGTAAATTTTGTTTTTTAGTTAAAATTACTTGATATATAAATAAAACACATATTCATGGGTTGAGAACAAAGAAAAAACCAATCAGGGTCAAATGGGCTTATCAATGGTATAATTGCAAGGTTGGCTATTTGGCTCTGGCTAAACAAAATGAATGCCTTTATCATTTTTGAATGTGCATGTGACATGTAATTTCAACCAGATTTAAAGCAAGTTCTAGAGTGACAACTGTTGAAAATTGTGCCCTAGGGGCCAATCATTGTACCTTAAACATTATTGTTATTTAAGAATTTCTCCTTATTGTTATCATATCATTTGCATGTTTACTATGATAATTGTGTCCTTGGATGAACTATAAAGATTATCCTAAATGTCCCTGGTCAATTATCTATGCGGGAGCAAAGATGAAATAAGACCAGTATGACTTTGATGAGGTATAGAGATACAAATCAAAGTCTTAGGCACTTATAGGAGTATAAGGTGCTGGACCGACCCGCTATGAGAAAGTTGCATGGATTAAGTCATAAGCTTATCTCATACATATAATCATGTTGCAGAGCCCTCTGACCTGAGATCATCATAGATTCCTGCATGAAACTTGCTAAGTTTTGACCTAGTCAAAAGTCACATTTGACCAGGTGATGATAAAGGCTACAATCGGGCTTAGGAGTTAAGATGGAATTTGTCCCTTACATTAGTGAGAGATATTACTGGGCCCCTCGATGAGTGAGTTTGAGAAATGTATGGCCATACTGTAATGGGAAGGAGTTTCCATTTCTAATTTTATCAGGAATCGGGAAAGTGATGGTCAGGAACAGGAGGATAACGTTGTCCATGCCTCATCCTTGACCGAAATATCGTGTGACAAAAAGGGACGTGACATGGTTGTATAAAAGGTTGCATCGTATCATCGATCCTCATGTGAATTGGGTAGTCGCAATGTCTTGCTAGAGGCCGCTTGCGACTTGTGGGCTAGAATAGTTTTGGCCCACTGCCAACTTCATGTGGGCCTACAGGGTCGCACACAAGAATAGCCCAACACGAGCTATGATGTCCAGATTCATTGAATCTAAGATGTGTCTAAGATTCAATGAATATAATATTTGACCTAGGGTGGATGAATTATATATATATATATATATATAAATTCGGAAAAAAAAATAATAATATATATAGATTATAATATTATTATAAGATGTTAGTTTTATATTTAATTTATTTGATAAATTAAATAATTAAAGCTAATACATATATCATATCTTAGATTTGATTTATAAAGATAAATTAAATCTATTGGCTCTTTAATTAAATTAAATGAATATGATAAATTAAATCTGTTTGACAGATTTAATCAAATCAGATTTATTTGATTTAATTTGAATTTCAAATTAATTAAGATTGATTTTGAGATTCCAATACGGCCCACATCAGATATAAAATTTGAAGGGCTAGAGAACCCTAGGCTGTACGAAGAACTTGGAGAGCCGCGAGAAACCCTAGAGTGGCATCTTGGAGGCGCTAGCACGCTGCCGAATTGGGTCTTGTTCGTGTGGATACCGGTAGAGGGAGGCGACCAGAGGTGTTGACTCCTATAGATCGAAAGCACGAGAAACATAAAGGTACTATTCTATCTACTCGATTTAGACGTCTTTGATAGATCCACGATTGGGATTCGAGGTTTTTAAACGGTTAATTTTTCCGCTGCGTGTACGATTCCCAACAACAACTTAATAGGTGAATATCACACACAAGAAAGATAATCATTTTTGATCAAATAGGCTCAAAAGCTCACGGTAAGAGACTTTCAAATTCAGCTTATTCAATCTCAAAATTCATCACCAAATTCAACAATCAGTTGTTCAATCATGCTATAAAATCTCTAAACTCAATTGATCCATGCTTCAAACTTATATACTTCTTAAAATCATTGAAAAACACTTACACAATTTTTTTAAAGTCATACCTCTTTTTTTTAAATGAAACAGAAAAGAAAAAAAAATATAACTAATAAGATGCATCTCAAGAGTTAAGAATAAGTCTTTACTCTGCCATCATTCTACACCCTATGCATCTAATGGTTTTACTATCTAACTATCTAATGGAGAAACTATGCTTTTTTTTATAATCCTCCCCCAACCTAAATCAGACATTGTCCTCAATGTCTTCTAGAGATTAAAGAAGATTCTTTTTAACAACCTAAACACACAATAAAGTAAACCATTAGAGACTATGCTTTTTTACTATGCTTTTTAACAACCTAAATTAGATTCTTTTTATCTAATAGAGAAACTATGCTTTTTTACTATCTAACTATCTAATGGAGAAACTATGCTTTTTTTTATAATCCTCCCCCAACCTAAATCAGACATTGTCCTCAATGTCTTTTAGAGATTAAAGAAGATTCTTTTTAACAACCTAAACACACAATAAAGTAAACCAAAATGCTAAGAGTAGAACCATTGAGATTAAAGAAAGTTACAACCAGAGAGTGGTATCTGGATCCTACTTTTGACTACTGTATGAAAATTGCCCACCTATTTGCTTGACTAATAGATTTGGTTGAGGTTCATAGGTTTGCATTTGATCCAGTAGTTGCTCAGCAGTTAGAGCAGAAATTATGTAATGGCGAGTCACTTATGGTAGGAATCCTGTTTCCACAGCATGATCAAAAAAAGACAACACTTTATCATAAAAACCATTAACATTTAACAATCCTAATGATTTTTTTATGAAAGTTCATTTTAGCCCAATATGCAATGCCAGAGATCCCATCCAATGTTTCCAAACCACCGGGTAGAGCGATAAAAGCATCACGGTAAAACATATGTCCGTTCATTCAGGCAGGCTTGAAACCTGTAACTGTTGCCCTAAGGAGAAAATGTGATTTTCTAACTCCTTCACCCTTACACACAAATCTTTACTACCATTAATGGTTTTAGCGATGGCCACACTTCCCCTTAGGCCCAGGATACCTCCCCCATAGATTAAATTGATCTTTCTAGCGGGTAATGCACGTCCCAGTTCCTTTGCTGCAGGTATAAACTCTCCATCCTTTCCCAAGTTAGTTTCACAAAAAATGTAGATAGATTTAAATCTACATTTTGAACAATAACCCACTATAGTAATTTGCTACAAAAATATGCGTTTTGCACCGACCGCACTCTGAAAATTAGATGCTACAGTCAATCCCACGTGTAACAGTCACCTACTACAGTGTCCATATCTTTCTACAATTCCTGTATTTTTCTACAGTGCCGTATATGCTATTGTACCATATGAACAATAAAAATTCCCTTAAATGCCTTCTTTAATTCTTCTTAATGCGGTATATCTGTAGCTGCAAGAAAATCATTATTTTTTTATTAATTACACCCTAATTGATTACATTAAGCTCAAATATCATCCACAAAATCATCATATAAGGGAAAATAAATATGCAAATATTTTACTTATCGAATTCCCCCACACTTAGCTCTTAGACGTCCGCGGACAAGAAAGAGTGACTAATAAGTGCTTGCAACAAAATTAGAAGTGTCAAGTTATAAGCAAGGATACAATTAAAGAATAAAGAGATCATAGTATTCTTGAATCAACAAAAGTATAAACTAGTAACTTCATTTGAAAATGAATGAACCAAATTTATAATTGTGACTCATCCTCTCAATCTCTCAAGTGTTTAAGGGGAAGTGCTTTGCTCAAATTCACCTGAAAAAAATTGCACTACCATAAGCTTGCCAAAAATCTCAATCTCCACTATGTAATTCACATGCATAATTCAAATCAAAAGGATTTATTGAGGGTTGCAAAGGGGATATGGTAAAAGGAATGTAAAAAGTGATATGAAGGGCTATATTTAAGAAGTAAATAGAACAATTGAAAAATGGGTCATCTTATGAATAGACTTATCTCATCACAACAACCCACAATTTTTATAAGAATACTAAATATTTTTTTTCTTTTTCTTTTTTTTTCTTCATTTTTTTACACATTTCTTCTACAATTCTACTGTTGACGATATACACACCCCCACACTTGTCAAAAGCCCATTTCATAAAGATTTCAAATGCTATGGTAAATTTTGTTTTTTAGTTAAAATTACTTGATATATAAATAAAACACATATTCATGGGTTGAGAACAAAGAAAAAACCAATCAGATAGTTAATGATATATAGACCCTCACACTTGTCAAAAGCCCATTTCACAAAGATTTCAAATGCTTTGTTAATCTTTCGCATTTGGAAAAAGAATTTGATATATCATTAAAACACATATTAAAGGGTTGAGAAATAATCAATCATGCTTAAAGGGGCTTATCAATGGTATAATTACAAGGTTGGCTATCTGGCTCTGGCTAAACAAAATGAGTGCTTTTATCATTTTTGAATATGCATGTGACATGTAATTTCAACAAGATTTAAAGCAAGTTCTAGAGTGATAACTTAGTAGGTGAATATTACACACAAGAAAGATAATCATTATTGATCATATAGGCTCAAAAGCTCACAATCAGGGGCTTTCAAATTCAGCTCATTCAATATCAAAATTAATCACCAATCGCAACAATCAATTGTTCAATCATGCTATAAAATCTCTAAACTTAATTGATACATGCTTCAAACTTATATACTTCTTAAAATCATTGAAAATAAGTTACACAGTTTTTTTAAATCATTGGAAGTACGTAATCAAATATTTTTATCAATGGTATAATTGCAAAGTTTGCTATTTGGCTCTGGCTAAACAAAATGAATGCCTTTATCATTTTTGAATGTGCATGTGAGATGTAATTTCAACCAGATTTAAAGCAAGTTCTAGGTGACAACTGAATAGGTGAATATCACACACGAGAAAGATAATCATAATTGATCATATAGGCTTAAAAGCTCACGGTCAGGGACTTTCAAATTTAGCTCATTCAATCTCACAATTCATCACCAAATTCAACACCCATGATTGACTGTAGCAGTGTACTAAGATATATCATTTGCATTTATATGAGCCTGATTGATTATTTCTCAACCCATTAATATGTTTTTTAATGATATATCAGGTCCTTTTACTTAATTTGAAAGATTAATAGAGCATTTGAAATTTTTGTGAAATGGGCTTTTGACAAGTGTGGGGGTCTATATGTCATTAACTGTAAATTTGTAGAAGTTATGAAAAAAAGAAAAAAAAGATATTTAGTATTTAAATAAAAATTGTGGGTTGTTGTGATGAGAAAAGTCTATTAATAAGATGACCCATTTTTCAATTGTTCTATTTATTTCTTAAATATAGCCCTTCATATCAATTTTTTCATTCCTTTTACCTTAGCCCAATTACAACCCTTAATAAGTCCTTTTGATTTGAATTATGCATGTGAATTATGTAGTGGAGATTGAGAATTTTTGGCAAGTTTATGGTAGTGCAATTTTTTTCATGTGAATTTGAGGGAAACACTTACCCTTAAACACTTGAGAGATTGAGAGGATGAGTTACAATTATAAATTTTGTACATTCACTTTCAAATGAAGTTACTAGTTTATACTTTTGTTGATTCAAGAATACTATGATCTCTTTATTCTTCAATTGTGTCCTTACTTATAACTTGACACTTCTAATTTTGTTGGAAACACTTATTAGTCAATACTTCTTGTCCGAGGATGTCCAAGAGCTAAGTGTGGGGGAATTTGATAAGTAAAATATTTGCATATTTATTTTCCCTTATATGATAATTTTATGGACGATATTTGAGCTTAATGTAATCAATTTGGGTGTAATTAATAAAAAATAATGATTTTCTTGCAGCTACAGACAGTACCGCATTAAGAAGAATTTAAGAAGGCATTAAGGAAATTTTTACTATTCATACAGTTCTGTAGCATTTACAGTACTGTAGAAAGATATGGATACTATAACAACTGATTGTTCACACGCGGGATTCACTGTAGCATATACTGTTCAAAGTGCGGACGGTGCAAAACGCGTTTTCCTGTAGCAAATCACTGTAGCGGGGGTACTGTTCAAAACATGTTTTACTGTACCAATTCATTGTAGCAGTCCGAAAATGAAGCCTATAAATAGAGCTTCTTGGCACCCTAAAATGAGGAGGAAGGAAGAGAGAGAGAGAGAGAGCTTCTATTTTAGAGAGAGAGTTGTTATTTTTATAATTTATTTCTTGCATTTTTTTTACTTCTTGGATGCCTCCTACATGGATGGTTTTACCTCCTATATGGAAGGCCTATGTAGTCCTCCTTTATGGATAGTATAGGTTGCCACCTACATGGAAGGTTTTACCTCCTATATGGTAGGCTAGATTTTCCATTTTCATGCATCTATTAGTTGTATTTTTATCTTTTTGTACTTAATTTTTATGCAATATTTATGATGTTTTCATTTTTTGTTTGTTTTGTTTTTACTTTTATCATGAGCTAATTTTCTCTTTTCTAGGGTGATGACATAGCTTACTAATGACGGATTGAATCTTAACTTGTTAAATCTAGTTTTAACTTTTCTTTCATGATTGTGTTTTAATTATTGTTCTTATTGCTTTCAATTGATTGGCCACATTTTGAATGATTTCAATATGTATGTTGAGACCGGAAGGAGATACATGTGTGTGGATCCTATAATTAAAACCATAATTTGTATATGAAATATGAATATATTCATATGGGTTGTGTAGTCTTAAATGAGTTCCATAAATCTTAATGAATGATTAATTGCTTAACTTCATATAGGAATATATTAGGTTAGCAATTAATCATAGAATTGCTTGACCTTGGAAGAGGCTAGTAATTAAATTAGGAAAACTCGACTATCAATCATGTGGAATAAATTGGACTATAATAGATAAGTGATTGAATCCAAAATTTGTTAAGTGAAATATAATCCCTAGGGCTTTTTCTCATATTTATCTTCACATTACTTGTATTCACATTTTATATTTTTATCTTGCAATCTCAACCACCAACTAATCGATTGGCTAAATAGAATTAGAATTACCAATTTTGGTACTTAGTGATCAATCCTCGTGGGAACGATACTCTACTCACTTCTATATTACTTGATTACGAAAGTGTACACTTGGACTTTCTAAACACACCATCCTATACTCGTAACAAGTTTTTGGTTTAGGTTCATAGGCTTGCATTTGATCCAGTACTTGCTTAGCAGTTAGAGCAGAAATTATGGAATGGCGAGTCGCTTAGGGTATGAATCCTGTTTCCACAGCATGATTAAGAAAAGACAACAGTTTATCATAAAAACCATTAACATTTAACAATCCTAATGGTTTTTTATGAAAGTTCAATTTAGCCCAATATTCAATACTAGAGATCCTATCCAATGTTTCAAAACCACCGGGTAGAGCGATAAAAGCATTAGCACGGTAAAACATACGTCCGTTCATTCAGGCAGGCTTGAAACCTCTAACTCTTACCCTAAGGAGAAAATGTGATTTTCTAACTCCTTCACCCTTACACACAAATCTTTACTACCATTAATGGTTGCAGCAATGGCCACACTTGCTCTTAGGCCTAGGATACCTCCCCCGTAGATGAAATTGATCTTTCTAACAGCTAATACACGTCCCAGTTCCTTTGCTGCAGGTATAAACTCTATATGGAAGGCTCAAAGGGCATTGATCATTAAAACACATTTTAATTACGTACTTAATTAAATAAAGTTACAAACACTGTAGCATCCATAAAGGAGGACTACCTATATATACTTTACTCACTTGTAAAAACAATCGTAATCAAGTACGTCCAAGAAAATAAAAAAACAATTCTATATTACTACCTATGCCTTCCATATAGGAGGTAAAACCATCCATGTAGGAGGCATGCAAGAAGTAAAAATGAAAGAAATAAATTTTAAAAATAAAACCTCTCTCTCTCTTCTTTCCTTTCCATTTTAGGGTGCCAAGAAGCTCTATTTATAGGCTTCTTTTTTGGACTGCTACAGTGAATTTGCTACAGGAAAACACGTTTTGCACCGACCACACTCTGAACAGCAGACGTGACAGTAAATCCCACGTGTGAATAGTCAGCTGCTATAGTTCGTATTTTCCTACAGTGTCGTATATGCTATAGTACGTATGAATAGTAAAAATTCCCTTAATGCCTTCTTTAATTCTTCTTAATACGGTACTGTCTGTAGCTGCAAGAAAATCATTATTTTTTTTATTAATTACACCCAAATTGATTACATTAAGCTCAAATATCATCCACAAAATCATCATATAAGGGAAAATAAATATGAAAATATTTTACTTATCAAATTCCCCCACACTTAGCTCTTGGACGTCTGCGGACAAGAAATAGTGACTAATAAGTGCTTGCAACAAAATCAGAAGTGTCAAGTTATAAGCAAGGATACAATTAAAGAATAAAGAGATCATAGTATTCTTGAATCAACAAAAGTATAAACTGGTAACTTCATTTGAAAATGAATGAACCAAATTTATAATTATGACTCATCCTCTCAATCTCTCAAGTGTTTAAGGGCAAGTGTTTTGCTCAAATTCACCTGAAAAAAATCACACTACCATAAGCTTGCCAAAAATCTCAATCTCCACTACGTAATTCACATGCATAATTCAAAATCAAAAAGACTTATTGAGGGTAGTAATGGGGCTATGGTAAAAGGAATGTAAGAAGTGATATGAAGGCTATATTTAAGAAGTAAATAGAACAATTAAAAAATGGGTCATCTTATAAATAGACTTATCTCATCACAACAACCCATAATTTTTATTCGAATACTAAATATATTTTTTTCTTTTTCTTTTTTTTCTCTTTTTTTCTTCTTTTTTTTACACATTTCTTCTGCAATTCTACTGTTAACGATATACACACCCCCACACTTGTCAAAACCCATTTCACAAAGATTTCAAATGCTCTGCTAAATTGTTTTTAGGTAAAAGCACTTGATATATCATTAAAACACATATTCATGGGTTGAGAAGAAAGAAATAATCAATTAGGCTTAAAGGGGCTTATCAATGGTATAATTGCAAGGTTGGCTATTTGGCTTTGGCTCAACAAAATGAATGCCTTTATCATTTTTGAATGTGCATGTGACATGTAATTTCAATCAGATTTAAAGCAAGTTCTTGAGTGACAACTTAATAGGTGAATATCACATACAAGAAAGATAATCATTATTGATCATATAGGCTTAAAAGCTCTCGGTAAGGGAATTTCAAATTCAGCTCATTCAATCTCAAAATTCATCACCAAATTCAACAATCAGTTGTTTAATCATACTATAAAATCTCTAAACTCAATTGATCCATGCTTCAAACTTATATACTTCTTATAATCATTGAAAAGCACTTACATAAAATTTTTTTGGTTTTTTTTATTTTATTTGGTTTAGGACTTACCTGTTGTTTCCTCAAAAGTGATGACATTTTTCAAAGTGTTGAGTGCACCATCATTATACTCTTTCAGCCTTTGCTCGTTCACTTTGAATTTTCGATCACCATCTTAGATCTCTACAGTTCTATATGGCCATACTTGAATCACAGTAAATGGTCCTGACCTCCTTGATCTTAACTTTCCCAGAAAGAGCTTTAACCTTGAGTTATACATTATCACTTTTTATCTCGGTATGAACTCTCTCCTCAGAATTCTTCTGTCATGCCACATTTTTGTCTTCTCCTTGTATAACTTGGCATTCTCATAAGCTTGTTGTCGAAATTCTTCATGCTCATTGAGTTGGAGAAGTCTATTTTTACTAGCTGCCTTTGAGTCAAAATTTAAGGATTTTATTCCCCAATATTCTTTGTGCACTTCAGGATTAGTAGATTTTGATACATCTACCATTTCCATTGCTACTGGTTGATCCATGCAGATTTCATTCACCACATCTTTTGTGCAGATAGTCAATGTATCTACTCTGTAACAGGTGTCACCTTCATTTGGAAAGGACCAACCCTTAAAAATATTGAAAGATACTTGATTATTTTGAGCTTACAAGATTAACTTTCCTTGTTGCACATCTATTAAAGTTCTCCCAGTTGCTAAGAATGGCCTCTCAAGAATGATAGGAATTTCTTTATCTTCTTCCATGTCAAGTATGATGAAATCAGCTGGGAATATAAGTTTGTCTACCTTCACCAAAACATCTTTTAAGACACCCCTCAGATGTTTTATTGATCGGTCAGCTAGATGTAGTGAAACTGTGGTAGGCTTCACCTCTCTAAGACCAAGTTTTCTGTAGATAGATAAAGGCATTAGATTTACACTTGCTCCTAGGTCACAAAGTGCTCTTTCAAAGTTACATTGACGTATGGTGCAAGGTATGCAAAAGCTTGCTGTATCTTTCAGCTTTGGTGGTAGTTTCTTTTGCAGAATGGTACTACACTCCTCTGTAAGTGCAACTGTCTCAAATTCCTCCAGCTTACGCTTATTTGAGAGAATATCCTTCATGAATTTTGCATAACTAGGCCTTTGGGCAAGATCTTCTGCAAAAGGGATGTTGATATGTAACCTTTTGAACACCTCCAACTTTACAAACTGCTTCTCTAGCTTTGCCTTTATAAGTCTCTGAGGTTAGGAACTGGTGGTACATATGGAGGAGGGTTATCTAGAAAGCTGATTCTTCCTAGTACCACATCATTCTCTTGAGGTTTCTGTGCTTCCTCCTTCTATTCTTCTTCACTTTCTTTCTTTTCTCCATCATTCTTATGTTGAATTACATGATCTTTCAATTTTTTCCTACTCCTTAATGAAATTGCCTTTACATGCTCTATTGGGCTTTTTTCAGTGTCACTTGGAAGAGTACCTGGTTGTCTAAAATTTAGCATATTTACAATTTGGCCCATTTAGATCTGCAAGTTCTTTATTGAGGCTTCGTGGCTTCTGAGTGTTGCATCAGTCCTAGCCATGAATTGAGATGTATTCATAGTTAGTTGAGCTAATGCTTCTTCTATATTTAGTTTCTGCTTTGGTGGATTTGGTGATTGAAGAGCTTGTTGCTGGTAGTTCTTTTGTGGCTTGAACACATTTTGATTATTCCTCCAACCAAAGTTTGGATGATTCCGCCAACCTGGATTATAAGTGTTTGAGAATGTGTCATTTCTTTGACTTTTGATGTAATGAGCTTGTTTCGATTAAGAAGGCATGGATGAGTATCCATCTTGACTTTGCGTACTCATATGAGGTCTTCCATATCGATCACAAGTTTCATGAGGAGTACTGATTGCATTTGCATAGCTTGTCAATGAGCTCACTTGGTTGGATATAGATGCAACTTGAGAAGATAATGTTGTAAGGATATCCAGCTTATGCACTCCAAGTACCTTCTTTGAATTGTGATGTTGAGAAGGCCATTGGTATGCATTGGCCGCTATCTCCTCAAGTAAATTGTAGTCATCATCTAGATTTTTTCCCATTAAAGATCCTCCAGCTGCAGCATCTATAAGAATTCTGGTGGTATGCGTCATCCCATTGTAGAATGTTTGTAGTCTCCACCAATCTGGTAACCCATAATGAGGACATCTCCTTAGCAACTCCTTGTATCTTTCTCAGGCTTCAAAGAGGTTTTCTAGTTCATGCTGGGAAAATGGGGTAATTTCATTCCTCAATTTAGAAATTTTTTCTGACGAAAAAAATTTCACCAAAAATTTTTGTGCTAAGGCATCCCATGTAGTTATGCTTCCCACTGGTAGAGAGTGTAACCAGCTCTTAGCCTTATCCCTGAGTGAGAAAAGGAAAAGTCTAAGTCTAATGGCATCATCAGTAACACTATTATGCTTGAATGTGTCACAGATTTCTAAGAACCTGACTATATGTGTTTTGGGACCTTCTGTTGATAAACCACCGAACTAATTTGCTTGCACCATTTGGATAATTGTAGGCTTGATTTCAAAATTGTTGGCTGCTACTGGTGGTTTTCTGATTACAGAAGTTGTCTCCATGACTGTTGGTGTTACATAGTCACGGAGTGTTTTGGTGTCCACTGCTTCTCCTTCCGGATTTGCCATTGAATTGATTGAAGTAGACTGCTTTCGAACTCTCTGATTTCTTTGACAATTTCTCTGGATCTCAGAATCACAAGGTTGTAATTCAGTCTTCTTCGATCTGGTCATGTACTAAGCCAAAACCTGAAAAGAAATAAAAGGCACCAAAAAGAAAACAAATATAATATGAAGACCTAATTGGTATTAAAATTACTTGGTATTGATATTAATGACAACAATCCCCGGCAACGGGGCCAAAACCTTGTTATGAGTGTAGGATGGTGTGTTTAGAAAGTGTAAGTGTACATTGTCTTAATCAAATAATATAGAAGCTAGTTGAGTATCGTTCTCACGAGGATTGACCACTAAGTACCAAAATTGGTAATTTTAATTCTATTTAGCCAATCGATTAGTTGGTAGTTGAAATTGCAAGATAAAAATGATAAAATGTGAATACGGTAGTTGTAATGTCTTGCTGGAGGCCGATTACGACTTGTAGGTTAGTATAGTCATTGGCCCACTACAACTTCATATGGGCCTACAGGGTCGCACATAAGAATAGCACAACACAAGCTATAATGTCTAGATTCATTGAATCTAAGATGCGTCTAAGATTCAATGAATATAATGTTTAATCTAGGGTAGACCAATTTTATATACATATATATACATGTTGTGTGAATATTTGCTTGATAAATATTTATGTGTGTGTGTGTATAAATTTGGAAAGGAAAATTAATAATATTATATATACATATATGTATTGAAATACATACATACATACATACATACATACATACATATATATATATATAATTTGATAATATATATTATGTACGATAATATTATATTATATATATAATATATATATTATTTGATAATATTACATTATATTATTATATTGTGCATATATATGTAGATATCATATGATAATATCTCAGATTTAATTTATAAAGATAAATTAAATCTAATTCTATTGGCTCTTTATTCTAATTAAATAAATAGGTTAAATTAAAACTGTTAGAAAAATTTAATTAAACCAGATTTATTTAATTAGTTTATCAAAACAATTAAGTGTTAGTTGATATGATAAGGATTTTTGAAATTAATTAAGATTAATTTTAAAAATCCAATATCCATCATAAAATAGATAACCCTGTCTAGTTATAAAATGTGAGAGCTAGGGTTTTCTACGGATGATGAAAACATAGAGAGCTGCAAGAAAACCCTAGAGGGGCATTAGATGCGCTAGTACGCTACCGGTTTTGGGTCTTGTTCGTGTGGATACCAGTAGAGGGAGCTGATCTGAGTAGTTGGTTCCTTAAGATCGAAAAAGGCAAAACTAAAAAAGTAAGACTCTTTCTAACTCGATTTAAATGCTGTTGATAGATCTGTAATTGGGATTGGTAAAATTTTGCATTTTTAATTTTTAATTCTTATGTTGTGTGCATACCAATCCCAATAAGAAGTCCCCAGAGCTAGTTGAAGGTAAAATCCTTCTCAATGGTAGTGTATTGCATGCTTTATATGATTTAGGTGCTAGTCATTCCTTCATTGCATATGATTGTGTTAGGCACCTAAAACTGTATGTGCATAAACTGCCATTTGATTTGATTGTGTCGATGCCGATGGGTGTCAAGACTCTGACAACTGATGTTTGTCTGAATTGTGTAATAAATATTAAGGGACATGAGTCTATCGTTGAATTGATCTGTTTTTCACTTTAAAAACTTGAAGTCATATTGGGTTTTGATCGGTTGACGGAAAATAACATGCTGGTAGATTACGAAATTAAGAGGATAATATATCCTACTCAGCAGGAGTTCAGTGACATAAATGCTAGCCTGAACTTTATTTGATTGGTAGAAGTTGATAAATGCTTGAAGAAGGGATGCCTGGGATACATTGTGTTGCCGTACAGGAAGATACAGATAGCCTTGAAAGACATTCGAGCTGTGCTAGAATTTCCTGATATGTTTCTGGATGACCTTAGTAGTTTTCCTTCAAAAAGAGAAGTGGAATTCACAATCGAGATTATGCCTGGAGTAGGGTCTATATCAAAGGCTCCATATCGAATGGCTCCAAATGCAATGGCTGAGTTAAAGATGAAAATCAAAGAATTGCTTGAAAAAGGGTTCATTCGACCCAGCGTGTCACCGTGGGGAGCTCTAATGTTATTTGTTAAGAAGAAAGATAGAAGCCTGAGGCTATGTATTGATTACAGAGAGTTGAACAAGGTAACCGTCAAGAACAAGTACTCACTTCCTCGGATTGATGACCTTTTAGATCAACTATCTAGAGCAAGTGTGTTCTCAAAGATTGATCTAAGATCAGGGTATCATCAGCTACGTGTGAAGGTAGAAGACATACCAAAGACTACTTTCAAAACCCGGTATGGGCACTATGAATTTTTGGTAATGCCCTTTGGGGTAACCAATGCACCAGTAATGTTTATGGACTACATGAATCGTATCTTTCGTCAATACTTAGATCAGTTCGTGGTAGTCTTCATCAACGATATTTTAATATACTCTAAGAGTAGAGAAGAGCATAATAAGCACTTGAGAATTGTGCCAAGTATTTTGCATGGAAGGAAACTCTATGCAAAGTTGAGCAAATGTGAGTTTTAGCTCACAGAAGTCAGATTTCTAGGCCATGTGATCTCACAAGAAGGGGTAGCAGTGGATCCCAGTAAGGTCGAAGCAGTACTAGACTGGAAAAGGCCAGCAACTGTTGTTGAGATTTGTAGTTTTCTGGGTCTTGCTGGTCATTACTAGAGATTTATTCAAGATTTCTCTTGGATTACCTTACTCTTGACCAAGCTTACATGGAAAGATCAACCATTTAAGTGGGACAATCGATATAAGAAGAGCTTCATGGAGTTGAAGGAGAGGTTGACAACTGCACCCATGTTGATTATCCCTGATCCTAAGTTGATCTATATGGTTGACAGTTATGCTAGTAAGTAGGGACTGGGCTGTGTTTTGATGCAGCAAGGTAGAGTGGTGGCATATGCCTCTCGACACCTGAAGCCTCATGAGATGAATTATCCCACACATGATCTGAAGCTGGTGTCAATTGTGTTTGCGCTTAAAGTCTGGCGACACTACCTATATAGGGTGGTGGTTGAATTGTACTACGACCATAAGAGTCTTAAGTATCTTATGATCAGAAAGAGCTCAATATGAGACAACGCAGGTGGATGGAGTTACTGAAAGACTACAACTTGGAGATTAAGTATTATCCAGGTAAAGCCAATGTCATCGCTGATGATTTTAGTCAGAAGGTAGTACAAGTGGCAGTTATGATGATACATGAGAGGAAATTAATAGAAGATTTTCGAGATTTAAACTTGTCAAATCAGATCCTCTATGTTGGTTATGGTATTAGCCAAGTGGAAAATGATTTGAGGACTGAGATTGCAGAAGCTTAAATGATAGATAAGCGAGCACAATCTTTTCGGACTATGATTGAACGAGGAGAGACTCAAGGTTATGATTTATCACCAAGTAGACTGGTTCGATACAAGAAGAGAACCTATGTTCCATTGAAAGCTGACCTGAGGCAGAAAATCCTTGATGATGCGCACAAGAGTCGTTATACCCTCCATCCAAGGATGGTAAAGACGTACTGCGACTTAAGGGTGAAGTACTGGTGGCCTAGATTGAAGAAAGATATGACAGAGTATATGGCACGATGTCTTACCTGCCAGAAGGTAAAAATTGAGCATCAGAAACTGCCAGGATTTCTTCAGAGTCTTGAGATTCCAGAGTGGAAATGAGAAAGTGTGAATATGGATCTTATGGTAGGATTACCTATAATCCAGAATCATGATGTGATTTGGGTAATTGTTGATCGTTTTATAAAGTTAGCGCACTTCATACCGATCAGTACTAGCTATTCTCCTGATAAGTTAGCAGAAATTTATGTCAAAGAGATAGTAAGGCTCCATGGGACACCGAAGAATATAATTTCAGACAGAGATCCTCACTTTACTTCAAAGTTCTGTAGATCACTGCATGATGCTTTGGGTACTAAGTTGAGTTTTAGTACGGCCTATCATCCTCAAATAGATGGACAGTCAGAAAGAAACATACAGACGCTAGAAGATATGCTAAGAGCGTATGTGATGGACTTAAAAGGAAGTTGGGATCTCTATCTTCCACTGGCAGAGTTTTCTTACAACAATAGTTATTATGTGAGCATTCAAATGGCTCTGTATGAAGCGTTGTATGGGAGAAAGTGTTAATCCCCTCTCTGCTAGATAGAATTATCAGAAAGAAAGTTGTACGAGCTGGACATAGTAGATCAGACTACTGAGCAAATATGAATTATCAAGCAAAGACTGCTTGCAGCCCAAAGTAGGCAAAAGAGCTATATGGATAAGCGGAGAAGACCGCTGGAATTCCAGGTGGGTGATCATGTGTTTTAGAAAGTTTCACCTGTTACCGGTATTAGAAGGGCAATAAAGAGAAAGAAGTTGAGTCCTCGCTACATTGGGCCGTTCGAAATTTTGTCCAAAATTGGGCCTGTAGCGTACCGGATTGCTCTACCTCCAAATCTAAGTAGATTGCATGACGTGTTCCACATTTTCCAATTAAAGAAGTACCAACCAGACCCTCAGCATATTATTGAATATGAAGATGTCGACATGCGTGACAATCTCACTTATGAGACTGAGCCCGAGTGAATCATTAATAGACATTGTAGCATACTATTTGTAAAAGTGGTTTGGAAAAGACTATTGCCAAGGAAAGTGACTTGGGAAGCAGAAGAAGATATGAGAAAACGTTACCCATGAATTATATTAACTGAGGTGTAACAAATTTCGGGATAAAATTTATTGAACGGGGGGAGAACTGTAATACCCCACTCTTTTACCAATATTCCTTACATGTATATTCAAGATATTTAGTGGAATAAAATGGTAAATTGTGATGTGTAAGAATTTACAAAAAAATGGCAATCGCCGGTTACATATAATTTGGCCAAACAAGGACACAAAGAGGCAATTAATGTCCACTTAAAGGCCTACTATTGAAACCAACATTTGAGAATTGAATGACATGAATAGTGGCATCGTTTAAGTGTAAAAAATTGAGTCATTTATAGTAGAAGATTATTTATTACGGTAAATCACAAAATGTAAATGAGCGAGAAATTATTTATTACAGTAAATCACAAAATGCAGTTGCAAAACGGTAATTTTTCCATAAAGTGGGAAATAATTGTGTTTCCTTAATATTCCCAATAATTTCTATTAAATGTGAATTAAAAAGAGAGAAATAGCTACTTGATAATTAATAAGCCTATTTTGGTGAATTATTATCATGAAGGGTCAAATAGTCAAAATTCAAAGGTCCAAAAGTCAACCATTTACAAGATGGCAATGGAATAGTGGAAGACCAAAATTTCAATCCTTTAATTCTCATTGCTTTAGCTGATCAAGAGGAATATGAAGGGAAATGGAATAATTAAACAAAGAATTGATATTTTAGACCAATGAAATGCCTACATGTGTATAAGCCTTTTGACTAAACAATATATCATAAATCCCTTCATTTCTTCAGCCTCATTTCGATCAGAACTGAACCGAAAGAGTGAGAGAGAGCAGGAGAACGGTGAAGTATTAAAGGGCTAAGGTTCTTCACAAATCAAAGGTAAGGCAGCTTGTACCTTGTGCTTTAAGCATCCTAATCCCTCTATAACCTCTCCTACTCATCTCTTCTCCTTTAAATCTGTGGTTTTCAAGAGAAATCAAGAGTTGTGAATAGAGAGACATAAACGTGTAGAGAGAGAAAGTGCTGGAAATCAAGAGGTAATCTTCCAAACTTGTTCCTCTTACTTGATTGATGCTATTAGAGTTGTTCTTGGCTTGGTTTTAGTTGTTTAGGTAAGAGATAGCTCATGAAACCTAAGAGACCTTTATGTTCAAGGTTCTCCAAATCAAGTCCAATGAATGTCTAAATAGCTAATAGTGTGATTGTAAGTAGAAAGGGGGTGATTAGGCAAGAGAAAATGAGAAACCAATACAATTGTTCTGGGAATCCTATTGGATTGCCCTGTATTGGACATGGTAAAGGGGTAGGAATTTGATGATTCTGATGCTTCCCTTAAGTTTAGGAGGCAAAATTGTGTAGGATCTATGTTGATGATTAAGTGAGAAAAGCCCCAGAAAGTAAAATGACCAATTACCATCTTAAAACCCTTAAGTTAGGGTTGCCAAGGGCATTTTCATCATTTGGGCCTTATTTTGGCCAATCTGAAGTAAAAAATAGATTCTACACGCGAAATTGTATAGGATTGACCCAGGTCATAAATTTGTTAAAGTATAGTGAGACCGGGTCTTAAGGGGCATTTTGGTAATTTAGTTCTATTAGGCTAAGTTAACCAATACTATCAATTTGGAATTATGCATGAATGAGAAATGACTCATTTATGGTATATTCAAGATTTCAACACTTGGTTGTTGTTCGGAACTCAAGACTTGCCCGAGCTTGGAAAGGTGGGAGGAAGTTGCTAGAGAAAGGCAACCGGGTAGTGACTTATCTTTCATATGTTATGATATACATCGAATGATTTGTGTGTTCATCATGAATTTTCTGACATATTTGAATATGCGGGGTAGTTGCCTGCGGCCTATCTTTGCACAGGTGGACGCTTAGGCCAATATAACGATAATCTTTGCACGAGTGGATCTCGGGGCCTATTGTGTGGGTATCCCTCAGAGCATTGTAATATATCTAGCGCTACGATAGTTTACGAGCTACTTGTGATGTATTGAATGCTGAGTGATTATTCTGATGAATGATGATTGTTTAGCATGCATTGTAGTGTTATAATTGTATGATTGATATACGTTGCTACTGAGATTCTTTTGAATCTCACTCTTTTTCAAAAACCCACTTTCAGTATAGGGAGAATGCTCATGGGGCAAGCGGAAGGTAAATGCTGATGACTAAAGGTTGGGATGTTGAGAACCTTAGTCATTTTGATTATCTAATTCCATATGTTTTGGATACTATGGGATTTGTATATGTTGTATACATTTTGGGTTATATATGTGATTTATTCCTTTTAAGCATAACAACCATGTAAGAATATCAAATACATGAATGGTAGTTGATATATGTTTTTGCTTTCTATCACTAACTGATACGGATAAGCAATTTGTATCTTCAAATTCAATAGATCCTTTGCAAATTCCAAGTGGACCAATCACAAGGGCAAGAGCCAAACAAATTATGGAAGCATTAAATGGGCTAGTGCAAGAGGCTTGGACAAAGCAAGAGGTGATTTGATCTAATTTGGACAAAAATGCTGAAAACGTCACTAATATCATATGGGCTACAAATGGAGATACTAATCAAGTTTTGGGCTTAGAGACTTCAAAAGAAAGAGCTTGGACCTAGTACTATACATGGGATGACTCATTTGGGCCTAAATAAGCATATTTTGGGCCTTGAATGCTGATTATATTTTATGACTTTTATTTATGCAAAAATTATTAGATATTGGGCCTATTTGACTTTTAGGTTTCCTAATTAATTAATTATATTAGGTTAGTTTCTATTTTCTAGAATGCATTTAATGCAATTAGGATTTTTGAATATTTCTCATTAAATACCTTGTAACTATTCATTTAGAGGCAGACTTTGAGACTTGATGATTGAATGAAAGGTTGTACTTCTCTACACCTTGTTTCTTGGGAGTAGATTCTCTCCAGGGTTCTTCTTAGAACTAACAGACTTATCGAGGCTTGATCAACCTTGCGGCGTCTTCCAACACTTTAGGTCCTTGTTCTTTCATGTTTAAGGGTTTAAGTGGATCGTCGATATGTGTTTAGTGTTCTTGGGGTGCGTATATTCAGATTGGTTGTGGGTTTGTGGGGTCTTCCCTTATGGGTTCACACCATCTTGGTATCAAAGCTTCGGATCTAAACTAAAGTCACATCTTTATGTTCTTTTTTTCAATTTTCGTTTAGGGTTTTGTGCTTTGTTCTTGAGTCTTTTCGTCTAGGTCATTTGTGTTCATGTATGAAATTGTTCCTTCTATTCGTCAATCATCTCTTTGTTGCTTCTGATATTTAGTTAGTCTTTTTCATAGTTCAAAATCTCTTCTTTCATATCGTTTTGGAATCGTTTCAATTCGATTTGTCATTAGTGAGTTCTAGCCATTTTAATTCAGTCGTATTTCTGCAAATTTTCTGTGTCAATTCATCATTTTTCCAGATCGTCATCAAATCTTCTGCCCTTGTTTGACCCATTTTACTTTGTGTTTTGGGTCATTTAATAGGTCATTTTCATTGTTCAGAATTTCATCTTTCCATTCGTTTTGGTCTCATCTAAATCCAAAATTTCTTCAGTGAGTTATAGTCTTTAAAAAAAAATAACGCTTTTCTGGAATTTCTGGGTTCAGGTTGGTTGAAACTGTTTGTGATAGATTGAGAGTATTCTCTTTAATTTCAGTAGGAAAAAAAAGAAAAGAAAAAAAAACAGCATTAGAAAAAAAAGAAAAAAAATTGGCAAAAAAAAAAAACAAAAAAAAGAGAGAAGAAAGCTTCAATTGATGTGTTGGAAGTGTTATATGCAAGCATCTATCTTGATACCTAGAATTTAACTGAAACTTTTTCACTATGTGTCAATTGAACTTTTGATTTCCTTGAACTCCTTTTCCAATACTCACTTTGATATTCCTTATTTCTGAGTGTTTTGTTGATTTCTACAAGTTGTGATTGCATTGATTAAATTGCTTAGTTCTTTAAAGAGCCTCAAGAGGAATCTAAGAGCGGTAAAAGGCAAGAGTGATATACATCAATTCAAAAGCCAAATTTGCGTGAAACATGAGTGTAGAGTGATATTCTTGAAGGAAACACGTGAGGAATTTGTGAGGAAATTTATCTCTCTAACATCTTTCTTGCAGATACAATGTCTAATGCAGAAGAAACATCAGGTGGTAATCTACTGAATCTAGATGACCACCTCAGGGTAATGCAACAACAATTTACACGTATGAATGTGGTTTTTGGAGAAATAAGGGATAGGATGGATAGGCAAGATGAAAGGATTGCAAATCTGTAAAGAGTCCGACCAAATCCTCAAAGGCACAATAGGCAATAGGATGCTTCTATGGATGAATTTGAATATGAAAGTTATGAGGGTAATGGTGCTAGTAAGGAAGATATTGAATCTGAATTTGAAGTGGGGAGAAATAGGTTTAGAGGAGATAGGAGGTATGGGAGAAATATTCCTAGGGAAAGAAATAGAGTCGATGGAAACCTTGGGAGCATCAAAATGAAAATACCACCGTTCAAAGGTAGGACTGATCCTGAAGCATATTTGGAGTGGGAGAAGAAGATAGAGATGATTTTTGAATGCTATAACTATTCTGAGGCTAAAAAGGTGAAGTTAGCAGCAATAGAATTCACTGATTATGCCATTGTTTGGTGGGATAAATTGGGCACTAACAGGAGGAATAATGGTGAGAGGCCTGTAACAACATGGAGAGAAATGAGAACTATAATGAGGAGGAGATTTATCCCTAATCATTAATATAGGGAGCTTTATTAAAAGTTACAGACCCTTACACAAGGTTCTAAGAGTGTAGAGGAATATTATAAAGAGATGGAATTAGCTTTAATAAGAGCTAATGTGCAAGAAGAAAGAGAGGCTACAATGGCTCGTTTCCTAAATGGACTTCACAAAGACATTGCTGACATAGTGGAATTGTAACACTATGTGGAGTTGGAGGACATAGTGCATATGGAAATTAAGGTGGAAAAGCAACTCAAGCATACAAGTGCTTCAAAATTCCATTATAGATCAAGTTCTTCACAAAAATAGATTTGGAAGAAAGTAGAAAGAGCTATCTAAAAGGAGGCAACCAAAGGTAGAGAAGACGCTACATCAAAGAGCAAAGGTAAACCTGATTCCCAAACTTCTAGAAATAGAGATATAAAGTGTTTCATGTGTTTGGGTATAGGTCATATAGCTTCTCAGTGCCCCAACAAGAGAGTCATGATTTTGAAAAATAATGAAGTTGTGACCGAAAGTGAAAGTGATCATGATTCCATGCCCTTACTTGAAGATGCTAGTAATGATGGGGTTGAATATGCCGTGGAAGGAGAATGTCTTGTGGTTAGAAGAGCTTTGAATTGTCAATTGATGGAAGATGAGATGAATGAGTAAAGGGAAAACATTTTCCATACTTGTTGCCTTATTAATAATAAGGTTTGTAGCTTGATAATTGATGGTGGGAGTGTAACAAATGTTGCAAGCACTACATTGGTTGAGAAATTGAATTTACCTATAACTAGACACCCTAGACCATACAAGCTGCAATGGTTGAATGAATGTGAGGAAATTAAAGTTGATAAGCAAGTTCTTGTTTCCTTTTCCATCGGCAAATATTGTGATGAAATAATATGTGATGTTGTCCCTATGCATGCTGCACATCTACTTTTAGGAAGACCTTGGGAGTTTGATAGAAAAGTAAAGAGGGATGGGTTTACAAATAGATATTCTTTTGTAATGGACAACAGACCCATGACTCTTGTACCATTGACTTCAAAGCAAGTGTATGAGGATAAACTCAAGATGAACAGAGAAAGAGATAAGAAAAATAGTGACATGGAAAATGAGAAACATGAAAGATAAAAATAAAAAAGAATAGGGAGTGAGAAAGAGAGAAAATATGAGAGTTCAGAAAAAGAAAGCCAGAGAAAGGAAAAGAGTGAAGAGAGAAAAGAAAAAAAGAAAATGAGTTTTTATGCAAAAGAAAGTGAAGTGAGAAGTGCTTTTTTAGCTGAAACATACTTGCTTCTCCTTGTTTACAAGGAATCCTTTTTGAACACTAATGACATTAATTCTTCCTTTCCTAGTGTTATTAGTTCTTTGTTGCAAGAATTTGATGATGTGTTCCTTGAAGAAATTCCATCAGGTTTACCGCCTATTAGAGGAATTGAACATCAAATTGATTTTATTCCTGAAGCAACAATTCCTAATAGGCCAGCATATAGAAGCAACCCTGAAGAAACAAAGGAGCTTCAAAGGCAAGTAGAAGAGCTAATGGAAAAAGGCTATATTAGAGAAAGTTTGAGCCCTTGTGCAGTTCCAATACTTCTAGTGCCAAAGAAATATGAAACTTGGAGGATGTGCATTGATTGTAGAGCTGTCAACAATATCATTGTAAAGTATCGACATCCCATTCCTAGATTAGATGATATGCTTGATGAATTACATAGTTCTATTGTATTTTCTAAGATTGATTTGAAATCTGGTTATCATCAAATTAGAATGAGGGAGGGGGATGAGTGGAAAACTGCTTTCAAGACCAAACATTGATTGTACGAATAGCTAGTTATGTCATTTGGTTTAACTAATGCGCCTAGTACTTTCATGAGATTAATGAACTATGTTTTGCATGCTTTCATTGGAAAATTTGTTATGGTTTATTTTGAAGATATTATGATTTATAGCAAGGATTTGGGTGAGCATTTGAATCATTTGCATTGTGTGCTTGATGTTTTGAGGAAGGAAAAATTATTTGCAAATTTGAAGAAGTGTGATTTTTGCATGGATAAGTTGAACAAGAGACATACAAGGTGGCTGGAATTTATTGAGACATTTCCATATGTCATCAAATACAAGAAAGGTAATAAGAATGTGGTTGCTGATGCATTGTCAAGAAGGTATACTCTTCTTTCTTCTCTTAATACTAGATTGCTTGGCTTTGAACATATCAAGGAGTTGTATGCAAATGATGCTCATTTTGCTGAAGTATTTCTTGCTTGTGACAAGAAAACATTTGATAAATTTTATAGGGTTGATGGATACTTGTTTAAAGAAAATAAATTGTGTGTGCCTCAATGTTCATTGTGTGAATTGCTTGTGAGAGAGCACATTGGGGAGGTTTAATGGGTCACTTTGGTGTGAAAAAAACTTTGGATGTTTTGCATGAACATTTCTTTTGGCCTAAAATGAAACGTGATGTGGAAAGAATTTGTGCTAAATGCATAACATGTAAAAGGCTAAATCTATAGTTTTGCCACATGGTTTGTATACTCCTTTACCTGTACCTAATGAACCTTGGGTTGATATCTCAATGGATTTTGTGTTGGGGTTGCCTAGATCAAAAAGAGGAATGGATTCCATATTTATGGTTGTTGATAGATTTTCTAAAATGGCACATTTTATTCCATGTCATAAAACTGATGATGCCACATATATTGCTGATTTGTTCTTCAAAGAAATTGTGAGACTTCATGGTGTTCCTAAAAGTATTGTTTCTGATAGGGATACAAAATTCTTGAGTCATTTTTGGAGAGTTTTGTGGGGAAAGCTTGGTACTAAATTATTGTTTTCTACTGCTTGTCATCCACAAACTGATGGACAAAATGAAGTTGTTAATAGAACCTTATCTCAATTACTTAGAATTGTGATTCAAAAGAACTTAAAAAATTAGGAAGGTTGTTTGCCATTCATTGAATTTGCATATAATAGAAGTATGCATTCATCTACTGATTATTCCCCTTTTGAAATAGTATATGGTTTTAATCCACTAACTCCTTTAGATTTATTACCATTTCCTATTGATGAGAGAAAGAGTCTTGATGAGAAAAAGAAAGCTGAACTAGTGCAGCAACTTCATGAGCGTGTGAAACAGCAAATTGAAAAGAAAAATGAGGAATATGCATCCAAAGCAAACAAAAGAGAGATTTCCAACTCAAAGAAAATCAAAATTAGCTCTAAGAGGAGATGGTCCATTTTAAGTGCTTGAGCAAATAAATGATAACGCTTACAAGATTGATTTTCCTGGTGAGTATTCTGTTAGTGCTACTTCTAATGTAGCTGATTTATCTCCTCGATGAAGATGAAGATTAGAGGATGAATCCTTTTGAGGAGAGAGGGAATGATATGGATCAACAAGTTGTATCTTCAAATTCAAGAGATCATTTGAAAATTCCAAGTGGACCAATCATAAGGGCAAGAGCCAAACAAATTATGGAAGCATTAAATAGGCTAGTGCAATTGTACAAATATCCAATTGGAGTGATTCTAAATGCTATGTGACCCTCATTGAATCTATTTTTAAGAAAAAATATAAAATTTTGCCAAATAGAAGCTCACTCTCCCCAGAAGTTTAATCTTTGAATGCTGCCCCAGAAAATAATTAATTTCACTGGGCTAAATTCAAAAATTCATTTCTCTTTGTGTATAGCTCTAAATGACTTATATGACCTATCAATTTAAATCTTGATAAGTCTAATTTCACTATGGAAAGTTTCATAACTTTTAAAAATCATTTACTTATTGTAAAATGTCACAAAATCAAAACTGTCACACCAGGAATTTCACCGGTGGCAAAATCACTTTATGTTCCATTTTACTATATTATGTGTAACTTCCAATTGCTTTGTTTTGTTATTCCCCGAGATCTTTAGCTCACCAATATAATTCCTTTTAATGTCCAAAGATATAAAGGAATTTTGGGAAATAATACTATGCCTCACTGTGACGTTTACCAAACATGGGTCTAGTAGCCCCTTTTAATCCAGGCTAAATCTTAAGCCTCTAGTCCCAAAATTTGGGATATTAAAAAAGACTCTTCCTTGGGCCCTCTGCCTTGGTTATTGTAATTTCTACTGTTAATAAGGGCAATATGTAGCAATGTGTCTAACTAATTACAGTTATAACAAATTACTTCATATTATCTACCAGGATGAGAAGGCCTACCACATCTTCTACATTATGAATTTTCTATAGGTCATTGATTATTACGGTTTCCAGGTTGGTACGGTTTCTTGTTGCCTCCCCGAATTGATCCTCCTGAGTTTTTATGTTTATGAGTGAAGTTTCCACAACCGGATACCCCTTTGCTAGCATTAGCATTTCTACTAACATAAAGGTTCCATAAATTACCTTTCGTGATTCTGCATTCCTCAATCGCTTTATTAAACTGCTTGAACTACTTTGAAACTAGCTTTTCCTTTAATTCTGGTTTTAACCCCCAGATTAGCATGTCAGACTTCTATTCCTCGTCATTCTGAAATCTCAAGTAGGAGGAATATCTAGACAGAAAGAGATAACGAGCAAGGTACTCATCAAAACTTTCTTTCTCCCCTTGCATAACGATCATGAACTCAGTTTCTTTAGCAATTTTCATTGAACGAGGAAAATATTTTTCATGAAATTGTGCCGAAAAATATTCCCAGGTAAGAGGAATATTTTGAGGTTGCATTATCATCTCCATACTCTTCCACCATGTATCTGCGTCCCCTTCCAGCTTATATACTGCTAATTCAGCTTTCACGTTGTCAGGACATTCGAGAATTCGAAAAATTTTCTCAAGCTTGGATAACTAATTCTCTATGACTTACGGGTCAAACTTCCCTTTAAAAGCTGGTGGTGTCTGCTGACTGAACCTACTTAACCAGGTAGATAAACTTTCCCCTTCTACTACAGGTCTATTAGGCTGATGTTCAGGTATGGGTTGTTCAGACTACTCTGATGTATCAGGTTCATTTATCAACAATTCTAGATGGTCCAATCTTTCTCCATCATCTTCCTACTTTAATCGTACTTCCCACATTGCATCCCTCAGTTCTTGCATCATAGTGCCTTGTTGGTTGAGCATTCCCAACATCTTCTCTATAGAGTCGGGCCTTGCTTCGTGCCCTAATCCTGTCTTTTTACCTCCACGGGCTACCATCTTTAAAATTCACTATATTTCAAATAGAAAAATAATTAGCTCCACATACATTTAAGGGGTAATTTTATCATTTCATAAAATTTCAAGTACCCAGGTAATTCACTGAAAGATACATAGTCAAACATACTAGATAAGTAGACATTTTTACATTAATTTAAAACATAGGTCCTTATATATCAAGTTTTATTACATGACCTTACATTTTCCAAAACTTCCCATAGGTTACCGGTCTTTTATTATCCCGGGACGAGCACACTTAACTTTCACTATTTTGTATTGAAACCTGATACAGACTGTCTCTAATCACGGATTCCTACACCACACTACTGTACATATACTATTTAAACATGTCAGCTGTCCTAGAACGACCAAAACATCCTATAGTTACCCTACTCACAATCCATACATAATTCTACAAGGTCCTTCATATAAGCCTTAAACCTCAGGAAATCACTTCCCAGTTCATCCTTCAAATACTGTTAACCTCCTGGATCCAGAATTTTGCCTTCAGAAAGAAATATAGCGTAGTATAGAACCAATATTCATCGGGGTAGTTCATCCCTTGATATCTCTAGTCTAAGTACATTTTTTTCACATCTTGCAGCAACTTTGGTATTGCTCCGTTGTGGTTGTTCGGATTCGCAGTGCACACTGGAACTTATCATGAATAGTATGCCATAGTTGTCAGTTCGATTGTAGATCAAGTTCTTCTTGCTTATCATTTACTTTTGAGCTTGATACCTCATATGGATCTATTTCAGTTTTATCAGATATCGCCTATCCAAAATCCTCATCGTTCGAGTATGTTTTCTGTAGGATATTCTAATAAGGCTTCCTCACCATCAGTGGAGTCTTTCGAAAAGGCTTCCTTCCTTTCCTCCAAGAGGGTTGCTTATAATAGGTTCGCTTCTTTACACTCCATTTAGTCCTTGGAGGTCGATCAGCTGGCCAGTTAACTGATGGGTCAGATTCACACTTCTCATAGTCTGATGTATTCATCAATCCTATCATGACATAATCAAGCTTATATCAGTACATTATTCTATGATTGCCAGAACTGTATGCTCTGATACCAAAAATGTCAAACCCTGCAGACTTTAGACATTTCATAAAGCATCATTGCATATTTCAAAAAGGCAAACAGAATTTATGCAAATATATTGATATATGTTTCTTGATTACAAAACATGAGACTGAAAAAGGATTCAAGTATTATATATTACATCCCAGACTTAACTAGTCTATACTATGATTAACACTGGAATAGCTCCATACACTGCTCATCTTCAATCCTTGCATTCGACTTTCTCCTTGCCTTTAGAATTTCTATGCCTATCTGGATAATTTATTTATAGGAAAGGAATGAGATTTGAACGAATCTTAGTAGTAACCAGAAATCATTCATATAAAATGTAAATTGGAAACATGCAATGCATCATTTATCATGATGCAACAATCAAAATGCCTAAGCCTATCTGACAATGCACAGGAAATAAATGATGATTTTGTCCGGATCAAAATGATCATCCATTCCTGATCTACACAATATCATAACATAATGTGATCACAACATTAACTTGGAGCAAGCCTATACTTGATTGTACTCATTATAACTTGGAGCAGGCCAATACCTGTCCGTACACATCAAGTCACTCAACTGGGTCCACATTGCCACATGGTACCCCAAAGGTTCCATGGGATGGTTTAACACATCATCTACACCCAGAGAGTATAAACATCACAGGCAATATATTGAACAGATCATAGCAATCATCGCATATTAACATTCACATAGTATATGAAAGATAGAGTTACTACCTGTGTGCCTTTCCTTCTCTAATTTATTTGCCTTTGTGGGTCCTGTTAGGCAGATATCAAATCCTAAAATTAATCAAAATAATTGCAATTAAACTACTATTTGAGTCTATTTCACTTTAAAGCTTATAACTTTATCATTTTCTTCAAAATCACAAAATTTACCAAAAAATGCCCTTAGGAGCCAGGTCCAGCTCCGGTATTTTGTACTTTTCCAAAAATTACAACTTAGGTCTGTTCCACATATTTTCATGTGTAAATCTCATAGTTGACCACCAATTAGATCAATTCCAACTTAGATTAAAATTTTGCCCTTGACAGTCCAACTTAGGGATTTAGGAGCAAAATCGTCATTTCACAGTCTAGGGCTTTTCACACTTTGCATTCAACATGAACCCTACATAATTTTTCCTTCTAAACATCATGGAACCATTATAATCATGAAATTCCAGCTTCTTCCCTCATTTTCCCATTTGGCTGAAAGTTACAAGAAACTTGAAAAAATTATGTTTTCATGATTCTAACTCCCAGAACACCTTCTTTCAACTTGTATTCATTTGTTTAGCCATTAATTCTCATATTTAACATAATCCATGGAAATTGGAGCAGTATTTACCCTTAGAAAATGGACATCCTGAATTTACAGAAACACCAGAAACAACTCAAAATCCAATCAGAATACAGTTATAACTTAGTTATCGGTAAGAATCTCAGAGTTTGAGTAACTTACCTTACTTCATCTTCTTTCTTTCCACCTTGGCCAAAATATTCCTCTTCTTCTTTAGATTTTTTCTTGTTGAATGGATAATTCAAGAGGATAGGGAGGTTAAGGAGAGAGTTCCAATACTATAACACAAGATTAAGCAGAGATTTTGACATACTTACCTTATATCTGAGCCCAGAACCTCCTTCTTCCTCCTCTTCCTTTCCTCTTGTTCCTCTCTTCCTTCTCTTCTTTCTTTCTCAAAGTGGCCAACTTTGGCCCTTATATAGACAAGGCAGCCACTTTTTGAGAGAACTCTAGAGACATGTGTTGGCATTTTCTCATTGGTCATTTTACATATATGTTGTAATAATTCCATATTAATTTATATAATTATTCTAAAATTTCCATCTATCCCCCATTTCCTGTAATATATATAAAATAATCTAGATTATTTTTATTTGGGTCAACATGACCATTTTGCCCTTGCAATTTTCGCAATATTTGAAAAATTGGCAGAATTGTCACCCAACTTTGAAAATTCATATGTAATTGTGTAGATATCCAATTGGGGTGGTCCCAAAGGCTATTTGACCCTTACTACATTTAGTTTTATAGAAAAATAGAATATTTAGCCAATTTGAATCTTATCAGTCCCAGATATTTTATGTTTGAGATCTGCTCCAGAAAAACATCAAATTCGCTTGGAGAAATTCAAAAATTCATTTCTCTTTGTATATAACTCCAAAAATTCCATAAGACCTGTCAAATTAAAATTTATGATATCAAATTTCATTCTAGAAATTTTTAGAATATTTTAAAGTCATTTACTAATTTAAAAGTGTCACACAATCCGTTTGCCTCAACAGGAAATTCACCAATTATCTTGTATTACAACTATTTTGTTATGTGTGACCTTATTGGCTTTGTTTTGCCACTTTTTTAATATCCCAAAATATACTCAAGGGCTAAGTATACAAATAGACAGTGAAATTAATGATAGAATTGTCCCTAGAAATTGTATAATAACTTTAGTCCTGATTAGCTATCGGTAAATTATCTAATTTTTGCCTAAAATTAGGAATGATTAAAAACCTAATTGGAACATAAGAAGAAAAGGGAATGACACTACTAGTAAGGAAACAAGGCCATCTAAATCATTAGTATATAAACAAGGAGAAATGAAAGAGTTAATGGCACATTAATTATTTTTTCCAAGAATCAGGATCAAGAAAGAAGAAGGAAAGGAAAGTCAAAATTTCAACTTAGAAAATTTGAACCACTGGCAATATAAGTTGAGTCAATTAGTTAATAATTCCTTCTCTCTTTTAAGAGGTACTCGCGACAAGTAAGAGGAAGGAAAGGGAAAAAGGAAAAGGTTGGTAAAAGTTTCAACCCCATTTTCAAGAAGATCAAGGTCAACATTTTCCTCCAATTTTATTGTGTATTCTATCAAGAAGTTAGGAGAGAAAGTGGACATCTAATTCATATATATAATCTCACCTTTTTTAAGAGCAAATTTTTTCCAAGTACACAAGGAATGAAAGAGAAAATTCACTTTGGTTAACCTAACCACTTTAGGTTAATTAACTACCAACTTTTCAAGAAGCCACCAAGTTGTGACACATGGCATTTTTCCTTTTATTCTCTTGGTGATTCACGGCTAAGCATTAAGGAATAAAGGAAAGATAAAGAAAATCAGATCATATCACTCTCTTTCTCATTCTTAAAGTTGGCCAAGCTTTAGAGGAAAGAGAAAAGAAAGAACATAGTTGAGGTAAGATCTTCCTCCTTGATTTTGACCTAGTAGATCACTTCTATGGCTCAAACACTCTTCATAAACATTGTTCCTCTTAACTAGAGTTTCATTTGAATGGTTTTATAATTTCAAGAGGAGGTGTTTTGAGCCACCTTGCAAAAGCACAAGTTGAAGAACCAAAGAAAGAACCTAAGGAGGAGCAAGATGTGAGCTTTAGCTTAATTTTGATTTTTGGATTATGTTGGTTGGTTGTGGATTTTTCCATGTTAAATTCTACCCTATTTTCATTCAAGCTATGGTTTTAAAGAGTCATGGTGTTTTGATTATGTTCATAGTGTTTTATGATGTTTAGAAGGCATATGAAACTAGTTGAGGCTTAAATTGGAAGTTTGGTAATTATTGGAATATATGTTAAATTTCTGCCAGAATAGGACACATATAAGGAGTTAGAATTTGGTCATTTTAATGTTACCATTGTGTTATACATGAAAAATTGTGTGGGAATAGCTCCTAGTTATAAATTTTGGATCATTGGAATCTAATTTGTAATATTGCAAATTCTGCCAGTGAGAATTTCCTACGTGGCAGTCTGATTGGGTGACGTTTTTGAATAGGAAAATAATGTCCAATAAATGTGAAACTTTCCAGTATAAAATTAGACACATCAAGCTTTAATTTGATAGGTTATAATGGTCATTTAGATGTGTATACTGGGAGTTCTACATTTTTAAAGTTTGGTCATGTAAAACTAGAAAATTCTGGGATAGTGTCCAATAAAATGAAGTTATATATTACTGCGTATCCATTTAGCTATTGGATATATTTTTCACTAAAATTAGACTTAATAAGGGTCACATAGGCTTTAGAACTACTGCAATTGGACATTTGTGCAAAGAGATATGAATTTTTAAAATTAGTTGACCAATTCTGCCAGCATTAGTGGCTGTGCGGAAATTTCAAAATGTAATGGCACATTGTAATTTCTTTGAACACGAAGGGTAGAAATTAGTCCATTGGGATAATTTGACCACTTTAACTTATTGGTTGACTTGGTATAATGACCATAATAACCCTAATGATAACTAACATATAAGAGAATGATTGACAAAAGTATTGGGCTACGTAATAACCCATCCGTTCATCAATTCCCACATATAGGATTTGATATTTGTCCGAGACGACCAAGGAATTGGTAACACATCTCAGAACATTGGAAAGGTTAAGGTAGTAACTTTTCCCTCATATTCTATGTGTATTTCTTCATGTATATTATGACCATTATACATACTTGAATTGTGAACATGAATTGAGAAGAATTTCCTGTTAAGCATTCAGATGAGAAGGGCTTTGGCCCAGTAGAATACCCAACACTGTGGGAAGGGATGGTAAGTCCTTGAATAGAATTTCTTGTTGCATAAACATATCTCTGAATGTTGAATGAATATTGAATTGTCTGGTTTGTGGTGGATGATATGACATATTTCTCTATATGCATTTTATATGAGTGTTGTCTGTTACTACTGTGATTCCTTTGAATCTCACTCTTTTCCAATAACTAACCTGCAGCACAGGCAAGTAGCTCTCACGGAAAGAAGGTATCTATGGATGGGTAGAAGTGAAGTCTTAGAGTTTATTTTCTGTCGGTTATCTAACTTTTGGATTTATATATAAAGCTGAGGGTATTTTATAAAACTACTACTCATATTGGTAGAAGTACACCAATTGTAGACCCTAAAGTTTGTATGTAATTGCGGTAAATCAATTAGAACAGGGTAACCGCACCAGGTGGACCCTCTAGTAACAAACCTAACCAGAATATTCTTTAAGAACTTCAGTAAGTACTCTGATATTTACAAATGGAAACAGACTCAAATGAATTAAATGGATTTGAAAAACAGAAATGAGACGACAGCTAAAATGTTTTGAAAATATTTTTGAAACCCCACTTAACTATAGGATCAAACCCTGTAGTGAAGTCGGTATCCTAAATGGATTGAAAACTATTTCTGGTCTCTGATCTAGCATCAGGTCATGTTTTAGATTGTTTTATGCGGTATGAAAGTAAGGTGTTACAACTTGACATGCTCTTTTATCATGGAATACCATAATAGCTACATGAAACTTAGTGATCAAAATTTAGGACATTACATTTACTACTGAGATTCTCTCGGATCTCACTCCTCTTCCCCCAACCATATAGGTATGTTGAGTATACGTGAAGAATGCTTGGAGATATGCGAAGGGGAATTGCGAAGGGGAAGTTAAGATCGTAGTGCAAGGCACTACCATTTTGTATTGGTGTAATTGTTTTGGTAGTTTTGTGGATATACATTTTATGTATATATAAACAAACAAATGATTTGTGAGCAGATAATACCTTTAATTATATTAAAGAGAAAGGAAAGTATAACGCTCGCATACTCTGATATATTGAAAGTAAGAGCCAATGAAGTATTAGTGATGTAATGAATCTTGTGGAAAACCCTCTCGACCCTATGTTCAAATTCTGAGTTGAGAGTGAAAATTTGTGAACATTTATGGAAGTTGGGTAGTCTGGGTTCAAATCCTAGTTCACACAATAGATTTTACTACTTATTTATACTCATTTGAGGTTATTGAAAATAGAGTATCACACGTGGCACGATACTAAAAGAGTTGACCAAGAGCTGAGCGAATAACTAGAGGATGACGATTTAATTTGATAGGCATTAGAGACCAATCAGGCCTAACAAGAGCAAGTTTATTAGCTTTGTTGCCTTCCAATCACGTAGTAAGCCTAGCATAATGATCAATGAGTAGTATGAAGTGGATGAATCTGTGAAGGATAAGATTTGGAACACTATAGCTGTACAACACTATGAACCTATTAACTTTTGTAACTATTACATTTATTCATATTACTAACTATTATAATGACTTCACAGCTCACTAACGACGTTCCTCCCAGTCGTGCCTTGAAGGATAAATTATTATCATATTGCGAGGAGTGTTGGACGGCCTTGAAGACCTCTCTAACTAAAAGATTTACGCTTGTCGAGGTAGAAGAGGGTGGGAATCCTCTTAATGCCTGTCAGGAGTATACATTTCTTGATGAAGATACGTGGAGAGAATTTTACAGGATTAAGACTACACCAGAGCCTTGGTTAGTTTCTATTCATTTAGTTACTTACTTTATGCTCATTTGATTTTATTGATTGTTGATCTGTTGGTTTCTTATTAAAAGATAAAAAGGAATAAAGCTATAGTGAGGGGTAGAAAGAATGATTTCCCCCACAGATTGTCTCGTGGGGGTTATGAAAAGCTTGAAGATTAAATGATGAAGGAGAAGCATGTTAGAGCAACCTTTTCACCCAAGAGGGGGGGTGAATTGGGTGATTAGAAAATAATCAGAAATTTAAAACAAGTTTATAAAACTTTAAGCACAGTAAATAAAAAGGAAGGGATACCACCAAAGTTCACACAGGGATTTATACTGGTTCGGTCTCAACCACTTGACCTACGTCCAGTCCTCAGAAATCCTTCTGAGCCTTTCACTATATCTTCCAAGATTCAATGGGTTCTTGGCACCACAATACAAACAGCAAGTTCCTCTAGACACTCGCTCCCCCTTACACAAGGTAATCTTAAATCCCTTCTTAAGGTTCCTCAACCTTAAGTTATCACTATTGCAAATGATTAAGTATGACTGACAAATCTCTTTCACAGAGTATGTAGATAAGAACTGAAGTACAGATGAAAGCTTGAAGTACTTGTAATGATATTGCTTGTAGAGTATTCAGGTGTTTCTCTTCTTTGTTCATTTTTGGAATGGCTGGACATATATAATAGAGACTTTGAGAACCGTTGTCAATTTGTCCGTTGATTCAAATGTGCTTCTGACAAATGCACTAGTATTTGTCTTTCCATTATTTATGAATTTTGCTGCCGCCCATGAATAGTTGTCGTTTGAATAGAGAGTTCAGTTACTCGTCATGTGCGTGATGGTGGAGTACAGCTGTAACACACTTGTGAATATCACCGTTAGAAAATATTTGTATATCCACAGAATAATATGATTCACTGGAAGTGTTTTCTGAAAAATCAATAAAACCATCAGGAGTGATCTTGTTTTCGCAACTGAGCAGTAAAATAATATACCATATGATTTTGACAGCAATCTGGAGCAATCAGTAATGATTATTAATATCAAAGACTGACTAACAAAATCTACTGACTTTCATGGGAGTAATAGCAAATGGATCACATTGTATGTTTAAAAGTGTTTACTGGAGTAATAAATCATTATTGGAGAGAATACAATATCACTGGAAGTGAATATAAAAACGTTGAAAGCTTCTGACAGTGATTACTGATTTTCTGGAAGTGATCATGAATTTTCATATTCCACTCGAGTGAATTTGGAATCACTGGAAGTGATTTTGTAAATAGTGATTTCTTCTTGCAGTGATCTTGAATCCACTGGAAGTAATTTGGAAGTTTTCAAACATCACTCGAGTGATTCAAGATCACTGGAAGTGATTTGGCAAACAGTAAAAATATTCTTGCAGTGTTTTTTAATTCACTGGAAGTGATTCAGCGAAAATGCAACATCACTCGAGTGATTGAGGATCACTGGAAGTGATTTGGAATTCTTCAGGTATCACTCGAGTGATCTGGCATTCACTAGAAGTGATTTTTAAAACAGTGAATTTTTCTTGCAGTGAATTTTCAATCACTTGAAGTGATTTGGCGCATCACTCGAGTGATTCAGGTTCACTGGAAGTGATTTGGAAAACTTGGCGCATCACTCGAGTGATCTGGACTTCACTGGAAGTGATTTTCAAAACAGTGAATTTTTCTTACAGTGATTTATTAATCACTGGAAGTGATTATGCGCATCATTCGAGTGATTTCCCATATCACTCGAGTGATCTGGAAATTTTCCACATCACTCGAGTGATCTTGAATATCACTCGAGTAATTAACTAAATCACTCGAGTAATCTTGCTCTGATCACCAGAACCACTTCTTTTGCTGATATGGAATCCATGAACTTCCAAAACATGATTTGTTATCATCAAAACATGAAATCTAACAAAGCAGAAGAAGTGATAAGAAGAGGCTCAATCTAATCCATTTACTATTCTATCTCCACCATCTCCAATATCTCATGAAGAAAAATAGAGGGCTACAAGCCGAAGGAAGATAGGGGAGTATAAGAGCGAGAAGGCACGCATGGTTGCTGAAAGGATTGTAAGTAATTTAGAATTAATCCTTATTATTTTATTTGTTGTATAGTAACATGTTAATTATGTTTGTTATTTATATATTACAGAATCAACTTCAACTAGAATGTGCCCAGGGAACCTTCATTCCACAGGGAAGGAATGATATCTTGACGGTTGCCATGGGGACAACAGACCATGGTGGTCGTGTTAGGGACGTTAGATAAGGAGTTGGCATAAAAGACTATTTTGGAGCACATACACGCCATGCCTCTGCGGGAATGTTGACTAAGGAAGAGATGGAACTGATACTAGAGAATGAAAGGAAGCAGATGCAACTGATATTGGAGAATGAAAGGAAGCAGATGACCGACTAGATGTTACAACTGAAGGAAAAAATGATGACGATCCTAAGCTCACGACAGGACATAACTATCTATTCGACTTATTCTCCTGCAGTTTAAAACATAAATGAGAGTTGTGTTCTAGAACGTATATCAGAGGATTATATTTGAAGGATCCTGATAGATGCTTAGTAGCACATGGCTTAATACATAACTTGGGGCCAACTGTCCACCACGAGAAAATGCAAGAGGACGAAGTGAGAGTGGTCGTTGGAGAGGTAAAAATTCTAGATGCGCCTGTGCCATTTCCCAATGATGAGGTGAAGATTATGGTTGAAGCCCTCAAAAATTTCCTTAGGTGGCCAAAGAGACTTGTCTGGGTAGTTTTAGTTGTGGTTCATGCTGAAGTATGAAAATATTTGTCTTCTTAATGTGTTTTTTTTTTCATATTACGCATTTATAGCATGAAATTGTTACTAACTCTTTCTTATTAACTTTTTTTTATTTATCAAACTGCCCCATCGAATAAAGTGGTTCCACAACTCCAACCCCAATCCTATACCCAAACTTAGGTGAAGCCGCTTCAACGTCTGTATCTGTTGGCGTTGGACAAATCCTTCTCAACTGAAGTATTGACGATGGATCCATATATTGTGGGTAAGAGGGACATCTTCGTGCATATTGAGTAGGAGGATGTGGTGCGAATGTTAATGAAGGATCAGATTATCGTATCACACGTCCACTTGTTTATGATGTAAGTATATTTTTATCAATATTGCTAAGTATTTAACTATTGAATCTAACATGCTTTCACTATTGTGGTACCTCCATCACCTTTATACTTTATCAGGCAACAGTGACCAGTTTGGATTCCTTTGCCCACTATACATCCAGACAAAAAGGGAACACTTCCACGATAAGAGAGTCATACCTTCGGTAGAGGCTCTGTGAGGATGGAAAAGAGTGCTACCTAGCACCATATGTTAGCGAGTAAGAAAATATTTGTAATTGATACCCTATTTTTGTGAATTTGCATAATTTATACCTCTTTTTGCAGTACTCATTGGCAGTTAGTGCTTGTATGTCCAAAGTGGAACATCGTCATTTTTTTATGTTCCTTACATTATAAACCAGGAAAGGATTTGAAGAAAATGATGGACACGTAAGTGTACTTTGACAATGATATTTTATTTGCAATATGTAATTTTTTTATATAATCTAGCCTCTTGTATATATTTTATCACAAGGCAATGGAAACATACCAAAGAGTGGTTAAGAAAAAGCACATACACGAGGTTAAAGAGACTACCTGGATACAACCAAAGGTAAATGGTTTGAATCCTAACATTCTATGAACATCATTATCTTGTTCAGATAATTCATATCACGCATGTTCTTCTATAGTGCCATCGTCAAACGGGGAATAAGGCTTGTGGATATTATGTGATGAGGAACATGTTAAATAATATCCTCTTGGGTAGCACAGAATTGACTGTAGAGGTAATTTTATTTAATTATATTTTTTATTATGTTCTTTGTTTTATTAAGTTCATTTTGTAGTTATTAAGTTGATGTGTTTTTTTATTTTAAAATGTCTAGATGTTTTTTGACATTATGGGTGCATTTTCTGAAGAGGACATTGATGATGTTCGCACACATTGGACAACTTTTTTTTAGAGATCACAAACTTGTGAGTGTAATGTCAAACATGTTATGTTAATAACTATTTGGGATTTGACATTTTTAATTTCATTGTCACTGTTTGGTATTGGACTTAAATTTCATTGTAAAAGTGAGGCCAAGTTTGTTTACCTGTATTGATATAGCTTTGTTAATATTTTTGATATTGGAATTTACAATAAATTTGATATTTCAAATTAGTTTTGTTGTAATTATTTTTATTTGTTAGGTGTGGTTGTTTATTATCATGTAAACGGGTTTGTAGCATAATAAACAAACAATTTTTTTTTTCAAAAAATGAATTTCTACTCTTGATAAACAAGAAGAGGTGTAGAAAATTACACTTTCTATACTTGACGAATAAGGAGAAGTGTAGAAAGTCACACTTTCTACACTTTCCGAACAAGGAGAGGTGTAGAAAGTCACACTTTCTACACCTATTTTCACAATAACAAGTGTAGAAAGTAGGACTTTCTATAAGTGTTGTGAGAACAAGTGTAGAAAGTCCCACTTTCTACACGTGTTAGGATGCACAACAAGTGTAGAAAGTGAGACTTCCTACACTTATTGTGAGTTTGAATACGTGTAGCAAGTCCCACTTTCTACACTTGTTGTGCTGTACAACATGTGTAGAAAGTGGGACCTTCTACAGGTGTTTTAGAACAGGTGTAGAAAGTTTGAGTTTCTACACCTATTCTTTCTACACCTATTGTAGGTCAAGTCTAAAAAGTCTTTTCCGTCAAGTGTAAAAAGTCTTTCCCGCACTACTGTGAACTTTCAAGATATAATTTCTCTCTCCTTCCTTATGCTTGGCTGTCCAAATGAGTGAGGAAATGAGTGAATGTAGTGTTTAATTCATTATCTTCTCTTTCTTATGTGTGCTAGTCGACAATTACAAGAAAAAGAGGAGAAAATATTTTGACCAAAATGCCCTTTGTAGGGTAAAACTAGAATGCCATTCAGTTGGATTTCAACTATTATTTCCTTCTTTTAAAATTGGCCAAAATAATTAGCTTAACTAGGAGAAAATAATTTATTTATTTATTTTGAGCCTCCTAATTACTCCACTTTCCAAGAGCAAAATCCTAGCCTTTAATCTTGAGTTCCAATTTTAACCACAAGATCAACTACCAATTGTTTCTTTCGCCCTTGATTACGGCAATGTTAATTAAATTGGCATTTTGTTAAATTCCTTTTTTCTTCCATAAACCATTTTCTCTTTTCTTTCTAGGTTCAAATTATGTTTTGTATCTCACTAGACACATTTCAGAGGAATTAAATCCTTTCCATAATTAATCAGAATTAATTTTGTATAAAATTCCCAAAGCGATTCCGCTAATATTATTTACATTGGCTTTTGGGATTCTTAGCCCTTATATGAATTTTGGGATATTACAATTCTCCCCCTGTTCAACAAATTTCGTCCTAAAAATTTCAAATTATCTATACCTTGGGGAATCATTCTAGACATTTAGTATATCCCTTTCTTATGCAAGCTCATCGAGTATACAACACAAATCATCATACTCTCCATAAAATCTGAGATAGTATTTAACAATCACCAAATGACATTTTCATCCATTCTGCTCCCAGTATGTAGCATTCAACATAAGACCTATTGGTCCCTTCTTACAGCACTGGGTTCTCAGGCCTCACTGCTTATTCGGGACTCTCTCTCGGATCATATTGCATGCATACCAGGCCTTCCAGCCTCTTCAGGACTCTCCCAGATAACACTGTATGCATATCCAGCCTTACAATTCATTTTACTCCCATAATGTTGGATATTCCAACTTTACTACCCAGGGAATCACCCCCATGCCATAGGCATCTCATAGTTTATTGCCTCGATTACAACCTGATATAGTCTGAATGTTATGCTAGCCTCAAAATATACTCTAGACACACTGGTCCAATGTTACCGTGCTAGGCAACGACCACAACGCTAGAACACAGGCCTTAAGGCCTAGGGACACTGCTCTATGCAAACTTGCATATCAGGTCTTACCACCTTGAGCCTCTGTTCAGCACAATTCTTAAACACATCATATTCTACCGACCTAATGACTTACTAGTCCCTCAGGTCTTATGGCCTTTAGACATTTAGAACATCATATTTGCTGAATACTTATTGTGACTAACTACCTCAGGACAAACAGTCTATTAAGAATTCTAAGTATATCTCAGGTTCTAACTCTTGCTACACAAGCCATTCATATACTTATATAACATTCCCAAAGCATGTTAATTAAACCATCGTCACAAGAGCATTCGACACGTTAGCATATAGCATAACAACAACCACTGGACCATTGGTCCTATACCTAATCACTTGCTATCACGTGGCCCTGAGTGTTACACGTGCAAAAAGCCCCAGGTATCCACTCGTACATCACAAAAGTTTCAATGGCCTGAGCATCCACCCGTGCAATAGGCCTTGGGCGACCACCCCGTATATTCTAAATGCTCATTAGGTCTTACTGTCTACCATATATTCATGAAACGAATATATCCTATGGTAAACACATACATGCAAAACCATTACATAAGAAATGAGAGCAAGAGTCACTTTCCTTTATACTGTTGATCCTGTTCTTTCTTAATTCCTTTCCTTATCTTTCTTTCCACAAATGGCACTGAAGCTCCCCATGGCGATTCATTGGGTCATATAAACCCTTCTCTCAAGGAAACCCATTTGATGGAAGACTCATTACATTACACCACCATTAAGAGTCCACGTTCCTGTAGCTCTACTCTATAGTTTGATGTCGCGGCGGCTTCATTTCATGGTTTGTCATTACAGTGGTTACACACTATTGTTTGACATCATGGTGACTCTACGCTATGGTACTATACTCAATGCTTCACTTAGTTACCTAACTGGTTAGCACCTTCTATCAGAACCCTCCACAGGTAGCCCTCTCCGATCATATCTCTCTAATCAGAACTCTCCATAGGTAGCCTTTTCTGATCAGATCTTTCTGTATGCAGCTCTTTTTAGTTGGTCATCTCTGAATGGAAGTATTATTGTAATAGGAACCCAGATCTTATAGGGTCCCTTATCTCTAGCAATTCTGTAAACCGCTTTCTTTAATTTCGCAATCTCGTCTAGGGTCATTTAATATGGACTTTCAATATCGGTCCAGCTCCAAGCATAATAACCACTCTAAGGGAATATTCTATGATTAAGACTTTTTCTTATGCTAGATTAGCAACTATTAACCTCCAGAAACCTCATACACATTACTATGCCACCTTCGAGTACCTCAAGCCACTCAGGCTATTTCCAATTCCTAGAGAATCAATTCAACTATTGCATTTGATTCTCAGGTTACAATTCACTAGGGTATATGGTCAGGCATCTATCACATTCTTTTGCCTCGAATTCAATTTGTCCTATAGAGGCTTCCAAATTCTAGCATATTCTTTAAATCATTCTCTTAATACATCAAATCAACTCAAGTCATTGTTCAGATTACTAATACATCATTCTAGGTAAAGAAGCAATATATAACATTCTTTCATTTCTTCTTAACCTCAAGGTCATGCCCAGTCATCAATTGAACATCCTCAACTATATTCCATGCCTCAAACAACTCTGAGCCATTTCAGTGTTCTTAAGAACCTAAGGCTCAAAATATATTCTTGGATCAGAATCCAATTCTTAACTTCATACTGGATCTATAACCTCAATGTTGATTGAGTCCTCAATCATACCCAATTTGCATGCTAAAAATCATCATGATTCATAACTCTAATTCTATCCTCTACAATATCCAAGTATTAACCTAAAGCTTCAATAAAGATTCAACCTTAATCCTGAGGTTTAAATTCTCATTATATATGCCTTTAAATACAGTTCATCTAACTAAGATGATCCGTAGCTATGGAGAAATCTTAAGGCAATCACTATTTCTAAAGTCTCTATAACCCTACCAACTTAACTTCATAGGGGGGTCACCTATCCTGGGATTATTCTCACCTAAGCACGTTTAACCAAGGAAATTATGATGGGATCTAAGTCATGTCTTAATTTGGTATCAGAACACTAGAGCTTATACCCTTTTTCCACACGGTATACACTATCGATGCTCCGTTACTTCCTCTATATATGGCTTTGCCCACTTCTTTCACAGGCTTGTTAACATCCACGTGTGACTTACTCCTCTGCCTTTTCCTATTGTTCATGACTTCTAATGTGTCGATATACCTACAAAGATAGAGTATGTTAGCTCTTTCCAAGATCAACTGCTTTGATACCAAAAAGTGTAATACTGTCTCTTATAAAGTGTGTGATGAGTTCTGGTTATGTAATGTTTGCAAACTTGGGACATTATCTAGCAAAAAGTTATCAAAGTCACAACTTCAATAGAGGATTTGATCATGTAATTAAGTGGGTTTTTCGAAAACTTTTGAAAATAGTTATATATGGTCTTATACCAGTTTGCAAAATCATTACTCTTATCAGTTTCAAAATTATTTGTTAAAAATGCAAAGCATTCTTTGTCAATAACGCGTGTAGTGGTTAACTTATTGGCTTTTGGTATTTTATTGCCCAACTTTAGTTCAATAATCGCTTTTTAATACTAGCATTTTACCAAAAGTTCAGCGTGCGAATTAATCTACTACTTAATTACTCTTCCTTCTCTTTGTCCGTCTGTATTACCTTCTTGCCCATGGAGATGGACACCTTCACTACGTATCATTTGTTGAAAAAAGGGTGAGATTCTAAAGAATCTTAGTAGTACACGAATCACACATATAATATGTAGAATGCCAACTATGTAAAACAAAGCATCATAGTGCACTTACAAATTATGCAGCAAATAAAGGGCCCAACCGGTCCCTTATCACATAATCACAATGCTTGATAGTCACAGTCTGGCTACCCAGGGCCTTTGTCCCATACAAGGTGCAGTCACTTGATTTCTTCCACAAGACTACCTGGCTCAAGGCTCCCTCGGGTAACTCCCGGTGTAACTTGTACTTACAGGTCTTGCGGCTTACGGACTAACTATATCACACATGTACAGATGACAGAAAATACATACAGAGCAGCACATATGATATTAAGGATAAGGTACTACCTGACAATCTTTCCAATTTAGGTTCTTGTTCTCTATCTCTCTGGCGTCCCAGGAAAATGTTGAATCCTATAATTTATAATTCATGGACGGGCAAGTTATTACTTATTCCAATTATTGGTAACTTATAACACTTGGTTGGTTATTATGTAGGTTAGTGCTTAGGCCCAATTAAGTAGTTAATATAGTTACATTACGCCCAAGTACTAATATTCAGCATTAATTTTTTTAAATACAACTGTATGATTCTCATAAATTTACCAAACCTTAAATGTTCTAGATTTAGTTCTTGAAACAAGGCAAACTTTGAAAAATCATAACTCTAAATCCACTTGTTCAAAAATTACATTCTACCTATAAATAAATATCAATATGTGTACTTTCTTTTTGAAAATTTTCATAGCATTTGGACCAGGTTTGATTATTCAAAAACACGACAATACATTTCTACCTCGAGAAAACAATTTCTAGTAACACAAAACCCTAACTTCCAAAATTTGGTATTTTCAACATAATCACTCAAAAATCACAACCACATGCTATTCAAAATTTTTTTTCATGTAGAATGCAATGGAGTACTTTAAAACATAAAAAAAAAACTCTTTTCCCTTGTTTTTCTCAAAATTATACATACCCCTTTATTTCACAAAAATCAAGTTCTTGCCATTTTACCTCAAAATCATCATACAACAACATAAAACCTCTTCTAACCCCATAAGCATCAACAAAAGAACTTCAAACCCTATATACTCTCCTTGACCAAAAATCAATGCTCTACAAATATTCAACCAAATAACATAAATCAACGCTTAAAATGTAGCTCTTACTCACCTCTTGCTTCTTCTAAGCTTTGTTCTTTAGTTCTACAACTTTGGGTCTTTCAAGATGGCCCCAAACACTTCTATTAAAGAAAAAAAACCATAGGATTGAAGCTAAGGAGGAGGTGAACAATTTTCATGCAGAACATTTAAGCTAGAAATGTGAGGAAACTAGTGAAAATCTAGAGAAAAACTTACCTTTGCTCTTGAACTTTCAAGATCTACTTTCTCTCTCCTTCCTTATGCTATTTTATTAAATTCCCTTAATCTTGGGTTCCAATTTTAACCACAAGATTAATTAGCAATTGTTTCTTTCACCCTTGATTATGGCAACGTTAATTAAATTGGCATTAGCTATTTTATTAAATTCCCTTTTTTTTCATACACCACTTTCTCTTTTCTTTCTAGGTTTAAATTATGTTTTGTATCTCACTAGACAAATTTCAGAGGAATTAAATCCGTTCCATAAATAATCAGAATTAATTTTGTACAAAATTCCCAAAGCGATTGCCCTAATATTATTTACATTGGCTTTTGGGATTCTTAGGCCTTATATGAATTTTGGAATATTACATCTTTCTAGCACAAGGACGAATGATGTGGTACCTCATTCCTTTTAGCTACAATTAAGTATAAAGAAGTGGTGAAATCATGAGGGAGACCAGGATTTGAAAATGAAACACCCAACTTCCGAAACACTTATAAGGTTTCCCCTTTGTTTTTTATTAAACATCAGAGTTTATGAGCGAACTTTGCTGACTTTTTATAATCCATCCCACATACACGTTTCATTAGCGATAGGAAGCAAAACTACTAACTTTTACTACTCGTTCACTTGCTTATCTTTACATAATTCATTGCTCTTAATGATATATACATCATATACAATTCAAAATATATACATATGGACAAGAAAACCAAAATACTATAGTCTTCAACAGCTTGGCCCCTAATCATCGCCTTTTACCTTCTTCTTGCCCCTCGAGCTTTCTCCCTGTATTGAAGGTAGGTTTTGGAGGAAAAAGGGGTGAGATTAGGAGGAATTTCAGTAGTAACACAAGTTAATCATAATAAGATAACATACAAGGCATGCTTCACACTCATCAATAAACAAAATCATCATAACATCATTCAGTGCATTTAATGCAATCCATAAACTACCGTAGCGCTAGGCGAGTTACTTGGCTCCGAGGGGTACCCGTGCAAAGATAGGCCCCGGGTGATCACTCTACATAATCAAAATGTGTTAGAAATTTTGTGATGATTTCAAACAACACACAAAGCATGTTATGTCATATGAAGACAAGTTACTACCTGGTTGCTCTTCTTATGCAACTTTTCCCACTTAGTTCAAGCTCAGGTAAATATTGAATCCTATTTGATTGTCAAGTCCTGAAACCTTCAAATACACCATAAATGAGTCATTACTCATTCACATACCTTTCCAAACACATAACATTAGTAAAATTAGCCTAAATGTGCTAAATTACTTAAATACCCTTACAGACTCAGCTTAACCCTTTGTACCCAGTCTCACTTCCACTTTACCAGAATTTATGACTTGGGCTATTCCTATTGGAAATTGTGACCTATGGGCCAATTATTATGCTTTAGACATTATTTTTATTTAATGAATTTCTCCATTTTCTTATCATATCATTCTCATGTTTACTATGATAACTGTATCCTTGGATAAATCGTAAAGATTATCCTAAATGTCCCTGGTTGGTTATCTATGCGAGAGCAAAGATAAAATAAGACCAGTATGACTTTGATGAAGTATGGAGATATGAATCAAAGTCTTAGGAATTTGTAGGAGTACAAGGTGCTGGACCGACCCACTATGAGAAAGCTGCATGGATTAAGTCATAAGCTTATCTCATGTATAACCGCATCACAATGCCCTTTAACCTGAGATTATCATGGTTTCCTACATGAGAGTCGCTAATCTTTGACCGAGTCAAAAGTCACCTTTGACCGGATGATGATAAAGGCTTTGATGGGGCTTAGTGGATTTCATACAGAGGAATGTGAATGGTCAAGATGGAATTTGTCCCTCACATCAATAGAGAGATATTACTGGGCCCCTCGATGAGTGAGTTTGAGAAATATATGGCCATACTGTGATGGAAAGGAGTTTCCATTTCTATAGTCAGACTACTCAGGAATCAAGAAAGTGATGGTCAGGAATAGGAGGATGGCACTGTCCATGCCTCATTCTTGACCAAAATATCGTGTGACAAAAGGGACGGGACATGGTTGTATAATAGGTTGCATCGTATCATTGATCCTCATGTGAATTGGGTAGTCGCAATGTCTTGCTAGAGGCCGCTTGTGACTTGTGGGCTAGAGCAGTTTTTGGCCCACTGCCAACTTCATATGGGCCTACAGGGTCCCACATAAGAATAGCCCAACACGAGCTATGATGTCCAGATTCATTGAATCTAAGATGTGTCTAAGATTCAATGAATACAATATTTAACCTAGGGTCGATGAATTATACACACACACACACACACACACACATAAATTTGAAATAATAATAATGATAATAATTGTAGTAATATTATATACAGATTATAATATTATTATAAGGTGTTAGTTTTATATTTAATTTATTTAATAAATTAAATAATTAAAGCTAATACAGGTATCATATCTTAGATTTAATTTATAAAGATAAATTAAATCTATTGGCTCTTTATTTATCTAAGATATGATACCTGATTTGATAAATTAAATCCATTGGAAAGATTTAATCAAATCAGATTAATTTAATTTAATTTGAATTTCAAAATTAATTAAGATTAATTTTGAAAATCCAATACGACCTACATCAATTATAAAATTCGAAGAGCTAGAGAACCCCAGGCTGTGCGGACGATTTGGAGAGCCGCAAGAAACCCTAGAGAGGAACCTCGGAGGCGCTAGTACGCTGCCGCGTTGGGTCTTGTTCGTGTGGATACCAGAAGAGGGAGATGATCAGAAGCATTGACTCCTAGAGATCGAACAAGAAGCAGAACGAAAAAGGTATTATTCTAACTACTTGATTTAGACGTCTTTGATAGATTCGCAATTAGGATTCGAGAATTTTAAACTGTTAATTTCTTCCGCTGCGTGTACAAATTCCAACATTCTACACAATTTAATGTGTAGAATCCATTTTTAACCTCAGCTTGGTCAAAATCAAGCCCAAATGATGAAAATATCATTGAAAACCCTTGATTAAAGCTTTTAAGGGATAATTCTCTCATTTCACTTTCTGTGGCTTTTCTTATTTCATGGACAACATAGACCCTATACCATTTCACCTCCTAAACCCAATGGAAGCATCAGAATTATCAAATTCCTACTCAATTGCCACATCCAACATAGGGCAGTCTAATAGGATTCCCATAAAAGTTATGTCGGATTCTCGTTTTCTTTAGCCTAATCACCTCCTTTCTACTTATAATCAATATATTAGATGTTTAGACATTTATTGGACTTGATTTAAAGACACTTACATATTAAGGTCTTTTGAGTTTTCTTGACTTATCTTATATCAAAACAACCAAAATCAAGCCAAGAACAACTCTACTAGCAACAATTAAGCAAGAGGAACAAGTTTGGGAAGTTACCTCTTGATTTCTTGTACTTTCTCTCTCCTAGATGTTCTCTCTCTCTCTCTCTAACTCTTGATTTAGCTGAATATCATGGTTTCAAGGGTGGAGAAGTGAGGAAGAGAGGTTATAGAGGGATTAGGTAGCTTAAAACACAAGGTAGCAACTTCCTTACCTTGATCTTGGATGAACCCTAGCCCTTCCTCTTCTCTTCACCGTGCTCAGCTCTTACTCTCACTCTTTGGGTCTATTTGATCGTGAAAATAAGCTAAAGAGATGAGGGAATGATCTAATTAAAAGGGTTTAATTAACTATGCCATGTATAACCCTTTCATTGGTCTAAAAATGCATTTCTCTTTAATTAATTCTCTTTTCTCTTTTCTCTTCATGTTTCAGCCGAAATATGTATGAGAAATACACGGGAAATCTGGATCTCCAATATCCCTTTGTGCCATCTTGTAACTTGTTGACCAAGTTGTTAACTTTTTGACTATTTGACCATTCTTGACAATAATTCACCAAAATTGGTTTATTTATGATCAAGTAGTCATTTTACTCTTTTTAATTCCCATTTAACTCATATTAGTAGGATTATTATAGAAAAATCATCATTTCTCACTTTATGGAAAAATTACCTTTTGCCCCTATATTTCATGATTTATCGAAATAAATCATTTCTCGCTCTTTTCTTCGGCTTAACCCTATTTGAAACTTAAATGAGGCAATCGTTCATGTCATTTAGTTTCCCCAATTTTTTGTTACAATTATAGGCCCTTAATTGTTCATTAATTGCCTCTTTATATCCTTATTCGGCAAAATTACGTGTAACCGACAATTATAATATTTTTCATAAATTCATATAAATTCATTCACATCATATTTCACCATTTTATTCTACTAAATATCACAATTTCTCATACAAGAAATATTGGTGAAAAGTGGGGTATTACTGTTCTCCCCTCGTTCAATAAATTTAATCCCTGAAATTTTGTTACACCATCTATGGCATAAATCCCGGGTAACGTCTTTGCATAACATCTTCTGCTTCCCAAGTCACTTCCCGTAGTGATAGTCCCTTCTAAACTACTTTTACAAATGGTATGCTATGATATCTGAGCTGCCTCTCTTGTCTATCAATGATTCGTTCAGGCTCTGCTTCATACGTGAGGTCATCACGCATATCCAGATCTCCATATTCAATAACATTCTAAGGGTCCGGTTGGTACTTCTTCAACTGGGAAATATGGAATACATCATGTAATCTGCTCAAATTTGGAGGTAGAGCAATACGGTATACTACAGGCTTAATTCTAGCCAATATAAACGGTCGAATGTAGCGAGGACTTAACTTCTTCCTCTTTATTGCTCTTCCAACACTAGTAACAGATGATATCTTCAGAAATACATGATCATCGATTTGAAATTCCAACGGCCTTCTCCATTTGTCAGTATAATTCTTTTGTCTACTTTGGGCTTCAAGCAGTCTCTACTTGATTACTCTGATCTTCTTAGTAGTTTGATATACTATATCCGACCCAGAAAATCTTCTTTCTGACAATTCTGTCCAACAAAGTGAGGATTGGCACTTCCTCTCATACAATGCTTCATACGGAGCCATTTGAGTGCTCATATGATAGCTATTGTTGTAAGCAAATTCGACAAGTGGAAGGTAGTGACCCCAACTACCTTTGAAGTCCATTACACACGCCCTTAACATATCTTCCAGCATCTGTATGGTCTATTCTAATTGTCCATCCGTTTGAGGATGATAGGTCATACTAAAGCTCAACTTAGTGCCCAAAGCATAATGTAGAGATTTCTAAAATTTTGAAGTAAATCGAGGACCCTTGTCAGAGATTATACTCTTCGGCGTTCTATGGAGTCTCACTATCTTCTTAATGTAGATTTCTGCCAGCTTATCGAGAGAATAGCTAGCGTTGATCGGTAGGAAGTGTCCTGACTTTGTAAGATGATCAACAATCACCCAGATTGCATCATGATTCCAAATCTTAGGTAATCCGACTACCAGATCCATGGTTAAGCTCTCCTATTTCGATTCTGGAATTTTAGACTTTAAAGTAGTCCTTGTGGTTTCTGGTGCTCAATCTTTTCATTATGAAAGGTAAGACATCGTGCCACATATTCTATCACATCCTTCTTCAATCCGGGCCACCAGTACATGACCTTCAAATCACGGTACATATTCACCATTCCGGGGTGAATAGTATAACAACTCTTATGTGCATCATTAAGGATTTTCTTTCCCAACTCATCCTTTGGTGGAATATAAGTTCTTTGCTTGTACCGAACTAATCCACTTGGTGACCAATCGAAATGTCGAGTTTCTCCTCGTTCAATCATGGCTTTGATTGATTTCACTTTCTCATCTTATAACTGAGCTTTTGCAATCTGAGTCTTTAAATCATTTTCTACTTGGCTTATACTATAACCAGCATAGAGAAACTGATTTGATAGATTCAGATCCCTAAAATCTTCTATCAATTTTCTTTCTTGTATTATCATAATCGCTACCTGTACCGCTTTACGAATAAGAGCATCAACAACGACTTTAGCTTTACCTGGGTGATACTTAATTTTTAGGTTATAATCTTTTAGCAACTCCATCTATCTGCGTTGTCTCATGTTGAGCTCTTCCTGATCATACAGATATCTAAGACACTTGTGGTCACAATATAATTCAACAATCACCCCATATAGGTAGTGCTGCCAGATTTTAGCACAAACATAATTGCCGTCAGCTCTAAATCATATATGGGATAATTTATCTCATGAGGCTTCAGCTTTCGAGAGGCATAGGCTACCACTCTGCCCTGCTACATCAAGACACATCCTAGTCCCTGCTTACTAGTATCACTGTAGACTATATAAGTCAACTCGGGATCAGGGATAATCAACACGGATGTAGTTATCAACCTCTCTTTCAGCTCACTGAAGCTCCTATCACAATGATAATCCTACTCAAACAGTTGATCTTTCCGCGTAAGCTTGGTCAACAGCAAGGCAATCCGAGAGAAATCTTGAATATCTCTGGTAATAGCCCGCAAGACCCAAAAAACTGTGAATCTCAGCAACAGTTTCTAGCCCCTTCCAATCCAACACTGTATCCACTTTACTGGGATCTACTGAAACTCCTTCTTGTGAAATGACATGGCCTAAAAATTTAACTTCTGTAAGCCAGAACTCACATTTTCTTAACTTCGCATAGAGTTGCTTTTCTTACAAGATACTGAGCATAATTCTTAGGTACTCCTCATGCTCTTTTATACTCTTAGAGTATATCAAAATGTCGTCAATAAAAAATACCATAAACTGATCTAAGTATCGGCTAAAGATATGTTCATGTAGTCTATAAATACAGTCGGTGCATTGGTCACTCCAAAAGGCATTATTAAAAATTCATAATGACCATACCGAGTTTAGAAAGCAGTCTTTGGTATGTCTTTTGCCTTCACTTGCAATTGATGATATCCTGACCTCAGCTCAATCTTTGAAAACACACTTGCTCCAGATAGTTGATCTAGAAGGTTGTTAATTCAGGGAAGTAGGTACTTGTTCTTAACGATTATCTTGTTCAATTCTCTGTAATCAATACACAACCTCAGAGTTCCGTCTTTCTTCTTAAAAAACAATACCTGAGCTCCCCATAGTGACACACTGGGTTGTATAAACCCTTTCTCCAGCAATTCTTCAATTTTCTTTTTCAACTCAGCTATTTCATTCGGAGCCATTCGATATGGAGATTTCGATGTAGACCCTATTCTGAGCATAATCTCGATTGCGAATTCAACTTCTTTTTCCAGAGGTATACCACAAAGATCATCTGGAAACACCTCAGGAAATTCTTTTACAACTAGAATATCTTTCAGAGCCATTTCCGTATCTACTTGCACAGAAAAGAATATAACATATCCCTAATACAATTTCCTCAAACATTTCCCAGCTTCTGCTAATGAGAGAAAATTCAAACTGATATCCCTGTCATTAGACTTTCGCTGAGTAGGATATACTATCCTCTTGTTTTCATAGTCCACTAGTACATTATTTTCCGTAAGCCAGTCAAAACCCAATATGATCTCAAGTTCTTAAAGCAGCAAACATATCAAGTCTACTGTGGACTCACGTCCCTCAACGGTTATAACATAATTCAAACGAACATCAGTAGTCATGGTTTTGACACCTATCGACGTCGATACAATCAAATTAAATGGCAGTTTATGCACATGAAATTCTAGGTGCTTAGCACAATCGTAGGCAATGAAAGAATGACTAGCACCTGAATCATACAATGCTTTCAATATACTACTATTAAGGAAGATTTTACCTTAAACTAGCTCTAAGGACTTCTTTGCTTCTTCTTGAGTCACGACAAATACTCAACCTTGACTTTACTGTCTAGGCTTGGCAAGTCGTGATACTGCTTGTTGAGGACAATTCATTGCCAAATGGCCTGGCTTCTGGAAGACATAACAAATCACTTGGCTTGTAGGAACAGTGTACCATCACCCCAGATGGGATTTTCCACATCGAGCACATGTCTATGATATTGGGGGTTTCCGACCGTCACGGGTTCCAGACTAAAAGGGCTTTTTATTACCTCCTCTTTATGGAAATCCTTACCCTTTTCACTTTTATGAGGTATCCCCTTGACTAGGTTCACCTCTCTGGCAAATACTCTTACTAGCTTGTACTCTTCTTAAGTTCCCCTCTGTCAGTCGGCATGCCTTTACAGCCTTATTGAACTTTTAAAACTATTGTGCTACCAACTTCTCCTCCATCTCGGGCTTCAATCCTCGAATAAACATATCTAAGCTCTATTTCTCATCATCCTTAAGGTTCAGGTAGGAGGAGTAACGAGACAATTGGATAAACTGAGACAAGTATGCATCAAAGGTCTCGTTGTCACCTTGGTGAATTGCTAGGAAGTCTTTCTCTTTCTCAATTCTTACTGACCTCGGGAAATACTTCTCATAAAATTTTTCTTGAAACAATTCCCATGTCAGAGGGATATTCTGAGCACGTAGTAGAAACGTTGTATTCTTCCACCAATCATCAACATCGCCCACCAACTTATAAATTACCATTTTGGCTTTCATCTCTGCCGGGCATCCGAGTACCTCAAAGATCTTCTCTAGATGATTCACCCAATTCTCAGCCGCTTGGGGGTTAAATCTCCCATGGAATGCCTCAGGTTGGTACTTGATAAACTTAGGCATCCAGTATTGGAAAACATTCTCATCTGGTTCTTGAACAATAGGAACTTGAAGGTTCACCCCATATGACTGTGATGACTCATCACTAGATGATTGTTCCTTATCTGTATTCCCTTGAGGATGATTCCCTTAAGGGGAATTTCTTTCCAGATTATTTCCTTCAGGGTTATTCCCTTCAGGCTGTGCCTCATCCGCATTTCGTCTCTCCCTTAGTTCCCTGACTTCTTCTCGTAAGTCCTGGATTATAGTTTGTTATTGATCGAACATTGTAAAGACTTGCTGCATAAGATTAGGCTCCGGATTATTCTCAGGTTTAAGGTTTTATGGTTCATTCCTCACTAGTCTATTCCACACCATTGTTCCTTTTTACTATAAGAAGGAACATAATGTTAATACCACATCGACACTGATATGTACATACAAATTCTTCAAATTTCAAATACCAACTACCAATACATATCTATCATATGCACTCATACATTTACACTCAAGCAACTTGATATTTATATCAAAAGAAGATATGTTCTTCAACATAAACCAGTCATATGTACAACAAGTGGCTTAATATTTACATCAAAATAAGCCTACGCTACCTTACTGAGCATATCATTATTTTTATACTCCTTATGCATACCAAATACTACATACAAAATCATATGCTCAATAAGAGGTTAAAACTCGAAAGGACCCATAATTACAATTTCATTTTTTCTTCTTGATCCAAGAAGTAAAATCAAGAAGATAGGCTAATGTGGTTCGGATCCAAACATCATCATCCATCATTAGCTCAAGCTCTTTGCTCATACAACTTCTGCACTGACTCCAAAAATGTTGTATACTGCATTGTGGGAGTGAAGAAGTTCGTAAAAGCTGTCATATATAGATCCTTCAATTGCTCCTATAATTCATCATTTGGATATAGATCAAAAGCCAATTGCTCTACCAGAGCATTCGACTCTGTAGCTGAATCTGGATGTTGCACATTGTCATCCGACTCTACATCAGCTGTGTCTACCATCATAGCTTCATCTCAAGTAATGGGACCAAAGAACGTTGGCTACCTGATGCTCTTTCTGCATGTATGTGCCATTCTTGGTCTACGTCCATCTCTATTGAGAATCACATAAGTTCTACCTTATGGGATATGCTCCTCGGGTGGAGGTTGATTGACAGAATGAAGTGAAGGTGACCGGCTCCTTTGCCTTCTACTATCCGACTTACTTCTTTGCTTGGCAATAATAGGAGCTGGAACACTCTTCCAAGATGTTCGCCTCGCTCTTTCCATTCCCGCTTTTCTGTATACCACTGTATCATAATCCATGCGGCAATGATAATCAAATACTGGTGAAAGATTTTGCAAGAAAATGATCAAGATGAGCAAGGTACAATGTATCAAAATCCTTAAAGAAACATTGCACAAACACAATTACATTTTCCTTATCATTAGTGTAGAACTCAAGTCCGAGCATATGCACTCGAGTTTTTCCCCTTCACTTGAGTTCTCTCAGACCCACTCGAGTTCATCAGCATTTCTTTGTTGGAACATATCTGATTCAAGCACACCAATGAGATCCACATTTGAGTTTAACTTTCACACTCGATTTCTTCAAGTTTCTTCCACACTCGAGCCTTGAGAGTGTCGGAGAAGAAGTTTGTTCCAGTGACTCCTTAGGTACCTTGATTCCATATCACACTCGAGTTTTTCATGGTGCACTCGAGTCTTAAGAGTTCAAGGCAAAGAGCACATTAAGAGTTCAACCATGAGAGTTTCTATCTGAGAACTTGAGACTAAGAATGGAAGATGCGAACTTGAGTCCTTTTTTCCGTACTCGATTTCTCAGCCTTCACTACACTCGAGTTACGCGAGTTCTAACTTGGAAGTTTCTACCCGAGAGATTTGAACTTAGGGAAATTCAGCATGCACTCGAGTCCTAATGATGCACTCGAGTTCTCAGGAAGTTCACACTAGATTTCTACTTGTGAACTCCCGCGAGTTTCTGCCTTAAAGCACTTGATCTGGGGGAAATTGCCTCTTGCACTCAAGTTTATCATTACCAACTCGAGTTCTGGGCTGAAATTCACTCAAGTTCTTCATATTAAACTTCAGTTCTTCATCCATTTTTCACATGATTATTTCTAAACTTTCCAAAACATCCTCATAAGCCATCAAAACAAGTTCTTTACTTCATGTCACTCTCCCACCATATCCTATACCTATGCTTCCAATCACCATAATGCTAATGAAAGTGTAAATCTCTTATAAACTTAAGCAGATGACTTCTAGCAAATATCGTTTATTATCAGAACCAACGCTCTATAATTCTAGCAATGACCATTATTGCCAGAATCATTGCTTTGATACAAAAAATGTGATACCTTATTCCTTTTAGCTACGATTAAGTATAAAGAAGTGGTGAAATCATGAGGGAGACCAAGATTTGAACCCGGAACACCTAACTTCCAAAACACTTATAAGATTTCCCCTTTGTTTTATATTAAACATCAGAGTTTATGAGCGAACCTCTACCAACATTTTATAATCCATCCCACATACACATTTCATTAGCGATAGGAAGCAAAACTACTAACTTTTACTACTCATTCACTTGCTTATCTTTTCATAATTCATTGCTCTTAATGATATATACATCATATATAATTCAAAAATATATACATATGGACTAGACAACCAAAATACTATAGTCTTCAGTCGCTTGACCCCTAATCATCACCTCTTACCTTCTTCTTGCCCCTCGAGCTTTCTCCATGTATTGAAGGTTGGTTTTGGAGGAAAAAGGGTGAGATTCGGAGAAATCTCATTAGTAACACAAGTCAATCATAATAAGATAACATACAAGGCATGCTTCACACTTATCAATCAAAAAATCATCATAACATCATTTAGTGCAGTTAATGCAATTCATAAACTACCGTAGCGCTAAGCAAGTTACTTGGCCCTGAGGGGTACCCGCGTAAAGATCGGCCGCGGGCACCGCTCGTGCAGTTATGAATATTATAGCTTGAGCGTCAACCCGATCAAAGATAGGCCACAGATGATCACTCCACATAATCAAAACGTGTTAGATATTTTGCGATGATTTCAAACAACACACAAAGCATGTTACGTCATATGAAGACAAGTTACTACTTGGTTGCTCTTCTTGTGCAACTTTTCCCACTTGTTTCAAGCTCGTGCAAATACTGAATCTTGTTCGGTTGTCAAGTCCTGAAACCTTCAAATACACCATAAATAAGTCATTATTCATTCACATACCTTTCCAAACTCATAACATTAGTAAACTTAGCCTAAAGGTGCTAAATTACCAAAATACCCTTAGAGACCCGGCTTAACCCTTTGTACCCGGTCTCACTTCCACTTTAGCAAAATTTATGACTTAGGCTATTCCTACACAATTTCGCGTGTAGAATCCATTTGTAACCTTGGCTTGATCAAAATCAAGCCCAAATGATGAAAATGTCCTTGACAACCCTTGATTAAGGCTTTTAAGGGGTATTTCTGTCATTTCACTTTCTGTGGCTTAATCTCATTTTGTGCTCAACATAGACCCTATACCATTTCACCTCCTGAACCCAATGGAAGCATCAAAATTATCAAATTCCTACTCAATTTCCACGTCCAACACAGGGCAGTCCAATAGGATTCCCATAAAAGTTATGTCGGATTCTCGTTTTCTTTAGCATAATCACCTCCTTTCTACTTATAATCAACATATTAGCTATTTAGACATTCATTGGACTTGATTTGGAGACACTTACATATTAAGGTCTATTAAGTTTTCTTGAATTATCTTATACCAAAACAACCAAAATCAAGCCAAGAACAACTCTACTAGCAACAATTAAGCAAGAGGAACAAGTTTGGGAAATTACCTCTTGATTTCTTATACTTTCTCTCTCTTGGATGTTTTCTCTCTTTCTTTCTCCAACTCTTGATTCAGCTGAATATCATTGTTTCAAAGGTGAAGAAGTGAGGAAGAAAGGTTATGGAGGGATTAGGTAGCTTAAAACACAATATAGCAACTTCCTTACCTTGATCTTGGATGAACCCTAGCCCTTCCTCTTCTCTTCACCGTGCTTAGCTCTCACTCTCACTCTTTGGGTCTGTTTGATCGTGAAAATAAGCTGAAGAGATGAGGGAATGATCTAATTAAAAGGGTTTAATTAACTATGCCATATGTCACCCTTTCATTGGTCCAAAAATGCATTTCTTGACCTTCATCTCTGTTTGAGGTGGAATGTTTATCTACTTCTTGTTTCTGACTAGCCCACTTGGTGACAAATTATGTTCCTGAGTTTCTCCCCTTTCAATCATATCTCTGATAAACTATTATTATATATCCCGCATCTGAGCTTCTTCTATGACTGCTCTTAGGTCATTCTCTACCTGACTGATATTATTACTTTTAATCATGATCTGATTCGATACATTGAGATCTTTGAAATCTTCAATTAGTCTTGGCTTGTGAATCATGAGGGCTACCACTTGTGCAGTTTTACGGCTTAATGCTTCTGCCAATACATTATCCTTTCCTGGTTGGTATTTGATCTCTAATTTGTAATCTTTGAGCAACTCCATCCATATGCTCTGTCTCATATTGAGCTCGTTTTGATCGTATAGATACTTCAAGATTTTGTGGTCGCAGTACAACTCTATGGTCACCCAATAGAGATAATGTCTCTAGATTTTTAGTGCGAACATAATCGCTTCTAACTCAAGATCATGCATGCGATATTTTTGTTTGTGAGGCTTTAACTGACGAGATGCATATGCCACTAATCGGCCCTACTTTATCATAACACATCCCAATCCATGCCCACTAGAATCTGTGTAGACTACGAAGGTCAACTGAGGATTTGGGATTATTAACACTGGTGATGTTGTTAATTTTTGTTTCAGCTCTATGAAGCTCCTCTCATAACTATTATCCTACAAAAAATATTGAGTTTTTCGCGTTAACTTTGTGAACGGTAAAGCTATTGTAGGGAAATTCTGTATAAACCTCCTGTGATACCTAGTAAGACCCAGAAAATTGCGTATTACAAATACAGCCTCTGGCCTCTTCTAGTTCAGTACTACTTCCACTTTATTTTGATCCCCCAAGACCTCTTGATGTGAGACTACATAGCCCAAAAATTTAACTTCTGGAAGCTAAAGCTCACATTTTCTCAGTAGGGGATAGAGTTGCTTGTCCCTCAATGTGTTTAGTATAGTTCTCAAATGATGTTCATGTTCTACTCTACTTTGTGAGTACACCAGAATATCATCAATAAAGATTACCACGAATTGGTCTAAATATGGACAGAAAATTTGATTCATATAGTCCATGAACACGATAGGTGCATTGGTTAGCTCAAATGGCATTACTAGAAACTCTTAATGACTATATCTAGTTTTGAAAATAGTATTCAGTACATCATCTACCTTCACCCTAGTTGGTGATATCTTGATCTCAAATCAATCTTCGAGAACACACAGGATCCTGATAATTGATCAAGCAAATCATCAATTCTAGGAAATGGGTATTTGTTTTTGACAGTCAGCTTGTTTAACTCCCTATAATCAATACAAAGTCTTAGGCTTCCATTTTCTTTTTAACGAAAAATATTAGAGCTACCTATGGTGAGACACTGGGTCTGATAAACCCTTTCTCTAGCAGCTCATCGATATGCTCTTTTAGCTCTACCATCTCGCTTGGTGCCATCCTGTATGGGACTTTGGATATCGGTCTTGCTCTAGGCTTAGGCTCAATCACAAATTCTACTTTCCTGTCTGGGGTTAATCCGCTGATATCCTCTAGAAATACATCAGGAAATCTGTTCACCATAAGAATACTCTCCAATATTGTTCCAGGCTCTGATTGCATGGAGAAAAACATGATGTATCCCTAATAACCTTTATGCAAGCATCTCTCAGCCTTAGCTGCGGAGAGAAAGTTTAGGTTGATTGTCATGTTGGCCTTTAATGGTGGATTAGGGTAAATAACCATTTTGTTTCCACAGTCCAGTAAAATGTTGTTTGCAGTCAACTAGTTGATACTGAGAATTACCTCCAGTCTATTCAACGGTGAACATATCAAATCTATTATGGACTCATATCCCTCTGCACTTATAATGCAATTTAGACAAGCCTCAGTTGTGATGAATCCATTGCTCATAATTGTAGATACATTCAAATCATACCGTAATCGATACGCACTCAGGCCTAGTTGTCTTACACAGTCGTATGCAATAAATAATTGACTAGCTCTTGAATCATACAATGCTTGTACTAGATTACTATTGAGGAAAATTGACCTTGAATAAACTCAGGTGACTTTCGGGTTTCTTCCTGCGTTAGAGCAAAAACTCTGCCCTGAACTCTCTGTCTTGGCTTTCTAGGCTCTTATTGTTGCCAACAATCTTTAGCAAAATATCCCAGTTTGTAGTAGTTATAGCAGAAAATATGCCTTACTGGAACTGGCGCCTACCTTACTGCACTACATGTTTGGCCAGGATGGTAAGGCTTGCCACACGATCTGTAAGTTCTATTCCCATGAGGTCTTTGGTTACTACGACCATTAGGCTAGTATGGTTTTTTATTACACCTACCAGAAGGAACTTCTTGATTTATGTGCTTCTAAGAAGAGTTCCCACTACCAGATGTGTTCTTGTTGCTAGCATTTATGTCAGAGAACAAATCCAACAGATTATGCTTTGTGATCCGACACACTTCAACTGCCTTGTTAAACTCTTTGAAATGTTTGAAGACTAGTTTCTCCTTCAGTTCCATCTTTAAACCCCGTATCATTGTATATGAACTCCATTATTTGTCATCGAGATACTTTAGATATGAGGAGTATTGAGATAGCCGAATATATCGAGCCAAATATTCATCGAAACTTTCCTTTAATTCCTACCATATTGTATCATCAGAAACTCTGTTTCTTTGGCCAATCTCACTAACCAGGGAAAGTACTTGTCATTGAACTTCTCTTGGAATACTTTTTACATCATAGGAATATTCTAGCCCATTAGAATCAACTCGGTGCTCCTCCACTACTTATCGACATCTCTTTCCAGCTTATAGATTGCCAATTGTGCTTTTATATCATTTGGGCATTACAGATTCTAAAAATCTTCTCAAGACGGGACAACCAATCCTCAACTGCTTAAACGTCAAACTACCCTTGAAAAATAGTTGCCTGGTGTTGGTTAAATCAGGTTACCCAAGTCTTCATACTCTCGACCTCGACAATAGGGCTATTAGGAGGCTCTAGTACAGGTTCTAAAGGCTGTACATGACCACCTCCCTGTCCATCAGGATTGTTATGTATTATCGTATCCTCATTCTGCTTATGTTATACCTCCCTCAGATCATTTCTCAGTTTGTTTAGCATGATTTGTTATGCCGTCATCACACCTAACAGCTGCTACATCAGATCAGGTTTGGTTTCCAGATCTTGGACATTATTCCCATGTATACCTCCAACTCTACCTCCACCTTGGTCTCTACCACCCCTTCTTGTTCGTGCCATTCTCTTACTTCACTATATGAAAATAGAGAAGAAATGAATTTTGTGATACCCTATTTCCAATAACATCAAATGAGTATAAATGAGTAGTGAAATCCATTTTGAAACCAGGATTTGAACCCAGACTACCCAACTTCCGAAAACGTTCATAAATTCCCACTCTCAACAGAGGATTTGAACCCAGGGTCGAGAGGGTTTTTCAAAAGGGTATAAAACTTTACCATAATTCTCACAAGATTTACTATGTCACTAATACCTCATTGGCTCTTAATTTCAATATATCAGAGTATGCGAGTGATTTCCTTTTTATTAAATTAGAGCTATTCTCTGCTTAACTTTCACTCATTCATTCTTATACATACATGTATAATTTCACATAAACTATCAAACACTTTACATCAAATATAAAAATAGTGCTTCGCATTACAATCTTCAATTCACCTTCATAATCCCTCTCTGCATGTCTGCAGGCATTCTTCACTTGTACTTAACATACCTATATCTAGGGAATCTCAGTAGTAAACAATACTAACAAATATATACAAGAAATGCTTTGTGCATGACATGCTTGCTCTCACAAATTCATGCCAACATAGTGACATATATGCATGCTTAATGCTTAACATGTTACACTAATAGCCATAGTATGAACAAAATAGAGCTTCACTTAATTCACATATGCTTCATCCAATTTATCAAAGCAAATAACACATCAATACACAAGCACACATATCAAGTTATACAAGTTAGAAATGTTCACTACCTCTATCGCCCTTCCTTGATCCACCATCTTTAATTTGGCTCAGCCACAACCGACTGGTCCTAAAATTCCCAAATATACAATAAATGAGTCACTACTCATCCATGTATCATTTCATACTCATATTATTAGCTAACTTAGCTTAACAATACTAAATTACCAAAATGCCCTGGAAGACCCGGTCTCCGCCCCTTTATACCCAGTCCAACTGTACCTTACCAAAAACTACTACCTAGGATAATCTTACACAATTTTACGTGTAGAATCCATTTTACGTGTAGGTTAGTCAAAATAAGGCTCAAATAATGAAAATTCCTTTACAACCTCTACTTAGAGATTTAAGGGTAGTTTGGTCATTTCACACTATAGGCCTTTTCTCACTTCACCATCAACATGAACCCTACACAATTTGCCCTTCTAAACTCAATGGAACCATCAAATTGATGAAATTCTTGCTCTTTGTTCATTCCACACATAAGGCAGCAATTTAAAGTTCTCAAAAAAGTTATGTTGGGTTCTTGTTTTCTCTTGCTTAATCATTTCCTTTCTACTTATAATCACATGATTAGCTATTTAGACGCTCATTGGACACCGTTTAGACCTGAAAAAAACCCTTTTGGATGAGAATGAATAGTACCCAACCCTCACAAAACTCATCCAAACAACAAACCAATAGGTTCAAAAGGAAGCTTACGCTTACCTCTACACGTTTCCATAGTCGGTTTGGAATTCTGGTTGCACTTCAGCCAGTAAGATGGCACCAACCACCTCTAAATGGAAATCCAAAATTATAGAAATGAAGCTCAGGATGAGTAAAAAGTTTATGAAGGGCACTTTTTGAGAAGACGTCAATTCGGCAGTGTTTCGGTGGATTGAAGTTTAAAAAATACTATTCACTTCTCTCTTTCTCTTTCATTTTCTTCGTTCTTGTTCAGCTCTCTCCCTCTTTCTTCTTATTTGTTCTCATACAATAAATAAGAAGAGGGTGATGGAAATGATGATTTAATAAATCATCTAAAGGCTTTGCAAGTGGTAGCATTTCCTTGGTCCAACTTTTGAATCTTTACATAATATTTCCTTTATCATTCCATAAAAAATGAAATGTCAAATGAGAGTATATATATTACTCTTTCATTATCCCATTATAACATCTCACAAGTTGTTGACCAAAGCCTTAAGCTTTTGACTCTTTGACTTTCCTTGATAATAATTCACTAAAATAGGCTTATTAATTATTAAGTAGCCACTTCCCTCCTTTTTAATTCCTATTCAACTGAAATTATTGGGAATATTAGGGAGAAACAATAATTTCTTGTCTTATGGAAAAATTACCATTTTTCCCTTATATTTCATGATTTATTGAAATAAATCATTTCTAGCTCATTTCCTTTATTTCCCTCCTCATTTGACTAAATTGAGCAACAAAAAAAGGGAAATAATGGCTGCTTGCTTTAATTGGTCAAATGACCATTTCGCCCTTACATTTTCTTCCATTTTCGCAATTAATACAAAACTGGGCAGAATTTTCATCAAACTTTGAAAATTCTTATCTAATTGTACAAATGTCCAATTTAGTCAAAGTTTTATTCCTTTTAAACATTATGTCCTAAATATACATAAGGCTTCCTAGGGGGTTACCCATCCCATGATTGCTCTGAGGTAATCACACTTAACTTTTTTCTACCGGTTCCCTATTATTGCCCTTGCCCTAAAAAGCGTGTAGCTACCTCCGTTCACCCAAAATACTGTGTCAAGATCATAGATCACTCCTGGTACATATATCTCCATACGTGATTGGTCATATGCTCCATGACTCTCCAAAGTGGTTGTTCGGCCCTTTCTAGACAATACCATTCTTCTTTCAGTTCTAAAAGGTCGTGTCTGAAAAGAAGTCTATAGTAGTGAAGATCCAATACTCATCCGTAAGACCTATATCTAGCAACAATTACTTCTAGTACAATGTGTCCACTACATCCAAGTAGGTAAGCTACTGGTTAATTGTGGTATCATAAGCTTGCTCAGCTCATCTGTACCTTCCTCGCACATATTCCTACAGCTCCTCATCTGGCTGCAGGTCGTAAGGCATATGTACTATCTCCGTTCAGGAGTTATCAATGATGCTTGGGTCTAGCTCCAAACCATCTGACAACAGCTGGTTAGTATCTTTTACTAATGAGTTGGGTACTGGCTTTGGTCACGACTGTAGACTGTATACGGGTCTGACTCATACCCACTTTTTAGGTGTCATTAACACTCTGTTGTCGCCTGCCATCTGGTACTGGATATGGTACTGCCCCTCAAGGATCCACTGCTCTGGGGGACGCTAGTTCATCGATACGGGTGATCTCTCACGCGGCCCTCATCGTTGTTTGTGTATGAGTCCTATCACCATGTAACAAGACCATATCAATATACTATTCTGAAAATGCCATAACCACTTTAAGCTCTGATACCAAAAATGTCAAACCCCTTAATATTTTGATATTCACAGAGTATTAACCACATAGTTCATAAGGTATGCAAAAATAGCGGAACATACTTACATTAAGTACTTGTTTACAATACAGGAAATCCACGTAGGGTTTGAAAGTATATACAAAGTATTCAGAAGAAAAAAAAAAGTACAGCAATTGATAACTAATAGCAGCCTCTGATGTACTGGGACTCTACTAATCGGTAGTCATTGATTTACCCTTAAAGTCATTTCCTTTTGTTGGAACATTTTTAGATATTAAAAAAGGGTAACATTCTAGCGAATCTCAATAGTAAAAGGAAATAAGACATATAGAATGCAAAATAGATATGCAATGCACCATGTTTTGTAAGATGCAAACTCATACAATGTTATGTGCACATTATCCAAGGCCAAACGACTGTTTACAACCTTAGCTTAACTTGTGTACCGTCACTGGATCCCAGACCACAACTAGGTCATGTGCCCTAGAAATTGTCATGTTATAGAAGATGACATACCCAAAGCATACAAATTATCACATAGTATATGAAAGAAAGAGTTACTACCTAGATCATTTTTCAGTTCACTGTTAGTCCAAGACTCTTGTTTCAGGTTAGGCTATTATTGATTCCTATAAATTAAAGTTAACAAGTAACTGGTTATTACTTGTACTACTACTGCCTTTTAATCATATTCTATCAGTTATCTATCACAATTTCAGCAGTTTCTGCATAGTACAACTCTACATAGTGCAGTTTCATTATTTTCCAAAAAACTAGTAGATTTCAATCAACTTTGAAAAATTATAATTAATTATAGTAAATTCCAAATTGACTGGTTCCAAGTTCTATAAAAAACTTTTGAAGTGAACTTGTATGTAAAAAATATCAAAGTCTGACCATTGTTATCACATTTTTCCCATAACTTCGCTAAACATCCTCTGTTCCATATTGCATTCTAGAAACAGGACTTAGCTTTGAAAATTCATATCTTTTAACTACTAGTCCAAAATTTATGATCTACCTATCAAATTAAAGCTTTAAATGTCTACTTTAATCAAATCAAATAACATTTCATTTAAACTTCTATAAATTCTAGATTTGCATACAATCATCCAAAAATTATGAACACATGTATTCCTACACAATTTTCCCCTCTAAATCAAATGGAATCATCAAAATTACAAAATTCCAACTCCTCCCCTATATTATACACATGGTCAAAATTCATAACCCTCAAAGAGAAGTTGTTTTTTTCTTGATTTCTCTTGATTAACCACTTATTTTTCACTTATAATCATATTTTTAATCATTATAACACTCAATAAACATGGTTCATAGAAATTTTGGCAGCATTTCATCTTAGGGTTTCATCTTCCATTTTTCACAAATCCACAAAATCAAGCCAATATTAACAACAACCACCACAACAATATCATACTAATCAAGAGGATCAAGGTTTATGAGTTTACCTCTTGATTCTTCAACTTTCTCTCTCTGGGCGTCAGCCCCCCTCTCTCTCATCCCTCTTGATTTTGCTTGCTAACCATGACTTCCATAATGAAGAAGAGGTTCTAAGTGAATTAGAAGGTAAGAACTCTTGAAAATATCTCTTCTTGCTTTTGAAATAACATTATTTAATGAAAATTAACATGTGCATATTTTACTTAGCTATAATTTTCCCTCTTGAATTAATATGGACTAAGCAAATTTATTTCCCTTTTATTTTCCCTTTGGCCCAAAATTAGAAGAAAAAGGGAATAAATAAATTGCTTCTTGCTTTGTTGGAAAATTACCATTTTGTCATTACATTTTTGTGATTTATTGAAATAAATAATGGTTTGCTCTTTTCCTTGTTTTTGGCCAAATTTTAATGATATCATTGGGCCAATATTTGTGTTCCCTCTTGCTTCAATTTAGGTTACCATTTTAGGCCTTTAAGTGAACAAGATTTCTCCTTTGTGTCCTAGCTTAGCCAAGTTGTATGTAACCACCGATTGGAGTGTTTATCATTCTATTTACACCATGATTCACTATTTTATTCTGTTAAATGTCACAAGTACATACAAGGAATATTAGTGAATAAAAATGGGATGTTACATTCTTCTCCTTGAGCATGTGTCTAGCCATTTCTGTAAGGACTTTATTTCTCCTTTCTACGACTGTATTTTGTTATGGTATTTTTAGAGTAGAGAAATTTTGATCAATGCCATTTGTATCATAATAGTCTCCAAAGGCTTGATTCTTAAAATATCCTTGGTGATATGTTCTAATAGCTACAATAGACATACCTTTCTCATATTACAATTTCTTGGAAAAAACAACAAACTCACTAAAAGTTTCATCTTTTGAAGAAAGAAAAATGGTTTATGTAAATCTAGAATAGTCATAAATAATGGCCAATGTATATAAATTACCACCAAGACTCTTTACTCTTGCTGGTTTAACTAAGTCCATATAGAGTAGTTGAAATGATCTCTTTGTTGTTACTTCCTTTTTAGACTTAAATGAAGATTTTATTTATTTACCTTTTTAACAAGAATTATAGACTAAATCATTTTTGAAATGTAATTTAGATAATATGATTTCCAAATCATTTTTGAGTAATTTGCCTAGTTGGTCCATATTAACATGAGCAAGTCTCTTATGCCATAGCCAACTTTCATCGGCATTACTTAAAAAATAATTTTCAGAAATATTATTGTTTATGTCAAGAGTATAACAATTACCTTTCCGTGTTGCTTTAATCTTGACCTTAAGATCTTCCTTCTTAAGTTGTAGATCATTCTTGCTTACTATGAGACATTCTTTTGAGTCAAATATTACCCAATTGTGTTTATTAGTGCTTTAACTCACACTCAGCAACTTGTGGCATAGACCCTCTACATAGTAATTTTTTTTAACTTGTATTTCATTACTATTTCCAACTTTACCTATTCCAGCTATCTTTCCTGACTGGTTTCCTCCAAATTCAACTTTGCCTCCTTCTTTAGGCTCAATTACGCTAAACGTTTTTTTGTCTCGAGTCATATGTCTTGAGCATCCACTATCTACGTACCACTTATTAATCCTTGATGCCTTAAGACATACCTCTTCATCCTCTGATTCTTCTTGAGCTACTAAGGCAATGTTGGCAACTTCTTCAGCATCACTATCTTCATTCAAGGAACTATATCCCTAAATTGTTGAAACAAATGCCTTGTTCTTGAAGTATTTATTCTTCTTCCATTCTTTGTTCTTTAAGTAGTCAGAGCACTCTAATTTGATATGCCTTGGCTTGCCATACTCATGGCAAATTATTTTCTCTTTTGTCTCTTTTCTGTTGCTAATGTAATATCATGGATTTTGGGCCTAGAAGCTTGATAATAAGTTTGAACTAAGTAGACTACTAAGCCTAGTTTATCGAGATTCCCAAAAATGTCTGACAGATACAATGACTTTTATGGACTATGTGATTCAGCTTCCAAGTAGAGAATAATTCTATAGATTGTATAATGGCTCAGTGTGTTAAATCAGTTGGATAAAATATACTAGTGTAAGTGTACATTGGCACACTTAGGCGCCATTTTGGATGACACATTAAGGGTATGTATGGCACCATATGGGGACCATAAGCCTATATCCATATTTTTTAAGATAAACGGTTTATGCTCAATAAATGCTCAAGTTATAGGCCATGTGGCACCATCTGAGGGCTTACACAGATACTTAGCACATTTTGGAAACACAATTACACATATGGGTCAATTTGAGTAGACATTTATAAAGTAACTTAAATAAAATAGCTTTTAAAAAGTGGCTTTAAGGTAGACCAATAAGAAGATGCCACCTAGCATTAATTTTTGGTTGGCACCACAAGAAGTCACTACCTCACACCTTTATAATTAATTGAGACAACTCGTCAGTCCTCGGTCCAACCACATGTCAGACTTTCTGTGACAATGCTCATGAAAGCCAGAGGAAATTATCGTTTATAGCTCCTAAAGTCTTCTCTAATATTGTTCCTCTCAATAAGAGCAACATTTCTATGGTTTTGAAATCTTAACTAAAGGACTTTGGTTCTATCTACAAAGTGGAGGTGCTGTTAGAATAAAGAACGGGCTATAGCACCGAACAGAGGTAAGCTCAAGCTCTGATTTGAGCATAATATTTTGAGTTTTGGTTGAGTATTTTATGAGATTCTCTACTATATAGAGTTCATCCAATAGTGATAATAAATCCTTGATGATCATATGAACATGAGTATGGTGTTAATCGAGATTAAAAAACGATAGGAATGAAATTTGATGGGTTTTGTGGTTAATAGTTGTAAAATCAATTTGTTTGGCCTTAAAATGATTTTTTGCTACAACAGGGTAGTAAGAAGGAATGAGATTTTGATGTTTCCAATGAGTTTAGAATGAAAAGTTGTATGGGATAAAGGTAAGAAATCGATACAGGAAGCATCAGAATCAAAAACAGAATTTTAGCCCATAAAACCTTAAGTTTTGGGCAGAGGCAAAATCATAGGAAGGAATATGATTTTGATGTTTTTGGGGTTTTCAATGGATTCTACACACAAAATTGTGTGGGAATACCTTATAGAAATGATTTTGGATGAATTGGATAGAAAACCTTAAATTCGGAATTTGATGTTATTAGTTACTGCGAGATTCGAATAAAGTTGTTGTGATTTGATTTTGACTGATCAAATGTTATCCAATGATCATTATATTTTACAAGGTGTTATTATAAATCCTAATATTTAAAATGAGGTATAGAATGCACAACTTGGGTTAGTAGATTGTAAGTTATTATTTGATAAATTATAAGCTTTGAATCTGGAAAGAATCCTAAGACAATGTTGTTACTCAAGGATTTTTGGACCTTGGTGCCTATAATTGGTAGTGAATTATATTATCCCTATAAATAGGACTTAAAGAGTTTTACCTAGGAACTTGAACCACCTTATTTTGAGTTTTGTAGATTAAGTTATAAATTTTAAAAGTTGATTGATAAATCTAACAACTTAGGATTGACTTGTCAATTGATGGTATTAAGTTAAATTGTGTCAAGTATGGGTCTAAAGAGAAGAGATATGTTGTAGAACCCAATGTGACCACATTAGAGACCCAAAACACAAGAGAATAAAACATATAAAGTGTTGGACAAAGAGTAAGGAAAGTTTTAAAGATAACCAACAAATAAAATAAAGGATAGAAATCTGAAATGGGTTAAACATAACATAATATTTATGTTCAAGGAATTGGAACAAATTATGACCTAACTGCTTGTGAACTCTAAATTATAGGATTCAGCATTTACTCGAGCTTGAAGAAGAAGAAAGTTGATGGTAGAGGTAACAGACCATAAAGGTGTTCAGGTAGTAACTCTCTCTCTCTCTCTCTCTCATATACTAAATATTGTTCTGCATGTATGTTTTTACAATCATGATTATTTATGATATGAACACGCGATAGGCAGTAAAACCGATTGGACCAGTATGTCCTTGTGCTATAAGGCATATTAAGCATTCAAATTATGAAGGGCAGAGGCCTAGCAGAATACCAAGCGCTATGGGAATCGACAATATGTCCTATGAATGTATTTTTTGTTGCATATTGTGAATTGAATTAAATGTTGAACATGTGATGTATTGATGAAATGATGGTTTGTCTAGCATGCTTTATGAATGTGCATTTTATATGATTTCATGTTGGTTACTACAAAGAAGAAGCATTTAAATGGCATGTTGGTTATTTGTATCTAAAGTTACTATAAATATGCGAACTAATGTAACCGTAGTAGAATCCATGCCCGTGGTTATAGTGAGAGCAATAGAGGTTATACAAGACGCGTAGTAACCTACCATACATAATGAAATGATATTTGCCCTAATGAAGTAAGGAACTAGAAATGGACAGTTGGGCTCATAACATAGAAGCAGAGAAGTAAAGCACTCTGATAATCGTAATATATGAAGTTGAGGATGGATAAGACATAATGAAGAGTGAATCACTATGAAACTATTTTGAAAGTTAAACATTCTTTGGAAAAGCACATTGATAAGTAAAATATACACACATTTATTTTCCCTTATATGAAGCATTTTTGGATGACATTTGAGCTTAATGTAATGAATTTGGGTGTAATTGATAAATAAATAATGATTTGACATAAAATAGAATTAATTGGAAAATACTAAATTTTGACCTGCTTCAATTTTTAGGAAATATCTGGAGTTATAGATTTGAATTAGGACATTATTTATATGGATAGAAAGCTGAGAAACATTCCTACAACTTTTATGTTGAGGTGAAAACCTAGTTCTGTCCTTAAGAGCTTCGAATTTTGCTTAGAAGTTGAGCACGTGATTTTGTCTAGGTCTGACCTTTGTCCACTAATTTTACTATAACAGGAGCTACCAATGTTGAAATGATGAGATCTCATATGTTTTTTCAAGATACGATCCAGATCTACAACTTTCATGAAGACAGCAAAGTGAGATTTCAATGTTTTAATTGCTAAAAGTTAGCTACAATCAAGGAGCAAGGTGGTCACAAAGTCAATATTGGTGGCTTAGAGTCAAGATTCTTACCTAACATGTGGAAATTCTTACACCCAATTCATCTATAAAGAGAGGAGTTGAAGGCACAAGGTAGGACACCATCTTAGAGTTTAATTTCATGCATTTTTGTTGTTCTTCCATACCTCCTACATGGAAGGTTTAGGTAGTCCTCTTTTTTGGATGGTATAGGTTGCCTCCTACATGGAAGGTTTTACTTCCTATATGGAAGGCTAGATTTTTCTATTTTCATGCATCTTGCAGTTGTATCTTTATGTTTTAGAATTTAATAATCATGTTTTCTGCAATATTTATAAAGTTTTCAATTTATTTTGGTTTTGTTTTTAATTTCATCATGAGCTAAATTTTCATTTTCCTAGGGTGATGACGTAGCTTACTAATGACGGATTGAATCTTAACTTATTAAATCTAGTTTTGATTTTTCCTTCATGATTGAGTTTTAATTATTGTTCTTAATGCTTTCAATTGATTGGCCACCTTTTGGATGATCTCAATATGCATGTTGAGACCGGAAGGAGATACATGTGTGTGGATCCTATAATTAAAACCATAATTTGCATATGAAATAGGAATATATTCATATGGGTTGTGTAGTCTTAATTGAGTTCCATAAATCTTAATGCATGATTGATTGCTTAAATTCATATAGGAATATATTGGGTTAGAAATTAATTATAGAATTACTTGAACTTGGAAGAGGCTAGTAATTAAAATAGGGAAACTCGACTATCAATCATGTGGAATAAATTGACTAGAATAGATAAGTGATTCAATCTAGAGTTTTCTAAGTGAAATCTAATCCCTAGGGCCTTTTTATTATATTTGTATTTACAACAATTGCATTTTCATTTAATCATTTTTATCTTACAATCTCAACCACCAACTAATCGATCGGCTAAATAGTATTAAGATTATCAATTTTGGTACTTAGTGATAAATCCTCGTGGGAACGATACTCTATTCACCTCTATATTACTTGTTTACGACAGTGTACACTTGCACTTCTAAATACACCATCCTACACTCGTAACACACATTCGATTACATGTTTTAATCTCGTATTGAAGTTAGGATAAGAGTCAAGACCCCTTTGACTTAGTGGTTCAAATTCATTATGTGTCTAAACTCATAAGAATACACTATGGAAAATAAGTTGTTACAACTAGTTTCTCCTCTATAAATGTTCTATAAAATTCTTATAGAATTGCTTGAACCTTTTCACAATTAGACCCATTTCATTATCATCAAATTCCTCTTCTTCCTTCTATTCCTTATCCTCCTTAATCACATTTAGGGCTATTCCTTACTTCTTTTCTTCAATCTCCTCTAGTTCTCGTTTGAACTTCTGCTTGCCTTCATATTCAGAAAGACTTCCAAATAAGGAAGCTATTTGTAATATACCAAGTTTGGGATTAGATGCTTGAGGATAAGCCCGAATCAAGTCGACTGCTAAGCTCTGGTTTAGCAAGTATCCCTGGAAGCCATAAGAAGCATAATGGATTTGAATTCCAAAAGTTGGAATAATGCTGCCAGAGTGTATCCTGTATAGGGCAATCAATTTGTATGATGCTTTTAAGTAGACAAATGATGTCCAAAAATTGTGATATTTTCCAGAATGAAATTAGATTTATCAAGCTTTAATTTGATAGGCTATATAAGTCATTTGGAACTATACACAAAGATTTATGTATTTTTGAAGTTAACCCAGTAAAACTAGCGATTTTCTGTGGCAGTGTCCAAAAATAGAAATTCTGGAAATTTTGAACTTTTAGTTGGCTAAATTCTATATTTTTTCTTGAAAATATACTTAATAAAGGTCACATAGCCTTTAGAACCATGCCAATTGGCGTGATGACCGTCACATATGAGCATAAAACTATCCTATGCTCTGATACCACCAAATGTGACACCCTCACTATCAACACCTCACCGGCTCTTAGTTCCATTAAATCAGAGTAAGCGAACGATAATTTAAATAAACTAAAAGCCATTCTCTTTATTTATGCTAGAGCAATCCTCTTAATACATTAGAGCAGTTCTCTACTTTAACAACAATCGATCATACATACATATATACATCAAGACATACAAGGCTATCAAATGTAAATCCATTATATTACACGGCGATCTTCTCTTCACCTCAACGCACGTCTCCATATCTCCTCCGTGCATTTTCATGCATCCTTCAATCTGTCTAAAATGGTTGTTCAGGATGAGTGAGATTTGAGAGAATCTCAGTAGCGAACAGTACCACTATGCATGTAGATATATATGAATGCATGACATGCTTTCCTACACTATTTCATGCCAACATAATGCAATGCCGCGTGCTGAATGTTATGACATACTAATGGCTAATGTACAAATATAACAAAGCTTCAATCAATCAACATGTTCAACATGAATAGGCAAAGCAGTCACATAATCAATGCAAGAAATACATATCATACACATGCAGGAAAGGTAAGTTCACTACCTGTCGGACTTCACGTCCGTCCTTAATCCTTCGTCTTTGCTCCGGTTTCGAGCACGTCCATTCGTCGAGTCCTAGAATTCCATCCAAATACATTTAATGAGTCATTACTCATCCATATAACATTATAGACTCGTTTTCAGTTGATAACTTAGCTCAATTATACTAAATTACCAAAATGCCCCAGAAGCCTGGCCCAACTGTACTTTTATAGAACTTATGACATGGGCCAATTCTATATAATTTCACGTGTAGAATTCATTTATGACTTCATATTAGTAAAATTTAGGCCCGAATGACGGAAATACTCCTTCGTAGCCCCTATTTAGAGCTATAAGGGTAATTTAATCATTTCACCCTCCAGGCCTTTTCTCACTTTCCCTTCAACATAAACCCTACACAATTTGTTCTTCTGAACTCAATGGAATCATCCAATTGATGAATTCTAACTCTTTGCTCATGGCACACCTCAGGCAACCATTTTAGAGTTCTCAGAAGAGTTATGTCGGTTCCTCCATTTCTTTGACTTAATACCCTCATTTCTACTTCTTATTACATGATTAGCCATTTAGACATCTATTGGACATCATTTTGGCCCCCCAAAACATTGATAAAATGAGTGATGAATAGTACCCAACTCTCAAAATACTCATCCAAACGAAAAACAGAAATGGTAGAAAGGAAGCTTACGCTTACCTCTACGCCTTTCTGAATTTGGTTCTGAATTCTGGCGACGCTCTAGCTGGCAAGATGACACCAACCATCTCCAAAAGAGAATCTGAAACCATAGAATCGAAGCTTGGGATAAGTAGAAGAACGTTTGTACTGGGTACTTGGAGAGAAAACGTCATTTCGATCGAGTTCTGGCTATATATAACTTTCTCTCTCTCTCTCTCGTTCGTTCTCCGTTCTTTCCGTCTCATTCTCATTCTCATCCGTTCTCTTTCTCGTTTCTGATTTCTTTTCCTTTCCCTTTTAATTGCATGAGAAAGAGTGAGAATTGATGATAAAGGATGATGACTTAATAAATCATCCGGTGGCCTTTACTCAATTAGTCCACCTATCTAATTTCTTGCACATCAAGTTTTCTTTTCTCTTTTCCTTCATCATACCATGAATATGAATGAGAAATAAGATAGTATAATTCACTCTCAAATTATCTCATTACACCACCTCAAGTGGTCAACCGAAGCCTCAAGTTTCTCAGCTTATTGACTTTACTTGATAATATTTCACCCGCTTGGGCTTATTAATCATCAAGTAGTCTCTTCCCTCCTTTTAATTCCCATTCAACTCAAATCATTAGGAATATTAGGGAAAATCCATCATATCTTAACTTATGGAAAAATTACCATTTTGCCCTTACCTTTTATTTCCATTTTAATAGCCAAATATATTAAGGAATTTTGGGATATATATCATTCCTCACTAGGATACTTGCTAAACTAGGGTCTAGCAGTCCATTTAATCCAGGCTAAACTTCAAGCCTTTCATCCCAAAATTCGGGTTATTACAATTGGACCTATACACAATTAGATATGAATTTTCAAAATATGATGAAAATTCTTCCAGTTTTCTAGCAAAGTGCAAAATTACAAAAGTGTTGGCAAAAATCTATGAGCAAAATAGTCATTTGGCTAAATTTAATCCAAAGCCCACGTTTTCTTTTTTCCTAATGATGTTGGACAATTAAAAGGGAAATTAGTATTTGGGATGAATATGCCTAAAGATAGAGCAATGTTAGCCAAGTAAAATAAGTTGAAAAGTCAACAAAAGTGGCTTGGATATAAAAGCAAAGGAGAGTGAGAATTCAATTAATATATCTTCTCACTTTGCTCATGTTGGATGTCCAAGACCAAGGAAAAAGGAAAGAGAATATGGAATTAAACCATAACCATTGATAAGTTAAAAAGGAAGGAAAAAAAGAATAGAAGGAAGAGTCACATGGTCTTCACTTTTGATCAAGTTGAAAGTTTGAACAAAATATATTAATTCAAGAGTATTTTTTGTCAACAATTTCCTCCATTTTTGAATGATATTTCGTCCAAATCCAAGAGGAAAGAGGGAATGAGTGAGTTGGAATTTAACTAAACTATCTTTGGTTAATTAACTCAATTGCTTTTATAGACACTATAAGATTATGACACATGGACTTTTCTTTATTCTAAATGAATGAGGATTGGATATTAAAAAACCATACTCTCTCATTCACATTCATTCTAGACTGGAAAATAGAGAAAAATAGAAGGAAAAGAAAGAGGAAAGAGAAATAAGCAAGTTGAAGAACAAGAAGCAAATGTGAATTTCTATCTTGATTTTCATCTTCCAAATCACCTCTATTGCTCTTGAGGTCTTCATAAAAGTTGATCCTCTTACTAAGAGCTTCATTTCTTTTCTTTTTTTTTGAAAGGATGTTTTTTGTGCTATCTACAAAATACCAAATTTGGAGAACATAAGGACAAGCCCTAGGAAGTGAAAGAGGTGAGTATGAGCTTTGATTTATAGTATATGTTGCTTTAGTTGATTGAGTTTTGTGGTTGGTTGTTGCTGCTCTATTTTTTTGGTTGAAAGGGTTTTTTGAGGGTTCTTAATGGTTTGGTCTTGTAAATGGTTTTACATGGTGCTAAATGATGATTTAAAGGAAGATAAGTGATTAAAACTTGAAACTTTTGATTTTTGCACATAAGAGGGTAGGTGTTTGATTTTTTCATTTTTGAGGTCTCCAATGTATTCCTTGGGAAAAATTGTGTGGGGTTATAGTGTGGATGTAATTTTAGAAGAGTTGGATTGAAAACTCTAAATGTGGAATTGAACATAGTGCTGCCAGGTTTAGGTTTCTGGGAAGCAGTTTGCTTGTGGCCTATGTTTAGGTGACCAAATGTTATTCAATAGTCATGTAACTTTCTAGAATAATAGTAGACACATTAATATTTAATTTTATATATAATATGTACCATTTGGGTTAGTATATTAGGAGATATGAATTTTTAAAGTTTAGGCAATGAATCTATAACAAATCCTGGAACAATTGTGTTAATTGAGAATTCTAAAATTCTGGGCATATAACTGGTAGTAGGTGCTATTGTTTCCTTAAAGTAAACTTAAATATATTTAAATATAAATTTGAACCCTTCCAATTGTATTTCTATAGAATTAATTATGATTTTGTAAAATTTGGTCAAAATGCATGCAAATTTAAGAAAGAAAATGGCCAAATGTAATTAGTATGACCTCCAAGGGTAAAAGTAAGCCTATGAGGCTAAGACAATCCTATTGAGAATTCATTTTTCATGGCACTAATAATGTGAAATTTATTTAGGGCCATGAGAAGTCAAGAAAGAAGAAGAATGGAAGAATTTCCAAGAAACCTGAATAGTTGGGGGAAAAAAGGGGACAAGAAGAAGGGCTTTATCCACAAGGTAGTGAAATTTCCTAACTTACATAACTTGATATGTGTACTTGTGTATTGATATTTTAATTACTTTGATGAATTATATGAAGCATATATGAATGAGTGAAGCTCTGTTTTATTTATACTATGGTCATTAGTGTAACATGTTAAACATTGAGCATGCATATATGTCATTATGTTGGCATGAATTTATGGGAGCAAGCATGTCATGCATGAAGCATTTCTTGTATGCATTTGTTAGCATTGTTTACTATTGAGATTCTCTCAAATCTCACTCTTCCTCACCCAACCATATAGGTATGATGAGTACAGGTGAAGAATACATGAAGATTTGCAAGAGGGGAAATACAAAGGTGGATCGAAGATGAGAATGTGTCTACTATTTTTGTATTAAACTTAGACACTTTGATAGCCTGGTGTAGCCACACAATTTGTATATGTAAATGAATGAACAAAGTTTGAGTAGAGAATCGCCTTAATTGAATTAAAGAAAAGATAAGAACCGATGAGTAATAATGAAGTTGCAAACTACTAGAATATACTTCTGTAATGTTTCAAAATTTTCAAAAAAAACCCACTCAACAATAGGTTCGAATCCTGTTTAAGGTTGGGATTTAAAAAGTGTTATAAAAGAATATTGCTTAGTGGTTCGAATTCATTATGTAAAACTCATCAGAACGAGTGTAAATGAAAGGTGTTACACTATTGATCGCATTAATTCTCCCTTGGCCTTTTCTATTATGATAACTTTGGTTTCCCCTTTTTTAAGAGATTGTTCAGTATTTATCTCACTTGGGAATTTTGATCACAGAATTTCCCAAGTGCGGCAAATTGATTGACAAGATACGTGTGTCTGAGTTCAAACTCAATAATTATTTCTCCTAATTTCATTCTAAGCAAGTCAAACTTTGTGACAAGAGTGTTGACTCTATTTTCTTTGACTCCGGAGGTACCTTTATGAGCTATTTCTAGAGCTTGCCATATATCCTTGGCAAAAGGAAGTGCACAGGTTCTAAAATACTCTTTTTGACTCAAGGCACTTTGGGTCATGAGGATTGCCTTGCTATGGAGTGTTACAAGTTTCTTATAATTTTCACCAAACTCTGCTAGTATTTTTGGAACCAAATGTTCCTCCATAGTCTTTATTGTCACACAATCTCCATCTTGAATAACTTGCCATAGGCCATATTCAGTAGCAATCAAAAACATTTTGAATTTTTCCTTCCAGAAGGAGAAGTGTTCTCCACAAAAGCTTGGTGGTGGAGGCAATATCTGGTAGTATTCCTTCACCCATGCTCGTCATAAGATCCTATTAGGATGTTAAGCCTGAAACAAGAAGACCAAGCTTTGATACCAAGTGTTAGGGTCAACATTTCACCCAAGAAGGAGGTGGTGAATTAGGTGATATTAAAAATTTGAAACTACAATTAACAAACTTAACCAAGGGATAATAGTTGGAGAAATTTTACTAAAGTGTCACAAGAGTTTTATATTGGTTCAGTCTCAACCACTTGACCTACGTCTTGTCCTCAGAATGCCTCTCAGATTTCCACTAAAGTTCCAATATTCAATGGGTTGTTGGCATCATAATACAAGCAAGCTCCTCAACAAAACACTCACTTCCTCTTACACTTTGTAAGAAAATACCCTCAATCAAAGTCCCACTACCTTGAGATTTTCTTCATAAGAGTAATAAGTGTGTTTGCAAATTCTCTCTCAGAGTTGATAGATGAATATTAAGAGACAAAGGAATATCAGAGTTATCAGAGAATATCAAGAAAATAGAGCACACTTATTGCAATCGAGTTGTTTTGTCATTCGTAGTTGCTTCATTTTTAATGCTTTTGTATTTGTAGATAGAATGATTTTAATGGTCGTTTAGAGCATTCAAATCTATTTGTTAGAGAACAAATGTAGCTGTTGATGAAAGAGAGCATTTGGGTTGGTTGAGGCTACTTCGCATTTAATGCTTCTGACAATATTTTTCTTTTTGAAATTTTGAAGATAATCTAGAGATTAAACACCTAAAACTCATACATAAGTTTGATTAGTCACATTTAGAAGTTGTATAAGAAGTTAGGGTGTTAATCAAGATGTTTAAAATAGCTATCAAAATTATCGGGATGCTGATTCTAATTTTGTAATGAACAATCACTTGAGTGCTTACTTTGACACTCGAGTGTTCAAGTGATACTAGTTGATGGATGCTAATAATTACTAGCTAGTGACTTGGAAGAGATGTATTTGAAAATGATATCACTCAAGCACATATGCCTTGAATCCATTAAATATCCGAGTGCCAAATAGAGGGCCATATACTCGACGGTTGTTTAAATACAATCGTTATTTATAGAACACCATATTTCATAGTTCTTAGTCAATGACTGTTAAATATAGTAAACAATAGTCAATGGTTATTCACTAAAAGTTGTTAAATATTTTGTACAATATTTTACAGTTAAAATGATGAACATTAAAGTATTTGTCACAAGTTTTGGTCATCTGAAAGGAGTTTATTTGATAGTTATTGGTCTATAAGTGTAAAATATAACATTTACTTTACAGTTATTTGGAAAAACCATGATTATTGTGTAATACTTGATGGTTATTAGAAAATAACCATTAAGTATTCAAGACTATTTTTAAAAAAAATACATAAACTACATATATATATACACCAAACACCCAAAAAGATCCTGTTTTGGATAGAGGCATCACAATATTAAAAATAACCAATTCTAACAACTACCAACAAATTAAAAGAGATCATCAAGTACTATCTATAAAATTATGAGCACATCAATAATAATACAGATGAAGTGCATGTACATAGGGAGCTACATATGTCAAACCCCTTAATATTTCGACATTTTTCAAAGTAATAACGCACAGTTCAGTGGGCGAACAGAAATAGCATAAATGTACTGATATAAAGTTTTGATTACATTACAAGAATCCTTACAGGGTTTGTGCATAATATTTACAAATCCTGAAATAACATAAAAGAACTATAGATAACCAACATCATCACTTGGACAAGACTAGAACTCTCAGTTGCCGATATTTACTTCCTTGCTCTTGGAGCCACTTCCTATAGCTGAATAAATTTTAAATTTATGGAAAATGGTGAGATTTATATGAATATCAGTAGTAACACACAATTAATCATACAAAATGAGATAAATTAACATGCAATGCACTATATCATGTAACAGAAATAAAATATTGTAAACTTGTCTATTTGCTCAACGTTCAGGATCAAAACGACTATTTTGTACTAGCATACTGTGTTCACTATTCAGGTTCAAATGATTGTTTGACCCTACTTGCTGTAATGTTTTGAAAGAGACGACTGTCTGTTTGTACTTGTCTCACTACTTAAGTTGGGTCCCACTTGTGCTTTTCCAACACCATATACATTTAGGTTTTATAACGTGCAATTCATATCACAGAACATGACAATACAAGCATATAAACAATCACACAGTGTATGAAAGATAGAGTTACTACCTGCATACCTTACCAATTACTCGTCCTTAGTTATGAGTCTCTTTGTTGGTTCGGGTAAAGATCAAATCCTATAAGTTAGAATCCATGAAGAATCTGTCATTACTTGGTTAAACTGTTAGAAATTGTGCCTCATTATACTTTGAACATTATTATTTAATTAATTTCTCCATTTTGTTATCATATTGTTCGCATGTTCACTGTGATAATTGTATTTTTGGATAAGTAATAATTGTCTTAAATATCCCTGGTCGATTATCTATGTGGGAGCAAAGATGAAATAAGACCAGGATAACTTTGATAAGATATAGAGATACAAATCAAAGTCTTTGACACTTGTAAGTGTAATACCATATTTCTAATAGTCCTAAATGAGTACAAATAAGTAGTGAAATCAGTTGTAGAACTAGGATTCGAGCCCAGACTACCCAACTTTTGAAAATGTTCACAAATCTCCAATCTCAATTCAGGAGTTGAACTTAGGGTTGAGAGGATTTTTCAAAGGGTAGAAAAACTTTTCATTATTTCTACAAGTTTCACTACGTCACCAAGTCTTATCGGCTCTTAATTTCATCATATCAAAGTATGCGAGCGATTTTCTTGTCTTTTCCTTTAATTCAATTAGGGCTATTCTCTACTCAAACTTCATTCGTTCATTTATATACATAAAATGTGTAGCCACATAAGGCTACCAAAGTGTCTAAATCAAATACAAAATAGTGCCTTACACTTCAATCTTCAATTCTCTTTCGTAATTCCTCTTTTCATATCTCCATACATTCTTCATTTGTACTCAACATACCTATATGGCTGGGTGAGGAAGAGTTAGATTCGAGAGAATCTCAATAGTAAACAGTGCTAACAAATACATACACGAAATGCTTTGTGCATGACATGCTTGCTCTCACAAATTCATGCCAACCTAATGACATATATGCATGCTCAATGTTTAACATGTTACACTAATGGCCATAGTATAAATAAAACAGGGCTTTACTCATTCACATATGCTTCATACAATTCATCAAAGTAAATAAAACATCAATACACAAGCACACATATCAAGTTATGCAAGTTAGGAGAGTTCACTACCTCTTGGACTTTGTGTCCTCTTCTTGTATCTTGGTCTTCCAATCATTGCCTCTTCTTTGTCACTTCATGGCCCTAGATAAGTAATGACATTATTAGAGCCATGAAAAGTGAATGCCCAATGGGCTAAATTAACCTTAAAGGCTTACTTTCACCCTTGGAGTTCTTACCAATTACATTTGGTCCCTTTCTTTCTCAAATTTGCATGGTAGTCAAAACTGCCAGCATTTTGACCAAATTTTGAAAAATCATAATTAATTCTATAGAACTCCAATTAAGGTAGTTCAAAGTCTTATGTGAATATATTTAAGTTTACTTTTGTTTAAAAATACTTTTGTTTGACCAATATTATTATATTTTTCTCAGAAATTCACCAAACCTGCACTTTTCCAAATTACCTTCCAGAAACAGGGCCTAACTTTAGAAAATCATATCTTCTAGTATATTTGTCTAAAAATTACAAAATACCCATAAAATTAAATATCTATATCTCTAATTTAATTCTACCAAGTTTCATAATTTTTGGACAAGTTTTACCCATGAAATACATTGTACAATGTCACTACCGCACAAGAGGTAGATGAAACAACATGCATTTAAACTTCATAAATTTCCAATTTTATATACCAACATCCAAAAATCATGAACACATGTATGCCTATAAAATTTTACCTATTAGATCCAGTGGAACCATTATAATTACAAAATTCCTACTCCTTCCCCCTGTTCTTCCTCTTGAACGAAAATGGGATTCTTAGGAGGAACATGTTGTTTTTTTATTTCTCTTTCATAATCACTTTCTTTCTACTTCTAATCTCATGATTAAATACTTAAAAACTAAATGGAAATGTTCAGAGGAAATTTTGGCAGCATTTCCCCTAGGGTTTCATCAGCCCAAATTTTACAAAACAAGAGAAATCAAGGAAAATCCATAAACAACCACAACAACAACATAGTATAAGGCAAGAGGATCAAGTTTTGGTTATTACCTCTTGATTTCTTGGCTTTCTCTCTCTAAATTTCACTATTCACTCTCTCCTCTCTCTTGATTTGTCTTGAAAAACATGGATTTCATGGACGAGGAAAGGTTAGAAGTGGTTCCAAAGTGATTAGGAAGCATAAACACTAAGTTTTCATGCTTACCTTTGGTTTTTGGCTTAGAACCCTAGCTTCTTCTTTCTTGTGCTCTTAAGGTGTTTGAACTCACTCTATCTCTTTTTGGTTCAGGTCTGGCCAAAATGAAGAATGGAAAAAGGAAGAGGAGTTGATGACTTAATTAGATATCCCATTTGCTTTAACTTGACAAGTGCTTGCTTTTCATTGGTCAAGAGTTCTATTCTTTTCCCCCCTCTTACTTTAATATAACCATATAGATATATTTCTCTTCCTTCCTCTTTATTTGGCTGTCCAGGCAAGAGAAAAAGAGGATATTAAAGATGACTTCTTGCACTTCCAAAAATTGTCTCTTACAATTCATTAATCAAGGTCATATGCTTTTTTACCTTTTGACCTTCTACTTTTCCTCTTCTTGATTTAATATCCACCAAGTAAATTAATTTTCACTTGCTTGCTCCCTAATTCAGCCAATATTTATCCCAATTAAAGGGAAAAATAAATGGTTATTGGTTTTATTGGTCAAATAACTATGTTGCCCTTACATTTTTGTGATTTTCGTACTAGCTGTAAAGCTAGGCAGAATTTTTATTAAACTTTAAAAATTAATATCTAATTGTATAGATATCCAATTGGGTGGTTTCAAAGACTATGTGACCCTTATTAAGTATAGTTTTAAGAAAAAATATAGCCTTTAGCCAATTGCATTACTATAGAAAAAAATTTTGACGTCCATTTTTTAGCCTTTTTAACGTCTAAAAACAGGGAGACACCTATACCAGGGATGTAGAAAACTCACGATACAGCGTCTGTTAAAAAAGGGACGTCTAAAGTTCTTTGTTTGAAAAAAAATAACTTTTGACGTCCTTTTTTTGAAAATAGGGATTTCTAAATTTTTTTAAAATAAAATTTGCTTATATTTTTCACTATCCAATAATTAGAACCTACAAAAACAGGATCGAACAATTCTTCATAAACCAAAATGTCCTTACAAATAGTAAGGGAACATCTAAAACTAGCTGATTAAAGTGTTGACTCCTACTAATATAATGTATAATAATTACCACAAAGTGTCAAAAAGTTGTCTACATAACTACTAACTAATAAAAATAAAATTATCAATTATCATCAATTTATCACAAAATGCCAGAAGGGAAATTCAAAATCCAAAAAAGATTAATATTGGTGAAGGATAATAAATCAAAATACATCTACAATGATGATAAATCAAAATCTTAGCACCAACAAAATGCACCAATAAAAAGCAAAAGTAATTAACTATACCTTTTGGCCACGGTGGGAGAGGGAGGAGGGAGGAGGGAGACCAACGGCAGGAGAAGAAGGGAGGAGGAACCAAAGGTATCAAAGATCGAGGAGGGACGATAGTGACGAGCTTCAACAGTAAAGAGGGAGAGAGGAAGACGGTGGAGGATGGTGGTGGAGAGAGAAGAGGACAACCTTCAAAAGAGAGTAACGATAGTGAGAGGAAGTGAGAGAGAGAGTGATGGTGGAAGAATGAGCTTCAAGACAGTGGTGGAAGAAGGAGCTTCGAGAGAGAATGAGAGTTTTGAAATTTGAACAGAGGAAGCAAGCTTGTGGAAATAGACATAACCTTCGAGAGAGTGATGTTAGTGTCAGTTTGACTGATATACATTACCTTTAGACGTCCCTTTTTGAATTTGGGACGCCTAAAGTAAGAAAAAATTGACTTTAGATGTTCCTAATTTAAAAATGGACTTCCCTTTTTCAAAAAGGGACGCCTAAAGTAAAAATAAAAAAATAAGAAAATTTTAAAAAAAATTAAATTTTTTTTAAAGTTTGAATTTAGACTTCCTTTTTTTAAAAAGGGATGTCTAAAGTAAAAAAAAAAATTAATTTTTTTAAATTTGTTTATTTTTTCTTTAAACATCCCTTTTAAAAAAAAAGGACTCTAAAGTCAACTTTAGACGTCCTTTTTTGAATTTGGGACGCCTAAAGCAACTCAGTTCTCTTCCATAATTATAAAAATGCCACCACCTTTATTTTTTACTTCCCTTTTTTAAAAATGAAACATAAAATCTACATTCTGTAGTAGTGCTGGAAGCACAAAATTCCCATAATTTTCCGTTTTGGAAGCTAACACTGAAAATCGCCAGTTTCACTAGGCTGATTTCAAAAATACATATCTCTTTGTATGCAGCTTTAAATATCCCATATGACCTATCAAATTAAAGCTTGATAAGTCTACTTTAATTCTGGAAAGTCTTAGAATTTTTGGATATCATTTGCCTATTGAAAAATGTCACACAAACATAACTACCATATAGTTAAATTCATTGGCAACAACACTACTTTGTGTTCCAATTAACTATGTTGTGTGTGACTTCTAATCACATTGTTTTGTCATTCCCCGATATTTTTAATTCACCATAATATTTCCTTTAATACCCCAAGGGTATAAAGGAATTCTGGGAAATACAATTATACCTTACTGGGACACTTGCTAAACCAGGGCTTAATCTCAAACCTCTTATCCCAAAATTTGGGATATTACAGTAAGAGTGCAAGGTACTAGACCGAACCACTATGAGAAAGCTGTATGGATTAAGTCATAAGCTTATCTCATGTATAACCACGTCACAATGCCCTTTGACCTAAGACCATCATGGATTCCTATATGAGAGTCGTTAAGCTTTGACTTAGTCAAAAATTACCTTTAATCGGGTGATGATAAAGGCTACAATCAGGCTTAGTGGTTTTCATCCAGAGAAATGTAAATGGTTAAGATGGAATTTATCCCTCACTTAGTAGCGAGTTATTACTGGGCCCTTCGATCAGTAAGTCTGAGAAATGTATGTCCATACTATGATAGAATGGAGTTTTCCAGTTCTATTGTTAGACTGCCCAAGAATCGAGAAAGTAATAGTAAGGAATAGGAGGATGACATTATCCATGCCTCATCCTTGGCTGAAATATCATGTGACAAAAGGGACGTGACAGGTTGAATGACAGGTTGCATCATGTTAACGATCCTCATATAAATTGGGTAGTCATAATGTGTTGCTAGAGGTCACTTACGACTTGTGGGCTAGTGCAGTTATTTTCCCACTACCAACTTCGTATAGGCCTACAGGGTCGCACATAAGAATAGCACAACATGAGCTATAATTCATTGAATCTTAGATGTTTCTAAGATTCAATGAATACAATGTTTAATCTAGGGTGGACGAATTTTATATAAATATTTTATAAAATTCAAGAAAGGAAAATAATATATATATATATATATATATATATATATATTATGTAGTGTTCGTTTCAGATTTAATTTTATTTGATAAAATTAAATTTAATAACTAACATAGAGATATAGTATCTCAAATTTAATTTATAAAAAATAAATTAAATCTATTTCCATTAGTTCTTGATTCGAATTAAATAAATACGTTAAATTAAAATTGTTGGACATATTTAATTAAATCATATTAATTCAATTAGCTCATAAAAACAATGAAATGCTAATTGATATAATATGGATTTCAAAATTAAATAAGATTAATTTTAAAGATCCAATATAGCCCTTATTAGTTATAATAACGGAGGGGCCAGAGAATCCTAGCACGGATTAGAAAGAGTAAGCCATAAGAAAAACCTTATAGAGACATTAGAGGCACTAGCACGCTGACGGTGTTGAAGTTGTATTTGTATGGATATCGGTAGAGGGAGCTGATCTGAGGTGTTAGCTCCTTGAGATCGAAAAAAAGGCAAAAACACAAATGTACTATTCTAACTACTTGATTTAATCAATGACTGATAGATCCGTAATTGGGATTGGTAAACTTTTACAATTTTAAATTTTTCCGCTGTGCCTCTCAATCCCAACATAAACATCTTCTAAGTCTAGTACATTAAGTTAAATGACAATATACATTGGCTTCTAGCACATGCCCTTATCTTTTAGAATCAAACTTGACTTAATTGACTTTAAACTTTTAAAATCTATAGGTCAACCCAACTTGGCAATTTTAACCCCCAATTTTGAAAATTCATAAACTAATGTAGAAAAATCTAAATAGGGTAATTACAAGTCATATGGAAAGCTCTTTAAGTCCTCTTTCAAGTAAAAATGCCAATCAGGGCCAATTACAAGGTCACAACCTTAAGAACTCACGATAAACATCATTGCCTAAAAATACATTCCAATGCTTGTGTCAAAAATTCAACAGGGCATAACTCACAATTGGCAAGGCCAAATGATACATATTACCTATCATTGGAAAGACCAGGATATCTACTACAACTCTAAAAAATATCATAGTAATTGAATAATTTTTTTTCATTCCAAAACAGCGCACAATAAAACTGCCACGTATCTGGCAGATTCAGTGACACCCTTTTGAATTCCAAAATTTGTATTTTCTAACCAATCATCCAAAACTCATGACCACATGCTATTCCTACATAATTTTATCCATAGAATCCATTTATAACTTTAAATTAAGATAATTCTAGTTATAATTACACAAAACAGGGCTGGCCAAATTTGAACCCTAAAACACAAAATGTGTTTTTGTAACTTTTAACCTTAAAAAATGTAATTACCCACCATAAACTCTTTATTAACCATATATTCATCATCAATCACCCATTTAAGATCACTTTCAACACATTAGCCAAAACCCTAAAGGATCAAGAACTCCAAAAAACTTAGCAAAATAGCAAGATGTTATACTCATATTGAAGCTTATAATTACCTCTATGCGTCTATCTGATCGATTCAAAATTTCGGTAGTACTTAAGTAATATTATAAATTTTAGGCCTAGAGATTTGTAGATAAGCCTGTATTAGGAAAATGACTAAGCCCATTTTGGTAAGAGTAACAAGAATGATGAGATATAGAAAGACTTTCTGGGACTGTGCGATTTAGCCCTATTGGGTAGAGGGCTTGGTATTTTAGATAGTATGATTAAAGTGTTAGTGTAGATGTGTACATGACATATATATGGTGCCATTGGGTTGGTAGAAATAAGCAACCAACTATGTCATGAGGTAAGGGACCGATTAGTCGGGTGAAATAGGCCAGTGTAGGTGTACACATGCCATTTTCAAGGCGTACATGTATACCCCACATTTTTAGAGTTGACGTCGGTATGTGGTGTCATACAGGGCCCACATACACACTCTAACCTAGTGTTATTTCACAAGCCTCGATATATGTGTCGCAATCCCTAGCAAAAACCTAGTGGAATCCCGGGTAAACACCGATAAAGTAGCTTTATCAAAGTAACTTTATTAAAGTAGCTTTAATAAAGTAATAATGATGGCACAACTATTGTATTGGATGGATGAGAAGGTGAAAAGTGTTCATCATGATGGCACTCACCTTTTTGACTTTTGTGTTGGCACCACAAGAAGTTGCCACCAACCCCTCGGGTCGGAAAAATCCACTGGTCTCCGGTTCAATCACCAGACTAACTTTCCTACACACCAAACTTAGAAGCTGGGGAAAATCACCAGACCCTTCTTTTCCTTGAAATTAGTTCGACCAAGAGGCCCAAATGAAAAAGGGAACATGCTTTTAAAAAGGCAAGGATATGTGTCACTGTTTGGATGGATCACCGAACAAATGACACCACATAATTTCAACACGTGTTGGACAACTTTTAATACTCATTAAGGGCCATATATTTTCATCCAAACAACCCTAAAATTTAGGAAAAAATCCCAAAACACATTGAGCAATGAAAGAGTAAAGAGAAAGGATGAATAGTAAAAGTTCTTAAGCTCCAGAGTCGATTTCACCCCCGATTTGCCATTTCCAGCTTTCGAAGTCTTCTCTAATGTTATTCCTCTCAATAAGAGCAATATTTCTACGGTTTTGGATTTTTGATCAGAGGTGTTTAGTGTCATCTACTTAAAAAGGTGCTGCCAGAATCAAGAATTGGTTGTGGAATCGAGTAAAGGTAAGCCTAAGCTCCGATTTAAGCCCTATATCTTGAGTTTTGATTAATTAAATTTAGAGTTAAGGGGCTATCCTATTTCTTTCAGACCCTAATTTATGGGTTAGGAGTGTGATTTTGTTAGTTCTGATGCTTTCAATAGGTTCAGGATGAAAAACTGTGTGGGATAACGGTGAGAAACCGGTCCCGGAAGCATTAGAATAAAAAAACAGAATTTTGACCTAAGAACACCTAAGTTTATGCCAGACCTAGAATCTTAGGGAAATAATATGAATTTGACAATTTTGAGATTTCCAATGGATTTCTTGGGCAAAATTGTGTGGGGTTATGGTGTGGTTGTGATTTTAGAAGGGTTGTATTGAAAACCTAAAAATTGAAGTTAAATGAATAGTATTGTTTGATTCATTTTCCAGAAACAAATTTGTTGTGGTGTGTCTTTGAATGGTCAAACCTAATCCAAACCTTATGAAAATTTATAGGTGAAATTAGACATCTCGGGCTTTAATTTGATAGGTATGCTATTTATACCAGCGGATTAAAAGATATGATTTTTCAAAGTTAGGCATTGAATCTAGAATTGATTATGTGGTAGTGAGGATTAATTGACAATTCCAGAATTTGGGGTATGTGATTGTTGGCATAAGTATCTTTTCCTTAAAGTAGACTTAAATAGGGTTATGTAGAACTTAGAACTACCTCATTTGGAATTTTGTGGATTTAGTTATGATTTTTAGAATTTTGGCCAGAAACCGAAGGATTTCTTGGTCGCGACTTAAAAATTTTTGATCTCTTTTGGATGTAGCAAAAGGATTCTTGGGATTCAACAAGCCCATAAATTCCAATACTTCATGTTTTTTGAAAGAAATTGACCTATTTAGCCCTTCCTAACTTTTTGATCCTTAATATACACTTCAAATGACTTGCAATCATAGCTCTAATGATGCGATTGGGTATCTAGTGCCATGGAGAAGTCAAGAAGAAGTATGGAAGATACTTCAAGTAACCCCGATAGTGGGAAGAAGAGGAAACAAAGGAAGGACATTAGTCCACAAGGTAGTAAATTTACCCTACTTGCATGTATTTGATATTTATGCTTGTGTATTGATTTGCTTGATAATGTGAAGCATATTTGAATGAATGAAGCTCTGTTTCTTTTTATACTATGGCCATAGATATGTTGTATGAAACATTGAGCATGTAACGATGTCATTATGTGAGCATGCGCCTATGTAAGGCGATCATATCATGTACTAGTATTTATCTTGCATGCATTATGGTACTGTTTAATACTTAGATTCCTTCGAATCTCTCCCTCCTCTAACCAACCATTTAGACACGTCGACAAAGGTGGGATGTTTGAAGTTGTGGAGAAGATAATGCGATGGTAGACCAAATATTTAAGGGTCCAGAACTATAAATTTATTTAACTTAGACATTTTGGTAGCCTTGTATGGCTACATAGTTGAGTATGTAAATAAATGAATTAAGTTTGAGCCAAGAATCGCCCTAATTAAATTAATGGGAAAAGATAAGAATCGATGAGTAATAACAAAGTTATGAACTACTAGAGTACGCTTCCATAAAAGTTTTAAATTTTTCAGGAAAAACCCACTTAACTACGAGTTCGAATCCTGTTTTGAGGTTGGGATTTGAAAAAGTGTTATAAAGAACATCACTTAGTAGTTTGAATTCGTTGTGTAAAACTCATCAGAACGAGTGTAAACATAATGTGTTGAAACTTCCTCCAAGTAGATGACACCAAACACCTCATATCAGAAGTCCGGAACCATAGAATCATTTCTCTCAATGAGTAGAAGGATTTTAATGAATGCTTCGGGAGATGAAAATGCGATTTTGGGATTCAAATCAGAAAAGAATGTAAAGAATACAAAGAACTTCTCTCCTCTTTCTTTTTCTTTGAATTTTTATGATTTTCCTTGCATTTTAAGGGTGATGGCCAACTTTTAAGGAGAGAAAGGTAATGAATGCTCCTTTTTGGGAATTATCGGGTAATCGATGATTCTGTGTACTAGATATTCTTACTTTACATTGCAGGGTATCCGGTGTACCTCTAAAAATCTGTCTTCATTTCTCCTTTAACATAATTGGGCTAATTCACCTATCAAGGGAGAATTATTCATCCAGCTTCTGGTACCATAGTCGGCAAAATTGGGTACATGGTTGGACTGGAGACTAGTGGGTTACTGGCTTTTCCACCTCTATCAGATGTCCAATGGTAGATTTCGGCATTTGATTGGTTAATTAGGGAAAAATGTCATAAGATACTTTAATAAAGCTACTTTATTAAAGCTTCTTTAGTAAAGCTACTTTTTGATATAGGACCGCTGGTTTTACGACACGTGTCCCTCTTTAGGCTGAGTAGCGCCATGTGTCCCCTAGATGCCCTAAGATGGTGCCACCTACTCATTAGTCTCTGGGAACTATCGAGTTTATGCACTAATATGCCTTAGGAAACGTCGGGTCTTCGTGCGGGTCCCACATATCAATATGGAACCTTTCTCCCTTATTCTTCCTTATAATGGCGCCATTTTAGGTACCCTCTAGAAGCCATGAAGTGTCTCAAATCATTACCAAGTATTATACACCATGATATACATATACATATATCTTGCACTGGCCCGTACAACTGGAAAATTTATACATACTCAAAACATTACAAGTTAATAAATTTTCAGTACATTACAACATAGATCTATACACTAATAAGCAGCAAATGACCATCACTGTTGGAACCATGTATTAGAAGGAAGATTTATTTGTAATAATTTGATAAAGAAAAAAAAACAAGATCACCATTAAGATCATTTAAATTAAACAATGATTTTCATAAACCATAATTAAATAAAGCAACAAAGGTAAGGGAATTTACATGATCCAGTACCCCCTTTTCTTTTCCTAGTCTTAATAATTTTAATGTTCTTTTTAGTAACAATTATTTTCTTTAATTCATGAAGCAACTTCCCCTTCTTTGAAATCCAAATTCTTTCATTATGGTCATGCCTAATGTATAAAGCATCATCCTCATTGAATTATGTTTCAAGTGACGTCTCTTGGAAAGGATCATCCTCATTGAATTCACCTCTTGCATCCTCATTTGTTTTGTTTGATAACATAACAATGGACCATTATTTATTAGTAGGTTTAGGAACATAGAACACCTGTTTAGCTTGAGAAACCAAAATGAAAGGGTATTCTTTATACCCTTGTTCAAATTCAATTGTATCAACCCTAACTTATCCACTTTTAAAGCATTATTATTGTCAAACCACTTACACCCAAAAACTAGAACCTGAAATCCTACATAATCCAACTCCTAAATATGCTCATCCACCCCAAAAGTATGACATATTTACATAAATAGTATTCTTTTCTTTTTCACTTGATACATGTATAGAGTTAGTAACAATAGTTACCCTACTACTTGTATTTTGTTATGGACATTCTGCTCTATAGTGTAGAAGGTGTATCCAATGATAACGTAGTTTTAGAAACAAAGCACATGTCTGTTTAGACTATGTGCTAAGAATATTACTTTCTCAGGAAGTGAATTATGATAAACATTATGCTTCTTATTCATGTGCTACTTCAACCATGTTGTCAATTGTTTATTATGTTCTTTAGCATACAAACTCTGTACTTTATTGGGGTTTTCCCTCTTAAGCTCATCCAAATGAATGCCTACATACTCATCAATCTCTTTGGAGTTCTGAAGTACGTATATGTGTACATACTCCCACTGTTAATTTCAGATAGAGGTTGTTAGATATGATTAGTTCTGATGATGACAAATATAGATGTCATATATTAAGAGAGCAAAAGTTTGCATAATATACTTATCTCTTACATTGACTAACTATTATATTTAATGTTGTATATTTCATAGATTAGTCAAACAAAGCAAGAAAGAGATTAGAGAAAGAAGAGCTTGAAGACTTAATGGGAATATCAAGATTCAAGCTTCTAGAAGAAATACTGGATGTTTCTATTCTCATAAGGGAATTAAGAAGTTACTGTAGTAGTTTACTGTTTGGCACTGTAGCATTGTCAATGTAGCAACACGGTTACTGTAGCATCGAGTGATTCTAGAAAAAATAAAAATCACTCGAGTGATTCTCTAATTCACTTGAGTGATGTTCAGTGTTTCATACTCTGTTGTTCGTCCAGCTGAGCGAGGTCTAATTATTTGATCATATCTCACTAAATACAACTCTGATTGAGACCAAACTAGTTGTATATGAAAATAGACTCCCAATGATTCATGTTGACACCAGAAGCAACATCAAAGGAGCTTAGATGAAGGAGATATAAGTGTTTGAATCTGGCCTTCACATCAATGTTACTTTCTGAACATGTTTGGTATTTTCGCTATAACGCTCAAACCACTGATCCTATTGAGCTGAAACCGGTGCCATATGAAACTAGACTTCAACAGCTTTCCATTGATATATAATAAAGAAATTTTGGAGCCATATTCGAAGAGTTATGTCATCTGGAAATTTACCTCTATTTGCTGAAGAACTGGAAACGCAACAACGAAGCAAAAGTGATCTGAAGAACAGATCACTCGAGTGATATGTCAAATCACTTCCAGTGGCGCCAGAATCACTACAGGAATTTTTTACTATTCCAGATTTCACTTCCAGTGATCCTGAATCACTCGAGTGATTTGTGATTTTCGCCAAATCACTTCCAGTGATCTCCAAATCACTCGAGTGATATCTCAGCTTTGCCAAATCACTTCCAGTGCGCCTGAAATCACTGCAAGAAAAATTCACTGTTTGTAAAATCACTTCCAGTGATGCCAAAATCACTCGAGTGATTATGTTGTTTTCGAAGTCCAGTGGATGCTGAATCACTTCCAGTGAATTTCACTCTTTCTCAAATCACTTCCAGTGAATCAAAAATCACTGCAAGAAAAAAATCACTGTTTCAAAATTCACTTCCAGTGATCTCCAAATCACTCGAGTGATATGTGAAATTTTCAGTATCACTTCCAGTGGCTCTGAAATCACCGGAAGAAAATTTCACTGTTCTGAAAATCACCCCCAGTGCAGCTGAATTCACTCGAGTGATTAGCTATTTTCTCAGTATCACTTCTGGTTGACATCAAATCATTGTCAGTATATCAGTATGAATCAGAATCACTTCCTGTGAAGATGAGATCACTCCTAGTGAATCTAAATGCACCTCCAAGTGAAAGTCAATATGCCTTAAGTGATATGTTTATTTTGGTATATCACTCCCAATGCACTTCCAGTGAATTAAATACCTCCCAGTGATTACTCAGCATACTCTCCACTATGACTAAATCAGTTCCAGTGGCAGCTCATAAGAATCACCTTCAAAAACTTCACAGAATCATGGAAATTACTCAAGGGATCATCATTACCAGTCACTGCCAGTAGAATACTATCTTCATAAAATCACTACCAGTGAAGTATGTAATCACCCGAGTGATGTTTTCTAATGGCTATTTCTCTGAGTGCTTTTACAGGTGTTATGCACTACCGATCACATGGCATACACGGATCAACATTCAGTGACAACAAATCATGGGCAACATGAATATTCAATAAACATTTCAGCGAACGTGCATAACAGAAAGAAAGCAACGCTGAAGCATATGTCAGAGCACGATCAAAGGGAAAATATTTAAATACACTCAACGACCATACAAAGCAATGGGACTCCAACCGAAAATGAAGAAGTGTCTTTCTAAGCATCAGATGGGATTACAACAGAAAAATATTCGAATGGCTCAACGATCAAATGAATCAATAGACTCTAACGGATGGATGTTTACAACGGTCATCTTCCACAACTCAGCTATAAATAGGAGATGATTCAAAAACAGAACAACGAATAATACGATGAGAACAATAACATACTGATATCCTAAGTCTTCAGCCTCCGACCACTCTTTGCTCTACTTTGTCTTCTATATTATGTATATTTGAGAGAGTGAGAATATTTTGTATTGTACTTCAGTGAGGATTTATCTACTCTGTGAGAGAGTCTGTAAACACACCATCTATACTTCTGTATTGATCTCAAGGTAGAGGGACCTTCAGAGGGCTTATTACCTTACGGGAAAGTTGTAGAGAGAATTGCTAGTAGTACTTTCTGCTCGTAAGACTTACAAGGTGTAAGCAGTAGAGAACGTTGCTGCTCGTAAGACTTACAATGGTGTAAGCAGGAGAAAACGTTGCTTCTCGTAAGACTTGCACGGGTAAGCAAGAGAGAAAGGACTTTAGGATTGCTTTGCTCAACTTACCGTAAGAGGGTGTAAACCTTACAGTGTTTAAGGGGGAGTGACTTTGTAAGAAATTTATAAAGGCTTTTCTTGTGCCCGGTTAAACAAGAAGATAGTGGATTGGAAATCTCAGGAGGAGCCTGGGGACTGGACGTAGGTCATCGTGGATTGGACCGAACCAGGATAAATCACAGTTTTCACATTCTCTTCCCTAAGCTTTTACATTTCTAGCATATATGATCTATATATCTGCTTATGAATTTATAGTTCCATATGTATTGATTTGATAAGCTGTGAAAAATTTTTTAAACAATCAGACTTTCTTATCATACACCCAATTCAACCCCCTCTTGGGTGTCAGCCAGTTCTAACATAGGTAACTTTCTTTCTCATCAACCCTTTATTCAAATGTACTTCCTTCATGTCGAGACATCGGAAGGCCGATATCACATGCATCTTTCAAGTAATCGGTGTAGAATTCAACAGCCTCTTCATAAATATACCATTCAATGATGGAAACCCTCTTGTCGGCTCTAGCTTTTTACATACCCTTTTAGGTCCTTTATCTTACACTCGACTGGGTACATCCATCTCATATAGATTGGGTAATATACTTATACCTCTGTAACTAAGTGAATAGTTAGGTGCACCATTATGTCAAAGAAAGCTGGAAGAGAAAAACATCTCCATCTTACACAAAGTAGTCATGATTCAAGTTGGTAACCTCGACAACTTACTGGGATCAATCACTCTACTGTAGAGTAACTTAAAGAAGAAACATAGCTTCGTGATCATAGCTCACACCTTATTAGGTAAAGTTTCTTATACTGCTACCAAAATAAATTTTTCCATCAACACATAGCAATCATGTGATTTAAGACCCTTCAGCTTCAAGTCCTTCATTGGGTTGATAATGTTTGACAGTAACCCTCTAGCACTTTCACTTTAGCAAGAAAATCACAAAAGCTTTTTTTCTTCTTTAGATAGTGTGAAAGCCACTGGCTGAAGGAATGTACAAGAGTCCCTCTCTTCAAGTGTCAATTCCTCCCTTATTCCCATCTCAACCATATCAATTTTTGCATTTATGCCATCCTTCAACTTCCTAGGAATATGGAGTAACTTTCCACAAAGACTATTATACACATATTTTTCTCAATGTATATGACATCAAGAAAAAGTTTAATATTAAGGGAACTCCAATATGGCATATTGAAGAAAATATACCTTTTATTCTAACGACTTATCTTAACATATTTCCTAATTGGCTTCCCAAATTTACAATCTATATGTTTCACTTTTTTCAGAAACCTCCTCACTGTCAAAGGTTCAAGTGCCATCCTTTCCTCTGATTCCCTATTGAAGGATTTTCTCATACAGTGATATGTATGACCATTTTACAACCATCTGTGATTTTCCATATAGGACTTCTTAATATAATACTTGAACTCAATCGAATGTGTACCCTCTTCAAAAATCGGGCATCCGAGTTTGCCTATAAAATTTTACCCTAACATATTACTATAAGCAAAAGAGTCATTTATTGTGCTAAACAATGTGGCCTTCAAACTGAATATTTCTTCCTCATGAGCATCATATATAGGTTCCCTACTATCCCACAACTTCTTCAAGGCTTCAATTAGCCGTGCAAGGTATACATCTATGTCATTCCCTGGTTACCTTATCCTTGAGATTAGAATTGACAAAATCATATACTTATATTTCATTGAGAGCTATAGAGGGAGGTTATATATAAATAACATAATCGGACATGTAATGAGGGTACTTCCCTGTATCCCAAATGGGTTCATCCTATCAGTAGCTAATCTAGGCAGTGGTTTCTTGGTTCTTTAACAAATTTAGGATATTCAAAGTCAAACTTACTCCATTTTGTAAATTCTGCATGATGTCATAGCATGCTGTCTTAAATCCTTTCAGCCACATTCCACCTTAAATTTTTCATAAAAATTGCATTGCTATATAAGTACCTAAACCTAGGTATAATTGAAAAAGGCCACTACACCTTCTTTGGACTCTTCCTATTTTCTTAGTAGCATGAGGTTGAACATTGAGGACACTTAGTTAATAATTCATATTCTTTTATAAACAAAATACTATCGTTGGGGCAAGCATATATCTTTTTAAAACTCAAGCCAATGGTATGCATCACTTTTTTTGTATTATAAATCTTGGTTGGCATATCGTTTCCTAGTGGTATCATTCTTCTCAAAAGTGCAAGTAGTTATGTGGAGCTTAAATCACTCCACCCATTTTTTGCTTTCAAGTTATACAAGTTCAACACCATATATAATAATGTGAACTCAGTACAATTCTCATACAAAAAGGCTTATTTGCATTCCTCTTCATCTACTCAAAACTTTTAGGGTATTTACTAAATAATGCTTTAATATCATCGTTCATATCTTAAAGATGATTGGCCTCAAATGTACTCGTGTCAAAGTTAATTAGGTGATTCACACCTTTCAAAATTCACTGACTACCACTGCTACCCACATCCATCTCCCCATGTTTTGTCCAATTCCATACATCACTAAGTACAACTTACAACTGTATGGATCAACACGCTTCATAACTCCATACTTGAATCAAAGGCAAATAATCATACCCTGATCGTTAACACTATTACGAACCACAAACCTTATGAAATCGCCAATCACATCCTAGTACTCCTTTGATATACGACTGGTAGACATCCATTTTTTATTTGAACTCCCTATCTTTAGCATATCATCTATGTGGAGGGAAATATGATGACAACTTAACAAAATCACTGAAAAAATATTTCCAAAAAAATATTTACATACTCTTTACTCAAATAACAACAAATACTTAAAATCAGTTATGAAAAAACCCTATACACATACAAAATAACTCCAAAAAAATATTTACATACTCTTTACTCAAATCAATAATAACAAATAACAACTTTAATAACATCAAACACTTAAAATAAGTAGCAAAAACCTATGCACATACAAAATCACTAAGAAAAACAATCTTTTCATACTATTTACTCAAATCAATATTCAAAAAAGCAAGCTCAAAAACCACTAGTAGGATAAACTAAACTAAAATCACCTTTATGAAGAAGAGACGAGCTCAAAAACTAAACCCATAAACCCTAGGAGCACCCACGAACTCCATAACTCACAAAACCCACAAAAGTATGAACCTACAATTGATGAAGGAGAGCTACTGAGGAGACTGACGGAGGAGATATGAGTAAAAGCACCAAGGGAGCGACAAAGGAGAGCGAAATAGTAGTGGAAAACCTGAAATCAAGTCGTTAGAAGTGTTAGGAGTAAGTTCTTTGTAACTTGTAAGTTTCAAATGTCAAACAAAAATGGGTTTCTAAGGGGTTTTTTAAAGACTACAATTAACTGTTATTATTAAATAACCATAAAAAATATTATAGATTACGGCTATTTATAAAAAACCGTCAAATATATGTGAACCATATTTTATAGCTGTTCACATATAAGTGTCAAGTAAATGATACCATATTTTTCAACAAAAAAAACTAATATATCATGGTTGTCTTATAAAACTATCAAATATTTGCTCATATACTTAATGGTTGTTTAAAATAATTATTGTATATTTCATTCCCGTAATTCCACCTCTTTATATTTCATGATTTCATTGAAACCGTTAAGTGTGGAGTGTTAACTATGCATGATTATGTAGTAGTGGGTTTTCTTGCAAGAGGTATAATGTACTAAAACTCCATGACTTGTACTACTTTAACTATGTATGAATTTACCGGTTGACTGAACTGGTATGTCAAACCCCTTAACATTTCAATATTTGAAGAGTAATAAGTACAAAGTTCTATATGGCGTACAGAAATAGTGGAAACATACTGATATTATGTACTTCTTTACATTACAGAGAAATCCCCGCAGGGTTTGAAAAAATATATACAATCATATAGAGTGTTCCAAAAGAAACTAAATTACAAACATAGATAACTAGGTGCAGCTTCAGGATGCACTGGGGACTTTACTCCCGAGTAGGCACTTCTTTGCCCTTCGAGCCACTAGCTTCTGCTGTAAAGTTTTGTATTTTGAAAAAGGATGAGATTCAGGAAAATCTTAGTAGCAACATGCTTTTCGAACATATCAAATGCAAAAATAAATATGCAATGTGCCATTTCATGTAAGATGATAGAATGTTATGTGCATATTGTCTAAGGCTAAACGACATGTTTCACCCAAGCTTAACCCTGCGCCCTTGTTGGGTCCTAGACCACAACTAGGCTAATATGCATGTCAAAGACATTATGGTAATGTTGTAGCAATCCTGATGGTCGCTGATGTTCGATTTTGACTTTTTGACAAGTAAGGCAACGAGCTACAAACTGGGTTACATCCTTTTTCATTCCCGGCCACTAGTATGTAGACTTCAGGTTATGATACATTTTAATTGCCCCTGGATGTAAAGTATATTTACTTTTATGAGCTTCTTCTAGGATTTTTCGCCTTAATTCAGATTGTGGTAGGACATATATCCGTTCCATGTATCTGACTAATCCACTTGGTGAAAGATCATAATCCTGGGTTTCTTTCTTTTCTATCATATTCTTCATATTCTGAGCTTGCTCATCATGCAACTGAGCCTCCTTACTGGTAGTTAACAGATCACTTTCTACCTGACTAATGCCACTAATCATAATCTGGTTAGACAGATTAAGCTCTCAGAAATCCTCGATCAATTTTTGTTCCCGTAATATCAGGGTTGCCACTTACACTATTTTCCTGCTTAAGGCATCTACAACAACATTGGCCTTAACTGGATGATATTTAATTTCTAGGTTGTAGTCTTTAAGCAACTCCATCTAATGTCGTTGTCTCATATTCAACTCCTTCTAGTGCTATAAGTATTTTAAGCTTTTGTGGTCACAATATAGATCTACGGTCGTACCATAGAGATAATATCTCCAGATTTTCAATGCAAACACCACAGCTGCTAGCTTAAGGTCATGGGTGGCATAATTCATTTCATGTGGCTTCAGCTGACGGGAGGCATATGCTATTACCCTGCCTTGCTGCATCAGGACACAACTCAATCCATGCTTACTAGCATCACTATAGACCACATAGGTCAATTGTGGATCAGGAATCACCAACACAAGTGTTTTTGTCAATCTACCCTTCAGCTCTATGAAGCTTCTCTCACAATTCTCATCCTACACAAAATGTTGAGCTTTTCGAGTTAACCTTGTCAAAGGTAATGTGATTCTGGAGAAATTCTGTATAAATTGTCGATTGTAACCAACTAGACCAAGAAAACTACACACTTCAACCATATTCTCTGGTCTTTTCCAATTCATCACTGCTTCCATTTTACTGGGATCCACTGAGACCCCTTGCTGAGAAAGGATATGGCCGATAAATTTTACTTCTGTAAGCCGGAATTCACATTTACTCAGCTTGGCATAGAGCTGTTTACTACGTAACGTACCTAATACAGGCCTTAGATGTTCCTCATGATCCACTTTAGTTTGTGAGTATACAAGTATATCATCAATAAACTGGTCTAAATATGGACAAAAAATTCGATTCATATAGTCCAAAACACAACAAGTGCATTTGTTATCCCAAACCGCATAACCAAGAATTCATAATGTCTATATCTAGTTCGAAAGGCATTCTTAGGCACATCTTATGCTTTTACACGTAATTAATGATACCCAGATCTCAGGTTAATTTTTGAAAACACACATGAGCCTGATAATTGATCCAACAAATCATCAATCTAGGGAAGTGGGTACTTATTATTTATAGTCACTTTATTCAATTCTCTGTAATCTATGCACAATCGTAGACTTCTATCTTTATTTTTAACAAAGAGCACTGGGCTCCCCATGCTAATACATTGGGTTTAATGAACCCTTTTTCGAGTAACTCCTTAATCTGCCACTTTAGCTCTATAATCTCATTTGGTACCATTCTGTATGGAGCCTTTAAGATTTGTTATACCCTTGGCTTAGTCTTGATTGCAAATTCTACTTCCCTTTCTGGTGGCAGTTAACTAATATCTTCCATAAATACTTCAGGAAATTCCCTCACCACTAGAATAACTTTTAGAGCTAATCCGGCTTCTATCTGGATAGAAAATAATACCATATACCCCTAACATCCTTTCTGTAATTGTTTTAAAGCCTTAGCTACTGAAAGAAAGTTGAGGTTACAATGACTGGTTATTGGTTGTGGAGTAGGACAAATAATTCATTTATTTCTACAATCCAATAGTACATTATTGGCAGTTAGCCAATCAATGCCAAGGATTACTTCTAAATTTTGAAGGGGCAAGTAGATTAAATCCATCGTCGACTCTCGTTTCTCAACATTTAGAACACAATTTACACAAACTTTAGCGGTAATAGATCGATTACCCGTAGGTGTTGACACAACAAGATTGTAATACCCCAATTTTCACCAATATTTCTTATTTGTGAATCTGTGATATTTAGTAAAATAAAATGGTGAAATGTGGTGTGTATGAATTTATATGAATTTATGGAAAATATTCCAATCGTTGGTTACACGTAATTGGGCCGAATAAGGACACAAAGAGGCGATTAATGTACAAATAAGGACCTATTATTGTAACCGAAAAGGTGATAAATTAAAGGATATGAATGATGGCCTCATTTGAGTGTCAAAATGGGGCTAAACCAAAGAAAAGAGTGAAAAATGATTTATTTCAGTAAATCATAAAATGTAGGGGCAAAATGGTAATTTTTCTATGAAGTGGAAAATAATTATTTTTCCCTAATATTCCCAATAATTTGAGTTAAATGGGAATTAAAAAGAGATAAATGACTACTTGATCTTTAATAACCCAATTTTGGTGAATTATTCTCAAGGATGGTCAAATTTCCCTATTTAAAATCAATGACATGGTCAACAAGTTACAAGACGGCATAATGGGATATTGGAGATCTATATTTCCCTTGTATTTCTCATGCAAATTCTTAGCTAAAATAGGAAGATATAAGGGAAATGAAATTATTTAAAGTCTATTGCATTTTGGACCAATGAGAAAATGACACTTGGATTAAACTAATTAATCCTTTTATTACATATCTTATTCCCTCATCTCTTCAACTTATTCTCACGCACGAACTGAATCGAAAAGAGTGATAGTGAGAGCTGGACGTGAAGAACGGAAGAGAAGCTAGGGCTCATCAACAATCAAGGTAAGAGGCTTGTACCTTGTGATTTAAGGTTCCTAATCCCTCCATAACCTCTTCTCTTCACTTCCCTACTCTTGAATCCATTGATATTCAGCTGAATCAAAAGTTAGAGAGAGAGACAAGAATGACCAGGAGGGAGAAAGTTGAAGAAATCAAGAGGTAACTTCCCAAACTTGTTCCTCTTGTTTAATTGATGTTAGTAGAGTTGTTTTGGGCTTGATTATGGTTCATTTGGTACAAGATAATTCAAGAAAGCCAAAAAGATCTTCATATGTAAGTGTCTCCAAATCAAGTCCAATGAATGTCTAACTAGTTAATATATTGATTATAAGTAGAAAGGAGGTAATTAGGCTAAAGAAAATGAGAATCCGACACAACTTTTCTAGGAATCCTATTAGACTTCCCTGTGTTGGACATGGAAATTGAGTAGGAATTTGATAATTCCTAAGCTTCTATTGGGTTTAGGAGGAAAAATTGTATAGGGTCTATGTTGACCACGAAGCGAGAAAAGCCATAGAAAGTGAAATGACAGAATTACTTTTTAAAAGCTCTAAAAAAGGGTTGTCAAGGGAATTTTCATCATTTGGGCTTGATTTTAACCAATTCGAGGTTAAAAATGGATTTTACACGTGAAATAGTGTAGGGATAGCTTAAGTCATAAATTTTGGTAAAGTGGAGTGAGACCGGGTACGAAGGGTTAAGCCGAATCTCTAAGGGTATTTTGGTAATTTAGCACTTTTAGGTTAAGTTTACCAATGTTATATGTTTGGAAGGGTACATGAATGAGTAATGAATCATTTATGGTATATTTGAAGATTTCAGAACTTGACAACCGTCCAGGACGCAGTACCTGCCCAAGTTAAGCAAGCGAGGAGAAGTTGCAAAAGAAGGGCAACCATGTAGTAACTTGTCTACATATGACATAACATGCATTGTGTGTTGTTTGAAATCATCACAAAATGTCTAACTCATTTTGATTATGCGGGGTGATCACCCAGGACCTATCTTTAGGCGGGTTGACACTTAGGGCTATATAATGTTCATAATTGCACGAGCGATGCTCAGGGCCTATCTTTGCGCGGGTACCTGTCGGGGCCAAGTAACTTTCCTAGCGCTATGGTAGTTTATGAATTGCATTAAATGCACTAAATGATGTTGTGATATTTGGTTGATTGATGAGTGTGAAGCATGCTTGTATGTTTTCTCTATTTATTTAACATGTGTTACTACTGAGATTCCTCCGAATCTAACTCTTTTTCTCTAAAAACCACCTTCAGTACATGGAAGAAGCTCGTGGGGTAAGGAAAAGGTAAGCAACGATGACTAGAAGTCAAGGCGCTGAAGTCTATAGTATTTGGTTGATTAGTCCATACATATTTTGGATTGTATATGTAGTAAATGATGTATATGGTGCATATGTTGTAAAGATGACCTAACAAATGAATGATAGAAGTTAGTAGTTTTGCTTCCTATCGCTAATGAAATGTATACGTGGGATTGATTATATAAAGTCGGTAGAGGTTCGCTCACAAACTCTGATGAATAATAATAAAAGGGAAAACATGTGAGTCTTAATTAGTTAGTGAAGTTTTATGAAAATGATTATAGAAAATTGTATCACCCTCTCAGCTCTCGGTTCAAATCCTGAGTTGAGGCAGGGGAATTTATAAGTATTTTCAAAAGTTGGGTGTTACAGGTTGAAATCCTAGTCTCCCGAGTGATTTTACTACTTGTTTGTACTCTACCGTAGTTAACAAGAATGAGGTACCATATTAGCAAACCCAATCGTCTTACACAATCATAAGTAATAAATGAATGACTTGCACCCGAATCAAATAATGCTTGCACGCAATTTCCATTAAGCAAAATAGTAGCTTGAATTAGCTCAGGAGATTTTCTGGCCTCATCTTGAGTCATGGCAAAGACTCTTCTCTGGGTCCTATGTCTTGGTTGTTCTACCTTTCGCTGAGGGCAATAGGTAGCAATGTGTCCTGGTTGATTGCAGTTGTAGCAAATTACTTCACATGGTCTGCCAGGATGGAAAGGCTTGCCACATCTTCCACATTGTGGATTTCCAGTAGGTTGTTGACTACAACAATTGCCGGGTTGATAAGGTTTCTTATTGTTTCCATGATATGATCCTCCAGAGTTTCTGCGTTTTTGACTAAAGTTCCCACTACTAGATGCCCCTTTGTTAGTATTAGCATTTTTACTAACATAGATGTTTCGCAGATTATTCTCCGTGATTCTGCACTCCTCCACCGCCTTGTTGAACTTCTTGAAACGCTTTGAAACTAGCTTTTCCTTTAACTATGGCTTCAGCCCCCGGATCAACATATTAGACTTCTATCCTTGATCATCCCTGACTTTCAAATAAGAGTAATATCTAGACAGCTGGAGAAAATGAGCAATATATTCATCAAAACTTTCTTTCTCGCCTTGTTCAATCATTAGAAACTCTGTTTCCTTTGCAATCTGTACTGAATGGGGAAAATACTTTTCATGGAACTATGCCAGAAAATATTCTAAGGTGAAGGGAATATTTTGGGTTTGTATAATCATCTCCATACTTTTCCACACACGAATCTGCATCTCCTTCTAGTTTGTATATAGCTAGTTTAGCTTTCACATTATCAAGGCACTCTAGGATTCAAAAAATTTTCTAGAGCTTAGACAGCCAATTCTCTGCATCATGCGAGTCAATCTTCCCTTTAAAAGCCAATGGTGTCTGCTGACTGAACCGAGTAAGCTAGGTAGATAAACTTTCCACTTCTACTATAGGTCTATTGGGCTACGGTTCATGTATAGATTGTTCAGACTGCTTCGATGTATCATGTTCATTTATCAACCTTTCTAGGTGATCTAACCTTTCACCATCAGCTTCCTGTTTTGAACGTATCTCCCTCATTTCCTGCATCATTGTACCTTGCTGAGTAAGGATTCCCAACATCTGCTCTAAAGGATCGGCCCTTTCTTCCTGCCTGAACCATCCTTGGGTCCCACTATATTTCAAACATAGAAACAATTAGCTTTACATACACTTATAGGGGTAATTTCGTCATTTCATAAAAATTTCAAGCATCCAAGTAATTCATAAATAATATACATAGTGGAGAATACTATTTATGCAAACATTTTTACATTACTTAACATATAAGTCTTTATAAATCAAATTTCTCTTACATAAACTTATATTTCCCAAAATTTCCCAGTGGTCACCCATCCTTCTATTACCTTAGGATGAGCACGCTTAACTTTTACTATTCTGCCCCAAGATATAATATAGACCATTTCTGATTACAAATTCCTACATCATACAACCGTACATATATTATTTGAACATGTCAGCTGTCCCAGACTGACCAAAATAACTTATAATTACCCTAATCACGGTCCATACATAGTTCTACCTGACCCTTCATGTAAGCTTTAAACCTTAGGAAGTCACTTCCTAGTTCGTCCTCCACAATACTATTAACCTCTTGGATCCAGAATTTTTCTTTCGGAAAGAAACTTTGCGTAGTACGGACCCAGTATTCATCGGGGTAGTTCATCCCCTGATATCTCTAGTCTAGATACATTGTTTCCACATCTTGTAGCAACTGTTGGTATTGCTCAGTTGAGGTGACCCGAATATGAAGGGTAAGCCGAAACTTATCATGAACACTATGCCATAGTTGCTGATCCGGTTGCAAATCATGTTTCTCGTGATCATCATTCGCCTCAGAGCTTAAGAACTCAGATGAATCTACTTCAGACTTATTAGATACCGGTTGTCCTGAGTCTCTGATCTTAAAATGTTTTTGGTAAAATCTCTTGATCAGACTTCTTGGTCTTAATCGAAGTCCTCTGACATGTCTTTCTGTTCTTCCTCCAAGAAGGTTGCTTATAACAAGTTCGCTTCTTAACACATCGCTTAGTTCTGGGAAGTTCCATCCTTGGAGGCCGATCCTCGGGCCAATTCACTGATGTTCGTGATTCGCATCTCATATAGTGTTCAGTATTCATATCTCCTGCCATAACATGATCAAGATCATATCAGTATACTATTCCGTTAATGCCAGAATCGCATGCTCTGATACCAAAAATGTCAAACCCCGTAAAATTTAGACATTTCATCAAGCATCATTGCATAGTTCAAACAGGCAAACAGAATTTATACAAATATATTGATATATGCTTTTTGATTACAATACAGGAGTCTGAAAAGTAGTCAAATAATGCATATTACATCCCAAAAACTTAAGTAGTCTATACTAGGACTAACACTGGAGTAACTTCATAAACTGCTAGATCTCAATCCTTGTATTCGACTTTCTCCTTGCCTTTGGAATTGTTATGCCTAGCTGGATAATTTGTTCATAGGAAACGAATGAGATTCGAACGAATCTTAGTAGTAACCATAAATCATTCATATAAAATGCAAATAGTAAACATGTAATGTAGCATTTATCGTGATGTATCAATCAAAATGCCTAAGCCTATCTGATAATGCTCAGGAAACGAAAGATTATTTCGTCCAGATTAAAATGATCATTTGTTCCTGATCTACAAAAATCATATCATAATATGATCACAGCAACAACTTGGAGCAGGCCTACACCTGTCTGTACTCATCATAACTTGGAGCAGGTCAATACCTGTCCGTACATATCAAGTCACTCAACTGGGTCCACCTGGCCACATGGTACCTCAAAGGTTCCATGTGGTGGTTTAACTCATCATCTACATCCAGAGAATATCAACACCATAAAGCAATACATTGAACAGATCATGGCAACCATCACATATTAACATTCACATAGTATATGAAAGATAGAGTTACTACCTTGATGCTTTTCCTTTCCTAGTGTAACTATCTTAATAGGTCACGCTAAGTGGATATCAAATCCTAAAATTAACCAAAATAATTGTAGTTAACTACTATTTAAGTCTATTTCACTTTGAAACTTATAACTTTAGCATTTCCTTCAAAATCACAAAATTTACCAAAATGCCCCTGGGAACCCGGTCCGGCCCCGGTATTTTGTACTTTTTCCAAAAGTTACAACTTAAGGTCCATTCCACATATTTTCATGTGTAAATCTCATATTTGACCTCAGATCAGATCAATTCCAACTCAAATTACAATTTTTCCCTTGATAGCCCAACTTGGGGTTTTAGGGGCAAAATCGTCATTTTCACAATCCAGGGCTTTTCACACTTCATATTCAACATGAACCCCCCACAATTTTCCCTCCTGAACATCATAGAACCATTAACAATACGTATGGACCTAACACAATTTTCACCATTAACACTTCTGTAGTGCACGGTACTGTAGCGTATGGCACTGTAACGCAATGTATCATACGGTATTGTAGCATCGAGTGATTTTAACAATCACTCGAGTGATTTTTCAGAATCACTCGAGTGATTCTGGAAATAGTGAAAATCACTCGAGTGATTTACTATTCACTCAAGTGATGTTCAGATTTTCATGCTCTATTTTCCGTCCAGCTGAGCGAGGTCGGGTAATTCAATCATATCTCTCAAACCACAACTATGATTGCAATGAAACTAGTTGCATATAAAACGAACCTCCCAATGCGTCATTTTGGCTCAAGAACTAATATCAAAGGAGTTCATATGAAGGAGATGTAAGTGTTGGAATTTGGCCTTCATATCAGCGTCACTTTCCAGAGCATATTTGGTAATCCAGCGATAACTCTCAAACCACATATCCAATTGAGCTAAAGCTGGTTCCATATGAAACTAGAAGTAAATAGCTTTCTATTGATATATAATAACCCAATTTTGGAGTTATATTCGAAGAGCTATGTCATCTGGAAGTTCACCCATGTTTGCTGTCAAATTGGAAGTGCAGCTACGAGTTCAAGTGATCTGAAGAGAGAGCACCCGAGTGATTTTCATAATCACTAGAGTGATCAAAAAGATCACTAGAGTGATCAAGAAGATCACTCAAGTGATCATTAATAATCACTCGAGTGAAATGCGTCAGATGGCAGATGTAACATCCCAAATTTTTTTAAATAGTAAATAAATATTCATAGGATGTGATTTATTAAGTAATATGAGGTTTAGAAAAGACCTAGAAGTATTTTTGTCTATATATATAATAAAATAATCTGGAGCCCACAATAATTTATGCACAACTCTCTCTCTCCCTATCTTCATAACATATATATTTATATATATATATATAATATTATAATAATATAATATATTATTATAATAATATATTATTACAATATTATTATATTATATTATATTATATATATATTAATATAATATAAGGGGCAGCAACACGTGGGCTACTGCCACCTTTTAATTTAAGGGGGTGCATTATTGCACCCCAATCTCACCTCTCCCTCTCTATTTAAACGCACAAGGTGCGTATCAGTGAGAGGGAGAGCATGAGCGAGAGCGGGAAGAGAGAAAGAGGAAGAGTTTTGAAGTTCAATTATTTGGTGTTAGTAAACTGGAAGCATTCAAATATCTTTAAAATAGTCTTGTAATAGAGGTAACCTTGGTTATTTTTTTTATATACTTGTCAATTATATATTTATATATGTATATACTAAACTGTTTTGGGATTTGTTGTGCCTATGGAAGGTTTGATTTGGAATTGTATATTGGATTAAAATTATATTGATGAGTTTGAACATTCTTAGAGTCCTTAGTATTACCTTTCTTTTAACCGGGTTAAGGAACAGTGACACCTCCTTGATTGTAAAAAGGAGGGGAGCCATAGTATAATCATGACAAGCTAGAGACCTTGATAGAGTGACGCTTCATGATTTGGAAATTATGTGTAATGGATGTATTTCTGTTGGATTATGTGTTAATTATGGCTCCAGTCAACGATTATAAGAGGGTGTATAAGGTAATAAGAATGGTCTGTGCATCAATATTTGTTTGACATGTTATATATGTGATATCTCTTATGAAGAATATTTGGAAAATGAAATGATGCTCAATTGTTTTGGAATTCTTTTTGGGAGGAGGTTTTGATAACCAAATCGAGAACTTTATGAAAGGTTTTATATAAATAAATATAATTAAATTATTGTGAGTTTGAATTGTATGTTCTCGATCTTGGTTTACATGTATATTTCTAAATAACCAATGGTTACAGAGATCTTTGGATCTTATGGTTATTATATTTTTTTCCAGGTGATTATTTTAGTAGGGAGAAAGGGAAAGCACACACATGGAGTGAGTCTTGAAGGCTCTTTTGTACTCCTAGAGCTCATGTTATGTCTTTGTATTTACTATGACCATAAGGCTTCCGCATTTTTATTAATTTTAAAATATTTTAGGGAATTAATTTGACCTTGAAAAATTAGGATATTACAGCAGATCACTCGAGCAGCACCAGAATCACTGCAAGAAAAATTCATTGTTTGCAATTTCACTTCCAGTGATACCGAAATCACTCGAGTGGTATATCACTCCCAATGCATTTCCAGTGAATCAAATACCTCCCAGTGATCACTTAGTATACTCTTCACTGAATCTGAATCAGTTCCAATGACAACAAATCAGAATCACATTCGGAAATCAAGATCACTACCAGGAAAATGCTTCTGCAGTCGAGTGATTTATTGTTTTATCAAAATTCACCTGAGTAAATGTTGCTTCTGAGAAATCACTCCCAGTGAAATGTATAATCACTTGAGTGATATTTAAAATATTCTCTAACGACTATTTTCCTGAGTGTATTACAGGTGTTATCGACTACTACTCATCAGAACAACATTCAACGACAACAAATCATATTCAACATGATAAACGATTCAACGAATGTGCAAAACAGAAAGAAATCAACGTTGAAACATTTTTTAGAGCACAATCAACAGAAAATGCTGAACTATCTGTCAGAGCACACGATGGGTTTCAACGGGCAAATATTTGAATAGACACAATGGCTCTTACAGCTTCTGCTATATAAGCTCAATCTTTCGAAAACCATAAAATAGAGACTACACATGAGTGAACAGATATGATGAAGTAATGAGAACCCAACTGCTAACATGCTGCTGTCATGAATCTTCATCTCTCACACTCTCTGTTAATATCTATTTTCCTTGTCATGTATAATTGAGAGTGAAAATATTTACATTGTACTTCAGTGAGCATTTATACACTCTGTGAGAGAGCTTGTAAACACTTCATCTGTATTTCAGAATTTTTCTCAAGGTAGAGGGACCTTGAGAGGATTGATCACCTTACGGGGGAAGTTGTAGAGCGAATTGTCAGAAAGACTTTATGCTTGTAAGACTTACAAGGTGCAAGCAGTAGAGAACGTTGCTGCTAGTAAGACTTACAGTGGTATAGCAGGAGAGAACGTTGCTGCTCATAAGACTTGCATAACTAAGCAGGAGAGAAAGGTATTTGAGATTGCTTTGCTTGACTTGCCGTAAGAGGGAGTAAATCTTATAGTGTGTAAGGGGGAGTAATTTCATAAAAGATTTGTAGAGGCTTTTCTTGTGCCCAGTTAAACAAGAAGATAGTGGATTGGAAGTCTCAGGAGGAGACTGGGGACTGGTCGTAGGTCATCGTGGATTGGACCAAACCAAGATAAATCACAGTTTGTACATTTTCTTCTCTAAGCTTTTATATTACCAGCATATACAATTTACATAATTGTTTGTGAGTTTATACTTCCATATAACAATCTGCGAAAAGATTTTAAAAGATCAGAATTTCTTATCATACACCTAATTCACCCCCCTCTTGGGTGTCAGCTAGTTCTAATAGAAGATTTAGTGAGAAATCAAGTTTTGAAAATGATGAAGGAGATGAAGTGTACATAAGTAACTGTGAAGTGTTTGAAAGTATCTGAAATTAAGTTGATTGTTGACAGATAAAAGAAGACTGAGCTTTAGAGAAGTTCAAAGAGTTTCAGAGAGCAGCAGAATGAAGATGATGATGATTTTGAAATAAAATGAAACGTCATAGAATCACTGATATAATCTCTGAAATTACCTTTCACTCGAGTGATGTTGTAGAAATTTACTAAAGTCTAGTATCACTTCACTGAATTGTAGACTTACTCCAATTACTTACCTCACTCGAGTGCTTGACTGAGAACACTCTAGTTACCTACCTGTAGAATCTTTATCACTTGAGTGATAGCTCCTTTCACTCAAGTGATCTTTGTGATCATAGTGGCTTGGCTGGTTAACTCGAGTGATTTCTTCTTTTTTTTCCTTTGTTATTTCGGTGAGAGAACAGAGTATCCTGCAAAACAAATTTCCTTATACCTTGATGCTTAAGTTAGTATAGTAATCATCAAAACATGGACATGAACATATATAAAATATTATAATTAACAAGATACTCTTTCAACTTATTGGGATTAACCATTCCCAATTGATCTTTTGCAAGGAGTTGTGAAAGTATCTGCTACTTGAAGATGAATCGGAATGAATATTGTCAAACCCCTCATTATTTTGATATTTATCAGAGTATATACACACAGTTTAATGAGCACGCAGAAATAGTACATTATACTGATACAATATTCTTGATTACATAACAAAAAAATCCCCACAAGGTTTGTACAGGTTACAATACATGTTCAAATAATAATAGGGACTATCAAATAACCACCAAAAAGATTCTTGAACCAGCATCGGACCTTCTTCTGTCAGCGTTAACTATTTTGCCCACTGAGCCATTTCTGCTTGCTAATAAATTTTAAATTTTCGGAAAGGGTGAGATTCATACGAATCTCAGTAGTAACAAAATATCAATCATATAAAATGTGAAAAGTAAAATGCAATGCATCATTTTGTTAGAGCAAGCTTTTCACCCAAGAGGGGGGGTGAATTGGGTGATTAAAGATACTTAATAAAAGTTATGAAACTTTAAAGCACATTTATGAGTAAGAAGAGATATCACCGAAGCGGACACAAGAGTTTATACTGGTTCGGTCCAATCACTTGACCTACGTCCAGTCCTCAGAAATCCTTCTGAGCCTTCCACTATATCTTCCAAGATTCAGTGGGTTCTTGGCACCACAGTACAATAGCAAGTTCCTCTTTGGACACTCGCTCCCCTTTACACAAGGTAATCTTAAATCCTAACTTAAAGTTCCTCAACCTTAAGTTATCAGTATAGGAAATAAAGTGTGTGTAACTGACAAATCTCTCGCACAGAGTATGTAGATGAATACTGAAGTACAGATAAAGAATTGATCAGATATGAAGCACTTATGAATGTATTGTTTGCAGTGTGTTCAAGCGTTGTTCATCTCTATCTTGATTTTCGAATGGCTGGACATATATATCAGAAGCTTTGAGGACCATTGTGAATTTATCCGTTGATTTATTGTGCTTCTGACAGATGCAACAGTATTTGTTTTCCACTTTGCACGTTGATAGTTATTTATGAATTTCGCTACTGCCCACGATTAGTTGCTGTTTGAGTGGTGTGTTCAGTTGCTTGTTATGTGGGTGGTAGTGGAGTACACCTGTAATACGCTCAGAAAAATGACCGTTAGAAAATACTTTGAATATCACTGGAATGATTATGATTCACTGGGAGTGATTTCTAAAAGTCAAAGCACAATCGGAGGTGAACTTGCTTTCACTGGAGATGAATTTCAACTATCAGCAATTCTAACAAAATAATATGCCACATGATTTTGACAGTAATCTGGAATAACTAGCAATGATTATCACTACCAATATCTAACTAACAAAACTTGTTGATTTCCGTGGAAGTGGTTGCAATTGGATCACAGTGACTGTCTAAGAGTGATACTGATAAAATGACACATCTCTGGAGTGAATTTGATGTCACTGGAAGTGATTTGGAAAACATTAAAATCTTCTGCAAGTGATTACAGATTCACTGAAAGTGATCTTGAGATTTCATATATCACTCGAGTGAATTTGGCATCACTGGACGTGATTTTGCAAACAGTGAATTTTTCTTACAGTGATTTTCAATCCACTGGAAGTGATTAAGCTGAAACAGATATCACTCGAGTGATCTGGATGCCACTGGAAGTATTTTTCCAAACAGTGAAATCTTCTTGCAGTGATTTTTATTTCACTAGAAGTGAATCTGGAAAATTTGAGGACACTCGAGTGATTTGGTCACCACTGGAAGTGATTTTCAAAACAGTGATTTTTTCTTCCGGTGATTTCAGATTTACTGGAAGTGATTCAGCAAAAATCATGAATCACTCGAGTGATTCAAGATCACTGGCAATGAAATCCGGAACAATGAATTTTTCTTGCAGTGATTTTCAATTCACTAGAAGTGATCTGCTGAATCACTCGAGTGATTTCATAGATCAATCGAGTGATCTGGTAATTTTCACATCACTCGAGTGATTTTTAATGATCACTCGAGTGATCTCTATAATCACTCGAGTGATTACATAAATCACTCGAGTGATCTTGCTCAGATCACTTTTCTTACTTCCTTTGCTGATGTTTTTTATTTGATCAAATCCAAGAACCTCCAAAACATGATTTGTTATCATCAAAACATGAAATCTAACACATTTATCATGATGCAACAATCAAAATGCCAATGCCTATCTAACAATGCTCAGAAAACAAATGATGATTTTGTTCGGATCAAAATGATCATTTGTTCCTAATCTGCACAATATCATATCATAATGTGATCACAACAACATCTTGGAGCAGGCCTAAACTTATCCGTACTCATCATAACTTGGAGGAGGTCAATACTTATCTATACATATCAAGTCACTCAACTGGGTCCACCTTGCCACATGGTACCCCAAAGGTCCCACGGGGTGGTTTAACTCATCATCCACACCCAGAGAGTATCAACATCATAAGCAATACATTGAATAGATTATGGCAAACATTGCATATTTATAATCACATAGTTTATGAAAGATAGAGTTACTACTCGGACTCTTTTCCAAAGCCTAGTTTCTACTGGTCCTTTAACCTTTCGTCTGGCTCGGGCAAATATCAAATCCTAAAATTTTCAAATTAATAATAAATGATTTATAACTCATTCATACTTTATTCTAGAATTTATAAGTTGGTTATCTTATCCTAAAATTGCATATTTACCAAAATGCCCCCTAGGGAACCCGGTCTAATTCCCTTTTGATTCGATATTTTTGTACTTTTTCAAAAATTACAATTTGAGCTCATTCCACATATATTTATGTGTAGATATCATATTTGACCTCAAATCAGATCAATTCCAACTTAAATTTACAATTTTGTCCTTGACAACCCAAACTTCGGGTTTTAGGGGCAAAATCGTCATTTCACAGTCTGGGGCTTTTCACACTTCGCATTCAACATGAACCCTACATAATTTTCCCTTCTAAACATCATGGAACCATTAGAATAATAAAATTCCAATTTTATCCCTTATTTTCTCCCTAACCTGAAAGTTATAAGAAAGTTGAGAAAAATCATGTTTTCATGATTTTAACTCCTAGAACACCTTCTTTCTACTTGTACTCTTTTGTTCGGCCATTAATTTTCATATTTAACATAATCAATAGAAATTTGGGCAGTTTTGGCCCTTAGAAAATGGACATCCCAAATTTACAAAAACACCATAAATAACTCAAAATCCAGCTAGAATACAATTATAACTCAGTTATCGGTAATAATCTCAGAGTTTGAGTAACTTACCTCACTTCTTCTTCTTTCTTTCCACCTTGGCTGAAATATTCATCATCTTCCTTGGAGTTTTACTTGTTGGATGGTTAATTCAAGAGATTAGGGAGGTTAAGGAGAGAGTTCCAATACTATAATACGAGATTGAGCAGATATTTTGACGTACTTACCTTATATATGAGCTCAGAGCTTCTCTTCCTTCTCTCCTTCTTATTTCTCTCTCTCCACTCTTCCTTCCTTCATTTCCCTCCCCTCTTGGCCGACCTTGGCCTTAAATAATCAATAGGGCAGAATTTTGAAGAATTTTCTAGAAGCAACATGGCACAATTCTATTGGTCCTTAGTTGATTATTGTATATATCATATTTTAATTGTATAATTAATTATATAATTACTTCTGCATGCTCCATCTGTCCCCCTTTATGTATTTATTTAATAAATTTTTTTAGATTACATTTAATTGGTCAAAATGACCATTTTGCCCTTGCAATTTTCATAAAGCCTATGTGACCCTTATTATGCCTAGTTTTAAGGAAAAATATAATAGTTAGCCAGTTGGAAGCACACAATTCCCAAAATTTTTATTTGTGAAGTTTGCTACAGAAAAACATTAAATTCATTGGAAAATATTTAAAAATTTGTTTCTCCTTGTATACAACTCCAAAAATTCTATATGACCTATTAAATTAAATCTTAACATGTATACTTTCATTCTGGAAAATTTCAGAATTTTTAGAGGTCATTTACTAATTTAAAAGTGTCACGCAATCCGACTGCCTCAACAGGAAATTAACCAGCTATCTTGTAAAACAACTATTTTATCATGTGTGACCTTATTGACTTTGCTTTGCTACATGATGTGATACCTCATTTTCTAACACTACGGTAGAGTACTAATTAGCTAATACTCATCGAATATAAATGTCAGAGTACCAAAATGCTAGAACTTTATACAATGCCTCTGCTGGATATAAATATTCACATATAAGCACATTCATGCACAATTCATTTTACAATACTTATATCCTCTCACTGTTAGATTTCATGTTTTGATGATAACAAATCATGTTTTGGAAGTTCATGGATTCCATTTCAGCAAAAGAAGTGGTTCTGGTGATCTGAGCAAGATCACTCGAGTGATTTAGTTAATCACTCGAGTGATCATTGAAATCACTCGAGTGATGTGGAAAATTTCCAGATCACTCAAGTGATATGGGAAATCACCCGAGTGATGCGCATAATCACTTCCAGTGATTAATAAATCACTACAAGAAAAATTAACTGTTTTGAAAATCACTTCCAGTGAAGTCCAGATCACTCGAGTGATGTGCCAAGTTTTCCAAATCACTTCCAGTGATCCTGAATCACTCGAGTGATACGCCAAATCACTTCAAGTGATTGAAAATTCACTGCAAGAAAAATTCACTGTTTTGAAAATCACTTCCAATGAATGCCAGATCACTCGAGTGATGCGCCAAGAATTCCAAATCACTTCCAGTGATCCTGAATCACTCGAGCGATGTTGCATTTTTGCTAATCACTTCCAGTGAATTTGGTATCCCTTCCTTTTTATTTACTGTGCTTGAAGTTTTATAAACTTGTTTTAAATTTATGATTATTTTCTAATCACCCAATTCACTCCCCCTCTTGGGTGAAAAGCTTGCTCTAACACTCACTACTCCACTTCATATACAAACCCAACACTCATATAAGTTCTTAGAAAACAAATAAGAGACTAGAAAACCCAGACTAAGCTCTCCCGCTGCTTGGCCTCAGGTCTTCGCCATTTACCTTCCATTTGCCCCACAAGTTTCCTCCCTGTATTAGAGATTTGTTTTTGGGAAAAGAATGAGATTTACAAGAATCTCAGTAGTAACGCAATCAAGAATATAAGATAACACACACAAGCATGTTTTACTCACACAATCATCAACAAAATCATCAGAACATTATTTAGTGAAAACATGTAATTCATAAACTGACATCGCACTAGACAGGTTCTCTTGGCCCTGAGGGGTACCCGCGCAAAGATAGGCCCCAGGTACCGCTCGTGCAATATAAATACTATCGCTTGAGTGTCAACCCACGTAAAGATAGGCCCCAGGTGATCACTCTGCATAATCTAAACATGTTAGACATTTTGATGATGTCAAGCAACACATATGCATGCCATGTCATATGAAGACGGTTACTACCTGGTTGATCCTTTATACAACTTTCCCACTCGATTCAAGCTCGGAAAACTACTGAGGCCAGACCGGTTGTCAAGTCCTGAAATCTTCAAATACCACAAATGAGTTATTACTCATCCATACATCCCCCATACATAGACCCTACACAATTTGGCCTCCTAAATCCAATGGAAGCATCAAAATTATCAAATTCCTATCTATTTTCCACGTCCAACACAGGGAAGTAAAAATAAATTCCCAGAAAAGTTGTGTCGGATTCTCGTTTTCTTTAGCCTAACCACCTCCTTTCTACTTATAATCAATATATTAACTAGTTAGACATTCATTGGACTTGATTTGGAGACACTTATATATTATGGTCTCTTGAGTTTTCTTGAATTATCTTATACCAAATGAACCATAATCAAGCCCATAACAACTCTACTAACCTTAATCAAGCAAGAGGAACAAGTTTAGGAAGTTACCTCTTGATTTTCCTCAACTTTCTCTCTCTACACGTTTTCTCTCTCTCCTTCCAGTATTTGATTCAGCTGAAATACCATGGCTCTAATGGTAAGGAAATGAAGAGAAGAGATCACGGAGGAGATATATAGCTTAAATCACAAGATATAAGCTTCTCACCTTAATCTTGGATGAACCCTAGCTTCCCTTCTTCTTCCATTTAGTTCTCGTTCTCCAGCTCTCTCTCACTCTTTCTGGATCAGTTTCGTGCGTGAATGAGAGTTGATGAGAATGAAGATTGATATATATTAAAATGGCTTTAGATAATCTTGCCATATGTCACAATCTAATTGGTCCATGATGACATAATTCCTTAATTAATCACATTTCCTTAATACTCCCTCATTTCAGCCAAAATACGCACAAGAAATGCAAGGGAAATCTAAATCTCCAATATCCCATTGTGCCATCTCGTAACTTGTTGACCAAGTCATTAACTTTTTGACTATTTGACCATTCTTGACAATAATTTACCAAAATTGATTTATTTATGATCAAGTAGTCATTTTACTCTTTTTAATTCCCATTTAACTTAATTTAGTGGGAACACTAGGGAAAAATAATTATTTTCCATTTTACGACAAAATTACTGTTTTGCCCCTGCATTTAATGATTTACCAAAATAAATCATTTTTCGCCCATTTCTTTAGCTTAACCTTGTTTTGACACTTAAATGAGGCCATCGTTCATGTCATTAAATTTCTTGAATTTTAGTTACCATAATAGGCCTTTATCGGTACATTAATCACCTTCTTACATCCCTATTCGGCCAATTTACGTGTAACCGGCGATTGGAATATTTTTCATAAATTCTCATAAATTCATTCACATCATTTTTCACCATTTTATTTCACTAAATATACATCAAATATACACATAAATATATTGGTGAAAATTGAGTATTACACCTTACATGTTCCTTAATTTTATCTTGAAATACCATAATAGCTACATGACACTTAATGATCAAAATTTAGGATATTACAAATATCACTTTGACATCTTTCTTTTAAATATAATTCCCTAATTAAGTGATGTCACAGTCTACTTCTTTGATGTCAATATCATGGAACGTAATTGAATTGATAGATGTGTCTGCTTTGTTTGCTTGCTTGATTCACTTGAATTTCTTTAATAGCGCTCTTTAGATACTTAGGTACCCAACTCCTCTTGGTTTCATAGAGCAACTCTTATGCTCTTATACAATTAAATCATATGATATCTAAGCAAACAGTATAATAAATCATCAAAGACTAAAATATAATTTTGCCTAATAAACTCAAGCCATTGAATCATAAAACATATCAAACAAATGATACCAAAAGTGAAGATTTTCAATGTCCAATAGCAATTTAATTTGTAAATACACTTTATAAAATATGTCATTGATAATATTTTCATACAATCTATGTAAGTTGTATCAAATAAGAATAGATAATCACTAACTTTTATGAATTGATAAATCATGAATAGAATTATGTTTTCCAAAAAAATATGCAAATTGTTTCAAAATCTCAAATGTTCTTTCAAATCATGAATATGCATTATGAAAATAAGATTTTGAATAAGTGAAAAACCATTTATGAAGTTCATCAATCCTTATGCTGAAAACAGTAGAAGTTAATACATGTTTATATATATCAGAAAGCTTTAATTTTGGATAGCATGTCAAATATTGAATTCAACATGTTGGAGTATTTTCTAGAGAGTAAAAGTCATAAGAATAAAGCATTAGCCAAATAGATTTAACATAATAGGAATGAATCAACATAATGACTTTGCTATTAACCAAGAGACAGTCTTGACTATCAAGTCAGGGATTTGATTACTAGTTGCTTAGAGATAATGTCAATCGTTAAGATATTCGAGCAATAAAGATAAATATATGGATTTAACTATGAAGCATAAACTCGTTGGTCCAAAAGACTAGAGTTCCAAAATGTTGTCTTATAAAGTTATTCCACTATAATGGTTAACACATTTAATGCATCAACGAACATCTATAATTCTTGGAATAACTTAGCCAACTGAGACTTTTGACATTATCTACAAGGCTTTCACATATTGAATTCTTTTCTTGAAACTCATAGATGATCAACTTGTTAGATATAAAGTTTAACTTGTTAGAGAGTAAGGTAGAGGAGTAACAAGTTTATGATCAATAAATAATATGTGAATGATGGGGTATAACTCTAGTAGATAGATTTAAAGCATTTCTGACATTTTAGTACAAATATAGTAACTTCTAAGTTTTGAAATCGATTTGAGTGCATTATGAATAATTTTCAAATCAAGTATATGCACTAGGATTGAAATCTAAACAAGTTTTAGAATGTGCATTTCAAAAATCTAATGCATAGAAAGATTATGCACAATCCCATTTTCGATCCATTTAGTAATCTGAAAACATTTTGAAAACAATAAATGATTACTTGCTAATGGTATTCAACTATAAGTAAGTAGTTACCACTCAAATTGAGTTGGGAAGAACGAGTGCAAAGGTTGAGTTTTGAAATTATTGTTATAAAGTTGCGACACTCGAGGTTTTCCTAAGAACTCGAGTTCTATAGAAAAATTCACATATTGATACTGCATACCTGGCTTGAGTGTAACTTGTAGACACCCAAGGTTATTTCCATCTCCTTGTATCTTTGTACTCAAGTCCTTCAAAATCACTTGAGTAGCCCATGTTAGAATTGGTTGATGTGATACCTTATTCTTGTTAACTACGGTAGAGTACAAATGAGTAGTGAAATCACTCAGGAGACCAGGATTTGAACCCAGAACACCCAACTGTTGAAAATACTTATAAATTCCCCTACCTCAACTCGGGATTTGAACCTAAAGCTGAGAGGGTGATAAAATTTTCTATAATCATTTTCATAAAACTTCTCTAACTCGTTAAGACTCACTGGTTTTCCCTTTTATTATTATTCATCAGAGTTTGTGAGTGATCCTCTGCCGACTTTATATAATCCATCCCACGTACACATTTCATTAGCGATAGGTAGCAAAACTACTAACATCTATCATTCATTTGTTAGGTCATCTTTACAACATATACACCATATACATCATTTACTACATATACAATCCAAAATATGTATGGACTAGACAACTAAAATACTATAGTCTTCAGCGCCTTGACTTCTAGTCATCGCTGCTTACCTTTTCCTTGCCCCTCGAGCCTCCTCCTTGTACTGAAGGCGGTTTTTGGAGAAAAAGAGTGAGATTCAGAGGAATCTTAGTAGTAACACATGTCAAACATATAGAGATAACATACAAGCATGCTTCACACTCATCAATCAACCAAGTATCAAAACATCATTTAGTGCATTTAATGCAATTCATAAACTACCGTAGCGCTAGGCAAGTTACTTAGCCCCGAGGGGTACTTGCACAAAGATAGGCCTCGGGCACCGCTGGTGCAATTATGAACATTATATAGGCTTGAGTGTCAACCTGTGCAAAGATAGGCCCCGTGTGATCACCCCGCATAATCAAAATGAGTTAGACATTTTGTGATGATTTCAAACAACACACAATGCATGTTATGTCATATGTAGACAAGTTACTACCTGGTTGCACTTCTTTTGCAACTTCTCCTTGCTTGCTTAACTTGGGCAGGTACTGCATCCTGGACGGTTGTCAAGTCCTAAAATCTTCAAATATACCATAAATGAGTAATTACTCATTCATGTACCCTTCCAAACATATAACATTGGTAAACTTAACCTTAAAGTGCTAAGTTATTAAAATACACTTAAAAATCCAGCTTAACCTTTCATACCCGGTCTCACTCCACTTAACCAAAATTTATGACTTAGGCTATCCCTACACAATTTCACATGTAGAATCCATTTTTAACCTCTGATTGGTTAAAATCAAGCCTAAATGACGAAAATACCCTTGACAACCCTTATTTAGAGCTTTTAAAGGGTAATTCTGTCATTTCACTTTTCATAGCTTTTCTCTCTTTGTGGTCAACATAGACCCTACACAATTTTGCCTCCTAAATCCAATGGAAGCTTCAAAATTATTAAATTCCTACTCAATTGCCACATCCAACACAGGGCAGTCCAATAGGATTCCTAGAAAAGTTGTGTCAGATTCTCATTTTCTTTAGCCTAATCATCTCCTTTCTACTTATAATCAATATATTAACTATTTAGACATTCATTGGACTTGATTTGGAGACACTTACATATTAAGGTCTCTTGAGTTTTCTTGAATTATCTTATGCCAAATGAATCATAATCAGGCCCAAAACAACTCTACTAACATCAATTAAACAAGAGGAACAAGTTTGGAAAGTTACCTCTTGATTTCTTTAACTTTCTCTCTCCTGGTCGTTCTTATCTCTCTCTCTCTAACTCTTGATTCAGCTGAATATCAATGGATTCAAGAGTAGGGAAGTGAGGAGAAGAGGTTATGGAGGGATTATGAACCTTAAATCACAAGGTACAAGCCTCTTACCTTAATTATTGATAAACCCTAGCTCCTCTTCCGTTCTTCACGTCCAGCTCTCACTCTCACTCTTTTTGATTCAGTTCGTGCGTGAGAATGAGATGAAGAGATGAGGGAATATGATATCTAATGAAAGCATTCATTAGTTTAATCCAAGTGTCATTTTCCCATTGGTCTAAAATGCAATATACTTTAATTAATTTCATTTCCCTTCTCTCTTCCTGTTGTAGTCAAGAATTTGCATGAGAAATACGAGGGAAATATGGATCTCCAATATCCCATTGCGCCGTCTTGTAACTTGTTGACCAAGTCATTGACTTTTTTGACTATTTGACCATCTTTGAGAATAATTCACCAAAATTGGGTTATTAATGATCAAGTAGTCATTTCTCTCTTTTTAATTCCCATGTAACTCAAATTATTGGGAATATTAGGGAAAAATAATTATATTCCTCTTTATGGCAAAATTACCGTTTTGCCCCTACATTTCATGATTTAATGAAATACATTATTTTTCAATATTTTCTTCGGCTTAGCCCTATTTTGACACTCAAATAAGGCCATCATTCATATCCTTTAATTTCTCACATTTTTTGTTACAATAATAGGTCCTTATAAGTACATTAATCGCCTCTTTGTGTCCTTATTCGGCCCAATTACGTGTAACCGGTGATTGTAATATTTTCCATAAATTCATATAAATTCATACACACCATATTTCACCATTTTATTTAACTAAATATCACAAATTCACATACAATAAATATTGGTGAAAAGTGGGGTATTACAACTGATACCCAAGAGGGGGTGAATTGGGTGTATGATAAAAAGTTAAAAACTTTCAAATCCTTTTCGTATCGTATTAACTCAGTATGTATGTAATGTATGTAAGTATAAAATCATAAGCAAAAATTTAAATCATATATATTGGAAATGTAAAAGCTTAGGAAAGAGAAGATACAAACTGTGATTTATCTTGGTTCGGTCCCATCCACGATGACCTACGTCCAGTCCCCAGGCTCCTTCTGAGATTTCCAATCCACTATCTTCTTGTTTAACTAGGCACAAGAAAAGCCTCAACAACCCCACAAGTTTAACTGGTCACTTATCTAGCCTACATAGTTACTCCCCCTTACACACAGTAAGGTTCACTCCCTCTTATGAAAAGTCTTACGAGCAGAGCGATCTAAAGACCTTTCTCTCCCGCTTACCTGTGCAAGTCTTACGAGTAGAGTGATACAAATACCTTTCTCTCCCACTTACCCGTGCAAGTCTTACGAGCAGCAACGTTCTCTCTTGCTTACACCACTGTAAGTCTTATAGGCAGCAACGTTCTCTACTGCTTGAACTTTATAAGTCTTATGAAGAATGTTTACAGACTCTCTTGTAAAGTAGATAAAATGCTTACTGAAGTCAATGCAAACAATTACACTCTCAAAGATAAATAATACAGAAAACTGATAAGAACAGAGAGTGGTTAAGACAGATGACTCATGATATCAGCATGTTGGTGTAGTTGTGTTCTCGTCGCTTACTCTCTTCATTGAGTGCTGCCATATTTATAGTTGAGTCATGATAGCCATTCTAAGAAGTCCAATATATCTGTTAGAAACGTATTGCTGACACTAACCGATTTCCACTTTTGAAAAACTAGCTGTTAGACGCTACGATTCATAAAATGTCTCTTCCTTCATTAGCATGTTCTCTTCATTGTTTTCCTATAAATATGCTTAGAATACTAATAAAATGAAGTATTAATCATAAGATAATAAATCAATAAACAACAGATGATTAACAAGCAATTTGGTCTCATCACTCGAGTGATCATAGGCCATCACTTGAGTGATAACTTGAGTGATCTCTTCTAATTTATGCCAGAGAGTATTTTAGAGTCAAATGACTCTTTCTATAGTGCATCACTTATGTACTCACTCAAGTAAACCATGTTTATTACTCGAGTGATCACCCGAGTGATCTGGTGAAAAACTTGGCAGAGAGTCTTTTCAGAGTTTGACAAGCAAACTTACCTCATCACTTAAGTAGTCACTTGAATAATCCATTGCCATCACTCGAGTGGTCACTCAAATGATACCTTCCAAAACTTGGCAGAGAGTTCAGACGTGTTTTCTTATCATATCACTCGAGTGGTCACTCATTAATCCTTGGTCATCACTCGAGTGGACACTCGAGTGATCTACTCATTTTTCCTCTAAATATGGTAAAATGATTTATCATCGAAAGATCTTGTCATCTGTATTCCAATGCAAAACGAATCAGCTCTAAACTCATTGTATTCAACAAGTTATTATCCAAAGAGTGTCTATTTTTCTAGACAGAGTTTGAGTTTTCTAGTGTCAACTTATAGGAAGCACACTACTTCAAATATAACTCCAAATCTAACATATTATATATCAATAGAAATCTTTTTAAGTATAGTTTCATATGGCACCAGTTTCATCTCATTTGGACGTGTAGTTTAGGAGATATGTCTAAAATACCAAACCATATCTGGAAAATGATGGTGATTTCAATTTCAACTTCCAATACTCATATCTCCTTCATCTGAACTCCTTTCATATTGATTCAAATTTCAATATGATGTATTAGGAGTCTATTTTCATATGTGACTAGTTTCAACTCAATCAGACATGTTGTTTGAGAGATATGTCCAACATATCAAATCTCTATCAGGCTGATGGAAAATAAAGTACAATAAAGTGATGGATAACTCGAGTGATCATTTCCAAAATATGGCAGTGGCCTATCACTCGAGTGATCACCTGTAGAGGTGTCATAACTTTCGTATAAGTCATTTTAGCTTCGTATTAACCCATTCCAACCTCCGTTATCACTTCTAAGAGCTTGAATCTTTGTATTCCTATTAATTCTAGCAACTTCTTTCTTCAATCTCTTTCTTCTTTATTTTCCTCTTGATGAACATTCTCCATTACCCAATTAGATAGCTTCTTCATTTTCTTGACTATCTTTAATCTTCGTCTTTATTTGTTTGATTAATCTACAAGATATTTCACATTAGATATAGTAGTTAGTCAATGTAGGAGATACATATATTATGTAAACTTCTTGCTCTTAATATTTAACATCTATATTTGACATCATCAAAACTAATTATATCTAACATTCTCCCCTTTTTTGATGATGACAAATCCTTAAAGAAAAATATCTATGAATATGATTATGATTACATAAATTGAATGCAACATATTTTTCTAACATTTCTCTCCCCCTATTTGACATTAGCAAAAAGTTTTGAAGTATAAGGAAGAAATATTTGTGGAGAATTAATACGAAAACAAATTAGAAATGTCTTTCTCTCCATTAATCAAAATGATTGTGTCAAGAAAAACAAGTTTCTCTTCCTTATTTGTTTCAAAATATAAAGATGCAAAGTAATCTCAAAATATAAAGAGATAGGGTTTAGAAATGCTCATTTGGGTTTGACAAGATGAGGATAGATTCATGAAGTCCTATTCACCACACTTTCGCTATACAACTCTGATGTATATTCATGTAGTCTCCAGGATGCTCTTACTGAGTTGAGCTTCTGTTCATATTATCACAATATGCTTAATGCTCCTTTGTACTAGCATAGGTATTTATTACTTTGAATATTATAGTCAATATATTTCCCTATCACAGCCAATATATGCTTAATGATTGTTAGAGCATATGTCCTCAAAGTAGATATATTCTCTTTTTAGTGTGTTGAGGAATGATTAGAGCGAATCCTCCTATCATAAGTAAAAAGAATCTTGCAAAGAGTATTGTTAGGTCAATCAATTATCAAAAATTTTCTTTCTATAAAGTATATTCAAATTAAGATCATGAAAGAAAATATGAGTAACTCATCATCAAAACTAATCACTTGAGAGTGAATATAGATGAGTATGCTATAATGATTTTCTTTAAATAAATAAGATAAGCTTTTAAGATATAAAATATATGTGAATATGAAGCTCCTGCTTAATGAACGCATGGCTTAAAAACTCATTATGAAGAATAGAGTTAAAAAATCTAATGGATTTAAAAAGCCATGGAAAAACTTTGTAGATAAATTGAGAATGAAAGTCTGAAGATTTGGTGAGAAATCAAATTTTGAAAATGATGATGCTATTCAAGGATTTTAACAGCTATACCTAATATTACTTGAGTCATTACTCAAGTGTTCACTTCAAGTGATACAACTCAAAGAATTTGAATTAAGAAAGGATATGATACCTTACTTGAGTAATGTTGTAATCACTCGAGTATAGTCCTTTGTAGTTCATTGAGCATTGTTGATTAGTCATTATATGATGATTACATTAGTATTGAGGAATTTCAAAGATGCAGTCTCTGTAGAACACTCAAGAGAAAGGACAGCAAGATGAGTCTCATTGGTATTGGTAATCTCAAATGAGATCTTCTAAAGCTTTATCTCTCTAAATATTGAGTGAGAGTCCAGGTGATCTAATTTTTGAAGAGAATTTGGATTCATCATCTTTGGATGCCTTAACTCTACTCTGTCTCTTATTTCTCAAATAGAACTTTGAAGTTCTGGTTCACTAAGTCATATGGCTGCCTCATCTTATCATTTATTGAATGATGATCTCAGCATTGTTTGTAGCAAGCTCAGTGTGAAAGTGTTGAAGCTCCTCTTTCAGATAGCCCTAGATAGATGGACCAAGGAATGAGGACTAGGGGGACCAGCTTTAGAATATTGTGTCTCATCTATCCTTGAAGTCTTAGCTTCCATTCTTTGTATGTGCATTTTCTCAAATGTGGGAATCCTATCTAATTGCTCATTTTGTTTCAAGTTCCAGGTCTTGTTCATTAAGTTTGATCATTATGTACATCTCAGGCTCATTGTACTCCTTGAAATGTCTAGTAGGGGGCTTCTTGATCCATAATCATTTATTGATCATTGAGGCTAAGATAGTGACTTTTTAATCTCTACTTCTGCTCACGCTACAACATTGCTAATTACACCTACTCTGTTAGTCTCTGATCTTTGTACTTGAAGGCAGAACATCTTGGTCAATTCCTGTAAAAGTATAAATATTTGCTCTTTGGTACCCAACTTTCTCTTAGGTCCATTCAATAATAGACATTATAACTCTTTTGCTCTTATATGATCTAATATGTGATATTTGAGCAAAGGTATAATAAAACACCAAAGACCAAAATATAATTTTACCTAACTAAATAAATTTAAGCTATTAAATCATAAAGGGTAACAAACAAATGATATCAAGAATGATGATTTTCAATAATCAATGAAAATTTGTAAATATTCTTTATATAGAAAATATGTCATTGATATGATTCTTTATGCAAGGCTTGTATGTGAGATCAAAAGAAAGTGGTAGATACATCTATAAAATTTTTGATCAACTTTTGTGAAACAATAAATCATGATTGAAATAAGATTTTCCAAGAATGATAATGTAATATGCAAATTGTTTCAAATCTCCAATGTCATTTCAAATCATGAATATGCATTATGGCATTAAGATTTTGAATACGTGGAAAAACAATTTATGAAGTTTATGAAATATTTGTCCTCTTACTGAAAACAATAGAAGTCAATACATGTTTATATATATCATAAAGCTTCAATCTTGGAGAACATATGTTGGAGAGTTTTCTCAAGAGAAAAAGTCATAAGAATAAAGCATTAGCCGACTAGGCTTAGCATAACAGGAATGAATGAGCATAATGACTTTGCTATTGACTAAGAGATAATCTTGACTATGAAGAATAAGAATACTACCAAGTCAAGGATTTGAATACTTTAGTTGCTCAGAGATAGGTAAAGTCAATTGTTAATGCATTCGAACAATAAGAGCAAGTCTGTAGATTTATAAACTATGAAGTTCAGGCTTGTTGGTCCAAATGACTAAAGTTCCAAAGTGTTGTCTTATAAGTTATTCCACTATAATGGTTAATGCATTTAATGCATCAATAATCATTTGTAATCCTTGGAATAACTCACTACTATAGAAATCATTTTTAACGTCCGTTTTGAGGGTCTTTTAACGTCTGTTTATGTGGGGACGCCTATCCGAGCGACACAATAAAAAATGGAAACTACATCCGTTAAGGAACGATGCCTAAAGTAAGACTTTAGGCGTCCCTTTTTCTTAAAAAGGGACGTCTAAAGTATTTATTTTATTTTATTTTTATATTCCACTTTAGGTATCCCTTTCTCAAAAAGGGACACCTAAAGTATTTTTTTTATAATTTTACTTTTATATTTTGGCTTCCATATATATTGAAAACCACAGAAAGAGGGTCAAAAATAAACCACATTTTCCTTACAAATAGTAAGGAAACGTCCAGCAGTAGCTAATTAAGTCCTCCTACCATCTATGTACATATGTGACATCCTTCAGCCACAAAGTGTTGTCAGAAATATTTGTCTACTACACAACTATACTAGCTAACATAAACATACACTTTTACTGATCTATGTGTTGTAGAATTTGCCCAGCCAAAAAGTCTCTGATCAAATTAATATCTTCATGTAAGTAGGCAGCTTCGTTATCAAAAATCTGTGTAATAGAAAATAAGCTTAGATAAAATCCATCAAGTGCTAGAATTAATTAGTAATTCAATTGCAATATCCAAAATACAGATTATAATTTGACTACATGCTGAAAATCACTTGTAATTTCACTCTGAATGATATTAGACATATAAAGGAGAACATAGTAGCAACATTCAGTGGCCCCTGGCTGTCAAGTGCACTATAAATCAAAAGCATTTGGTTAAAATCAATAAATTCATATCTAAAACAACTATCAATGAGAGAACTTGAATGAACCACATACTTCAGGATAAAACTACTTCGGCTTTCAAACAATTCTACCCTCACGTGACCCGCCAAGGATTCTATATGTCTGGGTCCCTCTACCATTAAAATGTAAAACCACAGAAATTAGAACAATTCATTTAAGCCGAGAATCAATGAAAAAAAAAATAACTTACATGTTGAAGACGGATTTTGTTTCCTTGTCTGGCTTTTTACCTAAGTAATCAAACCAACAGACCTGATTGATGTGCGGACAAATAACACAAAGGCTCCAATGGTAACTACAACAACATACTGATTAAAATAAAGTTAGATAACAAGACAATTATTTATTAAACTTCCTATAAAATGAAAATTAAAGTATGTACCTTTAAACAATTGGTGCTAGATAACAAGCTAATTTGGTCTCTCCCATTGTGTAGCCTACATAATGTGTCCTTTTTTCCACAGTATTACTATCCCTTGTCATATTTGCCGGACACAAGAATCCGTATAAACCTTGTCTTTCCATATCGATGCATGTGTTGTTGAATGACCTAAAATAGAAATAAAATGATAAATGAATTATTGAACGTATGATACCAAAAAACCACTAAATTAATTAAAGGAAAGAAAAACTAACCAGATGGCAAGTTTCACCCATCCTGTATCTATCTCCTACAAATGCACAAATTCCCTGATATCTTTACTGTCGATCGTGAAGGGATACGTCAATTGTAGGCCCACAATCCCTGTAGGCATCTGCAAGTCAATCTGATGAATACCTTTGTAAATTTGTTGGAGTCGTGCCAAGAGAGGCCATCTTACATCATCTTGCTCATCCTATTATCATAACATAAAAAATCAATTATTAGTAGAATGCCAACAAAAGTCAAGTAATATAAAGGTAGTTCCTACCATTGGAGGGGTTGCCGACGTGCCAATAAGATATTGAGGCTAAAGGATGGAAGCTTCTATCGCCTAACCCAGTGTGGCAACCTTTACTTCAGGGACAGGGATGGCTGAACCTTTTTCCCCCTCTCGAATACATGTTACTACCACCTTACATAAATGTTGTGGAATTTGATTATGATGGTGGGTGGTAGCAGTATGTAAACGAGAGCATTGGCAACAACACACAGTAGTAAGGTAGCCAAATAGAGGAGGTAAGGTTCTCCTAACTCTGAAGTACAAGAAGGCTGGCCAAGGGGTTCTGGAGTGTGAGAAGGCTACCCAAGGGGTTCCGAAGTTTGAGAAGGCTGGCCAAGGGGTTCCTCCAACGGGTTATAACTTCCTTTGGTACTGGGGAAGGCCGACGATTCTTGGGTTTTATTCCCATCATTTCTCATCTTTGAGTTAAACATATATTTCATTTCACCACGCAGCTATGCCAATAGCTCTTCTTGGAGTTCTTCTTGGAGCTGGTTGAGAAGCTTAGCCTCAAACTCTCTATTAGGTTTAGCTTGTGATGAATTTTGTGAGCCTCTGCCAAAATACTTTTGATACCAACTCCTCTTGGCTACCCTCTAACATGACCAGGGTGATCAGCCTTCCTAATTGCTATTGACAATATGTCCATCCGTCTACTAGGAGTGAACGAACCTTGGCTGCTATACTCTTCGAGTTCATCCTATAGTATATAATTTGTCGTAAATGAAAATTAAACACTACCAATATAAAAGAATTTCATAATTAAATACTTATGCTTTAACTACTTACAATCATCGTGGCAACCTCAGCAATAGCTAAATTTATGAACTTGCCACCCTTAATCATCCCTGCTTTCCATTTTTTTGTGACGCAGAGAAGGAGCCGGGGCTTGCATAATAATACTTGGATTTGATTTGGTTGCTTCCTTCATTTTCTCTAACTCATCTTCCATAATCCTCCACTCAAGCTTCCGATAACCCCCATGAGATATGCAATACTTGTATTGATTTGCTGCACTTACTTCCTGTGAAAGGAAAACAATGAAAAACGAGTCAACGATGAGAATTGAATTGTATTGAAATAAAAAATTCTATACTATCATAAAAGAAATTTTACCAAAAAATTAGGATCTGCCTGTGATGCCAAAAACAACCTCCAGTCCTTAGGAGGCAAATACAAATATTCTTGACATGGGTCCAAACCCGTCTTTTCCAGTTGAATATACCTTTGTGAGAGCTTGTTTTTGAAATCTTTACATCGTAGACGAACCCACCCCATTCAGTGCTAGTACATCTTCCTAGTGTCTGGGACATCGAACGTTTGCTGCACGAATAAAGAAAATTATATTTGAAGCAAGAGAAATAAAGATCAAAATACAGTTGTATCAAAACTTATATACCAAAATTTGTTACCAAATCATGTCTTTCATTTTCAGGAGAACCTGCCTCCAATTATCATAGATGATGGGAACTTTGCTTCTACCCAAATAACCTAAATGTCTAATGAAATGGTCTTCCTCAGGTCTAAGTGGATTCACGTTGGCATCGAAATTCTCATGCAACCTCTCTTGTTGATGTTGATGACGTGCAGCCAATGCAGGCATCTTTGTGATGCCTCTAGTTCTTCTTGGAGTGGGTTTACCTACTTGTATTTGTTGCTCCCCATCACTTTTTGAGTCACTAGAACTTTCCATATTCCCGTCAACACAAAAATCATTGTTAGAGAGGCAAATAATAAATTGCAAGTACATGTATGAACTAACAAGGATTAAGGGAAAAAAGCACATAGTAATTTTTCTAAGTTAATCATATAATACAATTTTCTAAGTAAAGGTCTTACTCTATATTGTTTCCCATATTCCTTTACAATGATCATTTCTTGCAGCATATTCTTTATCATCTATCAATTCTACTTTACTTGGTCCAGGTGGATTTGTTGTGAAAGGTGGTATATCGTCGAGGTTGAAAGTTGGATCACCATACTTCTATTTTTACTTTAAAGTATAATGGACATTTTTTTATTTGCAGAATCTGTGACATAAAATACTTGCTTCACCTGGCTTGCTAGAATGAAGGGCTTATCTCCATAACCAACTCTCCGAAGATCAACTAAGACAAATCCAAATTGTTGATCTATTACCACAACAGTATTGCTAACCTACTTACATTTAAATAAAGTAACTTTGAACTTGTTGTAGGTTATCTCTCATATTTCTTCTATAACTCCATAATAAGCCATGGATGCTACTATGGGGTTTTTGTCTTTTGAACTAGAAAAATGCATGGCTTCAGCTTCTACCATCACCCCACTATTTTGTATGGTACTTCTGTCATCTTGGTCTTTTGTGTAGAAAGAATACCCATTTATATCATAACCGGTCCAAGTAATAACCTAAAATGAAGGCCCCCAAGCTAGCCACTTGATTGTCTCAGACATACCGGTCTCATGAGAAACCTTCTCCTCGAACCACTGTATAAATGTCTTGTTTTACTCAATAGCTATATGCATGTCACTCTTCTTTGGATTCATGGTCTTCAAACTCTTTTTGTGTTCATCTATGTAAGGTTGAACTTCTTCCATATTATTCAGGATATATAAGTGTGCTTGCAACACATCTTCACGACACATACTCTTCACTTTCAGTCTTCGTGTTCCCTTGTTTCTTCCCTCTTCATGCCGAGACTGTTCCTTCTTCCCAGAGAGATAATCTTTGCAAAAGTCCATAGCCAATTCAACTACATATCGCTTAACTATTTAGGCTTCAGGTTGATAAGGATTTTTAGAATACCCTTTTAAGAACTTCATGTATCGCTCGAAAGGGTACATCCACCTCAGGTAAACTGGACTGCAAAGCCTTACCTCCCTAACCAAATGAACTACAAAATGCACCATTATATCGAAAAAATGAAAGAGGAAAATGCATCTCTAGTTGGGACAATATAATACAACCGTTATTTTCCAGTTCATCCAACTTCTCATTGTCAATAACTGTTACAGATAGCATTAAAGAAAAGACACAATCTTGTTACAGTGGTTCACACTTCATCTTTTATAATGCCTCTAACAGCTGCTAGTAATAGTTGTTGCATGAACACATGATAGTTATGGGACTTCATTCCCACTAACTTTAAATCGTCCATTGAGACACACCTGCTCACATTAGAAGAATACCCCTGTGGCACCTTAATTTCATGTAGACACCTACACAAACTTCTTATCTCCGCTTTTGATAGTGTATGTGCTGCTGGCTCTATGTATGCCCTCCTACCATCATCTCTTACTGGTGGATGTAACCATTCTCTTATTCCCATATCAAGAAGGTTTAGTCTCACACTCATTCCATCCTTAGTCTTCCCTGGGGGATGTGTAAAAGCGTACTGACAAGACTATCACAAATGTTTTTCTCCAAGTGCATCACATCAATACTGTTCCTTACATCAAGACTACACCAATATGGAAGATAAAAGAAAATTGATCTCTTCTTCCATATGTTCTTCTCACCCACAGTCCTCTAATTTTTACCGAAGGTGACATTGATACGTTCTACCCGACTATAAACTTCCTCCCCGGTTAATGCCTTTGGAGCTATTCCTTGCTCCGGTAAGCCATTAAAATGCTTTCTATGGAAACGATGAAGAAACCTCATGTGACAAAGGTATACCATTTTTTCCCATGCTTAAGTTAATGGAAGTGTGTCTCTGCTTCACAAATCGGACATGCTTTATGCCCCATCACACTGTACCCTGACAAGTTTCCGTATGCAGTGAAGTCGTTTATCATGGTGAAAATCATTACACACAGCTTGAAAGACTCCTTTTTATATGCATCAAACACATCTATGCCTTCCTCCTACAACTTCTTTAACTCTTTAATTAAAGGCACCAAGTATAAATCAATGTCGTTCCCTAGCTATTTTGGTCCAGAGATCATCATAGAAAGCATCACATACTTACGTTTCATACATAGCCAGGGAGGTTTAAAGTCTCTCATATACGTCCCAAAAATTAAAAGGGAAGCCTTAAACTCTGAAATCTCCTCCAATATTATGAAATTGCCACCGCATTTCCTTTTTACTTCCCTCTTTGTAAAACAGACTTCTTCTAGGGAAGTAGAATGTATTTCTTGTAGTAGTGACTTAGCCGAATAAGACTCTAGATCTTAGTCACAAGGAATTCACATATTGAATTTTTCTATGAGAAATACACTTGAACCTCATATTAATAGTTAACTTGTTAGACGTAAGGTCTAACATGTTAGAGAATAAAGACTAAAGAGTTCAAGCATTGGATAGCACATTTAAGATCAATAATCAATATGTCAACGATGGGGAAATACTTTGGTAGATGAATTTGAAGCTTTTTTGACTTTCAGTATATAAAAATAGTAACTTCCAATTTTGAAACTGATTTGAATGCAGACAACATATGAATAATTTTCAAATCATGTGTATGCACTAGGATGGATTGAAATTCAAGTAAAATTTTAAAATGTGCTTTTCAAACTCTAATATATAGAAATATTATGCAAAATTTCACTTTAGGTCCATTTAGAAATCTAGAACATTTTGAAAACCGTAAATGATTGATTTCTAATGATATATAATAATGAGCAAGTAGTTACTACTCAAATCGAGTTAGGAAGAAAGAGTGCAACAGTTGAGTTTTAAAATTACTGATATAAAGTCGCGACACTCGAGTTATGCAGAAAAAATTTACTGACTAATATAGCGTACCTGGGATGAATAATATAGTAATTATCCATGTATATTCCCTTGTTGATTTGTAGGTACTGTATGGCATATTTGAGTTGAAATGTAGTTTCTTTTCCATCTGCACTGATTATCACTCGAGTGCTTACTCAAGTAATCAGTCCTTTTAGCTATTAACTGTTCATATTCAACTGTTATAAGGTTTATTTTCAAATTTATTTGAATTAATTGTAACTGCTCTACCTTGCCAGGTCATCACTCAAGTAGTCACTTGAGTGATGAAGCCATCACTACAAGTTATCACTCGAGTGATCTACTGATCACTGGAAGTTGTCACTCTAGTGATTGCTCCCTCTGTTTATCCCTATTTTTCTTACCACATAACAGAGTATTCCTTCCTTCTTCCTACAAAACCATATAACCTTTTTTCTTCCTTTAATATCTAATTTTACTTGGATCCACTCATGGTTAGCTTGTAGGAATCATAATTCACATGATTCTAATAATATAGATAATTTAAAGAAATTGAGCATAATGAATTAAACATGACTTTATGCATAAAAATATTTTCCCTTTAAGCATGCATCATATAAAGAGTTAAGCTATTGAACATTGCAATCTCTTTATAGATTTTCTAAGGGATGCTAAAACATATCTTTCAAAATGGCTTGCAATGCTCATTCCTAAGGTAATAATGTATAAACCTCAATAAATGTTAAAGATAATAGTATAGGAAGTTTTACCATTGTTTACCTTTGCCTTAGGTACTTGGAGGATTGCCTTTGCTCACCCAATGCATCTTCTGTAATGTAGATAGTTTGAATCCCTTGCTTTAGTTGTTGGAAATCTTCTATCGAAAGATCTAGACTCCATGAGTCTTCTACTTGATGCTTGAGAGATCCTCCTTTCCTTGTTCTCCTCAACATAGTTGAATGGTACTCTATGGTATCCCTTTGTTGAGGTAGAATATACTCCTTTTATCCATTGCTTCTTTTTGTAGTTATGCTCTGTAGCTCTAGTAATGGATCCTCCGAAAGTTCTCTTTTGCAATGATATGAACCTCTTGGCTTCTTCTTCATCTTCTCTATACCCCTATGTCCATTTCTTTTCAGATCATCCTGTATGCATAAAGTACTAGATGGACATTTTGGTACCCACATATGTTAGAACTGGCTGACATCCAAGAGGGGGGTGAATTAGGTGTATGATAAGAAAGTATGATTGTTTAAAATATTTTCGCAGCTTATCAAATCAATACATATGGAACTATAAATTCATACCCAGATATATAGATCATATATGCTGGAAATGTAAAAGCTTAGGGAAGAGAAGATGCAAACTGTAATTTATCCTGGTTTGGTCTAATCCGTGATGACCTATGTCCAGTCCCCAGTCTCCTCCTGAGATTTCCAATCCACTATCTTCTTGTTTAATTGGGCATAAGAAAAGCCTCTACAATTCTCTTACGAAATTACTCCCCCTTACACACTGTAAGGTTTACTCCATCTTATGGCAAGTCGAGCAAAGCAATCTCAAAGACCTTTCTCTCCTGCTTAACCGTGCAAGTCTTACGAGCAGCAATGTTCTCTCCTGCTTACACCACTATAAGTCTTATGAGCAGCAATGTTCTCTACTGCTTGCATCTTGTAAGTCTTATGAGCAAAAAGTCTTACTGGCGATTCTCTCTACAGCTTCCTAGTAAGAAAATCAACCTTCTCAAGGTCCCTCTACCTTAAGATCACTTCTGGAGATATAGATAAAGTATTTACAAGCTCTCTCATATAGTAGATAAAATGCTCACTGAAGTACAATACAAATAATCTCGCTCTCCAAATACATGATATAGAAAACAGATAAGCATAAAGAGTATATGAGGTGGAAGACTTATGATAACAGCATGTTGGCATAGTTGGGTTCTCGTGTTTCTATTTGCTGTAGTCTTTTTCTGTAAATCTCTATCTCTTCTTCTTGAATGCTTTGGTTTATATAAGATAGGTTGAGACACGTTGGAGCATTCAAATATTTTCCTGTTGTAAGCCGATCGTGTGCTCAGACAGAAAGTTCAACGGTTACACACCATTGCCTATTGATCGTGGTGCTCTGACAGATGCCTCAGCATTTCCCGTTGATCTCTTACAAATGCTTAAGCGTTACTCTCTTTTTTGTTTTACACATTTGTTGAACCATTTATTGAATACTCTTCTTGCCTATGATTTGTTGTCCCTGAATATTGATCCGTGTATGCCATGTGATCGGTAGTGCATAACACCTATAAAAGCACTCAGAGAAATAGCTATTAGAAAACATCACTCGGGTGATTACACACTTCACTAGGAGTGATTTCTAAAAACTGAAGAATCACTGGAAGTGATTTTGATTTCACTGGAGGTGATTCTCAGAAAATAATATTCCATTGGCAGTGATCTTGACAAAACAATATTCTACTGGCAATGATCAGCATCCCTTGAGTGTAGCTCAAGATCCCTTGAGTGATTTCTATGATTCTATTAAGAACAGTGAATTCTCTGGCGGTGATATCAATTCACTTGAGTGCAGCATTACTTCACTGAAGGTTATTTTCATGAAACAACATTTCACTCGGATGGCTCACAATATTACTCTAGTGATTTCATGTTTCTGTCAAGCGTGAAAGTGATTCATCAAAATCAGCACATCGCATCACTTGAGTTATCATTTCATGCACTGATATCTTATAAATAGAAGATCACTTGAATGGATATCAGTTCATTGGAAGTGATCTGGTGCATATTGGTATTTTCTGGAAATGATCAGTTACGGTATTGGAGGTTATCTGAGGGATTTTAATATTCACCGGAAGTGATTCAGCATCCACTGGAAGTGATATGGCAAACTTCATATATCACTCGAGTGAATTTTGCATCACTGGAAGTGATTTTGCAAACAGTCAATTTTTTCTCTAGTGATTTTCAATCCAATGGAAGTGAATCTGAAAATTTCAAACATCACTCAAGTGATCTGACTATCACTAGAAGTGATTTCCAAAATAGTGTATTTTTCTTCCAGTGATTTCAGAGCCATTGGGAGTGATTTGGCAAAACTGAGATATCACTCGAGTGATTTGGAGATCACTAAAAGTGAAATTTAGAACAATGATTTTTTTTCTAGAGTGATTATGGCTCGCACTGGGAGTGATATGCAAAATCAACATAATCACTCGAGTGATTACGGTATCACTGGGACTGATTTTGAGAACAGTGAAAAATTCCATCGGTGATTTTCTGTGCCACTCGAGTGATCTATCATCTGACATATTTCACTCGAGTGATTATTAATGATCACTCGAGTGATTATGTAAATCACTCAGGTGCTCTCTGTTTAGATCACTTGAACTTGTAGCTCCACTTCCAATTCGGTAGCAAACATGGGTCAACTTCCAGATGACATAACTCTTCGAATATAACTCCAAAATTTCCATATTATATATCAATGGAACGATCTTTTAGTCTAGTTTCATATAGAACTAGTTTCAGCTCAATTGGATCTGTGGTTTGAAAGTTATGGCCAAAATACCGAAGCTGTTCTGGAAGATGACGCTAATTTCAACTTCAACTTCAAAAATTAATATCTAATTCATCTGAGCTCCTTTGATGTTTCTTCTTGTTTGAAAATGACGCATTGGAAGTATATTTTTATATGCAACTGGTTTTGTCTCAATCGGAGTTGTAATTTGGGATATATGATTAAATAACCAGACCTCTCTCAGCTGGATGGAAAACAGAGCCTCAAAGAACTTGAATCTTCATATTCTTCATTAATTCTTACAAGTTCTTCATTTCTCAATCTCTTTCTTTCATTGCTTGACTAATCTACAAGATATGCAACATTAAATATAGTAGTTAGTCAATGTAAGAGATAAGTATATTATGCAAACTTCTTACTCTTAATATTTGACATCTACATTCATTATCATCAAAACCAATCATATCTAACAACATATACTTGGGTCATTGATTGTTAGTATTAGACTTTTTATGACCTTCAAGAATCCAAACATATTTATTTCTCATATTAGAATTTCTTCTAATATAGCATGTATGAGAAATATGACCCGATTTACCACAATACTTGAAGATAACCGGATGATATACATTATGAGGTTTTGTGCAAGTATTGAGTTGTTTGAGAGACTATAATCCCAAATATCCAGTTTGCCTATGTACTTTCTTCACATATAAATTTCCAGCATGATTGAAAACATTTTTGCTTTTCTTAATAGAATCAACAATTGGTTGGAAAAAATTTTTATGCAAACTTTAAAAATTAGTTTTATGAAGATAACAAAAAGAATTGGAACTTATTACCTTAAGTTCATCTTGAGCTCCAGAGAGTGATTTTTCATGGTCTTCTGTAATAAGCTCTGTTCGGGAATCCTCTTCTTCTTGTCTATTCTTGTTGACTGTATCATGGAAGTGTTCTATGATTACTCCTTCTTCATCATCTTCTAATTGTTCATGTGACATAGATGCACAGATTATAGTTTCATATGAACTGTCAACATTTTCAACTTCAACATAATTGTTAGAAGTATAAATAGAGTCAAGAGTATCCCAGATATCTTTAGCACTAGAGCAAAATTTGATTTTCTCAAAATCATTTTCGGTTAAAGCACTATATAGGATTTTTATTGCTCTAATGTTGAAAAAAAACATTTTCTTTTCTTTTTCAGTCCAATCTCTTCTTGGTTTAAAATCAAAAACATTATAAAAACATTCCACATATCAAAATCAAATATTTTAATAAAACTAGTAATTCTAGCTTTTCAAAACTAAAAATCAATATCTTTTAAAATAGGTGGAATTGTATAGTCAAAACCTCCTGAAAGAGAGTAAATTCCAAAATAAGTCATTAATAACTCTTGAGATGGTTAAGTCCTTTAAACAAGAGTCCAGCTCTGATACCAAATATTAGAATTGGCTAACACCCAAGAGGGGGATAGGCTTCCCTCTGCTGCTTTTTTAATCTGTTGCTCGTACTTTTCTTTAAAACGTGGCCATTTGGGTAGGAAAATGGAAAGAGAAACAATACACTGTTGAGGCACGCATGAATGGGCATTGTTGATGAATTTACTGTGGGAGAATATGAGCGCCTATGCGAGAAAATCCTACATAAAGGAATTAGCTTCTGACCCAAAAAAAAACAACATAATGGAGCTAAGTTGTTAAAATTTTTTAATGAGTTTTTTAGTTATTTTTGTTTTACATTTATATTTTAATTATGGAATTGGGATTTCATAATATAGAACTTAAAATTTTGATTTTTTTATAATACTCTCTCTTATCTTTAATACAGATATATTTGGGAAGTTGATTTTAGTCTTAAATATAAGAAATATTTCTTTTATTCTTAATTTACTCCTATTAATACTCCCTCAACAATAATTAAGGAGAAGAAGAATGAGAGAATTGGAGAATACGATTAGGTCATTTAATTAACTTCCTCAATCTAATCAAATTAGGTGAACATGTCTTATATTAAGGATTGAAGGGAGTACTTAAAAATTTGGTTAACCTAATATAAGACATGTTCACCTAATTTGATTAGATTGAAGAAGTTAATTAAATGACCTAGTCATATTCCCCAATTCTCTCATTCTTCTTTTCCTTAATTATTGTCGAGTTAGTATTAATAGGAGTAAATTAATAATAAAAGAAATATGTCTTATATTTAAGACTAAAATCAACTTCCCAAATATATCTTGTATTAAAGACAAGAGAGAGTATTATAAAAAAAATCAAATTTTCAAGTTCTATAATATGAAATCCCAATTCCATAATTAAAATACAAATTTAAAACAAAAATAAAAAAGAAAACTCATTAAAATATTTTAACAGCTTAGCTCCATTTTTTTTTGTCAGAAGTGAATTCCTTTATATATGATTCTCACACAAGCAGTCATATTCTCCAATAGTAAATTCATCAACAATGCCCAATCATGCCTCAACAATGTATTGTTTCTCTTACCATTTTCCTACCAAAACGGCCACGTTTTAAAGAAAAGGACAGACAACGGATAAAAAAAGCAATGGAGGGAAGCCTATCCCCCTAAGAGGGGGTGAATTGGGTATACGATAAGATGTTAAAAACTTTCAAATCCTTTTCGTATCTTATTAACTCAGTAGTATGTATGTAATGTATGTAAGTATAAAATCATAAGCGACTATTTAAATCATATATGTTGCAAATGTAAAAGCTTAAGTAAGAGAAGATGCAAACTGTGATTTATCTTAGTTCGGTCCAATCCACGATGACCTACGTCCAGTCCCCACGATCCTCCTGAGATTTCCAATCCATTATCTTCTTCTTTAACTAGGGATAAGAAAAGCCTATACAATCCTACAAGTTTAACCGGGCACTTATGTAGCCTACAAAGTTACTCCCCGATACACACTATAAGGTTTACTCTCCCTTATGGCAAGTCTTACGAGCAAAGCAATCCGAATACCTTTCTCTCCCAATTACCCATTAAAGTCTTACGAGTAGAGCGATCCGAAGACATTTCTCTCCCGCTTACCTGTGTAAGTCTTACGAGCAGCAACGTTCTCTCCTACTTACACCACTGTAAGTCTAGTGGGCAGCAATGCTCTTTATTGATTGCACTTTGTAAGTCTTACGAGCATAAGGTCTTACCGACGACTCTCTCTTTAGCTTCCCCCATAAGGAATTCAACTCTCTCAAGGTCTCTCTACCTTGAGATCAACTCAGAATTATAATTTAGAATGTTTACAGACTCTCTTGCAGAGTAGATAAAATGCTCACTGAAGTACAATACAAATAATTATACTATCAAAGATAAATGATACAGAAAATTGATAAGAACAGAGAGTAGTTAAGATAGACAACCCATGATATCAGCATGTTGATGTAGTTATGTTCTCATCGCTTACTATCTTCATTGAATGCTTCTATATTTATAGTTGAGTCATGATAGCCATTGTAAGCAGTCTAATATATCTGATAGAAATGTATTGCTGCCTCTGACTGATTTCCACTTTTGAAAAACTTGTCGTTGGACGTTACGCTCCATAAAATGTGTCTTCCTTCTTTAGCATGATCTCTTCATTATTTTCCTATAAATATACTTAGAACACTAATACAATAAAGTGTTAATCATAGGATAATAAATCAATAAACAACAGATGATTAACAAGCAATTCGGTCTCATCACTCGAGTGGTCACCCGAGTGATCATAGGCCATCACTTGAGTGATTACTCGAGTGATCCCTCTGATTTATGCCAGAGAGTATTTCAGAGTAGAATGACTCTTTCTACAATACATTACTCATGTGCTCACTCGAGTGAACTATGTCCATCACCCGAGTGATCCGGTGAAAAATTTGGCAGAGTCTTTTTAGAGTTTGACAAGAAAACTTACCTCATCGCTTAACTAGTCACTCAAGTGATCCATTGCCATCACTCGAGTGGTCACTCGAGTAATACCTTCCAAAACTTGGCAGAGAGTTCATACGTGTTTTCTTATCACATCACTCGAGTGATCCTTAATCATCACTCGAGTGGTCACTCGAGTGTTCTACTCATTTTACCTCTAAGTATGGTAAAATGATTTACCATCGAAAGCTCTTGTTATCTGTATTCTAATGCAAAAAGAATTAACTCAAAACTCATTGTATTCAGCAAGTTATGATCCAAAGCATGTCTATTTTTCTAGACAACGTTTGAGTTTTCTAGTGTCAACTTCCAGGAGGCACACTGCTTTGAATATAACTCCAAATCTGACATATTATATATCAATGGAAATACCTTTAAGTCTAGTTTCATATGGTACTAGTTTCATCTCATTTAGACATGTAGTTTGGGAGATATGTCTAAAATACCGAACCATATATGGAAAATGATGGTGATTTCAAGTTCAACTTCCAACACTCATATCTCCTTCATCTAAACTCTTTTAATGTTGATTTGGGTGTCAATTTGACGTGTTGGGAGTCTAGTTTCATCTCAATCATACATGTGGTTGGAGATATATATTCAAAATACAAAACTCTACCACGCTTATGGAAAACAGAATGCAACAGAGTAATGGATCACTCGAGTGATCACCGTGGATGTGCCATAACTTCCGTATAAGTCATTTTAGCTTCTTATTAATCCATTCCAACCTCTGGTATCACTTCTAAGAGCTTGAATCTTTATATTCCCATTAATTCTTACAAGTTATTTTTTCTTTAATCTCTTTCTTCTTGATTTTCCTCTTGATGATCATTCTCCATTACCCAATTAGATAGCTTCTTCATTTTCTTGACTATCTTTAATCTTCCTCTTTATTTGCTTGACTAATCTCTGGCATGACTTCTAAGAGCTTGAATCTTTATATTCCCATTAATTCTTGCAAGTTTTTCTTTCTTCAATATCTTTCTTATTGATTTTCCTCTTGATGATCATTCTCCATTACCCAATTAGATAACTTCTTCATTTTCTTGACTATCTTCAATCTTCCTCTTTATTTTCTTGACTAATCTACAAGATATTTCACATTAGATATAGTAGTTAGTCAATGTAGGAGATATAGATGTTATGCAAACTTTTTGCTCTTAATATTTAACATCTATATTGAACATTGCAACTCTTTATGAATGGATTTTCTAAAGATTGTGAAAACATATGTGCAATGCTCATTCCTTTGGTAACAAGGTATAAACCTCAATAAATATTAAGGATAGTAGTGTAATAGGTTTTACCATTGCTTACTTTTACCTTAGGTGCTTGGAGGATTGCCTTTGCTCACCTAATGCATCTTTCTATAATGTTGATAGTTTGAATCACTTGCTTTAGGTACCAACAACCTTCTCTCAAAAGATCTAGACTACAAGAGTCTTTTACTTGATGTTCGAGAGATCTTCCTTTTCTTGTTCTCATTAACGTAGTTGAATGGTACTCTATGGTAGCTCTTCCTTGAGGTGGAACATACTTCTTTTGTCTATTGCTTCTCTTTGTGGTTATTCTTTATAGCTTGAGTAATAGGTGCTCCGAGAGTTATCTTTTGTAATGATATGAACCTCTTAATTGGTGCATGAGAAACTCTTGGCTTCTTCTTCATCTTCTCTATACTTTATGTCTATTTCTTTTAGAATTATCCTGCATACATAAGTTACTAGATGGACATTTCGGTAGCCACATATACTTGAGCCCTTAATCATTAGTATTAGACCTTATATGTCCTTTTGAAACCCATATATATATTTATTTCCTATATTAGAATTTCTTCTAATATAGCATGTATGAGAAATATGACAAGACTTACCACAATAATTGCAGATTCTATGAAGATATGCATTATGAGGTTTTATGCAAGTATTGTATTGTTTGAGGGACGACAATCTCAAATACACAGTTTGCCTATGTTCTTTCTTATAACAAACTTTTCAACATATTTAAAAACATTTTTACTTTTCTCAATAGAAATTAACAATTGGTTGAAAAACAATTTTATGTAGATTTTGAAAACCAGTTTTATCAATTTCACAAGAGCAACTAAAACCTTTTACCTTAACTTCATCTAGAGCTCCAGAGAGTAATTTTCCATGTTTATGTATGGATTTTAAAGGTCAATTTTCAACACTCATATCTCCTTCATCTTAGCTCCTTTGATGTTGATTCTAATGTCAATTCGACACATTAAGAGTCTAGTTTCATATGCCATTGGTTTCAGCTCAATCGGACGTGTGGTTTGAGAGATATGACCAACATATCGAAGCTCTGTCATGCTGACAGAAAACAACGTGCAACAGAGTGATGGATCACTCGAGTGATCACCTCCAAAATGTGGCAGTAGCCTATCACTTGAGTGATCTGTAATACCCTGAATTTTGGGATCAAAGGCTTGAGGTTTAGCCTGGATTAAGTGGACTGCTAGACCCCGATTTAGCAAATGTCCAAGTAAGGAATGATGTTTTCCCAAAATTCCTTAATATCTTTGGATATTAAAAGAAATAAAAGGTAAGGGAAAAATGGTCATTTTGCCACAGGTTGAGAAATGAGGACTTTTCCCTAATACTCCCTATGATTTGAGTTGGATGGGAATTAAAGGAGGGAAATGACTACTTGATGATTAATGAGCCCAAGCGGGTGAATTATTATCAAGTAAAGTCAATAAGCAGATAAGCTTAAGGCTTCGGTTGATCACTTGAGGTGGTGTAATGGGATAGTTGAGAGTGAAATATACTCTCTTAATTCTCATTAATATTAGTGGAATGATGAAGGAAAAGAGAAAGGACACTTGTTGTGCAAGAAATGAGATAGGTGGACTAATTGAGTAAAGGTCACCTGGATGATTTTAATTAATCATCACCCTTCATCATCAATTCTTATTATCATTCTCGTGCAGATTAAAAGGGGAAAAGAAAGAAAGAGAAATTAGAACAGAACGAGAAAGAGAGAGAGACACGGAGAACGAACGAGAACAGAAGAGAGAGAGAAAAGAGATAAAGTTTGAGATCGCCGAAACTCTACCAAAATGGTGTTTTCTCTCAAAGTACCAAGTACAAACATTACTCTACTCATCTTGAACGTTAATTATATGGTTTCATATTCTTGTTTGGAGATGGTTGGTGTCGTCTCGCCTGCCAGAGCTTCACCAGAATTCTGAACCGAATTCAGAAAAGTATAGAGGTAAGCGTAAGCTTCCTTTCTACCATTTTGGTTTGTCGTTTAGATGAGTATTTTGAGAGTAGGGTACTGTTCCTCTCTCGTTCTATTTGTGTTTTATGTTCAGAAATGATGTCCAATGGATGTCTAAACGGCTAATCATGTAAGTATAAGTAGAAAGGAAGATATTGAGATAAAGAAAGAGAGGAACCGACACAACTCTTCTGAGAACTCTATATTGGCTGTCATGCATGTGGCATGAGCAAAGAGTTGGAATTTCATCAATTGGATGATTCCATTGAGTTCAAAAGGGCAAATTGTGTAGGGTTCATGTTGAAGGGAAAGTGAGAAAAGGCCTAGAGGGTGAAATGACCAAATTACCCTTATAGCTCTAAATAGGGGCTATTAAGAGATATTTTCGTTATTCGGGTCTGAATTTGACTAATCTAAAGTCATAAATGGATTCTACACCTAAAATTATATAGGATTGGCCCATGTTATAATTTTTGTAAAAGTACAGTCGGGCCGGGCTTCCGGGGGCATTTTGGTAATTTAGCATAATTGGGCTAAGTTATCAACTAATACGAGTCTAGAATGTTATAAGGATGAGTAGTGACTCTTGTATGCTATGTTGGGAATTCTAGGACTCGATGAATGGACGTGCCCGAATTGGAGCAAAGACGATGGTTTTAGGAAGGACGTGAAGTCCTACAGGTAGTGAACTTACCTTTCCTGCATGTGTATGATATGTATGTCTTGCAATGATTATGTGACTGCTTTCCCTATTCGTGTTAAACATGTTGATTGATTGAAGCTCTGTTATATTTGTGCAATGGCCATATGTATGTCTTAACATCGAGCATGTAACATGTAATTATGTTGGCATGAAATAGTGTAGGCAAGCATGTTATGCATTCATATATATCTACATGCATAGTGGTATTGTTCGTTACTGAGATTCTCTCAAATCTCACTCCTCCCAACCAACCATTTTAGATAGGTTGAAGGATGTATGGAGTTATGCTTGGAGGAGGAGTTGCTAAGGTGAAGATCGTGGTGTGAGGCACTACTAATTGCATTAATGTAATTAATTTATATTTGTGATGGATGTATATGTGTAAGTATGAGCATGTGTGATGATTGTTGTTAAAGCAGAGAACCGGTCTAATGTAATAAAAGGATCGCTCTAGCATAAAGAAAGAGAATTGCTTTTAGTTTATTTAAATTATCGCTCGCTTGCTCTGATTTAATGGAACTAAGAGTCGGTGAGGTGATGAAAGGAAGGGTGTTACATGATCAACTATGGAGGTGCCATATCTTCCATATAAGTCATTTTAGCTTCGTATTGACCCATTCCAATCTCTGGTATCACTTCTAAGAGCTTAAATCTTGATATTCTCATTAGTATTTGCAAGTTCTTCCTTCTTCAAACTCTTTCTTCTTGATTTATGTAATATCTCGAATTTTAGGACTAGAGGCTTAAGATTTAACCTGGATTAAAAGGGGCTACTAGACCCATGTTTGGTAAATGTCATAGTGAGGTATAATATTATTTCCCAAAATTCCTTTATATCCTTGGACATTAAAAAGAATTATATTGGTGAGCTAAAGAGTTTGGGAAAATAACAAAGCAAAGCAATTAGAAGTCACACATAATATAGTAAAATTCCTTTATATCCTAGTGTGGCAGTGGTGATGTTGTGACATGTTTCAATAGGTAAATGATTTTGAAAAATCATAAACATTTCTAGAGTGAAAGTAGACTTATCAAGATTTAATTTGATAGGTCATATAAGTCATTTGGAGCTATACACAAAGAGAAATGAATTTTTGAATTTAGTCTAGTAAAATTAATTATTTTATAGGGCAGCATTTAAAGATTAAAATTCTGGGGAGAGTGAGCTTCCAATTGGTAAACTTTTATATTTTTCCTTCAAAATGGACTCAATGAGGGTCGCATATCCTTTAGAATTACTCCAATTGGATATTTTTACAATTAGATATGAATTTTCAAAGTTTAATGAAAATTCTGCCAGATTTAGTATCATGTGCGAAAATTTTATATTTGGGCCAATAAGAGCATGACATGTGGCAAATGGTTGGTTAATTCATTTAACCATTCTAATATCATCATCTTCAGCCCATTTTCATGATAGAATCAGAACTCAAGAGTGGGAGAGAGAGCTGAAATGTGAAGGATGGTGGAAATGCTAGGGTTCATCATAAAACAAGGTATGGAAGTTGCTACCTTGTGATTCTTGCTCCCTAACCCATCTATAGCCTCTTCTAATCACTTCTACTTCTTTGGAACCATGATTTTCAAGGCTAATCAGAGGTATAGAGAGAGAGAGCTGAGACATTTTTGGAGTGAGAAACAACAAGAATCAAAGGTAAACTTCCAAAACTTGCTTCTTGTGCCTTTGTTGTGGTTGTTGTTGTTGTTGTTGGCTTGGATTGGGATGATTTGTGGAATATGGATGATGAAACCCTAAGGGGTCCTAAGGCCCAAATTTCTTCTAATCATATGTAATGAGTGTGTAAATAGCTAATCATTTGATTAGGAGTAGCAAGGAAGTGATTAGGCAAGAGAAAACGAAGAAACAACAAACTTTTTTCTGAGAATCTTAATTGTGGTTCTATCTGTGACGTGATGAAGATGAAGAAATTTCAAAATTTTGATACTTCTATTAGATTTAGGAGGAAAAATTATGTAGGTATGCAAGTGCACATGATTTTTGGATGCTTGTACATAAATTTGGGAATTTATGAATTAAGATTGTTCATAGTGTTTATTCTGCCCTGTCTGGAAAAGTCAAGTTGTGTGTGGTGTTTAATATAGTAAACCTTGTCCAAAAATTATTAAATTTTTTAGGCTTAAATTATACATGTAGAGCTTTAATTTTGTGGGTATTTTGTAATTTTTGGACAAGTATGTAGGGAGATAGGAATTTTTTAATTTCTGATTTGTTTTCTGGAAAGTAATCTGGAACAGTGATATTTGGAAAAATTCTGGGAATTTTATGGATGCAATGGAAACAATTTAGTATTTCTATGTGAAATTATATTGAAATATATTTACATATAATTTAGAACCACTCAAGTTGGAATTTCCTAGAATTAATGGTGAATTTTTAAAGTTAGTCATGTAAGACTGGAAATTTCTGGAATAGTGAATAGAAAATGGAAATTATGTATTAATGTACGTATATATAGCTAATGGCTATATTTTTTTATTGAAATTATACTTAAATATGGTTAAATATAGTTTTGAACCACCTCAATTTGAGTTCTATAGAATTAATTATGATTTTTCAAAATTTAGGCAAAAAAGGCTGGTAATTTGATTACCATGTGAATTTGAGTAAGAAAATGGCCAAATGTAATCGGTTAGAATTCCAAGGGTGAAAATGAGCCTTTGAGGCTAATGTAGCCATTAGTTATTCACTTTTTATGGCTCTAATGATGTCATTCTTATCTAGGGTCATGAAGTGTCAAAGAAGAGGTAATGGTTGGAAGATCAAGGTGCATGAGGAGAACTTACCTAGCCTGCATGTATTTGATATATATGTTTTGCATTGTTTTATATCACTGCTTTGCTAGTTGTGTTGAACATGCTTGATTGATTGAAATGTTGTTATGTTTATATGATGGCCATGAGTATATTGTATCATTGCGCATGTAGATTCATCCTATTGACATGACTTTAGAAATGGCAAGCATGTCATGCATTCAAATATATCTTGCATGAATAGTGGTATTATTTGCTACTGAGATTCTCTTGAATCTCACTCGTCCCAACCAACCATTTAGACAGGTGAAGAGTGCAGGGAGATATACACCGGAGGATATCTGAAGGTGAAGTGAAGATCGTAGTGTAAGACACTACTATTTGTATTTGATGTAAGAGTGTGGTGGTTATGTGTAATTATACATTTGATGTATATGTCGCTATACATTCTATGTATGTAAATGAATGTATTAAGTTTAAGCAGAGAATCGCTCGCATACTCTGATATAATGAAACAAAGAGCCGTTGAGAGTTAATGATGGAGTAAAACTCATGGACATAATTGAAATGTTTTTTTAACCTCTGAAAAACCCTCTCAACCCTAGGTTCAACTCCTGAGTTGAGATTGGGGATTTGTGAACGTTTTCTGAAGTTGAGTAATCCAGGTTTGAATCATGGTCTCACAAATGATTTCACTACTCATTTGTACTCATCTAGGGCTATGAGAATAAGGTATTACAATTTACCTCTTGATGATCATTCTCTATAACCCAATTATATAGGTTCTTTATTTCCTTAACTATCTTCATTCTTTCTCATTATTTTCTTGACTAATCTATAAAATATTTCACATTAGACATAGTAGTTAGTCAATGTAGAAGATAAATATGTTATGCTATTATGCAAACTTTTTGTTCTTTGTATTTGGTATCTATATTTGACATCATCAAAACTAATCATATCTAACATTCTCCCCCTTTTCGATGATAACAAATCCTTAAAGAAAAATATCTATGAATATGATTATGATTACACAAATTGAATGTAACATATTTTTATTGCATTTCTCTCCCCCTTTTTGACATCAGCAAAAAGTTTTAAAGTATAAGAAAGAAATGTTTATAGAGAAGTAAATATGAAAACAAATTATAAATGTCTTTCTCTTCATTAATCAAAATGAATATGTCAAGAAAGCAATTTTCTCTCACCCTATTGAAAGTAATTCTATTTTTAATGTGAAGTAAATGAGAAATGATTTTCATTTTTCAAATTTGAAACAATTTAAAGATGTTTTCAAGAAAACTTTCATAATCAAGGATATGCAAAGTATTCACAAAATATAAAGGGAGAGGGCTTAAAAATGCTCATTTGGATTTGACAAAGTCATTTGGATTTAGCAAGCTAATGATAGCTCTATGAAGTTTTGTTCACCACACTTTTGTTGTGCAACTCTGATGTATATTCATCGTGTCTACAGGATGCTCTTACTGAGTTGAACTTTTGTTTCATCTCTTTATCACAATATGCTTAATGCTTCTTTGTATTGGTATAAGTATTTGTTGCTTTAAATGTTGCAGCCAATATATTCCCCTTGATTGAGCGTCAAAGCATATGTCCTCAAGGTTGATATATTCTCTTTTTAGTGTGTTGAGGAATGATCTTGTATAGAGCAAATTTTCCTTACCTGAGTAATGTCATAATCACTCGAGTAATAGTCCTTTGTAGTCCATTGGTACATTGTTGGCAAGTAACTGTATGATAATATGATCAGTATTGAGGGATTTTGAAGTGTAGTCTCTGTGGAACGCTCAAGAGTAGGAATAATAAGATGAGCTTGGAGAAAGACTTCATATTCACTCATCCATTTAGCATGTACCTTTTGTCAAGTACTATCTGAAAAATTCTAATTTGCAAATAGCTCCCTTACCCTGTCATCTACCATCTCGATAAACTTCTCATTGGTATTGGTCATGTCAAATGAGATCTTCTAAAGCTCTGTCTATTTGAACAGTGGATCCAATGAATGAGAGCTTAGGTGATCTAGCTCTGGCTGAGAATTTGGATTCATCATCTCTGGATGCCTTAATCTCTACTCTGTCTTCTGTTGCTCAAATAGAACTTTGAAGTTCTGGTTCACTAAGTCACATGGTTGCCTCTTCTTATATTTCATTGAATGATGATCTAAGCATTGTTTGTAGCAAGCTCAGCATGAAATTGTTGAAGCTCCTCTTTCATATTGCCCTTTTAATATCTACTTATTGTCTCCAAAGTCTCCTCAATTTATGTGTCTTCCTTTGAACATCTTTATCTCTGACAGCATTAATAGCTGGTCATTTGCTAGTATTGGGATGTCACTTGAGTGATATCATATATTTTGCTTACACTCACACTACAACACTATCAGTCAGGCCTAATCTGTTAGCCTCTAATCTTTGTACATGAAACCAGATCATTCTGGTCAACTCCTACAAAAGTATAAGTATGTGCTCTTTGGTACCCAACTTTCTCTTGGGTCCATACAATATTAGACATTATAACTCTTTAGCTTTTATATAATTGAATCATATGATATTTAAGCAAAGAGTATAATAACCAATAATGACTAAAGTATAATTTTACCTAATAAATTTAAGCCACTACATCATAAAGGGTAACAAACAAGTGATACCAAGAGAGATTATTTTCAATGATCAATGACAATTTGTAAATATTCTTTATATAGAAAATATGATTCTTTATGCACGACTTGTATGTGTGATCAAAAGAAAGTGGTAGACACATCCATAAAATTTTTTATCAACTTTTGTGAAATGATAAATCATGATTCAAATCAGATTTTCTAAGAATGATAATAAAATATGCAAATTGTTTCAAATCCCAAATTTCATTTCAAATTATGAATATGCATTATGGCACTAAGATTTTGAATGCGTGGAAAAACCATTTATGAAGTTTATCAATCCTTATGCTAAAAATATTAGAAGTCAATACATGTTTATATATATATATATTAGAAAGCTGCAATTTTGAATAGCAAGTCAAATTTTGAATTCAACATGTTAGAATATTTTCTAGAGGCAAAAGTCATAAGAATAAAGCATTAGCCAACTAGGATTAGCATAATAGGAATGCATGAGCATAATGACTTTGCTATTGACCAAGAGATAGTCTTGACTCTGAAGAGTAAGAATACTACCAAGTCAAGGATTTGAATACTTTAGTTGCTCAGAGATAGGTAAAGTCAATTGTTAAGGCATTCGAGCAATAAGAGTAAGTATGTAGATTTATAAACTATGAAGTTCAGTCTCGTTGGTCCAAATGACTAAAGTTCCAAAGTGTTATCTTATAAAGTTATTCTACTATAATGGTTAATGCATTTAATACATCAATGAACATTTGTAATTCTTGGAATAACTTAGCCGAATAAGACTCTAGACATTAGTCATAAGGCATTCACATATTGAATTCTTCTATGAGAAATACACTTGAACCTCATATAGATAGTTAACTTGTTAGACGTAAGGTCTAACATGTAAGAGAATAAAGACTAAAGAGTTCAAGCATTGGATAGCATATTTATGATCAATGATCAATATGTCAACGATGGGGAAATACTTTACGGGATGAATTTGAAGCATTTTTTAATTTTAGTATACAAAATTATTAACTTCCTATTTTGAAACCGATTTGAATGCAGGAAATATATAAATAATTTTTAAATCATGTGTATGCACTAGGATGGATTGAAATTCAAGTAAAATTTTGAAATATGCTTTTCAAACTCAAATACATAGAAAGATTATGCATAATTTCACTTCCGGTCCATTTAGCAATCTAAAACATTTTGAAAACCATAAATGATTGATTGCTAATGATATGCAATAACTAGCAAGTAGTTACTACTCAAATTGAGTTGGGAAGAATGAGTGTGACAATTGAGTTTTGAAATTATTGATATAAAGTTGCGACACTCGAGTTTTGAAGAAAAATTTTACTAACTAATACAGCATATCTGGAATGAATAATATACTAATTACCCATGTATATTCCCTTTTTGATTTGTAGGCACTGGATGACAAATTTGAGTTAAATGTAGTTGTTTTTCCATCTGTACAGATGATTACTCAAGTGCTTACTCAGGTGATTATAAGACATCACTCGAGTGATCAATCTTTTCAGCTACTGATTGTTCATATTCAACCGTTAAGCCCTTTCTTTTGAATTTATTTCAACTGTTCTACCCTATCAAGTAATCACTCGAGTGATGGAACCATCACTGCAAGTTATCACTTGAGTGATCTGCTGATCACTAGAAGTTGTCACTCGAGTGATTGCTCCCTCTGTTTATCCCTATTTTTCTTACCATATAACAGAGTATTCTTTTCTTCTTCATACAAAACCATATAACCCTTTTTCTTCCTTTGGTATCCAATTTTACTTGGATCCACTCATGGTTAGCTTGTAGGAATCATAACTCACATGCTCTAAGAATATAGTCAATTTGAAGAAATTAAGTTTAATGAATTAAACATAACTTTATGCATAAAAATATTTTCTTTTCAAGTATGCGTATATGCATAAAGAGTTAAGCTATTGAATATTGCAATCCCTTTATAGATTTTCAAAGGGATGCTAAAACATATTTTCAAAATGGCTTGTAATGCTCATTCCTAAGGTAACAAGGTATAAATCTCAATGAATGTTAAAGATAATAGTATAAGAGGTTTTACCATTGTTTACCTTTACCTTAGGTGCTTTGAGGATTGCCTTTGCTCACCCAATGCATCTTTCTGTAATGTCGATAGTTTGAATCCCTTGCTTTTGGTGTCGGCAACCTTTTCTCAAAGAATCTATACTCCAAGAGTCTTTTACCTGATGCTTGAGAGATCCTTCTTTTCTTGTTCTCTTCAACGTAGTTGAATGGTACTCTATGGTAGCCATTCGTTAAGGTGGAACATACCCCTTTTATCTATTGTTTCTTTTTATAGTTATGCTCTGTAGCTCTAGTAATAGATCCTTTGAGAGTTCTCTTTTGCCATGATATGAGCCTCTTAATTGGTACATGAGAACCTCTTGGCTTCTTCTTCTTCTTATCTGTACCCCTATGTCCATTTCTTTCCGGATTATCCTATATACATAAAGTACTAGATGGACATTTTGGTATACACATATACTTGAGTTCTTGATTGTTAGTATTAGAATTTATATGACCTTTTGGATCCCAAACATATTTATTTCTCACATTAGAATATTTTCTAATATAGCATGTATGAGAAATATGACCCGATTTACCACAATAATTGCAGATAACATGATGATATACATTATGAGGTTTTGTGCAAGTATTGGGTTGTTTGAGGGACGACAATCTCAAATATCCAATTTGCCTACTTTCTTTATTCACATATAAATTTATAGCATGATTAAAAACATTTTTGCTATTCTCAATAGAATCAACAATTGGTTGGAAAACAATTTTATGCAAACTTTGAAAATCATTTTTACAAAGATCATAAAAAGAATGGGAACTTTTTACCTTAAGTTCATCTTGAGCTCCAGAGAGTGATTTTTCATGGTCGTTTGTAATTAGCTCTATTCGGGAATCCTCATCTTCTTGTCTATTCTTGTTGACTATATCATGGAAGTGTTCTATGATTACTCCTTCTTCATCATCTTCCAATTGTTTATGTGATGTAGATGCGAAGATTATAGTTTCACATGAACTGTCAATATTTTCAACTTTAACATACTTGTTAGAAGTATATACAGAATCAAGAGTATCCCAGATATCTTTAGCATGAGAGCAAAATCTAATTTTCTTCAAATCATTTTCTGTCGCGGTATTATATAGAAAATTCATTGCTCTAATATTCAACAAAAACATTTTCTTTTCTTTGTCAATCCAATCCTTTCTCAGTTTATAATCAAAAGCATTTGTAAAAATATTCCACATATCAAAATCATATGCTTTTATAAAACTAGTCATTCTAACTTTCCAAAACCAGAATTCAATATCTTTCAAAAGTGGAGGAATTGTATAGTCGAAACCTTTTGAAAGTGAGTACAACCTAAAATCAGCCTTTGATAACTCTTAAGATGGTTAAGTCCTTTAAAAAAGAACCAGGCTCTCATACCAAATGTTAGAACTGGCTGACACCCAAGAGGGGGTGAATTGGGTGTACGATCATATATTAGAGTCTTTTTAAAATCTTTTTGCAACTTATTAACTAAGTACATATGGAAGTATAAACACAAGAGTATATGCTGGCAATATAAGAGCTTAGGGAAAAGAATATGCAAACTGTGATTTATCATGGTTCGGTCAAATCCATGATAACCTACGTCCAGTCCCCAGGTTCCTCATGAGATTTTCAATCCATTATCTTCTTATTTAACTGGGCACAAGAAAAGCCTCTACAAACCACAAGTTCAGCTGGGAACTTGTGAAGCTAACTACTGAGTTACTCCCCCTTACACACTGTAAGGAATACTCCCCTTTATGGCAAGTCTTACGAGTAAAGCAATCTCGAAGATCTTTCTCTCCAACTTACCCATGCAAGTCTTACGAGCAACAACGTTCTCTCCTGCTTACACCCCTATAAGTCTTTACAAGAAGTAATGTTCTCTACTGCTTGGACCTTGTAAGCCTTATGAGCAGAAAGTCTTACTGATAATTCTCTCTACATCTTCCCCCGTAAGGAAATCAACCCTCTCAAGGTCCTTCTACCTTGAGATCAACTCATAAATACAATTGAAGGCGTTTAAAGACTCTCTCATAGAGTGGGTATGATACTCACTGAAGTACAATACAAATAATCACACTCTCAAATATACATGATATAGAAAATAGAGAAGAGCATAGAGTAGTTGGGTCAGAGTAGATGACTCAAGTTATAAGCATGTTGACGTCGTTATGTTCTCTTGTCTTGCTCTTCTTTGAATGCTTCCATATTTATAGTTGAATTGTAGTAAATGACTGTTGTAAGCATTCATCAGTTAGAGTCCCGTTGCTTCGTTTGACCATTCTTCATATTTGAAAAACTAGTCATTATACGTTACACTCCTCATGCTCCTTAACTTGTAATTTTCTTCTCTATGCATGATCTCTTCATTGAATTCCTTGAATGATACTTAGAACACTAATACAATAAAGTATTAATCATAAGGATAATAAATCAATGAATAATATATTATTATTATGTAATTTGAACTCATCACTCGAGTAATCAAGGGCCATCACTCAAATGATCCCTTCAAATTTCTTTCAGAAAGTATTTGGGACTAAAATGACCATTTACACAGTGCATCATTCGAGTGCTCCCTCGAGTAATGCACTAAAGTGATCCATTGAAAATCTTGGTAAAGAGTCACTTCTAAGTTTAACAAAGAGACTTACCTCATCACTCCAGTAATCCATTGCCATCACTTGAGTGGTCACTCAAGTGATATGTTCCAAAACTTGGCTGAGAGTTTCTGAAGCTTTTTCAACTACATCACTCGAGTGATATCACTTCATCACTCAAGTGATCACTCAGGTGATCTATTCATATTCATTTTGACTCTAAATATGGAAAATGATCTATCATTGATAAGCTATTGTCATCTATATTATAATGCAAAAAGAATCAGCTCCAAACTAATTGTATTCTGCAAGTTATGATCCAAGGAGTGTCTAATACTGTTCTAGACAATGTTTGAGTTTTCCAGCGTTAAATTTCAGAAGACATAACACTTTGAATATAACTTCAAATTTGAAATATTATATATCAATAGAAATTTCTTTAAGTCTAGTTTCATATGCCACCAGTTTCACCTCATTTGGACGTGTATTTTGGGAGATATGTCCAAAATATTGAAGCTGTTATGGAAAATGACGGTGATTTTAAGGTCAACTTTCAACACTCATATCTCTTTCATCTAAGCTCCTTTATGTTGATTCTAGTGTCAATTTGACTTATTGGGAGTCTAGTTCATATGCCACTGGTTTCAGCTCAATCAGACATGTGGTTTGAGAGATAACACCAAAATACCAAAGCTCTGTTATGTTGACAGAAAACAGAGTGCAACAGAGTGATGGATCACTCGAGTGATCACCTCCAAAATGTAGTAGTGGCCTATCACTCGAGTGATTAACTATGGAGGTGTCATAACTTCCATATAAGTCATTTTAGCTTCGTATTGACCCATTCCAACCTCTGGTATCACTTCTAAGAGCTTAAATCTTGATATTATCATTAGTCTTTGCAGGTTCTTCCTTCTTCAAGCTCTTTCTTCTTGATTTACCTCTTGATGATCATTCTCTATAACTCAATTAGATAGCTTCTTTATTTCCTTGACTATCTTCATTATTTCTCATTATTTTCTTGACTAATCCATAAAATATTTCACATTAGACATAATAGTTAGTCAATGTAGAAGATAGATATGTTATTTGCTCTTAGTATTTGGCATCTATATTCGACATCATCAAAACTAATCATATCTAACACAGGTTATAGTTTCACATGAATTGTCAACACTTCCAACTTCAACATGCTTGTTAGAAGTATACATAGAATCAAGAGCATCCCATATATTTTTAGCATCAGAGCAAAATCTAATTTTCTTGAAATCATTTTCTGTCATGGTACTATAGAGAAACTTCATTGCTCTAATGTTCAATGAAAACATTTTATTTTCTTTTTTATAGTCCAATCTTTTCTTGGTTTATGATCAAAAGCATTTGTAAAAAAATTCCACATATCAAAATCATATGCTTTTATAAAAACTAGTCATTATAGCTTTCTAAAACCAAAAATCAATATATTTGAAAATGTTAGATATGATTAGTTTTGATGATGCCAAATATATATATCAAATATTATGAGAGCAGAAGTTTGCATAGTATACTTTTCTAATACATTGACTAACTATTTGATATTGCATATATTGTAGATTAGTCAAGAAATGGAAGAAAGAAATTGAGGAATGAAGAACTTGCAAAAATCAATGAAAAATAGCAAGTTTCAAGTTCTACGGTTACTGTAGCAGTAGTACTGTAGCATACGGTTACTGCAGCATTTTCACTGTAGCTACTGTAGCATTATTGTAGCAATCGAGTATTTTGGAAATCACTCGAGTGATGTTGAGAATCACTCGAGTGATTCTGAGAACAGTAAAAATCACTTGCAGTGATTCACAGATCACTCGAGTGATTTTCATGCTCTGTTCTTCGTCTAGCTGAGCGAGGTATGGTTATTCGATCATATCTCTCAAAATAAAAATCCAATTGAGACCAAACTAGTTGCATATGAAACTAGACTCCTAATGCGTCATTTTAACACCCGAAGCAACATAAAAGAAGCTAAGATTAGGGAGATATAAGTGTTCGAATTTGGGATTCATATCAGCGTCACTTTCTGGAACAGACTGGGTATTTTGGCTATAACTCTCAAACAACAGATCCAATTGAGCTGAAACCGGTGCCATATGAAACTAGACCTCAAGAGCTTTCCATTGATATATAACAAAGAATTTTTGGAGCCATATTCGAAGAGTTATGGCATCTGGAAATTTACCCCTGCTTGCTGAAGAATTGGAAACGAAACAAAGAGCTAAAGTGATCTGAACAACAGATCACTCGAGTGATTTTTAATCACTCGAGTGATATTGAAGATCACTCGAGTGATTCCAGAATTCACTCGAGAGATATGGCTTATTTCGCAGATCACTTCCAGTTGCGACAGAATCACTGCAGGAATTTTTCACTGTTCTCAATATCACTTCCAGTGAAATGGAATTCACTCGAGTGATATGAGATTTTCTGCATTTCACTTCCAGTGATCTCCAAATCACTCGAGTGATATCTCAATTTTTCCAAATTACTTCCAGTGATCCTGAATCACTCGAGTGATGCGCCAAATCACTTCCAGTGATTCTGAATCACTTGAGTGATGCGGCAAATCACTTCCAGTGATTGAAAATTCACTTCAAGAAAAATTCACTGTTTTGCAAATCACTTCCAGTAAAGCTCAGATCACTCGAGTGATCCGCCAAAGTTTTCAAATCACTTCCAGTGATCCTCAATCACTCGAGTGATGTTGCATTTTCCCTGAATCACTTCCAGTGAATTGAAAATCACTGCAAGAATATTTCACTGTTCACCAAATCACTTCCAGTGATCTTGAATCACTCGAGTGATATTTGAAAAGTTGCAAATCACTTCCAGTGAATTGGAAATCACTCCAAGAAGAAATCACTATTTACAAAATCACTTCCAGTGATTCCAAATTCACTCGAGTGAAATATGGAATTTTCAATATCACTTCCAGTGAACCAGCAATCACTGTCAGAAGTTTTCAAAGTTTTCAAAATCACTCCCAATGACATTATATTCACTTCCAAGTGATATTGCATTTTCTCATATAATGATTTATTGTTCCAGTATACGCTTTCCTACATACACTATAATCCATTTGCTATTACCTTCATAAACAACAACTGATTTTGCTAGTAAAATTCTATTATCACTGATTTCTCCAAATTGCTATCAAAATCATATGGTATATCATTTTACTACTCAGTTGCGAAAACAAGATCACTCTCGATGGTCTTATTACTGTTTCTTTTATAAAACACTTCCAGTGATCCATATTAATCTGTTGAGATTCAAATATTTCTTAACGGTTATATTCATAAGTGTGTTACAGCTGTACTCCACCATCACGCACATGGTAAGTAACTGAACTCTCCATTCAAATGACAACTATTCATGGGCGGCAGCAAAATTCATAAGTAACGGAAGACAAATACTATTGCATCTGTCAGACCAATGGGCAAACTGTAAGAAACGCTGAAGCATATGTCAGAGCACGATCAACAGGAAAATATTTAAATACACTCAACGACCGTGCAAAGCAATGGGACTCCAACCGAAGATGAAGTAGTGTCTGTCTAAGCATCAGATAGGATTACAACAGGAAAATATCCAAATGGGTTCAACAGTCAAATGAATCAACAGACTCTAACGGATGGATGTTTACAACGGTCATCTTCCACAACTCAGCTATAAATAGGAGAGGATTCAAACACAGAAAGATATGCAATACAATGAGAACATGAACATGCTGATATTCTAAGTCTTCTACCTCCGACCAGGTGCAAGCAGTAGAGAACGTTGCTGCTCGTAAGACTTACAGTGGTGTTAGCAGGAGAGAACGTTGCTGCTCATAAGACTTGCACGGGTAAGCAAGAGAGAAAGGACTTTGGGATTGCTTTGCTCAACTTACCATAAGAGGGTGTAAACCTTACAGTGTGTAAGGGGGAGTAACTTCATAAGAGATTTGTAGAGGCTTTTCTTGTGCCCGGTTAAACAAGAAGATAGTGGATTGGAAATCTCAGGAGGAGCCTGGGGACTGGACGTAGGTCATCGTGGATTGGACCGAACCAGGATAAATCACAGTTTGCATATTCTCTTCCATAAGCTTTTACATTTCCAGCATATATGATTTACATATCAGCTTATGTTTCTATACTTCCGCATGTATTGATTTGATAAGTTGCAAAAAAATTTTAAAAAGATCATACCTTCTTATCATACACCCAATTCACCCCCCTCTTGGGTGTCAGCCAGTTCTAACATTTGGTATCAGAGCAGGGCTCTTGTTTAAAGGACTTAACCATCTCAAGAGTTACAATGGCTGACTTTGGGTATTTTATGCTTTCAGAAGGATTTGATTATACTGTTCCACCTCTTTTGAAAGATATTGATTTTTGGTTCTGGAAAGCTAGAATGACAAGTTTTATAAAAGCATTTGATTATGATATGTGGAATGTTTTTATAAATGCTTTTGATCGTAAACCTAGAAAGGATTGGACAGACAAAGAAAAGAAAATGTTTACATTGAATATTAGAGCAATGCAGTTTCTGTATAATGCCATGACCGAAAATGATTTTGAGAAAATTAGATTTTGCTCTAATGCTAAAGATATCTGGGATACTCTTGATTCCAAATATACTTCTAACAAGTGTGTTGAAGTTGAAAGTGTTGACAGTTCATGTGAAACTATAATCCGTGCCTCTATTGTTCATGAACAATTGGAAGCTGATAATGACAAAGGAGAAATCATAGAACACTTCCATACAGTCAACACGGATAGACTAGAAGAAGAGGACTCCCAAAAAGAGCTCATTATAGATAGACATGAAAAATCAATCTCTGAAGCTCAAGATGAACTTAAGGTAAAAGGTTTCAATTCTTCTAGTGATTCTTGCAAAACAGATTTTCAAGGTTTGCATAAAATTATTTTCCAACCAATTATTGATTCTGTTGAGAAAAGCAAAAATATTTTCAAACATGCTGGAAATTCATTTGTGAAGAAAGAATGTAGGCAAACTGAATATTTGAGATTGTCGTCCCTCAAACAACACAATACTTGCATAATATCTCAAAATGCATATATTTATACAATTTGCAATTATTGTGGTAAATCGGGTCATATTTCTCACACATGCCATGTTAGAAGAAATCCTAATGTGAGAAATAAATATGTTTGGGTTCCGAAAAGACATATAAAGTCTAATACTAACAATCAAGGACCCAAGTATATGTGGGTACCAAAATGTCCATCTAGTACCTTGTGTATGCAGGATGATCACAAAAGAAATGGACATAAGGATACAGAGAAAATGAAGAAGACGCCAAGAGGTTCTCATGTACCAACAAAGAAGTGTGCATCATCACAAAAGAGAACTCTCGGAGCATCCATTGCTAGAACTACAAAGTATAATCACGGAAAGAAGCAATGGAGAAAAGGTGTATGTTCTACCTCAAGAATGAACTATCATAAAGTGCCATTCAACTATCTTGAGTAGAACAAGAAAAGGAAAATCTCTCAGGTATCAAACATAAGACTTTTGAAGTCTATATCTTTTGAGAGAGCTTTGCAGACACCCTTAGAAACACATATGAATGATTAACATAATTGAAAGAGACAGTGGGTAAGCAAAGCCAATCCTGCAAGTGCTTAAAGTAAAGGTATACAATGATAAAACCTCCTATATTGTTATCTTTAATATTTATTGAGGTTTATACACGTTACCTTAGGAATGAGCATTGCAAACTATCTTAGAAATATGTTTTCAAATCCTTTGAAAAACTCATCTTGTAAACTTATTTACAAAGGGATTACAATGTTCAATAGTTTAGTTCTTTATGCATACACGCATGTTTCAAAACTCTTCTTATGCATAAAGTCATCAATTTATTATATTCAATTGTTATGATTTAATTATATTCATAGAGTATGTGAATTTTGTTATGATTCCTATGAGCTAACCATATGTGGATCCAAGTAAAATTGGATACCTTAGGAAGAAAAAGGGTTATACGGTTTTGTAGGAAGAAGAAAGGAATGTCATGCTCTCGGTCAATAAAACAAGGATGAATAGAGCATACATGAATTTTGAAGAGAACATGCAGTAAAGCTTGAATCAAATGCATGGGTTACTCAAGTGATTATGGAGGACTTGAGTACAAAGAAACAAGAAATTGAAAATTAACTTGGGTGTCTACAAGTTACACTCAAGCCAGGTACGATGTATCAGTATGTAAAACTTTCTGCAGAATTTGAGTGTCATGACCATTGTTTTCAAAACTCCTAGAAGCACTCGTTCTTTCCAAATCCTCTTGAGTGATAAATATCTGTTCATTACTGCATATCATTAGCAATCAATCATTTGTGATTTTCAAAATGTTTCAGATTTCTAAATAGACTGAAAGTGAAATTGTGCATAATCCTTCTATTCATCTGAGTTTGAAATGCACAATTTAAGAATACATTTTGATTCATATTGTCTTTATAAAAGTAAATACACATGATTTGAAAATTATTCATATCACATTTGCATTCAAATCATTTTCAAAAATTGGAAGTTAATATTTTTGTATACTGATTGTCAAAAATGCTTCAAACCTATTCACCAAGGTATTTCCCAATCATTGGCATATTGATCATTAATCTTCAATATGCTATCCAAAGCTTGAACTTCTTAATCCTTATTTTCTAATGAGTTAGATCTTATCTATATGAGTTTCAAGTATTTTACCTATAGAATAATTCAATATGTGAAAGTATTGTTGGTTAAGTTATTCCAAGTATTCATTAATGCATCAACCATTACAGTGGAATAACATACTCGGATGATATTTTGGAACTCTAGTCATTTGGACTAATGAGTATGTGTTTTATCATCTATACATCATTATACTTATCTTGTTACTCAAATGCATCAACATTTATTTTCATCTATTTTTGAGTAACTAGAGCCTTGTACTCAAAATCTTGCCATAAATGATCATATATATTTTGACACAATTCTAAGAGGCAAGATTATCACTTGATCAGTAACAAAGTCATCATGCTTATATATGTGTATCTAGTTAAGCCCCTTTTGGCTAATTCATTTTCCATATGACTTTTGCTCTTAAAAATTCTCCAACATGTTTATTCTGAGGAGCAACATGTTATCTTAGTTGAAATTCTAAAGTGAAGCCTTATGACACAAAGTTTATATCTATTGACTTCCACTATTTTTAGCAAGAGCATTGATATTTAACAAACTGCATAAATATACATTCAAAATCTTAACATCATAATGCATATTCATGATTTGGAAAGACATTCGAGATTTTGAAACAAATTGCATATCTCATTATCATTTATGGAAAATATTCTCGATTTATCATTCCATAAAAGTTGATCATTATGAAAAGATTCACTACTCTCTTGATCCGACTTATATGAATTGCTTGACAATCTTATCAATGACATATTCTCTATATAAAGTGTGTTTATAAATTGTCATTGATCTTTGAAAATTATCACTCTTGGTATCACTTGATTGTTATACTTTATGATTCAATGATTTGAATTTACTGAGTAAAATTATATTTTGGTCTGTATTGGTTTATGATATTCTTTGCTCAAATAATATATGATTCACTTATATAAGAGCATAAGAGTTATTCTATAGAACCAAGAGGAGTTGGGTACCAAAGTATCTAAAGAATGCTATTGAAGAAATACGGGTGGACCAAGCAAATGGAGCAAACATATCTATGAATTCAATTACATTGCTTGATATTGACATCAAAGAAAGAAGCAATCTGTGACATCACGTAATCAGAGAATCATATTCAAAAAGAAAGTTGTCAAAGTCATATTCATTCTGAATCATCTTCATCTTCATCTTCAAATAGCATCAGACACCTTCAAATCCTTGTGAAAGATCAATTGGGAATGATTAATCCCAATAAGTTAAGAGAATATTTGTTACTTATAATGTCTCTTTATATATTCATGTGCTTGATGATTGCTGTACTAACTTAAGCATCAAGGTATGAGGAAATTTGTACTCAAATGAAAGATGTTATCACTTTAGTGATAATGATGCTACAGGTAGGTAACTCAAGTGTTCTCAGTCAAGCACTCGAATGAGGTAAGTGATTGGAGTAAGTTGTGAAGTAACGCTGGACATCAGTGATTTTCTATAACTTCACTCGAGTGAATTGTTGCTATCACTCGAGTGATTCTGGTTCAGAAGAAAATCACTCGAGTGAATGGCAAAATCACTCGAGTGAATGATAAAAATCTCTGAAATTCTCTTAAATTCAGTATTCCTTCTTATGCAAACTATCAACTTCATCTCCTCATATTTAATTTCAATCACTTCCCAATTATTCATGCATCATTTTCAAAACGGGACTAAAATCTTCAAAATTTCATGCTTTATATCTCTCCACAGTTTCTTCAATGGTTCTTCAAATCCATGAGAATTCCTATTTGAACTCCTCATTTTTCTTAAAGCCATGCACTCATTAAGGGGGAGCTTCACATTCACATATGTTTTATATTTTAAAAGCTTATCTCCTTTATTTGACAAAATCATTTTAGTATACTCATTTTCATTTACCCTCAATTGATTAGTTTTGATGATGAGATACTTATCCATTTTCTTTTCAATGATCTCAATTTGCATATACTTTATAGAAAGGAAATTTTTGATACTTGATTGCACTAACCATTCTTCTTGTAAGAATGCTTTTTAGTCATAGCAGGAGAATTTGCTTTATGCAAGATCATTCCTCAGTATGCTACGAGAAGAATATATCAATCTTGAGGACATATGCTTTGATGATCAATCAAGAGAAATATATTGCCTGCAACATTCAAAGCCCTATACCAATACAATAGAGCATTAACCATATGTGATAAAAATATCGAACAGAAGCTCAAGAGCATCCTGGAGACATCCTCATATTAGTACAGCGAAAGTGTGATGGACTGGACTTCATGGATCTACCATCAACTTGCCAAATCCAACTGAGCATTTCTAAAACTCATCTCTTTATATTTTGAGAACATTATGCATTTTTTCCCAATATGCCTTGATCATGAAAACATCTTTAAATGTGCATATTTTGAAAAATGTGAAAACTATTTTTGTACCATATTCAAATATCATTACCTTCAAAAAGGGGAGAATAAACTGTTTATTTTGATTAATGGAGAAAATGATATTTCAAATGTATTTTCATAAATACTTCTCCAAGAAACCTTCTTCTTTATACTTCAAACAATTTGCTAATGTCAAATAGGGGGAGAGAAATGGAAAAATATGTTGCATTCAATTTGTCTATTCACATTCAAGCATATTTTTCATTAAGGATTTGTCATCATCAAAAAGGGGGAGAATGTTAGATATGATTAGTTTTGATGATGCCAAATATATATATCAAATATTATGAGAGCAGAGGTTTGCTTAGTATACTTTTCTAATACATTGACTAACTATTTGATATTGCATATATTGTAGATTAGTCAAGCAATGGAAGAAAGAAATTGAGGAATGAAGAACTTGCAAAAATCAATGAAAAATAGCAAGTTTCAAGTTCTACGGTTACTGTAGCAGTAGTACTGTAGCATACGGTTACTGCAGCATTTTCACTGTAGCTACTGTAGCATTACTGTAGCAATCGAGTGATTTTGGAAATCACTCGAGTGATGTTAAGAATCACTCGAGTGATTCTGAGAACAGTAAAAATCACTTGCAGTGATTCACAGATCACTCGAGTGATTTTCATGCTCTGTTCTTCGTCCAGCTGAGCGAGGTATGGTTATTCGATCATATCTCTCAAAATAAAAATCCAATTGAGACCAAACCAGTTGCATATGAAACTAGACTCCCAATAAGTCATTGGGACACCTGAAGCAACATCAAAGGAGCTAAGATAAGGGAGATATAACTGTTCAAATTTTGGATTCATATCAGCGTCACTTTCTGGAACAGACTGGGTATTTTGGCTATAACTCTCAAACAACAGATCCAATTGAGCTGACACCGGTGCCATATGAAACTAGACCTCAAGAGCTTTCCATTGATATATAACACAGAATTTTTGGAGCCATATTCGAAGAGTTATGGCATCTGGAAATTTACCCCTGCTTGCTGAAGAATTGGAAACGAAACAAAGAGCTAAAGTGATCTGAACAACAGATCACTCGAGTGATTTTTAATCACTCGAGTGATATTGAAGATCACTCGAGTGATTTCAGAATTCACTCGAGTGATATGGCTTATTTCGCAGATCACTTCCAGTGGCGACAGAATCACTGCAGGAATTTTTCACTGTTCTCAATATCACTTCCAGTGAAATGGAATTCACTCGAGTGATATGAGATTTTCTGCATTTCACTTCCAGTGATCTCCAAATCACTCGAGTGATATCTCAATTTTTCCAAATCACTTCCAGTGATCCTGAATTACTCGAGTGATGCGCCAAATCACTTCCAGTGATTCTGAATCACTCGAGTGATGCGGCAAATCACTTCCAGTGATTGAAAATTCACTTCAAGAAAAATTCACTGTTTTGCAAATCACTTCCAGTAAAGCTCAGATCACTCGAGTGATCCGCCAAAGTTTTCAAATCACTTCCAGTGATCCTCAATCACTCGAGTGATGTTGCATTTTCCCTGAATCACTTCCAGTGAATTGAAAATCACTGCAAGAATATTTCACTGTTCACCAAATCACTTCCAGTGATCTTGAATCACTCGAGTGATATTTGAAAAGTTGCAAATCACTTCCAGTGAATTAGAAATCACTCCAAGAAGAAATCACTATTTACAAAATCACTTCCAGTGATTCCAAATTCACTCGAGTGAAATATGGAATTTTCAATATCACTTCCAGTGAACCAGCAATCACTGTCAGAAGTTTTCAAAGTTTTCAAAATCACTCCCAATGACATTATATTCACTTCCAAGTGATATTGCATTTTCTCATATAATGATTTATTGTTCCAGTATACGCTTTCCTACATACACTATAATCCATTTGCTATTACCTTCATAAACAACAACTGATTTTGCTAGTAAAATTCTATTATCACTGATTTCTCCAAATTGCTATCAAAATCATATGGTATATCATTTTACTACTCAGTTGCGAAAACAAGATCACTCTCGATGGACTTATTACTGTTTCTTTTATAAAACACTTCCAGTGATCCATATTAATCTGTTGAGATTCAAATATTTCTTAACGGTTATATTCATAAGTGTGTTACAGCTGTACTCCACCATCACGCACATGATAAGTAACTGAACTCTGCATTCAAATGACAACTATTCATGGGCGGCAGCAAAATTCATAAGTAACGGAAGACAAATACTATTGCATCTGTCAGACCAATGGGCAAACTGTAAGAAACGCTGAAGCATATGTCAGAGCACGATCAACGGGAAAATATTTAAATACACTCAACGACCGTGCAAAGCAATGGGACTCCAACCGAAGATGAAGTAGTGTCTGTCTAAGCATCAGATAGGATTACAACAGGAAAATATCCAAATGGGTTCAACGGTCAAATGAATCAACAGACTCTAACGGATGGATGTTTACAACGGTCATCTTCCACAACTCAGTTATAAATAGGAGAGGATTCAAACACAGAAAGATATGCAATACAATGAGAACATGAACATGCTGATATTCTAAGTCTTCTACCTCCGACCACTCTTTGCTCTACTTCATCTTCTATATTATGTATATTTGAGAGAGTGAATATTTGTATTGTACTTCAGTGAGTATCCTATCTACTCTGTAAGAGAGTTTGTAAATCCTTACAAATATATTATTGTATTGAACTCAAGGTAGAGGGACCTTGAGAGGGTTGATTACCTTACGAGAAAGTTGTAGAGAGAATTGATAATTGTACTTTCTGCTCGCAAGACTTACAAGGTGCAAGCAGTAGAGAACGTTGCTTCTCGTAAGACTTACAGTGGTGTAAGCAGGAGAGAACGTTGCTGCTCATAAGACTTGCACGGGTAAGCAAGAGAGAAAGGACTTTGGGATTGCTTTGCTCAACTTACCGTAAGAGGGTGTAAACCTTACAGTGTGTAAGGGGGAGTAACTTCATAAGAGATTTGTAGAGGCTTTTCTTGTGCCCGGTTAAACAAGAAGATAGTGGATTGGAAATCTCAGGAGGAGCCTGGGGACTGGACGTAGGTCATCGTGGATTGGACCGAACCAGGATAAATCACAGTTTGCATACTCTCTTCCCTAAGCTTTTACATTTCCAGCATATATGATTTACATATCAGCTTATGTTTCTATACTTCCGCATGTATTGATTTGATAAGTTGTGAAAAGATTTTAAAAAGATCATACCTTCTTATCACACACCCAATTCACCCCCCTCTTGGGTGTCAACTAGTTCTAACAGAAAAGTGGTGGGATTGCATAATCAAAACCTTATGAAAGTATAAAACACCCAAAATCAGTCATTGATAACTCTTGAGACGATTAAGTCCTATAAACAAGAGCCTAGCTTTGATACCAAATGTTAGAACTAGCTGACATCCAAGAGGGGGTGAATTAGGTGTATAATAAGAAATTAATTTTTTTTAAAATCTTTTTTCATCTTATCAAATCAATAAGTATGGAAGTATAAAATCACAAGCAATTATAGAAATCGTATATGCTGGAAATATAAGAGATCAGAGAAGAGAATATGCAAATTGTGATTTATCATGGTTCAGTCTAATCCATGATAACCTATGTCCAATCCCCAGGCTCTCCTAAGATTTTCAATCAACTATGCTCTTGTTTAACCAGTACAAGAAAATCTTTTACAAACCCAGATGTTTAGTCTGGAACTTGTGAAGCCTACTATGGAGTTACTCCCACTACTATAGAAAACACATACTACGACCCTAAAAGATGTCCCTTTTTTTAAAAAAAGGAAGTAAAAAATGGATGGAGTGGCATTTCTATAATTATAAGCTACAATTTTGAAATATTGGACCACTTTAAGCATCCTAATTAAAATTGGGGACACATAAAGGAAACTTTAGGCGTCCCAATTAATAAAGCAGAGCTATTAGCGGCAAAAAACCTTCTTTTTGACGAAAAGAGAAATTTGAAAAACTTTAGACGTCCCTATTTTAATTATGGACATCTATTTGTCCTAGTTTATGCGTCCCTATTTTAAATAGGGACGCATAAACTAGGTTTAACCAGTGCATGTCAGTCAAAAGACTGACATGTTTTGACTTTTAAAACAAAATAGGCGTCATTATCTAAAATAGGGACGCCAAAAGTGGCGTCCCATATTTTTAAATATTAAGATTGAGTAGCAAATGGACCTTTTCTTTCTCTCTCCCCTGCGATATTTCTTAGCACTACTTCAAAATATAAAAGTTGTGGCGCTTATAACAATAATATTTGTGGTACTTGACTAGCGTCACATATTCCAATGCGACTAAAACAAGTTGTGGCACTCCAACACAAGCGCCACAACATCTAATATTCTTTTTTAATTAAAATAACCAAGGGTGGCGCTTATTAAAGGAAGCGCCACAACTGGTTGGGAACTTCTTGTAGCGCTTTCTTCAATAAGCGCCACGCTTGGTATATTTTTTTAATATAAATTTTTTTTATTGACTGTCATTTTTTTTTATTTCACCTAGGGTGGCGCTTTCTTAAATAAGCACCACCCTAGGTATATTTATTTTTAATATAATTTTATTTTATTATCTGTCATGCGTTGAAATTTTTTTTAAATTTTAATTGCACCTCAGAAAGTGCCACCCTAGGTATATTTTTTTAATATAATTTTTTTATTGTCTGTCTTGCATTGAATTTTTTTTTATATTTTAATTGGACCTAGGGTGGCGCTTTATTAAGAAAGCGCCACCATTTTTATTTGATTAGGGTGGCGCTTATTTAAGAAAACGCCACCCTAGGTATTTTTTTTAAAAGAATATTGCTATATTTTAATTAGACCTTGCCTGTATCATGATAGTGAAAACAAAAATTTCTATACCCAAGCAAACCACAATTGAATAACTTAAAATTGATAAAAACAGATAGCAAATTAACAAAGTCACCTCTAAATATATATTTACTCAATTGTGAATATAAGACAATAATTAATTAAACTACTTAAATCCATAATAACAAAAATAGAAAAATAAACAACCTAGCACCTTTATATAGTATTGCTAGCCAGAATAATGTCTGAGCACATATTAACACCATTTCTTGATGAGTTCATTGATTTGATTGTCAGTCAAACTATCAGAACGCTGATCTTCATAATACTACACCGATACAATGATGTAGACAATGAATTAAAATTACTAAACATTAATTATCAAACAATTAATTAAATGCAAAACACAATATGAATTGTACAAAAAATGACTTACTTTTGGTGGAACCTAAAGCTGATCATGAGTAATTATATCCATCATAAATTTCATTATATAATACCCACAATCATTGTTATTGGGCTGGAAAGAGCACTGTAACGATATAATAAAATGGTTAACTAAAATTTTTAATAAAATTTTGTTAAAATCAAAATGCAATTAAACTCCTATATCAGTACCTGTATATTCTTCCAAGTATAGCTATGGGCAGGATCTGTAGACCTAGAAAAGCTCAAGCTGGCAGAGGCTCTATATGTAGTCAATGCACTAAGAAAACAAATAAATGTTGATTACGTTGGGGTATTCAATTGCTTGCACAAATATATATTTACATACACATATACATGTGTATATATACTTACCTATTAATCAGCCTTAACAAATGAGGACGGTTTGAAGGAACACCTCCACTTAAAGGATATATATAGTAAATCCGAGGGTCAGAAGGTGCCGCTGCATTGATTACAATCAAGATCCAATATGCCCTAAAATATTTTGAAAGTTTTTCTTCAACCATGCATGATATAGTAAAAGTGATACAATAAAGAAATGTAAAGTGAAATACGACCACTAATAATAACTTTATTACCCCGTATTGTATGACACCAAAAATAACATATTTGGGTTTGCTCTTTGTCTAAAGTATTCTTTTAGATCATTGGAATGAGCATTGGGATCTACTCTACCCCATGTTGTCCAATAAGATAAGGGTTGACAAAGGAGAATTGGACCTTGTGTGTGTCTACCAAGATGTCATAGTACAAGTGCCTTTACAAAGAACAAGATATGTGATGACGACAAAAAAATTGAAAGATGAATAATAATAACAGTGATAAATGATGATAATAAAGTACCTAATCCAAATGTTGATGACCTAAGCACCAAGACAACCATGATTAAAAATTTCGCCCAACACATCAGCAGTAATATATTCAGCTATGCCCTGAACACCGTATATGTTTCTATCAAACGGTAATGACAGACTTCCTTTGTGTATCAACCTAGGTGTAATGGATGCCAACTGATCGTGATATGAGATCATTTGTCTTCTGCTCTGTTGGCTAGCTGAGGCTTTGGAATTCAGCTGTGTGGTCGAACACTTTGAGACCTTGCCATGCAGTTGAACTTGTTTTCCTTTAGAATGTTCAACCTATAAAAAAAAGCCTTAAATTAAATGATGTAGTGCATAAGAAAAATAGAAGGAATTGAAAATGAACTACCTTCTGACATGGCTCTATCAAACCTATTGGCCAAGCAATATAACCGCCTACAACATCTTCAACCATTGTCTTGCCATCCAGAGAAGGGATGGGTAATAACGCATCATTATCCATGCATACGTCGACCCTTACTCGGATTGTGTTCTCCAACAATGGTGAATTGTGGAGGGTATCATTGTCTATGTTGTAAGCAACACCCACCGCAACTGCATGCTTTCTAGAATGTTCAAGATATAACTTGCATGTTGACTCGCCTTGTGAAAGATAGATCATTTTAGGATGTTATGTTATACACTAACTGATAATGTAACAATTAATTAAAGAAGAAATTAATTACCGAAGGGAGATGAACTTTAGGGATAGAAGTACAACTATCTCTCACACTTGGGTTGTCACAAGGAGGAACATTTGGCATTGCCTTAGACTACACTAACTGATCAATGTTCGCCCTCAGCTGCACATTTTGCTCTTGCAACAAACGCATTTGCGAATCAAATTGTTCTTGCATTTAATGCTTGAAGCAGTTCATCTCCTCGCGTAGATGCAAAGAGTCACTCTTGTTCAAGCGCTTCTGGCATCCAAAGTATGATGTTTGTGTCATGCAAAAACTAGTACCTCAAACATGACCATCATACTCAGGTACACCTAACGCTCTGCTTAGCAAATCATCACGGCCAACATAAGCCACCAAATGTGGCACCTCTTGTATCATTGATCGCTATCACAAAAATGGCGCTTTTATGGGGAAGCACCGTAGGAACTGTATGACCTTCTACAATGCTTCCTCAGGAAAGTGTCGCAGGAAGTCATACACTTCTTATGGCACTTCTCACAAAAGCGTCGTAGAAAGGTCGCTTTTTAAAAAAAAAATTGCATAATTGTTTTCTTTTTCCTAATGAAACCCTCATTCTGTATTTACATTCAAATCAATCATCCAACTTGCAAGTATCCTTTGCAATATTGAATTCTCATCTTCATCTATCAAGCATAGAAGAACTCCAAGTAAATACTTGAAAAAAATAAAGCATACATGTAAGATTCATGACAGATTTTAATTAAAAAGAAGAAGAAGAAGAAGAAAATATACAGATTTAAGCTCAAAAATTTAAAAAACTTAGAATACATAAGAAGTTTAAGAAGGTAGAGTTGAAACTTCAAGTAAATACCTTGAAAAAAAATTAAGCATACATATAAGATTCATGACAGATTTTGACTAAAAAGAAGAAGAAGAAGAAAACATATAGATTTAAGCTTCTGTATATAAAAAACCACTTACAAGCTAAGGGGCTTCTGTTGGAAATAGGGACCAAGATAATAGAGTGGGGACTGAAGTGATAAGACAAGATGGCAGAGTAATAGAGTTCTAGGGAATTGGGAGCTGGAGGGCGCACGAGGAAGATGATAATAGCGGGCTGGTGCAAAGTTAAAATAGAATCTTATATGGCGCTTAATGTACAAGTGTCATACAAAGTCTAGAGAAGCTTCGACGCTTTTCTTACAAGTGTCACAGCTTTCAATAATTGAAAAATAAAATAAAAAAGCAATAGCCTTAATTGAACAAGAGTAGTTGCTTCCCCAAATTTTTTGTTTAAAAAAAAGATTAAAAAAATGCTACCAATTGCTTCCCCTAATTTTTTAAAAAAATTAAGGTTAAAAAATAAAAAATAAAATAGGTTAGTTTTTAAAAAAAATTGCACCTTGCATGACGCTTGGTTGAATGGATATTACAAATTGTAATATCCATTAACATAAGCGTCGGCCAAGGTGTAGTATCATTACACCTTGGCTGGTGCTTTATTAAAGCGTCGGCCAAGGTTAAATCTATTAAACCTTGGCCAGCGCTTTATGTTAAAACGCCGGCTAATGTCAAAAATTTTTTTTTATTTTTTTAATGTATTTTTTTTAAAAGTAACTAAACATTCTTTTTTTTAATTCTTCATATCTCTAGATCTGGACTTCGCAGGCGCCAAGGCCACATAGTAGTTCTAGATTTCCTGATAAGGCTGATTAATTTGGTTTTATGGATAAAAAATTTTGTTGTGTTTTTTAAATAAACGGTTTGTTTACATCTCTTCAAACATTATAAAACAATCATCCAAGCGTCCTAACAAGCGTCATAGCTTTCAATAATTGAAAAAAAACAAATATATTACTAAGGAAATATAATAAGTGTCCTTAATTGAACAAGTGTCGTTGAAGGCAAATATATATATATTATTTTAAAGGAAATATATATATATATATATATATATATATATATATATATATATATATATATGAATTGCCTTATTACTAAGGCAATATATTGCCTTAATGCCTTTAGCCGGCGCTTTTAGAAAAGTGCTGGTTAAGGTAAATTTTTTTTCCTATATCGATTTGTTTTCAACGATATCAATGAATCTACACAAACACTCATACTAATATATCTATATATATTACGTACATATTTGAGTGCATACGTATATGTACTTAAAGCATAAAAAATAAATATGTATGGAATTACATGTTCATTATTTATACAAGCTAAGAAGCATTATTTAACGTTGAAAATAATTTTAAATCTTTTGGGCTTTACATCAGCTATGACGCTTTTCTACAAAGCGCAGTAGCTGATACTTAATTTTTTTTAATAAAAAGATCTTGCACATCATTTCTTAAGAAAGTGTCATACAAGCTTAACATTAAGTTATTATGTTTATAATAAAAAGCGTCGTAGCTTATAATTTTCCCCCCTAAAAAAAACAATTATCTACGGCGTTTCTTTGAGAAGCGTTAATAGATGTGCGCCATTAAAAGCCTCTTTTGTAGTAGTGTTATTTGAATAAGTGCCAAAGCTTTAACTAACTTTGTTGTTTTTAAATTTTTTTTGTAAGGATACATTAGGTGGCACTTTTTTAAAGAAGCGCCACCTAATGTTAGTAGACAGTTGTGGCGCTTATTTAAATAAGTTCCACCTAATGTATTTTTACAAAAAAAATTAAAAACAACAAAATTAGTTAAAGTTGTGGCACTTATTCAACTAAGTGCCACAAAAGGTACACCACTAAATCTATAACTTGTAGTAGTGTAGTTTCTTTAAGAAGAGTTACAGAGAGAGACCTATACTCTATAGATTCAAATGGCTTCTTTCAGCTCTTCCTTGGGTGTTCTCACCATCCTCGCTCTAGTCATGCCCTTTACCGCTCCCGCCCTTACCCCTACCAGCCACTGTAACCCTCGCTTCATCACTTCTCAAATCTAACATGCCAACCTTTTTCTACATTCTCTTTGCATTTGGATCTGACTCTCCTTCTGTTTATTATTATTATTATATAATTTTCTTTATTTTTTTACAATCAAATCTAGTATGGTACAAGTAAAGATGAAGATAATGGATTTTTGAATTTAGAAGTTTGACTACAATAAATGAAGTAACATCGTTTTAGGGAGAAAAAAAGGAATCAGTAACCTAAGGAGAAAGAAGGAAAAATAAGCTACTGAAAAGCTGAAGAGCTACATGTTGAAGCTCATCGTCTTCCTCTCTTCATTGAAGCTCATCACCCCTTAGATCTGATACTGTTTCTGCGGTTTATTAAAAATTGTTGGGCAGTGAAAAATATAAATAAATATTGTTTTTTGAAACAAAAACATTTAGACATCCATCTTTTGAAATAAGGACGTCTAAAGTATGACTTTAGACGTCCATTTTTTAAGGGACGTTAAATGTCATATTTTACTACGTCGCTCACATAGGCGTTCCCCTAAAAAAGGAAGTAAAAAGTGCCAAAAAAGGGAAGTTAAAAGTGTTTTCTGTAGTAGAGTCCCCTTTACATACTGTAAGATTCACTCCCCTTACAACAAGTCTTACAAGCTGAGCAATCCTGATGACCTTTCTCTCTTACTTACTGTGATACCTTATTTTCCAACACTACGGTAGAGTACTAATTAGCTAATACTCACCAACTATAAACATCAGAGTGGCACAAAATGCTAGAAATTCCATACAATGCCTCTACTGGATATAAATATTCACCTATAAACACATTCATACATAATTCATTTTACAATACTTATATCCTCTCCACTTCACCTCATACCCTTCAAATACAACTCAAAATACTCATAAGGCTCTTAAAATACATCACAAAAGCTTGACAACCTAGCCTAATTTCTTCCGCTGCTCGGCCTCGACTCATCATCATTTACCTTCTCTTTGCCCCGTGAGCTCCCTCCCTGTACTAGAGATTTGCTTAGGAAAAGAATGAGATTCACATGAATCTCAGTAGTAACATCATTAAACATATAAGATAACACACACAAGCATGCTTCACTCATATAAAATCATCAAACATTATTCAGTGCAAACATGCAATTCATAAATTGACTTCACGCTAGACGAGTTCTTAGCCCCGAAGGGCGCCTGTGCACAATGCATACAATGCAACCTCATAACCGACATCGCGTTTGACAGGTTCTCTTGGCCCCAAGGGGTGCCCGTGCAAAGATAGGCCCCAGGTCCTGCTCGTGCAATTATGAACATTTCACGTGAGTGTCAACCCGACCTGCAATAGGCCCCGGATGTTCACTCCGCTCAATCTAAACATGTTAGACATTTTGATGATGATAACAAACAATACATATGCATGTCATCTTATATGAAGACGGTTACTACCTGGTTGCTACTTTATGCAACCTTTCCCTTGATTCAAGCTCGCCAACAGCAACTGAGGCCAAATTGGTTGTCAAGTCCTGAAATTGCCAAACATAATCAAAAGGGTTATTACTTATCCACACACTTTTCCAAACTCATATCATTGGTAAATTTAGCCTATTGGTGCCAAATTACCAAAATACCCCTTAGGTCCTTATTATCTGTATTTTCTCTAAAATCGTGATTTAGGCCATTCCTACACATTTTTGCGTGTAGAATCCCTTTCCAACCTCGAATTGGCCAAAATCAAACCTAAATGACAAAAATACCCTTGACATCCCTCAAATAAGGCTTAGAAAAGGGCAATTTTGTCATTTCGCTCTCTAATCCTCTTCTCACTTCGGGGTCAACATAGACCCTATATAATTCAGCCTCCTGAATCCAATGGAAGCATCGAATGGGTCAAATTCCCATTCATTCATCACGTCCAACATAGGGAAGGAAAAATAAATTTCCAGAAAAGTTATGTCGGAATCCCGTTTTCTTTAGCCAAATCGTCTTCTTTCTACTTATCCTCGTAATATTAATTGATTAGGAAATCATTAGACTTGATTTAAAGGCATTTCCATATTTTGTTCACTTTGGTTTTTCTCAATTATCTCACATCAAATAAACCATAATCAAGCCCAAAACAAGTTCATTAACCTTAATCAAGCAAGAGGAACAAGTTTAGGAAGTTACCTCTTGATTTTCTTCAACTTTCTCTCTCTACACATTTTCTCTCTCTCCTCCCTATACTTGATTCAGCTTAACAACAAGGAAGATAATGGTAGGGAGATGAAGAGAAGAGATCATATAAGGATTAGATGCCTTAAATCACAAGGTAGCAAGTCTCTTACCTTGATCTTTGGTAATCCCTAGCTCCCTTCATCTCTTTCGTTCTTTCCATTCAATTTCATTCTCAGCTCTTTCTAGATCAGTTTCGTGTGTGAATGAAGCTGATAGAATGAATGAGATAATATAACCTTAGAGATTAATTAACCATGCCATGTGTCATGTCATAATTAGCCCATAAATGCATTATCTCTTTAATTAATCTCTCATTTCCCTTTCATGCTTCTTATCTACCGAAAATCACATGAAAATAAGAGGGAAGTATTGATTCTCCAATTATCCCATTGTGCCCACACGTAACTTGTTGACCAAGTCATTGACTTTTTGACCATTTGACCATTTTTCACAATAATTCACCAAAATTGATCCATTAATGATCAATTAGTCATTTTGCTCTTTTTAATTCACATGTAGCTCAAATCATTGGGAATTTGAGGAAAAATAGTTATTTTCCACTTTTTGGCAAAATTACCGTTTTACCCCTACATTTAATGATTTACCAAAATAAATCATTTTCTGCCCATTTCTTCGGCTAAACCCCATTTTGACACTTAAATGAGGCCATTAATCATGTCATTAAATTTTGTGAATTTTGGTTACCATATTAGGCCTTTACCAGTCTCTTATACCCTTATTCGGCCAATTTACACGTAACCGGCAATTGGAATATTTTCCGTAAATTCACATAAATACATTCACATCATTTTTAACCATTTTATTCCACTAAATATACATCAAATACACACATAAGTGTATTGGTAAAAAATGGGGTATTACACTTACCCGTGCAATTCTTATGAGTAGCAACGTTCTCTCTTTCTTACACCCCTGTAAGTCTTACGAGCAACAATGTTCTTTACTTTTTGCACCTTGTAAGTCTCACGAGCAAATGTCTTACCAAAAATGCTCTCTACTGCTTCTCGTAAGGAATTAAGCCCACTCAAAGTCTATCTACCTTGAGATCAACTCATAAATATATTTGAGAATGTTTATAAACTCTTTCACAGAGTAGATATGATGCACACTGAAGTATAAATAATCTCACTCTTAAATATACATGATATAGGAAACAGAGAATAGCAGAGAGTGATTGGATCAAAGAGGATGACTCATAATATAAGCATATTTGTGTCGTTGTGTTATTGTGTCTCATCTTCTCTTCTTTGAATGCTTCCATATATATAGTTGAGTTGTGGTAGATGACCATTGTAAGCATTCGTCCGTTAGAGTAGGTTGAGGCTTTCAAAATATGACAATTGAACTAGCCGTTGGAAGTTTCTGACTAAAAAGTCCTTTTTCCAATTTGTGTGTTAATCCTTGTTTGATTGCCTGGATAATGCTTAATCACTAGCATAATGAAGTGTTAGAGTGATTAGAAGCAAGAACAATAAGTTGCACTATCATTCCAATGATTTTTAGAAGTTACGAAGCGTCGCTGTGATTTTTGGGAAGCATCACTCGAGTGCTCAAAAGCATTACTCGTATGATCTGCTCTAACTCTCAGATCACCTTATGAGTCACTTGCAAAATCCTACTAGTGACATTGAATCACTCAAGTTGAAAAAACCATCACTCGAGTGATCTGTTCCAACCCTCAGATTAACTTACGAGTCACTTGCAAAATCCTGCTAGTGACGCTGAATCACTCGAGTGGCAAAAACCATCACTCGAATGATATGCTCTAACTCTCATAACCTTTGCGAGTCACTTGCAAATGCTTTATGAGTGACACTGAGTCATCTTTGTATGACTGTGAACTTCTGAAATTCATATCTCTTCCAGCTGTTCTTAGTTGACCAGATCTTGATGTAATTGAAATGCTTCTGAAGTCTAGTTTCATATGTAACAATTGTTTTAGCTAAATCAAAGTTGTGGTTTGGGAGATATGACTGAATTACAGAAACCTCACTTTTGCTGAACGAAGAATAGAGCATAAAAAAGTGCATGTATAACTCGAGTTTTGGCTCCCAACTTGAGTTTTCTTCAATCTGAACTTGAGTTCTCAGCATCAACTCAGTTCTCAGCACTTCTCTAGGTTGTCTCTGCTATGAACTTGTGAGAGTTTATTTTCAGACTTGAGTGTAAAAGTGTCCAGAACTTGAGTGCTCTTTGTAAACTCGAGTTCTCCTTGTACTTCAACTTTTAAAGATAAGTCTATCGTGGTGCTTTTGTCATATTTATCAAATCACTCGGATGCATTAATGCTTCACTGGAAGTGATTTCTACGAAACATCATACCGCTTGAGTGCAACTATCAAACTCGAGTGAGACTTGAACAAGAACTTGAGTTCTTTCCTAAAACTTGAGTTCACAATACAACATCAGTTTCTGGCTTAGCTTCTGGTGCAAACTCGCGGGAGTTAACTTGCCAACTTGGGTGCATTTCAGTCTAGAACTCGAGTGCTCATTGAAAACTTGAGTTCTCTTGCCTTGTCTTAATAACACCAAACTCTCAGGCAGGAACTCTTAATGCAGAACTTCCAGAACTCGAGTTCCCTTCAGGTTCAGAACTCGAGTGCTCAATTTAGATTTGAGTGTATCAGCTTGAGATTACTTCCTGTAATGTACACAACTCGAGTGTTAGAAAAAACTTAGAAGAGTTATTGAAATATGCTTACAAACTCGAGTACAGCTATCAAACTCGAGTTCATAATTACTCAGAACTTGAGTTCCAATGTAAAAACTCAAGTGCAACACACTACTACAGAATGTAGATTTTACGTCCCTAAAAGATGTCCCTTTTTAAAAAAGGGAAGTAAAAAATAAAGACGGTGGCATTTTTGTAATTATGGGTGAGAATTGAGTAACTTTAGGCGTCTCTTTTTAAAAAATGGACGTCTAAAGTTTTAAAAAATATTAAAATAATTATTTTTTACTTTATACTTCCCCTTTTCAAAAAGGGAAGTATAAAATCAAGCGCTATGGGGCAAAAATGCCCCTATGCTTTTCAGAAAAGGGCACTCAGCACCAAATTCTTTTATTGGGAGCATAAATACCCATCAACATTTAAAAAGAGAGCTAAAATGCCTATCTATTTGCCATGTCATCATTTTTTTGGGGAAAATAACCAGTTTGCCCTACAATTTTGTGAAATTTTGCAATTTTACGCTTAGCAATTGTATGACACTTTTAAATTAGTAAATGACCTCCAAAAATTCTGAAATTTTTTAGAATAAAAGTAGACATGATAAACTTTAAATTTATAGGTCAAATGGAATTTTATTTGGTCAAAATGACCATTTTGTCCTTACAATTTTTGCAATACTTGAAAAATTGGCAGATTTGTCATAAACTTTAAAAATTCATATCTAATTGTATAGATATTCAATTAGGGTGGTTCTAAAGCCTATGTGACCCTTATTAAGTCTAGTTTTATGGAAAAATATAAATTTTAGCCAATAGGAACCTCAAAATTCCCAAAATTTTTATTTTTGAAGTCTGCTTCAAAAAAATGTTAAATTTGCTTTGAAAAATTCAAAAATTCATTTCTCCTTGTTAAATTCGCTGGGCATAAGTTGAAATTGTTGTCAATATTGTATCCTGTTGAGGCAGTCAGATTGTGTGACACTTTTAAATTAGTAAATGACCTCCAAAAACTGGAAATTTTATAGAATAAAAGTAGACATGATAAGCTTTAATTTAATAGGTCATATAGAATTTTTGGAGTTGTATACAAGGAGAAATGAATTTTTGAATTTTGTAAAAAAATTTCACCTAAATTTTTCAAGTATTGCGAAAATTGTAAGGGCAAAATGGTCATTTTGGCCAAATAAAAGCTTATCATGTCTACTTTTATTCTGAAAAATTTCAGAATTTTTGGAGGTTATTCACTAATTTAAAAGTGTCACGCAATTGCTAAGGGTAAAATTGCAAAATTTCACAAAATTGTAGGACAAAATAGTAATTTTTCCCAAAAAAAATGATGACGTGGCAGATAGATAGACATTTTAGCTCTCTTTTTAAATGTTGATGGGCATTTATGCTCCTAGTAAAAGAATTTGGTGCTGGGTGCCCTTTTCTGAAAAGCATATGGGCATTTTTTCCCCATAGCCCTAAAATCAAAAGGGAAGTATAAAGTCAGACTTTATACTTCCCTTTTTGAAAAAGGGAAGTATAAAATAAAAAAATATTTTTTTTATATTTTTAAAAAGGGACGCCTAAAGTAAAAAAAATTAATTTTTTTAAAACTTTAGATGTCCTTTTTTGAAAAAGGAATGCCTAAAGTAAAAAAGATTAATTTTTTTTAAACGTTAGACGTCTCTTTTTGAAAAAGGGACGCCTAAAGTCAATTTTTTTTTACTTTAGACATCCCAAATTCAAAAAGGGACGTCTAAAGATAACGCAAATCAGTCAAACTGATACTGATATCACTCTTTTCAAAGTTATGTCTACCCCCTCAAGCTAGCTTCCTTGATTCAAATTTCAAAACTCTCATTTTCTCTTGAAGATGCTTCTTCCACCACTCTCTTGAAGTTCATTTTCCACCATAACTCTCTCTCTCACTCCCTCTCATTATCTTTGCTCTTTTTTGAAGGTCGTCCTCTTCTCTCTCTACCACCATCCTCTACCGTCTTCCTGTAATGCCCCACTTTTCCACTATATATTTCTTGTATATATTTGTGATATTTAATGGAATAAAATGGGGAATTGAGGAAAGTATAAATTTACAGAAACATTCCAATCGCCGGTTACATATAATTTGGCCAAGACAAGACACAAAGAAGCAATAAATGTCCGCAAAAAGGCCCAATATTGTAACCAAAATTTGAGCATAAAATGATATAAATAATGGCTTCATATAAGTGTCAAAATTAGGCCAAGCCAAAGGAAGGAAGCAAGAAATGATTTATTTCGGTAAATCATAAAACGTAGGGGCAAAATGGTAATTTTGCCATGAAGTAAGAATATAAATATTTTTCTTCAATATTCCCAATAATTTTGATTAAATGGGAATTAAAAGAGGAAATGACTATTTGGAATATTATTATCAAGGAAAAGATTAAAGCTTGGAGAATAAGTTAAAAAGCAAAGACATGAGACTTTGATCAACAAGTTGTAAGATGGCATGGGATAGCTTAAGATTAATATTTTTCTCTCCATCTCTCATGCCATTCACGTTGATATGAGGAAAGGAAAAAGGAATGAATATTGTTGCAACATTAAGGAAAAGTCAAAGAAATGTAGACCAATAAAAAAGAAGCATATGTATTAACTTTTAACCTTGTTATACCATCATTTATTCATCCCTTCACCACCCCATTTCGTGCAAAGCTGATCAGAACCATGAGAGAGAGATGAAAACACAAAAACCTACGAAAGAACAAGAAGGCTTAGGGTTCAATCGAAAATCAAGGTAAGAAGCTAGAACTTTGTGTCTTAAGCTTCCAAATCCTTCCATAACCTCTTCTACTCATCTCTACTCCTTTGAAAACCATGGAATTTCAGCTGATTTAAGAGTGTGGGGAGAGAGGAAAAAATATCCTAGAGAGAGAAGCAACAAGAAATCCAAGGTAAACCTCCAAAACTTGCTTCTAGTGACTTAGTTGTTCTTGTTCTTGTTGTTTTTGGTTTGGATTTGGTGATTTGTGAAGTTTGGATTATGTTACAGCAAGCTTTTCACCTAAGAGGGGGGTGAATTGGGTGATTACAAAATAATCAGAAATTTAAATACAATTTATAAAACTTTAAGGCACAATAATAAAAAGGAAGAGATATCACCAAGGTTCACACAGAGATTTATACTGGTTCGGTCTCAACTACTTGACCTACGTCCAGTCCTCAGAAATCTTTCTGAGCCTTTCACTATATCTTCCAAGATTCAATGGGTTCTTGGCACTACAGTACAATCAGCAAGTTCCTCTAGACACTCGCTCCCCCTTACACAAGGTAATCTTAAATCCCAACTTAAGGTTCCTCAACCTTAAGTTATCACTATTGGAAATAAATGCGTATGACTGAAAAATCTCTCTCACAGAGTGTATAGATAAAAACTGAAATACGAATGAGGATTTGAAGCACTTGTAAGAGTATTATTTGCAATTTATTCAAGCGTTTCTCTTCATACTTTTATTTTTCGAATGGCTGGACATATATATTAGAGGCTTTGAAGACTGTTGTAAATTTGTCCGTTGATTCAAAGATGCTTCTGACAAATGTAACAGCATTTGTCTTCCATTACTTATGAATTTTGCTACCGCCCATGAATAGTTGTCGTTTGAATGGAGAGTTCAGTTACTCGTCATGTGCTTGATGGTGGAGTACAGCTGTAATACACTTTGAGAATATTACCGTTAGAAAATATTTGAATATCATCAGAGTAATATGATTCACTGGAAGTGTTTTCTGAAAATCAAGAAAACCATCGGGAGTGATCTTGCTTTCACTAGAGATGGATTTCAGCAACTGAGTATCGGAATAATATGTCATATGATTTTAACAGTAATCTGGAGTAATTAGTAATAATTATCAATAACAAAGATTGACTAACAAAATCTGTTGATTTCCATGAGAGTAGTTTGCAAGTGGATCATAGTGATTGTTTGAGAGTGTTACTAGCATTAGAAAACATTACTGGAGTGAATATGATGTCACTAGAAGTGATTTGGAAAACATTAAAAACTTCTGTCAGTGATTACAGACTCACTGGAAGTGAACATGAAATTTTCATATTCCACTCGAGTGAATTTGGAATTACTGGAAGTGATTTTGTAAATAGTGATTTCTTCTTGCAATGATTTTCAATCCACTGGAAGTGATTCAGCAAAAATACTATATCACTCGAGTGATTCAACATCACTGGAAGTGATTTGGAAAACAGTAAAATATTCTTGCAGTGATTTGTATTCCACTGGAAGTGATTTGGAAATTTTTAGGTATCACTCGAGTGATCAGGCATTCACTGGAAGTGATTTCCAAAACAATGAATTTTTCTTCCAGTGTTTTCAGATTCACTGGAAGTGATTTGGCAAATTTAACATATCACTCGAGTGATTCAAGATCACTGGAAGTGAAATCTGTAACAGTGATATTTTCTTGCAGTGATTTCTTAATCACTGAGAGTGATCTGGCGCATCACTCGAGTGATTACACATATCACTCGAGTGATCTGGTAATTTTCCTCATCACTCGAGTGATTTTAATGATCACTCGAGTGATCTTCCTCAGATTACTTTTTTTACTGATATAAAATCCATGGACTTCCAAAACATGATTTGTTATCATCAAAACATAACATTCTCCCCCTTTTTGATGATGACAAAACATATTATATGATCATGTTCAAAATTTTGATTTTCTAACAAACTTTTCTTGATCTTTTTCAAAAAATTTTGCAACAACTTGACTAGCAAGGACTAAAAGGAGTTGTTATAAAGATTAAGAGTTTTTGACCTTATATAGAAAATAAAATATGTTAGTTCAAGGTTCAAAAACCATTATAAACAGAATGCACAAATGAAGTATAACTTCTTGCTTTTCATGAGATCATATTGGCAGCTGCAAAGATAAACACAATTGCATTAAAACTATATTCTCATTAGATTAGAATCCTTGAACAAGTACATGTCAGTTCAGAAAAACATATTGAAACTACACAAATTGCACTACTACACAACGGAAAACTACATTATAAAAAGTACATATGGTCATATAAGTTCTTCTCCCCCCTTTTTGGCATCATCTAAAGGAGATGCAGAAGGCGTAGATGCCTGAGTGGATGAAGAAGGAAAGAAGGAGACAGGTGGAACATATGGAATGAGGGAGAGCTGGGCAGGAGGCTGGAAGGAAAAGGTGGTAGAAGAGAGCTTAAGAGGAGTGGTGGAAGTAGAGTGAGTAGGTCCTATAACCTCTGTAGTAACATCCTCGACAATAATCTCCTCAGTTTGAGAACTGGAAGAGGTATGATGTGATGTAGATGATGGAATCTAGAGGATGGGATCATCCTGTGGAATATCACCAGCAGGAATAGGGTCAGAGATAAAGGATGTGGGAGGTGTAAGAGGAGGAGTGTCTGAAGGAATGATAGGAGGGTCAGAAAGAGAAGGATCTGGAAGTGGAGAGTGTGATGAAGGAGATACATGTGAGGTGGTTGGTGGTAAGTCAGGGAAAGGAATGTGAAGGTGAGACCTGAGTGCATCCTCAATCCTCTGGATCCTCTGTGTCTGATCTGTCTGGCGCTCAAAAAGTATATGGAAGTTGTGATTCACTGCCTCTACTAACACTTTAACTTGGTAGTTGACTTGATCAATCAGTTCAGTGTTAGACTTCCTCAACTGAGTGACAGCAGACTGGATGGCATCCTGAATATATGTCTGAAGAGCAGCCTGAGTGAATGAAGGACCATAAGATACTGCTCTAGAAGACTGAGCCTCATCCATCTTGGAAGGTGAAGGATCCATCTTCTTTGTATGATAATCTCTCTGGCTTGCCTTAGGAGGTGGTGAATGATGTCTCTGAGGCAGTGAAGAAGCTCCAGCTGGAATGGTGATTCCTATCCGAGTGAGGTGAATCTTCCCAAACTTAGGAATCCTCACTATGTCTCCTTCATGTGTCAAGTGCCAAATATTGTGCATGGAGAGAATATAGGACACAAGCTGAGGATAGGGAATTGTAGTAGACCTGGAGGAGTGAAACCTGAACCTCTTCATTTCTTGAAAAATGAGCTCACCCACATTTCTTCTTTCTCTTGTCATAAGAGATGCCATCATTTGAAGATCCTTCCCAGTGATATGAGTGAAGTTCTTTGCCTTGTTAACTATGCTACGGGAATAAATATAGAACAAGGCTCTCTGGTTATTGGTTAGAGCTACTGGGGAAGAGGGTAGAGGCACACCAGGTTGTCCTAGTCTAAAAATGTCAACCAGCTCATGAATACTAAAGACTCGGGGAGGCTTCATAGGTACATCCTCTATGCCTAGGTAGGTGTTTATAAGATCTCCAGACAGTAGGACTTTTTGATCTCTCACATTTGTTTCAATCCTTTCAATAATAGTGTTTCCATGGCTATCTTTTACATCCGCAATCTTCATGTTACAGTAAAAATACTTAACAACTAAGGGATTATAAGACATTCTCAGTCTCAACCATGGTTCATATTGTTTCAAATAGGGAGTCAAGTCAATATGAAATTTCTTTTTCAGCTCTTCCAAGTCTACCCAGACAACAGGACATAAATCTCTCTTGGAAAAATGTGAGGCAAACACAATGGAATTCAAAATTCTGAGGTTACCCGTGTTAAACCCAGGAGGAGGTTCAAGGATTTCAGGGGTTTCTTCAGCCAAGGACTTAGAATACCGACTACCAGAAGCTTGAGATGCATACCGTGATTTCTGAGGAACTGAAGCAGCTAAGATATTGACAGCACAAGTAATTTTCCTCTGCAATGTAGACTCTTAAATGTCTTCTTCTCGTTGTTTCTCTTTCCCTTTGCCTTTCAAGCTTGTATGAGAATGGGTAGTCATCCCCGTTGGTTCTTCAATGCGAATCCCTTTGGGTTTGTGAATGGTCGTAATGGGTTCTTGTTCAGATGATGCTTTCGGCCTCTTAGACGGTGGAGAGGATGGAGGAGATTGCCCGGGTCTTTTGGTTTTCGCCATTGGTACAGTCGCTAGGGTACAGTCGAGAGCTTGCGAGATGAAGGATGTCGGGAACTGTCAGAAATTGAGAGGAATGAGTGAGACTAGAAGGAACTTGCGAGATGGGATTTATCGGTGAAGGAGAGCTATGAGGATTTGGGTTTCTGGGTCCAAGAGATTTCAGAGAGTTTGATAGAATTTTAGCGAGTGAAAGTGAACGGAAGAAGTGAAGTGAATAGTCACGTGAGGGAAAAACTGATATAACACAGGTTTTTAATATTCACTCGAGTGATTTTTTACATTCACTCGAGTGATTTTGGTTTTCACTCGAGTGAAGTATAAAAATCACTCGAGTGAAGTCCAAAATTGCTTCACAGAATCTAAAATCACGCTGTAACTGCAAGATTTTTAATTAAAACACTCATGTGACTTACCTATGACAATATTATCAATCTAATTACTTGATTTACCTGTGGTTGCAGTATTTCACTGTTTACTCACTCGAGTTGGTCTTTTATCATCACTCGAGTGTTTTCCTTTCCGTTTATCTCTGTTATTTGAAGATATTACAGAGCATCCTGCAAAACAACTTTATAGATACTCCGATGCTTAAGTTAGTTATGGGATCATCAAAACATTATGAAATCAACATTTATAAAGATTTAAAAACTTACAATTCATTGGGATTTACCATTCCCAATTCCCTTCGTATATACATGAATTGTTCTCGGGCAAGAGGTTTGGTGAAAATATCAGCTAATTGCAAATGTGTAGGTATGAATAACACCTTAACATCCTTTTTCTGAATATGATCTCTAATGAAATGATGTATCACATCAATATGCTTGGTCCTTGAATGCTGTACAGGATTTTTCGCTAAACTTATTGTACTGGTGTTGTCACAGTAAATAGGAATTTCTTTAAGATATATGCCAAGATCCTGAAGTTGTTGTTTTAGCCATAGTACTTGTGAACAACAGCTTGAGGCTGCTATATATTCTGCTTCCATTGAAGATAATGATACTGTAGTTTGTTTCTTACTGAACCAAGAAACAACTGCACCTCCAAGGAATTGACATTGCCCACTTGTGCTCTTCCTATCTATTTTATAACCACCATGATCAGAATCAGAATAGGCAACTAGATATTCTTTACCTCTTTTGGGGTACCATATACCCAACTCTTTTGTGTCTGCCAGATATCTGAAAATTCTTTTCACTAATTCAGCATGTGATACTTTGGGGCATGACTGAAATCTTGCACATAAACCAACACTGAACTGAATATCAGGTCTGCTGACTGTGAGGTAGAGTAATGATCCAATCATTCCTCGATATTGAGTTATATTGAAATCAACTCCTTTTTCATCAGCATCCATAAGTACCGTTGAACTCATAGGTGTATCTGCACCATTAGCTTCATCCAATCCAAACTTCTTCAGCAATTCTTTTAAGTATTTACTCTGTGATATGAATATTCCATTCTTTCTTTGTTTAATTTGTAAACCCATAAAGAATGTCAATTCTCCCATTAAAGACATTTCAAATTCTCCCTGCATAATCTCAGAGAATTCTTTACACAGAGAATAATTAGTAGCACCAAATATAGTATCATCAACATAAATTTGAACTACCAACATATCATTTAGTTTTCCTTTTATAAATAAAGTTGTATCATCGACTTTTCCTCGAGTAAAACCAAATTCGATGAGAAATTTGCTCAACCTTTCGTACCAGGCTCTAGGAGCTTGCTTTAAACCATATAGGGCCTTTTTTAGTTTGAAGACATGATTTGGTTTGGATACATTTTGAAAACCTGGAGGTTGTTCTACATAAAATTCCTCCTTGATGTACCCATTTAAGAAAGCACTTTTCACATCCATTTGATATAATTTGAATCCCTTGATGCACGCAAAGGCTAAGAGTACTCGTATAGCTTCCAATCTTGCTACTGGAGCATATGTTTCCTCATAATCAATACCTTCTTCCTGATTATAGCCCTTGGCGACCAATCTTGCCTTGTTTCTGATAATAGCTGCGGATTCATCGAGTTTGTTCTTGAATACCCATTTAGTGCCAATAACCGAGTTGTCTTTAGGCCGGGGTACCAAATCCCAAACTTGATTTCTGTCAAATTGATTTAATTCTTCTTGCATTGCTAACACCCAATCATTATCTGATAGGGCTTCGTCAATGTTAGAAGGTTCCAATTGAGAAATGAATGCAGAAAAGCTAACTTCGTTTAAAACCTTGTTTCTAGTTTTAACTCCTTCATTGACTTCTCCTATTACTTGATCTAGAGGATGACTCTTGATGTATTTCCAGGCTCGAGTTGATCAGGTTGACTTAGATCAACTTCTTTTTCAATATTATTAACCTCAAGATTGGGAGAGTTAACAGAAGATTGGTTACTGATTATCTCATTGTCAATGTTTTTACTAGAGGACACATATTCATCGAATACAATATGAATTGATTTTTCTACAACACATGTTTGTTTATTAAAAACTCTATATGCTTTACTTTGATTTGAATAGCCTAGGAACAAACCCTCATCAGCCTTAGAATCAAATTTTCCAAGATTATCTTTACCATTGTTATGAATAAAGCACTTGCAACCAAATATGTATAGATGAGCGAGGTTTGGTTTCCGTCCCTTGTAGAGTTCGTATGGTGTCTTTCCAAGTTTGGTTCTGACATACGCTCTATTTGAGATGTAGCATGTAGTGCTCATAGCGTCTGCCCAGAAGACTTGAGACACACTCTTTTCGTTGAGCATTGCTCTTGCCATTTCTATAAGAACTCCATTCTTTCTTTCCACGACTCCATTCTGTTGTGGAGTTCTTGGTGCTGAAAAATTGTGATCAATGCCATTTGTATCACAATATTCTATAAATGCTTGATTATCAAATTCTCCACCATGATCTATTCGGATACCTGCAATCAACATACCTTTCTCATTTTGTACTTTCTTGGCAAAGGCAATGAATTTACTAAACGTTTCATTTTTGGATGACAAGAATATATTCCAGGTAAATCTAGAGAAATCATCAACAATAACAAAGGTGTACAAATTTCCACCGAGAATCTTAACTCTTGCTGGACCAATCAGATCCATATGCAATAATTAAAGTGGTCTGTTAGTGGTAATTTCAGTTTTTGATTTAAAAGATGATTTAGTTTGCTTACCATTTTGACAAACGTCACAAATTAAATCATTCCTGAAGTTTACATTAGGTAAACCAATTACCAAATCCTTTTTGAGTAATTTATCTAATTGATGCATATTCACATGGGCAAGTCGCTTATGCCAAAGCCAACTCTCATCAGTGTTACTCAAAAGGCAATTTTCAGAAATATTTTCATTCATACCAAGAGTATAGCAATTACCTTCTCTTTTTGCCTTGAGTTTTGACTTCAAATTATTCTTTTCAATTTACAGATCCTTCTTGCTAACTATCAAACATTCTTCTGAGTCAAATATTACCCAGTTGTCTTTATCTGTGCTTTGGCTTACACTTAATAGATTGTGACATAAACCTTCAACATAATATACGTCTTTGATTTTATCCTTGACTTCCCCAAACCCTGTTATCCTTCCGGTTTGATTTCCTCCAAAATTTACCTTGCCACCTTCCTTGGGTACTAATATGGTGAAGTTCTCAGGATCACCAGTCATATGTCTTGAGCATCCACTATCTATATACCATTTGTTTGATTTGGATGCTCTGAAGCAAACCTGCAGTTAAGGATAATTAAGTTTTAGGTACCCATATCTTTTTGGGTTAGTACATATAACTTCCTGTTCATGAACCTTCTTAGGTATCCATTTATAGGTTCCCATAATTCCTTTCTTTTTATGAAGACATGAAGAAGTGTAGTGTCCTTTTCTAATGCAGTAATTACAATAAGCAAAAGGATTAGATGTGTGCACAGAACGTGTGAAATAACTTAAATATAGTTTACCTTCTGTCTTCTTCTTACCCTTTCTTTTGTCTAAGTCTGGATCATACCTATACCAGACTTATCATTCACAAGACGTTGTGCTTTTAAAATAACATTTAACATCTCACTTCCTTTTGTAAACTTTTCAAGAGTTTTAGTAAGATCAATATTTTTCTTCTCAAGAGACAAACACTTTTCCCAATCTTTATCCAATGGATCTTTAATTTTTTTCTTCAAGAAATTTGTTTCTCTTTTTACATGCAATCAAATTTTTAACAATTTTGACAAATTCAGAATGTAAAGCATCATATTCATTTTGTAATTTATCATTAGTAGGATCAGAATCATTTACCTCCTCGTCTGTTTCCTCTTGAGCAACCAGGCATATATTGGCTATCTCTTCATTATCGCTTTCTTTATCTGAGGAGCTATCTCCCCATATTGCAGAAACAAATGCCTTCTTTCTGTTGAAGGATTTGATGTTTCTCTTTTCTTTATTTTTCTGTAATTACTCTGGACATTCTGATTTGATATGTCCAGGTTTACCACATTCGTAGCATATGATCTCCTTGGCGTCTCTTCTGCCGCTAGTTCCAACTCTTTGTGAATTCCTGAACCCTTGGCCTTTATAAAATTTCTTGAATCTTCTGATCATCAGGCCTATTTCATCATCATCGGCCTCCTCTTCTTCTTCTTGGCTTTCTTCTGCCTTTATTTTTGTCACACTTAGTGCAAAACTTTTCTTTCTCCTGTCACCAACTTCTTCTAGCTCTCGTTTGAATTTTAGTTTGCTTTCATATTCAGAAAGACTTCCAAACAAAGAAGCTACAGATTGCATTGATTCTCCTTTGGCCTCCTCTATTGCTGTGACTTTGGCCTCCCATTCTTTAGATAGTATGTTTAATATTTTTCGTACTTGAACATTCTGATCATAGATTTTTCCAAGTGCTGCAAGTTGATTAACAATATGAGTATATCTAAGTTCAAATTCAGCTATTGACTCACCTTCCTTCACACGAAGTAGATCAAACTCTGTAGTTAGAGTATTAACTCGATTTTCTTTTATTTCTGATGTTCCTTCATGAGCTACTTCCAAAGCTTGCCACATTTCTTTAGCAGTCTGAAGAGTACAGATTCTGAAGTATTCTTTTTGATTCAATGCACTCTGAATCATCAAAATTGCTTTGCTATTGAGAGTCACTAGCCTTTTGTCATTGTCATCAAATTCTGCTGGTGATTTAGGAACTTTTCGAGATTCTTCAGTCTTTGTAGGCACATAGTTTCCAGTTTCAATTACATCCTATTGTTCGTATTCTGTAGCCATTATGAATACACGGAACTTAGCTTTCCAGAATGAAAAATACTCACCACTAAAACCTGGTGGTCTAGTGATAGAAGCTCCGTCAGGAAGGATTCCTTCACCCATGCTTGCCATCAGATCCTTCTAAGGTTGTTAAACCTGAACAAGAAGACCTGTGCTTTGATACCAAATGTTAGAGCAAGCTTTTCACCCAAGAGGGGGTGAATTGGGTGATTACAAAATAATCAGAAATTTAAATACAATTTATAAAACTTTAAGGCACAGTAATAAAAAGGAAGAGATATCACCAAGGTTCACACAAAGATTTATATTGGTTCGGTCTCAACCACTTGACCTACGTCCAGTCCTCAGAAATCTTTCTGAGCCTTTCACTATATCTTCCAAGATTCAATGGGTTCTTGGAACCACAGTACAATCTGCAAGTTCCTCTGGACACTCGCTCCCCCTTACACAAGGTAATCTTAAATCCCAACTTAAGGTTCCTCAACATTAAGTTATAACTATTGGAAATAAATGCGTATGACTGAAAAATCTCTCTCACAGAGTGTATAGATAAAAACTAAAATACGAATAAGGATTTAAAGCACTTGTAAGAGTATTATTTGTAATGTATTCAAGCGTTTCTCTTCATACTTTTATTTTTTGAATGGCTGGACATATATGTTAGATATGATTAGTTTTGATGATGACAAATATAGATGTCAAATATTAAGCACAAGAAGCTTGCATAGTATACTTTTCTAATACATTGAGTAACTATTTGATGTTGCATATATTGTAGATTAGTCAAACAATGGAAGAAAGAAATTGAGGAATAAAGAACTTGCAAGAATTAATGAAAAATATGAAGATTCAAGTTTTTATGGGTACTGTAGCAGTGGGTACTGTAGCAATACGGGCACTGTAGTAATTGGCACTGTTTGGCACTGTTTGGAACTGTAGCAAGTGATTTTCAGAATCACTCGAGTGATTCAGTAAATCACTCGTTCAGTAAATCACTCGAGTGATGTTTAGTTTTTCAGACTCTGTTCTTCGTTCAGCTGAGCGAGGTCTGGTTATTTGATCATATCTCTCACAATACAACTCTAATTGAGACAAAACCAGTTTCATATGAAACTAAACTCCCAATTAGTCATTTTGACACCAGAACCAACATGAAAGGAGCTTAGATGAGGGAGATATAAGTGTTCGAATTGGACCTTCATGTCAGCGTCACTTTCTAGAACAGGTTTGGTATTTTGGCTATAACTCTCAAACCAAGGATCCAATTGAGCTGAAACTAGTGCCATAGGAAACTAGACTTCAATAGCTTTCCATTGATATATAATTCAGAAATTTTGGAGCTATATTCGAAGAGTTATGATATCTGTAATTTGACCCCTGTTTGCTGTCGAATTGGAAGTGAAGTTTCGAGTTCAAGTGATCTGAACAACAGATCACTCGAGTGATTCCAGAATTCACTCGAGTGATATGACTTATTTTACATATCACTTCCAGTGGCGCAGAATTCACCGGAGGAATTTTTCATTGTTCTCAATATCACTTCCAGTGATATGGAATTCACTCGAGTGATATGAAATTACAGTGATATCCAAGTCATTACAGTAAACTGAATATCTTCAAGTCAGATCAGATTCGTTTGAGTGATATGGGTATTTTGATACACAACTTCCGGTGATCACTCAGTATACTCTCCACTGTGACAGAATCAGTTCCAGTAGCAGGAAATCAGAATCACATCCAGACATCCCAGATCACCTCCAGTGAAATGCTTCTGCATTCGAGTGGAATGTTGGTTTGAGAGAATCACTTCCAGTGGATTGTATAATCACTCGAGTGATTCAGTTCCTATCAGAAAACATCTTCAGAAGCTGACTGAATCAAACTGAATTTCAGAGATCAACCTTTAATCATTATGTTTACATTTTTTGGTATACTTAAACATCATTTAACAGTCATTTCAAGTATGAAACAGGAGATCAAACATCGGATTACATCTTCATATACGAAAGTCACTCACGAAGAATATTGTCACTGAAGATGATGAAGTCCCAGAGTGCAGAAATCTTGTCTTTGATTATTGATCAAATTTAATAATGACTAATATTCTATTATATCAGTGGTTGAAGTGTTTCTCCAGATTAACCATGAAGAAATCATGAGAAGAGCTGAAAAGCTGTTTCATGAGAAGCCAAGCGTCTACTGACAACAGCAATATTCTCAAGTGTATTACAGCTGTACTCCATCATCACGCACATGACAAGTAACTGAACTCTCCATTCAAATGACAACTATTCGTGGGCGGCAGCAAAATTCATAAGTAACGGAAGACAAATACTATTGCATCTGTCAGACACACGATGGGCTTTCAACGGAAAGATATTTGAATGTTCCAACGGCTCTCAACCATCTTCTATATAAACCAATGTATTCAAACAAGAAACTGAGAGAGTTCTACAGAGAAATACTACAGCGAACAGAAATGATGAAGTAACGAGAACCCAACTACCAACATGCTGCTGTGATGAATCTTCATCTCTCATACTCTCCGTTAATATCTGTTTTCATTGTCATGTACATTTGAGAGTGAATATTTGTATTATACTTCAGTGAGCATTTATCTACTCTGTGAGAGAGTCTGTAAACACACCATCTATATTTATGTATTGATCTCAAGGTAGAGGGACCTTGAGAGGGTTGATTACCTTACGAGAAAGTTGTAGAGAGAATTGCTAGTAGTACTTTCTGCTCGCAAAACTTACAAGGTCCAAGCAGTAGAGAACGTTGCTCCTCGTAAGACTTACAGTGGTGTAAGCAGGAGAGAACATTGCTGCTCGTAAGACTTGAACGGGTAAACAAGAGAGAAAGGACTTTGGGATTGCTTTGCTCAACTTACCGTAAGAGGGTGTAAACCTTACAGTGTGTAAGGGGGAGTAACTCTTGTGAATTTGTAGAGGCTTTTCTTGTGCCCGGTTAAACAAGAAGATAGTGGATTGGAAATCTCAGGAGGAGCATGGGGACTGGACGTAGGTCATCGTGGATTGGACCGAACCAGGATAAATCACAGTTTGCATATTCTCTTCCCTAAGCTTTTACATTTCCAGCATATATGATTTACATATCAGCTTATGTTTATATACTTCCGCATGTATTGATTTGATAAGTTGTGAAAAGATTTTAAAAGATCATACTTTCTTATCACACACCTAATTCACCCCCCTCTTGGGTGTCAGCCAGCTCTAACATTTGGTATCAGAGCTGGACTCTTCTTTAAAGGACTTAACCGTCTCAAGAGTTTCAATGGCTGTTTTATGGTGTTGCTCACTTTCAGAAGGTTTCGATTATACTGTCCCACCTCTTTTGAAAAATATTGATTTTTGGTTTTAGAAAGCAAGAATGACAAGTTTTATAAAAGCATCTGATTTTGATATGTGGAATGTTCTTACAAAAGTTTTTGATTTTAAACCGAGAAGAGATTGGACTGAAAAAGAAAAGAAAATATTTTCGTTGAATATTAGAGCAATGAAGTTTCTGTATAATGCTTTAACTGAAAATGATTTTGAGAAAATCAAATTTTGCTCTAGTGCTAAAGATATTTGGGATACTCTTGATTCTATATATACTTCTAACAAGTGTGTTAAATCTGAAAGTGTTGACAGTTAATGTGAAACCATAATTTGTGCATTTACGGCTTATGAACAATTGAAGGATGAAAGAAAAGGAGTCACAGAACACTTCCTTGAGTCAGTCAACACAAAAGAAAAAGAGGAAGATGATTCCGAAGAAGAGTTCATCAAGGATGAATGCTATGAATCACTCTCTGAAGCTCAAGATGAACTCAAGGTAAAATGTTCCAATACTTCTAATGATTTTTGTAAAACTGATTTTCAAAGTTTGCATAAAATTGTTTTCCAACCAATTACTAATTCTGTTGAGAAAAGCAATAATGTTTTCGAACGTGCTGAAAATTTATACTTGAAGAAAGAACTTAGGCAAACTGGCTTGTTGTCCCTCAAACAACACAATACTTGCATAAAACTTCATAACACATATATTCACAGAATCTGCAATTATTGTGGTAAGTACGGGCACATTTCACACACATGCTATATTAGAAGAAATTCTAATATAAGAAATAAATATGTTTGGGTTCCTAAAGGACATATAAATTCGAATGCTAATAATCAAGGACTCAAGTATATGTGGGTACCAAAATGTCCATCCATTACTCTAAGTACACAGGATGATCAGGAAAGAAATGGACATAAGCGTACAGAGAAGATGAAGAAAAAGCCAAGAGTTTTTCATGCACCAATTAAGAGGTTTGTATCATTGCAAAAGAGAACTCTTAAAGCATCCGTTGCTAGAGCTGCAAAGCATAACCACCAAAAGAAGCAATGGAGAAAAGGCGTATGTTCTACCTCAAGAATGAACTATCATATAGTGCCATTCAAATATCTTGAGCAGAACAAGAAAAGGAAAATCTCTCAGGTATCAAACATAAGACTTTTGAAGTCTACATCTTTTGAGAGAGCTTTGCAGACACCCTTGGAAACACATATGAATGATCAACATAACAGAAAGATGCAATTGGTATGCAAAGGCAATCCTCCAAGCACCTAAGGTAAATGTGTAAAATGGTAAAACCTCCTATATTGTTATCTTTAATATTTATTGAGGTTTATACATATTACCTTAGGAATGAGTATTGCAAACTATCTTAGAAATATGTTTTCAAATCCTTTGAAAAAACTCATCTTGTAAACTTATTTACAAAGGGATTGCAATATTCAATAGTTTAGTTCTTTATGCATACACGCATGTTTCAAAATTCTTCTTATGCATAAAGTCATCAATTTATTCAATTGTTATAATAATTCTGTTATGATTCCTATGAGCTAACCATATGTGGATCCAAGTAAAACTGGATACCTTAGGAAGAAAAAGGGTTATACAGTTTCGTATGAAGAAGAAAGGAATGTCATGCTCTCAGTCAGTAAAACACAGATGAATAAAGCATACATGAATTTTGAGGAGAACATGCAGTAAAGCTTGAATCAAATGCATGGGTTACTCAAGTGATCTTGGAGGACTTGAGTACAAAGAAACTAGGAATTTGAAACTAACTTGAGTGTCTACGAGTCATACTCAAGCCAGGTACGCCGAGTTAGTATGGGAATTTATTTCAGTTTCCTAAGCTTAATGTTGCACCTATTCTTCCCAACTCAATTTGATTGATAAATTCTTGCTCTTTACTGCATACCATTAGCAATCAATCATTTATGATTTTCAAAATATTTCAGATTGCTAAATGGACTGAAAATGAAATTGTGCATAATGTTTCTATGAATTTGGGTTTGAAATGCATATTCTACTTGAATCTCAATCCATTTTGTTTATAAAAATGCATACACATGACTTGAAAATTATTCATATCACATTTGCATTCAAATCATTTTCAAAAATTGGAAGTTAATATTTTTGTGTACTAAATGTCATAATTGCTTCAAATACATCTAGAGTATTTCCCTATCATCAATATATTGATCATTGATCTTGAATGTGCTATCCAATATTTAAACTCCTTAGCCTTTATTTTCTAACATGTTAGACTTCATGTCTAATAAGTTAGGCATCTATATGAGTTTCAAGCTTATATCCAAGAAAAGAATTGAATTCATGAAAAGCATCAATCTTAAAGCATAAATTCTTATTGAGTTATTCCAAGCATTATAAATGTTCATTAATGCATTGAATGAATGCTAATGCATTAACCATTATAGTGGAATAACATATTAGGATGATGTTTTGGAACTTTAGTCATTTGGACTAATGAGTTCGTGCTTTATCTTCTATAAATTCATTATACTCATCTTGTTACTCAAATGCATCAATATTTGTCTTTATCATTTGTGAGTAACTAGAGCTTTGTGTTCGAATTCTTACCATGAATCATGACACTATTCTAAAAGGCAACATTACTTCTTAGTCATTAGCAAAGTCATTGTACTCATATGTGTCTATTGAGTTACTTCTTTTGGCCAATTCATTTTCCATGTGACTTTTGCTCTTGGGAAGATTCTCAAACATGTTATCTTAAAGAAGGAAGCTTTTTGGTACATGTATACACTTAAACTATTGACTTCAACCATTTTGAGCATGAGGATTAATCCTTAACAAATTCCATGTTTTGATGATAACAAATTTCATGTTTTGATGATAACAAATCATGTTTTGGGAGTTCATGGATTTCATATCAGCAAAAGAAGTTATTAAAGTGATCTGAGCAAGATCACTCGAGTGATTTAGTTAATCACTCGAGTGATATTCAAGATTACTTGAGTGATCATTGAAATCACTCGAGTGATGTGGAAAATTTCCAGATCACTCAAGTGATGTGGGAAATCACTCGAGTGATGCGCATAATCACTTCCAGTGATTAATAAATCACTGCAAGAAAAATTCATTGTTTTGAAAATCACTTCCAGTGAAGTCCAGATCACTCGAGTGATACGCCAAATTTTCCAAATCACTTCCAGTGATCCTGAATCACTCGAGTGATGCGCCTGATCACTTCAAGTGATTGAAAAATCAATGCAGGAATATTTTACAGTTTTCCAAATCACTTCCAGTGATCTTGGAGTTTTCATGCATTCAAAATCTTAATGTCATAATGCATATTCTTGATTTAAAAGAAATTTGAGATTTTGAAACAACTTTCATATTTTCATTCATGATTTATTATTTCATAAATGTTGGTCATTATAGATAGATTTTCTACTCTTTTGATCCAACTTACATAGATTGTATGAAAACCTTATTGATAAGTAAAATATTTGCATATTCATTTTCCTTTATATGATAATTTTGTGGACTATATTTGAGCTGAATGTAATTAATTTGGGTGTAATTAATAAATAAATAATGATTTTCTTACAGCCATGGATAGTACCGGATTAAAAAGAATCAAAGAAGGAATTTAAGGGAAAGGTACTATTCATGTGGTACTATTCACTATGCATTGTTCATGCGGGTACTGTTCATTTGTGCACTGTAGCAGTTTCACTGTAGCGGACGGTGCATGTGGTCGGTACTGTAGCAGTGCGGTTCCTGTAGGAGTCGGTGCACTGTAGCAAGTGGGTGGTCGGTTCACTGTAGCAAATCACTGTAGCAGTCCGAAAATGAAGCCTATAAATAGAGCTTCTTGGCACCCTAAAATGAGGAGGAAGGAAGAGAGAGAGAGAGTTTCTATTTTAGAGAGAGAGTTGTTATTTTTGAATTTATTTCTTGCATTTTTTTTACTTCTTGCATGCCTCCTACATGGATGGTTTTACCTCCTATATGGAAGGCCTAGGTAGTCCTCCTTTATGGATGGTATAGGTTGCCACCTATATGGATGGTTTTACCTCCTATATTGTAGGCTAGATTTTCCATTTTCATGCATCTTGTAGTTGTATTTTTATGTTTTTGTAATTAATTTTTATGCAATATTTATGATGTTTGTAATATATTTTAGTTTTGTTTTTAATTTTATCATGAGCTAAATTTTCTTTTTCCTAGGGTGATGACGTAGCTTACTAATGACGGATTGAATCTTAACTTGTTAAATCTAGTTTTAATTTTTCCTTCATGATTGAGTTTTAATTATTGCTCTTAATGCTTACAATTGATTGGCCACATTTTGGATGATTTTAATATGCATGTTGAGACCGGAAGGAGATACATGTGTGTTGATCCTATAATTAAAACCATAATTTGCATATGAAATAGGAATATATTCATATGGGTTGTGTAGTCTTAATTGAGTTCTATAAATCTTAATGCATGATTGATTGCTTAAATTCATATAGGAATATATTGGGTTAGCAATTAATTATAGAATTACTTGACCTTGGAAGAGGCTAGTAATTAAAATAGGGAAACTCGACTATCAATCATGCGGAATAAATTGGACTAGAATAGATAAGTGATTCAATCAGGAATTTATTAAGTGAAATATAATCCCTATGGATTTTTCTCATATTTGTCTTTATATCACTTGTATTCATATTTCATCATTTCTATCTTGCAATCTCAATCACAACTAATCAACCGACTAAATAGAATTAAAATTACCAATTTTGGTACTTAGTGATCAATCCTCGTGGGAACGATACTCTACTCACTTCTATATTACTTGATTACGACAGTGTACACTTGCACTTCTAAATACACCATCCTACACTCGTAACAAGTTTTTGGTGCCGTTGCCGGGGATTGTCATTAATATCCATACCAAGTAATTTTAATACTAATTTGGTCTTCATATTACTTTTTTTTGTGTCTTTTGTTTCTTTTCAGGTTTTTGCTTATTATATGACCAGATCGAAGAAGACTAAATTACAACCTTGTAATTCTGAGATTGAGAGAACTTGTCGAAGAAATCGGAGAGTTCGAAAGCAGTCTACTTCAATTAATTCAATGGAAAATCCAGAAGGAGAAGCAGCAGATACCAAAACACTCCGTGATTATGCAACACCAACAGTCATGGAGACAACTTCTGGAATCAGAAAACCACCAGTAGTAGCCAACAATTTTGAAATCAAGCCTGCAATTATCCAGATGGTGCAAGCCAATCAGTTTGGTGGTTTATCAACAGAAGATCCCAATACACATATAGCCAGTTTCCTAGAAATATGCGACACATTCAAGCATAATGGTGTTACTGATGATGCCATTAGACTTAGACTTTTCCCTTTCTCACTCAGGGATAAGGCTAAGAGCTGGTTACATTCTCTACCAGTGGGAAGCATAACTACATGGGATGCCTTAGCACAGAAATTTTTGGCGAAATACTTTTCGTCAGGAAAAACTGCAAAATTGAGGAATGAAATTACCTCATTTTCCCAGCATGAACTAGAAAGTATTTATGAAGCCTGGGAAAGATACAAGGAGTTGCTAAGGAGATGTCCTCATCATGGGTTACCAGATTGGTGGACACTGCAAACATTCTACAATGGGATGACGCATACCACCAGAATTCTTGTAGATGCTGCAGCTGGAGGATCTTTAATGGGGGAAAATCTAGATGATGCCTACAATTTACTTGAGGAGATGGCAGCAAATGCATATCAATGGCCTTCTAAACGTCATAATTCAAAGAACTTACTTGGAGTGCACGAGCTGGATATCCTTACAACTTTATCTTCTCAAGTTGCATCTATATCCAAGCAAGTGAGTTCATTGACTAGTCAAGCAAATGCAATCAGTACTCCTCATGAAACCTATGACCGATATGGAGGACCTCATATGAGTACACAAAGTCAAGATGGACAGTCATCCATACCTTCTCAGTCGGAGCAAGCTCATTATATCGGAAATCAAAGAAATGACCCATTCTCAAACACTTATAATCCAGGTTGGCGGAATCATCCAAACTTTAGCTGGAGGAATAATCAAAATGTGTTCAAACCGCAAGGGAACTACCAGCAACAAGCTCTTCAACCACCAAATCCACCACAACAAAAAGTAAATGTGGAAGATGCACTGGCTCAACTAACCATGAATACATCTCAATTCATGGCTAGGACTGATGCAACACTCAGAAGCCACGAAGCCTCAATAAAGAACTTGGAGATCCAAATGGGCCAAATTGCAAATATGCTGAATTCCAGACAACCAGGTACTCTTCCAAGTGACACTGAGAAAAACCCAATAGAGCATGTGAAGGCTATTGCATTAAGGAGTGGGAAAGAATTGAAAGATCCTGTAATTCTACATAAGAATGACGGAGAAAAGAAAGAAAGTGAACAAGAAAAGAAGGAGGAAGCACAGAAACCTCAAGAAGATGATGTGGTACCAGGAAGAATCAGCTTTCCAGATAACCCTCCTCCATATGTACCACCAGTTCCATACCCTCAGAGACTTGTGAAGGCAAAGTTAGACAAGCAGTTTAAAAAGTTTCTGGAGGTTTTCAAAAAGTTACATATCAACATTCCTTTTGCAGACGCTCTTGCCCAAATGCCCAGTTATGCAAAATTCATGAAGGACATTCTCTCAAATAAGCATAAGCTGGAGGAATTTGAGACAGTTGCACTTACTGAGGAGTGCACTGCCATTCTGCAAAAGAAACTACCACCAAAGCTAAAAGATCCAGGAAGCTTTTGCATACCTTGCACCATAGGTCAATGTAACTTTGAAAGAGCACTTTGTGACCTAGGAGCAAGTGTAAATCTCATGCCCTTATCTGTCTACAGAAAATGTGGTCTTGGAGAGGTGAAGCCTACCACAGTTTCACTACTTCTTGCTGATCGATCAATTAAACATATGAGGGGTGTCTTAGAAGATGTTCTGGTGAAGGTGGACAAACTCATATTTCCAGCTGATTTCATCATACTCGACATGGAAGAAGACCAAGAAATTCCTATCATTCTTGGGAGGCCATTCCTAGCAACTGGGAGAACTTTAATAGATGTGCAACAGGGAAAGTTGACTTTACGAGCTCAAGATGACCAAGTATCTTTTAACATTTTTAAGGCTTGGTCATGTCCAAATGAAGGTGACACCTTTACAGAGTAGATACATTGACCAGCTGCACAAAAGACGTGGTGAACAAAAGCTACATAAATCAACCACTCGCAATAGGAATAGTAGATGTTTCAAAATCAACTAATCCTAAAGTGCACAAAGAATATTGGGCAATAAAAGCCTTAAATTCTGACTTAAAGACAGCTGGTAAGAAGAGACTTCTCCAACTCAATGAGCTTGAAAAATCCAGACAACAAGCTCATAAGAATGCAAAGTTATACAAGGAGAAGAAAAAAATGTGGCAGGATAAAAGAATTTTGAGGAGAGAGTTCACGCTGGGATAAAAAGTTCTGATATGCAACTCAAGGTTAAAGCTATTTCTAGGAAAGATGAGATCAAGGTGGTCAGGACCTTTTACTGTGATTTAAACATGGCCATATAAAGCAGTGGAGATTCAAGATGGTGATCGAAAATTCAAAGTGAACAAGCAAAGGCTGAAAGAGTATAATGACGGTGCACTCAACACTTTGAAAACTGTCATCACTTTGGAGGAAATACAGGTAAGTCCTAATTTTTTTTAAAAAAAATAAAAAATAAAAAAATAAAATAAAATAAAAAAATTTATTGGTTTGGTCTTTGTCTAGCTAAAGACGTTAAAGAAGGGCGACTATTTGGGAGGCAACCCAAAAACTTCTTTTCCTTAGTCTTTCATTTTTCTTTCTTACTGACTAAAGCACACAAAACTACATCTTTAAATTTTAGTCTCATCATGGAGGAAATTATTGTAAAGCTTAAGAACAGGTTCCCTACTCTTCCCAAAGATGTGCTTAGGAAGATCTATAGTTGTCGACTTGAAAGAATGAAGACATTCAAGCGTTTGGGCCTTCCTGAGGATGTCCGCTGGATCATTGAAGCTAAGGAACGTTTAATAGGTGAGATTCATGAGTCATTTATTAAACCTATGCTAGGTATGGGAAGAAGCTCTTACTCCAAAAAGAGAAGAGCTAAAAGAATGAAGGTTTGTCCTAAATGTGCAAGGTGGAACTGTGATCAGCGCTGTAGGAGCAAAGGTATGGTTTCTATAAATCGAGAAGATAAAATTCAATTTATAAAGGATGGACTGAGTAAGGAGTCATTGGATGATATCATTCAGACTCTTGAGACGCATCCTAGTGGCGATGTTCATCATGTTCTTCTTGATTTATTACATATTCAACAAAGAAAAAGAGCGCTACCGTCTTGGGAATCTGACATTAAAAGACCCTGTTTGCCAGTTTATAAGAAAACTGGATGGGAAGCAAATCCTCAATTCATAGAAAGCGTTTAAGCCGTTACTGGACGTAAAACCAGAGGAAGATGTGAGCCACAATTACAACTACTGTACATAATCTTGCTTTTGTCTAATCTGTCTTATCTTTTTCAGTAACTTTTGACTTTCTTTACTCACTTTACTTAATTTCTTCGCACAGTGGCCCACTGGTCATTCGTGTCAGAAATTTTTTTTTTCAAATTTTTTTGAAAAATGTGTGATTTGCATGATTTTGTTGTCGCTGTTTTTGTAATATAAATATGTAATCTTCCATTTGTAAAAAAAACAAAATGTTTGAGAGAGAAAAAGAGAGGAGTGGTATCACTCTAAAATGTAGTTTTAAATCTATATGCATTTTTGGTGAAACTGACTTGGGAAAGGATAGAGAGTTTATACCTGCAGCCAACGAACTGGGACGTGCATTAGCTGCAAGAAAGATCAATTTTGTCTACGAGGGAGGTATTCAAGGCCTGAGGGGAAGTATGGCTATTGATGCAACCATGAATGGTAGTAAAGGTTTGAACGTAAGGGTGAAGGAGTTAGAAAATCACATCTTCTCCTTAGGGCAAGAGTTAGGGGTTTTAAGTCTGCCTGAACGAATGGGACGTATGTTTTACAGTGCTGATGCTTTTATAGCTCTACCCGATGGTTTTGAAACGTTGGATGGGATCTCTACAATTGCATATTGGGCTAAACTGAACTTTCATAAAAAACCATTAGGATTGTTAAATGTTAATGGTTTTTATGATAACCTGTTGTCTTTTCTTGATCATGCTGTGGAAACAGGATTCATACCCCAAGCGACTCGTCATTCCATCATTTATGCACCAACTGCTGATTAACTACTAGATAAACTGCAAACATATGAACCTCAACCAGATCTATTAGTAAAAGAAAAAGATGGGCAATCTTCAGATAGCAGTCAGAAGCAGAATCCAGATACCACTCTCCGGTTGTAACTTTCTTTTATCTTATGGTTTTACTCTTAGCATTTTGGTTTAATTTATTGTGTGTTTAGGTTGTTCAAAAAAAAACTTTCTTTAATCTTTAGAAGACATTGAGGACAATGTTTGATTTAGGTTGGGGGAGGATTATAAAAAAAAAGCGCATAGTTTCTCCATTAGATAGTTAGTAGTAAAACCATTAGATGCATGGGGTGTGAAAAGATGACAGAGTAAAGAGTTATTCTTAACTCTTGAGACGCATCTTATTAGTTGTATTTTTTTTTTGTTATTTCATCTTTAAAAAAAAAGGTCCGACCTTATAAAAAAATATTTTATTTAAGTGCTTTTCAATGATTTTAAGAAGTATATAAGTTTGAAGCATGGATCAATTGAGTTTAGAGATTTTATAGCATGATTGAATAATTGATTGTTGAATTTGGTGATGAATTTTGAGATTGAATGAGCTGAATTTGAAAGTCCCTAACCGTGAGCTTTTGAGCCTATATGATAAATAGTGATTATCTTTCTTGTGTGTGGTATTCACCTATTAAGTTGTCACTCTAGAACTTGCTTTAAATCTAGTTGAAATTACATGTCACATGCACATTCAAAAATGATAAAGGCATTCATTTTGTTTAGCCAGAGCCAAATAGCCAACCTTGCAATTATACCATTGATAAGCCCCTTTGAGCCTAATTGATTATTTCTTTATTCTCAACCCATTAATATGTGTTTCAATGATTTATCAAGTGCTTTTACTTAATTCGAAAGATTAACAGAGCATTTGAAATTTCTGTGAAATGGGCTTTTAACAAGTGTGAGGGTCTATATATCATCAACCACAAAAGTGCAGAAGTTGTTAAAAAAAAGAAGAAAAAAAAAAGAAAAAGAAAAAGAAATGTAAATTATGGGTTGTTGGGATGAGATAGGCCAGGTTTATTCATAAGATGACCCATTTTTCAATTGCTCTATTTACTTAGTAAATATAGCCCTTCATATCACTTTTTACATTCCTTTTACCTTAACCCCATTACAACCTTTAATAAGTCCTTTTGATTTGAATTATGCATGTGAATTAGGTAGTGGAGATTGAGATTTTTGGCAAGCTTATGGTAGTGCAATTTTTTCAGGTGAATTTGAGCGAAACACTTACCCTAAAACACTTGAGAGATTGAGAGAATGAACCACAATTATGAATTCGGTTCATTTATTTTCAAATGAAGTTACCAGTTTATACTTTTGTTGATTCAAGAATACTATGATCTCTTTATTCTTTAATTGTGTCCTTGTTTATGACTTGACACTTCTGATTTTGTTGGAAGCACTTATTAGTTACTCTTTCTTGTCCGAGGACGTCCAAGAGCTAAGTGTGGGGGAATTTGATAAGTAAAATATTTGCATATTCATTTTCCCTTATATGATGATTTTGTGGACTATATTTGAGCTGAATGTAATTAATTTGGGTGTAATTAATAAATAAATAATGATTTTCTTGCAGCCATGGATAGTACCAGATTAAAAAGAATCAAAGAAGGCAGTTAGGGAAAGGTACTATTCATGTGGACTATTCACTATGCACTGTTCATACGGGTACTGTTCATTTGTGCACTGTAGTAGTTTCACTGTAGCGCACGGTGTGGTCGGTTACTGTAGCAGTGCGGTTCCTGTAGCAGTCGGTGCACTGTAGCAAGTGGGTGGTCGGTTCACTATAGCAAATCACTGTAGCAGTCCGAAAATGAAGCCTATAAATAGAGCTTCTTGGCACCCTAAAATGAAGAGGAAGGAGGAGGAAGGAAGAGAGAGAGAGAGTTTCTATTTTAGAGAGAGAGTTGTTATTTTTAGAATTTATTTCTTGCATTTTTTTACTTCTTGCATGCCTCCTACATGGATGGTTTTACCTCCTATATGGTAGGCTAGATTTTCCATTTTCATGCATCTTGTAGTTGTATTTTTATGTTTTTGTAATTAATTTTTATGCAATATTTATGATGTTCGTAATATATTTTGGTTTTGTTTTTAATTTTATCATGAGCTAAATTTTCTTTTTCCTAGGGTGATGACGTAGCTTACTAATGACGGATTGAATCTTAACTTATTAAATCTAGTTTTAATTTTTCCTTCATGATTGAGTTTTAATTATTGCTCTTAATGCTTACAATTGATTGGCCACCTTTTGGATGATTTTAATATGCATGTTGAGACCGGAAGGAGATACATGTGTGTTGATCCTATAATTAAAACCATAATTTGCATATGAAATAGGAATATATTCATATGGGTTGTGTAGTCTTAATTGAGTTCTATAAATCTTAATGCATGATTGATTGCTTAAATTCATATAGGAATATATTGGGTTAGCAATTAATTATAGAATTACTTGACCTTGGAAGAGGCTAGTAATTAAAATAGGGAAACTCGACTATCAATCATGCGGAATAAATTGGACTAGAATTGATAAGTGATTCAATCAGGAATTTATTAAGTGAAATCTAATCCCTATGGCTTTTTCTCATATTTGTCTTTATATCACTTGTATTCATATTTCATCATTTCTATCTTGCAATCTCAATCACAACTAATCAACCGACTAAATAGAATTAAAATTACCAATTTTGGTACTTAGTGATCAATCCTCGTGGGAACGATACTCTACTCACTTCTATATTACTTGATTACGACAGTGTACACTTGCACTTCTAAATACACCATCCTACACTCGTAACACTTATCAATGGCATATTTTCAACATAAAATGTATTTACAAGTTGTCGTTGATCATTGGAAAACATCATTCTTAATTGATATCATTTGCTCATTATGCTTCATGATTCAATAACTTGAATTTTTTGGATAAAATTAAATTTTGGTCTTTGTTGGATTATGATACTCCTTGCTCAAATATCATTTGATTCAATTATATAAGAGCATAAGAGTTATTATGTCTAATATTGTGGACCCAAGAACAGTTGGGTACCAAAGAACATATATTTATACTCTTGTAGGAGTTGACCAAAATGCTTGGCTTTTGGATACAAAGATCAAAGGCTAATGGAGGAAGCAGAATCTATGGTATAAGATGCAGTAAAATAGATAAAATGATGCAGTTGTAAACAAGAACTTCAAAGTTCTACTTGAGACGATGGATGACAAAATAAGGGAGCTATGAGCAAACCAGAATTTCTAAAGAGTACTTGACAAAAGGCACATGCTAAGAAGATAAATGAATATGAAGCCTTTCTCCAAGCTCATCTTGTTGCTTCTAATCTTAAGTGTTCCATAGAGATCACACACTCAGATTCCTTCAGTACTGATCAAGTTATCAGACGAAGATTGACAATAGTGCATCCACAAGAGGATCATAACTCAAGTAATTACGACATTACTTGAGTGAGGTATTGTATTCTTTCATAAGTGAAATTCTCTGAGTAAGGGCCTTAAGGAGATATTCATCTTTTAATTCTATCATCCTATCTGGATAGTAGTTGAAGCTCAAGTCATTTAAATTTTCTGACTCGAATGATATTAGAATACAATTGCTAAAATCCATGAATAGCATCATCATTTTCGAATTTGATTTCTCTCTAAATTTTTCAACATTCAGTCTTAAAGTTTTCAATGGTTTTCCAAATCTATAAGAGCTTTTAACTGTATTTCTCATGATAAGTTTTAAGACCATGCATACATTAAGGGGGAGCTTCACATTCACATGTGTTTTATATTTTAAAAGCTTATCTCCTTTATTTGAAGAAAATCATTATAGTAGACTCATCTACTTTCACCCTCAATTGATTAGTTTTGATGATGAGATACTTATCCATTTTCTTTTCTTCATCCTAATTTGCATGTATTTTATAGAAAGGAAATTAATACTTGATTGCACTAATCTTTCTCCTTGCAAGAATATTTTTAACTTATGACAGGAGAATTTGCTTTATGAGAAGATCATTCCACAACACACCAAAAGGAGAATATATCAACCTTGAGGAAATATGCATAACAATTAAACAAGGGAAATATATTGGCTACAACATTCAAAGTAACAAATAACTATGCCAAATACAAATTAAAGGAGCATTAAGCATACTGTGATGGAACAAGGAGTCCAACTCAGTGAGGAGTATCTTGAAGACAACATATACTTCAGAGTTGCACCAAGAATATGGCATAAGCTGGACTTCATGGATCTATCATCAACTGGCCAAATTCAAATGAGCATTTCTAAACCCTCATCTATCTCTTTATGTTCTATACATGCCTTGCATATCTTTCATTATGAAAGCTTTATTGAAAACATTTTTTATTTGCATCACATTCAAATAGCATTACTTTCAAAAGGGGGAGAGTAAACTGTTTATTTTGATTAATGGAGAAAATGATATTTCAAATGTATTTTCATAATTACTTCTCCATGAAACCTTCTTCTTTATACTTCAAACTTTTTGCTAATGTCAAATAGGGGGAGAGAAATGGAAAAATATGTTGCATTCAATTTGTCTATTCACATTCAAGCATATTTCTCTTTAAGGATTTGCCATCATCAAAAAGGGGGAGAATGTTAGATATGATTAGTTTTGATGATGACAAATATAGATGTCAAATATTAAGCACACACCGGTACAAAAAACACTTTTAAGACCGGTTAAAAATGATATTTTAGACCGGTTCTGGATCAGGTCTTGATACAGCCGGTCTAAAAAGTATAATACTTTTTAGACCTGTTAAAAAACCGGTCTAAAATATGAACTTTTAAGACCGGTTCTTCAACAACCGGTCTTAAAGTTTAACTAGGAACAAGTAGGGAAATTTCAGCATAAAAAAATAACAATTTAAGACCGGTTCTCTTAATAACCGGTCTTAAATATATATTTAAGACCGGTTATTAAGAGAACCGGTCTTAAAATTTTGTTTTGTTTTTTTTCGTTTTATTTGTTTCAATCTTACCCAGGCTAGTAAGCCATATTCAACAACATTCCCCTTGTAACATTACATACACATGCATATATGTATATATTGACAATCAGAAGCAGTGACAACAACATTTTTATTTCCAGAAACTACCAATACACAATCCTCGACTCTCAACAATCAAAGAATGAACATTATGAAAAAAATCATTGAAAACAAACACATTCAATTCCAATGACTACCAATAACACATGATCAACTTATTCAATTCTCAGAAACAGTACAATATTTCTCATTATATGGAAAAAATTCGTAAGCTTTACAGAGAAATGAAAAAAGTGGAGGAAAATTGACAATAGTGATCCCTGCCTGAATCAACAGCCAACTAGTATCGCCAATATCCAAGAATTTTTCCTAAACAAAGATATAAACCAAGTTAGATATATATGAAAACCATAAGTATTATTAGAACAACATAAATCGGATTCAAAAACTTACTAATCTTGTAAAAGCTCATAAATGAATTTAGCACAACAATTGCGGATGAAATCAATATCTTTTTCAGGAAAGGGATCAGCAAGATCAAACATCTGTATGTGTAACACCGAAGCCAAACAAGACATTAACTTACTAACTTAAAAACAATAAAGTAATACAAAATATTTGAAATATACATTTATTACCTCCTCAGTAAAGTCAGTCGTGTCTAGGCTGATAATATTGTAAATCTGCCTCAACATATAAAGACCACATAAGTTGGAGCCCGGTAGTTGCCTACGGGTCTGAAAAAGAACATGATATCATCAAAGCAAGCATAAAAGCATAGCTTATGAAATGCATCTTAAAGAAAATAAATATGTACTAACCTTTGGCGTGATCCATGTAGGGTCTTTTAAGTCACGAACATGCCTACCACACTTAGCGTGTAGGAAAGTTCGCATAGCCCTATGATCAAAATCATAAAGATTACTTATTCTGCACACAAACTTTACACACAAAAGGTAATAAAGCAAGAAAACTTACGAGTTCATGGTCTTCTTCAAGTCAGTCCCCAGTTTGAAGTGGAGGGAGCAGAGGAGGATAACTGTGTAACTAGCCTTACACAGAATAACCAATTGCCAATGATCCCTGAAAAAAAGAGATGAATGTTAAGCAAATATAAAGCATTATATGTGATGTTTCAGAATATAAATTTGATGTTTCTTACCCATGCACATAAGGAACCAAGAAACAGTCAGTTTCTATTTCACTGAGCCTCTGTGATAAATATCTATGTCTGATGGCAGAAGTGGTCCCTTTCTCTGTGGCATGAGCTGGGCACATGAATCCAAATTTAGCACTCTGCCCAGAGGAAACCAACCTACGATTCATGTACCTACAAAAATGGAAGCACACAAATTAAGGTTACAGAGCGTAATTTTTAAGATATTTACTTCCAATTGAAGAAGATACTTACATCAAAAAAAGCTGGACAATCGCAATCGTAAGATTTTGTCTAGGAGCGACCATGGACATTAAATCATCCCTCTCAAGATAGCATGCCGCCCCTGACGGTTCAACAACTGAATCCATAGGCCAATTTTTAGTTGGGAAAGATGTATCAAATGCCATCAGAATCACTTGCTGCATCACATTCAGTGGTGGAGGCTGTGAAACTTCACGAGGGACGGGAGCTGGACTTGGGGCTCTGATCGGGGAATCCGCAGCTCCAACAGAAACAAGATTCTTAGGCCATGATATGAAAGTACCCAAGACATCGGCCATAATCTTGAACTCCTCATAAGGGATAGGGACAGGTACGTCTGAGATAATAACATCCTCAACTGACACCCTAACCTGATCATCTGTCATCTCGAGGTGGTGAACAGTTGATCCTAGGTTGTGCACACTCCCCCATGCAACTAACCGTCTCAGAGGATCCTCAACATATAAATCACAAGGCTCAGCATCGTCCTTTCCAGGACCCTCTGATGACTGTCCCACATTGCAACAACTCCCTTTGGTGCTCTGCTTATGGCGATCGAGCGATTATGCGTGGACAGGAGCGGTGTCTTGTCTTGTGCTCACCATGGCATATACCTCATCCTTCATCTTGCTCAACCGGGCATCCAATAGTGTATCAAATGATGCTTCTACCTCGGCCCTTGCTTCCGCCCTCGCAGTGGCCAACATACGCTCCAATTCGTCTCTCGTGACCACGTTGGAGGAGGAACTGCGTCAGGAGGATCCAAAGTAATCCTTTATACCCACCCCTCCTCCAACTCCCCTGACGCGGCCTGGATGCTCACGTTTTCCAGTAGCAACCGTGAGAGTGTCATTCCTCCCCTCGGACTTGAAGGTTCCCTCGGCTTTCTTTTTTTAAAGTTCCTCCTGTGAGATATACAAAAAACACACATGAGTAATGAAAAATGTTTATTAAACAGTTAATAAGAACAACGATACTTACAATTTTTTCACCGACTATACGAGACTAGTCGCTCGTATAGGATCCACCACTCTTCCGGTGAGCATGCAACCACAACTCTTCACGCCGTATCGAAGATGGTGGAGGTAGCAGAACAGAAGGATCGGATTGAGATGCTTCTTCTAATCTCCTCCGTTTGGCCGCCAACAAGTCTTTCTCGGCCTTTGCGTATCCCCCACGAGACATTGTGTGGGGGCAATCATTCTTCCTGCCACTCGCTTGTGCCTTTTGCCTTCTTGCCTGCGAATAGGAAATGGGAAAAAAAAGGTTACAAACAGTAAAGAAAAAAGATAAGTAAATAAAGTACAAAATAAGTTATCTTACCAAAGCCTCTGGAGTAGTCCGAAGCCTAAAAAACTCCTGCCATGTTGCTTCATCGATGTACGAGTACTTGCTACAAGGAGTAGGACGTGGCTTACCAGCTGGCACCTCGATATACATGTAATTGTTCGCCAGACTCGTCTTGAACTTCCTCCAGCGCTCATAACAATATGTCATAGTCTTGTGATATAAGATCTCACTCTGAGGAACGTCGTAGGGGAGCTGTTATTCATGAATGAAAGGAGTTAGTGACAGTAATGAAACGAATTTGATAAAAGAAACATACAGAGGGAATTTTATACCTGAATAGTGTCCCAAATATGCTGCTTCACATTTTTGTCAACATTCCTCCACTCCTCTATCAATATGCTAGGCTTATTCCGTGAGAGGAGGCCGACAAAACTCCTAAAACGACTGGCATTCGGCCCGATCGGTTTCCAGTATTGATCGAACTGGATCGGTATCCTCTCCCCGGCAGATCGACTCAAGGAAACATCCCTCAACCATGTGGCCGTCCTGCCCCTCCTTCTAGGCTGGTGACTCGGCTCACCCGATGACTGCCCCTGATTAATACTTTGAGGCTCATTGTGCTGAGCAGTACGGTGCACCTGATCCTCTGCTATAGGAGGTACCTGATCCTCGGTTGTAGGATGCACCTGATCCTCGGCTGTAGGATGCACCGGATCTGTCATTGTACTGTTAAGACAAATTGTTGAGTTATTAAGTGACTTGCTGAGATTACGCAAGTGAAAGGGAATCACTCAAGTGAATTGCCTAGCACTCGAGTGATCATCTAAGATCACTGAAGGATGAATATCTTCTGATTCAAGTTTCTTTCTAAATTCATTTCTTTTGTCTCAAACATACTTTAAACTTTCAAAAATTTTCTTAACTCACTTGAATCACAAAGTATTCATTGTTTATCAAGATTAGTTATCATCAAAACATATTTGAGAACTAACACTTATGGGGTTCAACATAGTGTGGGGCTTGTGAGCTAAGTTTCTAATCAACCCTTAATTGTTTCTGTCCTGAGTCTCAGGTTATTGTTGTCACATCCCAAGAATTTAAGGGTGATAAGCAAGGAATGCGAGGGGACTCACATTCTTAAAGCTTTAAAACACATATAAACAAACGCCTCACCAAATAATTTCAATAATATTGAATATGAATACATTATTTCTAACTCATATATAATATATCTCTTGCAATCAAAATATTAAGTGATTGATAGAGATTTCAATAGAGTCTCTTATGCAAGTCAGAATTTCCAAAAATAAAACATTTGATTTTATTGATGTGGATAAAAAAGTTGTTCTAGAGTAGGTGATCCTTAACAGTTTTTTTTTGCCAACAAATTAACTTCCATTCCAGGAAAAAGGAAGTCCAAGACAAGTCTTATTCAACGAAATACAATCTCCATGAAACAAAAATAGCTTACAGGAAAATAAAAATACAAAAAGCTAATACTCTCAGCCTGATTCAACATCAACATTACTATTATCATAATCCAAAATCTTTGGTAACTACATCGGAGGTCTTCAAACCCAATCATCCAGATAATACCCATTCAAAAAAGTTTTAGCAATCCCAACTGCTGCCAAATTCTTTTCCCTACGAATCCAAACACAAGCATGGTTTCTCATTAGTTCTCTTGAGACATTAATATTCTCAAAGAGAGTCTCACATCTCCAATTAGGTGATGCTTCGATTATTGTTAATGTAGTTGATTAACACTTAGTTATCACAAACAAGATATCATGTAATTGATTGATGGAGGTATAAGAAATAGCATCAAGAAGGGCTAGCCCTTCAGCCTTCAGCCTTCAGCAAAAAGCACAGATTTCGCATAAACAATTCTAAAAGCATGGTCCAGAATCCAGCCATTATTAATATCCTGAACGATGAAAGAAATTGCAGCCATTATATTAATAGAGTTTTACCTGTTTGACGTAACTTGGACCGTGGCTTGAGGCGCAAGAGGAGAGGGGCAGCAGTGGTTGGAAAACACGCCGGAGTGAGATAAAGGCTGGAGAAATAAGATGCTTAGCCGCCCTTCACGATGGTACTCACGGTGATGTCTTCGCAGCAACGACAAGTACGAATGGAGAAGGAGGGAGTTTCAAATGCCGACAACAGAATATGGGAAAGAAGGTGGAAGCGGCGGCGACAACTGGAAGGGTGGCAGGAGAATACGGCGGAATATCACCTACTGCGTTGGAAGTGAGCAGTTCGCGGCGGTGGAAACAGAGGGGGAAGTGAAACGTAAATGTGAAATGAACTTTCGCGGCGGTTCTAGGTTTGAAAATCAGACTTTTAAGACCGGTTATTTAAATAACCGGTCTTAAAAGTACTTTTAAGACCGTTTATTTAAATAACCGGTCTTAATAATTACTTTTAAGACCGGTTATACAAATAACCGGTCTTAAATTATTGATCTTTAAGACCGGTTGTTAAAATAACTGGTCTTAATAATAAAGTGATTTTTTTATTCATTTTAAGAATTTGTTTTTAAGACCGGTTTTTTAAATAACCGGTATTAAATTATTGACTTTTAAGACCGGTTATTTAGAAAACCGGTCTTAATAATATCGTGATTTTTTTATTCATTTTAAGAATTTGTTTTTAAGACCGGTTTTTTAAATAACCGGTCTTAAATTATTGACTTTTAAAACCGGTTATTTAGAAAACCGGTCTTAATAATATCGTTATTTTTTATTCATTTTAATAATTTGTTTTCAGACCGGTTGTCTAAATAACCGGTCTTAAATTATTGACTTTTAAGACCAGTTATTTAAACAACCGGTCTTAATGTGTTTTTGAGACCGGTTGTTTGTATAAGCGGTCTAAATAAGATTTATTTAAACCAGTTTTTTAGACAACCAGTCTAAACAATTGCTTTTAATTACAGAATTGCCACCGCGTGTTTCTTTTAGACCTTATCCGCAATAACCGGTCTAAATAATGCGGTTTTAAAATGCTATTTTGTACTAGTGACAAGAAGCTTGCATAGTATACTTTTCTAATATATTGAGTAACTATTTGATGTTGCATATATTGTAGATTAGTCAAGCAATGGAAGAAAGAAATTGAGGAATAAAGAACTTGCAAGGATTAATGAAAAATATGAAGATTCAAGTTTTTATGGGTACTGTAGCAGTGGGTACTGTACCAATACGGCCACTGTAGCAATTGGCACTGTTTGGAACTGTAGCAGAGTGATTTTTAACAAATCACTCGAGTGATTTTCAGAATCACTCGAGTGATTTTGAAAAAAATAGAAATCACTCGAGTGATTCAGCAAATCACTCGAGTGATGTTTAGTTTTTCAGACTCTGTTCTTCGTTCAGCTGAGCGAGGTCTGGTTATTTGATCATATCTCTCACAATACAACTCTAATTGAGACAAAACCAGTTTCATATGAAACTAAACTCCCAATTAGTCATTTTGACACCAGAACCAACATGAAAGGAGCTTAGATGAGGGAGATATAAGTGTTCGAATTGGACCTTCATGTCAGCGTCACTTTCTGGAACAGGTTTGGTATTTTGGCTATAACTCTCAAACCAAGGATCCAATTGAGCTGAAACTAGTGCCATAGGAAACTAGACTTCAATAGCTTTCCATTGATATATAATTCAGAAATTTTGGAGCTATATTCGAAGAGTTATGATATCTGTAATTTGACCCCTGTTTGCTGTCGAATTGGAAGTGAAGTTTCGAGTTCAAGTGATCTGAACAACAGATCACTCGAGTGATTCCAGAATTCACTCGAGTGATATGACTTATTTTACATATCACTTCCAGTGGCGCAGAATTCACCGGAGGAATTTTTCATTGTTCTCAATATCACTTCCAGTGATATGGAATTCACTTGAGTGATATGAAATTACAGTGATATCCAAGTCATTACAGTAAACTGAATATCTTCAAGTCAGATCAGATTCGTTTGAGTGATATGGGTATTTTGATACACAACTTCCGGTGATCACTCAGTATACTCTCCACTGTGACAGAATCAGTTCCAGTAGCAGGAAATCAGAATCACATCCAGACATCCCAGATCACCTCCAGTGAAATGCTTCTGCATTTGAGTGGAATGTTGGTTTGAGAGAATCACTTCCAGTGGATTGTATAATCACTCGAGTGATTCAGTTCCTATCAGAAAACATCTTCAGAAGCTGACTGAATCAAACTGAATTTCAGAGATCAACCTTTAATCATTATGTTTACATTTTTTGGTATACTTAAACATCATTTAACAGTCATTTCAAGTATGAAACAGGAGATCAAACATCGGATTACATCTTCATATACGAAGGTCACTCACGAAGAATATTGTCACTGAAGATGATGAAGTCCCAGAGTGCAGAAATCTTGTCTTTGATTATTGATCAAATTTAATAATGACTAATATTCTATTATATCAGTGGTTGAAGTGTTTCTCCAGATTAACCATGAAGAAATCATGAGAAGAGCTGAAAAGCTGTTTCATGAGAAGCCAAGCGTCTACTGACAACAGCAATATTCTCAAGTGTATTACAGCTGTACTCCATCATCACGCACATGACAAGTAACTGAACTCTCCATTCAAATGACAACTATTCGTGGGCGGCAGCAAAATTCATAAGTAACGGAAGACAAATACTATTGCATCTGTCAGACACACGATGGGCTTTCAACGGAAAGATATTTGAATGTTCCAACGGCTCTCAACCATCTTCTATATAAACCAATGTATTCAAACAAGAAACTGAGAGAGTTCTACAGAGAAATACTACAGCGAACAGAAATGATGAAGTAACGAGAACCCAACTACCAACATGCTGCTGTGATGAATCTTCATCTCTCATACTCTCCGTTAATATCTGTTTTCATTGTCATGTACATTTGAGAGTGAATATTTGTATTATACTTTAGTGAGCATTTATCTACTCTGTGAGAGAGTTTGTAAACACACCATCTATATTTCTGTATTGATCTCAAGGTAGAGGGACCTTGAGAGGGTTGATTACCTTACGGGAAAGTTGTAGAGAGAATTGCTAGTAGTACTTTCTGCTCGCAAGACTTACAAGGTACAAGCAGTAGAGAACGTTGCTCCTCGTAAGACTTACAGTGGTGTAAGCAGGAGAGAACATTGCTGCACGTAAGACTTGCACGGGTAAGCAAGAGAGAAAGGACTTTGGGATTGCTTTGCTCAATTTACCGTAAGAGGGTGTAAACCTTACAGTATGTAAGGGGGAGTAACTCTTGTGAATTTGTAGAGGCTTTTCTTGTGCCCGGTTAAACAAGAAGATAGTGGATTGGAAATCTCAAGAGAAGCCTGGGGACTGGACGTAGGTCATCATGGATTGGACCGAACCAGGATAAATCACAGTTTGCATATTCTCTTCCCTAAGCTTTTACATTTCCAGCATATATGATTTACATATCAGCTTATGTTTATATACTTCCGCATGTATTGATTTGATAAGTTGCGAAAAGATTTTAAAAGATCATACTTTCTTATCACACACCCAATTCACCCCCCCTCTTGGGTGTCAGCCAGTTCTAACAATATACATTAGAGGCTTTAAAGACCGTTGTAAATTTATCCGTTGATTCAAAGATGCTTCTGACAAATGTAACAGCATTTGTCTTCCGTTACTTATGAATTTTGCTGTCGCCCATGAATAGTTGTCGTTTGAATGGAGAGTTCAGTTACTCGTCATGTGCTTGATGGTGGAGTACAGCTGTAATACACTTTGAGAATATTACCGTTAGAAAATATTTGAATATCATCAGAGTAATATGATTCACTGGAAGTGTTTTATGAAAATCAAGAAAACCATCGGGAGTGATCTTGCTTTCACTAGAGATGGATTTCAGCAACTGAGTATCGGAATAATATGTCATATGATTTTAACAGTAATCTGGAGTAATTAGTAATAATTATCAATAACAAAGATTGACTAACAAAATCTGTTGATTTCCATGAGAGTAGTTTGCAAGTGGATCATAGTGATTTTTTGAGAGTGTTACAAGCATTAGAAAACATTACTGGAGTGAATATGATGTCACTGGAAGTGATTTGGAAAACATTAAAAACTTCTGTCAGTGATTACAGACTCACTAGAAGTGAACATGAAATCTTCATATTCCACTCGAGTGAATTTGGAATGACTGGAAGTGATTTTGTAAATAGTGATTTCTTCTTGCAGTGATTTTCAATCCACTGGAAGTGATTCAGCGAAAATACTATATCACTCGAGTGATTCAACATCACTGGAAGTGATTTGGCAAACAGTAAAATATTCTTGCAGTGATTTGTATTCCACTGGAAGTGATTTGGAAATTTTTAGGTATCACTCGAGTGATCAGGCATTCACTGGAAGTGATTTCCAAAACAGTGAATTTTTCTTCCAGTGTTTTCAGATTCACTGGAAGTGATTTGGCAAATTTAACATATCACTCGAGTGATTCAAGATCACTGGAAGTGAAATCTGTAACAGTGATATTTTCTTGCAGTGATTTCTCAATCACTGGGAGTGATCTGGCGCATCACTCGAGTGATTACACATATCACTCAAGTGATCTGGTAATTTTCCTCATCACTCGAGTGATTTTAATGATCACTCGAGTGATCTTGAATATCACTCGAGTGATTGACCAAATCACTCAAGTGATCTTGAATATCACTCGAGTGATTGACCAAATCACTCAAGTGATCTTCCTCAGATCACTTCTTTTGCTGCTATAAAATCCATGGACTTCCAAAACATGATTTGTTATCATCAAAACATGAAATCTAACAGATTATGAAAGCTCTAAGAGGTCCTACTGCTCAAATGCACTCTAATCATGTTTAATGAGTGTTTAAATAGCTAATCATTTGATTAGGAGTAGTAAGGAAGTAATTAGGCAAGAGAAAACTAGAAAACAAAAAACTGTTTTCGAGAATCTTTAGGACTGCCCTGTATTATTCCGTGTAGGAGGAGTGGGAATTTGACCATTTTGATGATTCCATTATATTTAGAAGGCAAAATTGTGTAGGTATACAAGTGTTCATGAATTTTGGATGCTTGTATATGAATTTAGGAATTTATGAAGAAAGCTTGCTTAATGTGTTAATCTGCCCTGTATCAGGCAGTCTGATTGTCATGAGCTTTTCAATGACCAAATGATACCTAAAAATTCCGAATATTTCCAGTTGAAAATTAGACACAAAGAACTTTAATTTTATTGGTCATAATGCTCAATTGGATTTTTATACTAGAAGTTCTACATTTTCAAATATTGGTCATGCAAAGCTGGAATTTTCAGGAACAAGGTGTAGAAAGTGAAAATACTGTACTTATTTGTGTATATATATCTCATGGATATATTTTTCGTTGAAACTATATTTAACAATGGTCAATTAGGAATTGGAACTAGATCAATTGGATTTTTATGGATTTAGATATGAATTTGTGAACTTCTGCCCTATTTCTGGAAAGAGATTTGGACAGGTCGAGTTTGGAGAAGTTCTGGGAATTTTTTGGTTGTAATGGCTGTAACTTAGTATTTTTATGTGAAACTATAATGAAATAGCTTTAAATAAAATTTAGAACCACTCAATTTTGAGTTTCCTAGAATTAATGGTGAATTGTTTAGGTATGTCCTGTTTTCTGGATTGCATCTGGAACAGTAGCGTTTAACAATTTACTGGGAATTATATGAGCACATTAGGTAAACCCAACTATTTTTACTCAAAGATATAAGGAAAGATCTTTGTTTTTACTTTGGAATCGGTCAAATTGGATTTTTCTAGAATTAGTTATGAATTTCCAAAGTTGACCCAAAAATCTGCTAGTTTCTGAAAAACAGTAAAATTGCACTGAATAGAATTCTATTATGCAGAAACTACTATAACTGCTTTAGATAACCAACAGAATTTGAATTAAAGATAGTAATGGTGTAAGTAATAACCAGTTACTTGTAACTCTAATTTTGATAGGAACTATAATTTGCCTGAGCTCAAACCAACGATTGGAAATCACTCAAGGAAAGCAATCAGGTAGTAACTTGTCTTTCATATATTATATCATACATGGTGTGTTGTGTGGATTCGTTATGAGATATCTAACACATTCTGGTTATGCGGAGTGGTCGCCCGGGGCCTATTGTGCGGGTGGACGATTGGGCTAATAATGTAACGACCCGCCTCATATATCACTTATTACTGACCTTACTCAGAGTAGCAATGCGTAGTTCAGTGGGCACACAAGAATAGCATGAATATACTGATAATATTAATACAATATTGCTTGATTATAATACAAAAGTTTCCCCCACCAGGGGTTTACATAATATTTATAGACCTTAATAACTAAAAGGCCTTCAAACAACCAGCAACATTCTTCCTTGTGCATACCTCTTTTCTGATCTCAGCACGTTTCCAATGCTCACCTGTCTAAATGGTTGTTTGGGAGGAGTGAGATTCGAGAGAATCTCAGTAGCAAACATTACCACTATGCATGCCAGATATATATGAATGCATGACATGTTTGCCTACACTATTTCATGCCAACATAATGACATGCTGCATGCTCGATGTTATGACATACATATGGCCATTGCACAAATATAACAGAGCTTCAACCAATCATACATGTTCCACACAAATAGGCAAAACAGTCACATAATCAATGCAAAACATACATATCACATACATGCAGAAAAGGTAAGTTCACTACCTCTCGGACTTTATGTCCTTCTCTTCTTGTCCCTTGATCCGCCAACCATTGCTCCTTCTTTATCACTTCATGGCCCTCTACCCGTTTCCACAAACGGTTTGGAATTCCGGCAACACCCCGACAAGGGAGACGGCACCAAACACCTCCAAATGAAAATCCGAAACCGTAGGAATGAAGATCTCGATGAGTAGAGGAACTTTCCTGAAGGGTACTTTGAGAGAGGATGCCGTTTCGGTAGTGTTTCGGAGGAAGGAATTTTATTTCCTCTCTTTCTCCATAGCCTTCTCTCTCTTCTCTGTGTTTTCCGTGAGAAAATGACGAGCAAGATGATGATTTAATGGATAATTGATCAGATATTTCAGCTGCCACGTGTCAGCATTTGATTCGCCCATAATTTGAATTTTCGCATATAATACCAAATTCTACAGAATTTTCATTAACTTTGAAAATTCATATCTAATTGTACAAATATCCAATTGGAGTGATTCCAAAGGCTATGCGACCCTTATTGAGTCTAGTTTTAAGGAAAAATATAACCTTTGGCCAATTGGAAGTTCATTCTTCCCAGAATTTTAATCTTTAAATATTGTCCCAGAAAATAATTAATTTCACTGGGCTAACTTCAAAAATTCATTTCTCTTTGTGTACAACTCCAAATTACTTATATGACCTATCAAATTGAAGCTTGATAAGTCTATTTTAATTCTGGAAAGTTTCATAACTTTTCACCATCATTTACCCATCGAAACATGTCACACAATCATCACTGCCATACCGGGAATTTCACCGATGGCAAAATTACTTTGTGTTCCACTTTACTATATTATGTGTGACTTCTAATCGCTTCATTTTGTTATTCCCCGAGCTCTTTAGCTCACCAATATAATTCATTTTAATATCCAAGGATATAAAGAATTTTGGGCAATTTAAACATGCCTCATAGGGACATTTGCTAAACCGGGGCTTAGCAGTCCACTTGATCTAGGCTTAATCTTATGCCTTTAGTCCCAAAATTCGGGATATTACAAATAACGTTCTGTAATGCACGAGTGGATCCCAGGGCCTATTGCGCGGGTATGCCTCGGGGCCTTTAACATGCCTAGCACTATGATTGTTTACTATGAACTGTATGTGATGCACTGAATGTTGTTGTGATAGTTCTGTTGTATGATGTATGTATAGCATGCTTTGTGATGATATATATGCATGATTGACATTACGTTACTACTGAGATTCTTTTGAATCTCACTCTTTTTCATAAACCATCTACAGTACAGGGAGAGAGCTCAAGGGGTAAGACGAAGGTAAATACGAACTACTAGAGACTGGGAGCGAGAAAGACTTTAGTCTTTTGTTAGTTTTCTGTTTCATATATTTTGGATTTGTATATATGGTATGAATAGCCTGTAACCTTGACAGTGTTATGATAGTGAAACCGGTAATGCCGGTAGACTAGTAAAGGAACATTTTAGCTTTATTTTGCTTCCGATCGCTAACGAAACTTAACTGAGGTATGAAACGTGAAAACTAAGCAGAGAATCACTCGCAGACTCTGATAAAATGAAAAAGAGAAACCGGTGAGACTTAGTGAGATAGTAAATATTTGTGAAATTGTTTAAGAAAAATTTTATTATTCCCAAAAACCCCTCTCAATCCCAGGTCCAAATCCTGAGATAGATTTGGAGAATTGTGAACATTTTTCTAAAATTTCTTAATCCGAGACTCGATCTTGGTTTCACAAATACTTTTGCTACTCTTTTGTACTCATCTGAAGCTCTAGGAATTGGGGTATCACATTTTTTGTATCAGAGCGTTGATTCTGGCAATGGTAGGCACTTGCTAGAGTTCTCTGCTTATGTTGAATAGTTGTAACCCTTTGTTAGCTGTTTTATGATAGGGAGCATGGTTGATAACGGGACAGTGGAACGCGAAATGGATGGGATAATAAGGATCAGGCCAACTGCCCGAATGAGAGTTGCACCTTTTGTGACTTTCCAGTTTAGTCCTATTCCAAGTATATTATCATCCACTGGGGATAATAGTGATATAGAGGAAGAAGAGGTAGCCAGTAATACTGACTCTACAACTAGCTCTAGAGCTCCTGAGGTTAAGTTAGCCTTTGATCCTCATCCTGATGACTACTTGTGGCATTGTATGAAGAGAATGTACCTCTATCAATATAACTCTACAACCTTGTCCCACTCAGCTTTCCAACTATATAACAACTTTATGTTTAATGTGAAGTGGTTATATAATGAGCGGGAAATGTACGATCTTTGCATGCCAGACAACATTTGGATCCAAACTATACTTGCCCATTTCCCTGATACAGCCTTCTGGGTCAAGACAAAGAACGACATTGTAGCACGTGGACCTTATAAGCTATCTTCTTTTACTGACCTTATGCTTGAATATATAAGGAAGTATATGTAAATAGGGTAGAACAATAATACTATGTTTAGTAAGATAGCATAGGCTTCTTTTGATGTAAATAATAAGCCTTTTGTTGTACATATGACTTGTTTTGCTATAGGACGAGCTTCTTTTGATGTAGATATCAAGCCACTTTAATGCAAATATAAATGTTTGCTATAATGGATTTGCATATCTGTTATGTGTTGGTATTTAAATCTTGAGAAGTGCATATGTACATATAAGTGTATTGTTAATGTGGTATTAACGTATTGTTCCTTCTTAATAGTGAAAAGGAACTATGGTGCGACTGAGAAGGGTAGGAAGTATACTACCAAATCAAGAACCTGAAAATAACGAGAGGCCAGACCCCATGCAACAAGTTCTTGGAATGCTAGCTCAACAACAAACTATGATTCTAGATTTACGAGAGGAAGTTCGAGAACTAAGAGAAAAGAGGAATGTTGATAGAGCACCACATGTAAATCCTGAAGGAAACAATCCTGAAGGGAATAACCCTCATGGGAATAACGCAAGAGGGAAGCAATCCCAGAGGAAGTCATCCTGAGGGAAACACGGAAGAGGAATAACCATTAGGCAACGAGCAATCGTCTGAAGTGCATCCAGAAATCCCTGTTTATCAAGAACGTGAAGAAGACACTATCCAGTATTGGATGCCAAAATTTATCAAATACCAGCCTGAGCCATTCTATGGGAAGTTTAATCCACAAGCTGCTGAGAATTGGCTTAATCATCTAGAGAAAATCTTTGAAGTGCTGGGATGCCCTGAAGAGATGAAAGCCAGAATGGCTATATATAAACTACAGGGTGATGCTGATGATTGGTAGAGGAATACGGCCCTCGTACTACGTGCTCAATATATTCTGCTGACTTGGGAACTATTTCGGGAGAAATTTTATGAAAAATATTTCCCGAGGTCAGTACGGATGGAGAAAGAGAGAGAATTCCTAGCAATTCGACAGGATGAAAATGAAACTTTTGATGCATATCTAACTCGGTTTATTCGACTATCCCGATATTCTTCATATGAGAAAATTAAAAATGATGAGAAGTGGATCTCTGATATGTTAATTCGGGGATTGAAGCCTGAGTTAGAAGACAAACTAGTTGCCCAACAATTTGAAAAGTTCAATGAGGCCGTGAAAGCTTGCCGATTGATTGAGGGGAATCTGAAGAGAATGCGTGCCAACCAGAGTGCTAGTTATCGAGGTGGACCCACTCAAAGGAATACTTCTCAAAAGCGCAAGGGACAAGGATTCCTACAAAGGGAGACAACAAAAAGCCCTTTTGGTCTGGGAACCGTGGTGGCCAGAAACCCCCGACGTCTCAAACATGTTTTCGGTGTGGCAAGTTTCATCCAGGACGACTTTGCAATCTCCCCACAAGCAAAGTAATATGTTATGCCTGCCAGAAGCCAGGCCATTTAGCAGTAAATTGCCCTCAGCGATCAGCACCAAAACCTGCAGAGCCTAGACCGAAGAATCAGGGTCGAGTGTTTGCCTTAACGCAGGAAGAAGCAAAGAAGTCCCCGGAGCTAGTTCAAGGTAAAATCCTTCTCAATGGTAGGTCATTGCCAGCTTTATATGATTCAGGTGCTAGTCATTCATTTATTTCCTATGACTGTGTTAAGAGCCTAGGATTGCCTATGCATAAATTGCCATTTGACTTAATTGTGTTGACACCGATGGGTGTCAAAACCATAAATGCTGATGCTTGCTTGAACTGTGTGATAAACGCTGAGGGGCATGAGTCTACGATTGACTTGATTTGTTTACCACTCCAAAAACTTGAAGTTATATTGGGTTTTGATTGGCTAACGGCAAATAATGTGTTGCTGGATTGCGGAAATAAGAAGATAATATACCCTACTCAGCAGGAGACTGATAACAGAAATGTTAGTTTGAACTTTATTTCATTAGCAGAAGCTGAGAAATGCCTGAGGAGGGGATGCCAAGGATACATTGTGTTCTTTTCTATGCAAGCAGATGCAAAAATAGCTCTGGAAGACATACCAGTGGTAAGAGAATTTCCTAAGGTATTTCCAGATGATCTTAGTGGTTTGCCTCCAGAAAGAGAAGTTGAATTTGTGATTGAGATCATGCTAGGAGCGGGGTCTATATCAAAATCCCTGTATCGAATGGCTCTAAATGAAATGGCTGAGTTGAAGAAACAGATCGATGAATTACTTGAAAAGGGGTTCATTCGACCCAGTGTATCACCATGGGGAGCTCCGGTGCTATTTGTCAAGAAGAAGGACGGAAGCCTAAGACTTTATATTGATTATAGAGAGTTAAATAAGGTAACCGTCAAGAACAAGTACCCTTTTCCCCGGATTGACGACCTTCTAGATCAACTGTCTGGGGCAAGTATATTCTTGAAGATTGATCTAAGGTCAGGGTATCATCAGCTGCGAGTGAAGGCAAAAGACATACCGAAGACTGCTTTCAGAACTCGGTATGGACACTATGAATTCCTGGTAATGCCCTTTAGGGTAACTAATGCACCAGCCGTATTTATGGACTACATGAACCGCATCTTTCGTCAATACTTAGATCAGTTCGTGGTAGTCTTCATTGACGACATTCTGATATACTCTAAGAGTAGAGAAGAGCACGAGGAGCACTTGAGAATCGTGCTAGACATTTTACGGGAAAGGTAACTCTATGCGAAGCTGAGTAAATGTGAGTTTTGGCTCTCAGAAGTCAGATTTCTAGGCCATGTTATCTCACAAGAGGGGGTTGCAGTAGATCCCAGTAAGGTGGAAGCAGTACTAGACTGGAAAAGGTCAGAGACTATTGCTAAGATACGTAGTTTTCTAGGTCTTACTGGCTATTACCGAAGATTTATTCAAAATTTCTTTCGAATTGCCTTGCTGTTGACCAAGCTCACGCGGAAAGATCAACCATTTAAGTGGGATGATCGTTGTGAGAAGAGCTTCATGGAGCTGAAGGAGAGGTTGACAACTGCACCCGTATTGATTATCCCTGATCCCCAGTTGACCTATGTGGTCTACAGTGATGCTAGTAAGCAGGGACTGGGATGTGTCCTGATGCAGCAGGGCAGAGTGGTGGCCTATGCCTTTCGACAGCTGAAGCCTCATGAGATGAACTATCCCATACATGATCTGGAGCTGGCAGCAATAGTATTTGTACTGAAAATCTGGCGGCACTACCTATATGGTGTGATAGTTGAATTGTACTGCGACCACAAAAGTCTTAAGTATCTGTATAATCAGAAAGAGCTCAATATGAGACAACGTAGGTGGATGGGGTTGCTGAAAGACTACAATCTGGAGATCAAATATCATCCAGGTAAAGCTAATGTCGTCGCTGATGCCCTTAGTCGGAAATCGGTATAGGTAGCAGCTATGATGATACAGGAGAGGAAATTAATAGAAGATTTTCGAGACCTAAACCTGAGAAATCAAATCCTCTGTGCTAATTATGGGGTTAGTCACATAGAGAGTTATCTGAAGACTGAGATTGCAGAAGCTCAAATGCAAGATGAGCAAGCACAGTCTATCAGGGCAATGATCGAACGAGGAGAGACTCAGGATTATGATTTATCACCAAGTGGATTGATCTGATACAAAAAATGAATCTATATTCCATTGAAAGTTGATCTGAGGCAGAAAATCCTTGACGACGCTCACAAGAGTCGTTACACCCTCCACCCAGGGATGATAAAGATGTACCATGATTTGAAAGTGACATACTTTTGGCCTAGATTGAAGAAGGATGTGACGGAATATGTGACACGATGCCTTACCTTCCAGAAGGTAAAAATTGAGCACCAGAAACCGCCAGGATTACTTCAGAGTCTCGAAATTCTAGAATGGAAATGGGAAAGCGTGACCATGGATCTTGTGACAGGATTACCTAAAATCCGAAATCATGATGCGATCTGGGTAATTGTTGATCATTTTACAAAATCAGCACATTTCATACCGATCAATGCCAGCTATTCTCCTGATAAACTGGCAGAGATTTATATCAAGGAAATAGTGAGACTCCATGGGACGCCGAAGAATATAATTTCTGATAGAGATCCTCGTTTTACTTCAAAGTTTTGGAGATCTCTACATGATGCTCTGCGTACTAAGCTGAACTTTAGTACAGCCTATCATCCCCATACGGATGGGCAGTCAGAGAGAACAATACAAACGCTAGAAGATATGTTAAGAGCATGTGTAATGGACTTCAAAGGAAGTTGGGATCACTACCTTCCACTTGCAGAATTTGCTTACAACAATAGCTATCATGCGAGCATTCAGATGGCTCCGTATGAAGCATTGTATGGAAGGAAATGCCAATCTCCTCTTTGCTGGACAAAATTATCAGAAAGAAGAATGTATGGGCCAGATATAGTAGATCAAACTACTGAACAAATTAGAATCATCAAGCAGAGACTGCTTGCAGCCCAGAGTAGACAAAAGAGCTATGCTGACAAACGAAGAAGACCATTAGAGTTCCAAGTCGGCGATCACATATTCCTAAAAGTTTCACCTGTTACTGGTGTTGGAAGGGCAATAAAGAGAAAGAAGCTGAGTCATCGCTATATTGGGCCGTTCGAGATTTTGTCAAGAATTGGGCCCGTAGCTTATCGAATTGCTCTACCTCCAAATCTGAGTAGATTGCATGATGTCTTCTATGTTTCACAGCTGAAGAAGTACCAACCAAACCCCGAGCATATTATTGAATATGAAGATGTGGATATACGAGATGACCTCACCTATGAGGCTGAGCCAGAACGAATTATCGATAGACAAGAAAAGCAGCTCAGACATCGTAGCATACAATTTGTGAAAGTGGTCTGGAAGGGATTATCTCCTAGGGAGGATACATGGGAAGTAGAAGAGGATATGAAAAGACGTTACCCAGGATTTATGCCACATGAGGTGTGACAAATTTTGGGGACGAAATTTTTTGAACAGGGGGAGAGATGTAATACCCCACTTTTTCCACTATATATTTCTTGTATATATTTGTGATATTTAGTGGAATAAAATGGGGAATTGAGGAAAGTATAAATTTACAGAAATATTCCAATCGCCGGTTACATATAATTTGGCCAAGACAAGACACAAAGAAGCAATAAATGTCCACAAAAGGCCCAATATTGTAACCAAAATTTGAGCATAAAATGATATAAATAATGGCTTCATATAAGTGTCAAAATTAGGCCAAGCCAAAGGAAGGAAGCAAGAAATGATTTATTTTGGTAAATCATAAAACGTAGGGGCAAAATGGTAATTTTGCCATGAAGTAAGAAAATAAATATTTTTCTTCAATATTCCCAATAATTTTGATTAAATGGGAATTAAAAGAGGAAATGACTATTTGGAATATTATTATCAAGGAAAAGATTAAAGCTTGGAGAATAAGTTAAAAAGCAAAGACATGAGACTTTGATCAACAAGTTGTAAGATGGCATGGGATAGCTTAAGATTAATATTTTTCTCTCCATCTCTCATGCCATTCACGTTGATATGAGGAAAGGAAAAAGGAATGAATATTGTTGCAACATTAAGGAAAAGTCAAAGGAATGTGGACCAATAAAAAAGAAGCATATGTATTAACTTTTAACCTTGTTATACCATCATTTATTCATCCCTTCACCCCCCATTTCGTGCAAAGCTGATCAGAACCGTGAGAGAGAGCTGAAAACACAAAAACCTGCGAAAGAACAAGAAGGCTTAGGGTTCAATCAAACATCAAGGTAAGAAGCTAGAACTTTGTGTCTTAAGCTTCCAAATCCTTCCATAACCTCTTCTACTCATCTCTACTCCTTTGAAAACCATGGAATTTCAGCTGATTTAAGAGTGTGGGGAGAGAGGAAAAAACGTCCTAGAGAGAGAAGCAACAAGAAATCCAAGGTAAACCTCCAAAACTTGCTTCTAGTGCCTTAGTTGTTGTTGTTCTTGTTGTTTTTGGTTTGGATTATGAAAGCTCTAAGAGGTCCTGCTACTCAAATGCACTCTAATAATTTTTAATGAGTATTTAAATAGCTAATCATTTGATTAGGAGTAGTAAGGAAGTAATTAGGCAAGAGAAAACGAGAAAACAACAAACTGTTTTCGAGAATCTTCAGGACTGCCCTGTATTATTCCGTGTAGGAGGAGTGGGAATTTGACCATTTTGATGATTCCATTATCTTTAGAAGGAAAAATTGTGTAGGTATACAAGTGTTCATGAATTTTGGATGCTTGTATATGAATTTAGGAATTTATGAAGAAAGCTTGCTTAATGTGTTAATCTGCCCTGTATCAGGCAGTCTGATTGTCATGAGCTTTTCAATGACCAAATGATACCTAAAAATTCCGAATATTTCCAGTTGAAAATTAGACACAAAGAACTTTAATTTTATTGGTCATAATGCTCAATTGGATTTTTATACTAGAAGTTCTACATTTTCAAATATTGGTCATGCAAAGCTGGAATTTTCAGGAACAAGGTGTAGAAAGTGAAAATACTGTACTTATTTGTGTATATATATCTCATGGATATATTTTTCTTTGAAACTATATTTAACAATGGTCAATTAGGAATTGGAACTAGATCAATTGGATTTTTATGGATTTAGATATGAATTTGTGAACTTCTGCCCTATTTCTGGAAAGAGATTTGGACAGGTCGAGTTTGGAGAAGTTCTGGGAATTTTTTGGTTGTAATGGCTGTAACTTAGTATTTTTATGTGAAACTATAATGAAATAGCTTTAAATAAAATTTAGAACCACTCAATTTTGAGTTTCCTAGAATTAATGGTGAATTGTTTAGGTATGTCCTGTTTTCTGGATTGCATCTGGAACAGTAGCGTTTAACAATTTACTGGGAATTATATGAGCACATTAGGTAAACCCAACTATTTTTACTCAAAGCTATAAGGAAAGAGCTTTGTTTTTACTTTGGAATCGATCAAATTGGATTTTTCTAGAATTAGTTATGAATTTCCAAAGTTGACCCAAAAATCTGCTAGTTTCTGAAAAACAGTAAAATTGCACTGAATAGAATTCTATTATGCAGAAACTACTATAACTGCTTTAGATAACCAACAGAATTTGAATTAAAGATAGTAATGGTGTAAGTAATAACCAGTTACTTGTAACTCTAATTTTGATAGGAACTAGAATTTTCCTGAGCTCAAACCAACGATTGGAAATCACTCAAGGAAAGCAATCAGGTAGTAACTTGTCTTTCATATATTATATCATACATGGTGTGTTGTGTGGATTCGTTATGAGATATCTAACACATTCTGGTTATGCGGAGTGGTCGCCCGGGGCCTATTGCGCGGGTGGATGCTTGGGCCAATAACGTTCTGTAATGCACGAGTGGATCCCAGGGCCTATTGCGCGGCTATCCCTCGGGGCCTTTAACATGCCTAGCACTATGGTTGTTTACTATGAACTGCATGTGATGCATTGAATGTTGTTGTGATAGTTCTATTGTATGATGTATGTATAGCATGCTTTGTGATGATATATATGCATGATTGACATTACGTTACTACTGAGATTCTTTTGAATCTCACTCTTTTTCATAAACCATCTACAGTATAGGGAGAGAGCTCAAGGGGTAAGACGAAGGTAAATACAAACCACTAGAGACTGGGAGCGAGAAAGACTTTAGTCTTTTGTTAGTTGTTTGTTTCATATATTTTGGATTTGTATATATGGTATGAATAGCCTGTAACCTTGACAGTGTTATGATAGTGAAACCGGTAATGCCGGTAGACTAGTAAAGGAACATTTTAGCTTTATTTTGCTTCCGATCGCTAACGAAACTTAACTGAGGTATGAAACGTGAAAACTAAGCAGAGAATCGCTCGCAGACTCTGATAAAATGAAAAAGAGAAACCGGTGAGACTTAGTGAGATAGTAAATATTTGTGAAATTGTTTAAGAAAAATTTTATTATTCCCAAAAACCCCTCTTAATCCCAGGTCCAAATCCTGAGATAGATTTGGGGAATTGTGAACATTTTTCTAAAATTTCTTAATCCAAGACTCGATCTTGGTTTCACAAATACTTTTGCTACTCTTTTGTACTCATTTGAAGATCTAGGAAATGAGGTATCACACTTCCTCTCTTCCTCTCTTCCTCTCTTACTGTGGCCAAAAGGTATGAATAATTACTTTTTCTTTTTATAGGCTAAGTTTTGAACTGAGATTATTGTATATGTATTTTATTGTGTTAAGATTTAGATTTATCTTCATTGTAGATTCATTTTGATTTATCATCCTTCACCAATATTAATCTGTAAGGACATTTTGGTTTATGAAGAACTGTTCGATCTTGTTTCCATAGATTCTAATTGTTAGGTAGTGAAAAATATAAGCAATTTTTTTTAAAAAAAAACAACTTTAGACGTCCCTTTTTAAAAAATGGACGTCTAAAGTTTTATTTTAAAAAAAAAACTTTAGACGTCCCTTTTTTAATGGACGACGTATCCTGAATTTTTTACGTCTTTGGCATAGGCGTCCCCCTATTTTTAGACGTTAAAAGGACTAAAAAAGGGACGTTAAAAGTGTTTTCTGTAGTAGTGACAGTTGTTTTCTAGAACATGAAGTTGTGAGTTTGTGAACCGCATTTAACAACTGATGTAACTCAATGTCCTTGATTAAACTTGACCATTCATTTGCAAAATAATTCATTATTCTTTGTTATCATCAAAACATATATTCTAACACAGATAGATGAAGGAGACGAACAAAGTGACAGTTATTTTGTTACTGTTTGTATATATTTTGGATATGTAGTCTGTATAACTAACTACTTTATATGACTGGTTATAAGCCTAGCAAATCTTATGCCGACGATGATAATAGAAATGATAGTATGAGACAGTATCAGTGTATCTAGTTATTTCATCAAAATCCTAAGAAATTTCGTCATAACAATGCGTGTAAAGGTAAGATCAATATCCAAGATAAGAGTATCAATACCCAAACACGGTATCAAAATTATTAGAGAGCAATGGTATTAGAGGGTACTACCAAGACGCTAGTATCCATATTGACTTACCTTTCACCTTTTTATATGAATTTTGTAATAACTCATGAGTTTTAAATAAAATAGGGTAGGTTTTACAAGAGGGATCAAACTTCCTTGTGCTCATTGATGTGGCTGTAAAGGGCATGTTGAATGATCATCATATTGGATTAATTTTAGAGCTAAAGTTAACCATGAATGGGAAGTTTGCTTTCATTTGACCTCAAATAAAAATCACGCCACCATTATTTATACGTTTACAAACCAACAACACTTTAAAAGAATGTCAAAGAACACAAACATTAGTTTTTACAATGGAACATGAAAAGACACAAACCTAAATATGAGCTCTTTTATGGCTTTTTAATAAATGAATATGAAGGATAACATATTGCAACATTTACAATGGAACATGAAAGAGTACAAACTTTAAATGACAAACGGTGTTAAAAAAACTGAGAGAAGCCAAGGCCATCATAACAAATACTCAGGATCAACAAACAGTGTACATATGAGCAGTTGAATATGTTAAAATATACCGAATCGATAACGGAATCCGTTTTAAAAAAGCGCCATTACTTCAAGTTTTCAAGATAGATTGTCCTATTATGAAGTAACTGTATTATGCCAACACTATAATATATATAATGTATTAGTATTAACTTACACTAATATCAATGATATTGATATAAAATATAGAAGTCTGTGAGGAGTCCTTCTGAATAGTGGGCTCATATATCAGCTCCTACAATACTTTATCTCAAGTTTTATTTCATGATAAAATACAGTCTTTTCTTTTTCTTCTCTCATCTCTTGCTGATGTAGTATAAAACCGTTGCGTGCGCACACAAACACAGTAATGTGAGACATCATTTTTAGATTTCAAAGAATACATATTTTTCTATATATGGTTTCTTTTTCAATTCTGGGAGCATGGATCTTCAAGATCTTGGCATTGATTAAGGGGTTTGACACATGTTGCAGGCAAGAAATGAGCCGACTCTGCTAGTCGTTGTACATCTTTGACGATGTCTTCCACACGTGCTGCTATTTCTAAAATGAAAGAAGCTAGGGTTAGCAGTTGAAACGTTTCCATGAGAACAAGTTGTGGAGAGCCATGTGCTTTTGTAGGGCTATTGGCAGCATTATTTACTGGATTATTAGACTTTAATACTTCCTGAAGCTCTTGTGCTGTATTATTCATCTCCTCAACTAAAATATCAACACAAGATGATTTTGTCATATTTCGATTTATCTTAGCTATCTCCCTTATAACACTAGCACAGTTGGCGCTCAGTCTCAAGGACACAGCACTGATTTGCTCCTTCATGTCACTAGGGTAGTCCTGTTCCAATGTCAATATATTAATTATATTCCAATATGTATAGAGATAATGAGTTTTTAAAAAATTTGTTCTCATCATTCTAGAACTTAAAAACCATGCATGAATAATGAGAAAAGATGTTTAAATATTAACTACTACCTCCCATACTTGATATAAATGCCATTTAGGGTTGGATTTGGTTATAAATATAATATATCAATCCAATTTTGTATTGTCTCCCAAATTTATAATTATTTCCCTAAGGCATCCCTATTAATTATATATATTAAGGTAGTTTTCATCTAAGGGTAGTCATAATTAAAAAGGGTATGTTGGGAATCAATTTATATTTGTTGCGAATAACTATCCAAGTCAATTAATTAATTTCCTTAATCTATCCAAGTCAGTTAAGTAGCTTTTATTTTAACGACTAATGCAATATTTTTATAAGAATCAGGGATTGTAATTAATTTAGGAAGTTCTAACTTGTTTGTTGGCCTTCCAAATCACTTTTTCTTTCCAAATTATACTTAGAACCTCATTTCTCTCAAAAATCTCTTTCCATCTAATAAATTAAGGGAACCTTTGTGAAAAATAATTTAATACAGTAGACAATTTGATAAAGGTGTAATTTTGTAAAATGAATTAAGATAAACTTCTCAAAATGTTCCTATAAAAAGGACCGAGGAGGGAGTAATAAAAACCCTATGCGCGCACGCACACACATTGTGAAGGATGAGTACAAAAAATATGTTAAAAAAATATTGAACATATAGAGTTATAATAGATAACCGCTTGTGTGACTAGCTTGCGATAAATTGTATGGCTTCTTGTAGATATTATTAAAATTTTAAAAAAATATAAGAATACTATATGTTTTTAATTATATATTTATTTTGTTCAAAAAATTAACCTGTGATAACATTTCTAGTCCTGAATCATGCATAAAAATTCATATAGACTGTAACATATACTCAGTTTCAACTAGTTTAGCGATTTATTAAAAAACCTTGTTTTCTAAATTCACGCAGCCAAAAAGAGCATCTACGCAAGATGCGCAACTTCTCATTGATGCCCCTACTTCAAGATATTGCTTCCATGGATGACGAAATCTGAACCGGCCGTGGGCGGGTTCCCATCTTGCAAAATTAGCCTGTCCAATAAAAATATGGTCAAAATCGTAAAATCCAAATCCAAATAGGGTTAAGATTCAATTAGCTCCATAGAGTATTTTTCCATCCTAAAGTATGTTGTGATTCATTTAGCGATTTAAAGTATTTTTTCAAGTATATTCAATTCTAAAATATTTTATAGTTTAATTTTGTCACTAAAGTATTTTTTAGGAGCAAGTTTAGCCTACCTCGTTAACTCTAAAATGGTCAGTTAAGTAAAGGTACTTATCTCCCAAATTTTCACTGCTGAAAAAAATTAAATATTAGGGTTGAAAACATGGAAGATAAATCCAGAAGATATTTAAAATGGGAAAATTGAAAATCTTATTATTAAATCTTAAAGATGAGTACTCAAAATATGAAAGATTAGTTTTGAAAATATGAAAAAAGAGTGATGACAAAAATTAGCTTAGAAATTTATTAAGGGGAAGATTCGATAACAAAACACTTTAAATAGGAAACTAGCAGTACGTGGAAAAAATACTTTAGGGTGTTAAATGAACCACAAAATACTTTAAGATATTGGATAAAAAAACTACTTCAATTCAAGGTATTGGGTAACGCTTAACCCATTCAATAATTTAAAGTAATCCATTATCTAATTTGTATAGCTACCATAGAATCTTCTGCTCCCTTAGAACTCAGCACGCACTTGTAACCAAGCAACTTTTTATCATATTCTTCGTCACTAACATAAGAGGTTTGATCAATGAAGTACTGAGCCACACAACCTATCAAAAACATATTTAAACATATATATACACTTAGCTATGGGCCCAAGCAAGTGTAGTAATTAAGAATTAATTTAACTGAAGGGAAATTACCATCTAAAGAATTTGCCAGTTTGTCCATTTTTGTAATGATTGAAAAATGGAGCTCCTGACCCGCCCAAACGGGGCAAATGATGATGCTCGTGATTATGCAAAGAGATGTGCCAATTACAATGGTGAATATCCTTTGAAGTCCCATATCCAATAATTCGGCGGCCCGATAACCCGAGATTGAAACCAAGCTATAAGTGAGGATAAATATCATAGCACCATAATCAAATCGAGCCTTAATAATTGGGATGAATCTAGAGAACGTTGCAGCAGAAGCTGATGACACAGAAATAACAAAAAGTAAGTTAACAGCTATATTCCAAATCTTTTTTATTAGATGGTTAATCAAAGATATATGAAAGCTCGAGATGAGTCTATCCAAATAGTTTCAGTTACTTTGATACAAGAGACTATGTTATTAATATTTGAACATTAAGATTAAATAATAAACAATAAATAATTTCACCACATTTAATATACCTAACAGAAAGAGTGACACGCCTACAATGATTGGCTCGACATGATCTCCTGCTCTACTAGCTACCCATTGAACACCAATGGCAAGAAGCCCAGCAATGGATGTCGCACAGATCCGATTTATAGTTCTGCTAATAGTCTCACCTGCATTAATTAATTATCCAATTAGTATCTTAATAATATATATATATATATATGTATTATCGGATATATCATAGATGGGTTTAGATAATTTTCTCACATCTGCAGAAAATAATTGTAATTTGAGTAGAGGAGGTACTGTACCTGCTGTGTACTGAAATACAACAACCACAGTCATGACTGCCCACAGAGCATTTCCTCCAACTCCTTCATACAAAGGCTTGACGAAGTAGAAGAGGGAGACTAAAGTAAGAGCTATGGCTACCTTGATGGCATGAATAAACTTTCTGGGATCATTCACTCCTAACTCCCATGCTTTCTTTGGAAATTTCAACAGCTTTAAACCCAACCCTAATATCCAGTGTTGGATCCTCTCAGCTCCAAATCTCTCTGGCACCAAAATCTCCAATGATCCATCTGCGGCGGCCTTTATTCTCCATTCAACTTCATTACCCATGTTCATTGCTCATTACATCTGCACTACATACAAGGTTGTCAAATTCACGAGTTTAGACAGATTCCTAAAAGCATGTAAATTCGAAACGTATACCCACAATGTGAACTACCTCTCTAATAAATAACTATATTAAATTTTATATAGAAGTAGCTCTGATAGAAAAAGTGGGGTGAAATATGTAGATAATGACTAAGATTTGAACTCTATTGACCTACCAGCACCTTGGGATGATATTGCTCATTGCTGAGATTGCTATAAAATATACGGGTATTTATAGAGATGGTCTTCTCTCTTCTATCATGACAGCTCGAGGATTCAAGAAATTAATTATTTCAAATTCTGTTAGTGGGGGTTGGATTTAATCTGGAGTGATTTCGTTTCTAAAAATCTAGCACTGTTGGACGCGGATGGCTTTGTGACTTTTTTTCATCATTCACTTGAAAATGAAAGAATCGCCTCCGTACATCAGCCATCAATCTTGACAATTTTGGAGTGAAGTTAGGTAACATTTTTACATGAACGCATAATCAAGGTAAATCATAGTAGTTTAATATGATTATAGTACTCCAATTCTAAATATAGAAGCTAGGTGAGAGAGGTTTATTTTGATCCAAAATATAAGACTCCAATCCATTTGACCTCACAAATTTATAATTTTTTCTCCAATAGTATCCCAAAAATTAATTGCACATATTGTAATAGGGTTTCCATGAAGGGGTGGTTATAATGTATATATGATTATAAATGATATTTTAGGTAACCAACACACATTTCTTATATATAAAACATTTAACTAATTTTTTTAATACCTACAAATTATCTAGCTATTATATTTAGAACTTGAGGGAGTATTGTAAGACTCAAGAGTATTGCATGAGCTTAGGGGCACTATACAATATATTGCGAAGATTTGCGCACCCACTTAATTGCTTTTTATTTTTATTTTTATTTTGTCATGAGTTGATCAAATTGAAGTCGTGGGATAAAAGAATTGAAAAACGCATCAACTTGTGGACGCACTCAGGTGATTTGTATTGTTAACGTGGTTCAAGTCATGAAGCACTTGTCTATTATATTAATCCCTATCTCATATATATTACCTGAAGAGCAATAAATTAATTAAAATGAATCGCAATAATGACCTAAAACTAGAATTAGTGCCGACGGCAGCTGATATTATAAGTTCTCAAAGGTGGATTGCAAGTGGTTAACGTGGTTTTAAATTCTCTTTTGCCGTGAAATATGTTTTATGTATGTAGGATAAAGTAATTGAAAGAAATACTAACAAACTTTTCGTTGAGATGGTAAGTGGCATCGGGTTTGAATACATAAGAGAATACAAGTTCTAATATGAGAGGGAGTATGTACACTGCTCAAAGAGACAAAAATCCCCAGCTCTCTAATCCTACACTTGACCAAATCAAAAAAGTAATTGAAAGAAATGCTATTAAATAACATCAATAATATTCTCAAATATTTTACAGGGAAATGAGTTTCCCATTCCATTATGGCTCACCTAAAACAGTTTGGAAGTTTTTTTTTTCTGTTTTTGTGTTTTTTATTTGTTTTTTCCTTTCCACATAGCATTGTACTATTAGAAGTGGAAACCCCAATATGGGCGCGTTCGGTCATATAAATATTATCCATTTATCAATGAATAAATGAATGAAATAAATTAGGTCATGAATAGGATACTTTGAAAGCTAAACAAGAGCGAACATTATTTTTATGTCACAAATAGGCTTATTGAATAATGAATACACTCCACAGCACTTATCTTTTTCCGCGCCACCAATAGCACAGATGTAAAGGCCAATTCAACTATCACATTACTTGTATTATAAAATTTCTTGATCCTTAATTGGTACATGCCACAATTGTGATGACTAATGGGTTGAATTTGCCACATCTGCATTTTTCTAAAACATTTGCTCTGTTTTTAAATTATACCACCTTCAATCTTTAATATAAGGTTCACTTGACTAATTTAGGGTAATTAAGGAAATTAAATAAGTTATTTAATTATAGAATATGTAACATAATCTCTCTAAAATACTTATATGTACCATAAATTATATATTAATTTATAACTAAGACAAATTAGTTTATAGAAAAATAATAAATATAAATACTTTAAAATAATTTATTTAATTTTTCTTTGACTTCCCAAGTTAATCACTTGAATATGGATCGGAGGCAGTATATTAAATTGAAGGAAATTAACGTACCTTTGAATCCGATGGAGTAGTTTAATAGCTAGCCCTCGCAGAATAGTGTCGCGGTGTCGATCTTATTCAAGTTACACATCAAATGTCACTAGTAGAAGAGGACTGAATTAGGTGCACAGTAGTTTTCAATTCGTCCCGAGAAGAAAATTGTATTCTTCTGCATCCTACTCTCTCTTCCTCAACTAGTGACATTTTCTGTGTAACTCCAACAAGACCCGCACCGTAATTCACTGTTTCACAAGGGACATTAAACTATGGTATGTTAATTTCTTTCACTTTCTTTATCCACACACACTCTCATATTGTTAATTGTATAATTAATAGTTAGAAAGCATACAATAATTAAATAAATTATGAGTCAACTTTTCAAAACCCACCATTTAAGAAAATTGCACAAAACATTTTTAAATACGAACCTATCTATATGCCAGTATTGATCATCAGTCATCGGTGAAAGATTTTGGGGCATACCCGTAATCTAACTTGTTGACTTGATTACCCATGTGAAATTGGAGCACCATATGGACTCCAATTACGCTCCATATCACATAACACCATTGACGAGAAGTGATTTTCTTAGAAGGTGAGAAGGACAAGAGTTCATACTTGAGAGTTCAATTTCTTGCACACAACTAATCTATTTTTTTTTTCCAAAATTTTACTCCTAACCTAGCTCATCCCAGCAGGGAAGGGAGGCCAACACACTCACCACATACCCACTTTGGGTTAGATCCCACAACCTACCATTTAAGAGAGGAGTGGGTTGCCATATGAGCTAAAAGCTCTTGGCCTCTCCTCACTAGTACAAATTAACCTTTTTAGACCGCATCATTTAGACCGGTTATTGCGGATAAGGTCTAAAAAAAATGACCGGTGGCAGTTTCGTAATTATAAAGAATTTTTTAGACCGGTTCTTAAAATAACCGGTCTAAAAGATATTATTTAGACCGGTTATAACTAATAACCGGTCTTAAAAGTAAAAAATATGTAATTTTTTTTAATTCCGCATCTTTTAGACCGGTTGTCACTAATAACCGGTCTAAAAGATAAAAATTTTTAGACCGGTTGTTATTAACAACGGTCTAAAAGATGCGGAATTAAAAAAATTAAATTTTTTTTACTTTTAAGACCGGTTATTAGTTATAACCGGTCTAAAAGATAAAACTTTTTAGACCGGTTGTTAATAATAACCGGTCTAAAAGACGTGGAATTAAAAAAATTAAATAGTTTTTATTTTTAAGACTGGTTATTAGTTATAACCGGTCTAAAAGGTGAACTTTTTAAGACCGGTTTTATTAAATAACCGGTCTTAAAAGTCCGCCATAATATTTAAAATCCTTTCTCGCGGCTTTAGCTGGCGCCTAATTTCAAATTTGAAATCTGATATTTATCAAGCTTTTTGTAAACCCCCCTATGTCGCGGCAACTCCTCCTTCCCACATCGCTCCTCCATCCTTAACCATCTCCGCCGTCAAACGCAGAGGTACGGTGGAATCCATTACCGTAAGGCTCAGCTTTTCTTCCCTCCAATTGGTTTAAGGTAAGTGTTTTACTTAATTAGTTTTATACATACTTCATATTAGCTACCGTCATATACTTTAGATCGATTTCTATTACAAAATTTTATACTCATATTTGCTGCAGGCTTACGATTGCGACATTTGAGAGAGTTTACAAATTGGATTCTTCATTAATAGGGGCCGAGGTTAGTATTTTCTTCTGTCATTTTCCCTGTTTCTAAATATTTATTCTCCGACAAAATTTCTTAAATACAAAGTTATCTTCCAACTTATGATCTAATTACTTTCTTTTCTAACTCATTTTCTGATATTATTTCATATTATTGAGCCATTCGCAACTCATTATATATTTGCTTTGGGTGTTGCAGGATTTCTAAGATATGTTCATTGGGTTCTTCATGTATGACTTCACCAGGATATATTCGTGACAAGTAATTATAAGTATGGCCTTAAAAACATGCTTTTAGAATATGTACAAATTAAGTATAATAACGTAATTAATGGACTAAAAAATTTAAAAAAGACACTTTTTAGACCGGTTATTTAAATAACCGGTCTAAAAACTCATATTTTTTAGACCGGTTGTTGGAACAACCGGTCTAAAAAGTGTTTTTTAGACCGGTTGCATAACCGGTCTAAAAAGTATCATATTTTTTAGACCGGCTGTATCAAGACCTCATCTAAAACCGGTCTAAAAAATCATTTTTACCCGGTCTAAAAAATCATTTTTCTACCCGTGCCTCCTTGTTTCTGCTAAAATAACGCAACATGCATATGAGTAAGTAACTCTCATTTCAAAGAATGTAATGAGCTTAGACACTAATCTGCTAAGGGTGGATTAGATATATAACCCAACATCTCTCACTCACACTTGGTGAATTTGTTATTATGCACTACTACGAGATATAAATTTTACTACCCAAAAGGATGTTCATTTTTCAAAAAGGGAAGTAAAAAACAAAGACGATGATCTTTTTGTAAGTATGAATGGGAATTGGGTATCTTTAGACGTCCCAATTTTGAATTGAGACACCTAAAGTCCATTTTAGGTGTCCCAACTTTGAATTGAGATGCCTAAAGACCATTTTAGGCATCCCTTAAAAAATTGGTACACTTAAAATGACACTTTAGGCGTTCTAAACTTAAATTGGGATGCTTTGCTAAAGTACAATTTTAGGCAACCCAATTTTAAAGGGACGCCAAAAGCAAGGTTCTTGGTGCCCCTTTAACATTTGGGACACGCTTTAGGCATCTCCAGTCAAATTGAGACGCCTAAAATAGTACCTATAGGCTTCTCCAGTCAAATTGGAACGCCTAAAGAGTACCTCATCCCAAGTCAAATTGGGATGCCTTAAGGTACCTTTAGGCTTCCCAATTTGACTTGGGATACCAAAAGGGAGGCGTGCCCAATGCATGTGGCTTGGGTGTCAGAAGTCACGAACTCCAAAGTCTGTCTCCTTCATCACTTCTTTCTCTCCTTCTTTCTTCATCTTCTTTCTTCTTTCTTCTTTCTTCTTTCTCCATCTTTCTTCAATGAGTGCCTACACATTCTCTCTTCTTTCTCCGTCTTACCCTCTCTTTCATCCATCTTTCTCTGTTGTAGCTACTAAGAGCTCTACCTACTGAGGTAGCCAACCAAAGAAGGGGCCAAGCATTAAGAGCTCCACCTACTTACTGCTTCGATCGACACTATGCTCCTACGCTTACAAGAGGAGGAGAAGAGCTCTCTTCATCACTCTCATTCTCTTTCTTTCACCGTCGTTTCTCTCTCACTCTCACCACCGTGGGTCGTCTCCCTCTACATCGTCGGCCACAAGTTAGCTTGAGAGTAAACTTTGCTTTCATTTAGAGATCAGCAATAAGTTAGAAAAGAACTTGGAATCACTAAAGTTATGCTTTGTTCTTTTCTAGAGGATTTTAATTTTGAAAAGAGAAGTGAAATAAATTCTCCTTCCAGGCCTCCTAAAGCACTTAGCTAAGAAGCTACGTAAAAGAAAGTCTCACTCCAAGTTTAACTCTTCTTTTTCTGTTCTTTGAATTTAAAAATTGATTGGTCCAAATTGAAGGTTGTTACTTATGACTTGTGACTGTGAGTGTAATATTTGAGTTGCTTTAACATGAAATGTGGGACGACCAATGGCTTGTGAGTTGCTTAAAAATATTTTATGTTCTTTGATTTGTGACTTGTGAGTTACTTAAAAATTATGTTTGCATGTAAGGAGCACACTTTTTATTAAATTGGAGAATTAAACTAAATTATTCAAGGATTATGGCACTACTACATAAACACTTTTAACGTCTATTTTTCGGCCTTCTTTACGTCTTTTTATAGGGAGACACCTATATGAGCAACGTAGTAAAATATGGCATTTAATGTCCAATGAAAAAGGGATGCCTAAAGGGTAATTTTAGGCATCTTTTTTTTTTTTTAAAAGGGATGCTTAAAGTCCACTTTAGGCGTCCCTTTTAGGAAATTGGATGCATAAAGTAGGCTTTAGGTGTCCGTTTTTCTAAAAAAGGATGCCTAAAATAAGTCATGGCATCCCTTATTTATTACAGACGTTGAAAGGTTTTTTGCTTTAAAATATATTTATTTATATTTTTCACTGCCTATTAATTAAAAACTACAGAAACAGGATCGAAGAAGTATTAAAAAACCACAATGTCCTTACAAATAGTAGGAAAACATCTAGTACTGGCTAATTAAATTGTTAACTCCTATTAATATGTACAATAATCACCACACAAAGTGTTAAAATTTGTCTACTACACAACTATTAACTAATATAAAAATAAACTATTGATCTGTGTTGAAGAAGATGTTCAACCAAAAGTTCTCGGATCAAATTAATATCTTTATATAAGTAGGCATATTCATCATAAATAATCTGGAAATTGGAAATTAAACTTAGATAAAATCAATCAAGTGATTTATTTCTGATTTTGTGGTGAATTTCACCAAAAGCATTACACAAAATCTCATATAGTCAGAAATTAAAATAATCTCAAGTATTGAAAAAAAACACAACCATACCTTAAAGATTGAGGAGTGGCGACGAGCTTCAACAATAGAGAGGGAGAGAGGAGGAGGACAAGCTTCAACAATGGAGAGGGAGAGATGAGGACGACGAGCTTCAACAATGGAGAAGGAGAGAGGAGGACGATGAGCTTCAGCAATGGAGAGGGAGAGAGGAAGACGACCTTCAAGTCATTGTGAAGTGAGAAGACAATGATGGGAGTGTGAGCAAAGACGATGAGCTTCAATAATGGAGTATGTAAGTGTGAGTATGGAGAGAAAGAGAGAAGACGATGATGGGAGTATGAGTTTTGAGCTTCAATATAATAATGGAGTATATGAGTGTGAGTGTGGAGTGTCAAACCCCTTAATATTTTGACATTTATTAGAGTATTGACACGCAGTCTAATGGACATACAAAAATAGTACAATATACTGATATAAATTTTTTGATTACATTACAGAAAAATCCCCACAGGGTTTATACATGATACAATACATGTCCAATACAAAGAAGGACTCTTAGATAACACACGAAGAAATTCTTAAACCATCACCAGACCTTCACCCGCTGGTATCTGCTACTTTGCCCTCTAAACTGTTTCCACTTGCTGAGGTAAATTTTAAATTTATGGAAAATGGTAAGATTCATATGAATCTCAGTAGTAATAGAATATCAATCATATAAAATGTGAAATATAAACATGCAATGCAACATTAATGATGATGCAGTAATTAAAATGCCAACACATGTCTAAACAATGATCAGGAACCAGACGATGATTTTGTCCATATGAAAATGATCACCCATTCCTTATCTGTACAAATCGTAACTCGTACATAGGAATTCACCACATAATTCACCTATATAATATGATCACATAACTCCATAGGCTATGCAACACATAGGTAAGCACAGCCCAGCTATACAGCATACAGGTAAGTATAGCTCCCAACCACCAAATAACTCAACTACATTGTAACCACACAACATGTGATTACATCCCATTGGTAACAATACCATATAAGCCCATCCACCACACATACAACACATTGTACAGAACATGGAAAAACAATGCATGTTGACAGTCACATAGAATATAAGAGATAGAGTTACTACCTGGACTCATTTCCAAAGCCTAGATACAATCAGTGTTTTTCTTTCCATCTGGCTCGGGCAATTATCAAATCCTAAAATTCCCAAAGTATTGAAAATGAATTATTACTCATTTATACTTCATTTTAGAATTTATAAGTTGGTTATCTTAGCCCAAACTTGCGTATTTACTAAAATGCCCTAGGGAATCCGGTCTTCCTTTTTACCCGATATTTTTGTATTTTTCCAAAAATTATAACCCATGCTTATCTTACATTTTTTACGTGTAGAATCCATTTTTGAATTTTGATTAAGCAAATTCCAGCCGAAATTACAGAATTTCCCTTAGCAGCCTTAACTTGGGGTTCTAAGGGAAAAATCGTTATTTCACATTCTGGGTTTTTTCACACTTCGCCCTCAACATGAACTGTGATACCTTATTTCCTATGACCTCGGATGAGTACAAAAGAGTACTGAAATCATGCGGGAGACCAGGATTTAAACCCGGCTATACAACTTTCAAAAATATTTATAAATTTCCCACCTTCAACTTGGGAGTTGAACCAAGGGTTGAGTGTGTCAAACTCCTCCTCAATACTTTGACATTTATCAGAGAATTAACGTGCAGTTCAATGGGCATAAAGAAATAATATAATATACTGATACAATATTCTTGATTACATTACAGATAAACCCACAAGGTTTATACATATCCTGAACAAATCCCAGATACAATAAGAAACTAAGAGATAACCAATAAAACTCTTTGTTCTGTACCAAACCTTTTGTCATCGATTTCCGCTATTTTGCCTTCTGAGTCATTTCCTCTAGCTGAGTAAATTTTAATTTTTGGAAAGAGTGAGATTCATACGAATCTCAGTAGTAACAGAATGTCAATCATATAAAATGTGAAAAAGAAACATGCAATGCAGCATTTATCATATGCAGCAATAAAAATGCTAACGCTTATCTGAAAATGCTCAGGAATCAAATGATGATTTTTTCCGGATCAAAATGATCATCGATTCCTAATTTGCATAATATCATATCATAATGTGATCACAACAACTTAGAGCAGACCTAAACCTGTCCGTACTCATCATAACTTGGAGCAGGTTAACACCTATCCACACATATGAAGTCATTCAACTGGGTCCACCTGGCCATATAGTAACTTCAAGATTCCATGGGGTAGTTTAAATCATCATCCACACCCAGAGAGTATCAACACCACAAAGCAATACATTGAACAGATCATGGCAACCATCACGTATTATCATTCACATAGTATATGAAAGATAGAGTTACTACCTGGCTCCTTTCCATGGCCTAGTAGTGCAAATCCACAAGGGAAGATCCCACGAACCCACAACCAATTCTGAGATATGCTCACCCCAAGAAAGCTAAACAAAGATCTATGATCCACTTGAACCCTTGAACACGAAAGAACAAGGACCCGAAGTGTTGGAAGACGCTACATGGTTGATCAAGCCTTGATAAGTCTGTTAGTTCTAAGAAGAACCCTAGAGAGAATCCACTCTCAAGAAACAAAGTGCAGAAAATGCAACTTTCATTCATATATCAAATCTCAAGTGTGTCTTACAAACAAAGAAGCACAAGGTATTTATAGAGAAATACTACTTAATTGTAATAATTGCAACTTAGAAAATTGCAACTACAAAGTCTACTACCATGTTCTAGGAAATCCAAAACCATGTGCTAGGAAACCCAAATGTCTAATACAATGTTCTAAAAAACATAAAAGTCTAATATAGTGTGCTAGAGAACCCAAAAGTCAAATATGGCAACTTATTTAATAATTTCACACAAATAAAATCCACAAAATAATCAGTATTTAAAGCCCAAAATGTGCTTATTTAGTCCCAAATGAGTCCTCCCATGTGTAGTACTAGGTCCAAGCTCTTCAATTTCAAGACTTCAAGCCCAAAACTTGATCAATATCTCCATTTGCAGCCCAAATGAAGTTAGTGACGTTTTCAACATTTTCGTCTAGCCTTGATTCGATTGCTAATTACTTCATCCATGTCTCTTGCACTAGCCCATTTAATGCTTCCTTAATTTGTTTGGCTCTTTCTCTTGTGAATGGACCAGCTGGAATTTGAAAATGATCATTTGAAGTTGAAGAGTTGTAACTTAGATATGAAGAGACAACTTGCTGATTCTGGATCGCATCATTCCCTCTCTCCTCAAAAGGATTCATCCTCGAATCTCCACCTGGATCAAATGGACATAAATCAGCCATTTTTAAAGTAGCATTAGCATTATACTCACTAATCATGTAAGCATTATCATTGAGTCTTTCAAGCACTTGAAATAAATTATCTCCTCTTTGAGCTAATTTAGACTTCTTATAAGCTAAAAAAATTTCTTTTATCATATGCACCCTATCTCTAGATTCAAAACAAACACCGCTTCTTTGTATGCTGGCTTTGGATGCAAAATGCTCAATTTCATAAGGAAGAAATAATTCAGTAAAGCCAATGTCACTTGCATACAATTTATTGAAATATTTAAATCCAAGCAACTTAGTAGTTAGAGAAGGAAGAACACTATACCTTTTTGACAATACTTCAACAACAACATTCTCTTTACCTCTCTTATATATGGTGACATATGGAAATGTCTCAATAAATTTCAGCCAACTTGCATGTCTCTTGTTAAGCTTATCTTGACCAAACAAATACACATGACAAAGAAAATCAATGTTTTCCATGCAATAGTCAGAATTTTCAAGACTTGAAAACAATTGTTCTTTTCTCAAAACTTCAAGCACATATTGCAGAGGATTCACATGCTTTTCAAGATTGTTGCTACAAATTAGAGTATCTTCAAAACAAGATGCATCATGCATATAAGAACACCTACAAATAGCAAAACCCATGTGACCATGAAAATTCAAGGTCTGAAGTTCAAGGCATCTAGAGGGCAATAAGTTATCAAGAATATCAAACTTTAGAGAATCAGAATGTTTTTTACTGCCACTCAAAGAAGATGAAGGTTCAATACTTCTTGAGGATAAGAAACCATCATGTGGATTCTTTGGAATCAAATCCAAGAACACTTGCAACACATTAAAATCACAAGGCAAATTATGATTAAGATTAAACTTTAGAGAACCATAATGTTTTTCAGTGTCACTCGAAGGAGATGAAGGTTCAATGCTTCTTGAAGATAAGAATCCATCGGGTGGCTTCTTAGGAATCAAATCCAAAAATTCCTGCAACACAACAAAATCACAAGGCAAATAATGATTAAGATCATTGGTAACCAAAGAAATACCCTTGCAATCACTCTTAACCTCACTTTTCTCACAACTCTTTTCATCTTTATTTTCACTCAATTCTTTACACTCATTTTTACTCTCTTTATTTTGACAACACTCTATGCTCTCAATGTCTTTTTCTCTCTCAAACTGAATTTTTCTCTCAAGAACAGTTTCACAAAAATCACTCTCACTCATATTTTCACTTTTCTTTTCATGATTGAGAGGAACCTCTTCAACCACAAGATTGGTACTTGGAATATTAAGGTCTTCTTCATACTTCTCAGCTTGATTTTCAACATCTTTCTCCTTGGCTGGCTCTAACTCGTCTTTAGGAACCGTAACAATCTAACATTTCAGGTATCATCAATATGCATGATGAAAAAGAAATTCAAAGACATCTTCAATCTTTATTAAAAGGATTCCAGAAGTTAAGTGCTGAAAATGACCAATGGATGTCTAGTCACAACTCCATATCTAAAAGAGAATTCCAAAGAAAGCTGCAGAAATTGAAACAAGGCTCCATGAGTATTGATCAATATTTTCTAGAGATGGAATTAGCTTTGATTAGAGCTGGAGTGAAAGAAACATCAAAAGCTACTAAGGATAGTTTTGTAAATGGGCTTAATCCTGAATTAGCTTGTTTTGCAAAGACCCTAATCTTCTTGGACATTGATATGTTGGTTCAATTTGTTGTTGAGACTACCCTCGGCTGAGCACGCTTAACTGTGAAGCGCTAATCATCGTGCTAAAAGCTTAAGCTGGTAGCAGAGGCACACCCCTATTCCTTTAACCAAGTACAGACACGGGCCCCCAGTCTCCAACGACTGTGGGTGCCACCAGACCCCGAACTCGATCCACACCCCCTCCCAGACCCGGGACGTATCATTCCCTCCCTTTTTAAGGAGGTTCGTCCTCGAACCTTTCGATGGAAGCGGGATTCGAACCCGTGCTGGCTCTAATACCAAACCTCAGGAACGAAACGCCACAACACGAGGACTTCCCAGGGGGTCACCCATCCTGAGACTACCCTCGGCTGAGCACGCTTAACTGTTAAGCGCTAACCATCGTGATAAAAGCTTAAGCTGGTAGCAGAGGCGCACCCCTATTCCTTTAACCAAGTACAGACACGGGCCCCCCATCTCTAACGACTGTGGGTGCCACCAGACCCCGAACTCGATCCACACCCCCTCCCAGACCCGGGACATATCACCTAGCTTCTACCGACCCTTTAACTTTTTGTCTAGCTCGGGAAAATATCAAATTCATAAAATTCCCAAAGTAATTACAAATGAGTTATTACTCATCCATACTTTATTCTAGAATCTATAAGTTGGTTATCTTAGCTTAAAGACACATATTTACCAAAATGCCCCTGGGGAACCCGGTCTAATTCCATTTTTATCCTGTATTTTTGTACTTTTTAAAAAATTATGACCCAGGCTATTCCTACACAATTTCATGTGTAGAATCCATTTTTGACCTTAGATTAAGTAAATTCCACCTCAAATTACAGATTTTCCCTTGGCATCCCTAACTTGGGGTTTTAGGGGCGAAATTGTCATTTTACATCCGGCCCTTTTCACATTTTGCAATCAACATGAACCCTACACAATTTTTCCTTCTAAAAATCTTGGAACCATTAGGTTCATGAAGTTCCTGCTCTAACCCCAAATTTCATACATGGCCGAAATACTTCACAATTTGAGGGAAATGGTATTTTCATGAATTCTCTTCCTAAAGCATCTTCTTTCCACTTATATTCACATATTTAATCATCTAATCATCAATTTAACATAATCAATAGATATTTAGGCAGAATCTCCCCTTAGAAATTGAGTATCTCAAATTACAAATCTTAACATACACCAACCATATCCATCTAGACAACAGTCACAACTATAGTTCTAACAAGAATTTCAAAGTTTGCTCACCTTAACTTGATTCTCCTTCTTCTTCTCCCTTTGAGTCTCTACTTGTTTAATTACTAAATCAAGATTATATGGAGGTTAAGAAGAGGTTTCATGAACCAGAGCACAAGAACAAGTAGGAATTTCTACCTACTTACCTTGATCTTGCTTCATGATCTTTGTTCTTCTCTTCTTGCTCTTTGCTCTTCAAGATCACTTCTCCCTCTTTCCCCCTTGAGTTTGGACAAAATTTATGGCCTCTTGGAGATTTTTAAAGAGTTTTCTAGAACAAGCTTAGGTGTCCTTCTTTATTAATATTTAATTTCAATTCCAACATATGTCAAAATCATATTATTATTTTATTTCATGATATTTTCTTAATGATAATTCCATAAGCTTCTTCCATTTCCTTCATTCCATCTGTCCATTCCCTCTAAAAATATCAGATTTATTTATTTGATCAAAGTGACTATTTTACCCTTGCAATCTTTCCATTTTCTCAATAGTTGGAGAAATTGGTAGAGTTTTTGTCAAACTTTGAATATTCATATCTAATTATATAGATATCTAATTGGAGTGGTTCTAAAGGCTATATGACCCTTATTATGTATAATTTCAAGTAAAAATATAAAAGTTGGCTAATTGAAAGCTCATAATTCCCAGAATTTCCATTTTTGGACGCTGCCATAGAAAATTCCCAGTTTTGCTGGACTAACTTCAAAAATTCATATCTCCTTGTGTACAACTCCAAAAATTCCATATTACTAAATATTTAAATATTTTTATGTCTAATTTCATTCTGAAAGGTTTCAGAATTTTTTTAGATCATTTAATAATCTAAAAAGTTTGTACAACCTGACTGTCTCATGGAAGAACACACTGGCAGTAGCACTAACTTGTGTACCAAATAACCATGTTGTGTGTGACCTCTAATTGCCTTGTCTTCTCTCTTAATGTGCTCTTTAATTCACCATTTTATCCCCTTTTATAGCACCAAGGAATAGAGGAATTTTAGTGATTAAATTTTAGAATTTTACATTCTGTGACTCCTAGAGTCGGTGTTTAGGATAATCGAACACGTGTCATGACTAAAGGTTTGCAAGTACCACGAGGTGTCCTGCTGACTCAACGCTTGTAATTACGGTGAGGTCACATGTCAACTTCTCATTGGTCTGTCAAAAATCTACTTTTCAAAAGTTACTTTAATTGTCATCATTACAACTTTATGCCATCATTGATTACTTTATTAAAGCTACTTTAACAAAGTTACTTTTTCGCTGTTTAACCGAGATTCTACTCAGTATTGTGACACGCATATCAAGGCTTACCAAATGACACAAAAAATTCATCGTCTTATTCGATTGAATATAATTAATATTCAAGGAATTTTGACATTTAAAATTTTGGGATACAGTTCTCCCCCTGTCAATAAAATTTCATCCTCAAAATTTTGAATAAAGTATAGATTTAACTATACTTTTGGGGGGGGGGTACCTTCTCATTATGCATCCCATTTGCTTCACAACTTAGTCTTTTCTCTTCTTGTGCAATTCCTCAAAGTATATAGCACCACATTATGAGTCTCACGTATATTGAGCATTGATAGCTCCCATATTTCTAAATCTTCATGTCCCAAATCATTACTTAAATTTTCAAAATTTGATCTATAGTATAGTTCTTATGACCCTGCCCTGTTTACTTATAAGGTCTTATGGCCTTTGGATTTACTAGCCCAATAGGTCTTACCGCCTACTATATTTTCCCGATACCTAAATGCTTACACATTAGGTATGGAAACCAAAAATTCCTTGACCTCCACTTTTGCTATTCAATGCATCTACAATCACATTAACACTTTAACACTTCCTGGACAATATTTAACTTCTAGGTTAAAATCGTTAAGAAACTCTATCTATCAGTGCTATCTCATATTCAACTCCTTATGATCACACAGTTACACTAAACTCAAGTGGTTACAATACAATTCTACGACATCCAGTAGAAACAACATCTCCAGATTTCCCCATACATAAACAGTTATTACTATCTCAAAATTCATACGTAGGATATTTTAGTCTGTGAAGCTCCAGTTGACGAGAGGTTCATACTACAATGTCATCCTACTACATCTGGATACATTTTAACTCATTCTTATTCATATTAACATAGACCTCATAGGTCAAATGCAAATCAAGACCATACAGGTCAATTGCAAATCAAGACCACATAGGTCAATAGTATCATCAATTCCTCTTAGTCTTGTGAAGCTCCTCTCACAACTGTCATCCCACATAAAACGTTAAGTAATCACATTAGCCTTATAAAAGGAAAAACAATATTGGAGAAATACCACATAACTCATTCAAAATAATTATCACAACTTAGGAAACTACAATATTTTGGTTTTTCTTTCGGTTCAGTACTGCTTCCACTTTTACTAGGAGCCAATAGGTCCCCTTCTTGTGAGACTACATGGCCTAGAAACTTAATTTCTAAAAGCCAAAACCTACATTGGTATAGAGTTGCTTATCCCACAATATGCTCTGTACTGTGTTCAAGTACCCTTCGTGATTTATTTTGCTTAGTAATCACACAAGACATCATTGCTTCTTATTTATTCACAAGACCTAATTGGTCAAATTCGACATTCATAGGACATATAGTCTATCATAACATTCCTTAAACTACAAAGTTCTTTTTATTCTAGCCTTCTGGCTATTCTAGAATGCTTCCGGTAATTTCTCGGGCTTCTGCCTTTCTAATTTTGTGAAAGAGCACTAGAGCCCCACATAATGAAATAATCACTTACCAACTCTATCATTTAATTTGAAACCAAGCCATATCAGACTTTGGGCTGGTTCTTTCTCTAAGTTTAATCTCAATTACAAACTCTGCTCCCCTTTCTGAAGTTATCTTATTGATATCCTCTTAGTTATTATCGGAACCCGTTTATTGTTAGGATATTTCTGTGTGCTATTCCAGCCTGTAATTGCTTGGAGTAATATATCATGTACCCTTGGTCATCCTTAAACAGACATCCCTCAGCTTTGACTGCTGGAAGAAAATTAAAATTGTCTTTTGTATTGTCATATGGTCGTAGACTTGGTTGGATATCTTTGCTTCCGTGATCTAGCGAAGCATTTTTATCATCAATCAATTATTACTAGGAATATTCTTATTTCATTATAGACTAATCAGTTCCATTGACAATGCTGGTCCTATAGCATTTATTACATGTTTCATAAACATTAGCTCTAGCAAATCTGACACCCGTAGGTGTAGTCATAACCAATTCATGGTGTAGCTAATGTATACTCAGGGGTTGCTATCTCACTTATCCTTATTCCATTAAGGAAGTACTATCATTTGATTCACACCATATTTGTACAGAATCGCCATTGGGTAGATCCATGTTTTGGTTCAGTTCCAGAGACTCACCGGCTTTTTTGGTGTCATCGCGAACTCTACCCTGAGTTCTCTACCTCAACTCTTCTATCCATTGCCGCAGTGGACAATTACTAGCTAAATTCCTTAATTACTAACATATATTAATAATCTACATAAAGTACTATATGGCTTCCCAAATAATGGGGCTAATCATAATGCTAACAGGATTTACTCCCTATGGCCAGCTTTACTGCTCGTATACACATTTAGTAAGTTATTTCTGATGACTTAGTGTTACTCCATTATTTTATTAAATTCAATGTATTGTTCGGAGACTAATTCCTTTTCTAGTCCCGATCTTAATCTATGTACTATCATATCTACACTCACTCCTCATCATCCATGGATGTATTAGCTATTGATGCCAAATTGAGGTGAGGCTTGAACACAAGCCTTGACCATCCTTGTTTTCTTATAGTTTGCAGCCTCGTGGGTCCTGTGGATTATAGGCCCATTATGCTTTCGTTGCGCAACTCTGATAGAATCTTGGAGGTTTCCTCTACTCCTATCTGTCAGCATCCCTTTTAATATGTTATGTCCTATCCATTTGCATTTTTCTTTTGTTTATGAATTGTCAGTTGCACTTTAGTGAAATTCTAGAAATTTCCTCCATACGAGGTCACTATTCCTCTTCTATCTAAAGACCGAACTTCCCTTGGAAGCAGGAGATCATTCTTGGCAGAATCATGCCACCCATGTCTATGGACTTTCATTATAAACAACTGGTCTAGAAAAAAAATCCTAAATGAAGGCTATTGGTCAAAGTTTACAAGCTATATGCATTTGTTACCCTGCTACCAGAATTGTTTCCCCTTTTCTTATCCTCATCTTCTTTTGCTGCACTCCTTACAACTTGTTATTCATATCATATTTCCATTATACACTGCTCCATCAACTTTTCTTATTATTTGTTTTATTGGGTCAGGTCTGGCTATCTGACCCTACCCTGCATCTTTACGTATTTGTCTTACTATCTCTATGTCTTCATAGATAAAAGTAGGGAAGAGGAAATTTTCAAATATTCCCAAGGGCATTTTTGTCTCTTCACAAGGTTAGAATGAAACATAGTACTTCAATATTAACATATAGCAGTCCTTTACATCATTTTGGAAATGACTTTTAGGTAATATATTGCCTAAAAGTGATCGTACAACATGTTTATACTCCTTTGCATCTCATGACTTAACATTTCAACAACTTCCCAGGGGTCACCCATCCTTTCATTTCCCTGGGCTGAGCACGCTTAACTTTCATGTACTAGTGTAAAAATGTGTGTACCGGATTCAATAGCTTCTGAGCATCGATACCTCTAGACTGCCCTTATCCTGATTAGTCGGGTCAACCATCTTTGGGCGTCCAATATTATGTATAAGTTATTTATCATTACTAGTAGATATAATCTGCTATGTACTTGCTCATATGCTCCATCAACTTCATAAAGCTGTCATATGGATCTCGTTTCATTAGGTCACTCATTCTCCATGCCCGGAATGTAGTGCTGAGGAAGAACTCATGTCAAATGGATATGATCTTCATGTGGGAACTCTATAGTATATAATCCATGCTCCTGGTGCGATGTGTCAATACCACGCAAGTACTGAGCATATCAGGGTAATCAAAGTATTCTGAACACGGAAAGCCCATATGAGCATAATATTGATGCATCTTCTCAACTCTTAATATGACCACAGATCATATGTGTATGGGTTCAATTCTGAGGCTGGTAACCTTGTATGAATCTGGCTTCGTTCCAACACACAACAGTCACTTCACATCATCGATCTGTAAATAACTTAGTTGTCGAGCCTGGTCCAAGTTAGGGCCCATAGCTTTAAGCTCACATTCACTTTCTTAAATCCCACAGCTTCCATGCACTATTTCCAACTAGGTATAGCCACCCTGACTACCCTCTAGGTACCCTCTGATCCTTTGAGAAAATTTGCTGATAACGGTAACCTATTCTTCTGCACCTTATTCCATTCGTCTTTCTTATTACAATGTAATCACGATCATATCAGTATACTATTATGTCATTGCCAGAATCACATGCTTTGATACCAAAAATGTCAAACACCTCAATACTTTGACATTTATTAGAGAATTACCGCGTAGTTCAATGAGCATAAAAAATAATATAATATACTGATACAATATTCTTGATTACATTAAAGATAAACCCACAAGGTTTATACATATCCAGAACAAATCCCATATACATTAAAAAATTAAGAGATAACCAACAAAACTCTTTGTTCTGCACCAAACCTTCTGTCATCGATTTCCGTTATTTTTCCTTTTGAGCCGTATCCTCTAGCTGAGTAAATTTTAATTTTTGGAAAGAGTGTGATTCATACGAATCTCAGTAGTAACAGAATGTCAATCATATAAAATGTGAAAAAGAAACATGCAATGCAACATTTATCATGATGTAGAAATAAAAATGCTAACGCCTATATGACAATGCTCAGGAATCAAATGATGATTTTGTTCAGATCAAAATGATCATCTGTTCCTGATTTACACAATATCATATCATAGTGTGATCACAGAAACTTGGAGCAGGCCTAAACCTGTCCATACTCATCATAACTTGGAGCATGTCAATACCTATCCGTACATATCAAGTCACTCAACTGGGTCTACCTGGCCACATAGTACCTCCAAGGTTCTATGGGGTAGTTTAACTCATCATCCACACCTAGAGAGTATCAATACCACAAAGCAATACATTGAACAGATCATGGCAACCATCACATATTATCATTCACATAGTATATGAAAGATAGAGTTACTACCTGGCTCCTTTCCATGGCCTAGCTTCTACCGACCCTTTAACTTTTTATGTGGCTCGCGCAAATACCAAATTCATAAAATTCCCAAAGTAAATGAAAATGAGTTATTACTCATCCATACTTTATTCTAGAATCTATAAGTTGGTTATCTTAGCTTAAAGACACATATTTACCAAAATGCCCCTGGGGAACCCGGTCTAATTCCATTTTTATCCTGTATTTTTGTACTTTTTAAAAAATTATGACCCAGGCTATTCCTACACAATTTCATGTGTAGAATCCATTTTTGACCTTAGATTAAGTAAATTCCACCTCAAATTATAGATTTGCCCTTGGCATCCCTAACTTGGGGTTTTAGGGGCGAAATTGTCATTTTACATTTCGGCCCTTTTCACATTTTGCAATCAACATGAACCCTACACAATTTTCCCTTATAAATATCATGGAATCATTAGATTCATGAAGTTCCTGCTCTAACCCTAAATTTCAGACATGGCTGAAATACTTCACAATTTGAGGGAAATGGTATTTTCATGAATTCTCTTCCTAAAGCATATTCTTTCCACTTATATTCTCATATTTAATCATCTAATCATCAATTTAACATAATCAATAGATATTTAGGTAGCATCTCCCCTTAGAAATTGAACATCTTAAATTACAAATCTTAACATACACCAACCAAAATTCAGGATATTACAGCTCTCCCCCATTCAATAAATTTCGTCCTTGAAATTTCAAACATCATATGGTACTATTTTTACCTCAGGGAATCGTCTTCAGACACTCAGTCTATTCCTTCCATTCTAGCTCTTTTATTTGCAAGCTTATAGAACATACAACTACATACTCATATCATCGATAAAATCTCAAATAGTATTCAACAATTACCATCTATCATTCTTATTCATCCTGTACTTGGTATGTAGCATTTACACAGGACTCACTAGTCCATTCTCATAGCACTTGGTTTATTAGGCCTCACTGCATCTGCAGGACTCTCCCGGATCACACTGTATGCATACCAGGCTTTCCAGCCTCTTAAAAACTCTCCTGGTTCATATTGTATGCATATTAAACCTTATGGCTTATTCTACTACCACAGTGCTAGACATTTTGGCTTTATAGCCTAGGGGATCATCCCCATGCAATAGGCATCTTAGGGCTTACTACCCCAGCTACAACATAGTACATTTTGAATATTTTACCAGCCTCAAGGTGTACTCTGGACATATTGGTCCAATGTTACCATGCTAGGTAACAACTACATACCAGATACAAGGTCTTACAACCTGTGGACATTGTCCTATGCAAACTTGCACATCGGGTCTTATTGCCTTGAGCCTTTGCTCGGCTACATTCTCAACGCATCACATTCTACCAGATAAGGACTTGCTAGCCCATCAGTTCTTATGGCCTCAGGATACTCGATCTATCACCTTTACCAAATACATATCGAGTCTAACTACCTAGGACACACTGTCTACTAGGTATTCAGAATTCATTATAGGCCCCATCTCTTATTACTCAAGCCATTCCTACTTTTATATAATGTTCACAAAGCATGCTAAACAAACCATCATCACCACAATCATCATAAGAGCATTTAGCATATTAGCATATAGTACAACGACAACCAATGGACTTTGGGTCCCACAAGTCACTTGACTCCAAGTATTCACCTACGCAATAGGCCCCAGGATTCCACTTGTGTATAACAGGAGTTTTCATAGCCCTGAGTGTCTACCAGCGTAAATAGGCCCCAGACGACTGCTCGTGCATAATAGAAATCCTTGGCGTCCACCCCGTAAATAGGCCCCGGGCGACCACCCTGTAAATTCTGAATGCTCATTAGGTCTGACAGCCAAAGAACATACTGGCCCTAATAGGTCTTACCGCCTACAGTATATTCATAATACGAATATACTCGATGGTAAACACATACATGTAGAACCATTACATAATGTATGAGAGCAATAATCGCTTTTCTTTATACCGTTGAGCCTGTTCTTCCTTAATCTCTTTCATCAATCAGCACTGGAGCACCCCATGACGGTTCACTGGGTCATCTGACCCTCTTTATAAGGAAATCTATTCGATGGAAGACTCATTATAATATATCACTATTGAGAGTCAATGTTCTCGTAGCTCTACTTTATGTTTCAATGTCACGGTGGCTTCACTTCATGATTTGTCGTCACGGCGGCTGTAAACTATGGTTTGAGTAGTAAGTCTTGAGGGACACGAGTCAACAATAGATTTGATTTGTTCACCATTGCATAAACTGAAGGTAATTCTTAGTATTGACTGGCTGACAGCAAACAATGTTTTGCTAGATTACGGACATAAAAAGGTTATTTATCCTAATCCGCCACTTAAGGCCAACGCAGAGATCAGCCTAAACATTCTCTAAGCAGTTGAGGCCAAGAGATGCTTGCATAAAGGTTGTGAGGGATACATAGTATTCTTCTCCATGCAATCTGTAATGCACCAAATTTGTACTTGGTAGACTTTATAAATATTTAAGTAGTGGAATAAAATGATTACCAATGTTTACTAAAAACATATAAGGATTAAGAATCCCAAAAGCCAGTGTAAATGATATTAGCACAATCGCTTTAGGAATTTTGTACGAAACTAATTCTGATTAATTAAGGAAAAGAATTAATTCCCCTAAAATGAGTCTAGTGAGATATAAAAATATAATTTTAACCTAGAAAGGAAAGACAAAATAGTGTATGGAAGAGAAAAGAGAATTAAATAAAATAGTTAATGGCAATTTAATTAAAATTGCCATAAAAGTAAGTGAAAGAAACAATTGCTAATTAATCTTCAGGTTAAAAATTTCTAGGATTTTTCTCTTGGAAAATTGAGTAATTAGGAGGCTCAAAAATTGAATTATTTCTCCTAATAAAGCTCAAGAAATTTCGTCAAGATTGGAAAGCAAGAAGGAAGGAGTAGTTGGAATCCAACTAAATGGTAGTCTTGTAATATTTGCACCAACCAAGGGTAAGTTTGTCAACAATTTTTGCCCCTAATTTTTTTATGATTTTCTGTTAGCTAAAGAGAGAGGGAATTAATGAAATAAAACAAAAAAAATTAGCCTCCCTCTCTCATTCATTTGGTTGGCAAGAGTAAGAGCAAGAGAGAGAAGGAGAAGTCAAGAACAATAAGCAATCTTCTCTCTGGATTTTCACCCTCTTCCTCACATTTTTAGCTCAAATGTTGTTCAGGAACATTGTTCTCCTTATCTTAAACTTGCACTCTACAGTTTTTTGTGTGAAAAGGAGGTGTCTTGATCCATTTTCCAAGAAACGAAGTGGTAGAAGCAAGAAACAAAGCCTAAAAGAAGCAAGAGGTAAGTTAGGACTTTGTTTTAAGCTCAATATTGCCATGATTTGTGGAGTCTATTGGTTTTTCATCTCTACCCTAATTTCAATTTATGTAGGAAAATAGGATTTGATGCCATTTTGGTCTTGAAAATGGTTAAATATGGTGTTAAAAGATTAGTATAGAAATAGTATGTACTAAAACTTGAACCTTGATCATTATTGCTTATGGGTGCTATTCGATCAGAAGGGAAAAGGGGAAAAAGGAGTGGTATTTTGTCATTTTGGAGTTCACCAATGGCTTCTACATGAAAAAAATATGTGAAATAACATGTGGTTGTGATTTTTAGGTAATTGTGTTGAAAATATCAAATTTTAGAATTTAAGATTCTGTGCTGCCAGAAATTGTTTTCTAGAGGCAGGGATGGTATGTCATGTTATTGAATAATCATCAAAATGATATGAAAATTTCTAGAAATAAATTATACATACTAAGCTTTATTTTGGTAGGTAGAATGTAATTTTTGAACAAGTAGATTTAGAGTTATGATTTTTCAAAGTTTGATCTTGTTTCTGGAATCAAATCTGGAACAGTTGAGGGTTGGTAAAATTCTAGGAATTTCGTGGTGGTAGTTTCCAGAAAATGATATTTTTCCTTGAAATGATACTTAAATAGAGTTACAATGTGCCTAGAACCAATCAATTTAGAGTTTCCTAAAACTATTTATGATTTTTGAAAGTTGGATATTGAATCTGGAAGCTGTTCTGGGGCAGACTTGTTGTGTTTTGTTTTTGTCTAATCAAATGAATTGCAATGTCCATGAGATTTTCCAGACATAAAATAGACCCAACAAGCTATAATTTGAAGGGTAATTTGTAATAATTGGAAAAGTACTTTGGGAGATACAAATTGAAGTTTTGTAATGATTCTAAAAGCTGTCTTGGGGTAGTGGAGAGTAATCATGAAATCTATAATTATGTACATGGGGACTGCAGGAGTAATCCTTTTTCATGTAAATTTAACTTACTAATAGTCAAATAGAACTTTGAACCACCTCAATTAGAAGTTTGTAGAATTATTTATGATTTTTCAAATTTAAATGAAAAATCTTGTTAGCATGTGGGATATGTGAATTTAATGGGCTTTGGGCCAAAAATAGTAAGGGTGAACTTTAAGGGTGAAGATTAGTACTTGGGCCTAGTGTAACCACATTAGTTACTTAATTGGGCCGAAGCACTAACCCAAATGACAACCAACTTGATTAATTGGATTATGCAAGTATTGGACAAAATAATAACCTATCATCTATAAATTCTAATTATATGACCTAATAGCTGGCCAGAGCTTAAGTCTTGCCTGAGCTCAAAGAAACGGTTGGACATTGCTTAAGGGAAGCACCAAGGTAGCAACTTGTCTTTCATATATTTATAAGACATACTATATGTTTTGTATGTTCATCATGAATTGTCTAACACATTTTGGTTATGTGGGTGGTTGCTCAGGGCCTTTTTGCGCGGGTGGACGCTCGGGCCAGTAATCTTCTGTGATGCATGAGTGGGTGCTCGGGCCTTTTTGCGTTGGTATCCTTCAGGGCCTTGTAGTATTCCTAGCGCTATAGTGATATATGAACTGCATATGATGCACTGAATGCTGTTGTGATGATTCTCTTGTATGATGACTTTGTTGCATGCTTTGTGATGTTATATCTGTATGATTGGCTATCTGTTACTACTGAGATTCTTTTAAATCTCACTCTTTTTCCAAAACCACTCTATAGTACAGGGAGATAGCTCAAGAAGCAAGAAAGTAAATACGGACAGCTAGAGACTATAGCAAGAAAGATTCTATTTACTATTGGCTGTCTGTTTTTTATATTTTTGAACCGTATATAATGCACATAACTATGTAAACATGTTAACAATACATTAGTAGAACCAATAGTACCAGTAGCTTAGTAAATGAATGGTAAATTGATAAGTAATAATGCTTCTGATTAAAAGAAGAGACATTAACTAATGAATGTATCATGAAATGTAAGCAAAGACACTCTCATATACTACTCTGGTAAATTGGATTAAGTATCGATGAGACTTAGTAAGATAGTGGATGTTTGTGAAATTATTTAGAAAATTTTTATTACTTTGAAAATCCTTACCAATTGCAGGTCTAAATCCTGAGATCAATGTGGGAATTGTGAATGTTTTCCAAAGTTTCTTTAATATGGGACCGGATCCTAGTTCCATGAGTGATTTCACTACTCCTTTGTACTCATATGGGGCTATTGGGAATAAGGTATTATATTTTTGGTATCAGAGTGTTCATTCTGGAAATGGTAGGTATTTACTAGAGTCCTCTGCTTATGTTGATGAGTTCTAACCATTCGTTAGCTGCTTTGTGTTAGGAGTTATAGTTGATGAGAAGGTAGTGGTGTATAAAACAATAGGAGTGACGAGAATGAGGCGTACTGCCTAGAAGAGTGTTCTAGCTCTTATCTTTATCAAGCTAGGAAGCATGTATGATAGTAAAAGATAAAGGAGTAGGTCACCCTCACTTCCATCCATTAACTAGCATCCACCAGAGGAACGTATACCAAAAGGTAAGTCCTATGTAGTCATTAATAGAGGAGAGCCTGTATGTGGACTGAAGGTTGTGTGTACTTGTAGGAAGAGAGTTAAGATTCCAGTGTTTTATGGACCTATCACTAGGGACAAGGCTACTGTCACTAACATGGAGGACCTAGAGTTAGGAGACATTATGCAGTACCCAAACTCAGATGTAGAGTCGAGTACTATAGTAGAGAAGTTAGTATTTGACCCACGCCCCGATCACGAACTGTAAGAGCAACTCAAGGACTTGTACCTAACAACCTTTAATGATTTCATCTATCACATGGCATGGTACACATCATTATTGGACTCAGTATAAAAGCTATATGAGAAGAGGGAGGAGCTGGGGCTAGTAATGACGGATGATGTTTGGATTCAAACCACGCTAGCCTACTTTACCGACCTTACTTTTTGGGTCAACAAAAAGAATGAAATCATGTTTCTAGGTCCTTTTGAGCGTTTGCCTTTTATTAAGCATATGCATCAATATGTGATATTTCATATCGACTAGTGATAATAAGGTAGGACAATAGGACGATGCTTAGTAAGATAGCACAGACTTATTTTGGAGTAAATATTAAGCAACTTATTGTACATATGACTAGTTATTATTGTAAAACAGGCTTCTTTTGATGTAAATACTAAGCCACTTTGATGCAAATGTGAATGTTTGTTGTAATGGATTTATATATCTACTGTGTGTTGGTATTTAAAATCATGAAGAAGTATATATGTACATATATGTGTTAATGTGGTATTAACAAGGTGTTCCTTTTTAATAGTGAAAATGAACAAAGGTGTGACGTAGACCAGAGGGGAATGTACAACCGAATCCTGAACCTAAGAATAATGCTAGGCCTAACCTTATGCGGAAAATTCTTGAAATGCTAACACAATAATAAACCAAGATTATAGACTTATGAGAAGAAGTCTGGGAATTAAGAGAAAAGCAGAATGCTGATGAGGCATAATTGGTAAATCCTAAGGGCAACAACTCTAAAGGGAACCTTCCTTAGGGAAATCCAGATAAGGAACAACCACCAAATGATGAGCAATCACAGTCACATGAGGTGAATCCAGAAATTTCTGTTATTCAAGAACATTAAAAGGATACGGTCCAATATTGGATGCCTAAATTCATCAAGTACTAGCCTTTGGCATTCTAGGGGAAATTTGATTCGCAAGTTGCTGAGAATTGGCTGAACCAATTAGAGAAGATCTTTGAGGTGCTGGGATGCCCTACAGAGATGAAGGCTATAATAGCTATATACAAACTAGAAGGCGATGCTGATAACTGGTAGAAGAATATGACACTTGTACTACATGCTCGGAATATTCCGTTGACCTGTGAGTTGTTCCTGGAGAAATTTTATGAAAAATACCTCCCAAGGTCAATAAGGATTGAGAAGGAGAAAGAATTCCTGGCTTATAACAAGGTGATAATGAGACTTTCGATGAATACTTGTCTCATTCATTTGATTGTCCCATTACTCTTCCTACTTGAAACTTAAAGATGATGAGGAGTGGAGCTTCGATGTGCTAATTCAGGGACTGAAACCTGAGTTAGAAGAGAAACAATTGCCCGAAAATTTAAAGAATTTAACAAGGTTGTGGAAGTGTTCCGACTGACAAAAGGGAACCTGAATAGAGTATGTGCTGGTAAGCGTACCAGCAATCGAGGTAGGCCTAATCAAGGAGATAACTCACAGAAGTGTAAGGGACAAGGATTACCATAAAAGGGAAATAATAAAAAGCCTTTTTGGTCTGGGAACCGTAGTGATCAGAAACCCCCAACGTGTCAAACATGCCTCCTTTGTGGCAAGTCTCATATGGGATGATCATCTTCCTATGAGCCAAGTAATCCATTATGCTTGTTAGAAGCCAAGACCTTTGGCAATAAATTGTCCCTAGCAAGCAGTACTACAACTTGCTAAGCCCAAACAGAAAAATCAGGACTGAGTATTTACGTTGACATAGGAAGAAGCAAAGAAGTTGCCTGAGCTGGTCTAAGGTAAAATTCTTCTCAATGGCAATTTGTTGTAAGCCTCACTCCTTCATTACTTATGACTGTACGAAGTACCTAGGATTACATGTGCATAAACTACTATTTGACTTGATTATGTCAACACTGATGGGTGTCAAAACTATGATTGTTGATACTTGTTTGAACTATGTGATAAACATTGAGAGAGAAGAGTTTACTGTTGATTTGATCTATTTGCCGCTCTAAAAACTTGAAGTTATACTGAGTTTTGATTGGTTGATGGCAAATAATGTGCTGCTGGATTATGAAAACAAGAGGATAATATATCTTACTTGGCGGGAAGCCGATAACAGAAATGCTAGTTTGAACTTCCTCTCATTGACAGAAGCTGAGAAATGCCCGAGGAAGGGATGCAAGGGATATATTATGTTCTTTTCCATGCAAGCAAAGACAAAAATAGCCCTGGAAGACATTCTGGTTGTGAGGTAATTTCCTGAGGTGTTTCCAAGCAACCTTAGTGGTTTGCCTCTAGAAAGAGAAGTAGAATTTGCAATTGAGATCATGCCTGGAGCTAGGTCTATATCAAAAGGCTTGTACAAAATGGCTCCAAATGAAATGACTGAGGTGAAGAAGCAGATCAATGAATTGCTTGAGAAAGGGTTCATTCGACCCAGTGTCTCACTGAGGGGAGCACTGATGCTATTCGTCGTGAAAAAGGACGTGAGCCTTAGGCAGTGCATTGATTACATAAAGTTAAATAAGGTAACCGTCAAGAACAAGTACCCACTTCCCTGAATTGATAACCATCTGGATTAACTGTCTAGAGAAAGTGTATTCTCGAAGATTGATCTAAGGTTGAGATATCATCATCTAGTCTGAAAGCAATATCCTTTGGGGTAACCAATTCTTTCAGAACCCGGTATGGATACTACAAGTTCCTTGTAATGCCCTTTAGGGTAACCAATGCACCAGCTATGTTTATGGACTATATGAACCACATCTTTTATAATTAGATCAGTTCATGGTAGTCTTCATCGATGACATTCTGATATACTCTTAAGAGCAGAGAAGAGCACGAGGAGCACTTAAGGATCGTGCTAGGTATTCTGTGGGAAAGGAAACTCTATGCGAAGTTGAGTAAATATGAGTTTGCCTTTTAGAAGTCAAATTTATGGGCCTTGTTATCTCACAAGAAGGGATTGTAGTGGATCCTAGTAAAGTGGAAGTAGTACTAGACTGGAAAAAGCCAAAAACTGTTACTCAGATATGCAGTTTTTTGGGTCTAGCTAGCTATTACAGGAGATTCATTCATAATTTCTCTCAGATTGCCTTGTCATTGACCAAGTTCACGAGGAAAGATCAACCATTTATGTGGGATGATCAATGTGAGAAGAGCTTCAAGGAGCTGAAGGAGAGGTTGGCATTTGTACCCGTGTTGATTATTCCTGATCCCGAGTTGACCTATATGGTCTACAGTGATGCTAGCAAGAGGGATTGGGATGTGTCCTGATGTAGTAGGGTAGAGTGGTTGCCTATGCCTCTTGACAGCTGAAGCCTCATGAGATGAATTATCCTACACATGATCTGGAGTTAGAGGCAATTGTGTTCACACTAAAAATCTGACTATACTACTTATATGGTGTGATTATGGAATTGTACTGCAACCACAAAAGTCTTAAGTACCTGTATGATCAGAAGGAGCTCAACATGAGACAGTATAGGTGGATGGAGTTGTTAAAGGACTACAACCTGGAGATCAGGTATCACCCATTTAAAGCCAATGTTGTCATTGATGCTCTTAGTTAGAAGGCGGTGTAGGTGGCAGTTATGATGATACTGGAGAGCAAACTAATAGAAGATTTTCGAGATCTAAGCTTGACAAATCAAATTCTATGTGCTGGTTATGGTGTCAGCCAAGCAGAAAGTGATATAAAGGCTGAGATTACAGAAGCTCAAATGCAAGATGAGCATGTATAGTCCATCAGGACTATGATCGAATATAGAGAGACTCATGACTATGATCTTTTATCAAGTAGACTGGTTCGATAGAAGAAGAGAATCCATGTTCCACTGAAATCTAATCTAAGGCAGAAAATCCTTGATGACGCGCACAAGAGTCGATATACCCTCCACCCAGGGATGGTAAGGATGTACTATGACTTGAAGGAAATGTATTGGTGGCCTAGATTAAAGAAGGATTTGATAGAATATGTGGCATGATATCTTACCTGCCAAACGGTAAAGATTGTGTACCATAAACTGCTAGGATTGTTTTAGAGTCCTGAGATTCCAGAATGGAAATGGGAGAGCATAACCATGGATCTTATGGTAGGGTTACCTAAAATCCGGAATCATAATGTGATCTAGGTGATTATTGATCATTTCAAAAAATCATCACATTTCATACCGATCAATGCCAGCTATTCTCACAATAAACTGGTAGAGTTTTACATCAAGGAAATAATGACACTCCATGGGACGCCAAAGAGTATAATCTCTTACAGAGATCCTCATTTCACTTTAAGATTTTAGAGATCTCTGCATGAAGCTCTGGGCACTAAACTGAAATTCAGTATGGTCTATCATCCTCAGACAGATAGACAAACAGAAAGAACCATCTAGACACTAGAAGATATGTTGAGAGCATGTGTGATGGACTTCAAGGGAAGTTAGGATCGCTACCTTCCACTTGTAGAATTTCCTTATAACAATAGCTATCATGCAAGCATTGATATAGCTCCATATTAAGCACTGTATGGAAGAAAGTGCCAAATCCCCTCTTTGTTGTACAGAATTATCATAAAGAAAATTGTATTAGTCTGACATAGTAGATTAGACTACTGAGCATATCAGAGTCATCTAGCAGAGACTGATTGCAGCCTAGAGCCGACAAAAGAGCTATGCTGACAAGTGGAGATGACCGTTAGAGTTCTAAGTCGGCAATCACATATTTCTAAAAGTTTCACCTGTCTCTGGTATTGGAAGGGTGATAAAGAGAAAGAAACTAAGCCCTCGCTACATTAGGCTGTTCGAGGTTTTGTCAAGAATTGGGCCCGTAGTATACCAGATTGCTCTACCCCCAAATCTGAGCAGATTGCATGATGTCTTCCATGCTTCACAATTGAAGAAGAACCAACCAGACCCCTAGCATGTTATTGAGTATGAAAATGTAGATATGCAAGATGATCTCACTTATGAGGCTGAGCCATAATGGATCCTCGATAGACAAGAAAAGCAGCTCTGACATCGTAGATTACCATTTGTGAAGGTGGCCTGGAAGGGACTAACTCCAAGGGAGGCAACTTGGGGAGCCAAAGAAGATATGAAATGATGTTACATTAAATTTATACCCTAGGATGTGTAACAAATTTTGAGGATGAAATTTATTGTAAGGGGCGAGAGCTGTAATATACCGAATCTTGTACTCGGTAGACTTTGTAAAAATTTAAGTAGTAGAATAAAATGATTTCCAATGTTTACCAAAAACATATAAGGATTAAGAATCCCAAAAGCCAGTGTAAATGATATTAGGACAATCGCTTCGGGAATTTTGTACGGAATTAATTCTGATTATTTAAAGAAAATAATTATTCTTCTGAAATGAGTCTAGTGAGATACAAAATATAATTTGAACCTAGAAAGGAAATAGAAAATAGTGTATGGAAGATAAAAGATAATTAAATAAAATAGTTAATGCAAATTTAATTAACATTGTCATAATCGTAAGCGAAAGAAACAATTGCTAATTGATCTTGAGGTTAAAAATTGGAACCCAAGATTAAGGGCTAGGATTTTACTCATGGAAAATTGAGTAATTATGAGGCCTAAAATTTAAATTACTTTCTCCTAATAAAGCTCAAGAAATTTAGTCAAGATTGGAAAGGAAGAAGGAAGGAGTAGTTTGAATCCAACTAAATGGCACTCTTATAATATTTGCACCAAACAAGGGCAAGTTGGTCACCAATTTTTGCCCCATTTTTTTTATGATTTTTGGTCAGCTAAAGAGAGAGGGAAAGAATGAAATGAAACACAAAAAATCAGCCTCCCTCTCATTTATTTGGTTGGCAAGAGCAAGAGCAAGAGAGAGAAGGAGAAGTAATGAACAATAGTAATCTTCTCTCTTGATTTTCACCCTCTTCCTCACATTTTTAGCTCAAATGTTCTTCACGAACATTGTTCTCCTCATCTTAAGCTTCATTTCTAGTTTTCTTTTTGTGTGAAAAGGAGGTGTCTTGAGTCATTTTCCAAGACCCAAAGTAGTAGAAGCAAGAAATAAAGCCTAAAACAAGCAAGAGGTAAGTTAGGACTTTGTTCTGAGCTCAATAAAGACATGATTTGTGGAGTTTATTGGTTTTTTATCTCTGCCCTAATTTTGGTTCATATGGGAAAATAGGATTTGATTTCATTATGGTCTTGAAAATGGATAAATATGGTGTTAAAATATGAGTATAGAAAAGCTATGTACTAAAACTCGAGCCTTGATAATTATTGCTTATGGGTGGTTGTTCGATCAGAGGAAAAAAGGAAAAAAAGGAGTAATATTTTTTCATTTTGGAGTTCACTAATGGCTTCTACATTAAAAAATATGTGAAATAACATGTGTTTGTGATTTTTAGGTGATTGTGTTAATAATGTCAAATTTTAGAATTTAAGATTATGTGCTGCAAGAAATTATTTTCTGGAGTTAGGGATGGTATGTCATGTTTTTGAATAATCAAACCTGGTCTAAATGCTTTGAAACTTTATAGAAAAAGAGTAGATATATGAAGCTATATTTTGATAGGTAGAATGTAATTTTTTTACTACTGGATTTAGAGTTATGATTTTTCAAAGTTTGGTCTTGTTTTTGGAACCAAATCTAGAACAGTTGAGGGTTGGTAAAATTCTAGAAATTTTGTGGTGGTATTTTCTAGACAATGATATTTTTCATTGAAATGATACTTAAAGAGAGTTACAATTTTCTTAGAACTAATCAATTTGGAGTTTCCTAGAATTATTTATGATTTTTGAAATTTGGACATTGAATCTGGAAGCTGTTCTGGGGCAGACTTATTGTCATGTGTTTTTGTCTAATCAAATGAATTCCAATGTCGATGAGATTTTCCAGAGATAAAGTAGACCCAACAAGCTTTAATTTTAATGGTAATTTGTAATAATTGGATAAGTACAGTTGGAGATACGAATTTATGTTTTGTAATGATTTTGAAAGTTGTCTTGGGGTGGTGGAGAGTAATCATGAAATTTGGAATTATGTATATCGAGACTGCAGGAGTAATCATTTTGAACCAATGTAGGATTGCAGGAGTCAAATAGGACTTTGAACCACCCTAATTAGAGATTTGTAGAATTAGTTATGACTTTTCAAATTTAAATGAAAAATCTTAACAACATGTGGGCTATGCGATTTTAATGGGCTTTGGGCCAAAAAAAGTATGGGTGAAGATTAGTACTTGGACCTAGTGTAATGACATTAATACTTAATTGGGCGGGCCTAAGCACTAACCTAAATGACAACCAACTTGATTAATTATATTATGCAAGTATTGGACAAAATAAGAACCTATCATCCGTAAATTCTAATTATAGGACCTAATAGCTGCTCGGAGCTTAAGTCTTGCCTTAGCTCAAAGAAACGGTTGGATGTTGCTCATAGGAAACACCTAGGTAGTAACTTGTCTTTCATATATTTATAAGATACACTATATGTTTTGTATGTTCATCATGAATTATCTGGCACATTTTAGTTATACGGGGTGGTAACCGAGGGTCTTTTTGCATGGGTAGATGCTTGAACCAATAAGTTTTGTGACGTATTAGTGGATGCCCAGGGCCTTTTTATGCGGGTATCCCTCGGGGCCTTGAAGTATACCTAGCTCTATAGTGATATATGAACTGCATGTAATGCACTAATTTTTGTTGTGATAATTTTGTTGTATGATGACTCTATGTGGCATCTTTATGATTTTATATCTGTATGATTGGCTATCTATTATCACTGAGATTCTTTTGAATCTCACTCTTTTTCCAAAACCACTCTACAACACAGAGAGATAGCTCGAGGGGCAAGAAGGTGAATGTGGGCAGCTAGAGACTGGAGCAAGAAAGAATCTATTTACAGTTGGCTGTCTGTTTTTTATATTTTGGATATTTTAGAATTGTATATAATGTACATAACTATGTAAACTTGACAACAGTACAATAGTAGAACCAGTAGTACCAGTAGCTTAGTAAATAAATGGTAAATTGATAAGTGATAACGCTTCCAATTAAAAGAAGAGACATTAACTAATGAATGTATCATGAAACGTAAGCAAAGACACGCTCATATACTCTGATAAAATGGATTAAGTACCGATGAGACTTAGTGAGATAGGTTAAAAAACCAAGATTGATGTGGGAATTGTGAACATTTTCCAAAGTTTCTTTAACTTGGGACCGGATCCTAGTTCCATGAATGATTTTACTATTCCTTTCCAATCGTCTGGGCTATTGGGAATAAGGTATTACATAATCAGAGGTTGGAAAAATATTGAAGAATATCCCTTTAATAAACGAGTTTCTCGATATGTTTACGGAGGATATCAGTGGATTACCCCCAGAAAGGGAAGTAGATTTTGCAATCAAAACTAAGTCTAGAGCGGGACTGATATCTAAAGCCCTATACGGGATGGCTCCAAGTGATATGACAGAGTTGAAAAAGAAGATTGAGGAGTTGTTAGAGAAAGGGTTTATTAGACCCGGTGTCTCACTATGGGAAGCTCCAGTGCTCTTTGTCAAAAATAAAGACGGATGACTACGACTCTGTATTGGTTACAGGGAGCTAAATAAGGTGACCGTCAAGAACAAATATCCACTTCCTAGAATTGACAATTTTCTCGATCAGTTATCCGATTCCTGTGTGTTCTTAAAAATTGATTTAAGATTAGGGTATCACCAGCTCAAGGTAAAAGTATAGGACGTACCAAAAACTGCTTTCAAGACCAAGTATGGCCATTGCGAATTTCTAGTAATTCCATTTAGGTTTACCAATACACTTGCCGTTTTCATGGACCACATAAATTGAGTTTTTCATCCGTATTTGCACCAATTCGTAGTAGTCTTTATTGATGATATTCTGGTATACTCACGAAACAGAACAAAACATGAACATCATCTGAGGACAGTGTTGAATATATTGAGAGATAAACAACTCCATGCCAAGCTGAGCAAATTAGAATTTTGGCTTTCTAAAGTTAAATTTTTTAGTCATGTTGTAACACCTTACATTTACACTCGTTCTGATGTGTTTTACACAGTGAATTCAAACCACTAATTGATTTTTTATAACGTTTTTCAAATCCCAACCTCAATACAGGATTCAAACTTGTAGTTGAGTGTATTTTTTTTGAATATTTTAAAACTTTATAGAAGCGTACTCTAGTGGTTCGCAACTTTGTAATTACTCAACAATTCTTATCTTTTCCCTTTAATTCAATTAAATCGATACTCTGCTCAAACTTAGTTCACTCATTTACACATACAAACTGTGTAGCCACACAAGGCTACCAAAGTGTATAAGTTTAATACCAAAAATATTAGACACCTTCTCATCTTTTATCCATCTTTATATTTCCCGTTTATAATCCTCTTCTCTATTCTCAATGTACCTATATGGTTGGGTGAGGAAGAGTGTGATTCGAGAGAATCTCAGTAGTAAACAGTGCTAACAAATGCATACAAGAAATGCTTTGTGCATGACATACTTGCTCCTATAAATTCATGCCAATATAATGACATATATGCATGCTTAATGTTTAACATATTACACTTATGGCCATAGTATAAGAAAAAAAGAGCTTCACTTATTCACATATGCTTCATACAATTCATCAAAGCAATTAACACATCAATACACAAGCACACATATCAAGTTATGCAAGTTATGAAAGTTCACTACCTCTTGGACTTGTATTCTCTTCTTATCCCCTTTTTTCAAACCATTGAAGCCTCTTGGAAATTCTTCCATGCTTCTTCTTTCTTGGCTTTTTATGGCCCTAGATAAATACCATATTATTAGTGCCATGAAAATTAAAGGCTCAATGGGCTACATTAGCCCTAATTGCTTACTTTCACCCTTGGAGTTCATACTAATTACATTTGGCCCTTTTCTTTCTAAAATTCGCATGGTAGCCAAAAGCTGCCAGTATTTTGACCAAAATTGGAAAACTCATAATTAATTTTATATAATTCTAATTAGGGTGATTCAAAGTCCTATGAAAATATATTTAAGTTCTATTTACAAAAAAATATCACTCACTTCCAGATTTATATAAAAGAGTCTAGAAATCCTCCATCAACCAAACTATTCCAAAATTTGTTCTAGATTCAGTGCCTAACTTTAACCAATCATAACTTACAATCTACTAACCTAAATGGCACATATTATACATAAAATTAAAGATTAATGTGTCTAATATTATTATGAAAAGTTTTATAATTTTTTGACAAGTTTTGGTCTTCTAAAACCTCATCACAAAAACATGACCATAATCTGGCAGTGTTCATACCTTAGTAACATTGAATTTTAATTTTAGGGTTCTTAATCTAACCCTTCTAAAATCACAACCATACCATATTCCCATAAAATTTTGCTCAAGAAATCCATTGGAAACCTAAAATTTAGAAAAATCACTCTCCTTATTGCTTTCCTACACCTGGCCGAAAGTTGCCACTCAAGAGAATAATTAACCACTTTGATATTTTAACCTCCAACCTAGTCTTATATCATCATTAAACATTACATATGACCATATACATTATCATGGCAACATTAAAACCTAAGATCCCATATTGGCCAAAATTCAGGGTAGCCAAGAAAATTCACCATACTCAACTAAACAACACAATATATAGCTCAAATCAAAGCTCAAGCTCACCTCTTTCACTTTCTAGGGCTTGTTCTTGATTTCTCCAACTTTGGTATTTTTTAGACAACTTTTAATGAGAGGAACAACTTTTATGAAGACCTTAAGAGCAATATAGGTGGTTTGGAAGGTGAAAATTGAGCTAGAAGCTCTTACCTTGTTCTTTGTTCTTCAAGAGTGTTCTTTCTCTTTCCCTTTTTCATTTTTCCTTCATTTCTTTAAATTTGCCCAATTTGGGCAGCCAAATGAGAGTGATAATGGTTAAATATCCACTCCTCATCCTCATAAAACACTTGGCCAAAAATTACTAAGTGAATAAAAGAAAATCCTAGTGTCACAATTCCATGGTGTCTTAAGAAAGTGCTTGAGTTAATTGACCAATAGTGGTTTAGTTAAGTTTAATTCTCTCTTCCCTTGCCTGTCTTAGCTTGGACATCAATTACATTCTAAATGGGAGAGAAAATGTTGACCAAGTGTTCTTGCAAATTTGCTTTCTCAAGCCTAGCCACAATTGTTGACTTTTCAAGTGGAAAAAGTGAAGAAATGAATTAATTAAATTCTCCTTCTTTCTCCCTCTTAACTTGGATGAAATCCACCTTCACAATGGAGGAAGTTGTTTGACCAATTCCTTTCTTAAAAGCTTGCTTCTTGGTCACCTTCCAAGTTGCAATTTTACCCATGTTTACTTTTGACTTTTCAAGATAAATGCTAGTACACGATATACTTGCCTTACGTAGGCTCATGTTAACATAATGACATATTTGCATGCTCAATGTCTCACATTTCTTACATATGGACATAGCATGAATTGAAAATAGAGCTGCAATCATTCAATTATGTTATATATAGACAGGTAAAGCAATGATGCACATTAACACACAAGCATACATATGAATACACGAAAGTAAGGTAAGTTAACTACCTTTTATCTTTGAGTCCCCTCTTATACCATTTCATCCCACTACTAAAGTTGCTTGAGATCCCTTCCATTTTCCTCTTCTTTGTCATCTCATGGCCCTAGGTATATAACCATACATTAGAGCCATAATAAAAGAATGACCAATGTGGCTATATAGGCCCTTAATCACTTTAAGGGCCTAATGCTAACCTTTGGAGTTCCTAATTATTATATTTGTACCTTTAAATCTTAAATTCACATAAGACATAAAGCTGATAGATTTTTTCACTGTATTTTCAAAAATTCTAACTAATTCTACAAAACTCCAATTAGGGTGGTTCAAATCTCTATGCGGCCCTTCTTAAGTCCACTTCGAAGCACTATGATCAATAAATCATAACTTTTGGTATACTTATCCAATTAGTACAAATTAGCAATAAAATTAAAGCTTATTGGTTCTATTTTATTTATGAAAAATTTTGTAGACATTGGAATTCATTTGGCTAGACAAAAAACATGTCACCATCAGTCTACCATAAAACAACTTCTAGGTCCAATGACCAATTTTCAAAAATCATAATTAATTCAAGAAAACTCCAAATTAACTGATTCCAAGTACATTATAAACCTATTAAAGTTTAAATTCAAATAAAAGTATAATTTTATGGAAAATAAAGCCACAAAATTTCTTGAAATTTTTCAAAGATTAACTGTTCTAGAATTGGTTCAAGAAACAGGGTCCAAATTTGAAAAATCAGAACTTTAAATCAACTTGTCTAAAAATTACATTCTACCTATCAAAATGAAGCTCAAGATGTCTACTTTCATTTTGAAAAGTGTCAAAGAAATTGGACCAGGTTTGTATAATCAAAAACATGCCACAACATCACTTCCTTCCAGAAATTGAAATTTGGAACTACTCTTAAGTTCCAAATTTGTGATTTCTCATTTCTAAACCTTATTTAACACCATTTACAAGTCCAAACCACCATGAAATCTAAGAATAAACATATAACTAAAAATTATGACAAAAATACCCATTCCACAAAACTCAACCAAGCCGCACAATATATGGTTCAAGAGAAAGCTCTTACTCACCCGTTGCTTCTTCTAAGCTTTGTTTCTTGATTCCATAATTTTGGACCTTGATAAATCCATCAAAACACCTCCTATTGAAAAACTAAAACCATAGGAATGAATCTTAGACCAAGAGGAACAATGTGCATGAAGACACTTTTGGCTAGAAAGGTAAGTAGAAGGGTGAAAATGAAGAGAGAAGGTTACCTTTACTCTTTGAATGTTCAGATTTAGTTTCTCTCTCTTCTTCCTTCTATTGGTTGTCCAAAATGCTGAAAAAGGGAGGTGATGATGTGTTTTAAAAGACAATAAATGGCCCTTCTTATGTGCTGGATGAAATAAGCAAGAGAGAGAGAGAGAAAAGAAATAGAGAAGGAAAAAGAGGTAATGTTTTATTCAATGCTTCATGGCTTCTTGTACACAAAGAAGCTTATTATCCATTTGTTACTTGGTTGAATTTTCTTGTCTTATATTTTTCTCCTTCTTTGGCAGAAATTATTGAATTAAGTAGGGGGAGCTAATTTGATTTTTTGAGCTTCTTAATTACTTCACTTTTCAAGAGCAAATCCTAGCCCTTAATCTTGGGTTTTAATTTTAACCTTAAGATCCAATGGAAAATTTCTTTTTTACCCTTGATTATGGAAACATTTACTAAGTTTCCATTATTTCTTTTATTTCATTTTAATTCTCTTCTTTCTTTCTTTCATATGCCATTCCCTCTCTTTTGGGATCCAAATTAGGCTTTATATCATTTTTTCCTTTAGATAATGGAATTGGGTATTCCTTTAGCTCTTTGGAACCAAATTCCATACTTTGTTCTTCCCAAATTAGTCCATAAAAGACATTTTGTCTCTTGGACATTCTTGGGACTTTTGCAAACTAGGGCTTAGTAGTCAGCTTGAACTAGTCTTAATTTCAAGCTTCTAGGTCCAAATATTGGGATATTTTATTTCTCATCCCGTTTAATAAATTTCGTCCTCAAAATTTTGAATATCATATGGTACAATTTGTACCTCGGGGAATCGTTTCTCTATCTTATTCTTATACAGGCTCATCGAGCATGCAACACAGTTCACTATATTCTCAACACATATCACATATAGTATTCAACAACCATTATTCATCATTCTCATTCATTTTGTACCCAATATGTAGTATTCAAATACAGGACCTACTGGTCTATTCTCACATCATATGGTTTCTCAGGCCTTACTGCCTCTTCAAGATTTTTCCAAATCACACTGTATGCATATCAAACCTTACGACTCATTTTACTCCCATAGCACTGGATATTTTGGCCTTACAGCCTAAGGAATCACCCATATACCATAGGTATCTTAGGACTTACTATCTCAGCTACAACTTGGTATAGTCTGAATATTCTTTCAGCCTCAGAATATACTCTGGACACACTGATCTAATGTCATCGTGCTAGACAATAAGCAAAACGCTAACTACACAGGTCTTACGACCCAGGTATACCATCCTATTCAAACTTGAACATCATGTCTTACCACCTCAAGCCTCCGCTCATCACAATTCTTAAATACAAAACATGTTGTCACCTTAAGGACTTACTAGTCCAATAGGTCATATGCCCTCAGGACATACAGCCCAACATTCATACTGAATACAAATTAAGACTAACTACCTTAGGACACAAAGCCCATTAGGTATTCTGGATTCATTACATGCTCCACCTCTTGCTTCTCAAACCCTTTATATACTTATGTAATGTTCACGAAGCACACAAAACAAACCATCTAACAACAATCACTTGTTCAATCAAAGGACACACAGTCCAATGGGAAATCACAGGACATACTATCCATCATCAATTATCTAGGTAGCCTATGAGGTCTTATAGCCTAAGTAATCTCCCTATACCAGAGACATATCGAGACTTATAGCCTCGGTCTTCTGACCATCTGCCACAAGATCTTTATTAGGTCATATAGCCCAGGGTAACTACATATATAGTGTTCACTCATGGGCATTTTTGTCTCAAGCTTACCTGGCACAAGATGCCTTGGGTAATTCCCTGTTTAATTTGTACTAACTGTCCCATTATTCTCAGGCTTTATAACTTCTTCGAGATAATGCTTGGAATCTTATGCATCAGGTTACTTTAGGAATCTCATGCATTGAGTCTTTACCCGAAATCTCAATCTTGGATTGCTCAGCAGATCTTACGATCCTACCCTGAATGCATACTAGGTCTTACGTCTTAAAGACACGCTGGTCCAATAGGTCTTCCTACCTACCGTATATTCATAACAAGAATATACTTGATGTTAAACACATTTATACATAACTATTACATAAGATACAAGAGCAAGAGTTGTTTGACTCTCTCTAGCTCGTTGAGCTTGTTTTACCTTAATTCCCTTGTTTTGTCTTACTTTCAATAACTAACACTGGAGTAGCCCATAGCAATACACTGGGCCATACAAACCCTTCTTCCTAGAAAAATCATCCGATGTGGGACTTATTATGATGCATCACCATTGAGAGTTGACGTCCTGGTAGCTCCACTTTATAATTCAATGTTATAATGGCTTCATGCTACAGATTCAACATCACAGTGGCTTCATGCTATGGATTCGACATCACGATGGCTCCATATTATGATACTATAATATACACTTCACTCAGTCTATTTTGACTTGTCAGCCCCTTCGGTCAGAACTCTCCAAAGGTAGCCCTCCCCGATTAAGACCCTCTATAGGTAGCTCTCTCCGATCAGAATCCTCCATAGGTAGCTCTCTCAAGTTGTCATCTTTAAATGAAAGTACCATCGTAACGAGAACCCAAATCTTATAAGGTCCCTCTTCTCTAGCAGTTTTGTATATGCTTTCGTTTAATTCTGCTATCTCATATGGGGTCATTCTGTATGGACTTTCAATATTAGTACCGCTCCAAGCATAATTCTACTTCCCTTACTTGGGTAATCAACCTACGTCGTATAGGGAATCTGAAAGCCACTGGTATATTCTATTCTCTGTCTCAACCATGAGATCGTATCTCATGTCCATTGTCACTCTATCAATCATTATGTTCCATCATTGAACAAACCCTCAATCATTCTTTATAAGGGAATAATCTATGATCAAGATCTTTCCCTATGCTAGATCAGAAGTAGCAACTTATAGAAAACCTCATACATATTTATGTACCTCATTCTAATACCTCGAATCATTCCGGGCCATTTCAAATTCTTAAGGAATCAAAACTTAATAGGTGATTCCTATGTTACGGTTCACTAGTAACCCTTCTCTCGCTGTTAGATAGACATCCAACTTTTAGGTTTATCACTAACTTTTGAACCTAAACATCACATAAAGTGAAAAACATTTTCCTCAAATATACTCAATAGGCATGCTAAAATCATGATCAATACCACATATTCTAACCTTTGCGGTATTCAAGTATTATCCTCAAAACATTATTGAAGGTTTAACATATCCATAAGGTTTAAAATTATGTCATGAAACAAAACCATAGTGCAACCTGATTCACATTTCGACTAAAGCACTATTTCAACTTAAATATGATTTAAGCCTATCTTGAACCTTCAAATCATATGATCAGATCCTTTAGGATCAATATATGGCAAAATCATCACTCATGACATCCCTAAGGATCTTCATATATCCTATGTAATATCCTGAATTTTGGGACTAGAGGCTTGAGATTAAGCTTGACTCAAGTAGACTATTAAGCCCCGGTTTAGCAAGTGTCCCAGTAAGACATAATTTTATTCCCTAAAGTTCCTTATACCTGGATAGAATTAAGGAGAATAAAATGGTGAATTAAAGAACATGTTAGGTGGCAAAGCAAGGAAATTAGAGGTCACACACAACATAGTTAATTGGAACACAAAGTAGTGTCGCTCCCACTGAATTTCCCTATGTAGCAGTCATGTTTTTGTGACATTTCTCATTAGGAAAATGATGTCCAAAAATTGTGAAACTTTCCATAATAAAAGTAGACTTATCAAGATTTAATTTAATGTATGGGTAAAATGGTCATTTGACCAATAAATCAAGAAGCCAATATTTTCCATTATTATTATTTTAAGGACGTCCAAAATGAGTGAACAAGAAGGAAATGATCATTAGGTGATAAATATGCCACAAGTTGAAGTAATATGGACCAAGCAAGTTAAGGTTTGAAAACTCAGAAAAATAGGCTACATATGTTAAAAATGCTATTAAATAGTATTATGAAAGGAGGTGGAAGATCATACTTTAAGAGATAATTATCTCTTAGAGGGCTAACATTTAAGGTGGAAGAGAGAAAAGGAATAGTAAAGACCATGCCATAAATTAAACCACCTTAGGTTAAAACTAACCAAGGCACCTTTTCAAGACACCATCACTTTTTGACATCTCATCTTCTTTTACTTTCCTGGGAGCAATTTTTGGCCAAGATAATTGGAAAAGGACCAAATGGATATGTATTCAATTAACCACTCTCTCTTACCCTCATCCATTAGCTAAAGTCGGCCAACAAGCTCATGGAGAGAGAAAAGAAAGACAAGAACAAGTTAAGCATTTCTAGCTTGATTTTCTCTTACTTAACCACTTCTTTTGGCTCATCAAATGACCTTCATGTACCTTATTTCCCTTAATGAGACCTTCATTTCTATGGTTTTAGAATTTTCAAGGGGAGGTGTTTTGTGTCATCTTAAAAGAGACAAAGTTGGAGAATCAAGAAAAACACTCAAGAAGGAGCAAGAGGTGAGCAAGAGTATCATTTTGGCATATATATTGCCTAGTTTGGTTGAGTTTTTGGGACTTGTTATTTCTACACTAATTTTGGTTTGTTAGGGTTTTCTAGAGTTCTTGAAGCTTTGTCCATATATATATATGATTATATGATGTTTGGGAAGCAACTAAGACTTGTTTGGTGAAAATTTATGAGTTGGTGGATAGTTGTGTATAAACCTAAATTTTATGTTTTGAATAGGACATGATGAAGGAGTTGGAATTTTATAATTTTATTGTTATATTGGATTTATAAGGGAAAATTGTGTGGGAATATAGGTGTTCATGATTTTTTTATGATTGTATGTAAATCTAGAATTTTTAGAACTTTAAAAGGAATGTTGTTTGATTTGATTCACTGGAGGAAGTATTGTTGTGAATTGAATTTTTTTAGGCAAACCTGGTCTAAAAATTATGAATCTGTTCAGCCATAAATTATACTTGTAGAACTTTAATTTGATGGGTAGAACATAATTTTTGGATAAGTAGATTAAGAGATATAATTTTTCAAAGTTGAGCCTTGTTTCATGAAGGAAATCTGGAATACGAGAGGTTTGATGAATTTCTGGGAATGACCTGATGATAATGGTCAAAAGTAGGTATTTTTTTTTGTGAAATAGGACTAAAAGGGATTTATAAAGGACTTTGAACTACCCCAATTGGAGTTTTATAGAATTAATTATGATTTTTCAAAATTGGGTAAAAATGCTGGCAGTTTTGACTACCATATGAATTTGAGAAAGAAAAGGGGCCAAATGTAATTAGTAAGAACTCCAAGTGTGAAAGTAAGCCTTTAAGGCTAATGTAGCCCATTGGGTGTTCAGTTTTCATGGCTCTCATAATGTAATTACTTATCTAGGGCTATAAAGTGACAAAGAAGAAGCAATGGTTGGAAGGTTAAGGTACAAGAGAAGGACATAAAGTCCAAAAGGTAGTAAACTTACCCTACTTGCAAGTATTTGATATTTATGCTTGTGTATTGCTTTGCTTAATTATGTAAAGCATATTAGAATGAATGAGGCTCTGTTTCTGTTTATTTTGTAGCTATAGATATGTCATATGAAACATTAAGCATACAGAGATGTCATTATGTAAGCATGAGCCTACGTAAGGTGAGCATGTCATGTACTAACATTTATCTTGCATGTATTATGGTACTCTTTACTACTGAGATTCCTCTGAATCTTACCCTCTCCCAGCTAACCATTTAGACAAGTGGATAAAGATGGGATACTGAAAGTTTCGTGAGAAGAGATTGTGATAGTGGTAGACCAAAGATCTAAAGCTCCATAACTGTATTTATGTGACTTAGACACTTTGGTAGCCTTGTGTGGCTACACAGTTGTGTATTTAAATAAATGAATTTAATTTAGCAAAGAATCGCCCTAATTAAATTAATGGGAAAAGATAAGAATTAATGAGTAATAACAAAGTTGTGAACCATGAGAGTACGCTTTCACAGAATTTTTAAATTTTTAGAAAAACCTACTCAACTAGAGGTTTGAATCATGTTTTTAGGTTAGGATTTGAAAAATTACACTTAGTGTTTCAAGTTTACTGCGTAAAACTCATCAGAAAGAGTGTAAATGTAAGGTGTTACATTTATTTGCTATCAGAGCAGTGATTCTGGCGATGGAATTATTTGCTCAGAGATAAAGGTCCAGTGAAAGTAAAGGGTTCTGAATATAGGGTATATTTTCTCCTTATATCAATAGAATAGTGATTTTCTGTTAGTGCTATTGTAATTTGGAGTTACAGATAGTAAAGGGACCTAAAGAATTAGACCTCCCCTATCTATTAATCAGCTTGTTAAGGGAAGGGGCAAAGGTCTATATGGAAGAAGTGGCTCTGCTTAACAGGGATGTTAGTGGTGCTCAATCCCAGTAGGGTTTCCTCTACTGGTGATAATGGTAAAAAGACCTTAAGGATAGAGAAGAAGCACAGGATTCAGATTTTGTTTCTAACTCTAGGGCTCCTAATATTGAGTTAGAGTATGACCCAGATTTTTCCCCTATGTTATGAAAACACATAGAGGGGCTATACCAAGAAGTTGGTACTACTTATGTTTCCCTGTGGGGACAATATCTAGCATTTTTAGGTAGGATAACATGGTATACTGGGATTGAGGTATATGTGGGATACCGATGCCTAGAGATATATGGATATGTATTGGCACTAATGCCCTAGATCACATCAGAACCTTGACATTAAGCGTGCTTGGGTGAGAGAAATTTAAGGATGGGTGATCTCCTGGGAAGTCCCTATATAGAAACCATAGACTAATAAAGGTTGGAATGCATGAAGGTTTGAGTACCTTGAGGCAAGCTATATGGTGATCCTTAGAAATGTCAGGAGTGATGATAATGCTATATATTGATCCTAGAGGATCCAATTTTATAATACTGAAGGTTAAGGGTAGGTTGGAACCAAATCTAAGATGGAATAGTGCTTAGGTCAAAATGTGAATCAAGTTGCACTATGGTTATGTTCCATGACGGAAGTTTGAACCTTGTGAACCTTATGGATAGTCTTGAACCTTCAGTAATATTTGGGGATGTTATCTGAATACCATGAAGGTTAGAATAGGCACTATTGATCATGATTGTAGCATAACTATTGGGTATATTTGAGGAAAATGATTTTCACCTTGTGCGATGTTGAGGTTCTAAGAGTTGTGTCATAACCTGAGATTCTCCAGGGAATTTGAAATGGCCTGAATGGCTTGAGGTACTAGAATGTAGTATAGAGATGTGTATAAGGTTTCTGGAGGTTGTTAATTGCTAATCAAGCATAGGGAAAGATCTTAATCATAGAATATTCATTTAGAGTTATGAATATGGCTAGAGCTGGACCGATATCGAAAGTCCATATAAACTGACCCCAGATGAGATGGCATAAATTAGAGGAAATAGATTACAGAACTGCAAGAGAAGAAGGACCTTATGAGATATGGGTTTTCGTTACAATGGTACTTCCATTCAGAGATGACTAACCAGAAAGGGCTACCTACGGTAGAGTATGATCAAAGAGGGCTACCTATGGAGAGTTCTGATCGAAATAGGCTACTTACAGGGAGATCTTATCAGAGAGGGCTACCTACTAAGGGTTCTAATTGGAGGGGCTAACCAATCACGTGACTGAGTGAAGCACTGAGTGCAGTACTGTTGTATGGAGCCACCATGATGCAAACCATATTATGCAGCCGTCGTAACAACAAACCATAGATTGAAGCCGTCGTGACGACAAACCATAGAATAGAGCTACAGGAATGTTGACTCTTAATGGTGGAGCATTGTAATAAGTATTCCATTGAAGGGGTTTCCTTGAGAGAAAGGTTTATACGACGCAGCAAAACACCATGGTGTGCTCCAGCGTTGGTTGATGAAAGAGATTAAGGAACAACAAGCTTGACGGTATAAAGGAAAGAAACTCTTGCTATCGTATCTTATGTAATGGTTCTGCATGTATGTGTTTACATCGATTATATTCATGTTATGAATATATTGTAGGCGGTAAGACCTATGGGGACAACGTGTCATTAGGCAGTTAGACTAGACGGGCAGAGGCTCGAGGCTGTAAGTATCATAATGCCTATGGCATAAGGGGGATTCCTTGGGCAGTAAGACCTAGTGAGTATTCAGAATATGTAGGGTGGTTATGTAATACCTTTTTTTCATAGCCTCAGATGAGTGCAAATGAGTAGTGAAATTACTGGTAGGACCAGGATTCGAACCGGGATTACCCAACTCTTGAAAATGTTCACAAATCCCTAATCTCAACTCAAGACTTGAACCTAGGGTTGAGAGGGGTTTTTAGCAGGTAAAAAAAATTTTCAATTATTTTCACAAGTTTCACTACGTCATAATGTCTCATCGGCTCTTAATCTCATTACATCAGAGTATGCGAATAATTCTCTTTGCTTTTTAATGAAATTCAAGCTATTCTCTGCTTATACTACATTCATACACTCATATACATACATGAAATTCAAAGCCATACAAGGCTATCAATTGTAAATTAATTACATTAAATACAACTACAGTTCAACTTCATATATCCTCTGTGCATCCTACTACATCTTCACCTGTCTAAATGGTTTATTAGGAGGAGTGAGATTCGAGAGAACCACAACAGCAAACATTACCACTATGCATGCTAGATATATATGAATGCATGACATGCTTGCCTACACTATTTCATGCCAATATAATTACATGCTGCATACTCGATGTTATGACATAGATATTGTGACACCCTACTTTCCAATGCTCCAATTGAGCATAAATGAGTATAAGTGACTAGTTAAATCCATTTTGGAACCAGGATTTTAACCCGGACTACCCAACATCTAAAATATTTCACAATATTCCACTCTCAACTCAGGATTTGAACCCAAGCTCGAGAAGGTTTTTCAAAAGGGTAGCAAACTTCACAATCATTCCCACAAGATTCACTATATCACCATTACCTCATCAGCTCTTAGTTACCACATATCAGAGTGTGCAACGATTACATAAAATAAACTAAGAGCTATCCATTAGAGCCGTTCTTTGCTAAACACATTCATTCATACATTCTCATAAAATACAATAACCAGAGTATTTACATCAATTCAAAAGATAGTGGCTTGCACTATGCTCTTCACTTCACCTCTGCAATCCTCCTCCGTGCATATCTCCCGGTACCCTTCAACCTGTCTAAATGGTTGGTTGGGAGGAGTGAGATTCAAGAGAATCTCAGTAGCAAACATTACCACTATGCATGCCAGATATATATAAATGCATGACATGCTTGCCTACACTATTTAATGCCAACATAATGAAATGCTGCGTGCTCAATGTTAGTACATACATATGGCCATTGCACAAATATAACAGAGCTTCAACCAATCATACATATGTTGGAAATTATGCCCTAGGGACCAATCATTGTACTTTGAACATTGTTATTCAATGAATTTCTCCATTTAGTTGTTACATAATTCGCATGTTCACTGTGATAACTGTATCCTTAGATAAATCATAATGATTGTTCTAAATGTCCCTGGTCGGTCATCTATGCGGGAGCAAAGATGAAATAAGACCAGTATGACTTTGATAAGGTATGGGGATACGAATCAAATTCTTAGGCACTTGTAGGAGTATAAGGTGCTGGACCGACCCACTATGAGAAAGCTGCATGGATCAAGTCATAAGCTTATCTCATGTATAACTACGTCATAATACCCTTTGACCTGAGATCATCATAGATTCCTACATGAGAGTCATTAAGCTTTGACTTAGTCAAAAGTCACCTTTAACCGAGTGATGATAAAGGCTACAATCAGGCTTAGTGGTTTTCATGCAGAGGAATGTGAATGGTCAAGATGAAATTTTTCCCTCGCATTAGTAGAGAGATATTACTAGTCCCCTCGATGAGTGAGTCTGAGAAATGTATGGACATACTACGATGGAAAGGAGTTTCCATTTATATAGTTAGACTACTCAGGGATCGAGAAAGTAATGGTCAGGAATAAGAGGATGACATTCTCCATGCCTCATCCTTGACCGAAATATCATGTGACAAAAGGGACGTGATATGGTTATATGACAGGTTGTATCGTATTGTCGATCCTCATATGAATTGGGTAGTCGTAATGTCTTGCTAGAGTCCGCTTACAACTTGTGGGCTAGTATAGTCATTGGCCCATTGCCAACTTCGTATGGGCCTACAGGGTCGCACACAAGAATAGCCCAACACGAGCTATAATGTCCAGATTCATTGAATCTAAGATGCGTCTAAGATTCAATGAATATATTGTTTAATCTAGGGTGGATGAATTATATATATATCTATACATATGTCATGTGAATATTTATTTGATAAATATTTATATGTGTGTGTGTGTGTGTTTATATTTGAAAAGAAAATAAATAATATTATATATACACATATGTATTTTTGAAATACATACACACATATATAATATATATTATATAAAAGTATTATATTATATATAAAATATATATTATTTGATAATATATGTTAAATATATGATAATATTATTATATTGTGTATATATAAAGATATTATATGATAATATCTCAGATTTAATTTATAACGATAAATTAAATCCAATTCGATTGGATTTTTATTCTAATTAAATAAATAGGTTAAATTAAAACTGTTGGACAGATTTAGTTAAACCAGATTTATTTAATTATCTTATCAAAACAATTAAGTGTTAATTGATATGATAAGGATTTTGAAGTTAATTAAGATTAATTTTAAAAATCCAATATTCATCATAAAATAGATAACCTTGACTAGTTATAAAAGATGAGAGCTAGGGTTGTCTACAGATGATGAAAAAATAGAGAGCCGTAAGAAAACCCTAGAAGGACATTGGAGGCGCTAGCACGCTACCGGTGTTGGGTCCTGTTCGTGTGGATACCAGTAGAGGGAGCTGATCTGAGTAGTTAGCTCCTCAAGATCCAAAAGGCAAAACTCCAAAGAAGAATTAGTGGACATGTAGATGCCGGGGAAATTATTTCAGGAGCATAGAGATTTGAGAACTCGCAATACGTTGATATTTGTGGGCATTAAAAATAAACATGAAGAAGGTACGACTCTTTCTAACTCGATTTAAATGTCTTTGATACCACTGTTGGGATTTATAGGCACACAACGGAAGAATTAAAATTTAAAATTGTAAAAGTTTAGATTTTTGTTTTTTTAGAGGCAGTGTGATTGTGACAAATTTTTGAATGACCAAATCTTATCCTATACTCCTGAAAATTTTGATAATGAAAATAGACATCCTAAGCTTTAAATGAATTATAATATGTATGATTTGGATTAGTACATTAGGAGATATCAATATTTGAAGTTAGGCTTTGAATCTGGAACATTTTCTCTGGCAGTGATGGTTAATTAGAGTTTCAGGAATAGTGGACATATAATTTTATGAAAATTATATTTTTCTTCAAAAATAGACTTAAGGAAGGTCAAATAGAGCTTTGAACCACTGCAATTGGAGTTTTCTAGATTTAATTATGATTTTTCAAATTATGATGAAAAATCTGACAGCTTAGCGGACTGCCATAGCTAACAGTTCATAGCTCAATCACGACATTTATTGCTTTTCATATTGTATGAACTGTTGATTGTTGTGGTTTACTTTTCAAAATTGTTTGGGTATGGTGAACAACATGACTTTATTTTTACAAAGGTTGTAAAATTTAAATACGGCCTACGTGCCGTGCCTTCCTCTAAATATTCTCAATGTACATTCTCTTCTCATCTCACTCCCCTCGTATGTTTAAACGAGGTTTCTCTCATTGTAATTTTTTTTCTTTTCTTACTTAGAGAAGTCCTCTCATTGGCTTCGGAGGATTTTAGGTTAGGCAAGCCATGTTGTGTCACGATTGAGTTATGCTTTTGATTAGATCATTGCATGCAAAACTTTTGTGTTTATATGTTCTATTTGCATGAGATACGATTGTAATTGCATACATATAAACTAAAACTAATTAGTTAAGCCCTCCAAATAAAATATTAAGTCATAATACCGTCAATTAATGAATACTTGTCAAAACCTCGATCGCTCAATTGTAGGTTCCACCAAAATGGATGCATTTGAGTTATCTTGGTGAAACAAGCGTGAGTAATGGTACTCACAATGATTCATTATTGTTTTGACTTAATTGAGATTATCAAAACGGTTTTGGGTCTCAAGGAATTAGATGGGATTAAACATGCTAGATCAGATGATGATCGAATTCCATACAGATCTAAGAGTTACATATGATGTAATTGGTAAAGAGGTTACCAACCTAAATAACTTGAATTTAAGTGTCTACCAAAGCGGACTTAATTTAAGCGAAATATGGATCTTAGCCTACTAATTATAACATTGAGGGTTGTTAATTTATTGGGAGATTACAAAATAACTTTGGATATTTTAATTATAGAATCATGTCGACTAGTAACACTGTTAGACTATCATTGCGATTAGTCCTTGAGAAGGACAAACTTTATTGACTGGTTTAGGAACTTGAGAATTGTTCTCAAGCAGGAAACAAAGACATATGTCCTAGATTAACCTATTCCTAAAGAACCTGCAACTAATGCTCCAAGAGCTCAGAAATATGCTTACACAAAGAATAAGGATGACTCTATTGATGTAGGTAGCCTAATGCTTGCCACCATGGTTCCAGACCTCTAAAGAGATCTAGAACTTATGGAGGCTCATGAGATAATTGTGCATCTCAAGGAAATGTTCCAGCAACAGGCAAGGCATGAGAGGTATAATACCACAAAGGCCTTACATTCCTACAAGATGGCTGAAGGTGCATCAGTTAGTACTCATATGTTAAAGATGAAAAGCTATATTGATGACCTTAAAAGGCTTGGATTTCACATGAACCAGGAGTTAACTACAGATTTTATCTTGAACTCACTCCTGAAAGTTATGACCGATTTGTCATGAACTACAACATGAAGAAATCAATTTCTAAACTGCATGAGATGCTCAAAGCTGTTGAGCATAACATTTAGAAAAGCCCAGCACTATTTTCATGGTTCAAAAAGGAAAGGGTATTAAAAGGAAAGGCAAGGGCAAGGGTAAGGGTAATGGCTCAAGTGGTAAGACCAAAGAGTCAAACAAGCCCGAAACTAAGCCTGCAGCCAAGAAGGTAAAGCCGCCAAAGGAAGGAGTATGCTTCTTCTACGATGAAACCGTTCATTGGAAGAGGAATTGCAAACTCTAACTTAAAGATCTGAGAAGAAAAACCAAAAGGATCAAGTCAATCGATTTGAATCCGACTTACCTATGGCATTATCATCTAGGCTATATAAATGAGAAACACATTTCTAAACTCTTTTAAGATGGAGTTTTTTTAAATCATTTAATTTTGAATCAAATGATACATGTGAATCTTGCTTATTAGGAAAGATGATAGAGGTACCTTTTACTGGGTAAAGTAAGAGGGCCACTGATTTATTAGGCCTTATATATACAGATGTATATGGACTAATGAATACAGCTGCCAGAGGAGGTTATATGTACTTCATTACATTTATGGATGACTTTAGTAGATATGGATATATCTATATAATGAAACATAAATTTGAATCTTTTGAAATGTTCAAAATATTCCAAAATAAAGTACAAAAACCAACTTGGTAAAATAATTAAAGCACTTCGATCTGATCGAGGTGGTGAATATTTGAGCCAAGAGTTTATTGACCATCTTAAGAGTTGTGGGATAGTCTCACAATTAACTCCTCTAGAAACACCACAATGGAATGACGTTTTTAAGTAGAGGAATCGAACACTATTAGATATAGTTCGATATATGATGAGTTAAACAGATCTTCCACCGTCCTTTAAGGGTCATGCCTTGGAAACAGCTGCGTTCACACTAAATTATGTTCCATCAAAGGCAGTTGGAAAGACACCATATGAGATATGGACTGGGAAGAATCCCAATTTGTCTTTTCTCAAAATTTGGGGATGAGAGGTTTATGTTAATCAACAAGCCTCTGATAAATTCTCACACAAATCCTTAAAGTGCCTTTTTATGGGGTATCCTAAGGAAACTAAGGAATACTATGTCTATAATCCCACAAATAATAGAGTATTTGTTATATGAAACAATATCTTTCTAGAATAAGAGTATCTCTAAAAGAGCCAGTGGGAGTAAGATACATCTCGAAGAAATTTGAGACTTACAAGACAGCACATAACCACAGATGGAAAATAGAGAAGACTCATAACAAGTTGTTGAGCCTCCTCAAGTAACACAAGGCCCACAAAGGTATGATAGGACACGACAACAGCCTTAGAGATATGGATTTCTGATTACCGGAAGTCGTGATGTATTGCTCATTGAACATAATGAGCCAACCACCTATCAAGAAGCCATAGAGGGGCTAAACTCTGATAAATGGCTTAATGCCATGAAGTCTGAAATGCAATCCATATACGACAATCAGGTATGGACCTTAGTCGATCCACCTGAAGTTATAAAAACCATCGGGTGCAAGTAGGTTTTCAAAGAAAAAACCGACATGGATGGCAAAGTAAATGTCTTCAAGGCACAGCTGGTTGCAAAAGGATTCACTCAAACTCATGGTGTAGACTATGTAAAACCTTTTCCCCAGTTGCAATAGCCAAATCAATCAGAATCCTTCTTGCCATTGCATCATATTATGACTATGAAATATGGTAGATAGACATCAAAATGGCCTTCCTTAATGGAAAGCTCCTTGAGGATGTGTACATGACACAACCTAAAGGTTTCATGCGTCCAAAGGATTTTGGTAAAGTATGCAAGCTTTAAAGATTCATTTATGGATTAAAGCAAGCATCTCAGAGTTGGAATCATTATTTTGATGAAGTAGTCAAAGAGTTTGAATTAATTCAAAACATCGATAAACCTTGTGTTTACAAGAAGGTTAGTGGGAGCACAATTGTATTTCTAGTGCTTTATGCAAATGACATCCTACTCATTAGGAATAACATTCCTACCTTGTTGAGTATGAAGTCTTGGTTAGGGAAGTCTTTCTCGATGAAAGACTCAGGTGAAGCCACTTATATCCTAGGGATTAGGATCTATAGAGATAAATTCAAGAGGCTAATAGGCCTAAGTTAGAGTAGTGAGATTGTTGGACTGCTGTCAAGAATATCCTAAAGTACCTGAGAATGACTGAGGACTTATTCTTGGTATATGGTGGATTGGATGATGAGCTCTGTATAACTGGTTATACAGATACAAGTTTCCAAACTGACCCAAATGATCTTAGATTGTAATCTAGATATATATTCCTTTGAAATAGTGGTGCAGTAAGCTGGAAGAGCTACAAGTAGAGTACTGTAGTAGATTCTGCAATAAAAGCTGAGTATATAGCAACATCGGATGCTGCTAAAGAAACAGTTTGGATCAGAAAGTTTGTTATTGAACTAGGGGTGGTGCCTACCCTCCCAAATCTAATGGATTTATTCTGTGACAATAGCGAAGCTATTGAGGACTAAACATATACTCAGGAAATTTCATATTATGAAAGAAATCAATGATAAAGATGATATAAAAATATGAAAAGTAGAAGGAGAAGACAATGTTGCTGATCCTCTTTCAAAGCAGCTTGCATAGGCAAAGTATGAGCGTCATGTTAGGACAATGTAAACTAATGATTGTACCTAGTGCAAGTGGGAGGATGTTGGAAATTGTGCCCTAGGGGCCAATCATTATACTTTGAACATTGTTATTCAATGAATTTCTCCATTTAGTTGTCACATAATTCGCATGTTCACTGTGATAACTGTATCCTTGGATAAATCATAATGATTGTCCTCAATGTCCCTGGTCGGTCATCTATGTGGGAGCAAAGATGAAATAAGACCAGTATGAATTTGATAAGGTATGGGGATACGAATCAAATTCTTAGGCACTTGTAGGAGTATAAGGTTCTGGACTGACCCACTATGAGAAAGCTGCATGGATCAAGTCATAAGCTTATCTCATGATAACTACATCACAATACCCTTTAACCTGAGATCATCATAGATTCCTACATGAGAGTCATTAAGCTTTGACTTAGTCAAAAGTCACCTTTAACAGGGTGATGATAAAGGCTACAATCGGGCTTAGTGGTTTTCATGCAGAGGAATGTGAATGGTCAAGATGGAATTTTTCCCTCGCATTAGTAGAGATATATTACTGGGCCCCTCAATGAGTGAGTCTGAGAAATGTATGGCCATACTACGATGGAAAGTAATGGTCAGGAATAGGAGGATGACATTCTCCATGCCTCAACCTTGACCGAAATATCATGTGACAAAAGGGACGTGATATGGTTATACGACAGGTTGTATCGTATTGTCGATCCTCATATGAATTGGGTAGTCGTAATGTCTTGCTAGAGGCCACTTACGACTTGTGGGCTAGTATAGTCATTGGCCCATTGCCAACTTCGTATGGGCCTACAGGATCGCACACATGAATAGCCCAACACGAGCTATAATGTCCATATTCATTGAATCTAAGATGCGTCTAAGATTCAATGAATATATTGTTTAATCTAGGGTGGACGAATTATATATATATATATATATATATATACATATGTCATGTGAATATTTATTTGATAAATATTTATATGTGTGTGTGTGTGTGTTTATATTTGAAAAGAAAATAAATAATATTATATATACACATATGTATTTTTGAAATACATATACACATATATAATATATATTATATAAAAATATTATATTATATATATAATATATATTATTTGATAATATATGTTAAATATATGATAATATTATTATATTGTGTATATATAAAGATATTATATGATAATATCTCATATTTAATTTATAACGATAAATTAAATCCAATTCGATTGGCTTTTTATTCTAATTAAATAAATAGGTTAAATTAAAACTGTTGGACAGATTTAGTTAAACCAGATTTATTTAATTATCTTATCAAAACAATTAAGTGTTAATTGATAGGATAAGGATTTTGAAGTTAATTAAGATTAATTTTAAAAATCCAATATTCATCATAAAATAGATAACCCTAACTAGTTATAAAAGATGAGAGCTAGGGTTTTCTACAGATGATGAAAAAATAGAGAGCCGCAAGAAAACACTAGAAGGACATTGGAGGCGCTAGCACGCTGCCGGTGTTGGGTCATGTTCGTGTGGATACCAGTAGAGGGAGCTGATCTGAGTAGTTAGCTCCTCAAGATCCAAAAGGCAAAACTCCAAAGAAGAATTAGTGGACATGTAGATGCTGGGGAAATTATTTTAGGAGCATAGAGATTTGAGAACTCGCAATACGTTGATGATTGTGGGCATTAAAAATAAACATGAATAAGGTACGACTCTTTCTAACTCGATTTAAATGCCTTTGATAGATCCGCAATTGGGATTGGTAAACTTTTACAATTTTAAATTTTAATTATTCCTCTGTGTGCCTATCAATCCCAACAAACATGTTCCACACAAATAGGCAAAGCTGTCACATCATCTATATGAGACATACATATCACATACATGCAGAGAAGGTAAGTTCACTACCTGGTGGACCAAAGTCCTTCCTTAGTTTCCTCTTCCTCCCACCTTTGGAGCTTCTTGAAAGTTCATCCATGCTTCTTCCTCTATGGAAATTATTCTATGCCTCTTCTTTCTTGACTTCTCCATAGTCCTAGATACCCAATCATAACATTAGAATCATGATTGTGGGTCATTGGAAGTGTATAATAAGGCCCAAAAAGCTAGGGATGGCTAAATAGGTCAATTTCCTTCAAAAACATGAAATGCTGGAATTTGGGGGTCTTGGCTGCAGCCAAAAACAGGTCAGAAACATTTTGGTCGCGGCCAAGAACCCCTCTGTTCCATAATTTGAACTTCCTGATTCTTGGCTGAACTTGTAAAAATCATAACTAATTGTACAAAAATACAAATTGAGTAGTTCAAAGCTCTATTTAACCGTATTTAAGTCTACTTTAAGGGAAAATATGGCCACAAGCTAAATGAACTCACATAATCATATATGTTCATTCTATTAGACATTGCTCCAATATTGTCCAAATTCACATGACCAAACTTTGACAAATCATAACTCCTATCATACTTGTCCAAATCATTCATATTATCTATCATGTTATTATCATGTATAATTTAAGTTTGGAAAGTTTCATTATCATTGGACAACATTCATCCCTTCAAAAACATATCACAAGGACATTGCCTCCAAAACACAGATTTCACAACATGCACCCTTTAACTTCTAAAACTTTAAAATTCATATACAAGTATCCAAAAATCATGAACACTTACATACCTACACAATTTTTCCTCCTAAAGCCAATGAAATCATCAAAATCATTAAATTCTAAACCCATCACCACGTCATAATACAGGGAAGAAAATCAAATTCTTAGGTGCAACATGTTGTTTTCTTGTTTTCTTTGGCTTAATCACTTCTTTTCTACTTCTAATCAAATGATTAGCTATTTAAACACTCATTAAGTATGATTTAGCCATTGAAAACACCATTTAAAACCAGCCATGAATAGTATCCAACTTCCTCTACACTCATCCAAACGATAAACCAATCGGTTAAAAAGGAAGCTTACGCTTACCTCTACCCATTTTCTCAAACGGTTCAGAATTCTGGCAACACTCTGGCCGGTGAGATGGCACCAACCACTTCCAAATGAAAAATCCAAAACTATAAATGAAGTTCACGATGAGTAGAAGTTTCCTGAAGGGTACTTTGAGAGAAGACGCCGATTCGACAGTGTTTCGGCGAACTGAAATTTCTCTCTCTTCCTCCTCCATTTTCATGTGCTCTCTTTTCTCTCTCTTTCTGGTCTATTTCTGCGTACAGAATGAATGGATGAAGAAGATGATGAATGGTTAAATGAAATTAACCAATCAGTTGCCAAGTGTCAACTTCTCATTGGCCCAAATATTAAATTTTCCCACAAAATAGATAATCTGACAGAATTTTCATTAAATTTTGAAAATTCATATATAATTTTATAGATATCCAATTGAGGTGGTTCTAAAGGCTATGCGACCCTTATTAAGTCTAGTTTAAAATAAAAATATAACCTTCAGCCAACTAGAATATCACTCTTCCCAAAATGTCAATCTTTAGATGTTGCCCCAGAAAATAGTCAATTTCACTGGGCTTACTTCAAAAATTCATTTCTCTTGTGTACAACTCCAAATGACTCATATGACCTATCAAATTAAATCTTGATAAGTCTAATTTCATTTTGGAAAGTTTCATAATTTTTCACCATCATTTACCCATCAAAACATGTCACACAATTATCACTACCATACCAGAAATTTCACCTGTAGCAAAATTACTTTATATTCCACTTCAGTATGTTGTGTGTGTGACTTCCAATCACTTTGTTTTGTTATTCCCTGAGCTCTTTAGCTCACCAATATAATTCTTTTTAATATCCAAAGATATAAATGAATTTTGAGAAATAATACCATGTCCTACTAGGACATTTGATAAATCAGGGTCTAGCTATCCCCTTAATTCAGGCTAAATCTTAAGCCTCTATTCCCAAAATTTGGGATAGTACACATATGGCCATTGCATAAATAAAATAGAGCATCAACTAATCATACATGTTCCACACAAATAGGCAAAGCAGTCATATAATCAATGCAAGACATACATATCACAAACATGCAGAAAATGTAAGTTCACTATCTCTCGGACTTTATGTTCTTCTCTTCTTGTCCCTTGATCTACCAACCATTACTTCTTCTTTATCACTTCATGGCCCTAGGTAAGTGATAACATCATTAGAAGAATAAAAATTAAATTTCCAATGGCCCACATTATCCCTAAAGGCTTACTTTCACCCTTGGAGTTCATACCAATTACATTTGTGCCATTACGTCTTAAATTCGCATAAGACATAAAGCTGATAGATTTTTCACCAAACTTTGAAAAATCACAATTAATTCTATAGAACTCTAATTGAGGTAGTTCAAAAGCCTATGTGACTCCTATCAAGTCTAATTTACAATGAAAATCATTAATCTTACATTAATCATTCCCACAAGTCCCGATTTCATGATTACACTCCACTGCCCCAAAATAACTTTCAGATTCAATGTCCAAATATCAAAAATCATGAATAATTCTACAAAACTCCAATTGCACTGATTTCAAATCCTAAATGAATCTATTTCAATTTAAATTTAAGTAAAAATAGATAAGTTTCCACAATATAGAAAAATTATTCCCAAAATTTCGTTGAAGACCACTATTCCAGATTTAGTTCCAGAAATAAGGCCAAATTTTAAAAATTCACCATTAATTCTAGGAAATTTCAAATTGAGTGTTTCTAAATTATATGTAAATATATGTAAATATAGTTTCACATAAAAATATTCAATGTTAGATATTAGAGCCAAAACATTCCCAGTATTTCAAAAAATCACCTTGTTCCAGATTCCTTCCCAAAAATAGGACAAATACTTCAAAAATTCATTTCTAAGTCCCAAATGACCATTATTAAGTATATTTTAAGTCTGGAAATTTTCATTATCATTGGATAACATTCATCTATTCAGAAATACATCACAAGGTCACTGCCTCTAGACAGATTTCACAACATGCACACGTTTAGTTCATAATTCTCTAAATTCATATACAAGCATCCAAAATTCATGAACACTTCCATATCTACACAATTTTGCCTAATAAATTCAATGGAATTATCAAAATTATCAAATTACAACTCTATCACCATGTCACAGTACATCACCACCACTTAAGGTTCTCAGAAAAACTATGTTGTTTTCTTGTTTTCTTTGGCTTAATCACTTCCTTTTTTCTTCTAATCAAATGATTAGATATTTAGACAACCATTGGAAATCATTTATCCATTGAAAAAACCCTTTAAAACTAGACATAAGTAGTACCCAACTTCCTCTATACTCATCCAAACGACAAACCAATCGGTTAAAAAGGAAGCTTACGCTTACCTTTACTCGTTTCCGCAAACGGTTCAGAATTCTGGAAACACTCCTGCCGGTGAAATGGCACCAACCACCTCCAAATGAGAATCTAAAATCATAAAAATGAAGCTTGTGATGAGTATAAGAAGTTTCCTGAATGGCACTTTGAGAGAGGACTCCGTTACGGTAAATTTTCGGTGAATAGAATTTTCTCTTTCTTCTCTCCATTTTCTCATCCAATCACTCTCTCTCTTTTTTAGGTTTTCTGTGTGAAATGGAGAAGGAAGATGATTGATTTAATAGATAAATGAATCAGCTACCTCATCTGCCACGTGTTAGCACCTGGTTGGCTCAAACAAATTGAATTTTCGCTTAAAATAGATAATCTGGCAGAACTTTCATTAAACTTTGAAAATTCATATCTAATTGTACAAATGTTCAATTGGAGTTATTCTAAAGGCTATGCGACCCTCATTGAGTCTAGTTTTAAGAAACAATAGAACCTTTGGCCAATTGGAAGATCAATCTTTCCATAATTTTATTCTTTAAATGTTGTCCCAGAAAATAATTAATTTTGCTAGGCTAAATACAAAATTTATTTCTCTTTGTGTACAACTCCGAATGACGTATATGACCTATCAAATTAAAGCTCGATAAGTCTACTTTCATTCTGGAAAGTTTCATAATTTTTCAAAACCATTTACCCATTGAAGAATGTCACACAATCACCATTATAACACCAGGAATTTCACCTGTAGCAACATTACTTTGTGTTCCACTTTATTATACTGTGTGTCACTTCTAATTATATCGATTTGTTATTTCCTCGATCTCTTTAGCTCACCAATATAATTCCTTTTAATATCTAAGGATATAAAGGAATTTTAGGAAATAATACTATGTCTCACTATGACATTTACAAAACAGAGGTCTAGTAGTCCCCTTTAATCCAGGCTAAATCTTAAGCCTCTAGTCCCAAAATTTGAGATATTATAGGTCGCCCGGGGCCTATTTGCGTAGGTGGATGCCTAGGCCATGAAGATTTCTATTATGCATGAGCTACACCTGGGGCCTTTTTGTGCAGTTGAACACTCGAGGCCATGGAAACTCTTGTTATGCATGAGTGGAATCATGGGGCCTATTGCATGGGTGAATACTTAGGGCCATATGACTTGTAGGACCAAGGGTTCAGTGGTTGCCGTTATGCTATATGCTAACATGATGAATTCTCTTATGATGATTGTTGTAATGATGGTTCGTTTAGCATGCTTCATGAAAATTACATAATGGCTTGAGTAGTAAGAGATGGAGCCTGTAATGAGTTCAGAATACCTAATGGACTATGTGTCCTAAGGTAGTTAGTATCAATATGTATTCAGCAAAGATGATGGATTGATTGTCCTGAGGCCGTAAGACTGAGGGACTAGTAAGTCTTTAGGCCGTCAGGATGTGATGTGTGTTGAGAATGGTGTAGAGCGGAGGCTCGAGGATGTAAGAAGTGATGTGCAAGTTTGCACAGGGTAGTGTCCTTAGGTCCTAAGACCTGTGTGTCTAGCACTGTAGTTATGGCCTAGCATGGTGACATTGGACTAGTGTGTCCAGAGTACACCTTGAGGCCGGTAGAACATTCAAACTATACCAGGTTGTAGCCGTGACAGTAAGCCTTGATATGCCTGTGGCATGGGGGTAATCCCTTAAGCAATAAGGCCAGAATATCCAGAATTATGGTAAGGTCTGGTATGCATATAGTGTGATTCGGGAGAGTCTCGAAGAGGTAGTAAGGCCTAAGAAACCAAGCGCTATGAGAATGAACCTGTGGGTCCTGTGGTTAAATGCTACATACTGTGTACGGAATGAATGAGAATGTTGTATGAAAATTGCTAAATACTATCTGGGATTTGTTGAGAGTATGAAAATTGGAGTTGCATGCTGTCAGTTGCAAATATGAGAGATAGACTGAGTGTCTAAAATGTTTCCTTGACGTATAGATGTTTGAAATTTTGAGGATGAAATTTATTGAATAAGGGGAGTATTGTAATATCCTGAATTTTGGGACTAGAAGCTTGAGATTAAGCCCAACTCAAATGGACTATTAAGCCCCGGTTTAGCAAGTCTCCCAGTAAGACATAATTTTATTCCCTAAAGTTCCTTGTGTTAGAACCGGCTGACACCCAAAAGGGGGGTAAATTGGGTGTATGATAAGAAAGAATGATCTTTTAAAATCTTTTTGCAACTTATCAAATCAATACATAAGGAACTATAAAATCATATGTAAATATATAGATCATATATATTGGGAATATAAAAGCCTAGGGAAGAGAAGATGCAAACTGTGATTTATCCTGATTCGGTCCAATCCACGATGACCTACATGCAGTCCCCAGGCTCCTCCTGAGATTTCCAATCTACTATCTTCTTGTCTAACTGGCACAAGAAAAGCCTCCACAAACTCACAAGAGTTACTCCCCTTTACACACTGTAAGATTCACTCCCTCTTGCAACAAGTCGAGCAAAGCAATCCCAGAGACCTTTCTCTCTTGCTTACCCGTGCAAGTCTTATGAGCAGCAATGTTCTCTCCTGCTTTCTTCCATGTAAGTCTTACGAGCAGTAACGTTCTCTACTGCTTGCACCTTGTAAGTCTAAGAAGCAGAAAGTCCAACCGACAATTCTCTTTACAACTTCCCAGTAAGGAATTTAACCCACTCAAGGTCCCTTTACCTTGAGATCAATATAGAAGTATATATGACGTGTTTACATACTCTCTATTCATAGTGGATAAAATACTCACTGAGGGTACAATACAAATATTCTCACTCTCAATTATACATGACAAGGAAAATAGATATTAACAGAGAGTATGTGAGAGACGAAGATTCCAGACAGCTGCATGTTGGCATTTGGGTTCTCGCTACTTCATCATTTCTGTTCGCTCGTGTATTTAGTTGCTGTCGCATACTCCCCTTCTTTTTGAATGCTTTAGTTTATATAGCAAATGTCGAGAGTCATTGGAAGCATTTCAATATAGCCGTTGTAGATATTTAAATGTTTTACCCATTGATTGTGTTCTGACAGAAGCTTTACCATTTTCCCATTGATTATTGAACTATCTGTTGAATATTAAAGTTGCCCATGATTCATTGTCATTGAATGTTGGTCCGACGATTGCCATATTATCAGTAGTGGATGACACCTGTAAAACACTGACAGAAAGAGTCGTTAGAATTTCATTTAAATATCACTCGGGTAATTATAGATTTTACTGGCAGTGATTATCATCACTTGAGTGTACAACAAGAACATTCGAGTGATATCCTTTTTTCTTCAAGTTTCTAAAAGGTATTCTCATGAGAACAAAGTATCACTCAAGTTAACATCTAATTCACTGGCAGTGATATTCTGAAACATGAGAATCACTTGAGTGCGGTGTAACTTCACTGGAGGTGATTTTGATAAAACAATAAACACTCGACTGCATAAGTATTTTCACTAGCAGTGACTACGTAAGAGTAAGCATATCACTTGAGTGCATTGTAATCCACTGGCGGTGATGAACTAAAATAAGCATATCAGGATATTATCTGGCAAAAGTGGTTTTAAGGAACAAGCAAATCATTTGAGCTGATCGAAATTCACTGGCAGTGATCATAGTTCTTAGAGGTGATTGTGATTCTCTTGAAGCAATATTGATGATTCAGTGGTTCAGGCTTCTTCTGTCAAAAATCATCCTATCACTTGATCATATAACATCTGAATAGTAGTGATCTGAGGCATACTACTTTCACTATAGGTGCATTTAGGTTCACTGGAAGTGATTTGAGAAAGTGTGAAATTCACCGGAAGTGATTCAGCATCCACTGGAAGTGATATGACAAACTTCATATATCACTCGAGTGATTTCGGTATCACTGGAAGTAATATTCCAAACAGTGAAATTTTCTTGCAGTGATTTGGGCTCGCACTGAAGTGATATGAGGAAATAGTAAATCACTCGAGTGAATTCGGCTGCACTGGGAGTGATTTTCGAAACAGTGATTTTTTCTTGCAGTGATTTTTGATGCCACTCGAGTGATCTTTCATTTGATGCATTTCACTCGAGTGATTATTAATGATCACTCGAGTAATTATGCAAATCACTCGGGTGCTCTCGGTTCAGATCACTTGAACTCGTAGCTCTACTTCCAATTCGACAACAAACATGGGTCAAATTCTTGATGGCATAACTCTTTGAATACAGCTCCAAAATTTTCATATTATATATCAATGGTGAGCTGTTTACGTCTAGTTTCATATGGCACCAGCTATAGCTTAATAGGATCAGTGTGTTAGACCTGGCTGACACCCAAGAAGGGGGTGAATTGGGTGTACGATAAGAAAGTCTGATCTTTTAAAAATCTTTTCACAACTTATCAAATCAATACATATGGAACTATAAAATCATATGCAGATATATAGATCATATATGTTAGAAATGTAAAAGCATAGGGAAGAGAATATGCAAACTGTGATTTATCCTGGTTCGGTCCAATCCACGATGACCTACGTCCAGTTCCCAGGCTCCTCCTGAGATTTCTAATCTACTATCTTCTTGTTTAATCGGGCACAAGAACAGCCACTACAAATCTCACGAAGTCACTCCCCCTTACACACTATAAGGTTTACACCCTCTTACAGTAAGTTGAGCAAAGCAATCCCAAAGACCTTTCTCTCCTGCTTACCCGTGCAAGTCTTATGAGCAGTAACGTTCTCTCCCGCTTACACCACTGTAAGTCTTACGAGCAGCAACGTTCTCTACTGCTTGCACCTTGTAAGTCTTATAGGCAGAAACTCTTACTGGCGATTCACTCTACAACTTCCACCGTAAGGTGATAAATCCTCTCAAGATCCCTCTACCTTGAGATCAATACAGAAGTATAGATGAAATGTTTACAGACTCTCTCACAGAGTAGATAAATCCTCACTGAAGTACTATACAAATATTCACTCTCAAATGTACATGACAATGAAAACAGATATTAACGGAGAGTGTGAGAGATGAAGATTTATGACAGTAGCATGTTGACAGCTGCGTTCTCGTTCCTTCATCATTTCTGTTCACTGTAGTATTTCTCTGTAAATCTCTCTATCTTCTTCTTGAATGTTTTGGCTTATATAAGATAGGTTGAGAGCCGTTGGAGTATTCAAGTATTTTCCCATTGTAAGCTGATCGTGTGCTCAGACAGAAAGTTCAACGGTTATGCCCATTGATCGTGGTGCTCTGACAGAAGCTTCAACATTTCCTGTTGCTCTCTTACAAATGTTTCAGCGTTGCTTTCTTTCTGTTTTGGACGTTAGTTGAATCGTTTATTGAATAGTCATGTTTCCCATGATTTGTTGTCGCTCAATATTGATCCGTGTATGCCATGTGATCGGTAGTGCATAACACCTGTAAATCCACTCAGAGAAATAGCCGTTAGAAAACATCACTCGGGTGATTAAAGACTTCACTGGTAGTGATTTCTGAAAACTGGAGAATTACTGGAAGTGGACTTGATTTTACTAGAGGTGATTCTCAGAAAATAATATTCCATTGGTAGTGATCTTGACAAAACAATATTCCACTGGCAATGATCAGCATCCCTCGAGTGTAGCTTAAGATCCCTTGAGTGATTTCCATGATTCTATTAAGAACAGTGAATCACTCTAGCTATCAGTAAATTCTCTGGCGGTGATATCAATTCACTTGAGTGCAGCATTACTTCAGTGAAGGTGATTTTCATGAAACACATTTCACTCGGATGGCTCATAATATTACTCTAGTGATCTCATGTTTCTGTCAAACCTGAAAGTGATTTATCAAAATCAGCACATCACTTGAATTATCAGTTCATTCACTGATATCTCACAAATGGAAGATCACTTGAATGGATATTAGTTCATTGGAAGTGATCTGGTGCATATTGGTATTCTCTGGAAATGATCAGTTAAGGAACTGGAGGTGATCTGAGGAATTTTAATATTCACCGGAAGTGATTCAGCAACCACTGGAAGTGATATGGAAAATTTCATATATCACTCGAGTGAATTTGGCATCACTGGAAGTGATTTTGCAAACAGTGAATTTTTCTTGCAGTGATTTTCAATCCACTGGAAGTGATTCTCAAAAATCTCATATCACTCGAGTGATTTTGACATCACTGGAAGTGAAATCCGGAACAGTGAAAAATTCTTACAGTGATGCTCGCACCACTGGAAGTAATTTTCCATATCACTCGAGTGAATTCTGGAATCACTCGAGTGATCTGTTCTTCAGATCACTTTTACTTTGTTGTTGCATTTCCAATTCTTCAGCAAACAGAGGCAAGCTTACAGATGACATAACTCTTTGAATATGGCTCCAAAACTTTTGTATTATATATCAATGGAAAGCTCTGGAAGTCTAGTTTCATATGGAACCGATTTCAGCTCAATAGGATCAGTGTTTTGAGAGTTATAGCCAAAATACCAAACCTGTTCTAGAAAGTGACGCTGATATGAATTCCAAATTCAAACAATTATATCTCCAACATATGAGCTCCTTTGATGTTTCTTCTAGTGTCAAAATGACAAATTAGGAGTCTATTTTCATATGCAACTGGTTTCGTCTTAATCAGAGTTGTATTTTGGGAGATATGATCAAATAACCAAGCCTCGCTCAGCTGGACGAACAACAGAGTCTAAAAAACTGCAAATCACTCGAGTGAACAGTGAATCACTGTAAGTGATTTCAGAATCACTCGAGTGATTGTTAAAATCACTCGATGCTACAGTAAGCTACTGTACCCGTAGAACTTGAAACTTGCTATTTTTCATTAATTCTTGCAAGTTCTTCATTTCTCAATTTCTTTCTTCCATTGCTTGACTAATCTACAATATATGCAATATCAAATAGTTAGTCAATGTATTAGAAAAATATACTATGCAAACTTCTTATGTTTAATATTTGACATCTTTATTTGTCATCATCAAAACTAATCATATCTAACACAGTGGTTTGAGAGTTTTGGCCAAAATATCGAAGCTGTTCTGGAATGTGATGATGATTTGAGTTTCAACTTGAAACATTTATATCTCATTCATCTGAGATCCTTTGATGTTGCTTCTGGTTTTAAAATGACGCATTGGAAGTCTTTTTTCATATGCAACTGGTTTCATCTCAATCAGAGTTGTATTTTGAGAGATATGATTGAATTACCAGACCTCGCTCAATTGGATGGAAAACAGAGCATGGAAAATTGAACATCACTCTAGTGAATAGTCAATCACTTCAAGTGATTTTCACTATTTCTAGAATCAGTAATTCTGGAAAATCACTCGAGTGATTGTTAAAATCACTCGATTGCTACAGTGTGCTACAGTATGATACAATGCCATACGCTACAGTACCGTATGCTATAGTGCCAACTGCTACAGTGCCGTTGAACTTGAATCTTGATGTTTTTCATTAATTCTTGCAAGTTCTTCATTCCTTAATTTTTTTCTTCCATTGCTTTACTAATCTACAAGATATATAATATGAAATATAGTAGTTAGTCAATGTATTAAAGAAGTATACTATGCAAACTTCTTGCTCTAAATATTTGACATCTATATTTGTCATCATCAAAACTAATCATATCTAACACCTTATACTTGTGTGGTATTAAGGAGAATCAAATGATGAATTAAAGAGCACGTTAGGTGGTAAAACAAGGCAATTAGAGGTCACACACAACATAGTTAATTGGAACACAAAGTAGTGTTGCTGCCAGTGAATTTCCCTCTGTGGTTGTCCTATTTTTGTGACATTCCCAATAGGCAAATTATATCCAAAAATTTTGAAACTTTTGAGAATGAAACTTATCAATATTTAGTTTTATAGGTCATACAAGTCATTTAGAGCTATACATAAAGAGATATGTATTTTTGAAGATAGCCTAGTGAAACTAGCTAGCTTCTATGTTAGTGTCCAAAAATGAAAATTTTGGGAATTGTTAGCTTCTATTTGGCCATCAGATATATATTTTTCTTACAAATAGACTTAACAAGGGTCACATATCCTTTAAAACCATACCAATTAGACATCTATACAATTAGATATGAATTTTAAAAATTTGATGAAATTTTTGCTAGATTTTTAGCAACATGCAAAAATGGGGACAAATGTATAGGCAAAATGGTCATTTGACCAATAAAGAAAGAAGCCAATATTTTCCCCTATTATTATTTTTGGGACGTCCAAAATGAGTGAACAAGAAGGAAATTATCATTAGGTGATAAATATGCCACAAGTTGAAGCAATATGGACCAAGCAAGTTGAATTTTGAAAACTCAAAAAAGGAGGCTACATGTGTTAAAAATGCTATTAAATATTATTATGAAAGGAGGTGGAAGATCATACTTTAAGAGATAATTATCTCTTAGAGGGCTAACATTTAAGGTGGAAGAGAGAAAAGGAATAGTAAAGACCATTCCATAAATTAAACCACCTTAGGTTAAAACTAACCAAGGCACCTTTTCAAGACACCATCACTTTTTGACATCTCATCTTCTCTTACTTTCTTGGGAGCAATTTTCAGCCAAGAGAATTGGAAGAAGACCAAATGGATATTTATTCAATTAAACACTCTCTCTCACCATCATCCATTAGCTAAAGTTGCTCAGCAAGCTTAAGGATAGAGAAAAGAGAGACAAGAACAAGGTAAGCATTTCTAGCTTGATTTTCTCCTACTTATCCACTTCTTTGGCTCAAATAACCTTCATGAACCTTGTTCCCCTTGACGATAGCTTCATTTCTATAGCTTTAAAATTTCAAGGGGAGGTGTTTTATGTCATCTTGAAAGAGCCAAAGTTGGAGAATTAAGAAAAGGACTCAAGAAAGAGCATGAGATGAGTAAGAGAATTATTTTGGCATATATGTTGCCTTGTTTTGTTGAGTTTTTAGGACTTGTTATTTCTGCCCTGATTTTTTTTATTTAGGGTTTTCTAGACTTCATGAAGCTTTGTCCATATATATGTGATTATATGATGTTTGGGAAGCAAATAAGACTTATTTGGTGAAAAATTGTGAATTGCTGTATAGTTGTGTATAGACCCTAATTTTTTGTTTTGAATAGGACGTGATGAAGGATTTGAAATTTTGTAATTTTTATGGTTCCATTGGATTTATAAGTAGAAATTTTGTGGCAATATAGGTGTTCATGATTTTTGGATGATTGTATGCAAATATGGAATTTTTACAACTTTACAACAAATGTTGTTATGCAATGAATTTCATTAGTCAAAACTGGTCCAAAAATTATGACTCTTACAGTTATAAAGTAGACATGTAGAGCTTTAATTTTATGGGTAGAATATAGTTTTTGGATAAGTAGATTAATAGATATGATTTTTCAAATTTGAACCCTTTTTCTGGAAGGAAATCTGGAATAGGGGAGGTTTGATGAATTTCTGGGAATGACCTGATGATAATGGTCAGACTTGGGTATTTTTTTGTTAACAAGGGACTGAAATGGATTCACATAGGACTTTGAACCAACCTAATTAGAGTTCAATAAAATTAATTATGATTTTTCAAAGTTTGGTCAAAATGCTGGCTGTTTTGACTACCATGCGAATTTGAGAAAGAAAAAGGGCCAAATGTAATTAGTAACAACTCCAAGGGTGAAAGTAAGCCTTTACGGCTAATTTAACCCATTGGGAATTTACTTTTCATGGCTCTAATATTGACATTACTTATCTAGGGCTATGAAGTGACAAAGAAGAAGCAATGGTTGGTAGGTCAAGGTACTAGAGGAGGACACAATAGTCCAAAAGATAGTAAACCTACCCTACTTGCATGTACTTGATATTTATGCTTGTGTATTACTTTTCTTAATTATGTGAAGCATATTTAAATGAATGAAGTTATATATTTTTTTATATTGTGGTCATATATATGTTGTATGAAACATTGAGCATGCATATATGTCATTATCTAAGCATAAGCCTACATAAGGCAAGAATGTCATGCACTAGCATTTATCTTACATGTATTATGGTATTGTTTACTATTGAGATTCCTCCAAATCTCACCCTCCCATAACCAACCTTTGAGATAGGTAGACAGAGGTAGGATCCTAAAAGTTTCACGAGAGGAGAATGCGATGGTTGTGGACCAAAGATCTAAGGGTCAAAAACTGTAAATTTATGTGACTTAGACACTTTGGTAGCCTTGTATGGCTACACAGTTTTGTATGTTGTAATACCTCATTTCCTATAGCTTCAGATGAGTACAAAAGAGTAGTGAAATCATTCTTGAAACCAGGATTATGCCCCAGATTATGAAATACTGAAAAACTTTCACAAATATCCAAACCTATCTCTGGACTTGAACCTGGGATTGGAAAGGATTTTCGAGGGTAATAAAATTTCTCAAACCATTTTACAAACATTCATTAATTCATTAAGTCTCACCACGCTCTTCTTTTCGTTTCATCAAAGTTTGCGAGCGATTCTCTGCTTAGTTCTCAAGTTCCATACATTAATTATGATTCGTTTGTGATTGGAAGCGTAATATAATTAAACCATTCTTTTACTAGTTTACTGTCATTACCAGTTTAACTGTTGTAACATATCAGAGTTACAAGCTATTTATAGTATATACATATCCAAAATAATCAAATTACACATAACAGACAACCAGTAAAACTAAAATCTTTAGCGTTTAAGCCTCTAGCTGTCCGTATTTACCTTCTTCTTGCCCTTTGAGCTCTCTCCCTATACTAGATATGGGTTTTTGAAAAAGTGTAAGACCCAAAAGAATCTCAGTAGTAACATAGTGCCAATCATACAGATATAACATCACAAAGCATACTACACAATCATCATACAACAGAATTATCACAACAACACTCAGTACATCACATACAGTTCATAAAACTACTATAGCGCTAGGTAAATTCAATGGTCCTGAGCGTCTACCCCCGTAGAAAGGCCCCGAGCGACCACTCCACATAACCAAAATGTGCCAGATAATTCATGATGATTTCAACCAACATACAATGCAAATTATAACATATGAAAGACAAGTTACTACCTGGATGCTTTCCTTTAGCTATTTCCTCCTGTTTGTCAGAGCTTGGGCAAATCTTAAGCTTCGAACTGCTGTTAAGTCCTATAATTGGATTTTACGGATGATAGGTTATTATTCCATCCAATACTTGCATAATGCAATTAGTCAAGTTGGTTGTCATTAAAGTTAGTATACTAAGCTAAACGCAAAGTCAAGGGGGCCTAACCATCCCACGTTGGTTATTTCCACCCTTGTTCTCAAATCTATTAACTTTTGCTTAACTTCAAAAAATTCACCACTAACTATAAGAGATTCTAAATTGAGTGGTTCTAAATTCTATGTAAATATATTTTAGTATAATTTCACATAAAAATACTTAATTTTGGCTATCAAATCTACAACATTCCCAGTATTTTTCCAAACATCACTGTTTTAGATTTCTTTCCAGAAAACAAGGTATAACTTCAACAATTCATATCTCCTAATGTAATTTTCCAAAAATTACAAACTATCAATCAAATTAAAGCTCTATGTCTCTAATTTAATTATGGAAATTTTCAAAGTTTTTGGACAAGGTTTGAATCATAAAAAACCACGCACAACTACATTGTTCCAGACAGGGCAGCTTATCAACATGCACACATATACTTCATAAATTCTCAAATTCATATACAAGCATCCAAAAATTATGAACACTTGCATACCATACAAGTTTTCCTTCTAAATCCAATGGAAGTATCAAAATTATCAAATTCTCACTTCTTCCTCACGTCACACACAGGGCAGCAAATTGAGTTCTTAGGTGACTTATGTTGCTTTCTTTTTTCCTCTTTCTTAATCACTTCCTTTATACTTCTAATCACATGATTAGCTATTTAAACAATCATTGAAAATGTTTAGAAGAATTTTGGACAGCAAGACCCCTTAGGGTGTCATCATCCAATTTTCACAAAACAACCAATTCCAATCCAACAACAACAACAAAGGCAAGAGGAGCAAGTTTGGAAGTGTACCTCTTGATTCCTACTTCTCTCTCTAAACATTTCAGCCCCCTCTCTCTATTCTCTTGAGATTTTGTCTTGAAACCATGAATTTAATGGAGTAGAAGATATTAGGAGAGGTTATAGAGTGATTAGGAAGCTTAAACTTCGAGATTACAAGCTTCTTACCTTGGATTGTGGAAACCCTAGCTCCTTTGCCTTCTTCCTTCTTCAACTGTTCTCAAGCTCCCTCTCTCTTGTTAGAGCAAGCTTTTCACCCAAGAGGGGGGGTGAATTGGGTGATTACAAAATAATCGAAAACTTAAATTCAATTTATAAAACTTAAAGCACAGTTAATGAAAGGAAGAGATATCACCGAGATTCACACAGAGATTTATACTGGTTCGATCTCAACCACTTGACCTACGTCCAGTCCTCAGAAATCCTTCTGAGCTTTTCACTATATCTTCCAAGATTCAGTGGGTTCTTGGCACCACAGTACAACTAGCAAGTTACTCAGACACTCGCTCCCCCTTACACAAGGTAATCACAAATCCCTACTTAAGGTTCCTCAACCTTAAGTTAACTCTATTGAAAATGATTAAGTATGAATGACAAATCTCTCTCAAAGAGTATGAAGATAAGAACTGAAGCACAAATGATGAACTGAAGCTTTTGTGAGGATATAGCTTTTTGGAGTATTCAGGCATTTTTCTTCGTCGTTGTATTTTTCAAATGGCTGGACATATATAATAGAACCACTTGAAGACCGTTGTAAATTTGCCCGTTGATTCAAAGATGCTTCTGACAAATGTAACAGCATTTGTTTTCCGTTACTTTTGAATTTCTGCTGCTACCATGAATAGTTGTCGTTTGAGTGGAGTGTTCAGTTACAAGTCAAGTGCGTGATGGTGGAGTACAGCTGTAACACACTTATGAATATAACCGTTAAGCAATATTTGTATCTCAGCAAATTAATATGGATCACTGGAGGTGTTTTATAAAAAGTGACAGAATAAAACCATAGAGAGTGATCCTATTTTCGCAACTAAGTATTGAAATGATATATCATATGATTTTGATAGCTATTTGGAGAAATCAGTAATAATAGAATTTCACTAGAAAAAAATCAGTTGAGGTAAAATCACATGGAAACAATAGATCATTATATGAGCAAGAGCAATATCACTGGAAGTGAATATAATGTCATTGGGAGTGATTTTGAAAACTTTGAAAGCTTCTGTCACTGATTGCTGGTTCACTGGAAGTGATATTGGAAATTGCATATTTCACTCGAGTGAATTTGGAATCACTGGAAGTGATTTTGTAAATAGTGATTTCTTCTTGGAGTGATTTCCAATTCAGTGGAAGTGATTTGCAACTTTTCAAACTTCACTCGAGTGATTCAAGATCACTGGAAGTGATTTGGTGAACAGTGAAATATTCTTGCAGTGATTTCCAATTCACTGGAAGTGATTCAGCGAAAATGCAACATCACTCGAGTGATTAAGGATCACTGGAAGTGATTTGGAAAACAGTGAAATTTTCTTGAAGTGAATTCTAGATCACTGGAAGTGATTGGCCGTATCACTCGAGTGATTCACAATCACTGTAAGTGATTTGGCGCATCACTCGAGTGATTCAGAATCACTGGAAGTGATTTACAAAACCGTGGAATTTTCTTGAAGTGAAATCACAATCACTGGAAGTGATTAGCCGTATCACTCGAGTGATTCACAATCACTGGAAGTGATTTGGCGCATCACTCGAGTGATTCAGAATCACTGGAAGTGATTTTCAAAACAGTGAAATTTTCTTGTAGTGATTTCGCGATCACTGGAAGTGAAATTGTGGATCACTCGAGTGATTTCCCATATCACTCGAGTGATCTTTTATTTTTCGCAATCACTCGAGTGATTTCAGCGATCACTCGAGTGATCTTGAATATCACTCGAGTGATTAATAAAATCACTCGAGTGATCTTGCACAGATCACCAGAATTGATTGCTTTACTGGTAATTAATCTATGAGCTTCCAAAACATGATTTGTTATCATCAAAACATGAAATCTAACATTCTCCCCCTTTTTGATGATGACAAAACATATCATATGATCAAGTTTAAGATTTTGATTTTCTAATACACTTTACTTGATCTTTTTGAAAACTTTTGTAATAATTTTGATTTGCAATTGCTAAGATGAGTTTGTTTAAAAGATTAAGAGTTTTTGACCTTAGGAAAGTAAAAGATGTAAGTTCAAAGTTCAAAAACCATTGTAAACAGAAAATGCACATAAGAAGTGAATTTTTTTGAAATCATTTTGGCGGCTGCAATACACTAGGATTTCCATGAGATCATGTTGGCTACTGCAATCATAAACACAGATGTATTAAAAATTTCATGAGATCATATCATAAACTCATATTTCCAATAGATTAGAGTCAGTTCAGATTACACAAGCTACACAATGACAAGTTCTTGGAAAAGTAAAATACATAACTTGGAATTACAAACTAGAACACATATGCATCAAAAGAAAATATATCATATCTATCATATCAGCTCTTCTCCCCCTTTTTGGCATCATCTAAAGGAGAGGTAGACGGTGTGGAGGCTTGAGTGGATGCAGAAGCAAAGAAGGATGTAGGTGGAACATATAGAATAATGGAAAGTTGTGGAGGAGATTGGAAGGAAAATGTGGTAGGAGATGGCTCAAGAGGAGTGGTGGAAGTGGAGTGAGTAGGTCCTATGACCTCTGTGGTGGCTTCCTCAGCTATAATTTCCTCAGTATGAGAACTAGAAGTAGTATGATGTGAAGAAGATGATGGAGTCTGGAGAATGGGGTCAGTGTGTGGAATATCACCAGCAGAAATAGGATCAGAGATAAAGATTGTGGGAGGTGCTGGAGGAGTGTCTGAAGGAATAATGGGAGGAATGATGGGAGGATCAGAAAGTGAAATCTCTGGAACTGAAGAATCTGATGGAGGAGGTTGTGAGGAGGCAGGTGGTAAGTCAGGGAAGGGGATATGAAGGTGAGTCCTGAGAGCATCCTCAATCCTCTGAATTCTCTGTGACTGCTCAGTCAGGCGCTCAAAAAGAAGATTGGAATTATGATCCACTGCTGCCACTAAGATTGTCACTTGATTATTGACTTGATCAATCAGTTGAGCATTAGAGTTCTTCAACTGAGTGACTGCAGACTGAATGGCCTCCTGGATATACGTCTGAATAGCAGCCTGAGTAAAAGAAGGACTATGGGAGACTGCTCTAGAGGACTGTGCCTCATCCATCTTGGAGGGTGAAGGGTCCATCCTCTGAGGTTCTCTCTGGCTGGCCTCAGGAGAAGGTGAATGGTGTCTCTGTTGTGAAGATGCTCCAGCAGGAATGGTAATTCCCATCCGAGTGAGGTGGATTTTCCCAAACTTAGGAATCCTCACAATATCTCCCTCAGGTGTCAAATGCCAAATGTTGTGTATGGAAAGAATGTAGGACACAAGCTGAGGATAGGGAATAGTAGTAGACTTGGAAGAGTGAAATCTGAACCTCTTCATCTCTTGAAAAATGAGTTCCCCCACGTTTCTTCTTTCCCTTGTCATAAGAGAAGCCATCATCTGAAGATCCTTCCCCGTGATATGAGTGAAATTTTTTGCTTTGTTAACCATGCTACGGGAGTAAATGTAGAATAAGGCTCTCTGGTTGTTGGTAAGAGAGGCTGGGGAATTGGGTAAAGGTACACCAGGCTGTCCTGGTCTAAAGATATCAACTAGTTCATGAATATTGAAGACATGTGGAGGCCTCATGGGAGCATCCTCTATGCCTAGATAGGTGTTGATAAGATCCCCAGACAGAAGAATTTTCTGATCTCTAATACTTGTTTCAATTCTCTCAGCAATGATGTTTCCTTGGTCATCCTTTACATCAGCAGTCTTCATGTTACAGTAAAAATATTTGACAACCAAAGGATTGTATGACATTCTCAATCTCAGCCAAGGTTCATATTGTTTCAAATATGGGGTTAGATCAATATGAAATTTCTGTTTTAGTTCCTCCAAGTCAACCCACACAACAGGACAGAAGGTTCTTTTGGCAAAGTGTGAGGCAAACACAATGGAGTTCAAGATGCTGAGATTACCAGTGTTAAATCCAGAAGGAGGTTCAAGGAGTTCTGTGGTTTCTTCAGCCAGAGATCCAGATTGATGACTACCAGTGGCTTGACTTGCATACCGTGACTTCTGAGGAACTGAGGCTGCCAAGATATTCACTGCCCGTGAGATTTTTCTTTGCAAGGTAGACTCTTGGACATCTGCTTCTCGCTGTTTTTCTTTCCCTTTCCCTTTTATGATGGTATGCGAACGGGTAGCCATTCCCGTTGGTTCCTCAATCCGAATCCCCTTGGGTTTTGGTCTAGGTGGATTGGGTTCTGGTTCAGTGGGGGCTTTCGCCCTCTTAGACGGAGGTGGAGGTGGAGGAGATTGCCCGGGCCTTTTTGTTCTTGCCATGGGTACCGACACTTGGTGGAGGCGAAGGTTTTGACGCTGGGTATACTGTCGGAAACAAATGGCGAGAGAAAAGCGAAAAGGAAACTGTCGGGAATGAAGGGCGAAACTGACGGGAATGAAGGGAAAAACTGACGGAAAAGGAAGGAAGATTTTAAACTGAAATGGGTTGGCTTTTGAGGGGATTTTTCGGTTAAGAGTAGTAAAGAAGGTTTCCGTTACTGGGTTCAAGAGGTTTCAAGGAAAATGAGAGGATTTCAGCGAGTGGAGGTGACGGTTTGAAGAAAGTGAACAGTTGCGAGAGAGAAAAACTGATATAACAGAGTTTTTAACATTCACTCGAGTGATTTTTAACATTTACTCGAGTGATTTTGATTTTCACTCGAGTGAAATATAAAAATCACTCGAGTGAAGTACAAAAACACTTCACAGAATCTCAAACCATGCTGTAATTCCAAAATTAATAATTAAAATACTCATGTGACTTACCAGTGACAAATTTATTAATTTAATTATCTAATTTACCTGTGATTGTAGTGTTTCACTTTTTACTTACTCCACTGTCTTCCTCTCTGTTTGTCCCTGTTACTTAATGATATTACAGAGCATCCTGCAAAACAACTTTGTAGAAACTCCGATGCTTAAATTAGTAATGGGATCATCAAAACAATTATGAAATCAACATTTATAAAGATTAAACAACTTACAATTCATTGGGATTTACCATTCCCAATTCCCTTCGTATGTGCATGAATTGTTCTCGGGCAAGAGGTTTGGTAAAGATATCAGCTAATTGCAAGTGTGTGGGTATGAATAACACCTTGACATCTCTTTTCTGAATATGATCTCTAATGAAGTGATGTCTCACATCAATATGCTTGGTCCTTGAATGCTGTACAGGATTTTTCGCCAAACTTATTGTACTGGTGTTGTCACAGTAAATAGGAATTTCTTTAAGATATATGCCAAGATCCTGAAGTTGTTGTTTTAGCCACAGTACTTGTGCACAACAGCTTGAGGCTGCTATGTATTCTGCTTCCGTTGAAGATAATGATACTGTAGTTTGTTTCTTACTGAACCAAGAAACAACTGCGCCTCCAAGGAATTGACATTGCCCACTTGTGCTCTGCCTATCTATTTTATAGCCACCATGATCAGAGTCAGAATAGGCTACTAAATATTCATTACCCTTTTTGGGATACCATATACCCAACTCTTTTGTGCCTGCGAGATATCTGAAAATTCGTTTCACTAATTCAGCATGTGACACTTTAGGACATGACTGAAATCTTGCACATAGACCAACACTGAACTGGATATCAGGTCTGCTGGCTATGAGATAGAGTAATGATCCAATCATTCCTCGATATTGAGTTATGTTGAAGTCAACTCCTTTTTCATCAGCATCCATCAGTACGGTTGAGCTCATAGGTGTATCTGTACCATTAGCGTCATCCAATCCAAACTTCTTGAGCAATTCTTGAAGATATTTGGTCTGTGATATGAATATTCCATTCTTCCTTTGTTTAATTTGTAAACCAAGAAAGAAGGTCAATTCTCCCATTAATAACATTTCAAATTCTCCCTGCATTATCTCAGAAAATTCTTTACACAAGGAGTCATTAGTAGATCCGAATATAATATCATCAACATAAATCTGAACTACCAAAATATCACTTAGTTTTCGTTTTATAAATAAAGTTGTATCGACTTTTCCTCGAGTAAATCCAAATTCGATGAGAAATTTGCTCAACCTTTCGTATCAGGCTCTAGGAGCTTGTTTCAAACCATATAAGGCTTTCTTGAGTTTGAAAACATTATCTGGTTTGGATACATCTTCAAAGCCAGGAGGTTGTTCTACATAAACTTCCTCCTTGATGTACCCATTCAAGAAAGCACTTTTCACATCCATTTGATATAATTTGAATCCTTTGATGCATGCAAAGGCTAAGAGTACTTGTATAGCTTCCAATCTTGCTACTGGAGCATATGTTTCCTCATAATCAATTCCTTCTTCCTGATTGTAGCCTTTGGCAACCAATCTTGCCTTGTTTCTGATAATAGCTGTGGATTCATCAAGTTTGTTCTTGAATACCCATTTAGTGCCAATAACCGAGTGGTCTTTAGGCCGGGGCACCAAATCCCAAAGTTGATTTCTGTCAAATTGATTTAACTCTTCTTGCATTGCTAACACCCAATCATTATCTGATAGGGCTTCTTCAATGTTAGAAGGTTCTAATTGAGAAATGAATGCAGAAAAACTTACTTCGTTTAAAACCTTGTTTCTAGTTTTGACACCTTCATTAACTCCACCTATTACTTGATCTAGAGGATGACTCTTGATGTATTTCCAGGCACGAGGTTGATCTGAATTACTCAGTTCAACTTCTTTTTCACAATCGTCATCTTCAAGATTTGAAGAGTTAATAGATGGTTGGTTTCTAGTTATCTCATCATTAAAGTTTTTACTAGAGGATACACATTCATCGAATACAACATGAATTGATTCTTCTACAACACATGTTCGTTTATTAAAAACTCTAAATGCTTTACTATGATTTGAATATCCTAGGAAAAGTCCCTCATCAGCCTTAGAATCAAATTTTCCAAGATTATCTTTATCGTTGTTATGAATAAAGTACTTACAGCCAAATATGTGTAGATGAGCAAGGTTTGGTTTCCGTCCCTTGTAAAGTTCATCTGGTGTTTTTCTAAGTTTGGTTCTGACATATGCTCTATTTGAGATGTAGCATGCAGTGCTCATTGCGTCTGCCCAGAAGACTTGAGAGACATTCTTTTCGTTGAGCATTGCTCTAGTCATGTCTGTAAGAACTCTATTCTTTCTTTCCACTACACCATTCTGTTGTGGAGTTCTTGGTGCTGAAAAATTGTGATCGATGCCATTTGTATCACAGTATTCTACAAATGCTTGATTATCAAATTCTCCACCATGATCTGTCCTGATTCCTGCAATTGACATACCTTTCTCATTTTGCACTTTCTTCGCAAAGGTAATAAATTCATAAAAAGTTTCATCTTTGGATGATAGAAATATATTCCAGGTAAATCTAGAGAAATCATCAACAATAACAAATGTGTACAAGTTTCCACCGAGACTCTTAACTCTTGCTGGACCAATCAGATCCATATGCAATAGTTGAAGTGGTCTGTTAGTGGTAATTTCAGTTTTTGTTTTAAAGGAAGATTTAGTTTGTTTACCTCTTTGACAAGCATCACAAACTAAATCATTCTTGAAATTAACATTAGGTAGTCCAATTACCAAATCCTTTTTGAGTAACTTTTGTAATTGATGCATATTAACATGAGCAAGTCGCTTATGCCAAAGCCAACTCTCGTCAGTGTTACTCAGAAGGCAATTTTCGGAAATATTTTCATTCATATCAAGAGTATAGCAGTTATCTTCCCTTTTTGCCTTGAGTTTGGTCTTCAACTTTTTCTTTTCAATTTGCAGATCCTTCTTGCTGACTATCAGACATTCTTCTGAATCAAATATTACCCAGTTGTCTTTAACCGTGCTTTGACTTACACTTAATAGATTATGACATAAACCTTCAACGTAATATACGTCTTTGATTTTATCTTTGACTTCCCCAAGTCCTGCTATCCTTCCAGTTTGATTTCCTCCAAATTTCACCTTGCCACCTTCCTTAGGTACTAATGTGGTGAAGTTCTCAGGATCACCAGTCATATGTCTTGAACATCCACTATCTATATACCATTTAGTTGATTTGGATGTTCTGAGACAAACCTGCAGTTAAGGATAATTAAGTTTTAGGTACCCATATCTTTTTAGGTCCTTTTGGGTTAGTACAAATAACTTCTTGTTCATGAATCTTCTTAGGTATCCATTTATAGGTTCCTATAATTCCTTTCTTTTTATGAAAACACGAAGAAGTATAATGTCCTTTTCTATTGCAATAATTACAATAGGCAAAAGGATTAGATGTGTGCACAGAACGTGTGAAATAACTTAGATAGGATTTACTTCCTGTTTTCTTCTTACCTTTTCTTTTGTCTAGGTTCGGATCATATCCTATACCAGACTTATCATTCACATGACGTTGTGCTTTTAAAATAACATTTAACATTTCACTTCCTTTTGTAAATTTTTCAAGAGTTTTAGTAAGATCAATATTTTTCTTTTCAAAAGACAAACACCTTTCGCAATCTCTTTCCAAAGGGTTTTTAATTCTTTCTTCAAGAAATTTGTTTCTCTTTTTACAGGCAATCAAGGTATTAACAATTTTGATAAATTCAGAATGTAAAGCATCATATTCATTTTGTAACTCATCATATGTAGGGTCAGAATTCATTACCTCCTCGTCTGTTTCTTTTTGAGCAACCAGACATATATTGGCTGTCTCTTCATTATCGCTTTCTTCTTCTTCTGAGGAGCTATCTCCCCATATTGCAGAAACAAATGCCTTCTTTCTGTTGAAGGATTTGAAGTTTCTCTTTTCTTTATTTTTCTGCAATAGCTCCGGACATTCTGATTTGATATGTCCCGGTTTACCACATTCATAGCAGATGATTTCCTTGGCGTCTCTTTTGCCACTTGTTCCACCTCTTTGAAAATTTCTGAATCCTTGGCCTCTGTAGAATTTTTTTAATCTTCTGATCATCAGGCCCATTTCATCATCATCGATTTCCTCTTCTTCTTCCTGGTTTTCTGCCTTTGTTTTTGTTACACTCAGTGCAAGACTTTTCTTCCTCCTGTCGCCAACTTCTTCTAATTCTCGTTTGAATTTTAGTTTGCTTTCATATTCTGAAAGGCTTCCAAACAGAGAAGCTACAGACTGCATTGATTCTCCTTTGGCTTCCTCTATTGCTGTGACTTTCGCTTCCCATTCTTTGGAGAGAATATTTAGTATTTTTCTTACTTGGACATTCTGATCATAGAATTTTCCAAGTGCTGCAAGTTGATTAACAATGTGAGTATATCTAAGTTCAAATTCAGCTATTGACTCACCTTCCTTCATACGAAGCAGATCAAACTCTGTAGTTAGAGTATTGACTCGATTTTCTTTTATTCCAGATGTTCCTTCATGGGCTACTTCAAGCGCTTGCCACATTTCTTTAGCAGTCTGAAGAGTACAGATTCTGAAGTATTCTTTTTGACTTAGTGCACTCTGAATCATTAGAATTGCTTTGCTGTTGAGAGTCACTAGCCTTTTGTCATTGTCATCAAATTCTGCTGGTGATTTAGGAACTTTTCGAGATTCTTCAGTCTTTGTAGGCACATAGTTTCCAGTTTCAATCACATCCCATAGTCCGTATTCTGTAGCCATTACGAATACACGGAACATAGCTTTCCAGAAGGAAAAATGTTCACCACTGAAACCAGGTGGTCTAGTGATAGAAGCTCAGTCAGGAAGGATTGCTTCACCCATGCTTGCCATCGGATCCTTCTAAGGTTGTTAAGCCTCAATTAGAAGACCTGCGCTCTGATACCAAATGTTAGAGCAAGCTTTTCACCCAAGAGGGGGGGTGAATTGGGTGATTACAAAATAATCGAAAACTTAAATTCAATTTATAAAACTTAAAGCACAGTTAATGAAAGGAAGAGATATCACCGAGATTCACACAGAGATTTATACTGGTTCGATCTCAACCACTTGACCTACGTCCAGTCCTCAGAAATCCTTCTGAGCTTTTCACTATATCTTCCAAGATTCAGTGGGTTCTTGGCACCACAGTACAACTAGCAAGTTACTCAGACACTCGCTCCCCCTTACACAAGGTAATCACAAATCCCTACTTAAGGTTCCTCAACCTTAAGTTAACTCTATTGAAAATGATTAAGTATGAATGACAAATCTCTCTCAAAGAGTATGAAGATAAGAACTGAAGCACAAATGATGAACTGAAGCTTTTGTGAGGATATAGCTTTTTGGAGTATTCAGGCATTTTTCTTCGTCGTTGTATTTTTCAAATGGCTGGACATATATAATAGAACCACTTGAAGACCGTTGTAAATTTGCCCGTTGATTCAAAGATGCTTCTGACAAATGTAACAGCATTTGTTTTCCGTTACTTTTGAATTTCTGCTGCTACCATGAATAGTTGTCGTTTGAGTGGAGTGTTCAGTTACAAGTCAAGTGCGTGATGGTGGAGTACAGCTGTAACACACTTATGAATATAACCGTTAAGCAATATTTGTATCTCAGCAAATTAATATGGATCACTGGAGGTGTTTTATAAAAAGTGACAGAATAAAACCATAGAGAGTGATCCTATTTTCGCAACTAAGTATTGAAATGATATATCATATGATTTTGATAGCTATTTGGAGAAATCAGTAATAATAGAATTTCACTAGAAAAAAATCAGTTGAGGTAAAATCACATGGAAACAATAGATCATTATATGAGCAAGAGCAATATCACTGGAAGTGAATATAATGTCATTGGGAGTGATTTTGAAAACTTTGAAAGCTTCTGTCAGTGATTGCTGGTTCACTGGAAGTGATATTGGAAATTGCATATTTCACTCGAGTGAATTTGGAATCACTGGAAGTGATTTTGTAAATAGTGATTTCTTCTTGGAGTGATTTCCAATTCAGTGGAAGTGATTTGCAACTTTTCAAACTTCACTCGAGTGATTCAAGATCACTGGAAGTGATTTGGTGAACAGTGAAATATTCTTGCAGTGATTTCCAATTCACTGGAAGTGATTCAGCGAAAATGCAACATCACTCGAGTGATTAGGATCACTGGAAGTGATTTGGAAAACAGTGAAATTTGCTTGAAGTGAATTCTAGATCACTGGAAGTGATTGGCCGTATCACTCGAGTGATTCACAATCACTGGAAGTGATTTGGCGCATCACTCGAGTGATTCAGAATTTATTTGGCTAGACAAAAGTACGTCACCATGAGTCTGCTACAAAACAACTTCCAAGTTTAATGCTTAATTTTCAAAAATCATAATTAATTATAGAAAACTCCAAATTGACTAATTTCAAGTACATTATAAACCTATTTAAGTTTAATTTTAAATAAAAATATCATTTCTTAGAAACTGCAGCAAAATTGTTAAAAATTCGTCAAACCTTAACTGTTCCAGAATCGGTTTCAGAAACAGGGTTCAACTTTGAAAAATCATAACTTTAAATCCACTAGTTCAAAAATTACATTCTTCATATAAAAATGAAGCTCAAGATGTCTAATTTCATTATAAAAATTTTCAGAGAAATTAGACCACATTTGACATATCAAAAACATGCCATAACATTCTGCCAACCAGAAATTGAAATATGGCAGCACTACTCTTAAGTTCCAAATTTGTGATTTCTCATTTATAAACCTTATTTAACACCATTTATAAGACAAAACCACCATGAACTATAAGAATAACCATATAACTGAAAATTAGCACAAACATACCTATTCTACAAAACTCAACCAAACCACACAATTTATGGTTCAAAAGAAAGCTCTTACTTACCCCTTGCTTCTTCTAAGCTTTTTTTTCTTGATTCCAAAACTTTATACCTTGATAAATATGTCAAAACACCTTCTCTTGAAAAACTAAAATCATAGAAATGAAGCTTAGACCAAGAGGAAAAATGTTCATGAAGACACTTTTGGCTAGAAAGGTGAGTAGAAGGGTGAAAATGAAGAGAGAAGGTTACCTTTGCTCTTTGAATTTTCAGATTTGGTTTCTCTCTCATCTTCCTTCTCTTGGTCATCCAAAATGCTGAATAAGGGAGGTGATAATGTGTTTTAAAAGACACTAAATGGCCCTCCTTATGTGTTGGACAAAATGTGCGAGAGAGAGAGAGAGAAAAGAAATAATAATGTGTCTTTGTTTAGTTCTCTCTTGCTTTCTAGTTTAGTTGGCTTAACTAAAGGAATCTGGTTAAGCTAACAAAGTCATTTCCTCCTACTTGGGCAGCGAAAAACCAAAATTAAGAGAGGGAAAAAGAGGTAATGTTTTATCTAATGGTTCATGGCTTCTTGTACACAAAGAAGCTTATTATCTATTGGTTACTTGGTTGAATTTTCTTGTCTTCTATTTTTCTCCTTCTTTGGCTGAAATTATTGAATTAAGTAGGGGGAGCTAATTTAATATTTTGAACATCTTAATTATTTCACTTTTTAAGAGAAAAATCCTAATCCTTAATCTTGGGTTCCAATTTTAACCTCAAGATCCAATGACAAATGTCTTTTTTGCCCTTGATTATGGCAACATTTACTAAGTTTCCATTATTTCTTTTATTTCATTTTAATTCTCTTCTTTCTTTCTTTCATACACCATTCCCTCTCTTTTTGGATCCAAATTAGGCTTTATATCATTTTTGCCTTTAGATAATGGAATTTTGTATTTACTTTAGCTCTTTGGAACCAAATCCCATACTTTGTTCTTCCCAAATTAGTCCCTAAAAGACATTATGTCTCTTAGGTGTTCTTGGGACTTTTGCAAACTGGGGCTTAGCAGTCAGCTTGAGTTAGTCATAATTTAAAGTTTCTAGTTCCAAAATTTGGGATATTACAAAATCTCAGTAGCAAACAGTGCTAACAGATGCAGACAAGAAATGCTTTGTGCATGACATGCGTGCTTACATAAATTCATGCCAACATAATGACATATATGCATGCTCAATGTTTAACATGTTACACTAATGGCCATAGTATAAATAAAACATAGTTCCAGTCATTCACATATGCTTCATACAATTCATTAAAGCAATTAACACATCAATACATAAGCACACATATCAAGTTATGAAAGTTAGGAAAGTTCACTACCTTTTGGACTTGTGTCCTCTTGTTCCCTTTTCTTCTAACCATTGAAGTTTCTTGGAAATTCTTATCTTCTTCTTCTTTCCTGACTTCTTATGGCCCTATATATATAATCATCTCATTAGTACCATGATAAATGAATTCTCAATGGGCTACATTAGCCTCATATTCTTACTTTCACCCTTGGAGTTCACACTTATTACATTTGGCCCTTTATTTCTTAAATTCGCATGGTAGCTAAAAGCTACCAACATTTTGACCAAGCTTTGAAAATTCATAACTAATTCTCTAGAACTTCAATTGGGGTGATTCAAATTCATAGTCAAATATGTTTGAGTCGATTTTAAAGATAAAATATTACTCAGAGACAATTCTAGCCACAGAATTCTAGAACTACATCTAAAGCCTCACTTCCTCAGAATTCATTCCAGATTCAATGTCTAACTTTAATAATTCATAATTCATAATGTATTGATCCAAATGGAACAAATGACCTATCAAAATAAATCTTTAAAATTCTAATTTTATTCTGGAAAATATTATGGCCATTGGACAACATTCTATTCCTAAAAACATTACACATTCAGATTGCTATGTAAGAAACCCTGATTGGTAGCATTATTCCAATTTTTGGATTTAAATCCATTATTTCTAAAAATATACCAACAACCTATTCCTACACAATTTTTCTCAAGGAGTCCATTGGAAACCTTAAAAACACCAAAATCATACTCCTTTTTCATGCCCTATTCTGACTGAAAAATAGGGCACAAAGCAACAAGTCACTAATTCATAATTTATTTACTAAACTTGTCTCATATGCTTCTTAAACTTCATATAACCACATGTATATGACTAAAGCATCATGAAACCGTAAAAATCATTAATTACTAAAATCAAAGAAGCAATGAAAAATTCACAAAACTCAACCAAATTTCATAATATATATATCAAATTAAAGCCTAAGCTCACCTCTTTCACTTTCTAGGGCTTATTTTTTATTTCTCCAACTTTGGCACTTTATAGATAGCACAAAATACCATTGTTCAAGAAAATTAAACCATATAAATGAAGCTCTTGATAAGAGGAAAAACATTTATGAAGTCTTCAAGAGTTATAAATGTGGTTTAGAGGGTGAAAATTGGTCTAGAACACCTTACCTTGCTCTTTCTTTTTCCTTTTTCTTTTTCCACTTTTTTTTTCTTGTTATTCATTTGGGTGTCACTTTTTGAGTGAGATAAGAGAGTGATGTCTTGAAATATTTAATCTTACCTCTTTAATATACTTGAACAAAATTTAAGAGAAATTTGGGAGAAATAGATGAGGTGTCAACATGTCATAATTTCTTGAAAAGTTTGTGGTTAATTGTTCAACTATGGTTTGGATAGGTGAGTTGCTATTTTCTCTTTCCCTCTTTGGCTTGTCTTGGCTGAAATTCATACTCAACATGAAGACAAATATGCTAACCAAAGTGTTCTTGAAATTTTGCTTTTAGTCAAACTTTCCAAGTTGTAACCAATTACAATGCTTGTTGACTTTTCTTCCTCTTTTCTTCCTTTATTTTTTGCTTGGTCAATAGACATAAAGTTGCTTCAAGTCTTATTCTCTTTCTTTCCTTTAGTCTTGACCGAAATGCTTAATCAAAAAGGAAGGAGAAATGTTGACCAAATGGCTATTGGTATATTAATTCAAGTTGACCAAAGTGCTTTGAAAGTTTGACCAAACTCTTTATTTCTCCCATTTTTACCCCTTGGACATTTTAATATCATGAAGGGAGAAAGTTAATTTGCTTTTCCATACTTCTTTAATAGCTCTCTTAGGTATTTTGTTTGAGAAATAAAGATTACATTCTTCCTTTGCTTGACTTGCAAGGAAGAAGGTTAATTCTCCCATCATTGACATTTCAAACCCCCCTGAATTGTCTCAGAAGACTAACCAAAGATGTGTAGATGAGCAAGGTTTGGCTTTCTTCCTTTGTAAAGCTCGTATAGTATATTTCCATGTTTTGTTATGATGTACACTCTTTTTGAAATATAACATGTGGTGCTCATAGCGTGATCCCAAAAAACTTGAGATATATTCTTTTCATTCAGCGTAGCTCTGGCCATTTCTGTGAGGACTCTGTTCTTTCTCTCTATGACTCCATTTTGTTGTGGTGTCCTTGGTGAAGAGAAATTGTGATCGATGTGTTAGAACTGCCTGACACCCAAGAGGGGGTTGAATTAGGTGTAAGATAAAAACTTAAGAACTTTGAAAATCTTTTCACATCTTAATAAAACTAGTAAGTACGAAAGTAATTAATCATAAATCAACAGTTAGTTATTTAAATATTATATTCTAGAAATATAAGAGCTTAGGGAAGAGAATATGAAACTGTGATTTATCCTGGTTCGGTTCCATGATGACCTACGTCCAGTCCTTAGGCTCCTATTCAGATTTTCAATCCATAATCTTCTTGTTTAATCCAAGCACAAAAGAAGCCTCTACAAACCCACAAGTTTAACCGAAAACTTGTGAAGCATTTTACAAATCTTTCACCGAGTAACTCCCTTATAGACTGTAAGAATACAACATAGTTACTCCCCCTTACACACCATACATAAACAACCTTGATGATGAAGGATTACAATCAATATTCTCTCTCAGGAGTTGATAAGATGAATACTGAAGTACAATACAAATAATTTCTCTCTCTCTATGGTAAATGATATCAATGCTAGAGAAAACATAGAGTATTTGGGTTGAAGTGGATTCTTCCTGATTTTAGCATTTTATCGTAGTTTCTCTCTTGCTTATCAACTTTGAATGGTCTTCTATTTATAGTTGATGAATATCGATGACTGTTGAGCTTTTCTTATTTCTGTTGGGACTTATAAAATATAACCGTTCAACTAGTTGTTAGAAGTTACTGACGAAAATGTCCTTTTTCTAATTTGTGTGTTAATCCTTGTTTGATTACCTAGAAAATTCCTAATACTAGTATAACGAAGTGTTAGAGTGATTAGAAGCAAGAACAATAAGTTACATAATTAGTATAATGATTTTCCAAAGTTAAGAAGCATTACTTTGTTTTCCAGGAAAAGCATCACTGGGTGGATCACTCGAGTGTTATGCTAGTGATGCTTTACTCAAGTGATTTAAATAAATCACTTGATGTATCACTTGAGTGCTCTGCTAGTAATGTTGTTTGACACATCACTCGAGTAGTGACTCGGGTTATGTCAACTTATCACTTGAGTTGTCACTCGAGTGATTTTCTAAAGAACTGATGCCAAAAATTTGTGATGGCATGCGGACGAGAGGATTTCCGATGGAAAGCTTTAACATTCGGCTGATTCTTCTTAATGGAAGAAAATTGATCAATTATTTCCTAACTTCGGTGAAGAACCTAGGAACCTTAGGCTTGGGCTTAGCACGGATGGCATGAATCCATATGGTAGCCTAAGCAATATACATAGTTCATGACCTATTCTGTTGGTAATTTACAACTTATCTCCTTTGTTATGCATGAAACAAAAGTACATCATGTTGTCTATGTTGATTTTGTGACCAAAACAACTCGAAAATGATATAGATGTTTACCTAGAACCCTTGATTAAAGACTTGAAAGAGTTGTAGGATGAAGGTGTCGACGTGTTTTACGCGAACAAGAAGAAGATTTTGAAAATGTGGCCATGATCTTTTGTACTATAAACAACTTCCCTGTATATAGAAACTTGTCAGGATATACCGTTAAATGCCACAAAGCATGTCTAATTTGTAAAGATGGCACATGATACTATCAACTTCAACATGGAAGAAAGATCATTTATGTTGACCATAGGAGATTTCTTAGACGAGGCCACCCATATCGTAGATTAAAGAAAGCTTTTTTTGATGGCCAAGAGTTTGAAGATGCTCCGGAGGCATTGACTAAAGAGAATGTGTATTAAAAGGTGAAAAATATCAATGTTATCTTTGGGAAGACAACAAAGAGTAGAAATGAGAAAAATATATGGAAAAAGAGGTATGTTTTCTTCAATCTTCCATATTGGCACAATCTTGATGTGAGACACTGTATTGACTTCATTCATATGGAGAAAAATATACGTGACAATATTGTTGGGACACTGCTCAATGTACAAGGTAGTTATAAGGATGGTGTGAAGGCAATATTAGATTTACAAGAAATAGGAATACAAGAAGACTTGCATCTGAGGCCCATATGATAAGAGAACTTTTTGTCTTCCAGCTTCTTATACTTCGTTTAAGGATGAGAAAAGAAGTATTTGTGAGTGTTTACATGGCATCAAAGTTCCCTTAGGGTATTCTTCAAATTTTAAGAAGCTTGTGTTGATGAAAGATTTGAAGTTAGTAGGGCTAAAGTCTCATGATTGTCATGTCTTAATGCACAATTACTTCCAGTAGCTATTCAAGGCATTGTCGAATATGTTCTTCAACATATATTGACAGAAAAATTCACATACCTATATAGTTGGTGGGGAATGGAGAGATTCAAAAGGATCTCAATAGCAAACAATGCATGCAAGATGTATGCTAGTGCATTATATGTTTGCCTTACATAGGCTCATGTTCACATAATGAAATTTCTGCATGCTCAATGTTTTGTACAACATATCAATGGCCATAGTATAAACATAAACAAAGCTTCATTCATTCATACATGCTTCACATGACTAAACAAAGCAATACTACAAATCAATACACACCAAACACATCAAATACATGCAAGTTAAGTAAGTTCACTACCTTGTAGATTAATGTTCTTTTTCTTGTCCCTTTTTCTTCCAACTATTGTAGCTTATTGGAAATTCTTTCATTCTTCTTTTTTCTTGACTTTTCATGGCCCTAGATATATAGTCATATAATTAGTATCATGATCAATGAATTCTCATTGTGCTACATTAGCCTCATAGGCTTACTTCTACCTTTAGAGTTCAAGGTAACTACATTGTGCCATTACCTTTTTACTTTCGAACATTTACTAAAAGTTAGCAGAATTTTCACCCAAATTTGAAAATTCATATTTTTTTGTACAAATGTCCAATTATAGTGAATCTAAAGGAAATGTGACCCTTATAAGTCTAGTTTTAGGGAAAATATTTCCCTTATCCAATTGAAAGCACAGCATTCCATAATTACCATTCACTAGACATTTCCCCAGAAACATGCCTGGTTTTACATGACTAACTTTAAAAATGCATAATTCATAGTATACATATCCAATTGACCTATCAAATTAAAGCATGATTGGTATAATTTTATTCTAGAAAAGCTCATGGTTATTGGACATTGTTCATTTTCTTAAGAACACAATGCAACAAACTGCCACGTAGGAAACCCTAATGGGCATCAAATATGCAATTTTACAACTTGTCTTCCAACATTCCAGAATTTGTAGCCGGGGGCTATACCTACATAGTTTTTCATGTAGAACATGATGGTAACATTAAATTGATAAAATTATCATTCCTTCTTGATGTCTTCCTCAGACCAGAAACATGCTTTCCAAAACAACAATTTTATAGTTTGCAATTTTTTATCCACAAACTAGCCTCGTATGCTCTTTAAACATCATATATCATCATGTATATGGACATAGCATCATGAAACCCTAAATTTACTATTTGATTGAATTGTAGGGTAGCAAGGAAAATTCTCAATACTCAACCAAACAACAAAATATTAGGTTCAAATTGAAGCTCAAACTCACCTCTATCACTTTCCCAAGCTAGTTCTTTGATTCACAAACTTTGGCTCTTTTTTGACAACTCAAAACACCTCATTTTGAAAAAAAAACCATAGAATTGAAGCTCTTAGAGAGGAGAACAATGTTAAAGAGAGACTTTGAGCTAGAGAGGTTATTATCAAGGTGAAAATCAAGCTAGAATATTCACCTTTGTTCTTGTTCCTTCAACCTTGATCTTTCTCTTTCCTTTTTCTTTTTCCACTCACCTCCTCCTCATGCTTGGTTGATAATTCAAAGGGAGTTGGAGAGAAAAGATGTGTTGTCATCTTTTCATGGCTTCTTGAAAAAGTAGGGTTAGTTAAGTAACCTAAGTTGGGTTGGTTTAATTGTAATTCATTCTTTCCTTCTCTCTTCTCACCTTAGGAAAAATTCTTATGCAAAAAGAAGAGAAGATATTGACCAATTCTACTCTTATAATTTTGCTTTTTTGGTCAACATTTTAAGTTGAAAAAAATTAAAGACTCTTTGACTTTTCTCCTCTTCTTTTCCTTTCTTCAGGCTTGGAAATTCTCTCTTCAATCTTGGCTTTTGTCTTGACCAAAATACTTCATGAAAAAGGGAGGAAAATGTTGATTCAAAAGCTTATTGGTGTATGTGATCAAATTTGACCAAACACTTCTTACAAAAAGAGTTTAAACTTTGACCAAACCCTTCTTTCTTCCTTCTTCGTCCCTTTGGAAATTTTTTAACCATATGAGGGAGGGAGTTAATTTGCTTTTTGACAATCATAATTGCTCTTGCTTTCAAGAGCAAATCTTAGCCTTTCATCTTGGTTTCCAATTTTAACCTCAAGATCAATTAACAATTGTCTCTTTTGCACTTGATTATGGCAATATTATTTCTTGTGCCATTAGTTCTTTTCTTTCTCTTTATTACTTCATTATAGACACCATTTCCCTTTTCCTTTGGATCTGGGCTAGGTTTTATGTCATTTTGACATATCCTAAAGGAATCGAGTACTCTCTTTCGACTAATCCACACCGAAATGCATATTCTATTATGAGGTCAGTTTCTAAAATTTATTTAGGTTATTATGTATTCATGGGACTCTTACTGAACTAGACTTACTAGTCTACTTTATTTTGACTTATTCTCTAGCCTCTAGTCCTAAAATTTGGGGTATTACACATTGATTCACCTTTTGCTTCCTTTATCACCGTGACTTTGGCCTCGTATTCTTTATAGAGAATATACAATATCTTCCTTACTTGAGTATTTTGATCATAGAATTTTCCAAGTACTCTAAGTTGATTTACAAAGTAGGTATATCTTATATAACACCCTATTTTTCAATCACCAATATTCATTGTATAAAATTGATACATTTAATGGAATAAAATGGGGAATTATAAAGTACATCAATTGACAGAAACTCTCTAATCGGTGGTTATACACAACTTGGCTAAGCTAAGACATAAAGGAGCAACTAATGTCCACATAAAGGCCCAACATTGTAACCTAAATTAGAGCATGGAATGACACAAAAAATGGCCTAATACAAGTGTCAAAATTTGGCCAAAAACAAGGGGGAAAGATCAAGACATGAATTTTTACAAAAATGTAATGGAAAAATGGTACTTTGCCAACAAAATAAGAAGCAATTATTTTTCCCATTTGTCCTTTTTATTTCAGCCAAAGAGGGGAAATAAAAGAGAAAATGGCTATTTGGTAATAAATATTTCATGTTGGAGCATTTGTTTCCAAGGGAAAAATAAATGGTAAAAAGTCAAAAAGCAATATGATATCAATTAATTACTTGGAAGAAGCAATTATAGAAGTTCAAGAAGCAAACCAATATTCCTTTTTCTCTTACATGTTCGGTCAAAGAGGCAAGGAGGGGAAATAATTTATGTGGCCATAATTAATTCAAGAGGAAGGGAAAAAAAGAAGGGCCAAGTAAATTCCCATATTATTTTACCATGAGATAATATTATGACATAAAACAAATTGGGATATTTTAAGAAGTTATCATCTCCTCCTTCTCTTCATCATATTTCGGCTAAATACCAAAGCAAGAGAGAGAGAGAAGAGCTTAAGGAAAACTTGAAGAACATAAGGGTTCTAGGGTTCCAAGAAGCAAGAACTCAAGGTAAAAGCTTGTAATCTTAGTGTTCTTGTCTTCCAATCTCCTTTGGACTTACTCTAACCTCTTCTTCATCTTGAAATTCATTGTTAGCAAGAAAAATCTCAAGAGAAGAGAGAGAGGGTAGAGAAGGTTTAGAGAGATAAAGTGGTTAAATCAAGAGATAATCCCATAAACTTAATCCTTTGGTGTTATATGTTGTTGTTGTTGTTGTTGGATTTGCCTTGGTTTTGCATATTTTGTAAATTTGGGAAGATGAAAACCTGAGGGGAAATGATGCCAAAATTTCCTCAAATCATGTTCATTTAGTGTTTAAGTAGTTAATCATGTTATTAGAAGTGGAAAGGAAGTGATTAAGAGAGAAAAATCAAAAAAACACACTTTCCCTCCTAAGAACCAGACTTTTGGTCAAACACAGAACCATAAGGAGCAGATGGAATTTTGTAATTTTGATGATTCCATGGGCTTTATAATGTAAAATTTTGTAGGTATACATGAGTGTATGATTTTTTGATGCATATGTTTAAATCTGGAATTTATTGAAGTGGAAAGCAATGTTGTTTAATTTGTTCTAGTGGAGGCAATCTGATTGTGAAATGAATTTCATGGGCCAAACCTGGTCCAAAAATTATAAAAATTTTCAATATTAAATTAGAGATGAATAGCTTTAATTTGATAGGTATTTTGTAATTTTTTCACAATTACATTAAATGATATGATTTTTGAATTTAAGCCTTGTTTCTAGAGGATAATATGAAACAGTAGAGTTTGATGAATTTCTAGGAAACTTATAATGGTATTGGTTAGACCAAAGTAATTTTATTCAAAAATAAATTCAAGTATCTTCATTTAGGCTTTAGAATCAGTCAAATTGTGTTTTCTTAGACTTAATTATGAATTTCCAAAGTTGACTGAAAATCTTTTGGTTTTCTAAAAAACTGTGAAATTGCACTGTGTAGAGTTGTATTATGCAAAACTTGTTGAAACTGCTAAAACTGCATTGGATAACCAGCAGAATTTAATTTATACGACTTGGTAAAAGCTTGAGCCGAAATAAGAGTGTAGGACTATTATTGGAGTTGGAAAAGGACTCAAGTAGTAACTTTTACATGCATATACTATGTGATTATTATATGTTTGAGTATGCCATTCTATGTAACATGAGAATTATGTCTTGGACATGCATATTAGTCTAGTTATGGTCTGGGACCCAATAAGGCCACAAGGTTAAGCCAGGGTGCAAGCATATCATTTGGCCTTAGATAGTGTGCACACAGAATTCTATCATCTTATGACATGGCCCATTGCATATTATTTTCAAATTTTATATGTTTGAAAAGTATGCTACTACTGAGATTCGCTCGAATCTCATCCTTTTTCAAAATTAAAAACATTACAGCTAAGGCTAGTGGGTCGAAAGGCAAGGTGGTGGCGACCGGTGAATAGAGTTTCAGGTATACCAAAGCTGCTGTAGTTATGTATAATTGTATTTTTGTCTTTTTTTGAACACTGTATAATTGTATGTATATTTCAAACCCTACGGAGAATTCCTGTACTGTAAACAAGTACTTAATGTCAGTATGTTTCCGTTATTTTTGTATGCCTTACAGAACTGTGCGCTTATTACTCTGCAATTCTCCTTAAATCATTCGAATTAGGTCAAATTTAGTAACTAGAGTATTGATATGGTTGTCTTTTATACCTAATGTTCCTTCGTGTGCTATTTCTAGGACTTGCACAATTCCTTAGCCGTTGGAAGTGTCCAAATCCTGAAAGACTCCTTTTAACTTAAAGCGCTTTAGATCATCAGGATTGCTTTGCTGTTTAGAGTCACGAGTTGTTTTTGTCATTGTCATCATATTCTGCTGGTGACTTACGGACTATTCGTGCTTCTTTAATTTTTATAGGTATGTAATTTCCATTTTCAATAACCTCCTATAGTCCGTATTCTGTGGCCATTACGAATACTCTAAACTTCGCTTTCCATAAAGAGAAGTGTTCTCCATTAAAACATAGAGGTATAGTGATTGAGGCTCCGTTAGGAAGTATTCCTTCACTCATGCTTGCCATTAGATCCTTTTTAGGTTGTTATACCTGAACAAGAAGACATATGCTCTAATACCAAATGTTAGTGCAAGCGTTTTACCCAAGAGGGGGCGATGAATTAGTGATAAAAAAATTATTTAAAACAGAAATAATAATTGACAAAATTTAATTCAAAGTTAAGAATTAAGAAAAATATTACCAAGGTGTACATAAGGATTTATACTAGTTCGGTCATAACCACTTTGTCCTAAGTTTAGATATTATAGTTCCACTCAGATTTTCGCTATATCTTCCAAGATTCAGTGGGTTCTTGACACCTCAATACACTCCAAGTTCCTTTTCTGGACACTTGCTCCCCCTTACATGATGTGTTCAATTCACTCAAGTGATCTTCATTTAAGATCACTTTTAATTACTAGGCATCAATTGAGTGATTAACCATATCATTTGGAGTTATCTACCATTTTTACTACATCACTTAAGTGAATTAGCCTTTCACTCGAGTGATCTTTTTTTCATTACATATCACTCGAATGATATTACTTTATTACTCGAGTAATCTGCCTTTCACAGTCACTCACTCGAGTGATCTGCTACAAAGACATATCACTCAAGTGATTTAGTTTTTGTCACATATCTTCCAATTCACTCAAGTGATCTATGCTATCAGATGACCATTACCTATAGTTTTACTCGAGTGCTTACCAATCACTAGAATGATTCTTCTTTCATTTCCAATATCTCTGTAACTAGTCCATAAGCTTTTACAAATTAAAGTTCAAAGACAAGTAATCTCCCATATGAGTGATTTTAATTTTAATATACGAAGATTTTTTATCATCAAAATATTATAGGATCTAACACTCCTCCTCTTCCTCCTCATCTGCCTACTCCTTAGATGGATAATCTACTGCATATTGGCTAACTTTAACTGCTTCACAAGGCATTTTATTATACATACCTATAGGCTAAACAAGAAGTTAGACCTCATCCTTTATCAAAATTAGGTTGTCTATGATCACTTCCAGTCAAACCCTTCATCTCCTTCCACTGATGTCGATGTGTGCTGAGCGAAGGGGGAGGTGTAGGAGGAGAAGGAAGTAGTAGTGGTGATAACTAAAAAACACTAAAGGTTTTTTGATTTTTTTGAATATTAAACAATTAATCATTAGGGCAAAGTAGCAAAAAAATATTTAACAAAAATATTGCTAATTCATGGTTATTATTAAACAACTGTTACCAAAGGACATGTTCTACTTGATAACCCATAAAACCCTTTCCATTCCACGTCTACTTTATTAACAAAAAATGATCTTAAAAGGGCACATTCAGTAAGGACACTTGGACAAGTTTGAAGGAAATGACCTCTCTCATTCACTCTTTAGATTGGGAAGGTGGATAAATTACTGGAAAAGGATGAATATGATAATACGGCAAATCCTTCATCCTCATAACTTTTAATTTTTTGTTTGTTTATTCACACCCTCGTTTTCTATTTCTTTTAAATTTTGAATTCAAAAATTATTAAAAAAGTCAAATAAGTAACGATTATTATGTAAAACTTGTCACTTTTTATAATACCATGTCTAATAGCAAACAATCATTAAGAAAAACTTGTCAATGTTTACAAAACCTAACGATTGTGAGATGTAAAACTGTGAACTTTCATTTAGAGGTTCATTATGGTTGTAAATTGAGAATTGTAAGAAAAGGCGACATTTCATAACAGTTCTACACTTATATCTATGATTAAGTTTTGTAAAATGTTGTAAAACACCCACTATCTCACGTCTCTTCACATTTCCAAGTTATTACACTTAACACGCTTATCTTTAGTTGAACGTTACCCACCATCGTTAGAAGCCCACAACTCTGGTTGACTTTTTCAACCATCAACAGTCACTTTCAGCTAAACCATATCCTCCATTGCTTTCTTTGAACTTTAGTCTAACAGCCGCACGAGTTGCTTTGATTGTCCAAACTCACTTTTTCATTTTGGGACCTAGCTAGGTCACATTTCTTCACATACACTATTCTCCTTATTTTACGGTATAATTTCTCTTATGCATTTTGCATTCTTCTTATTTTTTACTTTATCTTGCCTAGCTAGATTTTGACCTTAGTTTTACATCATGTTTTTTTTCTAGAAAACCCATTACCCTATTACCAGTGGCTGACTGAATAAATTTTGTTTTTCAGTTAAAATGGCCAGTCTTAATTCATCCGGCATTGATAATGCCCCTAGTTTCGACAATGCCTTGTACTAATGTTTTCCATATAGAAACCAAAAATGAGACCCAAAAGAGGTGTTAGAATGAGCACAGGATATTGGAAGTAAAGTCTTTACGAAAAAAATTTCATGTGACATGGAAATATGACAGTCAACCTCTTATGTTGTCATACTTTGTCAGTTATACCGGCAAGGACAAACATTCCTATCCTGACAAGTAACTGGCTTTAGGTAGGGAGAAATGATGCAGATGTTATTTAGGAAAATATGAGGGTATGATATATATGCTTGCTAATTACTTGTTATGTACTTATAAAATATGCTAACTTGAATCATGTGCTTTGGAGTCTGCATATCATCTAGACCAATCTTCTAGGAAATATGTATGCAATAAGGCTCCACAATTGCTATGCACATTCCTTATCTATTGGCAAAGGTGTATTTACAAAATCCTGAAGAGGCTTATAAGATAGAAGTTCCAAAGAATCTTTGGTCCACTACCAAATTGAATGATTGGAGAGAATTTGTCATCTCACGTTATGACCCAGCATTCCATGTAATTATTACTCATAATTCATAAGACCTACATGTATTGGTTTACAAATAGCTAATTGGGACTAAAGCCATTGTACAATTTCTAGGGACAATTCTATCATTAACCTCACTATCTATTTTGTACACTAAGTCCTTGAGTACATTTTGGGATATTACATATTACATAAAATACAAGAGCAAGAGTTGCTTTACTTTATACTGTCAAGCCTGTTCTTCCTTGATTTCTTTCATAATCTAGTACTAGAGATCTCATGGCATTTTACTGGGTCCCACAAACCCTTCTTTCAAGGAAACTCTCCCTTCTGCCATCTCATATTAGGTCAGTGTATATAGACTTTCGATATCAATCTCGCTCCAGGCATAATCACAACTCTAAGGGAATATTCTATGATCAAGATCTTTCCCTATGCTAGATCAGCCACTAGCAACCCCCAGAAACCTCATACACATGTCTGTACTATATTCTAGTACCTTAAGTCACTCAGGCTATTTCAAATTCCGGGAGAATCAATTCAACTCTTAGAACCTCAATATCGTACAAAGTGGAAATCATTTTCCTTAAATATACCCAATAGGCATGCTAAAATCATGATCAATAACACCTATTCTAACCTTCATAGTATTCAGATAATATCCTTAAACATTTCTGAAGGTTCAGCACTATCGACAAGGTTCAACTTTCGTCATTAAATAGAACCAAAGTGTAACCTGATTCACATTTCGATCTAAGTACTATTCCAGCTTAGATCTGATTCAAGCCTATCCTCAACCATCAGTATCATAAAATTGGATCCTTGAGGATCAATAAATGGCATAATCATCACTCATGACATCCTTACGGATCACCATATATCTTGCCTCAGGTACTCAAACCTTCATGCATTCTAACCTTTAGTCTAAGGTTTATATATAGGGACTTCCCAGGGTGTCACCCATCCTAAAATTTCTCTCACTCGTGTATGCTTAACCTCAAAGGTCTAATATGATTCGGGGTATCAATGCCCATACAGATCCATATATCACTGGGTATCGGTAGCTCATATATGTCTTAATCCTAGTACAATATATTTGCCTTCTTATAAATGCTAAATACTATTCCTACAGGGAAACACAAGCATACCAGTTCCTCAGTATAACCCCCTATACATCCCTGTAACACAAGGAAAAAAGAATCTACGTCATATCCTAACCTAATATCAAGATCCTTTTAGTTAGCAACAACATATAAATCATGTGCTTCCTCTTCTATCCTTAGGGTCTCATTGTCATTGTCACCAACAGAGGAATCCTTACTGGGACTGGGAACCTCTAACACCCTTGTCAAGTGAAGCTACTTCCTCTATATAGACCCTTACCCCTTCCTTCAACAGGCTGATTAACAAACATGGGTGGTCTAATACCTTAGGTTTCTCGGCTATCTGTAACTCCTAGTTAAAGTAGTACTAACAGGGGATCGCTATACTATTCATATGAGCAGAGAATATACCCTATAGTCAAAATCCTTTGGTCTGACTGTACCTTTATCTCTGAGCAGATAATTCTATTACTAGAGTCATTGCTTTGATACCAAATAAATGCAACACCTTATATTTACACTCGTTCTGATCAGTTTTATACAGCAAACTAGAACCATATGCGTTATTCTTTTAAAATGCTTTCAAATCCTAATCTCAAACAGGATTCGAACCTGCAGTTGAGTGGATTTTTCAGAAAATTTAAAACTTTTGCAGAAGCGTATTCTCCTGGTTCGTAACTTCGTTATTACCCATCAGTTCTTATCTTTTTCTTTAATTTAATTAGGATGATTATCTGCTTAAACTTAATTCATTCAATTACATAAACAAATGTGTAGCCATGCAAGGCTACCAAAGTATCTAAGTCTAATAAATATACAGTACTGGACCCTTAAATCTTTGGTCTACCATCACATTCTCTTCTACGTGCAAACTTCTTCTTTGTTCTCAGCATACCTCCCGTGTTTACCTATCTGAATGATTGGTTGGGGGAGGGTGAGATTCAAAGTAACCTTAGCAGTAAACAATACCACAATGCATGCAAGATAATTGCTAGTGTATGACATGCTCGCCTTACATAGGCTCATGCTTACATAATGACATCTCTGCATGCTCAATGTTTCATACAACATATTTATGGCCATAGTATAAACTAAAACAGATCTTGATTCATTTAAATATACTTCACATAATCAAGAAAAGTAATACATAAGCATAAATATCAAATACATGCAATTAGGGTAAGTTTACTACCTTTTGGACTTTGTGTCTTCCTTTTGTACCTTGACTTTCCAACCATTGCTTCTTCTTTATCACTTCATACCCCTAGATAAGTAATGACATTATTAGATCCATGAAAAGTAAATGCCCAATGGTTTACATTAGCCTTAAAGGCTTACTTTCACCCTTGGACTTCTTACGAATTCCATTTGGCCCTTTTATTTCTCAAATTCGCATGGTAGTCAAGATTGCCAGCATTTTGACTAAACTTTGAAAAACCATAATTAATTCTATAGAACTCAAATTAGGGTGGTTCAAAGTCCTATGTGAAGCTATTTAAGTTTAATTTTGTGTAAAAATAATTTGTCCTAACTAATATCATCATATATTTTCCAGATATTCGCCAAACCTTCACTGTTCCATATTACCTTACAGAAATAGGGCCTGACTTTGGAATATCATATCTTCTAGTATACTTGTCTAAAAATTAAAAAATACCTATCAAATTAAAGCTCTACATTACTATTTTAATCTTGACTAGTGTCATAATTTTTAAAATAGTTTTGGCTAACAAAATACATTTCACAATCAGACTATTTCCAGTAAACCAAATCAAATAGCACCTCCTTTTAACTTCTAAAAATTCCATATTAATATACAATCATCCAAAAATCATAAACACATATATTCCCTTCTAAATCCAATGGAACCATCAAAATACAAAAATATAGCTCCAATAGGACGAAAATGCCCTTGGACGAAATCTAGATAATTTAAGGAAAAATGAGTTCTTTTGATTTTAATCCATAAGCCTCCTTCTTTTCACCTTTAATAGCATATTTAACCATTTAAACACTCTTTAGTCATGATTTGATGGAATTTTGGTAGCATGACCCCTTAGGGTTTCATCTTCCAAATTTTACAAAACCCAACAAAACAAGCTAAGATTAACAACCAACACCATAACAACAACATATAAGGCATGAGGATCAAAGTTTTGGAGATTACCTCTTCATTCTCCAACTTTATCTCTCTAACATGCCGCTATCCTCTCTTACTTCTCTTAAAAGTTTGCTTGCTAAACATGGTATTCAAGAAGGAGAAGGGATTAGAATAGGTGTTACAAGAATTAGAAGGCAAGAGCTCTTAGATTTCTCAACATCTTACCTTAGTTTGTTGCCTCTTGAATCCCTAGACTCCTATTGAGTTCTCTTCTATGTTCTTTCATTCAGCTCCCCCTCTCTATATTTCCTATTGCTTGACCGAAATATGCGTCTTGAAAGCAAGAGAAGAGCTCTTAAAAAAATCTCATTCCACCTCCTCACAAATACAATATTTAATTACATTTTATCATATGCTTTTTAATTTGGTCATCATCTTTTCTCTTTCCTTACTTTTTAACTGTAAAAGGGCTTCTTGAAATGGAGAAATAAGAGCTCTTGTATTGTCTTCATTTATTCCAATGCAATTAGCATGTAGGACTTTGCTTTATGACACTTACCTTTTGACTTTTCAAACTTTGATTTTACTTGGCTATAAATCCTTCATTCTTGATTAATCCTAGCCAAGTATATTATTCTCCTTTTATTTCCCCTTACTTCGATAAAAATCAAGAGGAAAAGGGAAATAAATATTTGCTTCTTGCTTTATTTGTCAAATAACCATTTTGCCCTTACATTTTTCCTATTTTCACACCTTGCTGGAAATCTAGCTGAATTTTCATCAAACTTTGAAAATTGATATCTAATTGTATAGAGGTCCAATTGGTATGGTTCTAAATGATATGTGATCCTTATTAAGTTTAGTTTTAAGGAAAAATATAAAATTTGGCTAAATGGAAGGTCATACTTCATAGAATTATTATTTTTAGACACTACCACAGATAATTCCCAGATTTACTGAGCTTATTTCAAAAATACATATATCTTTTTATACAGCTTCAAATGACTCTTATTACCTATCAAAGAAAATATTTATAAGTCTAATTTCATTCTAGAAAGTTTCACAACTTTTGGACATCATTTTCCTATTTAAAAATACCACACAACAAGACTGCCACACAAGGAAACTCACTAGCAGCAATACTTTCTAGAATTCAAAGTCTTGAAAATATAAAACTATGTTGTGTGTGACCATTAATTGCCTTGTTTTATCACTTAATATGATCTTTGATTCACCATTTTATTCCCCTTAATGCCACCAAAGGTGTAAAGGAATTTTAGGTAATATAACTATGCCTTACTAGTACACTTGCTAAATCGGGACTTAATAGTCTACTTGAGTTAGGCTTAATCTCAAGCCTTTAGTACCAAAGTTCAGGATATTACAATAATTGTATTCTTTGTGTATGCCATTTTTCAGAACAGGACAGTGCCTAGGGCACACACGACCTAGCTGTGGTCTAGGACCCATCAATGGTAAATGAGTTAAGCCGGGGTTACAAATATCCATTTGGCCTCGAACAGTATGCACACAACATTAATTATTTTTGTATATCCATCAATGGTGCATTGCATATCTATTTTTGTATTCTATATGTCTAAAATGCATGTTACTATTGAAATTCGCTCGAATCTCACCCTCTTTCAATATGACAAACATTACAGCTGAGGCTAGCAACTCGAAGGGCAAGGCAGCGATACTGGTTAATAGAGTCCCAATGCAATCTGAAGTTACCACTAGTTATTTAACATTGTAATTTAGTTTCTTTTGAATACTTGTACATTTGTGTATATTTGTCAAACCCTACAGGGAGTTCCTATATTGTAAACAAGCATTGAATGTCAATATATTTCCGGTATTTATGTATGCCTTATAGAACTATACGCTTATACTCTGTGAATATCAAAATGTTAAGGGCTTTGACAGTAGTCACAAAGATTATCTAACCAGAATTCAAAGTCTTGAAAATATAAATTCAATCATATACCTAGGAAATCATAAAATATGTAATATCTTAAATTTTGCGCCTAGGAATTTGAGGATAAGCCTATATCAAGCCGACTACTAGGCCTGAGTTTAGTAAGAGTTCTAAGAATATTGAGGAGATAGAATTATTTTTAGGGACTATATTGGGGTAATGAACGGGTCTCTAGGTACATGAGGCTTAGAGCGCATAAATAGTCAGAAGAAAATTTATCGATGCAAAGTAATACTATGTGTGCCACCATTTTAAATAAAAGAGGACACTTGGAAAAATTTTATTTCTTGATTCATAAAGTAATAATAAAATAAATTAAATGTTATTTTACTTTATATAGGAATCACTAAAGATGACACCTCGTAGGTGGACCCAGGAAAAATCCTCAAACTTTCCTTCCCCAAAAAAGTGGACGATTATGTGGAGGGAAAAAGGAAGAATGCAGATCCCATAAAAGAAGGACACATGGTACCATTTTATAGGAGGGAGCATAAAGTCACTTTTGACTTTATGTATTGGCTAAGTAAAAATATGACACTTGTTCCTTCTTTATGATAAAGCCACTTTACCTTTTGTGTTGGCAACACTAGAGGGTGCCACCTAGCCCCGAGGGGCGGGAATCACTGGTCACCTGACTAACTTTCCCTCACGCCGTACCCAAGAGCCGGGGAAAATCATTAGACCTTACTTTCCATGACAAAAAGGATGCCTAAAGGCCTGAGAAAAGAGGTAGGTCCCACCTAATTAAAGCAAGTGACATGTGTCACCGAATGGATGGATCACCGAACAAATGGCACCACAGAACTTTGACACATGGCAGACACTTTTCAAGACCCTTTAAGGCCTCATAATTTTGTCCTTCATCACCACAAAATCAAAAAATAAAGAGAAAATATTAGAAGAGAGAGAAAGAGTGAATAGTGATATTTCATTACTTCAATCAGCTTAAACACTACCGAATCAGCATTTCCTCTCAAAATACCCTTTACAAACCTTCTTCTACTCAACCTAAGCTTTATTTGAACAGTTTTGGAATTTTGTTTGAAGGTGTCTCGTGACTTCTTGTAGGACAAAGTACTGCCAGATTTCCAAACCGATTCCAGAAATGCGTAAAGGTAAGCATAGGCTTTATTTTAAATCGATTGGTTTGTGATTTTTATAAGTTTTCATGAGGTTTTGGGGCCTTAATATTTTCAACCAGTAGAGGGTTTTAAGGCTTAATGGTTTTTTGATCATGAGTATGGTATTAGATAATGATTTATGATGATATTGGACCAAGTTGGTAGACAAAATTTTGTTTTGGTCATTTTGGCCAAATAGGGGTCTGTTCGGTCAGAAGGGTTGGGGGGCTGAAGCTTTTGTGATTTTTCTATTTTTGGTATTGTCATTGTGTTTAAAATAGAAAACTGTGTAGGAATATCCCTTGGTAGTAAATTTTGAACCATTGGAAATAAATACTATAAATTGGGATTTCTGCTAGTGTAAGCTTCCCTACGTGGCAGTTGGATTGTATGACGTTCTTCAATAGGTAAATGATGTTCAAAAATTTTCAAACTTTCCAGTCTAAAATTATACATGTCAAGATTTAATTTGATATGTTATTTTTATCAATTGGATATGTACACTAGAAGTTCTATATTTTTTCAAATTTGGTCATGTGAAACTGGAAAATTCTGGAATAGTATCCAATAAAAGGGAACTCTCAATTGATGTACGTTAAATTGGCTAATGGATATAATTTTACCTAAAAGTATGCTTAAACAAGGTCATATAGAACTTAGAACAACCTCATTTTGAATTTGTTGGATTTAGTTATGATTTTCAGAATTTCAGCCAAGAAATAAGGGATTCTTGGCCATGGCCAGAGGATTTCTTGGCCATAGCCCAAAAGCTCCTGACCTATTTTTTGCCGCTGCCAAACATCCTTGGCTGTGGCCAAAACCCACTTTGACCTATATTTCATATTTTCTAAGAGGTGTTGATTGATATGGTCTTTCCCAACCCTATATGCATTTGTTTGGGCTCCAAGGATTACCTAAGTGATTTAATTGACACCCAACAAGCTAAACCAAGAATAACTTAATTTACATTATACTAAAAGGATTAGATTAAGTAATGACTTGTCATCATAATTCTAATTATAGGACCTACATCTATTCGGGATCTAAGACCTGCTCGAGCTAAGGGAAACAGTTGGATACTTCTTAGGAAAAGCGACCAGGTAGTAACTTTTTCTTTCATATGATATAAGATACATTTCATGTTTATGGTCTCATCATGAGTTTTTCTGACGCATTCTGATTATGCGGGTGATCGGCCGGGGCCTATTGCACTGGTAGACGCTCAGGCCATTGAAAATTTAAGTGATGTATGACTGGATGCTCGGGGCCTTTTGCACGAGTAACACTCAGGGCCATGTGATTTGTTATACTTAGCGCTATGTTGATATGTTGAACTATATGTTGTATACTGAATGTTGTTATAATAATTCTGTTTATATGATGATTGTGTGGCATGCTCTATAATGTTATGTCTATATGATTGACTACTTGTTACTATTAGGATTCTTTTGAATCTCATTCTTTCCCTATAAACAAATTTACAGTACATGCTTGTAGCTCAAAGGGAAAGAAGGTAAACATAATCAGCTAGGGGAAAAAGCTAAAGGATTTAATTTCCCATTGGTTGTCTATTTTGAATATTTTGGGTTATGTATATGATGTATATAACTATATAAACTTGTCGATAGTACAGTGGTAGAACCAGTAGTATCGGTAGCCTAGTAAATGGATGGTAACTTTATAATAGGATAACATAGTTAGAAAACGATTCTAAACACTAACGGAACATAACTAATTTATGAAACATGAGACTTAAGTAGAGAATCGTTTGCATACTTTGATAAGATGAAATTGACAGCCAATGAGACTTAGGTGAGGTAGTAAATGTCTGAAAATGTTTGAAAAGTTTTTTATTCCTCATAAACCCTCTCAATTCCAAGTTCGATTCTTGAGATAAGTATGGGATTTGCAAACATTTTCCAAAGTATGCTTAATCCGGGACCAAATCATGGTTTCACAACTTATTTCACTACTGTTTTATACTCATATGAGTATATTGGATATAACGTATTACAAAATACATATAATCAAGAAAAAAATAAAGAAAATAACAACTCCCAATTAAAGAAGAGGAACTCAATCCATAAGATTCATCCTCAAGAAGAGGATTTGTTAACCACACATGATGATGGAAGAAAACAAGAGTGTTGGTGTAGTATATAGTCATGCTCTTAGAATGAATCCCTGAGGTTCCTTTTTTAGCCTTCAAAAGATATAATTTTTAATTTGAATTCATCAAAATGGTAAGGGAATGTCGTCATTATGGTAGAAATATGGAAGGGATAAAGATTTGAATTGAAAATATGGAAAATACACTACAAAAAAGACGTTGGTTTGTATCAATTACTTAGTAGAAATTCAAAAACAATGCTACAACGTAATGAGAAATTGCTATAAATTTGCAAATATATGACTCGCGCCAAGTGTCACGCAGATAAACCAAACTAATTTGTAGCAATTGTGGCATAAGGCGCCACGCTGGCACCACATTTATATTGGTTAATTTGTATCCGTTGGAGGCAATAACCATTACATAAGATAAAAGGTTGTGGGCTAGTTTAGTGTTTATAGCAGTTCTAGTGTCATATAGACTAAGGTAGAGTTTCTGCAATTGTAGCAGCTAATATAGCAGCTTTGATTATAACGGCTATAAATCACATAGCTATATAAATGGCGCCACCCCTCATTTTACCACTTTTGGCAAAATTATTCTCTGTGTGTGGTCTGAGAAGGTTTTCATCATATCAGAGGTTCTACTCAAAGTTATAAAGAGCTAGGCAGTCGAGATTAGTAAAGTTACTTATTTTATTTCTTTTTTGAGCTAAGTATATTTATTTTTAGTAATTTTACTGTTATTTAAATATGTTTTTTGTAATATTTATGAGTTACTAAGACTATTTGGCATGTGTAATATGTTTTTTATTAAACCTTTTTTGTCCATGCATTTTTAATTATGTTTTAAAAAATATTGTAAATTTTTTACTTTGTTTGGTTATGTGTAATTATATTATTATAATATTATAAATTTATTTTTTCCTCAAGAATTTATTTTCTTTTCATATTAAATATTATTTAGGTGTGACTTTAATTCATTTTTAATATTGACTAGGTATACATTTTAAATTGGTTAATTGAGAAATTATAATCAATTAAATTTGTATTAATTTAGAAAAGTGAATAATTGTAGTTATAATGTCGCCTGGGAGATATAAAGGGAAGGGTAAGGCTTATCCTGAGTGTCCCCTTAAACACTACTAGAAAAAAGGCCTTTTAGATTGGTTAAAAGTAGTCATTTAGACTGGTTTTAGGCTCGGTCTTGTATCGATTGGATTAAAAAGTTGACATTTCTTAGACTGGCAGTACGAACGGTCTAAAAAGTGACTTTTTAGACAAGTTGTAGTTACAATTGGTCAAAAAAACCCACTTTCTAGACTTGTTCTATTTCAAAACAGGTCTAAAAAGCCTACTTTTTAGACCGGCAGTAAATTACAACCAGTCTAAAAAGTATAATTTTTTAAACAATATATATACATAGGGCATTTTTTTGGGGATTGGAGGTCCCAAAAAATGCCCTATTTATATTTCATCTTGACATAAATTTTAAATAAGCTATAAGAATGGTAAACAAGTTATAAAAGTCATAAATTACAAGAAAAAAACTTGATAATGATTCGTAAAAAATATCTTAGTATCTTCTCAACAATATGAAAACAAACATAAAAGATTTAAGTCTTCCATACAATTTAACAAAGCTTAAGTGGGGGTAACAACATGAATAAATTATATAACAATGTGATTAAATTATCTTACAATATATCCTATTGAAAAAAGTTATCTTATAATATGGTCTTGTAAGGTTTCAGGTTGTATCTACTTCACATTTGAAGTGGTGTACATATATATATATATATAATAAGTTGTTTGGAAAGAAAACGATCGTAAAATAAGCTATTCACATACTAAGACTTTGCATTTCATTAACTTATAAAAGAAATGAACATTCATAAAACTTAGTACTAATCAATTAAGCCAATACTTTTGAAAATCCTCATAAAGAAAACCAGAAACTATAGCTTTATAAGAGCGAAGCAAACTTAAGGAATGGAAATTGTAAAGAACTCCAAGTTCTACACTTTACATGCCACACAATACAAATTTAAGAGACAAAGAACAAGACACTGTTACAAAATAGCCCTTTTCGACCGTAACATTTAGACCGGTTATTATGGATAAGGTCTAAAAAGTATGACCGGTGGCAATTTTGTAATTATAAATAACTTTTGAGACCGGTTCCTAAAATATGTGGTCTAAAAGATATTATGTATACTGGTTATCCAAACAAGTAGTCTGAAAAGATAAAATTAATTAAAATTAAAAAAAGGGAGAATTGCTAAAAAAAACCTTGCAAGCAAATTAATTGCTCATTGCTACCATTGCACACAGTGGGTGGTATGTTGCACATAGGCGGATGATATGTTGCACACAAGGGATGGTGTTTGCACTTTTGCAGGGATGCTTTTTGCACATATGGATGCTGATTGCACATGATAGATGCTTGCTTGCACATTGGTACCATTTAGCAATTAATTTGCTTAAATGATATTTTTTAACCATTTTCCCTTAAAAAAATTTAAGACATTTTAGACCGGTTGTAACTAATAACCAGTCTAAAAGATAAAATATTTTAGACTGGTTATTTCTTATAACCTGTCTAAAAGATGTAGAATTAAAAAATAATATTTTTTAAAAATTTTGATACCTTTTAGACTGGTTGTCACAAATAACCGATATAAAAGCTAATATATTTTAGACCGGTTATTTCTTACAACCATTCTAAAAGATGGATCTTTTAAACCTAATATTCAAAATAACCAGTCCAAAACTCAATCGCTCTAAAGCCCTTTCTTTGTTGTTGCATGATTTGTTGTGAGCTTCTTCTCGCTCCACCCTCATACCTCGCTCTTCAATCTTCGTCCCACGTCGCTCCTTAGTCATTATCGCATGTCTCTGTTGGCTTGCTCCAGTTATGCAGTTGACATAAAATTTTTGATACTTAGAACTCATTTTCAGGACTCCCATTCTATTTGAACTCCAATCCATAAAAAATTCAATCAATTTCTTCTTCCATGACCTAGATCTCTAATAATTGCATCTTCATTTTCATGGCAACCTCGCTTGTTCTGATCTTCACAACTACGTCCTTCCTTGTTCAGGTTCATTTTGGGAGACTGAGCCACACTATGGCTTATTAGGCATGAACAACTGTTGCTTTGAAGGTAACAAATTTCTGATTCAACCCATCAGATTCAATTGGTTCCAATCAAATACTTTTCCCTCAGTTTACAGACTATAATTTTTGCTCTAAATAGACGGATTCGGTGCGTTGATTATGTTCGGTGTTCGTACTAAATTTCCTTTAAGGGATTTATGTGCTTATAGAAGCTCTCTGATTCTGGACCTCTTTAACGATATTCCCTAATTTACGTATTTAATTTCCTTTCCGGTTAGTTGTTCCATCCTTTTCAACTTCATTTCATTTCCCTCTTAGTTTCAATCATGATATGCTTCTCTTCTACAAATTTTGATGAGTTCTTTGACTAGTGTGATCCTAAAGATGAGTTTTCAAACACCCTATTTTGTATTACCATTTCATTTTCTTGAAACTCAGCTTCATTTCTTTTTCAATTCGTGAAAAGGGTGGCAAAAAAGTAAGTATAAGCATTCAAATCTTGGCATTTTTAGTTTGAAGCTCTTTAACCATACCATAGACAATTCCGCTCACTTAGCATTTTGTGATAAATTATTCTTAGGAAAGAAAGAAAGAAATTATATTATAGGATCTTTGCAATACTTGTATCCATTTGTTTTCTCTTCTTATGTTGAAACTGCTTTTGGTTAACTATTATTTTGAATGCAGTTCTTGTTAATGCTCGTTTTGCAAATCTAGGGTTCGGGAAGTTCATATAAGTTGATTTTTTAAGAGGTTAAGCTCGTATATAGTCCCATAATGTTTTTCCATGAAGGCTAAAATTAACTTAGTCCATATTTGATTTCTGCAGATATAAGTTATACTAGGAGTTATAAATTGAAACACTAGAGCAGTACCCCTTTTTTTGTATCTGCTGATTCCTGGAAAAAAAATTGTCCTTCAACATGCTTTGCATTGTGGACACCATATTTAAAAGGAAAAAGATTATGTGTTCCTAATGTATGATGCTGGGTTTTGTTGTTAAGTATACATATATTAGGAGATTCAACTAAACCCCATGTAATTCATATGACGTTTCCATACATATTTCTAGTTGTATCTGTTTAATATGCATTGTGTTTAGTATATTGCTATTGTGATATGATTTTTAAAGTAATGAGAAATGGTAACTTGTTTCTTGCTCGTGAAAATTCTTAAATGATTTAATATTCTTTAAGATTATACTTAAATGTTTCTTTCTATATCTCAAAATTGAAGATTTATTCATGTTATAAATTTTGTAATTTCTTACTCATTTGTTTCATAGTGTTCTTGACAGTTTTTGGATCATCCAAGGAATGGTGTTTGTATCAAATATCTCAACTAAACGTGCATTTGTTCTATAAACTACTTGTGAAGCTTCACTTGGAAATTTCTATATTGTTAATGCCTTATCAAGTATTGATGGTTAGTTTGCATGGAAGCTTAGCACTATTAATATAATTCATGTTTCTATTATTTAAGAAAAAACTATATGACAACATCCTGAATTTTAGTGCCACAAATGCCTTAAGACTTACAGGAATTGGGAGCACTATCAATATGTTGTGTTTATAAATTATTTGTATATACTAGTAATTAAGTATTTTAATTTAAACAAGTTGTCAAGTTTATGCCCATGTCATTATGACCTTGTAAATTTTGTCTTACAAGTTCAGTTGCATAACATCTTAAATTGCATTATGATAGTTGACAGGAATTATTGGCCATTAAATACCAAGGACCTAGAGCTATTGGAATTTTTGGTCCGCTAGTTTTAAGAAGGAAAAAAAGAACAACTATTTGGAGTATGTATCCAGTTGAAGTTTCAGAGTCCTAATGTTTTTCTGAATGATTTCTTTTAGGGTTATTAGAACATTAGTCATAAGGATATTATGAAGTTTTTCCTGAAATTAGTTTTTCTTTCCCCGAAGCAAGATTGTGGATGGCATGAATTATGTCTTCATTTTTATAGTTGTACATATAGCTGTATATTTCTTACAAAGTCAAAGAAATTTTTACTTTCTACTTTCTTCTTGTTTTATTTGTTGCTTTTTTCAGGAATAAGGCGGTTCTTATATCTCACCTAGAATTTATTTAATGATAAAAATTATAAAGCATTTTTTTTGGTATTGGAGCTAATATTTTTTTAAAATAATCTCCAATACAAAACAAGGCCCTATTTATTTTTTAAAAATAAATTATTACTTTTTAGACCAGTTCTAATTAGAACTAGTCTAAAAGATGGACTTTTTAGACTGGTTCTAATTATAACCGGTCTAAAAGGTGACTTTTAAGACCAGTTGTGTAACCAGTCTAAAAAGTATTAGACATTTTAGACCGGCTGTATCTAGACCTGTTCCAGAATCGATCTAAAAAGTTATTTTCCCTCGGTCTAAAAAGCGATTTTTGCATTAGTGACAATATATTTTCATCTTCTAAACTTGAAAAAGGTGTCATTTGAGGAATATCAATATTCCAATTAATACACTAGATTAAATTAAACTCATAAGAGGAGAGCTTACTAATGAAAGCAATACATGCTAAGATATTGCATTACCAACACGCAGAATTATAGCTCCCATATAGTTTATATTAATAAAAAAATACTGAAAGAACAAGAAACTATTAACAAATTAATTAGAGAATAACTTAAGCATAAATAAGGGTTGGACTTATGAGTTATGATTGTTGTTTATATAAGAGCATAAGATACATAATATTAGTTTATATATATAATACAAAGACTTACAGATTTTCAAACCCCTTAATATTTTGACATTTATTAAAGTATCAACGCATAGTTTAATACGCATACAGAAATAGCATAAATATATTTATATAAAGTAATTGATTACATTAAAGGAAATTCCTACAGAGTTTGTACATAATAATTACAAATCCAAAAAATACATAAAATGTCAGTAGATAACCAACAATAAATTATTGCTCTAGATCGGAACCCTTAGTTGCCGGTATCTATCTCTTTGCCCTTCGAGCTGCTTCCTCTTGCTAAATTAATTTTACTTATAGAAAGGGTGAGATTCGAACGAATCTTAGTAGTAGCATACTATCAGTCATATAAAATGTGAAATATAAACATGCAATGTAGCATATAATGCAACAGATACTAATGTTATGCACATGCCTATCAATCAATGTTCAAGATCAAAACGATGATTTTGTCCAGATCAAAATGATTGTTTTGTTCCTACTTGCCACACAGTGATCACAATAATGTTCCGGAGCAGGCACCAACCTATCCGTGCTTGCCACACTACCTCAGCTGGGTCCTATTGACCTTATAGTACTTGTATTTTTCCTATAGGATGGTACTTGTGCTTTTCCCATACCACAGTGAGGAATTATATGACACAGATTTGCCTACCTAGACTGGGTCCAAACTGGCCTAGTGGTACTTGTGCTTTTCCTACTGGGTGGTACTTATACTTTTCCCATACTACGGCCCTAAGAATTACTGCTATAAATATTTCATCACACAAAGTATGGCAATACAATGCATATAAACAATCACATAATGTATTAGAGATAGAGTTACTACTTGGAATCCTTCCTAATTGCCTAGCTAATACCGATCCTCTAACTCTTTGATAGGCTCAGGCTAGTATCAATTCCTAAAATTCCAAATTCAAATTAAATGAGTTATTACTCATTCGTGCTTCATTTCAGAGCTCACATGGTTGGTTATCTCTACCCAAAACGCCTAATTCCCCTAGGGAATCCGATCTAATTCCCTTTATATCCGGTATAATTATACTTTTCTAAAAATTATAACCTAAGCTATTCCTACACAATTTCACTTGTAGAATCAAGTTTTCACCTCAGTTTTGGTAAAATCAAACTGTATTTACGAAAATTCCCTTAACAACCACAAAGTTAGGGTTTTTACGGCAAAATTGTCATTTCACACCCTAAAGCCTTCACACTCTATATTTCATATGTTTCCAACAAAACTTTTCATTCTAAAACAATGGAATCATCAAATTCCAGCCCAAACACCCCTACCTAGCTCTAGCCAAGAGTTACATAATTTAAGGAAATTGGAGTTTTTCAATTTCCAATGAACCAAACATCTTTTTACTTCTAATCACTTGTTTAACCACTTAAACACCTCTTGAATATAATTAATCAAAGTTTAGGCAGTACTTCCCCTTAGGGTTCATGTATCCCAACTCAAAAATTCAAAACATACCAAGCCAATAACCAACCAAAACCACCACCAACAATTATAAAACATCAAGATATGACAAATTTCAAGCTTACCTTGATTACTCTTGATTTTCCTCTCTAGCGATAACACCTCCTCCTCTTTTCCCTTGATTTTATTCTTACTTTACATGATTACAAGAAGGATGTAAAGAATAGAGAGGATTCCCAAGCATTTAGAGACAAGAAAACACAAACTTTGCCACCAACTTACCTTATTTTGCTTCTTGATCTCTCTTGCTCTCTTCATGTTCTTATTTTTATTACACATGACAATCTCTTATACTTTCTTTTTCCATATGGCTTTCAAACATTCCACATGGCATGTAAGGTATCCCAATTGATATTTTCCCTCTTACCTTTCCATCTTGGGCGACTTTTGCTTCTTATTAAGGGAAAATATTGGCTTTTAATTTTATTTATCCAAATAACTATTCTTCCATACTTAATTTTAGGCTAAAATATTAGGTATTTATCAAGAAAAAAATTATGCTTTATGTCTTACTTGGCCAAAATTTCACATAATCACTATTTCAATCATTTTGGCTACTGCAAGTGGACCAAAAATTCATCATTTTATTCCATTTAGTATAATCAAATATACAAGGATTTTTAGTAAACAAAATTTGGGATATTATAGCTCTCGCCCCTTCAATAAATTTCATCCCCAAAATTTGCTACATGAACATATTCATAAATTCCGGTTAAAGTCTTTACATGATTGTTCCATTTCCCAAGTGGCTTCTCTAGGAGATAATCCCTTCCAAACTATTTTTACGAATGGGATACTCATGTGCTTGAGTTATTTCTCCTGCTGATCAATGATTCAATCAAGTTCCTTATGTAAGATCATCCCGCATTTCAACATCTTCATACTCAAGTATATACTCTGGATCGGGTTGATACTTTTTTAATTCTGAGACATGGAAAACGTCATGTAGTCTGCTTAAATTTGGGGTTAAAGCTATTGGTATGCTACTGGCCCAATCCTTGATAATATATTAAATGAACCAATCTACCTTGGGCTTAACTTCTTCACTTTCAATGCCCTATAAATTCTAGTAACAGGTGAAACTTTCAGATATACGTGATCTCTATCAGCAAATTCTAGAGGTTTTTCTCATTCAATTCCATTCTTATAGACCGTACTCATTTATCATGTGTCTAAGCTTTTTCAATCTAAGCTCTCAGACTACTTTTCTCTTGACTAACGCTATAGCTAGCAAGTACTATATGACTTACTCAGTTCAGATTTCCAAAACCTTTTATCAATTTATGTTCCTATTCACCATGTGTAATACCCCATTTTTCACCAATACATTTATGTGTATATTTGATGTATATTTAGTAGAATAAAATAGGGAAAAATGATGTGAATGAATTTATGAGAATTTATGGAAAATAGTCCAATCGCCGGTTACGCGTAAAACGGCCGAATAAGGATATAAAGTGGCGATTAATATACTAGCTAAGGCCTATTATGGTAACCAAAATTCAAGAAATTAAGTAACATGAATAATGGCCTCATTTAAGTGCCAAAATGGAGTTAAGATGAAGAAATGGGGGGAAAATGATTTATTTCAGTAAATCATAAAATGTAGGGGCAAAACGGTAATTTTGCCGAAAAGTCAAAAATAATTATTTTTCCACAAATTCCCAAAAAATTGAGTTAAATGGAAATTAAAGAAAGTAAAGTAACTACTTGATCATTAATAAACCGATTTTGGTGAATTATGGTAAAAAAATGGTCAAATAGTCAAAAAGTCAATGACTTGGTCAACAAGTTACAAGTTGGCATGATGATACAATTGGAGAATCAAATTTCCCTTGCATTTCTCATGAGGTTTTCGACTGTTATGTGGGATAGAGAGGGAAATAGAATTAATTGAGGATTATGCAATCTTGGACCAATTATAAAGTGACACATGGCATGGTTAAATGAATCATTTCATTATATCATTCCTTTCTTCACTTCATCAGCTCATTCTCACGATCAACCGACTGAAAGAACGAGAGTAAGAGCTGAGAAGGAGAGCTGAACGTGAAGGAAGGGAATAAGCTATGGATGCTTGGAAATTGAGGTAAGAAGCTTATACCTTGTGTCTAAAGCTACCTAATCCCTCCATGATCTCTTCTCCTCACCTCTCTACCCTTAGATTCCTTGTTGAGCAGCTAAATCAAGAGTTAAAGAGAGAGAGAGTAAAAAATGTCCAAGAGAGAGAAAGTTGCAGAAATCAAGAGGTAACTTCTCAAACTTGTTCATCTTGCTTAATTAAGGTTAATAGAGTTGTTTTGGGCTTGATTATGATTCATTTGGTATAAGATAATCCAAGAAAACCAAAGAGAACATAATATGTAAGTGTCTCCAAATCAAGTCCAATGAATGTCTAACTAGTTAATATATTGGTTATAAGTAGAAAGGAGGTGATTAGGCTAAAGAAAACGAGAATCCGACATAACTTTTCTGGGAATTTAAATCCCCTTCCCTATGTTGCCCATGGAAAATGGATAGGAAATTGATAATTTTGATTCTTCCATTAGATTTAGGAGGCCAAATTTTCTAGGGTCTATGTTGACCCCGAAGTGAGAAAATGATCAGAGAGCGAAATGACAAATTTACCCTTTTTAAGACTTAATTGAGGGTTGTCAAGGGTATTTTTGTCATTTGAGCTTGATTTTGGGCAATTTGAGGTTAGGAATGAATTCTACACGCAAAAATGTGTAGGAATAGCCTAAATTATGATTTTGAGAAAAATACTGATAATCAGGAATTAAGGGGTACTTTGGTAATTTGGCATCATTAGGCTAAATTTACCAATATTATGAGTTTGGAAGGATGTATGGATGAGTAATAACTCATTTATGGTATTTGAAGATTTCAGGACTTGACAACCGGTCTGGCCTTAGTAGTTGCCCGAGCTTGAATCGAGTGGGAAAGTTGCATAGAGGAGCAATCAGGTAGTAACGTCTTCATATGACATGGCATGCATATATGTTGCTTGATATCATCAAAATGTCATACATGTTTCGATTATGCGAAGTAATCACCTGGGGCCTATCTTTGTGCGGGGTTGACACTTAAGCTATAATATTCATATTGCACGAGCGCTGCCCGAGGCCTATCTTTGTGCGGGTACCCCTCGGGGCCAAGTCCTTGTCTAGCTCTAGCATGGTTTTTTGAATTGCATGAAAAGTACTGAATGATGTTATGATGATTTAATTAATGATTGTGTGTAAAGCATGCTTTGTATGTGTTATCTTATATGTTGATTGCGTTATTACTGAGATTCCTGTGAATCTCATTCTTTTCCAAAAAACAAATCTCCAGTACAGGGAGGAAGCTCATGGGGCAAAGAGAAGGTAAATGACGATGAATCGAGGCCAAGTATCAGAAAAGCTTAGTTTAGATTGTCAAATCCTGATTATGTATTTTAAGAGTTTTGAATTGTATTTGGAGTATATGAAGTGGAGTAGAAAGATGGTATATGTGTTGTAAAATGAATTATGCATGTATGTTAGTATTTATATCCAGCAGAGGCATTGTATAAAGTTCTAGCATTTTGGCACTTTGACGTTTATATTCGGAGAGTATTAGCTAATTGGTACTCTACCGTAGTGTTGAGGAATAAGGTATCACAATTTTGGTATCATAGCAATGGTTCTGGCAACGAAGGTTATTGCTATAATCATAGAGCATAGATTTTGGCAATAACTTTTTAATTACTAGAAATCCTTTGCTTGGATTTGAGAGATATACACATTTATTAGGATTGTGATTATTAGGAGCATGGGTATGATATGTGGAGAAAGAGTGATGGAAGTGTGGAGCTAAGGAAAGGACTTGGTTTGGTGGATTGTGAGGATGTTGGAAAGATTTATAAGTGGTTTCAAGTGGGAAAACAGCTGGTGAACTCGAGTTTAATAGGCTGAACTCGAGTGAATTTCAGCCCATAACTCGAGTTGGTCATTGAGAACTCGAGTGCATGAGGAATTTTCCCATGAATCATGTGTTTTCGGGCATAAACTCGTGAAAGTTCAGAAGTGAACTTAAGTATGAAATGCCTAAGAACTCGAGTGCCAAGCCACGGACTCGAGTGAATGATGGATTTTGCTAGGCGTGGAACTCTCGGACAGAAACTTCCAAGCCATAACTCTTATGACTCGAGTGCAGTAGAGGCTGAGAACTTGAGTGTAGATTTGAGAACTCGAGTTCATGTCTTCCATTCTCACTCTAAAGGTTATCGGGTTGACACTCTCATAGGCAAATTCGCAAGACTCAAGTGCACTCCTGGCAAAGGACTCGAGTGCTGCGTGATGAACTCGAGTGTGTGTCCATTTCTTTAAGTGCTCGAGTTTCTCAGCTATGAACTCATTCCTTTGAACTCACTGGACTCGAATGTGTTCTTCCATCAGGACTCGAGTGCTGATTCTCCAAACTTGAGTGCGGTATGAACTCGCGACACCTGGGAGATTTTCTGGAATAAACTTCTTCTCTCACACTCTTAAGACTTGAGTGTTAAGCAATATTAGAGAACTCGAGTGCTAGAGTCAAACTCGAGTACGGATCCTCTTGGTATAATTGAATCAGGTGAATTCCAACGAGGAAACACTGCTGAACTTGAGTGGGTCTGAGAGAACTCGAGTGAAAGGGTAGAACTCGAGCGCATTTTCTCATACTCGAGTTTTGCAGTGATGATGAGGAAAATGAAGCGTGTCTTATGCAATATTTCTTTAAGGGTTTTGATACATTGTACCTTATTCATTTTGACTAACTTCTTGTGAAGTATCTTACCACTATTTGATTATCATTGCAGTATGGATTATGATACATTGGTATACTAAAAAGCAGGAATGTCAAGAGTAAGACGGACTACTCGTAAGAGCGCACCAGCTCCTATGAGTATCAAGAAGAGAGATAAGTCAGATAGTAGAAGGCAAAGAAGCAGGTCACCTTCACTTCCTTCTGTTAATCAAGTTTCACCTGAGGAGCAGATCCCAGAAGGTAGAACTTATGTAATCCTTAACAGAGATGGACGTGGACCAAGGATGGCGTGAACTCGTAGGAATAGCGTCAAATGGCCAGTATATTTTGGTCATATTACTAAAGATGAAGCCATAGTAGTGGAAAAAGATAATGTGGACTCGGAAGATAGTTTTCAGCACCCAAACTCAGCTGTAGAGTCAGATGCCCCAGTGGAGAAGTTGGCCTTTAATCCACATCCAAGTGAAAAATTATGAGAGCAGCTGAAGGATCTATATGTGACGGCTTTTACGAAATTCTTCACTCCCACAATACAGTATACAACATTATTGGAGTCAGTGCAAAAACTATATAAACAAAGAGAAGAGTTAGAGCTAATAATGGATGATGACATATGGATCCGAACCACATTAGCCTATCTTCCTGATTTCACTTCTTGGGTCAAGAAGAAAAATGAGATTGTAATCATAGGTCCTTTTGAGTTTTTACCTTTCATTGAGCATATGATTATGTATGTGGTGATTAATATGCATAAGGAGTATAAGGATAATGATATGCTCAGTAAGGTAGTATGGGCTTATTTTGATGTAAATAGTAAGCCACTGTTGTACATATGACTAATTATGTTGAAGAACATATTTCCTTTTGATATGAATACCTAGTTGTTTGAGTACATGTGATTGATGTATGTTGGTATGTGAAATTTGAAAAATTGTATGTACATATAAGTATTGATATGACATTGACATGGTATTCCCTCTAATAGTGAAAAGGAACAATAGGATGAGGTAGACCAAAGAAGAATATGCCGTAAAATCCTGAACCTGAGAATAATACAGAGCCTAATATAATGCAACAAGTTTTTACCATGCTGGCTCAACAACAGACTATGATCCAAGACTTGCGAGAAGAAGTCCGGTAGCTAAGGGAAAGACGAAATATAGATGAGGAACCCCCTGAAAGGAATAATCCGGAAGGGAATCCCCCTGATAAAAATCAACCTGAAGGGAACCAATCAAAAGGGGATACAAATGAGGAACAGACATCTAGTGACGAGCCATCGCAGTCACATGAAGCAAACATGGATGTTTCTATTACTCAAGAACCAGATGGCAATGTGATCTAATACTGGACACCAAAGTTTATCAAGTACTAGCCTGAGGCATTCCAGGGGAGATTTAACCTGCAAGCTGCGGAGAATTGGATAAACCATCTCAAGAAAATCTTTGAGGTACTCGGATGCCTGACAGAGATGAGAGCCAAGATGGCAGTTTATAAGCTAGTGGGCGATGCTGATAATTGGTAGAAGAGTACAGTGTTGCTACTACTTGCCTGGAATATCCTTCTGACGTGGGAGTTGTTTCAAGAAAAGTTCTATGAGAAATATTTTCTGAGGTCGATAAGAATTGAAAAAGAGAAAGAATTTCTGGTAATCGATTAAGGTGATAAATAGACTTTCGATTCATATTTGTCTCGGTTTATTCGACTGTCTCGCTATTCCTCCTACTTGAATCTTAAGAATGATAAGAAGTGGAGCTCGGATATGCTCATTGGAGAGCTGAAACCTGAGATGGAAGGGAAATTGGTTTCCCAGCAATTCAAAAATTTTAATAAGGCTGTGGAAGTGTGCCAACTTAAAGAAGGGAATTTGAAAAGAATACAAGTCAACAAGAATATGAGCCAAAGAGGTGGATCCAGTCATGGAGAGACCTCACAAAATTGAAGATGACAAGGTTTTCCGTAAAGGGGAGGCAATAAAAGGTCCTTTTGGTCTGGAAACTGTGGTGGTCAAAAACCTTCAACGTCTCATATGTGTGCTCAGTGTGGTAAATTTCATCCGGGATGATGGTGCAATGTTCCTACAAGCCAAGTGATTTGTTATGCCTGCTAGGAGCCAGGCCATTTGGCGATAAATTATCCTTAACGAGCCGCACCATGACCTACTGAGCCTAAACAACAAAGTTAGGGGCGAGTATTTTCTTTGACTCAAGAAGAAGTAAAAGAATCCCTAGAGCTAGTTCAAGGTAAAGTTCTTCTTATTGGTAGTGTATTGCAAGTATTATATGATTCAGGTGCTAGTCATTCTTTTATTGCTTATGACTGTGTTAAGCGCCTAGGATTGCATGTGCATCAAGTACCATTTGATTTAATTGTATCTACGTCGATGGGTGTTAAAACCTTGACTACTGATGTTTGCTTAAACTGTGTTATAAATGTCGAGGGACATGAGTCTATAGTGGACTTGATCTGTTTGCCACTCTAAAGACTCAAAGTTATATTGGGTTTTGACTGGCTTACGACAAATAATGTGCTGGTAGATTGTGGTAACAAGAGGATTATATATCCTACTCTGTAAGAGTCTAGCTATAGAGATGTCAGCTTGAATTTCCTCTCATTGGCAGAAGCTACAACATGCCTGAAAAGTGAATGTCAGGGGTATGTCATATTCTTTTCTGTGCAAGTAAATACGGAAAGGGTGCTGAAAGACATTCCCATTATAGAAGAATTTCCTGAGGTGTGTCCTGACGACCTTAATGGTATACCTCCGGAAAGAGAAGTGGAATTTGTAATTGAGATTATGTCTGGAGCTGGGTCTATATCCAAAGCCCCATATCGAATGGCTCCAAATAAGATGGTTGAATTGAAGAAGAAAATTGAAGAATTGCTTGAGAAAGGGTTTATACGACCCAGTGTGTCACCGTGCGGAGCACCGGAATTATTTGTTAAGAAGAAAAATGGAACTCTGCGATTGTGTATTGACTACAGAGAATTGAATAAAGTAACCGTCAAGTACAAGTACCTACTTCCCTAGATTGACGACCTTCTAGATCAACTATCTAGAGCAAGCGTATTCTCGAAGATTGATCTGAGGTCAGGGTATCATCAGGTGCGAGTAAAGGCAGAGGACATACCAAAGACTGCTTTTCAAACTCGATATGGATACTATGAGTTTTCAGTGATGCCTTTTGGGGTGAGACCAATGTACCAGCGGTATTTATGGACTACATGAACCGTATCTTTTATCAATACCTAGATCAGTTTGTAGTAGTCTTCATTGACGACATTCTAATATACTATAAGAGTAGAGAAGAGCATAAAGAGCATTTGAGAATTGTGCTCGGTATTTTACATGAGAAGCAACTCTATGTGAAGTTGAGAAAATGTGAGTTTTGGCTTTTGGAAGTTAGATTTCTGGGCCATATGATCTCGCAAGAAGGGGTTTCAGTAGATCCCAGTAAAGTGGAAGTAGTGTTAGACTGGAAAAGGCCAGAAACTGTTGCTGAGATACACAGTTTTCTGGGTCTTGCAGGTTATTAACGGATATTTATTCAAGATTTCTCCTGGATTGCCTTACCGTTGACCAAGCTCACGTGAAAAGATCAGATGTTTGAGTGGGATGAACATTGTGAGAGGAGCTTCATGGAGCTGAAGGAGAGGTTGACATCTGCATGAGTATTGATTATCCCTGATCTCGAGGTGACTTATGTATACAGTGATGCTAACAAGAAGGGATTGAGATGTGTCCTAATGCAATAGGGCAGAGTGGTGGCCTATGCCTCTCTACAGCTAAAGCCTTATGAACTGAATTATCCCACACATGATCTGGAGCTGGCAGCAATTGTGTTTGCGCTAAAAATTTGGCGGCACTACCTATATACAGTGACCGTTGAACTATAATGCGACCACAAGAGTCTTAGATATTTGTATGATCAAAAAGAGCTCAACATGAGACAATGTCGGTGGATAGAGTTGCTGAAAGACTATAACCTGGAGATTAAGTATCACCTAGGTAAAGCTAATGTTATCGCTGATGCTCTTAGTCGTAAAGTGGTGCAGGTGGCAGTTATGATGATATAAGAGAGAAAATTGATAGAAGATTTTAGAGATATGAATTTGTCCAATCAGATCCTCTGTGCTGGCTATAGAGAATGATTTGAAAGCTGAAATTGTGGAAGCTCAGATGCAAGACGAACGAGCAAAATCAATCAGAGCTATAATTGAACGAGGAGAGACTCGAGATTTTGATCTATCGCCCAGTGGACTAATTCGGTATAAGCAAAGAACTTATGTTCCACCGAGGGATGATCTGTGGAAGTAAATTCTCGACGATGCACATAAGAGTCGTTATACTCTCCATCCAAGAATGGTAAAGATGTACCATGACTTGAAAGCGGTATGCTGGTGGCCTAGAATGAAAAAGGATATGACAGAATATGTGGCACGATGCCTTACCTGTTAGAAGGTAAAGATTGAACACCAGAGACTGTCGGGATTGCTTCAAAGTCCTGCAATTCCAGAATGGAAATGGGAAAGCGTGACCATGGATCTGATAGTCGGATTACCAAAAATTCAGAATTATAATGCAATTTGAGTAATCGTTGATCATTTTATGAAGTCAGCCCACTTTATACCGATTAGTGCTAACTCTTCTCCAGATAAACTGGCAGAAATTTATATGAAGGAGATAGTGAGACTCCATGGGACGCTGAAGAGTATAATCTTTAATAGAGATCCTCGGTTTACATCTAAGTTTTAGAGATCTCTACATGATGCTTTGGGCACTCGGTTGAGTTTCTGTACGGCCTATCATCCTCAAACGGATGGATAGTCAGAGAGAACCATACATATGCTAGAGGATATGTTAAGAGTGTGTGTATTATATTTCAAAGGAAGTTGGGATTAATACATTTCTCTTGCAAAGTTTGCCTATAACAACAGCTATCATGCAAGTATTCAGATGGCTTTGTATGAAGCGTTATATGGGAGGAAGTGTCAATCCGCTCTCTGCTGGACAGAATTATCAGAAATGAGGTTATATAGGCCAGACATAGTTGATCAGACTACTGAACAGATCAGAATTATCAAGTAGAGACTGCTTGCAGCCCAGAGCAGACATAAAAGTTATGCCGACAAACAGAGAAGGCTATTGGAGTTTCAGGTCAGTGACCATGTATTTCTGAAGATATCACCTGTTACCGGTGTTGGAAGAGCAATAAAGAGGAAGAAGTTAAGTCCTCGCTACTTTGGGTCATTTGAGATATTGGCAAGGATTGAGCCCATAGCCTACAAGATTGCTCTACCCTCAATTCTAAGCAAATTACATGATGTGTTTCATATTTCACAGTTGAAGAAGTATCAACCGGACCCTCAACATATTATTGAGTATGAAGATCAGGATATGCAAGATGATCTCACCTATGAGGCTGAGCCAGAATGAATCATTGATAGACAAGAAAAGCAACTCAGACATCGAAGCATACCATTTGTGAAAGTGTTCTGGAAAGGGTTATCACCAAGGGAGGTGACTTGGGAAGCAGAAGAATATATGTAAAGACGTTACCCGGGATTTATGCCGCAAGTGGTGTAGCAAATTTTGGGGAAGAAATTTATTCACCGGCGGGAGAACTGTAATACCTAATTTTTCACCAATACATTTATGTATATATTTGATGTATATTTAGTGGAATAAAATGGTGAAAAAAATGTGAATGAATTTATGAGAATTTATGGAAAATATTCCAATCACCGGTTACGCGTAAAATGGCCAGATAAGGATATAAAGAGGCGATTAATATACCGACTAAGGCCTATTATGGTAGCCAAAATCCAAGAAAATAAGTTACATGAATAATGGCCTCATTTAAGTGCCAAAATGGAGTTAAGCTGAAGAAATGGGCGGAAAAATGATTTATTTTTGTAAATTATAAAATACAGGGGCAAAACGGTAATTTTGCATAAAAGTGGAAAATAATTATTTTTCCTCAAATTCCCAAAAAATTGAGTTAAATGGAAATTAAAGAAAGTAAAGTGACTACTTGATCATTAATAAACCTATTTTGGTGAATTATGGTAAAAAATGGTCAAATAGTCAAAAAGTCAATGACTTGGTCAACATGTTACAAGTTGGCATGATGAGACAATTGGAGAATCAGATTTCCCTTGCATTTCTCATGAGGTTTTTGGCTGTTATGTGGGATAGAGAGGGAAATAGAATTAATTGAGGATTATGCAATCTTGGACCAATTATAAAGTGACACATGGCATAGTTAAATGAATCATTTCATTATATCATTCCTTTCTTCACTTCATCAGTTCATTCTCACGATCAACTGACTGAAAGAATTAGAGTGAGAGCTGAGAAGGAGAGCTGAACGTGAAGGAAGGGAATAAGCTATGGTAGCTTGGAAATTGAGGTAAGAAGCTTATACCTTGTGTGTAAAGCTACCTAATCCCTCCATGATCTCTTCTCCTCACCTCTCTACCATTGGATTCGTTGTTGAGCAGCTGAATCAAGAGTTAGAGAGAGAGAGAGTAAAAAATGTCCAAGAGAGAGAAAGTTGCAGAAATCAAGAGGTAACTTCTCAAACTTGTTCATCTTGCTTAATTACGGTTAATAGAGTTGTTTTGGGCTTGATTATGATTTATTTGGTATAAGATAATCCAAGAAAACCAAAGAGAACATAATATGTAAGTGTCTCCAAATCAAGTCCAATGAATGTCTAACTAGTTAATATATTGGTTATAAGTAGAAAGGAGGTTATTAGGCTAAAGAAAACAAGAATCTGACACAACTTTTCTGGGAATTTAAATCCCCTTCCCAGTGTTGGATGTGATAAATGGATAGGAATTTGATAATTTTGATGCTTCCATTGGATTTAGGAGGCCAAATTGTGTAGGGTCTATGTTGACCCCGAAGTGAGAAAAGGATCAGAGTGCGAAATGACAAATTTACCCTTTCTAAGCCTTAATTGAGGGTTGTCAAGGGTATTTTTATCATTTGAGCTTGATTTTGGCCAATTTGAGGTTGGGAATGAATTCTACACGCGAAAATGTGTAGGAATAGTCTAAATTATGATTTTGAGAAAAATACTGATAATCAAGAATTAAGGGGTACTTTGCTAATTTGGCATCATTAGGCTAAATTTACCAATATTATAAGTTTGGAAGGATGTATGGATGAGTAATAACTCATTTGTGGTATTTGAAGATTTCAGGACTTGACAACCGGTCTGGCCTCAGTAGTTGCCCAAGCTTGAATCGAGTAGGAAAGTTGCGTAAAGTAGCAACCAGGTAGTAACCGTCTTCATATAACATAGCATGCATATGTGTGATGTGTTATCATCAAACGTCTAACATGTTTAGATTATGTGGAGTAATCACCCAGGGCCTATCTTTACGTGGGTTGATACTCATGTAATAATATTCATATTACACGAGAGGTGCCCGGGGCCTATCTTTACGCGGGTACCCCTTAGGGCCAAGTCCTTGTCTAGCGCTAGCATGGTTTTATGAATTGCATGAAAAGCACTGAATGATGTTATGATGATTTGATTGATGATTGTGTGTAAAGCATGCTTTGTATGTGTTATCTTATATGTTGATTGCGTTACTACTGAGATTCCTGTGAATCTCATTCTTTTCCCAAAAACAAATCTCCAGTACAGGGAGGAAGCTCACGGGGCAAAGAGAAGGTAAATGGTCAATGAATCGAGGCCAAGTAGCAAAAGAGCTTAGTTTAGATTGTCAAATCCATGTTATGTGTTTTAAGAGTTTTGAATTGTATATGAAATAAAGTTGAAAGATGGTATATGTGTTGTAAAATGAATTATGCATGTATGTGAATATTTACATCTAGCAGAGGCATTGTATAAAGTTCTAGCATTTTGGCACTTTGACGTTTATATTCAGTGAGTATTAGCTAATTGGTACTCTACCGTAGTGTTAAGGAACAAGGTATCACACCATGCCTACTAATTGCACCGCTTTTTAATTCAAAGCATCAGCGATGATAAACATGTCACTTCTTTTCATTCATCTATGTTGTCTCATATTCAACTTTCTAATTTTTAAAAATTCAAAATTCCTATGGTCACAGTACATTGTCATAATTGCACTATACAAAATAGTTCTATTACATTTTCAAAGAAAACATAATCACTGCGAGTTCAAATTCATGAATGGGGTAATTCATCTTGTGAGGTTCCAACTATTGGGAGGCACACGCCATCATTCCGTCCTGCTTCACCAGGATATTTTCTAATCCTTTCTTTCCTATTCTTTCTCATCTCTTTGCAAACCATCCTAGCTGCTTCATTGCAGACCCCATGGGTCACATTCTTTGTAGACCACGCATGTCGTATTCTTAGCAGACCACACAGGTCTCATTTTTTCCAAAGCACATAGGTCTCATTCTCGAATTGGGAATATTTAATATTAGTGTGAGTTTTAACCTCTCCTATAGTTCTATGAAATCCTCTCACAGATATCATCCCACTTAAACAATTCTTTCTTTCCATTCTTTCTTTTAATTGAGCTGTTATCAATAGCAAAGTGATTCATAAAGAATTCTGAATACATCTGCCAAGACCTAATAAATTGACTATTTCTGCAACAGTTTTTGGATTTTTCCAATTGTAACATCCTAAATTTGGGGACTAGATGCTTAAGAATAAGCTTGAATCAAGTGGACTACTAAGCCCCAATTTAGCAAGTGTCCCAAGAAAGCATAATTTTATTCCCTAAAATTCCTTACCCATTTGGTGCCATTAAGGAGAATAAAATGGTGAATTAAAGACCATGGGAGATGACAAAACAAGGAAATTAGAGGTCACACACATAACATAGTTATTTGGAATACAAATTAATGTTGCTGCCAGTGAGTTTCCCAGTGTGGCAGTCGTGTTGTGTGACATTTTTTTTAAATGGGCAAATAATGTCCATAAATTATGACTTACCAATATTTAATTTGAGAGGTCATATAAGTCATTTGAAGCTATACAAGAGGAGTTATGTATTTTTGAAGTTAGCCTAGTAAAACTGGCAATTTTCTGTGGCAGCATCCAAAAATAATAATTTCTGGGAATGTTGAACTTCCAGTTGGCCAAAGGTTATATTTTTACTTAAAACTAGACTTAATAAGGGCCACATAGCCTTTGGAACAACCCCAATTAAATATCTACACAATTAGATATGAATCTTCAAAGTTTGATGAAAATTCTGCCAATTTTCCAGTAAGGTGCGAAAATGGAAAAACAGTGTATAGGCAAAATATTCATTTAACCAATAAAGTAAGAAGAAATTATTTTCTCCAACATTTGGGAGATATTTTTCAATCAAATGAAGGAAGAGGAAGGAATTAATTTACTTGGTGGATATTAATTCAAGAAGGGAGCAATTTTTGACCAAGTAAAGTAGACACATGTAACATTTTTATTAAACTATATTATTTCATAAAGCAAATAGAGATATTTCCAAAAGCCATATTCCTTTTTCTTCTTCATTTATTTCGGTCAACAAAGGGAAATTAGAAGGAGATAGAATACTTGGCCATAATTAATTCAAGAGGAAAAAGAATAGCCAAGTAAATTCAAGCACATGGAAATTTCATTAAACTATAATAAACATAAAGCAAATAGAGATATTTGAAGAGATCTTTATTCCTGTTCTACCTTTCATTTATTTGACCAACTCAATGCAAATAGAGAGAGAGAAGAGCTTGTGGAACTTGATGAACAAGAGGAAGATCTAGGGTTTCAAGAGGCCAAAATCTAAGGTAAGAGCTTGAAATCAAAGTGTTCTTGTCTTCTAATTCTTGTACCACCTCTCCATCTTGGAAACCATGTTTGGCAAGAAAAATCAAGAGGGAAGAGGGAGAGCAAGATGTTATCTAGAGAGATAAAAAAGAGAAATCAAAGGTAAAGCCATAAACCTTGCTCCTCTTGTTGATTCTTACTTGTTGTGGTTGTTGATTGGCTTTGTTTTATCTTGGTTTGTGTAAACACCTCGTTCACATTTTGATATTTGTAGAGTAATATGTGCATCGTTCATAAGGCATATAGAAATAGCGGAAACATACTGATATTATTGATGCAATATGCTTGTTTATATACAATTATTCCCCATAGGGGTGAACATAATGAATACAGACCTTAAAAAATAAAAACAGTTCTCACATAACCAATGCCTCCTCTCGTACTTGCCCAGAACCCCTAGTTGCCAGAAATTACTGTTCTGCCCTTCGAGCCGCTACTTGCTGCTAGAAGCTTTGTACATTTATGGAAATGGTGAGATTCAGAGAATCTTAGTAGTAACATACTTTCAAACATATAGAATGCAAGAAAAAATATGCAATTCCATGTCATGTAAGATGATCAAAAATTATGTGTATACTTGCCTAAGGCCAAACGACATGTTTGCACCCTGGTCTACTCTGCGTCCCTGTTGGGTCCTTAACCATAACTTGGCAAACTTGTGTGTCCAAGAAACTTGGTTCATGTTACATAGAATTCCATATTCAAACATTTAGCAATCACAAAGTATATGTAAGAAGAAGTTACTACATCGAACGTGCCCTTTCCTTGCCTGTTAATTGGTTCAACTCTGTATCCGGCACAGGCAATCGGTATATCCTAAAATAAAAAATTTAGGATGCATGAGTTATTATTTATTCATAACTCATTCTAAACACAATTTATTGTTTATCTTGACTCAAAATTGCAAAATTACTGAAATACCCCTAGGGACCTGGTCTTCGCCCCTTTATACCCGATCAAACTGTACCTCACCAAAAATTATGACATGGGCTAATCCTACACAATTTCATGTGTATAATCCATTTTTCACCTCATATTAGTCAAATTCAGGCCCAAATTTCAAAATTTCCCTTGACAGCTCCTATCCTAGGGTTTTGAGGGTAGTTTAGTCATTTCCCATTATAGGGCTTTTCTCACTTCATAACCTACATGAACCCTACATAATTTTCCCTTCTAAACTCAATGGAACTTAAAATTTTTGAAATTTTAGCTTCTTCCCATAGTTTCAGGTCTGGCCAAAACATAGGTGAAATTAGGGAAAATTGTTGTTTTATGATTTAAATCCTTAAACCACCTCCTTTTCACTTCTAATCTGATGTTTAATAACTTAAACACACTTCTCACATGTTTAATAGAAAATTAGGCAGTATAACCCCTTAGGGTTTGAGCTTCCCAAATCACAAAGTCATGAAAACCAAGCCAACAACTAACCAAACTACTAACAACAACCATAAATCAACATGTTAGGAAAGGTTTCATGATTTACCTTTGATTTCTTGGCTTTCTCTCTCTTAGGCGCCATCTTTCCCTCTCTTTTCCCTCTTGATTGTGCTTGCTGCACATGGTTTCTATAACATCCCAAATCTTAGGACTAGAGGCTTGAGAATAAGCCTGACTCAAGTAGACTGCTAAGCCCCGGTTTATCAAGTGTCCGAGGGAAAACATAATTTTATTCCCTACAATTCTCTATACCTTTGGTAGAATTAAGAGGAATGAAATAGTGAATCAAAGAGCATATTAAGTGATAAAACAAGGCATTTAGAGGTGACACATAATATAATTAATTGGAACACAGTAGTGTTGACGTCAGTGAAATTCCCTGTGTGGCAGTCAAGTTGTATGACATTTTTCAATAAGAAAATGATATCCAAAATTTATGAAAATTTCTAAAATGAAATTAGACTTATCAAGGTTTAATTTGATAGGTAATATGAGTCATTTAGAGCTCCACACAAGAAGTTAGGTATTTTTGAATTTAGCCGAGTAAAACTGGTGATTTTTGTAATATCCCACTTTTCACCAATACTTTTTGTATGTATATTTGAGACAATTAGTGGAATAAAATAGTGAAATGTGGTAAGTATAGATTTATGAAAAATGGCAATCGCCGGTTACATATAATTTGGCCAAATAAGGACACAAAGAGACAATTAATGTATAATTAAGGGCCTATTATTGTAACCAACATTTGAGAAAATTAAATGACATGAATGATGGCCTCATTTAATTGTTAAAATGGGGTTAAGTCAAAGAGATGAGCAAAAAATGATTTATTACGGTAAATCATGAAATGTAGGGGTAGAAATGGTAATTTTGCCATAAAATGGGAAATAATTATTTTTCCCTAATATTCCCAATAATTTGAGTTAAATGGGATTTAAAAAGAGAGAAAGAACTACTTGATCATCAATAAACAAATTTTGGTGAATTACCATCAAGTATGGTCAAATGGTCAAAAAGTCAAAGGCTTCATCAACAAGTTACAAGATAGCAATGGGATATTGGAGATCCATATTTCCCTCTCATTCTCTATGACTTTCGGCTGGCACATGAAAGAAGAAGGGAAATGGAATTAAATGAATATTTGGCATTTGTAGACCAATAAGGGAGTGCCAAGTGTCCAAATTCACTTAACCCTTCATTATATCACCAATTTCTCATTCCATCAGCCTCAATCTCATGCAAACTGATTCAGCAAGAGTAAGAGAGAGAGCTGAGGCAGTGAAGCATTCCAAGTGCTAGGGTTTATCCAAGATCAAGGTAAGAAGTTGCTACCTTGTGTTTTAAGCTTTCTAATCCCTCCATAACCTTTCCTACTCACTTCTCTACCATTGGAACCATGGTATTTCAGCTTATTTAAGAGTTAGAGAGAGAGAAGCAAAAACGTGTAGGAGAGAGGAAGTGGTGGAAATCAAGAGGTAACTTCCCAAACTTGTTCATCTTGCTTGATTAATGCCATTAGAGTTGTTCTTGGCTTGATTTTTGGTGTTTTAATAGTCAAGTGTTTCCAAATCAAGTCTAATTAATGTCTAAATAGCTAATAGTGTGATTATAAGTAGAAAGGAGGTGATTAGGCTAAAGAAAACGAGAAACCGACATAACTTTTCTAGGAACCTCAATTCCCTGCCCTGTGTTGGACGTGGTAAAGGGATAGGAATTTGATAATTCTGATACTTCCATTGGGTTTAGGAGGCAAAATTGTGTAGGGTCTATGTTGACCACAAAGTGAGAAAAGCCCCAAAAAGTGAAATGACCGAATTACCCTTTAAAAGCTCTAACTAAGGGCTGTCAAGGGCATTTTCATCATATTTTCATCATTTAGGCTTGATTTTGACCAATCCAAGGTTAAAAATGGATTCTATACATGAAATTGTGTAGTATTAGTCCAAGTTATAAATTTTGGTAAAGTGGAGTGAAACCGGGGATAAAGGGGATAGACCGGGTCTCTAAGGGTATTTTGGTAATTTAGCACTGTTAGGCTAAGTTTACCAATGTTGTAAGTTTTGAATTGTATATGAATGAGTAATGAATCATTTATGGTATATTTGAAGATTTTAAGACTTGACAACCGTCTAAAACGCAGTACTGCCCGAGCTTGAACAAGCGAAAAGAAGTTGCTAAAGAAGAGCAACCAGGTAGTAACTTGTCTTCATATGACATAACATGCATTGTTTTGTTTGAATTCATCACAAAATGTCTAACACGTTTTGATTATGCGGGGTGATCAACCGGGTCCAATCTTTACGCGGGTTGATACTCAGGTTATAATGTTCATAATTGCACGAGCGGTGCCTAGGGCCTATTGTGCACAGGTACCCCTCGGGGCCAAGTAACTTGCCTAGCACTATGGTAGTTTATGGATTGCATTAAATGCACTAAATAATGTTGTGTTAATTTTGTTGATTGATGAGTGTGAAGCATGCTTTGTATGTTATCTCTATATGTTTGACATGTGTTACTACTGAGTTTCCTCCAAATCTCACTCTTTTTCTCCAAAAACCACTTTTAGTACAGGGAGAAAGCTTGAGGGGCAAGAAGAAAGTAAATGGCAATGACTAGAGGTCAAGGCACATAAGATTTTAGTTTATAGTTGTCTAGTCCATATGTCTTTTGGATTTTGGGGTTGTATATGAAGAATATAATGTATATGGAGTAAATATTGTTTAAGAACAATGAATCATATAAAGCTAACTAGTGGATGAATGGTAGAAAATTAGTAGTTTTGCTTCCTATCACTAATGAAATGTGTATGTGGGATAGATTATTTAAAGTTGACAGAGGTTCGTTCACAAACTCTGATGAATAATACTAAAAAAATGGTGGTTCTTAACGAGTTAGTGAAGTTTTATGGAAAATAATTGTGAAAATTTTATCACCCTCTCAGCTTTAGGTTTCAAATCCTGAGTTGAGGCAGGGGATTTTATAAGTATTATTAGAATTTGGGCGTTCCAGGTTCAAATCCTGGTCTCCCGAGTGATTTCACTACTCTTTTGTACTCAACTGAAGCTATAAAAAATGAGGTATCACAATTTTTAGAGGAAGCGTCTAAAATATTAATTCTGGGAATTTTGAACTTCCAATTAGCTAAATTAAATAGTTTTCTTTAAAATTAGTTTTAATAAGGGTCACATAGCCTTTGGAATCACCCCACTTGGATATCTATACAATTAGATATGAATTTTCAAAATTTGATGAAAATTCTGCTCAGTTTTTCCTCGAGGGTGAAAATGAAAATAAATGTATAGGAAAAATGATCATTTGACTAATAAATCAAGAAATAGCTATTTTCTCCAAAATTTGGGAAAAATAGAAAGCAAGGGGAAATAATCACTTGGCTCATATTAATTCATGAAGAGGGAAAATTTGTTGACCAAGTAAATGTCACATGTTGATTTTCCATTGAACAAATATTATAACATAAAGCAAGAAGAGATATTTGATGAAGCTATTAACTCCCTCTTCATTACATATTTTTGGTAAAACAAAGAAAGTCAAAAGGTCAAAAAGCAATATGACCAATTTTGACAACATAGAAGATGCAACATTAAGACAACACAGGAAGCAAATCAATATCCCTCTTTCCTCTATAGTTTCATTCAAATAAAGGGGAAGGAAGAGAAATCAATTGCGTGGTCATAATTAAAGCAAGAGGAAGGCAAAAAAGGGAGCCAAGTAAATATGCACATATAATACTCATTTAAACATAATATGACATAAAGCAAGTATATATTTCAAAAAGCCAATTCCTCCTCTTCCACTTAATATTTTCATTCAACTAAAGCAAAACAAGAAGGGACATCCAGGAGAGTGAAAGAGCTAGGGTTTCCAAGAGCAAGATCAAAGGTAAGAAGATTGAAAACTTGATGATTTTGCTTCCTAATCTCTCTACAACCTCTCCTAACTTATTCTCCTCCATTAAATCTATCTTTTTCAAGATAAAAAAAGACTGTATAGAGAGAGAGAAGGGACATCCAGGAGAGTGAAAGAGTTGGAATCCAAGAGATAATCACCAAAACTCTATCCTCTTGACTTGTTTGATATTGTTGTGGTTGTTGTTGGTGGTTTTTGCCTTGATTTCTCTTGATTTGTAAATGTGGGCTGAAGCAAACCCTAGAGGAAATGCTACCAAAATTTCCCCAAATAATGTTCAATTAGTATTTAAATGATTAATCACGTGATTAGAAGTGATAAGGAAGTAATTAAGCAAGAGAAATCAAGAAAACAAATTTTCCCTCCTTAAACCCTACTTTCTGTTCTGAACAGGATGTGATAAAGGAGTTGGAATTTTGTAATTTTTATGGTTCCATTGGATTTAAAAGGAAAATTTGTGCAGGAATGCGAGTGTTTATGATTTTTGGATGTTTGTATGTAAATTTGGAAATTTATGAAGTTTAAATGCAATTATGTTTGATCCACCTCCTATGAGACAGTGATGTTGTGCCCTGTTCCTGGAAGACAATCTGGAACAGGAGAGTTTTGACGAATTTTTGGGAAAGGTATGAAATTAATGGTCAGACCTAATTATTTTCCTTGAAAATAAGTTTAGATATATTTATATATGCTTTGGAATTAGTCAATATGTAATTTTGTAAATTAATTATGATTTTCCAAAGTTGACAGAAAATCTGCTAATTTCTAAAAAACAGTGAAACTGCACTGTGCAGAACTATAGTGTGTAGGAACTATTGAAATTGTGATAGATAATCAACCCATTGAGTTTAGAATAAGTTATGAATAAATAATAAATCATTTTTCATAAATGTAAAAATTTAGGATATATTGAAAGCCTGAGCTAGAGACGAAGCTTGACTGATTAACGGTCAAGGAAAGGGCACGTTCCAGTTAGTAACACTTTCTTTCATGCACTATGTGATTATCTATATACTTGAGTATGCCATCTTTGTGACATGAGCATAGTGCCAGGGGCACATTAGCCTAGCTGTGATCTGGGATCCAGTGAAGGTGTACGTGAATAAGCCTGGGTCTAAACAATAGGTTGGCCTTGGACAACGTATATACAACACGAGTTATCATCTTATATAAAATGGTACATGACTTATTTTCACATCGTATATATTTGATTTTATGTTACTACTAAGATTCCCCAAAATCTCACCCTGTTCGATAAACATGTAAAGTTTCCAGCAGCAGGAAGCGGCTCGAAGGGCATAATGGTAGTTTCTAGCAACTGAAGGTTTCAAACCAATGTGAGAGGTAGCTACGGTTGATTATCTGAAGACCATTTGTTTGTATAAGGTTTGTAATTATTATATACACCCCTATGGAGAATTATGTATATAAACAAAAATTGCATCAATAATATCAATATTCTTATGCTATTCTTATGTACCTATTGAACTATGCATTTGCTACTCGGAGTAATATGATTAATAAGATGGGGTCTTACAGTTTCCTAAGATAGAGAAGAGATATAAGGGAGTTATCATGAACAAGAAGGCAAGAACAAGTGGATTTAAGGCTCTTACCTTAGTTCTTGCTTCTTGAAACCCTAACTCTCCTTGTTGTTCAAGCTCCTCTCTCTCTCTCTCTCAGTATTGCTTCAGATGAAATGAATGAATGGAAGAAGAGGAATAAAGTGCTTTGGAAATATATGTTTTACTTTTTGTAATAGTATTATTTAATAGAAATTAGCATATTTCAATTTACTTAGTCAACAAAGTTCCTTCATGAATAAATATGAGCCAAGTATTATTATTGCTTCTTATTCCCACCATTTGACTGAGTTGGGCAGAAAAAAAAGGGAAAAATATTGGCTGCTTGATTTTATTGGTCAAATAACTATTTTGCCAATACATTTATTGGTATTTTCGTACTAGCTAAAAACTGGGCAAAATTTTCATCAAACTTTGAAAATTCATATCTAATTGTATAAATATTTAATTGGGGTGGTTCCAAAGATTATGTGACCCTTATTAAGTCTCATTTTCAGGAAAGATATAGCTTTTAGCCAATTGGAAGTTTAACATTCCCTGAATTATTGTTTTTGGACGCTGACACTGAACATTACTTGTTTTACTTATATAACTTCAAAAATACATAACTCCCTATGTACAGCTCTACACAATCATAATTGCAACGTAGAGAACTCACTGGTAGCAAATCTCTTTTGTGTTCCAAATATAATTATATTGTGTGTGACCACTAATTGCCTTCTTTTGTCATTCCCTATGCTCTTTAATACCCTATGGGTATAAAGAAATTTTAGGGAATAAAATTATGTCTCATTAGAACACTTGCTAAACCAGGGCTTAGTAGTCTACTTGTTTTAGGATTTTTCTCAATCCTCATATCCCAAAATTTGGGATGTTACATGTCTCCCCCTGTTCATAAAACTTTATCCTCAAAATTTCGAATATCAAATCATATTGATTATCCTCAGGAGAACGATGGGATTTACCCTTGCTGATACCTATAAGGCCTTACTGCCCAGGCACACTACCCCATGCAAATATACACATCGGGTCTTATTGCCTCTGTTCACTGTTTGACATACCTTTATTTGTTTAGCAATCTGCTGGCCTAAGGACATACTTGTCCAACAAGTCTCATTATCTGTAGACACACAGTCCACTATCAACTTTAGGCCTCATTACCTGTCGTGACACTGTCCGGTGTGTTTAACCTTACAGCTTATGCTATTCTATTCTCATCACAACACTAAATATTCTGATATTACTACCCTGTACAAACATGCACACTAGGACTTACTACCAATTTGTATGCCCGAAAACATATCAATCTATAACTATGTCTATCTGCAATTATGTTTGTATGTCCCGCGTTTAGGACCAAATGATTATTTAACCCTTACTGGCCGTACTATACGTACTACTTGGGGTTAAATTACTATTTGACCCTTATTTCTCATACTATGTGCATTGTTCCGAAATAGGCATCAACTAGTCCGTACTTGCCTCATGTTCTCAAATAATCATAAATTGTTGTTAGCTCAATAACACAAGGGAGGAAATTAGTTGTGTGAGGCTACAACTATTGCAATGCATATGCCACTACTCGGCTTTGCTATATCTAATCGCATCTGAATTCATGCTTGTTTACAACTATATAGACCATAAAGGTCAATTATGGATATGGGGTTATCAACATTACACTGTTGAGAGGAATTCACCACCATCATGCCCTACCACTATAGGACTCATTCCAATCTTTGTTTACATGTGTTACCATAAACCATATAGGTTATGTGACTGTTGGCTATATAGGTGGTGTCACTATATACCATACTAGTCATGTTACTGCAAACCATGCAAGTTTTCATGGGTAATATCACTGTATATCATGCAAGATGTAATATTGCTGGCTAAACCGCCTCAGCCGTGTGTTTTACGCACTACCTCTCGACCATAAGGCTACTTGTGATTTTCAATTGTACAACTAGGGCTCTCTTGGTCATGTCAGGGGTGCATCCTAATCATGGGGTTGATTGACATTCTCCTATTGGGTTGCCTCATTGCTGACTACCGCACAGGTATCTCAATGTGACCATATAGGTCATATTGCACACTACGTACATTGTGTCATTATTGACCTCACAAGACAAATCATGCAAGACCATACATGTCTTATTGCGATATGGGATGATCACACTGGTGCAATAACAACCTCTCTTGCAACTCATAAGAATTGTGCATAGATTCACTATGCTTCTGCTGTGCCACTCTAATGTGTTATTTCCTCATAAAAGATAACAATGTTAGGATGATCTAATAGGAGTTCTATAGAAACCTCCCATGACATCTAACTGAACCCAAATAGCCACTATCAAACAAACACAAGATAGGTGGGGCCGCAATATCTGCCCATACTTGTCTCATTACCTCAATCATTACATAAATCGAAAATCACTTTCTTCAATTATACCCAATAGGAATGCTGAAACAAAATCAAGATCAATTGCACTTATAAAAACCTTAACAGTATTTGGGTAATATCCTTGAAACATCACTGAAGGTTCAACATCATTCGTAAGGTTCACAAGGCTCAACTACTATAATGGAATAGAACCAGAGTGCAACCTCCTTTACATTACAACCTAAGCACTATTTCAGCTTAAATCTATTTTATACCTATCCTCAACCTTTAGTATCATCAAATCAGGTCTTCTAGGATAGATATACAGCATAATCACCACACATAATGCATCACTGCATATCACACCGGTACAAAAAACACTTTTAAGACCGGTTAAAAATGATATTTTAGACCGGTTCTGGATCAGGTCTTGATACAGCCGGTCTAAAAAGTATTACACTTTTTAGACCGGTTAAAAAACCGGTCTAAAATATGAATTTTTAAGACCGGTTCTTCAACAACCGGTCTTAAAGTTTAACTAGGAACAAAGCATAAAAAAACAAAACAAATTTTTAAGACCGGTTCTCTTAATAACCGGTCTTAAATATATATTTAAGACCGGTTATTAATAGAACCGGTCTTAAAGTTTACTTATTTAAGACCGGTTCTCTTAATAACCGGTCTTAAATATATATTTAAGACCGGTTATTAAGAGAACCGGTCTTAAAAATTTGTTTTGTTTTTTTTTCGTTTTATTTGTTTCAATCTTGCCCAGGCCAGTAAGCCATAGTCAACAACATTCCCCCTGTCACATTACATACACATGCATATATGTATATATTGACAATCAGAAGCAGTGACAACAACATTTTTATTTCCAAAAACTACCAATACACAATCCTCGACTCTCAACAATCAAAGAATGAACATTATGAAAAAAATCATTGAAAACAAACACATTCAATTCCAATGACTACCAATAACACATGATCAACTTATTCAATTCTCAGAAACAGTACAATATTTCTCATTATATGGAAACAATTCGTAAGCTTTACAGAGAAATGAAAAAAGTGGAGGAAAATTGACAATAGTGATCCCTGCCTGAATCAACAGCCAACTAGTATCGCCAATATCCAAGAATTTGTCCTAAACAGAGATATAAACCAAGTTAGATATATATGAAAACCATAAGTATTATTAGAACAACATAAATTGGATTCAAAATCTTACTAATCTTGTAAAAGCTCATAAATGAATTCAGCACAACAATTGCAGATGAAATCAATATCTTCTTCAGGAAAGGGATCAGCAAGATCAAACATCTGTATGTGTAACACCGAAGCCAAACAAAACATTAACTTACTAACTTAAAAACAATAAAGTAATACAAAATATTTGAAATATACATATATTACCTCCTCGGTAAAGTCAGTCGTGTCTAGGCTGATAATATTGTAAATCTGCCTCAAAATATAAAGACCACATAAGTTGGAGCCCGGTGGTTGCCTACAGGTCTGAAAAAGAACATGATATCATCAAAGCAAGCATAAAAGCATAGCTTATGAAACGCATCTTAAAGAAAACAAATATGTACTAACCTTTGGCGTGATCCATGTAGGGTCTTTTAAGTCACGAACATGCCTACCACACTTAGCGTGTAGGAAAGTCCGCATAGCCCTATGATCAAAATCACAAAAACTACTTATTCTGCACACAAACTTTGCACACAAAATGTAATAAAGCAAGAAAACTTACGAGTTCATGGTCTTCTTCAAGTCAGTCCCCGGTTTGAAGTGGAGGGAGCAGAGGAGGATCACTGTGTAACTAGCCTTACACAGAATAACCAATTGCCAATGATCCCTGAAAAAAAGAGATGAATGTTAAGAAAATATAAAGCATTATATGTGATGCTTCGGAATATAAATTTGATGTTTCTTACCCATGCACATAAGGAACCAAGAAACAGTTAGTTTCTGTTTCACTAAGCCTCTGTGATAAATATCTATGTCTGATGGCAGCAGTGTTCCCTTTCTCTGTGGCATGAGCTGGGCACATGAATCCAAATTTAGCGCTCTGCTCAGAGGAAACCAACCTACGATTCATGTACCTACAAAAATGGAAGCACACAAATTAAGGTTACAGAGCCTAATTTTTAAGATATTTACTTCAAATTGAAGAAGATACTTACATCAAAAAAACCTGGACAATCGCAATCGTAAGATTTTGTCTAGGAGCGACTATGGACATTAAATCATCCCTCTCAAGATAGCATGCCGCCCCTGACGGTCCAACAACTAAATCCATAGGCCAATGTTTAGTCAGGAAAGATGTGTCAAATGCCATCAGAATCACTTGCTGCATCACATTCAGTGGTGGAGGCTGTGAAACTTCACGAGGGACTGGAGCTGGACTTGGGGCTCTGATCGGGGAATCCGCAGCTCCAACAGAAACAAGGTTCTTTAGCCATGATATGAAAGTACCCAAGACATCGGCCACAATCTTGAACTCCTCAGAAGGGATAGGGACAGGTGCGTCTGAGATAATAACCTCCCCAACTGACACCCTAACCTGATCATCTGTCATCTCGAGGTGGTGAACAGTTGATCCTAGGTTGTGCACACTCCCCCGTACAACTAACCGTCTCAGAGGATCCTCAACATATAAATCAAAAGGCTCAGCATCGTCCTTTCCAGGACCCTCTGATGACTGTCCCACATTGCAACAACTCCCTTTGGTGCTCTGCTTATGGCGATCGAGCGATTGTGCGTGGACAGGAGCGGTGTCTTGTCTTGTGCTCACCATGGCATATACCTCGTCCTTCATCTTGCTCAACCGGGTATCCAATAGTGCATCAAATGATGCTTCTGCCTCAGCCCTTACTTCCGCCCTCGCAGTGGCCAACATACGCTCCAATTCGTCTCTCGTGACCACGTTGGAGGAGGAACTGCATGAGGAGGATCCAAAGTAATCCTTTATACCCACCCCTCCTCCAACTCCCCTGACGCGGCCTGGATGGTCACATTTTCCAGTAGCAACCGTGAGAATATCATTCCTCCCCTCGGACTTGAAGGTTCCCTCGGCTTTCTTTTTTTGAAGTTCCTCCTGTGAGATATACAAAAAACACACATGAGTAATGAAAAATGTTTATTAAATAGTTAATAAGAACAACGATACTTACAATTTTTTCACCGACTATACGAGACTGGTCGCTCGTATAGGATCCACCACTCTTCCGGCAAGCATGCAACCACAACTCTTCACGCCGTATCGGAGATGGTGGAGATAGTAGAACATAAGGATCGGATTGAGAAGCTTCTTCCAATCTCCTCTATTTGGCCGCCAACAAGTCTTTCTCGGCCTTTGCGTATCCCCCACAAGACATTGTATGGGGGCAATCATTCTTCCTGCCGCTCGCTTGTGCCTTTTGCCTTCTTGCCTGCGAATAGGAAATGGGAAAAAAAAGGTTACAAACAGTAAAGACAAAAGATAAGTACATAAAGTACAAAATAAGTTATCTCACCAAATCCTCTGGAGTAGTCCGAAGCCTAAAAAACTCCTGCCATGTTGCTTCATCGATGTACGAGTACTTGCTGCAAGGAGTAGGACGTGGCTTACCAGCTGGCACCTCGATATACACGTAATTGTTCGCCAGAATCATCTTGAACTTCCTCCAGTGCTCACAACAATATGTCATAGTCTTGTGATACAAGATCTCACTCTGAGGAACGTCGTAGGTGAGCTGTTATTCATGAATGAAAGGAGTTAGTGACAGTAATGAAACGGATTTGATAAAAGAAACATACAGAGGGAATTTTATACCTGAATAGTGTCCCAAATATGCTGCTTCACATTTTTGTCGACATTCCTCCACTCCTCTATCAATATGCTAGGCTTATTCCGTGCGAGGAGGCCGACAAAACTCCTAAAAAGACTGGCATTCGGCCCGATCGGTTTCCAGTATTGATCGAACTGGATCGGTATCCTCTCCCTGGCAGACCGACTCAAGGAAACATCCCTCAACCGTGTGGCCGTCCTGCCCCTCCTTCTAGGATGGTGACTCAGCTCACCCGATGACTGCCCCTGATTAACACTCTGAGGCTCGGTGTGCTGAGCAGTACGGTGCACCTGATCCTCTGCTATAGGAGGCACCTGATCCTCGGCTGTAGGATGCACCTGATCCTCGGCTGTAGGATGCACCGGATCCGTCATTGTACTGTTAAGACAAATTGTTGAGTTATTAAGTGACTTGCTGAGATTACGCAAGTGAAGTGGGAGAGTATAACAGATCGTATCGGCCCGGGAGAAAATGAGTGTAAGGGAGCCCACATGATTGTTTTATTGGGTATTTGGAATCAAAGACAAATCATCGTCTTTAAAGACTTTTATCGTACCCACCTAAACTTTTAAATACCAAAAAAAAAACAAAAGACTTTTACCGTATGGTGGATTGGTGGTGCATGATCTGAAGACCATAATGATGACAAGGATGGAGTATTTATGGATTTAAAATGAGCATGTATACTACCAGCTGGTCAATAAGACAACTGGTCTTGGTTCCCCTCTCTAGCTCTCTTGATATCATGACCATAATGGTTGCTTATATTTGTAATACATTAATTTTCATATTGAGGTGAGTTCTCAATTGGACTCTCAAATAAATATTAATCCACTGATTTCAGATACAAAAGATCCTGTTCAGCTTATTTTAAAATTAATTGATCAAATATTTTTATTCTGGTTGGTTTAAAATTTACATATAACTTTATGTTATTTTTGTTTTTCCTTTTCCATTTTGCAGTGGAGTCATTATCGCTGAAGGCATCCTTAGTGGTTCCAATGTTACTGCTGATGGTAGTTTTGACTTCTGGTTCTGCATTACATACTCTAACATCAAAGAGATAGTAATAATTCAACTAAGATGCTTTGATGGTTAAGCTTTTGTCATTACAAGCTAATGTATTTGTTGCAGGAAAGTCATGGGCCTACCTCTTTCTTCTCTATGCCTATGTTCAAGCCTCTAGATGCGTAGTAGTTGGAGCAGTTTATCCCTTTCTAGGTTATTTTGGACATGGTTTGGATTGCAAAGAGGCTATAATCATCATTTGGTCAGGATTGCGAGGGCCAGTTTCCTTGTCACTAGCATTGTCAGTTAAGGCAAGTCTTAGGATGTAACTTTGATTTGTAGTTATGATGAAAAATGGTTACTAAATAATTCTATGAACAGAGTTATACCTTTATTTTTTTAATAAAGTTTTTACCTTCCCCTGAGACATGCCCAAATTACATAGCTTTCCTGTCCATTATAAAGGGATACAGAAAGATCAGTTGAAGCTAAAACAATGACTTAGACACCCTCATTGATGATTTTGATTTCTTTTGTTGTAAAAAAGAAGGGAGAAGAGTGCCGAATTGTGTGATTTTCTTGTTATTCTCCCTCGCATCTATAAATGCCATGTACTATGCCTCATTTCAACACACAAAAAATAATTCAAAACTTCTTGTTATAACAATCAGCATATATCATGTGATCATGATAACAAACAACACAAGGCTAATCATCGTAGGCAATCTCTTGCTTTTGTAATTTAACTTCTACTGATGTAATTTTTTGTTTCTTTCAGCATGCCACTGGCGAATCGATTGAATTGAACTCAGATACAGGAACACTGGTATGTATACAATTTAAATATTGATCAAAATCTGTTTAGAAAGTTTTGAGTAAAACACTTTTGAAATATTTAATGCACAAATTTCATATAAGTAATTATATTAACAGAGTTTTACCTGTTTGACGCGCAGGAGGAGAGGGGCAGCAGTGGCTGGAAAACACGCCGGAGTGAGATAAAGGCTGGAGGGAGTTTCAAACGCCGACAACAGAATATGGGAAAGAAGGTGGAAGCGGCGGCGGCGATTGGAAAGGTGGCAGGAGAATACGGCGGAATATCACCTACTGCGTTGGAAGTGAGTAGTTCGCGGCGGTGGAAACAGAGGGGGAAGTGAAACGTAAATGTGAAATGAACTTTTGCGGCGGTTCTAGGTTTGAAAATCAGACTTTTAAGACCGGTTTTCTAAATAACCGGTCTTAAAAGTACTTTTCAGACCGGTTTTCTAAATAACCGGTCTTAATAATTACTTTTAAGACCGGTTATAAAAATAACCGGTCTTAAATTATTGATATTTAAGACCGGTTATTTAGAAAACCGGTCTTACTAATATCGTGATTTTTTTATTCATTTTAAGAATTTGTTTTTAAGACCGGTTTTTTAAATAATCGGTCTTAAATTATTGACTTTTAAGACCGGTTATTTAGAAAACCGGTCTTAATAATATCTTGATTTTTTTATTCATTTTAATAATTTGTTTTAAGACCGGTTGTTTAAATAATCGGTCTTAAATTATTGACTTTTAAGACCGGTTATTTAAACAACCGGTCTTAATTTGTTTTTGAGACTGGTTGTTTGTATAACCGGTCTAAATAAGATTTTTTTAGACCGGTTTTTAAGACAACCGGTCTAAAACATTGCTTTTAATTACAAAATTGCCACCGCGTGTTTCTTTAAGACCTTATCCGCAATAACCGGTCTAAATAATGCGGTCTAAAAATGCTATTTTGTACTAGTGTCATAACTATATAGCATTAACCGCATGAGATAACGACAGATCATTACTTAGCACAGAGAAACCTCAAAACAATTTCTAAGCCTCGAGTTTAATAACCTCATTGAATAAACTTTTCTAGGTAGTAATCACTGCAACATAAATGGTTTGGATAAAAAATCTTTACTTATTTTTTCATCTCTATGCCTCTAATCATTCTTTATGTCATCTGGGAACTTCTAATCAAAATTCTAACTCTTTAATCGAAAGGTTTCAAATTTCCTCATAACATGAGGGTATATTGGTCATCATATTTAAACTTGAGTGTAAAAGTGTTCTGAACTCGACTTCTTTCTTGTAAACTCAAATTCCATCTTTACTTCAGCTTTTCTGTATGTGTCGCTAGCTGAAACGTGTGGGAGTACATTTCTAGACTTAAGTTTAACTTTCTCCAGAACTTGAGTTGTGGTCCCAAACTTGAGTTCTCCCACTATTCCATGCTTCACGGGATAAAACTCATGGAAGTGCAAATCTTAACTCAAGTTACTTTATGTCTTGAAGTCGAGTTTCACATCCAAACTCTGTTAGATATGATTAGTTTTGATGATGTCAAATATAGATATAAGATATTAAGAGAAAAAAGTTTGCTTAGAATATTCATCTCTTTATATTGACTAACTACTATATTTAATGTTGTATATCTTATAAATTAGTCAAAGAGATTGAAGAAAGAAGAGCTTCAAGGAATTAATGGGAATATCAAGATTCAAGCTCTTAGGAGAAATACCGTACGTTTCTATGATCAAAAGGGAATTCAGAAGTACTGTAGCAGATATACTGTTTTGGCACTTTAGCATTTCACTGTAGCAGTTAGACACTGTAGCAACCAGGTACTGTAGCAGCGAGAAGACTGTAGCACTCGAGTTTAAATAGTAGAACTTGAGTTCTGGGCACTGTAGCACTCGAGTTCAAGGAGTTCTGCATGCGTGTTTTGGTCAAAAAGGATCTCCAGATGTATCCCAAGTTGTGCACTCGAGTTGGCCATGTAAAACTCAAGTTGGTATTGTTCAGAACTGCAAAAATGGGCTAGAACTCAAGTTTGGGGATCATAACTCGAGTTTGGTATGAACAAAAGTGTACTCTGTTCATCCCTGTTTTACGTTCAGTTTGGGTAAGCTTCAGTAATTCAATCATATCTCCCAAACCACAACTCTGATTGAGATGAAACTAGTGGCATATGAAACTAGACTCCTAATGCGTCATTTTACACTAGAATTAGCATCAAAGAATCTCAGATGAGGAAGATATGGATGTTTGAAGTTGAAATTCAAATCACCGTCATATTCAGGAACAATTTTTGTATTTTGGATATATCTCTCAAACTACACGTCCAAATGAGTTCAAACTGGTGCCATTTGAAATTAGACTCAAAGATATTTCTATGGATATATAATATGTCAATTTTGGAGTTATATTAAATGTGGTATGACTTCTGGAAGTTGATGCTCGAAAATACATATGTTGTCTACACTCATCGGATCATAACTTGGAGAATACGAAGAGTTTGGAGCTGATTCCTTTTGCATTGGAATGTAAACAACAAGAGCTCTCTAATGATCAATAATTTATCATACCTGGAGTCAAAAATGAATTGATCATATTTTGAGTCCACTGTTCACTCTCTCACAGGAATTGCACAGAAGCTGAAGTTAAACACATGAACTCGAGTTTAGGATGAAGCACTCGAGTTCTGGGATGAGATATACTCGAGTCCTGGGAGTTCTGCCAAAAGAGTTTATACTTGAGAGATTTGAATCACTGGAGTATATACGAAGCACTCAAGTTCTCATCAACACACTCGAGTTCTTGTTGGCCTCTACACTCAAGTTCAGGGAGTTCTGGGAAGAGAGTTTGTACCTGAGACTCATATGGTGAGAAGATCAATTGGTACACTCAAGTTTCTTAGCATACACTCAAGTTTGGAATCAAATGACACTCAAGTCACGCGAGTGTTGATAAGAGAGTTTATTCCAGAGAAGCATGAATTGTCGGATTGCTATGATGCACTCGAGTCTTGAAGATCACACTCGAGTCCTGGGAACATCAACACTCGAGTTTGAATTTTACACTCTCGTGAGTTTCTGACAGAAGCCGTTTAGAGATATTAAAGTTCCACTGTTTACTCGAGTTTGGTATGGAGCACTCGAGTTCGCCAGACGCAGAAGCAAAGTGAAATTCTGTAATCAATCCAAATATGCTTAAACACTATCTAATCATTATGGTTACACTTGTTACTATACTTAAAAATCATTTGACATTAATTTCAAGTGTGAAACAGGAGAACAAATGTTTGGGTTGAATCTTCAAGTTCAAAGGTGACTCACGGCAATCTTCGTCAATTGAAAATGATGAGACCCAGAAAGCAGAAGACCAGCCTTTGACCAATGGTTCAATATACTCATGTCTAATACTTCATTGTATCAATGATTGAAGTGCTTCTCCAGATCAACAATGAAGGAATCATGGGAAGAGACAAAAAGCTGTTTCACGAGACGCCAAGCGTCACTGATAACGGCTAGTTTTCTAAAGTAGAAATCTGTCAGAACAAGCAGTGCGACTCCAACGGGTATGTTGAGATACTATCAACAAATCAATGTTTAAAGACCTATCTGACAACAAATCATGGGTAGCAACAAAATTAAATGAACAATCAAGAATGTGCAAACAAAATCCAACGGTTTGAGTTATCTGTCAGAAGCATGATCAGCTTCCAACGGGAAAATATTCAAACACGCTCAATGGTCAAATGAAGTAATGGGTCTTCATAGGGTGAATTCCAACAACGGTTATCTTCTATAACCCAGCTATATATGGAAGAGCATTCAAAAAAGGATGCAGCGAACAGAAGAATAAGAAAATTGACACATGCTGATATCTTGAGTCTTTCGTCTCTCACACTCTCTGCTCTTCTCTGTCTTATATATAATGTATATTTGAGAGAGTGAACTTTTGTATTGTACTTCAGTGAGCATTTATCCACTCTGTGAGAGAGTCTATAAACACTTCATCTATACTTCTGTATTGATCTCAAGGTAGAGGGACCTTGAGGGAGTTGATTACCTTACGGGGAAGTTGTAGAGAGAATTGCTAGTAAGACTTTCTGCTCGTAAGACTTACAAGGTGCAAGCAGTAGAGAACATTGTTGCGCGTAAGCAGGAGAGAACATTGTTGCGCGTAAGACTTGCACGGGTAAGCAGGAGAGAAAGGTTTTTGGTATTGCTTCACTTAACTTACCGTAAGAGGGTGTAAACCTTACAGTGTGTAAGGGGGAGTAACTTTGTAAGAGGTTATAGCGGCTTTTCTTGTGCCCAGATAAACAAGAAGATAGTAGATTGGAAATCTCAGGAGGAGCCTGGGGACTGGACGTAGGTCATCGTGGATTGGACCGAACCAAGATAAATCACAATTTGTATATTCTCTTCCCTAAGCTTTTACATTTTCAGCATATAAGATTTACATAACTGCTTATGATTTTATACTTCCATATATATTAATTTGATAAGCTGTAAAAAGATTTTAAAAGATCAGACTTTCTTATCATACACCTAATTCACCCCCCTCTTGGGTGTCAGCCAGGTCTAACAAACTCAAGTTCTCTAGAAACTTCATCTTCCTGACCATGTCTCTTTTGATAACTTATGGAAGTTAAGTTTTATACTCGAGTTCATTTCCCACCAGAACTCGAGTTTGTTTTTCAGACTCAAGTTCCCCAAGTGTTATCAGATTCTGAGCAAATCTCTGGAATAAACTCTCGAGAGTGCAACAATAAACTCGAGTGCAACTTGATCATGAACTGGAGTTTCTATACCCATAGTCGAGTTCACATGGCAACCTCAAATTCTAGCTTAGCTTTTGGAACAAACTCATAAGAGTTAACTTGCCACCTTGAGTATATTTTAGTCCATAACTTGAGCGCACACGAAAACTTGAGTTTCCTACTTAGTCTTCACCACACTAACCTCTCAGGCAAAAACTCTTTTTGCAAAACTTTCAGAACTCAAGTACATTTTAGATGAGAACTCGAGTACAGCTACAAGGCTTCAAGTTCAAAATACTCAAAACTCAAGTGTCCTTCGGGAATTCACTGTATCTCCGGGTAATTCAGGGGGCTTGTCTGTGAACTAGCGGGAGTAATTCACTTCGTTGTTCCCATTACTGTATAATCAAGCACATCAGTCTACTATCCTACTACCCGAACTACTTACTCTATAGCCAGAACCACTGCTATGATACCAAAAATGTAAACACCCATTCACATTTTGATATTTGCAGAGTAATATGCGCATCGTTCATAAGGCATACAGAAATAGCGGAGACATACTGATATTATTGATGCAATATGCTTGTTTATATACAGTAATTCTCCATAGGGGTGAACATAATGAATACAGACCCTAAAAAACAAAAAAAGATTCTCAAATAACCAATGTCTCCTCTCGTACTGGCTTGGAACCCCCAGTTGCCAAAAATTACCGTTTTACCCTTCGAGCCACTGCTTGTTGCTAAAAGCTTTATGCATTTATGTAAATGGTGAGATTCAGAGAATCTTAGTATTAACATACTTTCAAACATATAGAATGAGAGAATAAATATGCAATGCCATGTCATGTAAGATGATCAAAAATTGTGTGTACACTTGCCCAAGGCTAAACGACATGTTTCCACCCTGGTCTACTCGGCGCCCCTGTTGGGTCCCTGACCACAACTTAGCAAACTTGCGTGTCCAAGAAACTTAGCTCATGTTACAGAGAATGACATATTCAAACATTTAGCAATCACATAGTCTATGTAAGAAGAAGTTACTACTTGGAACGTGCCCTTTCTTTGTCTGTCAATCGGTTCAGCTTTGTATCCGGCTCGGGCAATCAATATTTCCTAAACTTGAAAATTTAGGATACATGAGTTGTTATTTATTCATAACTCATTCTAAGAACATTATGTTAGTTATCTTAACTCAGAATTGAAAAATTACTGAGATACCCCTGAGGACCCGGTCTACGCCCCTTTATACCCGATCAAACTGTACCTCACAAAAAATTATGAATCAGGCTAATCCTACATAATTTTATGTGTAAAATCCATATTTGAGTTCAGTTTGGTCAAATTCAAGTCCAAATCTTGAAATTACCCTTGGCAGCCCCTAACTAAGGGTTTTAAGGGTAGTTTGGACATTTCCCATTCTAGGGCTTTTCTCACTTCACAATCTACATAAACCCTACACAATTTTCCCTTCTAAACTCAATGGGACCATCAAATTGATGAAATTCCAGCTCCTTACCACAGTTCCAAGTCTGGCCAAAACATAGGAGAAATTAGGGGAAAATGTTGTTTTATGATTTAAATCCTTAAACCACCTCCTTTTCACTTCTAATCTGATGTTTAATCAGTTAAACACATTTCCCACATCTTTAATAGAAAATTTGGAAGCATAAACCCTTAGTGTTTGAGCTTCCCAGAATCACAAAGTCATTAAAACCAAGCCAACAACAAACCATACTACGAACAACAACCATAAATCAACATGTAAGGCAAGGTTTAATGATTTACCTTTGATTTATTTGCTTTCTCTCTCTTAGGTGCCATCTTTCCATCTCTCTTCCCTTTTTATTGTTCTTACTACACATGGTTTCCCATGATTGAGAAGAGATATGAGGGAGTTATCATGAAGAAGAAGGCAAGAATAAGTGGATTTCAAGCTCTTACCTTTGGTTCTTGCTTCTTGAAAACCTAACTCTCCTTGTTATTCAAGATCCTCTCTCATACTGTTAATATTGCTTCATCTGAAATGAATGAATGGAAGAAGAGGAATAAAGAGCTTTGGAAATATCTCTTTTGCTTTTTGTAATAATATTATTTAATAGAAATTAGCATATGTCAATTTACTTGGCAACAAAGTTCATTCATGAATAAATATGAGCCAAGTATTATTACTGTTTCTTATTCCAACCATTTGACCAAATTGGGCAGCAAAAAAAGGGAAAAATAATGGCTTCTTGATTTTATTGGTCAAATGACCATTTTGCCCATACATTTATTGATATTTTCGCATTAGCTGAAACTGGGCAAACTTTTCATCAAACTTTGAAAATTCATATCTAATTGTATAGATATTCAATTGGGGTGGTTCCAAAGGCTATATGACCCTTATTAAGTATAAATTCATGGAAAAATATTTTATTTTTGTAATTAGAAGCTCAACATTCCCATAATTTTTGTTTTTAGACACTAACACTAAAAATCGCCAGTTTTACTAGCCTAACTTCAAAAATATATAACTGCATGTGTATAGCTCCAAATAATACATATGACCTATCAAATTAAATCTTGATAATTCTATATTTATTCTAGAAAGTTTTAAAATTTTTGGACATATTTTTCGAAGTAAAAAAGGCCACACAATCATAATTGCCACTCAGAAAACTCATTGGCAGCAAATCTCTATTGTGTTCCAAATATATTTATGTTGTATGTGACCACTAATTTCCTTATTTTATCATTCCCTATTTTCTTTAATACCCTAAGGGTATAAAAGAATTTTTGGGAATACAATAATGCGTCACTGGGACACTTGCTAAACTAGGGCATGTCAATCTACTTGTTGCAAGCTTATTCTCAATCCTTTTGACCTAAAATTTAGGGTGTTACAGTTTTTCATTTAGGAATGTCAAACCCTAAGGGGAGGTGCTGCCCAAATTCTTGTTAATCATGTGGGAAGTTTTTTTAAGTAATTAAACATGTGATTATAGGTCAAAGGAAGGTGCTTAATGGATTGAAATCAAGACAACCACATTTTCCCTTAATTGTCATGATTTTTGGTCAGGAGTTGTACTTGTTGTTTAGGCTGGAATTTCATCAATTTGATAGTTCCATTGAGTTTATAAGGGAAAATGGTGTAGGGTACATGTAGAGTTTGGAGTATAAGGACCCTAGAATGTAAAATGACACAATTAACCCTAAAACCCTAAGTTAAGGGCTGTCAAGGGTAAATTTATAATTTGGGCTGGAATTTGACTAATCTGAGGTCAAAAGTAGATTCTACATATGAAATTGTGTAGGATTAACCCAGGTCATAAATTTTGGTAAGGTACAGTTTGATCGAGTATAAGGGGACTTGGACCGAGTCCCTAGGGGTATTTTGGTAATTTTGTATTTTTGAGTCAAGATAACCAAAATAATGAGTCTAGAGTGAGTTATGAATAGTAAATAACTTATTTATCCTAAATTTAAAATTTTAGGACATATTAGTAGCCCGAGCTGAATACAGAAATGGACCGATTGAGAGGCACAGAAAGAGCACATTCCAGGTAGTAACAATTTCTTTCATGCACTATGTGATTATTTATGTGCTTTATGTATGTCATTTTCTGTAACATGAGAATAGTGTCTTGGACACGCATATTTACTTAGTTGTGGTCTGGAATCCAACAAGGCGCAGAGCTAAGCTAGTACAACATTCTATCATCTTACACAACATGGTATAGACATATTTATTTTCACATCATATATGTTTGATTGTATGTTACTACTTAGATTCCCCAGAATCTCACCCTTTCCATAAACATGTAAAGTTTCCAGCATCAGGCAGCAGCTCAAAGGGCATAACGTAATTTAAGGTTTCAGGCCAGCACGAGAGGATGCGTTGGTTATCTAAAGACCTTTTTTTGTTTTTTTAAGGTCTGTATTCATTATGTATGAAACTATATGTGGAATTCCTATATATAAACAAGCATATTGTACCAATAATATCAGTATTTATGCTATTCTTATATGTCTACTGAACTACACAACTACTACTCTGGTCAATATCAATAATGAAGCGGGGGCTAACATTTTTTGTATCAAAGCAGTGGTTCTGGGCATAGTACGTGCAATTCTAGCAATATGATAGTATACTGATATGCTTGAGTATACAATGACAGAAACAACAAAGTGAATTGCTTCGACTAGTTCACAGACAAGCCCCCTAAAGGAATAGACAAGCCCTAGAGAAGCAGTGAGTATTCGTAAGGCTACCAGTATCATAATCCAGGTCTGAGGGTGGTACAAGGATAACCCGGACCTGCTAGGTAAGACCGGAGTATGGGCCTCATTCTAGAATGGAGTCTCTAGTAGGCTATTCAATGCACGGAGAGGTAGTGCCAGTACCTAGTTGGTGGTATCAATGACACCTTGTACTTGATAGTGGCATGAGGATAGTTCCCACGATATCAAAGTAGTATCAGCACTATTAGAGACCAGTGGTATTAGTACATGCGAAGGTGGTACAAATACCTAGTTGGTGGTATCAGTGGTACCGTTGCACATAGTAATGATACCCATACTCGTAGCAGCGGTATTAGTGGTACTAGTGCATACAGGAATAAGACCAGCACTCATAATAATGGTATCAGGATGGTACCTGCAGTATCAGAGTGGTATCAGAAGACAGTGGTGTCAGTGCTCGTAAAGGTGGTTTCAGTACCCAATTGGTGGTATTGTACCAATGCAGTTAATAGTGGTATCGATGCATGTAATAGTGGTATCATAACACCAATGATATCAATTCTGATAATGGTATCAAAATTGCTATTGTGCATGTACTGGCGTTGATATGCAGCCCATACACAACATTTTGATGCCTGGAGGCAGTGGTCATGACTTTTGAGGCAAAGGAAGTCATGAGGTACCGGTAGTCAGAAGTAACTAAAGTCGGTATCTGTGTATTTGCAAGGGTACATAAAAGTTAAGCGTGCTCAACCCAGGGAAATCTTAGCATAGGTGACCCTTGGGAAGTTACATAAACATGCTATGTTATGTAATACGAAGGAGCAAGAACACGTTGTATAGTAGTTCAGAGGCTATATGTAGTTACATGTTTTCCATGTCTACTGTAAACACCTATTATATGATACTAGAGGAGTACCTGTGTACCCAACACATGGTGAAATGACTGAAATACCCTCATGTGATAAGGAAATTTGGAAACCTTTTGATTAAGGGTTTAGAATTTTGATTAGCAGTTCTTAGATGACATAATAAATTATTAGAGGCATGGAGATTATGAAATAAGCATTGATATTTAATCTGAACCATTTATGTTGCAGTGAGTACTACCCATAAAAGTTCGTTTAATGAGCTTATGAAAACTAGAGGCATAGTGATTGTTTTGCAGTTTCTCCGTGCTAAGTAATGATCCTTAGTTATCCTGTATGGTTAACAGTATATAGGTATGATATGCGCTGATGTATGATGTGTGGTGATTATGCCGTATGTCTAACCTAGAGGATCCGATTTGATGAAGCTAAAGGTTGAGGATAGCCAATTGCTTCCCTGAGCTCGAGAAGGTTTTAGACTCTGGACAGCCGTCAAGTCCTATAATTAGAATTATGGATGACGAGTTATTACTAAATCCTAATCCTTTTTGGTATAATGTAAGCCAATTTATTCTTAGTTTAGTTTGTTAGTTGTCATTTAAGTCACTTAGGTAGCCCTTTGAAGTCCCAACAAAGACCCATAAGATTGGGAAAGACCATACGGATCAACTCCTCCTGGAAAATATGAAATATGGAAAAGTCCAGGCCTTAGCCGTAGCCAAAAATGCTTGTCCGCGACCAAAAACAAGTCAGAAACTTTTTGGTCGCAGCCAAGAACTTGGCCATCACGATTTTCCCTTTTCCTAATTCTTGACCTAACTTGTAAAAATCATAACTAAATCCACAAAAATCTAAATGTGGTAGTTCTAAGTTCTACGTGACCCTTGTTACGTCTAATTTTAGGGAAAAATATAGCCATAAGTTAAATGTACACACATAGATGCAAAGTTCCCTTTTATTGACCATTATGACCTATCAAATTAAAGCTTATTAAGTTTAATTTTAAACTGGAAAGTTTCACAAGATTTGGACATCATTCAGTTACTCAAAAATACCACACAAAATGACTGCCACGTAGGAACCTTAACAGGGCAGAATTTACAAAGTTACAACTTGTGTCCCAATGATCCAAAATTCATAACCAAGGCTATTTCCACACAATTTTTTTTGTAGAACACAATGAGATGATCAAAATCATCAAAATCCCAAAATTTCAGCCACTTCCCTTATGAGCCAACAAAAACATTAATTAACAAAAAATTACCAAAACAGAATTTTATCCAACAACTTGGTCCAATATTATCATAAATCATAATCTAATCATAAAAATATTATTAAACTATGATTAAACCTCAAAAACACCCCCTTTGATAAAAAATGAATAGTACCAAACCCCCCACAAAACTCATCTAACCAACAAACTAATCAATTTACAATGAAGGCTACGCTTACCTCTACTCGTTTCCACAGTCGGTTCAGAAATCTGGTAGCACTCCAGCTAGTGAGATGGCACCAAACACCTCCAAATGAAAATACAAAACTGTAGAAATGAAGCTTGGGATTAGTAGAAGGTTTATGAAGGGTACTTTGAGAGAAAACGTCGATTCGGTAGCGTTTCAGCCGATTGAAGTTCTTAGAAAATACTATTCACTCTTCATATCTCCTCCACCATTTCTCAATGTTTTTTCCAGCATTTTTCTAAGTTTTGGGGGCAGCTTGACGAAAATGCAAGGCCATAAAGAGGTCTTAAAAGCATATACCACGTGTCGCGATTTCATTGTGCCATTTATCAGGTGAACTATCCATTTGGTGACACATGTTTCCTACTTTAATAAAGTGGACCCCGCCTCTTTTCTCGGGTTTTGTAGCCATCCTTTTTTCCAGGGAAAGTAGGGTTTTGATGATTTCCTCGAGTCTTAGGCTTAGTGTTTGAGAAAATTAGCTAAATGATCGAACCGGAGACCGGTAGACTTCCCCTGACTTCTGTGCCACATGTTACCATCTTAGAATTCCAACATAAAAGGCATAAAGGTGAGTGTAATGATAAGGGAAACTTATCATCCTCTTGCATAGCTAACATAAAAGTCACTTTATTAATCTCAAAATGAAAGGACAAGTGTCTCCTTCTTGTGGTACCAACCCAAAAGCTGGATCATCATTATGACTTTATTAAAGCTACTTTAATAAAGCTACTTTATCAATGTCTACTTTGGTTTTTCTCGGGACTAAAACATGTCAAACCCCGCAGAATTCTGACATTTTATAAAGCATCATTACATAGTTCAAACCTGTAATACCCCATTTTTCATCAATACATTTATGTGTATTAGATGTATATTTAATGGAATAAAATGGTGAAAAATGATGTGAATGTTTTATGTGAATTTATGGGAAATATTCCAATTGTCGGTTACACGTAAATTGGCCGAATAAGGGTATAAGAGAGCAGTAAAGGCCCAATATGGAACCAAAATTCACAAAATTTAATGATATGATTAATGGCCTCATTTAAGCGTCAAAATGGGGTTTAGCCGAAGGAATGGGTGGAAAATGATTTATTTCGGTAAATCATTAAATGCAGGGGTAAAACGGTAATTTTGCCAAAAAGTGAAAAATAATTATTTTTCCTCCAATTCCCAATGATTTGGGTTAAATGGGAATTAAAAAGAGCTAAATGACTACTTGATCATTAATAAACCAATTTTGATGAATTATGGTCAAAAAAATGGTCAAATAGTCAAAAAGTCAATTACTTGGTCAACAAGTTACATGTTGGCATAATGGGATAATTGGAGATACAGTTTTCCCTTGCATTTCCCATACATATTTTGGATGATTGAGTGAAGAAGAGGGAAATGGGAAATTAATTAAGAGATAATGCCTTTATGGATCAATGAGGAAGTGACACTTGGCATGATCAATTAAATTTTTAATATATGATCATTCCATCCCTCTCCAGCTGATTATTTCGCACGATCAGAATTGAAACAGAAAGAGTGAGAGCTTGAGAACGAGAACTTGGCGGAAGTAAGAAGAGAAGCAAGGGTTTGACATAAGATCAAGGTAAGAGGCTATACCTTGTGTCTAAAGCTTTATAAATCCTCTATGGTCTCTTCTCTTCATCTTCCCTACCATTCAATCTCATGATTTGCAGTTGAATCAAATGCTTGAAGGAGGAGTGAGAAATCGACCTAGAGAGAGAAAGTGAAGAAAGTCAAGAGGTAACTTCCAAAACTTGTTCCTCTTGCTTGATTAAGGTTAGTAGAGTTGTTTTGGGCTTGATTATGGTTCATTTGGTACAAGATAATTCTAGAAAGCCAAAAAGACCTTAATATGTAAGTGTCTCCAAATCAAGTCCAATGAATGTCTAACTAGTTAATATATTGGTTATAAGTATAAAGGAGGTGATTAGGCCAAAGAAAACGAGAATTCGACACAACTTTTCTGAGAATTTATTTTCCCTTCCCTGTGTTGGATGTGATGAATGAATGGGAATTTCACCAATTTGATGCTTCCATTGGATTCAGGAGGCCGAATTGTGTAGGGTCTATGTTGACCTTGAAGTGACAAAAGGCCCGGAGAGCAAAATGACAAAATTGCCCTTTCTAAGCCTTATTTAAGGGCCGTCAAGGGTATTTTTGTCATTTAGGGTTGATTTTGGCCAATTCGAGGTCGGAAATAAATTCTACACGCAAAAATGTGTAGGAATGGCCTAAATCATGATTTTAGAGAAAATACTGATAATAAGGACCAAAGGGGTATTTTGGTAATTTTGCACCAATAGGCTAAATTTACCAATGATATGAGTTTGGAAAGGTGTACGGATGAGTAATAACTCATTTGTAATGTTTGGCAATTTCAGGACTTGACAACCAGTTTGGCCTCAGTAGTTGCCCGAGCTTGTACCAAACGGGAAAGTTGTGTAGAGAAGCAACCAGGTAGTAACTGTCTTCATATAACATGACATGCATATGTATTGTTTGTTATCATCATCAAAATATCTAACATGTTTAGATTGAGTGGAGGGATCACCCGGGGCCTATTGCAGGTCGGGTTGACACTCACGCGAAATGTTCATAATTGCACGAGCGAGACCCGGGGCCTATCTTTGCACGGGTACCCCTCGGGGCCAAGAGAACCTGTCAAGCGCGATGGCGGTCATGAGGTTGTATTGTACGCGTTGTGCACAAGCGCCCTTCAGGGTTGAGAACCCGTCTAGCGCGAAGTCAGTTTATGAATTGCATGTCTGTACTGAATAATGTTTGATGATTTTGTTGATGATTTTATATGAGTGAAGCATGCTTGTGTGTGTTATCTTATATGTTTAATGACGTTATTACTGAGATTCCTGTGAATCTCATTCTTTTCCCAAAACAAATCTCCAGTACAGGGAAGAAGCTCGCGGGGCAAGGAAAAGGTAAAGGAGGATGAGTCGAGGCCAAGCAGTGGATGACACCGGTGGAAAAATGGTTTTTTAGATCGGGTAAAAATAACTTTTTAGACAGGTTTTAGATGAGGTATTGATACAGCTGGTCTAAAAAGTGTGATACTTTTTAGACCGGTTATGCAACCGATCTAAAAAAAGACTTTTAAGACCAGTTATGTGGATAACCGGTCTAAAAAGTTAAGCACACAAACATAATCAATAGATTCAAAAAAAAATTAAGACACTTTTTAGACCGGTTATTTAAATAATCGGTCTAAAACGTTAAGCATACAAACATAATTAATGGACTCAAAAAAAAATTAAGACACTTTTTAGACCGGTTATTTAAATAACCGGTCTTAAAAGTGTTTTTTAGACCGATTATTTAAATAAAATAACTGGTTTAAAAAGTGTCTTAATATTTTTTTTACGAGTCTATTGATTATATTAATATGCTTAGTTTTTACATATCCTAAAAGCATGCTTCCAAGGTCATACTTATAGTTACTAATCACGAATATATCTTGGTGGAGTCATACCTGAAGAACACAATAAGCACAACTCAGAAATCTTGCAACACCCAGTGCAAATACATAATGAGCTGTGAATGGCTCAACAATATGAAATAATATTAGAAAATAAGTTAGAAAATAAAGTAATTAGAATGCAAGTTGGAAGATAATTTTTGATTAAGAAATTTTGTCGGAGAATAAATATTTAGAAACAAGGCAAATGACAAAAGAAAACACTAACCTCAGCCCCTAATGAAGAATCCAATTAGTAAACTTTCTCAGTTGTCGCAATCGTAAACCTGAAACAAATATGAGTATAAATTTTTGTAATAGAAATCGATCTGAAATATATGACAATATCTACTCTGAAGTATGTATAAAACTAATTAAGTATAGCACTTATCTTAAACCAATCAGAGGGAAGAAAAGCCGAGCTTTACGATGATGGATTCCACCGTACCTCTGCGTTGACGGTGAAGATGGTCAAGGATGGAGGAGCGATGTGAGAAAGAGGAGCTGCTACAGTACGAGGGAGGAGTTTATAAGAAACTTGATGAGTATCAGATTTCAAAGTTGAAATTAGGTGCGAGATAAAGCTGCGAGAGAAGATTTTAAATTTTAGGGCGGAATTTTAAGACCGGTTATTTGACAAAACCGGTCTTAAAAGTGTTCACCTTTAGACCGGTTATAACTAATAACCGATCTTAAAAATAAAAAAAATTAAAATTTTAAATTTCGCATCTTTTAGACCGGTTATCATCAACAACCGGTCTAAAAAGTTTTATCTTTTAGACCGGTTATTAGTGACAACCGATCTAAAAAGTCTTAAAATTTTTTAATTCTTAATTAATTTTATATTTTTAGATCGGTTTTTTGGATAACCGGTCTAAATAATATCTTTTAGACTGGTTATTTTAAGAACCGGTCTAAAAAATTCTTTATAATTACGAAACTGCCACCGGTCATATTTTTTAGAAAGACTATTTTGAGACTATTTTACACTAGTGTGAGCTAGTTTAGGTTGTCAAGTTTCCGTTATGTATTTTGAGAATAGTGTAAAGTTGTGGTTTGTATAAGAAATGAAGTAAAGAATGAATATGAGGGTTGTAAGATGAATTATGTATGAATGTGTTTATATGTGAATATTTATTTCTAGAAGAGGCATTGTATAAAGTTTCTAGCATTTTGTGCCACTCTGATGTTTATAGTCGGTGAGTATTTTTTAATTAGTATTCTACCGTAGTGTTGGGAGATAAGGTATCACAAAACCGGCAAACAAAATTTATACAAATATACTAATATATGTTTCTTGATTACAATACAGGAGTCTGAAAAGTATTCAAGTATTACATATTACTTCCCAAAAACTTGAGTAGTCTCCACTATAATTAACACTGGAATAATTCAATAAATTGCTTGTCTTCAGTCCATGTGTTCAACTTTCTCCTTGCCTTTGGAATTGTTATGCCTAGCTGGATAATTTATTTATAGGAAAGGAATGAGATTCGAACGAATCTTATTAGTAACCAAAAATAAATCATATAGAATGCAAATAATAAACATGCAATGCAGCACTTATCATGATGCAGTAATCAAAATGCCCAAGTCTATCTGACAATGCTTAAGAAACAAATGATGATTTTTCCCGGATCAAAATGATCATCTGTTCCTGATCTACACAAATATTATCTCATAATGTGATCACAGCAACAACTTCAAGCAGGTCTATACTTGTCCGTACTTATCATAACTTGGAGCAGGCCAATACCTGTCCGTACATATCAAGCTACTCAACTAGGTCCACCTGGCCACATGGTACCCTAAAGGTTCCATGGGGTAGTTTAACTCATTACCCACACCTAGAGAATTTCAACACCACAAGCAATACATTGAATATATCATGGAAATCATTGTTTATTAACATTCACATAGTTACTACCTTGTTGCATTTCCTTCTCTAATGTACCGTCTTCGTTGGTCCAGCTATGCAAATATCAAATCCTAAAATTAACCAAAATTGTTGCAATTAAGCTACTATTTTAAGTCTATTCCACTTTAAAACTTATAACTTTAGTATTTCCTTCAAAATCATGAAATTTACCAAAATGCCCCTGGGGACCAATCTGGCTCCGATATTTTGTATTTTTCCAAAAATTACAACTTAGGTCTATTCCACATATTTTCATGTGTAAATTTCATATTTGATCTCAGATCAGATCAATTCCAACTTAAATTACAATTTTGCTCTTGATAGCCCAACTTAAGGTCTTAGGGGCAAAATCGTCATTTCACAATCCGGGGCTTTTCACACTTTGCATTCAACATGAACCCTACATAATTTTCCCTTATAAATATCATGGAATCATTAGAATCATGAAAATCCAACTCTATCCCTTGTTTCTCACTCTAGCCAAAAGTTTGGTAAGTTTTGGGAAAATTCATATTTTCATGATTCTAAGCTTTAAAATACTTTATTGACATTTGATTCCACTTGTTTAATCATTCAATATCAAATTTAACATAATCAATATAAATTTGGGTAGCATTTCCCCTTAGAGAATGAACATCCCAAATTTACAGAAACACCAAAAACAATCAAGAATCCAGCCATAATACAGTTATAACTCAGTTATCGATAAGAATCTCAGAGTTTGAGTAACTTACCTCACCTCTTCTTATTCCTTTCTACTTGGCCGAAACTGTACTCCTTCCTCCTTGAAGGTTTTTTCTGATTATATAACTAATTCAAGAAGGGATGGAGGTTTAGGGGAATTTTCCAATGCTATAACACAAGATAAAGCAGAGATTTCGGCTTACTTACTTTATTACTTGAACTTAGAGCTCCCTTTCTCTTCCTCTTCCTCTTCCTCTTCCTCTTGTTCCTCTTTTCCTTTCCTTATTTCTTTCCCAAATGGCCGATCAAGGCCTTAAATAAACAAGAGGGCAGAATTTTGAAGAAGTCTCTAGAATCAACTTGGCATAATTCTATTGGTCCTTGGTTAATTATTTTATATATTGTATTTAAATTGAATAATTAATTATATAATTATTTCTGCATGCTCCATCTATCCCATTTTATGTATTTATTTAATAAAAATTTTCAGATTACATTTACTTGGTCAAAATGACCATTTTGGCCTTGGAGTTTTCGCAATACATGAAAAATTGGCAGATTTGTCACCAAAATTTTAAAAATTCATATCTAATTGTATAGATATCTAATTGGAGTGGTTTCAAAGCCTATATGACCCTTATTGAGTCTAGTATTTTTGAAAAATATAAAATTTAGCCAGTTTAAAACTCACTATTCCCATAATTCTTATTTTTGAAGTCAGTTCCAGAAAAATGTCAAATTAGCTGGGAAAAATTCAAAAATTCATTTCTCCTTGAGTACAACTCCAAAAATTCCGTATGACCTATCAAATTAAAGCTTATCATGTCTAATTTCATTCTGGAAACTTTCAGAATTTTTAAAGGTCATTTACTAATTTAAAAATATCACACAATCTAACTGCCTCAACAAGAAATTCACCGACTATCTTATATAACAACTATTTTATCATGTGTGACTTCTATTGACTTGTTTTGTCATACAACTATTACACTTGGCTATCACTACCAAGCGTTACAAAAGTGGCTTCCAAATTGAGGCTGCATACATTAAAGGGAATCTAAACTCATCCTTCCAAAAGATGACACAAAAGCATTACAAATAACTTAATATTGTAAGGAATTTAACACCATATTGCCAAAATAAGACATACAACGCCCCAACACGACCTAAATCTTCTCTTGCTTAATGATCTTGATCAACTTTGTAGGGACCTTGGGTGATGAGTACAGATTAGTTGCCACACAGTTCTTAGAAAACACATTAACCTTCTTCCAAACTTGCTTCCTCTTTCCCTTTCTTGTTGGCTTTTGTACAACTTGCGATAAAGGAACATTGTCCAATCCAAAATCAACATTTTCTTTCAAAGGTGGCACTTGTATTTTTTGAACTGTTGTACCCCCTTGATCACACTGACCAGCCTCATCCATCACATAGTTATCTTCCAATATTAAAAAATTAACTACATATATAGTTAACTAAACATACCAAGATATTTTAATAACGTTTCATAAATTATATCATTTCCTAATACCACATTCACTATAGCAGCATGGTCCTGAAAATGCAACTGAAACCATTTGTAGCACTTGCCATTAATTTGACAATACCCTTAACATATGAAAACCACTAAATTCATACAAAAAACCCTCAAACACACTACTTCCTCATCTGCATCATTAAAATCTTCCATAAGATCTACACAATTTGTAAATGATGCAATACTAATATTGAGTTTGGGAAATCAACATTATACATATTAAACTTTAACTTTAACAACATCTTCTTTCCAATTAGCTTATTTAAATCATTTGGAAAGTCATACGCATGATCATCCTAGTAACATGATTACGGTTATCAATCTGTATTAAACAATGTATCAATATAACACACCTCTTCATTTCATTAATTAACCAACTTTTCAAGACTCATTTACAACTTAGACGCAATCCTCTGAATATGCTGAACAACAAACTTGTCAAAGAATAGAACAAAAGCCCTCCTAGTAGAATCCTTGACAGAGTAGCAGACTTGAAGTATGCATCAATTCATTTATAATTAATTAAATATACTATTGTTGTTGTGCACCAATGCCTCTTATAGTATAAATCTAATGAGCATGCTTTGGTTTAATTGAATAAGGAATCCTCTTGCACACCACCTTATTGCTATCAACTTTTGGCTTGCTACATCTTGAGCACCCTTCATACACCCACCCATAAGACGTTTCCAACTTAAAAATCTCACAATGGATTAGGAAAAATGAATCATGTAGCATGAAAACATTAGTCACATCATGCATCAAGACAAAGTACCAAATACATTGATGTGTTTTAACTAACCACATCTTGATTTTGAATCTCAAATACATTGACCCTGGGATGGCACCTGAGCATCATAAATGCAAATTGGTTGTTTATTGTAGCTGATAAAGAAGGATAGATCATGCTAATAATAGGGGGAAGGCACCTTGATTATACTAAAAAAAATACCAAATTTATGTCCAAAGTTGTTAGTTTGAATGAACAAAAAATGCACAAATAAAAATTCCCTTGCTAAAAAGTCTATTACAATTATACATCTATATGATACCTTTGTTCCATAAAATGAGCTACAAACCTAAGTTTTCCTTGATGTAGCATATATTTTAAACCATAAATTATATATTCATTCATTGAACATTTAACATACTAAAACACTTTTAGAACTAAATAACCTTGATTATCAAACCCAACTCTTACAAGCTGAATTACCATAACAACTGAGGCCTTGAGCTTGGTAAGATTAGCCAAACAAACAGTCACCACAAACTAATCATACAACATGCAATTGATCAAGACCCCCTGTGTAACAACCAATTAAACACAAATAACTAAAACATACACAATGTTAATCACATATAACATGTTACCATGAGCTATTCATTTGATATATTTTACTCTTCATCACCCAATCTCAACTAGATCCTATTCTTGATTTCCTCATTGACACAATATTTATCCAATGACCCAATTGATGCAATGTATCCTATCACATATGAATATCAAACAAAATGTGAAAATAGCTCCTACTATTTCAAACAACAGATAATTTATACATAAATATTAAAATAATAATGACAAAATTTCAAATACCAATAAGATAATCTATAGGAGCCTTCTCAGTAGTTTTCCTTATGCTAGATATATGTAAAAAACTATATAAGTAATTAGGGATTTGCTCCTTCAAGCTCCTTCAAATAAGTTGGCTGCCCCATGATGAATATGAATGAGTGATTACTAGCTCTATACTCTTTAGTATTGGGTGACACAATAAAATTAGCAAAGAAATAAGTCTTCCTTTCAATAACTTAATGAAAATAACGTTTAAATAGTGCTTTGTCAACACAAATGTCTGATTTTTGCAGCCCTGAAATCAACATATCAAACAACTATTACAAAACATCTCTTAAAAAACAATTCACTTACGTTTAGCACATATCTAAGAATACAAAATGTCACTATACCAACTCATCCGCCAACAACATTGATCTGTATTTAACTTCAGATGGAGCTTTCTTTTGATAGACATTTCATTTGCAGCTCACACTTGCAACAATCCTCGAACGATTAGTGCTATCATTGATGGACTCAATTAGTGAAACTTTAGAGGTTGACATGATTAGACTTTAACTTATATGCAAAGACAACTATTATGCCGATCTAACTCAGTATGACTTTCACTGCCAGATAGTTTCCCACCTATATATATGTGTGTGTGTGTGTGTGTGTGTGTGTGTGTGTGTGTGTGTGTGTATGTATATGTATGTATATGAATATGTATGTTGTATGTGTGCACACATACATATATGTAAGTATATATGTACATACATATATGTATGTAGATAGATATATCTATGTTATATATACATACATACATATATCTATGTATACACACACACACATGTGTGTGTGTATACATACATACATACATACATACATACATGTATGTATGTATGTATGTATGTATGTATGTACACACACACACATGTGTGTGTGTGTGTGTAAAGAGAGAGAGAGAGTTTCACTACCAGTAGCCGACCTATGTACATATATGTATGTACATAGATATATATGTGCGCATATATATCTATGTATGCACACACATGCAGACAATACACACACACATATATATGTTAACTAGAACCAACTACCCAAAAGTGGCTCAAACACCACAAAACCCTCAACCTATACCGGTGCATGCTTTTTTATGCCACTCTTCATACAACTTCACATACTTCCCACCAAATTCAAATTTCAAAATCTTGTAATTCATACAAGTGACATTGTTAACATTACTAAAAGTACATCTATATCACCTACTCTAGACACTATGCCTAGCATTAATATAACCTCTAATCCAAACTAATCCGCATTCCCATATCCCAATACTTTATACACCAATCTTCAATTACAATGAAACGTAACTTCACCAACTTAACCCAACTATCTAGACAGCAATAAAGGCTAACACTCGACACCCTACAGCAACCTAATTCATTGTATATGACACCACATATTAAAATGAGCCATTAATAAAAAAAATTTCACAACTTCACACACCCTTATCTATCCTCCCTCTATTTGGAAATAAGATAAAATGACATGTTTACTATCAAACCCCTTAATATTTCAACATTTATCAGAGTAATAACAAGTAGTTCAATAGGCGAACAGAAAAAGAATACACATATTGATATAAAGTACTTGATTATATTGCAGGAATCCCCACAGGGTTTGTACATAAAATTTACAAATACTCAAAAGATAATTTAAAACAACAGATAACCAACACCAACGCTTGGACAGGATCGGAACCCTCAGTTACTGGTATCTACCTCCTTACCCTTAGAGCCACTTCCTCTAGCTGAATAAATTTTAAATTTATGTAAAGGAGTGAGATTCATACAAATCTCAGTAGTAACACACAATCAATCATATAAAATATGATAAATAAACATGCAATGCACCATATAATGTAACAGAACAACTACTGTAAGCATGTATGTTTGTTCAACTTTCAGGATCAAATGATTGTTTGTCCCTATTAGCCACACTATATACACTGTTCTAGATTGAATGACTATTTGATCCTTACTTGCTGTAATGTTCTGGAGCATATAACTATCTATTTGTACTTGTCTCACTACCTCTATAAGTCCCACTTGGCTTGATAGTACTTACGTTTTTTCCACATCACATCTAGGATTTGTATCATACAATTCTTATCACAAAACATGGCAACACAAAGCATATAAACAATCATATAGTATATGAAAGATAGAGTTACTACCTAGAAGCCTTTCCAACTTCTAGCTATTGTAATATCCTAAATTTTATTCACCAAAATTCCTTATACATTTGTTACATTAAATGGAATAAAATGGTGAATTTTAGTACACTTGAAATGGAAAAATATTGGAAGTAGGGTTTACATGAAATTTTGGACAAGTTAAGATATAAAAGCTCAAATTTTATCTTCTTAAAAGCTTAATATTGTAGCCTAAAATTAAGAATGGAATAGCACAATTTTTAGCCCAATTTATGGTGTGAATTTTGGCCAAAAAGGAAAAGGAAGAAGGAAAACAACTTTTAATTCAAAAATTAAAGAAATGTAAGGGCAAATGGTCATTTGTCTAATAAATCAAGAAGCTCTTATTTTCTTCATAATTAAGGAGAAAAGTCAGACAAAGAAAGAAAAGGGGAAAGAAAATGATTTTTTGGACATAAAACATGCCAAGTGGAAGCATAAGAAACCAAGTAGAAAAAGAAGAAGCAAAACATAAAATATCATATGCAAAAATTCATTAAATAAATATTATTTTTAAGGAGGTGAAAGGAGATATTATAAGAGCCATTTAGCTCTTCTAGAGGGAAATCTTTTTGGCCAAATAGAGAGAGAAGAGAGAGAGAGAGAGAGCAAGTTTGAAGAACACAAGCATAAAGATGAGAGACAAGAGATCAAGAAGGAATTAGGTAAGTTTGTAAGCAAAATTCACTTGTTCTTGTCTCTAAAATCTTAGAAACATATTCTAATCCTCATATCCTTCTTGAAATCACATGAAGCAAGAAGCAAATCAAAGAAAACAAGAAGGAAGAGGGGACGGTTTTAAAGGAACAAGATGTTGGAAATTATGCCATGGGGGACAATCATTATACTTTGAACATTGTTATTCAATGAATTTCTCAATTTTATTATCATATTATTTGCATGTTCAGTGTGATGACAATATCATTGGATAAATCATAATAATTGTCTTAAATATCCGTGGTCGGTCATCTACGTGGGAGCAAAGAAGAAAATAAGACCAATATGATTTTATAAAGGTATGGAGATACAAATCAAAGTCCTAGGCACTTGTAAGAGTACAAGGTGTTGGACCAATCTGCTATGAGCAAGCTACATGGATCAAGTCATAAGCTTTTCTCATGTATAACCACGTCACTATGGTCTTTGACATGAGATCATCACAGATTCCTACATGAGAGTCGCTTAGCTTTGACCTAGTTAAAAGTCACCTTTGACCGGATGATGATAAAGGCTATGTTCAGGTTTGGTGGTTTTCATGCAGAGGAATGTGAATGATCAAGATGGAATTTTTTCATCACATTAGTAAAGAGATATTACTGGGCCCCTCGATGAGTGAGTCTGAGAAATGTGTAGCCATTGTAATATACTGAATTTTATACTCTGTAGACTTTGTAAAAATTTAAGTAGTGGAAAAAAATGATTTCCAATGGTTACCAAAAACTATATAAGGACTAAGAATCCCAAAAGCCAGTGTATATGATAACACTATCGCTTTGGGAATTTTGAATGGAATTAATTTTGATAAATTAAGGAAAAGAATTAATTCCTCCAAAATGTGTCTATTGAGATACAAAATATAAATTTGAATCAAGAAAGAAAAGAGAAAATAGTGTTTGGAAGAGAAAAGAGAACGTAACAAAATAGTTAATGGCAATTTAATTAACATTGTCATAATCATAGGCGAAGAAACAATTGTTAATTGATCTTGAGGTTAAAAATTGGAACCCAAGATTAAGGGCTAGGATTGAAATGGAGTAATTAGGAGGCTCAAAAATTAAATTATTTTCTCCTAATTAAGCCCTAACAATTCAGTCAAATTGGAAAAAAGAAAGAAAGAGTAGTTGAAATCTAACTAAATGGCACTTTGGTAATACTTACACCAACCAAGGGCTAGTTGGTCAAATATTTTTCTCTCACTCTCTTGTATTTTGGCGAACACATATAGGATATAGGAACAAATAGATTAAACACTCATTCACTTCTTTTTACACCCATTTAGATCGCTAGAGCAAGAACAAGAGAGAGAAGGGGAAGTCAAGAACAATAGGTAAGCTTCACTCTAGATTTTCACTTTCTTCCTCACATTTCTAGCTCAAATTTTCTTTATGAACATTATTCCCCTCATCTTAAGCTTCAAATATATGGTTTTTTGTTGTTGTGAAAAGTAGGTTTCTTGTGCTATTCTCCAAGACCCAAAGTGGTAGAAGCAAGAAATAAAGCCTGAAAGAAGCAAGAGGTCAGTTATTAGGGCTTTGTTTTGAACTAAATATTGCTATGATTTGTGGAGTCTTGTGGTTTCTCATTTATGCCCTAATTTCATTTCATATGAAAAAATAGGATTTGATGACATTTTGGTCTTGTAAATGGTTAAATATGGTGTTAAAAGATGAGTATAGAAAAGCTATGCACTAAAACTTTAACCTTGATGATTATTGCTTATAGATGGCTATTCGGTCAGAGGGGGAAAAAGAGTGCTATTTTGTCATTTTTGAGTTCAACAATGGCTTCTACATGAAAAACTATGTGAAATAACATGTGGTTGTGATTTTTGGGTGATTGTGTTGAAAATATCAAATTTTGGAAGCTAAGGTCCTGTGCTGCCAGGAATTGTTTTCTAGAGGCAGGGATGGTTTGTCACTTTTTGAATAACCAAACCTATTGTAAATGCTTTGAAACTTTTGAAAAATAAAGAAGACATATTGAGCTTTATTTTGATACATAGAATGAAATTTTTGGAACAGTAGATTTAGAGTTATTAATTTTCAAAATTTGGTCTTATTTCTGGAACTAAATCTGGAACAGTTGAGCTTTGGTAAATTTTTGAGAATTTTGTGTTGGTATTTTCTAGACAATAATATTTTTCATTGAAATTATACTTAAATAGGGTTACCATTTTCTTATAACCAATGAATTTAGAGCTTTCTAGAATTATTTATGATTTTTGAAAGTTGGACATTGAATCTAGAAGCTATCCTGTGGAAGACTTGTTGTGACATATTTTTTTCTAATGAAATGGATTCCAATGTCCATGAGATTTTCTAGAAATAAAGTAGACCCAACAAGATTTAAGTTTATGGGTAATTTGTAAAAACTGGACAATCATATTTGGAGATACAAATTTTTAAAGTTTAGTAATGATTATGGAAGCTATCTTGAAACAGTGGAGAGTAATCATGAAATCTGGATTATGTGCATGGGGACTTCAAGAGTAACCATTCTTCTTATATAGTTAGACTTAATATGTAATACCTTACTTCTAATAACCTCAAATGAGTGCAAAAGAGTATTGAAATAAATTGTGAAACCATGATTAATACCAAACTAAATAAACTTTGAAAAACATTAATGAATCCCAACATTATCTCAGGAGATAAATCTAGGATTGAGTAGGATTTTCATATGGAATAAAAAAATTTCAAACATTTTTCACAAATATTCACTGTCTCATTTAGACTCATCGATCCTTCCTTTCATTTTATTAGAGTATACGAGCGTGTCTCTGTTTCAGTCTCACGTTGCATTCATTCGTCCAATACTTGTATAATCTAAATACTCAAGTCGGTTGTCATTAAGGTTAGAATACTAACCCAAAATCAAAGTCAAAAATGGTTTAACTATATTAAGTTGGTTAGTTTTAGCCTTAAAGTTCATTACAATTACATAATACCATTGCCTCTTTTATTTTCGCACATTTGAGTAAATCTGCCAGAATTTTCTTCAATCTTTGAAAATTCATAATTAATTCTACAAAACTCCGAATGATTTGGTTCTAGGTTTTTTTCAAACATATTCAAGTCCTAGTGTAAATAAAAATATTACAAAGCACTAATTATAACAACCCAATTCCATAAAATTCGTCAAACCCAATCTGCCACAGATTCCATTCCAGAATCAACCTTAAAATTTGAAAAATCATATTTCTCAATCAACTAGTCCAATTGCATCACATTATCCATCAAATTAAACCTCATGATGTCTACTTTCATTATGTAAAATTTCATAAGGTTTGGACAAGGTTTGGTTACTGAAACACGCATCGCAACAAATCTGCTCCAGAAAAACAAGTCTAATAGTATGGTCATCTAACTTTCAAAAATTCCATAATTTTGTATAATTATCCAAAAATTATAAGTACATGCTTTTCCACATAATTTTTCATGTAGAACTCAATAGAATGATCAAAATCATCAAAATCATAAAGCTTCAGCCCCAAAACCCACTGGCAAGACAGACTCCATTTTCAGCAAAATTACCAAAACATAATTTTGTTGAACAACTTAGTCCAATATCAACATAAATCATCATTTAACCATAAATACATGATTAAACCATGATTAATCCTTTAAAATTCCTTCTAGACAAAAAATGAATAGTACCCCAACCTTTATGAAGACTCATCTAAACAACAAACCAATCGGTTCAAAATGAAGCTTACGCTTACCACTATACGTTTCCACAATCGGTTCAGAAATCCGGCAATACTTCATCCAGTGAGATGGCACCAAACACCTCCAAATGAAAATCCAAAACCATATAAATGAAGCTTAGGATGAGTAGAAGAAGGTTTGTGAAGGAAATTTTGGGAGAAAACACTGATTCGGTAGTGTTTCGATGGATTGAACTCAATAACATTCACTATTCATGTTTTCTCTTTCCTCTAACTATTTCTCAACGTTTTTTTCTGATTTCTTCCTGTTTTTGCTGATGATAAATGAAAATAATGGAGTCTAAAGAGTCATAAAGGTGTTCCAACATGTGTCAGAATCTTATGGTCCAACATATTCGATGATTTAGCCAAACGGTGACATGTGTCCTTTCTTTTAATCAAATAGGTCTTGAGCTGTCCTAATGGTCAGGGAAATTGAGAGCCCGGTGATTTTTCCCCAACTCCTAAGTTCGGTGTTTGAGAAAATTAGTCGGGTGACCAGACCAGAGACCGGTGGATTTCCCCGGCTCGGGACAACGTGTCACCCTCCGGTGATGACAACTCAAAAGATAAAGTAACTTTGTCAAAAGCACCTTTTCTCTTCTTCCTTAAGATGACGCCATGTGTCCCTTATGTGGGACCCATCCCTATCTCTTCCCTCCACCTAACCGTCCACTTTATCACAGAAAGGAAAGTCAGGGAATTTTCCCCGGGTTTACCTACGAGGTGTCGTCCTTCGTGGTCCCTACACAAAGTAAGATTATTTCATTTAATTATTACCTTATGACAACCAATAAAATCTTCCTAAGTTTCCTCTTTATCAAAATAACACCGATACACAACACTGGCACCAGTGAATTTTCTTCTAATTAATTACATTTACAAGCAGTTCTTGTTGTTCATATTTCAGTATGTTACATAATAAGGGTCACATAAGGCTTTGAACCACCTCATTTTGAATTTTGTAAATTTATTTATGATTTTTTGAAGTTTGTTTAAGAAATAGGGTACTCTTGGCTGCGGCTCAAAAGTTTATGACATGTTTTTGGCTGAGGCCAGGCATTTTTTGCCACGGCCAAGACCCAAAATTTTTCCAAATTTCATATGTCTCAAGAGGTGTTAATTGATATGGTCTTTACCAATCTCATAGGAATTTGTTGGGGATTCCAAGGGCTACATAAGTGACTCAAATGACAACCAACAAGCTAAACCAACAATAATTTAGTTACATTATGCAAAAAGGATTAGATTAAGCAATGACCTTTTGTTCGTAATTCTAATTATAGGTCATAATAGCTGTTCAAAAGCTAAGACTTGCCTGAACTCAAAGAAACAATTGGACATTACTCAAGGAAGCAGTCAGGTAGTAACTTGTCTTTCATATATTTATAAGATACACTACATATTTTATGGATTCATCATGAATTGCCTGGCATATTCTAATTATGCGGGGTGGTCGCCCGAGGCCTTTCTGTGCAAGTGGATACTCAGGCCGATATAATGTTCAGTGATGCATGAGCGGAAGCCCGGGGCCTATTTGCATGGGTATCCCTCAAGGCTTTATAGTATACCTAGCGTTATGGTGATATATGAACTGTATATGATGCACTGAATGCTGTTGTGATGATTCTGTTGTATGATGACTATGTGGCATGCTTTATGATGTTATATCTATATAATTGGCTATATGTTTCTACTAAGATTCCTTTGAATCTTGCTCTTTTTCCAAAAACCACTATATAGTACATGGTGACAGCTCGAGGGGCAATAAGGTAAATACGGTCAGCTAGAGACTGGAGACAGAATGATTTTATTTACTGTTGATTGTTTGTTTTTTATATTTTAGATATTTTAGAACTATATATAATGTACGTAACTATATAAACTTAACAATAGTACAATAGTTGGTTCAGTAGTATCAGTAGCTTAGTAAATGAATGGTAAATTGATAAGTGATAACACTTCCGATTGAAAGAAGAGACATTAACTAAAGAATATATCATGAAACGTAAGTAGAGACAGGCTGACTTAGTGAGATAGTGAATGTTTGTGAAATTATTTGGAAAATTTTTATTACTCTAAAAAACCCCTACCAATCCCAGGTTTAAATCCTAAGATAGATGTGGGAATTGTGAACGTTTTCCAAAGTTTCTTTAATCCTGAACCGGATCCTAGTTCCATGAATGATTTAACTACTACTTTGTACTCATCTAGGGCTATTGAAATAAGGTATTACATTTTTGGTATCAAAATGTTGATTATGCAATGGTAGGTATTTTCTAGAGCCATCTGCTTATGTTGATGAGTTCTAACCTTCGTTAGTTGCTTGTATTAGGAGGCATGGTTGATAGGAGGGTAGTGGTGTATATAATAGCAGGAGTAGCGAGAATGAGGCATACCACCCAGAAGAGTGTTCTAGCTCTTGTCTCTATCAAGCTAGGAAGCATGTTGAATAGGAGAAGACAGAGGAGTAGGTCACCCTTACTTCCATCCATTAACTAGCCTCCACCAGAGGAACATATACCAGAGGGTAAGTTCTATATAGTCATTAAGAGAGGAGGGCCTAGATATGGATCAAGGGTGGTACGTATAGCCAATAAGAGGGTTAAGATTCTATTGTTTTATGGACCTGTCCCTAGGGATAAGGTTACTGTCACTGACACATATAACTTAGAGTCAAGAGACGTTGGGCAGCATCTAGACTCAGATGCAGAGTCGATCGCTCCAGTGGTTGGATTGGCATTTGACCCACACCCAGACCACGAACTGTGGGAGCAACTTAAGGATTTGTACTTGATAGCCTTTAATGATTTCCTCTCCCACATCACATAAAACACAGCATTCTTGGACTCGGTATAGATGATGTATGAGCAGAGGGAGGAGCTTGGGCTAGGGATGACGGACGATGTTTCGATTCAAATCACGCTAGCCTATTTCCCTGACTTTACTTCTTGGATCAAGAAAAAAAATGAGATCTTATTTTAGGGTCTTTTTGAGCTTTTTCCTTTCATTAGGTATGGACTAGTGATAATAAGGTAGAATGATAGTAGGGTGCTTAGTTAGATAGTACAGGCTTCTTTTCGTTTAAATATTAAGCCACTTATTGTACTTATGACTGGTTGTTGTTATAGAATAGGCTTCTTTTAATGTAAATACCAAGCTACTTTGATGCAAACGTGAATGTTAGCTGTAATGGATTTATATATCTGTAGTGTGTTGTTATTTAAAATCTTGAAGAAGTACATATGTACATATATGTGTTGATATGGTATTAACGAGGTACTCCTTTTTAATAGTGAAAACAAACAATGGTTTGACGTAGACCAGAGGGAAATGTACGACCGAATCCTAAACCTGAGAATAATGCCAGGCCTAACCTTATGTAGCAAATTCTTGAATGCTAACCCAGCAATAAACCATGATTCTAGACTTGCAAGAAGAAGTTTGGGAATTAAGAGAAAAGCAGAATGCTGATGGGGCACAATAAGTAAACCTTGAGGGGAATAACCCAAAGCGAAACAACCCTGAAGGGAACTATCCTGAGGAAAATCCAGAAGGGGAACAACCACCAAATGACGAGCAATCACAGTCGCATGAGGTGAATCTAGAAATCCCTGTTATTTAAGAAGGTAAAGAGGATATTGTCTAATATTGGATGCCTAAATTCATCAAGTACTAGCCTTTTGCATTCAAGGGGAAATTTGATCCATAGGCTGCTGAGAACTGGTTGAACTAATTAGAGAAAATGTTTGAGGTGCTAGGATGCTCTACAGAGATGAAGGCCAGGATGACTATATATAAACTAGAAGGTGATACTGATAATTGGTAGAAGAATAAGACACTCATACAACATGCTCGGAATATTCCGCTGACCTGGGAGTTGTTCCAAAAGAAATTTAATGAAAAATAATTCTCGAGGTCATTAAGGATTGAGAAAGAGAAAGAATTCCTGGCGATACAATAAGGTGACAATGAGACTTTCGATAAACACCTGTCTCGGTTCATTTTACTGTCCCATTACTCTTCCTACCTGAAACTTAAACATGATTAGAAGTGGAGCTCCAATATGGTAATTCAGGGAATGAAGCCTGAAATGGAAGAGAAACTCGTTGCCCGGTAGTTTAAAGAATTTAACAAGGCCATGGAAGTATGCTGGCTGACAGAAGGAAACCTGAAGAGAGTGCGTGACAGTAAGAGTACCAGCAATCAAGGTAAGCCTAGTTAAGGGGATACCTCACAGAAGCACAAGGGATAAGGATTCCCATAAAAGGGAGACAACAAAAAGCCCTTTTGGCTAGGAACCGTAGTGGCCAGAAACCCCCAACGTCTCAAACATGCCTCTATTATCGTAAGTCTTATCTAGGACGACATTGCAATCTTCCTATGAGCCAAGTGATCTGCTATTCCTACTAGAAGCCAAGCCATTTAGCAGTAAATTATCCCCAGTAAGCAGCACCACAACCTGTTGAGTCTAGACAGAAGAATCAGGGTCGAGTATTTTCCTTGACACAAGAAGAGGTGAAGAAGTCTCCTGAGCTAGTCTAAGGTAAAATTCTTCTCAATGGTAATTTGTTACAAGCTTTATACAATTCGGTTGCTAGTCATTCCTTCATTGCTATGACTATGCTAAGTGCCTAAGATTGCATGTGTATAAACTGCATTTGACTTGGTTGTGTCAACGCCGATAGGTGTCAAAACTATGACTGATGATGCTTATTTGAACTGTGTGATAAATGCTGAGGGACACGAGTCTATAATTAATTTGATTGTTTGCCACTCCAAAACCTTGAAGTTATACTGGGTTTTGACTAGCTGACAGTAAATAATATGTTGATGAATTACGGAAATAAGAGAATAATATATCCTACTCGGCAGGAGACCGATAACAAAAATGCTAGTATGAACTTCCTCTCATTGTCAAAAGCTAAGAAATGCCCAAGGAGAGGATGCCAGGGATATATTGTGTTCTTTTTCGTGCAAGAAGAGACCGAAATAACCCTGGAAGGCATTCCAGTTGTGAGGGAATTTCCCGAGGTATTTCCAAATGACCTTAGTGTTTAACCTCCAGAAAGAGAAGTGGAATTCATGATTGAGATCATGCCTGGAGCTAGGTCTATATCAAAATCCCCATACAAAATGGCTCCACATGAAATGGCTGAGTTAAAGAAGCAAATCAAGGAATTGCCTGAGAAAGGGTTCATTCGACCTAGTGTCTTACCGTGGGGAGTACCAGTGCTATTCGTCAAGAAGAAGGACGAAAGCCTAAGCCTATGTATTGATTATAGAGAGTTAAATAATGTAACCATAAAAATCAAGTACCTACTTCCCCATATTGACGACGTTCTAGATCAACTTTCTGGAGCAAGTGTGTTCTCAAAGATTGATCTAAGGTCAGGATATCATCCACTGCGTATGAAAGAAAAAGACATACCAAAGGCTACTTTCAGAACCCAGTATGGACATTATGAGTATCTGGTAATTCCCTTTAGGGTAACCAATGCACCATCCATATTTATGGACTATATGAACTGCATCTTTCATCAATACTTAGATCATTTTGTGGTAGTCTTCATTGATGACATTCTGATATACTCTAAGAGCAAAGAAGAGTACGAGGAGTACTAGAGGATCGTGCTAGGTATTTTGCTAGAAAGGCAACTCTATGCGAAGTTGAGCAAATGTGAGTTTTGGCTTTCATAAGTCAGATTTCTAGGCCATGTTATCTCACAAGAAAGGGTTATAGTAGATCCCAGTAAGGTGGAAGTAGTACTAGAGAAAAGGCCAGAAACTGTTACTAAGATATGCAATTTTTTGGGTCTAGCTGGCTATCACTGGAGATTCATTCATAATTTCTCTCGGATTGCCTTGGCGTTGACCAAGATCACAAGGAAAGATCAACCGTTTAAGTGGGACGATCGATATGAGAAGAGCTTCGTAGAGCTAAAAGAGAGGTTGACATCTACACCTATGTTGATTATCCGAAATCCTAAGTTGACCTATGTGGCCTGCAGTAAGGATATAAAGTAGGGACTAGGATGTGTCCTAATGTAGCAGGGAAAAGTGGTGGCATATGTCTCTCAACAGCTGAAGCCTCATGAAATGAATTATCCCACACATGATCTGGAGCTAGAAGCAATTGTGTTCGTGCTAAAAATCTGGTTGTAGAATTGTACTGCAACCACAAGAGTCTAAAGTACCTATATGATTAGAAGGAGCTTAACATGAGACAGTGCAGGTGGATGGAGTTGTTAAAATACTACAACCTAGAGATCAAGTATCACCCATTTAAAGCCAAGTCATCGTTGATGCTCTTAGTTAGAAGGTAGTACAGATGGTAGCTATGATGATACTGGAGAGGAGATTAATAGAAGATTTCTGAGATCTAAATTTGAAAAATCAAATCCTTTGTGCTAGTTATAGTGTTAGCCAAGCAGAAAGTAATTTGAAGGCTAAGATTACAGAAGCTCAAATGCAAGATAAGCATGCATAGTCCATCAAGACTATGATCAAGTAGGGAAAGACTCGGGACTACGATCTTTCATCAAGTAGATTGGTTTGGTACAAGAAGAAAATATATGTTCCACTGAAATCTAAAATGAGGCAAAAAATCCTAGACGACGCACATAAGATTCGATACACCATCCACCCAAGGATGGTAAAGATGCACCACGACTTGAAGGCAATATACTGATGGCCCAGATTGAAGAAGGATGTGATGGAATATGTGGCATGATGTCTTACCTGCTAGAAGGTAAAAATTAAGCAACAGAAACTGTCAGGATTGTTTTAGAGTCCCAAGATTCCTAAGTGGAAGTGGGAGAGCATAACCATGGATCTTGTAGTGGGATTACATATAATCCAGAATCATGATACGATGTGGGTGGTTATTGATCATTTCACAAAGTCAACACATTTCATACTGATCAATGCCAGTTATTCTCTAGATAAACTGGAAAAAATTTGCATTAGGGAAATAGTGAGACTCTATAGGACGCCAAAAAGTATAATCTCTGACAGAGATCCTAGTTTCACTTCAAGATTTTAGAGATCTCTACATGAAGCTCTAAGTACTAAACTAAAATTCAGTACGGGTTATCATCCTCAGACAAATGGACAGACAGAGAGAATTATCATAATGCTGGAAGATATGTTGAGAGCATGCGTGATGGTCTTCAAGGGAAGTTAGGATCACTACCTTCCACTTGCAGAATTTACTTACAACAATAGCTATATGTGAGCATTCAGATTGCTCCATATGAAGCACTGTATGGAAGGAACTATCAATCCCCTCTCTGCTAGATAGAGTTTCAAGAAGAAGGTTGTATAGGCCAAATATAGTATATCAGATTACTAAGCAGATTAGAATAATCAAGCAGAGACTGCTTGCAACCTAGAGTAGGAAAAAGAGCTATGCCAACTAGCGGAGAAGACTGTTAGAGTTCCAAGTTGGCGATCATGTATTTCTAAAAGTTTCACCTATCACTGGTATCAGAAGGGCGATAAAAAGAAAGAAGTTAAGCCCTCAATACATTGGCATGTTCGATTTTTGTCAAGAGTTGGGCCCGTAGCATATCAGACTGCTCTACCCCCAAACCTGATTTGATTGCATAATGTCTTCCATGTTTTGTAATTGAAAATGTTGCAACCAGACCCTAACATGTTATTGAGTATGAAGATGTGGATATGTGAGATGACCTCACTTATGAGGCTGAGCCAGAACGGATCATCAATAGACAAGAAAAGCGGCTTCGACATCATAGCATACCATTTATGAAGTGGTCTTGAAAGGACTATCTCTGATGGAGGCAACATGGGAAGCTGAAGAAGATATGAAAAGACATTATCCTGAATTTATGCCTCCTGATATGTAACAAATTTCGAGGATGAAATTTATTGTATGGGGGAAAAGCTGTAATATACCGAATTTTGTACTCAGCCAACTTTGTAAATATTTAACTAGTGGAATAAAATGATTTCCAATGGTTACCAAAAAATATATAAGGACTAAGAATCACAAAAGCTAGTGTAAATGATATTAGCACAATTGCTTTGGGAATTTTGTACGGAATTAAATCCGATTAATTAAGGAAAAGAATTAACTCCTCTGAAATGTGTCTTGTGAGATACAAAATATAAATTTGAATCTAGAAAGAAAAGAGAAAATAGTGTTTGGAAGAGAAAAGAGAATGCAACAATTTCCAAGCCTCTTGTCTTCTCTTTCTCACTCTTAGGTGGCGTCACTTTTGTCAAGGGAAAGGAGAGGCCTAACAATTTCCCCAGACTCCTAGGTTCAATGTTTAGGAAGTCAAGTACGTGACCAGGCAAGAGACCGATGCATTCCCTAAACTCAGGTGCTAGGTGGCGTGTCCTGGAGATGCCAAAACAACAAGGCAAAAAGTAAGTGTCATCGTGAGGAACACTTGTCACCTTATCATTCATCCAACACTAAAGTGCTCTTATACTTTGTCATGATGAGGGGACACTTGTCATCCTCTTGTGAAGCACCTATAAAGTTGTGTCATCATTAGCTATCATGACTTACTTTATTAAAGCTACTTTAATAAAGTTACTTTTTCAGTGCTTACTCAGGATTCTACTCAAGTCTTACTCAAAAATGTGACACGTATATCGAGGTGCATTAAATGACACCATAACAAAGTATGTGTGTAGGCCCTGCATGGCATCACATACATACGTCTACTCCAAAAACGCAGGGTACACATGTCTGCCATGAAAATGCCATGTGAACACTTACACCGGCCTATTTCATTCGACTAATCAGTCCTTTACCTCATGGCAGTTGGGTGGTATCTTTCTACCAACCCAATGGCACCATATATGTATCCTATGCATATTTACACAGACACTTTAATCCTACTGCCTACGCATACCAAGTCCTGTGCCTGCTAAGACCGGATCATATAATCCCCTAAAGTCTTTCTATCTCTTGATATTCTTAGGACTCTTCCCGAACTTGGCTTAGTCGTCTGCCTGATATAAGCTTATCCTCAAGTCTCTAGGCCTAAATTCAGGATATTACAATTCTTCCCTTGTTCAATAAGTTTCATCCTCAAAATTTTGAACATTTATACCTCAGGGAATCATTTCTAGACACTCAGTCTATCCCTTCCTTATGTAGGCTCACCGAGCATGCAACACAATTCACCATATTCTCATCACAGATCTCAAATAGTATTCAACAACCATCATACATCATTCTTATTCATTCAGTACACAAGATATGGCATAGATTCAAACACAAACCCCGCTGGTCCATTCTTACAGCACTTGGTTTCTTAGGCCTCACTACCTCTTAAGGACTCTCCCAAATCATAACGAATGCATAATAAGCCTTACAGCTCATTCTACTCCCACAACGCTGGATATTTTGGCCTTACTATCTAGGGAATCACCCCTATGCCATAGGCATCTCAGGGCTTACTGCCTTGGCTATAACATGGTATAGTATGAATGTTTTACCAACCTCAAGATATACTCTGGACACACTGGTCCAATGTCACCATGCTAAGTAACAACCACAACACTAGGCATATAGGTCTTACGAGTAAGGGACTTTGCGCTATACAAGATATGCTCCGGGTCTTACTACCGTTTGGCGATCCAGGGCCTTCGCCTCATGCAAACTTGCACACCAGGTCTTACCACCTCGAGCCTCTGCTTATCAATCTACCAACCAAAGGACACACTGATCTAATAGGTCTTATGGCCTTAGGACATTCCATCCATCATTTGTGCTGAAATATCGAGTCTAACTACCTAGGACACACAGTCCACTGGGTATTCTGAATTCCTTACAGGCTCTACCTCTTGCTTCTCAAACCATTCATATACTTATGTAATATTCTCGGAGAATGCAAAACAAACCATCTAATAATAATCAATCATTCAGCATTCAGCAATCATAGGACACATAGTCAAATGGGAAATCATAGGACACACTGTCCGTCATCTATTATCTAAATAGCCTACGAGGCATATAGCCTAAGGAATAACTCCTATGCCATAGGCACATCGAGACTTATAGCTTTGGGCCTCTACCTATCTACCACTAGATATTTATTAGGTCTTATAGCCCAAGGTAACTCCCCATACAATGTGCAGTTATGGGCTTTCTGCCTCAAGCTTACCTGGCTTAAGACGCCCTAGGGTAATTTTTGTGAAACTTCTACTTACGGGTCATATTTCCTTGGGACTAACTGTCCCGTCATTCTTAGGCTTTACAATCTCTTCAGGATAATGCTCAAAATCTCATGCATCGGGTCACTCCCTGAAACTCACGCGTCGAGTCACTGCTAGAAATCTCAAGTTTGGATTACTCAGTAGGTCCTACGACCCTGTTCTGAATACATACTAGGTATTACAGCCTAAGGACATACTGGCCCAATAGGTCTTATTGCCTCCCGTATATTCATAACACAAATACACTGGATGGCAAACACATACATGTAGAACCATTACATAAGATACAAGAGCAAAAGTTGCTTTCCTTTATACTGTCGAGCATGTTCTTCCTTAATTCCCTTCCTTATCTTTCTTTCTACAAACAAAATTAGAGCACCCCATGGTGTGTCACTGGGTCACACAAACCCTTCTTTTCAAGGAAGCTCTCCCATCGTGGTATTCGTTACAATGCACCATTGTAACAGGAACAAGTTCTATGATTTTCTCCCTTAATTCTACCATCTTATTAGGGGTCATTCTATATGGATTTTTGATATTAGTGCAACTCTAGGCATAGTCACAAATTTAACTTTCCTCATCGAGGGTACTCTACCCATGCCTTTCAAGGAATCTATTAGCCACTAGCATATTGGTTGTTATCTGTCCCAGTCAAGAGACCATAACTCGTGGCTACTATGGTTCTATCTACGACTTGGCTCCATCAAGGAACAAACTCTCAATCATTCTCTCTAAGGGAATATTCTAAGATTAAAATCTTTTCCTATACTAGATCATCAGCTAGCAACCTCCAAAAACTTCATACACATTTTTGTACCAAATTTTAGTAACTCAAGCCACTCAGGCTATTCCGAATTCTTAGAGAATCATTTCAACTATTAGTTTTAATTCCTAGGTTACAATTTAACTCTTAGAACTATAGAATCTTAACATCTGCTAAGCTAAGAAATCATGTTCCCAAACTAAAACTAATAAACATGTTACTAGAATCAGGATTCACAACCCCTATTCTAATCCTCAAAACATTTAGATTATATTTTCATAGCATCAACATTGTTTACAAGGTTCTAATTCCACCTTAATCCTCAATATTATAAAGGCAAATTCTAATCATCATTCTTTCACATTAAAGTCAACCGCTGCTAGCTCTACATCATGAGTGGGGTATTCTATCTTGTGAGACTTTAGCTGTTGAGAGGCATCTGCCACCATTCTGCTCTACTACACTAGGCACATCCCAATCCCGTATACTCATTTCACTGTAACCCATACCGGCTACTTCATTTATAGACCACTCAAGTTGTATCTCTATATACCATACTGGCCGCCCTAGGATCTGGGATAGTCATCACTGGTGCGAATATCAGTCTCTCCCTTAGCTTTTGGAAGCTTACTCTTATAGTTACCATTCCATTTAAACATAATTCTTTCATTCATATGAGCTCTATCAATAGCAAAGTGATTCGAGAGACATTCTCAATTAATCGCTGGTACTAACCAGCAAGACCCAGACAACTACATATCTTTATACCAGTTCTTGGCCTCTTCTAGTTCAATACTGTCTATTATACCTATAAGACTTTGAATATGATTCACTTAACTAAGATGATCATTAGTCACGGAGAAATCTTAAGCAATCACTATTCCTCAAGTCTCCATAATTGTACCAGCTTAACTTCCCAGGGGGTTACCCATCTTGAAATTGCTCTCACCCAAGCACGCTTAACCTTAAAGTTCTTATAGGATTCAAAGCATTAGTGGCAGTACAGATCCACATATCACTGGGTATCAGAAGTTTATATGTCTTGATCCGAGTACAACATATATGTCTTCCCAAAAATGCTAATTATTATACCCACAAGGAAACATAAATAGTACCAGCTTCTTGGTACAACTCCCCTATGTATTCCCGTAACACAGGGTAGGGATCTAATTCATACTCTAACTCAATATTAGAAGCCCTAGGGTTAGTAACAGAATCCATATCCTATGCTATCTCATCTATCTTTAGAATCTTAATTCACCAAAGCCTGAACCCTCTTCCCCAGGGTATGTATCACTGTGCTCCATTTCCTTATCTACATACAGTTCTGCCTCTTCCTTGGGCAAGCTAACTAACTGACAGGGGAAGATCTATCTTTCTAGGTTTGTTTATCACCTCTATCTCTTAATCCTAGCATCACTAAGGATTATCCAAGTATCAATACAGATATTATTCACATCATCAGAGCATACTAGCCAAATGTCATATCTCTACTCTGATACCAACAAATGTAATACCCATTCCTTATGCCCATTTATTATGCATCGGAAGTGATATCAATATTATTATGACTCAAGAGAATCATTAAATAAGCTCTAAGCTAAAAACTTTCACTATTATTCTTGGGGCACTATTCATTTTGTAAAGCCATATCTACCAGATTACTTATCTTTATTCACGGGCTTACTTTTCACTTTAACTTATCAATTATTCCATTCATCATTAACAATTTTTCTCGGCCTGTTAATTCCTATGCTTATTTAACTAATGGGCTCGTACTGTACGATTACCTATTCCTAATTCATTTACCGCGCTTAGAGAATTCAATTCATCTGTTATGCAGGTTATACAGTTAATTACATAAAATGTTAATACATAATGGAACAGCGTGAAATAATTCCTCAACTCTTCATCCACAACTTCCTCATTCAGTGCATCATCCTGCACTCCTTTCTTGGGCTCACCTGCCTAAATGGTTGGTTGGGGGAGGGAGAGATTCAGGGGAATCTCAGTTGCAAACAATACCACTATGCATACAAGATATATATTTAATGCATGACATGCTTGCCTTACAAAATTTCATGCCAACATAATGACATATATGCATTATCAATGTTACAACATACTCATGGGCATAGCATAAATATAAAAAAGCTTCAATCAATCAAATATGTTCAACATAATTAGGTAAAGCAATCACATAAATCAATGCACAAGCATACATATCAAATACATGCAGGTTAGGTAAGTTCACTACCTTTTGTCTTCGAGTCCCCTTTTGTACCTTTTCTTCCAACCACTGAAGTTACTTCCATTGCGTCTTCTTTGTCATTTCATGGCCTTAGATAAGTGGACATATAATCATAGCCATGACAAATAAATCTCTAATGGGCTACTTTAGCCCCTAGGACTTGTCTCTATTCTTTAGGCCCATGCTTGTTCCAAATTACCTTAAATGCCATTACTTTCTTATTTAATCACAAGTACCCAAAAACTAGCAAAATTTTCAATAACCTTTGAAAATTTATATCTTGACCTAGAAATATCCAATTGAGGTGGTTCAAAATTTTATGTGTCACTTATTAAGTACATTTTAAGGAAAAAAATTTTCACACTACCACCAATTAATGAACCATTCCAATTTCCAATTTTACCCTTACTTCCTGAAAATCTTTCCAGTTTTAATGATCTAACTTCAAACACTCATAACTCCTAGTGTACTAATCCAAATCCTTAATATTACATATAAATTTAAAGATCATTATGACTCATTTGAATCTGGAAAGTTTCATAGCCATTGGATATCATTTGTTTAGTTAAAAACATGCCAAAAGTATACTGCTTCCCAGAACTCAAATCTGGCAACACCAACAAAATTTCAACTTTTGGATTTTCATTCAAAATTATAACTAGGGGCTATTCCCATACTGTTTTTCATATAGAATCCATTTGTAACCTTAAAAATACCAAAATAACACTCCCTCTCCTAGTTTTTCTTCTAATGAAACTTGTCCTCAAAACAACAAAATCAAATTTGCATTTCTGACCACCAGCTAGCCTAATAACATCATTAATTATCATATATCACCTTATACATGATTAAATCAACATTATACTTTTAAAACTCCCTCTGGATAAAAAATTTAAGTGGTCTAAGATCCAAGAAAAACTCAATGAAATCATAAGATAATCGGTTCAAAATGAAGCCGAGGCTTACCTCTTTGCGTTTCTACAACGAGTTTGGTATTCCTGCAGCACTCTGGCTAACTAAATGACACAAAACACCACAAACTAGAAAAATAAAACCATAGAAATGAAGGCCTCAATGAGTGGAAGAAGTTTCCTGAAGAGCTTACCAGATGATAGTGGTGATTCGGAGTCGGAATCAGCTCCAAAACTCATGAAATTATACTATTCACCCTTCCTCTTTCCTCTAACCATTTTTTGTGAATTTTTTAGATTTTTCTCTTCCCTCTCTAGTGCTATCTGAAATGTGTCTTAAAAGAGGAGGGCATGGTTGTGATTTAATCTTAAAATAGGATGGTTTGTTGATATGCCAAGTGTCACAAAATATAAGCTCAAGATTTCCATGTGTCAAGAAATATCTTGGCTTCCTTTTTCTCTCTCCTAGGTGGCGTCAATTTTGTCAGGGGAAAGGAGAGGCCTGAAAATTTCCCCGAACTCGCGGGTTCTATGTTCGGGAAGTCAAGTACGCGATCAAGCAGGAAACCAGTGGATTCCCCAGACACAGGTGCTAGGTGGTGTGTCTCGGAGATGCCAACACAAAAAGGAAAAAAGTGAGTATCATCATGAGGGACACTTGTCACCTTCTCATTTATCCAACACAAAAGTGCTCTAGTACTTTGTCATGATGAGGGGCACTTGTCATCCTCTTATAAAGCCACGCATAAAATTGTATCATCATTAGTTGTTATGACTTACTTTATTAAAGCTACTTTAACAAAGTTAATTTATCGGTGCTTATTTAGGATTCTACTCGGGTCTTACTCGAAAATGTGACATGTATATCGAGGCCCGTTAAATGACACCATAACAAAGTGTGTGTGTGGGCCCTGCATGGTGTCACATACCTATGTCTACTCTAAAAATGCAGGGTACACATGTCTGCCATGAAAATACAATGTGCACACTTACACATGCCTATTTCGTTCAACTAATCAGTCCCTTACCTCATGAATAGTTGGGTGGTATCTCTCTACCAACCCAATGGCATCGTATATATGTCCTGTACATACTGGCCCTCTGCCTGGTAGGGCCGGATCATATAGTTCCCAAGAGTTTTTCTATCTCTCGACATTTTTGGGACTCTTCCCGAACTGGGCTTAGTCGTCTGCCTGATACAGGCTTTAAATTCAAGATATTACAATTTTTTCCATTTAGATCAGTACATTAAGAATTATGAATTTTTGAAGTTATTCATTGAATCTAGAATGAATTTTGTGGCAGTGAATTTTAGTCGTAGCTTTGAAATTTTGTGGCTATAATTTGCTCTAAGTAATATTTTATCATTAAAATAGACTCAAAGATTTGAATAAAAATTTGAACACCATATTTGGAGTTCCCTATCATTAGTTATGATTTTTCAAAGATTGGTCAGAATTATGGTAGCATAGTCTAAACACGTGAATTTAAGAAAGAAATGGCCAAATATAACAAGTGTGAACTCCAAGGGTGAAAGTAAGAATATGAGGCTAATGTAGTCGATTGAGAATTCATTTATCATGGCACTAATCATATGATTATATATCTAGGCCCATGAGAAGTCAAAAAAGAAGAAGAATAAAAGAATTTCTAAGAAACTTCAATGGTTAGAAGAAAAAGGGGACAAGAAGAGGACACAAGTCCAAAAGATAATAAACTTAATTAACTTGCATGTATTTGATGTGTATGTTGCATATTGATGTGTGGTATTACTTTGCTTGATTATGTGAAGCATATATGAATAAATGAAGCCCTGTTTTTGTTTATACTGTGGCTATAAGTATGTTACACGAAATATTGAGCATACATAAATGTCATTATATGAACATGAGCCTATGTGAGGCAAGCATATCATGTACTAGCATTCATCTTGCATGCATTGTTAGTATTGTTTGCTACTGAGATTCCCCCGAATCTCACCCTCTGCCACCAACCATATAGGTCTGTGCGTACGAGATAAAAGGAATGCTTAAAGATGAACAAGAAGGAAAGAAGGCGAAGAATTAAAGAAGAAAGAATATTTATTTTACTGTGTGCAAATTATTTACACTCAATAATGAATTGAATGAATACGTGAATTATAGTTTGGGCATACAAAAATGGTACTCAAAAAGGGAACCCAATAACCTCGATCACTGGACCAACTTTCCAACTGGACAAGAGACAGAGTCCGCCCGGAAGGTAAGCTAGCTAAGATTTTCCCTAAAAGTGGGGCTATTAAACATTCCCTGAGGGACCTTTAGTTGGACCATAAGAGAAAATGGAAAGCCTACCTTATATTGGATAGAGAGACGGACAAAGAAAAAAAGAAGAAGAATTTTCCATACTCAAGTCACCCAAGAAGGGGGCCAGTCAATCAAGGATACATATGGCATTTTCAGGGCATACATGTGTACCCTGCGTTCTTAGAAAAGCACCGGTATGTAATGCCATATGGGGACCACACACATACTCTGACTTAGCTTTATCTTACCGGCTCCACTACACATGACATAATCCTAAGTAAGTCTCGAGTAAAATCCGAGTAGACACCGATAAAGTAACTTTATTAAAGTAACTTTAATAAAGTAAGTCATGATGTGTAATGATTACCTTACTTTTATGTTGGGCAAACAAGAAGGTGACACATGTCCCTTAAAGTACACACAATTATGACAAGTACCATCCCTACTTTTTAGTTAACACAACTAGAAGGTAACACTTGTCCCTCATCATAAAGTGTCCTTTTTTCCTTTTATGTTGGCATTCCCAGATGGTGACATGTGGCATAAAAGTCAGGGGAATCCATCGATCTCCAGTCTGAAATTTCCAGAACACTGTGTCTAGAAGTCAGGGGAATTCATCTGGCTTTCTTTTCCCCTGACATTTTTTACGACTAAGAGAGAGGAAAGAAGAGAAAAGATTAAAGCTTTTGACAAGTGTCAACTAGAGGTTCCATCTTGAAAAGTAAGATTACATAAGATTTATCCATTTCATCAAGATGTAAAAACCAGTCTCAACCCTCTATTCCCGTAGATATTTCATCCAGCTTAATTAAATGGGTATAAAAATGGTTAAAAACATTAGAAATTGAGAGAGGAGAGAAGTTGTAGAAAGTTGAAGAACAAAGAAGAAGTTAAGGGCTTTATCTTGATTTTTCACCTTTCAAATCTACTTTCTAGTTTAAATACTCTTTATAAACATTGTTCTCCTCATCCTAAGATTCAAATCTATGATTTTAGTTTTTTGAGGAGAGGTTTTTTAAGCCATCTTGAAAGACCCAAAGTTGTAGAACCAAAGAACAAAGCTTAGAAGAAGTAAAAGGTAAGTAAGAGCTTTATTTTGAGCTATGTGTTGTGTGATTTAGATGAGTTCTGGTAGTTGGTTTTTACTACCCTATTTTTTTAGTTGAAATGGGTATTTTTAGGGTTCTTAATGGTTTAGTGTTGTGAATGGTTTTACATGGTGCCAAATGATGATTTAAAGGAAGATAAGTGATTAAAACTTGAAACTTGTGATTTTTTGTCATAAGAGACCATTTTCGTCCAGAAGGAAGAACTGAAGGTAGGTGTTTGATTTTGGTATTTTTAAGGGTTCCATTGGATTCTATATGAAAAATTGTGAGGTAATAGCCCTTGGTCCCGAATTTAGAAAGCCCAAATTAAAAACCTTAAAAATTGGAACTTTAAGACACTAATCTCAACACTGTACGATTTAAGGTAGTAAGGTTGTGACGTGTTTTTGACTAACCAAATGAATTCCAAATCGTATGAAATTTTATAGGATGATAGTAGACATCATGATATTTAATTTTATAGGTAGCATGTAATTTTTGGATAAGTGAATTTAATGTTAAGATTTAACAAATTTAAGCTCTGTTTCTAGAACGAATTCTGAAACAGATAGGGTTTGACAAGTTTTTGGGAATTTATTGGCTGTAATTTCTAGATGGTGATATTTTTCATGGAAATATACTTAAATAGATTTATTTTCATATATGAAATGTGTCATTTGGATAAGTAGATTGAGAGATATGAACTTTTAAAGTCTGGTAATGATTCTGAAAAGATAATGGTGAAAGTCTATTTGGGAAACATGTTTAAAGAGGCAAATGATGTCCAAAAATTTTGAAATTTTCTAATATAAAATTAGACATGTGAAGCTTTAATTTGATATGTCATTTGTGTCATTTGGATGTGTATGTTAGAAGTTCTACATTTTTAAATTTTAGCCATATGAAACTGGAAAATTCTGGAGTAGTGGTCAAAAAAGTGAAATAATGTATTCATGTACATTTAGAAGTGTAATGGCTATATTTTTCTATGAAACTAGACTAATTAGGGGTCACACCTTTAGAATGGGTATAATTGGACATTTGTACAATTAGTTATGAATTTTCAAATATTGAAGAAAATTCTGGAAAATTTAAGTAAATGTTCAAAAATAAGAAAATGTAATGGCACTAGGTAATTATGATGAACTTTAAGGGTGAAGTTAACCAACTTGGGATAGTTGGACCACTTTGACCTTGCTTTTGACTTAGTATTTTAACCTTAATGACAACCAACATAAGTACTTGGATTGTAAGAGAATTGGACCAAATAACAATTTGTGGTCCATAATTCTAATTATAGGACCTAACAAATGTCTGGAATTTCAAACCTGCCCGAGTGCAGGGAAATAGTTGGAAATTTTGCAAGGGAAGTGACTAAGTAGTAACTTTGTCTTTCATATGTTATAAGATACACTACATATTTTGTGGATTCATCATGAATATGTATGATACATTCTAATTATGTGGGGTGGTCTCCCAGGGCCTATTTGCTGGGATTGGTAGGCACGGCGGAAGAATTAAAATTTAAAATTGCAAAATTTTACCAATTCCAATTGCGGATCTATGAATGGCATTTAAATCGAGTTAGAAATAGTCATACCTTTTTCAATCTTAAGGAGCCAACTACTCAGATCAGCTCCCTCTACTGGTATCCAAACAAACAGGATCCAACACCGGTAGCGTGCTAGCGCCACCAATACCCCTCTAGAGTTTTGTTGGAGCTCTCTATTTTTCCATCATTAGTAGAAAACCCTAGCTCTCACATTTTATAGCTAGTCAGGGTTATCTATTTTATGATGGATATTAGATTTTTAAAATTAATCTTAATTAATTTCGAAAATCCATATCATATATATTCACACTTAATTGTTTTGATAAACTAATTAAATAAATCTAGTTTAATTAAATTTATCCAATAGTTTTAATTAAGCCTATTTATTTAATTAGAATAAAGAGCCAATGGAATTAGATTTAATTTATTTTTATAAATTAAATCTAAGATATTATCATATAATATCTACATATATATACACAATATATTAATATATTATTATCGTATATAATATATATTATCAAATAATATATATATAATGTACATATGTATTTCAAAAATACACATATGTATATATAATATTATTAATTTTCCTTTCCAAATATATATATATATATATGTATATGTATATATATGTATGTATGTATGTATGTATGTATGTATGTATGTATAAATATTTATCAAGTAAATATTCACACAACATGTGTTTTGTGTGTGTCTATAATTCATCCACCCTATATTTAACATTATATTCATTGAATATTAGACGCATCATAGATTCAATGAATCTAAACATTATAGCTCATGTTGGGATATTCTTGTATGCGACCCTGTAGGCCCATACGAAGTTGGCGGTGGCCAATAACTGTACTAACCCACAAGTCGTAAGCAGCCTCTAGCAAGACATTACGACTACCCAATTCATATGAGGATCGATAATACGATACAACCTGTCATATAACCATATCACGTCTCTTTTGTCACACGATATTTTGGCAAATGATGAGGCATGGATAATGTGATTTTCCTTTTCTTGACCATTACTTTCTCGATCCCTAAGTAGTTAGACTATAGAAATGGAAACTCATTTCCATCATAGTATGGCCATACATTTCTCAGACTTACATATCGTGGGGCCCAGTAATATCTCTCTACTAATGTGATGGACAAATTCCATCTTAATCATTCACATTCCTCTTCATGAAAACCACTAAGCCCAATTGTAGCCTTTATCATCACCCGGTTAAATGTGACATTTGACAAAGTCAAAGCTTAGCGACTCTCATGTAGGAATCCATGATGATCTCAGGTCAAAGGGCATTATGATGTGGTTATACATGAGATAGGCTTATGACTTGATCCATGCAGCTTTCTCATAGCGGGTCGGTTTAACACCTTGCACTCCTATAAGTACCTAAGACTTTGACTCATATCCCCATACCTTATCAAAGTCATACTGGTCTTATTTCATCTTTGCTCCACATAGATAATCGACCAGGGACATTTAGGACAATCATTATGATTTATCCAAAGATAAAGTTATCACAGTAAGCATGTGAATAATGTGATAACTAAATGGAGAAAATCATTGAATAACAATGTTCAAAGTACAATGATTGGCCTCTAAGGCACAATTTCCAATACTATTGCACGAGTGGACACTTAGGCATTTGTAATGTTATGTGATGCACGAATGGATGCTCAGGGCCTATTGCATGGATAACACTCAAGGCCTTGCGATTTGTTATACCTAGCGCTATGATGATGTGTTGAATGTTGTTGTTATAATTATGTTATATGATGATTGTGTGGCATTCTCTGTGATTTTGTATCTATATGATTGACTATATGATACTACTAAGATTCTTTTGAATCTCACCCTTTTTCTTTAAACAAATTTGCTTACAGGCTGATAGCTCAAAGGGCAAGAAGGTACACACAAATAGCTAGAGGATGAAGCTACATAATTTACTTTATCTGTTAGTTGTCATTTTTTTCGTTTTTTGGATATTTTAGGGAATGTATATGATGTACATAACTATGTAAACATGACGATAGTGCAGTGATAGAACCAGTAGCTTAGTAAATGGACGGTAACTTGTTAAAGAAATGTAAACTAACGAATATAACGTGAGACTTAAGCAGAGACATGCTCGCACACTCTAATAAAAATGAAAGTGAGTACTGGTAAGACTTAGTGAGGCAATGAATGTTGTGAAACATATTTGAAAAATGTTTATTCTACCTGAAAAATCCACTTAATCCCAGGTTCAATTCCTGGGATACGTTTGGTATTTGTGAACGTTTTCCAAAGTCTATTTAATCTGAGACCAAATCCTGGTTTCACCATTGATTTTACTACTCTTTTGCACTTATCTGAGTCTATTGGATATAAGGTATTACAAACAATACTTCTGTGTGCATAATAAAGGGGTATGTAAGATGAGTGTTACACCTCTAACTTTATTCCCTGGCAAACACTCCCTCCTACTCTCACTAACAGACATCAACTTCAACATGTGACGTGGCATAAACATGTCAAGCTCCTCCACAATGTCTCAAGACAAATTATGATATGGTACTCCCTATGAAATCCTTCCCCTCCATTTCCTACCGTGAACCACTGCAAAAAAAATATTTACCCTCTCGCAGAACATTTGAGAATATAAGAATAACTTGATCTCCTTCTAACCTCACAATGATCCTCATCCGCTACATTTCTATGGCAAAATGTTCAATTGGACTTAAAGATCCACTTGCTAATCAAACATAGCGATGTCTATGTTGATCAGGTGCATATCGTACAGATTGTTATAGTCAAAAACATCATAATCCTTCTAATCAAACTGCTTGTCAATCATCATGGTCACCTTTTGTAATATCCTGAATTTTAGTCCTAAAGACTTGAGGATAAACCTATATCAGGCATACTACTAAGCCCAGTTTTAGAAGAGTATCAAGAATGATGAGAGATAGAAAGACTCTTGAGGATAGTATGATTTAGTTTTATGAGAAGAGAATGGTTCTCCTAATGATATGAGGCTCTACAAGGACACTTGGCACCATCTTTTAAAACACAAGGGCTCATGGTGTAACGCCTTATTTTCGTAATTGTTCTGATGAGTTTTACGTAGTGAATTTGAACTACTAAGTGATATCCACATGTACCATTGCTAGATCCCAGATCACAACTAGGCTAATGTCATGTTACAAAAGATGGCATACACAAACATATAGATAATTACATAGTATATGAAACAAAGTGCTATTACTTGACTCCTTTTCCAGTTTATAGGTCTGTCCTAAACTTGTTCCGGTTCGGCTATTTCCAATTTCTATAAAATTATAGTTACAAGTAACTAGTTATTACTTGCACTATTATTTCATTTTAATTACAGTTTACTGGTTATCTATCATAGTTCTAACAATTTATGCACTGTGCAGAGTTGTACTGTGCAGAAACTGTTATAACTGTGATTGATAAACAGTAAACTGTAATTAAAATGCAGTAATAGTGCAAGTAATAACCAGTACTTGTAACTCTAATTTTATAGGAATTAGAAATAGCTGAGCCGGAACAGGTTTAGGACAAACCCAAAAACTAAAAAAGGAGTAAGGTAGTAGCACTTTCTTTAATATACTATGTAATTATCTATGTTTGTGTATGCCATCTTTTGTAACATGACATTAGCCTAGCTGTGATCTGAGATCCAGTGATGGTACACACGAACAAGCCGGGGATTCAAACATGTCGTTTGACCTTAGACACAAGTTAAGCTGGAGTACAAACATTAGTTTGGCCTTAGACAGTATGCATATAGCATGAATTAGCATCTTACATGACATGACACATTGCATATTTATTGTTGCATTTTATATGTTTGAAATGTCTGTTACTACTTAAATTCTCTCAAATCTCACCCTTTTACAAACCGAAAAACCTTACAACTGAGGCTAGCAGTTCGAAAGGCAAAGAGGTTGTTACCCGGAATTAGGGTCCCGGTGCAATGTGAAGCTGGTTTCTGGTTATCTATAATTGCAGATTTTGTTACTTTTTGAACGCTCTGTACATGTGTAAATATTTTTCAAACCCTGCAGGAATTCTCCTGTAATGTAAGCAAGCACTTATTATCAGTATGTTTTTGTTGTTTCTGTATGCCTTACGGAACTGTGCGCTGACTACTCTGTGAGTATCAAAGTGTTAAGGAGTTTGACAATAGGTGCACTCAATTAGATATTTGTGTAATATTTATATAATATTAAGCATTAGAACACAAAGTATCAAACCCCTTAATATTTTGACATTTATCAGAGTAAAAACGTATAGTTCAATGGATGAACAGAAATAGAATAAACATACTGATATAAAATATTTGATTACATTACAGGAATCCCCATAGGGTTTGTGCATAATATTTTATAAATCCCAAAATAACATAAAAGAACTGCAAATAACCAATACTACTACTTGGACAGGACTGGAACTCTTAGTTGCTGGTGTCTGCCTCCTTTCCCTTGGAGCCGCTTCCTTTAGCTGAATAAATTTTAAATTTGTGGAAAGGGGTTAGATTCATAGAATCTTAATAGTAGCATGTAATCAATCCTAAAAAATGTGATAAATAAACATGTAATGCACCATATCATGTAATAGAAATGAAATATTGTAAACTTTCCTATCTACTCGACGTTCAGGACCAAGTGACTATTTTGTCCCTACTAGCCATATTGTGCTCATTGTTTAAGATCAAATGATGGTTAGACCCCTACTTGTTGTAATGTTTCGGAACAGACAACTGCATGTTCGTACTTGTCTCACTACCTCAGCTGGATGGTACTTGTACTTTAACCACGGAGTAATACTTGTGCTTTTCCCATACTACAGCTAGGTTTTGTAACATGCCATTGACATCACAGAACATGGAAACACAAGGCATATAAACAATCACATAATGTATGAGAGATAGAGTTACTACTTAGATGCCTTTCCAACATCTAGCTAATTTCGGTCCTATAATTCTTTGTCCGGCTTGGGCAATTGCCAACTCCTAAAATTCTAAATTTGTAATAAATGAGTTATTACTCATTGATGTCTTATTCCTAAACTCTAATAGTTGGTTATCTCTACCAAAAATGTATAATTACTAAAATGCCTTTAGGAATCAGGTCTAATTCCCTTTATAACCAATATAATTGTATTTTACCAAAAATTATGACTCATGCTATTATTGCACAATTTTGTATGTAGAATCCATTTTTGAGCTTAGTTCTACCAAAATCACACTCCATTTCCCAAAATACCCTAAGCAGCCACATGTTAGGGTTTTAGGGGTAAAATTGTCATTTCACACCCTAAGGCTACCATACTCCATTTTTCACATCTTCCCTACACAATTTTTCATTCTAAACACAATGGAATCATCAAATTCCATTCCAAACACATAAAAACTACTGGTCTAGCCGAAAATGAAGGAAAATTTGAGAAAATGAAGTTTCATGTTTTCTTTCAACAAAATACCTCCTTTTCATCCTAAATCACTTCTTAAACCGTTTAATTACACTTCCTACATGATTAATCAAAATCTGGGCAGCACCTCCTCTTTGGATTTATGCCTTCAAAATTACAAAATCATGACAACCAAGCCAACAAATCAACCAAATCTCCAATAACAACCACAAATCAACAAGTTAAGCAAGGTTTCATGATTACCTCTTGATTTCTCTTCTTCCTACTTCAAAATTGTCCCCTCTTCCTTCTTGTTCTCTTTGATTTACTTCTTGCTTCATGTGATATCAAGAAATATATGAGGATTAGAAGAGGTTTCTAATGATTTAAAGACAAGAACAAGTGAATTTTGCTTACAAACTTACGTAAGTTCCTTCTTGATCTCTTGTATCTTCTCTTTGTGCTTGTGTTCTTCAAACTTGCTCTCTCTCTCTCTTCTCTCTCTAATTGGCCTAAAATATGGCCCTTTGGAAGAGCTAACTGGCTCCTATAATATCTTCTTCCACCTCCTTAAAATAATGTTTGTTTAATGAATATTTACGCATGATATTTTACTTTTTGCTTCTTTTTTCTACTTGGTTTCTTATGCTTCTACTTGGCATGTTGTATGTCCAAAAATTCATTTTCTCTTCTTTTGTCCCTTCTTGGCTGACTTTGACTTTTATTATTGAAAAAAAAAATAAGAGCTTCTTGAATGATTAGCCAAATGATCATTTTGCCCTTATGTTTCTTCAATTTTTGAATTAAATGTTGTCTTCTGATCCTTCTTCCCTTGTTATTCTTAGCCAAAATTTACATAATAAATTGGGCCAAAAATTGTGTTCTTCCTTTCTTCATTTTGGGTTACAAAATTAGACCTTTAAGAAGACACAAATTGGACTTTTATGTCTTAACTTGGCCAAAATTTCATGTAACCTCTACTTCCAATATTTTGTAATTTCAAGTGTATCAAAATTCATCATTTTATTCTATTTGATGTAACAAATGTACAAAGATTTTTTAGTGAATAAAATTTGGGATATTACACAAAGTCCAATGTGAAGCCACCAAATGAGAAATAGGAAACCGGCTCAAACTATTTATGAACTGTAAAAATTGTGAGAGGAGCTAAAGCAGCAAACGGCTCTATGAACAATATCAATGCAAGAGATTTATATGTTTTATTGATCTATTCTTATGAATCATGATTGTTAACCACATTTATACAAAATCTACCCTTCCTACCGCTAATGCAAACACACCCTTAAGAAAAATGTAATTTTAGTTTAATTAAACATGAGGAAGTAGTTGTTAGGAGCATGTGAGAGCCTTAAGCTAAACATAGGGGTGTGTTGAAAAAGAGTATGTTTTTAGCTAATTTAATAGTCTATTACAAACTAAATGGAATATATTATCTAAGTAAGTTGAAAATAATTTTCCTTTCAATAAATCTTTATCATTAGTTTTAGATTCTCCAAATTATTCTCTCATATTGAACAAAATCAAAATCAATTTATTTTAATAATCCTATACAAACTGGCCTTTAGTTTGTAACTTTGTATTAGTTCAATGTAGTTGCGCGTTTGATGCATATGATTTCAATTTGGTTTCACAATTATATATCATTTCATTGGTTGAATATAAATAAAATATCCAAAGTTTGACACTTGACCAATTTTTTTCATTGGTTTAATTTGCTCCCCTTATGCATTATATATCAATTTGTATTTCTTTCTGTAATACATCAATAGATTTTCATTCATAGCTACGTTGAAGATCTATGAAATATTATTTATGCACTAAACTTGAATTTTTTAAAATAAATAGAAATATTCTGTTTTACTTAATTTTTGTTATAATCGAATCTCTTATTATGAGTACTGACATGAAGGAATAAATTGAACAAAACAGAGAGAAAGAGAAAAAACATAAAAAGAAAAAAAAATGAGGACGAATGCGTTGATCTAACTCATAGGAAGCCGCCCATGTGATTTGTTGCATAAATGCCGTTGTGATATATAGTGTGATGAATTGAATATCGAATAGTTCGGTCATATACGCATCCGTCTTTTGACTCTAAAGTATGAACGCACGTTCTTCTAAATCATAATAATTCCTTCATAAAACCATCCTATTGTCTCTCTAATGTCTCGCGCATGACTTCTTAGTGAATAGGAACTAGTTTTGGAGGTCATTGTACTCATTAGTGGTTGAAATTTAAAAATTTTTATCTGATAATTTAAAAAAAATATCACTTTTCAAAAACTGACAACAATAAGAGATTATTTTTATTTTATTTTTGGTACACATTAAAATAATTTTTTTAAATAAATAAAAGCATAAAAGGTTAAATCTAGATATTTTAAACTGGGTTTGAACGATTCAGATTTCAATTCTCATCACTCTTAATGAGCATCAATCGCTTCCTCGTTTGATAGACTATACAAAAATTACCACATATATGGGGTAGCCAACTTTTTAGTTGGAGTAAATTATTATTACATACTATCAAAATGTGATGACAGTAAAATAAAATACCATAAATAAAAAATATATAAAAAGAGCATTATTGTAATATGGTGCGTGTGAATGTTTCTATCTGTGTATGCCTATGTATAAAAAACAAAAAATTATTCACTTTTGCTTAATTATTTGATTCAAATGTTTTATTAGCTTAGAAGATTATAAGTATTAAGATTTTCTCGAAGTAATTAATAAATTTTTTTTCAAGATACCCTTCCAGTCATGCTATCCTTCATACAATCATTGTCCTCCACTATAATTTTGAATCTCATCAGTTTTGAAAAAATATTGAAATAAAGTTTATGAGAGCAATTATAATATTTCATTACCTATTTCTAATCATGTTTCAGCTTCGTACCAAACTTGTTGATTTCAGGTCTAAAGATTTGTGTGTGAGTTTAGCAGATTTTGATGCATTAATTTGTTGCTTTATGTCACCTCTAGATAAAGGTTATCAATCTCACTAGTTTAAATAATTAGAGTAAGTAAAGCCTTGTTTGATTATATTCCTTATTTTATTGTTCTCAAAATAGTTTTATAAAACTGTTTTTGGAAACAAGTTTTGAAAATAAAAAACAAAAAAAGTCTTTTTAGATAGTTGGTTCCAAAAAAAAAAATTTTGAAGTGATGTGTGATGATAGTGACATGTAGTGTGGTGTTGATAGTGGATAGATGACAACATTAACAAATTTAAAAATAGAAAATAAAAGCAAGAAAACAACTAAAAACTTTTTTTGCTTTTTATTTTTTAAAAACAACTTTTTTTAAAAAAAAAATTTATTGTAAACAGTTTTATAAACAAGGGTTTTTGTTTTTTGTTTTTAAAAAAGGCTAAATTATATATATAAACCCCTAAACTTTGAGCAAGTTACATATAACATTCCTGGCATTTCTTTTTCATCTTAATAATTTTATTAAGTTTTTTACTTTCATTTTTATTGAAATAGATTTTTTTATGGTAAAAACTATAAGAATAATATTTTAAAAATATAAAAATAAAATGTTGCAGATTTTTTTTCTTAAATAAGAGGTTCAATGTTTTTTTATATTTTTAATTATTATTCTTCTAGTTTTTCCATAAAAATGCTATTTAAATTGACAAATGATAGTAGAAATCTTAATAAAATTATTAAGAGGATATAAGTAATGACATGTAGTTTAATATTATAAATCAAATTTTTGAAAGAGTTAAATTTAAATTTTGAAATGTCAAGGAGTTATTTGTAACCAATCAAAATTTAGAGGGATATTTGTAATTGATTAAAGTTCAGGTCGGGTATCTATAACAAATCAAAGTTCAAGGGGGTTTTGTAAACTTAATAATTTACATAGGATGCCACATGTAACCTATTAATCTGACGTGGCAAATTCTGTTAAAAAGATAACGATCAGTTAACGGCTGTATGCTTATAATAAAAAAAAGGTGAGGGGGTTAAATTTAAACTTTAAAATATCATGGTGGTTTATATGCAACTAACCTAAAGTTCAAGGGTTTGTATAATTTATTCTTTTTAAAAATAAAAAAAAATTAAAAACAAAATCAAACAAGCCCTGTATTTTTTCATTACATATTTCTAATCATGTTCAGCATTGTACTCCGCTATAACTTTGAATATCAGTTTTCGAAACAAATATTGAAATAAAGTTACTAAGAGCAACTAATATTTTTTCATTACCTATTTCTAATCGTGTTTCAGCATGATAGTAAATTTGTTGATTTTGGGTCAAAAGATTCTTTTTTTTTTTTTTTGTGAATAGCTGATTCGATGCATTAATCTGTTGCATTATGTCGCCTCTAGACTCCGAAGTAACGAAATTGAATGAATCTATAATTTTTAGATTGGTAAGATTTTCTTATTTTAGACTCCCAGTCCTTTCCTCTACAGGACCAATTTCCATTCGTTTTACTCGAGTTGTCTATTTTTTTTCTTTACACCCCAACCCTCATAGTACAGGCATACTACGCTATAAACAATAGGGCACAAACCTTAACTAAGCAACAAGTTCACGGAAGGTCAAACAAAAAATGCGTGTGCATGTGAAAGAGAGAAGTGGAGACACCCTTTGCCCCATCATGCATGCTTAATGTCTTCCTGTTTCGGTCAAAGAGAAGATGAACGGCAAGAATTAGAAGAATGTGAGCATTCTTTTGCGGGCCGATTTTTTGCCTTTTACTCTCTCAAATTAGTAGAAGAATAATTATTACTTGTAGGCAATTACATAAAGTAATTAATTGAGAACATTGCTGAAAAATTATCTCTTACCAAATTTATTGCTCAAAGATACTTAAGATCCTAAATCTTTGAGCAGGCTAGGAAATTCATCTTCAACGGGTGCAAGTTTTCTTTAGTTGTGTGTCAACATCTTTTGTTTTGCACATAGTTAAAGATAGATTGCACACAACCAACACTATAAAAAAATACAGGATTAGCGACAGAATTTAGCGACGGATTTTTATTCCGTCACTAATCCGTTCCTAATCCTCACAAATTCCCTCTCACTAAAATTAGCGACGGAATTTAGAGACAAAATTTTTCCGTCTCTAAATTAGAGACGGATTAGCGACGGAATTACACTCCGTCGCTAAATTCCGTCACTAAAAATTAGCGACGGGATTTTTCCGTCACTAATTAGAGACGGAATTTCTGTCACTAAATTCCGTCTCTAAATATTAGCGACGGAATTTTTCCGTCGCTAATTAGAGACGGATTAGCGACGGAATGTAAATTCCGTCACTAATTTCCGTCACTAAAAATTAGTGACGGAATTTTTCCGTCTCTAATTAGCGACGGAATTTCCATCGCTAATTTCGTCTCTAATAGTTAAATTTTTTAATAATTTGATTTTTTTTTTCAAAATTATAATTTTTAAAATAATTTAAATTTTAAATTATTTTAAATTTATAATATAATATTAAAATAAATAAATAAAAATTATTAATTCATATTTATTTTTGAAATTAAAATTATAATATAATATATTTGAATTTTTAATAATATATTATATACAAATAAAATGAAAATTTTATAAATACAAAAAAAATATAAAATATAAAATAAAATAAATAAATAAAGATATTAATAATAAAAATTTAGGTAGAATATTTACATAAAATAAAATAAGAAAACTGAATTAAAATATTCAATAATATATAAAATTATGTATTTCTATTTTTGTTTGCAAGTGATATATATATATATTATATGTATGTATGTATATATGTATATATGTATGTACGTACGTACGTATGTGTGAATGTGTGTGTCTATGTTTATATATATATATATGATTTTGCATTTAACTTTCATAGGTTCTTCTTAGCTCAACTGGCAAAGGTACTAGCACATGCGTGAGAGGTCATGGCTTCGAATCCTAACTTGGTCACAAAATGCAACCAATTTGTGACTTGTGACACGTGGCGCGAGGTGGAGGGTGACACGTGGCACGCGGTGGAGGATGGCAAGGGGGCGGTGGCTGATTGGTACACGTGGCAACATGTGGAGGCTTGTGTTGTAGACATGTGGCAATTTAAATTATATATAAAAAAATAATTAGCGATGGATTAGAGAAGGAAAATTCCGTCTGTAATTAGAGACGGAATTTTCCGTCGCTAATTAGTCAATTCCGTCTCTAATTACAGACGGAATTTAGGGACAGAATTTTTCCGTCTCTAATTAGCGACGGCATTTCCGTCGCTAAATTCCGTCTCTAAATAAGACGGAATTTAGCGACGGAAATGCTGTTGCTAATTAGAGACAGAAAAATTCCATCTCTAATTAGCGACGGAATGCAAAATTCCGTCACTAATCAATTAGTAACGGCCTTTTTAGCGACGGAACAAATTCCGTCGCTAATATTGTTCCGTCTCTAATCCGTCACTAATTTCCGTCTCTAAGTTGATTAGTGACGGAAATTCCGTCGCTAAATTCCGTCGCTAATTTTTTGTAGTGCAACCTGTGCCTTGCAAAAAAAAAAAAGGGTTGCACACAGGTGAAGAAGAAAAACATATGCTAAAGATAGGTTGCATTTGTATCCTTAAATAAAATTTAGGTATCTATCATAATGTTTGCAAGGTTTATGTAAATCTCAAGCAAGACTTGATAGAGAATGAGGGATCAAATGTTACACATTATCATTATGCTCGAAGTTTGCATACCCCTTGCACCCTTTATGGTAGGAATATTCGTTCTTTTTCACCCTCTTCTTGTTTGCCTAGCTTAATTCCTCTGAAGAGACACAAATTACAGTACCACATAATCGTCTATATATAACGGTTATTATTAACCATATATTATGATTCCAAACCATAATATATATGGGCTCTATATATGCTCAGTTACGAACCGTTGTATATGCACCATTATATATTAAGAGCATATATAACGGTTACTTATTAACACCGGTACAAAAAACACTTTTAAGACCGGTTAAAAACGATATTTTAAACCGGTTCTGGATCAGGTCTTGATACAGCCGGTCTAAAAAGTATTACACTTTTTAGACCGGTTAAAAAACCAGTCTAAAATATGAACTTTTAAGACCGGTTCTTCAACAACCGGTCTTAAAGTTTAACTAGGAACAAGTAGGGAAATTTCAGCATAAAAAAATAACAATTTAAGACCGGTTCTCTTAATAACCGGTCTTAAATATATATTTAAGACCGGTTATTAAGAGAACCGGTCTTAAAATATTAAACTTTAAGACCGGTTCTATTAATAACCGGTCTTAAATATATATTTAAGACCGGTTATTAAGAGAACCGGTCTTAAATAAGTAAACTTTTAAGACCGGTAACCGGTCTTAAATAAGTAAACTTTTAAGACCGGTTCTCTTAATAACCGGTCTTAAATATATTTAAGACCGGTTATTAAGAGAACCGGTCTTAAAATTTTGTTTTATTTTTTTTTCATTTTATTTGTTTCAATCTTGCCTAGGCCAGTAAGCCATATTCAACAACATTCCCCCTGTCACATTACATACACATGCATATATGTATATATTGACAATCAGAAGCAATGACAACAGCATTTTTATTTCCAGAAACTACCAATACACAATCCTTGACTCTCAACAATCAAAGAATGAACATTATGAAAAAAATCATTGAAAACAAACACATTCAATTCCAATGACTACCAATAACACATGATCAACTTATTCAATTCTCAGAAACAGTACAATATTTCTCATTATATGGAAAAAATTTGTAAGCTTTACAGAGAAATGAAAAAAGTGGAGGAAAATTGACAATAGTGATCCCTGCCTGAATCAACAGCCAACTAGTATCGCCAATATCCAAGAATTTGTCCTAAACAGAGATATAAACCAAGTTAGATATATATGAAAACCATAAGTATTATTAGAACAACATAAATCGGATTCAAAAACTTACTAATCTTGTAAAAGCTCATAAATGAATTCAGCACAACAATTGCGGATGAAATCAATATCTTCTTCAAGAAAGGGATCAGCAAGATCAAGCATCTGTATGTGTAACACCGAAGCCAAACAAAAAATTAACTTACTAACTTAAAAACAATAAAGTAATACAAAATATTTGAAATATACATTTATTACCTCCTCGGTAAAGTCAGTCGTGTCTAGGCTGATAATATTGTAAATCTGCCTCAACATATAAAGACCACATAAGTTGGAGCCCGGTAGTTGCCTATGGGTCTGAAAAAGAACATGATATCATCAAAGCAAGCATAAAAGCATAGCTTATGAAACGCATCTTAAAGAAAATAAATATGTACTAACCTTTGGCGTGATCCATGTAGGGTCTTTTAAGTCACGAACATGCCTACCACACTTAGCGTGTAGGAAAGTCCGCATAGCGCTATAATCAAAATCACAAAGATTACTTATTCTGCACACAAACTTTGCACACAAAAGGTAATAAAGCAAGAAAACTTATGAGTTCATGGTCTTCTTCAAGTCAGTCCCCGGTTTGAAGTGGAGGGAGCAGAGGAGGATCACTGTGTAACTAGCCTTACACAGAATAACCAATTGCCAATGATCCCTGAAAAAAAGAGATGAATGTTAAGCAAATATAAAGCATTATATGTGATGTTTCGGAATATAAATTTGATGTTTCTTACCCATGCACATAAGGAACCAAGAAACAGTCAGTTTCTGTTTCACTGAGCCTCTGTGATAAATATCTATGTCTGATGGCAGCAGTGGTCCCTTTCTCCGTGCATGAGCTGGGCACATGAATCTAAATTTAGCGCTCTGCCCAGAGGAAACCAACCTACAATTCATGTACCTACAAAAATGGAAGCACACAAATTAAGGTTACAGAGCGTAATTTTTAAGATATTTACTTCCAATTGAAGAAGATACTTACATCAAAAAAAGCTGGACAATCGCAATCCTAAGATTTTGTCTAGGAGCAACCATGTATATTAAATCATCCCTCACAAGATAGCATGCCGCCCCTGACGGTCCAACAACTGAATCCATAGGCCAATTTTTAATCGGGAAAGATGTATCAAATGCCATCAGAATCACTTGCTGCATCACATTCAGTAGTGGAGGCTGTGAAACTTCACGAGGGACGGGAGCTGGACTTGGGGCTCTGATCGGGGAATCCGCAGCTTCAACAGAAACAAGGTTCTTAGGCCATGATATGAAAGTACCCAAGACATCGGCCACAATCTTGAACTCCTCAAAAGGGATAGGGACAGGTGCGTCTGAGATAATAACCTCCTCAACTAATACCCTAACCTGATCATCTGTCATCTCGAGGTGGTGAACAGTTGATCCTAGGTTGTGCACACTCCCCCGTGTAACTAACCGTCTCAGAGGATCCTCAACATATAAATCACAAGGCTCAGCATCGTCCTTTCCAGGACCCTCTGATGACTGTCCCACATTGCAACAACTCCCTTTGGTGCTCTGCTTATGGCGATCGAGCGATTGTGCGTGGACAGGAGCGGTGTCTTGTCTTGTGCTCACCATGGCATATACCTCGTCCTTCATCTTGCTCAACCGGGTATCCAATAGTGCATCAAATGATGCTTCTGCCTCAGCCCTTGCTTCCGCCCTCGCAGTGGCCAACATACGCTCCAATTCGTCTCTCGTGACCACGTTGGAGGAGGAACTGCGTGAGGAGGATCCAAAGTAATCCTTTATACCCACCCCTCCTCCAACTCCCCTGACGCAGCCTGGATGCTCACGTTTTCCAGTAGCAACCGTGAGAATGTCATTCCTCCCCTCGGACTTGAAGGTTCCCTCGTCTTTCTTTTTTTGAAGTTCCTCCTGTGAGATATACAAAAAACACACATGAGTAATGAAAAATGTTTATTAAACAGTTAATAAGAACAACGATACTTACAATTTTTTCACTGACTATACGAGACTGGTCGCTCATATAGGATCCACCACTCTTCCGGCGAGCATGCAACCACAACTCTTCACGCCGTATCGGAGATGCTGGAGATAGTAGAACAGAAGGATCAGATTGAGAAGCTTCTTCCAATCTCCTCCGTTTGGCCGCCAACAAGTCTTTCTCGGCCTTTGCGTATCCCCCACGAGACATTGTGTGGGGGCAATCATTCTTCCTGCCGCTCGCTTGTGCCTTTTGCCTTCTTGCCTGCGAATAGGAAATGGGAAAAAAAGGTTACAAACAGTAAAGACAAAAGATAAGTACATAAAGTACAAAATAAGTTATCTCACCAAAGCCTCTGGAGTAGTCCGAAGCCTAAAAAACTCCTGCCATGTTGCTTCATCGATGTACGAGTACTTGCTGCAAGGAGTAGGACGTGGCTTACCAGCTGGCACCTCGATATGCACGTAATTGTTCGCCAGACTCGTCTTGAACTTCCTCCAGCGCTCACAACAATATGTCATAGTCTTGTGATACAAGATCTCACTCTGAGGAACGTCGTAGGTGAGCTATTATTCATGAATAAAAGGAGTTAGTGACAGTAATGAAACAAATTTGATAAAAGAAACATACAGAGGGAATTTTATACCTGAATAGTGTCCCAAATATGCTGCTTCACTTTTTTGTCGACATTCCTCCACTCCTCTATCAATATGCTAGGCTTATTCCGTGCGAGGAGGCCGACAAAACTCCTAAAATGACTGGCATTCAGCCCGATCGGTTTCCAGTATTGATCGAACTGGATCGGTATCCTCTCCCCGGCAGACCGAATCAAGGAAACATCCCTCAACCGTGTGGCCGTCCTGCCCCTCCTTCTAGGCTGGTGACTCGGCTCACCCGATGACTGCCCCTGATTAACACTCTGAGGCTCGCTGTGCTGAGCAGTACGGTGCACCTGATCCTCTGCTATAGGAAGCACCTGATCCTCGGCTGTAGGATGCACTTGATCCTCGGCTGTAGGATGCACCGGATCCGTCATTGTACTGTTAAGACAAATTGTTGAGTTATTAAGTGACTTGCTGAGATTACGCAAGTGAAGGGGAATCACTCAAGTGAATTGCCTATCACTCGAGTGATCATCTAAGATCACTGAAGGATGAATATCTTCTGATTCAAGTTTCTTTCTAAATTCATTTCTTTTATCTCAAACATACTTTAAACTTTCAAAAATTTTCTTAACTCACTTGAAGTTTCTAATACTTGTGAGGTTCAACATAGTGTGGGGCTTGTGAGCTAAGTTTCTAATCAACCCTTAATTGTTTCTGTCCTTTACCCTCACTATTCTACTACATATAATCATCGGACCCATCCTTCCCAATCATTTTTTTTAACTTTCTTTTTTAAATTTCTCGATCACATCACGCTTGTTTGTTTGTGTTTTTTTCAGGAAAAGATAAGAGATTTTCCCGTTCATAGTGAATGACAAGGCTGATATCTGCAGAAGCAGCACTGCAGCGATTGGCCGGTTGGTGGCGGTCGTAGGTGGAAGCTACCACAGTCAGTTCGCTTTGAATTAGGAGGCCTCCCTGGCCTCTTTAATCCTGCTTAGTTGAATCTCCCGGCAAACTCCAAATTCAAAGCTTTTAGTTTGATGGTTTAACTTTAAGCCACACGTAGTGTAGGGTAGTGGTAAGTGGGAGAGTATAACAGATAGTATCGGCCCGGGAGAAAATGAGTGTAAGGGAGCCCACATGATTGTTTTATTGGGTATTTGGAATCAAAGACAAATCATCGTCTTTAAAGACTTTTATCGTACCCACCTAAACTTTTAAATACCAAAAAAAACAAAAGACTTTTACCGTATGGTGGATTGGTGGTGCATGATCTGAAGACCATAATGATGACAAGGATGGAGTATTTATGGATTTAAAATGAGCATGTATACTACCAGCTGGTCAATAAGACAACTGGTCTTGGTTCCCCTCTCTAGCTCTCTTGATATATCGTTTTCCATTGTCATCTCATCATGATGCTTTCTGGACTTTTTGTTTGGTAGAAACCTCTTAAATTTGTGTCCTTCTTGTCTCTATCCCAACCCATTTATCAATTCTTGCTCAATCAGAGCATTATTATTATCCACCCCTCACATTCTTCCCAACTGTTATTTGCTTTTGTGTATATCATTCTATTTTTATTTATAAGTCTAAATTAACTACCTCTTATATACCAAAAAGAGTTAGTTAACTCATTAATTATAGATTAAATTTCTAATTTCACCCTTATATTTGATTGATTCCAAACACACACACCCATATGCAGTATATACCTAATTAAACGCTTCCTTCATCTACTACTACTAGTACCTCAGATTTCAAAGTCATTGATCAATTGTGAATAGATCAAAGGATTAAAAATAAGGTTGATAAGGGCATGGTTTGAATTGTTCACCAAGAGGATTAACAAAAAACGGGTTAATATGATATTTATTTCTTATTTTTACTCTATTTTAATTTTGACACCTCAAATTTTAAATAATAAGAAATAGCATCAAGAAGGTCTAGCCCTTCAGCCTTCAGCAAAAAGCACAGATTTCGCATGAACAATTCTAGAAGCACGGTCCAGAATCCAGCCATTATTAATATCCCGAACGATGAAAGAAATTGCAGCCATTATATTAACAGAGTTTTACCTGTTTGACGTAACTTGAACCGTGGCTTGAGACGCAGGAGGAGAGGGGCAGCAATGGATGGAAAACACACCGGAGTGAGATAAAGGCTGGAGGGAGTTTCAAACGCCGACAACAGAATATGGGAAAGAAGGTGGAAGCGGCGGCGGCGACTGGAAAGGTGGCAGGAGAATACGGCGGAATATCACCTACTGCGTTGGAAGTGACCAGTTCGCGGCGGTGGAAACAGAGGGGGAAGTGAAACGTAAATGTGAAATGAACTTTCGCGGCGGTTCTAGGTTTGAAAATCAAACTTTTAAGACCGATTATTTAAATAACCGGTCTTAAATTATTGATATTTAAGACCGGTTATTTAGAAAACCGGTCTTAATAATATCATGATTTTTTTATTCATTTTAAGAATTTGTTTTTAAGACCGGTTTTTTAAATAATCGGTCTTAAATTATTGACTTTTAAGACCGGTTATTTAGAAAATCGGTCTTAATAATATCGTGATTTTTTATTCATTTTAATAATTTGTTTTCAGACCGGTTGTTTAAATAACCGGTCTTAAATTATTGACTTTTAAGACCGTTTATTTAAACAACCGGTCTTAATTTTTTTTAAGACCGGTTGTTTGTATAACCGGTCTAAATAATATTTTTTAAGACCGGTTTTTTAGACAATCGGTCTAAAACATTGCTTTTAATTACGGAATTGCCACCGCGTGTTTCTTTTAGACCTTATCCGCAATAACCGGTCTAAATAATGCGGTCTAAAAATGCTATTTTGCACTAGTGTAATAACCGTAACGTATTGACTTTTTTTTATTATATATAGTTATTTTTTATTATTATTATTTATTTAGTTTTATTGTTAATATTTATTATATAAAACATAATATATCATTGATAATAACAAGATACTAATATTAAATAAAAAATTTCATTTATAATATTTAAAATTCAATACATTATCAAAACAAATCAATACATTATAGATAAATATCATACAATTTTTTTAAAAAAAATTAATCACTTAAAAACTCTAGAACATTATCTTATAATTTTTGGAATTCTAAAAGAAAATCTATTAAAAACATTCTACAATATTCTCCAATGTCTTTGTTGTCAATTACCGATCACATATATGTACTCCATAGTTCCAATAATTACAAAAGGATAAAACAAATAAGAAAATCAAAAAATATATAGTTAAAAGTTGGCAAATATTAAAACTTGAGCAAATCTCAAATATGATTTCAACATACCTTCTAAAGTTTAGGAACATAGGAGGGTGAACATTCAAGTAGATCGTGATTCAACAAGTTGCTAAAAATTCAGAGAAAAAATTATATTGATTTTAGTTTATATAATCAAGAGTAATCAGAATTATTTTCACTGCAATAAGAAAATAAAAAAAAATTGGCACTTTACCTCATCATTTTTTCGTGCTCCCTACTTTTTTTTGTTATTTTTCTTTATTTTTATCTTCAAACCAACAACCATCATCAGAAATTAGATATCATTTTTTGTCTGTGTTTCTTCTTTCTCAATAATCGAGTGACCTTAAGCATCAACTAATGAGCTTTCGCTATATAAGAAAAAATAAAATGAAACTAAAAATATTAATTGAAAAAAAAATGAAAGAATACTCAAGGAAGAATCATGAGAGGAATGAGCTGTAAAATGAAGATCCATGTTAGTAGTGAAAGATGGAACCTAAACGGAATTCAGCGTCTAGCCAACTCGCTCAGAAACTCTAACATGTGGATCTATCTAGCATCGATACATCATGATTATTATGTAATCACCGTAATGTATTTTAAAAATTCATGGTTCTTGCTTAACAATAGTTACTATGTCAACTATATATATATAATGGTAATTTACTTGAGATTATTATGTAATATGCCAGCGTTACTAAATATATAATGGTTGTTTATATGTGCCCATTATATATTATACTAGTATGATGCACATCAGAGCTTTTTTCCGTCGTGAGCGAGCTCCTCCCTCTCCCTTTCCAGAATTTCTTGAACGGTGAGAGTCCTTCCCTCGCTTTTGGGCGATTTTGTGGTACCGTGTCTCCCTCCCCGACGGATTTCGTCAGTGGAGGGAGCAATCATCGTTTGTTTTCCTTTTCTTGTTGATGGGTTTTTAGTAGTGGTGAGCTATGTTGGTCTGGAAATAAGCATATCTGAGGAGATCTTTTGTGGTACCTCTTACTTTGATGGTAGATTGAAGATAGGTCAACCAGATCCTGATTTGGTGACTCGGATTAGCGTTTTTGGGGGAAGGGTATTGTTGATGGGTCTCTTTGTGACCATATGTTCTACATCTCAAAGGACCCTTTTTGGATCTGTACGATGGTGGCGAATCCGAGGCATTGATGAAATGTTTGGTAGATGGTGACGAATCCAAAGCGCTAATGTTGGCCATATGCTTCATCAAGAGGTTTTGTTTCGTGGGTGGTCGATGATGAGTTCTCTTCCTACTCGGGTGCTAAATTTGTGCTGGATGTCTGTGGGTGTTCTGCTTGTATGGGTTCTTTAAAAACCATTATTGCTGGTTTCTTTGCCTATAAGAGTGGTGGATCATTTGGGATTGATTTCTTCGAATCACCACCCCTTACAATGGCGTCATTGCCGGTGACGGCCATTTCTTTTTTGCAGAATCCGGTGAAGAGATGGCATCCTTTGTTGATGAACTTGTCGGTGTCTGCTCCTTTTAGTTTGATTATTATTATGGTTATTGTTGGTGCTTTATGTTGTGGGCCTTAATTTGTCAGCCATTTTATTTTCTTGTCGTTGAGTGCTCCCTTTTGTTGTGGCTTTATGTTGTTTTATGTCTTTTATAGTAATGAAAATATTACATCTAACAAAAAAAGTATGATACACATCATGGCTTCACTAAGCCTCAATATATAATGGGTGTTCCATTAGAACTATTATATTTGTTATTGAATTCATCACGATTAGAACCCATTATCTATATGTGCCGAGAATATATAACGCCACCATACATAATGGTTTGGAACTGTGATGTATGGTCGAAAATAACCATGATTAAAGCCCTTTTTTGTAATAGTGAACTTTTCTGAGAATTCAGCTTTTTGTTTCAATAAGTGTCTAACGATGAGTTTAATAATGATTTAGAGCTAGTAATTCGGGCTAGCCTGCAGGTTGTAGGCCAATCTATCTCAATCCATGGGCTTATCCAAACTACCATTTTGCCAGCTCGAGCCCGCCTAAGCAGGTTCACACGGGCTAGCCCGTCAATTATTTTTTTTAGAAAAATTTTTTTTGAACTTATTTTCTTTTACTTTCTCACCTCGTTTTTCTTTCACTCACTCATGAAAAAAAAATATAAACACCTCTCTTTTTTATTTAATAATAGTAGAATAAATAAATATAGTATAAAAAAAGTGAAAAAAGTGTCACATAAAAAGCATGAGAAAGGAGTCAAGCATGCCATCAAAGAAAAGAGAATAAGAGTATTTGGTTTTATTTTTTAAGGAAAATTGGAAAAAAAATAAAAAGGGTTATTTAAGCGGGCCAAACTGCCAACCTACAGGCTAGCCAACCACAGCCTACGGGTCGAGCAGGGATGGGCCTGTACAGCCAGCCCCTTGGCAGAATGGTAGCCCGAGCCCACAAATTTTGGTGGGCTGAAAGGCTAGACCCGTGGGTTACAACCTATTTTACTAGTTCTATGTTGCCCTAGTTAACACCAACCCCATATACCCATCAATTTATTTTGTAACTAAAAATATATTTCAATCATTAATTATTAATTTTGTTCTTATATAAACGATTGTAGGATTATAATCTAAAATAATGAAATTCAAAATTTGCGATGGAATTTTCCATCACAAAATATTTTGTGATGGAAATTAATGATAGATTAACAATGGAATAATTTAGTAATGAAATTTTTCTGTTGCTAATTTGACACAAAATAGTTTATCATAGAACTAGCATCGGAAGTTAGTGTTGGAAATATTTCATCACTAATCCATCACAAAATATTTTGTGACAGAAATTAGTGAAAGAATTTAGAGAATAATTTTTTTCTATCTTAAACTTTTATTGCTAATTCAATCAAAAAAAATTTTTTGATAGAAATTAGTGACAGAATTTTTTCATCACTAATTTTTTTCCCAATTGTTTTTTCACAAAAAAGCTTGTGATGGAATTAACGACGACTATAGTGATAGAAAAATTCTATCACTAATTCTGTGAAAAATAATTTGTGGAAGAAATTAGTGATGAATTAGTGACATAAATTATTGATGGAATTTTTCCTTCACTAATTTTTGTTTCCAATTTTTATTATAAGAAAGCTCAAAATATAATTACCAACAAATATTAGTGTCGAAAAATTTTTTTCGGTAATTCCATCATAAAATATTTTGTGACAGAAAATAGTGATAGAATTTTTTCGTCACTAATCCTTTTTTAATGAAATTAGTGACACATTAGCAATAGAATTTAGCAATTAAATGTAATTCCGTCACTAATTCATCACTAATTTAGTGATGAAAAAATTCCATGACTAAATTTCATCTCTAATTTTAGTGGCAAAACAAGAATTTACACCACGTGCATCTTGAAATGAATAAAATTCAATATAAAATTGAAAGAAACTTTTAAAAAGCACCACCTAAAGAGAAAATCATAGAAATATAATTCTGTCAAATATAGACATAAACTACCTTACCTAAAATTAAGGGATTTGTTGTTGGAGGTGAGATTTCTACGTATATGCTAGAGACTGAAGTTGAATGCAACAAATCTTTATATGCATTTTTAAAATAAGGGAAGTTATTAAACTCAATATAATTCAACAATATAAAACCAAATTGAAAAATAATAGAAGTTATTAAACCAAAATTGAAAAATGGAGTTCTTGGGTATTTTTGAAAAATGTCAATTACGTGATTTTTTGATTTATGATTCATAATTTTGGTATAATTTTTAATATCCGGATTAGTAATTATCATAATTTTAATTGTTTGGGTATTGATGTCCAAATAACTACAATTTCATCCCAATTACTATGCATTTTTTCTTCTACAATTTCAATTTACTTTCTTACAAATTAAAATAGGGTAACTCTATTGTTTTTCTCTTGGTTGATTAACAATGATCCCATGTGAAGCACTTCGCAATGTACATGTAAAATTATAGAACATATTTATTTTCTTGAAATTAATAGGCGGCAGAAAATGATTAGAGATCCCTATAATCATGGAAGATGAAGTTCTTGTGTATCTTTGGCCATTTGTCATCTGTGAATATATGTAGCTTTTATATCCTCCAAATATCTATTAGGTGATTATTATTTATGATTCATGATTTGATGTCTATTTTCAAATTGAATCAAATCTAATTGATGATTTAATGTCTATTTTCAAATTCAATTTACTTTATTACCTTATCTTCAAACCCTGAAAAATAAAAACAGGGAATTAAATAAGAATAATATCCCAATAAATTCAAATAACTTGGAAAAAGAATGTATTATTTTAGACCATAGTTATTATTGAAGAGGTCAAGCTTTCTTGAGTAAAGGAAAATTGTCTATATTAGGGAATAATTTGTAGTAAAGAAAACGGAAATTACTTTAATGGATATCAACTGAATGAGTGTAAATGTAATTAGGCATGGATTAACTTAATGATGTGATTACCCGACCCGATTTTAGTTAAACTGGTTTCTAAGAGGGTATTACAAGATTTCATGTATAAAGTTGATTATGGAAAGAAATTTCATCACTGACTCTTTATTTTTTTTATAGTGATTGTCTATATCTTAATAATGAAATAAAATTTAAAATGTTTGAAATGCATTTTATTAAATAATATTGTACAAAGAATTTAAATTAATTGGTTTTAGATACATGGTCTTTAACCAATTAATTAAATAATATTTACTCTATAATTGGTAGTTTTCATGATATTGCAGCATCAAATGTGATATGCCTGAAATAAAGATGATTATGCCAACATTGATTGAGTGGATTAGAAGGGAGTTAATTTTCATTAAACAAGATTGAGGGTTAGAATTTTATGGTAATTAAAAGTATGTTGGTAGAGCTACTCCTAATTCATGATCAGCGTGCGTGGCAAAGTTGGAATCTAATTCAGCAACGTTAAGTAAAATTGTGTTGATGATAAGGATGATTTTGGGCTCTTATAGGGCCTGTTTGGAATCTCATTAGAATGGGAAAAAAAAGCTCATTTGGAGGGTAAAAATCTATTTGACATCTACAGACGCGTTTGTGAACACATTAACTTTCAATGGGCTTTTGGAAAAAAGCTACTTTTTTTAGAAGCTCATTGAAGTAGCTTCTGGCTTTTTTTCTCTGGGTTTAGAAAAAAAAAGCCACGTCTCCCATTGCTAATCCAAACACAGATCATATTAACAATATGAATTTTTTTTCCATTTGGTTTCTACAAAAGCCACATTAAAAAAAAGCCACTTTTTCACTATGTTCCCAAACATGCACATAATTAGGATTTTCAATAGAACTCTTTTAGAGAAAGGGGTTTGGGAGCCACAACGAAATGCAAATATCATGTGGAAGCTAAGGAAAATGGCTTAAGAAGGTTCAAAAGGTTGGTAAAGCAATTTTGAAAGAATCAAAAAGTCTTGGTGAACGTGATAAGGAGACTTGGTGGTGGAATGAGAATTATAGATAAATTTAAGAATAAGGGAGATTGTTTTATAACGATACACTTATGTAATAATGCTAAAAATTAGGAAATGTATTGCTTGCCTAAAAATGAGACTAAGAAGGGACAACATGTGAAACTCATTATAAAATGTTTGAGGACTTTTATAAGGAATTAGGGACAAAAGCTAGGGAATGAAAGATTTACAAGATTTTAAAGAATAAGAAGAGAAAATTGAGAGGTTTGGATCAAGAAAGATATATAGAGGATGAAGAAGGTAAAATCTTGGTTATCATTATGTATTAAAAAAGAAAACAACTTATTATCGACAAAATTGCAAACGGATTATGATGGAAATGGAATTATTGAAGGATTACTGACGAAATCTTTTTTGTTGCTAAATTTTTTGTGGCAAATCGGTTTACCGACATGATTTCAATTTTTCCAGAAATTACCAATAGAATTTTCCATTGGAAAATTATTGACAAAAAATGTTCCTTTGGAAATTAAGTCACTAATTATTAATAGAATTTTTTATCAGTAATTTATTTTCTTAATAATAAAAAATGCTATGTGGAACCCCTCATAAGCTTCCATGTGACACATGCAGACGCTACCTGATGACTTCCTATTTTTATATAAATTTGATATGTATTTTAATATATTTGGAAGTCATATATCATAAATTAAAGAGATTTGAGTGCGATTTTGACAAGATATCAATTTGATGCATGATTTAGGGGATTTCATTATAAATATTAAAGCTTATGATAAAATAATGGCATTGATAATAAATAATAAAAATTTAAGATTTTGAAAATAAAATAAAATAAAAATATTCCATATCATCATCATCATCATCATCCTATCTATATTTTATATTATTTTTTATTTATCTTTTTGGTAAGAGATCAAGCATAGGGCTCTTCTTATTGGGCAACTGTGAGGAAGTGAGCAAGGAGAGATGCCGTCAGGTTCTGTCATCGTCTTCATAGAAGGAAGAGAGGACATTGGAGGCAACTGAATTGAAGACCATATTATAAAGATTATAAACTTAACGCTACTTAAGAGACAGCCCAATGTTTTGGTTGTTCAATTTCTTTGTTTTCTTTATTAGAGTCGCTTTGATGTTTGTTGATTTTGCAGCTCCTGATGATGTATTCCATCTAGACAATAATATTAAAGAGTAATTGAGAGTTCATGTAGATCAATAATAAAGGGAGAGTATTCTTCCGTTTTACATTAAATTGTTGTTAATAACATGTGCTGGGAAATGAGTGCTATTGATAATGAATGCTGTTTAGATTATAGAACTTGTTTATGAAGTTGGATTGGAAAAAAATCTAAGATCTTAGGAATATATATCATCCATGCTCCTAAATATGATTGAAACTGTCATAATTTGTTGTGGATTATATTGATGTCTTTCTTCCACTATATTAATGTCATAAATTACAGTTTCATTCTCCCGATCACTTTTACTATTTTATATTGCATGTTCACATTGAGGACAACGTGACATTATGGGGAGGTACGATTGATTTTGCACAACTTTTCCTTAAGTTTTTAATTATTCTTGAGCATAAATAGACATTTTTTTTAAAAAAAAACTTGTGATCAACAATTTTTACTATTGGAAGTTGAGGTTTTACTTGCAAACATTATTAAGGTGGGTTTGATTTAAACTTGAAGGGATTGAATCTGATTAGGATTCAATTTGTTGTTCTTGAATGTTAGTAAATAGGGAAGGATTTAGCTTGGGGAATTCACTTTAGGATGTCAAAGAACCTATGAGGAATTTGAGCCTATATATTTATTTTTCCAAAAGGTAATTACACTTATTTTGATTTAATCTCTAGAACTTTTCTTGAATCTCTTTTAAAGCAGAAAATTCCCTTTGTACATATAAAGATGATTTAGGCATTCATTTTCATTCTTCACTCTAGTAACTGCTAAGTGCAATAACAACAAAAAGATTGAAGGGATTAAAAAAAATAAAAAAACGTGAATAAATAAGAACAACAACAACAACACCACTGACAGCTTCCCTAAACTTAGTAATTAAGAGCACTTCATCATCAATATTAAAAGGAAACCTACAACAACTCAAGAAAAAAGAAAAAGAAAAAAAAGAGAGTACGGAGATATATACAAAAAAGTTGTTCATTCCTCTTAAATATCCCTTCATTCTTCATTTTTTTTACTTAAATTGCTTGGTAGTAACTAAAGTTTTATCCTATATCAAGTCTTTTTTATTTGTGTTTGCATTTGGATAATAAAGTAGAGATTGAGATGATAAACAAGCCTATGTAGATGGGTTACTATAAGTGGAAATGAGTGAAATACAAACCCTTAATTATATTGAGAGATGAGTGTCATTATATTGTGTTTTATCTGCCAAGTTATTTGCCTTGCTACTTGCAGTTTTAGAATGCGGAAAAGGTTCTTATGAAGGTTTAATTTTTGAGAGTTTGAGTTGGTTCTACTTTAATAATGTTTGCTTTTAAAAATTTTTCTTCTATTATTTTATTTAGCTATTTACAAAATAAAATCTTGAGGACAAGATTTGGCGTAAATGTGAGGTTGACGTGTCCATCACCAATTGCCGACAGCCCCAATCTACCACAAGCCGGGCAGCCACATCATTCTGCTACATGTCACCTCCACATGTCCCTGCCACCTCATCTCTTCTAGAGCCACTTGTCCCTTCACCACACATGCATGTCAACACATTGTCAACATTAAAAATTGGTTGCATTTTGTAACAAAGGGAGAATTTAAATCCAAGATCACCCACATACGTGTTGTAGCCTTAACTAGATGAGCTGCATTGGATTGCAATCTTTATATGCAAAATTATTTATATATAATGTTTAAATTCACAAAAACAAATATAATATTTATAATTAATAATATATTATTAAATATTTAGTAATAATACTTATGTTCTTTATTTAAAAATTGAAAAAATATTTATATTATATTTTTTAATTTTTATTTGTATTTTGTATTTATATATAATATAATATTGAAACATGCAAGACAATAACTTGTATATATTTATCTTGTTTTTCTATTTATATTATAATTTCTTATCTTTACAGAGATATTGTTTTCAATTTTAAATTATTTTTTTTAATATTTTTTATTTTAATAACTTATTATATAAATTATTATAATATAATAATAAAAATTTTGAAAAAAACATAGTGACAAAATTACTGTCGAAAATTGTATTTATCGACGAAATTTTTTCGTAAAACAATTTCTTCAAAAATCTGTCAATAATTTTACTAAAAAATAAGCGACAGAATTCCGTCAGTTATCCTTCATAAATTACTGATGAAAAAAATTCCTTTGATAATTTTGTCAGTAAATATAATTCTTAACGGAAATTACTGATGGAAATTTTATTTTGTTGGAAATCCCATCGATAAATTTACCATAAAAAATTCCGTTAGTAATCTGTTGGAAATTACTGTCGAAAGAAATTATGTCAATAATTTCATGTTTTGTTTTTTGTACTGAATGTATATTCTAATGATAGATGGGAGGTATAAGTTGCTCATTGATGGAGCTACTTGTGAGTAACAACTAGAGAAGGTGAACACAATTTGTCATTCTATCACATGATCTAAGTTGGTAAGGTTAAGAAATCTCTTAAGCAAATGGAAAATTATAAATCTGTTAGCCTAGTCTAATGCTCTGTTTGTTACGAATATCTATTCTAGCTTAGATTTCTAATATTAAAGTTACTAGTAAGGTTTCTAAGTAATGATACATTAAAGTATGAGTTATGAGTCTTCATGATTTTTTTGTTATATTAGTTAAGGTATTGTCACCATGTAGATTGAATTCTCACATCGAAGAGTTACTTGTCTCGGTCAATACTTTATAGACCTTAGGTAACATGATTTCTACTCATCTTATCTGTTAGAATTGCTTGTGGGGAGTTTTTGGGAAAACTCCATGTCCTAGTTTATATGCTTAACGAGTTTGGTATGTCTTCCTTGATGTTTTTTATACTAAGACTTGCCTTGTGGGACTGCTTTTGAAATGAACTAGAGCCAATAGGAACTTTTGAAGATAACCTATTGATATGAATGTATTTTTCTCCTCCTAATTGACATGGGTGCGACTGTATCCCTTGCCTATGCAAATGACATGCTCACCAAGGGAATGGAGCACTACTTGCCAAGGCAAGAGACATACCAGTCAAAGCAAGTGCCTCAGTTTGAGTGAAGTTTAAATATTTCTTGTACGTGATTAATAGTGAAGCATGTTTTGATTGTTGTACTTTGTTAATGAGAACGTGATGAAAACTTTAATAATGATGACTATGGTGGTTAATGTTGAGTGATAACCCCAATATAAGAAACATGTACTTAATGGAGGCTTGAGAGGAGCTTGCTATATTATGGGACCATGTAGCACGACTACTATGTTCATTGATATTGTACACCATAGTTGGCCCCTTTTTTGTTAAGGCAATATTCTTTGACAGTGACTCCAAGGGCTATAAGGCAGTATTTCCAAGGCTCGAGTAGTATTCCTGACTAAAGGAACCCAAGGTCTCTTGGATGTTTTGTAGGACTTTTGTAGGTCTACATCACACATGTGGAGAGCTCCTGAGAGTCACCAAACACATGGTCTAGTACTTAGCTTATGGGTTGAGTCGGTGAAAATAAGGAGGATATAAGAAAGGCTTAAGGGCTTAATTATATTACAATATAAGAGTTTTTTTTTTATATAAAACAATACAAGAGTATGAACTAAACTGCTATTATATATATTTATTGATTATGGACTATGCTACCACCCCTGTAGGTGGTGCTGGTAGATAGGGTGGGTAAGAATTATGTTATTGAGACAGTGGTCTCACTTTATTACCCTCAATTTTTTTTTTTCAAGTGAGAGCTCCAAGTGATGTGTAACTTAGAAGGCACTGGAGGCTTGAAATTACTATTAAGAATAGCCTTTCCTTCAAGATGGTTTATTGTTTTGATGAACATTTATTTCCACATTTAGGGATTTACAAAGAATTACATCATGTTATATTTTTGGTGATTTTATATTTCTATTGAATTGCAATAGTGGACAGGCAGAGGCCTAGGACTTCTTTTAAGTATTTGAGCTATGGATATGTAAATGAGTTTTTATAACTTGTCTTGATAATTGATGAGTTGAATCCAAATGTTGAGTGAGGACTTGGGAAAAAATTATAACAAATTGTGGATAAGCAAGTGATGAGGGCTTGAACCCCATTAACCATGTTAGATGAGCATCATTTATTTCTAACATGGTTACGTAACCCAAGGGGTAGCATTCCCTTTTGCCTAGTACTGTTGCATGTGTAGGAACAGTAATTTTTGTCATGGTTATCACATTCTCAAAAGAGTTAAGTAAATTATTTTTTTTCCAAATTGGAAAGGTTATTTATTAACTACCATCACTACTACAGATTTATCTATATATAAGGGTTTTTTTATTATGGATATTTAATGATTTTCGACTGTTAAATATACTAGCATCAAATATTTATATATAACAATTTTTAACAATTAAATATTCGGGATTATATTTTATGTTTTTTTAAATATAACCGCTATGTATAGGAATTATATTTAACGGTTGTAAGACTTTGATTGTTAAATATAGCAATCTACATTTAACAATTTTTCAGAAACAACTGTGATATATTTGGTACAATACTTAATAGTTAAATGATGAAAGGCTAGAGTATTTGTCACCAAAGGAAGTGCTTTATTTGATAGTTATATGTAAAAAACCATTATATATTAGAATATATGACAGTTATGGGTGAATAACTGTTAAGTAGTTACAATTTTTTTAAAAAAAGGATTTTGGGGCTTACTTTTGATCAGCCCCTTGCAAAATAACCTATAGAAATGACATATGTATTCCAGAAACCCAAATAAATCTAGTTCTAACTGGATGTATCCAAATATATATATACAAAATAACCAATTTTGACCAACAAGTACCAACAAATAAACAAAAAAAAATCATCGAATTTTATTTATGCAATAATTATGCATATCAAAGCTAAGGTAAAGGAATATACATATGATCAAGTGCCCCTTTTTCTTTTCATAGTCTTAGTAATTTTAATGCTCTTTTTAGTTACAACTATTTTCTTTAATTTGTGAAGCAATTTTCCTCTCTTTGATATCCAAATTCCTTCATTGTAGTTATGCCTAACGTACAAAGCATCATCCTTATTGAATTGTGTTTCAAGTGACAACCCTTGGAAAAGATCATCCTCACTGAATTCACCTCTTGCATCCTCATTTATTTTTGTTTGATAACAAAACAATAGACCATTCTTTATTAGTAGGATCAGGAACATAGAAGACTTGTTTACCTTTAGAAGCCAAAATTAAAGGCTTTTCTTTATACCCTTGTTTGTTCAAATTCAATTGTATCAACCCCAACTCATCCACTTTCAAAGCATTGTTATTGTCAACCCACTTGCACCCAAAAACTAGAACATGAAATCCTAAGTAATTCAACTCTCAAATGTGCTCAACCACACCAAAGTATGACATATTGGCATAGATATGATTCTTATCTTTTGCACTTGATACATGCATGGTGTTAGCAATAATAGTTACCCTACTATTTTGTATTTTTGCTCTAGGCATCTTGCTCTTTAATTTAGAATGTGTATCCATTGATGACATAGCTAAAGAAAGAAAGCACATGTTTGTTCGAACCACATGCCAAGAACATTACTTTCTTTATAACTGAATTATGATCAACATTATACTTATCATCTACGTGCTGCTTCAACCATGCTGTTAATTATTTATTATGTTCCTTAGCATACCAAATTTATACTTTGTTAGGGTTTCTCCTCTTAAGCTCATCCATATGAATACATACATACTCGTCAATCTCTTTGGAGTTGTAAAGTACGTATAGGTGTGCTTGCTTCCAATGTTGGTTTGAGATAGCGATAATTTTATTTCCCATCAATCCTTGTCCAGATGTCCTTCCTTCATATTGAGATACCAGAAGGCCAACGTCACATGTATCTTTCAAGTAATTGGTAAAGAATTTAGCTACCTCTTCACAAATGTAGCATTCAACAATGCAACCCTCTGGCCAGCACTGGTTTTTAACATATCCTTTAAGGTCCTTCATTTTATGCTTGACAGGGTACATCCATCACATATGCATTGGGCCACACAATTTTACCTCTCCAACCAAGTAAATAGTTAGGTGCACCATTATGTCAAAGAAAGATGGAGGCAAAAACATCTCTAGTTCATACAATGTAGTCACAATTCGAGTTTGTAGCCTCAGTAATTTCTTGGGGTCAATCACTCTACTACTAGTAACTTGAACAAGAAACAAAGCTTTGTGACCATAGTTCATACCTTATCAGGTAAAATACCTTGTATTGCTATTAGAATAAAGTTTTCCATCAACACATAGCAATCGTGTGATTTTAGACTCTTCAGCTTCAAGCCCTTCATTGACACAAGGTTGCTAATGTTTGACGAGTAACCCTCTAGCACTTTTACGAAACAAGATACTCACAAAAAAAATTCTTTTTTTCTTGTTTAGATAGTGTGAAAAGCCACTAGTCAAAGGAATGTACAAGATCCCCCCCTCCTGTGCAAACTTCTCCCTTATTTCCATCTCAACCATATCTAGTCTTGCATATATGCCTTCCTTTATCATCCCAATAATATGGAGTAACATTCCAAAAAGACTTTCACACATTTTTCTTAATGTGTATGACATCAAAAAAATGTCTAACATTCAAGGAACTCCAATATGGTAGATCAAAGAAAATAGACATTTTCTTCCACTTTCTTGTCCAACATGTTTCCCAAATGGCTTCCCAAATTTACAGTATGTATGTTTCATTTTTGTCAAAAACCTCCTTACTAGTCAAAGGTTCAAGTGCCATCCTTTCATATGATTCCCTATTAAAGTATTTTCTCTTACGGTGATATGGTGACCTTTTTACAACCATCTGTGTTGTCCCATATAGGGATTCTTCATATTATGTTTCAACCAGATTGACTATGTACCCTCTTCACAAATTGGGCATCCAAGTTGGCCTTTAATGCTGTACACTAACAAATTACCATACGCAGGAAAGTTATTGATTGTGCCAAATAGCATGGCCTTCATATTAAATGTTTCTTTCTGGCGAGCATCATATACATCCTTCCCTTTATCCTACAACTTATTTAAGTATTCAATTAGTGGTGTAAGGTATACATCTATGCCATTCCCTGGTTGCCTTGGCCCTAAGATTAGAATTAACAACATTATGTACTTCTATTTCATTGAGAGCCATGGAGGAAGGTTATATAGAAACAATATAGCTAGCCATATACTATGGGTACTGCTCTGCATCTCAAATGGGTTCATCCTATCAGTAGCTAATGCTAGGAGGAGATTTCTTGTTTCTTCAGTAAATTCAGGATACTCAAAGTCAAACTTACTCCATTATGCAAAGTTTACAATTACATGATGCCAAAGCATGTTGCCTTAAATCCTTTCATCCATATGCCAACTTAAATTTTTTGCATCAACTGCATTGCTATACATACGTCTAAATCTAAGTTTAATTGGGAAATACCATAACGCCTTCTTTGGACTCTTCCCATTCGCTTGGTAGCGTGATGCAAAACATAGAGAACACTCAGTTAACGATTCATATTCTTTTATGAACAGAATACAATCATAAGGGAAAGCATGTATCTTTTTATAACTCAAGCCAGTACTGCGCAACACTTATTTTGCATCATACGACTTGATTGGCATATCGTTAAGTGCAAGCAATCTTGTGAATAACGAGTCACTCATCCCATATTTTGTTTTCCAATTGTACAAGTTCAACACTACAAATAATAATGTGAATTTAGTACAATTCTCATACAAAGGCTTTTCTTCACTTCTCTTCATGCTCTCAATCTTTTCTAGGCATTCACTGAATTCCACTTCAATTGCATCAACCATATCTTGAAGATGATCGGCCTTAATGTACTTGTCTTGAAGATAGGTGATTCACACCTTTCCAAACTTGGCTGACTACCACTGCTGCCTACATCCGTCTCCCCATGTTTTGTCTAACATGTATAAGTTTGATCAATTCCATTCATTACTAAGTGAGACTCACAATTTTCTGGATCAACACGCTTCACAACACTACACTTAACATAAGGACAAATAATGAAACCATGATTGTCAACATTATTACAAATCATAAGCCTCATGAAATCCCCTACCCCATCCCAGTACTCTTTTGATAGACGATTGGTAGATATCCATTCTTTATTTGGAATCTCCATCTATAGCATATATAAAAAACAATCTTTACATACTCTTTAACAAAATATATACTAATAAATAACAACTTTAGTAACAACAAACACTTAAAATCACTAAAAAAAATCTTTACATACTCTTTACCCAAATCAATACTAACAAATAACAACTCTAGTAACAAGAAACGCTTAAAATCAGTAGCAAAGCACTATATACTAAAAAAATCACTCAAAAAATAATCTTTTTTACCCAAATAAATATCCAAAAAATGGGCTGAAAACCACTAAATAGGAGAAGTTCAACTAAACTCATGTTTAGCAAGAAGAGAAGACCTCAAACACCAAACCCACAAACCCTAAAAGAAGAAATCAATCTAGATGTCACTTGTAGGATCACCCATAAACCCAGAAAAACTCTAGAACCCACGAACCCACAATCCACGAATGGTGAATGATGAACGACCACTACGGCGGAGGAGAAGGGAGCAAAACCACCATTGGAGAGATGGAGGAGAGTGAAATATGGTGGTGGAGGAGCCAGAGTAGAGTTGTCGGAGGTGTAGAAGTGAGCTCTATGTAACTTTGTATGTTCCAAATGGAAAACAAAAATGGCAGGGGTTTTAAAAAGAGTATACTGAACGATTGTTTAAATATATTATAAAAACTATCAAATACACATCATATGTGATGGTTTTTCACAGACAACCGTAAAATAAAATATACCATTTTTTCCCAAAAAAAAACTAATATATAATGGTTAGACTATAAAACCATTAAATATGTTATCATATACTTAATCGTTGGTTTAAAAAATTGTTATATGTGTGATTACCGAATATCCACCTCTATATATGTAACTGTTTCATTAAAACCATTAAGTATAGAGCATTATATATAGACAAATCTGTAATAGTACATGGTAAATAGAAATGATTGTCATATAAGAAAACTAAGAGTCTAGAGAATATAGGTAGGATCTTTCAGTATCTATATTGAAGTTTGGAAATGTATGGGTAAAGATGATGTGTTGTGGCTTTCTAATTTGTTTAATGAGAGTTCATGGTCCAAGGAAATTCCTAATAACTAGAGGAAAAGTACCTTAGTTCCTATTTACAAAAACAATGGAGATATTTAGAATTGTGTAAGCTATAGAGGGATTAAGCTTATGATTCATACACATAAATTGTGAGAAAAGGTGATAGATTGAACACAAGTTGAGATTGGAGACTTGTATTTTTTAGAACCAAATTGGGTTCACAACAAAAGTGATTTGCTTACAAAGGGGGTTAATGGAAAAGTATCAGAGTAAATGAAGAGACTTTCTTATAATTTTCATTGACAAGGAAAGAGCTTGTGACAATGTTGCCAAGATACATAATTTGAAAAGCCTTGGAACATATAATTGTGAGTGTTGCATATATCAAATTTATTTTAGAGATTTATGAGGGGCTAATAACAATCAGTGCTAGAATGGTAGGAGGTAAAACAAAAGACTTTCCTATAAGGATTAGGCTCCATCAAGGATCATCTTTAAGCTTTTATTTGTTTAACCTAGTTTTAAACATTCTATCCGAACTTATCAAGGAAAATAAATCCCTAAATGCATATTTTTCTGCTAATTATACAGTTCTTTTGATTGAGTCAACTGAAGAGATTAACTCTAAATTTGAGTTATGTCCTCCAGCTCCTTTGTTTTGCCACAACCAAATGAAGGCGAATGTGCACCAGCAACCAAATTTGAAATACAGAGTACTCTTACTTGTTATAATTTTTTGGTAGACACGTTCTTATTATTGTAATTTTAATTCTCCCAAGTAACCTACAACATAAATTCATGTAATGTAGCATTAATTGCCCTAGAAATTAATCAAATATAATTAATCACCAATTATGGAAATTTCCCTTTAAGCTTATTTCCAAGCAAGCACTCATGACACCGATTTCTCACAATATATACAACGTTGCCCAAATAACATGATAAAGAACCCTTAAATATGAAATACATATAAGTTATGGGTTTTATTAGTGAAACAAAGGACTTTTCTATAAAGATTAGCCTACATCAACGATCATCTTTGAAGGACTTTTCTCTAAAGATCAGCCTACATCAAAGATCATCTTTGAACCCTTATTTGTTTAGTCTTGAATTTTAAATGTTCTATTTGAGCTTATCGGGGGGAAAATCCCTAAGTGCATGCTTTTTACTTATGGTATAGTTTTGTTGGTCGAGTTAAGAGAAGAGACTAACTCTAAACTTGAGTTAAGGAGAAGGACCTTGGAGTCAAAATATATGCATTGCAATTATGATAAGAGACAAGTTATAAGTGATTTGGAGGTTAAATTGGGAGATCAAATCATCCCACAAATGAAAAATTTTAGGTATTTAAGATCAATCATACCAAAAGATGGTAAAATTGATGGATATGTTAATCGTAAAATTGAGTTTTTTAAATGGAGAAAAGCTACCAATTATTTGTAATTGAACAGTACCTAATAAGGTAAAAAAGGAAGTTTTATCGTACTACTATAAATACTAGCAATGTTATATAGTAGTGAACATCAATCTTCAAGGAAACACTTACATGATAGCCGAGATGAAGATGTTGAGATGGATGTGTGGTCATATAAGAGAAGAACAAATTTCCAATAAACATATAAACAGGAGAGTTGGAGTGGCATATATTGAAGAGATAATGATAGAAAATTATTTGATGTGTTTTGGACATGTTCAAAAAAAGGCCATTAGATGTGCCAGTGAGGATGGTTGATCAAGTAATATGGAATTCTTTGTAAGGAAGTAGAAGAAGGCCACAGAGAACACTCAATAAAGTTATTAAGTAAATTTTTTTTTATTAACAATCTATCCAAAAATTTAGTTATTGTTAAGAGTACAAGGTACTGTGATATTCATATAGCTGTCACTACCTAAATAAGACTTTGTTATTGTCATGGTTTGCTTATTGTAAAAGATAGGGCTTTTTAGAAATCTTATATGATACCAACTTTGAATCCTTATAAGAGGAATAATAGTAATAGAGACTCTTGACTTGGAAATGGCGGAATCATTGGGACCTGGCCTACTCCATATTTGCTTCCATTGTTAATCGCAGTCCTTAATTATATTAAGCTTCAAATGGTTTGGATTTAACATTTTTTAAAATAATTTTTTAAGTATAGTTCTAAACTGTTTGATCAAGTTTTCATGGTTTAAATTCATCTGTTTATTTATGATATCACTTTTTAATGAGATTTTTTTGAAATGTTAAATCGTAACCATTCAAAATTTAATATAAGGGTTGACATCGAAAGTTGAGAATAAATGAGGGGGGGGGGGGAATGGGAAGAAGGCCAAATCCTAATCATTGGATTAGAACTAACTGTCAATGTTATTATTACAAGCTCTCAAAATGTCGTTTTTTCCTTGTTAATGGCGATAATGATATACTAAGTTTCTTAAACAAATAGTAGAAATGGAATCATTGGACCATTATATAGATATATGGCAATGCTGAGGGCGGCTTAGTGGAAACGGGATGTGATGCGACAATAAAATATGAGCTGTTTTCCATATCCAGATATTTGGTAATAAAATATAGGAAAAATTGCATTTAGATCCCATACAAGAGAAAATACGATAGTCCTTTGAAATATCAAAATTACATTTAAATCCTGTGAGACTTTTTTACAATAAATTTCAATTATCAAATGCTTATGGACTTGTCAATGGATACCCCCGGACTTGATAGTACTAGTGAACGCTCATGAACTTATCATTAAAATTGAAATTTATTGCAATGGGATTTCAATGAAATTTTTAGATTTTAAGGGACTATTTTATCTTATATTCTCTTATCTAGGACCTAAATACAACTTTTCCTAAAATATAGAAGCCGCAGACATGTACTTAGGTTCCTTAATAAAGTATATAAATGGAATCACAGCAAGCTCTCAAATTTACTAGAAAGGGATCATCTCCTTTACTTACCCTCCTCTATTCTTCTTCACCTTTCGATCAAAAATTCAATGGTCCAAATTTAATATTTTATGAAAATAGATATTATTATAATTTTAGATAAAAATAGATAAGTAAATTTAAGCTGGTAAAATTTGACCTGAACAATTTACTCATATATACTATTATTATAAAGTAATATTTTTCAATTTTTTTGACATTAACAGTTTAATTAGATGGAATTTTAAAATTTTAAATTTATTTTTTATTTTTTATCTGAAATATTAATTATAATAATATCTATTTTTGTATAATATTAATTCTGGACCATTGAATTTTTTATTCAATTGGTGATAAAGAGTAGAGAAGGGCAATGCCGGGGAAAGGAGGGGAAGGGTAAAGGATCCCTTTCCAAATTTACCCACCAAGCTAGGAGTAGCAATTTATTAGCCAAACGACTACACTTATGAATAGATGATTATTCTCTTGAAGCTAGTTATAACAACAATTTGGCACAAATTTCATATATCTCAAAATTTTCAAAAAATTATATATGCTTCTTAAATTATTTTATAATTAATATTTTACGCAATACGTAACTATAATTGATACCCTAACTCGACCCTTTCGTCTCCGGATCAGGATTCTAATCTAACTATAATGTTTGGTTTATTAGTTTACATTTTCTTCTGTTAGAGATAGTAGAGTGGCTCTAGTACTCGTTTGGAACAATGATTTGAGTATTTAAAAGTAGCTTTTTATTTGTGATTTATGTTATACGATGTAAGCATGTGAGAAAAGTATTGTCTCGACTTATATTTATAAACATTTATAAGTATGTCAAAAGCTCATCCAAACAATTATATAATTAAATAGCATGTGTCAGTGTAAAAACTGCTAATTGAGTAGATTTTGTTACTAAACCCAAAGCGGAATAACACTATTATTATATTAATCGATTTATATTATTATTTTTTTTTTGCCAACAATCGATTTATATTATTACTTTTGCGGGGCTGTTATATATTTGCTGTATATATATAAGGGTTGAGTTGCAAATCCACCCATGAAGAATTTTGTTCGGGACATCTAACACCATAAAATTTTTTGAGCACAAAAGTACACAAAAGTTTACAAAAAGGAAAATCCCAATTAAATTAAGCTGAAATATTATAATCCGAATTTGTGCCTATAATTTTAACAAATTGTTAATCAGGCCGAAAAGACTAATTAGGATTTTTTTTTAAAATTTTGTAAATTTACCTCAATATCCCTGTCTCACACACACTCTTTCTAATCTAGTCGTGGAACACCTCCTATCATCCCAGAGAATAAAAATCCGACCTTTAGATGCAGTGAAAATGGCCGTTCCGGCAAAGTCATAAATTTGATGAATTACATTTTTGAAAGCTTGTTTGTACTATGTAGACTCCATTCACCATCTCACTGGTGAACAATTCGAGTTCTTAAACCAGCTAGATGCAAAGGCCATAAGACAACAAACGCAATTATGATTTTCTCAATCTTTCCTTTGATTGGCTATGATCAACATCGCATAATGACCAATAAACGAAGCAACAAATGGAATTGTTCAAGCCCATATATTGCTCTTGTCTGGGGGAGATGGAAGATTGTTCACACATAAAACCAAAACATAAACACAATAAACGACACATGTGGATAGTTATGATTTCGATTTCAAAATTTTATTAAATTTAAGAACGGCCACGTTTTTTTATCTCTGTTGTTTGAGTGTTTTTTAATTCAGTCACTGGTGTGTTTATGTTTTTATCTTTCTCCACATATGCATGTATTCTCTCCTTTTGTATGGCTTCTTCGTTTCTTGCTACATCTTATATTTAAAGGAACGGCGTACTGTTACTGCATTTGGAGGTCTCAGGTTTTTACTCTTGGTAGTAGGTATTCCATGAAGAGAGAGAGAGAGAGAGAGAGAGAGGATGAGAAGAACGGAGGAGAAAGAGGGTCTAATTTCTTGATTGAGAAAATAGGAAAGTGGCTAGTAGAAATTTAGGGGCATTAAGATAAATTTAGAAAATTTAAAAATCTCTAATTAATCATCTTGATTTGATTAAGAATTTGTTAAAAACTAAGTGTAGGCTTAAATTTGAATTCTAGTATTTTAACCGAACCGTTAAATCCACTAACGTTGAATTCTAGTATTTTAATCGAATTTAATTGAGATTTTCATTATTTAAAATAGTGCAAAAACGTAGGACCGTTAAGTCCACTAACGTTGACCATTTAACTAACATGTATGTCAAAAATATAGTACAAAAATATATATGAAGTTTCTAAAATGGTGAAAAAAAAGCCACATTTGTTAAAAATTTTATCACTATTTTATAAATTTCATGTGTATTCCTTTTCTTAGTTGACTTATTCATTAAACAGTCAACACTATTTTACTTATTGGCTGTGACATTTTTACTTTATTTTATAAACTTTCAGTGTAATTTTGTACATAAGGAAAACTTATTATTCATCAATTATATTTTCAACATAAAAATTAATTTATTATGATGCTTTATATAAATATGATGTTAACTAAGTGAAATTATTATTATACAAAAGTACCTTTTTAATTAGTTTCTTTTTTTTCCTTTATAAAAGGAAAAAAATGGTTTCTCTATACATGTATTTAGTATTTTCAAAATAAGTAATTCAAAATTTCTCTTTTTAAAAAAAATATTCAAAAAATTTCTTATTATTTAAAAAAGAAAAGGGAATTATTTTGAAGGTTCCAATCCGTTAAATATCTGGCAAGAAAAACAAAAGTTTCCATGAAAAAAAAAATGCTGAAATTAACGTTAATTCAGACAATGTGAAAATTCAACAAAAGAAAGAATATTCCAAAGGTACACGTAGATGACAGATGATACAAATGATACATCGCACTCGGGCACATCCCATCCGTTCTCACTTATATTGATTAATTCTAAGTTCCCACGTGAAACAACTGGTGAAACATGGCGTAGTTCCTCTCCTTCCCGTATTTCCAAGTCAAGTGGTCCCCTGAAATAATAAACAGCCAAAAGATTCAAGTAATAATCACTATTTCCCTTTCTAGGGAAGATTTATAAGCATCTGCGATTTTATTACTTTCCCCTGTCTGTGCTCCTTCCTTTGATCCTTTCTCTCACGACTCTTTGCGTCTCTTTCTTTCTTCAATCAGATTAAGACATCGTGTTAATTAAGAAAAGTGAAGTAGAGATCTTCCACCAGACACACACATGTCTTGTTCTTCGTCATCATCAAGATCGCTTGTGTCTATGGGCTCATCAGAAAGCTCAACCACAGTACTCCAACAGCGTCTTCAGTTCGTTTTGCACAGCCGAACTGAGTGGTGGGTTTATGTCATTTTCTGGCAAGCTTGGAAAGAAGATAGCAGTGGTAGTACAAGGAGCCAAGTGTTGTTAAATTGGGGTGATGGCCACTTCCGTGGAACCAGAGAGTCCAAGTCCAAGGAAACCGCCACGAGTGATGATCAATGGCGAAGCCCTGACGGCGGTCGAAAGATGAAGTTGATTATTCCAAACCACAGGGAAGGCGGCAGCGACGGACATGTGACTGAGTTGGAATGGTTTTATACAGTATCGTTGACTCGTTCGTTTGCCGCCGGCGATGATGTGGTGGGTCGTGCCTTCAGCTCAGCCACACATGTTTGGCTTGCCGGAGCCACCACCGGCCTCAGTGGCAGGGAGCTGCAGTTCCACGAGTGTGAGAGAGTTCGAGAAGCGTTTGCACATGGAATCCAAACTCTGGTGTGCATTCCCATTCCTAATGCACTTGGAGTTCTTGAGATAGCCTCTAATGACTTAATAACCCAAGATTGGAGCCTGATTCAATCTGTTAAATCAGTTTTCGAGTTCGACAACTTCTTCATCCCCAGTCCACCAGGTCTGGTTTCTGAGCCTTACCATCATTTCAAGAACGAAGCTGTCAATGACTCTGAAGAAGCTCTTTTTGTATCTTCCTCCAAGCGTCGATCCATCAGAAAAAAGGGAAGAAATGAGGCTGATAAAGCACAAGAGCTAATAATGCCTCTAAACCACGTGGAGGCCGAGAGGCAGAGAAGAGAGAGACTGAATCAAAGATTCTATGCTCTCCGTTCCGCCGTTCCTAATGTTTCCAAAATGGACAAAGCTTCTCTTCTCTCTGACGCAGTCACCTACATCAATGAACTCAAGGCGAAAATTGAGGAACTAGAGACTAGATTCAAGAAAACTGAGAAGGAAGAAGCTCCGGCGACAATGCATTATAGTCACTCGAGTTCTGAAGCGAGTGCGATTGGTGTCGAGGTCAACATTGTGGGGACGGAGGCGATGATAAGGGTTCAGTGCCCGGATGTGAATCACCCAGCTGCAAGTTTAATGGATGCTCTAAGACAACTCGATTTTCATGTTCATCATGCCAGCATATCAAGAGTCAAAGACCTAATGTTGCAAGACGTTGTCGTTCGGGTTCCCAATAATTTCATGACTGCCCAGGCCATGAAAAATGCCATTCTACAACGTTTATAGAACTAGTTATACACATATGGCTCCTGTCAATGATACACTACCTTCGGTCTTTAATAAGATTTTGTTGGCAGTACAATTTGCATTACCAACCCCATCTTATATTATTAAAGACAGAAGCTAGTATATATATTACTGTCTGTTTGTCTTTAAGTGCTCATTGCACACTGTCTTCTTCGACACTGAAATTTTGCTTCTCCATAATCCGTCAGATTAAGTAAGGTCCTTACTTTTTCCCATTATTGATTCATTTGCCAGATGGCAAACCCGGTCATGTATGATTTCGTCTGTATCCCAACTTTGTTATATTCCAAATGAGGTAAAAAATTCATTCTACATACAGGTGTTTGAGAAATTTTTGAAAGAATTCTATCTTACGACCATAATGTAAAATTTCTAAGTGTGTGGGGTATAGATAATCTAGGTCCCGTTTAGTTCGATCCCATTATACCTTGTAGTGCAATGCGATACAATAGTAATGCAATGTAATATTAATTACAGGGCTAGTATTTGGTTTGATATTTAAGTAAGGTGCAATGAGTTATTATTTTAACAATTATTTAAAATTAATATATCACACAAAGTCTATTTTAGTCTTACTATAATCTTTGCAAAAATAAAAAATAAAATAGTTAAGTACCATCGCGCTACCTCATCATAACTATCATGCTATCTCGCCAAGGATCGTCAAATGGCCATGGTTGTGGTGATGGAGGATGATAACGGTGTTGTGGCGCAGGGGAAGGTAGTGATACACTACTACAAAAAACACTTTTAACGTCCTTTTTTTAGCCCTTTTAACGTCCAAAAAAAAGAGGGACGCCTATACCAGGGACGTAAAAAAGTCAGGATACGGCGTCCTTTAAAAAAGGGACGTCTAAAGTTGTTTTTTTTTAAAAAAAAAACTCGTTTATATTTTTCACTGTCTAACAATTATAACATACAGAAACAAGATCGAACAGTTTTTTATAAACCAAAATATCCTTACAGATTAATATTGGTGAAGGATGATAAATCAAAATGAATCTAAAATGAAGATAAATCTAAATCTTAATACAATAAAATACATATACAATAATCTCACTTTAAAACTTAGCCTATAAAAAGAAAAATTAATTATCCATACCTTTTAGCCACAGTAGGAGAGGGAGGATGGAGGCTAACGACGGGAGAGGGAGGGAGGAGGAACCAACAGCATCAAAGATCGAGGAAGAACAATGGCGACGAGCTTCAACAATGGAGGGGAAAATGGTAGATGATGGTGGTGGAGATAGAGGAGGACGACTTTCAAAAAAAGAACAACGATAATAAAAGGGAGTAAGAAAGAGAGTTATAGTGGAAAATGAGCTTCAACATAGTGATGTCAGTATCAATTTGACTGATATACGTTACCTTTAGACGTCCCTTTTTGAAAAAGGGACGTCTAAAGTCTAAAAAAAAAATTTTTTTACTTTAGGCGTCCCTTTTGGAAAAGGGACGCCTAAAGTCTAAAAAAAATTAATTTTTTTTACTTTAGGCGTCCCTTATTGAAAAGGGACGCCTAAAGTCTAAAAAAAATTAAAAAAAATTAATTATTTTTTTACTTTAGGCGTCCCTTTTTAAAAAAAGGGACGCCTAAAGTTACTTAATTCTTATCCACAATTACAAAAATGTCATCTTCTTTATTTTTTACTTCATTTTTTAAAAAATGGACGTCTTTTAGGGACGTAAAATCTACATTTTGTAGTAGTGATAGCAACAATAGTAAAGGAGGAGGTAGTGGCGGCGATGACAGGGGCGACAATGGTGGAGGTGGAAATGGAGGAGGTAGTGGTGTCAATGGCAGCAGTAGGGGAGAAGGAGGTAGTGGCGGCAGCAGGGGGTGGCGGAGGAGGAGGTAGTGGTGGTAGCTGTTGTGGCGTAAATGACTAAGTGAAAATATATAAGTAAAATAAAAAGAATTGAAACTAAAGGGTAAATTGAACTTTTTTTAACCATGTAATGAGATGGTAATGAGAATTAATAGGGGGAGGTATGAATGAAGATTACCAATTTTTTTATAATCATCATTATCATGATAAACCCTATTACCATATTAAAGAGCAACCAAACACTTTTCTCTTGATAATGTAATCATGATTACTATTACAGGTATGTAATGGGATTGAACAAACCGGGCTCCATCCTAGTTATAATTACAATTAGAGACAATAGCCAAAATTAATTCTAGCTTTAGATAATCAATTAGATTTTGCCCCCGTAAAATGCCCCATGCTCCAATTAAATTAACGACAATAAATGGATGTTTATATTTTTTTTATGTTGTCCAATTTAAAAATGTACATGTTTATATGTAATGATGCTATTTATAATAATAAATTAACAAATTGACAAGTAACTCCAATAGTATAGATATACATATTTAATTTGAAGTACTATATTGTACAGGGATGTACATTTGATGTTGTTTTCAATTCTAACAATGGACCCATGTAATAAAGGGATCATTTTTGTGATGGCCAAAGAATAGTTAAAATTTAGGTGAAATTCTTATAATTTGTTTGGATTAGCTTTTGAAAATAATAATTTTTATGATTTATAAAGTATATATATGAAATGAGTTTTGTCTAAACTTGTAAAAAAATAATTTCTGAAATCACGGTTTATTTCTCAAACACTCACTAAAACATATTCAGATTTTTTATTATATCTTTCAACAATAAAACATATTAACATAAACGGTTAAGATAAAAAAGGTAAAACATACATGAGGTACCACATAAATAGTATTATATTTTGATCAGTAGCTAGAATAGTACATAAATATGATTATTATACTAATTAAGTTTTATTTGAATTTTTTTTTGTGGCTCTAACTCATATTCTTAGCTCAAAAACAATGGAACTAATCACAACTTCTAGTTGAAAAAGCTCCTTACGTGTACACCAAGTTATTTAAATTTACTGATATATATATATATATCAGTAAATTTAAATAACTTCCGTTACTTAAGTATTTGGACTGAATGAATTGGACTTTTATCAAAATTGGAAAAGTCCTCGTACACAGGTTATGGGTCCACCTTTTATAGGCCCGTAACATGCCAACAACCCCTTAACTGTATAACCAAGAGCATTAATATTAGTAGCTTAACGCCGCCCCTCTTACCTCGAAGTGAATAATAAACCATTATATATTTCCTATCACATCCAAAAAGTTGGCCAAGCTTTGGAAAAATGAAGAAAAGAAGAGAAAAAAGAAGTGAAAATGGAAACGGAAAGAGAAAGAATAACAAAGAAGTAAGGTAAGTAGTGTTCTTCTTTCATTTTCACCTTCCAAATTACCTCTATTTCTCTTGATGTCTTCATGAATGTTGTTCCTCTCTCTAAGAGCTTCATTTCTACAGATTTAGTTTCTTGAAATGAGGTGTTTTGTGCTATCTACAAAATACCAAAGTTGGAGAACTCATGAACAAGCTCTAGAAAGTGAAAGAGGTGAGTATGAGCTTTGTTTTGACCTAAGTATTGTGTTACTTGGTTGAATTTTTGGGCCTTGTTTGTGCTGCCCTAATTTCGGCCAAATAGTGTATTTAGGGTTTCATCATGCTTTTCTTATATACATGTTGTTATATGAGGTTTAGGAAGCATATGAACCTAGTATAGTGAATAAATTATGAATTGGTAGATTGTTGCCTTGTGAAGGTCATTTTTTTTTTCCAGAAAAGAAAACATTGAAGGACTAGGATTTTGCCAATATTGATGTCTTCAATGGATTCATTGGGCAAAATTGTGTGGGTTTAAGGTGTGAGTGTGATTTTAGAAGGGTTGGATTGGAAACTCTAAATTTGGAATTGAACATAGTACTCCCAAATTTAAGTTTCTGGGAAACAATTGGCTTGTGACGTGTTTATGAGTGACCAAATATTATCCTATGGTCATGAAACTCTCTAGAATAATAGTAGACATGATAGGCTTTATTTTGATATATAATATGTGCCATTTGGTGTAAAGTCCTTTCCTTAAAACAATAAGTAACTAAAGGTTTAATAAAACTATTTGCCAAAACATTCTCATACACCCAGTTGGGCTTTGAATTTCACAAGATTCAACATAACTATTTACTATTCAGTTTAAACTCTTTAACTAAATAATTTGTTATCATATATTAAAATATCCATTCCAAGTTATGGATCCACTAGTTCAAAACACTTTATAAGGCCTTTAGGCCATCCAGCATCATCAATAGAAATTTAAAATATATAATTGATGTATCAAATCTCCAAAATAGATTAGAGTACGCAGATGAGCCCTAACGTGACAATATACAATAATCCAACATATATTAAAAAGATGGAAGCACTACTTTTAATAGAAGTAGCTTAAGCTTCCGGAGTATTCCCTGATGGACCTGCACAACAACTATCACATGGAAAAATGTTAAATCAACAAGGTGAGACAAAAGCCTCAATAGCCAGCAATCCATCTTATCGAACATACAAGTAAGTGCCCGTGAGGTACCAAGTGGGACAGTTAGAAAAACATAACATTATTAAAATATCACTTGTCCATATATATACATAATAATTCACAATATCATAACATCATTCTCATATTTATCACATATGTATACAAGATTCAAAATACAAGAATTTATTCTCTGTCCTCCCTTATTTCCTCTCCTACCTTATTTTTTCTGACTAAACCCATGGGCTAGTACTCACCCATATGACTAGTAGCTTAACTCAACAAGTTCACTAGTCAAGTGATATGGACTGGACCATGGGTTCCCCCTCTAAATACATTAGTTAGAGCTGGTAAAACGGGCCAACCCGCGGGTTGCGGGTTGGCCCGCACCAACCCGCGGGTTGCGGGTTGGCCCGCACCAACCCGCGGGCTGTACGGTGCGGGCCCGTGCAGCCGGCACTTTTACGGGCTGGCAAAATGCTAACCCTAACCCGCAGGGTGCGGGTTGCAGGCCAGCCCGCGGGCCCGCAATTTTTTTTCAATTTTTTTTTAAAATTTTTTTAGAAGATTGAAAATATAAGATACATATATATGAGTTATTAAATTTATTTTCTTACCATCAATCATTTTTCTTATAAAATTTTAAAAATATAATCCATAATTCAAAGAATAAAGTTATCAAATCTGTTAAAGTTTATACAAAAAAAATCAAATTATCCTCAAATAACCAAGATATAATAATTTTGTTTAAAGAAGAAGGAAAAATGCTAAGATTTTTTCTATTTGGATTGAGAGGTACTAAGATCGGAGTAGACAATTTATAGGTTTTATGAGATTATTATATATAAATTTTTCTTTTTTTTTGCGGGCCAACCCGCCAACCTGCGGGCTGGCCCGCATCAACCCGCGGGTTATGTGGTGCGGCCCTGTGCGGCCCGCATTTTTACGGGTTGGGATTTTCCCAACCCTAACCCTGTCCTAACCCGCGGGTTGGACCCGTATTACCGGCTCTAACATTAGTGGGTGTCAAGGCCCTACTAAACACAAATTGACCAAAGGACTAACCAGTGTACACCTGAAAGTCCACCACCTTATTTCTTCTTTGAGTAACCTCTCATTAAATCCACATCCACCATCCCCTCTCATATCAATATAACATGTCATTATCAATTCACGATTATTAAAGGATCTTTCCAATCTCATAAATAAATACCAGTTTATATAATATAATATCACTAATCATTTTTTTCATGAAAATAAGTCTCACAAGACAATTTCATTAACAACATAATTTCAAAGTCCTCATCAGATATCAATAGCCAAATTTATAATTCTATACATTCAAAAATTACTCACAAACATCATATAAGCATGCACAATAAGAGGAAAGTGCTTACATCTCACTAAAGCCAATTATGATCACACTGTTAATCCAAGAGCTCAAACACATGCCAAAAATCAATCTATCATAATCAATTTACTACCCATTAATAACACTCCAAAACTCCGAATAATCAAAATTATAACTTATATACAAATTTTATATTATTATAATAAAAACTAAAAATCACATTTTGGGGTTTAAATTTTAAAAATGACTATTTAGCCCTACTAATTTCAGAAATGATAGTTGAGTCATACAAATTTCATAAATGACTGTTTAGACCTACGAATTTCAGAAATAACATTTTAGACCTATGAATTTAAGAAATAACAGTTTAGTTCTACAAATTTCAAAACTAAACCAATTAAAATTTCAGTAATATCTTCATTAACTTAAATAAAGTTTTTAACCCACATTTAATCAGTTAAAAAGTCCTATGTAGAATTATTTATAGACTGATTATGTAGAAAATTCATTATAAAATCTTTATACTAACTAAATAATAAAAGTAAATCGATTAAAATTAACTATTAATTATCCTGTACATTCTTATAGTCATATACTGATAAAACTTAAACCTGCCCAAACTTTCCCAAAATGCTAATCCTAATATATTCTCTAACCAGTACAAAATTACTATCATAAGAAAGAGAAAATTATTTAGAAAATTTCTCATGAGGAAGTTTTGTGATTAGAAGTGATTTTGAGTATCTTATAGATCTCTAAAGAATTGAAAAATACTCATATTAGAGCTTTGCCAGACGCTCTTATACGTATCACTCCACGCAAATCATCTGCGTGAAGTAAGTAGAGAGAGGATATTTATAATACCCTCTCCAGATCACTATCCTCTATTTTTTTTATTTAATAATTTAAGGGGGTACCGAAAGGTTCCCCCTCAAGTTGTCAAGATTGGTGGCGCCGTTATATTATATAATTGTATATTATTATATTATTATAATATATATATATATATATATATATATATATATCATTTTATTTTTTTATAAAATTATTTTTTTTCTAATCATATTCCTATAAATAAAAATCTGGATGTTACATTTGGGTTGGTAGATTATGAGATATGGATTTTTAAATTTAAGGCATTGAATATGGAACAAATCCTAGCATAATTGTGTTAATAGAAGATTCTGGAATTTTGGGAGTATGTGATGTTTTTCCCTTAAAGTAGACTTAAATAGCTTTAAATAGGAATTTGAACCATTCCAATTAGAGTTCTATATAATTAATTATGATTTTTCAAACTTAAGTTAAAATGCTGGTAGCTTTTGGCTACCATGCAAATTTAAAAAAGAAAGGGCCAAATGTAATTAGTATGAACTCTAAGGGTGAAAGTAAGCCTTTAAGGCTAATGTAGCCATTGGCATTCACTTTTAATGGCTCTAATAATGTCATTGCTTATCTAGGGCCATTAAGTGACAAAGAGGAGGCAATAGCTGGAAGGTTAAGGCAAAATAAGAGGGCGTTAAGTGCAAAAGGTAGTGAACTTACGCTACTTGCATGTATTTGATATTGATGCTTGTGTAGTGATGTATGTGGTTGCTATACTTAATTGTGTAGAACATATTTGAATGATGAAACTCTACTTCTGTTTATGCTATGGCCATGAGTATGTTACATGAAACATTGAGCACGCAGAAATGTCATTATGTGGCATGCATCTAGTTAAGGCTAACATGTCATGCATTTAACATATATCATGCATGCATCATAGTAATTGTTTACTACTGAGATTCCTCCGAATCTCACCCTCCCCCAACCAACCATTTAGATAGGTGGGTACAGGTGGAATATTGGAAGTTGCCTTATAAGAGAATGCAATGGTGAACTGAAGATTTAAGGGTCTAGTACAATATATTTATAAAACTTTGACACTTTGGTAGCCTTGTGTGGCTACACATTTGTATGTAAATGAATGAACTAAGTTTGAGAAAAGAATTGCCTTAATTGAATTAAAGGAAAAGATAAGAACCGATGGGTAATAACGAAGTTGTGAACCACTAAAGTACGCTTCCGTAAAGTTTTAAATTTTTTAGAAAAACCTACTCAATTGCAGGTTCGAGTCTTGTTTTGAGGTTGGAACTTGGAAAAGTATTAGAAAAGAACATCGCTTAATGGTTTGAGTTCGCCACATAAAACTCTTCAAAACTAGTGTAAATGTAAGGCGTTGCACTTATTGGTATCAGATCAGTGATTTTGGCAATGGAATTGTCTTCTCAAATATAATGCTTCAGTTAGAGCAAAGTGTTATAACTATAGGTTACATTCTATGCTAATGTGAATAGTACATTGATCCCCTATTAGGGCTACTGTAGTTGGGAGTTACAGATAGAAGAGAAACCTAAGGAATTAGACCACCCTTAACTATTAATCAGCCTATGGAAGGAAGGAGAAAAGGTTTGTATAAAGGAGTGGCTTCGCTTGACAGGAATGTTAGGGGTGCCTAGTCCTAGTGGGGATTCCTCTACTGGAAACAATAGTAATGAGACCTTAAGGATAGAAGAGGAAGTGCATGATTTAGATTCTGTTGCTAACTCTATGGCTCTTCATATTGAGTTAGAGTATAACCCAGATTTTTCCCCTGTGTTATGAGAACACATAGAGGGGCTATACTAAGAAGCTGATACTATTTATGTTTCCTTGTGAGGACAGTATCTTGTATTTATAGGCAGGATAACATGGCATACTGGATCGAGGTATATGTGGGATACCGATGCCTAGAGATATGCAAATCGGTACGAACACTAATGCCTCAGATATCATCTAAACCCCGCAGTTAAGCGTGCTCAGGCGAGGGAAATCTTGGGATGGGTGACCCCATGGGAAGTACCTTGGAAATCTGAAACCTTTTGCTTAAAGGTTTGGAATTCTGACTTGAGGTTCTTAGATGACCTAAAGAATGATTAGAGGCATGGAGATGATGAAGTAAGTATTGATCTTTAATCTGAACAATTTTTGTTGCAGTGAGTACTATAGTGATTGTTTTGAGGTTTCTTCGTGCTAAGTAATGATCCTTAATAACCCATGGGGTTAAAGATCTGTAGGTATGATATATGGTGATGCGTGATGAGTAGTGATTATGCTATATATCTATCTTAGAGGATCCGTTCTGATGATATTGAAGGTTGAGGATAGGTTTGGATCAAATCTCAGTTGAAATAGTGCTTAGGTAGAAATAAAAATTAGGTTGCACTATGGTTCTATTTCATGAAAGAAGTTTGAACCTTGTGAACCTTGTAGATAATGTTTAACCTTTAGTAATGTTTTAAGGATATTACCCAAAAACCATGAAGGTTAGAATAAGTACTAATGATTTTGATCCTTAGTGCACCTATTTGGTATAATTGATGAAACCTGATCTTTCGGCTCAGGAATGTGAGGTTCTAAGAGTACCTTGTGAACCTTGTAGATAATGTTGAACCTTCAGTAATGTTTTAAGGATATTACCCAAAAACCATGAAGGTTAGAATAAGTACTAATGATTTTGATCCTTAGCGCACCTATTTGGTATAATTGATGAAACCTGATCTTTCGGCTCAGGTAATGTGAGGTTCTAAGAGTTGAATCATAACTTAAGAATCAAATGAAATAGTTAAAGTGATTCTCTAGGAATTTGAAATAGCCTGAATGGCTTAAGGTACTAGAAGATAGTACAAAGATGTGTATGAGGTTTCTTGAGGTTACTAGTTGCTAATCTAGTATAGGGAAATATCTTAATGATAGAATATTCCCTTAGAGTCGTGATTGTTCCTAGAGTGGAACCGATAACGAAAGTTCATATAAAATGACACTAGATGAGATGGCAGAAAGAAGGATTTATGGGACCCAATGAAACGCCAGGGGTGCTCCAGTGCCGGTTGATGAAAGAAATTAAGGAAGAACAGGCTCGACAGTATAAAGGAAACCAACTCTTACTCTCGTATCTTATGTAATGGTTAGGCATGTATATGTTTACCATCAAGTATATTTGTGTTATGAATACACAATAGGCAGTAATACCTATTGGGCCAATGGGTCCTTAGGTAGTCAGACCTGACAGGTGGAGGCTTGAGGCTGTAAGTCCTGCAATGCCTATGGAATATGGGTGATTCCCTGGGTAGTAAGACCTAGTAATAATTCAAAATATGTGAGGTGGTCCCCTGGGGCCTATTGCGCGGGTGGACACCCAGGCCATTGAGATTTCTGTTATGCACAAGCAGTCACTCGGGGTCTATTACACGGGTAGACACTAGGGCTATGAAAACTCTTGTTATGCACGAGTGGAATCACTGGGCTTACTGTGCAGGTAAACACTTGGGGCCATGTGACTTGTGGGACCAATGGTCCAATAGTTTCTATTATACTATATGCTAACGTGCCAAATGCTCTTGTGATGATTGTTGTGATGATGGTTTGTTTAGCATGCTTCGTGAACATTACATAAGAGTATGAATGACTTGAGTAGCAAGAGATGGAGCCTGTAATGAATTCAGAATACCTAATAGACTGTGTGTATTAGGTAGCTAGACTCTATATGTATTCAGCAAAGATGATGGACTGTATGTCCTAAGGCCATAAGACCTATTGGACTAGTAAGTACTTTGGCCGATAGAATGTTATGTATTTAAGAATTGTTGCGACCAGAGGCTCGAGGCGGTAAGACCCGATGTGCAAGTTTGCATGGGGCAGAGGCCTTGGGCCATAAGACCTATGTGCCTAGCGCGGTGACATTAGACAGTATGCCAGTGTACACCTTGAGACTGGTAGAACATTCAGACTATACCAGGTTGTAGTGGAGGAAGTAAGTCCAGAGATGCCTATGGCATGGGGGTGATTCCCTAGCTAGTAAGGCCGGAATATCCAGTGCTATGGGAGTAAAATGAGCCGTAAGGCTTGATATACATACAGTGTGATCCAGGAGAGTCCCGAAGAGGTTGGAAGGCTTGGTATGCATACAGTGTGATCGAGAGAGTCTCGAAGAGATAGTGTGGCCTAAGAAACCAGGCGCTGTGAGAATGGACCAGTGGGTCCTGTGTTGAATGCTACATACTGTATACAAAATGAATGAGAATGTTGTATTATAATTGCTGAATACTATCAAGGATCTTAGTTGTTGCATGCTATGTGAGCTTCCACAGGAAAGAGATAGACTGAGTGTCTAAGAAATTTTGATGATGAAATTTATTGAATAGAGGGAGAGTTGTAATATCCCAAATTTTGGGATTAGAGGCTTGAGGATAAGCCCAAATCAAGTGGACTACTAAGCCCCGATTTAGTAAGTGTCCCTAGAAGGCATAAGAAGTAGAATGAATTTGAATTCCAAAATTTGGAATAATGCTGCTAGGTGTATCCTGTGCAGGGTAGTCAATTTGCATGACGCTTTTAGATAGGAAAATGATGCCCAAAAATTGAGAAAGTTTCCAGAATGAAAGTAGACTTATCAAGCTTTAATTTGATAGGACATATATGTCATTTGGTACTGTACACAAAGAGTTATGTATTTTTGAAGTTAGCCAAGTGAAACTGACAAGTTTTTGTGGCAGCATACAAAAATAATAATTCTGGGAATTTTGAGTAACCATTTGGATAAAATCTATATTTTTCCTTAAAAATACACTTAATAAGGGTCACATAGCCTTTGAAACCACAACAATTGAACATCTATAAATAAATATATGAATTTTCAAATATTGACAAAAATTCTGTCAGCTTTTAATCCATATGCGAAAATGGAAAAAATGTAAGGGCAAAATGTAATTGGGATAACTTTCAATCAAAAAGGGGGCAGCAAAGGAAATCAATACTTGGTCTCAATTAAGCAAAAGATGAAGCAATTTGAGCCAAGTAAAATAAGTTGAAAAGTCAACAAAAGTGGCTATACCATAAGAGCTTTTTTATCAACATTTTCCTCCCCTTTTTATTGTGGAATTCGGTTAAGAGACTAAGAGGAGAGAGGGAGAGTTTAATTAATGTCATTCCTCACCTTTTATATAACAAAAGGTGGCCAATCACAAAAGGAAAGGAAAGAGACAAGTCAACAAGTCTCAAACTTTTTCCAAGTTGAAAAGTTGAGCAAAAAGCAATAATCCAAGAGTGAATTGGTCAACAAATCCTCTTCCTTTTCAATTGAGCATTTCGGTGAAGCAAAGGAGAGGAGGAAAGAGAAAGCTTCATCAAATTGAATTAACCACACATGGTTAATTAACTTCAAACTTTTGTAAGAAGCTATAATAAGGGCCACATGTTATATTTCTCTTTTTCCCTTGCCAATTTTAGGCCAAGTAAAGTCAAGAAGCATGGAAGTGAATAATAAACCATTATATACTCCCTCCCACATGCAAAAAAGTTGCCCAAGGTAGGGGAAAATGGAGAAAAGAAGGGAAAATGGAAATGGAAAGAGAAAGAATAACAAAGAAGCAAGGTAAGTGTTCTTCCTTCATTTTCACCTTCCAAATCACCTCTATTGCTCTTGATGTCTCCATGAATGTTGTTCCTTTCTCTAAGAGCTTTATTTCTACAGATTTAGTTTCTTGAAAGGAGGTGTTTTGTGCTGTCTACAAAATACCAAAGTTGGAGAACTCAAGAACAATCCCTAAAAAGTGAAAGAGGTGAGTATGAGCTTTGTTTTGACCTAAGTATTGTGTTACTTGGTTGAATTTTTGGGCCTTGTTTGTGCTGCACTAATTTCAGCCAAATAGTGTATTTAGGGTTTCATCATGCTTTTCTTATATACATGTTGTTATATGAGGTTTAGGAAGCATATGGACCTAGTATAGTGAATAAATTTATTGGTGGATTGTTGCCTTGTGAAGGCCATTTTTGACCAGAAAAGAACATATTTAAGGACTGGGAGTTTTCTAATATTGATGTCTCCAATAGATTCCTTGGGAAAAATTGTGTGGGTTTAAGGTGTGGATGTGATTTTAGAAGGGTTGGATTGGAAACTCTAAATTTGGAATTGAACATAGTACTGCCAAATTTAAGTTTTTGGGAAGCAGTTGGCTTGTGATGTGTTTATGAGTGATCAAATGTTATCCAATGGTCATGAAACTGTTCATAATAATAGTAAACATGGTAGAATTTAATATGATATATAATATGTTCCATTTGAGTTAGTAGATTGTGACATATGAATTTTTAAATTTAAGGCACTGAATTTGGAACAAATCCTGGTACAGTTGTGTTAATTGTGTATTCTAGAATTCTGGGCTTATAAATGGAAGTAGATGATATTTTCCCCTTAAATTAAACTTGAAGAGCTTTAAATAAGAATTTGAACTACCCCAATTAGAGTTCTATAGAATTCATTATGATTTTTCAAACTTTGGTCAAAATGCTAGTAGCTTTTGACTACAATGAGAATTTAAGAAGGAAAGGGAAAAATTTAATGAGTATGAACTCCATGGGTGAAAGTAAGCCTTTAAGGCTAATGTAGCCCATTGGGCATTCAACTTTCATGACTCTAATAATGTCATTACTTATCTTGGGCCATAAAGTGACAAAGAGGAGACAATGTTTGGAAGGTCAAGGCAAAAGAGGAGGATGCAAGGTCCAAAAGGTAGTGAACTTACCATACTTGCATGTATTTGATATTGATGCTTGTGTAGTAATATATGTGATTGCTTTACTTAATTGTGTAGAGCATATTTGAATGATGTAGCTCTACTTCTTTTTATGATGTAGCCATGAGTATGTTACATGAAACATTGAGCACGCAGAAATGTCATTATGTGGCATGCATCTAGTTAAGGCTAACATGTCATGCATTTGGCATATATCATGCATGCACCATGCTAATTGTTTACTTCCTTCAAACCTCACCCTCCCCCAACCAACCTTTTAGACAGGTGGACACAGGTGGAATGCTAGAAGTTGCGTGAGAAGAGAATGTGATGGTAGACTGAAGATTTAAGGGTCTAGTCCAGTATATTTATAAAACTTAGACACTTTTGTAGCATTGTGTGGCTACATAGTTATGTATGTAAATGAATGAATTAAGTTTGAGCATAGAATCACCTTAATTGAATTAAAAGAAAAGATAAGAACCGATGGGTAATAACAAAGTTGTGAACCACTAGAGTATTCAGATAACTCCTTATGAAGCACTATATGGAAGGAAGTGTCAATCACCTTTATGTTGGACAGAACTGTCTTACAGAAAATGTTTGGGCTGGATATAGTTTACCAGATAATAGAGCAGATTAAATTGATTAAGCAAAGATTGCTAGCTGCTCAAAGTAGACAGAAAAGTTATGCAGATAAGAGGTGAAAGCCTTTGGAATTTGTAGTGGGAGACCATGTATTTCTAAAGGTTTCACCAGTAACTAGGATTGGTAGGGCATTGAAAATGAAGAAATTAAGCCTTAGGTATGTTGGTCCATTCAAAATCTTATTAAGAGTCGGGCTAGTAGCGTATCAAATAGCTTTACCCCCAAACTTGAGTCAATTGCATGATGTCTTCCATGTTTCCCATTGAAGAAGTATCAACCGGATCCTAAACACATAAGTGAGTATGAAGATGTGGATATGCGAGATGATCTCATATATGAGGTTAAGCCTGGCCAGATTATTGATCGGCATAAAAAACAACTCAGACACAAGAGTATTCCATTTGTAAAAGTAGTTTGGAAGTGATTATCTTCTAGAAAGGATAATTGGGAGATGGAAGAAGACATACGTAAGCGTTATCTAGAGTTTATGAATACGTTTGTCTATCAAATTTCGGGGACAAAATTTTATTAACGAGCGAAAAGCTATAATATCTCAAATTTAATCACCCAAAATTCCTTCTTTATTTAATTATATTCAATGGAATAAAATGGGGAATTTTAGTGCATTTGAAGTAGCCAAAATAGTGAAAATGATTATTATATGAAATTTTTGGCTAAGAAAGACCTAAAACTCAATTTTTTCCATGAACAAGGCTTAACATTGAAGCCTAAAATTTATTATGAAAGAGCACACTTTTTGGGCCCAATATGTTGCAAAAATTCGGCCAAGTATAAAGGAGAAGAAGAAAATGGCAATTGTTTCAAAAATTCAAGAAAATGTAAGAAAAAATGGTCATTTGGAAAAATAAAATAAAAATATAATAGTTTCCCTTAAATATTAAGGGAAATTTGGTCATGAAGGAGAGGCACGAACGAACAAGAATTTTCCACATGTATGGAAATGTGGAAGAATAAAAAAAGAAAAATTTCATGAAAAATTGCCAAGTGTTTAAAACTTTGCAATAAAAAATATTAAATTAAAGGAGGTGGACATGATATTTTAGGGAAATATTTCTGCCAATTTCTTCTTCATTTTCGTCAAACACAAGAAGCAAGAGAGAGAGGAAGTGTCTTGAAGAAACAAGAACAAGAGAGAGGGAGCAAGTGTTGAAGAAGCAAAATTCAAGTATTCTTGTCATCAATCATTTGTAAACCTTCCCTAACTCATGTATCCTTCTTGGAATCATGTTAAGAAGAAGAAAATCAAAGGGAAGAGAGAGAGAGAGAGGGAGGGAGCGCACGATCAAGAGAGAAAAGGAAGGAGAAAGAAATGTAAGCTTAAGAACTTGATGATTATTGATGATTTACACTTGTTCTTGGTGGTTTTGGTTGATTGTTGGCTTGTTTGGTCTTGGTTTTGTGATTTGGGATGCTCAAACCCTAAGGGGAGATGCTGCCTAAATTAACACTAATAATGTTCAAATGGTGTTTAAGGTGTTAAACATGAGATTATAAGTGAAAAGGAGGTGGTTAATCAAGTGAAATCATGAAACTTGCATATTTTCCAAAATTTCCCAGATTTTGGCCAACAGGATTTGACATGGTTAGAGCAGGAATTTTGTGTTTCTAATGATTCCATTTGGTTTAGAATTGAAAATTATGTAGGGAACATATGAATTATGGAGTATGGAGGCTTTAGGGTGTGAAATGACAATTTTATCCCCAAAACCCTAATTTCATGGCTGTCAAGGGTAATCTGGTCATTTGAGTGTGAATTTATAAAAAAAATGAGGTCAAAAATGGATTCTACACGCAAAATTGTATAGGAATAGCCCATGTTATAATTTTTGGAAAAGTACAAATATGCCGGGTATAAAGGGAATTAGACCTGGTTTTCTAGGGGCATTTTTGTAATTACATGTTTTTGACTAAAGATAGCAAACTTATAAATTTTACAATAAGGTATGAATGAGTAATAACTCATTTGTGACCAATTTGGAAATTTTAGAATTTGATATCTGTCGAGCCGAATCAAAAATCAAGGACCGGTAATAGTTAGGTCAAGAAAATGTGTAAGGTAGTAACTCTATCTCTCATATTCTATATGATTGTTAATATACATTGTTTGTCATGTTCTGTGTAATGACATATGAATAACAGTAATTCCTAGAGCTTGGTGTGGGAAAAGCACAAATACCACCCTAAGGGAAAGTATAAGTACATCTTGGCCAGTGGGTATCCAGTCTAGGTCGCCCAATATGATTGATGATAATTCCTTGTTGTGATGTGGGAAAAGTAAAAGTACCGCCCCATGTGAATAGCACAAGTATCATGAGGCCAATGGGACCCAGTTGAGGCGATGTGACAAGTACGAATAGGTTGTTGCATGTTCCGGAACATTTATGTGATCACGATGAGACAAGATGTGACAAGTAAGGATTAGATCATTTTGATTCAAACCAAATCATCGCTTTGGTCCTAAACATTGTTTGACAGACATGTGCATAGCAGTTATTTGTTGCATCATATATGCTGCTTTACATATTTACTTTTCGCATTTTATATGATTGATTGTCTGTTACTATTGAGATTTTCTCAAATCTCATTCCTTTCCTTAAATAAAAATTTATTCCGTAAGGAATAGCGGCTCAAAAGGAAAAAAAATGGATACCAGCAATTGAAGGGACTAGCCTTTAAAGAAATTTTTGTTTTGGTTATATTGTACCTTTTTAAGTACTTTCTGGGTTATGTATTCTACTATGTACAAACCCTGTAGGGATTCCTATAATATAATCAAAAATTTTATATCAGTATGTTTATTCTATTTCTGTATGCCTACTGATTGTACATCGGTACTTTAATAAATGTCAATATTCTGTGGGGTTTGACAGAACTTACTTGAAGGTCTTCAAAGCATTTAACTTTGGATAGTGGTGGGAGAAATTTATCCAATAGACCTACAAATTTTTACTTTTACAGACATCTACTTCTCTCATGAAAACGGCTAAAATGCCCTCAGTTCAGAGAAAAGCTTCAACCCACTTTTCCAGATGCGATCTTCAACCAAGCCGATCTTCGACATTGCTCGCGATCCTTACCAATAATTCAAAAGAACACCTAATTTTGGCCATCTTCCATGCTTGACACTCTGTTTTAAATTACTAAAGGCAATAAAGTCATTTCACATTCCCAATTAATCACAATACAGTCCCTAGGGACTTTTTTAATAGGGAATTTGGTTTGTAACTTTTTAGTAATTTTTTATGGTCCTTGGGACCTCACAATGATTTTTCCAAATATATATATATGTATGTATTTATAACAACTCATTATGTCTCCTTCAAGTGTGTACTGTGTACCTTGGCCTTCTAATATTTGGAAATGGACTCAAAAAAACACATAATTGACTCGTAAATATATACCTCTTCACTTAGGATTTCCTCCACTTGGATGACAGTGAGTAGTCCCATAGGAATACATTAGTTGCCTTTTACTAAACCCTAATTACTTTGTCATGCTTATAACCTACATGCCAAAGAAACTTTATACAAGAATTTTATTCAGTTTTTTAGTCTTACCAAATGTCTTTTTTTTCTTTAAAGCCAACCGTAATCTCAATCACGTTCTCATTTCCACTCCTATTATCATTATCATTGCTTCAAAAGTCATTCTTGCGTGCCAAACAAGGCTGAGTGTATTTTTCTCCGATCCTAGTCCCCTCCCCCGCGGATGAATGAGATGGCAAAGCTCTGCCAACAACAATTAAAGTGCAGTTTTTCCGACCCTCCGTATCCTTGGAGGAACTCCAAGAGCCTTCGATTATAGCCATGCAGATTCACTGAGACGTAGAAACTTGTGTAGCGAGGAATTTTCTTTTTTGGTTTTAAAGCGAAATTTTTTTTAACCTTTATAATTTCTAATTTTTCGTTTATATTATTCATTCTTTGAAATTTTTGCTTTACATATTGAAGTAACGTTTACTTTATTTTTATATTAAATAATTAATATAAAATTAACTATGTATTTTTCAAATTTATATGCTGATTCGGCAATTCAAATCATGCCCTTATTGAGCTTAACTAAGCCTAAAATTTGTTAATTTATTATGAAATTAAACTATTTATATTTAATTTTTAAATTAATTGATAACTTCACAATTTACTTTTCATATATATATATATATATATATATATATAAGGATTAAATCTACCCCAAAAATTTTCGTTTAAGAGTAATATTGTCCTGAAATTTTTTTCAAGTTTAATGTTACTCCGGAAGTTTCCAAACATATCACTATTACCCAATTCTGTTAAAAAAGTAACATTGATCATTAACTTTTTAACAGAAATAGATAATATAATTTTATTTTAATACTTTTGGGACAACATTAAACCTAAAAAAAAATTAAGATAACATTACTCTTCAACGAAAACTTCCAAAACAAATTTACACCAAAATCCTATATATATACACATATATATCATTTTTTTTCATTTAATTATGTTACCTTCCCAACTGCCAGCCAACTGTACAAACCATGACAAAGTTAAGCCTCACCGGTTTGATTTCCAGTCCTTAATGAACACCAAAATTCAATCCAAAAGCTAGAATTTACTTTTTTTGGGAGGAACATCTACAGATAGACCCTTCCATAGTACGCAACAATAAAAAATAGAAAACAAACGGGAAAAACACAACCATCTCCAATAAAATTGCAACATTATGATCCAGCAAAATGTACAAGTAAATTAAATGCAAAATTCAGTGTTGCCAACATACAAGGTAATGCTGCCCCATCGTAGACTACACATATGACAGATCTGCACGGCCTCTAATTTGTCAACACTGATCCCAACTTTCGCCTTCATCTACCACCTTGTAGCTACTGAAGTGGTCAACCCTGATCTTCCACTCTCCTTTGGTAGGATCATAGGATAAAAACTCAGCCCCTTGGTCCTCGGCTTTCTTCTTGAGCATTTGCTTGTACTTCTCCACCTTCGGTCCTTCAGTAAACTCACGTCCAGTTTTTTTGTCCATGCATTTTATGTTGAGTAGTGTTACCTCAGCTGGCTTATTAAGCCCTTGACCCACAGGAGGTTTCTTGGTGTCATCCTTGTAGACAACCACTTCACGGTGGTTGAATTGCACAAGAGAATCAAGATCAAGCCGTCGTACATCTGTCTCTCCAAAGAACTTAATACAGCCATATCCATGCCTTCCAACTACAAAGTCCTTGACACGACTGCAGAATCCTAGTTCAGCTCTTTCCTTGGCTGCTAATTCTTGGATCCGAGGCAGTGTGTAGTAATCTGACTGACGAAGCTTCGGCATCAAAGCCTCAATGTCAGCTCCATGTTCGTACACAATGGCAGCCTCACCAGCTCTGTGGCCACTGAGTGTCATATAGGTATTCCCCTTCGGAAGAGAGTGATCTTTAATCCCGTTGGATGTGTGCTCTGATCTAGAAGGTTCACCTTGCTCTTTGACAAAACCATTTTCACCTGGAATCAGGAAACATTGACAACCCAGCCAAAACCAAGATGTCAATAAAACAACTCAATTTGTCAAAGATAACCAATAAACTAGAAAATTCCATTATGATATATACTTAAGGTCATAAAAAACATACTCTCTTTTTCCTGTGAGTTGTTACCATCAGTAGCAGTTTCAACAAATTCTTCTATAGTGTTAATTCCTGCACATAACGTTTCAAATAACAAGCTATAAACTACACCCTCCAATCCTTTTTATGAGTAACAACTACCCAAATCATGCATATCAAAATGTTGGATTAAATTAGTTAAAAGTAATAAATGTACAAAGGATGTGTTATTTTTCTAATTATACCCTTATTTATGAAGATGATGAGTGAGTGAGAGGAAAAAGTGCATTAAATATATATATATTTTTTTTTTGACAAATACAAATTGCTACTTAAATTTAGATCCAACCCTATGCGAGATAATGTTTACTTATAAAAAGGATCGGAGGGAGTATTAAACTAGAATCTTTATTGGTCTCTCTCAAGGAACAGAAAATTGAAAGGAATATCATACCGGAACATGCATCACACTGAATAATGAAGGACATAAATCCCAATTGTATTTAACATATATAGCTCAAGTACGACAAATTACTTTGATCAATCTAAAATATTACCATTCTCGTTCACTGCAGTGGATCTATCCCTAAACGAGGAAGTTTTCTCAGAATAAGCTTTAGTAGGCCACTGTTCTGTGGGACAAATGACCAGCGCCCTTGGATTTTCCCTGGGAATGTAAAGAGCATCAGCCTTTGGTGTCGATGCAGTATCTTCATCATCACTAAAGAATGGAACCTGCATGACAAAGTGCGTTCACACACCATAAACACCTCAACTAGCAGCCATATTAAAAGAACCAAGATAACTACAAATTAAACTACCAAACTCACCTTCACTCCATCATTTTTGGGATGATACTTCCTGACAGGAAATTTGATCCGCCTTTGTGAGAGGTGCCGAGATGTTAACAAGGATGCTAGTTTAGCAGGAGGAGGTTTGTCTATGACCTAAAAGAAAAAAAAGAGAGTCAGATTCAAGTCTCATGGAAAAATTAATCAAAGTTTATATGCCAAGTAATTGAAAGTAATTTATGCATAGTTAAAAATCTCACAGTATCAAATAAAATCTAAATGCAAGAGAGATTGTTTTACAGGCAAGCTAGAAATTCCATATTGAACAGATGGAGCAGTTCCAGCTCGTCCAATTGACATCTGGGGCAAAGCAGGAAGTGTTCCAAATGGATTTGAAACGGGTGCCGCTTGTACAACTGCAGGGGTCTGGGCAGAAGACCTAATGAACAAAAAAACACAATATTAAAAAACTTTAAATGGATAAAATGACAGGAAAATTCAACCTTTTCTCCTAACAGTAATTAGAATATGATATATCAATATATAAATTGCCATCAAATTTAAAGCACTGCTACTAAACAAGTTAAATAATTGTTCAAGCAAAAAACGAAGTTAAGAAATTTCCTTCATAGTGATATTCAGTAAAGAATCCACTAGGTTGACTCCACCAAAAGACATCTAAAGAATACTGATTTAACTAACGAGGAGCAAATAAGCATGTCATGCATAAAGTATTGAACCCTTCCTTACCTTCAAGTATATTTGATGATTGATCATTCTGATAAGCACAAAATTACACCTTTTTTTAAAAATTTTAATTCCAGAGATTAAACAAAGGATAGACTAGAATTAGTCCCACTTCATGTGATCTGAACTTAGTTTGCCACTTATTTGACATTCATCTCTTATGTCTGTACATAGTTCCGATTAAGACTAAATTACCTATGAGATTCTAGGTAGGTCTAAATTTTTAAACTTCTTAGCATAAATAACACTGCAAATATTGATACAGTAAATAATTGTGTTGAGAAAAATGTCTCAATTATTACTCAAAACAATTTCATAATCTTTTTAAGACCATAGTATCTGGATTGAGCTAACATTTAGAAATTGAAATAGTTAGCTAGACCCTAGTACGTCTCATAATGCAATCAAATTGATTAAGATATCAGTTAAACAACAAAAGTTACTCATCATAAAATAGTTAACAGGTGATGGGTAAACAATTAATTCCAAGGGGAGATACTAATTTCAATCCATATCAGCCCCAACTCTTTACATCTTCATTAACACGAGGGTATTAAAAGTAGTTTACTAAGTTATAATCAGGAATTTTCAATTCAATGCCAAACATGCTGTTGAAATCTATTACATCCAACCCACAGCAGCAGCCGAAACAAGCAAGAGGTACAAAAGACAAACAACTTAAAAATGGTGAATAACTTTGGCAGACTAATCATTTGACACTTACGAGAGTCCAATGCTAGTCTGACCAAATATGCTCGGAGTGCCAATATAGTTACCTGCACCAGCTGCACAAGGAAGCAGAATAAAACGGTGCGTCACTTTCTAGTAATTCAATCATTGCAACCCAAACAAATAATATAAATATAGAGAATAGATTGAACTGACCAGGTTGAGTCTGACCAAAATTACCGAATCCAAAAGTACCACTAGTTTGAGGTGCTTGCCCTGTTTGGAAAGGTGTTGATAGTGATGGCTGCAACTATAGTCAGTACAAATCAACAAGAGTCAAAATAAACAAGAACTAAATTAAGTCTATCCTTCAAATGAACAAAATAAAAAATAAAACTACTTGGGCTGGGACACATAAACGAGTAAAAATAAAACTTGACTTGTCCTCTAATTAAGAATCCAAAGATAACAAGCGAGACTAACAATCATTTTGAAACATTCATAAATAAAACCTACTTACTGTTGTTTGACCAAAGCCTGCCAGATTGCTGGAAATGGGTGAAGCACTGCTTGGGAAAATGTTTCCACCAAGTCCAGAAGAAGTTGAATTGAACAAGCTTGATTGACTAAAAGCAGATGTGTTCTGTCCAAACAAGGAGGTACTCTGTCCAAAAGCAGAACCCGTTTGTGCAATTGTAGGCGCTGCAGAACTGAATATATTTGATGGCTGAGTGTTGACAAAATTTACACTTGAACCAAATGGTGAGGATGTACCCAGAGGAGAAGAATTAAACAGAGGTGATGCAGAGGTAGGCCCAAATGTAGAAGTTGATGACCCAAAAATAGGTGCGGTTGCTGATGTTGATGAACCAAATGCGGATGAACTGAAGGGAGTAGATGAAGTCCCAAAGCCAGTATTGAATGCTGAACTCTTTGATGCAAATGGATTAGAAGGGGTTGAGGTAGAGAAAGGATTAGCAGCTGATTGACCAAAAGCTGGAGAAGGAGCAAATGTATTTGTCTGGGAGGGGGTTGAACTAATGCCAACCAAGCCAGTGGAATGAGTAGAACTGAGTGGCCCACCTAAATTTGTATTGAATATTATAGAATAATCAAGTTCATCAATACTGCAACGAAAACCAGTAAAACTATAATATTATAAACCATTAATTAATGACTAAGAAAAATGGCAATCACCTTTATCTCCAATTTGATAGTCCTCCCATCTTAGCTCCTCATGGCTTTTATCTTTGTAAACAGGCATGGCTGATATGGACTCCAATTTAGCAGTTTGCCCAGAGGTACCACCATCTGCTTCAGCCGTTGGAGTATAATTAATAACTCTACTCCCACCCCGTTGACCCCCAAAACCAGACTGCCCAATGGCAGTACTTCCAAAAGCTGATGAAGTGGTCTGAGATCCTGAAAGAGAAAGTATAGCAAGGTGACTTTCAATTGTAGCAGGAGACATGAAAAAGACAAAAATTACAACACATAATATACAAAAACGTATTAGAAAATAAAAGACCCTTGTAACTTTAAACCATATATATTCAACTCTTCATAATTCCAGATTCTCAACTCACCAAATGGAGAACTCTGTGCTCCAAAAGGTGAAGAAGTGCTTCCGAATGGACTACTACCAAATGCTGAAGTAGACTGACCAAAAGTTTGAGTGGATCCAAAAGTAAAGGAAGGAGTACTAGAAGCACCAAAAGCAGGAACACTAGGCGAAGCAAATGCAGGAGTTGTTGAAGTCCCAAATGATGAAGTAGTTGAAGAACCAAATAAAGGGGAATTTGATTGTCCAAATCCTCCACCACCTCCAAACACAGGGGAGCTTACGCCAAATGCACTCCCTGTGCTGCCAAAAGTTGGACTTGAGGTTGAACCAAATGCAGGCGTGCTAGTTGCACCAAATGGGGTGCTTGTAGAACCAAATGCAGGGGTGCTTGAAGTACCAAAAGAAGGGGTGCTTGAAGAGCCAAATGTTGGCTGAGATGATGCACCAAAAGGTGTTGAGGAACCAAATATGCTGCTTCCAAATGATGGTTGTGAAGGTTGTGCAGCACTTCCAAAAGGACTTGTTTGAGTGGTAGACCCAAAGCCTCCAAAAGCAGGCTTTTGGCCGAAGACAGACGACCCTGGGAGCAAGAGAATTTTCATTAGCATTAATTGTATAGACAATTTGAGATCATACTGACAAGTGTGAATTTTTGTAACAAGACATAATAAAACAATACAGCAATCAGATGGTTTAAACTAAAGATTAGTAGGTTCCAGAACATTCAGTAAAAATTAAAACATCAAAGGCAGTGGGAAAACAGAACAAAGGGTAGTGATGATTGTCCTTATAAGACGTCAAGGACACCATAATACATGAAAACCATTGCAAACATTTTTTATGAACCCATGCCTCCAATGAAATCAAGTACTGACATGAACAAAACTTATGCCAGAGGGAGCCAGTCCAAAGAAAGGGAAGGGCAAATTATTTGTTGTGCTTTATGACACGCAATAATTGAACTCACAAACGACCTCATAGTCATGCATTTTTAAGCATATATATGTGAGTGTATACTTTATCTTTATCTATTTATACACAGCTAAGCAAATTAAACAAGACAGAATGCCATTAGTGAAATATAGTGTTACCCACCATTATACATAATGGCAGTAAGCTGGCTTCCCAAGGATTTGAATAAGTGAATCTGATTAACACTAGAGATAGACTTCTAATAACAAAAGGTATAACAAATAAATCATGTGCACTTGCTTACCAGCAAGTGATGAAGATGTATTACCAAAAGCTGAAGTTGAAGATGACCCAAAAGCAGGCATTGAACTGCCAAAGGCTGGTGAAGAAGCAGCACCAAAGGTGTTCGTTGAAGAGAAGGGAGATGAAGATTGAGGTGCACCAAATACACCAGTCGAAGTACCTCCAAACAAGGAACTACTTGTTTGCAAGCCAAATGGTGTTGTGCTACCAAACGGCTTCGGGGCAAAAGGGTTGCTACTTGATGCATTGGTCTGACCGAAAACTGATTGGGAGCCAAATGGACTCGAAGATGATTGCCCAAAAGCTGTTAAATGATGTCACCGTATTAATGGATTGCAGAAGCAGACAGCAAGCAAAGAAGCAAGATGCTCCGTGTGAAATTGCAACATAAAAGCTTAAAGTAATAAATAACAAAAGCAGCTTATCCAACAAATAATCACTTCAAGCAATCAATATCCTATGTATCACATAATAAAAAGCAATAATCTAATTAATTATGAGAGCAAATAGAGCTGGCTCAGTTTTGGTAATCAAAAGCATTAATAGATGGGGGGCGAGAGGACCCGTATCACCAAAGGCATAATTAATTGATTGCTGGAAGTACCAATGAAAAACTTAGTACTTCAAGGAATAGGACCACAGAATGTTGAAAAAGCAGGTTGAAGATAAACGCAATAACAAAGATGAATTTCAGTGCTGAGGGAAGCAAGAATAGAACCAGCACAAAAATGGTGCATAACCAAATGTTGACGTAGACAACAAAATGAAAATAGAGAATTGACTGACTTCTTAGAATAAATTTTCAGACGGCAATTTTATGTTTAGTCCTTTTTGCATGCCCTATAGGAATTTGTTAGCTTGAGTAGCATAGCCAAGAAGGACAGATAGGCTACGCACTTGATCTAATGGGGCGCAGAGAAGAAAAATAACAGGCAGTATAATAGATTATAGGGCAACACTTACGGTTTGTCGAACCAAACATGCTTGTAACTTTCCAAACGATGCAGAAGCTTTATGTTTCCAAACTGAAAGCACATCAAACAAACTCCATTAATACTTGGATTTAAATTAACTACAAACGAGATTTCCATAATAGAAAGATTAAGACACGGTGCAGCATATGCCACAATGATCGCAGCACTAGGCGAAAAAGGAAGATAACGATTATCCTAATGGCATCATGAGCAATTTCGCCAGCACGGATAAAATAGAAACTTCAATGAGTGACCGTACAGAGGCAAAATGCATTACAAAATAAGATTTTAATGGCAGACAAACACAAGTAACATCTACATTTTGCAAGAATAGAATAATCCACATCGTCTTACTACAGGCAATCTGCCTTCAAGGGTTAGTCAACTAATCCTCAGTTGGTTGCGACTTGCAAGCGGTGAAAATCAAGAAATAACTTCAGCCAAGCAAAGAGAGAAACAACAATAAATTTCAATTAGAAGATCCGAATGGTGTGGTAAAGATACGCTACAACGCTGGCATGAAAAGTTTAAGCAAATCAATAAAAAGACTTACGGCGTATGGACGAGATAGATCCTTGCAGAGAATAAAGTAAATTAGGGCAAGGGATTGTAGAGAAGGAAATCGAGCTCGGAAGATATTTTCCCTAACGTCGAAGGGTCCGCAACTGACTCTCTCATTCACAACTTATGCGAGGCAGTCGGGCAAAAGTGACATCAAGGCGGCCGGAAAGGGTTCCTTCTGTAAGACGAAAGGCCGCGTAGCGTTAAAATTCCGACTTGAGAGTGGGGAGGGACTAATAAGCAATGAAAAATTGAAGGGATACATACGAGTGTGATGCATACATGTGTTCCTTATGTAAGAGGAAAGGCCGCGTAGCGTTAAAATTCCGTCCGGAAGAAGGGATTATTTAGTAATGAATAAATGAGGCCTATCTAAAAAAATTAAAAATAATTGTAGATAAAAAAATTTAAAATAAAAAATTATTTTTTAAAATAATACTTAAACATAAACATTAGTAGTTATTATTAGTAATAAGAGTTATATATATTGTTCCCAATGTAAGAGGAAAAGGCTGCGTAGCGTTAAAATACCATCATGAGGGAAGGGACGATACTATTTATTTAGTAATGAAAAAAATGAGGAATTGCGAATATATGTGTGTGTGAGCTAATAATAATTAAATAAATTTTTTTAAAAAAAATAATACTTAAAATGATTATAGGACAAAATTACCCATAAATTTTTTTCAAAAGTGCAACTGATATCATAATTTTTATTTTTAGGTACAAAACTACTTATGAACTTTATAAAATAGGGTAAAAATAATATCTTCGGTAAGTTGTCTCTGCTAACAACGCATTACTCCCCTTGTGATTGAGATGTGACAAATAAATGCAAGTAGGTGAGAAAAGTCTTCCATGCAATAAATGACCATAAAAGAAAATTTCCAAATCTTACATTTTATTGATGTTGATTAACATTTGGATTAGGAAATGTGTGGGGAGTCATTATAGAGAAAAAAATCAATAGAAATAATAATAAAAAAATCTATCATTTATGTTGATAGGTTTAAATTATGAAATATAATTAGGAACAAATATAAAAAAATAAAATACAAAAATATCTCTCATTGATAATGATTAGTTTTTAAGTTAGGAAATGGTATTAGGAAAAAGCATATACAAAAATAATATATATATATATATATATATATATATATATATATATCATTAATAGTAATTAGGTTTCAAGTTAAGAAATTTCATTAAACAAAAAATATAAAAAATAAAAAACAAAAGTAAAAAATTTGTGTATTAATAAGCCAAAACCCTAGATATGTCTATTTAAAGGAGAGCATAAGAGAGTGCAAGACACAAAAATTGGGAGAGAAAAGTGGCAAGGAATTGTTAGAGGTGCTATAAATACCCTATTTTATCCAGGCCCCATTTAAAAATAATAAATAATTAAAATGAAATACGAAAAAGTCATCCTTAATCCTACCACATCTAAATTATTAAGCAAATGATATTGATAGCGATTAGATTATAATTGAAATTTGAAAATGATAATAATCGATAGTGATTGTTTTGCAATTAGGTTTGTAATAAATGATAACAATTTCATTTATGTTGATAAATTTAAATTAGGAAATTGCTTGTATAAAAAATAAAACAAATATAAAAAAATCTATCATTGATAGTGATGGTGTTGAATTAGGAAGTTTTATCAACAAAAAATATTAAAAAAAAAGGAAATTAAAAAAATGTATTTGTATAGAAAACTCTACTTTGAGGTTATAAATAGGAAAGCAACCCGTTTGGTACGCTGGAATTGGTACCATGGAAATAGAATTTGAATTGAATTCCATGTTTTTAGCTTGTTTAGTATAAATCTAAGAGCATGGAATTTGCTTCCATGTGGAGGCCAATTCCATCAAACTTGATGAAAATGATTTCCATCATACAACCCATGGAATTATAAACAATTCCATGAAATTTTATTTTTATCCCTCTCCATTAACATATTAAACTCACATTTAAATCTCATTTCCATATCCATATCCATTTCCATTTCCATATCTATATCCATTTTCATTTCCATCAAAATTAATTCAATCGTACCAAACAGGGCATAAGAGTTGAAGCAGAACACCTAAAAAAAATTGGGAGAGCAAAAACAAGAAAATTATGAGAGAAAAGAGTTAAGAGATGGTTAGAGGTGCCTAAAGAAAATGAAATATATTATTCATATTTTTTATCTTATTTTTCTCCATACCTCAAGTAAAGCCTATGTTCTTATGGTTGTTTTGACATATGTGATCCTTCAATAGTAATGGCAAGAGGGAGAAATCCAATATGATGAGGATTGATTCATTTTCTTATTGTTTTTCATTTTCCTTCTCTCTTCTATTTTCCATTTCTTATATTTTTTTTAAACACCCAAGGAAAGTCTATACTCTTAGGTGATTATCACATATGCAAGCTTAAGCATCATTGGCTAGAGGGTAGAATCATTGTATTTGATTCTTATTACACTTCTTCATTTTTATCCATTTGTGAATGATAGCTGATAAGTAAAATATTTGCATATTTATTTTCCCTTATATGATGATTTTGTGGACTATATTTGAGCTGAATGTAATCAATTTGGGTGTAATTAATAAATAAATAATGATTTTCTTGCAGCCATAGACAGTACCGCATTAAGAAGAATTAAAGAAGGCATTGAAGGGGAAGTACTATTCATGTTGTACTATTCACTGTACAATATTTATGTCTGGTACTGTTTGGAATCACTGTAGCGTACTGTAGCAGAGGGACTGTAGCGGACCATTGCATTGTACTGTAGCGGTCGGTGTGTGTTGACGTGGGGCGGTTCGGTGCGGTTTCTGTAGCAGTCGGTTCACTGTAGCGAGTATGGTTCACTGTAGCAAAATCACTGTAGAAAAAATACTATAGCAGTCCGAAAATGAAGCCTATAAATAGAGCTTCTTAGCACCCTAAAATGAGGAGAAGGAAGGAGGAAGGAAGAGAGAGAGAGAGAGTTTCTATTTTAGAGAGAGAGTTGTTATTTTTAGAATTTATTTCTTGCATTTTTTTTACTTCTTGCATGCCTCCTACATGGATGGTTTTACCTTCTATATGGAAGGTCTAGGTAGTCCTCCTTTATGGATGGTATAGGTTGCCACCTACATGGATGGTTTTACCTCCTATATGGTAGGCTAGATTTTCCATTTTCATGCATCTTGTAGTTGTATTTTTATGTTTTTGTAATTAATTTTTATGCAATATTTATGATGTTTGTAATTTATTTTGGTTTTTTTTAATTTTATCATGAGCTAAATTTTCCTTTTCCTAGGGTGATGACATAGCTTACTAATGACGGATTGAATCTTAACTTATTAAATCTAGTTTTAATTTTTCCTTCATGATTGAGTTTTAATTATTGCTCTTAATGCTTACAATTGATTGGCCACCTTTTGGATGATTTCAATATGCATGTTGAGACCGGAAGGAGATACATGTGTGTGGATCCTATAATTAAAACCATAATTTGCATATGAAATAGGAATATATTCATATGGGTTGTGTAGTCTTAATTGAGTTCCATAAATCTTAATGCATGATTGATTGCTTAAATTCATATAGAAATATATGGGGTTAGCAATTAATTATATAATTACTTGACCTTGGAAGAGGCTAGTGATTAAAATAGGGAAACTCGACTATCAATCATGTGGAATAAATTAGACTAGAATAGATAAGTGATTCAATCTGGAATTTGTTAAGTGAAATCTAATCCCTAGAGCATGATGCCTATAATTTACTTGAGGAGATGGCGGCCAATGCATATCAATGGCCTTCTGAACGTCATAATTCAAAGAAGGTACTTGGAGTGCACGAGCTGGATATCCTTACAACTTTATCTTCTCAAGTTGCATCTATATCCAAGCAAGTGAGCTCATTGACTAGTCAAGCAAATGCAATCAGTACTCCTTATGAAACCTGTGATCGATATGGAGGACCTTATATGAGTATACAAAGTCAAGATGGACACTCATCCATGCCTTCTCAGTCGGAGCAAGCTCATTATATCGGAAATCAAAGAAATGACCCATTCTCAAACACTTATAATCCAGGTTGGCGGAATCATCGAAACTTTGGCTGGAGGAATAATCAAAATGTGTTCAAGCCACAAGGGAACTACCAGCAACAAGCTCTTCAACCACCAAATCCACCACAGCAAAAAATGAATATGGAACATGCACTGGCTCAACTAACCATGAATACATCTCAATTCATGGCTAGGATTGACGCAACACTTAGAAGCCACGAAGCCTCAATAAAGAACTTGGAGATCCAAATGGGCCAAATTGCAAATATGCTGAATTCCAGACAACCAAGTACTCTTCCAAGTGACACTGAAAAAACCCAAGAGAGCATGTGAATGCTATTGCATTAAGGAGTGGGAAAGAATTGAAAGATCCTGTAATTCTACATAAGAATGACGGAGAAAAGAAATAAAGTGAACAAGAAAAGAAGGAGGAAGCACATAAACCTCAAGAAGATGATGTGGTACCAGGAAGAATCAGCTTTCCAGATAACCCTCCTCCATATGTATTACCAGTTCCATACCCTCAGAGACTTATGAAGGAAAAGTGATAATTGAATATTTATTACACTCATTTGTATCTCTTCATTAATAAATTTAGATTTTTTAGTAATAAATAATGGGCTTTTATGCTTATTTGGGCTTTGAGTGTTTTATTGGATTTAACATATTTTAATAATAAAAATTCCAGATTTACAACCCTTCTCTATTTTGATCATAACTCTTGAACCAGATATCCGAATGATCTCATTCTTGTCTCATTTTTTTAGATGATTCAGAGGGCAACAATTGATATGAAGACTTAAAGGGAAGATTTGGACAAGAGGATAGTCAAAAATGTAGTCAATGTTATATGTATTTTTCTGGATTTTTATTGGGCCCAAATTTTGTAATGAAGCACCATTTATTATTAATTTCCGTTTTGGGCTGAACTGATGGGCTTTGACCCATGTGACAATTAGGTTTTTACTTTGGTTAGCTGAAACAATAGGGCAGAACGGATTTTGGACGTTTTATGGATTAAATCAGAAGTTCTTCATTCTCTAAAAAATGTTCTTCGTGTTCTTCGTTCGTTTTTGGGATTTTCCAGCTATGTCCGGCTAAGTTTCTGTGATTGACCTATGGATTGAGGATTCACGTTTCCAATCAGAGGACATACTTAAACCGGTAACGTAACTTGTTTCTATTTACTATAATCGGATGCGATTTCTGGAATAGTTCGAATGTTTATTTTAATATTCGGATTGGTATATCCCAAGGACACAGTTCAAATCGGGTTTCAGTGATACTGTGCGATCGCAAAGTAGCATGCCACGCATACGAACAGAACCTAGACGATCGTCTAGTCGAGGGATTTTTTGGACGAATACAGAGATTTCGGTTCGTCCAGAACCAATCACGAGTTCGTATTAATCTTCGTCCGATTATGGTAGGAAACGATGAATCCCAATTCTAGGTTAGTTGTTTTAATCTGTTTGGTCTAGTTCATTTTCAATTTCTGTCTTTAATCTTAGTTTATTGTTCGTTAATAGTTTAATTAAAACCCTCCCATCGATCATTGTTCGATCGTTTAGACTGCATGTAAATTCTGTGGGAAACGATCCATGTTCTCTATACTGCAAATCCTTATTGAAACTGGTTATTTTGCGAGAACTCGACAATTCTCGATCATAAAGCTAGACAAGCAGTTTAAAAAGTTTCTAGAGGTTTTCAAAAATTTACATATCAACATCCCTTTTGCAGACGCTCTTGCCTAAATGCCCAGTTATGCAAAATTCATGAAGGACATTCTCTCAAATTAGCGTAAGCTGGAGGAATTTGAGACAGTTGCACTTACTGAGGAGTGCAATGCCATTCTGCAAAAGAAACTACCACCAAAGCTGAAAGATCCATGATGCTTTTGCATACCTTGCACCATAGGTCAATGTAACTTTGAAAGAGCACTTTGTGACCTGGGAGCAAGTGTAAATCTCATGCCTTTATCTGTCTACAGAAAACTTGGTCTTGGAGAGGTGAAGCCTACCACTGTTTCATTACTTCTAGCTGATCGATCAATTAAACATCCGAGGGGTGTCTTAGAAGATGTTCTAGTGAAGGTGGACAAACTCATATTTCCAGCTGATTTCATCATTCTCGACATGGAAGAAGATCAAGAAATTCCTATCATTCTTGGGAGGCTATTCCTAGCAACTAGGAGAACTTTAATAGATGTTCAACAGGGAAAGTTGACTTTACGAGCTCAAGATGACCAAGTATCTTTTAACATTTTTAAGGCTTGGTCATGTCCAAATGAAGGTGACACCTGTTACAGAGTAGATACATTAACCAGATGCACAAAAGACGTGGTGAACAAAAGCTGCATGAATCAACCACTCGTAATGGGAATAGTAGATGTTTCAAAATCAACTAATCCTGAAGTGCACAAAGAATATTGGGCAATAAAAGCCTTAAATTCTGACTTAAAGGTAGCTGGTAAGAAGAGACTTCTCCAACTTAATGAGCTTGAAGAATCTAGACAACAAGCTCATAAGAATGCAAAGTTATACAAGGAGAAGACAAAAACGTAGTAGGATAAAAGGATTTTGAGGAGAGAGTTCACACCAGGACAAAAAGTGCTGCTGTATAACTCAAGGCTAAAGCTCTTTCCGGGAAAGTTGAGATCAAGGTGGTCAGGACCTTTTACTGTAGTTCAAACATGGCCATATGGAGCTGTGGAGATTCAAGATGGTGATCGAAAATTCAAAGTGAATGAGTAAAGGCTGAAAGAATATAATGACGGTGCACTCAACACTTTGAAAACTATCATCACTTTGGAGGAAACAACAGGTAAGTCCTACTTTTTTTTAAAAAAAATAAAAAATAAAATAAATAAAAATTTATTGGTTTGGTCTTTGTCTAGCTAAAGACGTTAAAGAAGGGCGACTATTTGGGAGGCAACCCAAAACTTCTTTTCCTTACTCTTTCATTTTTCTTTCTTACTTACTGAATCACACAAAACTGCATCTTTAAATTTTAGTCTCATCATGGAGGAAATTATTGTAAAGCTTAAGAACAGGTTCCCTACTCTTCCCAAAGATGTGCTTAGGAAGATCTATAGCTGTCGACTTGAAAGAATGAAGACATTCAAGCGTTTGGGCCTTCCTGAGGATGTCCGTTGGATCATTGAAGCTAAGGTACGTTTAATAGGTAAGATTCATGAGTCATTTATTAAACCTATGCCAGGTATGGGAAGAAGCTCTTACTCCAAAAAGAGAAGAGCTAAAAGAATGAAGGTTTGTCCTAAATGTGCAAGGTGGAATTGTGATCAGCGCTGTAGGAGCAAAGGTATGGTTTCTATAAATCGAGAAGATAAAATTTAATTTATAAAGGATGGACTAAGTAAGGAGTGCTTAGATGATATCATTCAGACTCTTGAGACACATCCTAGTGGTGATGTTCATCATGTTCTTCTTGATTTATTAGACATATTCAACAAAGAAAAAGTGCACTACCGTCTTGGGAATCTGACGTTAAAAGACCCTGTTTCCCAGTTTTTAAGAAAACTAGATAGGAAGCAAATCCTCGATTCATAGAAAGCGTTTAAGCCGTTACTGGACGTAAAACCAGAGGAAGATGTGAGCCACAATCATAACTACTATACATAATCTTGCTTTTGTCAATCTGTCTTATCTTTTTCAGTAACTTTTGACTTTCTTTACTCACTTTACTTAATTTCTTTGCATAGTGGCCCACTGGTCATTCGTGTCGGAAATTTTTTTTCAAACTTTTTTGAAAAATGTGTGATTTGCATGATTTTGTTGTCGTTGTTTTTGTAATATAAATTGTATTCTTCCATTTGTAAAAAAAACACAAAATGTGTGAGAGAAAAAAAGAGAGGAGTAGTATCACACTAAAATGCAATTTTAAATCTATATGCATTTTTGGTGAAACTGACTCAGGAAAGGATGGAGAGTTTATACCTGCAGCATAGGAACTAGGACGTGCACTAGCCGCTAGGAAAATCAACTTTGTCTACGGGAGAGGTCTCGAGGGCCTGAAGTTAAGTATGACTATTCCTGCAACCATTAATGGTAGCAAGGGTTTGTGTGTAAGGATAAAGGAGTTAGAACATCACTTCTTCTTCTTAGGCCAAAAGTTAGAGGTTTCAAGTCTGCCTGAACGAACGGGACGTATGTTTTACCATGCTGATGCTTTTATCGCTCTACCCGGTGGTTTTGAAACGTTGAATGGGATCTCTAGCATTGCATATTGGGCTAAACTGAACTTTCATAAAAAACCATTAGGATTGTTAAATGTTAATGGTTTTTATGATAACATGTTGTCTTTTCTTGATCATGCTGTGGAAACAGGATTCATACCCCAAGCGACTCGTCATTCCATCATTTCTGCACTAAATGCTGATCAACTACTAGATAAACTGCAAACCTATAAACCTCAACCAGATATGTTAGTAAAAGAAAAAGGTGGGCAATCTTCAGATAGCAGTCAGAAGCAGAATCGAGATACCACTCTCCGATTGTAAACTTTCTTTAATCTTAATGGTTTTACTCTTAGCATTTTGGTTTACTTTATTGTTTGTTTATGTTTTCAAAAAAAATCTCTAATCTTTAGAAGACATTGATGACAATGTCTGATTTAGGTTGGGGGAGGAGTTAAAATTTTTTTTTTGCATGATTTCTACATTAGATAGTTAGTAGTAAAACCATTAGATGCATGGGGTGTGAAAAGATGACAGAGTAGAGAGTTATTTTTAACTCTTGAGACGCATCTTATTAGTTGCAATTTTTTTTGTTTCATCTAAAAAAAATGAGGTCCGAAAAAAAAACAAATTTGTGTGCAAGTGTTTTTCAATGATTTTAAGAAGTATATAAGTTTGAAGCATGGATCAATTGAGTTTAGAGATTTTATAGCATGATTGAATAACTTATTGTTGAATTTGGTGATGAATTTTGAGAGTGAATGAGCTGAATTTGAAAGTCCCTAACCGTGAGCTTTTGAGCCTATATGATTAATAATGATTATCTTTCTTGTGTGTGATATTCACCTATTAAGTTGTCACTCTAGAACTTGCTTTAAATCTAGTTGAAATTACATGTCACATACACATTAAAAAATGATACAGGCATTCATTTTGTTTAGCCAGAGCCAAATAGCCAACCTTGCAATTATACCATTGATAAGCCCATTTGTGCCTAATTGATTATTTCTTTATTCTCAACCCATTAATATGTGTTTTAATGATTTATCAAGTGCTTTTACTTAATTCGAAAGATTAATTGAGCATTTGAAATTTTTGTGAAATGGGCTTTTGACAAGTGTGGGGGTCTATATATCATCAACTACAAAAGTGCAGAAGTAGTAAAAAGAACAGAAAAAAAAGAGAAAAATATATATGTAAATTGTGGGTTGTTGGGATGAGATAGGCCAGGTTTATTCAAAAGATGACCCATTTTTCAATTGCTCTATTTACTTAGTAAATATAGCCCTTCATATCACTTTTTACATTCCTTTTACCTTAACCCCATTACAACCTTTAATAAGTCCTTTTGATTTGAATTGTGTATGTGAATTAGGTAGTGGCGATTGAGATTTTTGGCAAGCTTATGGTAGTGCAATTTTTTCAGGTGAATTTGAGCGAAACACTTACCCTAAAACACTTGAGAGATTGAGAGAATGAGTCACAATTATGAATTCGGTTCATTCATTTTCAAATGAAGTTACCAGTTTATACTTTTGTTGATTCAAGAATACTATGATCTCTTTATTCTTTAATTGTGTCCTTGTTTATGACTTGACACTTCTGATTTTGTTGGAAGCACTTATTAGTTACTCTTTCTTGTCCGAGGACGTCCAAGAGCTAAGTGTGGGGGAATTTGATAAGTAAAATATTTGCATATTTATTTTCCCTTATATGATGATTTTGTGGACTATATTTGAGATGAATGTAATCAATTTGGGTGTAATTAATAAATAAATAATGATTTTCTTGCAGCCATGGACAGTACCGCATTAAGAAAAATTAAAGAAGGCATTTAACGGGAAGTACTATTCATATGGTACTATTCACCGTGCACTGTTCATGTCTGGTACTGTTTGGAATCACTGTAGCTTACTGTAGCAGAGGGACTGTAGCAGACTATTGCATTATACTGTAGCAGTCGGTGTGTGTGGACGTGGGGGGTTCGGTGCGGTTCCTGTAGCAGTCGGTTCACTATAGCGAGTGGGGTGGTCGGTTCACTGTAGCAAAATCACTGTAGAAAAAATACTGTAGTAGTCCGAAAATGAAGCCTATAAATAGAGCTTCTTGAGGAGAAGGAAGGAGGAAGGGAGAGAGAGAGAGAGTTTCTATTTTAGAGAGATAGTTGTTATTTTTAGAATTTATTTCTTGCATTTTTTTTTACTTCTTGCATGCCTCCTACATGGATGGTTTTACCTCCTATATGGAAGGCCTAGGTAGTCCTCATTTATGGATGGTATAGGTTGCCACCTACATGGATGGTTTTACCTCATATATGGTAGGCTAGATTTTCCATTTTCATGCATCTTGTAGTTGTATTTTTATGTTTTTGTAATTAATTTTTATGCAATATTTATGATGTTTGTAATTTATTTTGGTTTTGTTTTAATTTTATCATGAGCTAAATTTTCCTTTTCTTAGGGTGATGACGTAGCTTACTAATGACGGATTGAATCTTAACTTATTAAATCTAGTTTTAATTTTTCCTTCATGATTGAGTTTTAATTATTGCTCTTAATGCTTACAATTGATTGGCCACCTTTTGGATGGTTTCAATATGCATGTTGAGACCGGAAGGAGATACATGTGTGTGGATCCTATAATTAAAACCATAATTTGCATATGAAATAGGAATATATCCATATGGGTTGTGTAGTCTTAATTGAGTTCCATAAATCTTAATGCATGATTGATTGCTTAAATTCATATAGGAATATATTGGGTTAGCGATTAATTATAGAATTACTTGACATTGGAAGAGGCTAGTGATTAAAATAGGGAAACTCGACTATCAATCATGTGGAATAAATTGGACTAGAATAGATAAGTGATTCAATCCGGAATTTGTTAAGTGAAATCTAATTCCTAGGGCTTTTTCTCATATTTGTCTTTATATCACTTGTATTCATATTTCAACATTTTTATCTTACAATCTCAATCACAACTAATCAACCGACTAAATAGAATTAAAATTACAAATTTTGGTACTTAGTGATCAATCCTCGTGGGAATGATACTCTACTCACTTCTATATTACTTGATTACGACAGTGTACACTTGCACTTCTAAATACACCATCCTACACTCGTAACAATAGCCTCACCTTTTGGTTTATATATGTACTCACCTTGATATTTTTCTTTCATTTGTTGTATCTGTGGCATCATCAACATGCTCTAAGCATCAAAATTTTTTTGTTATATGATACTTACTGACACCATGGTTGCCATTGGATTTGGATGAGTATTTGGCATATGGAGTGTGAGTGATAATGTAAGCTTGACTAATAACTCTTGTTTACTCCATAGAATATATTATGATGTGATGGGCATAAGTAGTTTGGTTATGATAGATTTGTTGGGATTAAATTGCTATATGTTTTCCTTCTATGTCCCCTTCCCTTATGTTATTATATGGTTCCTTCACTTTGTCTTTTTTGCAGAAGACTCAGAGTACCAGAGGTACATGCTCTCATTAGATATACTTTTAAATCCTTTTTTTGTATAATATGTTGATCATGCGATTAAAAATTTCTTCCAGAGACTATCTCATCGTGCAAAACCAGCACATGCACTCGAGTTCACTCATATGAACTCGAGTTCTCGACCATCTGCACTCGAGAATCGTCTTGCACTCTCGCAAGTTCATGGCCAAAATACTCATTACACTCGAGTTCTCCATACTGAACTCGAGTTCTCAAGCTTCTTCACTTGAGTTCAGGCTATGCACTTTCACAAGTTCCGCTTGAAACTACTGCACACTCGAGTTCTCAATAATGAACTCGAGTGCATCCTCCCCCTTCTGATGTTGAAGATTTCTCAGGGAGAACTCTTATGGCGAAACTCGCAGAACTCGAGTGTATTGAAGATGAAGAACTCGAGTGTGGCGTTGAGGACTCGAGTGCGGATGATGTCGTGAACTCGAGTGCGCTGTGGTGAACTCGAGTGCAAGTTTTCATGTCATGTGGAAAAGTTCCAAAAAAAATCCAAGTCCTGGTGGATAGATCGGCAGAACTCGAGTGTGTTGGAAAAACTCAAGTGCAAAGCCAAAAACTTGAGTTTTCAAAAATAAACTCGAGTTCAGTGGTAGTTTGCTGAAGATAAAAATGTGGCTTTGTGCAAAGTTTTATGGGAAGCTTTAGCACATTGTATGAGACTTATCTGACATGTCATGGTATGGGTGGGGTATGTATGGACTGCCAACACCTAATAACATATGAGATGGTTAGAGGCATGGAGATGATAAAGTAAGTATTGATCTTCATCCAAACCCTTTCTGTTGCAGTAGATACTATACAGAAAAGTTTATTGATAGGGTTATGGAAATTGAGTTTGAGGTGTAGTGATTGTGTTGAGACTCTCCATGCTAAGAGATGAACTTTAGTAACCGTGGGGTTAATGATATACGATGATACATGTTGAGTGATGATCATGTCATATATCAATCATAGAGGATATGATATGATGATACTGAAGGTTGAGAATATGTTTGGATCAGATCTAAGCTGATGTGGTGCTTAGGTCAAGATGATCATAAGGTTGCACTTTGGTTCTATTCCATGACAAAAGTCGGAACCTTGTAAACCTTATGGATGATGTTGAACCTTCAGTAATTGTTTAAGGATATTACCCGAAACCGTGGAGGTTAGAATAGGCGCTATTGATCTTGATATTTTTAGCGTGCCTATTGGGTATGATTGAGGAAAGTGATTTCTGACTCGGGTGATATTAAGGTTCTAAGAGTAGAATCTTGATTTGAGAATCATGAATATGAGATAGCCTGAGTGGCTGAGGTACTAGAGTATAGTACAGAGATGAGTGAAAATCCTCATTTGGAGGTTGCTAGTTGTAAATCTAGCATGAGGGAAAGATCTCAATCATGGACTTATCCCTTTGAGTTATGATTATTACCTGGAGTAGAGTTGATATAAAAGTTCAAATGAACTGACTCCAGGGAGTGAGCAGATTATAGAACTGCTAGAGAAGAAGGATCTTATGAGATTTGAATTCCATTACAATGATACTTCCATTTGGAGGCAACCAATCGGACAGAACTACCTGCGGAGGATTCTGATCTGAAAGGGCTACTTGTGGGGAGTTTTGATTGAAGAAGGCTATCTATGGGAAGATTTGATCGAAAAAGGCTACCTACGAAGGGTTAGATCGGAGGGGCTGACTAGTCAGGGGACTACGTAAAGCACCGAGTATAGGATCATAGTGTGAAGCCGCCGTGATGTTGAACCATAGTGTGCATTCGCCGTGATGACAAACCGTGGCGTGAAGCCTCCATGAAGTTGAAACTGTAGAGTAGAGCTATGGGGACGTTGGCTCTCAATAGTGGTATATTGTAATGAGTTTTCTATCGAGTAAGTTTCCTTGAGAAGAAGGGTTTGTATGACCCAGTGAATAGTCATGCAGTGCTTATGCACTAAATGATGAAAGAGATTGAGGAAGAACAAGCTCAACAATGTAAGCTAAATAGCTTTTGCTCTCGTATCTTATGTAATGGTTATGCATGTATGTGTTTACCATCAGGTATATTCGTGTTATGAATATACGGTAGGCAGTAAGACCTTTTGGACCCACGTGTCCTTAGGCAGTCAGACCTGACAGGCGGAGGCCCGAGGCTGTAAGTCCCGTGATGTCTTTGACATAGGAGTGATTCCCTGGGAAGTAAGACCTTATGAGCATTCATGAGTTGCAGAGTGGTCCCTCGAGGCCGAGAACCTGTCTAGCGTGATGTCAGTATGTGAGTTGCATTTATATGCACTGTGCACAATTGCCCTACGGGGAAGAGAACCTGTCTAGCGCTATGTTAGTATATGAGTTGCATTTGTATGCACTATTCCTTATGAGGTAGAGAACCTGTCTAGCGCGATGTCAGTATATGAGTTGCATTTATATGCAATGTGCACAATTGACCTACGGGGTAGAGAACTTGTCTAGCACTATGTCAGTTTATGAATTGCATGGGATGTTCATGAGATGATCGTAATGAGGATGGTTTGTTTAGCATGCTTCGTGAACATTACATAAGAATGTGAATGAGTTGAGCAGCAAGAGTTGAATCCTGAAACGAGTAGATGAAACTCAATGATGCTAAAGTTATCAAGCGTGGCTTAAGTGTCCCACGTCGTGTGTTCGATACTAAAGAGGATCTCCTTTGGGGGATAGCTAGTTGGGTGGCCAGCGAAGCTTTGCCTTCTGTGCTTCTAGTGGGGGTTCAGTTGGGCCGAATGTTGTACCTATGCACGGTTAGTCCAAGTGAGCCTGGAGCTGGGGCTAATGGGTGTATGCCTGAGAGATACTCATCTGGCATAATGATGGATCAATTGGTTGGGAAGTGGATATTCCACAAGTTTTCCGTACTCAGTCCTGGGGAGCCAGGGGGTGTGGGCTGAATCTTTGTGGGGCTGCAGGGGGTGCCTAGTGAGGGTAGCTCTGCAATGGGCCTAGTGAGAGAGAGCTGTGTTTCAGTAAAAGATAGTGGACTAATTGTCCTGAAGCCATAAGACCTGGCGGGCTCAAAAGTCCTGAGGCTGGCAGCATGAGATGTGATTGAGAATGGAGCCGAGTAGAGGCTCGAGGCAATAAGACCCAATATGCAAATTTGCATAGGACAAATGTCCGTGGGCCATAAGACCTAAATGTCTAAGTGCTGTGGTTGTTACCTGGCACAGTGACATTGGACTAGTGTGTCCAAAATATATATTAAGAGTGGCATAACATTCAGATTGTACCAAATTGTAGCAGAGGCAATAAGTCTAAGATGCCTAAGGCATAGGGGTGAATCCCTAGGCTGTAAAGCTAAAGCATCCAGCGCTGTGGTAATGGAATGAGTCGTAAGGCTTAGTGTGCATACGATGTGATATGGGAGAGTCCCAAAAGAGGCTGGAAGGCCTGGTATGCATGCAATTTGATCCGGGAGAGAATCCTGAAGAGGTAGTGATGCCTAAGAACCTAAGAGCTGTGAGATTGGACTGGTTAGTCCTATGGAGAATGCTACAAATTGGGTACAAAAGGAATGAAGGTGCTGCATAGTGAATGCAGAATGCCATTTGAAATTTGGTCTCAAGAATATAATTCTTGAGTTGCATGCTTTATAAGCTTGTAGATGAAAGAGCTAATTGAGAAGATGGCTGTAATTTGCCACCGTGATCAGAGGTTCTCACTGGTAAGAGTGGGACAAAGGGGTAAATCTTATATCGACACGGCGTTAGAGGCTAGCCATCCTATGATTACCGTAACTGGAAGGCTGACCAGGTATATGGGTACCTGTGTGAAGCACCAGTTTTGGTTGAAGAAGAAGTTGAAAAATAGTTGTTAAGGTATCGCATGTGGCTTCTGAAAAGTGGCTAACCGGCAATTGTGCGGTTTATAGAATGGGAAAAGTAGACAGAATGTCTAAAGATAAATATCTGAGGTAAATGGTACCATATGACGTTCGAAATTTCAAGGACGAAATTTATTGAACGGGGGGGGGGGGGAGAAATGTAATACTCCAAATTTTGGGATTAAAGGCTGGAGGTTTAGCCTTGATTAAATGGACTGCTAGACCCCGGTTTGGCAAATGTCCAAGTGAGGAATGATATTTATCCCAAAATTCCTTAATATTGTTGGATATTAAAAGAAATAAAAGGTAAGGGCAAAATGGTAATTTTTCCATAAGTTGAGAAATGATGGATTTTCCCTAATATTCCCAATATGTTGAGTTGAATGGGAATTAGAAAGGAGGGAAATGATTACTTGGTAATTAATGAGGCCATGTTGGTAATTATTATCAAGTTAAGTCAATAAGAGGAAAAACTTAAGGCTTTGGTGGACCACTTGAGGTGGTGTAATGGGATAATTTGAGAGTGAATTATACTCTCTTATTTCTCATTAATATTAATGGAATGATGAAGGAAAAGAGAAAGGAAACTTGCTATGCAAGAAATGAGATAGGTGGACTAATTGAGTAAAGGGAAAGGTGGACCACCGGATGATTTTAATTAATCATCATCCTTCATCAATTAATTCCCTTCTTTTCTGTGGTCAGATTAAAAGGGAAAAGAAAGAGAAACAGATCAGAATGGATGAGAATCAGAAAGAAAGAGAAAGAACAAGAACGGAGAACGAATGAGAGAGAGAGAAGAGAGAGAAAGTGTTGATTCGCCGAAACTTGTCCGAAACGGCGTTTTCTCTTGAAATGTCCAGTACAAAGGTTGTTCTACTGATCCTGATCTTCGATTCTATGGTTTTGGATTCTCATTTAGAGGCCGTTGGTGCCGTCTTGCTGGCCGGAGCGTCGCCGGAATTCCGAACTGAATTCAGAAGCGTGTAGTGGTAAGTGTGTGGTACCTTTCTACCATTTCGGTTTATCATTTGGATGAGTATTTTGGAAGTAGTGTACTATTCATATCTCATTCTATCTGTGTTTTAGGGGCCAAAATGATGTCTAAGGGATGTCTAAACAGCTAATCATGTAATAAGGAGTAGAAAAGAGGATATTAAGATAAAGAAAGGGAAGAACCGACACAACTCTTCTAAGAACTCTATAATGGCTGCCCTATATAGTTTATGAGGGTAGAGTTGGAATTTCATCGATTGGATGATTCCATTGAGTTCATAAGAGCAAATTGTGTAGGGTTCATGTTGAAGAGAAAGTGAGAAAAGGCCTGGGGTGTGAAATGACCGAATTACCCCTTTTAGCTCTAAATAAGGGTTGTCAAGGGTATTTCCGGCATTCGGGCTTGAATTTGACTAATTCGAAGTCATAAATGGATTCTACACGTGAAATTGTGTAGGATTGGCCTATATTGTGATTTCTGTAAAAGTACAGTTGGGCCGGGCTTCCGGGGATATTTTGGTAATTTAGCATAATTGGGCTAAGTTATCAACTAATACGAGTCTAGAATGATATAAGAAAGAGTAATGACTCATGTATTAAATGTTTGGGAATTCTAGGACTCGATGGATGGACGTGCCCGAACCGGAGCAAAGACGAAGGATTAAGGATGGACGTGAGGTCCGACAGGTAGTGGACTTACCTTTCCTACATGGGTGTGATATGTATGTTATATGCATTGATTGTATGACTGCTATACCTATTTCTGTTGAGCATATTTGATTGATTGAAACTCTGTTATATTTGTGCGATGGCTATTGGTATGTCATAACAGTGAGCATGCAACATGTCATTATGTTGGCATGAAATAGGGTAGGCAAGCATGTCATACATTCATATATATCTACCATGCATAGTGGTACTGTTCACTACTGAGATTCTCTCGAATCTCACTCCTCCCAACCAACCATTTAGACAGGTGAAGATGCATGAAGATGCACGGAGGAGATATGGAGACGTGAAGTGAAGAGGATGCTGTAGTGTGGGGCACTACCTCCTGTATTTCATGTATGTGTGTATATATGGATGTATGTGTATGTATGAATGTTGTATAAGCAGAGAATCGCTCTAATATATTTGAGAAATTTTCTAGCATGATTAATGAGAACGGCTTTTAGTTTATCAATATAATCGCTCGTTTACTCTGATTTAATGGAACTAAGAGCCGGTAAGGTAATATAAGGAAGGGTGTTTACATTTTCCTTCCATGTCCCCTTCCCTTATGTTATTATATGGTTCCTTCACTTTGTCTTTTTTGCAGAAGACTTAAAGTACCAGAGGTACATGCTCTCATTAGATATACTTTTAAATCCTTTTTTTTAATAATATGTTGATCATGCGATTAATACTTGTCTTAGCTTGCTCACTAATATTTGGGAATCCACCTTTCTTATAAATTAAAACAAAAAAAAAATTTCCTTTTGATGAAAATAAATAAAACTTATTTCAAAAGGGATTTATAGCCCGTGTGAGGTTTTTAGAGCCTCCTCATGCAAAATCGATTATTCTTCCATGTGAGATTATGAGAATCTCCTCAGGAAATTTAATCCAAAAGCCTTTCAATAATATTTTCTAAATAAAAATAAAGAAATTTCTTTCATAAATAAAAAAAATCATTTCCTCAAATAAATTAAAGGAACTTTTTCCTTAAAATACACAAACATACTAACACGCATTTCTACCCGAACTACGCGGGCTTTAACCCCTCTAAAAGGTACGTAGGCCCTAGATCAAGTCTGATTTTGTAAATAAATATATTTCCCCTTATTTTAATTTTTTAAATAAACATTCTTTTTTTTTATTTTTTTTATTTTTGTAAATATTTCATTTTTTATTTCGTTTCTGCGTAACTTTAATAAAATTAAATGCCATATTTATTTTTAAATAATTAATTTAGGGTAACTGTTCTTATAAACGGATGTTGTGGGGTGCCTAACACATTTTGTAACATCCTAAATTTTGGGACTAGATGCTTGAGATTAAGCTTGAATCAAGTGGACTACAGCTAAACTCCGGTTTAGCAAGTGTCCCAATAAGGCATAATTTTATTCCCTAAAATTCCTTATACTTTGTGACATTCAAGGGAATAAAATGGTAAATTAAAGAGTACAGGGAATGACAAAACAAGGTAATTAGCAGTCACACACAACATAATTATGTTGGAACAAAAATTGTAACATTGAGATTTGCTGCCAGTATATTTCTCTACGTAACAGTCTGATTTAATTATGTTTTAAAATAGGCAAATGATGTCTAATGCCTATGAAATTTTTCAGAATGAAATTATATTTATCAAGCTTTAATTTGATAGGTCATATAAGTCATTTAGAGCTATATACAAGGAGTTATGTATTTTTGAAGTTAGCTTAGTAAATCTGGTGATTTTCTGTGACAACGTCCAAAAATGGTAATTATGGGAATTATGAGCTTCTAGTTGGCTAAATGCTATATTTTTCGTTAAAAATACACTTAATAAGGGTCACATAGCCTTTAAAACCATACCAATTAGACATCTATACAATTAGATATGAATTTTTAAAGTTTGATAAAAATTATGCTAGATTTCCAGCAAGGTGTGAAAATGGAAATAAATGTATGAACAAAATTTTTATTTGACTAATAAAGTAAGAAGCAATTATTTTCTCCAAAATAGGGAGATATTTTCAGCCAAAAGGGGCACAAGAAGAGAAAATATTTATTTGGGCACGAAATATGCCACATGGAGGGATTATTAGCCAAGTGAAAATTGGAGAGGCAAAGAGAAGAGCAAGGATGCAAGCATCAAAGTGAGTTTGGTTATAGAATTCACTTTTTTTTGTCTTCTTCTTCATGATAACTCTCTCATATCTCTATTCCTTCTTGAAACACATTTGTAGCTAGCAAAATCCAGGAGGGAAGAGAGAGAGAAAATGGGACCTAGAGAGAGAAAGTGAGAGAATCAAGAGGTAAACTTAAGAACCCTAATCCTCTTGATTAATATGTTGTTATGTTGATGATTAGTTATTGTTTTGGCTTTGTTTTAGTAATTGGGATGTGTAAAACCTAAGGGGTGGTGCTGTCCAATTTTCCATTAAACATGTGGAAAGTGTGTTTAAGTGATTAAACATGGGATTATAAATGAAAAGAATGTGGTTTATGGATTGAAATCACAAAACAACATATTTCCCTAATTTCCCTTAAGTTTCGGCTAGTGCTAGAATATAGGATTGGAGTTGTAATTTCATGATTTTGATGATTCCATTGGGTTTAGAATGGAAAATTGTGTAGGAAACATGTATAATATAGAGTATAAAGGCCCTAAAATGTGAAAAGACAAAACTACCCTTAAAACCTTATGTTAGGGGTTGTCAAGGGTAAATCTGTAATTTGGGCTGGAATTTGACTAATATGAGGTTAAATGTGAATTATACACGTGAAATTGTGTAGGATTAGTTTAGGTTATAATTTTTGATAAAGTACATAGACTTGGTTCCTAGGGGCATTTTGGTCATTTAGCATTTTTAAGTCAAGATAACCAACACATTGAGTTTAGAATGAGTTATAAATAAATAATAACTCATTTATCCTAAATTTAAAATTTTAGGATATACCGAAAGCCCAAGTCGGAGACGGAGCTGGACCCATTGACAGGCAAGGAAAGGGCACGTTATAGGTAATAACACTTTCTTTCATGCACTCTGTATGCTTTGAGTATGCCATCTTCTGTAATATGAGTACAGTGCCAGGGGCACATTAGCTTAATTGTGGTGTGGGACCCAACGGAGGCGCAGAGTTCAATCGGGATTGCGAACAATCGTTTGGGCTCGGACATTGTGCACACAACATTTTCATCTAACCCAATATGGTACATGACATATTTATTTTCACATCGTATATGTCTGAATGTATGTTACTACTGAGATTCTTCGAATCTCACCCTTTCCATAAAATGTATAAAGTTTCCAGTAGCAGGCAACAACTCAAAGGGCAAAATTGTCAAATTCCGATAACTGAAGGTTTCAGTTTTGTACGAGAGGAGAAGCAGTTGGTTATCTGAAGACATTTTAGTATTTTAAGGTCTGTATTCATTATATACACCTTATAGGGAATTTCTGTAATATAATCAAGTACATTGTATACATTGTATCAATGATATCAATATATTTATGTTATTCCTATGTGCCCATTGAATTATGCATTGCTACTTTGGTTAATATCAATAATAAGACAGGATCTTACACATTCCCTACTCACAATCGACTCCCAAATCCTATCTAGTTTTTGTAGACTAATTTTTTATTTTTTAAAAGATTTCTAAAATCATCCTGTTTTTAAAATTTTGTTGGTGGTTTCATATTTTTCAAAATTGAGTGCTACAGCTTGGTGACTCCACTAGGGATTATTTAAGAGTCAAGCCTATTTAAATTAAGTATTTAAAACATAATATGTCCTTAATTTTATTTTGATTACCCTTCTCATCGTTTTTTCTTTTTTTGATTATTTGTTTTTATTTATTAAATTATTTATTCATTCACTTATTTTATTTATTTATTCTTTTTCTCTATTTATCTTGTGATATACTTATCAGATAAGAGTCGGGTAGAATATAGGCTCACAGGTTGGTATGCTCTCCACACTCACTAAACACATACACTATTCTCCTCATACATATTTTGGCCTTATACTTGAGTCTATGAGTACCTTAGGTGAGCATAAGTTTCTAACAATCTTCCTTTGGGTTTTTCAAAACCCCCTAAGGTTATTGTGAAGACTTCATCCTAGTTGTTACCTATTTGGCAAGGTTGATCCCTATAGGGTTTTTAGAACCCCTTGAAGGTCAATTTCATCATATGGGGTCTTTATCTTTATGATGGGGGCAAGAAATGATTTATTTCGATAAACCGCAAAACGTAAGCGCAAAATGGTAATTTTTCCATAAAACAAGAAATAATTATTTTTCTATAATATTTCCAATAATTTTAGTTAAATGGGGAGGAAAAGGGCTACTTGGTAATTAATAAGTCTATTTTGGTGAATTATTATCAAAGAAGATCAAAGAGTCAAAAAGTCAAAAGTCAAAAGGTTAACAATTTGCAAGATGATATTAGAATAATTCAAGAGCAATATTTACTCTCTTATTTCTCATTCATTTTCGATAGGCAAGAGAAGGAAAATGGAAGGGAATTATATTTTGTTGAATTATGCAAAAAAATCCACATATTTGGACCAATAGAAAGCTAACATATGTAAAGCAAGTTTGACAATTGCTTTAAGTCATTAATCTTCATATTTCCATCATCATTTTCGAGCAAAAAACTGAACCAATAGAGAGAGGAAGTTGATCTATATTCCAAAGCTTCAAGAAGAGCTAGGGTTCTTACAAATCAAGATAAGAAGCTTGTGATCTTGAGGTTTATGCTTCCTAATCACTCTATAACCTCTCGCTTCCTAATCACTCTATAACCTCTCCTAATCTCTTCTATACCATTAAATTCATGGTTTTAAGACAAAATCACAAGAGAAGAGAGAGAGGAGGCTGACATTTTAGAGAGAGAAGAAGTAGGAATTAAGAGGTAAATTTCAAGACTTGCTTCTTTTGCTTTAGTTGATGTTGTTCTTGTTGTTGTTGGTGGATATGGTGTTGTTTTCTCTTGTTTTCTAATTTTTGGCTGAAGTTGAACTATGGGGAAATGCTACTCATATTCCCTCTAAACATATCCATTTAGTTTTTAAATAGCTAATCATGTGATTAGAAGTAGAAAGGAAGTGATTAAGCAAGAGAAAACAAGAAAACAACATGTTACTCCTAAGAATCCTAACTTGCTGCCCTGTGTGTGGTATGAGGAAGGAGTAATAATTTGATAATTTTGATGCTTCCATAAGATTTATAAGGAAAAATTTTGTTGGTATGCTAGTGTTCATGGTTTTTGGATGCTTGTATATGAATTTGGGAATTTATGAAGTGTATGTGTGCATGTTGTTAATCTGCCCTGTCTGGAACAATGTGATTGTGCGTGGTGTTTCATGGGTCAAACCTTATCCAAAAATTCTGAAAATTTCCAAAATTAAATTAAAGACATAGAGCTTTAATTTGATAGGTCTTTTGTAATTTTTGGACAAGTACATTAGGAGATATGAATTGTTGCAATTATGCCTTGTTTGCTAGAAGGAAATTTGAAACAGTGATGTTTGGAGAAATTATGGGAATTTTATGGTTGTGGTGGAAAAAATTGAGTATTTTTATGTGAAACTATATTGAAATATATTTACATATAATTTGAAACCACTCAATTTAGAGTTTCCTAGAATTAATGGTGAATTTTTGAAGTTAAGCAAAATGCTAGTAGATTTGAGAGCAAGGGGTGGAAATAACCAACTTGGGATGGTTGGGCTCCCTTGATTTTTCTTTTAGCTTAGTATACTAACTTTAATGACAACCAACTTGACTAATTGCATTATGAAAGTATTGGACGGAATAATAACCTGTCGTCCGCAAATTCTAACTATTGGACCTAATAGCGGTTCGATGCTTGAGACTTTGCCCGAGCTCAGGCAGATGGGAGGAAATTGCTAAAGGAAAGCAGCTAGGTAGTAACTTGTCTTTCATACATTTATAATATACATGGTATGTTGTGTGGAATCATCATGAATTATCTGACACATTCTGGTTATGCGGAGTGGTCACCCGGGGCCTTTCTGTGTGGGTGGACGCTCGGGCCAATAATGTTTTGTGATGCACGAGTGGATGCTCGTGGCCTTTCTGTGCGGGTATCCCTCGGGGCCATTGAATTTACCTAGCGCTATGGTAGTTTATGAACTGCATATGATGCACTGAATGCTGTTGTAATAATTATGTTGTATGATGACTGTGTAGCATGCTTTGTGATGTTATATCTGTATGATTGACACTACGTTACTACTGAGATTCTTTTGAATCTCACTCTTTTCATAAAACCATTTACAATACAGGGAGAGTGCTCAAGGGGTAAGAAGAAGGTAAAGGCGGACGGCTAGAGGTTTGAAAACTGAAGACTTTAGTTTGGCTGGTTGTCTGTTATGTGTACTTTGGATATTTTGGACATATGTATACTATAAATAGCTTGTAACTTTGACATGTTACAATAGTTAAACTAGTAATGCCAGTAGATGAGTTAAAGAACAATTTAGTTATATTACGCTTCCGTCTGCTAACGAAACATAAATAAGGTATGGAACGTGAGAACTAAGCAGAGAATCGCTCGCAAACTCTGATAAAACAAAAAGAAGAGTACGGTGAGACTTAGTGAGAAAGTGAATGTTTGTGAAAATGGTTTGAGAAATTTTATCACCCTCGAAAATCCTTTCCAATCCCAGGTTCAAGTCCTGAGATAGGTTTGAAATTTGTAAAATTTTTTCAGTATTTCTTAATTCGGGACTTAATCATAGTTTCAAGAATGGTTTCACTACTCTTTTGTACTCATCTGAGGCTATAGGAAATGAGGTATCACACCAGGAGGGGAAAACTATTCCCGATCCCGGTCCTGGGAAATTCCTGATATGGCTGGGATGTTTTAGTCCCGATCTTGTCAGGATCAAGACCGGGCAGTCGGGACTGGGACCACATGGACACCCCTAATAGGGGCAGTTATGAGACCTTTATCTATGAGAATTAGAACCACTTTGAAATTGTTGCATATATTAGTGGAAATTCTTGACCTACTTAATTAATTATACCAACCTTTCTTAGGGTAGATACCCTAACCTAGGGTTATTCCTAAAATAGGACACTCATGGCATATATTTATTTATTATTGATAATCTTTATTGTCATCCATGCATAATCAATGAAACTCCTAGGATCAAATGGCTAATTGTTGCTTCACCTACATACGTATCAAGCATCGCTCCACATAAAGATACATCACAAGGACGGTGTATGCATTAGATAGTCAGCCCTACACTAAGTGTCTTTGACCCTAAAAGACCATGAGCTCATCACATCTATCATGTTAGAAAATATCTCAATAAGAGATAACCTTTTTAGGGCTCACATGACATTATTACATCATGCATAGGTAATCTGTAACATACTGAAATTTAGCAAATGGGTTTAGACTTAATTTTGGGCATTTAAGACATATCATTCTCCTAATAATTTAAAGGTCTCTTAATTTTTTGTGTATGCCTTAAGGAGGCGCCATGTGTGTGCATGTTTATATATATATAGGTACCCTTTAATCCTAATAATTGGACATACTAAGCCCTAATTTTCCCCCTTTGTCTAATTTAAGAGTCCTTTAAAATCTTGGTAGAATGATGTCTCTTAAATTCCCAAAATTTCTTAATTTCCCAAAACCAAGTCTAACACCATTTGCTAAATTTCATATGTTACATAGTTACCTTTATTTGATTTGGGCCTTGGACATAATAGTCCTTTTTTAAAAAACCCTTAGTTGTATGATGGCCTAGGTCATTCACATGTTAATGGGCACTTCATCCTCCCTATGAGGTAATGGATCTCTTGAGGAGGTGAAGTTATTTCCCTTAAAGTTCATCACCCATATCAAAACTTAGAGTGCATGTCATAGCTCTTTTAAGTTTCATCATTGGCATTTAGCTTTGTTTGATATGGGCCTTGGACATAATAATCATTTTCAAAACCCTTAGCCACGTGATGGCCTAGGCCGTTCATAAGTTAATGAGCACTTCATTCTCCTTATGAGGTAATGGATCTCTTGAGGAGGTGAAGTTATTTTTTTTAATATCTACACTCTTTTAAGTCTCATAAGGCATCCTTTCATCATTTATTGGCATTTAGATTCATTTGATATGGGCCTTGGATATAATAATTATTTTTAAAAATCTTATCCGCGAGGTAATAAATCTCTTGAGGAGGTGGAGTTATTTTTCTCAATATTCATCACCCATATCAAAACTTGAATTACATGTCATAACTCTTTTAAGTCTTGTGGGGTATCCTTGCATCATTCATTAGAATTTAGCTTCATCTGATAAGGGCCTTAGTTATAATAATCATTTTATTAAAACCCTTAGCTGCGTGATAGCCTAGGCCGTGCGCAGGTTAGGGGCACTTCATTCTCCCTATGAGGTAATGGATCTTTTGAGGAAGTGAAGTTCTTTTTCACAATGTCCATCACACATATCAAGATTTGAAAGCATATATAATCACCTACATTACATGCATGATAATCATATTGAAAATACATTCCACTTTCTCTTCTCCCTTTTCCCTTCCTTTTCTTAACCATAATAGGCATGCGAGTCATCCAACAATCTTAAAAGCTTATCATAAGGTTTGAAGGAAAAAGAATCAAGTTCAGATCAAACTCTCTCTCGAAAGGTATGTAGATGAAGAATCAACAATGAGATCTTAGACTAGGATAAGATTCAAGGTTCTTCCTGTTTAATTGTCAGCTCTAGATCTCCCTATAGAATAATGGATTCTCTGAGGAACCTAGAGGTCGCTTGTGCTTAAAAACCTTTATGCTGACATAATTTTGGATAAGTTTCCATGCCTATTGAAAATATACAGTAATATCATAGGTAATGAGTTCTTAAAATAGATTTTTCATAATTTAACATCCAAAAATATATTGAAGGGAATCATCAAGACATTTTGGAAAAATATTCTCAACATTATTAAATATGTATGGATTTGGATCCTTCATATGTTAACTTCCATAATAAGTATTTTGGGGGAGATGATTGAATTTTTCTCAAATTATTCTTTAGCCTAAGCTCACTCCTCCAAAGAGAACAAACATAACTAGATCCCTTGGCATTAATCGTGTATGGATTTTGATCCCTTAAAAGTTAAATGTCACTTCTATTTCCCTATGATGTAATGTTCATATAAGGGACATAAAGTCTTTCATCTTTCATTAAGAAAATGAATAGCTTAAGGGCATTCTAGCTACCTAAAGAGGCATTCTCATTATAACATGTCAACTTAAACATCATTAAATAAGGAGGCAAACAAAGGGAAAAATAAGGATGCAAATAAAAATAAAAAAAATAAAAACAATACAATTATATCTTCAGTTAATAATGCTTGCATTGAATATCTTCCCTTAAAAATGACTTCATTTACCCTTGTCCATGTCATCCCTCATTCACATATATCCCATAAATGGTTGTTCCTTATTCCTAATATTAGGCTAAGATTTTTGTCTCTCTTTCACTTTCTAGGATATTATTCTTGATTAGAGAAAATTTTTAAGGGTCTAAAAATTGTTTTGTACAAGTTACTTGTATAAAGGTGGTATCATACTCTAGAGATTCTTAGTTTTGAAAATGAGTTAACCCCAACTTGATGAGGCTAGTTAAAAGGTTAAATTATTTAATTTGGGTGCAATGTGAAGATGATTACACAAGCCACATGAGGATTTGAGCCTATTAATATGATTTCATTTTCATGTTTGTACCACTTATCCTTTACCTAATCTAGAACTTGATATGTATCTCGTTTGAGATCAGATTTTATGTTCATTTGCTTGATATAAAGAAGACCAAGGCATTCATTTTTCATCCTTAATAAAAACGTAGCTAAAAAGCCACCTTACGTCATAGCCATTTGAGCCCATGCAACATTCATTTCCTATCCCTTAGTATGCAAAAACCTCAAATATATTTCTTACAATAAATTTAGGGTACCTTCTGCTTTCTAAGAGTACTTACTCTTCCTAGTCAGAGGAGCACCTGTACACTCTAACAACTATTAAGGCTTCCAAGTTAGCCTTGTTATAAGGTTTCTCTTCTATGAATGGTTTAAAGTTTGAGTAGTAAATGAAAAAAATAAGAAGAACAAAAAGGAATAGTTGAAAGAAAATGCAAACAAAAAAAATTGTTGAAATTAAAAGAAAGAAAAAGAAAAAAGAAGCTTGTTAAGTTAAAAACCTGAAAGAGCGGCTTAGACAAAAGTTAAAGCAAAAAAAAAAAACAAAAGAGAATAAAAAGAAGGAAAAATAGAAATCAAAATAAAGGTGGGAAAATACCTAGAAAAACATGGAAAGAGTTTTCTTCAGTTCTTTTTTTGTTATAAGGCCATTAGAATGCACATGTGCTTGACTCTATATTTGGTTCATACTCCTCTTAGTTATCATGAGTATTTACTTTGGTTCTTAGATATCCTTCTCCATACCTTTTATTTAGAGTACTTTCTATTTCTAAGAGCACTTAGTCTTCTTGGTTAGGTGAGTATATGCACATTCTTATAATTTTTGAGGCTGTCAAGGTAATCTGGTTGTAAGGCTGCTTTCTTTTGGATATTTGAAAAAAAGAAGAAAAACAAAGAAAGGAAAAAAAGATCGCTAAGTTGAAAACCTGAAAGGGAGGCTTAGAGAAAAGTTAGGGGAAAAATTAAAGAAGAAAGGAAAAAAGAAGAAAACAAATCCGAAGAAAGATAAACAAATACATAAAACATAAGAACATGAATTAGATATTCTTCATCTTCTCTTTAACATTTGTTTGTACCCTATACCCACATAAAAAGTCCTTATGATCTATATTATCATATGACTTTTTTTAGTGATGGAGAATTTAGATTATTGCCAAGCTTATGGAACAGGAATTTGATAATTTAGATCTAGAGAGCAAACACTAACCCTCAAACACTAAGTGATGAGAGTAAACACTATACTTGGTGGGGAAATCATCGGGGCCATTACATTATTGTTAAACATTTTACCTTTGTACTAGCTAACTTGAGGTTGGTGACATGATTTAGATAGTGATGTATCGATAATCTCTTGATCCTCTATTCTTATATCTTGGGCATTGTCTTCTATGTTTCAATTCCTGAGATTTTATGACTAGATATGAATACCTTGCTAGGTTTCTTTAGTTATGATTAGAGGTCTTTCCTTAAACATTTGGATTCTTCCATTTCAACCCTTTTTTGCTCTAAATAATGCATCATAAGTCTCTCCCAGTCTTATCAGTTCACATTTAGGGTATCATCTTCATTCTTCGCCTTTCAATAAAGGAAACAAAGTTGGAATTTGGGGCTTTTCATCAATTCTATTACCTCTATCCATGTCTCATGACAACATTAACATTATTAATGAAGTTTTTTTTAAAAAAAAATTTGACTATGCAAGCATTAAAGATGAAGATAGAAAAAAAAAGATTCTTATGCTGCATAAATTAAGATAGGCTAAGGAAAGAAAGTCGAATATTCAAAATTTGGCTTATTACTCAAAAACCCTTTCTTTTATTGAGAGTGTAGCACTAAGAGAAAAATTGTAATATCTTACCAAATTGGTCAAATTTTACTTACATTGGGCTTTGCATCAATCATACCTTCACCCTACATAACATGTATTGCAAGCCATTTCAACAATTGGGGAGCAAATTTGTAATTAATTTTTCAACCAAATTAAAAGAGGCTTCCATTGAGATTATGTCATGCATTCCCTCAAAATGTGCTTTTGCTAAGATTGGGGCAATCCTAAAAGCTTCTAACAAGAGTTATAATAGCCTAAACATGAATGATATTATATATGAATAAGTGAGTGAGGGGATTCTGAATAGGATTGAAGCCAAAGTAGGGGCAACATTATTGGTCAGGATTCTCATCATCATTATTATCATCCTCATCATTATTAGCATTTCATCGTTTTCGTGGTTATCTCCTTATCATTATCACCATCCTCATCTTTATCCTCATTAGAATTTTATTATCATCATCATTATCACCATATTCACTAGGATTCCATCAACACTATCATCATCATTGTCACAGTGCATATCTAAGGCACTAAATGGTTAGAGTCACAACAACACCACCATTATTTTAAAACATATTCATCATCCTCATTAGGATTTCATCATCACTACCATCGTCAGTGTCATTATCATATTTCATGTTTAGGGCATCACATACTCACCACCATTGTCGTTGTCATCATCATCCATGAATTCCTCACTAGGGCATCATCTTCATCATCATTTTGTCATCCATATCTAGAATTCATCATCGCTCACATCATTGGCATCATTTTGATATTACATATCTGGGGCACCACATCCTTAATGTCATGCCTGTTAGATTTAGAGTTTTGATGATAACAAACTTAGGATTACTCGAATAGGATTTTCTTATTATGTTCATATTGCTTGGCACAGTGGAGTATTCGAATAGTCAAGGTATTATTCGAATTGTAAAACCTACCTTTAGTCAAGGACTACTCGAATAACTCTTAGGTTATTCGGATAAACTAAGTATTATTTGAATAATGAATAAGCTATTCGATAAGGATATGATGTTAAAAATTGAGAGTATTTGAATAGTATGCCTGGCCAATTTTTCTCAAAATAACATAAGACAAAAACTATTCGAATAGTTAATTTACTATTTGGATAATAGATTCTCTTTCAAGTTTACTTCTAAAAAGAGTATTCGAATAATAATTTAACTATTCGAATAAGGCTAAGACATATTTAAAGCTTAAAGGTATGACTATTCGATTAGTGAAATTACTATTTAAATAGTGAGAGCGCTATTCGAATAGTACTTGAATATGAAATTCGCCTATTTCAAAATCCAAATTTTAAAAGCTTATTCAAATAGTTAAATGCTCTATCAGAATAAAATCATCTGGGTTTCAAAAGAAACTATTCGATTAGAAGATTAAACTATTAAAATAGTCTTAGTACAAATTGACTAAGTACTATTTGAATAGTAAAGAGATTATTCGAATAGGCTATAATTGAAAAAGAGACATTCTATTCGAATAGTATGAAGAGTGTTTGAATACTTCATGGTTCCAGAAAACAGAGCATGAATCTAAAGATTTATGAAATGAAAGGAACATTTATTGTAAGCTGTAATCTTGCTTGTTATTTTCCTTTTACATGATTAACATCTTTTAAGCAAGTTTCAAGGTATCTCTTCATCAAATATTTGAATATCAAGAAAAGAAGATTTTTTGTCAGAAGCATTAAATACTAAGTAGAACTTCAACTAATGCATTCTCTCTACTACAACGGTTATATTCTTACAACACAAAGAATGTCCAAAGAAGCATTAACTGAGTAATAGACAAATGGAATGCTCACAACAGTCATTACATTCACTCAAACTATAAATACGAGAGCATTTAAAGCGAAGCAACCACTGAACTGACGAATATTCAATTATGCATTTAAAGTGCTCTGTTTTCATTGTTCCTTTTGTATTTTGTACTTCAGTGATCATTTTATTCACTCTTTGAGAGAGTTTTGTTGTAAACTCAATACACTTCATTTAGAGATAACTTAAGGTGGTGGAGCTTTGAGTTGGGTATTGGCTTACATAATGTATGGGGGAGTGACTGTCCAGAGAAGGAACTTGCTATGTACTGAGGTGCCAATGACCCATTGAATCTTGAAAATGATAGTGAAAAGCTCAGAGATAATATGAGGACTGGACGTAAGTTAGAATAGTTGTGACCGAACCAATATAATCCCTTGTGTACACTTTGGTGATATTTCTCTAACTTTTCACCTTGATTTTATTCTTTAAATTTTTATTATTTGTTAATCTTAGTTAACATTATTTTATCACCTAATTTACCCCCTCGTAGGTGAAAAGCTTGCACTAATATTTGGTATCAGATCGAGGTCTTCTTGTTAAGGTATAACAACCTAAGAAAGATCTAATAGCAAATATGGGTGAAGGAATACTCCCCAACGGAATCTCAATCACAAGACCTCTAGGTTTAATGGAGAACACTTCTCTTCCTAGAAAGCTAAGTTCAGAGTGTTCATTATGGCCACAGAATACGGACTATAGGAGGTCATTCAAAATGAGAATTGCATTCCTATAAAGACTGTAGAAGGACAACTGGTTCCTAAGTCACCAAAAGAATATGATGACAATGAAAAAAAGCTCGTGACTCTCAACAACAAAACAATCCTGATGATTTAAAGCGCCTTAAGTCAAAAGGAGTATTTTAGGATTTGCACACTTCCATCAACCAAGGAAATGTGGCAAGCATTAGAAATAGTACACGAAGGAACCTTAGGCATTAAAGAAAACCGGATCAATACTCTCATTACTGAGTATGATATACTCCATATGAAATCTGGAGAATCAATAGCTGGGTCTGAACTCAGATACACTCATCTCGTAATCAACTTAGAGCTCTCGGCAAGTTCTATGATCAGAATACCCAAGTTAGGAAGATACTAAATAATCTTTCAAAGGAGTGGGTGGCCAAAGTCATAGCAATAGAAGAAGCTGGAGGTGAATCTTTGAGATCAGTGACTTCTCTATTTGGAAGTCTATCAGAATATGAAAGCAAGCTAAAGTTCAAACATCAACTGGAAGAACTTGATGACAAGAAAAAGAAAGGAGTAGTATTAAATGTCATCAAAGAAGAAAAACAATAGAGAACAGAAGAAGAGATTGAAGACAATAAAATGGGAATGATCATACGAAGATTCAAGAAATTTTACAAGTAAGGTCAAGGATTTAAAAATTTCAACAAAGGAGGAACTAGATGAAAAAGAGAAATAAAAGAGCAGATCATCTGCTATAAATGTGGGAAACTTGGACACATCAAATCTGAATGCTCTGAGTACTTAAAATGTTGGAAATTGTGCCCTAGGGGCCAATCATTGTACTTAATATTGTTATTTAATGAATTTCTCCATTTTTTATCATATTATTTGCATGTTTATTATGACAACTGTATCTTTGGATAAATCATAAAGATTGTCCTAAATGTCCCTGGTCGGTCATCTATACGAAAGCAAAGATGAAACAAGACCACTATGACTTTGATAAGGTATAGAGATACGAATAAAAGTTTTAGGCACTTGTAAAAGTATAAGGTGATAGACCAACCCTCTGTGAGAAAGCTACATGGATCAAGTCATAAGCTTATCTCATGTATAACCACTTCACTATTCCTTTTGACCTGAGATCATGAAGGATTCCTACATGAGAGTCGCTAAGCTTTGACCTAGTCAAAAGTCACCTTTGATTGGGTGATGATAAAGGCTATAATCGGGCTTGGTGGTTTTCATGCAGAGGAATATAAATGATCAAGATGGAATTTGTCCCTCACATTAGTAGAGATATATAATTGGGCCCCTTGATGAGTGAGTCTTAGAAATGTATGTCCAAACTACTATCGAAAGAGTTTCCATTTCTATAGTCAGACTACTCAGGGATAGAGAAAGTAATGGTCAGGAATAGGAGGATGACATTCTCCATGCCTCATCTTCTCCAAAATATTGTGTGACAAAAGGGACGTGACATGGTTGTATGACAGGTTGCATCGTCTTAACGATCCTCATATGAATTAGGTTGTTGTAATGTCTTGCTAGAGGCCGCTTGCGACTTGTGGGCTAGTACAGTTATTGGCCCACTGCCAACTTCGAATAGGCCTACAAGGTCACACACAAGAATAACCCAACATGAGCTATAATATCCAAATTCGTTGAATCTAAGATGCGTCTAAAGATTTAATGAATACAATGTTTAATTTAGGGTGGACAAATTTTATATATATGATATAAAATTCAGAAAAGGAAAATAATAATATTATATATTATTATTATTATTATTATTATGTAGTGTTAGTTTCGAATTTAATTTTATTTGATAAAATTAAATTTAATAACTAACATAGAGATATAGTATCTCATATTTAATTTATAAAGATAAATTAAATCTATTTTCATTGGCTCTTTATTCAGATTAAATAAATAGGTTAAATTAAAACTATTGGACAGATTTAATTAAACCATATTTATTTAATTTACTTATAAAAAAAAAATTAAGTGTTAATTGATATGATATGGATTTTGAAATTAATTAAGATTAATTTTGAAGATCCAATATAGCCTTCATTAGTTATAAAAACTAAGGGCTAGAAAACCTTATGGAAGAAGAGAAATAGAGAGCCGCAAGAAAACCCTAGAGAGGCACTGGAGGCGCTAGAACACTGGCAGTGGTAGGTCCTATTCGTATGGATACCGGTAGAGGGAGCTGATCTGAGGTGTCAGCTTCTTGAGATCAAAAAAGGCAGAAACGCAAAGGTATGACTCTTTCTAACTTGATTTAAATGCTATTGATAGATCCATGTTTGGGATTGGGAAAAATTTTAAAGGTTTATTTTCTTCCACTGTGCCTTCCAATCCCAACATAAAGAACAAAGAAAGAAAGAAGATAAAATTTGCAAAGAAGAAAGCTTATGTCTCAGCTATATGAGGTGACAATTCTTCTGATAAGGAAGAAAGTGATGATGAAGAAATGACCAACATCTGCCTCGTAGCTCAAGAACCATTAGAGGAAGATAAGGTAACTGAAAATCCTACTTATGATGAATTATATGATGAATATAATGCTTTACATACTGAGTTTATAAAAATTGTAAAAGAACTTGTGAATCATAAGAAAAGGGTGAAAATACTAGAGGAACAACTCAAGGAACTAAAACCAATTTCATGTGATACTTGGTAGACTTTAGAAAAGAAAAATAATGATCTTACCAAAACCCTTGAGAAATTTACAAAAGGAAGTGAAATGCTTAAATTGATTTTGAAAAATAAAAAATTCACCAATGACAAATCTGGAGTTAGATATGATCCAAAGTTAGATAAGTCAAAAGGAAGGAAAAAGGCTGGTAAACAAACTTATTTGAATTATTTTTAAAAACCTGTACATGTTTTCAATCCTTACACTCATTGAAATTTCTACAATAGAAAGGGACATTATACTTCATCATGTTATCATATAAAGGATGGAACTATGGGAACTTATAAATGGGTACCCAAAGGCTTATATTTGGCTAGGATAGCTCAAACTAACCTTACAGGACCCAAGAAGGTGTGGGTACCTAAAATTTGATCGTTTCTTTATCTAGGTGTGTCTCAAGGCATCCAAAGGAAGTACATAGTATATAGATAATGGATGCTCACGACACATGACTAGTGATAGAGAGATATTTACCTCCATAAATCCAAAAGAAGGAGGCAGAGTCTTTAGTATAAATAAACATGGAAAAATTACTAGAATAGGAGAAGTTGGAGTTGAAAACGGGATACAAATCAAATATGTCTACTATGTAGAAGGATTAATGCATAATCAACTAAGAGTGAGTCAAAGTACTTATAAGGATAACTGGGTCATCTTTGATTCTGAGGAATGTCTTATAGTCAGTAAGAAGGACTTGCTTATCAAGAGAGATAAACTTAAGGTAAGAATCAAAGCCACAAGGGAAGGTAATGATTATACTATTGATACCAATAATCATATCTCTAAAAACTTTTTTCTTAGTAATACTGATGAGAGCTGGCTGTGGCACAAAAGATTAGCACATGTAAATATGTATCAGCTAGATAAGCTTATCAAAAATAATTTGGTGATAGGTTTACCTAAATTGGATTTTAAAAATGATTTAGTATATGACTCTTGTAAAAAGGAGAAACAAACTAAATCTTCTTTCAAAACCAAAAAGGAAATATCAATAAAAAGACCATGACAACTGCTTCACATGGATTTAGTTAGACTAGCAAAGGTTAAAAGCCTTAGGGGAAACCTATGTTCCTTGGTCATTGTTGATGATTTCTCAAGACTCACATGGACTATCTTTTTGTTATCAAAAGATGAAACTTTCAGTGAATTCATTATTTTTGCCAAGAAAGAGAAAAATGAGAAAGGTATATCTATTGCAGCAATTAGAATAGAACATGGAGACCAATTTAAAAACCAAGCACTTAGAGACACTACTGTAATGCAAATGGCATTGAACACAACTTCTTAGCACTAAGAGCTCCTTAACAAAATGGTGTGTTAGAAAGGAAGAATATAGTCCTTACTAAGATGGCTAAAGCAATGCTTAATGAGAAAGAAGTCTCACAAGTATTTTGGGCTAATGTTATGAGTACTGCCATATACATCTCTAACATGGCTTATATCATATCAAAGCTGGGAAAAACACCATATGAGCTTTACAAAGGAATAAAGCCAAACCTCAATCATATGCAAGAAATTTGATCCTAAAGCTGATGAAGGCAGTTTCTTAGGATATTCTAATAGAAGTAAATCTTATAGAGTTTTTAATAAATGAGCTTGTGTTGTTGAAGAATCTATTCACATTGTGTTTGCTAAACTTGATCCTCCTGTCAAACCCTTAGATGGTGAGCATTGATTAGCTCTAAAATGAATCAAGTTGTTTCAAAAACTCCCTATGTGTCTTTTGAACCAAAGGAAAATCAGAGCCAGCCTTCTTCTCCAAAACAACCTAAAGCCTGGAAGTTTAATAGAAATCATCCCATAGATCAGGTCATAGGTAATGTTGAAGAAGGTGTAAAACTAGAAATAGTATTCTTAATGAAGTAAGCTTTTCAGCCTTTATTTTAGAACTAGAACCCTATAGTATTGATAAAGCCTTAACATAAAATAATTGGGTTATAGCAATGCAAGAGGAACTTAATCAATTTAAGAGAAATCAAGTTTGGGACTTAGTACCCCGACCTAAGGATCATCTTTTCATTGCAACTAAATGGGTATTTAAGAACAAACTTGATGAATCTGCAATCATTGTCAGAAACAAGAGAAGATTGGTGGCCAAAGGCTATAATCAAAAAGAAGAAATTGATTATGAGGAAACGTATGCTCCAGTGGCTAGACTGGAAGCCATACGTGTACTCTTAGCTTTTGCATGCATCAAAGGATTCAAACTCTATCAAATGGACATAAAAAGTGATTTCCTTAATGGTTACATAATGAAGGAAATTTATGTTGAATAACCCCTGGTTTTGAATAATTTTCTAATCCAAATCATGTTTATACACTAAAGAAAGCCCTTTATAGTCTTAAGCAAGCTCCAAGTGCTTAGTATGAAAGTCTAAGCAATTTTCTCATTGATCACGAGTTTGACAAAGGAAGGGTAGATACAACTCTATTTATAAAATGTAAGAAAAATGATATGTTAGTTGTACAAATATATGTTGATGATATAATCTTTAGAGCTACTAATGATTCTCTGTGCAAGGAATTTTATGATATAATAATGAAGGGAGAATTTGAAATGACTATGATGGGAAAATAAACATTCTTTCTGGGTTTGCAAATCAAACAAAGAAAGCATGGCATATTCATATCACAAACTAAATATCTCAAAGAACTCCTCAAGAAGTATGGAACGTATCAAGCTAATGGAGCTGATACTCCCATGAGTTCAACAACCTTACTAGATGCAAACGTGAAAGGAGTTGAATTTAACATAACAAAGTATTGAGGGATGATTGGATCATTACTCTACTTAACAACCAACATACCAGATATATAATTCAGTGTTGGAATGTGTGCTAGATACCAATTATGTCCTAAGGAATCTCATGCTGAAAAGGCGAAAAGAATTTCCAAATACCTTGTAGACACAGTGGAATTGGGGATATGGTATCCTAAAGGAGGAAATAAATATTTGATTGCATACTCAGACTTTGATCATGGTGGCTACAAGACTGATAGGAAAAGTACAAGTGGACAATGTCAATTTCTTGGAGGAGCAATTGTGTAACATCCCAAATTTTTGGACTAGAGGCTTGAGAATAAGCTTGAATTAAGTGGACTGCTAAGCCCTGATTTAGCAAGTGTCCCAGTAAGGACTAATTTTATTCCCTACACTCCTTTACACCTTTGGTGGCATTAAGGGGAATAAAATGGTAAATTAAAGAGCACATTAAATGAAAAAAACAAGGCAATTAGAAGTCACACACAATATAGTTATTTGGAACACAAATTAGTGTTGCTGCTAATGAGTTTCCCAGTGAGGCAGTCATGTTGTGTAATATTTTTCAATGGAAAAATGATGTTCAAAAATTTTGAAACTTTCCAAAATAAAATTATACTTATCAAGCTTTAATTTCATAGGTCATATAATTCATTTGGAGCTGTACACAAAGAGATATGTAATTTTAAAGTTAGCCTAGTAAAACTAGAAATTTTTTTTGTAGTGTCCAAAAACAATAATTCTAAGAATCGTAAGCTTCTATTTGGAAAAATTCTATATTTTTTCTTAAAAATAGACTTGGTAAGGGTCACATATCCTTTAGAATCACACCAATTGGACATTTAGACATTTAGATATGAATTTCCAAAGTTTGATGAAAGTTCTGCCAGCTTTGTGAGAAAATCACAAAATGTAAAGGCAAAATGGTCATTTGTCAATAAAGTAAGAAGATAAATAATTTTCCCTTTTATGGAGCTTCATTTCATCCAAAATAGGTAGGAGAAGGAAAAAATAATTAATTGGAAATTTATATTTATTTGGAGCAATTTTTGGGAGAGGTGGTCAAAAGAAAAAAAAGTGATAATGAGAAAGTCAAATATTGCAACTATAACTAAATTTATGTGAAAGAGGATAAAAATCATAATTGAAGACACATTATTACTCCCTCCTAAGGCTCAATTTCAGCTAAGTAAAAGGCCAAGAAAAAAATGATGATAATTAAAACAATTAGCATATGTTAAATTGCCATAAAATATAATAAAGAAATGAGGTGTATGATATTTGTTTTATAAGGCTTTTCTCTTTCCATAAGCCTTCATTTTCAGCCAGTTGAAACCAAAGAAAGAGAGAGAGCACACTAAGTTGAGAGCTAGAGAAGAGAGAAGCAAGAAGAGGTTCAAGAAGGAAATCCATGGTAAGAGGGTGTAATCTTGGTGCTTAAGCCTTCTAGTTCATGCAAGATCAATTCTAACCTTTATATCTTCATGAACATGGTTTGTAGCAAGCACAATCAAGAGTAGAGAGAGAGAGAGATCGTGAGAAAGAAAGGAAATTCAAGGTGAGCCTAGAAATATAGCTTATCTTGATGATTTTTGATAGTTGTGGGTTGTTTGGTGATTTAGTTGGTTGATTTTGTCTTGTTTTACAATTTGGGATGATGAACCCTAAAATGTTATGCTGCCTAATTTTTTATTAATCATGTTTAAAAGGTGTTTAAGAGGTTAAACAAGTGATAAGAGGTGAAAGGAACATGATTAATGGAATGGAATTAAGAAACTCCAAATTTTCCAATTTCTTGTACTTTTTGTCCAGACCTGTTCTCACTATGTTTGTACTGGAGTTTGGTAATTTTGATGATTTCATTGGGTTTAGAATGGAAATTTGTGTTGTGTACATGTAAAGTTTGGAGTATAAATGCCATAGAATATGAAATGACACAACTACCCTTAAAACCCCAAGTTAGGGCTGTCAAAGGTAATTTCATAATTTAATTGGAATTTGACCAATTTGAGGTCAAAAATATATTATACATGTGAAATTGTGTAGGATTAGCCTGGGTCATAATTTTTGGAAGAGTATAGTTGGACCGAGTCCTTAGGGGCAGTTTAGTAATTCTGTAGTTTTGAGTCAAGATAACCAATACAATGAGTTTAGAATAAGTTATGAATAAATAATAACTCATTTATCCTAAATTTTTAATTTTAAGATATACCGATAGCCTGAGTTGGATACATAACTAGACTGACAGTCAGGCAAGAAAAGGCACATTCCAAGTAGTAACACTTTCTTTCATGCACTATGTGATTATTTTATGTTTGAGTATGACATTCTCTGTAACATAAGCAAAGTGTCTGGGACACGCCTATAAGCCTAGTTATGGTCAGGGACCCAACACGGGTGCCGAGTTAAGCCAGGGTGCAAACATTCGTTTGGCCTTGGATATTGTGCACACAACAATCTATCATCTTACATAACATAGTGTATGACATTTTTTTTCACATCGTATATGTTTAATTGTATGTTACTACACCCTTTCTATAAATGTACAAAGTTTCCAGCAGCAAGCAGCGGCTCGAAGGGCATAACGGTAATTTCTGGAAACGGAAGGTTTCAGACCAGTATGGGAGAGGTAGTTAGTTATCTGAAGGCCTTTAATTTGTTTAAGGTCTGTAGTTATTTTGTACAGCCCTGTGGGGAATTTCTGTATATGAATAAGTATATTGTATCAATAATATTAGTATATTTATATTATTCATATGTGCCCACTGAGCTACGCAAATCCTACTTTGAGTAATATCAATTATGAAGCGGGATCTTACAAATTGTTTCTTGGTTCAACAAGAAACAAAGCACATTGTTATTGTCCTCAACAGAAGCTGAATATGGTTGAAGCAGCAATTATAGGATCTTGGCATTCACCTCAAGGAAATTCCTATCTATTGTGATAACACCAGCACCATTAGTTTGACAAAAAATCCAATACAACATTCAAGAACTAAGCACATTGATGTGAGACATCATTTCATCAAAAATCATATTTAAAAGAAAGATGTCAAAGTTTTATTTATCCCAAACACATATGTAATTGGCTGACATATTCACCAAACCTCTAGCAAATGATCAATTTCTATATATAAGAAGGGAATTAGGAATAGTAAATATAAATGAATTATGAGTAAATTTATGTATTCTTAATTCATTTAATTATGTTTTGATGACAAAAGTTACTAAATAAAGCATCGGAGTATCTAAATATGTGGTTTGCAAAACTGTCCATAAATAGGATGCTCTGACAAAAGAAGCTACTATTAGAATACTAACCATTGTATTCGAATACTCATATAACATAAGATATTATTTGAATACAAGACTTTTATTCGAATATGGATATTACTGCATCAATTTGTCTATTGAGAACTATTCGAATAACTAGTTTACTATTTAAATACAAAATAAATATTTTGCAAAAAGGTTATTCGAATAGGCAATAATGTATTTGAATAAAAGTAAGTTTTTTCATAAAACTATTTGAATAACTAATTCAGTATTCGAATATAAAAGAAAGATTTTACAAGAACATTACTTGAATAAAGCAATTCTTTTCGAATACACTCAAAATTTCACAAAGTATGTAAAAGTTTATTCGAATACCAAAGCTACATTCGAATACTGAAGCATGGTTTTTCATAGATACTATTTGAATAATAAACAAAGTATTTGAATAGCAGAATGATTTTACAAACCATTCAAAAACTTATTCAAATAACCAAGTCTTTATTCGAATACCAAAAACAAGCTTTACAGAGAAAAGTATTTGAATAGGATACTTATTATTCAAATAGAAAGAAATTTTTTCAATAAAACTATTCAAATAACAAAATGTTATTTGAATAAAAAAAAGCTACAAAGTTTCAAATTTTAAAACTCTATTCGAATATAATACCCGTTATCAGAATATAAATAATACTTTTCTGAGAAAAACTATTCGGATACATTAATAACTATTTGAATAATAATGGTTTCAAAAAGGATTGTATTCAAATAAAGAAGTAACTATTCAAATAATTTAAGTTGTTTTTTTACCTCACTTGTGTATATAGAAGAGAAAGTCCATTCGAATATGAGACCAGCTATTCGAATATGTTAGATATGATTAGTTTTGATGATGACAAATATAGATGTCAAATATTAAGCATAAGAAGCTTGCATAGTATACTTTTCTAATACATTGACTAACTATTTGATGTTGCATATATTGTAGATTAGTCAAGTAATGGAATAAAGAATTTGAGGAATAAAGAACTTGCAAGAATTAATGAAAAATATGAGATTCAAGTTTTATGGGTACTGTAGCAGTGGGTACTGTAACAATACGGTTACTGTAGCAATTGGCACTGTTTGGCACTGTCTGGCACTGTAGAAGAGTGATTTTAACAAATCACTCGAGTGATTTTCAGAATCACTCGAGTGATTCTAAAAAACTTAAAATCACTCGAGTGATTCTGAAAATCACTTGAGTGATGTTCAGTTTTTCAGACTCTGTTCTTCGTCCAGCTGAGTGAGGTCTGGTTATTTGATCATATCTCTCACAATACAACTCCAATTGAGACCAAACCAGTTGTATTTGAAAATAGACTCCCAATTTGTCATTTTGACACCAGAAAAAACATCAAAGGAGCTCAGATGAGGGAGATATCAGTGTTCGAATTTGACCTTCATGTCAGCGTCACTTTCTGGAAAAGGTTTGGTATTTTGGCTATAACTCTCAAACCAAGGATCCAATTGAGCTGAAACTTGTGCCATATGAAAATAGACTTCAAGAGGTTTCCATTGATATATAATGCAGCAATTGTGGAGCTATATTCGAAGAGTTATGCCATCTGTAATTTGACCCCTGTTTGCTGTCGAAATGGAAGTGAAATTTAGAGTTCAAGTGATCTGAACAGAGAGCACCCGAGTGATTTTAATAATCACTTGAGTGATCAGGAAGATCACTCGAGTGAAATGCATCAGAATGCATATCACTTCCAGTGGCGCAGAATTCACTGGAGGAATTTTTCACTGTTCTCAATATCACTTCCAGTGATATGGAATTCACTCGAGTGATATGAAATTTCCTGCAGATCACTTCCAGTATTAGCAGTCCAGTGCAACTCCAACATCCCATATCACCTCCAGTGGATGCTGAATCACTTCCAGTGAATTTCACTCCTTCTCAAATCACTTCCAGTAAGCTTCAATGCATCTCCAGTGAAAGCCCATATGCACCAACGTCTATTAAACCAATAGCTCAAGTAATGTGTTTGATTCTATCAGTATTGCTAGACCAATGCACCTCCATCTCTTAATTACTCCAAGTCTTCATTCATGTGATATGGTCCTTTTGGTTCATCACCACCAGTGGATTTCAATGCACTCTGGAAGTTTATGATAGAAGCCATTCGAAGATATTAAAGTTTCTCTGTGCACTTAAGTCTGGTATGAGGAACTTGAGTTATTATATTGACGAAGCAAAATGGAATACAGCGATCAATCCAAATGGGTTCATATGTTATGCAATCTTTGTGTTTTCACTTGCTATCATTCTTAGACATTGCTTAATACTTATTTCAAGTGTGAAATAGGGGCTCAAGCGTTTGGGTTAAAACTTCAAATCTGAAGGTGACTCATGGCAAACATCGTCACTCAAAGTGATGCAACCCAGAAAGCAAAAATCCTGTCTTTGGCCAATGATCCAACATATTTATGATTAACACTTCATTGTATTGATATTTGATGTATTGTTACAGAAAGAACAATGAAGAGACCATAGAGAGAGGAAAAACCACTTCACGAGAAGCCGAGCGTCCACTGATAACGGCTAGTTTTCTGAAGTGGAAATCTGTCAGAACAAGCAGTGCGACTCCAACGGGTATGTTGAGATGCTATCAATAGATCAATGTTTAAAGACCTATCTGACAACAAATCATGGGCAACAAGAGAATTAAAATGAACAACCAAGAACGTGCAAACAGAAAGCAACGGTATGAGTTATCTGTCAGAAGCACGATCAGATTCCAACGGGCAGAATGTTTGAATGCTTCCAACGGCTCTCAACCATCTTCTATATAAACCAATGTATTCAAACAAGAAACAGAGAGATTCACAGTGAAATACTACAGTGAACAGAAATGATGAAGTAACGAGAACCTAACTGCCAACATGCTGCTGTGATGAATCTTCATCTCTCATACTCTTCGTTAATATCTTTTTTCATTGTCATGTACATTTGAGAGTGCATATTTGTATTACACTTCAGTGAGCATTTATCTACTCTGTGAGAAAGTCTGTAAACACACCATCTATATTTCTGTATTGATCTCAAGGTAGAGGGACCTTGAGAGGGTTGATTACCTTACGGGAAAGTTGTAGAGAGAATTGCTAGTAGTAATTTCTGCTCGTAAGACTTACAAGGTGTAAGCAGTAGAGAACGTTGCTGCTCGTAAGACTTACAGTGGTGTAAGCAGGAGAGAACGTTGCTGCTCGTAAGACTTGCACGGGTAAGCAGGAGAGAAAGGTCTTTGGGATTGCTTTGTTCAACTTACCGTAAGAGGGTGAAACCTTACAGTGAGTAAGGGGAGTAACTGTGTAAGAGATTTGTAGAGGCTTTTCTTGTGCCAGATAAACAAGAAGATAGTGGATTGGAAATCTCAGGAGGAGCCTGGGGACTGGACGTAGGTCATCGTGCATTGGACCGAACTAGGATAAATCACAGTTTTCATATTCTCTTCCCTAAGCTTTTACATTTCCAGCATATATGATTTACATATCAACTTATGTTTCTATACTTCCACATGTATTGATTTGATAAGTTGCGAAAAGATTTTAAAAGATCATACTTTCTTATCACACACCCAATTCACCCCCCTCTTGGGTGTCAGCCAGTTTTAACAGAATAGAATGGAAAGCCTATGATATGAGACTATTCGAATAATGGTATCACTATTTGAATAGAACAAGCAGCTATACAAGGAAACTAAAGAAACCATTCGAATATAGGAATTTGTATTTGAATAATAAAGTAGTTGAATCAAAGAAGATCATTCGGATTTATCAACTATTCGAATACATGAGGTAGTAAGGGACATAACTAATCGAATATACTGAAGCCTATCCAAAAATAGGTATGTATACTTACTAATTATTTATTCAAATAAATTCATTTGTATTTGAATAATCCTCTACTATTCGAATACTCATTAAACTATTCAAATAGTCCTGGGTCTCAATATTAAGAAACTAAACTCGATCACTGCTAATTATTCGAATACCATTATGTTTTTACTCTATATACAAATATCTCTCATTACTTTCTCCTTCATCTTGAGATAAAAACCTTGTAAAAAACAGTCCATTTCATCATCTGCATCTTTTGCATCCTCAAAATTACCGAGAAAACCTAACTTTTGTCGATTCCATAAAATTGTCAAATGAGGACCAAGCGAGAAAATATAATACCTTACATTTACACTCGTCTGATGAGTTTTACGTAGTGAACTTGAACCACTAAGCGTTATTATTTTTTTATAATGCTTTTAAATCCCAATCTCAAACAGGATTCGAAACTACAGTTGGGTGGGTTTTTCTAAAAATTTTAAAATCCTGCTGAAGCGTACCCTAGTGGTTTGTAACTTTGTTATTACTCATCAATTCTTATCTTTTCCCATTAATTTAATTAGGGTGATTCTATACTCAACCTTAATTTATTCATTTACATACACAACTGTGTAGCCACACAAGACTACCAAAGAGTCTAAGTCTAATAAATATACAATACTGGACCCCTAAATCTTTAGTCCACCACCATTGCATTCTCTTCTTGCGCGACTTCCTGTATCCCACCTTTGTCTACCTGTCTAAATGTTTGGTTGGAGGAGGGTAAGATTCAGAGGAATCTCAGTAATAAACACTACCGTAATGCATGCAAGATAAATGCTAGTGTATGGTATGCTCGCCTTACATAGGCTCATGCTTACATAATGACATCTTTGCATACTCAATGTTTCATACAACATATCTATGGCCACAGTATAAATAGAAACAAAGCTTCATTCATTCAAATATGCTTCACATAATCAAGCAAAGTAATACACAAGCATAAATATCAAATACATGCAAGTAGGGTAAGTTTACTACCTTAATTGCCCTTCCTTGATCTACTGACTTTGATCCAGCTCGGCACAACTGTCTGGTCCTAAAATTCCCAAATGTACAATAAATGAGTTATTATTCATTCATAAATCATTCTAAACTCACATTTCTAGTTATATATCACAGTTTCAATAGTTTCTACACAGTACAATTCCGCACAGTGCAGTTTCATTGGTTTTCCAGAAATTGGTAGATTTTCAGTCAACTTTAGAAAATCATAAATAATTAAAGAAAATTGAAAATTGAATTATTATAAATCCTAAATGAATCTATTTAAATGAAATGTTATGTAAAAATGCTTTGGTCTAACCATTGACATCATATTTTTCCCAAAAATTCGTCAAACTCCACTGTTCCCAGATTTGGTTCTAGAAATAGGGCACAAATTCATATCTTTCAATGTACTCGTTCAAACATTACAAACTACCCATAAAATTAAAGCTCTATGTCTCTAATTTAATCTTACTAAGTTTCAAAATTTTTGGACAAGTTTTGCCCTATGAAATACTTTTCACAATGTCACTGCCTCACAAGAGGCAAATCAAACAACATGCACATTCAACTTCATAAATTTCCAAATTCGTATACAAACATCCAAAAATCATGAACACTTGCATACCTACACAATTTTTCCTTATAAAGCCAATGAAATCATCAAAATTACTAAATTCTCACTCCTTCATCACATCATTCACAGGGCAGAAAGTTAGGGTTCTTAGGAGGTTTATTTTGTTTTCTTGTTTTCTCTTACTTAATCACCTCCTTACCACTTCTAATCACATTATGAACCATTTAAACACTAAATAGACATAGTTATAGGGAATTTGACAGCCTTTCCCCTAAGGTTTAGATCAGCCCAAACTTGAAAACAAGAGAAAACCAAGGCAAATTCCACAACAACAACCACAACAACATTATATCACTAGTACAAAATAGCCATTGTAGACCACAACATTTAGACCGGTTATTGCTGATAAGGTCTAAAATGTATGACCAGTGGCAATTTTATAATTATAAAGAAATTTTGAAACTGATTCCTAAAATATGTGGTCTAAAAGATATTATTTAGACCGGTTATTCAAACAGTCGGTCTAAAAAGATAAAAATAATTAAAATTAAAAAATTTTAATACCTTTTAGACTGGTTGTCATTAATAACTGGTCTAAAAAATAATATATTTTAAACTGGTTATTTCTTACAACCGGTCTAAAAGATGCAGAATTAAAAAAATAATATTTTTTAAAAATTATGATACCTTTTAGACCGGTTGTCATTAATAACCGGTCTAAAAGATAATATATTTTAGATTGGTTATTTCTTTCAACCGGTCTAAAGGATCATAGAGCTTGTTATTGGAATTTTTCCCCCTTTGATTTTTGAACTGTATTTTGCCTTGGGATTCTTTTATGAGAGCTTAATTCCTTCTGGGGAAAATGGCTGAATTTTGCAAGTAGGACATAGTCTATTACCTGAAGAAAAGAAGGGTGCAGAATGGATTAGAACTCTTTTGCATAACATCTTTGGCCATTGTGATGATCATCAATACCTTAAGTATAATGAGAAGAATGTTTTCTGTATAGAATGTGAACTTAGCCTGTACATGCATTGCAAGGAAGCTCATACCCTCTTTAGAAGGATTCAAATATACAAATATGTTTACCAAGATGTTGTTTTCCATTAAGAGTTGCAGAAGTATTTTGATTGCTCAAGAATTCAGGTTTTCTCCTATTTCAATACTAGATAGTTTTGAATGCATTACTAGAAAGAGAAATTGATTTTAGACTTGTTTAGTTAGTTGTAGAATTGGGTATATATGTATCTGTGGGCTGGCTGAGACTTATGTTAATTGTGTTGACTTTGCCATATCTTGTAATGGTATGATGATTAGTTGAATTCAATGAACTAAATTTGCCAAACGAGCTTACCTCAAAAATGCTTTATCTTATTAATTATGAAATGAATTTCTGAGTAAATCTTACTTACCAAACCTAATTTTCATGATCATAGCAAGCTAACTTTGCACTTGGTTTTAGGATGGAACTAAAGATTGATGAACATAGTTTCCTTTTTACATGCCTTTAATTCTGTTGGTTCTTGTATTATTAAATGTTGTGTTCTGTTTTGAATCAACCTAACCTAATAGAGGAAAGTAAAATAGAATGAAGAGAGATATGTCAATAATGGATATATTATAAGCTCCTTCAAAACTACACTTCCTCAATAATTACCTTAGCCCTTAATTTTTCTTACACTACATGCAATTTATTATTTTTCTATCAGAGCTTTAGTTAGAACATCTACGAAACATTGTTCCCACTTGCAAGTTAAGTATATGGATGAGAAAATTGTGTTTTTCCATTTTGGAAATTATGTTTAGTAGACCTCTACAACGATCTCTTATCAGAAATGGCATATCACAATTACATTTTAGAAGTTAAAATTTGTAAGTGAGTTCACAAGAGAACCAAATGAAGACCTCAAGTTGATAACTGAAATCTCAGTTATTTGTCTTTTTCTCTGTATTTTTTTTCTAATATTTCATTGTAGATATTATATATTAACTTTTTATACTGTGTTAAAATATTATCTCCTTTATTTTACCCCAAAAAAAAGAATGATCTCCCTTTATTTTTTTGCTTGCATGCAGGCAATAGAATGAGTTCATTTTCCCTTAGAAAGGTGTTCTTTCACAAATTCTGCCAATTTCAGAATGTGTAGTTGTTAAGATACATGATGTTATTTATTTCATTTTCATTTACATGTATTTTGGCTCATGTTAATTCATGTATGTAATTCATGAACCTTTGTATGATGAATAGTTGTTTGATTAAATTTGTTCACACTTTAATTGTAAGATTGAGATATTTTTTATTAATTATATATTGTCAAGTTTTTATCTTATGAGTTATTGTTTTTCATCATTTACTTACCGTTGTTATAGCGTACTTAAAATTATTTAATAGTACAAAAAGAAGGCACTTATTTTTGGATTGGGGTGATTTTAAAATCCTTCCAATCCAAAAAAAAGCCTTAGTTTTTTTTTAAAATATATCTTTTTAGACCGGTTGTGGGGAGATCAAGTCTAAAAATTTAACTTTTAAGACCGGTTTTGTAAAACATGAGGTTTAAAAAGACTATACTTGTAAGACCGGTTATTCTAAAAACCAGTCTAAAAAGTCTTTTTAGACCTCATGTTTTAATTACAGGTCTTAAAAGTATACTTTTAAGACCGGTTATTTGAAAAACTGGTCTAAAAAGTTTTTTGAGACCTTATGTTTTAATAACCGGTCTTAAAAGGTCTTAAAAGTTATACTTTTAAGACCGGTTATTAAAACATGAGGTCTAAAAAGATTTTTTAGATCAGTTTTCAGAACAACCGGTCTAAAAAGTTTGGACTTTTTAGACTTGATGTTCGAATAACCGGTCTAAAAAGTGATTTTTAAGACCAGTTGCTTAACTGGTCTAAAAAGTAACAGACTTTTTAGAATGACTGTATCAAGACCTCATCCAGAACCGGTCTAAAAAGTCATTTTTAACCGGTCTAAAAAGTCATTTTTCAAACTGGTGTGTATAAGACAAGAGGATCAAGTTTTGGTGATTACCTCTTGATTTCACCACTTTCTTCTCTAAAATGTCACTATTCACTCTCTCCTCTCTCTTAATTTGTCTTTAAAAACATGGATTTGAAGAAGGAGAAGAGGTTAGAAGAGGTTCCCAAGTGATTTAGAAGGCATAAGCACTTGAAATCGCACCTCTTACCTTGGATTTTGGCTTCTTGAACCCTAGCCCTTCCTCTTTATTCTTGGCCCTTTGAACAAACTTTCTCTCTCTTTCTTGGTTCAGCTGAATGAAATATGAAGAATGAAGAAGAGATAATAAAGTTTATCTAATGATCTCTCCTCTTGCTTTAACTTTGATATATGCCTAAATGTGATTGGTCAAGAGCTCTTTTTTTCTTTCCTTCTTGTAATAATATTTAGCTAAACAATATATGTATATATATATTCCCTTTTTGTTGACCAAAATGGGATATGAAGCAAAAGGAATATGGCTTCTTGAATTATCACAAGTTACTTCTTCAAATTTGCCTACAATCTTTTGACTTTTCAACCCCTTTTTTACTTGGCCAATCTTGCTTCATCTCTTGCTTAATTTAGACCAAGTATCCAATTCCCTTCTTGCTCCCTCTTTTGGATGTCCCATATCATGAGGAAAATTGAAAACTATGGGCTTGGGATTAAATCTAGCCAAATGATTATTTTGCCCATACATTTTTGTAATTTTCGCATAAGATGAAAACTGAGCAGAATTTTCACTAAACTTTGAAAATTCATATCTAATTGTATAAATGTCCAATTGGGGTGGTTTTAAAGGCTGTGTGACCCTTATTAAGTATAGTTTTAAGTAAAAATGTAAAATTTGTCAAAATGGAAGATCATACTTCCCATAATTATTATTTTTGGACGCTACTACTGAAAATTGCAAGTTTTTCTAGCCTAAATTCAAAAGTACATATCTCTTTGTGTATAGCTTCAACTAATCTATATGACCTATCAAATTTAAGCTTGATAAATCTAATTTCATTCTAAAAAATTTTATAATTTTTGTACATTATTTTCTTATTGAAAAATGTCACACAAACACAGCTACCACACAGAGAAATTCACTGGCACGAACACTACTTTGTGTTCCAACTAACTATGTTGTGTGTGACTTCTAATTGCATTGTTTTATCATTCCCCAAGCTCTTTAATTCACCATAATATTACCTTTAATACCCCAAGGGTATAAAGGAATTTTGGGGAATACAATTATGCCTTACTGGGACAGTTACTAAACTGGGGCTTAACAGTCTACGTGATCCAGGCTTAATCTCAGATCTATTGTCCTAAAATTTGGGATATTACAGTAAATGTTAAGAAATATGATGCTCCTCCACTATCCAAACAATGATCCAAGAAGACTCCAAGCTAAAAATCTCCTAAGAAGTTTAAACCTAAGGTCATTGATGCCTCCTTTAAAGCATCTTCTCGGGCTAAGGGCATTGTGATTATAGAACCAATAGAGATTAGGTCAGTTTCCAAATCCATTGCACCTATATTGAAGACCAAAGACAAGGACACTACAAGTATATCTTGTCGTGATTCTTCTGCCAAGAGTAACAGTCTAGATAGGATTGTGAGGAGTGTGGTCAAGGGTATGGTACAAAATATTGAAGCAGGGCCTAGCAAAACATCTCAGGCTAAATCCCAAAAAAGTGTACCAGAACTATCAACGACCTTGATAGAAGAAGAAGTAGCTGGACCTCTTGCTGATTTTAACTCCAGATCACTCCTTCTACCAGATGAAAAGAAGAGGTATAAGGATTTGTTTTCTTCTAGGCCTATGTGCCCTATGGTTTATGTTGACCTTTCATACCTGAGGGATAGTCTTGGATTCAATCTTTGTGGCTATTTAGAGCACTACTAGAGGTGGCTCTAAGTTGATATATCCTATAGCCCCTATGTAATTAAAGCCTTTTATTGCAATTTATAATCTACAAAATTAAAGGCAATAAAAAGGAATTAGTTGAAGAAAGACTAGAGACCACAATAAGAGGGCGGAAGATTCAATTATCACCTTCCATCATCAATACCTATCTTGGATATGATGAAGAATAGTTTGATGAAGCTGTAGAATATACTGAAGATCAAATGATGAAGATCATCAAACTAGTGAGAAAGACCAAGAAGTTTTCTTCCATGTCCCTTAGTGATTATCAAAGGATCTTGTAGTATATCTATACTAGATCCTTTGTAAAAGAATTCCAGAATTTCACCTTCTTCCCTAGCTTAGACTACTGTTAGATTTCATGTTTTGATGATAACAAATCATGTTTTGGAAGTCCATGGATTTTATATCAGCAAAGGAAGTGATAAAAGTGATCTGAGCAAGAGCACTCGAGTGATTTAGCTAATCACTCGAGTGATAATCAAGATCACTCGAGTGATCTTTAAAATCACTCGAGTGATATGGTAAATAACCAGATCACTTGAGTGATATGTGTAATCACTCCCAGTGATTGAGAAATCACTGCAAGAAAATATCACTGTTACAGGTTTCACTTCCAGTGATCTTGAGTCACTCGAGTGATATGTTATATTTGCCAAATCACTTCCAGTGAATCTGAAAACACTGGAAGAAAAATTCACTATTTTGGAAATCACTTCCAGTGAATGCCTGATCACTCGAGTGATATCTGAAAATTTCCAAATCACTTCCACTGGAATACAAATCACTGCAAGAATATTTTACTGTTTGCCAAAGCACTTCCAGTGATGTTGAATCACTCGAGTGATATAGTATTTTCGCTGAATCACTTCCAGTGGATTGAAAATCACTGCAAGAAGAAATCACTATTTACAAAATCACTTCCAGTGATTCCAAATTCACTCGAGTGAAATATGAAAATTTCATGTTCACTTCCAGTGAGTCTGTAATCACTGACACAAGTTTTTAATGTTTTCCAAATCACTTCCAGTGACATCATATTCACTCCAGTAATGTTTTCTAATGCTAGTAACACTCTCAAACAATCACTATGATCCACTTGCAAACTCCTCTCATGGAAATCAACAGATTTTGTTAGTTAATCTTTGTTATTGATAATTATTACTAATTACTCTAGATTACTGTCAAAATCATATGACATATTATTCCGATACCCAGTTGCTGAAATCCATCTCTCGTGAAAGCAAGATCACTCCCGATGGTTGATCTTCAGAAAACACTTCTAGTGGATCATATTACAATGATGATATTCAAATATTTTCTAACGGTAATATTCTTAAAGTGTATTACAGCTGTACTCCACCATCACGCACATGACGATAACTGAACTCTCCATTCAAACGACAACTATTCATGGGCGGCAGCAAAATTCATAAGTAACGGAAGACTGTTACATTTGTCGGAAGCATCTTTGAATCAACGGACAAATTTACAACGGTCTTCAAAGCCTCTAATATATATGTCCAGCCATTCAAAAAATAAAAGTACGAAGAGAAACGCTTGAATACATTGCAATTAATACTTTTACAAGTGCTTCAAATCCTCATTCATATTTCAGTTTTTATCTATACACTCTATGAGAGAGATTTGTCAGTCATACGCATTTATTTCCAATAGTGATAACTTAAGGTTGAGGAACCTTAAGTTGGGATTTAAGATTACCTTGTGTAAGGGGGAGTGAGTGTCCAGAGGAACTTGCTGATTGTACTGTGGTGCCAAGAACCCATTGAATCTTGGAAGATATAGTGAAAGGCTCAGAAGGATTTCTGAGGACTGGACGTAGGTCAAGTGGTTGAGACCGAACCAGTATAAACCCCTATGTGAACCTTGGTGATATCTGTTCCTTTTTATTACTGTGCCTTAAAGTCTTATAAATTGTATTTAAATTTCTGATTATTTTGTAATCACCCAATTCACCCCCCTCTTGGGTAAAAAGCTTGCTCTAACATTTGGTATCAGAGCGCAGGTCTTCTTGTTCAGGTTTAATAACCTTAGAAGGATCCGATGGCAAGCATAGGTAAAGGAATCCTTCCTGACGGTGTTTCTATCATTAGACCACCAGGTTTTAGTGGTGAGCATTTTTCCTTCTGGAAAGCTAAGTTTCGTGTATTCGTAATGGCTACAGAATACGGACTATGGGATGTGATTGAAACTGGAAACTATATGCCTACAAAGACTGAAGAATCTCAAAAAGTTCCTAAATCACTAGGAGAATTTGATAACAATGACAAAAGGCTAGTGACTCTCAACAGGAAAGCAATTTTGATGATTCAGAGTGCACTGAGTCAAAAAGAACACTTTAGAATCTGTACTCTTCAGACTGCTAAAGAAATGTGGCAAGCTTTGGAAGTAGCTCATGAAGGAACATCAGGAATAAAAGAAAATCGAGTCAATACTCTAACTACAGAGTTTGATCTACTTCATATGAAGGAAGGTGAGTCAATAGCTGAATTTGAACTTAGATATACTCATCTTGTTAATCAACTTGCAGCACTTGGGAAAATCTATGATCAGAATGTTCAAGTATGAAAAATATTAAACATACTATCCAAAGAATGGGAGGCCAAAGTCACAGCAATAGAGGAGGCCAAAGGACAATCAATGCAATCTGTAGCATCTTTGTTTGGAAGTCTTTCTGAATATGAAAGCAAACTAAAATTCAAACGAGAGCTAGAAGAAGTTGGTGACAGGAGAAAGAAAAGTCTTGTACTAAGTATGACAAAAACAAAGGCAGAAAGCCAAGAAGAAGAAGAAGAGGCCGATGATGATGAAATAGGCTTGATGATCAGAAGATTCAAGAAATTTTATAAAGGCCAAGGGTTCAGGAATTAACAAAGAGGTGGAACTAGCAGCAGAAGAGACGCCAAGGAGATCATCTGCTACGAATGTGGTAAACCTAGACATATCAAATCAGAATGTCCAGAGTTATTACAGAAAAATAAAGAAAAGAGAAACATCAAATCCTTTAACAGAAAGAAGGCATTTGTTTTTGCAATATGGGGAGATAGCTCCTCAGATGAAGAAAGCGATAATGAAGAGATAGCCAATATATGCCTGGTTGCTCAAGAGGAAACAGACGAGGAGGTAAATGATTCTGATCCTACTATGATGAATTACAAAATGAATATGATGCTTTACATTCTGAATTTGTCAAAATTGTTAAAAATTTGATTGCATGTAAAAAGAGAAATAAATTTCTCGAAGAAAGAATTAAAGATTCATTGGATAAAGATTGCGAAAAGTGTTTGTCTCTTGAGAAGAAAAATATTGATCTTACTAAAACTCTTGAAAAGTTTACAAAAGGAAGTGAGATGTTAAATGTTATTTTAAAAGCACAACATCTTGTGAATGATAAGTCTGGTATAGGATATGGTCCAGACTTAGACAAAAGAAAGGGTAAGAAGAAGACAGGAGGTAAACCATATTTAAGTTATTTCACATGTTCTGTGCACACATCTAATCCTTTTGCTTATTGTAATTACTGTAATAGAAAAGGACACTACACTTCTTTGTGTTTTCATAACAAGAAAGGAATTATAGGAACCTATAAATGGATACCTAAGAAGGTTCACGAACAGGAAGTTATATGTACTAACCCAAAAGGACCTAAAAAGATATGGGTACCTAAAACTTAATTATCCTTAACTGCAGGTTTGCTTCAAAGCATCCAAATCAAACAAATGGTATATAGATAGTGGATGCTCAAGACATATGACTGGTGATCCTGAGAACTTCACCACATTAGTACCCAAGGAAGGTGGCAAGGTAAAATTTGAAGGAAATCAAACCGGAAGGATAGCAGGGCTTGGGGAAGTCAAGGATAAAATCAAAGACGTATATTATGTTGAAGGTTTATGTCACAATCTATTAAGTGTAAGCCAAAGCACAGATAAAGACAACTGGGTAATATTTGACTCAGAAGAATGTCTGATAGTTAGCAAGAAGGATCTGCAAATTGAAAAGAAGAATTTGAAGTCAAAACTCAAGGCAAAAAGAGAAGGTAATTGCTATACTCTTGATATGAATGAAAATATTTCTGAAAATTTCCTTTTGAGTAACACTGATGAGAGTTGGCTTTGGCATAAGCGACTTGCCCATGTGAATATGCATCAATTAGATAAATTACTCAAAAAGGATTTGGTAATTGGTTTACCTAATTTAAACTTCAAGAATGATTTAATTTGTGACGCTTGTCAAAAAGGTAAGCAAACAAAATCATCTTTTAAATCAAAAGCTGAAATTACCACTAACAGACCACTTCAATTATTGCATATGGATCTGATTGGTCCAGCAAGAGTTAAGAGTCTGGGTGGAAATTTGTACACCTTTGTTATTGTTGATGATTTCTCTAGATTTACCTGGAATATATTCTTGTCATCCAAAGATGAAACGTTTAGTAAATTCATTGCCATTGTCAAGAAAGTGCAAAATGAGAAAGGTATGTTGATTGTAGGTACCCGGACAGATCATGGTGGAGAATTTGATAATCAAGCATTTGCAGAATATTGTGATACAAATGGAATTGATCACAATTTTTCAGCACCAAGAACTCTGTTGGGATTGGTAGGCACACAGCGGAAGAATTAAATAAAATTAAAATTGCAAAAGTTTACCAATCCCAATTGCGGATCTATCAACGACATTTAAATCAAGTTAGAAAAAGTCGTACCTTATTCATGTTTGTTTGAATGCCCACAATCATCAACGTATTGCGAGTTCACAAATCTCCATGTTTGGTTGCTCCTGAAATAATTTCCCCGGCATCTACATGTCCGCTAATTCTTCTTAAAAGAGCATCAATCTCTATGAGTATGAGATTAACCATCCCCAACATCAACATGTCAACTAGTTCTTCTTGGAGTTTTTGCCTTTTTCAATCTTGAGGAGCTAACTACTCATATCAGCTCCCTCTACTGGTATCCACACGAATAGGACCCCAATACCGGCAGCGTGCTAGCGCCTCTAATATCCTTCTAGGGTTTTCTTGTGGCTCTTTAGTTTTTCATCATCTGTAGAAAACCCTAGCTCTCATATTTTATAACTAGTAGGGTTATCTATTTTATGATGGATATTGGATTTTTAAAATTAATCTTAATTAATTTCAAAATCCTTATCATATCAATTAACATTTAATTGTTTTAATAAGCTAATTAAATAAACCTGGTTTAATTAAATCTGTCCAACAGTTTTAATTTAACCTATTTATTTAATTAGAATAAAGAGCCAATGGAATTTAATTTATCTTCATAAATTAAATATGAGATATTATCATATAATATCTTTATATATATACACAATATAATAATATCATCATATAATATAATATTATCATATATTCAATATATATTATCAAATAATATATATTATATATATATATAATATAATATTATCATATGATCATATAATATAATACTATCATATATATATAATATATATTATCAAATAATATATATTATATATGTATTTATGTATTTCAAAAATACATATGTGTATATAATATTATTAATATTCCTTTCCAAATATAAATATATATATAACACACATATAAATATTTATCAAATAAATATTCACACAACATGTGTATATAATAAATATATATTTAAAATTCATTCACCCTAGATTAAATATTGTATTCATTGAATCTTAGACGCATCTTAGATTCAATGAATCTGGACATTATAGCTCGTGTTGGGCTATTCTTGTGTGCGACCCTGTAGGCCCAAACGAAGTTGGCAGTGGGCCAATGACTATACTAACCCACAAGTCGTAAGCGGCCTCTAGCAAGATATTATGACTACCCAATTCATATGAGGATCGACAATACGATATAACCTGTCGTATAACCGTGTAACGTCCCTTTTGTCACACGATATTTCGGTCAAGGATGAGGCATGGAGAATGTCATCCTCCTATTCCTGACCATTACTTTCTCGATCCTTGAGTAGTCTGACTATAGAAGTAGAAACTCTTTTCCATCGTAGTATGGCCATACATTTCTCAGACTTACTCATCGAGGGGCCCAGTAATATCTCTCACTAATGTAAGGGACAAATTCCATCTTGACCATTCACATTCCTCTACATGAAAACCATTAAGCCCGATTGTAGCCTTTATCACCACCCGGTTAAAGGTGACTTTTGACTAAGTCAAAGCTTAGTGACTCCCATGTAGGAATCCATGATGATCTCAGGTCAAAGGGCATTGTGACATGGTTATACATAAGATAAGCTTATGACTTGATCCATGCAGCTTTCTCATAGCGGGTCGGTCCAGCACCTTATACTCCTACAAGTGCTTAAGACTTTGATTAGTATCCCCATACCTTATCAAAGTCATACTGGTCTTATTTCATCTTTGCTCCCACATAGATGACCGACCAGGGACATTTAGGACAATCATTATGATTTATCCAAGGATACAATTATCACAGTGAACATGCGAATAATGTGATAACCAAATGGAGAAATTCATTGAATGACAATATTCAAAGTACAATGATTGGCCCCTAGGGCACAATTTCCAACATCACTCTATAACAGAATGGAGTCGTGGAAAGAAAGAATAGAGTTCTTACAGAAATGGTAAGAGCAATGCTCAACGAAAAGAGTGTGTCTCAAGTCTTCTGGGCAGACACTATGAGCACTGCATGCTACATCTCAAATAGAGCGTATGTCAGAACCAAACTTGGAAAGACACCATACAAACTCTACAAGGGACGGAAACCAAAACTCGCTCATCTACACATATTTGGTTGTAAGTGCTTTATTCATAACAACGGTAAAGATAATCTTGGAAAATTTGATTCTAAGGCTAATGAGGGTTTGTTCCTAGGATATTCAAATCAAAGTAAAGCATATAGAGTTTTTAATAAACGAACATGTGTTGTAGAAGAATCAATTCATGTTGTATTCGATGAATATGTGTCCTCTAGTAAAAACATTGATGATGAGATAATCAGTAACCAATCTTCTGTGACTCTCCCAATCTTGAGGTTAATAATATTGAAAAAGAAGTTGAACTAAGTCAACCTGATCAACCTCGAGCCTGGAAATACATTAAGAGTCATCCTCTAGATCAAGTAATAGGAGAAGTTAATGAAGGAGTTAAAACTAGAAACAAGGTTTTAAATGAAGTTAGCTTTTCTGCATTCATTTCTCAATTGGAACCTTCTAACATTGATGAAGCCCTATCATATGATGATTGGGTGTTAGCAATGCAAGAAGAATTAAATCAATTTGACAGAAATCAAGTTTGGGATTTAGTACCCCAGCCTAAAGACCACTCGGTTATTGGCACTAAATGGGTATTCAAGAACAAACTCGATGAATCCACAGCTATTATCTGAAACAAGGCAAGATTGGTCGCCAAGGGCTTTAATCAGGAAGAAGATATTGATTATGAGGAAACATATGCTCCAGTAGCAAGATTGGAAGCTATACGAGTACTCTTAGCCTTTGCGTGCATCAAGGGATTCAAATTATATCAAATGGATGTGAAAAGTGCTTTCTTAAATGGGTACATCAAGGAGGAAGTTTATGTAGAACAACCTCCAGGTTTTGAAGATGTATCCAAACCAAATCATGTCTTCAAACTAAAAAAGGCCCTATATGGTTTAAAGCAAGCTCCTAGAGCCTGGTACGAAAGGTTGAGCAAATTTCTCATCGAATTTGGTTTTACTCGAGGAAAAGTCGATACAACTTTATTTATAAAACGAAAACTAAATGATATTTTGGTAGTTCAAATTTATGTTGATGATATTATATTTGGTGCTACTAATGATTCTCTGTGTAAATAATTCTCTGAGATTATGCAGGGAGAATTTGAAATGTCTTTAATAGGAGAATTGACATTCTTTCTGGGTTTAACAAAGAAAGAATGGAATATTCATATCACATACTAAATACTTAAAAGAATTACTGAAGAAGTTTGGATTGGATGAAGCTAATGGTGCAGATACACCTATGAGTTCAACGGTACTTATAGATGCTGATGAAAAAGGAGTTCATTTCAATATAACTCAATATCGAGGAATGATTGGATCATTACTCTACCTCACAGCCAGCAGACCTGATATTCAGTTCAGTGTTGGTTTATGTGCAAGATTTCAGTCATGCCCCAAAGTATCACATGCTGAATTAGTGAAAAGAATTTTTAGATATCTGGCAGACACAAAAGAGTTGGGTATATGGTACCCCAAAAGAGGTAAAGAATATCTAGTTGCCTATTCTGATTCTGATCATGGTGGTTATAAAACAGATAGGAAGAGCACAAGTGGGCAATGTCAATTCCTTGGAGGTGTAGTTGTTTCATGGTTCAGTAAGAAACAAACTACAGTATCATTATCTTCAACGGAAGCATAATATATAGCAGCCTCAAGCTGTTGTACACAAGTACTATGGCTAAAACAACAACTTCAGGATCTTGGCATATATCTTAAAGAAATTCCTATTTACTGTGACAACACCAGTACAATAAGTTTGGCGAAAAATCCTGTACATCATTTAAGGACCAAGCATATTAATGTGAGACATCATTTCATTAGAGATTATATTCAGAAAAAGGATGTCAAGGTATTATTCATACCTACACATTTGCAATTAGCTGATATTTTCACCAAACCTCTTGCCGGAGAACAATTCATGTATATACGAAGGGAATTGGGAATGGTAAATCCCAATGAATTGTAAGTTGTTTAATCTTTATAAATGTTGATTTCATAATGTTTTGATGATCCCATAACTAACTTAAGCATTGGAGTATCTATAAAGTTGTTTTGCAGGATGCTCTATAATATCTTCAAATAACAGAGATAAACAGAGAGGAAAACACTCGAGTGATGATAAAAGACCAACTCGAGTGAGTGAACAGTGAAATACTGCAACCACAGGTAAATCAAGTAATTAGATTGATAATATTGTCACAGGTAAGTCACATGAGTGTTTTAATTAATAATCTTGCAGTTACAACGTGATTTTATATTATGTGAAACAATTTTGGACTTCACTCGAGTGATTTTTATACTTCACTCGAGTGAAAACCAAAATCACTCGAGTGAATGTAAAAACTCACTCGAGTGAATGTTACAAACCTGGTTATATCAGTTTTTCTCTCACGCGACTGTTCACTTCACTTCGTCCGTTCACTCTCACTTGCACAAATTCTCTCAAACTCTCTGAAATCTCTTGAACCCAGAAACCCAAATCCTCATAGCTCCACTTCACCGATAAATCCCATCTCGCAAGTTCCTCCTAGTCGCTCTCATTCCTCTCAATTTCCGATAGTACCTTATCGTTCATCTCGCAAGTTCCTAACATCGTTCATCTCGCAAGTTCCCGACAGTACCCTAACGACAGTACCAATGGCGAGAACCAAAAGACCCGGTCAATCTCCTCTATCCTCTCCACCATCTAAGAAATTGAAAGCATCATCTGAACAAGAACCCAATCCGACCATTCACAAACCTAAAGGGATTCGCATTAAAGAACCAACGGGGATGACTACCCGATCTCATACAAGCTTGAAAGGCAAAGGGAAAGAGAAACAATGAGAAGCAGACATTCAAGAATCTACATTGCAGAGGAAAATTACTCGTGCTGTCAATATCTTAGCTGCTTCGGTTCCTCAGAAATCACGGTATGCATCTCAAGCTTCTGGTAGTCGGTATTCTGAGTCCTTGGCTGAAGAAACCCCTGAAATCCTTGAACCTCCTCCTGGGTTTAACACGGGTAACCTCAGAATTTTGAATTCCATTATGTTTGCCTCACATTTTGCCAAGAGAGATTTCTGTCCTGTTGTCTGGGTAGACTTGGAAGAGCTGAAAAAGAAATTTCATATTGACTTGACTCCCTATTTGAAACAATATGAACCATGGTTGAGACTGAGAATGTCTTATAATCCCTTAGTTGTTAAGTATTTTTACTGTAGCATGAAGATTGCGGATGTAAAAGATAGCCATGGAAGCACTATTGTTGAAAGGATTGAAACAAATGTGAGAGATCAAAAAGTCCTACTGTCTGGAGATCTTATAAACACCTACCTAGGCATAGAGGATGTACCTATGAAGCCTCCCCGAGTCTTTAGTATTCATGAGCTGGTTGACATTTTTAGACCAGGACAGCCTGGTGTGCCTCTACCCTCTTCCCCAGCAGCTCTAACCAATGACCAGAGAGCCTTGTTCTATATTTATTCTTGTAGCATAGTTAAAAAGGTAAAGAACTTCACTCATATCACTGGGAAGGATCTTCAAATGATGGCATCTCTTATGACAAGAGAAAGAAGAAATATGGGTGAGCTCATTTTTCAAGAAATAAAGAGGTTCAGGTTTCACTCCTCCAGGTCTACTACAATTTCCTATCCTCAGCTTGTGTCCTATATTCTCTCCATGCACAATATTTGGCACTTGACACCTGAGGGAGACATAGTGAGGATTCCTAAGTTTGGGAAGATTCACCTCACAAGGATGGGAATCACTATTCCAGCTGGAGCTTCTTCACAGCCTCAGAGACATCATTCACCACCTCCTGAGGCAAGCCAGAGAGATTATCATACAAAGAAGATGGATCCTTCACCTTCCAAGATGGATGAGGCTCAGTCTTCTAGAGCAGTATCTCATGGTCCTTCATTCACTCAGGCTGCTCTTCAGACATATATTCAGGATGCCATCCAGTCTGCTGTCACTCAGTTGAGGAAGTCTAACACTGAACTGATTGATCAAGTCAACTACCAAGTTAAAGTGTTAGTAGAGGCAGTAAATCACAACTTCCATATACTTTTTGAGCACCAGACAGATCAGACACAGAGGATCCAGAGGATTGAGGATGCACTCAGGTCTCACCTTCACATTCCTTTCCCTGACTTACCACCAACCACCTCACATGTACCTCCTTCATCAGACTCTCCACTTCCAGATCCTTCTCTTTCTGACCCTCCTATCATTCCTTCAGACACTCCTCCTCTTGCACCTCCCACATCCTTTATCTCTGACCCTATTCCTACTGGTGATATTCCACAGGATGATCCCATCCTCCACACTCCATCATCTACATCACATCATACCTCTTCCAGTTCTCATACTGAGGAGATTGTTGTTGAGGATGCTACTATAGAGGTTATAGGACCTACTCATTCCACTTCCACCACACCTCTTGAGCCCTCTCCTACCACCTTTTCCTTCTAGCCTCCTGCCCAGCTCTCCCTCATTCCATATGTTCCACCTGTCTCCTTCTTTGCTTCTTCATCTACTCAGGCATCTACGCCTTCTGCATCTCCTTTAGATTATGCCAAAAAGGGGGAGAAGAACTGATATGATCATATGTACTTTTTATTGTTTATTGTCATGTAGTAGTGCAGTTTGTGTAGTTTTAGTATGCTTTCTGAACTGACATGTACTTGTTCAAAGATTCTAATCTAATGAGAATATAGTCTTAATGCAATTGTGTTTATGTTTGCAGCTGCCAATATGATCTCATGAAAAGCAAGAAGTTATGCTTCACATGTGCATGGTTAAATTCTGTTTATAATGGTTTTTGAACCTTGAACTAACATCTTTTATTTTCTATATGAGGTCAAAAACTCTTAATCTTTAAAACAATTCTTTTTAGTCCTTGCATAGTTAAGTTGTTGCAAAATTTTTGAAAAAGATCAAGTGAAGTTTGTTAGAAAATCAAAATTTTGAACATGATCATATAATATTTTTTGTGATCATCAAAAAGGGGGAGAATGTTAGATTTCATGTTTTGATGATAACAAATCATGTTTTGGAAGTCCATGGATTTTAATCAGCAAAGGAAGTGATAAAAGTGATATGCGCAAGATCACTCGAGTGATAATCAAGATTACTCGAGTGATCTTTAAAATCACTCGAGTGATATGGTAAATAATCAGATCACTCGAGGGATATGTGTAATCACTCAAGTGATGCGCCAGATCACTCCCAGTGATTGAGAAATTACTGCAAGAAAATATCACTGTTACAGGTTTCACTTACAGTGATCTTGAATCACTCGAGTGATATGTTATATTTGCCAAATCACTTCCAGTGAATCTGAAAACACTGGAAGAAAAATTCACTATTTTGGAAATCACTTCCAGTGAATGCCTGATCACTCGAGTGATATCTGAAAATTTCCAAATCACTTCCAGTGGAATACAAATCACTGCAAGAATATTTTATTGTTTGCCAAATCACTTCCAGTGATGTTGAATCACTTGAGTGATATAGTATTTTCGCTGAATCACTTCCAGTGGATTGAAAATCACTGCAAGAAGAAATCACTATTTACAAAATCACTTCCAGTGATTCCAAATTCACTCGAGTGGAATATGAAAATTTCATGTTCACTTCCAGTGAGTCTGTAATCACTGACAGAAGTTTTTAATGTTTTCCAAATCACTTCCAGTGACATCATATTCACTCCAATAATGTTTTCTAATGCTAGTAACACTCTCAAACAATCACTATGATCCACTTGCAAACTACTCTCATGGAAATCAACAGATTTTGTTAGTTAATCTTTGTTATTGATAATTATTACTAATTACTCCAGATTACTGTCAAAATCATATGACATATTATTCTGATACGCAGTTGCTGAAATCCATCTCTAGTGAAAGCAAGATCACTCCCGATGGTTTTCTTGATTTTCAGAAAACACTTCCAGTGGATCATATTAATCTGATGATATTTAAATATTTTCTAACGGTAATATTCTCAAAGTGTATTACAGTTGTACTCCATCATCATGCACATGTTGAGTAACTGAACTCTCCATTCAAATGACAACTATTCATGGGTCGCAGCAAAGTTCATAAGTAATGGAAGACTGTTACATTTGTCAGAAGCATCTTTGAATCAACAGACAAATTTACAACGGTCTTCAAAGCCTCTAATATATATGTCCAGCCATTCGAAAAATAAAAGTACGAAGAGAAACGCTTGAATACATTGCAATCAATACTTTTACAAGTGCTTCAAATCCTCATTCGTATTTCAGTTTTTATCTATACACTCTATGAGAGAGATTTGTCAGTCATACGCATTTATTTCCAATAGTGATAACTTAAGGTTGAGGAACCTTAAGTTGGGATTTAAGATTACCTTGTGTAAGGGGGAGTGAGTGTCCAGAGGAACTTGCTGATTGTACTGTGGTGCCAAGAACCCATTGAATCTTGGAAGATATAGTGAAAGGCTCAGAAGGATTTCTGAGGACTGGACGTAGGTCAAGTGGTTGAGACCGAACCAGTATAAACCCCTATGTGAACCTTGGTGATATCTCTTCCATTTTATTACTGTGCCTTAAAGTCCTATAAATTGTATTTAAATTTCTGATTATTTTGTAATCACCCAATTCACCCCCCCTCTTGAGTGAAAAGCTTGCTCTAACAACTACAACTTACTGGCCTGCCTCATTTTTGGAGTCAAACTTAATGTAGGTGAATTTATATATCAAGAGATTAATAGGTACAGATTGGTCTCTAACAAGAAAACTCCTGTACCATTTCCTCAACTTGTCTCCCTCATTCTCAAAATGAACAACATCTGGTATTTAGATGGTGAACAAGAAAGGCTAGGCAGATTTGGAAGAACACAGATCAAGAAAATGAAAATTCCCATTCCACTGGACCTACCTGAGGAACCTCTGTAATACCTCAAACCAAATAACAAAATACTTAACCAAAGTATTTGACATATCGTCAATAAGGATGTTCAACATCTAAATCATCAAAATACAAAATTAGTTTAAATAAAATCCATATCACATTGTTAAATCAAGTTCTCAAAATATTTCAGCAAAACAAAATAAAATGTGGAAGTTTAAGGTCATGGCAAATAACGACAACATAACATGTGCTCTAGGAGCACAAGAGAGCCTTCAAGGTTTACTCCATAGGTGCCTTCCTTTGCTCCTACTAGAACAATCACCTAAAAAATGTTAATGTAAGGGATGGGATTCCACGTCTCAATAACTACTGAAAGTTTCTACCGTACATAAGTAAACCACATATGATAAAAAAAAGGAACTGATTATGTATATATTTGTATATACCAAAATCCTCATACAAGACAATTACTAGTTTAATCATTATTATGTCAATATGTATTTTCATCACAAATATATATAATTTATGCAATATCTAAGATGCAACCTTCCTTATATCACCGTCCATCCTTATACCACTGACCGGAGCCATATGTTAACACATAGTCCAACAGAAACCCATCCATTTGGCTGGATTGTCCCAAGCTCACTAGTTCTTAAGATATACCCGGCCAAAGGTGTAGAGCTCAAATTTGGACTATGGCTCCCCTCCTTAAAAGAACACAACTAAAAAGGTGTCACATGTCCTACAGCTCCAAAGCAATCCCGGCCAAAGGAAAACATGGAAGAAGGGGCCTAACAAGTACCATCCACTGTACACCGAGTGATGGAATACCACATGGTAAAATATCTTAACATACAAATTTCTCCTTACTCCAACCCATCATAAATGCAACCGCTATGACAATTATATTTAATCATAAATAAATATAAATAAAAGACAAGGCACAATAAATCATGCTTCCATTCATATTAATTATCATCAATATTCAAACATTCCTAAAAGGAATGAATAGTCCAACAATACAATAATTATAATTAAATTATTAACTATGTGCATAAAATTGAGTTATAAAGAAATTTAATTGTAATGCTATTTACTTGAAAATTTACAATACATGCGCATATACATATAATTCAATCCATTTTAAAAAAAAGATAGTTATTCACAATCATACACAATTTACAAGTATAAGGTAGAATATTCAGAGTTACCTGCTACTCCCTAACTCAATAGGTAATCACACAAAGAGCTACTCAAAATCTCTCAATGAGAGTCTACAAAGTCACAAACATAGATACGTATCAATATATTACTCACATTACTCTAAGATTACTTTAAAGATATTCTAAATACTTAAAGCTACCCTCTGCACCGATATAATACATATTCACATAAGCTCTCACAATTCCAATTATATTTTCTTAAGTATTATAAAAGGGCTCAAAATTTAATAGCTTTATGTGTGGCTACCGGTTAGATAGGCTAGGAAGGAAAAGATTGAAGGAAGCATCATTTATATTTGTGTGTGTGTTCATACATATAAGAGAGTGAAGGAAAGTACCAATCACTAAAACAAGCATGCCCAGCGACAAAATATTAATAGAAAAGAAATGTTTGTGTATTTGAATAAATTATTTATTATATATTTTTTGTTTAAAAAAAAATAGAAATACCTCACAAGCCTGAGACTACAAGAGGATAAACTGAAGAAAAAGAAGGCAAAATGTGCCACTACTAGATGAATTATTCTCACACCACAAATTAGACTTGTATATTGGAAATGATAAACCAAAGTAACCCAAGTGAAAAAAAGTAAATAAAAAAATATGGAATAGGTTGTAGGTACTAGGTAGGATTAAATCATGTTTATATAAATAATGATTTATGAAGATTGGAATAGGTGTACATGGGGCCTTGAAATAGTACAATATGTATTTGATGTATATTTAATGGAATAAAATGGTGAAAAATGATGTGAATGTATTTATTTGAATTTATGGGAAATATTCCAATTGTCAGTTACACGTAAATTGGCCAAATAAGGGTATAAGAAACTAGTAAAGGCCCAATATGGTAACCAAAATTCACAAAATTTAATGATATGATTAATGGCCTTATTTAAGCATCAAAATAGGGTTTAGCCGAAGGAATAGGCGGAAAATGATTTATTTTGGTAAATCATTAAATGCAGGAGCAAAACGGTAATTTTGCCGAAAAGTGAAAAATAATTATTTTTCCTCCAATTCCCAATGATTTGAGTTAAATGGGAAGTAAAAAGAGCTAAATAACTACTTGATCATTAATAAACCAATTTTGATGAATTATGGTCAAATAGTCAAAAAGTCAATTACTTGGTCAACAAGTTACATGTTGGCATAATGGGATAATTGGAGATAAAATTTTCCCTTGCATTTCCTATACATATTTCGGCTGATTGAGTCAAGAAGATGGAAATGGGAAATTAATTAAGACATAATGCCTTTATGGATCAATGAGGAACTGACACTTGGCATGATCAATTAAATTTTTAATATATGATCATTTCATCCCTCTCCAGCTGCTCATTTCACACGATCAGAATTGAAACAGAAAGAGTGAGAGCTTGAGAATGAGAACTTGGCGGAAGTAAGAAGAGAAGCAAGGGTTTGACAAAAGATCAAGGTAAGAGGCTATACCTTGTGTCTAAAGCTTCATAAATCCTCTATGGTCTCTTCTCTTCATCTTCCCTACCATTCAATCTCATGATGTGCAGTTGAATCAAATGCTTGAAGGAGGAGTGAGAAATCGACCTAGAGAGAGAAAGTGAAGAAAGTCAAGAGGTAACTTCCAAAACTTGTTCCTCTTGCTTGATTAAGGTTAGTAGAGTTGTTTTGGGCTTGATTATGGTTCATTTGGTACAAGATAATTCAAGAAATCCAAAGAGACCTTAATATGTAAGTGTCTCCAAATCAAGTCCAATGAATGTCTAACTAGTTAATATATTGGTTATAAGTAGAAAGGAGGTGATTAGGCCAAAGAAAATGAGAATCCGACACAACTTTTATGGGAATTTATTTTCCCTTCCTTGTGTTGGACGTGATGAATGAATAGGAATTTGACCAATTTGATGCTTCCATTGGATTCAGGAGGCTGAATTGTGTAGGGTCTATGTTGACCCCGAAGTGAGAAGAGGATCAGAGAGTGAAATGACAGAATTGCCCTTTCTAAGCCTTAATTGAGGGCTATCAAGGGTATTTTTGTCATTTGGAAGTGATTTTGGCCAATTCGAGTTCGGAAATGAATTCTACACACGAAAATGTGTAGGAATGGCCTAAATCATGATTTTGAGAAAATACTGATAATAAGGACCTAAGGGGTATTTTGGTAATTTGGCCCCAATAGGCTAAATTTACCAATGAAATGAGTTTGGAAAGGTATACGGATGAGTAATAAATCATTTGTAATGTTTTTCAATTTTAGGACTTAACAACCGGTTTGGCCTCAGTAGTTGCCCGAGCTTGTACCAAACGGGAAAGTTGCGTAGAGAAGCAACCAGGTAGTAACTCTCTTCATATAACATGACATGCATATGTATTGTTTGTTATCATCATCAAAATATCTAACATGTTTATATTGAACAGAGGGATTACCCGGGGCCTATCACAGGTCGGGTTGACACTCACGCGAAATGTTCATAATTGCACGAGCGGGACCCGGGGCCAATCTTTGCATGGGTACCCCTCGGGGCCAAGAGAACCTGTTAAGCGTGATAGCGGTCATGAGGTTGTATTGTATGCGTTGTGCACAGGCGCCCTTCGGGGTTGAGAACCTCGTTTATGAATTGCATGTCTGCACTGAATAATGTTTGATGATTTTGTTGATGATTTTATATGAGTGAAGCATGCTTGTGTGTGTTATCTTATATGTTTAATGACATTACTACTGAGATTCCTATGAATCTCATTCTTTTCCCAAAACAAATCTCCAGTATAGGGAGGAAGCTCGCGGGGCAAGGAAAAGGTAAAGGATGATGAGTCGAGGCCAAGCAATGGATGAGCTAGTTTAGGTTGTCAAGTTTCCGTTATGTATTTTGAGAATAGTGTAAAGTTGTGGTTTGTATATGAAATGAAGTGAAGAATGAATATGAGGTTGTAAGATGAATTGTGTATGAATGTGTTTATATGTGAATATTTATTTCCAGCAGAGGCATTGTATAAAGTTTCTAGCATTTTGTGTCACTTTGATGTTTATAGTCGGTGAGTATTAGTTAATTAGTACTCTACTGTAGTGTTGGGAAATAATGTATCACACAATATATATAGAATAAATGGTCAAAATGGAAAAACCCATCGCAGCTAAAGAAAAAGATTCTAGAACAATGTATTGGAATCTAGCAAATAGGTATGTATGTAAATATATATACCTACGCGCATAGGCAAGAAGTGGGGAAAGTTTTAGATCTTGCTTGAAAAATAAATAAGTAGATAAAATAATAAATACACATAAGAAAAATTAAAGGATTAAATAGTAGCCTTGAATATAGGGAAGTAGAAGATAAAATAACATGATATATATATATATATATATATATATATATATATATCCACAAGGCCACACCCCACGCACATAAATAGTATGTGTTCTTGGAAGATGGGTTGGTTATAAAGACTGGATAAATAATAAATAAAAAAAACACACAACAAGGAAGCACAATGTGTCATGAAACAAGAATTTAATATTCATCCCATAAAAGGATGAACAGAGCTTCAGGAGGTAGTGGGTCATGAAGTGATTTAGAATATGTATATATGTTTTCTCACATAATAAATTCTGTTGAAATGGAAAGTGAGTTTTGATACAAATAGATAAATATTGGACATATTCTTATATACATACACAAAAGCATGCATTGGCAGTGGGTTGGGAGGAGAGAAAAGGACAAAAAGAATGAATAGATTGATGGATTTGATAGGAAAGAGGACTATCTATTAACTTTGTGAAGAAGGAAAAAAAATTGGTGATCGACAGGACAAATGAATGAGGAAAAAGCATACCTGAAACAGAGCATGGTGCGGCGCTAAGAGGGTTAGGCGGAGGGAGAAGAAATAGGTATTTATAGGAGTGGGGTCTAGGGTTTTAAATATATATATATATATATATATATATATATATATTGTATTATTATTATTTTAAAAAATATTTTTTTTTTCTAATAACATTTTTTTTGTTCTTTATTGCTTTCCAATAATAAGACACATTTACTTATACATACTCATATGTTAAAAATAGTTATTTTTAAAAAGGGATTTTATTTTAATTTTTTTATTGAGTAATAATTTTTTTTCTAGCTTGATACTTCTTTTAAATTATTAATTTACTCTTTACTCTTTAACCAAGTAAAACCTAAGCTACAACTAACTTTAAGTGCTTCAAGATAGGGGATGTTACAACCTCAATCAAAGAGACTAAGAGTGGAGCCAAAGACTTCAAAAGTGGATGAAGCTCATTCTTCCAGAACTGCTTCTGCCTCTCCCTTATTGTTCCACTACTACAAATAAACATAGATGTGACGTTTATTTTAATATTATCTGTGGCACTTGACAAGCACCACATAATGCTGTGACGCTACCCACAAGCGCCATAACATGTATATATATTTTTATTTAAATACCACCTAAGGTTTCGCTTCCTTGAGGAAGTAGCACAAGAAGTTTAAACTTTCTGTGGCATCTCCTTAAGGAAGCGCCACCCTAGGCTTTCATTTATTTTTTTTGAATTTAACCTAGAGGAAGCGCCACCCTAGACAATTTTTTTAAAAAAGTAAATTTTTTCATATTTTTCTTTTAGAACCCTATTTCAAACACATTTCTAAATCTACAATAAAATGAAGAAAAGAAAACCACAATAAAATAACTCCAAAATGATATAAATTAAGAAATAACTAATTAACAAAATCACTACTAAGTAAAATACAAGTGTTAAAAATAAATAATTATTTTATTTATGCAACTCATCAATGTTAACAATTACTACAACAACAAAAAATTATAACTACTACATATCTTCACATACAACCTATATATAAGAACATTTAATTTTATCTCATTTATTTTTTGACATATAAAAATGAGAATAATTTTTTCAAATTTCATAATAAATTAAATATAAAAGATATTGAGCAAATTAAACTATTGACTATTAATAAAATTATATTTGTAAGCTCAAAAATTGAAAAAAAGCTTACAGTATATAGGAAGCTTGAATAGAGTGAGTTGAAATCTCAAGTACAACACCTGAAAAAAATTAATAAAAGAAAAAGAGGAAGATAAATTTGCATAGATGTTTTAAAAAAGGTGGTTAAGAAGACACTGAATTGTGCGTAGCTTCAAAATATTTAAAAAAGGAAAAAAATGAATGAGTACGACTTATAGAACAAAATGAAACTGTAAGGAGGATGAAATAGGACCAAGAGGGAGAAGGAGTGGGGTCAACTTGGTTCAAGAAATGGGACAAAAGAAATGAGGCAGGAGTGCTGAAAATAAAAAGAGGAGGATGAGGAAATGTGAGAAGTGCAAATCGAAGTGGGGATAGTAATGAGTGACAAAAATAAGAGAAGGAGAAAATGTAAGAACTAAGAGGATAAGGGTGATGACATGTGTTAGATAAAGAGTAGAGACTAAGAGGATAAAGGTGATGGAAGCAAATTGCGGGAGAGAGAAGGGTTTGAATTTCTTAAAAAAATAATACTTTGTGTGGCGCTTGTTGGCTAAGTGCCACATAAAGTATGTAGCAGCTTTGGCACTTCCTTAAGCAAGTGCCACAGCTGCTACATCAACTTTTATTTTTTCTAAAAAATACTCTAGGTGGCGCTTCTTTGCACCAGGAAGCTGTAAGGAAGCGCCACCTAAAGTGTTTATTTAAAAAAAATTAAAAAAATCTAGAAGAAGTTGTGGTACTTCTTTAAAGAAGTGCCACAAAAGGTGTAACATTAATCCCTATTTTTGTAGTAGTGTTTAGTGCCTCCATTCAATTGCAAATTCAAGAAGCTCTTAAACTAGTGGTAGAGAAAATCATAAGGTTCAATCAGCTTCTACTAGAAGATATCAAGAGTCAAGTCAGAGCAGTGATTGGTGGGGTTAATGATAACTTCAAGTCCTTGTACAAACTTCAAGCTAATTACCTCCAACATATAAGAGAGATTAGACACAAGCTTGATTGTCTAGAAACTTGCTTTACTGGGTCTCCTCTCACCAGGGCTCCTGTTCTTGAAGTTCCAGCTGAGCCACTACAAAAAACCTCTACCACACCTCCTTACCTTCCAATATCCTATTCACTATACAAGAAACCACCACTGCTTCCCTAGTCCACATTACTCTTGAACCAGTTCTTCAGCCTGTCACTTCACCTTCTCAGACCATTCCTTAGCTAGCCTCTAGTTCCTCTGGGGATACCCAAGAAGTTCCTAATCCTAAAAACTTTGACAAACCTCAGTCTCCAGAGTACCCTCTTATTCCCACTCCTCAACCTATCTCAATGGTTGCACCTGAAGATACTCCTTAACTATCCTTTCTTATACTTGCCATTGGACCCACTTCCACTATATTTCTTTTTTATCACTTTCATACTCTTGACTCTCACCTAGCTTCTTCCTCCACTCCTCCTCCAGCTCCTCTCAGAGAACCTCCTTTATCCTTTAGTGACTTCTCTCTTCCTACTCCCCCAACCTTTCTGATGATGTTAAAAAGGGGAGAAGTTATCATGATATTATGAGCTTTAAGTAGTTTTAAATCTTATAGATATTCGAGATCATGCTTGTTTTTCCTAGTCTTTAGCTTTCCAGTTTTTAGATGTTATCTTATAGTTTCTATCTACCAATGATGAATCATAATTTGAATTATCTTGATCCATGAATGTTTGTTATGATCTCACTTGTTTACTCTTTTTTTAATTGATAATACTAAGTTTTGTCATCATAAAAAAAATGGAAGAATGTTAGATTCAGAGTTTTGATGATAACAAACTTAGGATTACTCGAATAGGATTTTCTTATTATGTTCATATTGCTTGACACAGTGGAGTATTTGAATAGTCAAGGTATTATTCAAATAGTAAAACCTACTTTCAGTCAAGGACTATTCAAATAACTCTTAGATTATTCAAATAAGCTAAGTATTATTCAAATACTGAATAAGTTATTCGAATAAAGATGTACTGTTAAAGTTTAAGAGTATTCGAATGGACATAGTAGTACTCAAATAGTATGCCTAACCATTTTTTTTGAAAATAACATATGACAAAAACTATTCGAATAGTAAAGTTACTATTCGGATAACAGATTCTCTTTCAAGTTTACTTCTAAAAAGAGTATTCAAATAATAAGTTAACTATTCGAATAAGGCTAAGATAGATTTAAAGCTTAAAGGTATGAATATTCGATTAGTGAGGGCACTATATGAATAGTGAGAGGACTATTCAAATAGTATTTGAATATGAAATTTGCCTATTTCAAAATCCAATTTCAAAAGCTTATTCGAATAATCAAATGCTGTATTAGAATAAAATCATTTGGTTTTCAAAAGGAACTATTTGAATAGAAGATCAAACTATCCAAATAGTCTTAGTACAAACTGACTAAATACTATTTGAATAGTAAAGAGATTATTCGAATAGGCTATAACTAAAAAAGAGTCATTATGTTCGAGTAGTAAGAAGAGTATTCTAATACTTCATGGTTCCAGAAAACAAAGCATGAAACCAAAGATTTATGAAATGAAAGGAACATTTGTTGTAAGCCGTAATCTTGCTTGTTATTTTCCTTTTACATGATTAACGTCTTTTAAGAAAGTTTCAGGGTATCTCTTTATCAAATATTTGAATATCAACAAAAATAGATTTTATGTCAGAAGTATTAAATGCTAAGTAGAACTTCAACCAATGCATTCTCTCTACTGCAACGGTTATATTTTTACAACACAAAGAATGTCCAGAGATGCATTAACTGAGTAACAGACAAATGGAATGCTCACAATGGTCATTACATTCACTCCAACTATACAAGAGCATTTAAAGTAGAGCAACTACCAAAATGATGAATATTCAATTCTATATTTAAAGTGCTCTGTTTTCATTTTTCCTTTTGTATTTTATATTTTAGTGATCATTTTATTTACTCTTTGAGAGATATTTGTTGTAAACTCAATACACTTCATTGAGAGATAACTTAAGGTAGTAGAACATTGAGTTGGATATTGGCTTACATATTGTAAGAGGGAGCGAGTGTCTAAAGAAGGAACTTGTTGTGTACGGAAGTGTTAAGAACAAACTGTGTAATACCAAATTTTTCACCAATATTCTTTAGAAGTATATTTGTGATATTTAGTGGAATAAAATGATAAATTGTAGTGTGCCTAAATTTACAAAAATATTCCAATCACCGGTTACACATAATTCGCCCAAGCATGGATGCAAAGAAGCAACTAATATCCACTTAAAGTCCTAATATTGTAACTAAAATTGGAATATAAAATGACACAAATAATTTCCTCATACAAGTGTCAAAAATTTGGCCAAACCAAAGGAAAGGAGCAAGGAGTGATTTATTTCAATAAATCATTAAACGTAAGGGGAAAATGGTAATTTTTTCATATAACAAGAAATAATTATTTTCCCTAATATTCCTAATAATTTCAGCCAAATGGGAATTTAAAAAGGGAAAATGGCTACATGGTAATTATTAAGTCTATTTTGAAATATTATTACAAAGGAAAAATTCAAAGAGTCAAAAGTCCCAAAGGTCAAAAAACATAAGGCTTTGGTCAACCACTTGTAAGATGACATAATGGGATAATTTAATAGTAATATATACTCTATCTTTCAATTGCATTTTTAGCTAACTAAGGGAATAAAAAGGAAATGAGAATATTTAGATAAAATTATGCAAGGAAAAGTCAAAACTTAGACCAATAGGGGTTGGATACTTGTAAAGTAAGTGTTATAACTCCTTAAGTCATTAACCCTTCTTCTTCTTTCATTCTTTTTGGTCATATTTCTTAACAAAGAGAGAGAGAGAGAGAGCTTGAGAACAAGCCAAGAGCATTCATGCATAAAGAAGGCTAGAGTTTTGCAAATCTAAGGTAAGAACTTGCAAAACCTTGTGATTTTTGCCTCTTAATCACTCCATAACATCTCCTAACCACTTCTACTCCATTAAATTCATGGTTTTCAAGACAATCTCAAGAGATAAAGAGAGGTAGCTGACATTTTAGAGAGAGAAGGAGTAGGAATCAAGAGGTAAATTCAACACTTGCTTCTTTTGCCTTAGTTGATGTTGTTGGTGAATATGGTGATGATTTCTCTTGTTTTTGAAAAAATGGGCTGAAGCTAAACCATAGGGAAATTCTGCCCAAATTCCCTTTAAACATGTCCATTTAGTGTCTAAATAGGTAATCATGTGATTGGAAGTAGAAAAGAAGTGATTAAGCAAGAGAAAACAAGAAAACAAGATGTTACTCCTAGAAACCCTAACTTACTATTCTATAGATGATATAAGGAAGGAGTTAGAATTTTATAATTTTGATGCTTCCATTGGCTTTATAAGGCAAAATTGTGTAGGTATGCAAATGTTCATGGTTTTTGGATGTTTGTATATCAATTTGGAAATTTATGAAATATGTATGTACATGTTGTGATCTACCCTGTCTGGAACAGTGATGTTGTGCGAGATGTTTCATTTGTCAAACCTTGTCCAAAAAATCCTAAAAATTTCATTGGGAGATAGAATTTTAATTGGATAGGTTGTTTGTAATTTTTGGACCAGTACATTGGGAGATATGAGTTTTTAAAGTTTGGGCATGAAAAACTGACAATTATGGAACAAAGTCTAATAAAATGCAATTCTTTACTTATGTGAGTGCATTTAGCTCATGGATATATTTTCCCCTAAAATTAGAATTAAATAGGGTCACATAGAACTTAGAATCACCTCATTTGATTTTTTCTAGATTTAGTTATGATTTTTAGACTTTTGGTCAAGAAACAGGGTATTCTTGGCCGCAATCAGAGGATTTCTTGGCCACGGATGAAAAGTTTCTGACCTATGTTTTGCTGCGGCCAAGACCCAAAATTTTTAATATTTCATATTTTCTAAGAGGTTTTGATTGATATGGTATTTCCCAACCCCATAGGCCTTTGTTAAGACTTCCAAGAGCCACCTAAGTGACTCAAATGACATTTAATGAGCTAAACCAAGAAAAATCTAATTTACATTATGCTAAAAGATTGGATTGAGTAATGACTCATCGTCCGTAATTCTAATTATAGGACCTAACAGCTGTCCGAAGCTTAAGAATTGCCCAAGCTTAGAAAAATAGGTGGAAACTGCTCAAGGGAAGCAACTAGGTAGTAACTTGTCTTTCATATATTTATAAGATACTCTGTATGTTATATGTGTTCATTATGAATGGTCTAGCACATTCTGCTTATACAGGGTGGTCACCCGGGGCCTTTCTGAGCTAGTAGACGCCCGGGGCAATATTGTTCTATGATGTATGAGAGGATGCCCGGGGCCTTTCTGCGTGGGTATCCCTTGGGGCCTTATGATATACCTAGCGCTATGGTGATATATGAACTGCATGTGATGCACTGAATGCTGTTGTTATGATTTTGTTGTATGGTGACTGTGTGTTATGCTTTATGATCTTATATATATATGATTGGCATAATGTTACTACTAAGATTCTTTTGAATCTCACTATTTTTCCATAAACCCATCTACAGTACAGGGAGATAGCTCAAGGGGCAAGAAAAAGGTAAATACGGACGGCTAGAGGTTGGAACACGGAAGACTTTAGTTTTGTTGGTTGTCTGCTACTTGTACTTTAGATATTTTGGATATGTATATACTATAAATAGCTTGTAACTCTGACATACTACGATAGTGAAATTGGTAATGCCAGTACACTAGCAAAAGAACATTTTAGCTATATTACGCTTTCGAATGCTAACCAAATTTAACTAAGGTATGGAACGTGAGAACTAAGCAAAGAATCACTTGCAAACTCTGATAAAATGAAAAGAAGAGCTGGTGAGACTTAGTGAGATAGTGAATATTTATGAAAACGGTTTGAGAAAATTTTACTACCCTAAAAAATCCTTTCCAATCCCTGGTTCAGATCTTGAGATAGGTTTGGAATTTGTGAACATTTTCTGAAACTGCTTAATCGGGGACCTGATCCTGGTTTCACAAATGATTTCACTACTCTTTTGCACTTATCTAGGGCTATTAGACATAAGGTATCACATACTAATTCTTGGAAGGGATAGTGAAAAGCTCAGAGGTAATATGAGGAATGGACGTAGGTAAAAACAGTTGTGACCAAATTAGTATAATCCCTGGTGTGCACTTCGGTGGTACTTGTTAGAATCCATATTTTGATGATAACAAATGATAATTAATTGTTTTACAAATGATGACAAAGTTTGATCAAGAATATTGAGTTACATTGGTTATTAAATGCATTTCAAAAACTGACAAACTTATGTTCTGCAGATTATCTGATGCATCGAATTTTAGAGAAGAACTTGAGTTTTGATTGAAAGAGAACTTGAGTTTGAGTGGAGAACTCAAGTTTGAGTGAAGAACATGAGTTGAGGATGGAAGTTTCATAAGAATTTTGCAAGTTAAGGCTAACATTCGAGTTATGAACACTGCATAAATTGTCTCTAACTGATGCACTTGAGTTTTGGATAAGAACTCGAGTTTGGCACTGACGAGAACTCAAGTCCTGGAAGTTCGCTCATGAGAGTTTCTGTAACATCCCATTTTTAGTCAACAATATTCCTTACATGTAATTAATACATTTAATGAAATAAAATGGTGAATTTTGATGTACATGAAATGACAGAAACACTCAAATTAGTGGTTACATGCAACTTGGCTAAGTTGGGACACAAAGGAGTAATTATTGTCCACTTAAAGGCCTAATATTATAACCTAAATAGGATCATGAAAGGACACAAATCTTGGGCTAATTAACATGCCAAAAAATCGGCCAAACCAAAGGAAAAATAGCAAGAAATGATTTATTACAATAAATCATAAAACACAATGGCAAAATGGTAATTTTCCCATAAAACAAGAAGAAAATTATTTTTCCCTCTCTTTCTAACAATTTTGGCCTAATTAAGAAAGTAAGAGGGGAAAATGGTTATTTGGTAATCAATATAATGTTTTGGAGCATTTGTTACTAAGTGGAAAAAGTAAAAAAGTATTATGACACAAATTAATTACTTGGAAGAGGGACTTATGGAAAATGCAAGAAGCTATTTTATTTCCCTTTTCTCTCTATAATTTCAGTTAAATAGGGAAATAAAAGGGGAATACATTTACTTGGTTGATATTAACTCAAGAAGGAGGAAAAAGAAGAGCCAAGTAAAAATAAGCACATGTTGATTTACAATAAACAATATTAACCTAAAAAGCAAGGGAGATATTATCATCAAAACTCCATTATCTCTCTTTCCTTCTTCATTTTTGGTTAAGGCAAAGAAACTAGAGAGAGAGAGAAGAGCACTCAAGAACTTCAAGAACACAAGAGGTCTTAGGGTTTCAAGAAGCGAAAAATCTAAGGTAAGGGATTGAAATCAAAGTGTTCTTGCCTTATAAGCTACCTAGACTCTCTTCTGATCTCTTCTTCTTCTTCAAAATCATGGTTAGCAAGAAAAATTTTAAGAGAAGAGAGAGAGGCATGAGACATGTAGAGAGAGAAAGTGAGAAGATCAAGAAGTAATCTCAAAAATTTTGATCCTCTTGCCTTATATGATGTTGTTGTGGTTGTTGTTTGATTTTTTGCTTGGTTTTGTGAAGATGGATGATGAAACCCTAAGAGGTTATGCTACCAAAATTTCCTCAAATCATGTTTATTAAGTGTTTTAGTAGTTAATCATGTGATTAGAAGTGGAAAGGAAGGAGTTTATGGATTGAAGTCACAAAAACATAATTTTCCTTTTTTCTTCCATTCTTTGGCCAGAAGCAGAACCATAGGGAGGAGTGAGAAATTTGAAATTTTTATGATTCCATTGGATTTAGAATGGAAATTTGTGTAGGAGTACATGAGTTCATAATTTTTAGAAATTTGCATATAAATATGGAATTTTTAGAAATTGAAAGGATATGTTGTTTGATTTGCTTCACTGGATGCAGTGCTATTGTGTAATAAAATTTTTTAGTCAAAACTGGTCTAAAAATTATAGAATTTTATGGGAATAAATTAGAAATATAGAGCTTTAATTTGATAGGTAGATCATAATTTTTGGACTAGTAGATTAAAAGATATGGATTTTTGAAGTTGTACCCTGTTTCTTGAATGTAATATGGGAATAAGGGAGTTTGGAAAAATTTTGGGAAAAGTGTGATGACAATGGATGGACTTAAGTATTTTTCCTTAAAAAAAATTTAAAGAGATTCATTTAGACTTTAGAACCATTCAAATTGGATTTTCTTAGAATTAATTATGAATTTCCAAAGTTGACAAAAATTTGCCAGTTTTCTGGAAAATAATGAAATTGCATTGTATAGAATTGTACTGTGTGGAAATTGTTATAACTACATTAGATAACCAGCAGAATATGATTAAAGGCAGTGATAGTACAATTAATAACCATTTACTTGTAACTCTAATTTTATAGGAATTGGAAATAGTCCGAGATGGAACAAGAACTTAGGACAAACAATGGAACAAAAAAAGGAGTCAGGTAGTAACTCTTTCTTTCATACATTATATGATTATTCTTATGTTTGTGTATGCCATATTTTGTAACATGAGCATAGTTTCTAGGACACACATATTAGCTTAGCTGTAGTCTGGGATCCAGCAGAGGCACAGAGTTAAGCCAAGGTTGCAAACATTCGTTTGGCCTTGGACAATGTGCACATAGCATTCTATCATCTTACATGACATGGTGCATTGCATATTTATTTTCATATTTTATATGTAAGAAATGCATGTTACTGCTGAGATACGCTCGAATCTCACCCTTTTTCAACATCACAAACATTACAGCTAGCGTCTCGAAAGGCAAGGCAGCAGTTACCAGTAAATAGGGTCCCTGTGTAAGCTGAAGCTACTATTAGTTATTTAGGACTACACTTTTTATTTCTATTAAAAACACTGTAAATAGTTTTCAAACCTTACAAGGAATTCCTGTATTGTAAAGAATTACTTAATGTCAGTATGTTTTCGTTATTTCTGTATGCCTTACAGAACCGTGCACTTATTACTCTGCGAATATCAAAATGTTAAGGGGTTTGACAATTTTGGTATTAGAGCTTAAAGAGGTTATAACATTTTCAGAATAGTATACTGATATTGTCAAACCCCTTAACACTTTGATATTTGCAGAGTAATAAATGCATAGTTCAAAGGGTACACAGAAATAGCGGAAATATACTGATAATAAGTGCTTGTTTATATTATAGACAATTCCCATAGGGTTTTCAAAATATAAACAAAATCCAAAGAAATAAATATTACAACTAAAGATAACCAACTGTACTCCGTTAGAACCGGACCTTCAATCACCGGTAATTATTGTTTTGCCCTTAGAGCCGCTACCTTCTGCTGGAATATTTTTAAATATTGAAAAAGGGTGAGATTCGAATGAATCTCAGTAGTAACATACAATCTAACATATAAAATGTGAAAATAGATATGCAATGCACCATGTTATGTAAGATGAAAATGTTGTGTGTACACTGTCTGAGGCCAAACGACTGTTTGCAACCCCAGCTTAACTCTGCGCCTCCGTTGGGTCCCAGACCACAACTAAGCTAACATGCGTGTCTCAGACACTGTGCTCATATTACAGAAAATGGCATACACAACATATAAATAATCACATAGTGTATGAAAGAAAGAGTTACTACCTGGGTCCTTTTTCAGTCCGATTCTTATCCAAAACTTTTAATCCGGCTCGGGCTATTACCAATTCCTATAAATTAAAGTTAACAAGTAATTGATTATTACTTGCATTACTACTACCTTTAATCATATTCTGTTGATTATCTCAGTTTCAATGTTTTTTTTCATAGTATAATTCTACACAATACAATTTTTACTATTTTTCAGAAAATTGGCAGATTTTTCAATCAACATTGAAAAATCATAATTAATTCTATAAAATTTCAAATTGACTGGTTCCAAAGCCTATGTAAAAATATCTAAATATATTTTCATAGAAAAATACTTATATCTAACCAATGATAACACATTTTTCCCAAAAATTCACAAAACATCCCCTATTCCAGATTTCCTTCCAGAAATAGACTCAACTTTGAAAATTCATATCTCCTAATGTATAAGCCCAGAAATTATAATCCACCTATCAAATTAACGCCCTTACTGTATACTATAAATCTAAAAAGTTTCATAATTTTTGGTAAAGTTTTGATTTTCTGAAATTTTACCACAACCAATCTGCCTTCCAGAAACATAATCTGGAAGTACTTAAATTCAAAAATTCATAACTAAATCCAAAAATTTCCAAATAGAGTGGTTCAAAATTATTTGTGAACCTATTTAATTATAGTTTAAGGGAAAAATACGTACTATTAGAAACTACATGCTCAAAATTCCAGAATTCATAATTAACACAACTATGCCAGAATTTGTTCCAGATTCAGTGCCTAAAATTCACAAATTCATTTCTTACAATATACTAATCCAAATGGTACATATTATATATCAAATTAAAGCTCCATATGTCTACATTATTTTGGTAAAGTTTCATAATTTTTGGACGAGTTTGGACTAATGATATGAATTTTATAACCAAACTGATTCCAGAAAACTAACAGAACAACATCTCCTCTTAATTTCTAAAAATTCCTGATTTATTCATAATCATCCAAAAATTACAACCACATGTATTCTCACATAAATTTTCATGTAGAATCTATTGGTAACATCAAATTTACCAAATTCTTACTCCTTATATATCTACACCTTATTCTAACCATAAATAATAGCAACTTATTTTCAAAATCACTCAACTTTCAACAACTATAAATCCTCAAAAAAAACCTAAACCAACTGAATAACAATAGAAAAAGATATAGAAGACTTACCTAAATAATATTCAAGGCTTGCCTATGGTGATTGACTTCTCCTTCTTCCACTTCTCCGGCAACTATTTTCACTTTAATCTTCCTTATCTCTTACTCACGTCTCTCTCTCTTTCTCTATATTTTCTACTTCTCTCCTCTTCTATGTGACTTGACTGATTGGAATGAAAAATGAGAAGTGTGTGTGTGTTGCCTTGTATTTATAGTGGGAGGTAGTATGTTTGTTTATTAAATAAATATGTGTGTGTGCCATGTGGTGTTTATTTTAATGGTTGTGTATGTAGTGTGGGAAGTGTGTGCCATGAGTGATGTGTGAAGAGCATGTGAAGCAAGTGTGGCATGTGAAGCATGGGTGGCATGGGAAGCATGGAAAGTGTGGGTGTGTTTTTAATATTATATATATATATATATATATATGTATGTATATTTTTATCCTATTAATTATACACACTAAGCCTTGATTTTGTCTAATTTAAGATTTCCTTAGATTTTATAGATTCTATAATTTAGCTTATTATCTAACTCCCATAAATTAATCCTTGGCCTTAAAATAATTTCTTAAAAATTTCCAAGCCAATTTATGACTATTAATTGTTGTTCCTCGAATTTTCAGGAAAATAGGCATTTAATTCGTAAAATAAATTTTGGGATGTTACAGATATGGTCTTGTTTACATGGTGATAGGAATTATGCATGGACATAGACATTGAGAGCGATCACCCCCTTCAGTACACTAGTATCCCCAAAGGAGCAGATTCCGGAGGGGTACCACATCATATGGATAACACAGCCGGGAGGCCCTAGAGTCCTGAAGATAGCATGGAAGTAGGTTCGACCTATACCAGTATACGAACCACATCCACGGCTGAAGCTAATATCTGATGCATTAGTAGGTGATATAGATCAGCCTTGGGTAGATAGTCAGGCATCCAACACAAGTATAGGTAATAGCTTGAGGGCAGAGACAGTGTATATGCTCTACAACCTACAGCCAGACGAGGAACTGTGGGAGTTTGTCCATTGCCGATATGTTGGTCAGTACGAGAGTATGACACTCCAGTTGACCAACATCTTGCATACCTGAACGTAGTAGATACTTAATACTGGAAGCAGGTGCTGTTGGAGATTGATCTTCTGGATGAGTTCTGGATCTTGACTACTATCAGTTTCTTTCCATATACAAACTTTTAGAACTAAAAGAAGAATGGCATAGTTGAGGGAGGGCTGAAAGATCACTTCATAGAGTTCATGGAGCAAATCACATACTACGTACAGAGATATATGTACCAGGAGTGATCCATGGGCCTGACACATTATTTTAGGTAACTTGAGGTAGCCGACACATCTTTTGAATGAAGGAAATCGCAAGGAACCGGTGGATAGAAGTTGATAGAGCCGGTGTCTGTGTTTTGATTGGGTATATCAAAAGTTAAGTGTGCTTAACTTAGAGGAATCACGAGATGAGTGACCCCCTGGGAAGCTACATGTATAGTTAAGACATAGTGTGTAAAAGGACCAAAGGCTTGTTGTACAGTAGTTTTAGGATATATGATGTGTAGTTTGACTCTTAATTGCTGTAAATATATGCTATGTGATATGTATGAAAAATTTATGTACATGAAATTTTTGTGAAATGATGAAAATGCCGTTTCATCTATATGAAATTTATTTCTCCTCTATTTTTCATATAGTGAAACATAGAAATGGCACGTACATGAAGTGGCAGTAGAGGCTGGGGTAGAGGCCAAAATAGAGGTAGAGCCAATGCTAGACATAGGAACAATGACCAAGAACCTGGTGCTTGACCTGACCCGATGCAACAATTGATGGGTATGATGATGGCACAACAGAATATGCTAAACGAATTGAGAAATGACTTAAAGGAAGTATAACAGAAACAAAATGCATATGCATAAGCATATAATCAACCTGGTGGATAGGGAGGTGGTCACATGTAGCCTGCAGAACCTGTACTAGAACCTATGCCAGAGGTTCCTGAGGGCCCTATTATTGAAGTAGAAAGTATGCAAACCTGGGTAACTTGACTTAATCAACATCAGCTGACTATTTTTTGAGGAAGGTTGGATCCCAAAGCAGCTGATGATTGGTTGTCCCGCCTTGAGAAATTTTTTGAATTCTGGAGTGCCCAGATGATATAAAAGTATGATTAGTGATCTATAAGTTGGAGGGAGATGCCGATAAGTGGTGGACAAGCACTGAGTCTATTTTGTTGGCCTAAAATGTTCTAATGACATGGGAAGTATTTAAAGAAAAATTCAATAAGTATTTTCCCCGGTCAGAGAGGCTGGCCAAAGAGACATAATTTTTGATAATACAACGGGGTGAAAAGGAGAGTTTTGATGAATACTTGGCACAATACATTTGGCTTTCTCGATATTCCTCATATTTGAAATATCGTGACGACAAAGAGTTAAGTTCTGATTTGATGATACGGGGTTTAAAGCCAGAACATAAAGAGAAACTCATCTCCAGACATTTCAAGGAATTCAATAAGGCGGTTGAAGAGTGTCGGATTACAGAGCTCAATCTGTTGGATCTGTATTCCCACCAGAAAGCAAGTAGCAAGAACATATCTATTGGCGGGAACTCTTCTCAGAAACGCAATTATTAGGGTGGTCCTTCTGGTGAAGTAATAAAAATCCATACCAGCCTAATGGTCGTTGTAATATACTGAATTTTACTCTCGGTAGACTTTATAAATATTTAAGTAGTGGAATAAAATGATCGCCAATGTTTACCAAAAAAATATAAGGACTAAGAATCCTAAAAGGAAGTAGAAATAATATTAGCATAATCGCTTTGGGATTTTTGTACGGATTTAATTATGATTAAATTAAGGAAAAGAATTAATTCCTTTGAAATGTGTCCAGTGAGATACAAAATATAATTTGAACCTAGAAAGAAAAGAGAAAATAATGTATGGAAGAGAAAAGATAATTTAATAGAATTAGTTAATGGCAATTTAATTAACATTGCCATAACCGTAAGCGAAGGAAACAATTTCTAATTAATCTTAAGGTTAAAAATTTGAACCTAAGATTAAGGGTTATGATTTTACTCCTAGAAAATTGAGTAATTAGGAGGCTCAAAAATTAAATAATTTTCTCCTAACTAAGCTAACCAAATCAGGAAAATTGGAAAAGAAGAAGGAAGGGGTAGTTGGAAACACCAACTAAGGGCAAGTTGGTCAACAAATTTTGCCCTGATATTTTTATGAATTTTTATTCAGCTAATCAGAGAGGGTATAATTGAAATAAAACAAAAAAAATATGCCCCATTTCATCAGCCATTTGGACGTCCAAGCAAGCACAAGTGAGAGAAGGAGTAGAATTTCAAGAACTCAAAGTACTTCTCTCTAGATTTTCACCCTCTTCCTCACAGTTTTGCTCAAATGTTATTCATGAACATTGTTCTCCTTATCTTAAGCATAAAATATATGGTTTTTTTTTTGTGAAAAGGAGGAGTCTTGAGCCATTTTCCAAGACCCAAAGTGGTTGAAGCAAGAAACAAAGCTCAAAAGAAGCAAGAGGTGAGTTAGGACTTTGTTTTGAGCTAAGTATTGCCATGATTTGTGGAGTCTTTTGGTTTCTCATTTCTACCCTAATTTTGGTTCATATGAGAAAATAGTATTTGATGCCATTTTGGTCTTGTAAATGGTTAAATATGGTGTTAAAAGATGAGTATAGAAAAGCTAAGAAATAAAACTTAAACTTTGATGATTGTTGCTCATGAGGGGGCTGTTCGGCCAGAGAGGGAAAAAGGGGAAAATGAGTGATATTTTATCATTTTAGAGTTCAAAAATAGTTTCTACATGAAAAAATATTTGAAATAACATGTGGTTATGATTTTTGGGTGACTGTGTTGAAAATACCAAATTTTGGAAGTTAAGGTTCTGTGCTGCTATAAATTGTTTTCTGGAGGCAGGGATGGTTTATCGTGTTTTTGAATGATTAAAACTGGTCTAAATACTTTGAAACTTTCTAGAAATAATTTATACATGTTAAGATTTATTTGGATAGGTAGAAGGAAATTTTTGGACCAGTGGATTTAGAGTTATGAATTTTCAAAATTTGGTCTTGTTTCTGAAACTAAAAATGGACCAGTTGAGGTTTGATAAATTTATGGAAATTTCATGTTGGTATTCCCTAGAAAATGATATTTTTCCTTGACATTATACTTAAATAGGTTTACAATGTGCTTGAAACCTATCAATTTGTAGTTTTCTAGAATTATTTATGATTTTTGAAAGTTGGATCTGGAAGCTATCCTAGGACAGACTTATTCTGACGTTATTTTGTCTAACCAAATGAATTCCAATGTCCATGACATTTATCACAAATAAAGTAGATCCAACATGATTTAATTTGATTGGTAATTTGTAATAATTGGACAAGTATATTGGGAGATACAAATTTTTAAAATTTAGTAATGATTATGGAAGCTATCTCGGGAAAATGATAAGTAATTTTGAAATCTAGAATTGTGTGCATAGGGACTACGAGAATAATTATTTTTCCTATAAATTATATTTAATAGGGGTCAGATAGGACTTTAAATCACCTCATTTTGAATTTTTTGGAATTAGTTATGATTTTTCAAAGTTAAATGAAAATTCTTATCAGATGTGGGCTATGCAAATTTGACGGGCTTTAGGCCAAAAATAGTAAAGGTGAACTTTAAGGATAAAGATTAGTACTTGGGCCTAGTGTAACCACATTACTTAATTGGGCCTAAGCACTACCCAAATTAGAACCAAGTTGATTAATTTAATTATACAATCTATTAGACGAAATAATAATTTATCGTTCATAAATTCTAATTATAGGACATAATAGCAGTTCGGAGCTTAAGACTTGCCCGAGCTCCAAGAAACAGTTAGACGTTGCCCAAGGGAATCAACCGGGTTGAAACTTATCTTTCATATATTTATAAGATACACTGTATGTTTTGTAGATTCATCATGAATTGTTTAGCACATTCTGATTATGCGGGATGATTGCCCAGACGCTCAGGCCAATATAATGTTCAGTGATGCACAAGCGGGTGCCTGTGGCCTATTTGCATGGGTATTCCTCAGGGCCTTGTAGTATACCTAGCGCTATGGTAATATATGAACTTCATGTGATGCATTGAATGCTGTTGTGATGATTCTGTTTTTTGATGACTGTGTGGCATACTTTGTGATGTTATATTTGTATGATTGGCTATCTGTTACTACTGATATGCTTTTGAATCTCACTCTTTTTTTACAAAACCACTTTACAGTACGGGGAGATAGCTCGAGGTGCAAGAAGGTAAATTCAAGCAGCTACAGATTGGAGCAAGAAAAATTCTAGTTATTGTTGGTTGTCTAATTTTTCTATTTTGGATATTTTGGAATTGTATATGATGTACATAACTATGTAAACGTGGCAGCACAGTAGTGGATCCAGTAGTACCAGTAGCTTAGTAAATGAATGGTAATTTAATAAGTGATAACGCTTCCAATTAATAGAAGAGACATTAACTAAATAATGTATCATGAAACGTAAGTAGAGACACCCTCGCATACTCTGATAAAATGGATTTAAGTATTGATGAAACTTAGTGAGATAGTGAATGCTTGTGAAATTATTTGGAAAATTTTTTATTACTCTTAGAAATCCCTACCAATCCTAGGTTCAAATCCTGAGATAGAGTTGGGAAATTGTGAACATTTTCCAAAGACTCTTTAATCCAGGACCAGATCCTGGTAAAATGAATGATTTCACCACTCTTTTGCACTCATCTGGGGTTATTGGAAATATGGTATTATAGCCGAACTAACCAAAAACCCCTGGGAACATGACCTGTAGATACTGTAGCAACCCTTACCATCCTAGCTAGACATGCGGTCAAGCAAGGCAGGCATCAACATCTGTAAGGCAGGTGCCAGGACTAGTGAGACAGATAGTTTGTTACAACTACTATAAGCCAGGACAATTTGCAAAAGATTTCTGGCAAAGGCAAGAAACCGGAGAGCCTAGATAGCAAGTCTAGGGTAGATTTTTTTCCTTAAAACAAGAGGAAGCCTGGAAATCACTTGAGCTGATACAAGGTACGATTCTCCTTAATGGTAATCTGGTACAAGCATTGTATGACTCAGGAGCTAGTCATTCATTAATTACATACGATACATAAGACGGCTAAGCCTGAGTATATACCAATTACCTTATGATCTGATGGTATCTATGCCTACGGGAAACAGATTCATCATAATTGAGGCTTGTCTAAATTACGTCGTAAGTGCAGAGGGACAATAGACTTGATTTGTTTGCCGTTGAATAGATTGGAAGTAATTCTTGATATCGACTGGCTGACTACAAATAATGTTTTGCTGGGTTGTGAAAGTAAGAAGGTTATTTACCCTAATCCTCCATCAAAGGCCAACACGACGATTAACCTAAAATTTATCTCCGTAGTTGAGGTCGTGAGATGCATACATAAAGGTTGTTAGGGATATATCATATTCTTCTCCATGCAATTAGAGGCTAGAATGGCATTGGAGAGCATCTCAGTAGTAAACAAATTTCCTGATATATTCCTAGAGGATATCAGCAGATTACCCCTGCATAGGGAAGTGGAGTTCATGATTGAAACTAGGCCTGGAGTGGCACCGATATCTAAAGCCCTATATAGAATGGCACCAATCAAGATGGAAGAGCTGAAAAAGTATATTAAAGAATTTTTAGAGAAAGAAAGGGTTCATTAGACCCAATGTCTTGTCATGTGGAGCACCAGTGCTTTTCGTTAAAAAGAAAGACGGAAGCCTACGACTCTGTATCAACTACAGGGAATTGAACAAGGTGACTGTTAAAAACAAGTACCTACTTCCCAGAATTGATAATCTGCTCGATCAATTATCGGGTTCCTGTATGTTCTTGAAGATTGATTTGAGATCTGGATTTCACAAACTCAAGGTGCAGGAAGATAATATACCGAAGACTACTTTTAGAACTAGATATGGTCATTACAAGTTTCTAGTAATGCCTTTTGAGCTGACCAATACACCTACCATGTTCATGGACTATATGAATCAAATTTTACTTTTGTACTTGGACCAATTTGTGGTAGTCTTTATAGTTGATATTCTGGTGTATTCTTAAAGTAGAGTAGAGATGAACATTATTTGAGAACTGTGTTGAACACATTAAGGAGTAAATAACTCTATACCAAGATGAGCAAGTATGAGTTTTAGCTTTTAGAAGTTAAATTTGTAGGCCATGTAGTCTCACAGCAAGAAGTCTCAGTAGATCCAAATAAGGTGGAAGTAGCATTGAACTAGAAGAGGCCAGAAACAGTATTTGAGATACGCAGTTTTCTAGGTCTTGCCAGGTATTATCAAAGGTTTATACATAATTTCTCCATAATAGCTTTACTGTTGACAAAGTTAACATGGAAAACTCAAAATTTTGTGTGGGACAATAGTTGTGAGAGGAGCTTCGCAGAGCTGAAATAGAAATTAACAATAGTACCAGTATTGACAATCCCAGATCCACAGTTGATCTTTGTGGTTTACACAGATGCTAGTGGGTATGGATTGAGATGTGTCCTAATGCAGTAGGGCCGAGTAGTGGCATTTGCATCCCGTCAGCTGAAGCCTCATAAACAGAGATATCTCACACATAATTTTGAGTTAGCAATGATTGTGTTCACACTGAAAATCTAGAGACACTATCTCTGTAGGGCAACTGTAGAGCTGTACTGCGACCGAAAGAGTTTGAAATATCTTTATGATCAGAAAGAGCTCAACATGAGACAACGCAGGTAGATGGAGATGCTTAAAGATTATAACCTGTAGATCAAGTATCATCTAGGCAAAGCTAATTAGTGGCAGATGCATTAAGTCATAAAGCAGTGCAGGTGGCAGCCCTTATGATTCATGAGCAAAGACTGATTGAAGATTTCAGATATCTCAATCTGTCAAATTAGATCATGATCAACAGCAGTAATGTCAGTCAAACAAAGAATGACCTGAGAGTGGTTATAGAAGAAGCTCAGATGTAGAATAGACACGTGTAGTCTATCAGAAATATGATTGAAAGAGGAGAGACTCATGAGCCTGACTTGTTACCGAGTAGGCTAGTTAGATACAGAAAGCGGGTATACGTTCAATCGCAAACAGAGCTGAAGTGATAAATCCTAGAAGTGGTGCACAAGAGTAAATATAATCTATATCTAGGAGTAACCAAAATGTACCATAATCTGAAGTCCAGATATTGGTGGCCAGGTATGAAAAGAGATGTGACAAGGTTTGTTGTTCGTTGTCTTACTTGTCAGAAAGTAAAAGTTGAGAACCAATGACCTTCAGGGCTTTTGCAAAACCCTAAAATTCCTGAGTGGAAATGGGAGAGCATCACCATGGACTTCGTGACAGGGCTACCCAAAATCCGCATTCATGATGCAATATGGGTCAAAGTACATCGATTCGCAAAGACAACCTATTTTCTCCCGATCAGTATTCACTATTCTCTGGAAAAGCTAGTAAAGTTTACTACAAGGAGATAGTGTGTCTACATGGTACGCCGAAGAACATCATATCTTACAGAGATCCCTAAATCACTTCCAAGTTTTGGAATGTGGTGAATGAGGCTTTGGGTACCAAGCTCTGATTCAGTATGGCTTATCATCCTCAAACAGACAGACTGGCAAAAAGAATGATATAGATGCTAGAAGATATGCTGAGGGTGTATATACTTGATTTCAAAGGCAGTTGGGACAAATTCTTATCAAAGGTACATTGGTCACTTTGAGATCTTATCAAAGGTTTAGCCAGTAGTGTACCAAATGGCTTTACCCCCACGCCTCAGTGGACTGCATGACGTCTTCTATGTCTCACAGTTGAAGAATTATCAATCTGACCCAAAGCATGTGATTGAAATGAGTGAGATGGACTAATGTATAAGGTTACACCTGACCAAATCATTGATCGACAGGAGAAAAAAATGAGGCAAAGGAGTATCCAATTCATAAAAGTGGTATGTGTTAGATATGATTAGTTTTGATGATGCCAAATATATATCAAATATTATGAGAGCAAAAGTTTGCATAATATACTTATCTCTTACATTAACTAACTATTATATTTAATGTTATATATCTTATAGATTAGTCAAAGAGATTGGAGAATGAAGAGCTTGAAGAATTAATGGAAATATCAAGATTCAAGCTTCTAAGAAGAAATACTGGATGTTTCTATGCTCATAAGGGAATTAAGAAGTACTGTAGCAGTTACTGTTTGGCACTGTAGCATTATCACTGTAGCAATACGGGTACTGTAGCAACTGGCACTGTTTGGCACTGTAGCATCGAGTGATTTAATGAATCACTCGAGTGATTTGCTGAATCACTCGAGTGATTCTGAAAAAAACGCAATCACTCGAGTGATTCAGCAAATCACTCGAGTGATGTGCAGCATTTCAGAGTCTGTTCTTCGTCCAGCTGAGCGAGGTCTGGTTATTTGATCATATCTCTCACAATACAACTCCAAATGAGATGAAACCAATTGTATATGAAACTAGACTCCCAATGCGTCATGTGGACACCAGAACGAACATCAAAGTAGCTCATATGAGGGAGATATTAGTGTTCTAATTTTACCTTCATGTCAGCGTCACTTTCTGGAACAGTCTTAGTATTTTGGCTATAACTCTCAAAAAAATGATCCTATTGAGCTGAAACCGGTGCCATATGAAAGTATACTTCCAGGGCTTTCGATTGATATATAATACAGCATTTTTGGAGTCATATTCGAAGAGTTATGACATCTGGAAGTTGACCTCTGTTTACTGAAGAACTGGAAACGGATCACTCGAGTGATTTCAGCATTCACTCGAGTGATATTGCATTTCACTGGAAGTGATCGTAAAATCACTGCAAGAAAGATTCACTGTTTCAGATTTCACTTCCAGTGATCTCCAAATCACTCGAGTGATATCTCAAAATTTCCAAATCACTTCCAGTGATATCTCAATTTTTCCATTTCACTTCCAGTGATCTCCAAATCACTCGAGTGATATTTCAACTTTGCCAAATCACTTCCAGTGATCTCCAAATCACTCGAGTGATATCTCAAATTTTCCAAATCACTTCCAGTGATCCTGAATCACTCGAGTGATGCGCCAAATCACTTTCAGTAATTCTGAATCACTCGAGTGATGCGACAAATAACTTCCAGTGATTGAGAATTCACTTCAAGAAAAATACACTGTTTTGAAAATCACTTCCAGTGAATTCCAAATCACTCGAGTGATGCGCCAAGTTTTCCAAATCACTTCCAGTGATCTTGAATCACTCGAGTGAAGCTTGTAAAGATGCAAATCACTTCCAGTGGATTCAAAATCACTGCAAGAATATTTCACTGTTTACCAAATCACTTCCAGTGATCTTGAATCACTCGAGTGATATTTGAAAAGTTGCAAATCACTTCTAGTGAATTGGAAATCACTCCAAGAAGAAATCACTATTTACAAAATCACTTCCAGTGACTCCAAATTCACTCGAGTGATATATGAAGTTTGCCATATCACTTCCAGTGGTTGCTGAATCACTTCCAGTGAATATTAAAATTCCTCAGATCACCTCCAGTGAAGTGACACCACTCTCAAGTGAATTGATATCACCGCAAGTAAATTTATTGATAGTTAGAGTGATTCAGTATTCTTTACAGAATCATGGAAATTACTCAAGGGATCATTATTATCGAGTCAATGATATGCTTACTCTTAGAAAGCTACTGCAAGTGGAATGCTTATGTAAATCACTTCCAGAAGTATGACAAAAACAAGGAAAATGATTTCATGGTACACTCAAGGGATGCTGATAATTACTAGTGGAATATTATCTTATGAAAATTACCTCCAGTGAAATCAAGTCCACTTCCAGTTATTCTCCAGTTTTCTGAAATCACTCCCAGTGAAGTCTGTGATCACCCGAGTGATATTTTCTAACGACTATTTCTCTGGGTGCTTTTACAGGTGTTATGCACTACTGATCACATGGCTTACACAGATCAATATTAAATAACAACTATTCGTGGACGGCAGCAAATTTCATAAGTAACGGAAGACAAATACTATTGCATCTGTCAGACCAATGGGAAAACTGTAAGAAACGCTGAAGCATGTGTCAGAGCACGATCAACGGGAAAATATTTAAATACACTCAACGACCGTGCAAAGCAATGGGACTCCAACCGAAAATGATATAGTGACTGTCTAAGCATCAGATGGGATTATAACAGAAGAATATCCGAATGGGCTCAACGGTCAAATGAATCAACAGACTCTAACGGATATCTTCCACAACTCAGCTATAAATAGGAGAAGATTCAAACACAGAAAAGCAAGCAACGCAATGAGAACATGAACATGCTGATATTCTAAGTCTTCTACCTCCGACCACTCTTTGCTCAACTTCATCTTCTATATTATGTATATTTGAGAGAGTGAATATTTGTATTGTACTTCAGTGAGGATTTATCTACTCTTTGAGAGAGTCTGTAAACACACCATCTATACTTCTGTATTGAACTCAAGGTAGAGGGACCTTGAGAGGGCTGATTACCTTACGGGAAGTTGTAGAGTGAATTGTCAGAGACTTTCTGCTCATAAGACTTACAAGGTGCAAGCAGTAGAGAACGTTGCTGCTCGTAAGACTTACAGTGGTGTAAGCAGGAGAGAACGTTGCTGCTCATAAGACTTGCACAGTTAAGCAGGAGAGAAAGGTCTTTGGATTGCTTTGCTCGACTTGCTGTAAGAAGGAGTAAACCTTACAGTGTGTAAGGGGGAGCTACTCTTGTGAATTTGTAGAGGCTTTTCTTGTGCCCGGTTAAACAAGAATATAGTGGATTGGAAATCTCAGGAGAAGCCTGGGGACTGGACGTAGGTCATCGTGGATTGGACCGAACCAGGATAAATCACAGTTTGCATATTCTCTTCCCTAAGCTTTTACATTTCCAGCATATATGATTTACATATCAGCTTATGTTTCTATACTTCAGCATGTATTGATTTGATAAGTTGCGAAAAGATTTTAAAAGATCATACCTTCTTATCACACACCCAATTCACCCCCCTCTTGGGTGTCAGCCAGTTCTAACAGTATGGAAGGGGTTATCTCCTTGAGAAGCTACCAGGGAAGTTGAGGAAGACATGCAGAAGCATTACCCAAAATTCATGAGTTATTACGTGTAGTAAATTTCAGCGATGAAATTTATTAAAATGGGGGAGAGATGTAACATTATATTTTTAGTCACCAATATTCCTTGTATGTAATTAATATACTTAATGAAATAAAATGGTGAATTGTGATGTACATGAAATGACATAAACACTTAAATTGGTGGTTACACACAACTTGGCTAAGCTGGGACATAAAGGAGTAATTATTATCCACTTAAAGGCCTAATATTGTAATCTAAATTAGAGTATGAAAGGACATAAATCTTGGTCTAATTAACGTGCTAAAAATTTGGCTAAACTAAAAGAAAAAGAGCAAGAAATGATTTATTTCAATAAATCATAAAATATATAATGGTTAAATGGTAATTTTCCCACAAAACAAGAAGCAAATTAATTTTCCCTCTCTTCCTAATAATTTCAACCTAATTAAGAAAATAAGAAGGGAAAATGGTTATTTGGCAATAAATATCATGTTTTGGAGTTTTTATTACCAAGTGGAATGAAGTGGAAAAAGTCGTAAAGTATTATGACACAAATTAATTACTTGGGAGTGGGATTTATGGAAAATGCAAGAAGCTATTTTATTTCCCTTTTCTATATATAATTTTAGTTAAATAGGGAAATAAAAGGGGAATACATTTACTTGGTTGATATTAACTCAAGGAGGAAAAAGAAGAGGCAAGTAAAAATAAGCACATGTTGATTTACAATAAACAATATTAACCTAAAAAGTAAGAGAGATATTATCATCAAAACTCCATTATCTCTCTTTCTTTCTTCAGTTTTAGTTGAGGCAAGGAAACTAGAGAGAGAGAGAAGAGCACTCAAGAACTTCTAGAACACAAGAGGTCCTAGGGTTTCAAGACGCCAAAAATCTTAGGTAAGAGCATGAAATCAAATTGTTCTTGCCTTCTAAGCTACCTAGACTCTCTTCTAACCTCTTCTTCTTCTTCAAAATCATGGTTAGCAAGCCAAATTTCAAGAGAAGAGAGAGAGGGTTGAGACTTGTAGAGAGAGAAAGTGAGAAAATCAAGAGGTAATCTCCAAAACTTTTATCATCTTGCCTTATATGATGTTGTTGTGGTTGTTCATTTTGGCTTGGTTTTGCTTGGTTTTGTGAAGATGGATAATTAAACCCTAAGGGGTTATACTACCAAACATTTCCTCAAATCATGTTCTTTAAGTGTTTAAGTAGTTAATCATATGATTGGAAGTTGAAAGAAAGGAGTTTATGGATTGAAGTCACAAAAACATGATTTTCCTTTTTTCTTCCATTCTTTCAGCCAGAAGTATAACCATAGGGAGGAGTGAGAACTTTGTAATTTTGATGAGTTCATTAGATTTAGAATGGAAAATTGTGTAGGAATACATGAGTTCATGATTTTTTGGAAATTTTTTGGAATTTTTAGAAATTGAAAAGATATGATGTTTAATTTACTTCACTGGAGGCAGTGTTATTGTGTAATAAAACTTGTTAGTCAAACCTAGTCTAAAAATTATGAATTTTTAAATGATTACATTAGACATCCAGAGCTTTAATTTTATAGGTAGATCATAAATTTTGGACTAGTAGATTAAAAGATATGGTTTTTTGAAGTTGCGCTCTGTTTCTGGAATGTAATATGGGAACATGGGAGTTTGGCGAATATTTGATAATAGTGTGATGAAAATAGATAAACTTAAGTATTTTTTTCTTAAAATAAAATTTAAATAGCTTCATTTAGGCTTTAGAACCAGTCAAATTGGATTTTCTTATAATTAATGATGAATTTCCAAATTTGACAAAAAATATGCCAGTTTATTGGAAAACAGTGAAAATGCACTGTATAGAATTGTATTATGTAGAAACTGCTATAACTGCATTAGATAACCAACAGAATGTGATTAAAGGCAGTAATAGTAAAAGTAATAACCAATTATTTATAACTCAAATTTTATATGAATTAGAAATAGGCCAAGCTGGAACCAGAATTTAGGATAAACAACGGAATAGAAAAATGAGTCAGGTAGTAACTCTTTCTTTCATAAATATTTGGATTGAAAATTCAAATAAAGAAGAAAAATGTGGCAAACATCATCATTATACACCAAATATGGGCTACCTGCCACTACAAGTAACTGACATACCATGACAGGCTATCTAAAAATTCAATCGTACACATCCCGCTCCACAACGGGACATTCCGCTCCACAACAACTAATTTCAGATCAACTATAAATATAGAACATTAAAGAAAGACATAATCAATAAACAAAAAGATTTGAAAACTTACATGAGTCTTTGATTTCTTATTTCTCTCTTTATTCGTATTGTACTTCTATGATTATCATACCTACTCTATGAGGGAGGTTTGTAATAACTTTATATTGTATTTTTGATCTCAAGGTAAATAGACCTTGAGAGGGTAGATTTCCTTAAAGGGGAAGCTATAGAGAGAATTCCTAGTAAGACTTTCTACTAGTAAGACTTACAAGATGCAAGCAGTAGAGAATGTTGCTGGTCGTAAGAATTATAAGGGTGTAATCAAGAAAGAACGTTGCTGCTCATATGACTTGCAAGGGTAAGCAAGAGAGAAAGTTCGTTAGAATTGCTCTGCTCGTAAGACTTGCTGTAAGGGGGAGAGAAAGTTTTAAGTTTAGAACATTTCTCTCATAGTCCTTTAGAGGACAGTTGTTGTACTGTGGCATTCCAAGAGCCTACTGAATCTTGAAATATTAGTGAAAAGCTCAGGAGGTTTTGATCTCTTAGGACTAGACGTAGGCCTAGGATTGGACTGAACTTATATGAATCTCTATGTACAATTTCTCTCATCTCTACTCTTTCTTCTTTCATTTTTAAAATGTTGTAACGACCGAAAATTTTATTACATCACCCAATTCACCCTCTTCTTGGGTGAAGTTTACCTCTTACATTCAGTATCAGATCAAGGTCTTCTCAGAAGAGTTTAACATCTTGAGAAGAAACCAGTTGATGGCAACAATAGATGAAAATATTCTTCCAGATGAAGCTTTTATTACTAGACCTCCTGGTTTTACCTGAGGACATTTTTCATTCTGGAAAGCTAAGTTCAGAGTGTTCATAATGGCGAACAAGTATGGCATATGGAATGTAATACAAGATGGTGATTATATTCCAATGAAGAAAGTTGAAAACAGAGTTGTGAAAAAGAGCCCAGAGGAATATGACGATAATGATAAGAGACTAGTAACATTAAATAGAAAAGCTATTTCAATGATATAGAGCGCCCTCAGCTAGAAGGAGTATTTCAGAATTTATACGTTGCCAATAGCTAAAGACATATAGGATGCAGTAGAAATCACACACAAAGGTACGTCAGGAATTAAAGAAAATAGAATCAACACTCTAATTATAGAGTATGAACTGTTTCGGATGAAACCTGGAGAAAGAATTTTTGAATTCGAACTCAAGTATACCCATTTTGTCAACTAGGTTGCAACACTTGGGAAAACCATTGATAAAAAATCCTAAGTATGAAAGATTCTTAACATTCTTACAAAAGAATGGGAAGCAAAAGTGACAGCTATTGAAGAGGCCAAACATAAATCAATGAGATCCGTAGCTACACTCTTTGGTAGTCTTTTTGAGTATGAGGGAAAGGTAAAATTCAAAAAGGAACTAGAAGAGTTCGAAGACAAAAAGAAAAGAGGAGTCGCCCTTAAAGTTATCAAGGAAGAAAAACCATCAGAAAACGAAGATGAACTTGATGATGACGATATGGGAATGATCGTCAGGAAGTTCAAGAAGTTCTATAGAAGAGGCCAATGGAACTTCAAGAATCATTAAGGAGGTTCAAGCAAGAAAGAGAGCACAGAGCAATAAGTCGTATGCTAAGAATGTGGAAAACTAGGACATATCAAGTTTGAATGCTTCAAAAACAAAGATAAGAAGAAGTAGAAAAAGAAAGCATATATATCATCCGTATGGGGTGATAGTTCATCAAATGAAGAAAGTAATGACAAAGAAGTTGCAAATATATGCTTAGTAGCCAAAGAAGAAGAATCAAACTGTGAGGTAAGTAATTCTAAAACTTCTTATGATGAACTATTATCTAAATATAATGCATTGCATTCTAAATTCATCAAGATAGCTAACGAAATGGTATGCTATAAGAAGAAAGTGAAAGAATTAGAAAATATAAATAGCTCTAGCATATTATGTTCATCATGTGCATCGTGTGAAGAAAAAGATAATAAAATAAGTGATTTAACAAAAAATTTAGAAAGATTTACTAAAGGAACGAAACTCTTAAAGTAATTTTAAAATGACAAAGTGTTACTCATGATAAATCTAGAATTGGGTATAATTCTGTTCAAGATAAAAACAGAGGAAAGAAGAAGAAAGGTAGTAAGACATCTCAAATACTTTAAGAAACTCTGTGCATGCAACAAATCCATTTGTATCATGTAATTACTGCAATAGGAAAGGCCATTATACTTTATCATGCCATTTTAGAACAGGAAAGGCCATTAGCACATATAAATGGGTTCCAAAAGGGCACATATACCAAGGGTAATTCATACTAACCACGAAAGACCCAAGAAAATATGGGTACCTAAAACTCGATAATATTATTCTAGGTATGTCTCAAAGCATCACGGGAAAATAAATGGTACATTGATAGTGGATGGTCGAGACACATGACTGGTTACAGAGATAAGTTTACCATGTTGGAAGCTAAAGGAGGAAAAGTAACTTTTGGAGGTAGCCAATCTGGACGTAGCCAATCTGGACGTATTACCGGAATTGGTAAAGTTGGAAGAACTAATGGTGTGCAAATCAGTACCGCATATTATGTCGAAGGATTATGCCACAACCTCTTAAGTGTAAGTCAAAGCACTGACAAAAAAATTGGGTAATCTTTGACTCAGAAGAATTCTTGATAGTGAGAAAGAAGGATCTACCGCTTAACAAAAGATCTAGCAAAGCAAAGATCTGAGCTCAAAAGGATGGTAACTATTATACTATTCATTTAAATTCAAATTCTTCAGAAAATTATTTTCTAAGCAAAACTAAGGAATGTTGCCTACGGCATAAGCTTCTTGCTCATGTTAACATGACAAATTGGTTAAAAAGGATTTAGTTATTAGTCTTACTAAACTTAAATTCAAAGATGATATGATTTATGATGCTTGCCAAAAGATAAAACAAACTAAATTTTCTTTCAAAACAAAGAATGAGATTTCAACTTCTAGACCTTTACAATTACTTAATATGGATTTGGTAGGACCAGCACAAGTAAAAAGTTTCAGAGGAAATTTATATACTCTAGTCATTGTTGATGATTTCTTAAGATTTACGTAGATTATATTTCTTGCCTCTAAAGATAAGACTTTTGTTAATTTTATTATGTTTGCAAAGAAGGTCCAAAATGAGAAACATATTTCTATTATTTCCATCAAGACCAATCATAGAGGAGAGTTTGATAATCAATTATTTGAAGACTTCTACAACAATTAGTGAATAGATCACAACTTCTCTACACCAAGGACACCTCAACAAAATAGAGTTATGGAAAGAAAGAACAGAGCTCTCACGGAGATGGCAAGGGCAATGCTCAATAAGAAAGAAGTGTCACAAGTATTTTGGGTGGATACAATGAGCACTGTATGCTATATTTCTAATCAAGCATATATCCTCAAGTCACTTAGAAAGATAGTATATGATCTTTTAAAAAGGGAGGAAGGCTAACCTTGCTCATCTACACATCTTTAGATGTAAATGCTACATCCACAACAACAGTAAAGAGAATTTAGATAAGTTTGATTCGAAGTCTGATGAAGGTTTATTTCTAGGATATTCAAATAGAAGTAAAGCATATATATTTTTTAATAAAAGAACATAAATTGTAGAAGAAAGCATTCATGTTGTGTTTGATGAAATAAACTCTCAGACAAAGGTTTTAGATGAAGAAGAAATGGATTTGATAAAGAAAAATAAGAATCTAACTATTTATAATCAAAATGATTTTCAAATAGAAAATAAAGAAAATGTCAATTATTATGCATAACGAAGAGCATGGAGACACATGAAAGATCATTCAATTGAACAAGTGATTGGAGATGTTCATGAAGGTGTCAAAACTAGGAATATAATTTGTAATGAAGTAAAATTTTCTGCATTCATTTATGAAATTAAACCTTCTAGTATTGAAGAAGCACTTGCTGACAATGACTGAGTGATTGCAATGCAAGAATAATTAAACCAATCTGAAAGAAATCAAGTTTGAGATTTGGTATCTCAACCTAAAAACCATTCGGTCATAAACCTAAATGGGTGTTCAAAAACAAACTTGTTGAATCTGCAATCATTGTGAAAAATAAGGCCAGATTAATGCCAAAGGCTATAATCAAGAAGAAGCTATTGATTATGAGGAATCATATGCTTCAGTGGCAAGATTGGAAGCCATACGAGTACTCTTAGCCTTTGCATGAATTAAAGGTTTCAAACTCTATCAAATTGATGTTAAAAGTGCATTTCAAAATAGTTATATCATAGAGGAAGTCTATGTAGAAAACCTCCTGGTTTTGAAGATGAAGCAAAACCTGACCATGTTTTCAAACTTAAGAAAGCTTTATATGGTCTAAAACAAGCACCTAGAGCTTGGTACGAAAGATTGAGTAAATTTCTTCTTAATCAAAACTTTGTCAGAGGAAAGGTAGACACCATACTTTTTATCAAATGACACAAGAATGATTTATTAGTAGTACAAATATATGTTGATGATATAATGTTTGGTGTTACTAACAAATCTCTTTGTCAAGAATTCTCTAAGCTTATATAAGGTGAATTTGAAATGTCTATGATGGGAGAGTTAAACTTCTTTCTTGGACTTCAAATAAAACAACAGAGAAAGGGAATTTTTATTTCACAGAGTAAATATTTGAAGGAGTTGTTGAAGAAATATGGAATGGAAAATTCTAATGGAGCTGACACTCCAATGGGCACAACCACACTACTGGATGCCGACGTGAAGGGTTATGATTTTAATATTACCAAATATAGAGGAATGATTGGTTTATTACTCTATTTAACAATAAGTAGACTAGATATACAATTTAGTATTGGTATGCGTACATGGTATCAATATGCCCTTAAGGTTTCATATGACAAAACCATGAAGAGAATCTTCAAGTACTTAGGAGACACTGCAGAACTTAGCCTTTGGTATCCAAAAGGAGGAAACGAATATTTGAGGGCCCATTCAGAAGCTGGTACTACTTATGTTTCTCTACAGGCACAATATCTACAATTTATGGGTAGGATAACATGCTATACTGGGATCGAGGTATATATGGGATACCGATGCCCAGAAATATGTGGGTCGATATAAGCACTAATGTCCCAGATACACTCAGAACTCTGTGGTTAAGTGTTCTCATACGAGAAAAATCCCAAGATGGGTGACCCCCTGGGAAGTACCTTGAAAATTTCAAATCTTTTGATTAAAGGTTTGGAATCGTGATTAGAGGTTCTTAAATGACCTAAAGAATGATTACAGGCATAAAGATGATGAAGTAAGTGTTAATCTTTAATATGAATCATTTCTGTTGCAGTGGGTATTGCCAAAAAAGTTATTTGATGGGGTTTTGGAAACTTGAGTCATATTAATTGCTTTGAGGTTTCTTCATGCTAAGTGATGATCCTTAATAACCTGTAGGGTCATGTGGGCATGATATGTGAGGATACATGATGAGTGGTGATTATGCCGTATATCTAACCTAGATAATCCAATTTGATGATACTGAAGGTTGAGGATTGGCTTAAAACAAGTCTAAACTGAAAATGGTGCTTAGATTGAAATATGAATAAGGTTACACTATTGTTCTGTTCCATGAAGAAAGTTGAACCATGTGAACCTTATAGATGATGTTGAACCTTTAGTAATTGTTTGAGGATATTACCCAGAACCGTGGAGGTTAGAATAAGTGCTATTGATTTTGATTCTTAGCATACTTATTAGGTGATGTTGAGGTTCTAGGTGTTGAACTGTAACCTGAGAATCAATTGCAATACTTGAATTGGTTCTCCAGGAATTTGAAATAGCCTGAGTGGCCTGAAGTACTAGAATATAGTACAGAAATGTGTATGAGATTACTGGAGGTTGCTAGTTGCTAATCTAGCATAGGGAAATATCTTAATCATAGAATATTCCCTAAGAGATATGATTACTTCCTGGAACGGGATCAATATCAAAAATCCAAACGGATTGACCCCAAATGAGAGAGAAAATTACAAAACTGCTAAAGAAGAAGGACCTTATGAGATTTATATTCCATTATAATGATACTATCCCATTCAGAAACGACCAACTGGACAGAACTACCTACAGAGGATTCTGATCGGAGAGGGCTACCTGCGGGGAGTTTTGATCATAACAGGCTACCTGTGGGGAGATTTGATCGGAAAGGGCTACCTACAGGATTTTTGATCGGAGGGGCTGACCAGGTGTATGGACGCCTGCGTGAAGCATCGAGTGGTGATCCGTAACGTGGAGCCACCATGATGTCAAAACATAGTGCGCAGCCGCCGTGATTACAAACTGTGGAGTGGAGCCGCCGTGACGTTGAAACTGTAGAGTAGAGCTACAGGGACATTGACTCTCAATAGTAGTATCATATAATGAGTCTTCTATCGCATAAGTTTCCTTGAGAAGTAGGGTCAGGTGACCCAATAAATTGTCATAGGGTGCTCCAGTGCCGAATGATGAAAGAGATTAAGGGAAGCACTCTTGCTCTCGTATTTTATGTGATGGTTCTGCATGTATGTGTTTACCATTGGGTATATTCATATTACGAATATACGGTGAGCAGTAAGACCTTTTGGGCCAGCGTGTCCTTAAGCAGTCAGACCTGATAAGCAGAGGCCCGAGGCTGTAAGTCCTGTGATGCCTTTGGCATAGGGGTAATTCCTTGGGCAGTAAGACCTGGTTAGCATTCAGTATTTATGGGATAGTCACTTGGGGGCTATTATGTGAGTGAGGATATTACGCGAGTGGACACCTAGGACATGGAGATTCCTATTTTGCACGAGCAGTAGCCCGGCGCCTTTTGCGTGAGTAGACGCATTGCGTGGGTGGACACTAGGGGCCATGGAACTCATGTGATGCATAAGTGGAATCCTAGGGCCTATTACGCGGGTGAACACTTGGGCCCAGTGGTTGCCATTATGCTATATGCTAACGTGTTGAATGCTCTAGTAATGATGGTTTGTTTAGCATGCTTCATGAACATTACATAGGAGTATGAATGGCTTGAGTAGAAAGAGATGTAGCCTGTAATGAGTTCAAAGTACCTAGTGAACTATGTTGTCTAGGTAGTTAGACTTAATAAGTAGCTAACTCAATAGTACTAGGGTTTTTCGAGCATGGCTTAAGTGGCGAATGTCGCGTGTTCGATACTTGGGGAGGTTTTCTTTAAAGGATAATGGGAGTGGCTATTCCATAAGCTTGCCACACTCAGTCCTGGTGAGCCAGGAGGTATGGGCCAGACTCCCGTGCACTGTAGAGGGCGCTCATTAAGGGTATCTTTGTAGTTGGGCCTAGTAGGAAGGCCGTTACATGACTCCCGTGCCGCTGTAGAGGGCGCCCATTGAGGGTAGCTCTACAGTTGGGCCTAGTGGGATAGCCATTTTATGACTCCCGTGCCACTGTAAAGGGCACCTATTGAGGGTAGCTCTGCAGTTGGGCCTAGTGTAAGGGTTGTTACATAAATACAAAACAAGGATTTTATTCCTTCATATTTTTACGGATGTAGGGGGCACCCAATGAGGGTAGCTCTGCAGTGGGCCTAGTTAAAGGGCAGTTATTCAGCAAAGATAACAGACTAAATGTCCTAAGGCCATAAGCCCTAATGGGTTAGTAAATCCTTAGGCTAGCAGAATGTGAGATGTGTTCAAAATAGAGCCGGATAGAGGCTCGAGGCAATAAGACTCGAGATGCAAATTTGCATAGGGCAGTGCCCTTGGGCTATGAGACCTATATGTCCAAGTGTTGTGGTTGTTACCTACCGTCGTGACATAGACCAGTACGTCCAAAATACGCCTTGAAGTTGGAAGAATGTGTAGGTTGTACTAGATTGTAGTAGAGGCAGTAGGCCTAAGATGCCTATGGCATGAGGGATGAATCCCTAGGTTGTGGAGCCAGAATATCAAGCGTCTTGGAAGTTGAAAGAGTCGTAAGGCTTGATATGCATATAGTGTGGTTTGGGAGAGTCTCAAAGAGGCTAGAAGGTCTGGTATGCATATAGTGATCCGGGAGTGAATCCCGAAGAGGCAGTGAAGCTTTAGAAACTAAGCGTTGTAAGAGTGGACCAGTGGGTCCTGTTTTGAACACTATCTAAGATTTTGAGTTAAGAATTTGGACAGTTAATTGCATGCTCTATGAGCTTGCAAATGAAAGCACTAGAATGGGAAGGATAGACTAAGTGTCTAGAATGGTTCCTCGAGGAACAGATAGTACCATTTGATGTTCAAAATTTCAAGGATGAAATTTATTGAACGGGGGGAGAATTGTAATATCCCAAATTTTAGGATAAAAAGCTTGAGATTAAGTCTGGATCAAGTGAACTGCTAAGCCCTGGTTTAACAAATGTCCCTATAAGGCATGTTTAAATTCCCTAAAATTTCTTTATATCCTTGGGGGGTATTAAAGTGCTCAGGGAATAACAAAACGAGGTGATTGGAAGTCACACACAAAATACTGAAGTGGAAAATAAAGTATTGTTGCTATTGGTGAAATTCCCGATGTGGCAGTCATGTTTGTGTGGCAGATCTTAAGGGGAAAATGATGTCCAAAAATTATGAAACTTTCCAAAATAAAAGTAGACTTATCAAGCTTTAATTTGAAAGGCCATATAAATCATTTTGAGTTGTACACAAAGAGAAATGAATTTGTGAAGTTAGCCCAGCGAAATTAACTATTTTCTAGGGCAGTATCCAAAGATTAATATTCTGAGAATAATGAGCTTCCAATTGGCCAAATGTAATATTCTTACTTAAAACTAGACTCAATGAGTGTTGCATAGCCTTTGGAACCACCCTAATTGGACATTTGTACAATTAGATATGAATTTTTAAAGTTTAATGAAAATTCTGTCAGATTAAGCATTATGTGCGAAAATCAATTATTTGGGCCAATCATGAGCTGACACATGGTAAAGTAATTTAACACCTCATTTATCCATTAAATCATCATCTTCATCAAGTATTTTTAACCCTGGAAAAGAACTAGAAGAGAGAGAGATCTGAACGAAAATGGAGGGAGAGGAGAGAGAAATTTCAAGGCGCCGAAACACTACCGAATCGGCGTCCTCTCTCAAAGTGCCCTTCAGGAAACTTCTTCTACTCATTGCGAGCTTTATTTCTACGGTTTTAGATTCTTATTTAGAGGTATTTGGCGCTATCTCACAGGCCAGAGTGTTGTTGGAATTCCAAACCGTTTGCGGAAACGGGTAGAGATAAGCGTAAGCTTCCTTTTTAACCGATTGATTTGATGTTTGGATGAGTATATTGGAAGTTGGGTAGTATTCATATCTATTTTAAAATAGTTTTTTCAATGATTAAATGATATCTAATGGATATCTAAATAGCTAATGATTTGATTAGGAGTAGCAAGGAAGTGATTAAGCCAAAGAAAACAAGAAACCGACAAACTCTTTTCGGGAACTGATTTTCTGTTTCTGTTCTGTATGTGACGTGGTAATGGGCGGAGAATTTGATAACTTTGATGCATCTATTGACTTTAGGAGGAAAAATTTTGTAGGTATGCAAGTGTTCATGATTTTTGGATGCTTTTATATGAATTTGGGAATTTATGAAATAGGATTGTTCATGTTGATTCTGCCCTGTTTGAATAGTGGCGTTGTGCAAGCTGGTTTATATGGTAAATCTTATCCAAAAATTCTGAAATTCTTCAGGCATAAAGTAGACATGTAAAGCTTTAATTTAGTGGGTATTTTGTAATTGTTTGACAAGTATGCTAGGAGATATGAATTTGTGAAGTTATGTCCTATTTTCTGGAAAGAAACCTAAAACAGTGATGTTAGGGGAAATGCTGGGGATTTTTTTGTTGTTATAACTATAATTGACTATTTTTATGTGAAATTGTACTGAAATATAATTCCATAGAATTTGGAACTACTCAATTTAGAGTTTTCTATAATTAATGGTGAATTTTTAAATTTTGGTAAAAAATGCTAGTAGTTTGATTACCATGCGAATTTGAGTAAGAAATTGGCCAAATGTAATTGATTATAACTCCAAGGCTGAAAGTGAGCCTTTGAGGCTAATATAGCCATTAGGCATTCACCCTTCATGGCTTTAATGATGTCATTCTTATCTAGGGTCATGAAGTGTTAAAGAAGAAGTAATGGTCGAAAGATCAAGGTGCATGAGGAGGACATCAACTAAAAGGTAATGAACTTACCCTTTCTGCATGTATGTGATATGTATGTCTTGTATTGATTATGTGACTGCTTTTCCTATTTGTGTGGAACATGTATGATTGGTTAAAGCTCTGTTATATTTGTGCAACGGCCATATGTATGTCATAACATCGAGCATGCAGCATGTCATTATGTTGGCATGAAATAGTGTAGGCAAGCATGTCATGCATTCATATATATCTGGCATACATAGTGGTAATGTTTACTACTGAGATTCTCTCGAATCTCACTCCTCCCAACCAACAATAGAGATAGGTGGAGATGCATGAAGATGCATGGAGGAGATATGAAGTTGAACTGAAGCTTGAAGCCTAAGGCGCTAGCTTGTATTTTGTTGTATTTATTAAATGATTGTATTTATAAGAAGTGACACATGTATATGTGTATGTATGAGAATGTATGAATGAATGTGTTTAGCAGTGAACGACTCTAATGGATAGCTCTTAGTTTATTTTATGTAATCGTTGCACACTCTGATATGTGGTAACTAAGAGCCAATGAGATAATGGTGACGTGGTGAATCTTGTAGGAATGATTATGAAGTTTGCTACCCTTTTGAAAAACCCTCTCGACCTTAAGTTCAAATCCTGAGTTAAGAGTAGAATATTGTGAAAGATTTTAGATGTTGGGTAGTTCAGGTTCAAATCCTAGTTCCGCATTGGATTTCACTAGTCACTTATACTCATTTATGAGTATTAGAAATAAGGTGTCACATTATACCCAGTTAGAAATGGTGCCAAGAAACGGCGGGCCTCAAGAAGGTAGATAATGGAAGAGTTAGTATATGGGCTCCAACCCAGATCAGGGCTAACGGTCAAAGTCACCTATCGATGATGCGAAGCAATCACTATCTATGGGAATGATGTCAGATCCATACAAGGCTACTTGTTCTAGAGTATAACCCATATGCATGGGATATGACCTGTAGACAGGTCAAGAGTTGAGAAGATGCATCAGGATTATGTTTATGTGGACTCTTCGTATTTTGGATACTTCGACACCCCCAATATGCATAGTATGTGCATGATATCAGTACATATCACTAGGAGCAGGGATTATACAGTATAGAGTTCCCAAATGAAGATCATATTTATATGACACAAAAGGTCTTCTTCGGCACTGCATTTTGGGCACAAAGTATGAATAACCTTATAAATCGAGGTCCATAAAATAGCTTTATGGAGTTGGTAGAGCATAAGACCAAGTACATATCAGATTATATGTACTAGTAATGATAAATGATTTATATACATTATTTGGACGCCCAGAGATGGTTGACCTAACTAATCAGGTTGAGGGCTATCCAGGGGTACCAATGTTCAGAAGTAATTGAAGCTAGTATAAGCATTTTTTGTATCGATACATGAAAGTTAAGCATGCTCAGCCCAGGGTAATAAAAGGATGGGTGATCCCTTGGGAAGTTGTTAAGTTGTAAGATGTAAATGAGTAAAAACATGTTGTATAGTCACCTATGAGCGATGCAATACCTAAAAGTCCTTCCCAAATTGTGGTAGAGACTTGTTGTATGTTATTAATGAAGTATCTATGTGTTTAAACTTTATGAAAGGACAAAGATGCCCCTATAAATAGATGGAATTTACCTCTCCCTTATTTTAATATAAGAAGACATAATGATAGTAAGAAAAAAAGGTAAAGATATGGGTCGGGTAAGGTCAGGGAACTAGACCTGACACAATACAACAGGTAATAGGTGGGTTTACAGAGAAGTGTATAATGGAAATATGATCTGAATGACAAGCTATGAGGAGTGCAACAAAAGTAAGATAAGGATAAGGAAAGAGGAAACAATTCTGGTAGCAGGGTAATGAATGCAGATAGCTTGTAAACTCTGACTAACAGCCTTCGCCTTAAATTTTACCTGTACCAGCTGTTAATAATAAAAGTTTGTAGGCATGGGTGGCACAATTTTTTCAGTAATGATCTTCCACTTCCAAGGGAAGTTTGATCCTCAGATAGAAAAGGAGTAGTGGCCTCATATGGAAGAAATTTCTAGAATTTTACTAAAGTGTAGCTAATAATTCATCAACTAAAGGAGAATGCAAACAGATAGGGAGTAACACATTAAAAGGATGTGGACAGATGGGAGTGGAGGAAAATCCCTAAGATTCTATCAGAGTTGTGTAGCGGAAGTGTAGTGGGCCTATAACCCACAGGACCCAGGAGCCTGCAAACTAGCTACAAGAAAACAAGGATGACCAAGGCTTGTGTTCAAGCCTTACCTCAGTTTGGTATCAACAGCTAATACATCTATGGATGATGAGGAGTGAGTGTAGATATGATAGTATAGAGATTGATATTGGGACTAGAAAAGGAATTAGTCTCCGAACAATACATTGAATTTAATAAAATAGTGGAGTAACACCGAGTTATTGGAAGTAAACTTATTTAGTGAATACACAAACAACAAAATTGATACTAAGGGAGCAATGCATGTTGGCATTATGATTAATCTTATTATTCGGAAAGCTCCAAAGTAGTTCAGTTAGATTATTAATCTATTATAGTATCAGCAAGTGAGGCATTTGGCCAATAACTATCCACAGTGACAGTGGATAGGGGAGCTGAAGCAGAGAACTTAGGGTAGAATTCGCAATGACACAAAAAGAAGACAGCAAGTCTCTGGAATTAATCTACAATATGGATCTACCCAATGGCAATTCCATATTAGTATGGTGTGAATTAGATTTTAGTACTTCCTTAATGGCATATGATTAAGTGAGATAACTACCTTGAGTATACAGTAGCTACTCCATGAAAAAGTTATATCTACATCTACAAGTGTCAAATCTATCAGGATAATATTTATGAAACATGTAATAAATGCTAAAGGATAAGCATTGGCAATAAACCTGATTAGCCTATAATGGTTTATTGATGATAACGATGTTTCGCTAGATTACGGAAGCAAAGGTATTTAACCTAATTCATAATCATATGTCAATACAATCTTCAATTTTCTCCCAACAGTCATAGCTGAGGGATCTCTTTATAAGGATGATCAGTGGTGCATGATATTTTAACAAGCAGATTAAGTCTAAAATCGCACTTGAAAATGTCTTGATAATAAACGAATTCCTTGAAATATTTTAGAGGATATCAATAAGATACCTCCGAAAAGAGAAGCGAAGATTATAACTAAACTTAGAGCATGAAGCAATGCCAAAGTTTCATATGGCATGATTTACGATTACCTGATGGAATTGATAAGTGAATATTTCACTATGTGGGACTCTAGTGCTCTTTGTCAAAATTAAGAAGGTGGAAGCCTAGAATTATAGGCAACATTATGAAATAGCTGGAAAGTTGAAATAAAAGAAACTGTGAGATTAGAGAAATGTTACAAAGGACTATATATCTTATGAATGTTGAATTTGACCAATTGGGTCTTATGAATAAATAAGATTCAATGATGATTTATGTGATTGCTAAGCAAGGTAAACCACAAAAATGGTTTGAAAGCAGTGTTGAGCCCATTGGGAAATAAGCAACTCTATGCTAGTGTGAGTTGGCTTCCAAAAATTAAGTTTCTGGGTCATGTAGTTTTACAAGAAGGGGACCTATTGGATCCCAATAAAGTGGAAGCAGTATTGAATCGGAAAATGCCAGGAAATTGTAGTTCTCTGGATCTTGATGATTATTATAAATGAGTTATGTTGTATTCTCCTGTATTGTTCTACCTTTGATAAGGTCGATTTGATGATTCAACATTCTATGTGGAATGATAGCTATGAGAGGAGCTTCACAAGGCTGAGAGAGGAATTGATGAAACCATTAACCTGTGTGGTATTGATTTGCAATTGACCTATGTGGTCTTGAATTGTGGTTGACCTATGTGGTCTATGTTCATGTAAATAAGAAAGAGTTAGAATGTATCCTGATGCAGCATGATGACATTGTGGTATAAACCTCTCTCTCGTCAGCTGGAGCCTCACAGACTAAAATATCCTACATATGACTTCTAAGAGAGTAACAATTGTTATGTATGGGGGGAATCTGGAGATATTGTTCTACGACTGTTCCTACGGGACGCTATAGAGTAGTACTGCAACCACTAGAGTTGAAATAACTGTGCCATTATAAAGAGTTGAACATGAGATAGCATTGATAGATAGAGTTGCTTAACAATTTTAACCTGGAAGTTAAACATTGTCTAGGAAGTATTAATGTGATTGCAGATTCCTTGAATAATAATAGTGTAGATCAAGGAACTGTGTTCCCATATTTAATAAAGTGGCTTGATATGTATGAGTTTATTCGTATGCTTATGGGTGTTGAGAAAATACAGTAGGCGGTAAGACCTATTAGGTCAGTATGTCCAAAGGCTATAATGCCTTGTGAGCAAACAAGGTAAGGTCGTAAGACCTATAGTGTAGCTCAAATCTTTAGAATTTGAGTAACACCAGAGGATGATAGAATAATAAGTTCCAAGATGATAAGACCCTAAACGTAATTTGCTTGGAAGATTAACCAGATTATAAGACCTTATGGGTATTCAATGATAGATGAACAATGTGCTCCACGATTATTGATGGACTATGTGTCATATGATTACTAAAGTTAATGAGTTGATTGTCACTGAACAAGTTATCTTTGCACACTTTGTAGATAATATATAGATGTACAAATGGCTGAATAGAAAAAATTGAAATTTGAGATGCACTTAGGAAAGTTGTAAGATTGTAATGAAAGTTGTAAATCTTGATATAAATCCAGTATAGATATGGGATTAGAAGTCCAAAGGCCATAAAACCTATTGGACCAATGTTGTTAGAGCAAGCTTTTCACCCAAGAGGGGGGTGAATTGAGTGATAACAAAATAATAAGATATTTAAATAAAATTTATAAAACTTTAAGGCACAGCTGTAAGAAGTTATAAGGAGGAAGAGATATCACTGAAGTTCACACAGGGGTTTATACTGGTTCGGTCTCAACCACTTGACCTACATCCAGTCCTCAGAAATCCTTCTGAGCCTTTCACTATATCTTCCAAGATTCAGTGGGTTCTTGGCATCACAGTACAATCAGCAAGTTCCTCTGGACACTCGCTCCCCCTTATACAAGGTAATCTTAAATCCCAACTTAAGGTTCCTCAACCTTAGGTTATCACTATTGGAAATAAATGCGTAAGGCTGACAAATCTCTCTCACAGAGTATATAGATAAAAACTGAAATACAAATGAAGAGTTGAAGCACTTGTAAAAGTATTGTTTCATTGTATTCAAGCGTTTCTTATGATTCTTCTATTTTTTGAATGGCTGGACATATATATTAAAGGCTTTGAAGACCGTTGTAAATTTGTCCGTTGATTCAAAGTGCTTCTGACAGATTCAATAGTATTTGTCTTCCGTTACTTGTGAATTTTGCTGCCGCCCACGAATAGTTGTCGTTTGAATGGAAAGTTCAGTTACTTGTCATGTGCGTGATGGTGGAGTACAGTTGTAAAAACACTTGAGAATATTACTGTTAGAAAATATTTGAATATCATTAGAGTAATATGATTCATTGGAAGTGTTTTCTGAAAATCAAGGAAACCATCGGGAGTGATCTTGCTTTCACTAGAGATGGATTTCAGCAACTGAGTAGCGAAATAATATGCCATATGATTTTGATAGTAATCTGGAGTAATTAGTAATGATTATCAATATCAAAATTTAACTAACAAAATATGTTGATTTCCATGGGAGTAGTTGCAAATGGTTCACAGTGATTGTCTGAGAGTGTTACTGCCAAAATGAAACATTACTGGAGTGAATATGATGTCACTGGAAGTGATTTGGAAAACATTAAAATCTTCTGCAAGTGATTACAGACTCACTGGAAGTGAACATGAGTTTTCATATATCACTCGAGTGAATTTGACATCACTGGAAGTGATTTTGTAAATAGTGATTTCTTCTTGCAGTGATTCTCAATCCACTAGAAGTGATTTAGCGAAAATACTATATCACTCGAGTGATTCAAAATCACTGGAAGTGATTTGGCAAACAGTAAAATATTCTTGCAGTGTTTTTTATTTCACTGGAAGTGATTTGGAAAATTTTAGGCATCACTCGAGTGATCTGGTAATCACTGGAAGTGATTTTCAAAATAGTGATTTTTTTCCCGGTGTTTTCAAATTCACTGGAAGTGATTTGGCAGATATAACGTATTACTTGAGTGATTCAGGATCACTGGAAGTGAAATCTGGAACAGTGATATTTTCTTGCAGTGATTTTTCATTCACTGGAAGTGATCTGGCGCATCACTCGAGTGATTTCACATATCACTCGAGTGATTTGGTTATTTTCCATTGACCACTCGAGTGATTATTCAAATCACTCGAGTGATCTTGCTCAGATCACTTTTATCACTTCCTTTGCTGATTTAAAATCCATGGACTTCCAAAACATGATTTGTTATAATCAAAACATGAAATTTAACAAATGTGTCCTTAGGCTGGCAAATTGAGAAATATTTAGATTATGACAAGCCAAAGCTAGATAAAATGAAACATGGCATGTAAACTTGCAAGGAATAAAAGCTCTAATATGGTATTAGACTAACAAATCCAAGGAAGTTGTTTTGACAATTACTAATATATATATATATATATATATATATATATATATATATTTGAAACTAAGTCCTAGGTGTGTCGGACCATTTGAAATTCTATCCAGGATTGGACCAGTGGTTTACCATATAGTTTTACCCCCAAATTTGAGTTGTCTACATAACATTTTTCATATCTCCCAATTGAAGAAATATCAGCCAGATCCAGGTATATTATGGAATATGAAGATATTGATATGCAAGATAATCTTACTTTTGAGTTGGAGCCTGAATGTATTATTGATCGACAAGAGAAGCAGCTTCGATACAAGACAATACCATTTGTAAAAGTGTTATGGAAAGGATTGTCCTCAAGAGAAGCCACATGGGAGAAGGAAAACGATATGTGGAAGTGATGGCCAGAGTTTATGAATATGTTTGTATGACAAAATTTCGAGGACGAAATTTTATTGACAGGGGAAGAGCTGTAATGTCCTGAATTTTTTATCATTAAATATTATGTAACTATTATGGTATTTCATGACAAAAGAGCATGTAAAGTGGCAAAACAAGTCAATAGAAGTCACATATGTCAAAATAGTTGTTATATAAGAAAGTTGGTGAATTTCTTGTGGAGGCGGTCGGGTTGTGTGACACTCTTAAATTAGTAAATGACCTCCACAAATTCTAAAAGTTTTTAGAATGAAATTAGACATGATAAAATTCAATTTAATAGGTCATATGTAATTTTTGGAGTTATATACAAGGAGAAATGAATTTTTGAAATTTAGCCAGCGAATTTGACATTTTTCTGATGTAAACTTCAAAAATAAACATTTTGGAAATGGTAAGCTTCCAATTGGCTAAATATTATATTTTATCCTAATACTAGACATAATAAAGGTCACATAGCCTTTAGAACCACCCCAATATGATATCTATATAATTAGATATGAATTTTCAAAATTTGCTGCTAATTATGCCAATTTTTGTAAATGTTACTAAAATAAAAGAAATTGGAAGGGCAAAATGGTCATTTTGAACCAAATAAAAATAATCTGGATTATTTTATATATATTACAGAAAAGTGAGGAAATATTGAAATTTTAGAAAAATTATATGATTAATTATGTAATTATTACAATATATACACATGGACCAATGAGAAAATGCCAACAAAATGGCTCTAGAATTCTCCACAACTTTCTTCCTTGTCTATTTAAGGCCAAGTTCGGCAAAGAGGGAAGGGAAATGAAGGAAACAAGAGTGAAAAGAGAAAAAGGAGAAGGAAAGGAGGAAGAGAAGTCCAGAGCTCAGATATACGGTAAGTATGCTGAAATCTTTGCACAATCTTGTGTTATAGCATTGGAAACCTCTCCTAAACCTCCATACCTTCTTGAATTAGCTATATAGTCAGGAAAAACTTTAAGGAAGAAGGAGTGAAGTTTCAACGAAGTGGAAAGGAAGAAGAAGAAACGAGGTAAGTTACTCAAACTATGAGCTTCCTACCAATAACTGAGTTATCACTGTATTTCGGCTGGATTATGGATTCTGGATTGTTTTGATGTTTTTTGTAAATTTGGGTGTCCATTTTCTAAGGATAAATGCTACCCAAATTTCCATTGATTATGTCAAGTATGAGAATTAATGGCTAAACAAAGGAATACAAGTAGAAAGAAAGTATTATAGAAGCTAGAATCATGAAAACATAATTTTCTCAATTCTCTTGTAACTTTAAGCCAAGAGAGAAAATGAGGGATATAGTTGGAATTTCATGATTATAATAACTCCATGATGTTTAAAAAGGAAAATTATGTAGGATTCATGTTGAATGCAAAGTGTTAAAAATCCTGGATTGTGAAATGACGATTTGCCCCTAAAACCCCAAGTTAGGCTATCAAGGGAAAAATTGCAATTTGAATTGGAATTTATCTGAACTGAGGTCAAATATAAGATTTACACATGAAAATATGTGGAATGGACCTAAGTTGCAATTTTTGGAAAAGTACAAAATATTATGGCTGGTTCGGGTCCCCAGGGGCATTTTGGTAAATTTCATGATTTTGAAGGAAATGCTAAAGTTATAAGTTTTAAAGTAGAATAGACTTAAGTAGTAGCTTAATTGCAACTATTTTGGTTAATTTTAGGATTTGATATCTGCATAGCTGGACCGACGAAGACGGTTTACATTAGAGAAGGAAAGGCAACAAGGTAGTAACTTTATCTTTCATATACTATGTGAATGTTAATATGCAATGATTTCCATGATCTGTTCAATGTATTGCTTGTGGTGCTGAAACTCTTTGGGTGTGAATGATGAGTTAAAGCACCCCATGGAACCATTGGGGTACCATGTGGCCAAGAAGACCCAGTTGAGTGACTTGATATGTACGGACATGTATTGACCTACTCTAAGTTATGATAAGTACGGACAGGTGTAGGCCTGCTCCAAGTTGTTGTTATGGTCACATTATGATGTGATACTGTGCATATCAGGAACAAATGATCATTTTGATCCGGACAAAATCATCATTTGTTTCCTGAGCATTGTCAGGTAGGAGTAGGCATTTTGATTGTTACATCATGATAAATGCTACATTACATGTTTACTATTTGCATTTTATATGAATGATTTTTGGTTACTATTAAGATTCATTCAAATCTCATTTGTTTCCTATAAAAAAATTATCCAGCTAGGCATAGCAATCCCAAAGGCAAAGATAAAGTCAAACACAAGGACTGATGACAAGCAGTTTATGGAATTATTCCAGTATTAGATATAGTGGAGACTACTCAAGTTTTTAGGATATTATATGTAACGCTTGACTACTTTTCGGACTCCTATATTGTAATCAAGAAACATATATCAGTATATTTGTATAACTTCTGTTTGCCGGTTTGAACTATACAATGATCCTTTATGAAATGTTTAAATTATGTGGGGTTTGACAGTTGTTGATTGCCTTTGTTTTTGCTTGGTTTGTGATTTGGGAATGCCAAAACCTAAAGGGAGGTGCTACCTAAATTCACACTAATCATGTTTAAAAGGTGTTTAAGAGGTTAATCAACGGTATTATAAGTGAAAAGGTGTTTTATGGATTGAAAACAAACAATATTTTCCCTCACAATTTCTTGATTTTTGGCTAGGGGTTGTACATGGTTTTTGGGATCAAAATTCATGGTTTTGATGATTCCATTGGGTTTAGAATGGAAAATTGTGTAAGGAATCTGTAAATTTTGAAGTATAAAGGCCTTAGAATGTGAAATGACAAAATTACTCTTAAAACCCTAAGTTAGGGGATGCCAGGGGTGTTTTCATAATTTGAGCATGAATTTGAATAATCTGAGGTCAAAAATAGATTCTACATGGGAAATTGTGTAGGATTAGGTATGGTCATAATTTTTGGTACAGTACAGTTAGACCGGCTCCAAAGGGCTTGAACCGGGTCACCAAGGGCATTTCGGTCATTTAACATTTTTAAACTAAGATATCCAACACCATGAGTTTATAAGGAATTATGAATGAGTAATAAATCATTTATCCTAAATTTGGAATTTTAGGATATATCAGTAGCCCGAGCCGAATAGACATATCGGACTGACAGACACGCAGGGAAAGGCACATTCCAGGTAGTAACTATTTCTTTCATATACTATATAAATAGTGTATGCTTTATGTATGCCATCTTTTGTCATATGATAGTGCCTAGGGCACACGACCTAGCTGTGGTCTTAGATCTAGCTGAGATACACAAGTTAAGCCAGGGTTGAAAACAGTCGTTTGGCCTTGGACATTGTACACACAAACACATAGTATGAGTTTGCATCTTACATAACATGGTGCATTGCATAGTTATTTTCATATTTTATATGTCTTATTGCATGTTATTATTGTTACTCTTGTGAATCTCACTCTTTTCCATAAACATTTAAAGTTTTCAGCTTAAGTAAGCATGTAAGAGGGTAGAATCTAATTATCGGCAATAGAAGGTTTTAGACCAGTACAAGAGATGTTGGTTATCTGAATGCCTTTTATTATTTTAAGGTCTGTAATCAATATGTACATCCCTAAAATGAATTCTTGTAATATAATCAATCACATTGTATTAATGATATCAATATATTTATTCTATTCCTTTGTGCCCATTAAACTACACATTGCTACTATAGTTAATATCAATATTTAGGGGTATATCAGACGGGTGTGACATATATTGGTTTTAGAATAGTGGTTCTAGCCACAGTGCGTGTAGTTACGGCAAAAGGATGACATACTAATATGGTCTTGATTATATAGTGACATGACATATACACAGAAAGGTAGTATTAATGTGAATCAACCCCAGAGAGAAAGTGAATAGTCAAAGGGCAGCAAGTATTATAATACCTATCAAAGGGTAGTATTAGGATAGTACCAACGGTATCATGGTTGTATCAATTGTAACAGAGAGCAGTGGTATCAGTGCATGCAGAGGTGATACCAAAACCTATATGGTGGTATCGTTGGTACTAGTACACATAGTAATGATACCAGTATTCATAATAGTGGTATCAGGATAGTACCAATGGTATCAGAGAGTAGTGGTATTAGTGCACATAAAGGGTGTGCCAGTACCTAGTTGGTGGTATCAATTGCATTAGTACACTTGATAGTAGTATCAATGCACGTAATAGTGGTATCAAAATACCAACGGTATCAGTTATGATAATGGTATCAGAATTGATATTGTGTATGATAAATGAGACAAGGGCAGTCCGGGATACCGGTGGTCAAAAGCAATTATAGCCGGTATCTCTATTTCTGCACAGTACAACAAAGTTAAGCGTACTCAACCCAGAGAAATCTCAGGATGGGTGACCTCCTGGGAAGTGTCTTGGAAATTTGAAACTTTTTGATTAAAGGCTTAGAATTTGAATTATAAGTTCTCAAATGACATAAAGAATTATTAGAGTCATGGAGATGATGATGTAAGTATTGATATTTAATGCGAACTATTTCTATTGTAGTGGGTATTGTCCAAAAAAAAAGTTCATTAGATATAGTTATAAAAACTCGAGGCATAGTGATTGTTTTGGGGTTTTTTTATACTAAGTAATAGTCCTTAGTAACACCGTGGTGTTAAAGGTATGTACGTATGATACACAGTGCTATATGGGGAGCGATGATTATGCTGTATATTGATCGTGGAGGATCCGATCTGATGATATTGATGGTAGAGGATAGGTGGAAAACATATTTAAGCTAAAATAGTGCTTAGGTCAAAATGTGAATAAGGTTGTACAATGGCTCTTTTTCATGAAGGAAGTTTAAACCTTATGAACCTTATGGATGATGTTGAACCTTTAATAATGTTTTAAGGATATTACCTAGATACCGTAAAGGCTAGAATAAGCACTATTGATCTTAATTTTTTCTAGCATGCCTATTAGGTATAATTGAGTAAAGTGATTTCCGATTTGTGTGATGTTGAGGTAGTAATACAAGTACGGGTAGACAGTGCAGCCCTACCTATATTGTATTTAATAGTATGAAGTATCAGAGTGGGCAGTGGAAGTGTGGTAAATCTATCTATTTTTGAGGCAATAGTAGAGGTTGACATTCGCACCAATGTTGATCATCCTATATCATGTTTAATCATGTATGGTTTACAGTAATACAGTTGTGTAGCATACAGTAATTTACCCTGTGTGGTCAGTAATGAGGCAGCCCTATCAGAGAATGTTAATCAACCTTATGATCAGGATGCACCCCTAACATAGCCAGAAGAGAGTCCTAGTTGCACCAACAAAAATCACAAGTAGCCCTATGGCCGAGAAGCGGTACGTAAAATATGCTGCTGAGGCGGTATAGCTAACAATATTACATCCTGTTTTGTCAGTGATATTACCCATGTAAACCTGTGTGGTTTGCAATAACACGACTTGTGTGGTTAACAGCCACATAATCTATATAGTTTGTGGTGACGCATGTAAACATAGATTGGGATGAACCCTGTTGTAGTAGGGCATAATGGTGACGAATACCTCTCAACAGTACAATGTTAACAATCCCACATCTATGGTTGACCTTTGTGGTCTACATAGATGTTAGTAAACATAGATTGGGATGAACCCTAGTATAGTAGGGCATAATGGTGATGAATACCTCTCAACAGTACAATGTTAACAATCTCACATCCACGATTGACCTTTGTGGTCTACACAAATACGAGTAAACACAGATTGGGATGTGTTCTAATCACTACTACAGGAAATACATTTTACTACCTTAAAAGACGTCCATTTTTAAAAAAAGGGGAGTAAAAAATTAAGACAGTGGCATTTACGTAATTCTAGAAGGGAATTTTGAGACTTTATGCATAAGTGGCTCCAAAACCATATTTTTGGAGCCTGCTTTTGGAGACCAAATTTTTAGTTAACCTTTAGGCGTCCCTAATTTTAACTGGGGATACCTAAGTATACACCTTTAAGCATCCCCAGATTGACTGGGTATGCCTAATGGTTCTTTAGGCGTCCCTAGTTAAAGAAGGGACACCTAAAGCCTGTTATGGCAGTCATGTCAGCCATAACAGACATGCAGGTGCAGCCTAAGGCATCCCCAATATTTCTTGGGGACGCGTAAAGGAGCTTTAGGCATGCCTAAATTGACTGGGGACACTTAAAGCCCAGGCATAAATACTCCACACTTGTGTTTTCTCTATCTCTCTTCTTTCTGTTCTTGTTCCCTCTTTCTGTCTTTCCTTCATTTCTTCTCTCCATCTTTCTCTTAGCTTCTTTATACTGTTTTCCCTCTTCCTTTAAGAAACTTCACCATCCCCCTTCAAGCTTCTTCACCACCATCCTCCACTGTCCTCTACAGCTGTTAAAAGGCTTCGCATCAAAGACTTTGTAGCTCAACCTTACGGCATTTGTCATTCCTCCCAGCCTCCCTCTCCTACCGCTAGACTCCCTCCCTCTCACAAGGTGTTGTTGTTGGTCTTCCTCACAGTATGCTTCCATGTATTATTGGAACTTTATTTTTATTTTTAGCTTTCATATTGTTTTTTTCTCATGTGAATATGACCTTTTGACATTTAAAATTGTTGTTGAGTCACCTTTTATTTCCTATTATGTTTGCTGGGACATTTTACTTGCAATTATAATGTTTATCTTGTATACTAACTTGAGACTTGCATTTTAGTTTGACTAGATAACTTGCATTAAAAGTACGTGTGTTGTAGGTGTAGGAAATTGTATGGATTGGGCCCCTGTTTTAACAACAAGATAGGAAGGGCTTCTTTTCTAAATAGGGCTCGAGATTATAGTAGAAGTGGAGGGCTTTCTCTTCTTTATTTTTTTCTAACAATGTACCCATGAGATTGTGGTATGAGATTATGTGCCACATTGCTGATTTTGATGGTTTTAATTTAACAATTTTAGCTTGTAATGTTTTATACAAGATAAATAATGTTTATCTTGTATAATAACTTGAGACTTGCATTTTAGTTTAACTGGATTAACTTTAGTAGAACCTAACATTTATTAATTCCAATAAAATAAAATCATGTCAGGAGTGATAAACTCTTATCCAAATTAAAGTGAATGCATATATGTATATGTAAATTGAAATCAATAAATGATAGATATCCTTCTAAGACCTTTGCCTTGTAGTATATATAGCTTGCTTTAAATTTTTAAAATTTATTATAAGTTTAACAATTTTTTAGGATTGAATTAGAGTATTAGTACTTCTTGTCAATAACATAGAACTTTTAACTTGTACTAATTTAAACATATTAGTTCCCTAAAGAAAAATTGTTAGTTTAAATTGTTGATATTGATCTGAATTGCCTCAATTAGTGTGTTTTGTTTGAATTAAACTGAAATTGTTTGATATTGAAATTTTGAGATGTCTTACATTTAAGGAGAAATGCTACCGATTTTTTTTAAAAAAAAAGTTATAAAAGGAAATCTCATCGTTGACAATTGTTCTAAATTTCAGTGTTATTGGGAATGACTTAGGTGGTAATAAAATGAATCATAGGTGGATGAATGCTTTGAGAACTAGTGAAGAATATGAGAATGGGGTGGAAGAGTTCATTGAATTTGCTAGAAGGAATGCTCCAACAAAAAATAGGATATATTTTTGTCCTTATATGAATTACTTAAATGAGAGTCGATGGGATGTTGATGTTATAAGGGATCACCTACTTTGTGATGGAATAAATCTTTGATATACAAGGTGGATATGGTAAGGTAAGGAAGTAACTAATTGTGCATCGCTCACGAAGGAAGTTGTGGATGTGATAGATGAAGATAGAATGTAGAAAATGATTCAGTATGTTAAGGTAGAATCCTTTATGCAATCGCATGAATATGACAACCTGCGGAGTGATGCGGAGACACCTTTGTACCCTGGCAGTAAGTATACAAGGCTGACAAGAACCTTGCAATTGGTCAACTTAAAGGCAACTTGTAGGTAGATCGATAGTAGTTTCACATTGTTTCTTCAATTATTGTGTGATATATTTCCAGATGATAATATACTTCCAAACCGTATGTACGAGGCTAAGAAAATCTTGTCTACAATAGGTATGGAGTACAAAAAGATACACGCTTGCCCTAATGACTGCGTATTGTATAGAAAGGAGTATGAAGGTCTTAGTGAGTATCCTAAGTGTAAAATGTCATGATACAAAGTAAAGAAAGATGGTGGTTGTGGCAAAGGGATAACTAAAAGACAACCTTCAAGCTGATATGGCATTCTGATGAGAGAATATCTGACGGAAAATATCTTTGGCACTTGGCTGACTCTCCACAATGGAAGAAAATTGATGAAATTTTCCCTCAATTTGGCAGCGAGCCATAAACCTTCAGCTTGGGCTTTGTGCAGATGGAATCAATCCGTATGGAACTCTTACTAGTACACATAGTTCTTGGCCAATTCTCCTTGTAATATACAATTTACCTCCCTGGCTATGTATGAAATGCAAGTATGTGATGCTTTCTATGATGATTTCTAGACCAAAACAGCTAGGAAATGATATTGATGTCTACTTGGTGCCTTTAATTGAGGACTTGAAGAAGTTGTGGGAGGAAGGTGTAGATGTGTTTGATGCATAAAAGAAGGAGTCCTTCAAGCTACGTGAAATGATTTTCACCATGATAAATGACTTCCCTGCATACGTAAACTTGTCAGGGTGCAGTGTGAAGGGGCATAAAGTATGTTCGATCTTTGAAGTAGACACATACTTCTATCAACTTAATCATGGGAAAAAAGGTCTACCTTGGTCACAGGAGGTTTCTTCATCAGTTCCACTCGTATCATAGGTTAAGAAAGCGTTTTAACAGTTTACCGGAGTATGGAATAGCTCCAAAGGCATTAACGGGGGAGAAAGTTTATAGTCGAGTGGAATGTATCAATGTCACCTTCAGTAAGAATTAGAGGACTACGGGTGAGAAGAATATATGGAAGAAGAGATCAATTTTCTTTGATCTTCCATATTGGTGTAGTCTTGATGTGAGACACAGTGTTAATATGATGCATGTAGAGAAAAATGCTTGTGATAATCTTGTCAGTACGCTTTTGCATATACCATGGAAGGCTAAGAATGGAATTAGTACAAGACTAGACCTTGTTGATATGGAAATAAGAGAACGATTACATCCTCAACAAAGAGATAATGGTAGGAGGGCATACATGAAGCTATCAGCGCATACACTATCAAAATCAGAGAAAAGAAGTTTGTGTGGGTGTTTTCATAAAATTAAGGTGCCATAAGGGTATTTTTCTAATGTGAGCAGGTGTGTCTCAATGGACGATTTGAAGTTAATAGGAATGAAGTCCCATGACTATCATCTGTTGATGCAATAACTATTACCAGTAGCTATTAGAGGCATTATGAAAGATGAAGTGCGAACCACTGTAACAAGATGATGTGTTTTGTTTAATGCTATCTGTAACAAAGTCATTGACACTGAAAAGTTGGATGAACTGGAAAATGAGGGTTATATTATTTTAGCCCAACTAGAGATGCATTTTCCCCCTTCATTTTTTGATATAATGGTGTATTTGATATTTAATTTGGTGGGGGAGGTAAGTCTTTTCGGACCAGTTTACCTAAGGTGGATGTACCCTTTCGAGTGATGCATGAACATCTTAAAAGGGTATTCTAAAAATCCTTATCGACCTGAAGCCTCAATAATTGAGCGATATGTAGTTGAAGAGGCTATGAACTTTTGCAAAGATTATCTATCAAGGAAGAAGGAACAATTTCAGCATGAAGAAGGGAGAAGCAAGGGAACATGAGAACTGAAAGTGAAGAATATGTGTCATGAATAGGTGCTTCAAGCATACTTGTATATCCTGAATAATATGGAAGAAGTTCAACTGTACAAAGATGAATACAAAAAGATTTTGAAGAACATGAATCTAAAGAAGAGTGACATGCATATAGCTATTGAACAAAACAAGACATTCATAGAGTGATTCGAGGAGATGGTTTCATATGAGACCAGTATGTCTGAGACAATCGAGTAGCTTGCTTAGGGGCCTTCATTTCAGGTTATTACTTGGACCGGTTATGATATAAATGGGTATTCTTTCTACACAAAAGACCAATATGATAGAAGTACCATGCAAAATAGTGGAGTGATGGTAAAAGCTGAAGCCATGCACTTTTCCAGTTCCAATGACAAAAATCCCATGTTAGCATACATGGCTTATTATGGAGTTATAGAAGAAATATGGGAGATAACCTACAATAAGTTCAAAATTGCGTTATTCAAAAGTAAGTGGGTTAGCAGTACTGCTGTAATAATAGATTAACAATTTGGGTTTATCTAAGTCAATCTACGAAGAGTTGGTTATAGAGATGAGCCCTTCATTCTAGTAAGCCAGGCAAAACAACTATTTTATGTTATAGATCCTGCCAATAAAAAGAAGTACATTATACTTCAAAGTAAAACATAGAAGTATGGTGATTCAACCTTCAACCTTGACGACATACCACCTTTCACAACAAATCCACCTAGAGTAAGTGAAGTAGAATTGATAAATGATGAAGAATATGCTGCAAGAAATGATCATTGTGAAGAAATATGCAAAACAATATAGAATGAGACCTTTACCTAGAAAATTGTATTGTGTTCTTAACTTAGAGAAATAGTTTTGTGTGCTTTTTTTTTTCTTAATCATGGTTAGTTTATTCATTTAATTGCAATTTATTTACCTTTCTGACAATGATTTTTATATTAACATAAATATAAACAGTTCTAGTAACTCACAAAGTGATAGGGAGCATCAAATAGAAAGAGGTAAACCCATTGCGAGAAGAACTAGAGGCGTCACAAAGATGCCTGCATTAGTTACACATCATCAACATTAACAGGAGAGGCTGCATATGGACTTTGATGCCAATTTGAATCCAGCTGGTCCTGAGGAAGACCATTCCATTAGCTATTTAGGCTATTTGGGTTAAAGTAAAGTTCGTATCATCTATAACAATTGGAAGCTAGTTCCCCCAAAAATGAAAGCCATGATTTGGCAACAAATTTCAGTATATAAGTTTCAATACATCTGCATTTGGATCTTTATTCTTATTACTTTAAATATAATTTTCTTTATTCCTACAGCAAATGTTCAATGTCCCAGACACCAAGGAGATGTATAAGAACTAGATGGGGGAGGTTCATCTACGATGGAAAGATTTAAAAAATAAGCTCACATAAAGGTATATTATAGAGGAAAAGAGAGATCTAGACCTATGTCAAGAATATTCATATTTAGCTCCAGAAGACTGGACGTTTTTGTGGCATCACGGATAGCTTCTGAATTTTTAGTAAATTTTCTTTCATCATAGTTTAGAACTTTTTATTCGAATATACTTGACATCATTGACTCTTTTCTCATTGTTTTCCTTTTATAAGAAGTAAGTGCAGCAAATATAGAGAGGCAATAAGCAAATAAGTATCAGCATTGCATCTCTCGTGGTGGTTATCAAAAGCTTGAGCGGAGGATGATGAAAGAAGAGTTGAAGAAATTGAAGGAAGTAGCCAAATCAGATCCTAGCAATGTTGTACAGGCCCTAGCTCCTCCTTCGCGTCACAAAAAATGGAAAGCAGCGAAGATTAAGGATGGGAAGTTCGTAAAGTAGGTTGTTGCTAAGGTTACTACGAGGATTGTAAGTAGGTAAAGAAAAGGTATTTAATTTTAAAATTTTTTTGTATAGGTAGTGTTTAATTTTCATTTATGATACATTGTATTCTACAGGATAAGCTCAAAGATTAGAGCAGCCAAGGTTTGTTCATTCCAAGAGGATGGATTGATATAATGTCAACAACAATTGGGAAGGCCGATCACCTCGGTCGTGTTCGGGGTGAGCCAAGGGGTGTTGGTGTAGTGAAATTTTTTGGATGAGCCTCACATAATTCGTCATAATTTGAACTGAGCAGAGAGCTTATGGCCAAATTGAAACAAGAGCTCGAGGTCAAACTTCACGACAAGCTCCGAGCAGAGCTGATGATAGAGCTACATGGTGAAATATGATCTATGATTCAATCAGAGAGGAAAAATGAGGAGCGTAGAACCCAGGGATCCCCGCCCTTCCCTAGTAATAAAGGAAGTTACAACCTATCCGAGGAACCCTTTGGCCAGCCTTCTCCCACTCTAAAGCAAGGAGAACCTTGCATCCTCTATTTGGTTTCCCCACTGCTACGTGCTATTGTCGATGTTGTCATTCACACATAAGCTACTACCCACTATCATAAACAAATTCCATAGCATTAACGTAGGGAGATTGTGACATGTCTTCTAAAGTGGGAAGAAGGTGTTGTCATCCCAGTCCTTGACGTAAAGGTTACCACGCTGGGTCAGGCGATAGGATCTTTTATCCTTTGGCCTTAAAATCTTATTGGCACGTCGAAAACACCTCCCATGGTAGAAACTACCTTATTATTACTTGACATATGTTGGCATCCTACTAATAATCTTCTTTTTATGTTTTGATAATAGGATAAGAAAGATTCGGTGAAATGGCCCCTCTTGGCCCAACTACAATAACTTTTCAAAGGCATTCGTCAGATTAACTTGCACATAGCTCCAGGGATTGTAGGCCTAACATTGACGTATCCCTTCATGATTGATAGCAAAGATCTTAAGGAGTTCACCCATTTGGAGGAGATAGGTATAGGATGGGTGAAACTTGCAATTCGGTCAGTTTCTTTTTCTTTAATTAATGTAGTGGTGTTTTAGTTTCATACGTTTAATAATTCATTTATCATTTTATTTCTATTTTAGAATTTTCCACCACATATGCATCAAAATGGGAAGACAGGATTTATATGGATTTTTGTATCTGGAAAGTATAATAAGGGATAGTAATACTTTAGAAGCAAGGACAAGCTATGTAGGTAACGCAATGGGATAGACCAAATTTTGTTGTTATCTACCACCAATTGTTCAAGGATACGTATTTTAACTTTGATTTTTAAGAAGTTTAAGAAATAATTGCCTTGTCATCTAACTTCATTTTAATCTATATGTTATTGTAGTTACCATTAGAGTCCTTGTGTTGTTTGTCCTCACCTCAACACCATCTATTGGTTTGATTCCTTACGTAAAAAGCCAGACAAGGAAACAAAATCCGTCTTTGACACATAAGTTATTTTTTTTCTATTTCATTGATTATAGACTTAAATGAATTGTTCTAATTTCTAGGATTTTACATTTTCATGATAGTGCAACCCAAACACATAGATTCCTTGGTGAGTCAAGCGAGGGTAAAACTATTAGAGACCTGAAGTGGTTTTATCTAAAAGTATGTGGTTTCAATTCAAGTTATTTCATTCACGGTCATTTTAGATATGACTTTATTGATTTTAACCAATTGTTTTTTATTTATAGTGCCCTCGACAACCAGGGCCACTGAAACCAGCTATTACGTTATGCTTTAGATGCATAACATTATTTAGAAAGAAGTTACCAGTGATTTTTCGCAGGTAATCAAATGATAATATTTTGGGTATTGTAATTGAATTGCTAATTAATTATTTCACTTCTTTGATTTTATCTAAGCTTATTTTCTAATTTGTAGATTTTTTATGATAAAGTTGCCTACTTACATGAAGACATTAATTTGATCAAAGCCTTTTTGGTTGGGCAGCTTCTTCAACACATAAATTAGTAAAAGTGAATTTTAATGTTAGTTAGTGTAGTTGTGTAGTAGACAACATTTTTGACACTTTGAGGTGGTTCTTGTACATAGTATATGGTTATAGGAGTTAATTAACTAGTGCTAGATGTTTCTTTATCATTTTTAAGGAGATTGTGGTTAATTCTTTGATCCTATTTTTGTGGTTTTCAATTGCTGGCCAAAAAAGAAATATAAACAATGTTTTTTTAAAAACTAGTTTTTACATCCATAGACAAAAGAGACGTCTAAACACACATTAGGCGTCCTTTTAATATAAAAGGGACTCTAAAAGTAAGACTTTAGGCTGCCCTTTCTTAAAGGATGTTATTTCCTTTATTTACTTCGTCGCTCGCATAGGCGTCCCCCTATAAAAGGACGTTAAAAGGCCTTAAAAACTGACATTAAAAGTGATTTATGTAGTAGTGAATGGAACAGGCCTAGTAGTGGCATATGCATCTTCACAGCTGTAGCCTCACATAATTAACTACCCCACTCACGATGTAGAGTTAGCAAAAGTTCATTTTGAGTTGAGAACATGAGATAAGTACGGACAGGTTGATGCCTGTTCCAGAACATTTATGTGGCAAGTACAAACAAAACAACATCTGCTTTGGCATATTAATATGATCATTATGTGACAAGTAGCGATAAGCCGATCATTTTGATCTAGATAAAATCATCGTTTTGATCCTGAATAGTGCACACAACACGACCAGTAAACCAAACAGGCAGGCATATATGCAGATGGTCATGTTTATGGGCAGACAGATCGGCAATAAGTCCCCGTGTACATGTTTTTACAGGGCAATAAGACCAAAATATTCAGAGTTGTGGGAATATAATAAGCTGTAAGGCTAAATACACAGGGCAGTATCCTGATAAGGCAAAGAGGTCTAGAGTTACTAGTAGACTATGTGTCCACATTTCATAATACATGTAGGACTAGTATATCCAAAGGCTAGCAGATTGCTAAGAAATCAATGATATGTCAAACAGAGAGTAAAGGCAATAAGACCTAATGTGCATGTTTGCATAGGGCAAAGTCCCTGGGCAGTAAGGTCTTATACGCATACAATAGAGTACAACAAGAACAAATTGCATATTAAGATAGGATTCTCCTAAGGTAATGAATTTGATATCCAAAATTTTGAGGACAAAATTTTAATAATGGGGGGAGAAATATAAAATCCCAAATTTTGGGACTAGAGGCTTGAGAAAAGCCTGAATCAAGTGGACTGCTAAGCCCCAGTTTAGCAAGTGTACAAGGAAGGCATAATTTTATTCCCTAAAATTCCTTATATCTTTGTGGCATTAAGGGGAATAAAATGGTGAATTAAAAAGCATAGGAAATGGTAAAGCAAGGAAATTAGAGGTCACTCACAACATAAGTAAGTTGGAACACAAATTGTAACAATTTGAGATTTGCTGCCAGTGAGTTTCCTGCATGGCATTCTTGATTGTGTGGCAGTTTTAAATAGGAAAATGATGTTCAATGCCTATGAATGTTTTTAGAATAAAATTAGACTTATCAAGCTTTAATTTGATAGGTTATATAACTCATTTGGAGCTATACACAAGGAGTTATATATTTTTGAACTTAGCCTAGTGAAACTGGAAATTTTCTATGGTAGCGTCTAAAAATGATAATTCTGGGAATTTCTAGCTTCTATTTATGTAAAGAATATAGTTTTCCTTGAAAATAAACTTAATAAGGGTTACATAACCTATAGAACCATACCATTTGGACCTCTATACAATTAGATATGAGTTTTCAGAGTTAGATGAAAATTCTGCCTGGTTTTTCAGCTAGTGCGAAAATGGGAAAAATGTAAGGGTAAAATGATCATTTGACTAATAAAGCAAGACACCACTATTTCTCCCTTTAATTGGGATGGATTTTGGCTGAATTGGGGAGCAAGAAAGGGAAATAAATTACTTGGCTAGAATTAATTAAAGAGGGAAAAATTTAGGGCCAAGTAAAAAGGGCACATGTTAGTTTACCATTAAACAAATATTGTACCATAAAAAAGGAAAGATAATTTGATAAAACAATAGATCTTCTCTTTATTCTTCATTTTTGTCAAGCAACCCAAAATAGAGAGAGAAAAGAGTTTGAAACACTTGAAGAACAAGAGAAGGAGCTAGGGTTTCAAGAGGCACAAATTTAAGGTAAGTGCTTGAAATCAAAGTGTTCTTGCCTTCTAATCTACCTAGACTCTCTTCTAACCTCTTCTTGAAAATCATGGTTAGCAATCCAAGCCAAGAGAGAAGAGAGAGAGGGCAGTGGCACCCTAAAGAGAGAAAGTGAGCAATCAAGAGGTAATCTCTAAAACTTTGATCCTCTTGTGTAATATGATGTTGTTGTGGTTGTTGGTGGTGAATTTGGCTTGGTTTTGCTTTGTTTTGTAAAAACGGAAAGATGAAACCCTAAGTGGTTATGCTGCCAAAATTATGATGAATCATTTGTATTTAGTGTTTGAGTGATTAATCATATGGTTATAAGTGGAAAGGAAGTGATTAATCAAAATAAATCAAGAAAACTCAACTCCTCTTCTAGGGTTGTAATTTTTGGCCAGATACAGAACAATGGGTAGGAGCTGAAATTTTGTAATTTTGATGATTCCATTGAATTTATAAGGAAAAATTGTGTAGGTAAACATGAGTTCATGATTTTTGGGAATTTATATGTAAATCAGGAATTTATTGAAGTTCAAAGTAAATGTTGCTTGATTTGCCTCTAGTGAGGCAGTGTTTTTGTACAATGAATTTCATTTTTCAAATATAGTCCAAATATTATGAAACTTTTTAGAATTAAAGTAGACATGTAGAGATTTTATTTGATAGGTAGATAATATTTTTTTGACTAGTACACTAAGAGATATGATTTTTCAAAGATGAGCCCTGTTTCTAGAATGTAATATGGAACAGGGAAAGTTTGACAAAATTATGGGAATGATGTGAGTGTAATAGCTAAACTTGTGTATTTTTCCTTAAGATTGTACTTAAAGTATTTACATATAATTCAGAACAACCCCAATTAGAGTTTTACAGAATTAATTATGAATTTTTTAAGTTTGGTCAAAATGCTTGCAACTTTTAGCTACCATGTGAATTTGAGGAAAAAAAGGGGCCAAATGTATTTAGTATGAACTCCAAGGGTGAAATTTAGCCTTTAAGGCTAATGTAGCCCATTGGGTATTCCTTTTCATGGTTTTAATAATGTCATTACTTATCTAGGATCATGAAGTGACAAAGAAGAGGCAACGGTTGGAAGGTCAAGGTATAAGAGGAGGGCGAAAAGTCTAAAAGGAAGTAAACTTACCCTACTTGCATGTATTTGATATTTATGCCTATGCAGTAATGCATGTGATTTCTTTACTTAATTGTGTAGAGTATATTTGAATGATAAAGCTATGTTTCTGTTTAAGTCATAGCCATTAGTATGATACATGAAATATTGAGCACGCAATAATGTCATTATGTGGCATGCATCTAGTTAAGGCTAACATGTCATGCACTTAGTATATATCTTGCATGCATTATGGTACTTATTTACTACTGAGATTCTCTCAAATCTTACCCTCTCCAACCAACTATTTAGATAGGTGAGCACTGAAGGTGTGCTAGAATAGGGAAGGGGGCTGTTACGAATTTAGGATGGTGTATTTAGAAGTGCAAGTGTACACTGTCGTAATCAAGTAATAAAGAAGTGAGTAGAGTATCGTTCCCACGAGGATTGATCACTAAGTACCAAAATTGGTAATTTTAATTCTATTTAGTCGGTTGATTAGTTGTGATTGAGATTGCAAGATAGAAATGATGAAATATGAATACAAGTGATATAAAGACAAATATGAGAAAAAGCCCTAGGGATTAGATTTCACTTAATAAATTCTGGATTGAATCACTTATCTATTCTAGTCCAATTTATTCCACATGATTGATAGTCGAGTTTCCCTATTTTAATTACTAGCCTCTTCCAAGGTCAAGTAATTCTATAATTAATTGCTAACCCAATATATTCCTATATGAATTTAAGCAATCAATCATGCATTAAGATTTATGGAACTCAATTAAGACTACATAACCCATATGAATATATTCCTATTTCATATGCAAATTATGGTTTTAATTATAGGATCCACACACATGTATCTCCTTCCGGTCTCAACATGCATATTAAAATCATCCAAAAGGTGGCCAATCAATTGTAAGCATTAAGAGCAATAATTAAAACTCAATCATGAAGGAAAAATTAAAACTAGATTTAATAAGTTAAGATTCAATCCGTCATTAGTAAGCTACGTCATCACCCTAGGAAAATGAAAATTTAGCTCATGATAAAATTAAAAACAAAACCAAAATATATTCTAAACATCATAAATATTGCATAAAAATTAATTACAAAAACATAAAAATACTACTACAAGATGCATGAAAATGGAAAATCTAGCCTACCATATAGGAGGTAAAACCATCCATGTAGGTGGCAACCTATACCATCCATAAAGGAGGACTACCTAGGCCTTCCATCTAGGAGGTAAAACCATCCATGTAGGAGGCATGCAAGAAGTAAAAAAAATGCAAGAAATAAATTCTAAAATTAACAACTCTCTCTCTAAAATAGAAACTCTCTCTCTCTCTCTTCCTTCCTCCTTCTTCCCCTCCATTTTAGGGTGCCAAGAAGCTCTATTTATAGGCTTCATTTTCGGACTGCTACAGTGATTTTGCTACAGTGAATTTGCTACAGTGCACCGACTGCTACAGGAACCGTACTGCTACAGTGAACCGACCACACCGTCCACTACAGTAACATTGCTACAGTACCGACCACACCGTCTGCTACAGTGCACAGTGAACAGTCCACATGAACAGTGTACAATGAATAGTACCACGTGAATAGTAACTTTTCCTTAAATGCCTTCTTTAATTCTTTTAATCCGGTACTATCCATGGCTGCAAGAAAATCATTATTTATTTATTAATTACACCCAAATTGATTACATTCAGCTCAAATATAGTCCACAAAAAATCATCATATAAGGGAAAATGAATATGCAAATATTTTACTTATCAGGGGCTACACGTAGAGGAATGCAGCTGATTATCGGAAGATCTTTTATTTATTTTAAGGTTTGTAATTAGTATGTAGATCCCTATGGGGAATTCCTGTATATGAAAAAGCAATATTGTATCAATAATATCAATATATTTGTGCTATTTCTATGTGCCCACTGAACTACGCATGGCTACTTTGATTAATATCAATAATAAGACAGGGTCTTACAAGATTGGCTAAATCACTTGGAGAAAATGTTCGAGGTACTGGGGTTCCTTATAGAGATGAACGCCAAAATGGCTATACATAAGCTGGAAGGTGATGCAGACCGCTGGTGGAAGAATACCATGTTCATATTGCGTTCCTGAAACATCTTATTGACGTAGGAGTTGTTCCAAGAAAATTTTAACGAGAAAAACTTCCCGAGGTCGGTGAGGATTGAGAAAGAGAAAAAATTCCTGGCTATACAATAGGGTGATGATGAGAGTTTCGATGAGTACTTGTATGGGTTTATTTAATTGTCTCGTTACTCTTCATATCTAAAATTCAAAGATGATAAGGAGTAGAGCTCTGATATATTGATTCAGGGACTAAAGCCTGAAATAGAAGAGAAGCTTGTTGCCCGACAGTTTACTAATTAAATAAGGCCATAGAAGTTTACCGGCTGACAGAGGGTAACTTGAGGAGGATGCGTTCAAATAAAATTTCCAACAATCGAGGTAGACCTAGTCAAGGTAATACCTCATAGAAGTGTAAGGGGTAGGGGTTCTGGCAAAAGGGGAATAATAAGAAGCCCTTTCAGTCTAGGAACTGTAGCAACCAAAAACCCTCGACATCTTAAACATGCCCTTAGTATGGTAAGTTTCATCCAGTATAGCTCTGTAATGTCTATATGAGCCAGGTAATCTGTTATACTTGCTAGAAGCCATGTCACTTTGCAGTAAATTGTCCCCAGTGAGCAGTTGAGCCCAGACCTAAGAACCAGGGCCAAGTGTTTGCCTTAATGCACGAAGAGGTAAAGAAGTCTCATGAGCTGATACAAGGTAAAATCCTTTTCAATGGAAGTTCGTTGCAAGCTTTGTATGATTTGGGTGCTAGTCATTCAATCATTGCTTATGACTGCGCTAAGCGCCTAGAACTGCATGTTCATAAATTGCCATTTGACGTAATCATATCGACACCAATGGGTGTCAAAACTATGACTGTTGATACTTGTCTGAATTGTGTGGTAAATGTTGAGGGACACGGGTCTATGATTAACCTGATTTATTTGTCAGTCCAAAAACTCTAGGTTATACTGGGTTTTGACTGGCTAATGGTAAATAATATGCTACTGGATTACATGAATAAGAAGATAGTATATCCCTCTCTACGGAAGGCCAATAATAGAAATACTTATCTGAACTTCCTCTCATTGGCAGAAGTTGAGAAATGCCTGAGGAGGGGAAGCCAGGGATATATCATATTCTTTTCCATGTAAGCGGAGACAAAAATAACCCTGGAGGATATTCTAGTGGTAAGAGAATTTCCTAAAGTGTTTCCGGATGACCTTAGTAGTTTGCCTTTGGAAAGGGAAGTGGAATTTTTGATCGAGATCATACCTGGAGCTAGGTTTATATTAAAAGCCCCATACAAAATGGCTCCAAATGAGATGGCTGAGCTAAAAAAAATTGACAAATTACTTGAGAAAGGGTTCATTTGACCTAGTATCTCACCGTGGGGAGCTCCGATGCTATTCTTTAAAAGAAAAATGAAAGCCTGAGGCTATGTATTAAATATAGAGGGCTGAATAAAGTGACCGTCAAGAACAAGTACCTTCTTCCCTATATTGACGACCATCTAGATCAACTGTCTGGTTTAATTATGTTCTCGAAGATTAACTTAAGGTCAGGATATCATTAGCTGAGTGTGAAAGTATAAGACATACGAAGACTACTCTTAGTACTAGATATAGGTACTACAATTTTCTGGAACTGAATCTTTTATCAATACTTAGATCAGTTCATAGTTGTCTTTGTCAATGACATTCTGATATACTCTAACATTAGAGAAGAGCACGAAGAATATTTAAGACTCGTGCTGGGTATTCTATGGAAATGCAAACTCTATGCTAAGCTGAGCAAGTGAGTTTTGGCTTTCAAAAGTCATATTTTTGGGCCATGTTATCTCACAAGAATGGGTCTAAGTGGATCCCAGTAAGGTGGAAGTAATACTAGACTGTAAGAGGCCATAATTGTTGCTTATATACACAGTTTTCTAGGTCTTACTGGCTATTACCAGATATTCATTCAGATTTTCTCCTGGATCACTTTACCGTTAACTAAGCTCACGTAAAAGGATTAGCTATTTAAGTGGGACGACCAATGTGAGAAGAGCTTAATTGATCTGAAGGAGAGGTTGACAACATCACCAGTGTTGATGATCTCTTATCCCAAGTTGAACTATGTGGTCTATAGTGATGCTAATAAGCAGGGATTGGGATGTGTCCTGATGCAGTAGAGCAGAGTGGTAGCCTACGCCTCTCAACATCTGAAGCCTCATGAGATTAATTATCCCACATATGATCTGGAGTTGGCGGCAATTGTGTTCACACTGAAAATATGGTGACACTATATATATGGTATGATAATGGAACCGTACTGTGACCACAAGAGTCTCAAGTACTTGTATGATTAGAAAGAGCTTAATATGAGATAGTGTAGGTGGATGGAGTTGCTAAAAGACTACAACCTGGAAATCAAGTATCACCTAGGTAAAGCCAATATCGTCGCTGATGCCCTTAGTCAAAAAGGGGTGCAGGTAGCAACTATAATGATACATGAGATGAAATTAATAGAAGATTTCTGAGATTTAAGCCTATCAAATCAAATCCTATATGTTAGTTATGGTATTAGCGAAGAGGAAAGTGATTTGAAGACTGAGATTCAAGTGGCTCAAATGTAAGATGAATGAGCACAGTCTATCTAGATTATGATTGAACGAGGAGAGACTCGAGACTATAATCTTTCACCTAGTCGGCTGGTTCAATACAAGAAGAGGATCTATGTTCCACTGAAAGCTTATTTAAGGCAGAAAATCCTAGATGAAGAGCATAAGAGTCGATGCACTCTCCACCCAGGAATGGTAAAGATGTACCATGATTTAAGGGCAATGTACTGGTAGCCCATATTAAAGAGTGATGTGACTGAATACGTAGCATGGTGTCTTACCTGCTAGAAGGTAAAGATTAAAAACCAGAGACTACCAGGACTGATTCCAAAATAGAAGTGGGAAAGTGTAACCATGGATCTTGTGTAGGGTTACCCAGAATCTGAAATGATGATGCCATCTTGATGATGCCATTTGGGTGATTGTTGATTATTTCACAAAGACAGTACATTTCAGACTGATCAATGCCTGCTATTCTCCAGATAAACTGGTAGAGATCTATACCAGGGAGATAATGAGACTCTATGGAATGCTAAAGAGTATAATTTCTGACAGAGATCCTCGCTTCACTTAAAGGTTTTAGAGATCTCTTTATGAAGCTCTGGGCACTAAGCTGAAATTCAGTATGGCCTATCATCCTCAGGCGGATGGATAGACAGAGAGAACCATACAAATGCTAAAAGACATGTTGAGAGCATGTGTGATGGACTTTAAGGGAAGCTAGGATCACTACCTTCCACTTATGGAATTTACTTACAATAAAAGCTATCAGGCAAGCATTCAGATGGCTCCATATGATTTACTTTATGGGAGGAAGTGTCAATCCCCTCTCTACTAGACAGAGTTATCGGAAAGAAGGTTGTATAGGCTAGATATAGTAGATCAGACTACTGAGAAGAACAAGATCATCAAATAGAGACTACTTGCAACCTAGAGTAGACAAAAGAGTTATGTCGACAAGCGAATAAGACCGTTAGAGTTCTAGGTCAGTGATCACGTATTCCTAAGGGCTTCACATGTCATTAGTATTGGCAGGGCGATAAAGAGAAAAAATTTAAGCTCTTGATACATTGGACCATTTGAAATTTTGTCAAGAATTAGGCCAATAGCATACTGGATCTCTCTACCCCAAAACTTGAGTAGATTGCATGACATCTTCCACATTTCGTAATTGAAGAAGTACCAACTAGACCCCCAGTATGCTATATAGTACAAGAATGTGGTATACAAGATGATCTCATATACGAGGTTGAGCCAGACCAAGTTATCGAGTGACAAGAGAGAAAGCTCAAGCACAGAAGCATTCCCTTTGTAAATGTGGTATGGAAGGGGTTATCACCCAGAGAGGCAACCTGGGAGGTGGAGGATGACTAGCATAAGCATTACCCAGAATTTAAGTTTTAGAACTTGTATCAAATTCCGGGGATGAGTGCCTGGTATTGCTTATAAATATAATTAGTCAGAAGGAAATTCGCTAAAGCCAAATGATGTGTGTATGACACCATTTTCAAATAAAATGGATACTTGGAAAAATTCTATTTTTTGGTTCATAAAGTAATAATTAAATAATAAAATAAATTAATTTTACTTTATGCAAGGACCATGAAAGATGACACCTTGTAGGGTGACCCAGGAAAAATCCCTAGACTTTCCTTCCCTTCCAAATTGGTTAGATAGAACATGAAAAAAAAACGTACGTCCTACAGATAGGGGACGTATAGTGCCACCTAAAAGGGAGGAAGCATAAAGTCACTTTTGACTTTATGTGTTGGCCAAATAAGAGCAAGACCCCTCTTCATGATAAAGTCAGTTTAGCTTTTGTTTGTCATAACTAGAAGGTGCCACCTAGCCCTGATTCGGGGAAATCCACTATAATATCTCAAATTTTGGGACAAGATGCTTGAGACTAAGCATTGATTAAAGGGACTGCTAGACCCAGTTTAGTAAATGTCCTGGCGAGGCATATTATTATTTCCCAAAATTCCTTTATATCCTTGGATATTGAAAAGGAATATTATGGTTAGCTAAAGAGCTCAAGGAAAAAATAACGAAGGGACAAAATAGTCATTTGACCAATAAAAGGCTAGCAGCCATTATTTCCCTATTATTGATGCCCAAATTAGTCAAATGTGAAGGGAAATAAAGGAAAGGGTCAATAAATGATTTATTATGATAAATCATAAAATGTAAGGGAAAAATGGTAATTTTGCCAAAAGATAAGAAATGATGGGTTTTCCCTAATATTCCCTATGATTTCAGTTGAATAGGAATTTTAAAAGAGGAAAATAACTACTTGGTAATTAATGAGCCTATATTGGTGAATTATTATCAAGGAAAGTCAAAGAGCCATAAGGCATAAGGCTTTGGTCAACCACTTGTAAGGTAGTATAATGGCATAGTTGGAGAGTAATATTTCTCTCTTTTGATCTCATTATTTTAGTACATGAAAAAGCATGAAAAGAAATGAATTGTCATGCAAGAAAGTGGAAGTTTAGACCTATAAGGTGTGAGCACATTATAGCTCCTTAAGATGATTCATTTAAATCATCATTTATCATCATCTCTTTCTCATTCTTACGTGAATTAGAACTGAGAAGAGAGAGACCGAGAATGGAGAAAACAAAGGAAAGAGAGAAGAGAGAGAAATCTTCTAATCACCGGAACTCTACGGAAATGGCGTCTTCTCTCAAAGTGCCTTGTATAAACATTCTTCTACTTTCTCAGAGAGAAGAGAGGTGGTTGGTATCGTCTTACCGGCCGAAGTGCTGTTGGAATTCTGAACCAAATTCAAAAACGTGTAGAGGTAAGTGTAAGCTTCCTTATAAACCTATTAGTTTGTCATTTGGATGAGTATGATGGGAGTTGGGTACTGTTCATGTCTCATTCGAATAGTATTTTAATGGCCTAAATGATGTCTAATGCTTACCTAAATAGGTAATCATGTGATTAGAAGTAAAAATGAAGTGTTTAGGGAAGAGAAAGAAAGAAACCGACACAACTCTTTTGAGAACTCTAAATTGCTGCTTTGAATGTGGCATGAGGAAAGTGTTGGAATTTCATCAATTGAATGATTCCATTGAGTTCAGAAGGGTAAATTGTGTAGGGTTCATGTTTATGATGAAGTAAGAAAAGGCCTAGAGTGTGAAATGACCACATTACCCATTTAAGCTCTAAGTAAGGGTTGTCAAGGGTATTTCCATCATTTGGGCCTGAATTTGACTAATTAGAGGTTATAAATGGATTCTACACGTGAAATTGTGTAGGACTGGCCCATCTCATAATTTCTGAGAAAGTACAATTAGGCCGAGATTCTAGGGGCTTTTTTATAATTTAGCATAATTGGGCTAAGTTATCTACTAAAATGAGTCTAGAATGATACATGGATGAGTAGTGACTCATTTATTGTATACGTGGAATTCATGACTCAACGGATGGTACCCGAGCTAGAGTTGAGACGATGGTTTGTGGAAGGACACGAAGTCCGAAAGGTAGTGAACTTACCTTGCCTGCATGTATGTGATATGCATGTGTTTGCATTGTTTATGTGATTGTTTGATTGTTTGATGCTTTGTTATGTTATACAATTGCCATAAGTATGTTGTAACATTGAGCATGCATGAAGATGTCATGATATTGGCATGATTTTATGAATGGTAAGCATGTCACACATTATATATATATATCTTATATACATAGTGGTAATGTTTGGTACTGAGATTCTCTCGAATCTCACTCCTCCCAACCAGCCATTTAGACATGTGAAGAGTCCAGGGAGATATGTCTAATATCCCGAATTTTGGGATAAGAGGCTTGGGATTAAGCTTATATTAAGGGGACTATTAGACCCCGATTTATCAAATGTCCTAGTGGGACATAGTATTATTTCTTAAAATTCTTTTATATCCTTGGATATTAAAGGCAATATTATGGTGAATTAAAGAGCTTAGGAGTGACAAAATAAAGCAATTAGAAGTCACACACAATATAATAAAGTGAAACACAAAGTAGTGTTGCTACCGGTGAAATTCCCTGTGTGGCAGTGGTGATTGTGTGACCTTTTTCAATAAGGAAATGATGTTGAAAAATTATGAAACTTTCCAGAATGAAATTAAGCTTATCAATATTTAATTAGATAGGTCATATAAGTCATTTGGAGCTGTACACAAAGAGAAATGAATTTATGAAGTTAGCCCAGCGAAATTAACTATTTTTTGGGGCAACATACAAAGATTAAAATTATGGGAAGTGTGAGCTTCTAATTGGGTAAAAGTTATCTTTTTAATTAAAATTAAACTCATTGAGGGTCACATAGCCATTTCAATTACTCCAATTGGATATTTGTACAATTAGATATGAATTTTCAAAGGTTAATGAAAATTCTGCCCGATTTAGCATTATATGCGAAAAATGGAATTTTGGGCTAATCAGAAGCTGACATGTGGCAAGCTATTTTAAACACCATTTAATGAATAATTCATCATCTTCTCTAGTCATTCCTTTGAGTTCAAAAGGGAAAATTGTGTAGGGTTCATGTTTATGATGAGTGAGAAAAGGACTAGAGTGTGAAATGACCACATTACCCGTTTTAACTCTAAGTATGGGTTGTCAAGGGTATTTCCATCATTTGGGCCTGAATTTGACTAATTAGAGGTTATAAATGGATTCTAAATGCAAAATTGTGTAGGACTGGCCCAGGTCATAATTTATGAGAAAGTACAGTTAGGCCGAGATTCTGGGGGCTTTTTGATAAGTTAGCATAATTGGGCTAAGTTATCCACCAAAATGAGTCTAGAATGATACATGGATGAGTAGTGACTTATTTATTGTATACGTGGAATTCATGACTCAATGGATGGTGCCCGAGCCAGAGCAGAGATAATGGTTTGTGGAAGGACGCGAAGTCCGAAAGGTAGTGAACTTACCTTGCCTGCATGTATGTGATATGCATGTGTTTGCATTGTTTATGTGACTGCTTGATTGTTTGATGCTTTTTTATGTTATATGATTTCTATGAGTATGTTGTAACATTGAGCATGCATGAAGATGTCATGATATTGGCATGATTTTATGAATGGTAAGCATGTCACACATCATATATATATATCTTATATACATAGTGGTAATGTTTGGTACTGAGATTCTCTCGAATCTCACTCCTCCCAACCAGCCATTTAGACATGTGAAGAGTCCAGGGAGATATGTGTAATATCCCGAATTTTGGGATAAGAGGCTTGGGATTAAGCCTATTAAGGGGACTATTAGACCCCGATTTATCAAATGTCATAGTGGGACATAGTATTATTTCTTAAAATTCTTTTATATCCTTGGATATTAAAGGCAATATTATGGTGAATTAAAGAGCTTAGGAGTGACAAAATAAAGTAATTAGAAGTCACACACAATATAATAAAGTGAAACACAAAGTAGTGTTGCTACCGGTGAAATTCCCTGTGTGGCAGTGGTGATTGTGTGACATTTTTCAACAAGTAAATGATGTTGCAAAATTATGAAAGTTTCCAAAATGAAAGTAAGCTTATCAAGATTTAATTGGATAGGTCATATAATTTATTTGGAACTGTACACAAAGAGAAATGAATTTTTGAAGTCAGCCCAGCGAAATTAACTATTTTCTGGGGCAACATCCAAAGATTAAAATTGTTGGAAGTGTGAGCTTCCAATTTGGTAAACTTTATCTTTTGAATTACATTTATACTCAATGAGAGTCACATAGCCTTTTGAATGACTCCAATTGGATATTTGTACAATTAGATATGAATTTTCAAAGGTTAATGAAAATTCTGGTCGATTTAGCATTATATGTGAAAAATGGAATTTTGGGCCAATCAGAAGCTGAAATTTGGCAAGCTATTTTAAACACCATTTAATGAATAATTCATCATCTTCTCCCGCCATTCCTGCATCTAAAACACATAGACAAGAGAGAGAAAGAGGTTGAACGAAAATGGAGAAAGGAGGAGAGAGAAATTTCAGTCCACCGAAACACTGCCCAATCGGCATCCTCTGGAAAAGTTCCCTTCATGAATCTTCTTCTACTTATCGTGGGCTTAATGTCTACGGTTTTGGATTTTTTTGGAGGTGGTTGGCACCGTCTCACCGACCTGTGTGTTGCCGGAATTCCAAACCGTCCACGGAAACGGGTAGAGTTAAGCGTGAGCTTCCTCTTTAACCCATTAATTTGTTATTTGGATGAGTATATTGGAAGTTGGGTACTATTTATGGATGGTTTAAAATGATGTTTTCAATATCCTAACGATGTCCAATGGATGTCTAAATAGCTAATCATTTGATTAGAAGTAGAAAGGAAGTGAATAAGCTAAATAAAACAAGAAAACAATATAATTTTTCTAAGAACCCTAAGTTGAGGTTCTGTATGTGACATGGTGATGGGTTGAGAATTTGATTTTTTTTATGCTTGTATTGGATTTAGTAGGCAAAATTGTGTAGGTATGCATGTGTTCATGAATTGTGGATACTTGTATATGAATTTGGAAGTTTTAGAAGTTAAAGGGTGCACGTTGTGAAATCTATCTTCTGGAGGAAGTGTCTTTATGACGTGATTTTTAGTTAACAAATGTTATGCAATGACCATGAAACTTTTCATTTTAAATGTAGAGACATAGACCTTTAATTAGATAGGTCATAATGGTTAATTGGACAAGTATGCTAGGAGTTATGATTTATCAAACTCTGGTCATGTGAATCTGGTCAATTCTGGAGCAATGTCCAATTACATGGAATTATGTACTTATGAGAGTGATTTTAACTTATAGGTATATTTTTCCCTTAAATTATACTTAAATAGGGTTCCATAGAACTTAGAAGCACCTCGTTTGTATTTTTGAATATTTAGTGATGATGTTTTGAAGTTTTGCCAAGAATCAGGATAGTGAAATTCTGAGCAGCAAGATTCTTGGCCGCGGCCAAAATGTTTCTGTGTTGTTTTTGGTTGTGGCCAAAACCCCCAAATTTATTTTTTTGAGGGAAATTGACCTATTTAGCACTCTCTAGCTTCTTTGGCCTTAATATATATTTCTATTGACTCACAATCATGGCTCTAATGATGTGATTGGGTATATAAGGCCATAGAGAAGTCAAGAAAGAAGAGGAATGGAAGAATTTTCAAGAAGCTCCAATGGTTGGAAGATGAGAAAACAAAAGGAAGGACTATGGTCCACCAGGTAGTGAACTTACCTTACCTGCATGTAGTTTATGTGTCTTTCTTGCATTGATTATGTGACTGCTTTACCTATTTGTGTTAAACATATTTGATTGATTGAAGCTCTGTTATATTTGTGAAATGGCCATATGTATGTCATAACATTGAACACGCAACATGTCATTATGTTGGCATGAAATAGTATAGACAAGCATATCATGCATTCATATATATCTTGCATGCATAGTGGTAATGTTTACTACTGAGATTCTTTCAAATCTCACTCCTCCCAACCAACCATTTAGACAGGTTGAAGGGTGCAGGGAGATATGCACAGAGAAGGATTGCAGAGGTGAGGTGAAGAGCGTAGTGCGAGGCGCTACTATTTATATTTGGTGTAAAACGTTGTATTAGCTTTGTGGAAATGAATGAGTTTAGCAGAGAACGGCTTTAGTAGAATAGTTCTTAGTTTATTTAAAGTAAAACACTCACATACTTTGATTTAAGGAACTAAGAGCCACTGAGATGAGACTTAATGACGTAGTGAAACTTATGGAAATAATTGAAAAGTTTTCTACCCTTTGAAAAACCCTCTCAACCCTAGGTTCAAATCCTGAGTTGAGAGTGAGAATTTATGAAAGATTTCAAAAGTTGGGTAGTCCTGGTTCAAATCCTGATTCCACATTGGATTTCACTATTCTTTTGTACTCATCTGAGGCTATTGGAAATAGGGTATTACAATATGCATGGAGGAGGATTGCAGAGGTGAGGTGAAGATCGTAATGCGAGGCACTCCTATTTGTATTGATGTAATTAATTTACATTTAATAGCCTTACATGGCTCTACATCTCATATATGTATATGAATGTATGAATGAAGTTTAGAAGAGAACTACTCTAGTTTAATCAAAGGATATTATCTCTAATTTCATTAAAAAGGCAAGTGAATCGCTCGCATATACTATGATATAATGAAATTAAAAGCCAATGAGTTATTAGTGACATAGTGAGGTTTGTGGAAATGTATTTAAAGTATCCTACCATTTGAAAAACCCTCTCGGCCTTAGATTCAAATCTTGAGTTGAGAGCAAGGATTTATGAACGTTTTGAAATGTTGGGTAGTCTGAGATCAAATCCTGGTACTACAACTAATTTCACTACTCATTTATACTCTTTTGCGAGTATTGGAAATAGGGTGTCACATCCACCGATCTCCGGTCTAGTTACCTAACTAACTTACCCGAACACTAAACCTTGGAGCTGGGGAAAATGTTCAGACCCTCATTTTAACTGATAAAAAGATTGCTAAAGGCCAGAGTAAAGAGGCAGTACCCAATTAGTTAAAGTTTGATACTTGTCACCGAATAGCTGGATCACCGAACAAATGGCACCATAAGAATGTGACACATGGCGGACACTTTTGAAGACTCTCTTATAGCCTTATATTTTAACTGCCAAAAATCATAGGAAATTGTTAGAAGAGAGAGAGAGAGAGAGAGGGTGAATAGTGATTTTCAAGAACTTCAATTCGTCAAAACACTACTGAATCTGCGTATTCTCCAAAAACACCATTCACAAACCTTCTTCTACTCCTCATAACATTCATTTCTATGGTTTCATAATTTTTTTTGGAGGTATTTGGTCACTTCTTTCCAAACGAAGTACTACCGGATTTCCGAACCGGTTGCAAAAATGCATAGAGGTAAGCGTAGGCTTTATTTTGAGCCAGTTGGTTTGTGATTCTGATGAGTTTTCATGAGGGTTTAGGGCCTTGATATTTTTTATAGGGTTTATTGTCAAGGTTTGATGATTATTTAATCATGTATTTGTGGTTAGATAATGATTTATGATGATATTAGACTAAGTTAGTGAACAAAATTCTGCTTTGGTGATTTTAGCTAAAAAGGGTTATGTTCAGTCAGCATGATTAGGGGTTTAAGATTTATGATTTTGATATTTTTGATATTGGAATTGTGTTTAGAATGGAAAACTTTGTGGGAATAGCTCCTGGTTGTAAATTCTAGACCACTGGAAATATATACTGCAAAACTGTAATTCTGCCTATGTATGTTCTTTGCAGGCAGTCTATTTGTATGATGTTTTTGAATAGGCAAATGATGTCCAAAAATTTTGAAACTTTGCAATCTAAAATTATACATGTCAAGCTTTAATTTGATATGTCATTTATGTCAGTTGGGTGTGTATACTGGAAGTTCTGCATTTTAAAAAATTGGTCATGTAAAATTAGAAAATTCTAGAGTAGTGGTTAATAAAGTAGAATTTTTGTATTGATGTGCATCTATAAGGCTAATTGATATAATTTTCTTTGAAACTAAAATAATTAGGTGTCACATAGCCTTTAGAATCATCACAATTGGACATCTATAGATAGAGTTATGAATTTTCAAAGATTTATGAAAATTTTGGTAGATTTGAATAAATGTGCGAAAATAGAAAATGTAATGGCATCATGTAATTATGCTAAACTTTAAGGGTGAAGTTAACCAACTTGGGATAGTTGGACTACATTGACAATACTTTTGACTTAGTATTCTAGCCTAAATGACAACTAACATAAGTGCTTGAATTGTAAGAGAATTGGACCAAATAATAATTTGTCGTCCGTAATTCTAATTATAGGACCTGATAGCTATCCATAACCTAAGACCTGCCCGAGCTCAGGGAAACAGTTGGATATTTCTTAAAGGAAGTGACTAGGTAGTAACTTTTTCTTTCATATGTTATAAGATACATTACATGTTTATGGTTCATTATGAATTTATCTGACCCATTCTAATTATGTAGGGTAGTTACCTGACCTATTGCACGGGTTGATGCTCAGGCCATTGAATATTTTTGTTATGCACGTACAAGTGGATGCTCGGGGCCTATTGTGCGAGTAATACTCGGGGCCATGTGATTTACAATACATAGCGCTATGGTGATATATTGAACTGCATGTTGTGCACTGAATGTTGTTGAGATAATTTTGCTCATATAATTACTATATGGCATGCTCTGTGATTTTTTATCTATATGATTAACTACCTATTACTACTGAGATTCTTTTGAATCTCACTCTTTTTCTATAAACAAATCTACAATACAAGCTAGCAACTTAAAGTGCAAGAAGGTAAACACGGACAGTTAGAGGATGAAGCTGCAAGATTTTATTTTCCCTGTTGGTTATCTGTTTAGCCTATTTTGGATATGTATATAATGTACCTAACTCTGTAAACCTAACAATAATACAAAAGTAGAACTAGTAGTACCGGTAGCCTAGTAAATGGACGATCACATAAAAAAGGGCTAACTTAGCTAGATAACCCGTCTGAATGCTAAGAAATATAACTAACATATGGAACGTGAGACTTAAGTAGAGATTCGCTCGCATACTCTGATAAGATGAAACTAAGAGCTGATGAGACTTAGTGAGGCAGTGAATGTTTGTGAAAAATGTTTGAAAAAAATTTATTCCATTTGAAAACTATTTTTATCCCAGGTTCAATTCCTGAGATAAGTTTGGGATTTGCAAATGTTTTCAAAAGTCTGCTTAATCCAAGACTGAATCATAGTTTCACAACATATTTTACTACTCTTTTGCACAGTCTATTGGATATAAGGTATTGCACTTCTCCTCTTCGTCCTCTTTATTTCTTTATGGATTTACATGATTTCAAGGAGGATATGAGGATTAGGGAAGATTTACAAGTGATTAGTGGCAAGAATACTTGAATTTCACTACTACTTACCTTATTTGCTTCTTGATTCTTCTTACTCTCTCCTTGTTTCTCTATTTTGCCTAAGCCCTCTCTCTCTCTCTTTCTCTCTCTTGCTTGTTTTTTGCCAAAAATATGGCCTTATGGAGTAGTTAAATGAACTCTTCTAGTGTCTTCCTCTACCTCCTTAAATAAATGTCATTTTATTAGGATTTTTGCACATATCACATTATTTTAATACTTCTTTGTCCATATGGCATATTTATCTTCTACATGGCATGGTATGTAGCAAAATCTCATTTTTCCCTTGCATTTTTCTTTCTTGGTCAAAATTTAAGCCTCTTGAATGAATGAAATGGCTTCTTAGAAGAAGCATTCCACCTCCTTAAAATAATACTAATTTATTCCAATTTTATCACATGTTCTTGCATAATTTATTCCTTCTTTCCCATTTGGTTTCGTATGCTTCCACTTGGCTCATTTTATGTCCAAATATTTATTTTACATCTCCTTTTCCACTCTGCGCCGAAATTAGCCATTAATAATGGGAAAATCAAGAGCCTTCTTGATTATTTAACAAATGACAAATTTGTCCTTACATTTCTTGAATTCTTTTGTACCAACTATGGTTTCCTTCTTCCATTTTCTTTTTGGTTGAATTTTTTAATGTAAATTTTGCTCTTTCATACTAAATGTTAGTCATCAATATTAGGCCTTTGTCATGGCAAAAATTGGGCTTTATGTCTTTCTTGGCCAAAAATTTATTATAATCACTATTTCTACTATTTTGGCTACTTCAAGTGCAACAAAATTCACCATTTTATTCTATTGAATATAATTAAATGTACAAGGAATTTTGGTGATTAAAATTTGGAGTGTTACAGTAGACCTCCTTCATAGACGGTATAGATTGCTCACCTACATGGAAGATTTTACCTCCTATAAGGAAGCCTAGATTTTTCCATTTTCATACTTCTTGTAGTTGTATCTTTATGTTTTAGAATTTAATAACTAAGTTTTATGCAATGTTTTTGAATTTTTTAATTTATTTTGGTTTTGTTTTTAATTTCATCATGAGCTAAATTTTTATTTTCCTAGAGTGATGATATTGTATACTAATAACAAATTGAATCTTAACTTATTAAATCTAGTTTTAATTTTTCCTTCATGATTAAGTTTTTATTATTGTTCTTAATGCTTTCAATGTATTAGCCATCTTTTAAATGATTTCAATATTTATGTTGAGACCAGAAGGAGATGCATGTATGTAGATCCTATAATTAAAACCATAACTTTCATATGAAATATGAATATATTCATATGGGTTGTGTAGTCTTAATGAGTTCTATAAATCTTAATGTATGATTAATTGTTTTAATTCATATAGGGATATATTGGATTAAAAATTAATTATAGAATTACTTGGCCTTGGAAGAGGCTAGTAATTAAATTAGGAAAACTCGGCTATCAATCATGTGGAATAAATTAGACTATAATAGATAGGAGATTCAATACAAAATTTGCTAAGTAAAATTTAATCCCTAGGGCTTTTTCTTATATTTGTTTTCATATCAATTGCATTCATATTTAATCATTTATATTTTGTAATCTCAATCACCAACGAATGAAGCGACTAAATATAATTAAGATTACCAATTTTGGTACTTAGTGATCAATCCTTATGGGAATGATACTCTACTCACTTCTATATTACTTGTTTATGACAGTGTACACTTGCACTTTTTAATATAATAAACTATTTACACACATAGCAAGTATTTTGCGCCGTTCTTGAGGATCGCTATTATTAATATCAATACCAAGTTATTTTAATACTAATTTGGTCTTTATATTACATTTGTTGTTCTTTTTGGTGTTTTGTGTTTCTTTTCAGGCTTTTTCTTAGTGTATGACTAGATCGAAGGAATATGAATTATAGCCTTTTGATTCTAAGATCAAGAGAACTTGTCAAAGAAATTGAAGAGTTTGAAAGCAGTACTTCAATCCTAAGCAATTAGATGGAAAATTTGGGAAAAGAAGCAACAGATACCAAAACACTATGACTATACAACACCAACAGTCATGGAAACAATTTCTTGAATAAGAAAACTGCCAGTAGTAGCCAATAATTTTGAAATCAAGCCTGCAATTATCTAGATGGTGCAAGTAAATCAGTTTGGTGGTTTACCAACAGAACATTCTAACACACATATAGTTATCTTCCTAGAAATCTATCACACGTTCAAGCATAACGGTGTTACTGATAATGCCATTAGACTTAAACTTTTCCCTTTTTCACTCAGGGATAAGGCTAAGAGCTGGATATACTCTCTACCAATGGGAAGCATAACTATATGGGATGTCTTGACACAGAAACTTTTGGAAAAATAATTTCTTTAAGGAAAAACTACTAAGTTAAGGAATAAAATTTCCTTATATACCTAGTATGAACTAGAAAGCCTTTATGAAGCCTATGAAAGATACAAGGAGTTGCTAAGGAGATGTCCTTATCATGGCTTAGTAGATTGGTGATAACTACAAACTTTCTAAAATGGGATGACACATACCTCTAGAATTCTTATAGATGCTACAGCTGGAGGATCTTTAATGGGAAAAATTCTAGATGATGCCTACAATCTACTTAAGGAGATGGCAACCAATGCATACCAATGGCCTTCTGAATGTAACATTACAAATAAAGTACTTGGAGTGCTGTGCAATATCCCAAAATATACTCAAGGGCTAAGTGTACAAAATAAATAGTGAAATTAATTATAGAACTGGCCCTATAAATTGTACAATGAATTTAGTCCCGATTAGCTATCGGTAAATTCCTAATTTTTTTCTAAAATTGGGAATAATAAAAAAACTAATTGGAACACAAGAATGGAAGGGAATGGCACAGTAAATTATTATTTCCAAGATCAAGGGTAAAGAAGAAATAATTGGTCAAGTTTCAAATCCTTTTACATGAAGACTTTGATCAAACTTGAGCACTTTCTTCAATAAGCTTTTGTTCAACATTTTCCTTCCTAATTGTTAAACCATTTTCATCCAAACCAAGGGAAAGAAGGATAAGAAGACTTGAAGTCATTTTATAATCAAGGACCAAGTCAAAAGCAAATAATGAAGAAGAGAGGAAAAGTCAACAATTGTGGCTAGGCTTGAAAAGTAAGCTTGATCAAAAACCAATCTTGTAAGAGTATAAAGATGAATAATTCTTCTTCTTTTTTGGGTAGCAACATTCGGTAAAAAAGAGGAAAAGAAAGGAAAGAGGATTAACCTAAGTTAACTTGACCATAGTTGGCAATTAACCTACCACTTTTTACAAGAAATCATATGAAGGTGACACATGGCCATTTTTCCCTTGCTTTTTGAGGAAGTCATCCAAGTGAATTAGAAAAGGCTGAATTGGATTGACTTAGTAGATCACAAAGTCAGCCAAGTTCAAGAGGAAAGAGAAAAGGAAGAACATAGTTAAGGTGAGATGTTCTTCCTTGATTTTGACTTAGTAGATCACATTTATTGCTTAAAATCTCTTCATAAATATTGTTCCCCTCTTTGAGAGCTTCACTTATATGGTTTTTTTTAAGAGGAGTTTAGAGCCATCTTGTAAGAGCAAAAGTTAAAGAACCAAATACATAACCTAAAGAGAAGCAAGAGGTAAGCTTTAGCTTCTTTTTGAGCTATGGATTGTGTTGGTTGGTTGAGTATTTTAGCATGACAAATTCTACCCTATTTTTGGTCAAGATAGGGTTTAAAGAGTCATGGTGTTGTATGATATTTTGAAGGCATATGAAGCTAGTTTAACGCTTAAATTGGAAGTTTGGTAATTGTTGGATTTTTGTGGATTTAGTTATGATTTTTGGAAGTTCGGTCAAGAACCTAGGGATTCTTAGCCGCGACAAGAAGATTTCTTGACCACAGCCTAAAAGTTTCTAACCTATTTCTTGCCACAGCCAAGACCCAATTTTTCCTAGATTTCATATTTTCTAAGAGGTGTTGATCGGTATGGTCTTTCCTAACCCCATAGGCCTTTGTTTGATCTTCTAAGGGCTACCTAAATGACTCCAATGATAACCAAGAAGTTAAAACCAAGGATAGACATAGGGATGAGTCATGCATAATTTAGTTTACCTTATACAAAAGTATTGGGATAAGTAATAACCCGTCCAATTCATGAATTCCCATATTTAGGATTCGATATCTGCCCGGGACAACCAGGAACTGGTACCACATCATGGAACATTGGAAAGGCTAATGTAGTAACTTCTCCCTCACATTCTATGTATCCTGCTTCATGCATATTATTGCCATTATGCATACTTGAACTATGAACATGAATTGGGTAGAATTGCCCGTTAAGCATTCAGATGAGAAGGGCTTTGGCCTACTAGAACACCCAGCATTATGGGAAGGGACAGTAAGTCCTTGAATATAATTGTTTGCTACATAAACATATCTCTGAATGTTGAATGAATATTGATGGATGATATAGCATATTTCTCTTTATGCATTTTGTATGAGTGTTGTTTGTTACTACTGGGATTCTTTTGAATCTCACCCCTTTTCCAATAACTAACCTACAACTTGACAAGTAGCTCTCCTAGGAAGAAGGTAGCTATGGATAGGTAGAAGTGAAGACTTAGAGTTTATTTTATGTTGGTTATCTAACTTTTGGATCTGTATATAATGTCAAATGGTATTTTGTAAAACTAGTACTCATGGTGGTAGAGGTACACCAACTACAGACCCAAAAATTTGTATGTAATCGTAGTAAATCAACTAGAATAGGGTGACGGCACCAGGTGGACCCTCTAGTAACAAACTTAACTTGAATATCTACTAAAAACTTGAGTAAGTACTCTGATATTGACAAATGGAAACAGATCCAAATGAATTAAATAGATTTGAAATACGGAAATGAGACCACAGCTAAAATGTTTTGAAAAACATTTTGAAAACCCACTTAACTATAAGATCGAACCCTGTAGTGAAGTCGGGATCCCAAATGGATTAAAAAATGGTCTCGGATCTGGCTTCTAGTCACATTTTGGACTGTTTTGTACAGTATGAAAGTAAGGTGTTACATTTTTGGTTTCAGAACAGAAGTTTATGGCTTTAAGTTAGAATTAATGTTTAAGTAGGTATACTGACTCATGTATATTTACCTAGAGGTGGGAGAGGTAGTACATGATACTAGCTCCACGACTAGCTCTAGGACTCTAGAGATTAAGCTGACTTATGACCGTCACCCCAATCGTTGATGTAAATGTAAAGCCACTGTTGTTATGTATATAATTGTTCGAACTCATTTATGTATGTTCCTTTCTTGACATAGATTCTTAAGTATGATGAATATATATATATATATATACACGTATATACATAACAATACGTCATTAATGCTACAATCTTTTCTCTGTGATAGTGAAGAGAAATCATGGTTCACCCTAGAAATAGACCAATGAGCCCAAAGGATAAGATAGAGGAAGAAGTGCCCCACAACCTACCTGATCCAATACAATAAATGCTAGCCATGTTGATAGAACAATGGACTATAAAACTAGAACTCCGGGAAGAACTTCAGGAGGTAAAGGCTAAATAAAATGAAGATAGGGAGCAATCTAAAACTGAAGACATTGATAAGGATCGATGAAACTAAAAATTAAGAGAGTGAATTGAATGATGAACTGCCACAACTTGAGGGCCAGCCTCATCTACCTTAGAATAATCAGACACAACCCGCCGGAGAGACATTACAGGATTGGATTACTGAACTCAACAAATACTAGCTTTCGGTATTCCAGGGAAGGTTTAACCCACAAGTTGTAATATCCCAAATTTTGGGACAAGAGGCTTGAGATTAAGCCTGGATTAAGTGGACTACTAAACCCCGGTTTAGTAAATGTCCTAGTAAGGCAAACGACTAAGCCCAATTTGGGAAGAGTCCCAAGAATAATTTGATATAGAAAGACTTTCAGGGATTATAGAATTTGTCCTTACCGGGCGGAAGGCTCGATATTTACAGGTAGTATGATTAAAGTATCGGTGCAAATGTGGATAGAACACATATACGGTGCCATTTGGTTAGTACAAAGATGCCACCCAACTATGTCATAAAGTATGGGACAAGTTAAACAAGTAAAGTATGATGTATGTGAGAACATATGGTGTTTTCAGGGTGGACCAGTATGCCCTGCATTTTTAAGAATACACCGGTATGCCCTACATTTTGGGAAAACAAAGACATTGGCTTATGGCGCCATGTGGGGCCCACAAGCAAATAATCAGTAATTCCCTGAGCCAGAGACCATATGGCGCTATCATAGGGCTTACAGGGACATGTGATGTAAGACCAAGTGACTCCATATAATAAAGTAATTTTTTTGAAAAGTGACTTTTGAGGTGGACCAATAAGAAATTGGCACCTAGCCGTTACTTTTTAGTTGTTACCATTAGAATAAGACACATGTTCCTTCATCATGGCCCTTACTTTTTTAAATTTTGTGTTGGCTAAATAAGAGCATAACATGTGTCCCCTCTTTATGATAAAGTTACTTTATCTTTTGAGTTGTCATCACCTAAAGGTGACACCTAGCCCCGAGCCGGGGAAATCCACCGGTCTTCGGTCCAGTCACCTGACTAACTTTCCTGAACACCAAACCCAGGATCCGAGGAAAATCATCAGGCTCCTACTTTCCCTAACAATTTGGATGGCCAAAGGCCTAGGAAAAGAGGCGGGACCCACTTAATTAAAGCTAGTGACACTTGTCACCGTTTGATCAAGTTACCGAACACGTGGAACCGTAAGATTTTGACACATGGCAAACAAATATCAAGGCTTCCAAGGGCCCTTAATATTTAAATCAGCTAAAAAAAATTCATAGAAAATCAGAAAAAATGTTGAGAAATTGAAAGAGGAAAGAGAAAACATGAATAGTAAAAGTTCTTGAGTTCTGGAGCCGATTTCACCTCCGAATCGGTGTTTTCTCTCAAAGTACCCTTCACAAACCTTCTTCTACTCTTCCTAAGCTTCATTTCTATGGTTTTGGATTTTCATTTTGTTTGGTGCCATCTCCCTTGCCAGAGTACTGCGGGATTTCTGAACCGATTATGAAAACGCGTAGAGGTAAGCGTAAGCTTCCTTTTGAACCAATTAGTTTGTTGTTTGGATGAGTTTTTATGGGGGTGTGGTACGGTTAATTTTCTTGAAAGGGGTTATGTTTTAGGTTTAATCATGTGTTAATAGTTAGATTATGATTTATGATGATATTGGACCAAGTTGTTGGATAAAAATTCTGTTTTGGTGAATTGTTGTAGAAAACTCTAGTTTTTTGGTCTAAACGGAATGTGATGAAGGAATGGGAATTTTCCAAATTTTAGGTTTCCAATGGATTCCTTAGGTAAAATTGTGTAGGTATACAAGTGTTCATGATTTTTGAATGCTTGTATATGAATTTGGAATTTTTGAAAGTTGTAAAGTAGATGTTGTGTACTTCATTTTCTGGAGGCAGTGTTGTTTTGATGTTTTTTTTAGTGGTCAAATATTATCCAATGACCATGAAACTTTCTATAATTAAATTATACTTATCAAGCTTTAATTTTATAGGTCATAATGGTTAATTGGATTTATATGCTGGGAGTTATGAATTTTTGAAGTTTAGGCGCTAAATCTGGAACAAATCCTTGCATAGTTGGGTTAATTGAGAATTCTAGAAATCTGGGTGTATAAGTGGTAGTAGGAAATATTTTCCCTTAAAATTAGACTTAACTAGGGTCAAATTTATCTTTAAACCACCCCAATTGGAACTCTATATAATTAATTATGTTTTTTCAAATTTTTGTCAAAATGCTGGCAGCTTATGGCTACCATGCGAATTTAAGAAAGAAAATGACCAAATGAAATTAGTATGAACTCCAAGGGTGAAAGTAAGCCTTTAAGGCTAATGTGGCCCATTGGGCATTCACTTTTCATGGCTCTAATAATGTCATTACTGTTAGATATGATTAGTTTTGATGATGTCAAATATAGATATAAGATATTAAGAGCAAAAAGTTTTCTTAATATATTCATCTCTTTATATTGACTAACTACTATATTTAATGTTGTATATCTTATCGATTAGTCAAAGAGATTGGAGAAAGAAGAGCTTTAAGGAACTAATAGGAATATCAAGATTCAAGCTCCTAGAAGAAATACTGGATCTTCTATGCTCATAAGGGAATTTAGGAGTACTGTAGCAAATACACTGTTTGGCACTGTAGCATTTCGCTGTAGCAGTCAGACACTGTAGCAACCAGGTACTGTAGCAGCAAGAAGACTGTAGCACTTGAGTTTGAATAGTAGAACTCGAGTTATGGGTACTGTAGCACTCGAGTTCAAGGAGTTTTGCATGCGAGTTTTGGTCGAAACGATCTCCGGATGTAACCCAAGTTTTGCACTCGAGTTGGCCATGTAAAACTTGAGTTGGTACTATTCAGAACTACACAAATAGGCTAGAACTCGAGTTTGGGGATCAGAACTCGAGTTTGGTATGAACAAAAGTGTACTATGTTCATCCCTGTTTTGCGTTCATTTTGGGCAAGCTTCAGTAATTCAATCATATCTCCTAAACCACAACTCCGATTTAGATGAAACCAGTGACATATGAAATTAGACTCCCAATGCGTCATTTTGACACTAGAAACAATATCAAAGGAGCTTAGATGGATTAGATATGAATGTTTGAAGCTGAAACTGAAATCACTGTTATATTCCAGAACAACTTTCATATTTTGGACATATCTCACAAAATACAAGTCCAAATGAGTTCAAACTCTTGCCATATCAAAGTAGACTCAAAGAGTTTTCTATGGATATATCCAGCTTTCTATGGATATATAATAAGTCAAACTAGACTCCCAATGCATCATTTTGACACCAGAAACAACATCAAATGAGCTCAGATGAATCTGATATGAACGTTTGAAGTTGAAATTAAAATCACCGTCACATTCAAGAACAATTTTCGTATTTTGAACATATCTCACAAACTACAGGTCCTAATGAGTTCAAACTAGTACCATTTGAAAGTAGACTCAAAGATATTTCCATGGATATATAACATATTAATTTTGGAGTTATATTCAATGCAGTTTGACTTCTGGAAGTTGATGCTCGAAAATACATATTTTGTTTGTACTCATTGAGTCATAAATTGGAGAATACAATGAGTTTGGAGCTGATTCCTTTTGCATTAGAATGTAAACAATAAGAGCTCTCTAATGATTAATAATTTATCATACTTAGAGTCAAGAATGAATTGATCATATTTTGAGTCCACTGTTCACTCTCTCACAGGCATTGCACAGAAGCTGAAGTTAAACACGTGAACTCGAGTTCAGGATAAAGCACTTGAGTTCTGGGATGAGATATACTCGAGTCCTGAGAGTCCTACCATGAGAGTTTATACCCGAGATATTTGAAGCACTCGAGTTCTCATCAACGCACTTAAGTTCCGTACGGTGTTGCACTCGAGTTGTGAGAGTGTGGCCATGAGAGTTTATACCAGAGAGCCTTAATGCTGTGAAAGAAGCATTGCACTCGAGTCTTTAAATAAACACTCGAGTTTTGTATAGCATTAGCACTCGAGTCCTATAAGTTTTGTGGAAAGAGTTTGAACCCGAGAGTATTGCAACTATGAAGAAAACACGGTACACTTAAGTCCTCATGTTTGCACTCGAGTTCTCAATCAACAATGCACATAAAAGCAGCAATGCACTCAAGTTCCCATTTATGCATTTGAGTTCTCCATCTTGCTGCACTCGAGTTTAGAGAGTGAAGACAAGAGAGTTTATTCCAGAGACGGCCAAATCCTGAAGAGATCGTAATGCACTCGAGTTCATCAGCTAGCACTCGAGTTCTGAGTCATTTTGCACTCGATTTCCAGAAGTGCATTCTTGCGAGTTCATGGTCGAGACTACCTAGAGATGTTGAAACAGCAGTGTGCACTCGACTTTCATAATGAGCACTCGAGTTTGGCAGACACAGAAACAAAGTGAATTACCGTGACGAATCTGAATATGCCTAAACATTATTTAATCATTCTGTTTATGCTTGTTACTATACTTAAACATCATTTGATATTTATTTCAAGTGTGAAACAGGAGATCAAATGTTTGGGTTGAATCTTCAAGTTTGGAGGTGAGTTACGGCAAACATCGTCACTCGAAGTGATGGAACCCAGAAAGCAAAAATCCAATCTTCGATCAATGATTCAATGTATTTGGGACTAATGCCTTGCTATGTTAGTATTTGATGTATTATTACAGAAAGAACAATGAAGAGTCCATGCAGGCAGGAAAAACCATGTTACGAGAAGTGGAGTGTCCACTAATAAGGGCTAGTTCTTCAAACGTGGAAAATCTGTCAGAACAAGCAGTGTGACTCTAACGGCAACAGAATTAAATGAACAACCAAGAACGTGCAAACAGAAAAGCAATGCATTCAAAGAAGAAGAGGAGAGGATGGGATACCGACCTACATTGAGTAGCTCCCGCACACTCTAACAGCCCGTAAAGAATTTAAATGCCCATACCACTTTCCAGTGGATACATTGCAATATGAACAAAGAAGCTCAACGGGAAGAATAATGCTCAACTATCAAATGAAGCAATAAACTCCAACGGAAAAATGCTTAACAACAACTATCTCAACTGAGCTATATATATATGAGAGCATTCGACGAAGAAAGCACCGGACAGAGAGACGGGAACCTAACTACACCAATATGCTGTTATCATAAGACTTTCGCCTCACGCACTCTCTGCTCTTCTTTGTGTCTTCAATATCATGTATACTTGAGAGTGAGATTAGTTGTATTGTACTTCAGTGAGTATCATATCTACTCTGTGAGAGAGTCTATAAACACTACAAATATAATTCTGTATTGAACTCAAGGTAGAGGGACCTTGAGAGGATTGATTGCCTTACAGGGAAGTTGTAGGGAGTATTGCTCTGCTCGTAAGACTTGTCATAAGGGGGAGTGAACCTTACAGTGTATGAGGGAAAGTAACTACGTGTAGGCTACATAGGAGCCTAGTCAAACTTGTGGTTGTAGCGGCTGTTCTTGTGCCTGAATAAACAAAAAAGATAGTGGATTGGAAATCTCAGGAAGAGCCTGAGGACTGGACGTAGGTCATCGTGGATTGGACTGAACTAGGATAAATCATAGTTTGCGTCTTCTCTTCCCTAAGCTTTTATATTTCCAGTATATATAATCTATATATCTACATATTATTTTATAGTTCCATATGTATTGATTTTATAAGTTGCGAAAAGATTTTAAAAGATCAGACTTTCTTATCGTACACCTAATTTAACCCCCTCTTGGGTGTCAGCCAGGTCTAACAATTACTTTATCTAGGGCCATGAAGTGACAAAGAAGAAGTAATGGTTGGAAGATCAAGGTATAGGAGGAGGACATAAAGTCCAAGGGTAGTAAACTTTCCTAACTTGCATAGCTTGCTATATATGCTTGTGTATTGATGTGTTGATTGCTTTGGTGAATTGTATGAAATATATGTTAATAAGTGAAGCTCTGTTTTTATTTATACTATGGCTATTAGTGTAACATGTTAAGCATTAAACATGCATATATATCATTATGTTGGAATGAGTTTATGTAAGCAAGCATATCATGCATAAAGCATTTCTTGTATGCAATGGTTAGCACTGTTTGCTACTGAGATTCTTCGAATATCATTCTTTCCAACCAACCATTTAGACAGGTGAACACAGGAGGTGTGCATGGAAAAGAGAAGAGGTCTCCATACAGCGAAAGCAGTGGTGGATCGAAGATGATAATGTATATTTTGGTTTAGTATATGATTAGACGCTGTGATAGCCTTATGTGGCTATACAGTCTATGTATGTAATTGAACAAATTAAGTTTAAGCAGAAAGTAGCTTTAATTGAATTAAAGGAAAATTGCTAGTGTACTATGATATAATGTAATTACAAACCGATGAGACTTAGTGATGTAGTGAAACATGTGGAAATGTTTGAAAAGTTTTCTACTCTTTGAGAAACCCTCTCAACCCTAGGTTCAACTCCTGAGTTGAGATTAGGGATTTGTAAACATTTTAGAAGATTGGGCAATCCGGGTTTGAATCATGTTTCCACAATGTATTTCACTACTCTTTTATACTCATCTGAGGCTATTAGAAATAAGGTATCACACAAGTCACTGAGAACTGAATGTTGAGGTTAGAAAAGATATTTCAAGTAATTGAGTGCCCTGCTGAGAAAAAGATGCCTATGGCAATATACAAGATGGAAGGGGACGCAGATAGATGGTGGAAGAATACAAAAATAATTCTACAGGCCTAAAACATTCCTGTCACTTGGGAATTGTTTCAAAGCAAGTTCAACGAGAAGTATTTCCCCCGGTCTATTAGGCTTACAAAAGAATCAGAGTTCTTGGTAATTCAGCAGGGCAGTGAGTAGACCTTTGATGAATGCCTGGACCGATTCATCCATCTATCTTGATATTCTTCCTACTTGAGATACCGAGATGATGAGGGATAGAGTTCTGACATGCTGATAAGGGGGTTAAAGTATGAGATCAAGGATAGGTTGGTCTCACGACAGTTCAAAGAATTCAATCAGGCGGTAAAGGATTGTCGGATTATTGAGAATAATCTGAAAGACCTATATTTAGCTACGAATGCTAATAGCCACGGTGAGTCAAGTCGAGGGAACTCCTCTCAGGAAAGAAAAGGGCAAGGGTTCAAGCCCCGATAAGACAATAAGAAATCCTCCCAATCGGAGAAGAAAGGCTACCAAGGTCCTTAAACACTACGACCCTGTTCTCGATGCTGTAGAACACACCCTGGTAGGTCTTGTAATGGGCAGCTGATTTGTCATGCTTGTATGAAGCCTGTACACTTTATCAAAGATTGCCAACAACGAGCAGCTAAGCTCAAACCCTATAATCATGGCAGAATTTTTTCTATGACCCATGAGGAGGCCCAAAAGTCCCCATAAATGATTCAAGGTACTATCCTTCTCTATGGTAATACTTTGCAAGAATTGTTTGACTCCAGTGCTAGTCATTCTTTCATTGCATATGATTGTGCTAGACGCCTAGGACTAAGTATCCATAAACTATAGTATGATTTGATTGTCTCAATGCCTGTCGGTGTTATGATAGCTACTATGCATGTCTGAATTGTATTATGAATGTTATGGGGCTTGAGTCTAACGTATATTTAATATGCCTGCCATTTTATAATGTCGAAGTCATTTTGGGTTTGAACTGGCTGACGACAAATAATATGCTGTTGGACTGTGGTAATAGGAGGCTTATGTATCTTGATCTACGAAAGAATGGTAATGCAAGTATGAACTTGAATTTTGTCTCAGCAGCTGAAGCTAAAAAGTGTCTGGAAAGGGGATGCCAAGGATACATGGTATTTTTCTCCATACAAACAAACATGTAGTAAATGAATTCCCAGGGGTATTTCTAGAAGATATTAGTAGATTGCCTTTGGAACGGGAAGTCAAATTTGGTATTAAAGTTGTGCTAGGAGCTAGATCTATTCCAAAAGTACCTTATCAAATAGTACTAAACAAAATGGCAGAATTAAAGAAGCAAATAGAAAAGCTACTGGAGAAAGGGTTCATATGACCTAGTGTCTCAACATAGGGAGCTCCAGTATTATTTGTTAAGAAGAAGGATGGAAACCTACGGTTATGCATCGATTACCGAGTGCTGAACAAGGTGACCATCAAGAACAAATATCTACTCCCCAGGATTGATGATCTACTTGATCAGTTGTCTGGTTCTAGTATATTCTCTAAAATTGATATGAGATCAGGCTATTATCAGCTATGAGTCAGAGCAAAGGATGTTCCAAAAACAACCTTTAGAACTAGATATGGACACTATGAGTTCTTGGTCATGCCATTTGGTTTAACCAATACACCTGCCATGTTTACAGACTACATGAATAAGATATTTCATCAATATCTAGATCAATTCATAGAAGTCTTCATCGACGACATCCTGATATACTCAAAGACTAGAGAAGAGCATGAGAATCATATGAAAATAGTATTGAATATTCTCAGAGAAAAGAGACTCTATGCCAAATTGAGTAAGTGTAAGTTTTGTCTTATAGAAGTCAAATTTCTAGGCCATGTTATCTGATAAGAAGTGGTTTCGGTAAATCCTAGTAAAGTGGAAGCAGTACTAAACTAGAAGAGACCATAAATTGTAGCTGAGATACGCAATTTTCTGGGTCTTGCTGGTTACTATCGCAGGTTTATTCTGATTTTTTCTCGAATTTCCCTACCATTGACAAAGCTCACGAGAAAGAACCAATCATTTGTGTAGGATGAGAAATGTAAGAAGAGCTTCATACAGCTGAGGGAGAGGTTAATATCCGCACCGGTATTGAATATCCTAGATCCAAGTGAAACCTACATGGTGGTATGGTGATGCTAGTAAACAGGGATTGGGATGTATCCTAATGCAACAGGGTAGAGTAATGGCATACACCTCTTAACAGTAGAAGCTTTATGAATTGAATTACCCTACTCATGATCTGGAGCTTACAACAATCGTGTTTACTTTAAAAATATGGTTACACTACCTGTATGGTACCACTGTAGAATTGTACTGTGACCACAAGAGTCTCAAGTATCTTCATGAATAGAAATAATTGAATATGAGACAGTGTAGATGGATGGAGTTATTGAAAGATTACAATCTGGAGATTAAATATCACCCAGGAAAAGTGAATGTCGTCCTAGACGCTTTTAGTAGAAAAGTTGTTCAGGTGGCATATATGATAATACAAGAACAGAAATTGCTAGAAGAATTTCGAGACCTGAACTTGACAAACCAAGTATTCATGAACATGAACGTGTCCAATAAAGTACACATTGCTAACTTTAGTGTTAGCTAAGAGGAGAACAATCTGAGAGGAGAAATTGAAGAAGCGTAGACGAAGGATGTACATGCCACATCTATTTGATATCTGATCACACATGGTAAAACTTAGGATCATGAGATTTTACCTAGCGGATTGGTTTGGTATAAGAAGAGAATATATGTACCACCACAAGCTAATCTGAGACGGAAAATTCTGGATGAGGCACATAAGAGAAGATATATACTTTATCCAGGAGTGGTCAAGATGTATTTAAATTTGAAGTTTGAATACTAGTAGCTGGGACTAAAGAGTGACGTAACCAAATACGTGGCTTGATGTCTTACCTATCAAAAATTGAAGATCAAATATCAATGACTACCAGGACTCCTTCAAAGCATAGAAGTTCTTGAATAGAAGTGGGAGAGCGTTACCATGGATTTGGTAGTTGGGTTACCAAAAATCCAAAACCATGCTGCGATTTGGGTAATTGTCGACTGTCTTACCAAATCGGCATATTTTATCCCTATTAATACTAGTTATTCTCCTGAAAAGTTGGTAGAAATTTATATATGGAAGATAATTAGACTTTATGGTATGCCGAAGATCATTATTTCTAATAGAGATCTTCGATTTACATCCAGATTCTGGAAAGCTCTACATGAAGATCTAGGCACGAAGTTAAGATTCAGTACAACTTATCATCCCTAAATGGATGGACATTCAGAAAGAACTATATAGACACTAGAAGATATGTTAAGGACGTGTGTATTAGACTTCAAGGAAAATTGGGATCATTTCCTTCCACTTGCAGAATTTGCTTACAACAATACCTATCATACTAGCATCCAGATGGCACCGTATGAGGTACTGTATAAAACGAAGTGTCAATCATCCTTGTGTTGGACAGAATTATCCGAGAGAAAGTTGTACGGGCCGAATCTAGTTTACCAGACCACATAGCAGGTCAAGATTATAAGAAAGATGCTCCTAGCAGCATAGAGTAGACAAAAAAGTTGTGCTGATAAAAGAAGAAGACCTCTAGAATTTGAAAGTGGTGATCATGTGTTTCTGAAAGTATCTCCAGTCACTGGAATTAGGAGAGCAATCAAAAGAAGGAAGCTTAGCCCACGCTATATCGATCCATTTAAGATTCTTGCAAGAATTAGATCAATGGCATACATAATAACCCTACCCCTAAATTTGAGCAGACTCCATGACATATTTCATGTCTCACAATTAAAGAGGTACCAACCAGACCCCGAGCATATTATCGAGAACAAAAATATCAATGTGCAAGAAAATTCCACTTATGTGGTAGAGCTAAAATGAATTATTGATCGACAAGAAAGATAGCTCAGGTACCGAAGTATCCCATTTGTAAAAGTGGTATAGAAGGGAGTCTCCCCATGGGAAGCAACCTGGGAAGCAGAAGAAGACATAAAAAGGCATTACCCAGAGTTTATGTGTCAAACCCCTTATTATTTTGACATTTATCAGAGTATTATTGTGTAGTTCAATGGGCATACAGAAATAGTACAATTTACTGATATAAAATTCATAATTATGTTACAAAAAGTCCCACAGGGTATGTATAATTTACAATACTAATCCTAGTTACAGAGCACATCTAATAGATAACCAACTAAACGTTCCTTGATCTTCACCGGACCTTTAGTTGCCGATATCAATTACTTTACCCACTGGGCCATTTCCACTTGCATAGCAAATTTTGAAATTTTGGAAAGGGTGAGATTCATACAAATCTCAGTAGTAACAGAATATCAATCATATAAAATGTAAAGAGTAAGCATGCAATGCAGCATTTATCATGATGCAGCAATCAAAATGCCTAAGCCTATCTGATAATGCTCAGGAAACAAAAGATGATTTTATTCGGATTAAAATGATCATTTATTCCTGATCTACACAAATCATATCATAATGTGATCACAACAACAACTTCGAGCAGGCCTACACTTGTCTGCACTCATCATAACTTGGAGCAGGTCAATACTTGTTCGTACATATCAAGTCACTCAACTGGGTCCACTTGGCCACATGGTACCCCTAAGGTTCCATGGGGTGGTTTAACACGTCATCCATACCTAGTGAGTATCAACATCACAAGCAATACATTGAATAGATCATGGCAATAATCGCATATTAACATTCACATAGTATATGAAAGATAGAGTTACTACCTGAGTGCCTTTCCTTCCCTAATGTATCTGTCCTTGTGGGTCTCGCTAAACAGATATGAAATCCTAAAATTCATCCAAATAACTTAAACTACTATTTAAGCCTCTTTCACTTTGAAACTTATAACTTCAACATTTCCTTCAAAATCAAAAAATTTATCAAAATGCCCTTGGGGACCCGGTCCGGCCCCAGTATTTTGGACTTTTATAAAAATTACAACTTAGGTCCATTTAACATATTTTATTATTTAAATCTTATATTTGACCTCATATCAAATTAGTTCCAGTCAAATTATAGTTTTGTCCTTAATAGCCCAACTTAGGGTTTTAGGGGCAAAATCGTCATTTCACCATCCGGAGCTTTTCACACTTCGTATTCAACATGAACCCTACATAATTTTTCCTCCTAAATATGATGGAACCATTAGAATTATAAAATTCTAGTTCCTTTCCCTATTTTTGGTTTTGGCCCAAACTTACACAAACTTTAGGGAAATTGGATTTTCCTTTGGTTTTAGACCTTAATCCACCATATTACACTTGTTTCCATTGGTTTGTTCATGCAGTCACCACTTTAACATAATCAATTGAAATTTGGGCAGCATATCCCCTTAGAAAATGGACATCCCAAATTTACAAAGCACAAAAAACAATTTAGAATCGAGCCAGAATACAATTATAACTCAGTTACTGGTAAGAATCCCAGAGTTTGAGTACTTAACTCACTTCTTCTTCTTCCTTTCCACTTGGCTGAAATATTCCTCTTCTTCCTTAGAGCTTTGCTTATTGAATGGCTATTTCAAGAGGATAGGTAGGTTAGGAAGGGATTCCTGGTGCTACAACACAAGATTGTGTAAAGATTTCGGCATACCTACTTTATATATGAGCTCAGAGCTTCTCTTCCTCTTCTCCTTCTTCTTTTTCCTTCTACCAATCTTCTTTCGATCATTTCCATCCCTCTTGGCCGACTTGGCCAGCTTATAGACAAGGGAGAGACTTGTGGAGAATTCTAGAGGCACTTGGTTGGCATTTTCTCATTGGTTAATATGTATATATTGTAATAATTACATAATTAATTGTATAATTATTCAAAACTTACCATCTATCCTCCCTTTTCTGTAATATATGTATAAAATAATCCAGATAATTTTTATTTCAGTCAAAATGACCATTTTAGCCTTGCAACTTCTTTAATTTTCGCAACATTGTCAAAAATTGGCAAAATTATCACCAAATTATGAAAATTCATATCTAATTGTATAGATATCCAATTGGGGTGGTTTTAAAGTTTATGTGACCATTATTATGTATATTTTTAGGGACAAATATAACCTGTAGCCAATTTGAAGCTCACTATTCCCATAATGTTTATTTTCAAAGTTTGCTTCAGAAAAATGTCAAATTCTTTGAGAAAAATTCAAAAATTAATTTCTCCTTGTATACAACTCCAAAAAGTTTGTATGACTTATTAATTTAGATATTATCATCTCTAATTTAATTCTAAAAAATTTTAGAATTTTTGGAGGTCATTTACTAATTTAAAAGTATCACACAGTCCAACTATCTAAACAGGAAATTCACCAACTATCTTGTAAAATAACTATTTTGTCATGTGTGACCTTATTGACTTTGCTTTGCTACCTTACAAGTTATTTTCTCATGAAACACCACAATAGCTACATGACACTTAATGTTCAAAATTTGGGACATTACAATTCTCCCCCTATCAATAAAAGTTCGTCCCTGAAATTTTGTCATACAAATATATTCATAAACTTTAGATACTATTTCCACAAATCATCTTCCGTCTTCCATGTAGCTTCCTTTGGAGATAATCCTTTCCATACCACTTTTATAAATGGTATTGTCTTGTGCCTAAGCTGCTTCTCTTGCTGATCAATAATTCATTCAGGTTCCACTTCAAAGGTAAGGTTATCTTGCACCTCGATATCCTGATGTTCCAGAATATGTTTTGGATCTGGCTGGTATTTCTTTAATTGAGAGATATGAAAAACATCATGCAGACGGCACAAATTTGGAAGTAAGGCTATCCGATAGGCTATCGGTCCAACTCTAGATAAAATCTTAAATGGTTCGATATACCTAGGACTCAATTTCCTTATCTTTAAAGCTCTCCTAATTCTGGTAAACAGTAAAACTTTCAAGAATATATGATCCCCAACCATAAATTCCAACAGTTTCTGTCTTTTGTCTACATAACTTTTCTACATGTTTGTGTCGTTAATAGCCTCTGCTTAATCAATTTGATTTGTTCTATTGTTTGATGAACTATATCTAGCCCAAACATTTTCTTTTAATTAATTCTATCCTTTTCAACCCTCAGTCTAACTTTTCTTATGCAAGTTTGCAAAGTATAGAACACATCCGTTACAAATTTCATAAATGTTTAGCGTCAACAGCTCCCATGTTCCATAATTTTTCCAATAATCCCCAAACAACCTTTAGTATTTATTGAAACATATTTCCTAGACTTACTAGTCTAGTATCATATCAGAGATTTTTCTCCTTGCAAGTTTACACACTTTCCCATATCTAACTTCTACTCAGCACACTTTGGACGTTTTATTAATTTGCCAACCTAAGGACACATTGGTCTAATAGGTTTTATGGCCTTTGGACTTCTAGTACAATATCTATACTGAATGCAATTCAGGATTTATAATCATTATTACAATCTTAAAACCTTTCGTAGTACATCTCCAATTTTCAACTTTTTCTATTTAGCTACTTATACGTCTATATATATTGTTCACGAATGAACTCATATATACCAAATTACTACATTTGATATGGAAATAAAATTTCCTTGACCTTCATATAATCATATTAACATTTCTTGGACAATATTCAACTTCCTGATTATGATCTTTAAACAACTCTATCCATCTGTGCTAACTCATGTTCAACTCTTTATGATCGCACATTTATTTTAAACTCCAGTGGTTGTAGTACAACTCTACGGTGTCCCATAGAAACAATTGTAGAAACAATATCTCCAGCTTTCCTATACACATAATTTCTACTATCTCATCATATGTAGGATATCTTATTTTGGGAGGTTCCAGCTGATGAGAGGTTCACGCCACCATGTTATTCTGCTGCATTAGGACACATTTCAATTCATATCTTACTCACATTATCACAGACCACATAGGTCAACTGCAAATTAAGACCATACAGGTCAATTACAAATTAAGACCACACAGGTCAATAACAACTTAAGACCATATTGGTAAATAGTATCATCAATTCCTCTCTCAGCCTTGTGAAGCTTTTCATACAACTATTATCCCATATAGAGTGTTGTATTATCACACCCTTATCAAAGGTAGAATAATATTGAAGAAATACTATACGACCCATTCATAATAATCATCAAGATCTAGAAAAATACAATTTTCTAGCCTTTTTGGGTTCCATACTGCTTCCACTTGCTGGAATCCAATAGGTCCCCTTCTTATGGGACTACATGGCCCAGAACTTAATTTTTAAAAGCCAAAACTCACATCAGTATAGAATTACTTATTTCACAATGCTCAGTACTGCTTTCAACGTTTCTGTGTTTTACTTTGCTTAATAAATACAAAGCATCATCAATTCTCAATCATTCACAAGACCTAGTTGGTCAAGTTTATTATTCATAGGACATACAATCCCCTATACTATTCCTTAAATAACATAGCTTATTTTATTTTAACTGTTGCATAATGCTGCCTGTAACTCTTGGGTTTTTACTTTTCCAAATTTAACAAAGAGTACTAGAGTTCTTGCTCTAAGTTTAATCTCAATTATAACTTTCACTTCCCTTTCCGAAGGTATCATATTGAAATTCTTTAAAATATTACGAGGGATTCATTCATTGTCAGTATATTCCTAAGTGCTACTCCAGCCTTTGGCATCAATATATGATTGTAAATTAAATATCTTTACTTCCACAACCTAGAAAACATCGTTATTACCAATCAAATATTATCAAGAATAGTCCCAATTCATATCCCTATAGGCTAATCACATTAATGGCCACCGCTTGTCTTTTGGCGTTTAGTACATATTTCATAAACATTAGCTCTAATGGATTTAACATCCATTGGTGTAAACATAATCAATTCATGGAGTAGCAATTGTATACTCTGGGGTTTCTATTTCACTTAAACTTATGCCATAAAGGGAGTACTGTTATCTAGATCACATACCATACTTGTACAGAATTACCATTAGGTAGATCCGCACTTTGGATTAGTTCTCAAAATTCACTAGTTTTCTTCTGTGTCGTTGTGATCTCTACTCTAAGTTCTCTGCCTCATTTATTTCGTACATCATCATAGTGGAAAGTTAACGGTAATGCCTCAGTTGCCAACAATTGTAATAGGTTAATAATCTAGTTAAAACACTATATAGCCTCCCAAATAATGGGCTTATCATCATGCCTATAAGCTTCGTTTCCTCTTGCCAGTTTTACTGCTCGTATGTACATTTAGTATGTTACTTCTTCACTGTAACATTAAATTTAATGTATTGTTCGGGGACCAATTCCTTTTCTAGTCCCGATCTCAATCTATGTATTGTCATATATATACTCACTTCTTATTACCCATAGATATATTAACTGTCGATGCTAAGCTGAGGTGAGGCTTAAACATTAGCCTTGGCCATCCTTGCTTCCTTGCAGTGCATAGTCTCCAGGGTTTTGTGGGTTATAGGCCTATTATGATTATGTTGTGCAACTCTGATAGGATCCTGGGGATTTCCTCCACTTTCATCTATCTGTACCCTTTCAATGTGTTACTACCATTCTCTTGTTTATACATTACCAATCATTCTATGATAGAATTCTAGAAATTTTGTTTATAAAAAGTCATTATTCCTCTATTTTCCGAGGATCAAACTTCCCTTGGAAGCAAGAGATTATTGTTGGCAAACATGTGTCTGACATGTTCACCGATTTTTATTCTCATCAACAGGTTCAAGCAAAAGCCTAGACAAAGTTTGCTGGTCAAGGCTCATGGCTTATATACGCTCATTTCCCTGTCTACTAAGTTTGCATCCTCTTTCCCTATCCTCATCTTATTATTATTATTATTATTATTATTATTATTATTATTATTATTTCTGCATTCCTTACAGTCCATTACACAAATTATCTTTCCATTATACACTGCTTCGTTAACTTGCCTATTATCTGTTGTATTGGGTTAGGTCTAGTTCCCTGCCCTTACCTCACATCTATATCTCTTTGTCGTACTATCTCTATGTCTTCATAGATGAAAGTAGGGAAGAGGTAATTTCCACATGTTCACAAGGGCATTTTTGTCTTTTCACAAGGTTTAGACACACATTTACTTCAATATTAACATATAGCGGTCCTTTACAGCAGTTTGGGAATACTTTTTGTGTAATACATTGCCTAAAAGTGATCGCACAACATGTTTATACTCCATTGCATCTCATAACTTAACATTTCAACAACTTCCCAGGGAGTCACCCATCCTTTCATTTCCGTAGGCTGGGCTTGCTTAACTTTCATATACCGGTGCAAAAATGCATGTACCGGCTTCAACCGCTTTAAAGCATCAATACCTCTGGACTGCCCTTGTCTTGATTAGATGGGTCAACCATCTTTGGGTGTCCAATATTATGTTTAAATTATTTATCAATATCGGTACATATAATCTGCTATGTACTTGGTTATATGCTCCACTAACTCCATAAAGTTATTATATGAATCCCATTTTTTAAGGTCACTCTTTATCTATACCTAGAATACAGTGCCGAAGAAGAACCTTCGTGTCGTATGGGTTCATTTTTCATCTAAAAATTCTATACCATATAATCCCCACTTCAAATGCAATGTGTCTATTCCTTGCACGTACTGTGTATACTGGGGGTTCAGGGTATCCTAAACATGAAGAGTCCACATGAGCATAATCTTGATGCATCTTCTCAATTTCTAATTTAACTACAAATCCCATTCCATTTGTATTCGTTCATCTCTGAGGCTGGTAACTTGTCTGAATCTGGCTTTATTCCAATAGACATCAGTCACTTCGCATCATCTAAAAATAACTTGGCTTTCGAACATGGTCTGGGTTGAGGCCCGCAGCTTCCTCCCACTATTTTTGATTAGCTATAGTTATCTTGATTACCCTCTAGGCATCCTCTGGTCCTTCAAGAAAATTTACCAATAATGGTTACCTATTCTTCTGTCACCTTATTCCATTCATCTTTCTCATTATAATATAATCAAGATCATATCAGTATACTATTTTGGCATTGCCAGAACTGCATGCTCTGATAGCAATAATGTCAAACCCCTCATTATTTTGACATTTATCATAGTATTATCGCGTAGTTCAATGGGCATACAGAAATAGTAACATATACTGATATAAAATTCATAATTACGTTACAAAAAGATCCCACAGGGTATGTACAATTTATAATACTAATCCTAGTTACAGAGCATAGCTAATAGATAACAAACTAAATGTTCCTTGATCTTCACCGGACCTTTAGTTGCCGATATCCATTACTTTACCCACAGAGCCATTTCCACTTACCGAGAAAATTTTGAAATTTTGGAAAGGGTGAGATTCATACGAATCTCAGTAGTAACAGAACATCAATCATATAAAATGTAAATAGTAAACATGCAATACATCATTTATCATGACGCAATAATCAAAATGCCTAAGCCTATCTCATAATGCTCAGGAAACAAATGATGATTTTGTCAGGATAAAAATGATTATTTATTCCTCATCTGCACAAATCATATCATAATGTGATCACAACAACAACTTCGAGTAGGCATACACCTGTCCGCACTCATCATAACTTGGAGCAGGTCAATACGTGTCTGTACATATCAAGTCATTCAATTGGGTCCACCTGGCCACATGGTACCCCTAAGGTTCCATGGGGTGGTTTAACACATCATCCACATCCAGTGAGTATCAACATCACAGGAAATACATTGAACATATCATGGCAATAATCGCATATTAACATTCACATAGTATATGAAAGATAGAGTTACTACCTGAGTGCCTTTCCTTCCCTAATGTATCTGTCCTTATGGGTCCCACTAAACATATATCAAATCCTAAAATTCATCAAAATAACTGCCATTAAACTACTATTTAAGCCTCTTTCACTTTGAAACTTATAACTTCAACATTTCCTTCAAAATCACAAAATTTACCAAAATGCCCCTCGGGACCCGTTTGGCCCCGGTATTTTGTACTTTTCTAAAAATTACAACTTAGGTCCATTTCACATATTTTCATATGTAAATCTCATATTTGACCTCAGATCAAATCAGTTCCAGGTCAAATTATAATTTTGTCCTTAATAGCCCAACTTAGGGTTTTAGGGGCAAAATCGTCATTTCACCATCCGGGGCTTTTCACACTTCATATTCAACATGAACCCTACATAATTTTTCCTTCTAAATATCATGGAACCATTAGAATTATAAAATTCTAGTTCCTTTCCATATTTTTGGTTTTGGCCCAAACTTACACAAACTTTAGGGAAATTGGATTTTCCTTTGGTTTTAGACCTTAATCCACCATATTACACTTGTTTCCATTGGTTTGTTCACGCAGTCACCACTTTAACATAATCAATTGAAATTTGGGCAGCATATCCCCTTAGAAAATGGACATCCCAAATTTACAAAGCACAAAAAACAATCTAGAATCGAGCCAGAATACAATTATAACTCAGTTACTGGTAAGAATCCCAGAGTTTGAGTACTTAACTCACTTCTTCTTCTTCCTTTCCACTTGGCTGAAATATTCCTCTTCTTCCTTAGAGCTTTGCTTATTGAATGGCTATTTCAAGAGGATAGGTAGGTTAGGAAGGGATTCCTGGTGCTACAACACAAGATTGTGTAAAGATTTCGACATACCTACTTTATATCTGAGCTCAGAGCTTCTCTTCCTCTTCTCCTTCTTCTTTTTCCTTCTACCAATCTTCTTTCGATCATTTCCATCCCTCTTGGCCGACTTGGCCAGCTTATAGACAAGGGAGAGACTTGTGGAGAATTCTAGAGGCACTTGGTTGGCATTTTCTCATTGGTCAATATGTATATATTGTAATAATTACATAATTAATTGTATATTTATTCAAAAATTACCATCTATCCTCCCTTTTCTGTAATATATGTATAAAATAATCCAAATTATTTTTATATGGGTCAAATTAACTATTTTATAGATCAATAGCTAATATAAGAGGAATCAATCCTTCAATTTGTATACATAAGATCCTAATGGAAGATAACTATAAGCCATTAGTCAAGCACCAAAGAAGCCTCAATCCGAATATGAAGGAGGTGGTGAGAAAAGAGGTAATAGAGTTCATGGATGCTGGTATAATCTGCCCAATCTCTGACAATCAATGGTTAAGTCTAGTTTAAGTTGTGCTCAAGAAAGGTGGAATGACAGTGGTGCCTAATGAGAAAAATAAACTAGTTCTATAACAAATGGTGATGGTTGGAGAGTATCCATTAACTACGAAAAGCTTAATAAAGCTACTAGAAAAGATCATTTCCCTCTGCCATTTATAGACCAGATGCTTGAGAGACTAGCTGGGAAAACCTATTATTATTTTCTGGATAGGTATACAGGATATAATCAAATTACAATTTCACTAGAGGATCAAGAGAAAACAAATTTTATATTTCCATATGGTTCATTTTCCTTCAAAAAGATGCCATTTGGTTTATATAACGTACTAGCAACATATCAAAGGAGTATGATGGCAATCTTTTCAGATATGGTGGAAAATTTCATTAAGGTATTCATGGATGATTTCTTAATTTTTGGAGAATGATTTGATCATTGTCTTTCAAATCTGGCAGAAGTCTTACAACGTTATATGGAGACAAATTTTGTTCTAAGTTTGGAGATATGTCATTTCATGGTGAAAGAAGGAATCGTGCTGGGTCACAAGGTATCTGATCAAGGCATTGAAGTGGACTAAGCCAAGATTGAAACAATTGAAAAGCTACCACCTCCCTCCTCAATCAAGGGCATTCAGAGTTTTTTAGGACTACAGGCTTCTATAAAAGATTTATCAAGGACTTCTCAAAAATCACAAAATCACTTTCCATGCTGTTAGAGAAAGACACTCCCTTTATGTTTAATGGGAATGTTTAACATCCTTCCAAACTCTAAAAAGTGCCTTGACTCCTACACTAGTTATCATAGCTCCATATTTGAACCTTCAATTCGAAATGATATGTGATGCAAGTGATTATATAGTTGGAGATGTTTTAGGCCAAAGAAGAGACACGTTTTTTCATGCTGTCTATTATGCTACCAGAACACTCTCAGATGCACAGTTGAATCTTGCAACAATAGAAAATGAGCTTTTAGCAGTAATGTTTGCATTCAATAAATTCAGAACCTACTTGATCAGGTTATTGTCTAGACGGACCACTCAGTAATCAAATACTTGATTAAGAAGAAAGATGCTAAGCCTAAATTGATCAAATGGGTGCTTCTTCTACAAGAATTTGACTTGAAATCAAAGACAAAAAAGGGACCAAGAATCTCATTATAGATCATCTTTCTCAGTTAGAGCCATATGAACAATCGAGAGAATCACCAATTAAGGAGAATTTCCCACATTAGCAACTTTTTGTCATGTAATCATAACCTACCCTTTGGTATGCTGATTTTGTAAATAATTTTTCCAGAGGAGTAATACCTTATGAACTTTATAAAGTGAAAAAAAAGAATTTTCTACCTAATGTAAGACATATTAACTTTGGGAGGAACCATTCTTATATAAATGATACACAGATCGAATTATCAGGCAATGTGTTCCTGAAGAAGAAATGACCAGTGTCTTAAATCACTGCCATTAATCCCCATATGGTCGTCATTTTAGAGTAAATAGAATAGCTACTAAAGTCCTTTAATCTAGGTTTTACTAGCCTATACTATTAAAGGATGCCCACATGATTGTGACAACGTATGACATATATCAAAAAATGGGAAATATCTCAAAGAGGCATGAAGCCCCTTTAACTAACATTTTAGAATTTGAGCTTTTTGATGTATGGGATCAATTTTATGGGGCTTTTCCATCCTCATTTAGCAATCATTATATTTTAGTAGCTATTGATTATGTCTCCAAGTGGGTTAAAGCAGCTATTTTTGCTACAAATGATTTTCGAGTTGTTATGAAGTTTTTCAAGAAATTTTTTTACAATATTTGGAGTACTTAGATATATTATCAATGAGGGAGGAAGGAATTTTTCCAATCAATAACTTTAATCGGTGTTAGCCAAATATGGAGTAACTCATAAGGTTGAAACTCTATATCATCCACAAACTAGCAGGAAAGTGGAAATCTCAAACAGAGAACTCAAATGGATCTTAGAGAAGATGATAAATTCCAATCAGAAGGACTGGGTAAGGAAATTAGATGATGCACTTCAGGCTTGTAGAACTACCTTTAAGACACCAATTGGTACATCGCCATATCAATTGGTCTATGGAAAAGCATGCCATCTTCTAGTAGAAATTGAGCACAAAGCATATTGGGCAATAAAAGCCTTAAATTTTGACTTAAAGGTAGCTAGTGAGAAGATACTTCTCCAACTCAATAAGCTTGAAGAATTCAGACAACAAAGCTTGTGATAATACCAAGTTATACAAGGATAAGACAAAAATATGGCTTGGCAAAAGAATTTTAAGAGGAGAGTTCTTACCGGGACAAAAAGTGCTTTTATATAACTCAAGGTTAAAGCTCTTTCCAGGAAAGCCAACATCAAGGTGGTCAGGACCTTTTACTGTGGTTCAAGTATGGCCATATGAAACCGTGGAGATTCAAGATGGTGATAGAAAATTCAAAGTGAATAGGCAAAGGCTAAAAGAGTATAATGACATTATACTCAACACTTTGAAAACTATCATCATATTTGAGAAACCAACAGGTAAGCTATAAAAAATAAGAAAAAATTAAAAAAAACACACAAAAGTCAATTGTTTTGTTTTTTGTCAAGCTAAGACGTTAAAAAAGGGCGGCTATTTTGGGAGGCAACCCAAAACTTTTTTTTCTTACTCATTAATTTTTCTTTCCTACTCACAAAAGCATACTATACTGTATTAAAAATTTTAGTTTTCATCATTTTCATTTTAAGTTAACATGGAGGAATCTCTTGCAAAGCTTAAAAACATGTTCCCCACTCTTCCCAAAGATATGCTCAGGAATATCTATAGCTGTCGACGTGAAAGAATGAAGATATTCAAACATTTAGGCCTTCCTAAGGATTTATACTAGATTATTGAAGCTAATGTATGTTTAGCAGGTGAGATTCATGAGTCATTTTTTTAACCTATGCCAGGAATGGGAAGAAGTTCTTACTCCAAAAAGAGAACAACTAAAAGAATGAAAGTCTACCATAAATATGCAAGGTGGATATGTGATAAGCGTTGTAGGTGTAATACCTTATTTCCAATAGACTCATATGAGTGCAAAAGAGTAGTGAAATTAGTTGTGAAACCATGATTCGATCCCAGATTAAACAGACTTTGGAAAACTTTCACAAATCCCAAATTTATCCTAGGAGTTGAACCTGGGATTGAGTGGGTTTCTCAAAGGATAAAAAAATTTCAAACATTTTCACAAGTTTCCACTGCCTTACTAGGTCTCATCAACTCTCAGTTTCATTTTATCAGAGTGTGCAAGCGATTCTCTACTTAAGTCTCACGTTACATTCGTTAGTTAATGTTTCTTTGTCAATCAGAAACATTACCTACTTAAGTTATCCCTTTATTATGTTATCCTACTACCTGTTCTACAAATGTACTATCTTCAAGTTTATAGAGTATATGCATCATATTCATTTCCCAAAATAGACAACCAGTAGAAAATAAAATCTTTCAACTTCATCCTCTAGCTGTCCATGTTTACCTTCTAGCCTTTTGAGCTACTAGCATGCACTGTAGATTTTTTTATAGAAAACGAGTAAGATTCAAAAGAATCTCAGTAGTAACAGGTAGTCAATCATATAGATACAAAATCACAGAGCATGCCACACAGTCTCATATAAACATAATTATAACGACAACATTTAGTACATAACATGCAGTTCAACATATCACCATAGTACTAGGAATCACAAATCACATGGCCCCGAGTGTTACTCATGCAATAGGTCTTGGGCATCCACTCGTGCATCACAAAAAAAATTCAATGGCCTGAGCATCCACCCGTGCAATAGGTCACGGGCGACCACCTCGTATGATCAGAATGTGTCAGACAATTCATGATGAAACAACAAACATACAATGTATCGTATAACATATGAAAAACAAAGTTACTACTTGGTCCTTTCCCCTGAGAAATATACAATTGTTTCCCTGAGCTCGGATAGGTCTAAGATTCGGGACAGCTGTCAGGTCCTATAATTAGAATTATAGATGACAAATTATTACTTAGTCCAATTCTCTTACAATCCAAGTACTCATGTTAGTTGTCGTTAAGGTTAGTATACTAAGTCAAAACTATGGTTAATGTAGTCCAACTATCCCAAGTTGGTTAACTTCACCCTTAAAGTTCAATATAATTACATAATGCCATTACATTTTCCATTTTCACACATTTGTTCTAATCTGCCAGAATTTTCAAAATTGTTTGAAAATTCATAACTATTTGTACAGATGTCCAATTGCACTCATTCAAAATGATATGTGACCATAATTAGTATATTTTTAGGAAAAAAATATGGCCATTAGCCTTCTGGATGCACATCAATATAGTATTTTACTTTATTGACAACTGCTCCAAAATATGCCAGTTTTAAATGACCAAATGTTTAAAATTCATAATTAATTCTAAAAAACAAAAATGGGTTGGTTCTAGGTTTTGTAAAACTATATTTAGGTCCTATTTAATTGAAAAATATCACAGAGCATCATTTATAACCACACAATTCCATAAAATTCTTAAAACTTAATCTGCCACATATTTCATTCCATAATCAACACAAAATTTGGAAAAGTCATATCTCTCAATCCACTGGTCTAATTGAGTCATATTACCTATCCAATTAAAGCCCATGATGTTTAATTTTATATTGTAAAATTTCATAAAGTTTGGACTAGGTTTGGCTACTGAAAAACACGCCACAACAACCGTACTTCAGAAAAATGAATCTGGCAGCAAGGTCATCCAACTTCCAACAATTCTAGAATTATGTGTAATTATCTAAAAATTATAAAAACATGATTTTCCATATAAATGTTCATGCAAAACATAATGGAATGATTAGAAATATCAAAATTCACTTCCTTCCTAAAACTATAGGTAGAAACGTATAGACCCTAACTTATACCAAAAATAGATTCTTACAATTTCGTCAACTAGAATCATCATAAATCACTATCTATCCATAAACACATGATTAAATCATCATCAACCCGTTAAAAGACCCCCTATCTAAAATCACACAGCCCTCAAACCCTCATGAAAACTCATCCAAACAACAAACCAATCGGCTCAAAATAAAGCCTACGCTTACCTCTTCACGTTTCCGCAACTGGTCTGGAAATCCGGCAATACTTCATCTGGCGAGATGTCACTAAAAAGCTCCAAATGAAATTTCAAAACTGTATAAATGAAGCTTGTGATGAGTAGAAGAAGGTTTGTGAAGGATGTTTCGGGAGAAAACACCGATTCGGTTGTGTTTCGGCTGATTGAACTCAAGAAAAAACAATATTCATGTTTTATCTTTCCTGTACCATTTTCTCAACATTTATTTCTGATTTTTCCCTATTTATTTAATGCTTTGGATGAAATTATAAGGCCTTTAATGGTCTTCAAAGTTGTCCACCATGTGTCAAAATTTTGTGGTGCTATTTGTTTGGTGATCTAACTATTCGGTGACACGTGTTACTAGCTTTAATTAAGTGGGTCCTACCCCTTTTTTTGGGCCTTTAGTTGTCCAACTAGTTAGGGAAAGTAGGGGTCTAATGATTTTCCCCTACTCACAAGGTCGTTGTTTAAGAAAATTTTATTGGGTGACTAGACCAAAGACCGGTACATTTCCTCAACACGGGGCTAGGTGGAACCCTCTAGTGATGACAATTCAAAAGATGAAGCTACTTTATCTAAAAGGTGGGGCAAGTGTCATACTCTTATTTGGCCAACACATAAAGTCAAAAGTGACTTTATGCTCTCTCCTCTTAGATGGCGCCATGTGTCCTCTTTCATGGGACCCACATTCTTTGTCCGTGTTCCACCTAACCATCCACTTTATCGATGAAGGAAAGTCTGGGATTTCTCCTGAGTCTGCCTATGAGGTGTCATCTTTCTTGGTCCCCACATAAAGTAAGATTAATTTATTTAATTATTTAATCATTACTTTATGAATCAATAAATAAATTCTTTCCAAGTGTCCATTTTATTTAAATTGGTACTATACACATATTGTTTGGCTCCGACGAATTTTCTTCCGACTATTTATGCACTCTGAGCCTCATGTACCTAGAGACTCATTCTTTACCTAGATATAATCCCTAAAAATATTCTATCTCCTCAATATTCTTAGGACTTTTACTAAACTCGAGCCTAGTAGTTTGCCTGATATAGGCTCATCCTCAAGTTCCTAGGCCCAAAATCCAAGATATTACAATTCTCCCCCTGTTCAATAAATTTCATCCCTGAAATTTCAAACATTTATAACTCGGGGAGTCATTCTAGACAATCAGTCAATCCCTTTCTTATGTAGGCTCATCTAGCATATAACTCAAATCATCATTCTTTCAATAAAATCTTAGATAGAACTCAGCAATTACCATACGATATTTCCATTCATTATGTACACAGTATGTAGCATTCACATATAGGACCCATTGGTCCATCCTCATAGTATTAGGTTCTCAGGCCACACAGCCTCTTCAAAACTCTACCCGAATCACACTATATGCATACTGAGCCTTCAACCTCTTCAGGACTTTACTCGGATCACACTGTAAGGCTAATTATGCTCCTACAGTACTAGCTATTCTGGTCTTACTAGCCATGGAATTACCCCCATGCCATAGGCATCTTAGGACTTACACCTCGGCTATAACCTGGTACAATCCGAATGTTATGTCAACCTCAAGGTATACTATGGACACACTAGTCCAATGTCACTGCGCTAGGCAATAATCATAGCGCTAAGCACAAAGGTCTTACAGCCCAGGGACACTGCCCTATGCAAATTTACACATCGGGTCTTACTGCCTCGAGTCTTCGCTCGGTACCATTCTCAAACATATCACATTCTGCTAGCCTAAGGACTTACTAGTCCCTTACATCTTATGACCTTAAGACATTCTGTTCATCATCTTTACTGGATACCTATCGAGAGTAACTACCTTAGTACACATAGTCTATATTCTGGATACATCACAGGGTCTAACTCTTTCTTCCATCAACCAGTACTAGAGCACCCTATGGCGATACACCGAGTCATACAACCCTTCTTTCTAGGAAACCTATCTGATATGGGACTCCTTGCAGTGCACCACCCTTAAAAGCTGACGTACCGGTAGCTCTACTCTATGGTTCAATGTCACAGTGGCTTCACACTATGTTTAGACATCACGATGGCTCCATGCTATGGTTTGACATCATGGTGGCTTTACGCTAGGGTATCGTACTTAGTGTTCCACTCAATTACCTGACTGATCAACCCCTCTAGTCAGAATTCCTCATAGATAGCTCTCTTTGATATGAATCCTTCATAAGTAGCCCTCTCTGATCAGAATCCTCCATAGGTAGCTGTCTCCGGTTGGCCGTCTCTAAATGGAAGTACCCTTATAATTGGAAACCCAAATAAAGAAAGGTTCCTCTTCTCTAGTAGTTCTATATTCTACTTCTTTAAATCCTCTATCTCTTATAGGGTCATTCGGTGTGGACTTCCAATATTAGTTCAGCTCCAAGAATAATTCTACTTCCCTTATCGAGGTAATCTACCCATATCATATAGAGAATACAATATCCACTATCACATCCTCTAAGAATACCTCATCTATCGCCAACTAATCAATTCTTAGGATCACCTCAAGTTTATGGAATAACAGGCAGATCAAATCTACCAGGGAATCATAAACAAGTAGGCACCATACTTCTACCTCTAACCCAACTCATCTTACAGGAGCATTTACACTATTATGCTCAAAGCCACAATAGCTAACTATTATATTGTGAAAACATTTCTATATTATTTTAGCATTTATGCTCAAATACCTTGACCCACTCTAGGCCATCTCAAATTCTCAAGGAATCATAACTTAAGAGTTGATTCCTTTGTTACAGTTTTCTTGGTAACCTTTCTTTGGATGTTGGGTAGACATCCAACTTTTAGGTTCACCACTAAGTGTAGAACGTCAACATCACACAAATCAAAAATCACTTTCCTCAATTATACCCAATAGGCATGCTAAGAATTAGGATTAATAAAATAAATTTTAACCTTTATGGTATTCAGATAATATCCTCAAAACATTACTGAAGGTTCAACATCACCCACAAGGTTCACACTTCTCTCATGTATTAGTACCATAATGCAACATGTTTCACATTTCGACCTAAGCACTATTTCATCTTAGATCTAATTCAAACCTATCCTTAACCTTTAGTATTGTAAGATCGAATCCTCTAGGACCGATATAAGGCATAATCATCACTCCCTATAAAGTACCATATATCATATCTCTATTCCTTTAACACTACAGTGTTACTAAGGATCATTACTTAGGACAGAGAAACCTTAAAACAATCATTATGCCTTTAGTTTCCAGAACCCTATCCAATGAACTTTTCTAGGCAATACTAACTGCAACAAAAATGGTTTAGATTAAAGATCAAGACTTACTTCATCATCTCTATGACTCTAATTATTGTTTATGTCATCTAAAAACTTCTAATCGGAATTCCAAACCTTTAATCAAAATATTTGAAATTTCTAAAGTACTACCCAATGGGTCACTTGTTGGAAATTATGCCATAGGTGCCAATCATTGTACTTTGAACATTCTTATGAATTTCTCCATTTAGTTATCACAATATTCGCATGTTCACTGTGATAACTGTAACCTTGATAAATCATAATGACTGTGCTAAATGTACCTAGTTAGTCATTTATGTAGGAGCAAAGATGAAATAAGACCAGTATGACTTTGATAAGGTATAGGGATATGAATCAAAGTCTTAGGCACTTGTAGGAGTATAAGGTGCTGGACTGACCCACTATAAGAAAGCTATATGGATTAAGTCATAAGCTTATCTCATATGTAACCACACTACTATACCCTTTGACCTGAGATCATCATGAATTCTTATATGAGAGTCGCTAAGCTTTGACCTAATCAAAAGTCACCTTTGACTGGGTAATAATAAAGGCTATAATTAGGCTTAATGTTTTTCATGCAGAGGAATGTGAATGGTCAAGATGGAATTTGTCCCTCACATTAGTAGAGAGATATTACTGGGCCCCTCGATGAGTAAGTATGAGAAATGTATGGTCATACTACGATAGAAACGAGTTTCCATTTCTATAGTCAGACCACTCAAGGATCAGGAAAGTAATGGTCAAGAAAAGTAGGATGACATTATCCATACCTTATCCTTGGCTAAAGTATCGTGTGACAAAAGGGACGTGATATAGTTTTATTCCAGGTTGTATTGTATTATCGATCCTCATATGAATTGTGTAGTCGTAATGTCTTGCTAGAGACCGCTTGCGACTTGTGGCTTAGTATAGTTATTGGCCTACTGCTAACTTCGTATGGGCCTACAGGGTCGAACACAAGAATAGTCCAACACGAGCTATAATGTTTAGATTCGTTAAATCTAAGATGCGTCTAAGATTCAATGAATATATTCATTAATCTAGGGTGGACGAATTTTACACACACACACACACATGTTGTGTGAATATTTACTTGATAAATATTTATGTGTGTGTAATTATGTGTATTTGGAAAAGAAAATTAATAATATATATATATGTATTTTTGAAATACATATATACATACATACATACATTCATATATATATATATATATATATATATATATATATATATATATATATATATGTATGTATGTATGTATGTATCTATATATATAATGTATATTATTTGATAATATATATTATATATGATAATATTATTATATTGTGTATATATATAGATATTATATGATAATATCTTAGATTTAATTTATAAAGATAAATTAAATCTAATTCCATTGGCTCTTTATTCTAATTAAATAAATAGGTTAAATTAAAATTATTGAATATATTTAATTAAACCAGATTCATTTAATTAGCTTATCAAAAATATTAAGTATTAATTATGATAAGGATTTTTTATTAATTAAGATTAATTTTAAAAATTTAATATCCATCATAAAATAGATAACCCTAACTAGTTATAAAAGGTGAGAGCTAGGGTTGTCTATAGATGATGAAAAACTAGAGAGTCGCAAGAAAACCCTAGAAGGGCATTGGAGGCATTAGCACTCTATCGGTGTTTGGTATTGTTTGTGTGGATACCAATAGAGGGAGCTGATCTGATTAGTTGGCTCCTCAAGATTGAAAAAGGTAAAACTCAAAAGACATTACTCTTTCTAACTCGATTTAAATATTGTTGATAGATCCGCAATTGGGATTGGTAAACTTTTGCAATTTTAAATTCTTAACTCTTCCGTTGTGTACTTGCCAATCCCAACAATGTATTAGAGCCAAGTCAATTGTGCACTTAAATTAAGTTTGAGTAATTATTGTGTGCTTATATATGTGATATATAAGTTGAACAAGATTTTAAAAGGATTGGATTGAAAACCGAAAGATTGAAGTTAAAGTAGTAGTGCTGCCAGATTTTGTTTTCTTGAGGCTGTGTGATTGTGATGAATTTTTGAATGATCAAATCTTATCCATTAATCATTAAACTTTCCAGAATGAAATTAGACATCTTTAGCTTTAATTTGATACATAAGATTTGGATAGTATATTAAGAGATATGAATTTTTAAAGTTAGGCTTTGAATCCAGAACATTTTTTGTGGCAGTATGGATTAATTGTAGTTCTGGGAATAGTACACATATAATTTTTTGAAAGATATATTTTTTGTCAAAAAAAAAAGTTAATGAGGGTCACATAAATTGAAACCACTACAATTGGTTTTTCTTAAATTTAATTATGATTTTTCAAATTAAGGTGAAAAAGCTGGCAATTTAGCGGGACCTATTCATAGGTCGATATAACCTAATCATGACATTTATTACGTTTCATATTATATGAACTGTTAATTGTTGTGGTTTATTTCTCAAAATTGTTTGGGTATGGTGAACAACATGGCTTTAGTTTTACAAGGGTTATAATATTTAAATACGGCCTGCGTGTCGTGGCTTCCTCTAAAAAGTCTCGATGTGCATTATCTTCTCATCTCACTCCCCTCATATGTTTAAATAAGGTTTCTCTCAATGTATTTCTTCTTCTTATTAAGAGAATTCCTCTAATTGGCTTAGGAGAATTTTAGGTTAAGTGAGCCATATTGTGTCACGTTTAAATTATGCTTTTGATTAGATCGTTGCATCATACTTTTGCATTTATATGTATCAATTTGTATGAGATACAACCACAATTGCATTCATATAAACACAACTAATTGATTAAGCCCTCTGAATAAAATCTTAAGTCATAATGCTGTAAATTAATAAATACTTGTCAAAACCTAGATCGCTCAATTGTAGGTTCCACCAAAGTGGATGCATTTGAGTTATCTTGGTGAGATAAGCGTGAGTAATAGTGCTACTCACAAAGATTTATTATTGTTTTGACTTAATTGAGATTAGCAAAATGGTTTTGGATCTCAAGGCATTAGATAGGATTAAACATGCTAGATCATATGATGATCAAATCCCATAAAAATCTACGAGTTACATGTGATGTAATTGGTAAAGAGGTTACCTACCTAAATAACTTGAATTTAAGTGTCCTGCCAAAGTAAACTTAAATTTAAGAATCCTGCCAAAGTGAACTTGAATTATTACATTAAGGGTTGTTAAGTTAGTAGGAGATTACTAACTAACTTTGCATATCTTAATTGTAAAATTATGACAACTAGTAATACTGCTACACTTTCATTATGATTAGTTATTGTGAAGGACAAACTCAATAGGGAAAACATTCTTGACTGGTTTAGGAACTTAAGAATTGTTCTCAAGTAGGAAAGAAAGGCATATATCCTACATCAACCCATTCTTGAGGAGCCTGCAGCCAATGCTCCAAGAGCTTAGAAAGATGCTTACACGAAGCATAAGGACAACTCTATGGATGTAGGTTTCCTAATGCCTACCACCATGGTTCCAGAGCTCCAAAGAGATTTGGAACTTATGGAGGCTCATTAGATGATTATGCATCTTAAGGAAATGTTCCAGCAACAAGCAAGGCAAGACAGGAGTGAGACCACAAAGGCCTTATATTCTTGTAAGATGACTGAAGGTGTATCAGTTAGCGCTCGTGTCTTAAGGATGAAAGGCTATATTGATTACCTTGAGAGGCTTAGATTTCCTATAAACCAAGAGTTAGCTATAAATTTGATCTTGAACTTACTCCCATAAAGTTATGACAAGTTTGTTATGAACTACAATATGAACAACATGGAGAAATCAATTTTTAAATTGCATGGGATGCATAAAACTGCTAAGCAGAGAATTAAGAAAAGGCCCAGCACTATTTTTATGGTTCATAAAGGAAAGGCAAGGCCAAGGGGAACGGTAATAACTAACGTGGTAAGACCAAAGAGTCAAACAAGCCTGAAACTATGCCTATAGCCAAGAAGGCAAAGCCTTTAAAGGAAGGAGTATGCTTCTTCTTCAATGAACCCATTCATTGGAAGATGAATTACAAACTCTACTTTGAAGCTCTGAAAAGACTAAAACCGATCAAGTCAAATGATTTGAATCCAACATACCTATGACATTGTCATCCAGGGCATATTAATGAGAAACATATTTCTAAACTCCATAAAGATGGATTTCTCAACTCATTTGATTTTGAATCATATAACACGTGTGAGTCTTATTTGTTAGGAAAGATGACAAAGACACCTTTTATTGGGCATAGTGAGAGGGCCACTGATTTATTGTGCCTCACGTGGACTATTGAATACAGCTGCCAGAGGAGATTATATGTACTTCATTACATTTATAGATTACTTTAGTAGATATATATGGATATATATATCTAATGAAACATAAATCTAAATCTTTTGAAATGTTCAAAATATTCTAAAATGAAGTACAAAACCAACTTGGCAAAATAATTAAAGCACTTTGATTTAATCGAGGTGGTGATCCAAGAGTTCATTAACTATCTTAGGAGTTATGGGATAATCTCATAATCAACCCCTCTAGGAGTACCACAATGAAATTGTGTTTTTGAGCAGAGGAATCGAATACTATTAGACACAGCTACGTTTACACCAAATTGTGTTCAATCTAAGGTAGTTGAAAAGACACCATACGAGATATGGACTGGGAAGAAACCTAGTTCATTTTTTTTTTCAAAATTTAGGGATGTGAGGTTTATTTTAAGTAACAAGCCTCTAATAAATTAGCGTCTAAATCCTCAAAGTGCCTTTTTTGTAGGGTATCATAAGGAAACAAATGGATACTATGTCTATAATCCCACCAAAAACAAAGTATTTATAATTCAAAATGGTATCTTTCTAGAAAGTTTATTCTAAAAGAACTAGTGGGAGTAAGGTACATCTCGAAGAAGTTTGAGAGTCACTAGATAGAACAAAACCACATATGAAAAATAGAGAAGACTCACAACAAGTTGTTGAGCCTCCTCAAGTAACACAAGGCCCATGCAGGTTTGATAGAACACGACATAAGCCTTAGAGATATGGATTTCTAATTACTGGAAGCCGTAATGTGTTGCTCATTAAGCAAAATAAGCCAACCACCTATCAAGAAGTCATAGCAGGACCAAGCTGAGAAATGGCTAAATATCATAAAGTCTGAAATGGAATCCATTTACGACAATTAGGTATAGACCTTAGTCAATCCACCTGAAGGTGTAAAACCATTGGGTGCAAGTGGGTTTTCAAGAAGAAAACCGACATGGATAGCAAAGTAAATGTCTTCAAGGCAGGACTAGTTACAAAAGGATTTACTTGAACTCATGGTGTAGAATATGATGAAACCTTTTTCTCCAGTTGCAATGGCCAAATCAATCAAAATCCTTCTTGTCATTTCAGCATATTATGACTATGAAATATGATAGATGGACATCAAAACAGCCTTCCTTAATAAAAAGCTCCTTGAGGATGTGTACATGACACAACCTAAAGATTTTGTATGTCCTGAGGACTTTGATAAGGTATGCAAGCTTCAAAGATCCATTTATGGATTGAAGTAAGAATCTCAGAGTTGGAATCATCGTTTTGATAAAGTAGTCAAAGAGTTTAGATTCATTCAAATCATCGATGAACCTTGTGTTTATAAGAAGGTTAGTGGGGGCATAATTGTATTTCTAGTATTTTATGTAGATGGCATCTTACTCATAGGAAATGACATTCCTACCTTACAGAGTGTCAAGTCTTGGTTAGGGAAGTCTTTCTCGATGAAAGACTTAGGTGAAACCACTTACATCTTAGGGATTAGGATCTATAGAGATATATCCAAAAGGCTAATAGGCCTAAGTCAGAGCACATATATAGACAAGATACTACATAGGTGCAGTATGCAGGATTCATAAAAGGGTTACATGCCCATGTCTCATTGCATCCATCTTAGCAAGGATCTATGTCCTAGTATACCTGATTAGTTAAATCGTATGAGCACGGTTCCATATGCCTCGCCCAATGGATTTATCATGTATACCATATTATATACTCGACCGGATGTCTCATTTTCCTTAAGTATGACCAAAAGATATCAATAAGATCCTTAACATCGGAGTTCAGTTCAAAATCACAATGAACATCAGAATGAAGCTCAGCTTCACCACAATCAATATCATAATCTACAAGTAAAGTATAATCAGAAATTAAGTCAATATCTCCATACAATACATCATCAATCTCAGTGCAAACAGGGCACCATTTAGTGTCAGAACATGCACATATGACAAAATCTCCCACCGATACAAAATCAGGAAAATCAGAATACCAATCAGAAAGAACATTATCAACAGTCTCATCTATCACATCAATGCACAAAACATAATGCTCTTCCCTAGGATGTCTCATGGCATCAAAGATATTAAAAGTCACAACAATATCACTAAACTCCATGCAAAGAGTACCAGAATGCACATCTATCTTAGTCTTAGCTGTTTTCAAGAAAGGTCTCCCCTAAAATGATTGGGGACCTTCTGCACGAAGATTCATCCTCTATATCTAGAATGTAAAAGTTAGCAGGGAATATCAAGTCATTGACTTTAACCAAAATATCTTCAATCAGACCAGCAGGATGAGCATTACTCCTATTAGCTAATTGGACAACAACACCAGTAGGTCGCAAGGGACCAAGACCAAGGGATTTATAAATAGATGCAGGCATAACATTAATGGAAGCACCTAAATAAGCCATGCAATTATGAAATCTATAATTACCAATAATGCAAGGGATATAAAACGTACCTGGGTCCTTACACTTGTGAGGCATGGGTTGTTGGAGGAGCGCTGAGACATTCTGGTTCAAGCTCACTCGTTCAGTCCCCCTCAGTCGCCTCTTGTTGGTACAAAACTCCTTTAGGAACTTAGAATACTTGGGAATCTGTTTGATGGCATCCAAGAGAGGAATATTGATCTCAACTTTTCTGAATGTCTCAAGGATATCCTTGTCTTGCACTTTTTCTGCCAACTTCTTGGATTGAAGGGCTCTCTGAGGGAAAGGAAGAGGAATAGGAATTTTAGACTCCTCTTCACCTTACTTCGTTGCCTCTTTGTTTCTAGAGTTAATCTTCACTTTTTCTGATGTGGATTCAGTCACATCTGCAGCTGGTTTATGCCCTTGTAATTGCTTACCAGACCATAGGGAGATAGCACTAACGTTTCCCTTCGGATTAAGAATTGTCTATGAAGAGAGAGTATTGGATCCCTGAGGCTGGAGTTGGTTCAATAATGTTGCCAACTGGCCAATCTGAGTCTGCAAACTCTGGATAGAAGCCTCAATTTATTGCTGGAATTGCAAACTATTTACTACAAGCTGCTTCATCATTTCTTCCAGTGAAGAACCACTGCTGCTAGTCGGCTATTGTTGTGCTGGCTGTAGAGGTGCGAATTGTTGGAAATTCTGTTTGTTCTGTGGAAACTGTCTCTGTTGGTAATTTCCAAAACTCTGCTGCACATGACTATTATGGTTCTGAATCTAATTCGGATTCTGGCTCCACTTAAAATTCGGATGATTTCTCCAGCCAGGGTTATATGTATTGGAGAAGGCATTATTTTGTTGCTAGTGATGTGGCTTCCTTGGAAAAATGCCCACAGCAGCCACTGACTGATCTTGATATGTGGTGTCTTGCAAAGTGCGGTAAGAACCAATGGGATGAGAGGGATCAGAACAGAAACCACATGAATAGCCCAACTATGGAGTGGAAGACTGCATTGTTTGAGTCACTGCCAATTGCCTCACTAAGGAGGTCAGATTATCAACTCTATTTTCCAATCTCTGGTGAGAATCATTAGATCCGCTAATTTAGAACACAACACTACTATTTGCTCTAGTGCCAAATTGTTGAGAGTTAGCTGTAATAGTGGATATTAAATCTCTGGCCTCTTGGGGTGTCTTGTTAACTAAGGCTCTACCACTAGAAGCATACACCATATTTCGGTCTTTGGGTAGAAGACCTTCATAGAAATATGTAATCAAGAGCTGCTTAGTTATCTGGTGATGGGGGCAGCTAGCACACAACCTCTTGAATCTGTCCTAGTATTCATGCATATTCTCACCATTAATTTTCTTGATTCTACTTATTTCTTTTCTGATTGTAGTGGCTCTTGAAGAAGGGAAAAATCTCTCTAGGAACAACCTCTGCATATCAGCCCAACTTCTAATAGATGAAGGTTGAAGAGAGTATAACCAGTCCTTCTCTCCACCCTCAAGAGAGAAAGAAAAAGCTCTCAGTTTAATGTGGTCTTCATCAATATGTTATAGTTTCATTATGCTGCAAACCACGTGGAATTCCTTCAAATGTTTGTGTGGTTCATCACCTGCAAGACCACGAAACTTGGGTAACAAATGGATCAGACAAGATTTAAGTTCAAGGTTAGCACCAAGGGCAAGGTATTGGATACACAAAGGCTGATAATTATCACCAGGTACAGTCAATTACTTTAAAGTCCTATTATTTCCCTGATCTACCATAGTGTCTAAGTGAACAGAAGTGCTACCATAATCAGATGAACTAGAAGTGCCAACAGAATCAATGTCAGAATCAGAAACAAGTTCAATAATAACCCTCTGACTTAACCTAACAGCCCTTATAGCAACAAGAATTGTTCATTCTATTTCAGGATCTCTCTCTAATAGATCAGATGCACTAGTACTGCTCCTAGTCATACAGCATAAGGCAAAATCAGGACAACCACTAGAACACTCAAAAACACAAAAGCACAAGTCTACACTAAAAATTAACCAAAACAAACTCAAAAAAACTACCACATGATTTTTAAAAATCATGGGACTTCTACAGAACAACTTCTACACTATCTGGGAACCCAAAAATGAAATAAAAAAACTTAAAAATTGAAAAAGTGGTCAAAATGATGGAATTTGGAAAACTTAGGTGGGTGCTCATGACAAAGCAATGAGTTCTGCTCAGAGGCACATTTTCTTTCGGCTCATAAAAAATCAGCCTAATCAGAGTAGGTCATAAATTCTAGTAGAAATTTTAGAACAATTTCTGAAACACCGGCTATGCCCCACCTAGACCAAAAAATAGTGAAAAAGTGGTCTAGATGATGGAATTAGGGAAAATTATGGGTGATCTTACTTCCAAAAGGAAGTGAGTTTTTCTCAAAATGCCCAATCCCTTCAAGAAAGACCTGGGGCCGAGTGATTTGGTTGAGATACAAATATGACAAATCACTAGAACCACCCGATTCAAACTAAGGAATTTTACACTACACTACTGTTAATGCTATACCGATGCAAATTCCCCGGCAACGATGCCAAATTTTGATCGAGAATTGTTGAGTTCTTGCAAAATAACCAATTTCGATAAGAATTTGCAGTATAGAGAACCTGGATCGTTTCCCATGGAATTCACATGCAGTCTAAAACAGTCGAACAATCATCGATTGGGGGGTTTTTTTAATTAAACTATTAACGAACAATAAACTCAAATTAAAGACAAAAATAAAAAATGACTTGGACCAAACAGATTAAAATGACTGACCTAGAATTGGGATTTCATAGTTTCCTACCATCATCGGATGAATAATTTATAACGAAACTCATGACTGGTTCCGCACGAACCGAAATCTCTGCATTCGTCCAGAGAATCCCTCAACTAGACGATCGTCTAGGTTTTGTTCGTATGCGTGGCGTGCTACTGTGACATCGCATAGTATCACTGTAACCCGATTCAAACTGTGTCCTTGGGATGTACCAATCCAAACATTAAAACAAACATTCGAACTATTTCCAGAAATCGAATCCGATTAGAGTAAATAGAAATGAGTTATGTTACCGGTTTAAGCATATCCTCTGATTGGAAATGTGAATCCTCAATCAATAGGTCAATCACAGAAGCTTAACCGAACATGGCTGGAAAATCTGAAGAATGAACGAAGAACATGAAGAACATTTTTTAGAGAATTCTTAACTTCTGATTTCAATCTAAAATTGTCCAATACGTCCTCCCTTCATTGTTTCAGTTAACTAAAGTAAAAACCTAATTGACAAATGGATCAGAGCCCCCCAGTTCAGCCCAAAATGAAAATAACTAATAAATGGTGCTCCGTTACAAAATTCGGGCCCAATAAAAATCCAGAAAAATACATATAATGTTAACTACAATTTTGATTGTCCTCTTGTTTGAATCTACCTTTCAACTCTTCATATCAATTGTTCCTATCTGAATCATCTAAAAAATGAGACATGAATGAGATCAGTCGAATATCTGGTTCAAGAGTTATGATCAAAATAGAGAAGGGTTGTAAATCTGGAATTTTTATCATTAAAATATGTTAAATGCAATAAAACACCCAAAGCCCAAATAATCATAAAAGCCCATTATTTATTAACTAAACAATCTAAATTTATTAATCAAGAGATACAAATAAGTGTAATAAATATTCAATTATCAATTATGTGACAAAAGTTGAGTATATAGCAGCATCAGATGCAGCTAAAGAAGCCATTTAGATCAGAGAGTTCATTACTCAACTAGGGGTGGTGCCTACTATCTCATATCTAATAGATTTGTTATGTGACAATAGCGAAACTATTGCACAGACCAAGGAGCCTAGGTCACATCAAAGGACTAAGCATATACTCAAGTGATTTCATCTTATCAAAGAAATCAATGATAGAGGTGATATAAAAATATGTAAAGTATCAAGAGAAGAGAACATTGTTGATCCTCTTACAAAGCTGATTATACAGGCAAAACATAAGTGTCATATTAGGACAATGTGAATTAGGAAATTAATGATTGTACATAGTTCAAGTAGGAGGATGTTAGAAATTGTGCCCTAAGGGCCAATCATTGAACTTTCAACATTGTTATGAATTTATCCATTTAGTTATCACATTATTCGCATATTCACTGTGATAACTATATCCTTGAATAAATCATGATTGTCCTAAATGTCCTTGATAGGTAATCCATATGGGAGTAAAGATGAAATAAAACTAGTATGACTTTTATAACGTATGGGGATCCAAATCAAAGTCTTAGGACTTGTAAGAGTGCAAGGTGTTGGACCGACCCGCTATGAGAAAGTAGCTTGGATCAAGTCATAAGCTTATCTCATATATGACCACGTCACTATACCCTTTGACCTGAGATCATCATGGATTTCTATATGAGATTCACTAAGCTTCGACCTAGTCAAAAGTTACCTTTGACCGGGTGATGATAAAGGATATAATTGTGCTTAGTGTTTTTCATGTAGAGGAATGTGAATGGTTAAGATGGAATTTGTACCTCAAATTAGTAGAGAGATATTATTGGGCCCTTCGATGAGTAAATTTGAGAAATGTATGGCCATATTACGATCAAAATGAGTTTCTATTTCTATAGTCATACCACTCAGGGATCAAAAAAGTAATGGTAAAGAAAAGGAGGATGATATTATCCATGCCTCATCCTTGGCTGAAGTATCGTGTGACAAAAGGGACGTGATATGGTTGTATGACAGGTTGTATCATATTATCGATCTTCATATGAATTGGGTAGTCGTAATGTCTTGCTAGAAACCGCTTGCAACTTGTGGGTTAGTACAGTTATTAGACTACTGCCAACTTCATATGAGCATACAGGGTCGCATATAAGAATAGCCCAACACTAGCTATAAAGTTCAGATTCATTGAATCTAAGATGCGTTTAAGATTCAATGAATACAATTTTTAATCTAGGGTGGACGAATTACACACACAAACACGCACATGTTTTGTGAATATTTACTTGATAAATATTTATATGTGTATATATATATATTTATATTTTGAAAAGAAAATTAATAATATACATATATGTATTTTTGAAATACACACACACACATATAATATTATATATGATAATACTATATTATATATATAATGTATATTATTTGACAACATTATTATATTATGTATATATATAGATATTATATGATAATATCTCAGATTTAATTTATAAAGATAAATTAAATCTAATTCCATTGACTCTTTATTCTAATTAAATAAATAGGTTAAATTAAAACCATTGGACATATTTAATTAAACCAGATTTATTTAACCAGCTTATCAAAAAAATTAAGTATTGATTGATATGATAAGCATTTTTTAAATTAATTAACATTAATTTTAAAAATCTAATATCCATCATAAAATATATAACCCTGACTAGTTATAAAATGTGAGAGCTAGGGTTTTCTACATATGATGAAAAAATAGAGAGCCGCAAGAAAACCCTAGAAGGGTATTAGAGGAGCTAGCACAATACTCGTGTTGGGTTCTGTTCATGTAGATACCAGGAAAGGGAGCTGATCTGAGTAGTTGGCTCCTCAAGATCGAAAAAGAAAAAACTCAAAAGGTATGACTCTTTCTAAATGATTTAAATGGCATTGATAGATCCACAATTGGGATTGGTAAACTTTTCCAATTTTAAATTTGTAATTCTTCCGTTGTGTGCCTACCAATCCCAACATCACCTATCCCCAGATTTCTCTTGCCTGAGCACGTTTAACAATGGAGTTCTGATGAGATCTAGTACATCAATGCTAGTACTATACCTTTTGTTACTATGTATCGATAGCCATACGTATCTCAATCCTAGTATGACATGTCAGCCTCCCTTGAGATGCTTAGGAATTGGACTGGTAGCAAATTTCGAGGACAAAATTTATTGAATGGGGAAAGAATTGTAATATCCCAAATTTTGAGACTAAGGACTTGAGAATAAGCCAATATCAGGCAGACGTCTAAGCCCAATTTAAGAAGAGTCCTAAGAATGATGAGATATAGAAAGACTCTCAAGGAGTATGAGATTTGGCCTTATCGGGCAGAGGGCTTAGTATTCGTAGGAAGTATGATTAAAATGTTAGTGCAGATGTGCACATGACACATATACTGTGCCATTAGGTTGGTAGAAAGACGCCATCCAACTATGTCATGAGGTAAAAGACCGATTAGTCGGGCCAAATAGGCCGATGTAGGTGTGTATATGCCATTTTTAGGGCATATATGTGTACCCTGCCTGCGTTTTTGAAGTGGACGTCAGTATGTGGCACTATATGAGGCCCTCATACATACTCTGACCTAGTGTCATTTGACGGGATTTGATATGCGTATTGCAGTCCCGAACAAAAATCGAGTAGAATCCTGAGTAGACACCGATAAAGTGACTTTATTAAAGTAACTTTAATAAAGCAAGAAATCATGACACAACTTTTGTGTTGGCTAAATGAGAACATGACACTTGTCCTCTCATGATGAAAAAGTAATCTTGCCTTTTGAGTTGTCACCACCAGAGAGTGACACCTAGCACAATGGTCAGGGAAATCCACCGATCTATGGCTCAGTCACGTACTTGACTTCTCAAACAACGAACCCAAGAGTTCGGGGAAATTTTCAGGGCTCTCCCTTCCCCTGACAATTATGGTACCACCTAAGAGAGAGAAAAAGGGGTAAGATCCACTTAGTTAAAGCTAGAAACACTTATCACCGTTTGATCGGTTTATCAGACACGTGGCACCGTAGGATTTTGACACTTGGATTGATTCTTTCAAAGCTCTTCCCTAGCCATTTAATTCAGCTATCTGCCCAAAAATTCAGAGAAAAATCAGAAAAAATGTTGAGAAATTGGAAGAGGAAAGAGAAAACATGAATAGTAAAAGTTCCTGAGCTGATTTCACCTCTGATTCGGCGTTTTCTATCAAAATACCCTTCACAAACGTTCTTCTACTCATCCCAAGCTTCATTTTTATGGTTTCAGATTTTCTTTTGGAGGTGGTTGGTGCCGTCTCACCGAGCGGAATACTGCTGGATTTCCGAACGGATTGCGGAAATGTGTAAAGGTAAGCGTAAGCTTCTTTTTGAATCGATTGGTTTGTTATTTGGATGAGTTTGTGGGGGGTTTGGTACTGTTCATTTCCATGCAAGGCGGTATGTTTGAATTTGAATCATGGTTTAATCATGTATTTATGGTTAGATTATGATTTATGATAAGATTGGGTTAAGTTGTTGGACAAAATTCTGTTTTGGCAATTTTGTTGAAAATGGGTTTTGTTTGGTCAGAAGGGAAGGGGCTGAAACTTTGGGATTTTGATGATTTTGATCATCCTATTTTATTCTACATGAAAAATTTTATGGAAATAGCCTTAGTTATGAATTTTATATTATTGAAACACAAATTGAAACTTTGCCAATTTTTTCCCTGTTAAAGTTATTGCATGGCAGTCAATTTGTATGGTGGTTTTGAGTGACTGAATGCTGTCCAAATATTGTAAAACTTTCCAGTCTAAAATTAGACTTATCAAGCTTTAATTTGATAGGTTATAATAGTCAATTGGATTTGTGTGTTGGAAGTTCTACATTTTTAAAGTTTGGTTAAGTAAAAATGGGCAATTCTAGAGCAGTGTCTAATAAAAGGGAACTCTGTACCTATGTGTGTACATTTATCTTATGTCTATATTTTTCCCTAAATTTATACCTAACAAGGGTCATGTATAACTTAAAAGCACCTCATTCAGAATTTTTTAGAATTAGTTATTATTTTTACAAGTTCGGCCAAGAATCAGGAAAGGGGAAAATCTGTAGGCTAGATTCTTGGCCGCAGGCAAAAAGTTTCTGACCTGATTTAGGCCGCAGCCAGGTATTTTTTGCCATGGACAAGACCCTCAAATTCCAGCATTTCATATTTTTGAAGGAAACTAACCTATTTAGCCCTTCCTAGCTTCTTGGGCCTTAATATACACTTCCAATTACTCAAGATCATTACTCTAATAATGTGATTGGGTATCTAGGGCCATGGAGAAGTCCAGAAAGAAGAGGCATGAAAGAATTTCCAAGAAGCTTCAATGATTGGAAAAAGAGGAAACAAAGGAAGGACATCGGTCAATAAGGTTGTAAACTTACTTACTTATATGTATGTGATGTTTATGCTATGTATTGATTTGCTGTATTGCTTTGCTTGATTATGTGAAGCATGTATGAATGAATGAAGCTCTATTTTTGATTTTACTATAGTTATAAGTATGTTGTACGAAATATTGAGCATGCATAAGATCATTATGTGAACATGAGCCTATGTAAGGCAAGCATATCATGCACTAGCATTCATCTTACATGAGTTGTGAGTACTGTTTGCTACTGAGATTCCCTGAATCTCACCCTATCCCACCAACCATATAGGTATGATGAGTATAGGAGAAGGAATGCATGAAGATATACAAGGGGAAAATACGAGGGAGAATCGAAGATTGAAAGGCAATGTACTGTTTATGTATTTTAATTAGATTTGTATATGTATAAACTATGAACGAGGAAAGAAATACTCTGGTAATTATACAAGGAATTAAGAAATGATGAGTTGCTAAGAAGTTACGAACTACTTTATGATGATGTTAAAAACAAAGTTTTTCAACTATTTAGAAAAACCCACTTAACTTCAAGTTCGAGTCCTATATTGAGGTTGGGAATTGAAAGAACTTTGCAAAGAAAGATCTTTTAATGGTTCAAACCCGCTGCATAAAACTTATCAGACCGATTACGAAAGTAGGGTATTACATTAATAATGTAATTAGAAGTTGTAAGGAGGTGATTAAGCAAGAGAAAATAAGAAAACAAAATAAACCTCCTAAAAACCCTAACTTTCTGCCCTATGCATGATGTGATAAAGGAGTGAGAATTTGATAATTTTGATGATTCCATTGTATTTAGAAGGAAAAATTATTTAGGTATGTAAGTGTTCATGATTTTTGCATGTTTGAATACAAATTTGGAAATTTATGAAGTTGAATGTGCATGTTGTTTGATCTTCCTCCTGTGAGGCAGTGATATTTTGAAATGTATTTAGTGGGGAAAACTTGTTCAAAAATTCTGAAACTTGGTAGGATTAAAGTAGAGACATAGGGATTTAATATTATGTGTAGTTTGTGATTTTTGGACTAGTACATTGGAAGATATGAATTTTTTAAATTGTGCCCTGTTTCTGGAAGCAAATCTATTAACAGTAGAGTTTGACGAATTTCTAGGAAAAGTATGATGTCAATGGTCAGACCAAAGCATTTTTACATAAAATTAAATTTAAATATATTCATTTAGGCTTTAAAATCAGTTAATTTATAATTTCCTATAATTAATTATGATTTTCCAAATTTGACTGAAAATCTGCCAATTTCTGCAAAAACAGTGAAGCTGCACTGTGCAGAGTTGTACTGTGTAGAAATTATTGAAACTATGATGGATAACTAGAAATGTGAGTTTAGAATGAGTTATGAATGAACAATAACTCATTTATTGTAGATTTGGGAATTTTAGGACTAGACAATTGTGCCGAGCTGGATCAAAGTCAGTGGATCAAGGAAGGGAAATTAAGGTAGTAAACTTACCCTACTTGCATGTATTTAATATTTATGCTTGTGTATTTATTTTCTTACTTATGTGAAGTATATTTGAATGAATAAAGCTTTGTTTCTATTTATACTGTAGCCATAGATATATTGTATGAAACATTGAGCATGCAGAGATGTCATTATGTGAGTATGAGCCTACGTAAGGCGAGTATATCATGCCCTAGCATTTATCTTGCATGCATTATGATACTTTTTACTATTAAGATTCCTCCAAATCTTATGCTCCCCCAACCAACCATTTAGATAGGTGGATAGAGGTGGGATGCTGGGAGTTGTGCTAGAAGAATGCGATGGTGGTGGATCGAAGATTTAAGTGTCCAGAACTGTAAATATATGTGACTTAGACACTTTGGTAGCCTTGTGTGGCTACACAATCGTGTCTGTAAATAAATGAGTTAAATTTGAGGAGAGAATTATGCTAATTAAATTAAAAGGAAAAGAAAAGAACTGATGAGTAACAACAAAGTTGCGAACTACTAGAGTATGCTTCCGCAAAAGTTTTAAATTTTCAGAAAAAACCCACTCAACTATAGGTTTGAATCTTGTTTTGAGGTTGGGATTTGAAAAGTGTTATCAAAGAATAATGCTTAGTGGTTTGAGTTCACTGCGTAAAACTCATAAGAACGAGTGTAAATGTAAGGTGTTACAATTAGAGGTGAGAGAAAGGTGATTAATAGATTGAAATCAAGACAACAATATTTTCCCTTAATTATTATGATTTTTGGCCTGGGGCTATAAAGGTTGTTTTGGATGGAATTTCATCAATTTGATGGTTACATTAAGTTTATAAGGGAAAATTGTGTTGCATTCATGTGGATTGTGAAGTATGAAAAGTCCTAGAATGTGAATGACACAAATACCCTTAAAACTTTAAGTTAGGGGTTGTAAATGATAATTTCATAATTTGGGCATGAATTTGACCCATCTAAGGTCAAAAATGGGTTCTACATGTGAAATTTTGTATGATTAGCTCAGGCCATAATTTTTTGTGAAGTATAGTTGAACCGGGTACAAAGGGACTTAGACCGGGTTTCTAGGGGCATTTTGATAATTTTGTAGTTTTGAGTCAACATAACCAACATATTCAGTTTAGCATTAGTTATGAGTAAATAATAACTCTTTTATCCTTGCAATTTTAGGATATAGCACTAGCCTGAGCTGGACAGACAGAGCTGGACTGATTGTCAGGCAAGGAAAAGGCACGTTCCAGGTAGCAACACTTTCTTTCATGCACTGTGTGATTATCTATATGCTTTGAGTATGCCATTTTCTGTAGTATGAGCACAGTGCCATAGGCACATTATCCTAGTTGTGATCTGGGATTCAGCAATGATGTACACAAATAAGCCAATGTCTAAACAGTCGTTTGGCCTTGGACAGTGTATACACAATAGTCTATCACCTTAAATAACATGGTGCATGACATATTTATTTTAAAATCATATATTTCTAATTGTATGTTACTACTGAGATTCTCCGAACACTCTTGGAAAAAACACTTTTTAGACCGGTTAAAAAAGACATTTTAGACTGGTTTTTGATCAGGTCTTGATACAGTCGGTCTAAAAAGTTTGTTACTTTTTAGACCGGTTTAAATAGTAAGACTTTTAAGACCGGTTATGCCCACAACCTTTCTAGAAAGTATTTTTAAGACTGGTTATGGGAACAACCGGACTTAAAAGCCATGACTTTTAAGACCGGTTGTCGCCACAACCGGTCTTAAAAGTCTTACTTTTTAGACCAGTTGTGGCGCATGCCTTTTAAGACCGGTTGTGGGAAAATACTTTTTAGACCAGTTGTGGGCACAACCCGTCTTAAAAGTCTTACTTTTTAGATCGGTTGTCACCACAAGGGTCTAAAAAGTGTCTTTTTATAAAAATATTTTATTCTTATTTCAATCTTACCCAGGCCAGCAAAAAGAGAGACATCAACTCAATTCTATTAGCAAATTGCTGCTCCAATACTGATTCATGACAATAATAGTAATATTTGTATATTTACATATATTAGGCTTCACACAACTGGTTCAGACAGCAACAACAAACATTCTCATGACTTATTTAAAACTATTTAAACATTATTGTGGCATTAAAAAATAGAACCAATCACATAAATTTTAGCCTCCAAAATTGAACAATGACAGCCATAAAACCCCATATGAATGCATATGCATAGTGTACAATTCTTAACTAGTACTTACTTAATTTTTTTCATACCCAATGAATCTCCAGCATCTAAAGTGATATATCACAGCAAGAACAACCATTCTTTTTGTCTTTCTTAACTTTATCACTTTAAATATAAGTACACACTCTTAAGCTACAACTAACATACAACAACTAACATATATACAACATCTTAAAAATCACTTTGGAATCCTTAATCAGACTTTGATGTTGTGAACCACTTGCTTTAACATTTAGACACCTCAAAAACTGTAACTCGTAATTAAATTTCAAGCTTCAACAAACAAACCTATAATTACAAACCTATAATTATTAACCACACTCCACTTATGACAGACTTTCAATATTTTTACTATCTTTAGCCTTTTTTACTTTGAAACCTGATAACATACATAGAAGCAAGAACAGAAAATTCCTCAGTTTTACAAAAAAATGAAACAAAGGGAAGAAAAAGTACAACGGTCAATCCTTAAAATCCCATGCTTGTATCAGTAACCAACCTGTGTCACCCATATCCCAAAAATTGTCCTACGCAGAGATATAAACCAAGTTAGATATGAAAACCACAAGTATTATTAGAAGGACATTGGATTAAAAAACTTACTATTCTTGTAAAACCTCATGGATGAATTCGACACAATAGTTATAGATGAAATCAATATCTTCTTCAGGAAAGGGATCAGCAAGATCAAACATCTTTATACAACACTGAAGCCAGACAAAACAATAACTTGCTAACTTAAAAACAATAAAAGTAACACAAAATTTTTGAAATATACATTTACCTCTTCGGTCAATTAGGGTTCTTCACATACCCTTTTAGGATTTTCATAGTTCTTTCAATTGTGTACATCCATCAGAAATAGATAGGGCCACACAACTTAATTTCCTTCACTAGATGAACAATTAGATGTACCATGATGTCAAATAAAGAAGGAAGAAAGCGCTTCTCAAGCTGGCACAAGATCAGGTACCCTTCATTTTCCAATTCATATAATCTTTTCATCTCAATGACTTTACTACAAATAGCATTGAAGAAGAAACAAAGTCTAGTCAATATGCGTTGAAGATTGTATTTGGCAATGCCTCGAATAGCTACTGGGAGTAGTTGTTGCATTAAGACACGACAATCATGAGACTTTAGGCATACTAACTTCAAGTCTTTCATCGACACAAGCTTCTTAAAATTTGAAGAATACCCTAAGGGAACTTTGATGCCATGTAAATACTCACAAAAACTTCTTTTCTCATCCTTATACAAGGTATGAGAAGCTGGAGGACAAAAAGTTCTCTTACTATGTGGCCTCAGATGTAAGTCTTCTTGTATTCCCGTTTCTTGCAAATCTAATATTGCCTTCACGCCATCCTTAAAACTACCTTGTATGTTGAGCAGTTTCCCAACAATACTATCACATATGTTTTTCTCTACATATATGAAGTCAATACAGTGTCTCACATCAAGATTGCGCCAGTATAGAAGATTAAAGAAGACATACCTCTTTTTCCATATATTTTTCTCATTTCTACTTTTTGTAGCCTTACCAAAGATAACATTGATATTTTGAACTTTTTCATAAACTTTCTCCCCATTCAATGCCTCCGGAGCATCATCAAACTCTTAGCCACCAAAAAAGGCTTTCTTTAATCTATGATATGGGTGGTCTCGTCTAAGGAATCTCCTATGGCCAAGATAAATGGTCTTTCTTTCATGTTGAAGTTGATGGTAGCATGTGCCTTCTTCACAAAACGAACATGCTTTATGGCCTTTAACGTTATATCCTGACAAGTTTCCATATGCAGGGAAGTCATTTATAGTACAAAAGATTATGGCTCACGTTTTAAAAATCTCCTTCTTGTTCCTATAAAAAACATCAACACCTTCATCCCACAACTCTTTCTAGTCTTCGATCAAGGGTTCTTGGTAAATATCTATGTCATTTTCAGGTTGTTTTGGTCCTAAAATCAATATAGACAACATGATGTGCTTTTATTTCATATATAACAAAGGAGATAAATTGTAAATTACCAACAGAACATGCTATGAACTATGTATACTACTTAGGCTACCATAAGGATTCATGCCATCCGTGCTAAGCCCAAGCCTATGGTTCATAGGTTCTTTGCCAAAGCTAGGAAATAATTGATCAATTTTCTTTCATTAAGAAGAATCAGCCAGATGTTAAAGCTTTCCATAGAAAATCCTCTCATCCGCATGCCATCTCTAATTTTTGGCATCAATTTCATTAGCAAACAAACGCTTGAACCTTGATATGATTAGAAGATACCATAACACTTTTACAGGGGCCTTATTTGATTTATACCTCGGGGTTTCACAAATCAAACACTACTGCTCTTCATGCTCTTTTCTATACAATATGCAATCATTAGGGCATGCATGGATCTTTTTAAACTTCATCCCTAGTGGACATAGTATTTTCTTAGCATCATTGTATCGGCAAGGTAGCACATTATCATCTGGAAGCATGTCCTTAAAGGCCTCAAGCGTTTCTGAAAAAATTGTTGTTGCTCCATCCATGCCATGCTTTCAAGCTTACCAATTTCAATACTGCTTTCAACAATTGGTATTTTGTAGACCCCGGGTATAGTGGCTTCTCAGCATTACTGCACATATTATTGTATGCATGTGATTGCTCAAAAGCCTCTTCTCCTACATCACGAATAATATCCTATATTCGATCATTCAGATTCGTGTCATTATCATCAAAGGTCACTCCCCCCTATTGAGGTACACTTGACATTTCTAATCCTTCACCATACCATACCCATACTGTATAAGCCTTACAAAATCCTTCACAATTTAAATGTGAATATATATATGTAGTAGTTAGTCACTTCTCATTCAAGCATTCTACACAAGGGCAGTAGAACATCCTACAATCATTATTGGCATTTCTTCTAGCAAATTCTAAAAAACCACTCACCCCATTATCATATTCAACACTCGTTCGTTTAGCATTTATCTAACTATGATCCATATATTTCAACACCATTTTTCTCTTTCCTACTTTTTCCCCTGGAAAAGGTAGGAGTATGATGAGAGCACGAAATCATTACACTTATCAAGCTACCTAGTTTAACTACTACATAATGAACAAGTACATAGCATTGAATAAAATAAAAAATATGAGACAATGAAGGAACAAAATGAGGGTAATATATATGGTGGTTTAAGGTGAAGTGGTTCACGGATAAAAGAGTAAGGGATAGAGTCAGGAGGAGGGTAAATATCTTTCATCCTAGTCATGATCCTTCACATATAAAAGTCCTTATAGATGGAGTTAGGAGGAGGGAAATTTTGTCTTTACGAGAGCAAGATGTTAACGTTCTCTTCTCCCACTAACTTGACACATGTAGGATGAACAAGTCTATTTGGAACACAAAAGAGTAAAGAAGAAAGGCAAAGTAAAAGTGTAATAGGAAAGAAGTAAGGTCAATTGCATTATGTGGCACCAAATAAAAAACCAAGCAGAGGATCATAATTATATCCTCAACCTTTTAAAGTGACCAGTTTTCTTTCCGTCTGGGCCCATTTAGTTTATGACTTTTTATTATCAAAAACTTCCCAGACTTAATATTTTGCTGGCATGAGAAATTATGTGTGTATGAGAGAGAGAAAGAGAGAGAGTTGAAAAGGAATTGTTTTTGTTTAAAAGAAAGAATGGTGTTTCTATCTTTTCATTGCCCACATCAAATTAGAACATCAATTAATTCATTATCTCGTCAATTTCTGGTCACACATGCCCTTTTTCTTTTCTTTTGTTTTTTAAAAATTTTTGGATTGAGGAACATATTAAGAAATATCATAAATAATAGCCAACAAAAGTAAGCAATGTAATGATAATAAGCACAATCTATACAATGTGGCAAGCAAATCAGGACCACAAATTCACAGGCATGATTTAAATTGAAGACATATATATGTATATGTATATGCATATACATATATGTATATACTTATATATATTCCAATTGAGTCCAATAGAAAATATGAAGCACAATCGTCATCAGATGAGGGAGTAGAAATATGGGTACAAGAAAAGCATATTCACAAGAAAAAAAATGCAGATAAGAAGACAAAGAAAAGAAATGTCAGCAAAAGACAACAATTAATAGAAGTCAGGCGTGATAAACACAATCTATACAATGTGGCAAAAAAAATCAAGACTATAAATTCATAGGGATGAGTTAAATTGAAGATCACATGCATGAGAGAATGCCTAGGGTCTTCTTCGGTGAAACCAAACCCAGCTCAATGTCACCGTTGAGATCACCAAATTTATCAGTAAGATGCAATGATTAAGCCACCGTTGGAGAAAGAGGATGACGGAGTTGTGAAGAAGAATCGTCAGAGTAATTTCAGAGAGAAGAGAGTTTAGAGAGCAGAGAAGAAAAGAGACAAATTACTAAAACCTAGCTCAATACCGCAGTTGAGCTCACCAAAAACTTTATCAGTGAGGTGCACCGATGGAGGCCACATCGGAGAAAGACCGGTTATTTTTTTTAGACTGGTTATTAAGTATAACCGGTCTAAAAAGTAAAAAAATTTTAATTTATTTCTTTTAACCCTTTTTAAACCAGTTATAATATAAAGCCGGTCTAAAAAGAAAAAAATTCATTTTTTGATGCAGGTAAGTAATTTATTTAAACAAGTTATAGAAAAAATCGATCTAAAAGTTATATTTTACATAAATATTTTGAATTATTTTATCCTTTTTAGACTGGTTTTAATATATAACCAATCTTAAAAGTAATAAATATTTTTTTTAATTAGTTGATTTATTTAGTTCCGTTATAGGGATAATAGGTCTAAAAATTATGTAATTATTTTTATCCTTTTTAGACCGGTTTCATATAAATGAGGTCTAAAAAATTTCTTTTAGACCTTCTATTCAAAGAACCGGTTTTAGAAGTTCTTTGTAATTACGGAAATGCCACCACATATACCTTTTAGGCCTTATCCCTGTATAACCGGTCTAAATATGTCAGTCTAAAATCCCTATTTTATACTAGTGGAATCTTACCCTTTCCTTAAATGTGTAAAGTTTTCTAGTAGCAGGCAGCAGTTCAAAGGGCAAAACTGTAATTTCTGCCAACTGAAGGTTCCGAACCAGTACGAAAGGAGTAGTTGGCTACTTGAAGACCTTTTATTCATTTTAAGGTCTGTAAATTTTATGTTCACCCCTTTAGGGAAATCCTGTATATAAACAAGCATGTTGTATCAATAATATCAGTATTTATGCTATTCTTATGTTACCATTGAACTACGCAATTGCTACTCTAAGTAATATCAACAATAAAGCAGGGTCTTACAAGAACCCTCAGTTGCCAGTGACAACATTCTTACCCTTAAAGCCTTTTCTTTCTGCTGAATAAATTTTGAATTATGGAAAGGGTGAGATTCAAATAAATCTCAGTAGTAACATGCTATCAATCATATAAAATGTGAAAGATAAATTTGCAATGCAGCACATGATGCATCAAATAATAATGATGTGCACATGTCATCAATCAATGTTTAGGATCAAAGCGATGATTTTGTCTGGATCAAAATAATTGCCTTATCCCTACTTGCCATATAATGATCACATTAATGTTCCAAAATAGACACCAACCTGTCCATACTTGCTATAATAATATTCTAGAGTAGGCATCAACCTATCCATACTTGTGACATTAATGTTTTAGAGCATATGTCGTTCTATCCGTACCCAGTTCAACTAGGTCAAACATAGTAAGGGTGAACGTTAAGGGTGAAGATTAGCACTTGAGCCTAGTGTAACTAAATTAACTACTTAATCAGGCATAAGCACTAATCCAAATGACAACCAACTTAACTAATTGGATTATGAAAGTATTGAACAAAATAATAACCTATCATTCGTAAATTCTAATTATAGGACCTCATAGCTTTCTGGAGCTTAAGACATGCCCAAGCTCAGAGAAATGGTTGGATATTGCACAGGGGAAGCAGCCAGGTAGTAACCCTGTCTTCCATATGCTATAAGACACCTCCATATTTTGTGGATTCATCATGAATTGTTTGGCACATTCTGATTATGTAAGGTGGTCCCCTAGGGCCTCTTGCACAGGTAAATGCTCAGGCCAATATAATGTTTTGTGATGTATCAGTGGATGCCCGAGGCCTATTACACGGGTATCACTCAGGGCCTAGTGATATACCTAGTATTATGGTGATATGTGAACTGCATGTTATGCACTGAATGCTGTTGTAATAATTCTGTTATATGATGACTATGTGGCATGCTTTATGATGTTTTATTTATATGATTGGCTATCTGTTACTACTGAGATTCTTTTGAATCTTACTCTTTTTTCATAAACAAATTTACAGTACAGGGTGGTAGCTCGAAGGGTAAGAAGGTAAATACAGACAACTAGAGGCTAGAACAAAAAGACTCTAAATTTCTGTTGATTATCTGTTTTGAGGTATTTTGGATCTGTATATGGTGCAAATAACTTGTAACCTTGATGGTAGTAGAGTAGTGGAACCAGTAATGCTAATAGACTAGTAAGCAGACGATAATTAAACTAAAAGGATAATTTAGCCAAGTAAAGCTTTCGATCGCTAATGAACCTTAACTATGGTATGAAACATGAGAACTAAGCAGAGAATCGCTCGAATACTCTAATAAAACAAAAATAAGAGCTGATGAGACTTAGTGAGATAGTGAATGGTTGCGAAATTGTTTGGAAACATTTTTATTACTCTAAAAAGTCCCTTCTAATCCCAGGTTCAACTCCTGAGATAGGTTTCGAATTTGTGAATGTTTTCCAAGTTTGTTCAATCAACAACCGAATCCTGGTTTCATGAATGAATTCACTACCCTTTTGCACACATCTGAGGCTACTGGATATAAGATATTACAATCCACATGTCATTGCACAAAACATGGCAAACAATGCATATTAACAATCACTAGAATACGAGAGATAGTGTAATACCCCATTTTTCACCAATACATTTATGTGTATATTTGATGTATATTTAATGGAATAAAATAGTGAAAAATGATTTCAATGAATTTATGTGAATTTATGGAAAATATTCCAATCGCCGGTTACTCATAAATTGGCCGAATAAAGATATAAGAGACCAGTAAAGGCCTAATATGGTAACCAAAATTCCCAAAATTTAATAACATGGGTAATGGCCTCATTTAAGTGTCAAAATGGGGTTTAGCCGAAGAAATGGGTGGAAAATGATTTATTTCGGTAAATCATTAAATGCAGGGGCAAAACGGTAATTTTTCCGAAAAATGGAAAATAATTATTTTTCCTCAAATTTCCAATGATTTGAGCTAAATAGGAATTAAAAAGAGCAAAATGACTAATTGATCATCAATGGACTAATTTTAGTGAATTATGGTAAAAAATGGCCAAATAGTCAAAAAGTCAATGACTTGGTCAACAAGTTACATGTTGGCATAATGGGATAATTGGAGATACAGTTTTCCCTTGCATTTCCCATACATATTTTGGCTGAATGCAGAACGGAAAAGAGAGATGGGATTAATTAATGGAATTAAGCATTTGGACCAATCATTTTGTGCCATATGTCCAAATCAATTAAAACCTTTAATTATATTATCATCTCATTCACTCCTCAGCTCTCATTTCTCAACCAAACTGATCCAAAGAGTGTGAGAGAGCTAGAGAACGTGAGAACTACGACGGAAGAAGGAGAGAAGTTAGGGATTTACCAAGATCAAGGTAAGGCGCTTGAACCTTGTGTCTAAAGCTTCATAAATCCTCTATGATCTCTTCTCTTCACCTTCCTACCATTAATTTCCTTGATGCTCAGCTGAATCAACCATGGGAAGGAGAGAGAGAAATCAACCTAGAGAGAGAAAGTTCAAGAAATCAAGAGGTAACTTCCTAAACTTGTTCCTCTTGCTTGATTAAGGTTAGTAGAGTTCTTTTGGGCTTGATTATGGTTCATTTGGTACAAGACAATTCAAGAAAGTCAAAGAGACCTTAATATGTAAGTATCTCCAAATAAACTCCAATGAATATCTAACTAGTTAATATATTGGTTATAAGTAGAAAGGAGGTGATTGGGCCAAAGAAAACGAGAATACGACACAATTTTTCTGGGAATTTATTTTCCCTTCCTTATATTGGACATGATGAATGAATGGGAATTTGACCAATTCAATGCTTCCATTAGATTCAGGAGGCCGAATTGTGTAGGGTCTATGTTGACCCCGAAGTGAGAAAAGGCCTTGAGAGCAAAATGACGAAATTGCCCTTTCTAATCCTTATTTGAGGTCTGTCAAGGGTATTTTCATCATTTGGGATTGATTTTGGCCCATTTGAGGTCGGAAATGGATTCCACATGCGAAAATGTATAGGAATGGCCTAAATCATGATTTTGAGAAAAATATTAATAATGAGGACCTAAGGGGTATTTTGGTAATTTGGCACCCATAGGCTAAATTTACCAATAATATGAGTTTGGAAAGGTGGATGAATGAGTAATAACCCCTTTGGTGATGTTTAGCAATTTTAGGACTTGATAACCGGTTTGGCATCAGAAGTTGTTGCCCGAGCTTGAACCAAATAGGAAAGTTGCGTAGAGAAGAAACTAGGTAGTAACCATCTTCATATAACATGACATGCATATGTATTTTTTGTTATCATCATCAAAATGTCTAACATGTTTAGATTGAGCTGGTGATCTCCCGGGGACTATCGTAGGTCGGGTTGACACTCACGCGAAATGTTCATAATTGCACGAGCGGGACCCGGGGCCTATCTTTACACGGGTACCCCTCAGGGCCAAGAGAACCTGTCAAGCGCGATGGTGGTCATGAGGTTGTATTATATGCATTGTGCACAGGCGCCCTTCGGGGTTGAGAACCCGTCTAGCGCGAAGTCAGTTTATGAATTGCATGTTTACACTGAATAATATTTTATGATTTTGTTGATGATTTTATATGAGTGAAGCATGCTTGTGTGTGTTATCTTATATGTTTAATGACGTTACTACTGAGATTCCTGTGAATCTCATTCTTTTCCCAAAACAAATCTCCAGTACAGGGAAGAAGCTCATGGGGCAAAGAGAAGGTAACTGACGATGAGATGAGGCCGAACGGCGGATGAGTTTAGTCTAGGTTGTCTAGTCTCTGGATGTATTTTGAAAATTGTATAAGATTTTGGGTTGTATATGAGAAAGAGAGCAGATGATGTATATGTGGTTTTGTATCTAATGTATTGTGCATGTATGTGCAAATATGTGAATATGTATATCTAGCAGAGGCATTGTATGGAATTTCTAGCATTTTCGGCACTCTGATGTTTATATTCGATGAGTATTAGCTAATTAGTACTCTACCATAGTGTTGGAAAATAAGGTATCACAGATAGAGTTACTACCTGAATTCTTTTCCAATTGCCTAGCCACTATTGGTCCTTTAGCTTTAATTTTCGTCTGGCTCGATAAAATATCAAATCCTAAAATGTTTCAATTTGATAACAAATGAGTTATTACTCATTCATATATTTTTCTAAGACTCATAAAGTTGATTATCTTTACCCAAAAATGCATAATTACCAAAATGCCCCTAGGGAATTCCGTCTAATTCCCTTTATACTCGGTATATTTGTACTTTTCCAAAAATTATGCCCCAGGCTGTTCCTACACAATTTCAAATGTAGAATCCATTTTGAACTATGTTTTAACAAAATCACACTATATTTCTAGTTTTACCCTTGACAACCAACAAATAGGGTTTTAGGAGCAAAATTGTCATTTCACACCCAAAAGCCTTTATACTTCATCTTTCACTTGTTCCCTACACAATTTTTCATTCTAAATAAAATGGAATCACAAAATCAATGAAATTACAGCTCAAACACAGCAAACAAGCCTCTGGCTAAAATTTAAAAAAAATTGGGAAAAATGAAATTTCATGATTTTAATCAACAAAACACCTTCCTTTCACCTCTAATAATTTGTTTAACCACATAAACACTTTTTGAATATGATTAATCAAAATTTGGGCAACACCTCCCCTTAGGGTTCATGCATCCCAAATCACAAAATCAAACCAATACAAGTCCATAATTCAACCATAACAACAACAACAACCTTGAATTCAACCAAGAAAGCAAGGCATATTAACTCTTGCTTTCACAAAACCGCCACCTCTCCTCCTTCTTTCCCTTGATTTTCTTCTTGCTTTGCATGATTTCAAGAAGGATCTAAATATTAGAAGAGGTTTACAAGAGATTAGAGACAAGAATAAATGAGTTTTGCAACTAAACTTAGTTTGCTTCTTGATTTCCTTATCTCTTTCCCTTTCTCTTTGTGTTCTTGAACTTGCTCTCTCTCTCTTTCTCTCTCTTTGCTTGTTTTGGCCTTAAACATGGCTTTGTGGAAGAGTTAAATGAGCTCTTCTAGTGTCATCTTCCACCTCCTCAATTATATATTATTTTATTATAATTTTTGCACATGTCACATTATTTTATTCTTTTCTTTTTCCATATGGCATATTCATCTTCCACGTGGCATGATATTTTAGGGGAAATATTGGCTTTTTATTTTATTTAACCAAATGACTATTTTCCCTTACATTTTCTTGATTTTTTGGAACCAATTTCCATTTCCTTCTTCCCCTTTCTTTTGGCCGAAATTTTCAATGCTTGTTGGGCAAAAAATTGTGCTATTTCATACTAAATTTTAGGCTTCAATGTTAAGCTTTTGTCAAGACAAAAAATTGGGCTTTATGTCTTTGTTGGGCAAAAAATTTTCTATAATCACTATTTCTTCTATTTTGGCTACTTCAAGTATACTAACACTTACCATTTTATTCCTTTAAATATAATCAAATTTTCAAGGATTTTTGGTGAATAAAATTTAGGGTGTTACAGCTCCCCCCTGTTAATAAAATTTCATCTCTGAAATTTTGAACATCATATAGATCCAACTATACCTCGAGGAATCACTTCTTATTACCCATAGTAATTTCCCCATTATTTAGTGTTTCTTTTCATTATGCGTGCTCACGGAGCATGTAGCTCAAATCATTATGGGTCTCACAAATGTTGAGCATTGGTGGCTCTTATGCTACAGATATGAAGTCCCCAGAATTCCGCATATAGTTCTAAATAGCCCTCAATAACAGTCAGAGTACATTCCTTAGACTCACTAGTACCTTATAGCGCTAGGTAACACCCGCAATGTTAAGAACACTAGTCTTACTGTCGAGAGCCTCTGCCCTTTAAAAACTTTTCACATTGAGTCTTACCGTCTTGAGCCTCTGCTAGTTTCAATTTGAATGCCTATCAATTTACCATCCTAAAGACACATCGGTCTAATAAGTTTTATGGCCTTTAGGCATATAGTCTAACATCTATGCCAAATACATATTGGGTCTTACAATCCTGGATCACACTGTCCAACAGTGAATCTGAACACATTATAGGTCATATCCTCTGTTCCTCAAACCATTACTATGTTTATGTAATGTTCACAAGGAATATTAACAAACCATCCAATGACTGCAATAGTCATAAGAACATTTCTCAATCACAATTATGGGATCATTGGTCTATACCAAACATTTGGTCTCTTCGGTCTCAATGTTACATGAACCTCTACCCATCTTATACTGAGCCAAAGCATTCGATCACGTAGACATATAATCTTATAGGCATCTACCTATTATGTTCTGAATACTCACACTAGTCTATGGACACAACATTCTACAAGGTCTTAAGGCATCTCATAATAAGTTCATATATTCATTAAACGGATACAGGTGTTAGCAGGTACATATATGCAGAACCATTGCATAAAATACAATACAAGAGTTTATTGACTTTCTCTATTACTGTTCTAAAGTCATTTTCTACTTGACTACATTACTATCACAAACATTTTTGATCAATTTCTTCCCGCGGACCATTAGGGTTGCCACCTATACTGTCTTGCAGCTCAATACATCTGCAATTACCTTAGCCCTTCCTGGATTATATTTAAACTCCAAGTTGTAATCTTTAAGAAACTCCATCCATCAACACTATCTCAGGCTCAACTCTATCTGGTCACACAAACATTTTTTTCAAAGCTCTTGTGGTCATCGTACAACTCTACGGTGCCCCACAAAGATAATGTCTCTAAGTTTCTAGTGCACATATAGTTGTTGCTATCTCAAGCTTCTTGAGTAGGATATTTTAGTTCGTGAGGCTTAAACTGATGGGAGGCTCATAATACAATTCTGCCCTATTACATCAGGACACATCCTAATCCATGCTTGCACATATCACTATAGACTATACAAGTGAATTGTGAATCAGGACCATACAAGTCAACTAAGGATAAGGGATTATCACACTAACGCTGCTGTCAATCTCTCCTTTAGCTCGGTGAAGCTCCTTTCACAACTATCATTCCATATAGAATATTGAGTTTTTACATTAGCCTTATCAGAAGTAAAATAATACTGGAGACATGCTATATAAATAATTTGTAATAACCGACAAGACCAAGAAAACTATGTATTTCAGCAACATTCTCTAGTCTTTCCAGTTCAGCACTGCTTCCATTTTGCTGAGATCTACTGAGACCCCTTCTTGTGAGACTACATGATCTATAAATTCAACTTCTAAAAGCCAAAACTCACACTTGTTCAGCTTGGCATGGAGTTGCTTATCTTTCAATGGGCTCAACACTGTTCTCAAATGCTTTTCATGTTTTTCTTTGCTTTAAGAATACACAAGAATATCATAAATTCTCAATCATTCATAAGAACTTACTGGTCAAGTTTAGCATTCAGAGGACATACATTCTATTAGAAAATTCTCAAGACACATAATTCATCTATTTCAACCTTCCGGTGGTTCCAAGATACTGCCCGTACTTTTTGTGCTTTGCAACCTCTTTGGAATGCTGCCTGGTATTCTCGTTCTTACGACTGTGCGCTTCTGTCCTTCTAATTTTGACAAAGAGCACTACAGCTCCCCACATTGAAACAATAGGCCTAATAAACCCCTTTCTTTAATAGCTTCCCAATCTACTTTTCAATTCTACCATTTCATTTAAAGCCATTCAGTAGGGGGCTTTAGGCATTAGTCCCACGTCAGGCTTTATCTCAATTACAAACTCCATTTCTCTTTCTAGAGGTAATCCACTGTTATCCTCTGGAATATTGCAAGGAACTCATTTACTATTGGAATATTTAATTGCTACTCCAGCCTCTAATCGTATGGAGTAAAGTATCATGTACCCCTAATAACCTCTATGTAGACATCTCCAAGCCTCAACTGCTGAAAAAAGTTTAAGGTTAACTTTTGTACTACCATATGATCTTAGTTAGGGTAAATAATTCCCTTTTTTATGTTGTCACATAGAATATTATACGGCATCAATCAATCATCATAAAAGTTACTCCTTATTTATATAGTAATAAGCAAATTATTTCTGTCGTGGACCCATATCCTTAAGTGTTTATCGTATAATTCAAAAAGCATTAGCTATAATGAATCTGACACCTGTGGGTATAGACATAACTAAATCATAGGGTAACTAATGTACATTCAAGTCTAACCAAATCATAGGGTAACTAATGTACATTCAAGTCTAGCTATCTCACACAGTCATATGCAATAAGGAATGACTAGCATATGAGCCATACAATACTTCTATGGAATTACCATTAAGTAGAACTGTACTTTGGATTAGTTCCAGAGACATTCTAGCCTCCTAATATGTCATAGCAAAACTCTACCTTGAATTTCTCTCCTTGACTCATTTGTCCATTCGCTATCGTGGACAATTGTTGGCAAAATGCCCCGATTGCCAACAATTATAATAGATTTTTTACCCTACTAGAGTACTACATGGCCTTCCAAGATGATGGGGCATGCAATAGTGCCAATAAGCTTTGCTCCCAGGGGTTTCTAGTTATTATGGTTACCAAACTGGTAATGCTTTTTGTTATTTCCCCAAGATGGACCTTCTAAATTCTTACGTTTATGGGATGAACTCCCATTACCAAATGCTCCCTTATTGTTAGTACTTTTATCAAAGTACATATTCAAAAAATTGCTTTATGTGATTCAACATTCTTCTATTGCCTTACTAAAATCTGTAAACTACTTGGAGGTTAATTTCTCTTGCAATTCTGGTCTCAGTCCTCGTATCATTATGTAGGAGCTCTGTAAGACCTATCTTACATACCCCTTTATTATGTGTACATAAGTGTTATTCTTTCTTTACTTAGGGGTTCAATACTTATTCATGACTAATGAGCTGTTACTCTTACCACATATCAGAGTTAATTCTATTTCTTCGTTCTAGAAATCCCAATTACAACTAAATTTAAATTCACGTATTCATACCATTATATTCATATATATACATCAAGTGTAAATATTTTACATATAGTAAACATAAATATACTTAGCACTTCAATTCTTTGTCTTCTTTTTTTCTGGTTCATCTTCAAGCATTCTTCTCTGTCTTGTTCACGGACCTATATGGTTGATGGGGGAGGGTGAGATTCTGAGGAATTTCAGTAGCAAACATATAGACAATGCATGTAAAATAAATGCTAGTGCATGATATGCTTTCCTTACATAGCTCATGCTTACATCATGATATTCTGCATGCTCAATGTTTCGTATGACATACTTATGGCCACAGTAAAAATAGAAACAGAGCTTTATTTATTCATACATGTTTCACATAATTAAGCAAAGCAATAAGTAAACCAATACACAACATAAAAATCATGTACATACAAGTAAGTTTACTACCTTTGGTCTTTGTGTCCTCCTCTTATACCTTTTCTTCTAACCATGGTTGCTTCTTGGAAATTCTTTCATTTCTTCTTCTTTCTTAACTTCTCATGACCCTAGATATGTAATCATATCATTTGGGTCATTGTGGTCATTTTACCAAGTCAACCAATGAGTTAAAGTAGTCAAATTATCCTAAGGGCTAATTTCTACCCTTAGAGTTCAAAGAAATTATAATGTGCTATTACATTTTTCCATTTTCGTACATTATCCCAAATTTGCCAGAATTTTTATCAATATTTAAAAATTCACATCTTAATGTAAAAATGTCCAATTACAATGATTCTAGAGGCTATGAGACCCCTAATTTGTCTATTTACAAGAACAAATATATTCATTAGCCATATCGACACACATCAATACAAAATTCCACTTTATTGGCTATTGCTCTAGAACTTGTCAGTTTTACATTACCAATTTTCAAAAATATAGAACTTCCAGTGCACACATCCAATTGACACAAATGACATATCATATTAATGCTTGACATGTCTACTTTTATATTGGAAAGTTTCACCATTTTTGGACATCAATTACCTATTCAAAAAAGTTACACAATACGACTGCCATACAGGGAAACTCACACTAGGAGAATTCCAGTTTACAGTATTTATTTCCAGTTGTTTAGAATTTATAACCAGGAGCTATTCCCATAAAATTTTCCATTTCAAACATAATGGAAACATCAAAAACATCAAAATCACAAGCCTTCAGCCCCTATTCTATCTAGTCGAACATAACCCTTTTTGCCAAAATCAACCAAAATAGAATTCTAACCACCAACTTAGTCTATTATCATCATAAATCATTATCTAACAACATATACATGCTCAAAAAATTATTAACCCCTAAAATCCCTTGATATCCAAAAATATCCAGCCCCCAAACCCTCATGAAAACTCATCAAAATCACAAACCAATTGATTCAAATTTAAGCTTATGATTACCGCTACGCTTATCTACAATCGGTTCGGAAATCCGGTAATACTTAGTCTAGTAAGAAGTCACCAAATACCTCTAAAAAAAATTCTAAAACCATAGAAATGAAGCTTATGATGAAAAGAAGAAAGTTTGTGAATGGTGTTTTGAGAGAAAATGCCGATTCAATAGCAATTGTAAGGATTGAAACTAAGAAAAATTACTATTCTTGCTCTCTCTCTCTCTCTTTTACCATTTTTTCTTGATTTTTTATGAATTTTGGGGGTTGTTGGCCAAACTTAAGAGTGTGTAATGCTCTAATATTCATTTATGCCTCCTTACAATTTACTTGGTCACAATTTGTTTATGACATATGTGGTCAAAATTGTTGTTTCTTGAAGAAACTTAAAGTTAACTAACCTTTTTGACTTTGCTTACATTAACTAACTACTTCCCTCTCTCTTCCTTCTTACTTGGCCATATTTTACCTTTCCAAAGGAAGAGAAAATGTTGACGCATTTTGGTCCCTTAGTCTTGCTTTTTGGTCAAACTTTCCAAGTTGGAAAATTTTGAAGAAGCTTTGACCAATTGACCAAACTATTTCCCACCCTAATTGGCCCCTTACTTAGAAGGTTTTTATGGCTTAAAGGGAGTGGAAATTTTTCTTTTCATTCTAATAATTACGTCTTACTTTTGAAGAGTAAATCTTGGTCTTCCAATTTTGACCTCAAGATCAAGTGGCAATTGAGCCTTTTACCCTTGATTATGACAATATTAATTAAATTGCCCTTAGTTCTTTTCTCTTGTTGTATTCCTCTTTCTTTCCATTTCCAAGATGTCATTTCCTCTTCTTTTTGGATCCAAGTTAGGCTTTAGATCCTATTTGACTCTAGATAAAGGAAGCATACATTTTATTTGACTATTTGGAACTAAATCCCATACTTTAGTTCTCAAATTAGCCTTTAAAAGTCATTTTGGCTCTTAGGCACTCTTGGAACTCCTCCTGAACTGGACTTAGTAGTCTTCTTTACTCAGGCTTATTCTCTAGGCTTTAGTCCCAAAATTCAAGATATTACAAGCTCCACCCGTTATCATCATGTTACCTCAGATAAGAAGAGTATCAAAATAATCAGATGTAGCGGGCTAGATATTCATCAAAACTTTCCTTCTCATCTTACTGAATGATAAGAAATTATGTTTCCTTTATAGTTCAGACTGAACAGGGAAACTAGTTTTCATTGAACTACTCTTGAAATAATTCCTAAATGACAGGAATATTTTATATCTGCAGAATCATTTTGATGTTTTTCTCACTATCTGTCTGCATCGTCCTCTAATTTATGGATTAACAGCCGAACTTTGATATTATCCAAGTATTCCAGGATTTCTTCCCTAGATGAGATAACTAATCATCTACCATCTAAGGATCAAATTTCCCCTAGAAGGCAGAAGGCTATTGCTAGCAGAACCGTGCTACCTGTGTCTGTAGACTCTTAGCCTCAACAACTGGTATAATTGGAGGCTGCTCCTGAACATAATTTCTCTGACTAATTAAACTCATTCTACTGTCTACTAGGATGGTTTTCTCTTTTCCCTATCTGCATCTTGCATTTTTTTGCACATCTGGAAGCTTGCTACTCAGGCTATATATTATTGTATTCTGCTATGTTAACATCCCCATTATCTGCTGTATTAGGTCAGGCTTAGCTCATTGACCCTATACAAACCTTTATCTCTTGATCTCACCATCTCTATATCTCAATATTTCAAAATGAGAAAGAGGTAAATTCCATATATTCATAAGGGCATTTTTGTCATTTCACAAAATTTTGATCACACATATACTCTAATATTAACATACAACAGACCTTTATAAGCCTATACACGACCGTACAACATGTTTTCTCTCTTTTGCACTACATAACTTAACATTTTCAAAAACTTCCCAGGGTGTCACCCATCCTTCCATTTCCCTGGGTCGAGCATGATTAACCTTAATGTACCGTTACAAAAATGATGGTTTCAACTCTAACTGCTTCTGAGCATCGGCACCCCTGGACTGTCCTCATCCTAATTAGTTGGGTCAATCACCTCTGGGTGATCAAATACTGCATGAGTTATATATCAATATCGGTACTTGTACTCAAATACATACTTTGTGATGTGCTCCATAAAGGTAACAAAGTTGTCATTCGAACCTCATTCCATAATCTTATTCTTCTTTTAGGGCCAAAATGTAGTATCCAAAAAGAAATATGGCATTATACGGATCCTCAAATCATTTGGGAATTCTATACTGAGAAATCCCTGGTCCAGTACAGTGTATTCACGTTATGCAAAAATTGCACATACTAGGTATGCCATCGGGGTATCACGAACATGGAGAGCCTACATATACAAGTTCCTGACGTACCCCCCACAACTCCTGATCTAGCTGTAGATCATATCTCACACGCAAGGGTTCCAGCATTATAACTGGTGACTATGGATCTGTCTCTAACCTTTCTAACAACGGCTGCTCGGTATCACTAACAGAAGGATTGACTGTCGGCTCTGGTCTAGGTTAGGGCCCGTATATTTTCCTTTTCCGCACCTACTTCCTTAGGTCCTGTAGCCTCCTAGAACTATCCCAAACTCGATATGGTCGTCTTGGCTGCCTCCCAGATATCCTCTGATCCTCTAGAGGCTATTTCATCGATAGCTGTAATTTACTCCTTTGTCACCTTATTCCACTCATGATTCCAATTACAACATAATCAAGATCATAATATCAATATACTATTCTGTTGCTGCTAGAACCACATGCTTTAATACAAAAAATGTTAAACCTCTTAATATTTTGACATTTATCAAAGTGTTAATGCATAGTTCAATGGGCATAAAGAAATAGCAAAATTATACTGATATAAAATTCATGATTACATTATAGGAAATCCCTATAGGATTTGTACATAGCAAAATACAAAACCCAAAATACATAAAAAACATAGATAACCAACTTTAAGTGCTTGCTCTGAACTAGAACCCTCAGTTTCCAGTGACCACATTCCTACCTTTAGAGCCCCTTCATTTTGCTGAATAAATTTTGAATTATGGAAAGGGTAAGATTTAAACAAATGTCATTATAGTAACATGCTATCAATCATATAAAATATGAAAGATAAACATGCAATGCATCAAATGATGCAACAAATAATAATGATGTGCACATGTCTGTCGATCAATGTTCAGGATCAAAGCAATGATTTTGATTGGATTAAAATGATCATCTTATCCTTACTTGCCATATCGTGATCACATTAATGTTCCAGAACAAGCACCAACCTGTCCGTGCTTACCATAATAATATTTCGAGCAGGCACCAACATGTCCGTACTTGACACATTAATGTTCCAAAGCATATGTTGTTTTGTTCGTACTCGCCTCAGCTGGGTCCCACTAGTCTCATTGTACTTGTGCTTTTCCTATGGGGATGGTACTTGTGCTTTTCCTACACCCAGTGAGGAATTATGCCATACAGGCTTCATATTGGCCTACCTAGATTGGGTACCCACTGGCCTTAGATGTACTTGTGTTTTTCCCTCAAGGTAATACTTGTGCTTTTTCCACCTGGATTTACTGCCATCTAAATGTCATTGTACAGAACATAGCAAACAATGTATATTAACAATCACATAGAATACAAGAGATAGAGTTACTAGCTGGACTATTTTCCAATTGTCTAGCCACTATCGGTCCTTTAACTTTTTGTCCGTCTTGGACAAATGTAAAATCCTAAAATTTTCTAATTTGATAACAAATGAGTTATTACTCATTCATATCTTATTCTAAGACTCATAAAGTTGGTTATCTTTACCCAAAAATGTATAATTACTAAAATGCCCCTAGAGAATCCAGTCTAATTCACTTTATAGCCGGTATATTTGTACTTTTCCAAAAATTATGCCCTGGGATATCCTTACACAATTTCACATGTGTAATCCTTTTTTGAACTCTATTTTGACAAAATCAAATTGTATTTCCAGTTTTACCGTTGACAACAACCAATTAGGGTTTTAGGGGCAAAATTGTCATTTCACACCCTAAAGCCTTTATGCTTCATATTTCACTTGGTCCCTGCACAAATTTTCATTCTAGACACAATGGAATCATCAAATACATTAAATTATAGCTCAAACACAGTAAACAAGCCCCTGGATGAAATTTAACAAAAATTGGGAAAATGGAATTCATGATTTTAATCCACAAAACACCTTCCTTTCACTTCTAATAACTTGTTTAACCACTTAAAATACTTTTTGTATATGATTAATCAAAATTTGGGCAATACCTCCCTTTAGGGTTCATGCATCACAAGTCACAAAATTAAACTAATACAAGTCAATTATTCAACCATAACAACAACAACAACATTGAATTCAACTAAGAAAGCAAGGTTTATTGATTTACCTTTGTTTCTATCTCTTGCTTTCATAAAACTACCACCTCTCCTCCTTCTCTCCCTTGATTTTCTTCCTGCTTTGCATGATTTCAAGAAGGATTTGAAGATTATTAGAGGTTTCTAAGAAATTAGAGACAAGAACATAGGAATATTGCAACTAAACTTAGTTTGCTTCTTGATTTCCTTCTCTCTCTCCTTTGCTCGTTGTGTTCTTGAACTTGCTCTCTCTCTCTCTCTCTTTGCTTGTTTTGGAAGAAAATATGGCCTTATGGAAGAGTTAAATGAGCTCTTCTAGTGTCATCTCCCACCTCCTTAATAATATATTATTTTATTAGAATTTGTGCACATGTCACGTTATTTTATTCTTTTCTTTTTCCATATGGCATATTCATCTTCCACACGGCATGATATGTGGAAAAATCTCATTTCCCCTTGCCTATTCCCTTCTTGACTAATTTTTCATCATATTTTAGGGGAAATTTTGGCTTTTTATTTTATTGAGCCAAATGACTATTTTACCCTTACATTTTCTTGAATTTTTGGAACCAATTGCCATTTCCTTCCTCCCCTTTCTTTTGGCCAAAATTTTCAATACTTGTTGGGCTAAAAATTTTGCTATTTCATATTAAATTTTAGGCTTCAATGTTAAGCTTTTGTCAAGAAAAAAATTGGGCTTTATGTCTTTTTTAGACAAAAAAATTTCTATAATCACTATTTCCACTATTTTGGCTACTTCAAGTACACCAAAATTCACCATTTTATTCCATTGAATATAATCAAATATTCAAGGATTTTTTGTGAAATAAAATTTTGGGTTTTGCATTCCCTACACATTTTTTAAATCTAAACACAATAAAATCATCAAATTCCAGCCCAAACACTGAGTTTTTCCCTCTGGCCGGAAATATAGAAAAATTGGGGAAAATGAAGTTTTATGTTTCCATAAATCAAAACACCTTCTTTTCATCTTAAATCACTTCTTGTACCCTTTAATTACACTTCCTACATGATTAATCAAAATTTGGGTAGCACCTCCCCTAAGGATTTATGCCTTCCAAATCACAAAATCATAACAAACATGCTAACCAATCAACCAAATCACCAACAACAACTAAAAAGCAACAAGTAAATCAAGGTTTCATGGTTTACATCTTGATTTCTCTTCTTTCTTCAAATTTTTCCTCCTCTCCTTCTAGTTTCACCTTGATTTTCTTCTTGCTTCATATGATTTAAAGTAGGCTATAAGGATTAGAAGAGGTTTGTAATGATTTAGAGACAAGAACAAGTGAATTTTGCTTACAAACTTACCTAGTTGCCTTCTTGAATCCTTGTCTCTCTCTTTGTACCTTTGTTCCTCAAAATTATGCTCTCTCTCTCTCTCTTCTCTATTTGGTCCAAAATATGGCCCCTTAAAATAGCTAAATGGAACTTTAAAATATCACCTTACACCTCCTTAAAATAATAATAATTTATTGGAATTTTTGCACATGTTCTTGACTTTTTGCTTCTTCTTTTTCTATTTGACCTCAAATGCTTTCACTTGGCTTAATTTGTGTCCAAGTATTTATTACCTCTTCCCTTCTTCCTTTTTTGGTAGACTTTGGCCTTTAAAATAGAAGAAAAATAAGAGTTTCTTGCTTTATTAGCCAAATAATCATTTTGCCCTTACATTTCTTCAATTTTTGAATCAAATGTTGTCTTCCTTCTTCCCTTTTTATTTTTGGCCAAAATTTTCATAATAAATTAGGCCAAAATTTGTGCTCTTCTCTTCATTTTTCACTACAATATTAGGCTTTCATGAAGACAATAATTGGGGTTTTATGTCTTAACTTGGCTAAAATTTCATGTAGCCCCTACTTCCAATATTTTTCCATTTCAAGTGTACCAAAATTCACCACTTTATTCCATTTAATATAAAAAATGTACAAGGAATTTTTTGTGAATAAAATTTAGGATGTTACAATACTCTCTAGGCTTCATATGAAAAAAATCATACTTGGTAACAAGAGCATTGACTTTGTTTTCTTTGATTCTGAAAGTTCCTTCATGAGCAATATCCAAGGCTTCCCACATATCTTTGGCTGAAGGAAGAGTACATATTCTAAAATACTCCTTCCGACTTAAAGCACTTTGAATCATCAGAATGGCCCTATTATTGAGGGTCAACAGCTTCTTGTCATTGTCATCAAATTCTGCAAGTATCTTTGGAACTATTTTTCCTTCTACTTTCTTCATGGGAACATAATCTCCTTGTTTAATAACTTGACAAAGGCCATATTTGTTTGTTGTTATGAATATTTTGAATTTAGCTTTCCAGAATGAAAAGTGTTCACCACAGAATGTTGGAGGTCTGGTAGTTAAAGCTCTATCAAGAAGTATTCCTTCTTCCATGCTTGTTATCGGATCCTTCCTAGGTTATTAAACCTGAAAACAAGAAGACCTGCTTTGATACCAAATGTTAGTTTAAGCTTTTCACCCTAGAGGGGGTGAATTGGGTGAAGTTAAAATTCAAGCTTAAATACAAATTTTAAACAAAGACTTAATAATGAGAGAAGAGTTAGAAAGATATAACTAATAATGATATTGGACATACAAGATTTATACTATTTCAGTCCAATCTACTTGACCTACGTTCATTCTTCAAAAATCTTTCTGAGAGTTCCACTAATGTTTCAAGATTCATAGAGCTCTTGGTACCTCAGTACAAGAGAGTTCCTCTTCCAGGATACTTACTCCCTACAGTTTGTAATTAAAGCTCACACACAAGGTCCCACTACCTTGAGTAACTCATGGTAAGAGTAATAAATGAGTTCATAATTACTCTCTCAAGGTGTATATATGATAAACACTAAAGTACAAGAATATCAGAGAATATCAAAACACCACAGCACACTTAATGCAAAATAGTGAAATTCGTTATAGGTTGTTGGCTCCGCCTTGTGTAACATCTCAGTGCCTCGCTCCTAATAGTATCTACATTTAGACCCCATCACACCTCACGGAATTAAAACACGTTGAGAAGGGTAGGTATCTAGACCATTTGAAGGCGTCTTTCATTCCTTTCCCAAGCAAATATGGACAAAACACTCCACCCACCTTTGGGGGCCCAGCTCGACCAGCGAGCTGGGGTTATAACACTCCACCCACCATTAGGGTACCCAGTGTCCTCACTGGTATATTGTCCTATATTGATCCAAGCCTAGCTTTAATACCAATTGTAAGATCTTAGTGCCTTACTCTCGATATTATCCACTTTGGACCCCATCACCCCTGATGTCTTTAAAACATGTTGAGAGGGGGAGGTATCTAGACCTTTAGAATGTGTTTTTTGTTCCCCCTACAGCCAATATGGGACATAACTCTCCACCCACCTTTAGGGGACTTAGCTCACCTAGTGAGCTGGGGTCCTAACAGAATGCATCTATATTTATAGCTTGGAAGGAATTAATGACTACTGAAGTACTTGAATGTATCTATTAAAGAGATGATATAGTCGTTGGTGAAATAGAGTATTTGAAATATATGTGTTTCACTACATTTAATGCTTTTGACACTAAAGTTCTTTATGTTATTTTGTGTTTAATCGAACGTTAAGCATCTTAAACTTATACATAAGTGTAATTAGTAATGTTTTGGAAAAGAAGGAAGTGTTGTAGCTAGATTTTATCACATTATATTAAGCATCAAAATTTCTGAGATGTTGTTTCAAAACTCTACTATCACTATCACTAAAGTGATATTTTATCAACTCAAGTGGTGGTTTATCATAGAGAGGTATCAAGTAGTAACTAGAAGGAATATGAACGTCTTTCCAAGTTAACTGTTAGTAACCAAACTATGTCACTCAAGTTGGTTTAGATCACTTGAGTGCCTTGTTTGTGTCAATATTTCATCCAAGAGGGGGGTGAATTAGGTGATATTAAAAATTTAAGACTATAATTAACAAACTTAACTAAGAGATGAGAGTTGGAGAAATTTCACCGAAGTGTACATAGGAGTTTTATACTGGTTTCATCCCAATCGCTTGACCTATGTCTAGTCCTCAGAATGCTTTTGAGATTTCCACTAAAGTTTCAAGATTTGATGGGTCCTTGGCACCACAGTACAACTAAGCTTCTTAACAGGACACTTACTCCCCGTTAGACTTAGTAAGCAAATACCCTCACTTAATGTCCCACTACCCTTGAGATTCTCTTTACAAGAATAATACATATGCTTACAAATTCTCTCACAAAAGTTGATAAATGAATATTTAAGAACAAAGGAATATTAGAGTTATCAGAGAATATTAGGAAAACAGATTACACTTATTGCAACAAAGTTGTTTTTATTGTAGGTAGTTGTTTAGTCTTGAATGCTTTCATATATTATAGGTAGAATGATTCTAATGACCCCTGAGAGCATTCAATTCTATCCGTTAGAGAATAAATGTAGTCGTTGTTGAAAGCAAGCATTTGGTTTGGTTGAGGCTACTTCACATATAATGCTTTTGACAACATTATGTTTTTTAAAATTTTGAAACTAATCCAGAGATTAAACACTTGAAACTCATACATAAGTTTGATTGGTAACATTTAGAAGTGGTATAAGAGGTTAGGGTGTAATATACCAAAATTTAGTCAAGGGTTAAATGTCCCAAAAAGAAAGTGTGAATAGCACTAGAGACTACTTTGGGAATTAAGTAAGAGATTTAGTACCAATTAATATAAGGAAAGTACCCAATTCCTTGAATTAAGGTTAAATATTGTATAAAAGTTAACATGAAATTCATAACAAAGAAGGGTGACGGTTTGAAAGAAGGGTAGACTTAGATAAAGGGCCTAATGGCAATTTAATTAATATTGCCTTATGTAAGGGTAAAAAGGAGATTTATAATTTGATTTCAATGATAGATTTGAGAAATAAGAATAAAGGGTCAAGATTACTATAAAAAAAGTAAAGGTAATGATAAAGAAAGTAATTAGCAACTTTATTATGTGAAGCAAGAGTATGGTCAATACTTGGACTCATGGCATATACACACGTATGCAACATACAAAGACTTAGTCAAATACACTTCCTCCTCTTTTTAATGCAATCAATTCATCTAAGACACAAGGAAGACACAGAGAGAGAGAGAATTTAATTAATATCATTCTTCACTTTTTATACAAGAGGGGTCGGTTGAGAAAAAAAGAGGAAGAAAGAGAGAGTAAATATCCACATACCACATGCACCTCATGTAACATTTTAAGCCCCTTATTACGAATACGGAAGCATGACTTCTCTAGCTATTGGTTAGGAATATTAGTAATCAATGTTCCCAAACCAAAACTTGCCAAAATAATTTTCTTTCAAGGGGTTACTGTTCATTTATTACTATCAGAGTGACTCTTTGCTCATTTCTCTGCTCATACATGTGCATACATACAAACACACCTTATGGCATGTTTATACAAATAACCAAACATGCACTATATTAAACATAACCCATAATCACATTCTAATCTTCAATTCCCTATCACATTCTCTTCTTGTATATCCTTGTACAATCCTCTTCTGTACTTCACACCTGTAAGGTTGGTTGGGGGACGGTGAGATTCTAAGGAATCTCAGTAACAAACAATACCATAGTGTATGTAAGATGAATGCTAGTACTTGAAATGCTTGCCTTACATAGGCTCATGTTAACATAATGACATATATGCATGCTCAATGCTTCATACAACATACTCATGGCCATAGCATAGACAGAAACAGAGCTTTAATTATTCAACTATGTTACACATAGGCAAGCAAAGCAATCATGCACATCAACACACAAGCATACATATCAATACATACAAGTAGGGTAAGTTTACTACCTCTTGTCTTTAAGTCCTCCTATACCTTTTCTTTCAACTATTGAAGCTTCTTTCAAACCCTTCCATTGCTCTTCCTTCTTGACTTATAATGGCCCTAGATAAATAACCATATCATTAGAGCCATGACAAAATGAATGTCCAAGGTAGCTATGCAAGCCTCAAGTGCTTATTTTTAGCCTCGGAATTCAATTTATTACAATCTACCCATGGTACATCCTACCCTTGGATATCAAGCTTATTACATGCTATGCCAAGCACTAGCACTTATTTCTACCCTTAGAGTTCAAGGTAATTACATTTTTCCATTACCTTTTTAATTGCACACAATGACTAAAAACTGCCAGAATTTGCTTCAAACTTTGAAAAATCATAACTTAATATAGGGAACTCTAAATATGATTATTCAAAGTCATATAGGAATCTCTCTAAGCCTACTTTAATGTAAAAATATCACCTTTAGCCAATTATATACCCAGAATTCTAGAATTCTCAATTAACACCACTGTGCCAGGATTTGTTCCAGATTTAGTGCCTAAACTTTAAAAATTAATATCTCCCAATATACTAACCTAATTGGCACATATTATATATCAAATTAAAGATTAATGTGTCTGCCATTATTCTATAAAATATCAGGATCATCAAAAAACACTTGATCATCCAAAATCACGTTAAAATCTACCTATCTCCTAGAAAACACAATTTGGCAGCATAATTCCTTTAACTTCAATTTTTGAGTTTTCAATCCAACCCTTCTAAAATCACAACCATACCTTAACCCTACATTATTTTTCCCGAGGAATCCAGTGGAATCCTCAAATTTATCAAATTCATATTCTTTCCCCAAGATTCCAGGTTTGGCTGAAACTTAGGTGTTCTTTGTCCAACATTCTGTTTTTGTTTCTAATGCTACCGGTAACCTGTTTCTCACCACTATCCCACACAGTTTTCCATCCTGAACCTATTAGAAGCATTAAAACTAAAACATAATACTCCTTCCCCATAAGTTAGGTGTGACTAAAATCATGGCAACACTATAACTCTAAAATTAACAGATTAAAACTCAAGATATACAGCTTAAATTGGTGTTAGGCTTACCTCTTGCCAGTGCTTCAGCCTATTCTTGATTTTGGTAGGAACTCTACCTTGGGATTAACACGAAACACATATGATCAAAAATTTAAAACCATAGAAATGTTGCTCTCACTGAGAGGAACAACATTAGAGAAGACTTCGGGAGCTAGAAATATTGAATTGGAGGTGAAATCAACTCTGGAGCTCTGGAAATTTCACTATTCATCCACTTCTCTCCTCTTTCATTTTTCTATAATTTTCTCTATTTTCCCTCTTTTTCCTCTTGCTGGCCAAATTAATAGGGAAGTGAGAGAGTGTGTGAGTTTGTATTCTGATGACACGTGTCTTGTGGTAAGAATATCACATAGTGCCCGGCGCTCCTTTTCCCTAGTCCCAGAGTAAGGGACCAGTGAATTTCCTAACTATTGTGCTAGGTGGTGTCTAGTGAGAGTGCAAACATAAAAGCTATTTTATGAAAGTGCTAGGTGGCAACCTCTCATTATTCAATCAAGGTTGAAAGCCAAAAAGTCACCTTAATAAAGCTACTTTGTCCTTAATTATTACTTTTACTTTATTAAAGCTACTTTATACAGAGTCACTCGATTATGTACCACGTGTCATTATGGCCTCAGAACCTTGCCAAATGTTTGTGTAATCCTCAGATAGTGCCATATGGCCTACAACTCAGGGATTACTAAGCGTATGTCGGCGCATCTATATGTGGGACCCACATGGCCTATGTCTTTTCTTCCTTTTAAAAAATGTTAGGTATATGTACTTTCCCTAAAAGTTCCATGTGCACACCGCTACTAACATATTTTATCTATCTAATTTTACCCACTAAGCCCCTATATAATTTGGAGACTTGCTCTCTGCATTGAGGAGCTAAATCACATAGTTTAAGGCCCCACATGGTCCACACATATATTTTTCACGCTATCTAAATATGGCGCCAAGTGTAACAAAGTGCCCATATACGGCATACTTTGTCCAACTACTTATGAGCTTTGAGCCTCATGTAACTTAGAGACTCATTATTCACTTCGATATAGCCTCTGAAAATCATTCTATCTCCTCAATATTCTTGGGAGTCTTACTAAACTCGGGCCAGTAGTCTAGAATATTACACCTCACCATTAATTGATCAACTTACTTTTGTATGAAGCTATGAGAAGGTGACAGCTCATCACACTATCGCATCTCACTCACAAATCTCCCAAAGCATAAAGAAAGAGAGAGAAGGTTAGTCAAGAATTCAACTCACTTTACCTTTTGGCACATAGTCTCTCATCTAGCCATGTACTTACACACACATGTATCTATATAATACAAACACTCCCTTACTTTTAGCCATTACAAAGTCAACGAAAGAGGAAAGAAAAACAAAAAAATAGAAAAGAGAAAGAGAAAGAGATGGTTAGGAGCAAGACAAAGAATAAGACTTGGAGGTGAGTGTTCTTGAGAACTTTACACCCTTGAGATTCCATTTCTAGCTCTAAGTAGCTTCATAAGCTTTACTCCTCTCATCAAGAGTAACATTTCTATGGTTTATGTTTCTTAAGGAGAGGTGTTTAGTGCTACCAAGAAAGTAAAGTTAGAGGAACCAAGATAAGGCCATAGCAAAGGAAAGAGGTAAGCTTCAGCTATAATTTAAGCCTAATATCTTAATATTTTGTTAGGTATTTAAGATATTATGGTGCTTCCCTATTTTATTGAAATGGTAACCTTAGGGTTTTGATGATGTTAAGAGCATGACCATGATGATAAATAGGGTTTAATGATGATATTTGATAAGTCTTGTGGTTGAAATTGCAAGAAATCAACTTATAGTGATTTAGGGTTATGATTTGGCCAGACCAAGAACCCTAGGAAAGAATCTGATTTTGGTAAATTTGAGGTTAAATATGGATTCTTCATGCAAAGAGATGTGGGATTACGGTATGGTTATAATTTTTGGGTTATTAGATAAGAAAACCCTAACTTTGGAACTTAAGGATAGTTGCTACAAGATTATGTTTTCTGGGAGACAGATTGGTTGTAGCCTGTTTTTCAATGGCTAATGTAACGCCCTTTACTTCTACCCCTTTAATATGCATACAAATGTGTTAACACAATTATTTTCTTAAGGCACTATTCATTTATTATCGTTAGAGTACTTCTCTGCTAGTATCATTTACAAATTTTCTAAAAAATTATTCATAACACACACTAATTTACTAATAACAAATTATCATATATAAATCTATTATTCTTCAATCACACTTTCCCGTATGCATATCTTCCTACATTCCACTTCTGTGCTCGACATACCTATATGGTTGGGGAGGGTGAGATTTGGGAGAATCTCAGTAGCAAACTTTGCTAACTATGTATACAAGATACAAGCTGAATGCATGAAATGCTTGATTACATAAATTCATGCCAGCATAATGACATACTTGCATGCTCAATGCTTTATAAATTACACTATAGCCATAGCATAAGTAAAAACAAATCTTCAATCGTTCATATATGCTTGATAATTGAATATTTATTACACTCATTTATATCTCTTGATTAATGAATTCAGATTGTTTAGTAATAAATAATGGGCTTTTATGCTTATTTGGGCTTTGAGTGCTTTATTGGATTTAACATATTTTAATAATAAAAATTCCAGATTTACAACCCTTCTCTATTTTGATCATAACTCTTGAACCAGATATCTGAATGATCTTATTCTTGTCTCATTTTTTAGATGATTTAGAGGGAAACAATTGATATGAAGACTTAAAGGGCAGATTCGGATAAGAGGATAGTCAAAAATGTAGTCAATGTCATATGTATTTTTCTGGATTTTTATTGGGCCCAAATTTTGTAATGAAGCACCATTTAGTATTAATTTCCGTTTTGGGCTGAATTGATGGGCTTTGACCCATGTGACAATTAGGTTTTTACTTTGGATAGCTGAAACAATAGATTAGAACAGATTTTGGACGTTTAGTAGATTGAAATCAGAAGTTCTTGATTCTCTGAAAAATGTTCTTCGTGTTCTTCGTTCGTTTTTTGGATTTTCCAGCCATGTCCGGCTAAGTTTCTGTGATTGACCTATGGATTGAGGATTCACGTTTCCAATCAGAGGACATACTTAAACCGGTAACGTAACTCGTTTCTATTTACTCTAATCGGATGTGATTTCTGGAATAGTTCGAATGTTTATTTTAATATTCGGATTGGTATATCCCAAGGACACAGTTTGAATCGGGTACAGTGATACTGTGCGATCGCACAGTAGCACGCCATGTATACGAACAGAACCTAGACGATCATCTAGTCGAGGGATTTTCTGGACGAATACAGAGATTTCGGTTCGTCCAGAACCAATCACGAGTTTGTGTTAATCTTCGTCCGATGATGGTAGGAAACGATGAATCCCAATTGTAGGTCAGTCATTTTAATCTGTTTGGTCTAGTTCATTTTCAATTTCTGTCTTTAATCTTAGTTTATTGTTCGTTAATAGTTTGATTAAACCCCCCCCCATCGATCATTGTTCGAATGTCTAGACTGCATGTAAATTTTGTGGGAAACGATCCAGGTTCTCTATACTGCAAATCCTTATTGAAACTGGTTATTTTGCGAGAACTCGATAATTCTCGATCAATGCTTCATACCATCCATCAAAGTAATTAAACAAGTCAATACATAAGAGTACTTATCAAATAAATGTAAGTCAGGAAACTTTTACTACCTTTTTGTCTTTATGTCTTCTCTTTTTCCCTCTTCATCCAACCATTGAAGCTTCTTATAAAGCCTTCCATTTCTTTTTCCTTGAAATCTCATGGCCCTAAACACATAATCACATTATATGGTTAATTCATTAGAGCCATAGAAGTAAGTCATTACTCATGACTTATCTTTCTTACATAGTCTTTATAATTATCCTCACTTTATGACTATCACATGTTGTGCTTTAGTCCCTTGTAAGTGAGGTCTCTATTATTGTAATATTATGAATTTTGGGCCTCAAAGCTTAAGAATAAGCCTGAGTCAAGAAGACTACTAAGTCCAATTTTGTGAGAGTCCCCAGGATAAAATGAGTTTCATGGGACTATATGAATCAACTCTCTAGTCTAAGAACGAGTCTCTAGAAAACATGTGGCTTAGTGCATATGTTGGGATTGGTAGGCACACAACGGAAGAATTAAAATTTTAAAATTGTAAAAGTTTACCAATCTCAATTATGGATCTATCAACGGCATTTAAATCAAGTTAGAAAAATTCGTACCTTTTTGAGTTTTTCCTTTTCGATCTTAAGGAGCCAACTACTCAGATCAGCTCCCTCTACTGGTATCCACACGAACAGGACCCAACACCGGCAGCGTGCTAGCGCCTCTAATGCCCCTCTAGGGTTTTATAGCGGCTCTCCATTTTTTTTCACACTCCGTAGAAAACCCTAGCTCTCACCTTTTATAACTATTAAGGTTTTCTATTTTATGATGGATATTTGAAAATTAATCTTAATTAATTTCAAAATCCTCATCATATCAATTAACACTTAATTGTTTTGATAAGCTAATTAAATAAATCTGGTTTAATTAAATCTGTCAAACAGTTTTAATTTAACATATATATTTAATTAGAATAAAGAGCCAATATTATTATATTTAATTTATCTTTATAAATTAAATCTGAGATACTATCATATAATATCTTTATATATACACAATATAATAATATTATCATACATTTAATATATATCATCAAATAATATATATTATATATATATAATATTATCATATATATAATATATATTATCAAATAATATACATTTTATATATAATATAATATTTTCATATAATATATATTATCAAATAATATATATTATATATGTATTTATGTATTTAAAAAATACATGTGTGTGTATAATATTATTAATTTTATTTTCAAAATATAAATATATATATATACACACATATAAATATTTATCAAATAAATATTCACACAACATGTGTATATAATAAATATATATTTAAAATTCGTTCACCCTAGATTAAACATTGTATTCATTGAATCTTAGACGCATCTTAGATTCAATAAATCTGGACATTATAGCTCGTGTTGGCCTATTCTTGTGTGCGACCCTATAGGCCCATACGAAGTTGGCAGTGGGCTAATGACTATACCAACCCACAAGTCGTAAGCAGCCTCTAGCAAGACATTACAACTACCCAATTCATATGAGGATCGACAATACGATACAACCTGTCATATAACCATATCACGTCCCTTTTGTCACACGATATTTCGTCAAAGATGAGGCATGGAGAATGTCATCCTCCTATTCTTGACCATTACTTTCTCGATCCCTGAGTAGTCTGACTATAGAAATGAAAACTCCTTTCCATCGTAGTATGGCTATATATTTCTCAGACTCACTCATTGAGGGGCCTAGTAATATCTCTCTACTAATGTGAGGAACAAATTCTATCTTGACCATTCACATTCCTCTACATGAAAACTACTAAACCCGATTGTAGCCTTTATCATCACCCGGTTAAAGGTGACTTTTGACTAAGTCAAAGCTTAGTAACTTTCATGTAGGAATCCATGATGATCTCAGGTCAAAGGGCATTGTGACGTGGTTATACATGAGATAATCTTATGACTTGATCCATGCAGCTTTCTCATAGCGGGTCGGTCCAGCACCTTGTACTCCTACGAGTTCCTAAGACTTTGATTCGTATCCTCATACCTTATCAAAGTCATACTGGTCTTATTTCATCTTTGCTCCCACATAGATGACCGACTAGGGACATTTAGGACAATCATTATGATTTATCCAAGGATACAGTTATCACAGTAAACATGTGAATAATGTGATAACTAAATGGAGAAATTCATTGAATAACAATTATTCAAAGTATAATGATTGGCCCCTAGGGCACAATTTCCAACATCCTCCCACTTGGACTAGGTACAATCATTAGTTCATCTAATTCACATTGTCCTAACATGACCCTTATGTTTTTCCTGTGCAAGCGGCTTAGAAAGAGGATTAGCAACTTTGTCTTCTCCTGCTACTTTACATATTTTTTATATCACCTCTATAATTGATTTCTCTAATAAGATAAAATCGCCTGAGTATATGTTTGGTCCTCAATAGCTTCGCTATTGTCACATAACAAATCTATTAAATTTAGGATGGTAGGTACCATCCTTAGTTCAATAACGAACTTTCTAATCCAAGCGGTTTCTTTAGCTGCATCTGATGCTGCTATATACTCAGCTTCTATTGCAGAATCTTATACAGTACTTTACTTATAGCTTTTCTAGCTTACTACACCACTATTCAAAAGGAATATATATCTAGATTGCAATCTATGATCATCTAGGTCAGTTTGGGAACTTGTATCTGTATAACCAATTACACAGAGCTAATCATGCAATCCACTATATGCCAAGAATAAGTCCTTAGTTATTCTCAGGTGCTTTAGGATATTCTTGACAGCAGTCCAACGACCTCACTACTCTAACTTAGGCCTATTAGCCTCTTGGATCTATCTCTATAGATCCTAATATCTAGGATATAAAGGGCTTCACCTGAGTCTTTCATTGAGAAAGACTTCCCTAACTAAGACTTGACACTCTGTAGGTAGGAATGTCATTCCTAATGAGTAGGATGTCATTTGCATAAAGCACTAGAAATATAACTGTGCTCCCACTAACCTTCTTGTAAACACAAGGTTTATCGATGTTTTGAATGAATTCAAACTCTTTGACTACTTCATCAAAACAATGATTCCAACTCTGAGATGCTTGCTTTATTCAATAAATGGATCTTTGAAGCTTGCATACTTTACCAAAATTCTTTAGACGCACGAAACCTTCAGGTTGTGTCATTTACACATCCTCAAAGAGCTTTCCATTAAGGAAGGCCGTTTTGACGTCTATCTACCATATTTCATAGTTATAATATGATGCAATGGCAAGAAGGATTCTGATTGATTTAGCCATTGCAACTGGGAAAAAGGTTTCATCATAGTCTACACCATGAATTTGAGTGAATTCTTTTGCAACCAGTCGTGCGTTGAAGACATTTATCTTTCTATCCATGTCAGTTTTCTCCTTAAAAACCTGATTGCACTCAATGGTTTTTACACCTTTGAGTGGATTGACAACTAAGGTCCATACCTAATTGTCGTACATGGATTGCATTTCAGACTTCATAGCATTTAGTCATTTCTCAGAGTTTAGTCCCATTATGCCTTCTAGATAGGCGGTTGGCTCATCTGCTCAATGAGCAACACATTACGACTTCCAGTAATCAGAAATCCATATCTCTGAGGCTGATGTCGTGTCCTATCAAACCTTTGTGGGTCTTGTGTTACTTGAGGAGGCTCAACAACTTGTTGTTAGTCTTCTTTGTTTTCCACTTATGGTTATGTGCTATCTTGTGACTCTCAAACTTTTCAAGATGTACCTTTCTCCCACTAGTTCTTTTAGAGATAAACTCCCTTTCTAGAAAGATACCGTTTTGGATAACAAACACTTTATTATCAGTGGGATTATAGACATAGTATCCCTTAGTTTCCTTAGGATACCCCACAAAAAGGCACTTTAAGGATTTGTGTGATAATTTATTAGAGGCTTGTTGTTTAACATAAACCTCACATCCCCAAATTTTGAGAAAAGACAAACTGGGATTCTTCCCAGTCCATATCTCATATGGTGTCTTTCCAACTACCTTCGATGGAACACGATTTAGTGTGAACGCAGCTATTTCTAAGGCATGGCCCCAAAAGGACGGTGGAAGATCTGTTTAACTCATCATATATCGAACTATATCTAATAGTGTTCGATTCCTCTGCTTAGAAATGTCATTCCATTGTGGTGTTTCTAGAGGAGTTAATTGTGAGACTATCCCACAACTCTTAAGATGGTCAATAAACTCTTGGCTCAAATATTCATCACCTCGATCAGATCGAAGTGCTTTAATTATTTTGCCAAGTTGGTTTTTGTACTTTATTTTCGAATATTTTGAACATTTCAAAAGATTCAAAGTTATGTTTCATTATATAGATATATCCATATCTACTAAAGTCATCCACAAATGTAATAAAGTACATATAACCTCCTCTGGCAGCTGTATTCATTAGTTCACATACATCTGTATGTATGAGGCCCAATAAATCAGTGGCCCTCTTACTATACCCAGTAAAAGGTGCCTCTGTCATCTTTCCTAATAAGCAAGATTCACATGTATCATATGATTCAAAATCAAATGATTTAAGAAAATCCATCTTGATGGAATTTAGAAATGTGTTTTTCATTTATATAGCATAGATGATAATTCCATAGGAAAGTTGGATTCAAATTGATTGACTTGATCCTTTTTGGTTTTTCTTCTTAAATCTTCGAGGTAGAGTTTGCAATTCCTCTTCCAATGAACGGTTTCATTGTAGAAGAAGCATACTCCTTCCTTTGGCGGCTTTACCTTCTTGGCTATAGGCTTAGTTTCGAGCTTGTTTGACTCTTTAGTCTTACCACCTGAGCCATTACCCTTTCCTTGCCCATGCCTTTCCTTTTAATACCATTTCCATTTTGAACCATCAAAACATTGCTGGGCTTTTCTAAATGTTATGCTCAATAGCTTTGATCATCCCATGTAATTTAGAAATTGATTTCTCCATGTTGTTCATGTTATAGTTCATGATAAATCGGTCATAACTTTTAGGAGTAAGTTCAAGATCAAATCTATAGCTAACTCCTGGCTCATGGGAAATCCAAGCCTCTTAAGTTCATCAATATAGCTTTTCATCTTTAACACATGAATACTAATTGATGCACCTTCAGCCATCTTGTAGGAATGTAAGGCCTTTGTGGTATCTTACCTCTCTTGCCTTGCCTATTGCTGGAACATTTCCTTGAGATGCACAATTATCTCATGAGCCTCTAAAAGTTCTATATCTCTTTGGAGCTCTAGAACCATAGTGGCAAGCATTAGACAACCTACATTCATAGAGTTATCCTTATGCTTCATGTAAGCATCTTTCTGAGCTCTTGGAGCATTAGTTGCAGGCTCTTTAGGATAGGTTGATCTAAAACATATGCCTTTGTTTCCTACTTGAGAACAATTCTCAAGTTCCTAAACCAGTCAAGAAAGTTTGTCCTTCTCAAGGACTAATCGCAATGATAGTTAGTAGTGTTACTAGTCGACATGATTCTACAATTAAAATATGCAAAGTTATTTTGTAATCTCGCACTAAATTAACAACCCTCAATGCTATAATTAGTAGGCTAAGATCCATATTTTGCTTAAATTTAAGTCCGCTTTGGCAGGACGCTTAAATTCAAGTTATTTAGGTAGGTAACCTCTTTACCAATTACATCATATGTAACTCTTAGATCTTTATGGGATTCGATCATCATATGATCTAGCATGTTTAATCCCATCTAATGCCTTGAGACCCAAAACCGTTTTGCTAATCTCAATTAAGTCAAAACAATAATGAATCATTGTGAGTAGCACCATTAGTTACGCTTGTTTCACCAAGATAACTCAAATGCATCCACTTTGGTAGAACCTACAATTGAGCGATCTAGGTTTTAACAAGTATTCATTAATTGATGGCATTATGACTTAAGATTTTATTTAGAGGGCTTAATCAATTACTTTTGTTTATATGAATGCAATCGTGGTTGTATCTCATACAAATAAATACATATAAACGCAAAAGTATGTATGCAATGATTTAATCAAGAGCATAATTCAAACATGACACAACATGGCTTGCCTAACCTAAAATCCTCCCAAGCCAATGAGAGGACTTCTCTAAATAAGCAAAATAAATACATTAAGAGAAACCTTATTTAAACATACGAGGGGAGTGAGATAAGAAGAGAATGTAAATCGAGACTATTTAGAGGAAGGCACGTCACGCAGGCCTTATTTAAATATTACAACTCTTGTAAAAACTAAAGCCATGTTGTTCACCATACCCAAACAATTTGAAGAAGTAAACCACAACAATTAACAATTCATACAATATGAAAAGTAATAAATGTCGTGATTGAGCCACGAATAATTAGCTACGACAGTCCCGCTAAGCTGTTAGATTTTTTTATCTTAATTTAAAAAATCATAATTAACTCAAGAAAAATCCAATTATAGTGGTTCAAAGCTCTATTTGACCTTCCTTAAGTATGGTTTCAACGAAAAATAAAAATTTCATAAAATTATATGTACACTGTTCCTGAAACACTAATTAATCTTCGCTGCCAGAGAAAACGTCACAGATTCAAAGCCTAACTTCAAAAATTGATATCTCCTAATGTAATGATCCAAATAGCATATATTATATATCAAATTAAATCTTAGGATGTTTACTTTCATTATGGAAATTATCAAGATTATTGGATAAGATTTGGGCATTCAAAAATTCGTCACAATCATACTGCCTCTAAAAAAATGAAAATCTGCAGCACTACTACTATGACTTCAATCTTTCTAAAATCATGTTCCACTTATATATCACATATATAAGCACACAATAAGCACTAAAACTCAATTTAAATGAACAATTGACCTGGCTCTGATGCCACTGTTAGGATTGGTAGGCACACAGCGGAAGAATTAAATTTTTAAAATTGCAAAAGTTTACCAATACCAATTGCAAATCTATCAATGACATTTAAATCAAGTTAGAAAGGGTCGTACCTTTTTGAGTTTTTCCTTTTTGATCTTAAGGAGCCAACTACTCAGATCAGCTCTCTCTACTGGTATCCACACGAACATGACCCAACACCGGCAGCGTGCTAGCGCCTCCAATGCCCCTCTACGGTTTTCTGGCGGCTCTCCATTTTTTTCATCCTCCATAGAAAACCCTAGCTCTCACCTTTTATAACTATTAAGGTTATCTATTTTATGATGGATATTTGAAAATTAATCTTAATTAATTTCAAAATCCTTATCATATCAATTAACACTTAATTGTTTTGATAAGCTAATTAAATAAATATGGTTTAATTAAATATGTCCAACATCTTTAATTTAACCTATTTATTTAATTAGAATAAAGATTCAATCGAATTAGATTTAATTTATCCTTATAAATTAAATCTGAAATATTATCATATAATATCTTTATATATACACAATATAATAATATTATCATATATTTAATATATATTATCAAATAATATACATTTTATATATAATATAATATTTTCATATAATATATATTATCAAATAATATAAATTATATATGTATTTATGTATTTCAAAAATACATGTGTGTATATAATATTATTAATTTTATTTTCAAAATATAAATATATATACACACACATATAAATATTTATCAAATAAATATTCACACAACATGTGTATATAATAAATATATATTTAAAATTCATTCAACCTAGATTAAATATTGTATTCATTGAATCTTAGACGCATCTTAGATTGAATGAATCTGGACATTATAGCTCATGTTGGGCTATTCTTGTGTGCGACCCTGTAGGCCCATATGAAGTTGGCAGTGGGCTAATGACTATACCAACCCACAAGTCGTAAGCGGCCTCTAGCAAGACATTACAACTACCCAATTCATATGAGGATCGACAATACGATACAACCTGTCATATAACCATATCATGCACTAGTGCAAAAAGGTATATTTGGCATCAGTTAAAAGTGCATTTTCGCTACAGCATATAGGGTGTAGCGGAAATAGGCGTAGCGAAAAATATCTATTACGACTTCACTTGCTCAAAATATGACGCCGTAAATAAATATATTATGGAGTCGGTTGCTCAAGATGTGACGCCGTAAATGAATATATTACGGCGTCACTTTCACACTAAACCGACGCCGTAATTAATTATTATGGCATCTTGCACATACTCCACCGATGCCATAATAGAGATGCAATTTGGTTGTTTACGGTGTTTGTTCTTATCTTAACTGATGCCATAATTACCAATTACGACGTCAGTTATGGTCATAACTGACACCATAATTGTAGTATATTTTTTTAAAAAAAAAGAGCTAATCTTATATTAACTCCTCATTTGAGAACCTACTATCATATGGAGCCAATGCACAACAATGCAAGTAATGCAACCAATGCATAACATAAATAAATGGTCAAAAGAAAAGTGTATATCTTATATTATCAAATTATAAAAGAGAACCATGTACAACTTGTCATTCTACTCTAATTTTGTTGAACATAGAAAACATTTAGACCAAATGTAGCATATCTCTCTTATTTGCACATCAGAATATGACTCCAAACTTTAGAAATGCTGCATATTCAAAAAATCTGTAGATAAGCAATATTATGAGAAAAACTAAAGTCTAAACTAAAATTATGATTTTTATATAATATTATTACCTTGTTAAGTGAGTTGGTGATGCCCTTAGTGATGATTTCATACATATACCGCATCACGTAATATCTGTACTCAAAACTTTTTGGTTGTTTATGGCACTTGAATGTACACAAACAAGAACAATCAAATTCATAAAAACTAATAATATAATTCAGCAATCCATTGTTTGAATTTAAAGTATTTACCTTCAAAAGGACCCAAATGACATCACTTTGACTATTTTTTCCCACCAACATAGAATGCATCTTTAAAGATATATTATCAAATAATTGTAAGAAAATGATATATTCAAATATTATAGAATAGAGTTTTGCAGAAAACTTACGTTTCAAACACCCACTTCGTATCTTCACTCACTGCCCATTGTAAAGAATATAACCAATATATAGTACGTTCATGTAGGAAAATAACAACGAGCCTCCAATGATTACTGCAATATGAATTCATATTAATATTATGTCGGTAAGAAAGTTTCTACTTAAGTAAGAGATGAATAGAATTAAATACCTTTCTATAAATGGTGCAAACCAACACTTTTTTTCCCTTCTTTAATTATCCTTCCAATATATGATGTTCTCTCACTTACATTATTGTTTCCAGATGATTGAATAGAATGTGGGCACAAGAACCCATAATTGTTAATCTTACCCAATTCTTTACAGAGATTGTAGAGATACCTATAAAAATAGGAAATAAGTTAGTGAAGAAATAAAAAAAACGTAAATGTTAAATTCAAAAATAAAAGTGCATACTTACCTAAGAAAAAGTTGAATAATTGATATGTTTAACTAATCAAAAGAAATGAGGTCAAGAACATCCCACTTGAAGACCCTTTATTCAAAAGGGTGCCCTACAATCTCCTTACTCATATTCAATACAATGAATTCGTCCATATCGACAACAAATGAAGCCAACCGTCTCAAGCCATTTTCCTTTGGTTTGGCACTGGGTCCAATTGCTTGTTGAGAATTTGAATAGAAAAAATCCTTTGATTGTTGTAGTTCTTAATTAATAAATCAATAAGTAAAGAAAAAAAATTAAAATTGCATACCATTTTAAGTAGGGAATGATGAAAAATCACAAGGTTATTCATACCTCAGCTGTAACTTGATGAACTAGCCTTCTTAGCCAAAGAATGAAATTTTGTTTAGCTTCTCCTACAGTTTTTACATCCTCAATAAGGAATGACACTAAGGCATTAGCGTCTACAACTTTTTCAATCACTACCTTCACCTGATAATCTAGTATCTTCTGGTGGTGGATCATTGTTGCAGAGTTATATACCTTTCCATATGCAACTAAAGTGTAGGAAACGTGGAGGCTATAGCACCCATGATAAAAGGAAAATCATCTCCGCAAGTGGTTTTGAGTAATAAGTATATATACGAGTATGGGGCAATACTAGGATATAGCATCTATATATATATTGTGGTTTTGAGTGATAAGTATATATACAAGTATGGGGCAATACTAGGATATAAAAAATACACACACACACACACATATGGAGATAGATACTATTATTGTGACAAAAGGAGATCAGGTGAGATTGAAGCGAAGAGAGGAGATTCAAAAGGGAGAAGGTACAAGATGACAAAGCTTAGCCCACATCCTACCACTTGTTGCTTACACTCCACCTTGAAGGAGCATTTTCACGCCTATGTCTGCCTAATCTCTATTAAAAGAAATAAAAAATCAGAATATATATGTATATATATATATATATATATATATATATATATATTCTACTATTAAACATTCCACATTAAGTCCTTTATGTGAAATATCACTAAACCTAACCATGTCATGACTATAAAAACAACACAAATACAAGCAAGCAAAAACTTATCGTATCACTTATGATTTGCTTCAGAAATTTTAAGAACCTCATAATCAGTGTTTAATAGAATCAATTTCAATTAAATGCAGTAACAATAAATCTGAATTCAGCTAGAGGAATGCAATGAAACAATTCCTAGACAGATTCAAATATGCAATAAGCACAGCAGATTTCAATGTATCAGCAGAAAAGGATCTCAATCAGAATTTCCTTCCAGTAGAGAAATGCTAGCAACAAGTAACCAAATAAATCAGCAGAAAAGGAGCCTCATCCTTGATGAGACGATACTGTAATGAAGAATAATTAAGGGCAATATGATTAATTTTATGGGCTTGAATTATTATGAGGAGTCCATATAGTATACACATAGCTGGATTTTATATTATAGTCATTTAACTTTTGTTATTACTATTGAATGCAGGAGCTATGCTTTGGGACTAAATGCGGCATGTGGCAACTGTACTTTGAGGTGCATCATTAGTAAAGAGTAATGCTCACACAATCAATAAAAAGAAGAAGAAGAAGAACTTTAACGATATTAACACATATTAAGACAAATACAAGAGTAAGAACTAGAGAGCAATGGTAATAACAAGTTAGCGTGTGAAAAACAAGAGGCATGTGAAGAAGATGAAAAGTGTAGGGGGTGACTGAGAGGGTTATATATATATATATATATATATATATATATATATATATATATGTGCGCATTATATATGTTTATATATAACGGGTTTGAGGGTAGTGAGAATACAGGGTAGGGTTGCTACTTTAGGGAGAGTCTACTATATTGATTCAGGCTGACCAATTCTACTTTGACAAGGAACAGATAAACAATAATTTTGCACTGTGTGTGTCATATACTTTTCAGTTATTGACAATCATAACTTGGTTTTGATTTTTTCACTCTACTACGTAAATTATTTGTGGGATCTAGCTATACATAAATTATTATTCTTGGGGTATGAACTCTGAAGTCTAAACCCCACACAAAAGCTAGCCAACTACAAAAGCCCGTGCTTCGGAACCTATAATCATAACTTGGTTTTTTATAGTGGAATTCTACTGAACAAAAAACCTCAGGTTAGGCACAAACTTCTAATTTAAAACCACTGAAAATGTTCACAACATAATAGAATTCTTTCAACTCAGTCACAATACACCTCTAACACATCATGTAGAACAAATGAACTCGGATTCAACAGTAATTCGATAGAAATACAGAGAACAACAATTGACAAAAGATAATGTAGTGAAACAGCAACTACCGAAACACCAAACAACAATATATATACCACAAAACAGACTAGCTTTCCAGAATTTTTGTTTTCTTTTCTTTTATATTTATACCAAACAAAAGAGAAAGTAGACGAAATATCTAAATGCAAATGTTTTATATTTAGACCAAACAGCAAAGAAAGCAGAAACTATATGCATGCTCTCATACTTGATAACTTCTCCGTAGGTAAATCCAAAATCAAGATTCAGTAGAATTCCACTATAAAAAACCATCATAAATTAACCATATCCTATAACTTATCACTTATCTAACTATAGCACGAGCAGTTTAGCAATCAACTGTATGAAATTAGAGAGCAACTAAAGGGGAAAATTCATAAGAAATTCCGCCTGGTTTTTACTAAGCTGGATTAATTCTAGGCTTTAAAATAATAACATTTACTCGTCTAATCTAAAAACCAGCAGGGATTGGATGACAAGCACATAATTTGAATTATCTTGTACATAGAATATCTCTCATCAAAAGGTCCTGGGTAAGCCTCCAAGCATGCAGAAACAGAGTAAGATTGTTCACAAACCTCTAGAAGGAGCTAAAAGACTAGAAACCTCTCAATTACTCCCTATCTTTCCTTCCTAATCTCTCTGTCTAAGGTAATGTGCATGTGTGTCAACTTGACAAGTTTCTTCAAAGACGACATCTCATAGGGTTCAGAAAACTTTAAATGAAATTTACAACTAAGATCCAAATTTGCTAATCAGAAATCCAAGCTCTAGGCAATTTGAACAAAACACAAAACCTACACAAACAGAAAAGAAATTGCGAAGACGTGTAATTAAATGTGGTAGAATTACACTAGTATGAATGAGAAGTACCTTGGCAGTATAGGTAATGCTTTCAAGCTAACAATTCCAAGTGTCTTCGCACTCGATCTCCAAGGAACAAAAGGGAAATCACACTGCGTAGTCCAATCAACTCCAAAGCAGATAACAGAGGTGCTGATAGAGCTCTTTGATTAAGGCTGATTCTAGAACTAAAGACAATGGTTAGATGAACGGTGATTTTGGAAAATATCTGAAAGCCCTAAAGCCCTATTTCGGAGCCATGAGATAAATGGAAGTTGTGAAGGTAGCAGAAGTGGAGCAAAATTCATGTAGAGAAAAGCCGCGAAATTAGCAGAGTAGTGGCATTAGGGCGTCGGGTGGAGTGAAACCAGCATAATATGTCCTTTTTTTTGAAAAAAAAAAGCTAACATATCTCTAAGATTTCTTTAAAGCCATGTGAGTTATAATTGAGGCGTTGTGTTTTTATAAGAGCCACGTTATAAGTAAGTTTATTAAATAAATTATAAATTATAGGCTAAGTTTTATTCATAAATTGACATTAAATTTTTTTATAATTAACTAGGTTTAATTTAGTAGTTAAAAGAAATTTACTAATCTCTGGTCTTGAGCTATAGATGGCCCACTTAAAAAAAGTCATTTATAATATAACTATAATATAATTATATTTTAGGAAAAATTATTTTTTAAAATTTATTTATAGTATTTATTTGCAATTATGACATATTATATTTCAAATTTATTTATTTTACAATTAAATTCCAAAACTTTATATTAATTATGGCTTTTGGTACTTACTAAACTGATTCCATAATTATTATTGTTATAGCTTCTTAGTTATGATATCAGTTTAACATACAACCGATGCTATATTATACATTATGGCTTCAGTTAAACTTAAAACAGAAGTAAATTTATTTCATATGAATTATCACTTCTGTTCTTCAAATAACTGATGCCATATTGTACATTATGGCGTCTGTTTCACATAAGACTGAAGTGAAATTATGCCACATGAATTATTACTTCTGTTCTTCAAGTAACTGATACCAAATCATGTAGTTAAATTAGTATTTTGCACTAGTGATGTCCTTTTTGTCACACGATATTTCAATTAAAGATGAGGCATGGAGAATGTCATCCTCCTATTCCTGACCATTACTTTCTCGATCCCTGAGTAGTCTGACTATAGAAATGGAAACTCCTTTCCATCGTAGTATGGCCATACATTTCTCAGATTCACTCATCGAGGGGCCCATTAATATCTCTCTACTAATGTGAGGGACAAATTCCATCTTGACCATTCACATTCCTCTGTATGAAAACTACTAAACCTGATTATAGCTTTTATCATCACCCGGTTAAAGGTGACTTTTGACTAAGTCAAAGCTTAGTAACTCTCATGTAGGAATCCATGATGATCTCAGGTCAATGGGCATTGTGACGTGGTTATATATGAGATAAGCTTATGAGTTGATCCATGCAGCTTTCTCATAGCGGGTCGGTCCAGCACCTTGTACTCCTACAAGTGCCTAAGACTTTGATTCGTATCCTCATACCTTATCAAAGTCATACTGGTCTTATTTCATCTTTGCTCCCACATAGATGACCGACTAGGGACATTTAGGACAATTATTATGATTTATCCAAGGATACAGTTATCACAGTGAACATGCGAATAATGTGATAACTAAATGGAGAAATTCATTGAATAACAATTATTCAAAGTACAATGATTGGCCCCTAGGGTACAATTTCCAATAGCATATACGTAGTCGGATAAAAGATGTCAGTATATAGGACCTTTGGCATACTTAGCGCCATTTTGGTGGCACCCAAAGGCCTGTTTAGTGCCATTTAGGTCCCACATGTATAAAGAAGCTTTTGAGTTGGCGCAATGAGAAGTTGCCATGTGTTTTGGTAGTCAGATGAAAGTTATTGGTGTCTATGTACACTTGGTATGCCATTAGACACACAGGTTCACACATAGTAGGTTTTAAGGTATGTAGCGCCATCTTAGCCATATAAGCACTTATATGGCGCATTCTTGAAGATATAGACATATGTGACTAATTAGTCGGATAAAATATACCAGTGTAGGTGGGCACATGGAATTTTTAAGGCAGGTGTAGGTAGCTTGCATTTTTGAAGAGACGCCGATTTGGTGGTTGTCTGGGACACCCAGGCATGTATATGGTGAATCATGAGGCTCTGGGGACACGTTGTCAAACACCTCAATATTTTGACATTTATTAGACTATTCACGCATAGTTCAGTAGGCATACAGAAATAATATAAATATATTGATATAAAGTATTTGATTACATTACAGGAAAATACTCCCACAAGGTTTGTACATATAGTTACAAATCCCAAAATACAAAGAAAGGCTAGAAGATAACTAACAAAAAAATTCTTAATCAGCACTGGAACCATCAGTTGCTTGTATCCATTTCTTTGTCCATTGAGTCGCTACCTCTAGCTGAATAAATTTTATTCATGGACAAGGTGAGATTCAAACGAATCTCAGTAGTAATACACTATAAGTCATATAAAATGTGAAAGATAAACATGCAATGTAGCATATAATGGAACAATGATAATGTTATACACATGTTTGTCAAACAATATTTAGGATCAAATGATGATTTTGTCCAGATTAAAAATGTCATTTGTCCCTACTTTCCAATTAGTGATCACAATGATATTCTACTCAGCGTTCAGGTAAAAATGATTGTTTGTCCCCTACTTGCCTTATTGTGTGCTCTGTTCAAGATCATATGACTGTATGACCCCTACTTGCTATAATGTTCCAAAGCAGGTGACTATTTGTCTAAACTTGTCTCAATAATATTCCAAAGAATATAACTGTCTGTTCGTACTTGCAACTGGCACTACTAGAAAAACACTTTTAACGTCCCTTATTTGGGACTTTTAACGTCCTTTTATGGGGGGACGCGTATATCAACGACGTAATAAATTTGGACTTTATACGTCCTTTGTAAAGGGACGATTGAAGCTCTGGGTTTAGGCGTCCCTTTTGCTAAAAGGGACACCTAAAGTAGGGACTTTAGGCGTTGCTTTTACCAAAAGGGACGCCTAAAGTCCCCGTTTAGAATTTTTTTTAAAAAAAAATTAGGGACTTTAGGCGTCCCTTTAGCCAAAAGGGACGCTTAAAGGGGGTTTTTTTCCATACGGTGCCATTTGTATTGTTTCTGGCCATATCATTCTGAAAGCAAACAGCAACATATACACAAAAAGGAAACATACAACACGCAATTTATAATTAACAAAACACAACATCCACCTCTAATGAAACATTCATGCACTACATTGTTGACAGAAATGTTGTCCACTAATATAATAAACAACTACTAAGTAAATGTACAGGAAACGATAAACTTCTACAAATTAATGTGTTGAAGAATCCTCCCAGCCAACAAGTCTCTTATCAAATTAATGTCTTCATATAAGTAAGAAGCATCATTATCAAAGATCTACAAATTAGAAAATATGATTATACGAAATCAATGAAATTAAAGGATTGTTTAGCAATTCAATTAAAATACAACCAAAATATTATCATTTGATTACCTGTTGAAAATCACTTGTAACGCCACTTTGAATGATATTATACATGTAAAGTAGAACATAATAGCCACATTCAGTACCACCTGGCTGTTGAGGGCACTATAAATCAAAAGCAATTGGTTAAAATCAATAACATACATCATTTATAAAACAACCGTAAATAAAATAACTTAAATTATATTGGAACCACATACTTTGGGATAGAACCACTTTGGCTTGCGAACAACTCTACCCTCACGTGACCCACCAAGCATTCTATATGTTTGGGTCGCGCTACCATTAAAATGTAAAACATTTTAAGTTAGAACAATTTATTTAAATCAAGCATTTCTTTAATTAATAAAAAAGAAATAACTAACGTGTTGAAGACTGATTTTGTGTCTTTGTCGGGCTTTTTTGTCAAGGAATCAAACCAATAGATTTCATTGAGGCGTGGGCAAACAACACACAGGCTCCAATGGTAACTATAACAATACACAGATTAAAATGAAGTTTAGATTAGAAGAAAATTATTTCTCAAACATCCAAAAATAAAATTTTTTACTACATACCCTTGAACAATTGGCGCTAGATAACATCGCAATTTGGTCGCTGCCATTGTGAAGCCCACATAATGCGTCCTTTGTGCGACATCATTTTTATCCGATGTCGTATTTACCAGACATAAGAATCCGTATAAATTTGGTCTTTCCATATCAATGCACATGTGGTAGAAGGACCTAAAATAGAAATAAAATGACCAATTAATTATTAAACTTATGAAATCTTAAACTTAGAAAAGAAAAACTAACCAAATGGCAAGTTTGACCCATCCTGCATCTATCTCCTCCAAATGGATAAACTCCTTAAGATCTTTACTGTCGATCGTGTAGGGATACGTCAATTGTGTACCCACAATCCCTGGAGGCATATTGAAGTTGACTTGGGGAATACCTTTGTAAAGCTGTTGGAGCTGTGCTAGAAAGGGCCATCTCAGCGCATGTTGCTCCTCCTATAACCATAGAAAACAATACCAATTATATTACAATGATGCCAATAAATGTCAAGTGATATGAATATAATTCCTACCATTGGTGGGGTTGCCAACGTGCCAATAAGATATTGAGGCCAAGGGATAAAACCTTCAGTTGCCTGACCCAGCGTAGCAATCTCAACGTCAGGGATAGGGATGGCTGCACCTTCTTCCCCCTCATGAACACGTGTCACTGTCACCCTACGTAAATACTGTGGAATTTGATTATGATGGTGGGTGGTAGCTTATGTGTAAATGAGAGCATCGGCTACAACATAAATCATGGGGGCATCCAAATAGAGGATACACGATTCACCTAACTCCAGAGTGGCAGAAGGCTGGCCTAGTGGTTCTGTTATGTGAGAAGGCTGGCCACAGGGTTCTGTACTATGGGAAGGCTGGACAAGACTATGGAAAGGAGAGGCAACAAGTAGTTCTGGAGTGTGGGAAGGCTGGACAAGGGGTTCTGGATTGTGGAAAGCCTCGAAAATGAGTTGCGGAGTGTGGGAAGGCTAGACAAGGGGTTCTGGATTGTGGAAAGCCTCGGCAATGAGTTACGGAGTATGGGAAGGCTGGACAAGAGGTTCTGGATTGTGGAAAGCCTCGGCAACGAGTTGCAGAGTGTGGGAAGGTTGTATAAGGGATTCGTCCAGCGGGTTGTGACTTCCTTTAGTGCTGGGGAAGGCCGGGGATTCCTCGTTTCTAACCATAGTAGTCTCCATGTGATGAAAATCAAACCACTATTTCATTTCACCACGTAGTTATGTCATTAGCTCATCTCGGAGCTCTTCTCAGATTTGATCGCGAAGCTTATCCACAAACTCTTGACTGGGTTCAGCTTGTGAAGAATATATTGAGGCTTTACCAAAATACTTTGAAATACCAACTCCCCTTGGCTCCCCTCTAACACGACTGGGGTATTCAGCCTTCCCAATCGCTGTTGCCAATATGTCCCTTCGTCCACTTGGAGTGAACGACCCTTGGCTACTCTGCTCTTCGAGTTCGTCCTGTAGCATACAATTCGTTATGAACGAAAATTAAATGCTAGAAATGTGAAAGAATTTCACAATTAATTACTTATGCTATTACTACTTACAATCCTCGAGGCAACCTCAGCAATAGTAGGATTTATATATTTGCCACCCTTAATCCTCCCTGCTTTCCATTTTTATGACGTGGAGGAGGAGCTGGCGCTTGCACAACAACGGAAGGATCCGATTTCGTAGCTTCCTTTATTTTTTCCAGCTCTTCTGCCATCATCATCCGCTTAAGCTTCCTGTAGCCACCCCGAGACATGCAATGCTGGTATTGATTTGCTTCTTGCCTCTGTGTGTTCGCCGCACTTAATTCATGTTTAAGGGAAAAAGGGAAAAACAAGTTATTAGTGCATTAACTATATTCAAATTATAAATTTTCATACTGAAGACAGAAAACATACCAAAAATTCAGGAGCTTGTCATTTAGCTACAAACAACCTCCAGTCCTCTGGAGATATATATGAATATTCCTGACAAGGATCCAGATGACTCTTGTCACCTCTAAGGTACTTCCTGGAGAGCTTATTTTTAAAATCCTTCCAGCGCAAACGAACCTCTCCCATCCAGTGGTTGTACATGTGTGTGGTGTCAGGAACATCGAACGTTTGCTGCAAAAACGGAGACAATTAAACTTCAATAGGAAGAAAGGTCTAAATACATAAAATGTATCGAAAGTTATGTACCAAAATCTGTTGCCATATCATGGCTTTCATCTTTGTGGGAACCTGCCTCCAACTATCATAGATGATTTAGACTTTGCTTCGACCCAAAAAACCAAGATAACTAATGAAGTGGTCTTCCTCAGGACCCATTGGATTCATGTTGGCATCAAACTCTATGTGAACCCTCTCCTGTTCATTGTAGTGGCGCTTCGCCAATACAGCCATCTTCGTGGCACCTCTTGTTCTTCTCGGAGCGGGTGGCTCTTCTTGCCTTCCATTATGCTGCTCGCTGTCGCTCCCTGAGTCACTAGAACTTGACATATTCCTAGACACAAAAAAATCATTGTCAGAGAGGTAAGTAGATTGCAGGCATCTGTATAAACTACATTAAGGGAAAAAAGCACATAGGACATAATACAGTTTTATATAGTTAAAGGTCTTACTTCATACTGTTTCCCATATTCCTTCACAATGATCATTTCTTGCAGAATAATCTTCATCATCTACCAACTCGACCTCACTTCCTATAGGTGGAGGTGGTGTGTCGTCAAGGTTGAAGGTTGGATCACCATACTTTTATTTTTTGCTTTGAAGTATAATGGACATATTTTTATTTGCAGGATCTGTGACATAAAACACTTACTTTGCCTGCCTTGCTAGAATGAAGGGCTCATCTCTATAACCAACTCTTCGAAGATCGACTGAGACAAATCCAAATTGTGGATCTATTACCATAGCAGCATTGCTAACCCACTTACATTTGAACAAAGCAACTTTGAACTTGTTGTAGGTCATCTCCCATATTTCTTCTATAACTCCATAATAAGCAATTGATGCACATATGGGGTTTTTGTCTTTCGAACTGGAAAAGTGCATAGCTTCAGCTTCAACCATCACCCCACTATTTTGCATGGTACTTCTGTCATCTTGCTCTTTTGTGTAGAATGAATACCCATTTATGTCATAACCAGTCCAAGTAACAACCTGAAATGAAGGCCCCCAAGCTAGCCAGTTGATTGTCTCGGACACACCGATCTCATGCGAAACCTTCTCCTCAAACCACTTAACAAATGTCTTGTTTTGCTCAATAGCTATTTGCATGTCACTCTTCTTTGGATTCAAGTTCTTTAAAGTCTTTTTGTGCTCATCTATGTATGGCTGAACTTCTTCCATATTATTCAAGATATACAAGTATGCTTGCAACACCTCTTCACGATCCACAGTCTTCACTTTAAGTCCTCGTGTTCCCTTGCTTCTCCCCTCTTCATGACGAGACTGCTCCTTTTTACCAGATAGATAATCTTTACGAAAGTCCATAGCCTCTTCAACTACATATCACTCAACTATTGAGGCTTCAGGTCGATAAGGATTTTTAGAATACCCTTTTAAGATCTTCATGTATTGCTCAAAAGGGTACATCCACCTTAAATAAAATGGACCGCAAAGCCTTACCTCCCTTACTAAATGATCTACCAAATGCACCATTATATCAAAAAATGATGGAGGAAAATGCATCTCTAGTTGGGACAGAATTATATAACCCTCATTTTCTAGTTCATCCAACTTCTCAGTGTCGATGACTTTGTCACAGATAGCATTAAAGAAAACACACAATCTGGTTATAGTAGTTCGCACTTCATCTTTCATAATGCCTCTAATGGCTACTGGTAACAATTCTTGCATTAACATGTGATAGTCATGGGACTTCATTCCCACTAACTTCAAATCGTCCATTGAAACACACCTGCTAACATTAGAAGAGTAGCCCTGTGGGACCTTAATTTCATGCAGACACCCACACAAACTTCTTTTCTCCGCTTTTGATAGCGTATGCGCAGCTAGCTTCATATATGCCCTCCTACCATTATCTCTTAGTTGTGGATGCAACCGATCTCTTATTCCCATATCAAGAAGGTCAAGTCTCGCGCTCATTCCATCCTTGGTCTTCCCTGGGATGTGCAAAAGCGTACTTAAAAGGCTGTCACACACATTTTTCTCCACATGCATCACATCAATACTGTGTCTTACATCAAGACAATGCCAATACGGAAGATCAAATAAAATTGACCTCCTCTTCCATATGTTCTTCTCACCCTTAGTCCTTTGATTTTTACCAAAGGTCATATTGACACTTCTACCCGACTATAAACTTCCTCCCCGGTTAATGCCCTTGGTGCAACTCCATGTTCTGGTAAGCCATCAAAACGCTTTCTCAGCCTACGATATGGGTGGAATCGATGAAGAAACCTCCTGTGGCCAAGGTACACTATTTTTTTGCAATGCTTAAGTTGTCGAAAGTGTGTATCCCCTTTACAGATTGGGCATGCTTTATGACCCTTCACACTATACCCTGACAAATTTCCATATACGGGGAAGTCGTTTATCGTGGTAAAAATCATTGCACGCAACTTGAAAGACTCTTTCTTATAAGCATCGAACACATCTAAACCTTCCTCCCATAACTTCTTCAAGTCCTCAATCAAAGGAGCCAAATACACATCGATGTCATTCCCTGGCTGTTTTGGTCCAGAGATCATCATAGAAAGCCTAACGTACTTACGCTTCATACATAACCAGGGAGGTAAGTTGTATATTACAAGGAGAACTGGCCACGAACTATGTGTACTAGTAAGAGTTCCATACGGATTTATTCCATCTGTACAAAGTCCAAGCCGAAGGTTTCTCAGCTCGCTGCCAAATTGAGGGAATATTTCATCTATCTTCTTCCACTGTGGAGAGTCGGCCGGGTGCCGAAGATATTTTCCGTCACAAATTCTCTCATCAGAATGCCATCTCAACTTCTTCGCTTTTGTTGCGGTCGCAAACAAATGCTTAAACCGTGGTATTATTGGAAGATACCATAACACCTTCGAAGGTTGCCTTTTACTTGTTGTCCCTTCTCTACAACCACCGTCTTTCTTCACTTTATATCGTGATGTTTTACAGTTAGGACACTCACTAAGACCTGCATACTCCTTTCTATACAATACACAGTCATTAGGGCAAGCATGTATCTTTTTGTACTCCATACCCATCGTAGACAAGATTTTCTTTGCCTCATACATACGGTTTGGAAGTACATTATCTTCTGGAAACATATCACACAATAATTCCAATAGTAATGTAAAACTACTATCGGTCCATCCACAAGTTGCCTTTAAGTTCACCAAATGCAATGTTCTAGTCAGTCGTGTGTACTTACTCCCACGGTATAATGGTGTCTCCGCATCACTCCGCAGGCTGTCAAATTCATGTGCCTGGGCGAAGGATTAAACATCGGCATCGTGAATCATTTTCTCCATTCTATCTTGCTCTATAACATCCATTCCTTCCTTCTTGTGCGACGGACAATCAGTTACTTCCTCACCATGCCATATCCACCTTGTGTATCAAAGATTTATTCCATCACAAAGTAGGTGATCCCTTATATTATCAACATCTCGTCGACTCTCATTTAAACAATTCACACAAGGACAAAAATACTTCCCATTTTTTGTTAGAGCATTCCTTCTAGCAAATTCAATAAACTCTTCCACCCCATTCTCATATTCTTCACTAGTTCTCAAAGCATTCATCTAACTATGATCCATTGTTTTACCACCTAAATCATTCCCAATAACACTCAAGTTTATAACAATTGTTAACTATGAGATTGCCTTTTATCACTTTTTTCAAAAAACATGTCGGCAGCATATCCCATTAAGTGTAAGATCCCACAATTTTAATAACAAACCATTTCACCTTAATTCAAACAAAACAAAAAACAAGTAAGTAACTGAGGCAATTAAGGACAATATCAACAATTTAAAATATCAATTTTTCTTTAGGGAACTAATATGTTTAAATTAGTACAAGTTAAAAGTTCTATGCACCTACATAATATTAAAAGTTCTATACATGTATTCATTATTTCAAACCAATAATGAAATTAAAATCAATTGGTTAATGTTGAAAATTACTTGTTGATAACTTGTTTTATAAAATAAAACAAGTTCTATGTTTATATTTTAGACTTAAATTGCATTTAGCACTCTAAAATGTGTCTTTTTATATAGCACTCAGCTTCCTAAACATGTTTTATTTTATAATTAAATAAATTATATAACTTATTTAATCTAATAAAATTAGTTACATAGGTCTTACATTAAAGATATATATGATGAGTAACATTATTGATTAATTTATTTTAGTAAAACATATTGATGAGTGCAAATTTTCTAAATGTTTTATTTTCTAAAAAACTATTATTTTCTAAATTTTTTATAGCTTCCTGAACATGTTTTATTTTTATTTTTGAAAATGTATATAGAATTACCAATAAAGTCATTTCAATTTCAAGAAATAAAAATTAGTAATAAAATTACACAAACAAATATTATTCAATGTAAAATGTCAAACTATATAAACAAATGAGTAAACATATTTAAAAAGAAAGTTGCTTCACATAAATATATACATTTTCATTTATTCATAATTAATTTCAATCATGTATGTATGAAATTAAAATAATCAATGTATATAAACTCATCTTCCTCATTAAATTATTGTAGAAACCAAGTCAACATGTTTCTGGAATCTCTAGCATATATACATACATGTACTTATGGCATAATATGAGTGGCGTATAGTTTCTGGCAAAACTACTTCAAATTAAACGGTCATGACATTAACGAAAGTGAAAAAAAAACAAAAGCAAAAAAAAAACAAAAAAACTTACAGCACGCAGTTGGAAAATGGCGTGAAGAGAGGCAGGGAGGGAGGAGGCGCACCAGGCCACCGTGAGAGAGGGAGCAAGTCCGATGCTGCAACTGTGAGATGATAGAAGGAGGAGATGAGAGAAAATGAAGAAGGAGGGATTTGGTGGAAGGAGGCTTGGTGTTTTTGAGAGAGGGAGGAAGAGTGAACGAAAGGAATGGAGGGAAATGAAGAAAAAAAGTGGAGGGAAATATGTTTAGGCGTCCCTTCTCCAAGAAGGGACGCCTAATGTCATCCTTTAGGCGTCCCTTCTTAGAGAAGGGACGCCTAAAGATTAAAAAGTTCCTTTCTATTTACATAAATGCCACTGCATACAGTTTTTACTTCCCTTTTCAAAGAAGGGACGTCTTTAGGTGACGTTAAATCCCTTTTTTGTAGTAGTGTGGCGTACCTAGATTGGGTACCCACTGGCCCTAAAGGTACTTGTGCTTTTCCCTCAAGGTGGTACTTGTGCTTTTTCCACATCCAGCTGTAGGAATTACCACCATTTACATGTCATTGCATAGAATATGGAAAACAATGCATATTAACAATTACATAGTGTATGAGAGATAGAGTTACTACCTTGAGTCCTTTGCAAAGCCTAGCTAATACCAGTATATTAACTTTTCGTCTAGCTCGGGCAAATATAAAATACAAAAATTCCAAGTGGATAAAAAATGGGTTATTACTCATTCATACCTTGTTCCAAAACTCTTAAAGTTGGTTATCTCTACCAAAACTGTAATTACCAAAATGGCTCTAGAAAATCCGGTCTAATTCTCTTTATACCTGATATAATTGTACTTTTCAAAAAATTATGACCCAAGCTATTCCTACAAAATTTCATGTGTAGAATCCATTTTTGACCTCAATTTTAAAAAATTCACAATGCATTTTCAGAATTACCCTTGACAGACACAAAGTTAGGATTTTAAGGGCAAAATTGTCAATTCACACCCTAAAACCTCCAAACTCTATTTTTCACATGTAACCTACATAATTTTTCAATATAAACACAATGGAATCATCAAATCCATCAAAATATAGCTCAAAAACCTAGAAATACCCCTGGTCAAAATTCATGAAAAATTAGGGAAAATGGAACTTCTTAATTTCAATAAACAAAACACCTTCTTTTAACTTTAAATCAACTCTTAAACAATTTGATTACACTTCCCATATGATTAATCAAAATTTGGGCAGTACCTCCCCTTAGGGTTCATGCATCCCAAATCATAAAATCAAGCCAACCAAACCAAGAATTCAACTAATTTCATCAACAACAATTGATCAACAAGTTAAGCAAGGTTTCATGATTACCTTTTGATTCCTCTTCTTTCTCCTCCAAAACCGCCACCCTCTCCTCTTTGTTTCTCTTGATTTTTATTTTCTTCACATGCTTTCAAGAAGGATTTAAGGATTGGAAGAGGTTTTCAAGAGATTAGAGACAAGAACACATGAATTTTGCTACCAAACTTACATAGTTTGCTTCTTGAATTCTTGTTTCTTCTCTCTGCTCTTTGTTTTCTCAAACTTGTGCTCTCTCTCTATTCTCTCTTCTTGGATGAAATTATGGCCTCTTGAAAGAGTGAAATGGCTTCTTAAAGAAGCATATTCCACCTCCACAAAATAATATTAATTTATTATAATTTTATCACATGTTCTTGCATATTTTATTCCTTCTTTTCCATTTGGTTTCTAATGTTTCCACTTGGCTCATTTTATGTCAAATATTTATTTTCCTTCCCTTATTATCTCTTTGAACAAAATTGGGCCATTAATTATAGAAAAATCAAGAGGCTTCTTGATTATTCAACAAATGACCATTTTGCCCTTACATTTTTCCAATTTTAAATTAAATGTTGTCTTCCTTCTTTCCATTCCCTTTTTGGCCAAAATTCACACAATAAATTGGGCCAAAAAGTGTACTCTTCTATACTTAATTTTGGGCTACAATTTTAGGCTTTTATGAAGACAAAACTTGTGCTTAGCCAAAATTTCACTTAATCACTATGTCCAACAATTTGGGTACCAGAAATTTCAAACATTGTATAGATTAAACTATTCCTCTGGGAATAACTTCTTATTACCCATCCTACCTCTTTCATTAGTCAATCTTCCTTTTTCTTATGTGAGCTCACACAAAGCATATAGCTCAAATCAGTATGGGTCTCACAAATGTCGAGCATCGGTGGCTCTCATACTACGTGTTTGGAGTCCCCATAACACACAAATAACCCTGAATAGCCTTTAGTAATCATTAGAACATATTCCATTGACTCACTAGTCCAGTACTATAGCACTAGGCAACAACCAAAATGCTAGGAATACTTGTCTTATGGTCCAGAGCCTCTGCCCTTTGAAAACTTGCACACCGAGTCTTACCATACCGAACCTCCACGCATCATAATTTGAATGCTCATAAATTTGCTAGCCTAAGGACACATAGGTCCAACAGGTTTTATAGCCTTTCGAAACTCAGTCCAATATCCATAATGAATACATCAATACTTATAATCTTAATATACAATCCCTTAGTCATTTCGAGCACATCTCAAGCTCTAACTCCTGTTGCTCAACCGATTATTTACTTATGTAATGTTCATAAGCATGTAAGAATAAATCATTCAATGACAATAAATTATTCGACATTCAACAATCACAAGAAATATAGTCTAATAGGAAATCATAGAGCACATGGCCCATCTGCCATTGGATATTCATTAGGTCTTATAACCCAGGGTAACTCCCCATACAAGTTGCACTTACGGGCGTTCTACCTCAAGTCAACCTAGCTCAAGATGCCCTGGGTTATTCCCGATACTGCTTGTATTTACGGGTCTTATTCCTTAGTGGATTTCATGCAGAGGAATGTGAGTGGTCAAGATGGAATTTGTCCCTCACATCAGTAGAGAGATATTACTGGGCCCTTCGATGAGTGAGTCTGAGAAATGTATGGCCATACTATGATGGAAAGGAGTTTCCATTTTTATAGTCAGACTACTCAAGAATCATGAAAGTGATGGTCAGGAACAGGAGGATGACACTATCCATGCCTCATTCTTGACCAAAATATCGTGTGACAAAAGGGACGTGACATGGTTGTATAATAGGTTGTATCGTATCATCGATCCTCGTGTGAATTGGGTAGTCGCAATGTCTTGGTAGAGGCCGCTTGCGACTTGTGGGCTAGAGCAGTTTTTGGGCCACTGCCAACTTCATATGGGCCTACAGGGTCGCACATAAGAAATGCCTAACACGAGCTATGATGTCCAGATTCATTGAATCTAAGATGTGTCTAAGATTCAATGAATACAATATTTGACCTAGGGTGGATGAATTATATATATATATATATACATAAATTCAAAAAAATAATAATAATTGTAGTAATATTATATACAGATTATAATATTATTATAAGGTGTTAGTTTTATATTTAATTTATTTGATAAATTAAATAATTAAAGCTAATACAGGTATCATATCTTAGATTTAATTTATAAAGATAAATTAAATCTATTGGCTCTTTATTTAGATTAAATAAATATGATAAATTAAATCTGTTGGACAGATTTAATCAAATTAGATTTATTTAATTTAATTTGAATTTCAAAATTAATTAAGATTAATTTTGAAATTCCAATACGGCCTACATCAATTATAAAATTCGAAGGGCTAGAGGACCCCAGGCTGTACGGACGATTTGGAGAGCCGCAAGAAACCCTAGAGAGGCATCTCAGAGGCGCTAGCACACTTCCGCGTTGGGTCTTATTCATGTAGATACCAGTAGAGGGAGACGATCAGAAGCATTGACTCTTAGAGATCGAACAAGAAGCAGAACGAAAAAGGTACTATTCTAACTACTCGATTTAGACATCTTTGATAGATTCGCGATTGGGATTCAAGGATTTTAAACGGTTAATTTCTTCCGCTACGTGTACGAATCCCAACTATGTAGTCTCACATGATGGGAGACCTGTTAGACTCCGATAAAATGGAAGTAGTACCAAACCGTGAAAGGAAATAAAATTTTAGTTTTCTAGGTCTTGATGATTATTACAAATAAGCTATGTAATAGTGCTCTAGTATTGCTCTACCTTTGATAAGGTGAATATGATGATTTATCATCTATGTAGGATGATAGTTATGAAAGGAGCTTCACAGGGCTAAGAAAGGAATTGATAACAATATAAATAATGTTGATCTGAGGGGTCTCGATTTACAATTGACCTATATGGTCTTGATTTACAATTGAATCTGTTAATATGAATAAAATATGAATTGGAATGTATCCTGATGCAGTAGGATAACATGGTGGCATGAGCCTCTCATCAGCTAGAGCCTCACAAACTAAGATATCCAACATATGAATCATGAGATAGTTACAACTGTTATACAGGGGAAATCTGAAGATGTTGTTTCTATAGGATGCTATAGAGTTGTACTGCAACCACTAGAATTTGAAGTAACTATATGATTATAAAGAGTTGAACATGAGATAGCACTGATGGATAGAGTTGCTTAATGATTTCAACCTGGGAGTTAAATTCTATCCAGGAAATGTTAATATGTTTCACATTGAACAGCAACGATGGAAGTCAAGGGAACTTTTGTTTCCGTATCAAATATAGTAGCTTGGTATATATGAGTTCATTTGTAAGCCTAGAGATGTTGAGACAATACAGTAGGTAGTAAGACCTATTGGGCTAGTATGTCCATAGGCCATAAGACCTTATGAGCAAGCAGAGCAAGGTCTTAAGACCTACAATGAAGCCCAAATGTTGTACAATGACTCGGGACATGAGATTTCAGTGGTGACCCAATGCCAGAGAATACAAATAGTGTCAAACTCCATAGAATTCATACATTTTGTACCATAACAAGTATCATTTTATAGGCAAAACAGAAAAGGGCAATATACTAATATAACATGTTCTCGATTATATTACAACATTTCTAGAGAGTCTAAAACATTACACAAGTTTTAAACTAAAATATACATGAGAAGTACGATAAGATCTTCACAAAACTCCTTCTATACTAGCCTTCCCAGTCTCCTGATTTTACCTTCCTTTGCCTTTGGAGCCTTTATCTTTGGCTGTATAAGTTTATATTATGGGAAAAGGGTGAGATTCCAAAGAATCTTAGTAGTAACAATCAACCAATCATATAAAATGTGAATAGTAAACATGCAGTACAACATTTATCATGATGCATCAATCAAGATGCCATGCACATGCCAGACAATGTTCAGGAAACCAAACGATGATTTTTCCCGGGATCAAAATGATCTTTTGTTCCTGACTTGCACAAATAACCAAGCATACTGTGATCATCCTGAACACAACATACTTACGATCACACAGCATATCATATCATGATCATCCTGCACACAGTATAATTATGATCACGGTGGCCATCCTACACACAACATACTTATGGTCATATCTACTATATTGTAATCATCCTGCACATAGCATACTTATGATTACATCCCATGGGTAATAACACCATATAAGCTCATCCACCACAAATGCAACACATTGTACAGAACATGGCAGACAATGCATATTAATATTCACATAGAATATGAGAGATAGATTACTACCTTACACCTTTCCATTGCCTAGCTAATATGGTCTTTACTTTTGTGGCTCCGATCGGCAAACATCAAACCCTATAAATTTCAAAGTAGTTACAAATGAGTTATTACTCATTCATACTTTCTCTTAAGATTCTCAAATTAACCTTCTTATCTCAAAATCATGTAATTAACAAAATGCCCCTGGGGACTCAGCCCGGTATTTTTGTACTTTTCCAAAAATTACAACTCAGGTCTATTTTACATATTTTTACATGGAGAATCCATTTTTGACCTCAGATAGGGCTAATTCTATCTCAAATTATAGTTTTTCCCTGAATGGGTAACTTGGGGTTTTAGGGGCAAAATCGTCATTTTTGCAATAATTGAGAAAATTGGCAGAATTGTCACTAAATTTTGAAAATTCATATCTAATTGTGTAGATATCTAATTGGGGTGGTTCTAAAGGTTGTGTGGCCCTTGTTGAGTTTAGTCTTAGAGAAAAGTATAAAATTTAGCCAATTGGAAGGTCACCATTCCCTTAATTTTTATTTTTGAAGTCTGTCCATGAAAAACGTCAGATTCACTGGGCAAATTTCAAAAATTCATATCACCTTGTATACATCTCCAAATGTTCCTTATGGCCTATCAAACTAAAGCTTATCATGTCTACTTTTATTCTAAAAATTTGAATAATTTTTTAAGATCATTTACTAATTTAAAAATGGCACATAACATGATTGCATTACAAGAAAATACACTGGCAGGCATTACCAACTTGTATACCAATTAACTTCGTTGTGTGTATAACCTCTAATTGCTTTGGTTTATTACTTAGTATGCTCTTCATTCACCATTTTATACCCTTTAATACCATCAAGATATAAAGGAATTGTGGTGAATAAAATTTGGGATATTACAGTTCTTCCCCTGTCAATAAAATTTCATCCTCAAAATTTGTGGACACTGAATAAATTCAACTATACTTTAGGGAGTTATTTTCCATTACTTATCCCATTCTTTTATACTTCAGTACCACCTCATAATTAGTTATTTTCCTAATGATAATGATAATTCAAACTTTCAGGAATCATAGTAAAATCTTATGGTTGTGCCGTAAAGATAATGTCTCCAACATATATAGCTTCTGCTATCTCAGAATTCCTATGTAGGACACCTTAGTTTGTGAGGTTTCAGTTGTTAGGAGGTTTATACGACAATGTTATCCTACTGCATCAGGACACATTCTTACTCATGTTTGTTCATAATAACATAGACCACAAAGGTCAAATAAAAATCAAGACTGCACAGGTCATTTACAACTTAAGACCACTTGGTTCAATTATCATTAATTCCTCTTTTAGCTTTATAAAGCTCCTCTCACAACTATTATCCTATATGGAATGTAGAATCATCAGATCAACCTTATCAATGACAAAACAATATTAGAGTCACATGACTTATTCATAATAATTATCAAGACCTAGGGAACTAAAATTTCCTCTGGCCTTTTCTAATCCAGCACTGCCTCAGTAAGAACCACCACAACTTGTCCAATTACGGACAAAAGATCATATAACAATCAATGCATCATTAGGCCTAATTTGATCATACCATAATCACATGCATTAAATGAACAATTAACATCCGTTTCATGTATTACTTGTGCATAGTTATCATTAAGTAGAATAATACCTTGAGTTAATTCCGGGGATTCCTCAGTCTCCTCATGTGTCATAGAGAAGACTCTACCCTGGTTTCTTTGCCTTGATTGTTCATTTCTTTGCTATCATCTCAGGGAGTTAGTAGCTATGTGTCCCGGTTGGCTACAGTTATAACAAATTGGCTCATATGATGTATCCGATGGATGAAACTTACCACACCTCCAACAAGCCCTGCTTTCATAAGGTTGTTGATTGCTACGATTCCAAGGTTAGTAAGGCCTCTTGTCATTGTCTTGAGGTAGTCCTTCTGAATTTTTGCGTTTTTGACTGGAATTTCCACTGCCAGATGCCCCTTTACTATTAGTATTTCTGTTAGCATAGAGATTTTGCAGATTACTCTTTGTGATTCTAGATTCCTTGACGGCCTCATTGAATTGCTTAAACCGCTTGGAAACCAACTTTTCCTTTAATTCTGACTTCAATCCCTGGATCATCATGTCAGAATTAAATTCTTCATCATCCTGAACTCTTAGATAGGAGGAAAATCTGGATAGCCGGATATAACGAGCTAGATATTCATCAAAACTTTCTTTTTCTCTTTGTTCGATGGTTAAGAACTTTGTTTCCTTAGCAATAAGCACCGATTGGGGAAAATACTTCTCATTAAATTGAGTCAGAAAATATTCCCATGTGAGAGGAATATTACGGTCTTGCATAGTCATTTTGACATTTTTTCACCACGTGTCAGCATCTCCTTCCAGTTTATAGATAGCTAGCTCAACTCTCACATTACTAGGACATCCAAGGATTCAAAAAATTTTCTCCAACTTAGATAACCGGTTTTTGTCTTCTTGAGAATCAAATTTTCCTTTAAAAGTTGGTGGTCCTTGTTGACTGAATCTCATCAACACTACTACAGAAAAGGGATTTAACGTCTCCTTTAGACGTCCCTTCTTTGAAAAGGGAAGTAAAAATTGCACGCAGTGGCATTTACGTAAATAAAGAGAGATTTTTTAACCTTTAGGCGTCCCTTCTTCAAGAAGGGACGCCTAAATGAGACATTAGGCGTCCCTTCTGTAGAAGGGACGCCTAAAGGGTGCATGCCAGTCACCACATTAGGCGTCCCTTCTCCAGAAGGGACGCCTAATTTGGGAACATTAGGCGTCCCTTCTGGAGAAGGGACGCCTAAAGGGTGCATGCCAGCCACGTGGCTGGCATGCACCCCATATTAAGCGTCCCTTCTCCAGAAGGGACGCCTAATGTGGGAACATTAGGCGTCCCTTCTGGAGAAGGGACGCCTAAAGGGTGCATGCCAGCCACGTGGCTGGCATGCACCCCACATTAGGCGTCCCTTCTCTTTGAAGGGACGCCTAATGTATATGTTTAGGCGTCCCTTCTTAGAGAAGGGACGCCTAATGTGGGCTTCCCTCCACTTTTTCACCATTTCCCTCCATTCCGATCGTACCGTCACTCTTCCTCCCTCTCTCAAAAACACTTAGCCTCCTTCCACCGTATTATGTCCTATGCTGTATCCCTCCTTCTTCATTTTCTCTCATCTCCTCCTTCTATCATCTCACTTCAATACTCACCCCCTGTATCTTTCTGATCTTCCGCCTTACTAAAGCTTCTTGCAGCGAGAAAGTGTTTGGTTGTGAGTCTTCTCTTCTTTCTTTTTTTCCCCAACTAGCTAGGGAGACGACGTGGTGAAATCCCCACCAGTGAAAGCCTCATTTTCCTTGATCTTTGCAGCATCGGAGTTCCCTCTCTCACGGTGGTGCGCGCGCCTCCTCCCTAGCTCCCAACCTCTTCATCACGCCATTTTAATTTCCATAACCTGTAAGCTTTTTTGTTTTTGTTTTTTGCTTTTGGTTTATTTTATTTCACTTTAGTTAATGTCATGATCGACCATTTAATTTAAAGTAGTAGTTTTGTTAGAAACTATAAGCCACTCATATATGCCATAAGTACATATGTATAGTATGCTAGAGATTCCATAAGTACATATAGTAGTTTTGCTAGCTAGTTAAATAATTTTATTAGATTAAATAAGTTATATAATTTATTTAATTATAAAATAAAACATGTTTAGGAAGCTCTGAGTGCTATATAAAAAGACACATTTTAGAGTGCTAAATGCAAATTTAAGTCTAAAATCTAAACATGCATATAACTTGTTTTATTTTATAAAACAAGTTATCAACAAGTAATTTTCAAAATTAACTAACCAATTGATTTTAATTTCATTGGTTTGAAATAATGAATACATGTATAGAACTTTTAATATTATATAGGTGCATAGAACTTTTAACTTGTACTAATTTAAACATATTAGTTCCCTAAAGAAAAATTGATATTTTAAATAATTGTTGATATTGTCCTTAATTGCCTAAGTTACTTTATTTTTGTTGTTGTTTGAATTAAGGTGAAATGGTTTGTTATTAAAATTGTGGGATCTTACACTTAATGGGAAATGCTGCCGAAATGTTTTTTGAAAAAAGTGATAAAAGGCAATCTCATAGTTAACAATTGTTATAAACTTGAGTGTTATTGGGAATGGTTTAGGTGGTAAAACAATGGATCATAGTTGGATGAATGCTTTGAGAACTAGTGAAGAATATGAGAATGGGGTGGAAGAGTTTATTGAATTTGCTAGAAGGAATGCTCCAACTAAAAATGGGAAGTATTTTTGTCCTTATGTGAATTGTTTAAACGAGAGTCGACAAGATGTTGATGATATAAGGGATCACCTACTTTGTGATGGAATAAATCTTCGATACACAAGGTGGATATGGCATGGTGAGGAAGTAATTACTGATTGTCCGTCGCACAAGAAGGAAGGAGCGGATGTTATAGAACAAGATAGAATGGAGAAAATGATTCACGATGCCGAGGTTGAATCCTTCGCCCAGGCACATGAATTTGTAAGCCTGCGGAGTGATGCGGAGACACCATTATACCCTGGGAGTAAGTACACACGACTGACGGGAACATTGCATTTGGTGAACTTAAAGGCAACTTGTGGATGGACCGATAGTAGTTTTACATTACTATTGGAATTATTGTGTGATATGTTTCCAGAAGATAATGTACTTCCAAACCGTATGTATGAGGCAAAGAAAATCTTGTCTACGATGGGTATGGAGTACAAAAAGATACATGCTTGCCCTAATGACTGTGTATTGTATAGAAAGGAGTATGCAGGTTTTAGTGAGTGTCCTAACTGTAAAACATCACGATATAAAGTGAAGAAAGACAGTGGTTGTAGAGAAGAGACAACAAGTAAAAGGTAACCTTCGAAGGTGTTATGGTATCTTCCAATAATTCCACGGTTTAAGCGTTTGTTTGCGACCGCAACAAAAGCGAAGAAGTTGAGATGGCATTCTGATGAGAGAATTTGTGATGGAAAATATCTTCGGCACCCGGCCAACTCTCTACAGTGGAAGAAGATAGATGAAATGTTCCCTCAATTTGGCAGCGAGCCGAGAAACCTTCGGCTTGGACTTTGTCCAGATGGAATAAATCCGTATGGAACTCTTACTAGTATACATAGTTCGTGGCCAGTTCTCCTTGTAATATACAACTTACCTCCCTGGTTATGTATGAAGCGCAAGTACGTTATACTTTCTATGATGATCTCTGGACCAAAACAGCCAGGGAATGACATCGATGTGTATTTGGCTCCTTTGATTGAGGACTTGAAGAAGTTATGGGAGGAAGGTGTGGATGTGTTCGATGCTTATAAGAAAGAGTCTTTCAAGTTGCGTGCAATGATTTTTACCACGATAAACGACTTCCCCGCATACGGAAATTTGTCAGGGTATAGTATGAAGGGTCATAAAGCATGCCCAATCTGTGAAGGGGATACACACTTTCGACAACTTAAGCATTGCAAAAAAACAGTGTACCTTGGCCACAGGAGGTTTCTTCCTCGATTCCACCCATATCGTAGGCTGAGAAAGCGTTTTGATGGCTTACCAGAACATGGAGTTGCACCAAGGGCCTTAACCGGGGAGGAAGTTTATAGTCGGGTAGAACGTGTCAATGTGACCTTTGGTAAAAATCAAAGGACTAAGGGTGAGAAGAATATATGGAAGAAGAGGTCAATTTTATTTGATCTTCCGTATTGGCATTGTCTTGATGTAAGACACAGTATTGATGTGATGCATGTGGAGAAAAATGTGTGTGACAGCCTTGTAAGTACGCTTTTGCACATCCCAGGAAAGACCAAGGATGGAATGAGCGTGAGACTTGACCTTGTTGATATGGGAATAAGAGATCGGTTGCATCCACAACTAAGAGATGATGGTAGGAGGGCATATATGGAGCCAGCTGCGCATACGCTATCAAAAGCGGAGAAAAGAAGTTTGTGTATAAAACTGTATTATGTCCTATGTGCTTTTTTCCCTTAATGTAGTTTATACAGATACCTGCAATCTACTTACCTCTCTGACATGATTCTTACCTCTCTGACAATAATTTTTTTTTTGTCTAGGAATATGTCAAGTTCCAGTGACTCAGGGAGCGACAGCGAGCAGCATAATGGAAGGCAAGAAGAGCCACCCGCTCCGAGAAGAACAAGAGGTGCCACGAAGATGGCTGTATTGGCGAAGCGCCACTACAATGAACAGGAGAGGGTTCACATAGAGTTTGATGCCAACATGAATCCAATGGGTCCTGAGGAAGACCACTTCATTAGTTATCTTGGTTTTTTGGGTCGAAGCAAAGTCCGAATCATCTATGATAGTTGGAGGCAGGTTCCCAAAAAGACGAAAGCCATGATATGGCAACAGATTTTGGTACATAACTTTCGATACATTTTATGTATTTAGACCTTTCTTCCTATTCAAGTTTAATTGTCTCCGTTTTTGCAGCAAACGTTCGATGTTCCTGACACCACAGACATGTACAACCACTGGATGGGAGAGGCTCGTTTGCGCTGGAAGGATTTTAAAAATAAGCTCTCCAGGAAGTACCTTAGAGGTGACAAGAGTCATCTTGATCCTTGTCAGGAATATTCATATCTATCTCCAGAGGACTGGAGGTTGTTTGTAGCTAAACGATAAGCTCCTGAATTTTTGGTAAATTTTCTGTCTTCAGTATGAAAATTTATAATTTCAATATAGTTAATGCACTAATGACTTGTTTTTCCCTTTTTTCCCTTAAACAGGAATTAAGTGCGGCGAACACACAGAGGCAAGAAGCAAATCAGTACCAGCATTGCATGTCTCGGGGTGGCTACAGGAAGCTGGAGAGGATGATGATGGCAGAAGAGCTGGAAAAAATGAAGGAAGCTGCGAAATCGGATCCTTCCGTTGTTGTGCAAGAGCCAGCTCCTCCTCCACGTCACAAAAAATGGAAAGCAGGGAGGATTAAGGGTGGGAAATATATAAATCCTACTATTGCTGAGGTTGCCTCGAGGATTGTAAGTAGTAATAGCATAAGTAATTAATTGTAAAATTATTTCACATTTCTAGCATTTAAATGGGTATTCATAACGAATTGTATGCTACAGGACGAACTCGAAGAGCAGAGTAGCCAATGTTCGTTCACTCCAAGTGGACGGATGGACATATTGGCCACGGCGATTGGGAAGGCTGAATACCCAGGCCGTGTTAGAGGGGAGCCAAGGGGAGTTGGTATTTCGAAGTATTTTGGTAAAGCCTCGTTATATTCTTCACAAGCTGAACCCAGTCAAGAGTTTGTGGATAAGCTTCGCGATCAAATCCGAAAGGAGCTCCGAGATGAGCTAATGACACAACTACGTGGTGAAATGAAATCGTGGTTTGATTTTGATCACATAAAGGCTACTAGGGTTAGAAATGAGGAATCCCCGGCCTTCCCCAGCACTAAAGGAAGTCACAACCCGCTGGACGAATCCCTTGTACAGCCTTCCCACACTCCGCAACTCGTTGCCGAGGCTTTCCACAATCCAGAACCCCTTGTCCAGCCTTCCCATACTCCAGAACTTGTTGCTGCTCCTTTCCATAGTGTTGTCCAGCCTTCCCATAGTACAGAACCCTGTGGCCAGCCTTCTCACATAACAGAACCACTGGGCCAGCCTTCTGCCACTCCGGAGTCGGGTGAATCGTGTATCCTTTATTTGGATACCACAGACATGATTCGTGTTGTAGCCGATGCTCTCGTTTACACAAAAGCTACCACCCACCATCATAATCAAATTCCACAGTATTTACGTAGGGTGACAGTGACACGTGTTCATGAGGGGGAAGAAGGTGCAGCCATCCCTATCCCTGACGTTGAGATTGCCACGCTGGGTCAGACAATTGGAGGTTTCATCCTTTGGCCTCAATATCTTATTGGCACGTTGGGAACCCCACCAATGGTAGGAATTATATTCATATCACTTGACATTTATTGGCATCATTGTAATATAATTGGTTTTGTTTTCTATGCTTATAGGAGGATCAACATGCGCAAAAATGGCCCTTTCTAGCACGGCTCCAACAGATGTACAAAGGTATTCCCCAAGTCAACTTCAATATGCCTCCAGGGATTGTGGGTACACAATTGACGTATCCCTACACGATCGACAATAAAGATCTTAAGGAGTTTATGCATTTGGAGGAGATAGATGCAGGATGGGTCAAACTTGGCATTTGGTTAGTTTTTCTTTTCTAAGTTCAAGATTTCATAAGTTCAATAATTCATTGGTCATTTTATTTCTATTTTAGGTCCTTCTACCACATGTGCATTGATATGCAAAGATCAAATTTATACAGATTCTTGTGTCCGGAAAATACGACATCAGATAAAAATGATGTCGCACAAAGGACGCATTATGTGGGCTTCACAATGGCAGCGACCAAATTGCGATGTTATCTAGCGCCAATTGTTCAAGGGTATGTAGTAAAAAATTTTATTTTTGGATGTTTGAGAAATAATTTTCTTCTAATCTAAACTTCATTTTAATCTGTGTATTGTTTTAGTTACCATTGGAGCCTGTGTGTTGTTTGCCCACGCCTCAATGAAATCTATTGGTTTGATTCCTTGACAAAAAAGCCAGACAAAGACACAAAATCAGTCTTCAACACATTAGTTATTTCTTTTTTATTAATTAAAGAAATGATTGATTTAAATAAATTGTTCTAACTTAAAATGTTTTACATTTTAATGGTAGCGCGACCCAAACATATAGAATGCTTGGCGGGTCACGTGAGGGTAGAGTTGTTCGCAAGCCAAAGTGGTTCTATCCCAAAGTATGTGGTTTCAATATAATTTAAGTTATTTTATTTACGGTTGTTTTATAAATGATGTATGTTATTGATTTTAACCAATTGCTTTTGATTTATAGTGCCCTCAACAACCAGGTGGTACTGAATGTGGCTATTATGTTCTACTTTACATGTATAATATCATTCAAAGTGGCGTTACAAATGATTTTCAACAGGCAATCAAATGATAATATTTTGGTTGTATTTTAATTGAATTGCTAAACAATCCTTTAATTTCATTGATTTCGTATATATAATCATATTTTCTAATTTGTAGATCTTTGATAATGTTGCTGCTTACTTATATGAAGACATTAATTTGATCAGAGACTTATTGGCTGGGAGGATTCTTCAACACATTGATTTGTAGAAGTTTATCGTTTCCTGTACATTTACTTATTAGTAGTTGTTTATTATATTAGTGGACAACATTTCTGTCAACAATGTAGTGCATAATGTTTCATTAGAGGTGGATGTTGTGTTTTGTTAATTATAAACTGCGTGCTGTATGTTTCCTTTTTATGTATACGTTTCTGTTTGCTTTCAGAATGATATGGCCAGAAACAATAAAAATGGTTCTGTAAAAAAAAAAAACTTTAGGCGTCCCTTTTGGCCAAAGGGACGCCTAAAGTCCTTACTTTAGGCGTCCCTTTTGGTCAAAGGGACGCCTAAAGTAGGATTTTAGGCGTCCCTTTGACCAAAAGGGACGCCTAAAGTCCCTAATTTTTAAATAAAAAAATTCTAAATGGGGACTTTAGGCGTCCCTTTTGGCCAAAGGGACGCCTAAAGTCATTACTTTTGGCGTCCCTTTTGGTCAAAGGGACGCCTAAACCCAGCCCTTTAGGCGTCTTTTAACAAAGGACGTCTAAAGTCCAAATTTACTACGTCGCTGGCATACGCGTCCCCTCATAAAAGGACGTTAAAAGTCCCATATAAGGGACGTTAAAAGTGTTTTTTCTAGTAGTGCAACCATGTTGATAAGCTCTCCATTTCTACAACAAGTTTGTTAAGCGGTTGTTCTGAAATAGGTTGTTCTGGTTGTTCAAGCTCGTTTGTTGGTCTCTCCAAATGATTTATTGGTCTTTCAAGATTATTTAACCTCTCTCCATCGGCCTCTTGCTTTTTTCGTACTTCTCTCACTTCACTCCTTAGTTCTTATATCATAGTTCCTTATTCAGTAAGCATTCCCAATATTCGCTCCATGGATTGGGTCTAGCATCGTGCTCCTGATTTACTCTTTTCCCTCCACGTGTAACCATCCTTTATGATTTACTATATTCCAAATAGGGAGAAAGTTATTTCAATAGATAATTATAAGGAAATCTTTGTCTTTTTGTAATAATTCAAATACTTAAATAATCCATACATTTAGTCATACTGATTATGCAAAAGTTCTAACATTGCCTCACATATAGGTCTTACATATACATCAAGCTATTATTACATAACTCTTACATTTCCAAAACTTCCCAGGGGGTTACCCATCTCTCCATTACCCTCGGGTGAGCACGCTTAACTTTTATAATATTATTATAATATACTGATATCGACCTTATTTAACCTTGAACTTTGGTACCACACTATAGTATATGTCCCAACTAGACATGTCAGTCATCTCAGTCTGACCAAAATAAGGTACAACTTATTTTCCCTTAACCCTAGTCAAAATACATATATTCCATGAATATATTGCCATAATTGCTTATCAGGTTGTAGATCATGCTTTTCGTAATCAGGTCCTGTTCTAGAACTAGATCCTTTATTTGGGTCTGTTTCAGCCTTATGGGACACATGTTGTCCGGAATCCCCAACTTCTTAATATGCCTTCATTTGGGTCCTATGGCAAGACTCCCTACCCATCCGCCCAGATATTTATTTTTTGCTACTCCTTTTCTTGCTAGGGGCTTCCTTCCTTAAGGATCTATTACCGGCCAGTTTATCGATGACTGTGATTCACATTTACTATACTCATTTGTACTCATAAATTCTTGTCATAACATAATCAAGTTTATATCAGTACTCATTCTGTTAATGCCATAACCATATGCTCTGATACCACAAATGTCAAACCCCATAGAATTTAGACATTTTGTACCATAACAAACATCCTTTATAGGCAAAACAGAAAAGGGAAGTATAGTGATATAAAATGTTCTTGATTACATTACAACATTTCCAGAGAGTCCAAAACGTTACACATGTTTTTAACTAAAATATACATGACAAGTACAATAAGATCTTCACAAAACACCTTCCATACTAGCCTTCCCAGTCTCCGGAGTTTACCTTCCTTTGCCTTTGGAGACTTTATCTCTAGCTATATGAGTTTATATTATGGGAAAAGGGTGAGATTCAAAAGAATCTCAGTTAGTAACAATCAACTAATCATATAAAATGTGAATAGTAAACATACAATGCAACATTTATCATGATGCAGCAATCAAAATGCCATGCACATGCCAGACAATGTTCAGGAAACCAAACGATGATTTTTCCCGGGATCAAAATGATCGTTTGTTCCTGACTTGCACAAATAACCAAGCATACTGTGATCATCCTATACACATCATACTTATAATCACACAGCATATCATATCGTGATCATCCTGCACACAACATAATTATGATAACGGTGATCATACTGCACACAACATACTTATGGTCACATCCACTATATTGTTATCATCCTCCACACAACATACTTATGATTACATCCCATGGGTAACAACACCACATAAGCTCATCCACCACAAATGCAACATATTGTAAAGAACATGGCAGACAATGCATATTAATATTCACATAGAATATGAGAGATATAGTTACTACCTTGCACATTTCCCTTGCCTAGTTAATATGGTCTTTACTTTTGTGGCTCCGATCGGCAAATATCAAACCCTATAAATTTCAAAGTAGTTACAAATAAATTATTACTCATTCATACTTTCTCTTAAGATTCTCAAATTAACCTTCTTAACTCAAAATCACGTAATTACCAAAATGCCCTTGGGGACCCGGCCCGACTCGGCCCAGTATTTGTGTACTTTTCCAAAAATTACAAATCAAGCCTATTTTACATATTTTTATACGGAGAATCCATTTTTGAACTTACATTAGGCTAATTCTATTTCAAATTATAGTTTTTCCCTTGAAAGCCCTAACTTGAGGTTTTAGGGGCAAAATCGTCATTCCACAATCCGGGGCTTTTCACACTTCACACTCTATATGAACCCTATACAATTTTCACTTCTAAACAACATGGAACCATTGGAATCATGAAATTCCAGCTCTAACCCCATTATTCAGTGCTGGCTGAAACATGTGAAGAATTTTTTTTTAAATTGAATTTGTCATGGTTTCATTTCTAAAATTCTTCCACTACTAGAAAATAATATAGGTATGGCACTTATATTAACAATATCTATGGCACTTGACAAGTGCCACATATCCCAACGTTATTAAAAGAAGCTGTAGCGCTACCCACAAGTGCCACAACATGAAATTTTTTTTATTTAGATGACCCTAGGGTAACGCTTCCTCACAGGAAGTTCCAACTTCCTGTGGCACTTCCTTGAGGAAGTGCCACCCTAGGCCTCTATTATTATTTTTTAAAAATTTCATGCACAAGATTTAATTTTTTTTATTTAAATGAACCTAGGGTGGCGCTTTTTCAATAAAGTGCCACTGTAGGTCATATTTTTTTTAATATTTCACGGCACAACATTTAATTTTTTTTTATTTAAATGACCCTAGGGTGGCGCTTCCTTAAGAAAGTGACACTCTGTCATATATGTTTTTTTAATATTTCATGGTACATCATTTAATTTTTTTTATTTAAATGATCGTAGGGTGTCACTTCCTTAAGAAAGCGCCACTCTAGGTCTTTTTTTTAATATTTCACATCACCACATTTATTTATTTATTTTATTTAAATGACCCTAGGGTGGTGCTTCCTTAAGAAAGCGCCACCCTATCCTATTTTTTTTATTTCACACCTAGGGTGGCCCTCCTTAAGGAATCGCCTCCCTATGTATACTTTTTTTAAAAATATAAATTTCTTGCTTTTCATCAGAGCCCGTATCTTGATAGTGAAAACCAAGGAACAAAAAACCGGACCGGTCAATGAACCGGTCACGGCACTGGTTCAAGGGTCAGTGGTTCAACCGGGGTTGGACCGGTGGTCGAATCGGTGGTCGAACCGGTCATACTAAAATATTATAATTTAATTGACAATAATAAAATAATCATAATTCAAAAGTCATTACTAACAATAAGTTAGTTCTTCAAAGTTGAATCAAAATCCATAATTAACATCAAAATATAGTTAAAACATTACAATGTCAATTAGCATTCATCAAACAACCAAGAGGCAGGAACCAACATCAGAATAGTCAAAAAATACCAAATTAAATCATGAAGCTCTACAACTCATCAAGGGGATCTATTTGAGGTGAATCATTAGGAGGTAGATTGGGTAGAGGGTAAGAGGTAACAATATCATCAGGTAAAGCTGGGGGATCAGGAACGTCCATATCTTCGTCACCTACGCATATACATGACAATAATATCAATGATTATATGTAACATATAATTATATGGATGAATAATAAATTAGTAAGAGAATATTAACAGCACATATAAACCTTCATTAACCCTATCCACAGTAGAAGAATGTGCAATGCCTTCACTACCAAGAAGTCCTTCAATATTTTCTACATCTTCATTATTAAATTCTGGAATGGGATCTTCTTCAGTCACCCAAAAATCGACCTCATCAATAGACTCATAATCAATAGGATCATAACTTGTCTGCTTTTTCTTCAAATCAGCCCTTCAAATTTCAATGACATATAATTTCAATTAAAACTTTTAAATACAATAATACATCCATTTTATAGTGAAGAACAAAATTTTTTATAATATCTAAAGTTACCTATGCTTTAATCGCAAGTTATAATTAGTGTAAACTAAATCATTCAGCCTTTGATGCTCCAATCTATTTCTTCTTTTTGTATGGATACGCTCAAATAAACTCCAATTTCTTTCGCAACCAGAAGAAGCAGATGTTTGGCTAAGAATACGAATTGCAACATGTTGCAATTCTGGTACTGAATAACCATAATACATCCACCATTCATCTACAAAATAAAACATGTACAAAATATTAATTACAATCAATTAATATATCAATTAAACCCTAAACAATAAAGATAAATACTTAGTTACTTACAAGGATCTAGTCTTTGAGCTCCTTGTTTACATGTCTCTCGGCTGAAAGATTCTTTTCCTTCAAGATATAATGTGACTTGCTTCATTATCTTGAAGCAATCAACATTTTCATTTGAGTTAGCCTCTACCACATCAATCAAAGCTTCCATTAGCCCTCCCTTATGAACAAAATTTGGACCATATACAAATGCTGGGTTCAACAAATAGGAAGCTGCATGGAGATCAGTCTTCAAATGTTTATCCCATCTCATTTTAATGATACTTGTGTAAGGCTTGTAGAGATCTTTATTCCTCTTGAACATCTCCTTAATTCCACTTTTTGCCCTTTGCATGCCTTCATAAACATATGGCAATGAAGGCTTCTCATCTGAGTCAACAATTCTCAACAATTTTATTAGAGGAGTGACAATCTTCACAATTTGGTAGCATTCATTCCAAAACCGGCTATCTAATATGATTGCACTAAAAATTTTTCCGGGAGTAGTCCTAGATAGCTTATGGTCCACAAAGTGTTTATCAACAACAAGGGCTTGCAAGTCATGCTTATGCATATATATGCTATGCAATGTAATAAAGGTAGTTGCAAATCTTGTAGCACCAGGACGCACAATTTCTTTCCAACCCGGCCTTTTCCTCAACCAAGACAAGAATATCATGTGATTGTAAGCAAACACTGTTATCTTTGATGCCTTTGTTGCAATGTCTGACACATGAGGCATGCTTGAAATGTCTTTCAATACAAGATTTAGACAATGAGCAGCACAAGGAGACCAATAAATATTTTTATATTTCTCCTTGATCAACCTTCCACATGCCACGTAATTGGCAGCATTGTCAGTCACCACATGAACAATATTGTTGGAACCGACCCACTCAATCACTTCACAAAACAAAGTGAATAAAGTCTTTGCATCTTTGACTAAATCTGATGCATCAACAGATTTAACAAACACCATTCCATTTGTAGAATAAACTAAAAAATTTATCAAAGTCCGTTGCCTCACATCAGTCCATCCATCTGCCATAAGTGTATAACCTTTTTTCTGCCATATATCTCTATGACCGTCAACGAGTAACTGACATTCATTTTTCCATTCTCTCAATAAGTTGGTTTTAATGTCATAAGCACTAGGGCTTTTAAACCCAGGCCCTATAGAACACATCCCATCCACAGCTTTTTGAAATAAAGGTCACTCTAGTGCTTTAAATGGAATGCAGTTCACTATGGCCCACTCAGCAATAAGCATCTTCACATTGTGTTGTGCTTCTTTTGATGCTAAGACACTCTTTATGGTTGGTTGAGCTCCAGGGGTTGTCCTAGGAGGAAAATATTTATTTACTACACTAGAATGTTTCCTCTTCTTAGTTTCACTATTAACCTCCTCTTCTTCAACTCCCTCTTCTCTTATATCCTCAATTTCCTTTTTCTTTGCATGTTCTTTCAAAGACTGTGCCATTCGATGACGCACATCAGCTGACACTTTTTTACAAGAAGCAATTTGACCTACAACACCAGCAAGATGTTGCTTCAGCCTGTTTATGCCACCTCCTCTATAGCTATTACCACAATGAAGACATGTGTATACATTTTGTGTCCCTTCTTTCTTGAAGGCAACATGTGCCCATGCTGGGTCAATTTTGCCACGTAATGAGGTAGTGGAAGTAGGATTATCACTAGGATTGGAATTAACATTGGAAGAGGGAGTATGAGGGCTGGGAGGGGTGACATTCTCATTTCCAGAACTTGATAAATCCATCACTGCAGAAATGAAGCAACTTAATGGTATCCGGTGGCATACAACGTATAATTGATACAACATGAATAAAAGGAAAGCAAGCGGTGAAATGATAAGCAAGATAATGAAGGGGCTTTGAGTTGACATGAAAATTAACATGAGAAAGCAGACATTCATTATTCAACGTGGCAATGTCTTTGATAGGATGAATCAACAGAAACCATAAGGTCACAAAGCCCCAACTCATGTTACCCCTACCTTCTAAAGGGAAACAAAGACAACATGTGATTTCCTTTACACTCAATCAACCACTAATGTTTTTCCCTACTTTAGTATTCTCCCACATTAGCTGCTCCAAACAATTGTCCAAAAGTATCAAACAGCCAAAAAGTTATACTCCCCTAATTTCAGTTTCTAAGTTTGTTGAAATGTCTGGAAAGTCAAACCATGAAGATCTTGACACCCAGACTCTGTCTCTCCTTGCTAACCAGTAACCACACATGCACACTTAACTTCAGTGCTTAAGGAAATCCATTCAGACCATGGAACAGGTAATGGATCAGATATCAGAATCAATCCACAGCAGTGAGCCACCAGTTTAGCTTTAAGGCAGATGGAACCAACACCAGCTATTAAAGAAGGATTCAAGAAGCTTGAAATGGTCGGAAATAAAAATATTACAGCAGAGACATTGCCACGTTGAATTTACTTATGGTTTCTGTTGATCCTTATGGTTTTTGTAACTTAGTAAATTCTGGCGTCCAATACATATTACGTCCAATACAGAATTTACTTATGGTTTCTGTTGAATCAATATTACGCCAGAATCAACAAAAACATTAAGTAAATTCTGGCGTCCAACACCAACTAATGAAAATTCTGGCGTCCAATACTAAGTTACCAACAAATATACATCCAACAAACAAAATGACATTAGCTAGCAAACAATGATGAGCTCGCAAAGAAAAATATATCCATCAGCAAAGATTTTCAACTATTCCAGAATAATCCAGAAAATCAAAATGAGCTCGCAAACAGTATTCAAAAAATGTCTCCTTCAGCAAAGATACTCCAGAAACTGATGAGGAAAGATACTCCAGAAACTGCGTACCTTTGTTCGCTACTTCGCTTCTTCTCCACCAAGCACAGAAACTGATGAGCTCGAGAGTCGAGACAGAGAAATCACCGTTTGGGAAATTTCGAAGGATGGAAAGAGTGAAGCACTGAAGCTGAAGCCTGAAATTGAATGCCTCAATCAGTCAATCTCCATTCTCAGATTCATTCTCCAGAAACGGCCGAAGTGCTGAAGAGCAGTATATGAAAAATAAAAAACGGACCCTACCTTTATCGCAGGCGCAGCTGAACAATGAGAATCTGAATTCTGAATCAGTGAATTCAGAACTGTGATGGTGATGCTGTCGGTTTGGGTCGGTCCGGGTCCGGGTCGCTGAAACCACCCGACCCAAACAGCCCCAAAACGACGCCGTTTTGGGGCTGCAGAAAAAAAAAATAAAAAACCGGCCAACCCGCCCGACTCGGCGGGTTGACCAGTTCCAAGCCGGTTTGACCGGGTTAATACCGGTTTAACCGGTTCGCTCCCCCCAACCGGTTTTTTATCAGACCGGACCGGTCTAGAGGCCGGCCGACCGGTTTTCCGGTCGGACTGGCCGGTCCGGTCCGGTTTTTCATATGTTGGTGAAAACATAAATTTCTATACCCAATCAAACCACAATGAATAACTCAAAATTGATACAAATAGATAGCTAATTAACAAAATCAGAACTAAATGTGTATTTACTCAATTGTGAATATAAGTCAGTAATTAATTCAGCTACTTAAATACACAATAACAACAATAGGCAAATAAACAACCTAACACCTTGTATAGTATTTCTAACTAGAACATTGTCTGAACACATATTCACACCATTCCTCAATGAATTCATTAATTTGATTTCTAGTCAAACTATCACAACGCTGATCTTCATAATACTACACAGATACAATGATGCAGACAATGAATTAAAATAACTAAACATTAATTATCAAACAATTAATTAAATTTAAAACACAATATGAATTATACTAAAATGACTTACTTTTGGTGGAACAAGAAGCTAATCATGAGTAATTACATCCTTAATGAATTTCATTATATAATACCCGCAATCATCGTTATTGGGATGGAAAGGGCACTACAACAATATAATAAAATAGTTAACTAAATTTTTGAATAAAATTGTGTTAAAATCAAAATGTAATTAAATTCCTATATCAGTACCTCTATCTTCTTCTAGGTATAGCTTTGGGCAGGATCTGTAGATCTAGAAAAGCTTAAGCTGGCAGAGGCTCTATATGCAGCCAATGCACTAATAAAACAAATAAATTTTGATTACTTTTGCTTATTTAGTGACTTACACAAATATATATTTACACACACATACAGGCATATATATTTACCTATTGATCAGCCCAACAAATGAGGACGGTCTTCAAGAACACCTCCACTTAGAGGATCTATATAGTAAATGCGAGGCCAGAAGATGTTGCTACATTGATCAATCAAGATCCAATATGCCCTAAAATATTTTGAAAATTTTTCTTCAACCATACATGATATAGTAAAATTAAGTGATACAATAAAAAATATAAAGTGAAATACTACCACTAACAATAATTTGATTACCCCGTATTGTATGTCACCAGAAATAACATATTTGGTTTTGCTCTCTGTCTAAAGTATTCTTTTTGATTATTGGATTGAGCATCAAGATCTACTCTACCCCCGTGATGTCTAATGAGATAAGGGTTGGCAAATGAGAATTGGACCCTGTGTGCGCCTACCAAGATGTCATGGTACAAGTGACTTTACAGAGAACAAAAAATGTGATTATGATAAAAACTTTTAAAGATAAATAATAATAACAAAGATAAATAATGATAATAAAATACATATTCTAGATGTTGATGACCGAAGCACCAAGCCATCCATGATTAAAAATTTCACCCAACAGATTAGCAGTAATATGTTCAGCTATGCCCTCAATACCATAGATGTGTCTATCAAACGGTAATGACAGACTTCATTTGTGTATGAACCTAGGTGCAATGGATTCCAACTGATCATGATATGAGGTCATTTGTCTTTTGCTCTGTTGGCTAGCTGAGGCTTTAGAATTCAGCTGTGTTATCGAACCCTTTGAGACCTTGCCATGCAGTTGAATTTGTTTTCCTTTAGAATGTTGAACCTATACAAATCTTGAAATTAAATGATATAGTGCATAGGAAAAGTAGAAGGAATTGCAAATGAATTGCCTTCTGACATGGCTTTATCAAACCTATTGGCCATCTTTAACCATTATCTCATCATCTAGAGAAGGGATTGGTAGTAGCCCATCATCATCCGTCCAAATGTCGACCCTTACTCGGATTGTGTTATTCGGCAATGGTAAATTGTGGAGGTTATCATTGTCTATGTTGTAGGCAACACCCACCGTAGCTGCGTGCTTTCTAGAATGTTCAACATATAACTTATACGCTAACTCACCCTATGAAAGATAGATCATTTAAGGATGTTATGTTACCCACTATTTGATAATGTAACAAATTAATTAGAGAAGAAATTAATTACCAAAGGGAGATGAACTTTAGGGATAGAAGTACAACTATCTCTCATACTTGGGCTGTCACAAAGAGGAACATTTGGTATTACCTTAGACTGCACTAAGTAATCAATGTGCGTCTTAAGCTGCACATTTTGCTCTTACAACAAACACATTTGTGAATCAAATTGTTCTTGCATTGAAGGTGTTCATCTCCTCACGCAGCTACAAGAAGTCACTCTTGTTCGAGCGCTTCTAGTATCTGAAGTATGCTGTTTGTGTCATGCCAAAACCAGTACCTCAAACATGCCCATCGTACTCAAGTACATCCAGCGCTCTGCTTAGTATGTGATACCTTATTTTCCAACACTATGGTAGAGTACTAATTAGCTAATACTCACCGACTATAAACATCAGAGTAGCACAAAATGCTATAAATTTATACAATGCCTCTGCTGGATATACATATTCACATCCTTGAACATACATACTCAATTCATTTTACAACACTTATATCATACACTTCAACTACTTCATATACAAACCCAAAATGCTTATATGAGTCTTAAAATATATAACAAAAGACTAGACAACCTAAACTAATTCCTTCTGCTGCTCGGCCTTGATTCATTGTAATTTACCTTTTCTTTGCCCCGCGAGCTTCCTCCTTATACTGGAGATTTGTTTGGGAAAAGAATGAGATTCATGGGAATCTCAGTAGTAACACATACAACATACAAGATAACACATATATATAGCATGCTCATCATACAATCATCAATCATATCATCATGACATTATTTAGTGCCATTTTCATGCAATTCACAAACCATGCTAGCGCTAGACCAGGACTTGGCCCTAAGGGGTACCCGCGCAAAGATAGGTCCCGGGCACTGCTCGTACAATATGAATATTATTTCCTGAGTATTAACCCGCATAAAGATAGGCCCCGGGTGATTACTCCGCATAATCTAAACATGTTAGACGTTTGATGATAACACATCACACATATGCATGCTATGTTATATGAAGACGGTTACTACCTGGTTGCTACTTTACGCAACTCTCTCACTTAATTCAAGCTCGGGTAACAACTTATGAGGCCAAATCAGTTGTCAAGTTCTGAAATTGCCAGACATCACCAAAGGGGTTATTACTCATCCATACACCTTTCCAAACTCATATCATTGGTAAATTTAGCCTATTGGTGCCAAATTACCAAAATACCCCTTAGGTCCTTATTATCAGTATTTTCTCCAAAGTCATGATTTAGGCTATTCCAACACATTTTTACGTGTAGAATCCATTTCCATCCTCGAATTTGCCAAAATCAAGCCCAAATGACAAAAATACCCTTGAGAGCCCTCAAATAAGGCTCAGAAAGGGCAATTTTGTCATTTTACTCTCTGAGCCTTTTCTCACTTCAGGGTCAACATAGACCCTACACAATTCGGCTTCTTGAATCCAATGGAAGCATCAAATTGGTCAAATTCCCACTCATTTGCTCAGTCCAACACAATGAAGGGAAAATAAATTCCCATAAAAGTTGTGTCGGAATCCCATTTTCTTTAGCCTAATCACCTCCTTTCTACTTATAACCAATATATTAACTAGTTAGACATTCATTGGAATTGATTTGAAGACACTTACATATTAAGGTCTCTTTGGCTTTCTTGAATTATCTTGTACTAAATGAACCATAATCAAGCCCAAAACAACTCTACTAACCTTTATCAAGCAAGAGGAACAAGTTTTGGAAGTTACCTCTTGATTTTCTTCACTTTCTCTCTCCTGGACGTTTTCTCTTTCTCTCCTTCCACGGTTTATTCAGCTGCTCATCATGGAGATTAATAGTAGGGAGATGAGGAGAGGAGACTATAGAAGGATTTAATGCCTTAATCATAAGATAGCAAGTCTCTCACCTCAAGATTGAGGGATCCCTAGCTTCTCTTTATGCTTCTGCCAAGTTCTCGTTCTTCAGCTCTCTCTCACTCTTTCTGAATCAGTTTTCGTGCGTGAATGAGCAGCTGAAGATGGAGATTAAATGATATATTGCATTGGTTTTAATTAATTTGACAAGTGGCACTTTCTAATTGGCCAATAATGCATAATTCCATAAATTAATTCCATCTCTCTTTTCCCTTCTGTATTCAGCCGAAAATCACATGAGAATCATAGGGAAATATTGGTTCTCTAATTATCTCATAATGTCATCTCGTAACTTATTGACCAAGTCATTGACTTTTGACTATTTGACCATTTTTTACCATAATTCACCAAAATTAGTCAATTGATGATCAATTAGTCATTTTGCTCTTTTTAATTCCCATTTAGCTCAAATCATTGGGAATTGGAGGAAAACAAATTATTTTTCACTTTTCAGCAAAATTACTGTTTTACCCCTGCATTTTATGATTTACTGAGATAAATCATTGTCCGCCCATTTCTTTGGCTAAACCCCATTTTTATGCTTAAATGAGGCCATTAACCATATCAATAAATTTTGTGAATTTTGGTTACCATATTGGGCCTTTACCGGCCTCTTATACCCTTATTTGGCCAATTTATGTGTAACCGGCAATTGGAATATTTTCCATAAATTCACATAATTACATTCTCATCATTTTTCACCATCTTATTCCATTAAATATACATCAAACATACACATAAGTATATGGGTGAAAAATAGGGTATTACGTAGTAGATCATCACGACCAACACAAGTTACTAACTCTAGCACGTCTTGTGTCATTGATCACTATCACAAAAAGAATTACAACATGAAACCATAATCATTTAAATAGTGTTAATTCTTTATTGTTCGTACTTATATTTTTCAATACTTACACAATATTCTCCAACTCTTCTTACTTCTTCACTTCGAATTTTTTCTTTTTTATTTGTGCAACCGGCTACCCACAAGTCATGTTATGGAAACTGTGTAATATCTAAATTTGATTCTTCTATCTGCATGTGAAAATTATTTGAAGCTAAAATGAGTCATATAAATTACATAAATAAGTATTAGTTCTTACAATTTTTTGCTCTAACTTTCCACAACAAATTTCAAAAATTCATATCTTCTTGTATACAACTCCAAAAAATTCCTTATGACCTATCAAATTAAAGCTTATCATGTCTACATTCATTCTGGAAAGTTCATAATTTTTGAAGATCATTTACTAATTTAAATATGTCACACAACATGACTGCCTTACTAGAAAATACACTGGCAGCATTACCAACTTGTATACCAATTAACTTTGTTGTGTGTATAACCTCTAATTGCTTTGTTTTTTGTTTCTTAGTGTGCTCTTCATTCACCATTTTATCCCCTTTAATACCTTTAAGATATAAAGGAATTTTGGTGAATAAAATTTAGGATGTTACAAATAGTATCTCAAAGAGATTGCAACACCAAAGGGTGATAGGACAATAAGTCCTAAGGTAATAAGACCCGTAAACCTAATATGCATGGAAAGTTACTTAGGTTATATAACCTTATGAGTATTCAAGTGATGGATGAGTAAGGTACCCTATGATTTCCTAGGGACTACGTGTCCTATAATTACTAAATGACAGTAGGCTGATTGTAGTCGAATGATTTGTCCTTCCATACTTTGTAAACAATATATATAAGGATAAAAGATGAAAAGAAAAAGTTAGAAATTTGAGTTGTGGTCAAAATAGTTGTAAGATTGTATTGGTAGTTATGAATCTTAATATGCACTCAATATAGATATTTGACTATAAGTTCGAAGGCCATAAAATTTATTGAACCGATATATCCTAAGGCTAGTGAATTGAGAAAACATCTAGGTTGTGAAGAGTAGAAGCCAGATACAATGAAACTTGGTATGCAAACTTATAAGAAGTGAAAACTCTAATATGGTATGGGATTAGTAAATCCATGGAATTTATTCTGATAATTACTAAAGGATTGTGGTGCATATGTCATGAGCTCGAACAACAAAAGATAGATTAAGTTCTAAAAAGGATGGGATAGATAATGGGAAATAACTCCTCACAACATAGTTGAATTTATGCAATGTCCAAAATTTCGAGGACGAAATTTTATTGATGAAGAGAGAATCGTAATATCCTAAATTTCAATCGACAAAATTCCTCTATACCTTTATAGTATTAAAGGAATAAAATGGTGAAGTAAAGAGCATATCAAGAGACACAACAAGGCAATTAAGGGTCACACACAATATAATTATGTAGTACATAAGAAAAGGATAATGCCGGTGGATTTCCCTGTGAGGATTTTATATTGTGTGACATTTTTAAAATAATAAATGATGTCAAAAAACTTTAAAACTTTCCAGAATTAAATTATACATAATAATATTTAATTTGATAGGTCATATATAATTTTTAGAATTTTACACAATGAGGTATGCATTTTTAAAGTTATCACAGCGAAATTATTACTTTTAAGTAGTAGCGTTGAAAAATAAATATTATGGGAATGGTGAGCTTCCATTTTACTAAAAGTTATATTTTTTTATTAAGACTGGACTCAATAAGGGTCATATAGCATTTAGAACCACCCCAATTGGATATCTATACAATTAGATATGAATTTTCAAATATTGGTGACAACTCTGCCAATTTTCCCAATTATTGCGAAAATGGGAAAAATTGCAAGGGCAAAATGATCATTTTGACCAAATAAATAAATTATGGGAATTTTATGAATAAATAAACATGGAATGGGCAGATGGGAAGTGTTTACAGGAAATATCCAAGAATAAATAATTATATGTATATGGCATATGATTAAATTTTGTAAAATAATTTTCTTGGGACACATCATCATATTCTAGAGTACTCTTCCTTGCTCTACTTAAAGGCCAAGTCGGCGAAATAGAGGGGAGGAAGGAAAAGAGAGAGAGCTAAGAGGAAAAGGAGAGAAGAAGTAGGAGCAGAGATCCAGGAGCTAGTACAAGGTAAGTATGTCGAAATCTCTGCCCATTCTTGTGTTTTAACTCCAGAAACCCCTTCTTAACCTCCCTATTCTCTTGGATTAGCCATCTATCAAGTCAAAACTCCAAGGAAGTAAGGGAAAGGTTTTAGCCAAGGAGAAGAAGGAGAGGAAGAAGTAAGGTAAGTTATTTGAACTCTGAGATTTTTACCGAAAACTAAATTGTGACTGTGTTCTGTCTGGTTATTTGGTTGTTTTTGACAATTATGTAAATTTGGAATGTCCAAATTCTAAGGGGAAATGCTAACTAAATTTCTATTGATTATGTTAAACTTGAGATTTGGTGGTTAAACAAGTGAATACAAGTAGAAATAAGATATTCTAGGAGTTAGAATCATGAAAATATGATTCTCCCTAATTTCTTGTGAATTTTGGCCAAGAAGAGAAAGGCTGAAATTTCATGAATCTAATAGTTCCATGATGTTTAAAAGGAAAAATTGTGTAGGATTCATGTTGAGTGTGAAGTGTGAAAAGCCTCGGAAGGTAAAATGACGATTTTGCCTCTAATACCCCAAGTAAGGGCTGCCAAGGGAAAAACTGTAATTTGAGCTTGAATTAGCATAATTTGAGGTTAAAAATGAATTCTATACAAAAAAAATATGTAAGATTACCTTGGGTCATAATTTTTGGAAAAGTACAAAAATACCGGGTAAAAAGGGAAATAGACCGGGTTCCCCAGGGGCATTTTGGTAAGTCTGTGATTTTGAGCTAAGACAACCAAATTGTAAATTTTATAATAAAGTATGAATGAGAAGTCACTCATTTACAATTACTTTGGGAATTTTAGGATTGGTAACTGCCCGAGCCAGACAAAGATTAAAGGACTGGTAGAAGCTAGGCCATGGAGAGAAGTCCAGGTAGTAACTCTATCTTTCATATTCTATGTGAAAGTTAATATGCATTATTTTCATGTTCTGTACAATGTGTGCATGTGGTGTGAATACTCTCTAGGTATGGGTGATGAGTTAAACCACCCCATGGAACCTTTGGCGTACCATGTGGCCAGGTGGACCCAGTTGAGTGGCTTGATATGTACAGACAAGTATATGCCTGCTTCAAGTTTTGATGATTATGGATAGGTATAGGCCTGCTCTGAGTTGCTGTGATCACATTATGAGATTATATTTGTGCAGATCAAGAACATATTATCATTTTGATCTAGACAAAATCATCATTTGGTTCTAAAGCATTGTTAGACATGTGCTTGGCATTTTGATTGCTGCATCATGATAAATGCTGCATTACATATTTATTTTTCACATTTTATATGATTGATATTTGTTACTATTGATATTCGTATGAATCTTACCCTTTTCCATAAATTTAAAAATTTATTTAACAAGTATAAGCGGCTCAAGGGCTACATAGCAAAAGCTGGAAATGGAAGGACCGATGCTGATCAAGATTTTATCGTTGGTTATCAATTAATCTTTCTGAGTACTCAAGATGGATTTGTATAGGAAATTATATAAACCCTGTGGGGATTTTTTGTATAGTAATACATAATATTGTATCTGTATAATATACTATTTTTGTATGCCCATTGAACTGCGTATAAACACTTTGATAAATGCCAAAATAATGAGGGGTTTGACAATAGGACATCAGTACATGGAGTAATAAATTTTCAAAGATTTATGAAAATTCTGGAAGATTTGAATAAATTTGCAAAATAGCAAAATGTAATGTGGCATTATGTTATTATGTGGAACTTTAAGGGTGAAGTTAACCAACTTGGGATAGTTAAACTACATTGACCATACTTTTGACTTAGTATTCTAACCTTAATGACAACCAACATAAAGAGCTTGGAATGTAAGAGAATTGGACTAAATAATAATTTTTCGTTCGTAATTCTAATTATAGGACTTGGCAGCTGTCCAGAATATAAGAACTACCCAAGCTCAGTGAAAAAGTTGGATATTGCTCAAGGAAAACAACTAGATAGTAACTTTGTCTTTCATATGTTAAAAGATACATTGTATGTTTGTGATTTCATCATGAATTGTCCGACACATTTTGATTATGCGGGGTGGTCGCCTGGGGCGTATTGCACTGGTGATACTCAAGCCATTGAAATTTTCTGAGATGCACAAGTGCATGTTGGTGATATGTTGAAGTGCATGTTGTGTACTGAATGCCGTTGTTATAATTTTGTAATATGATGACTGTGTGGCATGCTCTATAATTTTGTATCTATACAATTGACTACCTGTTACTACTAGGATTCTTTTGAGTCTCACTCTTTTCCTATAAACAAATCTATAGTACAAAGTAGCAGCTTAAATGGCAAGAAGGTAAACAAACAACTAGGGGACGAAGTTGAAATATTTTTCTTTCTGTTGTTTAATTATTTTGGATATTTTGGGATATGTATATGGTGTAAATAACTCTATTAAACTGATGATAATACAATGGTAGAACTAGTAATGTCGGTGGCCCAGTAAATGGACGATGACATTATAAATGAATAACTTAGCTAGATGACGCTTCCGAACGCTAACAAAACATAACTAATGTTTGAAACATGAGACTTAAGCAGAGATATGCTCACACACTTTGATAAGATAAAGTTGAGAGTCTATGAGACTTAGTGAGGTAGTGAATGTTTATGAAAATGTTTGAAAAGTTTTTATCCTCTGAAAATACCTCTCAACCCCAGATTCAACTCCAGAGTTGAGATTGGGATTTGTGAACGTTTTCGAAATTTTGAGTAATCTGGGACTAAAACCTGGTTTCACAACTTATTTCACTGTTCTCTTAAACTCATATGAGTCTATTAGATATAAGGTGTTACAGTAGTTATGCAATCCTTCCTTTATATTTGGTGATGTTGAAGTAAGCTCTTTTAACATCAGCATCAAGCAAGGTTATTGAACTCATTGGAGTGTCTGCTCCATTGGCTTGACCTATACCAAATTTCTTCAAGAGTTCTTTATGATATTTGGTTTGAGATATGAATATGTCATTCTTCCTTTGTTTGATTTGCAAGCCAATGAAGAAGGTAAGCTAACCCATCATAGACATCTCAAACTCTCCCCCTTCATTATGTCAAAAAACTCTTTACACAAAAGATCATTAGTAGCACCAAATATAATATCATCAACATATATTTTCACAATTAAAATATCATGTTTCTTGTGTTTGATGAATAATGTTATGTCTACCTTTCATCTAACAAACCCTTGGTTAATGAGTAATTTACTTAGCCTTTCAAACCAAACTCTTAGAGCTTGTTTAAGACCATAAACAGCTTTCTTATGCCTATAGACATGGTCATGTTTTAATACTTCATCAAACCTAGGGAGTTTCTCTACATACACTTCTTCTGTTAAACCCCTCAACATTTCAATATTTGCCTGAGTAATAAACACATAGTTTAAAGGCATATATAAATAGCATAAAAATACTGATATAAAGTGCTTGTTCATATTACAGGAAATCCCCATAATTTTCTCGAACACTGAGCTCAGGAGCTGAGGAAAAATCATCGGGCTCTCATTTTCCCTGACTATTAGGACAGCTCAAGACCCATTTGATTAAAAGAAAGGACACGTGTCACCGTTTGGCTAAATCACCGAATATGTGGCACCATAAGATTCTGACACATGTTGGAACACCTTTATGACTTTCTTTAAACTCTATTATTTCATCTATCATCAGCAAAAATAGGAAGAAATCAGAAAAAACGTTGAGAAATAGTTAGAGGAAAGAGAAAACATGAATAGTGAATGTTCTTGAGTTCAATCCACCGAAACACTACCGAATCAGTGTTTTCTCCTAAAATTTCCTTCACAAACCTTCTTCTACTCATCCTAAGCTTCATTTCTACGATTTTAGATTTTCATTTGGAGGTATTTGGTGCCATCTCACCAGACGAAGTACTGCCGGATTTCCGAACCGATTGGGGAAACGTATAGAGGTAAGCGTAAGCTTCATTTTGAACTGATTGGTTTGTTGTTTGGATGAGTCTTCATGAAGGTTGGGGTACTGTTCATTTTCATCCAAAAGGAATTTTAAAGGAATAATCATGGTTTAATCATGTATTTATGGTTATATGATTATTTATGATGATATTGGACTAAGTTGTTCAACAAAATTCTGTTTTGGTAATTTTGCTGAAAATGATTCTGTCTTTCCAGTGGGTTTTGGGACTGAAGCTTTATGATTTTGATGATTTTGATCATTCCATTGAATTCTACATGAAAAATTATGTGGAAAAGCATGTACTTATAATTTTTGGATAATTATACAAAATTATGGAATTTTTGAAAGTTAGATGACCCTGCTGTTAGACTTGTTTTGCTGGAGCAGATTTGTTGCGGTACGTGTTTCAGTAATCAAAATTTGTCCAAACCTTATGAAATTTTACATGATGCAAGTAGACATCCTGAGGTTTAATTTTATGGGTAATAGGACGCAATTGGACCCGTGGATTGAGAAATATGATTTTTTCAAAGTTTAAGGTTGATTCTGGAATGGAATCTATGGCAGATTGGGTTTGACGAATTTTCTGGAATTGGGTGGTTATAATTAGTGCCTTGTAATATTTTTTTTATACTATGACTTGAATAGGATTGAGCAGAACCTGGAACCAAATCATTTGGAGTTGTGTAGAATTAATTATGAATTTTCAAAGATTGAAGAAAATTCTGGCAGATTTACTCAAATGTGCGAAAATAAAGGATGCAATGGTATTATGTAATTGTAATGAACTTTAAGGGTAAAACTAACCAACTTGATATAGTTGAACCATTTTTGACTTTGATTTTGGGTTAGTATTCTAACCTTAATGACAACCGACTTGAGTATTTGGATTATACAAATATTAGACGAAATAATAACTTGTCGTCCGTAAATTCCATTTATAGGACCTAATACTGTTCAAAGTTTAAGATCTGCCCGAGCTTAGTGAAACAATTGGATATTGTTCAAGAGAAGCTATCAGGTAGTAACTTTTTCTTTCATATATTATAAGATACATTGTATGTGTGTAGTTTCATCATGAATTGTCTGGCACATTTTGTTTATGCGGGGTTGTCGCCCGGGGCCTATTGCACGGGTTGACGCTCAGGCCATTGAATTTGTTTGTGATGCACGAGTGAATGCCGGGGCCTATTGCACGGGTAACACTCGGAGCCTTGTGATATACCTAGTACTATGATGGTATGAGAACTACATGTTGAATCGAATGATTTTGTGATGATTCTTTTATATGATGACTGTGTAACATGCTCTGTGATTTTATATCTATATGATTGACTACCTATTACTACTGAGATTCTTTTGAATCTCACTCTTTTTCTATAAACAAATTACAGTACAGGCTGGTAGCTCAAAGGGAAAGAAGGTAAATACGAACAACTAGAGGATGAAGCTGAAAGATTTATTTTCTCTGTTGGTTGTCTGTTTGGATATTTTGGACATGTATATATTGTATAAATCGGTAACTATGACAATAGTATAGTAGTTGAACTGATAGTACTTGTAGCCAGGTATATGAATGGTAATGTAATAAAGAGATAACTTAGTTACATAACATTTCCTAATTGTTAGAGAAACATTAACGATTGAATACAACGTGAGATTGAAGCAGAGACACGCTCGTATACTCTGATAAAATGAAAGGAAGTATAAATGAGTCTAAATGAGACAGTGAATATTTGTGAAAAATGTTTGAAAAATTTTTATTCCATATGAAAAACCTACTCAATCCTAGATTTATCTACTGAGATAATGTTGGGATTCATTAATGTTTTTAAAGTTTATTCAGTTTGGAATTAAATCCTGACTTCACAATTTATTTCACTACTCTTTTGCGCTCATCTGAGGTTATTGGAAGTAAGGTATTACACAATCATTCATATAAAATGAAATAAATAAATATGCAACAAGTAACACTCTAGTCTAATTATTGATATTACTCAGAGTAGCAATGCGCAGTTCAGTGGACACACATGAATAACATAAATATATTGACAATATTGATACAATATTACTTAAATATAATATAAGATTTTCCCCCACAGGGGTGCACATAATGTTTACAGACTATGAAATAACCAAAAAGGTCTTCAGATAATCAACAACATTCCCCTTCTCTGTTCTTAGCATCCCTTTGTTGTTCACCTCTCTAAATGGTTGGTTGGGAGGGTGAGATTCGAGGAATCTCAGTAGCAAACAATACCACCATACATGCAAGTTATATATTTAATACATGACATGCTTACCTATCATAATATCATATCAACATAATGACATATCTGTATGCTCAAAGTTACAACATACTTATGGTCATCGCATAAATATAACAGAGCTTCAATCAATCAAATATGCTCAACACAATTAGGCAAAGCAATCACATAAATCAATGCAAAAACATACATATCAAATACATGCAGGTTAGGTAAGTTTACTACCTTAATTGCCCTTTAAGACTGGTTTTGCTCAAGGTTAGCTACAACCCTGAGAACATGGGCTGGCCGAATCTAACCCAAAGGAACACAAACTATGTTCTAGCAAATTTAAACCTCCAAACATGTTTTTAACCATCATAAACCCTTAATTAACATCTTGTTCATTATCAAACACCCATTAAAGCTCAAAATACCCTTCTTGGCTGAAACCCTAGGGGTCTTACACCTCCAAAAATACTTATCAAAACATCAAGACAATATACTCAAATTGAAGCTTACGATTACCTCTACTCGATTCTATAGTCATTTATTGATTCCGGTAGTACTTTCACTTTATAGGCAGCACCAAACTCCTCCTTTCAAGAATTTGAAACCATAGAAACGTAGCCGTTGATGAATAGAAGAAGATTTGTAAAGGCACCAGGAACTAAAAAAGTTGATTGGAAGGTGAAATGTGCTTGGAAGCTTAAGAACACTTCCAACTTCTCTCCTCTTTCTTTTTCTCATGGTTTTCTCTATTTTTCCTTTAATTTAGGGTGCTGCAAAAAATTAATAGAGCTTAGGAGGTATTGTATTGATCTTGTGATGACACGTGTAAAGTTATAAAAACCTCTAGGTGCTAGGCACTCCTTTTTAAAAATCTAACCGGCTAACTCACTAGGGAATTCATCTGGCTAGCCTAAGAGGTATCAGGGGAAAGGACATGGGTCAATATATAATTATTCTCTTTTCTCTCTCCTCTTGACCAACCTACTTGTAAAGGAGGGAATTCTGATGATTTCCTCCAGCTTCAATGATCAGTGTCGAGGAAAGTCAGACACATGGCTCAGTTGGAGACCGAGAAGGTATCCTGACTATTCAACATGTGTCAATTGTGCCTTTAAGAGGTGTCGACATGTTATTGGCTAGCCGTAAAGTAAAGTTCATAATGTCACAATGTGATTGGCTAACAGAAAGAAGAGTTAAAAAATACCTTTAATAAAGATGCTTTATACGCTCCAAACGGTGCCACATGCCTTTGGGGACTATCAAGTATGAGCCAACGTGTCTGTATAGGACCCACAAATGGGACCCAGCCTGCATATTTCTCAGAAAATGGTGCCTCATACCCATGTCTTTTCTAAAAACGCAGGGTACCTGCACCTGCCCAAAAAATGCCACGTGTACTCACACACCACCATATTCTATCCGACTAATTAGTCACATATGTCTATGACTTCAAGAATGTGCCACATATGTGCCTGTGTGGCATAAGATGGCACCATGTACCTCAAAAATTGCCATGTGTGAGCCTATGTGTCTTATGGCGTACCAAGTACACATAAACATTGATGACTTTCATACGACCATACACATATACAATCACTTCTCATTATGCTAAATCAAAAGCTTCTTCATACATGCAGGACCCAAATGGCTTCACACAAGCCTCAAGGTGCCACTAAAATGGCACTAGGTGCACTAAAGTGCCCATACGCTGGCATCTTTTATCCGACTACTTATACGCACTGAGCCTCATGTAATATGGAGAGTTATTCTCAATCTAGAGGGCTTAATCACATAGTCCTATGAAACTCATTTTATCTTTGGGACTTTTACTAAACTGGGCTTAGTAGAGTTAATACCCATCCTTATACCGCTTTGTTATACGTTGCAGAAGCATTACTGGCTTCAGGAAAAACTTACTTAGGCCCACAAACCTGAACTTATGATTTAATTTTAGGGTCATTATTCCATTGGTGAAGCCATGTTTACCATATTACTTATCTTTATTCATAGGGTTATAATTCAATTCTTCACTCCATTCATTATTATTAGAGTATTTATTTGTTATTAAGCATTCTTCTTACTTAACTAATGGGTTCATACCATGTGATTTCTGTTAGATTTCATGTTTTGATGATAACAAATCATGTTTTGGAAGTCCATGGATCTTATATCAGCAAAACAATTGATTAAAGTGATATGAGGAAGATCACTCGAGTGATTTAGTTAATCACTCGAGTGATGTGGAAAATTTCCAGTTCACTCGAGTGATGCGCCTAATCACTTCCAGTAATTGATAAATCACTGCAAGAAAAATTCACTGTTTTAAAAATCACTTCCAGTGAATTCCAGATCACTCGAGTGATGCGCCAAGTTTTCCAAATCACTTCCAGTGATCTTGAATCACTCGAGTGCTGCGCCAAATCACTTCAAGTGATTGAAAATTCACTGCAAGAAAAATTTACTGTTTTGAAAATCACTTCCAGTGAATGCCAGATCACTCGAGTGATACCTGAAGAATTTCAAATCACTTCCAGTGATCCTGAATCACTCGAGTGATATTGTATTTTCGCTGAATCACTTCCAGTGGATTGAAAATCACTGCAATAATATTTTACTGTTTGCCAAATCACTTCCAGTGATCTTGAATCACTCGAGTGATGTTTGAAAACTTCCAAATCACTTCCAGTGGATTCAAAATCACTCACTGCAAGAAGAAATCACTATTTACAAAATCACTTCCAGTGATTCCAAATTCACTCGAGTGGAATATAGAAATTTTATGTTCACTTCCAATAAGTCTGTAATCACTGTGGGAAGGTTTTAACGTTTTAAAAATCACTCCCAGTGATATTATATTCACTCCAGTGATGTTTCGTTTTGTCAATAACTCTCTCAAACAAACACTGATCCACTTGCAACTACTTCCATGAAGAACAACTGATTTTGTTAGTTAAATTCTGTTATCATTACTGATTTCTCCAAATTGCTGTCAAAATCATATGGTATATTATTTTACTGCTCAGTTGCGAAAACAAGATCACTCCTGATGGTTTTATTGATTTTTCAGAGAACACTTCCAGTGAATCATAGTATTCTGTGGATATACAAATATTTTCTAACGGTGATATTCACAAGTGTGATACAGCTGTACTCTACCATTACGCATATGACATGCAACTGAACACTCCATTCAAATGACAACTATTCATGGGTGGCAGCAGAACTTTATAACTTCAGAAGTAATGGAAGACAAATGCTGTTACATTTGACAGAAGCATTTTTGAATCAACGGACAAATTTACAACGGTCCTCAAAGTCTCTATTATATATGTCCAGCCATTCAAAAAATGAACAACGATGAGAAACGCCTGAATACTCTACAATCAATATCGTTACAAGTGCTTCAAGCTTTCGTCTGTACTTCAGTTCTTATCTACATACTCTGTGAGAGAGATTTGTCAGTGATACTTAATCATTTCCAATAGTGATAACTTAAGGTTGAGGAACCTTAAGAAGGGATTTAAGATTACCTTGTGTAAGGGGGAGCGAGTGTCTAGAGGAACTTGCTGTTTGTTTTGTGGTGCTAAGAACCCATTGAATCTTGAAAGATATAGTGAAAGGCTCAGAAGGATTTCTGAGGACTGGACATAGGTCAAGTGGTTGAGACCGAACCAGTATAAATCCCTATGTGAACTTTGGTGGTATCCCTTCCTTTTTATTTACTGTGCTTAAAGTTTTATAAACTTGTTTTAAATTTCTGATTATTTTCTAATGACCCAATTCACCCCCCTCTTGGGTGAAAAGCTTGCTCTAACAATTTCCCATTTCTAATTCAATTACAATGCTTAAGAAATTCGATTCATTCATCTTGTAATGATATACAATTAATCACTCAAATGTCAATCTCACAACGGTACAACGCGTAAATAATCCTTCTCTTCTTCATTGCAACTTCTTCTCCTGATACAACATCTTGCACTCCTCTTTTGTACTTAGCTGCCTATATGGTTGGTTGAGGGTGGGTGAGATTTAAGGGAATCTCAATAGAAAACAATACCACTATGCACGCATAAATACATGTCAACATATTGACATATTTGCGTGCTTAATGTTACAACATACTTATGGCCATAACATAAATGTAAAAAAAGCTTTAATCATTCAATCATGCTCAACACAATTAGGCAAAGCAATAGCATAGATCAATGTACAAGCATACATATCAAGTACATGCAGATTATGTAAGTTATACTACCTCTTGCCTTTGAGTCCTCCTCTTATACCTTTTCTTCTAACCTTTGAAGTTGCTCTAACATTTGGTATCAGAGTGCAGGTCTTCTTCTTCAGGTTTAACAACCTTAGAAGGATCCGATGGCAAGCATGGGTGAAGCAATTCTTCCTGACGGAGCATTTATCACTAGACCACCAGGTTTTAGTGGTGAGCAATTTTCCTTCTGGAAAGCTAAGTTCCGTGTATTCGTAATGGCTACAGAATACGGACTATGGGATGTGATTGAAACTGGAAACTATGTGCCTACAAAGACTGAAGAATCTCGAAAAGTTCCTAAATCACCAGCAGAATTTGATGACAATGAAAAAAGGCTAGTGACCCTCAACAGTAAATATGGAAAGTTTACAGCCATTGGATATAATTGTCTTAGTCAAAAACCCATCAAAATCAAACCACCTTATAGAACTCAAATCTGGAAACACTTAAACTAGTCTTATATTATCTTCAAACACCATATATCATCATATTCAAGCTTAAATCATCATTAAACCTCAAATATACCTCTTGGACAAAACCTTTAGGCATCCCAAGAAATTCATAAAACTTATTAAAACCTCAAGACAATCGGTTCAAAACCAAGCTTAGGCTTACCTCTTTCCAGTTCTACAATCGGTTAAAAAATTCTGGTGGCACTCCAGCTAACTAAATGGCATAAAACACCTCTAATCAGATAACTGACACCATATACTACTAGAAAAAACACTTTTAACGTCCCTTATTTAGGAATTTTAACATTGTTTTATGGGGGGACGCGTATGTCAGCGACGTAGTAAATTTGGACTTTAGACGTCCTTTGTAAAGGGACGAGTAAAGGTCAGGGTTTAGGCATCCCTTTTGCTAAAAGGGATGCCTAAACGGGGACTTTAGGTGTCCCTTTTAGCAAAAGGGACGCCTAAAGTCACCGTTTAGAATTTTTTTTAAAATTAGGGACTTTAGGCGTCCCTTTTAGCGTAAGGGACGCCTAAAGGTTTTTTTTAACCATACGGTGCTATTTGTATTGTTTCTGGCCATTCTAAAAGCAAACAGCAACATAGTCTCCTTATTACACAAAAAGGAAACATACAACACGCAGTATATAATTAACAAAACACAACATCCACCTCTAATGAAACATTCATGCACTACAGTGTTGACAGAAAAGTTGTCCACTAATAAACAACTACTAAGTAAATGTACAGGAAAGGATAAACTTCTACAAATCAACATGTTGAAGAATCCTCCCAGCCAACAAGTCTCTGATCAAATTAATGTCTTCATATAAGTAAGCAGTATCATTCTCAAAGATCTGCAAATTAGAAAATATGATTATACGAAATCAATGAAATTAAAGGATTGTTTAGCAATTTAATGAAAATACACCCAAAATATTATCATTTGATTACCTGTTGAAAATTACTTATAACGCCACTTTGAATGATATTATACATGTAAAGTAGAACATAATAGCCACATTCAGTACCACCTAGCTGTTGAGGGCACAATAAATCAAAAGCAATTGATTAAAATCAATAACATACATCATTTCTAAAACAACCCTAAATAAAAGAACTTAAATTATATTGGAACCACATACTTTGGGATAGAACCACTTTGGCTTCCGAACAACTCTACCCTCACGTGACCCGCCGAGCATTCTATATGTTTGGGTCACGCTACCATTAAAATGTAAAACATTTTAAGTTAGAACAATTTATTTAAATCAAGCATTTCTTTAATTAATAAAAAAGAAATAACTAACATGTTGAAGACGGATTTTGTGTCCTTGTCGGGCTTTTTTGTCAAGGAATCAAACCAATAGATTTCATTGAGGCGTGGGCAAACAACACACAAGCTCCAATGGTAACTACAACAATACACAGATTAAAATGAAGTTTAGATTAGAAGAAAATTATTAGCACTGAAGCATCCCAAAAAAAAATTTTACTATATACCCTTGAACAATTGGCGCTAGATAACATCACAATTTGGTCACTGCCATTGTGAAGCCCACATAATGCGTCCTTTTTGTGACATCATTTTTATCTGATGTCGTATTTGCCAGACACAAGAATTCGTATAAATTTTGTCTTTCCATATCAATGCACATGTGGTAGAAGGACCTAAAATAGAAATAAAATGACCAATGAATTATTGAACTTATGAAATCTTGAACTTAGAAAAAAAAACTAACCAAATGCCAAGTTTGACCCATCCTGCATCTATCTCCTCCAAATGCAAAAACTCCTTAAGATCTTTATTGTCGATCGTGTAGGGATATGTCAATTCTGTACCCACAATCCCTGGAGGCATATTGAAGTCGACTTGGGGAATACCTTTGTAAATCTGTTGCAGCCGTGCTAGAAAGGGCCATTTCAGCGCATGTTGCTCCTCCTATAACCATAGAAAACAAAACCAATTATATTACAATGATGCCAATAAATGTCAAGTGATATGAATATAATTCCTACCATTGGTGGGGTTGCCAACGTGCCAATAAGATATTGAGGCCAAAGGATGAAAGCTCCAATTGCCTGACCCAACGTGGCAATCGCAACGTCAGGGATAGGGATGGCTGCACCTTTTTCCCCCTCATGAACACGTGTCACGTCACCCTATGTAAATATTGTGGAATTTGATTATGATGGTAGGTGGTAGCTTGTGTGTAAACCAGAGCATCGGCTACAACACGAATCATAGGGGCATCCAAATAGAGGATACATGATTCGCCCGACTCTGGAGTGGTAGAAGGTTGGCCCAATGGTTCTGCTATGTGAGAAGGCTGGCCACAGGGTTCTGTACTATGGGAAGGCTGGACAAGACTATGGAAAGGAGCGGCAACAAGTTCTGGAGTGTGGGAAGGATGGACAAGGGGTTCTGGATTGTGGAAAGCCTCAGCAATGAGTTGCGGAGTGTGGGAAGGCTGTACAAGGGATTCGTCCGGTGGGTTGTGACTTCCTTTAGTGCTGTGGAAGGCCGGGGATTCCTGGTTTCTAACCCAAGTAGCCTCCATGTGATGAAAATCAAACCATGATTTCATTTCACCATGTAGTTGTGTCATTAGCTCTTCTCGGAGCTCTTCTCGGATTTGATCGTGAAGCTTAGCCACAAACTGTTGACTGGGTTCAGCTTGTGAAGAATATATCGAGGCTTTACCAAAATACTTCGTAATACCAACTCCACTCGGCTCCCCTCTAACACGGCCGGGGTATTCAGCCTTCCCAATCGTCGTTGCCAATAAGTCTATCCGTCCACTTAGAGTGAACAAACCTTGGCTACTCTGCTCTTCGAGTTCGTCCTGTAGCATACAATTCGTTATGAACGAAAATTAAATGCTAGAAATGTGAAATAATTTCACAATTAATTACTTATGCTATTACTACTTACAATCCTCGAGGTAACCTCAGCAATAGTCGGATTTATATATTTGCCACCCTTAATCCTCCCTACTTTCCATTTTTTGTGACGCGGAGGAGGAGCTGGTGCTTGTACAACAACGGAAGGATCCGATTTTGCAGCTTCCTTCATTTTTTCCAGCTCTTCTGCCATCATCGTCCGCTCCAGCTTCCTGTAGCCACGCCTAGACATGTAATGCTGGTACTGATTTCCTTCTTGCCTCTGTGTGTTCACCGCACTTAATTCCTGTTTAAGGGAAAAAGGGAAAAACAAGTCATTAGTGTATTAACTATATTGAAATTAAAAATTTTCATACTGAAGACAAAAAATTTACCAAAAATTCAGGAGCTTGTCGTTTTGCTACAAACAACCTCCAGTGATCTGGAGATAGATATGAATATTCCTGACAAGGATCTAGATGTCTCTTGTCACCTCTAAGGTACTTCCTGGAGAGCTTATTTTTAAAATCCTTCCAGCGCAAACGAACCTCTCCCATCCAGTGGTTGTACATGTCTGTAGTGTCAGGAACATCGAACGTTTGCTGCAAAAACGGAGACAATTAAACTTGAATAGGAAGAAAGATCTAAATACATAAAATGTATCGAAAGTTATGTACCAAAATCTGTTGCCATATCATGGCTTTCGTCTTTGTGGGAACCTGCCTCCAACTATCATAGATGATTTAGACTTTGCTTCGACCCAAAAAACCAAGATAACTAATGAAGTGGTCTTCCTCAGGACCCATTGGATTCATGTTGGCATCAAACTCTATGTGAACCCTCTCCTGTTCATTGTAGTGGCGCTTCGCCAATACAGCCATCTTCGTGGCACCTCTTGTTCTTCTCGGAGCGGGTGGCTCTTCTTGCCTTCCATTATGCTGCTCGCTGTCGCTCCCTGAGTCACTAGAACTTGACATATTCTTGGACACAAAAAAATCATTGTCAGAGAGGTAAGTATATTGCAGGTATTTGTATAAACTACATTAAGGGAAAAAAAACATAGGACATAATACAATTTTATATAGTTAAAGGTCTTATTTCATATTGTTTCCCATATTCCTTCACAATGATCATTTCTTGCAGAATAATCTTCATCATCTACCAACTAGACCTCACTTCCTATAGGTGGATTTGTTGTCAAAGGTGGTGTGTCGTCAAGGTTAAAGGTTGGATCACCATACTTTTGTCTTTTGCTTTGAAGTACAATGGACATATTTTTATTTGCAGGATCTATGGCATAAAACACTTGCTTTTCCTGGCTTGCTAGAATGAAGGGCTAATCTCTATAACCAACTCTTCGAAGATTGACTGAGACAAATCCAAATTGTGGATCTATTAACACAACAGCATTGCTAACCTACTTATATTTGAACAAAGCAACTTTGAACTTATTATAGGTCATCTCTCAAATTTCTTCTATAACTCCATAATAAGCCATTGACGCACATATGGGGTTTTTGTCTTTCGAACTGGAAAAGTGCAGAGCTTCAGCTTCAACCATCACCCCACTATTTTGCATGGTACTTCTGTCATCTTGCTCTTTTGTGTAGAAAGAATACCAATTTATGTCATAACCAGTCCAAGTAATAACCTGAAATGAAGGCCCCCAAGCTAGCCAGTTCATTATCTCGGACACACCGATCTCATGCAAAACCTTCTCCTCAAACCACTTAACAAATGTCTTGTTTTGCTCAATAGCTATTTGCATGTCACTCTTCTTTGGATTCAAGTTCTTCAAAGTCTTTTTGTGCCCATCTATGTATGGCTAAACTTCTTCCATATTATTCAAGATATACAAGTGTGCTTGCAACACCTCTTCACGATCCGCAGTCTTCACTTTAAGTCCTCGTGTTCCCTTGCTTCTCCTATTTTCATGCCGAGACTGTTCCTTTTTACCAGATAGATAATCTTTACAAAGGTCCATAGCCTCTTCAACTACATATCGCTCAACTATTGAGGCTTCAGGTCGATAAGGATTTTTAGAATACCCTTTTAAGATCTTCATGTATTGCTCGAAAGGGTACATTCACCTCAAGTAAACTAGACCACAAAGCCTTACCTCCCTTACTAAATGAACTACCAAATGCACCATTATATCAAAAAATGATGGAGGAAAATGCATCTCTAGTTGGGACAGAATTATATAATCCTCATTTTCTAGTTCATCCAACTTCTCAGTGTCGATGACTTTGTTACAGATAGCATTAAAGAAAACACACAATCTGGTTATAGTAGTTCGCACTTCATCTTTCATAATGCCTCTAATGGCTACTGGTAACAATTGTTACATTAACACGTGATAGTCATGGGACTTCATTCCCACTAACTTCAAATCATCCATTGACACATACCTGCTAACATTAGAAGAGTTGTGGGACCTTAATTTCGTGCAAACACCCACACAAACTTCTTTTCTCCGCTTTTGATAGTGTATGCGCAATTGGCTCCATATATGCCCTCCTACCATCATCTCTTAGTTGTGGATACAACTGATCTCTTATTCCCATATCAATAAGGTCAAGTCTCGCGCTCATTCTATCCTTGATCTTCCCTGGGATGTGCAAAAGCGTACTTACAAGGCTGTCACACACGTTTTTCTCCACATGCATCATATCAATACTGTGTCTTACATCAAGACAATGCCAATACGGAAGATCAAATAAAATTGACCTCTTCTTCTATATGTTCTTCCCACCCATAGTCCTTTGCTTCTTACCAAAGGTCACATTGACACGTTCTACCCGACTATAAACTTCCTCCTCGGTTAATGCCCTTGGTGCAACTCCATGTTCTAGTAAGCCATCAAAACGCTTTCTCAGCCTACGATATGGGTGGAATCGATGAAGAAACCTCATGTGGCCAAGGTACACTGTTTTTTTGCAATGCTTAAGTTATCGAAAGTGAATTTCTCCTTCACAGATTGGGCATGCTTTATGACCCTTCACACTATATCCTGACAAATTTCCGTATGCCGGGAAGTCGTTTATCGTGGTAAAAATCATTGCACGCAACTTGAAAGACTCTTTCTTATAATCATCGAACACATCCACACCTTCCTCCCACAACTTCTTCAAGTCCTCAATCAAAGGAGCCAAATACACATCGATGTCATTCCCTAGCTGTTTTGGTCTAGAGGTCATCATAGAAAGCATAACGTACTTACGCTTCATAAATAACCAGGGAGGTAAGTTGTATATTACAAGGAGAACTGGCCATGAACTATGTGTACTAGTAAGAGTTCCATACGAATTTATTCCATATGTACAAAGTCCAAGCAGAAGGTTTCTCGGCTCGCTGCCAAATTGAGGGAACATTTCATCTATCTTCTTCCACTGTGGAGAGTTGGCCGGGTGTCGAAGATATTTTTCGTCACAAATTCTCTCACCAGAATGCCATCTCAACTTCTTCGCTTTTGTTGCGGTCGCAAACAAATGCTTAAACCGTGGTATTATTGGAAGATACCATAACACCTTCGAAGGTTGCCTTTTACTTGTTATCGCTTCTCTACAACCACCGTCTTTCTTCACTTTATATCGTGACGTTTTACACTTAGACACTCACTAAGGCCTGCATACTCCTTTCTGTACAATACACAGTCATTAGGGTAAGCATGTATCTTTTTGTACTCCATGCCCATCATAGACAAGATTTTCTTTGCCTCATACATACGGTTTGGAAGTACATTATCTTCTGGAAACATATCACACAATAATTCCAGTAGTAATGTAAAACTACTATCGGTCTATCCACAAGTTTCCTTTAAGTTCACCGAATGCAATGTTCCCGTCAATCGTGTGTACTTACTCCCAGTGTATAATGGTGTCTCCGCATCACTCCGCAGGCTGTTAAATTCATGTGCCTGGGAGAAGGATTCAACCTCAACATCGTGAATCATTTTCTCCATTATATCTTGCTCTATAACATCTACTCCTTCCTTCTTATGCGACGGACAATCTGTTACTTCCTCACCATGCCATATCCACCTTGTGTATCGAATATTTATTCCATCACAAAGTAGATGATCCTTTATATCATCAACATCCCGTCGACTCTTGTTTAAACAATTCACACAAGGACAAAAATACTTCCCATTTTTGGTTAGAGCATTCCTTCTAGCAAATTCAATAAACTCTTCCACCCCATTCTCTTCACTAGTTCTCAAAGCATTCATCCAACTATGATCCATTTTTAACCTAAGCCATTCTCAATAACGCTAAAGTTTAGAATAATTGACAACAATGAGATTTCTTGTTATAACTATTTTAAACATAAAAAATACAATCCACTAATCTTTCATCATTAAACTAAAAAATTCAAAAGGACATGTTAAAAAATTTATACTTATATATTACTATTATTATGACACAACAATTATTTCTCAAAAATATTTTTATTTCCAGACATATATGGCATTTCACATTTGAAATAATTAATTATTACCTTTTAATCTCATTCATTTTTCATTCTATTACATATATACTTCGGAGCTAAACAAGTAACGAGTTTTATAATTTTTTAATAGTCACTTTTCAACAAGTTCCAACATATTTTTCACTTATAAAATATTTTATAATTATCTACATATATATATGTCATGTGCAAAAGCCATAAAAATACACAAGTGTCTTTCTTTGTTTAAATGTAACCAGCTAACCCAAGTATAAAATAAATATCATATATTATAAATATTATATGTCTTTTCTAAATGTAATAGGAGAAGCAAAAATCTATAAGGCAACAACACATAAGTGACATTTCAGACACTTAAATAACCGCATAAAAAAATCAAACTATACAAAACAACAACAAAAAACCTTTGGTGGTCACACGGATGGGTAGTCGACGCTGCTGGCCTTGTGGTGATAAAGGAAGGGGCGTCGCTGTACCTTAGAGCTGAGGACGGACTGACGGTGCTGGCCTTATGGTGAACAGATGGGTACGATGCAAGAGAGAAGATCGAGGAGGGGGATGGCGCCTTAACAATCTTGGGAGGAAGGGGATTGAACAAAAATGCTGCTATGGAGGCTAAGTTTCTGCAGCTTGGTTTTTTGAGAGAGGGAGGAAGAGAGAACGAAAATGCTAGAATGGAGGGAAATGAAGAAAATTGGAGGGAAAGAACCTTTAGGCATCCCTTCTTGGAGAAGGGACACCTAAAGGTATACTTTAGGCGTTCCTTCTCTAGAAGGGACGCCTAATGTTAGCTGCATGCCAGCCACGTGGCTGGCATGCAACCTTTAGGCGTCCCTTCTAGAGAAGGGACGCCTAAAGGCTGATCTTTACACGTCCCTTTTGGTTTTTAGAACGACTAAAGAGGAAAAAGTTTCTCTTTATTTACATAAATGCCACTGCGTCCAGTTTTTACTTCCCTTTTTAAAGAAGGGACGTCTTTATGTGACATTAAATCCCTATTCTGTACTAGTAATAGAAATGAAGTTCTCAGTTGTAGAACAACTTTTCTGAAAGGCATACTGGTCGATAACAGCGATTCGGGGTCGGAATCAGCTCTAGAGCTCTGGAACTTTCATTATTCACTCTCCTTCTCTCTTCTTTCTATTTCTTGTGATTTTTTAAATTTATTTTCTCTTTCTATGGTTGCTGGCTAAAATTTTAAGGGGAAATAGAGGGATAAATTAGGCGTCACTTTATGTCAGTGGAAGGGAGGTCTGATAAATTTCCCTAACTCCCAGGTTCGGTGTTTAAAAAATTTAAGTACTTGACCGGGCCATGGACCAGTGGATTCCCTTGACTTAAGCGCTAGGTGGCGTGTTCTGGACATGCCAATACAAATAGTAAAAAGCAAGTATTATCATGACACCAGTGGAAAAATGACTTTTTAGATCGGTTCTGGATAAAGTCTTGATACAACCAGTCTAAAAAGTCTGTTAGTTTTTAGACTGGTCAAGAAACTGGTCTCAAAAGTCACGTTTTTTAGACCGGTTATGGCCACAACTAGTCTTAAAAGTCTGACATAAAGGAAAAAAATTCTTAAAGTCAGACTTTTAAGACCGATTCTGGCCAGGACCGGTCTTAAAAGTGCCATTTTTTATTTTATTTTATTCTTCTTTCAACCTAGGTTACCTAGGCTAGCAAGCCATTTCAACGAAAATCCTAAATTCACAGAAGTAACAACATATATCACACACAATCAGAAACAATGACAACATCATTACTACACCACACATTTCATAGAAGCAACATCAATAAAAAGCATTGAAAATCAACGCATTAAATTATAATGACAATTTAAAACACATTCAATTCTGAGTGACAATATCAATACGTTATTATCAAGCATTTAAACACAATTTGAATCTACCGAGATAACATTGAAACATAATTTAACAATGACAGCAGTAAAATCTCAACTTTGTGCACTTTCAATTCTAAATCATCTAAAGAAAAGAAAAGGGAAGACAAATTCCTCAGTATGTGCCGAAAATTCCTCATCTTTACTGAAAAATAAAACAAATGGAAAAAATATTACAGAGGTCAATCCTTCACATCCCATGCCATCATGTATCAGCAACCAACCTGTATCACCCATATCCCAAAAATTGTCTTATGTAGAGATATAAACCAAGTTAGATATGAAAACCACAAGTATTATTAGAACAACATTGGATAAAAAACTTATTATTCTTATAAAAGCTCATAGATGAATTCAGCATAATAGTTACGGATGAAATCAATATCTTCTTCAGGAAAGGGATCAGCAAGATCAAACATCTGTATGTAACACAAAAGCTAGACAAAACATTAACTGCTAACTTAAAAACAATTAAGTAATAAAAAGTTTTGAAATATGCATTTACCTCTTCGGTAAAATCAGTCATGCTTAGGGTGATAATATTGTAAATGTGCCTCAAAACATAGAAACCACATAAGTTGGACCCCAGTGGTTGCCTACGGCTCTGAAAAAGAACTTAACATCATTAAAGCAAGTATAAAAGCATAGCTTATATAATGTTAGAGCAAGCTTTTCACCTAAGAGGGGGGTGAATTGGGTGATTGCAAAATTGTCAGAGATTTAAAATCAATTTATAAAAATTTAAGCACAATATATAAAAGGAAGAGATATCACCGAGATTTACACAGAGATTTATACTGGTTCGGTCTCAACCACTTGACCTACGTCCAGTCCTTAGAAATCCTTCTGAGCCTTTCACTATATCTTCCAAGATTCAGTGGGTTCTTGGCACCACAGTACAAACAGCAAGTTCCTCTAGACACTCGCTCCCCTTTACACAAGGTAATCTCAAATCCCTACTCAAGGTTCCTCAACCTTAAGTTATCACTATTGGAAATGATTAAGTATGACTGAAAAATCTCTCTCACAGAGTATGTAGATAAAAACTAAAGTACAGACGAAAGCTTGAAGCACTTGTAATGATATTGCTTGTAGAGTATTCAGGCGTTTCTCTTCGTTGTTCATTTTTTGGAATGGTTGGACATATACAATAGAACCTTTGAAGACCGTTGTAAATTTGTTCGTTGATTCAAATGTGCTTCTGACAAATGCACCAGTATTTGTCTTTCTGTTATTTATGAATTTTGCTACCGCCCACGAATAGTTGTCGTTTGAATGGAGAGTTCAGTTACATGTTGAGTGCTTGATGGTGAAGTACAACTGTAATACACTTGTGAATATAACGGTTAGAAAATATTTGTATATCAACATGATTCACTTGAAGTGTTTTCTGACAATCAATAAAACCATCGGGAGTGATCTTGTTTCCGCAACTAAGTAGTAAAATGATATACCATATGATTTTGATAGCAATTTGGAGAAATCAGTAATAACATAATTTCACTAGCAAAATCAGTTGTTCTTTATGGAAGTAATTGCAAATAGATCATAGTGTATGCAAGAAAGTGTTTACTGGAACAATAAATCATTATTGGGGAAAATACAATATCACTGGAAGTGAATATAATATCACTGGGAGTGATTTTGAAAACGTTGAAAGCTTCTGACAGTGATTGCTGGTTTACTGGAAGTGATCTTGAAATTTCCATGTTTCACTCGAGTGAATTTGGAATCACTGGAAGTGTTTTTGTAAATAGTGATTTCTTCTTGCAGTGATTTTTAATCTACTGGAAGTGATTTGCAACTTTTCAAACATCACTCGAGTGATTCAAGATCACTGGAAGTGATTTGGCAAACAGTGAAATATTCTTGCAGTGATTTCCAATTCACTGTAAGTGATTCAGCGAAAATGCAACATCACTCGAGTGATTGAGGATCACTGGAAGTGATTTGGAATTCTTCAGGTATCACTCGAGTGATCTGGCATTCACTGGAAGTGATTTTCAAAACAGTGAATTTTTCTTGCAGTGAATTTTCAATCACTTGAAGTGATTTGGCGCATCACTCGAGTGATTCAGGATCACTGGAAGTGATTTGGAAAACTTGGCGCATCACTCGAGTGATCTGAGCTTCACTGGAAGTGATTTTCAAAACAGTGAATTTTTCTTGCAGTGATTTATCGATCACTGGAAGTGATTATGCGCATCACTCGAGTGATTTCACTTATCACTCTAGTGATCTGTTATTTTTCCAAATCACTCGAGTGATTTCAGTGATCACTCGAGTGATCTTGAATATCACTCGAGTGATCTTGAATATCACTCGAGTGATTAACTAAATCACTCGAGTGATCTTGCACAGATCACCAGAATTACTTCCTTTGCTGATATTGAATCCATGAGCTTTCAAAACATGATTTGTTATCATCAAAACATGAAATCTAACATTCTCCCCCTTTTTGATGATGACAAAACATATTATATGATCAAGTTCAAAATTTTGATTTTCTAACAAACTTTACTTGATCTTTTTCAAAAATTCTGCAACAATTTTGACTAGCAATAACTAAGAGGAGTTGTTTTAAAGATTAAAAGTTTTTGATCTTTTAGAAAATAAAAGATGTTAGTTCAAAGTTTAAAAACCATTATAAGCAGAAATTAAATATGCACATATGAAGTAACTTCTTGCTTTTTCTTGAGATCATTTTGGCAGCTGCAATACATTAAGATTTTCATGAGATCATGTTGGCTGCTGCAATCATAAACACAGAGGCATTAACATTTTCATGAGATCATATTGGCTACTGCAAACATAAACACAAAAGCATTAAGGCCATATTCTCATTAGATTAGAGTCAAGTACATGTCAGTTCTGAAAAGCATACTGAGACTACACAAGTTGCACAACTACATGACAAGTACTGAAACTACAAACTAAAATAAAATACATATGAACTAAAAGAAAATATATATGATCATATCAGTTCTTCTCCCCCTTTTGGGCATCATCTAAAGGGGAGGTAGACGGTGTAGATGCCTGAGTGGATGCAGAAGCAAAGAAGGGGATAGGTGGAACATATAGAATAATTGAAAGTTGTGAAGGAGACTGGAAGGAAAAGGTGGTAGAAGATGGCTCAAGAGGAGTGGTGGAAGTGGAATGAGTAGGTCCTATAACCTCTGTAGTAGCTTCCTCAACTACAATTTCCTCAGTATGAGAACTGGAATTAGTGTGATGTGAAGAAGATGATGGAGTCTGAAGGATGGGATCAGCCTGTGGAATATCACCTGCAGGTATAGGATCAGAAATAAAGGATGTGGGAGGTGCAGGAGGAGTGTCTGAAGGAATGATAGGAGGATCAGAAAATGAAGGATCTGGATGTGGAGAGTCTGATGGAGGAGGTACATGTAAGGTGGTAGGTGGTAAGTCAGGGAAGGGAATATGAAGGTGAGACCTGAGTGCATCCTTAATCCTCTGGATCCTCTGTGTCTGCTCTGTCTGGCGCTCAAAAAGTATGTGGAAGTTGTGATTTACTGCCTCTACTAACACTTTAACTTGGTAGTTGACTTGATCAATCAGTTCAGTGTTAGACTTCTTCAACTGAGTGACAGCAGACTGGATGGCATCCTGAATATATGTCTGAAGGGCAGCTTGAGTGAACGAGGGACCATGAGATACTGCTCTAGAAGACTGAGCCTCATCCATCTTGGAAGGTGAAGGATCCATCCTCTGAGGATCTCTTAGGCTTGCTTCAGGAGGTGGTGAATGATGTCTCTGAGGCTGTGAAAAAGCTCCAGCTGGAATAGTAATTCCCATCCTAGTGAGGTGAATCTTTCCAAACTTAGGAATCCTCACTATGTCTCCCTCAGGTGTCAAATGCCAAATATTGTGCATGGAAAGTATGTAGGACACAAGCTGAGGATAGGGAATAGTAGCAGACCTGGAGGAGTGAAACCTGAACCTCTTCATTTCTTGAAAAATGAGTTCCCCCACATTTCTTCTTTCTCTTGTCATAAGAGATGCCATCATCTGAAGATCCTTCTGAGTGATATGAGTGAAGTTCTTTGCTTTGTTAACCATGCTCCGGGAATAAATATAGAACAAGGCTCTCTGGTCATTGGTAAGAGCAACTGGGGAAGTGGGTAAAGGTACTCTAGGCTGTCCTGGTATAAAGATATCAACCAGTTCATGAATATTAAAGACACGTGGAGGCTTCATAGGAACATCTTCTATGCCTAGATAGGTATTGATAAGATCTCCAGACAGTAGAACTTTCTGATCTCTTATACTTGTTTCAATTCTCTCAACAATGATGTTTCCATGACTGTCCTTTACATCCGTAATTTTCATGTTACAGTAAAAGTATTTGACAACCAGGGGATTGTAGGACATTCTCAGTCTCAGCCATGGTTCATATTGTTTCAAATATGGGGTCAAATCAATATGGAATTTCTGTTTCAGTTCTTCCAAGTCAACCCACACAACAGGACAGAAGTTTCTTTTGGCAAAATGTGAGGCAAACACAATGGAGTTCAAAATGCTGAGGTTACCAGTGTTATACCCAGGAGGAGGTTCAAGAAGTTCAACGGTTTCTGCAGCCAGGGATTCAGAATGTCGACTACCAGAGGCTTGACTTGCATACCGTGATTTCTGAGGAACCGAGGCTGCTAAGATATTGACAGCCCGAGTGATTTTCCTCTGCAATGTAGACTCTTGGATGTCTGCTTCTCGCTGTTTCTCTTTCCCTTTCCCTTTCAAACTTCTATGTGATCGGGTAGTCATTCCCGTCGGCTCTTCAATCCGGATTCCTTTGGGTCTTTGAATGGGCGGATTGGGTTCTTGTTCAGAGGGTGCTTTCGGCCTCTTAGACGGTGGTGAGGATGGAGGAGATTGCCCGGGCCTTTTGGTTCTTGCCATGGGTACCGACGCTTGGTAGAGACGAGAGTTTGCGAGGGAGGCTGTAACTGACGGAAGTTGAGAGGCAAGATTGAGACTGAAATGAACTTGCTTTAGAGGGGTTTTTGTCGGTTAAGGATAGTAATGAGGGTTTCGGTTACTGGGTTCAAGAGTTTTCAGAGAATTTGAGAGGATTTCAGCGAGTGAAGGTGAACGGTTGAAGTAAAGTGAACAGTCGCGTGAGAGAAAAAAAACTGATATAACCGAGTTTTTAACATTCACTCGAGTGATTTTGGGTTTCACTCGAGTGAAGTCCAAAATTACTTCACAGAAGCTAAAAACATGCTGTAACTCCAAGATAATTAATTAAAACACTTTATGAGACTTACCTGTAATAAGATTATCAAACTAATTGCTTGATTTACCTAAGATTGTAGTATTTCACTGTTCACTCACTCGAGTTGATCTTTTATCATCACCCGAGTGTTTTCTTCTCTGTTTGTCTCTGTTATTTGAAGATATTACAGAGCATCCTGCAAAACAACTTTATAGATACTCCGATGCTTAAGTTAGTTATGGGATCATCAAAACAATATGAAATCAACATTTATAAAGATTAAACAACTTACAATTCATTGGGATTTACCATTCCCAATTCCCTTCGTATATACATGAATTGTTCTCGGGCAAGAGGTTTGGTGAAAATATCAGCTAATTGCAAGTGTGTAGGTATGAATAACACCTTGACATCCCTTTTCTGAATATGATCTCTAATAAAATGATGTCTCACATTAATATGCTTGGTCCTTGAATGTTGTACAGGATTTTTCGCCAAGCTTATTGTACTGGTGTTGTCACAGTAAATAGGAATTTCTTTAAGGTATATGCCAAGATCCTGAAGTTGCTGTTTTAGCCACAGTACTTGTGCACAACAGCTTGAGGCTGCTATATATTCTGCTTCCGTTGAAGATAATGATACTGTAGTTTGTTTCTTACTGAACCAAGAAACAACTACGCCTCCAAGGAATTGACATTGCCCACTTGTGCTCTTCCTATCTGTTTTATACCCACCATGATCAAAGTCATAATAGGCAACTAGATATTCATTACCTCTTTTGGGGTACCATATACCTAGCTCTTTTGTGCCTGCCAGATATCTAAAAATTCTTTTTACTAATTCAGCATGTGACACTTTGGGGCATGACTGAAATCTTGCACAAAGACCAACACTGAACTGAATATCAGGTCTGCTGGCTGTGAGATAGAGTAATGATCCAATCATTCCTCGATATTGAGTTATGTTGAAGTCAACCCCTTTTTCATCAGCATCCATAAGTACGGTTGAACTTATAGGTGTATCTGTACCATTAGCTTCATCCAATCCAAACTTCTTGAGCAATTCTTGAAGGTATTTGGTCTGTGATATGAATATTCCATTCTTTCTTTGTTTAATTTGTAAACCCAGAAAGAATGTCAATTCTCCCATCAATGACATTTCAAATTCTCCCTGCATTATCTCAGAGAATTCTTTACACAAAGAATCATTAGTAGCTCCGAATATAATATCATTAACATAAATCTAAACTACTAAAATATCATTTAGTTTTTGTTTTATAAATAAAGTTGTATCGACTTTTCCTCGAGTAAAACTAAATTCGATGAGAAATTTGCTCAACCTTTCGTACCAGGCTCTAGAAGCTTGTTTCAAACCATATAAGGCTTTCTTTAGTTTGAAAACATGATTTGGTTTGGATACGTCTTCAAAGCCCGGAGGTTGTTCAACATAAACTTCCTCCTTGATGTACCCATTTAAGAAAGAACTTTTCACATCCATTTGATATAATTTGAATCCTTTGATGCATGCAAAGGCTAAGAGTACTCGTATAGCTTCCAATCTTGCTACTGGAGCATATGTTTCCTCATAATCAATTCCTTCTTCCTGATTATAGCCCTTGGCAACCAATCTTGCCTTGTTTCTGATAATAGCTGCGGATTCATCAAGTTTGTTCTTGAATACCCATTTAGTGCCAATAACCGAGTGGTCTTTAGGCTGGGGCACCAAATCCCAAACTTGATTTCTGTCAAATTGATTTAGTTCTTCTTGCATTGCTAAGACCCAATCATTATCTGATAGGGCTTCTTCAATGTTAGAAGGTTCCAATTGATAAATGAATGCAGAAAAACTAACTTCGTTTAAAACTTTGTTTCTAGTTTTGACTCCTTCATTAACTCCACCTATCACTTGATCTAGAGGATGACTCTTGATGTATTTCCAGGCTTGAGGTTGATCTGGATGACTTAGTTCAACTTCTTTTTCAAAATTGTCAACCTCAAGATTGGGAGAGTTAATAGAGGGTTGGTTTCTAGTTATCTCATCATCAAAGTTTTTACTAGAGGATACATGTTCATCGAATACAACATGAATTGATTCTTCTACAACACATGTTCGTTTATTAAAAACTCTATATGCTTTACTTTGATTTGAATAGCCTAGGAAAAGTCCCTCATCAGCCTTAGAATCAAACTTTCCAAGATTATATTTACCGTTGTTATGAATAAAGCACTTACAGCCAAATATGTGTAGATGAGCGAGGTTTGGTTTTCGTCCCTTGTAGAGTTCATATGGTGTCTTTCCAAGTTTGGTTCTGACATACGCTCTATTTAAGATGTAGCATGCAATGCTCATTGCGTCTGCCCAAAAGACTTGAGACACATTCTTTTCGTTGATCATTGCTCTAGCCATATCTGTAAGAACTCTATTCTTTCTTTCCACGACGCCATTCTGTTGTGGAGTTCTTGGTGCTGAAAAATTGTGATCGATGCCATTTATATCGCAATATTCTGTAAATACTTGATTATCAAATTCTCCACCATGATCTGTCCTAATTCCTGCAATTAATATACCTTTCTCATTTTACACTTTCTTGGCAAAGGCAATAAATTTACTAAAAGTTTCATTATTGGATGACAAAAATATATTCCAGGTAAATCTAGAGAAATCATCAATAATAACAAATGTGTACAAGTTTCCACCGAGACTCTTAACTCTTGCTGGACCAATCAAGTCCATATGCAATAGTTGAAGTGGTCTGTTAGTGGTGATTTCAGTTTTTGATTTAAAGGAAGATTTAGTTTGCTTTCCTCTTTGACAAGCATCACAGATTAAATCATTCTTGAAATTTACATTAGGTAACCCAATTACCAAATCCTTTTTGAGTAACTTACCTAATTGATGCATATTAACATGGGCAAGTCGCTTATGCCATAGCCAACTCTCATCAGTGTTACTCAAAAGGTAATTTTCAGAAATATTTTCATTCATATTAAGAGTATAGCAGTTACCTTCCCTTTTTGCCTTGTGTTTAGTCTTCAAATTCTTCTTTTCAATTTGCAGATCCTTCTTGCTGACTATCAGACATTCTTCTGAATCAAATATTACCCAATTGTCTTTGTCTCTGCTTTGGCTTACACTTAATAGATTGTGACATAAGCCTTCAACATAATATACGTCTTTGATTTTATCCTTGACTTCCCCAAGCCCTGCTATCCTTCCGGTTTGATTTCCTCCAAATTTTACCTTGCCACCTTCCTTGGGTACTAATGTGGTAAAGTTCTCAGGATCACCAGTCATATGTCTTGAACATCCACTATCTATATACCATTTATTTGGTTTGGATGCTCTGAGACAATCCTCCTCGTTTGTTTCTTTTTGAGCAACCAGGCATATATTGGTTGTCTCTTCATTATCGCTTTCTTCATCTGAGGAGCTATCTCCCCATATTGTAGAAACAAATGCCTTCTTTCTATTGAAGGATTTGATGTTTCTCTTTTCTTTATTTTTCTGTAATAACTCTGGACATTCTGATTTGATGTGTCCAGGTTTACCACATTCATAGCAGATGATCTCCTTGGCGTCTCTTCTACCACTCATTCCTCCTCTCTGTAAATTCCTGAACCCTTGGCCTTTATAAAATTTCTTGAATCTTCTGATCATCAGGCCTATTTCATCATCATCGATCTCCTCTTCTTCTTCTTGGCTTTCTGCCTTTGTTTTTGTGACACTTAGTGCAAGACTTTTCTTCCTCCTGTCACCAACTTCTTCAAGTTCTCGTTTGAATTTTAGTTTGCTTTCATATTCTAAAAGGCTTCCAAATAAAGAAGCTACAGATTGCATTGATTCTCCTTTGGCCTCCTCTATTGCTGTGACTTTGGCTTCCCATTCTTTGGAGAGTATGTTTAATATTTTTCGTACTTGGACATTCTGATCATAGAATTTTCCAAGTGCTGCAAGTTGATTAATAAGATGAGTATATCTAAGTTCAAATTCAGCAATTGACTCACCTTCCTTCATACGAAGTAGATCAAACTCTGTTGTTAGAGTATTGACTCGATTTTCTTTTATTCCAGATGTTCCTTCATGAGCTACTTCCAACGCTTGCCACATCTCTTTGGCAGTCTGAAGAGTACAGATTCTGAAGTATTCTTTTTGACTCAGTGCACTCTGAATCATTAAAATTGCTTTGCTGTTAAGAGTCACTAGCCTTTTGTCATTGTCATCAAATTCTGCTAGTGATTTAGGAACTTTTTGAGATTCTTCAGTCTTTATAGGCACATAGTTTCCAGTTTCAATCACATCCCATAGTCCGTATTCTGTAGCCATTACGAATACATGGAACTTAGCTTTCCAGAAGGAAAAATGCTTACCACTAAAACCTGGTGGTCTAGTGATAGAAGATCCGTCAGGAAGGATTCCTTCACCCATGCTTGCCATCGGATCCTTCTAAGGTTGTTAAACCTGAACTAGAAGACCTGCGCTCTGATACCAAATGTTAGAGCAAGCTTTTCACCCAAGAGGGGGGTGAATTGGGTGATTGCAAAATTGTCAGAGATTTAAAATCAATTTATAAAACTTTAAGCACAATAGATAAAAAGAAGAGATATCACCGAGATTCACACAGAGATTTATACTGGTTCGGTCTCAACCACTTGACCTACGTCCAGTCCTCAGAAATCCTTCTGAGCCTTTCACTATATCTTCCAAGATTCAGTGGGTTCTTGGCACCACAGTACAAACAGCAAGTTCCTCTAGACACTCGCTCCCCCTTACACAAGGTAATCTCAAATCCCTACTCAAGGTTCCTCAACCTTAAGCTATCACTATTGGAAATGATTAAGTATGACTGACAAATCTCTCTCACACAGTATGTAGATAAAAACTGAAGTACAGACGATAGCTTGAAGCACTTGTAATGATATTGCTTGTAGAGTATTCAGGCGTTTCTCTTCGTTGTTCATTTTTTGGAATGGTTAGACATATATAATAGAACCTTTGAAGACCGTTGTAAATTTGTCCGTTGATTCAAATGTGCTTCTGACAAATGTACCAGTATTTGTCTTTCCGTTATTTATGAATTTTGCTACCGCCCACGAATAGTTGTCGTTTGAATGGAGAGTTCAGTTACATGTTGAGTGCGTGATGGTGGAGTACAGCTGTAACACACTTGTGAATATAACGGTTAGAAAATATTTGTATATCAACATGATTCACTTGAAGTGTTTTTTGACAATCAATAAAACCAACGGGAGTGGTCTTGTTTTCGCAACTAAGTAGTAAAATGATATACCATATGATTTTGATAGCAATTTGGAGAAATCAGTAATAACAGAATTTCACTAGCAAAATCAGTTGTTCTTTATGGAAGTAATTGCAAATGGATCATAGTGTATGTAGGAAAGTGTTTACTGGAACAATAAATCATTATTGGGGAAAATACAATATCACTGGAAGTGAATATAATATCACTGGGAGTGATTTTGAAAACTTTGAAAGCTTCTGACAGTGATTGCTGGTTCACTGGAAGTGATCTTGAAATTTCCATGTTTCACTCGAGTGAATTTGGAATCACTGGAAGTGTTTTTGTAAATAGTGATTTCTTCTTGCAGTGATTTTGAATCCACTAGAAGTGATTTGTAACTTTTCAAACATCACTCGAGTGATTCAAGATCACTGGAAGTGATTTGGCAAACAGTGAAATATTCTTGCAGTGATTTCCAATTCACTGTAAGTGATTCAGCGAAAATGCAACATCACTCGAGTGATTGAGGATCACTGGAAGTGATTTGGAATTCTTCAGGTATCACTCGAGTGATCTGGCATTCACTGGAAGTGATTTTCAAAACAGTGAATTTTTCTTGCAGTGAATTTTCAATCACTTGAAGTGATTTGGCGCATCACTCGAGTGATTCAGGATCACTGGAAGTGATTTGGAAAACTTGGCGCATCACTTGAGTGATCTGAGCTTCACTGGAAGTGATTTTCAAAACAGTGAATTTTTCTTGCAGTGATTTATCGATCACTGGAAGTGATTATGCGCATCACTCGAGTGATTTCACATATCACTCGAGTGATCTGTTATTTTTCCAAATCACTCGTGTGATTTCAGTGATCACTCGAGTGATCTCGAATATCACTCGAGTGATTAACTAAATCACTCGAGTGATCTTGCACAGATCACCAGAATTACTTCCTTTGCTGATATTGAATCCATGAGCTTTCAAAACATGATTTGTTATCATCAAAACATGAAATCTAACATATAACACATCTTAAAGAAAACAAATATGTACTAACCTTTAGGATGATCCATGTAGGGTCTTTTAAGTCACGAACATGCTTACCACAAACAGCGCGTAGGAATTTCCGCATATCCCTATTATCAAAATCATAAATATTACTTATTTTGTATAAATTCCATAAAATTTTCACATAAAAGGTAATAATGCAAGAAAACTTATGAGTTCACGGTCTTCTTTAAGTCATTCAGTGGTTTCAAGTGGAGGGAGCATAAGAGGATGGCGGTGTAACTATTATTGTACAAAAGAACCAATTGCTAATGATCCTTGAAAAATGAGATGAATGTTAAGAAAATATAAAGCATTATATGTGTTTTGAAATATAAATTTGTTTCTTACCTATACACAAATGGAGCCAAGAAACACTCAGTTGTGATTTCACTAAGGCTCTCTGATAAGTATCTATGTCTGATGGCAGCAGTAGTCTCTTTCTCTTGGACTTAAACCAGGTATACGAATCCAAATTTATCACTATGGCCAGAGGAGACCAACCTACGATTCATGTACCTACAATAATGTAAGCACACAAATCATAATTTTTAAAATATTTACTTCCAATTGAAGAAGATATATTAAAAATAGTTGGACAATCACAAACGTAAGGTGTTGTCTAGGATCTACCAGGGACATTAAATCATTCCTCTCAAGATAGCATGTGATCCTTGACTTGTCGACAAATGAATCCGTAGGCCAATCTCTCATTTGAAAGGATGTATCATATGCCATCAAAATCACTTGTTGCATGACATTCAATGGAGGCTGTGAAACTTCACGGGTGAAGGGAGCTAGACTTGGGGCTCTAATTGGGGTTTCCTCAGTTCGAATAGAAACAAGGTTCTTCGGCCACAATATGAAAGTACCAAGGATATAACTTACAATGTTCAAATCATCATAAGTGGTAGGGAAAGGTGCATATGTAATGATAACCTCTTCAACTGACACTCTGACTTAATCATCTTTCATTTGTTAGTGGTGAACAGTTGATCCCAGGTTGTGTACACTCCCCCATGCAACTAACCATCTCAAAGGATCCTCAAAAAAATGTCACAAGGCTTAGCAATTTCTTTTTCAGGACCCTCTGTTGACTGATGAATATTGCAACAATTCTATTTAGTGCTCTTCTTATTAAGAGCAAGTGATTGTGCCTGGGGAGCACTGGTATTTTGTCTTGTGTTCACAATAGCAATCATTTCCTCCCTCATCTTGCTCGACCAGGCATATAATAGTGCATCAAATAATGCTTCTGCCTCGGCCCTTGCTTTCACACTCGCAGTGGCCAACATACGCTCCATTTCCTCCCTAGTCACCACGCTTGAGGAATGGGGGGAGAGGGCTCCAAAGTAATCCCTTATACATACCCCTCCTCCAACTCCCCTGACACGGCCTGGATGCTCATATTTTCTAGTAGCAACCGTCAGGATGTCATTCCTCCCCTCCGACCTAAAGGATCCCTCGACTTGTTTTTTTTAAAGTTCTTCTTGTAAGATACACATAACACACATAAGTAGTGAAACATGTTTACTAAATAGTTAAAAACAAAAACGATACTTACAATTTTTTCACCTACTATACGAGATTGTTCACTCATATAAGACTTACTGCTCTTTTAGCGAGCAAAGAACCACATTTCTTTGCGACATATCAGAAATGGTGGAGAAAGAAGAACAAAAGAATCGGATTGAGATGCTTCTTCCAATCTCTTTCGTTTGGCCGCCAACAAGTCTTTTTTGACCTTTGCATAACCCCCATGAGACATTGTATGTAGGCAATCATTTTTTCTACCATTCTCTTATGTTGTTTGTCTTTTTGCCTACGAATAAGAAATTTAAAAAAAGGTTACAATCAATAAAGACAATTGATAAGTAAATAAAATACAAAATAAGTCAACTCACCAAAGCTTCTGGAGTAGTCTAAAGCTTGAAAAATTCCTGCCAAGTCGCTTCATCAATGTATGAATACTTGCTACACGGATTAAGATAAGGCATACCATCTTCCGCCTCAATATACAAGTAATTGTTGGCCAGATGTATCTTAAAATTCCTCCAGCCCTCACAAAAATATGTCATAGTCTTCTTGTACAAGATGTCACTCTGAGGAACGTCATAGATGAGCTTTTATGATGCATTGAAGGAGTTAGTGGCAAATTTGTAACAAATTTGATAATCATTACCTGTAAAAGAGAACTTTATACCTGAATAGTATCCCAAATATGTAGCTTCACAAGTTCATCGACATTTCCCCACTTCTCTATCAAGATGCTAGGTTTGTTGCATGTAAGAAGGCACAAAAAACTCCTATATCTGCTTGCATTAGGCTCGATTAGTTCCAATATCTATCAAACTCAATCGGTATCTTTTGCCCGGCACTCTAACTAAGGGCAATGTCTCTCAACTGTGTTGTACTTCTACCTGTTCGTATAGACTGGTTACTCGTTTCACTTTGATTTGGGCTCGGAGTATTACTAGGCTTGCTCTGATTAACACTAGCTGGCTTGCTTTGATAAGCACTAGGTGGCTTCGGAGCCTCTATAATAGGACGCCATGGGTCCTTTATTGTCCTGTTAAGACAAACTGTTAAGTTTGTAAGCTGAAAAAGACTATATCTATAAAATAACTATATACATAACTCAGATATAACTCATAATGATAATTACTTTTGCTAGCTAACTTTCAAAGTAGTTTTATATAGGGATATCCTTCCATATCCCTTCATAATTATCATTTCTTGTGCCGTATTCATTATCTTATTCATCTTCTTCGTTTAATTCTGGAAGACCCCTGGAAAAAGAAGGAGTCTCAAGAAGATCGTAATTTGAATGACTTTCCTCATCAACATCAATGACCCTTGTTCTTTAAAGAGCTAAAGACCATATTTTATTTGCCTGATCGGTAATGAAAGGTTCATGTCTAAAACTTCTATTATTCAGATCTACTAAGGTAAATCCTAACTGATCGATCTTCACACCATTATTGACACCAACCCACTTGTATTTGAAAATGGGAAATTTAATTTTAATATAGTCAACCATCCAAATCTCCTCAATAAACCTATAATGAGGTATGGCTGCCAATTTAGGGTTCCTATCTTTCAAACTAGAGAAGTGCATAGATTCAACCATTAACATAACACCACTATTCTAGACAGTACTCCTATCATCTAGGGACTTCATGTAAAAGGTATAACTATTGATCACAAGTGAAGTCCAACTTATGACATCAACCTCAAGACCATGTGCTAGCCATTTAATTGCATCATAAACACATTCTTCTTCATCAACCTTTTGTTTGAACCAGTGTGGAAAAGTCTTAATATGTTCCCTAATTAAACTTTGTTCAGTCATTTGACTATTTGTTTTTCGTACAATTTCTTTATACGCATTCATGTACTCATGAACTTCATCAACATCATTTAAGATGTATAAGTGGACTTGTTGTAATTCATCAAGATCCACACTCTTTAATGTAGCCTTGAGTCTACCCCCTTCTTCATGATGGTGTTTAGGAAGCCCAATATGTCCTATATTTGACAAATAATGTTGACAAAATTCTATGGCTTCTTCAAAAACATATTTATGAACAATAGATGCTTTAGGGCAGTTAGGGTTCTTCACATACCCTTTTAGGATTTTCATAGTTCTTTCAATTGGGTACATCCATCGGAAATAGATAGGGCCACACAACTTTATCTCTCTCAGTAGATGAATAATTAGATGTACCATAATGTTAAAAAAAGAAGGAAGAAAATGCTTATCAAGCTGCGCACAAGATCAGATATCCTTCATTTTCCAATTCATCTAACATTTTTATCTCAATGACTTTACTATAAATAGCATTGAAGAAGAAACAAGTCTAGTCAATATGTGTTAAAGATCATATTCGACAATGCCTTGAATAGCTACTGGGAGTAGTTGTTGCATTAAGACATGAAAATTATGAGACTTTAGCTCTACTAACTTCAAGTCTTTCATCAACACAAGCTTCTTAAAATTTGAAGAATACCTTGATGGAACTTTGATGCCATATAAATACTTATAAAAACTTATTTTCTTATCCTTAGACAAAGTATGAGAAGCTGGACAACAAAAATTTCTCTTACCATATTGCCTCATATGTAAGTCTTCTCGTTTTCCCATAATAAGAAAATCTAATCTTGCCTTCACGCCATCCTTAGAACTACCTTGTATGTTAAGCAGTGTCCCAACAATACTATCACATACATTTTTGTCCATATGCATGAAATCAATATAGTGTCTCACATCAAGATTGCACCAATATGGAAGATCGAAGAAGACATACCTCTTTTTCCTTATATTTTTCTCATTTTTACTCTTTGTAGTGTTACCAAAGATAAGATTGATATTTTTCACCTTTTCATAAAATTTCTCCCCAGTCAGTGCCTCCAGAGCATCTTCAAACTTTTGGCCACCAAAAAAAGCTTTCTTTAATCTACGATATGGGTGGCCCCGTCTAAGAAATCTCCTATGGCCAAGATAAATGGTCTTTATTCCATGTTGAAGCTTATGGTAGCATGTGCCTTCTTCATAAATCGGATATGCTTTATGGACTTTAACGCTATATCCTAACAAGTTCCCATATACAGGGAAGTCATTTATAGTACAAAAGATCATGGTTCACATTTTAAAAATATCCTTCTTGTTTGCGTTAAAAACATCGACACCTTCATCCCACAACACTTTTAAGTCTTCGATCAAGTGTTGTAGGTAAACATCTATGTCATTTCTGCATTGTTTTGATCCTAAAATCAACATAAAGAATATGAGGTACATTCGTTTCATGCATAATAAAGGAGACAAGTTGTAAATTACCAACAGAACTGGCCATGAACTATATATACTGCTTAGGCTACCATAAGGATTCATGCAATCTGTGCTAAGCCCAAGCCTAAGGTTGCTAGGTTCTTCGCCAAAGCTAGGAAATAATTGTTCAATGTTCTTCCATTAAGAAGAATCAGCCAGATGTCAAAGCTTTCTATTAGAAATCCTCTCATCCGCATGCCATCTCAAATATTTGGCATCAATTTCATTAGCAAACAAGCGCTTGAATCTTGATATGATTGGAAGATACCACAACACTTTTGCAGGGGCCTTATTTGATTTGTACCTCGGGGTTTCATATAGCGAACACTTCTGCTTCTCTTCATGCTCTTTTTTGTACAATATGATGTGATACTTTATTTCCTATAGCCTCAGATGAATATAAAAGAGTAGTGAAATCATTCGGGAGACGAGGATTCAAACTCGGACTACCCAACTTTCAAAAATATTTGCAAATTTCCCACCCTCAACTCAGGAGTTGAACCCAGGGTTGAGAGGGTTGTAAAATTTTCACAAACCATTTCTACTATCTCATTTAGTCTCTTAGGCTCTTTCTTTATATTCATTTATCAGAGTCAACGAGTGTTTATCTTAATTACATTTTGTTAGCGATGGGAAGCATAAACACACATTATCTATCATTCATTCATTAAGCCACTTTTACATTATTTCTATGCATACATGAACATATTCACTATATATAACTCACAATACCCAAAACATATGGAACTAGATAACCCAAAATGACTATAGTGGGTTTTTAAAAAAGAGTGAGATTCAAAATAATCTCAGTAGCAACATATATCAATCATACAGTTATAACACTACAAAGCATGTAAAATAACCATCACTCACCAGAATCATCACTCATCATTTAATGCATCACATGTAGCTCATAAACTATCGTAGCACTGGATATATTACAAAGTTCAGAGGGATACCTGTGCAATAGGTCCCAGGCACCTACTTGTGCAACAATGATCGTTATATTGGCCTGAGCATCCACCCATGGAAATATAGGCCCCGGGCGACCATCCCACATATTCAAATACGTCAGACAATTCATGATGAATGTAACACCTTACATTTCTGCCCCTTTATTACGTACACGGAAGCATTTACTCATATTCTCTTAGGGGATTATTCCTTATTTCCAACTGTTGAGCCATGATTCTTACCGAATATCAAAGTTAATTATATTTCTTAGTGATTCCAATTATAGTTCAGCTTTTATACACGTCTATTCATACAAATATATCGGTCTTGCAATTAATTTACATACAGTAAATTAATACATATTCTTCTTCAATTCTTCGTTTTCTTTCCTTCTTGTTCTTCTTCAAGCATTCTTCCCTTTCTTATTCTTGTACCTATATGGTTGGTGGGGGAGGCTGAGATTTGAGAGAATTTTAGTAGCAAACATACAAACAATGCATGTAAGATGAATGCTAGTACATGATATGCTTGCCTTACATAGGCTTATGTTCTCATAATGATATTCTGCATGCTCAATGTTTCGTGCAACATACTTATGGCCACTATAAAAATAGAAACAGAGCTTCATTCATTCATATATGCTTCACATAATCAAGCAAAGCAATGCAACAAATCAATACACAGCATAACCATCACATACATACAAGTAAGTTTACTACCTTTTGGACTTTGCCTCCTACTCTTGTACCTTGATCTTCCAACCACATCTTCTTCTTTGTTACTTTATGGCCTTAGATAAGTAATGACATTATTAGAGACATGAAAAGTGAATGACCAATGGGCTATATTATCCCTAAAGGCTTACTTTCACCATTGAAGTTCATACTAATTACATTTGATCACTTTCTTTCTCAAATTCGCATGGTAGCCAAAAGCTGCTAGCATTTTGACCAAACTTTGAAAAATCGTAATTAATTATATAGAACTCTAATTAGGTTGGTTCTAAGTCCTATGTGAACCTATTTCAATATATTGTCACATAAAAATCATAAATTCTGGCCATCACAGCCAAAAAATTCCTATAATTTCTACAAATATAACATGTTCCAGATTTCATTCCAGAAACAGGACACAACTTCAAAAATTCATATATCCCAATGTACTTGTCCAAAAATTAAAAAATACCTATCAAATTAAATATTATGATGTCTAATTTAATTATGGAAAGTTTCAAAATTTTTGGACAATTTTTACCTAATGAAACATCTCGCATAATGCCACTGTTACAGACAGGACAGATCAACAAGATGTACATCAAACTTCATAAATTTCCAAATTCATATACAAGTATCCAAAAATCATGAACACTTGAATATCTACACAATTTTTAATGTAGAATCCAATGGAATCATCAAAATTACAAAATTCATACTTTTTCATCACATTTTGTTCAGACCAGAAAATCAGGATTTTCTACAACAATTCACCAATTCAGAATTTTATCCAACAACTTGGTCCAATATCATCATAAATCATCATCTAATCATAAATACATGATTAAACCTCAAAAATACCCCTTTCAAGAAAAATGAACAGTACCCAACCCTTACAAAAACTTATCCAAACAACAAATCAATCGGTTCAAAAGGATGCTTACGCTTACCTCTATGCAGTATTTCGGTCGATGAGATGGCATCAAACACCTTGAAATGAAAATCCAAAATTGTAGAAATGAAGCTTAGGATGAGTAGATAAAGGTTTATGAAGGGTACTTTAAGAGAAAACGCTGATTCGGTAGTGTTTCAGAGAATTGAAGTTCTTAGAAAATACTATTTACTCTTTCTCTTTCCTTTTTCAATTTCTCCCTATTTTCTCTAATTTTTCCTGCATTTTTTTCTGTTTGGACAAAAATCTAAAGGCCTTTAATGGTCTTGAAAATTTAATTGCCACATGTCAAAATCCTACGATGCCACCTGTCCGATAAACTGATCAAACGATGATATATGTTTCTAGCTTTTTGGTCTTCCCTTTTTCTCTCTCTTAGGTGGCGCCATAATTTTCAAGGGAAGGGAGAGGCATGAAAATTTCCTTGGAATCTCGGTTCGGTGTTCAGGAGGTCAAGTACGTGACTGACAAAGAGACCGGTGGATTTCCCTGACCATTATGCTAGGTGTCACCTCTAGTGGTGACAACTCAAAAGGCAAGGTTACTTTTTCATCATGAGAGGACAAGTGTCATGTTCTTATTTAGCCAACATAAAAGTTGTGTCATGATTGCTTACTTTATTAAAATTACTTTAATAAAGTTACTTTATCGATGTCTACTCAGGATTCTACTCGGAACTTACTCAGGATTGCGTCACGCATATCGAAACCCGTCATATGACACAAAGTTGGAGTGTATATGTGGGCCCCATATTGTGCCTCATACCGGCATCCACTTTAAAAACGCAAGGTACACATGTACGCCTTGAAAATGTCATGTGCACACCTAAACCGGCCTATTTCACTGACTAAATAGTCCCTTACCTCATTACATAGTTGGGTGGAAACTTTCTACCAACCTAATGGCACCGTATATGTGTTTTGTGCACCTCTGCACCAACATTCTACTCCTTGTAATTTTACATACCACATTTTTGTTGTATTTAGTTTCTGCTCATCATAATCCAAGTGTTTCTTAATTTGCCGACCTAAGGACACATTGGTGTAATAGATTTTATGGCATTCAGGACTTCCAATCCAATATCTACATTGAATACATATCAAGATTTATAATTATCAATACAATCCTACAATGTTTTTTTTTGGAGCACATCTTAACTTCCAACTTTTTCTATTCAAACATTTATATGTCTATATATTATTTACGAAATGTGCAAAGATAAATCATTTAGTGAAAACCAACTCATTTACCTTTAGTAACCACAGGATATGTAGTCCATCAATAATCATAGGGCACATTGCCCATCTATAATTGAATACCCATAAAGTCTTATAACTCTGGTAACCTTCAACGCAAAGTATGCTTAGGAATCTTATCACTTTAGAACTTATTGCTACATCATCCTCTGGTGTTACAAAATTTTTGGGATACCACTTGTATTCTCTTACATTGGGTTATTTATAAAATTTATACTCCAAGTCATTACTCAAATTCTTAAAATTTGGCTATACTGTAGGTCTTTCGACCTTACCCTGCTTACTTATAAGGTCTTATGGCCCATGGACAGACTAGCCCAATAGGTCTTACTACCTATTGTATTTTCTCAACACCTATATTCTCACAAGTGAACTCCTATATATAAAGTCACCACATTAGATATGGAATCAAATGTTCCTTGATCTCAACTATTGTTGTTTAATGCCTTCACAATCACATTAGCACTTCCTGGATAGTACTTAACTTCCAGGTTTAAGCAACTCTATCCATCAATATTGTCTCAAGTTTAACTCTTTATGATCATATAGTTACATCAAATTCTAGTGGTTGCAGTACAACTCTACGATGCCCTATAGAAACAATATCTCTAGATCCCATATACACAAATAATTATTACTATCACAGAGTTCATACGTAGGATATTTTAGTCTATGAGGCTCTAGCTAATGAGAGGTTCATACCACAATGTCATCCTACTGCATCAGGATACATTATAACTCATATTTGTTCACATTAACACAAACCACATAAGTTATTTACAAATTGAGACCTCTTAGGTCAACATTATTTCAATTACAAATCGAGACCTTTTAGGTCAACATCATTTATATCATCATCAATTCCTCTCTTAGCCATGTGAAGCTCCTCTCACAACTATCATCCCACATAGAATGTTGAAACATCAAATTGGCCTTATAAAATGCAAAACAATACTGGAGAAACTACAATTATTGGGCCTTTTACAGTTCCATACTGCTTCCACTTACTGGAATCCAATAGATCTCCTTATGGGACTACATGGCCCAAAAACTTAATTTCTGAAAGCCAAAACACACATTGGTATAGAGTTACTTATTTCACAATGTGTTTAGCACTGCTTTCAAACACTTTTCGTGTTTTACCTTGCTTAATGAATACAAAGCATCATCAATTCTCAATCATTCATAAGACCTAGTTGGTCAATTTTATCATTCATAGGACATATAGTCCTTAGCCACATTTCTTAAGTTCCACAATTTATTTTATTTTAGCTTTCTAGCTGCTTTAGAATGCTACACATAACTCTCATACTTCTACCTTCCTGATTTTGACAAAAAGCACTAGAGATCCACATAGTAAAATAATCACTTATCAATTCTGCTACTTACTCAGAAGTCATGACATTTGAAATTTTGGCCTTGCTGTGATACCTCATTTCCTATAGCCTTATATGAGTACAAAAGAGTAGCGAAATCATTCATGAAATCAGGATTCAATCCCAGATTTAGAAAAGCCCAAAAACATTTACAAATTCTACTTCCTATCTCAGGGTTTGAACCTGGGATTGGAAAGGAGTTTTTTAGAGTAATATAATTTTCTCAAAAATTTGAAGAGGCTTTGACCAATTGACCCAACTATTTCCTTTCTTAATTGGCCCTTACTTGGATGGTTTTTAAGTCTTAAAAGGAGAGGAAATATTGACCAATTTTTATTACAAATTTTCTTCTTCAAGCCTAGTCACAATTGTTGGTTTTTCTTCATTTTTGCACATAATGCAAAACTAGGCAGAATTTTAAACAAACTTTGAAAATTCATATATAATTGTATAGATATCCAAATTGGGGTAGTTCCAAAGTATATATGACCTTTATTAAGTCTAGTTTTAATGAAAAATAGAACTTTTGGGTAATTGGAAGCTCACACTTCCCAGAACTTCCGTTTCAGGACGCTACCACAGAAAATTCCCAGTTTCACTGGGCTAACTTCAAAAAAAACATATATCTTTGTGTATAGCACCAAATAACTCATATGACCTATCAAATTAAATCTTGATAAGTCTACATTAATTCTGGAAAGTTTCAAAATTGTTGGACATCATTTTCTCCTTGAAAGATGCCACAAAACCACAACTGCCACACAGAAAAATTCACCGGTAGCAACACAACTTTTTGTGTGACTTCTAATTGCATTGTTTTGTCTTCCCCGATCTCTTTAATTCTCCATAATATTTCCTTTAATACCTAAGGGTATGAAGGAATTTTGGATAATACAATTATGCCTTACTAGGACATTTACTAAACCGGGGTTTAGTAATCCACTTAATCCAGGCTTGATCTTAAGCCTCTTGTTCCAAAATTTGGGACATTACAAGGGTGACCTACTCTTTTGTTTTCTATTATTCAACCTGCTTCTTTTCTTGATAGTGACAGGAGCTGGAATACTTTTTCGAGTAGTATGCCTTACTCTTGTTACTCCTGCTTCTCTGTACACCACTGTCTTTATATGAGCCATGCCTCTTAATACAAACAGCTAATGAGAAGTTAGAACCTATCAACATAAGTAGAGGACTCTAGCAAATACTTACCGTTGCCAAAATCAACACTCTGATACCAAAAATATGATACCTCATTTCCTATAGCCTCATATTAGTACAAAAGAGTAGTGAAATCATTAGTGAAATTAGGATTCAATCCCGGATTAAGAAAAAATCAAAAATATTTACAAATTCCACTTCCTATCTCAAGGTTTGAACCTGGGATTGGAAAGGATTTTTTGAGAGTAATATAATTTTCTCAAATAATTTCACAAACATTCACTATCTCACTAAGCCTCTCCAGTTTTTCTTTTCATTTCATCAGAGTTTATAAGCGATGCTCTGCTTAGTTTTCACGTTTCATACCTTAGTTAAGTTACGTTAGCGATTGGAAGCATAATATAGTTAAACTATTCCTTTACCAGCCTACCGGCATTACCCGTTTCACTATTGTAGCATGTTAGAGTTAAAGGCTATTTGTACATATATAGATCCAAAATATCAAAAGTATAGGAAACAGACAACCAACAAAAAGGACTAAAGTCTCTAATGTTCCTAGTCTTTAGTTGTCCATATTTATCTTCTTTTTACCCTTTGAGCTATCTCCCTGTACTGTAGATGGTTTATGAAAAAAAGTAAGATTCCAAAGAATCTCAGTAGTAACATAATGCCAATCAAACAAATATAACATCACAAAGCATGCTACACAGTCATCATACAACAGAATTATTACAATAACATTCAGTGCATTATATGCAGTTCACAAACTACCATAGCGCTAGGAAAGTTATATACCCAGAGGGATACCCGCGCAATAGGCTCCAGGATCCACTCATGCATCACATAACGATATTGGCCCAAGCGTCCACCCATGCAACAGGCCCCAAGCAACTACTCCGTATAACCAGAATGTGTTAGACAATGCATGATGATTCACATAACATACAGTGTATATTATAAACATATGAAATTCAAGTTACTACCTGGTTGCTTCCCTTGAGCATTATCCAACTATTTTTTTAGCTCGAGCAAGTTCTACTTCCTATCAAAATTAGAGTTACAAGTAACTGGTTATTACTTGCACTGTTACTACCTTTAAATCACATTTTGTTAGTTATCTAAAGTAGTTATAACAATTTCTACATAATATAATTAAATACAGTGCAGTTTCACTATTTTCCAGAAACTAGCAGATTTTTCAGTCAACTTTGGAAATTCATAATTAATTCTAAAAAACTATAATTTGACTGATTCTAAAGCCTAAATGAAGCGATTTAAATTTAAATTTAAGGAAAAATAGTTAGGTTTAACCAATGTAGACAAATCATTCCCAAAAATTCGTTAAATATCACTGTCCTAGATTGCTTCCAGAAAACAGGTCATAATTTCAAAAATTTACCATTAATTCTAGGAAACTCCAAATCAAGTGGTTCTAAATTATTTACAAAGATATTTCAGTATATTTTAACTTAAAAATACTAACACTAGTGTAGAAAATACTTTTTACATGTGACAGAAAGAACTTTTTACACTTGACATACAACACGTGTAGAAACAACAAGTGTAAAAAGTTCAGACTTTCTACACATGTTGTTTGACATGTGTAGAAAGTTAAATTTCTACACGTGATGTATCAAAATACGTGTAAAAAGTGTTTCTACATGTGTTGCGTCACAACACATGTAGAAAGTTTACTTTCTACACATGATGCCCAATATCACGTGTAGAAAGTCTTACTTTCTACACATTTTGCACCACAACACATGTAGAAAGTAAACTTTCTACACGTGATGCCCTATATCATGTGTAGAAAGTCTCACTTCCTACACATGTTGTGTGGCGTCACATGTAGAAAGTGAACTTTCTACACGTGTTGTAGCACAACACATGTAGAAAGTGGACTTTTTACACCTCTCTTCTTTCGTCAAGTGTAGAAACTCAATTTTTGGAAAACAAAATTGTTTGCTTATTTGCTACAAACCCGTTTACATGATAATAAAAATCAAACACCTGACAAATAACAAAAATTACAACAAAATTAATATGAAATATCAAATTTATTGTAAAGCTATAACAATGCAGGTAAACAAACTTAGCCTCACTTTTACAATGAAATTTGTACAATCAAAGTCATGTCCAATACCAAACAGTCACAATAAAATTCAACATGTTTAAATACCAAATAGTTATTACCATTACATGTTTGACATTACATACACTCACAAGTTTGTGATCTCTAAAAAAAAGTTGCCCAACGTGTGCGAACGTCATTAATGTCCTATTTAAAAAATGCATCCGTAATGTCAAACATCTAGATATTTTAAAAAAAGAAACAATATCAACTTAATAACTATAAAATGAACTTAACAAAACAACTAACATAATAAAACAAATATAATTAAATACAATTATCTCTGCAGTAAATTCTATACTAACCAAGAGGATGATGTTTAACATGTGCCTCATCACATAATATCCACAAGCCTTATTCCCCGTTAGACGATGACACTATGGAGATGAACATCCATTATATGAATTTATTTGAACAAAAAAACTATGTTCATAGAATGTTAGGATTCAAACCATTTACCTTTGGTTGTATCCAAGTAGTCTCTTTAAGCTCGTGTGTGTGCTTTTTCTTAACCACTCTCTGATATGTGTCCATTGCTCTGTGATAAAATATATACAAGAGGAAATATTATATAAAAAATTACATATTGCCAATAAAATTTCATTGTCAAAATACACTTACGTGTCCATCGTTTTCTTCAAATCCTTTCCCGTATTATAATGTAAGGAACATAAAAAAGCAATGACGTTTCGCTTTAGACATACAAGCATTAACTATCAATGAATACTGCAAAAATAGGTATGAATCATGCAAATTCAAAAACACAAGGTATCGATTACAAGGTTTTTCTTACTCGTGAACATATGGTACTAGGTAGCACTCTTTTGCATCTTCACAGAGCCTCAGTCAAAGGTATGACTATCTTATCGTGGAAGTATTTCCTTTTTTCTGGATGTTAAGCGGGCAAAGGAATCTAAACTTGTCACCATTACCTGATAAAGTATAAAGGCGATGGAGGTACCTACAACAGTGAAAGCATGTTAGATTCAAAAGTTGAATACTTAGTAATATTGATAAAAATATACCTACATTATAAATAAGTGGACGTGCGGTACGGTAATCTAATCCTTCATTAACATCCGCACCACATCCTCCTGCTCGATATGTATGAAGATGTCCCTCTTACCCATAACATCTGGATCCATTGTCAATACTTCAGTTGAGAAGGATCGGTCAAATGCTAGCAAACACAGTCGTTGAAGCGGCTTCACCTGGGTTTGGGCCTGGGATTGGGGCTGGAGTTGTGGTGCTGCTTCATTAGATGGGGTAGTTTGCTAAATAAAAAAAGTTAATAAGAAAGAGTTAGTAACAATTGCATGTTATAAATGTGTAATATGAAAAAATTGAAACACATTAAGAAGACAAATATTTCATACTTCAGCATGAACCGCAGTTGGAACTACCCTGACAAGTCTCTTTGGCCACCTAAGGAAAGTTTTGTGGGCTTCACCCATAATCTTCACCTCATCATTGGGAAATGGTATAGGCGCATTTGGAATTTTTACCTCTCCAACCACTACTCTCACTTCGTCATCTTGCATTTGCTCGTGGTTGACGGTTGGCCCCAAGTTTTGTATTGTGCCAAGTACTACTATGCGTCGATCAGGGTCATCCAAATATAATTCACAAGGTTCACTATTTTTTTAGACTCCAAAATCCTCTGATATACACCCAACAACACAAATCCCATTTATACTTTAAACTGCAGGAGACTGAGTCATATGGATACTTGTGTCCGGTCGTGAGCTTATGAAGCACATCACTTCTTCTTTCAGTTGTAACATCTGGGTGGCCGTCTTCTTTCTTTCATTCTCCAATATCACTTGCATTTGCTTCCTTTCATTCTCTAGTATAATTTCTACCTCTTCCTTAGTCAACATTCCCATAGAGGCATAACATGTATGTGCTCCAAAGTAGTCTCTTATGCTTACTCCTCGACCAACTCCCCTAACACGACCACCATGGTCCGGTGTCCCTATGGCAACTGTCAAGATATCATTCCTTCCTTATGGAATAAAGGTTCCCTGGGCACGTTCTAGTGAAAGTTGATCCTTTAATATATAAATAACAAAAATAATTAATATGTTACTATACAACAAATAAAATAATAAGGATTGATGCTAAATTACTTATAATCCTTTTAGCAACCACGCATGCCTTCTCGCTCGTATACTCTCCTGTCCTCCTTCGGCGTGCGGCCCTCCATTTTTCTGTACAAGATATTGGAGATGGTTGAGATATAATAGTAGATGGATCAGACTGAGCCTCTTCTTGTCGACTCTTTTGCTTCTCCTTCTTCATTTCTTCTTCAAGCTTTTCATAACCCCCATGAGACAATCTGTGGGGACAACCATTCTTTCTACCACTCGCTATAGCTTTTTCCCTTATTATCTTTTAATAAGAAACCAAAAAATCAATAATTGATAAAATCAAATGAGAATAAAGTAAGTAACTAAGTGAAAAGAAACTAACCAATGCTTTTGGTGTAGTCTTAATCTTGTAAAATTCTTTCCACGTAGCTTCATCAAGATATGTATACTCTTCACAAGGATTAGGAGGCTTCTCACCCTTTTGTACCTCAACACACAAATCTTTTAGTTAGAGAGGTTTTGAAGGCTGTTCAATGCTATGTGTAATATGTTAACATTTTGCCCTTCAAGACACGATTGGGAGGAATGTCGTAAGTAAGCTGTGAAGTCATTATAATAGTTAGTAACATGAATAAATGCAATAGTTACTAAAATTAATAGATTCATAGTGTTGTACGCAATAGTGTTCTAAATCTGATCCTTCACAAATTGATCCACTTCATTCCACTCCTTGATCGTTATGCTAGGCTTGCTACGTGCTTGAAGGGCAAAAAAGCTAATAAACTTGCTCTTGTTAGGCCCCATTAGTCTCCATTGACTATCCAATTCAATCGGTATCCTCTGGTCATTCGTTTGAGTCTTGGTCAACTCTTTTAGTAACGTGCCACGTCTACCCTTTTTCTTTCACTAAGTAGACTGGTTGCTATGCTCATAATGACTATCATATTTATTGGGGGGATCCTTCTCCATGTTCCTATTTTACAATGAAATAAGGTAAGTAAATGAAAATGAAATATTATAATAAAGTAATGAAAATCCAAGATACATAATCAATGAAATAAGATTACTAACTTTTAATTAAAGTTCATCAAATAGGAGTAAAGATATTCTCCCATATCCCTTCATGGTGGTCAGTTCTTTTAGCATGTATGTTATCTACTTCATCTTCATTTAATTCAGGCAACCCTGACGAGAAACATGGAGTCTCAGAAACATCAAAGTTTAATTCCTTATTATCATCACTATCAACCACTCATTTTCCTTAGAGAACTACAGAGCAATTTTTATTTGTTGGATCAGTTATATAGAACATTTGTTTTGTGTGGGCTGCTAAAATGAAGGGCTCCTCAGTGTACTTTAATTTATTAAGATCAACTAATGTAAATCCATACTTATCCACTTGGATACTATTATTATCAATCCACTTACATTTAAAAACTAGAACTCTAAATTTAGTATAGTCAACCTCCCAAATCTCTTCAATAACCCCAAAATAAGGTATAACTCTAACTTTGTCTTTTTATCTTTTGAGCTGGAAAAATGCATGGATTCAGCCACAACCATAACTCCACTATTTTGCACAGTACTCTTGTCATCTAGGGATTTCTTATAGAATGAATACCCATTGACATCGTATCCACTCTAACATATGACATTAAAGTTAGGACCCAGTGCCAACTATTTTATAGTTTGAGAAACACTATCATCATTAACAACTTGTTGTTTGAACCATTGTGGGAAAGTCTTGTTATTCTCAAGCAATAACCTTTGCTCAGTCATTCAACCATTTTGTTACCTTATAATTCCTTTGTGAATAGATATATAATCTTGAACTTCATCAGTGTTATTCAAAATGTATAAATGTGCTTGTAACACTATATCACAATTCATATTAATTTTCACTGTTACCCCATGTGTACACTTACCTAATAATCTCTCCTCATGATGAGATCTAGGAAGCCTAATAGCTTCTTCATTCGGCAAGTAGTCAGAACAAAACTCAATAACTTCTTCAGCAATATATCTTTCAACCATGGAAGCCTCAGACCTGTATGGATTCTTCATATATCCTTTAAGGATTTTTATGTATCTCTCAATTGGATACATCCATTGTAGATAGAAAGGGCCACACAACCTTATCTCCCTTACTAAATAAACAATCAGATGGATCATGATATCAAAAAACTGAAGGAAGAAAGAGCATCTCAAGTTGGCACAAGATAATAGCAACATCTTTTTCCAGTTCATCCAATTTATCAGGATCAATTACTTTGTTGCATATGGCATGGAAGAAGAAGCACAGTCTAGTTATAGTGTGTCTCAAATCATCTGGCAATATGCCCTGAATAGCTACCGGAAGTAGTTATTGCATCAACACGTGGCAATCATGAGACTTTACACCCACTAATTTCAAATCTTTCATCGACACAAGCTTTTTAACATTTAAAGAATACCATTGAGGCACTTTGACACCATGTAAACAATTACAAAAGCTTCTTCTCTCAAGTTTGGACAAGGTATGAGAGGCTGGGGGTTAGATAAGTCTGCTCACCTTGTGGCCTTGGATATAAGTCATCTCATATTCCCATTTCAATAAAGTCTAATCTTGCATTGACACCATCCTTGTTCTTACCCTTTATGTTGAGAAGTGTCTCAATAATACTATCACACACATTTTTCTCTACATGCATCACATCAATACAATGCCTCACATCAAGACTTTGCCAATATGGAAGATCAAAGAATATAGACATCTTTTTCCATACATTTTTATTAGATGTACTCTTCTGCGGCTTCCCAAAAATAACATTGATATCTCTCACCCGTTCATAAACTTGCTCTCCTGTCAATGGCACTGGAGCATCTCCATACTTTTAATGGCCATAGAAAGCTTTCTTTAATCTACGATAAGGGTGATTCCAGCTCAGAAATCTTAGGTAGCCAAGATAGACTATCTTCTTTCCATGCTTAAGTTGATGGTGGCTTGTGCCTGCTTCACAAATTGGACATGCTTTGTACCCCTTAACACTATTCCCAGACAGGTTTCCATATGCAGGGAAATCGTTTATGGTATAGACGATCATGGCACGTATCTTGAACACTTCTTTTCGATTCACGTCAAACACATCCATACCTGTCTCCCACAGCTCTTTCAAGTCTTCAATCAAAGAGGCAAGGTAAACATCAATGTCATTTCTTGGTTGTTTTAGACCCGAAATCAACATAGACAAATAATATACTTACATTTCATGCACAGCCGAGGAGACAAGTTGTAAATCACTAAGAGAACAGGCCATGAACTATGAGTACTGCTAAGGCTGCTATAAGGGTTCATGCTATCAGTACACAGCCTAAGCCTCAGGTTTCTTGGCTCTTTTTTGAACTCAGGGAAGATACCATCTATTTGAATTTGCTGGATGGCGAAGCTTCCCATCGGATATTCTCTCATCTGCATGCCATCTTATATTCCTTGCATCATTCATATTAGCAAATAATCACTTGAACCTTGGTTTCACTGGAAGATACCATAACACCTTCGCAGTAGGGCCCTTAGTAGTCTCGTCAAACTCTGTATTACAATTCCCTTTCAATTTGTACCGTGAAGCCCTACATTTTGGATACTTATGCTCCCCTCTGAACTCTTTTCTATATAATATACAATCATTAGGGCAGGCGTGTATCTTTTTGTATTATAGACCTAAGGGACAACATTTTCTTAGCCTCACAGTTACGCTTCAGTAATTCATTACCTTCCTGAAGCATGTCTTTCAAAAACTTAAGCAATTCTGTAAAACTCTTGACACCTCACTCATTCCTTGCTTTTAAGTGGACCAATCTCACCACAGCTAAAAACAGTTTGAATTTTATGCATCCCAGGTACAAAGATCTTTCTGCATTACTAGACAAGTTATCATAGGCATGTGATAGCTCAAAGGCATCTTCGCCAATGTAACGGATCATGTCCTCTAATCGATCATCCATGTCCACATCAACTTCCACCTCTTTGGATGTACTCAGCTCTTCTACTAATTCACCATGCCATACCCATCATGTCTAGCTCTTTAAGAACTCGTCACAAATAAAATGCTCTCTTATTTTAGTAACACATAATTGCCTTAAATTTAAACAATTTACACAAGGACGATAAAACTTCCTAGATTTATCACCACCAGCATTTCTTATAGTGAATTCTAAAAAATTCTCCACCCATTGTCGTACTCATCACTAGTTCGTCTAGCATAGATCCAGCTACGATCCATATATGCAAACATGCTTAAAAAGCAAATAAAATTGTTTAAAATTTTAGGTGTTCAAATTATCGAACATTGAAGGACATGGAATGAAGAATGAATGAAATTGCAGAGATAAGAAGAAAAGGGTCTCTCCAGTTGGGAGAAACAAAAGAGGAAGCAAAGCACATGTATAGTGAAACCACTTGTGTGTTTGTGTCTAACCAGCAAGCAAGTCAAAAAAATGAACCAAAATCCAAAGGTTGTGTCTATTAGCTACAAGACGTATGGCAATGAAAAAGAAAAGGAGGGAGGCTACAAGTACTTTGATTCATAGGTGGCCTCAAAGTAAGAAACTTAATATAGTCAAAGAGGAAGAAAACCACATGCACAGTGAAACCACTTGTGTGTTTGTGTCCAACCAGCAAGCAAGTTATCAAACTGAACTCTTGTCATTCCCAAGACGCATATGCGAGCATAGATGTTTTCAATAAGGATAATAGAAGTATGGAAAATAGAAGGCAAAATGATTTATCTAGAGTGTACCTTGTGGATTTAGTTTGTGGCTGCTAGACTCCTAACGAAACCAACAGGTAATGCAAGCGGCGACAAGATTAGTAAAATCAAAGATATCCCTTAATAAGGAAAAAACAAAGAAAAATCAAAATGAATGCTAATTCACTTATATAGTTTAAAAGTAAAATTTTACCAGCAAGATATCCATCTAAATCTTTAGCTAGCACATCAAAGACATAGCCTTTTCTATATGCAGTTAGAGTAAGACCTTATGCTGCCTCAAACTTTTCCTTAGATAGAGATTTCTTGAGTCTTTGAGATGTAAAATGGAGCAAAAAAACCAATGCAAGGATCAGTAAAAGAAACTCACTAATGGTACTTTAATAGGATACTACTTAACATGATATAAAAAGAAAAGATTAGTCAATGGGAAGCGCAGTATTTGTTATAACAAATGGCTTAAAAAATTACAAATATATCAAAGAATTAACTTGCTGCCAATCCCAAAATAAGTAGCTATAAATTTCAACATTAAAATGCCTAAACATAATGAATGTTGTCCAAATTTTGAAGAATCAGATTTAGAAATAGTACTAATATAAGTGCATTCAGCTATAAAGGCAACAACAACAAAAATGTATCAGCTTATGGGGCTTTACCAACAAAAAGGGTCAAGATTATCAAGGAAAGGCATAGAATCCTATTCGTATGTTTAGAAAACAATTAACAAGCTAATCTTCTGGTAAATGTTATGCCAAAGTCCCTAAAAGATCACCACTTCTTCCTTTAATTTTCTATCTTTCATTCCAGAGAAATTACACAGTGAGGGGGTTAGGAAATCCCATAAAATCTTTGAGTATAACAAACATTGGCTTTATATAAGTAAACAACACAAACTTCATAACTTGAAAAGCAAAATATGTGTTGGAGGGAAACAAGAAGATAAGAGAGATTGCAGAAGATGCAAGTAGTCACGGAGACAATAAGGATATATTTCAAAGAGGTTCTTCAATGAATGATAATCAAGATATATGCACAAGGACAATGGGGATGTAGCTTGTGATGGTTACAACAAATATAAGGTGAACACCAACCAATTCTTGTATTGTTTTTTATTCTATCTACAAATTGCTAATGTCCAATACACAGTGAAGGAGTATTTAGAATTTATTTCACTTGAGTATCTATATGCTGCAGGAAGATGTGTAGCTTATGGTGGAAATTAAACAAGCCTTGATTCATATAGACTATCAATGTCTTTATCAAGATTGATTCCCTGAATAAGCACCATTGATATTGGAATTTCATTTTTGGTTTATACTAACTAAAACTTTGATTAATGCCTTATATATGATCCTAAACAAAGATAACCATAAATCTGTCAAAACTCATTCAAGTTGGAAAATTTCAAAAGCTACAACACAGGGGAAAAAGAAATATAAATATTTTGACTATATAATCAAGCAATTTTAGTAGGAGTTTAGCTTTTGATAGAATTAAAATGCCCAAACCCATCAATGAAGTTCAATACGAGCTTCTTATATCCCACGAGGAAACAATTCACTCTAAAGTTCTGAGACATACATACATTGAATACAACCAAAGAAAAATCCAAAAATTAGTATTACTCTGAATTCAAAGGATTCTGAAATGGAAATTACCATATTGGGGATTTCAGAAAACAACATACGAGGGGGGAAAAAATAAAAACCAAGGGTTCTTCCACTTGCCGAAAATAATAGAAATTAAGTAAAGAACAAATAAACAATGAGAAAATAAAGAAAGAAACAAAAAACCTAGCTGAAGACTTCAACAAATAATCAACAAGAAAATAGAAATCATTAGCAGATGATGTGTGTTAAAAATGTATAAATAACATCGTACTTGGACAATATGAAAAATTATAATGAGATAAGGCCAGACATTCAAAGGAGGAGGGCTATGGTGGATTCCCGAGAAGAACTTTGGTGAATCTGATATAAAATTTTAGGGAGGGGGCTGAGAGAGATACCGAGATAGAGTGACAAATTTTTCCACGAGACTAAGAGAGATACCGAGAGAATGAAAGATTTTTCAGAACTGAGAGAGATACCAAGAGAGTGATTGGGAGGGGGCTGTTGTATGTGCTTCAGATGTGTTTGCATGTGAAGGAGATGAAGTTCAATTCCACGAAGGAGATGACGGTGTATTTTTGACTTGGGAGAAGAGGTTAATCTCCGATCTTCACAATAGCAAAAGGGGAAAATTTTCACTTTTTCTTTGGTGGGTTTCTTCAAGAAGTGTGCGATATTTTATTTTTTTTAATAGCTACTGAGCAGTTTCAACATGGGTTGGCAATCCAACCCGTGTAGAAACAACGCTTTCTACACGGGTTGACAAGCTAACTCGTGTAGAAAGTATTTATTTCTTTAAAAAAAATTAAAAATTTTTAAAATATAGTTATAGGAATTAATCAAGCTTTATTCTGAAAATATATCTAAAGAATGTTAATTTCTTAAAAAAATATTTTATATTTACTTTCTACACGTGTTGTCTTTTCAACACGTGTAGAAAGTTCCTTCATATTCATATATTTATGAAAATGTCACCGGTCACACTTTCTACATGTGTCCTATTTTGATAGGTGTAAAATCTATTTTCTGTACTAGTGTAAATTTTGGCTACCACTACCACAACATTCCCAAAAGTTTCCCAAACATAATCTATTCGAGGTTTTCTTCCAGAAACAGGTAATAACTTAAAAAATTTACCATTAATTCTAGGAAAATCCAAATTAAGTGGTTCTAAATTCTATACAAAGCTATTTCAGTATAGTTTCACATACAAATACTCAATTTTTGTTACCACTATGACAAAATTCCCAGAAGTTTTCCAAACATAATATGTTCCAAGTTTTCTTCCAGAAATAGGGCATAAATTTGAAAATTTATATCTTTTATTATACTAGTCCAAAAATTACAAACTACATATCAAATTACATATATTTGTCTCTAATTTAATTTTGGAAAGTTTCAACATTTTTGAACAAGGTTTTCCCCATGAAACATTTCGCACAACATCACTATTCTAGATTTCTTTCCAGAACACAAGGCATAACTTCAACAATTCATATCTTCTAATGTACTTGTCCAAAAATTACAAAATAACTATCAAATTGAATCTATATGTCTCTAATTTAATTATGAAATGTTTTAGAATTTTTGGACAAGGTTTAACCCCTAATATGCCAAGCACAACAACACTGCTACACACAGGGCAGATTAATCTCATTAACAAGTATACTTCATATCTTTCCAATTTCATATACAAGCATCCCAAAATCATGAACACTTGTATACCTATACAATTTTTCCCTCTAAAGCTAATAGAAGTATCAAAATTGTCAAATTCCTACTCCTTCTCCACGTCACAACACAGGACATAAATGAAGATTCTTAGGTGAAGGTTGTTGTTTTCTTGTTTTCTCTTGCTTAATCACTTCCTTTCTACTTCTAATCAAATGATTAGCTATTTAAACACTCATTACACATGATTAGAAGGAATTTGAACATTAGGACCCCTTAGGTTTTCATCATCCAATCTTCACAAAACAATCAATTCCAAGCAAACAACAACAACAAAGACTTAGGAAGGAAGCTTTTGAAGTTTACCTTTGATTCCAACTATTTCTCACTCCTCAACATTTCTGGTCTCTCTCTCTCTCTATTCCCTTGATTAAGCTTGCTAATCATGGTTTTTAACGAGGAGAAGATATTAGTAGAGGTTCCTACATGATTTGGAAGCATAAACTCCAAGTATACATGCTCCTTACCTTTGATCTTAGAAGAACCCTAGCCTTGCTTGTGTATGGAGTTTGAATGTCCAGTAGCTCTCTCCCCCTCTTTTCAGATCAATTTGCACAAGAATGAGTCTAGTAGAGGTTCTTACATGATTTTGAATGTCCAGTAGCTCTCCCTCTTTTATTCAATATTTCTATTTCTCTCTTCTTTCCTCTTACATCAGCCGAATTACATGGGAATGGAAGAGGAAAATATTGCTTTGGATTCACAATGTCATCTTACAATTTGTTGACCAAAGTCCTATGTCCTTGCTTTTTGACTCTTTTTCAAGTTTTGATTTTTCCTTTGGTAATAATATTCCAAAATGGACTTAATAATTACCAAGTGGCTAGTTCCTCTTTTTAATTCCCATTTAACTGAATTTATTGGGAATATTGGAGAAAAATATTTATTTTCTTGTTTTATGGCAAAATTACTGTTTTGCCCTCACATTTTATGATTGATCAAAATAAATCATTTCTTACTCTTTTCCTTTGGTTTGGCTGAATTTTTGACACTTATATGAAACCATTGTTGGTGTCATTTTATGCTCAAATTTTGGTTACAATATAGGCCTTTATTTGGACATTAATTGCCTCTTTGTGTCCTTTCTTGGCCGAATTATGTGTAACTGGTGATTGGAATATTTCTGTAAATTTATGTGCACCACAATTCACCATTTTATTCCACTAAATATCATAAATGTACATATATGGAATATTGGTGAAAAAGTAGGGTATTACACTTGCTCCTGCTCTAAGTTTAATTATAATCTCCGCTTCCCTTTCTGGAGGTATCTTTTTAATATCCTCTAAAATATTACAAGGGATCCGTTTATTGTCGGAATATTCCTAGGTGCTACTCCAGCCTTTAACTGCTTAGAGAAAAACATCATATACCTCTAATCATTCCCACACATCCCTTAGATTTAACTGCTGGAAGAAAATTTAAGATTATCTTTTTGATTGACATATGATCATAAATTAAATATCTTTGCTTCCATAATCCAGTTAAACATCGCTTGTCATTACTCAATCATTACCAGGAGTTATTCCTAATTCATACAATTATAGGCTAATAAGATCCATTGCCAACACTTGTCTTTTGGCGTTTATTACATGTTTTATAAACATTAGATCTAATGGATCTAACACCTATAGATGTGGACATAATCAATTTATTGAGTAGCTAATGTATGCTTAAGGGTTGCTATCTTACTTAATCATATACTATTAAGGAAGTACTAACATCTAATTCACACCGTACTTACACGGAACTTCCAATGGATAAATCCATACTTTAAATCAACTCTAGAGACTCACCGACTTCCTTCTGTGTCATTGCAGAACACTGCTTTGAGTTTTCCACCTTAGCTCCTCTATTCATCATTGTCGTGGACCGTTACTGATATAATGCCCCAATCATTGACAATATATAGCATATTAACAATCTAGCTAAAGTGCTACATGGCTTTCCAAATAATGGGCTAATCATGATACTAACAGGGTTTGTTCCCTATTACCAGTTTTGCTTGACAATATATAGCATATTAACAATCTAGCTAAAGTGCTACATGGCTTTCCAAATAATGGGCTAATCATGATACTAACAGGGTTTGTTCCCTATTACCAGTTTTACTGCTTATATATACATTCAGTAAGTTATTTCTGTTGACTCGGGGTACTCTACTGTTTTATTAAATTCAAGGTATTGTTCGGAAACCAATTCCTTCTCTAGTCTTGAGCTCAATCCCTATATCATCCTATATGCTCTAACTCCTTATCATCCACAGGTGTATTAACAGTCGATGCTAAACTGAGATGAGGCCTGAACACAAGCCTTATACACCCTCGCTTGGTTGAGGGTCACAATCTCTTGGGTCCTGTGGGTTATATGCTCATTATGCTTCCGCTGCGCAACTCAGATAGAATCCTAGGGATTGCCTCCACTCTTGTCTGTCTACATCCCTTTAATGTGTTACTCTCTATCTGTTTGCATTCTTCCTTAGTTTATGAATTGTCAGCTACATTCTAATAAAACTCTAGAGATTTCTTCCATACAAGGCCACTACCCCTTTTCTATCTAACGATCGAATTTCCCTTGGAAATAGGAAATCATTGCTAGCAAAATTTTGTCACCTATGTCTATAGACTTTCATTATCAACAGCTGTCTAGGTAAAATCCTAGATAAAGGTTATTGTTCAGAGTTTACAAGCTATCTGGGTTCATTACCCTGCTACCAGAGTTGTTTGCTCTTTCCTTTTCCTCATCTTACTTTTGCTGCACTCCTCACAGCTTGTCATTCAAATCATATTTTCATTATACACTACTCCATCAACTTTCCTATTATCTGATGTATTGGGTTAGATCTGACTGCCTAACCTCGCCCCACATCTTTATGTTTTCTTCTTACTATCTCTATGATTCACTATATTAAAATAGGGAAAGGGTAAATTCCACATGTTCACAAGGGCATTTTTGTCCTTTCGTAAAGCTTAAACACAAAGATATTTTATTAATAACATATAGCAGATATTTACCATAATTTAGGAAGGACTTTTAGGTATTACAACATGTTTTTACTTATTTACATCTCACGACATAACATTTCTAACAACTTCCCAGGGGCACCCATCCTTCTATTACCCTGGGCTAAGCACGCTTAACTTTCATATATCGGTGCAAAAATGCTTATACCGGCTTCAACTAATTCTGAACATTGGTACCCCTAGCTAGCCCTAAACTGATTAGTCGAGTCAACTATCTCCGGGTGTCCAAATACTATATATAAATCATTTATCATTACTGGTACATATAACCCATTACATACATGGTCATATACTTCATCCACTCCATAAAGGTATCATATGGGTCCTACTTCTCATGGTTACCCTTCCTCCATGTCCAGAATGCAGTATCAAAGAAGAACCTCCGTGTCGTATAGATCCGATCTTCAACTAGAAGGTCAATATTGTATAATCTCTGCTTTTAATGTGAGGTACTGATATCATGCCCATACTATGCATGTTGGGGGTCGAAGTATCCTGAACACGAAGAGCCCACATAAACATAATCCCAATGCATTTTCTCAACTCTTGACCCGTCTACAGGTTATATCCCATGTATATATGGGTTCTACTCTAGAGTCAGTAATCTTGTATAGACTTGACTCCTTTCTCATGGACAGCGGTTTCTTCACATCATCAACAGATGAATTTGACTATTGATCATGGTCGGGGCTGGGGCCTATATTCTGACCTTTGTTGTGTCTATCTCCTTGGAGCCCACAGCTTCTTAGAATCGATCACCACTTAATATATTTGTCCTGACTGCCTTCTAGATATCCTTAATTTTTTTTAGGAAATTTTCACCAATAATGGTGATTTGTCCTTCGTCACCTTACACCATTTGTCTTCCTCATTATAACGCAATCAATATCATATATGTATACTATTCATCCATTATCAGAACTGCATGCTCTGATACAAAAAATGTCAAACCCCTCAATATTTTGACATTTATCAAAGTATTGTCGGGCAGTTCAATGGGCAAACAGAAATAATATAATATACTAATATAACATTCATGATTACATTACAAAAAATCCCCACAGGGTTTGTACAAATTCCATATACAGAAAGATACTAAGAGATAACCAACAATAATTCCTTGCTCTGCACCACACCTTCTATTTCTGATATTCGTTATTATGCCCTCTGCCATCTCCTTTAGGTGAGTAAATTTTGAATTTATAGAAAGGGCTGTGATTCAAAAGAATCTAAGTAGTAACAATATATCAATCATATAAAATGGGAAAAGTAAACATGCTATGTAGTATTCATCATGATGTAGCAATCAAAATGATCATCCGTTCCTGATATGCACAATCATATCTCGTATATAGGAATTCAACACGGAATTCACCTATGTAATGTGATCACATAACAACTTGGAGAAGGCCTATACCTATCCATATATATCACATCTTGGAGTAGGCCTATACCTATCCATACATATCAAGCCTCTCAACTGGGTCCACCTGGCCACACGGTACCCCAAAGGTTCCATAGGGTGGTTTAACTCATTACCCACACCCAGAGAGTATCAACACCACAAGCAATACATTGAACAGATCATGGCAATCATTGCATATTTATAACCATATAGAATATGAAAGATAGAGTTACTACCTGGACTCCTTTCCAAAACCTAGCTACTATTGGTCCTTTAACGCTTCATCCGACTCGGGCAATTTATCAAACCCTAAAATTCTAAAGTAGTCAAAAATGAGATATTACTCATATATATCTTATTTTAAACTCATAAGTTGGTTATCTTTACTCAAAGTGCAAAATTTATCAAATTCCCCCCAGGGAATCCAGTCTACTTTCCCTCATTCCTGGTACATCTGTACTTTTTCCAAAATTATGACCCGAGCTATTCCTACACAATTTCATGTGTAAAGTCTATTTTTTACTTTAGTTTGGACAAATTCATACTTAAATGACCAGATTACCCTTGACAGCCACTAATTAGGGTTTTAGGGGCAAAAATGTCATATTCATATGTTTTTCCAGAAATCTCCAGCATTTTCAGTCAACTCTAAAAATTCATAACTAAATCTAGGAAATTCTATATTAAGTGGTTCTAGCTCCTATGAAAATATCTTTCAGTCCTCATTTAAAGAAAAATATCACCAGGCACCAGAAATATCCACACATTTACATAAAATTCATTCAAACTGGTCTGCCACAGACTTTGTTCCAGATTCATGGTTAAATTTTGAAAAAACATATCTTTCAATCCACTTATCCAAATAGCTTGTAATACCTATCAAGTTAAAGCTCAGGATGTCTAATTTCATTCTCTAAAATTTCATAAGATTTGGACCAAGTTTGGTCACTCAAAAATATGCCACAACAATCAGGTACAAAATGGAAAAGTAGAAGTCTCATGTTTTAGCCTTTAAAACACTTTCCTTTCCACTTGTAATCACTTGTTTAACCCTTCAATCATCATTTTAACATAATCCATAGAAATTTGGACAGCATCTCCCTTTAGAAATTGAACATCCCAAGTAACAAATTTCAACATAAACCAACAATTTTCCAGCCAGACAATAGTCACAACTATGATTCTAACAAGAATTTAAAGGTTTCACTAGTACAAAATATAGATTTTATACCTATTTTTTACACCTGTCAAAACAGGACACGTATAGAAAGTGTGACCAGTGGCATTTTCATAAATATATGAAGATGTAAGAACTTTCTACACGTGTTGAAAAGACAACATGTGTAGAAAGTAAATTTCAAATATTTTTTCTTTAATAAATTAGCATTTTTTATATGTGTTTTTGGAATTAAGGGTGATTAATGCCTTTAATTTTATTTTAAAATTTTTTTAACTTTTTTTAAAAATAAAAAATTAGTTTCTACATGGGTTGGGAGTCCAACCTATGTAGAAATTAATCTCTCTATACCGGTTGGGCTCCCAACCGTTGTAGAAAGTAATCTTTCTACACTAGTTGGGAGCCAACCATTATAGAGAGATTACTTTCTATATCGGTTGAGATTCCAACTGGTGTAGAAAATCCCATGTTAAAAAAAAATTGACATGGGAACAATTCATGCTCCTCTCTCTATCTTCTCTCTTCAAATCTCTCTCTCTCCCCCTCACCTTCTTTTCCTTCAAAAAGGGAAGTAGCTTTATGAAAACTTTGTGATGGCTGCTGATGTAAGTTCTCTCGTTCGTGTTCTTCCTAATGGTGTGTACAAGGATGACAAGCATTTGACTGTGGGAAATGAATCGAATAGTAAGAGATCTCTGGTTCTGATATATCATAACTTGCTTGGCGGGTCCTCTAAATCTGTTATTGAATCTCAGCAATTGGACCTCGACTTGCAGGTCCCTAATTACTGGGAGAAGCGGCTATACCTTTTTTTATTTGTTTCGTCATTGTATGTTCCTTGTTCTCTTTTTTAGGTCTTTTGTTAAATACTTAGTCATTCTTCTTCTGATTTTGTTATAAGTTTGGTAATTTTGCTTTGTTGTTTTTGCTTTTTCCTTCTATGAGTTTTTATTTTCTTTCGGTCTATCATTTCATCGTTGATTTAAGTTTCAATTGAGGGCTTTGCTTCTGAAAAGATTTCAACCATTTCCTATGAGGTAACCATTTTTTGTGTAATTAGAGTGAAGAGTTGGCTAAATTGATATGTGCTCTTTGGGAGAAAATGAAAGAGAAGGAAAAGAAAATAAAATGGATTTAAGTTGATATTGACTCTAGATATGATGCGTATATGAATTCATCACTGATTTTTATTTATATCACTTTTGTTTCCTTGCTCTTTTCTTTCTTGAGCAGAGGTCTTGTTCTGTGTTAAATTTCTGATAAGTAATAACTAGAATCAGTGTCATGTTTGTCTAGCAGTAAAGAGTGCCATCTTCTTCACCCTTTTACTAGTTTCTGAATTCATTATTTTAGGTAAAGAACTGTTGTTCTTCCATCTACTATGTAATTGTATTTTAGGTCTACTTTAGCACTTAGCAAAAATGGCTTGTTTACAAAAACTTGGCTCTTGAAATTATTTGTTTATAAAAATGATTGGGCTTTTTCACATATGAGTTCCAAAAAATTGCTTGCTTATGGGTATCTTCTCATTGATAAGGAAAATAGGTCTTTCGTTTTAGTGTTAATAAACAGGTAATGACCGGGGAAATATTAATAAAAGAATATGTGATGCAGCTAAATTACTTTTATGGTCCGTTAAACGTTCTTAAAATCAAGGTTATATGCAAAGTGAAATCAGGCAATACTATAAAAGCTTAGGATGCCATTCTATATGTATTATTGTTTATCAAATTGCAATAGGCTGAGAACCCACTCTGACAATCCATAGGATAATGTGTGAACTCCATGTCTCTCTCACTGCTTATAGTAATTGTCTACACCTCTTGGTGTAAGATGGTTGAATACTCCATACTCCTTTTTGTTGCTTTGAACGGATTTCTTTTTTATCATATTGCAATATTGTAATCTTGAAGATTACAGAATGCCTTATAATTCCATTTCTAAATTGTATTATAAATTAAGGTATAAAGATAGTCGGTTAACAAATATGCATTTACTTGAAGATTTTGCATTTTAATTAGTGTAGAGGTTTCTTATTTGCAGGTAGAGGTTTCCTATTTGCAGGTATTCAAACTTGACCAGAAAGCTTGGGCTTTCAAGAAACATTATGGTCAACTAAAAGAGTGTGTTGCAACTTTGGTATTTAAAAATTCATGCAATTTTAAAGCACAGTTATATATTTATTAGAAATTTAAATGATGTTAAGAAATTGCATAATTTAGTTTTGATTACTGGACCATGTACTTGTGTTATAATTTTATATTTTAAATTAACATATAATTTATAATTGTCACAAAATTCTATATCGCCTCCTATATTATTATTGAAGTTTTCTATGTGATTAAATCATGAAGAGACCTGCTATGTAGTTTAACTTTTCTCTAGGCTAGAATTCCCTGTTCAATTCCTTATGTCATGCTTTACATTTTAATGTAGTTAAAGATAAGGAACAGCCACATAAACTTGATTATTTGAGTATTGTACATTGTTGCAATGATTTGATGAGTAAAACTTGGACAACCCTTTTGGAGGACTTGATTAGGATAAGAGGGGGAAGGGAGTGCATAAATTTTTAGTTAGGCTTTCTGGAATCTGACAGATATGACTGGCCTTGATGGATAATGATTTAATCTTGTTCTTTGAATAGGAGAGAAGTGTTTCAAATCTTGGCTAATACATTAGTCCCCTATCTGCCTCATTAATTAGCATTTATTGAACATCACTTATAACTTGAGGTGGTTCTTGAGCGTGTCATAACTTATAAGTGAGATTCTCAGAGTTGTAAAGGAATTATTGGACTTTGATTGCATCATCTCTTCATTTAAGTGATTCTTTAACAGTGTATTAAATCTTATTAGACCTAATGGTCTCTACTTTGATCCTTATTGCCCATAATCTATCTGTTAAATTTCCTTTTCTAGTTGTATCTACATTAGTATAAAGTATTTGGGTAGCTCTTTACTTCATTTCACATTCAGTGGGTTGATTCATGATGAGACAGCTAATTTTTAGCTCTTGCTTACTCATCTAAGCATTTGGGTTAATCTTTCACAAATTTGGTGTACCCAATCTGAAATGTCACCATCCATTTTCTTCTTTTAATTGGTTTTCATTAAGGTTTCCAACAGAGGGTATGACGCCCTGATTCTAATTCTAAGTCACTTTTACCACCTCTGCTGATAAGATCCTAAAGGTGAGGTATTTTGTTTTTAGCTCAATCTGCAGCTCTAATATTAAGTTGCTAATTTATGTTAGATTTTTACTACTTTTTAGTATTATCAAATTGCTATTTTAACAAATTAGATGGTTATGTTTGTTTATGATACTCTTCCTCTAGTTGTATATGGAGTCCATACATGATTTACTTGCTCTAGAGAAAAATAACAGTAGTTCTATACATAAAGACCCAAAGAGTGGTAAAGTGTCATTACCTGTGTTGAAGTGGTTGAAGTTCGAGATCTTGATAGTTTCGTGCAATTACTTGAACTAGGTGATGTAAATCGTCAAATAGCTAACACAAAGCTGAATACAGAATCCTCTTGGAGTCATGTGATTTCATGGGGTGTGTAGAGTTATTTACTTTTCTTCTACTCTTGTATAATTCAGGATATTTCATCAATAGTATAACAAATTTTAATTATGTTTCTTGTATTTGAAGGTTCAAATTCGTAGATCCATCCATGGCTTTGTTAATATTTTAGATTGGAATTTGATATTTCATATTAGTTTTGTTGTAATTGTTTTTTTATCAGGTGTTTGGTTTTTTATTATCACGTAAACCGGGTTTATAGCAAAATAAAAGAACATTTTTTTTTTCAAAAAATGAGTTTCTACACCGGACGAACGAGGAGGAGTGTAGAAAGTCTCACTTTCTACATCTGACGTGAGACATCACGTGTAGAAAGTCCCACTTTCTACACCTGACTTCTACACCTGTTTTATGTCAAGCGTAAAAAGTCATTTCCGTCACATGTAAAAAGTCTTTTATGCACTAGTGTTTTTGAAACTTAACTTATCTCTTCTTTTTCTTCCTCCTTGCCAACCAAAATCTTCCTCCTCTTTTCCCTTGAGTTTGGCTTGTTATACAATTAATCTAAGATGATATGAAGGTTAAGAAGGGATTTTCCAAACTAGAGGAACAAGAATAGGTAGAAATTTCAACCTACTTACCTTGAACTTACTTTTTAAACCTTATTCCTTCCTTCTTGCCCTCCCTTTCCTCCTAGCTCTTCTTTCCTTCTTCTCTTTCATTTTGGACGTGCAAGAACACTCTTATAGAGCTATAAAGAGCTCTCTAGAAGAGGGCTTATGCGTCCTTAAGAAATTATATTTTATTCCAATTATAACATATGTCAAAATATTTCAATTGTTTATTCCATGATTTTCTTTTGGATATTTCCAAAAGAATCTTCTATATTATTACATCTTTCCATTCCCCCTTAATATATAGAAATTTAGAAGATTTATTTATTTGGTCAAAATGACCATTTTGCACTTGCAGTTTTCTCCATTTTTGCAATAGTTGGAAAAATTGGCAAACTTTTCATCAAATTTTGAAAATTCATATCTAATTATATAGATATCCAATTGAGATGGTTTCAAAGGCTAAGTGACCCTTATTATGTCTATTTTTAATTTAATTATAACATTTGGCAAAAAGGAAGCTCATAATTTCTAGAAGTTTTCATTTTTGGACACTGCCACAGAAAATTCTCAGTTTTACTGTGTTAAATTTAAAATTCATATCTCCCTATGTATAACTCCAAAATTTTATATGACCTATCAAATAGAAAATTGTTATGTGTACTTTCATTCTAGAAAGTTTCATAATTTTTGGACTCCATTTAATATTTTAAAAATATTACACCACATGACTGCCTCGCAAGGAAATTTACCGGCAACATCCTTATCTTATGTACCAAATAACTATGTTGTGTGTGTCCTTTAATTGCCTTGTTGTGTCTCTTAATATGCTTTTTAATTCACCTTTTTATTCCTTTAATACCACTAAGGTATAGATGAATTTTAGTGATTGAAATTTGGGATATTACAGAAATATTTGGATAAAAAGATAACTTTGGACCAATAGGGAATAACCATATGTAAAGCATTTTGGCAATTCATTTAATCACTATTACCTTCATCTTTCCATCTTCATTTCGTGAAAAATCTAAGCCAAGAGAAAGAGGGAGGCTTCAGCCATTTTCAAGAGCTCCCAAGCACACCAAGAGCTAGGGTTTCCCAAAATCTAAGGTAAGGAGCTTGTAATCTTGTGATTTTTGCCTCCTAATCACTCTATAACCTCTCCTAACCTCTTCTACTACATTAAATCCATGAATTTCAAGATAAATCAAGAGTGTAGAGAGAGATTTCAAAAACGTCGAGGAGAGAGAAGGACCAAGAATCAAGAGGTAAACTTCAAAACTTGCATTTCTTGCCGTGTTGGATGTTGTTGGTGGATATTGGCTTGTTTTGTCTTGCTTTTTAAATTTGGGCTAATGAAATCCTAGGGGAAATGCTACCAAAATTTCCCCTAAATAATGTTCATTTAGTGTTTAAATAGCTAATCATGTGATTAGAAGTAGAAAGAAAGTGATTACGCAAGAGAAAACAAGAAAACAACACAAGTCACCTAAGAACCTAAACTTGTTGCTATGTGGGTGACGTGATAAAGGAGTTATAATTTGGTAATTTTGATGCTTCTATAGGCTTTACAAGGCAAAATTTTGTAGGTATGCAAGTGTTCATGATTTTTGGATGTTTGTATATCAATTTGGAAATTTCTGAAGTATATTTGTTCATGATGTTAATCAGCTCTATCTAGAACAGTGACTTTGTACAAGATGTTTCATGGGACAAACCTTGTCCAAAAATTCTGAAACTTTCTAGAATAAAAGTAGAGACAGAGAAATTTAAGTTGATATGTAATTTTTAATTTTTGGACAAGTACTGGGAGATGAGTTTTTAAAGTTTGGGCATGAAAAACTAGAAATTTTTGGAAAAGGGTCTAATAAAATGGAATTTTGTACTTATGTGAGTGTTTATAGCTTATAGCTATATTTGTCCCTGAAAGTAGACATAATAAGGGTCACATATAACTTGGAAGTACCTCATTTAGATTTTTCTAGATTTAGTTATGATTTTTGGAAGTTTGGTTAAGAAATAGGAAATTCTTGACCACAACCAAAAAGTTACTGACCTGTTTTTTTCCATGGCCAAGACCCCCAAACTCCAATATTTCATGTTTTTTAGGGAAATTGACCTATTTAGCCCTCCTTAGCTTCTTGGGCCTTAATATACACTTCTAATTACTAACAATCATGGCTCTAATGTTGTAATTGGGTATTTATAGCCATGGAGAAGTCAAGAAAGAAGAGGAATGGAAGAATTTCCAAGAAGTTCCAATGGTTGGAAGAAGAGGAAATAAAGGAAGAACAGTGGTGCACAAGGTAGTGAACTTACCTAGCCTGCATGTATTTGATATGTATGTTTTTGAATTGATTTATGTGATTGATTTGCCTATTTGTGTTAAGCATAGTTGATTGATTGAAGCTCTGTTATATTATGCAATGGCCATATGTATGCCATAACATTGAGCATGTAGATATGTCATTATGTTGGCATGTGGTATAAATGGCAAGCATGTCATGCTTTAACTATATATATATCTTGCATGCATAGTGGTAATGTTTGCTACTGAGATTCTCCGAATCTCACTCTTCCTCACCCCAACATATAGGTGTTGAGTACAAGTGGAGAATGCATGGGGAAATGCAAGAAGAATTATAAAGAATATTTGAAGATTGTAGTGTAAGACACTATTTTGTATTTAATTTAAGCATTTAGTAGCCTTATGTGGCTTTACATTTGATGTATATAAATGAATGAGTGAAGTTTGAGCAGAGAATAGTTCTACTTTAATTAAAAGAAAAACGCTCGCATATACTCTGATATAATGAATTTAAGAGCCGATGAGGCATTGGGGACGTAGTGAAACTCGTGGAAATGATTGAAAAGTTTTCTACCCTCTGAAAAACCCTCTCAACCTTAGGTTCAAATCCTGAGTTAAAAGTGAGAATTTGTGAAAGATTTCAAAAGTTGGGTAGTCCGGGTTCAAATCCTGGTTCCACAATAGATTTCACTACTCTTTTGTATTCATCTCAGGTTATTGGAAATAAGGTATTACAGTTAACCTTGGTTCTACTTCCCCATCAGTCTAGTGATTTCTCTAAGACAAGAAGATCATCACAGAGTTCCACTTTTCTATTTTCAAATCACTTGAAGTGGGAAAACATCACTCTAGCCACTTGTAGATTCAAGTTTTTTCAATAAACACTTACATCACTAGAGTGCATAAAAACTTCACTTGAGTGACTTGAATAGTCAACTTTATGTCATCCTTCTTTCTTGTCAAAATATACTTGAATGTTAAGGTTTATTATCGTCAAAACATTATGAGAACCAACATGTCTCTCTTAGTTTTTCAAAAAAATTTCTTGATCACTAACAGGTAATTAAAGAGTAATAACATGATTTTTACTTGTGTTACTTAAGTGAACAATTTGCACTCGAGTGGTTCTATCTTTTTGTATCTTGCCATGTTATCTTCTTTTAGTTACCAAGAGGTAACTAGAAAACATTTGAATATCACTCAAGTAGCAACCTAGTAACTTGAGTGAGTTATCATATTTTCCTTCTAAAAATAGCTGGTTACCATCAAATACCTTGCAGAGTTTTGGACATCCCTCAAGTGCCCCTTTAATAACTCGAGTGATCAATCATTTGTTCCCTCAAGAGTAGCAAGTTACCATTAGGTAGCTTGCAAGACTTTGATCATCACTCGAGTCCCAACCACTTGACTCGAGTGCAAGGATAGATTTTCTAAAAGAACTAAAGAATCACCATCAAGTACCTTGCAAGTGACACAATATTTCAATTCATTACTCGAGTGACATGGTTTAGACTCGAGTGAATGAGGAGAGTTTTCACATATTCCTTCATCACTAGCTGGTAGCTTGATAGTGATGTTAACTCTTAGGTTATCACTCGAGTGGCACATCTTTTACTGGAGTAAACCAACCATTTTCACAAGTTAACTTCATCACTAGCAAGTTACCTTCTGGTGACACAGGGACATCACTTTAGTGATATATTCTCACTCAAGTGGTCTTTTTTGTTTCAATAACATTTCTAATATTTGTTATCAATGAATTATAACAAGAAGAAACTGTTAGATAGCTCAATGGCAAGGGTGATGTTCAGTCGAGGAAGACACATCCTATTTTAGAGAGGTCAATGGAGACCTCAGAAGCTATGCGCAATGCTACTTGCCCTATAAGAAAACATCAGGAAATTAATTCTTAATTAATTTTCTAATATACAATAATTTGTTTCTCAATTAACAAATCCATAATTAATGCTTATTTTCTTGTTATTTGATAAAACTACTTGTTTTCTAATCAAATAGTCGGCCCATCAAAGGTGGACCAGGACCCAAAGGTCGACACCCCCAAATTGAACTCAAAGCCAAATCGTGGCATAGCCCTCAAATATAAAAGATATAAAACTTTACTATGAAACCTTAAAGAAACTAAATAATCACTGGTTTTAAGCTGAAATTGGGAAGAGAATATAAGATCGACTGCTTTCACGAGCCTTCAAACCTCTTGCGATTATTTTCTCTAGCACTCTCCCTTTCACGACGAAGACTCAAAATTTTTTAATCTGATTTCTGGGACCGAGAGTTGCAAGTCTTTGAGCAAATAGCCGTTGGATTTTTTTGGGTGAACAAAAAATAAAATGAAAATCAATGGTAATAAAGTGAAGTTGACATCTATCTAATGAAAATTCACTACAAAAAAGCCACCAATTTGTGACGGAATTAGAGACGGAAAAAAATTCCTTCGCAAAAGTCATCTAAAAACCGTCGGAAATTCCGTCGCAACTTTTCCGACGGAAAAAGTTCGTCGAAAATTCTGTCTCAAATCAGAATTTGCAAAGGAAATTTCCCACGGAAAAATTCCGATGCAATTCCATCGCAAATTAGAATTTCTGACAGAAATTTTCCAAAAAAAAAAAACAGAATTTGTGACTGACATTTCCCAGGGAAAAATTTTGTCGCAAATCAGAATTTTCGAAGGAATTTGTGAAAGAAGTTTTCCAAAAAAAAAATTAGAATTTGCGACGGAAATTTCTGTCTCAAATTCTGTCAGTAATAGGTATTAATTAATATTTTTATTATGATTTATTTAATTAATGATTAATCTATTTATTATGTATTAATTCTCATCTTCCCTGCATTTCTTCTTCTTACTAATTTTCAAGTTTATGACTTTCTTGAGAAATCTTTGTTTGGTTAGTAGGAAAAGCGGAAATAAAAAAGGTTTATGCTAACCAACGTTTTTTAGAAATGATCAGTCCTTGAAGTTGCATTGCAAATTTTAAAATCTATCAATGAGCTTTTAAGAGAGTTTCAGAAATCTGACTTGATAATTCTTGAAGCTGGATTGTAGATCTACAAGTGAGCTTCACCATTTTTATCCTTATACCTAATTTTTCTTAATCTTCTTGATTGAGAGCATAAAATGATATAATCAGCACATCTGAAAAAAAGAGAGAGAGGGAATTCATATTTATTAAGAGTTTAAATTTTAATTATTATGAGAATCATATGAAAAATTGAATTCGTATGATATACAATGCATTTTATATCAAAATATTCAAAGGATTGAGTTTTAAAAAAATTCTACCAATACATAATTTTTTATTTTTAGCATCTTAGAAAAAAAATTAATTAGTATTCTACAATTTAAAATAGATCCCATTGAAATTTGTAAGTGTATTGACTTCATTAATAATTAAGAGATCAAAATAAAAACTTATGTAAAATTAGAAAGATTAAGTATATTTTCTTTTTTTAAAATAAGACTAACATATAACCATTACTGTTAGAATAACCAAATATTAATTAGTTGTGTGGTATAAATTGAGTCTGGAAGAATTATAACAAGCTCCAAATGGGAATTCCGTCGCAAAGCCTAACGTAACGTTTTTGGCCAAATATTATTGCTTTATGATTTTATGCCTCTATATATCAACATTAATATATGTTAAATCAAATGAATTTTTTTTATAAGAGAATAATCAAAAAATAATTCAAGCATGTCATGCCATGATAGTATTATTGAAATAAAACTCATTTTTACCAATATTAGCTTAAACTAGAATGATTTTTCTTAACACATAAATGTGATTTTTTAAAAAATAATTTATTTACTATTTCAATTTTTACATTTTTTATAATTTAATATGAATTAGTAATATTAATTACTTTTTTTTGACAAGCAATGTGTAAATTTCATATACTTCTATGGATATTTTAGAAAAAAGATGCAAAAGGCACTTAAAATTTCATAAAACAGTTTACATCAATACAAAACATTCCAAAAAACCTCTTTGTACGTGGGTGTGTGAAATATAGTAAACTGTATACTTAATATATTTACTTAAAATTGTCAAAAGATCGTCGGAAATTCCTTCAGAAAGTTTCCGATGGAAAACATCCGTAAGAAATTCAGTCGCAAATCCTAATATAAATTTTTTTATGGATTTACATATGGAAATTCCGTGGAAAATTTGACAAAATTTATTCGTAGAAAATTTCATCGGAAATATGTGTTAATTAATTTTTTTAAAATTTTTTATTATGATTTATTTAATTAATGATTAATATAATTATTGTATATTAATTATATTATAATTTAAAATTTAAAATATTATTAAATTATAATATAATGTTTTACAAAAAAAAGTATTAAATTATAATATAAATAAAAACAATTAGTAATTTATATTTATTTTTGAAATTAATATATATATATATATATATATATATATATATATATATATATATTTGATAATATATTATATACAAATACAAATTTTATAAATACAATAAAAATAAAATATATAATAAAATGAATAAAAAAGATATTAATAATAAAAATTTAGATATAATATTTACGTAACAAAAATAAGGAAACTAAATTGTAATGTTTAAAATATATATATATATATATATATATATATATATATATATGTGTGTGTGTGTGTGTGTGTGTGTGTGTCTGTGTGTGTCTATGTCTGTGTGTGTTTGTGTGTCTGTGTGATTTTGCATTTAAATCACACAGGTTCTTCCGAGCTCAACTGGCAAAGGCACTTGCATACGCGTGAGAGGTCATGACTTCGAATCTCAACATGGTCACAAAATGCAACCAATTGGTGCTATCGACACGTGGTGGGCGACGGAGGGCGACATGTGGCGGGTGTAATGGATTTCAAAGGAAGTTGGGATCAATACCTTCCTCTTGCAGAGTTTGCTTATAACAATAACTATCATGAGAGCATTCAAATGGCTCCATATGAAGCATTGTATGGGAGGAAGTGTCAATCCTCTTTCTGTTGGACAGAGTTGTTAGAAAGAAGGTTATATGGGTCAAACATAGTTGATCAGACGACTGAGCAAATCAGGATTATCAAGCAGAGATTGCTTGCAGCACAGAGTAGACAAAAACATTATGCCGAAAAACGGAGAAGGCCGTTGGAGTTTCAGGTAGGTGATCATGTATTTCTGAAGATATCACATATGACTGGTATTGGAAGTGCAATAAAAAGAAAGAAGTTAAGTCATCGCTACATTAGGCCATTTGAGATATTGGCAAAGGTTGGGCCTGTAGCGTATAAAATGGCTCTACCCCAGAATTTGAGCATATTACATTATGTGTTCCATGTTTCCTAGTTGAAGAAGTACCAAACGGACCCTCAACATATTATTGAGTATGAAGGTCTGGATATGCATGATGATCTCACTTATGAGGCTGAGCCATAATGAATCATTGATAGACAAGAAAGGCGGCTCAGACATCGAAGCATACCATTTTGTGAAAGTGGTCTGGAAAGGATTATCGCCAAGGGAGGCGACTTGGGAAGCAGAAGAAGATATGCGAAAGCGTTACCCCGGATTCATGCTGTCAGTGGTGTAGCAAATTTCGGGGACGAAATTTATTGAATGGGGGGAGAACTGTAATACTCCATTTTTCACCAATACATTTATGTGTATATTTGATGTATATTTAGTGGAATAAAATGGTGGAAAATGATGTTGATGATTTTATGAGAATTTATGGAAAATATTACAATCTCCGGTTACACGTAAATTGGCGAATAAGGATGTAAAAAGGCGATTAATGTACCGATAAAGGCCTATTATGGTAAGCAAAATTCAAGAAATTAAATGATATGTTTAATGGCCTCATTTAAGTGTCAAAATGGGGCTAAGTCGAAGAAATGGGCGAAAATTGATTTATTTCGGTAAATCATTAAATGCAGGGGCAAAACGGTAATTTTTACGTAAAATGGAAAATAGTTATTTTTCCCCAGTATTCTACCTAAATTGAGTTAAATGATAATTAAAAATAGTAAAATGACTACTTCATCATAAATAAATCAATTTTGGTAAATTATGGTAAAAAATGGTCAAATAGTCAAAAAGTCAATAACTTGGTCAACAAGTTACAAGATGTCACAATGGAATATTGGAGATTCAGATTTCCCTTGCATTTCTCATAGGATTTTCGGCTAGAATGAGGGAGTATGAAGGAAAATATAATTAATTAAAGTGTAATGCATTATTGGACCAATTGCATGGTGCCAAGTGTCCAAATTAATTAAGTCCTCCAATATATCATCTAAGTTCTCATCTCCAGCTTCTCACACACAATCAAACTGAATCAGAAAGTTGAGAGTGAGGGCTGAGAACACAAGAACGAGAACTGAATGGAAGAAGAAGGGAAGCTAGGGTTCATCCAAGATTAAGGTGAGAAGCTTATATCTTGTGATTTAAGCTATATATCTCTTCCATGATCTCTTCTCCTCACCTCTCTACCCTTGAAATCCTTGATGTTCAGCTGAATCAAATGCTGGAGGAGGAGAGAGATAAAACGTGAAGGAGAGAGAAAGTTGAAGAAATCAAGAGGTAACTTCCCAAACTTGTTCCTCTTGCTTTATTAAGGTTAGTAGAGTTGTTTTAGGCTTGATTATGGTTCATTTGGTAGAAGATAATCTAAGAAAACCAAAGAGAACATAATATGTAAGTGTCTCCAAATCAAGTCCAATGAAAGTCTAACTAGTTAATATATTGGTTATAAGTAAAAAGGAGGTGATTAGGCTAAAGAAAACGAGAATCCGACACAATTTTTCTGGGAATTTTTTTCCCTTCTCTGTGTTGGAGGTGGAAAATGGATAGGAATTTGATAATTCCAATGCTTCCATTAGGTTTAGGAGGTGAAATTTTATAGGGTCTATGTTGACCCCGAAGTGAGAAAAGCCACGGAAAGTGAAATGACAAAATTACCCCTATTAAACCTTATTTGAGGGCTGTCAAGGGTATTTTCGTCATTTGAGCTTGAATTTGGCCAATTTGAAGTTAGAAATGAATTCTACACGTGAAAATATGTAGGAATGGCCTAAATCACGATTTTGAGAAAATACTGATAATCAAGACCTAAGTAGTAACCAATATTATGAGTTTGGAATGATGTATGAATTAGTAATAACTCATTTGTGGTATTTGAAGATTTCAGGACTTGACAACCGGTCTTGCCTCAGTAGTTGCCCGAGCTTGAATCGAGTGGGAAAGTTGCATAGAGGAGCAACCAGATAGTAACCGTCTTCATATGACATGGCATGCATATGTGTTGCTTGACATCATCAAAATGTCTTTGCGCGGGTTGACACTCAGGCGATAGTATTCATATTGCACAAGCGATGCATGGGGCCTATCTTTGCGCGGGTACCCCTTGGGGCTAAGAGAACCTGTCTAGCGTGATGTCAGTTATGAGATTGCATTATATGCTCTATGCACAGATGCCCTCATGAGCTGAGAACCTGTCTAGCGCGATGTCAGTTTATAAATTGCATGTATTGCACTAAATGATGTTATGATGATTTTGTTGATGATTGTGTGAGTAAAGCATGCTTGTGTGTGTTATCTTATATGCTTGATTGCATTACTACTGAGATTCCTGTGAATCTTATTCTTTTCCCAAAAATAAATCTCTAGTACAGGGAGGAAGTTCACAGGGCAAAGAAAAGGTAAATGATGATGAGCCGAGGCCAAGCGGCGAAAGAGCTTAGTTTAGGTTGTCAAATTCCTATTATGTATTTTCAAAATTTTATGAGTTTTTGGACTGCATATGAAGTGGAGTAGATAAAGTGGATAATATTGTTAGAACTGGATGACACCCAAGAGGGGGGTGAATTGGGTGTACGATAATAAAGTATGATCTTTTAAAATCTTTTCGCAGCTTATGAAATCAATATATATATATATATATATATGGAAGTATAAAATCATAAGCAGTTATGTAAATCTTATATGCTAGAATTGTAAAAGCTTAGGAAAGAGAATATGCAAACTGTGACTTATCATGGTTCGATCCAATCCATGATGACCTACGTCCAGTCCCCAAGCTCCTACTGAGATTTCCAATCTACTATCTTCTTGTTTGACCGGGCACAAGAACAGCCGCTATAACACACAAGTTTAACCAGGCACTTGTGTAGCCTACTACGGAATTACTCTCCCTCATACACTGTAAGGTTTACTTCCCATTACGGCAAGTCTTACGAGCAGAGCAATACTCCCTACAGCTTCTCCGTAAGGTAATCAACCCTCTCAAGGTCCCTATACCTTGAGTTCAATACAGAAATATAGTTGAAGTTGCTTACAGACTCTCTCACAGAGTAGATGAAATGCTCACTGAAGTACAATACAAATATTCACTTTCAAGTATATATGATATATATAAAACAAAGAAGACCAGAGAGTGATCGGAGGTGGAAGACTTAGGTTATCAGCATGTGTCAGTTTTTCATTCTTTTGTTTGCTTCCCCTCTGTGTTTGAATCCTCTTCTATTTATAGCTGAGTTATAGAAAAGGACTGTTGTGATTTCTTTTTCCCGTTGATCTTCTCTGTCCATCTTTTCAGAATATAGTTGTTGTTGACATTTGTCCATTGGAGTCCTATTTCTTCGTTTGACCGTTGACCCGACAGATGCTTCAGTGTTAGGTAGTTTGTTAAACCGTTTGTTGAATATGGTTTTTGCCCATGAATTCTTGTCGGTGAATATTGGTCCGTTGTTTCCCATTTCACGGATAGTGCATTGATAATGCATAACAACTGTAAAGCACTGAGAGAGAGAGAACCGTTGTCGGACGCTCCACTTCTGTCAAACATCTTTTTGCATCTTCCCATGAAATCTTCATTGTTAATATGGAGAAACACTTCAACCACTGATACAATGAAGTATTAGTCATGAATACATTGGATTAATAATCAGAAACTTAATTTCTACATTCTGGGAATTATCTCTTCATGTGATGATATTTTTCGTGAGTCACCTTGGAACTTGAAGATGCAACCTAAACATTTGATCTCCTTTTTCACACTTGAAATAAATTTCAAATGATGTTTAAGTATAGAAACAAGTGAAACCATAATGATTAGATAATGTTTAGGCATATTCGGATTCGTTACTGTAATTCACTTTGCTTCTGTGTCTGGAAAACTTGAGTGCTCCATACCAAACTCGAGTGCACAGTGGAACTTTAATATGTCCAGACGGCTTCTGTCAGAAACTCACGAGAGTGCAAAACTGAAACTCGAGTATTGATGTTCCCTGGACTCGAGTGTGATCTTCAGGACTCGAGTGTATCATGGCAATCCGACATTACATACTTCTCTGAAATAAACTCTCTTGTCAACACTCGCATGACTCGAGTATCATTTGATTCCAAACTCGAGTGTATGCTGAGAAACTCGAGTGTACCAATTGTTCTTCTCACCATACGAGTCTCGGGTACAAACTCTCTTTCCAGAACTCCCTGAACTCGAGTGTAGAGGCAAATAAGAACTCGAGTGCATTGATGAGAACTCGAGTGCTTCGTACATACTCCAGTGCTTCAAATCTCTCGGGTATAAATTCTCATGGCAGAACTCTCAGGACTCGAGTGTATCTCATCCCAGAACTCGAGTGCTTCATCTTGAACTCAAGTTCATGTGTTTAACTTCATCTTCTGCGAGAGAGTGAACAGTGGACTCAAAACATGAGCCATTCATTTTTGACTCTGAGTATGATAAATTATTGATCATTAGAGAGATCTTTTTGTTCACATTCCAATGCAAAAGGAATCAGCTCCAAACTCAATGTATTCTTCAAGTTATGTTCCAACGAATGCAGAGAGAGTATGTATTTTTTAGCATCGTCTTCCAGAAGCCATACCACATTGTATATAACTTCAATTTTGACTTATTATATATCCATAGAAATCTCTTTGAGTCTACTTTGATATGGCACTGGTTTGAACTCATTTGGAAGTTTATTTTGTGAGATATGTCGAAAATATAAAAGCTGTTCTGGAATATGACGGTGATTTCAGTTTCAGCTTCAAACATTCATATCTGATCCATCTAAGCTCCTTTGATGTTTTTTCTAGTGTCAATACGATGCATTAGGAGTCTAGTGTCATATGCCACTAGTTTAATCTGCATCAGAGTTGTGGTTTGGGAGATATGATTAAATTACTGAAGCTCGCTCAAACTAAACGTAAAACAAGGATGAACAGAGTACACTTTTATTCATACTGAACTCAAGTTTTAATCCCCAAACCAAAGTTCTAGCCCATTTTTGCAGTTGTGAACAGTGCCAACTCAAGTGCAAAACTTGAGAATCATCCAGAGCTGATTTCTGCCAAGAACTCGCATGGAGAACTCTTTAAACTCGAGTGTTACAGTGCCCAAAACTTGAGTCCTACTATTCAAACTCCAGTGCTACATTTTCCTCAGATGCTACAATGCATGCGTGCTACAGTATCTTACTATTACAGTGAAATGCTACAGTACCAACTGCTACAGTACTTAAATTCCCTTCTGAGTATAGAACATCCAGTATTTCTTCTAGAAGCTTGAATCTTGATATTCTCATTAGTTCCTTCAAGCTCTTCTTTCTCTAATCTCTTTCTTGCTTTGTTTGACTAATCTATAAGATATACAACATTAAATATAGTAGTTAGTCAATATAAAGAGATTAATATATTAAGCAAACTTTTTTCTTTTAATATCTTATATCTATATTTGACATCATCAAAACTAATCATATCTAACATTCTCCCCCTTTTTGATAATGACAAATCCTACAAGAAAAATATGCATGAATGTGACTTGTACAAATATTATGCAACATATTTTTCTTGCCTCTCTCTCCCCCTATTTTTCATTAGCAAAAAGTTTGAGGGATAAGGAATACATGCTTATAGAGAGATAAATATAAAAAACAGATTTGAAATGTCTTTCTCTCTATTAAACAAAATAAATTGGTCAAGAAAACAATTTTCTCTCTCCCCCTTTATGTTTTAATGTGATACAAATGAATAAATAATTTGAAGATATTTTCAAGAAAAATTATCATAATGAAATCAAAGAGATGCACAATATCTTCAAACTTTAAAGAGATAGGGTATAGAGATGCTCATTTGGATTTGGCAAGTTGATGATAGATCCATGAAGTCTGGTCCACCACACTTTTGCTGTATAACTCCGATCACGTCTCCAGGATGCTCTTGAGCTTCTGTTCCATATTTTTATCATAACATGCTTAATATTGCTTTGTATTGGCATATATAAATTTGTTACTTTGAATATTGCTGCCAATATATTGTCCTTGAATGATCATCAAAGCATAAGTCCTCAAAATCGATACATTCTCTTTTAGTGTGTTGAGGAATGATCTTGTATAGAGTAAATACTCCTGTCATGAGTAAAAAAATATTCTTGCAAGGAGAATAGTGAGTGCAATCAAGTATTAAAAATTTCATTTCTATAAAATATATGCAAATTAGGATGAAGAAAAGAAAATGTATAAGTATCTCATCATCAAAACTAATCAATTGAGGGTGAATATAGATGAGTCTACTATAATGATTTTCTTTAAATAAAGGAGATAAACTTTTAAGATATAACACATGTGAATGTGAAGCTCCCCCTTAATGTATGCATGGTCTTGAAACTTATCATGAGAAATATAGTTAAAAAAACTCTTATGGATTTGGAAAACTATTGAAAACTTTGAGTGTGAAAATCGAAAGATTTCGTGAGAAATCAATTTTTGAAAATGATGATGCTATTCATGGATTTTAACAATTGTACTCTAATATCACTCGATCCTCACTTCAGTGCTTGCTCAAGAGACGTAACTCAAAGGATTTGGATTAAGAAGGAAAACAATACATCACTCGAGTAATGTCATAATCACCCGAGTCATAATCCTCTGTAAGACACTTAAGGATACCAAGATGAGTTTGAAATACGGTCTTATGTGCATCCATTAGCTTAGTATGTGCCCCTTGCTCATCTCATCAAATTTGATGCATCTTATATCACATATTTTGTTTCTGCTTATATTGCAACACTGTCAATCTTGCCTCTTTTGTTAGCCTTTGATCCTTTTTATCTGGAAGTAGAGCATTTTGGTGAACACCTACAAAAGTATAAATACATGATTCCTCTTTGGTACCCAACTTCTCTTAGGTCCACAATATTAGGCACACCAACTCTTATACTCTTATATAATTAAATCATATGATAATTGAGCAAAGAGTATCATAAACAACAAACACCAAAATATAATTTTACCCAAATTGGAATGAATTGAGACAATTGAATCATAAAGGGTAATTTACTAACAAATGATGCCAAGATTGATGTTTTCCAATTATCAATGATAATTTGTAAATACACTTTATATTGAAATAAGTCATTGATAAGATTTTCATGCAATCTATGTAAGTTGGTTCAAAAGAGTAGAGAATCAATCCATATTGACAAACTTTTATGAAATTAGAAATCATGAATGAAAATATGCAAATTGTTTCAAAATCTCAAATGTTCTTTCAAATCATGAATATGCATTATGACATTAAGATTTTGAATGCATGAGAACTCATTTATGAAATTTGTTAAGAATCAATCCTCATGCTCAAAATGGTGGAAGTCAATAGTTTAAGTGTATACATGTACCAAAAAGCTTCCTTCTTAAACATAACATGTTTGAGAATCTTCCCAATAGCAAAAGTCATATGGAAAATGAATTAGCCAAAAGCATTAGCTTGATAGACATATATGAGTACAATGACTTTACTTTTTATCAAGTGATAGTCTTGCTTCTTAGAATTGTGTCAAAAAATATATGATCATTCATGGCAAGAAATTGAATACAAGGTTCTAGTTACTCGAAAATAGATGAAGATAAATGTTGATGTAATTGAGTAACAAGATGAGTATAATGGATTTATAGAGGATGAAGCACATACTCATTAGTTCAAATAACTAGAGTTCTAAAATATCATCCTACTATATTATTCCACTATAATGGTTAATGCATTAGCATTCATTCAATGCATTAATGAACATTTATAATACTTGGAATAACTCAATCAATAAAGATTTTTGCATTAGGAATAAGGCTTTCCATGAATTCAATTCTTTTCTAGGAAATAGACTTAAAAAAACTCATATAGATACTTAACTTATTAGACATGAGGTCTAACAAATTAGAAAATAAAGACTAAGGAGCTTAAGCATAGGATAGCACATTCAAGATCAATGATCAATATATCAATGATAGGGAAATACTCTAGATGTATTTGAAGCATCTCGACATTTAGTACACAAAAATATTAACTTCGAATTTTTGAAAATGATTTGAATGCAAATGTGATATGAATAATTTTCAAATCATGTGTATGCGCTTTTATAAACAATATGAATTGAAATCAAGACACATTTTTAGATTTTGCATTTCAAACTCAAATGCAGAGAAATATTATGCATAATTTTATTTTCAGTTCATTTAGCAATCTGAAATATTTTGAAAAAGCCATAGATGATTGATTGCTAATGACATGCAATTATGAGCAACTACTCAAATTTAGTTAGGAGGAACAAATGCAACGGTTGAGGTCTTGAAACTGATATAAAGTCCCAACACTCAAGTTCTTCCCAGAGAACTCAAGTTCATCTACACTAGAGTTTGGCCCTCCAAACTCGAGTTTATATGGACTCGAGTTTGCCACTGCAAACTCGAGTTCTACAGTTTAACTCCCATACTAACCTAGCATACCTGGCTTGAGTGTGGCTTGAAGACATTCAAGTTACTTTCCAATTTATTGTTTCTTTGTAATTAAGTCCTCCAAGATCAACACATGTATTTGAATCAAGCTTTATTGCAAATTTCTTCCTGTACTTGAATTTCACACTAGGATTTCAAGTTATGAACTCGAGTTTGCTTCTGGAACTCGAGTTCTTGCTAGAACTTCTTATGAACTCGAGTCTTCACTTAGAGTTCATGTATTCTCTGTTTGTTCTTGCTTTACTGACCGAAAGCTTTCCTTTCTTCTTCCTACAAAACAATATAACCCTTTTCCTTCCTTTGTATCCAATTTTACTTGGATCCACTTATGGTTAGCTCATAGGAATCATATCAAAATTCACATACTCTATGAATATAATTAATTCAAAGAGATTGAACATAATGAATTAAACATGACTTTATGTTTAAAAAACTAAACTATTAAACATTGCAATCCTTTTGTAAATAAGTTTACAAGATGGATTTTTCAAAGGATTTGAACACATATTTCTAAGATAGTTTGCAATGTTCATTCCTAAGGTAATATGTATAAACCTCAATAGATAGTAAAGATAACAATATAGGAGGTTTTTCCATTTTGCATGTTTACCTTAGGTGTTTGGAGAATTGCCTTTGCACACCCATTGCATCTTTCTTTGAAGCTATGTTTTTACGTATTTGGCTTTGGGATTATGCAACACTCTCTTAAATGATATAGACTTTGAGAATATTTGTACATGAGAGATCCTCCTCTTCTTGTTCTCCTCAAGGTAGTTGAATGGTACATTATAGTAACCCTTTCTTGAGGTAGAATGTACTTCTCTTGCTATTATCCATTGCTTCTTTTGCTTTGACAATGAGGTTATAGCAATAGCTTTTCCATGAGTTCTCTTTTTCGATGATATCACCTTCTTTATTGGTGTATGAGAAACTCTTAGCTTCATCTTTATCTTCTATGTACTCTTATGTCCATTTCTTTTTGGATCATCCTGCATATATAAGGTACTTGATGGACATTTTGGCACCCACATATACTTGGGTCCTTGATTGTTAGTATTTGACTTTATATGTCCTTTTGGAACCCAAACATATTTATTTCTATCATTAGGATTTCTTCTAACATGGCATGTGTGAGAAATATGTCCAGATTTACCACAATAATTGCAGATAACATGATAATATACATTGTAAGGTTTTGTGCAAGTGTTGTGTTGTTTGAGGGATGACAATCTCAAATCTACAGTTTGCCTACGTTATTTCACATAAAATTTCCAGCATGATTGAAAATATTTTTATTTTTCTTAATAGAATCAATAACTGGTTGGAAAACAATTTTATGCAAACTTTGAAAATCAGTTTTACAAAGATCATAAGAAGAATTGGAACTTTTTACCTTAAGTTCATCTTGAGCTCCAGAGAGTGATTTCTCATGTCTGTCTGTAATAAGCTCTTTTTGGGAATCCTATATCCTTGTCTATCTATGTTGTCTGTATGGAAGTGTTGTATGATATTCTATCTTCATCATCAACTTCCAATTGTTCATACACCATAGATGTGCAACTTGTAATTTCATATGAACTGTCAACACTTTCAACTTCAACATACTTGTTAGAAGTATATATATAATCAAGAGTGTCCCATATATCTTTAGCATTAGAGCAAAATCTAATTTTCTCAAAATCATTTTCTGTCACAGCACTATACACACTACTAGAAAAAACACTTTTAACGTCCCTTATTTGGGACTTTTAACGTCCTTTTATGGGGAGACGCGTATATCAGCGACGTAGTAAATTTGGACTTTAGACGTCCTTTGTAAAGGGACGAGTAAAGTGCAGGGTTTAGGCGTCCCTTTTCCCAAAAGGGACGCCTAAACTGGGACTTTAGGCTTCCCTTTTGCTAAAAGGGACGCCTAAAGTCCCCGTTTAGATTTTTTTAAATTAGGGACTTTAGGCGTCCCTTTTAGTGTAAGGGACGCCTAAAAGTTTTTTTTAACCAGGTGCTATTTGTATTGTTTCTGGCCATTCTGAAAGCAAACAGCAACATAGTCTCCTTATTACACAAAAAGGAAACATACAGCACGCAGTATATAATTAACAAAACACAACATCCAGCTCTAATGAAACATTCATGCACTACAGTGTTGACAGAAATGTTGTCCACTAATAAACAACTACTAAGTAAATGTACAGGAAATGATAAACTTCTACAAATCAACGTGTTGAAGAATCCTCCCAGCCAACAAGTCTCTGATCAAATTAATGTCTTCATATAAGTAAGCAGCATCATTATCAAAGATCTGCAAATTAGAAAATATGATTATACGAAATCAATGAAATTAAAGGATTGTTTATCAATTCAATTAAAATACACCCAAAATATTATCATTTGATTACCTGTTGAAAATCACATGTAACGCCACTTTGAATGATATTATACATGTAAAGAAGAACATAATAGCCACATTCAATACCACCTGGCTGTTGAGGGCACTATAAATCAAAAGCAATTGGTTAAAATCAATAACATACATCATTTCTAAAACAACCCTAAATAAAAGAACTTAAATTATATTGGAACCACATACTTTGGGATAGAACCACTTTGGCTTGCGAACAACTCTACCCTCACATGACTCGCCAAGCATTCTATATGTTTGGGTCGCGCTACCATTAAAATGTAAAACATTTTAAGTTAGAACAATTTATTTAAATCAAGCATTTCTTTAATTAATAAAAAAGAAATAACTAACGTGTTGAAGATGGATTTTGTGTCCTTGTCGGGCTTTTTTGTCAAGGAATCAAACCAATAGATTTCATTGAGGCGTGGGCAAACAACACACAAGCTCCAATGGTAACTACAACAATACACAGATTAAAATGAAGTTTAGATTAGAAGAAAATTATTAGCACTGAAGCATCCCAAAATTTTTTTTTACTACATACCCTTGAACAATTGGCGCTAGATAACATCGCAATTTGGTCGCTGCCATTGTGAAGCCCACATAATGTGTCCTTTTTGCGACATCATTTTTATCCGATGTCGTATTTTCCAGACACAAGAATCCGTATAAATTTGGTATTTCCATATCAAAGCACATGTGGTAGAAGGACCTAAAATAGAATTAAAATGACCAATGAATTATTGATCTTATGAAATCTTGAACTTAGAAAAAAAAACTAACCAAATGGCAAGTGTGACCCATCCTGCATCTATCTCCTCCAAATGCAAAAAATCCTTAAGATCTTTATTCCATCACAAAGTAGGTGATCCCTTATATCATCAACATCCCGTCGACTCTCGTTTAAACAATTCACACAAGGACAAAAATACTTCCCATTTTTGGTTGGAGCATTCCTTCTAGCAAATTCAATAAACTCTTCCACCCCATTCTCATATTCTTCACTAGTTCTCAAAGAATTCATCCAACTATGATCCATTTTTAACCTAAGTCATTCTCAATAACGCTAAAGTTTAGAATAATTGACAACAATGGGATTTCATGTTATAACTATTTTAAACATAAAAAATACAATCCACTAATTTTTCATCATTAAACTAAAAAATTCAAAAGGACATGTTAAAAAATTTATACTTATATATTACTATTATTATGACACAACAATTATTTCTCAAAAATATTTTTATTTCCAGACATATATGGCATTTCACATTTGAAATAATTAATTATTACCTTTTAATCTCATTCATTTTTCATTCTATTACATATATACTTCGAAGCTAAACAAGTAATGAGTTTTATAATTTTTTAATAGTCACTTTTCAACAAATTCCAACATATTTTTCACTTACAAAATATTTTACAATTATCTACATATATATATATGTCATGTGCAAAAGCCATAAAAATACACAAGTGTCTTCGTTTGTTTAGATGTAACCAGCTAACCCATGTTCAGCAATAAGTATCATATATTATAAATATTATATGTCTTTTCTAAATGTAATAAGAGAAGCAAAAATCTATAAGGCACGAACACATAAGTGACATTTCAGACACTAAAGTAACCGCATAAAAAACAATCCAACTATACAAAAAAAACAAAAAAAAACCTTTGGTGGTCACACGGATGGGTAGTCGACGCTGCTGGACTTATGGTGATAAAGGAAGGGGCGCCGTTGTACCTTGGAGTTGAGGATGGCCGGACTGACGCTGCTGGCCTTGTGGTGGACAGATGCAGGGTACGACGCTAGAGAGAAGATCAAGCAGGGGGATGGTGCCTTAACAATCTTGGGAGGAAGGGGTTTGAACAAAAATGCTATAAGTTTCTGCAGCTTGGTTTTTTGAGAGAGGGAGGAAGAGTGAACGAAAATGCTGGAATAGAGGGAAATGAAGAAAATTGGAGGGAAACAACCTTTAGGCATCCCTTCTTGTAGAAGGGACGCCTAAAGGTATAAATAGGCGTCCCTTCTTACAGAAGGGACGCCTAATGTAGGCTGCATGCCAGCCACGTAGAAGGGACGTCTAAAGGTATAAATAGGCGTCCCTTCTTATAGAAGGGACGCCTAATGTAGGATGCATGCCAGCCACGTGGCTGGCATGCAGCCTTTAAGCGTCCCTTCTTAAGAAGGGACGCCGAAAGGCTGATCTTTGGGCGTCCCTTCTTGGAGAAGGGACGCCTAAAGATCTCTTTACACGTCCATTTTGGTTTTTAGAACGCCTAAAGAGGAAAAAGTTTCTCTTTATTTACATAAATGCCACTGCGTCCAGTTTTTACTTCCCTTTTTAAAGAAGGGACATCTTTATGTGACGTTAAATCCCTATTCTGTAGTAGTGACAAAATCTTCATTACTCTAATATTTAATGAAAACATTTTCTTTTCTTTATCTGTCCAATCTTTTCTTGGTTTATGATAAAAAACATTTGTAAAAACATTCTACATATCAAAATCATATGCTTTTATAAAACTAGTCATTCTAGCTTTCCATAACCAAAAATCAATATCTTTCAAAAGAGGTGGAATAGTATAATCAAAACCTTCTGGAAGCATAAAATACCCAAAGTTAGCCATTGTAACTCTTGAGACGGCTAAGTCCTTTAAACAAGAGCCCAAGCTCTGATACCAAATGTTAGAACTGGTTGACACCCAAGAGGGGGTGAATTAGGTGTACGATAATAAAGTATGATCTTTTAAAATCTTTTCACAGCTTATCAAATCAATATATATGGAAGTATAAAATCATAAGCAGTTATGTAAATCTTATATGCTGGAATTGTAAACACTTAGGGAAGAGAATATGCAAACTTTCATTTATCCTTGTTCGATCCAATCCACGATGACCTACGTCCAGTCTCCAGGCTCCTCCTGAGATTTCCAATCTACTATCTTCTTGTTTGACCGAGCACAAGAAAAGCCGCTATAACACACAAGTTTAACCAAGCACTTGTGTAGCCTACTAAGGAGTTACTCTCCCTCACACACTGTAAGGTTCACTTCCCCTTACGGCAAGTCTTACGAGCAGAGCAATACTCCCTACAGCTTCCCCGTAAGGTAATCAACCCTCTCAAGGCCCCTCTACCTTGAGTTCAATACAGAAATATAAATGAAGTTTCTTACAGACTCTCTCACAGAGTAGATGAAATGCTTACTGAAGTACAATACAAATATTCACTCTCAAGTGTATATGATATATATAAAACAGAGAAGACCAGAGAGTGATCGGACGTGGAAGACTTAGGATATCAGTATGTGTCAGTTTTTCATTCTTTTATTCGCTGCCCTCTGTGTTTGAATCCTCTTCTATTTATAGCTGAGTTATAGAAAAAGACCATTGTGATTTCTTCTTCCCGTTGAGCTTCTCTATCCATCTTTTCAGAATATAGCCGTTGTTGACATTTGTCCGTTGGAGTCCTATTTCTTTGTTTGACCGTAGATCCGACAGATGCTTCAGTGTTAGGTAGTTTGTTAAACCGTTTGTTGAATATGGTTTTTGCCCATGATTTGTTGTCGGTGAATATTGGTCCGTTGTTTCCCATTTCACGGATAGTGCATTGATAATGCGTAACAACTGTAAAGCACTGAGAGAGAGAGAACCGTTGTCGGACGCTCCACTTCTGACAAACATCTTTTTGCCTCTTCCCATGAAATTTTCATTGTTAATCTGGAGAAACACTTCAACCACTGATACAATGAAATATTAGTCATGAATACATTGGATTAACAATCAGAAACTGAATTTCTGCATTCTGGGAATTATCTCTTCGTGTGATGATATTTGTCGTGAGTCACCTTGGAACTTGAAGATGCAACCCAAACATTCGATCTCATGTTTCACACTTGAAATAAATGTCAAATGATGTTTAAGTATAGAAACAAGTGAAACCATAATGATTAGATAATGTTTAGGCATATTCGGATTCGTCACTATAATTCACTTTGCTTCTGCGTCTGGAAAACTCAAGTGCTCCATACCCAACTCGAGTGCACAGTGGAACTTTAATATCTCTAGACGGCTTCGGTCAGAAACTCACAAGAGTGCAAAACTGAAACATGAGTATTGATGTTCCCTGGACTCGAGTGTGATCTTCAGGACTCGAGTGTATCATGGCAATCCGACATTACATGCTTCTCTGGAATAAACTCTCTTGTCAACACTCGCATGACTCGAGTATCATTTGATTCCAAACTCGAGTGTATGCTGAGAAACTCGAGTGTACCAATTGTTCTTCTCACCATACGAGTCTCAGGTACAAACTCTCTTGCCAAAACTCCTTAAACTTGAGTGTAGAGGCAAATAAGAACTCAAGTGTGTTGATGAGAACTTGAGTGCTTCGTATATACTCCAGTGCTTCAAATCTCACGGGTATAAACTCTCATGGCAGAACTCTCAGGACTCGAGTGTATCTCATCCCAGAACTCGAGTGCTTCATCCTGAACTCGAGTTCATGTGTTTAACTTCATCTTCTGTGAGAGATTGAACAGTGGACTCAAAATATGATCCATTCATTTTTGACTCTGAGTATGATAAATGATTGATCATTAGAGAGATCTTGTTGTTCACATTCCAATGAAAAAGGAATAAGCTCCAAACTCAATATATTCTTCAAGTTATGTTCCAAAGAATGCAGAGAGCGTATGTATTTTTGAGCATCGTCTTCCAAAAGCCATACAATTTTGAATGTAACTTCAAATTTGACTTATTATATATATATAGAAATATCTTTGAGTCTACTTTGATATGGCACCAGTTTGAACTCATTTGGACTTGTATTTTGTGAGATATGACCAAAATATGAAAGTTGTTCTGGAATATAATGGTGATTTCAGTTTCAGCTTCAAACATTCATATCTGATCAATCTAAGCTCTTTTGATGTTTTTTCTAGTGTCAATATGATGCATTAGGAGTCTAGTTTCATATGCCACCGGTTTCATCTGCATCGAAGTTGTGGTTTGGGAGATATGGTTGAATTACTAAAGCTCGCCCAAACTGAATGTAAAACAGGGATGAACAGGGTACACTTTTATTCATACTGAACTCGAGTTTTAATCCCCAAACTCGAGTTCTAGCCCATTTTTGCAGTTGTGAACAGTACCAACTCGAGTTTTATGTAGCTAACTCGAGTGGAAAACTTGGGAATCATCCAGAGCTCATTTCTGCCAAAAACTCGCATGGAGAACTCTTTGAACTCGAGTGCTACAGTGCCCAAAACTCGAGTTCTACTATTCAAACTCGAGTGCTAAAGTTCCTCGAATGCTACAGTACCTGCATGCTATAGTATCTTAGTGCTACAGTCAAACAGTGCCAACTGCTACAGTACTTGAATTCCCTTCTGAGTATATAACATCCAGTATTTCTTCTAGGAGCTTGAATCTTGATATTCTCATTAGTTCCTTCAAGCTCTTCTTTCTCTAATCTCTTTCTTGCTTTGTTTGACTAATCTATAAGATATACAATATTAAATGTAGTAGTTAGTCAATATAAAGAGATTAATATATTAAGCAAACTTTTTGCTTTTAATATCTTATATCTATATTTGACATTATCAAAACTAATCATATCTAACAAATGTGTATGTTGTAAAGTAAATCTAATGAAATTTTGCTTATATGTGAATATTTATATCCAGCAGAGGTATTGTATAAAGTTCTAGCATTTTGGCACTCTGACATTTATATTTAGTGAGTATTAGCTAATTGGTACTCTACCATAGTGTTGGGAAATGAGGTTTCACATTTAGAAGGATTGAAAAAAAATAAATAAAGATTAGAAGGATTGTGTGGTATAAAGGAAAAAAATAGATGAATGTTATTCAAATTTTAATTTCATTATTGTATGTATTAGATTGCACTAAATTGAATTGTTTTTGTTTGCGTGTGTGCATTGGAAAGATAAACAGATAATTGGATTGAAATAAGGAAAAATCCTAAAGTATCCAAATTCAAATTTAGATGTATACTTTTAACATATTCTTAACTAGGACAAGATGCTTAATAAGATATTTCAATTTAATTATTATCTTAGTTTCTAAATAAAAAAAATATAGAAGATCTTTTAATTTGATTAGAAAATATAACAAGACCATACATCAATTTACTTTGTCCATTATTTCAAGTTCTCCCATTATATGTGGTCATTTGTCCTTTTTTCATGTAGTTAGGATTGTAGTTAAATAATATTATTTCAAAAATAGAATGTATGACCATATGTGATTGAAGAACTTTATATAATTGATATAAGTAACTTAACTAAGCATTTTCTAGTATAATATTATTTATAGTAAACTAATATTATCTTCTGATTATTTTAAAAAAATAATAATATTATGTTTAATTAATGATTTGAAATCCTTAAAATATGTATTCTAAAATATGATATATTTGGAAGATTTTGGGTGGAAAATAATGTAACTCGAATATTCATTGTAGCAAATTCACTAGTAATTTATACTAGTTTGAAAGCTCTGAAAGTTTTGATACATTATATGATATGTTGTTCAACAATTTTGTTAGGGTACTTATACATAGTTTATCCAAAATTCTTTTAAAGAAAAAATACACCCTAACTATATGCATATGTGATATTATTACACAAATATTTATTTTATATGCTGGCCAAAAACATTTCTTTTATGCACGCACACACCCCAAAAAAAAAACACACACACACATGATAATATTCAACATATAACTCTTGATGTACTATTTGGTATTTGATCATTATGATATCCACTAGTACAAAATATAGGATTTACACCTATTTTTTACACATGACGAAACCTGTAATGTGTAGAAAGTATGACCGGTGGCATTTTCATAAATATATTAAGATAAAATGACTTTCTACACGTGTTGAAAAGATAACACGTGTAGAAAGTAAATTTAAATTTTTTTTTCATTAAAATAAATGAAATTAAATTTGTTTTAAAATTATATAAAATTTTTAAACAAAAAGAATATAACTTTCTGCACCGGTTTCATCTAAACAGGTGTGGAAAGTCTCAGATATTCGCAGAATTTAGCACGGGCAAGAATTTAAATTTTTTTTAAATAAAAACACTTTCTACAACGGTTGGATCTTAACCGGTGAAGAAATTGTCACAGCAATTCACCAGGAGAGGAATTTTTTTAAATAAATAAATAAATAAGCATATTCTATACCGGTTGGGCTAGAACCGGTGTAGAATATTATAAAAAAACTTCAGGTCCTCTCCCTCCCTCCCTCTATTTCATTTTGCTTTTGCCGCCATACCAATCTCATTCTCTGCCGCACGAACGCCAAACTCCCTGCCCTAGTTGCTGCCTCGAGTTCAGACTCCTCTCTCCCTCACTACTGTCGGCTACCTTGCGCTCACCGGGATGACGCCGCCGTAAGTATCTATCTTTCCATGCTGCTATCGACCCTCTCTTCGTCGCTGCTAATCAAGGCACTTTGAGTGGATTCCATATGTATCAGATTCACTAAGGTATGTAGTGGGCTTCCCTTTCACACACCTAATCCTTTTGAAATGGATTGATAAGACAGAGGCATCATACGAGGAAGAAGGAATGGGGGATAAAAGCTGAACATAATTATTAGGACTGAGATTCTAAACCCCTCGGGTCATGCTTCCCTATTTTTGCTTTAATTACTTTTTGTAAAAGATAATACCATTGCCATATTGCCAGCACCACAATCTTGAAACATCATATACTTGTTGATATCAGAACAGATTATACACTCATTGTGATCCTGACTCATTGTGATCCCTTTCCCATATACTAAGCTAAACAAATGTTTGTGCACAAGTTGGTTGTGAAAATTTTTGGGATTTTAGAATATATGGTGGTTAATTATATATTTGTGCGTTTCCAGAGTTACTCAAAAATCAGAAGCTTTTTTGATCCTGAGAAGAAGGCCATGACTTGGTTGAACAATGGAAAACAGGTAATTTTGAATATGATCGTCCCTTTACTCATGAACTGATTTTTGTTGCTTTTACATCTTACAATTATTTGCTTTGTTGTTATTGTTGGTTTTTGGGTGATTCATGAATGATTTGCATGTTTGGGAAGTAGCTTGATTTAATTAAAGCCAGGGGAGGCCTTGTAATGTCTTTTAAGTTTTGAAAGAGCTATTAAAGTTATGCTAATAGCCTTATAACATTGTGGCATTTCTGTTAAGTTCTCTTGTAAGTAAGAGTTCACGTGTTCGATCCCTTATGCTGTTATTACCTGCTCATCCAGGTTAAAATGTCGTAATTGGGAGAATGTTGTAAATTGTGAGGTCCGTGTGTTTGATCTCCTTGGAACCTCATGCCATTAGTCCTCCTCTAGTCCAAAATTGTAGGGATAAAAATGGAAATTCATTGCCAGTGGGTTAGGTTTAGCTTTTTCGAAGCAAGCTATTTTTGTTACGCATTCAATTCAATAATTTAGATTTTAATACAACATATATTGTCATTTATTTTATATACTACTCACTTCTATTATTTTCATTTGACTTGCTTGCTGGTTAGACACAAACACACAAGTGGTTTCACTATGCATGTGCTTTGCTTCCTCTTTTGTTTTTCCGAACTAGAGAGACCCTTTTGTTCTTATCTCTGCAATTTTATTCCTCCTTTATTCCATGTCCTTCAATAGTCCTCCTATAATTTGAACACAAAATTTTAAACAATTTCATTTTCTGTTGAAGTTTTTTTGCACATATGGATCGTAGCTGGATCTATGCTAGACGAATTAGTGATGAGTACGATAATGGGGTGAAGAATTTTTTGGAATTTGCTATAAGAAATGCTGGTGGTGATAAATCTGGGAAGTTTTATTGTCCTTGTGTAAATTGCTTAAATTTGAGGCGACTATGTGTCGAAGAAATAAGAAAGCATTTGATTTGTGATGGCTTCTTAAAGAGTTATACACGATGGGTATGGCATGGTGAATTAGTAGAAGACCTTACTGCATCTAAAGAGGTGGAAGTTGATGTGGACATGGATGATCGACTAGAGGACATGATTCGTGATATTGGTGAAGAGGCCTTTGAGCGATCACATGCATATGATAACTTGTCTAGTCATACAGAAAAGCCTTTATACCCGAGATGTACAAAATTCATGTTGCTGTCAGCTGTGGTGAGATTTGTCTACTTGAAAGCAAGGAATGGGTGGAGTTACAAGAGTTTTACAGAATTGCTTGAGTTGTTGACAGATATGCTTCCATAAGGTAATGAATTACCCAACCGTAACTATGAGGCAAAGAAAATGTTGTATCCCTTGGGTCTACAGTACAAAAAGATACATGCATGTTCTAACTATTGTATATTATATAGAGAAGAGTTCGAAGGGGAGCATAAGTGTCCAAAATGTGGTGCTTCACGGTACAAATTGAAAGGGAATTGTGATACAGACTTTAATGAGACTACTAAGGGCCCTCCTGCGAAGGTGTTATGGTATCTTCCAGTGAAACCAAGGTTCAAGCGATTATTTGCTAATGTGAATGATGCAAAAAACTTAAGATGGCATGCAGATGAGAGAATATCGGATGGGAAGCTTCGCCATCCAGCCGATTCTCCTCAATGGAAGAAAATTGATGAGATATTTTCTGAGTTTGAAAAGGAGCCAAGAAACCTTAGGCTTGGGATGTCTACTGATGGCATGAATCCTTATAGCAGCCTTAGCAGTACTCATAGTTCATGGCCTGTTCTCTTAGTAATTTACAACTTGTCTCCTTGTTTGTGCATGAAACGCAAGTATATTATGTTGTCTATGGTAATTTTGGGTCTAAAGCAGCCAGGAAATGATATTGATGTTTACCTAGCCCCTTTGATCAAAGACTTGAAAGAGTTATGGGAAATAGGTATGGATGTGTTTGACGCGAATCGAAAAGAGGTGTTCAACATGCGTGCCATGATCTGTTGTACCATAAACGACTTCCCTGCATATGGAAACCTATTTGGGTATAGTGTTAAGGGACACAAAGCATGTCCAATTTATGAAGCAGGCACATGCCACCATCAACTTAAACATGGAAAGAAGACATTCTATCTTGGCCATCAAATATTTCACAGTCAAAATCACCCTTATCGTAGATTAAAGAAAGCTTTTTATGGCCATCAAGAGTATAGAGATGCTCCAGTTAACTGGAGAGTAAGTTTATGAACAGGTGAAAGACATCAATGTTATCTTTTGAAAGACGCAGAAGAGTGCAGCTGATAAAAATATATGGAAAAAGAAGTCTATATTTTTTGATCTTCCATATTGGCAAAGTCTTTATGTGAGGCATTGTATTGATGTTATGCATGTTGAGAAAAATGTTTGTGATAGTATTATTGGGACACTTCTCAATATAAAGGGCAAGACTAAGGATGGTGTCAATACATGATTAGACTTGATTGAAATGGGAATACGAGATGAGTTACATCCACAGCCACAAGGTGAGCGGACTTATCTACCTCCAGCCTCTCATACCTTGTCCCAGCTTGAGAGAATAAGCTTTTGTGATTGTTTACATGGTGTCAAAGTGCCTCAATGGTATTCTTCAAATGTTAAAAAGCTTGTGTCGATGAAAGATTTGAAATTAGTGGGCTTAAAGTCTCATGATTGCCACATCTTGATGCAACAACTACTTCCGGTGGCTATTCGGGTCATATTGCCAGATGATTTGAGACACACTATAACTAGATTGTGCTTCTTCTTTCATGCCATATGCAACAAAGTGACTGACCCCAATAAATTGGATGAATTATAAAAGGATGCAGCTATTATCTTGTGCTAACTTGAGATGCTCTTCCTTCCTTCATTTTTTTATATCATGACACATCTGATTGTTTATTTAGTGAGGGAGATCAGGTTGTGTGGCCCTGATATCTATGATAGATGTACCCAGTTGAGAGATACATGAAAATCTTTAAAGGGTATGTGAAGAATCCATACATGCCTGAAGCTTCCATGGTTGAAAGATATATTACCGAAGAAGCTATTGAGTTCCGTTCTGACTACTTGTCAAACGAAGAAGTTTTTGGGCTTCCTAAATCTCGTCATGAGGAGAGATTATTAGGTAAGGGTACATGTGGGATAATAGTGAAAACTAATATGGATCATGATGCAGTATTACAAGCACACTTATACATTTTGAATAACACCGATGAAGTTCAAGATTATATATCTATTCACAAAGAAATTATAAGGGCACAACATGGTCGCATGACTGAGCAAAGGTTATTGCTTGAGCATAACAAGACTTTCCTACAATGGTTCAAAAAACAAGTAGCCAATGATAATAGTGTTTCTCAAACTATAAAATGGTTGGTACTGGGTCCTAACTTCAATGTCATATGTTGGAGTGGATACGATGTCAATGGGTATTCCTTTTATATGAAATCCCTGGATGATAAGAGTATTGTTCAAAATAGTGGAGTTATGGTTGTGGCTGAATCCATGCATTTTTCCAATTCAAAAGAAAAAAAGCCAAAGTTAGCAGCTATGCCTTATTTTGGGGTTATTGAAGAGATTTGGGAGATTGACTATACTAAATTTAGAGTTCCAGTTTTCAAATACAAGTGGATTGATAATAATAGTGTTCAAGTGGATAAGTATGGATTTACATTAGTTGATCTTAATAAATTAAAGTACAGTGAGGAGCCCTTTATTTTAGCAGCCCACGCAAAACAAGTGTTTTATATAATCGATCCAGCAAATAAAAGTCGCTCTGTTGTTCTCCAAGGGAAAACTGTAGTTCACAGTGATGATAATAAGGAATTAAACTCTGATGTTTCTGAGACTCCATGTTTCTCATCAGGGTTGCCTGAATTAAATGAAGATGAAGTAGATGACATACATGTCACAAGAACTGACCACCATGAAGGGATATGGGAGAATATATTTACTCCTATTTGATAGACTTTAATTAAAAGTAAGAAAAGAAGAGTTCGTTTATTATGTATCTTAGATTTTCATTTACTTACCTTATTTCATTGTTAAATAGGAACATGGAGAAGGATCCCCCCAACATTGATGATACTCATTCTGGGCATAGAAGCCAGTCTGCTCAGGGAAAAAGAAAGGGTAGATGTGACACGACACTAAAAGAGTTGACCAAGAGTCGAGCGAATGACCAGAAGATACCGATTCAATTTGATGGGCAATGGAGACCAATCGGGCCTACCAAGAGCAAGTTTATTAGCTTTGTTTCCCTCCAAGCATGAAGCAAGCCTAGCATAACGATTAAGGAGTGGAATGAAGTGGATAAATCTATCAAGGATCATATTTGGAACACTATAGCAGTACAACACTATACACCTATTAACTTTTGTAACTAATACATTTATTCATGTTACTAACTAATATAATGACTTCATAGCTTACTTACGACGTTCCTCCCAGTCAAGTCTTAAAGGATAAATTGTTATCATATTGTGCGGAGCATTGGATGGCCTTCAAGACCTCTCTAACTAAAAGATTTGTGCATGTCAAGGTAGAAGAGGGTGGAATTGTTACAAATGTAGGATGGTGTATTTAGAAGTGCAAGTGTACACTGTCGTAATCAAGTAGTATAAAAGTGAGTAGAGTATCGTTCCCACGAGGATTGATCACTAAGTAACAAAATTGGTAATTTTAATTCTATTTAGTCGGTTGATTAGTTGTGATTGAGATTACAAGATAGAAATGATGAAATATGAATACAAGTGATATAAAGACAAATATGAGAAAAAGCCCTAGGGATTAGATTTCACTTAATAAATTCTGGATTGAATCACTTATCTATTCTAGTCCAATTTATTTCACATGATTGATAGTCGAGTTTTCTTATTTCAATTACTAGCCTCTTCCAAGGTCAAGTAATTCTATAATTAATTGCTACCCCAATATATTCCTATATGAATTTAAGCAATCAATCATGCATTAAGATTTATGGAACTCAATTAAGACTACACAACCCATATGAATATATTCCTATTTCATATGCAAATTATGGTTTTAATTATAGGATCCACACACATGTATCTCCTTCCGGTCTCAACATGCATATTAAAATCATCCAAAAGGTGGTCAATCAATTGTAAGCATTAAGAGCAATAATTAAAACTCAATCATGAAGGAAAAATTAAAACTAGATTTAATAAGTTAAGATTCAATCCGTCATTAGTAAGCTACGTCATCACCCTAGCAAAAGGAAAATTTAGCTCATGATAAAATTAAAAACAAAACCAAAATATATTACAAACATCATAAATATTGCATAAAAATTAATTACAAAAACATAAAAGTACAACTACAAGATGCATGAAAATGGAAAATCTAGCCTACCATATAGGAAGTAAAACCATCCATGTAGGTGGTAACCTATACCATCCATAAAGGAGGACTACCAAGGCCTTACATATAGGAGGTAAAACCATCCATGTAGGAGGCATGCAAGAAGTAAAAAAATGCAAGAAATAAATTCTAAAAATAACAACTCTCTCTCTAAAATAGAAACTCTCTCTCTCTCTCTTTCTTCCTCCTCATTTTAGGGTGCCAAGAAGTTCTATTTATAGGCTTCATTTTCGGACTGCTACAGCGATTTGCTACAGTGAACCGTACTGCTACAGTGAACCGACCACACCGTCCGCTACAGTAAACCGCAATGGTTCGCTACAGTGAAACTGCTACAGTGAACAGTACCCCGCATGAACAGTACACAGTGAACATTGAACAGTCCCCGTATGAACAGTGCACAGTGAATAGTACCATATGAATAGTACTTTCCCTTAAATGCCTTCTTTAATTCTTTTTAATCCGGTACTATCCATGGCTGCAAGAAAATCATTATTTATTTATTAATTACACCGAAATTAATTACATTCAGCTCAAATATAGTCCACAAAATCATCATATAAGGGAAAATGAATATGCAAATATTTTACTTATCAGGAATCCTCCTAATCCTTGTCAGGAGTATACATTTCTTGACGAAGCTACATGGAAAGAATTTTACAGGATAAAGACTACACCAGAAGCCTTGGTTAGTTTTTATTCACTTTAATTAGTTACTTACTTTATTCTCATTTAATTTTATTGATTAATGATTTGTTGGTTTCTTATTAAAAGAAAAAAAGGGATAAAGCTATAGCGAGTGGTAGAAAGAATGATTGCCCCCACAGATTGTCTCGTGGGGGTTATGAAAAACTTGAAGAAGAAATGATGAAGGAGAAGCAGAAGAGGCGACAAGAAGAGGCTCAGTCTGATCCATCTACCATTATATCTCCACCATCTCCAATATCTCGTGAAGAAAAATGGAGGGCCGCAAGTCGAAGGAAGACTGGAGAGTATACGAGCGAGAAGGCACGCGTGATTGGTGAAAGGATTGTAAGTAATTTAACATCAATCCTTATTATTTTCTTTGTTGTATAGTAACATATTAATTATGTTTGTTATTTATATATTACAGGATCAACTTCAACTAGAACATGCCCAGGGAGCCTTCATTCCACAGGGAAGGGATGATATCTTGACGGTTGCCACAGGGACTCCATACCATAGTGGTCATGTTAGGGGCGTTAAACGAGGAGTAGGCATAAGAGACTACTTTGGAGCACATACACGTTATGCCTCCACGGGAATGGTCACTAAGCAAGAGATGGAATTGATGCTAGAGAATGAAAGGAAGCAGATGCAAGTGATATTAGAGAATGAAAGGAAGCAAACAACCATCCAGATGTTACAACTGAAGGAAGAAATGATGAGCATCCTAAGCTCACGATAGGACACAACTATCCATGAGACAAGTTCTCCTGCAGTTCAAAGCACAAATGGGAGTTGTGTTATTGGGTGTAAATCTGAGGAATCTGGAGTCCAAAAAAATAGTGAACCTTGTGAGTTATATTTAGAGGACCCTGATAGACGCTTAGTAGCACTTGGCGCAATACAAAACTTGGGGTCAATCATCCACCACGAGAAAATGCAAGATGACGAAGTGAGAGTGGTGATTGGAAAGGTAAAAATTCCAGATGTGCCTGTTCCATTTCCTAATGATGAGGTGAAGATTATGGGTGAAGCCCTCAAAACATTCCTTAGGTGGCCAAAGAGACTTGTCCGGGTTGTTCCAGCTGCAGTTCGTGCTGAAGTATGAAAATATTTGTCTTCTTGATATGTTTCAATTTTTTTTCAAATTAGAAATTTATAACTTGCAATTTTTACTAACTCTTTCTTATTAATTTTTGTTTATTTAGCAAATTACCCCATCCAATGAAGTGGTTCCACAATGCCAGCCCCAACTGTAAACCCAAAACCAGGTGAAGCCGCTTCAACGTCTGTGTATGCTGGCGTTTGACGGATCCTTCTCAACTGAAGTATTGACGATGGATCCAGACATTGTGGGTAAGAGGGACATGTTATTGCATATCAAGCAGGAGGATATAGTGCGGATGTTAACGAAGGATCAGATTACCATACCGCACATCTACTTGTTTATGATGTGGGTATATTTTTAACAATATTACTAAGTATTCAACTTTTGATTCTGACATGCTTTAACTATTGTAGGTACCTCCATCGCCTTTATACTTTATCAGGGAACGGTGACAAGTTTGGATACATTTTCCCAATTCACATCCAAAAAAAGGGGAACACTTCCACCATAAGAGAGTCATACCTTCGGCAGAGGCTCTGTGAAGATGGAAAAGAGTACTACCTAGCGCCATATGTTCACGAGTAAGAAAAAGTTTGTAATTGATACCTTGTTTTTGTGAATATATATAATTCATACCTCTTTTTGCAGTACTCATTGGCAGTTAATGGTTCTATGTCCAAAGTAAAATGTCGTCGTTCTTTTATGTTCATTACATTATAATCCGGGAAAAGAGTACTACCTAGCGCTATATGTTCATTGGACACGTAAGTATACTTTGACAATGACATTTTATTTGCAATATGTAAGTTTTTTAGATAATCTACCCTCTTTTATATATTTTTCTACAGGGCAATGGAAACGTACCAAAGAGTGGTTAAGAAAAAGCATACACATGAGCTTAGGGAGACTATCTGGATACAACCAAAGGTAAACATTTTCAATCCTTCTATGAACATAGTTATCGTGTTCACATATATAATTAATATAATATAATGCATGTTCTTCTATAGTGTCGTCGTCAAAAGGGGAATAAGGCTTGTGGATATTATGTGATGAGGCACATGTTAAACATCATCCTCTTGGGTAGTACAGAATTTACAGAAGAGGTAATTGTATTTAATTATATTTGTTTTATTAAGTTCATTTCGTAGTTATTAAATTGATGTGATTTTTTATTTTAAAATCTATAGATGTTTGACATTACAGATGCATTTTCTGAAGAGGACATTGATGACGTTCGCATACGTTGGGCAACTTATTTTTTAGAGATCACAAAGTTATGAGTGTAATGTTAAACATGTAAAGTTAATAACTATTTGGTATTAGACATGTTGAATTTTATTGTCACTGTTTGGTATTGGGTTTGACTTTAATTGTACAAATTTCGTTGTAAAAATGAGGTCAAGTTTGTGTACCTTTATATGGCTTTGTTAATATTTTGGATGGAATTTGATATTTCACATTAGTTTTGTTGCAAATTGTTTTTTTTATCAGGTGTTTTGTTGTTTATTATTATGTAAATGAGTTTATATAAAAATAAAAATAAAAATTTCTGAAAATGAGTTTCTACACCTGATGTTAGAAGACAGTTTTTAGATCAAGATACTTGAGACAAAAGAGATTTCTAAATTAATTACATGCATTAGGTTTACTCTGAAGTGACATCTGATTATAAATGTAGACATAACCCATACAAAAGGGTCAACCACAAGTTTAGAAAATACAAATGATCAAGGAAAAAAAATTTTACAAGATTTTTCAATACTCAAGCATGCCCTAGAGATTCAGAGAAAAAACTAGGTCCAATCTGATTCAGTCTGATAAGTAAAATATTTGCATATTTATTTTCCCTTATATGATGATTTTGTTGACTATATTTGAGCTGAATATAATCAATTTGGGTGTAATTAATAAATAAATAATGATTTTCTTGTAGCCATGGACAGTACCGGATTAAGAAGAATTAAAGAAGGCATTTAAGGGGAAGTTACTATTCATGTGGTACTGTTCACTGTGCACTGTAGCAGGGGTACTGTAGCGGACCATTGCGTTTCACTGTAGCAAACCATTGCATTATACTGTAGTAGACCATTACGTTGTACTGTAGAGGTCGGTGTGTGTGGAAGTGGGGCGGTTCAATGCGGTTCCTGTAGCTGTCGGTTCACTGTAGAAAAATACTGTAGCAGTCCGAAAAGAAGCCTATAAATAGAGCTTCTTGGCACCCTAAAATGAGGAGGAAGGAGGAGAGAGAGAGTTTCTATTTTAGAGAGAGAGAGTTGTTTTTTTTAGAATTTATTTCTTGCATTTTTTTACTTCTTGCATGCCTCCTACATGGATGGTTTTACCTCCTATATGGAAGGCCTAGGTAGTCCTCATTTATGGATGGTATAGGTTGCCACCTACATGGATGGTTTTACCTCCTATATGGTAGGCTAGATTTTCCATTTCCATGCATCTTGTAGTTGTATTTTTATGTTTTTGTAATTAAGTTTTATGCAATATTTATGATGTTTGTAATATATTTTGGTTTTGTTTTTAATTTTATCATGAGATAAATTTTCCTTTTCCTAGGGTGATGACGTAGCTTACTAATGACGGATTGAATCTTAACTTATTAAATCTAGTTTTAATTTTTCCTTCATGATTGACTTTTAATTATTGCCCTTAATGCTTACAATTGATTGGTCACCTTTTGGATGATTTTAATATGCATGTTGAGACCGGAAGGAGATACATGTGTGTGGATCCTATAATTAAAACCATAATTTGCATATGAAATAGGAATATATTCATATGGGTTGTGTAGTTTTAATTGAGTTCCATAAATCTTAATGCATAATTGATTGCTTAAATTCATATAGGAATATATTGGGTTAGCAATTAATTATAGAATTACTTGACCTTGGAAAAGGCTAGTAATTAAAATAGGGAAACTCGACTATCAATCATGTGGAATAAATTGGACTAGAATAGATAAGTGATTCAATCCGGAATTTATTGAAGAAGGATAACAAATGGTGAGGCTGTACCCAGAGCAGGATAACTAAACAGAGGTGATGGAGAGTTAGCTCTAAATGTAGATATTGATGAACCGAAAACAGAAGGTGGTGTTGTTGTTGTTGTCAAATTTCCAAAGGCTGATGAACTGAAGGCAGGAATAGATGAAGTCCCAAAGCCAGTACTAAATGCTGAACTCTTTGATGCAAATGAATTGAGTGGCCCACCTAAATTGGTAATTAATATTATGGAATAATCAAGTTCATCATTACTGCAATGAAAAGCAGCAAAACTTTAAAATTATAAACTATTAATTAATGACTAATAAAAATGGAAATCACCTTTATCTCCAATTTGATAGTCCTCCCATCTTAGCTCCTCATGCCTTTTATGTTTATAACTAGGCATGGCAGATATGGACTCCAATAAAGCAGTTTGTTCAGAGGTACCGCCATCTGCTTCAGTTGTTGGTGCGTATTTGGCAAATCTACTGCCACCCTGTTGACCCCCAAACCTGGACTTCCCAGTACACGTACATTCAAATGCAGATGAAATGGTCTGAGATCCTGAATGAGAAAATGTGCAAAGGTGACTTTCAATTGTAGCACAAGGCATGAAAAGGACATCAAAATTTCAAGACATAAGATACAAAAAGATATGATATAACTTAAAACTACATATCATAAATTTCAGCATTCAACTATTCATAAATGTCTGGGTGGTGGTTAACATAAAGCCACCAAGCAAGCCAGTGGACTGAGTAGAATTGAACAGCCCACCAAAATTTGTATGGAATATTATAGAATAATAAAGTTCATTATGATTGTGAAAAGCACCAAAACTATAAAATTATAATGAATTAATTAATGACTAATAAAAATGGGAATCACCATTATTTCTAATTTGATAGTCCTCCCATCTTAGCTCCTTGTGGCTTTTAACATTGTAAATAGCTTGGCTGATATGGGCTCCAATTTAGTTGTTTGTCCTGAGGTAATACTACCTGCTTCAGCCGTTGGTGCATATTTAGTGACTCTACTCTCACCCTGTTGACCCCCAAAACCAGACTGCCCAATACCAGTACTTCCAAAAGGTGATGAAGTGGTCTGAGATCCTGAATGACAAAATGCGCAATGTTGACTTTAAATTGTAGCACAAGACCGGAAAAGGACATCAAAATATCAACACATATTATACAAAAAGAGATGAAAAAAAATAAAATAAAATCCCCTTGTAACTTAAAACTATATATCATAAATGTCAATATTCAACTATTCATGATTCCAGATTCTAAACTCACCAAATGGAGAACTCTGTCCTCCAAAAGGTGAAAAAGCGCTTCCCAATGGACTGCTACCAAATGCTGAAGTAGACTGACCAAAAGTTTGAGTTGAACCAAAACTAAAGAGAGAAGTACTAGAAGCACCAAAAGCAGGAGCACTAGATGGTCCAAATGTCGGAGTGGCTGAAGTCCCAAATGCTGTAGTTGAAGAACCAAATAAAGGGGTACTTGATGTCCCAAATATTGCACCAGTTCCAAACACAAGAGAGTTTACACCAAACGCACTCCTTGTGCTGCCAAAAGTTGGACTTGAGGTTGAACCAAATGCAGCGGCGCTAGTTGCACCAAATGTCGGAGTGCCTGTAGAACCAAAAGCAGGGGTGCTTGTAGTGCCAAATGTTGTCTGAGATGATGCACCAAAAGGTGTTGAGGAACCAGATATGCTGCTAACAAATGCCAGTTGTGTAGGTTGTCCAGCAATTCCAAAAGGACTCATTTGAGTGGTAGGCCCAAAGCCTCCAGAAACAAGCTTTTGGACAAATACAGACGTTAGGTGATGATCTGAATATAGATAGGGACAAAGAATAATCTGCTAAAAACACTCAAGCAAATATCTCACTTGAATAATTTTTAGTAGCCAAGGATAAGTTTCTATTAAGAATGAACAAAGCAAGAGTCTAACTCTACTGCTCAAAGGAGAATCTCCAATTGAGTCGAAGTGATTCTTTTATTTTTCAATGCCATAGCTTCTTTGATGGCCAGCCTATTTATAGTGCTGGAATACATTTGAAATACGAAAATAAAATCTAAATAATCCCCCCTCACATGGAAACCAACTCCAACAATAATAGACTAGATGGTGGGATCCTTGTAACAACCTAGGGGATCCTCATCTGTCCCCTAGAGACTCTCAACAGTAATTCAATTTGAAACAACAATAAATAAAGAAGAAATTAAACACAAGAAAAGGCTAATTAATTTTTCAATTGTATTATTTCTCTGAAATAAACTAAGTAGTGAAAAAATATCTAAAAAACCTAAAAAGAATATCTACTCCTAAAATCTCCCTAACTTTTCACAACTTCCATTATCCCACAGTAGATACTCTATTGATACACAACCCCCTAGGAAGCAAAAGAATTTCATCAATATTAGTTGTAGATGATACGAGATCATTATGACAAGTCTGATTTTTGGTAACATGATCTAATAAAACAGTATAAAAATCAGATAGTTTAAGTTCAAGAGTAGCAGATTCTAGAACATTCTGTCAAAGTTAAAACATCAAAAGAGGTGGGAAACATGACAAAGGATGCTGATGGTTGTCCTTATAAGAAGTAAAGTCAAGGACGCCATAACCAAAATGAATGGCAACAACTTTAGCATAGTACTTAGATTCTGAGATCCAATTCTCAAAAAGAGAGCGAGAAAGAGCATACACATGAAAATAATTGCAAACATTTCTTATTAACCCATGCTTCTAATGAAATCAAGTAACGACATGAAGAAAACTTATGCTAGAGGGAGCCAGTCTTGAAAAAAAGGTACATTATTTGTTCTTCTTTATGACAGACATTGATAGGCACCCAAGCATCTTGGAGAATAACACCCCAAAAGCTAGCTATTGGGGTGGGACAATCAAGGCACTTAAATATCTCATGGAGCAACCCATACTACTTGATGTGGGACTTTAGCAGCCTATACTACCTTGGTCCCTATCAATACCCCTCCCTAGAAAATCGACACTCAGCCTCCTTGCCAATCAGAACCCTCTATTGGTAGCCCTCTCTGGTTCGTCAGCCACCGCTCTGATACCAAATGTTAGGCACCCAAGCATCTTGGAGAACAACACCCCAAAAACTAGCTATTGGGGTGGTAGAGTCAAGACACTTAAATACCCCATTAAACAGCCCATACTACTCGATATGGGACTTTGGCAGGACATACTACCTTGGTCCCTATCAGACACTATAATGGGAACTCATAGTATGCCTTAACATAGTCATGCATTTTTAAGCATATATATGTGAGAGTGTAAATTACACATCCAAGCAAACTAAACAAGACATAATGCCATCAATCAAATACACACCATTAGACATAACCGCAGTAAATTAGTTTTCCAAGGATTCAAATTAGAGAATCTGATTAACACTAGATTTTTTATGAAAAAAGGTAATAGAAATAAATCATGTACACTTACCAGCAAATTATGAAGATGAATTACCAAAAGCTGAAGTTGAAGATGACCTAAAAGCAAACACTGAACTGCCAAAGGCTGGTGAAGAAGATGCACCAAAGGTGGCCGTTCAGGAGACGGGAGATAAAGATCGAGGTGTGTGATACCTTATTTTCCAACACTACAGTAGAGTACTAATTAGCTAATACTCACCGACTATAAACATCAGAGTGGTACAAAATGCTAGAAACTTATACAATGCCTCTGCTGGATATACATATTCACATACTTGCACATACATATACAATTCATTTTATAACACTTATATCATACACTTCAACTACTTCATATACAAACCCAAAATGCTTATATGAGTCTTAAAATATATAACAAAAGACCAGAAAACCTTAACTAATTCCTTCCATTGCTCGGCCTTGATTCATCGTCATTTACCTTTTCTTTGCCTCGCGAGCTTCGTCCCTGTACTGGAGATTTGTTTTGGGAAAAGAATGAGATTCATGGAAATCTCAGTAGTAACACATACAACATACAAGATAACACATATATAGCATGCGCATCATACAATCATCAATCAAATCATCATACATTATTTAGTGCTATTTTCATGCAATTCACAAACCATGCTAGCGCTAGACAAGGACTTGGCCCCGAGGGGTACCCGCGCAAAGATAGGCCCCGGGCACCGCTCGTGCAATATGAATATTATCGCCTGAGTATCAACCCGCGCAAAGATAGGCCCCGGGTGATTACTCCACATAATCTAAACATGTTATACATTTGATGATAACACATCACACATATGCATGCTATATTATATGAAGACGGTTACTACCTGGTTGCTACTTTACACAACTCTCCTACTTGATTCAAGCTCGGGCAACAACTTCTAAGGCTAAACCGGTTGTCAAGTCCTGAAATTGCTAAACATCAACAAAGGGATTATTACTCATCCACACACCTTTCCAAACTTATATCATCGGTAAATTTAGCCTATTGGTGCCAAATTACCAAAATACCCCTTAGGTCCTTATTATCAGTATTTTCTCCAAAATCATGATTTAGGCCATTCCTATACATTTTCATGTGTAGAATCCCTTTCCAACCTCGAATTGGCCAAAATCAAGCCCAAATGACGAAAATACCCTTGACAGCCCTCAAATAAGGCTTAGAAAGGGCAATTTTGTCATTTCGCTCTCCGGGCCTCTTCTCACTTTGGGGTCAACATAGACCCTATACATTTCTGCCTCCTGAATCCAATGGAAGCATCAAATTGTTCACATTCCCACTCATTTTCTCAGTCCAACACAATGAAGGGAAAATAAATTCCCATAAAAGTTGTGTCAGAATCCTATTTTCTTTAGCCTAATCGTCTTCTTTCTACTTATCCTTGCAATATTAATTGATTAGGCAATCATTGGACTTGATTTAAGGGCATTTCCACATTTTGTTCACTTTGGTTTTTCTCAATTATCTCACATTAAATAAATCATAGTCAAGCCCAAAACAACTCCATTAACCTTAATCAAGCAAGAGGAACAAGTTCAGGAAGTTACCTCTTAATTTTCTTCAACTTTCTCTCTCTACACGTTTTCTCTCTCTCTCCTTCTGTGTTTGCTTCAGCTGCTCTTTAATGAAGTTTGATGGTAAGGAGATGAAGAGAAGTATGTCCCTGAGGTTTACATGTTCGAAATTTTGAGGACGAAATTTATTCAACGGGGGAGAATTGTAATATCCCAAATTTTAGGCCTAGAGACTTGAAGATAAGCCTATATCAGGCAGACTACTAAGCCCAGTTTAGGGAGAGTCACAAGAATGATGAGAGATAAAAAAACTCTCAGAAACTATTTGATTTAGTTTTCCGGGATAATAATGGTTCTCCCGATGATATAAGGGCTTAGAGGTTGCAGTTAGTCAGATGAAATATATCGGTGTATATGTACAAAGGGTACACTTGGCACTGTATTTGGTTAGGGTGTATGGTGATGTGCAGTACCATATGGGACTCACACATACACTCCAACCTAGCGTCATCTTGCAAGCTTGTATATACGTGGCACAATCCTGAGTAAAAATCTGAGTAGGATCTTAAATAAACACCGAAAAAGTAGACTTATTAAAGTAGCTTTAATAAAGTAATAATGATGATTAATGATGATTCCACTTTATGGTTGGCACCATAGGAAAATGATACTTGTCCCTACTCATTACACTCACCTTTTCTACTTTTATGTTGGCTTCATAAGAAGTTGCCAAATGTCCCTCATGTTTTCACTTGCTTTTTACCTTTTGAGTTGGCACTCTAAAGAGGCGTCACCTTACCCCTGAGTCAGGGGAATCCACTGATCTCTGGTCTGGTCCTGTACTTAACTTTCCTAAACACTGAACCCAAGAGTCAGGAGAATTCATCAGGCTTCCCTTCCCCTGACACAAAAAGGATGCCTAGGAGAGAGAAAAAGAGGATGGTGATAAAAAGGGACACTTGTCAATCTATGATCTAATCACAACTAGGAGACTTTAGATAATGCAAGATCAAATCCTAACCCTTAAATTCTCCTTAAGTGTTCGGCCAACCAAGAGAAAGAAGAGGAAAAATTCAAAGAAAAAGAAAGAGGAGACAAAGAGAGAAAAACCAAAGTGTTCTTGAGCTTAATGTTCGATTTCACTACCGAATCGTTGTTTCTAGCTGACGGAGTCTTCACTAATCTTGTTTTACTTGGTATGGGCTTCCATTCTACGGTTTCATATTTCTAATATGAAGTGCTTGAAGCTGTCTAACTAGGGTCGGTGCTGCCCAAATACCAAACCAGTTATAGAGTCACGAAGAGGTAATCCTAAGCTATGATTTGAACTGAATATCTTAAAGTTTCAATGAGTTTTCAAAAGTTTCTTGAGCTACCCTATTTTCGGCTAGACCTGATTAATGGAGAAAGAATGTGATTTTAGTGTGTTTTAGATTAGAAATGGATTCTACATATGAAATTATATGGGAATAGGTTGTGAACATAATTTTAGAAGGGTTGGATTGAAACCTCAAAAATTGAAGTTAAAGGAGTAGTGCTACCAGATTCATTTTTAAGGAGACAATCTACTTGTGACGTATTTTTTAATAGCCAAATCTTTTCCAATGACCGTGATATTTTACAGGCTATTAGAGGACATCCTTAAATTTAATTTGATAGGTAATATGTGACCTTAGGCTTAGTACATTAGGAGATATGAAATTTTAAAGTTTAGGCATTGAATCTGGAATTAATTCTGGACCACTGAGGAATTATTGAGGAATCTGGAATTGTGTGTGTGTAAGTGGAAGTAGAGGATATTTTTCCCTTAAAGTAGACTTCAACAGTGTCACATAGGACTTTGAACCACCCCATTAGGATTTTTTATAGATTTGATTATGAATTTTCAAATCTGGTCAATAAAATATGGTAGATTAAGGTGACCAATGAAATTTTGGCAATTGAGGTAATTTAAGACAAGTATAGGTCTAAAGATAAGAGACATGTCCTAGAGGCTAATGTAGCCACATAGGATATTCATTTTTCATAGCTATAATGATGTGGATATCTATCTAGGGCCATGAGATGTCAAGAAAGAAAAAGAATGGAAAAATTTCTAAGCAACTACAGTGGTTGGAAGAAAAGGTACAAAAGGAGGACATAAAGACAAAAGGTAGTATAACTTTCCTGACTTGCATTTTAAGTATGATTATGCATTAATGTGTTTAATTTCTTTGATGAATGGTATGAAGCATATACGAATGATTACTTATGCTATAGGTGTAATGTGTAAAGCATTGAGCATGCAAAGTATGTCATAATGCTAGCATGAACTTATATAAGCAAACATGTCATGCATTAAGCTTGTATCTTGTATGCATAATTAGCAAAGTTTCCTACAAAGTGTAGGACAAAGTGCTAGGTGAAGAAGTTGCAACGGAGAAGAGAAGAATTAGTATGAGTTAATCAGTTATGTAAAATTATCATTTGACGTGGTTAATGGTTTAACTTGCATGACTGATAGATGTTTATCTAAGCGCAATAATTGAACTAGAAATGGGTAATCGTACGATAAGAGCCCATTGGGTAACTAAAATTCCACAAATTAATAAATGGAGTAGAACTCTGATAGAAATTAATGGAGAAAAGTCAGTAATCCCGTATAAAAAGATAAACAATCTAGTAAATGTGGCTTTACAAAAATGAATAGTAACCCCATAAAGAAAAGCTTAAGTTCAGGTTTAGGGATTAAGCAATGTTTCCCCTAAGTTGTAATATTGTAATGCTTCCGCAATATAATACAAGGGGTTCTAGGAAGCGGGTGTTACATTGCCCACCTATTTGCTTGAATAATAGATCTGGTCTAGGTTTATAGGTTTGCAGTTGATCATCAGTTGGGACAGAAATTATGCAATGGCGAGTCACTTGGGGTATGAATCCTGTTTCCACAGCATGATAAAAAAAAGACAACAAATCATCATTAAAACCATTAAAATTTAATAATCCTAATGGCTTTCTGTGAAAGTTGAGTTTAGCCCAATATGCAATGCTAGAAATCCCATCTAACATTTCCAAACCACCGAGTAGAGCGATAAAAGCTTTATCCTTGTAAAACATACGTCCTATCCGTTCAGGCAGGCTTGAAACTTGTAACTCTCTTCTTAAGGAAAATATATGATCTTCCAACTCCTTCACCCTTTACACTCAAACCCTTACTACCGTTAATGGTTGCAGAAATAGCCACACTTCCCCTTACGCTTTGGATATCTCCCCTATATACAAAGTTGATCTTTCTAGCAGCTAATGCACTTCCAAGTTCTTTTGCTGCAGGTATAAACTCTCCATCATTTCCCAAGTTAGTTTCACCAAAAATGCATATAGATATAAATCATCATTTTAGGGTGATACCCTTTCTCTCTTTATTTTTCTCAGATATTTTGTGTTTACAAGTGAAAAGTGCATATTTATAATACTAAAATAGCGAGAAAAAGATTATGCAGATCATGCATTTTTCAAAGAAGTTTGTAAAAATTTCCAACATGAATGACCGGCATAACATTGCGTGAAGAAATTAAACAAAATGAGTAAAGAAAGTCAAAAGTTACTGAAAAGATAAGACAGATTAGATAAAAGCATGATTATGTACAGTAGTTGTGATTGTGGCTCACATCTTCCTCTGGTTTTACGTCCAGTAATGGCTTAAACGCTTTCTATGATTCGAGGATTTGTTTCCCATCCAATTTTCTTATAAACTGGAAAATAGGGTCTTTTAATGTCAGATTCCCAAGACAGTAGCGCTCTTTTTCTTTGTTGAATATGTCTAATAAATCGAGAAGAATACGATACACATCATCACTCGGATGTGTCTCAAGAGTCTAAATAATATCATTAGTGACTCCTTACTCATTTAATCCTTTATGAATTGAATTTTATCTTCTCGATTTATAGAAACCATACCTTTGCTCTGACAGTGCTTATCACAATTCTACCTTACACACTTAGGACATACTTGCATTCTTTTAGTTCTTTTCTTTTTGGAGTAAGAACTTCTTCACATACCTTGTATAGGTTTAATAAATGACTCTTGAATCTCACCAACTAAACGTACATTAGCTTCAATAATCCAGCGTACATCCTTAGGAAGGCCCATTCGATTGAATGTCTTCATTCTTTCAAGTTGACAACTATAGATCTTCCTGAGCACATCTTTGGGAAGAGTGGGGAACCTGTTCTTAAGCTTTGCAAGAGATTCCTCTGTGAAAAATGAAAATGATTAAAAATGAAATTTCTAACGCAGTGCAGTATGCTTCAGTGAGTAGGAAAGAAAGATTAATGAGAAAGGAAAAGAAGTTTTAGGTTGTCTTCCAAATAGCCGCCCTTCTTTAACATCTTTTGCTAGACAAAATCCAAACAAATTGACTTTTTTTTTTGGGTTTAGAGATTACCTGTTAGTTCCTCAAGTGTGATGACAGTTTTCAAAGTGTTGAGTGCACTGTCATTATACCCTTTTAGCCTTTGCCCGTTTACTTTGAATTTTTAATCACCATCTTGAATCTCCACGGTTCCATATAGCCATACTTAGACCACAGTAAAAAGCCCTGACCACCTTGATCTCAGCTTTCCTGGAAAGAGCTTTAACCTTGAGTTACATATCAGTAACTTTTATCTCAGTGTGAATTCTCTCCTCAAAATTCTTTTGTCTCGCCAAATTTTTATCTTTTCCTTATATAACTTGGCATTCTCATAAGCTTGTTGTCTGAATTCTTTAAGCTCATTGAGTTGAAGAAGTCTCTTCTCACCAACTGCCTTTAAGTTAAAATTTAAGGCTTTTATTGCCCAATATTCTTTATGCACTTCAGGATTAGTAGATTTTGATACATCTACCATTCCCATTGCAAATGGTTGATCCATGCAGTTTTCATTTACAACATCTTTTGTGCAGCTAGTCAATGTATCTACCCTGTAACAGGTGTCACCTTTATTTGGAAAGGGCCAAGCCTTAAAAACGTTGAAAGATACTTGATCATTTTGAACTCATAAGGTTAACTTTCCTTGTTATACATCTATCAAAATTCTCCCAGCTGTAAGGAATGGCCTCCTAAGAATGATAGGAATTTCTTGGTCTTCTTCCATGTCGAGTATGATGAAATAAGCTGGAAATGAGTTTTTCCACCTTCACTAGAACATCTTCTAAAACACCACTCGGATGTTTTATTGATTAGTCACCAAGAAGTAATGAAACTATGGTAGGCTTCACCTCTCCAATACTAAGTTTTCTATAGACAGATAAAGGCATGAGATTTACTGTTGCTCCTAGGTCACAAAGTGCTCTTTCAAAGTTACATTGACCTATAGTGCAAGGTATGCAAAAGCTTCCTGGATCTTTTAGCTTTGGTGGTAATTTTGTTTGTAGAATAGAACTGCACTCCTCAGTAAGTACAACTATCTCAAATTCCTCCAGTTTACACTTATTTGAGAGAATATTCTTCATGAATTTTGCATAACTGGGCATTTAGGCAAGAGCGTCTACAAAAGGGATGTTGATATTTAACGTTTTGAAAACCTCCAAAAACTTTCTAAATTGCTTGTCTAGCTTTGCCTTCACAAGTCTCTAAGGGTATGGAACTGGTCAATTAAATCTAAGGTCAAGCAATTCTATCATTAATTGCTAATCCAATATATTCATATATGAATTAAAACAATTATTCAGGCTTTAAGATTTATGAAACTCATCAAGACTACACAACCTATATGAATATATTCCTATTTCATATGCAAATTATGATTTTAATTATAGGATCCATACACATGCATCTCCTTTTGGTCTCAACAAACATATTAAAATCATTCAAAAGGTGGCCAATCAATTGAAAGTATTAAGAACAATAATTAAAACTCAATCATGAAGGAAGAATTAAAACTAGATTTAATAAGTTAGGATTCAATCCATCATTTGTAAGTTACATCATCACCCTAGGAGAATGACAATTTAGCTCATGATGAAATTAAAAACAAAACCAAAATAACTTGAAAACTTCACAAATATTGCCTAAACCTTGATTATCAAATTCTAAAATATAAAGATACAACTACAAGATGTATGAAAATGGAAAAATCTAGGCTTCCATATAGGAGGTAAAACCTTCCATGTAGGTGGCAACCTATACCATCCATAAAGGATGACTACCTAAGCCTTCCATATAGGAGGTAAAACCTTCCTTGTAGAAGGCATGCAAAAAGTAATACAATGCATGAAATTAATTCTAAGATAGTGTCTTTCTTTTTGAAATAGCACCCCTCTCTCTATGCTTAAGCTCGTCCTCCTCTTATTAGAGAAGTACGCTCTCTCCTCTTCCTCCTCTCCTTCAGCTCTGTCCAGGATCTCTATTTATAGGCTTCAAAACTACATGCTACAGTACCCATGAAAAGTAAACCATGTATGCTACAGTAACCATATGCTATAGCAATAGTGAATAATACCCCTCGCATGCTACAGTAACCGTGTGCTACATGAAGTTGGCAGTAGGCCAATAACTGCTCTAGCCTACAAGTGGCAAGCGGCCTCTAGCAAGACATTACAACTACCTAATTTACATGAGGATCGATGATATGATGCAACCTATTATACAACCATGTCACATCCCTTTTGTCACACGATATTTTAGTTAAGGATGAGGCATGGATAGTGTCATCCTCCTGTTTCTGACCACCACTTTCTCAATTCCTGAGTAGTCTGACTATAGAAATGGAAACTCCTTTCCATCACTGTATGGCCATAAATTTCTTAGACTCACTCATCAAGGGGCCCAATAATATCTCTCTACTAATGTGAGGGATAAATCCCATCTTGACCATTCACATTCCTCTGCATGAAAATCACTAAGCCCGATCAAAGCCTTTATCATCACCCTGTCAAAGGTGAGTTTTGACTCAGTCAAAGATTAGCGACTCTCATGTAGGAAACCATGATGATCATATCTCAGGTCAAGGGGTATTGTGACGCGGTTATACATGAGATAAGCTTATGACTTAATCCATGCAACTTTCTCATAATGGGTCGATCCAGTACCTTGTACTCCTACAAGTGCCTAAGAATTTGATTTGTGTCTCCATACCTCATCAAAGTCATACTGGTCTTATTTTATTTTTGTTCCCATATAGATAACCGACCAGGGACATTTAGGATAATCTTTACGATTCATCCAAGGATACAATTATCATAATAAACATGCAAATGATATGATAATAAGATGGAGAAATTCTTAAATAACAATAATGTTTAAAGTATAATTATTAGCCCCTATGGCACAATTTCCAACAAAGAAAAGCAAGGAAATATTATATTATAGTAGTAATAATAATATTTATTCCAAAATCATTATTTATTTATCAATCACACTCAAATTCATTACAATAAGCTCCAATATCATCCACAAAATCATCATATAAGGGAAAATAAATATGCAAATATTTTACTTATCACTACCTTCCCCCTACTAATTACTACTTTGTCTCTAAAACCGCTACAAAATCTCACATTGAATTAGGCGTGTTGTGGACAAGTAGCACATGTTGCGGTAGTTAACTTCAACGCCACTCCTATTTTTTCCACTTTTGACAATTTTTTGTCCATGCCCCTTCATAATGAATTCTTTGGTGTTTGAAGTACTCCTCCAGCTTCAGCATTTTCTCAAAGTATATAGCTTGACACCCCAAGTTAGGATAAAAATTTGTCCATATATTTAATTAAAAAAGTTGGATTTATTTAGTTTATAAGTAAAATAATCTACAACTCTTCTATTTTTTCTTAATTACACAAACATCTTCTAAATTTTGAAAACATAAATTTAGGTCCGAACTGTTAACTCCATTAAGAATATTCCAAAAATATTTTAAGAATATATCTTTAATTAGAATATATATTAAAGTAAATTTTATTTACTAATTCTCCCTCTATCATAAGAAATCCCTAATTTATTTTTGACTATTTGCAAACTTCGGGAAAACAAAATTGATGGCCATATAGATGAATGTTTTATATGATATGTTGAACTTATATTATTTATACTGTATAATAATAAAAATATGTGTTTGAGATATGTTTTTATCTTTTTAAAAAATCCAAAATAAATTTGTTTCAATAAATAAGATAAAAAAATTAAAATAAAAAAAATTTATAATATAATCAAAACTAACAAAATATGATAACATGTTAGAAATTTTGAATATATATCAAAATTTATTTTTGGTTGCATAATGTTTTGACAAATATAAATGTTTAAATAATTCTTATATGAAAGAGGTGTATTTTTGTAAAAATAAATTTGATATTTAAACTTAACGTCTACTAAATGGATGGAAAAAGAATCTTAAAAAGAGCTCTTATAACATATATCTTAATTTCAAAGAAAGTTTTTATGTGTTTTCAAAATAGAGAGTTAGCGTTAATGTTTCACCTAAGAGCGGTGAATTGAGTGATATTAAAAAATTTAAAAACTTCATGTAATAAATTTAACCAAGAGATAAGAGTTAGAGAAATTTCACCGAAGTATACACAGGAGATTTATACTGCTTCAGTCTCACTACTTCACCTAAGTCTAGTCCTCTAAAGTTCTAATACTTGATGGGTTCTTAGCACCACAGTACAAGCAAACTCCTCAATAAGACACTCACTCCCCGTTAAACTTTGTAAGCAAATACCTTTACTCAAAGTCCCACTACCTTAAGAATCACTTTACAAGAGTAATAGATGTATTTACAAATTCTCTCTTAAAGATTTGATAGATGAACACTGAGGAACAAAGGAATATTAGAGTTATCAAAGAATATCAGAAAAATAGAGCACTTATTGTTGTAAAGTTGTTTTGTTGTTGGTTGATTGTTTTGTCTTGAATGCCTTTTGTATTTATAGGTAGAATGACTTTAATGACCATTTAGAGCATTCAAATCTATCTGTTAGAGAATAAATGTATCCGTTGATGAAAGAGATCATTCGAGTTGGTTGAGGTTAATTCACATTTAATGCTTTTGACAACATTTTGATTTTTGAAATTTTGAAGCTAATCTAGAGAATAAGCACCTAAAACTCATACATAAGTTTGATTAGTAGCATTTGAAAGTAGTATAAGAGGTTATGGTGTTAATAAAGATGTTTACAATAGGTATCAAAATTATCAAGACGTTGATTCTAAGTTTTGAAGAGTAATCACTTGAGTATACTCTAAATCACTCGAGTGCCTACTTTATCACTGGAGTGCTCGAGTGATCTTATTTATGGCACAATGATAATCACTAGTTAGTGACTTGATAGTTTTGTGTTTTGAAAATGATTTTTATCACTACCAAGTAACTTGCAAGTAATTCATATCACTCGAGTTCCTAAACTATAACTCTAGTGATCTTGCCTTAGACATTTAAGAACTCTCTGATCACTTGTGGGTCACTTGCAAGTCATCTTGAATCACTCGAGTGATTTACCATTTACTTGAGTGATCTCCACATTGAAGATCATAACACCTCAGAATTACTTGCGAGTCATATCACTCAAGTGATTCTTCGGTCAATCGAGTGAGAAGATGTAGATCACTAGTGCTCAACTTGATCATTTTCTGAGTGACTTGCAATTGATGCTAATCACTCGAGTGCTTAACTTCTTACTCGAGTTACATACTTCCATCATATCATAAACCTTCTGATCACTTGCAAGTGACCTAATGCCCATCACTCGAGTGCTTACCATATAACTCAAATGATTTTATCTCTAAACTCTTTACTTGATCTGATCACCATTGAGTAACTCACTGATTTTTGAAGGTAAAGCTTCATCACTCAAGTGCATTAACAATCACTCAAGTTATCCTCGTTGGTTAGTGTTAGTTCTACTTGGCCAATACTCGAGTGCTAATAACATCACTCGAGTGATTCTTCCATGGTAGAGAAGATCACAACAGAGTTCCACTTTTCTGTTTCCAAATCATATGAAGTGGGAAAACATCATTCTAGTGACTTGCTGATTCAAGTTTTTAAATAAATAATTACATCACTCAAATACATAAAATCTTCACTCGAGTGACTTGAATAATCAAGTTAACTTTGTGTCATCATTCTTTCTTATCATTAAATTATTATGAGAGCTAACATTGTTCCCCTTTTTGATTATGAAAAAACTTGGATATATGATTTTGAAAACTCTTGCAAAGAGGATTAGATCAAGAGTACGAACAATTAGTGCTCATATTTTGACATAGATTTAAGATAGATAAATGCACACGATGATCATTGAAAAAGATCACTACATTATATTATCACATTGATATCCATATAATTAGAGTTTAACATCATAGAGAGCAGTATATACAAATAATCAATTAGAAATATGACATAAAATCAAAATCCTAACATGGCAATAGAAAAACTAAGCAATCAGTTAATGAACCCCCAGCATCCTCACTCAAAAGTTCTTTTCCCCCTTTTTGTCATCAGCAGAAAGGGTGAAAGGGGAAGGAAAGGTAATATCAGAAGGTTGAGGTGGGTTTGAGCGAAGTAGAGTAGGTGGAGGAAGAGGGTCTCCTATAGAAGAGGATAGAGGAGAAGTATAAAGGATAATGGCTGTTATAGGGTCTATTGGAGCTAAAGTATTATTAGGAGAGGTGGAGCAAGCAGGGGAATATAGAGTGAGTATAGGAGATAATAGTAAAACAGTTGTAGAAATATGTGCTTGGTCATGAATCTCAATCTCCTCAGTATAAAAGCGAAAGGGAGAGGAGTGAGATGGAGACTAAAGGATTGGGTCCCTATGAGGTAGGTCCCCAAATAAAATGGTGTCAGATATGAGTGTGGTGGATGGGTTGGTATCAGGGTTTACTAGAATGGTGATGGTGGTATCAAGGATAATGGTGGTGGTGGTAGTAGAAGTCTCAGGGATATGGATGCTGAGATAAGTCTACATCATATCCTCTATTCTTTGTAATTTGAGCGCCTGAGTTGCTTAAAGGTCAAAGAGCTACTTGAGTTGTGATTCATTGCAGCTACTAAGATTTTAACTTAGTAATCCACTAGATTAACTAGATAATTTTTGGACTTCTTGAGCTCTTTAATGGAACCTTTGAGGAGTCTTAGATGTATGCCTGAATAATGGCCCACCCCGGAGTGCTAGCCCTAGAAGATTGAGCCTCATATGCTTTGGAATGGATGGTGTAATGTCCCAAATTTTGATCATTAAGTGTCATGTAGCTATTATGGTATTTCATGATAAAAGAACATATAAGGTGACAAAGCAAATTCAATAAGATTACATATGACAAAATAGTTGTTATCCAAAAATTATGTGACACTTTTAAATTAGTAAATAACCTCCAAAAATTCTGAAATTTTCCATAATTAAAGTAGACATGATAATCTTTAATTTTATGGGTTATATGTAATTTTTGGAGTTGTATAAAAGGAGAAATTAATTTTTGAATTTTGCCCAATGAATTTGACATTTTCTAGGGAAGGTTTCAAAAATAAATATTTTGGGAATATTAATCTTCTAATTGGTTAAATTTTATATTTTCCCCTGAAACTATACTTAATAATAGTCACATAGGCTTTAGAACTATCCCAATTGGACATCTATACAATTAGATATGAATTTTCAAAGTTTGGTAACAATTCTGTTAATTTTTTCATGTATTGCGAAAATTGCAAGGGCAAAAGGGTCATTTTGACCAAGTAAACGTAATTTGAAAATATGTATTTAATAAATAAATAAATAGGGACAGATGGAGCATGAAGAAATAATTTTTTAATTAATTATGTAATAAAACATAATTTATGCAAAAAATTACATAAGGACCAATGAGCATGTGCCATCTTGCTTCTAGAGTTCTCTTCAAAATTCTGCCCCTTGCTTATTTAAGGGCCTAAGTCGGCCAAGTTAGGTCAGAAATAAGGAAAGGAAGAGAGGAATCAGAGGAAGAGAAAGAGGAAGAGGCAGGGAGTCCTAAGTTCCAGTATAAGGTAAGTATGCCGAAACCTCTACCCAATCTTGTGTTATAGTTTTATAAATTCCTCCTTAACCTCCCTATCCTCTTGAAAATAGCCATTCAACAAGAAAAACATCAAGGGAGAAGAGGAATATTTCAGCCAAGGTGGGAAAGAGAGGAAAAGAGTAAGGTAAGTTGCTCAAACTCTGAGATTCTTTCCAATAACTGAGTTATTATTACATTCTGACTGGATTCTGGGTTGTTTTTGATGTTTTGTAAATTTGGGATGTCTATTTTGTAAGGGGAAATGCTACCCAAATTTCTATTGATTATGTTGAAAAGGTAATAGAATGATTAAACCAATGGAAGTAAGTGTTAACAAGGTGTTTTAAAGACTAAAATCATGAAAACCCAATTTTCTCCAAAATTTGCTAAAGTTTAAGCAATATTTAAAAACAAGGGTTAGTGCTAGAATTTCATGTTTTTAATGGTTCTATGATGTTTAGGAGAGGAAAATTGTGTGGGGTTCATGATGAATACGAAGTGTGAAAACCCCCGGATTGTGAAATGACGATTTTGCCCCTGAAACCCTAAGTTGGGCTATCAAGGGAACAATTGTAATTTGAGTTGGAATTGATCTGATCTGAGGTCAAATTTGAGATTTACAAAATACCGGGGGCGGACCCGGTTCCCAGGGCATTTTGGTAAATTTTTTGATTTTGAAGGAAATGCTAAAGTTATAAGTTTCAAAATGAAATAGACTTTAATTGTAGTTAATTGCAATTATTTTAGTTAATTTTAGGATTTGATATATGCTTAGTGGGACCCATAAAGATAGTTACATTAGGAAAGGAAAAGCATCAAGGTAGTAACTCTATATTTCATATACTATGTGAATATTAATATGTGCTGGTTGTCATGATCTGTTCAATGTATTGCTTTGTGGTGTTGATACTCTATGGGTGTAGATGATGAGTTAAACCACCTTATGGGACCTTTGAGGTACCATGTGGCCAGGTGGACCCAATTGAGTGACTTGATATGTACGAAGAGGTATTGACGTGCTCAAGTTATGATGAATACGGAAAGGTGTAAGCCTACTCCAAGTTGTTGTTGTGCTCACATTATGATATGATTTGTGCAGATCAGGAACAAATGATCATTTTGATCCGGACAAAATCATCTTTTGTTTCCTGAGCATTGCATATTGGCTTAGGCATTTTGATTGCTGCATCATGATAAATGCTACATTACATGTTTATGATTTGTATTTTATATGAATGATTTCTGGTTACTACTGAGATTCGTTCGAATCTCATTCCTTTCCTATAAACAAATTATCCAGCTGGGCATAGCAATTCCAAAAGCAAGGAGAAAGTCAAACACAAGGATTGAGATCGAGCAGTTTATGAAGTTATTCCAGTGTTACTCCTAGTATAGACTACTTAAGTTTTTGGGATGTAATATGCATTACTTGATTACTTTTCGGACTCCTATATTGTAATCAAGAAGCATATATCAGTATATTTGTATAAATTATGTTTTCTTGTTTGAACTATGCAATGATGCTTGATGAAATGTCTAAATTCTACGGGGTTTGATAGATGGTCCCATTCTCTTGATCTTCTTCTTTGGTTATGGTTGGGACTTATCACTATGGTCACCAAGTTGCAGAGTAATTTCCATTCTTTCTAGCTGAACTTTCCCAAACTTTAGAATCGTCACTGCTTCCTCACCAGTGTTCAAATGCCAAATGTTGTGTAGAATGAGAAAGTAAGAGACAAACTAAGGAAAAGGAAAAGTAGTTGTCTTAGTAGAGTGGAATCTGAACCTCTGCATCTCTTAAAATATAAGCTTCTCAATATTCCTCATCTCTTGGGATAGGATAGATGCGATCATCAGATAATCCTTGCCAGTATGATATGAGAGAATTTTTTGGCCTTGTTCACCATGCATCTGGAGTAGACGTAGAATACTACTTTGTGAATGTCACTCAAAGAGCTGGGTGTTGAGTAAGTAGCCCAACTGGCTCACTAGGTTTGAGTATCTCATGAATTTGAATGGCATTAAATTCCTTAAAGGGTCCACTTGGAACTTCTTCAATCCCTAGGTAGGTGTTGATCAAGTCTGCATACAATGTAATTTTCTGATCCCTTATAGTAGTTTCAATTCTTTCTTTTACAACTATGCCTCTGTCATCATATTCATCTACTATCTTCATGTTGCAATAGAAAAGCTTAACCACAGTGGGACAATAAGATGTCCTAATACTCAACCAAGGTTCAAACTATCATAGATAGGGATATAGGTCTAAATTGAAATCATTTTTAAGCTAAGCCAAATCAATAAATACAATTGGACAGAAAGATCTCTTAGCAAAGTCAAAGTCATAAGCGCATGGATTTGTTGCCTTTAGATCCTCAATATTGAAGTTTGGAGGTAGTGTCAGTAATTCCTGCTCTTCAGCCAACTATAATGGTGAAGGCACATATAAAGATGATGGACCCGATGTAGCGTGACTTGAGGTAGCTTCACGAGCTTATTGTAAAGGAGAAACATATCTTTACTTTGTTGGGATTAGACTCTCAGAAGTGATTTTCTGGATGATAGAATTGAGTTTGGCCCTTGATAACTCCTTATTTTTAATATATTTAAGACATATTTTTGATATAATTAGGGAGTTATCAAAGCTAATTTAAAGTAATTTTCTTAAGATTTTATAAGATATCAATTAGATACATTGTTTAAGGGATTTTAATTAAAATAAAAAATTTTAAGTTTAGAAAAGCTAAAAATATTATCTTTTCTTGCTTTTCTTTTATTTAGTTATGTTTTCTTTGCTTCTCTAGAACCCATGTGTAGTATTTTGGCAATTAGGGGATGAATGAATTAATGACCTAAGGAGCTAAAGAGAGAAACAAAGGTGGAGCCGCTGTGGAATAAAGAAAAGAGTTGCAGTAGAGGAGGCGGTTGGTTTTGGGAGAAAGGAGTCTTGAATGAAGAACAAGAGAGGCAGCACCGAACCAGACCATAGAGAGCTAAGAGTAAAAGATAATGGCTACAGTGTAGATGGTCCTCTTTTGATAGAGAGTAGCGGCATTGGCATGAGGCAGAGGTAGCATTACTGTCAGCCTTTGCAGCTCACAAAAGAGAGGAGAGCGGCTGTTTTGTTGAGAAACATAATCAAAAGTTGGGTCTTCCTAGTACTCATCAGCATCATCGATCGCATTCTTCAACCTGGGATGGGAATTTGCAAACGAAGGAGATGGCTTCATAGTGGTTCTTCCTCTGCTTCAGATTTCGCTAAATCATTTCTTAGTTGCAGCTGCGGATATAGAGCATTGGTGAGCAAGAATAGAGGGAGAGACATATTGTTCATTGATCGATATTATTGTCTTCCTCAATCTAAACCAGAACTGAATCAGCGAGAAGGAGTGACAGAGTAGAAGGTGATGGAATTTTGTTGTTTGGGTTAATTTCTTCCTTACCATTATGGATTTAATTGTTATATTTGTTGTTCCTGCGATTATGTGTAAAGCCATGTGTGGCTAGTTGTTTTTGAACCTAGAGTAGCTGTAAACTAGTTTAGGGATTTGAGCATGTATGAGCCAATTAATTGTGCTTATTGTTATTTTAGTTTACTTAATCTTGTATTATTTTGTCTATTTAGTGCTTGATCACCACTAAGTAGGAAATTGGAGAATTTAGATTAGCATTGGAAGAGGTATCTTAATTAGACCATAGGATTAAGTAATGTGGGATTAGAATTTATTCTAATTTGACAATAGGATAGGAATATACCTATTAGACCCATATAATCATATTAGAGTGAAATTGGACATTTATTGCCTTTTGAGTGAATTAGTTAGGAATAACAATTTTAACTTGAGAGAGGGGTATAAGTAATTAAAAGTTAAACTCTAGATTAACAAATTAACATTAAGTGCATTTATTTTGGGTAAATACATGCTCTAAGACTTGAAAAAAGGATTAGCCACTCTAGGTTGTTTTCCTCTATTGAGATCTCCAAAACATTAAATTTAGTGCTTTTGCTTTTGTTTAAATTGATTTTCAAATTAGTTTTCTTCTTTGATTTTCTCAACTTAAATGTAAATAGGAAATTGAATGCCTAATCACTAGTTCACTTGAATCTCTATAGTATGACCTTGATTGCTATTATACTATTTTCACGGCCCGTACACTTGCGATGCTTATTTAAAATTTAGTAGCATCAAGTTTTTGGCGCCGTTGCCGGGGATTCAAAGCAATTGGTTATTAGAATTAGAAATCCTTTAGTAGTTTAAGCTTGATTTTTTTGAATATTTTTATTTTATTTTGTTGTGTGTGATTTGTTTTATTTTCAATATTTTTTTTGTCTTTGAAAAAGATTTTTTTAAAAAAAATGGATTATTCACAGCATTCATTTGGTTCAATCAGTGATAAATTGTTCTATCTTGGTTCTTGACAAGGAATGCATGTGGATGTAATGAAACAAGTAAAATATAAATGCTGGTTGGATTGAAAATTTTGATTCTTCTCAATATAATTACTTTTCTTGCGTTTATTGTGGAGAGATTCAATCATATGAGCATTGTCCATATAGCACTACCAATCATCATGTGAGAGATGATTTCACTAGGAACCAAACTTGTTTTGATTATCCTTTTTATCCTAGTGGAAGTTTAGAGCAACAAGAGCCTTGGGATCCACATTTCAATTCCAATTCAATAGAAATTACCTCATTTTTTCACTCTTATCCTCATTTTGAAGAAAACGTCCTTAAATATAAAGAAAAGTATAATTTAGAAAGGTTATTTGAGGAGTATGTGGAATCGTCAGAGAGATTTAGTAGAGAGCAAAGGAAATTTGCCACTGATTTTGAATCAAGGGTCCAAAATATTGGAGTATGTGTGAATCAAATTGTTTCAACCTTTGAGACTTTGAGACAGGATAATTCTTTAAGCATGATGACCACTTCTTGTGTTGATGATGATTATTGTAAGGAAATTGAGGATGTACAATTGCATGAGACTTTCGATAATATGAAAAATGAATGTGAGCCTAAAACTAATTTGGAAGGGAATAATGAGAGTAGTCTAGAGAAGATTTCAGTTGTGGAACCTAATTCCTATCATTTGGATGTTGAAATTGATATAGATGTCCCAAAAGCTATTATTTATGACCATCCTATTAACTCTTACTGATGAGAGTCAAATAGATTTTATGGGATGCTATAAATTGTTTGAAGCTTCTAAATCTATTTGCAAAGATGTGGATGTTGTGTTTTATTTGCATTCAGTGAATACTTATACTCTTAAATTGTCTATGATTGTAGAAGTATAAGTAAATAACTTGAATGATCATTTTTTATGTTTGAAACCTTGTTACTTGAAACAAAATGAAGACAAGGTAATCCTAATGTTTGATACTTATGATTAGTGGTTGTTTTGAGTAGTCTGGCTGAAGACTTTAAACTTAGCGCTTCTTGGGAGGCAACCCAAAGTTTGGTTTAATGTGTTGTTTTAATTTTTTAGGACTTTTGGTATCCCCTAATGATGTATTCCATATTGATAGCCACATGCAAGAGCATTCAAAAGCACAAGACAAGGATTGAGAGGGGAGTGTTCTTCTACTTTCCTTTGTTTTGTTCGAATTGATTATTGATAATATGTTCTGGGATATGAGTGCTAGTTATAGTCTAGCTTTTCATGTGATTAATATTTTTTATTGACTATTGAGTTAAGTGGTATGACACTTGTGAGTTGTGCTTAAGTGGTGAACATTTGAGATTTTAGAAGCTTTTGTTATCCCTACACTTGGATATGATGATTTCTTCACTTTCATTACTTAGTGCTACTTGCATTGTTCACATTGAGGACAATGTGACATTTAAGTGTGGGGTGAGAGATACCATTGATTTTGTAAGATTTATCCTCAATTTTGAGAAATTTCTTTGGTTTTGCACATACATTAGTGGAAAAATTTTGCCAAATTTTGAACAAAAATTTTGTTTTCATGGAAGCTTGGACTTTATTTGTGACCATTGGCAAAGTTGGGTTGATTTGAATTTGAAAAAGATTGAGTTTTATTAAAATTCGGGTTTATCTTATGGGAATGTTAGTAAATAGGAAAATAATTTGGCTTAGGTAAATGACTTTAGGATGTCAAATGCCATGAGAAATTTGAGCCTAAATATTCATTTCTTTCAAGAGGGAGTACACTTATTGTAATTTTATCTCTAGAACTTGTCTTGAATCTCTTTTGAATCCTTAAATCATTTTGCATGCATAAAGATGATTTAGGCATTTATTTCATAGCTAGTTAAGCCAAATGGCTATCCTTGTCATATGAAAATCCTTTGCTTTACCCAATTTGAGCCTTAACTTGTTTTTAAAAGAAAATTGCATAGAGTAAATAGCCCTTTGTTTGAGAAATGCGATTTTTACATATTTTCCTTTCCATTCATTTGTTACTTTAGTAAGTGCTAAGTAAAGCAATTTTAGAACAAGAATGAAGGGATTAGGAAGTCAATGTTATGTGAGTTGGTGTGGATATTGAGGAAAAATAAAAGAAGTGAATTAGAAAGAAAAGAAAGATAGAAAATAAAAGGTATAGAAAAAAGTACAAAAGAAAAGAAATAGAACAAAAATAGAATGAAAAAAAAAATATGGAAGAAAGAAAAAGATTGTTCAGGTTAAATGAATAAATGTTGTTTTATAGTGTAAGTGAGTTTGTTTTCTTTAAATAGTTATTCCTTTATTTTTCATGAATTTCATGGAATTGCTTGGCACTAATTAAAGTAGTCCTCCATATCATTTGACCACTTTCATTTCATTATCTTACCATATTCATTACAACCCTCAGAAAAGTCCTTTTGATTTGAGTATGCAATGGGATAATGTAGTGGAGATTGAGATAATAAACAAGCCTATGGTAGATGTGTTACAATATGTGAAATTGAGTGAAACATAAGCCATTTATTATTTTGAGAGATGAGTGCAAACACTTACTTTGTAAGGGACATTTTATTGTGATTTATCTTTACCAAATTAATTGCCTTGCTACTTGTATTTTTAGAAGATGAAAACGAGTCTTAAGAAAGCTTCATTCTTTAGGATTTGAATTGGTTCCAACTTTGTAGTGTTAAATCTTACTTCCATGATTTTATTTGATTGTTTTAAACTTTTGAAATCTTGAGGACAAGATTTGATGCAAGTGTGGGGGTTCCTGAAGATTGAGTCTTGAATATCAGCTTCTATTTGAGAAACCTCCTTTTCTTTCCCTTTGCCTTGAGGAACCAATTTCATTGTTGATCGAGTATTTCAGGGTTTTTAAATAACCACACCCTTAACCTTCAGTCTCGGTTCAGGAAGACTGAAATCACGAAACTTTAGTCTATGCTTTAGTGATCTTGGAGGCTTGGAAGTTTGCAATTTATTGGGTGGAGGTAGAGGAGAATTATCTCTATTAACATTCGGCCTCTTTATCCTAGCCATATCCGAGTGAAAGGTCTATGGGTTCGACAATCTTTGAGCTAGGGTTCTGATGAGATGGGGTTCCGGTTGAGTGAGAGAAAGTGAGATGAAAACAAGGTTGATTAAGGTGTTTGGAAGCATAATCGATGTAATTGAATGGATTGAAGATAAAGGAATCTTTTGGTTGATATTTCAGACTCGTTGGAATGTGAGAGTGAAGAAGTTTTTGAGTAAAGTGATTTTATGAGAGTTCGAAAGCTGATTTCATATAATATGTTTTCTCACAAGTCTTCACTTGAGTGATATTTTGAGTTACTCAAGTGATTCATTAAAAAGTTGCCTCACTCGAGTGATCTTTTGAGTCACTCGAGTAATTTATTAAAAAAATTACATCACTCGAGTTTGTACTGTGAGCACTCGAGTTCTGTTGCTTCCTGTAAGAGACTTGTGTTACTCAAGTGTTGCCTTTTCCAAACAAGGTTTTACTAGGTGAATCACTCAAGTGCTTCTTCCTCCACTCAAAAGATTTAATCTTTTAGAGGCCATTATGCAATGGTTTCAAACAACACTGAAGTTCTATTGTCAATCACATGAGTGATTTTAATTTCACTTTCTAATACCTCGAGTTACTCCTACAGGTGATTCCTTCTCTGTTTACCTCTATTTTTCAATACAAGAATAGAGGATGTTGCAACAGAAATATCTAGATACTCTGATGCTTAAGTTAGTTAATGAGTCATCAAAACATACAGAAAACTTAATCAAAATTAATAAAATGAAAGAATCTCCTTACTATTTATTGGGGTTTACCATTTCCAATTCTCTTCTTATATATAAAAATTAATCTTTAGCCAATGGTTTAGTGAAAATATTTGCTATCTAAAGATGTGTAGGAATGGATACTACTTTAACATCTTTCTTTTCTATATGATCTCTTATAAAATGATGTCTCACACCAATATGCTTGGTTCTTGAGTGTTGAATTGGGTTCTTCGCCAAGCTCATTGTACTAGTATTATCATAATAGATTGGGATTTCTTTTAAATGGATAGCTAAGTCTTGAAGTTGTTATTTTAGCCAAAGTACTTATGCATAACAACTTGATGCAGTAACATATTTAGCTTTTGTTGAAGATAATGACATAGTATTTTGCTTCTTGCTAAACCATGATACTATTAAGCTACCAAGAAATTGATATTGTCTACTTGTATTCTTCCTATAATCTTTATAGCCACTATAGTCAGAGTTTGCGTAGGCATCTAAGTATTCATTTTCTCCTTTTGGATACCATATCACTAGTTCAACCGTGTTAGGAAGATATCTAAATATTTTTTTGACGATTTAAGCATGCGACTTTATGGGTGCTGATTGGTATCTTGCACACATACCAATACTGAATTGGATGTCAGGTCTACTAAGCTATGAGGTATAGTAGTGATCCAATCATTCCTCTGTACTTGGTGATATCACATCAGCATCTAGAAAGGTTGTTGAACTCATTAGAGTGTCTGCTCCATTGGCTTGATCCATACAGAATTTCTTCAAGAGTTCTTTAAGATATTTGATTTGAGATATGAATATGTCATTCTTCCTTTGTTTGATTTGCAAGCCAAGGAAGAAGGTCAACTCTCTTATCAAAGACATCTCAAACTCCCCCTTCATTGTATCACAAAACTATTTACACAGTAGATAATTAGTAGCACTAAATATTATATCATCAACATATATTTGCACAATTAAAATACTATGCTTCTTTTGTTTGATGAATAATGTTGTGTCTACCTTTCCTCTAACAAACCCTTGGTTAATAAGAAATTTACGTAGCCTTTCACATTAAGCTCTTAGAGCTTACTTAAGTTCATAAAGTGCTTTCTTAAGCTTATATACATGGTCGGGTTTTGATACATCTTCAAAACCAGGGGGGTTATTCTACATATACTTCTTCCATGATGTATCCATTTAAAAAAGCACTTTTCACATCCATTTAATAGAGTTTAAATCCCTTGATGCATGCAAAAGCTAAGAGTACTCATATGGCTTCTAATCTAGCTACTAGAGCATATGTTTCCTTATAATTAATTCTTTCTTCCTGATTATAGCCTTTGAGCACCAATCTTGCCTTGTTTCTAAGAATGATTGCAGATTCATCACATTTGTTCTTGAATACCCATTTAGTGCTAATGACAGGATGATCCTTAGGCCCTTTCTTTTAAATTGATTAAGTTCTTCTTGCATTTCTATCATTCAATCATTGTCTGACATGGCCTTGTCAATTTTAGAAGGTTCTAATTCAAAGATAAAGGTAGAGAAACTAACTTCATTTAGAATTTTATTTCTAGTCTTTACTCCTTCAATAACATTTCCTATAACTTGGTCTAATGGATGACTCTTATGATATTTCCAAACTCTAGTTTGACTTTGGTTGGGAGGTTCATTATCACCCTTAGGATTCTTACCTAAGGAGGTAGGTGTTTTAGAAACAATGTGATACCTCATTCCTTTTAGCTACGGTAGAGTACAAACGAGTAGCGAAATCACTCGGGAGACCAGAATTTGAACCCGGAACACCCAACTTCTGAAAATACTTATAAAATTTCCCGGCCTCAACCGAGGATTTAAACCTAGAGCTAAGAGGGTGGTAAAACTTTCTCAAAATCTTTTCACAATTTTCACTAACTTGTTAAGACTCACTGGTTTTTCCTTTATTATTATTCATTAAAGTTTACGAGCGTACCTCTGCCGACTTTATATAGTCCATTTCGCATACACATTTCGTTAGCGATAGGAAGCAAAACTACTTATTTTCTACCATCCCTTTACTAGTTTATCTTTACAACATATACATCATTTAGAATTCAAATATCCCAAAACATCTACAAATGACATATGGATGAGACAACCATAAACTAAATTCTTTAGCACCTCGGCTTGTAGTCATTGCCGCTTACCTTCTTCTTGCCCCTTGATCTTTCACCTTGTATTGAAGGTGGTTTTGAAGAGAAATGGTGAGATTCGAAGGAATATCAGTAGTAACACATGTCAAATATATAGAGATAACAATACAAAGCATGCTTCATAGTCATCAATCAACAAAATTATCTTAACATCATTCAGTGCATTTAATGCAATTCATAAACTACCGTAGTACTAGGCAAGTTACTTTGCCTTGAGGGGTACCCACGCAAAATAGGCCCCAGGCACTGCTCGTGTAATTATGAATATTATATTGGCCTAAGTGTCAACCCACACAAAGATAAGCCCCGGGTGATCACCCCGCATAATAAAACGTGTCAGACATTTTGTGATGATTTCAAACAACACACAATGCATTGTTGAATTGTAAAAATTCCTTTTTCTTTTTCAATTCTCACCAACCTCGAGAATACTTTTCATAAAATTTCTCTTGAAACAATTCCCATGTCAGAGGAATATTCCGAGCACGTAGTAGCAACATTGTATTCTTCCACCAATCGTCAGCATTGCCTACTAACTTATAAATTGACATCTTGGCTTTCATCTCCGTCGGGCATCCAAGTACCTCAGAGATCCTTTCTAGATGATTCACTCAATTCACTGCAGCTCGTGGGTTAAATCTTCCTTGGAATGCCTCAGGATGATATTTAATAAATTTAGGCATCCAGTATTGGAATACATTCTCCTCTGCTTCTTGAATCATGGGGTTTTCTGAGCTCACCTAATATGACTGTGATTTCTCGTCACTAGATGATTGTTCTCCGTTTGGATTCCCCTCAAGATGATTTCCTCTAGGGGGATTCCCTTATAGGTTATTCCCTTCAGGCTGCGCCTTATTCACATTTCATCTTTCCCTTAATTCTCAAACTTCTTCTTGCAAGTCTTTGATCATAGTTTGTTGCTAGGTCAACATTGTAAAAGCTTGTTGCATGATATTAGGCTTCTCATTTTCCTCTGGTTCCAGATTTTATATTGCATTTCTCACTGGTCTACCTCGTACCATTATTCCTTTTCACTATTAAGAGGGAACATCACGTTAATGCCATATCAACACACTCATTTGTACATATAAACTTCTCCAAATTTCAAATACCAACATACATCATTATACATTCATTATAGCAAACATTCACATTTGCATTCAAGTGGCTTTGGTACTTATATTAAAATAAGTATGTTCTACCACATAAACTAGTTATATGTATAATAAGTGGCTTAACATTTACATCAAAAGTAAGCTTATGCTATCTTACTGAGCATATCATCATCCTTCTATTCCTTGTGCATATTAAACACTATATACAAAATCATATGCTCAAAAAAAGGTAAAAACTCAAAAGGACCCATAACTACGATTTCATTATTTTTCTTGATCCAAGAAGTGAAATCAGAAAGATAGGCTAATGTGGTTCGAATCTAAACATCATTGTCCATCATTAGCTCAAGCTCCTCTCTTTGCTCATACAAATTTTGTACTGACTCCAAGAATGTTGTATATTAGGTCGTGGGAGTGAAGAAATCAGTAAAAGCTATCACATATAGATCCTTCAATTGTTCCCATAATGAAACAAAGAGTCGTAGTTAATGAAACAAAGAGTCGTTGAGAGTTAATGATGTAGTGAAACTCATGGAAATAATTGAAATGTTTTTTTAACCTCTGAAAAACCCTCTCAGCCCTAGGTTTAACTCCTGAGTTGAGATTGGGAATTTGTGAACGTTTTCTGAAGTTGGGTAATCCGGGTTCAAATCCTGGTCCCACGAATGATTTAACTACTCATTTATACTCATCTTGGGCTATTGAGAATAGGTATTACATTTATAGTATCAGAGCAGTGATTCTGGCAAGGAAATTGTCTACTTAGAGATAAAGGCCTAGTCAGAGCAAGGGATTCTGACTCTAACTTGCATTCGCTGCTTAAGTGATAGTATGGTGATCTCCTGTTAATGCTACTGTAACAGGGAGTTACAGATAGCAAAGGAACCTAAGGAGTTAGACCACCCCTATTTATGAAATTAGCCTATTGAAGGAAGGGGTAACGGTTTATGTAGAGGAAGTGGTTACGCATGACAAGGGTGTCAGCGGTACCTAGTCCCAGTGGGCATACCTCTATTGGTAATAGTAACAATGAGACCCTAACGATAGAAGAGGAAGCATAGGATTTAGATTATGTTTCTAAATCTAAGGCTCTTGATTTGAGTTAGAGTATGACCCAGATTTTCCCCTGTGTTATGAAAACACATAGGGGACTATACCAAGAAGTTGGCACTGCTTATGTTTCCCTACAGGGACAGTATCTAGCATTTCTGGGCAGGATAACATGCTATACTGGGATCGAGGTATATATAGGATACCGATGCCCAGAAATATGCGGGTCGATATAAGCACTAATATCCCGGATACCCTCAAAACTCCGTGGTTAATCGTGCTCAGGCGAGGAAAATCCCAGGATGGGTGACCCCCTGGGAAGTACCTTGAAAATTTCAAATCTTTTGGTTAAAGGTTTGGAATCATGATTAGAGGTTCTTAAATGACCTAAGAAATGACTAGAGACATGGAGATGATAAAGTAAGTGTTAATCTTTAATTTGAACTATTTCTGTTGAAGTGAGTACTGCCAAAAAAGTTTATCTAATGAGGTTATAGAAACTTGAGGTATCGTGATTATTTTTAGGCTTCTCCATGCTATGTAATGATCCTTATAACCCATGGGGTTAAAGGTATGTAGTTAGGATATATGATGATGTATGATAAGTGGTGATTATGCTGTATGTCTATCTTAGAGGATCTGAATTGATGATATTGAAGGTTGATGGTATGGTTGAATCAGATCTAAGCTAAAATGGTGATTAGGTTAGAATATGAATAAGGTTACACTATGGTTCTATTCCATAAAGGAAGTTGAACTTTGTGAACATTGTGAATAATGTTGAACCTTCAGTAATATTTAAGGACTCGAAACCGTAGAGGTTAGAATAGGTGCTATTGATTTTGATTCTTAGCATGCCTATTGGGTATGATTGAGAAAAGTGATTTTCCCACTTACGTGATGTTGAGGTTCTAAGAGTTAAACCATAACCTGAGAATCGAATCCAATAGTTAAATTAATTCTCCAGGAATTTGAAATAGCCTAAGTTGCTTGAGGTACTATAATATAGTACAGAGATGTTTAGGAGGTTTCTGGAGGTTGCTAGTTGCTAATCTAGCATAGGGAAAGATCTTAATCATATAATATTCCATTAGAGTTGTAATATGCCTGGAGCTGGACCAATATTAAAAGTCCACGTCGAATGACCCCATATGAGATGGTGAAAAGAGAAAGAGCATATTACAGAACTGCTAGAAAGGAGGGACCTTATAAGATCTAGATTCTTGTTACATGTTACTTCTATTCTGAGGCGACCAACCGGACAGAACTACCTATGGAGGATTCTAATCAGAAAGGGCTACCTATAGGGAGTTCTAATCAGAAAAGGCTACCTATGGGGATATTGGATCAGAAAGGGCTACCTACATAGGGTTTTGACCGGAGGGGCTGGCCAAGTGTATGGGCACCTGCGTGAAGTACCGAGTGCAGTACCGTATTGTGAAGCCACCGTGATATCAAACTATAATGTGTAGCTACAGTGACGACAAAGTGTGAAGTGAAGCCACCGTGACAATGAAACCATAAAGTATAGCTACAGGAACGTTGACTCTCAATAGTGGTACAATGTAATGAGTCTCCTATCAAATGTGTTTCCTTGAGAGGAGAGTTGTGTGACCCAGTGAATCGCCATGGGGTTCTCCAGTACCGTTTGTGGAAAGAAAGATCAGGCTCGACGATATAAACGAAAGGAACTCTTGCTCTCATATCCTATGTAATGTTAAGCATGTATGTGTTTACCATTACGTGTATTCATGTTATGAATATATGGTAGGTAGTAAGATCTTTTGGGCCAGCGTGTCTTAGGCAGTTAGACCTGACAGGCGGAGGCCCGAGGCTGTAAGTCCTGTAATGCCTCTAGCATAAGGGTGATTCCCTGGGCAGTAAGACCTTATGAGCATTCTGAATTTGTGGGGTGGTCGCCTGAGGCCTATTGCACGGGTGGACGCTCAGGCCATGGAGATTTCTATTATTCGCAAGCAGTCACCCAGGGCCAATTACGTGGGTAGACACTCGAGGCCATGGAAACTCCTGTGATGCACAAGTGGAATCCCGGGGCCTATTGCGCATGTGAACTCTTGGAGCTGAATGCTCATGTGATGATTGTTGTGATGATGGTTTGTTTATCATGCTTCGTGAACATTACATAAGAGTATGAATGGCTTGAGTAGTAAGAGATGAAGCCTGTAATAGGTTCAGGATGCCTAGTAAACTATGTGTTCTAGGTAGTAACTAACTTGATGGTACCAGAGTTTATCAAGCATGGCTTAAGTGGCAGATGTCGCGTGGTTGATACCTAGAGAAGTCTCCTTTGATAAATAAGGGGAGTGGCTATTCCATATGCTTGCCTTCCGAGACCAGTGGGGCTGAGGTTGGGCCAGACTCCCATGCGGCTGCAGCAGGCCTAGTATGAGGAATTCCTGTGTTGCTGCAGTGGGCCTAGTGAGAGGGCCGTTTCATGATTCCCACTGCAGTTGGGCCTAGTGGGAGGGCCGTTACATAAATACAAAATAAGGATTTAATTCTTTCATATTTAACAAAGATAACGAACTAAATGTCCTAAGGCCATAAGACCTAATGGGTTAGTAAACCCTTAGGTTGGTGAAATAAGAGATGTGTTGAGAATGGAGCCGAGTAGAGGCTTGAGGCAATAAGACCTAAGGTGTAAGTTTGCATAGGGCAATGTCCCTTGGCGATAAGACCTATCTGTCTAGTACTGTGGTTGCTACCCAGTGTGATGACATTGGACTGATGTGTCTAAAGAATATGTTGAGATTAGTAGAACATTCAGAATGAACCAGATTGTAGCTGGGGTCATAAGCCCTAAGAGGGTGTGATCCCCTAGGCAGTAGGGGCAGAGTATCTAGTGTTGTGGTAGTATAATAAGCCGTAAGGCCTGAGATGTGTGCGATACGATCTAGGAGAGTCCCGAAAAGCCAGTAAAGCCTGAGAAACCAAGCGTTGGGAGAATAAATCAAAGGTTCTTCATATTGAATGCTAGAGATGGTTCTCCGAGGTACAGAATGAAAGAATTAGAATGAGGAAAGATAGACCAAATGTCTAGAGATGGTTCTCCGAGGTACAGATGGTATCATTTGATGTTTGAAATTTTAAGGACGAAATTTATTAAACGGGGGGAGAGCTGTAATATCCTAAATTTTGGGACTAGAGGCTTAAGATTTAGCCTGGATTAAAAGGGGCTACTAGACCCATATTTGGTAAACGTCACTGTAAGGCATAGTATTATTTCCCAAAATTCCTTTATATCCTTAGACATTAAAAGAAATTATTTTGGTGAGCTAAAGAGCTCAGGAAATAACAAAACAAAGCAATTGGAAGTCACACATAATATAGAAAAATGGAACACACGGTGATTTTGCCATCGGTGAAATTCCTGGTGTGGTAGTGGTGATTGTGTGACATTTTTCAATGGGCAAATGATTTTGAAATATTATGAAACTTTTCAGAGAGAAAGTAGACTTATCAAGCTTTAATTTTATAGGTCATATAAGTCATTTGGAGCTATACACAAAAATAAATGAATTTTTTAATTTAGCACAGCAAAATTAATTATTTTCTGGGGCAGCATTCAAAGATCAAATTTCTGGCGAGAGTGATCTTCCAATTGGCCAAAGTTATATTTGTGTTTAAAAATAGACTCAATGAGGATCTCATATCCTTTGGAATCACTCCAATTGGATATTTTTAAAATTATATATGAATTTTGAAAATTTAATGAAAATTCTGCCAGATTTAGTATTATGTGCGAAAATTTGATATTTAGGCCAATAGGAGCATGACATGTGGAAAATGGTTGGTTAATTCTCTTAACCATTCTAATATCATCATCTTAAGCCCATTTTCATGATAGAATCAGAACGAAAGAGTGGGAGAAAGAGCTTAAACATAAAGGATGGTGGAAGTGCTAGGGTTCATCATAAAATAAGGTAAGCAAGTTGCTACCTTGTGATTCTTGCTCCCTAACCCCTCTATAGCCTCTTCTAATCACTTCTACTTCTTTGGAACCATGATTTTCAAGGCTAATTAGAGGTATAGAGAGAATGAGCTGAGACGTTTTTGGAGTGCGAAACAACAAGAATCAAAGGTAAACTTCCAAAACTTGCTTCTTGTGCCTTTATTGTGGTTGTTGTTGTTGTTGTTGGCTTGAATTGGGATGAGTTGTGCAATATGGATGATGAAACCCTAAGGGGTCCTAATGTTCAAATGGCTTCTAATCATGTGTAATGAGTGTGTAAATAGCTAATCATTTGATTAGGAGTAGCAAGGAAGTAATTAGGCTAGATAAAATGAAGAAACAATGAACTTTTTATAAGAATCTTAATTGTGTTTCTGTCTGTAACGTGATGAAGATGAAGGAATTTGGAAGTTTTGATGCTTCCATTGGCTTTAGGAGGTCAAATTGTGTAGGTATGCAAGTGTTCATGAATTTTGGATACTTGTATATGAATTTAGGAAATTATGAAATATAGGTGTGCATGTTGCTTAAATCTGCCCTGTGTGGCAGTCAGTATTGTGCGTGATGTTTAAAGGTATGAAACTTATCCAAAAATTATGAAAGTTTTCAAGCTTAAATTATACATAATGAGATTTAAGTAATATGAAGGATTTGGACAAGTATTCTAGGAGATATGAACTGTTGAAGTTTGACCCTGTTTCTGGAACCAAACCTGGAATAGTCTTGTTGGGCGAAATTCTGGGGAGATTATAGGTGTGGTGACCAAATTTAAGTATTTTTATTTTAAATTATATTTAAATATCTTTGTATATAATTTGTAACCACTCAATTTGGAGTTTCCTAGAATTAATGGTGGATTTTTGAATTTAAGCCCTGTAATCTGGAAAGCAATATGGAACAGTGGCCTAGGATGAATTTTTGAGAATAACTGGTCTACGTTGGGGAAACCTAACTATTTTTACTTAAATATAAATTGAAATATCTTCATTTAGGCTTTGAAATAAGTCCAATTGGAGTTTTTTAGAATTATTTATGATTTTTGACATTTGGACATGTTTCTAAAAGCTGTCTTTAGATATTGGAGAGTAATCATGAAATATAGACTTGTGTGCATGGTTACATTAAGAGTAATGATTTGTACCGTAAATTAGACTTAATAAGGGTCATATAGGCCTTTGAACCACCTTAATTGAAATTCTATAGAATTTTCAAAATTTGGAAAAAAAAGGCAGGTAATTTGATTACCATGCGAATTTGAGTAAGAAAATGGCCAAATGTAATCGGTGAGAACTCCAAGGGTGAAAGTAAGCCTTTGAGGCTAATGTAGCCATTGGGCAATCACTTTTCATGGCTCTAATGATGTCATTCTTATCTAGGGTCATGAAGTGTCAAAGAAGAGGTAATGGTTGGAAGATCAAGATGCATGAGGAGGACATCAAGTAAAAGTAGTAAACTTACCTTTTCTGCATGTATGTGATATGTATTTCTTGCATTGATTATGTGACTGCTTTGCCTATTTGTGTGGAACATGTATGATTGGTTGAAGCTCTGTTATATTTATGCAATGGCCATATGTATGTCATAACATTGAGCATGCAGAAGGTCATTATGTTGACATGAAATAGTGTAGGCAAGAATGTCGTGCATTCATATATATCTGGCATGCATAGTGGTAACATTTGCTACTGAGATTCTCTCAAATCTTACTTCTCCCAACCAACCATTTAGACAGGTGAAGATGTGGGAGATATAGACCGGAGGAGATCTGAAGGTGAAGTGAAGATCATAGTGCAAGACACTACTATTTGTATTTGATGTAAGAGTATGGCGGTTATGTGTAATTGTACATTTGATGTATATGTGGCTATACATTCCATGTATGTAAATGAATGTATTAAGTTTAAGCAGAGAATCGCTCGCATACTCTGATATAATGAAACAAAGAGCCGTTGAGAATTAATGATGTAGTGAAACTCATTGAAATAATTGAAATGTTTTTTTAACCTCTGAAAAATCCTCTCAGCCCTAGGTTCAACTCATGAGTTGAGATTGGGAATTTGTGAACGTTTTCTGAAGTTGGGTAATCTGGGTTCGAATCCTAGTCCCACGAATGATTTCACTACTCATTTATACTCATCTTGGGCTATTGAGAATAAGGTATCATAAAAGCTAACCTCAAAAACCTTGTTTTCTTGATGATTCAAGATGTATATTGTTGTTGTGGTTGAGATTTGTGGTTTGTTTGGTTGGTTTTTTAATTTGGCAATGCCAAACCCTAAAGGGAACTGCAGCCCAATTTTTCATTAATCATGTCTACTAGGTATTTAAGTGGTTAATTATGGAATTACAAGTGAAAAGGAAGTGTTTGATTGATTAAATCATGAAACTTCCATTTTTCCATTTTATTCCAGATTTGTTGTGGCGTGTTGTTGAATGGCCAAACCTGGTCCAAACCTTATGAAATTTTACAGGATTAAAGTAGACATCATGGACTTTAAATATAAGCCATTTAGAACATTTTATTAAAAGATATGATTTTTGAAAGTTTGACCATGAATCTGGAATAAAATCTGTGGCAGACAAGCTTTGACAAATTTCTTAGATTTTTGTGGTTATAATTGGTGCTCTTTGATATTTTTTCATAAAATAGGTCTAAAATAGCTTTACACAGGAACTAAAAATTTCTCAATTTGGAATTTTCTACATTTAGTTATGTATTTTCAAATTTGACTGAAAAGTTGGCAAATTCTAGAAAACCTGCGAAAATTACAATTTTTCCCCAAAAACGCTAAGTTGGTGGCTGCCAAGGGTAATCTAGTCATTTGAGTTTGAATTTTTCAAAATTGAGGTCAAAATCGGACTCTACACGTAAAATTGTGTATGAATAGTCTGAGTCATGATTTTAAGAAAGTACAATTATACTGGGTATAAGGGGAATTAGACCGGATTCCTTAGGGGCGTTTTGGTAATTTGTCATTATGGGTAGAGATAACCAACTAAATGAGCTTTGTAATTAATCATAGATGAGTAATAACTCATTGGCTATGAATTTGGAATTTTAAGATTTGGCATTTGCCCGAGACGGACAAAAAGTTAAAGATCGATAGTTGCTAGGCTTTGGATTTGACTTTGGAAAGGATTATAGGTAGTAACTTTATCTCTCATTCTATGTGATTATTAATATGTGTTATTTGCCATGTTTTGTGCAATGATATGTGTAAGGCGGTACGTATCCTAGAGTTGGATGTGGGAAAAGTGTAATACCCCACTTTTCCACCAATATTCCTTATATGTATATTTGTGATATTTAATGGAAGAAAATGGTGAATTGTGGTATGCCTAAATTTACAGAAATATTCCAATCAACGGTTATAAATAATTCGGCTAAGCAATGACTCAAATAAGCAATTAATGTCCACTTCAAGGCCTAATATTGTAGCCAAAATTGGAACATAAAATGACACAAATAATGGCCTTATACAAGTGTCAAAAATTCAGCCAAACTAAAGTAAAGGAGCAAGGAATGATTTATTTCAATAAATCATAAAACGTAAGGGCAAAATGGTAATTTTTTCATGAAACAAGAAATAATTATTTTCCCTAATATTCCAAATAATTTCAGCCAAATGGGAATTTAAAAAGGGAAAATGGCCACTTGGTAATTATTAAGTCTATTTTGGAATATTATTACCAAGGAAAAATTCAGAGTCAAAAGTCCAAAGGTCAAAAAGCATAAGGCTTTGGTCAACCACTTGCAAGATGGCATAAAAGGATAATTCAAGAGTAATATATACTCTCTTTCCACTGCATTTTCGGCTGACCAAGGGAATAAAAGGGAAATGAGAATATTTAGATAATATTATGTAAGGAAATGCCAAAACTTGGACCAATAGGAGTTGAACACTTGTAAAGCAAATGTTATAACTCCTTAAGTCATTAACCCTTCTTCTTCTTCCATTCATTTCGGTCATATTTCTGCATAGAAAGAGAGAGAGAGAGAGAGAGATCTTGAGAATAAGCCAAGAGCATTCATGCATAAAGAAGGCTAGGGTTTTGCAAATCTAAGGTAAGAACTTGCAAAACCTTGTGATTTTTGCCTCTTAATCACTCTATAACCTATCCTAACCACTTCTACTCAATTAAATTCATGGTTTTGAAGACAAATATCAAGAGAAGAGAGAGGAGTCTGAAGTTTTAGAGGGATAAGGAGTAGGAATCAAGAGGTAAATTTCAAAACTTGCTTCTTTTTCCTTAGTTGATGTTGTTATTGATGTTGTTGGTGAATATGGTGTCGATTTCTCTAGTTTTTGAAAAAAATGGGCTGAGGCTAAACCATGGAGAAATGCTACCCAAATACCCTTTAAACATGTCCATTTAGTGTTTAAACAGCTTATCATGTGATTAGAAGTAGAAAGGAAGTGATTAAGCAAGAGAAAACAAGAAAACAACATGTTACTCCTAGAAACCCAAACTCACTGTTCTATAGATGACGTGAGGAAGGAGTTGAAATTTGGTAATTTTGATGCCTCCATTGGATTTATTAGGCAAAATTGTGTAGGTATGCAAGTGTTCATGATTTTTGGATGTTTTTATATCAATTTGGAAATTAATGAAATATGTATGTACATGTTGTGATCTGTCCTGTTTGGAATAGTGATGTTGTGTGAGATTTTTCATAGGCCAAACCTTGTCCAAAAATTCTGAAACTTTCCAAAACAAAAGTAGAGACATATAGATTTAATTTGATAGGTAGTTTGTAATTTTTGGATAAGTACATTGGGAGATATGAGTTTTTAAAGTTTGGGCAAGAAAAATGGCAATTCAGGAACAGGGTCTACTAAAATGAAATTATGTACTTACGTGAATGTATTTAGCTTATGTTTATATTTAGCTTATGTAGTTTGGAAGCACCTTGCTTTGAGTTTTCTATATTTAGTTATGATTTTTAGAACTTTGGTCAAGAAACAAGGTGTTCTTGGTCACAGCCAAAAATTTTCTGACCTGTTTTTGGCCCTAATTGAAACTACAACATATTGAAACTGCCACGAAGGAAACCCTAATTGGCAGCATTATTCTAATTTTTGGATTTCAAATCCATTCTTTCTAAAATTATAACAACATCATATTCCTACACAATTTTAGCTAAGGAATCCATTAGAGACCTTAAAAATAGTAAAATCATACTCCTCACTAGTACAAAAAAGTATATTTAGATCGCCACATTTAGACAAGTTTTTATAGGAAAAGTCTAAAAGAAAAATGTGGTGGCAATTTTGAAATTAAGAGAAACTTCTAAGACCTGTTTTTTAAAAAACCGGTCTTAAAAAAATTATTTAGATCGGTTATTTAAAAATAACAGAAATACAAATTATTTAAAGAAAATATATTTTTTAAATTTATTAGACTGGTTAAAATAAAAACCGGTCTAAAATATACCATTTTTTAGACCGATCATCATTTAGAACTGGTCTAAAAATTAACTGAGAAAATAAAAAATAAATCTGATCTGTTTTTAAGATCGGTTATATATATAACCAGTCTTAAAAGTCCATAAATTCAAACCTAATCCCCCTCCATTTTGTTTCCCTCCCCATCATTTCCACTACCATGAAAGCTTCATCTCAGCTCTGTACCTTCTTCTCCAGTCATATTCTACCATTTTCTCCGCCCTCTGCTCCAGCCACCGCCACCGCCACCTCCTCCCTCTCTATTTTGTGACCTAAAATCCTCTCACCTTCTGGTCATTACACCCGTTGCCGCGGAATCTCTGACTGTGCGCTACCTTTTCACTGTTATCTCGTCTGTGTTCTCCAGCCGCTGCAACCGCCACTCCTCCTGCTCTTCAAGCCACAATCGAAGGTCACTACCTCTAGGTGAGAGTAATATCTCCTCTATCTCAGTTAATTCTTTGATGATCTGGTCTGTGATACACGGATTTGGATGTTATGAATCTGTTCAATCACAAGTGCTTGACCTTTCATGTTTTGCATATCAATTTCTTTCTGTTGAATTTGTTGAAGATATAATTGGGTTGTTTATCAATTTCGTTCTGTTGAAGTAGTCCCTTGAAGATGTTATGAACCTGTTTAATCTATTGAATTATTTTCTTTCTTGAGTCTATCAATTTCATTATTTATGTCTTTAAAATCAAATATAATTGTAGTGGTCCCTTGAATAGAAATAAGAACTCTATGAAAGGGAAAAAAATTACTTGAAGAAAATGGAACAGACTGTAATTACATCTGGTGAAGAATTCTATTAAACCAGGTAACTTGATGAGTGTAATGATTTCATACTCTCATCATACTCCTGCCTTTTCCAGGGGGAAAAATATACAGAAGAGAAGGAAAAAAAGGTGTTGAAATATATGGATCGTAGTTGGGTAAACGCTAAACAAACTTAGTGTTGAATATGGTAATGGGGTGAGGGATTTTTTGGAATTTGCTAGAAGAAATTCTGGTAATGATATTAGGATGTTCTATTATCCTTGTATACAATGTTTGAATGAGAAGTAACTAAGTGCTGCAGATATATATACTCATTTAATTTGTGAAGGATTTTGTAAGAGTTATACAGTATGGGTATGGCATGGTGAAGAATTAGAAATTCCAAGCGCAGCTCAACAAGGGCGAGTAGCCTTTGATGATAATCACACTGATCTGGATGATCGGATAAAGGATATTATTCGTGATGTAGGAGAAGAGGCTTTTGAGCAATCACATGCATACGATAATATGTGCAGTGATGCTGAGAAGCCGCTGTACCTAAGGTTCACAAAATACCAATTGTGAAAGTAGCATTGAAATTGGAAAGTTTGAAAGCACGACATGGATGGAGCGATAAGAGTTTTTCAGAAACACTTGAGGCCTTTAAGCACATGCTTCCAGATGATAACGTGCTGCCTTGCCGATACTATGATGCTAAGAAAATACTGTGTCCACTAGGGATGAAGTATAAAAAGATCCATGCATGCCCTAATGATTGCATATTGTACAGAAAAGAGCATGAAGAGAAGCAGCAATGTCCGATATGTGAAACCCCCAGGTACAAATCAAATAAGGCCCCTGCAAAAATGTTGTGGTATCTTCCAATCATACCGAGGTTCAAACGCCTGTTTGCTAATGAAATTGATGCCAAAAATTTGAGATGGCATACGGATGAGAGGATTTTCAATGGAAAGCTTCGACATCCTGCTTATTATTCTCAATGGAAGAAAATTAATCAATTATTTCCTACCTTCGGCAAAGAACCTAGAAACCTTAGACTTGGGCTTAGCACGGATGGCATGAATCCTTATGGTAGCCTAAGCAGTATACATAGTTTATGGCATGTTCTGTTGGTAATTTACAACTTATCTTCTTTGTTATGTATGAAACGAAATACATCATATTTTCTATGTTGATTTCGGGACCAAAATAACACGAAAATGACATAGATGTTTACCTAGAACCCTTGATTGAAGATTTGAAAGAGTTGTGAGATGAAGGTGTCGATGTTTTTGACGCGAACAAGAAATATATTTTTAAAATGTGAGCCATGATCTTTTATACTATAAATGACTTCCCTACATATGGAAACTTGTCAGGATATAGCGTTAAAGGCCACAAGGCATGTCCGATTTGTGAAGAAGGCACATGCTACCATCAACTTCAACATGGAAAAAAGACCGTTTATCTTGGCCATAGAAGATTCCTTAGACGGGCCACCCATATCATAGATTAAAGAAAGCCTTTTTTGGTGGCCAAGAGTTTGAAGATGCTTCAGAGGCATTGACTGGGGAGAAAGTTTATGAAAAAGTACAAAATATCAATTTTATCTTCAGTAAGGCTACAAAGAGTAGAAATGAGAAAAATATATGGAAAAAGAGGTCGGTCTTCTTCAATCTTCCATAATGGTGCAATCTTGATGTGAGATACTGTATTGACTTCATGCATGTGGAGAAAAAAGTATGTGATAGTATTGTTAGGACACTGCTCAACATATAAGGTAGTTCTAAGGATGACTATGTTAAAATTATGGGGTTTTTGAGGAGATTTTGGTGGTTGACTATGTTAAAATTAAATTTCCCATTTTCAAATGCAAGTGGGTTGATGTCAATAATGGTGTGAAGATTGATCAGTTAGGATTTACATTAGTAGATCTGAACAGTAGAAGTTTTGAAGATGAACATTTCATTATGGAAGATCAGGCAAAACAAGTATTATATATTACTGATCAGGAAAATAAAATGTGGTCTATAGCACTCTAAGGAAAAAGGGTATTTGATATTGATGAGGAAAGTCACTCAAATTGCGATCTTCTCGAGACTCCTTCTTTTTCCAGGGGTCTTCCTGAATTGAACGAAAAAGATGAAATAGATAATGAACACGGCATAAGAAATGATCATCGTGATGGGATATAGGAGGATATCTCTTTATGAATCTACTTTAAAAGTTAGCTATCTACCTAAAGTAATTATCATTATGAGTTATATCCAAATTATATATACAGTAATTTTATAGCTTACTAACTTAACAATTTGTCTTAACAGGATAATGACAGATCCGAGGCATCCTAGTGAGGAGGCTCAAGAGTCACCTAGTGCTTATCAAAGCGAGCCAGCAAGTATTAATCAGAGCCAGAATCAAAGTGAGCCGAGTAACCAGTCCATACAGAGGGATAGGAGGGCCATATGGTTGAGAGACGTTACCCTTAGTCGGAGTGCCGGCAAAAAGATGCCGATTGAGTTTGATCAATATTAGAAACCAATCGGGCCTAATGCATGCCAATATAGGAGTTTCGTCGGCCTCCTAGCACGCAATAAGCCTAGTATCTTGATAGAGGAGTGGAGAAATGTCAACAAAAAAGTGAAGCAGCATATTTGGGATACTATTCAGGTATAAAGTTCTCTTCTGTATGTTATAATTATCAAATTTGTCACTAATTGTGTTAACGCGTGCATAACAGCTCACCTATGACGTCCCTCAGAGTGAAGTCTTATACAACAAGACTATGACGTATTGTTGTGAGCACTGGAGGAAGTTCAAGATGAATCTTGCCAATAATTACGTGCATATCGAGGTAGAAGCTGGTAAGCCTCATCCAACTCCGTGCAGCAAGTATTCATATATCGATGAAGCCATCTGGCAAGAGTTTTTTAGGCTTCGGACTACTCCAGAGGCTTTAGTGAGTTAACTTATTTTGTATTTTATTTTCTTATCAATCATCTATACTGATTGTAACCTTTTTTTTTTGTCCTAATTTCTTATTCATAGGCAAGAAGGCAAAAAGCACAAGAGAGTGGTAGGAAGAATTATTGCTCCCATATAATGTCTCATGGGGGATACATAAAGGACAAAAAGGACTTGTTGGCGGCTAAACGAAAGAGATTGGAGGAAGCATCTCAATCCGATCCTTCTGTTCTTCTTTCTCCACCATCTCCACTACGACGTGAAGAATTGTGGTTGCATGCTCGTTGAAAGAGTAGTGGGTCATATACGGGTGAACAGTCTTGTATAGTTGGTGAAAAAATTGTAAGTATCATTGTTGTTATTAACTATTTAGTAAACATGTTTCATTACTCATGTGTCTTCTATGTATCTCTCACAGGAGGAACTTCAAAAAAAGCAAGCCGAGGGATCCTATAAGGCGGAGAAGAGGGATAATATCCTTACATTTGCTATTAGAAAACATGAGCATCCAGGACGTTTCAGGGGAGTTAGAGGAGGGGTGGGCATAAAGGATTACTTTGGAGCCCCCTCACGCTATTTCTCAAATGTGGTGATGAGAGACAAATTGGAGCGTATGTTGGCCACTGCGAGGGCTGAAGCAAGGGCTGAGGCAGAAGCATCATTTGATGCACTATTGGATACCCGGTTAAGCAAGATGAAGGAGGAAGTGTATGCCATGGTCAGCACTAAACAAGATACTAGTGCTCCCCAGGAACATTCGCTACATCCTAAAAAGCATAGCACTAAAGGGAGTTGTTGCAATATTGGGAAGTCATTAGAGGGTCCTGGAAAAGAAATTGCTGAGCCTTGTGACATTTTTGTCGAGGATCCTCTGAGATGGTTAGTTACATAAGGGAGTATGCATAACCTGGGATCAATTGTTCACCGCCAGCAAATGATAGATGATCAAGTTAGGGTGTCAGTTGAAGAGGTTATCATCGCATACGCACTTGTACCTATCCCTTCTGAGGAGTTCAAGATTGTGAGCGATGTCCTGGGTACTTTCATATCATGGCCGAAGAACCTTATTTCTATTCGAGCTACGGAATCCCCGATCAGAACCCCAAGTCTAGCTCCCTTCCCTCATGAAGTTTCACAGCCTCTATTAAATGTCATGCAGCAAGTGATTATGATGGCATACGATATAGCCTTCCTACCAAGAAGTTAGCCTACAGATTTAGCTATTAGGAAGTCAGGGGTGACATGCTATATTGATAGGGAAGATTTAATGTCCCTGGTCGCTCCTAGACAATATCTTACAGTTGGGATTGTCCAACTATTTTTAATGTAAGTATCTTCTTCAATTGGGAGTAAATATTTTAAAAATTATGATGTTTAACTTTGATTTGTGTGCTTGCGTTATTATAGGTACATGAATCATAGGTTGGTCTCCTCTGGGAAGAGCGATAAATTTGGATTCATGTGCCCTCATCAAGCCCAAGAGAAAGGGACCACTTCTGCCATCAAACATAGATATTTATCAGAGAGGCTCAGTGAAACAGAAACTGACTGTTTCTTGGTCCCTTATGTGCATAGGTAAAGAAAAAAATTTATATTCCAAAACACATATAATGCTTTATATTTTATTAAAATTCATCTCTTTTTTTAAAGGGATCATTGGCAATTGGTTCTTCTGTGTAAGGCTAGTTACACAGTCATCCTTCTATGCTCCCTCCACTTGAAACCAGGAAGTGACTTGAAGAAGACCGTGAACTCGTAAGTTTTCTTGCTTTATTACCTTTTGCATTCAAAGCTTGAGTGCAAGATAAGTAATCTTTATGATTTTGATGATTGGGCTATGCGGACATTCCTATACGCTAAGTGTAGTAAGCATGTTCGTGACTTAAAAGACCCTACATGGATCACGTCAAAGGCTAGTACATATTTGTTTTCTTTAAGATGTGTTCCATAAGCTATGCTTTGATGATGTCATGTTCTTTTTCAGAGCCGTAGGCAAACCACCAGGGTCCAACTTATGTGGTCTTTATATTTTGAGGCAAATTTACAATATTATCAGCCTAGGCACGACTGATTTTACCGAAGAGGTAATAAATGTATATTTCAAAAATTTTGTATTACTTTATTTTTTTAAGTTAGTAAGTTAATGCTTTGTTTGGCTTGTATTACACATACAAATGTTTGATCATGCTGATCCCTTTCCTGAAGAAGATATTGATTTCATCCGCAACTGTTGTGTGGTTACTGATACAGTCATAGGATCACTATTATATATTTTCTTCCTTTTTTCTGTAAAGCTTAGGAATTTTTTGCACATAATGAGAAATTTTTCTTCTCCCTCTTTTCTTTAGAAGTTTTGGGATTGAAAGTGCACAATGTTGAGATTTTCCTTCTATCATTGTTAAATTGTGCTTCATTGTGTTTCAAAATGCCTAATGATGATAAATTATTGATATTGTTGCTGAAAATTGAATGAGTTGATAATGTGTTATCAGTTGTCATAGGAATTGAATGTATTGATTTTGAATGATTTTTATTGATAATGTTGCTTCTGTGAAATGTGGTTGTAGTAATGCTGCTATCATTGCTTCTGATTGTTAATATATATCTGCTACGTTGTTGCTTGTGTGGAAAGGGGATTGTCGTTAAAATGGCTTACTGGCCTTGGCAAGGTTGAAACCAAAAATAATAAAAAATCATATTTTTAAGACCGGTTGTCAACAAAACCGGTCTTAAAACAACCTTTAAGACCGGTTTTATTGACAATCGGTCTTAAAAGTCATAGACAACCAGTCTTAAAACAACCTTTAAGACCAGTTGTCAACAAAACTAGTCTTAAAGGTTATTTTAAGACTAGTTGTCTATGACTTTTAAGACCGGTTGTCAACAAAACCGGTCTTAAAGGTTGTCTTTTATAGTTTATGGTCTTATTGTCAAACTTTTAAGACCGGTTGTGATCACAACCGGTCTTAAAAGTTATGACTTTTAGACCGGTTTTTTAACAAGTCTAAAAAGTCACAGACTTTTTACACCGGCTGTATCAAGACCATTTCCAGAACCGGCCCAAAATGTCTTTTTTAACCGATTTTAAAAGTGTTTTTTGCAATAGTGCCTTCTTTATTCCCTATTATGACCAAAAATTAGGGTATAAAGCAACAATTCACCAATTCACAATTTATTCACTAAACTAGGTTCATATACTTCCCAAACATCATATAACTACATGTATATGACCAAAACATGATGAAACCCTAAAAACCTTTAGTGACTAAAAATTAAGGCAACAAGAGAATTCGAAAAAAATCTACCAACCAACACAATACATACATCAAAATGAAGCCTAAGCTCACCTCTTTCACTTTCTAGGGCTTGTTCTTGATTTCTCCAACTTTGGCACTTTGTAGACAGCACAAAACACCTCTTCTCAAGAAAAATAAAACTATAGAAACGAAGCACTTAGTAAGAGGAACAACTTTCATGAAGACTTCAAGAGCTAAGAGGTGATCTTGAAGGTAAAAATAAAAGTAGAAGACTTACCTTGCTTCATTGTTCCACTTTCTCTTTCCTTTTTCATTTTTCTCTTCTTTTTCTCTTTCTTTACTTAGACTAGCTGAATTATGAGTGAGAGAGAGTGTGAGAGAGTTATTGTTTAATATTCACTTATTTGGCGTCTTACAATTTACTTGGCCAAAAATTGCCAAGAGCACATATGGCCAAAATTGTGGCTTCTTGCATAAGCCTAAGTCAATTAACCAAGTATGGTTAAGTTAAGTTGAGTTGCTATACTCTTTCCTATTTTCTCTTCTTCTTGACCAAAATATTGCTTTTAAATAGAGGAGGAATTGTTGACTAATTGCTTTACTTTGTCTTACCTTTGGTTCATTCTTTCTAAGTTGGAAAATTGTGTAATACTTTGACTAATTGACCAAAATATTATCTTCCTCTTTTACCCTTAACTTGGATGGTTTTAATGGCTTAAAGGGAGAGAGAATTTTTCTTTTCATTATAATAATGACTTCTTACTTTTGAAGAGCAAATCTTGGCCCTTCATTTTGTCTTCCAATTTTGACCTCAAGATCAAGTGGCAATTGTCTCTTTTGCCTTTGATTATGGAAATATTATTTCTTGTACGATTAGTTCTTTTAGTTCTCTATATAAATTTTTTCTAGACACCATTTCCCTTTTCCTTTTAGATCCGAGCTAGGTTTTATGTCATTCTGACACATCCTAAAGGAATTGGATACTTTCTTTTGACTAATTCACTCAAAAATTCATATTCTATTATGAGTATGGTTTGGATTCTTTCTAAACTAGACTTAGAAGTCTACTTCATTCAGGCTTATTCTCTAGCCTCTAGTCCTAAAATTTAGGATATTACAATTCTCCCCCCGTTCAATAAATTTTGACCTTGAAATTTGCTACTAGTTTGATTCTTAATAATACTTCAATAGGAACACTATAGTGAGGGTTTCACTTCTTTACTTCTATACCTTTTTGACACCCTAAAATCTAGAGGACACCTCAATTCTATAGACACCTCAAATTCTAGAGGTTTTCTCATTCAATTCTATTTTTATAGAACTTACTCGTCTATCTTGCGTTTGAGCTTCTTCAATCTAGCTCTAAAACTACTTTTCTCTTTACTAGGACTATAGCTAGATTTCTAGACCCTTCTATCAGTTTGTGTTCTTATATCATCACAACAGCTAACTGCACCGCTTTTCAATTCAAAGCATCAGCTATGACATTCACGTCACTACTTTTCAATTCATCTATATTGTTTCATATTCAACTTTTCTGGTTTTTCAAATATTCAAAATTCATTTGGTCATAAAACATTTTCACAATCATACCATAAAAAAATAGTGCTATCACATTTTCAAAGAAAACATAATCGCTGCCAGCTCAAATTCATGAGTAGGGAAATTCATCTCCTGAGGTTTCATCTGTTAAGATGTACACGCTGTAATATCCTAAATTTTAGTTACAAAAATTCCTCTATACCTTAGTGGTATTAAAAGGATAAAATGGTGAATTAAGAGCTTATTGAGACACACAACAAGGCAATTAGAGGTGATACACAACATAGTTATTGGATACGCAAGTTAAGGAATTTGCTGGTGAATTTCCCTATGAGGCAGTTATATTGTGTGACAATTTTAAAATAGTAAATCATGTCCAAAAATTATGAAAAGTTCCAAAATGAAATTAGACATAACAAGCTTTAATATGATAAGTCATATAGAATTTTTGGAGTTGTACACAAGGAGATATAAATTTTTGAAATTAGCCGAGTGAAACTTTAAATTTTCTGTGGCAACGTCCTAAAATGGAAATTTAGGGAAAGATGAGCTTCCAATTGACCAAATTTTATATTTGCCCCTGAAATTAGACTTAACAAGGGTCACATAGCCTTTATAACCACTTAAATTGGATATCTATAAAATTAGATATGAATTTTCAAAGTTTGGTTACAAATCTGCCAATTTCCCCAATTATTACGAAAATGGGAAAAGTTTCAAGGGCAAAATGGTCATTTTGGCCACATAAATCAATTTGGTAGTTTTCCCTATATTAAGATGAGTTGGATGGTTGGAATAAAGAAAAGAAAATGAATGGGAACTCTAGAAATCTCAAAGGAAAATATCAAGGTATAAATAAATACTAAAATACTAACATGTGATAGAATTATATTAAAATAATATTATACAAGGCATCATCAAGAGAGCTTTAGAACACATGCCATCTTCTCTACATAAAAGGCCAATTCGGCCATAATAGAAAAAGAGAAGAAAGAGAAGAGAACTAGGGAGACAAGGAAGAGGAAGAAGAGAAATTCATATCCAAGAGGCAAGAACTAGGTAAGTAAGTAGAAATCTCTACCCATTCTTGTGTTATAGCTTATGAATGTTCTTCTTAGCCTCCTTAATCTCTTTGAAGTTCTATTAGATAAGAAAAACTCAAGGGAGAAAGGGGCCAAGGTTTTGGCCAAAGAAGAAGAAGAAGGAAGAACCAGGCAAGTTGTGAAAACTCTAGTATTCTTGTTCAAAATTAAGTTGTGACTGTGTTCTGGCTGGAAATCTACATAGTTGTAGTGATCTTTGTAAATTTGAGATATTCAATTTCTAAGGGGAAATGCTGCCCAAATTTCTATTAATTATGTTAAACTTGTGATTTGATGGTTAAACAAGTGAATAAATGCAGGAAAAGATGTTCTAGGGGACAAAAATCATGAAAATATGATTTTCCCTAATTTCCTATAAGTTTCGGCCAAGAAGGGAAATGAGGGGTAGATATGGAATTTCATAAATCTAAAGGTTCCAAAAGGAAAAATTTTGTAGGGTTCATGTTGAGTTTGAAGTACAAAAGGCCCCGGAATGTGAAATGACAATTTCTCCCCTGAAAACCCATATTAGGGCTACCAAGGGAAAATCTGTAATTTTATTTGGAATTTGCCTAATTTGAGTTCAAAAATGGATTCTACATGCAAAAATATGTAAGAATAGCTCAGGTCATAACTTTTGAAAAAGAACAAAAATACCAGGTAAAGAGGGAATTAGACAGGGTTCCCCAGGGGCATTTTAGTAATAAATATGCGATTTTTGGCTATGATAACCAACTTGTAGATTCTAGAATAAAATATGAATGAGTAATTACTCATTTATAATTACTTCGAGAATTTTAGGATTTGGTAAATGCCTGAGCCAGACAAAGATTAAAGGACAGATGGAAGCTAAGGTTCGAAAAAGAATCCAGGTATTAACTCTATCTTTCATATTCTATATGGTTATAAATATACAATGTTTGCCATAATCTATTCAATGTATTCCTTATGGTGTTGATACTCTCTGGGTGTGGATGATGGGTTAAACCACCACATAGAACCGTTGGGGTATAATGTGGGCAGGTAGACCTAGTTGAGTGGCTTGATATATACGAATAGGTATAGGCCTTCTCCAAGTTGTGATATGTATGGACAGGTATAGGCTTGTTCCAAGTTATAATGATTATGGACAGGTATAGGCCTGCTCTGAGTTGTTGTGATCACATTAACAGATGATATTTGTACAGATCAAGAACGGATGATCATTTTGATCAGGACAAAATCATCATATGGTTCTTGAGCATTGTCTGACATATGCTTGGCATTTTGATTGATACATCATGATAAATGTTGCATTACATGTTTACTTTTCACATTTTATATGATTGATATTTGTTGCTACTGAGATTCGTATGAATCTCACTCCTTTCCATAAATTCAAAAATTTATTAACCAAGTATAAGCAGCTAAAGGGCTACATGGAAGTAGTCCGAAATGGAAGGACCGGTGCTAATCAATATTTTATCGTTAGTTGACAACTAATCTTTTTGTGTTTTTAGGATTTATACTGTAAATTGTATAAACCCTGTGGGGACATTTTATAATGTAATCAAGAATTTTATATCAGTATAATGTATTATTTCTGTATGTCCATTGAACTGTGTGTGAATACTCTGATAAATGTCAAAATAGTAAGGGTTTTGACATTTTTTTAATCAGATCATGTGGTTCTGGAAATGACAAAATAGTATACTAATATGATTTTGATTTCATAAGAAGGAGAAAGACGAATGGAATAAGGTGATAGAGGAGTAAGTCATCATTATCATTAAATTTTTCTCAGAAAATCAAAGGATGCATGGAGGGCAGTTAGGATGACTACGCTCTGTTGGAAATGGTGTCAAGAAGCTGTGGGCTTCAAGGAAGTAGTTTGCGGCAGATTTGTATATGGATCCTAACCCAGATCAGAGCTAACACTCAGAGTCATTTGTCGATGATGTGAACCAACTGCTATCTATAGGAGTGGAGCTGGATCTGTACAAGGTTACTAGTAATAGAGTATAATATGTATACATGGGATATAACCTACAGCCGAGTTAGGAGTTGAGAAGATGCAACAATATTTTGTTGATGTGGGCCCGTAACCCATAAAGACCCCCCAATATGAACAGTATGTGCATAATACTGACACATTGCACCAGGAGTAGGGATGATACAATATAAAGTTTCCATATGAAGATCAAATCCATACGACGAGGAAGTTTTTCTTCGGCACTGCATTTAGGGTACGAAGTAGGAGCAATCTTATAAAGTGGGATCCATATGATAGCATTATGGATTTGATGGAGCATATGACCAAGTAAATATCGGGTTATATGTACCAGTATTAATAAATGATTTATACATAGTATTTAGATGCCTGGAGAGGGTTGACTAGGCTAATCAGGTCGAGGGCAGTCCAGGGGTACCGATGTCGAGAAATGATTAAAGTCCGTGCTAGTATTTTTGCACCGGTACATGAAAGTTAAGCATACTCAACCCAGGGTAATAGAAGGATGAGTGACCTACTGGGAAGTTGTCAAAAATATTAAGTCATGAGATGCAAAGCAGTAGAAAGATGTTGAACAGCTAACTATGGGCAATGTAATACCCAAAAGTTTTCCCAAACTGTTACAAAGGTCTATTTAAGCCATTACTGAAGTATCTCTATGTTTAAATTTTGAGCGAAAAGACAAAAATGCCCTTGCGAACATGTGAAATTTACCCCTTACCTATTTTAACATAGGGAGATGTAATGATAGTAAGACATTGAGTTAAAGATATAAGGTAAAGTAAGGAAGCTAGATTTGACCCAATGCAACAGTTATGGGGTATGCTAGAAGAGTAATATATTATCATATATGATTTGAGTAACAAATTGTTTAGGTTGCAATAAAATAATATAAAGCTCGGGAATTCAGACCAATTGCCTTTGTCTGGGCTTATGCCTGGACCTCCTACACAGAGACATAAACCCAATTAGATATGAGAACCATAACACTTTATAATTGCACATAGCATGTAATTGTATTTAAATGGAATTGCACACAGCAACATAATAATCCAGCACACAACATGTGATTACAATTACAACAACACTTTATAATTCATATAGCAAAAGCAATACATATGAGAACAACATAATATTGGATTAAAAAACTTACTATTCTTGTAAAAGCTCATAGATGAATTTAGCACAACATTTATGGATGAAATCAATATATTCTTCAGGAAAGGGATCAGCAAGATTAAACATCTATAACACCAAAGCTAAATAAAACATTAACTTGCTAACTTAAAAACAATAAAAGTAATACAAAATTTTTGAAATATACATTTACCTCTTGAGTAAAATCAGTCATGCCTAGGGTGATAATATTGTAAATGTGTCTCAAAACATACAAACCACATAAGCTAGACCTCGATGGTTGCTTATGGCTCTGAAAAAAGAACATGACATCATTACAACAAGTATAAAAACATAGCTTATTAAATACATTCTTAAAACAAACAAATATGAACTAACCTTTGGGATAATCCATGTAGGGTCTTTTAACTCACGAACATGCTTACCATAAGCAGCATGTAGGAATGTCCGCATAACCCTATAATCAAAATCATAAAGGTTACTTATTTTACACAAATTCCATAAACTTTGCACATAAAAGGTAATAATGCAAGAAAACTTTCGAGTTCATGGTCTTCTAAAATTCATTCCCTGGTTTGAAGTGGAGGGAACATAAGAGGATGATAGTGTAACTATTCTTGCATATAAGAACCAATTGCCAATGATCACTGAAAAAAGAGATAAATATTATGAAATATAAATTTGTTTCTTACCCATGTACATATGGAGCCAAGAAACACTCGGTTGCGGTTTCACTAAGCCTCTAAGATAAGTATCTAAGTCTTATAGCAGCAGTGGTCCCTTTCTCTTGGATTTAAACTGGGCATACGAATCCAAATTTATCACTATTTCCAGAGGAGACCAACTTACGATTCATATACCTACAATAATGCAAGCACACAAATCAAAGTTAAAGAACATAATTTTTAAAATATTTACTTCCAATTGAAGAAGATACTTACATTAAGAATAGTTAGACAATCGCAATCGTAAGATGTTGTCTAGGAGCTACCAGGAACATTAAATCATCCCTCTCAAGAAAGCATGTCACCCCTGACTTGCCAACAGCTGAATCCATAGGCCAATCTCTTAGTTGAAAGGATTTATCATATGCCATTAGAATCACTTGTTGCATGAATTCAATGGAGGCTGTGAAACTTCTTGAGTAAAGGGAGCTAGACTTGGGGCTGTGATCGAGGTTTCCTCAGCTCAAACAGAAACAAGGTTCTTTGGCCATAAGATGAAAGTACCGAGGACATCACTCACAATCTTTAAATCATCAGAAGGGATGGGGACAGGTGCATCTGCAACGATCACCTCTTTAATTGAAACTCTGACTTGATCATCTTTCATTTGTTGGTGGTGGACAGTTGATCCTAGGTTATGCACACTCCTTCGTGAAACTAATCATCTTAGAAGATCCTCAATAAAAAGGTCACAAGGCTAAGCAATTTCTTTTCCAGTACCCTTTGATAATTGCACAATATTGCAACAACTCTCTTTAGTGCTCTACTTATTAGGTGTAGCGATTGTGCTTTAGGAGCACTGGTATATTGTCTTATGCTCATAATCATCATCATTTCCTCTTTCATGTTGCTCAACTAGGCTTCTAATCTTAGATCAACTGATGCTTCTGCCTCGACCCTTGCTTCTGCTCTTGCAATAGCCAACATATACTCCATCTCCTCCTTAGTCACCATACTGAAGGAATGGCGTGAGAGTGCTCCAAAGTAATCCCTTATGCCTACCCCTCCTCCAACTCCCCTAACATGGCCTGGATGCTCATGTTTTCTAGTAGTAACCATCAGGATATCATTCCTACCTTCCAACCTAAAAGATTCCCTCAACTTGTATTTTTTGAAGTTCCTCCTATAAGAGACAAATAACAAACATAAGTAATGAAACCTGTTTACTAAATAATTAACAACAACAACGATACTTACAATTTTTTCACCTACTATATGACATTGTTTACTCATATAAGACCCACTCCTCTTTTGGTGAGCAAATAACCATTTCTTTTTGTGACGTATCGGAGATGGTAGAGAAAGAAGAAAAGAAGGATCGAATTGAGCTGCTTCTCCCAATCTCTTCTGTTTGGCTACCAACAAGTGTTTTTCAACCTTTACATAACCCCCACGTGACATTGTATGAGGGCAATAATTCTTTCTACCACTCTCTTGTGCTTTTTGCCTTTTTGCATACGAATACGAGATTTAAAAAAAGGTTTCAATCAATAAAGACAATTGATAAGTAAATAAAATGCAAAATAAGTCAACCCACCAAAGCTTTTAGCCTAAAAAATTCCTGCCAAATCGCTTAATCAATATATGAATATTTGCTGCACGGATTAGGATGAGACTCACTATCTTTCACCTCGATATGCATGTAATATTTGGCTAGATTTGTCTTAAACTTCCTCTAGCACTCACACCAATATATCATTGTCTTCTTGTACAAGATGTCACTATGAAGTACGTCGTAGGTGAGCTGTAATGCATGCATTGAAGGAGTTAGTGACAAATTTATAACAAATAATTACATACAAAAGAGAATTTTATACCTGGATGGTATCCCAAATATGTTGCTTCACACATTCATCGATATCTCTCCACTCCTCTATCAAGATGCTAGGCTTGTTGTGTGCAAGGAGGCCGACAAAACTCCTATATTGACTTGTAATAGGCTTGATTGGTTTCCAATATCTATCAAACTTAATCAGTATCTTTTACCCAGCACTTCAACTAAGGACGATGTCTCTCAATCATGTGGCACTTTTACCCATTCATACAAAATGTTACTAGGCACACTTTGATTATGGCTCGAAGCATTGCTAGGCTCACTTTGATTAATACTAGATGGCTCGCTTTGATAAGCACTAGCTGGCTTGCTTTAATGAGCACTAGGTGGCTCCGGAGCCTCTACACTAGTACGCCTCAGATCCTACATTTTCCTATTAAGACAACAAAGAGAAAGATAAATCCTTAAATTATAACATGAAAAGACAATATCTATAAAATAACTATATACATAATTTGGATATGTTTAAATCCATGTTTTGATAATAAACAAAAGATAATGAATTATTTTGCAAATGATTGACAAATTTTAATCAAGAACATTGAGTCAAATTCATTGATAAATACAGTTCTCAAATTGACAACCTTATATTATGCAGATTATCTGATGCACTCGAGTTTTGGAGAAGAACTCGAGTTCAAGTTCATGAACAACTCGAGTTTAGGTGAAGAACTCGAGTTAAGTGCGTAAGTTTCAATGTAACTCTAGCAATTTTTGGCTAACACTCGAGTTTTCTATAAGAACTTGAGTTTTGTATGTTAATGAACTTGAGTTGGCTAGTTAACTCCCATGAGTTTAATCCAAAAATTAGCCAGAAACTTGTATTGATTGAGGAACTCGAGTTTGGAACTAAAACTTGAGTTGTGGTCTGAAGAGAACTCGAGTTGATATTTGAAGTTTCGCAAGTTTACACAAAATCTAAGCCAAAAAAAAATTGTCTCAAGTTTTACACAGAACTCGAGTTATGGCCAAAGATGAACTTGAGTTGGCATTTGCACACTCGTGAGTATTATCCAGAGACTTGTTCATAATCTTGAAACACCTAGAGAACTTGAGTTTGAAAGAAAAACTCATGTTCTCATTAGAAAGAAACTCGAGTATGCTTTTGAACTTCCATAAGTTTTCATTCATAGATTTAGTCAGAAACTTGAAGTTCCTGGAGAACTCGAGTTTGGGAACAAAACATGAGTTCTAGGAAGAGAGAAACTTGAGTTTGCATTTTAACTTCCGTAAGTTTAATCTAGAGAAACATTCAGAAGTACACAATACAGGAAGAACTCGAGTTTGGTAGCTAAACTCGAGTTCTAGTGTAAGGAAAACTTGAGTTTCTAATGAGAACTTGAGTTGGGACCTTTGAAAATCATATGAAGAACTTGAGTCTTGTGTATGAACTTGAGTTTGACAGAAAGAATAAGTAGAATGAATTACAGAGATCAATTTGAACATGGTTAAATGTCATTTATTCATTATGTTTATACTTGTTGCTAGATTTAAACATCAACTTACACAACACATGTAACATCCCATTCTCAGTCACCAATATACCTTGTATTTATTAATAAATTTAATGGGATAAAATGGTGGATTGTGATGTACAAGAAATGACAGAAACACTCCAATCGGTGGTTACACACAAATTGGCTCAGCTAGGGCACAAAGGAGTAATTATTGTCCACTTAAAGGCCTAATATTGTAACCTAAATTGGAGTATAAAAGGACACAAATCTTGGCCTAATTGACATGCAAAAAATTTGGCCAAACTAAAGGAAAAAGAGCAAGAGATGATTTATTACAATAAATCATAAAAAGTAATGGCAAAATGGTAATTTGCCAACAAAACAAGAAGTAAATTATTTTTCCCCTCTCTTCTTAATAATTTCGGCCAAATGGGTGGAAATAAAAAGGGAAAATAGTTATTTGGTAATAAATATCATAATTAGAAGCATTTGTTACCAAGTGAAATTAAATGGTAAAAAGTCAAAAGTAAATATGACACCAATTAATTTTTTGGAAGAAGAGAATTATTGAAAATGCAAGAAGTAATATTTTATTCCCTTTCCTCTTGGATTTTTGGTTCAATAGGGAAATAATATATATGGCCCATATCTAATTTAAGAAGGAAAATTAAGGGCCAAGTAAATTGCACATGTTAATTATATTAAACAGTATTATTTCCAAAAGTAAATGGAGATATTTCAAGAAGCTATATCACTCTTTTGCTTCTTCATTATTTCGGCCAAAACATCAAAGTAAGATAGAAAGAAGAGAGCTCAAGAAATTTGAAGAACACAAGTGGTCTTAAGGTTCAAGAAGCAAGGATTTAAGGTAAGAGCTTGAAATTAAAGTGTTCTTACCTTCTAATCTACCTAGAACTTCCTCTAACCTCTTCTTCTTGAAATGCATGGTTAGCAAGCTAAATGAAGAGAGAAGAGAGAGAGGGCAGTGGCTTTCAAGAGAGAGAAAGTGAGCAATTAAGAGGTAATCTTACAAACTTTGATCCTCTTGTGTTATATGATGTTGTTAGGGTTGTTATTATTGAATTTGGTTTGGCTTTACTTGGTTTTGTAAATTTCGGAAGATGAAACCCTAAGGGGAAATACTACCAAAATTTTCATAAATCATGTTCATTTAGTGTTTAATTAGTTAATCTTTTAATTAGACATGAAAAGGAAGTGATTAATCAAGAGAAATCAAGAAAACACAACTTCCCTCCTAAGAACCTAAGTTTTGGCCAGAGGCAGAACTGGGGGGAAGGAGTTGGAATTTTGAAATTTTGATAGTTCCATTAGATTTAGAATTGAAAATTTTGTAGCTATGTATGTGTTCATTATTTTTGGGAATTTGTATGCAAATTTGGAATTTTTAGAATTTTAAAGTAAATGTTGTTTGATTTACTTCACTGGAGGCATTGTTGTTGTGAACTGAATTTCCTTAGTCAAACCTGGTCAAAAAATTATGAAACTTGACATGATTAAAGTAGACATCTAGAGATTTAATTTGATGGTAGATCAAAAAAAATTTGGACAAGTAGATTAAAAGATAGGGATTTCCAAATTTATCCCCCGTTTCTGGAAGGAAAAATGGAATAGTTGGAGTTTGGTTAATTTATGGGAATGACATGGTGGTAGTGGTTATACTAAAGTATTCTTATAAAATATTATATTTAAAAAGCTTCACATAGGTTTTGGAATCAATCAAACTAGATTTTCTTAGAATTAATTATGAATATTCAAATTTGACTGAAAATCTGCCAGTTTCTGTAAACAGTGAAAATTAACTATACAGAATTGTACTGTGCATAAACTATTATAATTGCATTAGATTACCGGCTGAATTTGATTTAAGGGTAGTAATAATACAAATAAAAACTAGTTACTTGCAACTCTAATTTTTATGGGAATTGGAAATAGCCCTAACTGGAACCAAAGTTTAGGAACGACCAAGGAATTGATAAAGAAGTCATTTAGTAGTACTTTCTTTCATATACTATGTAATTGTTTATACGATTTGTGTCTTCCATTTTCTGTAACATGACAGTGCCTAGGGCACATTAGCCTATCTGTGATCTAGGATCCAGTGATGGTGCACGCAAATTAGCCATAGTCTAAACATGTTGTTTGACCATGGACATGAGTTAAGCCGAGGTTGCAAACAGTCATTTGGCCTAGGACAGTGTGGTACAACATGAGTTAGCATCTTACATAACATTGTGCATTGCATATTTAGTATTGCATTCTATATGTTTGAAATATCTATTACTACTGAATTCCCTATAATCACACCCTTTTTCAAACTAAAAAACATTACAGCTGAAGCTAGCGGCTCTAAAGGCAAGAAAGTGATTACCCAGGGGTAGAGTCCTGGTGCTTTCTGAAGTTGCATCTGGTTGTCTATATTTATACTGTTATTTTTTTATTACTTTTTACATTTGTAAAAATTTTCAAACCCTACGAGGAATTCCTATATTGTAAACAAGTACATAATGTCAGTATGTTTCTGATATTTCTATATGCCTTGCAGAACTGTACGCTTATTACTCTGTAAATATCGAAATGTTAAGGGGTTTGACATTTTTGGTATCCGAGCTTAAAGTGGTTCTGGCATTCTCAAAATAGTATACTGATATGGTCTTGTTTGATTGGTGACACAAATTTTTCGTGCACGTAGAAGTGAGAGCGATCACCCCTTCTGTGAACCAGTATCCCCCAGAACAGCAGATTCCAGAGGGGTATCACAACATATGGATAAAAAAGCTAGGAGGCCCTAAAGTGCTGAAGACAGCATAAAAGAAGGTTTGACTTGGACCAGTATACTGACCATATCTATGGCTAGAGCCGATACCTGATGCATTAGTAGCCGATACAGATCAGCCACGTGCAGATGGTCAAGCATCCAACATGCATATCAGTAAGGGCTCTAAGGTAAAGAGAGGGAACATGCCCTATGATCTACAGCCAGATGAAGAGCTGTGGGAGTACATGCGAGATAGGTACTGGCATGCAATGTGAGCATATGACACCTAAGTGGACCAGTACCTAACCTACCTAGAATCAGTAGACACCCTGTACTAGAAGTAGGTTCTGTTGCATATCAATCTGCCGGATGAATTCTAGATCTTCATGACCATGTGTTTCTTTCCAGACACGAACTTTTGGAACTAGAAAAAGAATGACATAGAGGAGAGAGGCTCGAACAACCACTTTGGGGAGTTCATGCAGCATATCACAGACTTTATATGGAGGCACATGTACCTAGAGTGAGGTAGGGTTTAGACATGATATTTTGGGTGATCAGAGGTAGCCAATACATATTTTAAGGCAAGGGTAGTCACAGGGAACTAGTGGACAGAAATTGATAGAGCCGGTGTCTTGTTTTGATTGGGTACATCAAAATTTAAGTGTGCTTAACTCAGGGTAATCACGGGATGGGTGACCCCCTGGGAAGCTATATGTATAGTTAAGACATAATGTATAAAAGGACCAAAGACTTGTTGTATAGTAGTTTTAGGATGTATGATGTGTAGTATGACCTCTAATTGCTATAAATAATGCTATGTGATATGTATGACAAACTTATGTACCTGAAATTTTTATGAAATGACAAAAATGCCCTTACATCTATATGAAATTTATTTCTCCTCTATTTTTCATATAGTGAACCATAGAAATGGCACATACATGAAGTGGTGGTATAGGCCGAGGTGGAGGCCGAAATGGAGGTAGAGCCAGTGGTAGACAACCCGATACAACAACTGATAGGTATGATGATGGCACAACAGAATATACTAAACAAGTTGAGAAATGACTTGAGGGAAGTACAACAAAATGCAGATGTAAAAGCACATAACCCTGGTGAGCAAGGAGGTGATCACGTGCAACCTCTAGAACCTGTACCAAAACCTGTGCCAGAGGGTCCTATTGTCGAAGTAGAAAGTATGCAAACTAGGGTAACTTGACTTAATCAACATCAACTGACTATTTTTCAAGGGAGGTTCGATCCCTAAGCCGCTGAAGACTAGTTGTCTCATCTTGAGAAATTATTTTGAATACAAGAGTGCCCCGATGAGATAAAGGCATAATTGGTGATCTATAAGCTAGAAGGAGATGTCGAAAAATGGTGGATGAGCATCGAGTCAATTCTACAGGCACAAAATATTCCAATGACATGGGAAATATTTCAAGAAAAATTCAATGAGAAGTATTTTCCTCAATTAGTGAGATTGGCTAGAGAGACAGAATTCTTGATGATTTAGCAGGGTAAAAGGGAGAATTTGGATGAATACTTAGCACAATACATTCGAATTTCTCAATACCCCTCATATCTGAAATATCGTGACGATAAATTGTGGAGTGTCGATATAATGATATGGGGTTTAAAGCCAGAGCTGAAGGAGAAACTTGTCTCCAGAAACTTCAAAGAGTTTAATAAGGCAATTGAAGAGTGTCAGATCATAGAGCATAATTTGTTGGATCTATATGCCTACATAAATGCTAGTAACAAGAACACATCTAGTGATAGGAACTCTTCTTAGAAGCAAAGATATCAGGTTGGTTCTTCCAGTGGGAGTAATAAGAAGCCATACCAGCCTGACGGCCATGGTAATCAAAGACCCCCTGGAAACTGAACGCGTAGATACTCTAGGAATCCTTATCATTATGGCCAAACATGTAGTTAAGCAAGGCATACACCAGTCCCAGTATCGTAGATTGTCTGCTAACTCTGCCACAAACCAGGACATATCACTAAGGATTGTTGATAATGACAAGAGCTCAGAGAGCCTAGACAATGAGTTCAAGGTAGAGTTTTTGCTTTAACATAGGAAGAAGCCTATAAATCACCAGAGTTGATACAAGGTATGATTCTCCTTAATGGTAATCTGGTACAAGCATTGTATATATGATTCAAGAGCTAGTCATTAATTCATTGCATATGATTGCATAAGAGGGCTAGGCCTAAGTGTGTACTAATTACCTTATGACTTGACGGTATCTACGCCTACAAGAAACAGATTCATCACAACCAAGGCATGTTTAAATTGCATAGTAAATGCTGAGGGACACGAGTCTACAATAGACTTGATTTGTTCTCTGTTGATAAGACTGGAAGCAAGAAGGTTATTTACCCTAATCCACCATCAAAGGCTAATGCAGCAATCAACCTAAACTTCTCTTTGCAGCTGTCAAGGATACATTGTGTTCTTTTCCATGCAATTAAAGGCTAGAATAGCATTAGAGAGCATCCCTATAGTAAATAAATTTCCTTATGTGTGAGGATATCAGCGGATTACCCCCAGACAAGGAAGTGGAGTTCGCAATTGAAACTAAGCCAGGAGTAGGACTAATATCTAAAGCCCCATATAGGATAGTGCCAAGCGAGATGGCAGAGTTGGAAAAGCATATTGAGGATGTAACGGACGGCCCTACCCTCACTGGGTACTGGTGGTCCAGACCAACCCCCACATTCACTGTGTACTAAGCTGACCAGGAATTGTCCCTCCTCTTGAGGGTTTAATACGCCTCCCCAAGGCTCAAACTCTCGACCTGAGGATAAGTACAAGACCCAAGAGACACCTGGTAATAGTGTAAATGGTTACCAAGTGGCTCTTAAGGCTTGGACTAATCCTCAAGTCCTGGCTTTGAGCCCTTGGGGAGGTGTTCTCTTCCTAGTGCCCAGTGAAGGTAGAGAAAAAGGAATAAATCCCCTAGAGGAGGGGACAATACCTACACCATATCAGTCATGTGGTGGCATGGGGTAGGGGTGCCGACATGTTGGCCTGCGGTGGCGAGAGGGGGGCTGTTACAGAGGAACTACTAAAGAAAGGGTTTATCAGACCCAGTGTCTTACTGTGGAGAGCTCTAGTGCTTTTGTTAAGAAGAAAGAAGGAAGCCTATGACTCTCTATTGATTACATGGGGTTAAATAAGGTGACTGTAAAAAATAAGTACCCACTTCCCAGAATCGATGATTTGGTTGATCAACTGTCGGGATCTTGTGTCTCAAAGATTGACCTGAGATCTGGGTATCACCAACTCAAAGTAATGGTAGTTGATATACTGAAGACTTCTTTCAGTATAATATATGGTCATTACGAGTTCTTAGTAATTCCATTTGGGCTTACCAATGCACCTGCACTATTTATGAACTACATGAATCAAATTTTCTGTCTATACTTAGATCAATTCGTAGTAGTCTCTAATGATGATATTCTGGTGTACTGTCAGAGCAGAACGGAGCATGAACACCATATGAGAACTGTATTGAAAACATTAAGGAGCAAGCAACTCTAAGCCAAGTTGAGCAAGTGCTATTTCTGACTTTTAGAAGTGAAATTTCTGGGCCATGTGGTTTCAAAGCAAGAAGTCTCAGAAACTATCTTTAAGATACACATTTTTCTAGGTCTTGCTGATTATTATCGGCGGGTTATACATAATTTCTCTAGAATAGCTTTACCGTTAACAAAGTTAACACGGAAAACTCAACATTTCGTGTGAGACAACAGTTGTGAGATGAGCTTTACAGAGCTGAAATATAAATTAACAACAGCACCTGTGTTAACAATCCCATATCAGTAATTAACCTTCATGGTTCACATAGATGCCAGTAGGCATGGATTGGGATATGTCCTAATGTAACAAGGCTGAGTAGTGGCGTATGCATCCCGTCAGCTGAAGCCTCACGATCAGAGATATCCCACACATAATCTTGAATTAGCAGCGATTGTGTTCGCACTGAAAATCTAGAGAAACTATCTCTATGGGGTTACCATAAAGCTGTACAGCAACCACAAGAGTTTGAAATATCTATACAATCAGAAAGAGCTCAACATAAGATAGCATAGGTAGATGGAGTTTCTCAAAGACTATAACGTGGAGATCAAGTATCATCCAGGAAAGGCTAATGTAGTAGTAGATGCATTGAGCCACAAAAGCAGTATGGGTGGTAGCCCTTATGATTTATGATTAAAGACTGATTGAAGATTTCAGATATCTTAATCTGTTAAATTAGGTCATGATCAACAACAGCAATGTCAGTCAAGTAGAGAATGACCTGAGAGCAGTCATAGAAGAAGCTTAGATATAGGATAGACATGCATAATCTATCAGAGATATGACTAAAAGAGGGGAGACTCAGGAACATGACTTGTCACTGAGTGGGCTAGTCAGATTTAGAAAGTGGATATATGTTCCACTGCAAATAGAGCTAAAGAGGCAAATCTTGGAAGAAGCACATAAGAGTAAATATACTTTACATCCAGGAACAACTAAGATGTACCATAATCTAAAGTCCACATATTGGTGGCCAGGCATGAAGAGATATGTGACAAGGTTCGTTGCTTTTGCATTACTTACCAGAAAGTCAAAGCCAAGTATCAATGACCTTCAGGGCTTCTATAAAACCTTGAAATTCCTAAGTAGAAATAAGAGAGCGTTACATTGGATTTTGTGATCGGATTACCAAAGGTGTGAAATCATGATGCAATATGGGTCAAAGTGGATCGATTCACGTAGACATCTCATTTTCTCCCAATCAGCATTCACTACTCTCCCGATAAACTCATAGAAATCTACAACAAGGAGATTGTGCGCCTACATGGTACACTAAAGAACATCATATATGACAGAGATCCTTGATTCACTTCTAAGTTTTGGAAGGCAGTGCATGAAGCTTTGATTCAACACGGCCTATCATCCTTAGATAGATAGACAAATAGAAAGATATAGACGCTAGAGGATATGCTGAGGGTGTGTATACTTGATTTCAAAGGCAATTGGGACAAATTCCTTCTACTAGCAGAATTTACATACAACAATAGTTATCACTTGAGTATTCAAATAGGTCCTTATGAGGCATTGTATGGAAGAAAGTGTCAGTTGCCCTTGTGCTAGATAGAGCTATTTAAGAGGCAGATATATGGGCCATATATTGTTGATCAAATAACATCGTAGATCAAGCTCATAAAGCAAAGGCTATTAGCTGCTCAAAGCAGATAAAAGAGTTATGTTGATAAGAGGCAAAAACCTCTAGTGTTTTAGATTGGAGATCATGTGTTTATGAAGGTTTTAGCTATTATCAGCATTAGCAGGGCGCTAAAGGTAAAGAAGATGAGCCTTCAGTACATTGGTCCTTTTGAGATCTTGCCAAGGATTGGACCAATAGCGTACAAAATAGCTTTACCCACAAGCTTAAGTAGGCTGCATGATATCTTCCACGTGTTACAATTAAAGAAATATCAAACTGACCCAAAGCATGTGATTGAATACAAAGAGGTAGACGTGGAAGATGATCTGACGTATGAAGTCACACCTGACCGAATCATTAATCGACAGGATAAAAAACTAAGACACAGGAGTATCATGTTCATAAAAGTAGTATAAAAGGGGTTCTCTCTTAGAGAAGCTACCTAGGAAGTTGAGGAAGACATGCAGAAGCATTTCCCGAACTTCATGAGTCAATATATGTAACAAAACTTAGGGGACGAAATTTATTTAAGGGGGGAGAGCTGTAACATCTCATTTTCAGTCACTAAAATTTCTTGAATGTAATTAATACATTTAATGGAATAAAATGGTGGATTGTGATGTACACAAGAAATGATAGAAACACTCTAATCGGTGGTTACACACAACTTGGGAAAGCTGGGACACAAAGAAGTAATTATTATGCACTTAAAGGCCTAATATTGTAACCTAAATTGGAGCACGAAAGGACACAAATCTTGGTCTAATTGACATGCTATAAATTCAGCCAAAAAAAAGGAAAAAGAGCAAGAGATTATTTATTACAATAATTCATACAATGTAATGGCAAAATGGTAATTCGCCAACAAAACAAGAAGCAAATTTTTTTCCCTCTCTTCTTAATAATTTTAGCAAAATGAGTGAAAATAAAAAGGGAAAATGGTTATTTGGTAATAAATATCATAATTAGGAGCATTTGTTACCAAGTGAAATTAAGTGGTAAAAAGTCAAAAGTAAATATGGCACCAATTAATTATTTGGAAGAAGAGAATTATTGAAAATGCAAGAAGTAATATTTTATTCCCTTTTCTCATGGATTTTCAGTTGAAAATAGAAATATGAAGGGAAATAATATATGTGGCCCATATCTAATTCAAGAAGAAGGAAAATTAAGGGACAAGTAAATTGCACATGTTCATTACATTAAACAATATTATTTCCAAAAGTAAATGAAGATATTTCAAGAAGCTATATCACTCTTTTGCTTCTTCATTATTTTGCCCAAAACACCAATGTAAGAGAGAGAGAAGAGAGCTCAAGAAACTTAAAGAATACAAGTGGTCTTAGGGTTCAAGAAGCAAGGATTTAAGGTAAGAACTTGAAATTAAAGTGTTATTGCCTTCTAATCTACCTAGAACTTCCTCTAACCTCTTCTTCTTAAAATTCATGGTTAGTGAGATAAATCAAGAGAGAAGATAGAGAGAGGGTAATGGCGTTCAAGAGCGTGAAAGTGAGCAATCAAGAGGTAGTCTTACAAACTTTGTGTTAGATATGATTAGTTTTGATGATGACAAATATAGATGTCAAATATTAAGAGAGCAAAAGTTTGCTAATATACTTGTCTCTTACCTTGACTAACTACTATTTAATATTGCATATCTTGTAGATTAGTCAAGCAATGAAAGAAAGAGATTGAGGAATGAAGAACTTGCAAGAATTAATGAAAAATAGCAAGTTTCAAGTTCTTTGGGTACTGTAGCAGTGGGCACTGTAGCATATGGTTATTGTAGCGTATTTCACTGTAGCAGCACTGTAGCATCCAGTGATTTTAACAATCACTCGAGTGATTTCAGAATCACTCGAGTGATTCTGAAAACAGTGAAAATCACTTGTAGTGATTCACTATTCACTCGAGTGATTTGCAGCTTTTTCATACTCTGTTATTCGTCCAGCTGAGCGAGGTCTGGGTATTCGATCATATCTCTCACAATACAACTCCGATGGAGATCAAACCAGTTGTATATGAAAATAGACTTCCAATGCATCATTATGACACCAGAAGAAACATCAAAGGAGCTCAGATGAAGGATATATAAGTGTTCTAATCTGGCCTTTATATCAGCGTCACTTTCTGGAACAGGTTTGGTATTTTAACTATAACTCTCAAACCACTGATCCTATTGAGCTGAAACCGGTGCCACATGTAACTAGAATTCAAGATATTTCCATTGATATATAATACAGAAGTTTTGGAGCTATGTTCGAAGAGTTATGCCATCTGTAATTTGACCCCTGTTTGCTGTCGAATTGAAGGTGAAGTTTCAAGTCCAAGTGATCTGAACAAAGAGCACCCGAGTGATTTTTATAATCACTCAAGGGATCAGCAAGATCACTCGAGTGATCATTAATAATCACTCGAGTGAAATACGTCAGAATGCATATCACTTCCAGTGGCGCAGAAATCACCGCAAGAATTTTTCACTGTTCCGGATTTCACTTCCAGTGATGCTAAAATCACTCGAGTGATATGTGATTTTTCAGAATCACTTCCAGTGCGCCTGAAATCACTGCAAGAAAAATTCAATGTTTGCAAAATCACTTCCAGTGATGCCAAAATCACTCAAGTGATTATGTTGTTTTCATATATCACTTCCAGTGGATGCTGAATCACTTCCAGTGAATTTCACTCTTTCTCAAATCACTTCCAGTGAACCAGAATGCACCTCCAGTGAAAGCCAGTATGCCTCAGATCACTACTGATGAACTAATATTTACTCAAGTGATATGAAGATCTTTCACTTCCAGTCACTTCCAGTAATCATGCAATGCACTGCCAGAGAAATACAGTGTTTGTGAGAATCACTATTAGAGAATCTGAAACACCTCCGATGAAACAAAGATCACTCCCACTGGATATCAATTGCATCAGTTCACTATTTTTCAGATAATATCCAAGCAAGTGATTATGTTGATTTTTCAGATCACTTCCAGTCAAGTGTTATCCAGCCAATGTATGCTAATCTTTCAGTAGCAGCTCCAGTGATATCCAAGTCATTACAGTGAACTGAATACCTTCAAGTCAGATCAGATTCGTTTGAGTTATATGGGTATTTTGATACACAACTTCTGGTGATCACTCAGTATACTCTCCACTGTGACACAATCAGTTCCAGTGGCAACAAATCAGAATCACATCCAGAAATCAAGATCACTACCAGCGAAATGCTTATACAGTCGAGTGATTTATTATTTTATCAATTACTCATGGGCACTAGCAATATTCAACAAATAACCAATAACGTGCTAATTGTAAGCAACAACTGAAGCATCTGTCATATCAATAGAAAAATGCTGAAGTATCTGTCAGACACACGATGGGCTTTCAACGGAAAAATATTTGAATGCTCCAACGGCTCTCAACCTATCTTCTATATAAACTGAAGCATTCAAGAAGGAGATTTACAGAGAAATACCACAGCGAACAAAAATGTTGAAGTAACGAGAACCCAACTGCCAACATGCTGCTGTCATGAATCTTCATCTCTCATACTAACCGGTAGAATTTGATTTAAAGGAAACAATAGTACAAGTAATAACAAGTTACTTATAACTCTAATTTTTATAGGAACTGGAAATAGCTCAAGTCGGAACTAAAGTTTAGGACCAACCGAGAAATTGAAAAAGGAGTCAGGTAGTAGAACTTTCTTTCATATACTATGTAATTGTCAGTATGCTTTATGTATGCCATTTTCTATAACATGACAGTGCCTAGGGCGCATTAGCCTAGCTGTAACCTAGGATCTAGTAATGGTGCACGCAAATAAGCCAAGGTCTAAAAATGTCATTTGACTATGGATACGAGTTAAGTAGGGGTTGCAAACAGTCGTCTGGCCTTGGACAGTATGCACACAATACCAGTTGGCATCTTTCATAACATGGTGCATTTCATATTTATTATTACATTACATATGTCCAAAATGTCTATTACTACTGAGATTCCCTCAAATCTCATAATTTTTCAAACTGAATTCCTGTATTGTAAACAAGCACTTAATGTCAGTATGTTTCCGCTATTTTTGTAGGACTTATGGAACTATGTGCTTAGAGAGAAGAAAGCTCCATAATGAGAAAGCTAGTAGAATGAGGATAGGGGACATTCAGTAAATAATGAAACAAATCATGAGGAAACAAAAAATGAGGAAAAATCGATCCAACCTGAGGAGTCATAGCAACCAAGAGTACCAAATCAAGAATCACATGCGGGAAGAGTTTGTGAGGAACAAAACCTACAGTATTGGGTCACAGAGTTCGGTAAGCACCAATCCTCAGTGTTCAAAGGGAAATTTAACCCTCAAGCAGTTGAAGATTGGATGACCAGGATGGAGAAAATTTTTGAGATATTGGAGTGTTCTTCTAAGATAAAGGCGCGACTAGCCATGAACAAGCTAGAGGAGGATGCAGACTGATGGTGGAGGAACATAGCCATGATGTTATGAACTCAGAATATTCCCATGACTTGGGAGCTATTCCAAGAGAAGTTTAATGAAAAATACTTCCCTAGGTCTATGAGAATCAAGAAAGAAACAGAGTTCTTATCCATCCGATAGGGTAACGAAGAAACGTTCAACGAATACCTCTCTTGATTCATGCTCCTGGCTTGTTACTCCACTTACTTATGATATAAAGACAATGATAAATGGAGCTCGGATCTACTAATCAGAGGGCTGAAGCGTAAGCTAAAAGATCGGTTGGTCTTCTGACAGTTCAAAGAGTTCAATAAAGCGGTAGAAGAATTCTGGATTATAGAGTACAACCTGAGGGATCGAAACCCAGCTAAGAATACCAACAACCATGGTGGACCTAGCCAGAGAAGCTTTCCCTAGACACAGAGGGGTCAGGGATCTTTATATAGGGGAAATGACAATAGACCCTATCAGCCTGATAACCTTGGTAACCAGAGCCCTTCTCCATCCCCAACATGTTCACGATGTGGTAAGGTGCATCCTGGCAAGACATGCGTTAGACGTATAATTTACTATACATGTCATCAACCGAGTCACTTCGCTAATGAATATAAATAGTAGGCAGCAGAGCCTGTTGGAAATTGTGCCCTAGGGGCCAATCATTATACTTTGAACATTGTTATTCAATAAATTTCTCCATTTAGTTATCACATTATTCGCATATTCACTGTGATAAATGTATCCTTGGATAAATCATAATGATTGTCCTAAATGTCCTTGGTCGGTCATCTATATGGGAGCAAAGATGAAATAAGACCAGTATGACTTTGATAAGGTATGGGAATACGAATCAGAGTCTTAGACACTTGTAGGAGTACAAGGTGTTGGACTGACCCGCTATGAGAAAGCTGCATGGATCAAGTCATAAGCTTATCTCATGTATAACCACGTCACAATGCCTTCTGACCTGAGATTATCATGGATTCCTACATGAGAGTCACTAAGTTTTGACTTAGTCAAAAGTCACCTTTAACTGGGTGATGATAAAAGCTACAATCGGGCTTAATGGTTTTCATACAGAGGAATGTGAATGATCAAGATGGAATTTATCCCTCACATTAGTAGAGAGATATTACTAGGCCCCTCGATGAGTAAGTCTGAGAAATGTATGGCCATACTACGATGGAAAGGAGTTTCCATTTCTATAGTCAGACTACTCAAGGATTGAGAAAGTAATGGTCAGAAATAGGAGGATGACATTCTCCATGCCTCATCCTTGACCGAAATATCGTGTGACAAAAAGGACATGATATGGTTATACGACAGGTTGTATCGTATTATCGATCCTCATATGAATTAGGTAGTCGTAATGTCTTGCTAGAGGATGCTTACGACTTATGGGTTAGTATAGTCATTGGCCCACTACCAACTTCGTATGGGCCTACAAGGTCGCACACAAGAATAGCCCAACACAAGCTATAATGTCCAGATTCATTGAATATAATGTTTAATCTAGGGTAGACGAATTATATATATATATATATATTAAATACACATGTTGTGTGAATATTTATTTGATAAATATTTATGTGTGTGTATGTGTATGTATTTATATTTGAAAAGAAAATTAATAATATTCTATATACACATGTATTTTAAAATACACTATGATATTATGATAATATTATATATATATATATATATATATATAATATTATTTGATAATATATATTAAATATATGATAATATTATATTATATGATAATATTATTATATTTTGCATATATAAAGATATTATATGATAATATCTCAGATTTAATTTATAAAGATAAATTAAATCTAATTCGATTGGCTCTTTATTCTAATTAAATAAATAGGTTAAATTAAAACTGTTGGACAGATTTAATTAAACCAGATTTACTTAATTAGCTTATCAAAACAATTAAGTGTTAATTGATGTGATAAGAATTTTGAAATTAATTAAGATTAATTTTAAAAATCCAATATCCATCATAAAATAGATAACCCTGACTAGTTAAAAAAGGTAAGAACTAGGGTTTTCTATTGATGATGAAAAATATAGAGCCGCAAGAAAACCCTAGAAGGACATTGGAGGCGCTAGCATGCTACTGGTATTGGGTCCTGTTCATGTGGATACCAGTAGAGGGAGCTGATCTGAATAGTTAGCTCCTCAAGATCCAAAAGGCAAAACTCCAAAGGAGAACTAGCCAATATGTTGATGTCGGGGATGGTTAATCTCATACTCATAGAGTTTGATGCTCTTTTAAGAAGAATTAGCGGACAAGTAGATGCTGGGGAAATTATTTCATGAGCAACCAAGCATGGAGATTTGAGAACTCCCAACATGTTGATGATTGTGGGCATTCAAACAAACATGAATAAGGTACGACTCTTTCTAACTCAAATTAAATGCTATTGATAGATCCACAATTGGGATTAGTAAACTTTTGCAACTTTTTTAATTTTAATTCTTCCGCTGTGTACCTACCAATCCCAATAGAGCCTAGGCCCAAGATTCAAGGAAAAGTATTTGTGATGACCCACGAGGAGGCTAAAAAATCTCCAAAGATGATCTAAGGTACAATATTTCTTAATAGTACCACATTGCAAGCCTTTTTTGATTCTAGTACTAGTCATTTCTTTATTTCCTCTTAATGTGCTAGACAGTTAGAGCTAAATATACATAAATTACCGTATGAGTTAGTTATATCTACATTGATGGGTGCTAGAGCTATTACTATGTATGCTCATTTGAATTGTATTATAAATGTAGCGGGGCAGAGGGATGAGATAGATTTGATTTGTGTACCATTCCACAAACTAGAAGTTGTCTTAGACATTAATTGACTGGCTAATGTCGAACAATGTTTTGTTGCACTACGGTAATAAGATAATTGAATATCTTGAACCACAGAAAGGCAATGATGCTAGTGTTAACTTGAACTTCCTCTCCATAATAGAAGTTGAGAAATGTCTGAGAAAGGGGTGTCAAGGGTATCTGATACTCTTTTCAATTCAGGCAGAATCAAACACGACGATTGAGAGTATACAGGTAGTGAATGAATTCCCTGAGGTATTTCTATAAGACATTGAGGATTGACTCTGAAAAGGGAAGTTGAGTTCACTATTGAGATTATGCCGAGTGCCGAATCTATTTCCAAAGCCCCTTACCAAATGGCACCAAACGAAATGGAAGAACTGAAGAAGTAGATTGAAGAATTACTAGAGAAAAGGTTTATACGGCCCAGTATTTCACCATGGTATTGTTTGTTAAGAAGAAAGATAAGAGCCTACGGTTATATATTGATTACCATGAGTTGAATAAAGTGACCATCAAGAACAAATATGCACTCTCCAGGATTGATGATCTTCTTGATTAGGTAGATGGTTCTAGTATATTCTTGAAGATTGACATAAGATCGGGCTTTCATCATGTCAAACCCCTTAACATTTTGATATTTGCATGGTGATAAATGCATAGTTTAGAGGGCACACAAAAACAGTGGAGATATACTAACATTAAGTATTTGTTTATAATACAGGAAATCCCCATAGGGTTTGAAAAATATATACAGAGTCCAAAAGAAACTATACTACAATTAAAGATAACCAACAGCATATTCGAGTGACCTAGACCTCTCACTCGCCGGTAGCTACTATTTTGCCCTTGGAGCTGTTACCTTCTGCTGAAATGTTTTTAAATGTTGAAAAAGGGTGAAATTTGAGTGAATCTCAGTATTAACATTCAATCATACATATAAAATGTGAAAATAAATATGTAATACACCATGTAATGTAAGATGAAAATTCATACTGTGTTGTGTGTACACTATTTAAGGTCAAACGACTGTTTGGATCCCTGTCTTACTCGTATACCTCAGCTGGATCCCAGAACACAGCTAGGTCGTGTGCCCCAGGCACTGTGTTCATGTCACATAAGATGACATACACAAAGCATACAAATATTCACATAGTGTATGAAAAATAGAGTTACTACCTTAATTTCCCTTCTCCTACTCTAATATCTATCCAATACCCTTGATTCAGCTCGGGAAATTATCAATCCCTATAAATTATAGTTTACAAGTAATTGGTTATTACTTGCTTCACTACTTTCTTTTAATTAAATTTTATTGGTTATCTAACACAGTTACAATAGTTTCTGCTTAGTACAATCATGCACAGTGCATTTTCGCAGCTTTCCAGCAACTGCCAGATTTTCAGTCAACTATTAAAATTCATAATTAATTCTAGGAAACTCTAAATTGATTGGTTTTAAATTATATGTAAAGCTATTTAATTTCAATTTTATGAAAAAATAATAAATTATAGCTATTACAACCACATTATTTCCAGAAATACGTCAAACCTCCTTTGTTCCATATTTCCTTCCAGAAATAGGGCTTAAATTTGAAAAATCAAATATTTTGATATACTAGTCCAAAAGTTATGTTCTACCCATAAAATTAAAGCTATGAATGTATAGTTTAAGTCTATAAAATTTCATAATTTTTGGACCAGTTTTAATAAACAAAAAACACTTGACAACAAAATTGATTCAAGGAAACCAAACAAACAACACTTACTCCTTAACTTCCAAAATTTCCAGATTTATACATAATCATCCAAAAATAATAAAAACATGTAATTTCACTCAATTTTGTGTGTAGAATCCAATGTAATAATCAAAAACATACAATTACAACTCTACCATTATGTTTTGTGCTTGACCAAAACATGCAATATTCAAAGGGAAGTTGTGTTTTCTTGATTCCACTTAGTTAAACACTTCCTTTTCACTTATAATCCTATGATTAACCACCCAAATACTTAATGAACATGATCAATGAAAATTTGGGCAGCATAACTCTTTAGGGTTTCATCATCCCAATTTACAAAAACCATGAAAATCAAGCCAAAAAACCAACCAACAACCACAACAACAACATATTAACCAAGAGGATCAATGTTCTTGAGGTTACCTCTTGATCCCTTTACTTTCTCTCTCTAGGTATCACCCTCCTCTCTCTCTTCTCTTGAATTTTTTCTTGCTAAACATGATATTCAAGGTGGCATAAAGATTAGAAGAGGTATTTCATGAACTAGAAGGCAAAAGCACTTCAATTTCCACCAACTTACCTTGGATTTGCCTTCTTGAACCTTTAATCTTTCTCTTGTCTTCTAAGTTCTCCAAGCTCTCTCTCTCTCTCTCTCTCTCTCTCTATTTCTTGGTGCTGGCTGAAAATATGGAGGAAACAAGAGCTAATGAACCATTAAAATATCTCTCCTCTTACTCCTTAATTAATATTATTTTAAGGCTAATAATCATATGCCTTTTTTATTTTACTTTCTCTTTTCCATTTTACTTGGTCAATATTAATTCTTCTTGATTAATGTGGACCAAGCATTTTATTTGCCCCTTATTTTCTTTTCTTGGCCAAAAATTGGCCTAATAAAAGGAAAAAATAATTAGCTTCTTATTTTATAGAAAATTACTATTTTGCCATTACATTTTGGGAGGTTTTGTAAAAAATCATGTCTTGCTCTTTTCTCCTTGTTATAGCCGAATTTTAGCATGTATATTGGGCTAATATTTGGGTCCTTCCATGCTCCAATTTGGGTTACAATATTAGTTCTTAAAGTGGACAAGAGTTGCTCCTTTGTGTCCTAACTTAGCAAAATTATAGGTAACCACCGATTATAGTGTTTTTATCATTTTATGTTCACCACAGTTCACCATTTTATTTCACTAAATGTCACAAGTACATACAAGATGTAATACCCTACTTTTTCACCAATATTCCTTATATATATACTTGTGATATTTAGTGGAATAAAATGGTGAATTGTAGTGCATATAAATTTACAGGAATATTTCAATCGCCGGTTACACATAATTCGGCAAAGGACACAAAGAGGCAATTAATGCCCACTTAAAGGCCTAATATTGTAACTAAAATTTAAGCATAAAATGACATAAGTAATGGTCTTATACAAGTGTCAAAATTCAGCCAAACCAAAGGAAATGAGTAAGAAATGATTTATTTTGATAGATCATAAAATATAAGGGGAAAATGGTAATTTTTCCATAAAACAAGAAATAATTATTTTTCCCTAATATTCCCAATAATTTTAGTTAAATGGGAATTAAAAAGTGGAAAATGACTACTTGGTAATTAATAAGCCTATTTTGGTGAATTATTATCAAGGAAGGTCAAAGAGTCAAAAAGTCAAAAGTCCAAGGTCAACAATTTGCAAGATAGCATTGGGATAACTCAAGACTAACATATACTCTCTCTTCTCATGTATTTTGGGTGGATTGAAGAAGGAAATGGGAAGGGAATTATGTTTTTGGAATAATACAAAAACTCACATATTTGGACCATATGGAAATTTCCACTTGTAAAGGAACTTTAACAATCGCTTTAAGTCATCATCTCTTCATCTTTTTCCATTCATTCTCATGCAAAACCTGAACCAAAAGAGAGAGAGAGAGGGCTAGATGAAGGGAGCAATATCATAGAGAATTCAAGGAAGTCAAGGAAAAAATCCAAGGTAAGTGATAAATCCTAAATACTTTTGCCTTCCAAATCATGTAGGAACTTCTCCTAACCTCTTCTCCTCCTTAAAAACCATGATTAGCAAGCTTAATGAAGGGTGTAGAGAGAGAGAACAGACACATTGAGGAGAGAGAAGCAACAAGAATCAAGTGGTAAACTTCAAGACTTGCTTCTTTTGCCTTAGTTAATGATGTTATTGTTGTTCTTAGCTTGGATTTGGTTGATTTGAGGAAAATGGTTCATGAAACTCTAAGGGGTCTTAGAACTCAAATTCCTCTAAACATGTCTATTTAGTGATTAAATAGCTAATCAAGGTGATTAGAAGCAGAAAGGAAGTGATTAAGCAAGAGAAAACAAGAAAACAACATATTACTCCTAAGAATCCTAACTTGCTGCCCTATTTGTGGCGTGAGGAAGGAGTAAGAATTTGATAATTTTTATGCTTCCATTGGCTTTATAAGGCAAAATTTTGTAGTCATGCAAGTGTTTATGATTTTTGGATGCTTGTATATGAATTTGGGAATTTATAAAGTGTATGTGTGCATGTTGATAATCTGCCTTACTTGGAACAGTGTGATTGTGCGTGGTGCTTCGTGAACCAAACATTGTCCAAAAATTTTGAAAATTTCCAGAATTAAAGTAGAGACATAAAGATTTAATTTGATAGGTAGTCTGTAATTTTTGGACAAGTACATTAGGAGATATGAATTGTTGAATTTATACCTTGTTTTCTGGAAAGAAATCTAGAACAATGATGTTTGACGAAATTCTGGGAATGTTGTGGTTGTGGTAAATAGCTTTACATAGAATTTAAAACCACTCAATTTGGAGTTTTCTAGAATTAATGGTGAATATTTGAAGTTAAGCAAAAGTCAATAGATTTGAGAATAAGGGTGAAAATAACCAACTTGGGATGGTTGGGCCACCTTGACTTTGCTTTTAGCTTAGTATACTAACTTTAATGAAAACCAACTTGACTAATTGCATTATGCATGTATTGGATGGAATAATAACATGTCGTCTATAAATTCTAATTAAAGGACCTAACAGCGGTTCGAAGCTTAAGACATGCCCGAGCTCAAACAAACGGAAGGAAATTGCTAAAGGAAAGTAGCCAGGAAGTAACTTGTCTTTCATATGTTTGTAATATACATTGTATGTTGAGTGAAATCATCATGAATTGTCTAGCACATTTTAGTTATGCGGAGTGGTCACTCAAGGCCTTTCTGAACAGGTAGACGCTCGGGTTAATAACATTCTATGATGCACGAGTGAAAGCCCGGGGCCTTTCTGTGTGGATATCCCTCAGGGCCATTGAATTTACCTAGTGCTATGGTAGTTTATGAACTACATATGATGCATTGAGTGTTGTTATGATAATTATGTTGAATGATACTATGTAAGCATGCTTTATGGTGTTATATTTGTATGATTGACACTACGTTACTACTGAGATTCTTTTAAATCTTACTCTTTTTTCAAAAACCCATCTATAGTACAGGGAGAAAGCTCAAGGGGCAAGAAAAAGGTAAATTTGGACAGATAGAGTCTTGAACGCTGAAGACTTTAGTTTTGCTGGTTGTCTGTTATGTGTATTTTGGATATTTTGGATATGTATATACTATAAATAGCTTGTAACTCTGATATGTTACAACAGTTAAACTAGTAATCCCAATAGACTAGTAAAAGAACGGTTTAATTATATTACGCTTCCAGTCGCTAACGAATCATAATTAAGGTATGGAATATGAGAACTAAGTAGAGAATCGCTCGCAAACTCTGATAAAACCAAAAAGAAGAGCGCAGTGAGACTTAATGAGATAGTGAATGTTTGTGAAAATGCTTTGAGAAATTTTATTACCCTCAAAAATCCTTTCTGATCCCATGTTTAAGTCCTGAGATAAGTTTAGAATTTGTGAAAGTTTTTCGGTGTTTTCTTAATCTAGGACTTAATCTTGGTTTCATGAATGATTTCACTTCACTAATGCAAAATAGCATTTTTAGACCGCATTATTTAGACCGGTTATTACGGATAAGGTCTAAAAGAAACACGCGGTGGCAATTCCGTAATTAAAAGCAATGTTTTAGAGCGGTTGTCTAAAAAACCGGTCTAAAAAAATCTTATTTAGACCAGTTATACAAACAACCGGTCTCAAAAACAAATTCAGACCGGTTGTTTAAATAAGCGGTCTTAAAAGTCAATAATTTAAGACTGGTTATTTAAACAACCGGTCTGAAAACAAATTATTAAAATGAATAAAAAAATCACGATATTATTAAGACCGGTTTTTTAAATAACCGGTCTTAAAAGACAATAATTTAAGACCGGTTATTTAAACAACCGGTCTGAAAAACAAATTATTAAAATGAATAAAAAAATCACTTTATTATTAAGACCGGTTATTTTAATAACCGGTCTTAAATTTCAATAATTTAAGTCCGGTTATTTAGATAACCGGTCTTAAAAGTAATTATTAAGACCGGTTATTTACATAATTGGTCTTAAAAGTACTTTTAAGACCGGTTATCTAAATAACCGGTCTTAAAAGTCTGATATTCAAACCTAGATCGGCCGCGAAAGTTCATTTCATTAGTTACGTTTCACTTCCCCCTCTGTTTCCACCGCCGCGAACTGCTCAAGTCCAACGCAGTAGGTGATATTCCGCCGTATTCTCCTGCCACCCTTCCAGTCGCCGCCGCCACTTCCACCTTCTTTCCCATATTCTGTTGTCGGCATTTGAAACTCCCTCCTTCTCTGTTCGTACTTGTCGTTGCTGCGAAGAAGTCATCGTGAGTACCATCGTGAAGGGCGGCTGAGAATCTTATTTCTCCAGCCTTTATCTCACTCCGGCGTGTTTTCCAACCACTGCTGCCCCTCTCCTCCTGCGCCTCAAGCCACAGTCCAAGTTACTTCAAACAGGTAATATCCACTGTCTCAATACTCTGTATAAATAGACATTGTGTATTCACTGTCTGTCCAAGAATATAATCTGTACTATAATTGAACTAGAAATTAAATTAGAAATGGAGAAAAAATGACATTTACTCTGATGGAAATTAATTGGTGAAGCTTAATTAACGGTATCCTGAACTGGTGTGATTTGATTATTTAAGGATCAGGGTAATGATAATTGCTAGTTTTCATAGTCTCTGGATTGCTTAAGTTATTGTGTCAAATTTCCTGGCATGTATGCTTATGAATGGCTGATTAGAAAATTGTTACATAATATTCACTTAGTTTTGAAACTAAATTTGAGAGGTGATTTGAGGTTTAGACTAAAGCAATTCTTGTGTATGTGGTCTAATTTAAGTCCTGAAATTGTTAGTGTATGTTGATACATTTTCCATATTACTTGAAGAAAATGGAACAGACTGCAATTATATCTTATGCGGAATTCTAATAAAGAATTCTGTTAAACTAGATAAATTGATGAGTGTAACCTTTTCATACTCTCATCATACTCCTGCCTTTTCCAGGGCAGTTAATATACAGAAGAGAAGAAAAAAGGTGTTAAAATATATGGATCGTAGTTGGATAAACGCTAAACGGACTAGTGTTGAATATGATAATGGGGTGAGGGATTTTTTGGAATTTGCTAGAAGAAATTCTGGTAATGATGATAGTAGGATGTTCTATTGTCCTTGTGTAGAATGTTTGAATGAGAAGCGACTTAGTGCTGCAGATATATATACACATTTAATTTGTGAAGGATTTTGTAAGAGTTATACAATATGGGTATGGCATGGTGAAGAAATAGAAATTCCAAGCGCAACTCAACAAGGGGGGTCGCCTTTGATAATAATGACACGGTTCTGAATGACCGGATAGAAGATATTATTCGTGATGTTGGAGAAGAGGCTTTTGAGCAATCATATGCATATGGTAATATGTGCAGTGATTCTGAGAAGCCGCTGTACCCGGGGTGCACAAAATACCAATTGTTGAAAGCTGTATTGAAATTGGAAAGCTTGAAAGCACGGCATGGATGGAGCGACAAGAGTTTTTCAGAAGCACTTGAAGCCTTCAAGGACATGCTTCCAGATGATAACATGCTGCCTTGCCGATACTATGATGCGAAGAAAATATTGTGTCCACTAGGGATGAAGTATAAAAAGATCCATGCATGCCCTAATGATTGTATATTGTACAGAAAAGAGCATACAGAGAAAGAGCAGTGTCCGATATGTGAAACCCCCAGATACAAATCAAATAAGGCCCCTACAAAAGTGTTGTGGTATCTTCCTATCATACCAAGGTTCAAACGGCTGTTTGCTAATGAAATTGATGCCAAAAATTTGAGATGGCATGCAGATGAGAGGATTTCTGATGGAAAGCTTCGACATCCAGCTGATTCTTCTCAGTGGAAGAAAATTGATTAGTTGTTTCCTGACTTCGGCAAAGAGCCTAGGAATCTTAGGCTCGGGCTTAGCACGGATGGCATGAATCCTTACGGTAGCCTAAGCAGTATACATAGTTCATGGCCTGTTCTGTTGGTAATTTACAACTTATCTCCTTTGTTATGTATGAAACGAAAGTACATCATGTTGTCTATGTTGATTTTGGGACCAAAACAACCCGGAAATGACATAGATGTTTACTTAGAACCCCTGATCGAAGACTTGAAAGAGTTGTGGGACGAAGGTGTCGACGTTTTTTACGCGAACAAGAAGGAGATGTTTAAAATGCTAGCCTTGATCTTTTGTACTATAAACGACTTCCCTGCTTATGGAAACTTGTCAGGATATAGCGTTAAAGGCCACAAAGCTTGTCCTATTTGTGAAGAAGGAACATGCTACCATCAACTTCAACATGGAAGAAAGACTGTTTATCTTGGTCATAGGAGATTCCTTAGACGGGGCCACCCATATCGCAGATTAAAGAAGGCCTTTTTTGGTGGCCAAGAGTTTGAAGATGCTCCAGAGGCTTTGACTGAGGAGAAAGTGTATGAAAAGGTCAAAAATATCAATGTCATCTTCGGTAAGACTTCAAAGAGTCGAAATGAAAAAAATATATGGAAAAAGAGGTCTGTTTTCTTTAACCTTCCATATTGGCAGAATCTTGATGTCAGACACTGTATTGATTTCATGCATGTGGAGAAAAACGTATGTGATAGTATTGTTGGGATACTACTCAACATACAAGGAAGTTCTAAGGATGGCGTTAAGGCAAGATTAGATTTTCAAGAAATGGGAATACGGGCAGACTTACATCCGAGGACACATGGTAAGAGAACTTTTTGTCCTCCAGCTTCTCATACTTTGTCCAAGGATGAGAAATGAAGTTTTTGTGAGTGTTTACATGGCATCAAAGTTACCTCAGGGTATTCTTCAAATTTTAAGAAGCTTGTGTCTATGAAAGACTTGAAGTTAGTAGGGCTGAAGTCTCATGATTGTCATATCTTGATGCAACAACTACTCCCAGTGGCTATTCGAGGCATCGCCGAATATGATCTTCAACACATATTGACCAGACTTTGTTTCTTCTTCAATGCGATTTGTAGTAAAGTCATTGAGACAGAAATGTTGGATGAATTGGAAGATGAAGATTACCTGATCTTGTGCCAGCTTGAGAAGCTTTTTGTTCCTTCCTTTTTTGACATCATGGTACATCTAGTTGTTCATCTAGTGAGGGAGATAAAATTGTGTGGGCCTATCTATTTTCGATGGATGTACCCAATTGAAAGAACTATGAAAATCCTAAAAGGATATGTGAAGAACCCTAACCGGCCTGAAGCTTCTATTGTTCAGAAATATGTTTTTGAAGAAGCCATAGAATTCTGTCAACATTATTTGGCAAATGTAGGACATATCAGCCTTCCTAAACGACATGATGAAGAAGGGGGTAGGCGCGGGGCTACCGTCAAGAGTGTGGATCCTGATGAATTACAACAAGTCCACTTGTACATTTTGAATAATGTTGATGCAGTTCAAGATTACATAAATGCTCATAAAGAAATTGTACGGAAAGCGAACAGTCGATTGACTGAACAAAGGTTAATTAGGGAGCATACCAGGACCTTTGCACATTGGTTTAAACACAAGGTTGACGGAGAAGAATGTGTTTCTGATACAATTAAATAGCTAGCACGTGGTCCTGAGTTTGATGTCATAAGTTGGACTTCGTTTGTGATCAATGGGTATACCTTTTACACAAAGTCCCTGGATGATAGGAGCACTGTCCAGAACAGCGGTGTTATGTTAGTAGCTGAATCTATGCACTTCTCTAGTTCAAAAGATAAGAACCCTACATTGGCAGCCATACCTTATTATGGGGTTATTGACGAGATTTGGGTGGTTGACTATGTTAAAATTAAATTTCCCATTTTAAAATGTAAGTGGGGTGATGTCAATAATGGAGTGAGGATCGATAAGTCAGGGTTTACATTAGTTGATCTGAACAACAAAAGTTTTGGAGATGAACCTTTCATTATGGCCGATCAAGCGAAACAAGTGTTCTATATTATTGATCAGGCAAATAAAATGTGGTTTGTAGCTCTCCAAGGAAAAAGGGTCATCGATATTGAAGAGGAAAGTCGTTCAAATTATGATCTTCTCGAGACCCCTTCTTTTTCTAGGGGTCTTCCTGCATTGAACGAAGAAGATGAAGCTGATAATGAACACGGCCCAAGAAATGATCATCGTGAAGGAATATGGGAGGATATCTCTTTATAAATCTACTTTAAATGTTAGCTATCTATTTAAAGTCATTATCGTTATAACTTATATGCAGATTATATATATAGTTATTTACAATATTATCAGCCTAGGTACGACTGACTTTACCGAGGAGGTAATACATGTATATTTCAAATATTTTGTATTACTTTATTGTTTTTAAGTTAGTAAGTTAATGTTTTGCTTGGCTTCGGTGTTACACATACAGATGTTTGATCTTGATGATCCCTTTCCTGAAGAAGATATTGATTTCATCCGCAATTGTTGTGCTGAATTCATTTATGAGCTTTTACAAGATTAATAAGTTTTTGAATCCGATTTATGTTGTTCTAATAATACTTATGGTTTTTATATATATCTAACTTAGTTTATATCTCTGTTTAGGATAAATTATTGGATATTGGCGATACTAGTTGGCTGTTGATTCAGGCAGGGGATCATTATTGTAAATTTTTCTCCACTTTTTTCATTTCTCTGTAAAGCTTAGGAATTTTTTTTATAATGTTCATTCTTTGATTGTTGAGAGTCGAGGATTGTAAGGGCCAATTGCTTCTGGAAATAAAAATGTTGTTGTCACTGCTTCTGATTGTCAATATATACATATATGCATGTGTATGTAATGTGGCACAGGGGGGATGTTGTTGAATATGGCTTACTGGCCTGGGTAAGATTGAAACAAATAAAACGAAAAAAAAACAAAACAAAATTTTTAGACTGGTTCTAAGAATAACCGGTCTTAAATATGAATTTAAGACCGGTTATTAAGAGAATCGGTCTTAAAATATTACACTTTAAGACCGGTTCTAAGAATCACCGGTCTTAAATATATATTTAAGACCGGTGATTCTTAGAACCGGTCTTAAATTGTTATTTTTTTCTACTTATTCCTTAGTTAAACTTTAAGACCGGTTGTTGTAGAACCGGTCTTAAAAGTTTATATTTAAGACCAGTTTTTTTAACCGGTCTAAAAAGTTTAATACTTTTTAGACCAGCTATATCAAGACCTGATCCAGAACCGGTCTTAAATATCGTTTTTAACCGGTCTTAAAAGTGATTTTTGTACCAGTGGTTCTATTTTGTACTCATCTGAGGCTATAAGAAATGAGGTATCACACAAGGAATATTAGTGAATAAAAAGTGGAATGTTAGACATAAGCTATAGTACCTTATTTCCAACAGCCCCAGATGAATGCAAAGGAGTAGTAAACTCATTCATAGAACCAGGATCCGGTCTTGGATTAAAGAAACTTTGGAAAACGTTCACAATTTTCCAACTCTATCTCAAGATTTGAACCTGGGATTGGTATGGGTTTTTTAGAGTAATAAAAATTTTTCCTAATAATTTCACAAGCATTCACTATCTCACTAAGTCTCATCGGTACTTAAATCCATTTTATCAGAGTATGCGAGCATGTCTCTACTTATGTGTCCTGATACATTCTTTAGTTAATGTCTCCTTTTAATCGAAAGCGTTATCACTTATCATATTACCACATTTACTAAGCTACTGGTACTACTGGATCTACTATTGTATTGTTGTCACGTTTACATAGTTATGAACATCATATACAATTTCAAAATATCCAAAATATTAAAAACAAACAACTAACAATAACTATAATTTTTCTTACTCCAATCTCTAGCTACCCGCATTTACCGTCTTGCCTCTCGAGCTATCTCCTTGTACTGTAGAGTAGTTTAGAAAAAAGAGTAAGATTCAAAAGAATCTCAGTAGTAACAGATAGCCAATCATACAAATATAACATTACAAATAATGACACACAGTTATCATACAACAGAATCATCACCATAACATTCAGTTAGTCACATACAGTTCATATATCACCATAGCGCTAGGTATACTACAAGGCCCCGAGGGATACCCGTGCAAAAAGGCCTTGGGCATCTACTCATGGATTATAGAACGTTATTGGCCCAAGCGTTCACCCGCACAGAAAGGCCCCGGGCGACCACCCCGCATAATTAGAATGTGCCAGATAATTTGTGATAAATGCACAAAACATAAAGTGTATCTTATAAATATATGAAAGACAAGTTACTACCTGGCTGCTTCCCTTGAGCAACGTCCAACCGTTTCTTAGAGCTCGGGCAAGTCTTAAGCTCCAGACAACTATTAGATCCTATAATTAGAATTTATAAACGATAGATTATTATTCCGTCCAATAGTTGCATAATACAATTAATCAAGTTGGTTGTCATATGGGTTAGTGCTTATGCCTAATTAAGTTATTAATGTGGTTACACTAGGCCCAAGTACTAATCTTTAAATTTAAAGTTCACCTTTACTATTTTTGGCCCAAAGCCCATTAAATTCGCATAGCCCATATACTGATAGGATTTTTCATTCAACTTTGAAACATTATAACTAATTCCAAAAAATTACAAATCAGGTGATTCAAAGTCCTATGTTACCCCTATTATGTCTACTTTATAGGAAAAATATTACTCATGCAGTGTCCTTGCACACAACTTCATATTTCAGAATTACTCATCACAGTCTCAAGACAGCTTCCAGAATCATTACAAAATTTAAAAAATTTGTATCTCCCAATATACTTATCCAATTATTATAAATTACCCACCACATTAAATTTTTTTGGGTCTAATTTATGTCTGGAAAATCTCATGGACATTGGAATTCATTTGATTAGACAAAAACATGTCAAAACAAGTCTGCCCTAGAACAGCTTCCAGATTCAATGTCCAAATTTCAAAAATCATAAATAATTCTAAAAAATTCCACATTTATTGGTTCTAAACACATTGTAACTATCTTTAAGTATAATTTCAAGGGAAACTATCATTGTCTAGAAAATACCACCACAATTCCCAGAACTTTATTAAACCTTAATTGCTCCAGGAACAAGAACAAAATTTGAAAAATTCATAACTCTAAATCCACTAGTCCAAAAATTTCATTCTACATATCAAAATAAATAACAATATGTCTACTTTATTTCTAGAAACTTTCAAAGCATTTTAACCAGGTTTGGGTATTAAAAAACATGACAAACCATTCTTGCCTCCAGAAAACAATTTCTTGCAGCACAAAACCTTAACTTCCAACATTTGGCATTTTCAACACAATCACCTAAAAATCAAAACCACATTTTATTTCACTTAGTTTTTCATGTAGAAGCCATTGGTGAACTCTAAAATGATAAAATATCACTCCTTTTCCCATTTTTACCCTCTGATCAAACAGCCCCCTCATGAACAACAATCATCATAGTTCAAGTTTTAGTTCTTAGCTTTTCTATACTCATCTTTTAACACCATATTTAACCATTTACAATATCAAAATGGCATAAAATCCTATTTTCTCACATGAACCAAAGTTAGGGAAGAAATGAGAAACCAAAAGACTCCATAAACCATCGCAAAACTTAGCTTAAAGCAAAGTCCTAACTTACCTCTTACTTCTTTTGAGCTTTTTTTCTTACTTCTACCACTTTGGGTCTTGGAAAATGGCTCAAGACACCTCCTTTTCACAAAAAAAAACCATAGATTTGAAGCTTAAGATGAGGAGAACAATGTTCATGAATAACATTTGAGCCAAAAATGTGATAAAGAGGGAGAAAATCTAGAGAGAAGTACCTCGAGTTCCTGAAATTCTTCTCCTTCTCTCTCTTATGCTTGCTTGGACGTCCAAATGACTGATGAAAGGGGGAAAATTTTGGTGTTTTATTTCACTTATTCCCTCTGTCATCAACTAATCAAAAATTCATAAAAAATGGGGGAAAATTTGTTGACCAACTTGCCCCTAGTTGGTGCAAGTATTACCAACAAGCCATCTAGTTAGTTTCCAACTACCCCTTCATTCTTTTCAAATTTGGCTGATTTGGTTGGCTTAGTTAGGAGAAAATGATTTAATTTTTAAGCCTCCTAATTACTCAATTTTCCAAGAGCAAAATCCTAGCCCTTAATCTTAACCTCAAGATCAATTAGAAATTGTTTATTTCCCTTACAGTTATGGCAATGTTAATTAAATTTCCCTTAACTAATTTTATTAAATTCTCTTTTTTTCTTCCATACATTATTTTCTCTTTTCTTTCTAGGTTTAAATTTCATTTTGTATCTCACTGGACACATTTTGGAGAAATTAATTCTTTCCTTAATTAATTGGGATTAAATTAGTACAAAATTTCAAAAGCAATTGTGCTAATATTATTGACACTGGCTTTTAGGATTCTTACTCCTTATATGTTTTTGGTAAACATTGGCAATCATTTTATCCCACTACTTAAATATTTATAAAGTCCACGAGAGCAAAATTTGGTATATTACATTAGCTGCGACTAAGAGATGAGAACTTGCCGAATATAGCTTTTAGACCTATATATAGGCACTATGAGTTCTTGGTGATGCCCTTCGAACTAACCAATGCATCAGCCATGTTTATAGACAACATGAACCAGATTTTCCATCAATATCTGGATCAGTTCGTGGTAGTCTTCATTCATGAAATCCTGATATACTCTATGAGCAAAGAAGAACATGAAGAGTACTTGAGAATAGTGTTAGGTACTATGATAGAAAAGTAACTCTTTTCCAAGCTGAGTAAATATAAATTCTGGCTTTCAAAAGTTAAATTTCTAGGTCACGTAATTTCACGAGAGTGAGTCTCTGTGGATACTAGCAAGGTAGAGGCAGTACTAAACTAGAAGAGGCCAGAAACTATACAGAGATACGTAGTTTTCTGGGTCTTGCTAGTTATTACCGGAGATTTATTCAAAATTTCTCCAGAATCGCCATGCCCTTGATAAAGCTCACGAGAAAGAATCAAACATATGTGTGGGATTCCAGATATAAGAAGAGCTTGACGGAGCTGAAGGAGAGGTTGACATCCGTACCAATATTGATTATCCCAAATCTCAGTGAGACCTACGTGGTATACAGTGATAATAGTAAGAAGGGATTAGGATGTGTCCTTATGTAGCAGGGCAGAGAGGTGGCGTATGCCTCCAGCAGCTAAAGCCTCACAAGAAGAACTATCCCACTTATGATTTGGAGCTTACAGAAATCGTGTTTACTTTGAAAATATGGTGACACTGCTTGTATGATACTACTATAAAGTTGTACTACGACCACAACAGCCTCAAGTATTTGCACGATCAAAAAGAGTTCAACATGAGATAGCGTAGCTGGATGGAAATGCTAAAATATTACAATATAGAGATTAAATATCATCCAGGAAAGGTAAATGTCATCGCCGATGCATTGAGTAGAAAGGTAGTGCAAGTGGCAGCCATGATGGTCTTAGAGCAGAAACTGTTAGAATAATTCAGGGATCTGAACTTGTTGAATCAAGTGTTCCTAATTGTGTATGAACCAAATGAAGTACTCCTGACTAATTTTAATGTCAGCCAGGAGGAAAGTGATATGAGAGCAGAGATTGAAGAAGCCCAAATGCAAGATGAACGAGCCCAGTTTATCCAGGAGATGATTAAAAAGGGTGAAACCTAGTATTATGATATTTTTCCAAGTGGATGAGTCAGATATAAACAGTAGATATATGTACTACTAAAGACTAATCTAAGGAAAAAAATCATGGATGAGGCACACAAGAGTCGTTCACCCCTTACCCAGGAATGATTAAGATGTATCTCTACCTGATGTCCATATATTGGTAGCCGGGGCTAAAAAGCGACATGACCAAGTATGTGGCCCAATGTCTCACTTGCTAAAAGGTGAAGATGGAACATCAGTGACCACCAGGACTTCTACAATCTATAAATTCCAGGATGGAAGTAGGAAAGTATCACCATAGATCTAGTAGTAGGTTTATCCAGAATCAGAAACTATGATACGATTTGGGTAATTATTGACCATTTCACCAAGATGACATATTTCATACCCATCAATGGCAGTTACTCCCCAGAGAAGGTAGCAAAATATATATACAGGAGATAATCAGACTCTATAGTATGCCCAAGAGCATTATCTCTGACCGAGATCCCAGATCCACACCAAGATTCTGGAAAGCTCTAGGTATGAAACTAAAAGGAAGTATCAATCACCTCTTTGCTGGATGGAATTATCCGAGCAAAGACTTTATGGGCCAGATCTTGTAGATCAAACCACAAAGCAAATTAAGATAATCAAATAGAGGCTCTTGGTGGTGTAAAGTAGAGAGAAAAGCTATGCCAATAAAAGGAGAAGACCTCTAGAGGGTAAAGTAGGAGACCATGTATTTTTGAAGGTATATCAGGTTACTGGAATCTGTAAGGCAATCAAAAGAAAGAAGCTTAGCCCACGCTACATTAGTCCATTTGACATTCTTGCAAGAATTAGACTAGTGGCATATTGAGTGGCTTTACCCCCAAACTTAAATAGACACTATGATGTGTTACATGACTCATAATTGAAAAAGTACCAGCTAGACCTGGAACATATGATTGAGTAAGAAGATGTAGATATGCGAGATGATCTCACTTACGAGGCTGAGCCATAATAAATCATCGATAGACAAGAAAAGTGGCTTAGACATCGCACCATACCATTTGTAAGATGGTCCAGGAGGGACTATCTCTAAGGAAGGCAACATGGGCAGCAAAAAAAGATATGAAAAGGCATTATACGGAATTTATGCATCATGATGTGTAATAAATTTCAGGGATGAAATTTATTGTACGGGGGGGGAGCTCTAATATACCGAATTTTGTAATTATTAGACTTTGTAAATATTTAACTAGTGGAATAAAATGATTTATTGTGTTTACAAAATTATATAAGGCTATTTTCAGGATTTCCAGATACGCACGGTGTTACCTACAGAAATTATGAAGTTAAGGGTATAAATTCAAAGAATAAGTTGTCAGATGTAAACCGTTAGTGGCCAAAGTATATATGGTGCCATTTTCAAGACTTAGGGGAGTGGGATATAGTGTATCGAGCCTCAATATACATGTCACGGTCTTGAGTAAAACTAGAGTCGAATCCCAAGTAAGCACCGATAAAGTAACTTTAATAAAATAAGTAATTATGACTAGCTTTTGTGTTGGCTAAGCAAGAGGATGACAAGTGTTCCTTAATCATTGCAAAGGACAATGACACTTTTTTGTTGGATAAAGGAGGAGGTGGCAAGTGTCCCTCATCATTACACTCACCTTTATGCCTTTTAAGTTTGCATCTCTGGAGCACACCACCTAGCAACTGAGTCTGGGGAATCCACGGTCTCCGGCTCGATCGCGTACTTGACTTTCCGAACACCAAACCTGGGAGTCCAGGGAAATTTTCAGGCCTCTCTCTTCCCCTGACAATTATGGCACCACCTAAGAGAGAGAGAAAGGGAAGACCAACTAGCTTAATGACACATGGCATCTTGCACAAATATCTTGTGACACTTGGCACCTTGCAAGATCATTAAAGTTCAAGATTAAATCATCACCATTCATTCTTCTATAAGGACCATTTCCGCTAAGCAAGAGAAGAGAAGGAAAAATCAGAAAAAAAAGAGAAGAAATAGAAAGAAGAGAGAAGGAGGAGGAATAGTAACACTTCCTGAGTACTGGAGCTGATTTTGACCCAATCTCCGTTATCGTCTGGTAAGTCCTTTAGGAAACTTCTTCTACTCTCTATGAGCTTTAATTCAAAGGTCTCAAATTTCTTATCTGAGCTGTTTTGTGTCATTTAGTTAGTCGAAGTGCCACCGGAATACTGAACCAGTTGTGGAAACACGAAGAGGTAAGCCTTGGCTTCCTTTTGAACCGATTACTTTATGTTGTTGTTGAGTTTTCTTGGCTCTTGTTCTCCCATAAAATTTCAGCCAGAGGGTGTTTTTGAGGAAAAATGATGTTTTTTTAACATATATAAGGTGATATATGGTGATAAATAATGTATTTGACTTGGTGGTGGTTAAAAATGAAAACTTGATTTTCCTTGTGTTGGAAGCAGATTTCTGTTAGAGGCAAAAATTGGTAGAGGGAGTGTGATTTTGGTATTTTTTTAGTTTACCATTAGATTCTAAATAAAAACAATTGTGGGAATAGCTCATGGTTCTAATCTTGAATGATTTTAGAATGAAAAATCAAAAGGTTAAAATTTTATTGTAGTTGTTGCTAGTATTGTGTTTTTCCTGGCAGATTTTCTGTGACAAAAGTTTTACTGTACAAAATTCATTTGTTGATAGTGAAAATTTCTAGATTTAAAGTAGACACAATGAGCTTTAAAATGATATGTAATATGAAGGATTTGGAGTAGTACACTAGGAGTTATGAGTGTTTAAAGTTAGACCATCAAAGCTGGATATATTTTCTAGCAGTAGGTGAAAAACTTGAAACAGGGAATGATGCGTGGACATGTGGCAGTAGGAAGTATTTTTCCCTTAAAATAGACTTAGTAAGTGACATATAGAATTTGGAACCACCTTAAATGAATATTTCTAGGTCAATATATGTATTTTCAAATATTATTGAAAATTTTGTCAAAATAGAGTAATTGTGTGAAAATAAAAAGTAAGGGTACTTTTGTAATAAATTGAAACTTTAATGGTTAAGATACACACTTAGAGTGTGTTTGGATATAGCTTTTGAAAATAACTTCTAGAGAAAAAGTGATAAAAGTGATTTTTTTAATAGATTTTGAGCATAATAGATTATAGGGAAAAAATGATTTTGATGAATAAATGAGAGTGTTTGGGTATCGTGTTGAGAATCACTTTTTTTTAGTGGTCAATTTATCAAAAAAGGAATTAGCTTTTGTGATAATTACATATAAAGGATAAGATTATATTTTATGTATTATTTTACATAAAATTTAACAATAAGAGAAGAAAACTCCTATCGGCATTAGATCAAATTTAACGATTTCCTTAAATTTGCACCTTTTTTAATTATTCAATGTTATTTTTACCCCTTCCAAAACTTATTTGTACTAGAAGCCTTTCAAGAAAAGTTTGGTTCTGAAATTTACAACTTAACCTAATATTTAACATTAAATTTCTTAATAAATACAAAAAATGAAATAAATTTGTCTATATGTGATATTAATTAATTTAACTAATTTTTTTAATTAATCAAAGTGGATAAATATATATTATATTAAGGATAGGAGAGAGCATTAAAATTTTGAAATTTTAAAAAGAAAAACAAAGGATAGATGAGAGAGAGAATTTCGAAATTAAAAAAAATGATAGATGAGAGAGAGGGGGCGTGGGTTCCACAAACCTGAAAAAAGAAAACAAAAGTCACCAAACCAATATGTGGGGCCCACCAACATGTAAAAGGACAAATGAGAGAGGAGCATGGGGCCCACCAACCAGAAAAAGCAAAACAAAAAAAGATTTTCCAAAAACCATTGTTTTGGACGGACAAAACGAGATTCTCAATATTTAATCAGTGTTTGGCTATTTTTTTTTCAAAACCATGGTTTGACACCAAAAGACTTTTTTCTTTAACATCAAAACACACTCTTAGAATTGATGTGCGCCTATTAAATACTCATTGGGCCTAATGTATGAACTACAATGATAACCTACCAAAGTGTCTTTAGTTACTAAAATTGGGACAAGTAATAACTCATCCGTCTGTGAATTATAAATTATGGAATTCGACATTTGCTTGGGATGCCTAAGAGATGGAGAACAAGAACTTAAATTGGAAGGATTTCCAGGTAGTACCCTATCCCTTATATCATATGTACTGCTCTGTATGTTTTCTTTGTCATTTGTGCATGTGCGGAACAGTTAGTCCTTGACAATAAGACCTGTAAGTACAAGTTGTACTAAGAGTTACTTGGGAGCATCTTGAGCCAAGTAGGATTGAGGCATAAAGCCCGTGACTGCACCTTCTCTGGGGCAAAGGCCTTGGTCAACCATACTATGATCATCAAGTGTTGTGATTCTATGATAAGGGACTGGTTAGGCCTTTTGTTTGTTGCATAATTTGCAAGCTCTCTATGATGCTTTGTTTACATATTTAGCATTCTACATATCATATTTGTGATTGGTGTACTACTGAAATTCTTTGGAATCTCACCCTTTTTCAACAAATGATATAAAACAAAGGCATCCAGCTCCAAGGGTAAGAAGGTAATACAGACAGACAGAGAGAAGGTAGAGTAATTATAGACTGATGGTTATCATTTTGTTTTGGATAACTGTATAATATGTATGTGATTTAGTAGATGTAATGGGAGTAATACTAGTAAGCGTGACACTAACCATAATAGTTGTAGTCCATACGTTGAACTTTCAGTAACACGTTAGTATCAAAAAGCGATAATTGAACTAGAATCGGGCAATTAAACACCAAAAGTCCATAAGTTAACTACCACTAAGGGTAATGAATTTGCAAACTTGTATGAGACCATACATAATTATTTTTAAAAGTTTTTGAAAATCCCACTTAATCACAGGATCAAATACTTTATTGAAGTTAGGACTTTGATAATATCTTGCTTGATATTATGTCAAGTTTGTAAACATTACATAACCAGAACTCATCACATGCATTAAAAGAGATGGTATTACAACATTGGCCTTCCAGTTTCTCAACATGAAGGAAGGACATCTCGACAAGGATTATGGGAAATAAAGTTATTGTTATCTCAAAGCAACACTGGGAGCAAGCACACCTATACGTACTTCACAACTTCGAAGAAATTGACGAGTTTGTAGGTATTCATATGGATGAGCTTAGGAGGGATAGCTCCAACAGAGTACTAAGTTGGTATGCCAAAAAGCATAGTAAACAATTCACAGTATAGTTGAAGGAGCACGTGGATGACAAATACAACATTGATTATAATTCAATTCCAAATAAAGTAATGTTCTTGGCAAGTGGTCTGAATAGACATGTACTTTCTTTCTTAAGCTACGTCATCGATGGATGCACCTTTTACATTAAAGAGCATATGCCCAAAGCAAAATGCAAAAATAGTAGGGTAATTGTTATTGCCAACACCATGCATGTATTAATTGCAAAAGATAAGAATCATATCTATCCTAATATGTCATACTTTGGAATGAGCACATTGGGAGTTCTATTATGTAGGATTTCATGTTATGATTTTCAGGTGCAAGTCGGTTGATAATAATAATGCTTTGAAAGTGCATGAGTTAGGGTTGATATAATTGTATTTGAACAAGCAAGGGTGTAAAGAAGATCCTTCCATATTGGCTTCTCAAGCTAAACAAGTGTTCTATGTTCCTAATCTTGCTAATAAATAATGGTATATTGTTTTGTTATCAAACAAAATAAATAAGGATACAGGAGATGAATTCGGTGAGGATGATCCTTCCAGGGTCATCACTTGAAATACAATTCAATAAGAATGATGCATTGTATGTTAGGCATGAATACAACGAAGGAATTTGAATATCAAAGAGAGGGAGGTTGCTTCACAAATTTAAAAAAAAACAATCATAACTAAAAAGAGCATTAAAATTACCAAGACTAGGAAAAGAAAAAGGGACACTTGATCATATGTATATTCCTTTACCTTAGCTTTGATGTATTCATAATTGTTGTATAGATAGAATTTGATTATTTGTTTTAATTTGTTAGCACTTGTTGGCCAAAATTAGTTATTTTGTGTTTTTCTGTGCGCGCGCGAGTCAGAATTGGATCTATTTGGGTGTTTGATAAATATATGTTGTTTCTGTAGGTTCTTTTGCAGGGACTTGATCGAAAGTGAGTCCCCCCAATTTTTTTTAAAAAAATTTGTCACACATATTTAATGATTATTCGCTAATAACCGTCAAATATTCTAAATATAAAACGGTTTTTCCATATAACTGTCAAATAAACTCATTCCTATAGTGACAAATACTTCATTGTTCATCATTTTAATTATTAAGTATTATACTAAATATATCAGTTATTACCAAAAAACCTTTAAATATAGATTGCTATATTTAATAGTCATTGACTTGCAACCGTTAAATATAGTCCCCTGTACATAACAGTTGTGTTTAAAAAACCATAAAATATAGTGTCTGATATTTAATGGTTAAAAACAAATATGTAGTAGTGATGAATTGACAACATGATGTCATTACACTAGTGCACGATTACTTTACAAAGAACGGTATGCCTACCTAAATGCATCTCTTCCTCTTGTTTTTGTCGTTTCCTGCTATGGAAAAAGTTTGAGCTCCTTTGTCAATCTTTCTTATTTATGTTCATTATCATCTTCTTAACTTATAAAAGCATCCAACTTCATCACATTACAAAATTTTACATATACTTGTTATTATGATCTACAATACTTTTGTCAAACCCACAATTTTAAACAATCATTCCCAAATCCAAAGCTTTTCATTGGGCGATTATAACTCTACAAATATGTTACTTCCTGTGTTTACTCGACATGTTGACTATTTATTTACAAAAATATTGACCTCCATCTAACAAACTTTCAACAATTAATGTAAAACATGCTCTAGATTCTAAACTCTAAAACCTACAATCAAGCTCAAATTTACCTACTTCGACAAAAGCATGTAAAGAAATAAATTACGGAGTACCAAATTTGAGTTAAAAGTATTATATTTATTTAGCCATTTCATATTTGTAAAAACTCTAAAAATGACAAAACCCAAGCAAAAATCACGATTCAATTGTATGTTTTTCATCAAACACTTTTACATATTCACTCTCACAAACTAAGTAATAATCAACATACCAATACAAAAAATAAGAAATCTCTTATTCACTTAATACAAAAAGAATTTGAACCTTAAAACAATATATGATATTTACCTTTAAAAGTGATATTAGCTCTATTCTTTATCTAAATATTTCATAGACATATTCATAAAGTTATATTCCATTTATTAATCAATCTATAATATTTCCCTAGAAAAGTGATACAATTCTCACATTTGAAAAATTGAAAATGCATGTATAATCTCAGAAACAAAATTATTTGTAGGTCGACAAGCATCAGGGGCATATACATGCTAGATGCAAAAATACATACAATTAAAAGCTAGCACCAAAACCATATGAGTAAGTAGCACTACTATAGAAAGCACGTTTAACGTCTGTTTTTAGGCCTTTTCTACGTCCTTTTATATAAACTAGAACTACTTCATTTGAGTAATTGCCACCGGGTGATATTTTTTCTTTACAGAGGACTTAAATAGCTTCGCATAAAAACTAGAACTACTTTATTTAGAGTTTTGTAGATTAAGTTATAAATTTTCAAAGTTGCCTAATGTGTGCTGGCAAATTGAGGTCGAATCTGGAATGTCTAATTTTCAAAAGGAATTATAGCTAGTAGAAATATGAGGATTAGAAACATGTTCTAGAATCTAATGTGATCCCATTGAAAACTCATAACATGAGGTTGGAATACATATAGTATATCTCAGATTAGACATCCGATGGACATAATGCAATGAGTCCTCAAGATAACCAACAAAGCTAAGTAAAGAACAAGAATAGAGATGGGTCAAGAATAACATAATCTTTATTATGTCAATAGAGTTGGGATAAGTAATCACCTATCTGTACTACATGTATATTTTTTCCATCGAGTATGATAAGGACCAATATGTCCTGAGGCCCTAAAGACCTGATGAACTAGTATATCCTTAGGCTAGTATATGCATTCAGATTGTGTTCGACATTGTACCAAGGCAATAAAACCCTAGATAGGGTTGTAAGATAGGGCAGTATAATTTTTCGTTTAGCATTGTATCAGGCAATAAGACCCTGGATAGGGTCGTAAGATCGGGTGATACAAGGAGGCAGTAAGACTCGAGAGTATAAGTTTGCATGGGGCAACGACCCTGGACAATAAGACATGAGCTAGACAGTAACCCGAGGCTATGTAACTTGTATGGGGCAGAATACCTGAGCTGTAAGGTCGGAATACCAAGCGTTATAGTAATAGACCAATGGATCTCATGTTTTTTTTCATGTTGCATACTAATTACTAAATGTTGTTTGTGATATGTGATGATGATGTAATGGCTTGTCTAGAATGCTTTGTAAACTTTCATTTTATGTGATTGATTGTGGTTACTACTAAGATTCTCATGAATCTCACCCTTTCCAATAATTACCATGCAGAGAAGGCCAACGGCTCGAAGGTTAAGGAGGTAAACATTGATGAGTAAATAATGCATATAAAGGGCTTAAGCTTTTATTGGTTATCCGTTTTTTATTTTCACTGAATTTGGGATGTCTAGGTAGCCTTATAATGCTACATGTGTTGTATTCAACATAACCCTAGTAAAGTTAGTACCTGAGTAGTGTATCAATGATATCAGTAAGTAATGGTATCAGTGCACACAGTAGTGGTACTAGTACCTAGCTTGGATGTATCAATGGTACCAATATACATAGTAGTAGTACAGTACCTAAGTGGTAGTATCAATGGTATCATTACACAATGATGATACCAGTACTCAACTTGGTAGTGTCAATGGTAACAATGTGCATAGTGCAATATCAGTACATACAATAGTGGTATCAATATTGATATTATACTCAGTAATTGAAAACTAAGAGTGGGCAATTGTATGTCAAGGGCCCATAAATTAACTATCAATATATCAATTTATGAGCAAAGAAGTACTTTGATAATGATAATTAATAAGTTTGAGAACTGATGAGTTAAAATAGAGAGTGAACCCCTATATGACGATTTTGCAAAGTTTGAATTTTTCAGATAAACTTGTGTCCCAAGACAGAAATTGGGCTTAGTAGTTTTGAATTCATTGTGTAAAGACTCATTATATCATGTTAAAAATAGGGGGTCACAACACTTGTCAGTACTACCACCAGCAATCAGCCAAATCACTTGCCTACATTTGACCCTAGCTTAGATTTAGTCATCTCACCAACAAGATATCGATCATGAAATAGTAAACCAGGATGCATGCAACAACTAGTTTTAGTCCTAATTCTAGCATGGAAGTTACTATAGTAGAACATGAGACTAGCATGATCAATTCATTTAAAATTCCCTCTAGTACTGAACATCATCAAGATTCAACTCTGCCTTCAGTTCCTCAGGATCTTAGATAGCCCATTGCTTAAAGAAAAGGGGTAATGATAGTATAGTAGGAGGTGGTCAACATGTAGGTCAACAAGCTCAAGAAAAATTCATCCAATTCCAAGCCCCACAAATCCTTTAGGTTTTCAAGGAGACTATCGAGTCTTGAATATGCTTACATGGAAACAAACATGGATTATTGCTTGGATGATGACATGGACAATGACATATTTAGCACTTGACGTGACATGTGACAAGTTACCTCCAAAACCACCATGGCATGTATGTCGCTGGTTTATGTGCACTTGGATGTTAAGAAATACAAGATCACATTATAAGAGCCTAAAAGGAGCATTTGGATTCAATTTCTACCTTTCTAAGGGCCTAATACAATTATATATGCATGGAGGAGTTCAATGGTGCTACAAACTTTCAAATTGGGGCCCTAGTGCATAGTGTAATAGACTATAGGAGTTACAAAACATGATTCAACCATATTCAAACATAAATGGATGTCTAAAAGGCCCATACATGGTCATAAACGTGAGTAGTAAGATGAAGATCCATTTGGAAGGTCTAAGAAGCTTGAAGAAGCATCAAGATTGGTCTTATATAGAGTTAATTAGGATTCTATTTGCTTCAATGAGTTTTCTATTTAATAGTTTCCTATTTTGTATTGATTGCTTCTTGAAGGCAAAGACTTACCTATTTTGTATTCCATCAATTAGTAGAGTCAAATAAGTTCCATCTTATTAATAATGGGATCATCTAGGTAGTGTGTGTCATCTAAATCATTCTCTCTTGACTAGCAAGTTAGAGTATTCTAGAAGGTCTTTTGATTTTTCTATTTTTATTGAATTTTTGCATCTATTTTTTATGTATATTGTTCAGTTAGTGTTTTAGGTTCAAATAGCTTATATTGGGCTTTTGGGCTTAGGTTAACAACTAGGATTTTCATATTAGAGCTTTTCAAAAATCTTGGCTTATAAATACTTCATTATGTAGCCTATTCAAGATGGATAAGATTTGAATGAATAAAAACTTTATTCTTTGAGAATGTTTGTTTCTTTTTGTGTGAGCTTTGCTGGCATCACTGTATTCTCTTGAGAACACTCTGACTATATCAGGGGTTGATCATCCTTATGGTATCTTTATGGCTAGGCTTATAAAAGACATGTTCTACGCCTTTGATCATCCGTCTCATTCATGTCTTCATACTTGTTTTCTAGTTAGTCAATTCCTCTATATTGTATCAGGTCATACACTCAACACTTTACAAGTCATTTTCTATCATATGACAAGTTGTCTCCCTCTATGCAGTATGTTGTCACTAGATAATGAAAGGCTGTCAAACAGCTTTGATAAAGCAACTCAGGACCCACATTGGAGAGGGCAACTATAGAAAAGCTAGATGCCTTGAATAAAAATCAAATATGGGAACTCACAAAACTAAAACCAGGAAAAAGGGTTGTGGGGTGGAAGTGGGTGTTTACAAAGAAATACAATCGGGACGGGACAATGAATAAATATAAGGTAAGACTAATGGCAAAAGTATACTCTCAAACCTATGGTATTGACTATTAAGAAACATTTTCCCTTATAGAAAAGTTAAATACCATTAAAATACTACAATTACTGGCAGCAAACCTAAACTGACCTCTTCACCAGCTTGACGTGGAAAATGCATTCCTTAATGGTGACTTGGAAGAAGAAGTATATATAGAAGTTCTGCAAGTCTTGATTGACAATAAAATCCCCAGAATGACATGTAGATTACATAAATCTCCCAACTAGTCAAGACAATCTTCTAGAGCTTGGTTTGAAAGATTTACTAAAAATGTAAAGAAAGTGGGGTTCATCCAATGCCAAGCTAACCATACATTATTTGTGAAACACTCAAGAGGTAAAAGGGAAATTCTTATTGTTTACATTGATAATATTATTCTAGCTGGAGATTGTAATATCCTGAATTTTGGGCATAGAGACTTAAGGATAAGCCTATATAAGGCAGACTACTAAGCCCAATTCGGGAATAGTCCTAATAATGATGGGAGATAGAAAGACTCTTGGGGACAATGTGATTTAGTTTCCAATAAGAGAATGGTTCTCTCAATTATATGAGGGCTCAAATGTTATAGTTAGTCGAAAGAAATATATCGATGTATGTGTACAAGGGGACACTTGGCGCCATCTTATAGGACACAAAGGGGTTCAAGATGCCATTTGGAAAACCTCGATATACATGTTGCAGACCCGAGCAAGATCCCAAGTAAATACCTATAAAGTAGCTTTATTAAAGTAAGTTTATTAAAGTAGTGTTCATGAAGTAAGTTATGATGAGCAATGATGGAATAACTTTATTATAGGATTCAATAAAAGGATCACACATATCCCTTAATTATGAAGATCACTTTTTGACTTTTGTGTTGGCATACTCCGGAGGCTCCACATGTCACCTTAGTCAGGGGAATTCATCAGGCGTTCCTTCCCCTGACATAAAAAGGACACCTAGGAGAGAGAGGATGTTGTTAAAATGACAATTCTCACTCTATTGTTGAATCACTTGACATATGGCACACTAAGAAGCTGCCAAATGCAAGATCAAATCCTAACCCTCCATCCTTCTTTAAGATTTCAGCCAAAAGCCAAAATTGGAGGAAAAATTAGAGAAAATAAAAGAAAAATAAAGAGGAGAGAAGGAAGATTAATAGTAAGAACACAAAGTGTTCTTGCCTTGATTTAAGCCCAAATCGGAGTTTCTGGCTGAGAGATCCTTCACGAATGTTGTTACTCTTGATGAGAGCAACATCTTTACACTTTCAGATTTTTGAACTAAGGAGGTTGGTACCGTCTACCTAGAGAGGTGCTTCCAGAATCAAGAACAGATAATGACATCGGATAGAGGTAAGCTCAAGCTTTGATTTGAGCATGATATCTTATGGTTAAATTGCAAAATCACCTTGTTTGGCCTTAATATGATTTTTGGACTGACCTGAATCTTAGGGAAGGATTTTTATTTTTCTAGTTTTGATGCTTCTAATAAGTTTAGAATGAAAAGTTGTACAGGATAGAGGCGAGAAACTGGTCCCAGAAGTATCGGAATAGAAAACAGAATTTTGGGCCAAAAACCTAAAAAATTTTACTAGACCTGGTTCATAGGGAAAGAATATGATTTTGGTTTTTTTGAGGTTAAAAATGGATTCTACACACAAAATTGTATGGAAATAGGTTGTGAACATAATTTTAAAAAAGTTGGATTGAAAACCCAAAAATTGAAATTAAAGGAGTAGAAGTGTTGCAAGATTGTGTTTTCTGAAAGGCAGACTGGTTGTAGCCAGATTTTGAATGACCAAATCTTGTCCAATGATTATGGAATTGTCCATAATTATATAAGACATACCAAGCTTCAATTTGATATGTAATATATGCCATTTAGGTCTGTACTTTAAGAGATATGAATTTTTAAAGTTTAGGAATTGAACCTGAAATTAATTATGTACTAGTGAGGAATGATTGAGGTATTTGGAACTGTGTGCTTATGAATTGCAGTAAGAAATATTTTTTTCTTTAAATATGACTTAGAGAGCTTCATATAGGACTTTGAACTACCCTATTTGGAGTTCTTTAGAATTAATTATAAATTTTCAAAGTTAGGTGAAATTTCTGATAACATAGGTTTATCATGCGAATTTGAGATACTTGAAGTGAATTGTAATAAGAGTGACTTCCAAGGGTAAGGTAATCCTTGAGGCTAATGTAGCTACATAGGATATTCATTTCCCATGGCTATAATTATGTGATTATATATCTAGAGCAATGAGAAGTCAATAAAGAATAAATGGATGGCTTTGGAAGAAACCACAATGGTTGGAAGAAAAGGGAACAAGAAGGGGACTTAAAAACAGAAGGTAATAAAGCTTATATAACTTGCGTGTACTTGATATGTATGCCTGTGCATTGATTTATGTGATTGTTTTGCTGAGTTTTGTGAAGCATATTTGAATGATTGAAGCTTTATTTCCATTTGTGCTATGGCATGAGTATATTATATAAAGCAGTGAGCATGCAGATATGTCATTATATTGGCATGAATTTATGTAAGGCAAGCATGTCATACATTAAGCATTTATCTTGCATACTAAGTGATATTGTTTACTACTGAGATTCCACTGAATCTCACCCTCCCTCACCCAACCATATAGGCACATGAGCACAGAAGAGGAATGCAAAACGATGTGCGAAAAGAAGTCGAAGTGAAGAGTTGAATGTTAGTACATGCTAATCCATTATGTAAACATTAATTTTTAAAGAAGGTTAATTGTATAACTTGCATGATGGATGAATTGGTTTTACTAAGCGTGATAATTGAAATAGAATTAGGTAGTCACATGGTACAAGCCTATTAGTTAAGTAAGCAGAGAAATTAATAAGCAAAGAAAAACTCTGATAGTAATGAATGGAGCCAAGTTAGTAACTCAGTGAATAAAAATAAACAATATGATAAATACGGCTTACCAAATGAATAGTGATCCCAAAAGAAAAAGTGTATGTTCAGGTTTGGGGGCTGTAACTAACGTTTCCCCTTAAGTCGTAGTACTTCTGCGATGCACAGTAAAAGGGTCTAAGTACCAGGAGTTACAACGATGACATTGATGAGTTAGCCAAGCTCAAGAGATCACTAGAAAGAGAATTTGAAGTGAGAGACTTCTGAGGTTCAAGATACTTCCTAGGCATAAAGCTGGCCTGATTGCGAGATGGGATTGTTGTTTTACAATGAAAATACACACTAGACTTGCTAAAGAAACAGGTATGTTAAGAGCAAAACCGGAAGATATCCCAATGGATCCAAGACATGAACTTGACAATAAGAGAGAGGAGGAAGAAGCAATACAAGAGATAGAAAATGAGAAAGAGAAGAAACCAAGAAAAAAACTAGTACCAGTTGATGCTAAAAGGTACAAAAGACTAATTGGTAAACTGTTATATCTATCTCACATGTGCTCGGACATAAGCTATGCTATTGGAGTTGTTAGCCAATTTGCAAATAAACCCATGAAGGAGCAGAAGGAGGCAGTCTATGGTATCCTACACTACCTGAAACTGACATGAGGCTGAGGACTTTTCTTTGCAAAAGGTCAATCCCAAGAAATAGTAATTTATCATGCTAGTTCCTTTATTGGAGATGTACTTGAGAATACTACACTATGTTATGAGGAAACTTGGTTACGTGGAAAAGTAAGAAGCAGACAATAGTGTCTATAAGTAGTGCAGAGGTTGAACTACGAGCCCTAGTTAATAGAGTGTGTGAAGGAATATAGATAATCAGGGTGCTAAAAGAACTGAATTTTGCACTAGAAACACCTATCAAAATGTGATATGATAGTATTTTTGCTATTGCAGTTGTTAGGAATCCTATTCATCATGAAAGGACAAAACATATTGATATAGACAACATTTTGTCAAGGAAAAAAAAGACGAGGGAATCACTGAATTAGCACATGTCCAATCTAAACATCAAGTAGGAGATATGTTCTCCAAAGTGCTAGCAAGACCACAATTTGAAGAATTCACAAGAAAGTTAGGAATGATAAGCATCTATTCGCCAACTTGAGGGGGAGTGCTGGTGCTGCTATAGGCCTTTGGCTCAACCTATCTATAATTAAATTATTAATTAGGGTTGTTTGGTAGATGCCAAAAGATCCTAAAATCTAGATATATTTAAATTTCAAAGTTTTGAATTATTTCCTTGATTCTAGCATATGTAATCTAGGTGATTTTAGGGTTACCAACTAACCTATATGTACCGCCTATTATTACTTAATATATAAAAGACTTTATGAGCACCAAATTATTCAAAAATGGAGAGAGGAGAGAAGTGGACAGAGAATATTATCCCTCCTTATGTTTGGATAGAGGGGAGAAAAGAGGGAGGAGAGAAAATGTATGATATTTACAATGACAATAATGCCCTTGTTTAATCTTTAACCCATTTTTTAAAAATGCAACTAAAAGTAAATTCAAATAAAATGTTAATACCATTTAATTAAAGAATAAATTCAAATGAAAATAAAATTGTTCTTATTTTTTATTTCAAGAGAAATAATAATTTCTTTAAATAATATAATTTTTACAAAAAATCAAACTCTTTATTTCATTTATAATTTATAATTATTATAATCATGATTTATATGAGAATTTTATTAATTATAAAAATTAAGAAAAATTGATATAAAAACTCATGTGTATAAGTTGAATGAATGTGGTTTATAATATTAATTAATACAAATATAAATATGCATGCTAATTTTAAAAAATTACATAAACACATGATGGAAAAAGAGAGATGAAATTTGCAAACTTCTTCCAAAAGAAAATGTAAGAGGCATCATCATGCCACAATAACAGAATTTTTAGCCATAATAAAAGAAAAATATCTACTACCATAAAATCCTTAGCCAGAAAAAAAGAAAAGAAAAAATGTCTATTAACATAAAATCCTTCAAGTCTACCAATAAAAAGAGAAAATTTTATATTAAACTTCATGTTTGTTGTGTTGTAGCTAAGCTAATCAAGTCACATGTATCAATCTAGATAAGTCAAAATGCTCTTCAACTTCAACTTCATTTACAGTAGAAGGGGCAACTAAAACTGACCACTTCCTTCAATAAATTCCATCATCATTCATTAGCTTGACTAGTGCTTATAGCCGTATATGCTGTGGAACCCTAGAGAATATGCCCTTGGCATTTTCTTTCTTACACAAGATTAAGTAGAATTTTAGCTTATAATCTTCATTAATTCCAATTTTATCAAGCTCATTTCCTCTCCATTGTAATGACAAGGCCTACTTTGTTCAAGTATTGTGAGACCCCTTCGAGCAACAAAAATAGATTCATCCCGAAGAGAATTATCATCTCTTAAGACTTTAACTAATTCCTTCATCTCTTCTAACATTTTTTCACAATTTTGATCCATGATATAGTCATCGTTGCCTTACACTTTTGTCCTAAAAAAGATGCAGTTCCCTTTGATTGGTTTGAGGTCCCTCATGTTGCGCTTCAATCCTTATTAGCAATAAAGTTTGAGGTATCATTGCCTTCATCCATTGTACCATCACAAGACTCATTTAGATCAATGCACTCACGTTCCCATCTCTTAATCTTATTCTTAGCAATCTCACCATAATTTCCTGCTGCTCTATCTGTACTAAATAGATCATATAGATTGTCATAATGCAGAATGGGCGTGTTCTTCTACTTTCTTACACTTTTTATTTATTTATTATTACTATTGCAAAATAGGATAATTCCTAATAAAAATGGAAGTGTTGGACATTTTGAGGAAGCAGGCATAAAGAAGTGGGATATTCACAACAATAGCCAGTTTTAGGGTATGAATAGATGCAATGACTATAAAAAAGAAAAAAACTTATAGGAATTAATTATTAATAGTTAATAATTAATATATTATGAGTCAATATATTAGGAGAGATTTTATGAGTTGTTAGTTCTAATTATGTAGGTTAGTTCTAAATATATAATATTAGATTAGATTTTATTAGGTCAGATTTTATTTCCTTTAAAATTTCAACTACCTTGATTAGTGTGTGTGTGTGTATTCAGTACTCTGATCAATGAATAATTAGTTTGGTGATCCATAATTAATCTCTAAACTCCTACATGGTATCATATTTTTGAGGAGATTAGAGCACTCTTGAGTTCCTAGGCATTCAGCATCAATTAACCATAGAATGACCGAGATTGCGAGCTCTGCCCAACGCGGTCACCAGGGTACACGAGATGCTCCACAAGTCACGCTCGCATTGGCCATGACCACCCTAGAGAGATAGTTAGACAAGAACACCAATGAGGTTGTTAGACACAAGTGACTGAGACATTCAAGGCAAGCACCTGACCCATCAGCATCAGCTTTAAAGCGACTGCGTGCGAGTTAGTTGTTTCACTCCGACTTCTCAACTCCTCATCCACATCAGTTTCAGTCATCACCAGGATCACTTTTCATCATTTCCAGGCTCAGTTTCCATCTATGTCAGAATCCATTTCTCACTCCGGCTTCACCCTTACCATCAGAATCAATCGCAACTCATGGTATCCTCACTACCACTAACGTCGTCGCCCAGCTCAAGCGAGGTACCCAGTAAGCACGTGACTTCCTCTTCTTCTCCCATCTACTTACTTAGCCATGGCTTACAATGCCCCGCTGCCGACCTAGACGTCCTACCTGTTTTGATCATTCAACAAAAGTTCGCCGGCGATAGAGAAAATTTCCGTCAATGGGCTCGTTCAATTCGCCTTGCTGTTGATGGCAAGGGTCGCCTCGACATTCTTATGGGGTCTACCGCCGCTCCTCCTCTCACCAATGAACTAGCCCACCAGAAGTGACAGCCTGAAAATGTGATTGTCTCCTTCTGGCTTATCAACACCATGTCACCTTATCTCCGCAAAAGCTTCATGTTCCTTCCCATGGTACACAACATTTGGGAGGCAGTTACTTAAGCATTTAAGGATGGAGGAAATGACTCATTGATCTTTGAGTTAAAGCCCAAGATTTAGGATCTTAAATAGAATTCTCTTCTTCTAAGTGAATATTATCTGCATAAGATGGCATTATGGCAAGAAATTGACCTTATTAACGATAAGGTTGAATGCTGGCCTACTCATGCCGTAACATACCAGAAACGCGTCTCCAGAGGTCTGTTTGAATTATTGGCCGGCCTGCATCCAACCTTTGATGATGTTCGAGGTAGGATACTTGCTCAGAATCTCCTTCCTTCTGTACATACTGCGTTTGCTATTTTTTATAATGAGCAAGCCTAGAAGAAAGTAATGCTCCAAGGGACCCATGACCAACCTGAGGCTTCCACACTTGTCACCAGAACAAGTGAACAGAGAAATCCTAAACCCAGACTAATATGTGATCACTGCAAGAAGGTTGGACACACAAAGGATACCTGTTGGGAAATTCATGGTAAACCGGGAAACTGGAAACCTAAGAGAGGGAGAGGGTGTGGCTATGTGGCTGAGACAACAACATTAGATAATAATGAATCTTCACCACCTGACACCTTGAGTCTGAGTCTTGAACGACTCACTACTTTAAAAGGTACTACGAAACAACCGTGTGCCACTATAGCAAAGCGAGGTAATTATTATGTTAATTTACTACTGCTGAAGGTATATCTTCTCGTAATTGTTGGATTATTGATTTTGGTGCATCTGATCACATGACCGATGACATCACATTATTCTTTAATTATCTTCTTACTAAGAAAAGACTTACGGTAAAAATTGTTGATGCCTCTCATTCACCTGTTACTGGTATTGGAAGTGTGAAGTTATTTGATACAATAACTCTTCATTCTGTTCTACATGTCTCAAATATAAAATGCAATTTGTTGTCTATGGGTAAACTCGTAAAGATCTGTGTTGCCATGCAAACTTCTCTGTGCTAACGGGGATGACGATTGGAATTGCTAAGGAGTTTGAAGGGCTTTATTATCTAGTTAATTGTGTCAATAAAGGTGTCAAACTTTGCAATAAAGTATCTTCCTCTAGGATTAGTGATTTTGAATTGTGGCACAAACGTCTCGGACACACAAATTTTCATTTTATGACAAATTTGTTTCCATCTGTTTATTCTAATCAAATCTCTATTGAATTTCACTGTGATTGGTGCAAACACGCTGAACATCATCGAACCTCCTTTTTGAGTAATCCTTACATCGCATTTCAAGCATTCACTACTATTCATAGTAATCTGTGGGGCCTTTCTCGCTCCTTAAACAGGTCCCACTCAAAGTGGTTCATCAGCTTTATTGATGATCACACTCGGGTATGTTGGGTCTATCTACTAAAAGAAGAAACTGATGTGTTCAACACCTTTGTCAATTTTCACACCATGATCCAAAATCAGTTCCATACTACCATTCAAATCCTTTATACAGACAAGGCACTGAATATTTCAATCAATCCCTTTCCGAATTCCTCACAGCTCATGGCATTATCCATAAAAGTACTTGTCCCCATAGTCCCCAACAAAACAATGTGGCTGAAAGGAAAAACAGGCACATCCTAGATACTGCTCAGGTCATCATGTTCAATAGTAACACCCCTAAATACTATTAGAATGAATCAAAGTAATCTTGCCCTTAAAACACACAGACACAAAACAAAGATTGCCCCTCAAACGACTTGCACACTCTATGAGTCCGAACCACAAGCAGGTCCAGGAAGACTGCAACCTATGAGCCAAGAGACTCAAAGTGATCTTGACCTTCCAATTGCAGTCAGAAAACAACCCAGAACATGCATCAGACATCTAATTGAGAATTATGTTCATATCAGGCTCTTTCTTCCAAATATAGTGCTTTTTCATCTCATCTAGACTGTCAGAATCCCTCACAATATAGACGAAGCACTAGCGATTCTAGAATAGAGATAGACAATCATGAAAGAAATGAAAGCCTTAGAAACTAATAATACATGGGACATAGTAGATAAATCTGAAGGAAAAAACCCAGTAGGCTGCAAATGGGTGTTCACGCCTAAGTACAAGGCTGATAGAACCCTTGACAAATACAAAGTAAGACTAGTTGCAAAAGGGTTCTCACAGGTATATGGCATGGACTATAATGAAACATTTGCTCTAGTAGCTAAACTAAACACTATACTAATATTACTCTCACAAGCCATGAATTTAGACTAGTCACTACATCAAATAGACATAAAAAATGTCTTCCTTAATGGGGATCTGAAAGAAGAAGTTTATATGAAGATGCCTCCAGGTTTCCCAGGGAAAAAGGGAGATCAGGTATGCAAATTAAAAAAGTCACTATATGGACTGAAGCAATCTCCACGAGCCTGGTTTGAGTGGTTTACTTAAGTATTGAAGACACAGGGCTATACACAAGGACAAAGTGATCATACTTTGTTCTTTAAGAGAATATAGGGAAGAATTACAATCCTTGCAGTATATGTAGATGACATAGTTCTCACCGGCGACAATGAAGATGAGATCAACAGGATAAAGAAGGCCCTAAACCAAGAATTTCAAGTAATAGACCTCGGTGAGATGAAGTATTTCCTTGTAATGGAGGTTGCTTGTTCTACCAAAGGAATCTACATTTCATATAGAAAATACATTCTTGACCTTCTCAAGAAAATAGGTATATTGGGCTGTAGACTTAGTAGTACTCCAATCAAGGTTGAAAAGATCAATGACAATGAAGACCTAGGCAAAGATGTGGATGTGGGAATATACCAGTGTATGGTAGGAAAGTTGATTTACCTATAACATACATGCCCTGACATTGCATTTGTCGTCAGCATGGTAAGTGAACATGACCCCAAACAAAAAAACTTGAATGAAGTATATAGAATTCTTAGGTACCTAAAAAGCTCACTAGGAAGAAGACTGTTATTTAAGACTAATTAGAGAAATCTTAGAATGTTCACCGATGCTGATTGGACAGGTGACCAGGAAGACAAAAAATCTACCTTTAGATATTGCACATTTGTGTAGGGCAATCTGGTTACCTGACATAGTAAGAAATAGAATCTAGTAGCTAGAAGTAGTGTTGAGGCAGAGTTTCGAGTAATAGCACTTGGCATATGTGAAGGTATCTAGGTTAAAAGAGTGCTTGAAGAGCTTAAATTGAGTGTGAACCTGCCTATAAAGATGTATTCTGACAACATGGCAGCCATCAACATATGCCACAATCCTATCTAGCATGATAGAATGAAACATGTGGAGATTGATAAACACTTCCTTCGTGAGAAGATAAATGATGGGATAATCGATCTCAGAAATATACCGTCACGGCAGCAGGCAGCAAACATCATTACCAAAGGACTTGCCAATGACAAGTTTGAATTTCTAGTTGGCAAGTTGGAAATGATCGTCATCTATGCTCTAACTTGAGGGGGAGTGTAGAAATTAATAATTAATAGTCAGTAATTGATATATTATGAGTCAATATATTAGAAGAGATTTTCTGAGTTGTTAGTTCTAATTATGTGGGTTAGTTGTAAATATATCAGATTAGATTAGATTTTATTAGGTAAGATTTTATTTCCTTTAAAATCTTAACTACCTTGATTAGTGTGTGTGTGTATTCAGTATTCTAATCAATGCATAATCAGCCTGGTGATCCATAATTAATCTCTAAACTCCTACAAAACTCTAGTGAGTTAAGACGAGCAAAGTTTGCTGCAATAGCAAACACAAGATCGTTTAATTGTCCATTTTCCTCAACAGAAGGCCCAATAATTTTGAGTTGGGATATTTACATACAACACTACTTTATGTTCTATTCTATTGCTTCAGTTCTTGTATTGTGAAATTTCGACATTTAACATGGAAACAATTGTCATTTAATTCTAGGAGCCTACACAACAATCTCATAGCACGGAGATCATTTTCTGCTTCCTCAAGTTCCATCTTTCTTCATTAAAGACACCTAGGTACTGTCATGAGCAGAACAATCTTTAAAAACTAACATGACACAGAATCATGGAGAATAATAGTTTTATCTATAGTCAATAAATCTTACAAGTAGAAACACTGCATCAAAAACCTTATCTAATATTAACCATGACCATCTCTTAGAAACACTACGTCAAAAACCTATCTAACATTAACCATGTGACCCTCTCTTCCTGTTATTTAAGTAAAGACACAATCCTAATCAAATTATCCATGATAATATCCCCATTTTCTTTATTATCAAAAAAGTCAAAACAACGATAACTTAACTTCTCCCATGTTTTTGAAACTAGCACGTTCCCCTATATATGACAAACTAGCATAAACTCACCCACGCATTGCGTGGGAAGCAATTTTTAATGGAAGAAGTATATTTTCATTATAAAGTATTTAACCCAAAAAATTGGGATACATAAGCGAGCATATTGCTAATTAAATAAAGGCCACAACAAACTTTGATTTTTCCATAAAATCAAACTTCACAAACAATTAACCATTGTTACTATTGGGGGGGAAAGTTGCTTCTAACACCTTCATCACGATAGGGTGTAATTAGAATTTAAGGCTAAAAAAGTAATAAAAATATATTCGAGTAATTTGAAATATAACATTGAAAGCAACTTTCCTTTTATTTAATGAGCAAGATTAATTACATAAATGCAAAAGCAATGGGTTGGTTTATTGCTTTACTGTAGATGGTTGAACTATTTCCTTTTTTTCCTATGGATAGAAATTTGATGCAGTATCACGTTAAGGTATAAAAGATGGCGGCTTAAGCTTTTTCAGTGACATCGCACTACTACTTATTGATGAAGTTCATTTGTTGAATGATCCCCGAGGAGCTGCTGTGGAAGCAATTGTTAGTACGCTAAAAATGGTTGTCTGCAATCCTAAATTGAAATCAAATCCTCTTGCTCAAGTTCGCTTCCTAGCTGTCTCTGCTACTATTCCAAATATTGAGGATCTAGGTAATTTTTATTTTAGTTAATACTGTCAGAAAATTAATGCACATCATAATAAATAGGAAGATCCTTATGCCATATTTGTGCTAATGCAGCTGAGTGGCTTGTGGTTCCCGTCCAGGGGATAAAGAGGTAGTTCTAAACCTCTACATCAATAGGTTGAGTATGTGCTATAGTGCTTAAAGTTACACCCAGAGAAATATTAATTAGCGCTTGAATGTTCACAAGTTTGGAGAAGAAATGAGGCCTGTAAAGTTGACAACTAAGGTGTTTGGTATGTTTCTAAAAACTAACCCAGAAGTCTTGACTTCTGTTTATATGAGTACATTATGCATACATCTTCTAAATTTTGTTTAAATTACACTTTTTTAATTTTAAATATAATCTTTTACTAAAATATAGTCTTTGTTTAAAATATATTAGGCTAGCTCAAATGGAAAGGGTATGATGGATGTAGTTAGAGATGAAGGGTTTAAATCCTCCAAGTGTAAAAATATAAATTAAAAAAAGACGCCTTTTGTTCAAATTTTTTTTATCCGACTACCCTATGTTAGACTACACTTAAGAGTAACTTATTATTTCATGGTGTAAGTAAGTTTGAAAATAAATGGATGATTATTGTAATTTTAAGAGAACTCATGTAAAGTTTATATGATTTAAACTCCATTTGTAATTTATACGATGGCAAGACAAGCATTTCACTAGAAAAGGAGACCACAGCAGTAAGTTGTCTTTATTATTATTTTTTTGGCATATATGGATTTATATTTATAAGTTATAATTCTGGTAGTTATATATGCATATGTAAATGTTTGGTATTATCTCTTATGATTCTACCACTGCATATCTGCAAGCTATGCCTCGGCCAAGAATGACTTTCTATTTGAGAAGGTTAGCTTCATCCCCCCCCCCCAAAAAAAAACCAAGAAAAAAAATAAAGAATACTGATAGAGAAGCGATATGATCAACTTAGCTAATCATAATCTCTGATTTTATTGTTTTGTCACCATGTAGCGCCTTCAAAACTATATTTTTGGTGAGCAGAGAGATTTAAGCGAACAATTTAATAGTTTCATATTCTATCTGCCTGACAAATCCGTATTAGGAGAATTCATCATTTCATAAATATACTTGATTTCAGATATTCTCATGCAATACTCCAGAGGGAAATCTTGGTTAATGACCATTGTGAGAACTCCCACTCATGATTAGGCGAATTCATCATTTCATAAATATACTATTGGAATTTAACACATTAACTTCCAGATTATGGAACATTAAGTGTATACTTTAATGTTGAATTTAACACATTAACTTCAACGATAATATTTTCACACGGCCAAATGGTCAAAGTAACTTGCGGTCCTTTATCTAGCCTTGTTTCAGTTGCTGGATTTTCAGATATCAGCATAATTTTAGTGATTAGTCTTTAATAAACTAAATCCACTAATAAGACCTTTTCTTCCTCTGGCCTACATTGATGAATTTAACGTTGTAGTAAGCACTGACATAAAACTTAATGTTTCACACATTGGAATCGGAAAGGAAATTACAATTACAATTACTTGGTAAATAAGTTCTACAGAAACAGACATTAAGGAAAATGCTGATCCACATAGCAATGGAAGTACCAATGGCATTCTAGACTATGGAACAGTACGTGGAAATTGAAACTAACAGAAATATAAAGCACAACTAACACAACCCTAGAAGATTCTTAAACATAACTATCCTAGAAAGCAAATAAACAACATGAGTTACACAAGTTCCATTGCGGTGGGAACTACTTCTCTTGCTTAACAACCTTCAACACTGGTTCATCAATTGATTGGGTTATTGCTGTCACTTGTGTAATGCAGGACAAAATCATGGTAATGCAGAACAACTCAGAAGGTGAATTTTTCTGGTAAACATTCCATCTCCTAAAGATTCTAACAACAACACTCCATCTCTCAGTTCCATCATGTAACAGTTTAACCATTGAAGTAGGGGCCATGAGTGCAATCTAGAGATATGGGTGGATAGGAGATCTCAATAATCGCAATAAGAATGATGAGGAGATGGAAGGTTGATGGACTTTGGTTCCTATTGGAATCTGAATTTATAGACAAGAATCATCAGAAAGTTCAAAGTGAATGCTGTTGGCGCCAAGTGCAAATTTAACATCTAACTTTTGTCAATTTTTGAATTTCAGAATCTCATCCCTCCAAAATTCTCATTTACTAATTTACAACTTGTATTTTCAATTTTAATCATGTTGCTTAAGTTATTTGGCAGCAATTCCAAACTGATTTTTCCAAAGTGTATATTAGCTCTAGAGCAGGGGTGATCAGGGGTGATGTGGCTCCTAACATGAAATGAGTGTACTCTAATGTATATAGGCATATTGATAGGCTTATTTGAACATTAAAAATGATGAATAAAAACTCTCAAATGTTGCAGTAAGCATTAAAGCAGCTCTGGGCTATATCAGAAAGCAGATCATTAAACATAAAGATGAAGATGCTATAAGTTGTCAGGAACTAATTCAAAAGGCAGTATTTCAAATTGGGATTCATGATTCATCATTTTTAAACAGGCTTGACAGCAAAAAGAAGGTTGTAAATCATTGTATCAATTTAGTAAATATATGATAGTTGTGGAAGCACTACAAAAGCATATATCAATTATAGCTCTGACAAGATAATTAAACATGATGCTTGAGGTGTTACAAAATTTTCAGAATCTGAATCATTAGATACTGTGGTGATTTGGTATTAATGATTCTTCTATTTTATACAAGGCATATCAGGGAAGCACCAATAGGTAAAACGATACAGAGGAATGTAATCTTATGCGGTGGCAAACCTGGGCTTTATTTTAGGGATTGCTGACAAAATGCCAAACAGTGAGGAATTAATATAAATGTCATAACTAAGTTTAACATTGCTGAAAAATAAAGTTAACATAGATATTCTTCAACAACTAAGACACAAGAAGAAAGTACAAAGATTGGCACAACTAAGTTACTAATCCTTAAGTACTTCTAACAGTTTTAACTATACAAAGAAATGTAGCAGCTCCTAAAAAAAATTAAAACTTATGCCACAAAGATTATAAAAAAAGCTAACTTATTTAAAAATAAAATTATATCCTCCATTTAAGTGAAATTTGAAGTTGATCTTGAAACCTTCCAGGTGAGCCAATCAAATTCGATCTGTGTGTTTGAAAAATCAAATGAATCTAATACTAAGAAATGCCTTTTGCTTGTTGTAGGGTATCAAGGACAGTGGAATTGGATCACAAGTGATTACAAACAGCATAAACATGATGACCAAGGTCAAGACCGCTGTCATTAACTTGCCTACACCTTCTTATACCATGGGCTAATTTATTATTACCATTTGTGTTGAAATAAAATATTTTAAGAGGGAAAAAACTTTTTATTCAGAGATTGTTTGATAGGTCTTAGCTTGCAAAAACTAAGGATGGGTTTAGTTACTGAGTTTGGAAGCTGAGATTCAAACCAATGCTTGTGATAGTGTGTCTACTTATTTTGTACTAAGATTTGACTACAAGTGCATCTCAGTTTAATTACTTCAGTTTAATGTGGACCATAAAAAATCTACAATATAGTCAGCTCAAGCTTCTCTAACGTGACAGTTAACAGCAAGCATCTAAAATATTACTTTAAGTGCATATCACAGTCCCAAAACAACCCTAACGTGACAGATAACAGCATGCCTACAAAAGAGAACTTTCCACTTGCACGTATATATGCATAGGTTTACTTTTGCATGTGTGGGTAGCAAAAGTGATCTTATCAGAATCACACCATATTTTGTACTTTGTCAACAATCAAAATACTTGCATATGTTTTAATTTCATGGTTTCTTATCAGATTTGATGGGTAAAAATTACGTGGCTGCATTCATTTTCACTTCTTCATAGCAAACTAAATCAATCAAAGCCAAGTTAATCCACAAATACTATACTCTCACAGTAAAATGTTTTATTCATCAAACAATATCATTTGTCTGTCTGTATATTTTCATATTTTTTGTGAGCTTTTATCACAATATGTTGATCTCAAGATATTGCTGTAGTAAACATGATAATTAATATATATGTCATATTCTTACAAGGTTTATACTTAATTTGAATGATGCTTCACATCAACCCATATCCCTTATTATCAGATCTTGCAAACTTTGCATCCCTATAACTTGTCCATGTTGTTATTAGGAATTTGCCTTATTGTTTGTCTATATATTAGACTAAGCGAAGATATCATCATATACCTAGAGAGCAATTGATATATTCAAAGATTTCAGATTAGGTGGTCAATGAGTAAGCTCTTTTAAACAAAAAATTGTGATAAGTTAGAAAGTAACTTCATGCAGCAGGAAATCCTACAAAGACAACACCCTTTCTGAAAGAAAAAATAACAAACATACTAAAGGATATATGATTAAATGCGTTCAGTCATATGCTAAGTTAAAGTTATATGGAGGTATATATCAGATACACTCACGTACAAGTTAATTTGATGGCTAAAGGGGCAGTTAAAAAATTTGCATATGAAAGGCTGGTTTACATTTTACGAAGTGATCCTCCAAATAAAATTTAACATTGACCAAACCAATGTGGTATATGTCATGTTTCAATTTAATGATATTTGCCTTTATTATTTTGTCCTTTATAATGTACCATAAAAAAAAATTTCCATGCCAACTGCAGCTGATGCTATTTTTTATTTGCGTAGCTGGTCATTAAAAAATTCTGACTGCCCTTTTTTGATGCACCATAATTATTTCATAGTTGGTCAGCTACTTCCAAATTTGTGTGTTTCCCTATTTTAAACTCATATTTTTATAACTTGGCTAAATGGTTTCTTAGTTTTTCCCTGCTGTCAGTGACTAAGTGAAAGTCCAACTAAAATACACAATTTAAACAACTAAAATACAATTGTAGGATGAAAGTCCATATGAAGATGTGGCATCAGTGACCAAGGAAATAGTAGAGGAATTACATAGAAGGCATAGTAATGTGGTAACCATAAGATCAGAAGTATCTCCTAACCGTTTTTTGTGCCATATGTGGCTCCCTTGAATCCCAGCTGTATGCCTAGTGCAGAAGCATTTGGTACTGGCCACAGTGAGGATGTTAGTGTGTTATGTTGGTTTTTGTTATTATCTAACGGTTAATATCTTTTCTTAACATAGGGTAGGAAAGAGCTGTGTTTTTTCTGATATCTACCTGCATCATCAAATCCCTTTTTACATTTATTAATCACTTAATTACTTCATAGTCATCAACCAACTGGACCATCAAATCCCTTTTCACATTTATTAATCACTTAGCTACTTCATAGTCATCTATGCATAAGGTAGGGCCAATGACATCTACCTCCATCCATAGATCTGATACTAAAATCATTAGGAAAATTCAAAAACTATTGCAAAGCAATCTTACAAAGATTACTATGAGTTGTGTGTGTGTGTGTGTGTGTGTGTGTGTGTGAATACACGTGGAGTTTTGCAGGACCAGCTTCATCTCTCTGCCTGTAGTACGAGATTCTTAATTCTAACTCTTGGAACAACAACCACAAGAAATTAGATAAAGCATCCCGCTGAGTAGAATGACATATTTGGGCATGTACAACTAAAGAAATTAGAGGCTACACACAAATAAGTGATAAGCATCAACGTCAACATCATTATCAATTTTGACAGAAAGCATGACGATGATATCTACATCTATTGGCACTAGCATTAATAACCAAAAACCTTGGTCTTATCATCACCAACAAATTAAAACGAAAACCAACTTCCTGGATCACGTAAGTGGAGATCCTTCAAGTGGGTCACACTTGATCACAAAATCAAGAACCACCTATAAGCATTCAAGGGCCACTAACAAATACTAAGCACAAAGCTTCTTCTACACAGAGCACGATTATAACGGAAACCACAATGAGGCATGCTATAGTACTTGGGAAAACGCTTTCAACTGATGAAAAACATGTCATAGTAGATAACGTGAGGGCAATATACCAAGAAAAGCGGAGGCATTGACGTCAAAATATATGTCATGCCCGACAATGGATCAGCTGCATTTATCAGAAAGACCTAAAATACGGTTACAGTTACTAAATAATCGGGTGTAGAGAAGGATCTGGGCCTGTTGGATTCTCCAATATCGTACCTTTGAAGACATTATAGAGAATGCATTTACAGTGACAAAACGGAAATCTTTTGTGTGCCTTATATTAATGTGAACGCCTTCATCAGATTCTTCCAGAAGCAAAACATCATCATCAGTTGAACCAATCATACAGCAGTAGATCCTATACAGTGGAGTTTGGGATAAGGAAAAATTATATAAATTTCACTGCCGATAATCTTAGACAACTAAAAAACAAAGGATTCTTCCTTATTCTTCAAATCCTTCAGGGCAAAAAGAAATTAATAAACTGAGCAACTTACCCCCCCCGGGTAGGGTCTCTTCGAAACCCATCCCCAGCCACCTGATTTCCCACTGAATGCCGCTGAAAACAGTGCATTAGGGTCGATCTACATTCGGATCCACCAAATAATGATTGGCGAACAAACCGAAGGTGATTTGGAGGTAGTTGAAAGCGCCACCGGCGACAGGCATGTCAACGATGAACTCAATGCCTCTCTCTTCTCTCTCTCTCTCTCTCTCTGAAGAGTTGACGGAGGGCCACCCTCAAAAGAATATTGAAGGCGGGAGGTAGGGCGAAGGCAGGTTTGAATTTCAAACCGAGGCAGCAAGGCGTGTACAGCTAAAGAATTCCTGATCTCGAGGCATTGGTGAGAAAAGAAGAGAAGAAATCACAGCCGTTGAATGCTTATGAACAGTAGCTTTGGTGGAAGAGTATTATAAGATATATAGATTTAAATTCTGTTTACATCCACATCAGAAAAATAAAGGGGAAAAGGGCATAAGTCATTCTTGTAGTTCTCTTACATCCACATCAAACATAAGCTTCAATTCCATATTCAGACTCTAATATACAAAATGACTTAACAATTATTCAAGCGCTAAGCTTCAATTCTATATTCAATACATAAACCTAATGATAGTGAAAATATAAAGTACTCACCTCAATAGAGTCATTCTAAATCTGACTTTCAGCTTCAAACAATTTTGTGCTAGAATTCCATGAAAAGCCTCTTAATCCATTAAACATGTCATAAAGCTCCCCAAATCATTGTGACAATTTCTTTTTCCTATTCTTCAAATGTTGCTTTGTAATCTGAGACCCAAAAAAAATTATAGAGTATCCAGCACATTATTATATGCAAGGGTTGAGAATATTCCATCTGGATGATTTCCTTTCGTCATCTCTTCCAATAAAGAATTAATGAATGCTTCATCCATTTCGGGCGTCCACCGCTTATTGTCCTTTGTTGATTCATTCTTAAGGTCACTAAAAAGTAAATCCTTCTCATCTGTGAACATTATGCTATCCACTTTCAATATAGATAAATGATCTCACTATATATCCACTTTTTTCTAGGGCTAGGGCTGCCATAAGTACCAAGATACCCAACTTGACAATTAAAGACTAAGAAGTCTCTATCTCTCTGGTTTCATTTTATTCTAATTTTGCATAAATATGGCACATGATAAGATATGAAATCTTCATAAACCAAACAAGACAATGTCGATCAGATTCATCTCCTTGATGATGATGCTTCATCTTGTTCTTATGGTTCTAGTTCATACAATTACCTTGCTAAATCTGGATTAACTTTCGTGTAATAATCGCAAGGGTATATAATAAACCATGGAATATGAAATAGAGAAAACAGTCGACAAGAAAGAATATGAGAACTTCAAGTAGAACACTGTGCATTCCTATCATAAGTGGGTATAAGCTATTCTCAGACATTAAATCAATGTACACATATACAAAGCACTACGTCTTGTTTTGTTCAGATCGGTATATCATTGCTAGAGATTCAACTGTACATGCATGGGATTATCTCTAAAATGTTATTAATTAGTTGTTAATTATATATGCCGGTCATGGCTTCTCATGGCCATAGAGGCCACCACTACAATGACAAGGTGACGCAATCTAACTGATTATATCCATTCCATATATATATGTGCGCGCGCGCGCGCGCGCGAGGAGCAAATTAAAAGATCAGTTCGTTTTCTCTTGATTAATTATAAGTGCTGACTTCTGCGTTGCTTGTAAATGGTGATATGTTTTCAGACAAAATTTGGACTAGGCGGTCTCAAGAGCTATGGTGAGTTAATTAACGAAGTTTGCTTCAATTATTGTCCTCTCTCTTTTTATGCTATTATACATGATTACCAAGATGAAGATGCAAGTATGAGTGTGAATAAATTAAAATTGTGAGGAGAATGCCCATCACAATGCACAAGGAAATGAAAGACGTGAAATCTAACCACAACATAAGATTGGAGGCATAGAACCGTGAAATCTAAAGCTTCAAACTAAGGAAGGGAGAGCAAAAGTAAAAAGAGTGCGGAAGAAGACCTATTCGTCCTATTCAGCAAAGAGTAATATGAGAAAAGTTTTTGCGCGTTAAGAATTTTGCAAAAAAAAAAAAAAAAAATTGGAGTCATGAATCACACAAAACACAATCGGAATCAAAATCACACAAAACAAAATCAGAATCGCGAATCTCACCATAGCAGGTGCAAGCCTCATCTGCCGCCGACGAGGAGATCATCAGAGATGATTGCGGTCGCGATTACTGTACCTTTGTGGCAAGAAGACAGACACAAAAGGGAAAGGAATCATATATACATTGGGTGGGTGACGTGGTGAGGGTTGGACCATTTTCCCCCAAAATCTCTCCAACTTTGTTGAGAAAATTTTGGGTGGAACCCATATGCTTTTTTTATCTCCACTTTTCACCTTTTTTATTTTCTCCTCTAATCTAAATAGGGTAAAATCAATTTTTCCTCTCATTTTCTCTCTACTTTTTTCCTCCCCAAATTTTCCTCTCATTCATTCAAACACATGGTTTATTTGTTACAAGGGGAGGAGGAGAAAAGAAAAACTTTAATGAGTTTGATTTAAAAAATTAGAAAATTAATTTTTAATTAATTTTTCTTACTATTTAATTTTTTATATTCTCTTTATTAATATTTTGTAACACAATCTTTCAATTTTTTTTTTTAAATTGAATTCATCCTTCATACTAAATAGACTCCAACGAGCATCGGAGTTGAGATGGAGCGCAAGAGGTTTATTGTATTCCAAGAGTGAAAGACAATGATAAAATGCAATCTGCTGCCTATGAAGGTGCTGAGACTTGTATTGCAATGACTTAATGGAAACAAGAATTCAACCATTGTCTCCGTGTCTTGGTCTGCCTCTCGCGTTCAACAACGCGACATGGAAGAACATGCTGGACTTGGAAGTGGGTTGATGGATTCCATGGAGAGATTGGAGCGAAAAGTAAGAGAAGAAATAGAAAAGAGTAAAGGACAATGTCGGATTTTGCTATTCGAGTTTCAGAAAACGAGGATATCATGAAGGAATTGAAGGATGGAGAAGAAGGGAGGAATATGAAGAGAAGTTGCTGCTAGGGTCCTGCCTTTTCCTTTTCGTGCAAAATAGAATTTAATTTCATCAAAACAACTTTTTAGGGGTAAACACACCCCCCTCCCAAATTTCAATATACTAAATTGCACTACTACATAAAATATTTTTAACGTCTTTTTTTTAGCCCTTTTAACGTCTAAAATTAGAAGGACGCATATACCAGGGACGTAAAAAAATCAGGATATGGCGTCCTTTAAAAAAAGGACGTCTAAAGTTGTTTTTTTAAAAAAAAAAATTCGCTTATATTTTTCACTGCCTAACAATTATAACCTACATAAACATTATCGAACAATTTTTCATAAACCAAAATGTCCTTACAGATTAATATTGGTGAAGGATGATAAATCAAAATGAATATACAATTAAGATAAATCTAAATCTTAACACAACAAAATACATATACAATAATCTCAGTTCAAAACTTAGCCTATAAAAAGAAAAAGTAATCATTCATACCTTTTGGCCACAATAGGAGAGGGAGGATGGAGGCCAACGGCGGGAGAGAGAGGGAGGAGGAACCAACAACATCAAAGATCGAGAAAGAACAATGGTGATTTAGCTTCGAGAGAAAATGAGAGTTTTGAAATTTGAATCGAGGAAGCTAGCTTGCGGAGGTAGACATAACCTTAAAAAGAGTGATGTCAGTATCAATTTGACTGATTTACGTTACCTTTAGACATCCCTTTTTAAATTTGGGACGTCTAAAATAAAAAAAATTGACTTTAGACATCAATTTTTCAAAAAGGGACGTCTAAAGTCTAAAAAAAATTAAAAAAATTAATTTTTTTTACTTTAGGCGTCCCTTTTTGAGAATGGACGTCTAAAGTTAGACTTTAGATGTCCCTTTTTCAAAAAAGGACGTCTAAAATCTAAAAAAAAATTGAAAAAAATTAATTTTTTTTTTTACTTTACGCGTCCCTTTTTGAAAAGGGACGTCTAAAGTTAGATTTTAGACGTCCCTTTTTAAAAAGGGACGCCTAAAGTTACTTAATTCTTACCCACAATTACAAAAATGCCACCGATTTTTTTCTACTTCCCTTTTTTAAAAAGGGTCGTCTTTTAGGGACGTAAAATCTACATTTTATAGTAGTGTTGGTTCAATTATTATGCATATTCAACATCTTTATTTGGCTTTTGCTCCTTTTACCAATATTTATAAGATCCTATTCTTTGAAATGGTTTAATTTATTCCCTTGTATAAGATCTTCTTTAAGTTTGTTTGAACATCATTAAATGCATTTTCACTAATGTTATCCCTAGTTAATTTTCCCTTATTACTTCTCTTAGTTGAGATCATAGTGTGATCTTCCAAAGATTATTTCATATAAATATATATAATGGAATTTGGTTAGTACTGATTTCCCCACATTAGATATTCAATATCAAATTTTTATTACTGTATCCACCTTTTTTTATAAATTTATATATCAATTTTTTATTTTAGGTTGATATTGTTAAATTGTTTTAAATTAAATTAAATTAATTTAAAATTGTATTAGATTGAATTATAAAATAAGTACATTATAACAACAGTTTTTTTAATTAATTAAGAGAGTTACTTGTTATATAATGAATTTAGAAAACCAGTTGTAATATTCAAAAACAAGCATTTATATAAATATAAGCAAAGATGTGGTACCTACTATGCATAGTCATAGTAAATATATTCTTAATATATAGTACAGTAACTGTTTTGAAGAGGAAGTTATTCACATTATTATATGATTATAATCAAGTAGAAATGCATAGGATAAACGAAACAATTACCTTTAATAATTTTGAAAGAGTAAAGAAATTAAAATAGTAAAATACAGTTAAATGACAAATTAGTTGTCTAGAAAGTTTCTTCAAGTCTGGTCAAATTATTATGATTACGTTAAACAATTAAAAGAAATTAAATTGGTGATTAGCTGGGTGAAAGAATATTAAAAAATTCCAGCAAGTAAAATATATATTTACTTACTGATGATGCCCTTATATTCCGTTTAAACACAGAAAGCTGAGAGAAGAAGAATAATTTGAGGTTATTAAGTCATGTAAAAGCACTATCGTAAATCATCTTGTTGACCAAATCTAAATTCTACACAAGCTTCCTTATTTTCTGGATAAACTAAAAGTAGGAAAGGATCTAAAAATAAAGCAACAAATACTAACACCAGCAACCACACCATCTTTCTCAATGGCTAAGTGAGAAAACCACACCTCTCTTTCCTCGTTGCCATTAATTTACTTATTTATATATATTTGATAAGAAATATTATATTATATCATGTATTTTTTGCTCTTAAAATGCAACTTTAAAGGCTAGATTCAACTTTTACCGTTTCAGTTTCTCACGAGTACAGTGTTTTGGATTAATCATGCATCGTGCTTCTTCGCGATCTGTGTCACTGAGGCGATAAATTTCTCCTCTATTCAAATAAATTATCACTCTTCAACATTTAAATTAGGCTAAAAACCATTTTCAATCCATTTATGTCAAGAACTATATATTCTTGGGATACTTCGAAAAATAAGATTGCATTTAAAGGGGAGAACATCGTTTTGAGCGTTTTGGCCTGAGGTTTAAGGTATCTTCTTCGACTCCTTGAATTTTTCTTTTTATTTGTATAACATTTCCCCTCTTAATTTCTCGGTTCTACTTTATAAATTAAGAAGTTTGTTATTTACTAATTATTTATGTGTGACCATCTCAAAGCAGGAAGAACCATTAATGTTTTAACGTGTGCTATAAGATTTTTGGATTCTCGTGATTCTCCATCTTCTTTATGATACTTCCCTTGATCTATCAGTTTATGCCCTTCCGCTCCAATTTTAGTAATCCACCTAATGTATTTTCAATAACTTTTCTAAATATTCAAATAATCTGTTCACTCACATGATGAACAAGCTGATATTCCAGTTTTTCCTACGCAAATTTGATTGAGTATTTCGTACACGAGCTTTGATCTTTTTAAGTTCTCCCTTTTTTTTGCCAAATTTCAGTGTTGTCAAATGGTAAAAATTTGAAAAGATGAGTAAAAGGAAAGGGTTTGGAAAGAAAAGCAGAAAACATTATGTTCTTCCACTAGTCTCTTTATATCCAAGAGCTATAGGTACTATTGATACAAGTTCTAATTGTTCCCCATTGAATAATGTCACAAGACCTACTAATTAAGTTTTATATTGCTCCCTTTGCTTGAATTTGCCTTATTTGAAGATCTATTGATCAATGCATTTGTTCAACAGTAATAATTGAAACAAAGGGGAAAAAAATTCATCACCACATCTTTCCCTCACTTCAATATATTGGGTTTTTTTTTTCTCATTAGATTTGGAGTATTTTAAGATAAAAATGGTTGTAGAAAATAATAATTAGTTACTTTTAAGAGTTTGCATTTATTGTGATGTCTTTTTAAAAGAAAACGAAAAATGAAATGTTTTCATTTTGTGTGAAATAAGACATTGATACTACTTTGTTCTTATTATGTTGTAGTACTGCTATTTTATGAGTGAAAACTAATATGTTCTTTTTACTCAAAACTGTTTTAGATCTTGGAACTGAAACAAAATGGTAAAGGATTACAATGGATCACCAAAGCATCACAATCAACTCGAATCCAAAAGAAAGCGACTCACCTGTATCTTAGGGGTCAGTGGATTGTGCATTTTGTCATATATAGTTGGTGCAAGACAAAGTACTATCGCACCTGTTGAACAATCCAAGGCCAACTCAAAAGTGGAATGTGATGTTGGATCAACCCCATTTGGCAAAACAGACACCTCTGCTATTTCATCATCTTCAACTGTTTTGGACTTTGAAGCACATCACCAAATTGAGATTAAGAATTCTAGTGATGGGGTCCAGAATTTTCCACCATGTGACTTGTCATATAGTGAATATACTCCATGCCAAGATAGAGATAGAGGAAGGAGATTTGATAGGAACATGTTAAAGTATAGGGAAAGGCATTGCCCTACAAAAGAGGAACAGTTATTTTGTCTTATACCCGCTCCACCAAAATATAAGACACCTTTTAAGTGGCCTCAGAGCCGCGACTACGCTTGGTATGATAATATTCCACATAAAGAACTTAGCATAGAAAAGGCTATTCAGAATTGGATTCGAGTTGAGGGTGACAGGTTTAGATTCCCTGGAGGAGGTACTATGTTTCCCAATGGAGCTGATGCTTATATTGATGACATCAGTGAACTCATTCCTCTTTCCAGTGGTAATATCAGAACTGCAATTGACACCGGCTGTGGTGTAAGTGAATGCGTATACAGTCAAGCAATAAGGTTTATTTTTCTTTAGGTTAATGCTATTATTGGTTCTTATTACAGTTTAATCGAATTTTGATTTTTAATTCTCATAGTTTCAAATTATGGTTTTTTGTTCCTATAATTTTATAAGTACTTTATTTGAATTTAACCATATATGGACCATCAATAACAGAATTCATCAAGAGTACATGGACTAAATCCAAAACTCTTTAAAAGTACAAGAATCAAATGAGTTTTGGTTTTGGTCCCTATACCTTTAACGAGTTTTGGATTGCTCCACTTAGACCAATCTTTAAGAAATTATAGGGACAACAGACCATGGTTTGAAACTGTAAAGATCAAATTCTCTGTATTATAGGGACTAATAATAGTACTAGCCATTTTGTTGGTATCTCTCTGTATTTCTAATGTGCAAATTGAATGAGGTTTATTGGACCATAGTATTTAGAGAATCTCATGCTAATTAGAAGCCCCACTATACTTCTTACTTTAATTCAAATGATAACCACGCAAAGGTTTGAGTAACTTGCTTGTTCTTTTGCCTAGCTGTAACAGATACGGAGTTAATGAATTCTAGTCTATATGGTTTTAAAGGTAGCAAGTTGGGGTGCATTTTTGTTGAAAAGGGACATAATTGCAATGTCTTTCGCACCAAGAGACACACATGAAGCTCAAGTCCAATTTGCTTTAGAAAGAGGTGTGCCTGCTATGATTGGCATTATGGGTTCACAAAGGCTTCCATACCCATCTAGAGCGTTTGATATGGCCCATTGTTCTCGTTGCTTGATACCTTGGAGCAAAAATGGTATATATCCCTGCAAGATATCATTGGATGATAATTGTTTTTTTTTATAAAATTAGTTTGTTTATTCTTATAGTTTTGACTCGGTTTTAGCTCACAAATTCCTGAACTTTAATCCAAAGCAACTCCATCCATGTAGTTTCGACTTAGTTATAATTCAGTTCATGAACTTTGACTTGATACAATTCAGTATCTATAATTTAACCATTTAAGGTATTAGTCCCTACTTCTTAGAAAATAAAATCACATCTTTCTTGAAATTTAGGAAGTTTTAAATGATTGTAAAAACCGAGTTTGAGTCAAAAATATAGAGATTTATTACATTGACTCAAAATTTATGAATTGAGTTACACAACTGAGACAAATCTAAAGAGTGATTTTTCCTTGATTTTATTTGTCTAGTTGTTATCATCCAAAATAAAGTCAACTATTTAAATTTTACAAGTCATTAGTAAATCATTGATTTTATATATGCAGATGGTTTGTATTTAACTGAAGTGGACAGAGTTCTTAGGCCAGGCGGTTACTGGATTCTCTCTGGCCCACCTATTCGATGGAAGACATATTGGAAAGGGTGGGAAAGAACTCAAGAAGATCTAAAGCAAGAGCAAGACGCTATCGAGAACACAGCTAAACGTATCTGTTGGAAGAAAGTTGTTGAGAAGGATGACTTGGCTATTTGGCAAAAGCCTCTCAACCACTTGGAATGTATGGAAAATAGAAAGGTTTACAAAACGCCACACATATGCAAGTCAGACAATCCCGACATGGCTTGGTATATACAATACTGACTTACCATTTTCTGCAAAATAGGTATAGGGTTAAAGTAAAATTTTTCAGGTTGAATTTACTACATTTTTAACACTACCAGGATGAAGTTGATGCATAAAAAACTTCCACAACAATGCTTTGATTTTTTAATGGTCAAAAAATTTCATTCAGAAGTGTTAAAAAATGAGCAGTGTCACCCCTAATTGTGAACAATGTTTTAATTTTTTAATGGTTAATGTTAATTTTTAACAATCAAGGTGAATTTGTTCTATTTTTAACACTTTCATTATAAAGTTGATGCATATATAAAAGACTTCTAGATACCTACAATAATGCTTTAATTTTTTAATGGTAAAAAAAATTCATCCTGAACTGTTAAAAAACAAGTAATATTACCTCTAGTTGTTAACAATTCTTTAAATTTTTTAATGGTCAACGTTAAATTTCAACGATTAGAATGAATTTACTCCATTTTTAACACTTTTAAGATGAAGTTGATGCATAAAAAACTTTGGGGTACCTACACTTTTAAGATGAAGTTGATGCATAAAAAACTTTGGGGTATCTACAACACCAATGCAAAAACTTCCTGACAAAATTGAACCTTAATCCATAGGAATGTATATAGAGATTATCTTGTTCATACACTTGATATATACCTTATTTACTTGCTATACTTCCTTTGAATAGGTATAGAGATCTTGAAAACTGCATTACGCCGCTACCAGAAGTTAACAACTCTGATGAAGTCGCCGGTGGGGCCATAGTGAAATGGCCTGAGCGGGCATTTTCAGTCCCACCTCGAATCAGTTCTAGTTCCCTTCCAAGGATCTCTGAAGAGAAATTTCGTCAGGATAATGAGGAATGGAAGAAAAGGATAACACATTACAAGCGAATCATTCCACTTTCACAAGGAAAATTTAGAAACATAATTGACATGAATGCTTATCTTGGTGGATTTGCGGCTGCCTTGTTGAAATATCCAGTGTGGGTTATGAACGTTGTGCCTTCCAATTCAAACCCAGATACCCTCGGAGCAATTTATGAACGAGGTTTTATTGGGACGTACAATAATTGGTGTGAAGCTTTCTCGACCTATCCAAGAACCTATGATCTCATCCATGCCAGTGGTGTTTTTAGCATATATCAAGATAGGTAATGATGAATTGATGATCACATGATGAGACAACATCTACAGATTCTTCTACCCCTTTTATCTTGATTAAAATATTTCTCATCCAATTAGCTTTTCCTTCTAGGAAAATTGGTTAAAAATACCTATTCGAAAATTTTATTGCGTCAATGGACTTGATTATGAACGGATACAATTATTTTTAATGGATGCAACTCTTCTTTAATTATGTATAAATGACTTCTTCTGCATATGATGATTAAACATATGCTAAACACAATAAAAGAAGAGTTTCACCCGTTAAAGATGAGTTATGCCTGATTCTTTTGGCTAATAAAATTTGGGAGAATTACTATATATGAGATTCTAAGGAAGGAATTTAATAATCGAGAAGCCCTAATGACAAGTGAACAGCATAAAATGTTGTCATTTCTTATATTAGAACTTGTCATTACATTCTCCTCTATTGTTATCAGGCTTTTGAGTAATTAACTCCTTTCATTAGATTTTATAGTAATTCACCCATTTTCAAACAGATACTTTTTACTAAATTTTCTTTAGGTTAATATAATATTTGGTATATAATCAGAATATATCAAACTTCTAACTTTACAATTTTGTGTGGTGAAGGTGCGACATTACTCTGATACTATTAGAAATGGATAGAATTTTGAGGCCTGAAGGTACGGTTATATTTAGGGATACGGTAGAAGTTCTTGTGAAGATCAAAGCTATTACTGATGGCATGAGATGGAAAAGCCACATTATGGATCATGAAAGCGGCCCTTTTAATCCTGAAAAAATCCTACTTGCAATAAAAAATTACTGGACCAGCGATGACAAGGAGAACCAAAACTAGGATAGAGAAATTGCTTTTCTTTTTTTCTTTTTTGTTTATAGCAATGCTTTTCCACCCGTCTTGTAACCCTGTCCCGTTATTATTGGTTTTTTAAATGATATCGATCTACACCCTTTTTTTTTTAACAAGAGTCAAATGCATTAATGAAGAAAATGATTTTACATCAAAAATCTACAATCATACATGGACAAGATTGTAGCTCTGTAAATTTATGGGGAAACAGAACTTGCAACCAAGATTTTCTTGAACTTGAAAAGACTTATAAAGAAAGATATATCCCTGTACAGAATATTAGCATTTTTTATCTTTGAGCTTTCTTCTGGTAGAATTCTCTTTTTGATGCAGAACACACCGAGCTCATATGTTGAAGGAATGGAAAAAGGGAAATTTCTAATCCAACAGAGTGATGCTTTGAAACATCGTAGTACAATAAATGGCTTGTTTGAAATTTTTTTCCATAGGAAAGATTGAATTGATTGGCCTTAAAAACATATCCATGATTGATATATAGTAATTGATGACTGCTTGTATTCCTCCACAAGAATGGTCCAGCTTTCTGAGCTAACTGTATCAATGTTTATCATGCTGTCACCAACTGAAGAAAAGATGTAATGAACATCTTACTCTTGAGAAAAGCCAAAACAGACAAGGATAATGAATTATTGATCTCCTTAATGACCAAGGATGGGGAAGTCCTATGCCCTTGATGAAGAATTTGATTCCTCTTCATCCATATGATGGAGAATAAAATTTTATAATTTTAGCCACCATGATCATATTTCCTTACTCAGACAAATTCATTAGAGTAACGTTCAACCAAACTTTTGATTAAAACACTTTCAACCAAACAATCAATCTTCACTACTACAAAAATAAGTATTAGTGACGCACATTTTGTGGCGCTTCTTTAGCTTTTTCTAGATTTTTTTTAATTTTTTTTAAAAAATACTTTAGGTGGCGCTTTCTTGATGAAGCGCCACAGCTTCCTAGTGACTTTATGTGGTGCTTTCTTACCTAAAGTGTTTTTTTTAAAAAATAAAAATTGAAGTAACAGCTGTGGCGCTTGTTGAAGGAAGTGTCACAGCTGCTACGTACTTTGTGTAGCACTTAGTTTAGCAAGCGACACAAAGTATTATTTTCTTAAAAAAAAATTCAAACATTTCTCTCTCCCGCAATCTGCTTCCATCACCTTTATCATTTTAGTCTTCAATCTTCATCCAACACGTGTCATCACCCTTATCCTTTTAATTCTCACATTTCCTCCTTCTCCTCTGCTCATGACCGTCCAAAAGTTCGATTTACACTTCTCTCATTTTTTTTCCATCACTTCTCACATTTTCTCTTCCTCCTCTTTGTATTTTTGCAACACTCCTTGCTCATTTCTTTTTGTCCAATTTCTTGCACCAAACTGACCCCAACTCCTTCTCCCTCTTAGTTTCATTTCATCCTCCTTATAGTTTCATTTCGTCTTTTAAGTTGTACCCACTCTTTTTTTCCTTTTTTTTTATATTCTGAAGCTAAGTATAGCACATTGTCTTGTTAACCATTTTTTTTATAATTTAAACATATATGCAACTTTGTCTTTCTCTTTTTCCTTTTTTAATTTTTTTCCAAGTGTTGTGTTTTAGATTTCTATTCACTCCGTTCAAGCTTCCTCTATACTGTAAGTTTTTTTAAAAATTTTTGAGCTTACAAATATAATTTTAGTAGTAGTTAATAGTTTAATTTGCTCAATATCTTTTATATTTAATTTATTATGAAATCTGAAAAAAATTATTCTCATTTTTGTATGCCGAAAAATAAATGAGATAAATTAAATGTTATTATATATAGGTTATATGTGAAGATATATAGTAGTTATAATTTTTAATTATTGCAATAATTATTAACATTATATTGATGAGTTGCATAAATAATATATATAATTATTTACTTTTAACACTTGTATTTTACTTAGTAGTGATTTTGTTAATTAGTTATTTATTAATTTATATCATTTTGGAGTTATTTGATTTTAATTTGTTTTCCTTCATTTTATTGTAGAGATATAAAATATGTTTAAAGTGTATTATTAATTATAATTATAAGTTTCTAAAAAAAATACGAAAAAATTATTTTTTTAAAAAAATGGTCAAAGGTGGCGCTTCTTTGAGGAAGTGCCACAAGAAGTGACTTCATGTGGCGCTTCCCACCCTAGGCCCTTTTTAAAAAAATATATTTTTTAAATATTTTAAAAAAAGGGCCTAGAGTGGCGCTTCCTTGAGAAAACGTCACCCTAGGCCTTTTCAAAAAAATTAAAAACATAATTTTTTTAAAAAATTAAAAAAAAATTAAAAAAGGCCTAGGATGACGCTTCCTCACCCTAGGCCCTTTTTTAAAAAAAATTTAAAAAATAAAATTTTTTTTAAAAAATAATAATAAATTAAAATGGCCTAGGGTGGCGCTTCCTAGTATTTAAATAAAATTTATATATCTATTTTGGCGCTTGTGGGCAGCGCCACAGCTTCTTTTAGTGGCATTAAGATATGTGGCGCTTGTCAAGTGACACAAATAATTTTAAAATAAGTGTCACTAATGCTTATTTTTGTAGTAGTGCTTGCCAAATCATCAAAAGGCAATCGTATTGATAGCCCACCAAACCATAGAGCCTTGGTAAAAGGGAAATTAACAAAAAAATGTTCCAGAGATTCTGGATTAGAACATCCAAAACAAAAGTTCCAAAGATAGGAAGATGATGCCTATTTAACACATCTATTGAAGGCAACACATCATTTAATAAGAATTTCCATACCAGCAGTAAATCTTTATATTGCAAAGATATTGACCACAAGAATTTCCAGAAAGCATCATACAAACTTGGAGATGAATTAGCAGTGATTTTATGGAATCCAGAACTGAGTAATTACAAGATGCGTTCAAATCCCAAATCATTCTATCATATAGCGTTGCTAATGGAAACTGGAATCTTGAGAATTGCTTCTGCAATATTTTAAGGGTAAACAGATCTTACCAGATCCATCTAACCCGGACACCAATTCAATGGAAGATGCATTAATAGATCACCAACATTCTGAATATTATGAGAAGAATGGGATCCAATTGCATGAGCCACCATAAAGGGTGGTTAAGAGGAATGGAAGATCCAGAGCCAACACTCCATTTCAAATGATATGAGATAATATCTTTGCACTGATAAATACCTTCCCGTAACCAAGAGAAATTATATGGCTTTTTAAACAATGAATCATTATTAAAATCAACGTATTTCAGCTTCAAGGTTTCTACGAGTAGAGAACCAAATTGAGAAGATAAAATATGCCATAATATTTGCTTTGAAAGAAGCGCATTATTAACACAATCTATTGATCTAATACCGAAATCTCCTTCTGCCTAAATAAAAAATCTTTTCTTTTCAAATGAATTATGTTACTGTCACGAGTGGCTCTCTAAAAGAAATTAATACACATAGAACATGAAGATTAACTCTTGAGAGAATCGATTTAATAAGAGTAAGCATGGAAGCTAGTGATAGAAGCCTTGCCTTCCAAGCTGCAATTCTCTGCTCAATAGATTGACTTAATTGAGAGTAAATTTGCCCTTTATTTCTGTTAGGATCTACTCATGTTCCAAGATACTTTACAAGTCTATCATCAGTGAATCTAACTCTTAGAAATTGAAAATACAAGATCTTTTGTGCATTGGGGATATTTACACTAAAAATGATTATGGACTTGGAATAATTAATTACCTGTCCAAACCATAGGTTGTAAAGATCCAATGAAGCCTTAATTGAATTGATGCTTTGATCCATACCTTTAAAAAAGAAAATAGAGTCATCTGCATATAGAGGATGAAAAACATGTCAAGAATTGCTAGAAATCTTTATTCCCCTTAGATTCCCTGAAAGCTCAAATGCATTCATAATGCAAGCACTATTGCAGAAATCACAATACATAATGGTTATTAACTGTCATACATCATGATTCCAAAATGTCAAATATGTGGGCACTATAAATGCTCCGTGTAGATAAATTACGGTTCCAAACCATGATTTATTCAATATCAATTATAATGGTTCCAATGTAACACTTGTTATATATTGAGTTGTGGTGAGGCCATGTTGTGCATAATGCTGTAATGATAATAAAATGGGCTCATGAAAACAAGTGTTATATATATCATAATGCTGGCGTAATAAATAATGGTCTCAAGTAAACAACCGTTATAAACTTTGCAACATACATAGAGGTTCTTTTACAATAACCTTTATATAAAGTTTAGCATAAATAACAATCATTATACCGCAAACATAATTTATTTGCTACAAATGCAAATAGGTTTAATGAAACAACCATTATATATAGTGTATACATATATAACAAGTTTTATGTAAGAACCGTTAATTATTAAGGAATTTTTTTTTTAAAATGGAGATTCTCCTTTCAATATCCCCTACATGTATATAGAACGAAGTTGTACACAAATTTGCATATAATAGAAGCTTGCACATCGAGTATAACGATGCAATTTGTGATGGATCAAGACATTCTCAAATTTGTGGCTAAACTCAATGGAACTCCCTACCGTAATGGGGTCAAGGGGTATGTAGCCTCATACAAGATTTGATGGGGTTAGATCTGTTAGAAATTATACCCTACGGGCCACTCATTGTACTTTGAACATTGTTATTAAATAAATTTCTCCATTTTGTTATCATATTATTTATATGTTCACACTGATAACTATATCTTTGGATAAATTATAATAATTGTCTTAAATGTCCCTAGTCGATAATCTATACGAGAGTAAAGATGAAATAAGATTAGTATGACTTTAAAAAGGTATGGAGATACGGATCAAAGTTCTAAGCCCTTGTAAGAGTACAAGGTGTTGGATCGACCTACTATGAGAAAGCTGTATAGATCAAGTTATAAGTTTGTCTCATGTATAATTACTTCACTATGCCCTTTGACCTAAGATCATCATGGATTGCTACATGAAAGTCGTTCAGATTTGACCTAGTCAAAACACTACAACAAAAATAGGGATTAGTGGCACACCTTTTCTAGCACTTCTTTAAAGAAGTGCCACAACTTCTTCCAATTTTTTTTAAAACTTTTTTTAAAAGAACACTTTAAGTGGCGCTTCCTTGAGAAAGCGCCACAGCTTCTTGGTGACTTTAGGTGACCCTTCCTTAAGGAAGCGCCACCTAAAGTGGTTTTTTAAAAAATATAAAATTGAAGTAGCAGCTGTAGCACTTGTTTAAGGAAGTGCCAACTAAAGTGGTTCTTAAAAAATTAAAAATTGAAGCAGCAACTATGGCGGTTGTTCAAGGAAGTGCTACAGCTGTTACGTACTTTATGTGTGACACTTAGCCTAGCAAGCGCTACCCAAAGTATTACTTTTTTTAAAAGAAAAAAGTTTAAACCCTTCTCTAGTTACTTACCTCACTCAAGTGCTTGACTTTGAGCACTCGAGTTACTTACCTGCTGCATCATTATCACTTAAGTGATAGCTCCCTTCACTCAAGTCATCTTCTGTGGGAACAGTTCCTTTGTTAGTTCACTCGAGTGAACTTTTAACCATCACTTGAGTGATTTCTTCTGTTTACGTCTGTTATTCCATAAGAGAACAGAGCATTGTGCAAAACAAATTTCTTTATACCTTGATACTTAAGTTAGTAGAGTAATAATCAAAACATGGACATGAACATATACAAAAACATTATAAGTAATAAGATATTCTTTCAACTTATTAGGATTCACCATTCCCAATTGATTTTTCGCAAGGAGTTGTGAAAGTATCTGCTACTTGAAGATGAATCAGAATGAATATCACTTTGACATTTTTCTTTTGAATATGATCCCCTGATTAAGTGATGTCACATTCTGCTTCTTTAATGTCAATATTAAGCAACTTGAAGATGTTTTCAAGAAAGCTTTCATAATCAAGGCAAATTGAAATCAAAGATATGCAAATTATTTTCAAAATATAAAAAGAGAAGTTTAGAAATGCTTATTTGGATTCGGAAATTTGATGAATGATCTGTGAAGTCCATTTGCTTGCTTTCTTGTTGTGTGAAATTCATGATGTTGTGTTCACCACAATTTTGCTATGAAACTCAGGATGGTAAGATTGATGCTCAGGAAAATAAGAGTTGGAGGGTGATTAAAGAATTAACTCCTTAATTAGTGGCTTAAGAGTAGGAGTACACATGTGATATATGAATAGTGCCTCAAATGAATCCATTCTCTGCTCATAACTCCTCAGAAATGGTGCTAACCTTAAACATCATCCTGTTTTGAGCCTCATGCTACTCAAACAAAACCTTGAAGTTTTGATTAACCATGTCACACAGTTGTCTCATCTTATAAAACACAAAAAGTGATGAACTCAGCACAGTTGGTGGCAATCTTTGTGTGAAAACTTTGAATCTCTTATCTCAGTATCCTAGATAGATGGACTAAAGAAAGTTAGACTAGGAGATCCAGCTCTAGTTGAAGATTGTTCATCATCTATCCTTAAAGTCTCAGCTTCCATCCTCTACCTCTTCCTTAGAGTGTTGTTGTTTTGAAGGTTGCCTCCAATATATTTGTCTTGATTGAGCTTCAAAGCATCTTTCCTTAAATTTGATAGTTTCTCCTTATAGTGTGTAGAGGAATGCACTTACACAAAATAAATTCTCCTACCACAAATTCAAATCTTTCTTGCAAAGAGAATTATTAGTACAATCAAATATCAAAATATTCCTTCCTATTTTCAAATTAAGATAATGAAAGGAAAATATATGATGCTACTGAATTTTAAATGAGCACCGCAAGTGTACGAGCCGTGGAAATAGTATAGTAGCAAATCAAGGTCATCCCACAGAGATTCAATTAAACTAATGATTAGGCATTAAATTTCCCATGTTCATTTAAGTTGAGCAAATTAAGAAAGAAAATAATTTTGAAGATCAATTTAAGCAAAAGCAAAAGTCCTAAATTTAATATTTTTGAAATTTCAGTGGAGGAAAACAACCTAGAGTGGCTAAACCCTTTTTCAAGGTTAGAGCATGTATTTACCCAATTAAATGCACTTAATGTTAATTTGTTAATCTAGAGTTTAAATGGATATAAGTATCTTCCAATTACTAATACCCCTCTCTCAAGTTAAAATTGTTATTCCTAACTAATTTACTCAAGAGGCAATAAATGTCCAATTTCACTCTAATATGATTATATGGGTCCAATAGGTATATTCCTATCCTATTGGCAAATTAGAATAAATTCTAATCCCACATTACTTAATCCTATGGTCCAATTAAGATCCCTCTTCCAAGGCTAATATAAATTCCCCAATTCATATTTAGTGGTGATCAAGCACTAAATAGATAAACAATCCAAGATTAAGTAAACAAAATTAATAAAAAAAGCACAATTAATTGGTTCATACATGCTCAAATCCCCAAATTAGTTCATAGCTACTCTAGGTTCAAAGAGATTAGCCACGCATAATTTTAATTACAATCACAGCAGCAACACAATGCAGTTCAGAAACCATAAAAACAGAGAATAAAATTGGAGAAGCAAACAAAATTATAATTGAAACATTCAAGACTCCACTTCTCACAATGAAATAAATAGAAACGAAAAGAGGAAACAAGCTACAGTGTTCGCTGATGATGATGAACAGTGCAGATGAACCATGTTAGCAACCAAAACCAACTGCTCAGTCTACTCTGTTTAAGAAGCTCGTGGCTATGACACTGCATCCCAGCTCGTTGCCTACTCTCTCTGTTCATTCCTCTCTGTTTTTAGCTCACCTTCATCTCCTCTGAACTTACAGCTCCTCTTTTACTTTTCTGGTTCAACAATGACCGAGTGCCAGTCGCCGCAACCCTCTCTCCCTCAGCTCCCAGCTCTCATCTCTTGCCAACTCCCTCTCGTTACAGACCTTCTGCGATGGTGCTGATGATCACCCAACCTTTTTCAGCTCACTGATTCAAGATATGACGATGATGATGACGCTGAGGTGGTACAGTGACGGAGAAATAGTGAAGAATTGTGAGTTCACCATGATCTTGCTTCCTAGAAAAAAATGCCGCCACTAACCTACTCTCCGAATAATGTTGCGGCCGCTCCCTGCTTTTCTGTTTCTCTCCCGTCTTTTTTTCTTTTTCCCGTCCGTAGCTCCTCTTCTGAAGACCTAATCAATCCCTTGGTCAAAACGTGCGTTTTGACCAAGGGACTAAAATGAAGTTATTCGAAACTTTAGAGGAGGGACTAAAGTGAAATATTTTGAAATGTTTTGGGGCTTAATCAGAATTTCTTAAAAATACAAGATATTTTCTTCTTTTTGAATATGTAATTTATTTTCATTATTTATTTGTTCTTTTACTTAGATCCCCAAGATAATGCATCAACTTGATATCTTATAAATTCATAAGAAAATAATCTTAAATTAGCATTGATAACTCCCCAATTATATCAAAATAAATCTCAAATACATTAAAATGGGGAGTTATCACACCCCTACACTTGCATCAAATCTTGTCCTCAAGATTTTAAAATACCAAACAATCAAAGAAACTCATAGAAGCAAGATTTTAAAGCAATATAAAATTGGAGTTAATTCAAAATCTCAAGAATAAAGCTTTATTAGAACTCTTTTCCATCTTCTAAAAATGGAAGTAGCAAGGCAATTAATTTGACAAAGATAAATCACAATAAAATGCCCCTCATAAGGTATGTGTTTGCACTCATCTCTCAAGATAATAACTGGCTTGTATTTCACTCAATTCCACCTATTGCAACCCATATACTATAGGCTTGTTTATCATCTCAATCTCCACTATATTATCCCATTGCATACTCAAATCAAAAGGACTTTTCCAATGGTTGTAATGAGTAAGGTAGGATAATGAAATGAAAATGGTCAAATGATATGGAAGAATACTTTAATTAGTGCTAAGCAATTCAATGACATCCATGAAAAATGAAAGACTATTCACTTAAAGAAAGCAAACTCACTTCTACTATACACAACATTTATTCATTAATCTTCACAATTTTTTTTTCTATTCATTTTTTTTTCATTCTATTTTTTTTATACACCTTTCTTTTCAATCTTTTTTTTATTTCACTTTTTCTCTTTTCTTCTTTTTTTTTCTTCAAAGTATCCACACCAACTCATCATATAACATAGGCTTCCTAATCCTTTCATTCTTGTTCTAAAATTGCTTACTTAGCACTTACTAAAGTGGCAAATGGATGGAAAGGGAAAAATATAAAAATTACATTTATCAAACAAAGGGCTATTTACTCAATGCAATTTTCTTTTAAAAACAAGTTGAGGCTCAAATGGGGTAAAGCAAAAGATTTTCATATGATAAGGATGGTCATTTGGCCTAACTAGCTATGAAATGAATGCCTAAATCATCTTTGTGTATGCAAAAATATTTAAAGCTTCAAAAGAGATTCAAGACAAGTTCTAAAGATGAAATCACAATAAGTGTACTCCCTCTTGAAAGAAATGAATATTTAGGCTCAAATTTCTCACCGGCATTTGCATCCTAAAGTCACTTACCTAAGCTAAATCACTTGCCTATTTACTAACATTTCAAGAAGATAAAACCGAATTCTAATAAAACTCAATCCTTTTAAATTCAAATCAACCCAACTTTGCCAATGTGCACAAGTAAAATCCAAGCTTCCATGAAAAACAAAATTTTTGTTCAAAATTTGTCAAAATTTTTCTATTTATGTGCAAAATCAAAGAAATTTGTCAAACTTGAGGACAAACCATGCAAAATCAATGGTACCTCTCACCCCCACACTTAAATGTCACATTGTCCTCAATGTGAACACGTAACACCAAGTAATGGAATTGAAGAAATCACCATATCCAAGTGTAAGGAGAGCCAAAGTTCCAAAGATTTCAAATGTTTACCAATAAGCACAATTCACAAATGTCACCACTCAACTCAATAGTCACAACAAATATCAATCACATGCAAAACTAGACTATCACCAGCACTCATATCCCAGAACATGTTGTTAACAATCAACTCAAATAAAACAAAGAAAAGTAGAAGAATACTCCCCTCTCAATCCTTGTCTTGTGCTTTTGAATGCTCTATCTTGTGGCTATCAAAGTGGAATGCATCATCAAGGGCTACCAAAAGTCCTACAAAATCAAAACAACACATCAAACTACACCTTGGGTTGCCTCCCAAGATGCGCTAAGTTTAAAGTCTTCAGCCAGACTATATGAGAAACTCATGGAGGTTGTGCCAAGTGATAAACCATTGCTTGTCGATCCACCTCACCACCATGATAGTGCTTTAGTCTTTGCCCATTCACCTTAAAGCAATTTCCTGTGCTCTCATTTCTAACTTTAATTGTACCATTTGATGACACAGAAACCACTCGAAATGGACCAGACCATCTAGATCGAAGCTTCACAGGAAATAACTTGAGTTTTGAATTGAAGACAAGAACCAATTGCCCAGGCTCAAAATTGCGCTTCAAGATATGCTTGTCATGCCATTTCTTTGTCCTTTCTTTATATAATCTTGAGCTCTCATATGCTTGAAATCGCAATTCTTCCAACTCATTTAGCTGCAACAGCCTTTTAGCTCCAGATTCGTTGTGATCCATATTCAACTTCTTGATTGCCCACCATGCTTTATACTCCAATTCAAGTGGCAAATGACAAGCTTTCCCAAAAACCAACCGATAAGGTGACATGCCAATTGGAGTACGAAAAGCTGTTCTATAAGCCCACAAAGCATCATCAAGTTTATCAGACCAATCTTTTCTTGTAGGGCCTACAGTTTTCTCCAGGATCCTCTTAATCTCCCTGTTAGCCAACTCACATAAGCCATTAGTTTGAGGATGATATGCAAGTGACATTCGGTGGTGCACTCCATATTTTACCAATAGAGCCTTGAAATTCTTATTGTTGAAATGAGTGCCCTCATCAGTAATGATCGCTCTAGGAGTGCCAAATCTTGTGAAGATATACTTCTTCAAGAAGTGAATTACTGTATTGGCGTCATTAGCTTGGAAAGCAATAGCTTCAGCCCATTTGCTCACATACTCCACCGCAACAAGAATATATTGGTTTCCTCTTGAAGATGGAAAAGGACCCATGAAATCCATCCCCCAAACATCAAATAGCTCTACCTCTAAGATCCCAGATTGAGGCATCTCATGTCTCTTGGAAATGTTACCTGTTCTTTGACATCTATCACACTTGGAAACAAAATGGTGAGCATCCTTAAATAAAGAAGGCCAATAAAAACCAGAGTCAATCACTTTAGATGTAGTTCTTTGCCCCCCATAATGTCCCCCATATGCAGATGCATGACATTCAGTTAAAATTGCCTCTTGTTCAACCTCAGGCACACATTTCCTAATAATCAAATCAGCACATCTCTTGAAAAGAAATGGTTCTTCCCATATATAGTAGGCAACATCATGCAAAAATTTCTTTCTTTGATAGAAAGTCAAATCAGGAGGTAACACATCACATGCCAGATAATTCACAATATCAGCATACCAAGGCATTCATAACTGCTAATAGCAAATAACTGTTCATCAGGGAAATATTCATTAACCATTAAATCATTCACACAATCAGAAGAGTTCACAATCCTAGATAAATTATCAGCAACTTGATTTTCAGTTCCTTTCCTATCAACTATATGCACATCAAATTCCTATAACAATAAAACCCATCTAATCAATCTAGGTTTGGACTCTTTCTTCCCTAACAGATATTTGATAGCAGCATGATCAGTGTGAACTAAAATCTTAACACCCATCAAGTAGACTCTAAACTTTTCAAAAGCAAACACTATAGCAACCATTTCTTTTTCAGTAGTAGAGTAATTTACCTGAGCTGCAACTAGTGTTTTACTTGCATAGTAGATGGGATGGAAGATCTTAGCATGCCTTTACCCCAACACAGCTCCAACAGCATAGTCACTCGCATCACACATCACTTCAAAAGGTAGTGACCAATCAGGAGCAATAATAATAGGAGCTGAAATTAATCGACTCTTAAATTCTTTAAAAGCCTTCATGCACTCCTCATTAAAGTGGAAATGAGTATCTTTCTCAAGTAATTGTGAAAGAGGCTTTGAAATCTTTGAAAAATCTTTAATAAATCGACGATAGAATCCAGCATGCCCCAAGAAACTTCTCACAGCTTTGACATTAGAAGGAGGAGGAAGTTGCTCAATCACAGAAGTCTTTGCTCGATCAACCTCTAAGCCCTTTTTAGAAACCTTATGCCCAAGGACTATCCCTTTAGTCACCATGAAATGACACTTTTCCCAATTGAGAACCAAATTCGTCTCTTCACATCTCCTTAACACCTTATCCAGATGTATCAAACATTCTTCAAATGATTCACCAAAGACCAAAAAGTCGTCCATGAAGACTTCCATTATCTCTTCTATCATATCAGAGAATATGCTCATCATACATCTTTGGAAAGTAGCAGGGGCGTTACACAAACCAAATGGCATTTTTCTGAAGGCAAAGGTACCATAAGGACATGTGAACGTTGTCTTTTCTTGATCTTCAGGAGCAACAACAATTTGGTTATAACCTGAGTACCCATCCAAGAAGCAAAAGAGTTCCTTACCAGCTAATCGATCTAACATCTGATCGATGAAAGGAAGTGGGAAATGATCCTTCCTTGTTGCTTCATTCAACTTTCTATAATCCATACACACTCTCCAACCTGTAACTGTATGAGTGGGGATGAGCTCATCATACTCATTAGCAATAACTGTCATTCCTCCTTTCTTAGGAACACATTGTACTGGACTAACCCAGGAGCTATCTGAAATAGGGTAAATGATTCCAGCATCCAACCATTTAATCACTTCTTTCTTGACTACATCCTTCATCACAAGATTCAATCTTCTCTGATTCTGAATAGACTTCTTGTGATCATCTTCCAAAAGTATCTTATGCATCACAATTGAAGGACTTGTACCTTTGATGTCGGCAATTGTCCAACCCAAAGCCCTTTTGTGATCCCGAAGAACTTTCAATAACCTTTCTCTTTGGTCTTCAGATAAAGAAGAAGATATGATAATAGGAAGTGTCTCAGATTCACCCAAATAAGCATATCAAAGATGTGATGGTAAGGGCTTAAGCTCAAGAATTGGTGCTTCTTCAATAGAAGGCTTCAAAGAAGTTTGCCTTGATTCTATCTCTAACAACTCAAATTGCTTTGATCGATTACTGTAAGGAGAAGAAGTCTCAAGTAACCTCTTGCATTCAACTAAATTCCCTTCTTCAACATCATAAATTCCAAATAACACAGCTTCCAAAGGGTCTTTTATAACATAAGATTCTAAAGTCTCTTGAATCACATCATCTAGTATATCAAGCCTAAAGCAATCAGTTGTGTCCCTAGGATACTTCAATGCCTTGTTCATATTGAAAATAACTTCATTATTCACTCTCAACTTGATCTCCCCTTTTTCAACATCAATCAAAGTTCGAGCTATAGCAAGAAAAGGCCTTCCTACAATGAGTGGAAGAGTGCTATCTTTATCACAATCTAACACAATGAAGTCAGTTGGAAAAATAAACTTATCAACTTTAGCCAACACATCTTCAATAATACCCTTTGGATAAGCTAAACTTCGATCAGCTAACTGAAGTGTCACAGAGGTTGGATGAGCTTCACCAAGTTACAATTTCTGAAACATAGATAATGGCATCAAATTGACACTTGAGCCTAGATCACATAAAGCTCCACCTTGAAATTTTTCTCCAATTATGCAAGGTATAGAAAAACTACCAGGATCTTTCTGTTTAAGAGGCAACTTGTTGAGAATAATAGCACTACATTCTTCAGTGAGGGGTACTGTTTCATAATCACCAAATCTTCTTTTCTTACTCAACATCTCTTTAAGAAACTTCACATATTGAGGAATTTTCTCTAAAGCTTCAAGTAATGGGAGATTGATGTGTAATTGCTTGAAGATCCCCAAAAACTTCTTGTACTGCTCATCTAAAGCTTTCTTTTAGAATCTTTGAGGAAATGGAAAAGGTGGTACCTATTTAAGATTTTCATTGGTAGGCTTCTTCTTCACTTCACCCTTCTTAGACTCACTATCAACTTTTGTCTTTTGAATAAACTCTTCATCATTCTTTATAATGATCTTAGGAGTCTCGTGGCCATTAGAAGCTGAAGGTTTCTTTACTGTTTGTGAAATCTCAGGTAACTCTTTACCACTTCTCAAAACGAGAGCTTTACATTCCTCTTTTCCACTGCTACGAGGATTAGTCACAGTATTACTTGGCAATTCCCTTTGCTGTAATGCATTCACAGCAGTTGCAAGTTGCCCCACTTGAACCTCAAGATTCTTGATGGATGAACTCAATGTTGTATTAGTAGCAGCTTGATCTTGAGTACTCTTCAACTGAAAACTCATAAGCTGAGACATCATTGCTTCAAGATCTCCTTTTCCATGTGATAGAAACCAGGAGGTGCCATTGGCTTTGAATTAGAAGTAGATGCTTCATTAAGAGTTGCACCATGTTTCCAAGAGAGATTGGGATTTTTACGCCATCTAGAGTTGTAGGTATTGGAATATGGATTAATCTGATTGTTGCTATGGTAATTTCCTGCATAATAGACTGACTCAATCTGTTGAGACATAAGGCATTGTCCCATAGCATGTCCATCTCCATAATAATCACAAGGAGCATGAATAGCATTAACCCCCATGTGTCCACTTTTGGATAGGCGTACTTGAGCTTCTAGATGATCAAATCTCTTATTGAGAGCATTTAACATTCCTACCAATTGTGATGAAGTGTCATCATTAACTCTCTCAGTTGACTTCACTGATCTTCTATCATTGTTGTTTTGAATAAAGTCAGCTGATAAGTCATCTAAGCAACTCCAAACATAATTCACCGGTTGCTTTGTAATTCCTCCATTAGTGACAGCATTCAATTCTGATCTAGATTCAGGAGTCAACCGGGTACAGAAGATTTAAAGTAAGACCCACTTCTCAAAATTATGGCCAGGACTCTGCCTAACAAGCAACTTGAATCTCTTCCAAGCTTCATATAAGTGTTCCCCAAACTGTTGGCAAAAATTAGTAAGAGCAGCTCTTGCATCGACCATCTTGTTATGTGGAAAGAAACGAGATCTGAACTTATCTTCCAACACGGCCCAAGAAGTGACACTACCTTCTTCTAAATTGTTGAGCCACTCTTTAGCTTTTCCTTGTAGAGAATAAGGAAAAAGCCTAAGGCGGATCACATCATTAGGAACTCCATTTTGCTTGAATGAGTCACAAACATCCAGAAATTGAATCAAGTGCCAATTTGGGTCTTCTAAATCATTCCCAGCATATTGACCATGTAACTCAAGCATCTTCAGCATAGTCTGCTTGATCTCAAAATTATTAGCTTGGAATTCAGCCACTCTGATTCCTGATTGATACCCACGAGATTGTCTTCCCAAGAAATCATTGACACCCAAACGGTCATTCTCATCTTCAGCCATCACTGTAGTATCAGTTTGTACACCCTTCCTTGCTCGAGTATGAGGTCCTGTAGCTTCCAAAAGTTCTTGGATGCTCCTTGTTTTCTGTGGTGTCTTTGCAACTTTGGATCTGCGGGGCATATACTAAAGTACCTGGAAAACTAAACAAATCTCAAGAGTATCACACTAACACAAAGAACTAACAAAAATAAAAATAAAAATTGCTCAAGCTAAAATTACTAAAGGAATTCTAATTCTAATCACCAATTTCCTTGAATCCCCGGCAACGGCGCCAAAAACTTGATGCTACTGAATTTTAAATGAGCACCGCAAGTGTACGGGCCATGGAAATAGTATAGTAGCAAATCAAGGTCATCCCACAGAGATTCAATTAAACTAATGATTAGGCATTAAATTTCCCATGTTCATTTAAGTTGAGCAAATTAAGAAAGAAAATAATTTTGAAGATCAATTTAAGCAAAAGCAAAAGTCCTAAATTTAATATTTTTGAAATTTCAGTGGAGGAAAACAACCTAGAGTGGCTAAACCCTTTTTCAAGGTTAGAGCATGTATTTACCCAATTAAATGCACTTAATGTTAATTTGTTAATCTAGAGTTTAAATGGATATAAGTATCTTCCAATTACTAATACCCCTCTCTCAAGTTAAAATTGTTATTCCTAACTAATTTACTCAAGAGGCAATAAATGTCCAATTTCACTCTAATATGATTATATGGGTCCAATAGGTATATTCCTATCCTATTGGCAAATTAGAATAAATTCTAATCCCACATTACTTAATCCTATGGTCCAATTAAGATCCCTCTTCCAAGGCTAATATAAATTCCCCAATTCATATTTAGTGGTGATCAAGCACTAAATAGATAAACAATCCAAGATTAAGTAAACAAAATTAATAAAAAAAAGCACAATTAATTGGTTCATACATGCTCAAATCCCCAAATTAGTTCATAGCTACTCTAGGTTCAAAGAGATTAGCCACGCATAATTTTAATTACAATCACAGCAGCAACACAATGCAGTTCAGAAACCATAAAAACAGAGAATAAAATTGGAGAAGCAAACAAAATTATAATTGAAACATTCAAGACTCCACTTCTCATAATGAAATAAATAGAAATGAAAAGAGGAAACAAGCTACAGTGTTCGCTGATGATGATGAACAGTGCAGATGAACCATGTTAGGAACCAAAACCAACTGCTTAGTCTACTCTGTTTAAGAAGCTCGTGGCTATGACACTGCATCCCAGCTCGTTGCCTACTCTCTCTGTTCATTCCTCTCTGTTTGTAGCTCACCGTCATCTCCTCTGAACTTACACCTCCTCTTTTACTTTTCTGGTTCAACAATGACCGAGTTCCAGTCGCCGCAACCCTCTCTCCCTCAGCTCCCAGCTCTCATCTCTTGCCAACTCCCTCTCGTTACAGACCTTCTGCGATGATGCTGATGATCACCCAACCTTTTTCAGCTCACTGATTCAAGATATGACGATGATGATGACGCTGAGGTGGTGCAGTGACGGAGAAATAGTGAAGAATTGTGAGTTCACCATGATCTTGCTTCCTAGAAAAAATGCCGCCACTAACCTACTCTCCGAATAATGTTGCGGCCGCTCCCTTCTTTTCTGTTTCTCTCCCGTCTTTTTTTCTTTTTCCCGTCCGTAGCTCCTCTTCTGAAGACCTAATCAATCCCTTGGTCAAAACGTGCGTTTTGACCAAGGGACTAAAATGAAGTTATTCGAAACTTTAGAGGAGGGACTAAAGTGAAATATTTTGAAATGTTTTGGGGCTTAATCAGAATTTCTTAAAAATACAAGATCTTTTCTTCTTTTTGAATATGTAATTTATTTTCATTATTTATTTGTTCTTTTACTTAGATCCCCAAGATAATGCATCAACTTGATATCTTATAAATTCATAAGAAAATAATCTTAAATTAGCATTGATAACTCCCTAATTATATCAAAATAAATCTCAAATACATTAAAAATGAGGAGTTATCAATATACAAGTAACTGATCAATAAAACTAATCAACTAACAATAAATGCAAATGATCATGCAAAAAATATTTTCTTTAAAAATAGGAGATGATATGTTAAAATATAATACACATGTGAATGTGATGTTGGGATTGGAAGGCACATCGGAAGAAATTAAACGTTTAAAATTTTTCCCAATTCTGAACACGGATCTATCAACCAGCGTTTGAATCAAGTAGTTAGAGTCATACCTTTTTATGTTTTACCTTTTTGATCTTAAGGAGCTAACTACTCGGATAAACTCCCTCTTATGGTATCCACATGAATAAGACCCAACACAGGCAGCGTGCTAGTGCCTCCAATGCCTCTCTAAGGTTTTCTTGCAGCTCTCTTATTTTCTTCTGCCCTAGGGTTCTCTAGCCCTTTGTTTTTTATAACTAATGAGGGTTATGTTAGATTTTCAAAATTAATCTTAATTGATTTTGAAATCCGCATTACATCAATTAACATTTAATTGTTTTATAAGCTAATTAAATAAATTCGGTTTAATTAAATTTGTCCAACAGTTTTAATTTAACATATTTATTTAATCCGAATAAAGAGCTAATAGATTTAATTTATTTTTATAAATTAAATCTGAGATACTATATATTTATCATGTCAATTATAAAATTTAATTTATCAGATAAAATAAATTTAGAACTAACACAATATAATAATATTATCATATATGAATATATTTAATATATATATATATATATATATATATATATATATATATATATATATATATATATATATATATATATTATTTTTCTTTTCCTTTTTCCCAAATTTTATATCATATATATGAAATCCGTCTACCCTAGATTGAACATTGTATTCATTGAATCTTAGACACATCTTAGATTCAATCAATCTGGACATTATTGCTTATGTTGGGCCATTCTTGTATGTGACCCAGCAGGCCTATATGAAGTTGGCAACGGCCCAAGAATTGTACTAGCTCACAAGTCACATGTGGCCTCTAGCAAGACATTACGATTACTCAATTCATGTGAGGATCGGTAATATGATTAAGCCTGTCCTACAACCATATCATGTCCCTTTTGTCACACGATATTTTGGCCAAGGATGAGGCATGTTAAATGTCATCCTCCTGTTCCTAACTATTACTTTCTCGATTCCTGAGTAGTCTGACAATAGAAATGAAAACTTCTTTCCATCATAGTATGGCTATACATTTCTCAAACTCACTCATCGAGGAGCCTAATAATATCTCTTTACTAATGTAAGGGAAAAATTTCATCTTGATCATTCACATTCCTCTACATGAAAACCACCAAGCCTAATTACAACATTTATCATCACCTAGTCAAAGGTGACTTCTGACTAAGCAAAAGCTTAGCGACTCTCATGTAGGAATCCATGATGATCTCAGGTCAAATGGTATATTAGCAGGGTTATATATGAGATAAGCTTATGACTTGATCCATTCAATTTTCTTATAGTGGGTCAGTCCAGCACCTTATACTCTTACAAGTGCCTAAGACTTTGATACGTATCTCCATACCTTATCAAAGTCATACTGGTCTTATTTCATCTTTACTCCCTTATAGATACCCTACCAGGGACATTTAAGACAATCTTTATGATTATTCATGAATAAACTTATCACAATAAACATGCGAATGATATGACAACAAAATTAATAAATTCATTAAATAATAATGTTTAAAGTACAATGATTGACCCCTATGGCACAATTTTCAACACATTTCCCATATGAATTTTTACAGTTAAGCGTGCCCAGGCAAGGGAAATCCTGGGATAGGTGACCCCCTGGGAAGTCCCCCTATAGAAACCTTTGACTAAAGGTTAGAATGCATAAAGGCTTGAGTGCCTTGAGGCAGGATATATGGTGATCTTTAGGGGTGTCATAAGTGATGATTATGCCATATATTAATCCTAGAGGATAAGATCTTATGATATTCAAGGTTGAGGATAGGCTTGAATCAACTCTAAGCTAGAATAGTGCTTAGGTCGAAATATGACTCAGGTTGCACTATGGTTCTATTTCGTGATGAAAGTTTGAACCCTATGAACCTTTTGGATAGTGTTGAACCTTCAATAATATTTTGAGGATAATACCTGAATATCGTGAAGGTTAGAATAGGTGTTATTGATCATGATTTTAGTATGCCTATTTGGTATATTTGAGGAAAATGATTTTTGTAATGTTTCAAATTTTGATCACTAAGTATCATGTAGCTATTATGGTATTTCATGATAAAAGAGCATGTAAAATGGCAAAGCAAGCTCAATAGAAGTCACACATAACAAAATAGTTATTACACATAATAGTTGGTGTATTTTCTGATGAGGCAGTCGGATTGTGTAATACTTTTAAATTAGTAAATGACCTCCAAAGAAACTTTTCAAAATTAAATTATACATGATAAGCTTTAATTTGATAGGTTATATAGAATTTTTGGAGTTCTATACAAGGAGATATGAATTTTTGAAGTTAGCCTAGCAAAACTAGTGAATTTCAGGAGAAGCGTTCAAAAATAATAATTATGAAAATGGTTATTTTTACTTTAAACTAAACTCAATAAGAGTCACATAGCCTTTAAAACCACCTCAATTGGATTTCTATACAATTAGATATGAATTTTCAAATTTTGGTGACAATTATGCCAATTTTTTTAAGTGTTGCGAAAATGAGAGAAATTGCAAGGGCAAAATGGTCATTTTGACCAAATAAATATAATCTAGAATTTTTTTTGAATAAATACAGAAGGGATGGACAGATGGAGCTCATAAAAATGTTACATAATTAAATATATATTTTTATTAGAACATGTGGAATAAATAGAAAAAGAACCAATAAGCATAAAACACATGTGTGGCACTAGAGACTTCTAAAATACTCCTCCCTTGTCTACTTAAGGGCTATTTCATCCAAATGGAGAAGAGAAAGGAAAAAGAAGAGAGCTAAAAGTAGGGAGAAGAAAGGAGGAAGAATAAGGCTTCAGGAGCCAGTGAAAGCTAAGTATGCCGAAATTTATGCTCAATCTTGCTCTCTAACTTGTAAAACTTCTTCCTTAACCTCCATATCCTCTTAGGTTGGTTGTTTAGCAAACAAAAAATAGAGTAAGGGGAAGGGAATATTCAGCTAAGAAGGAAGGAAGAAGAAGAAGTAAGGTAAGTTACTCAAACTCTGAGATTCTTACCGAAAACTGAGTTGTGATGAATTTCTGGCTAGTTATTGGACTGTTTTTTTGGTGATTTTGTAAATTTGGGATGTCCAATTTCTAAGGAGATATACTACCCAAATTTCCATTGATTATGTTAAATTGATGATTTAAGGGTTAAACAAGTGGAAACAAGTGTCAACAAAGTGTTTTAAGGCTTGAAATCATGAAAATCAATTATTTCCTGAAATCTTTCAAGTTTTAGCCAGAGCCATAATTAAGGGATGGGGCTGGAATTTCATATTTTTAATGATTCCATGATGTTTAGAATGAAAAATTTTGTAGAGTTCATGTTAAGTGTGAAGTGTGAAAAGCCCCAGATTGTGAAATGACAATTTTACATTAAAATGCTAAGTTAGGGCTGTCAAGGGCAAAACTATAATTTGAGTTGGAATTGATCTGATATGAGGTCAAATATGGGATCTACATGTGAAAATATGTGGAATGGGCCTAAGTTGTAATTTTTGAAAAAGTACAAAAATACCGGGTACAAAGGAGCCGGGCTGGGTCCTCAGTGGCATTTTGGTAAATATGAAATTTTGGGCTAACATAACCAATTTACAAATCTTAGAATGGAGTATGAATGAGTAATAACTCATTTACAGTTACTTTGAGAATTTTAGGGTTTGATAATTGCTCAAGCCGGACGGAAAGCTAAAGGTTAAAGGATCGGTAGGAACTAGGCTTTGGAAAGGAATCCATGTAGTAACCCTATCTTTTATATACTATGTGAATGTTAATATGCAATGGTTTCCATGATCTGTTCAATGTTTTGCTTGTGCTATTGATACTCTCTGGGTGTGCGTAATGAGTTAAACCACTCTATGGAACCTTTGGGATACCATGTGGCTAGGTGGACCCAGTTGAGAGGCTTGATATGTACGGACAAGTATAGGCTTGCTCCAAGTTATGATGGTATATACGGACAAGTATAGGCCTGCTTCAAGTTGTTATGTGATCACATTACGTAGATGAATTCCGTGGTGAATTCCTATGTACGAGTTATGATTTGTGCAAATCAAGAACAAATGATCATTTTGATCTGAAAAAAATTATCATTTAGTTCCTGAGCATTGTCAGATAGGTGTTGGCATTTTGATTGCTGCATCATAATAAATACTACACTGCATATTGACTTTTTCACATTTTATATGAATGATATACTGCTACTACTGAGATTCTTTTGAATCACACTCCTTTCCATAAATTTAAAATTTACTCAGCTAAAGGGGACGGCTCTGAGGGCATAATAGCGAATATCAAAAATGGAAGGTTTGCTGTAGAGTAAGGAATAATTGTTGATTATCTCTTAGTTTCTTATTGTATCTAGAATTTTTACAAACCAAGTAGGGATTTTCTGTAATGTAATCAAGAATGTTATATCAGTATATTGTACTATTTCTGTTTTCCCATTAAACTGCGCGTTAATACTATGATAAATGTCAAAATAATGAAGGGTTTGACAATTTTTCATTTTGTTCGATGTTGAGGTTCTAGAGTTATTGATGGACCTAAAAGTTGGATGTCTATCCAATAGCCAGAATATGGTACAGAAATGTGTATGAGGTTTTCTAAAGGTTGCTAGTTGCTGATCTAGCAAAGGGAAAGATCTTGATAATAGATTATTCCCTCAGAAAGAAAGATTGAGGGTTTGTTCCTTGATGGAACAAAGTGATAAATAGAGTGAGGAAAGCCATGAGTTACTGTCTCATGGTTGAGACAGAGAATAGACTGTACCAGTGGCTTCTGGATTCCCTATATGATGTTGGTAGATTACCTCGGTAAAGAAAGTAGAATTATGCTTGGAGCGGGACCGATATTAAAAGTCCATACAGAATGACCCTAGATGAGATGGCGAAATTAAATGAAAGAAGATTTCAAACTGCTAGAGAAGATGGACGTTATAAGATTTGGGTTTCCTGTTACGATGGTACTTCCATTCAGAGATGATCAATAAGAGAGAGCTACCTATGGAGGATTCTGATAAGAGAGGGCTACCTATAGAGGCTCCAAATCGAAGAGGGCTACCTACAGAGATTTCTGACTGAAGGGGCTAACCAATCAAAATGGACTAAGTAAAGCGCCGAGTAGTGTACCATAATGTGGAGCCACTGTGATGTCGAATCCATAGCGTGAAGCCAATATGATGTTGAATCATAGAGTAGAGCTACCGGGACGTCAACTCTCAAGTGTAGTGCATTCTAATGAGTCCTATATCAGATGAGTTTTCTAGGAAGAAGGGTTTGTGTGACCCAGTGTATTGTCATGGGGTGCTCTAGTACTAGTTGTTGAAAGAAAGACAGAAGAAGGGAATTAAGGTAAAATAGGCTTAACGAGCTAGAAAAAGTCAAGAAACTCTTGCTCTCATATCTTATGTAATGGTTCTGCATGTATGTGTTTACTATAAAGTATATTCGCATTATGAATATACAATGGGCAGTAAGACCTATTAGACCAGCATTTCCTTAGGCCGTAAGACCTAGTATGCATTCAAAGCAAGATCGTAAAACTTGCTTAGCAATCCAAACTTGAGATTATGGGCAGTGACTCAATGCATGAGATTTCGGGAGTGACCCGATGCATGAATCCTAAGCATTGTCCTGAAGAGTTTGTAAAGCCTAAGAATAATGGGATAGTTAGTCCCAAGGCAATAAGACCCGCAAGTACAAGTTACTCAGGGAATTACCTTAGGCGTCTTGAGCCAAGTAGGCTTAAGGTAGAAAACCCGTGAGTACACACTATATGGGGAGTTACCCTAGGCTATAAGACCTAATGAAGATCCGGTAGAAGATGGGCAGAGACCTGAGGGTATAAGTCCCGATGTGCCTATAATATAAGGTTGATTCCCTAGGCTATAAGACCTCATAGGCTACCTGGATAGTTGATGATAAATAGTATGTCCTGTGATTTTCCATTGGCTTATATGTCCTGTGATTGCTGAATGTCGAACAATTGATTATTGTTAGATAGTTTGTTTTGCATACTTTGTGAACATTACAAAAGTATATGAAGGGTTTGAGAAGCAAGAGGTAGAGCCTATAATGAATTTAGAATACCTAGTGGACTATATGTGATAAGATAGTTAGTCTAGATATGTATTCAGCGTGAATGTTGGACTATGTGTCCTAAGGCCATAAGACCTGTTAGACTAGTAAGTCCTTAGGCCGACCAAATGTTATCTATTTGAAAATTGTGACAGTGGAGGCTCGAGGTGGTAAGACTCGATATGCAAGTTTGCATAGGGCAGTGTCCCTGGGCTGTAACACCTGTGTATCTAGCATTATAGTTGTTGCCTAGTGCAGTGACATTGGACCAGTGTACCCAGCCTATGTCTTAAGGCTGGTAGAACATTCAGACTATACCAAGTTGTAGCCAAGGCAATAAGCCCTAAGATGCCTATAGGATAAGGGTAATTACCTAGGCAGTAAGGCCAAAATATCCAGCGCTGTAGGAGTAGAATAAGCCTTAAGGCCTTATATGTATACAGTGTGATCCAGGAGAGTCTCGAAAAGGCTGGAAGGCCTGGTATGCATAAAGTGTGATTCGGGAGAGTCCTGAAGAGGTAGTGAGGCCTGAGAAACCAAAAGCTTACTGGTCTTATGTTTGAATGTTAAATACTGGGTACATAAGGGATGAGAATGTTGTATGATGGGTGCTGAATACTATTATAGATTTAAGAATATGATCATTATGTTGTATGCTCTACGAGCTTATAAATGAAAAAGCTAGAATGAAAGATATAGACTGAGTGTCTAGAGATAATTCCCTAAAGTACAGATAGTACTATATCATGTTCAAAATTTTGAGGATGACATTTTTTGAATGGGGAGAGAGTTGTAATATCCTGAATTTTAGGCCTAGACACTTGTGGATAAGCCTATATTAGGTAAACGACTAAGCCTAGTTTGGGAAGAGTCTCAAGAATGTCAAAAGATAGAAAGACTTTCAGGAACTATGTAATCTGGCCTTACCGGGCAGAGGGCTTGGTATGCGTAGGAAGTAGGATTAAAGTGTTGGTGCAGATGTGCACATGACATATATACGGTGCCATTGAGTTAGTAGAAAGAGACCACCCAGCTATGTCATGAGGTAAGGAATTGATTAGTTGAGCAAAATAGGGCAGTGTAGGTGTGCACATGACATTTTTAGGGCAGACATGTGTACCTTGCGTTTTTGGAGTAGACGTCGGTATGTGGCGCCATATGTGGCCTACACACACACTCTGACCTAGTGTCATTTGTCGGGCCCCGATATACGTGTTGCACTCTAGAGTAAAACCCAAGTAGACGCCGATAAAGTAACTTTATTAAAGTAGGTTTCATAAAGTAAGCAATAATGACTCATGATGGCATAACTTTTGTGTTAGACACATAAGAAAGTGATACTTGTCCATTCATCATGACAAAGTACAAATCAAATTTTATGTCTGCATGCTAAGATAGTGACAAGTGTCCTTAATGATGATACTTTCTTTTTGCCTTTTGAGGTGCCACTCTATAAAGGCGCTACCTAGTCCCTGAGTCTGGTGAATCCGTCGGTCTCCAGCCTGGACATATACTTGACTTCTCCGAACACTGAACCCGGGAGTCAGGGAAAATTTGTTAGGAATCTCCTCCCCTAACAAAAGTGGCACCTAGCAGAGAAATGGGAGACACTTGGCATCTTGCGAGCTAATCACAAGACACTTGCCATATTTTGGCATCATTGGATTAAAGTAAATGACACATGGCACAAATAAAGCCCTCCCTTCCTCTTTCTTAGTGAATTCATTCTGCACTCAAATGAATGAGAAAAGAAATTTGAAAATTCAAGACCAATTAGAAGAGGAAAGAGAAAGTGTGAATAGTAAAATTCCTGAAGTTCCAGATCCGATTATGGCCCCAAATCGTCGTTATCGTTCGGTAAGCCCTTCAAGAAAGTTCTACTCACTGAGAGCTTTATTTCTACAGTCTCAGTTTTCTAATCCAAGGTGTTTTGTGTCATCTAGCTAGTTGGAGTGCCCCCAAAATTCCGAACCTGTTGTATAATCGTGAAGAGGTAAGCCTCGGCTTCATTTTGAAACGAGTATCTTGAGGTTTTGTTGAGTTTTCATATATATTTTTTATTCTTGTCCAGAACCAGAACCTACAGAAAGAGTGTGATTTTTGTGTTTTTGGGGTTAGAAATGGATTCTACACATGATTTTTTGCGGGAATAGGTGGTCAACATGATTTTTGAAGGGTTGGAGAGAAAACCCAAAGATTGAAGTTGAAATAATAGTGTTGCCAAATTTTGTTTTCTAGAGGCAGTCTAATTGTGATGAGTTTTTGAGTGATCAAATATTGTCTAATATCCATAATACCTTCCATAATTAAAGTAGACATGATAAGCTTTAAATTGATAGGCAATATGTGCCATTTGGGTCAGTATATTAGTATATATGAATTTTTGAAGTTAGTTGTTGGTAAAGTATGTTTTTAGAAGTAAGATTGATTGTGGTGAAGTTTTGGAAAACTAAAATTTGACAAAAAAATTATGTAGACATCATAAGCTTTAATTTGATATATAATATGTGTCATTTTGGTTTGTATATTATGAGATATGATTTGTTAAAGTATGGGCATTCAAATTTGGAAAGAATACTGAGAAAGGGTTGTTGCTTAAGGTTTTTAGAATTTTTTTTCTCATAATAGGCAACAGGAGATATTTTTCATGTAAAATAGACTTAAGGAACTTCACATGGGACTTTGAACCACCTCATTTGAAGTTCTAGATATTAAGTTATGAATTTTAGAAGTCAGACTATTAAAACTTAGAAGATTATGTATCAGTAAGGGTAAAATAGGAGTTTTGGAACTGTGCATTTCTAGGTGGTAATGGGATCTAGTTTTTCCATAAATTAGACTTAATAAGGGTCACCTAGGTCTTTAAACCACCTAATTTGGATATTTGTAGAAAAAGATATGAATTTTCTAATTTGTTGAAAATTCTGCCAACTTTTGGAAGTTGTGCGAAAATAAGAAAGTAATGGCATTTAAAGTAATTTGGGACAAGTATGAGCTCAAAGATAAGTGACATGTCCTAGAGGCTAATGTAGCCACATAGGATATTCATTTGTCATGAATCTAATTGTGTAATCATATGCTTAGGCTCATGAGTTGACAAGGAAGAGGGAATTAAAGGGTCTCGAGCAACTTCAGTGGTTAGAAGAAAAGGTACAAGATGGGTCTCAATGACAAAAGGTAGTGAACTTACCCTACTTACGTATATTGATATGCATGCTTGTGTGTTAATGTGCATAATTGCTTTACTTGTCTATGTGCAACATAATTGAATGATTGAAGCTCTATTTTCTATTGATGCTATGGCCACATATTAGTAATGTGAAGCATTGAGCATGCAGACATGTCATTATGTTAACATGAGCCTACATAATGCAAGTATATCATGCACTAGCATTTATCATACATACATTGTTAGTTTTTTTTACTACTAAGATTCCCCTAAATCTCACCCTCCCCCAACCAACCATTTAGGCAGGTGAGCACAAGAAAGGAGTGCAGGACAATGCATAAGGAAGAAGAAGTGACGGATGAAGAGTTAAGGAATTATTACGCGTTGTTCTGTTATGTATTAATATTTGATATGGTTAACTGTATAACCTGCATGATGAAGGGATTAATTATCCGAACGCATTAAATAAACTAGGAATGGGTAATCACACAGTACGAGCCCATTAGTTAAGAAAGCAGAGGAATTGATAAGCAAAAAAACCTTGATAATAATGAATAGAAGAATTGAAAAGTAACCAGTGAATAAAGTAATATGGTAAATACAGCTTACCAAATGAATGGTACCCCAATAATAATTGTGAAATTTTTTTGCTAGGAGCTTGTTTACCAATTCTCCTAAGTCGTAATAATAATAATATCGCTTCCGATGCATAATAAAGGGGGCATAAGGACGGGGTGTTACAAACTACTCCAAGAAAAATTGGAAAGAATGTCTATCCAAGGTTTGTCTATTTCTATCAATAAAAAATAAAGATGGTTACTTGCAAGGTCTACTTGAGTGAACTGTAAGTGATGGTTATAGTCTCATGAAAGATGGTTACATCACACAAGTGACCACTCGAGTAAATACCTAATGAAGTAGTACTCAAACTTTGGGACCAATTTTATAAGGAAAGAAGACAAGGAGTAAGATGTCATTATCATTTTCATCACCTTAAGCAAGACTTAACTTTTCTCCAAGTGTTATGCTCTCAAGCTCAAATTCTTTACAAAGCTTCCAATGTCTTTTCAAATCAAGGAGAGTTCTTAACTCTATTCTTGATATTTTTTTAAAAGTCAAGCATTCATTAAGGGGGAGCTTCACATTCATATGTACATTATATCTTAAAAGCTAGTCTATTTTATTTGAAGAAAATATTTATAGCATACTTATCTACATTCATTGTCAATTGATTAGTTTTGATGATGAGTTACTCATATATTTTCCTTTAATTATCTTAATTTGAAAATATCATATAAAAAGGAATATTTTGATACTTGATTATACTAATAATTCTTTTTGTAAGAAAGATTTGAATTTATGGTAGGAGAATTTATTTTATGCAAGTTTATTCTTCAACATACTACAAGAAGTAACTATCAAAGTTGAGAAAAGATGCTTTGGCACTCAATCAAGACTTATTTATTGGAAGCAACCTTAAAAGCAATAACACATACCAAGGAAGATGAACACTCCATCCCACAACAACTCCAAGAAGCCCTAGGCCAAAAACAAGTCTAGACATTATTGGGTTTTATTGTCCATTAATCTTCCCTACTATCCTAAAGTAGTGAGGCATTTCTACTATGACTAGGAACCAATTAGGAGATTTTCTTGAAAAAATACGGGTTTTGTTTCTAGTGGCAACATGCTGTTAGGATTGGAGGGCACATCGAAAGAATTTAAAATTAATTGCCAAAGTATTCTAAATCTCAATTGCAGATCTGTCAACGACGTTTAAACCTAGTAGTTAGAATCATACCTTTACATTTTTCGCCTTTTCGATCTCTAAGAGCCAACACCTCATATCAGCTCCCTCTACTGGTATCCACATGAACAAGACCCAACTTCGGCAGCGTACTAGCGCCTCCAATGCCTTTCTAGGGTTTTCTAGCGGCTCTCTATTTTTTCTTAACCCCTAGGATTCCGTAGTCCTGCGTTTTTATAACTGATAAGGGCTATATTGAATCTTCAAAATTAATCTCAATTATTTTTGAAATTTGTATTATATTAAATGAATTTGATTTAATTAAATCTGTCCAACAGATTTAATTTAACCTATTTATTTAATCCAAATAAAGAGCCAACAAATTTAATTTATATTTATAAATTAAATCTGACATACGATATCTCTATCAACGTTAGTTATTTCATTTATCAAATAAATTAAATATGTAACTAACACAACATAATGATAATATTATATATAATATTATTACTTTTTGCATTTATATCACACACACACACACACACACATATAATTCCTCCACTCTAGACTAAACATTGTATTCATTGAATCTTAGACACATCTTAGATTCAATGAATCTGGACATTATAGCTTATGTTAGGTTATTCTTGTGTGTGACCCTATAGGCCTATATGGAGTTGGCAGTAGGCCAATGACTGTACTGGCCCACAAGTCGTAAGTGGCCTCTTGCAAGATATTATGACTACCCAATTCATATGAGGATCGTTAACATGATACAACCTGTCATACAACCATGTCACGTCCCTTTTGTCACACAATATTTTGGCCAAGGATAAGGCATGGATAGTGATATACTCCTTCTTGACCATTACTTTCTCAATTTCTGAGTAGTCTGAAAATAGAAACGGAAACTCCTTTCCATCGTAGTATGGCCATACATTTATCAGACTCACTCATCGAGGGGCCTAGTGATATCTCTCTACTAATATGAGGGATAAATTCTATCTTGACCATTCACATTCCTCTGCATGAAAACCACTAAGCTTGATCGTAGCGTTTATTATCACCCAGTCAAAGGTGACTTTTGACTAGATCAAAGCTTGGTGATTCTCATGTAGGAATCTATGATGATCTCAAGCTAAAGGGCATTGTGACATGGATATACATGAAATAAGTTTATGACTTAATCCATGAAGATTTCTCATAGCAGGTCGGTCCAGCACCTTGTACTCTTACAAGTTCCTAAGACTTTAATTCATATCTCTATACATTATCAAAGTAATACTGGTCTTATTTCATCTTCGCTCTCGTATAAATGACCGACTAGAGACATTTAGGACAATCTTTATGATTCACTTAAGGATATAGTTATCATAATAAACTTGAAATTAATATGACAACAAAATAGAGAAATTCATTTGAATAACAATGTTTAAAGTACAATGATTGGCCCCTAGGGCACAATTTCTAACATCCTCCCACTTGCACTAGGTACAATCGTTAATTTGCTTAATTCCCATTGTCCTAACATAACACTCATGATTTTCTTGTGCAAGCGGCTTGGTAAGAGGATCAATAATATTGTCTTCTCCTGCTACTTTGCATATTTTTATATCACCTCTATCATTAATTTCTCTGATAAGATGAAATCGCCTGAGCATATGCTTGGTCCTTTAGTGTAACCTAGGCTCCTTGGCCTATGTAATAGCACCGTTATTGTCACAGAACAAATCTATTGGATTTGAGATTGTAGGCACCACACCTAGTTCAGGAATGAACTTTCTGATCCAAACGGCTTCCTTAGCTTCATCCGATAGTGCTATATACTTAGCTTCTTTTGTAGAATCTGCTACAATGCTCTACTTAGAGCACTTCCAGCTAATCACACCATCATTCAAAAGGAATATATATCTAGATTATGATCTAAGATCATCTTGGTTAGTTTAGAAATTTACAATTGTGTAACCAGTTACACAGAGCTCATCATTCAATCCACCATATACCAATAATAAGTCCTTAGTCATTCTTAAGTACTTTAGGATATTCTTGACAGTGGTCCATTGAACCTTACTAGGATCTTGTTGATATATGCTTGTCATACTTAAGGAAAATGAGACATCCAATCGATTACATAACATGGCATACATGATAGATCCAATGGCCGAGGCATATGGAATATTGCTCATACGATATCTTTGATCAGGTATACCAGGACACAGATCCTTGCTGAGATAGATGCCATGAGACATGGGCATGTAACCCCTTTTTGAATCTTGCATATTGAACCTATGCAATATCTTATTTATGTATGTGCTTTGACTTAGGCCTATTAGCCTCTTGGATCTATCTATATATATCCTAATCCCTAGGATGTAAGTGGCTTCGCCTAAGTCTTTCATCTAGAAAGACTTTCCTAACCAAGACTTGACACTCTGCAAGTTAGGAATGTCATCCACAATGAGTAGGATGTCATCTACATAAAGCACTAGAAATACAACTGTGTTCCCACTAACCTTCTTGTAAACACAAGGTTCATCGATGTTTTAAATGAATCAAACTCTTTGACTACTTCATCAAAATGATGATTCCAGCTCCGAGATGCTCGCTTCAATCCATAAATGGATATTTCAAGCTTGCATACCTTACTAGAGTCCTTTGGACTCACAAAACCTTCACGTTATGTCATGTACACATCCTCAATGAGCTTTCTATTAAGGAAGGATGTTTTGACGTCCATCTGCCATATTTCATAGTCATTATATGATGCAATGACAAGAAGGATTCTGATTGATTTGGCCATTACAACTGGGGAAAAGGTTTCATCATAGTCTATACCATGAGTTTGAGTGGATCCTTTTACAACCAGTCATGCCTTTAAGACATTTACTTTGTCATCCATGTCAGTTTTTTCTTTGAAAACCCACTTGCACTTAATGGTTTTTACACCTTCTGGTGGATTGACTAAGATCCATACCTGATTTTCGTACATGGATTACATTTCATACTTCATGGCATTTAGCCATTTGTTAGAGTTTGGTCCCACTATAACTTTTTGATAGGTGGTTGGCTCATTCTTTTCAATGAACAATACATCATGACTTTCATTAATCATAAATCCATATCTCTGAGGCTGTTGCCATGTCCTATCAGACCTTCGTGAGCCTTATGTTACTTGTGTAGGTTCAGCAACTTGTTGTGAGTCTTCTACATTTTCTATCTATGGTTTTGTGCTATCTTGTGACTCTCAAATTTTTTCAAGATGTACCTTGCTCCCATTGGTTTTTTAGAGATAAACTCTCTTTCTAGAAAGTTACCGTTTCGGATAACGAACACTTTGTGATCAGTGGAATTGTAGACATAGTTGTTAGGATTGGTAGGCACACAGCGGAAGAATTAAATAAAATTAAAATTGCAAAAGTTTACCAATCCCAATTGCGGATCTATCAACGGCATTTAAATCAAGTTAGAAAGAGTCGTACCTTATTCATGTTTGTTTGAATGCCCACAATCATCAATGTATTGCGAGTTCACAAATCTCCATGTTTGGTTGCTCCTAAAATAATTTCCCCGGCATCTACATGTCCGCTAATTCTTCTTAAAAGAGCGTCAATCTCTATGAGTATGAGATTAACCATCCCCAACATCAACATGTCAACTAGTTCTTCTTGGAGTTTCTTTTTTCAATCTTGAGGAGCTAACTACTTATATCAGCTCTCTCTACTGGTATCCACACGAATAGGACCCCCAACACCGGCAGCGTGCTAGCGCCTCTAATATCCTTCTAGGGTTTTCTTGTGGCTCTCTAGTTTTTCATCATCTGTAGAAAACCCTAGCTCTCATATTTTATAACTAGTAGGGTTATCTATTTTATGATGGATATTGGATTTTTAAAATTAATCTTAATTAATTTCAAAATCCTTATCATATCAATTAACATTTAATTTTTTTAATAAGCTAATTAAATAAACCTGGTTTAATTAAATCTGTCAAACAATTTTAATTTAACCTATTTATTTAATTAGAATAAAGAGCCAATGGAATTTAATTTATCTTCATAAATTAAATATGAGATATTATCATATAATATCTTTATATATACACAATATAATAATATCATCATATAATATAATATTATCATATATTCAATATATATTATCAAATAATATATATTATATATATATATAATATAATATTATCATATGATCATATAATATAATACTATCATATATATATAATATATATTATCAAATAATATATATTATATATGTATTTATGTATTTCAAAAATACATATGTGTATATAATATTATTAATATTCCTTTCCAAATATAAATATATATATAACACACATATAAATATTTATCAAATAAATATTCACACAACATGTGTATATAATAAATATATATTTAAAATTCATTCACCCTAGATTAAACATTGTATTCATTGAATCTTAGACGCATCTTAGATTCAATGAATCTGGACATTATAGCTCGTGTTGGGCTATTCTTGTGTGCGACCCTGTAAGCCCAAACGAAGTTGGCAGTGGGCCAATGACTATACTAACCCACAAGTTGTAAGCGGCCTCTAGCAAGACATTACGACTACCCAATTCATATGAGGATTGACAATACGATATAACCTGTCGTATAACCATATCACGTCCCTTTTGTCACACGATATTTCGGTCAAGGATGAGGCATGGAGAATGTCATCCTCCTATTCCTGACCATTACTTTCTCGATCCCTGAGTAGTCTGACTATAGAAGTAGAAACTCTTTTCCATCGTAGTATGGCCATACATTTCTCAGACTTACTCATCGAGGGGCCCAGTAATATCTCTCACTAATGTAAGGGACAAATTCCATCTTGACCATTCACATTCCTCTACATGAAAACCATTAAGCCCGATTGTAGCCTTTATCACCACCCAGTTAAAGGTGACTTTTGACTAAGTCAAAGCTTAGTGACTCCCATGTAGGAATCAATGATGATCTCAGGTCAAAGGGCATTGTGACATGGTTATACATGAGATAAGCTTATGACTTAATCCATGCAGCTTTCTCATAGCGGGTCGGTCCAGCACCTTATACTCCTACAAGTGCCTAAGACTTTGATTAGTATCCCCATACCTTATCAAAGTCATACTGGTCTTATTTCATCTTTGCTCCCACATAGATGACCGACCAGGGACATTTAGGACAATCATTATGATTTATCCAAGGATACAATTATCACAGTGAACATGCGAATAATGTGATAACCAAATGGAGAAATTCATTGAATGAAAATATTCAAAGTACAATGATTGGCCCCTAGGGCACAATTTCCAACAATAGTATCCCTTCGTTTCCTTAGGATACCCCATAAAAATGCACTTTAAGGATATGTGCGATAATTTATCAGAGGCTTGTTGTTTAACATATACCTCACATCCCCAAACTTTGAGAAAAGACAAACTATGGTTTCTTTCCAATCCATATCTCATATGGTGTCTTTTCAACTGCCTTAGATGGAACACGATTTAGTGTGAACATAGTTGTCTCTAGGGCATAGCCCCAAAAGGACAGTGGAAGATCTGTTTAACTCATCATAGATCAAACCATATCTAATAGTGTTTGATTCCTTTGCTCAGAAATGTCATTCCATTATGGTGGTCCTGGAGGAGTCAATTGCGAGATTATCCCACAGCCCCTAAGGTGGTCAATAAACTCTTGGCTCAAATCACCACCTCAATCAGATTAAAGTGCTTTAATTGTTTTACCAAGTTGGTTTTGTACTTCATTTTAGAATATTTTGAACATTTCAAAAGATTCAGATTTATGTTTCATTAGATAGATATAGCCATATCTAGTAAAGTCATCTGTAAATGTAATGAAGTACATATAACCTCCTCTGGAAGCTATATTAAGTAGTCCATATACATCTATATGTATGAGGCCAAATTAATCAGTAGCCTTCTCACTATGCCCGGTAAAAGGCGCCTTCGTCATCTTTCCTAATAAGCAAGATTCACAAGTACCATATGATTCAAAATCAAATTAATTAAGAAATCCATCTTGATGGAGTTTAGAAATGCGTTTCTCATTTATATGGCCTAGACGATAATGCCATAGGCATGTTGGATTCAAATCGTTTGACTTGATCCTTTTGGTAGTTATATTATAGATATTTCCACTATTAGGATGTTCTAAATTTAAAATATAATGACCAACATGCAAATCATCATCAACATAGAAAATGTCATTATGATAAATAGAACATTTACCATTCATAGTAATGGAAGTATTACCTTCCTTATCCAAATAAGAAAGAGAAACGATGTTACTACTAGAAGCAGGAACATACACTAGTGCAAAATAGGTTTTTTAGACCGCATCATTTAGACTGGTTATTACGGATAAGGTCTAAAAGAAAGGCGGAGTGGTAATTTCGTAATTAAAATCAATTTCTTAGACCGGTTGTTTAAAAAACCGGTCTAAAAAAACTTATTTAGACCGGTTATATAAACAAACGGTTTCAAAAACAAATTAAGACCGGTTGTTTAAATAACTGGTCTTAAAAGTCAATAATTTAAGACCGGTTATTTAAACAACCGGTCTTAAAAACAAAATTATTAAAATGAATAAATAAATCATGTTATTATTAAGACCGGTTGTTTAAATAACTGGTCTTAAAAGTTAATAATTTAAGACCGGTTATTTAAATAACCGGTCTTAAAAGTCTAATAATTCAAACCTAATTGGCCGCGAAGCTCATTTCATCAGCACATTTCATTTCCCTCCCACTCTGCTTCCACCGCCGCGAACAACTCAAGTCCGGATCTCCGGTGATATTCCACCTTATTCTCCGGCCACTGCTCCAGCCGCCGCCGCCGCTTCCACCTTCTTTTCCATTTTCTGTTGTCGGCCGTTTAAAAATACTCCCTCCTTCCCCGTTCGTGTGCCCGTTTCTGCGAAGAAGTCTGACGTGAGTACCATCGTGATGGGCGGCTGAGCTTCTTATTTTACTAGCCTTTATCTCCCTCCAGCGTGTTTTCCAACCACTGCTACTCCTATCCTCCTGCGCCTCAAGTCACGGTCCAAAGTTACTTCAAATAGGTAATGTCCCATGTCTCAATCCTTCGTATAAATAGAAATTTAGTATTAACTGTCTATCCAAGAAGAATCTCTACTATAATTGAACTAGAAATTAACATAGAAATGGAGAAAAAGATGACATTTACTCTGATGGAAATTAATTGGTGAAGCTTAATTAACAGTGGCCTGAACTGGTGTGATTTGATTATTTGAGGATTATGGTACTGATAATTGCTAGTTTTCATAGTCTCTGGATTGCTTAAGTTATTGTGTCAAATTTCCTGGCATGTATGCTCATGAATGGCTGATTAGAAAATTGTTACATAATATTCAGTTAGTTTTGAAACTAAATTTGAGAGGTGATTTGAGGTTTAGACTAAAGCAATTCTTGTGTATGTGGTCTAATTTAAGTCTTGAAATTGCTAGTGTATGTTGATACATTTTCCATATTACTTGAAAAAAATGGAACATACTACAATTATATCTTATGCGGAATTCTAATGAAGAATTCTGTTAAACTAGATAAATTGATGAGTGTAACCTTTTCATACTCTCATCATACTCCTGCCTTTTCCAGGGCAGTTAATATATAGAAGAGAAGAAAAAAAAGGTGTTGAAATATATGGATCGTAGTTGGATAAACGCTAAACAGACTAGTGTTGAATATGATAAAGGGTGAGGGATTTTTTGGAATTTGCTAGAAGAAATTCTGGTAATGATGATAGTGGGATGTTCTATTGTCCTTGTGTAGAATGTCTGAATGAGAAGCGACTTAGTGCTGCAGATATATATACACATTTAATTTATGAAGGATTTTGTAAGAGTTATACAGTATGGGTATGGCATGGTGAAGAAATAGAAATTCCAAGTGCAACTCAACAAGGGGGGTTGCCTTTGATGATAATGACACGGTTCTGAATGATCGGATAGAGGATATTATTCGTGATGTTGGAGAAGAGGCTTTTGAGCAATCATATGCATATGGTAATATGTGCAGTGATGCTGAGAAGCCGCAGTACCCGAGGTGCATAATATACCAATTATTGAAAGCTGTATTGAAATTGGTAAGCTTGAAAGCACGGCATGGATGGAGCGATAAGAGTTTTTCAGAAGCACTTGAGGCCTTCAAGGACATGCTTCCAGATGATAACATGCTGCCTTGTCGATACTATGATGCGAAGAAAATATAGTGTCCACTAGGGATGAAGTATAAAAATATCCATGCATGCCCTAATGATTGTATATTGTATAGAAAAGAGCATACAGAGAAAGAACAATGTCCGATATGTGAAACCCCCAGCTACAAATCAAATAAGGCCCCTGCAAAAGTGTTGTGGTATCTTCCTATCATACCGAGGTTCAAACGGCTGTTTGCTAATGAAATTGATGCAAAAAATTTGAGATGGCATGCGGATGAGAGGATTTCTGATGGAAAGCTTCGATATCCAGCAGATTCTTCTCAGTGGAAGAAAATTGATCAGTTGTTTCCTGACTTCGGCAAAGAGCCTAGGAATCTTAGGCTTGGGCTTAGCACGGATGGCATGAATCCTTACGGTAGCCTAAGCAGTATACATAGTTCATGGCCTGTTCTGTTGGTAATTTACAACTTATCTCCTTTGTTATGTATGAAATGAAAGTACATCATGTTGTCTATGTTGATTTCGGGACCAAAACAACCCGAAAATGACATAGATGTTTACTTAGAACCCCTGATCGAAGACTTGAAAGAGTTGTGGGATCACAATGTCGACGTTCTGGACATGAACAAGAAGGAGATGTTTAAAATACGAGCCTTGATCTTTTGTACTATAAATGACTTCCCTGCTTATTGATCAAGAATTGTCGAGTTCTCGCAAAATAACCAGTTTCAATAAGAATTTGCAGTATAGAGAACCTGGATTGTTTCCGACGGAATTCACATGCAGTCTAAAACATTCGAACAATGATCGATTGGGGGGGATTTAATTAAACTATTAATGAACAATAAACTCAGATTAAAGACAGAAATCGAAAACGAACTAGACCAAACAGATTAAAACGACTGACCTAGAATTGAGATTCATAGTTTCCTACCATCATCGGACGAAGATTTTAACGAACTCGTGAATGGTTCTGGACGAACCGAAATCTCTGCATTCATCCAGAAAATCCCTCGACTAGACGATCGTCTAGGTTCTGTTCGTATGCGTGGCGTGCTACTGTGTGATCGCACAGTATCACTGTAACCCGATTCGCAATGTGTCCTTGGGATGTACCAATCCGAGTATTAAAACTAACATTCGAACTATTCCATAAATCGAATCCGATTAGAGTAAATAGAAACGAGTTACGTTACTGGTTTAAGTATGTCCTCTGATTAGAAACGTGAATCCTCAATCCATAGGTCAATAACAGAAACTTTGTTGGACATGGCTGGAAAATTTGAAAAATGAATGAAGAACGCGAAGTACATGAAGAACATTTGTTAGAGAATGAAGAACTTCTGATTTCAATCCAAAAATCGTCCCTAAATTCATTCTGCACTATTGTTTCAGCTAACTAAAGTAAAAACCTAATTGTCAAATGAGTCAGAGCCCACCAGTTCAGCCCAAAACGGAAATTAATAATAAATGGTGCTTCATTACAAAATTTGGGCCCAATAAAAATCCAGAAAAATACATATAACATTGACTACAGTTTTGACTATCCTCTTGTCCAAATCTTCCCTTTAAGTCTTCATATCAATTGTTTCCCTCTGAATCAGCTAAAAAATGAGACAAGAATGAGATCATTCAGATATCTGGTTTAAGAGTTATGATCAAAATAGAGAAGGGTTGTAAATCTGTAATTTTTATTATTAAAATATGTTAAATCCAATAAAACACTCAAAGCCCAAATAAGCATGAAAGCCCATTATTTATTAACTAAAAAATCTAAATTTATTAATCAAGAGATACAAATGAGTGTAATAAATATTCAATTATCAAATTGCCCCACACTTATCATTTTGCACTCCTGAGCAAAACTAAAAGAAAATTTTCTCCTTTCTAACAATTGCCAACAATGTAAAATTGGAACAATGGACACAAAGCTTCAAAAGACCAACCAATTAAAACTGAAATCCCTGCATATCAAATTACAAAACACAGTAGTCTCGATCAATGATGCTACTCACACAAGATGGTCTCTCAAAGGATTCTCTCAATAACTCTTTAAAGTGTATAGGGTAAATAAGTGTATCACTCAAATTCTACTCAAGAAATTGTCCTACCATAGGCTTGCTCAATTTCTACTTCTCCACTACTCATATCACATACATGCACAAATCAAGAGAGCTTATTATTCAAGGTTGTAATGTGACTAAGGTGAAGGTGTGTATAAGTATGGATATGTGAGGCTAAGCACTAAAAAAATTTGAAAGAGCATGACAATAATAACACTCAAATCAATGGAATATCCCCTTTCAAGTATACATCCCTTATTCTCCTTTCTTTCTTTCTTTCTCTTTTTTTGTTTTTTGTTTTTTTTTTTGTTTTTTATTTTTTTATTTTATTTTTATTTTTTTTGTTTTTTTGCCATGAACCAACTCCCAAATCAAACATCCAAACATCCCCCTCACACTTAAATTGTAGCACTCCTGGGCAACCCCCACATGTGAAGACAAAACTAAGGTGAAACCAATGCTCAGTAAATTCTAAGGTGCGGTATAACATGGTTTTACACTTTGGCTAGTAATGTGGTTGAAGAAAAGAATGAGTCAAAAAGGCACAAAGGGGCTAACAAAGGGAATATAATAGTGTAAGGGAAGGCTATTTGGTCAAAGTGGCAAATAAAAGAAAGAAACTAAACAAGCCTCCATCATATTTATTCATGTAAGTGAAAAATGTAGCCTTAAAAAGAAAGAGAGCAAGTTCTAGAGAACATAAATCAGGAGCAGAGACACACAGAAAAAGGAAGAATGGTAAAGATGAATCTCATTCATGTAGGCCCAAAATCTCACAAAGGTAAATACCAAATCATGCAATCAGCATCACCAAAATCAACTACCAAAAAGTAAGGAATTCAGCCCAAATAGTATGATCCATCAAAACCAATATGTCCAAGTCCACAATAAACATAGCTAAATAATGATAAAAGGAGAAAGTGTATTATTTAGAAAATCTACACTAAGTGTGAAAAGAAAAGTGAAAAAGAAACACAAGAAATAAAAGAAAAGGGAAATAGGGAAAAAAGAATACTCCCCAGGTGTTTACGGAGGATAAGTGGCATTAGTGAGTATGAGGTCTGCTTCTTCAGGTTGCTGCTGTGATCCCTCATAAAATGGTTTGAGTCGATGTCCATTCACTTTGAAGGTCCTCCCTGTAGGTGGATCACACAACTTAACAGCACCAAAAGGGAAAACATTAGCAATCACAAAAGGGCCATCCAATCTAGATCGAAGCTTACCGGGCATAAACTTGAGACGGGAATTGCATAGAAGAACTTTCTGGCCCACAAAAAACTCTTTCCTCAGGATTTTCTTGTCATGGAATGCCTTGGTCTTCTCCTTGTACAACCGTGAACTCTCATATGCATCCAATCGAAGCTCATCCAACTCTTGCAATTGGAGCTTCCGTTCCATCCCAGACTTAGCCAAATCCATGTTATACTGCTTAATAGCCCAATAAGCTTGATGCTCTAATTCAACTGGAAGGTGGCATGCCTTACAAAAAACAAGCCTATATGGAGACATCCCAATTGGAGTCTTGTAGGCAGTCCGATAAGCCCACAAAGCATCATCTAATCGCTTGCTCCAATCCTTCTGGGTAGAGTTAACAGTCTTTTGAAGGATTTTCTTAATCTCCCTATTCGAGACTTCAGCTTGACCATTGGTCTGTGGATGGTATGTTGTAGACACCTTGTAAATCACTCCATACTATGTAACAAAGCACCCATGCTCCGGTTACAAAAATGAGAGCCCTAGTCACTAATAATGGCTCGAGGAATGCCAAACCTGCAGAAAATGTTAGACCTAACAAAATCTACCACCACAGCAGAATCATTAGACCGGGTGGCCTTCGCCTCAACCCATTTCGAAACATAGTCAACAGCAAGCAATATGTAAGTGAAACCATGAGAAAAAGGAAATAGACCCATAAAATCAATGCCCTAAACATAAAAAATTTCACAAAACAATATAGGGTGCTGGGGCATCTCATGCCTACGAGAAATACTACCTGCTCTTTGACAATTATCACATGACTTACAAAACAGATGATAATCATGAAATAGGGTTGGCCAAAATAAACCAGAGTCTAGGACTTTCCTAGTAGTCCTTTGGGGTCCAAAGTGACTACCACAGGCAGAAACATGACAAAAATGTAGTATGAAGTCAAACTCATGATCAGGTACACATCGCCTAACTACTTGGTCACTACAAAATCTCCATAGTTAAGGGTCATCCCAAACGTAATATTTAGATTCAATTTTTAATTTCAGAGTTTAGGCCCTAGTGGAATCAGAAGGTAAAACACCAGCAACCAAGTAATTAACTAAATCAGCATACCATGGAAGCTTACCTTGCAGCTGTAAAAGCTGCTTATCAGGAAAATCATCCTGAATGGCAGAGGGGGAAGAGGAATGAGTGACACGACTTAAATGATCAGCTACCCAATTCTGTGCACTCCTATCTCTGATCTCAACATCAAATTCTTGAAGTAATAACATCCACTGAATAAGCAATAACATCCACTGAATAAGTCAAGGCTTAGCATCTATCGTTTTCAAAAGAAACTTCAAAGTAGCATGGTCAGAGAAAACAATTACCCTACTAGCTAGCAGATATGACCTAAACTTATCAAAAGCAAACACTATAGCCAAAAGCTCTTTCTCAATGGTGGTATAATTAGATTGGGCAAGATCCAAGGTCTTGGATGCATATGCAATAACACGAGAAACCTTGTTGACCCTCTGAGACAAGATAGCCCCAACAGCATAATTAGAAGCATCGCACTTCAACTCAAATGGGAGAGACCAATCTGGTGGTTGGATAACTGGAGTGGTGGTCAGGCAACGCTTCAAGTGATCAAAGGCTATCTTATACTCAGCATCAAATGCAAACTTAGTATCCTTATGTAAAAGGTTAGACAGGGGTCGGGCAATCTTACTGAAATCCTGAATGAAGAATCGGTAGAAACCTGCATGGCCAAGAAAAGAACGAACTTCCCGCACAGATGTGGGATAAGGCAAAGCAGTAATAACATCAATTTTAGCAGGATCTACCTTAATACCCTCTTTAGACACAATGTGTCCCAACACTATCCCTGACTCAACCATGAAGTGACACTTTTCAAAATTTAGCACAAGATTAGATTCAATGCATCTATTCAAGACTCTAGACAAACTAGCCAAGCATGCATCAAAATCAGACCCATACATAGTAAAATCATCCATGAAAACCTCCATGCAATCCTCTAGAAAGTCAGAAAAGATACTTACCATGCAACACTGAAAGGTACCAGGTGCATTGCAGAGGCCAAAAGGCATTCTTCGGTAAGCATAGGTTCCGAAGGGGCATATGAAGGTCATCTTCTCCTTATCCTCAGGAGCAATATGGATCTGGAAGTACCCCGAGTAACCATTCAAAAAGCAGTAGTGAGACTTACCAGCCAAACGCTCTAACATCTGATCAATGAAAGGTAAAGGATAGTGATCCTTACGGGTAGCTTGGTTGAGTCTCCTGTAGTCTATGCATACTCTCCAGCTGTTCTGAACTCTTATAGGAATGAGCTAATCCTTTTGATTGGCTACCACGGTTACTCCAGACTTCTTGGGAATGACCTGGACCGGGCTAACCTACTGGCAATCAGAGATGGGATAGATGATGCCAGCCTGTAGAAGCTTAGTCACTTCCTTCTTAACCACTTCTAAAATGAGAGGATTAAGATGTCTCTAGGGTTGCTTTACTGGCTTAGCATATGCTTTCAACAGAATCCAATGCATGCACATAGAAGGGCTAATGCCAACAAGATCAGCTAACATCCACCCAATTTCCTTCTTATTGGCCTTCAACAAGCTCAGCAGCTTCTCTTCTTGATCAGGTAGAAGGTTATTAGGCACAATGACTGGCAGTTGCTCATCTACCTCTAGATAGGCATATTTCAAGTGAGCTGGCAACGACTTCAACTCTAACTTGGGTAGCTGCTGAATGGAAGGAAGAAGCTTAGGTAATTGCACCATTTCAGAAGTGTATACACCTGCAATACCTGAAACTACATGCACAGAAGCAGAACTGTGGCTAGGCAGCTCACTGTTAACATCAGGGTTCAGTTCATAATCACAAGAATATTAGAATGAAGCTTAGCTTCACCACAATCAATATCAGGATCCACAAGTAAAGTAGAATCAGAAATCAAGTCAATATCTCCATACCGTATATCATCAATCTCAGTTCAAATAGGGCACCATTCAGTGTCAGAACATGCACATATCACAGAATCTCCCACTGATGCAAAATCAGGAAAATCAGCATACCGAGCAGAAAGAACATCATCAACAGTCTCATCTATCACATCAATGCACAAAACAGAATGCTCTTCCCTAGGATGTCTCATGGCATCAAATATATTAAAAGTCACAACAATATCACTAAATTCTATGGAAAGAGTACCAGAATGCACATCTATCTTAGTCTTAGCTGTTTTCAAGAAAGGTCTCCCTAAAATGATTGGGGACCTACTACTAGGAGATTCATCCTCTATATCTAGAATGTAAAAGTCAGCAGGGAATATCAATTCATTGACCTTAACCAAAACATTTTCAATCAGACCAGCAGGATGAGCATTACTCCTATTAGCTAGTTGGACAACAACACCAGTAGGTCGCAAGGGACCAAGACCAAGGGATTTATAAATAGATGTAGGCATAACATTAATGAAAGCACCTAAAGCAGCCATGCAATTATCAAATCTATAATTACCAATAATACAAGGGATAGAAAACGTACCTAGGTCCTTGCACTTGTGAGGCATGGGTTGTTGGAGAAGTGTTGAGACATTCTGGTTCAAGCTTACTCGTTCAGTCCCCCTTAGTCACCTCTTGTTGGTAGTCAACTCCTTTAGGAACTTGGAATACTTGGGAATCTGTTTGATGGCATCCAAGAGAGGAATGTTAATCTCAACTTTTCTGAATGTCTCAACAATATCACTGTCTTGCACTTTTTCTGCCAACTTCTTGGATTGAAGGGCTCTCTGAGGAAAAGGAAGAGGAATATGAACTCCAGACTCCTCTTCACCTTACTTCACTTCCTCTTTATTTCTAGAGTCAATCTTCACTTGTTCTGACTCTTTTTCTGATATGGATTCAGTCACATCTGCAGCTGGTTTATGCCCTTGTAATTGCTTACCAGACCGTAGGGAGATAGCACTAACGTTTCCCTTTGGATTGGGAATTGTCTATGAAGGGAGAGTATTGGATCCCTGAGGCTGGAGTTGGTTCAATGATGTTGCCAATTGCCCAATTTGAGTCTGTAAACTCTGGATAGAGGCCTCAGTTTGTTGCTGGAGTTGCAAACTATTTACTGCAAGCTGCTTCATCATTTCTTCTAGTGAAGAACCACTGCTGCTGGTCAGTTGTTGTTGTGCTGGCTGTGGAGGTGCGAATTGTTGGAAATTCTGTCTGTTCTGTGGAAACAATCTCTGTTGGTAATTTCCAGAACTCTGCTGCACATGACTATTATGGTTCTGAATCTGACTTAGATTCTGGCTCCACCTAAAATTCGGATGATTTCTCCAGCCAGGGTTATATGTATTGGAGAACGCATTATTTTGCTACTGGTATTGTGGCTTCCCTGGAAAAATGCCTACAGCAGCCACTGACTGATCTTGATATGTGTTGTCTTGCAAAGTGGGGCAAGAATCAGTAGGATGAAAGGGATCAGAACAGAAACCACATGAACAGCCCAACTGTGGAGTGGAAGACTGTACTATTTGAGTCACTTCCAGTTGCCTCACCAAGGAGGTTAGATCATCAATTCTATTCTCCAATCTCTGGTGAGAATCATTAGATCCGCTGATTTGGAACACAGCACTGCTATTTGCTCTAGTGCCAAATTGTTGAGAGTTAGCTGCAATAGTGGATATTAAATCTCTGGCCTCTTGTGGTGTCTTGTTAACTAAGGCTCCACCACTAGAAGCGTCCACCAAATTTCGGTCATTAGGTAGAAGACCCTCATAGAAATAAGTAATCAAGAGCTGCTCAGTTATCTGGTGATGGGGGCAGCTAGCACACAACCTCTTGAATCTCTCCCAGTATTCATGCATATTTTGGCCATTAATTTGCTTGATTCCATTTATTTCTTTTCTGATTGTAGTGGCTCTTGAAGAAGGGAAAAAATCTCTCTAGGAACAATCTCTGCATATCAGCCTAACTTCCAGTAGATGACGGTTGAAGATTATATAACCAGTCCTTCGCTCCATCCTCAAGAGAGAAAGGAAAAGCTCTAAGCTTAATGTGGTCTTCATCAATATGTTGTGGTTTCATTGTGCTGCATACCACATGGAATTCCTTCAGATGCTTGTGCGGTTCATCACCTGCAAGACCACAAAACTTGGACAACAAATGTATAAGTCCAGATTTAAGTTCAAGGTTAGCACCAATGGCAGGGTATTGGATACACAATGGCTGATAATTATCACCAGGTAAAGTCAATTACTTTAAAGTCCTATTATTTCCCTGATCTGCCATAGTGTCTGAGTGACTAGAAGTGCTGCCAATAGAATCAGAAGAAACAGAAGTGCCAATAGAATCAATGTCAGAATCAGAAACAAGTTCAGTAATAACCCTCTGACTTAACCTAACATCCCTTCTAGCAGTAAGAATTGTGCGTTCTATTTCAGGATTTATGTCCAACAGATCAGATGCACTAGTTCTGGTCCTAGTCATACAGCATAGGGAAAAATCAGGACAACCACCAGAACACTTAAAAACGCAAAATCACAAGCCTACACTAGAAATTGACCAAAACAAATTCAAAAACACTACCAAATGATTTTTAAAAATTATGGGACTTGTACAGAACAACTTCTACACTATCCGTGAACCCAAAAATGCAATAAAAAACATAAAAAATTGAAAAAGTGGTCTAAACGATGGAATTTGGAAAAGTTAGGTGGGTGCTCTTAGCAAAACGATGAGTTATGCTCAGTGGCACATTTTCTTTTAGCTTACCAAAAATCAGCCCAATCAAAGCAAGTCGGAAATTCTAGTAGAAATCCTAGAACAATTTCTGAAATACTGGTTACGTCCCACTGAGACCAAAAAATAGTGAAAAAGTGGTCTATATAATGGAATTTGGGAAAATTAGAGGTTATCACACTTCCTAAAGGAAGTGACTTTTGTTCAAAATGCCCAATCCCTTTAAAAAGACCTGGGGCTGAGTGATTTGGTTGAGATACAAATCTGCCAAACCACCAGAACCACTTGACACAAACACTACACTACTGTTAATGCTAGACCGATGCAAATTCCCTGAAAATGGCGCCAAATTTTGATCGAGAATTGTCGAGTTCTCGCAAAATAACCAGTTTCAATAAGAATTTGCAGTATAGAGAACCTGGATCGTTTCCCATAGAATTCACATGCAGTCTAAAACATTCGAACAATGATCGATTGGGGGGGTTTAATTAAACTATTAACGAATAATAAACTTAGATTAAAGACAGAAATAAAAAATGAACTAGACCAAACAGATTAAAACGACTGACCTAGAATTGAGATTTATAGTTTCCTACCATCATCGGATGAAGATTTTAACGAACTTGTGACTAGTTCTGGATGAACCGAAATCTATGCATTCGTCCAGAAAATCCCTCGACTAGATGATCGTCTAGGTTCTGTTCATATGCGTGGCATGCTACTGTGCGATCGCACAGTATCACTATAATATGATTCGAACTGTGTCCTTGGGATGTACCAATCCGAATATTAAAACAAACATTCAAACTATTCTAGAAATCGAATCCGATTAGAGTAAATAGAAATGAGTTACGTTACCAGTTTAAGTATGTCCTCTGATTGGAAACATGAATCCTCAATCCATAGGTCAATCACAGAAACTTAGCCGGACATGACTGGAAAATCTGAAAAATGAATGAAGAACGCGAAGTACATGAAGAACATTTTTCAGAGAATGAAGAACTTCTAATTTCAATCCAAAAATCATCCCCAAATTCCTTCTGCACTATTGTTTCAACTAACTAAAGTAAAAACCTAATTGTCAAATGGGTCAGAGCCCACCAGTTCAGCCCAAAACGGAAATTAATAATAAATGGTGTTTCATTACAAAATTTAGGCCCAATAAAAATCCAGAAAAATACATATAATATTGACTACAATTTTGACTATCCTTTTGTCAGAATCTGCCCTTTAAGTCTTCATATCAATTGTTTCCCTCTGAATCATCTAAAAAATGAGACAAGAATGAGATCATTCGGATATCTGGTTTAAGAGTTATGATTAAAATAGAGAAGGGTTGTAAATCTGGAATTTTTATTATTAAAATATGTTAAATCCAATAAAACACTCAAAGCCCAAATAAGCATGAAAGCCCATTATTTATTAACTAAACAATATAAATTTATTAATCAAGAGATAAAATGAGTGTAATAAATATTCAATTATCACTTATGGAAACTTGTCAGGATATAGCGTTAAAGGCCACAAAGCTTGTCCTATTTGTGAAGAAGGCACATGCTACCATCAACTTCAACATGGAAGAAAGACTGTTTATCTTGGTCATAGGAGATTCTTTAGACGGGGCCACCCATATCGCAGATTAAAGAAGGCCTTTTTTTATGGCCAAGGGTTTGAAGATGCTCCAGAGGCTTTGACTGGGGAGAAAGTGTATGAAAAGGTCAAAAATATCAATGTCATCTTCGGTATGACTTTAAAGAGTTGAAATGAAAAAAATATATGGAAAAAAGGTAGGTTTTCTTTAACCTTCCATATTGGCAGAATCTTGATGTCAGACACTGTATTGATTTCATGCATGTAGAGAAAAACGTGTGTGATAGTATTGTTGGGACACTACTCAACATACAAGGAAGTTCTAAGGATGGCGTTAAGGAAAGATTAGATTTGCAAGAAATGGGAATACGGGCAGACTTACATCCGAGGCCACATGGTAAGAGAACTTTTTATCCTCCAGCTTCTCATACTTTATCCAAGGATGAGAAATGAAGTTTTTGTGAGTGTTTACATGACATCAAAGTTCCCTCAGGGTATTCTTCAAATTTTAACAAGCTTGTGTCTATGAAAGACTTGAAGTTAGTAGGGCTGAAGTCTCATGATTGTCATGTCTTGATGCAACAACTACTCCCAATGGCTATTCGAGGCATCGCCGAATATGATCTTCAACACATATTGACCAGACTTTGTTTCTTCTTCAATGCAATTTGTAGTAAAGTCATTGAGACGGAAAGGTTGGATGAATTGGAAGATGAAGGTTACCTGATCTTGTGCCAGCTTGAGAAGCTTTTTGTTCCTTCCTTTTTTGACATCATGGTACATCTAGTTGTTCATCTAGTGAGAGAGATAAAATTGTGTGGGCCTATCTATTTTCGATGGATGTACCCAATTGAAAGAACTATGAAAATCCTAAAAGGATATGTGAAGAACCCTAATCAGCCTAAAGCTTCTATTGTTCAGAAATATGTTTCTGAAGAAGACATGGAATTTTGTCAACATTATTTGGCAAATGTAGGACATATCGGCCTTCCTAAACGACATGATGAAGAAGGGGGTAGACGCGGGGATACCGTTAAGAGTGTGGATCCTGATGAATTACAACAAGTCCACTTATACATTTTGAATAATGTTGATGCAGTTCAAGATTACATAAATGCTCATAAAGAAATTGTACGGAAAGCGAACAGTCGATTGGCTGAACAAAGGTTAATTAGGGAGCATACCAGGACTTTTGCACATTGGTTTAAACATAAGGTTGACGGAGAAGAATGTGTTTCTGATACAATTAAATAGCTAGCACGTAGTCCTGAGTTTGATGTCATAAGTTGGACTTCGTTTGTGATCAATGGGTATACCTTTTACACAAAGTCCCTGGATGATAGGAGCACTGTCCAGAACATAGGTGTTATGTTAGTAGCTGAATCTATGCACTTCTCTAGTTCAAAAGATAAGAACCCTACTTTAGCAGTCATACCTTATTATGGGGTTATTGACGAGATTTGGGTGGTTGATTATGTTAAAATTAAATTTCCTATTTTCAAATTTGAGTGGGTTGATGTCAATAATGGTGTGAGGATCGATAAGTCAGGGTTTACATTAGTTGATCTGAACAACATAAGTTTTGGAGATGAACCTTTCATTATGGCAGATCAAGCGAAACAAGTGTTCTATATTATTGATCAGACAAATAAAATGTGTTCTGTAGCTCTCCAAGGAAAAAGGGTCGTCGATATTGAAGAGGAAAGTCATTCAAATTATGATATTCTCGAGACCCCTTCTTTTTCTAGGGGTCTTCCTGCATTGAACGAAGAAGATGAAGCTGATAATGAACACGGAACAAGAAATGACCATCGTTAAGGGATATGGGAGGATATCTCTTTATAAATCTACTTTAAATGTTAGCTATCTATTTAAAGTAATTATCATTATAACTTATATGTAGATTATATATATAGTTATTTTATAACTTACTAACTCAACAATTTATCTTAACAGTATAATGACGGATCCGGTGCATCCTACAGCAGAGGATCAGGTGCATCCTACTGCAGAGGATCAGGTGCATCCTAAGGCAGAGGATCAGGTGTCACCTAATGCTCAACACAGTGAGCCTCAGAGTGTCAATCAGGGGCAGTCATCGGGTGAGCCGAGTCACCAGCCCAGACGGAGGGGCAGGATGGCCACACGGTTGAGGGATGTTTCCCTGAGTCGGTCGGCCGGTGAGAGGATACCGATCAAGTTCGATCAATATTGGAAATCAATTTGGCCAAATTCCAGTCATTATAGGAGTTTTGTCAGCCTCCTCGCACAGAATAAGCCTAGCATATTGAGGAGTGGAGGAATGTCGAAAAAAAGGTTAAGCAGCATATTTGGGACACTATTCAGGTATAAAATTCCCTCTGTATGTTTCTTTTATCAAATTTGTTTCATTACTGTCACTAACTCCTTTGATTCATGAATAACAGCTCACCTACGACGTTCCTTAGAGTGAGATCTTGTATCACAAGACTATGACGTATTGTTGTGAGCACTGGAGGAAGTTCAAGACGAATCTGGCCAACAATTACGTGTATATCGAGGTGCCAGTTGGTAAGCCTCATCCTACTCCTTGCAGTAAGTATTCGTACATCAATGAAGCGACATGGCAGGAGTTTTTTAGGCTTCGGACTACTCCAGAGGCTTTGGTGAGTTAACTTATTTTGTACTTTATTTACTTATCTTTTGTCTTTATTGTTTGTAACCTTTTTTCCCATTTCTTATTCGCAGGAAAGAAGGAAAAAGACACAAGAGAGTGGCAGGAAGAATGATTTCCCCCACACAATGTCTCGTGGGGGATACGTAAAGGCCGAGAAATACTTGTTGGCGGCCAAACAGAGGAGATTGGAAGAAGCATCTCAATCTGATCCTTCTGTTCTGCTATCTCCACCATCTCTGATACGGCGCGAAGAGTTATAGTTGCATGCTCGCCAGAAGAGTGGTGGATCCTATACAAGTGACCAGTCTCGTATAGTCGGTGAAAAAATTGTAATTATCGTTCTTATTAACTGTTTATTAAACATGTTTCATTACTCATGTGTGTTTTTTGTATATCTCACAGGAGAAACTTCAAAAAAAGAAAGCCGAGGGAGCCTTCAAGTCAGAGTGGAGGAATGACATTCTCACAGTTGCTACTGGAAAATGTGAGCATCCAGGCCGTGTCAGGGGAGTTGGAGGAAGGGTGGGTATAAAGGATTGCTTTGGATCCTCCTCACGCAGTTCCTCCTCCAACGTGGTCACGAGAGACGAATTGGAGCGTATGTTGGCCACTGCGAGGGCGGAAGCAAGGGCCGAGGGAGAAGCATCATTTGATACACTATTAGATGCCCGGTTGAGCAAGATGAAGGATGAGGTATATGCCATAGTGAGCACAAGACAAGATACCGGTCCTGTCCAGGCACAATCGCTCGATCGCCATAAGCAGAGCACCAAAGGGAGTTGTTACAATGTGGGACAGTCATCAGAAGATCTTGGAAAGGATAATGCCAAGCCTTGTGAATTATATGTTGAGGATCCTCTGAGACGGTTAGTTGCACGGGGGAGTGTGCACAACCTAGGATCAATTGTTCACCACCTCGAGATGACAGATGATCAGGTTAAGGTGTCAGTTGAAGAGGTTATTATCACAGACACACCTGTCCCTATCCCTTCTGAGGAGTTCAAGATTGTGGCTGATGTCTTGGGTACCTTCATATCATGGCTGAAGAACCTTGTTTCTGTTGGAGCTGCGGATTCCCCGATCAGAGCCCCAAGTCCAACTCCCTTCCCTCGTGAAGTTTCACAGCCTCCACCACTGAAGGTGATGCAGCAAGTGATTCTGATGGCATTTGATACATCTTTCCCGACTAGAAATTGGCCTATGGATTCAGTTGTTGGGCCGTCAGGGGTGGCATGCTATCTTGAGAGGGATGATTTAATGTCCATGGTCGCTCCTAGACAAAATCTTACGATTGCGATTGTCCAGCTTTCTTTGATGTAAGTATCTTCTTCAAATAGAAGTAAATATCTTAAAAATTATGTTGTTTAACCTTAATTTGTGTGCTTCCATTTTTGTAGGTACATGAATTGTAGGTTAGTTTCCTCTGGGCGGAGCGTTAAATTTGGATTCATGTGCCCAGCTCATGCCACGGAGAAAGGGACCACTTCTGCCATCAGACATAGATATTTATCATAGAGGTTCAGTAAAACAGAAACTGATTGTTTCTTGGTTCCTTATATGTATGGGTAAGAAACATCAAATTTATATTCCAAAACATCACATATAATGCTTTATATTTGCTTAACATTCATCTCTTTTTTTAAGGGATCATTGGCAATTGGTTATTCTGTGTAAGGCTAGTTACACGTGATCCTCCTCTGCTCCCTCCACTTCAAACCGGGGAGTGACTTGAAGAAGACCATGAACTTGTAAGTTTTCTTGCTTTATTACCTTTTGTGTGCAAATTTTGTGTGCAGAATAAGTAATCTTTATGATTTTGATCATAGAGCTATGCGGACTTTCCTACACACTAAGTGTGGTAGGCATGTTCGTGACTTAAAAGACCCTACATGGATCACGCTAAAGGTTAGTACATATTTGTTTTCTTTAAGATGCATTTCATAAGCTATGCTTTTATGCTTGCTTTGATGATATCATGTTCTTTTTTAGACCCGTAGGCAACCACCGAGCTCCAACTTATGTGGTCTTTATATGTTGAGGCAAATTTACAATATTATCAGCCTAGGCACGACTGACTTTACCGAGGAGGTAATAAATGTATATTTCAAAAAATTTGTATTACTTTATTGTTTTTAAGTTAGTAAGTTAATGTTTTGTTTGGCTTCGGTGTTACACATACAGATGTTTGATCTTGCATCACCCTTTCCCGAAGAAGATATTGATTTCATCCGCAATTGTTGTGCTGAATTCATCTATGAGCTTTTACAAGATTAGTAAGTTTTTGAATCCGATCCTATGTTGTTCTAATAATACTTATGGTTTTCATATATATCTAACTTGGTTTATATCTCTGTTCAGGACCAATTCTTGGATATTGGTGATACTAGTTGGCTGTTGATTCAGGCATGAGATCACTATTGTAAATTTTCCTCCACTTTTTTCATTTCTCTGTAAAGCTTAGGAATTTTTTCCATATAATGAGAAATATTTCTTTTCCTACTTCTCTTTACAAGCTTTGGGATTGCAAGTTCACACAGTGTCGCGATTTTCCTGCTATCATTGTTTAATTGTGGTGATGTGGTTCAAAATGCCTGATAATTATAAATTGTTAATGTTGTACTGTTTTTGAGAATTGAATAAGTTGATCATGTGTTATTGGTAGTCATTGGAATTGAATGTGTTTGTTTTCAATGATTTTTTTTCATAATGTTCATTATGTAATTGTTGAGAGTCAAGGGTTGTAAGGGCCAAGTGTTTTCCCTTGAACAGACTGATATTTATAGGTTCATACCAATTTTGATAACTAAGGTCATATTTAACAAAAGAGGGAAAGGGGAACTAATAAGGATTTTAGGCTTCATGATTCTAAATTTGGAGCAAGTTTGCATTCTGAGAAATACCAATTGTTTCTGGAAATAAAAATGTTGTTGTCACTGCTTCTGATTATCAATATATATATGCATGTGTATGTAATGTGGCACAGAGGGGATTTTTGTTGAATATGGCTTACTGGCCTGGGTAAGATTGAAACAAATAAAACGAAAAAAAATACACAATTTTTATACCGGTTCTAACTATAACCGGTCTTAAATATGAATTTAAGACTGGTTAAATGGAAGAACGGTCTTAAAAGATTAAACTTTAAGACCGATTCTAACTGTAACCGGTCTTAAATTGATATTTAAGACCGGTTAATAAGAGAACCGGTTTTAAAGAAGTAAACTTTTAAGACCGGTTTCCTTAAGAACCGGTCTTAAATATCAATTTAAGACCGGTTAAATTTAGAACCGGTCTTAAAGTCCTATTTTTTTATACTGAAATTTCCCTACCGTTCCATTAGTTAAACTTTAAGACCGGTTGTTGTAGAACCGGTCTTAAAATTTCATATTTGAGATCAATTTTTAAACCGGTCTAAAAAGTTAAATACTTTTAGACCGGCTGTGTCAAGACCTGATCCAGAACCGGTCTAAAATGTCTTTTTTAACCGGTCTTAAAAGTGATTTTTGTAATAGTGATAAAAGCAATTGTTCAAAACTAACAAAAGCCTACTGGGCATAACTAATTCATAAGTGCCTACAGCTAAAGCAGTAACTATGATACCTCATTCCTTTTAACTATGATTAAGTATACAGAAGTGGTAAAATCGTGAGGGAGACCAGGATTTAAACCCGGAACACCCAACTTCTGAAAATTCTTATAAAATCTCATCTTCGTTTTTATATTAAACATCAGAGTTTGTGAAAGAATCTCTATCGACCTTATATATATCATTCCACATACACTTTTCATTAGCGAGAGGAAGCAAAGACTATAACTTCTACCATTCATTCATTTGGTTATCTTTACAACATATACACCATTTAATTTATGTACAAAACCCTTAACTTAAGGTATTCTCAAAATACAGAAAAGAGACAAAAGAACATAGACAACTGGACTAAATCCTTCAGCAGCTCGACTTTTACTCATTGCCGTTTACCTTTTCCTTGCCTCGCGAGCTTCCTCCTTATACTGAAGTTGGGTTTTTGGGGTGGAAATGGTGAGATTCGGAGGAATCTCAGTAGTAACACAAGTCATACATACAAGATAACATACAAGGAATGCTTTAAACTCATCAATTAGCAAAATCATCATAACATCATTCAGTGCATTTAATGCCATTCATGAACTATTCTAGCACTAGACGAGTTACTTGGTCCCGAGGAGTACCCGCACAATGGGCTCGGGGCACCGCTCTTGCAAATATGAACATTATCGCCTGAGTGTCAACCCGTGCAAAGATAGTCCCCGGGTGATCACTCCGTATAATCTAAACATGTTAGACATTTTGTGATGATATCAAACAACACATATGCATGCTATGTCATATGAAGACGGTTACTACCTGGTTGCTCTTCTTGTGTAACTTTTCGCACTTGGTTCAAGCTCGATCAAGTATTGAGTCCTAAGCAGTTGTCAAGTCCTGAAATCTCCAAATACACCATAAATGAGTCATTACTCATCCCTGTATCATTCCAAATTCATGGCATTGGTAAGCTTAGCCTAAATGTGCTAAATTACTTAAATGCCCTTAGAGACCTGGCTTACCCTTATGTACCCGGTCTAACTCCACTTTACCAAAATTTATGACTTGGCCTATTCCTATATAATTTTGTATGTAGAATACATTTTTATCCTTGGATTCATCAAAATCAAGCCCAAATGGAAAAAATACCCTTCACAGCCCTTAATTAAGGCTTTTAGGGGTAATTATATCATTTCACTTTCTGAGGCTTTTCTCACTTCATGGTCAACAAATGTGCTAAACGCATTTTACTGTAGTAAATTCACTGTAGCATTCCAAAAATTGAAGCTTATAAATAGAGCTTCTTGGCACCCTAAAATGAGGAGGAAGGAAGAGAGAGAGAGAGCTTCTATTTTAGAGAGAGTTGTTATTTTTAGAATTTATTTCTTGCATTTTTAGTTCTTACATACCTCCTACATGGATGGTTTTACCTCCTATATGGAAGGCCTAGGTAGTCCTCCTTTATGAATGGTATAGGTTGCCACCTACATGGAAGGTTTTACCTCCTATATGGTAGGCTAGATTTTCCATTTTCATGCATTTATTAGTTGTATTTTTATGTTTTTGTAATTAATTTTTATGCAATGTTTATGATGTTTTTATTTTATGTTTTTTTTGCTTTTAATTTCATTATGAGATAATTTTCCTTTTTCTAGGGTGATGACGTAGCTTACTAATGACGGATTGAATCTAACTTATTAAATATAGTTTTAATTTTTCCTTCATGATTGAGTTTTTATATTGTTCTTAATGCTTTCAATTGACTGGCCACCTCTTAAATGATTTCAATATGTATGTTGAGACCAGAAGGAGATATATGTGTGTAGATCCTATAATTAAAACCATAATTTGCATATGAAATATGAATATATTCATATGAGTTGTGTAGTCTTAAATGAGTTCCATAAATCTTAATGCATGATTAATTGCTTATATTCATATAGGAATATAATGGATTAGCAATTAATCATAGAATTGCTTGACTTTTAAAGAGGCTAGTAATTAAATTAGGGAAACTCGACTATCAATCATGTGGAATAAATTGTACTAGAATAGATAAGTGATTCAATCCGAAATTTGTTAAGTGAAATCTAATCCCTATGACTTTTTCTCATATTTGTCTTCACATTACTTGTATACACATTTTATCATTTTTATTTTGTATTTTCAACCACCAACTAATCGGTTGGCTAAATAGAATTAAAATTACCAATTTTGGTACTTAGTGATCAATCCTCATGGGAACGATACTCTACTCACTTCTATATTACTTGTTTATGACAATGTACACTTGCATTTTCTAAATATACCATCCTACACTCGTAACAAGTCTCGTACTTATCCTTAGGTTGAGAGTTTGAGGCCTTGGGGAGGTATATTAAATCTCCAAGAGGCAGGATAATACCTACACCATGCCAGTCATGCGGTGGCATGGGGTGGGTGGTGCCGACACGTCAGTCATGCAGTACATGGGGCAAGGCCATTACATAAATAGGTGTATGTTTTATGTCATGGACAACCCTACTATCACTGGGCACTGGCGGTCCAGATCAATCCCTACCCTCACTGGGCACTAAGTTGGCCAGGAATTGTCCCCTTTCTCTTAGGGATTTAATTGCCTCCCCAAGCACTTGAAGCCAGGACATGAGGATAAGTCCAAGCCTTATGAGCCACATAGTAGCCACTTGTACCGCATGGTGCAAGTGGTTACTAGAGAGCTCTTAAGGCATGTACTTATCATCAAGTCGTGGCCTTGAGTCCATTGGAGGCACATTAAATACCCAAGAGGAGGGGACAGTCCTGGCCTTCTGAGCCCCAGAGGAAGGTGGAACTTGGTCCGCACCGCCAGCTTGTAGTGGCAAGTTGCCATCCATTACATAAAAAGGCACCTTTGTATGTAACAGACGACCCCACCCTTATTGGGCATTGGTGGTCCGGACCAACCCCTTCCCTCACTGGGCACTGAGCTAGCCAGGAATTGTCCCCCCTCTTGGGGATTTAATCGCCCCCCCAAGCGCTCGAAGCCAGGACCTGAGGATAAGTCCAAGCTCGTGGTGCGAGTGGCTACCAAGTGGCTCATAAGGCTTGGACTTATCCTTGTTAGATCTAATTAGTTTTGATGATGTCAAATATAGATATTAGATATTAAGAGCAACAAGTTTGCATAATGTATTAACCTCCAACATTGACTAACTACTATATTTAATGTTGTAAATCTTGTAGATTAGTCAAGCAAAGAAAGAAAGAGATTGGAGAAAAAAGAGCTTAAAAGAACTAATGAGAATATCAAGACTTAAGCTCCTAGAAGCAATACTACAGTCTTCTACGATTATAAGGGAATTCATGATTTGCACTGTAGCAGTTGGCACTGTTTTGCTGTAGCAGTGTGTACTATAGCGTAGACACTGTAGCATCCAAAAGACATACAGTAGCACTCGAGTTTCATGCATTGTAGCACTTAAGTTCTTCATGTGAGTTTTTGGAAGAAACGACCTTAGGATGTTTCGCAAGTTTTGCACTTGAGTTGTCTATGTAAAACTCGAGTTGGCACTGTTTATAACTGCAAAAATGGGCCAAAACTTGAGTTTGAGGATCAAAACTCGAGTTCAGAGTGAAGAACAACATATACTATTCATCTCTGTTTTACGTTCAGCTTGAGCAAGCTTCAGTAATTCAATCATATCTCTCAAACCACGACTCCGATTGAGGTGAAACCAGTGGAATATGAAACTAGACTCCCAATGCGTCATTTTGACACTTGAACCAATATCAAAAAAGCTCAGATGAAGAAGATATGATTGTTTTGAAGTGGAAATTAAAATCACCGTTATATTCCAGAACAACTTTCATATTTTGGACATATCTTCCAAACCACATGTCCAGTTAAGCTGAAACTTGTGCCATATGAAGCTAGACTCAAAGATCTTTCCATAGATATATAACATACAATATTTGGAGTTATATTCAATATGGTTTGGATTTTAGAATTTGATACTCGAAAACACAAATACTCTCTACACTCATTTGATCATAACTTGGAAAATACAGTGAGTTTGGAACTGATTCTTGTTGCATTGGAATGTAGATGACAAGAGCTTATCAATGAAAATTCATTTACCATAATTAGGGTAAAAAATGAATAGATCATGAATCAAGTCCACTATTCATGCTCTCGCAATCTTTGCATAAAAGCTGAAGTTAACACATGCACTCAAGTTCAGGATAAAGCACTCTGGGATGTGATACACTTGAGTCCTGAGAGTTTTGGGATGAGAGTTTATACCCGAAAGATTTGAAGCACTGAAGTATATAAGGAGCACTCAAGTTCTCATCAACGCACTCGAGTTCTTATTGGCTTTTGCACTCGAGTTCAGAGAGTTTTGACGTGAGAGTTTATACCAGAAAGTCTTGATGCTGTGAAACATATGTTGTACTCAAGTTTGAATTTAGGCACTCGAGTTCTGTGAAGACGTTGCACTCGAGTCTTGCAAGTTCTATGGAAAGAGTTTGTACCCGAGAAGACTTGCGTTGATAAAACAAGCAGTATATTTGAGTTCTTATATGTGCACTCTAGTTTGGATCAGTTTTACACTCAAGTTCTGCAAGTGCACTCTGGAATTTTATGACATAAACCATCTAGAGAATGTGAAAATACACTATGCACTTGAGTTCATGAGTCAGCAGAGGAAGAGTAAAATCACGGGATGAATTCGAACATACATCATTTAACTATTAAACCTACATCAGTTATCATTCGTAGACATCGTTTAATGTTTGTCCAAGTGTGAAACAGGTTGTTGGCACTCAGATTGTTCAAAGACTTAAATAAGTCAAAGATGGTAGACATAATGATATGGCCTAGCTGTCAGCGCATATGCATCAAACAACCATTACGGGTAATTGACATACACCATGATAACTGACTGAAGATTCAAACATTCCACTCCACAACAGACACTTTACAACGACTACCTTTAGTATGGTTATATTTTCAAAAGAAAAGTTGGACAGAGATGCTTAACGGGAAGAAGAAAGCTCAACAGACCAATGGGAAAATGTTCAAATACGCTCAAATGGAGCAATGGGACTCCAAAAGACAAATGGAAAAACAACAGATCAATATTCAGCAACAATAAATCATGGGTAACAACCATATTCAACAAATGGATCAAACAGCCTAATGCTGAAGCATCTGTCGGACCAACGGGCAAATATTCAAATGCACTCAAAGGTCAAATAAAGCGACAAACTCTAACGGAAAAATGCTACCAATGGCTCTCTCAACACACACACACACACACACACACACACACACACACACACACACACACATATATATATATATATATATATATATGTATGTATCTATATATGTATGTATGTATCTATGTGTATGTATGTATGTATGTATGTATGTATGTGTGGAAGCATTCAACGAAGACAGTATGATGAAGTAACGAGAACCTAACTGCTAATATGCTGCTGTCATGAATCTTCGTCTCTCACACTCTCCGTTAATATCTATTTTCCTTGTCATGTATAATTGAGAGTGAGAATATTTGTATTGTACCTCAGTGAGTATTTTATTCACTATGTGAGAGAGTTTGTAAATACTTATACTTTTAAGTTGATCTCAAGGTAGAGGGACCTTGAGAGGGTTAAATTCCTTACCGGGAAGCTGTAGAGAGAATTATCAGTTGGACTTTCTGCTTGTAAGACTTACAAGGTGCAAGCAGTAGAGAACGTTGCTGTTCATAAGACTTACAAGGGTGTAAGTAAGAGAGAACATTGCTGCTCATAAGACTTGCACGAGTAAGCAGGAGAGAAAGGTCTTCGGGATTGCTCTGCTCGTAAGACTTGCCGTAAGGGGGAGTAAACCTTACAGTGTGTAAGGGGGAGTAACTCTTATGAGTTTGTAGAGGCTTTTCTTGTGCTCGGTTAAATAAGAAGATAGTAGATTGGAAATCTCAGGAGGAGCCTGGGAACTGGACGTAGGATATCGTGGATTGGACTGAAACCAGGATAAGTCACAGTTTGCATCTTCTCTTCCGTAAACTTTTACATTTTCAGCATATATGATCTATATATCTACGTATGATTTTATAGTTCCATATGTACTAATTTGATAAGCTGCGAAAAGATTTTAAAAGGTTAGACTTTCTTATCATACACCCAATTCACCCCCCTCTTGGATGTCATACGGTTCTAACAATCCTCAGGTCCTGGCTTTGAGCTCTTGGGGGCGATTAAATCCCTAAGAGGGGGGACAATTCCTGGCTAGCTCAGTACCTAGTAAGGGTAGGGGTTGGTCCAGACTGCCAGTGCTCAGTGAGGATGGAGCCATTCGTTACACCCATTCCTTAGCCAGAAAGATATGTAGCCATAAAATAGGGATTAAGTGAAATAGAATTGATTGGGTGGTAGAGTCGTGGAAACACCAGTTACTTCCATATTTTGGACCTTAGCTCCATGGAACAATATGCTACTATGGAAATATAGAAGAATTAAAATCTTAGATCAAAACATTATGTATGGATGGTATGAACTGCCTAAACAAGAATTCTTGAAGAGCGAACAATCAGAGCTATTACTCACTACATCAAAAAATTTCCATTAATGAAAGATGAAAATCCATTGGAAAATCAAAAATACATATGCCGGATGAAATGGTTTACTATTTGATCCAATAAAAATCATTGGTTTAACTGAATAACTAAATAAAATAGATAGACCTTTCTTTCTCTTCATCTCAGGTCGATAGATCTTCTCAATTGAAAGATCCCCTATATGGATAAAACATATTCTAGTTGACTAAGCCTAATTCTAATTGTTTTGTTTTGAAGTAAAGATATCCATGGGGCGGATATGCTCTAAGAAAGAGCTCTATGAGGAAGAGGCAAAGGATGGAATATGGGACTTCAAGGATAGATGATGCACAGTCTTCAGTTAGAGTTGGATCCCTTGGTCCCTCATTCTTTGATCCATCTATCTAAAGATATTTGAAATAGGAGATTCAAAGATTTCAAATAGAAGTTGCCAGCAATAGTGCCGAGCTCCTCACTCATGTGAATTATAAGATGAGGCAATTCTCACTAGTACAAAATCATGGATTTAGACCTACTTTTTACACTTGACGAAACAGGTCACATGTAGAAAGTGTGACCGGTGGCATTTTAGTAAATAAATTATGATTTTAGGACTTTCTACACGTGTTGAATTGACAACACGTGTAGAAAAGTCCACTTAAAAATTTTTTCCATTAAAAAAATGAAATTAATTTAATTCCAAAAATATTTAATTTACTTAAACAAAAAAAATATAACGAAGAAGAATTTAATTTTTTTTAATATAAAATAAGTCAGCATATTCTACACCGGTTGTAAAATAACCGGTGTAGAATATGTTACTTTCTACACCGGTTCAAATACAACCGGTGTAGAAAATATTTTCTACACCGGTTGTATTTGAACCGGTGTAGAAAGTTGGTTTCTACACCGGTTGCAAAATAACCGGTGTAGAAACTCACTTTCTACACCGGTTGTGTTTTGAACCGGTGTAGAAAGTAAGTTTCTACACCGGTTATTTTACAACCGGTGTAGTATCCCCGTAAATTTAACCCTGCGCGCTACTATCTGATCATTTTCTTTTGCCGCCAGTTAGCTCCAATTCCTCCCTCCCTCTGACGCTCATCTGCCAACCCATTACCCACACTCTGCCGCGAGAGTTCAGGCTAATCTCTCCGTCGCCGCCGTCAGTGTCTGTGTTCTGTATTGCCGTCGTCAGCGTCTGTGTTCTGTATCGCCGCCGTAAGCATTTTCCTAACCTTAAAATGACGCTAGATATACTCTGAATTTGTAGCCTTCTGAGTTAGTGTTGCTTTGTGAGTCTGAGCTTTCTTTTCCTCTCCATCTCCAGTCTCTATTCAGATTTTGGAGATCCGACTTCTGACGGTTCGTTGCTGTTTCCCATTTCAGAATTTTCAGCCAGGTGATCCTCGTTTTGTGGCTTGTAATTTTTTTTCGTCAAATCTTTTCCCGTAAAATCTCTGGTTTCTATACTGATATGAAGAAGATTGGAACGCTAGGCTTGAGTGCATTTTCTGTACTGATAGTCTGATATGAAGAAAAATCAAACTTTAAGGATCAAGCCATTTTATGTTGCATTTGTATAGTATATCAAATCTCTGGCCTATGTTGAAATCTCTGCCTTTTTTGAAGTATAGTTGCTTAGATTGTTTTGTTATGCTGTTATAGTCTATATATATATGTATAGGGACAGAGGTAGGTATATTATTAGTATCAGTTGATCTCATATGTGATGGGATAAAAAGAATAGCAGACAAAAGCTAAGGAGCAACCTTCGAGACTGTTTTTTTAATAAACAGGCATAATGCCACTATATTATTCAACTCAACATGTTTTCTGGGATAAAAATATAGCTTCGGGCTCTTCAATTAATCTTTAATTTGTTCAAAACTTGAAACAAAAACACTCAACCCCAAACTCTTTTTCTTGTTCTTCCCAAAATCTCTTATTAAAGGCAGATCCAGCTAGCTTTAGAGATTCTCATTTACCCACTGCAAGTACTCCCCAATAAAAACAATTACATATTACATTTGTTTAATTACAAATACTTATACTACATTCCTTTGATTCGAATATGTATTTATATACTACTATATATCCTCTTAAAAAGAAGGCTTAAAAGGATATATCCCTAAAATTCCCTCCATAGCCCCCAGAATTATATTGTTGTTGTTGTTATGTTATTATACACACACACACGGGATGGATGGATCATGTGAAGTCTGATTAAGAGTTAACATCAACAAACTGATATATCTGAATCTGACTCATCACTTTATCTTCTCATCATTCATGGTTGGATTCTGAAAAAAAAAATTGGATTTTGGTTAAGTTTGATGACTTGCTTGCTGGTTGGACACAAACACACAAGTGGTTTCACTCTGCATGTGCTTTGCTTCCTTTTTGACTAGATTATGTTTCTTACTCCAACACAACCTATTAATCGAATTACTTGTAGCCTTCCTCCTTTGCTTTTCTATTCCCACACGTGTTGTAGCTAATAGACACCAACCTCTTGATTTTGGTTAAGTTTGATGACTTGCTTGCTGGTTGGACACAAACACACAAGTGGTTTCACTTGGCATGTGCTTTGCTTCCTCTTTTGTTTATTCGAACTAGAGAGACCCTTGTGTTCTTATCTCTGTAATTTTATTCCTCCTTCATTCCATGTCTTTCAATAGTCCTCCTATAATTTGAACACAAAATTTTAAACAAATTCATTTTGTGTTGAAGTTTATTTGCACATATGGATCGTAGCTGGATCTATGCTAGACGAACTAGTGATGAGTACGATAATAGGGTGAAGAATTTTTTGGAATTTTCTATAAGAAATGCTGGTGGTGATAAATCTGGGAAGTTTTATTGTCCTTGTGTAAATTGCTTAAATTTGAGGCGACTATGTGTCGGAGAAATAAGAGAGCATTTGATTTGTGATGGGTTCTTGAAGAGTTATACACGATGGGTATGGCATGGTGAATTAGTAGAAGAGCTTAGTGCATCTAAAGAGGTGGAAGTTGATGTGGACATGGATGATCGACTAGAGGACATGATTCGTGATATTGGCGAAGAGGCCTTTAAGCGATCACATGAGTATGATAACTTGTCTAGTCATACAGAAAAGCCTTTATACCCAGGATGTACAAAATTCAAGTTGTTGTCAGCTGTGGTGAGATTGGTCCACTTGAAAGCAAGGAATGGGTGGAGTGACAAGAGTTTTACAGAATTGCTTGAGTTGTTGACAGATATGCTTCCAGAAGGTAATGAATTACCCAACCGTTACTATGAGGCAAAGAAAATGTTGTGTCCCTTGGGTCTGCAGTACAAAAAGATACATGCCTGTCCTAACGATTGTATATTATATAGAGAAGAGTTCGAAGGGGAGCATAAGTGTCCAAAATGTGGTACTTCACGGTACAAATTAAAAGGGAATTGTGATACAGACTTTGTCGAGACTACTAAAGGCCCTCCTGCGAAGGTGTTATGGTATCTTCCAGTGAAACCAAGGTTCAAGCGATTATTTGCTAATATGAATGATGCAAAGAACTTAAGGTGGCATGCAGATGAGAGAATATCGGATAGGAAGCTTCGCCATCCAGCCGATTCTCCTCAATGGAAGAAAATTGATGAGATGTTTCCTGAGTTTGGAAATGAGCCAAGAAACCTTAGGCTTGGGATATCTTCTGATGGCATGAATCCTTATAGAAGTCTTAGCAGTACTCATAGTTCATGGCCTGTTCTGTTAGTGATTTACAACTTGTCTCCTCGTCTGTGCATGAAACGTAAGTATATTATGTTGTCTATGGTGATTTCGGGTCCAAAGCAGCCAGGAAATGACATTGATGTTTACCTAGCCCCTTTGATCGAAGACTTGAAAGAGTTGTGGGAGATAGGTATGGATGTGTTTGACGCGAATCGAAAAGAGGTGTTCAATATGCGTGCCATGATCTTCTGTACCATAAACGACTTCCCTGCATATGGAAACCTATCTGGGTATAGTGTTAAGGGACACAAAGCATGCCCAATTTGTGAAGCAGGCACATGCCACCATCAACTTAAGCATGGAAAGAAGACAGTCTACCTTGGCCACCGGAGATTTCTCAGACAAAATCACCCTTATCGTAGATTAAAGAAAGCTTTTTATGGCCATCAAGAGTATAGAGATGCTCCAGTGCCATTGACTGGAGAGCAAGTTTATCAACAGGTGAAAGACATCAATGTTATCTTTGGAAAGACGCAGAAGAGTGCAGCTGATAAAAATATATGGAAAAAGAAGTCCATATTTTTTGATCTTCCATATTGGCAAAGTCTTGATGTGCGGCACTGTATTGATGTGATGCATGTCGAGAAAAATGTGTGTGATAGTATTATTGGGACACTTCTCAATATAAAGGGCAAGACAAAGGACGGTGTCAATGCAAGATTAGACTTGATTGAAATGGGAATACGAGATGAGTTACATCCACAGCCACAAGGTCAGCGGACTTATCTACCTCCAGCCTCTCATACCTTGTCGAAGCTTGAGAGAAGAAGCTTTTGTGATTGTTTACATGGTGTCAAAGTGCCTCAATGGTATTCTTCAAATGTTAAAAAGCTTGTGTCGATGAAAGATTTGAAATTAGTGGGCTTAAAATCTCATGATTGCCACATCTTGATGCAACAACTACTTCCCGTGGCTATTCGGGGCATATTGCCAGATGATTTGAGACATACTATAACTAGACTGTGCTTCTTCTTCCATGCCATCTGCAACAAAGTGATTGACCCCGATGAATTAGATGAACTAGAAAAGGATGCTGCTATTATCTTGTGCCAGCTTGAGATGCTCTTCCTTCCTTCATTTTTTGATATCATGACACATCTAATTGTTCATTTAGTTAGAGAGATCAGGTTGTGCGGCCCTGTTTATCTACGATGGATGTACCCAGTTGAGAGATACATGAAAATTCTTAAAGGGTATGTGAAGAATCCATACAGGCCTGAAGCTTCCATGGTTGAAAGATATATTGCCGAAGAAGCTATTGAGTTTTGTTCCGACTACTTGTCAAACGAAGAAGCTATTGGGCTCCCTAAATCTCGTCATGAGGACAGATTATTAGGTAAGGGTACATGTGGGGTAACAGTGAAAACTAATATCGATCATGATGCAGTGTTACAAGCACACTTGTACATTTTGAATAACACCGATGAAGTTCAAGATTATATATTTATGCACAAAGAAATTATAAGGGCACAACATGGTCGCATGACTGAGCAAAGGTTATTGCTTGAGCATAACAAGACTTTCCCACAATGGTTCAAAAAACAAGTAGCCAATGATAATAGTGTTTCTCAAACTATAAAATGGTTGGCACTGGGTCCTAACTTTAATGTCATATGTTGGAGTGGATATGATGTCAATGGGTATTCCTTCTATACGAAATCCCTGGATGACAAGAGTACTGTTCAAAACAGTGGAGTTATGGTTGTGGCTGAATCCATGCATTTTTCCAGTTCAAAAGACAAAAAGCCAAAGTTAGCAGCTATGCCTTATTTTGGGGTTATTGAAGATATTTGGGAGGTTGACTATACTAAATTTAGAGTCCCAATATTCAAATGCAAGTGGATTGATAATAACTGTGTTGAAGTGGATAAGTATGGATTTACATTAGTTGATCTTAATAAATTAAAGTACAGTGAGGAGCCCTTTATTTTAGCAGCCCACGCAAAACAAGTGTTTTATGTAATTGATCCAACAAATAAAAGTCGCTCCGTTGTTCTCCAAGGAAAAACTGTAGTACACAGTGATGATAATAAGGAATTAAATTCTGATGTTTCTGAGACTCCATGTTTCTCGTCAGGGTTGCCTGAATTAAATGAAGATGAAGTAGATGACATACATGCCATAAGAACTGACCACCATGAAGGGATATGGGAGAATATATTTGCTCCTATTTGACGGACTTTAATCAAAAGTTAGTAATCGTATTTCGTTGATTATGTATCTTGGATTTTCAATTACTTACCTTATTTCATTGTCAAACAGGAACATGGAGAGGGATTCCCCCAATATTGATGATACTCATTCTGGAAAAAGAAAGGGTAGGCGTGGCACGACCCTGAAAGAATTGACCAAGAGTCGCGCGGATGACCAGAAAATACCAATTGAATTTGATAGGCAATGGAGACCAATCGGGCCTACCAAGAGCAAGTTTATTAGCTTTGTTGCCCTCCAAGCACGTAGCAAGCCTAGCATAACAATTAAGGATTGGAATCAAGTGGATGAATCTGTCAAGGATCAGATTTGGAATACTATAGCGGTATAATACTATACACCTATTAACTTTTGTAACTATTACATTTATTCATGTTACTAACTAATATAATGACTTCACAGCTTACTTACGACGTTCCTCCCAGTCAAGTCTTAAAGGATAAATTGTTATCATATTGCGCGGAGCGTTGGACGGCCTTCAAGACCTCGCTAACTAAAAGATTTGTGCATGTCGAGGTAGCAGAGGGTAAGAATCCTCCTAATCCTTGTGCGGAGTATACATTTCTTGATGAAGCTACATGGAAAGAATTTTACAGGATGAGGACTACACCAGAAGCCTTGGTTAGTTTTTATTCACTTTAATTAGTTACTTACTTTATTCTCATTTAATTTTATCGATTAATGATTTGTTGGTTTCTTATTAAAAGATAAAAAGGGATAAAGCTATAGCGAGTGGTAGAAAGAATGATTGCCCCCACAGATTGTCTCGTGGGGGTTATGACAAGCTCGAAGAAGAAATGATGAAGGAGAAACATAAGAGGCGACAAGAAGAGGCTCAGTTGGATCCATCTACCATTACATCTCCACTATCTCCAATATCGCGTGAAGAAAAGTGGAGGGCCGCACGTCGAAGAAAGACTGGAGAGTATATGAGCGAGAAGGCACGCGTGATTGGTGAAAGAATTGTAAGTAATTTAACGTTAATCCTTATTATTTTCTTTGTTGTATAGTTACATTTTTAATTATGTTTGTTATTTATATACTATAGGATCAACTTCAACTAGAACGTGCTCAGGGAGCCTTCATTCCACGGGGAAGGGATGATGTCTTGACGGTTGCCACGGGGACTCCAGACCATGGTGGTCGTGTTAGGGGCGTTGGTCAAGGAGTAGGCATAAGAGACTACTTTGGATCAAATACACGTTATGCCACCACGGGAATGGTCACTAAGCAAGAGATGGAATTGATGCTAGAGAATGAAAGGAAGCAGATGCAAGTGATTTTAGAGAATGAAAGGAAGCAAACGGCCGCCCAGATGTTACAATTAAAGGAAGAAATGATGAGCATCCTAAGCTCACGACAAGACACAACTATCCATCCGACTCATTCTCCTGCAGTTCAAAGTACAAATGGGAGTTGTGTTCTTGGCCGTATATCAGAGGATTCTGGAGTCCAAAAAGACAGTGAACCTTGTGAATTATATTTGGAGGACCCTGATAGACGCTTAGTAGCACTTGGCGCAATACACAACTTGGGGCCAACCGTCCACCACGAGCGAATGCAAGATGACGAAGTGAGAGTGGTGATTGGAGAGGCAAAAATTCCAGATGCCCCTGTTCCATTTCCGAATGATGAGGTGAAGATTGTGGGTCAAGCCCTCAAAACTTTCCTTCGGTGGCCAAAGAGACTAGTCCGAGTAGTTCCTGCTGCAGTTCGCACTGAAGTATGAAATTATTTGTCTTCTTGATATGTTTCAATTTTTTCATATTGTTAATTTATAACTTGCAATTATTACTAACTCTATAAATTTTTGTTTATTTAGCAAATTACCCCATCCAATGAAGTGGTTCCACAATGCCATCCCCAACCGCAGACCCCAAAACCAGGAGAAACCGCTTCAACGTCTGTGTATGCTGGCGTTTGACGGATCCTTCTCAACTGAAGTATTGACGATGAATCCAGACGTTGTGGGTAAGAGGGACATGTTTGTGCATATCGAGCAGGAGGATATAGCTAGGATTTTAACGAAGGATCAGATTACCATACCGCACGTTCACTTGTTTATGATGTGGGTATATTTTTAATAATATTACTAAGTATTCAACTTTTGATTCTGACATGCATGCTTTAACTATTGTAGGTACCTCCATCACCTTTATACCTTATCAGGGAATGGTGGCAAGTTTGGATTCCTTTGCCCGATTCACATCCAGAAAAAAGGGAACACTTCCACCATAAGAGAGTCATACCTTCGGCAGAGGCTCTGTGAAGATGGAAAAGAGTGCTACCTAGCGCCATATGTTAACGAGTAAGAAAAAGTTTGTAATTGATACCTTGTTTTTGTACATATATATAATTCATACCTCTTTTTGCAGCACTCATTGGCAATTAGTGGTTCTATGCCCAGAGCAGAATGTCGTTGTTCTTTTATGTTCATTACATTATAATCCGGGAAAGGATTTGAAGAAAACGATGGACACGTAAGTATACTTTGACAATGACTTTTTATTTGCAATATGTAAGTTTTTTAGATAATGTACCCTATTTTATATATTTTTCTACAGGGCAATGGAAATGTATCAAAGAGTGGTTAAGAAAAAGCATACACACCAGCTTAGGGAGACTATCTGGTTACAACCAAAGGTAAATAGTTTCAATCTATCCTTCTATGAATATAGTTATCTTGTTCACATATATATATATATTTAATATGATAAAATGCATGTTCTTCTATAGTGCCGTCGTCAAAAGGGGAATAAGGCTTGTGGATATTATGTGATGAGGCACATGTTAAACATCATCCTCTTGGGTAGTACAGAATTTACAGAAGAGGTAATTGTATTTAATTATAGTTTTTTTTATTAAGTTCATTTCGTTGTTATTAAATTGATGCATATGATTTTTTATTTTCAAATCTGTAGATGTTTGACATTACGGATGCATTTTCTGAAGAGGACATTGATGATGTTCGCACACGTTGGGCAACTTATTTTTTAGAGATCACAAAATTGTGAGTGTAATGTTAAACATGTAAAGTTAATAACTACTATTTGGTATTAGACATGTTGAATTGTATTATCACTACTTGGTATTGAGTTTGACTTTAATTGTACAATTTCATTGTAAAAATGAAGCCAAGTTTATGTATCTTCATAACCCTACCATGAGTATTTTGGATGGAATTTGATATTTCACATACATTAGTTTCGTTGTAAATTGTTTTTTAAAAAAATTATTTTTTTTTTCAAAAATGAGTTTCTACACCTGATGTAAGAGGTCAAGTGTAGAAAGTCTGGACTTTCTACACGTGACCTCTAAAGTCAGGTGTAGAAAGGCTGAAATGGGGACTTTCTACACCTGATATAAGAGGTCACGTGTAGAAAGTCTCCATTTTTCAGACTTTCTACACCTGATGTAAGAGGTCACGTGTAGAAAGTCTGGACTTTCTACACGTGACCTCTAAAGTAAGGTGTAGAAAGTCTTCCGTTTCAGACTTTCTACACCTGATATAAGAGGTCACATGTAGAAAGTATGACTTTCTACACGTGACAAACGACACATGTAGAAAGTCTGGATTTTCTACACCTACTGTTTCTACACGTGTTTTATGTCAGGTGTAAAAAGTCATTTCCGTCACATGTAAAAAGTCTTTTCTGCACTAGTGTCTATGTGACATGGTTAATCATAAATTCAAGGTTTTATTTGACCAGCAAAATGCTTAGTGTAATACCTTATTTTCATAGCATCAGATGAGTGCAAATGAGTAGTAAAATCACTGGTGGGACCAGGATTAGAATTTGAATTACCCAACTTCCGATAATGTACATAAATCCCCAACCTCAACTCAAGAGTTGAACCTGAAGTTGAAAGGGTTTTTCAGATGGTAAAAAACATTTCAATTATTTTTGTAAGTTTCACTACGTTACTAAGTCTCATCGGTTCTTAATTTCATCATATCAGAGTATGCAAGCTATTCTCTGCTTAAACTTGATTCATGCATTCATATACATACACATCAAATGTATAATCATAAAATAACAAACATATACACCAAATACAAAAGGTAGTGCCTTGCACTATGATCTTCACTTCACCAACACAGTTCCTCCTTGCATATTTCCAAGCATTTTTCACCTATACTCAACATACCTATATGTTTAGGTAAGGAAGAATGAGATTTGAAGGAATCTCAGTAGTAAACAATACCACTATGCATGCAAGAAATCTAGTGAATGCATGACATGCTTGCTTATCATACTTCATGCCAACATAATAACATTTCTACATGCTCAATATTATGACATATACATAGTCATTGTACAAATATAACAGAGCTTCAATCAATCAAGTATGTTTAACACAATTAGGCAAAGCAGTTACATAATCAATGCAAACATACATATCAAATACATGCAGACAAGGTAAGTTCACTACCTCTTGGATTTTATGTCCTTCTTTTCTTGTCCCTTGATCTTCCAATCATTGCCTCTTCTTTGTCACTTCATGGCCCTAGATAAGTAATGCCATTATTAGAGCCATGAAAAGTGAATGCCCAATGGGCTTCATTGGCCTTATAGACTTACTTTTACCCTTGGAGTCCTTACCAATTACATTTGGCCATTTTCTTTCTTAAATTCGCATGGTAGTCAAAACTACCAACATTTTGACCAAAGTTTGAAAACTTATAATTAATTCTATAGAACTCTAATTGAGGTGGTTCAAAGCTCTATTTACCCCCCTTTAAGTCTAATTTCATGGAAAATATAGATATTAGCTATATATACACAAATTAATACATAATTTCCATTTTCTAGTCACTATTCCAGAAATTTCCAGTTTTACATGAACAAACTTTAAAAATTCACCATTAATTCTAGGAAACTCCAAATTGAGTAGTTCCAAATTTCATGTAAAGCTATTTCAGTATAATTTCACATAGAAATACTCAATCTAGGCCATCAAAACCAAAAAATATCCAGAATTTCTCCAAACATTGCTGTTCTAGATTTCTTTCCAGAAAACAGGGCCAAAGTTCAACAATTCATAACTCCTAGCATACTTGTCCAAAAATTACAAACTACCTATCAAATTAAATTTCTATGCCTTTACTTTAATTCTGGAAATTTTAGAATTTTTGGACAAATTTTACCCTATGAAACACCACGCACAACATGACTGTTCCAGATTCCTACACAAATTTTATCAACATGCATATACAAACTTCCTAAATTTCCAAATTCATATACAAGCATCCAAAAATCATGAACACTTGCATACCTACACAATTTTTCCTCTTAAAACCAGTGGAAGCATCAAAATCATCAAATTCTTAGCCCTTCTCTATGTCATACATAGAACCACAATTTAGGATTCTCAGAAAAGTTATGTTGGTTTCTTGTTTTCTCTTACCTAATCACTTCCTTTCTACTTCTAATCAAATGATTAACTACTTAGACATGATTTGGGGGACATTTTGGAAGCATTTTCCCATGGTTTCATTAGCCCCAAATTTCCAAAAATAAGAGAAAACAACACAATATCCACCAACAACCTCAACAACAACATCAACTAAGGTAAAAGAAGCAAATCTTGAAGTTTACCTCTTGATTCCTCTACTTTCTCTCTCTTATTTCTTATTTTGCACGCAGGAAATGGCTGGATGAAGAAGATGAATAATGGTTTGATGCAATTAACCAATCACTTGCCACGTGTCACCCCTCCATTGGTCCAACTATCTTATTTTTTGCACATAATACTAAACTTGGCAGAATTTTCATTAAACTTTGAAAATCCATATCTAATTGTAAAAATGTTCAATTAGGGTGGTTCCAAAGGATATGCAACCCTTATTGAGTCTAGTTTTAAGAAAAAAATATAACATTTGACCAATTGAAAGCTCACTCTTTCCAGAATTTTAATCTTTGAACTCTGCCTCAGAAAATAGTTAATTTCGCTGGGCTAACTTCAAAAATTCATTTCTCTTTGTGTACAAGTCCAAACAACTTATATGACCTATTAAATTAAATCTTGATAAGTCTACTTTCACTTTGGAAAGTTTCATAATTTTTCAACATCATTTACCTATTGAAAAATATCACACAATCACCACTGTCATACCGGGAATTTCACCGGTAGCAACACTACTTTGTGTTCCACTTTATTACATTGTGTGTGACTTCTAATTGCTTTGTTTTCTCACTCCTAATGCTCTTTAATACCCTCAAGGATATAAATAAATTTTAGGGAATTTGATCGTGCCTTACTGAAATATTTGCTAAACTAGGGCTTAGCAGTCTACTTGATCCAGACTTATCATCAAGCCTCTAGTCTCAAAATTCAGGATATTACAGCTTTCCCCGCATTCAATAAATTTCATCCTCAAAATTTCGAACATCAAATAGTACTATCTGTACCTCAGAGAACCATCTCTAGACATTTAGTCTATTTTCTCCCTATTTTAGTTTTTTCATTTACAAGCTCATAGAGCATGCAATTCATCATTCATATTCTTAACTTCAAATCTTAGATAGCATTCTGCACTCACTATGTAGCACTTTCATTCATTCTGTTCCTAGTATATAGCATTCAAAATTTGAAAGGCTACATCTAATTATTATTTGCCAATAATCATAAATGTGTTTTAATGTAATTAGGTCATTTGAAATTTGAAAGGCTACATCCAATTATTATTTGCCAATCATCATAAATGTATTTTAATTTCATTAGGATTGGAATATTAAGTTATGATTTCCTACAATCGGGGAAGATTACAGTCATTATTTGAAATTTGAAAGGCTACGTCTAATTATTATTTGCCTATCGTCATAAATGTGTTTTATTGTAATTAGGTTATTTGAAATTTGAAAGGCTACGCATTATTATTTGCCAATCATCATAAATGTGTTTTAATTTAATTAGGATTGGAATGTTAAAGTTGTTATTTCCTACAATCGTGGAAGATTACAATCATTATTTGAAATTTGAAAGGCTACATCCAATTATTATTTGCCAATCATCATAAATATGTTTTATTGTAATTAGGATTGCGATTATTCAACCCGGTTCAAGGGTAACTAAGTTATGGAGCATGTTAGATGAGAATTATAAAGTTGATTGATAATTTTGTTTTTGAAAGAGTTAACTTCCAAAAATGTGTATTCACTTAGCCTAATTTTATCCTGAAAGTATTCACTTAGGCCAATTTTGTTGTTTTATAAATTATTCAAATTTTATTTGTTGTTTTATGAGTTAAATGCTATTTTTGTCCTGAAAGTATTCACTTAGACCAATTTTGTCTAGGAAGTTTTCTTGAGCTAATTTTACCCTGAAAGTGTTAAATTTGGAGTAATTTTGCCCTTACTGTTATTCCAATTAAGTTTAACCATTAGTTGACCAAATTTCGGAGAAAATTTTCTCCAAAGTGAAAATTCCTAGGCAAAATTACACTTTAATAAAAATGACATGGATGATAAAATTGTCTTGGAAGTTTTAACTTGGAAGTAAATTTATCCGAAATTTGGTCAACTAACGGTCAAATTTAACTGTGATAACGATGAGGGCAAACTTACTCCAAATTTAACATTTTCTAGGCAAAATTGACCTTTAAAACACTTTCACAATAAAATTGATCCTCAGCAAATATTTTCAGCACAAAAATGTCTTTACCTCTTATTTTATTCTTGATTTGTTTGTAAAATGCTCAAACGACAACTCTTGGGCATCGACGTATTGCCGTTTCGCCTTATCATCCAAGGTTTACTCACCTCCACCGCCGCTCTGAGATCCGGGACGCATTCCTCACCGTCGCTTCGAGATCGGCCAACCAAATCGAAGTCTCCAACTTAGATGTTGTTTGATGGAACAAGAGGCTTCAAAACACCCATTGCCAGACGGTTTCCTTGCGTTTCTGGAGGCGAATGGGCTTGACCCTTCGATTTATACCTCTCTTGATTCTACTCCGCGATATGTTCGGTAAGTTCTTCAACTTCCTTCGATTCTTCGAATTCATTTCGTCCATCTACTAACATTGTTTTTTTTGGGATAGTTTGAAACCGAATTGTGAAGCATATCTTGAAGAGTTTGAAGCAGAGATGAATTTCAAGCTCCAGAGAGTAGACTGGTTGCCAGCGTTTTATTCTCTTCATTCCAATATACAGATTGCTAACTCCAAGGCATACCAAGAAGGCAAGGTGAGCACACTACAAAGCTTCGCGAGCAAGAATTCGGCTATCATATGCATTTTACATTATGGAAAAAGAAAACCCCTTTGTTATTGTTGTGCAACTCATTTGAAGGTTGAGCTAACTTTAGCCTTACTTGTGCCACACTGATTTTCTTTGCTGTTGGGTCGGGTAAAGATATATGGAATCGATGCATCTTCCGGAGCTGCTGTTATGGCTTTGAATATATCAGCCGGAGACCACGTTCTTGATCTATGTGCCGCTCCTGGTATGTAACTTTATTATTCCAATTATGCTAAAATTGTCTCTGGAAGTGTATTGATGCTCTACTTGATATAAGAAGAATGATGATTTTAATCTAAACTATGATCTAAGATCTTGTCTATAAAGCATTATATTTTATTTTATAGGTATACAACAACTCAATTATATTTGTGGTTTTATGAATGTCTTTTAACTTTACCCCCATTGTTTTTAAGAGCAAATTTATGAGTTAGCACTGATACTGATTTTTCTCTTTCTTGGATCATTAATATAATAACTTTTTTCAAATTTGATTTTCAGGTGCTAAACTTTGTATGGTATTAGACCTTCTTGGCGATTCAGGATCTGTTACTGGAGTAGATGTTGCAAGACATCGGTTAGCAGCATGCAGAACAATGCTTCAGAAGTATAGTCTGGGTGATCGATGCCGACTTTTTGTTGCTGATGGAGCAACATTTTCACTTATTCCTGCAGGATTCTGTTCTGATAATAAATCATGTAATCAAAATTCTTAGTTGCTATAGACTTGGTCAGTCTTGAAAACTAATAGTGCAAATTACTCATCATTTACTTTCTTTTATCAACCGTATCATTATATCTAGTATCAAACAGGTGAATCTGTATTGGCAGAGAAAGCTGATGTATTCAAGGAGTGGACATCTAAAAGAACATGGAAGGAGAGGAAAAGGGAAAGAAAAAATGGAAATCTACAACTGGTCTCTGGGTCTCAACCTCCAGACCTCATTTATTATGGGCGGCATTCTGGAGTTGTTGGACTTACGAAAGATGATCTGTATAAGAATGCATATGACAGAAAAATTATGAGCCATGGCTATGACAAGGTTAATTGAATTTTAATTTGATTGTATGCTGGTCACTTATTTGCTTGAACATGCCAAGCTTAAAGTCTGTCAGGGTTTGATGCAGGTCCTTGTGGATGCAGAATGCACCCATGATGGTTCAGTCAAACATATCCAGAAGTTTGAACATTGGGGCTGGAAAACTCTCGAACGCCGTGTGCTAGATGCAGATAGAACTGATAACTTGTTTGCTCTTCAGGCAAGTGACTCAATTGCTTCTTTTTATCCATAACCTATCATATAACTGTATTTGATTTTGTTTTCTCCTTTTTCCGTATATAAATGCTCTAAAGGGCGACAGAAAAGCATTAGCACTTATTGCAACCTAGGTAGTATATTGCACTAAAGCATTGCATAGACTAAAAGAATTAAATATAAGTCCTACATAGCAATCTGATAGAACCCTCAACTCTAATAAGCTAACAACAGACAAAGAACAGAAATAGATACTGCTATTACTGAATAGCTGAATTAGATTGCAAGGGAAATAATTGATTCAAGCTAAACCCATACACCCAGCGAAAAAAAAAAAAATCACATATAAACTAGCACAGTATCGGATTACTAACACAGGATAATGAGGAATTAAAGATACAAAACACAGCTAATACCACAAACTCAACAGAAAATGCAGAATCACGAAACACAACAGATCTGACAAACCTTCGTGAGGTTGGCACTCTCCGCCCAAAGGCTGTAATCACACTTCAATGTTCTTCTCCCTCTCCAACCTTAACAGCTCCACCATTTTTTTTTGTTTGTATCCCACTAACATCCATCCCATTCATCATGACTCCCTTGTTATGCTTCTATATTGCCCCGTTCAGTACGATGGAATTGGAGGCATGAAATTGGAATTAGATTCCATGCTGATTGCATGTGTGGTACAAAGAAGTGTTCATAGAATTAAATTCCATGTGGTAGCCAACTAGGGCCAATTCCATCAAAATTAATTCCATAAAAAAAACTAAGATTTTTATTTCCATGTCCTTATTTCCCACATTACTCTCTCTGCCTTTTCAATTATCACCCACACCTGGACTCACTATGCCCAACCGCCAATAACTCACCAGCCTCACCCCATCACTGGCAATGACAGCAGCTCTGCCAATTCAGGTGAACAACGGCGCGACTGTGGCGTCCAGCAACTGCGACGGCGCTTTCCCCTTCTTCATCCCCTTCGATGGTGGCTGCCATATCTGAGCTCCATCAAGGCTTAACCACACCTTGCCGGCATTTTGATAAATTGTAGATGGCACTCATCATCGTCAGCTGCGTCGAAGGGCATAGTAGTAACAGTGACGACTCTGGTTCTCTCTGCCTTTTGGCTGCTGTTTTCCTCTTCTTCTTGTCAACCCTCTCTTCTTGCTCTTGCTCTTCAGCTGCTGTTTTTTATGAACCTAGTTAGTGTTTGGGAAATTACAAAACCATGGTTTTAGAAGCTCTCTTCCGCAAGCAGAGATAAAATTCCTCTCACATACTTACCTCATAAATTGTAAAATCTATTCTTTAAAAGCTAATTCAAATGTGCACCTACCCAATGAAATCCTTCCTTCTCTTGAAGAGCAGCCCCTATGATGCTCTCACCAAGATTAGCAATTTGGGAAACTAGCACACAAAATCCTTCTTATCCATGTATTGGCTATAGTTTATGCAGACCTGACCGCCAAATCTGAAATCTTGCCAGCAAGCAAGATGAGTTTCGAAGGAGGAAGAGGATGAAGGTGATTCTAGGAAGAATTTTTCTTAATCTAGTAGGGCATTTTGATCTTTTTCACATAAAAGTTGGGTCTCATTTCCATGATATACCAAAAGTACTTTTAAATCTCAACCATCTCCGTATCCATATCCATCTCCATATTCATCTCTATATCCATATCCATTTCTATTTCCATCTCCATCAAAATCAATACCAAAATGGGCCCTATTTTCAGCTTTATCTTACTTCAAACCCCTATGTTTTCCTTTCAACAATAAATCCCTTTTTCTTCCTCTTTGCCACTCTGCTATTTCCCTCTCTGTATGTAGGAGGTTGGGTCTATATATTACATACACCTAATCTGGACTTCTAAATGTGACAAATCTCATTATCTTCACTATGTTAGTGAATTTATGATTCTGATTGCCCATTCTTGTAGATTATCTCTTTATTTTCTTTTTAATTCCCCCCCTTTTTTTAAATAAAGGTTGTGGTTAGTGAACTATATGGCTATCTGCAGCAGGAATTATGCAGGCCGAGGTAGTTATAACATTACACTACTTACCCTTACCCCCATATATCTGTTTGTGTCTGGATGCAGTTGAGTCTTCTAACCAATGGTTTCAGACTTCTAAAAGTTGGAGGATTACTTGTCTATAGCACTTGCAGGTATTTTATGTTCCTATTGGCTTTTATAAGAATTCGAGACATGCACACTAGTAGTATGATTATTATTATCTTCACCTATCCTAACAAGTAGCTTCTTCTTGTTGATAAGCTTAACTACTGCTCAGAATGAAGATGTGGTAGAGCAATTTCTGAAGGAAAATGTGTCTGCTGGTAGGATTTTCATGCTTCTAGTTATTTCCTGCATGTGAATTTGTTTCAACGCTTCAGCTATTTCTTTTGGTCCTTTGTTAAGCTTATGGTCCATATCACAAAATTTGATTCCCAACATGCATGCCTTGGGGAGAGGTGAAGAATATATCTCATGATTATATTCTATACTATTTTCTCTTTATCTTTATCCAATTGCATTATATACATTCTCTTTTGTGCAATGGATCTTAACTGCCACATCACTATCATGATTGGCAGTTTTATTGTTCATTCCATGTAAAAATATCTGAACTTTTAGACGCATATGTGCTTTTTCTCTACTAAAAATAGTTGAACGTTTGAGGTTGGTATTGGATGGTATATTAGGAACTAAATTAACATGCATCACGAGTTGTGCGGGCACAATATTTTTAGTGGTGCTTGTTCGGCTATATATTTATGGAATATGTTATATAAATTTTTATGCCTAAAGTTTCCATTTTGAACATAACTTGTGTCACTTCCTTTAATGCAATTTTCAATTTACAGAATTGCAGGATATAGAAGCTGCCAGAAGTTGGCCTTGTAAGGGTGGTCGGATACAGAAAACACACCGTTTTGATCCGTCAACATCTCATACCAGCGGACTCTTCGTGGCAAAATTCACAAAATTGGCCCTTTAATTTTCTTTTGACTCCCTCATAGGAAATAATCTTTTAATTGCTATGTAGTATTAGTATGCATAGTCTGAACAGATACAAAAAAATCCATATAGTCAGTCTTATGTTTCATTATTGTTAGCTTGTTGACAATCGGCAGAACTGTAATTATAGTGATTAGGATCTTGTTTGATTTTGTTTTAACTTTTTTTTTTTAGAATAGATTTATAATTTTTTTAAAACAAGTTTTAAGAAGAAAAAATTTAAGAAAATTGTTTGGATAGTTGTTCTGAAAAACTCATTTGTAAACAAAAAATTACAAAAACTTGTTTGAAATAACTGTTTTTAAAATCAACTCCTGTAAGCGCATCATGCAAGCTGAGATTGGAGAGTGGTGAGTTTGAGATTGAGAGGCCTGAGCCGAAGTTGTCAAGTGTGGAAGGAAAATAAAGCTATCTGCTTATTGTTTAATTTTACAGAACAAAAGAACAATAAATAAGGAAAAACTATAAAGGTAGTTCTTGGTTTTTTTTTGTTAAAAACATTATTTTTTTTATTTTTATTGCAAAGCAATTAGCTGATCGTTAATAGTCAAATTAACTTTTTTTGCCTTCGTTTTTTAGTTTTTTAATACAAAACATTGATTTGAAATTAAGAAATTAAACAACCAAATCAATATATTTGATACTAATGATTGATGGATTATGGATATATGCATTGTTCACATGAAGTCTAGCAATCAACCCATTGGGACCTATTTCCACTCGAATGGTGTAATCGCATAAGCTGATATGCAAAGAAATGTGGAACCAGCTGATTTGGACCATCTAGATCAGCTCTAGATGGTACAAATTTAATTTTCTTTTTGAATGATGATTTTTAAATAAAAAAATCATTTTTTGAAAAAAAAAATAAGTTAAGAGATTATCTTTATTTTTTATTCTCTACTCTTTAATATACTTTTTTTAAAAAAATAAAAACTAAAATTAAATCTGGATTGTCCATATTAGATCTCAACAGTCCAGATCTACTAAGCTCATAGATAAGCACTCAAGTTGATTTCAAGAAATGTAACCTACCTTACATCAGTTGTTGGAGTTTTATTCCCCTCTAAGTCGCCTATATTTGATATCTTTTGTTATTATAACTTAAATATTTAAAGTGTCAGAAAAAAAGGTTAACATATTGATGCAATTTAATATAATATTGATAATACTTTAATAAAAAAGGCTACATTCATTTTTTAAGCTAATTTTTAAGACTTTGGTTGTGTCAGGATGGAGAGAGAAAAGTGAACGGAAAATAGATGAAAAAAAATATTAAGAAAGAAAACATTCAAAAATAGTAATTTTTGTTGTTGTTGCTATTTTTGAGAGTTTTCCATCCTAACATTTATTTTCTAATATCTTTTTCTCATCCAAGAATAGGGTAAGTTTTATAAGATTTTCTTCAAATTTTGCCACCAATTTTTAATATAAGAATTAGATGAGGATTTGATTTGGTCATAAATGTAAGATTTTAAACCACTTACTATCCTAAATTTATAACTTTTTCTCAACGTATCATATTTATTGCATACATTAAGAAGTTTCTATTTAAGGGTAGCTGTGATGAAAAAAGATATTTTAAGAAAAATAACATATAGTTATTACAAATAACTAATATAACTAACTTCTTTAATTTAGGGAAAAAGACTAAAAAATATCATTTGAATTGACAAAACCCCGAAAGGTCTTGTAAGAAATGAAAATGACAAAGAGGTGATTGAGGAAGAATCAGGGTTTTTAAAGTTTAAGAGTTTTTACCAAAATGCCCCTCAAATCTTTTTTTTTAAAAAAAGACAAGAACCCTATGAAATTCCCACTCTCATTCTCTTTTTCTTCTCTCCCTTTAGGTCTTCTCTCCTCCTTTTCCTTCTCTTTCTCTTCATTGATGTTGTGCATCTATCACGGCCTTCTATAACCAAATCTTTTTTCTTTTGCCAACTCCACCACCAAATCAATATAAAAGCATTAAAGTGGAATTTGCAAATATGGGCATATGACCACAATGCTCCCCCACCTTTTGCTTGGTTATTCCAATTTGCTATGGCCTTGCTGTCAGGATCAAGGATATCATTTGCAAGCTTGCACCTTCAAGCTCTCCATTACCAAATAATATGCAGATCCTATGGGACAAGATCTTGCGAGAAGGGACTCTCCTTAATCCAAAAAAGTGAGGCTCTGAGGCAAGTTAGCGCAAGGAAGAATCTATTCAATGATTTCTTCCATAAAAAAGATTAATTAAAGCGATTTGTTACTAAACTCGGATCGGACCGGTTTTTTTAATAAAAAATGATTTTTATTTTTATTTTAAAAAAATTCATATTAATAAAACTAAAATATTCAATTTCTCACCGGTTTAGCCCTGGTTTAGCTCCGGTCTGACCCACTAACCTTTGATCTAGTATTTGATTGATCCAGTTCGGTTTTTTTTATAAAAAAATATTTTTATTTTTTTAAAAAAAAATTCATATTAATAAGCCTAAAATATTCAATTTCTCACCGGTTTGGCCCTGGTTTAGCTTCAATTTGACTCCGATCTGACCTACTAACCCTTTACCCAGTACCCTGACCAGTTCAGTGACCAGTCCAAGTTTAATAACCTTGGATAAAACCATACAAGTTGAAGGGAAAAATGAATTTAGGTACATGGAATTGCAAATCTTTACTTTTTGGGTGGAATCCAATTTGATGGAATTGGGGAGATTTGGCTTCCACATGAAATTACAAAAATTTCCAATTCCATCATACCAAACAAACTTAGGCATATAATTGATATCCAATTCCAATTTCATACCCCCCAATTCCATCATACCAAACATGCCCTTCGCTTTCATAATGTTTTAATGATAACAAACCTTAATATCTAATTATATTTTGACAAATAAAAATGATGACACAAAGTTGGCTTGATGATTCAAGTCACTTGAGTGAAGTTTCAAGCACTCAAGTGATCTAAGTGCTTTTGGAAAAACTTGAATCAACAAGTTATTCGAGTGATGATTTCTCACTTCAAGTGATCTTCTCTATCTTGGGAAAATCACTCACTCAAGTGATGGTTGATGCACTTAAGTGATAACCAAGTAAGAATCGAGATTAATAAAAAAGGATCACTCGAGTGATAGTAAATGCACTTGAGTGATGAAGCTTCACCTTAAGAAATTCAGCAAGTCACTTGATGGTGATCAGGTAAAGAAAAGTGTTCAGAGACAAAATCACTAGAGTGATATGGTAAACACTTAAGTGATGGGCATCACTTGCAAGTGATTTGCGAATTTTGTGATCTAATGAATAAGATCACTTGAGTGACAGGATTATGCACTCAAGTGATATACCTTGTCACAAGACAAAAACACTTGAGTGATGTGAGAATCACTCGAGTGATGTCGATCACTTGCGAGTCACTTGCAAGTGATCCTGTGATGTGATCTTCTAATGAAAATTACTCGAGTGATTTAGAAAATCACTTGAGTGATCCAAGATCACTTTTAAGGCACTTGCAAGTGATCTGAAAGTGAACTTGAGTTGCTCTGTAGTGATTGAGCTTATCTTTTACAAAACATATGGAAGATCACTTGAGTAAATGGATATACACTCAAGTCATATTCATTTTCTCAAACATCACTACTAGGTCACTTGCTAGTGATTATTAGCACAAGATCACTTGAACATTTAAGTGATATATTAAGCACTCAACCACTCGAATGATATTGAGTCACACTTGAGTGAAAGTTCTTCGGAACTCAGACTCAATATCTCGATAATTTTGATACCTATAATAAACATATTGAGTAATACTATAATCTTATACTACTATCAAATGTTACTAATCAAACTTATATGTGAGTTTTAGGTGTTTAATCACTGTATTAGCTTCGAGATTTAAAAAAAAAGCAAAATGTTGTCAGAAGCATTAAATGAGAAGTAGCCCTTGACCAAACCTGAACGCTCTCTTTCATCAATGGCTACATTCAATCTCTAACAAACATATTTGAATGCTCTCAATGATCATTAAATACATTCTACCTATAAATATGAAAGCATTCAAGGCATAGCAACCAATAAATGACAAAACCAATTTTGTGCATTAAATGCTCTATTTCTTTATGATATTCTTTGATATTCTTATTGTTCTTTAGTATTCATTTATCACATCTTTGAGAGGGATTTTACAAACTTATTTAAAGAGAATCTCAAGGCAGTGGGACCTTGAGTAAAGGTATCAACTTACAAAATGTAAGGAGGAGTGGGTGTCTTATTGAGGAACCCTCTTGTATTGTGGTGCCAAGAACCTACGAATCTTGAAAGTATAGTGAAAATCTCAGAGACACTTTGAGAACTAGATGTAGGTCAAAAGGTTAAGACGGAACCAGTATTAACTCTGGTATATACTTCAGTGAAATTTCTCCAACTCTTATCTTTCTATTAAGTTTCTTAATTTTAATTTTTAAATTTTTAATATCACCCAATTTACCCACCTCTTGGGTGAAACCATTAAAAGTAACAAAAAATACACATCTACATACCTACCTCTTTCAAATTGAAGCTTGGTTCCAAAAATTGAGTTCCTTTTGACAACTAAAAAGAAAACTCCATTTTTTGTTCCAAAATCGACCTCCCAGGTAAAGGTCATTAGTTCCCGACAGAGAGAGCAATCGACAATGGTAGTCGTGATAAAGAGAAGGGATGAGCCACGGTTCACTGTTCATTGTCTTATACCTTAAACCCATTATCCTGCTTTTCTCGATGAGCCTTGGTCTTCACGTCCTCCCTAACCACCAAAGCTACTATATCTTATCGAGCGAAGGCAATGAGATTGGAGATAAACAGAGGAGAAGCCGTGTAGGGTGGGGTAGACGATGAGAGATAAAGAGGGGTTTTTTTTAAAAACACTCAAACATCCGAAACCCAAATTCCTCCCCAATCACCTCTCTGCCTTTTTTTTCCTTTTTTTTCCAAACCTTTTAGGGTTTCCTAAATTAAAATGATACTTAAATGTATTTTTCCCTCTAATCTATCTCAACTAGATGTTATATTAAGAGCTGAAATTACTCGTAGTATCTTATTTTGATTGATTAAAAAAGCATCTAATCAATAGAAGTTGGCTTTTGCCCTATTAGAGGCTATTACAAGATTTGCCAACTACAACATAATCCTTTGGTGTGGAAATAGGCTAGGAGGCTAGGCTTTACCTAAATACGCTTGGGCATGCAACAAAGATTTACAGTTTGAGCTTGAGCTTGAGCCTGTATATAGGCATTTTTTTTGCCTAAGACTTTAAAAGGCCTGATAAGGCCTTAAGCCTGTTTAAAGGGCTACATAAAATGTAGGCCTTAAAATTCTTTTAAAGCCTATGCTTTCAAATTCATATATAACACTTTACGCTTATTTATAATCTTATATCATGTCTTAAAATCTTAAAATCCATTCTTGTCGTAGTTATTGACTAATGAGATATATTTTCTAAAATTGACCAAGAATAACAAGTAGCATGTAAAACTAGATTTTACTTTTATTACTTTTCATACATAAATTGGGACAAACTCTTTCTACTAAGATTATAGTATTTCATTTGACACTAAAATAAACTCGCATTAACTGTTATGTTTTAATAGACGACGTAAATCAGGGGAGAGGGAGAGAGTTAGCATTGCCATCTTGGGCGATCAAAGAGAAGAGAGGTGGGAATGAATGACTAATGTGAATGTAAGAGGTGAGTGTATGTGAGTAACTATGAGATGTAAAACTTAAGATTAAAACTAAGTTGATAAATTTATAAGTAATTTATAAAATTATTTAGATGATATTATATATCCTTATATAATAGTAAAAATTAAAAAAAAATGTTAAATAGCCCAGGCCTATAGGCTTAGGCTTATGAAAATAAATCTGACCTATTTATCTAAATAGGTTTAGTAATAGCTTGAGCCTGGCCTACTTACTAAATAGGCTAAGATAGGCCGTAGGCCCTTGTTGGGGACCTGTCCTATCAAACATATACCTCTAAACCTTCAAACTCAATAGTAATTGGCTCTAAGCATCCAACATGGCATATTTAATGACTATCAATTGGCTGCTGATTGAGGCAATGCTTTACCTATCCATGTTAGTTGTCAAAACAATAAAAAAAACTATTTAGAGACATCTAGCCGTCTGGTTTTGGAAGGCCATTGGTTTATCCCTTCTTTTTTATATTCTATAATTAATCGTTGAAGGAAATTCCACATTTCTTCCATTTGTTCCCCATGCAGATTCATTTAAACCATTTGAAAATAATAGATTATTGACTTAAGAAATAAGAGCTGGCAATTTCCATTAATCATTCGCATATAACCCATTTCCTTTTCAAAGGATGAGGGAAACCCTAATTTCAAGCTTCATATGCTACATATTGTGATAGAATTACGTGCCCTTATATCTCACTTAAGCATCAACTCACGAAAAACACTTCCGAAATCTCCAAAACATGACACTATGGGATGTGTTCACGTTCACACAAGTAGATGACAGTCATAACTTATAGGTCATCTATGCCAAGGCGATTTCTGTTTTTGGGACATTCCTTATTTGAGGAGCTACAACCCAGTCATCTATAATGCCTATTTTATCATTTGCAAAGGTAGTCATTCGAAAGGAAAATAGTTTTCTGAGTTTGATTTATTCATTTGTAGTTGTGTATGTTTCATAAATCTAACATAGTCCTCTTATTTTTGGTTTAAGGTTATATGGTGCAAGCAGTCATGAGTTGAAATGGTTAGCACAGAAGGGCCACCAGCCGTTTAAGTGGAAGAACTTCAAGCATGTTGAACGAGTCTGAATGTCAACTCAATGTCATGAATTTTTTTGGTCTTTGTTATCTTTATGTTTATTATGTAGTCTTTTTGTTTTGTCATCCTTTTAAGAATCTCAGCTTACATTGTCGAGTTCTGTTCGTATGTTTCCATGAGTTTGTTGTAGTTATTTTGAATGTTTTGAAGTTTACATTGGTGTCATGTTGAAGTGGTATTTCTTGAAGTCAAGACGGTGAAAAACCATCATTAACAATATTCTAAAATTTCCTTGTCATTTTCCCAGGAGAAGTTGGTTTTCATTTATTGTATTATGATATTGAAACTTGTCATATTTTAACATCATAGCATTATATATTATAATGGCTGAATTAATATTTAATTGATTTCACAAAGACATTATTAAAGTGAATAATCAGGTAATGCAGGATGTAAAGAAATTGGAATATTAATGATGGTTTTATCTAAGTGTCTGATTTTCAAAAGAAGCCATGTTTAAGAAATTGGCAAACCGTTGAAACTCTTCAATCAATTGTTATCCATATTTAAGTCCAAATATGAAAACATTAACATTTATTTAAATTGTATTTAATACCACAAACCTATCGATCCTCTTCATTTATTGCTTCCTTTACCACAAAATCAAACTTCTCGTGTCTTTGGCAACCACTTTTGAAACTATGGTTTTGTCAAAATCATGGTTTTGTGAGAAAATTGCCAAACACCCTATCTTTTGTGAAAATCACTTTTTTTCCCAAACCATGGTTTGGGAAAAGCTACAATTTTTAGCTTTTTCTCTTTCCTCTTTCTCTCTCTTTCTCGATTTTCCTCTTTCCTCTTTCCCTTCTCTCTCCCCTCAAGGTAATTAAACTCGGATGGTCATTGAACCGGCTAGGGTACTGGGTCAAAGGTCAGTAGGTCAAATCAGAGATAGCCTAGAACCAAACCGGTGAGAAAATAAAGATTTCAGGTATGGAATTATAAAGAAAAAATAAAAAAAATTGATTTTTTTAAAAAGACCAAGTACCCCAGACCAGACCGATTTTTCAACCGGTTCGTTGGTTTCCGAGCCGATTTTTTTATGTTAGATAATTGACTAATGTTATAATTTTACATTTTTTTAGATAAATTTATTTTATTTTAGGTATTTTTTATAAAATTAAATGTCAAATAATACATAAAATATAAATCTTATCATTTATATGTAATTATCACAAAAGCTAATGTCTTTTTTGGTAAATTGACCACTAAAAAAAGTGATTCTCAACCCAATACCCAAACATTCTCATTTTATCAAAATCACTTTTTTCCAATAATCTATTAAAAAAATCATTTTTTTCACTTTTTCTTCAGAAGCTATTCTCAAAAGCTGTATTCAAACACACTTTTGCTACTTTTGAAATCTCTATTTAAGAAATAATCAACTTCACTCCACCCACCGTAAAAGTCTATCGGACTTAAGGGTACTGGTTTATTTTTTGATTATAATGTAGATGACACAAGCTACCACCTTGAATCAATTCAACTAGGTCCCTCAAAAGGAGTTTTGAGGGTTAATATAGATCATCAATGGCCTATAGTGTTCCCTTACCAGAATGCTACTCGAGTATATATTGATCCCTATTACTAGGGATGAGTGAAAAACTCAGTGGTCCAGGTAACCCGGTCTGAGTTAGTTCGACCTAACCTGGTCTATTAGAAAAAATCTACCCAGAGCATCTTTTGGCAGACTAGACTAGACAAGTCTTCTCAGGCCAGATGGGACTTCAGACCAAGGCCTCAGACGCCTTGGTCTGGTCCAGTCCAGCCTGAGTAGTGTATTTGTTCTTTTTTAATCCACTACTTAAAGAGTTAAATTCTTAAAATACTGTCACACATATCCCACTGACTCACTCTCACTCTTCACTGATCCCACTCTTCAGACAGAGTTCACTTCAATTTGGACCTTAGGTCTAGCAGTAGTAAATCAATCTCGTCTTTGAACCTAGCATTTGTAATATCCTAAATTTCAGTTACCAAAATTTTTTTATACCATAGTGGTATTAAATGAATAAAAGGATGAATTAAAGAGAATGTTAAGAGACAAAACAAGGAAAATAGAGGTCACATACAACATAGTTATTTGGTAGATAAGTTAAGGATGTTGCCGGTAAGTTTTCCTGTGAGGCAGACATGTTGTGTAATATTTTTAAATAGAAAAATGATGTCCAATTGTGAAACTTTCTAGAATGAAAGTAGACATAACAAGATTTAATTTGATATGTCATATAGAATTTTTGGTGTTGTACACAAGGAGATATGAATTTTTAAAGTTAACCTAGTGAAACTATGAATTTTCTGTGGCAGTGTTCAAAAATGAAAATTCTGGAAATTATGAGCTTCCGATTGGCCAAATATTATATTTTTCTTAGAACTAATAAGGGTCACATAGCCTTTAGGACCATCCCAATTGGATATCCACACAATTAGATATGAATTTTCAAAGTTTGATGAAAATTCTGACAATTTTTCCAATTATTGTGAAAATGGAGAATGTGCAAGGGCAAAATGGTCATTTTGGCCACATAGATAAAATTCAGCAATTTTCTACAAGTTAAGAGGGAATGGACAGTTGAGAGAAAGAAATGAAAGAGCTTATGGAAATAATCATAGAAAAATCTTGGAATAAAGTATTGTTATGTATTTTGGCATATGACAAAATAAAATAAAATATTATATTTGATGGACACATAAGCATCCATATAGAGAACTCTCAAACTCTATATATATGACTATATGGACGTCCAAGCAAAGAAAGGAAGAGGGAAGAAGAGACTTGGAAGAGAGAAGGAGCAAGAGGAAAATACAAAAATCTAAGGAGCAAGAACTAGGTAAGTATACCGAAATCTTTGCTCAATCTTGTGTTCTAGTCCAAGAAATATCTTCTTAACTTCTCTATTCTCTTAAGATTAGTTATCAAATAAGCATAGACCCAAAGAAGTAGGGAAGGGGAGATGGTTTAAGAGGAAGAAGAAGAAGAGGTGAGGTAAGTTGTATAAACTTTGAAATTCTTGCTGGATATTGAGTTGTGACTGTGTTTTGGCTGGTTATTTGGTTGTTTTGACAATTCTCTAAATTTGAGATGTTCAATTTCTAAGGAGAGATGCTGCCAAAATTTCTATTGATTACGTTAAATTTATGATTGAATGGTTAATCATAAGGTTACAAGTGAAAAGGGAGGTGTTTTAAAGGTTAAAACATGAAACTTTTATTCTTCCAATTTGTGCCAGATTGTTGTGGCGTGTTTTTGAATGACCAAATCTAGTCCAAATTTTATGAAATTTCACATGATGAAAGTAGACATCCAAGGCTTTAATTTTATAGGTATTATAAGCCATTTGGACTAGTGGATTGAAATATATTATTTTTCAAAGTTTGGCCATGAATCTGGAATGAATTCTATGGCAGTCTTACTTGGCGAGTTATCTGGAATTCCTGTAGTTATATTGGTACTTTTTGATATTTGTTTCTTAAAATAGGACCGAAATATATTTACATAGGAACTAGAACCACTCAATTTATAATTTTCTAGATTTAGTTATGAATTTTCAAATTTGACTTAAAATGCTGGAAATTTCTGGAAAACTTGCGAAAAAACAATTTTGCCCCTAAAACTCTAATTAGTGGATGTCAAGGGTAATCTGGTTATTTGAGTGTGACTTTGTCCAAACTAAGGTAAAAAATGGACTCTACACACGAAATTATGTAGGAAGGGCCTGGGACATAATTTTGAGAAATTACAATTATACCGGGTATAAAGGAAACTAGACCGGATTTCCTAAGGGCATTTTGGTAATTTCGCACCTTGAGTAAAGATAACCAACTTATGAGTTTGAAATAAGATATAAATGAGAAATAACTCATTTTCAACTACTTTGGAATTTTAGGATTTGATAATTGCTCAAGTCAGACGAAAAATTTAAGGACCAGTAGTAGCTAGGCTTTGGAAATGAGTCTAAGTAGTAACTCTATCTCTCATATTCTATGTGAAAGTCAATATGCATTGTTTTCCATGTTCTATACAATGTGTTGCTTATGGAATTGATAGTCGTTGGGTGTGGGTGATAAGTTAAACCACCCCATGGAACCTGTAGGGTACTATGTAGTCAGGTGGACCCAGTTGAGTGACTTGATTTGTACGGACAGGTATATGCCTGCTCCAAGTTATAATTTGTACAAAAAGGTCTAGGCCTGCTCCAACTTATAATGAGTATGGATAGGTATAGGCTTGCTCCAAGTTGTTGTGATCATGTTATGAGATGATGATTGTACAGATTAAGAACAGATGATCATTTTGATTTGGACAAATCATCATTTGGTTCCTGAGCATTGTTAGACATGTGCTTAGCATTTTGATTGATGCATCATGATAAATGCTGCATTACATGTTTACTTTTCACATTTATATTATTTATATTTGTTACTACTGAAATTCTTATGAATCTCACCCCTTTCCATAATTTCAAAATTTGCTAAGCTAGAGGAAAAAGGCTAAGAGGGCAGAGTAGTAGATACTGGTAGATGAAAGTCTAGTGTTGATTCAAGGAATTCTTTATTGGTTATCTGTTAGTCCTTCTTTGTATTGGATATGTACAGTACCATGTACAAACTCTGTGGGGATATTTTGTAATGTAATCAAGAATTTTATATCAATATATTGTACTATTTCTGTTTGCCCATTGAACTGCGTGTTAATACTCTAATAAATGTTGAAATATTAAGGGGTTTGACAGCATTGACCTGCAACAGCTTCATGGCTGATCAAACAGAGCTTGAGTCAAAGCCCAAAATTACGCGTCTCTAGTCTCCATGTTGTGCCTCTCCTCTGCTCACCGGTCACCTCTCCTCTTCCACCTCTCCTCTTTCTTTTAAGAGTTCAGGTGATTAACTTTTCTTAAATCCTTGGAATTAGATTTGTTGAAATACTTGGTTACTCTAGTTTCAATTACTTTTCCATAATATGGTTTCACTTAGTATTAAAGGAAGGAGATGAACTGGGGGGTATGTGTGGAGGTGTAAGTAATAATGGAGGGCAGGGTTTGCTGCTAGGGAGGTAGATCTTAGGCCTTTAAAAAATAATGACAAAAAAGTAATTGCAAGAACAACAACATTATTAGAATTACATGAGTCGCAACTTGCTTCTTTCTCTCTTTACCTCTCTTTGTTTTTCTATTTTCATCATTCAACTTTTGCTTTTCTGGATGTGTTTTGGGCTTTTGGAGAGGCCTCCTTATCATTATCACCATCATCAACTATAAAGAGTCCCGAAGAAATGTGTCTATAATCACTTTACTCTCTAATTTCTCAAACATGTCAGGATCAATTTAACATATAATTCATACCCTTTTAATTTATTTGTAACCAGTTTAATTTATAAAAGTTCATTTCTAATCATATACATGTAGGCACGCCTACTTCACTTTGTTTTTGTTTGGTATCTTGCATTGGTGATAAGGTGCATGAAGGTTTGATTGAAACAAGGTAATTAATATCAAAATTTCAGATTGAATGAAAAGAACCGTAGGTGAGGTGGGGGAACTAAAATCCATACGCCATATTTATAAACATACTTCACACAATTAACTACTCAGATACATTGACTTACACAATATAATAGCTGGAATGACCTATATATACTTAGTAAGGATTTGATAATGAAGAGCTCAAATTAAAGATTATTGTGGTAAATTTAACTTACCTTATACCTTAAAAGCAAAAACTTTGAAACCAGAGGAACCATAATTAATTTACCAGAATTATGTTCAATGTTCATGTATAAATATAGAGTATAGTTGGTTTTTTTTTGTAGGCATGGACAATGAGCAAAGTTCAAGTGCTAACATATCTCAATCTTCCAATATTGGTAAGAATGAGACTCCTAGTAGACCATCTTCTACTCCTACAAATTCCATTAATCTTCACCAACCTCTAACTACTGTAGAATGTCCTCCTCCTACTCCCGTAGCTGCTACTGGAAATGAAACCACAAAAGGTTGTAGTAAGAAGAGAAAACAACCTGAGAAGAAACAATTAGAAGTATGGGATCACTATATTAAGTTACCATTGTTGGATACAGATGAAGAGCTTAGAGCTATATGCAAGTACTACAATAATGATTATGCTTATGATCTAGTTAAATGTGGTACAACTTCTTTGAAGGGACACTTAAAAAATGTCAAAAAAATCTACACAGGGCTACTAAAATATTAAAACAGTCAATGTCGAATTATTTTTCACAGAGTGGGCAAGGGGGATGCTTAGTTCTTCACATGTTCAATAAAAAACATTGTCGTAAGGCTCTAGTGGAGTTTATCATATGTGATGAGATGCCATTTAGACTGGTTGAAAAGCAAGGTTTTAAATAATTTGTTAAAGAGTTAGAGCCAAGATTTTAGATCCCTTCTAAACATACGGTTGCTAGGGAATTTTGGCAATTGTATCTTGGTGAAATGAGGATCTTATAGAATCAATTGAAGCAATGTACTAGTCATATTTGCCTCACTACAGACTGTTGGACGTTAGTTCAAAACTTCAACTACTTATGTCTTATAGCTCATTTCATTAACAAAGATTGGAAGCTGTACAAAAGGATTTTTAATTTTTGTTTAATTGAGAATCATAAGGGTGATACAATTGAAAAGAGTTTTGAGAGGTACATATCAAAATAGGGTGTACAAAATGTGTTCAGCATCATGATTGATAATGTATCATCCAATGACACGGCTTTGTCATATTTAAAAAAATGACTTATGAATTGGAAGGGTCTTGTTTGTGGTGGTGATTTTCTTCAACTATGATGTTTTGCACATATTCCCAATTTGATTGTGTCTAATGGCTTGAAGGAATTGAAAGGTGCCTTTGAATCAATTAGAAATTCTATAAGGTATGTCTGTTACTCCCCTTCTCGGCTCAAAAAATTTAAAGATTTATGTGAATTGGAAATGTTGGATAAAAAATGTAATACCTTATTCCTAATAGCCCCAGATGAGTGCAAAGTAGTAGTGAAATCATTTGGGAGACCAGGATTCGAACCCGGATTACCCAACTTTCGAAAACGTTCACAAATCCCCAATCTCAACTCAGGAGTTGAACCTAGAGTTGAGAGGGTTTTTCAGAGGTAAAGAAAACTTTTCAATTATTTTCACATGTTTCACTACGTCACTAAGTCTTATCGGCTCTTCTTTTCATTTGATCAGAGTTTGCAAGCGATTCTCTTTTCTTTTCCTTTAATTCAATTAGGTCTATTCTCTGCTCAAAAATTTATTTATTCATTTATATACATAAAATGTGTAGCCACATAAAGCTACCAATGTGTCTAAGTTTAATACAAAATAAAAGACACATTCTCATCTTCGAACCACCACTGCTTCCTCTGTGTGGAGACCTCTTCTCTTTTCCATGCACAACTCATGTGTTCACCTGTCTAAATGGTTGGTTAGGAGGAATGAGATTTGAGGAATCTCAGTAGAAAACAGTGCTAACCATTACATACAAGAAATTCTTTGTGCATGACATGCTTGCTTATATAAATTCATGCCAATATAATGACATATATGCATGCTCAATGTTTAACATGTTACACTAATGACCATAGTATAAATAAAAAAGAGCTTCACTCATTCACATATGCTTCATACAATTCATCAAAGCAATTAACACATCAATGCAAAAGCACACATATCAAGTTTGCAAGTTATGAAAGTTTACTACCTTTTGGACTTTGTGTTCTCCACTTGTACCTTGATCTTCCAACCATTGCCTCTTCTTTGTCACTTTATGGCCCTAGATAAGTATTGACATCATTAGAGACATGAAAAGTGAATTCCTAATAGGAAATATTAGCCTTATAGGCTTACTTTCACCCTTAGAGTTCTTACCAATTACATTTGGCCATTTTCTTTCTCAAATTTGCATGGTAATCAAACTACCAGCATTTTTTACCAAACTTTGAGAAATCATAAATAATTCTAAAAAATTCCAAATTGAGTGTTTTAAAGCCCTGTGTGAAGCTATTTGAGTCCTATTTATAGGAAAAATATCACCTACTACTAGTTATACGCCCAAAATTCCATAATTTTCAATTAACCCAATTGTGCCAAGATTTGTTCCAGATTCAGTGCCTTTAATTCAAAAATTCATAACTCATAATCTACTAACCCAAATGACATATATTGTATATCAAATTAAATATTAGGATGACTACTTTAATTCTGGAATATTTCATGGTCATTGGGTAACATTGGCCACTCAAAAATATGTCACAACGACACTGCCTCCACAAAACACAGTACACATCATCTACTTCACAACTTTCAAAAATTCTAAATTCATATATAAACATCTAAAAATCATGAACACTTGTAGACCTACACAATTTTTCCTTTTAAATCCAATGTAACCATCAAAATTAAAAAATTCCCAATCATTCATCATATTCTATACAGACCAGAAAACTAGAGTTTTCTACAACAATTCACCAAAACAGAATTTTGTCCAACAACTTGGTCCAATATCATCATAAATCATAATCTAACTATAAATACATGATTAAACCTCAAAGTAACCCCTTGGATGAGAAATGAATAGTACACAACCCTTACAAAAACTCATCCCAACCACAAACCAATCAGTTCAAAAGAATGCTTACGCTTACCTCTACGTGTTTCCACAGTCTGTTTGGAAATCTGGCAGTACTCCGGCAAGGGAGACGGCACCAAACACCTCCAAATAAAAATCCAAAATAGTAGAAATGAAGATTAGGATGAGTAGAAGAAGGTTAGTGAAGGGTACTTTGAGAGAAAACACCGATTCGGTAGCGTTTTAGCGGATTGAAGTTCTGAAAAGTTACTATTCACTCTTCATCTCTCCTCTAACCATTTTTCTATGATTTTGGCATTTTTTTCTGAATATTTAGGCATATGGACGAAATTATGAGGCCTTTAATAGTCTTGGAAAAGTTTGTGCCAAGTGTCGTATTCGTGTGGTGCCATTTCTTCGGTGTTCCACTGATTCGGTGACATGTGTCTCCTACTTTAATAAAGTGGGTCCCACATATTTTCTTAAGGTTTTAGCCATCCAATATTTCAAGGGAATTAGGGGTTTAATGATTTTCCCTAGCTCCCGGGCTCAAGGTTCGGGAATGTCAGTCAGGTGACCGGACCAGAGACCGGTGGATTTCCCTGACTCGAGGGCTAGGAAGCGACTTCTTGTGGTGCCAACTCAAATGATAAGATAAATTTTTCATCATGAGAGGACAAGTTTCATGCTCTCATTTAGCCAACACAAAATTTGTGTCATGATTTCTTACTTTTATTGGTCAAATGACCATTTTTCCCTTACATTTTTCCAATATTTGCACTTAATACAAAACTGGGCAGAATTTTCATCAAACTTTGAAAATTCACGTCTAATTGTGTAGATATCCAATTAAGATGGTTCTAAAGGTTATGCGGCCCTTATTGAGTATATTTTTAAGAAAAAATATAACCTTTAGCCAATCAGAAGCTCACTCTTCCCAAAATTATTATTTTTGGAAGTTGCCACATAAAATAGTCAATTTCGCTGGGCTAACCTCAAAAATACATAATTCCTTGTGTACAACCCCAAATGAATTATATGACCTATTAAATTTAAGCTTGATAAGTATACTTTCATTATGGAAAGTTTCATAATTTTTGGACATCATTTTTCCCATTGAAAAATGCCACAAAAACACGACTACCACACCGGGAATTTCACCAGTAGCAACACTACTTTGTGTTTCACTTTACTATATTGTGTGTGACTTCTAATTGCATTATTTTGTCATTCCCAATGCTCTTTAATACCCCTAAGGGTATAAAGAAATTTTAGGGAATTCAATCGTGCCTTGCATGGACATTTGCTAAACCAGGGTTTAGTAGTCCACTTAATCCTGGTTTAATCTCAAGCCTATTGTCCCAACATTTGGGATATTACAGTTCTCCCCCCGTTCAAAAAATTTCGTCCTCAAAATTTTTAACATCCATATGGTACTATATGTACCTCGAGGAATCATATTTAGACGCTCAGTCTATCTCTTTCATTCTAACTCTTTCATTTGCAAGCTCATAGAGCATGCAACACAACAATCATATTCTTAACACAAAACCTCATATAGTATTCAACAATCACTACTTAGCATTCTCATTCATTCTGTCCCCATTATGTAGCATTCAATCACAAGACCCACCGGTCCTCTCTTACAACACTTGGTTTCTAAGTCCTCACTACCTATTCGGGACTCTCTCTCCCGGATCATATTGTATGCATACCAAGCCTTACAACTCATTTTACTACCACAATGCTGGATATTTCGGTCTTACTGCCTTGGGGATCACCCCATGCCATTGGCATCTTAGGGCTTACTGCCTCAGCTATAGCTTGGTACAGTTCGAATGTTCTGCTAGTCTTAATATATTCTCTAGATGCATGAGTCCAATGTCACAGCACCAGGCAACAACCATAGTACTAGACACATAGGTCTTACAGCCTAGGCCTCTGCCCTATGCAAATTTGCATATTGGGTCTTATTGCCTCGAGCCTTTACTCGGCTCCATTCTTAACATATCTCACATTCTTATGGCCTTAGGACACTTGTTCCATCATCTTTGATGAATAACAGCCCTCTCATTAGGCCCACTGTAGATCTACTCTCACTAGGCTCTTCCTGCAGCCGCACGGAAGTCTGACCCACACCCCCTGGCTCACTAGGCCCACTGTAGCCACACAGGAATTCCTCCCATTAGGCCTGCTGCAGCCGCACTGGAGTCCAGCCCAACCTCACCCCCATTGGGGCTCGGAAGGCAAGCTTATGGAATAGTCACTCCCATTATCCCTCAAAAGAGACCTCTCCAGGTATCGAGCACGCGAAATTCGCCACTTAAGCCGTGCTCGACTAACCCTGGTACCCTTGAGTTAGCTACTCATTGAGTCTAACTACCTAGAACATATAGTTCACTAGGTGCTTTGAACTTATTCCAGGCTTTTCTCTTGCACTCAACTTATTCACATTCTTATGTAATGTTCACGAAGCATGTTAAACAAACCATCTTCACATCAATCATCACATAAGCATTCGAGACGCTAGCATATAGCATAACGGTAACCACTAGTATGGCCCTAAGTGTTCACCCGCGTAGTAAGCCCTAGGATTCCACTTTTACATCACAAGAGTTTCCATGGGCCCGAGTGTCCACCCATGCAAAATAGGCCTCAGGTGACGACTCGCGCATAATAGAAATCTTCATGACCTGGACGTCTACTCGCGCAAAATAGGCCCCAAGCGACTATCCCTTATACACTGAATGCTAATTAGGTCTTACTACCTAGGGAATTATCCCTATGCCGTAGGCATTTATGGGACTTATAGCCTCAGGCCTCCGCTCGTAAGGTCTAACTTCCTAAGGACTCGCTGGCCCAATAGGTCTTACTGCCTACCATATATTCATAACATTAATATACTCGATGGTAAATACATACATGCAGAACCATCACATAAAATACGAGAGTAAGAGTTCATTTCCTTTATACCGTTGAGCCTATTCTTTATTAATCTCTTTCATCATCTGACACTGGAGCACCCCATAGCTATTTGTTGAGTCACATACCCCCCTTTTTCTCTTAAGGAACCTATTCGATGGAAGACTCATTACAATGCACTACTATTGAGAGTCAACGTTCCCGTAGCTCTACTTTATAGTTTCAATGTCATGGTGGCTTCACTCCATAGTTTGTCGTCATGGCAGCTACACATTATAGTTCGGTGTCATGGTGGCTTCAAACTACGATACTGTACTTGGTGCTTCACTCACGTGCCCATATACACCTAGTCAGCCCCTCCGGTCAGAACCCTCTGTAGGTAGCCCTTTCCGATCAAATCTCCCTATAGGCAGCCTTTGCCGATTAGAACTCTCTGTAGGTAGCCCTTTCTGTTCAGAATCCTCCGTAGGTAGCTCTATCCGGTTGGTCACCTCTAAATGAAAGTAACATGTAATGAGAATCCAGATCTCATAAAGTCCCTCCTTTCTAGCAGTTCTATAATCTGCTCTCTCTCATTTCCACCATCTCATATAGGGTCATTCGGTGTGGACTTTTGATTTTGGTCCCGCTCCAGGCAATATCACAACTCTAAGGGAATATTCTATGATTGAGATCTTTCCCTATGCTAGATTAGCAACTAGCAACCTCTAGAAACCTCATTCATTTATGTAATATATTCTAGTACCTCAAGCCACTCAGGCTATCTCACATTCTTGAAAAACCAATTCAACATTGCAATTGATTCTGAGGTTATGATTCTACTCCTTGAACCTCAACATCACCTGAGTCAGAAAAATTAGGTATCCTCAAAGTATACCTAATAGGCATGCTAAGAATCAAAATCAATAGTACCCATTCTAACCTCCACGGTTCCGAGTAATATCCTCAAACAATTACTGAAGGTTCAACATCATATGTAAGGTTCACAAGGTTCAGAATTTCATCATAAAATAAAATCAAAGTGCAACCTGATTCTCATTTAGACCTAAACAGTAATTTCAGCTTAGATCTGATCCAAACATATTGTTAACCTTCAATATCATCCAATCGGATCCTGTAGGATAGATATACAGCATAATCACCACTCATCATGCCTCACCGTATATCATACCTATATACCTTTAACCCCACGGGTTACTAAGGATCATCACTTAGCATGGAGAAACCTCAAACCAATTACTATGCCTCAAGTTTCCACAACCCCATCAAATGAAATTTTCTGATCAGTACTTACCGCAACAGAAAGGGTTTGGATTAAAAATCAAACTTACTTTATCATCTCCATGCTTCTCATCATTTCTTAGATCATCTAAGAATCTCTATTCAGAGTTTCAACCTTGTTTAAGTGACCTCTACTAGGCCCAACTGTAGCGCTACCCTCACTGGATGCCTGCTACAGCGGCATTGGACTCCAACACAAAATTGGGCAAGCTACGTAGAGCTTTCCCACAATGTTTCCTCTTCTAAGCATGCTTAACCATGGAGTTCCGATGAGATCTAGGGCATTCGCGCTAGCATTATCTCATATCATTTATCACTCCTAACCATAGTTCTACCACCATGCCTCCTAACTCAACACATCTAAAAAAATTCATAACCTATCATCCTTAACAGAGAACTCTAGAAATTACTAAATATTGCCAGAACCAACGCTCTAATAGGGTCTTTATCCCTAAGCACAAAATTCCATTGCCTGAGTTACTGCTCTGATACCAAAACTGTAATACCTTATTTTCATAGCCTTAGATGAGTGAAAATGAGTAGTGAAATCACTGTAGGACTAGAATTCGAACCCGGATTACCCAATGTCCAAACATATACACAAATCCCCAATCTCAACTCAGGAGTTGAACCTGGAGTTGAGAGAGTTTTTCAAAGGGTAAAAAAAAATATTTCAATTATTTTCGTAAGTTTCACTATGCCACTAAGTCTCATCGGCTCTTAATTTCATCATATCAGAGTATGGGAGCGATTCTCTGCTTAAACTTCATTCATGCATTCATATACATACATATCAAATGTATAATCATAAAATAACAAACATATACACCAAATACAAAAGGTAGTGCCTTGCACTATGATCTCCACTTCACTGTCGCAGTTCCTCCTTGCATATTTCCAGGCATTCTTCACCTGTAATCAACATACCTATATGTTTGGGTGACGAAGAGTGAGATTCAAAGAAATCTCAGTAGTAAACAATACCACTATGCATGCAAGATATATAGTGAATGCATGACATGCTTGCCTACCATACTTCATGCCAACATAATGACATTTCTGCATGCTCAATGTTATGACATACATATGGCCATTGTATAAATATAACAGAGCTTCAATCAATCAAGTATGTTCAACACAATTAGGCAAAGTAGTCACATAATCAATGCAAACATACATATCAAATACATGCAGACAATGTAAGTTCACTACCTCTTGGACTTTATGTCCTTCTCTTCTTTGTCACTTCATGGCCCTAGATAAATAATGCCATTATTAGAGCCATGAAAAGTGAATGTCCAATGGGCTTCATTGGCCTTATAGGCTTACTTTTACCCTTGGAGTTCTTACCAATTACATTTGGCCATTTTCTTTCTCAAATTCTCAAGGTAGTCAAAACTACCAGCATTTTGACCAAAGTTTAAAATATTATAATTAATTCTATAGAACTCTAATTGAGGTGGTTCAAAGCTATATTTTCCCCGTTTTAAGTCTAATTTCATGGAAAAATATAGAAATTAGCTATATATACACACATTAATACAGAATTTCCATTTTCTAGTCACTATTCCAGAAATTTCTAGTTTTACATGACCAAACTTTAAAAATTCACCATTAATTCTAGGAAACTGCAAATTGAGTAGTTTTAAATTTCAGGTAAATATATTTCAGTATAATTTCACATAGAAATACTCAATTTAGGCTATTACAACCACAAAATATCCAAAATTTCACCGAATATCATTGTTCTAGATTTCTTTCCAGAAAAGAGGGCCAAAGTTCAACAATTCATATCTCCTAGAATACTTGTCCAAAAATTACAAAATATATATCAAATTAAATCTCTATGTTTCTAATTTAATTATAGAAATTTTTAGAATTTTTAGACAAGGTTTACCCTATAAAACACTACGTACAACATGACTGTTCCAGACAAGGCAGATTATCAATATGTATATACAAACTTCCTAAATTTCCAAATTCATATACAAGCATATAAAAATCATGAATACTTGCATACCTTCACAATTTTTGCTCCTAAAGCCTATGGAAGTATTAAAATCATCAAATTCTTAGCCCTTCTCCATGTCACACACATAACCATAATTTAGGATTCTCAGAAAAGTTATGTTGGTTTCTTGTTTTTTTCTTGCCTAATCACTTCCTTTCTACTTCTAATCAAATGATTAGCTACTTAGGCATGATTTAGGGGAAATTTTGGCATCATTTTCCCATGGTTTCATTAGCCCTAAATTTCCAAAAACAAGAGAAAATAAAAAAATATCCACCAACAACCTCAACAATAAGATCAACTAAGGTAAAGGAAGCAAGTTTTGAAGTTTACTTCTTGATTCCTCCACTTTCTCTCTCTTATTTCTGATTTTGCATGTAGGAAATGGCTGGATGAAGAAGATGAATAATGGTTAAATTCAATTAACCAATCACTTGCCACGTGTCACCCCTCTATTGATCCAAATATCTCATTTTCGCACATAATACTAAACTTGGCAGAATTTTTATTAAATTTTGAAAATTCATATCTAATTGTACAAATGTCCAATTGCGGTGGTTCCAAAGGCTATGCAACCCTTATTGAGTTTAGTTGTAATAAAAAATATAAAATTTGGCCAATTAGAAGCTTACTCTTTCCATAATTTTAATCTTTTGACTCTGCCCCAGAAAATAGTTAATTTCGCTGGGCTAACTTCAAAAATTCATTTCTCTTTGTGTACAGTTCCAAATGACTTATATGACCAATCAAATTAAAACTTGATAAGTATAATATCAGTCTAGAAAGTTTCATAATTTTTCAACATCATTTACCTATTGAAAAATATCACACAATCACCACTGTCACACCGTGAATTTCACCGGTAGCAAGACTACTTTGTGTTCCACTTTATTATATTGTGTATGACTTCTAATTGCTTTGTTTTGTCACTCCTAATTCTCTTTAATACCCCCAAGAGTATAAAGAAATTTTAAGGAATTTGATCGTGCCTTACTGGGACATTTGCTAAACCAGGAATTAGCAGTCCACTTGATCCAGGCTTATCATCAAGCCTCTAGTCTCAAAATTCGGGATATTACACTTAGACCAAGATGATGATTGAAATTGGTAGCATACTATGAAATTATAAGTAGAGATTGAATTCATTCAAAGATTGTTTGAGTGTTCCTACTCCTAAGATGTCTTTAGAGAATATTGCTCCAAAGACTCAGTCTTTTGAGATTCCATCTCTTCATTAACCTTCAAGGCCACTATACTACCCATTTCCATAAAGACACCACTTGAGGATGTAGTATTTCAGTCTCTATCACACTCTCATGCTTGTAGTCATTAGTCTAGCCATTCTAATGATACCGAGTAGATCAGGAGTGTCAAACCCCTTAATATTTTAATATTTATCAAAGTAACAACGCATAGTTCAATAGGCGTAAAAAAATAGCATAAACATATTAATATAAAGTACTTGATTACATTACAGAAATCCCTACAAGGTTTAGACATAATATTTACAAATCCCAAAATAACATTAAAGAACTACATGTAACTAACCCTACTAGTTAAGCAGGACCAAAACTCTCAGTTGTTAGTGCCAACCTCCTTACCCTTGGAGCTGCTTCCTTTAGCTGAATAAATTTTAAAATTTATGGAAAGGGGTGAGATTCATACAAATCTCAGTAGTAACACATAATCAATCATATAAAATGCGATAAATAAACATGCAATGCACCATGTAAAGTAACATAAATAAAATACTATAAACTTGTCTGTTTGCTCGACATTCATGATCAAAATGACTATTTTGTCTCTACTAGCCATACTATGTTCACTGTTTAGGATCAAATGACTGTTTGACCCCTACTTGCTCAAAATTTCTGGAGCAGATAACTGTCTGTCCCTACTTGTCTCATTACCTAAGTTAGGTCCCACTTAGCTTGATGTACTTGTGCTTTTCCTACCGAGTGGTACTTGTGCTTTTCCCACACCATAGCTAGGTTTTATACCAATCTCGTCTCACTGCCTAAGTTGTATCCCACTTGGCTTAATGGTACTTGTGGTTTTCCCACACTACAACTAGGTTTTGTAACATGCATTTCAGATCACAGAACATGGCAACATAATGTATATAAACAATCACATAGTGTATGAAAGAGAAAGTTACTACCTGAATACCTATCCGATTACTCATCTTTAGTTATTAATCTCTAGGCTAGTTTGGGCAAAGATCAAACCCTATAGGTTAGAAATGATGACAAATGTGTCATTACTTGGTTAAACATATTCTAAGTCTAATATATTAAGTTAAATAGTAGTAAATAGGGTCTACATTGGATTCCAGTCTATGTCATTATCCTTTGAAGTCAAACTTAGTTCCCTTACATACTTTTTAATACCTCTCATATGACTTAGGTGTTAATATTCCATGGAAAAATAAGAGGTCATGAAATGGGGTCTTGGATATAGCCAAGGAATCCTTTAGCTGTGGCAAAAAAGGTTTCTAAAAACTTTTTGGTTGCAGCCAAGAGATCATGTGGCCGTAGCTAAAAAATTGTGCTTTCAGGTTTTCCCCTATTTCTTGGCTGAACTTCCAAAAATCATAACTTAATCTAGAAAAAATTTAAATAAGGTAGTTCTAAGTCCTATGGAAATCTCTTTAAGTCCTATTTCAAGGAAAAGTACCACTTAGGGCAAATTATAGGGTCACAACCTTCAGAACTTATGACTAACATCACTATATGAAAATACATTCTAGTACTTGTGTCTTAACTTCAACAAGGCATAACACACAATTGGCAAGGCCAAATGACATATATTACATATCTTTAGAAAGATTACAATGCCTAATATAACCCTATAAAATATCATAGCAATTGGACAATTTTTGTCTATTAAAAAACAGCTCATAATTTGACTGCCACGAATCTAGTAGATTCAGCAACACCCTTTTGAATTCCAAAATTTGTATTTTCTAACCAATCATCCAAAACTCATGAACACATGCTATCCCTACACAATTTTAGCCATAAAATCCATTTATAACATCAAATTAATCAAAATCCATCTCTAACCACATTAAACAGGGCTGGCCAAATCTGAACCCCAAAACACAAATTGTGTTTTTGCAACTTTTAATCTTCAAACATGTAACTAACCACCACAAACCCTTTAATAACCATATATTCACCATCAATCAGCCATTAAAAACCTATTTTAGCACCTTGGATGAAACCCTAAAGGGTCAAGAACTCCAAAAATACTTATCAAAATAACAAGATGTTATACTCATATTGAAGCTTATGATTACCTCTACGTGTTTATTCAATCGGTTTGGAATTTCAGCAATACTTCCTCCAAGTAGATAGCACCAAATACCTCATATTAGAATTCCAGAACCATAGAAACATTACTCTCAATAAGTAGAAGAAGTTTAATGAATGCTTCAGGAGCTAAAAACAAGATTTTGGACTTCGATTAAATTGTAAAACTCAAGAACTTGAAAACTTCTCTCTTCTTTCTTTTTCTTTGGATTTTCTTCTGATTTTTCCTTAATATTTAGAGGGCTGCACAAAATTAATAGCCTTTGGAGGTGTTTGAAGATGCTTTAATGACATGTGCCACATGCTTAAAAATCTAGAGTACTGGGTCCTCTTTTTGGAAATTACCGGGTAACCGGTGATTCTGTGTACCAGATGTTTTTACTTTACACTGTAGGATACTCGGTACACCTCTTAAAATATGTCTTCATCTCCCCTTTAACATAATTAGGTGAATTCCACTACTAAGAGAGAAGGATTCATCCGGCTACTAATACCATAGTCAGCAAATTCGGGTATATGGTCAGACTGGAGACTAGTGGGTTACACTAGCTTTTCCATCTCTATCAGATGTCTAATGGTAGATGTTAGTATTTGATTAGCTACTCATGGGAACATGTCAAAAGATACTTAAATAAAGCTACTTTAATAAAACTATATTTACAGGGCCACTGGTTTTGTGACACGTGTCCCTCTTTAGACTGAGTAGCACCATGTGTTCCCTGAATGCTCTAAGATGGTGCCACCTACCCCTAGGTCTCCAGGAACTACTAATTCTGTGAACCGATATGCCTCAGGAAACGTTGGGTCTTCATGCAGTCCCACATATCAATATGGCACCTCCCTCCCTTATTCTTCCTTATAATGGTGCCATTTTCGGTGCCCTCTAGAAGCCATCAAGTGTCTCAAATTATTGCCAAGTTTTATACATAAATATATATATATATATACATATATCTTACAGCAGCTCATTCAATAGGCAAATTCATACATAGTCAAAGCAGTACAAGTCAGGGAATTTTCAAAACATTACAAGGAGATTGAGATCCTTGAGCACATCTCTGAGCCTTCTACTAAGCACGCTACTGAGACAACCATATTTCACCTCTATGTCCCTGATCCATCAGAGTTGTATAGCAAAAGTGTGGTGAACACAATATCATAGATCAAACACATTTCACGAGAAAAATAGTAGACTTCATGGTGAAATACGGCAACTTGCTGCCAAATCTAAATAAGAATTTTTAAACCCTCTATCTTTATGTTTTGTGAATATTACACTTTTTTCCTTCTCTTGAAAACCTTTGCAAATTATTTCAAAATGTTTTAATGAAAATATTTTTTTTATCTGCATCACAATAAAAATGAAAATACTTTCAAATAGGGGGAGAGAAAATTGTTTTCTTGATTCATTCCTTTTTATTAAGGGAGAGAAAAGCATTTCTAATTTCTTTTCATACATGCTTCTCCACAAGCATTTATTCATTACACTTCAAACTTTTTGCTTATGTCAAAAAGGAGGAGAGAACGACAATCAAAATATGTTGCATCAAATTTAATCTCATAAATATTTTGATTAAAGGATTTTCCATCATCAAAAAAGGGGAGAATGTTAGATATAATTAGGTTTGATAATGTCAAATATAGATTCCAATGTTAAAAACAAAAAGCTTACATAATGTATTTATAATATACATTGACAAACTACTATGTTTAATGTGAAATATGTTATAGATTAGTCAAGAAAAGAAAGAAGATATCAAATTGGATTATGGTGAATGATAAAGAAGAAGATTAAACAGCTATTGAACAAAGAAGTTATCAAATATGGGGAGAAGAAGTCAAGAAGAGAAAGAAGCTATTGAGTTGGATTGATAAAAATGATCAAGAGGAAGAAGAAGAAAGAGATTCAAGATATTAGTCAATAAAGCAAGAGGATTTTGGAGAATAATCGATAAGAAGAGAAGAGATTAAAGAAAGAAGAACTTGTAAAATATAATGGGAATATCAATATTCAAGTTCTTAGATTTGATATTGGAAGTCTCTGTGATCAAATGAAAGTTAGAATAGCTTAATTAGAAGTTAAAGTGCCTTATTTAGAAGTCATAACTTCACTCAAATTATACTTCATTAACACTTGAGTTGCACCTTCAGAAGTGATTTCTAGATACTTCACTCGAGTTCAGGAAGCTCTACTTGAGTGATTGTCAAATTTTAGCATGACTATGTTTAGCTCTGCTTTTGTCCATTATCAATTTACAAGTTATCAAGAGAATATTTCCAATCTCATAAATCAATACCAATTCAAATAATATAATATCACTAGTTATTTCTCAATGAAAATACATCCCATAAGAAAATTGCATTATTAACATAGTTTCATAGCTCATGAAATGTCCGTCCCTAGACCCCTTTACTATGTGTTGCAAAAGCATTACCATTTTAGGGATCATTATTTATGCCCCCAAATCCATACTTACACTTTTCTTTACTGGGCCACTATTCATTTGGTAAGCCGTATTTACCAAATTACTCTATTCACGGGGTTACTTTTCAATTCTTCGCTCCATTCTTACTATTAGAGTTTTTCTCTACTATTAATTCCTTTAACAAATAGGCTCATACTGTGTGATTACCCATTCCTAGTTCAGTTATCGTGCTTACGAAACAATTTATCTGTCATACAGATTATACAATTAATCACTTCTAACGTCAATTTATACATGACGATTGGCACATGGTAATCTTCAACTCTTAATTGCAACTTCTTCACCTGGAACATCGTCCTATACTCCTCTTTTGTGCTCATGTGCCTATATGGTTGGTTGAAGGAAGGTGAAATTCAGGGGAATCTCAGTAGCAAATAGTACCACTATGCATGCAAGATATATACTTAATGCATGACATGCTTGCCTTACATAAATTCATACCTACATAATGACATATCTGCATACTCAATGTTACAACATACTTATGGCCATAGCATAAATATAACAGAGCTACAATCAATCAAATATGCTCAACAAAATTAGGTAAAACAATCACATAAATCAATACATAAGCATACATATCATATACATGCACGTTAGGTAAGTTCACTATCATTTGGACTTGGATCCACTTTTTGTTCCCTTTTCTTCCAACTACTGAAGTTGCTTGGACATTCTTTCATTCCTCTTCTTTATCATCTCGTGGCATTACATAAATGACCACATTATTAGAGCCATGATAAATGAATGTCTAATGTGGTTACGTTAGCCTTTAGGACATGTCACTTATCTTTGGACCCATACTTATATCAAATTACCTTAAATGCCACAAATTTGTGGGTCCACCTAATCTGCTAGATTTGTCACCCAAATTTTAAAATTCATAACTTAATCTATAAAATTCCAAATAGGGTGGTTCAAAGTCCTATGTAAATAATTTTAAGTCCATTTTAAAGGAAAAATATTACCCACTACTAATTATAGGGCTAGATTTCCATAAACCTTGAACAAACCTCACTACCATAGAAAACATTCCAGATTCAATGCCTAACTTTAAAAATTCATATATCACAATCTACTAACTTAAATGGCACATATTATATATAAAATTAAAGCTTAGTATGTTTAATTTAATCATGGAAAGTTTTAAGGCTATTGGAAAAGACTTGATCATTCAAAAATATGTCACAAGTAGACTGCCTCCAGAAAATGAAATTTGGTAGCACTATTCCTTAACTTCAACTTTTGGGTTTTCAATCTGGTCTTTCTAAAATTCCTCCAACAGGCTATTCCTACATAGTTTTTCATATAGAATCCATTTAAAACCTCAAAAATAAGAAAATCACATCCCTCTCTAATGTTATAGGTCTAGCCGAAACATAGGGATAACATGCTCAAATCAGAGCTTATATGTACCTCTACCCGATTCTATAATCGGTTCTTGATTTTTGTAGTACTCCGAAAGCTATATGGCACTAGAAACCTCTGATAAAGAATCTAAAACCATAGAAGCATTTCACTTACTAAGAGGAACAACATTAGAGAAGACCACAGGAGCTAGAAATGTCAAATCGGAGGTGAATTCAGCTCTGGAGCTTAAGAACTCTTACTATTCATCTACCTTCTCCCTTTTTCATTTTCCTTCCATTTTCTCTCTATTTTCCAACCATTTTGGGCTCTTTGTACGAAATTATAAGTGTGGGAGAGAGAGAGAGTTTTCTTGTGATGACATGTGTCACATATGTGTGGCTTAGAGTGTGCCACGTGTTCTTGACCAACTCGGTCTACTTTTCTCTCTCCTTGTTGTCCTTTTTGTGTCAGGGAAAGGGAATCCTGCTGAATTCCCCTAACTCTCAGGTTTGGTGTTCGGGAAAATCAAGTACATGATCAGACTAGAGACTGGTGGATTTCCTTGACCATTATGCTAGGTGGTGCCTCATGAGAGTGCCAATACAAAAGTCAAAAAGTGATTGTAATGATAAGGGAAATGTGTCATCTTCTTGTGGTGCCAACCAAAAAGCTAGCCATCATTGGGGACATGTGTCATTTTCTCCTTAAGCGAATTCTAAAATTATGCCATCATTACTCATCATTACTTACTTTATTAAAACTACTTCAATAAAGTTACTTGAATAAAGCTACTTTATCAGTGTTTACTTGGGATCCTACTCAGGTTTTTACTCAGGATTGTGTCACACACATTGGAGCACGCAAGATGATGCCATGTGTAAGTGTGTGTGGGCTTACATAGCGCCACATACCGGAGTCTTTTCCAAAAACGAAGGGTATACATGTCTACACTGAAAATGCCATGTGCACACCAATACCGGTATATTTTGCTCGACCAATCGATCATATACCTCATAACATAGCTGGGGGTATCTTTCTACTAACCCAATGGCATCGTATATATGTCTAGTGCATATTTGCGCCGACACTTGATCCTCTTGCCTACGCATACTGAGCCCTCTACGTGGTAGGGCCAAATTATATAGTCCTTGAGAGTCTTTCTATGTTTCGACATTCTTTAGACTCTTCCCGAACTGGGCTTAGTTGTATGCTTGATACAGGCTTATCCTCAAGTCTCTGTACCCAAAATTTAGGATATTATAGCTCATATCATATAACAAAAGCAAATTTATAGTCCTATATGGTTAAAAATCACTACAAACATGATACAAGCATGTACAACAAGAGAAAAGTGGTTACATGTCTCCAAAGTAAAGTATTATCACAATACTCCTAATCCATGAACTCAAACACACGTCATAATCAATCTACAACAATCAATTTATTGCACATTAATAACTCTGAGTTATTTGAATAATTAACTTAATTTTATAAATTTAAAGTTTCAAATTAATTACTCAAAAATTCCAATTTCACACTAAAATTCCAATTATTTATTTTAATTTTAATTCAAATATTTTTCTTAACCTAACAATTCATTTAAGCCATTTATTATCATCAATTTCATTCCATTGCATAAAATTCCCAAGTTTAGGCCATAAAATAGCTAAATTATAAATTTTCACTTTAGTAAAAAATATGTGTATGTATACATACATATAATACATATATACATATGTGTATATGTATACACACACACATATGTATATATGTATTATATACATATAACAATTCATTTAAGTAATTTATTATCATCAATTTCATTTCATTGCATAAAATCCCCAAGTTTAGGGCATAAAATAGCTAAATTATAATTTTTCACTTTAATAAAAAATATGGGGTATGCGCGCGCGTGCGCACACATCTATATATGTATGTATACATACATATAATATATGTCTGTACACACACACACACACACATGTATATATATATACATACACATGTGTATATATATAGATGTACATATGTATACATATATACATGTATATGTGTGTATAGATATATATGTACACACACACATACATGTATATATCTCTGTTTGGTTTCCCATAAGCCATGAGAATAAAGTATTTCAGTAGGTGCAAGATCAGTCTTTTTATGATGCATGAGTTCAAGTTGTTTATCTGGATCAACTAATCTGTCAAATTCTCTTAGCTTATAACCATTCCATTTATTTACAAGAGTGGATATGGTATTAAAGCCTCTGCTTTTATCTTTTTGAGCTATTGCTCTGGATTGGGAGGTTCCTGTTTTTTCCATACTAGCCTTGGTCCTCCGTAAACTGTTTTGACAGTGGCTTTGTCTTTTCCTAAAGATAAATTACTAATTTTTATAGTGATGTCTTTAACACACAAAGGAGTTGTGTCTTGTGAAGCTGTTTATGCCACTAATATATTTAACAATTGCCTAATATCTATTAACTGTTCAATAATCACGTTATTCAGTCTGATTATGACTTTATCTCCTACTAATGCTACGTCCCCTATTTCTAATTTATCCTCTGTTAATCCTATGCTAGGTCTGGAAAATTTTTTTCCTACTCGATCGACAATCTTCTTATAACTTACATAACGATTTGACATTAAATAGTCTGTAGATATGCAGCTAAAAGAAAAGCTATTTGTGCGAAAATTAAATGTCTTTCTTCGTTTCTAAACTCAGGAGGAGTATTAATATACAATCTGTCCTCTTGTTCAAAAACGTTTAGAATTTGTTGAGCAAGTACTGACCTGGTTTCCTATAGTTCAATATCTTGGTTGGCTAACCAATTCAGGAATTTAACTATCATACAAATTCCTGTTCTAAAACTTGTATAAAAGCAGTTAATAAATACACAAAATATCTGTGGGATACAGGATCCCTTTCACTTACTGGTGCAAGGAGGTAATTGGTCTATGCGTGCCTAAGATATATACGTAATAGATGTGCTAACTCTCCTTAGGTTTCCTTTATATTTTCTTTTTCTAATTTTTGTAAAAATGTAACCAGTGGAAGCATTTATCCTAATAACAAATCAAGTTTTTGCTTGATCTGAGGAAGAAACTGTTCACTTAAAAGTTGATTCTGTGAGGACAAAATACTAATCTATTCTTCAATCGATTTTATCTTAGACGATAAATGTTTGAATTCTTCTAATATTTTATCCTGTTTGGCTTCAGAGCCAATTTTACTTACTAGTTCCTGTAGATCCCTTTTACTTGGTAACTTCTGTAAGTACAAGGGTTATAACTAATCTTTAATGTATTTAACGTTTTCAGGTAAAGTAAGTAAAGATGTCTTATCAGTAACAAGTAAATCTAATATTTTCTTAAAACTGGACAGATCGGACTAGATATGTGCGCGCGCGCGCATACCCCATATGTATAGATATATAGATATGTATGTATACATATACATACATATCTATATATATATACATATATACATGTATATGTATGTATGTATGTTCTTTATTTTTTAATAACAACAACTCTTTTCTTATTATTATTATTATTATTATTATTATTATTTCTACCATTATTTTATAAATTCCCTTACTTTTACCAATCATGTTTTAAATAACCCCCTTTTATTTTAATAATTATGTGATAAATCCATTTATCATAAATAGTTTTTTTCTTAATTGTAATGAAATCCTAATATAAAATTAGGATGTTACAATTCAAGCCATAAAGCCTAGAAAATCTTGATCTATCCCATATTGCATGACTACTCAATGTGGAAAGCACTACTCTTAGATAAAGTCAAGATCAAGTAGCTCATAAACTGTAACGGCCCTCCTACTAGGCCCACTCCAGAGCTACCCTTACTAGGCGCCCTCTACAGTGGCATGGGAGTCCGGCGTAAGCCTACTACAAAGCTACCCTCATTGGGCACTCCCTATAGCGGCAAGGACAAGCTTACATGGAGCCTACCCATGATATTCCCTCACGGGAACCTCCCCATTGATCGAACCCAAGACGTTAGGCTATTAAGTCTTGGGTGACTAATCCTGGTACCATTGAGCTAAGTAAAATGTGGTGCCTTACTTTCAATGACCTCGGATGAGTATAAAAGAGTAGTGAAATCATGTGGGAGACCAGGATTTAGACCCAGCTACCCAAAGCTCCAAAATATTTGCAAATTTTCCACCCTCAACTCAGGAGTTAAACCTAGGGTTAAGTTGGTAGTAAAATTTTCACATACCATTTTCACAATCTTATTTAGTCTCACCGATCCTTTCTTTATATTCATTTATTAGAGTCGGAGAGCGTTTATCTTAATCGCATTTCGTTAGCGATGGGAAGCATAAACACACAATATCTATCCTTCATTCATCAAGCTACTTTTACATTGTTGTCATGCTTACATTAACATATACACCATATACAACTCAAAATATCCACAATAACTAAAGCCTTCAATGCCTTGACTCTAGTGATCCACATTTACCTTCCGCTTGCCCCTCGAGCCTTCTCCCTGTACTAAAAGTAGATTTTTGAAAAAAAAGTGAGATTCAAAAGAATCTCAGTAGCAATGTATATCAATCATACAATTATAATATTACAAGGCATGCTAAATAAACATCATTCATCAGAATCATCACAACTGCAATCATGCATCTCATAAAACTCGTAAACTATCGTAGCACTAGATATACTACAAGGCCCCGAGGGATACCCGAGCAATAGGTCACGGGGATCCACTCATGCATTAGTGATCGATATATTGGCCTGAGAGTCCACCCGTGCAAAGATAGGCCCCTAGCGACACCCCGCATATTCAAAACATATCAGAAAATTCTTGATGAATGCACAAATCATTCAATGCATACCATAACATATGAAAGATAAGTTACTACCTGATTGCTCTTTTCCAGTAATTCCTTCCCACCTTTCCAAGCTTGGGCAAGCCTTGAGTTCCAGACCACAACCAAGTCCTGAAATCTCTAATATACTGTTAGAACTGGCTGATACCCAAGAGGGGGGTGAATTGGGTGTGCGATAAGAAGTATGATCTTTTAAAATCTTTTCGCAACTTATCAAATCAATACATGCAGAAGTATAGAAACACAAGCAGTTATGTAAATCATATATGCTGGAAATGTAAAAGCATAGAGAAGAGAATATGCAAACTGTGATTTATCCTGGTTCGGTGCAATCTATGATGACCTACGTCCAGTCCCCAGACTCCTCCTGAGATTTCCAATCCACTATCTTCTTGTTTAACCAGGCACAAGAAAAGCCTATACAAATTTTTTACGAAGTCACTCCCCCTTACATACTGTAAGGTTTATACCCTCTTACGGTAAGTTGAGCAAAGCAATCCTAAAGTCCTTTCTCTCTTGCTTACCCGTGCAAGTCTTACGAGTAGCAACGTTCTCTCCTGCTTACACCACTGTAAGTCTTACGAGCAGCAACATTCTCTACTGCTTACACCTTGTAAGTCTTACGAGCAGAAAGTACTACTAGCAATTCTCTCTACAACTTTCCCGTAAGGTAATCAGCCCTCTCAAGGTCCCTCTACATTGAGATCAATACAGAAGTATAGATGGTGTGTTTACAGACTCTCTCACAGAGTAGATAAATCCTCACTGAAGTACAATACAAAATATTCTTACTCTCTCAAACATACATAATATAGAAGACGAAGTAGAGCAAAGAGTGGTCGGAGGCTGAAGACTTAGGATATCAGCATGTTCATGTTCTCATCGTATTATCTGTTTTTCTGTGTTTGAATCCTCTCCTATTTATAGCTGAGTTGTGAAAGATGACCGTTGTAAACATCCATCCGTTAGAGTCTGTTGATTCATTTGACCGTTGAGCCCATCGGATATTTTCCTGTTGTAATCCCATCTGATGCTTAGACATATACTACTTCATTTTCGGTTGGAGTCCCATTGCTTTGTATAGGCGTTGAGTGTATTTAAATATTTTCCCGTTGATCGTGCTCTGACATATGCTTCAGCGTTGCTTTCTTTCTGTTGTGCACGTTCGCTGAAATGTTTATTGAATATTCATGTTGCCTATGATTTGTGGTCACTTAATGTTGATCCGTTGTATGGCATGTGATCAGTAGTGTATAACACCTATAAAAGCACTTAGAGAAATGGCTGTTTAGAAAAACATCACTCGGGTGATTACAGACTTCACTGGCAGTGATCTTGAAATCTAAAGAATCACTAGAAGTAAACTTGATTTATCTAGAGGTGATTTTCAGAAGATAATATTCCACTGGCAATGATTAGCATCCCTCGAGTGGACCATGAAATCATTTGACTTGTTTCCTTGTTTCTGTAATATTTCTGGAAGTGATTTACAGAAGTATTTCACTGGCAGTGGCTTTGTAAGAGTAAGTATATCAGGATATTATTTGACAGAAAGTGATCTTGGTTCTTGGAGGTGATTCTGATTCTCTGGTAGTGATTTTGATTTACTGTCACTGGAACTATGAAGAGTGCACTGAGTAATCACTGACTGATGAAAGTGATATGAGGTAACTGATATTCACTGGGAGTGATTAAGAACGGTGCTGGAGGTGATCAGCTGAAATGAACGATCACTCGAGTGAAATTCATGTCACCGAAAGTAAAAATGAGAACAGTGAATTTTTGTTGCAGTGATTTTTGATTCACTGGAAGTGATTTGAGAAAGAGTGAAATTCACTAGAAGTGATTCAGCATCCACTGGAAGTGATCTTCGAAAACAACATAATCACTCGAGTGATTTTGGCATCACTGGAAGTGATTTTGCAAACAATGAATTTTTCTTGCAGTGATTTCAGGCGTACTGGAAGTGATTTGGCAAAACTGAGATATCACTCGAGTGATTTGGAGATCACTGGAAGTGATTTGGCGAAAATCACAAATCACTCGAGTGATTCAGAATCACTGGAAGTGAAATCTGGAACAGTGAAAAATTCCTGCAGTGATTCTGGCGCCACTGGAAGTGATTTGCCATATCACTCGAGTGAATTCTGGAATAACTCGAGTGATCTATTTTTCATATCACTTTTACTTCGTTGTTGCATTTCCAGTTCTTCAGCAAACAGAGATAAATTTCCAGATGACATAACTCTTCGAATATGGCTCTAAAATTTCTCTATTATATATCAATGGAAAGCTCTTGAAGTCTAGTTTCATATGGAATTGGTTTCAGCTCAATAGGATCAGTGGTTTAAGAGTTATAGCCAAAATACCAAACCTGTTCCAGAAAGTGATGCTGATGTGAAGGCCAGATTCGAACAGTTATATCTCCTTCATCTGAGCTCCGTTTATGTTTCTTCTAGTGTCTGAATGACTCATTGTGAGTATATTTTCATATGCAACTAGTTTGGTCTCAATCGGAGTTGTATTTAGAGAGATATGATCAAATAACAGACCTCGCTTAGCTGGACGAACAACAGAGTATGAAACACTGAACATCACTCGAGTGAATTAGAGAATCACTCAAGTGTTTTGTATTTTTTTTTTCAGAATCACTCGAGTGTTTTGTATTTTTTTTTTTAGAATCACTCGAGTGATTATTAAAATCACTCGATGGTACATTAACCGTATTGCTACAGTGACAATGCTACAGTACCAAACAGTAACTGCTACAGTACTTCTTAATTCCCTTATAAGCATAGAAACTTCCAGTATTTCTTCTAGAAGCTTGAATCTTGATATTCCCATTAATTCTTCAAGCACTTCATTCTCCAATCTCTTTGACTAATCTATAAGATATACAACATTAAATATAATAGTTAGTCAATATAAGAGATAAGTATGTTTTGTAAACTTTTACTCTTAAATCTTATATCTATATTTGGCATCATCAAAACTAATCATATATAACATTCTCCCCCTTTTTGATGATGGCAAATCCTTAAAGAAAAATATGCTTGAATGTGAATAGACAAATTAAATGCAACATATTTTTCCATTTCTCTCCCCCTATTTGACATTAGCAAAAAGTTTGAAGTACAAAGAAGAAGGTTTCATGGAGAAGTAAATATGAACATAGATTAGAAATTCCTTTTTCTCCATTAATCAAAATAAACAATTTTCTCTCCCCTTTTTGAAAGTAATGCTATTTGAATGTGATGCAAATGAAAAATGTTTTCAATAAAGCTTTCATAATAAAATATATGCAAGGTATTCATAAAACATAAAGAGAGAGAGATGGTTTAGAAATGCTCATTTGAGTTTGGCCAGTTGATGATAGATCCATGAAGTCCAGTTTATGCCACATTCTCGGTGCAACTCTGAAGTATATATATTTTCTTCAAGATACTCCTCACTGAGTTGAACTCTTTGTTCCATCACAGTATGCTTAATGCTCCTTTAATTTGTATTGGCATAGTTATTTGTTACTTTGAATGTTGCAGCCAATATAGTTCCCTTGATTGATCATCAAAGCATATGTCCTCAAGATTGATATATTCTTCTTTTAGCTTGTTGATTAATGACCTTCTCATAGAGCAAATTCTCCTGTCATAAGTTAAAAATATTCTTACAAGGAGAAAGGTTAGTGCAATCAAGTATTAACAATTTCCTTTCTATAAAATATATCCAAATTATGATGAAGAAAAGAAAATGTATAAGTATCTCATCATTAAAACTAATCAATTGAGGGTGTATGTAGATGAGTCTACTATAATGAATTTTTTTAAAAAAAATAAAATAAAATAAAGGAGATAATCTTTTAAGATATAACACACGTGAATGTGAAGCTCCCCCTTAATGTATGTATAGTCTTGAAACTTATCATGAGAAATACATTTAAAAACTCTTATGAATTTGGAAAACCATTGAAACCTTTGAGTGTGAAAATTGAAAGATTTAATGAGGAATCAAGTTTTGAAAATGATGATGCTATTCATGGATTTTAACAATTGTACTCCAATATCACTCGATCCTCACTTTAATGCTTGCTCGAGTGATGTAACTCAGAGGATTTGGATTAAGAAGGAATACAATACTTCACTCAAGTAATATTGTAATTACTTGAGTCATGATCCTCTTATTGATGCACTGTTGCCAATCATCGTCTGGTGACTTGATCAGTACTGAAGAACTCTGAGGGTGTGATCTCTATGGAATACTCATGATACTAAGATGATCACGCAATAAGGCCTTATGTGTATCCATTAGCTTTGTTTGTTCCCCTTGCTCAAGAAACACCATCGGGAAATTTTGATTTCATCATATAACATAGCTCCCTTATTTTGTCATCTATCAAGTCAAATAGAACTTTGAAGTTCTGGTTCACAGTTCCCTCATTTGATGCAATCTTGTATCATAGATTCTTCTTTTAGCTTCTACTACAACACTGCTAGTCATGCCTACTTTATTGACCTATGATCTTTACATCCTTAAGTAGAGCATTTTGGTCAACTCCTGCAAAAGTGTATATATATATTCTTTTGGTACCCAACTTTTCTTGGGTCCACAATATTAGACACAACAATTCTTATGCTCTTATACAATTGAATCAAATGATATTTGAGCAAGAAGTATAATAAATCATCAAAGAATATAACCAATAAATTCAAGCTATTGAATCATAAAACATATCAAACGAATGATACCAAAGGTGATGATTTTCAAAGTTCAATGACAATTATAAAAGGTATCATTGATAGGGTTTTCATGCAAAGAGAATAGAGAATCACCAACTTCTATGGAATAATAAATCATGAACGAAATTGAGTTTTCCATATATCATAATGAAATATGCAAATTGTTTCAAAATCCCAAATATTCTTTCAAATTGCGAAAATGCATTATGACACTAAGATTTTGAATGCATTAAAACTCTTTTATGAATTTTGTTAAGTGTCATTCTTCATGTTGAAAAAAAGTGGAAGTCAATAGCTTAAGTATATATATGTATGTACGAGAAAGCTTCTCTTTTAAAGAATAACTGAGATAACATGTTTCTAAATTTTCCCAAAAGCAAGAGTCATATGAAAAATAAATTAGCCAAAAGGGGCTTAACTTGACAGACATATATAAACACAATGACTTTGCTATTGATCAAGTGATAATCTTGCCTGTTAGAATTGTGTCAAGAAATATATGATCACTCATGGCAAGATTTTGAATACAAGGTTATAGTTACTCGAAAATAGATGAAAACAAATATTGATGCATTTGAGTAACGAGACGAGTACAATGATTTATAGATGATGAAGCACATACTCAATAGTTCAAATGACTAGATTTCCAAAATATCATCCTAATATGTTATTCCACTATAATGGTTAATGCATTAGCATTCATTCAATGCATTAATGAACATTTATAATGCTTGGAATAACTCAACCAATAAGGATTTATACATTAGGAACAATAATTTAACATATTGAATTCATCTTTGAGGAGATATACTTGAAACTCATATAGATAAAATTTAACTCATTGGAAAATAAGGATTGAGGAGTTCAAGCCTAGGATATATTGAAGATCAATGATCAATATGTCAATGATGGGGAAATACTCTAGATGTATTTGAAGCATTTCTAACACTTAGTACACAGAAACATTAACTTCCAATTTTTGAAAATGATTTGAATGCAAATGTGATATGAATAATTTTCAAATTATGTGTATGCACTTTTATAAACAAGATGAATTGAAATCAAGACACATTTTTAGATTTTACATTTCAAACTCAAATGCATACAGATATTATGCATAATTTTATTTTCAGTTCATTTAGCAATCTAAAATATTTTGAAAACCATAAATGATGATTGCTAATGATATGCAATAATGAGTAATTATTTAGCACACAAATTGAGTTGGGAAGATATGTGCAATGATTAAGCTGAAATAAACTCACATACTAACTCGGCGTACCTGGCTTGAATGTGACTCGTAGACACTCAAGTTAGTTTCCAATTCCTAGTTTCTTTGTACTCAAGTCCTCCAAGATCACTTGAGTAACCCATACTCATGAATCAAGCTTTTCTGCAAATTTCTTCCTACAAAATGTATAACCCATTTTGTTCCTTCGGTATCTAATCTTACTTAGATCCACTCATGGTTAGCTTGTAAGAATCATAATTCTCATACTCTAGCAATACATTCAATTTGAGGAAATTGATCATAATGAATTAAACATGACTTTATGCGTTAAAGTATAGATGTTTTCTTTTAAAACAAACATGTATGGATAAAGAACTAAACTATTGAACATTGCAATCCTTTTGCAAATGATTTGAAAACATATTTCTAAGACAGTTTGCAATGCTCATTTCTAAGGTTCTAAATTACAAAACCTCAATAAATATTGCAGATAATGACATAGGAGGTTTTATCATTGTGTACCTTTACCTTAAGTACTTGGAGGATTGGCTTTGCTTACCCACTATCACTTTCTGAGAGATTTTCTTTTTCTTATTCTGTTCAAGATAGTTGAAAGGCACTTTATGATAGTTCATTCTTGAGGTAGAACATATGCCTTTTCTCCATTGCTTCTTTTGGTGGTTATGCTTTGCAGGTCTAGCAACGGATGCTTTAAGAATTCTCTTTTGCAATGATACAAACCTCTTAATTGGTGCATGAGAAACTCTTGCCTTTCTCTTCATTTTCTCTGTACCCTTATGTCCATTTCTTTTTGGATTATCCTGCATATATAAAGTGCTAGATGGACATTTTGGTAGCCACATATACTTGGGTCATTGATTGTTAGCATTTGAATTTACATGTTCTTTCGGAACCCAAACATATTTACTTCTCACATTAGAATTTCTTCTGATATAGCATGCGTGAGAAATATGACCAGTCTTACCACAATAATTGCATATTCTATAATGATATGCCATATGAGGTTTTATGCAAGCATTGGATTGTTTGAGGGAAGACAATTTAAAATATTCAGTTTGCCTACAATCTTTCTTCACATATAAGTTTCCAGCATATTTGAAGACATTTTTTCTTTTCACAGTAGAATCAACAATTGGTGTAAAAAAAATTTTATGTAAGATTTGAAACTCAATTTTACAAATGTCACAGGAAGAATTGGAACTTGTTACCTCAGGTTTATCTTGAGCTCTAGAGGGTGATTTGTCACGATTGTCTATAATGAGCTTTTTATGGGAATCCTCATCTCCTTGTCTATTCATGTTGACTGTATGGAAGTGTTGTGTGATATCTTCATCTTCATCATTAACTTCCAATCGTTCATGCACCGTAGATGCGTAACTTGTAAATTCACATGAACTATCAATACTTTCAACTTCAACACACTTGTTAGAAGTATATATAGAATCAAGAGTATCCTATATATCTTTAGCATTAGAGAAAAATCTAATTTTCTCAAAATCATTTTCGGTCATGGCATTATACAGAAACTGCATTGCTCTAATATTCAGTGAAAACATTTTCTTTTCTTTATATGTCCAATCCTTTCTTGGTTTATGATCAAAAGCATTTGTAAAAACATTCCACATATCAAAATCATATGCTTTTATAAAACAAGTCATTCTAGCTTTCCAGAACCAAAAATCAACATATTTCAAAAGAGGTGGGATTGTATAATCAAAACCTTCTGGAAGCATAAAATACCAAAAGTCAGCCATTATAACTCTTGAGACGATTAAGTCCTTTAAACAAGAGCCCAAGCTCTGATACCAAATGTTAGAACTGGCTAACACCCAAGAGGGGGGTGAATTGGGTGTGCGATAAGAAAGTATGATCTTTTAAAATCTTTTCACAACTTATCAAATCAATACATTCGGAAGTATAGAAACACAAGCAGATATGTAAATCATATATGCTGGAAATGTAAAAGCATAGAGAAGAGAATATGCAAACTGTGATTTATCCTGGTTCGGTGCAATCTATGATGACCTACGTCCAGTCCCCAAGCTCCTCTTGAGATTTTCAATCCACTATCTTCTTGTTTAACCAGGCACAAGAAAAGCCTATACAAATTTCTTACGAAGTCACTCCCCCTTACACACTGTAAGGTTTATACCCTCTTACGGTAAGTTGAGCAAAGCAATCTTAAAGTCCTTTCTCTCTTGCTTACCCGTGCAAGTCTTACGAGCAGCAACGTTCTCTCCTGCTTACACCACTGTAAGTCTTACGAGCAGCAACGTTCTCTACTGCTTACACCTTGTAAGTCTTACGAGCAGAAAGTACTACTAGCAATTCTCTCTACAACTTTCCCGTAAGGTAATTAGCCCTCTCAAGGTCCCTCTACCTTGAGATCAATACAGAAGTATAGATGGTGTGTTTACAGACTCTCTCACAGAGTAAATAAATCCTTACTGAAGTACAATACAAAATATTCTCACTCTCTCAAGAATACATAATATAGAAGACGAAGTAGAGCAAAGAGTGGTCGGAGGCTGAAGACGTAAAATATCAGCATGTTCATGTTCTCATCATATTATCTGTTATTCTGTGTTTGAATCCTCTCCTATTTATAGCTGAGTTGTGGAAGATGACCGTTGTAAACATCCATCCGTTAGAGTCTGTTGATTCATTTGACCGTTGAGCCCATTCGGATATTTTCCTGTTGTAATCCCATCTGATGCTTAGACATATACTACTTCATTTTCGGTTGGAGTCCCATTGCTTTGTATGGTCGTTGAGTGTATTTAAATATTTTCCCCTTGATCGTGCTCTGACATATGCTTCAGCGTTGCTTTCTTTCTGTTGTGTACGTTTGCTGAAACGTTTATTGAATATTCATGTTGCCCATGATTTGTTGTCACTGAATGTTGATCCGTTGTATGGCATGTGATCGGTAGTGCATAACACCTGTAAAAGCACTCAGAGAAATGGCCGATTAGAAAAACATCACTCGGGTGATTACAGACTTCACTAGCAGTGATCTTGAAAACTAAAGAATCACTGGAAGTAAACTTGATTTCTCTAGAGGTGATTTTCAGAAGATAATATTCCACTGGCAATGATTAGCATCCCTCGAGTGTACCATGAAATCATTTGACTTGTTTCCTTGTTTCTGTAATATTTCTGGAAGTGATTTACAGAAGTATTTCACTGGCAGTGGCTTTGTAAGAGTAAGTATATCAGGATATTATTTGACAGAAAGTGATCTTGGTTCTTGGAGGTGATTCTAATTCTCTGGTAGTGATTTTGATTTACTATCACTGGAACTATGAAGAGTGCACTCAGTAATCACTGACTGATGAAAGTGATATGGGGTAACTGATATTCACTGGGAGTGATTAAGAATGGTGCTAGAGGTGATCAGCTGAAATGGACGATCACTCAAGTAAAATTCATGTCACCAGAAGTGAAAATGAGAACAATGAATTTTTGTTGCAGTGATTTTTGATTCACTGGAAGTGATTTGAGAAAGAGTGAAATTCACTGGAAGTGATCTTCGAAAACAACATAATCACTCGAGTGATTTTGGCATCACTGGAAGTGATTTTGCAAACAATGAATTTTTCTTGCAGTGATTTCAGGCGCACTGGAAGTGATTTGGCAAAACTGAGATATCACTCGAGTGATTTGGAGATCACTGGAAGTGATTTGGCGAAAATCACAAATCACTCGAGTGATTCAGAATCACTGGAAGTGAAATCTGGAACAATGAAAAATTCCTGCAGTGATTCTGGCACCACTGGAAGTGATTTTCCATATCACTCGAGTGAATTCTGGAATCACTCGAGTGATCTGTTCTTCAGATCACTTTTACTTCATTGTTCCGTTTCCAGTTCTTCAGCAAACATAGATAAACTTCCAGATGACATAACTCTTCGAATATGGCTCTAAAATTGCTATATTATATATCAATGGAAAGCTCTTGAAGTCTAGTTTCATATGGTATTAGTTTCAGCTCAATAGGATCAGTGGTTTAAGAGTTATAGCCAAAATACCAAACCTGTTCTAGAAAGTGACGCTGATGTGAAGGAAAGATTCAAACAGTTATATCTCCTTTATCTGAGCTCCGTTTATATTTCTTCTAGTGTCCAAATGACTCATTGTGAGTCTATTTTCATATGCAACTGGTTTGGTCTCAATCGGAGTTGTATTTAGAGAGATATGATCAAATAACCAGACCTTGCTTAGCTGGACAAACAACAGAGTATGAAACACTGAACATCACTCGAGTGAATTAGAGAATCACTCGAGTGTTTTTTATTTTTTTTCAGAATTACTCGAGTGATTCTGAAAATCACTCGATGGTACAGTAACCGTATTGCTACAGTGACAATGCTACAGTGCCAAACAGTAACCGATACAGTATCTTCTTAATTCCCTTATGAGCATAGAAACATCCAGTATTTCTTCTAGAAGCTTGAATCTTGATATTCCCATTAATTCTTCAAGCTCTTCATTCTCCAATCTCTTTGACTAATCTATAAGATATACAACATTAAATATAATAGTTAGTCAATATAAGAGATAAGTATGTTTTGCAAACTTTTGCTCTTAATATCTTATATCTATATTTGGCATCATCAAAACTAATCATATCTAACATATACCATAAATGAGTCATTACTCATTCGTGTATAATTCCAAATTCATAGTATTGGTTAACTTAGCCTAATAGTGCTAAATTACCAAAATGCTCCTTGAGACCCTGTCTCACCATACTTTACCAAATTTATGACCTGGGCTAATCCTACACAATTTCGTATGTAGAATCCATTTTTTACTTCCAATTGGTCAAAATTAGGCTCAAATGATGAAAATGCCCTTGACAGCCCTTATTTAAGGCTTTTAGGGGGTAATTGCTCATTTCACATTTTGGGGCTTTTCTCACTTTATGATCAAAATAGACCCTACAAAATTTTGCCTTCTAAACTCAATGGAAACATCAGAATTATCAAATTCCTACTCCTTTACCATATCCAACACAGGGCAATCCAATTGGATTCCCAGAAAAATTGTCTCGGTTTCTCGGTTTCTCTTGCCTAATCACCTCCTTTCTACTTATAATAACACTATTAGCTATTTAGACCTTGGAATATATTGGATTAGCAATTAATTATAGAATTACTTGACCTTGAAAGAGGCTAGTAATTAAAATAGGGAAACTCAACTATCAATCATGTGGAATAAATTGGACTAGAATAGATAAGTGATTCAATCCGGAATTTATTAAGTGAAATCTAATCCCTAGGGCTTTTTTCTCATATTTGTTTTTATATCACTTGTATTCATATTTCATCATTTCTATTTTGTAATCTCAATCACAACTAATCAACCGACTAAATAGAATTAAAATTACCAATTTTGGTACTTAGTGATCAATTCTCGTGGGAACGATACTCTACTCACTTCTATATTACTTGATTACGACAGTGTACACTTGCACTTCTAAATACACCATCCTACACTCGTAACAACCATGCTTGCTCATCTTGCATTTGAGCTTCTGTTATCTCAATCCTTAAATCATTCTCCACTTGGCTAATACCATAACCAGCACAGAGGATTTGATTTGACAAGTTTAGATCTAAAAAATCTTCTATAATTTCCTCTCCTGTATCATCGTAGCTACCACTTGCACCGCCTTCCGACTAAGAGCATCAGTGACGACATTGCCTTTACTCAGATGATACTTAATCTCTAGGTTATAGTCTTTCAGCACCTCCATCCACCTGCGTTATCTCATATTGAGCTCTTTCTGATCATACAGATATTTCAAACTCTTGTGGTCGCAGTACAGTTCAACCACTACCCCATATAGGTAGTGTCGCCTGACTTTAAGCGCAAACAAAATTGCCACCAGTTCCAGATCATGTGTGGGATAGTTCATCTCATGAGGCTTCAGCTGTCAAGAGGCATAGGCCACCACTCTGTCCTACTGCATCAGGACACATCTCAGTCCTTGCTTACTAGCATCACTGTAGACCACATAGGTTAACTCGGGATCAGGGATAATCAACACGGGTGCAGTTGTCAACCTCTCCTTCAGCTCTATGAAGCTCTTCTCACATCGATCGACCCACATGAACTGTTGATCTTTCCGTGTGAGCTTGGTCAATGGCAATGCAATCTGAGTGAAATATTGAATAAATCTTAGGTAATAGCCAGCAAAACCCAGAAAATTGTGAATCTCAGCAACAGTTTTAGGCCTTTTTCAGTCTAGCACTGCTTCCATCTTACTAGGATCCATTACAACCCCTTCTTGTGAGATAACATGGCCCATAAATTTGACTTCTGAAACCCAAAACTCACATTTACTCAACTCGTATAGATTTGCTTTTCCCGTAAAATGCTTAGCACAATTCTCAAATGCTCCTCATGCTCTTCTCTATTCTTAGAGTATATCAGAATGTCGTCAATGAAGACTACCACAAACTGAATAAGTATTGATGAAAGATACGGTTCATGTAGTCCATAAACACAGCTAATGTATTGGTTACCCCAAAGGGCATCACTAGAATTTCATAGTGTCCATACCAAGTTCTGAAAGCAGCTTTCAGTATATCTTCTGCCTTCACATGAAGATGATGATACCCGATCTTAGATCAATCTTCGAGAACACACTTGCTCCAGATAGTTGATCTAAGAGGTCATCAATCCGGGGAAGCGGGTACTTATTCTTGACGATTACCTTGGTCAACTCTCTGTAATCAATGCATAATCTCAGGCTTCCGTCTTTCTTCTTAACAAATAACACTGGAGCTCCCCATAGTGATACATTGGGTCGAATAAACCCTTTCTCAAGCAATTCTTCGATTTTCTTCTTCAACTCAGCCATCTCATTTAGAACCATTCGATATGGAGCCTTTGATATAGACCCTGCTCCTGGAAAAATTTTGATTGTGAATTATACTTCTCTTTCTGGAGGCAAACCACTAAGGTCATCCGGAAACACATTAGGAAATTCTTATACAACTGGAATGTCTTTTAGGGCTATTTCTGTATTCGTCTACATGGAAAAGAACATAATGTATCTATTGACATGAAATGAGGGAGTATATATTGGTCTTGCACTATTCCACTGACATCTTGCAAATAGTTGACTTTAGGACCTTTGACTTTTAACTTTTTGACTTTATTTGATAATAATTCACCAAAAGAGGTTTATTAATGATCAAGTGGCCATTTCTCTCTTTTTAATCCCCATTTAATTGAAATTATTAGGAATATTAGGGAAAAATAATTATTTCCCACTTTATGGCAAAATTACCGTTTTGCCCCTACATTTATGATTTACTGTAATAAATCATTTTCTCACTCATTTCCATTGGTTTGACCCTATTTTGACACTTAAATGAAGCCATCCTTCATGTCATTTAATTCTCAAATTTTGGTTACAATAATAGGCCTTTAAATGGGTATTAATCGTCTCTTTGTCCTTGTTTGGCCGAATTATATGTAACCGGCGAATTGCATTTTCTGTAATTTCATACATCTCATAATTCACCATTTTATTCCACTAAATATTAAAAATATACATATAGGGAATATTGGGAAAAAAGTGGGGTATTATAGAAAATCTCAAATTGAAGAGTCTAAGGCTTATCACAATGTTGAATTTCAATACAAAAACAAGAGAGAAACATTTGATCAAAGCAATAATGGGTTTTCCAAACAATATAACTTCATAAAAGAAATTTAATGTCACCTTGAATGCTTTATCACTTCTTGGTACAACTCAACTAGTTTATTCATCACATCCCTGTTGTTTTTTTGAAGTAACTTCCGAAGATATGAACACTTCCAAGAAAGGAGGTATTTGCCTAAGAATCCATATCTCCTGAAGTGACTTCAATAAAGATCAATAGGGTATGAACCGTGAATCAAAGCAATGGGTTGATAAATTTGTGTAAAAGGAAAGGAACCTTTGATCAGAGAAATACTGTAGGTTTCTAAAACAACATAACTTCACAAAAGCAATTTAATGTCATCTTAAATTATTTATCATGTCTTGGTACAAAACCAGTTTATTCATCACATCCCTATTGATCTTTTCGAAGTGACTTGCAAAGATATGGATACTTCAGAAAAAGAAGAGGTATTTGCTTAGGGATCTATATCTCATAAAATCAATTAAAAATGATTAAGAGAGTAAGAACCACGAATCAAAGAAATGGGTTGACAACTTCCTATAATAGGAAAGGAACCTTCAATTAGAGCAATACTAAGGTTTCTAAAAAAATACATACTTTACAAAAGCAATTTAAGAAACTTTCGATCTAAAAAATATTGGGTTTTCCAGAAAAAAAACATAACTTCACAAAAGTAATTTATCTTCACGTTGGATCCTTTACCATACTGTGACTTCACAAAGGTAGCCCAATCTGTAATACCTCATTTTCTATAGCCTCATATGAGTACAAAAGAGTAGTGAAATCATTTATGAAACTAGGATTTAATCCCGGATGAAAATTACCTTGGATTTGCATATTTCACTTCCTACCTCAGGATTTGAACCTGGGATTGGAAAGAATTTTTTAGGGTAGAACAATTTTCTCAAATCATTTTCATAAATATTCACTATCTCACTAAGTCTCACAACGCTCTTCTCTTTGTTTTATCAGAGTTTGTGAGCGATTTCATGATTAATTCTTATGTTCCATACCTTAATTATGGTTCGTTAGTTATCAGAGCATAATATAACTAAAATGTTCTTACTGAACTACTGGCATTACCAGTTTAACTATTGTAACATGCCAGAGTTACAAGACATTTACAATATATACTTATCCAAAATATATATATACATATCCAAAATACATATAATAGACAACCAGTAAAACAAGAATCTTTGGCGTTTAATCCTCTAGCTATCTGGATTTATCTTCTTCTTGCCCCTTGAGCTTTCTCCTGTACTGAAGGTGGGTTTATGGAAAAAGAGTGAGATTCAAAAGAATCTCAATAGTAACATAATGCCAATCATACAGAAATAACATCACAAGGCATACTTCATAGTCATCATACAACATAATCATCACAACAACATTCAGTGCATTTCAAGTAGTTCATAAACTATCATAGTGCTAGGCAAGTTAATAGGCCCCGAGGGATACCCGTGCAAAATAGGCCCTGGGCACCCACTCGTGCATTATTGAACATTATATTGGCCTGAGTGTCCACCCATGCATATAAGCCCTGGGCGACCACCCCGTATAATCAGAATGTACAAAACAATTCATGATGATTTTAAACAACACACAATGCATATTATAACATATGAAAGACAAGTTACTACCTAGTTGCTTTCCTTGAGTAACTTCTTCCTGTTTGTCCGAGCTCGGGTAATTCTCAGGCTTTGAACCACTGTTAGGTCCTATAATTGCATATTGAAATTAATCAATTGGGTTGTCATTAAAGTTATCATATTAAGCTAAAAGCAAAGTCAAGATAGCCAAACTATCCCAAGTTGGCTATTTCCACCATTGATCTCAAATTCACTAACTTTTCTTAACTTCAAAAATTCATCATAATTCTAGGAAACTCCAAATTGAGTGTTTTTAAATTATATTTAAATATATTTCAATATAGTTTCATATAAAAATACCCAATTTGGATTATCACAACCACAATGTTCTCAGAATTTTTCCAAACATCACTATTCCAAGTTTCTTCCCAGAAAATAAGGCATAACTTCAAAAATTCACCATTAATTCTAGAAAACTCAAAATTGAGTGTTTATAAATTATATGTAAATATATTTCAATATAGTTTCATATAAAAATACCCATTTTGGATTATCACAACCACAATGTTCCCAGAATTTTTCCAAACATCACTGTTCCAAGTTTCTTCCCAGAAAACAAGGCATAACTTCAAAAATTCACCATTAATTATAGGAAACTCCAAATTGAGTGATTCTAAATTATATGTAAATATATTTCAGTATAATTTTACGTAAAAATACTAAATTCTAGCCATCAAAGCTACAAAATTATGAAAATGTCTCCAAACATGACATGTTCCAGATTACATTCCAGAAACAGGGCCTAACTTCAAAAATTCGTATCTTTTAATGTACTTGTCCAAAAATTACAAACTACCTATAAAATTAAATATATATGTCTCTAATTTAAATATGAAAAGTTTTAGAATGTTTGGATAAGGTTTGGACCCTATAAAACCATACACAAACACATTGTTCCAGACAGGGCAGATTAACATTATGAACAAACATACTTCATAAATTCCCAAATTGATATATAAGTATCCAAAAATCATGAACACTTGCATACCAACAAAATTTTGCCTTCTAAAGCTAACAGAAGTATCAAAATGATCAAATTCTTACTTGTTCATCACACCACCTATAGGGCAGAAAATTTAAATTCTTAGGTAATTTATGTTTTTTTCTTGTTTTCTCTTGCTTAATCACTTCCTTGCTACTTATAATCACATGCTTAACCATTTAAATACTAAATGAACATGTTTTAAAGGATTTTAAGAAGCAGGACCCCTTAGGATTTCATCATCCAAACTTCACAAAATAACCAATTCCAAGCCAACAACAATAACAACAACAAAGGCACAAGAAGCAAGTTTTTGAGTTTACCTCTTAATTATTGTTGCTTCTCTCTCTAAAAAAAATGTCATCCCTCTCTCTCTTCTCTTGGATTTTGCCTTGAATACCATGAATTTGATGAAGTAGACGAGATTAAGAGAGTTTATAGAGTGATTAGGAAGTTTAAACTTCAAAGTTACAATTTCCTTACCTTTGATTGTGAGAACTGTTAGAAATTGTGTCCTAGGGGCCAATCATTGTACTTTGAATAATTGTTATTCAATGAATTTCTCCATTTAGTTATCACATTATTTGCATGTTCACTGTGATAACTGTATCCTTAGATAAATCATAATGATTGCCCTAAATGTCCCTAGTCGATCATCTATGTGGGAGCAAAGATGAAATAAGACCAGTATGACTTTGATAAGGTATGAGGATACGAATCAAAGTCTTAGGCACTTGTAGGAGTACAAGGTGTTGGACCGACCCGCTATGAGAAAGCTGTATGGATCAAGTCATAAGCTTATCTCATGTATAACCACGTCACAATGCCCTTGACCTGAGATCATCATGGATTCCTACATGAGAGTTACTAAGCTTTGACTTAGTCAAAAGTCACATTTAACCGGGTGATGATAAAGGCTACAATCGGATTTAGTGGTTTTCATGCAGAGGAATGTAAATGGTCAAGATGGAATTTGTCCCTCATATTAGTAGAGATATATTACTGGCCCCTCGATGAGTGAGTCTGAAAAATGTATAGCCATACTACGATGGAAAGGAGTTTCCATTTCTATAGTCAAACTACTCAGGGATCGAGAAAGTAATGGTCAGGAATAGGAGGATGACATTCTCCATGCCTCATCTTTGACCGAAATATCGTGTGACAAAAGGGACGTGATATGGTTATATGACAGGTTGTATCGTATTGTCGATGATCATATGAATTGGGTAGTCGTAATGTCTTGCTAGAGGCCGCTTATGACTTGTGGGTTGGTATAGTCATTAGCCCACTGCCAACTTCGTATGGGCCTACAGGGTCGCACACAAGAATAGCCCAACACGAGCTATAATGTCTAGATTCATTAAATCTAAGATGTGTCTAAGATTCAATGAATAGAATGTTTAATCTAGGGTGAATGAATCTTAAATATATATTTATTATATACACATGTTGTGTGAATGTTTATTTGATAAATATTTATATGTGTGTGTGTGTGTATATATATATATATATATATTGAAAAGAAAATTAATAATATTATATACACACATGTATTTTTAAAATACATAAATACATATATAATATATATTATTTGATAATATATATTATGTGAAAATATTATATTATATATAAAGTGTATATTATTTGATAATATATATTATATATATGATAATATTATATTGTTTGTAATATGATAATATTATATTATATATATATATATATATATAATATATTATTTGATAATATATATTAAATATATGATAATATTATTATATTGTGTATATATAAAGATATTATATGATAATATCTCAGATTTAATTTATAAAGATAAATTAAATCTAATTCGATTGGCTCTTTATTCTAATTAAATAAATAGGTTAAATTAAAACTGTTGGACAAATTTAATTAAACCAGATTTATTTAATTAGCTTATCAAAACAATTAAGTGTTAATTGATATGATAAGGATTTTGAAATTAATTAAGATTAATTTTCAAATATCCATCATAAAATAGATAACCCTAATAGTTATAATAGGTGAGAGCTAGGGTTTTATACGGATGATGAAAAAATGGAGAGCCGCCAAAAAACCCTAGAGGGGCATTGGAGGCACTAGCACGCTGCCGATGTTGGGTCATGTTCGTGTGGATACCAGTAGAGAGAGCTTATCTGAGTAGTTGGCTCCTTAAGATCGAAAAGGAAAAATTCAAAAAGGTACGACTCTTTCTAACTTGATTTAAATGTCGTTGATAGATCCGCAATTGGGATTGGTAAACTTTTGCAATTTTAAAATTTTAATTCTTCCACTGTGTGCCTACCAATCCTAACAGTGGCATCAAAGCCAGGTCAATTATGCATTTAAATTGAGTTTTAGTGCTTATTGTGTGCTTATATATGTGATATATAAGTGGAACATGATTTTAGAAAGATTGAATTCATAGTAGTAGTGCTGCAGATTTTCATTTTTTCTAGAGGAAGTATGATTGTGACGAATGTTTGAATGCCAAAATATTGTCCAATAATCCTAAAAATTTCTATAATTAAAGTAGACATCCTAAGCTTTAATTTGACATATAATATATGCGATTTGGATCAGTACATTAGGAGATATAAATTTTTGAAGTTAGGCTTTGAATCTGTGACGTTTTCTCTGGCAGCGAAGATTAATTACTGTTTCAGGAACAGTGGACATATAATTTTATGAAAATTATATTTTTCGTTGAAAATATATGTAAGGAAAGTCAAATAGAGCTTTTAACCACTACAATTGGAGTTTTGGATATTTAATTATGATTTTTCAAATTAAGATGAAAAATCTGACAGCTTAGTGGGACCGCCGTAGCTAATTGTTCGTAGCTCAATCACGACATTTATTACTTTTCATATTGTATGAATTGTTGATTGTTGTGGTTTACTTATCTAAATTGTTTGGGTATGATGAACAACATGGCTTTAGTTTTTACAAGAGTTGTAATATTTAAATACGGCCTACGTGCCGTGCCTTCCTCTAAATAGTCTTGATGTACATTCTCTTTTCATCTCACTCCCCTCGTATGTTTAAATGAGGTTTCTCTCAATGTATTTATTTTTCTTATTTAGAGAAGTCCTCTCATTGGCTTGGGAGGATTTTAGGTTAGGCAAGCCATGTTGTGTCACGTTTGAATTATGCTCTTGATTAAATCTTGCATACATACTTTTGCGTTTATATGTATTTATTTGTATGAGATACAACCACGATTGCATTCATATAAAAAACAGTAATTGATTAAGCCCTCTAAATAAAATCTTAAGTCATAATGCCATCAATTAATTAATTCTTGTTAAAACCTAGATCGCTCAATTGTAGGTTCCACCAAAGTGGATGCATTTGAGTTATCTTGGTGAAACAAGCGTAAGTAATGGTGCTACTCACAATGATTCATTATTTTTTTGACTTAATTGAGATTAGCAAAACGGTTTTGGGTCTCAAGGCATTAGATGGGATTAAACATGCTAGATCATATGATGATCGAATCCCATAAAGATCTAAGAGTTACATATGATGTAATTGGTAAAGAGGTTACCTACCTAAATAACTTGAATTTAAGCGTCCTGCCAAAGCGGACTTAAATTTAAGAGAAATATGGATCTTAGCCTACTAATTATAGCATTGAGGGTTGTTAATTTATTGGGAGATTAAAAAATAACTTTGCATATTTTAATTGTAGAATCATGTCGACTAGTAACACTACTAACTATCATTGCGATTAGTCCTTGAGAAGGACAAACTTTCTTGACTGGTTTAAGAACTTGAGAATTGTTCTCAAGTAGGAAACAAAGGCATACGTTTTAGATCAACCTATTCCTAAAGAGCCTGTAACTAATGCTCCAAGAGCTCAGAAAGATGCTTACACGAAGCATAAGGATGACTCTATGAATGTAGGTTGTCTAATGCTTGCCACTATGGTTCTAGAGCTCCAAAGAGATATAGAACTTTTAGAGGCTCATGAGATAATTGTGCATCTCAAGGAAATGTTCCAGCAATAGGCAAGACAAGAGAGGTATGATACCACAAAGGCCTTACATTCCTACAATATGGCTAAAGTTGCATCAATTAGTATTCATGTGTTAAAGATGAAAAGCTATATTGATGACCTTGAGAGGCTTGGATTTCCCATGAGCCAGGAGTTAGCTATAGATTTGATCTTGAACTCACTTCTGAAAGTTATGACCGATTTGTCATGAACTATAATATGAACAACATGGAGAAATCAATTTCTAAATTACATGGGATGCTCAAAGCTATTGAGCATAACATTTAGAAAAGCCCAGCATTGTTTTGATGGTTCAAAATGGAAATGGTATTAAAAGGAAAGGCATGGGCAAGAAAAGGGTAATGGCTCAGGTGGTAAGACCAAAGAGTCAAACAAGCCCGAAACTAAGCCTATAGCCAAGAAGGTAAAGCCGCCAAAGGAAGGAGTATGCTTCTTCTGCAATGAAACCGTTCATTGGAAGAGGAATTGCAAACTCTACCTCGAAGATCTGAGAAGAAAAACCAAAAAGGATTAAGTCAATCGATTTGAATCCAACTTTCCTATGGCATTATCATCTAAGCTATATAAATGAGAAACACATTTCTAAACTCCATCAAGATGGATTTTCTTAAATCATTTGATTTTGAATCATATGATACATGTGAATCTTGCTTATTAGGAAAGATGACAGAGGCACCTTTTACTGGGTATAGTAAGAGGGCCACTGATTTATTGGGCCTCATACATACAGATGTATGTGAACTAAAGAATACAGCTGCCAGAGGAGGTTATATGTACTTTATTACATTTGTGGATGAATTTAGTAGATATGGATATATCTATATAATGAAACATGAATTTGAATCTTTTCAAATGTTCAAAATATTCCAAAATAAAGTACAAAAACCAACTTGGCAAAATAATTAAAGCACTTCGATTTGATCAAGGTGGTGAATATTTGAGCCAAGAGTTTATTAACCATCTTAAGAGTTGTGGGATAGTCTCACAATTAAATCCTCTAGAAACACCACAATGGAATGACGTTTCTAAGCAGAGGAATCGAACACTATTAGATATAGTTTGATATATGATGAGTTAAACATATCTCCCACCGTCCTTTTGGGGCTATGCCTTAGAAATAGCTGCGTTCACATTAAATCATGTTCCATCGAAGGTAGTTGGAAAGACACCATATGAGATATGGACTGGGAAGAATCTCAGTTTGTCTTTTCTCAAAATTTGGGGATGTGAGGTTTATGTTAAACAACAAGCCTCTAATAAATTATCACACAAATCATCAAAGTGCCTTTTATGCGGTATCCTAAGGAAACTAAGGGATACTATGTCTATAATCCTACCGATAATAAAGTGTTTGTTATCCAAAACGGTATCTTTCTAGAAAGGGAGTTTATCTCTAAAAGAACCAGTGGGAGAAAGGTACATCTCGAAAAGTTTGAGAGTCACAAGATAGCACATAACCACAAGTGGAAAACAAAGAAGACTAACAACAAGTTGTTGAGCCTCCTCAAGTAACACAAGGCCCACAAAGGTTTGATAGGACACGACATCAGCCTCACAGATATGGATTTCTGATTACTGGAAGTTGTAATGTGTTGCTCATTGAGTAGAATTAGCCAACCGCCTATCTAGAAGCCATAATGGGACTAAACTATGAGAAATGACTAAATGCCATGAAGTCTAAAATGCAATCCATGTACGACAATTAGGTATGGACCTTAGTTGTCGATTCACTCAAAGGTGTAAAAACCATTGAGTGCAATCAGGTTTTTAAGGAGAAAACTGACATGGATAGCAAGATAAATGTCTTCAAGGCACGACTGGTTGCAAAAGGATTCACTCAAACTCATGGTGTAGACTATGATGAAATGTTTTCCCCAGTTGCAATGGCCAAATCAATCAGAATCCTTCTTGCCATTGCATCATATTATGACTATGAAATATGGTAGATGGACGTCAAAACGACCTTCCTTAATGGAAAGCTCCTTGAGGATGTGTACATGACACAACCTGAAGGTTTTGTGCGTCCAAAGGATTTTGGTAAAGTATGCAAGCTTCAAAGATCCATTTATGGAATAAAGCAAGCATCTCAGAGTTAGAATCATTGTTTTGATGAAGTAGTCAAAGAGTTTGAATTCATTCAAAACATCGATAAACCTTGTGTTTACAAGAAGGTTAGTGGGAGCATAGTTATATTTCTAGTGCTTTATGCAAATGACATCCTACTCATTGGGAGTGACATTCCTACCTGGCAGAGTGTCAAGTCTTAGTTAGGGAAGTCTTTCTCAATGAAATACTCAGGTGAAGCCCTTTATATCCTAGAGATTAGGATCTATAGAGATAGATCCAAGAGGCTAATAGGCCTAAGTTAGAGTAGTGAGGTCGTTGGACTGCTGTCAAGAATATCCTAAAGCACCTGAGAATAACTAAGGACTTATTCTTGGCATATAGTAGATTGGATGATGAGCTCTGTGTAATTGGTTATACAGATACAAGTTCTCAAACTGACCTAGATGATCATAGATTGCAATCAAGATATATATTCCTTTTGAATAGTGGTGTGGTAAGCTAGAAAAGCTATAAGTAAAGTACTGTAGAAGATTCTGCAATAGAAGCTGAGTATATAGCAGCATCAGATGTAGCTAAAGAAACCGCTTGGATTAGAAAGTTCGTAATTGAACTAAGGATGGTACCTACCATCCTAAATCCAATAGATTTGTTCTGTGATAATAGCGAAGCTATTGAGGACCAAACATATACTCAGGCAATTTTATCTTATCTGATAAATCAATTATAGAGGTGATATAAAAAATATGTAAAGTATCAGGAGAAGACAATGTTGCTAATCCTCTTTCTAAGCCGCTTGCACAGGCAAAACATGAGGGTCATGTTAGGACAATGTGAATTAGATAAACTAATGATTGTACCTAGTGCAAGTGGGAGGATGTTGGAAATTGTGTCCTAGGGGCCAATCGTTGTACTTTGAATAATTGTTATTCAATGAATTTCTCCATTTAGTTATCACATTATTCGCATGTTCACTGTGATAACTGTATCCTTGGATAAATCATAATGATTGTCCTAAATGTCCCTAGTCGATCATCTATGTGGGAGCAAAGATGAAATAAGACCAGTATGACTTTGATAAGGTATGAGGATATGAATCAAAGTCTTAGGAACTTGTAGGAGTACAAGGTGCTAGACTGACCCGCTATGAGAAAGCTGCCTGGATCAAGTCATAAGCTTATCTCATGTATAACCACGTCACAATGCCCTTGACCTGAGATCATCATGGATTCCTACATGAGAGTTACTAAGCTTTGACTTAGTCAAAAGTCACATTTAACCGGGTGGTGATAAAGGCTACAATCGGGTTTCGTGGTTTTCATGCAGAGGAATGTGAATGGTCAAGATAGAATTTGTCCCTCACATTAGTAGAGATATATTACTGGGCCCCTCGATGAGTGAGTCTGAAAAATGTATGGCCATACTACGATGGAAAGGAGTTTCCATTTCTATAGTCAGACTACTCAGGGATCGAAAAAGTAATGGTCAGGAATAGGAGGATGACATTCTTCATGCCTCATCTTTGACCGAAATATCGTGTGATAAAAGGGACGTGATATGGTTATATGACAGGTGTTACGAATTTAGGATGGTGTATTTAGAAGTGCAAGTGTACACTGTCGTAATCAAGTAATAAAGAAGTGAGTAGAGTATCGTTCCCACGAGGATTGATCACTAAGTACCAAAATTGGTAATTTTAATTCTATTTAGTCAGTTGATTAGTTGTGATTGTGATTGCAAGATAGAAATGATGAAATATGAATACAAGTGATATAAAGACAAATATGAGAAAAAGCCCTAGGGATTAGATTTCACTTAATAAATTCCGGATTGAATCACTTATCTATTCTAGTCCAATTTATTCCACATGATTGATAGTCGAGTTTCCCTATTTTAATTACTAGCCTCTTCCAAGGTCAAGTAATTCTATAATTAATTGCTAACCCAATATATTCCTATATGAATTTAAGCAATCAATCATACATTAAGATTTATGGAACTCAATTAAGACTACATAACCCATATGAATATATTCCTATTTCATATGCAAATTATGGTTTTAATTATAGGATCCACACACATGTATCTCCTTCCGGTCTCAACATGCATATTAAAATCATCCAAAAGGTGGCCAATCAATTGTAAGCATTAAGAGCAATAATTAAAACTCAATCATGAAGGAAAAATTAAAACTAGATTTAATAAGTTAAGATTCAATCCGTCATTAGTAAGCTACGTCATCACCCTAGGAAAAGGAAAATTTAGCTCATGATAAAATTAAAAACAAAACCAAAATATATTCTAAACATCATAAATATTGCATAAAAATTAATTACAAAAACATAAAAATACTACTACAAGATGCATGAAAATGGAAAATCTAGCCTACCATATAGGAGGTAAAACCATCCATGTAGGTGGCAACCTATACCATCCATAAAGGAGGACTACCTAGGCCTTCCATATAGGAGGTAAAACCATCCATGTAGGAGGCATGCAAGAAGTAAAAAAAATGCAAGAAATAAATTCTAAAAATAACAACTCTCTCTCTAAAATAGAAACTCTCTCTCTCTCTCTCTTCCTTCCTCCTTCTTCCTACCTTCATTTTAGGGTGCCAAGAAGCTCTATTTATAGGCTTCATTTTCGGACTGCTACAGTGATTTGTTACAGTGCACCGACTGCTACAGGAACCGCACTGCTACAATGAACCGACCACACCGTCCGCTACAGTACCCGCACTGCTACAGTAACCTACCGCACCGTCCGCTACAGTAAAACTGCTACAGTACCGACCACACCGTCTGCTACAGTGAAGCTGCTACAGTGCACAGTGAACAGTACCGCATGAACAGTGTACAGTGAATAGCCCCGTGAATAGTAACTTTTCCTTAAATGCCTTCTTTAATTCTTTTAATCTGGTACTATCCATGGCTGCAAGAAAATCATTATTTATTTATTAATTACACCCAAATTGATTACATTCAGCTCAAATATAGTCCACAAAATCATCATATAAGGGAAAATGAATATGCAAATATTTTACTTATCAACAGGTTGTATCGTATTGTCGATGATTATATGAATTGGGTAGTCATAATGTCTTGCTAGAGGCCACTTACAACTTGTGGGTTGGTATAGTCATTAGCCCACTGCCAACTTCGTATGGGCCTACAGGGTCGCACATAAGAATAGCCCAACACGAGCTATAATGTCTAGATTTATTGAATCTAAGATGCGTCTAAGATTCAATGAATACAATGTTTAATCTAGGGTGAATGAATTTTAAATATATATTTATTATATACACATGTTGTGTGAATATTTATTTGATAAATATTTATGTGTGTGTGTGTGTGTGTGTATTTTGAAAAGAAAATTAATAATATTATATACACACATGTATTTTTGAAATACATAAATACATATATAATATATATTATTTGATAATATATATTATATGAAAATATTATATTATATATAAAATGTATATTATTTGATAATATATATTATATATATGATAATATTATATTGTTTGTAATATGATAATATTATATATTATATATATATAATATATATTATTTGATAATATATATTAAATATATGATAATATTATTATATTGTATATATATAAAGATATTATATGATAATATCTCAGATTTAATTTATAAAGATAAATTAAATCTAATTCGATTAGCTCTTTATTCTAATTAAATAAATAGGTTAAATTAAAACTGTTGGACAGATTTAATTAAACCAGATTTATTTAATTAGCTTATCAAAACAATTAAGTGTTAATTGATATGATAAGGATTTTGAAATTAATTAAGATTAATTTTCAAATATCCATCATAAAATAGATAACCCTAATAGTTATAAAAGGTACGAGCTAGGGTTTTCTACGGATGATGAAAAAATGGAGAGCCGCTAGAAAACCCTAGAGGGGCATTGGAGGCGTTAGCACGCTGCCTGTGTTGGGTCCTATTCGTGTGGATACCAGTAGAGGGAGCTGATATGAGTAGTTGGATCTTAAGATCGAAAAGGAAAAATTCAAAAAGGAACGACTCTTTCTAACTTGATTTAAATACCGTTGATAGATCCGCAATTGGGATTGGTAAACTTTTGCAATTTTAAAATTTTAGTTCTTCCGCTGTGTGCCTACCAATCCCAACAAGAACCCTATCTCCTTCATGTAGCTTCTTGTTCTTGACTATGGCTGAACTCCCTCTCTCTCTTGCTTCAGTTTCTTGCACAAAAATGAGGAGGAAAGATGACTTAAAGCAATTGGTTATCTTGCTTTACAAATGGTAACATCCTATTGGTCCAAAACTTTGACTTTTCATCCATTATTTCATTTCTTTTTTTCCCTTCTTTATTTCAGCCAAAATGAATGAGAATTAAGGGAATATATGTGGCTTTTGAAATATCCCATAATACCATCTTGCAAATTTTTGACTTTTTGGACTTTTACTTTTTGACATTTCTTGGTAATAATTCATCAAAATAGGCTTATTAATTATCAAGTAGCAATTTCCTCTTTTTAATTCCCATTTAACTAAAATTATTGGGAATATAAGGGAAAAATAATTATTTCACATTTTATGGCAAAATTACAGTGTTGCCCTTATATTTTTATAATTTATTGAAATAAATCATTTCTTACTCCTTTTCCTTTGGTTTGGTCAAATTTCTTGATACTTGTATGAAGCCATTATTTGTGTTATTTTATACTCAAATTTTGGTTACCATATTAAGCATTTAAGTGGACATTAATTACCTCTTTGTGTCCTTATTGGGCGAATTATGTGTAACTGGAGATTGGGATTTTTCTATAAATTTATGTGCACCACAATTTACCATAATCTTCCCTTTGATACCCCAAGGGTATAAAGTGTTAGAACTGGCTGACACCCAAGAGAGGGGGTGAATTGGGTGTGTGAAAAGAAAGTATAGTCTTTTAAAATCTTTTCGCAACTTATTAAATCAATACATGCGGAAGTATAGAAACATAAGTTGATATGTAAATCATATATGCTGGAAATGTAAAAGCTTAGGGAAGAGATTATGCAAACTGTGATTTATCCTGGTTCGGTCTAATCCACGATCTTCTTGTTTAATCGGGCACAAGAAAAGCCTTTACAAATCTACAAGAGTTACTCCCCCTTACACACTGTAAGGTTTACTCCTTCTTACAGCAAGTCGAGCAAAGCAATCCCAAAGACCTTTCTCTCCTGCTTACCCGTGCAAGTCTTATGAGCAGCAACGTTCTCTCCCGCTTACACCACTGTAAGTCTTACGAGCAGCAACGTTCTCTACTGCTTGCACTTTGTAAGTCTCAGAAAGTCTTACTGACAATTCGCTCTACAACTTCCCCCGTAAGATGATCAATTCTCTCAAGGTCCCTCTACCTTGAGAACACTTCTGAAATACAAATAAAGTGTTTACAAGCTCTCTCACAGAGTGTATAAATACTCACTGAAGTACAATACAAAATATTCACTCTCAAATGTACATGATATATAAACAGATAAGAACAGAGAGTATATGAGGCGGACGACTTATGATATCAGCATGTTGGCAGTTGGGTTCTCATTGCTCATGTGTTTGGTTACTGTCGTATCATCTCTTTTCTGTGTTTGAATCCTCTCCTATTTATAGTTGAGTTGTGGAAGATATCCGTTAGAGTCTGTTGATTCATTTGACCGTTGAGCCCATTCGGATATTTTTCTGTTATAATCCCATATGATGCTTAGACAGTCTCTACTTCATTTTCGGTTGGAGTCCCATTGCTTTGCACGGTCGTTGAGTGTATTTAAATATTTTCCGGTTGATCGTGCTCTGACACATGCTTCAGCGTTTCTTACAGTTTTCCCATTGGTCTGACAGATGCAATAGTATTTGTCTTCCGTTACTTATGAATTTTGCTGCCGCCCACGAATAGTTGTTGTTTAATATTGATCTGTGTAAGCCATGTGATCGGTAGTGCATAACACCTGTAAAACCACTAAGAGAAATAACTGTTAGAAAATATCACTCGGGTGATTACAGACTTCACTGGAAGTGATTTCAGAAAATGGAAGAATAGTCAACTTGATTTCTCAATTAACTCTTGACTACATAAGCATTTCACCGGCAGTAAACTTGATTTCTGGATGTGACTGTCATTGGAAGTGATTCTGATTTAGTGAAGAGTGTACTGAGTGATCATAGATGCTGACAAGAAGTTAAACTGATAAAACTTCATATAAGTTGATCTTGGCATGTCTCTGGAAGTGATATGCAAAATCAACATAATCACTCGCTTGGATATTATCTGATAGAAAGTGAACTGAGGCATACTGGCCTTCACTGGAGGTGATTTGATCACGGGAAGTTATTTTGATTCAAATTGATATACTGTCACTGGAACTATGAAGAGTGAATTGAGTAATCACTGACTGTAAGTGATATGAGGTAACTGATATTTGACTGGGAGTGATCAAGAATGGTGCTGGAGGTGATCAGTTGAAATGGACGATCACTTGAGTGGAGTTCATGTCACCGGAAGTGATTTTCAAAACAGTCAAATATTCCTGAAGTGATTTTGCCTTGCACTGGAAGTGATCTTGAAATTTCCATGTTTCACTCGAGTGAATTTGGAATCACTGGAAGTGATTTTGTAAATAGTGTTTTCTTCTTGCAGTGATTTTTGATTCACTGGAAGTGATTTGGAAACTTTCAGGTATCACTCGAGTGATTCAAGATCACTGGAAGTGATTTGGCAAAGTTGAGATATCACTCGAGTGATTTGGAGATCACTGGAAGTGAAATGAAAAATCTGAGATATCACTGGAAGTGATTTGGAGATCACTGGAAGTGATTTGGAAAAGTTGAGATATCACTCGAGTGATTTGGAGATCACTGGAAGTGAAATGGAAAATCTGAGATATCACTGGAAGTGATTTGGAGATCACTGGAAGTGATTTGACAAAGTTGAAATATCACTCGAGTGATTTGGAGATCACTGGAAGTGAAATGGAAAAATTGAGATATCACTGGAAGTGATTTGAAGATCACTGGAAGTGATTTGGAAAATTTGAGATATCACTCGAGTGATTTGGAGATCACTGGAAGTGAAATCTGAAACAGTGAATTTTTCTTGCAGTGATTTTTCGATCACTTCCAGTGAAATGCCATATCACTCGAGTGAATGCTGAAATCACTCGAGTGATCCGTTTCCAGTTCTTCAGTAAACAGAGGTCAACTTCCAGATATCATAACTCTTCGAATATGACTCCAAAATTTCTGTATTATATATCAATCGAAAGCCCTGGAAGTTTACTTTCATATGGCACCGGTTTCAGCTCAATAGGATCAGTGGTTTGAGAGTTATAGCCAAAATACTAAGACTGTTCCAGAAAGTGACGCTGACATGAAGGTCAAATTAGAACACTGATATCTCCCTCATATGAGCTCCTTTGATGTTTGTTCTGGTGTCAAAATGACGCATTGGGAGTCTAGTTTCATATGAAATTGGTTTTGTCTGATTTGGAGTTGTATTGTGAGGGATATGATCAAATAACCAGACCTCGCTCAGATGGACAAAGCACAGACTCTGAAATGCTGCACATCACTCGAGTGATTTGCTGAATCACTCGAGTGATTTCGCTTTTTGCTGAATCACTCGAGTGATTCCTCAAATCACTCGAGTGATTTGTTAAAAATCACTCTGCTACAGTTCCAAACAGTGTCAATTGCTACAGTACCCACTTCTACAGTACCCATAAAAACTTGAATCTTCATATTTTTCATTAATTCTTGCAAGTTCCTTATTCCTCAATTTCTTTCTTCCATTGCTTGACTAATCTACAATATATGCAACATCAAATAGTTAGTCAATGTATTAGAAAATTATACTATGCAAGCTTCTTATGCTTAATATTTGACATCTATATTTGTCATCATCAAAACTAATCATATCTAACATAAAAGAAATTTTGGGGATTACAAATATGCCCTACTAGGACATTTGCTAAACCAAGGCTTAGCAGTCCACTTAATCTAGGCTTAATCTTAAGCCTTTTGTCCCTAAATTTGGGATATTACATAATTGGCTAGGGTTCATGAATGAAAAAAACTCATGCGGTAGTCACTGAGATAAGGGTCAAGTGCATTCACTAGTGTGTATGTCACTTAGAAGTCGATTAAATGCTTTTTATGATGGGATTCAACTCAAAATGACTCTTGACAGCCAGAAAAAATAATAGGAATTGTAGGGTTAAGATGTTAATGGGTTTGGTTCGAACAAACAAGTGTCAAGTGTATTTTGTTTTAGATATTGAAATAGAAGATGTATAGTATGGTTTTTTGGGTTATCGTGCCCAAGACTTTACATCACAATTCGCCGGAAAGAACAGTCATTTGTTTGCTTATATTTATCATGGGTTTTTGTTAATAATCATTATGTAATTCACCTTTTTTTACTTGGTATTCTAATAAGTGGCGAGTTTTACTTTATAATCATTATTTACCATCTTTTTGTTTTTTTAAAATTTTGGTGGCTGATTATGCAACCACCCTTTTGACAAATAAAATTAAAATAAACAAAAAGACAATGTTTATAAACAAACTAAAAATAAAAATTTATGGAGTTGTTTTGAGAATCTAATGCAATAACTATTATTAATTTGTCTAAGACTAATCATTAGTAAGTGTTACTAACTGTTGTTCTTTTATAACGGTCGTTAAGAATGAACAGTACAAGAACCATTATTTATTTTGTTTCATGATGGTATTTTTTGAAGAACTGTTACATATATTCTTTCTCTTTTTACAAAATATTTAAAAAGACAAACTGATAAAACGAAAAAAAAGAACACAATAAAATTAAAAAAAAATAAATAGTGGCAAGTAGCCTAATAAACTGATGAGATCACTAGGCTACTCATCACTAGAGGATTGGCCAGGATCATTGTTAGGATCATGACCAATCTTATACTCATCAAGTTTGATATTGGCCTTCCAGTTCATATTGGAAAGGTATCTAAAAAGCCTCTTCACTATATGGTTAGTCTATTGTTCATGTTGCAACATTGCCTCCAGTTAAGGAAGCATATGATGTGGAGGCAGAGGAGGAGGTGGCGGTGGCAGTGGAGGACGAGGAAGGTGGAGGACGATGTTAGGGAGGAGAAGTAGGAAGTGGAGGTTAAGGAGGAGGAGGAGGTGGAAGATGATGTCGAAAGTTGTCTACCTACGACATTTTGTAATATCCTAAGTTTAATCACCAAAATTCTATTTATATTTAATTATATTTAATAGAATAAAATGGTAAATTTTGGTGCACTCCAAGTAGCCAAAATAGTGGAAATAGTAATCATATGAAATTTTAGCCAAGAAATACCTAAAGCCCAATTTTTATTTTGGCAAAAGCTTAACATTATGGCCTAAAATTTAGTATGAGATAGCACAATTTTTGGGCCCAAAAAATTGTAAAAATTCGGCCAAGATGAAAGGAGAAGAAGAAAATGGCAATTATTGCAAAAATTCAAGAAAATGTAAAGGCAAAATGATCATTTGGATAAATAAAATAAAATTCAACAATTTCCCTTAATTAATAAGGGAAAGTCAGTTATGAAAGAAGAAGCAAGAAGGAACAAGAATTTTCCACATGTATAGACATGTGGAAGAAAAGAAAAGGCATAGGAAAATGATTATACAAGGATATGCCAAGTGTTCTAAATATATAATAAAATAATGATAAATGAAAGGAGGTGGACATGATATAATTAGGGTAATATTTTTGCCCATTCCTCTCTCATTTTTGGCCAAACACAAGTGCAAAGAGAGAGAGAGTCTTGAAGAACATAAGAACAAGAGAGAAGACATAAGGGTTCAAGAAGCAAAAAGGGTGAGTTTGGTTGTAATTTTCACTTATTCGTGTCTACTAATTCATAGAGACACCTCCCTAACTCTCATGCCTTCTTGAATCATCCATATAGCAAGCTTAAAGTGAAGGAAAAGAAGGAGGAGAGGGACGGTTTTTGGAAGGTGTAGAGAGAGAAGCAAAGGTAATTTCACAAAACCTTGTTTTCTTGAAGAATTAAGGTTCCTTGTTGTTATGGTTGAATTTGTTAGTCGTTTTGGTTGAATTTGTGATTTCAGATGCTCAAACCCTAAGGGGAGATGCTGCCCAAATTGACATTAATCATGTTCAATAGGTGTTTAAGAGGCTAAACATGTGACTATAAGAGAAAAGAATGTGTTTTTAAAGGATTAGTCATGAAAACATACTTTTCCAATTTAATTTGGAATTTTTAGCCAATAGTTGTTCAAGGGGTTAGGGCTAGAATTTTTTTTTACTGATTCCATTGTGTATGAATTATGGAGTGTGAAGGCTTTAGGGTGTAAAATGACAATTTTGCCCCTAAAACCCTAATTGGTGGCTGTCAACAGTAGAACTAGAAATGCAGTGTGAAGTTTTCAAGACTAAGGTCAAAAATGGATTCTACATGTAAAAATTGTGTAGCAATATCCTGAGTCATAATTTTTGGAAAAGTACAAATATACCAAGTATAAAGGGAATTAGATCGGGTTCCCTAGGGACATTTTGGTAATTATGCATTTTTAACCAAAGATAACCAACCTATATAAATTTTAGCATTATGTATGAATGAGTAATAACTTATTTTTTACCAATTTGGAAATTTTATGATTTGATATCCGCCGAGCCGGACCAGAAACTAAATACCTATAATAGTTAGGCCAGGAAAGGTGTAAGGTAGTAACTCTTTCTCTCATATTCTATATGATTGTTAATATGCATTGTTTTCCATGTTCTATGCAATGGTATGTGAATGGCGGTAAATCCTAGAGTTAGGTGTGAGAAAAACAAAAATACCACCTTGAGGGAAAAACACAAGTACCTCTTTGGCCGGCAGGTACCCAGTCTAGGTAGGCCAATGGCAAATACAAGCAGAACAGTATCTGCACTAAAATATTATAGCATGTAGGGGTCGTAACAGCATATGATCCTAATTGAGCATGCAATAAGGTCAGTATGGTACAAATAGTTATTTGTATATGAACGCCGAGTAAAATTGCAATGTGATCATTGATTGGAAAGTAGAGATAAACGACCATTTTAATTTGGACAAAATTGTCGTTTAATCCTTAACATTGTTTGATAGACATCTGCACAACATAGTTATTTGTTGCATCATATATGCTGTTTTGCATGTTTACTTTTCACATTTTATATGATTAATTGTCTGTTACTACTGAGATTCGCTCGAATCTCATCCCTTTCCTTAAATAAAAATTATTTCACAAGGAAAAGTGGCTCAAAAGGTAAAGAAGTGGACCCTATGATTTGAAAAGACCGGCCTTTAAAGAAAATTTTGTGCTGGTTATCTTGTACCTTTTATGTATTTTTTTGGGTTATGTATTATACTATGTACGAACCCTATGGGGATTCCTGTAATATAATCAAGAATTTTATATCAGTACGTTTATGATATTTCTATATGTCTAATGAACTATGCATTGGTACTTAATTAAATGTCAAAATTATACGGGATTTGACACATTTCATCTTGGCGATTGTGCTAGATAACAAAGAGGAGGACGATGAAGAAAATATTGGAAAAACAAATGAAAATGTGGAATTTAAATAATACGCATATGGAAGGGAAGTGAAAAAACCATCATTGCACTTGTTGGAAGTTAAAGAGGTAGGGCATAATGAAAGGGTACGGGGTTCATTCTCTTGATGACGATCATCGAGTGATAACGAGGAGGTACCCATAATCAGCACAGGGAAGAGGAAAAGTTTTGAAAGCTTTAATTAACATTTATTAAGTTAGAACCTTTAAGTTTGTCAGCAATAATACTTTATAGCTATTAATAACTTAGAACAATTAAGTATGCTAGCAAGAATACTTTATGGTCCTTAATTAATAACTGTGAATTATTAAGTTGTTTTTTTTACACCTCATCTCCCTCTGATATGATGATGAGGATGAGAATGAAGAAGAGGACGAGGAAGAAGAGGATGAAGATGACAAACAAGAAAACAATGATAATGTTTAGTCATTACCACTACTGCCATCCTCATTCTCTTTATCGTCCTCTTCATCCTCCTCTTGCTCATCCTCATCCTTATTCCCATCATCAGAGGAAGGAGATGAAGGGTCTAACTGTAAATCATATTCAATATCATTGCGATAAAGTATGTGGTATAACTTCCTATTCAGTGTATTTCCGTTTGCCATGAGATGCCCTGTGTTACGGTCAATGCTTGCCAACATCTACATCTGAGTTTCAATTTTAAGAAGAGGTAGAGAAGGTGGTGGTGGAGGTAGAGGGGGAGGGGGAGGCAGCGGCGAAGGGACTCCAAGGGAACTTAACATAATGAAGGAAAAGGAGGAGGTCGATAAAGAAAAGTAATAAAAATCACAAGGAATAGACAAGTTTAAATAGAGGTTTAACAGAATACAAAGGGTTATGATTTATGACTTATGAACGTCTAATGGATTACGAAGGGTTATGAGTTATGACTTAGGTGGTGGTAGGATGTTAAATAACAGTTGTTTATGAAGACTGCTATGGTTTATCTTCGCTAATATAAGGGTTGGAACTTAAATCATTTTTAAGCGTTACATGATAGTTGTTTCAAAAGATCCATCACTTTTGTCATTAAATAAATGACATTTATTAACTATAACCATTATTTTTGTGTTTTCAAAAATTTTTCCTCACAATATATGACGATGCACATAATTAAACATTACTTTTAAGCATTATATATCCTTACATAACCTCCTTCTTGACATACATAACGTTATTAGCTGTAACTGTCATTTTTTAAACATTACAAATGCGAAAATCTGTAGTAGTATTATGTCGTAAGAATCATCATTGTTGTATTTAAAAAATGATGGTTATTAACAATAATCGGTATATTTGTGTTTTACCAAATTTCATCTCTCAATAAATGACAGTAGTGTTGTGTTGTAAGAATCACCATTGTTGTATTTAAAAAAATGATGTTTATTAATTACAAAAGTTATATTTGTGTTTTTCATGAATTCGACCACTCAGTACATGATGGTTTGTATATTTAACTGTTATGTATTAGTCTTATATATTCTTACATAACCTCCGCCTCACATACATGACATTTATGTGTTATATATGTACAAATCTATAGTAGAATGTACTTTGGGTAAAAGTTTATAGGTATTTTTACACATTTAACGTAATATTTTTTTTAGAAAAAAATTGATAAATATTAACCTCACACTACTACATAAAGGAACTTTTAACAACCGTTTTTTGCCCTTAAAAAGACCGTTTTCATGGGGTCATGTATGTGAGTGTCGTTGAAAGTTTTAAAATAGAAGATCGTCTTAAAATAGTCGTTGTAAGTCTTACAACGACGATTTTTATTAAAAATTAGTCATTGTATGTGTTTAAGATACAACAACTGTTTTTAAAAAAAACAATTTTTTAGTAAAAATAGTTGTTTTATGTTTACATATAATGACTGTTTTTTTAAAAACAGTCATTGTATGTCCTAGAATAACCTGTTTTAAAAAAATTTATTCATTTTTCTCTCCACAGTATTGAAAACCTAAGAATTTTCAGACAATTATATTTTGAATTTGGAAAGCAATCAAAATAATTTGGGTCTCAAAATGCTACTCAAATTGGAAACGTCATATTGATATAAACAAGAATAATCGTGCCATTTAATGCTTCATCATAATTTTCCAAAATCTTCTATAGCAAATTCATAGTACTCAATATATATAAACAAGAAACTAACATGTGGTAAAGTATTCAAGTATGGAAACATAATATACCACTGCACTAAACCATTGTACTATGTAAAAGGAAACCTCTACACATCACCATCTATGTGTTGTAGAAGATATCTTGACAAAAGGTCCTGGACCAAATTAATGTCTTCGATTGTGCAAAGGTCCCAATTACCAAAAATATATATGCAAATTAGAGAATAAGTTAATATAAATCAATCAACTAAATAAAATAACTAACAATTCAATTACAAGAACAAAAATGAAATTCAATTGAGAATAAAGAAATAATCACCTGTTCAAAATTGGTAGTAAGTTCATTAAAAATAATGTTATACATATATAGTAAAACATAGTAGCCACACTCAGTGTTCCCTGATTGTCGATGGCACTATACATCAAAAGCAAACGGTAAAAAAGAATAAAGGCATATGTGAAAATGATTATCAATTAAAGAACTTGAATTAAAACAACTTACTTTCGGCTGGAACCACTTCTTCGAACTACTTTTACCTTTGCGCTTCCTACCCATTATATAATATGTCTTTAGTGCACTATAATTAAAATGAAAAACAGAAGACATTAAAACAACTTAGTAAAGTCAAAAATTAATGATTTACAAACAAATTAACTTACGTGTTGAAAATGTTTTTTATCTCTTCGTCTGGCTTGCGACCCAATATATCAAACCAAAAGATGAAGTTGATGGAGGGACAATGAACACAAAGGCTCCAATGATAACTATAATAACATATATAGATTAAAGTGAATTTAGATAACATGATACTTCTTAGCAAACTAAATGTGTATAAATATAATAGATAAAATTAAGTTACTTGCTCTTTAACAATTGGTGCTAGATAACAAGGCATCTGAGTCTGTCCGATTGTAGAGCCTACATAGCTCATCATATCTCCCAAATTATTATTATGACACCTTGATATATAGCCAGGACATAAGAATCCAAACAAAGTGTTGAGCTCCTTTTCATCAACACACATTTTATGGAAGTAGCTACCACATAATTAAAATAAAAAATGGCTTAGTGAATGTAGAAACCTAAAAATCCTAAATATCAGTGCATTGGTTAAAGTTAAAAATACAAAATAAAATCACATGATTACAAATGTTACCCATCCTATGTCTGTCTCCAGCAAAGATAGGAACTCTCTAATATCTTTGCTATCAATTCCAAAAGAATATGAGATTGTACTACCCACAATCCCACAAGGCATCTACAAGTCGACCTTGTTAATTTTTGTATGAATATTCTGCAGTTGTGCCAATAAGGGAAATCATGCTGCTTCTTCTTGATCCTAGTAACACACAAAATAAAGATTGTAAGTAGGATGTCAAGGTTCAAGAAACAATAAGGTGTTTCATACCATTGGAGGTGTTGCTGCCATTTGAACAAGATGTTCAAGCCAAAGAATGAAAGATCCTATTGTCTAACCTAGTTTGGCAACCTAATCATCGGGGAACGGGACATCTACGCATTGCTCCCCCTGTCCAACACTTGTGACATTGACCTTACGTTGATTTCCCCGAATTTACTTTATTACCACTTAATCCATTTTCAACAATACTTAACTTTACCATTATGCTAATCAAAAAATATAATTGACAAAATTTAAACACAAAGAAAATTGCAAAGTTCTATTAAGGAGCCTATATACATTAGAAAATTTAAAGACTGAAGCTAAACACTGTATACAAATCATGGAACCCAAAAATAGAAACATTATGAAATTAACCAATAACCAAACTGCAAACTATTCAAATTGACTAATCACCAACAAAGTTTAACATTATGCTAATTAAAAAATTAACAAAAACTTATTGATGTGACATAAGTACCATAATATGGTCATCTACAAAAACTAATAATGCTCCCCACCAACACCGACTTGTCATCTACGAAAATTAATTAACACAAGTACCATAATATGGCAAGTTGGTTCCTTTATACACTATTTTCAAGAATTACCATTATAAAGTGTTACATTATAAGGACAAAAAGAAGAGTCTCCCTGACAAGGCATAATGAAACAGTTAATATTTGAAAATATTTACATACTAATCACATTCCTTAAAAATAATATAGTCAAACCATATGAACCAATTCTCCCCCCATGCATAATCACGAGTAAAAAGTGATATAAACACGGGTAGAAAAATGATTTTTTAGACCGGGTAAAAATGATTTTTTAGACCGGGAAAAATGATTTTTTAGACCGGTTTTAGATGAGGTCTTGATACAGCCGGTCTAAAAAATATGATACTTTTAGACCGGTTATGCAACCGGTTTAAAAAATACTTTTAAGACCGGTTATGTGGAGAACCGGTCTAAAAAGTGTGACTTTTTAGACCGGTTCTCCACATAACCGGTCTTAAAAGTATTTTTAAAACCGGTTATTTAAATAACCGGTCTAAAAAGTGTCTTTTTTAAATTTTTTAGTCCATTAATTATGTTATTATACTTAATTTGTACATATTCTAAAAGCATGTTTTTAAGGCCATACTTATAATTACTTATCACGAATATATCCTGGTGAAGTCATACATGAAGAACCCAATGAACATATCTTAGGAATCCTGCAACACCCAAAGCAAATACATAATGAGTTGCGTATGGCTCAATAATATGAAATAATATCAGAAAATGAGTTAGAAAAGAAAGTAATTAGATCATAAGTTGGAAGATAACTTTGTATTTAAGAAATTTTTTCGGAGAATAAATATTTAGAAACAGGGAAAATGACAGAAGAAAATACTAACCTCGGCCCCTACTAATGAAGAATCCAATTTGTAAATTCTCTCAAATGTCGCAATCGTAAGCCTGCAGCAAATATGAGTATAAAATTTTGCAATAGAAATCGATCTAAAGTATATGACGGTAGCTAATATGAAGTATGTATAAAACTAATTAAGTAAAACACTTACCTTAAACCAATTGGAGGGAAGAAAAGATGAGCCTTACGGTAATGGATTCCACCGTACCTCTGCGTTTGACGGCGGAGATGGTTAAGGATGGAGGAGCGATGTGGGAAGGAGGAGTTGTCGCGACATAGGGGAGGGGTTTACAAAAAGCTTGATAAATATCAGATTTCAAATTTGAAATTAGGCGCCAGCTAAAGCCGCGAGAAAGGATTTTAAATATTATGGCGGACTTTTAAGGCCGGTTATTTAACAAAACCGGTCTTAAAAAGTTCACCTTTTAGACCGGTTATAACTAATAACCGGTCTTAAAAATAAAAACTATTTAATTTTTTTAATTCCGCGTCTTTTAGACCGGTTATTATTAACAACCGGTCTAAAAAGTTTTATCTTTTAGACCGGTTATAACTAATAACGGGTCTTAAAAGTAAAAAAAATTTAATTTTTTTAATTCCGCATCTTTTAGACCGTTGTTAATAACAACCGGTCTAAAAATTTTTATCTTTTAGACCGGTTATTAGTGACAACCGGTTTAAAAGATGCGGAATTAAAAAAAATACATATTTTTTACTTTTAAGACCGGTTATTAGTTATAACCGGTCTAAATAATATCTTTTAGACCGGTTCTTAAAAGAACCGGTCTAAAAAATTCTTTATAATTACGAAACTGCCACCGGTCATTTTTTTTAGACCTTATCCGTAATAACCGGTCTAAATGATGCGGTCTAAAAAGGTTAATTTGCACTAGTGAAAGTTACATGTCTTTATCCTTCTTCATTACTCCCTTTGTTGCTTATCATAAGAACGTTTTACTAAATCTTGCAGTTTAAAGTTGTGGTTAAGAATAACAAATGTGTCAAAATTGTATCCATTTTCTATTGAAATACTCTTATTTATTAGGAGATAAGGAATAAGAGAGAGAATAAGACAATTATTGTAATAAGGAGGATTGTAGAAAAGAGATAATAAGAAAATAAATATGGTAGAAGTAATAGGTTTTTGGGAGCTGTGAAAATTATTTATTATATTGACATTAAATAAGGGAAATTAAATAAGGACAAAATGAGAAAATAAGAAATAAAAAAAACATTCTTCAAATGTTTCTTATAATTTAGAACAAAAAATGTGTGCGATTGTTTCTTATAATAATATCGAATGGAGGGAGTATTATATTGTGATTTTTGAGTGATTAATCTGACATTAATTTCAAAATGGATATAAATTAGGTTGAATGGCTAATTTTCTTAATCTTGTCATTCTTTATGGTATCTAGCTTATACAATATGATCACTTCAGAATAACCCTTTTATTTTATATACTATTTTCTCCAATCCTAATTAACCAATAGAAGCTACTAGTTAACTGAGATGATTCACATAAATTAAGAATTTTAGTTATTTGAAAAAAAAAAGTTGTTACCTTTTTAAGAATACCTCTTACTTTAATCACTTATCAATGTAATATCAACATGACTCATACCTTACACAACAAACATAAATATTGGATGGTTTGGAGAAAAATAATAAAAATGAGAGGTAAATGTTAGTCTTACATATAGAACCAAGCCAAATTTGTAAACTAGCTGGCTCCGATATTTATGACATGAAGGATAAATGTTGAAGTGTTGGTCATAGTAAAATGCATAAACAACGGCCGACTCAAGCAATGGGAGGCTCAAAGTAAACGCCACTTGATTGGTGTGGGAGCAATCCACAAATTATATGGTATTACATGCAACCTTTTAATGTTTTTCCAAATGAAAAACAAGAAATTATCCAGACATAGGCATAGCGTACTGCTCGTTTAAATCTGAAAAATTGAATGTGGGACCTTCTTAGAGAAGTGCCAATATTCAAGCATATGGGTATTCCCGTCACACCCTCACTTTCTTTTGGCCCAAAATTCCCTTCACATACTTAAATTTCCCTTACATGAAAATGCTAGGCTACTAATTAGATTTCCAGACTTGATCTTTTCATGGCTTAGGTCAAAACAGGAAAGGTCATAAGCAAAGTTCAGTCACTTTTCACCATTTTGTCAAGTAAAGATGGGAAACTTCTGACCATAAACTAGCTTGTCCTTTGGTGGTTGCTAATTTATACTACTATTTATTACATTTGATCAGGAGAAGCTTTTTCTCTTGTGCCATTTCTTTTTTGTTTTTTTAGAGAATCCTAGGAATAAAGGCAATCTAAGTACGTTATATTTGCTTTGTTTAGTTGGTATATTTGATTTGATCATGCCAACAAGGATCCAATATTCGGTTAACTTAAGGTTTAGAGCACCCAAAAAACCAATAATTTACAAAATTAACTGTTTATTACCGAATCAGCTTTTTAAGTATTAAGTTCACCTTTCTGTTAAAAAGAAAAGGTATTAAGTTCACCACTTCTTTATTTCTGCTAATGTCAAACATACATAATCTGAAAAACCGTGAATGCATGCAGGACCTAGAGAATAATAATGTCCAAGAAACTCATGAATCAAACAATTTTGAGAAATTACAAATAAGAACTGAAAGTTCCCAGGAAAATAAAACAAAGTTACCGTCTTACCTTGTCTGAAGTGAGAGGAGGGAAACAGGGAGGATTGACCCAGCTACACAGAACCCACAGTAACAATGGAGGACTTAATTAGAAGAGAAGGGAGAATGAATTCCAACCGAGAGCAATGTAAGAGAACCCACGTCTTTCTCGTCTTTGAAGATGCGACACAAGCAAGTTTTGAGCAAGCAAAGGCAGCGCGCAAAGGAGAAAAATAGACCCACTAAGTTTACAGAGGCCACTTTACTCTTCTGAGTTACGCTTCTCTAACACACTACTATGCAAATGATCTGGCAGGTGAGCATTAGATGACTGGTTTTGAAACCAGTCGTTGAAAACAGAGTTTCAACGACTGGTTTTTTAAACTAGTTAAAAACCAGTCATTGAAACTCTGGTTTTCAATTACTGGTTTCAAAACCAATCGTTGAATCTAATTTTCAACAACTGGTTTCAAAACCAATCGTTGAAACACTATGGATAATCCATCGCGAAAGATACTACAGTAAGCAGAAATTTGAAATAATTGATTGGTTTCTTTCAGCAGTTATTAGGAAGATATGTTTTGCCTTAATTAGCTTTCTTTCATGTTATGTAGTGTTTATTAAGCTAAATAACCATGTATATATAATCTCTTTAACCCTTATAATAATCTCCCTTATAGACACATTATATTAAAAATGGAATATAAGCCCCGAAAATTCAAATAAAGGAAAAAAAAAAGAGGGAGGGGTTTTCAAAGACTCGTTCTCTAACCAGTAGTTGAATCCACTGATTTCCATGACTGTTTTTATAAAACAAGTCGTTGAAACTACATTTTCAATGACTGTTTTATAAAACCAGTCATGAAAAACTAAAATTTAACCACATTACATGCCACCGCCCATTCTTTAACTACTGTTTTCTGAAAACAGACATTAAATTGTATCGTTATTAAATCAACTATTAATTTGTAGTAGTGTCAATACATGATAGTTCGTATATTTAACCGTTATGTATTAGTCTATATATTCTTACATAACCTCCACCTTGACATACATGACATTTATTTGCTGTAACTTTTATTTACTATGTGTTATATATTCATGAATCTATAGTAGTGCATATTTTGAGTAAGAGTTTATAGGTATTCTTATACATTTACTGTAAGATTTTTTTAAAATTTAATAAAATAATATTTATCTTATTTTTAAGAAAAATACGTTTTTCTCTTTTTACTCGTAAATGGCTTTAATTTGATTAAAGATGCTGTCAAATAATTGTAAAACTTTTTATCTTTGAGCTGGTAATTTTTTTTTCTAATTTCCAATTTGTTTTTCATTTTAATAAAATATTTATTATTTCAAATCTTAACCAAATATTTTGTGATAGAGTACATCCATCCATCTAATTGGAATTACAGCCATCCATCTAATTGGAATTAATATTGACTCAGAACCGTAAGATACATGCACCTTCCCACCCAGAGTCGTATCTCTATTAAAAAATGTGCCTCTATCGTTATCAGTAAGATGCTATATGAGACGATATATTCAAAGAAAAGAAAAGAAAAAATACAAACTTCTTTCATGCGTGATCCGCACGTCATAGCTATATTATTTAATTGGGACAATATAGAATCAGATGATTCCAACGCTGTTTAAAAAAATTTAAAAAAAACACAGATTTTTTTTTTACCAACGTAAAAAGTGATGCAATTTTTATAAAACAATTTTAGGAATATACATTTTTTAAGACTTGATAAGACCCACAAAAACAATTTCATAAATTAAAATATTTTAAGAGACTAAATATATTTTTCAAACTTTCAACATTATTATTTATTTTTTTAGAAACTCCAATATTATTTATACTGTTACAATTACAAGTTACAAATATTGTAATCATTATGGTGTAATTAATTTTTTATATAAAACTAATAAAATTACTCATTAAACTTAAAAATAAAAATAGTTGAACTTAGGGAGAGAATACAGTGAAAGATTAAATTGAAAAATTAACTAACAATTTATTAATTGAGATGGTAAGTAGTTTTATTTTATAAAGAAGTGAATACAAATTTAAACCATAGATAGTGTAGTTATTGTGAAAGGCGAAAACACCTTATGCTTTAAGCCTCCAAGAGGGAATACCTTAATCAAATAAAAAATATTGATAAATTAATTATTATTAAAAGAATTTAAAATTCACTATTTACATATCTGCACTGATTTTCCGTTGATGGGTAATTCGAACCATGCCCTTATGTAAATTTATGACCGACAGCCTTCCCATTCACATTAACATAAAATTTACAGCTAAAAAATATATTTGAGATTTTTTTATCAATCCATCAACACACATTTATAAACAGAATAATAAGTACTTTAAGTGATTCTTTAAAATAAAAAATTTGTGAATTTACCATTTTTGGCATGGTTCACCAAAACGGTCATATATATATATATATAAAGTAATAAATTAAATTTTGGTATAAAAACAAGTAATAAATTAAATGGACCATGATGTTCTGTTTTCACGCCGCCACAACAAGTACAAAGCATCTATCGTTACAGAGACATAGCCATCAGTATCAACAAAGAAATATGAGCAGCCACCACCACGTTGTAGTTTTACCATTTCCTGCTCAAGGACATGTGAATTGTCTCATGACCCTCTCTAATAAACTGGCCCAAAATGGCCTTAAAGTCAACTTCGTGAACTCGCATTTCAACCACAGACGAGTGGTGAAGGCAATAATAAACGAGAACGAGGAGGAGAAGCAGCAGAGGAATGAATCATTGCCTTTGGAGTTAGTGTCGATCTCAGATGGAATGGGTCCTGAAGATGACAGAAACGACATGGCTAAACTAAGTTTGGCAATCTTGAGGACCATGCCCTTAGAGCTTGAGAAGCTCATTGAAGGGTTTAAAGGCAGAGATAGAATCACCTGTGTGGTTGCCGATGTGAACATGGCGTGGGCCTTAGAGGTTTCACATAAGCTTGGTATCAAATCTGCTGTTATCTGCAGCTCTTTTTGCCTTGGAACTTCACATGCCCAAGCTCATTCAGGATGGATTGATGGATCCTAACGGTGATACTCTCTCTCCCCTGCCTTAACGCTGTACTACTCCCTGCTTCTAATTTCCAATATATACTATCTAGTGCTTATTACAACGCGCCAACTTTTAATCTTTTTATACAAGTCACTTGCTAGTTTGAAAGTAGCATCAGATTTTTCCTCCCATGTATGCACAAATTTAATAAGGGTACTGAGAAAGAGTGATTTGTTTGACATTGCTTTTATGAATCGGGCTTATTATATAAGTCCGATTCACGTAAATCGAGACAAATCTCTTTCACATATTTATCTCGTAGACCGTAAAAGTTACTTCGTATTCCGTAAATTACAATTCATAAGCACTTATGGAGCTTCAATAAGCTAATCCAAACAAGCTATAAGAATTTATTAGGGTAGTTAATAGGGAGTAATATTGGTAATAAATTGAATTTTAGGATAAATTTAATATTTTTTTATTGTTTGTGTTTGTATTGGTATATAAGAATTAGTTAGAAGTGATTTATGATAAGAACCAAAGGAAGAAAGTCATTTCAACTAATTTATTAGAATCAAAAAATAACAATTAACTCATTAAATTTATCTTTAGTTGAAAAAGTTTTCCAACTTTACACATATTATATGAGTTTTTCTGAGACTGAGAAAAAAAAAATCACATTGAAACATCTATTATATGGGTAAAATTGATAAATAAACATTAATTATTCTCAAATGACTTATATCATAAATCAAAAAAATCTTTTAGATATGATTTATATTTGGGACTAAATGAGGTAGTTGGATAACTAATTTATAAAAATTAAGAAAACTAGTTTAATTATTTGTAAAGAATATATAATATTTTTTTTCCTCAAGTACCCATATAATTATACATTGAAAACTATTTTCTTCATAGTAAATTCCTACATAAAAAAATTAGAAAAAATATAAATTTAAAAAATAAGATATATTAAAATCTTATTTTTCGAACAAAAAATAAATTTTCTACCAACCTTTACACTTAGTGTGAAAGTATAACTTTTGGCTTTATTGTGTTGTTATTCGTGGCACTAGTCATTGATTGACCTTTGCTACTATAATTAATTTCGAATATTGATATATTGTTTGTATATATTGATCCTTCAATCTATAAAATCAAATTTATAGGAAACTGAAAACTGTGGAATAATAAACATAAATGTCACTTCAATTATATCAAATTTTATCTCCAAGATTTAAGGATAGATGTAAAAATATGATTATAACTTTGAATATATATTAAATCTTAACTATAAAAAGTTGATTTAATGGCACATGCATTAAATAAAAAGTAAATAGAGATGGAGGTTAATGGAGACATCTATCTTCCCTCTTTATGGAGATAAAGTTATTTACCACTTTTTTTTTGATAGAAAATGATAAATTACAAAAAAAAAAAACCTCAGGGATTAACTTCCTGAGTCAAACCACATTCTCGACTCCTTTTCATCAGTAAGTAAAAAACTCCTAATAATATCAGGAGGTGAATCAATGATATGGATGTCCATCGTCATTCTGTGCGCCTCCCTAGCCATAGCATCAGCCACCGTGTTAACATCTCTCTTACACCATAATATTTCCACTTCCCATTGTCTATTCAACAAAGAACAAACCTCCCCGAAAAGTTGAAAATCAGGATGTTCCTGAGGCACCGTATTTTGAATCAGCTCCATGACTTCTGTACAATCACACTCAAGTAAGATTCTTCTGTATCCTCTATCCCAAGCAAGTTTAAGACCCCACAAAACACCCCAAGCTTCAGCCAATACCACAGTCCCTTGCCCAATCCGGTACATAAACCCCAGCAAGAACTTACCATCATGATCTCTTAATACACCTCCACAAGTGCACAATCCAGAGTTCTCGTTCCTTGATCCATCAGTATTGATTTTCATCCATCCAAGTGGTGGAGGTCTCCAATGTGGATTACTCCTCTCCTCATGTTGATTTTGAAGCAGGTTCATATTTCCCCATGATAAGCAAGCACGAGTACGGGCTAAAATGTTTGTACTACTCCAAGTAACATTATTAAAGCAGCGATCATTTCGAGCCAACCAGATATGCCTGCATATGATTGTAAACCAAATGCGAAACTCGAATCCCTGTACAGTATCTTTTCGTCCCAGACACCATGCAAGCCATTCCTTCCTGTCCAATATGTTGAAGAACAGCTCATGCCATCCCAACGGCAGAAAACCCTTCCATAGATCAGAGATCATCGGGCAGTCTCGTAGGACATGACAGATCGACTCATGTGAAATATTGCATATTCCATAATTTCCTGTTGGATGACTACCATTTTGGAACCGTATCAAATTTGTCATTAGACGGCCATGAAAACATAACCATAAGAAAGTACGATACCTCTGAGGGACCTTTAATTTCCAGACGCGTCTCCACCTGTATCTATCATGATGCTGTGGAGTACCCATTAAGTGTTTATAAGCAGAACTAAGGGAGAAATTTCCATCAGAAGACCATCTCCAGGCCGGAAAATCCTGACCATGTGAAAGAGGAATATTAACTCGTCTGATAGCTGCACAAACATGCCCTGGCAGAAGATGCTCAAACTTATTTACATCCCACTGTCCCGAGGGGGTGATGCAATCAGCCACTCTCCATTCAATAATATCTCTAGACAAAGGCCGGTTTATCAACCTCTCCAGCTTATCCAAATGTGGTACCCACACGTCCTTCCAGAAATAAATGCTCATACCGTTATTGACTCTCCATGATATACTATCTGTGACTTCTTCCCAGTTATTCCGGATACCTCTCCAAGTATTAGACTCACATCTGCGCTTCTCAACTTTAGGAATAATATCATTGCCAGCTTTATACTTTTCTCGAAGAAACCTGACCCAGAGCGAGTCATGTCTATTGATCATACTCCATCCAAGCTTCATCATGAAGGCTTTATTCTGATCGCGAGCTTTTCTAAGACCCAGACCACCATCTTCCTTATGTTTACAAACTGAATCCCAGGATACAAGGTGGAGTTTTCTGTTAGTTGAGCTACTCCCCCAGATGAAATTACGGCATCGTTTGTCAATTTCTTCACACGTACTCAAAGGAAGAGGCACTGTCTGCATAGCATAAGAAGGCATAGCTGATCATACAGAAGACACAAGAGTATGCCTAGCCGCCATTGATAACATGTTGGATTTCCAATTAGCCAGACGAACATCCATCTTATTGAGGAGGAAGTTATACGTTGTCTTAGAGCTCCGTTCATGTAATATAGGCATTCCCAAATATTTCCCAAGATTCGACATCGGAATAAAGTTCAAAAAGTCGCTGATTTCCTTACATCTGTTATGATTCACATTCTTTGAGAAATAAATTCTAGATTTTCCTGCATTCACTTTCTGACCTGAAATGTCACAGAAATCATCCAAGATGGCCTTCACCACCCCCGCTTGATCAAGGTCTGCCTCTGCAAACAAAATGAGATCATCAGCAAAAAATAAATGGGATACAGGAGTACCTTTTTTAGAGAGCCTGAATGGTTGCCAGTCCCCATCTTCTACTGCGGTCTGAATGAGATGCCCCAGTCTTTCCATCATGATAACAAATAAATAAGGCGATATAGGATCCCCTTGACGGGCAAAATATTTTTGAAGCCACACCACTCCAAAGCAGTTGCATTTGAGGCGTCGTCATACAAGCTTGGATGACTTTAAGGATATAGTCAGGGATGTTAAGTTCTCTTAAACAAGCGGTGATAAAACTCCATCTAACACGATCATATGCCTTCTCCAGATCAATCTTTATGGCCATGAAGCCCTTTTTCCTCTTTAAAGACTTCATAGAGTGGATAATCTCCTGAACTAAGATGATTTTGTCCGTACTTTGACGTCTTTTCACAAAGCTGCATTGATTTGGGGCTATCACTAAAGGCATGACACCCTTAAATCTATTATTAGTTATAACTTTAGTGACAATCTTGTACACAACATTGCACAAACTTATAGGACGAAAATCACGAAACGTCTCAGGATGTTCCACCTTTGGTATAAGAACAATTTGAGTTCCATTAATCTGTCGAATAAGCGTTGGGTCATTGAAAATTTGTTTAACTAAATCAAGCACTGACGTTCCCACCGTTTCCCATTGGCTTTGGTAAAAAAGAGGATTGAATCCGTCTGGTCCTGGCGCTTTCAGAGGCCCCATATCAAACAAAGCACATTTGATCTCATTATCTTCAACAGTTCTCCCCAAAATACGCAGATTCACATCATCAATTTTGGGATAAGTACACCCAAAAACCAAGGATCCAGTATAAGTATTAGTCTCCATATACAGATCTTCAAAATACTTGCTTCCCATTCTCATAATTTCCGTTGCATCATATGTCCACTCTCCAGATTCAAGCTTCAATGCTTCTATTTTATTCCTTCTCCGTCTCCCATTAGCCAGAGTATGGAAGTATTTAGTATTTCGATCACCATCCATATACCAAGTAGCCCTGGAATATTGTAGCCACATAACTTCTTCCCGCGCCAAAAGCTTTTCAAGCTCACTCCATAGCTCCCCTCTTAATTTATCCAAGCTCTCCGAGATACCAACTGAAGCCATCTTAGTATTAATTCCATTTAATCTTCTATATAAAATGTCTTTCATATAAGAAATATTACCAAATACCTCCTTATTCCATAACCTCAAATCCTCAGTAAACTGTTTTACAGATCCGCACCAATCATCTTTTACCTCCCATCTTGTCTGTACAAAGCTCTTGAAGTCTTCGTGCATAACCCAAGGGGCAAAAAATCTAAAAGGTCTTCGTTTCTTTTCAGAAAAGACATGAGAATCAGTATTCACCAGAACCGGACAATGATCAGATTTAAATTTTGGTAGATGCGTGATAGTTGCATTCGGATATCTAGTAAACCAGCATTTATCCACCAAAGCTCTATCAATTCTGCTATGACTAGTAGCATTGCCCCAAGTAAATTGGGGACCATTAAAACCAATATCAAGAAGCTCACTACCCACTAGCCAATTCCGGAATAGCTTATCAATGCCCGAACTATCCCTGTTATTCTTACTCCAACGTTCTTGGGGACATGAAGTAGCATTAAAATCTCCAATCACTACCCAGCCTCCAATAACCAATTTTTGAATACCCTCAAGAATAGGCCACAACCATCATCTATTAATCATATTAGCGTGCCCATAAACAATAGTCAGCGACCACTCGTCACTTTTACCTTTATTCACAATACCATGAATAAATTGATCACCTGAACCAATCACAGAAAAATTCAAAGTAGAATCCCAGAATAACCATATACCTCCACTGAAGCCCTGAGCTTCAACCACATGCATATTCGTCCATCCTAGTTTCCTAGCAATAAGATTAGCTTTAATCCCTGTCTGTCTAGGTTCAAGCAGAGCAAAGAAATTAACTCTATGTCTGGCAACTATATCATCAAGCAACCTACGAAAAGAGGCACCACCGGCACCCCGAGTATTCCAAGTCATAATAATCATAAAATTAATAAAGAGAAAAAGGAATAAGCACAACCAAACCAGGCATTATTGAGACATAGGTCCCTGTTGCTCATCCCCGACACCGCTCATCTCCACGTCATCAACATTTCCAGAAGAATTCATTTGATTAACAAAATTCTCTCCTCCATCTGCGCCTGGATCAATTATTTACCACTTTAATTAAGGGCTTGTTACTTATACTCTTCTGGGTTGGATTTGCTTTAAAATAATTGTTGTTGTTGATTACTATATCCATTTTTTTTATTTTATCGATTAATAGCTATTTATTTCACAAGGAGAGAAATATGTAAGTAATAATTAAAGAATTACTGTAAAAATTTCTTACCATCTAAAATGGCTATTTAATAATTATTGTCATATATTTTTATATTTTAAATATAAATTATTTTGAAACAATTAAATAGAGGGTTAATGGTCTTACAGCTTCTAAAGCTTTTTTTTTTTCATCCAGTACCTAAAGTATTTTATGGTGTATCCAGTATCTTGAAGTATCTTTTTATATGTGTCCATCAACTTCAAGTTATTTTTTATATAATTTCACACTTAACTTAAAATAATATTTTAGGGTGTTGAATACACCAAAAAATAATTCAAAGTGATGGATGCACTTAAAAACCTACATCAGCGTGATGCATACAAATAAAAAAAATACTTAAGGATGTTACAATATGGTGGATACACCTTAACCCTTAAATATACTACTTTAATTCACAAAACTTATTTATAAATTTTATTATTTTTAACTTTATCTGACAATCATGTCCATTATTATTGGCAATAAGCCCGTAAATCTCACCATACATATGCCCTTGCATTCTGCTCTCACCACTCAATCGTAGGAAAATTGGTTATATTTGACAAATTACCATATTGACCTTGCAGGATTGCCTATTCTAAAAGGGGAATTCCAGATATCCCCAGATATTCCTAAAATGAACACAGCTGACACTGCATGGTGTTGTATAGGAGACTCAGAGTCTCAAACGACTGTATATGATTACATTGCAAAGATGATCAGAACTTTACACTTAACAGATTGGTGGCTTTGCAATACTACTTTTGAACTTGAACGTGGAGCCTTATCCTTATACCCCAAAATCCTACCCATTGGGCCATTAATGGAGAACCAAGAGAGCCTAATAAGTACTCGCTCACTTGGCCAGTTTTGGGAGGAGGACCTCTCTTGCTTTAAATGGCTAGACCAGCAGCCACCTTGTTCTGTTATATACGTTGCCTTTGGTAGCTTCACTGTGTTTGATCCAACCCAATTCCAAGAGCTAGCTTTTGGACTTGAGCTTACCGAAAGGCCTTTTCTTTGGGTTGTTCGGGAAGATTCATACGGTGGAGGGACAAAAGTGACATACCCAGATGGGTTTGAGGGCACAAAAGGGAAAATTTTTAAATGGGTACCTCAGAACAAGGTTTTGGGTCATCCTGCCATAGCATGCTTCGTTAGCCATTGTGGTTGGAATTCTACCATGGAAGGTTTGAGCAATGGAGTGCCTTTTCTGTGTTGGCCATATTTTGCAGACCAGTTTTTTTGACAAGAATTGTATTTGTAATGACTGGAAGGTGGGGCTGGGATTTGATTCAGATGATGACAAAGGACTAATCTCGCGCCATGAAATCAAGAAAAAAGTAAATTTGTTGCTTGAAGTTGAGAGCATAAGGGCAAGGTCCATGAAGCTGAAGCGCATTATCGTGAACAATATAGCAGAAGGGGGCAAGTTAATGGAGAACTTCAGCAAGTTCTTGAAATGGGTTAAACTATAAGATCCTCTTGTTGGGGAACTTTAATAATTGATACCTCTGGCCTGATCAAGGATTAGTGATATTGGAGTCACTAATTTGGGGTTTTCCAAATGTTGAAGGCATTTATATGGGAATTTTTCCTATATTTTAATTGTTTTTGCCATCTTTTTCTATATTTTAATGACAAAAGTGATCTACTATTTGTATATTTTGTCTATAGTCCTTAATATAAGATCTAATTAACTAATTTAAGTAGATTAAGGATTTTAATTAAGTTAGTTAATATAATATGTTTTTTCTTAAAAACACTCTTTCCCCTACTACTATATAATTGTACATATATGACGCTTAATAAATAATGGTTGAAGAAAATAAACATTACATATATCAAGGTGGAGGTTGTGCAAGAATATATAATACTAAAACTTAATGGTTAAATATGTGCATTGTCATGTATTAAGAGGTGAAATTCACAACAACAAAAACATAATGGTTGTAATAATTAACCATCATATATTTAGTGACAAATATGATTGTTTCTATAAAATAGCTGTCATGTAACACTAACAAGTGATTTTGTCTTCTAACCTTGTAACCGTGAAAATAAAAGTATAATGGTCATGACACTTGACTGTAAAATATGAATGACAAAAATAATATTTCTTAAGAAATAACTGTCATGTAAATTTCAAATGATTTGTTTTCTCCAACTTTAAACTATTTTTATTTAAAGTTCATTTTCATAAATCTCTAATTAAACTTAAATCACTACTACAAAATCACGTATATTTGAAGCTCCGTATGAAAACTGTTAAATATAAAGAGGCGTAATTATGGGAAAGAAATACATAACAATTATTTAAAACAACCGTTAATTATATGAGACAATATTTAATGGCATAATATGACCACTGTGTTTTTTTTAAAAAAAAAGAAAAGAAAAAAGGTATTGTTTACTTGACGGTTGTATATAAAAAATTGTTACATATATGCTATCAATATATAACGGTTGTTTATCAAAACACCATGAAACTTATATATTTGACTGTTTTTAAAAATAAATTGTCAAATATAGATCTTTAAAATCCCTTTCTGAACCGTATTCCATCACGATTTCAAAATACCCTCTATTTCTCTGTGTGCTCGGCAAATAGCTCCAACCACTCTTTTTAGGCATCCCCACCATTATTTCCATCTCGATTGTTGCCGAAATCATGATTCTCCTTGTTCTCGTATCCGTGGTTGTCTGTGAAGTCGTTTGTGGGTTGTTGTGCAATTTAGGTTTGGTGTTCTTCGAATCTCTGCAAGTTTCCCATCGATTCTCATAAATGTGAGAAGTTTTTGCCCTCAACTAGAGTTAATGATTCAAAATTGATGCTACATTTATTTATGCATTATAGTTTATATAGATTCTAGGTGTAGGGTTCTATTTATGCATTGTTGTCTACATTGTGTTTTTCAGGCATGCTTTGGTTATGCGTTTTGGCTCTTAAGTTGCATTGTTGTTCAATAAAGCGACATTGCTTGTAGTTTTGTCAAAATTGTTCGCTGAAATATGTTGGTCCTTCTCTAGTATTAATTTCATTAATGTCCTGAATTAGTAGTTTAATTAAGCTTCCTTTATTTTATGGAAGTATGTTTTGTCCTTTACATGCCTAAAAATAACAATGCCCTGGCTAGAATTATGTATTTTGATATGGATTAATTGTGTCGAATGTGGATTCCTCACCAATTTAAGAGATACTAGTTATTTTATATTTCCCAACATTGACAAATTTGTGAAGTAATCCTGATTTTGCTTAATATGTCAAGTTTTTTCTTGGTACCGTACTGTCAAAGGTAAGTATACTATTTCATTACATTTTTTTGTTAATTATGTAGTTTTGTATCATTATGTTTATTGTACTTAAGTGGTCATTGGCTTCTCATCGTGCTAAATCCCTTCAAGCAAAGGATTTGGTATATTGATTCAGTTCATAAGGATGCGGAAATTGACCACAGATGGTTGAGGTTTTCAATAAGTAAGTTGATGAATTTAAATTTGGTACTTTAATTTGTTATTGTCTTGTTATATTTTATTATAAATTTGGTGCTTTAATTTCTTATTATGATCATGTTAGAGTTGTTTACTATTACACCATGAATGAAGGCCTCGGCTACCCTGCGTTACATGCCTGCAACATTGCTTCTACTTACAAATGAAAGAGAGTAGAGGTAATTCATCAATACTTACCATTTTGTGTTATACTTGTAAAAGTTGGTTATTTGTTTTCCTTTTGCACAAATGAAACTAGGGATTGATACATTTCATGTATTTGTTTATAGTGTCCGCGACAACTAGAGTTGAGCTCTTCTTGTAGGTGTTGTGTCATGAAGATCATGAAGGACATAGTCACCCACAACTCCAGGCTAGCTCAACTAATAATAAGGTATGTATATATATGCATGTATGTGTGTTTAAGTTTAATTAAAAACCAAGTCATATATATTTTAACATGCTTAACTTGTTTTTGTGTGCAGTACTTTGAGGATAGTTATTGCAAGCAATATTTGACCAAACAAATTGAAGAAGTCATAGAAGAGTTGGTTATAACTATTTATAATCAATGGTTTACTGTAGAAAGAAGATAGCTAGTTGGTTTTGGCTTTTGCTGCATGTAACACCTTGCTTTTATACCGTACAGAACAGTCTAAAATGTGACCTGATGCTAGATCGGAGACCAGAAACAATTTTCAATCCATTTGGGATCCCAACTTCACTATAGGGTTTGATCCTATAGTTAAGTGGGTTTTCAAAAAAAATTTCAAAACATTTTAGCTGGGGTCTTATTTCTGTTTTCCAAATCCATTTAATTTATTCGAGTCTGTTTTCATTTGTTAATATCAGACTACTTACTGAAGTTCTCAACGGATATTCTCATTAAACTTGTTACTAGAGGGTTCACCTTGTGTGGTTACCTTGTTCTAGTTCATTTACCGTGGTTACATACAAATTTTTGAGTCTACAGTTGGTATAGTCACTACTACCACAAGTACTAGTTTTACAAAATACTATTCTACATTATATACAGATCCAAAAGTTATATAACCAACAGAAAATAAACTTTCAGTCTTCACTCCCACCCGTCTATAGCTACCTTCTTCCTTAAGAGCTACTTGCCCAAGCTGCATTTTAGTTATTGGAAAGGGGTGAGATTTAAAAGAATTTTAGTAGTAACAAATAACACTCATATATAATGCATATAGAGAAGCATGCTATATCATCCATCACATACCAGACAATTTGTAATACCCTACTTTTTCCACCAATATTCCTTGTATATATTTGTGATATTTAGTGGAATAAAATGGTGAATTGTGGTGTACATAAAATGATGAAAGCACTTCAATCAGTAGTTATATATAATTGGCTAAGTTAAGACGTAAATGTGTAACTTTTGTCTACTTAAAGGCCTAATATTATAACTTAAATTGGAGCATAAAATGACACAAATATTGGCCCAATTATATTGCATTAATTTCGGCCAAAATAAGGAGAAAGGAAGGAAGATATGATTTAATACAAAAATCACAAAATATATGGGCAAAATTGTAATTTTCCAATTATGCAAGAATAATTAATATTTCTCATTTTCCTTGGTATTCTTGGACAAACAAGGGGAGGGAAATGAATAAATTAAATGCTTGGCTAGAATTTGATCAAGGAAGAACAATTTATGGCCAAGTAAATAAAGGTTTGAAAAGTCAAAAAAAGTAAGAGTTGTAAAAGCTCTCTTACATGTTGAATAAAAGGGAATAAATGAAGATAGGTAAGACCATTTCCTATTGCCATTTGAAGATGCTTCCTATGGTCAAAAAGGGAAAAAACAAGGGGAAATCAATTGGCTTGGTGATTATGCAAGAAGGAAGAGTCAAAAAGTTAAAGTTCAAAAGTATATGATCTTAATTAGCCATATTAGGAAATGCAACATTTTGGATATTTCAAGATGGTAATATCCATTCGCTTCCCTCTTTAACTTTCGGTGGACCAAGGGAAATAAAAGGAAAAATGGGATTTAAAGGGAAATATTATATATATAAGAAGCACAAATGTGGACCAATGGAAAATAACCATATGTAAAGCAAAAGTAAGATGTAAGCAATTGAATAAAACCACAACCTCTCCTCTTGCTCTTCATTTTTTGGTGAAAATCTGCACAAAGAGAGAGAGAGAGTGAGCTCAAGAACAAGGGTTGAAGAAAGAAGAAGGCAAGAGCTCAAGTTTTCATAGATTAAAGGTAAGAACTTGCAAAACTTTGTGATTTTGCCTCCTAATCACTCTATAACCTCTTTTACTCCATTAAATCCATGATTTTCAAGATAAATCAAGAGCTGAGAGAGAGAAGATATTTTTGTCTAGGAGAGATAAAGAGCATAAATCAATAGGTAATCTCCAAAAATTGATTCCCTTGGCTTGTTTGATGTTGTTGGTGTTGTTGGTGGTGGATATTGCCTTGTTTTCTCTTGATTTTCAAAAATGGGCTGAAGCAAAACCTAAGGAAAATGCTACCCAAATTTCCTCTAAACATGTCTATTTAGTGTTTACATAGTTAATCATACAATTAGAAGTGGTAAGGAGGTGATTAAGCAAGAGAAAATAAGTAAACAACATAATCTTCATAACAACCCTAACCTTCTGTTCTGAACAGGACATGGTAAAGAAGTGGGAATTTTGTAATTTTTAAGGTTTCATTGGATTTAGAAAGAAAAATTGTGTGGGTATGTAAGTGTTCATGATTTTTGAATGCTTGTATATAAATTTGGAATTTTTGAAAGTTGTGAAGTAGATATTGTGTAATTCATTATTTGGAAGCAATACAGTTGTGACATGTTTTACATGGATTAAACCTTGTCCAAAAATTTTGAAATTTTCCAAAATTAAAGTAGAGATATAGAGCTTTAATTTTATAGTAGTTTGTAATTTTTTGACAAGTAAATTGGGAGATATGGATTTTTGAAGTTATGTCCTGTTTTCTGGAATGCAATCTGGAACAGTGATATTTGGCGAATTTCTGGGAATTACATAAATCCAGTAGGAAAACCTAAGTATTTTTACACAAATATAAATTTAAATATATTCATTTATGCTTTAGAATCAGTCAAATTGGATTTTTCTAGAATTAATTATGAATTTCTAAATTTGACTAAAAAATCTACCAGTTTCAGGAAAATAGTGAAACTGTACTGTATAGAATTGTATTGTGCAGAAACTATTATAACTGCTTTAGATAACTAGTAAAATTTGATTTACAGGAAGTATAGTGTAAGTAATAACTAGTTTCTTGTAACTCTAATTTTGATAGGAACTGAAACTTGCCCGAGCTCAAAGAAATGGTTGGATATTGCTCAAAGGAAGCAGCCAGGTAGTAGCTTGTCTCTCATATATGTATAAGATACACTGTATGTTATATGTGTTCATTATGAATTGTCTGGCATATTTTGGTTATATGGGTGGTCGCTTAAGGCCTTTCTGCGTGGGTGGACACCCGGGCCAATAACATTATGTGATGTATAAGTGGATGTCCACGGGGCCTTTCTGATGGGTATCCCTCAGGGCCTTGTGATATACCTAGCGCTATGGTGATATATGAACTGCATGTGATACACTGTGTGACACCTTACATTTACACTTATTCTGATGAGTTTTCCAGAGTGAACTCGAACCACTGAGCATTATTTTTTTATAACACTTTTTCAAATCCCAACCTCAAAATAGGATTTGAACCTGTAGTCGAGTGGGTTTTTCTGAAAATTTAAAACTTTTGCGGAAGCATACTCTAGTGGTTCGTAACTTTGTTATTACTCATCAATTCTTATCTTTTCTCATTAATTTAATTAGGGTGATTATCTTCTAAACTTAATTCATTTATTTACATACCCAACGGTGTAGCCACACAAGGCTACCAAAGTGTCTAAACCAAATCAATTTACCATTCTAGACCCTTAAATCTTCGGTCCACCACAATTGCATTCTCTTCTCACACAACTTCCAACATCCTACCTCCGTCTACCTATGTAAATGGTTGGTTAGGGAATGATGAGATTCGGAGGAATCTCAGTAGTAAACAATATTATAATGCATGCAAGATAAATGTTAGTACATGATATGCTCACCTTACATAGGCTCATGCTTACATAATGATATATCTGCATGCTCAATGTTTCATACAACCTATCTATGGCCACAATATAAATAGAAACAGAGCATCATTTATTCAAATATGCTTCACATAATCAAACAAAGTAATATACAAGCATAAATATCAAATGCACACTAGTAGAAAAAAGGCGTTTTAGACCAACACATTTAGGCCGGTTATAGTAGATAAGGTGTAAAAGGTATAACCGATGGCATTTTTGTAATTATGTTAAAGTTTTGAGAATGGTTCCTTAGAAAATCAGTTTAAAATATATTATTAAGACCGGTTTTACAAGGAACTGGTCTAAAATAGGAAAAGAAATAAAAAAAAATCATTACTTTTAAGACCGATTATCTGAATAACCGGTCTAAAAAGCTAAGGGAAAAAATTAAAAAAAAAATTCATTACTTTTAAGACCGATTATCTAAATAACCAGTCTAAAACTACGTTTAAGACCGGTTATCAAAATAATCGGTCTTAAAATATAACTTTTATGACCAATTTTTAATATAACCGGTCTTTAAGGTGAATCACTCCAACATCTATTGCGCTCATCACCAGAACTTCCATTTGAATAGCTGCACCAAACCTTTCCAAATTGTCGATAAATTTGCGTGATTGTTGGCAGAATTCAAATTAGGGCTTGTAATGGCTGTTTTGGATAGACCAAACAATCTGCAATTCCTAATTGCCCTAAACTTTCCCCCACTACTACAGAAAACACTTTTAACGTCCCTTTTTTAGCCATTTTAACGTCTAAAAATAAAAGGACGCCTATACCAGGGACGTAAAAAAGTCAGGATACGACGTCCTTTAAAAAAGGGACGTCTAAAGTTGTTTTTTTAAAAATTCGCTTATATTTTTCACTGCCTAACAATTATAACCTACAGAAATAAGATCAAACAGTTTTTCATAAACCAAAATGTCCTTACAGATTAATATTGTTGAAGGATGATAAATCAAAATGAATCTATAATGAAGATAAATCTAAATCTTAACACAAAAAAATACATATACAATAATCTCAGTTCAAAACTTAGCCTATAAAAAGAAAAAGTAATTACCCATACCTTTTAGCCACAGTAGGAGAGGGACGATGGAGGCTAACGGTGGGAGAGGGAGGGAGGAGGAACCAACAACATCAAAAATCGAGGAAGAAAAATGGCGACGAGCTTCAACAATGGAGAGAAAGAGAGGACGACGGTAGATGATGGTGGTGGAGATAGAGGAGGATGACTTTCAAAAAAAGAAGAACGGTAATGAAAGGGAGTAAGAGAGAGTTATGGTGGAAAATGAGCTTAAAGAGAGTGGTGGAAGATTCACCTTCGAGAGAAAATGAGAGTTTTGAAATTTGCATCGAGGAAGCTAGCTTGCGGAGGTAGAGATAACCTTAAAAAGAGTGATGTCAGTATTAATTTGACTGATTTACGTTACCTTTAGACGTCCCTTTTTGAATCTGGGACGTCTAAAGTAAAAAAAAATTGACTTTAGACGTCCCTTTTTCGAAAAGGGATGTCAAAAGTCTAAAAAAAATTTAAAAAATTTACTTTTTTTTACTTTAGGCGTCCCTTTTCTAAAAAAAAATTAATTTTTTTTTACTTTAGGCGTCCCTTTTTAAAAATGGGTGTCTAAAGTTAAACTAAGGGACGTCTAAAATCTAAAAAAAAATTAAAAAAATTAATTTTTTTTAGACTTTAGGCGTCCCTTTTTAAAAAGGGACGTCTAAAGTTACTTAATTCTTATCCACAATTACAAAAATGCCACCGTCTTTATTTTTTACTTCCCTTTTTTAAAAAGGGACGTCTTTTAGGGACATAAAATCTACATTTTGTAGTAGAGCCCCTTCTCCCTTGGCGGCAGTTTTGTGTTCTACATACGTCCTTTGAACTTGCGACATTTTGAGATTGTGGCGTCGCTGTGAAAGGTGAAAATTGAGTATTGGAGATCTGCGCGTTCTGGCATGGCTGTGAAAGGTCCTCATCCCTTGAGACATTTTGTGCATTCTTCCTCCTCTAGAAAAAAGGTGCGTCATTCTGTGCTAGTGTCATCCATAACGTCATTGAATTTTTCGCTTGCCTGTTCTGAACTTGATATGAATTTGAGTACATTCTAATTCATTGTGAAATTTTTGGAGTCATTGCTCATAAATGTTCTTAAACTGAATTTGAGGTAGTTAAGATGTGCGTGTTTTTGTATTGTTGCTTTGTGAATGAGACGACATTGTTCTGTCCACATGGTATTTTGATAGTGTCTTGGACTCCTGGTTCTCTATTATTGAACTTGAAAGAAGAAAACATAGTCTTGGTTGTTACTTATCCAGTAGTTTGATGTGGAGATTAGGGTAAAAGCTTGCATTTAGAAACATATAATTTATTTCTACTCTATTTCAGCAAACTCAAGAACTCGAGTTCATCATGTCAAACTCGAGTGCATAGAGTAATTTTTCAATCTCCAGGTAGTCTCTGTCAGAAACTTGCGAGAGTTCATTGTCAAAATTGAGTGCAAAAACTATTAAAACTCGAGTGCTTATATATGAACTTGAGTGCACTAGGTATTTTCAAGTTTCTGCTAAGTTCTCTGATTGAAGCTCTCGGGAGTGCATTTATGGACTCGAGTGGAAAAGGCAATAGAACTTGAGTTTTTATGTTCAAACTCGAGTGCATTAACTGTTCATTACTTCATGTCTTTCTGGAACAAACTCACGGGAGTGTGATTTTGGACTCGAGTGCACAAGGCTCCAGGACTCGAGTGTACACAACCAAACTTGAGTGCACAAGGCATGGATGGAGCAATAAAAGTTTTTCAGAAACTCTTGAGGCCTTTAAGGACATGCTTCCAAATGATAATGTGCTGCCTTGCCGATGCTTTAATGCTAAGAAAATACTGTGTTCACTAGGGATGAAGTATAAAAAGATCTATGCATACCCTAATGATTGCATATTGTACAAAAAATAGCATGAAGAGAGGCAACAATGTTCGATATGTGAAACCCCGAGGTACAAATTAAACAAGGCCCCTGCAAAATTGTTGTGGTATCTTCCAATAATACCGAGGTTTAAGCGCTTATTTGCTAATGAAATTGATGCCAAAAATTTGAGATGGCATGCAGATCAGAGGATTTCTGATGGAAAGCTTCGGCATCCTGTTGATTCTTCTCAATGAAAGAAAATTGATAAATTATTTCCTAGCTTCGATAAAGAATCTAGAAACCTTGGGCTTGGGCTTAGCAAAGATTGCATGAATTCTTGTGGTAGTCTAAGCAGTATACATAGTTCATGGCCTGTTCTGTTGGTAGTTTACATCTTATCTCCTTTGTTTTGCATGAAACGAAAGTACGTCATGTTGTCTATGTTGATTTTGGGACCAAAACAACCAAAAAATGACATAGATGTTTACCTAGAACCCTTGATTAAAGACTTGAAAGAGTTGTGGGATGAAGGTGTTGATGTTTTTGATGTAAAAAAGAAGGAGATTTTTAAAATGTGAGCCATCATCTTTTATACTATAAATGACTTCCCTGCATATGGAAACTTGTCAGGATATAGCATTAAATGCCACAAAGTATGTCTGATTTGTGAAGAAGGCACATGCTACCATCAACTTCAATATGGAAGTAAGACCGTTTATCTTAGCCATAGGAATTTCTTAGACTGGACTATCTATATCGTAGATTAAAGAAATCATTTTTTGGTGGCCAAGAGTTTGAAGATGCTTCGGAGGCATTGACTGAGGTATGAAAATGTGTAAAATATCAATGTTATCTTTGGTAAGACTACAAAAAGAAGAAATGAGAAACATATATGGAAAAAGAGGTCTATCTTTGATCTTCCATATTTGTGCAATCTTGATGTGAGACATTATATTGATTTCATGCATGTGGAGAACAACATATGTGATACTATTGTTGGGACACTATTCAACATACAAGGTAGTTTTAAGAATGACATGAAGGCAAGATTAGATTTGCAAGAAATTTGAATACAAGAAGATTTGCATCCGAGGCCATATGGTAAGAGAAAGTTGTCTTTTAGCTTTCATACTTTGTCTAAGGATGAGAAAAGAAGTTTTTGTGAGTGTTTACATGGCATCAAAGTTCCCTCAGGGTATTCTTCAAATTTTAAGAAGCTTATGTCAATGAAAGACTTGAAGTTAGTAGGGCTAAAGTCTCATGATTGTCATGCCTTAATGCAACAATTACTCTCAGTAGCTATTCGAGGCATTGTCGAATATGATCTTCAATATATATTGACTAGATTTTGTTTCTTATTAAATGCTATTTATAGTAAAGTCATTAAGACGGAAAGATTGGATGAATTGGAAATTGAAGGATACCTGATCTTGTGCCAGCTTGAGAAGCTTCTTATTCCTTCTTTTGTTGACATCATGGTACATCTAATTGTTTATCTAGTAAGGGAGATAAAGTGGTGTCCCTATCTATTTCTGATGGATGTACCCAATTGAAAGAATTATGAATATCCTAAAAGGGTATTTGAAGAACCCTAACCCGAATGAAGCATCTATTGTTTAGAAATACGTTTCTGAAGAAGCCATGGAATTTTATCAACATTATTTGTAAATGTAGGACATAGTGGGATTCCTAAATGCCATGATGAAGAAGGGGGTAGATGCAGGGCTACAGTAAAGAGTGTGGATCCTGATGAATTGCAACAAGTCACTTGTACATCTTGAATAATGTTGATGAAGTTCAAGATTACATGAATTCTCATAAAGAAATTGTACGGAAAGCAAATAGTCAAATGAATGAATAAAGGCTAATTAAGGAGCATATCAGAACTTTTGTACATTGGTTCAAACATAAGGTTGACGGAGAAGAATGTGTTTCTGATACAATTAAATGGGTAGCACGTGGTCCTAAGGTTGATGTCATAAGTTGGACTTCATTAATGGTTATACCTTTTACACGAAGTCCCTAGATGATAGGAGCACTATCCTAAATAGTTGTGTTATGTTAGTTGCTGAATCTATGCACTTCTCTAGTTTAAAAGATAAGAACCCTAAATTGGCAGCCATACCTTATTTATAAGGTTATTGAGGAGATTTGAGTGGTTGACTATGTTAAAATTAAATTTTCCATTTTCAAATGCAAGTGGGTTGATGTCAATAATGGTGTGAAGATCGATCTATTAGGATTTACATTAGTAGATCTGAACGGTAGAAGTTTTGGAGATGAACCTTTCATTATGGCAGATCAGGAAAAACAAGTGTTCAATATTACCGATCAGGAAAATAAAATGTGGTCTGTAGCTCTCCAAGGAAAAATGGTCGTTGATATTGGTGAGAAAATTAGTTCGAATTACGATCTTCTTGAGACTCCTTCTTTTTCCAGTGGTCTTCCAGAATTGAACGAAGATGATGAAGCATATAATGAACACTACACAAGAAATGATCATCATGATGGAATATGAGAGGATATCCCTTTATAAAACTACTTTAAAAGTTAGCTAGCTAAAGTAATTATCATTATGAGTTATATCTGAATTATGTATATAGTGTTGGAAATTGTGCCCTAGGGGCTAATCATTGTACCTTAAACATTATTGTTATTTAAAATTTTCTCCATATTGTTATCATATCGTTTGCATGTTTATTATGATAATTGTATCCTTAGATGAACTATAAAGATTATCCTAAATGTCTATGGTCGGTTATCTATGCTGGAGCAAAGATGAAATAAGACCAGTATGACTTTGATGAGGTAATAGAGATACAAATCAAAGTCTTAGGCACTTGTAGGAGTACAAGGTGCTGGACCGACCCACTATGAGAAACCTGCATGGATTAAGTCATAAGATTATCTCATACATATAATCATGTCACAGTACCCTCATAGATTCCTACATGAGAGTTGCTAAGTTTTGACCTAGTCAAAAGTCACCTTTGACCAGGTGATGATAAAGGCTACAATCGGGCTTAGGAGTTTTCATGAAGAGGAATGTGAGTGGTCAAGATGGAATTTGTCCCTCACATTAGTGAGAGATATTACTGGGCCCTTTGATGAGTGAGTCTGAGAAATGTATGACCATACTGTAATGGGAAGGAGTTTCCATTTCTAATTTCAGGCTACTCAAGAATCGAGAAAGTGATGGTCAAGAACAGGAGGGTGACAATGTCCATGCCTTATCCTTGACCAAAATATCGTGTGACAAAAAGGGACGTGACATGGTTGTATAATAGGTTGCATCGTATCATTGATCCTCATATGAATTGGGTAGTCGCAATGTCTTGCTAGAGGCCGCTTGCGACTTGTGGGCTAGAACAATTTTTTAGCCCACTACCAACTTCATGTGGGCCTACAGGGTCGCACACAAGAATAGCCCAACACGAGCTATGATGTCCATATTCATTGAATATAAGATGTGTCTAAGATTCAATGAATACAATATTTGATCTAGGGTGGATGAATTATGTGTATATATATGTGTGTGTGTGTGTGTGTGTGTGTGTGTGCGTGCGTGTGTGTGTGTGTGTATAAATTCAAAAAATAATAATAATTGTAGTAATATTATATACAGATTATAATATTATTATAAGGTGTTAGTTTTATATTTAATTTATTTGATAAATTAAATAATTAAAGCTAATACAAATATCATATATTAAATTTAATTTATAAAGATAAATTAAATCTATTGGCTCTTTATTTAGATTAAATAAATATGATAAATTAAATTTGTTTGACAGATTTAATCAAATCAGATTTATTTGATTTAATTTGAATTTCAAATTAATTAAGATTAATTTTGAGATTCCAATACGGCCTTCATCAATTATAAAATTCGAAGGGCTAGAGAACCCTAGGCTGTACGGACAATTTGGAGAGTTGCAAGAAACCCTAGAGAAGCATCTTGGAGGCGTTAGCACGCTGCCGTGTTGAGTCTTGTTCGTGTGGATACAGGTAGAGGGAGGCGACCAGAGGTGTTGACTCCTAGAGATCGAAAGCACGAAAACCACAAAGGTACTATTCTAACTACTCGATTTAGACATCTTTGATAGATCCGCGATTGGGATTCTAGGTTTTTAAATGGTTAATTTCTTCCGCTGCGTGTACGAATCCCAACATATAGTTATTTTATAGATATAGTCTTTTCATATTACTAACTTAACAATTTGTCTTAACAGGATAATGACGGATTCAAGGTGTCATAGTGCAGATGCTCCGTAGCCACCTAGTGCTCATCAAAGCGAGCTAGCTAGTGTTAATCAGAGCGAGTTGAGTAACCAGTCTATATGGAGGGGTAGATGTGGCACATGGTTAAGAGACATTGCCCTCAATCGGAGTGCCAGGCAGAATATTCCGATTGAGTTTGATAGATATTAGAAACCAATCGGGCCTAATGGAAGCCAATATAGTAGTTTTGTCGGCCTCCTTGCATACACCAGGCCTAGTATCTTGATAAAGAAGTGGAGAAATGTCGATAAAAATATGAGTAGCATATTTGGGACACTATTCTGGTATAAATTTCTCTTCAGTATGTAATGATTATCAAATTTGGCACAAAATTTTCATAACTCCTTCAAGGCATGCATAACAACTCACCTACGATGTTCCTCAGAGAGAAATCTTGTATAAGAAGACTATGACGTATTGTTGTGAGCGCAGGAGAAAGTTTAAGACAAATATGACCAACAATTATGTGCATATCGAGGTGGAAGATGGTAAGCCTTATTCTACTCCATGCAGCAAGTATTCATACATTGATGAAGTGACTTGGCAAGAGCTTTTGAGGCTTCGGACTACTCTAGAAGCTTTGGTGAGTTTAAGTTATTTTGCTTTTTATTTAATTATCAATTTCATGTCTTGACTGTAACCTTTTTTTTTCAATTTCTTATTCATAGGGAAAAAGGCAAAAAGTACAAGAGAGTGGTAGAAAGAATGATTGCCCCCATCAATGTCTCGTAGGGGTTATGCAAAGGTTGAAAAAGACTTGTTGGTGGCTAAATGGAAGAGATTGGAAGAAGCATCTCAATCCGATCCTTCTTTTCTTCTTTCTCCACCATCTCTGATACGTCGTGAAGAAATGTGGTTGTTTGCTCGCCAAAAGAGCAGTGGGTCTTATACGAGTGAACAATCTCATATAGTAGGTGAAAAAATAGTAAGTATCGATGTTGTTATTAACTATTTAGCACAGATGTTTCATTACTTATGTGTGTTATTTGTATTATTCAAGAGGAAATTTTTAAAAAAAGCTGAGGGATCCTTTAGATCAGAAGGGAGGAATGATATCCTGACGGTTGCTACTAGAAAACATGAGCATCCATGCCGTTTCAGGGGAAATGGAGGAGGGGTAGGCATAAGGGATTACTTTGAAGCTCCCTCATGCCATTCCTTAAGCGTGGTGACTAGGGAGGAACTGGAGAGTATGTTGGCCACTACAAGGTTAAAGCAAGGGCTGAGGCAAAAGCATCATTTGATACACTATTAGATGCCCGGTTGAGTAAGATGAGAGAGGAAATGATTACCATTGTGAGCACAAGACAAGATACCAGTGCTCCCTAGGCACAATTGGTTACTCCTAATAAGTAGAGCACTAAAGAGAGTTGTTACAATATTGGGCAATTATCAAAGGGTCTTGGAAAAGAAATTGTTGAGCCTTGTGACATTTTTGTCAATGATCCTCTGAGACGATTAGTTGCATGGGGGAGTGTGTACAACCTGGGATCAACTGTCCACTACTAACAAATGAAAGATGATTAAGTTTGAGTGTCAGTTGAAGAGGTTATCTTGCAGACGCACTTGTCCCTATCCCTTATGATGATTTGTAGATTGTGAGCGATGTCATGGGTACTTTCATCTTGTGGCCAAAGAACCTTGTTCTGTTCGAGCTGAGGAAACCCCAATCAGAGCACTAAGTCCAGCTCCCTTCACTCATGAAGTTTTATAGCCTCTATTGAATGTCATGCAACAAGTGATTCTGATAGCATATGATACATCCTTTCGAACAAGAGAGTGGCCTACAGATTCAGCTGTTGGTAAGTCTGGGGTGATATGCTATCTTGAGAAGGATGATTTAATGTCCTTGGTAGCTCCTAGATAACATCTTATGATTGTGATTGTCCAACTATTTTTAATGTAATTATCTTCTTCAATTGGAAGTAAATATTTTAAAAATTACATTGTTTAACTTTGATTTGTGTGCTTGCATTGTTATAGGTATATGAATCGTAGGTTGGTCTTCTCTGGAAATAGCGATAAATTTGGATTCATCTGCCCAGTTCAAGTCAAAGAGAAAGGGACCACTGCTACCATCAGACATAGATACTTATCAGGGAGGCTTAGTGAAACCACAATTGAGTGTTTCTTGGCTCCATATGTGCATGGGTAAGAAACAAATTCAAATTTCAAAACACATATAATGCTTTATGTTTGCTTAATATTCATCTCTTTTTTTTCAGGGATCATTGGCAATTGGTTCTTCTATGCAAGAATAGTTACACCGTCATCCTCTTATGCTCCCTCCATTTGAAACCAGGGAATGAATTGAAGAAGACCATGAAATCACAAGTTTTCTTGCATTATTACCTTTTGTGTGCAAAGTTTATGGAATTTTTGCAAAAGAAGTAATCTTTTTTTGTATTACCTTATTGCCAATAGTCCCAAATGAGTACAAATGAGTAGTGAAATCTGTTGTAGAACTAGGATTCGAACCTAGACTACCCAACTCCTGAAAATGTTCACAAATTCCCACTCTCAACTCAAGAGTTGAACCTAGGGTTGAGAGGGTTTTTCAGAGGGTAGAAAAAATTTTAAATTATTTTCACAAGTTTCACTATGTCACTAAGTCTTATCGGCTCTTAGTTTCACTATATCAGAGTACGTTAGTGATTTTCTTGTCTTTTCCTTTAATTCAATAGGGAAATGATGTCCACAACCAACAACATATACAGATCAAAATATCCACAACCAATAACATACAACCAACAAAGAAAGTAGATTCCGCAGCTTCATCCTCTAGCTGTCCATGCTTACCCTTTTGCCCTTTGACCTACTAGCCTGTACTGTAAATTGGCATATAAAAAAGGATTAGATTCAAAAGAATCTCAGTAGTAACCAATAGTCAATCATATAGATACAACATCATAGAGTATGCCACACAGTCATCATACAACAAAATCATCACCACAACATTCAGAGTATAATATGCAGTTCAAATATCACCATAGCACTAGGTATATCATAAGGCCCCAAGTGATTCCTGTGCAATCAGCCCTGAGCATCCATTCGTGCAACATAGAATGTGTCACACAATTCTTGATGAATCCACAAAATATGCAGTGTATCTTATAACATATGAAAGACAAGTTACTACCTGGCTGCTTCCCTCCATCAATTCCCAACCGTTTGGCTAAGTTCGGGCAAGTTTTAAGCTCCAGACAGCTATCAAGTCCTATAATTAGAATTTACGGATGACAGGTTATTATTCCATCCAATACTTGTATAATGCAATTGGTCAAGTTGGTTGTCATTAAAGTTAGTATACTAAGCTAAAACCAAAGTCAAGGTGGCCCAACTATCCCAAGTTGGTTATTTCCACCCTTAAGGTTCAACTTATTTACTTTATGCCATTTTTCATTTACACATTTGTTCTCAAATCTGCCAGCTTTTTTGCTTAACTTCAAAAAGTCACCATTAATTCTAGAAAACTTTAAATTGAGTGGTTCCAAATTATATAGAAAAATATTTCAGTTTAATTTCACATAAAAATACTCAATTATGGAAAACATAGCCACAAAATTCCCATAATTTTTCCAAACATGACCTGTTCCAGATTACATTCCAAAAACAGGGCCTGACTTCAAAAATTCATATCTCCCAATGAACTTGTCAAAAAATTACAAAATACCTATAAAATTAAAGATCTATATCTATACTTTAATTCTAGAAAGTTTCAGAATTTTTGGACAAGGTTTGACCCATAATACCTCACGCATAACAATACTGTTCCAGACAGGGCAGATTAAAAACATGTACACATACACTTCATTAATTTCCAAATTGATATACAAGCATTTAAAAATCATGAACACTTGTGTACCTACACAATTTTGTCTTTTAAAGACAATGCAATTATCAAAATTATCAAATTCTTACATCTTCATAACGTAACATGCAGGGCAGAAATTAAGATTTTTAGGTGACTTATGTTGTTTTCTTGTTTTCTCTTGCCTAATCACTTCCTTTCTACTTCTAATCACATGATTAGCCATTTAAAACCTCATTTGACATGCTTAGAAGTAGTTTTAAGCAGTAGGGCCCCTTAGGGTTTCATCATCCAAACTTCACAAAACAACCAAAATCAAGCGAAGAACAACAAGAACAACAACAATAAAGGCACAAGAAACAAGTTTTAGAGTTTACCTCTTGATTCTTGTTGCTTCTCTCTCCTCAATGTTTCTGTCCTCTCTCTCTACACCCTTGATTAAGCTTGCTAATCATGGTTTTTAAGGAGGAGAAGTTCCTATAAGATTTAGAAGCATAAACTTTAAAGTTACAAGCCTCTTACCTTTGATCTTTGGAAGTCCTAGCTCTTGGTGAAGCTTTGGATCTCTTGCAATGTTCTCAAGCTCCCTCTCTCTCTTTTTTCAAGTTTTTCACTAGAATGAAGGGAAAAAGATGAATAGATAGTGCTTAAATGAATCATCAAAAGTGGCTTTGCATGTGGAAATTTTTAATTGGTCCATAATTTGACTTTCTTGCATGATATTTCAAATAATCCCATTTCCCTTTTGCTTATCTTGATCAGCCAAAATTAATGAGGAATGAGGGAGTATATGTTGCTTACAAAATATCTCATAATACCATCTTGCAAATTGTTGACTTTCTGACTTTTGACTTTTGACTTTTTGACTATTTGACCTTGATAATAATTCACCAAACTAGGTTCATTAATTATCAAGTAGTCATTTTTCTCTTTTTAATTCTCATTTACTGAAATTATTGGTAATATTAGGGAAAAATTTCTTGATTTATTGGTCAAATGACCATCTTGCCCTTACATTTATTCCATTTTTGAACTAAATGCAAAACTGGGCAGAATTTTCATCAAATTTTGAAAATTAATATCTAATTGTAAAAATATCTAATTGAGGTGGTTCTAAAGGCTATGTGACCTTTAGTAAGTCTAGTTTTAAGAAAAAATATAAAATTTTCCCAATTGGAAGCTCATCATTCCCATAATTCTCATTTTTTGAAGCTGACACTGAAAATCGCCAGTTTTACTGGACTAACTTCAAAAATATATATCTCTTTGTGTACAGATCTAAATGACTTATATTACCTATGAAATTAAATTTTGATAAGTATACTTCCATTCTGGTAAGTTTCAAAATTTTTGGACATATTTGCCCCTCAAAAGGCGCAACACAACACAACTGCCACACTGGAAAATTCACCTGTAGCAACACTACTTTTTGTGTGTCTTCTAATTGCATTGTTTTGTCATTCCCTGAGATATTTAACTCACCATAATACTCCCTTTAATACCCAAGGTATAAAGAAATTTTGAGGAATACAATTATACCTTACTAGGGCATTTACTAAACCGGGGTTTAGTAGTCCACTTAATCTTGGCTTAATCTCAAGCCTCAAGTCCCAAAATTTGGGATATTACATTTTTATTTTAATGATAGGGCTATGCGAACATTCCTACACGCTGCTTGTGGTAAGCATGTTCATGACTTAAAAGACTCTACATGGATCATCCTAAAGGTTAGTACATATTTGTTTTCTTTAAGATGTGTTCTATAAGTTATGCTTTTATACTTGCTTTAATGATGTCATGTTCTTTTTGAGAGCTGTAGGCAACCACCGGGGTCTAATTTATGTGGTTTATATGTTTTGAGGCACATTTACAATATTATCACCCTAGGCATGACTGATTTTACCGAAGAGGTAAATGTATATTTCAAAAATTTTGTATTAATTTATTGTTTTTAAGTTAGCAAGATAATGTTTTATCTGTCTTTGGTGTTACATACAGATGTTTGATCTTGCTGATCCCTTTCCTGAAGAAGATATTGATTTCATCCGCAAATGTTGTGCTGAATTCATCTATGAGCTTTTACAAGAATAGTAAGTTTTTTAGTCCAATGTTGTTCTAATAATACTTATGATTTTCATATCTAACTTGGTTTATATCTCTACGTAGGACAATTTCTGGGATATGGGTGATACAAGTTGGTTACTGATATATGCATTAGAGCTATTACTTCTTCTTATCACTGGTTAAGCTACTGCATTATTCTCTGCATTTTCTAAGAAATTGTTATCGAAGAGTTGAAACCTTGTTCTTTTATTTGTTGATTTTATTGTCAAATATCATTGCTGCCATTAATGAATGATAAAGGATAAAATTTTTGCTTTCGTGTTGAGTTTCTAACTAATACAATTGCTAAATTCATTAAGGTTACTCTTGGCTAGCACATACTCCTCTCATTGCTGTCATTTATTGAGAGTTGGACTGCCAGTTGTGACTTTGGCTCTATGGAAATATGGTAAAAGATTCTTTTTGCTATGGTTGTATGACTATTAGTAGGTTTGGTTTGCCGTAGATTTACTTCCATTGTCTAGGGCTTGATTAAAACAAAACAAAGAAAGAAAGATTGCCGCAGGTATGAGTTGAGGGTTCCATTGTCATTGTTACAAAATTTTGTAGTTGATTGAGTGTTGAAATTTCTGAAGCTTTTCATTGGTTATGACTAGTTGTTGCACTACTAGGAATTTTGACTAAAGTTAGAGAGAGTTCTGAAGTACACTAGAATGTTTAAAAACTGATATCACATGCTATGATTGACTGATGAAGTTGTGTATGCTTAATGAACCTCATTTGTTGTCATTTGAGTTAGTACTAATTTGCTCAAAATCTGTTCTAAATTCTTATTATTTACACTTAATTCCTGTCGTATTGAGTGAATATAAATCTACGATCATGTTTGTGCACTTTCAAGCTTTTGTGAGAGCTATCCTAATTGAATTTAATTATCACTTATGATTTAATCTGATAGTTGTTGTGATAAGCTGGAATTCACTTTCATAAGAATGATGTCGTTGTTGCCTTAATCTAAATGTGGGTTGTTGCCTTGTTGAAAGAATGATGTATATCGTTGAAATAAATGGCTTGCTGGCCTGGGTAAATTTAATTTTTAGTGGAAAATAAAAAAGGATATTTGTCTAAAAAGTCTTCTTTTAGACCGGTTGTAACACAATCAGGTCTAGAAAACACTTTTTAAGATCGGTTGTATTAACAACGGGTCTAAAAAGTGGGACTTTATGACAACCAGTATAAAAAGTAATAGACTTTTTAGATCGGCTGCGTTAAGACTTCATCTAGAACCGATCTAAAAGGTCATTTTTAACCGATCTAAAAAGTGATTTTTGCAATAAGGACATGCAAGTAGGGTATGTTCACTACCTTAATTGCCCTTCCTTCTTCCATTGTCTCTGGTCCAGCTCAGCACAACTGTTCGATCCTAAAATTCCCAATTTATAATAAATGAGTTATTATTCATTCATAACTCATTCTAAATTCACATTGTTGGTGATCTATCACAATTTCAGTATTTTTTGCACAGTACAATTCTGCATAGTACAATTTCACTGTTTTCCATAAATTGGCAGATTTTCATTCAAATTTGGAAAATCATAATTAACTCTAGAAAATTCCAAATTGACTGATTTTAAAGGCTATATGAATGTATTTAAATTTAATTTTACTGAAAAATATCCAAGTCTAACCATCATCATCAGGCCATTACCAAAAATTCATCAAACCTCCTATATTCTAGATTTCCTTCGAGAAACAAGGCTCAAATTTGAAAAATCATATCTCTTAATATACTTGTCCAAAAATTGTTTTCTACCCATCAAATTTAAGCTATACATGTCTACTCGATTACTGTAAATTTTCATAATTTTTAGATTAGGTTTGACTAGCAAAATTCATTGCACAACGATATTGTCTCCTGTGAAACAAATCAATTAACATTTCCCCTTAACTTCAGTAAATTCCAGTTTTGCATACAAATTTCCAAAAATCATGAACACATATATTCCCACACAATTTTCCCTTATAAATCCAATGTAACCATAAAAAAATACCACATTCTAGCTCCAACATGGCAAAAATGCCCCTGGAAGAAATCTGGTAGTTAAAGAGAAACATGGATTTTCTTGATTCCATTTGGTTAAACACTTCTTTTTCACTTATAATCCCATGATCAACTACCCAAACACCTAATGAGCATGATCAATGAGGATTTAGATAGTATAACCCTTTAGGGTTTCATCTTCCAAAATTTACAAAAACCAACAAAACAAGCCAACAGTGACAATAACATCACCATAACAACATATAACACAAGAGGATCAAGTTTATGTGATTACCTATTGATTTCACCACTTTCTCTGTCTAGGATGCCTCTACCCTCTCTCTCTTCTCTCTTGATTTAGCTTGCTAATCATGAATTTCAAGAAGAGGAAGAGGTTAGAGGAGGCTCTAAAGAGATTATAAGGCAAAAGCAACTTGATTTCAAGCTCTTACCTTGAATTTGTGCCTCCCTTGAACCCTAGCTTCTCTTGTGTTCTTCAACTCTCTTCAAGCTCTTCTCTCTCTCTATTTGGATGGTGATGACCAAAATATGGTATCTTACAAGGGATAAGAGGTATATAAAATAGGGAAAATTCCAAAAAAATACCATTTAAACTTCAAAATCTCAAATAGGTGATTTAACAATAAAATGTTTTGTCAATTGCATTACCATTCTTGTTAATCCCATTAACGACTTTGTCAACGGGATTTTGAAGTTTAAAAGGTATTTTTTTGGAATTTTCCCTATAAAATAGCTATCTTTCCTTCCTCTTAAAATATTGCTTTTTAATGCAATTAACACATGGCAATTGAATTGCCTTCATCATTTCTCTTTCCACATTGCTTTTTGGCTGTGAAATCATCTTCAAATGGAAAGAGGAGAAAGGTTTTATAATGTCTCCATTTATTCCCCTGCAATTAGTATATAAGAAACTCTTTATGACAATTGCTTTTTTTGACTTTTCAACTATTAGCTTTACTTGGCTATAAATTACTCCCTTCTTGATTTAATTTGAGCCAAGCATTTGATTTATCCATTATTTCCTTTTGTTTGACCGAAATGGCAAGGAAAATGGGAAATAATTGATTGCTTCTTGCATAATTGGAAAATGACCATTTTTCCCATACATTTATTTTCATTTTCTCCCTAACTAAAAAACTGGGTCGAATTTTCATTAAAAATTGAAAATTTATATCTAATTATATAGATATCCAATTGGAATGATTCTAAAGGATATATGACCCTTATTAAGTCTAATATTAAATAAAAATATAACCTTTGGTCAACTAGAAGCTCATACTTCCCATAATTATTGATTTTAGACGCTGCCACTGAAAATTGCAAGTTTTACTGGGATAATTTAAAAAATACATAACTCTTTTTTTACAACTTCAAATGACTTATATGACCTATCCAATTAAAGTTTGATAAGTGCAATTTCATTCAGGAAAGTTTTAGAATTTTTGGACATCATTTTCCTATTGAAAAAGTTCACACAAACACGACTGCCACACAGGAAAATTCACTGGCAACAATACTAATTTGTGTTCCAATTAACTATGTTGTGTGTGACCTCTAATTTCCTTGTTTTGTCACTTAATATGCTCTTTAATTCACCATTTAATTCCCCTTAATTCCATCAAAGGTATAAAGGAATTTTGGAGAATATGACTATGCCTTATTAGGGCACTTGATAAACCGGGGCTTAGCAGTCTACTTAAGTCAAGCTTAATCTCAAGCCTCTAGTCCCAAAATTTGGGATATTACTAGTGCAAATGGTTACTAGGGAGCTCTTAAGGCACATACTTATCCTCAGGTCATGGCCTCGAGTCCCTGGGGAGGCGTATTAAATCCCTAAGAGGGGGGGGGGGGAGACAATTCCTGGCCTTCAGAGCCCCAGAGGAGGGTGGAAGTTGGTCCATACCGTCAGCTTGCAGTCGCAAGGGGCCATCTGTTACATAGAAAGGCACCTTTTTATGTAACGGATGGCCCCCTTCCACCGTAGGCTGGTGATCCAGACCAACTTCCACCCCTTTTGAGGCTCATAAGGCTAAAAATTGTCCCCTCCCCAAGGGGATTTACTACACCTCCCTAAGGACTCAAGGTCGTGACCTGGGGGTAAGTCACGCATTAAGAGCTCCCTGGTAACCTTTTGTACCATGGTGTAAAAGGTTACCAGGGAGCTCTTAAGGCTTGACTTACCCCCAGGTCATGGCCTCGAGTCACCAGGGAGGGGATAATTCCTGGCCTTTTGAGCCCTAAGAGGGGATAGAAGTTGGTCCAAACTTCCAGCCTATGGTGGCAGGGGGCCATCTGTTACATACTGAATATTGTTGTGATGATTCTATGTATAATGATTGTGTGGCATGCTTTGTCATGTTATATCTATATGACTAGCTATTTGTTACTACTAAGATTCTTTTGAATCTCACTCTTTCAAACACCAATCTACAGTACAGGAAGACAGCTCGAAGGGTAAGAAGGTAAATGCGGACTGTTAGATATGATTAGTTTTGATGATGACAAATATAGATGTCAAATATTAAGCATAAGAAGCTTGCATAGTATACTTTTCTAGTACATTGACTAACTATTTGATGTTGCATATATTGTAGATTAGTCAAGCAATGGAAGAAATAAATTGGGGAATAAAGAACTTGCAAAAATTAATGAAAAATATGAAGATTCAAGTTTTTATGGTACTGTAGCAGTGGGTACTGTAGCAATACGGTTACTGTAGCAATTGGCACTGTTTGGCACTGTTTGTAACTGTAGCAGAGTGATTTTTAACAAATCACTCGAGTGATTTTCAGAATCACTCGAGTGATTCTGAAAAAATAGAAATCACTCGAGTGATTCAGCAAATCACTCGAGTGATATGCAGTTTTTCAGACTCTGTTCTTCGTCCAGGTGAGCGAGGTCTGGTTATTTGATCATATCTCTCATAATACAACTCCAAATGAGACGAAACTAATTGAATATGAAACTAGACTCCCAATGCGTCATTTGGACATCAGAAAAAACATCAAAGGAGATCAGATGAGGGAGATATAAGTGTTCGAATTGGACCTTCATGTCAGCGTCACTTTCTGGAACAGTCTTGGTATTTTGCCTATAACTCTCAAAACACTAATCCTATTGAGTTGAAACCGGTGCCATGTGAAAGTAGACTTCAAGAGCTTTCCATTGATATATAATTCAACAATTTTGGAGCTATATTCGAAGAGTTATGACATCTATAATTTGACCCCTGTTTGCTGAAGAATTGGAAACGAAAGAAAGAGCTAAAGTGATCTGAACAACAGATCACTCGAGTGATTGTTAATCACTCGAGTGATATTGAAGATCACTCGAGTGATTCCAGAATTCACTCGAGTGATATGGCTTGTTTCACAGATCACTTCCAGTGGCACAGAATTCACCGGAGGAATTTTTCACTGTTCTCAATATCACTTCCAGTGATATGGAATTCACTCGAGTGATATGAAATCTTCTACAGATCACTTCCAGTGTTAGCAGTCCAGTGCAACTCTAATATCCCATATCACCTCCAGTGGATGCTGAATCAAATCACCTCCAGTAAGCTTTAATGCATCTCCAGTGAAAGCCCATATGCACCAACGTTTATTAAACCAATAGCTCAAGTAATGCGTTTGATTCTATCAGTGTTGCTAGACCAATGCACCTCCATCTCTTAATTACTCCAAGTCTTCATTCTTGTGATATGGTCCTTTTGGTTCATCACCACCAGTGGAATTCAATACACTCTGGAAGTTTATGATAGAAGCCATCCGGAGATATTAAAGTTTCTCTGTGCACTTAAGTCTGGTATGAGGAACTTGAGTTCTTATGTTGATGAAGCAAAATGGAATACAACGATCAATCCGAATGGGTTCATATGTTATGCAATCTTTGTGTTTTCACTTGCTATCATTCTTAGACATTGATTAATACTTATTTCAAGTGTGAAATAGTGGCTCAAGCGTTTGGGTTAAAACTTCAAGTCTGAAGGTGACTCACGGCAAGCATCGTCACTCGAAGTGATGCAACCCAGAAAGCGGAAATCCTGTCTTTGGTTAATGATCCAACATATTTATGATTAACACTTCATTGTATTGATATTTGATGTATTGTTACAGAAAGAACAATGAAGAGACCATAGAGAGAGGAAAAACCACTTCACGAGAAGCCGAGCGTCCACTGATAACGGCTAGTTTTCTGAAGTGGAAATCTGTCAGAACAAGCAGTGCGACTCCAACGGGTATGTTGAGATGCTATCAACTGATCAATGTTTAAAGACCTATCTGACAACTAATCATGGGCAACAACAGAATTAAATGAACAACCAAGAACGTGCAAACAGAAAGCAATGGTATGAGTTATCTGTCAGAAGCACAATCAGATTCCAACGGGCAGAATGTTTGAATGCTTCCAACGGGTCTCAACCATCTTCTATATAAACCAATGTATTCAAACAAGGAAAGAAGAGAGATGATACGACAGTAACCAAACACATGAGCAATGAGAACCCAACTGCCAACATGCTGATATCATGAGTTGTCCGCCTCATATACTCTCTGTTCTTATCTGTTTATATATCATGTACATTTGAGAGTGAATATTTTGTATTGTACTTCAGTGAGTATTTATACACTCTGTGAGAGAGCTTGTAAACACTTCATCTGTATTTCAGAAGTGTTCTCAAGGTAGAGGGACCTTGAGAGAATTGATCATCTTACGAGGGAAGTTGTAGAGCGAATTGTCAGTAAGACTTTCTGCTCGTAAGACTTACAAAGTGCAAGCAGTAGAGAACGTTGCTGCTCGTAAGACTTACAGTGGTGTAAGCAGGAGAGAACATTGCTGCTTATAAGACTTGCATGGGTAAGCAGGAGAGAAAGGTCTTTGGGATTTCTTTGCTCAACTTACCGTAAGAGGGTGTAAACCTTACAGTGAGTAAGGGGGAGTAAATTCGTAAGAGATTTGTAGAGGCTTTTCTTGTGCCCGGTTAAACAAGAAGATAGTGGATTGGAAATCTCAGGAGAAGCCTGGGGACTGGACGTAGGTCATCGTGGATTGGACCGAACCAGGATAAATCACAGTTTGCACATTCTCTTCCTTAAGCTTTTACATTTCCAGCATATATGGTCTATATCTGCTTATGAACTTATAGTTCCATATGTATTGTTTTGATAAGTTGCGAAAAGATTTTTAAACAATCAGACATTCTTATCGTACACCCAATTCACCCCCCTCTTGGGTGTCAGCCGGTTCTAACACGGACAACTAGAGGATGGAGCGAGAAAGACTTTAGTTTCTGCTGGTTGTCTATTTTTGATATTTTCAAACTCTAAATGATGTACATGACTATGTAAACCCTGTCACAGTACAGTGGTTGAACCAATAATACTAGTAACTTAGTAAATGAATGGTAGTTTGATAAAGAGATAACTCTTCCGAGTAATGAAGGAACATCAAATAAAGAACATATCATGAAACGTAAGCAGAGATATGCTCACATACTTTGATAAAATGGATTTAAGTACCGATGAGATTCAGTGAGATAGTGAATGCTTGTTAAACAGTTTGGGAAAATTTTTATTTCACACAAAAATAACTTCCAATCCCATGTTCAACTCTTGGGTAGATTTGGATTTTGTGTATATTTTTCAAAATACGTTTAGTATGGGACCGCATTTTGGTTCCATAACTGATTTCACTACTCTTCTGCACTCGTCTGAGGTTGTTGGACATAAGGTGTCACACATTTCAATATTCATTTAACATTCAAGGATATGTTTATACAACAAACAATTCTATTCAAGGACTTACTGTCCCTTCCCACAGCACTGGGTGTTCTACTGGCCCAAAGCCCTTTTCATTTGAATGTTTAATGGGCAATTCTGCCTAATTCATGTTCACAGTTCAAGTATGTATAATGGCAACAATATGCTTGAAGTAGAATACATAGAATATAAGGGATAAGTTACTACCTTAGCCTTTCCAATGCTTCAAGATGTGTTACCAGTTCCTTGGTCGTCCCGGGTAGATATCGAATCCTATATGTGGGAATTCATGAATTGGACGGGCTATTACTTATCCTAATACTTTTGTATAAGGTAAACTAAATTATTCTTGACTTGTTCTTATGTTTTTCCTTGGTTTTAACTCATTGGTTATAATTAGAGTCATTTAGGTAACCCTTATAAGCTCAAACAAAGGCCTATAGGTTTAGGAAAGGCCATACTGATCAACACCTCTTACACAATATGAAATACTAAAAAATTAAGGTCTTAATCGTAGTAAAAAACATGTCAGAAGTTTTTGTGTGATAGTTTAGAGTCCGCTATTTGCTGACCAAACTTCCAAAAATCATAACTAAGTCCAAAAAAAATCCAAATGAAGTAGTTCTAAGTTCTATATGACCCTATTTATGTTTCATTTTAAGGAAAAATATAGTCATTAGCAAAATATATACTCATCAATACATAATTCCCTTTTATTAGACACTGCTCTAGAATTTTCCAGTTTTACATGTTCAAACTTTAAAAATGTAGAACTTCTAGTATACACATCCAAATGACCATTATGACCTATCAAATTAAAGCTTGATAAGTCTACTTTTAGACTAGATAGTTTGACAAGCATTGGATATTATTCAATAACTAAAAAACACAATACAAAATGATTGCCTTGCAGGAACCCTAATTGGACAAAAATTTGCAAAGTTACAATTTATGTTCTAATGATTCAAAATCTATAACCAGGCTATTTCCATACAATTTTTTGTGTTAAGCAAAATGGTAGCATCAACATGAACAAATTCCCTTTCTCTTTTGATGTCCTATTCAGACTATAAAATTAGGGTTTGACAAAAGAAGTTACTAATTCTCATTTTCGTCACCTTACTTGGTTCATTTGCTTCTAAAACAACATATAATCACATGTACATGATGAAAGCTTTATAAACCCTAACAAACCCTGAAAGGATGAAATCAAGGCAGCCAAAACAACAATCCACTATATCTCAACTAATAAACACAATCCATAGCTCAAAATGAAGCTAAAACTCACCTCTTGCTCTTACTTGAGCTCTTTTCTTGATTCTTCAACTTTAACTCTTTCACGATGACTCAAAACACCTCCCCTTGAAAATATAAAGCCATATAAGTAAAGATCTCAGCAAGGGGAATAATGTTTATGAAGAGTATTTAAGCCATAGAAGTGGTTTACAAGGTGAAAGTTCAAGTAGAAATTCTAACCTTAACCTTGTTCTTTCTCTTTCCTTTTCTCTTCACTTGGACAACTTTAGGATTGTGTGAGAGAGTTTTTAATGTGTTTAATTCATTTATATTCAGCTCCCAATTCACTTGGCTAAGAATTTCCAAGAAAAAGGAGGAAAAAGGAGTAAAAATAAATGTATGGCCCTTAATGCTTCTTGTAAAAAGTTATAAGGTTAATTAACTAACCTAAGTTGGATTCAACTTGGAAAACAATCATCATCAAAAGGGAGATTAATTGTTGACCTTCATGCTCTTATAAGGTTGCTTTTTGATCAAACTTACTTTTTAAGCCTAGCCACAATTGTTGACTTTTTTCTCTTCTTCTTTCTTTGCTTTTATCTTAGTCATTGATTATAAAGTGACCTTACATATTTTTCTCTTTCTTTCTCTTGGTTTGGACAAAAATTCTTCAACAATTGGGAAGGAAAATGTTGACTAATGCCTATTAAAGAAAGTGCTAAAGTTTGATCAAAGTCTTCTTGTAAAGGGATTTGAAACTTTGACCAACTCTTTCTTCTTCCATACTTGTCCTCTCTTGGACGGATTTAATATCATGAGGGAAGAGAATTGATTACTTCTTCATCTTTATTATTATTCTTGCTTTTCAAGAGCTAATCTTGACCTTTCATTTTAGGTTTCCAATTCTAACCTCAAGATCAAGTGACAATTGTCTCTTTTGCCCTTAATTATGACAATATTAATTAAATTGCCATTAGTTCTTTTAGTTTTCTTTCTTAATTCCCTCTAGACACTACTTCCCTTTTCCTTTAGATCCAAGTTATGTTTTATGTCTTTATGACACATCCTAAAGGAATTGGGTATTGTCTTTCAAATAATTCGCACCGAAATTCATATTCTATTTTGGGTGCATTTTCTAAAATTTCATTCAATTTCTTATACATTCCTAGGACTCTTACTAAAATAGGCGTAGTAGTCTACTTTATTCAGACTTATTCTCTAGTCTCTAGTCCAAAAATTTGGGATATTACACTACATAACGAAGTTTTTAACTCCCTGGGGAGCTCTTCCTCCTTCATAATAATAATCTCTTTAATTGTTGAATTAATGGAATTCGCAATGATTGGATTTGCAAAAATTTACACATGACAATGATACAATTTCATAATTTGCATATGAGAATGATATAGATACAATGATATTGCACTACTACAAAAAGCACTTTTAACATCCCTTTTTAGGGTTGTTTAACATCCTTTTATGGGGGGACACCTATGCAATCGACGTAATAAATAATGGAAATAACGTCCGTTAAGAAAGGGATGTCAAAAGTCTATTTTAAGCCTTTTGTACCATAGCGAAGTAAAGTTCAATAGGCATACACTTCTTCGACATACACTTCTTCTTCAAACCAGTCTTCTTAATCCTTGAAAACCTCTTTTTCTTTGCCTTTACTACCACTAGATCTAGCTGTATAAATATGGTTATAGGAAAGGAATGAGATTCAAGTGAATCTCAGTAGTAACAAAAAATTATTTATATAAAATGTAAATAATAAACATGAAATGTAGCATTGATCATGATGCAGCAATAAAAATGCCAAAGCCTATCCGACAATTCTCAGGAAACAAATGATGATTTTGTTCGGATCAAAATCATCATTTGTTCCTGATTTGCACAGCAACAACTCATAATGTGATCACAATAACTCAGAGCAGGCCTATACCTGTCTGTGAAGCAGGCCTATATTTGTCTATCATTAGCATAATTTGGAGCCGGCCTATACCCGTCCGTACATATCAAGCTGCTCAACTGGATCATCTAGCCACATGGCACCATAAAAGTTCCATGGGGTCGTTTAATTCATTTCCTACACCCAGAGAGTATCAACATCACAAGATATACATTGAACAAATCATGGCAAACAATGCATAATTATATTCGCATAGTATATGAAAGATAGGGTTACTGCCTTATTGCCTTTCCTTCTCTAACTTATTCGCCATTGTGGGTCCCGCTATGCAGATATCAAATATGAAAATTAACCAAAATAGTTGCAATTAAGATACTATTTAAGTCTATTTCACTTTAAAACTCATAAATTTAACATTTCCTTTAAAATCACAAAATTTACCAAAATGCCCCTAGGGACCCGGTCCAGGCTTGGTATTTTGTACTTTTCCAAAAGTTATAACTTAGATCCAATTCTTATATTTTCATGTGTAAATCTCATATTTGACCTCATATCAGATTAATTCCAACTCAAACTATAGTTTTTCCCTTGGCGGGTTTTAGGGGCGAAATTGTCATTACACAATCCGGACCTTTTTACACTTCGCACTCAACATGAACCCTACATAATTTTCCCTTCTAAACACCATGGAACCATTAGAATCATGAAATTCCAACTCTATCCCTAATTTTCCCCTTTGGCCAAAAGTTGTGAGAAATTGGGAAAAATTGTATTTTCATGATTCTACCTCCTAGAACATCTTTTTTCTACTTGTATTCCTTTATTTAGCCATAATTCTAAAATTTAACATAATCAATGGAAATTTGGGCACCATTTCCCCTTAAAAAAATGGACACCCTAAACTTTACAAAACCACCAAAAATAGTTTAATAGCCAGCCATGATATAGTCATAATTCAGTTTTCGGTAAGAATCTCAGAATTTGAATAACTTACCTTGCCTCTTCTTCTTCTTCTTCCATTGGCTGAAAATGACCTCCTTCTTCCCTCTAGATTTTTTTCCTAAAAAACCAACCTAAGAGGAAATAGAGGTTATGGAAGAGGTTTCTCAAATTAAAGAGCAAGATTAAGCAGAGATTTCGGCATACTTTACACTGGCTCCTGAACCTCTGCTTTTCTTCCTCTCCTCCTTCTCCTTTCAGCCTTCTCTTCTTTCATTTTCCTCCTCTTTGGACGACTAAGGCCTTAAATAGGCTAAAGGCAGAATTTTTGGAATTCTCTAGAGATCAAGACATGGCATCATCTAATTGGTCCTTAATTATTTCTTGCACATAACTTATTATAATTACATATTTGACTATGTAATTAATTTTTTATGAATTCCATCTATCACCCTTTTGAAATTATTAAATTAAATTTCCATATTACATTTACTTGGTTAAAATGACCATTTTTCCCTTGCAATTTTTTTCCATTTTCGCAATACTTATGAAATTCTGCAAAGTTGTCCCCAAACTTTGAAAATTCATATTTAATTGTGTAGATATCCAATTGGGGTGGTTATAAAGGATATGTGACCCTTATTAATTCTAGGTTTAGGTAAAAATATCACCTTTAGCTAATTGGAAGTTCACTACTCCCAGAAGTTTTATTTTTTGAAGTCTGACCCTAAAAAACATCAAATTCAATGGGCAAATTTCAAAAATTCATATCTTCTTGTGTACAACTCCAAAAATTACATATGACCTATTAAATTAAATCTTATCATGTATAATTTCATTATGAAAATTTTCATAATTTTTGGAAGTCATTTACTAATTTAAAAGTGTCACACAATCTAACTGCCTCATCAGGGAATACACCAACTATCATATGCAACAACTATTGTGTTATGTGCGACTTCTATTGACTTTATTTTGCCACTTTACATGCTCTTTTATCATGAAATACCATAATAGCTACATGATACTTAGTGATTAAAATTTGGGACATTACAATTTTCCCCTTGTCAATTAAATTTTGTCCTTGAAATTTTGTCATACAAGCATCTTCATAAACTCCGGATGCCATTTCTGTACATCTTCTTCCATCTCCCACGTAGCTTCCCTTGAGGACAATCCTTTCCTTACTACTTTTACAAATGGTATTGTTTTGTGCCTGAGCTACTTCTCTTGTAGATCAATAATTCATTTAGTCTCCACCTTAAAAGTAAGGTTATCTTACACATCGATATCCTCATATTCTTGAACATGTTCCGGGTTTAGATGATATTTCTTCAATTGAGAGACATGAAAAAGGTCATGCAAATGACTCAAATTTGGGGGTATAGCTATCCGATAGGCCACTAGTCTAACTCTATATAGTATTTCAAATGGTCCGATGTACCTAGGACTCAATTTCCTTATCTTCAAAGCCCTGCCAATTCCAGTGATTGGTGAAACCTTCAAAAGTACATGGTCTCCTACCGCAAACTTTAATGGTTTTCATCTTTTGTCTACATAAATTTTTTGCCTACTTTGGGCTGCTAATAGTCTCTGCTTGATCAATTTGATTTGCTCTATTGTTTGATCAACTATGTTTGGCCCAAACATTTTTGTTTCAGATAATTCCATCTAACACAAGGGCGATTGATATTTTTTGCCATACAATGCTTCATATGGGGCTATTTGAATGCTTGAATGATAACTATTGTTATATGCAAATTCAGTAAGTGGAAGGAATCTATCCCAGCTTCCTTTGAAATCCAGCACACAATCTCTCAGCATGTCTTCCAATATCTGTATCATTCTTTTTGTCTGTCCATCTATTTGAGGGTGATATACGGTACTAAATTAAGTTTGTACCTAATGCTTCATGTACTGCCTTCCAGAATTTCAAAGTAAATCGAGGGTCCCAATCAGAGATGATATTCTTTAGAATACCGTGCAATCGTACAATCTCCTTTATATAAAGATCTACTAACTTTTGTAAAAAGTAATTGATACTGATCGGCAGGAAATGAGCGTCCGTGGTAAATTGGTCAACGATTACCCAAATAGAATCATAATTCCATATTTTAGGTAATCTTGTTACAAAATCCAATTGTAACACTTTCCCATTTCCGTTCAAGGATTTAAAAGTTTTATAATAGTCTTGACGGTCGTTGATGTTCAAGCTTGACCCTTTGACAACTAAGACATCGAGCTACAAATTGGGTTACATTCTTTTTCATTCCTGGCCACCAATATATAGACTTTAAGTCATGGTACATTTTAATTTCTCCTAGATGCAAAGTATATTTACTTTTGTGTGCCTCTTCTAGGATTTGTCATCTTAACTCAGCTCGTGCGAGTACATATATTCATTTCTTATACCTGACTAGTCCACTAGGTGAAAAGTCATACTCCTGAGTTTCTCCCTTTTCTATCATATTGTTTTGAGCTTGTTTATCATGCAACTAAGCTTCTTTAATTATAGTTCACAGGTTATTATCTACCTAGTTAATGCCACTGATCACAATCTAATTAGATAAATCAAAATCTCGAAAATCCTCAATCAATTTATGTTCTTGTATCATGAGGGATGCTACTTGCACTGTTTTCCTACTTAAGGCATCTACAACAATGTTAGCTTTACTTGGATGATATTTAATCTCTAGGTTGTAGTATTTAAGCAACTCCATCCATCGATGTTGTCTCATATTTAGCTTCTTTTAATCATAGAGATATTGTGGACTTTTGTGGTCGCAGTATAATTCTACGGTCCCACCGTAGAGATAGTGTCTCCAAAATTTCAACGCAAACACCACTGCTGCTAGCTCATGGTCACGAGTGGGATAATTCATTTCATGTGGCGTTGGCTGACGGGAGGCATACGCTACCACTCTGCCCTGCGGCATTAGGACACAACCCAATCCATGCTTACTTGCATCACTGTAGACCACATAGGTCAACTGTAGATCAGGAATCACCAATACTAGTGCTGTTGTTAGTCTCTCCTTCAGCTTTATAAAGCTTCTCTCACAATTCTCATCCCACACAAAACGTTGAGCTTTTCGAGTTAACCTAGTCAAAGGTAATGCGATTCTGGAGAAATTTTATATAAATCACCGGTAATAACTAGCTAGACCAAGAAAACTGCGCACTTCGGCTACATTCTCTGGTCTTTTCCAATTTAGTACTGCTTCAACCTTACTAGGATCCACTGACACCCCTTCATGAGAAACTACATCACTGAGAAAATTTTCTTTTGTAAACTAAAACTCACATTTGCTTAATTTGGCATAAAGTTGCTTGTCCCTTAGTGTGCCTAGCACCATATTGAGATGCCTGTTATGAGTGTAGGATGGTGTATTTAGAAGTGCAAGTGTACACTGTCGTAATCAAGTAATATAGAAGTGAGTAGAGTATCATTCCCACGAGGATTGATCACTAAGTACCAAAATTGGTAATTTTAATTCTATTTAGTCGGTTGATTAGTTATGATTGAGATTGCAAGATAAAAATGATGAAATATGAATACAAGTGATATAAAGACAAATATGAGTAAAAGCCCTAGGGATTAGATTTCACTTAATAAATTCCGGATTGAATCACTTATCTATTCTAGTCCAATTTATTCCACATGATTGATAGTCGAGTTTCCCTATTTTAATTACTAGCCTCTTCCAAGGTCAAGTAATTCTATAATTAATTGCTAACCCAATATATTCCTATATGAATTTAAGCAATCAATCATGCATTAAGATTTATGGAACTTAATTAAGACTACATAACCCATATGAATATATTCCTATTTCATATGCAAATTATGGTTTTAATTATAGGATCCACACACATGTATCTCCTTCCGGTCTCAACATGCATATTAAAATCATCCAAAAGGTGGCCAATCAATTGTAAGCATTAAGAGCAATAATTAAAACTCAATCATGAAGGAAAAATTAAAACTAGATTTAATAAGGTAAGATTCAATCCGTCATTAATAAGCTACGTCATCACCCTGGGAAATGGAAAATTTAGCTCATGATAAAATTAAAAATAAAACCAAAATATATTCCAAACATCATAAATATTGCATAAAAATTAATTACAAAAACATAAAAATACTACTACAAGATGCATGAAAATGGAAAATCTAGCCTACCATATAGGAGGTAAAACCATCCATGTAGGTGGCAACCTATACCATCCATAAAGGAGAACTACCTAGGCCTTCCATATAGGAGGTAAAACCATCCATGTAGGAGGCATGCAAGAAGTAAAAAAAATGCAAGAAATAAATTCTAAAAATAACAACTCTCTCTCTAAAATAGAAACTCTCTCTCTCTCTTCCTTCCTCCTTCTTCCTCTTCATTTTAGGGTGCCAAGAAGCTCTATTTATAGGCTTCATTTTCGGATTGCTACAATGATTTGCTACAGTATTTTGCTACAATGATTTGCTACAGTGAATCGCACTGCTACAGTGAACCGACCACCCACTTGCTACAGTGCACCGACTGCTACAGGAACCGCACTGCTACAGTGAACCGACCACACCGTCCGCTACAGTGAACAGTGAACAGTACCCCACATGAACAGTGTACAGTGAATAGTAACTTCCCTTAAATGCCTTCTTTAATTCTTTTTAATCCGGTACTATCCATGGCTGCAAGAAAATCATTATTTATTTATTAATTACACCCAAATTAATTACATTCAGCTCAAATATAGTCCACAAAATCATCATATAAGGGAAAATGAGTATGCAAATATTTTACTTATCAATACCCCTCATGCTCAATTTTGCTTCGTGAATAAACAAGTATATCATCAATGAAAACCACCACAAATTAATCTAAATATGGACAAAAGATTCGATTCATGTAGTCTATAAATACCACAGGTGCATTGTCAAACCCCTTAATATTTTGACATTTATTAGAGTATTAATGCACAGTTCAATGAGCATACAGAAATAGCAAAAATATATCGATATAGAGTTCTTGATTACATTACAAAATATCCCTACAGGGTTTATACATGATACAACACATGTCCAATATAAAGCAGGATTATCAGATAACTAACAGGAAATTTCATGAGTCTGTATCGGACCTTCTGTCACTGGTATTCCGCTATTTTACCTTTTGAGTCGTTTCCTCTAGCTGAATAAAATTTTAATTTATGGAAAGGGTGAGATTCATACGAATTTCAGTAGTAACAGAATATCAATCATATAAAATGTGAAAAGTAAACATGCAGTGCAACATTTATCATGATGCAGCAATCAAAATCTCAACGCCTATCCTAAATGATGATTTTGTTCGGATCAAAATGATCATCTATTCCTGATCTGCACAATCATATCTTGTATATAGGAATTCAACACAGAATTCACCTATGTAATGTGATCACATAACAACTTGGAGCAGGCTTATACCTATCCATACATATCACATCTTGGAGCAGGCCTTTACCTGTCCGTACATATCAAGTCGCTCAACCGGGTCCACCTGGTCACATAGTACCCTAAATGTTCCATGGGGTAGTCAAACTCACTATCCACACAGAGAGAGTATTAACACCACAAGAAATACATTGAACAGATTATGGAAATTATTGCATATTTATAAGCATATAGAATATGAAAGATAAAGTTACTATCTAGGTTCCTTTCCAAAGCCTAACCACTGTCAATCCTTTTTAATGGTTCGTTCGGCTTGAGTAATAATCCAATCCTAAAATTCCCAAAGTAATTGAAAATAAGTTATTACTCATTCATACTTTATTCTTGAATTTACAAGTTGGTTATCTTAACCCGAAATCGCATATTTACCAAAATGCCCCTGGGGAACCTGGTCTAATTCCCTTTTTATCCAGTATATTTGTACTTTCCAAAAAAAGTTATGACCTGGGCTATTCCTACACAATTTTTGTGTGTAGAATCCATTTTTGACCTAATTTTAGGCTAATTCCAGCTTACATTATAGTTTTACCCTTGATAGCTCTATCTTGGGTTATAGGGACAAAATTATCATTTCACAATCCGGGCCTTTTCACACTTGGTACCCTTCATGAACCCTACACAATTTTCCCTTATAAACATTATGGAACCACTAGAATCATGAAATTTCAACTCCATCCTATAGTTCTCAATCTGGCCTAAAGTTTCAAAGAATTAGGGAAAAATCTCATTTTCATGATTCTAGTTCTAAAACATCTTATTTCTACTTGTATTCACTAGTTTAACTATCAAATCTCAAGTTTAATCACAATCAATAGAAATTTGGGCAGCATTTCCCCTTAGAAATTGGACTTCCCAAATTTACAAAATCACCATAAACAATTCAATAACCAGCCAGAAATTCATCACAACTCAATTTTCATCAGGAATACCAAAGTTCCAGCAACGTACCATACTTTTTCCTTCCTCTTCCCTACTTGGCTGAAACTCTTCCCTTTCTCCTTGGAGTTTTTGCTTGTTCAATGGCTAATCCATGAGAATAGAGAAGTTAAGGAGAGGTTACTAGAACTATAACATAAGATTGAGCAAAGATTTTCACATACTTACCTAGTTTATGTACCTTAATCCCTTCCTTCTCTTTTTCTTTTTCCTTTTCCTCTAGCTCCTCACTTTTCCTTTCCTCTTTCTCTTTTAGCCAACTTGGCCATTATATAGATATGGGAGGAGAGTTTTAGACATTTCTAGAGGTGCTTATATGTCTCATGCTTATTGGTTCTTTATTCCATTTGTGTCACATGTTATAATAAATATATATATTTTATTATGTAACATTTTTATGAGTTCCATCTTTTCATTTCCTCTGTATTTATTCATAAAATTACCAGGTTATATTTATTTGGTCAAAATGACCATTTTTCCCTTACAATTTCTCTCACTTTCGCAATACTTAAGAAAATTGGTAGAATTGCCACCAAACTTTGAAAATTCATATCTGATTGTATAGATATCCAATTGAGATGGTTCCAAAGGTTATGTGACCCTTATTAAGTCTAGTCTTAGGAAAAAATATAAAATTTAGCCAATTGAAAGTTCACTATTTCAAGAGTTTTTATTTTTGAATGTTGCCACTGAAAAACGTAAAATTCACTGGGCATATCTCAAAAATTCATATCTCCTTGTATATAACTCCAAAACTTTCATATGACCTAAAAAATTGAAGCTTATCATGTCTAATTTCATTCTAGAAAGTTTTATAACTTTTGGAAGTGATGTACTAGTTTAAAAGTGTCACACAATCCGATTGCCTCATCAGGAAATACACCAACTATCTTGTATAACAACTATTTTGTTATGTTTGACTTTTATTGGCTTTGTTTTGCCACTTAATGTGCTCTTAATTCACCATTTTATTTCCTTTAATACCATCAAGGTATAAAGAAATTTTGGTGACTAAAATTTGGGATATTACATGCATTCGTCAGTCTAAATGACATTACTAGGAATTCATAGGCACATATCTGGTTCGGAAGGCAGTTTTGGGTATATCTTATGCTTTTACCCACAACTGATAATATCTTAACCTTACGTCAATCTTTAAAAATACCCACAACCCTGATAATTGATCTAGCAAATCATCAATCCGGGTAAGTGGGTACTTATTCTTTATAGTAGCTTTATTTAACTCTCAGTAATCAATACATAGCCGTAGACTTCCATCCTTCTTTTTAACTACTTGCACTGGGGCTCCCCATGGTGATACACTAGGTCTAATAAACCCTTTATCTAATAACTCCTCAATCTGCTTCTTTAATTCCACCATCTCATTCAGAGCCATTCTGTATGGAGTTTTTGAGATTAGCTCTACTCCAGGTTTAGTCTCAATTGCAAATTATACTTATATTTCTGGAGGTAATCCATTAGTATCTTCTGGAAATACCTTAGGGAATTATCTTACTACAGGAATATCTTTAAAGGTTAATCCAGCTTCTGTTTGAACAGATAAGAATACCATATGCTCCTGACAACCCTTCTGCAATTACTTTTCAGCTTTAGCTGCTGAGAGGAAATTAAGATTACTACCATGACTGGTAGTTGGTCGTGGAGTAGGATAAATAATCCACTTATTCCCAAAGTTCAATAACACATTATTGGTAGTCAGCCAATCAATGCCAATGATTACTTCTAAATTCTACAGGGGCAAGAAAATTAGATCCACCGTTAATTCTCGTTTCTCAACATTTAGGACACAATTTAGGCAAACTTCAGCGGTGATAGATCGATTACCCATAGGTGTTGATACAACTAAATCATATAATAATCGATATACTACTAGACCAAATCATCTCAAACAATCATAGGAAATAAATGAATGACTAGCACTAGAGTTGAACAATGCTTGTACACAATTACCATTAAGCAAAATAGTACCTTGAATCAGTTCAGGAGATTTCCCGGCCTCTTCCTTAGTCATGGCAACTCTTCCCTGAGCCCTTTGCCTCAGTTGTTTTACTTTTCGCTATTGCTGAGGGTAATAGGTAGCAATGTATCCTGGCTGATTGTAGTTATAACAAATTATCTCACACTGTCTGCCAGGATGAGAGGGCTTGCCACATCTTTAATATAGTTGATTTCCAATAGGCCATTGATTGTTACAGTTCCTGGGTTGGTAAGGTTTCTTGTTATTCCACCGAAACGATCCTCTTGAATTTCTGCATTTTTTACCAAAATTCCTGTCACCGAATACACCTTTGTTACTATCAGCATTTCTACTAGCATAAAGATTCCATAAATTACCCTCAATGATTTTGCATTCTTCAATTGCTTTGTTAAACTGCTTGAACCGCTTCGAGACTAAATTTTCCTTTAGTTCCAGCTTTAACCCTCGAATTAGCATGTCATATTTCTACTCCTCATCATTTCAAAATCTTAGGTAGGAAGGGTATCTAGACTGCCAAAGATAACGACCAAGCTACTCATCAAAACTTTCTTTCTCCCCTTGCTCAATCGTTAGGAACTTAGTTTCTTTAGCAATCTGCACTGGACGAAGAAAATATTTCTCATAAAACTGTTCTAGGAAATATTCCCAGGTAAGAGGAATATTTTGAGCTTGCATAATCATCTCTATGCTCTTCCACCATGTATCTGCCTCTTCTTCCAACTTATACACTGCTAGTTCAGCTTTCATGTTGTCAGGGCATTCTAAGATTAAGAAAATTTTCTCTAGCTTGGATAACCAATTTTCGACATCCTACGAGTCAAACTTTCCTTTAAAAGCAAGTGGTGCTTGCTGGCTGAATCTAGTCAACCAAGTAGATAAACTTTCCACTTCTATTACAGGCCTGTTGGGCTGCTGTTTAGGTATAGGTTGTTCAGACTGCTCAGATGCATCAGGTTCATTTATCAATCTTTCTAGATGATCCAATCTTTCACCATCAGCCTCCTGCTTTAATCATACTTCCCTCATTTCATCTCTCAGTTCTTGCATCATAGTGCTTTGTTGAGTAAGCATCCCCATCATCTGCTCCATGGGATTGGGCCTTGCTTCGAGCCCTAACCCCATCTTTTTCCCTCCATGGGTTACCATATTTAAAATTCACTATATTTCAAATATAGAAACAATTAGCTCCACATATATTTATAGGGGTAATTTTATCATTTCATAAAATTTCAAGTACCCAAATAATTCATAGATAATATACATAGTCAAAAATATTGGTTATGCAAATGTTTCTTACATTACTTAACATATAGGTTTTTATACATTATGTTTTTATTACATGACCTTATATTTTCAAAACCTTCCCAGGGGGTCACCTATCCTTCCATTACCATGGGATGAACACGCTTAACTTTCATTATTTTGCCTTAAAATCTAATACAGATCATTTCTAATCACGGTTTCCTACACCATACTTCTGTATATATACTATTTAAACATGTCAGTCATCCCAGACCGACCAAAACAACCTATAAACCCTGTTACCCTAATCACATTCCATACATAATTATACAAGATTCTTCATATAAGCCTTAAACCTCAGAAAATCACTTCCAAATTCATCTGTTACGATATCATTAAACTCCTGGATCCAAAATTTTGTCTTCGGAAAGAAATATAGCGTAGTTTAGACCTAATATTCATCAGGGTAGTCCATCCCTTGATATTTCTGGTCCAGGTACATTATTTCCACATCTTGCAGTAACTATTGGTATTGCTCCATTAATGTTTTTTGGATTCGAAGAGCACACCAGAATTTATCATAAATACTATGCCATAGGTTTCAATTTGGTTGCAAATCAAGTTCTTCGCGCTCTCCATTCACTTTAGAACTTGACACCTCATAAAGATCTATTTCAATTTTATCAGATAATGTTTGTCTCAAATCCCCAACCTTTGAGTTGGTCTTTAGTGGAGTCTTCCGACAGGGCTTCCTGCCTTTCCTCTAGGAGGGTTGTTTATAACAGGTTCACTTCCTTACGTCCCATTTAGTCCTTGGGGGCTTCCTTCTTGGAGGTCGGTCAGCTGGCAAGTTAACTGATAGGTCAGATTCATACTTCTCATAATGTTCTGTGTTCATAATGCCTGCCATAACATAATCAAGGTTATATCAGTATGCTATTCCACTAATGCCAGAACTGTAGTCTCTGTTACCAAAAATGTTAAACCCCATTGAATTTAAGTATTTTGTATCGTAGCGAACCGAAGTTCAATAGGCATACAAACATAGTACATCATACTGATATATCATTCTTAATTACATTACTAAAGTAACATGTAAACCAAAACATTACAATTTACATGATCCAAAATTTTGAAGTAAGTATAAAGTATTTGGCATGTACTTCTTCTTCGAACTAGTCTTCTTAATCCTGGTAAACCTCCTTTCCTTTGCCTTTACTACCATTAGATCTAGCTGTATAAATATGATTAGAGGAAAGGAATGAGATTCAAATGAATCCCAGTAGTAACCAAAAATTATTTATATAAAATGCAAATAGTAAACATGCAATGCAACATTTATCATGATGCAGCAATCAAAATGCCAAAGCCTATCCGACAATGCTCATGAAATAAATGATAATTTTGTCCGGATCAAAATGATCATCTATTCCTAATTTGCACAGTAACAAGGCATAATGTGATCACAACAACTCATAGCAGGCCTATACCTATTCGTGGAGCAGGCCTATATATGTTCATCTAATTTGGAGCGGGCTTATACCCATTCGTATATATCAAGCTGCTCAACTGGGTCTATCTAGTCACATGGAACCACAAAGGTTCCATGGGGTGGTTTAATTCATTTCCTACACCCAAAGAATATCAACATCACAAGCAAAACATTGAACATATCATGGAAAACAATGCATAATTATATTCGCATAGTATATGAAAGATAGGATTACTACCTTGTTGCCTTTCCTTCTATAACTTATTCGCCTCTGTGGGTCCTGCTATATAGATATCAAATCTTAAAATTAACTAAAATAGTTGCAATTAAGCTACTATTTAAGTCTATTTCAATTTAAAACTTATAACTTTAACATTTCCTTCAAAATCACAAAATTTAACCAAAATGCCCCTAGGGACATGGTCTGGGCCCGATATTTTGTACTTTACCAAAAGTTACAAATTAGATCCATTCCTTATATTTTCACATGTAAATCTCATATTTGACCTCAAATCATATCAATTCAAACTCAAATTACAATTTTGCCCTTGGCAGCCCTAACTTGGGATTTTAGGGGCAAAATTGTCATTTCACAATCCGGGGCTTTTTACACTTCACACTCAACATGAACCTCACATATTTTTCCCTTCTAAACACCATGGAACCATTAGAATCATGAAATTCCAACTCTATCCCCTCATTTTCCACATTGGCTGAAAGTTGTGAAAAATTGTATTTTCATGATTATACCTCCTACAACATTTTCTTTCTACTTTTATTCCTTTATTTAGCCATTAATTCTCAAATTTAACATAATCAATGGAAATTAGGGCATCATTTTTCCTTAGAAAATGAACATCCCAAACTTTACAAAACCACTAGAAACAGTTCAATAACCAGTAAGGATACAGTCATAATTCAGTTTTCAGTAAGAATCTCAAAATTTGAGTAACTTACCTCGCCACTTCTTCTTCTTCCCTTGGCCGAAAATGACCTCCTTCTTCCCTCTAGAGTTTTTTTGCTAAAAAACCAACCTAAGAGGAAATAGAGGTTATAGAAGAGGTTTCTCAAATTAAAGAGCAAGATTAAGCGGAGATTTCGGCATACTTACCTTGAACTGGCTCTTGAACCTCTGTTTTTCTTCCTCTCCTCCTTCTCCTTTCAGCCTTCTCTTCTTTCATGTTCCTCTTCTCTTTGGCCGACTAAGGCCTTAAATAAGCTAAGGGAAAAACTTTTGGAATTCTCTAGAGATCAAGACATGGCATCATCTAATTGGTGCTTAATTATTTCTTGCACATGACTTATTATAATTACATATTTAATTATGTAATTATTTTTTTATGAATTCTATCTGTCACCCTTCTGAAATTATTAAATTAAAATTAAATATTACATTTACTTGGTCAAAATGACCATTTTTCCCTTGCAATTTCTCCCATTTTCATAATACTTAAGAAATTTTGCAGAGTTGTCTCCAAAATTTGAAAATTCATATCTAATTGTGTAGATATCCAATTTGGGTGGTTCTAAAGGTTATGTGACCCTTGTTAAGTTTAGTTTTAGGAAAAAATATCACCTTTAGCCAACTAGAAGTTCACTACTCTCATAAGTTTTAGTTTTTGAAGTCATCCCATGAAAATTATCAAATTCGCTTAGCAAATTTCAAAAATCCATATCTCCTTGTATACAACTCCAAAAATTCCATGTGAACTATCAAATTAAATATTATCATGTCTAATTTTATTATGGAAAGTTTCAAAATTTGTGGAAGTCATTTACTAATTTAAGAGTGTCACACAATCTGACTGCCTCATCAGGGAATACACCAACTATCATATGTAACAACTATTTTGTTATGTGTGACTTCTATTGACTTTGTTTTTCCACTTTAGATGCTCTTTTATCATGAAATACCATAATAGCTACATGATACTTAGTGATCAAAATTCAGGACATTACATTCCCATATTATTATAATATATTTTTATCTCATAAACATACTATAAACACCAATAAAATCCCATAGAAAATATAGTCATTAAATAGAGTAATCAAATCCCTACACTAGAACTTTTGCACTATTGGGAAAATTAATGATAAATCAATAATTCATTTCTTGATAAGCAGTGTAGCAGTGAACTCAACCAAAAAATGATCTCCTTAATTTGGTTATTTTCTTCTTTATAATGAACATAAAAAGTTTGGAATCAACAGGACAAAAAACGATTCTAATGTACAATCTTGTAACTAATAAAAGGCTTCAAGGACTCACGCATATGTATGTTTCTTTCCTTTCTATCATACATGGTTCTTTCTCTCCTCTCTCTCCTAGCTTATGATAGCCTCTACCATATGCATGTAAAATCCTACAATATCCCCCACTTAAAACATGGGAGTCAATGCATCAAGAGATATTAAATACAAATCAAAATTAAAATAGAAATATTATTTTTCAATTTTTGAGTAAATAATATATTAATTATTAATAAGTATTTACATGAAATAAGAAAATTCAAAAGACATATCAAATAACATATTAAATATATATTATAAAAAATATATAAATATATATTTAATATTATATATTATATTTGTTTTTTGAATTAAAATATTATAAATACATTTCTACAAATAAAGATTGCAAGATTAAAACAGGTCGAGGAAAAGATCTCCACTAACCATTCTTTCAATTTCCTCTCCAATTAATTTCTCCACCACTGGATTGATTTTTAATGGTTGAGATTTATTTTGAAATCATATTGTACAAGGCAAGCTTCACCCAAGAGGGGGGTGAATTGGGTGATGTGGTCAATTTTTCAGTTGTTATGGCTTTATAGGATTGAACGAAGAGATAGTACATATGAGAGAAATTGCATATAGAGATTTATAATAGTTCGGCCTTAATCCCAGGGCTACGTCTAGTCCTTAGAGATCAACACCTCCTGAGCTTTCACTAAACCTTCAAGATTTAGTCAACTCTTAGAATGCATGGTATAATAATTGTCTTCGCAAGGACTACGAGTATAAATGTTCTACATTTTAGAACTTTCTCTCCCCCTTACGGAAAGTCTTATGAGCAAAGAAATTCCAACGACCTTTATCTCTTGCTTAACTATGCAAGTCTTACGAGCTGCAACGTTCTCTCCTGCTTACACCCCTATTAGTCTTACGAGCAGCAACATTCTCTACCACTTGCACCACATAAGTCTTACAAGGAAAAAGTCTTCCAATGAGCTCTCTCTACAGCTTCTCTCATAAGGAAATTCTACCTTCTCAAGGTCCTTTTACTTTTTGATAAAAAATATAATGAAAGTATTTACAAGACTCTCTTACAGAGTAGATATGATGAACACTGAAGTACAATATGTACTGAGAAAATATAAAATTGAAGACTCATGTATGTATAGTGTAATATCCCAAATTTTGTGATAAAAAGCTTGAGATTAAGCCTGGATCAAGTGGACTACTAAGCCCCAGTTTAGCAAATGTCCCTATGAGGCATGTTTAAATTCCCCAAAATTCCTTTATACCCTTAGATATTAAAATGAATTATATTGGTGAGCTAAAGAGCTCGGGGAATAACAAAATGCAGTGATTGGAAGTCACACATAATATAGTAAAGTGGAACACAAAGTAATTTTGCCACCGGTGAAATTCCCGGTGTGATAGTGGTGATTGTGTGATCTTTTTTTATGGGTAAATGATGTCCATAAATTATGAAATTTTACAGAATTGAATTAGACTTATCAAGCTTTAATTTTATAGGTGATATAAGAAATTTGGATTTGTACACAAAGAGAAATGACTTTTTGAAATTAACCCAGCGAAATTAACTATTTTATGGGGTAGTATCCAAAGATTAAGATTCTGGGAAGAGTGAACTTCCAATTGGACAAATTTTATATTTTTCCTTGAAACTAGACTCAATGAGGGTTGCATAGCCTTTAGAACCACCCTAATTGGACATTTGTACAATTAGATATGAATTTTCAAAGTTTAATGAAAATTCTGCCAGATTGGATATTATGTGCGAAAATCAATTATTTGGGCCAATCATAAGCTGACACGTGGCAAGGCAATTTAACACCTCCTTTAATCATCAATTATCATCTTCTTCCTTCATCTTCATGCAGAGAAAATTTGAAAGAGAGAGAGAGTGATCAGATGAGAAATGGAGAGAGAAAATTATATTCCCCAAAACTCTACCGTAATGGCGTCATCTCTCAAAGTAACCTTCAGGAAACTTCTTCTACTCATCGTGAGCTTCATTTCTATAGTTTTAGATTCTCATTTGGAGGTGGTTGGCGCCATCTCACCAACCGGAGTGTTGCCAGAATTCTGAACCGTTTGCAGAAACGGGTAGAGGTAAGCGTAAGCTTCCTTTTTAACCGATTGATTTGTTGTTTAGATGAGTATATTGGAAGTTGGGTACTACTCATTATCATAATAAAATGGTGTTTTCAATGGCTAAATCATGTCTAATGAGTGTCTAAATAGCTAATCATTTGATTAGAAGTAGAAAGGAAGTGATTAAGCCAAAGAAAACATGAAACTGACATAGTTTTTTCTGAGAACCTTGAAATCTGCCCTGTACTGTTTCATGCAAGAGAAGTTGGAATTTGATAATTTTGATGCTTCCATTGGCTTTAGGAGGAAAAATTGTGTAGGTATACAAGTGTTCATGATTTTTTGATGCTTGTGTATGAATTTGGGAATTTATGAAATAGGGTTGTTCATGTTGTTGATTCTGCCCTGTTTGAACAGTGACGTTGTTCGAGCTGTTTCATATGGTAAATCTTGTCCAAAAATTCTAAAATTTTTCAGGCTTAAATTAGACATGTAGAAATTTAATTTGGTGGGTATTTTGTAATTTTTTAGACAAGTATGCTAGGAGATATTAATTTTTGAAGTTGTGCCCTATTTCTGGAATGAAATATGGAATAGTGCCTATTTGCCAAATTTCTGGGAAAATTATGACAATAATAGTCATACCAAAGTATTTTTATATAAATCTACACTTAAAGGGCTTAAAATATAGCTTTTAATCACCTCAATTGTAGTTCTATATAATTAATTTTGATTTTTCAAAATTTGGTGAAAAATCTATCAGCTTTATGTCTTATGTGAATTTAAGACTTAATGGCACAAATATAATTGGAATGAACTCCAAGGGTGAAAGTAAGCCTATAGGGATAATGTGGGCTATTGGGTATTCACTTTTCATGGCTCTAATGATGTTATCACTTGCTTAGGGCCATGAAGTAACAAAGAAGAAGTAATAGTTGGCGGATCAAGGGACAAGAAGAGAAAGACATAAAGTCCGAGAGGTAGTGAACTTACCTTTTCTGCATGTATGTGATATGTATGTCTTGCATTGATTATGTGACTGCTTTTTCTATTTGTGTGGAACATGTATGATTGGTTGAAGCTCTGTTATATTTATGCAATGGCCATATGTATGTCATAACATCAAGCATACAGCATGTCATTATGTTGGCATGAAATAGTGTAGGCAAGCATGTCATGCATTCATATATATCTTGCATGCATAGTGGTAATGTTTGCTACTGAGATTCTCTCGAATCTCACTCCTCCCAACCAACTATTTAGACAGGTGAAGAGTGCAGGAAGATATGCATCAGAGGAGATATGAAGGTGAGGTGAAGATCGTAGTGTAAGGCACTACTATTTGTATTTGATGTAAGAGTGTTGTGGTTATGTGTAATTATACATTTGATGTATACGTGGCTATTGAAAATAAGGTATTACATATAGCTCTTCTCGTGTAAGTTTGTTTCTCTATATCTGTTCGTCTTTGAGTCTCTGTATATGTATAGTTAGTCTAGAGATAGATGTTGCAGAGTGCCTGTTGTGGAGTAGGATGTTTTCGTTTGAATCTTTAAAAAGGCTATCATGGTGTGTGTCAGTTACTTGTCATGGTTGTTGGCCAATATTCTGTGACAGCTAGCCTATATCATTATGTCTGCCATTTTTGACTTCATCAACATATTTGCAACCCAAACGTTTGATTACCTGTTTCACACTTAGAACAAATGTTAAATGATGTTTAAGAATACCAACAAGTATAAACATAATGATTAGATAACATTTAAATATATTTGGATTGATCTCTGCAATTCATTCTGCTTCCATAATTGACAAACTTCAGTTCTCTCTATGAAACTCAAGTTCATAGTGTTGTTAGCATATCTCCAAGTTGTCTCTGTTAGGAACTCGCAAGAGTTTACTTTCACACTCGGGTGTAAAAGTTCCCAGACTCGAGTTCTCTCATTAACTCAATTTCTCCTTTAATTCAAGTTATCTTCATAGCTTTCTGGACTTGTAGGAGTGCATTTCCTGACTCGAGTGTTGATGATACCAGAACTCGAGTTTTGAACCTCAAACTTGAGTTCTTTAGCTCTTCACTGATTCTGATTATCTCTCTTGATAAAACTCGAGGAAGTGCATATTCAAACTCGAGTTACTTTATGTACAAAACTCGAGTGCTACAATCAAACTCGAGTTCTCCAGGAGTTTCAGCATTCTGACCAGATTTCTAATTGAGAACTTGTGGAAGTTTCAGACTCAAGTACATATCTCACCAGAACTCGGGTGTGACACTCAAACTCTAGTTTTCCTCATTCTACTGATTTCTGAGTAAGTCTCTAGAATAAACTTGTAAGAGTGAAATAGCAAACTCAAATGCAATTTGTTTAAGAACTCGAGTTCCTTACTCAAACTTGAATGCACATTACATCATTCAGATTCTGATCAAGCTTCTAGAACAAACTTGTGAGAGTCAACATCCAAACTCGAGTGCATTTTAGTTCAGAACTCGAGTGTAATATGAAAACTTGAGTTTACTGCTTGGTCTTCACAACACAAAACTCTTGGGTAGAAACTCAAAATATAGAACTCTCAGGACTTGAGTTTACTTCATGCTATAACTCGAGTGCTCATCCAGAACTCGAGTTCATATGATTAATATCACCTCCTACAATGCACACACCTCAAGTGTTAAACAAAACTTGCAAGAGTTATACTAAAATATGCTTACCAGACTTGAGTGCATCTTCCAAACTCGAGTTCATATTCATTCAGAACTCGAGAACCCTTGCTCAACTCGAGTGCATCAGTTGTTTTCCAGAACATGAAGTTGTGAAACGTATTTACAACTAATATATCTCAATGTTTTTTATCATTCCTTTACAAAATAATTAATTATTATTTGTTATCATCAAAACATTAATTCTAACATTCTCCCCCCTTTTTGATGATGACAAAACTTTAGTGATGGATTTGAAAAACTTAATGAATCGTTTAGTGACAAGTTAAGATTTCAAATACATAAACATAAGGTAATAATGAACTTGTTTTGAAATCAAAGTTCTTGACATCAGTTTGGCTTCTTCCTTCTTCAATACTGCATGATTCTCACTGCAAAACTTACGAAGATACCAAAACTTTGAGTGCTGCACAAACTCATAACTGCATTACACCACAAAATTAAAATATAATTCAATAATTTGCAAAGACAACATAAGTTCAGAATTTAAAACTTCATTGCATAGTTCAAGTACATAATCTAGCATAATCCAGATTTTAGGTACCAAAACATAAATACCCAACAACATATTGACTCTCCCTTAATCAAAACAATAACATAATCTCACAGACACTATAGACCCTACCAAACTCCCCTTTAAACCAGTATACCAAGCTCAAAGCCATCACTCATTCTTCTCCCCCTTTTTGTCATCATCCGTAGAGGGAGGAACATGAAATCTAATATCCAATGATACAGGTGGAATGAATAACACCAGTGTAGTAGATAGATGAATATGCTTAAGAGTGAATAGTGGCAAAGAAGGCTGAGTGGCAGTAATGACAGGCTTAGAGGAGGGTTGACTGTTAAAGGTAACATCCACAGAGGTTGAGGTTAGAGGTTTAGTATAAGTAAATAGAACTGTGGGATGTATGGTGGATGAATGAGGAGCAGATGTAGTTGAAGGTGGAACAGATGAAGATGGACTTGAAATATGAAGATTGGCATGAAGGAATGTCTCCAACTCATTATGCCTCCTCGTATGATCCTCCTGGATCTTGATCAAGATTTCAAAGTTGTGGTTTATCTTGTCAACTAACTTGACCACTTGTTGTTCCATCTTAGTGACCAACTGCTCAAATTGCCTAGTCAATTGCTCATAATACTGAACCATCTTGTTTCTTAGACCATCCATGGCCTTGTTGATCACGTCAGACATATACCCTGGTAAGGATGCACCGAAGAAGGATGGAGACGGTGATCTGCCTCTTACAAATGATTGAGCCTCATCAGTAATACCCATAAGAGTAGATGCATGTCTCTCAGTCTCCAAAGGTAGAGCAATTCCCATATGGTGTAATTGTGTCATTCAAAAATGGGGAATCCTTAGCCTTTCATCTTTGTCTAAGTACCATATCTTGTTGTATATGAGGATTAGGGAGACAAATTGTGGGAGAGGTATGTAGGTGTTCATGGTGGAAGAAAATATGAAACATCTTATTTCTTGGAAGATCATTTCTCCCACATACCTCTGTTGACTAGCAAGCAAGGATGCCATCACATAATAATCTTTGGAAGTAAAGTGAACGAAGTTCTTTGATTTATTCATAATGCTTCTAGTATAGATATAAAAGAGGATGCGCTGGATATTAGACATTAATGTTGGTATGAAATTTAGAGGTTCCACAGGTTCACCCGGTCTCAAAAGGCTGAAAACTTGGTTAATTAAAAATTCATTGGGAGGATTATGGGGTGGAATCTCACAACCAAGGATTGTGTTTAGGATAGAGGGGGTAATTCTCACTATCTAGCCTTGAACAGTGGTTTGTATTCCTTTTTCTAATAATTCACCAGTTTGAGACTTAACATTTTGAACTTTCATATTGCAAAAAAAATTTCTTACAACAATTGGTGAATATAGGAGGACACTGAACCACAAGTTCGTAAAATTTGAGATACTCTATAAGATTTACTTGGCAGTGGGTATTCAAGTAATCCATATCAATATATACAACCGGATAGAATTTTCTATGAGTATATTCTCAATAATATACTTTGTTATCAAATAGTTTAAGGGGTTGAAGAATAAAACCTTCTGGAGGTACGGTTTATTCCTCTTGCTTCGGTGGCCCAGACTGAGCAGGACAATGTGAATGTAAAGGTGCAGCCTGTGATGTAGAGCCACCAACCTCAGATACTATCTTTCTAACTAAGGCATCAAGCTTGGATTTCTCAATGGCTTCCCAGAGGGGTCTATCTTCTTCACTGTCTGAGGATGACTCAAAAGTAACTTATATAGCCTTCTCTTTACCCCTTCCTTTCACTTTTTTGGTCTTCGATCTTGTGATGATCGGCTCAGGTATTATGGCCTCAGGACAATCGGTCCATCAAATATAGTCCACTAGGTATTCTAAATTCATTACAGGCTCTATCTCTTGCTACTCAAGCTATTCATACTCTTATATAATATTCATGAAGCATGCTAAATAAACCAACATCACAAAAGCAATTGTCATGTTAGCATATAGCATAATGGCAACCACTGAACCCTTAGTCCCATAAGTCATATTACCCTAAGTGTTTACCCTCACAAAAAGGAACTGGGATTCCACTCGTGCATATTAGGAGTTTCCATGGCCCCGAGTGTTTACCCTCGCAGAAAGGCCCCAGGCAACTACTAGTGCATAACAGAAATCTCTATGGCCTGGGCATCCACCCATACAAATAGGCCCTGGGCGACCACCCTGTAAATTATGAATGCTTATTAGGTCTTACTGCCTAGGGAATCAACCTTATGCTATAACCATTATGGGACTTACAGCCTCGTGCCTCTGCCCGTCAGGTCTGATTGCCTAAGGACATGCTGGCCTATTAGGTCTTACTGCCTACCATATATTTATAACACGAATATACTCAATGGTAAGCACATACATGCAAAACTATGATATAAGATATGAGAGTAAGAGTTACTTTCTTTTATATTATTGACCATGTCCTTTCTTAATGTCTTTCATCAACCGGCAATAGAGCACCCCATGGTGTTTCTCTAGGTCATATAAACCCTTCTCTCAATGTTCCACCATTGCAAGTCAACGTTCCTATAGCTCTACTCTACGATTCGTTGCCATGGCGACTTCACTCTATGGTTTGTCACCACGGTAGTTGCACACTATGGTTTAATATCACGGTGGCTCCATACTACAGTATTGCACTCGATGCTTCACTAAGTTACCTGAATGGTCAACCCCTCTGATCAAAACCCTCTGTAGGTAGCCTTTTCTGATCAAAACTCTATTTAGGTAGACCTCTTCGATCAGAATCCTCAGTAGGTAGCTCTTTCCGGTTGGTCATCTTTGAATGGAAGTACCATTGTAATGGGAACCTATATCTCATAATGTCCCTCTAGCATTTCTATAATTTGCTTTCTCTAATTTCCACCATCTCATCTGGGGTTAGTTTCTAGGGACTTTCGATATTGGTCCAGCACTGGGCATAATCACAACGCTAAGGGAATATTCTATGACTAAGATATTTCCTTATGCTATATTAGCAACTAGCAACCTCCAAAGACCTCATACACATTTCTGTACTACATTCTAGTATCTCAAGCCATTCAGAACATTTCAAATTCCTGGAGAATCTCAGGTTATAGTTCAACTCTTAAAATTTGAATATCGCACAAAGCGAAAATCATTTTCCTCAAATATACCCAATAGGCATGCTAGAAAATCAAGATCAATAGCGCCTATTCTAACATTCACGGTATTTAGGTAATATCCTCAAAATATTACTGAAGGTTCAACATCATCCGTAAGGTTCATAATGTTAGATTTCATGTTTTGATGATAACAAATCATGTTTTGGAAGCCCATGGATTAATTATCAGCAAAGCAAGCAATTCTGGTGATCTGTGCAAGATCACTCGAGTGATATTCAAGATCACTCGAGTGATCGCTGAAATCACTCGAGTGATCCGTAAAAATGACAGATCACTCGAGTGATATGGGAAATCACTCGAGTGATCCGCATATCACTTCCAGTGATCGAGAAATCACTGCAAGAAAATTTCACTGTTTTGAAAATCACTTCCAGTGATTCTTAATCACTCGAGTGATGCGGCAAATCACTTCCAGTGATTGTAAATCACTCGAGTGATGCGGCAAATCACTTCCAGTGATTGGGATTTCACTTCAAGAAAAATTCACTGTTTTGCAAATCACTTCCAGTGAAGCTGAGATCACTCGAGTGATCCGCCAAAATTCTCAAATCACTTCCAGTGATTCTCAATCACTCGAGTGATGTTGGATTTTCGCTGAATCACTTCCAGTGAATTGGAAATCACTGCAAGAATATTTCACTATTCACCAAATCACTTCTAGTGATCTTGAATCACTCGAGTGATATTTGAAAAGTTGCAAATCACTTCCAGTGAATTGGAAATCACTCCAAGAAGAAATCACTATTTACAAAATCACTTCCAGTGACTCCAAATTCACTCGAGTGAAATATGAAATTTTCAATATCACTTCCAGTAAACTAGCAATCACTCTCAGAAGTTTTCAAAGTTTTCAAGATCACTCCCAATGACATTATATTCACTTCAGTGATATTGCACTTGCTCATATAATGATCTATTGTTTCCATGTGCTTTTACCTTCATAAACTTCAACTGATTTTGCTAGTGAAATTCTATTATTACTGATTTCTCCAAATAGCTATCAAAATCATATGGTATATCATTTTAATACTTAGTTGCGAAAATAGGATCACTCTCTATGGTCTTATTACTGTCACTTTTTATAAAACACCTCCAGTGATCCATATTAATTTGTTGAGATACAAATATTGCTTAACGGTTATATTCATAAGTGTGTTACAGCTGTACTCCACCATCACGCACTTGACTTGTAACTGAACACTCCACTCAAACGACAACTATTCATGGTAGCAGCAGAAATTCAAAAGTAACGGAAGACAAATGCTGTTACATTTGTCATAAGCATCTTTGAATCAACGGACAAATTTACAACGGTCTTCAAGTGGTTCTATTATATATGTCCAGCCATTTGAAAAAAATACAACAACGAAGAAAAACACCTGAATACTCTACAAGCAATATCCTCACAAAAAGCTTCAGTTCAACATTTGTGCTTCAGCTCTTATCTACATACTCTGTGAGAGAGATTTGTCATTCACACTTAATTATTTTCAATAGAGTTAACTTAAGGTTGAGGAACCTTAAGTAGGGATTTGTGATTACCTTGTGTAAGGGGGAGCGAGTGTCTAGAGGAACTTGCTGGTTGTACTGTTGTGCCAAGAACCCACTGAATCTTGGAAGATATAGTGAAAAGCTCAGAAGGATTTCTGAGGACTGGACGTAGGTCAAGTGGTTGAGACCGAACCAGTATAAATCTCTGTGTGCATCTCGGTGATATCTCTTCCTTTCTTTAACTGTGCTTTAAGTTTTATAAATTGAATTTAAGCTTTCGATTATTTTGTAATCACCCAATTCACCCCCCCTCTTGGGTGAAAAGCTTGCTCTAACATTTGGTATCAGAGCACAGGTCTTCTAATTCAGGCTTAACAACCTTAGAAGGATCCGATGGCAAGCATGGGTGAAGCAATCCTTCCTGACGGAGCTTCTATCACTAGACCACCTGGTTTCAGTGGTGAACATTTTTCCTTCTGGAAAGCTAAGTTCCGTGTATTCGTAATGGCTACAGAATACGGACTATGGGATGTGATTGAAACTAGAAACTATGTGCCTACAAAGACTGAAGAATCTCGAAAAGTTCCTAAATCAGCAGTAGAATTTGACGACAATGACAAAAGGCTAGTGACTCTCAACAGCAAAGCAATTCTAATGATTCAAAGTGCACTAAGTCAAAAAGAATACTTCAGAATCTGTACTCTTCAGACTGCTAAAGAAATGTGGCAAGCGCTTGAAGTAGCTCATGAAGGAACATCTGGAATAAAAGAAAATCGAGTCAATACTCTAACTACAGAGTTTGATCTGCTTCGTATGAAGGAAGGTGAGTCAATAGCTGAATTTGAACTTAGATATACTCACATTGTTAATCAACTTGCAGCACTTGGAAAATTCTATGATCAGAATGTCCAAGTAAGAAAAATACTAAATATTCTCTCCAAAGAATGGGAGGCGAAAGTCACAGCAATAGAGGAAGCCAAAGGAGAATCAATGCAGTCTGTAGCTTCTCTATTTGGAAGCCTTTCAGAATATGAAAGCAAACTAAAATTCAAATGAGAATTAGAAGAAGTTGGCGACAGGAGGAAGAAAAGTCTTGCACTGAGTGTAACAAAAACAAAGGCAGAAAACCAAGAAGAAGAAGAGGAGATCGCCTGATGATCAGAAGATTCAAAAAATTCTACAGAGGCCAAGGATTCAGAAATTTTCAAAGAGGTGGAACAAGTGGCAAAAGAGACGCCAAGGAAATCATCTGCTATGAATGTGGTAAACCGGGACATATCAAATCAGAATGTCCGGAGCTATTGCAGAAAAATAAAGAAAAGAGAAACTTCAAATCCTTCAACAGAAAGAAGGCATTTGTTTCTGTAATATGGGGAGATAGCTCCTCAGAAGAAGAAAGCGATAATGAGGAGACAGCCAATATATGCCTGGTTGCTCAAAAAGAAACAGACGAAGAGGTAATGAATTCTGACCCTACATATGATGAGTTACAAAATGAATATGATGCTTTACATTCTGAATTTATCAAAATTGTTAATACTTTGATTGCCTGTAAAAAGAGAAACAAATTTCTTGAAGAAAGAATTAAAAACCCTTTGGATAGAGATTGCGAAAGGTGTTTGTCTTTTGAAAAGAAAAATATTGATCTTACTAAAACTCTTGAAAAGTTTACAAAAGGAAGTGAAATGTTAAATGTTATTTTAAAAGCACAACGTCATGTGAATGATAAGTCTAGTATAGGATATGATCCGAACCTAGACAAAAGAAAAGGTAAGAAGAAAACAGGAAGTAAATCCTATCTAAGTTATTTCACACGTTCTGTGCATACATCTAATCCTTTTGCCTATTGTAATTACTGCAATAGAAAAGGACATTATACTTCTTCGTGTTTTCATAAAAAGAAAGGAATTATAGGAACCTATAAATGGATACCTAAGAAGATTCATGAACAAAAAGTTATTTGTACTAACCCAAAAGGACCCAAAAAGATATGGGTGCCTAAAACTTAATTATCCTTAACTACAGGTTTGTCTCAGAACATCCAAATCAACCAAATGGTATATAGATAGTGGATGTTCAAGACATATGACTGGTGATCCTGAGAACTTCACCACATTAGTACCTAAGGAAGGTGGTAAGGTGAAATTTGGAGGAAATCAAACTGGAAGGATAGCAGGACTTGGGGAAGTCAAAGATAAAATCAAAGACGTATATTACGTTGAAGGTTTATGTCACAATCTATTAAGTGTAAGTCAAAGCACGGATAAAGACAACTGGGTAATATTTGATTCAGAAGAATGTATAATAGTCAGCAAGAAGGATCTGCAAATTGAAAAGAAAAAGTTGAAGACCAAACTCAAGGCAAAAAGGGAAGGTAACTGCTATACTCTTGATATGAATGAAAATATTTCTGAAAATTGCCTTCTAAGTAACACTGACGAGAGTTGGCTTTGGCATAAGCGACTTGCTCATGTTAATATGCATCAATTACAAAAGTTACTCAAAAAGGATTTGGTAATTGGACTACCTAATGTTAATTTCAAGAATGATTTAGTCTGTGATGCTTGTCAAAGAGGTAAACAAACTAAATCTTCCTTTAAAACAAAAACTGAAATTACCACTAATAGACCACTTCAACTATTGCATATGGATCTGATTGGTCCAGCAAGAGTTAAGAGTCTCGGTGGAAACTTGTACATATTTGTTATTGTTGATGATTTTTCTAGATTTACCTGGAATATATTTCTGTCATCCAAAGATGAAACCTTTTATAAATTTATTGCCTTTGCCAAGAAAGTGCAAAATGAGAAAGGTATGTCAATTGCAGGAATCAGAACAGATCATGGTTGAGAATTTGATAATCAAGCATTTGCAGAATATTGTGATACAAATGGCATCAATCACAATTTTTTAGCACCAAGAACTCCACAACAGAATGGTGTCGTGGAAAGGAAGAATAGAGTTCTTACAGATATGACTAGAGCAATGCTCAACGAAAAGAATGTATCTCAAGTCTTCTGGGCAGACGCAATGAGCACTGCATGCTACATTTCAAATAGAGCATATGTCAGAACCAAACTTGGAAAGACACCCTATGAACTTTACAAGGGACGGAAACCAAACCTCGCTCATCTACACATTTTTGGCTGTAAGTGCTTTATTCATAACAACGGTAAAGATAATCTTGGAAAGTTTGATTCTAAGGCTGATGAGGGACTTTTCCTAGGATATTCAAATCAAAGTAAAGCATTTAGAGTTTTTAATAAACGAACATGCGTTGTAGAAGAATTAATTCATGTTGTATTCGATGAATATGTATCCTCTAGTAAAAACGTTGATGATGAGATAACTAGAAACCAACCATCTATTAATTCTCCAAATCTTGAAAATAACAATTTTGAAAAAGAAGTTGAACTAAGTAATCCAGATCAACCTCGAGCCTGGAAATACATCAAGAGTCATCCTCTAGATCAAGTGATAGGTGGAGTTAATGAAGGTGTCAAAACTAGAAACAAAGTTTTAAACGAAGTGAGTTTTTCTGCATTCATTTCTCAATTAGAACCTTCTAACATTGAAGAAGCCCTATCAGATAATGATTGGGTGTTAGCAATGCAAGAAGAGTTAAATCAATTTGACAGAAATCAAGTTTGGGACTTGGTGCCCCAGCCTAAAGACCACTCGGTTATTGGCACTAAATGGGTATTCAAGAACAAACTTGATGAATCCGCAGCTATTGTCAGAAACAAGGCAAGGTTGGTTGCCAAAGGCTATAATCAGGAAGAAGGAATTGATTATGAGGAAACATATGCTCCAGTAGCAAGATTGGAAGCTATACGAGTACTCTTAGCCTTTGCATGCATCAAAGGATTCAAATTATATCAAATGGATGTGAAAAGTGCTTTCTTAAATGGGTACATCAAGGAGGAAGTTTATGTAGAACAACCTCTTGGCTTTGAAGACGTATCCAAACCAGATCATGTTTTCAAACTCAAGAAAGCCTTATATGGTTTGAAACAAGCTCCTAGAGCCTGGTACAAAAGGTTGAGAAAATTTCTCATCGTATTTGGTTTTACTCGAGGAAAAGTCGATACAACTTTATTTATAAAACTTAAACTAAGTGATATTTTGGTAGTTCAGATTTATGTTGATGATATTATATTCGGAGCTACTAATGACTCCTTGTGTAAAGAATTTTCTGAGATAATGCAGGGAGAATTTGAAATGTCATTAATGGGAGAATTGACCTTCTTTCTTGGTTTACAAATTAAACAAAGGAAGAATGGAATATTCATATCACAAACCAAATATCTTCAAGAATTGCTCAAGAAGTTTGGATTGGATGACGCTAATGGTACAGATACACCTATGAGCTCAACCGTACTGATGGATGCTGATGAAAAAGGAGTTGACTTCAACATAACTCAATATCGAGGAATGATTGGATCATTACTCTATCTCACAACCAGCAAACCTGATATCCAATTCAGTGTTGGTCTATGTGCAAGATTTCAGTCATGTCCTAAAGTGTCACATGCTGAATTAGTGAAACGAATTTTCAGATATCTCACAGGCACAAAAGAGTTGGGTATATGGTATCCCAAAAAGGGTAATGAATATTTAGTTGCCTATTCTGACTCTGATCATGGTGGCTATAAAACAGATAGGAAGAGCACAAGTGGGCAATGTCAATTCCTTAGAGGCGCAGTTGTTTCTTGGTTCAGTAAGAAACAAACTACAGTATCATTATCTTCAACGGAAGCAGAATACATAGCAGCCTCAAGCTGTTGTGCACAAGTACTGTGGCTAAAACAGCAACTTCAGGATCTTGGCATATATCTTAAAGAAATTCCTATTTACTGTGACAACACCAGTACAATAAGTTTGGCGAAAAATCCTGTACAACATTCAAGGACCAAGCATATTGATGTGAGACATCACTTCATTAGAGATTATATTCAGAAAAGAGATGTCAAGGTGTTATTCATAACCACACACTTGCAATTAGCTGATATCTTCACCAAACCTCTTGCCCGAGAACAATTCACGCACATACGAAGGGAATTGGGAATGGTAAATCCCAATGAATTGTAAGTTGTTTAATCTTTATAAATGTTGATTTCATATTGTTTTGATGATCCCATTACTAACTTAAGCATCGGAGTATCTACAAAGTTGTTTTGCAGGATGCTCTGTAATATCCTCAAATAACAGGGACAAACAGAGAGGAAAACACTCGGGTGTTGATAAAAGAACAACTCGAGTGAGTGAAAAGTGAAATACTGCAATCACAGGTAAATTAAGTACTTAAATTGATAATTTTGTCATGGGTAAGTCACATAAGTATTTTAATTAAAATTTTACAATTACAGCGTGATTTATGTTTCTGTGAAGTGTTTTTGGACTTCACTCGAGTGATTTGCAAATTTCACTCAAGTGAAACCCAATATCACTCGAGTGAATGATAAAAACTCTCATATATCAGTTTTTCTCTCTCGCGACTGTTCACTCCCTTCAACCGTCGCCTCCACTCGCTGAAATCCTCTCAAATCCCTTGAAACCTCTTGAACCCAGTAACGGAAATCTTCTTTACTACTCTTAACCGACAAATCCCCTCAAAAGCCAGCCCATTTCAGTTTAAATTCTTCCTCCCAATTCCGACAGTCTCGCCTTTCATTCCCGACAGCCTCCATTTCGCATTTCACTCGCCTTTTGTTTCCGACAGTCTACCCAACGTCAAATCTCAGTCTACCCAGCGTCAAAACTCTCGTCTCCACCAAAGTATCGGTACCCATGGCAAGAACAAAAAGGCCCGGGCAATCTCCTCCACCTTCACCACCGTCTAAGAGGGTGAAAGCCCCCTCTGAACCAGAACCCAATCCACCCAGACAAAGACCCAAAGGGATTTGGATTGAGGAACCAACGGGAATGGCTACCCGTTCGCATACCAGCATGAAAGGGAAAGGGAAAGAAAAACAGCGAGAAGCAGATGTCCAAGAATCTACTTTGCAAAGAAAAATCACACGGGCAGTGAATATCTTGGCAGCCTCAGTTCCTCAGAAGTCACCATATGCAAGTCAAGCCACTGGTAGTCGACAATCTGAGTCCCTGGCTGAAGAAACTACTGAACTTCTTAAACCTCCTCCTGGGTATAACACTGGTAATCTTAGTATTTTGAACTCCATTGTATTTGCCTCACACTTTGCCAAAAGAACCTTCTGTCCGGTTGTGTGGGTTGGTTTGGAAGAACTTAAATAGAAATTCCATATTGATTTGACCCCATATTTGAAACAATATGAACCTTGGCTGAGACTGAGAATGTCCTACAATCCTTTGGTTGTCAAATATTTTTACTGTAACATGAAGATTGCTGATGTAAAGGATAACCAAGGAAACATCATTGCCGAGAGAATTGAAACTAGTATTAGAGATCAGAAAATTCTTTTGTCTGGGGATCTTATCAACACCTATCTAGGCATAGAGGATGTTCCCATGAGGCCTCCACGTGTCTTTAATATTCATGAATTGGTTGATATCTTTAGACCAGGACAGCCTGGTGTGCCTTTACCCAATTCCCCAGCCTTTCTTACCAACGACCAGAGAGCCTTATTCTACATTTACTCCCGTAGCATGGTTAACAAAGCAAAAAATTTCACTCATATCACGGGGAAGGATCTTCAGATGATGGCTTCTCTTATGACAAGGGAAAGAAGAAACGTGGGGGAACTCATTTTTCAAGAGATGAAGAGGTTCAGATTTCACTCCTCCAGGTCTACTACTATTCCCTATCCTCAGCTTGTGTCTTACATTCTTTCTATGCACAACATTTGGCATTTGACACCTGAGGGAGATATTGTGAGGATTCCTAAGTTTGGGAAAATCCACCTCACTTGGATGGGAATTACCATTCCTGCTGGAGCATCTTCACAACAGAGACACCATTCACCTCCTCCTGAGGCCAGCCAGAGAGAACCTCAGAGGATGGACCCTTCACCCTCCAAGATGGATGAGGCACAGTCCTCTAGAGCAGTCTCCCATGGTCCCTCTTTTACTCAGGCTGCTATTCAGACGTATATTCGGGAGGCCATTCAGTCTGCAGTCACTCAGTTGAAGAACTCTAACGCTCAACTGATTGATCAAGTCAATAATCAAGTGACAGTTTTAGTGGCAGCAGTGGATCATAACTTCAATCTCCTCTTTGAGAGCCTGACTGAGCAGACACAGAGAATTCAGAGGATTGAGGATGCTCTCAGGACTCACCTTCATATCCCCTTCCCTGACTTACCACCTACCTCCTCACAACCTCCTCCATCAGATTCTTCAGTTCCAGAGATTTCACTTTCTGATCCTCCCATCATTCCTCCCATTATTCCTTCAGACACTCCTCCAGCACCTCCCACAACCTTTATCTCTGATCCTATTTCTGCTGGTGATATTCCACATACTGACCCCATTCTCCAGACTCCATCATCTTACTCACATCATACTGCTTCTAGTTCTCATACTGAGGAAATTATAGCTGAGGAAGCCACCACAGAGGTCATAGGACCTACTCACTCCACTTCCACCACTCCTCTTGAACCATCTTCTACCACTTTCTCCTTCCAGTCCCCTGCACAGCCTTCCATCATTCCATATGTTCCACCTACCTCCTTCTTTGCTTCTGCATCCACTCCAGCCTCTACTCCGTCTACCTCTCCTTTAGATGATACCAAAAAGGGGGAGAAGAGCTGATATGATATATTTTCTTTTGATGCATATGTGTTCTATTTTGTGGTTCCAAAGTTATATATTTTACTTTGTAATTCCAAGAACTTGTCATTGTGTAGCTTGTGTAATCTGAACTGACTCTAATCTAATGGGAATATGCGTTTATGATATGATCTCATGAAATTTTTAATGCATCTGTGTTTATGATTGCAGTAGCCAACATGATCTCATGGAAATCTTAATGTATTGCAGCCGCCAAAATGATTTCAAGAAAAAGTCACTTCATATGTGCATTTTCTGTTTACAATGGTTTTTGAACTTTGAACTAACATCTTTTACTTTCCAAAAGGTCAAAAAATCTTAATCTCTTAAACAAACTCATCTTGGCAATTGCTAATCAAAATTATCGCAAAATTTTTGAAAAAGGTCAAGTAAAGTGTATTAGAAAATCAAAATCTTAAACTTGATCATATGATATGTTTTGTCATCATCAAAAAGGGGGAGAATGTTAGATTTCATGTTTTGATGATAACAAATCATGTTTTGGAAGCCCATGGATTAATTATCAGCAAAGCAAGCAATTCTGGTGATCTGTGCAAGATCACTCGAGTGATTTTGTTAATCACTCGAGTGATATTCAAGATCACTCGAGTGATCGCTGAAATCACTCGAGTGATCCGCAAAAATGACAGATCACTCGAGTGATATGGGAAATCACTCGAGTGATCCGCATATCACTTCCAGTGATCGAGAAATCACTGCAAGAAAATTTCACTGTTTTGAAAATCACTTCCAGTGATTCTTAATCACTCGAGTGATGCGCCAAATCACTTCTAGTGATTGGGATTTCACTTCAAGAAAAATTCACTGTTTTGCAAATCACTTCCAGTGAAGCTGAGATCACTCGAGTGATCCGCCAAAATTCTCAAATCACTTCCAGTGATTCTCAATCACTCGAGTGATGTTGGATTTTCGCTGAATCACTTCCAGTGAATTGGAAATCACTGCAAGAATATTTTACTATTCACCAAATCACTTCTAGTGATCTTGAATCACTCGAGTGATATTTGAAAAGTTGCAAATCACTTCCAGTGAATTGGAAATCACTCCAAGAAGAAATCACTATTTACAAAATCACTTCCAGTGATTCCAAATTCACACGAGTGAAATATGAAATTTTCAATATCACTTCCAGTAAACCAGCAATCACTCTCAGAAGTTTTCAAAGTTTTCAAAATCACTCCCAATGACATTATATTCACTTCCAGTGATATTGCACTTGCTCATATAATGATCTATTATTTCCATGTGCTTTTACCTTCATAAACTTCAACTGATTTTGCTAGTGAAATTCTATTATTACTGATTTCTCCAAATAGCTATCAAAATCATATGGTATATCATTTTAATACTTAGTTGCGAAAATAGGATCACTCTCTATGGTCTTATTACTGTCACTTTTTATAAAACACCTCCAGTGATCCATATTAATTTGTTGAGATACAAATATTGCTTAACGGTTATATTCATAAGTGTGTTACAGCTGTACTCCACCATCACGCACTTGACTTGTAACTGAACACTCCACTCAAACGACAACTATTCATGGTAGCAGCAGAAATTCAAAAGTAACGGAAGACAAATGCTGTTACATTTGTCATAAGCATCTTTGAATCAACGGACAAATTTACAACGGTCTTCAAGTGGTTCTATTATATATGTCCAGCCATTTGAAAAAAATACAACAACGAAGAAAAACACCTGAATACTCTACAAGCAATATCCTCACAAAAAGCTTCAGTTCAACATTTGTGCTTCAACTCTTATCTACATACTCTGTGAGAGAGATTTGTCATTCACACTTAATTATTTTCAATAGAGTTAACTTAAGGTTGAGGAACCTTAAGTAGGGATTTGTGATTACCTTGTGTAAGGGGGAGCGAGTGTCTAGAGGAACTTGCTGGTTGTACTGTGGTGCCAAGAACCCACTGAATCTTGGAAGATATAGTGAAAAGCTCAGAAGGATTTCTGAGGACTGGACGTAGGTCAAGTGGTTGAGACCGAACCAGTATAAATCTCTGTGTGAATCTCGGTGATATCTCTTCCTTTCATTAACTGTGCTTTAAGTTTTATAAATTGAATTTAAGCTTTCGATTATTTTGTAATCACCCAATTCACCCCCCCTCTTGGGTGAAAAGCTTGCTCTAACACATAAGGTTCAAACTTCCTTCATGGAACAGAACCATAGTACAACCTTATTCACATTTTGACCTAAGCACTATTTCAGCTTAAATCTATTTTAAACCTATCATCAACCTTCAGTATCATCAAATCAGATCCTCTAAAATAGATATACGACAAAATCACCACTCATCATACATCACCTTATATCATACCCATATTCCTTTAAACCCATGGGTTACTAAGGATTATTACTTAGCATGGAGAAACCTCAAAATAATTACTATGCCTTGAGTTCTCATAACCTCATTAGATGAACTTTTCTGGAAGTACTCACTATAACAGAAATGGTTCAGATTAAGGATCAATACTTATTTCATCATCTCTATGACTTTAATCATTTCTTAGGTCATTTACGAACTTCTATTCAAAATTCCAAACCTTGAATCGAAAGATTTAAATTTTTAAGGTACTTTCCAGGGGTCACCCATCTCAAGATTTCCCTAGGTTGAGCACACTTAACTTTAGTGTGCTAATGCAAAAACATAGATACCGACTCTAATTGGTTCCAACCACCTGTACCCCTATGACTGTCCTTATCTCAAAAATAGTGCCCACTATCTCTGGGAATCAAAATACTATATAGGGACTGCATATCAATGTTGGGACATGCATAATATCAATTCTGATACCATTATCAAAACTTATATCATTGGTGTGTTGATACCACCATTGTGTGCATCTATACTACTATCAAATGTACTAGTACCATTAAAACTATCAACTAGGTACTGGTACTGTCTTTGCTCGTACTGATACCATTATTTTTTGATACCGCTGGTACCATCCTGATACCATTATCATGAGTGCTGGTATCATTACGCTATGTACTTGTACCACCAATACCATCAAATAGGTAATGGGATTATCTCAGTATGTACTGATACCTTTAAAACCATTCTGATACCCTTTTCTTGAGCGCTGGTGTTACTTATATGTGCACTGGTACCATCGATACCACCAACTAGGTATTGGTACTGCCTTTGCATGTACTAATACCATTGTAGTCGGATACCACTAATACCACACTATACCATTGGTATGGGTACCGGTATCATCTTCATTTCACTGTTACTACCAATACCACCAACTGGGTACTGGTATCACCTTTGAGTACACTGACACCATTGTCTCTCTAATACTGTCCTTAGATTGGTATTATACTACTAGCTTCATTCCGGGTCTTAACTATTTCTTTGGGGCTTGACTATTCCTCTCAGGGCTTGTCTATAAACCAGCTGAAGTAATTCACTTTGATGTTCCTGTCACTTTATAATCATGCATATCAATATACTATCCTGTTGCTAGAACCACTTGCTCTGATTCTAACAATTGTAAGACCCCACCTTACATATCTCTTAATATTGACACTAACCAGCGTAGTAATGCATAGTTTAGTGGTCACACAGGAATAGCATAAATATACTGATAATATTGATACAATATTGTTTGATTATATACAAGAATTCCCTACATGGAATGTACACAATGATTATAGAACTTATAATAAATAAAAGGTCTTCAAATATCAGTTGCATTCTTCTGCTTGCAGTCCTCTTCTCTGCTCCCAGCACACCTCTTGTGTTCACCTGTCTAAATGATTGGTTGGGGAGGGTGAGATTCATAGAATGTTAGTAGAAAACAATTACAATAATGCATGCATGATATATGCTGAGTGCATGATATGTTAGCCTTAACTAGATACATGCCACATAATGATATTTCTGCGTGCTCAATGTTTCATGTAATATACTCATGGTCATGACATAAACAGAAGAAGAACTACATCATTCAAATATGCTCTACATAATCAAGTCAAGCAATCACATACATCGCCACACAAGTATAAATATAAAATACATGCAAGTAGGGTAAGTACACTACCTTAATCGCCCTTCCCTAATCTACTGTCGATTCCACTGTCTTTCGTCTAGCTCGGCACAACTGTCCGATCCTAAAATTCCCAATTTATAATAAATGAGTTATTATTAATTCATTACTCATTCTAAACTCACATTGCTGGGTATCTATCATAGTTTTTGTAGTTTCTGCAAAGTACAATTATATACTAAGCAGTTTAACTTTTTTCTAGAAAACTGACAAATTTTCAATCAACTTTGAAAAATTCATATCTAATTGCATAGATATCCAATTAGGGTGGTTCTAAAGGCTATGTAACCCTTATTAATTCTAGATTTAAGGAAAAATATAAACTTTGGCCAACCAGAATTATTTTTTTTGGACAATGCCATTGAAAATCAGCAGTTTCAGTGGGCTAAGTTTAAAAATACATAACTCCTTGTGTCCAGCTCCAAATGAATTATATGATCTATCAAATTAAAGTGTGATAAGTCTAATTTTATTCTGGAAATTTTCATAAGCATTAGACATCATTTTCCAATTTAAAAATGCCACACAACAAGTCTGCCTCACATGAAACTCATTGTCAGCACACCTCAACTTCTACAATTTTGTTCCCACATATTAATGTTGTGTGTGACCTTTAATTGCATTATTTTATCATTCCCCAAGCTCTTTAATTCACCATAATATTTCCTTCAATACCTAAAGGGTATAAAGGAATTTCAATGAATACAATTATGCCTTATTGGGACTCTTGCTAAATTGAGGCTTAGCACTCTACTTGATCTAGGCTTAATCTCAAGCCTCTTATCCCAAAATTTGGTATATTACAACTCTCCCCCTATTCAATAAATTTCTTCCTCAAAATTTTAAAGACCTATACCTCGGGGAATTATTCTAGACACTAAGTCTCTCACCTTCGTGTGCAAGCTCACACAGCAAGCGACACAATTCTTCATATCATTGACAAAAGCTTAGATAGTATTCAGCAATCATCATATAGCATTCTCATCTATTCTATACCCATTATGTAGCATTTGCATACACAGAACCCAGTGGTCTATCCTCACAGCGCTTGGTTTCTTAGGCCTCATTGCCTCTTTAGGACTCTCCTGAATCACACTGTATGCATACTAGGCCCTCCAGCCCTTTTAAGACTCTTTCGAATCACATTGTATGCATATCAAGCGTTACGACTCATTCTACTACCACACGCTATATATTCTAGTCTAACTATCTAGGGGATCACCCCCATGCCATAGGCATCTCAGGGCTTATTTCCTTGGCTACAACCTGGTATAGTCTGCAAGTTCAGCTAGCCTCAAAATATACTCTGGACATATTGGTCCATTGTTATGGGAAAAGGTAACAATCACAGCAATTAATCCTAGAAAAATCATAATTAATTCTAAGAAAATCCTATTTGACTGATTCTAAATCTTAAATGAAGCGTTTTAAATGTAATTTTGGGTAAAAATGTTTTGGCCTAACCATTAACATCATAATTTTTCCAGAAATTTGTCAAACTCCACTGTTCCAAAATTTGCTTCTAGAAATAGGGTACAATTTCAAAAATTCATATCTTCCAATGTACTTGTCCAAAAATTACAAAATACCCATAACATTAAAGCTATATATCTCTACTTTATTCCTGACAAGTTTCACAATTTTTGGACAAGCCTTTCCTTATAAAATATATTGCACAACTTCACTGCCTCATAGGAGGCAAATCAAATAACATGTACATTCAATTTCATAAATTTTCAAATTTGTATACAAACATCCAAAAATCATGAACACTTATATACCTGCATAATTTTCCTTTCTAAATCTAATAGAATCATCAAAATTAAAAAATTCCAACTCCTTTATGCTGTTTAGAATAGAAAGTTAGAGTTTAATGAGGGAAATTGTGTTTTCTTGATTTCTCTTGTTTAACTATTTAAACACTAAATGGACATGATTAGAGAAAATTTTGGTAGCATTTCCCCTAGGGTTCACCAGCACTAAATTTACAAATTAAGCAAAACTAAGCCAAAGCCACCACCAACAATCACAATAACATCTTATAACACAAGATGATCAAGTTTATGAGATTATCTCTTGATTTCAATACTTTCTCTCTCTTAACATTGTTCACTCTCTCCTCTCTCTTTATTTGGCTTACTATCCATAGATTTTAAGGAGGAGAAGAGGTTAGAAGTGGTCCCAAGGTGATTTTCATGCATCTTACCTTGATCTTTGCTCTTGGAAGCCTAGCTCTTCCTTCTTGTGTTCTTATTTTTGTGAACTCTCTTTCTCTCTATTTTGCTAGCTGTTGGACAAAAGGAGAGGGATGGAGTATTTGGAGCTTTTATGATATTACTTGCTTTATGCAAAATATCATCTCTTGATAAATTACTTTAAGAATCTACTTAGCTCATTTTTTTTCTTTTCTTCAATTAATTATAACCACATAAATCCTTTTCATTTATTTCCCTCCTCATTTGACTAAATTGGACAGTAAGAAAATGGAAAATAATGGCTGCTTGCTTTTAATGTTCAAATGACCATTGTGCCCTTACATTTATTTCCATTTTTGCACTAGCTGAAAAATTGGGCAGAATTTTCATCAAATTTTGAAAATTCATATCTAATTGTATAAATATCCAATTGGGGTGGTTCTATAGGCTATGTGACCCTTATTAAGTCTAGTTTTAATTATAAATATAACCTTTGGCAAAATCAAATTTCATACTTCCTAGAATTATTGTTTTTGGACATTGTCATTCAAAATCGCCAGTTTCACTAGGCTAACTTCAAAAATACATAACTCCTTATGTACAGCTCCAAATGACTTTTATGACCTATAAAATTAAAGCCTGATAAGTCTATTTTCATTATAAAAATTTTCATAAGCATTGGACTTCATTTTCCTATTTTAAAATGCCACACAGGAAAGCCCACTGGCAGTACACCTCAATTTCTACGATTTTGTTCCCATATATTAATGTTATATGTGACCTATAATTACATTATTTTATCATTCCCTGAGCTCTTTAATTAACCATAATATTTTCTTTAATACCTCAAGGGTATAAAGGAAATTTGGGGAATACAATTATGCCTTACTGGGACACTTGCAAAACTAAGGCTTAGCAATCCACTTAATCCAGGCTTAATCTCAAGCTTCTTATCCCAAAATTTAGGATATTACAGAGATCCCTGCCGTCTGTGAATCAACCTTCAGAGTACTAACAAATACCTGAAGGGTCGTCACCACAAATGTATCAGGTCAAGAGGGGTCTTAGGGCACTCTAAACCGCACAGAAGTATATATAATCAAGGCTAGATTATGGACCATAACCTAGACTAGAGCCAACAACTAGTTCCTCTATTAGTGATAATGAGTAGTCATTGTCGGAAGGGTCAGAGATGGTTCTATATAGTGTTACTGGTTCTAGGATGAAACTCGTGCATATGAGACATGATCTGCAGCCGGATCCAGATTATGGGAGAACATCAAATGCATATACTTGCAAGCTTTCCATGAATAGGACACCCCAGTAGCTCATTATATAGCATACCTGAATGAAGTGGATATATTGTATCAAGGTTAGGGATATTTAGATTTGGAGATATCGGATGATATTTGGATCTACACAACATTAATCTTCTTTCCAGACACTGCATTGTGGACCCGAAAGAAGAATGAGATTAAGGAATGGGGTCTAAATGATAACTTTGTCACCTTCATAGAGCACATCACGCAGTATGTGTTCGATTATATGTACCGATATTAATGTATGGCTTATATACAGTATTTGATCTCTCAAAGTTAATTAACCTGACTAAATGGGACTAGGGCAGTCTAAAGGTGCCAATGCTCGGAAGCGGTAAAAGCCAGTGCAAGTGTTTTTGCACCAGTACATTAAAGTTAATCGTGCTCGGCCTAGGGCAATAGGAGGATGATGTACCCCTTGGTAAGTTTTTGAAAATGTTAATTTATGCAATGCCAAAGAGAAAGAAGAACTTGTTGTACAGACATGTGTAGGTCATATATCACTAAAAGTTTTCTCTAAACTGCTATAAATTCCTATTTTATGCTATTATTGGAGTATTTATGTGTCCAAATTTTGTAAAATGATGAAAATTCTCTTGTGAACATATGGGATTTACCTCTTCTTTATCTTTAAATAAAGAAATATATAAATGGTGAGATAAAGAGGTAGAGGTGTTGAGTAGGGTCCGGGAGCTAGACCCAACCCAATATAGCAGATAATAGGCATATTGATAGAGCAACGTATAATGATATATGATTTGAGTGACGAGTGGCATGAAGTACAGCAAAAGCAAGATGCGGATAGGGAAAGGAAGAGAACCATCCTGGTAGACAGGAGACTGAGCTTAATTAGCCTAAGAGTCCTACTTAGGAGTAGCCTTCAATTAGACTTATTGTTGACGTTGAGAGTCTACAAACATGGATAGCACAGTTCTGCCAGTAGTGATCTCCTACCTTTCAAGGAAAATTTGATCCTTAGATTGCAGAGAACTGGTTATCTCATCTTAAGAAAGTTCCTAGAATATTAGAATGCCCAGCTAATATCAAATTTAGCTGGAAATCTATAAATTAGAGGGTGATGTGGATAGATAGTGGGAGAAACACTAAAATGATTCTGCAAGCCATATATATTTCTTTAACTTAGGAATTACATTAGGAGCAGTTCCATAACAATTACTTCCCCCGATTAGTCTGAAATGCAAAGGAAAGTCTTAATGAGTACCTGGCACACTGCATCCAGTTGTCTCGATACTCTCCTTATCTTTAATATCATGATGATTATGGATGGAGTTCAGACATTATGATATGAGAACTGAGACCTGAACTAAAAGAGAAATTGATCTCCAAACAGTTTATCGGATTTGATGAAACAGTGGGGGAACATCAAATTATTGAAAACAACTTATTGAATGTGTACACAGAAAATAAAATTGGCAATAAGGAAGAAACTGAAAGAGGAAGTACTTCCCAATAACATAAAAATCTGGTAAGTTCAACCAGAGAAAAAGGCAAGAAGCCATTCTAATCTGGTAACTATAGAAACCAGAAACCCCCTGGAAATATAACCTATTGGAATTATTGTAAGCCCTATTAATCTGGAGGCCATATAGTACCAGTTAGACCATTAATCTGTTATAATTGTCAATAACTGGGGCATTTAGCCAGCAACTATCCATGGCAAAAAATAGACAGAGGAGTCGAGACAGAGAAACTTAGGGCAGAGCTTTGCAATGGCTTAGGAGGGGGCAAGAAAGTCTCTAAAACTAATCAAAAGTAGAGTTTTATCTACTAGTAATTCCATAGAAGTATTGTATGATTCATGTGCTAGTCATTCCTTTATTGCATATGACTATGTGAGATGACTAGCCCTAAGTGTACATTAATTACCCCATGATTTAATTGTATCTACACCCACGGGTGTTAAATCCATTACAACCAATATTTATTGAATGGTATAGTAAACGTTGAAAGACATAAATCAATGGTAGAACTGAGTTGCTTACCACTACATGAATTAGGAGTAACTCTTGATAGTGGTTGGTTGATAACACACAATATTCTGTGAGACTGCAAAAGCAAAAGGGTTTATTTACCATAATTCACGATATATGATGGTGCAAAAGTCAACCTTAATTTTCTTTTAGTAGCTAAAGCTGAGAGATGTCTGCAAAGAGGTTGTCAGGGGTACATGATATTCTTCTCCATGCAATTAGAGGCTGGAGTAGTAATTAAAATATTCAGATAGTAAATGAGTTCCCTGTAATGTTCTAAAGGATATCAATAGATTACCTCTGAAAAGAGAAGTAGAGTTTGTAATTGAGTTTAAACTTAGAGCAATACCGATATCTAAAGCCTAACGGAATGGAAAAAATGGAAAAGGGGTTTATTAGACCCAACATTTAACTGTAGGGAGCTCCAATGCTATTTGCCAAAATTAGAAAGGTAAAAGCTCAAAAATTACAGGCAATATCTTGGAACAGCCAGAAGGCTGAAATAAAATGTATTGTGTGTCTTGAGAAATGTTGCAATGGACTGTATGTTCTATGAATGTTAACCTTAACCGATTAGGTCTTATGAATGATTGTGAATTGATGATATTTTATGTATTCATAAAGCAAGGCAAAATATGACAAGCATTTAAATGTAGTGCTGAGCACATTGAGAGATAAGAAACTCCATAATAAACTGAGAAAATGTGAGTTTGGCTTTGAGAAGTTAAGATTTTGAGCTACTTAGTCTCACAAGAAGGGATCTCAGAGGATCGTAGTAAAGTGGAAGCAGTACTGAACCGTAAAAGGGTAGAGAATGTGCAATTTTCTAGGTCTTCTCGGTTATTAGAAATGAATTAAATATCATTTCTCTAGCATTGTTTTTCCTTTGATAAGATAGACATGAAAACTCAATATTTTGTGTGGGATCATAGTTATGAAAGGAGCTTCACAAAGCTGAGGGAGAGATTGATAACAATATTAATGTTGATAATCCTTGATCCGTAATTGACCTGTGTAGTTTGTAGTAATGTGAGCAACCATGGATTAGGATGTGTCCTGATTTAATAGGACAACATTGTGATATGAGCCTCTCATCAGCTGAAGCCTCATGAACTAAAGTATCCTACTCATGAATCTTGAGATGACACCAGCTGAGTGTGCACTGAAATCTGGAGACATTGTCTTTACGGAGCATCGTAGAGTTTTATTATGACTATAAGAGCTTAAAAATATCTATGTAATCAGATAGAGTTGAGCATAAGATAGCACAGATGAATGGAGTTGCATAAAGATTATAGCCTAAAGATTAAATACTATCCAGGAAGGGCTAATGTAATTGCGGATGCATTGAGCTACAAGATAATGCAGGTGGCAGCCGTGATGATGTAAGAGTATAAAAAGAATTAATTCAATATTACAAGGAGCTTAATCTGTTTAATAATATTTTGATAACGGGCAACAACATTATTTAAGAAAAACATGATCTGAGAACAACGATAGTAAAAGTCAAGAGCCTTTTACTTCCATATCTTATGTAACGATTTCACATATATGAGTTTACCCTTAAGCATATACTTGTTGAGAAAATATGGTAAGTAGTAAGACCTATTGGGCTAGTACTTCCATAGGCCATAAGACCTTATGTGCAAGTAGGTCAGGGTTCTAAGACCTATGGTATATGCCAAATTTGAGATTTTAAGCAATGACTCGAGGAAGATGGATAATGTGTCCTATGATCTTTCATTAAACTATATGTCTTGTAATTACTGAATGCTATTAGTTGATTGTTGGTAATGGTTTGTCCTTACATACCTCATGAGCATTACAAAAAGTATCTGACTCGCTAAGTAGCAAGAACTGGGCCTGATATATGCTCAAATAATTATAGGATTGTATATTAAGGTTATAAGTCTTAACATGCATTCAACATGGATATTGAACTAAATGTCCAAAGGTTATGAAACTTATTGGATCGGTGTGTCTTTAGATCAATCAATTAATGAGCATTCAAGTTGTGGCGAGCGGTGGCTCAGTACAGTAAGACTTGGTGTATAAGGTTTTAAAGGGCAGGAGCTCTAGACTGTAAGGTCAGTATGCCTAGCGCTATGGTACGAGACTCGTAAATTCAAGAAATGTGTTTTAAAATTACAGAAGGCTATTTAAGGCTATCTATGAGTTTTAGGAATTCCAGTCCCGTAGTGTGAGAGCCACCGACGCTCAACATTTATGAGACCTATAATAATTTGAGCTACATATTGCATGAGCTCGCATAAGAAAAGGAACTAATGAAAAGATATGATAGGAAATAAAAAAATGATTCCCTAAGGTATAGTTGAAACTATATTGAGCTCAAAATTTTGAGGATGAAATTTTATTGATGGGGGAGCTCTGTAACACCACAACTTTTATTCACAAAAAATCCTTGAACATTTGATTATATTCAATGGAAGAAAATGGAGAATTTATGTGTAGTTGAGGTAGCCAAAATAGTGGAAATAGTAATTATAGACATTTTTTTCCCAAGAAAAACCTCAAGCCTAATTTTTGTCTTGGCTAAAGCCTAATATTGTGGTCTAAAATTAAGTATGAAAGAACCAATTTTTGAACTTTTGGGCCCAATATATTGTAAAAACTTGGCTAAGATGAAAAGAGGAAGAAGAAAATGGCAATTGTTTCAAAAATTCAAGAAAATGTGAGGGCAAAATGGTCATTTGGCTAAATAAAATAAAAATCCAATAATTTCCCTTAAATAATAGGGAAAATTTGACCAAGGAGGAGGGTTATAAGAAAGCATGAGATTTGCCCACCAATATGGACATTTAGAAGCAAGAGATGGCATATAGAAAAAGAAGTAAAAAGCAAAAAATCACATGCAAAATTCTATTAAAATAATAATTATTTAAGGAGGTAGAAGAGAGCTCTAGAAGAGTTAATTAAACTCTCCCAAAGGCCATAAATTTTGGCCAAACAAGAGCAAAAGAGAGGGTGAGAGTTGGAGAAAAACACAAGAACAAAGAGAATGACAAGAGTTCAAGAAGCAATCAAGGTGAGTTTGGTAGTGATTTCTACTTATTCATGCCTTCTAACTTATAAGAACACCTTCCTAACCCTTATGCCTTCCTGAATCACACATGTATCAAGCCCAAAGTCAAGGAAAAGAAGAAGAGAGAGAGAGGGTCTTAGAGCTAGATAGAGAAAAACCAAAGGTAAGCTAAATAATTTGATGATTCTTGATTATTTAAGCTTGTTCTTGAAGTTGTGGTTGATTATTGGCTTGTATTGGTTAAATTTTTGTGATCTGGGATGCTTAAACCCTAAAGGGAGATTCTACCCAAACTTTGATTAATCATGTTCAAAAAATTTTAAAGTGGTTAAACAAGTGATTGTAGATGAAAGGAAGATGTCTTGTTGATTAAATTGTGGATTGTTGAATTGTTAAGTAGAACCCTAATTTATGGTCTAAATAGGGCAGGTAGGAAGAGAATTACTTTTCCAATTTTGAGTTCTACAATAGACTCCTTGGGAAAAATTGTGTAGGAATTTATGGTTGGCACAATTTTAGAAAGATTGGATTGGAATTTTAAAACTTGGAATGTGTTGTCCAGTTAGGGTTTCCCTGCATGGTAGATGTTTGCATAGTATTTTGAGTAACTTAATGGTGTCTAATGCTTATGATATTTTTCTAAATGAAAGTATACTTATCAAGCTTTAATTGATATGTCATATAGGTCATTTGGAGTTGTATACTAGGAGTTGTGTATTTTTTAAGTTGGTCATGTGAAAACTAGCATGTTTCTGGATAGTGTCTAAAAGCTGGTAATTCTGTATCGATTTGCATCCATTTTTAAGATCAATATTTTTCCTTGAAATCAAATTTAATAATGGACACCTAGTTCTTAGAACCACTACAATTGGACATGTGTCCATAACGATATGGACTTTCAAAGTTTGATGAAATTCTACCAGCTTGTTGTAAAATGTGCGAAATTAAAAGAAAAGTAATGGCACAATGTAATTACCTTGAACTCTAAGGGTAAAGATAACCAAATATAAGAGCTTATAATAAGGTCTGAATGAGTAATAACTCATTTATTACCAATATGATTTTAAGATTTGACATTTGCCCGAGCCGGACAAAAGTTAAAGGATCGAAAGAAGCTAAGTAATTGGAAAGGAGTTTAGGTAGTAACTTTATCTCTCATATTCTATGTAATTTTTAATATGCATTGTTTGCCATGTTTTATGTAATGATATGTGAATGGCGGTAAATCCTAGAGTTGGGTGTAGGAAAAGCACAAGTACCACCTTGAGGGAAAAGCACAAGTACCTCTTAGCCAGTGGGTATCCAGTCTAGGTTGGCCAATGTGACAATGATAAGCCTGTAGGGCATAATTTCTCACTAGGTGTGGGAATAGCAAGAGTACCATCCTATAGGAACAACACAAGTACCATGAGGCTAGATGAACCCTATTTAAACGACATGACAAGTACGAACAAGTTGTTGCCTGCTCTAGAATATTATTGTGGCATGTACCGATATAAAAGCATCTACTCTGGAATATTGATGTAATCACGATGCGGCGAGTAGGGACAAGGCGATCATTTAGATCTGGAAAAAATCATCACTTTAGTTCTGAACATTATTTGACAGACATGTACACATCATAATTATTTACTGCATCATATGTCATGCGTTGCATGTTTATCTTTCACATTTTACATGATTGATAGCATGTTACTACTGAGTTTTGTTTGAATCTCACCCTTTCATAATTCAAAATTAATTCAGCTAGAAGAAGCGGCTTAGACGGTAAACCGATAGTAACCAGCAACTGAGGGTCCAATACTGATCAAGATAATCTCTATTGGTTATTTGTTAGTTTTCATTATATTTGGGATTTGTGTTGTATTGTGTATAAACCATGTGAGGATTTTCTATAATGTAATCAAGAATTTTATATCAGTATAAACTTACTATTTCTGTATGCCCCTTGAAGTACGCGTTAATGATAAATGTCAAAATATTAAGGGGATTGACACCGTTGTGCCAATAAGATTTTGAGGCTAAAGGATGAAAGATCTTATCACCTGACCTAGCGTGGCAACATCTATATTAGGAACAGGGATCGCTACACCTTCTTCCTCCTCTCAAACACATATCTCAGTCACCCTACGTAAATGCTATGGAATTTGCTTATGATGGTATATAATAGCTTGTCTATGAAGAAGAGCATCAGAAACAACACACTATAGTAGGGCATCCAAATAGAGGGTGTAAGGTTTTCTTGGCCCTGCAGTAGGAGAAGGGTCACCCTCTGATAGGTTATAACTTCCTTTGGTGATAGGGAAAGTCGTGGATTCCTGGGTTCTATGCCCTTCAAACATAGATTTCATTTCACCATGTAGCTCTGCCAACAGCTCTTCTCAAAGCTTGTTGTGAAGTTTGGCCTTGACCTTTTGTTCAACTTCCTAGAGAATCTTGGCCATAATCTCCCTACTAGGTTCAGCTTAAGACAAATAATGTGATGCTCAACTAAAACACTTCGCGACACTAACTCCCATTGGCTCTCCTCAAACACGACTGGGGTGATCTGTCTTCCCAATCGCTATTGACAAGATGTCCATCCTATAATACCCTACTTTTTCACCAATATTCCTTATATGTATATTTGTGATATTTAGTGGAATAAAATGGTGAATTTTGGTTTGTGTAAATTTATAGAAATATTTCAATCGTCGATTACATATAAGTTAGCCAAGTAAGGACACAAAGAGGTAATTAATGCCCACTTAAAGGTCTAATGTTAAAAATAAAATTTGAGCATAAAATGACACAAATAATGACTTCATACAAGTGTAAAAAATTAGGCCAAACCCAAAGGAAAAGAGTAAGAAATGATTTATTTCGGTAAATCATAAAACATAAGGGCAAAACGGTAATTTTTCCATAAGGTGGGAAATAATTATTTTTCCCTGATATTCCTAATAATTTTAGTTAAATGGGAATTAAAGAGAGGAAAATGGCTACTTGGTAATTAATAAACCTATTTTGGTGAATTATTATCAAAGAAGATTAAAAAGTCAAAAGACTAAAACTCAACAAATTGTAAGTTGGCACAATAGGATAATTGAAGACCAATATTTTCTCTCTTCAATTCTCATTATTTTTGGTTGATTAAGAGAGCATGAAGGGAAAGGATTAGTGGAAAATATTATGCACAAAAGTCAAAATTGTGGACCAATCACAAATGAATCTGAGCCTGAGTGAATCATTATAGATAAGAAAGGCGGCTCAGACATCGTAGCATATTATTTGTGAAGGTGGTCTGGAAGGGGATATCGCCAAGAGAAGCGACTTGGGAAGCATAAGAAGATATGAGTAGACGTTACCCCGGATTTATACCAGCTGAGGTATAACAAATTTCAGGGACGAAATTTATTGAACAATGGGAGAACTGTAATACCCCACTTTTTCACTAATATTCCCTATATGTATATTGTGATATCTAGTGGAATAAAATGGTAAATTGTGATGTGTATGAATTTACAGAAAAAATGGAAATCACCTGTTACATATAATTTGGCCAAACAAGGATACAAAGAGGCGATTAATACCCATTTAAAGGCCTATTAATGTAACCAAAATTTGAGAAATTAAATAACATGAATGATGGATTTATTTAAGTGTCAAAATGGGGTCGGACCAATGCAAATGATTTAGAAATTAGTTTATTACGATAAGTCATAAATGTAGGGGCGAAACGGTAATTTTGCCTTAAAGTGGGAAATAATTTTTCCCTAATATTTCTAATAAATACAGTTAAATGGGAATTAAAAAGAGAGAAATGGCTACTTGATAATTAATAAACCTATTTTGGTGAATTATTATCAAGAAATGTAATATAGTCAAAAGTCTAAGGTGCAAAAGTCAACCTATTGCAAGATGGCAATGGAATAGTGGAAGATCAATATTTCATTCCTTCATTTCTCATCATTTTTCGGCTCATCAAGAGGAATATGAAGGGAGATGAAATAATTAAATGAGAAATTACATTTTTGGACCAATCACAAGTTGCCATCTAAGCACTTCTTTGAATAATCTCAATATAGTCATAATTCCCTTCATCTTTCCTTCACTTCCCGACCAAAACTAAATCAGAAAGAGTGAGAAGGAGTTGAGAACATGAAGAGCAAGAAGAAGGCTAGGGTTCTTTTGGAATTAAGGTAAGGAAGTTGTTACCTTGTGTCTTAAGCTTCATAATCACTCCATAACCTCTCCTACTTATCTCTATTCTTTGAATTCATAGTTTTCAAGCTGAATCAAGAGTTGTGGAGTGAGAGACAAAAATGGGTAGAGAGAGAAAGTGCTAGAAATCAAGAGGTAATCTTGCAAACTTGTTCATCTTGCTTGATTGATGCTATTAGAGTTGTTCTTGGCTTGGTTTCGGTTGTTTTGGTAAGAGTTAGCTCATGAAACCTAAAGGACCTTAGTGGTCAAGTTTCTTCAAATCAAGTCCAATGAATGTCTAAATAACTAATAGTGTGAATATAAGTAGAAAGGAGGTGATTAGGCAAGAGAAAACGAAAAACTAACACAACTTTTCTGGGAATCCAATTGGATTGCCCTGTGTTGGATATGGTAAAGGAGTAGGAATTTGATAAATCTGATACTTCCATTGGGTTTAGGAGGCAAAATTTTTTAGGGTCTAAGTGGATCATAAAGTGAGAAAAACCCCAGAATGTGAAATGACCAAAAGCCCCTTAAAAGCCTTAAATAAGGGTTGTCTAGGGGCATTTTGGTAATTTAGCACTGTTAAGCTAAGTTAACAAATACTATCAATTTGGAATTATGCACAAATGAGTAATGACTCATTTATGGTATATTTGAGACTTCAGGACTTGATTGTGGTCCAAAACTCAACGCTTGCTCGAGCTTGGAAGGTAGGAAGGAACTGCAAGAGAAGAACAATCAGGAAGTAACTTATTTTTCATACGTTTTGGTATGCATTGAATGATTTGTATATTCATCAAGAATTGTCTGATGTGTTTTTAACATGCGGGGTGGTCGCCCGTGGCCTATCTTTACAAGGGTGGACGCTCAGGCCAATATAACGATTACCGATGCACGAGCGGATCCTGGGGCTTATTCCATAGGTATTCCTCGAGGCCTTGTAGTATATCTATGCTATGATAGTTGAAGAGTTTTATGTGATGCATGATTGCTGTTGTGATGATTCTGATGAATGATGATTGTTGCATGCCTTGTAATGTTATAATTTTATGATTGATATATGTTGCTACTGAGATTCTTTTGAATCTCACTCTTTTTTAACAACCCACTTTCAATACAGGAAGAAAGCTCGAGGGACAAGCGAAAGGTAAATGTGGATGACTAGAGTCGAGGTACTAAAGGCTTTAGTTATTTTGGATGTTTTGAGTTGTATATGGTGCATATGCTCATGTAAGCGTGACAACAATGTAAGAGTAGCTTGATGAATGAATGAATGAAAGACATCGTTTATTTATGCTTCCCATCGCTAATGAAATACAATTAAGATAAACGCTCTCCAACTCTGATAATTGAATCTAAAGAAAGGACCAGTGAGACTAAATGAGATAGTAGAAATAGTTTGTGAAAATTTTTCTACCCACTCAACCCTAGGTTCAACTCCTAAGTTGAGGGTGGGAAATTTGTTAATATTTGGGAAATTCAGGTAGCCGGGTTTGAATCCTGGTCTCCCGCATGATTTCACTACTCTTTTATACTTATCCGAGGTCATTGAAAGTAAGGTATCACAATGAGACTCAGTGAGATAGTGAATTTTTATGAACTGGTTTGAGAGAAATTTATTACCCTCAAAATTCCTTTTCAATCCCATGTTCGAATCCTGAGGTAGGTTTAGAAATTCGTGAACGTTTTATGAAACTGCTTGATTCAGGACAGGATCCTGGTATAATGAATGATTTTACTACTCTTTTGTGCTCATATGAGGCTATTGGAAATGAGGTATCACATTTTTGGTATCAGAGCATTGATTCTAGTAATGATAGGTTTTGTTAGAGTCCTCTGCTCATGTTGATAGGTTCTAGCCCTTCGTTAGCAGCTTGGTGTTAGGAAGTGTGGTTGATAGGATGATGTTTAATAATGATGACAAATGAGGAAATAAGAATTTGGTAGCATATGAGTGTTTTCGGATTGACTACTGAAGGTTAATTAGTTTTGAGCAGCTGGTGAACTCAAGTTCTACTTGATAAACTCAAGTACATTTAGTATTTTCCTATTCATCAGGTAGCCTCGAGTAAGAACTAGCGAGAGTGTAAAACCCAAACTCGAGTGTAGTTAGCTGAGAACTCGAGTTTGTACATAAGAACTCGAGTGCACTTCCTTTTCTGCACAGATGGAAATCCCTCAGGTATAAACTCTTCCTTTAAAACTCACAAAACTCGAGTGTAGTGTTTCCACAGAACTCGAGTGCATATTATCCAACACAAGTGCATAACTTACTTGCAGCAACCAAGAGCTTTCTGGGATAAACTCTCACTTCAAAACTCTTATGACTCGAGTGAGTCCCTAAGAACTTGAGTTTATAGTAGCAAACTCAAGTGCAATCCTTTTTAGCGAGTATATGCCTCAAGAATTGGTTAAGTCTCAGTAGTGTCTTAATTGAACTTGAGTGCAACTTGCAGGACTTGAGTTTATGGCTAGAACTCTAGTTCATGCATCCAAACTCAAGTGCAGAAGTAAATATTTGAAAAATGTAAATGTGACTTAGTGTAATGCTCTCTTTAGAAACTCTAGTGCTTTGTACTTTACTTAACTTGATTATTTCTTTGCAAAACCTTTCATCACTATTTTATTATCATTAAAACACTGATTCTAATATAGAGATGTATAGGATAGCATGAATGCTAAGAGTAAGACAAACTACTAGGAAGAGTGTTCTAGCTCCTATCTCTATGAAGATAAGGAGACAAAAGAGTATATCACCCTTACTTTCATCAATTAACCAGCCTCCACTAGAAGAGGAGATACCAGGGGGTGAGGCTTACGTAGTCATTAACAAAGGAGGGCCTAGATGTGGACTGAAGATTGTTCGTAAACGTAGAAAGAGTGTTAAGTATCCAGTGTTCTATGGTCCTATCGCTAGGGACGAAGCTACTGTAGTGGACACGGATGACTTAGAGTCAGATCATAGTGTGCAACACTCAGACTCAAATGCAAAGTCAAATGCTTCAAAAGAGAAGCTAGCATTTGACCCACACCCTAATCATGAATTATGGGAGCAACTTAAAGACTTGTATTTGACAGCCTTTAATGATTTCTTCACTCCCACGATACAGTACATAATGTTTTTGGACTCGGTACAGAAGTTGTACGATCAGAAGGAGGAGCTTGGGCTAACGATGACTGACAATGTTTGGATTCAGACTACGTTAACATATTTGCTTGACTTTACCTCCTGGATCAAGAAAAAGAATCAGATCATATTTATGGGTCCTTTTGAGTTTTTTACTTTTATTAGGCATGACTTTTTATGTACTGTTTAATATACATAAAGGATAATGGGGAGAACGATGATAGTATACGTAGTAAAATAGCATAAGCTTGCTTTTGATATAAATGTTAAGCCACTTATTGTACATATGACTGGTTCTGTTGTAAAACAGGCTTCTATATTGACATAAATACCAAACCACCTTAATGCAAATGCGAATGTTTGCTATAATGTATATATATATGTTGTGTGATGGTATTCAAAAATCTTGAGAAACACATATGTACATATATGTGTTGATATGGTATTAAAGTAATTTTCCTTCTGAATAGTGAAGCGAATCATGGTATGACCCAGAAGAGAGGGAAATGTACTACCAAATCCCGAACTTGAGAATAATGCAAGGCCTAATGTTATGCAGCAAGTTCTCTTAATGCTTACTCAACAGCAAACTAGGATTCAAGAGTTATGAGAAGAAGTCCAGGAACTAAGAGAAAAGCATAATGCTGATAGGGTACAACCAGTAAACCCTGAAGGGAATAACCCAGAGAGAAGCAACCCTAAAGGAAACCATCTTGAGGGGAATCCATATGGGGAACAACCACCAAGTAACGAACAATCGTAGTCGTATGGGGGGAATCTAGAAATTCCCGTTGTTCAAGAACGTGAAGAAGATACTGTCCAGTATTGGATGCCCAAATTTATCAAGTATTAGCTTTTGGAATTCAAAGGGAGGTTTGACCCACAAGCTGTTGAAAACTGGCTGAACCAGTTAGAGAAGATCTTTGAGGTGTTAGGATGCCCTACAAAGATGAAGACCAGAATGTCTATATATAAATTAGAAGGATTTGCTGATAATTGATGGAAGAATACGATACTCATACTGTAAACCTAGAATATTCCACTGACCTGGGAGCTGTTCTAGAAAAAATTCTATGAAAAATATTTCCCGATATAAGTAAGGATTAAGAAAAAGAAAGAATTCCTGGCAATGCAACAAGGTGACACCGAAACCTTCGATGCCTACCTATCTCGATTTATCCAACTGCCCCATTATTCTTCCTATTTAAAATTTAAAGATGATGAGGAGTGGAGCTCCGATATGCTAATTCAGGGATTAAAGCCTGAGTTAGAAGAGAAATTAGTTGCTCGACAATTCAAAAAGTTCAATAATGATGTATAAGTGTGCCAACTGATAGAGGGAAACCTGAGGAGAGTGCATATCAGTTAGAGTACTAGTCATCGAGGTGGATCTACTCAGGGGAATACCTCACAGAAGCGTAAAGGACAAGGATTCCTATAAAAGGGAGACAACAAAAACCCATTTTGGTCTGGGAACCACAGCGGTCAGAAACCCCAACATTTCAAACATGTCCTCGGTATGGCAAGTCTCATTTAGGGCGATAGTGCAATCTTCCTACAAACCAAGTGACCTGTTATGCCTGCAATAAGCCAGGCCATTTGGGGGTGAATTGTCCCCAACAAGCAGCACCATAATCTATTGAGCCCAGACAAACGAATCAGGGTCGAGTGTTTTCCTTGACTCAGGAAGAAGCAAAGAAGTCTCCTGAGCTGGTTCAAGGGTCAATGGTTGCGTGTTGCAAGCTTTATATGATTCGGGTGCTAGTCACTCCTTCATTGCTTATAACTATGCTAAGCGCTTAAGATTGCATGTGTATAAACTACCATTTGACTTGATTGTGTTGACGTCAATGGGTGTTAAAACTCTTACTCCTGATGTATGTCTAAACTATGTGATAAATGTTTAGGGATATGAGTCTACAGTTGACTTGATTTGTTTGCCACTCCAAAATCTTGAAGTTATATTGGGTTTTGATTGGCTAACGGCAAATATTGTGCTAGTAGATTACGAGAATAATATATCCTACTCAGCGTGAGTTCAATGATATAAATGCTAGTTTAAACTTTATCTTATTGGCAGAAGCTGAGAAATGCCTGAAGAAGGAATGCCAAGGATACATTGTGTTTTTCCATACAGGCAAAGACAGATATAGTACTGGAAAACATTCAAATTGTAAGAGAATTTCTTGATGTGTTTCTGGATGACCTTAATGGTTTACCTCCAAAAAGATAAGTAGAATTCATGATTGAAATCATGCTTGGAGTTGGGTCTATATCAAAAGCCCCGTATCAAATAGCTCTAAATGAGATGGTCGAGCTGAAGAAGAAGATCAAAGAATTGCTTGAAAAAGGGTTCATCTGACCCAGTGTGTCACCATAGGGAGCCCCGGTGCTATTCGTCTAAAAGAAGGACAGGAGCCTGAGGCTATGTATTGATTACAGAGAGCTAAACAAGGTAACCGTCAAGAACAAGTATCCGCTTACCCAGATTGATGACCTTTTAGATAACTATCTAGAGCAAGTGTGTTCTCAAAGACTGATCTAAGGTCGGGATATCATCAGCTGCGTGTAAAGGTAGAAGACATACTGAAAACTACTTTCAAAACCCGATATGGGCATTATGAATTCCTTGTAATGCCCTTTAGGGTAACCAATGCACCAGTCGTGCTTATGGACTATATGAACCACATCCTTCGTTATTATTTAGATTAGTTCGTGGTAGTCTTTATCGATGACATTCTAATATACTCCAAGAGTAGGGAAGAGCATAAGGAGCACTTGAGAATCGTGCTAAGTATTTTGTAGGAAATGTAACTTTATGCAAAGTTGAGGAAATGTGAGTTTTAGCTCTCAAAGGTCATATTTCTAGGCCATGTTATCTGACAAGAAGGGGTTGCAGTGGATCCCAGTAAGGTGGAAGCAGTGCTAGACTGGAGAAGGTCAGAAACTGTTGCTAAGATACGCGGTTTTCTAGGTCTTGTGGGCTATTACCATAGATCTATTCAGAATTTCTCTCGGATCACCTTGTCGTTGACCAAGCTCACACGAAAAGATTAACCATTTAAGTAGGATGATCGATGTGAGAAGAGCTTCAGGGAGCTAAAGAAAAGGTTGACAACTGCACCTATGTTGATTATCCATGATCATGAGTTGACCTGTGTAGTCTACAGTGATGCTAGCAAGCAGGGACTGGGATGTGTCCTAATGTAGCAGGGTAGAGTGGTGGCAGATGCCTCTCGAAAGCTGAAGCCTCATGAGATGAATTATCCCACACGTGATCTAGAGCTGGCAGAAATTGTGTTTGCGCTTACAGTCTGGCGATACTACCTATATGGGGTAGTTGTAAAACTGTACTGCGACCATAAGAGTCTAAAGTATCTATATAATTAGAAAGAGCTTAACATGAGACAACACAGGTGGATGGAGTTGCTAAAAGACTATAACCTAAAGATCAAGTATCACCCAGGAAAAGAAAATGTCATTGCGATGCTCTTAGTCGCAAGGCGGTGAGGTGGCAGCTATGATGATACAGGAGAGAAAATTGATTGAAGATTTCTGAGATCTAAACCTGACAAAAGAAATCACCTCTTCTAGTTATGGTGTTAGCCAAGCGGAAAGTGATTTGAAGGCTGAGATTGCAGAAGCTCAAATGCAAGATGAGCAAGCATGGGCTATTAGAATTATGATCAAATGAGGAGAGACTCGGTATTATGATCTATGACCTAGTGGATTGGTTCGATACAAGAGAAGAATCTAGTTCTACTGGAAGCTGACCTGAGGCAGAAGATCCTTGATGATGCGCACAAGAGTCATTACACCCTCCACCCAGTTATGGTAAAGATGTACCGCAACTTAAAGGTGATGTACTGATGGCCTAGATTGAAGAAGGATGTGACAAAATATATGGCACGATGTCTTACCTGCCAGAAGGTGAAGATTGAGCACCAGAAACCGCCAAGATTGCTTTAAAGTCCCGAGATTCCAGAATTGAAATAGGAAAACGTAACCATGGATCTTGTAGTAGGATTACCTAGAATCCGGAATCATAATGCGATTTGGGTGATTGTTGATCACTTCACAAAGTCAGCTTATTTCATTCCGATTAATGCCAACTATTCTCCAGATAAACTAGTAGAAATTTATATCAAGGAGATAGTGAGACTTCTTGAGACACCGAGGAATATAATTTCTGACAGAGATCCTCGCTTTACTTTAAAGTTTTAGAGATCTCTGCATGATACTTTAGGCACTAAGCTAAATTTTAGTATGTCTTATCATCCTCAGACGGATGGACAGACAGAGAGAACCATACAGACGCTAGAAGATATGTTAAGAGCGTGTGTGATATACTTTACAGAAAGTTAGGATTACTACCTTCCACTTATAGAATATGCTTACAACAATGGCTATCACACGAGAATTCAGATGGCTCCATATGAAGCATTGTACAGGAGGAAGTGCCAATCCCCTCTCTACTGGATAGAGTTACCAGAAAGAAGGTTATATGGGCTAGAGATAGTAGACCAGACTACTTAGTAGATCAGAATTATCAAGCAAAGATTGTTTGCAGCCCAAAATAGGCAAAAGAGCTATACCGACAAGCGGAGAAGACTGTTAGAGTTCCAGATCGGCAATCACGTATTTTTTATAGTTTCACCTGTTACCGGTAAAGGAAGGGTGATAAAGAGAAAGAAGCTGAGTCCTCGCTACATTGGGCTATTCACGATTTTGTCAATAATTGAGCCTGTAGCGTACCAGATTGCTCTACCTCCAAATCTGAGTAGATTGCATGACGTCTTCCATGTTTTTCAATTGAAGAAGTGCTAACCAGATCCCCAACATATTATTGAGTATGAAGATGTGGATATATGTGACGATCTCACTTATAAGGCTGAGCCCGAGCAAATCATTGATAGACAAGAGAGGCGGCTTAGACATCGTAGCATACCATTTATGAAAGTAGTCTGGAAGGGACTATCGCCAAGGGAGGTGACTTAGGAAGCAGAAGAAAATATGAAAAGACGTTATCTGGGATTTATGCCACATGAGGTGTAACAAATTTCGGGGATGAAATTTATTAAATGGGGGGGAGAACTGTAATACCCCACTTTTTCACCAATATTCCTTATATGTATATTTATTATATTTAGTGGAATAACATGGTGAATTGTGGTATGTGTAAATTTATAGAAATATTTCAATCGCCAGTTACATATAATTCAGACAAGTAAGGACACAGAGGCAATTAATGCCTACTTAAAGGCCTAATATTGAAACCAAAATTTGAGCATAAAATGACACAAATAATGGCTTCATACAAGTGTACAAAATTAGGCCAAACCCAAAGGAAAAGAGTAAGAAATGATTTATTTTGGTAAATCATAAAACATAAGGGAAAAATGGTAATTTTGACATAAGGTGGGAAATAATTATTTTTCCCTAATATTCCTAATAATTTCTTTTAAATGAGAATTAAAGAAAGGAAAATGGCTACTTGATAATTAATAAACCTTTTTTGGTGAATTATTATCAAGGAAGATCAAAAAGTCAAAAGACCAAAAGTCAATAAATTGTAAGTTGGCACAATGGGATAATTGAAGACCAATATTTTCTCTCTTCAATTCTTATCATTTTCGGTTGATTAAGAGAGCATGAAGGGAAATGGGATTAGTGGAAAATATTATACACAAAAGTCAAATTTGTGGACCAATCAAAAGTTAGCATGTATTAAACCATTTAACTTATGATACCTTATTCTCAATAGCCCAAGATGAAATCATTCGTAGGACCAGGATTCGAACCTAGATTACCCGACTCTTGAAAACTTTCACAAATTCCCAATCTCAACTCAAGAGTTGAACCTAGGGCTTGGAGGGTTTTTCAAAAGGTACAAAAACTTTTCTAAATAATTTCATGTGTTTCACTACGTCACTAAGTCTCATCTCTTCTTTTACTGCATTCATACACTTATTTACATACATGAAATTCAAAACGATACAAGGCTATCAATTGTAAATCAATTACATACAATGTCTTGCGCTTCAATCTCTAATTCTCCTTTGTAATCCTCTTTCATTTTTCCATGCATTCTTTACCTCTGCCACCTGTCTAAATGGTTTACTTGGGGAGGGTGAGATTCAAAGGAATCTCAGTAGTAAATAATATCACTATGCATGCAAGATATATAGTTTATGCATGACATGCTTGCCTACCGTACCTCATGCCAACATAATGACATTTTTGCATGCTCAGTGTTATGACATACACATGGACATTGCACAAATATAACAAAGTTTCAATCAATCAAGTATGTTCAACACAATTAGACAAAGCATTCACATAATTAATGCAAATATACATATCAAATACATGCAGACAAGGTAAGTTCACTACCTGTTGGACTTTGTGTCCTCCTCTTCTTATCCTTTGATCTTCCAACATCACTTTATGGCCCTAGATAAGTAATAACATCATTAAGGCCATGAAAATTAAATGTCCAATGGGCCACATTAGCCCTAAAGGCTTACTTTCACCCTTGAAGTTCATACCAATTGCATTTGTGCCATTAAGTCTTAAATTCACATAAGACATAAAGCTGACAAATTTTTCACTTAACTTTGAAAAATCATAATTAATTCTATAGAACTCTAATTACACTTATTCTAAATCATAAATGAAGCTATTTCAATGAAAATTTAATGAAAAATAGATAGGTTTCCCTAATGTAGACAAATGATTTCCAAGAATTTCATTAAAAACCACTGTTCCATATTTAGTTCCAAAAATAGGGCCAAACTTTAAAAATTCACCATTAATTCTAGAAACTTCCAAATTGAGTGGTTCCAAATTCTATGTAAATATATTTCAATATAGTTTTACATAAAAATATTCAATGTTAGCTATCAAGGCCAAAACATTCCCAGTATTTCGAAAACTCACCCTGTTATAGATTCCTTCCCAAAAACAGGGTAAATACTTCAAAAATTCATTTCTAAATCCAAAAAAATCCAATTAAGGTGGTTCTAAGTCCCACATGACCATTATTAAGTCTATTGCCAAATAAAAATATATCCATTAGTTATATGTTAACATAGTAATACAGTATTTCCACTTTCTACACATCATTCCAGAAAATTCTAGTTTTGCATGCTCAAACTTAAAAAATACAGAACTTCCAGCACAAAAGTCCAATTGACCATTATGAATTATCAAATTAAATTTATTTGTGTCTACTTTTCAACTAGAAAATTTCATAATTTTCAGACAATTTTTACCCTTTAAATTATCACGCACAATAACAAGGCTCCAGACAAGCAGATTAACACTATGAACACATATGCTTCATAAATTCCCAAATTGATATACAAGCATCCAATAATCATGAAAACTTGTATACCTACACAATTTTTCCTCCTAAAGCCAATGGAAGCATCAAAATTATCAAATTTTCAGCCCATTACCATGTCACATACAGAGCAAAAACAGAAAATCAGTTCCCGGAAAGAGTTTGTCGGTTTCTTGTTTTCTTTGGCTTAATCACTTCCTTGCTACTCCTAATGAAATGATTATCTATTTAGACATTCATTGGACATCATTTATCCATTGAAAATACCCTTTAAAATCATATATGAATAGTACCCAACTTCCTCTATACTCATCCAAACAACAAACCAATCGGTTAAAAAGGAAGCTTACGTTACCTCTACATGTTTTTGAAGACGGTTCGGAATTCCAGTGACACTCTGGCTAGTGAGACAGTGCTAACTACCTCCAAATGAGAATCCAAAACCTTAGAAATGAAACTTACGATGAGTAGAAGAAGTTTCCTGAATGGCACTTTGAGAGAAGACGCCGATTCGGCAGTGTTTCGGAGATTGGAAGTTTCTCTCTCATCCTCCTCCATTTTTGTTATGATCTGCTCTCTCTCTCTCTCTAATTCTAATTTTCTGCAAGGGAATATGAGGAGGAATATGATGAATTAATGGATAAATGAATCAGCCATCTTATTTGCCACGTGTCAGCCTATGATTGGCCCAAATATCAAATTTTCGCATATGATATCCAATCTAGTAGAATTTTCATTAAACTTTGAAAATTCATATCTAATTTTAAAAATGTTCAATTGGGGTGGTTCAAAAAACTATGCAACCCTCATTGAGTCTAGTTTTAAGTAAAAATATAATCTTTTACCAATTTGAAATTCACTCTTCCCAGAATTTTAATCTTTGAATATTGTTCTAGAAAATAATTAATTTTGCTGGGCTAACTTCAAAAATTCATTTCTCTTTGTGTACAAATCCAAATGACTTATATGAACTATCAAATCAAATATTGATAAATCTACTTTTATTCTAAAATTTTTATAATTTTTCACCATCATTTACCCATCAAAAAATGTCACACAATCACCACTACCACATCGGGAATTTCATCGATGGCAAAATTACTTTGTGTTCCACTTTACTATATTATATGTGACTTCTAATCACTTTATTTTGTTATTCCCTAAGTTATTTAATGCCCCCAAGGATATAAAGAAATTTTTAGGGAATTTAAACATGCCTCAGGGATATTTGCTAAACCAAGGCTTAGCAGTCCACTGGATCTCGGCTTAATCTCAAGCCTTTTGTCCCAAAATTCACGATATTACATAACTAACCTAATATATCACCATTTTCTTCATCTCTTCCTTCTCAATTTTGTGCCAACCGAACCAAATAGAGTGAGAGAGAGTTGAGAACGATGAAGAACATGGAAGAACAAGGAAAGGCTAGGGTTCTCGTAATCCCTCTATCACTTCTTCCAACCTCTTCTCCTCCTTTGAATCCATGGTATTCAAGACAAAATCTCAAGACAAGATAGAGAGAGGGCTGGCGTTTAGAGAGAGAAACAACAAGAATCAAGAGGTAAACTTCAAGAACTTGCTCCTCTTGCTTAATTGATGCTATGAATGTTGTAAAGATTGGAAATGAAACCTAAAGGGGCCTTACTGCTCAAGTTTCTTCAAACCATGTCCAAGGAGCATCTAAATTTCTAATCATGTGAGTAAAAGTAAAAAGGAAGTGATTAAGCAAGAGAAAACGAGAAACCAACATAACTTTTTTGAGAACCCCAAATGGTTGCCATGTTCTAGGCATGTTGAAGGAGTAGGAATTTGACAAGTTTGATGCTTCTAATGGGTTTAGAAGGGAAAATTGTGTAGGGTATATGTTGGTGGTGAAGTGAGAAAAGCCCTAAAATGTGAAATGACCAAACTACCCCCTTAAAACCCCAAGTAGGTGCTGCCAAGGCATTCTCATCATTTGGCTCTGAATTTGACCAATTTGAGGTTAAAAATTGATTTTATATCTAAAATTGTATAGGATTAGCTCAAATCATAATTTTGAGTAAAGTACAGTTAGACCAGGTACAAAGGAGTGTAGACCGGGTCTATAGGGGCATTTTGGTCATTTAGCTTTTTTAAGCTAAGTTAACCAATAGAATGAGTTTAGAGTAGTATATGGATGAATAATTACTCATTTATGGTAAATTTGGGGATTGTAGGACTTAATGACTGTTCAGAGTCTAAGACATGCCCGAGCTCAAATAAATGGGAGAAAGTTGCTAGAGGAAAGCAACTAGGTAGTAACTTGTCTTTCGTATGTTTATTATATGCAATGTATGGTTTGTGTGTTCATCAAGAATTGTCTAATGTATTCTGAATATGCGGAGTGGTTGTCGGGGCCTATCTGCACAGGTGGTGACTCAAGCCAATATAACGCTCATTGATACACGAGTAGGTGCCCGGGGCCTATTTGCACAGGTATCCCTCAGAGCCTTGTAATTTATCTAGCACTATGATAGCTTATAAACAACATGTGATTCATTGAATGCTGTTGTGGTGATTTTGTTGAATGATGACTGTGTAGCATGCTTTGTGATGTTATATATGTATGATTGACATAATGTTATTACTGAGATTCTTTTAAATCTCACTCTTTTTCCATAAAACCACCTTCAGTACAGGGAGAGAGCTCAAGTGGCAAGAGGAAGGTAAATTCAAATGGCCAGAGGCTTGAATGCTGAAGACTTAGTTTTGCTGGTAGTGCGTCATGTGTATTTTGAATATGTATTTATTGTAATTAGTTTGTAACTCTGACATGTTACAAAGGCTAAACTGGTAATTCCAGTAGTGTAGTAAAAGAACGGTTTAGTTACATTATGCTTCCGATCGCTAACGAAACATAATTAAGGTATAGAACAAAGTAGAGAATCACTCACAAACTCTGATAAAATGAAAAGAGGAGCCAATGAGACTCAGCGAGATAGTGGCACTAGTGCATAAAAGACTTTTTACATGTGACGCAAATGACTTTTTACACTTGACATACAACAGATGTAGAAACAATAGGTGTAGAACGTCTGCACTTTCTACACATGTAGAAAATAGGACTTTTTACACCTCTCTTTGTTCGTCAAGTGTAGAAACTCATTTTATGAAAAAAAATTGTTTGTTTATTATGCTACAAACCCGTTTACATGATAATAAACAACCAAATACTTGATAAATAAAAACAATTACAATAAAACTAATATGAAATATCAAATTTATTGTAAATTCTAATCCAAAATATTAACAAAGCTATATGATAAATTTTCATGATTCGATAGTGAGAGTAATTTGAAAAGAGAAAACCATACAATAACTTCAAGACATTCGTAAATAATAAATAACACATGAATAGTTTAATATTTTTCATCAAACACGATGTATTGAGAATTTCATTTTGTAGAAGCCAAATGTTTAATCAGTAATATTGTTCCAGCAGATGTACCAAATGATTGTTCAGAGTACCAATTACCTACACTACATCCACATACCGACAAGGAGAAGCAAATTTAGAAATATATTAATACCTTTACCCAAACCAAGAAACTAGATCAATTAACATACCTTTAAAATTATGTTTATCAATTCAAACTTTATAAATAACCAAGCAAAGCTTGTGCCTATGTTTTTAAAAGGCATTGCCATATATAAACAGATTTCCTCAATTAACTTGTCAGAGAAGAGTATGTGCTGCTGAATAGTAGAATGTAAATCTTGAGCAGTATTGGTCTCCTCCAAAGACTTATGCCTTTTCTTCTTCATCTGTAAGGAAATAATATACAGGGAAGGATTAGTATACATCAGAATGTGGTTCAACATTTTTGGCATGTTTTGAAGACAATATACAAGCAATCTTAAGTGGAAATCTAAAGGGTGCATATAAGCTAAAAAAGATGGGTTGTAAAATCACCAGTAACCAGGTTTAATCTTCAAAAAAAATAAAGAGAAAATAAATAAATAAATAAAACCTGAAGTCGCAAAGCTGAATTAAAAGTTGCGATGAAGTTAATACCTGAAGTTGAAGGCGAGAGAACCCCCTACTACGGGCTGCGATTTTTCTTCACTGAACTACCAAATAAACTATCAAATACACCAGTATATCAAAAAATGAAGGAGGAAAATGCATCTCTAGTTAGGACAAAATAATATAACCCTCATTTTCTAGTTCATCCAAATTTTCAGTGTCAGTGACTTTGTTACAGATAACATTAAAGAAAACACACAATCTTGTTACAGTAGTTCGCACTTCATCTTTCATAATTCCTGTAATAGCTACTGGTAATAGTTGTTACATCAACACATGATAATCATGGGACTTCATTCCCACTAACCTCAAATTTTCTATTGAGACACACCTTCTCACATTAGAAGAATACCCTTATGGAACCTTAATTTTATGTAAACACCTACACAAACTTCTTTTCTTGGCTTTTGATAGTGTATGTGCTACTAGCTCCATATATGCCCTTCTACCATTATCTCTTAGTTATGGATGTAACCATTCTCTTATTCCCATATCAACAAGGTCTAGTCTCATACTAATTCCATCCTTCGTCTTCCCTGGTATGTGCAAAAATGTACTGACAAGGCTGTCACAAATGTTCTTTTCCATATGCATCACGTCAATATTGTGTCTCACACTAAGACTACGCCAATTTGGAAGATAAAAGAAAATTGATCTCTTCTTCCATATATTCTTCTTACCCACAGTCCTTTGATTCTTACCAAAGATGACATTGATATGTTCTATCTGACTATAAACTTCCTCTCTGATTAATGTCTTTGGAGCCATTCCATGCTTCAATAAGACGTTAAAGAGCTTTCTTAACCTGCGATATTGGTGGAACCGATGAGGAAACCTCTTGTAACCAAGGTAGACCATTTTTTTTCATGATTAAGTTGATAGAAGTGTGTATCTACTTCACATATCAGACATGCTTTATGCCCCTTCACATTGTACCTTGACAAATTTCCATATGCAAGGAAGTCATTTATCGTGGTGAAAATCATTACATGTAGCTTGAAGGACTACTTCTTATATGCATCAAACACATCTACGCCTTCCTCCCATAAGTTCTTCAAGTCCTCAATCAAAGGTACCAAGTAGACATCTGTATCATTCCCCGGCTATTTTGATCCAGAAATCATCCTAGAAAGCATCACATACTTGTGTTTCATGTATAGCCAGGGAGGTAAGTTGATATTACAAGGAGAATTGGCCATGCACTATGTGTGCTAGTGAGAGTTCCATATAAATTGATTCCATCTGTACAAAGCCCAAGCCGAAGGTTTCTCGGCTCACTGCTAAATTGAAGGAGTATTTTATCTATTTTCTTCCATTGTGGAGAGTCAGCCGGGTGCCGAAAATATTTTCCATCACATATTCTCTCATTAGAATGACATCTCAACTTCTTCGTTTTTGTTGTACTCACAAAAAAATGCTTAAATTGTGATATTATTGGAAGATACCACAATACATTTTGAAGGTTGCCTTTTAGTTGTCCCATCGCCATAACCACCATCTTTCTTCACTTTGTATTGAAGTTTTACACTAGGACACTTACTAAGAGCTTCATACTCCTTTATGTACAATACACAATCATTAGGGTAAGCATGTATCTTTATATACTCTATACCTATCGTAGACAATATTTTCTTGGCCTCATACATACGGTTTGGAAGCACATTATCGTTTGGAAACATATCACACAACAATTCAAGCAGCAATATGAAACTACTATCGGTCCACCAATAAGTATCCTTTAAGTTGATTAAATTTAATGTTCCTGTCAGCCGTGTGTACTTACTCCCAGGGATTACTCTGTAGGCTATCATATTCGTGCAATTATGCAAAGGATTCTACCTCAACATCATGAATCATTTTCTCCATTCCATCTTATCTATGATATCTACAACTTCCTTTTTATGCGTCGGACAATCAGTTACTTCCTTACCATACCATATCCACCTTGTATCTCAAAGAATTATTCTATCACATAGTAGGTGATCCCTTATAACACCAACATCACGTCGACTCTCATTTAAACAATTGACACAAAAACAAAAATACATCCCATTTTTCATTGGAGCATTCCTTCTAGCTAATTCAATAAACTCTTCCACCTCATTCTTATATTCTTTACTTATTCTCAAAGCATTCATCTAACTATGATCCATTTTATTACCACTTAAGTCATTCCTAATAACACTCAAGTTTAGAACAACTGTCAATGATGGGATTGCCTTTTATCATTTTTTTTGAAAAAAAATTCGACAGCATTTCCCGTTAAAATTAACACATCCTAAAATTTCAATAACAATCCATTTCAATTTAATTCAAGCAAAACAAACAAAATGAGGCAATTTAAGACAATATAAATAATTTAATCCGACAATTTTTCTTTAGGGAACTAATATGAGGTTATAATGTAAGCAATTTCTTAGCTAAATAGAGAATCAATGACATATAACTGGGCTTTATTTAGGGAACGTGGCTTGTATTAATGAGATGTATAAATGAACACATTAAGAGTTAGAGAATGAATTTAAATTTTTTTATTTACTTTCTCATTAGGAACAATAATTTCTATCATGACTTCATCATCTTTCTTAAAAGAGAGAATTACAAATAGTTCCTAAGTAAAATAGAATTATCCAAAGGTTTTAAAATGAAAGGATTAAATTAGCACAAGTTAAAAGTTCTATGTTATTGACAAGAATTACCTAACATGTTTTTATATGTAAAAAATACTGCTAATACTCTAATTCAATTCATTGTATCTAATAAAAAATTTAAATTTGTGCTAAGCAGCTCCTCTTCCAAATTTTGGAAAGGAAAACCTTGATCTTTGCTCTCCAAATCTGAAAGGGAAATCCTAAAAAATTTTAAACTTATAATAAATTTTAAAATCCAATAAACTCTGTCTCTAATATACAAGCTTGTCCTGATCTTCTTGTAGCTAACAAAGCAAGCTAATATTTAGATTTCAACTTGCAATATGTTAAATTTAAAACATATAATTAATAATGAAAATTAAAATAATTAGAAGAAAAAATTATATGTATTAATAGACAGTCATAATTTGATAATAAAAAATATAATGATTGTTAAATTATACTAGGCATGTATATTTGTATTATTATTATCACTGGGTCATATATATATATATATATATATATATATATATATATATATATACATATACATATATACACACACACACACACGTGTGTGTGGTTTGACAAGGCACTGAATCAAAATTTTAGGAGTGAAATGCGATGGTAATAGGATTAGGCAACATATACTGGGTGTGAGCTGTCATTATCTCTCTCACCTCTAAATCATATTAAAACATATAATTAATAATGAAGATTAAAATAATTAGAAGAAAAAATTATATGTATTAATAGACAGTCATAATTTGATGATAAAAAATATAATGATTGTTAAATTATACTAGGCATGTATATTTGTATTATTATTATCACTGGGTCATATACACACACACACACACACACGTGTGTGTGGTTTGACAAGGCACTGAATCAAAATTTTAGGAGTGAAATGCGATGGTAATAGGATTAGGCAACATATACTGGGTGTGAGCTGTCATTATCTCTCTCACCTCTAAATCATAATCAAAGCACAAGGAGGAGGAATACAAATACATGCAAAGTTCTAATAAATGCAAAACAAAAATATATAGCTAGGAAAGAGTTATTTTAAACATACATTATTGTATTATATCTTATTTTGGCTCTATTTATTTGGCACTCATCATTATTGAACAGAGTAATTAAACCAGAGAAAGAAAAATTCAAATATCAACAAATGAGGGAACATAACAACTGTAATAAAAATAGTGATATTTATGAACACAGTACAAATACATGCTGTCAAACCACTTAATATTTCAACATTTATTATAGTAGCAATAAATAGTTTAGTGGGCTTAAAGAAATAGCATAAACAAACCAATTTTAAATACTTGATTACATTATAGGAATCTCTACAGGGTTTGTATATAATATTTACAAATCCCAAAATAACATAAAAGAACTACAGATAACCAACATCATCTTTTGGACAAGACCAAAACTCTCAGTTGCCGATATCTACCTCCTTGCTCTTAGAGCTGCTACCTCTAGCTGAATAGATTTTAAATTTATGGAAAGGGGTGAGATTTATACAAATCTCAGTAGTAACACCTAATCAATCATATAAAATATGATAAATAAACATGCAATGCACCATATAATGTTGTTAGATCTGGCTGACACCCAAGAGGGGGTGAATTGGGTGTAAGATAAGAACTTAAGAACTTTAAAAATCTTTTCGCATCTCATTGAAAACAATAAGTAAGAAAATAATCAGGCATAAATCAACAGCCAGTCATTTAAGTAATGTATGTTGGAAATATAAGAGTTTAGCGAAGAAATGATGAAAACTATGATTTATCCTGGTTCGGTCCAATCATTAATGACCTACGTCCAGTTCCCAAGCTCCATTTGAGATTTTCAATCCATTATCTTCTTGTTTAAACTGGGCACAAGAGAAGCCTCTACAATCTCACAAGTTTAGTCGGGTACTTGTAAAGCCATTTACAAATCTCTCACCGAGATACTCCTCCTTACTCACCGTAAGGACAGAACCTTTATGATGAAGGGTTACAATTAATCTTCTCTCTTAGAAGTAAATAAGATGAACATTGAGGTACATTACGAATAATTTCACTCTCTATGATAAATTACAAGATCACTGAGAAAATAGAGAGTAAATGAGATAAACATCATAGTATTGGCATTTTGACAGCGTGGGTGCAAGCTCTTATCTTTGACTATGAATGTTTCTCTATTTTATACTTGATATAGCTCTGAAGACCATTGAAGTATCCGTTAGGGCTCGTTCTGATTTTGTTACTTTAGAAAAATATTATCGTTAGAGTTTCTGACATAAAATGATTTTTAGCCGTTGAGCTATAATGCATGTTCAATCACCTATAGTCCTTATGAAACTTGATTAGTGATTATTAGGAATGATTAGAAGCAACATAATCAAGGTTTAAATGAGTTTGAAAGATTATGGAGAAATCTGAGACAGTGATTAAGAAAATCTACGATTAGTATCACTCGAGTGCATGAAATGTAACTTAAGTGATCTTCTGTTGAGATACACTGCACTTGATCAAATCAAAAGGTGACTTGCTATAATGTTGAGAGTTGCAAGATATCACTTGGGTAGCATATGTTCACTCGACTGGTCTTTATCTTTTACCTACTGAGTTATCACAAATGACTTGCACACAGGTGGAGAGTGAACATTTGTTACTTGAGTGGATGCTGGTCACTCGAGTGAACACCAGATGTAACTTGTTCATCTCCCGCGAGTGACTTGAGGAATATCTACAACTGACATACTTCACTCAAGTAATCACTTACTCACTCGAGTGGCTCCTCTTCATAACCTTCAAAGATCCTGCGAGTAACTTTTTCAAATCTATGTCTTTCCACTCAAGTAGACACTTATTCACTCAAGTGAACTTTTCACATAACTTTCAGCAAGATCAGCGAGTGACTTTTGAAAACTGGAGAGTGAGCTCTTTTCACTTGAGTGGTATCTTATCACTCGAGTGAGCTTTAATCATAACTTTTAAGACATATGCGAGTGACTTGCAGAAGCCTTACGAGTGACGCTGAATAACTCTAAATCACTCGAGTGGCATAAATCCTCACTTGAGTGATCTGCTTCCAACTCTTAGATCACCTTGTGAGTTACTTGCGAATTCCTACAAGTTAACATGTATCACTCAAGTGTTAAATTATCAACTCGAGTGAACTTGTATAGCCTCAGACGGATGACTTGTAAAACCACTGAAGGTTAGGATCATCACTCCTAAGTATCACTCAAGTGTTCACTTCAAGTGATTTATACATTTTAGCTTCAAATATGGAAAATGACCCATCATTGAAAAGCTCTTGTCATTTATATTCCAATCCAAAAAGAATCAGTTCTAAACTCTTTGTATTTTACAAATTATAATCCAAAGAGTATATATAGTGTATGTATTTTTGAGTATCAACTTCTAGAAGCCATAACACTTTGAATATAACTTTAAATTTTACATATTATAAATATTTGGAAATATATTTAACTCTAGTTTGATATGCCACTAGTTTCAGCTTAATTGGATTTGTAGTTTGGGAGTTATGTCCAAAATACTAAACCTGTTCTGGAAAGTGATGGTGATTTACAGGTCAACTTCATAAATTCATATCTCCTTCATATGAGCTTATTTTAGCTTTATCTTGGTGTCTAAAGGACGCATTAAAAGTCTAGTTTCATATTACACTATTTTTGTCTCAATCGGAGTTATGGTTTGGAATATATGGCCAAATTACCGAACCTCATCTATGATGAACGAAGAACAATGCTAAATAGAGTAGCTAAAAACTGACATTCCACTCGAGTGATTGATGTTCCACTCAAGTGAATCATTAAAATTTCACTTCACTTAAGTAAAAATGAGATATCACTCAAGTGAAAAGGTATCACTCGAGTAATATTGAAATTTCACTCGAGTGAACATCCAAAAACCTCCAGATCGAGTATTTTAATTCCGAATTGATCCATTCGAACTTCCATTTGATCATCCAGACTTCCAATAACAAATCTATAAACTTGAATATTGATATTCCCATTATATTTTGCAAGTTCTTCTTTCTCTTTCTTCTTGATCATTCTTCATAACTCGACTCAACTAGATAGCTTATTTGTTTTCTTGAATATCTTCAATCTTTTTCTTCTTTTTCTTCTTGATCAATCCAACTCAATATCTTCTTTCTTTATCTTCTTCTTGATCATTCTCCATAATTCCACATGATATCTTCTTGTCTACATTAAATATATCAATTAGTCAAAGTAGGAGATAAATATATTATGCAAACTTTTTGCTCTCAATATTTAATATCTATATTTGACATCATCAAAACTAATCATATCTAACAAATGTAACAAAACAAATATACTACAAACATATCTATCTATTCAAAATTTAAGATCAAATGATTGTTTGTCCCTACTGGCCACATTATGTACGTTGTTCAAGATCAAATGACTATTTGACTCGTACTTGTTGTCATGTTCTAGAGCAGATAATTGTCTGTCCATTGATCGAGAACTGTCGAGTTCTCGCAAAATAACCAGTTTCAATGAGAATTTGCAGTACAGAGAACCTGGATCGTTTCCCATAGAATTTACATGCAGTCTAAAACATTCGAAACAATGATCGATTGGGGGTTCAATTAAACTATTAACGAACAATAAACTCAGATTAAAGACCGAAATTGAAAACGAACTAGATCAAACAGATTAAAACGACTGACCTAGAATTGGGATTCATAGTTTCCTACCATCATCGGACGAAAATTATACAAACTCGTGATTGGTTCTGGACGAACCGAAATCTCTGTATTCGTCCAGAAAATCCCTCGACTAGATGATCGTCTAGGTTCTGTTTGTAAGCGTGGCGTGCTGCTGTGCGATCGCACAGTATCACTGTAACCCGATTCGAACTATGTCTTTGGGATATACCAATCTGAATATTAAAATAAACGTTCGAACTATTCTAGAAATCGAATCTGATTAGAGTAAATAGAAATGAGTTATGTTACCGGCTTAAGTATGTCCTCTGATTGGAAACGTGAATCCTCAATCCATAGGTCAATCACAGAAGCTTAGCCCGACATGGCTAGAAAATCCGAAAAATGAACGAAGAACATTTTTCAGAGAATGAAGAACTTCTGATTTCAATCCAAAAAGGTCACAAATCTGTCCTGCCCTATTGTTTCAGCTAACCAAAGTAAAAACCTAATTGTCACATGGGTCAAAGCCCATCAGTTCAGCCCAAAACGGAAATTAATAATAAATGGTGCTTCATTACAAAATTTGGGCCCAATAAAAATCCAGAAAAAATACATATAACATTGACTACAGTTTTGACTATCCTCTTGTCCGAATCTTCCCATCAAGTCTTCATATCAATTGTTTCCCTCTGAATCATCTAAAAAATGAGATAAGAATGAGATCATTCGGATATCTGGTTCAAGAGTTATGATCAAAATAGAGAAGGGTTGTAAATCTGGAATTTTTATTATTAAAATATGTTAAATCCAATAAAACACTCAAAGCCCAAATAAGCATAAAAGCCCATTATTTATTACTAAACAATCTAAATTTATTAATCAAGAGATACAAATGAGTGTAATAAATATTCAATTATCATCCATACTTGTCTCATTACCTCAGCTGGGTCCCACTTGGGCTGATGGTACTTGTGTTTTTCCCATACCACAGCTAGGTTTTGTAACAAACAATTTATATAAAAGAACATGGAAACACAAAGCATATAAACAATCACATAGTGTATGAAAGATAGAGTTACTACCTGAACATCTTCCCAATTGCTCATCCTTAGTTATGAGTCTCTTGGATGGTTTGGGCAAAGATCAAATCCTATAAGGTAGAATTTATGACGAATGTGTCATGACTTGGTTAAATATCTTCTAAGTCGAGTATTAAGATTAATGATAATAAATAAGATCTACATTGGCTTCTAGCACAATCCTTATCTTTTGGAATCAAACTTGACTTAAGTGGCTTTAAACTTTTCAAATCCGTTGGTCAACCCAACTTGACAGTTTTGACCCCAAAATTTTGAAAATTCATAACTTAATGTAGAAAATTCTAAATAGGGTGATTCTAAGTCCTATGAAAAGCTTTTCAAGTCCTATTTTAAAAACAAATACCACTCATGGCCAATTACAGGGTCACAACCTCAAGAAATCATGACCAACATCACTGCCTGAAAATACATTCCAGTACTTGTGTCTTAAATTCTACCAGTCATTACTCACAATTTATAGGGCCAAATGTCATATATTACCTATCATTGGAAAGCCCAAGATGTATACTATAATCCTAAAAAATATCATAACAATTGGACAAGTTTTGGCCATTCAAAAATAGGTCACATTGATTGCCACGAATCTGGCAGATTTAGTAATACCCTTTTAAATTCCAAATTTTGTATTTTCTAACCAATCATCCAAAACTTATGATCACATGATATACCAACACAATTTTAGACCTAAAATCCATTTCTAATATCAAATTAATCAAAATCCAGATCTAACCACACAAAAAAGTATTGGTCAAATCTGAACCCTAAAACACAAATTAAATTGCATTTTTGCTACTTTTAACGTTCAAACATGTAACTAACCACCATAAACCCTTTATTAACCATATATTCATCATCAATCATCTATTAAAGATCAATTTTAGCACCTTGGCTAAAACCTAAAGGGTCAAGTGTTAGAGCAAGCTTTTTACCCAAGAGGGGGGTGAATTGGGTGATCACAAAATAATAAGATATTTAAATTAAATTTATCAAACTTTAAGGCACAGTTGTAAGAAGTTATAAGGAGGAAGAGATATCACTGAAGTTTACACAGGGGTTTATACTGGTTCGGTCTCAACCACTTGACCTACATCCAGTCCTCAAAAATCCTTCTGAGCCTTTCACTATATCTTCCAAGATTCAGTGGGTTCTTAGCACCACAGTACAATCAACAAGTTCCTCTGGACACTTGCTCCCCCTTACACAAGGTAATCTTAAATCCCAACTTAAGGTTCCTCAACCTTAAGTTATCACTATTGGAAATAAATGCGTATGACTGACAGATCTCTCTCATAGAGTATATAGATAAAAACTGAAATACAGATGAATATTTGAAGCACTTGTAAAAGTATTGTTTGTAGTGTGTTCAAGCGTTTCTCATCGTCCTTTTTATTTTTCGAATGGCTGGACATATATATTAGAGGCTTTAAAGACCGTTGTAAATTTGTCCGTTGATTCAAAGATGCTTCTGACAAATGCAACAGTATTTGTCTTCCGTTACTTATGAATTTTACTGCCGCCCATGAATAGTTGTCGTTTGAATGGAGAGTTCAGTTACTTGTCATGTGTGTGATGGTGGAGTACAGCTGTAATACTCTTGAGAATATTACCGTTAGAAAATATTTGAATATCATCAGAGTAATATGATTCACTGGAAGTGTTTTCTGAAAATCAAGGAAACCATCGGGAGTGATCTTGCTTTCACAAGAGATGGATTTCAGCAACTGAGTATAGAAACAATATGCCATAAGGTTTTGACAGTAATCTGGAGTAATTAGTAATGATTATCAATATCAAAACTTAACTAACAAAATCTGTTGATCTCCATGGGAGTAGTTGCAAGTGGATCATAGTGATTGTCTGAGAGTGTTACTGGCAACATGAAACATTACTGGAGTGAATATGATGTCACTGGAAGTGATTTGAAAAACATTAAAATCTTCTGTGAGTGATTACAAACTCACTGGAAGTGAACATGAGATTTCATATGCCACTCGAGTGAATTTGGCATCACTGGAAGTGATTTTGTAAATAGTGATTTCTTCTTACAGTGATTTTCAATCCACTGGAAGTGATTCAGCGAAAATACTATATCACTCAAGTGATTCAAGATCACTGGAAGTGATTTGGCAAATAGTAAATATTCTTGCAGTGTTTTTTATTTCACTGGAAGTGATTTGGAAAATTTCAGGCATCACTCGAGTGATCTGGTAATCACTGGAAGTGATTTTCAAAACAGTGATTTTTTCTTCCGGTGTTTTCAGATTCACTGGAAGTGATTTAGAAAATATAACGTATCACTCGAGTGATTCAGGATCACTGGAAGTGAAATTTGGAACATTGATATTTTCTTGCAGTGATTTTTCAATCACTGGAAGTGATCTGGCGCATCACTCGAGTGATTTCACATATCACTCGAGTGATCTGGTTATTTTCCATATCACTCGAGTGATCTTGATTATCACTCGAGTGATCTTGATTATCACTCGAGTGATTATCCAAATCACTCGAGTGATCTTGCTCAGATCACTTTTATCACTTCCTTTGCTGATATAAAATCCATGGACTTCCAAAACATGATTTGTTATCATCAAAACATGAAATATAACATTCTCCCCCTTTTTTATGATGACAAAACATATTATATGATCATGTTCAAAATTTTGATTTTCTAACAAATTTTACTTGATCTTTTTCAAAAATTTTGCAACAACTTAACTACGCCAAAGATTAAAAGTTTTTGACCTCATATAGAAAATAAAAAGTGTTAGTTCAAGGTTCAAAAACCATTATAAACAGAATTTAACCATGCACATGTGAAGCATAACTTCTTGCTTTTCATGAGATCATATTGGCAGCTGTAAACATAAACACAATTGCATTAAGACTATATTCTCATTAGATTAGAATCTTTGAACAAGTACATGTCAGTTCAGAAAGAATACTGAAACTACACTACTACATGACAATAAATAGAATAAAAAGTACATACGATCATATCAGTTCTTCTCCCCCTTTTTGGCATCATCTAAAGGAGACACAGAAGGCGTAGATGCCTGAGTAGATGAAGAGGTGAAGAAGGAGATAGGTGGAACATATAGAATGAGGGAAAGCTGGGCAGGAGACTGGAAAGAAAAGGTTGTAGAAGAGGGCTCAAGAGGAGTGGTGGAAGTGGAATGAGTAGGTCTTATAACCTCTGTAGTAGCATCCTTAACGATAATCTCCTCAGTATGAGAACTGGAAGAGGTATGATGTAATGAAGATGATGGAGTATGGAGAATGGGATCATCCTGTGGAATATCACCAATAGGAATAGGGTCAGAGATAAAGGATGTGGGAGGTGCAAGAGGAGGAGTGTCTGAAGGAATGATAGGAGGGTCAGAAAGTGAAGGATCTGGAAGAGGAGAGTCTGATGTAGGAGTTACATGTGAGGTGGTTGGTGGTAAGTTAGGGAAAGGAATGTGAAGGTGAGACCTGAGTGCATCCTCAATCCTCTGGATCCTCTGTGACTGATCTGCCTGGAGCTCAAAAAGTATATTGAAGTTTTGATTAACTGCCTCTACTAACACTTTAACTTGGTAGTTGACTTGATCAATCAATTCAGTGTTAGACTTCCTCAACTGAGTTACAGCAGACTGGATGGCATCCTGAATATATGTCTGAAGAGCAGCCTGAGTGAAGGAAGGACCATGGATACTGCTCTCGAAGACTGAGCCTCATCTATCTTGGAAGGTGAAGGATTCATCTTCTTAGTATGATGATCTCTCTGGCTTTCCTCAGGAGGTGGTGAATGATGTCTCTGAGTATGTAAAGAAGCTCCAGCTGGAATAGTGATTCCCATCCGTGTGAGGTGAATCTTCCCAAACTTAGGAATTCTCACTATGTCCCCCTCAGGTGTCAAGTGCCAAATATTGTGTATAGAGAGAATATAGGACACAAGCTGAGGATAAGGAATTGTAGTAGACTTGGAGGAGTGAAACCTGAACCTCTTCATTTCTTGAAATAAAAATGAGCTCACCCATATTTCTTCTTTCTCTTGTCATAAGAGATGCCATCATTTGAAGATCCTTCCCCGTGATATGAGTGAAGTTCTTTGCCTTGTTAACCATGCTACAGGAATAATTATAGAACAAGGCTCTCTGGTCATTGGTTAGAGCTGCTGGGGAAGTGGGTAGAGGCACACCAGACTGTCCTGGTCTAAAAATGTCAACCAGCTCATGAATACTAAAGACTCGGGGAGACTTCATAGGTACATCCTCTATGCCTAGGTAAGTGTTTATAAGATCTCCAGATAGAAGGACTTTTTGATCTCTCATACTTGTTTCAATCCTTTCAACAATAATGTTTCCATGGCTATCTTTCACATCAGTAATCTTCATGTTACAGTAAAAATACTTAACAACCAAGGGATTGTAAGACATTCTCAGTTTCAACCATGGTTCATATTGCTTCAAATAAGGAGTCAAGTTAATATGAAATTTCTTTTTCAGCTCGGCCAAATCTACCCAGACAACAGGATAGAAATCTTTCTTGGCAAAATGGGAAGCAAACACAATGGAATTCAAAATTCTGAGGTTACCCGTGTTAAACCCAGGAGGAGGATCAATGATTTCAGGGGTTTTTTCAACCAAGGACTCAGAATGGTACCGACTACCAGAAGCTTGAGATGCATACCGTGACTTCAGGGGAACTGAAGCAGCTAAGATATTGATAGCGCGTGTAATCTTTGTCTGCAATGTAGATTCTTGAATGTCTGCTTCTCATTGTTTCTCTTTCCCTTTGCCTTTCAAGCTTGTATGTGATCGTGTAGTCATCCCAGTAGGCTCTTTGATGCGAATCCCTTTGGGTTTTTGATGGGTCAGATTGGGTTCTTGAGCAGATGATGCTTTCGTCCTCTTAGCCAGTGGAAAGGATGGAGGAGATTGACCGGGTCTTTTGGTTCTCGCCATTGTTTGAACGAGAAAGGAATCTTACGAGTGCGATTAGGGTTCTGTCGGGAGTCTGTGGAGAGAAATGAGTGATGAGGAAATTTTGATGAGACGAGATTAAACGATGAAGCAAAGAGTGAAGATGTAGCTTTGAGTATTTGGGTTTCTGGGTTCAAAAGATTTCAGAGTGTTTGAGAGTGTTTGTGTGAGTGAGAGTGAACGGAAGAGTGAAATGAACAGTCGCGGGAGGGAAGAAGCTGATATAACTAGTTTTTTAACATTCACTTGAGTGATTTTTACATTCACTCGAGTGATTTTGGTTTTCACTCGAGTGAAGTATAAAAATCACTCGAGTAAAGTCCAAAATTACTTCTCAGAAGCTGAAATCACGCTGTAACTACACGACTATTAATTAAAACACTTATGTGACTTACCTATGATAATATTATCAATCTAATTACTTGATTTACCTGTGGTTGCAATATTTCACTGTTCACTCACTCGAGTTGGTCTTTATCATCACCCGAGTGTTTTCCTCTCTGTTTATCTCTGTTATTTGAAAATATTACAGAGCATCCTGCAAAACAATTTTGTAGATACTCTGATGCCTAAGTTAGTTATGATATCATCAAAACATTATGAAATCAACATTTGTAAAGATTAAACAACTTACAATTCATTGGGATTTACCATTCCTAATTCCCTTCGTATATACATGAATTGTTCTCGGGCAAGAGGTTTGGTGAAAATATCAGCTAATTGCAAATGTGTAAGTATGAATAACACCTTGACATCCTTTTTCTGAATATGATCTCTAATGAAATGATGTCTCACATCAATATGCTTGGTCCTTGAATGCTGTACAGGATTTTTTGCCAAACTTATTGTACTGGTGTTGTCACAATAGATAGGAATTTCTTTAAGATATATGCCAAGATCCTGAAGTTGCTATTTTAGCCATAGTACTTGTGCACAACAGCTTGAGGCTGCTATATATTTTGCTTCCGTTGAAGATAGTGATACTGTAGTTTGTTTCTTACTGAACCAAGAAACAACACACCTCCAAGGAATTGACATTACCCACTTGTGCTCTTCCTATCTGTTTTATAACCACCATGATCAGAATCAGAATAGGCAACTAGATATTCGTTACCTCTTTTGGGATACCATATACCCAATTCTTTTGTGTCTGCCAGATATTTGAAAATTCTTTTCACTAATTCAACGTGTGATACTTTGGGGCATGACTAAAATCTTACACATAAACCAACACTGAACTGAATATCAGGTCTGCTGGCTGTGAGGTAGAGTAATGATCTAATCATTCCTCGATATTGAGTTATATTGAAATCAACTCCTTTTTCATCAGCATCCATAAGTACCTTTGAACTCATAGGTGTATCTGCACCATTAGCTTTATCCAATCCAAACTTCTTGAGCAATTCTTTTAGGTATTTAGTCTGTGATATGAATATTCCATTCTTTCTTTGTTTAATTTGTAAACCCAGAAAGAATGTCAATTCTCCCATTAAAGACATTTCAAATTCTCCCTGCATCATCTCAGAGAATTCTTTACACAGAGAATCATTAGTAGCACCGAATATAATATCATCAACATAAATTTAGACTACCAAACTATCATTTAGTTTTCGTTTTATAAATAAAGTTGTATCGACTTTTCCTCGTGTTAAACCAAATTCGATGAGAAATTTGCTCAACCTTTCATACCAAGTTCTAGGAGCTTGCTTCAAACCATATAAAGCCCTTTTTAATTTGAAAACATGATTTGGTTTGGATACATCTTCAAAACTTGGAGGTTGTTCTACATAAACTTCCTCCTTGATATACCCATTTAAGAAAGCACTTTTCACATCCATTTGATATAATTTGAATCCTTTGATGCACGCAAAGGCTAAGAGTACTTGTATAGCTTCCAATCTTGCTACTGGAGCATATGTTTCCTCATAACCAATACCTTCTTCCTGATTATAGCCCTTAGCGACCAATCTTGCCTTATTTATGATAATAGCTGCGGATTCATCAAGTTTGTTCTTGAATACCCATTTAGTACCAATAACCGAGTGGTCATTAGACCGGGATACCAAATCCCAAACTTGATTTCTGTCAAATTGATTTAATTCTTCTTTCATTGCTAACACGCAATCATTATCTGATAAGGCTTCGTCAATGTTAGAAGGTTCCAATTGAGAAATGAATGCAGAAAAGCTAACTTCGTTTAAAACTTTGTTTCTAGTTTTAACTCCTTCATTAACTTCACCTATCACTTGATCTAGAGGATGACTCTTGATGTATTTTCAAGCTTGAGGTTGATCTGGTTGACTTAGTTCAACTTCTTTTTCAATATTATCAACCTCAAGATTGGGAGAGTTAACAGAAGATTGGTTACTAGTTATCTCATCATCAAAGTTTTTACTAGAGGACACATGTTCATCGAATACAACATGAATTGATTCTTCTACAACACATGTTCGTTTATTAAAAACTCTATATGCTTTACTTTGATTTGAATAGCCTAGGAAAAGTCCCTCATCAGCCTTAGAATCAAACTTTCCAAGATTATCTTTACCGTTGTTATGAATAAAACACTTACAACCAAATATGTGTAGATGAACGAGGTTTGGTTTCCATCTCTTGTAGAGTTCGTATGGTGTCTTTCTAAGTTTGGTTCTGACATACGCTCTATTTGAGATGTAGCATGCAGTACTCATAGCGTCTGCCCAGAAGACTTGAGACACATTCTTTTCGTTGAGCATTGCTCTAGCCATTTCTGTAAGAACTCTATTCTTTCTTTCCACGACTCCATTCTGTTGTGGAGTTCTTGGTATTGAAAAATTGTGATCGATGCCATTTGTATCACAATATTCTGCAAATGCTTGATTGTCAAATTCTCCACCATGATCTGTCTGGATACCTGCAATCAACATACCTTTCTCATTTTGAACTTTCTTGGCAAAGGCAATAAATTTACTAAAAGTTTCATCTTTGGATGACAAAAATATATTCCAGGTAAATCTAGAGAAATCATCAACAATAACAAATGTGTACAAATTTCCACCGAGACTCTTAACTCTTGCTGGACCAATCAGATCCATATGCAATAATTTAAGTGGTCTGTTAGTGGTAATTTCAGTTTTTGATTTAAAAGATGATTTAGTTTGCTTACCTCTTTGACAAGCATCACAAATTAAATCATTCTTGAAATTTACATTAGGTAAACCAATTACCAAATCCTTTTTGAGTAATTTACCTAATTGATGCATATTTACATGGGCAAGTCGCTTATGCCATAGCCAACTCTCATCAGTGTTACTCAAAAGACAATTTTCAGAAATATTTTCATTCATATCAAGAGTATAGCAGTTACCTTCTCTTTTTGCCTTGATTTTTGACTTCAAATTCTTCTTTTCAATTTGCAGATCCTTCTTGCTAACTATCAGACATTCTTCTGAGTCAAATATTACCCAGTTGTCTTTATCTGTGCTTGGTTTACACTTAATAGATTGTGACATAAACCGTCAGGAAAAACTGCAAAATTGAGGAATGAAATTACCTCATTTTCCCAGCATAAACTAGAAAGCCTTTATAAAGCCTGGGAAAGATACAAGGAGTTGCTAAGGAGATGTCCTCATCATGGGTTACCAGATTGGTGGACACTGCAAACATTCTACAATGGGATGACGCATACCACCAGAATTCTTGTAGATGCTGCAGCTGGAGGATCTTTAATAGGAAAAAATCTAGATGATGCCTACAATTTACTTGAGGAGATGGCAGCAAATGCATATTAATGGCCTTCTGAACGTCATAATTCAAAGAAGGTACTTGGAGTGCACGAGCTGGATATCCTTACAACTTTATCTTCTCAAGTTGCATCTATATCCAAGCAAGTGAGCTCATTGACTAGTCAAGCAAATGCAATCAATACTCCTCATGAAACCTGTGACCGATATGGAGGACTTCGTATGAGTACACAAATTCAAGATGGACAGTCATCCATACCTTCTCAATCGAAGCAAGCTCATTATATCGGAAATCAAAGAAATGACCCATTCTCAAACACTTATAATCCAGGTTAGCGGAATCATCCAAACTTTGGCTGGAGGAATAATCAAAATGTGTTCAAACCGCAAGGGAACTACCAGCAACAAGCTCTTCAACCACCAAATCCACCACAACAAAAAGTGAATATGGAAGATGCACTGGCTCAACTAACCATGAATACATCTCAATTCATGGCTAGGACTGATGCAACACTTAAAAGCCAGGAAGCCTCGATAAAGAACTTAGAGATCCAAATGGGCCAAATTGCAAATATGCTGAATTTCAGACAACCAAGTACTCTTCCAAGTGACACTGAGAAAAACCCAATAGAGCATGTGAAGGCTATTGCATTAAGGAGTGGGAAAGAATTGAAAGATCCTGTAATTCTACATAAGACTGACGGAGAAAAGAAATAAAGTGAACAAGAAAAGGAGGAGGAAGCACAGAAACCTCAAGAAGATGATGTGGTACCAGGAAGAATCAGCTTTCCAGATAACCCTCCTCCATATGTACCACCAGTTGTATACCCTCAGAGACTTGTGAAGGCAAAGCTAGACAAGCAGTTTAAAAAGTTTCTGGAGGTTTTCAAAAAGTTACATATCAACATCCCTTTTGCAGACGCTCTTGCCCAAATGCCCAGTTACGTAAAATTCATGAAGGACATTCTCTCAAATAAGCGTAAGCTGGAGGAATTTGAGATAGTTGCACTTATTGAGGAGTGCAGTGCCATTCTGTAAAAGAAACTACCACCAAAGCTGAAAGATTCAGGAAGCTTTTGCATACCTTGCACCATAGGTCAATGTAACTTTGAAAGAGCACTTTGTGACCTGGGAGCAAGTGTAAATCTCATGCCCTTATTTGTCTACAGAAAACTTGGTCTTGGAGAGGTGAAGCCTACCACAGTTTCACTACTTCTTGTTGATCGATCAATTAAACATCCAAAGGGTGTCTTAGAAGATGTTTTGGTGAAGGTGGACAAACTCATATTTCCAGCTGATTTCATCATACTCGACATGGAAGAAGATCAAGAAATTCCTATCATTCTTGGGAGGCCATTCCTAGCAACTGGGATAACTTTAATAGATGTGCAACAGGGAAAGTTCACTTTACGAGCTCAAGATGACCAAGTATCTTTTAACATTTTTAAGGCTTGGTCATGTCCAAATGAAGGTGACACCTGTTACAAAGTAGATACATTGACTAGCTGCACAAAAGATGTGGTGAACAAAATTTGCATAGATCAATCATTCACAATAGGAACAGTAGATGTATCAAAATCTACTAATCCTAAAGTACACAAAGAATATTGGGGAATCAAAGAATTAAATTTTGACTTAAAGGCAGCTGGTGAGAAAAGACTTCTCCAACTCAATGAACTTGAAAAATTCAGACAACAAGCTTATGAGAATACCAAGTTATACAAGGAGAAGACAAAAATGTGGCATGACAGAAGAATTATGAGGAGAGAGTTCACACCGGGACAAAAAGTGCTGTTGTATAACTCAAGGCTAAAGCTCTTTTCGGGAAAGTTGAGATCAAGGTGGTCAGGACCTTTTACTGTGGTTCAAACAAGGCCATATGCAGTGGAGATTCAAGATGGTGATCGAAAATTCAAAGTGAATGAGCAAAGGCTGAAAGAGTATAATGACGGTACGTTTAATACTTTGAAAACTGTCATCACTTTGGAGGAAACAACAAGTAAGTCCTAATTTTTCTTAAAAAAATAAAATTAAAAAATAAAATAAAAAATTAAAAAATAAAAAATAAATTTATTGGTTTGGTCTTTGTCTAGCTAAAGACGTTAAAGAAGGGCGGCTATTTGGGAGGCAACCCAAAACTTCTTTTCCTTAATCTTTCATTTTTCTTTCTTACTTACTGAAGCACACAAAACTGCATTTTTAAATTTTAGTCTCATCATGGAGGAAATTATTGTATAGCTTAAGAACAGGTTCCCTACTCTTCCCAAAGATGTGCTTAGGAAGATCTATAGCTGTCGACTTGAAAGAATGAAGACATTCAAGTGTTTGGGCCTTCCTGAGGATGTTTGCTGGATCATTGAAGCTAAGGTACGTTTAATAGGTGAGATTCATGAGTCATTTATTAAACATATGCCAGGTATGGGAAGAAGCTCTTACTCTAAAAAGAGAAGAGCTAAAAGAATGAAGGTTTGTCCTAAATGTGCAAGGTGGAATTGTGATCAGCATTGTAGGAGCAAATGTATGGTTTCTATAAATCGAGAAGATAAAATTCAATTTATAAAGGATGGACTGAGTAAGGAGTCCTTGGATGATATCATTCAGACTCTTGAGACGCATCCTAATGGTGATGTTCATCATGTTCTTCTTAATTTATTAGACATATTCAACAAAGAAAAAGAGTGTTACCGTCTTGGGAATCTGACGTTAAAAGACCCTGTTTGCCAGTTTATAAGAAAACTGGATGGGAAGCAAATCCTCGATTCATAGAAAGCGTTTAAGCCGTTACTGGATGTAAAACCAGAGGAAGATGTGAGCCATAATCACAACTACTGTACATAATCTTGTTTTTGTCAATCTTTCTTATCTTTTTCAGTAACTTTTGACTTTCTTTACTCACTTTACTTAATTTCTTGGCACAGTGGCCCACTGGTCATTCGTGTCAGAAATTTTTTTTCAAATTTTTTTTGAAAAATGTGTGATGCATGATTTTGTTGTCGTTGTTTTTGTAATATAAATATGTAATCTTCCATTTGTAAAAAAATACAAAATGTCTGAGAGAGAAAAAGAGAGGAGTGGTATCACTCTAAAATGCAGTTTTAAATCTATATGCATTTTTTGTGAAACTGACTCAGGAAAGGATGGAGAGTTTATACCTGCAGCACAGGAACTGGGACATGCACTAGCTGCTAGGAAAATCAACTTTGTCTACGGGAGAGGTCTCGAGGGCCTGAAGTTAAGTATGGCTATTCCTGCAACCATTAATGGTAGCAAGGGTTTGTGTGTAAGGATAAAGGAGTTAGAACATCACTTCTTCTTCTTAGGCCAAGAGTTAGAGGTTTCAAGTCTGCCTGAACGAATGAGACGTATGTTTTACCGTGCTGATGCTTTTATCGCTCTACCCGGTGGTTTTGAAACGTTGGATGGGATCTCTAGCATTGCATATTGGGCTAAACTGAACTTTCATAAAAAACCATTAGGATTGTTAAATGTTAATGATTTTTATGATAACCTGTTGTCTTTTCTTGATCATGCTGCGAAAACAGGATTCATACCCCAAGCGACTCGTCATTCCATCATTTCTGCACCAACTGCTGATCAACTAATAGATAAACTGTAAACCTATGAACCTCAACCAGATCTATTAGTAAAAGAAAAAGGTGGGCAATCTTTAGATAGCAGCCAGAAGCATAATCCAGATACCACTCTCCGGTTGTAAACTTTCCTTAATCTTAATGGTTTTACTCTTAGCATTTTGGTTTACTTTATTGTTTGTTTATGTTTTCAAAAAAAATCTTCTTTAATCTTTAGAAGACATTGAGGACAATGTCTGATTTAGGTTGGGGGAGGATTATTAAAGAAAAAATTGCATGATTTCTACATTAGATAGTTAGTAGTAAAACCATTAGATGCATGGGGTATGCATAGATGGCAGAGTAAAGAGTTATTCTTAACTCTTGAGACACATCTTATTAGTTGTATTTTTTGTTATTTCATCTTAAAAAAAAAAAGAGGTTCGACCTAATAAAAAAATATTTTATTTAAGTGCTTTTCAATGATTTTAAGAAGTATATAAGTTTGAGGCATGGATCAATTGAGTTTAGAGATTTTATAGCATGATTGAATAACTGATTGTTGAATTTGGTGATGAATTTTGAGATTGAATGAGCTGAATTTGGAAGTCCCTAAACGTGAGCTTTTGAGCCTATATGATCAATAGTGATTATCTTTCTTGTGTGTGATATTCACCTATTAAGTTGTCACTCTAGAACTTGCTTTAAATCTAGTTGAAATTACATGTCACATGCACATTCAAAAATGATAAAGGCATTCATTTTGTTTAGCCAGAGCCAAATAGCCAACCTTGCAATTATACCATTGATAAGCCCCTTTTGAGCCTAATTGATTATTTCTTTATTCTCAACCCATTAATATGTGTTTTAATGATTTATCAAGTGCTTTTACTTAATTTGAAAGATTAACAGAGCATTTGAAATTTATGTGAAATGGGCTTTTGACAAGTGTGGGGGTCTATATATCATCAACCACAAAAGTGCAGAAGTTGTAAGAAAAAAGAAGAAAAAAACAAGAAAAAATAAAGAAAAAGAAAAAGAAAAAGAAAAAAATGTAAATTATGGGTTGTTGGGATGAGATAGGCCAGGTTTATTCATAAGATGACCCATTTTTCAATTACTCTATTTACTTAGTAAATATAGCCCTTCATATCAGTTTTTACTACCTTAACCCCATTACAACCTTTAATAAGTCCTTTTGATTTGAATTATGCATGTGAATTAGGTAGTGGAGATTGAGATTTTTGGCAAGCTTATGGTAGTGCAATTTTTTCAGGTGAATTTTGGCGAAACACTTACCCTAAAACACTTGAGAGATTGAGAGAATGAGCCACAAATATGAATTCGGTTCATTTATTTTCAAATGAAGTTACCAGTTTATACTTTTTTTGATTCAAGAATACTATGATCTCTTTATTCTTTAATTGTGTCCTTGTTTATGACTTGACACTTCTGATTTTGTTGGAATCACTTATTAGTTACTCTTTCTTGTCCGAGGACGTCCAAGAGCTAAGTGTAGGGGAATTTGATAAGTAAAATATTTGCATATTCATTTTCCCTTATATGATGATTTTGTGGACTATATTTGAGCTGAATGTAATCAATTTGGGTGTAATTAATAAATAAATAATGATTTTCTTGCAGCCATGGACAGTACCGGATTAAGAAGAATTAAATAAGCCATTTAAGGGGAGGTTACTATTCATGCGGCTATTCACTGTGCACTGTTCATGCGGTACTGTTCACTGTGCACTATAGCAGGGGGTACTGTAGCGGACCATTGCGTTGTACTGTAGCGGTCGGTGTGTGTGGAAGTGGGGCGGTTCAGTGCGGTTCCTGTAGTTGTCGGTTCACTGTAGCAAAATACTGTAGCAGTCCCAAAATGAAGCCTATAAATAGAGCTTCTTGGCACCCTAAAATGAGGAGGAAGGAGGAGAGAGAGAGTTTCTATTTTAGAGAGAGAGAGGGTTTATTTTTAGAATTTATTTCTTGCATTTTTTTACTTCTTGCATGCATCCTACATGGATGGTTTTGCCTCCTATATGGAAGGCCTAGGTAGTCCTCCTTTATGGATGGTATAGGTTGCCACCTATATGGATGGTTTTACCTCCTATATGGTAGGCTAAATTTTCCACTTTCATGCATCTTGTAGTTGTATTTTTATGTTTTTGTAATTAATTTTTATGCAATATTTATGATGTTTGTAATATATTTTGGTTTTGTTTTTAATTTTATCATGAGCTAAATTTTCCTTTTTCTAGGGTGATGACGTAGCTTACTAATGACGGATTGAATCTTAACTTATTAAATCTAGTTTTAATTTTTCCTTCATGATTGAGTTTTAATTATTGCTCTTAATGCTTACAATTGATTGGCCACATTTTGGATGATTTTAATATGCATGTTGAGACCGGAAGGAGATACATGTGTGTGGATCCTATAATTAAAACCATAATTTGCATATTAAATAGGAATATATTCATATGGGTTGTGTAGTCTTAATTGAGTTCCATAAATCTTAATGCATGATTGATTGCTTAAATTCATATAGGAATATATTGGGTTAGCAATTAATTATAGAATTACTTGATCTTGGAAAAGGCTAGTAATTAAAATAGGGAAATTCGACTATCAATCATGTGGAATAAATTGGACTAGAATAGATAAGTGATTCAATCCGGAATTTATTAAGTGAAATCTAATCCCTAGGGCTTTTTCTCATATTTGTCTTTATATCACTTGTATTCATATTTCATCATTTCTATCTTGCAATCTCAATCACAACTAATCAACCGACTAAATAGAATTAAAATTACCAATTTTGGTACTTAGTGATCAATCCTCGTGGGAACGATACTCTACTCACTTCTATATTACTTGATTACGACAGTGTACACTTGCACTTCTAAATACACCATCCTACACTCGTAACAAAAAACAATCGTTGAATATTGAATAAAGAATATTGTGGCGCAGTTGATTAAAGCATTTAGTTATTTTCTTTGAGATCAAGTGTTCGAGCCTAGCTCACTTAACTGTTTATTTTTTTTTTAGAGTTATAACGACTGTTTTAAATAAAAAAATTATTGATTTTCTCAACAAATCTAGTATCATGACTCAGTAGGCTAAAGCCTTTGGTAGTTTTTCTTGAGGTTGAGTGTTTGAGCCTCCCTCATTATTTAATTTTTTTATTATTTAGAGTTATAATAACTGTTTTATATAAAACAAACGCGCATGAACTTTCAACGACCGTTTCCGTGAACGGTCGTTCAAAGTTTTGATTCCACGACCGTTTTTATTAAAACTGTCGTGGAAATAGCTTCATAAATGCTGTGTTTTCCTTAAGCTCCAGAACCAGTGAGGTGATTAGTGAACCCTAAGCATCTCACCTGCCGCGCTCTCGTCCACCATCACCACCCCCTACAGTCGTGTTCTCCCTTCTCTTCTTCCATTCCTCATCCTTGTTCTCTCTTCTTCCTCTATTGAATCAAAAAGCACTTTTCTCTGCTGATTTTTCTATTGTCGGATTTGAGAATTGAGCATGTTTCTCACCGAAGGGATGGCGGAGAATCAGGGATGAGGGGTTTTGGGTGATTAGCAGGACGAGCTCTTCCGGCTCAAACTTCGAAAGCAGTTGCCAATGAACATGGCGTCGTATTCATATCTCGACGTCTCATTCAATTTGCCTCATCAACGACATCGTTTCGAGGGAGCTGATGTGCTTTATCTACCTATGGATGTTCATCGTTGCAATCTTCCTCTTTAGATTCTCTATATTGGAAGAAATGGACACCCTTTGGTGGTATGTTTTTTGCCTTCTAATAGATGCTCTTCTGAGATCATAAATGCATTCTGCTATTTTGGCTGCAAAAGTAATTCTTCAGGAATGTAGAAATATACTAGATTATGCAACTTAAAGTTTTTTTGTGGGCAAAAGGGACCCTAAAATGATAAAAAAAATTTAGACTTCCTACCGTCGGGGCTTCAATCTGTGATAAAAAAGACAAGCTTAATTGCGTCATTTGAGTTTGTTCTATACATTTTCTTTGCTGTTGAAGAGAAAATAGGGCTCGATGGACATTGCTTCATCAAAAGTAGATATGATTTTTTTTATTGAATTTGAATGACACTGCTCTAATTTGAAACCCCGTCTTGGTCCTGATCCAACACCCCCCCCCCAAAAAAAAAAAAAACACAAAAAGACTAATCTGGTTGGTTTTCACTTCTAGTCAGCGTATGAAGTTTTTTGACATTTGGTTGTGGTAGTTGAGTATTATCAAATGATTGTCCTTTCTTTTGGATAGGGCAAAAGAAGACTATGTTTATCCAAACACAGTCCATTCCCAATCCTTCTTCACTAATGTTTTACCCTGGGAAGCTTGTTATGGAAGTTGGAAGTGCAGACTTTCCAAATGCTCGTACTGCCATGAATTCTCCATTGGCAAAAGCTTTTTTTGGAATAGATGGTATGGTTATCTTCTGTTATCTTTGGCTTCTTTGAGGACCCTTTTTTGGCCTCGTCTGCAAAAAATTGCATTTTGTAAGCAGTCCTGTTACTGATATCATCATCATTTTTATTTGCTTTAAATATCTCCCCACTAAAATTGGATGAATGCGTTCCAAAAAAATTGCATTTTGACAAAAAAGGTGGCATATGAATAACCTAATGAAAGAGAGACAAATGACGGAAGGAGAATAGAGGAGATAGAAGCAAGGAATAAATAATAGAAGCAAGATGGCATAGATTACATGGTAGCTTTTATTTTGTGTGGACAATAATTGCAATCTGTCTTATTATAGTAAATTGCAAACATTTTAAATTAATTAAATAGACTAAATCCTTATTTCCTGTATAGCTATAACTAAGATAGTTGCTAATCCATGAACTAGAATATTTATATTTCTCTCTCAAATAAAAAATGCTTCCCTGGACCTTAGTGGACTTTAGCTTGAACTGCCAAACTGCCAATTTGAAGGCTCTTGGAGCTTGCATTATGGGCACATACTTACATTGCCTTGAGTTAAAATTACCAAAAATAAAGATAATTGATAACAACCTTTTAATTAAAATTAAATTTAATATGGACTGCCATGATCTGTTATTAAGGTAGCTTACTTAGGATCTATCAGCCACATGTTTGTTTCCTGAGCGTTTCTGTTATCTGGATGACTAATGGTTTTAATTCATGGGGTTGTGTGTCCTTGTGGTTTTTCTTCACAACTTCCTTAGTGGTTAAATAGCTTCCTTCACTCTGCTTTTTCTTTGTGCCTTCCAAAAAAAGATTTCATTGAAAGAAATTTCTTTATCGTAGTCAGCACTCAGCAGTTCCTTATCAAACACTGAAAGATGTCAAAAATATAGTTCAAACTTTAATGTACAAATTAGACCGAATCATTTATTCATTTCGTGTTGATAATGTCTTTTGAGCAGCACAAGTTTGTATTTTGGTATACCCACCGTACACCTGGAGTTCAAACTCAGACATCATATGAAGACAACATAAAGAGAATTGTTGATTTCAGTACGGTAAGATCATAAGTTTCTTTGGCTTGCATGGGTCAAACTGCACGTATTGGAATACTTGCCTCATTACAAATATTCTTTCTTGTTCTTGGGCACTTTCCTGATTCTTTTGTGTTACATATTAATAGGTTGAAGGTTTTTGGGTTTGCAATTGCCATCTAGCTCGTCCTTCCTCCTTGCCAGTTCCAACAGATTTGTATCTTTTTAAGGAAGGAATTCGCCCTTTATGGGAGGTAGTAGGAATGCAAAAGCCTGACCTTTGAGTTGCCCTTTTTGGTTGATTGGAATTTGGAAATGTCTGAGCTGCTGAATTTTCAACACTCTATAACATTTTAATCTGCAATGACTTGCTGGGTTATTTTTTCTTTTCAGGACCCAGCCAGTTGTAATGGTGGTAAGTGGATTATACGATTCCAAAAGGTTGTTTCAGGCCGCTTTTGGGAGGACTTGAAAAATCAAAGTCTTTATTTATTTGAAGTCTTTTTTTCTTTATCTCTTCCCTGTGAAATGTCTGTCAGCCTTTTTATTTTTCCAGATAATTATATAACTTCCTTTTTCTTGTCAACTTGATGAACACTGAGTAGCTCGTTACTAATGTATTTTGTTTAGTTAATGGCAGCATTTAGACTTATTTAAAGTGATTATTCAAATGTGCTGTTACATCATTATGGTATGTTGATTGGATATGGATCTCAAATGTTCTTTATTTTCACCGTTGCTGAGTGAAGATGTTTCCGAGTTTACAGATTCCAATCTGTGTTGAAAAATTGTCTCTCAGTTGCCCTATTTGTTTTCCTCTAGTTGTAGCCAAATGTGCCTACATTAGGGTTATGTGGACTTCTTATTGGACTAATAGTTCCTAAGTTTCTTGCATGGATTGTGTGATCTTTGGGTGGTAAGGTAATCTAATAAATTCCTGATTTGACCATTGGAAATGAATTCATATGAAAAATGCTGATTTCACTTAAAAGACGACCTAGAACATTTAAGTTCTACTAACATTTTTTGCTTGGATTGAGTTTAGCCCTAACCATATTATGAGAGTAAATCAGTATCTGTTAATGAATATTAGAACTCAATGTAACCTTTTGAAAACACCAGGGGATGATGCTGATTGGTTTAGTTACCCGTATTTCCTTTGGATTCTTGAAGAAGCGTTTTAAGAGTATGGACGGATCTAAAGTCTCTAGAGAGATTTTAAAAAAAAAAGTTAGGGAAAGAATGTTGCAACTTGCAAGGGGTTAGCTTTTCTCACGTGGCAGGAGATTCTCTAAGTATTTTGTTTTGGTGATTGGCAACTGGCTCGTTTGATTAATCTCCTTGTTTAAGTATTTTCATTATTAGAAATTATAGATTGAGATGGTTTTGTAGTGTGCCTGATTGAACAATTCTTATTCTGTGGATATTGCTGTGAAAACACACACACACATTTCAGTCAATAAGATTCTATAATGTTTGGTTGATTCTGTTTATGTCAATTCTTTCTTTCAAAGTTGTGCCTGTCTTTTTAATGTCTGGATTTTATTTATAATATTCTTAATCTTATTTTTCTCAATCCAGGCCGTGATGGCTCTGAGGGATTCAATTAAACGTCACTTAAAGCTTCCTCATAACTATGTCATGGAATACAAGCCCCATGATGCCTCTTTGCGAGACAATTCATCCTACAGAAACACTTGGTTGAGAGGATAGAGCTACCTTAAAAGGCCCTCTTGCACAGGCTTTCATTTCAACAAGCTTTATCCGGCATTCTTTTAGCTATATGTTTCAACATGGACTTAGGCTTCTCTTTCTTTGCTTAGAAACTTATCTTTGATTCGAATTGTTTGACTTGGTTGGAAGCAATAACTTATGCTAAGCTTCAATGTTGTAGGTGAGAAAAAGAAAAATATTTAAAAAGAAAAGAAAAAAAAAATCATGACTTACAACGATTGTTTTCCAAAAGCAGTCGTTGTAAGTCATGACTTGTATCTTTTGTGCTTGATTTATAATGACTGTTTTTGAAAAAACGGTTATTGTAAGTCACTTACGACGACTGTTTTAAAACAGTCATCTATTTTAAAACTTTCCACGACACTCACATAAACGTCCTTTTGAAAATGGTCGTCTAAAGGTCATAAAAATGAACGTTAAAAGTGTCTTCTGTAGTAGAGTCTGCCCCAGAACAGCTTCCAGATTCAATGTCCAAATTTCAAAAATCATAAATAATTCTAGAAAACTCCAAATTGATTGATTCCAAGCATATTGTGACTCTATTTAAGTATGATTTGAAGGAAAAATATCATTGTCTAGAAAATACCACCATGAAATTCCTAAAATTTTATCAAACCTCAAATGTTCCAGATTTGGTTCCAGAAATAAGACCAAAGTTAGAAAAATCATAACTCTAAATACACTGGTCCAAAAATTATATTCTACCTATAAAAATAAAGCTTAGTATGTGTTCTTTGTTTTTGGAAATTTTCAAAGCATTTGGACCAGGTTTGATTATTCATAAACAAAGCATACCATCCCTGCCTCTAGAAAACAATTTCTGGCAGAATAGAATCTTAACTTCTAAAATTTGATATTTTCAACGCAATCAGCCAAAACTCACAACTACATGTTATTTCATATATTTTTTCATGTAGAAGCCATTGGTGAACTCTAAAATGACAAAATATCAATCATTTTTCTCCTTTTCCCTTATGACTGAATAGCCACCCATAAGCAATAATCATCAAGGTTTAAGTTTTAGTACATAGCTTTTCTATACTCATCTTTTAACACCATATTTAACCATTTTCAAGACCAAAATGACATCAAATCCTATTTTCCCATATGAACCAAAATTAGGGCGGAGATGAAAAACTAATAGACTCCACTAATCATGGCAATATTGAGCGCAAAACAAAGTCATAACTTACCTCTTAGCTTCTACCACTTTGGGTCTTGGAAAATGGCTCAAGACACCTCCTTTTCACAAACAGAGATGACAGATTTGAAGCTCAAGATGAGGAGAACAATGTTCATAAAGAACATTTGAGCTAAAAATGTGAAGAAGAGGGTGAAAATCGAGAAGATTACCTATTATTCTTAACTTCTCCTTCTCTCTCTTGTGCTTGCTCTAGACGTCCAAATGAATGAGAGGGAGGCTGATTTTTATGGTTTATTTCATTCCTTCCCTCTCCCTTCAGCTGACGGAAACTCGTTAAAAAAAATGGGGGCAAAATTTATTGACCAACTTGCCCTTGGTTGGTGTAAATATTACAAGAGTGCCATTTAGTTGGATTCCAACTACTACTTCCTTCTTCCTTTCCAATCTTGATCAAATTTCTTGAGCTTTATTAGGATAAAATAATTTAATTTTTGAGCCTTCTAATTACTCAATTTTCCTTGAGAAAAATCCTAGCCCTTAATCTTGGGTTCCAATTTTTAACCTCAAGATCAATTAGCAATTGTTTCTTTTGCTTACGATTATGACAATATTAATTAAATTGCCATTAACTATTTTATTAAATTATCTTTTCTCCTTCATATACTATTTTCTCTTTCCTTTCTAGGTTCAAACTATATTTTGTATCTCACTAGACTCATTTCAGAGGAATTAATTCCTTTCATTAATTAATCAGAATTAGTTCTGTACAAAATTCCCAAAGCAATTGTGCTAATATCAATTACATTGGCTTTTGTTATTCTTAATCCTTATATGATTTTGGTAAACATTGGCAATCATTTTATTACACTACTTTAATATTTACAAAGTCTACCGAGTATAAAATTCGGTATATTACACAAGTATGGGCCCAAAGATAAGGGACATGTCCTAGACGCTAATATAGCCATATAGGATATTCATTTGTCATGACTTTAATAGTGTAATCATATACTTAGGGTCATGAGATGATAAGGAAGATTCTTCAAGCAACTTCAGTGATTGGAAGAAAAGGTACATGAGGAGGACACAACACTAGTACAAAAAAGACATTTTAGACCCACACATTTAGACCGGTTATAGCAGATAAGGTCTAAAAGAAATAAGCAATGACAGTTATGTAATTATAAGAAAATTGGGAGACCAATTCCTAATAAAACCGGCCTAAAATGTTTTATTTAGACTGGTTTTATAAGGAACCAGTATAAAAAGATAAAATTAATTTAAAAAAATAATATGAAATACATTTTCTAGACCGATTATACTTATAGCTGGTCTAATATATTTTCTGTATTTAAAGAAATTAAAAAAATAAAATATTTATACCTTTTTAGACTTGTTGTAATTAATAACTAGTCTAAAAGTTTAATATTTTCGACCGGTTGTTAATTGCAACTGGTAAAAAAACATTAGCATTAAAAAAATAAAAAATTCATCACTTTTAAGACTAACTATTTCATACAACCCTTCTAAAATATTAAGCTTTTTAGATCGGTTGTTAATTGGAATCAGTCTAAAAACATTAGCATTAAGAAGAAGGAAAATTCCTCACTTTTATGACCGGTTTTTTCATACAAACGGTCTAAAAGATGACCTTTTAAGACTGGTTGTTTTCTGGAACCAGTCTAAAAGAGCTTGCCATTTACAAATTCAGATTTCTCTATTTGCTCTCGCTAAATTTCAGAGTATCTGATGATCAAGACTCTCTCTTTCTTTCACTAAATTTCACAATTCTTCTTCTAATTAAACTCTTCCATAGCTGTCTGGCCCCTTCTCTTTCCCACGTTTGTCCTCTATCCTTAACCATAACGGTCTCCTCACTGTTTCTTGCTCTTGTCAGTGTCTTCTCCATAGCTGAAATTTAGGTTCCATTGCTGTACTCCTCGCCATTTCTTGCTCCCGTCGGTGTCTTCCTCAAGCTCGGACTCTAGGTAATTATGAGATACATTGGGCTGTTTTCTTTGAGAAGTTGTTGAAAGGCATTGCTCTCCTTTTTCCCCTTTTTCTTCATTTTGCTATCTGAATTTGAGATACATAATCATAAGAAATGCTCAACCCTAACTATCAATGAACTTTCTAATAAACTTGGTGTTAGCGAACTGTGGCTTTTTGGTTGTTTATAAGTAGCATTATACTGTGAATCACCTCTATAGAACTAAATTGCAGCTCTATTTCCTTGTATGTCATCGACTCTTCATCATAGCAAGTAAACATTGGTTAGGTGTCAAGTTTAATTTGATTCTTCTTTTTCATGTTGCCCTGTTTAAGTCTCACTTACACATGTGAATTGGTTGAATCTTGGTGCAATTTTCATTTCTCAGCTTCTTGTTAAGATATTAAAGTTGTCACATTCTAGTATGGTTGTTGCTCCATGTTGCTATGCACATGTGTCTCTGGAAGAAACTCATGAGAGTACAAAACTAAACTCGAGTGCATATGTTACCAGAACTCGAGTGTAAGCCCACAACTTGAGTTCTCTTTATTCTGCTTGTTTCTAAGAATCTTTCTAACCAAAACTCTCAAGAGTGCAATAGTGAACTCGAATGCATTTCTATCCAGAACTCAAGAGCAACTTGTAAACTTGAGTTCTCCTCTTGTTCTTCATAACACTAAACTCTCATCTACAAACTCTCTTTCTAGAACTCTCATAACTTGAGTGCATTTCTTCTCAGAACTCGAGTAGTTCACCTGAACTCGAGTGTGTTGCTTCCTACCATGTACAAAACTCAAATATAAGATAAAACTTAGTAAGATTTACTCTGAAATATGCTTACTTGACTCGAGTACAGATAACAAATTCAAGTTCATATCCCTAGAACTCGAGTACATACTCTAAACTTGAGTACATAAGAACTTTTACAGATTTTCTCAATGACTATTTGTGCAATGCTTTCTTTGGTTATTTTAACACATTTTTCCTGATTAAACTTAGTATTTTCCTTACAAAACAATTCATCACTAGGGATGATGTATAAAAAGATCCATACATGTCCTAATGATTGCATATTATACAAAAAAGAGCATGAAGAGAAGTTGTAGTGTATGATATGTGAAACCCTGAGGTATAAATCAAATAAGGCCCCTGCAAAAGTGTTGTGGTATCTTCCAATCATACTGAGGTTCAAGCGATTGTTTGCTAATGAAATTGATGCCAACAATTTGAGATGACATGCGGATGAGAGGATTTCTGATGGAAAGCTTCAACATCCGGCTAATTATTCTCAATGGAAGAAAATTGATCAATTATTTCCTAGGTTTGGCAAAGAACCTAGGAACCTTAGACTTGGGCTTAGCATGGATGGCATGAATCATTATGGTAGCCTAAGCAATATACATAGTTCATGACCTGTTCTGTTGGTTATTACGTATTTTGTTTTCTTTAAGAATGTGTTCTATAAGCTAATGATATCATGTTCTTTTTTAGAGCCTTAGGCAACCACTGGGGTCCAACTTATATGGTTTCTATGTTTTGAGGCACATTTATAATATTATCACCCTAGGCATGACTAATTTTACCGAAGAGGTAAATGTCTATTTCAAAAATTTTGTATTACTTTATTGTTTTTAAGTTAGCAAGTTAATGTTTTGTCAGGCTTTGATGTTACAGATGTTTGATGTTATTGATCCCTTTCCTGGAAAAGATATTGATTTTATCTGTAATTGTTGTACTGAATTAATCCATGAGCTTTTACAAGAATAGTGAGTTTTTTAATCTAATGTTGTTCTAATACTTGTGGTTTTCATATCTAATTGTGTTTATATCTCTGTGTAGGATAATTTCTAAGATATGGGTGATACAAGTCAGTTGTTGATACAACAGGCATTGGATTTAGTTGTTTGACCTCTATACTGTCTCTTCCCTTTGCTTTTTCATAAAACTGAGGAATTTTCTGTATATATTGAAGAATTTGTCTTCCCTTTTTTTTTCTTCAAAACATGTGGAATTGAAAGTACACAAAGTTGAGATTTTGCTGTGTTGATATTGTTGCTGAGAATGTGAGGTGTAGGAGTATTGATATTGTTGCTTCTTATTGTTGTTGATATTGTTGCTTCTAATTATGTGTGATAATGTATTGATTTTCAATTATTGTTTGTTGCTTCTGTGGAATGTCGGTTGATGGAAGAATGATGTCGTTGAAATGGCGGCTTGGGCAAAGTTAATTTTGAAGAGAATATTTTGAAAAAAACAGATTTTTTAAAAATGTCCTCTTTTAGACTAGTTGTGTAACAACCCGGTTTAAAAATACACTTTTTATAATGGTTGTATAACAACCGGTCTAAAAGTGATAGACTTTTTAGACTGGTTGTATCAAGACCTCATTCAGAACCAGTCCAAAAAGTCTTTTTTAACCGGTCTTAAAAGTGAATTTTTTCACTGGTGCAAAGACCAAAGGCAGTGAAGTTACCCTACTAACATGTATTGACATATATGTTTGTATGTTGATATGCATGATTTCTTTACTTATCTATGTGTAACATAGTTGAATGATTGAAGCTCTGTTTTCTATTGATGCTATAGCCATATGTAAGAAATTGAAGCATTAAGCATACATATATGTCATTATGTTAACATGAGCCTATATAAGATAAATATATCATGCACTAGCATTTTCTTACATGCATTGTTGGTATTTTTTACTACCGAGATTCCCCCAAATCTCACCTTCCTCCAACCAACCATCTAGGTAGGTGAGCATAAGAAAGGAGTGCAGGACGATATATAGGGAGAAGAAGTTGCGGATGAAGAGTTGAGGAATTATTACATGTTGTTCCGTGATGTATTAATATTTGATGTGATTAACTGTATAACCCGTATGACGAAGGGATTAATTATCCAAGTGCGTTAAATGAACTAGGAATGAGTAATCGCACAGTACAAGGCCATTTGTTAAGTAAGCAAAGGAATTGATAAGCTGAGAAAAACCTTGATAATAATGAATAGAAGAATTGAAAAGTTAAAGTGAATAGTAACCCCAATGAATAAAGTTAAGTATTCTGGTAAAAATGACTTTACTGAATGAATAGAGACCCCACAAATTAAAAGAAAAATAGCTGGTAATGCTTTCGCAATACAATATAAAGGGGTCTAGGAACGGGTGTTACACTATTTTAATTGATCTTTTCCCTTTGTTCTTAGTACTTTTCCTCATCGATTGGCATCATCTTTCTCTCCTTCATCATGGTTTGACACAAGAGAGCTCTTTCCATTCACCCTCCTCCTCGTCATACTTACTATATGCTTTACAAGCTCATCCTCTTTCAGCACCACCTCCTCCTCCACTACCCTCCACAAGCTCCTCCCCCTCCTCCTCCTTTTATGCATCCTCCTCAAATAGAGGTTCTATTGCAGACGTTGGCCAGCCTTCATCTCCTTCCTCAAATGTTGATGATGTTCCAAATGAGGGAGAAGGGCAGTAGAAGGAGGACAATAATAGTAGTGATGACTGAAAACCACTACTTTCTTTTTATTTTTTTGAATATTAAAAAATTAATTGTTAGGGAAAATTAGCCCAAAAATATTTTTAAATATCAATTAATACTTCACAGTTATTAGTAAACAACCATTACTAATGTTAGCAACTGTGGCATTTTAATTACATGGAGACATTCATGGTTATTGCCAAATAATATTACTTATGTTAATAACCATGGAAAATTATAAGGACACATTCAGCTCTATAACCATTTCCATTCTAAATGACATGTTTTGCTTGATAACCAGCACATAAAACCTTTTCCATTCCAATTTTATTTGATTAACAATAAATGATCTTTAATACTAAAGGACGTGTTTGACAGTAAGATAAATCCATGAAACCCTTTCTATTTAAACATAAGAAAACTTAACTCCTATTATGCACTTCTACATCAACTTCTCGTATCCATTTTCCAACTTTTTATTCTTCATCGATAACATGGACAAATGCAAGAGATCTTCTAGTTCATCATCTCTAGGAGTAAAACCAAAAGATGATTGGCATCCACTAACAAGCCTTGAAGGGCTTATCCATACAACATACGGTTGATGTTTACATAAGAGAGAAAGGATGCATGGACAAGTGCTTAAAGGACAAATTACTAGATATGGATGAATCTGATGATGCAACAGATCCTTTATCTCCATAACTTCAAATTTTTTTTGTTTATTTATTCACATTTTCATTTTCCTTTTTAATTTTTTGTTTGTGATATGGGGCCGAATAATCAACTTCAAAAATTATTTTTAAGAAAATGTCCAATACATAACAATTATTAAGTTAAACCCATCACCTTTTAGAATTGCTTGTCAAATACCTAATGGTTATTAAGAAAACCATCACCCTTTATAAAACTTAATAATTGTAATGTAAAACTGTGAAATTTCATTCAAAGAATAATTACGGTTGTAAATTTAGAATAGTAAGAAAGGTCCCCTTTCATAACGGTTCTAAACATATAACCGTGAGTAAATTTTGTCAAGTCTTTGAACATACCTACTATCTTGCACCTCTTCATATTCCAATTTATTTCACTTAACATACTTGTCTTTAGTTGAACGTTACTCACCATCCTCGGAATCCCACAACTCTGGTTGACTTACCCGGCTGTCAATGGTCCCTTTCAGTCGAACCACATCCTTCACTCTTTCTTTGAACTTCAGTCTGATAACCACATGAATTACTTTGATTGTCCTAACTCACTTTTTCATTTTAGAGCCATAGATAGGTCACATTCCTTCACGTGCCCTATTCTCCTTATTTTTATGTATGATTTCTCTTTTACATTTTGCATTCTCCTTTATGTATTATGAATTCTCTATTTTTCACTTCATCTTGCCTAATTAGGTTTTGACCTTAGTCATGCATCATATTTTATTGGAAAACCAACTGCCCTGTTCCTTATAGTTAACTAAATGAGTTATGTTTTGTAGTTAAAATGGCCAATTCTAGTTCCTTCGACATTGATAATGCCTCTAATACTGATAATGCCCTTAATCCACTACTACAGATTAGGGATTTAACGTCACTAAAAGACATCCCTTCTTTAAAAAGGGAAGTAAAAACTGGACACAGTGGCATTTATGTAAATAAAGAGAAACTTTTTCCTCTTTAGGCGTCCTAAAAACTAAAAGGGACGTGTAAAGAGATCTTTACAAGAAGGGACGCCTAAAGATCTGCCTTTAGGGGTCCCTTCTCTAGAAGGGACGCCTAAAGGCAGCATGTCAGCCACGTGGCTGACATGCAGCAAACATTAGGCGTCCCTTCTTTCAGAAGGGACGCCTATTGTATACATTTAGGCGTCCCTCCTCCAAGAAGGGACGCCTAAAGATTTCCCTTTCCCTTCATATTCTTCATTTCCCTCCATAGCAGCATCTTCGTTCTCTCACGGTCACAAGACATTGCCCTCCTCCCTCTCTCAAAAAACCCAGTTGTAGGAACTTAGCCTCCTCCATAGCAGCATTTTCGTTCAATCTCCTTCCTCCCAAGATTCTTAAGGCGCTATCCCCCTCCTCGATCTGTCACTCTTGCGTCGTATCCATCCCTCTCTCATCGTGTCCACCACAAGGCCAGCAGCGTTAGTGAACCTCCGTCCTCAGCTCCAAGGTACAGCGTGCCCCTCCCTTTATCTTTATTTAGGCAGCCATTATTTTCTCTGTTGCTCATTGTCAAGGATTTTACTTTGGTTTTTTTTTGTAGAGTTGGATTTTTTTATGTGGTTATTTAAGGGTCTGAAATGTCACTTATGTGTTCATGCCATAGATTTTTCCTTCTCCTATTACATTTAGAAAAGATATATAATATTTATAATATATGATATTTATTGTTGTACTTGGGCTAGCAGGTTACATCTAAACTAAGAAAGACACTTGTGTCTTTTTATGGCTTTTGCACATTACATATATATATATATATGTAGATAATTATAAAATATTTTGTAAGTGAAAAATATGTTGGAATTTGTTGAAAAGTGACTATTAAAAAATTATAAAACTCATTACTTGTTTAGCTCCGAAGTATATATGTAATAGAATGAAAAATGAATGAGATTAAAAGGTAATAATTAATTATTTCAAATGTGAAATGCCATATATGTATGGAAATAAAAATATTTTTGAGAAATAATTGTTGTGTCATAATAATAATAATATATAAGTATAAATTTTTTAACATGTCTTTTTGAATTTTTTAGTTTAATGATGAAAAATTAGTGGATTGTATTTTTTATGTTTAAAATAGTTATAACAAGAAATCTCATTGTTGTCAATTATTCTAAACTTTAGCGTTATTGAGAATGACTTAAGTAAAAAATGGATCATAGTTGGATGAATGCTTTGAGAACTAGTGAAGAATATGAGAATGGGGTGGAAGAGTTTATTGAATTTGCTAGAAGGAATGCTCCAACCAAAAATGGGAAGTATTTTTGTCCTTGTGTGAATTGTTTAAATGAGAGTCGACGGGATGTTGATGATATAAGGGATCACCTACTTTGTGATGGAATAAATCTTCAATACACAAGGTGGATATGGCATGGTGAGGAAGTAACTGATTGTTCGTCGCACAAGAAGGAAGGAGTGGATGTTATAGAGCAAGATAGAATTGAGAAAATGATTCACGATGTCGAGGTTGAATCCTTCGCCCAGGTACATGAATTTGACAGCCTGCGGAGTGATGCGGAGACACCATTATACCCTGGGAGTAAGTACACACGACTGACGGGAACATTGCATTTGGTGAACTTAAAGGCAACTTATGGATGGACCGATAGTAGTTTTACATTACTACTGGAATTATTGTGTGAGATGTTTCTAGAAGATAATGTACTTCCAAACCGTATGTATGAGGCAAAGAAAATCTTGTCTACGATGGACATGGAGTACAAAAAGATACATGCTTGCCCTAATGACTGTGTATTGTACAGAAAGGAGTATGCAGGTCTTAGTGAGTGTCCTAAGTGTAAAACGTCACGATATAAAGTGAAGAAAGACGGTGGTTGTAGAGAAGGGATAACAAGTAAAAGGCAACCTTCGAAGGTGTTATGGTATCTTCCAATAATACCACGGTTTAAGCGTTTGTTTGCGACCGCAACAAAAGTGAAGAAGTTGAGATGGCATTTTGATAAGAGAATTTGTGACGGAAAATATCTTCGGCACTCGGCCGACTCTCCACAGTGGAAGAAGATAGATGAAATGTTCCCTCAATTTAGCAGTGAGCCGAGAAACCTTCGGCTTGGACTTTGCACAGATGGAATAAATTCGTATGGAACTCTTACTAGTACACATAGTTCGTGGCCAGTTCTCATTGTAATATATAATGGCAGCGACCAAATTGTGATGTTATCTAACGCCAATTGTTCAAGGGTATGCAGTTGTATTTTTATTTTTTAGGATGTTTGAGAAATAATTTTCTTCTAATCTAAACTTCATTTTAATCTGTGTATTGTTGTAGTTACCATTGGAGCCTGTGTGTTGTTTGTCCACGCCTCAATGAAATCTATTGGTTTGATTCCTTGACAAAAAATCCTGGCAAGGACACAAAATCCGTCTTCAACACGTTAGTTATTTCTTTTTTATTAATTAAAGAAATGCTTGATTTAAATAAATTGTTCTAACTTAAAATGTTTTACATTTTAATGGTAGCGCGACCCAAACATATAGAATGCTTGGCGGGTCAAGTGAGGGTAGAGTTGTTCGCAAGCCAAAGTGGTTCTATCTCAAAGTATGTGGTTCCAATATAATTTAAGTTCTTCTATTTAGGGTTGTTTTAGAAATGATGTATGTTATTGATTTTAACCAATTCCTTTTGATTTATAGTGCCCTCAACAGCCAGGTGGTACTGAATGTAGCTATTATGTTCTACTTTACATGTATAATATCATTCAAAGTGGCGTTATAAGTGATTTTCAACAGGTAATCAAATGATAATATTTTGGGTCTATGTATTTTAATTGAATTGCTAAACAATCCTTTAATTTCATTGATTTTGTATAATCATATTTTCTAATTTGCAGATCTTTGATAATGATGCTGCTTACTTATATGAAGACATTAATTTGATTAGAGACTTGTTGGCTGGGAGGATTCTTCAACACGTTGATTTGTAGAAGTTTATGGTTTCCTATACATTTACTTAGTAGTTGTTTATTAGTGGACAACATTTCTGTCAACACTGTAGTGCATGAATGTTTTACTAGAAGTGGATGTTGTGTTTTGTTAATTATATACTGCGTGCTGTATGTTTCCTTATTGTGTAAGGAGACTATGTTGCTGTTTGCTTTCAGAATGGTCAGAAACAATTCAAATAGCACCGTATTTTTTTTAAAAAAAACTTTAGGCGTCCCTTATGCTAAAAGGGATGCCTAATGTGAACTTTAGGCGTCCCTTTTAAGGCAAAGGGACGCCTAAAGTCCGTAATTTAAAAAAAAAATTCTAAACAAAGACAGAAAAGGGACGCCTAAAGTTTTAGGACTTTAGGCTTCCCTTTTCATAAAAGGGACTCCTAAACCCTTACTTTTACACGTCCCTTTACAAAGGATGTCTAAAGTCCAAATTTACTACGTCGCTGACATATGCGTCCCCCCATAAAAGGACGTTAAAAGTCCCAGAAAAAGGACGTTGAAAGTGTTTTTTCTAGTAGTGATCAAATCAGAAATATGACCCAAGAACAGGCGGTAGAAGAAGTGCGGAATATTATAAGGAGGGGCCATTGTGCCTTGACATTCATGAATAAAGCGAAGTCTGAGGGAATAAATTATCATGTGGTATGGAATGATGAAGGTCAAGTTCTTGAGTCGTCACACTTTATTAGCTACATCGACGTAATAACAAGGATCAATGTTCCTATCACATTGAGTCACTGGGGTAAGGGCATAAGAGAGTACACAAACATTATTTGGGATAATCTCAAAGTTAGATATATATGCCAACTAATTACTTGTTATTTGATTGTAAAAAATATTAACTTAAATTATGTGTTTCACAATATGCATATGATATAGAAGACACTCAGAAGAAATTTGTCCTTAAGAAGGGTCATGCATTGATGAAGGTGTATTTGTAGAATCCAGAAGAGGTCGATAAGGCAAAAGTTTATGAGGATCTTAGGTCCACAATCAAATAGCATGAGTGGAGAGAATTTTCCATCTCACATGGCTAAGAGGAATTCAAGGCAATAGTTATTTGTAATTCATAAAACTTGATGTATGTTTTTAATATTAATAGTACTATTGTGCGCTTTCATAGATAATAAGCTAGGAGAATAAAGAGAGTGTGAAAAATAATAAGTGTCCTTATATGCCAGGGTGAAAGGGGTATGCTCACATTACTCAAGAGTTGTTCGCTAAGAGTAGGGACGATAATAGACCTTCTCGTTTTGAACTTTGTTCGTTGGCGAGGCAAAATAAAGATGGCTCTTATGATGATCTTTAGGTGAAGGATGTCATTGATAAAATGGTATGTATTAATATTAGTCCTTGATTTATTCTAAGCCCCAAATTCAGCCCAAGTCCCCTACTAAGTCTAAGACCCTTGCTTAGTCAAAGAAGAGGAAGCATCCCACCTGCAATGATCTATCCTGGCAAAAGTCATTCTCGCAGAATAAGCCCATTGGTCAATCTTTTTGGAAGTCCCTCAAAGAGTTCGCTGACAAGTTCTTTACTTCATATTTAAACACATTTCTAATGATCCAATTTTACTTGCATGAAAAATTTTCCCTCTAATCTAATTTTTTCACTTATTCACTCTTCTTTTTACTATTTTTTCTTATCCAAATTAAAATAAATAAACATACAACAAAAATTGTGATCCCCCAGAGATGATTTATATCACCGACCGATGAGAGATAAAATACAATACAAGAGACACAGAACACAATTAAACTAGCACCCGAGCTTGTTCTCAAATGATCCAAACAACAAGATAAATAGAAAACTTTCTTCACACTAGTGCAGGAAAGACTTTTACATGTGATGGAAATGCCTTTTTACACTTGACATACAACAAGTGTGGAAACAACAGGTGTAGAAAGTCTGGACTTTCTATACGTGTTCTAAAACACATGTAGAAAGTCCCACTTTCTACACCTGACTTGAGACATCACGTGTAGAAAGTGGGACTTTCTACACTTATTGTCTAACATCAGGTGTAGAAAGTCAGAAAGTGGGACTTTCTACACGTGATGTCTCACGTCAGGTGTAGAAAGTTGACTTTCTACACCTCTCCTTGTTCGTCAAGTGTAGAAACTATTTTTCTAAAAAAATAAAAATTATTTGTTTATTATGCTACAAACCCGTTTACATGATAATAAACAACCAAACACCTGAAAAATAAAAACAATTACAACAAAACTAATCTAAAATATCAAATTTATTGTAAATTCTAATCCAAAATATAAACAAAGCCATATCAATACAGGCACACAAACTTGGCCTCACTGTTACAATGAAATTTGTACAATCAAAGTCAAATCCAATACCAAATAGTGACAATGAAATTCAACATGTCCAATACCAAATAGTTATTAACATTACATGTTTGACATGATTAACACTGCTGATTTAGCATGATATATGAGTTGATGCCAGTGATACTTACATGTTTTGGTAGAGAAACCTGAAACCAGTACAAAAGAAACGATACCAACTTCTCGTAACACTCGCTGCATGATTATCAAAAGGTTGTGTGGATATTGGAGCAATTAAGGGAGACAAAATTATTGAGCAGTGGATGATATGTCAAAGTATCAAATAAGTTCATGGCCTCACGTAAGTTTCCAGTGTAACAGTATTATATAAAAGCAATGAAAAATTAATTCTAAATCGGTCCACAAGTTAGAATCCACATTAGCCACCCTAAATTCAACCCGTCTCAAGCTTATTTTGTGTCCCAAAAGAGAAACCAGAAATTGGCTTAAAACTTGAGTTTTAAATAGTAGAAATGGCCATCACTTGACTAGGCAAGCAAGTAGTATAGTTAGGTCACCAAGTTAGAAATAATAGCCAAGAAATGCATGATGATAACGTCTCTTGTTTAATTAGGTTTCCTTTCTTTTTTTTAATAGAAGAAATCTTCTATTAAAAAACTGTTAGAAAAGTAGAAGTAAGAAAAGTAGAAGTAGCCAAAAGCTAATATTTGCTCATACTATTTTAAAAATCACAGCTAAAAGCATCTTGGCGACATAGTTTCTATATTCTTGAATAAACAAAAGCACAAATATGCTTCCATACTTCTAAAAGCATGCCACTGAAAAGAAAAATCTTAAAAAGGTATTATTTGATAAACTTGTGAAAACTCAAGTTTAGAGCTTTCACCACTGGTGAAGTAGGCAATAAAAACGAATACCTTGACCTAATTCAAAAACCATTGCAAATTACTATAGTAGAAAATAAAACCTAGAGAGACCATATTGAATATCCGTTAATTTTTTTCTGTAAACTCTTGCAAAATAAAAATAGACAGAAGCAACTCAAAATAGTAATTCATAGCAGCAATAAAAGAGTAGGCTCACATGTTATGTAACATATAGTTACATAGAATGGTTTAAAACCAGCTCTCAATATAGTTCAAAATTCTATGACTTAACTTGATAAATATGCATAAATCCACTCTAGATTGAGTAAGAAGCTTACTGGCATACAAGTGTCCTAGAAGTTATCATCTCAGAGTGATTTAGCAATAACCTTGTTCTATCTGAGAAGAACACAATATTATCTCTAATTTAGATGACTCTATATGCGAATAAACTAGTGTAGAGAAGAAAAGAACCAAGCAGCTACCAACAAGAAAATATGAAGGGAAAGAAGTTATATGAGTGAGCATAATAGTTTAAACTGGAGCGTTTAAAACCCCAAAATGCACATCGGATAAACAGTTATTGGTAAATTATATCACTCTACGTATTTCTCTGTTGTTCAGCTTTACTATCCACTCGGCAATAACATCCTGAAATGTCCTCCCTATTTGTCTAATACAACTGTTTGTAATCTAGCAAAACCACAGAGATAACAATCACATAAAAGCATCATGGGTTGAAAGTCTAAAACTAACAACAATCAACATTTGGGACCATTAATGTTAATAAATGAGACAGAGAAAGAGACATGGACTTAGATTCTGTCTTTTTCTTAGAGAAACGTGGTCTCTTCATGATCATGGTATGAACATTGAAAAGTCATATTTCTAATAATCTTCTTCAAGATGGTTATTCTCCCTCTAACAAACTCATGCATCAATATATTCTTTACTGATAGTTCAAATTCACAAAATCTCACACTTATAAAAGATTTAAGAAGTTTTGTTACATTCATCTTATATTAAATCTCATAAAATTGGGATCAAACCTGGATTCAACGAGTCAAAAATGTATAATGATTTTTCACACACTAAATGTTAGCATTCTAGCTTAATCGCAAGCACACAGATCGTCACAAGTAGTATAATAATATCGTTCCCATGAAGACTAAGGCAAAAATGAGTTAATTATCACACTTATGTTCTTAATTAGGTTGAGTGAGAGTAATTCAAAAGAAATTTTATATTTAAGAATTAATCGCTTAAAAGAGAATTTATTCAAGAACTTCAAGACGGGAGAAACCTATGGTTATTTATCCCTATTGTACTTCATAAGACTAACTTAAATCTTAAATTGATAATGAAAACATGTGCTAGTCAGAGGTTCAAATTAATTGATAAGGCTTTCTCAAGTCAAAACCAATTTTATATTTTCAATTAACATGTGCAATCTCTTGTCTTGGTTAACAAAAATACTCATTAAGCTCTAACCTCAATTAGACAATGCTTGGCTAATAGATATATCTCTATTTTATTAACAAACCATCCATTTAATCCCTAAACTTCAAGTCTAACACGATTTTACCTAAGTTCAACAATTAAATTAGCTTTCTCAAGCATCACTCAATTGAACCCAACAATCAAAGTGGTGGCCAATCACCCAGAAGCATTAAACACAAGATAAAATCAACACATAAATTTCATTAATCAATAAAAGAAATAAATAAAAAAGTCTTAATCCATCTAATAGTTCAAAGCAATCCTAGAATATGAAATTTAGCTACTCATAGACAAAATCAAATAAAAACCAGAGATGATAATTCGGTTCATAACAAAAGCCAGGTAAAGGAGAAAAGAAAATGAAAGAACCAAGATTAAAGTTTCAAATCTCTTTGAATCTTCAAGCTTCAGCTCTCTAATTACTCAATATTCTCTCTCTAGCCCTCAACTCTGATGATCCCCTTGCTCTCTGTATTAAAACGCTTCTCCTTCTTCTTTCCTGAAGAAGCTTAACCCCTTTATATAGGTTAGATTCCTTGATCCTCATGCAATATCTTTCTAACAAAATAAAATCAAACAAAAAGATAAAAAAGACTAAAAAAATAGATAATGATAATAATAAATAAAGATAATGATAATAATAATAATAATAATAATAATAATAATAATAAATGAAATATCTTTTCCTTTTTATCTTAAATTATTATATTTATTATTAATATCATTATTTTTATCTTTAATATCAAAATAATTATTTTTATCTTAAAATTTGATATTTATAATGAAATCTATCTAAATTGATATCTTATCAAAATCTCATTCAAATCCCTTTAATTTAACCTAGATGAATCCCAAATATATTAAAATATATCTTAAGATTATCTAAAAATAGGGAGTCATCACTAAACCAGCAACAAAAAAACAAAGGCTTGAGTGGTCATTGTATTGCAAGTCAGAAACAGAGTTATTGTTTCTGAAGATTAGATATGAAGAAAAAGCCAAATTAGAAATGCCCAAAACAATGGAGAAAGTTGAGAGAGGAACCTGGGAATCAAGATGTGAAGAAAAAGAATCCATGGAAGCAGAGGAAAGAGAAGGAGTGAGCAGAGTTGTGAAGGAGACAGATGCAGAAACAGAGAACTCTGCATTATCATTATTATGACTCCTCACTAATCCTATTCTTGCATTCAATAACCTTATCTTTATTATCATTATTATCATTATTGTCACAATGAATGTCACAGTGCCTACTTCAATCAACTCCAAATACAGGAAGATAAGACCCTTCCAGTTTTGGTTGCCACAATTCAATCAAAGTGATATTTTTATACTGAGGGAAGAATCTATAATTGCATATCTAGAATGATAAAGCTTAAGGATAAACAATTTTAAAACAGCTTAAGGAGGAGGAGGAGGAGCGGTACTCTAAGCTCATTCCACAAATTCATAACAGAATCCAAATTAAAATATGGATAAAAAAATTCTAGATTAGCATGACATGTCATTATATATCAGACAGAAGTATGCACCAAAACTACAGATTTATAAAAAAAATATCAATAGCTAAGGACTAACAAGTACAGAACACTGGGATCTATCTGTTAACATGATAAGAAGCATTGTTTAGCTACCAATTTCCAAATCATTCAAAACGATCGGATAGAAACACATAAAGCAGGCACCTCAACTTCAAGTGCATACAATTTTTATCATATATCAGAAAATCCAAATCCCAAAATTCATTTTCTCTAAATTAAGAGTGAAAACAATATTGTGGAGAAGTCTAAATTTTGTTATTTTCACAGAATCTCAATCCAAAAAGGTTTTAAATTATTTTTGCAAAGAAATGCTTAGAAGGCAGAGTGATCCAGTTCTCTATGCTTGTTTTTTCCCTCCTCCTTTCTCTTCTTTGCTTCTTTATATATATATATATATATATATATATATATATATTATGTATATTTTATGGGGTTGTGGGTGGTTTGCTTTTGGGTTTAGCAGGAGCTGAGCTCGAGGCTCTGAGACCTATTCAAAGAGAACAGAGACCCAGTTGAGAGACTTGAGCCGTTGAATCAAAGACAAAGCAAAAGCGTAATGTTTCAAATTGAATCCACTTCAACATTAAAATCCTCCTTCGAATTCCTAATCAACCAAAAGCATAAACCCAAACAACAGAGACCCAGTTTTGGTGAGAATGAAAGAGGGGAAACAGAGAAATAATGTGAGAGAAGAGATAGTTCAAGGTTTGAACACACTCACAGTTTGAGGATGAGTTTCTTTCTCTGCCCTCCCCTTATTAGTCATTGGCCTTAGAGAGCTCCCCAAGCCAAGGTCAAGCTCAACATGAACATATTCAACAAAAGCAGAAGAATCAGCCGCCAACCTTCTCTGCAGATCTGACCTTCGAAGCCAATTCGAACCGTTCTCAGACAAGACCTTTCGAATGCATGCCTATTTAGGATGAATGCAAGTGGGAATCAATATGTTTGGAGACTACCCGCGAAACTAAAATAAGGATGAAGTGCCAAAATGAAATACGAGGGAAATTGAGGGGAGTTTTTAATTTTTTTAACACCACTTTCTACACAGGTTGGGAGCCCAACCAGTGTAAAAAGTAACATTTCTACACGGGTTGGGCTCCCAACCGGTGTAGAAAGTGTGGTTTCTACACGTGTTGGGCTTCCAACACATGTAGAAAGTCATTTTAAAAAAAATTAAAATTTTTAAAATAAAATTAAACTCTGTTTTTTACATGGGTTAGATCTAACCTGTGTAGAAAACAGACTTTCTACATGTGTTAGGAGCCCAACACATGTAGAAAGTCAGTTTTTATTTTTTAAAAAAATTTTAAAATAAAATTAAAGGAATTAATCATGTATCATTTCAAAAATACATATAAAAATTGCTAATTTATGAAAGAAAAAATATTTTAAATTTACTTTCTATGCGTGTTGTCTTTTCAACACGTGTAGAAAGTTCCTTTATCTTCATATGTTTACGAAAACGCCACCGGTCACACTTTCTACATGTGTCCTATTTTATCAAATATAAAAAATGGGTGTAAAATCTATATTATTTATAAATTCATTTTCTTGTCTGACTTCCGATATGGGATTTGCATGTGGTAAATGTCTCTAGTTGGAGACAGTTTCCGGCAGAAGAACTTGACGAATCATGGTCTGAAAATTCTGAAACGAAGATCCACCTGATCTACTCGTAGCCTCCTCCGCCATTTTCTTCCACTCAAGTGCCTTCTTCTTCATCTCTTTACCTTTTTCTCCCTCCATCAATTCTCTCACAAGCCTCTCAACTCCTTCTCTCTTCACATCACGCCCTATTTCCAACCCAATTCCCCATTCTGTACACGCAAATCTACAATTCGTTTGTTGCTCTGCAAAGAACGGCCAACAAATCATGGCCACACCTCCACAAATACTCTCAATCGTCGAGTTCCACCCACTATGCGTCAAGAACCCTCCCACTGAAGGATGAGCCAAAATCTGCTCTTGTGGACACCAACTTGATAATATCCCTCTGTTCTTCGTCTCTTTAATAAACTCCACCGGAAGAACGGCGTTATCGTCTGTAATCAGGTCGGGTCGGATCACCTACAAGAAGCTCTTTTCGCTGTTGGCGAGTCCCATCGCGAACTCTATCATTTGCTCTCTCGTCATCACGGTGATGCTGCCGAAGTTGACATACACTACTGAGTTTGATTCTTTTGTGTCTAGCCATCTCAAGCACTCCGAATTTTCCTTCCACATGTTCGACCCGATTCGTTTGAGGTGCTCGTCAGTGATTTGGTTTGTGAACAGATTTAAGGGGCCGATGGAGTAGATTGGAGGAAGAATGGAGGATAGTCCTTGTAAAACGTCGTGTTCAAGAGCATCAAATGTGTTTAAGATGATTGCGCTAGCTTTCTTAGCTCTCGCACATTCGTCGACGATGAAGTCTAGCATGAACTCTTCTGGGTTTGTTGTTCTTAAGAAGCTTGGCATGTCTCTTAGCCTTATTGGCTTGATTCCTGGAATCCAATCAACCACAGTGTTGTCCAAATACCCATTTGTTAAATCGCTTGGATCTGCATGCCAAAAAACAAGAATGACGTAATTTAATAATTATGTGAAGGTTTTTCGTCGTGTAACCAACTTAGTGTTTTTTGATTGGCCACACGAATCTGAATCACAAGTTGGATTCTGATTATTACACACAGCATAAGCACAGAAGGGTGAGAAAACAGGGAGTTCAGAGAGGACAGGAACTGCACGCCAAAAAACAAGAATGACTTAATTTAATAATGATGTGAAGGTTTTGGGTGTAACCGACTTAGTATTTTCTGATTGGCCACACGAATCTGAATCACAAGCTGGATTCTGATTTTTACGCACAGCATAGGCCCAGAAGGGAGAGAAAATAGAGAATTCAGAGAGGACAGAAGCCAAATGTCATTGGATAAAATAAATAGAAAATTTAAAAGAGTAATGGCATCAAGTGACTTATGAATTATAATACCTCCTATCCTTGTCTATTTTTAATATAAGATCTCCTTTATAATAAAATTTTACACCATAAACAAAATATTATACAGGACACATAGAGGTGGCATTTATTAATATTTAAATGCTGGTGTTTTAATCTACTAAGGATGAACTAGATACAACCCATTATTATATACACAATCTGATGTAAGTACATGCTTAAGAACGGAGTTGGTTTCAGTGGTAAGCATTATTCTTAACTCTCCCAACTCATTAAATTTAGACATTTTAGATTTAATTTTAGATGGTCTTTGAGTTTTTTAAAATGATGATTTTTTAAATAAAAAATCATTTTTTTGAAAGAATAGTAATTAAGATATTATATTTATTTTAGATTTTATACCCATTAAAATAATTTTTATTAAAAAATAAAGACTTTTAAAATCTAGACCATCTAAATCAAATCTAATGAACTAAATCTGATAAGTTGTGAGAGCTGAATACAGTGCTCAGCACTAAAACCAATTCCCTTGAAAACACGTTGAAATGATTTAAATATGATCTCGACCAAAATAATATGAGAGTGAGTTGTATTAACGTAGCAGCAGAGAAACCCTCAAGCATGGAGGATGTGTCAATCATGGAAGCTAGTTTACACACACACACATATATATTTTACCTTTGAGAGGGGTCAAGCCCTTGTCATTGAGTTGGCGATAATGAATATAGCAGATAAAGCCGCAGGCACTAGTAGTCCAGAATAGAACATCTGGGATTCCGAGTTGTTTGGCGGCGTCCACGGTGAAGCTCATGCAACCATCAGAAACTATGCCTAACAGGAGGGACATGGTGGGAATTATTGAGTTTTTTGAGGAGGTCTGTGAAGGGAGCCAAGCAGGTCCTACGTGTGGACTCGCAGAGGGAACGGATGTCTTGGGTGGCATCAGCGGCGTCGTCGCCGGAGTTGGGAAGTCCGTCGGGGATGGTTTCGAAACTTAAGGAAGAGAGGCCGTTGAGGGAATCTGAGCCCTACGATTTGAGGAGGCGTCTATGGTTGAACTCACTGTTGACGAAGGTTATATGGAAGCCGCCATGAAAGTGGAGAAGCTTTGCGAGCTTGAGCATGGGATTGATATGGCCTTGTGCTGGGTATGGGATACACACAGCATGAGACTTTTCTGAATCACTCAGTGAACCCATTTTCCCTCTGACTTATTTTTTTCCTGATTATTTTCTCAGATGCTCAAGGATGAAGATGAATGCGGGGTTGTCTTTGTCCCTGCTACGATATTTATAGGGGTTCAACGGGAGGGGCGGTGCTTTGTTTGTTTGTTTGTTTTTGTTTTTTTGGTTGTTTTTTTTAAAAAAAAAACCCAGAGATAGGATCCAACTTGTGTGAAAAAACCCATATTTAAAAATTTTATTGATTTCAATGATATGATAAATTTTTATACACATAAATTATTGGTACTCTACAAGTTTTATAAAGATGGGTACTCTAATTTAGATAATTACCGTTAAAAATTTCTTTAGCAGCCAATTTTTTCCATCTTTGTAAATATCAAAAAGGGGTGAAGGTTTTATCTTACTCTAGAAGTTTAATTTTGGCATGAAAGTTGGGTATGTCTAGAAATTTAAAAAAAGATTAATTTTTCCTTGAAGTGTTAAAAAATGAGAAAAATCGTATTAATTGTTAAAACGTTAATATTAACTATTAAAAAACCAAGAAATAAAATAACAAATGTTGACAGTTATTATTATTATTATTTTTTTACTTTTACTGTTAGGAATAACATTACCTATTTTTTAAAACCTTCAAGATAAAATTAATCCCAACAAATATTGGACCACATCCCAAGAAACATTTGTCTGTGGCCTGGGGATCTCTCAGCTACTGAAAAGGCCATCGATCGATATTAATGGGAACATGTATAGTAGGGCCCTGTTAATGAAAATAGAATTTAAAATGGATATTAGGTACCATTTCGTTTGACTTCCATCTCCATACCTTTTTTTTTTTTTCCTCGCTCAATTCCCATCTCCCTACTCTACAAAAATACAAAACGAATTCAAATCAGCCTCAAATTCAATATTGTCAGCCACAATTTTTCCAATAGGAACAGAAATAAACTACTAATTATTTTAAATCATATTTATAAAGCATATGAATAATCACTACAAGAGATTTGTGCATCTATGACATTTAATACATGCAGTTACAGCTAATAAACATCATATATGTCGAGTCAGGTCTTGCACAAGGATATATAGTGTTTAAAAATAACGGTTAATTATGTGTATTGTCATGTATTATGAGAAAAAATTTATGAAATATAAAAATAACAATTGTAGTTAATAACCGTCATTTATTTAGTAACAAAAGTGACTGTTCTTTTGAAACAATTTTCATATAATACTTACAAACTATTCGTCTTCCAACCCTTAAATCAGTGAAGATAAGCTGTAACACCATAATTTTATAGCCTTTTAGTTCACATATGGAAGCGTTAACATTCTTAAGTTATCATTCATTTGGTATAATTATACTTTAAGCTTACCAAGTCTTAAGAACTAATTCACTCATTTACTTTCAATTCTCATTCATAATCTGATAACTTCAGAATTTTCTTTCCATTCTCAAACTTGGCATGCTTATACAATTAATTACATCATAATCTACATGCAGCACATTGTCATATCTTAATCTTCAATTCTCCGTCACATTTTCTTCTACATGTCTTCCTGCATTCTTCTCCTATACTCAATGTGTCTATATGGTTGGGTAGGGGGAGTGGGATTCGAGAGAATCTCAGTAGCAAACTTTGCTAACTATACATACAAGATACAAGCTTAATGCATGACATGCTTACTTAAATAAATTCATATTAATATAGTGACATACTTGCATGCTCAATGCACTACACATTACATATATGGCCATAACATAAGTAAAAACAGAGCTTCAATCATTCATATATGCTCATACCATTCATCAAAGCAATTAAATATGTCAATACATAAGCATACTTATTAAGTAAATACAAGACAAGAAAGTTTTACTACCTTTTTGTCTTTATGTCCTCCTCTTGTACCTTTTCTTCCAACCATTATAGTTGCTTAGAAATTCTTCCATTCTTTTTCTTTCTTGACATATCATGGCCCTAAACATATAATCACATTATTTGGTTAATTCATTAGAGCCATGGAGGTAAGTCATTACTCATTACTTATAACCCTTGGAGTTCAACTTTATTACCATTTACCCCAAGAACATTCCACCCTTGGATATCAATCTTATTACAATTTACCCAAGTACTAGAACATATCTCTACCCTTGGGTTTTAATCTTTTTACAATCCAATCCAAGTACTAGCACTTAGTTTTACCCTTGCAAGTCACTCTTATTTACCATTCAATCAAATTCCTCATTTTCGCATAATAGCCTATGCTACTAGAATTTTCACCTAACTTTGAAAAGATCATAACTTAATCTATAAAATTCTAAATGGAGTGGTTCAAAGTCCTATTCAAAGCTCTTTAAGTCCTCTTTATAGTAAAAATATCATTCTCAGCCAACTATAGGCACAAAATTCAAAAATTCCTTGAGCAACAACATTGTTCTAGAATTTGTTCCAGATTCAGTGCCTAAAATTTAACAAATCATAACTTATAATCTACTAACCCAAATAACTCATATTATATATCAAATTAATGATAAGGATGTCTACTACAAACATGGAAAATATCACAATCGTTGGACATGATTTGGCCATTCAAAAGTTCATCACAAATTGACTGTCTCCCAGAAAAAGCAATCTGGAAGCAACTATCTTAAGTTCCAAATTTTAAGGTTTTCTATACAATCATCCAAAATTAGAACCAGAGGCTATTCCCACAAATATTTTTGAGTAGAATCAATATTCAGCCTCAAATACATCAAGATCACATTCTTTACTAGGGTTCCAGGTCTAGTCAAAATCAGGGCAATACTATAACTTATCAACACCTTGAGTCTAGTCAAAATCAGGGCAATACTATAACTTATCAACACCACAAGATGCTTAGTTCAAATAAGAGATTATACGTACCTCTACACGATTCCATATCCAATTCTTGATTTTAGCAGCACCTCCACCTTGAAGACAGCACCAAACACCTTTGATCAAGAATTTGAAACCATAGAAATCATGTTCTCATTGAGAGAAACAACATTAGAGAAGGCTCCAAGAGCTAGAAACGCAATTTCAGAGATGAAATCAGCTCGGGAGCTCAAAAACACTAAGCTTTTCTCATCTTCTCTCCTCTTTCTTTTTCCTTTGAATTTATCTATTTTTCCCTATTTTTAGGTTTCCTTGGATTAAATATATGGAGGCTAGGGAGTCTTGGACTTTAATTCCACATAAGTCTAAGTGTTTACATCTTAAAATGCCATATGTCTTGAGATTAAATCTCAAAGTGACAAGTGTCCTTCAAAAATCATCATTCCTCTTTCTCTCTCTCATATTGATCGAATTTTTGGTTAAGGGAAGGGAATCTTGATGATTTCCCCTAACTCATGAGTTCAGTGTTCAGGAAAGTCAAGTACGTGATTGCATCGAAGACCAATGAATTTCCATGACTATTGTGCAAGGTGGTGTCTCATGAGACTGCCAACACAAAAGTCATAAAGTAATCACAATGATGAAGGGACATGTGTCATCTAATTGTGGTACCAACACAAAAGTAAGTCATGATGTTACTTTATTAAAGTAACTTTTATGCAAAGTTCACTTGGTTTGCTACCACATGTCAATGTGAATTCAAGAACACGCAAAGTGTCCATTTCTCCTTTAAATGGTGCCATATGTCCAATGACTCGGGGAATTGTCGAGTATCTGCTTATGGGCCCCACATGACGCCACAAGCTCTAGGGAGTTACTAAGTGTCTGCTTGTAGGGCCTCATATCATGGGGAGAACTATTCTCTTCCCAGAAAACTAAATCATACAGTCTCCAAGAGTCTTTCTATCTCTTATCATTCTTGAGATTCTTCCCAAACTAGGCTTAGTAGTCTGCCTAATATAGGCTTATCCTCAAGTCTCTAGGCTTAAAATCTGGGATATTATACAAACCACAATGGTTTTGAGAAATAACCATTATATGACACCCCACCACACCCACCACCACCTAAGTCAGAACTCACAACACTTCATAATTCGTTTGACTTTCATGAGTCATAAGTCATAACCCTTCGTAATACATTAGACCTCTACTTAAACATATTTCCTTATGATTTTTACTACTTTCTTTATCGGCCTCCTCCTCCTCCTTCATCATGTTAAGTTTCCAGGAAGCTCTCGCTGCCTCTTCCCCCTCCTCCACCACCACCACCACCTCCTCCTCCTCCTCATGAAATGGAGGCTTTGATGCAGATGTTGGCAGGGCTTAACTGATACGAAATCATGCTAATATGCTGAATAAGAAGTTGAACCATATAATTCATTACAATGATGTTGAATATAACTTGCAGTCAAACCCTTCATCTCCCTCATCTGATGATGAGAATGAGGATGAGGATGAGGAATAGGAGGATGAGGACAGTATGGTGGTGATGGCTGAACATCTTCACTATTTTCTTATCTGTCATCCTTATCATCCTTTTAAAACCCATTCCTTATGCCCCTTTATTATGTATCAGAAGTGATATTATATTTATTATGACTAAGATAATTAGAAAACAAGCTCCCAGCAAAAAACTTTCACAATTATTATTAGGGTACTATTCATTTAGTAAGTTGTATTTACCAGATTACTTTATTCATGGGGTTACTTTTCAATTCTTTCATTCATTAATATCAAGGCTTTTCTTAGCTTACCAATTCCTATGTTTACTTAACTAATGGGCTCGTATTGTGTGATTATCCATTCCTAGTTCATTTAACGCGCTCGGATAATTAATTCATTGGTCATGTGGGTTATACAGTTAACCATATCAAATATTAATACATCACGGAACAACATGTAATGATTCATCAACTCTTCATCCGTAACTTCTTCTTCCTTATGCATTATCGTGCACTCTTTTCTTATGCTCACCTGCCTAAATGGTTGGTTAGGGGAAGGTAAGATACAGGGGAATCTTAGTAGTAAACAAAACCAACAATGCATGTAAGATAAATGCTAGTACATGATATACTTGCTTTATGTAGGCTCATGTTAACATAATGACATATCTACATGCTCAATGTTTCACATTTCTTACATATGGCCATAGCATTAATAGAAAATAGAGCTTCAATCATTCAACTATGTTACACATAGACAAGTAAATCAATCATGCACATTAACACATAAGCATACATATCAATACACATAACTAGGGTAAGTTTACTACTTTTTTGTCTTCAAGTCCTATTTTTGTATCTTTTCTTCCAACCACTGAAGTGGCTGCCTTTGCTACTTCTTTGTCATCTTAAGGCCTTAGATAAATGGTCATATCATTAAAGACATGACAAATAAATGTCCAATGGGCTAATTTAGCCTCTATGACTTGTCTCTATTCTTTGAGCCTATACTTATCCCAAATTACCTTAAATGCCATTACTTTCTTATTTTCGCTCAATTTCCAAAAGTTGGAATAATTTTCAACAAACTTTGAAAATTCATATATTTTTCCACAAATATTCAAATTAGGTGGTTCAAAGACCTAGATGACCCTTATTAAGTATATTTTATGTGAAAAATGGATCCTACTGCCACTTGTAAACACTTAGTTCCATAATTCTCATTTTATCCTTACTCCTACAGAATCATCCCAGTTTTAATGGCTTGACTTCTAAAATTCATAACTAAATCTCTAGAACTCCAAATGGGGTAGTTCAAAGTCCTATGTGAAGCTTTGTAAGTATATTTTAAAATAAAATATCTCCTTATGCCTATTATGAGCACAAAGTTCCAGAAACCTTGAGCGACAACCCTATCTTAGGATTCTTTCCAAAGTCAATGCCCGCAATTTAACAAATCATATCTCACAACATACAAACCCAAATGACATATATTATATCAAATTAAAGCTATTATGTCTAATGTAAATATTAAAATTTTCAAAATTTTTAGTCAAAGTTTAATTTTCCAAAACTTCACTACAAACAATCTGATTTCCAGAAACATAATCTTGAAACAACTAATTTCAAAAACTCATATCTCTTAATATACTGACCCATATGGCATATATTACCTATCAATTTAAAGCTTATCATGTCTAATTTTATTCTAGAAAATATTATGGCTATTGGACAAGATTTGATTACTCAAAAACTTGTCACAAGTAGACTGCCTCTAGAAAATGAAAATCTGGCAGCACCATTATTTCAACTTCAATCTTTGGGTTTTCTCTCCAACCCTTTAAAAATCATGTTCACCACCTATGCCCACACAAAATCATTTTTAGAATCCATTTATAACCTCAAAAACACCACAATCACACTCTTTCTTGAGGTTCTGGTTTTGGACAAAAATTAGGGGTTCATGAAAACTTAACAAAATCACAGCATATACGATTAAAAACGATATCGAGGCTTACCTCTATGCGTTTTTACAATCGATTCAGTATTTCATCGGCACTTCGGCTAATAAGATGGCACAAAACACCTCGAATTAAAAAACTAAGACCATAGAAATAAAGCTCTCAGTGAGTCGAAGAAGTTTATTGAAGGAATTACTGATAGAAAACGGTGATTAGGGGTTAGAATCGGCTTCAAAACTCTTAGGATTTCACCATTCATCATTTCTCTTTCCTCTTCCATTTTCCTTTCATTTTTCTCATTTTCCTTTCTCTTTCTTATGGCTGGTCGAAATTTGTCTTAAAAGAGGAAGGAATGGCTGTGATTTCATCTTGCAATTTGATGTTCTCCTAGTGTGCCAAGTGTCACAAGATGTGGACTCAAGATTACCATGTGTCAAGAAACATCTTGACTTCTTTTTCTCTATCCTAGGTGGTGCCAATCTTGTTAGGGGAAAAGAGAGGCCTAACAATTTCCCCAGACTCCCAGGTTCAGTGTTCAAGAAGTTAAGTACACAACTGGGCTAGAGACCAGTGGATTTCATAGACTCAGATGCTAGGTGGTGTATCCCGGAGATGCCACCTCAAAAGGCAAAAGGTAACCCTCATCATGAAGGACACTTGTTTCCTTCTTGGCAAGCCAACACAAAAGACACTTTGTACTTTGTCATGATGAGAGGACAATTGTCACTTTTTTATTCATCCAACATAAAAGTTGTGTCATGATTGCTTGCTTTATTAAATCTACTTTAATAAAGTTACTGTATGGGTGCTTACTAGGAATTCTACTTGGGCCTTATTGGGGACTACGACATGCATATCGAGGCCCGCCAAATGACGTCAGTTCAGAGTGTTTGTGGGCCCACATGGCACTACATATCGGTATCATTTTCACAAACACAAGTTGCATATGTTTACCCTAAAAGTGTCATGTATACACCTATACCAACATATTTCACTCGACTGATCAGTCTTATACCTTATGACATATCTGGGTGACGTCTTTTCACCAACCCAATGACACCATATATATGTGTCTTGTGCACATCTACACTGATACTTGGATCCTACTACCTATGCATACTTAGCCTACTGCCCGATAGGGCTGAATCATATAGTCCCTGGCATATTTCACTCGACCAATCAGTCCTATACCTTATGACATATCTGTGTGGTGTCTTTCTACCAACCCAATGACACCATATATATGTGTCTTGTGCACATATACACTGACACTTGGATCCTACTACCTATGCATACTTGGCCTACTGCCCGATAGGGCTGAATCATATAGTCCCCGAGAGTCTTTTTATCTCTCATCATTCTTGGGACTCTTCCCAAACTAGGTTTAGCCGTCTGCATGATATAGGCTTATCCTGAAGTCTATAGGCCCAAAATTTGAGATATTACAATCCTCCTCTTCCTTATTCTCTTCCTTATCCTCATTCTCATCATTAGATTGGAGGGAGATGAAGTATAAAAAACTTAATAATTCATAGTTATTAATTAACAACCATAAAGCATTCTTGCCAACATACTTGATGGTTTTAACTTATTAAGAATCATAAAGCATTCTTGCCAACATACTTAACGATTATAACTTAATAAAAGTTAATTAAAGCTTTAGAAACATTTCCTCTTCCCCTTGTTGACTATGGGTGCCTCCTCATTACCATCCGATGATTGTTATCATGAGAATAAATAGATACCCTTTCATTATGCCCTATTTGTTCAACTTCTAAAGCATGCAATGATGGCCTTTTCATGTCCCTTCTAGATGTGTATTATTTAAACTTTATATTTTCATCTGTTTTCCTACGTTTTCATCATCATCCTCCTCCTCCTCTTTCTTCTCTAGCTCAATCGCCAAGATGAAATGTTGTATTGAAGACATGCCAGAAAACTCTCGGCGTCATTCTCTACCTCCTCTTTCTCCTCTTCCTTAATCTCTACCCCTTGCTTCACCTCCCTAACATCTACCTCTACCTTCACTGCCTCCTTCTCCTCCACTACCGCCTTTGCCACCTCTTCCTTCATCTCTACATCCTTACTTCCTTAACTAGAGGCACTGTTGTGGCATGCATAATAGATTAACCATGTCGTGAGGAGTTGTAAGACCCCGCTTCATTATTGATATTACTCAAAGTAGCATTTGCATAGCTCAATAGTCATATAAAAATAGCATAAATATACTGATATATTGAAACAATATTGCTTGATTACATACAAAATTCTCCATAGGGGTGTACATAATAATTAAAAACCGTAGATAAATAGAAAGGTCTTTAGATAACTAATTCCTCCTCTTGAACTGGCCTAGAACCTCTAGTTGCTGGAATATTATTCTACCCTTTGAGTCGCTGCCTACTGCTGGAAACTTTGTATATTTATGGAAAGGGTGAGATTTGGGGAATCTCAGTAGTAACATGATTTTTAAAACATATAAAATGAGAAAATAAATATGCAATGCCATGTCATGTGAGATGATCAAAACTGTGTACACTTGCCTAAAAGCCAAACAACATGTTTGCACCCTGGTATACTCGACTCCCATATTGGGTCCCTGACCACAACTTGTCAAATTAGTATGTCTAAGACACTTAGCTCATGTTATAGAGAATGACATATTCAAACATTTAGTAATCACATAGTATATGTAAGAAAAAGTTACTACCTGGAATACGCCTTTTCCTTGCTTGCTAATTGGTCCAGCTCCGTCTTTGGCTTGGACTTTTGGTATATCCTAAAATTCTAAATTTAGGATAAATGAGTTATTAATTATTTATAACTCATTATAAACTCATTATGTTGGTTATCTATCATAGTTTCAATAGTTTCTGCACAGTATAGTTCTGTACAGTGCAGTTTTACTGTTTTTCCAGAAATTAGCAGATTTTTCAGTCAACTTTGGAAAATTATAATTAATTATAGGAAATTCCAGATTGACTAATTCTAAAGCCTATTTGAAGATATTTAATTTTAATTGTGTGTAAAAATGCTTTGGTCTGACAATTGACTTCATAATTTTCTCAAAAATTCTCCAAACATTATATTACATTCCAGAAACATGGCTGAAATTTGGAAAATCATATCTCTTAATCTACTTGTTCAAAAATTGTGTTCTACCCACCAAATTAAAGCTCTACATCTCTACGTTAATCCTATAAAATTTCATAATATTTGAACTAAGTTTGACCCACGAAATACATTGGACAATATCACTGACTCACATGAGGAAAGAGAAATATGAGAGGAAAGAGAACAAAGATTTGTTTCTTGAAATATCACTTTGCTTTATGAAATAATATACTTTAATGGTATATCAACATGTGCCATATTTTTACTTGGTCAAAATTTTTGCTTCTTGAATTAAATATGAGCCAAGTAAATTATTTACCTTTCTTGCTCCCTACTTCAGCCAACATTTATCCCAATTAAATGGAAAAATAAATGGTTTTTTGATTTATTGGTCAAATGAAAATTTTTCCCATACATGTATTGCTATTTTCGTACTAGTTAAAAAACTTGGCAGAATTTTCATCAAACTTTAAAATTTCATATATAATTGTATAGATATCCAATTGTGGTGCTTTTAAAGGCTATGTGACCATTATTAAGTCTAGTTTTATGAAAAAATGTAATTGTTAGCCTAATAGAAGCTCAAAACTTCCATAATTATTATTTTTGGATGCTGCCTTTGTAAATCGTTAGTTTTAGTGGGCTAAATTCAGAAATACATAACTCCTTGTGTACAACTCCAAATGACTCATATGACCTATCAAATTAAATCTAGATAAGTCTACTTTCATTTTGGAAAATTTCACAATTTTTGGACATCATTTTCCAATTGACAAATGTCACACAATCACGACAGTCACACAGGGAAATTCACTAGTAGCAAGGCTACTTTGTGTTCCAATTAACTATAGTGTGTGTGACCTCTAATTGTCTTGTTTTGTCACTTAATATGCTCTTTAATTCAACAATTTATTCCCCTTATGCCACCAAAGGTGTAAAGAATTGTAGGGAATAAAATTATGCTTTACTGAGACACTTGCTAAATCGGGGATTAGCAGTCCACTTGAGTCAGGCTTATTCTCAAGCATCTAGTCCCAAAATTTGGGATGTTACAAGAGGCTTTCTAGATACCTCTCTAATATGAACCAGAAGGTCAATCTCATACTTGATGAGCATAGGATTAGCTATGATCCTAACATTGATCTTGGCAAGTCCTCTGCTAATGAGTAGCCTGATGATCTCATCAGTTCATCAGGCTACTTGCCATTATTCTTTTTTTTCGATTATCATTTTGTCTTTTTAAATATTTTGTAAAAAAATTTATCCAACAGTTCTTAGGAAAATACTATCCTAACATAAAATAAATAACGGTTCTTATATTGTTCATTCTTAACGACATCATAAAATTAAAGAACAATTGTTAGTAAGACTTACAAATGATTAGTCTTAGACAAATTAATAACAGTTATTAAAAACCAAATGTCACTATTTGTAAAGGACGTGAAGGCGTAATAATCCCCGAAACCCTCTCTATGTAAACATCTGAAAACTAAACTCCACTTCCATTCCAACTTCTCATAGCCAACATATTCACTAAACTTATGAATAAATGCAACAGAACTATTGGTTCATCATCTCTAGACAAACAAAAAGATGAACTCCCTCTATTGACAAGTATGAAAGGGCTCGTCCATGTAACCTATGAGCTCTATCATATGATCTAGGTTTACTTATGAGAGCAGGAATGCATGGACCAGTACTTGAAGGAACTTACTACTGTCATTCACTTTTTGAATGAAAAGGTGGACAAGTTACTAGAAACGAAAGAATCAAACGATGCATCATATTCTTAAAACATATCCAAAACTTTTTATTTTTAGTTTCTTTATAATCTTTTTCTTTTTTTTTTGTTTTTTTAATTTTGTTTGTAAAAAAAGGTGGTTGCATAATCAACAACCAAGTTTTTTTAAAAAAGTGAAATATATGAAGATTATTAAGTAAAACATGTTGCTTATTATAATGCCATGTAAAAAAAGTGAAATACATAATGGTTATTAACAAAGAATCATGATAAAATGCAAACAAATAAATAATAGTTGTTTCAAGCAAACTGTGATGTAAATTCTTAGGCATGATAACCCAAAATACCCTACTATTCCTCTTCTATTTAAATGTCTAAAACAAAATACACTTGACACTTAATCAGTTTGAACAAACCCCACCAACATATTAACCCTATAGCTTATGTTGCTATAAGAAGTCATTTTCAATCAAATCTCACCATAAAAAGCCTTTGTCCAACTTCTCAATGACGACCACCCTAGTGAATGCACTTGACCCTTATCTCAATGACTGCGTGCGAGTTGTTTTCATTCTTGAGCCTTAGCTGATTGGGCTACCTTTGTGAATGTTAGAGCAAGCTTTTCACCCAAGAGGGGGGGGGGGGTGAATTGGGTGATTACAAAATAATTGGCAAATCTAAAATCAATATACAAAACTTAAAGCACAGTTAATGAAAGAAGAGATATCACCAAAGTTGACACAGGGATTTATACTGGTTCGGTCTCAAACACTTGACCTACGTCCAGTCCTCAGAAGTCCTTCTGAGCCTTTCACTATATCCTCCAAGATTCAGTGGGTTCTTGGCACCTCAGTACAAACAGCAAGTTCCTTCAGACACTTGCTCCCCCTTACACAAGGTAATTTCAAATCCCTACTTAAGGTTCCTCAACCTTAAGTTAATACAATTGAGAATGATTTAGTATGACTGACAATCTCTCTTTTAGAGTATATAGATAAAAACTGAAGTACAGATGAAGTGTTAAAGCCTTTTTGAGAAGATATCACTTGTGGAAAGTTCAGGCGTATTTCTTCGTTGTTGTGTTTTTCAAATGGCTGGACATATATAATAGAACCACTTTGAAGACGTTGTAAATTTGCCCGTTAATTCAAAGATGCTTCTGACAAATGTAACAGCATTTGTCTTCCGTTACTTTTGAATTTCTGCTGCTACCATGAATAGTTGTCATTTGAGTGGAGTGTTCAGTTACATGTTAAGTGCGTCATAGTGGAGTACAGCTGTAACACACTCATGAATATGACCGTTAAGCAATATTTGTATCTCAACAGATTAATATGGATCACTGGAGGTGTTTTATAAAAGAGACAGTGAAACCATAGAGAGTGATCCCATTTTCGCAACTGAGTATTATATCATGATTCTGAAAGCTACAGTAATAATAAAATTTCACTAGCAAAATCATTTGTCGTTGATGAAGTTAAAAGCAATTGGATCAAGGTCAATGTAGAAAGATGTATACTTGATCAATAAATCCTCATATGAGAAGATGCAATATCATTGGTAGTGAATATAATGTGTTTGGAAATGATTTTGAAACCTTTGAATATTTCTGACAGTGATTGCTGGTTCACTGGAAGTGATATTGGAACTTTGCAAATGTCACTCGAGTGATTTATGATCACTGGAAGTGATTTGGTGAACAGTGAAATCTTCTTGCAGTGATTTCCAATTCACTGGAAGTGATTTCCAATTCACTGGAAGTGATTCAGCGAAAATCCAACATCACTCGAGTGATTGAGGATCACTGGAAGTGATTTGTAAAACAGTAGATTTTTCTTGAAGTGAAATCCTAATCACTGGAAGTGATTTGCTTCATCACTCGAGTGATTCACAATCACTGGAAGTGATTTGGCGCATCACTCGAGTGAATGAGAATCACTGGAAGTGAATAGCAAAACCGTGAGAATTTCTGGAAGTGAAAACAAAATCACTGGAAGTGTTAGTCTGATCACTCGAGTGATTCACAATCACTGGAAGTGATTTGGCGGATCACTCGAGTGATTCAGAATCACTGGAAGTGATTTTCAAAACAGTGAATTTTTCTTGCAGTGATTTCGCGATCACTGGAAGTGAAATTGCGGATCACTCGAGTGATTTCCCATATCACTCGAGTGATCTGTAATTTTCCGCAATCACTCGAGTGATCTTGAATATCACTCGAGTGATTAACAAAATCACTCGAGTGATCCACAATCACTCGAGTGATTAAATGAATCACTCGAGTGATCTTTCACAGATCACCAGAATGGATTGCTTTGCTGCTAATTATTCCATGAGCTTCCAAAACATGATTTGTTATCATCAAAACATGGAATCTAACATTCTCCCCCTTTTTGATGATGACAAAACATATCATATGATCAAATTTAAAATTTTGATTTTCTAATACACTTTGCTTGATCTTTTTGAAATCTTTTGCACTAATTTTGATTTGCAATTGCTAAGATGAGTTTGTTTAAGAGATTATGAGTGTTTTGACCTTTTGGAAGATAAAAGATGTAAGTTTCAAGTTCAAAAATCATTGTAAACAGAAAATGCACATAAGAAGTGATTTTTTTTTTGAAATCATTTTGGCGGCTGTAATACACTAGGACATAACTTGTAATTACAAAGTCCAGGAAAGGTAAAATACATAACTTGTAATTACAAACTAAAACACATATGCATCAAAAGAAAATATATCATATCTATCATATCAGCTCTTCTCCCCCTTTTTGGCATCATCTAGAGGAAAGGTAGACGGTGTAGAGGCTTGAGTGGATGCAGATGCAAAGAAAGAGGTAGGTGGAACATATGGAATAATGGAAAGTTGTGGAGGAGATTGGAAGGAAAATGTGGTAGAAGATGGCTCAATAGGAGTGGTGGAAGTGGAGTTATTTGGTCCTATGACCTCTGTGGTGGCTTCCTCAGCTATGATTTCCTCAGTGTGAGAACTGGAAGCAGTGTGATGTGAAGAAGATGATGGAGTCTGGAGAATGAGGTCAGGGTGTGGAATATCACCAGCAGAAATAGGATCAGAAATAAAGATTGTGGGAGGTGCTGGAGGAGTGTCTGAAAGAATAATGGGAGGAATGATGGGAGGATCAGAAAGTGAAATCTCTGGAACTGAAGAATCTGATGGAGGAGGTTGTGAGGAGGCAGGTGGTAAATCAGGGAAGGGGATATGAAGGTGAGTCCTGAGAGCATCCTCAATCCTCTGAATTCTCTGTGACTGCTCAGTCAGGCGCTCAAAAAGGAGATTGGAATTGTGATCCACTGCTGCCACTAAGATTGTCACTTGATTATTAACTTGATCAATCAGTTGAGCATTAGAGTTCTTCAACTGAGTGACTGCAGACTGAATGGCCTCCTGGATATATGTCTGAATAGCATCCTGAGTAAAAGAAGGACCATGGGAGACTGCTCTAGAGGACTGTGCCTCATCCATCTTGGAGGGTGAAGGGTCCATCCTCTGGGGTTCTCTCTGGCTGGCCTCAGGAGGAGGTGAATGGCGTCTCTGAGGCTGTGATGATGCTCCAGCAGGAATGGTAATTCCCATCCTAGTGAGGTGAATTTTCCCAAACTTGGGAATCCTCACAATATCTCCGTCAGGTGTCAAATGCCAAATATTGTGCAGGGAAAGGATGTAAGACACAAGCTGAGGATAGGGAATGGTAGTAGACCTGGATGAGTTGAACCTGAACCTCTTCATTTCTTGAAAGATGAGTTCCCCCACATTTCTTCTTTCCCTTGTCATGAGAGATGCCATCATCTGAAGATCTTTTCCCGTGATATGAGTGAAGTTCTTTGCCTTGTTAACCATACTTCGGGAGTAAATATAGAACAAGGCTCTCTGATCATTGGAAAGAGAGGCTGGGGAAGTGGGTAGAGGTACTCCAGGTTGTCCTGGTCTGAAGATATCAACTAATTCATGAATATTAAACACACGTGGAGGCCTCATAGGAACATCCTCTATCTCTAGATAGGTGTTGATAAGATCCCCAGACAGAAGAATTTTCTGATCTCTAATACTTGTTTCAATTCTCTCAGCAATGATGTTTCCTTGGTCATCCTTTACATCAGCAGTCTTCATGTTACAATAAAAATATTTGACAACCAAAGGATTGTATGACATTCTCAATCTCAGCCAAGGTTCATATTGTTTCAAATATGGGGTTAGATCAATATAAAATTTCTGTTTTAGTTCCTCCAAGTCAACCCACACAACAGGACAGAAGGTTCTTTTAGCAAAGTGTGAGGCAAACACAATGGAGTTCAAGAGACTGAGGTTACCAGTGTTAAATCCAGAAGGAGGTTCAAGGAGCTCAGTAGGTTCTTCAGCCAGGGAGCCAGACTGTCGACTACCAGTGGCTTGACTTGCATACCGTGACTTCTGAGGCACAGAGGCTGCCAAGATATTCGCTGCCCGTGTGATTTTTCTTTGCAAAGTTGATTCTTGGACATCTGCTTCTCGCTGGACATCAGATTTTTCTTTCCCTTTCCCTTTCACGCTGGTATGTGAACGGGTAGCCATTCCCGTGGGTTCCTCAATCCGAATCCCCTTGGATTTTGGTCTGGGTGGATTGGGTTCTGGTTCAGCGGGGGCTTTCGCCCTCTTAGACGGAGGTGGAGGTGGTGGAGATTGCCCGGGCCTTTTTGTTCTTGCCATGGGTACCGACACTTGGTGGAGGCGAAGGTTTTGGTGACGGCTAGACAGGAATTTGACACTGGGTAGGCTTGTCGGAAGCAAAAAGGCGAGAGAAAAGTGAAATGGGGGCAGTCGGGAGTGAACTGTGAAATGACGAGACTGTTGGAAATGAGAAACGAAACTGTCGGAGGAAGGATTTAAACTAAAATGGGCTGGCTTTTGAGGGGATTTGTCGGTTAAGAGTAGTAAAGAGGGTTGCGGTTACTGGGTTCAAGCGTTTTCAGCGAATGGAGGTGATGGTAGAAGGTGAGCAGTCGCGAGAGAGAGAGGAACTGATATATCAGAGTTTTTAACATTCACTCGAGTGATTTTTAACATTCACTCGAGTGATTTTGGTTTTCACTCGAGTGAAATATAAAAATCACTCGAGTGAAGTACAAAAACACTTCACAAAATCTGATATCATGCTGTAACTCCTAAATTAATAATGGAAATACTCATGTGACTTACTAGTGACAAATTTATCAATTTAATTATCTAATTTTACCTGTGATTGCAGTGTTTCACTTTTCACTTACTCCATTGTCTTCCTTCTCTGTTTGTCCCTGTTACTTGAGGATATTACAGAGCATCCTGCAAAACAACTTTGTAGAAACTCCGATGCTTAAATTAGTAATGGGATCATCAAAACAATTATGAAATCAACATTTATAAAGATTAAACAACTTACAATTCATTGGGATTTACCATTCCCAATTCCCTTCGTATGTGCATGAATTGTTCTCGGGCAAGAGGTTTGGTGAAAATATCAGCTAATTGCAAATTAGTAGGAATGAATAACACCTTGACATCTCTTTTCTGAATATGATCTCTAATGAAGTGATGTCTCACATCAATATGCTTGGTCCTTGAATGCTGTACAGGATTTTTCGCCAAGCTTATTGTACTGGTGTTGTCACAGTAAATAGGAATTTCTTTAAGGTATATGCCAAGATCCTGAAGTTGTTGTTTTAGCCATAGTACTTGTGCACAACAAATTGAGGCTGCTATGTATTCTGCTTCTGTTGAAGACAAAGATACTGTAGTTTGTTTCTTGCTGAACCAAGAAACGACTGCGCCTCCAAGAAATTGACATTGTCCACTTGTGCTCTTCCTATCTGTTTTATAGCCACCATGATCAGAGTCAGAATAGGCAACTAAATATTCATTACCTCTCTTGGGATACCATATACCCAACTCTTTTGTGCCTGCCAGATATCTGAAAATTGGTTTCACTAATTCAGCATGTGACACTTTGGGGCATGACTGAAATCTTGCGCATAGACCAACACTGAACTGAATATCAGGTCTGCTGGCTGTGAGATAGAGTAATGATCCTATCATTCCTCGATATTGAGTTATGTTGAAATCGACTCCTTTTTCATCAGCATCCATTAGTACGGTTGAGCTCATAGGTGTATCTGTTCCATTAGCTTCATCCAATCCAAACCTCTTAAGCAATTCTTGAAGATATTTGGTTTGTGATATGAATATTCCATTCTTTCTTTGTTTAATTTGTAAACCCAGAAAGAAGGTCAATTCCCCCATCAGTGACATTTCAAATTCTCCCTGCATTATCTCAGAGAACTCTTTACACAAGGAATCATTAGTAGCTCCGAATATAATATCATCAACATAAATCTGAACTACCAAAATATCACTTAGTTTTCGTTTTATAAATAATGTTGTATCGACTTTTCCTCGAGTAAAACCAAATTCGATGAGAAATTTGCTTAATCTTTCGTACCAGGCTCTAGGTGCTTGTTTCAAACCATATAATGCCTTTTTGAGTCTGAAAACATGATTTGGTTTGGATACATCTTCAAAGCCTGGAGGTTGTTCCACATAAACTTCCTCCTTGATGTATCCATTTAAGAAAGCACTTTTCACATCCATTTGAAATAGTTTAAATCCTTTGATGCAAGCAAAGGCTAAGAGTACTCGTATGGCTTCCAATCTTGCTACTGGAGCATATGTTTCCTCATAATCAATTCCTTCTTCCTGATTATAGCCTTTGGCAACCAATCTTGCCTTGTTTCTGATAATAGCTGCGGATTCATCAAGTTTGTTCTTGAATACCCATTTAGTGCCAATAACCGAGTGGTCTTTAGGCCGGGGCACCAAATCCCAAACTTGATTTCTATCAAATTGGTTTAACTCTTCTTGCATTGCTAACACCCAATCATTATCTGATAGGGCTTCTTCAATGTTAGAAGGTTCTAATTGAGAAATGAATGCAGAAAAACTTACTTTGTTTAAAACCTTGTTTCTAGTTTTGACACCTTCATTAACTCCACCTATTACTTGATCTAGAGGATGACTCTTGACATATTTCCAGGCACGAGGTTGATCTGAATTACTCAGTTCAACTTCTTTTTCACAATCGTCATCTTCAAGATGTGAAGAGTTAATGGGAGGTTGGTTTTTAGATATCTCATCATCAAAGTCTTTACTAGAGGATACATATTCATCGAATACAACATGAATTGATTCTTCTACAACACATGTTCGTTTATTAAAAACTCTAAATGCTTTACTATGATTTGAATATCCTAAGAAAAGTCCCTCATCAGCCTTAGAATCAAATTTTCCAAGATTATCCTTACCGTTGTTATGAATAAAGCACTTACAGCCAAATATGTGTAGATGAGCAAGGTTTGGTTTCCGTCCCTTGTAAAGTTCATATGGTGTTTTTCCAAGCTTGGTTCTAACATATGCTCTATTTGAGATGTAGCATGCAGTGCTCATTGCATCTGCCCAGAAGACTTGAGACACGTTCTTTTCGTTGAGCATTGCTCTAGTCATGTCTGTAAGAACTCTATTCTTTCTTTCTACTACACCATTTTGTTGAGGAGTTCTTGGTGCTGAAAAATTGTGATCAATGCCATTTGTATCACAGTATTCTGCAAATGCTTGATTATCAAATTTTCCACCATGATCTGTCCTGATTCCTGCAATTGACATACCTTTCTCATTTTGCACTTTCTTGGCAAAGGTAATAAATTTGTAAAAAGTTTCATCTTTGGATGATAGAAATATATTCCAGGTAAATCTAGAGAAATCATCAACAATAACAAACGTGTACAAGTTTCCACCGAGACTCTTAACTCTTGCTGGACCAATCAGATCCATATGCAATAGTTGAAGTGGTCTATTAGTGGTAATTTCAGTTTTTGATTTAAAAGAAGTTTTAGTTTGCTTACCTCTTTGACAAGTATCACAGACTAAATCATTTTTGAAATTGACATTAGGTAGCCCAATTACCAAACCCTTTTTGAGTAACTTTTGCAATTGATGCATATTAACATGGGCAAGTCGCTTATGCCAAAGCCAACTCTCATCAGTAGTACTCAGAAGACAACTTTCAGAAATATTTTCATTCATATCAAGAGTATAGCAATTACCTTCCCTTTTTGCTTTGAGTTTGGTTTTCAACTTTTTCTTTTCAATTTGTAGATCCTCCTTGCTGACTATCAGGCATTCTTCTGAATCAAATATCACCCAGTTGTCTTTATCCGTTCTTTGACTTACACTTAGTAGATTGTGACATAAGCCTTCAACGTAGTATACGTCCTTGATTTTGTCTTTGACTTCTCCAAGTCCTGCTATCCTTCCAGTTTGATTTCCTCCAAATTTCACCTTGCCACCTTCCTTAGGTACTAATGTGGTGAAGTTCTCAGGATCCCCAGTCATATGTCTTGAACATCCGCTATCTATATACCATTTGTTTGATTTGGATGTTCTGAGACAAACCTGTAGTTAAGGATAATTAAGTTCTAGATACCCATATCCTTTTGGGTCCTTTTGGGTTAGTACAGATAACTTCTAGTTCATGTTTCTTCTTAGGTATCCATTTATAGGTTCCTATAATTCCTTTCTTTTTATGAAAACATGAAGAAGTGTAATGTCCTTTTCTATTGCAGTAATTACAGTAAGCAAAAGGATTAGATGTGTACACAGAACGTGTGAAATAACTTAGATAGGATTTGCTTCCTGTTTTCTTCTTACCCTTTCTTTTGTCTAGGTTCGGATCATATCCTATACCAGATTTATCATTCACATGACGTTGTGCTTTTAAAATGACATTTAGCATTTCACTGCCTTTTGTAAACTTCTCAAGAGTTTTGGTAAGATCAATATTTTTCTTTTCAAGGGACAAACACTTTTTCGTAATCTCTATCCAAAGGGTTTTTAATTTCTTCTTCAAGAATTTTGTTTCTCTTTTTGCAAGTAATCAAGGTATTAACTATTTTGATGAATTCAGAATGTAAAGCATCATATTCATTTTGTAATTCATCATACGTAGGATCAGAATTCATTACCTCCTCGTCTGTTTCTTTTTGAGCAACCAGACATATATTGGCTGTCTCCTCATCATCGCTTTCTTCTTCTGAGGAGCTATCTCCCCATATTGCAGAAACGAATGCCTTCTTCCGGTTGAAGGATTTGAAGTTTCTCTTTTCTTTATTTTTCTGTACTAGCTCAGGACATTCTGATTTGATATGTCCCGGTTTACCACATTCATAGCAGATGATTTCCTTGGAGTCTCTTCTGCCACTTGTTCCACCTCTTTGAAAGTTTCTGAATCCTTGGCCTTTATAAAATTTCTTGAATCTTCTGATCATCAGGCCCATTTCATCATCATCGATCTCCTCTTCTTCTTTTTGGTTCTCTGTCTTCGCTTTTGTTGCACTTAATGCAAGACCTTTCCTCCTTCTGTCGCCAACTTCTTCCAATTCTCGTTTGAATTTTAGTTTGCTTTCATATTCTGAAAGACTTCCAAACAGAGAAGCTACAGATTGCATTGATTCTCCTTTGGCCTCCTCTATTGCTGTGACTTTCGCTTCCCATTCTTTGGAGAGTATATTTAGTATTTTTCTTACTTGGACATTCTGATCATAGAATTTTCCAAGTGCTGCAAGTTGATTAACAATGTGAGTATATCTAAGTTCAAATTCAGCTATTGACTCACCTTCTTTCATACGAAGCAAATCAAACTCTGTAGTTAGAATATTGATGTGATTTTCTTTAATTCCAGATGTTCCTTCATGAGCTACTTCAAGCGCTTGCCACATTTCTTTAGCAGTCTGAAGCGTACAGATTCTGAAGTATTCTTTTTGACTTAGTGCACTCTGAATCATTAGGATTGCTTTGCTGTTGAGAGTCACTAGTCTTTTGTCATTGTCATCAAATTCTACTGGTGATTTAGGAACTTTTCGAGATTCTTCAGTCTTTGTAGGTACGTAGTTCCCAGTCTCAATCACATCCCATAGTCCGTATTCTGTAGCCATTACGAACACACGGAACTTAGCTTTCCAGAAGGAAAAGTGTTCACCATTGAAACCAGGTGGTCTAGTGATAGAAGCTCCGTCAGGAAGGATTGCTTCACCCATGCTTGCCATCAGATCCTTCTAAGGTTGTTAAGCCTGAAATAGAAGACCTGTGCTCTGATACCAAATGTTAGAGCAAGCTTTTCACCCAAGAGGGGGGTGAATTGGGTGATTACAAAATAATTGGCAAATCTAAAATCAATATACAAAACTTAAAGCACAGTTAATGAAAGAAGAGATATCACCAAAGTTGACACAGGGATTTATACTGGTTCGGTCTCAAACACTTGACCTACGTCCAGTCCTCAGAAGTCCTTCTGAGCCTTTCACTATATCCTCCAAGATTCAGTGGGTTCTTGGCACCTCAGTACAAACAGCAAGTTCCTTCAGACACTTGCTCTCCCTTACACAAGGTAATTTCAAATCCCTACTTAAGGTTCCTCAACCTTAAGTTAATACAATTGAGAATGATTTAGTATGACTGACAATCTCTCTTTTAGAGTATATAGATAAAAACTGAAGTACAGATGAAGTGTTAAAGCCTTTTTGAGAAGATATCACTTGTGGAAAGTTCAGGCGTATTTCTTCGTTGTTGTGTTTTTCAAATGGCTGGACATATATAATAGAACCACTTTGAAGACGTTGTAAATTTGCCCGTTAATTCAAAGATGCTTCTGACAAATGTAACAGCATTTGTCTTCCGTTACTTTTGAATTTCTGCTGCTACCATGAATAGTTGTCATTTGAGTGGAGTGTTCAGTTACATGTTAAGTGCGTCATAGTGGAGTACAGCTGTAACACACTCATGAATATGACCGTTAAGCAATATTTGTATCTCAACAGATTAATATGGATCACTGGAGGTGTTTTATAAAAGAGACAGTGAAACCATAGAGAGTGATCCCATTTTCGCAACTGAGTATTATATCATGATTCTGAAAGCTACAGTAATAATAAAATTTCACTAGCAAAATCATTTGTCGTTGATGAAGTTAAAAGCAATTGGATCAAGGTCAATGTAGAAAGATGTATACTTGATCAATAAATCCTCATATGAGAAGATGCAATATCATTGGTAGTGAATATAATGTGTTTGGAAATGATTTTGAAACCTTTGAATATTTCTGACAGTGATTGCTGGTTCACTGGAAGTGATATTGGAACTTTGCAAATGTCACTCGAGTGATTTATGATCACTGGAAGTGATTTGGTGAACAGTGAAATCTTCTTGCAGTGATTTCCAATTCACTGGAAGTGATTCAGCGAAAATCCAACATCACTCGAGTGATTGAGGATCACTGGAAGTGATTTGTAAAACAGTAGATTTTTCTTGAAGTGAAATCCTAATCACTGGAAGTGATTTGCTTCATCACTCAAGTGATTCACAATCACTGGAAGTGATTTGGCGCATCACTCGAGTGAATGAGAATCACTGGAAGTGAATAGCAAAACCGTGAGAATTTCTGGAAGTGAAAACAAAATCACTGGAAGTGTTAGTCTGATCATTCGAGTGATTCACAATCACTGGAAGTGATTTGGCGGATCACTCGAGTGATTCAGAATCACTGGAAGTGATTTTCAAAACAGTGAATTTTTCTTGCAGTGATTTCGCGATCACTGGAAGTGAAATTGCGGATTGTTAGAACTGGCTGACACCCAAGAGGGGGGGGGGTGAATTGGGTGTGTGATAAGAAGGTATGATATTTTAAAATCTTTTCACAACTTATCAAATCAATACATGCTGAAGTATAGAAACATAAGCTGATATGTAAATCATATATGCTGGAAATATAAAAGCTTAGGGAAGAGAATATGCAAACTGTGATTTATCCTGGTTCGGTCCAATCCACGATGACCTACGTCCAGTCCCCAGGCTTCTCCTGAGATTTCCAATCCACTATATTCTTGTTTAACCGGGCACAAGAGAAGCCTCTACAAATTCACAAGAGTAGCTCCCCCTTACACACTGTAAGGTTTACTCCTTCTTACAGCAAGTCGAGCAAAGCAATCCCAAAGACCTTTCTCTCCTGCTTACCCGTGCAAGTCTTATGAGCAGCAACGTTCTCTCCTGCTTACACCACTGTAAGTCTTACGAGCAGCAACGTTCTCTACTGCTTGCACCTTGTAAGTCTTATGGGCAGAAACTCTTACTGGCGATTCACTCTACAACTTCCACTGTAAGGTAATCAACCCTCTCAAGGTCCCTCTACCTTGAGTTCAATACAGAAGTATAGATGGTGTGTTTACAGACTCTCTCAAAGAGTAGATAAATCCTCACTGAAGTACAATACAAATATTCACTCTCTCAAATATACATAATATAGAAGATGAAGTAGAGCAAAGAGTGGTCGGAGGTAGAAGACTTAGAATATCAGCATGTTCATGTTCTCATTGCGTTGCTTCCTTTTCTGTGTTTGAATCCTCTTCTATTTATAGCTGAGTTGTGGAAGATATCCGTTAGAGTCTGTTGATTCATTTGACCGTTGAGCCTATTCGGATATTCTTCTGTTATAATCCCATCTGATGCTTAGACAGTCACTATATCATTTTCGGTTGGAGTCCCATTGCTTTGCACGGTCGTTGAGTGTATTTAAATATTTTCCCGTTGATCGTGCTCTGACACATGCTTCAGCGTTTCTTACAGTTTTCCCATTGGTCTGACAGATGCAATAGTATTTGTCTTCTGTTACTTATGAAATTTGCTGCCGCTCACGAATAGTTGTCATTTAATATTGATCTGTGTAAGCCATGTGATCGGTAGTGCATAACACCTGTAAAACCACTTAGAGAAATAGCCGTTAGAAAATATCACTCGGGTGATTAAAGACTTCACTGGAAGTGATTTCAGAAAACTGGAGAATCACTGGAAGTGGACTTGATTTCACTGGAGGTGATTTTCATAAGATAATTAACTCTTGACCGCATAAGTATTTCACCGGCAGTAATCTTGATTTCTGGATGTGACTGTCATTGGAAGTGATTCTGATTCAGTGAAGAGTGTACTGAGTGATCATAGATGCTGACAAGAAGTGAAACTGATAAAACTTCATATAAGTTGATCTTGGCATGTCTCTAGAAGTGATCTGCAAAATCAACATAATCACTCGCTTGGATATTATCTAATAGAAAGTGAACTGAGACATACTGGCTTTCATTGGAGGTGTATTCTGGTTCACTGGAAGTGATTTGATCTTCACGGGAAGTTATTCTGATTCAAACTGATATACTGTCACTGGAACTATGAAGAGTGAATTGAGTAATCACTGACTGTAAGTGATATGAGGTAACTGATATTTGACTGGGAGTGATCAAGTATGGTGCTGGAGGTGATCAGTTGAAATGGACGATCACTCGAGTGGAGTTCATGTCACCGGAAGTGATTTTCAAAACAGTCAAATATTCCTGAAGTGATTTTGCCTTGCACTGGAAGTGATCTTGAAATTTCCATGTTTCACTCGAGTGAATTTGGAATCACTGAAAGTTTTTTTGTAAATAGTGATTTCTTCTTGCAGTGATTTTGAATCCACTGGAAGTGATTTGCAATTTCTCAAACATCACTCGAGTGATTCAAGATCACTGGAAGTGATTCAAGATCACTGGAAGTGATTCAAGATCACTGGAAGTGATTTGGCAAACAGTGAAATATTCTTGCAGTGATTTTTGATTCACTGGAAGTGATTTGGCAAAGTTGAAATATCACTCGAGTGATTTGGAGATCACTGGAAGTGAAATGGAAAAATTGAGATATCACTGGAAGTGATTTGGAGATCACTGGAAGTGATTTGGAAATTTTGAGATATCACTCGAGTGATTTGGAGATCACTGGAAGTGAAATCTGAAACAGTGAATTTTTCTTGCAGTGATTTTACGATCACTTCCAGTGAAATGGCATATCACTCGAGTGAATGCTGAAATCCTCGAGTGATCCGTTTCCAGTTCTTCAGTAAACATAGGTCAACTTCCAGATGTCATAACTCTTCGAATATGACTCCAAAAATGCTGTATTATATATCAATCGAAAGCCCTGGAAGTCTACTTTCATATGGCACCGGTTTCAGCTCAATAGGATCCGTGGTTTGAGAGTTATAGCCAAAATACTAATACTGTTCCAGAAAGTGACGCTGACATGAAGGTCAAATTAGAACACTGATATCTCCCACATATGAGCTCCTTTGATGTTGGTTCTGGTGTAATTACGCATTGGGAGTCTAGTTTCATATGCAATTGGTTTCGTCTGATTTGGAGTTGTATTGTGAGATATATGAGCAAATAACCAGACCTCACTCAGCTGGACGAAGCACAGACTCTGAAATGCTGCACATCACTCGAGTGATTTGCTGAATCACTCGAGTGATTTCGTTTTTTAATGAATCACTTGAGTGATTCCTCAAATCACTCGAGTGATTTGTTAAAAATCACTCTGCTACAGTTCCAAACAGTGCCAAACAGTGCCGATTGCTACAGTAACCGTATTGCTACAGTACCCACTGCTACAGTACCCATAAAAACTTGAATCTTCATATTTTTCATTAATTCTTGCAAGTTCCTTATTCCTCAATTTCTTTCTTCCATTGCTTGACTAATCTACAATATATGCAACATCAAATAGTTAGTCAATGTAATAGAAAATTATATTATGCAAGCTTCTTATGCTTAACATTTGACATCTATATTTGTCATCATCAAAACTAATCATATCTAACACGGATCACTCGAGTGATCTGTAATTTTCCGCAATCACTCGAGTGATTTCAGCGATCACTCGAGTGATCTTGAATATCACTCGAGTGATTAACAAAATCACTCGAGTGATCCACAATCACTCGAGTGATTAAATGAATCACTCGAGTGATCTTTCACAGATCACCAGAATGGATTGCTTTGCTGCTAATTATTCCATGAGCTTCCAAAACATGATTTGTTATCATCAAAACATGGAATCTAACAGTGAAGTCACACCGTGATGTAGTTATGTTTTTTTTAAAACACCCATTATTGCTCTAATCGAAGATTCCTTAAATTACTTTTATGAAGTTATGTTTTTTTGGAAACCCTAGTATTGCTTTAATCAAAGGTTCCTTTCTTGTTACAGGAAGTTGTTAACCCATTGCTTTAATCCACGGTTCATACTCTCTTGATATTTTTCAAAATGATTTTAAGAGATATGAATCTCTAAGCAAATACCTTTCCTTTCTTGGAAGTATCCATATCTCTGAAAGTTGCTTTGAAAAGATTAAAAGGGATGTGATGAATAAACTAGTTTAGTTTTACCAAGACATGATAAAGCATTCAATGTGACAATAAATTGCTTTTATGAAGTTAAGTTTTTTTTGAAGCCATAGTATTACTCTAATCAAAGGTTCCTTTCCTGTTACATAAAGTTGTCAACCCATTACTTTAATTCATGGTTCCTACTCTATTGATCTTTTCTAAAGTTACTTCAAGAGATATGGATTCCTAAACAAATAACTCCTTTCTTGGAACTATCTATATCTCCAGAAGTGACTTTAAAAAGATCAATAGAGATGTAAAGAATAAACTAGTTTAGTTATACCAAGACACGATAAAGTATTCAAGGTGGCATTAAATTGCTTTTGTGAAGTTAGAGTCTTTTGGAAAATCCATTATTGCTCTAGTCAAAGGTTCCTCTCCTTTTTTGGTATTAAGCAATGGCACCAACTTAAGAGCTTTGAAATTAAACATTGTGATTAGTCATAGACTCTTCAATGTGAGAGTTTATGAGCTACTTGATCTCAATTCTATCTAATAGAGTAGTACTTCCCACATCTAGTAGCCATGCAATATAGGATGGATCAATATTTTCTAGGCTTTGTGGCATGAATCAATCGCGCTCATGTTCTACATATCTTATAATGTAAGTGTTCATCTCCTATACCTTGTGCCTCATTTGCAATTAAGATAGGAAAGCAACATGTTGGTAAAAAACACGAATATCATCCGTATATAGGAAAAATAAACATGAATATCATAAACAATTAATATGGATATTCATAGGGTTTTTCCCCAATCCATTACTTTCCAGGGTTAATTCATGTGAAAAGACAAAATTTATAGGTAAATAATTACATTATCACTTAGTTAGGTCAACATTTGCTATTGAATCTCTCCACAAAGCTTGGAATATCTTTATCTATCCTATATTGAATAGAAACTCAATGTAGAAGTACCATTTCTATTATATACAGTCTAGTCCAACTAGCATAGAAACTCTGACTTGAAGAGTATCACAACCATACATTATGGTTATTATATAAAAACCGTCTTGTATTATAAAAGTTCACGGTTCTTAATTAGGAACCATTATCCTTGTACTAAATACATAACTGTTGTCTATGTGAGACTATTATTCAGTGTTATTAAAAAACACGGTTCTTACAAAAGAACAGTTATATTATGTTAGTGAATAAATTATAGTTGTCAAATGAGATCGTTATTTATCATGTAAGCAATACCATATATTATATGGTTTTTCACATGTTCCCGTCAATTATTATCACAGCAATACACATATCATGGCCTCACTAAGCCTCAATCATAATGGGTGTTATCTTATAACTGTTATAATAGGTCAAGAATAAACAAACGCCCGTACATATGACGGTTTGAAACAATAAAGTATGGCAGTTAATAACAGTCATGTATCACAATTTTTGTTGTATTGAATGTAAGTCTTCTTTTATAATCCATCTTATATTCATTATTTTAAAAGCTGAATTTACCCTTATTTATAGTTAAATACTTCTCCAGTCTGTAGTACCCCAAATTTTGGGATTAGAAGCTAGAGAATAAGCCTAAATAAAGTAGACTTTTAAGTCTAGTTTAGTAAGAATCCCAAACTGCACTAGGAATAAAGTATGAATTTCAGTGCGAATTAGTTGGGGAAATTTCTTAATTCCTTTAGGATGTGTCTGAATGACATAGAACCTAACTTGGATCCAAAGGAAAAGGGAAATGGTGTCTAGAACAAAGTAATAAAGAGAAAGAAAAGAACTAATGGCACAAGAAATAATATTGCTATAATCAAGGCCAAAAGAGACAATTGTCATTTGATCTTGAGGTTAAAATTAGAAGATAAAATGAAGGGCTAGGATTTGTTCTTCAAAAGTAAGAAGTAATTATGATAATGGAAAAAAAACATTTCTCTCTCTTGAGCCATAAAAAATGTTCAAGAGGCAAAGAGAAGAGTTGGTCAAAGTTTCAAAGCACTTTTGAAGAAGACTTTGGTCAACTTGAATTTATACACCAATAGGCACTTAGTCAACATTCCTCCTTCCTTTTTATTGAAGTAATTTGGTCAAGAACAAGGAGGAAATAAGGAAGACCATTCTAATTGACCCAGCCAAATACCAAAGAAAGAAGAAGAGAAGAAAAGTCAACAAGACTTGTAATTTGTTACAACTTGGTAGGCTGACTAAAAAGTAAGTATACAAGAGCAATTTGGTCAATAAAAATTTCCCCTTTTTGTGTACCTAAGTTTGGTCAAGTAAGAGGAAGAGGGGAGAAAAAAGAGTTGAGTCAACCAAACCATGGTTTAGTTAAATTAACTAAACAACTTTTTCAAGACACCATATAAGTGTGACACATCACCTTTCTTGGCTTTTTAGAGTGAATTTCGGCCAAGTAAATTCATGGGCTGAAGCTAAATGAATTAAACACAATTACACACTCTCAACCACTCTTAAATTTTCCAAAGTGAGAAAAAGAAGAGAGAAAAACTTGGAAAAAGAAAAAGGAAAGAGAAATAGCATATTGAGATCAAAGAAGCAAGGTAAGATGTTGTTGCTCAATTTTCACCTCATAAATCACCTCTTTAGCTTAAAACCTCTTCATAAGCATTGTTCCCCTTGCTAAGAGCTAAAATTGTATGGTTTTTGTTTCTCAAAAGGTGGTGTTTTGTGTTGTCTACAAAGTACCAAAGTTGGAGAAACCAAGAACTAGCTCTAGAAAGGGAAAGAGGTGAGTATAAGCTTTGATTTGAACTATATATTGTGTTGATTGTGTGAGTTTGTGGAATCCTCGTTGTTGCCCTAATTTCAGTTTTAATAGGGTTTTATAGTTTCATGATGCTTTGTCCATAAAATGTGGTTATATGATGTTTGGGGAGCAAATGAACCTAGTTTAGGGAATAAATTGTGAATTGATGAATTATTGATTGGAACCCTAATTTTTGGTCAGAACAGGGCATGAAGAAGGAGTATAAGTTTTCTTTTTTTTATGTCTCTAGTGGATTCCTTGGGAAAAATTGTGTAGGAATAGGTTGTTGGTACACTTTTAGAAAGAATGGATTTGAAATCCAAAAATTGGAATTATGCTGCCCAATTAGGATTTTGCATGGCAGTCTATTTTTGTGGTGCTGTTAAGTAATAGAATATTGTCCAATGGCCATGAAACTTTCTATAATGAAATTATACTTGTCAAGCTTTAATTTAGTAGGTCATTTGTGCCATTTGGACTAGTACATTAAGAATTATGAATTTTTGAAGTTAGTCATTAAATCTGTAATCAATTCTATGGCAGTGAGGATATATTGAGAATTTTGGAATTCTGGGCATGTCATTGGTAGTAGGGAATATTATTTTCTATAAAGTAGACTTAATGAGTGACACATAGAATTTAGAACCACCCAAATTAGAGTTCTATAGAATTAGTTATGATTTTTCAAATTTTGGTCAAAATATTGCCAGCTTTTAGCTACCATGCGAATTTAAGAAAGAAAAGGCCAAATGTAACTAGTATGAACTTTAAGAGTGAGAGTAAGTATATGGGAAGAATTCAGTTATCATGGCAATAATTATATGATTATATATCTAGGGCTATGAGAAGTCAAGAAAGAAGAAGAATGAAAGAATTTTCAAGAAGCTACAATGGCTGGAAGAAAAGGGAACAAGAAGAAAGACATTAGTCTAAAGGGTAGTGAACTTACTTAACTTGCATATATTTGATGTGTATGATGTGTATTGATATGTGTAATGCTTTTCTTGATTATGTGAAGCATGTATGAATGAATGAAGCTTTGTTTATGTTTATACTGTGGCCATAGGTATGTTACATGAAACAATGAGAATGCACAAATGTCATTATGTGAACATGAGCCTATGTAAGGTGAGCATATCATGCACTAGCATTTATCTTGCATGCATTATTAGTATTTTTTGCTACTGAGATTCCCCCAAATCTCACCTACCCCCACCAACCATATAGGCATGTGAATACGAAAGAGAAGAATACTTGAAGATGAATCGGAAGGAAGAATGACAGGGAATTGAAGATTCAAGTGTATTTATTTTTACTGTGTAAAATATTTACACTTGATGGATATGTATGAATATGCAAGTATGAATACACGTATTAGAATTGAACAGTAATTGGAATCACTAAGAACTAAGAATAAGAACAAACTCTGATATTTTGTAAGAAGAACGACTAATGAGCCAAAAATGAGTAATAAACTCGTAAGGAATTGATGATTAATGCTTTCGATATGTAACTAAAGGGGTATATAAGATGGGGTGTCACACAGTCTATATTGTATGACCTAATTAAGGGATTAATCATGGTCTCTAAAGTAAAACCTATTTCTTATATTTGTTAATATTTTTCTAATTTTCCTCAGTTAATGATTCGTCAACAATAATTAAGTAAGAGAGAGATTGAGAGCATTAAAGAAGATCATAATGATTTTTTAAAAACATGTTATATTAATCAACTTAACTTACTTCATTAATTTAATCAAATCATCAATGATCAACTATTAACTATATTCTTGAAAACTTGAAAAACCCAATTAATAAAGAAATGAGTCAGATCGAGTTTACAACCTATATTTGGATCTCTATACTATACAAGTTATTGGTGTATTAATAACCTAATTAATAATAGCACCAATAATTTTCCTTTTCTAAAAATCTCCCTTCAAATAAATTTTTACCCCAACTAACATTGTGTATAATCTAATTAATATAAACAATATAATATTCCAATAACTTTTTGTGTTTTATATTTTCTAAAATCTCTAATGCGGTTGAAAAAAAATCCCAACTAATAATATTTCAATAACTGCCTTTTTATTATTTCATAAGACCTCTAATACAATTGAAAATCATGAATTTATTATTTCAAAGTCAGATTGGTTATTCATGGAGGTAATTCCCTTTATCCATGGGTTTATAGTAATGTCATCAGTTTTCTTTCAAATGTTCATATTAAAATATGATTTTATTGGGATATCAAGTTATTAATATCCCAAAAACTTTTTTTACATTTTCCAAAACAATATGATTTTCCAAGGTCAACTCTATTACAAAGTCAATATAATGCTTTTAATATCACTAATTATGTGTTATTAATGTAATAAATACTTCAATGCCATTAATTATGTGTTATTAATTGTTATTCCATTTTTCCTCATATACATGCCCTAATCAATCAATAATATCTATTTACTTGAGTCTTATTAATAACTATCATCTCAAACTATGTGTTTTGGTTCCTCAAAGGGTAAAATGATTTAGGTTTTTATTAAATTATAAAAACCAATGTTGTAAACGAAATGAAACTTAAGGGATTAAAACCAAAAGTAGATTAAACTTGAGGGACCAGAGATTATACTAACTCTTACTAGTATTTAATGGATTAATGAAAATACACAATTGAGACATTTTAGAAATTGCATTTTCAAAATGGTTAGAGGGTAAAAATGCCCTAAAAGTTTCCACTTAAGAGCATTTGGTGCCTGAAATTTTTTGAATGAGCAATATTGCCCCAAAAGTTACAAAATTAGGGCAATCTCACCTTAAACCTAACAAACCCAAATGGTCAACCAACTTTGACCAATTTTGATGAGTTGTCTCTTCCACATAGGATCAAACACTACATAATCATCATCCTCATCCTCACTAGAAAAATCAAAAGAAGCCTCTCCCTCTCATTAATCTAGAAAGAAAACAAGCCTCTCCATCTTCATCATCGAGATCCATGAATAATAAACAAAAAATTCCCTAAAGCAAGATGAACAATTAATCTGGAAAAAAACACGATGCTCCATGAATAATAAAAAAAGCATAGCAAAATGAACAATAACCTGGAAAAGAGCAATCTTTTTTTGTTAAAAAAAGCAAAAGATTTCAAATTAAATGATTTTGTCTAGCCTCAAAGGGCCAATTTTAGAGACTTTTAATGGAAGGATGAACAAACAAAACAAAGAATCTCTCATTTCGCTTTCATCTAATGCTCAACACAGTTTCATCATCATAGTCTACTACTGACTAAACTCACATCCACTACTCGGATCAATGTTTTCGAAGCTCTGATCTACACCATGTCAATTCAAAAGCTTATGTCCTTATGATTGGTAAGAACCTTTCAACATTTTTCTGGGTGAAATATTCTGAAAAAAAATAACAAAAGGAAAAAATAAAATAAAAAACTACAGAAAATTCTAAGTTTTTGTAGAATCTTAGATACGAAATCACTAACCCATAACCATTTTGCATATGCAAGGAAGTTGAGTTCAAACGAAGGGAAGGAAGAGAGGAAAATGATGCAATGAAGGTGATAGTAGAAGAAAGGGAAGGAAGATAGGAGAGCAATGTATTGGCATTAATGACTTTTGGGGCTTTTTTCCTCAGGCACTGTAATGCAGAGAAGGGAAAGGGAAAGCGCTTTTTTTCCTCAGACACTGTAATATAGAGAAGGGAAAGGGAAAGGGAAAGGGATAGGGGGAGAGAAACTTCAGAACTCATTTCACTCTCTCTCATTTGCCTCAAATTCGGCCAAGAGCTCAAGGAAAGAGAAAAAGAAGACACAAGCAAGGTAAACACTTCTTGCTTGATTTTCACCTTCTAAATAACCTCAATTGCTCTTGAGGCCTTCATAAAAGTTGTTCACCTCTCTAAGATTTTTATTCCTATGGTTTTATTTTCTTGTAAAGAGGTTTTTTATACTGTCTAGAAAATACCAAATTCGGAGAACTCAAGAACAAGCCCTAGAAAGTGAAAGAGGTGAGTATAAGCTTCATTTTGACCTAAGTATTATATGGTTTGGTGGAATTTTTGGGCCTTTTTTGTTCTGCCCTAATTTCATCTAAATAGTTTATTTAGGTTTTCATCATGCTTTGCTCATATACATGTGGTTATATGAGGTTTGGGAAGCATATGAACCTAGTATAGTGAATAAATTGTGAATTGGTGAATTATTGCCTTGTGACCTAATTTTTGGTTAGAATAGGGCATGAAGAAGGAGTATGATTTTCTATTTTTAAGGTCTCCAATAGATTCCTAGAGCAAAATTGTGTAGGAATAGGTTGTTGGTATAATCTTAGAAATAATGGTTTTGAAAGAAAAAATTGGAATAATAATGCTGCCAATTAGGGTTTCTTGCTTGCCAGTCTAAGTGTGTTGTGTTTTTGGGTAATAGAATGTTTTCCAATGACTATAAAAATTTCCAGAATGAAAGTATACATATCAAGATTTAATTTGATAGGTCATTTTTACCATTTGGACCAATATACTAAGAATTATGTATTTGTGACGTTAGGTATTGAATCTAGATTCATTTTTATGGCAGTGAGGATTAATTGAGAATTCTAGAATTTTGGGCATGCAATTGGTAATAGGATGAATTTTTCCATTGAGTTAGACTTAAAGAGGGTCACGTAGAACTTTGAACCACTCTATTTGGAATTTTGCAGATTAAGTTACGAGTTTTGGAAGTTCAGCTAAGAAACGGGAAATTTGGAAGTCTAGATTTTTTGTTGCGGACAAAAAGAGGTCAAAAGCTTTTAGGCTACGGCCAAAGAATTCTTGGTCGTAGCCATAATCCCAAATTCCAGCATTTCATATTTTTCTAAAAGAAGTCGACTTGTTTAGCCCTTCCTAACTTATTGGATCTTAATATATACTTACACTGTCTTGCTATTATGGCTCTAATGATGTGATCGGGTACCTAAGGCCATGAGGAGTCATGAAAGAAGAAGAATGGAATACACTTCAAGCAACTCTGATGGTTGGAAGAAGAGGAAACAAAAGAAAGGACATTAGTCCATAAGGTAGTGAACTTTCCTAACTTGCATAACTTGATATGTATGCTTGTGTATTGATGTGTTAATCATTTTGATGAATTGTATGAAACATATGTTAATGAGTGAAGCTCATTTTCTATTTATACTACGGCCATTAGTGTAATATGTTAAACATTAAGCATGCATATATGTCATTATGTTGGCATGAATTTATGTAAGCAAGCATGTCATGCACAAAGCATTTCTTGTATGCATTTGTTAGCACTGTTTGCTACTGGGATTCTCTCAAATCTCAGTTTTCCTCACCTAACCATATAGGTATATTGAGAACAAAGAAGAGGATTACAAGAGGGAAATACAAAATTGTAATGAAGATGAGAATATGTCTACTCTTTTGGTATTAGACTTAGACACTTTGGCAGCCTTATATGGTTACACAATTGGTGTATGTAAATGAATGAACTAAGTATGAGTAGAGAATTGCTCTAACTGAATTAAATGAAAAGATAAGAATTGATAAATAATAACAAAGTTGCGAACCACTAGAATACGCTTCCACAAGATTTTGAAATTTTCAAAAAAACCCACTCAACTATAGGTTTGAATCCTGTTTTTAGGTTGTGATTTAAAAAAGCTTTATAAAAGAACATCGCTTAGTGGTTCAAAATCACTGTGTAAAACTCATCAGAATGAGTACAAAAGTAAGGTGTTATAGATATTATATGGACAAGCCACTTCAGCTAAGTTCATGCCACTTTTGCATCTTAGAGTAATAGTTTGTCACTTAATAGAAAAAATTAGGTTTCCATCTATGTAGGTCAACATTACCTTAATTTTATAACTTTTGAGGCAATAGTTCTTCTTTAAAAACCTCCAGACACCTAATGCGCTTTGGTGAAAACTTCTGAGGCATTTTCCCCCTTAACCCTTTTCAAAATGTTTTCAATGTCATTAATAACATATTATTAATACTTATTCTTATATTTCTTTTATTTATATGTGGAAATCAATAATAAACCCCTTTTATGTCAATAGTGATAGTAAGTTTCCTTTTATGCAAAAGAAGTTCAAGAATACGATACTAGTGCAAAATAGCGTTTTTAGACCGCATTATTTAGACTGGTTATTGCAGATAAGGTCTAAAAGAAACATGCGGTGGCAATTCTGTAATTAAAAGCAATGTTTTAGACCGGTTGTCTAAAAAACCGGTCTAAAAACATTATTTAGACCGGTTATATAAACAACCGGTCTCAAAATCAAAATAATTTTGTTGAAAAAAAATCACGTTATTATTAAGACCGGTTATTTAGATAACCGGTCTTAAAAGTCGGTATTTTAAGACCGGTTATTAAATAACCAGTCTTAAATATGGAATTAAAATTCAAAGTTAAAAATCAGTATATTTTTAAGACCGGTTTATTTACAACCGGTCTTAAAAATAATTATTTAGACCGGTTACCTAGATAACCGGTCTTAAAATTTAAGATTTTTAAGACCGGTTATCTAGATAACCGGTCTTAAAACTCTTCTTTTCAACCTAACAGCCTTGTATTTCGTTTTCCCTCTCATTCCACACAGCCGTGAAATATCACCATTTGAGTTCTTCGCCTTCTTCTCCGGTGAGTGTTCCCCATTATCCTGGGCCACTACTCCAGCCGCCACCGCCGCCGCCGCCACATTCTCCTTCTCCTTTTTCAGTTTGTATTCCCATTGTTTAACAATACTCCCTCCTCCATTCGACGGCCCTGTTCCGTAAAGTACTCCGCCGTGAGTTTGTACACTATCGTGAGGCCGGTACAACCCCTCTCCTCCTGCTCCTCAACCCTCCAAGGTAACTACATTCAGGTAATTTCCCCTGTCTCAGTTTATTAATTCTTCGTATAAATAGAAACTGTATCTTTACTACCCACCATGCTTCGTTGCAACTCTTATGCAAAGGGGTTAAAGAAAATTTTAGGATAATCACCATGATATTTATACTGTATCAACAGGTGACAATCGTCTAGGTGAGGTATTTTCTCAAAATCAATAAACCAGTCATAATCGGGATAATAACTGTATAATAATTGTAGATTATTATCTATGACATTTGAATCTTGAAAGAAAAGTATACACTCTTATGTTGTTTCTTCATCAGATTCCTGTTCATGATTAGTACTATTAGTGGAATAATCAGAAAACTGGATACTTACAGATCTGTCTGAGTTTTCCTAAAAACTCGTTCTGTTTGGCACTAGTCTTGTTGCTGCTGGTAATACTACTTTCGATTCATGATCGATTAGATCTCTGCTGGAAAATGCTTTTCCTTCAACAGCCTTTATCCCTGGACTAGCCAAATGTTGCATTACCCTATCTATTTGTAATTTAAAATTGGTATTACTATTGTTACTTAATCTGCCTGTAAGGGTTTTTGTTATCCATAGATTATGTCCTTCGTAAAAATCTTCATATCCTCTTGTCTGAATTATTAATTGAAAATGCTTACTAAAATCTTTAATTGTCATATGTATTTTAGGAGCCATGTATATAATACCACAATTATTTTTCATATCAATTTCCATGGTTCCTATAATAGATTTCTATCGTACCTAGTATCAACAAGATTTATCAAAACCTATCCTCCTGCATGTGATCTAGTTAATCCTGTGACTTTTATAAAAGAACATGCCTACTCCTATTATTAATAAAAGGAAGATTTATCTGATCTTCCTAAGGAGGTCTTTTACTTCTTCTTGGAATTCTGCAACTTCGTCAACTAAAATTATGCAGCTTCTGCAGCTTTCAAGGGAGTTAATATACAGAAGAAAAGAAAAAAAAGGTGTTGAAATATATGGTTCGTAGTTGGATGAACGCTAAACGGACTAGTGTTGAATATGATAACGGGGTGAGGGATTTTTTGGAATTTGCTAGAAGAAATTCTTGTAATGATGATAGTAGGATGTTCTATTGTCCTTGTGTAAAATTTTTGAATGAGAAGTGACTAAGTGATGCAGATATATATACACATTGTATTTGTGAAGGATTTTGTAAGAGTTATACAGTATGGGTATGGCATGGTGAAGAAATAGAAATTCCAAGCATAACTCAATAAGAGGTGTCGCCTTTGATGATAATGACACTATTATGAATGATCGGATAGAGGATATTATTCGTGATGTTGGAAAAGAGGCTTTTGAGAAATCATATGCATATGGTAATATGTGCAGTGATGCTGAGAAGCCGTTGTACCCGGGGAGCACAAAATACCAATTATTGAAAGCTGTATTGAAATTGGTAAGCTTGAAAGCACGGCATGGATGGAGCGATAAGAGTTTTTTAGAAGCACTTGAGGCCTTCAAGGACATGCTTCCAGATGATAACGTGCTACCTTGCCGATACTATGATGTGAAGAAAATACTGTGTCTACTAGGGATGAAGTATAAAAAGATCCATGCATGCCATAATGATTGTATATTGTATAGAAAAGAGCATACAAAGAAAGAACAGTGTCTGATATGTGAAACCCCCAGATACAAATCAAATAAGGCCTCTACAAAAGTGATGTGGTATCTTCCTATCATACCGAGGTTCAAACAGCTGTTTGCTAATGAAATTGATGCCAAAAATTTAAGAAGGCATGCGAATGAGAGGATTTCCGATGGAAAGCTTCGACATCCATCTGATTCTTCTCAGTGGAAGAAAATTGATCAGTTGTTTCCTGACTTTGGCAAAGAGCATAGGAATCTTAGGCTTAGGCTTAGCACGGATGGCATGAATCCTTACGGTAGCCTAAGCAGTATACATAGTTCATGGCCTGTTCTGTTGGTAATTTACAACTTATCTCCTTTGTTATGTATGAAACGAAAGTACATCATGTTGTCTATGTTGATTTCGGGACCAAAACAACCCGGAAATGACATAGATGTTTACTTAGAACCCCTGATCGAAGACTTGAAAGAGTTGTGGAACGAAGGTGTCGACATTTTTGACGCGAGCAAGAAGGAGATGTTTAAAATGCGAGCCTTGATCTTTTGTACTATAAATGACTTTCCTGCTTATGGAAACTTGTCAGGATATAGCGTTAAAGGCCACAAAGCTTGTCCTATTTGTGAAGAAGGCACATGCTACCATCAACTTCAACATGGAAGAAAGATTGTTTATCTTGGTCATAGGAGATTCCTTAGACGGGGCCACCCATATCGCAGATTAAAGAAGGCCTTTTTTGGTGGCCAAGAGTTTGAAGATGCTCCAGAGGCTTTGACTGGGGAGAAAGTGTATGAAAAGGTCAAAAATATCAATGTCATCTTCGGTAAGACTTCAAAGAGTCGAAATGAAAAAAATATATGGAGAAACATGTTTGTTTTCTTTAACCTTCCATATTGGCAGAATCTTGATGTCAGACACTGTATTGATTTCATGCATGTGGAGAAAAACGTGTGTGATAGTATTGTTGGGATACTACTCAACATACAAGGAAGTTCTAAGGATGGTGTTAAGGCAAGATTAGATTTGCAAGAAATGGGAATACGGGCAGACTTACATCCGAGGCCACATGGTAAGAGAACTTTTTGTCCTCCAGCTTCTCATACTTTGTCCAAGGATGAGAAATGAAGTTTTTGTGAGTGTTTACATGGCATCAAAGTTCCCTCAGGGTATTCTTCAAATTTTAAGAAGCTTGTGTCTATGAAAGACTTGAAGTTAGTAGGGCTGAAGGCTCATGATTGTCATGTCTTGATGCAACAACTACTCCCAGTGGCTATTCGAGGCATCGCCGAATATGATCTTCAACACATATTGACCAGACTTTGTTTCTTCTTCAATGCGATTTGTAGTAAAGTCATTGAGACAGAAAGGTTGGATGAATTGGAAGATGAAGGTTACCTGATCTTGTGCCAACTTGAGAAGTTTTTTGTTCCTTCCTTTTTTGACATCATGGTACATCTAGTTGTTCATCTAGCGAGGGAGATAAAATTGTGTGGGCCTATCTATTTTCGATGGATGTACCCAATTGAAAGAACTATGAAAATCCTAAAAGGATATGTGAAGAACCCTAAACAGCCTGAAGCTTCTATTGTTTAGAAATATGTTTCTGAAGAAGCCATGGAATTTTGTCAACATTATTTGCAAATGTTAGGACATATTGACCTTCCTACATGACATGATGAAGAAGGGGGTAGGCGCGGGGCTACCGTCAAGAATGTGGATCCTGATGAATTACAACAAGTCCACTTGTACATTTTGAATAATGTTGATGCAGTTCAAGATTACATAAATGCTCATAAAGAAATTGTACGGAAAGCAAACAGTCGATTGACTGAACAAAGGTTAGTTAGGGAGCATACCAGGACCTTTGCACATTGGTTTAAACATAAGGTTGACGGAGAAGAATGTGTTTCTGATACAATTAAATGGCTAGCATGTGGTCCTGAGTTTGATGTCATAAGTTGGACTTCGTTTATGATCAATGGGTATACCTTTTACATAAAGTCCCTGGATGATTGGAGCACTGTCCAGAACAGTGGTGTTATGTTAGTAGCTGAATCTATGCACTTCTCTAGTTCAAAAGATAAGAACCCTACATTGGCAGCCATACCTTATTATGGGGTTATTGACGAGATTTGGGTGGTTGACTATGTTAAAATTAAATTTCTCATTTTCAAATGTAAGTGGGTTGATGTCAATAATAGTGTGAGGATCGATAAGTCAGGGTTTACATTAGTTGATCTGAACAACAAAAGTTTTGGAGATGAACCTTTCATTATGGCAGATCAAGCAAAACAAGTGTTCTATATTATTGATCAGGCAAATAAAATGTGGTCTGTAGCTCTCCAAGGAAAAATGGTCATCGATATTGAAGAGGAAAGTCGTTCAAATTATGATATTCTCGAGACCCCTTCTTTTTCTAGGGGTCTTCCTGCATTGAACGAAGAAGATGAAGCTGATAATGAACACGACACAAGAAATGATCATCGTGAAGGGATATGGGAGGATATCTCTTTATAAATCTACTTTAAATGTTAGCTATCTATTTAAAGTCATTATCGTTATAACTTATATGCAGATTATATATATAGTTATTTTATAACTTACTAACTCAACAATTTATCTTAACAGTACAATGACGGATCTGGTGCATCCTACAGCAAAGGATCAGGTCCATCCTACAGTAGAGGATCAGGTGCATCCTACAGCTCAGCAGAGTGAGTCTCAGAGTGTTAATCAGGGGCAGTCATCGGGTGAGCTGAGTCACCAGCCTAGACGGAGGGGCAGGAAGGCCATACAGTTGAGGGATGTTTCCCTGAGTCGGTTTGCCGGGGAGAGGATACCGATCCAGTTCGATCAATACTGGAAACCGATCGGGCTAAATGCCAGTCGTTATAGGAGTTTTGTCGGCCTCCTCACACGGAATAAGCCTAGCATATTGATAGAGGAGTGGAGGAATGTCGATAAAAAGGATAAGCAGCATATTTGGGATACTATTCAGGTATAAAATTCCCTCTGTATGTTTCTTTTATCAAATTTGTTTCATTACTGTTACTAACTCCTTTGATTCATGAATAACAGCTCACCTACGACGTTCCTCAGAGTGAGATCTTGTATCACAAGACTATGACGTATTGTTGTGAGTGCTGGAGGAAGTTCAAGACGAATCTAGCTAACAATTACGTGCATATCGAGGTGCCAGCTGGTAAGCATCATCCTACTCCTTGCAGCAAGTATTCGTACATCGATGAAGCGACATGGCAGGAGTTTTTTAGGCTTCAGACTACTCTAAAGGCTTTGGTTAGTTAACTTATTTTGTACTTTATTTACTTATCTTTTGTCTTTACTGTTTGTAACCTTTTTTTCCCATTTCTTATTCGTAGGCAAGAAGGCAAAAGGCACAAGCGAGTAGCAGGAAGAATGATTACCCCTACACAATATCTCGTGGGGGATACGTAAAGGGTGAGAAAGACTTGTTGGTGGCCAAACGGAGGAGATTGGAAGAAGCATCTCAATCCGATCCTTCTGTTCTGCTATCTCCACCATCTCCGATACGGCACGAAGAGTTGTGGTTGTATGCTCACCGGAAGAGTGGTGGATCCTATACGAGTGACCAGTCTCGTATAGTCGGTGAAAAAATTGTAAGTATCGTTGTTCTTATTAACTGTTTAATAAACATGTTTCATTACTCATGTGTGTTTTTTGTATATCTCACAGGAGGAACTTCAAAAAAAGAAAGCCGAGGGAGCCTTCAAGTCGGAGGGGGGGAATGACATTCTCATGGTTGCTACTAGAAAATGTGAGCATCTAGATCGCATCAGGGGAGTTGGAGGAGGGGTGGGTATAAAGGATTACTTTGGATCCTTCTCACGCGGTTCCTCCTCCAACGTGGTCACGAGAGATGAATTGGAGCGTATGTTGGCCACTGCGAGGGCGGAAGCAAGGGCCGAGGCAGAAGCATCATTTGATGCACTATTGGATGCCCGGTTGAGCAAGATGAAGGATGAGGTATATGCCATAGTGAGCACAAGACAAGATACCGCTCCTGTTCAGGCATAATCGCTCGATCGCCATAAGCAGAGCACCAAAGGGAGTTGTTGCAATGTGGGACAGTCATCAGAGGGTCCTGGAAAGGACGATGCCGAGCCTTATGAATTATATGTTGAGGATCCTCTAAGACGGTTAGTTGCACGGGGGAGTGTGCACAACCTAGGATCAACTGTTCACCACCTCGAGATGACAGATGATCAGGTTAGGGTGTCAATTGAGGAGGTTATTATCACAGACGCACCTGTCCCTATCCCTTCTGAGGAGTTTAAGATTATGGCCGATGTCTTGGGTACCTTTATATCATGGCCAAAGAACCTTGTTTCTGTTGGAGCTGCGGATTCCCTGATCAGAGCCCCAAATCCAGCTCGCTTCCCTCGTGAAGTTTCACAGCCTCCACCACTGAATGTGATGCAGCAAGTGATTCTGATGGCATTTGATACATCTTTCCCAACTAAAAATTGGCCTATGGATTCAGTTGTTGGGCCGTCAGGGGCGGCATGCTATCTTGAGAGGGATGATTTAATGTCCATGTTGCTCCTAGACAAAATCTTACGATTGTGATTGTCCAGCTTTTTTTGATGTAAGTATCTTCTTCAAATGGAAGTAAATATCTTAAAAATTACGCTGTTTAACCTTAATTTGTGTGCTTCCATTTTTGTAGGTACATGAATCGTAGGTTGGTTTCCTCTGGGCAGAGCGCTAAATTTGGATTCATGTGCCCAGCTCATGCCACGAAGAAAGGGACCACTTCTGCCATCAGACATAGATATTTATCACAGAGGCTCAGTGAAACAGAAACTGACTATTTCTTGGTTACTTATGTACATGGGTAAGAAACATCAAATTTATATTCCAAAACATCACATGTAATGCTTTATGTTTTCTTAACATTCATCTCTTTTTTTAAGGGATCATTGGCAATTGGTTATTTTGTGTAAGGCTAGTTACACAGTGATCCTCCTTTGCTCCCTCCACTTTAAACCGAGGAGTGACTTGAAGAAGACTATGAACTCGTAAGTTTTCTTGCTTTATTACCTTTTGTGTGCAGAATAAGTAATCTTTGTGATTTTGATCATAGGGCTATGCAGACTTTCTTACACGCTAAGTGTGGTAGGCATGTTCGTGACTTAAAAGACCCTACATAGATTACGCCAAAGGTTAGTACATATTTGTTTTTTTTAAGATGCGTTTCATAAGCTATGCTTTTATGCTTGCTTTGTTCTTTTTCAGATCCGTAGGCAACCACCAGGCTCCAACTTATGTGGTCTTTATATGTTGAGGCAAATTTACAACATTATCAGCCTAGGCACGACTGACTTTACCGAGGAGGTAATAAATGTACATTTCAACTATTTTGTATTACTTTATTGTTTTTAAGTTAGTAAGTTAGTGTTTTTTTTGGCTTCGGTGTTACACATACAGATGTTTGATCTTGCTGATCCCTTTCCTGAAGAAGATATTGATTTCATCCGCAATTGTTGTGCTGAATTCATTTATGAGCTTTTACAAGATTAGTAAGTTTTTGAACCCGATCCTACGTTGTTCTAATAATACTTATGGTTTTCATATATATCTAACTTGGTTTATATCTCTGTTCAGGACAAATTCTTGGATATTGGTGATACTAGTTGGCTGTTGATTCAGGCATGGAATCACTATTGTAAATTTTCCTCCACTTTTTTCATTTCTCTGTAAAGCTTAGGAATTTTTTCCATATAATGAGAAATATTTCTTTTCCTCCTTCTCTTTACAAGCTTTAGGATTGCAAGTTCACACAATGTCGCGATTTTCCTGCTATCATTGTTTAATTGTGGTGCTGTGGTTCAAAATGCTTGATAATTATAAATTGTTAATGTTGTACTGTTTCTGAGAATTGAATAAGTTGATCATGTATTATTGGTAGTCATTGGAATTGAATGTGTTTGTTTTCAATGATTTTTTTTCATAATGTTCAATCTGTGATTGTTGAGAGTCGAGGGTTGTAAGGGCCAAGTGTTTTACCTTGAACAGACTGACATTTATAGGTTCATACCAATTTCGATAACTAAGGTCATATTTAACAAAAGAGGGAAAGGGGAACTAATAAGGATTTTAGGCTTCATGATTCTAAATTTGGAGCAAGTTTGCATTCTGAGAAATACCAATTGTTTCTGGAAATAAAAATGTTGTTGTCACTGCTTTTGATTGTCTATATATATATGCATGTGTTATTGCTTGTGTATGTAATGTGGCACAGAGGGGATTGTCGTTGAATATGGCTTACTGGCCTGGGTAAGATTGAAACAAATAAAACGAAAAAAAAACACAATTTTTAGACCTGTTCTAACTATAACCGGTCTTAAATTCATATTTAAGACCGGTTAGATTGAAGAACGGTCTTAAAAGATTAAACTTTAAGACTGGTTCTAACTTTAACCGGTCTTAAATATCAATTTAAGACCGGTTAAATTTAGAACCGGTCTTAAAGTCCTATTTTTTTATACTAAAATTTCCCTACCCATTCCGTTAGTTAAACTTTAAGACCGGTTGTTGTAGAACCGGTCTTAAAATTTCATATTTTAGACCAGTTTTTTAACCGGTCTAAAAAGTCTTTTTTAACCGGTCTTAAAAGTGATTTTTATACCGGTGCGAGTAGGCTAAAGAGACAGTGTGATACCTCATTTCCTAACACTACGGTAGAGTACCTATTTAGCTAATACTCACCGAATATAAACGTAAGAGTGCCAAAATGCTAGAACTTTATACAATGCCTTTGCTGGATATAAATATTCACATATAAGCACATTCATACACAATTATCTTTTAATACTTATATCCTCTCACTACTTCACTTTATATACAAACCCAACACTCATAAAAGTTGTTAGAAAACAAATAAGAGACTTGACAAACCAGACTAAGCTCTCCCACTGCTTGGCCTCAGCTCTTCGTCATTTACCTTCTCTTTGCCCCGCGAGCTTCCTCCCTGTACTATAGATTTGTTTTTGGGAAAAGAATGAGATTCACAGGAATCTCAGTAGTAACACAATCAAGCATATAAGATAACACACACAAGCATGCTTTACTCATACAATCATCAACAAAATCATCAGAACATTATTTAGTGCAAAACATGCAATTCATAGACTGACATTGCACTAGACAGGTTCTCAGCTAGTGAGGGCATTTATGCACAGTGCATATAATGTAATCTCATAACTGACATCGCGCTAGACAGGTTCTCTTGGCCCTAAGGGGAACCCGTCCATAGATAGGCCCCGGGCACCGCTCATACATTTATGAACATTTCACTTGAGTGTCAACCCGACCTCTGGAAGGCCCCGGGTGATCACTCCGCTCAATCTAAATATGTTAGACATTTTGATGATGATACAAACAATACATATGCATGTCATGTCATATGAAGACGGTTACTACATGGTTGCTCCTCTATGCAACTTTCAGACTCGATTCAAGCTTGGGCAACTACTGAGGCCAGACTAGTTGTCAAGTCCTAAAATTTTCAAATACCATAAATGAGTTATTACTCATCCATACATCCTTCGAAACTCATAATATTGGTAAATTTAGCCTAATGATCTCAAATTACCAAAATATCCTTTAGGTCCTGATTATTAGTATTTTTCTCAAAATCGTGATTTAGGCCATTTCTACACATTTTCGTGTGTAGAATCTATTTCTAGCCTCGAATTGGCCAAATTCAAGCTCAAATGACGAAAATACCCTTGACAACCCTCAAATAAGGCTTAATAGGGGTAATTTTGTCATTTCACTTTCTGTGGCTTTTCTCACTTTGGGGTCAACATAGACCCTACACAATTTGGCCTCCTAAATCCAATGGAAGCATCAGAATTATCAATTCCTATCCATTTTCCACGTCCAACACAGGGAAGGGAAAATAAATTTTCAGAAAAGTTGTGTCGGATTCTCATTTTCTTTAGCCTAATCACCTCCTTTCTACTTATAACCAATATATTAACTAGTTAGACATTTATTGGGCTTGATTTGGAGATACTTCCACATTATGTTCTCTTGAGTTTTCTTCAATTATCTTATACCAAGTGAACCATAATCAAGCCCATAACAACAATCCTTAGCTTCTCCGTGCTTCACGTTCTCAGCTCTTGTTCTTCACTCTTTCTGATTTAGTTTGATCGCAAATGAGCAGCTGGAGATGAGAAATGAATGATATAATTAAAGAGGTTAATGAAATGTGACATGTGGCATCTTATCATTGGTCCAAAATGTAATTATTCTCAATTAATTCCATTTCCCTTCATACTCCCTCATTCCAGCCAAAATTTGCATGAGAAATAGGAGAGAAATCTGAATTCCCAATATCCCATTGTGTCATCTCGTAACTTGTTGACCAAGTCATTGACTTTTTGACTATTTGACCTTTTTTACCATAATTCACCAAAATTGGTTTATTAATGATCAAGTATTCATTTTTCTCTTTTTAATTCCCATTTAACTCAATTTGTTTGAAATTTGAGGAAAAATAATTATTTTCCACTTTTCGGCAATATTACCGTTTTGCCCCTGCATTTTTTGATTTACTGAAATAAATCATTTTTTGCCCATTTCTTTGGCTTAACCCCATTTTGACACTTAAATGAGGACATCATTCATGTCACTAAATTTCTTGAATTTTGGTTACAATAATAGGCCTTTATCAGTACACTAATCGTCTTCTTATGTTCTTATTCGGCCAAATTACGCGTGACCGGCGATTGAAATATTTTCCATACATTCTCATAAATTCATTCACATCATTTTTTTCACCATGTTATTCCACTCAATATATATCAAATATACATATAAATGTATTGGTGAAAAATGAGGTATTACAGACAGAGCTTAAACAACAATTTTGAGATGGAAAACATTGTATCAATTGAGTGTAGTCCAAATTACTCCTTATTCTTTGGAACTTCTAGAGTACAATGTTATGCTTATGAGATGGAATTTTTCATTAATTTAAAAGTAAGCTCTTTAGGAAAACAAGTACCTCCTCCAAGTTTAAAGAATTATTGTTTATAGTTTAAATAGCTTATTTGTAAGTTATTTTTTAAAAAGAAATATATATATATATATATATATATATATATATATATATCAATGCTTGACTTCAAAAAATCAAATACTAATGCTTATTTATTTAAAAAATTTGTAATCAACTTAAATAATTGTGTAACATTCAGTTGTACTACTACAAAATCGTATATATATGATAGTTAATATTGACCATACATGATGGCAGCGAACTATCATATATGAAGACGTTATATATATGCTTGTCACACATAAATTATGGTTCTAAACTGTAACGTCCATCCTTATGAGCATAAATATATCTTATGTTATGATACCAAAACATGTAACGAGCTAGTACCATCATGGGATATTGCTCAGAGTATCATATGCGGAAGAATTGTAGGGACTCTCATCCCAACAATTACATTACTCAGAGTCGCGATTACACAATATAGGGCACATATCAATAGAATAAATATACTGATGTTATTACAATAACAATAATAATAGATCATGCTTGAATTCATACATAGTTCTCATAATAGGGGTATACAACTATTTACAGATCTTAAACCATACATAATATTCAGATAATCAACGTCTCTTCTCGTATTAGTCCGCTACCTCCAGTTGACAGAAATCACTTTTATACTCCTCGAGCCATTGCCTGCTGCTGGAAACTTACATTTTTATGAAAAGGGTGAGATTCGGGGGAATCTCAGTAGCAACATGCTTACGTACAAATAGAATGTGAAAATAGATATGCAATGTCATGGCATGTAAGATGATCGAACGTTTATGTGTACACTAGCCCAAGGTCAAACTTTCGTCTGCACCTTAGTCGACTTGGTGCCCCTGTTGGGTCCACGACCACAACATGGTGGAATGGTGTGTGTAGGAAACTAGCTCATGTTATAATGTATGACATTCATGATTAGTATCACATAGTATAAGTATGAAGGATGTTACTACCTGGAATAGGTCATTTCCTTGCTCGTCCTTGGTCCAGCTCTAATTTTGGCTCGTCTATCGATATATCCTAAAATTACACATTTAGAATAAATGAGTTATTGATTGATCGTAACTCATTCTAGACTCATAGTGTTGGTTATCTCGATTCATAGTTGTATAATTACCAAAATACCCTTGAGACTTGGCTTATGCCATTTGTACCCAATTACTTGTACTTTACCTAAAATATTGACTTGAGGTGATCCTACACAATTTCACGTGTAGAATCCATTGGTGACTTCAGTTTACTCAAATTCAGGCCCTAAATGATGAAAATACCCCTTGCCAGCCATTACTTAGTACTTTAAGGGCAATTCAGTCATTTCACACCCTAGGCCTCTTCTCACTTCGACATCAACATGAACCTGAATCTTTTGCTCTTCTGAACTCAATGGATTGATGAAATTCCAACTCCTTCTTCGTGCCATACAATTAGCAGCCATATTTGAGTTCTCATAAGAGTTATGTCGGTTCTTCGTGTTCTCTTACCTAAACATATCCTTTTTACTTCTAATCACATGATTAACTAGTTAGGCAAGCATTAGATATCGTTTAGACCCTTAAATCATTAGTTGAATGAGGAGTGAACAGTATCCGACTTCTACTATACTCATCCAATCAACAAACCGAAATGGTCAGAAGGAAACATACGCTTACCTTAACTCGTTTATGAATTCGGTTCGGAATCTAGTAACACTCCGGCCGATGAGACGACACCAATAGCCTACAATCAAGAATCTAAAACCATATAATTGTAGCTTGTGATGAGTAGAACAATACTTGTGAAGGGTACTTGGAGAGAAAATGCCGTTTAGATAGCATTTCGGCCTTCTGAAGATTTCTCTCTCTTCTCTCTCTCCTCCATTCTCGTTTCTCCGTTCTCGTCATCTGTTTTCTCTCATTCTGATATGTTTTTCCGAATGAATCAGATATAAGGGATGAAGAATGATATTGATGAGTCATTAAAAGTAACTCTTATGTGGTCAAACTTATTAGTCCACTTCTTTAGCTTTCTTGCGTGATAATTCACTTCCTTTGTCTTGCTTCTTCATCCACTAAAATAATGAGATACATAGAGAGAATTATTATTCTCAAACTATCCCATTATACCACCTTACACGTGGTTAATTGTAGCCTTATGCTTCATGGCTCTTGACTTTTCTTGAGTATTAATTCACTTAGTATTCGTTTCCCTCCTTTTAGTTCCCATCTCATTCAAATCATTCGGAAAAGTACTCATTTCTTGCTTTATAGCAAAATTATAATTTTGCCCTTATGTTATTCCTCATTGGAAAATCATCACACGATCACGACCACTACATAGTAATTCACTGGTAGGAACACTACCTTGCTTTATAACATAACTATGTTGTGTGTGTGTCCCAATTGCTTCATTTGCCATTCCTTGCATTCTTTAATACCCCCAAGGTATGAACAAATAGTGAGAACTTACTCGCGCCTATTTGTGACACTAACCAAACCAAGGCCTAGTAGTTCTCTTAAATTAGGCTTATTCTTAGTTATCTTGTCTTAAAATTTGGGGTGTTACATAAACTGTGATTTATTCAGTATCTATTATAATGATTCTAAAATAACATATATTATGTATTGAGGCTTAATAAGGTCATGTTGAGCATAATCACTACTACAAAATATAGATTTAGTGGCGCTACTCTTATGACACTTCTTCAAAAAGCGCTGGAGGAGACTTCTATTTTTTTTAAAATACATGTAGTTATGACGCTTGACTAGAAAAGCGTCATAGCTGCCTAATTACCTTGTATAACGCCTTCCTGGGGAAGCGCCATACAAGGGGTTATTTAAAAAAATAAAGATTTAGACCGCTTGTATGACGCTTACCCAAATAAGTGTCATAGCTTACCTTCTTCTTTTTAAAAAAAATATAGAACTTATATGATGTTTATTTACCACCCTTAAAAATTTTAGAACGTTGTACAAGGAGTTTGAAAATTAAAAATTAAAAAAGGGAAGCCTTTAATGGCGCTTGATGAGTAAGTGCCATTGAAAAGATAATATATTTATGCCCAGGTATATGCTTAAAATGGCGCTTAATCTCAAACGCCATTTTAGGCATATAAAATATATGCTTTAAACAACGCTTGAGATTAAGCGCTGTTTATATTTATGCCTATTTTAGGCATATATTGCCAATGGCAATTATATATATATATATATATATATATATATTATAATATAATATATTATATATTATTTTTTATATATGTATATATTAATTTTTTATTTTAGTTATATTGTACATATTTAATTTATTGGTCACATTTAAGTTTCTGTCTTTTTTTTAATGGTATCACTTTATCTGATTTAGTCTCATTTATTTAAAATTGAGTTGGTTATCTCTAATAATTTTCTTTAAAGATATAATTCAAAATTAACTTTTAATTATATCTGATAAGGTCTTCATCTAAGGGAAGAAAGTTATCTTAAAAAAAATATATAACCTTGCATTGCCTTAGTCGGCGCTTTCCATGAAAGCGCCGGATAAGGCAATATTTAATATTCTAGTACAATATATATATATATATATATATATATATATATATATATTAAATGGTATATAATATTATATATTTTTTAAGGTAATATATATCTATTTGTCTTCAATGACGCTTATTCAATTAAGGCCATTACTTTTTTATTTTTTTCAATTATTGAAAGCTATGACGCTTGTTAGGAAAGTGCGAAGCTTCTCTAGACTTTATATGCCACTTTTATATCAAGCGTCATATAAGATTCTATTTTAACTTTTCACTAGCCTGCCATTATCATCTTCCTCGCGCACCCTCCAGCTCCCAATTTCCTAGAAATTCATTACTCCGCCATCTTGTCTATTCTTTCCGTCCCCACTCTTTCGTTTTGGTCCCTATTTCCTCCAAAAGCCCCTTAGCTTGTAAGTGCTTTTTTATATACCGAAGCTTAAATTTGTATGTTTTCTTCTTCTTCTTTTTTTAGTTAAAATATGTCATGAATCTTATATGTATGCTTAATTTTTTTTTCCAGGTATTTACTTGAAGTTTCAACTCTGCCTTCTTAAACTTTCTATACAATGTAAGTTTTTAGTTTTTGAGCTTAAATCTGTATGTTTTATTCTTCTTCTTCTTTTAGTTAAAACCTGTTATAAATCTTATATGTATGCTTAATTTTTTTTTCCAGGTATTTACTTGGAGTTCTTTTATGCTTGATAGATAAAGATGGGAATTCAATATTGTAAAGGGTACCTGCAAGTTTGATGATGGATTTGAATGTAAATACAAATCGAGGGTTTCATTAGGAAAAATAAAACAATTAGAATTTTTTTTAAAAAGGGGACCTTTCATGACGCTTCTAGTAGAAGTGCCGTAGGAAGTTAATGACCTCCTACGGCGCTTCCCCAGGGAAGCATCGTATGAGGTCATACACTTCCTACCCACTTTTATGGGGAAGCGCCGTAGGAAGTGAATTTTTTTAAAAAAATAAAAAATAAACCTATAGCGCTTTTAGAAATTTAAGAAGCGCCGTAGGTTGTTTTTATGGCACTGGAATCTACGGCGTTTCTCAAGCGTCATAATATTTCTAAAAATAAACGTCATCTATAGTATTTTTTGTAGTAGTGAATGTTGGTATGATATAAAACGGGTCTCATGCAAACAACTATTATATAATTAGTAATGTTGGCATAATATATAACAAACTCATGTAAACAATCGTTATTTATTCAATAACATACATAACTATTTTTGTGTAAGAAAAGTGATGTTTAATAATAATAAATAATAGGATCACATAAAAACCTTTATTTATTTAGTAACATAAATAACAGTTTGTAAGTAAGAACCATGAATTTTTATAATATATGATTATTTTATTATAATAAATGTGATGTATCGATATTAGACTCTTCAAGTGAAAGCTTCTAAACTAGTTGGACTCAACTACATATAATAAAATAGTACTTCCCACAAATAGTTTTCATGCAATTTGGGATGAATTAAGACATTCCAGGCTTTATGGGAAGAATCAATGCACTACTACATATTTGCGCATTTATAACGTTTAATATATAATGGTTATAGCTAACAACTTCATTTATATCAAGGTTGAAGTCACAAAAAGATATATAATATTTAAAAGTAATAGTTAATTATGAACACCGTCATGTATCATGAGGTGGAATTCGCAAAAACACAAAAATAACAATTGTAGTTAATAACCGTAATTTATAGTGACAAAACTAATAGTTCTTTTGAAACAACTATCATGTAACACTTATAAATAATTCGACTTCTAACCTTACATAAGCAAAAACACAAAAACAATGGTTATATTAAATGACCATAAAGTATGAACGACAAAATAGACATTTCAAGAGAAACAACCGTCATTTAAAGAATAACTCTTAAAAGTACAACTGCCTCCTTTTCCAACTATGTACTTTTTACCTAACTACCAACTACTCTTATTTTAATTACCTTTTCATAAATCTCTAATTAATTCTTACCTGGTTAAACCCCAGGGATCGGAGCTCTTCCTTTAGGAGCTCTTCCCCCTCCGTAGTCATGATATTCTCACTGGTTGCGAATGGAATTCGTGATGATTGGATATGCAAAACTTGTGATAACAAGTTTCACATATCTAATCATCATGAATTACATGGACAAATATTTACCGAGATACACACGATCGGCTAAAAACACATACCTCTTTCATTCTCTATCTAAACGTGAAAGTTGACAAATTAACTGGAAAATGAAGAATATGATGATGCATCAGTTCCTTCATCTCTATAAATTTTTACTTTTTTTTACATTGTCTTTTTATTTTTTAATGTTTTTCTGTAATTTTACGGTTGATTATGCAATTAATAATAGACACCAATAAATTAAGAAAAATTGTAAAATATATAACGTTTGACATATAAAAATTGTTACTTTTTAGAATACCATTTTAAATTCCAAATGGTTATTAAGAATTAATTGTCACCATTTAAAAAATATAATGATATTTAACATAGAAAGATGTGATGGCTCGATAATTCATGAAACCATCTCTATATAAATGTTCAAAACTAAACTCCAGTACTTATCTACTTCCATTTCAACTTCTCAAAGGCAACTTCTAATTCATAAAAAAAATATGCAAAAATGGAAGTTAACTTTTGATTCATCATTAGGAAAAAATTTGAAAGATTAACCCCCTTCACCAACAAGCATTCAAGTCTCATCCAGGAAACCTATGAACTCCATTATATGAATGAGAAGGTGGACAAGTTATAAGAGAAGGAAGAATTTGATAATACATCAAATTCTTAAAACATCTTCGTAACTTTTCATTTTTAGTTTATTTACTTACTTTGTCTTTTTTTTGTAAAATGGTAATTGCATAATTAACAACTAAAATTAAAAAAAATTAGCACTATACAATACGGTTATTAAGTAACAACTCTTACTTATTAGAATACTATCCAAATGAATAATGGTTGTAATTTGTAACCATCATATATTGTTTAACAAGAATGACAGTTCTTACAATAAAACCATCATGAAACGATAGATGAACAAACAAACCATTTGTCTTCCAACATTATATCAGCAATAAAAGCACAAAAGTTTTTCATAAATAACCATTAACTAAATGGTCAAAACCTTTCCCCATTCCCACGCTTATGATGAGAATAAAAGCACAACAGTGATTTAACTAAACGGTGACACGTGTCCTTTCCTTTAATCAAATGGGTCTTGAGTTGTCCTAATCGTCAGGGAAAGTGAGAGCCCAATGATTTTTCCCCGTCTCCTGAGTTCAGTGTTCAGGAAAGTTAGTCGGGTGACCAGACCAGAGACCGGTGGATTTAACCAAACGGGGCAACATGGCACCCTCCGGTGATGACAACTTAAAAGATAAAGTAACTTTGTCAAAAAGAGGAAACAAGTGTCATGCTCTTATTCGGCCAACACATTAAAGTCAAAAGCACCTTTTCTCTTATTCCTTAAGATGACGCCATGTGTCCCTTATGTGGGACCCATCCCTATCTCTTCCCTCCACCTAATGGTCCACTTTATCAGGGAAAGGAAAGTTAGGGAATTTTCCCCGGGTTCACTTATGAGGTGTCCTCCTTCGTGGTCCCTACACAAAGTAAGATTATTTCATTTAATTATTATTTTATGACAACCAATAAAATCTTGTTAAGTGTCCTCTTTATCAAAATAACACCATATACACAACACTGGCACTAGTGAATTTTCTTCCGACTACTTACATTTACAAGCAGTTCTTGTTGTTCATATTTCAGTATGTTACACCTACTCTCTAACCTCCGCCTCTACCTCAAGTGGAGGCAATGATGCAATATGCAGAATGCATTCACCATGCTGTAAGGAGGCTGGCTGAATATTTGTCAAGTATGAACAGGAAGGCCAATCTCATTCTTAATGAGTATGAGATTAGCCACCATGATTCTGATGTAACACCATACTTTCAAGGCATTTAAAACATATAATGAAGTCATACTAGAGACTAGAAACTATTTTCAGACAATTTAGGATCCTAACTTCAATACAGGGTTCGAACCTATACTTAAGTAGGTTTTCAAAAATTTTTCAAAATATTTTCATTATGGTCTCATATCGTGTGATACCTTATTTTCCAATACTACGGTAGAGTACTAATTAGCTAATACTCACCGACTATAAACATCAGAGTGGCACAAAATGCTAGAAACTTTATACAATGCCTCTGTTGGATATAAATATTTACATACATGTACAATTCATTAGACACAAAACCTCATATACATCATCTACTCTCTTTCTCATATACAACCCAAAATCTCATAAAATTTTCAAATTACAAAACAAAGACTAGACAACCTACACTAAGCTTATACACTGCTCGGCCTCGAATCATTATCCTTTACCTTCTCTTTGCCCGCGAGCTCCCTCCCTATACTAGAGATTTGTTTGGGAAAAGAATGATATTCATGGGAATCTCAGTAGTAACACATACAACATACAAGATAACACATATATAGCATGCTTATCATACCATCATCAATCAAATCATCATAACATTATTTAGTGCCATTTTCATGCAATTCACAAACCATGCTGCGCTAGACAATGACTTTGCCCCGAGGGGTACCCGCGCAAAGATAGGCCCCGGGCACCGCTCGTGCAATATGAATATTATCACCTGAGTATCAACCCGTGCTAAGATAGGCCCCGGGTGATTACTCCACATAATCTAAACATGTTAGACGTTTGATGATAACACATCACACATATGCATGCTATGTTATATGAAGATGATTACTACCTGGTTGCTACTTTACGTAACTCTCACACTTGATTTCAAGCTCGGGCAATTCTGAGGCCAAACCGGTTGTCAAGTCCTGAAATCGCCAAATACACCATCAAAGGGGTTATTACTCATCCATACACCTTTCCAAACTCATATCATTGGTAAATTTAGCCTATTGGTGCCAAATTACCAAAATACCCCTTAGGTCCTCATTATTAGTATTTTTCTCAAAATCATGATTTAGGCTATTCCTACACAATTTTACGTGTAAAATCCCTTTCCAACATCTAATTGGCTAAAATCAAGCCAAAATGATGAAAATACCCTTGACAGCCCTTGAATAAGGCTTAAAAAGGGTAATTCTGTGATTTTACTCTCTGATCCTTTTCTTACGGCGAGGTCAACATAGACCCTGCACAATTCGGCCTCCTGAATCTAATGGAAGTATCGAATTGGTAAAATTCCTATTTCTCAGTCCAACACAATGAAGGGAAAATAAATTCCTAGAAAAGTTATGTTGGAATCCCATTTTCTTTAGCCTAATTGTCTTCTTTCTACTTATCCTTACAATATTAATTGATTAGACAATCATTGGACTTGATTTAAGGGCATTTCCAGATTTTATTCACTTTGGTTTTTCTCAATTATCTCACATCAAATGAACCATAATCAAGCCCAAAATAACTCCATTAACCTTAATCAAACAAGAGGAACAAGTTTAGGAGTTACCTCTTGATTTTCTTCACTTTCTCTCTCATCTACCTGCACTTGATTCAGCTGAACAACAAGCAACCAATGGTAGGGAATTGAGGAGAAGGGACCATAGAGGAGTTATGAAGCTTAAAACACAAGGCATATACCTCTTACCTTGAGTTCCAATAATCCCTAGCTCTCTGTCGTTCTTCACATCTCCAGCTCTTACTCTTACTCTCACTCTTTCTGATTCAATTCGTGTGTGAAATGGAGAAATGAGCTGATGATAATGGAGATTAATCATATATTGCATTTGGTTTACTAAGCTTGACACATTGCCCTTTCTATTTGGGCCAATAATGCTTAATTCAATTAATTAATCCCATCTCTCTTTTCCCTTCTGTATTCAGCCAAAAATCACATGATAATTATAGGGAAATATTAGTTCTCTAATTATCTCATTGTGCCAACATGTAACTTATTGACCAAGTAATTGACTTTTTTACTATTTGACCATTTTTTACTATGATTTACCAAAATTAATTTATTAATGATCAAGTAGTCAATTTACTCTTTTTAATTCCCACTTAGCTCAAATCATTGGGAATTTGAGGAAAAATAATTATTTTCCACTTTTTGGAAAAATTACCGTTTTTCCCCTACACTCAATGATTTACCAAAATAAATCATTTTCTACCCATTCCTTCGGCTAGACCCTATTTTGGCACTTAAATGAGGCCATTAATCATGTCATTAAATTTTGTGAATTTTGGTTACCATATGAGGCCTTTACCGGTCTCTTATACCCTTATCTGGCCAATTTACGCGTAACCGGAAATTGGAGTATTTTCCATAAATTTACATAAATTCATTCACATCATTTTTCACCATTTTATTCCACTAAATATACATCAAATATACACATAAGTGTCTTGGTAAAAAATAGGGTATTACATATTGACTTACCATGTCAGTTTAACTCATCCAATTCTTGTTCCATTTGTTAATATCAAAGTGATTACCAAAGTTTTCAGCTAGTACTCTCATTATGTTTGTTAACTAAAGGGTCCACAGTATATGGTCACCCTATTCTAGTTCATTTACTACGGTTACATACTAATGTTTGGGTTTATGGTTGGCGCATTTACTATACTACGAGTACTTGTCTTATAGTGTACTTATATACATCATATGCAAGTTTTCAAAAAATAGATAACTAACAGAACATAAAACTTAAGTCTTGTCCTCTTTACACTTTTGTGGCTACCTTCTTTCCTTTAGAGCTATTTACCGCGCTGTAGATTATTTTTCGAAAAGGGCTAAGATTCAAAAGAATCCCAGTAGTAATAGATAACACTCATATAAAATGCATAAAAAGAACATGCCATATCAACCATCACATACTGTACACCCCAAATTTTGTTTACTAAAATGCACAATTTTACCAAATGCATAAAATGCACAATTTTTGTCTTGACAAAGGCCTAATATTTAAACCCAAAATTTAGTATGGAAGAGCATCATTCTTGGCCCAATTTAAGTATAAAATTTGGCCAAAAAGAGGAAGAAAAGAAGGAAAACAACATTTTAATACAAAATTGAAAAAAAAATGTAAGGGCAAAATAGTCATTTGTTGGATAATCAAGAAGACTCTTGATTTTTCCATTATTAATAGCCAATTTCGGCCAAGAGAGTAAAAGGGCATGGAAAATGAATTTTAGGACATAAATAATTCCATGTGGAAGCATAAGAAGCCAAGTGGAAAAGAAAGAATAAAATATTCTAAGACATGTGATAAAATTGGAATAATTAATATTATTTTGAGGAGGTGGAAAATGCTTCTTTAAGAAGCAATTTTACTCTTCAAGGGGAATAAATTTCGGTCAAGGAAGAGAAGAGCAAGGGAACACATGATTTTTCCACATAATAGGAATTGTGGAAGGCATAAAACACATGGAAAAAGAAGGAACAAGAAAATGCCAAGTGTGCAAACTTTACAATAAAATAATATAAAATTAAGGAGTGGAAGTAGATTTTTAAGAGCATATTTCAGCCCTCTTTGGCCATATTTTCAGCCAGAAATAAGAAGAGAAGAGAGAGAGAGAGTGCTAGAGAAAAACAAAGAACAAGGAAGAACTAAAAAGAATCAAGAAGGCAAAACTAGGCAAGTAGTAGTTGAATTCTCTTATTTTTTTCCTTTAAACTCATGAAAACCTTCTCTAATCTTTATATCTATCTTGAAATTATGTAAAGCAAGAAGAAAATCAAGGGAAAAGGAGAGAGGAAGTTGGCAGTTTAGAGAGAGAAAGAAGAAGAAAGCAAAGTTAGCTTGAATACTTGTCATATCTTGTTTTATGATTGTTGTTAGTGGTTTTCGTTGGTTATTGGCTTAGGTTAGCTTGAAATTTTGATTTGGGTTGCATGAAATCTAAGGGGAGATGCTGCCCAATTTGTGATTAATCATGTTCAAGAGGTGTTTAAGTGATTAAACCAGTGATTAGAAGTGGAAAGAAGATGTTTTGTTAAATGGAAATTGGAAACTTCAATTTTCCAAGGAATATGTAATTTTTGGCCAGACTGATTTTATGGGTGTTTGAGATAGAATTTGATGGATTTGATGATTTATTGTGTTTAGAAAGGAAAATTGTGTAGGGTATATGTGAAAAATGAAGTTTGGAAGCTTTTGGGTGTGAAATGACAATTTTGCCTCTAAAACCCTAACTTTGTGGCTGTCAAGGGTAAAAATGGAAATGCAATGTGATTTGGTAAAAACTAAGGTCAAAAATATATTTTACATGCAAAATTGTGTAGGAATAGCCTTGGTCATAATTTTTGGAAAAGTACTATTATACCAGGTATAAAGGGATTAGACCAGATTCACTAGGGTCATTTTGGTAATTACACTATTTTGAGTAAAGATAACCAACTTATGAATCTTAGAATAAGGGATAAATGAGTAATAACTCATTTAATATCAATGTGGGAATTTTAGGATTTGACATTTGCCCAAGCCGGACAAAATTTAAAGGACCAAAAGTAGCTAGGCAATTGGAAAGGACTTTAGGTAGTAACTTTATCTCTTATATTCTAAGTGATTGTTAATATGCATCATTTTCCATATTTTGTGCAATGACATATGAATGGTGGTAAATCCTAGATCTGGGTATAGGAAAAGCACAAGTACCACCCTGAGGGAAAAGCACAAGTACATCTTGGCCAGTGGGTATCCAGTCTAGGTTGGCCAATGTGATTCATGATAAGTCTGTGTGGCATATATAATATCTCGCTAGGTATGGGAAAAGCACAAGTACCACCCCATGGGAACAACACAAGTATCATGAGGCCAGGGGGACCCAATTTGAGAGACATGACAAGTACGAACAAATTGTAGCCTACTCCGGAACAGTATTGAGACAAGCACGGATAGGTTGTTGCTAGCTATAGAACTTTGATTTGATCACAATGTGACAAGATATGACAAGTAGGGATAAGGCGATCATTTTGATATGGACAAAATCATCGCTTTGATCCTAAATATTGATTGATAGACATGTTTAAAGCATATTTATTTGCTGCATCATATTGATGCATTGCATGTTTAACTTTCGCATTTTATATGATTGATAGCATGTTACTACTAAGATTCCTATGAATCTCACCCTTTCCATAAATAAGTTTAATTCAGCTAGTGGAAGCATCTCAAAGGGAAAAGCAATAGATATCGGCAACCAAGAGTCCGATGCTGATCAATAAATTTTTTGTTAGCTTTTCTTGGTATATTTGGGATTTGTATTACATTATGTACAAATCCTGTATGGATTTTCTATATTATAATCAAGAATTTTATATCAGTATAATTTTGCTATTTCTATATGCCCATTGAACTGTGCGTTAATACTATGATAAATGTCAAAATATTAAAGGATTTGACATATACCATACCATTCAATATTCAACATTAAAAGATATGCTATATAGCAAACAATTTCATTCAAGGACTTACCGGTCCCTTCCTACAGCATTGGGTATTCTACTAGGCTACAACACTTCTCATCTGAATGCTTAATATGTTATTCTGCCTATTTTATGTTCACAATTCAAGTATTCATAATGGTAATAATATGCATGCAACATGATACATATAATATGAGGGAAATGTTATTACCTTAGCCTTTCTAGTCTTGTTCTCATTCTAGTTTTCAACACCTAGGGCAAATGTCAAATCCTATTAGTTATAATTTATGGACAAGTTATTACTTATCCCAATTCTTCATAATTGAAACACTTAGGTTGGTTATCATTAGAATTAGTACACTAAGTCAAATGAAGGATTAATGTGGTCAAACTATCCTAAAGTACTTATTTCTACCCTTAGAGTTTAACGTAATTACATTTTTCCATTACCTTATTAATTTCACATATTAATTAAAACCTGCCAGAATTTTCAACAAACTTTGAAAATTCATATCTTTATGTATAAATGTCCAATTGCAGTGGTTCTAATTGTTATGTGTCCCTTATCAAGTCTATTTTGGAGGAAAAATATTTTCTTAATCCAATTATGTGCATAGAATTCTAGTATTACCATTTATTTCACATTGCCACAAAATCATTCCAGTTTCACATGTCTAACTTCAAAAATTCATATCTCATAGTATACTAGTTCAAATGACCTATCAAATTAAATCTTGATATGTCTACTCTTATTATAGAAAATATAATAGTCATTGGATGTAATACCTTATCTCCAATACTCATAAATGAGTATAAGTGACTAGTGAAATCCGTTGTTGAACCAGGTTTTGAACCCGGACTACCCAACTATCACAATAGTTCATAAAACTCCCAAACTCAACTAAGGACTCAAACCTAGGCTGAGATGGGTTTTTCAAAGGGTAGAATACTTAAAACGTATTCCCACAAGATTCACTATGTCGCTAATACATCATCAGCTCTTAATTCCACTATATCAGAGTATACGCAAGCGAATCACTTTCCTTTATACTAGAATTAGAGCTATTCTCTTCATTTCATTAGAGCGATTCAGTTCTCTGCTTAAACTACATTCATTTAAATAGATAGATCCACATATATGCATATCATACACATATACACAAAGCCAACTTATCACTAGTGTAAAATAGCCTTTTTAGACCACATCATTTATACCGGTTATTGCGGATAATGTCTAAAAGAAACACGCGGTGGCAATTTTGTAATTAAAAGAAACTTTTTAGACTGGTTATTTAAATAACCGGTCTTAAAAACATTATTTAGACCGGTTTTCTAAACAACCGGTCTCAAAAGCAAAGTAATTAAATGAATTAAAAAATCTCTTTATTTTTAATACCCGTTATTAAGATAACCGGTCTTAAAAGTCATTATTTTAAGATCGATTTTTAAATAACCAGTCTTAAATATCTAATTAAAATGTAAATAAAAAATCCACGACGGTTTAAGACCGGTTATACTGATAACCGGTCTTAAAATTAATTTTTTTTAGAATGGTTATTTAAATAACCGGTCTTAAAAACACTTTTAAGACTAATTATTTAATTAACCGGTCTTAAAATTCCGGTATTCAAACCTAGCCCGCCCTAATTTCATATCCCTCTCAGTCCTTCTACAGCTGTGAAAGCTCCATTTCAGCCCTATGCTTATTCTCTAGTCATATTTCTCCATCTTCTCCAATCATATTTCAGCCTCTACTCTAGCCGCCTCCCCTCCCTTCTCCATTTTATGTTCAACCCACTAGTTTTAAAATACCGCCGCCGCCCCTCCTTCTCCATTTTATGTTCATCCCCCGGCCCGTATCCACGAAATCACCATTATCTCCGGCATGTTCTCCATCCATTGCAACCGTAGCTCCTCCTACTCCTCAAGCCACGATCCAAGGTCACTACAACCAAGTAAGAGTAAAGTCTCCTTATCTCAGTTAATACTTCGTATAAATAGCAAAATTTAGTGAAATTGATTTTTAATAGCGGAAATGATTTTGAAGAACTCTTCGTATAAATATTGGCACTGGCTTGTAGTTTTATTACTGGATAGGAAACAATTGTTTGATGCTGTGGTCTGTGATTTACAAATTTAGATGTTATGAATTTGTTCAATCACAAATGCTTGGCCTTTCGCATTTTGCATATTAATTTCTTTCTGTTGAATATTTTGAAGATGTAATTGTGTTGTTTATCAATTTCTTTCTATTGAATCTGTTGAAGTGGTCCCTAGAACATGTTTTGAATCTGTTGAATCATTTTCTTTCTTGAGTCTATTATTTTTCTATTTATGTCTTCAAAATCAGATGTAATTACAGTGGTCTCTTGAATAGAAATAAAAACTATGTGAATGGGGAAAAAATACTTGAAGAAAATGGAACAGACAGTAATTACATCTTATGAGGAATTCTGTTAAACTAGATAAATTGATGAGTGTAATGATTTCATACTCTCATCATACTCCTGCCTTTTCTAGGGGAGTTAATATACAAAAGAGAAGAAAAAAAGGTGTTGCAATATTGGATCGTAGTTGGATAAACGATAAACGGACTAGTGTTGAATATGATAATGGGGTAAGGGATTTTTTGGAATTTGCTAGAAGAAATTCTGGTAATGATGATAGTGGGATGTTCTATTGTCCTTGTATAGAATGTCTGAATGAGAAGCGACTAAGTGCTGCTGATATATATACACATTTAATTTGTGAAGGATTTTGTAAGAGTTATATAGTATGGGTATGGCATGATGAAGAAATAGAAATTCCAAGCACAGTTCAATAAGGGGGAGTCACCTTTGATGATAATGACATGGATCTGAATGATCGGATAGAGGATATTATTTGTGATGTAGGAGAAGAGGCTTTTGAGTAATCATATGCATATGGTAATATGTGTAGTGATGCTGAGAAGCCGCTGTACCCGGGGTGCACAAAATACCAATTGCTGAAAGCTGTATTGAAATTAGTAAGCTTGAAAGCATGGCATGGATGTAGCGACAAGAGTTTTTCAGAAGCACTTGAGGCCTTTAAGGACATGCTTCTAGATGATAACGTGCTACCTTGCCGATACTATGATGCTAAGAAAATATTGTGTCCACTAGGGATGAAGTATAAAAAGATCCATGCATGTACTAATGATTGCATATTGTACAGAAAAGAGCATGAAGAGAAAGAGCAGTGTCCGATATGTGAAACCCCCAGGTATAAATCAAATAAGGCCCCTGCAAAAGTGTTGTGGTATCTTCCAATCATACCGAGGTTAGTACATATTTATTTTGGGTACCTTCACATCATGGCCAAAGAACCTTGTTTCTGTTCGAGCTGCGGATTCCCCGATTAGAGCCCCAAGTCCAGCTCCCTTCCCTCATGAAGTTTCACAGCCTCCACTGAATGTGATGCAGCAAGTGATCCTGGTGGCATACGATACATCCTTCCTAACAAGAAGTTGACCTACGAATTCAGTTGTTGGGAAGTCAATAGAGATATGCTTTCTTGATAGGGAAGATTTAATGTCCCTAGTCGCTCCTAGACAATATCTTATGGTTGGGATTGTCCAACTATTTTTTATGTAAGTATCTTCTTCAATTGGAAGTAAATATCTTAAAAATTACGTTGTTTAAATTTAATTTGTGTGCTTGCATTTTTGTAGGTACATGAATCGTAGGTCGGTCTCCTCTGGCCAGAGCAATAAATTTAGATTCATGTGCCCAGTTCAAGTCTAAGAGAAAGGGACCACTTCTGCCATCAGACATAGATATTTATTAGAGAGGCTCAGTGAAACAGAAACTGACTATTTCTGGTTCCTTATGTGCATGGGTAAGAAACATCAAATTTATATTTCAAAACACATATAATGCTTTATATTTGCTTAACATTCATCTCTTTTTTTAAGGGATCATTAGCAATTGGTTATTCTATGTAAGGCTAGTTACACAGTCATTATATTTTGATGATAAGTTTTCAGAGTGGCCTGAAGAAGACTATGAACTCATAAGTTTTCTTGCTTTATTACCTTTTGTGTGCAAAGTTTGTGTGCAGAATAAGTAAACTTTGAGATTTTGATGATAGGGCTATGCGGACATTCCTACACGCTAAATGTGGTAAGCATGTTCGTGACTTAAAAGACCCTACATGGATCACGCCAAAGGTTAGTACATATTTGTTTTCTTTAAGATGTGTTCCATATGCTATGCTTTTATGCTTGCTTTGATGATATCATGTTCTTTTTCAGAGCCGTAGGCAACCACTGGGCTCTAACTTATGTGGTCTTTATATTTTGAGGCAAATTTACAATATTATCAGCCTAGGCATGACTGACTTTACCGAGGAGGTAATAAATGTATATTTCAAATATTTTGTATTACTTTATTTTTTTTAAGTTAGTAAGTTAATGTTTTGTTTGGCTTCGGTGTTACACATACAGATGTTTGATCTTACTGATCCCTTTCCTAAAGAAGATATTGATGTCATCCGCAATTGTTGTGCTGAATTCATCTATGAGCTTTTACAAGATTAGCAAGTTTTTGAATCAGATCCTATGTTGTTCTAATAATACTTATGCTTTTCATATATATCTAACTTGGTTTATATCTCTGCTCAGGACAATTTCTTGGATATTGGTGATACTAGTTGGCTGTCAATACAGGCATGAGATCACTATTGAAAATTTTCTTCCATTTTTTTCATTTCTCTGTAAAGGTTAGGAATTTTTTCCATATAATGAGACATATTTCTTCTCCTGCTTTTCTTTAGAAGCTTTGGGATTGAAAGTGCACACAATGTTGAGATTTTCCTGCTATCATTGTTATGTCGTAGTTCAAAATGCCTGATGATTATAAATTGTTAATATTGTACTGTTGTTGAGAATTGAATAAGTTGATGATGTGTTATTGGTAGTCATTGGAATTGAATGTATGTGTTTTGAATGATTTTTATTCATAATGTTGATTCTGTGTTTGTTGAGGGTGGAGGGTCGTAAGGGCTAAGTATTGTTGCCTTGAAGAGACTGACATTTATAGCTTCATACCAATTAGGATAACTAAGGTATATTTAACAAAAGAGGGAAAGGGAAATTAATAAGGATTTTAGGCTTCATGATTCTAAATTTGGAGCAAGTTTTCATAGGATAACATGATGCCTTACGTTGAATTGATTCTGAGAAATAACAAGTGTTTATGGAAATAAAAATGTTGTTGTCACTACTTCTGAATGTGAATATATATATACATGTGTTGTTACTTGTGTATGTGAAGAGGGGATTGTCATTGAATATGGCTTATTGGCCTGGGTAAGATTGAAACAAATAACACTAAAAAAAAATTTAGACCGCTTCTCATAAGAACTGGTCTTAAAGTAATATTTAAGACCGGTTAAAATGAGAATCGGTCTTAAAATTCTAGCCTTTAAGACCGGTTCTCAAGATAACCAGTCTTAAATTGATATTTAAGACCTGTTCTTATGAGAACCGGTCTTAAATAACTAACACTTTTAAGACCCGTTTTCATAATAACCGGTCTTAAATATAACTTTAAGACCGGTTTTTTTTCTGAACCATTCTTAAAATCCTATACTTTTAAGACCGATTTTCAGAGAAACCGATCTTAAAAATATATTTTAAACCTGAAATTTGCTTTTAACGGTTTTGTTAGTCAAACTTACCGGTTGTGATACAACCAATCTTAAAAGTTTATATTTTAGACCCGTTTTTTAACCGGTCTAAAAAGTTAGATACTTTTTAGACCGGCTGTATCAAGACCTGATCCAGAACCGGTCTAAAACGTCTTTTTTAACTAGTCTAAAAAGTGATTTTTGCAATAGTGTATCAAATCATTTACACCAAACACAAGGTAGTGCCTTGCTCTACGTTCTTTACTTCAACTTCATATCTCCTTCATGCATCCTCCTGCATCTTCACCTGTCTAAATGGTTGGTTGGGAGGAGTTAGATTTGAGAGAATCTCAGTAGCAAACATTACCACTATGCATGTCAGATATATATGAATGTATGACATGTTTCCCTACACTATTTCATGCCAACATAATGACATGCTACATGCTCAATGTTATGACATACATATGGCAATTGCACAAATATAACAGAGCTTCAACCAATCATACATGTTCCACAAAAATAGGCAAAGCAGTTACATAATCAATGCAAGACATACATATCACATACATGCAGAAAATGTAAGTTCACTATCTCTCGGACTTTATGTCCTTCTCTTATTGTCCCTTGATCCGCCAACCATTGCTTCTTCTTTGTCACTCCATGGCCCTATGTAAGTGATAACATCATTAGAGCTATGAAAAGTAAATGCCTAATGGCCCACATTATCTCTAAAGACTTACTTTCACCCTTGGAGTTCATACCAATTACATTTGTGCCATTAAGTCTTAAATTCGCATAAGACATGACGCTGACAAATTTTTCACCAAACTTTGAAAAATCACAATTAATTCTATAGAACTCTAATTAAGGTTATTCAAAGGCCTATGTGACTCCTATCAAGTATAATTTACAATAAAAATCATTACTCTTATTGTAATCATACCCACAAGTCCAGATTTTATGATTACATTCCACTGCCCCAAAACAGATTTCAGATTCAATGTCCAAATGTCAAAAATCATGAATAATTCTACAAAAGCTCCAATTGGATTGATTCCAAAGCCTAAATGAATCTATTTCAACTTAAATTTAAGGAAAAATAGATAGTTTTCCCCAATGTAGACAAATTATTCCCATAACTCGCCCAACAACAATGTTCCAGATTTGTTTCCAGACACAAGACTAATTTTTAAATCTTCACCATTAATTCTAGGAAATTCTGAATTGAGTGGTTCCAAATTCTATGTAAATATATTTCAATATAGTTTCACATAAAAATACTTAATGTTAGATATCAGAGCCAAAACATTCCTAGTATTTTAAAAAATCACTCTGTTCCAGATTCCTTCCCAGAAACATGGCAAATACTTCACAAATTCATTCCTAAATCCAAAAAATCAAATTAAGGTGGTTCTAATTCCCACATGACCATTATTAATTTTATTGTCAATTAAAAATATGGAAATTAGCTATATGTCAACAAATTAATACAATATTTCCACTTTCTACACATCATTCCAGAAAATTCCAGTTTTGCATGCTCAAATTTTGAAAATGTAGAACTTCTAGCACACAAATCCAATTGATCATTATGACCTATCAAATTAAAGTTCTATGTGTCTAATTTCAAACTAGAGATTTTCATAATTTTTAGGAAATATCTAACCCTTGAATTATCATGTACAATGACAATGCTTCAGATAAGGCGAATCAATACTATAGCCAACCTTAATCTATAAATTCCCAAATTTATATACAAGCATCCAAACTTCATGAACACTTGTATACCTACACAATTTTTCCTTCTAAAGCTAATGGAAGCATTTAAATTTCCAAATTCCTACTCCTCCTACATGAAACAGTACAAGGCAGATCTAAGGATTCCAGAAAATAGTTTGTTGTTTTCTCATTTTCTCTAGCCTAATCACTTCCTTACTACTCCTAATCAAATGATTACCTATTTAAACACTCATTACACATGATTAGAAGCATGTTTAAATAGCATGATACCTTAGGGATTCCACCATCCAATCTTCACAAGTCACCCAAAATCAAGCCAATAACAACTCTAATGGCATCAATCAAGCAAGAGGAACAAGTTTAGGAAGTTACCTCTTGATTTCTTGCACTTTCTCTCTCTTGCAAGATTTTGAATCTCACTCCTCAACTCTTGAATTAGCTGAAATTCCATGGATTCAAAGGAGTAGAGATGAGTAAGAGAGGTTATGGAGGGATTAGAAAGCTTAAGACACTAAGTACCAACTTCCTTACCTTGAATTTTGGTTGAACCCTAAGCCTTCTTGTTCTTTCATGTTCTCAGCTCCCTCTCCTACTCTTTCGTTCTTGTTTCACGCAGAAAATAGGCTGAAGAAGATGAGGAATTGATGATTAAATGGAGTATTAAGTGACCTGCCACATGTTAGCTCCTCGTTGGCCTAAAAATCAAATTTTCACACATGATACTAAATCTGGCAGAATTTCCATTAAACTTTGAAAATTCATATCTAATTGTACAAATGTCCAATTAGAGTTCCAAAGGCTATGCGACCCTCATTGAGTATATTTTTAAGGAAAAATATAAAATTTAGCCAATTAGAAGCTCACTATTCCCAAAATTTTAATCTTTGAATGCTGCCCAAGAAAATAATTAATTTCAATGAGCTAAATTCAAAAATTCATTTCTCTTTGTGTACAGCTCCAAATGACTTATATGACCTATCAAATTAAATTTTGATAAGTCTAAAATGATGTTGAAAATTTCATAATTTTTCAACTTCATTTTATTCTTGAAATTTGCCACACAAACACGATTGCCACATCGAGAATTTCACCAATAGCAACAATACTTTGTATTCCACTTTAGTATGTTGTGTATGACTTCCAATCACTTCATTTTGTTATTCCCTGAGCTCTTTATCTCAACAATATAATTCCTTTTAATATCCAAGGATATAAAGGAATTTTGAGAAATAATACTATGTCTCACTATGATATTTACCAAACAGGGGTCTAGTAGTTCCCTGTAATCTAGGCTAAATCTTAAGCCTCTAGTCATAAAATTCAGGATATTACATTGGACAACACTAAGTTACCCAAAAACACAACAAAATCATATTCCCAAGCGCAAACCCTAATTTGGCAAGAAATTCTAGTTTTAGGAATTTTGTTCCAATGATCCAAAATTCATAACCAGGACCTATTCCTACGCAGTTTTTCATATAGGGTCTAATGGTAACATCAAATTTATCAAAATCCCATTCCTTATTCATGTAATATCTCAAATATTGGGCCTAGAGACCTGAGAATAATCATAAGTCAAGAAGACTACTAAAGCCCAGCTTGGTAAGAGTCCCAAAGATAAAATGAGTTTTATAGGCATATATAATTTAGTCCTCTTAGTTGAGACCAAGTCTCCATAATACATGAGACTTAGTGCATATAAGTAGTCGGATAAAAAATGCCGGTCTATGTGACAGTTTTTGAGGTATGTGGCACCATCTTATGCCACACAGGTACATATTTGGTCTATTTTTGAAGATATAGACATATGTGGCTAATTAGTTAGATAGAATATGCTGGTGTGTGAGTACACATGGTATTTTCCAAGAAGGTGTATGTACCTCACGTTTTTTAAGAACAATAGTGTCATTTGTCTAAGATTTAAGGAAGGTGCCATATGTAATATCTCAAATTTTAAGACTAGAGGCTTGAGATTAAGCCAGACTCAAGTAGACTGCGAAGCCCCAGTTTAGCAAGTGTCTTAGTAAGACATAATTTTATTCCCTAAAATCCTTTATACCTAGGTGGCATTAGAGGTCACACACAACATACTTAATTGGAACACAAAGTAGTGTTGCTTTCAGTGAATTTTCTTGTGTGGCAGTTATGTTTTGTGCCATTTTGCAATATGAAAATGATGTCCAAAAATTGTGAAATTTATAGAATGAAATTAGACTTATCAAGCTTTAATTTGATATGTCATATATCTCTTTTGGATCTGTACACAAAGAGCTATGTATTTTTGAAGTTAATACAGTAAAACTGGTGATTTTTAGTGGCAGTGTCCAAAAAAAATAATGATGGGAAGTATGAGCTTTCAGTTGGCCAAATGTTATATTTTTCCTTAAAACTAGACTTAATAAAATTCACATAGCCTTTAGAAATATCTCAATTGGATATCTATACAATTAGATATGAATATTTAAAATTTGATGAAAATTTTGCCCAATTTTGCATTAAGTGCGAAAATGAAAATAAATGTATGGGAAAAATGGTCATTTGACCAATAAAACAAGATGAAATTATTTTTCACTTCAATTGGCCAATAATTTTGGCCAACATGGAAGAAAAAAGAGGGAGCTAATTTACTTGGTTGATATTTATTCAAGAAGGATTAATTGAAGCCAAGTAAAATGCACATATGGTCAAAGGGTCATAAAACAATATTATTTCCAAAAGCAAGATGATATTTTTATAACATCCTCATCATCTTTCCTATGCTATATTTTGTATGACATGGGATAAAGAAAGAGGGAACGGATATTAGTTATTAAATATGATTTGTTAAGACAATTTGACCAAGACATAAAAAGATGATGACTTTGGTCAACAATTGTAACTAAAAGTTATATGATGGATTTATGAAAAGCTAGAGGCAATTATTTATTTCCCTTTTCCTCTTGATTTTCATCTAAGTATGAGTAAATAAAAGGGGAATAAATACTTGCCTAAGATTTAATCAAGAAGGAATGGATTTTAGCCAAGAAAAATATGGTTTGAAAAGTCAAAAGTAAATGGTCGTAAAGGGACCTTTACATACTAATTTCAAGGGAATAAATAGAGATAACATGAGGCCTATTTCCTTGCCAATTCAAGATGCTTTTAGGGTCAAAAATTCATATGGAAAGAGATAGATGAAGGCAATTAAATTTCCATGTGATAAATAGAAAAGATGATGCATTAAAATAATATTATTTTGAAGAAGGAAAGAGAGATATTTCATAAGCTTCTCTTATCCAATTCATTAACCATATTTGGGTAAAGATAGTAGCCAATAGTAGCCAAGAGAGAGAGAAGAAGGAAAGAAAAGGAGAGGTCTTGAAGTTTCAAGAAGAGGTAGGACCTTCTACCTTAATTTTCACCTTCCAAACCACCTCTCTAGCTCTTGAGGTATTCATGATAGTTGTTCCTCTCACTAAGATCTTCATTTTTATGGTTTTAGTTCCTTGAAAGGAGGTGTTTTCTGCTATCTACAAAATTCTAAAGTTAGAGGAATCAAGAACAAGCCTTAGAAAGTGAAAAAGGTGAGCTTAAGCTTCAATTTAATGTATATATTGTGTTGGTTGGTGGATTTTTGAGGCTTTTCACTTGCTGCCCTATTTTCAATTTTTTAGGGTTTATTAGGGTTCATAATGCTTTCATCTCATACATGTGATTATATGTTGATTTGGAAGCAAATGAAATAAGTTTGATATAAAACCAAAAATTTGGTGAAATTGGCATTTTAACATTGGTGTAGTCATAAAGTTAAAAGTAAAAGCTGTTTCCTTTCTTACTGAGTAGAAAAGACAAATTATCATTAAAAAATTAAGCATTTTTTAAAAAAATAATTAGGATTTCTTCAATGTCATTCATTTCCTCTAATGGTCCTTATATGCCTTTTTTCAGCAAGAAATAATTGAGATAATCATGTACCTATTTTTATTGGTCAAAAGCAATTATGTGATTCATGCACGAAACTGTTTCAGAGATAATTCCCATTGCTTCTAATAATTATCCACCACCAAATTAATTTGATCTTATAATAATAAAATATCTTAAAATTATTCCAAAATTGCATAGATAACTTTCATTACGAATTAGTAAATTATCAACTTAAGAGGACATGATACTTTTTCCTATTCTCTACTAAATTAGTGTGTACAAAAATTAGAATATATTCTTTTGTTTCTAAGGGAAAATTATATACAGTACAAGTGTTTCATGCTTTCTTCTATATTGTTAAAGTTAATGTTTTAATTAAAATGATATATTTAATCAATCAATTCATCATTTAAATAAATATGAAAATGGTGTGCTGTACTAAAGGATAGTGTAATTTTTTATTTTAATTGTGAAATTTTTTAAAACTAAAAAATTTTGAAATTAAAAATGAACACGTGAAATGTGAAGTGGCTTAAATGTGAAGTAAAGTGATGAAACAGAAGGGTCTTAGAAAGCAATGATGTTGAAACTTTTTGATTGAAATGAAAGCATGAACCGAAAAGAGAAGGAGAGTGGGATACCTCATGATGAAGGCATGGGGATGGTTCTAAAGTCTTAAAACATGGCATTTACACTCCCATACATCATGGTATAAGTTTTCATGATTTGAAATTGGCTAGACGTTGTAGAAAAATATGCTTTTGGTGCATCCACATACTGCCAATACCCTCTCTCTGTTGTTCCCATCCATGCTCTTCACATTACATATCCCAATCTCATCTTTCTCTTTCTCTCTATCTCTCTTTCCTATCACATCCAAATCTCATCTCAGCCTTTACAACATTGATGAACTTTGTCCTTTTTTTACATGTTTTGTTTATCTTCTTCATGCAGCGTTACACCGGTCATTCATGTTAGACGTTTTTCCAAACTTCTTTGAAAAATACATGATATTGTTGTCGTTGCTTTAGTAAGTATAAATATGCATTTTTCCACTTGCGAACACAAAATGTCTGAGAGTGAAGAAGATAAAAGGGTATTACACAAAAATGTTGATTTAAATCTATCTGCATTTTTAGTGAAATTGACTTGGGAAAGGATGGAGAGTTTATACTTGTCGCAACAGAACTAGGAAATGCATTAGCTGCTAGAAAGATAAACTTTGTATACGGGGGAGGCATCGAGGGCGTAAGGGAAAGTGTGGCCATTTTTGCAAGTATTAACGGGAGCAAGGGTTTGAATGTTTGTGTGAAGGAGTTGGACGGTCACATCTTTTTTCTCGGACATGAGTTGTAGGTTTGAAGCTTGGATGAACATATGGGACGTATGTTCCACCATGCTAAAGCTTTTATTGCTTTACCTAGTAGTTTTGAAATGTTGGATGGGATTTCTAGCATTGTATATTAGGCTAAACTAAACTTTCATAAAAAGCCATTAGGATTGTTAAATGTTAATGGTTTTTATAACGATCTGTTGTCTTTTTTTGACCATGCTATGGAAATGAGATTGATACCCCAAGCGACTTGCCATACCATAATTTCTGCACCAACTGCTGATCGGCTGATTGATTAACTACAAATCTATGAACCTAAATCAGATCTATTAGTCAAGCAAATAAGTGGGCAATATTCAGATAGTAGTCAAAAGCATAATCTAGATACCACTCTCCAGTTGTAACTTCCTCCATTAGATAGTTAGTTAGTAAAACAATTAGATGTATGGGATATGCAAATATGGCAGAGTAAAGAGTTATTCTTAACTCTTGAGATGTATCTTATTAGTTGCATGTTTTTGTTTCATTTTTAAAAAATATGGTTCGGCCTAAAAATAACATCTTGTCTAGGTGCTTTTCAATGATTTTAAGAAGTATATACATTTTAAGAATGGATCAATTAATGGCAACACTGGGAGTTGAATAGCAGCAAACTTTATCTGTTATGTGTTGTTTAGATATTACTATACTTCCTTTAATGTTGAAGAAATTATATCATTTATTATGTTTCCTTCATGCCTTCACAGTCTTGCTTTTCAAAATTCAATTTCAAAAGTTTCAGTTTCAGTTTCAAAATTCATTAGCTAAATTATTATGTTTTTTTATGCACATGTTGATCCCACTATGATTGACTATATCAGATGCAACCCCATAAAGCTCCCCACAGATTACTCCATTATTAAGCCTTTCTAATCTCTAATATTCTTTAAAATTGACCTAAGAAAAAGAAGGGAAAAGATCACACGTCATGGTTATGAGATGATTGTCAAAGAAAAAAGGAGACAAAATGAAAAAAAACTGAGACATGATTGTCAAAGACTGCAACAACTTCGATTGCTACTTTGGTTTAAGAGATGATTCATGATTGACTTTTCTAAGCATAAAACTTTGTTGCTACAGAAACACTCTCTAGTCTCCCTCCCATTTTTTGGCCCTTTTCCTTACTGAAAATCAATGCATAACAAAAAAAAAGAAATAGAAAAAAGCAACCAATCAAAAAAATAGGTAGGGGCTGAATTATTTGTTTTCTTAGTTTAAGTGGTACAAAGTAAATATGTGATAGCTAATAGCCTTATAGCCTAATGACATATACTCTTTCTGGTCCTTTTTATAACAGCCCAAAATTTGAATTGCCTTGATCATTTTTATAAGAGCCCAAAAAGAGTTGTCTGAATATTTAATTAGTTTTTCCATTTTTACCCTTCATTAATTATATGTGTTTCATTAATTAAAATATTGGTGATACTCATATTTACATCATTTCGCTCTCTTGCTTGCTCCTCATAAATAAGGACATACTTGAAAAGTAAAGTTGATTGCATACATATTTATTATTTTTTAATAACTTTAACTATTTTTTAAACTGTATAATTCGGTTATTAATCTCTTATAAATAGGAGATGAGGGCATAACAATTTACACAACATTCTATATATGTTTGTTTCCCAACAATAAACTACTTTTCAAATGGCGCAGATTCTTTTTACACGGGACTAGAGAAATGATAGAGGAGAAAAAAGGCAAGTACTTTTGTTTTTAATTTTCTTATGAATCCACTTAGTCAAAAAGAGCCATTGGTGCTTGATTTAATTATACATGCATCTTTTGACAAATAGCAGCATGAATTGATTGCTGGTAAGATACAAATGACAATATAAGTAACATCTTTCATCAAACCCAAGTAAAGATTTTAGCTAAGCAAGATAAAGTATATTCATTATGTTTGAAAATAGCATGGATTTTGTGAATAATTTTTCTTGCAGTTCAACATAATAGCTCTTAATAAAGTAGTCAAACTAAGAATACCTCCTTACTCAAGTCTCTTTGCCATCATGTGAACATCACTTCTCTCATCATCATTTGAGAAAGCACATACCATACACTTGATTGCTACTTATACACAAAAGTCAACACAGATGACTTGCACTAACAAGAAATATTTATATAAATCTTTTTGAGAAAGCATAAACAAGAGGAACAATTGTAAATGCCTGAATTAATTCTTCACACTTATGGGATCATTGCACCATTGTTCACCTCACAAAAAATATGTGATTGACTTCTTCAGCATCAACCACTGACAATGCAAAGTTAGCATCATTCTCACAATGGTTATTAGATGTTGGTGATGGTAAATTAGGAAACTTACAAGATGGCATTGCTGAAATTGAAATCCCTACTGAATTATTGATATCAGATTGTAAAGATCTAATTAAATCCATTGTTGAATCAACATATCCTAACATCTTACATAATTTACATTCAAATGCATATTTCAATGACATGGCAATATTGGCGCCAACCATAGAAATGGTGAATTGTATCAATGACCATATATATTCCTTCTTACCAGGTGATACCCATGAATTCAACAGTTGTGACTCTGTTTGTAAGTCTGATTAAGATAGCGATGGTTTTGACAATTTGTACACCATAGAGTTCCTTAACACAATTAATAGCTCTAGTTTGCCTCCACATAAGCTAATTCTCAAAGTTGGAGCACTAATTATGCTACAGAGGAACATTGATCAGTCTTCAAGATTATGCAACGGAACCCGCCTCTGCATAACTCAGTTAGGGAAGATTGTTATTGAGGCAATCACTTTGAATGGGTCACATCCAAATCAAAAGGTCCACATCTATAGAATGGATATGAATCCTTCATAAAGTCGATGGCCATTCCGAATGCAACAGAGACAATTCCCAATAACTCTTTCATTTGCTATGACTATCAACAAGAGTGAAGGGCAATCTCTAGGACATGTTGGATTGTATCCTTACAAGCTTGTCTTCACACATGGCTAGTTATTTGTTACATTGTCCAGAGTTAAAATAATGGAAGGCTTAAAGATAGTTGTTGGTGATAATGACAACATGGAGAAGAGGACCACATGAAATGTTGTGTACAAAGAAGTTTTCTGAAATGTGAGTTAGTGATAGTATGACTATTATTATTGTACTATTTTACATTAGACATATATTATGACTATGTATTCATTATTAAAACTATGTGATAGTTTGACTGAAATATGGGAATTTTATAGTATTTATAATGAAGAATTTCCATTCTGTGTAACGCACGGAGGAGTACAAGCTAGTTTGATGTATATATTGTATTGGTTGGTGGATTTTTGAGGCTTTTCTCTTGTTACCCTATTTTCAGTTTATTATGGTTCATGATACTTTCATCTCATATATGTGATTATATATTCATTTGAAAGCAAATGAACTAAGTTTGAAGATTAAGTTGTGAATTGGTTGCTTGTTGTAGAAAACCCTAATTTTCTGGTATGAATAGGAGATGATGAAGGAATGGGAATTTAATTATTTTGATGATTCCATGGGATTCTACACAAAAAATTGTTTAGGAATACATGTGTTCATGATTTTTGGATGCTTATGATTAAATCTGGAATTTTTAGAAATTTAAAGGGCATGCTGTTTGATTTGTTTCACTAGAGGTAGTCTGATTGTTAAATGAATTTCATGGGTCAAACCAAGTCCAAAAAATTATAAAACTTAGCAAGATTAAATTATAGATATAGAGTTATATTTTGATAGGTAGTTTGTAATTTTTGAACTAGTATGTTAAGAGATATGGATTTTTGAATTATACCCTATTTCTGGAAGGAAATCTTGGAATAGTGGAGTTTGGAAACTTTTTAGGAAAAATATGATGATATTAGTCAGATCAAAGAATTTTTACACAAAATTACACTTAATTATCTTCATATAGGACTTTTAATCATCCTAATTAGAGTTCTATAGAATTGATTATGATTTTTTAAAATTTGTTCAAAATGCTAAGAGTTTTGACTACCATGTGAAATTAAGAAAGAAAATGGCCAAATGTAAGTAGTATGAACTCTAAGGCTAAAAGTAAGCCTTAATGGCTAATTTAGGTCATTGGGCATTCACTTTACATGGTTCTAATAATTTCATCACTTATCTAGGGCCATAAAGTGACAAAGAAGAGGCAATTATTGGAAGACCAAGATACAAGAGGAGGACACAAAGTTCAAGAGGTAGTAAACTTTCCTAACTTGCATGACTTGATATGTGTGCTTGTGTATCGATGTGTTAATTACTTTGATGAATTGTATAAAGTATATGTGAATGAGTGAAGCTCTATTTTGTTTATATTATGGCCATTAGTGTAACATGTTAAACAGTGAGCATGCATATATGTCATTATGCTAGCACTGTGTACTATTGAGATTCTCTTGAATCTCACCCTCCCCCAACCAACTATTTAGACAGGTCGACACGGGTGGAATGCTGAAAGTTGCATGAGAAAAGAATGCTATGGTGGTGGACCAAAGATTTAAGGGTCCAGAACTATAAATTTGTGTGACTTAAACACTTTGGTAGCTTTGTGTGGCTATACATTTGTGTATGTGTAAATGAAAAAATTAATTTTGAGCAGAGAATCACCCTAATTGAATTAAAGGAAAAGATAAGATCCGATGAGTAATAACGAAGTTATGAACCGCTAGAATACGCTTTTGCAAAAGATTTTAAACTTTTTAGAAAACCTACTCAACTATGGGTTTGAATCCTATTTTGAGGTTGGGATTTGAAAAGTGTTATGAAGAATATCACTCAGTGGTTCGAATTCGTTGCGTAAAACTCATCAGAACGAGTGTAAACATAAAGTGTTGCACCATATTGGGAAATATAAGTATACATAGCACCATGACCAAATGTGGGATCCATACGAAGACCCGACTTTTCTCGAGGCATATTGGTGCACAAACTCTACAGTTCCTGATGGTTTAGAGGTAGGTGACGTATCTTAGAGCATAAAGGGGACACATGGTGCCACTTAGCCTAAAGGGGGATACGTGTTGCAAAACTAGCGGCCCTATATCAAAAAGTAGCTCTATTAAAATAGCTTTATTAAAGTATCTTTTGATATTTTTCCTTGATTAGCCAATCAAATGCTAACATATACCATTAGACATGTGATAGAGGTGGAAAAACCAATGTAACCTACTGGTCTCTAGTCTAGCCATATATCTTATTTTGCTGACTACGGTATTGGAAGCTGGATAAATCCTTCACCCTTAACAGTTGAATTCACCTAATTATATTAAAGGGGAAATGAAAAAAAAATTAAGAGGTGCACTGGGTAAAGTAAGAATATATGGTAAACATAATCACCAGTTACCCGATAATTCCAGAAAAAGAGCATCCAGTACCCTGACTTTTTTTGACATGTGGCATAACTTATTTTAATATTCCAGCACCTTATTTTAGCATAAAAAAATGTCAGCCACCTCATAAAATAAAGATAAATTCAAAAACAAATACCAAGAAAAAGAAAGAAGAGAAGTTTTTGAGTTCTTCGTGTTCTTTGCTGAATCAGCTTGAAATCACGTTTTCAGCTTCTGAAGCCTTCACTAATCTTCTTCTACTCATCGAGAGAAATATTTCTACAATTTCAGAATTCTGATCTAAGGTTTTTGGTGTCATCTTCTTGGAGTAATTACTGCTAAAATTCCAAATTGATCAAATAGATGCGTAGAGATAATCATAAGCTTAAATATAAGTATAATATCCTGTCATTTTGCTCAGTACTTTTTGGAGTTCTTGACCCTTTAGGGTTTCAGCCAAGATGGTAAAATTAGGCTTTAATAACTGATTGGTGATGAATATATGGTTAATAAAGGGTTTATGGTGGTTAATTACATGTTTGAAGGTTAAAAGTTGCAAAAACATAATTTATGTTTTAGGGTTTAAATTTTGCCAACCTTTTTTTGTATAGTTAGAGCTATATTTTGATTAATTTGATTTTAGAAATGGATTCTATGGCTAAAATTGTGTAGGGATAGTATATGGTCATGAATTTTGGATGATTGGATAGAAAATAAAACTTTTGGAATTCAAAAGGGTGTTGTTGAATGTATCAAATTCATGGCAGTTTGATTATGAGTTGTTTTTTAATGATCAAAACTTGTCCAATTACTATAATATTTTACAAAGTTGTAGTAGACATCTTGGGATTACCAATGATAGGTAATACAAGACATTGGGCCCTGTAAATTGTGAGTTATGCTCTATTAAATAAAAGACATAAGCACTGGAATGTATTTTTAGGCAGTGATGTTGATCATGAGTTCTTGAGGTTGTGACTCTATAATTGGCTCTGTGTGGTAGTTTTCTTTAAAAGTTCACTTAAAGAGATTTCCATAAGACTTAGAATCACCCTGTTTGGATTCTTATACATTAAGTTATGAATTTTCAAAATTGGGGGTCAAAACTGCCAAGTTAGGTTAACTTACGAATTTGAAAAGTTTAAAGTCATTTAAGTCAAGTTTGATTCGAAAAGATAAGGGCATGTGCTAGAAGCCAATGTAAACCCTATTTATTGTCATTTAACTTAATATACTATACTTAGAAGATGTTCAACCAAGTAATGACACATCTATTATGAATTCTAACTTATAGGATTCGATCTTTTCCCAGACTAGCCAAGAGACTAATAACTAAGAACAAGTGATTAGAAAGGTGTTTAGATAGTAACTGTATCTTTCATACACTATGTGATTATTTATATGCATTGTGTTTCCATGTTCTGTGATATGAAATGCTTGTTACAAACACCTATATGTGGTATGGGAAAAGCACAGGTACCACCCTGTGGGGAAAGTACAAGTATCATCAGGCCAAGTGAAACCTAGCTTATGTAATGACACAAGTTTGTTATGAAACCTCTCTGTGGTGTGAGAAAAGCACAAGTACCATCAGGCCCAGAGGGACCCAGTTAAGGTAGCAAGATAAATACAAACAAGCAGTTGTTTGCTTCAAAACATTACAGAAAGTAGGGGTCAAACAGTCATTTGATCCTGAACAACGAACATAGTATGGCTAGTAGGAACAAAATGGTCATTTTGTTCATGAACATTAAGCAAACAAATAAGTTTATAGTAGTTATTTCTGTTACATAATATGGTACATTGCATTTTTATTTATCACATTTTATATGATTGATTGTGTGTTACTATAGAGATTCATATGAATCTCACCCCTTTCCACAAATTTAAAATTTATTCAACTAAAGGAAGTGTTTTCGTAGGCAAAGAGGTAGACACCAGCAACTGAGAGTTCCGGTCCTGTCCAAGTGTTGATGTTGGTTATCTTTAGATCTTTTATACTATTTTGGGATTTGTAAGATATTATGTACAAATCCTATAGGGATTCATGTAAAGTAATCAAGTACTTTTAATCAATATGTTTATGTTGTTTCTGTTCACCCATTGAACTGCGCGTTATTACTCTGATAAATGTCAAAATATTAAGGGGTTTATTAGTTCATGTCCTGTTCTGACCGAAACATAGGGTCCAAGACAACAATTCACCAAGTTCATAAATTATTCACTAAACTAGTCTTATATGCTTCCAAAACATCATACCACATGTAGATGAACAAAACTTCATAAAACCCTAAGACCCTACATGACCGAAATTAGGGCAGCAAGGAAAAGTCTACAAAACTCTACCAACCAACATAATATATAGGTTAAATAGAAGCTCTTGCTCACCTCTTCTACTTTCTTAAGCTCTTTCCTTGATTCTCCAACTTTGGCTCTTGCTAGATGACTTAAAACACCTCCTCTTCAAAAACAAAAACTGTAGAAGTGAAGCTTTTAGAGAGGAGAACAACATTTGTGAAGGAAGTTTAAGCTAGAAAGGTGATCTTGAAAGTGAAACTTAAGAATACTAGTACAAAAGAGGTGTTTTAGATCGGTACATTTAGACAAGTTATAGCAGATAAGGACTAAAACATATAACTGGTGGCAATTTTGTAATTATGTTAAAGTTTTGAGACCGGTTCCTTAGAAAACTGGTATAAAATATATTATTATGACCAGTTTTACAAGGAACCGGTCTAAAGTAGGAAAAAAATATAAAAAAATCATTACTTTTAAGACTTGTTATTTGGATAACCGATCAAAAAAGTTGAGGGCAGAAAAGTTTTAAAAAAATTCATTACTTTTAGGACTGGTTATCTAAATAACCAATCTAAAAACTACTTTTAAGACCGGTTATTAAAATAATCGGTCTTAAAATATAACTTAAGATCAGTTTTTAATATAACCGGTCTTAAAGGAGAATTATCGCGCTTATCACTGGAACTTTCATTTGAATAGCTGTATCAAACCTTTCCAAATAGTCGATAAACTTGTGTGATTGTTAGTAGAATTCAAATCAGGGCTTGCGACGACTGTTGTTGGATAGACCAAAAAATCCATAGTTCCTAATTGTCCTAAACTTTCCCCCTTCCTCCCTTGGCGATAGTTTTGTGTTTTGCATGCGTCCTCTGAATTTGCGGCATTTTAAGATTATGGCGTCACTGTAAAAGGTGAAAATTGAGTATCGGAGATCTGCGCATTCTAGCGTAGCTGTGAAAGGTCCTCCTCCCTTGAGACATTTTGTGTGTTCTGCCTCCTCTAAAAAAAAGGTGCGTCATTCTGTGCTAGTGTTATCTATAATGTCATTGAATTTTTCACTTTCCTGTTCTAAACTTGATATAAATTTGAGTGCATTTTGATTCACTGTGAAATTTTTGGAGTCATTGCTCATAAATTTTCTTAAACTGAATTTGGGGTAGTTAAGATGTGCGTGTTTTTGCATTATTGCTTTGTGAATTAGACTACATTGTTATGTCCACATGGTATTTTGATAGTGTCTTGGACTCCTAGTTCTCCATTCTTGAACTTAAAATAAGAAAACATAGTCTTGGTTAATACTTGTCCAGTGGTTTGATGTGGAGATTAGGGTACAAGCTTGCATTCAGAAACATATAATTTATTTCTACTCTATTTCTGCAAACTCAAGAACTTGAGTTCATCATGTCAAACTCAAGTGCATAGAGTAATTTTTCAATCTCTAGGTAGTCTCTGTCAGAAACTCACAAGAGCACATTATCAAACTCGAGTGCAAAAACCATCAGCACCCGAGTGCTTATATATGAACTCGAGTGCACCAGATATTTTAAAGTTTTTGCTAAGTTCTCTGATTGAAACTCTCGAGAGTGCATTTATGGACTTGAGTGTAAAAGGCAATAGAACTCAAGTTTTGATGTTTAAACTCGAGTGTATTGACTATTCATTACTTCTTCATGTCTTTCTAGAACAAACTCGCAGAAGTGTGATATTTGGACTCGAGTACACAGGGCTCCAAGACTCGAATGTGCAAAACCAAACTCGAGTGCACTTTGTTATTTTAGTTTCTAACCAACTCCTTGGAATAAACTCTCTTGTTAAACTCTCAAGACTCGAGTGTAATTACAGTTTAAAACTCAAGTGCATGTGTCAAACTAGAGTTCATTTCTTACATAACTTGAGTGCATATATCCAAACTCAAGTGCATCAGCATAATGACAAATTATATCAACGTGAGTTTGTGCAATGCTTTGTTTGATAAATTTAACATATTGTGCTTGATTAAACTTAGTCATTTCTTTGCAAAAATTAGTCTTTGCCATTAATTAATTGAAGTGATTGATCATTGCTATATAAATGAATTATAATATAAAATTTGTTATCTACTTGTTCATTATGTAATAGTTAAGCTAGGTACTTGATGAGTGTAATGATTCTACACTCTCATCATACTCTTACATTTTCCAGGGGAAAAATAGAAAAGAGAGAAAAAAAGGTGTTGAAATACATGAATCGTAGTTGGATAAATACTAAACATACGAGTGTTGAATATGATAATAGGGTGAGGGATTTTTTAGAATTTTCTAGAAGAAATGTTGATGATAATAGTAGTATGTTCTATTACCCTTGTATAGAATGTTTGAATGAGAAGTGACTAAGTGCTATAGATATATATACACATTTAATTTGTGAAGGATTTTGTGAGAGTTATACAGTATGGGTATGGCATGGTGAAGAATTAGAAATACTAAGTGCATCTCAACAGGGGGAGTGGCCTTTGATGATAATAACATGAATCTGGATGATTGGATAGATGATATTATTCATGATGTAGGAGAAGAGACTTTTGAGCAAACACACGCATATGGTAATATGTGCAGTGATGCTAAGAAGCGACTGTACTCAGGGTGTAGAAAATACCAATTGTTGAAAGCAGTATTGAAATTGGTAAACTTGAAAGCACAACATGGATGGAGCGACAAGAGTTTTTTAGAAACTCTTGAGGCCTTTAAGGACATGCTTTCATATGATAATATGCTACCTTACCAATACTATGATGCTAAGAAAATAATGTGTCCACTAGAGATGAAGTATAAAAAGGTCCATATATGCCATAATGATTGCATATTGTACAAAAAGAGCATGAAGAGAAGCAGCAGTGTCCAATATGTGAAACCCCAAGGTACAAATCAAATAAGGCCCCTGCAAAAGTGTTGTGGTATCTTCTAATCGTACTGAGGTTCAAGAGCTTGTTTGCTAATGAAATTGATGCTAAAAATTTGAGATGGCATCCGGATCAAAGGATTTCTGATAGAAAGCTTCGACATCTTGTTGATTCTTCTCAATGGAAGAAAATTGATCAATTATTTCCTAGTTTCGGTGAAGAATCTAGGAACCTTAGGCTTGGGCTTAGCACAGATGGTATGAATCCTTTTGGGTAGCCTAAGCAATATACATAGTTTATGGCCTGTTCTGTTTGTAATTCATAACTTATCTCCTTTGTTATGCATGAAACGAAAGTACATCATGTTGTCTATGTTGATTGCAGAACCAAAACAACCCAAAAATGACACAAATGCTTACCTAGAACCCTTGATTAAAGACTTGAAAGAGTTATGGGATGAATGTGTCGATGTTTTTGACACGAACAAGAAGGAGATTTCTAAAATGCAAGTCATGATCTTTTGTACTATAAATGACTTCCCTGTATATGAAAACTTGTCTAGATATAGCGTTAATGGCCACAAAGCATGTCCGATTTTTAAAGAAGGCACATGCTACCATCAAATTCAACATGGAAGAAAGACCATTTATCTTGGCCATAAGAGATTTCTTAGACAAGGCCACCAATATCGTAGATTAAAGAAAGCATTTTTTGGTGGCCAAGAGTTTGAAGATGCTCCGGAAACATTGATTGGGGAGAAAGTTTATGAAAATGTGAAAAATATCAATGCTATCTTTGGTAAGACTACAAAGAGTAGAAATGAGACAAATATATTGGGAAAAGAAGTCTTTCTTCTTTGATCTTTCATATTGGCATAATATTGATGTCAAATACTGTATTGATTTCATGCATGTAGAGAAAAACATATGTGATAGTATTGTTGGGACATTTCTTAACATACAAGGTAGTTATAAGGATGGCGTGAAGGCAAGATTAAATTTGCAAGAAATGGAAATACGAGAAGATTTGCATTCGAGGCCATATGTTAAGAGAACTTTTTGTCCTCCATGTTCTCATACTTTGTCTAAGGATGAGAAAAGAAGTTTTTTTTTTAGTGTTTACATGGCATCAAAGTTCCCTTAGGGTATTCTTCAAATTTTAAGAAGCTTGCATCAAAGTCTCATGATTGTTATGTCTTAATATAACAACTACTCCCAGTAACTATTCGAGGCATTGTCGAATATGATCTTCAATATATATTGACTAGACTTTGTTTCTTTTTCAATGTTATTTGTAGCAAAGTCATTGAGACAGAAAGATTGGATGAATTGGAAAATGAAGGATACATGATCTTGTGCCAGCTTGAGAAGCTTTTTCTTTCTTCTTTTTTTGATACATAGTACATCTAATTGTTCATCTAGGGAGGGAGATAAAGTTGTATGGCCTTATCTATTTCTAATAGATGTACCTAATTGAAAGAACTATGAAAATCCTAAAAGGATATATGAAGAACCCTAACTGGCCTGAAGCATCTATTATTCAGAAATATGTTTATGAAGAAACCATGGAATTTTGTCAACATTATTTGTCAAATTTAGGACATATTGGGCTTCCTAAACACCATGATAAAGAAGGGGGTAGACGCGGGGCTACAGTAAAGAGTGTAGATCCTAATGAATTGCAACAAGTCCACTTGCACATCTTGAATAATGTTGATGAAGTTCAAGATTATATGAATGCTCATAAAGAAATTGTACGGAAAGCAAATAGTGGAATGATTGAACAAAGGTTAATTAGGGAGCATGTCTGAACTTTTACACATTGGTTCAAACATAAGGTTGACGGAGAAGAATGTGTTTCTATTACAATTAAATGGCTAGCATGTGGTCCTAAGGTTGATGTCATAAGTTAGACTTCATTTGTGATCAATGGTTATACCTTTTATACAAAGTCCTTAGATGATAGGATTACCATCCAGAACAGTGGTGTTATGTTAGTTGTTGAATCTATGCACTTCTCTAGTTCAAAATATAAGAACCGTAAATTGGCAGACATACCTTATTATGGGGTTATTGAAGAGATTTGGGTGGTTGACTATATTAAAATTAAATTTCCCATTTTCAAATACAAGTGGGTTAATGTAAATAATGGTGTGAAGATTGATTAGTTAGGATTTACATTAGTAGATCTGAACAATAGAAGTTTTGGAGATGAACCTTTCATTATGGCAGATTAGGCAAAACAAGTGTTCTATATTACCGATCAGGCAAATAAAATGTGGTATGTAGCTCTCCAAAGAAAAAAGGGTCGTTCATATTGATGAGGAAAGTTGTTCAAATTATGATCTTCTTGGGACTTCTTCTTTTTCCAAGGGTCTTCTAGAATTGAACAAAGATGATAAAGCATATAATAAACACGGCACAAGAAATGATCATCATGAAGGGATATGGGAGGATATCCCTTTATAGCTAAAGTAATTATCATTATAAGTTATATCCAAATTATGTATATAGTTATTTTATAGATATAGTATTTTTAGATTAGTAACTTAACGATTTGTCTTAATAGGACAATAACAGATTCGAGGCGTCCTAGTGCAGTGGCTCTAGAGCCACCTAGAGCTCATCAAAGCGAGCCAGCTAGTGTTAATAAGAGTGAGCTGAGTAACCATTCTATATGGAGGGGTAGACGTGGCACACGGTTGAGAGACATTGCCCTCAGTCGAAGTACGGGGTAGAAGATTTCGATTGAGTTTGATAGATATTGGAAACCAATCTAGCCTTATGCAAGCCAATATAGGAGTTTTGTCAGCCTCCTTGCATACAACAAGCCTAGTATCTTGATAGAGGAGTGGAGAAATGTCGATGAAAATGTGAAGCAGCATATTTGGGACACTATTCAGGTATAAACTTCCCTTCTGCATGTAATGATTATCAAATTTGGCAGCAATTTGTCACTAACTCCTTCAATGCATGCATAACAGCTTACCTACGATGTTCCTCAGAGTGAAATCTTATACAAGAAGACTATGACATATTATTGTGAGCGCTGAAGGGAGTTAAGACAAACCTGGCCAATAATTACGTGCATATCGAGCTAGAAGATGGTAAGCCTTGTCGTACTTTATGCAGCAAGTATTCATACATTGATGAAGCAACCTGGCAATAGTTTTTCAGGCTTTGGACTACTCTAAAAGCTTTGCTGAGTTAAGTTATTTTGAATTTTATTTACTTATCAATTGTCATGTTTTGATTGTAACTTTTTTCAATTTCTTATTCACAAGAAAAAAGGAAAAAAGCACAAGAGAGTGGTAGAAAGAATAATTGCCACCATATAATGTATCGTGAGGGTTATGCAAAGGCTGAAAAATACTTGTTGGCGGTCAAACAGAAGAGATTAGAAGAAGTATCTCAATCAGATACTTATGTTCTTCTTTCTCTACCATCTCTGATACGTCGCAAATAAATATGGTTGTTTGCTCATCAAAAGAGCAGTAGGTCTTATACAAGTGAACAATGACAAAATTGTAAGTATCGATGTTGTTATTAACTATTTAGCATACATGTTTCATTACTTATGTGTGTTATCTATGTCTTATAGGAGGAACTTTAAAAAAATAAGTTGAGGGATCCTTTAGGTCGGAGAGGAGGAATGATATCCTGATGGTTGCTACTGGAAAACATGAGTATCTAGGCCGTGTCAGGGGAGTTGGATGAGGGGTAGGCATAAGGGATTACTTTGGAGCCCCCTCACGCCATTCCTCAAGCATGGTGACTAGGGAGGAACTGGAGTGTATGTTGGCCACTACGAGGGCGGAAGTAAGGGCCGAGGTAAAAGCATCATTTGATACACTATTAGATGCCCGGTTGAGTAAGATGAGAGAGGAAATGATTGCCATTGTAAGCAAAAGACAAGATACCAGTGCTCCCTAGGCACAATCGCTTACTCCTAATATGCAGAGTACTAAAGGGAGTTATTACAATATAGAGCAGTCATCAAAGGGTCTTGGAAACGAAATTGCAGAGCCTTATGACATTTTTTTCGAGGATCCTCTAAGAATGTTAGTTGCACAGGGGAGTATGCATAACCATGGATCAACTTTCCACCACCAACAAATGAAAGATGATCAAGTTAGAGTGTCAGTTGAAGAGGTTATCATTGCAGATGCACCTGTCCCTATCCCTTCTGATGATTTGAAGATTGTGAGCGATGTCTTGGGTACTTTCATCTTGTAGCCGAAGAACCTTATTTTTATTCGAGCTAAGGAAACCCCAATCAGATCACCAAGTCCAGCTCCTTTCACTCATGAAGTTTCACAGCCTCTATTAAATGTCATGCAACAAGTGATTCTGATGGCATATGATACATCCTTTAGAATAAGAGGGTTTCCTACAGATTCAGCTGTTCGCAAGTTTTGGGTGACATGCTATCTTGAAAAGGATGATTTAATGTCCCTAGTAGCTCCTAGACAACATCTTACAATTGTGATTGTCCAACTATTTTTAATTTAAGTATCTTCTTCAATTGGAAGTAAATACTTTAAAAATTACGCCGTTTAACTTTGATTTGTGTTATTGCATTATTGTAGGTATATGAATCGTAGGTTGGTCTCCTTTAGCAATAGCGATAAATTTGGATTCATATGCCCAGTTCAAGTCCAAGAGAAATGGACCATTGCTGCCATCAAACATAGATACTTATCAGAGAGGCTTAGTGAAACCGCAATTGAGTGTTTCTTGGCTCTGTATGTGCATGGGTAAGAAACAAATTCAAATTTCAAAACACATATAATGCTTTATATTTGCTTAATATTCATCTCTTTTTTTAGAGATAATTGGCAATTTGTTCTTCTGTGCAAGAATAGTTACACCGTTATCCTCTTATGCTCCCTCTACTTAAAACCAAGGAATGACTTGAAGAAGACCATGAACTCGTAAGTTTTCTTGCATTATTACCTTTTGTGTGCAAAGTTTATGGAATTTGTACAAAATAAACAATCTTTTTTATTTTAATGATAGGGCTATGTTGACATTGCTACACGCTGCTTGTGGTAAGCATGTTCGTGACTTAAAAGACCCTACATGAATCATCCCAAAGGTTAGTACATATTTGTTTCCTTTAAGATGTGTTCTATAAGTTATTCTTTTATACTTGCTTTAATGATGTCATGTTATTTTTCAAAGTTGTAGGCAACCACCAGGGTTCAATTTATGTGGTTTCTATGTTTTGAGGCACATTTACAATATTATCACCCTAGGCATGGCTGATTTTATCGAAGAGGTGAATGTATATTTCAAAAATTATTTTTTTTAAGTTAGCAAGGTAATGTTTTGTCTGTCTATGGTGTTACATACAAATGTTTGATCTTACTGATCCCTTTCCTGAAGAAGATATTGATGATTTCATCTATAACTGTTGTGCTGAATTCATCTATGAGCTTTTACAAGAATAATAGGTTTTTCAATCCAATGTTGTTCTAATAATACTTATGGTTTTCATATCTAACTTGGTTTATATCTCTACGTAATACAATTTTTGGGATATGGGTGATACATGTTAGCTGCAGATATAGGTATTGGAGCTATTATTTCTTCTTATCACTGGTTGAGCTACTGCATTCTTTGTATTTTCTAAGAAATTGTTATTGAAGAGTTGAAACCTTATTCATTGAGATTTTATTGTCAAATATCATTGTTTCCATTAATGAATGATTGAGGAGAAAGTTTCTACTTTTGTGTTGAGTTTCTAACTGATACAATTGCCAAATTCATTGAGGTTACTCTTAGCTAGCACATACTCCTCTCATTGTTGTCATTTGTTAAGAGTTAGACTGCTAGTTGTGATTTTGGGTCTATGAAAATGTGGTAAAAGATTCTTTCTGCTATGGTTGTATGACTGTTAGCTGGTTTGGTCTGTTGTGGACTTACTTCCATTGTCTAGGGCTTGATTAAATAAAAAACAAAGAAAGAAAGATTGTTGTGGGTATGAGTTGAGGGTTCCATTGTCATTGTTACAAAATTTTATAGCTAACTGAGTGTTGAAATTTTGAAGCTTTTCCTTGGTTATGACTAGTTGTTGCACTACTAGGATTTTTGACTAAAGTTAGAGAGAGTTCTAAAGTATACTAGAATGTTTGAAAACTGATTTCACATCCTATGATTAACTGAAGAAGTCGTGTATGCTTAATGAACCTCATTTGTTGTCATTTGAGCTGGTACTAATTTGCTTAAATCTGTCCCAAATTCTTATGATTTACAATTAATTCCTATCATATTGAGTAAATATAAATCTATGATCATGTTTGTACACTTTCAAGCTTTTGTGAGAACTATCCTGGCTAAATTTAATTATTACTTATGATTTTATCTGATAGTTGTTATAATAAGCTGGAACTTACTGTCATAAAAATGATGTCATTGTTGCCTTAATCTGAATGTGGGTTGTTGCCTTGTTGGAAGAATGATGTATATCATTGAAATAAACGGCTTGTTAGCCTGGGTAAATTTAATTTTTAGGGGAAGATTTTAAAAAGGATTTTTTTTAGACCGGTTGTATTTTTTAACACTCGGTCTAAAAAGTCCTCTCTTAGACCGGTTATTAAAAACAACTGGTCTAAAAAGGCTCACTTTTTAGACCGGTTGAGTGACAATAGGTCTTAAAAGTGGGACTTTTAAGACCGGTTGTCATACAACCAATCTAAAAAGTCCCACTTTTTATATCGGTTTCTTAACCAGTCTAAAAAGTAATAGACTTTTTAGACCGGCTGCATCAAGACCTCATCTAGAATTGGGCTAAAAAGTCATTTTTAACCGGTCTAAAAAGTGATTTTTGCAATAGTGGAAAGATCACTTACCTACTTCTTGTTCTTCACTTGTCTCTTTTCTCTTTCCTTTTTCTTTTTCTTTCTTTTTCTCTTGCTTTGGTCGACTTTCTAAATAAGGGAGAGAGTGTAATATGTGTTTAAATCATTTAACTTCAGCCCATGCAAATACTTGGCCGAAATTTACCCAAGAAAAAGAGAAAAAGATGATGTGTCAATTTGTGAGGGCTTCTTGAAAAATTGGATGGTTAATTAACTAGGTTCGCTTTCATTAAATGGGTTAAGTCTTCCTCCTACCTTCTTCTATCTATGCTGACCAAAATTCCATGCTAAAAGGGGAGGAAAAATATTGACCAAATCATCTCTTATAAGCTTGCTTTTGGTCAACTTTTCAAATTAATCAAAGTTAAAGTTTGTATGAATTTTTTTTCTCCTTATCTTCTTTCCTTTTGCTTTTTGGCTTAGTTAATGAATATAAGATGGCTTCAAATTGAATTCTCTCTCTCTCCTTTGGCTTAAGTGAATTACTAAGTAAAAGGGAGGGGAATATAGGTATTTATGTTCAAGGTACCAAACCTTCTTCAAATATGATTTGACACTTTGACTTCGTTTCTTTTCTTTTTCATTTTTCCCCTCCTTCCTACTTTGGCCTCTTTGACTGATTATAACCATGTGTGAGGAAGGTTAATTTTCTTTTTGGAACTCATGATTACTCTTACTTTTTGAGATTAAATATTGGCATTTCATTTTGTATTCCAATTTTGACCTCAAGATCAAGTGGCAATTGTCTCTTTTGCACTTGTTTTTGACAATATTAATTGTATTGCCATTATTTATTTAATTTCTCTTTATTTCTTCTTTCTAGATGCTATTTTCCTTTTCTTTTGATTCTAACATAGGTTTTATATTATTATGACACATCCTATATGAATTAGGTTCTCTCCTTTAATTAATTCGCACTAAAATTCATTCTTTATTCTGAATGTGGTTTCTATCCCTATTTAAACTTGCTTTTGAGTCATTTAGCCCTTGAATAAATTTTAGGATTCTTATTAAACTGGGCTTAATCGTCTACCTCATTCAGATTCATTATCAAGCTTCTAGCCCCAAAATTTAGGATATTACACCTGACATACTCTCAAATGATTTAGGCCACTCCTCTAGTGACAAGTATCATGATGATGTGAGATTTGCTGCAAATTTATAGAACTCTTGATTCATTCAAATTGAAGGAAACAAAATTTCCTAAATTTGCAATAGATCTCAGATCACTATCAGGAAACTAGTCACTAGAGGATGATATTTTTTTGTTTTGTTTTTATAAAATATAAAAATGTAATTATTTGGGAACTAGTTTCCCAAAGAAATTAGAAATAATAATAACATACCTTATAGTTATTAACAAAAAACCCCTGATAAATGAATATGTTAAAAATAGTAACATACCTTATGGGTTTTAATAACAAACCATAATATATATAATCCAAAAAATAATAGTTTTATCGATACAACCATTATTTAGTCTTCGGCATGACAATGCAACCCAAAAACCCTTACCCTTCCTCTTCTATTTAAGGATTTGAAACAAAACGCACTTGTTCGAACCAAACCCACCAATATCATAACCTTAATACTTATGTTGTCTTTTTTAGCCATCGAGAGTCATTTTTAGTTAAAACCCACCAACATCATAACTCCAGTACTTCTCAGCAAGAGTCGCGCTAGTGAATGCCTTGACACTTGTCTTAGCAATTGTCGCGCGAGTTGCTTTTGCTTGCCTTAACTTGTGTTTTTGTCATTTGTAAAGTCTCATTACAATAAAGCATTAAAGGTGACATTAACTTGTTTTTGTGAAGTTATATTGTTTTTTTTTGAAAACCTATTATTTGTTTAATCGAAGGTCTGTTTCCTGTTACAAGAAGTTGTCAACCAATTGCCTTAACTAAAGGTTCCTACTTTATTGATCTTTTTTGAGGTAATTTCAGGAGATATGGATCCCTAAGCAAATACATCTCCTTCTTTGGAAGTATCCATATCTCTGGAAGTTACTTTAAAAAGTTCAACAGGGATGTGACGAAAAACTAGTTCATTTCTACTGGGCTTCAAATATGAACAAGCGAATACCTACAGTATTTGTGAAGTCACAACGCATAAAGCATTCAAGGTGACATATTGAATTTTTTTTGTGAAGTTATGTTTCTTTTGTGGGAAATCCCATTATTACTTCGACTAAAGGTTCATCTCCTATTTTTCTATAAAGCATGTGGCTCCAAGTTAAAAGCTATGAAATTCAATATTGCGATTAGTCCTATACTTTTTAATGTGAGAGTTTCTGAGCTACTTGGTCTCATTTATATATATATATAATAGAGTAGTACTTCTCATATCAAGTAGCCATGCAATTTTAGATGGATCAAGACTTTCTAGGCTTTGTAGCTAGAATCAATCAAACTCTTGATCTATATATATAATAATGTAAGTGTTCACCTGTACCTTGTGTCTCTTCAACAATTAAGTTTAGAAAGCAAAGGAAGATGGGAAAGAAACAAATACCACTATCAAAAGGGTAACCCTTTCTTATAGGGGTATATGTTTTTTCCTTGGATTCCTTTGCTTTTCTAGGGATAATTCGTGTAACATCCCATATTTTAATCACCAAAATTCCTTGCACCTTTCTGGTATTAAAGGGAATAGAATGGTGAATTTTGGCACACTTGGAATGGCTAAACATTACAATTAGTGGTGACACACAATTGGACTAAGTTAAGACACAAGGGTGTAACTTTTGTGTCCTTAAAAGCCTAATATTGTAGCCCAAAATGGGATAATAGAAGAACACAAATTTTGTCCCAATTATTTGTTGATTTTTGGCTAAAACAAAAGGGAAGAATGAAGGCCCAATTTAATTACAAAAATGTAAGGGCAAAATGGTCATTTGGCCATTAAAATAAAAGCTCTTATTTATCCAGTAATTAAGGGCCATTTTTAGTCAACAAGCAAGGAGCAAGGGAAAATCAAATACTTGATCCAAAAATTTTGTGAAGGAGTAATTGTGGAAAGGTAAAATGAGAAGAGAAGTCAAACATTTTCCTCTTCCTTTATGCAAATAAATTTGGTCAAGACAAGGGAATTGAATCAATATATATTTCCTCACCTTTTGGTGCATTTGGATAGTAAAAAAGGAAGAAAGATAGAAGGAGTAAAATTCAATTTAACCAAACCATCTCTGGTTAATTAACCATAAGCTTGTGTAAGAAGAAGGAATTGTGGCCATACATTATTTCTCTTCTTTCTCTTGCTTATTTTGGTCCAAGTAAATTACAAGAAGGCAAGAAATGAATATTAAAACATATTCACTCCCTCTAACACTCTTATATTTATCCAAGACAAGAAAGAAATAGAGAAAAGTCAAAAAAAAGTGATGAATTAGAAATTAAATAATATACCATAAGGAGGTAGATGATGATATTTTTAAAGATCATTAGTCCCTTCCCAAAGGCATAGTTTGGCCAAGTATTAAGAGTGGAGGAAAGAGAAAAATTCAAAACATATCTCTCTCACTCTCAAGCTCACAAAGTCAATTAAGAGCCAAAGGAAAGAGAAAAGAGAAGAAAAAACCAAGGTGAGAGTTTCTATCTTGATTTTGACCTTGTAGATCACTTCTATGGCTCAAATACCCCTCATAAACATTGTTCCCCTTGATAATAGCTTCATTTCTATGGTTTTATAATTTCAACGGAAGGTGTTTTGAGTCATCTAGCAAGTTCTAAAGTTCAAGAACCAAAGAAAGAGCTCAAGAAAGAGTAGAGGTGAGTAAGAGCTTAATTTTGAGTTATGCATTATGTTGGTTGGTTTTTGTAATTTTGGGACACACAAACCCTAATGGGAGGTACTACCCAAATTTTTATTAAGCATATGGGAAGTATGATTAAGTAGTTAAAAATGTTATTACAAGAGAAAGGAAGGTGTTTTAAAGGTTAAAACATGAAACTTCCATTTTTCCATTTTATTCTAGATTTGTTGTGGCATGTTGTTGAATGGTCAAACTTGGTCTAAACCTTATGAAAGTAGACATCCTGGGATTTAATTTAATAGGAAATATAAGCCATTTGGACTAGTAGATTGAAAGATATGGTTTTTCAAATTTTAAAAATGAATCTGGAACAAATTCTATGGTAAACTAGATTTGACAAATTTCTTGGAATTTTGTGGTTATAATTGGGGCTCTGTGATGTTTTCATGTAAAAGAGGAATGAAGTATATTTAAACAAAAACTAGAACCACTTAATTTAGAATTTTCTAGATTTAGTTATGAATTTTTAAAATTTTGATAAAAATTCTGGCAGCTTTTAATTAATGTGCAGAATTAAAAAGGTAATAACAAAATGTAATTACCTTGGATTCTAAGGGTAAGGATAACCAAAAAATGAGTCTAGAATCATGCATGAGTGAGTAATGACTCATTTAGTGTACATTTAGGAATTTTAGGACCAAACTGTTATGCTCGACTCGGATCAAAGACAGTGGAACAGACAGTGGATCAGGAAAGGCAATTAACATAGTAAATCTTTCTTTCATACACTATGTGAATGTCTATATGCTTTGTGTATGTCATCTTCTATGATATAAACACAGTTCCTAGTACACATTACCTAGCTATGGTTTAGGATCCAGCTAAGGTATACGGACAAGTAAGGGATCCAAACAGTCGTTTAACCCTGAACAATATGCACAAATACGATACAGTATGTATTTTCATTTTACACTATATGGTGCATTGCATATTTATTTATTTCATTTTATATGATTGATAGCTTGTTACTATTGATATTCGTTTGAATCTCACCCTTTCCATAAACATATAAAGTTTTCAGCAGTAGGTAGTAACTTAAAGGGTAAAATTGAAATTACTGGCAATTGTAGGTTCCAGACAAGATCAGACAAGAATGTTGGTTATTTGAAGGCCTTTTATTATTTTAAGGTCTATAAACATTATGTACATCCTTGTGGGGAATTCCTATAATATAATCAAGCATATTGTATCAATATATATTATCAGTATATTTATGCTATTATTGTGTGCCCATTGAACTGCACGCTAATACTCTAGTGAATTTTGGAATAATAAGGGGCATGTAAGGCAGGTCTTACAATTCGTGTGAAGGAACACAATTATATATAGATCACCAGTTACATTATCACTTATATACATCAATAATTGCCATTGATTCTCCCCATAAAGCCTAGAATTTCTTGATCTTTGTCACATTGCATAGCCACTTGATGTGGAATGTACTATTCTATTATATATATAGGAGACCAACTAGCTTAGAAACTCTCACTTGAAGAGTCTTATATCCATATATCACGGTTATTGTATAAAAATTGTCATGTATTATAAATGTTCATGGTTCTTATTTATAAATCGTTATTTTGTACTTAATACATAACAATTGTCTGTGTAGACCATTATTTATTTTTATTAAAAGTCATAGTCTTACATAAAAAATGTTATATATATTATTGAATAAATAGAGGCTATAAAATGAGACTGCTATGTATCATGCAAGTATTACCATATATTATGACGGTTGTTTATGTGTGCTCGCTAATTATAATCGTAGCAATGGGCATAATGGCCTTACCAAGCCTCAATACATAATGGATGTTATGTTATAACTGTTATAATAGGTTGGGAATAAATAACATTTTAGAATTGTAATGTATCCGTACTAAGCTTTCATAGTGCCCACATATATGGTTGTTCATAACTGTTGTATATGGAAGATAATAACAGTCACATATCATGATTTATGTAGCAGTGATGGCAACTGTTGACTTATATCTCTGATAATGTAACTGTTGACTTGTACCTTTTGTCTCTCCATAAGAATAAGCAAGGTAAACAAGGACAAAGTGAAAAAGAATGAATATCCCTAATGAAAAGGGTACAAGCGTATGAAACTTATAGCAATACATAATCAAATCAAGGTTTACATACCCTTGCACCCTTTCTGATATGCATATTAGTTCTTTTTTAGCCCTTCTATTTGCCTAGCTTCAACACTATGATATATATAGGTCAGAAGTGCAATTGATTCTAGCCACAAAACCTATAAAATCATGATTCGTACCAAATTGCATGGTTACTTAATGTAGGAAGTACTACTCTATTAGATAGAGTCAAGTCCAAGTAGCTTAGGAACTCTCACATTGAAGAGTCTAAGACTAATACCATATTATTGAATTTTAGAGCTTCAACTTGTGCCACCTACTCAATACAAAAATAGTATAGGAATCTTTAATCAGAGCAATAGGTTACCAAAAAACATGACTTCACAAAAGCAATTTAATGTCACCTTTAATACTTTATTGAGACGTGACATCATAAGTGCTGGCATTCAGTTGTTTATGTATAACTCTCGATATAACTGAACTAGTTTATTCATCACATCCCTATTGATCTTTTTGTAAATAACTTCTAGAGATATGGATACCTAATGATAAGATGAAATAGTGAGGCTCAATCCAATAACTAAAAAAAGTTGAAGTGTTGTGATAACAAATGACAAGATAAATTAATAATCAATCAAACAACAAAAATAGTATTGTAGACAATTTGAGAATGGAATATTTTCTCATGTCATAATAGTGAGGTACGAGTGCCTAGTGTGATACCTTATCTCTTATGACCTCGGATGAGTACAAAAGAGTAGTGAAATCATAGGGGAGACCAGGATTCAAACCTGGCTACCCAACTTTCAGAAATACTTGTAAATTTCCCACCCTCAACTCAAGACCTAGGGTTGAGAGGGTAGTAAAATTTTCACAAACCATCTTCACTATCTTATTTCGTCTCACCGATCCTTTCTTTATATTCATTTATCAGATTCAGTGAGCATTTATCTTAATTACTTTTTGTTAGCGATTGGAAGCATAAACACACATTGTCTATCATTCATCCATTTGATATTCTTACATGGTTGTTATGCTTATAAGGCATAAATCACATATACAACATATACAAATCCCATAGTATCCAAAACATATGGAATTAGACAATCAAAATGACTAAGGTCTTCATCATTCCAACCTTTAGTCATCCACATTTACCTTCTGCTTGCCCCTCGAGCTTTCTCCCTGTCCTAAAATTGGGTTTTTGAAAAAGAGTGAGATTCAAAAGAATCTCAGTAGCAACATATATCAATCATATAGATATAACATATCAAGGCATGCTAAGCAAACATCATTAATCATAATCATCAGAACAGCAATCATGCATCACATGAAACTCTTAAACTATCGTAGCGCTAGATATACTACAAGGCCCTGAGGGATACCCGTGCAATAGGCCCGGGATCTACTCATGCATCGGTGATCATTATATTGGTCTGAGCGCCCACATGTGCAAAGATAGGCCCCGGGCGACCACCTCGCATATTCAAAATACGTCAGACAATTCTCGATGAATACTCAAATCATTCAATACATACCATAACGTATGAAAGATAAGTTACTACATGATTGCTCTTCTCTAGCAATTCCTTCCCACCTTTCCAAGCTCGGGCAAGCCTTGAGTTTCAGACAACAACCAAGTCCTAAAATCTCAAATATACCATAAATGAGTCATTTCTCATTCATGGACAATTCCAAACTCTTAGTATAGGTTAACTTAGCCTAATAGTGCTAAATTACCAAAATGCCACTTAAGACCCGGTCTCACTATACTTTACCAAATTTATGACCAGGACCAATCCTACACAATTTCATGAGTAGAAACCATTTTTTACTTCCAATTGGTCAAAATCGTGCCCAAATGATGAAAATGTCCTTGACAACCCTTACTTAAGGCTTTTAAGATTAATTTGGTCATTCCACATTCTAGGACTTTTCTTACTTTATGATCAATATAGATCCTACACAATTTTTCCTCCTAAACTCAATGGAAGTACCAAAATTATCAAATTCATACTCTTTTACCATGTCCAACACAGGGCAATCCAATAGGATTCCCAAAAAAGTTATGTCGGTTTCTCGTTCTCTCTTGCCTAATCACCTCATTTCTACTTATAATCACACTATTAGCTATTTAGACGTTCATTGAACTTGATTTGGAGACACTTGAACATTAAGGCCTCCTAAGATTCATGAGCTAACTCTTACCAAAACAACCAAAACCAAGCCAAGGCCAAGTGTAATAGCATCAATCAAGCAAGAGGAACAAGTTTGGAAAGTTACCTCTTGATTTCCAACACTTTCTCTTTCCTTAAATTTTTTGTCTCTCTCTCCACAACTCTTGATTCAGCTTGAAAACTATAGATTTAAAGGAGTAGAGATGAGTAGGAGAGGTTATGGAGGGATTAGAAAGCTTAAAGCACAAGGTAACAACTTCCTTACCTTGATTTCTTGAGAATCCTAGCTCCCTTCTCCACATTTTGCATTCTTAGCTCCCTCTCACTCTTTCTGATTCAGTTTTCACGAGAAATGAAGGAAAGATGAAGGGAATTATGGATATATTGAGATTAGTCAAAGAAATGCTTAGGTGGCAACTTGTCATTGGTTCAAAAATGAAATTCTCATTTAATTATTTCATCTCCTTTTCCCTTTACTCATTCCACCGAATTTTCATGAGAAATGAGGGAGTATATATTAATCTTACACTATTCCATTGCCACCTTGCAATAGGTTGACTTTTGCACCTTTGACTTTTAACTATTTGACCTCTCTTGAATATAATTCTCAAAAATAGGTTTATTAATTATCAAGTAGTCATTTCTCTTTTTTTAATTCTCATTTAACTGAAATTATTGGGAATATTAGGGAAAAATAATTATTTTCCACTTTATGGTAAAATTACTGTTTTGCCCCTACATTTTATGATTTACCATAATAAATCATTTCTCGCTCATTTCCATTAGTTTGACCCAATTTCAAAACTCAAATGAGGCCACCATTCATGTCATTTAATTCTCATATTTTTGTTACAATAGTAGGCCTTTAAGTGGACATTAATTGCCTCTTTGTGTCCTTTCTTGGCCAAATTATATGTAACCAGTGATTGAGTTATTTCTGTAAATTCATATATATCACAATTCACTATTTTATTCCACTAAATATCACAAATATACATGTAGGGAATATTGGTGAAAAAGTGGGGTATTACACCTAGTTATACATGAGAGAAGGAGACAAAGAAATAAGAACAATAAAAGCTGCTAAAGCCTAATAAAGCTAATAAAGTTGACTAAGGCTAATAACTAATAATAAAAACTAAAAAATAATGAAAAATATTTACAATAAGTGCATGATATTCTTACACTCTCCCTCAAATTGGATCATAGATGTTAATTAAGTCCAACTTGCTTATGCAGCTTTCAAATGCGGGTTCAAGTAACTCTTTTGTCAACACATCTATAAGTTGAAGATTTGTCAGTAGATAAGTTAGACATATGA